>OX638401.1:12604164-22331766 GCA_951813805.1 Limnephilus auricula | reverse complement strand
GGTGAAATATGCACCCCAGAAAGCTGAAAAATGCACCTTATAATGGGGTGAAATATGCACCCCAGAAAGCTGAAAAATGCACCTTATAATGGTGAAATATTCACTCCAGAATGCTTTACATTGCACCAATTAAAGGCGAAATAATCACCATCAAATGTTAAAATATACACCTTAAAATGCTGTATTAAGGAACGTCGAAATGCACCTTCTTGTGGTAAAATGTGCATTCCAGAAGGCTGAAAAGTGCATCATGTAATGGTGAAATATTCACCCCTTAATGCTAAAAATTGCAACTATTAAAGGTAAAATATGTACCATCAAAATGGTGAAAGATGCAACTCAGTATGGTGTATTACGGAACCTCACAATGGTGAAATATGACCCGAGAATGCATAAAAAAATGGACCTTAATATAACGAAATATGCGCCCCAGAAAGCTGAAAAATGCACCTTATAATTGTGACATATTCACCATAACATGCTAAAAATTGCACTTCATAAAGGTGAAATATGCAACATCAAAATGGTGAAAAATTCACATTACAATGGTGAAATATGCACCCCAGAAAGCTGAAAAATGCACCTTATAATGGTGAAATATTCACTCCAGAATGCTTTACATTGCACTAATTAAAGGCGAAATAATCACCATCAAAATGGTAAAATATACACCTTAAAATGTTGTATTAAGAAACGTCGAAATGCACCTTCTTGTGGTAAAATGTGCATTCCAGAAGGCTGAAAAGTGCATCATTTAATGGTGAAATATTCACCCCTGAATGCTTAAAATAACAACTATTAAAGGTGAAATATGCACCATCAAAATGGTGAAATATGCACCTCAGTATGGTGAAATATGCACCTCAGTATGGTGTATTACGGAACCTCACAATGGTGAAATATGACCCGAGAATGCATAAAAAAAGGACCTTAATTTAACGAAACATGCGCCCCAGAAATCTGAAAAATGCACTCTATAATGGTGAAATATTCAACCTAAAATGCTATTAAATGCACTTCATAAAGGTGAAATATGCAACATCAAAATGGTGAAAAATGCACCTCAGAATAGTGTGTTATGGAACCTCACAATGCTGAAGTATGCACCCGAGAACACTTTAAAAAATGCACATTATTATTGTGAAATATGCACCCCAGAAAGCTGAAAAATGCACCTTATAATGGTGAAATATTCTTTACAGAATGCTTTAAATTGCACCAATTAAAGGTGAAATAATCACCATCAAAATGGTAAAATATGCACCTTAGAATATTGTATTAAGGAACCTCAAAATGCACATTCTTGTGGTAAAATATGCATTCCAGAAGGCTGAAAAATGCACCATGTAATGGTGAAATATTCAACCCTGAATGCATACAAATATGCACCTCAGTATGGTGAAATAATAACCTCACAAAGGTGAAATATGACCCGAAAATGCATAAATAAATGCACCTTGATATAGTAAAATATGCGCCCCAGAAAGCTGAAAAATGCACTTTATAGTGGTTAAATATTCAACCAAACATGCTATTAATTGCACTTCACAAAGGTGAAATATGCAACATCAAAATGGTGAAATATGCAACTCAGAATGGTGAAATATGCAACCCAGAATGGTGAAATATGTACGATCAAAATGGGGAAGAATGCTCCTCAGAATGGTGTATTATGGAACCTCTCAATGGTGAAATATGCAGTCAAGAATGCTTAACAAAATGCACCTTTTTATGGGGAAATTTTCACCCCAGAATGTGAAAAATTGCACTTCATAAAGGGGAAATATTCACTCCAGAATGCTTTAAATTGCACCTATCAAAGGTAAAAAAGCCCTATCAAAATGGTGAAATATGCATCATAGAATGGTGTATTATGGAACCTCAAAATGCACCCTCTTATGGTGAAATATGCATTCCAGAAAGCTGAAAAATGCACCATATAATAATGAAATATTTACCCCAGAATGCTTAAAATTGCACCAATTAAAGGTGAAATATGCACGAACAAAATGGTAAAATATGCACCTCAGTATGGTGTATATGGGACCTAACAATGGTGAAATATGACCCGAGAATGCATATAAAAAATGCACCTTAATATAGTGAAATATGCGCCACAGCAGCTGAAAAATGCACTTTATAATGCTATTGATTGCACTTCATAAAGGTGAAATATGCACCATCAAAACGGTGAAATATGCACCCTAGAAAGCTGAAAAATGCACCTTATAATTGTGACATATTCACCATAACATGCTAAAAATTGCACTTCATAAAGGTGAAATATGCAACATCAAAATGGTGAAAAATTCACATTACAATGGTGAAATATGCACCCCAGAAAACTGAAAAATGCACCTTATAATGGTGAAATATTCACTCCAGAATGCTTTACATTGCACTAATTAAAGGCGAAATAATCACCATCAAAATGGTAAAATATACACCTTAAAATGTTGTATTAAGAAACGTCGAAATGCACCTTCTTGTGTTAAAATGTGCATTCCAGAAGGCTGAAAAGTGCATCATTTAATGGTGAAATATTCACCCCTGAATGCTTAAAATTACAACTATTAAAGGTGAAATATGCACCATCAAAATGGTGAAATATGCACCTCAGTATGGTGAAATATGCACCTCAGTATGGTGTATTACGGAACCTCACAATGGTGAAATATGACCCGAGAATGCATAAATAAATGGACCCTAATATAACGAAATATGCGCCCCAGAAATCTGAAAAATGCACTTTATTATGGTGAAATATTCGACCTAACATGCTATTAGTTGCACTTCATAAAGGTGAAATATGCAACATCAAAATAGTGAAAAATGCACCTCAGAATGGTGTGTTATGGAACCTCACAATGCTGAAGTATGCATCCGAGAATACTTTAAAAAATGCACATTATTATAGTGAAATATGCACTCCAGAAAGCTGAAAAATGCACCTTATAATGGTGAAATATTCTTTTCAGAATGCTTTCAATTGCACCAATTAAAGGTGAAATAATCACCATCAAAATGGTAAAATATGAACCTTAGAATGTTGTATTAAGGAACCTCAAAATGCACATTCTTGTGGTAAAATATGCATTCCAGAAGGCTGAAAATGCATCATGTAATGGTGAAATATTCAACCCTGAATGCATACCCTCAGTATAGTGAAATATGCACCATCAAAACGGTGAAATATGCACCCTAGAAAGCTGAAAAATGCACCTTATAATTGTGAAATATTCACCATAACATGCTAAAAATTGCACTTCATAAAGGTGAAATATGCAACATCAAAATGGTGAAAAATTCACATTATAATGGTGAAATATGCACCCCAGAAAGCTGAAAAATGCACCTTATAATGGTGAAATATTCAATCCAGAATGCTTTACATTGCACCAATTAAAGGCGAAATAATCGCCATCAAAATGGTAAAATATGCACCTTAAAATGTTGTATTAAGGAACGTCAAAATGCACCTTCTTGTGGTAAAATGTGCATACCAAGGGCTGAAAAGTGTATCATGTAATGGTGAAATATTCACCCCTGAATGCATACAAATATGCACCTCAGAATGGTGTGTTAAGGAACCTCACAATGGTGAAATATGACCCGAAAATGCATTAAAAAAATGCACCTTAATGTAGTAAGTTATGCGCCTCAGAAAGCTGAACTTTATAATGGTTAAATATTCAACCCAACATGCTATTAGTTGCACTGCACAAAGGTGATATATACAACATCAAAATGGTGAAATATGCAACCCAGAATGGTGAAATATGTACCATCAAAATGGGGAATAATGCTCCTCAGAATGGTGTATTATGGAACCTCTTAATGGTGAAATATGCAGTCAAGAATGCTTGAAAAAAAGGAACTAATTTTGGTGAAATATGCACCACAGAAAGCTGAAAAATGCACCATATAATGGTGAAATATTCACCCCAGCATGCGGAAAAATTGCACTTCAAAAAGGTGAAATATTCACTCCAGAATGCTTTAAATTGCACCTATAAAAAGTTAAATAAGCCCCGTCAAAATGATGAAATATGCGTCTTAGAATGGTGTATTATGGAACCTCAAAATGCACCTTCTTATGGAAATATATGCATTGCAGAAGGCAAAAAAATGCACCATATAATGGTGAATTATTAACCCCAGAATGCTTAAAATTGCACCAATTAAGGGTGAAAAATGCACCTGAATGGTGTATTATGGAATCAATTAATGGTGAAATAGGCACGCGAGAATGCTTAAAAAAATGCACCTTATGAGGGTGAAATATGCACCACAGAAAACTGAAAAATGAACCTTATAATGGTAAAATATTTACTCCGGAATGCTTTAAATTGCACCAATTAAAGGTGAAATAATCACCATCAAAGTGGTAAAATATGCACCTTAGAATGTTGTATTAAGGAACCTCAAAATGCACCTTTGGGTGGTATAATATGCATTCCAGAAGGCTTAAAAATGCATCATGTAATGGTGAAATATTCACCCCTGAATGCATACAATTATGCACCTCAGTATGGTGTATTATGGAACCTCACAATGGTGAAATATGACCCGAAAATGCATAAAAAAATGCACCTTAATATAGTGTTATATGCACCCTAGAAAGCTAAAAAATGCACCTTATAATTGTGAAATATTCACCATAACATGCTAAGAATTGCACTTCAAAAAGGTGAAATATGCAACATTAAAATGGTGAAAAATGCACCTCAGAATGGTGTGTTATGGAACCTCTTAATGGTTAAATATGCAGTCAAGAATGCTTAAAAAATGCACTTTATTATGGTGAAATATGCACCACAGAAAGCTGAAAAATGGACCTAAAATGGTGAAATATTCATCCCAGCATGCAAAAAATTGCACTTCATAAAGGTAAAATATTCACTCCAGAATGCTTTAAATTGCGCCTATTAAAGGTGAAATAAGCCTCATTAAAAATGGTGAAATATGCCTCTTAGACTGGTGTATTATGGAACCTCAAAATGCACCTTCTTGTGGTAAAATATGCATTCCAGAAGGCTGAAAAATGCACCATGTAATGGTGAAATATTCATCCCTGAATTCTTAAAATTGCACATATTAAAAGTGAAATATTCACTATCAAAATGGTGTTAGATGCACCTCAGTATGGTGTATTATGGAACCTCGCAATGGTGAAATGTGACCCGAGAATGTTTAAAAAATGCACCTTAATATGGTGAAATATGCGCCCCAGAAAGCTGAAAAATGCACTTTATAATGCTGAAATATTCTACCCAACATGCTATTAATTGAACTTCATAAAGGTGAAATATGCACCATCAAAATGATGAAATATACACCTCAGAATGGTGTGTTATGGAACCTCAGAATGCTGAAATATGCACCCGAGAATGCTTTCAAAAATGCCCATTATTATAATGAAACATGCACCCGAGAAAGCAGAAAAATGCACCTTTAAATGGTAAAATATTTACGCCAACTTGATAAAAATTGCACATCACAAAGGTGAAATATACCCCATCAAAATGTTGAAATATGCAACTCAGAATGGTGAAATTTGCTCCTCAGAATGGTGAAATTTGCTCCTCAGAATGGTGTATTATGGAACCTCTTAATGGTGAAATATGCAGTCAAGAATGCTTAAAAAAATGCACCTTATTATGGTGAAATATGCACCACAGAAAGCTGAAAATGCACCTTATAATGGTGAAATATTCACGCCAGAATGCTTTAAACTGCACCTATTATAGCTGAAATAAGCACCATCAAAATGGTGAAATATGCACCTTAGAGTGGTGTATTATGGAACCCCAAAATGCACCTTCTCATGATGAAATATGCATTCCAGAAAGCTGAAAAATGCACCATATAATGGTGAAATATTTACGCCAGAATGCTTAAAATTGCACCTATTAAGGGTGTAAAATACACCATCAAAAGGGTGAAATATGCACCTCAGTATGCTGTATTATGGAACCTAACAATGTTGAAATATGCACCCGAGTGTGCATAAAAAATGCACCCTAATATAGTGAAATATGCGCCACAGACAGCTGAAAAATGCACTTTATAATGGTAAAATATTCACCCCAGCATGCTAAAAATTGCACTACATAAAGGTGAAATATTCACTCCGGAATGCTTTAAATTGCACCTATTAAAGATGAAATGAGCCCCATCAAAATGTGGAAATATGCATCTTAGAATGGTGTATTATGGAACGTCAAAATGCACCTTCTGATGGTGAAATATGCAATCCAGAAAGCTGAATAATGCACCATATAATGGTGAAATATTTACGCCAGAATGCTTAAAATAGCACCTATTAAGGGTGTAAAATGCACTATCAAAAGAGTGAAATATGCACCTTATTTTGCTGTATTATGGAACCTAACAATGTTGAAATATGCACCCGAGTATGCTTAAAAAATGTACATTATTTGGGTAAAATATGCACCACAGAAAGACGAAAAATGCACCTTACATTGGTGAAATATTCACTCCAGAATGCTTTAAATTGCACCTATTAACGGTGAAATAAGCACCATCAAAATGGTGAAATATTCACCTTAGAATGGTGTATTATGGAACCTCAAAATGCACCTTCTTGTGGTAAAATGTGCATTCCAGAAGGCTGAAAAATGCACCATGTAATGGTGAAATATTCACCCCTGAATGCTTAAATTGCACCTATTAATGGTGAAATATGCACTATTAAAATGGTGATATATGCACCTCAGTATGGTGTATTATGGAACCTCACAATGGTGAAATATGACCCGAGAATCCATAAAAAATGCACTTTATAATGCTGAAATATTCAACCCAACATGCTTTTAATTGCACTTCATATAGGTGAAATATGCACCATCAAAATGGTGAAATATGCATTGCATATTTCACCATATTTCATATAAGGCGGGGAATTAGTTCCCCTAGGTGAACTGGCGTACAGGTACTGCAGAGCCTTGGAAGTGCATTGTTGTAGCAAGCCCTCAGCTTGTCCCATTGCTTATCCCAATTGGGTTATGTTGAATGGAGTAGTGAAAAGAAGGAGATGGGGAGAGGAAGGTGGGGCAAATTTCTCTTAATAAACAATAAACGTTGTTAATCTCGTGTGACCTCTCAGGTAAGTATGGTCCAGTATATTTCTTGCCCCAACAGACTATAAATAAAGCAATATAATATGTGCATTTTTACGCCGCATCGCGTTTGTTAGTTAAATGCATTGTACATTTTTCAGTGATCGTCAAACCGGTGCGATGCAATATTTTAGCCATTACTTGTTATAATGGTTTGTCTAGTCTGTTATTAGACGTAAGATTATAGAAATATATTATAAATTTTTACAGCGATCTTGAAGTGATTTTTCACAAAAACGGCGCTATGCAAATCATCCAAATATTATTATTATTAAACAGTATAAATGATACGTCATCAAAATAACACCAATAGGGAGGGAGAATCTAGAGATTATTTTTTGGATGAAGTAATAAAATCTTATAATTTTATTAGATATTTAAAGAAAATTATGTTACCCAATACACACATGGATTAATAAGAGCCATAAGTCATATTGGAAGACTTAACATCTAATGGTTGTTTAACTGACGTGACTGGTATGGGTGAAATTCAAGAAGGCGAAGAAGTGGGTGTTCCGTACACCAATGTAATGATTACTTTGACCATAGCGAACCTGTTATAATCAGATTTTTAACCAATTATTTAAAATGTAGGTATATAATACTTGTAGAAGTACTTATTCAATCGCTTTCAATCATTTTATTATGGAATAATCAGACCGAAGAGGACCGAAATAACAGAGAAGGGGGAGAAAGTTGGAATATTGTCACCATTTAAAATAGACGGTATACATCTATAATATCGCGAGCAAGCTAAAGTGGTGTCTTACTTCTCCAGTGTAAGAGAGAAACGCTAAGAGAAGAATATTGAAGCGAAATGTATTTTATTTAAGAGGTGAAACATAAAACTTTAACAATTTTTTAAAGTAATTACACTTACACGATATTCTGAATGAACTTAATAAATATACCTAAAGCCACATTAAATATCCAACCATAACTGTTTGATAATCTTTGCATCGTTCTTGTGAATATTCAAAATCTTTTTTATTTATTTTAATGAATAATATAAAAAATTTGTTCTTTATAAAATTATCGTAATACAATTAAATATTTGTGCTCAAACTTCGCAAAATAAAAGAAAACGCTTTAAATCACGAAAAATTGCGAAAAACAGCAATTAAACACATTTCGTAAATATTAAAATTTTGTAAGTTTCGGAGCATAACTTTATTTATTGTAATAACTCCGGTTACGTGTGGAATTAAAAAAATAACAACATTCTATTTCATAGATTTAAGTCATTAAAATCGTAATTAGTTCGCCTGATGTCGATTGAAGGCCGATGATGTCGATTGTTGGCCTGACTGATGTCAATTGATGGCCTATGATGTCGATTGTTGGCCTGACTGATGTCGATTGTCGGCCTGATGTCGATTTTTACAAGAGGTGGTGCGGCGCCTTAAGGTTAGTTTGTTTTTTTTTTTGTTCCACTCTTCTCGTATTTTCACAAAATTCTCCCCCTTTTTCGTAGGTAATCATTTAGGTCTTTGTAAGAAATAGAGAAACTCCGGTCATTGACTTTCTTTTATAAATAAGTAGTCGGTTCTGCCTGCTTCATCTACAAATACAATGGTTATAGTAAACACAGTCCATTAGTATTTTAAGATAGGTGATAAATATTTATAAGCTTTCAATTAATTTACATAATGCTTCTAATAAATATTTATTGTCTGGTTTAATTAACATTCTCTTGTTTACTTTAAGAACGAGTTATATGTTTGATAATTCGTTCAAATAGAGCGTGATTTTAATTAACATTCAGCCAATATAAATATGAAATTTTATATTTTCCATCAGTTTTCTTAAAAAAAATTGTTATTTTTAACTATCCCATGAAAAGTCCGGGATGTTATACTTATTGTAGGATTTGAGACTTTTACTTAGCATCTATAAAATATTTGCCTATTAACAAAAATCTTGAGAAATTATCAGAAATTTGCTTGTATAATGAATGGCGTAAGTCAACTTAAAAATTATTTGTGATTAAGATTTAGATCTTTCAATTTTTGATGGATTTATATCTGTCAAATATTTTTGATATTTTTTATTTTTATGTTTGAATTGTTTTGATTTTGCAGAAATTATATTTTTAAATTTGATCCGCCGTACAAAATACGTAAATTTTGTATGATTTTCTTGCACTTTTTTATTGGATTTGGTAAAAGTAGTGATATAATATTGTAAGCTTATTCATTTGTGATCATTTATTCACTTTAATTCACAATGGAGGATCTGCCCACTAACCTTTGCTTTCAAAAATGGTTATATTTTTAAATGCGTTGGAACACAATAATTATGTCTTAAAATAAAATTGCCAATATACTGCAAATACGTCAGGAAAATTTTATTTGCTTTTACATGTTTGAAAATATTTTATGATTACGTCAAAAAAAAAAGGCTTAAACAGACATTTTTCGGCTTAATGTGACAAATGAGTTTCGATACGTGTTCAACAATATTGGCCGGCAGTATTATTTCGACTCTGAAACTTTGGGAATTTTCAGAACACAATTGGTAGGTTTTAATAATATAACATCTTTTAGTAGCTGGGTGGACAAATGCGTTGGGTTTGACTCAGGAGCCCTGGGTTCAATTCTAGGATTTAGGCGTGGCCGATCAACCACTACAAATTTAATGGTATTTACAGATGACGTGGCAAGAGCACTCAATGAAGTCGATCACTTTGTGATTCTAAGTAGGCTCAAAGATTTTTAAAAAAAGTCTCATTGGAACTCTTTGGTAACTATTTGAACGTAAGGGAACAAATCTTGTATTATAGTGAGTTTATATCTAATGCATACAAACTCCGGTGTGCCAGAGGGATCCAATTTAGGACACAAATTGTTTTTAATTTTTCATTAATTAACAACATTCGTTAAAAATCAATTTTTTCCGTTTTGTACTTTTCAGTAACAACTTTAAACTTTTCTTTAGAATTACTGATAGCTGCGTTGTTACTTTCCCTCTTTCTTGTCAATGGCATAGAGATAAGAGGACAGAATGAAGACGAAGAAAAGAGTGTCATATAATAGTATACATGCGTGGCGGAAGTGAACGGTAGATGTCGGCGATGTCCGAGAAGATATGGCACTATCAAGTGAAGCACTTGATTCGTCATAACAAGACTCAGAATAATTGAAGAATATGCAATGTGAATGGGGAGTTTGTGCCAAGGCAAAGTGGTGTGGGGATTCATCATCTCTGACTTAAGAGAGGTTTCAATAAAGCTTTTAGTGACAAGGCTTTATTGACTCAATGTCACTTAAGATCAAACTCATCGAAAATCATGATTTTAATTTAATTTCGTTCGAAAATGTCAAAATGTCAAAAACAGACTCCGCACATTTAAATTAATTCATTTAGTTTCGAGCGGAGGTCAAATCTGGAGATAATTACATCAATCATATTAGGGTTTGATTATGCGGGATTTTATCATTTTAGCACCTAACCCAAAATTTTGACATTTTCGAGTGAAAAGTCAAGAAGTGGCTTATGATGAAGTTGTTTAAATATGCTGTCAGCGCCAACCCTACAAATATTTTTTTTACTAACACGCTTGTTATTAAATTACACTTAAAAGATTTAAAGGGGCGACAAACGCGAAGCTCACATCAAAAGATACTTATATTATAACACAATAGCACTCGCCATACAATCCCATACGGACCCGCCAGACTTAAAAAGATAGTGTGTTATAAGCGCGGTTCGAGTCTTCGCTTTTCATTATTATTCTCCGTGTATCTATCAGAAAAGTTATGCGATCCCCCTCCGCCGTAAACAGGAGAGGGGGTCATTTTTAATACACAAGTTGACATATCCAGTACAAAGATATGATATTCCCTCGGCCGCTTCCAAATTCAACTGACCCCCTCTCCTGCCGTAGGAAGAAATCTTTTATAACGTCAGTATATGTGTCAGTAGAAAAGATACTTTATAACACAGTATCTTTTGATGTGAGCTTCGAGTCTGTCCCTACCTTTAAGTTTTTTTTAGAGAGATACATATTTGATTGTGTGAAGCAGCAAAATTATGCAAACAATGAATTTTGGAGCGATGAAGTTTCCATAGCTTTTTGTTTTAAAGTTCTTGTTCAATAGTTTACAATTTTCTTTCTCAGTAATTTTCATCATCTGCTAGGGTTTCGATATATTTATTTCTAGGATATCAATATCTCAAATATTACCTAAAACATTTATTAATATTATTTTTATTAAAGCTGTAAATGATAAACGTCCAACTATTGTTCAATGGCATTTTTTAACATTTGGTAAATGTCACCCTATGGAAATGTAAAAATGAAGCCCTGAGGAAAAAAAATACAGTCAGGACCTGTCTTATTTTAAAATTTAATTAAAATATTCCCCGAATCGTTTAAAAATTACTCGTAATACGGAATTATTAGTACGCGCCAGCAACACTCACTTTCCATATGCGTGAACCTAATGCGCGCGCATCGATGGTAAAATTTAACGAAATACGGATTTGACTTACGTCAAGGAATTTTTTTCCAAATACGATATATTTCATACGAACCTAAGACCTATTTTTCCTTCTTGTCTCTTACGACCATTGATTGTATCGTTCGAAATTGATTGAAAAATAAAAATAAAAACATTGTGATTGGTTCATTGATCGCTGCTCGTGAAGGATATCCTTCGTTACAATTTATGCCTTCTACCGCAATTCGCGCGCAATTTGGCACCATACAGCTGTGTCAAGTCAAGGTAAGGATTTTAGGTTATAATTCGATTTATATCATGCATTTAAAGATAAAAGGAATCCTGAATTATTATTTCTGAACTTAAACTGCCTCCTGTTTTATATTATATTTTGTTATGATGTTCTTATTTTGTCCAGTGTCATAGATATTGCCTGGTCACTTGGAAAAGTTACTCTTGATTCTTGTTGGCGGGATATTAATTTATTTTGAACGTATTGCATTAAATTATTATTTTTTCTTATAGATATGTATATCTATATATGTATATAAATTTTTTATCTAATTTTAAAAAAATTGTTGGGGGGGGGGCGCCATCGGTACTTCCTGCACAGGGCGCCAGATTTCGTAGAACCGGCGCTGGTCTTATTTGAGGATGGTGTGTGGAAAAGGGTATAAGGGCTGAGTATTAATCTGGGAATATACGTGTCCAGGAGTGACGGACGTGTGAATCCATCCCTCGCAATGCGTCACTCCCTGTGAGAGAGTCCGTCTGGAGAGGTCTAGGTTAGGTCCTCTCTTAACCAGTCTCCACACGGTAGGTGGAAAAATGCATTCGTAACCAAAACCGAGATAAACCTCAACACATGAACCCGGGCACCCCTCCTAAGTCAACGAACCTATTGGGGTGATCTTTGGTAAGGGTGTTTGTTACCTTACAAATGTTCACCGGGTGGCATTGCATATCGTCCTCCCAAATTGGTTGCCTTATATACGTCAAATTACTATCAATAATTCATAAGATTAGAAAGCTGAAAGATCGCAAATAGTCCCAAGATATATAATATGCAAGTGATTTAAGGGTCCCTCGTAATGACCCCAAACTTCAGCAATCCCCTGTTACGCCACTGACAATATTGTACCTGCCACATTTCTGTAAAAGCAATTAAACTGTATATATTATCTGGACTTAATTATTTACGTTATAATTGACGCACACTTGATGATGGCCGCTCAGGTATGCTTTTTATAACCCGCGCGTAATAAACAAGGGTTTGAGGCAAAAGCTCGTTTTATGCATACTTTATATATTTCGACACGTGAAACTGGAGTGCCGACGTCTATTTACACAAAATATTGAAGGTATTTAGGAACGACTAATTATTTTCACATTTTCATCTAAAATATAGGGCTCCTTTGTATTTTTTATGGAGCAGTAAGATCACACGACCGGTCTGAATAAATATCATGAATTTTAGACAGGTTTTTCTCTCTGTTTTTTTTTCTTTCTTGATAATCAATGATGTTTTCAGCCCGCAACGTCATCTCCATCACGAACTCTAAACTTTAAAATATATATTTTACTCTACGCCATAAAAACCTATATTATTAATACTCTAACGTCCTTCGTGGAGACTCGCTCAACGTGCGAGATGCAAATGGAAGTGCCACCATCTATAATATTTAAATCGAACTATTTAAGTTTTAATATTATTATTTTTCCCGTGGAATTCAATTTGATAATGTTCATAATAATCTATATTATTAATACTCTGTCTAATATATATAAATAATAAAATCTATACTCTGTCACTCCATGTCTTTTTCATTTTGCTCATGACGTCTTTTGTCATGCAAATTCTTTTTTTCAAACAAGTCAAATGAATTAAAATACATATAACTCTTAACTGACTTTTTACTATCTACTTTTATTTTGATTTATCCCATTATTTCAGAAACCAATATCCATTTCTACGTCTACTAATACACTCACCGCATAAACAATGTTCAAGTGTACCTAAATTATTTTAATACTCATGAAACAATATGAAAAATGACCCCTTGAAACGTGGGAGTAATGAAATAACTCTGGCGTCGACACCGAGGGGGGAGGGTTGATAAATTAGAGGTCGGGTTGACGTGAATACGAATGGAGCCGCTTACGAAGAGGACCCATACTTTAGAGAAACACCCAAACATCGATATAATGTGGAACAGATGAGACATTTACTACATCGCAGTCGAGTTGATATAGAGTTATGAAAGAGCAAAGTGAAGAAATTAAGTAAAATAAAATGAAATATTCCAACACTTATTTTGACAAATATAAAAAAGAAATACGTTTCACTATAAAAAACTCTCCTAACAAAATCCTGTAAATTACCGAAAAATCCGTCGACATATTAAGGGGGCGCTACCCCGCTCAAAAAGAAGAAGATGGAGAGATACGACAATACGAACGAATGAGCGAGCGCGATAACATTAAAAACCATAAAATTCATGAGAAAATTGTGAAAATGTTTAATAAAAGACGACTCGTTTGAAAAAGAGCAAAAATCTCGCGGGGGCTGTGTCAAGTAGCATTATTTAAAGAAATATTGTTATTTTTTTTTATACATATAACTTGTAAAATGACAGAAAAAAACGTGTAAATAATAATTTTCGGATCATACTTTGCGATTTATTTCTATCGAGGGAATTTCAAATAATTACCGTTTCGGCGTGGGGAATGTGTAGATACTATCTTAAAGAATAACATATATTTTTTTAAGAACTTAAAAACTTTAAACGTTTATTAAAAACATGTAAGAAATCGGTAGAAATTTGCAGAGCGGCCCGTTAATTTTTAGATAACCGACGCACGCCTCTGCCATATGTCACCCCAAGTGGTTCGCTACTTTTAGGTGATTTAGCATGGTTCCCGGGTTCATGTAGTGAGGTTTGTCTAGGTCTTGGCGAATGCGTCTGCTTACCTTCTGCGTGGCGGGCCAAATTTGGAGAGATATGTTGAGAGAGACCTTTTTACCTTTCCAGCAGGGCTCTCTCGACCTTACCTTGCACCGCAGTGGGAGGGATGAATAAAAACGCCCGTCACTCCCGGACACACTGATCCCCAGATTCCTACCTAGATCTTTTTCGCCGTCCTATCTGTAAAAAAACCCTCCATATAGCATCCATAAGGATGTCATGTTCTGAGGGAAATTATTTAATGCAAGGACTCCCATGTGGAGCTAATGTTAAAAATAACTTTATGTTGATAAATATATAAAAGAAATTCGTTTCACAACAAAAAACACCTTAAAAAAATCATGTAAATTAACTAAAAATCCATCTATATGCATCGAACGTTCTAACGTTTAGTTAGTTAGTAGAACAGTAAGTTAGAACTTTTAATTAGGTCGTTACTTTACCACATTTTTTTGAAAAATGTTTTTAATTATAATTTACTATATGCATTTGCGAATATTGAAGAACTATTTTATTTTGTTTTCATTTTAATTTCTAGTTTATCGGATTAAAAATATGAAAACCTACAGAATGTTTCCTGGCCTTATTTTTTCACAACTTGTAGCTGATGTGGAAATAAACTGGTGAGCTAAAAAAGTTGTTCACCTAGAGTTCACTAAATAAGTAATAAATATTCAAACAAAATATCAGATTTTCTACATTATTACTTCCGCTGCTTTAAATGACGTTTTAAAAAAATTGATCAACTAATGTTTAAGACAAGATTTTTTATGCATAACACAGAGGGTAACAATTATTATAAGCAATAATTGTCAGCCTGAAACACTCATCTATATTGAAAAATGTTAAATGTTAACATAAATTTTTAAGATTCATTAATTTCAAACTCTCCATACCCAATTAGTAAATGGCACAATTGACGCACCTGACTTAACTAAACTAATAACTAATAACTAGTAAGCGGCGAGGCGGTGGCAAAACGAAGAATTCCAAGTCGCGAATCCACAAAAACATCATTCGCAGATATTGAGTTAGAAGTTTAGAATTGATATGTAATAGGTAATAACATATCAGTTCTAAACATCAAACCTCAATATCTCCGAATGATGTTTTTGGGGATTCGCCACTTGAAATTCTTTGTTTTGCCACCGCCTAGCCGCTTACTACTAATAACATTCAGGGTACCAAATCATAACACGAGGCTTCCAGAGCTGTTCTTTGTTTATCCTTCGAAAACTAACTACTTCATTAACTCCCCAATCCAAAGACTACCATAGGCTTGGAAATAAATTTAGTTCAGTTGATATTTTCGTTTATTCCTTACCAAAATTTATTTCTGAAATTTCAAAAATTCTGTTTCCCGTTTACTAAACAATGATGTAACATAATTTGTATATTATTGTTTATTTTTCTATTATTTTTGTATTATGATTGTTGTAAAAGCTCTAAGGGCGTGAATAAATAAATAAATAAAACTCCTAACTGTCAGAGGGACACGGGTTTGTGTCCCGTCGGCGGCATGTATCTTTTCTCGGGAAGTTTTTGAACTATGAATGAGTGTTTCAGGCTGATAATTATTGCTTATAATAATTGGACCATTGCATGTTTACATTTTGAGTCCACCTATATATTTTCAGACCTATGATATATCCGATGTGAAAAGTAACACCTAATGTTTCGTTAAAAAAAATTGTATCAGCCTAAATTTAAAACAATAGCTTAATGTCAGCATGAAATTAATCAACCCTGATCACCCTAATAGACCAGTGTAAACTCTAGGCGAATTCAGACAGGAGTAAAGAGATTCGGCGCCGAAACGTTTTTAGTATTGCCATTTACCCAAGCGCCAAGCGCTTTTAAGAGTTGGTAGTACCCACCCAAAAAGAATAAGAAGGAGAGACACGACAATACGAATGTTGGAGAGAGCGCGTTAATATTAAAAACGATAAAATTCAAGCGAAAATTGGTAAAACGTTTAATTAAACACGTCTCGTTTACAATAGAGCAAAAATCGCTCCTCAACACCTCAAGTAGCATTTAAAGAAACACTGTGAATTTTTTCAAATCTATGATGTGTAAAATAACAGAACCGTATGTGTTTTTTTAAACTTTCGGAGCATATTTTATGTAATTTACGTTTCAGCTCCACAAATCTTCAGATATTTTTTTAAGAACTTAAAAACTTAATGTGTTTAAGGGACATATGTTATAAATCGGTAGAAAATCGAAAGATGCATTTTTACTTGGAATTTCGAACAGATGAATCGGATCACGAAGATGGCCAATTTTCATTTTTGTTTAGCTGAGTATTGAATAAAGTTGAAAATATCGGCTCTTGTTTAAGACAAAATTGTGATAATCACCGTCGATCATTTTAGCTACATCTTCAGCCTTTGATACTTAGAGCCAGTTGTTGCACAGAATTTAAATTAATGTAAATGTTTTTGTGATATTTTCGAAAGGTGTTCGCAAATAGGGTCCCATGAATGCTCATGCATCCAATAAAATAGGGATTATGTAGAAAAACAGATAAATGTTGAAGCTTAAAAATATTTAAATTATTACATTATGATTTGAGGATTGCCAACATTAGTTTTATCTTCATCCTTTTTAAAGTAACAGCCTAATATATTATTTCAAATAAAATATTAGCATATCGCCAACCTTTGTTTAATACATTATAATGAGTTAGCTCCCTTCAGTTAATAGGTACCCATTATTCGTAAGAAACATAAATTTAACAATATTGTTCTTCGATATATTATTTTTAACATTATTAACTTCAACACCGGCTAGTTAATAATAACAACTTGTGATGGCTTCAACACTACGTTCGAAAGAAAAAAAAAGCATCTTCTTTATCGGAAGAGCTCATACAAAATTTTTCCCACCTAAACGAAATTTCAAATCGACTACACTAGCGACCGCTATTGAAAAGGACAGAAAAATCACAATCTGAGAAGGGCTGAGGTAAATAAAGGTGATGACATAATGAACGGCTCGAAGTTTTCAAATCGATACCACGTTTAAAATTTATCAATATTGAATGTAAGCCGACACTTCAGACCAACCATAAATTTAAAATCCTAGAGCGTGTCGAAGAGAGTTTGTTTAGTAACAAAAAAACTTACATGGTTTTGAGGAATAAATGGGGTAATTAAGCCCAAATTACCACTACAGAATACAGACGGAGTATTGATAAAACCAATTAAAATTAACGACGTATACAATCTATGAATTAGTGCTATAGATCGAGATTTTTCGAAAGGTAAACAAAACACTCAGATTAAAAGTAAATAAGATTTTTACTTTTGGATACACAAAAAAATGAAGTCAAACAGGTACGTACTAGACCATAGAGCTATTTGGAACGCATTAAGAAAGTGAATTCTGAATTAATAAGGTGATATTAGTTATTACCAGACAAAGTTTTACGAATATTATATCTGATCATGAAAAGGGACGAAGGATAAAAAATAGTTGTAAACATCTGCAAGGAATGTGGTGAATCAAGTAAATGACAGAAGCAATTTCATGCTACCATGAGAATTAAGCCGGAATACTACTGAATTCAATTTTCCCTGCCGCAAATTTTAAACAAAAATAAATGGGAGAGTGCGAGAGTGATAATTATTTCAGATGTAAAGTCACAATTAGCCGAGGAAATTTACCGATTATTAAGGAAAGACCGATTGCAGAATTCTAGAAAAAGTTTAAAGCAAAATCGCATCAAAAGGGTGAGTTACACTTATCGGCGGCCAGACAAAGAAATAATTAAAATGGACATATTTAATTTTGGAGAGAGAGAGTCATGAAAAATAACATATCAATGAAAGTTGAAATAGTCTGAACTCTCAATTATAAAACGCCCTAACGAAAGACGAGATGTACGTCCTGGGTCCACGCCTGGCACCTTTTTTTGGACAAGATATTCGAAGGGCTGGATACCATGTGGCGGTAGGCAGTAAGAGTCGAGTAAGAGTCGAGGGTCGAGGATCGAAGGAAGACGAGGCTATAGAGTGCTAGCAGTGATAAGATCGTTCGTATTTAACAAAACAATTGATCAAATATTATAAAAACGAGTGATAAGACATAATCCACCGAAGAATTAAAAAAGTCGTGATAAACAGTGACAAGTGTTTGTTAATGTTGGGAGAAAATATCCATCGTAATATTAAAGAATTTTTAAGGTTGTGACTTCGTGAGAAGCAATAGTTCGTGTACATAAATTAATTATTCGGCTTGTTAAAATACTCTATTGAAAATTAGCTGCAGTGAATGACAGTGCGCCGCGAGTGGATTAATTAAATAATAAAATTAATTTGAATTATCAAAACCAAAATAGTAATCAAAGTGAATGACATACTTAGCTTCAGTGAGTTTATAATAACATAACTTTGTGTTTTAAAAATAGAAGGGAGTGCATCGCGTGAATTTTGATTTGAAATATAAAATTAGTCTAGTCAATAATAACGTACAAATATCATTTTCAAACTTGTACACACAAAATAATAATATCAAAACAACATCAAAATAAATAACCTACATACAAATGTCACCTTCGATCTTCCGCGAAAATAATAATGATGCCAACATACCTACGCGCTTGTAGTTGCTTCAATATATCATATAATCAAGATAATACAAATATTCAAAATAATATCAACAAATACCTACGTATAAATGTCATCTTCGATAATATTGTTAACAAATAATAATTAATAACCTACGTATTTTCTTAAACTCAAATAAAAGTGTGACATAGAGTCATGGGTGTTACTACTTCTGGGGACTAAATTACCGAATCATAGTGACAGGAAGGTTCTTTCCTTATTATTTTTCCTCCACAGGTATTTAGTGCACTTAATCAGGCTTCGTTCAGGTGAGTGAAAAAACATTTTAATTAATTACAGGTCGTACATGGTCCCGATACCTGAGAGGATCTGCCCATCTACAAAACCAATGATAAAAGAAGTTATGTTCCAGGATATAATTGTGTTTTAAATATTATTCTCAATGTGTAATTACGAGATTTGTCCCAAATTAAATCTATTATCAATGTGGGTTCAACGAACTTATATTTTTTGCGTGCTAGAAAGGACGAGACGAATGCGTATAAAAAAGGATCCCGGCCATAAATCGTAGCCGTACAGTCATCCAAATTAGAAGGTTTTTTTCTGAGGTATGCCGAGCCAAAGTGGAGTGACGGAAGCATCCATACCATACTGGATGTTGGTCCAAAAATGAAATTTGGAGAATTGAATTTAAACATTATAATTGTTTACTAACAACAATATTATCATGTCAAATTTCTTTCAGGCTTCCTTACAAAATATGAAATCAACATTATTTCGGTAATGTTTTCTCAATCAGACCCTTCCAAAATCCCGCTTGACCTGCGAAATATAGACTTCACGATTGGGGAATGCAATAGCGTTCACTGAAATTATATCCCCACAAGATATGAGACAAAGAGGGCTTTTTTTCTTACGCTATCATGCGATAGGGGATGTCAACGTAAACTTAGCATTCACGCGGGGTACTGAAAGTTAATCCCTTTCGCGGGGTCATGCAGAGTGAAAAGGCATGAAAGACAGAATAAAAAGAAAATGCCACTTGGAATGGTAGGGTATGATTCGCTGACGGAGGCGTTTCGACCGAAGGTATCCCAAGTTTTGCGAAGTTATGTGGAGGGGACGTCGGCGTGGTATTCCGTGAGAATAAGTCTGTAGCACTATTGCATACTACCAGTAGTGTCGACCTAAAAGCAAACATAGTTTTTACAAGGTAGAAGTTATGTCAGCTCTTGGAGGCGAGGAACGCAAGCCAATGATTATCCTCGTAGGAGACGAAGGGATCATCTCAAACGGCTCCGTACGCACTCAACGCGAGTAGAGTCATGATAAGGGAAGAAATGGACATACCCCTTCTAGAATCAGTCGAGTTAAAATCAAATCTGGAGGATAGGAAGTCGGGATAATACTGGAAGTGACATGAGGACTCTGCGCGCTTTCATCTGGCGTGAAGGGACCCTTTCGTAGCAATGAAGTTCATGCAAGAGAACAAAATCAGGACTTAAGGACCATCCTAGCAAACGTAATGATTGAGTCTTTGTCCGGAATGTTGGTCACCAGTATCTATTTGGTTAGAGGAGGAGCCGACTTATTCAGGAAACAACATTCCCCAGATCCTCCTATCACCCCTCCTCACCTTCCCCTTCCCCAGTACATGTAGTGTATACTAATAACAATAATAACTTGACCATTTAGGTGCAGTACGACGACATTGAGAGCTTCGCAAGGATCCCGACATGTATTTCATAATACACACTGTTCACGTAATGTAAATATAATACAATGTAAACCCATAGACAGGAAAAAATCGGGTAAGAAAACTACGACTTTGAATTTTATAAACCGGGTGACAATTCACTGTAGGATTAGCGTCAATGACACTCCGTTCAAGTTGAGAAAAGGCGGGTAATACGAGTATAGGTTTGAAAATAAAATAAAACAATCTAAAAAACGGGGTCAGTTTATCAAACGAGATTCTTTCACACTTTACTCCAAAAGAATTTGAGGTTACCACACACACTACATTATTTCCTCTACATGTGTATGTGTATTAATTTACACATTCAAATGTAATTACCGAATCAAAAAATCACACAACGTGGTGAATAGGAATAATGTACAATAAAATCTTAAATCTTATTTACTGTGAGAAAATCGCAGGGGTTTAAGGAAAAGTTAGGTGTAGCTAGATACAAGGGTAGCGTAGCCAGTAGATCCCGACAGCTAATGTTAAAGGGAAAGAATAGAAAAACCAAGGATAGACGACTACGGATCAGTACAACGGGTGCCGGGTAGCCCCACAGGTACATTACAGGAGGTCCCGAGACCCATAGAAGTTAGTAAGGCCAGGGGTAGGTTCACTACAACTGGTGCCGGGTAGCCCAGGAGGGTGGATCGTCACAAATTAGTATCCGCGGCGGGTAGGGTGTCGAGACGGATCACTACAACTGTTGCCGTGACCAAAGGAGAAAGTTTTACAAGTGGAAGATTTTCGAAATTAATAATAAATTGGAAATAATAAGCTTTTCGAAATTAAAAATAAATTGAAAAAACAAATAATAATTTTAACTAAAATTGAATAACCGAACCTTAAATGAATAAAATTAATTGCTTAATAAATTGGAAAAAATAAATAATCTAAACTAAAATTGAAAAACTGAACCTAAAATAGAAGAATTTATCCCGCGTGTTCCGAGCGTAATTTAAACATAAACAATAAGTGTAGCTCAACAAACAAATAACTTGACTTTGAAATAATAAAATATCGTATCTCGGTCGTGTTATTAAATAAACATCGAATACGGGTCGACTCAATGCACAAAAAATGAGCTAACGAACGATAAGATCGTAGATTTATGGCTCTTGCGTTTAGGGTAGGTCGGAGACAAAAAAATATGGGTCCTTGCCGTTAAAATTACTTGAACAAATGACTAGACGAAAGAAAATAAATTATCAAATAGTCACTCAGAATAATAATAATGATAAAATTAATACATAAAAAAATAATAATAAAATAAAAACATAACTAATTAACCATCGCGCCGTTTCCTCGCAGGGGTGGGCAGAGACGACAGATCTTGGCACACACTCTTTGCCTCATTCACATTCATACATCTTCTAATACACACATATTCCGACAAAATAAAAATAGATAAACCAAAATAATCAAAACCATAATAATAAATAAACTAAACTGATTTGGGCGATTTGTATAGCGTCGGGTTATGCAAAAAAATCAATACGGTACGAATTAAAAAAAAAACATATCTGAAATCTGACTTTAACTACAGTCTAGACACAACATTATAAACGAGTTAGTCAAATAAAAATAAATGAGTAGAGACATTGTGCTATCCAACTTCCGATAAGATTGAAGAATAAAAATAAAAATGAAGAAGAACTTTTTAGAGATCATTGTACGCGATAAATCTTATACATTTAAACATTACTAAATGTTAAAAAACGTAAATAATAAAAATATAAAACTAGGAAAAAATTAATTAGTAAATTAAAGACAATTAAATCTAAAATCATACATGAAGTAATTACGCGTAAAATGTATTGCGTTCTCAAGTACACACCTACAAATAAAAAAATAGAGCATCCGGGGTAACCATCCATCATTGACGTTCAGTCTTGTTTAGAAACAGGTACCTAGTCAAGTAGATAAATGAACCCAACAAAAAAACATAGGAGGGACAGGTCCGAATTGGATAAAAATAAAAATAAAAAATAAAAACAAAAAAGTGAATAAATAAAAAAAACCGACATACAAGAGAAGAGGGAGTATAATCTTAGGGGGGGGGGAATACAATCTTAGGGGGGGGGAGTAGGACAGCAAGGGAGAGAGAAAGATTTGTACAAGTAGGAACATACGAATGGATCGCCGACGGAAAATGGAACTAGTTTCAACAAATAACACATGAAGTAAATGGGACGGAACCCTGCAAGATTTAATAGCAAGGATCAGGGGTACAGAACATTAGTAGAAAATTGAAGGAATTAAATGACCTATGGTGAGTTCTAATCCCATCGACTAACACTAGGAGGCGTGTTTACCGCTGGATTTAAAACTCTAGGGGGGCTGTGATGGCTTCAACACTACGTTCGAAAGAAAAAAAAAGCATCTTCTTTATCGGAAGAGCTCATACAAAATTTTTCCCACCTAAACGAAATTTCAAATCGACTACACTAGCGACCGCTATTGAAAAGGACAGAAAAATCACAATCTGAGAAGGGCTGAGGTAAATAAAGGTGATGACATAATGAACGGCTCGAAGTTTTCAAATCGATACCACGTTTAAAATTTATCAATATTGAATGTAAGCCGACACTTCAGACCAACCATAAATTTAAAATCCTAGAGCGTGTCGAAGAGAGTTTGTTTAGTAACAAAAAAACTTACATGGTTTTGAGGAATAAATGGGGTAATTAAGCCCAAATTACCACTACAGAATACAGACGGAGTATTGATAAAACCAATTAAAATTAACGACGTATACAATCTATGAATTAGTGCTATAGATCGAGATTTTTCGAAAGGTAAACAAAACACTCAGATTAAAAGTAAATAAGATTTTTACTTTTGGATACACAAAAAAATGAAGTCAAACAGGTACGTACTAGACCATAGAGCTATTTGGAACGCATTAAGAAAGTGAATTCTGAATTAATAAGGTGATATTAGTTATTACCAGACAAAGTTTTACGAATATTATATCTGATCATGAAAAGGGACGAAGGATAAAAAATAGTTGTAAACATCTGCAAGGAATGTGGTGAATCAAGTAAATGACAGAAGCAATTTCATGCTACCATGAGAATTAAGCCGGAATACTACTGAATTCAATTTTCCCTGCCGCAAATTTTAAACAAAAATAAATGGGAGAGTGCGAGAGTGATAATTATTTCAGATGTAAAGTCACAATTAGCCGAGGAAATTTACCGATTATTAAGGAAAGACCGATTGCAGAATTCTAGAAAAAGTTTAAAGCAAAATCGCATCAAAAGGGTGAGTTACACTTATCGGCGGCCAGACAAAGAAATAATTAAAATGGACATATTTAATTTTGGAGAGAGAGAGTCATGAAAAATAACATATCAATGAAAGTTGAAATAGTCTGAACTCTCAATTATAAAACGCCCTAACGAAAGACGAGATGTACGTCCTGGGTCCACGCCTGGCACCTTTTTTTGGACAAGATATTCGAAGGGCTGGATACCATGTGGCGGTAGGCAGTAAGAGTCGAGTAAGAGTCGAGGGTCGAGGATCGAAGGAAGACGAGGCTATAGAGTGCTAGCAGTGATAAGATCGTTCGTATTTAACAAAACAATTGATCAAATATTATAAAAACGAGTGATAAGACATAATCCACCGAAGAATTAAAAAAGTCGTGATAAACAGTGACAAGTGTTTGTTAATGTTGGGAGAAAATATCCATCGTAATATTAAAGAATTTTTAAGGTTGTGACTTCGTGAGAAGCAATAGTTCGTGTACATAAATTAATTATTCGGCTTGTTAAAATACTCTATTGAAAATTAGCTGCAGTGAATGACAGTGCGCCGCGAGTGGATTAATTAAATAATAAAATTAATTTGAATTATCAAAACCAAAATAGTAATCAAAGTGAATGACATACTTAGCTTCAGTGAGTTTATAATAACATAACTTTGTGTTTTAAAAATAGAAGGGAGTGCATCGCGTGAATTTTGATTTGAAATATAAAATTAGTCTAGTCAATAATAACGTACAAATATCATTTTCAAACTTGTACACACAAAATAATAATATCAAAACAACATCAAAATAAATAACCTACATACAAATGTCACCTTCGATCTTCCGCGAAAATAATAATGATGCCAACATACCTACGCGCTTGTAGTTGCTTCAATATATCATATAATCAAGATAATACAAATATTCAAAATAATATCAACAAATACCTACGTATAAATGTCATCTTCGATAATATTGTTAACAAATAATAATTAATAACCTACGTATTTTCTTAAACTCAAATAAAAGTGTGACATAGAGTCATGGGTGTTACTACTTCTGGGGACTAAATTACCGAATCATAGTGACAGGAAGGTTCTTTCCTTATTATTTTTCCTCCACAGGTATTTAGTGCACTTAATCAGGCTTCGTTCAGGTGAGTGAAAAAACATTTTAATTAATTACAGGTCGTACATGGTCCCGATACCTGAGAGGATCTGCCCATCTACAAAACCAATGATAAAAGAAGTTATGTTCCAGGATATAATTGTGTTTTAAATATTATTCTCAATGTGTAATTACGAGATTTGTCCCAAATTAAATCTATTATCAATGTGGGTTCAACGAACTTATATTTTTTGCGTGCTAGAAAGGACGAGACGAATGCGTATAAAAAAGGATCCCGGCCATAAATCGTAGCCGTACAGTCATCCAAATTAGAAGGTTTTTTTCTGAGGTATGCCGAGCCAAAGTGGAGTGACGGAAGCATCCATACCATACTGGATGTTGGTCCAAAAATGAAATTTGGAGAATTGAATTTAAACATTATAATTGTTTACTAACAACAATATTATCATGTCAAATTTCTTTCAGGCTTCCTTACAAAATATGAAATCAACATTATTTCGGTAATGTTTTCTCAATCAGACCCTTCCAAAATCCCGCTTGACCTGCGAAATATAGACTTCACGATTGGGGAATGCAATAGCGTTCACTGAAATTATATCCCCACAAGATATGAGACAAAGAGGGCTTTTTTTCTTACGCTATCATGCGATAGGGGATGTCAACGTAAACTTAGCATTCACGCGGGGTACTGAAAGTTAATCCCTTTCGCGGGGTCATGCAGAGTGAAAAGGCATGAAAGACAGAATAAAAAGAAAATGCCACTTGGAATGGTAGGGTATGATTCGCTGACGGAGGCGTTTCGACCGAAGGTATCCCAAGTTTTGCGAAGTTATGTGGAGGGGACGTCGGCGTGGTATTCCGTGAGAATAAGTCTGTAGCACTATTGCATACTACCAGTAGTGTCGACCTAAAAGCAAACATAGTTTTTACAAGGTAGAAGTTATGTCAGCTCTTGGAGGCGAGGAACGCAAGCCAATGATTATCCTCGTAGGAGACGAAGGGATCATCTCAAACGGCTCCGTACGCACTCAACGCGAGTAGAGTCATGATAAGGGAAGAAATGGACATACCCCTTCTAGAATCAGTCGAGTTAAAATCAAATCTGGAGGATAGGAAGTCGGGATAATACTGGAAGTGACATGAGGACTCTGCGCGCTTTCATCTGGCGTGAAGGGACCCTTTCGTAGCAATGAAGTTCATGCAAGAGAACAAAATCAGGACTTAAGGACCATCCTAGCAAACGTAATGATTGAGTCTTTGTCCGGAATGTTGGTCACCAGTATCTATTTGGTTAGAGGAGGAGCCGACTTATTCAGGAAACAACATTCCCCAGATCCTCCTATCACCCCTCCTCACCTTCCCCTTCCCCAGTACATGTAGTGTATACTAATAACAATAATAACTTGACCATTTAGGTGCAGTACGACGACATTGAGAGCTTCGCAAGGATCCCGACATGTATTTCATAATACACACTGTTCACGTAATGTAAATATAATACAATGTAAACCCATAGACAGGAAAAAATCGGGTAAGAAAACTACGACTTTGAATTTTATAAACCGGGTGACAATTCACTGTAGGATTAGCGTCAATGACACTCCGTTCAAGTTGAGAAAAGGCGGGTAATACGAGTATAGGTTTGAAAATAAAATAAAACAATCTAAAAAACGGGGTCAGTTTATCAAACGAGATTCTTTCACACTTTACTCCAAAAGAATTTGAGGTTACCACACACACTACATTATTTCCTCTACATGTGTATGTGTATTAATTTACACATTCAAATGTAATTACCGAATCAAAAAATCACACAACGTGGTGAATAGGAATAATGTACAATAAAATCTTAAATCTTATTTACTGTGAGAAAATCGCAGGGGTTTAAGGAAAAGTTAGGTGTAGCTAGATACAAGGGTAGCGTAGCCAGTAGATCCCGACAGCTAATGTTAAAGGGAAAGAATAGAAAAACCAAGGATAGACGACTACGGATCAGTACAACGGGTGCCGGGTAGCCCCACAGGTACATTACAGGAGGTCCCGAGACCCATAGAAGTTAGTAAGGCCAGGGGTAGGTTCACTACAACTGGTGCCGGGTAGCCCAGGAGGGTGGATCGTCACAAATTAGTATCCGCGGCGGGTAGGGTGTCGAGACGGATCACTACAAACTTGTAAAGAAACAATAAATAATATAATTTTAAAAATTGGAGACCCCTTTTTGGTATTACCCTCTACTTCGAGATTGAACGAAAAAACTAAATATTTTTTAGATGCTGCCGCTTGTGTTAGTTAAAAATAACTCTCACATTTTCAATGGCACTGCCTAAAAACGAATTCCCAGCTTTCAATTTAATCCAGAGTAGGCCAACTTGAGTATTCTTTATCAAGCTATGGAAGTTTTATATGAGTACATTTTTACATTATTCGTCGCAAGTCTCTACGATCGCTCCGCCCGCATACGCTTTCGTCGAACTTTCACGAAACAAGGAAACTTTGGTAGAGCGAAGCTTCCTTTCATTTCACTTACACCGCACTTTCTCGCGTCCCAAATAATTTCTTAAGCCTCATTCACACAATGAATCCTTGGCACGATGAAGGTAAAATTCACTATCATGAGTGCGTGTAAGCAATTATGAAACGTAGCTCAATTATTTTCCAAGAGGTTTTTACGTGTTGTAAACTATATAGAATTTTGTAATAAAAACCATGCAAATTATTTAAGCTTTTACGTAACTCTTTATTTATTGTTATTAGGTTTATTTTGTAGGACTCTATTTGATATAATATTATAATGCACCAGACTTTTAGGTCCGGGTTTAGTTTTCCCCATAGGAAAAACTAAACCCTTTCACACAATTTTCCATAAAAATGATCATCTAGTAAATTCACGCTATGGATGTGTGTTATATAAGTATAATTAATACAAAACAATACAAGAACAACATGTTAACCTACCAGACTATTAAATGGGAAAATAATTCACCGACTCCAGATGTTTTCATTTCAGAGGGTTAAATCAGAGATAAATCCTAATGATCCCTCAATATAAATATTTAAAAAATCTTTAATATTATTATTTAAATAAATTTGCCAAACAAACAATTATATTTCATGTTCGTAATAAGCATTAACTTTGTGGCTCGCCATAATTTACAATAAAATATATAAATTTGTTTTAGACCACTTTAATTTTAATTACACTCTACCATGTTACTTCACATGTTAATCATGTTAATCATGTTACTTCACACTGAACTAGTGCACGATCTACATCCAATTGAGTGGGATTTATTCGACGACAAAGTAAGGTCGTATACCTCGGAAAAGGCGTTCAAAAAACAAGTTAAATTAAATAAAAAACTGCAAAATCTTTGTAAATCTAATACCAAAAATCAGTTCCCAGATAAACCGGAACATACATTTTTTGATCGTGTGCAGAATCTCTCTTCCCATGTTTTCCTCCCAGAAGAGATGAGTTTATTATCTAAAGGACTTAAGTATAACTTAAATTACAGTAAAAATAACATACAAAGTGCGTTTGAAAATGTGGCAGTGGACATTGAAACAGCTCTATCCCACCAACCTAGATCTTTCCTGTATAAAAGTGCTGAAACTATTAAAAACCAAATAACAAAAAATAAAATTAAAAAAGTCATCCATCCGGAAATTTTATGTGCTAATAACATTCGCAAAACGTTAGCTGAAGAAGATTTAGTGTTGACCAGGGCGGACAAAGGAAACACAGTGATTATAATGAATAGAAAGGACTACCAGTGTAAAATGGAAGATTTTGTCACTTTAACGAGAGACCCCACTAATAAATTTCAGGCAGATGTAAAAAATGCAGTAAAAGCATGCAAGTCCCAAATCTTCAAAGATGATTATCCTAAGCAAAATAAATTTTTACGGTCTAACCCTAAAATTCCCAAATTGTACGGGTTTTTGAAGATACATAAATTGACCAATAAACCAATTAGGCCCGTAGTAGCGTGTTGTGCTTCCCCGAATTTCATAATAGCTTCTCATATAACTAATGTCTTCAATAATACTAATGTGTTTTCCCCTAAATATACCATTAGGAACTCAGTTGAGTTGATAGATGCACTTAAAGGTTTGGTTATTCCTAATGGTGCAAAATTAATTTCCTTTGATGTTGTTAATTTGTTTCCAAATGTTCCAACAACTGATTGCAAAGAAATAATTGCAAATATTTTAAATTCCTCTAATTTGGATAAAGATTTGATTAATGACTTGTCTCGCTTATTCAATTTGTACCTTAACCAAAATTATTTCCAATATAACAACTGTGTTTAGCAGCAGAATCATGGGCTTCCGATGGGGGCTTCCACTAGCCCTCTACTAGCAGATATTTTTATGAACAACCTAGAAAATAACATTTTTAATTGTAATTCGGCACTTTTAAATAATGTTCTTATCTGGCGGAGATACGTTGATGATATTTTCTGTATATGGACTGGGACACAGCGGCAATTGACTAAATTCCTTCATCTTATAAATTCATTTCACAAAAATATCCAATTCACGTTGGAGGTAGGCAGTAATTCTACGATTAATTTTTTAGATTTAACTCTAACTTCAGTAAATAATAGTATTGAATTTAATATTTACCGTAAATCGACATTCACGGATATAACTATACATAACACATCAAACCATCCGGTAACCCATAAACATTCTGCCTATCATTCAATGGTACACCGGTTAGTAAAAATCCCCCTTTCATCTGTTAATTTCACAATTGAACTATCTAAAATTAAACAAATTGCTCTGAATAATGGTTATTCCTCACACTTAATTGATAAAATCCTAAATAAAAAACTTAAGCTCATTTCAACTAATAAATTTTTATTTGGTAAACCTGAAACTAATAATAAAATCACAAATCCATTTCAATGGCGTAGGATCTTATATATATCTAATTTTTCTTCACTTAGTACAAAAAATTGCCTCCTTGTATTAAACCCGCGTTCTATACTGACAACAACTTAGGTAAATTATTAAAAAACACTAAAGATAGAGATCATAAATTAAGCCACTCAGGCATTTACCAATTATGTTGCAATGATTGTCCATCATTCTACATAGGAAAGACAACCAGAAATGTAAATATTAGAATCACGGAACATTTAAGATGTTTAAATAATAATAATTTTTCGGAGTTTGCCAATCATCTTATTTCCACCAATCATACTTTTAATAAGGACACAGGGATTAAAATTCTTCACCGTAATAATAAAAGCAAAAAGTTAGATAACCTGGAAGCACTTGAAATTAAAAAATCCCTAAATAATAACGCTAATATATTGAATAACCAAATTAATTTATCGTTTAGTCCCATCCTAGATATGTTTCCAATAAACCGCTCTGTTATTGCTGGATTTCCCGCAACTACCCCCCTCCCCCTTTGACCTCCCACTCCAGCACCTAAATGCTTGGTATATATCTATCAATATTTTGTATCATAGGTTAGTTTTAATATTCTCCTGACGAAGGAAGGGTTCTTCCGAAACCGGTAGAGTGTAATTAAAATTAAAGTGGTCTAAAATAAATTTATATATTTTATTGTAAATTATATTTCACATAATATTAGGTCCTTACATATGAAATTGGCGTTTTGCCGTACTGGCAACTTTGATCTCAAATATCTTCTCTTTGGTTAGGAATTCCAAATTCAAATTTATACGGCTATTTACTCATGTATTTGTGTTTCGAAAATTATAATTCATTTGTTTTTTCCTGAATTGTTTTTTTCTTTGCGTCACTTAGTTTACAAAATGGAAAACTTGAAATATCGCGTTATTTACGAGTACGAGTTCCACCGTGGCACCAGTGCTGCAGATACGGATCGAAGGATTAATGATGTGTATGGTGACGGTGCCGCAAAAGAAAACACAGTGCGTTTTTGGTTCCAGCGTTTTCGTTCTGAAAATTTCGACCTGCAGAACAAGCCCCGTGGATGGCCGGAGACCAAAGTTGATAATGAAAAATTGAAGGCTATTGTGGAAGCGGATCCATCGCAAACCACGTCCGAGTTAGCTGCAGGCTGCGATGTTAGTGATAAAACTGTTTTAATCCACTTGAAGCAAATTGGGAAGGTGAAAAAGCTTGAAAGGTGGGTACCTCGCGAATTGAGTGAAGCAAATCAACAAACGCGCGTTGACTGCTGCGTTGCATTACTCAACAGGCACAATAATTAAGGGATTTTAAATCGAATTATTATCTGTGATGAAAAGTGGATCCTGTACGATAATTGGAAGTGCTCATCGCAATGGCTGAACCCTGCCGAACCAGCCAAACCATGCCCCAAGCGAAAATTGACTCCAAAAAAGTTACTTGTGAGCGTTTGATGGACTAGTGCTGGTGTCGTTCACTACAGCTTTCTTAATCTGGCCAGACGATTACGGCAGATTCTATTGTCAGCAACTGCAAACCATGCTGGAAAAGCTAGCTGCTAAACAACCGAGGCTGTTTAATCGCTCTAGGCCGCTGCTGCTTCATGATAACGCTCGACCACACACTGCACAACAGACGGCTGCCAAATTAGAGGAGCTTTAATTAAAATGTCTAAGATATCCACCGTACTCTCCGGACCTTGCCCCAACAGATTACCATTTTTTTCGTAATTTGGATAACTTTTTGCAAGGGAAAAAATTCAACTCCGATGGGGCAGTCCAAACCGCCTTCAAAGATTTTATTGATTCCCGTCCGAATAGTTTTTTTAGTAAAGGGATCGATGAACTACCTATGAGATGGCAAAAGTGCGTAGATAGCAATGGTACATATCTTGATTAAATAAATATATTATATTTAAAAAAATCGACTTTATGTTCCTCCCATACAAAACGCCAATTTCATATATAAGGACCTAATATTTCATTTTATTCTGTCTCTTCTCTTTTTTTGTCTTCTTCTTATTTTTATACAACACGTGTTCGTATATATATATATATATATATATATATGTAGGACTGTTTGAAGAGTTACAGGCAATGCAAACATTAGTTTGTTTTTAATGTTTGTTTGTTATAATTTGTTAATTAAGTATATAAACATTATTATTATTTTTATATTATTTCAATATCTGTGCTAAACAAACAACAGTTATTATGTTAAAAACTTTTATTTTCTTTTATTACAATTTTTTTTTTTTATCTTTTTTTTATTGTTATTCCTTCTCTTCTTTTTATTTCTTCAATTTATTTTTGTTTGTACAAGACACGTTCTATATGTTCCATGCATCATCCTAATTTGACTGTCATAAAACGGGATTCCTCCTAGTTGGGCAGCCAACACATTTTATAAATAATATATAATATATGTATAAAAAAAAGGAAAATAAATAAAAAACTTAATATTTCAACGTAAAATAATTAAACGCATGCAATTTTTGAAAGACTAGAGAATATTAATTCTTCTGACAATCACCTTAATTATTTAATTGCTAGTAAGGAATGGCTTACGTGCATTATGAAGAGGATTTGGAACCAATTGCTTTTCGTATTATTTTTGAATAACTATTTTGAGCCTTAAAAGCCTTTTAAATGATTTTCTTTTATGAGTCTTTAAAACAATTACAATATTTCGTTGAAATATTCACTTTTACAGAAGGCTTTATGTTGGTAATTATATTATCTTGGTGGCAAGAAAGTATACTATGGGTTGAAGAGTAAGCGATATTTTATTTCCCCCTACTGCCTACCTGCGAAAGGCGATAAAAATCACGATTTAAAAAAAAAAGTTCCTTGTTAAATTTAAAGCCTCTTAGTACGACATTATGATTTGAAATCACTTTTTCTAACATGGAATTGATATTTTAGATGTTAATATTATATTACTTCTAATCGATTCGTCGGAGATCAAGGTTCTTCTTATCACTACAACTAATATTTGAAAAAAAAAAGACTGTCATGTTTTGCCTTTTTTGTTCAAGTAGCTTGAAATAATAACTCTTTTGAGTTTTTATTTAGATAACTTGAAATAATAACTCTTTATCCTTGTTTGTTTAAGTAGCTTGAAATAATAAGTCTTTTGCCTAGTTTGATTAAGTAGCTTGAAATAACAAGTATTTTGCTTTGTTTGATTGTAGCTTGAAAAATATAACTCATCTGCGTTTTCGTTAAAGTAGTTTGAAATAATAATACTTTGCTTTTTTGTTTAAGTAGCCTAAAATAATAATTCTTTTGTGTTTATGTTTAAGTAGCTTGAAATAATAAGTATTTTGCTTTGTTTGATTAAGTGGCTTAAAAAAAATAATTCTTTGCTTTTTGTTCAAGTAGCTTGAACTAATAAGTATTTTGCTATGTTTGATTAAGTAGCTTGAAATAATAACTCCTTTGCGTTTTTGTTTAAGCTTATCATAATAACTCTTTGCGTTTTTGTTCCATTAGCTTAAAATAAGTTTTTTTCGTACTTTACGTAATTACTTTATTTTTTTTATTTTTTTGTGTATAGTAAGATTAACCTTTTTATTTTCATGGTAATGTAAGACATTTATTTCCGTCATCGTGATTATTAAAGTATTTCATTTTATAATTCTGTTTTGAAGTAAGAAATAAAGAGATTCTTTCTAATCGACAGGTTTTTTTTAAACAGAAAATATATTTGCCTGAAACTGCAAAAACTCGTTAAGTATTGAGGGCTTTTTTTTACCGTGACGATCCACGATTACGGTACCGTGACGGCACAATAAAGGTACTAAACATACTTTCCATATCACGATAATGCTGAAGCTCTTTCGTAGACATTAAATAATCGTGAAATATGAAAACACAATGTACGTAAGTCTTCGATGTAGTTACGAAGATTATATTGACGTGTTAGTAAGTTCCAACCTTTGCGCATTTATGCTGTAATCCGTTTCGTTGCTTATTTTCAATATTTTACGTAATTTAAAGTTTTGAAACATGGCCTTCAATACAATAATTTTATAGAAGAACAGTGCTTTCAATAATTAACCGTAGATTCTTCACAAAATACAGACGCATTCGTTAAGGTTTTTAGTCATTAATCAAACGTATTGGGTGCATTAAAATATTTTCAAAGATAATTGAAAGTAGTAGAAAAACTTCTATGGGTCCTCCTTGCTTATTAAATAGTATGTAAAATGATCCTTCTAAGTATTTAACTTTTCGGAACAGATTTAGCCGTAACTTCTCATACTTTGTCTTTTGCAACTTAAATATAAAAAATAAAATAGGAAATAACATAAAATACAACAAATAATGGTCGTTTAATTAATATAGTAGACGTAGTAAAAGGTTCGTTCGTAAAAATATAATGCAGTATCTCTTTCATACACATTAAATAACAATAATCGAAAAGACAAACAGTGGACGTATGTTTTCACCTTTCCATTGTCGTACATCTCTCTCGCACGTATAAAGAAAATGAAACGCAATTCCCGTCGCCGTTGCCGTCCGTAACCGTAGGAATTATTAAACCGATCTTTCTGCAAGCCGTGCCACATTGACGTGATTTTGCCGCGACGTCACGGCACCGTAAACGTGGGCAACACGGTAATTATGAAAGTGCACATTATGTACATTTTAAGGCTGCAAATTATAAATAAATACTATAATATTTTAATATTTAGTTATTATAGTATTTATTTAAAATAACTTTTTAATGGTGGTATTTTTCTTTGCAGCAGTTTCAAAAAGCCATTTTTAAACCCTCATATTTCATAAAATTTATTCTCTAAGTAATAATAAAATGTTAATATTGCACAGTGTTAAGGGACGTACTTGATTTACCTTTTGATTTGATTCCTGACATTATTTGGAGTAAAAAATGTAAGTGAAATTTTGGTCTCCGGTGACACTTTTTACGTTTTTTTTTTTACAAATATATAAAAAAGAAATTGTTGGACAGTTTGGGGTGGGGTAAGTGTTTGGGAAGTTACTCGACTGAGTGACCAGTGACGACATGCAGAAGAATTTTTTATTGTTTGATTTTGAAGAAATAATTTAAAAAATAAAAGTCATCGGAAAAGTCACCGAGACAAAAATTTAATGTACATTTTTTACTCCAAAAATATCAGAAATCACTGGTTAAAGTCAATGTTAGGTTGTCTCTTAACACCTTGTACATTGCTAGAAAAAAGTTCCACAAACGAAGGTAATAAAAGTTATCAAATTTTATTTTCTTTTACATAATATTTCTCTATAGAATTCTTTAGTACCAGCGATTTTGTTAAACTCCCTTAGTGAATGTGAAATACCTTATATTTCGCATTAAAATCATGATTTATTAACGCATTTTCGGGTACATTGAAACCACCCGTAGAAGTTTTAATATATTGTCAGGTAATAAAAAGGTTATTAAAATGAAAGCAAATGTACCTTCTATTTATAAAATCATAAAACCTTTATTTATTTTACTATGAAATCATAATGAAAAATTTATTTGAATTTGTGTTTCGTGGTCCAGCGAAAATAATACTTTATAGCGAAATAACCAACGAATGTCTATAAATATTTGATTTTTCGTTTTAATATAAAAAAATATTGGCCAGAAAATCTAAAACCAAATTATAAAATCAAGGAATTTTATTTTATAAAAATGACAGGAAAATTTTCGTAATAAATTAATGGTATATACATAATGCCCTCTCTGAGTGGAAGTCAAAAGTTAAAAGGTCAGGGGTGGAGATTTGGTTGGGAAATGAGATGGCACTTAGATAAAATAAAGAGCTAGCGTTTAAAATAAATAAACTTTCACCAACTAACGACCGGCCTTGTTTGAGGAATATTTAAGGTTAATTTAAAAAGGATTAAGAATTTGGAATGAAATGTACATATTTTTTAATTCAAACATATTAATTAATGCCTCCTTCACCAGTTTCCCGGATTTCATTTCCATCGACTGCCTGAGTGACCTCAGCATAAAACTTTGACCTCAACCCTTAAGATGAAACCCGGTGGTGGAGAAATTTTAAAAATAGATTTTACTAAATTGTTGCTGTCACTGTTGCTCTTACTCCACCGGATATTGAGCGAATGGGACAATGCACCTCGGGCTACTAATACCTAACTAAAATCGAGGTTTTGTATTCCCCACTCCAAAAGTGGACTGATTTTTTTTTTTTTATCAACTACATAAGAAAAAACTCTTCTATGTCTGTACGTTTTGCTTTTTTTAAAAAAAACATTTTCTGGTTTGTATACTGAACGTCTTTTGATGGCGTTTAAACCAGTCAATTTTATTGATTTTTTGAAGGTCATAACTTCTATAAAAAGTAACAAAAAAATAATAATAATAACAAGTATCAAAAAAAAACAAAAAGATTTTCATTATTATTTTTAAAAATATTATCGACACGCTAGTAGATAATATCTATTTTATTTAAAAACAATATTTTCTCTAGGGTTAAAATCTCTTCGCTCTCGTAGGTTAGTTCAAACCTAAAGGAGGTGTCTGTTTATATATCCGATCTGACATCAGCTGCTGTGTGCGACTGTTTGGAAAACTGTCTGGAAAACTCCAGTTCGACTATACATTCAGTTTGTCTATACCGCTCACTGAACCTCAGCGTAAAAGACGCATTCACTCTATTTACACATTTGATTGAAACTACATATACACATAGATGTTCTTTTCCCTCATTACCTTGTTAAGAGGGTATTATTTTATTTTATTTTATTTGGAAATTCAGAGAATACCGTAAATTAATCCTTTTTAAATCAAATTCTAGACGATTTGACTCCTTTTTTACAAAAACCATAAATTGATTTTGAAAGATTGTTATTTTATCCGGTAAAGTCGTGTTTAAATTTATAAAAACTTAATTTATTTTTAATATAGTAGGGTTATACCATTGGTCGTTGGCAGATTTGTTCAATTTTCAAACGAAATATTGTATTATACAACACACATTTCGAAAAATAGAATCATGCAGTAAATAAAATAAATCAATACCTAAGATATTTTTCAGAATATTAATTTTAGTTAAATTAAAATCATTAAAAAATAAATCCGAGACGTTGTTTTGTGACGAAAATACCTCAGTTTTTCTTTTTATTTTACAGTTTTTCTATACCTTTTACCAATTTGTTACAAGATAACGAGTCGTTTCTTCGACTCATTCATTTCAACAATTCGACTGTCGAACGATTTTCCAGCCTCTGTCTTTCTACCCTTCAACGACACGGGTATATTCAGTATGTGGATAATATATGGACTCTCCTTCCTCTCTTCAAAAAGACCCCCAACACAGCACCATCAAAGCTCACAGGTGACTTATATGTCCCTAATTATGAAAAATTATTTTGTTCAGGGACTCTCGAGTGGAGTGATTATACGCATTATAGCTAAATACACATTAAGAAATGATTTTATTTATAGAACAGAGCCGGACCAAAGGTAAATTGTGATTGTTGTATTAAAGCCTTCTTCGGAAATAATAACTAACCCTTTTCTTTTTTCGTAAGAAGCAATTACTTTATGTTTAGGCATTATATTTTTAAAAATAAAACAAACACTTAGTATTTAACCACGAATATTTATTATTTTATATATCGACCGGTTTCGCTTCAACCAAGCTTCATCATGATATAATAATAACTAAATACTAAGACAGAGTTGTTGGTTATATATAGGTTGAGAGACAGAGGGAGAAAGAGAGTAACATTCTCCCTCTGTCTCTCAACCTTTATATAACCAACAACTCTGTCTTAGTATTTAGTTATTATTATATTCCGATGAATACATATTATACACAATTTGACATCTTTTACTCTACACCACACTCCTTAAAGTTACACAGGCGACCTCACAATACATAACATCTATACATACTTATTTAATACTACAACCATCGTATGAACTTCTCATTATTTTATTTTTATTTATTGTAATCCGTATTTTTATCAGTTTACTACTATACCTCAACTAGACCGATCCCCCCCCCATCCTACCCTCACCACAATCCCTTCCAATCAACTTGTTTATGTAATTTTTCATACCATCTTTAAAATCATTTCACTTATATACAAAATACCCATGTGGAAACCTGTAAATGATACAATTAATGTAACTTAATTAATTTTGCCTTATTAATAATGTATACTATTGGTCTCCCAAATAAAATAAAATGTAGCTTGGTTGAAGCGAAACCGGTCGGTATATAAAATAATAAATATTATTGGTTAATTACTAAGTTAATTACTACTTTTTTTTTTTTTAAATAACTTTTTTTTCCCAAACTCTCACCGTAGATATACATATTTTTGATACTGACAATTCACGGTGGAGTTCAATTATAATAATATATTAAAATAAATATAAAACTTATTAATGTATTTGTGAGTCACATTTGTGACCGTATCCGGTTTCGCCTACAATTGTTTCTTTAATATATTTCTTCTTTCCAATATCTTCCGCTTCACAAATAATATTACTTCACACTGTAAAGTACAATAATACTATTTTTAAATCCCGATAGAATTACATAATCAATGATTCGTCTGTTATTTGGTTATCTTATGTGCCTCACCAGGGTCTGCGTTACCCTAAAGATACTACATAAAAGTAACTAAAACCATAACTATTCTTAATAATGGTGGTAAGTTAATTTTTTTTAACTTTTTTCAATAGTCTCTTTGTCTTCAGATAATCAACCAACGTAATACGCATTTAACTAATAAGATCTTCGATACTTTTTCATTATTTGGTTTAAAAAAAATTAATACATTTTTTATCATTTTCTAAAGATCTGAGAACTTTTCATTACGGAGACAAAGGAACTTTTTTTATGACGCAGCCGCAGGTCGCTAAATCAATTTAGTGATTTTGGTTTCGTGGAATAAAATACACTGTGAAATTCTAGGGAATTTTCCGGGGAGAAATTTTCATCTTCTTTTTACAAGATATAAATGTCAAATATTTCACTTGAAATTGATAAAAAGTTGAAAAATTTTTGTAGAGTTCATCCGGCCAATTATTTTCCATTTGACTTCATTTGAAACCAATTTGTTTTTATAATTTGGCAGGCAAGAATGGGTACCGCCATCCCGGGAATCGTTTATTGGTTAACCAACGCCCCTGTCATAGGTCACAGCAAGTGGTTTGCTTTCCACGTTTGGTGATTTAGAAGGGGTACCCTTGAGTTTGAGAGTTATTTAAAAAAAATAAAACATAAGGTAAGGTAAGGTAGGGTTCATAAGTTAAGGTGTGTCTAGGTGTTGGTAGCGAATGTGTACGTCCACCCACTGCGTGGCGGGCCGGATCGCGAGACTGGTTAAGGTTTACCTTTTGAGCTCTCCATCGGGACTTTCTTTACATATCGCTTGGCACCGCATTGGGGCAGATTTTTATTTATTTTATTTTTTAGTTTATTGAATGAATGAATCCATACGTCCGTCACCTTGATTCCTACCAGCCCTCATACCTTTTTCCTTTTCAGAACTTCCTCTCCTTTCTTTCCCTAAAAAAGACCATCCACACATTATCCTCAATGATGACATAGGCTTTGAGGGAATTTGTTCGCGATTTCCTGGGTGTGTATAAATAGGTTTAACAGAACGTACCCGAGGCATTTTAAGCAGCGATTCCTGAGCATATTTGAAGTAAAAAATGTTGATTTTCAAAAGAAGCAAACACATTGTGACTTGACATTTTTAATAAATGAAACGAAAATACTTTGTTTTAAGTCACTTTATTTTTATTTAACGTCTACCGGTTTCGGTACCTCCGTACCATCATCAGGACTGTTACAAAAATAATGTCTAAAAATACATAAGTACACATATATATATATATAGACATAATGTTGTGAAAGAAAGGGACAGTATACTAGAAAACCGGTATACGTTAAATAAAAATAAAGTGACTTAAAACAAAGTATTTTCTTTTCATTTATTTAAAAAATGTTGATGTCAGTTTGCCATCCGTTAACTATTTTTTCTAAAAATATTAAAAATATTTTTCCATCATACGTCGCAAGGTAGGAGAGTAGCTCGTTTACACTCAACCGTGTTTCGATAAGCGTTGTGTCTCGTTCTAGCAACATATTAGGACACGAAACAGCGTGCTTATCGATCAAACCTATCGCAGCAGGATATATCCCGTAGCGATGGGATCAGTAGCGACGTGTGATTGAAAAAAATATTTTTTGTTTTAAATAGAAAAAAAAATATCATCACAAAGCAAAATGACATATACATTGTACACTTCAAATATTCTCAGGAATTGCTGGCTAAAATCACTCGGGTACGTGCAGTTACACCTGTTATACAGGAAGTATTATTTTCATAGAAACCCAATATATACATATATATATACTAACTCCTTTTTTAGATTTTGTTGCTGTTGTTGTTGTTATTATATATAATTTATCAAAGTTGTTGGTAAATACGTAATTTATTTATACACATTCTCACATGAATCTCGTAGTTAGTATTATGTAAAACCAGGAAAAAAATCCCCCCACCAAAAAGATAGTTAAAATAGTAAAGATCTCACCCTATTTTAGACATATATCTTGCAAAAATAAGAGCCCTTTCTTTTTCCTAGCTGAAACTTAAGTAAAGCATTATGTAAACCTAGCTTTTCCGAAAGCTTCGTTCGCAATGACAGGTACCCTTGTCACATACCCACCTACAAAACCCAAAACATTGAACTACCATTAGCTATATACCATCCTTAAGGTTAAAAAGTTTTTCTGATTATTATACTTTATTTTTTCATTAGACTCCACACAGGAGGCACTGTATGATGCTGTATGGAGGTTCTTTTCATTGAAAGGAATGAGAGAAAAGATGTACAAGGGGTGATTAGGAATCTGGGGGTCAGTGTGTCAAGGAGCGATAGATGAATGAATCTGCTCATCATGAATGAGTCACCAAACATAGCGAACTGCTTTGCGTGACCTACGGCGGTAGTCTTGGTCACCCAATAAATAGTTTCCAGGGCGGCGGTACCCATACCCGTCACCTAAATTAATTATACATTATGTAGGCGTTGAAAGTTCTTGTCACTGATTCGCTTATACCTATCCTTTTATTATTTTTGGTATTTCATTGGCTCTAGTCTAGACGGAAGCAGTTGGGACTTTTGTGAGGTACTCACAGAAAAAATATAAAAACATCATTGTTTTAAACACTATGGCCGTAATGAATGTGTATTACAGATAATTTCAAAAGTTTTTTTCAACATTCTTACATAACTTACACTCGATATAAAATCCTAGATTGAACGCAATTGACTAAAGTACCTACTATAAATGTATTAGAAAATATCAACGTACCTTATCTATTTCAAAGCGGATTATTGTTAAATCAGATAATTGGAAAAAAATCCAATAAAAAAATCAGTGTTAACCGAAAATATTAGGTCCTTACATATGAAATTGGCGTTTTGCCGTACTGGCAGCTTTGGTCTCAATAATATCTTCTCTTTGGTTAGTAATTCCAAATTCAAATTTATACAGCTATTTACTCATGTATTTGTGTTTCGAAAATTATAATTCATTTGTTTTTTCCTTAACTGTATTTTTTCTTTGCGTCACTTAGTTTACAAAATGGAAAACTTGAAATATCGCGTTATTTACGAGTACAAGTTCTACCGTGGCACCAGTTCTGCAGAAACGGCTCAAAGGATTAATGATGTGTATGGCGACGGTGTCGCAAAAGAAAACACAGGGCGTTTTTAGTTCCAACGTTTTCGTTCTATAAATTTCGACCTGCAGAACAAGCCCCGTGGACGGCTGGAGACCAAAGTTGATAATGAAGAATTGAAGGCTATTGTGGAAGCGGGTCCATCGCAAACCACGTCCGAGTTAGCTGCAAACTGCGGTATTAGTGATAAAACTGTTTTAATCCACTTGAAGCAAATTGGGAAGGTGAAAAAGCTTGAACGGTGGGTACCTCACGAATTGAGTGAAGCAAATCAACAAACGCGCGTTGACTACTAAACCGGCACAATAATGAAGGGATTTTTAATCGAATCATTTCCTGTGATGAAAAGTGGATCCTGTACGATAATCGGAAACGCTCATCGCAATGGCTGAATCCTGCCGAACCAGTCAAACCATGCTCCAAGCGAAAATTGACTCCAAAAAAGTTACTTGTGAGCGTTTGGTGACGCAAAGAAAAAAAGAATTAAGGAAAAAACCAATTAATTATAATTTTCGAAACACAAATACATGAGTAAATAACTGTATAAAATTGAATTTGGAATTCCTAACCAAGGAGAAGATATTTAAGATCAAAGTTGCCAGTACGGCAAAACGCCAATTTCATATGTAAGGACCTAATATTATATTAATAAGTCACTCTTAACATTGTGCAATTAAAAAACACGTAAATAAGTCATCTCAATGTGGCATAATCGTAGTTTGATAAAGGCATTGAAACAGTACATTCAGAATAATAAAAACTAAATTACTTTCGGAACTTAAAAAAAAACTCGTTATTAAATTTTAATTTCTTTAATATAAAAAATAAATAAATTGAGTTCTTCGAATGAAACGCATTAACAGTAAATATTATTTCGTGTCAAATGAAAACGTCTAACTTAGATTTCCTTGTGAATATGCGTCTATGTTGCCAATAACCGATATCCCGAGGAAATTGATGTGCTAACAGCGGAAGTTGGACCAGAAATGTGGGGCACCCACTTTGGACAAGATGAAGTATTCATCTACTGGGAAATTATTAATGCCGCATTATGCATACTCGCATTTATGTCGTACATAACAAAGACCACACCTTCTCGCAGATTCTGTACTCCTGGTTACATTCAAAAAACTTTTTTACGAATATTGGTGATTGGGAAATATGTATCTAATTACTTTTTTTATTTTTTTATAGTTAATACCTCACAAGAGTCCCAACTGCTCCCGGCTGGAGCCAGTGAGGCCATGGCATCCCCAATTGGGATATGTTATGAGGCTGAAGGTAAGTGGGGAAGGGAAGGAGACGAGGAAGAGGAAGTGGGGAAGCACCTGGCTATTCAGATCTAGTCACTAAACACGGCTAAAGCCATTTCAAGCAACGTTTCAATTCTGAATGGTGGTCTTACACCAGGGCGATACTAAGAGTATCTTCCACTCTGGAACGTGCCGCAAAAAATACTATATATTATTTTAAATAATTAATTGTGAAAATAACACAAATCAATTAAATAAAATTTATTTGCGCACGCCGGGTCCGAACCCGCGACCTTCGGAATGGAAGTCCAACGCCCTACCGCTGGACTTTTACGTTGACGCCGTTGTGATTCAGTGATAATATTTTCACCACATTCCGTTTAAATTTTTAAGTAGTATTTACAGCAAGGTTTCGCGCTAATTTCTTATTTCTAGTTTCAATACTGTTTTTTTCTTGTTATGCAAACAAAAAGCTTGGCACTAACTGTTTAGCATGTAGTCTATATTTTACACATAATACGATATTTCAAAGATTCATCGCTCATGGTGGGAAGCACTTTGTGAGCTGAAAATGGTTGCCCTAACCCTTAACCAATACATTGAAAACATGTTTTTTTTGCAATTTTCTTAACGTCAGAGCTTACAGAATCAGAGTTATTAGCGTTTTAGAAAAACATTATTTTTTGCAATCATAAAGCCAGAACTTAAAGATTCAACCTTATTAGCGTTTTAGATGCAAACACTAACGCGAATTTTTAATGTTGTCTGGTCAAATACGACCATTTGAGTATCAAGACACTTAAAATGGTATAGCAGATATGCTTGAAATGGCTCAAGCAGTGTTTGGTGACCAGGGCCCCTAGCACAGTCGATCGATAACGATTGATAAGGATAACTGTCGGTAACTTTTCATCGTTCCCTAGATGACTGCAGACCGCCAACGAATAAGTGACAGTTCACAATGACTAAGTGTCCTTAATATATTAGACATCAATTGTTGTTTGTACATAGGGATCTTGGAGTTGTCCTAGGGAACGATGCGAAGTTACTGAAAGTTATCGATACAATCCCTAATGTTCGAATGTGCTAGGGGCCCACACGGAGAAATTTTTTATTCCAAAATAGATCATTTTATTCGTAAAAACGGTTAAAAACGGGACTGAAGTTCTTACAAACAAATTAACAGGGTTTCAATGTTTATTAGCGGGAACATGTAAGAATCATTTGTTGGTATACGTATACGAACCAATTATTCTTACATTTTCCCACCAATATACATTGAAACACTGTTAATTTATTCGTAAGAACTTCAGTCCCGTTTTTAACCGTTTTTACGAATAAAATGATCGTATTTTAGAATAACATTTTTCTCCGTGCAGATCTGAATAACCTTACTCTTCCCCGTATCCTACACCAAACTCTTCACCTCACAACATATCCCAATAGGGGATGCCACAGTCCCGCTGTCTCCAAGGAGGAGCAATTAAGTCTGTAGTTCGGTATTCACATAAAAAAAAGTATAACCTTGAAATAGACATGACAAACAATTTTTCCTTTTCTTTGCATGCCCCATTTTATAAAGTTTCACAATATTTCACTTATTGGGAATTTTATAGTTCCAATAATGGTTTCAGACGTGTACTTGTACATTTACATGTTTCATGTACCTACCTAATATGTACGAAACCTGTCAAATTGACCGTCCTAGACGGGAGACTTTTTTAGTTGGACAGTCAAAGCATCATAAAACTGTAAATGCATTTTTATATCAAACAAACAAATAAATGAATAACAGACAATTGAGACAGTGTTGAAAATATTTTTTTATTGTTCATAATCAAATTCATCAAATGAGCTTTTCAAAAAGTGATACCAGTAACTTTTTGATAAGCAAATCAAATTTCCGCTTTCTACATTCCGTAAGCTTTTATTAAGTTACGTAATTTTCCACCCGTTTATTGCGTTGGGTTATTATTTCCGAATAAATTGGAAAAATACGATAAAACTTTTATATTCGATTTCTGAACAAATTTCCGATATGAGAGATTGCGGGGGTTTTTTCGGTGAACAATATTTATTACCAGTTTAGGTGAATTTTTAATGGAAATTCGATATGAATCACACAGTAGAAGAAAAAAAGGTGGATTTTTATGTTTATACCTCACAATTGCCTTGTGTTAATGGAATAATGAAATCCCCAATATCTGGAATTTGGATTCCATGACAGTTGATCTCCCAATAGTTTCCCCTGGCATACTTATATGAAAAGTGATATTTAGGACTAGTACGGTATATACGATTTATCTTGATAGCAAACTTATATTTAATAAGCATATAGACTCAATCGTTCATAGATCATATAAAATGCTTGGCTTTGTTCTTCGTATAAGTAAAGTTTTCAGTAACCCGCAGACATTAATAATGCTATATTTTGCATTAGTCAGAAGTACACTGGAATACGCATCGCCAATATGGAACCCACAGTATAAAATATACATAAATAGCATAGAACATATTGAAAACAAATTTATAAAATATCTTACTTTCAAATTCAACAATAACTTTGAATTTACATTTCAAACTTTGAAACAAAGGCGGGCACTTGCTGATTTAACATTTATACACAGAATTTTAAATAACAAAATCGACTGTACTGAACTTCTATCCTTAATTAATTTTAATATACCTGTAAGACGTACACGCCATACAGCACTATTCCACACTCTAAATTACAAAACAAATGCAGCAACTAATTCGCCGATTAACCGTGTTCTTCATACATTCAATAATGTTTGCATAAACTCTAATATTGACATTTTCTCAGAATCGCTGCCCAAATTTAAAAGGAGCATCATGTCAATGATATAACTGTTTAATGCGCATACATATCCCTTCACAGATCACCACTTCTCACACATACACACACACTCACACACTACGCACATCACCCGGTATTTACTAATTATACATTCCACTCATGACATTACAAAGAAACATATCAAAGGTACCCACCATGAAATATTACTTAATATCTGTAAACTCTGTCATCACACTGTAATCAATGTACTGTTTCTTTCTATAAAATAAATAAATAAATAAATATCGACATAGACAATAAGTGTCCCCGAAGGGTTTGCAGACAGGATATACGGCGTTATAACAAAATTATAAAACATGTTTCGTTCAAATGCGTCAAGGATAAAACTGCTTGTCTAAATACTATATACCAGCATATAAGTACAACAAAATCTTCACTTTATAAATTCGTTTGATATCCATTCGAACTTATGATTAATGGTATTTTGAAGTCGATTTAAGGTTTGAGATTGGTAAATGAAGTACGAAAACTATAACTCTAACTTCTGGGCCAACTGTCAGGAGATCGATAATTGTCGGGTGGTCAGAATGTTGTCAGTCTGAAAGATGTAGGGTTAGGAAAGAGGTTGGAAAGAGGAAGGTTGAAAGAACTTCGAATTTTAGTTTTGGTTGCTACACGGAGAAAAATGTTGTTCTAAAATACGATCATTTTATTTGTATAAACGGTTAAAAACGGGACTGAAGTTCTTACGAACAAATTAACATGGTTTCAATGTTTATTAGCGGGAACATGTAAGAATAATTTGTTGGTATACGTAATTTAGTACGTATACTAACAAAAACACTGTTAATTGGTTTTTACGAATAAAATGATCGTATTTAGTATAATATTTTTCTCCGTGTGACACCATTTTAAGCGACATTTCAATTCTGTATGGTGTTAATCTTATCAGGCTGATAATTGTGCGTATCCACCACCACTAACTATTCCCTATGCAGATATGGATATTTATTTATTTATTATTTATTTATTTATTTTTTCATGTTCTCCATAAAACAGTTATACACCAATATATCATGGAGAAGATTATAAATTACAAAGTACACAAGGGCAGTTTTACTACTAACTTAGTGACATGTGCTAAAAGATAGTTGCTGAACTGTGTGTAAGTGACATTGAAAATGTCGATGGTCAATGCAGAATCGTTAAGCAGTTGAGTCGCACTGTTTATTGGCGCGTTCTGATAGGCAGAAGTCCTCACTTTCGGAGCATAAAAAAGTGCATGGGATTTCCCACGAATATACTTGTTAGGGACGTAAAAATTAACCTCTTTTAACATAGGCGGATTGAGTATGGTACCAGATATTAGCTTAAAAAAGTGTTTACCTAAAAATATTTTTCTGCGGGCTTCTAAGGTGTTGAAATCAAAAAATTAAAATTAAAATGTTTAAAGCCATATTTCCATTCTGAACGTTACAGTTTCACCAGGGTGATATTGCAAATTTAATATCTATTACTCTGAAACGTGGTGCAAATATTTATCGCAATATGTTCATTATGAGCTAGATATAAAGCACAAATTAAACTATATAACTAAACTATGACTTCTAGATGTTCTGAACCAAGAAATTTACCAATCTGCGATGAAGGTCCTTAAACAATGTCGAAAGAAGTATTTGTTCATTCCTCTGAATTTCTAGAATGATTTTATTCCCGTGGGTGATGATTTAGAGCCGGTTGTTTCACAAAATCTGAACAAATCGTAAAAAAATTTGTTATTATTTTAGTTATGTGAAACAATTGGCCACTAATGTCGTGGTAACAGAAATAGAATAGAACCTTTACTTGAAAATCAATTTTCAAAAATGATGAATCGAAAAATTTCTGTGAAACAACTGGCCGTTGATATGCATGGTATCTGGGGGTGAAGTGTACCTACTAATTTCGCGTAAATATATATTTTTTTAAATTTCGATACAAGGTACGGGTAAAAAACGTTAAATTATTTGCATGAAAAAAAATCTTCCATCGAAAGGTATGTATGTACGGAAAAAAACCATTGAATTTCGAAAACAGTTATTTAACTTTTTTATTTCCACCATCATATTATAGAATCACTTTCCATAGAAATGTATTTTTGTACTGGAAAAAACAATTGAATTTTGAAAACAATTATTTAAAAATTTTATTTCCACCATCACATTTTATAATCACTTTCCATGGAAATGTATTTTTGTACGGGAATAAACCATTGAATTTCGAAAAATCATTCATCTTTTTTATTTCCATCAAAACATTGAATTTTTTTTTGCCATCACATGCCGAAGATAGAGTACTTAACCCGCGGACATCCTGTATAATAATACATTTTTGATTATCTTCATATAAAGGTTAGAAATTTTGCCCTGTGCCTCCATGGTGTGAATGCTTAAGATCCTCGACTAAGATTCCGGAGGTCGTGGGTTCAAATCCCGCTATGCAGAATTACATTTTTGTTGAATTAATTTGTTTAAAATAAAACAATAACTTTGTTTACACCCTTGTAGAGATTATACTGCCCTGAAGAAGCTTCGGTGCTAGTGAAACCCGGTCGACATAAAGTATAAAAAATAAAAGTAGTGTAAACAAAGTTATTGTCTTATTTTAAATTATAATGTCAACATCATAAAGTAACTGCTTCATATGAACAAAAAAAATAAAATAATTTGTATTATTTCACTATGTCCAGATATACATGTGTGGTAACGTATTATTTAAAATAACTTTACTGAGAAAGATTTTATTTTTACATGAACGTTTTCCGTACTCTCCAAATATATACATTATGTACAAGAAAAAATCACTCCATCAAAAAAATGTGTTTGTTTGAAGTTTCTGTCAAAATAAATCACTCTTCTGTTTTGTTTCCATTATCGTCAAACATTTTTATAGAATTGCCTTATGAATAATGCTTACACCCTTCTAACTTTCTTCATATTCCAAATACTCAATTTCCCTATCGTCTTCTGTTCGCACAGCATCGTACCTTTTTTATTATCCATCAATCAACTTCAAGAAAAATCTCCTGCCGAAATGCCAGGCGAAGATTGATACATACACAAATCAAGGTGATCTGTCTAGTATATTTTTTATGAAAGTGTTGAGTTAACTTGTTCAGTAAACAAACTAAATAATGTCCCCTTTTAGACATTAAAAAAACTGATATGCTGTTTGTGTCATAGATTGAGCTGATATGAATGTGTTGTACCTACTTTGTGAGGCAAGTGGTAGTTGCCGGTAAACACCTCTTATTAAGTGGGTGCATGGTAATCTTGGAGCATATAATAATTTCAATCCATCACAGTGGTCAGCTTTGTTTCCGTATTGGAAACTTCGGACGCCAAACTTTGTCGATGACAAAGTATGCCTAGCGCTGCGGTAGACATAAGAAACCCCCCTCAGGGATGGGCATAAGGTGCTTATTCACAAGTAGAACTGATGAAGTAAATCAATGAAAGGCAAGTTCATCAAATATAACAAATAACCTCTATTTAACATTATAAGTGGATTACATACAGAAAAAAAAGGTTCTTTTAAAAACTTACCCCCATCAGATAGACCGTTTACAGAAACCCTAACTAACTAACTAATGCTGTGGATGGATGGAGACGCCTTCCTTCAAGGATCCGCGACTGCTTCAGCGCGGGCGACCAGCCCGCCAGCTCCGTCTCTCGTTCAGTCCCCAGCCAAGGGACTACCAGATCTTCTCCAATTGCCTCCGGTGACCATCCATCCATGTGTTAGCGTTGCCTCCAAGGCGCGCGTGGTGAAGTGGGTAATCGGCGATCCCGCCCTCAAATACGTAACCCATCCAATAAGATTAACAATACTGCCCGTTCCCGACAGTTAACACGCACGAAGCGAATGAAGATGCCGCCCTTTTGCGTAGATTACTCCCAAACGGAAACTGGCAACCCGGTGTCCATTGACACGCGTTTTACTTTCTCGGGTTTAATTTTAAGTCTCACTTTACGCGTATTTTCCCGCGATTCGCACACGAACGCAATAATCAGCGTTTCCCAGGATCGGATGCCTGGATTCAATTAATAGAGCATTTGCTCCGCTCGACTTTTAAAATTTACATCGATTATAAACTTGGCACTTTGACATTTCCACAAGGCACGAGCCCATCTGCGCCCTGTAGGTAAGTGCAGTCCCCGCAAGAATAATATTTTTTTCCTATTTTGCGCCGATATATGGCTGTCAAAAAAATACCATCGACAATAATCAAAGTAGTAAACAGTACCTGACTACAATTGTTATGTACATATTAAATATTTTCATAACAATACATTTTACATTATTTATTTGGTTGTCGTCAGTGTAGCGTCCACAGGAAAACCAAAGTAACCATATACATATAAGACCGTTGTATGTAACTGTATTGGCATATAGATATGAGGCGCTGACACTGACGGCCAATACGGCTGAAATGCTAGATACTTTTGAATGAAAAGTATTGAGGAGAATATGTGGTCCCGTGAAAGAGGGTGCACGGAGAAAAATGTTATTCGAAAAAACGATCATTTTAATAGTAAAAACGGTTAAAAATGGGACTGAAGTTCTAAGGAACAAATTAACAGGGTTTCAATGTTTATTGGCATATACGTAAGAATAATTTGTTGGTGTACGTAATTTCGTACGTATAACAACAAATTATTCTTACATTTTCCCGCCAATAAACATTAAAACACTGTTAATTTGTTCGTAAGAACTTCAGTCCCGTTTTTAATCGTTTTTACTATTAAAATGATCGTTTTTTCGAATAACATTTTTCTCCGTGTGAACAGTAGCGCATCCGGCACAACAAAGAACTATATGATATATATCAGGCCCCCAACATCTCAGTCCATATGAGACTGCATTTGGCTGTTAAGGCAGGGGTATTGGTTATCCAATAAATGGTTCCCGGGGTGGCGGTAAACATATCCGTCTATTAAATTGTAAGTACATATAGCGTTTTTCCCTCAACAAACTGCTCATATACGTATTTTATTATTTAACCGTATAGTGTCACCGCATGATCCTTCGCAACGCGGAATTATCATTAGTAAAAAAATGTATAGGCGATATCCACTCAAGACGCCTAAAGATTTCAACATACTACCCTCTTCGCATACTCATTTGAATAAATAATCCCCTAAAATAATATCTGAGGGGATGAACTGTCCGAGGTATCGACTGTCCGGGGAATGAGGTGTCGCCGGATGAAATGTCGGAAATAATTTTAAATTTTTTTATCTAAGTCTATGTACAAATGAAGGCTAAACCTAAAAGGAAAACATGTAATCTAAAACGTGGGTGGATTCGAATACGTTGTAAGTTTAGTGGGTCTGGTCACCAAGGCTTACATAAGCTTGACCGAAAAGCCAACAAAAAACTGTTACACGCGTGTCTTAGATACAAGTTAAGATTAAAAAGTGAAAAGAAACAATCTCGTCCTTATATTCGATAGTACCAGTAGCCATTACAGAGGTAGCTATTACTTAAACATTTATATATATATGTATATTCTAATAATAAGCACATACTTGTATAGTGCAGTTTTGTGGTATTTTACTTTAAGTGCGCTTTACTATAATGTATAATAATCTTTAAAATAATGATTTAGTATTCAGTGGTCATATACTTCAAATTAATCTTGCGGTTATAAACACTGCTACCTGTGTATTCTAAATTGTTTTTAGTTTTACCAACGAATGGTTTCTTTACCAGCACACCCACCGGAAAATAAATGCATTTTAGTAATATTATCAGGAATGTAATGAACATATTTCTTTAGAAAAGATTGCGCGGACCGTTTTAAAGACGGATGTCAAAGACGGATGTCAAAGACGGATGTCAAAGACGGATGTCAAAGACGGATGTCAAAGACGGATGTCAAAGACGGATGTCAAAGACGGATGTCAAATACGGATGTCAAAGACGGATGTCAAAGACGGATGTCAAAAACGGATGTCAAAGACGGATATCAAAAACGGATGTCAAAGATGTTGATCCACAAAATTCCTGTCAACACTCGGGTCTTTTCTTTTCAAATGGGACTTGTCCAGGACATGTAATTCAAAATAGTCGCATTCTTTCACAAAATGTGCATCAATATCTAGGTAATTAAACTACATTCAAGTACATTTTATCAAAACTTGGACAAGTCCCTATTTAACATTAACCAATTCAATTAAAAGGTAAGACAAACATTCCCGGGTTAGAATAACCTGACAACACTTAAAGAAAATGAAGTATCCCCTGCTAGTATAAGTTATTTCATCATTGTAGTAGCCAGTCCAAAAGTCAACAAAGAAAATTATGTGACGAATTTCTCCGTCTAAGAAAAGTGCCAACCCATACGCACAAAAAAAGCTTTTAGCTCTCCACACACAAACTTTTTGTATTCATTTGACGTGTTGTAGACTGTCCAACCATCCTTATGTGGAATAAACTTCACAAGAAGGCCTTTTTGTCACTAATATTTTTATTAGAGCCTAGAATCAAAACATTCTTGCAACACATTATTTTGTCCGCGTTACGTAAGCTACGAGTATTTTGTACTTAGTGATGCTGAATGATTTTATGGGGCTCCGCCGCGCAGAGACACATGCTTACGACACACATTGCAGTTTTTTCAACGCCATTCTGTGTTTGAAAATCAGCCTGAAGAGTGTTTTACCAGAGAATACCGGAAATTACTTATTTTTTAATCTAATTCTAGACGTATTGACTCTTTTTTACAAAAAAAACATAAATTTATTTTGAAAGATTGTTATTTTATCTGGTATACGCAGTTTTAAAATTTTGAAAAACTAATATACTAAGGTTATACCGTTGGTCGTTGGCAGATTTGTTCAGATCAAACGATAGATTCTATTAAACGACACAAATTTCCAATCATAAAATCATACAACAAAATAAATCATTTTATATTCTAGTCAACACAGTTTTCAAGATTAAAATTTTATACAAATTAAAATCATTAAAAAATAAATCCGAGAACGTGTTTTGTGACAAAAATACCTCACTTTTTCTATTTATTTAAGGTCTTACAAACTAAAATATTTCAGATTTTTTTTAGACATTATTGAAAAATTACACACTTATTTTGTTTAGACATTATTGAAAAATTATAAATTATTTTGAACAAAAATTAATTTTATGAACTATATAATTTTCATTCATTTTCCATTTCATCATTTTTATGGCAGTTCGAGTCACAACTTCTCGCGATTCATTAGCCGCTGATATGCGGCCGTGCAAGGTTCTGTGTTTGCGCCGCTCTTCATGACAATATCTTACATTAAATTTAAAACTAATACCGTTTACCTTCATGGTTGTAAAAACATCCGCTGGCAGCGCTGTTAACAAAAACGGAATAATGGATTGCTGGATATTGCCTCTTAACATCGTGATAGATAAACCATAGTTTCCTTCCATACTAAACTCGTGTTTCAAAACCCTTCTCTTTTATCTAAGCGTGTAATATAGTGAACAATAATGTTTAATTTAAATTTTAAATTTAATTTTTTAATGTGCTATAATGCTATTAACTCACGAGTCAAGCAAATAATTACTAATACTGAATTACTGTTATATTTTGTGTACTGTATAACTTGTTATTACTGTAACCATTATGTAAAATGTTCATATAAAAGGCCATCGGGGCGTAAATAAATAAAAAATAATTTAAATAAACTTACATTCTTCAAATATCAACTTTTCATTTACTTCATTTGAATAACCTATAATTGCATCTCGTAAACTGGTGACCCCGACGTGATCCCAGTTTACGAGATAATTACGGAGTTGATTATTTACAGCTGCGATTTTACAAACGTAGTAAAACATTCCAACGGCTAGGACTGCAGGTATGTACGTCACTAGGTTGTGTTGACAGATTGTTGTCTTGTTATGGACTGACTCACTGACCGACTAACTCGCACGGGACTGCCGATGCCTTATATAGCCGACTGGTTCAGTAGCTACTAGAAAGGCAAGCAAAATGCACACGAGATCTTTTGCGAAGATTCGTCGCGGTACAGTGAATTATTGAATGCAGCTCTAAATCTTTCCATATGGTGGCGAAATTATTATTTTATCGGCGCCTGGTACAACGTAGGTATATAGTAGTGCAGTGCAAATTACTTGTATGTTTTGGTCGCCACGCGTATTTTAAAAACGCAGAGTTTATCAGAAGTCTCGAAACACGAGATTGCATTGAAATCTAGGAACTATGTAAGAACTATTCAAACTAGATTAATTTTAATTCCATAAAACTGTGCTTTCATTACCAATCTGCGACTCGTTCATACGACTTGCGTCGGTGGGATTCGTCTAACCCTGCCATCTTAAAAAAGTTATAATTCCTACATACTCAACTACCTATCCCAACATATCCCAACAAACGAACCAGATCATACAAAATTTTTAGCCTCCCTCGATGCAACACCAATTCTAAGCAAAACTCCTTCATTTATCGTGCATCACACACTTTCTATACATACTATACACAATTTGACATTTTTAACTCTGCACCACACTCCATAAAGTCACACAGGCAATCTCTCGATACTTTATTATAACTACTTACGTACACCCTACTAATTATTCAGAATAGATCCATCCCTTTCCCTTCCCTCCCATCATCCCATCCCCATATGCTAATGTAACTATTTTTCTTTGTTTACACTAAAAAATTAAGATACTTCAGTGGAAACCTATTATTGGTTAAATGATTTACCCATGTTTTATTGTACTTTATAAAATGTCATAACTGTTGGTTTTCCAAATAAAATAAAATAAAATAAAAATACTCCTAAAACCCACAGATTTTTTTATATTTAAAGTTGGAAAAACAAACATCAAAAATGTCTCCGGAGACCAAAATTTCAATTACAGTTATTACTCATATAATACCGGAATCACTGTTAAATAATTCAAAACTTTAAAAAAATCTCTGCAGCGTAGTTACTTGCTACGCCTTTTGATACATAATTTTTTTGGCATTTCAGTCACAAATCTTTTTACGCTTTAAACAGGCCGCGCTGTCGGAAACAAAAGTATAATAAAGGTAAGGGGGTTAATCTAGTAATTTATTTATCATTGGATCTCCGTTAAGTATATTATCATCCACGTCCCCAAGCCACATTGGAAATGTGATACAATATACAATATTATAAGCCATCCCGGAAAGTTAGCCGTGTGAGATTAACGTTCAACAAACGTGTTCTGAAGTCAAATGAACTGCCGAACACCCCTTGATTTCTCCGGCAAAGGGGGTAAACGGTCCGCGAGATGCATTGGTCTCATTTCTCTCAACCGTTTCCACTTTAAACTGTGAAAAATGGGTTAAGTGTTGGGTGCAAAATGTTTTATACAGAAAATATAAAATTTTCCAGAGAAATGTTTTGAGTAACATTTCCAAGAAATGTTTATTTATTTAATGAACGCCCGGAGGACTTTTACAAACATAACATAAATTTTACATAGTGCAGAAATATATCGTATATAAGTACATAATTTATTTATTCTTCTTACTTATTTATTCAGCATTATTAATCACATTACATTGGTGAGGTGCTGCGCCTGTTCCACTAGTAAATCAGTATGTACAATAAAAACTTATCTTGCACACAAAATACAGAAATAAGGGGCCTCGACAGTGGATCCCCAAGAAATTATAATAAGTATATATTAATATTTTTTCGTGCATTATTTTCGAATTTCAAACCTAAAATCGACTTCAAATAATTGATACTGAATTATGTATGGATATCAAACGAATTTATTTATGGTGTCGAGTTTTTGTACATATACGCTAGTACATACTGTACAGATAAATAGTGTGTGATGTTTTATAGTTTTGTTATTTGGCTGTACATCCTCTCTGCACACCTCTTCAGAGACACTACGTTATATTTTGTGAGAGTAGAGAGTAGGTATACCGTATTTTCCCTAAACCAAATGCATATTTTCTTTCATTACCAAGTATTTTTGTTTTGATGCAAATGGTTTGTATATGTATTGGCAGATCGGTGGGGCGAAAAAACAGGCAGGAAACCTATTTATCAGACGTCTGATGCACCCAAAACTTTTAAACGGTAAACTATGGAGGCGCAAAGTTTGAACTTCTACTTTCTCAGTTAATTCTAGGTAAAGGCAACTGTTTTCGGCAACGTTGCTCCCATCTTGAGCTGGGATTTTTTGAATATTCATTCTGCGATTAAAACTAGTACAAACTGTAATATTCAAAAATAAAAGAGTGTTTAATGTTAAATCTTGGACGATGCATGGTAGCAAAGTTTTTTATGTCATTGGTTCAGCCCACACGCCGCCAGCACAACTAACTGAGCCGCACGTGAGACTAGCAAGTAAGTTAATTAATTCTTGGAAATTGATTATAAGGCTCGTAAACTGAATCTGCCATTTTGCTAGATATGAGTGACGGATGTGGATGGATTCATGTTGACGGAACCACTGAAGTAACGATTTCATTCGTATAAATGTTAAGTGAAGGTAAAAAAGCTTCATAGTAAATAGTAGTAGTACGCGTGCTTTTCATATTGCAGATTTTTGTGCGTACTTGTAGTTGTTTTTTATAGAATTTATTATCCCGTACAATTTATGAATCATAAATATGTTTTTATCCCCCGGAAAGCAGTAAAGTGTTAAATCTGATTGTTATAAATTGAATCCCAATGTACAGAAATTTGGATTGGAATGGATTTCCGGCTATTAAAGGATTTATCGCGGATTTCGTTGAGGTTGTTTCAATTAGAACGAGAAGGATATAAAGTATTGATTTGGGAAAAAAACCTTAGCCTCGGCGGGAGTTCATTTGTAATAGTTCATCTGTAATATACTCAATTTACTTATAATGATTTAATTTTGAAATACACGGAGAAAAATGTTATTCTAAAATACGATAATTTTATTCGTAAAAATGGTTAAAAACGGGACTGAAGTTCTTACGAAGAAATTAACAGTGTTTCAATGTTGTAAGAATAATTTGTTAGTATACCTAATTTCGTACGTATTATTCTTACATGTTCCCGCCAATAAACATTGAAACACTGTTAATTTGTTCGTAAGAACTCAGTCCCGTTTTTAACCGTTTTTACGAATAAAATGATCGTATTTTAGAATAACTATTTTCTCCGTGTAGAATCAGATGTGTAGTGCCAATTTTAAATAAATGCTAAAGTCAGAGAAGTTAGATGGGAAGCAGATGGTGAAGAGAGAGGTTGTGAAGTACAAGGTAATTCAGATGCAGTCACTTTCAATATTATGCAATGATAATCGTCTAACAGGAAAAATATTCAGACCTGGTTTATTAATTAAATTTTATTTCTGTGAGCGTTGGTATATTTATGTATTAAGAATTTAGTAACGGAATTGAGTTTTGTAATGTTTGGATGTAACTGACAAGTATATTAGATTTAAAAGAATGTCCCCAAGAACTAATTCCATATCGGATAGTGGATTCAGCCAGAGATAAGAAGATCAATTTCAAAGTATTTCTTACATAACAATGAAGTAAATATCTAAAGTTTTCGAAAGACGTAATGCCCGTTGTCATTATGCAAAGCTCCTAAATGTGAATACAAACTTTATCAGCAGTTTTTTTTTTGGAGTTTCTAAACATCTCGAGCGTAGTTTAAAGTTACACAGCTTATATTAACCACATTTTTAATATTCCATCACACATTTTATTCACGAGTTTCAAATTTATATTTGAAACTTTTCACATAAGCTCTGCTTATACGGAAAACTTTTATTCGCTTCAGCAGTTCTGATGGTATTATAAAACCTTTGCTAAATAATAATGTTACTTCAAAAATTATCCAGGTTTGTTTTCTTTACAGGAGCATTTTCATAGAATGAATAAAAATCTCACAAATTATGTTTGGTATTTAATATTTCGTGAGAAAAAATTATTGGCTCGCAAAATTTTTTCAATAATTTTTTTTTTAAATTTTTATTGGGTACAAAAGGATACATAAATTACATATATATATTTTTTTACACTGATTAATTACATAATATATAATTATTTGATGTACCTCAATAAATAAGCAGAGCTTGTGTGTATGGGGGGGTGTTATTACATTGGTTTTATTTGACATGATTCAGTTCAAGTTTTCAGTATAATTTTTAAGGTGAGTTTTAAATTATTTTATGTTAGTATTCAACTTTCTTATTTTTTCTGGTAATGAATTAAAAAAATTTACTCCGAGATATTTATGATTTAACTATCCTATTGTTTTTTTTACATTTTGGAGTAGGAAGTATTGAAGTTTTTCTTAGATTTCTGTTATTATTATTGTTTGATTTTCGACTTTTGAATTCAGAAACGCCTCAATAACCATTTTAACAATAATAATTTATATGCAGTTCTCATTTTCTTTGTTTTACCTGTTGTGTTTTTTTTGTTCTCATTTTTTTTTCTTTATTTTTACGACGCAACTTTTGAGACCCAGGCGTTGCTGAAATAATTGACAAATCCAAAGTTGAAATAATTGACACCTATTAAATAAACCTGTGATTATAGTGGTTTTCACAAATTAATTTGTTCCATTTAATTAAAAGATGCTACAAAGTAATTTTGGAAAGATTGAAGAAATAATTTTATTAAGATTTTTTATTAATATATTTTTTGTTAATTTTTTTAATTTAGTACAAGATTATACATTTATTAGGTATACATTATTTATAAAATGTTTTGATTGATTAGCTAGAAGGATTTCCGTTATAGGACAGTCATTGTGTTACCGTATAAATAAATAATTGAAATTTTTCAATTTAATGAAAATAAAAATGAAAGAAGAGGAGTGTAACTGTACATTGTTTTATTATAGATATTTAAATGTTATTAACAATATTATGGACATGTATTATGATACAGCTATATTTCGAGATCATGTTTCCTTTGTAAATTCTAAATGAAAATTAAGATGTCACCACTTTGTGAATTTGCGATTATTGAAGAAGAAAAATTATTTATTTCTATAAAAGTACTAATTTAATAAATGTAAGATTTAAAAACAATATTCGGCATTTAATTAAAATTATCTTTTTCAAACAATTACAAAAAAGCAATAAAAATTCTAGGATGGAGTAATACACCCGCATAATATTAATTTTTACGTCGAAAATAAGAGAAAACATATACGAGTATCTCGTTTTAATTTGAATATTTGACAAAAATTGTATTTGGGTTACAAAAACCCCCAAGATTCGGAATTAAAAGCTTTCAGCTCAGATTGTTGTGTATGAAACTTATATTTGATGGTAAAAGTTAGTTTTTCCCACAAACGTGAAAGTGTTTCCATTTAAACTGCAACATGATGCGATTACTCTGAAGAGAACCCCGAGCTTAATGAGAACTTTAGTGCTTTCTCGCGAAACAAGCTCACAAAACTGTAAAAGCTTTACTTCCAACTTCTAAGGTAGAGTACTTCAAAATATTATTTAATGCTACAACAACAGTATGTTTCTGTACTTTAAATGAATGAGCAAAAAAACTTTAAATAAAACTCTGTATTCTTTTCACAATGCGCTTTTATTTATGATTGTTTAGATATTTGAAGAATTTGCGAGACAATAGGGTATTTTCACAAACGAGGGATTCTACTGAAAATTTATCGATTATGTAAAGTTCATTTTTCTGATTTTAATCATCGTACTAAAAATGTTTGTTTTTTACGTTTTCATTCTAATTTATTCATTTTAAAAACGCATAAAAACCAACGAAACCAAAAGGTCCCGTGATTTCCAACGTTGCTTCGTACGCACGTCATCAAACCAACAAAGTAGTACTGTCGGAAATTTTTCAAGAACGAGCGACCATTATGACGTCACACGTCGAAAATGCCGTTTTGGCGGGATTACAAAAATGGCCAACTTAAACTCGCTGTAGAAAATTTGTTCATCAACATAAAAATAAAATAAAAATGCCATAATAATCTTAATTTTTTGCTTAATTTTTTTAAGCAATAAAATAAATGTGTGGAAATACCCTATTAAGAGCGATTGATCAGTGGCTGAGAATAAAACTTTAAAAATGCTTGAAACTGTACAGGGAGGTTCCAATGAGAAAGATCGATTATACCCCGTATCAAAATTTATAAATTGAAAATTTAATATCGATTTTTTTTTTTTTTAAAAAGAAAGACAAACATTCCCGGGTTACGAATAACCCAACAACATTTGAAAATCTCCTACTACCACCACACAAAGCGGAAGATGTTGCTTGTGTTGTGATGGAGGACTTAGCCAGCCGAGGAATCGAACACGGAACGCCTGGGTGGGACCCAAGCGCGATGACCACTCAACCACTGACCGGTCAAACATTATTTCATTCAAAACTTGCTTTAATATATACCTACATTTTTTTTTTTTTTTGAAGTCAGCAATAAAAAATGCTCAAAACGCACGATGATAAATTACTAAATATCGTGTACTTCTTGTAATGTAATCTTGATCTCGAAATGTGGTACTGGAGAAAAATGCTTAGAATTCCATGGACAGCTAGACGCACAAATGTGTCCATCCTGGAAGATCTAGGCATCCAGTATTTCTATTATCTGCCTACAACGCAGCGATAGTTTGGACACGTTGCTCGCCAAACTGAGAACTCCAACTCGGAGAAACTTGAAAGGCAGAAAATGCAGAGGAAGGTCACCAATGCGCTGGAGTGACCAAGTATCACTAGCGTCGGGTATGTCTGTGTCCGCAGCCCTCTATGTTGCGCAGGACCGCGAGGAGTGAAGGAGCCTTGCCCACCATGGACATTAAGGAAGGGATCACTATCCTCTTAACTCGAGAAGAAGTATATTATTTATCTAGAGAAGGACGGATCTCTAACTTTTTTCTATTGAGTATTCAATTTAGGAAAGCGATCTTGTTTGGAAATGTTTGTGTTTATTTATTTTGTATGTCCAAGAAGGCGTAGGCTTTTGGCACAAAAAGCGTCGCAGTGTCCAGTAAAAATTGTGCAGTAAAATAATAATACTCTGAAAAGCCAAGAAATTCAAGATAAAAGTTACGGATATGTGATATGTTATGGACGTTCATATTGGAATGGGTAGCTTGCAACAATCGCTTCCCGGAGAATTATTTTCCAAAAATATTTAAAAAATAAATCTGATTATTTTATGTCGTTAAATTAGCATATCACAAAATATCACAATCACAAAAATCCCTTTTTTTAACCCCTCAAAAAGTTGTGTGGGTCGGGAGGGGGGGATAATTTTATCTGAATTTGATAGGTATCATTTTATTTTATAAAATTGTAGCATGATATTTTTTCTAGGATAACCTAAATTATAGATTAGTTATGCCCCCGGTGTTACCCGGGTTTGACATAGAGATTGTGGAAATCAGATGTAGACATTCATTTTACCTTTTTTAGGAATGTCAATATTCAAAATGTAATAAAAGTACAAAAATTATTATTTATTTATTTATTGACGCCTTATTGGTCTTTTACATATATTTTACATTACATTTAACATATATTTTACATATTTTAAGGGAATGGTAAGAGGGGATAGGGGTTTGTTTTCTAAACCTCATTGTCAAAGGCTAGAAAATTTCATGAAACTCAAAATAAGACTGTAGATTTGTATAAAAAGCCGATTCATGCTGCCCTAAACACATTATTTTATGAATAAATAAATTCAGGGTGTTAAGGGACTTGACTTACTTTAACTAGTGATTCTAGACATTATTTGGAGTAAAAAAAAGGTAAAAGAAATTTTAGTCTCCGGTGACATTTTAGAATATTTTTTTACATCCTAAAAACACAAAAAATGAGTAAGAATTGGAAAGTTAGAGACGGGTGATGAGTTGTTCGGATACTTGGATGAGTGACTAGTGAGTGTTGATTTTAACGAAAAAAACATTGAAAAAAGACATTTAAAAAGTCATCAAATCTCGTGTATATTTTTTACTCCAAATAATACATCATCTTAATCTCACACACATTCGCGACCGACTTTTTTTCGTAAATTTCGCACTCCCGGCTATTTTTTTTCAGCGGGAAAGCAATGCGCAGGCGCATCAATCACACCACCTAGCGGATTTTAATGAAAACCACAATTTAAACAAGTAAAATCCAACGTTGCCAAATGTAAATATTCACAAAAACACCGTTTAACGGTCGTTAAGTGTTTTTTTATTAGTAAGGCTGTTAGATATTGCACAAAATTCTTGATTGGAAGAAGTGAATTATCCTCATTGGAAGCGGGAGTGCTAAACAAGATATTGTATTATATTATTTAAATTATTACTTATTCTTGTGAAGACGTAAGATGCATGCAATATTGGTATGATACTGATATTTATTTAGTTACGAGCGCATGGTAAATAAGAAATTCTGAACAGTTTTAAGGTTTGACAATACCCCTCCCACCCAACGTGAGGCACGTCCAGCTTGCCAAGTCACGCTCGTAGAACATAGCCACAATATTCCATGACGTCTGCACTCGGGAAGTTGCCAGTGAAATTGAATAATAAACTTGAATAAACTCGACTTTATATTGCTCTTATGCTTGATTTATTTTTTTGTTTACTAGCTGATACCCGGCGTGCGTTGAAATTCCAATTAAAACAAGAAATTATTTCTCCATGTGTATCCTTTCTCATTCGTCCCTGTTCCCCTTCCGCCTCCTCTTCCCCTCTCAATCCCCCTTCTCAACGATTCTCCTTCCACCTTCTCCGCCTTCCTCCCCACCACGTTTCCCCTCCCGCAAACTCCCCCTCGTTAATTTCCCTCCGCCCCTCTCGGATTCCCCTTCCCCTCCTGTATTTTTTCCCTGACGCTAAACTCCATAAAATACACCAATTTTTCGAAGAACTCGTGTGTGATCAATTGCATTTTTTTTTTAATTTTACTAAAACCGAGTTAATTTATTTATGAGTTTTAGGCATCGCGTTTCTAGCCACATCACATAGGATGTCTGTTGAAGTAAATAATCTTATTTTCCCTTTTTACATATTGTGTCAATATTCCACTATCTATCTATTAAAATCTCCCGTTTAGAGGTGCTGCAGCTAGGCTAGAAAATAAGCGCTTTTTGAAAGTTTGTATTTTCCATTTTCATTTAGGAACGATGCGAAAGCTCTAATTTCATTGAAGGTATTTCTTTCTCGTCTAATGTAGCTGTAGGGAGAGAAGCTTTTAACGCTAACTGCGACTCAAAGCATTACACCGAGCAGGAATATTACAATTTAAGATCGTAGACATTTAAAATAATGCTTTGAAAAATGATTCCATTAATTTTACGTACCGGAATTGAATATCATTATTATCATGCAGATAGAACTTCGAAGTTCTATCTGCATGATAATATCTTTAGGTAAAGGCAAAAAACCTATTTTAAAAATTAAATATCGTAATCAATCAACTTAGTATTTTGCTGAAGAAGTTAAGATGTGGTTAGATTTTTTCATAATTTCAACCTACTTATGGTGGGATAGGTTTTTTAGATTTTCATGACCAAAAGCATTTTCGTTGTTGGTTTTTGGGGTGTTATGCCGTGTTGCGCTACCTCCTTCTTTAGCCGACGTTTCAAACAGCGTTGCAGTATCCACCATCAGGGCAGATCCGGCAGATCACACATCGTCGGATCTGCCGGATCTGCCCTGATGACGAACACTGCAACGATGTTCGAAACGTCGGCTAAAGAAGGTGGTAGCGCAACACGGCATAACACCCTAAAAACAAACAACGAAAACTACTTATGGTGCTTTAAACAACTATTTGAACTGGCTAAGAAGTTAAAATATATTTTTTAACTCACGATTAGGTACCTCCACACATCCCCTAATCTAAGGATATGTTCCTATCAGTACAATCCTTTAGATCACAGGCTCTCAAACTTATTAGGACCACCGCCCCACTTTGAGATTTGAAAAAAAATCTAGTGTCCCCCATATTTTTTAACTTACCCTTTTAAGTGACTATCTGTTGCGTCTTTTAAAACAGAGTTTGCAAATATAGTTTTTAAACATGCATATCCTATTTCTGAGATAAAAGAATGAGAAGGAAAAAATGAGGGAAAATAAATCTCACACTTAATCATATTTAGAAGTATTTTTACTACATTAAAAGAAGGCTTTGAATTTTAAAATTATCTAATGTGAAGGATGAATCTGAGGCATTTCGATTTCCGTTAATATTCACTTAAAGACGGCTTCCGATTTCTCTTTTTGTTTAGCTTTGCTAGAGAACTAAATCCACGTTCACACAAATACTACAATGGAAATGATATCAGAAATCGTTGAACAACCAATCATAACCTAGGGTAAAGTTAAGCCTAAAATCGCATCGCAATAATTTCGGATAGGGATGGGATCACCGCGAGCGGCCGAAAATTTTTTTATGAAAAAGTATCAGATTCACAGAAAAATTTATTTACTTAATTTAACCATGGACTATATACATGAAATATAAAGCTGTATCCAGACTTTTACATGCGTAAGTGACTCTAATTTTACCGTCTATATGGGACTCCAAGCATTCGAGTAGTAAATCGCAATAGGGGTCGTGTCTAGATTCCGTAGGATTTATATACATACACCATTACTTATAATCGTAGTATAATCGTAACAGTGAAAAACTTGACTTATTATCACTGCGTGTGTATGGTTAAAACGGCTTTAACCGCTTGGGCACATAAGCTTGTTTTCACTACAATTTAAAGAAGGTAGACATAGGAATGACGTATGCCCCGCAACTGAGTTATTTTAAACCAGGTTTTAGACCAACATTACAAAACCAAGAATGATTCGGCGGATACCGCAAGTATAGGTAAGGGCAGTGGCAGCTCGTGACTTTTGTTGGGCTAGAGTGCTAATATTAACAAAAATGGCATTGTTGATGTCGTTGTAGCCGAAAAATATTTTTTTTTTTCGTTTTTTTTTTTGTATGAAGATTTTCAGGAAATCCGTGCGACGGCAAAACTGAAATTTCCTGAAAATCTTCATATAAAAAAAAAATTTCGAAAAAAAAATGTAGTCTTCGGCTACGACATCAATAATGCCATTTTTGTTAATATTAGCACTCTGGCTCACCAAAAGTCACGAGGTAAGGGGGATAGAATGTGTCTTCTGTCGCCCCTCTAGATATCCTCAACGCTCCCTAATTGTATTTGAGCCTTCTCTTGCCCCCCCTGAAAGTCTCCAGCACCCACAAGGGGGCGTTATCGCTGCTTTAGATATTGATTCAACACACTTTATATCAGCAGAATATTTTTTCGTAAATATTCCATGAGGTCTAGCACGGTCGATCGATAAAACCATGTATAAATATGATATTGACCAAATACATCATCTATGGTTAGTTATCAATATTTGCGAGCCAGGTCTAAGATTGTTAACAGATATTTCGACCGAATTTTAGCGTGGCCTCCATAGTAACATAAGTTTCGGTTAACAATCAATATACCAATATTCTTTAATAATCTCGTTCGTTATACAAAATTTTTGGCTTATTTAATGAACGGATTAAACTAACGAAGCTCTCAGAAATGAAAGAAGTCGTATACGCCATCCATAGACTTACATAATGCATCTAAGATGCGATCAATTTATTCAACGAAAATCGTTAACATATGAAAACAGACCTGATTAACTAATTAATTTCCGTTTTGTGTCAAAATGTAAACGCGAACTACCGATACATATTTAGGTCAATATTTCAATTCAACATTGCCAATTTATTGATATTTTTACATAATAAGGAAGTTGAGTCCTTTTTTTATTTATTTTTTTATCAATGTTCACATGCAAACTTAAATACTAATGATTTTTTTTTTTTAAGTTCGTTTTCATAATTAAATTAATTCTACAAGTTTGCATTTTATTAAGCCCGCTAAAACGCCGGCTAGAGTATAATATCGTGCGGGAGAGTTCGTGACGTCACCCGGTCCCAGACTGTGTGAAATATAAGGTAAAATATTTACAAAACCGTTTCACGCTTAATATGGGTGAAAAAAATAAATTTAAAAAGTTGTAGTAGTTAGATATTAACTAGTACTAATCAATTCATTTACCGGAATTTCGAAAAAAGTGCATTTGAATGGTTATTTTTTAAATTTAAAAATACGAAATGTCATTTTTCAACGAAACTTGCAACAGTTCCTAACATAGCGGTCAGTGAAAAATGACATTTCGTGTTTTTAAATTTAAAAAATTACAATTAAAATGCACTTTTTTCGAAATTCTGGTTAACTACTACAACTTTTTAAATTTATTTTTTTCATCCATATTAAGCGTGAAACGATTTTGTGAATATTTTACCATATTTCACATAATCTGGGACCGGGTGACATCACGAACTCTCCCGCACGGTATTATTCTCTTGCCGGCGTTTTAGCGGGCTTTAATAAAATTCAAACTTGTAGAATTAATTTAATTATGAAACCGAACTATAAAAAAAAAAAATACTGGTATTTAAGTTTGCATGTCTTCTACATGAACATATTTTTTATAAGTCAAAATATTTTTCACTCAACTTCCCTATTGATTAGCTTTTGATGTTTTCGGATAAGAATTCGTAGAAAGGTCCGCCAGTGTTGCCAGCCTATATCGATTTCCTATTTATTCCCCGTCAATATCGGTCTGGCTGTTAACAGTGTAACCGTGCTCGGGATATCGGTATAAAATCGTCGTTATCGATTTTACTGTGCCCGAGCTTCAGGTAATATTAAGTATAAATGACTGATTACGGTGTTATTTCATCATACAATATCCGTTTTGAAACACCTATCAAACGGTGGAAGATTAAAAATTCAGGATTCTGGTTTTCATCCTTTTTCATGTCCTAATGGAGACAATATTGTAATTTATGTTTTATAATAATTTATCATATTTAACCTCCTTTCATTTTACCTCGTTCATGTTTTACCATGATTGCAGTTTTCGACAGTAATTTATGTGTTTAACCGTGTTTTATCCATTTTTTTTTACATCTTACCACATCTTTAACCATATTTATTGCACCATTTTACTCAGTGTTTTAAAATATTTTATCACTTCTACATATATGACTATTTACGGTGTTATATCGTCAAATCACTATGGCGTGAAAATTTATAAATCACACAAAACATGCATAATACCTGATATATACGAATATTTTGTCCATTTGGACATGAAAATGAATAAATACCTAAATATTGAATTTTTAAAATATTATGATTTTGTTTTATATTAAAGGATTTTCAAAATGGTGCATGGTCAAAAATTCAGATTTCAAATAATTTCTTTCCTTTTTGACCAAATGGATAAAATGTATTTATTTATATATATATATATATATATATATATCACAAAACAATACAATACAAAATGATCCTTTGTCTGTCCAACTGGGAAGGATTCCCGTTTCAGGACAGCCAAAGTGTGTATTTAGTACATAATATTCTTACAATGGAATGGCGATTCTGTCAAGACAACTTTTGAGAACATTAGTGATTGCATTCGTAAAATATTCGTATATATCAGGATTTTACGATGTTTCAACTTTTTTGAGAATTTTAACGTCATCGTGTCATACCGATGTAACACGTAAAAGGTCATATTAGAAATTTGGTAAAATTTGATGAAATTTTATAAAACACAAATGACAATATTCCTTGCGTAAAAAAGGATGATATCCTGAAATGCTTTGAAAATATTTAATCCTGAATTTTTAGTCTTCCTCCGTTTTGAAGGTGTTCAGGTTTTGAACCATTTTGAAACACCTTAAAAACGTGGATGATAAAAGTTTTTTGTATTTTTTCGTCTTCAAATAAACAAAACATTGTTATTTCACGATATTTTACAATGAGTCTAGTTTTTTAACTGTTAATTCATGGTGGAATTCCATTGTATTAGATATGAAATTAAACAATTTTTTTCACTTTGTTCCACTTGTTTATTTACACCAGGACCGGTTTCGTCCTACTACGGACATTTTCAGACTGGTAGTTGAAATTCTTATGCTACGGAATTTATACAAACTTATATACTCTCTATATGATGAATGTTTCTATTAAAAAATTAACAAAATAGAAACATTCATCATATAGAGACAATGTTGTGCGCCCCTGCCTAAGTTTGTATAAATTCCGTAGCATAAGAATTTCAACTACCAGTCTGAAAATGTCCGTAGTAGGACGAAACCGGTCCTGGTGTAAATAAACAAGTGGAACAAAGTGAAAAAAATTGTTTAATTTCATATCTAATATTTTACAATATTTTCTCACATTAAAGCATATTTCACCAAGCTTTGGCGTATAAAACATAGTTTCACTATATTGTTACTACAGGAACAACTCGTACTGGAAAAAGTAATTATACATAAGAAAGAATTGCGGCACATGCTTGAGCTTACAATCTATAAACAATCACAGTGTGTGTGTGAATCCTTTGCACATTGTAGAGAAGGCAGCTGGCATAACGAATTATAACGTCTTACGCCCTTCGTACACGGAGCTACTTACAAGCCACTAGATCGCCGCTACCCGCTAGCCATATTATCATAAAGCGCGTAGCGGCGTTTACGAACACTAATAACTGTATGGAGGGTACAGAAGAGTGGAGATCGAGTCGCTTGAAAGAAGCGCCATGGACGAACGGCGTTGCTCTCAAAATGAATCTGTTCTGAATATCCAGCAGAACAATCTCCTTCTTCCTCACATAACTTCCCTTCCTTTTCCTTCAGCATCGCAACGCACCAAATATGGAGATTTTTTAAATTTATTTATGTGAATACCTCACAAGAGTCCCAATTGGTCCCGTCTGGAGCCAGTGAGACTGTGGCATCCCCAATTGGGGTATGTTGGGAGGCTGAAGGTAAGTTGGGAAGGGAAGGAGACGAGGAAGAGGAAGGTGGGGAAGTATCTGGCTAATCAGACTAGTCACTAAACACGGCTAAAGCCATTTCAAGCAACATTTCAATTCTGAACGGTGGTCTTACACCAGGGCGACACTTAAAGTATTTTCCACTCTGGAAAGTGCCGCAAATAATCCTATTGTTTGAAATGAATAATTTGTGAAACACAAATCAATCAAATAAAATTTATCTGCGCACTCTAAGATTTGATCCCACCAACTCCGGATCTCTAGTCTTAAGCCTTCCCCTTGTACCACGGCGGTCGTCAAATCGTAATCTCACTGGAATCGGGCAGTTGCATCTCTTGAGCGGAATTTTTTTAAATATTTTTTATCCCGACGGTGAAAATTACGCCATCCATAAAAGTTATATCATCATCCAATTACTTTATTCTTCTTCGGGTGAACAATTCAAATGCAGTCAATGAAATCTAGCTTTACAATTTGCACGCATTTAAATGTCCCGGGAACTGGTAGAGTGGACACTCTTCTAAAATGAACTCTGTGGTTTGAACCACTCGCTGCATTCGAACAATGCATTTCTCAAGTCCCCATTTGTGCATTATGTACCTATGCACAGTGCTGGGACTGCACCGGATGCGGTTTTACATTGTCCTCGCTTCCAGAGATAGAACAATGACAATTACAAATTGGGATTGACAATTAAATTCATATCTGCGAGAATCATAGTGGCGTAAGGCCGAAATTAATCATTTTGTCTTATTAAAACTTTTTCAAATAATTTTTTTTAACACAAATCCGTGAATTATCACGGAATGTTATTATTCAATTTTGAATATGAGAGTCAAAATACGTTTCTGTTAAAATATTATGTGATGGGTAGGTACTACATCAAAATACTGAATTTATTCAATCAAACAGTTTCAATTTTGAAAATGATAATTTAAGCAAATCCGAGTAAAGCCTTCGCCGGTTCGCTCATCGGAGAAACTGAATCCAAACTAAAACTGGCTGGTTGCTATGGTTTTCAAACAAACTTCTATTACGGCGCTATTCAATTTTACGATTTCACTAATTATCTCAGCTCGTTTAACCATACAAAGGAACGCTTCACATGCCATCTCACTCTTCTGTCGCTGTCATATTGGCGCTGGTGACTGAATAACCAAAAAAAAAATCGAAAACTAACAACGAAACTGGCGTAACCATGGAAACCGGGCAACATGGAAACGGCCAGCCACGGCAACTAGCACGGCGAGTTGCGAATCACTGCTTGCGTTGCCATTGAAAACGGTTTTTTTAGAAGTTATGTAAGTTGCGGACTATCATATTGATATACATAGGATAGCGAGTTTAGTTTGCAACCTGTTTTTTTTTTTGCCCGTGAGTAGAATGTTTTGTTAAACATGTGAAATTTATTCAACATAATATAATAGGTTTTCACTGATGTTACTTACATATTTAGTGAATGTAAAGAGAAAAGATTTACATTAACCTCGGGGGATGGGAGATGGGTGTAATGACTAACATGTATATGTAAATGTAATTTATTGGTTTTAGATTTGAAAATGTGAGGTGCTGTGTTAATGGTGCTGTGTTAAATAAGTCGAATTCACTTAATAAAATGATAAAAATTTGTGGAGTTGAGTTTGAATTTGAGTTTAGGAAGGCGGTAATAGAAATCGCCGCTTCGTGCACCATATTGGATAACCAATTATAGCTATACCAACTATAGATAACCAGCTATAGGTAACCCCAAGTGGCTCGCTTCGTTTGGTAACTCAGCACAGGTTCCCGGGTTCATGGGGTGAGGTTTGTTCAGGTCTTGGCAGCGGATGCGTTGAGGGAGACCCTTTTATCTCTTCAGCCGGACTCTCTCGACCCATCATCTTAAACCGCAATGAGAGGGATGGATTCACACGTCCGTTATTCCTGGGCACTTTGACTTCCAGATTCCTAAAAACCCTTCATACCCTTTTTCTTCCTCTGCATTATTTCCTTTAAATGACCCTCTACACAGCATCCCCAAAGATGACATAGGCCCTGAAAGAAATTATTTCACTCAAGGCTTCTTGTGTAGAAATGTAAAAAAAAAGTTGTTGTTACTTTGAGGGACGTTTGAATAGTTCAATCTTAATTGATTTTTTTCGAGTAATTCCAGGCAACCATCATAGAGGTGGCTATTTCTTTATAAAAATAGTACAAATCTTGAATATTGTTAGTGACATGGATACAAAAGTTTTCAATTATTTCAACCCTTCGATTAAAGGCAGTAATTGTTGTATTCTGTTCCTATGTAATAAAGTTCTAATTTTATTCTGTTCCTATGTAATAAAGTTCTAATTTTACTCTGTAACATAGTTCTAACTTCTGATCACCTGAGTAGTTAGTAAGCAAGAGCTTGTGCACGGACAGTTGTTATTCGACAAACCGCAAATTATCGAGTAGTTGGTGGCCAGGGCCGCTCCCGTAACCGGCGTCGTCCCGTATTAAAAGGTAGTGACGTATTTAACGCCATTTTCACGGCCAATTAGCTGGAAACCCAGATAATCGAATCTCTGTCAGTTTCACGCTCTATCGGACTCTGGCTGGAAATATCATCGCTACATTTATGCGAGGAAACGTGAAATAATTTGTTCACTTCGTGTGTTAGACCTTTATTTTTCGATATAAAAAAACATCGATGTTTATGATAAAATATTAACAATTTTTTTTGTAATGTCACTTCAACTATTTAAGTTCAAAGGATAAAACACGGATCATCACTTAAATAAAATCTTTAAAAAAAACGACGCAAGTAATGTAACTGACGAAAATATACCTGATAATAATTTGGTTTTCACTTTTACAATATAACTGACAAAAATTAACTTAGTTAAAAACCACTTTAAAAAAAATAAACCAATGAAAACTTCTCATAAGTATGTAAAATATTAGTAGATAAATCCATTTCTTAACCATTGTATTTTTTTAAGTATATTTTATTTAGTTATAAAATTTTGTATCTAATATATTCTATTCTGTGACTACTATAATATTATTTACTAGGCACCTACTGTAGCGTTCAGGAACTGGATTGGAATACTGACTTCAATCTTATCCTCAGTACTACACACTGATTGTTTGTGTAAATAATACACTAGAGATTCGTTATACGAGAACGTCGTTTATTGAATACAAATGGTCACAAAGTAAACGCCCAGCCTAGCTGGCGGTAAGATTATTAAAGTAAGCGCGGAGCAGCGCTCGCTAAAGCGCTGCCTTGAAATGACCCACTTCGGGTCGCAACTCCGTCAACGTTCGGGACGTTGCTCGGCGGTAGAGCCCACCCATGTATAATAGAGTAAGAGGCAGTGTTACAAACACCACACCTACTTACTAAAATTTGGACTTCACAACATTGAGACATAATCCACGAAAAAAACGTTTAGCTTCGCTAACAATTTCAGGGAGTTCATTGAACATTTTAAAACCTTTGTAATAAATATTGTTTTGTGTTCCCGATAAATTTGTTTCAAGAAGCCTAAAATCGTTGCAGCTTCTCGTGGGATAGTAATGAACTGTGCTATTAATTCTAACATTATTCAACATATAATCTGGTAACATTTTATTTTTCGACTTATAAATAAATACTGGCGTATTGTAAACTAATCGTTGCCACACACTTAGAATATTGAGTTGGCATTGCATGGTTTTTATCCTGTATATTATATTATATTATCCATTATAGGCGAGCGGCGAGGGTATAACAGAACTGTTAATACGAAAACTCAATAAATAACTTGTTTAATATTTGTCTTTCGTAACGTACCTATATATATTATACAATTAATTAATCCAGTAGGTCTGAGAGGATGGTGCAATACCAGTCTGCCACAATACATGAGATGTATAAAAATATTACTTTAAACATATACTTTATCGGTCGCAGTATTATCTGCATCCATCGCTCATTTAGTAGAGATCAGAGCTATTCACATTTTTTTTTTTTTCTTTATTTATTTCTATTTTTTTCACCTCTTACACACAACAATTTTACAATTTTAATCATTGTTTAACTAAATAAAAACAAAATATAATAAAAAGGTATGACAAAAAGGTGAAAACATCATTTTTGTTTGGTTTCTACACCAATTAAGAGAACTGGCTCTTGAGCTTGGTGTAGGAGTTATGTAAGAATATACAATTTTTAGTCCATGCAGCCATGACAATGATATTGGTTGATATCCATGTCCTGCTCCAGAAGCTGGCTAGTCGGTGGCAAAGTAAGGCTGAGAATGAGTGCACCCTCCAGTGAGTGAACATCGCAGAGGCACTGCAGAACACATGTATGTAGAAGGAAAAAGCTGCAAAGACAAATATTGCAAGAACTAATATATATATATATGTTAACGGAAATGTATGAAATCTAGGATTTGTATACAACTCCTAGGAAATGCATACAATTCCGAAGCTATTTAGGAAATGTACAAAATATTATTTTAAAAATGATTTAATACATACTTATCCTGGGAAATGTATACATTTCCTAGGAATTGTATATAATTCCAATATCGTATTAGAAAATGTATAAAATGAATGCTTTCTGTAATAAAGCACGTTGCTTTATTTGTAATATTGCTCGCGTCAAGGCAAGAAAAACATCCCAGTTTTCAAGTAGTTTAGCGGCTACGCTAGGTTTGGGTAACATGATTTGTGATACAAAAGAAAGTTATAGTTATATTATTATTTTATGTTTTACATTTCCGATTGCTATTTAGGCAATGTATAGATTTCTTAGGAAATATGTCTGATATAATTTATTTCACACATTTCCGGGCGATTTTAGGAACTAGATACATTTCCTGGGAATTGAAAACAATGACGGAACATACATTTCCGTTAACTCAAATATATTTAATTTTGATTTTCGTAATTTAATATTTCATTTAGTACCTATCCATTAAAATGTGTGGAAGAAAACCAACCTGAACAACTCACATCGCTAGAGGCGCTAGTCTAGAATACTGCATTCTGAGTGTAAGGAAAATGTTAGAAGTTAGACGTTTTACTATTCTAGGTTCTAGATTCTAGAGTATTTGTTATAACTGACAAATATAAGACAGCACAAAATTTTAATTCTCGCACACATTTCATTTGCATTAGTGACAGCTTATTACCTCAGGCTAATCCGGGTTATAAAAAAGAGTCAGAGAGACAGATCTTTTGTCAAATTCCTTCCACACGTTTTCTTAATACGCATTGCAAAGTGAATAAAAAACGTTACGAAGCCGACCCTTAATAATTTTAATCTAGGATATTTATTATGTCATTCCCTGGAAAATGAGAATTCTTATCATTTCGCTAGCACTATTCACGGAAGAGTGAATAAATTTAGCACACCCTAAAATACCAGATGTCTTGTTATAAATGTTTAATTCTATTATGGTCTGGATCGCTCTGAGGCTCTGGCTTGTCCAAATTTCAGTGGTAATTCCAATACAGGAAAAAATCGAAAAGAACAAGAAAAAGCCAGAAAACAATTGTGAATTTATTATTTATTCCAAGGCCGTTTGACGGAAAGGCCTGCTTTGGAGACATTTCATTACACAGGCTGTAAAGGCCTTAATCTGTGGGTGGCACAGGCTTAGCCCCTTTGACGCTTTGGTCGCTTCGACGATTTGATCAAATAAAGTTCACTTTACTGATTTTGCTCTTAAATCCGCCCACATGTTGACGAAATCGATAAAACAGGCAAAACAGCGAAACATGCCTTTACGTAAAATAATATGCTTCTATTATATTATGTATTATAAAAAGATAATCTCCGTCGTTGAGTGATTACCATCCTCGGTTATGAATTCGGAGGTCGGCTTTAAAACAAAATAAAAGTAAATTTTATTTGAACAATTAAAATATTATAATCTTACTTTCTTATCTTATCTTACTAATATTATAAACGCGAAAGTTTGTATGGATATGTGTGTATGTTTGTTACTCTTTCAAGCAAAATTTACTGAATGGATTTTAATGAAACTTTACAATAATATAGCTCATACATCAGAATAACATATAGGCTAAAATTTTAAAAGCTAGCTATTTATTTTCAATATATTGAAAATAATAATTATTGTCTACTACTTTGAATCAAATCAAGAATTATACATTTTTTAAATAAATAGGTTAAGGATTTTGGTATAAACGCAGATGGGACCCAGGAAAAGAAAATAGATTACTCGAAGTACTAATCCTACGCAGACGAAGTCGAGGGCAAAAGCTAGTGTAATATATTAGCGACACGTTCCAGAGTCGTAGACACTTTAGGTTCCATGTCTGGTCGTAATATGGGATCTCACCATCTGAGTTCTCTTAATAAATTTACTCATAAACGATACTTCCATACATGATAATTCATCAGGATCATAACCTAAGAGTATGGATATTAGAGAGACGGCATGTGAAGTGTGCCCGCGCGCTCCAAGTGTGCCTTTTCGACAATTCTAATCGCATGGCTGACATTGGCTGTCATCATGTAAAATGGCTGCTGTCGGAACGTATTAAACGGCCAAAAACCAGCAGCCAATGTAAGCCGTTTGGGTAAAATTCTCGAAAAGGCACACTTGGAGCGCGCGGGCACACTTCACATGCCGTCTCTCTAATAGCCATACTATTAGATCATAACCTATATCATTAACGATTCAGAACAAACTACCTCAGAATACACTTTTTATTATGTAATTTCAAATAATAAAATTTGACAAATGTCGTTTAGTACGTTGGTAATATGCACTTATGTTATGTTAATGGCAAAGTATGTTAAATATAAATATTCTTTAAATTCCAATCTCAGTTTTAATCGTTTTTAGTCACAGCCGTTCTTATTTATTCCATGATGAATTATGACAATCTCTACGACCGCATTCTTATACCAACGAAAATTCATATTACTAAAATATTATCCCTGAGTAGACCGGTTACCGACACTTTCAATAACGCCCTGGTGAAAGATCACCATAAAGAATCGAAACGTTGCTTAAAATGGCTTCTAACGTGTTTGGTGCCCAGATCTGAATGGTACTTCTCCACCACAATCTTCCTCATTTACTTCCCCTCCTGGCTACCTTCAGACTCACAATGTACTCAATTGGGACTCACAGTCTACTGGTGTCAGAATCAAGAACCTTAATTAGGTGTTATTTTTATTGCTTTGTTAAAAAATCCTTATAGTTTTATAACAATCAAACTACAAATCTATGAGTGTGATACATTATTTGTTTTAACCAGAGATAATACAGTACACTAATAACAATAGAATTATATTCTATTATCTTTGGTTTTTTACCTTGAAGTATCTATCGCAAATGTTTTACTGGTGACAGAATCAGGATCCTTGAATAAGGTTTTTTTTAATAATAATTACAGTTTTAAAATGATCAACAAATACAAATTCTTAAAGATTCATCCCAATCAAAAGAATGTTTTATGAACGCAAAGAAACATTCATTTTTATATACCTTTCAAAAATTTGTCATATTTTGTCAGAGGCTAAAAATATTCCCGCTTTGCAATAAAATCCAAATAAATGGAATATTTGTTAACGTATCCGAAAATTAAAAACTGTTTTCGAAAGATGATGAAGCTAAAATTACTGGTAATAAAAAAAAATAAAAACACATACATAGTTCATTAGATAAATGAATTACAAACGTTACTATCGCCTCAATTCTTTGTTGTTTCATGTAAAAAAAATTCACTAAGTTTCATTATTTTTTTTCAAATTACGATCGGACACTTTGGTTTCATAAAGGTGTACATTTTAATTTGTTGTGATTAACTTTTAGATTTGAATACATAGCGTGTTGTAATCTCTTTCCAATACCGTTTAGATCATACTTCTTAATATGATGTTAATTGAGACACAACGAAACAAGTATTATTTATATTTATTTTTAGTAGGGTGTGTTGGGAAACTTTTGTAGGTTTGTTCTAGTTTCGAGCTGATCCCAGCTGATACGTTCCTCAATATTGAGCTTAGTTTGGTATTAGTGTCTGGGATATCCCACTTGCGCCACTCTAACTTAGTAATCCATATAGCGTTAATTATAATATAAATCTACAACGATCCCTTATATAAAATAGGCATCCACTCGAGCGCTTTTTGCCACATTATGGCATTATTTCCAAAACCTCGGATTGCTTTCTTGCCAAAATGGGGCAAATTTTCAAAAAAAAAAATTATTGAAACGACTATATAATGTATTGTACGTTCAAAATATAACAAAATGAATATTCTCTAGATTCTTATAAATGTTTTAAGATTAAAGATTTAATTATATTTTTTTTATAAATCCTACAAATATGTGATAATAGACAAAAGATAGGGGAATTTATTGGCTACATAGAACTATAATCAGTTGGTATGTCTCCATATTCAAATTCGGAGGCATGATTTTTTTAATGTGGGCGGAAAAATTTCCTTTGGCAATCCGAGAAAACGTATTTTAATTACTCTGTCGCTCCAGTGGTTAAAAGTCCAAGAACATACATTTTGCTTACCTACGTAGTTATCTATACTAGTTACTGCATCTTGGATTATTATTTTATGTCAAATATCCTCTAAAAAGAAAATTGGTACCTGAAGGTACAAACTTTGCCTTTGTGGTATTTTTTATTTTCCGTATATTTATTAATTTATATATAAAATTTTTACAAGCCAAGAGTAATAATACTGTAAAAAGCATCTACCCACTCGAGCGATCGGTGTTCAGTTTTTGATTTGATTTAATTAATATCATTCCTCAAAATATTAATATTTATTTATTTATTTTATTTTTGCAGGAACAGCAGGTACATAATTACATAGAAGAAAATAGTTACAAAGTTAAAACAATAATTGATACCAATGGGAACATATAAACTGTTTACTGCGGTTTAAATCTAATGAATCCACCAAATTTCACCGTTTATCCCTTATTTGTAGGCTCGTTAAATATGATCCAATTTTGGACCGATATCAATCGCAGAAAAATAAAAAGGGTCCAAATTTGGACGTTAATCGCTCCAATGGATAATACAAACTGGAAAACAGTAAAAATGAATGAAGAAATTGTTAAGTACCTAGCTTCAAATTAGCTACACATAAAATTACAATGAAAAATTGTTCAAAAACACACATTAGTGGTATTATGATTTCTGAACATGGTTATATCGTAAGTTTTTCTAGTTTCGGTGTAGTCCAGCCCTGATGAATGTGACGCTATATACAGAAGTAATTCTATAAATTAATCTTTCTAATTTTTCAATCCAAATTCCTATGTTGTGTACTTATTAATTACCTCGTATTTTTATTTCATGTGTCAAAAACGTTCAGATATTTTTATTTCATGTGTCGAAATCTTTCAGGTATTTTTATTTCATGTATCAAAGACTTTCAGTAGGTATAAAATGTTTTTTTTATGAAAATTTTCGATATTGTCATTTGATGGTATCAAAACGCGTTGAAATTTAAGAACCCGACTTCAAGTACATATCTAACGTCGCGCCTTACGCAAAACCATCTTCGTAACCGAAATTTGTTACAAAGCTGTTGACGTGCCGCCAGCCCCCCGCAGGGCCTAGCAGCTAAAGCTAGTTTATATTAAAATCTGTGTAATGCTCGAAATGTTAGTTGCTAATATATTGTGTGTAGAGGTTTTTCTTATGGAAATATTGTGAAAGCGTATAATCATGATATGATAATATTAAATTGTAGCTGAATATACAATTTCAGTTTCGCCTTGGTGTAAGACCATCATTTGGAATAGAAAATTTGCTTGAAATGGCTTTAACCGTGCTTAGTGAACAGATTTAAATAGCCCGACTATTCCCAACCTTCTTCTAACCATCTCATTTTCCCTCCCCACTCCCTTCAGCACCACATATAAACAACATACCCCACTAAATTGGGGATGCCATTGTCCCATTGACTCCTCACTAGCTCCTCACAGGAGGCCAAAAAAATTGCCTCAGGGCTTATGATATCTTTGAAGATAGTGTGTAGAGGGTCTTTGAATGGAAAGGAAGGATAGGAAGTCCTGGGAAGGAAAAAGGTTTGAGGGGTGGGTAGGAATCTGGGGATTAATAAGTCAGGAGTGATGGACGCCATCCCTCCCACTGCGGTGCAAGGTGATGGGTCGTGAGGGTCCGGCTGGAGAGATCAAAAGGTCTCCTTCAACCAGTTTCTCCCGATCCGGCCTGGGCAGACGCATCCGCCACCAAGTATCGGACAAACCTAACCCCATGAACCCAGGAACCCCTGCTAAGTCACCAAAAGTAGCGAACCACTTTACAATAAATATTTAAGTCTATTAAAAAAAATAACGATCGCAGAGAGAATATGCCAGAGGGATGAGGGGTGTGGGGGAAGTGAAAGTAGCAAATATTAACACAGCCAAGGGAAAAGGTTTCTTTAAATAAATGATGAATAGTCCCGCGGAGTTAAAATATGGAAATGCAAGCTTTCAGGTGCGTGGTTGGCTCTCAGCTCTCAGGTAAAGGGAAAAATTCATTAAAATACCCGCAGGGATCCACACCCTTTGAATTAATATTTTTGTAAAAAGGTGTAATAATTAATAATTATATTTACGTTTCCACCAAAGGATAATGTAATCAAAATATGCCCAGTTGTGAATAATTTCATCTAAAAATACTTACAGTTCTGATGATATAGTATCTATATTTGTAAAGTGTTTTGTAACATTCTTTTTTTTCGGGTACTCACCACACGAGTGAGTTTTGGGCGTGTGCGTGTGGCCAAAGAATGCTCAATTTTTCTTTATTTCGAATCAAATTAAACAAATAACTTAGTAAGGTAGTAATGACTATTATTATTACTATTCTGACGAAGAAAACATGTAGGTAATTGTGGTTATATAATAGTGGTTTATACAAAGTTATTTAATAATAATAATAATAGTTGGATGACTTGTATAGCGCTGTTTTTTGTGAAAAATCACCTCAAGGGCCTCAATTTGTTTAATTTAATTCGAAATGACGCCACAAAGTGATTTTGCGAAGTTTGAAGAAATTTCTTTATTTCTGCTGAAAACGAACAACTGCTTTCGTGAATCAAAGTACATTATTACATTTAACTAACTATATCAAGTGTGCCTAGTCTGTTTTCATATCTGTGTACTTTTCATCGAACTGCCCTTTAATTTCGTGTTCTTGTGTAAAAATAATTTTCATAATTGTACAATGTTGTCCTTCCCGAAATGAGTTTTATTAAACTCAATGGGAATAATGTATTATAAATATTCTGTATAATTTTGCAATATAATCCCAAATAAATTTTTTTTTTAAAAGTAAATAAAATATTTTTTCGCCTATATATATAATAGAATATATTAGATTCAAACATAATGACAAGATTATTCTGTTAGTAGCAAAGTCGGCGAAGAAACAATTTCCATCAACACGCTAATGTTGTTCCACGGAGTGTGCATTGCGAAGAAATTCGAGGACGAATTGAAGGATTACCTTAAATTCCATTTGGATATGTCGATAATTTTATGGCATACTTTTTATTTGATTAATATAATTGTTTAAATTTTACATTACTTCTTTAGTTCTATGAATTAAAAAAGAATAACATAAAGGTAATATTGGTTTAGTATTACACTACACCCGTACACCGATTTTCGTTAAAAACTACATAAATATTAACGCGCCGGTGCGTGTTGAAAAGCCTTTAAAATTTCTCAAAATTTTGAATCTCAACAAGATCCACGAGAAACTTAAGAGGCTAGACTTTAAACGATGCGCGGAACACCCGCGTCTGTCATTCTGTCCCGCTCACAATAAGCTCACGCACACTTACAATACATGCGAATGCGAAATGTGCGAATGAGACAACGCTCAAATTTACCTACCGAAATCGCTCGAAAAGGGGTTTATGGAGAATACACTTTTCTACACCGAAACTTTCACGAAATTGAAATTTTAAAAAATATGTATTTTTTAGAAAGAAGACGCTACGTCGGTAGCTTTTTATAATTTTATAATTCTTTATGATAGTTGAGTTAGCAGCACTTTTTACTTAAATAATATTTTTTGATAAATCGTACATGTTTGACAGTGAATGTTTACGTTAATACGAAACGCATCAAAAATTCTAAAACATACCCACATAGTTTTCACCCTCTAGAAGGCAGTATAAAAAATATATTCATTTTGTGCAATTTTCGATGTAGAAAAGTGTTTTTTCCCGGGCGTCCTTTTTGTATGGGCCGAAAAGCGAAGTCTATCGTCTTAATTCATTTTTCAACTCAACATTAAGGCTATTTATTATAAAATTGTATCACGAACTGTAACACCTTTGCAAATTGTTTCCTTTTGTTAATTTAGACTTAATGACCGAGTTGATGACCGAGAAAATATCTCGCTTACCTTTCATCTTATTCTTCTTCGTATATTTTCACTTAGATCTATCACACCTTTGATGTCTAAGTCAAACCTTTCCTCCATTTAAACGTCTCCATAATTAATGAAAATACAAACGGAACATTTCGAAAACGGTATAACGGTCTCAGTAAGCCGCAAGGGAACTGGACGGGGTGAATAGAATATGTCTCCATAATGGTAGGAATTCAAATTAAAGGTTTTGGTTGATTTCTGGTAGGGCCGGTTGAACCGGGTTGTTCCTATAAGGTTCTTTTGGCTGGTATGTCATTTTATCCAGATCTGTAATTCAGTAAGATTCTTCTTCGATTCAGCCTCTCACAAATTGGCAGACGTCACCCTGAAAAAATCATTGACTTTATTGAATCCTACGTGAAAACTAAATTGGTCTTAATGATGTTGTTCGGTGGTAGGTTGTTCGATAATGTTATTGAAGTTCAATCTTGCGAGTTAATCATTTTATACAGATTTACGCCAATATTATTTACAGTTGACAAAATGATTTCTAAAATTGGAAAAATATTTCAAATGTTACGCGCCTTAGATTAATTGAAAACAACTGAGTCTTTGTTTCAACAATGGTAATAATACGTGTTTAGGTGAAAACTCAGTACAAATTCTTCATTGTGGATGATTTAAAATTGATTATTATCATTAATACGTTACCATGCATGATTTTAATGCTTTTATATAGACCAAAGCAATCAAAATACGTTAATTTTATGAATAAGATAAATAAAAATTTTAAACATTTTAATTTTTTTTTTCCTTAAATATCCTTTTCCCGAGTTGTCAATTACGTTTTCTTGAGTTTTTTAATGGGACCTCCCATACCAAGGAAAAGACAGAATAGACATGAATAATTATAGTAAATTCATCGTCCCATTTTACGTGGATGGGCTTATGTCAAACAATTTGGTGGCATGCGAGGTCTAACACGTATGTTAATAATTGGTTGATATGAATACATAGGTACTGTTGACACAACTACGAGTATGTATATCTACCCCCCTCCATCCAACCTACTTTCAAAACCTGTCCAATCTGACAATATATGCCAATTTTACCTACCTGTGGCACTTTGGAACAATAACTCCAAGAACCAATCACCAGTCTATTGAAGTAACCCGTGCAATTATAACTTCCTTCGTCACTTTAATATCGATTCGTACGGAAACTTGTACGGTGCTGAACTCCATGATCCCTGCCGTAATATTTAATTTTAAAATAACGTGCTTTGTGAAAATAATATGTCAGATTCCTTCCCAGTGACCACTATTCACCAAAATCTTTCCATAAGTAGTTGGGTCATTTTGAAAACCCATAATTTTATTGATCGCAGACAACCCATTTGCGACTACATTTACATTAGATACGTTTTTAGATTTTCACGGCCACAAGCATTTTCGTTGTTAGTTTTTGGGGTGTTATGCCGTGTTTGGCTACCTCCTTCTTTAGCCGACGTTTCGGACAGCGTTGCAGTGTCCATCATCAGGGCAGATCCGGCAGATCCGACGATGTACACTGATGGACACTGCAACGCCGTCCGAAACGTCGGCTAAAGAAGGAGGTAGCGCAACACGGCATAACACCCCAAAAACTAACAACGAAAACATTTACATTAGACAGACGGCATAGTCCAGCGGTAGGTACTCTCGATCCGAAGGCAGCGGGTTCGGACCCGGCGTGTGCAAATAAATTTTATTTAATTGATTTGCGTTATTTCACAATTAATTATTTCGAATAATATATAGTGTATTTGCGGCACGTTCCAGAGTGGAAGATACTCTTAGTATCTCCCTGGTGAAAGACCACCATTCAGAATTGAAAAGTTGCTTGAAATGGCTTTAGCCGTGTTTAGTGACTAGATCTGAATAGACATGTACTTCCCCACCTTCCTTTTCCTCATCTCCTTCCCTTCCCCACTTACCTTCAGCCTCATAACATACCCCAATTAGGGATGCCATAGTCTCACAGGCTCCAGACGTGAGCAGTTGGGACTCTTCTGAGGTATTCATTATAAAAAAAAATTAAAAATAATGGTCGGCTATTTTATTTTATGTAGTGTCTGGAACATTTTAATGAGATGAAATATTTAGCATAACACTTTGTTCAACCGAATTATTCACAAAAGGGGGAAGAGGTTAAACACAAATATTGCATCATATAAAATAAGTTACTTTTATTATTATTATTATGATATTACTAGTTTGAAGTTCTGCTTAATTATCTATCGGATTTAGTGTTTTTCGATATCCTTTTTAGATTTTATAAAATAAATGAATTATCGCCCTCTTTCTTAAACCCTTGCCGTGATGCTGGTTATAAATGATTTTGAATGCAAAACAATGAATTAATAAAACATTATCAAATCCAAAACCTATTGGATATCCGCATCCGATATTGGAGGCCTTTATAAAAATATAACATTTAATAATTCACACCGGTTTCAATTATTATTTTCATAACTCACCAAATTGTTTTAATGCTTACTTCATATCCTACGTTCCAGCTTCGTATGAGTATAAAATTTTTAACAGTAAAAGTAAATAATCTTAACACGGCCGTCCGTGGTCGTGTGGTAAGACTCTTAACTCCCAATCGGAAGGTCGGGTCAATATCGGGTTATAATCGGGTTCGAACCCGGCGTGCGCAAATAAATTTTATTTGTTTAATTTGTGTTATTTCACGATTAATTAATAAAAATAATATATACAATATTTGCGGCACGTTCCAGAGTGGAAGATACTCTCAGTATCGCCCTGGTGTGAGACCACCATTCAGAATTGAATCGTTGCTTAATAATGGCTTTAGCCGTGTTTAGTGACTAGATCTGAATAGCCAGGTACTTCCCCACCTTCCTCTTCCACATCTCCTTCCCTTCCCCGCTTACCTTCAGCCTCACAACATACCCCAATTGGGGATGCCATAATCTCACTGGCTCCAAACGGGAGCAGTTGGGACTCTTGTGAGGAATTCTCTATAAAAAAAATCAACACGTAGTCTGTTCTTCTATTTGGAGTATTGACTGTGTCGTCCGAACTTAATATTTAAGTATTAGAAGTGAGATAAACAAACAAATTTTCTTCTTTACTTTCAAGATTTTGAAGTGTGCAGCTTAAAGATTTATAACTTACTTCAAAATGGAAAATTTTTAAGAGGACCATTCAAAAAGTTGTAAAGCTTTGCGGTTTTACGAGATTTACTGATGACGCCTTGTTAAAATCTTGTTTTATATCTCTTAAGGATCCTTGACAAACTGACCTCTATTCTATCATGGGTCCCTGGGATTTATCATCAAGGAACGTATTACCTTCATCAATCTTAGGGATTTGCTGATCGTATTATTAATCCTTGGTTTATGGTTTTTAATCATTATCGGTTTTCATTATCAAATTAGTCTACAGATGTTTAATGTTTATTGAATGCTTTACGAAAAGATACTTTTACTCAAGCGCTTGAGGTGATTTTTCACAAAAACGGCGCTATACAAGTCATCCAATTTTATTCACCAGATTTACAGGAACGGGTTTAGTTTTTCCCACAGGAAAAACTAAACCCTTTCATACACTTTTCCATATAAATGATCATCTAGTAAATCCACGTTATGCAAGTGTACTATATAAGTATAATTAATACAAAACAATACAAGAACAACACGTTAATCTACCAAACTATTAAATGGGAATATAATTCACCAAATTATTATTATTATGGCAATATTTCCAAAACATCGGATTGCTTTGTTGCCAAAAATTGCAAATTTTCAAAAAAAAATTATTAAAACGACTATATAATATATTGTACATTCAAAATATAACAAAATAAATATTCTCTAGATAATTTAAAATGTTTTAAGGTTAAAGAGATAATTATATTTTTTTTATAAATCCTACAAATATGTGATAATAGACAAAAGATAGGTGAATACATTGGCTACATAGAACTATAATCAGTATATATGTCTCCATATTCAAGTTCGGAGGTATGATTTTTTTTTATGTGGGCGGAAAAATATTTTAGCAATCCGAGAAAAATATTTTAATTGCTCTGTCGCTCCACTGGTTATCAGATTTAGTCGTGAGTTCAGTTATATATTTTGTTTCATTGTGTCCTAAAAATGATTAATTTTGCTTCCTTAAAGATTAAAGCAAAACATTTTGATCCTTACACTGCAATAATAATTCTTTTTTTTCGTTGATTAAAGAGCACGGATAAAAATGTTTCCTCGTGTTTTTCTTTAACACGCAACCATTTCTTAACGTCTGACAGCTATATATTATAATGAACGCTATACTTCTTTTAAAAGCATTAAAGCAACACACCACCGTGTAGCGTGAATAAATAAATGTTGAAGTACAGCCCCTAACGCAATTCTCATTACAGAAAACCTTTTTAATATTTGTTCATGTTTGCGCATGTTAATCTAACACTTCAGTTCACGCGAACAACAATCTGATTTGGAAAGCAAAATGATATTTTCTTTTTGTATCACGTAAATGCTAATCAAGCCATTGTATAACAGCGTTGCGTTTTCAATTTCAAAAAAGGCTAAAAGGTTTATCTTTTAATTACTTTAAAACCCGGTTGTGATTTTGCCCCCCGCCATTCGAGGGGAAAAGTTAGATACATTGCTAGGTATTTCTTACTAATATTATAAATGCGAAAGTTTGTATGGATGTATGTATGTTTGTTACTCTTTAACGCAAAATTTACTTAATGGATTTTAATGAAACTTTACAATAATATAGCTCATTCATCAGAAGAACATATAGGCTATAATTTATAAAGCTAGCTATTTATTTTCAATATATTGAAAATAATAATTATTGTTTAATAGAAAATGTCAAAATTGGAGAATGACATTTTGCAAATCAATGATTGTTAAATCAAAATCCTATTTTAGAAAATATTTTAATTAGTGAATTTATTTGAAGTACTCGCCTAATACTTTGAATCGAATCAAGAATTATAGATAATTTAAATAAATAGGTTAAGAATTTTGGTATAAACATAGATACTGCGCAGACGAAGTCGCGGTCAGAAGCTTGTATACCAATAAATCCAGAAAGATATGAATGGGGTAATTCCATATCTCTTTGGAATTGGATTCCCTGTGGGCTCTTTGTTAGTATTATCAGACTTAGCGCCTCTTCGGTAAGATACATTTACTTGGTTTTAATGTTAGTAGTTTAAAAGTTGCCCGGTCAGTGGATGAGTTGGTATTGCATTTGGGACCACTCAGGCTTCGTGTGTTCAATTCCTCGCCTGGTTAAGTCCTCCATCACGACACAAGCAAAATTTTCCGCTTACCGTGGTGGGGTAAAAGGAGATTTTCATATATTGTCAGGTTATTTATAACCCGGGAATGTTTGTCCTCTTTAATTTAATTTTTTTTTTTTTTAAATACGTGCTTTGTGAAAAAAGTGTTATGTCTTTTACTGTTAGCATTTATGCTGAAGACTCAAGGTTATAAAATCTAGAGAAATAATACAATATTAGTAGTAAAATTAAAACTAAATTTAATGCACATAGGTACCTACCTACAAGTGTGCAGTCAGCAAAATTGTTCCGGGCTGCAGCCTATAAGGTGAAGAATGCCCTAATGCTAGCCAACCTCCGCTAGGAAAGGGCACCATACGATAAAAAACTATGTGGGTTAATAAATATTATATTATGAAATAAATATTTGACAAAATATTTAATAAGTTTTTTTTAGTGTTTTAATTAATTTCAAAGCCCCAAAAACACTTAGAATAAGGTTAAACTTATCTTAAGAATCGGGAAAATCCAAGAAGTGTTTGGATTCAGGTTTAAGATATCGTTATAAACAAAGGGGAAATAAACGGGAAATAGTGTTATGTCATGTTCACTCGCAAAACACGCAAGTAAGGCTGTTCCATAAGTTTGTTCTGAAATAAAAATGACTAGCGTATCGTGGTGGTCAATGCTTTTTGTCGAAAGTTAGGGGTTGCGTATTTAATCATCAGGTAACACAATATTTTAGTACGTAGGACGTGAATTTTTCATTTAGAATATATAGTTCTCTAAAATGTTAACCGTTTTCACCAAATAGCTGTATAATTGTATAAAATAATTAGCTCAAGAAACAATTCATATCAAATATCTCAAACTAAGGATGTTCATGCACTTGCACAAATAAAAATGCTTGAAATAGCTTTAGCCGTGTTTGGTGACTAGATCTGAATAGCCAGGTACTTCCCAACTTCTTCTACCCCATCTCCTTCTCCTCCCCACTTACCTACAACCTCACAACATTTTTGTGGTATCCACTATTCTCTCAATACCCTTCAGGATAATTTTTTTGCTTTTCGGAACAATTTAAATAAATCAGAAAACTCAAAAATCGTTGTGTATCCCTATTATGATTAGAAATATGATGTAAACGGTTTTAAAAATAAAATAAAACCTCCTTTTTAATCCAAATCTAAAAATTTACCATTAAATAATTTAAATATACACCTTTACGAAAGCAATGTTTCCAAAAGCAGTTTTAAAAAAGTTATGAAACATTGGAAAAATTTTAATAATTACTTTATACCATAAAACAAAAAACTGAATTGACGATGACGTTTATAATTAATTTGTATAATAAAATGTGTGTGTGGTTTTATTTTTTTAGTTATAAGTAATTGAAGATAGAAATAACGTAAGGTTAAACCACTGTTAAAACTTTTTTTTATATTTAAATTTAAAAAATATATATTTCAAAAATAATAAAGTTTATATATAAAATATTAATAATTTTTTAATTCGAAATATATAGTATTTTTTATTATTTTGTGATGCATTCAGAAATATTTCATTTATTTGTATTTTATTGCAAAACGGAAATATTTTGAACTTCCGACAAAATAGGCCCGAGGCCTTAGGGTATAATTGCGAATTTTGTTGGTCCGACCCTGCTCGAATAATAATACAGATATATCAGCAAATAAATAGATTTCCGGATACACTCAAAGGGAGAAATCTACACCAATGTGGGAAGGGTTGAAAACCATTTAATTTGATTTACAACTCAGACTGTAATGTTGGAATGGATTTTAAGAGTGATTGACCAGCGGCTGAGAATAAAAGTTTAAAAAAGCTTGCAACTGTACTGGGAGGTTCCAATGAGAAAGATCAATTATTCCCCGTATCAAATTTTTAAATAAAAAATGTAATATATATTTATTTGTTTAATACATCATTAATCGAAATTACATATAGTTTAGTGTCATATATCACCCTCCATGCTAGGGATGACCCTGTGTTAAATGTATATTATATATCGATTTATTTCATTCAAAACTTGCTTTAATATATACCTACACTTTTAAGTAAGCAATAAAAATGCTCAAAATGCACGATGATAAATTATTAAATATCGTGTACTTCTTGTATTTTTTGATCATAAGTATTTATGATTTTTCAATAATGTCTAAACAAAATAAGTGTGTAAAAAAGATTTGAAATATTTTTGTTTGTAATACCTTAAATTAATAGAAAAACTGAGGTATTTTTGTCACAAAACACATTCCCGGATTTATTTTTTAATGATATTAATTCAACTAAAAATAAAATTCTGAAAGCTGTTTTTACTAGATTATCTATTGATTTATTTTGTTGTATGATTATATGATTTGATATTTGTGATGTTTAATAGAATATATCGTTTGAAAATTGAAAAAATCTGCCAACGACTAACGGTGTAACCTTAGTATATTAAAAATTGACTTAGTTTGTCAAAATTTTAAAACTGCGGGTACCAGATAAAATAACAATCTTTCAAAATCAATTTATGTTTTTTTTTGTAAAAAAGAGTCAATACGTCTAGAATTTGATTCAAAAAGGACAAATTTCCGGTATTCACTGGTAACACCCTCTTAAATGTATTTCCAAACCCAAACATATTAATATTGAGTGTGGCGCCAAACAATGTGGTTGTTACTCAAAGCATTTATACAATCCTGGCACACCTTACAAACGAACCCCCACACACAATAAGCCCCGTAGTTCAATGATAAGATAGCAACCCTTCTATTGATTGTTTACCTTATGCTTTATATGATTTCTATTTCATAGAACTTTTCCCTTTATCACTGTTTTAAACTTGCGCCTAGTCACTAGGAATTACTCGTATTTGAGATTACAAAATTATTTTTAACTTAGGGCCACTTGTTTCACTAAAAATCAATTGTGACATTGTCATCAAATGGCCATTCAGCGCCATTTTTCAGGTTTTCGATTCACTTTATCGTGACGTGTCTTTCTCGGGTTCTTCTGTATTTACCTCCAGGGTTCTTAGCACACTCGATCGATAAGTATTGACAAGATAACTTTCGGTAACTTCTCATCGTTTGCTAGCATGACTGCAGATGGCCAACGAATAAGTGACAATTCACAATGACTACGTGTCCTCAATATATTCGATATCAACTTTTGTTTGAATGTTAGCAATCTGCAGTTGTCCTGGGAAACGATGAGAAGTTACCGAATGTTATCTATACAATCCTAATCGATCGAGTGTGCTAGGGGGCCAGGTCATTTAATAGCACAAAACTTCTTTCTTCATTTATCCGCTCTCAGTCCAAACTATCTAAGCATCCCTATCTTAATGTTAACAATTTTGTTACATCAATGTGGTAAAATATGTTAAGAAATAGTATACATGGTATAGTGAGCGCCAAACTTTAATTTTTTTAATTTTTTTTTGAAGTTTTTTTTAATTTTTTTATTGAAAGAATTATTGAATACATAGTATCAACAAACAAGTCCTGCTAAACCAATTCAATTGGCTTGTCAACAGTTGCTTACATTTTACATTCATATACATTTAAAAAAAAAAATTCATCTTATATCTATAGATTCAACATTTTTCCATTCATTTTTTCATACATTTTTTCATACATATAAATATAAATATTTTTTCATACATATAAATATAAATATTTTTTTCCGATAGACAATTTTTCACCATATATTTACCTTATTCACAGAATTACATTGCTTTATAGTGTCGCTGCTCATCATATGCAGACTTCAAAAGAGCTGCACAAGACAGGGATGAACATAAATGCCTGCAGAAATACCTCACCTCAAAAAATATCATCGAGACTTAAACCAATTAAACCATGGATAACCCATGGATTAATCGTTTCAATTAGACACAAAGAAACACTTTACAAACAATGTATAAAACAACCGGAAGACATAACATTACAAAAACATTTTAAGGATTATAAAAAAAAACTTGCATATCTAATAAAAAACACAAAAGATAATTACTATAAACAAAAACTAGAACTTACTGAAAATGATAGCAAAAGGACTTGGTCCATCATAAACGAAATTATTGACAAAAAACCATTCAAAAATAAAACAATCAACAACAGCAACCATCACAATTCAAAAATTTGTTGTAAAGAAAATCCCATTGAAGCCGCTAATGTATTTAGGGAAAAACCTTGCTAACAAAATACAAAAAGACCAGTGTCTCAATGAACCCAACTCTACAGTAAATAATGGGCAAAAAATTGAACTATTTCAACCAACAACACCAGAAGAAATCGAACAAATCATTACAGGTATGAAAGGAGGTCCGGCTCCAGGTTTTGACGGAGTCACAGTCCCAATATTGAAAAGCATAAAATCACTAGTATCAAAACCTTTAACTCATATCGTCAATACAAGTTTTCAAAGCGGAGTATTTCCATCTATATACAAACAATCTGTAATTATACCAATATTTAAAACCGGCAATCCGGAAGAAACAACCAATTACCGCCCAATTTCTTTACTCTCTAATATAGCAAAGATTTTTGAAAAAATTGTAAAAAAAATAATAAATCATTTCATTAAGACTAATGACATAATTCATGAAAACCAGTTTGGTTTCATGGAAAACAGAAACACAAAAGATGCTATTGCTAAATTATCTCATACTATACAAGACGCATTAGATAAATCTTTGAAGTGTATTGGTATATTTGTTGATCTTCAAAAAGCTTTCGACAGCATTTCTCATGTCAAATTAACACAAAAACTAAACGCTGTTGGTTTTAATGGCAGAGCCTTAAATTGGATAAAAAGTTATCTTAATAACAGATCACAAGTGGTAAAAATTAACCATACATTGAGCAAACCTCTTACAAGTGATTTTGGAATACCACAAGGTACTGTATTAGGGCCATTACTTTTTATCATGTATGTCAACGACATTTTTAAACAAAACCTCTGTGGATGCGTTATTTCTTACGCGGACGACACTATCATCATAGTTAAGGGTCAGAACTGGAATATTCTAAAGAAAAATGCAAACAATGACATGCAAATCCTAAAAAAACTGGTTCGACACAAACCTACTCTCAATTAATGCAAAAAAGACACTTTACATTCCCTTCTCAATAAATAAGTTCAGAACTCACCCAAACATCGATATAATTATACACAATAATAAATGTAACAAAACTGTCTGTAATAGTTCATGTAATAAATTAAATCATACAACTGAAATAAAGTACCTCGGTGTAATTGTAGACCAACATATGAAATGGAACAGACACATATGTGAACTTGTTAAGCGCATTAGGAAATGTATTTATATATTTATTAGATTAAGAAATATTCTAAAGGTAAATAATTTAAAAAAGGTGTACTATGCACTAGTACAGTCAGTAATTCAATATGGAGTTATTGGATGGGGAGGTGCATATAAAAAATTGTAAACCCTGTAAATGTGGTTCAAAAACTAATTATTAAAGTCATTTTAAAAAAACCACCTACATTCCCTTCTGCTGTTCAAAAAATTGAAGATCTCTATAAAAAAGACTTAATATCACAAATATTCAAAGATAAGACATTAAAAAATAATAAAGTTAACTCATCATTAAGACGTAAATATAATATCCAAATTCCATTATATTCAACTCAACAAATGCAAAATAATTATGTATATAAAGGGATAACTTATTTCAATAGCCTTCCCGAAGAAGTAAAAAAAATAAGAGATTTAGCATTATTCCAGAAAAAGATCAAACTATTCTTAAAAAACTGTATGCAATAACATCATGTGACCTTAATCATATAAATCAAACCATAAAATATTGTATAATGTCTTCCTTAATCTAGTCCTTGATATTATATTAATTATGGACTAAAAATTGTATATTCTTACATAACTCCTACACCAAGCTCAAGAGCCAGTTCTCTTAATTGGTGTAGAAACCAAAAAAAAAAATGATGTTTTCACCTTTTTGTTATACCTTTTTATTATATTTTGCTTTTATTTAGTTAAACAATGATTAAAATTGTAAAATTGTTGTGTGTAAGAGGTGAAATAAATTGAAATAAAAATAAAAATAAATAAATAAAAAAAAATGGAAGAGAAAAATAGAGGAAATTGCTGCAAACCAATCCCAGGATTGAAACCAGAGAGAGAGATAGTGTCACGTAATAAATTAAATATTTTCGGTATGTTGTATTCAAACGTTCTCTGTGCGTACTTATTATTAAATTACGGGACTATTATGTTCTAATTTCTCTTTATGCTGCGGGGTAAATATATGCTGAATTATAATTGTGTGCCATATTATAGCCTTAACAGGTAAGATTTTGGCACTCTGAAACAGCAAAAGTGTATTATGTCTCTGTTTGAATATTTTAGGGACTACTAATAATTTTACAATTGCGTTGATGTATTAATTTGTTGATATGTAAATCGTCGCAATAGGCAACTTTAAGGTGCAAAAAGCGGCATGCCTTCCCGTTCACGCCTTTCTCTATCGCACGCGTACTTTACGCATCTTTTTTTACGTCAGTATAAAGTCAGTAAAGTGACTGTACCAGAGCGAGAAAGGATCATATCGATCAGCATTTAAGTTTGGCGCATTCTGTAAAAGCTGCTAAGAAATCTTTAATCATGGTTAATAACTTAAACCATTTTTCCACGAATCTGTTAATGGTGAAAAAAATATTGGTTTTGGATTTTCTCCATCGGATAGCCCTCCTCCAGCCCGCCGCAAATCATAGCCCAACTGGCAGGTGTCATACTCACCGGTATCTACGCTGTAGATTGAAAGGATCTTTTTGCAGAGTCATATAAAAAATCATTGAGGTAAATTTGTGGCCAAATCAAAGGACTGGAAAAAGTGAATAATTTAGAATTGTAAACCATTTAAAATTTATTTTCGAGCGTGTTGTTACGCAATTAATTTAAACCTTTTCTAATCTTATTTTTGGATTACTAAGCAGTGTTGCACTTTGTCGTTCTATAGCCAACATTGCAGAAATCGTTACAGTATATCATGTTTAGGTTGTGGCAAAGTGTATGTTTATGTTTGTAGAAGTGGTCTCGGCCGGTAATTAGAACCGGTATTTCAGTGTAACAATAAGTTAAATTAATGTAGATTTCTGCGTTCAGTTTTAGTGTAGCTGACAAACCGGTACTGTACAAACCGGACCGGAATGTGACTAGCTGACGAGCTTAAATGATAGTTGATCACAATTTGATCAAAAGCTAAAACATCGGCGTGGGACGGAAACTGTTCAAATGTCAAAAAATCCAAAATGGAGTTGATAATCGATTTGATGGTTATTGAATTAATGTAATGGAGACATAAACATCCCGACCTTAATATGTTGAGTAAATGGAAACAAATCCTTAAAAGTTTTTAATCTTTCGGGTAACCAAGAACAGAAGCTCAAGTATGTTGTGTGTTTTGAAATTAGATTAGACTCAAATTGCATAGATTCCCCAAACTCAGTTACTACCACAATTATTAGGTTCAGTTCTTGGAATAACCTAGTGAATGGATTGTTGTATATTCTAATCTTGAGTTCTATATTTAGTTGGAATTGCTTCTTATAATTATTCCTAGTTTGTTTTGTAAGAAGTGGTCTGTTTTGCAAAAATTTTGATTGCAGAAATTAAATTTTCGCTGTGCGCCAGTTGCTATATTTTCGTAACTTAGTTATTTTTTGCGAAATTACTTTTTGAAAACTGTGCCGTCTTACCAGATAATGCGTTTATTATACATAATATTGTATATCTATTTATTTTGATACTTCTAACTATATACATACACCTTACGATTTGTACTGCTCTTCCAGTAAAAGCCTTTGCTTGTGGGTGGAACCATAGTTTTACGATACTTATTGCTTTATTTGCCGATACTTTGGCATCTTTCCAAGAATTTCCTTCAATAGTTGTCATTGTATATATCATCCGCATAAGACGGAATATTTCCGATGACTGAAAGTTCAAAAAGTTTATTACATGTGATATGAATGGTATTGATCGAAATAGTAATTATTGAAAAACCTACCTGTATGTTTCGTATGTTGGATTCTTGCTGTTTTGACGATTGTCTTTTCTAATGTGTAATTTTTAGGCGCCCGCACTTTGAAGTAAAAAATAAACTAAAAGGAATTTATAAGTGGACGATTTTGAAGTATTTTGCGTAATAATCGATCCTACGACACAATTTTTATACATTTACCCATTTTTGAAACCACTTCTTTCAAATATTATCCGCACCCTGCAATTTGGTCATAAAAATTTATAAGATAAAAACGATTAAATTAACATATGTACATTGGAATAATTAAAGTTGTTATTAGTATAAATAAATTTAAACGAACTGTGTAACCGAGTATTTTATATGTTAAAGTTAGTTATAGTACTAACATATTCAACACACAACAGTGTTTAAATAATTATTATGTTAACCCACAAGCTGAAATTGAGTGCTCAATCTCATGCAATTTTTATTGCAGTTTTATGGTAAATATTAAGTTATGTAGTTTTATGGTTAACAAAAATGATACGACGTTGTATTTCAGTAAAAATGTGTGTTGAGTGGTTTATTATTTTACCTTCTGATAAGCACCTGTCGAAACTACAAAGGCCGATAAAAATTACTGCGTATTTTTTAATTGACAAGATCTTTTCATATTTAGAGCACAATGGAAAATAATATTAAACTTTGAAAGGTAATTAAGAAAATTAAATGAATTTCGTAAAAATTGCAAATTTATGAATTAAAAAGAAAAACATTATTAAACTACTACTAAAAATCTTCAAAATTTATATTTTATTATTACAATAACGGCCGGCGTGATCTATAGGCAAGACAATATATAAATTTTATTTGATAAATTTATGTTGTTTCACAATTGATTGATTAAAAATAATATATATTATATTTGCGGCACGTTCCAGAGTGGAAGATACTCTCAGTATCGCCCTGGTGTAAGACCACCATTCAGAATTGAAACGTTGCTTGAAATGACTTTAGCGGGCTTTTGGTGACCTCCCATCTTCTTCCCCTCCCCACTACCTTCAGCCTCTCAACATACCCCAATTGGGGATGCCATAGCCTCACTGGCTCCAGACGGGAGCAGTTGGGACTCTTGTGCAGTATTCATATAAATAAATAAAATAGCACAAACCTGTGAAAACCACGGAATTTTATAACTGTGGGATTGGTGGAAAATGAAAGCATTTATTTAAAAAAATTGCTTCAAGATAAAAATAAAAACAAATACAAACATTGTCAATTTTAAAGACGATCAAAAGTTTACCTCTCAATTAAAAAATTATGACAAGTGACAAAAAATTTAACAAGAGAAATACACATTTCAAATTTATAAATTAATGAAATAAAATAATGTAACTTTTCCAGCTACTTTTCTTACTAAAATTTTTAAATTGACAGTTAAATTCACAGCTTTTCCAAGTTTTCTATTAATTATGCCAATTAAAAATAAAATCACAACTGAAATTAGTATTTTTAATCATTTCAGTTGTGATTCTATTCTTTGGCTTTTTCCTTTTCTAAGAAAATATATTTAATAGGTAATCATGTTAATAAGAAATTATGTTAAGAGAATTTAAGGCTTTTATTTGTGTAGTGTTTTGTTTTGTAAGTTCCGTCACTTACAACAAACGTTTCCAATTGCTTTACTGTCACTGAACACAAAATTAACAAAAGTTTGTTATTTACCAATTTGAAAGAAAACTTGTGTCGTCAAAAAGTCGTTCCTCTTAAGAAGGAGTACGCCAACTCAACACTCAAATAGTAATTTTGTACCACTTTGAACTTGCATTGGCTATACCTAGGTAAAAAAATGCAAAGTTTCAGCATTGTTTAACTAATTTTTGTAAATTCTATTTTTCAAATATTCTTCAAATAGCTTCAATAGAGTACTCGTAATGTGCATACTATATTCGTGTCTTTATCACTGCCTTTTTTTTAGAAATTGGGTGGATTTCTGAAGAAAAATCATAGTCTCTAAACTTGTTCCCCAAAATTCTTACAACAGAAGTAAAATACATCCGTGGAAGAAAAAAATATCTAGTTCTAACAGCTTCCGCTTAGTTTTGAGTAGTTTTCGCCAAAACTTTGCTCTAACACTACCCAAGTCGAGACTCTGCATATCTTACATGGGCGGGTTAAAGGTCTTAAGTCAGAAAATGGCCGAAAAGACTTACATAAGTATTTAAATAATAATAATACATATTTGTTATCCTTCTTTTTTATTACAAGTAGCGATAATGATAACTTAAAAGCCATTGACCAGTGGCTGAGAATAAAAGTTTAAAAATGCTTGCAACTGTACAGGGAGGTTCCCATGAGAAAGATCGATTTTTCCCCGTATCAAATTTTAAAAATTAAAAATTTCATATCGATTTATTTCATTCTAAAACTTGCTTTAATATTATATACCTACATTCAAGTAAGCAATAAAAATGCTAAAAACGCACGATGATAAAGTATTAAATATCGATGATAAAGTATTTTTCGATCACAAGTATTTTTCGATCACAAGTATTTATGATTTTTTAATAATGTCTTAACAAAATGACTAAAACAATCTGAAATATTTTAATTATTTAATGATTTTATTTTAAATAAAATTATAATTCTATAATTAAATTACTACATTATGTATTGATTGATTTTGTCGTATGATTACATGATTTGAAATCTGTGTTGTATCATACAATATTTCGTTTGAAAATTGAACAAATCTGCCAACGACTAACGGTATAAACATAGTATGAAAAACAAACTTAGTTTTTCAAAATTTTAAAAGTGCGTTTACCAGATAAAATAACAATCTTTCAAAATCAATTTATGTATTTTATGTAAAAAAGAGTCAATACGTCTAGAATTTGATTTAAAAAGGACTAATTTCCGGTATTCTCTGGTAATACACTCTTAACGTCTCAAGTGCCGATGTTCTGTGTATAAATATCAACATCATTATTGTACTGTACTGTAATCTCCCCTGCAGAGGATTTCATGTACATCTTAGAACTTATTAATTATATCAATAATATGAAGTTACTGAAAGAATTTAAATATTTAATGTGTGGTTCTTTTAGTGCAGTTGAATGATTTCAGTTTCTATCTATATTCGTAAATTTTGGTAAATTTGTCCTAAGTCTGGTTGGTCGATCAGATGTCTTAAGTTTTGTTTGTATGTTAAAAAGTAATTATTCCTTCGAACATAAGACGAAATGGCGTTAGTCATAGATTTTTTAAATTGTCTTTAGTCACAAAATAATATTAATATCCATCCAAAACATGTTTTTTCTTTTATGATCCAAGGGACTGGAGACACAAAATAATGAAATTTAGATACAGAATAATTAAAAATCCTTTTAATTAATAAAGTGATAGCCTTACAAAAATTACTTATACTGAAAATGTTAAATTCCTGATATTATCGGAAAGTTTACTAGTTTTACAGAGAAAATCAATGCTTAAAGTGGTTCTCTTGAACAAATTTAATTATTGACTTAAGACCCTTTTCTCGCCCATGAAAGATACATAATATAATATGCACATTAGGGCTTAAAGTTGACGCGCCCAGTTTGGAAGCACAGCGGAACTGGGGCATAAACTGAAGCTTTGATGAGGAGCTTAACGGCCAAATGTAACCTTCGGGTCGCAGTGTATGGGGAGATACCCAAGTCAAAATAGTCTAGGCAAAACATCCGCGATAAAAACCCTCATAACACAACAATGGCCGAAAGGCCACAAAAGCCGACTACAGAACAAGCCTTGGTGAATACATGATCAAGTCAGTGCAGTGCTGAGCAATGACATATTGAAAATGATGGCGATTGTTGTTGACACTCGTTGATTTGTGTGTTGTTTTTCTACAAGCATATTAAGGCGCTCCGCTAACGAGGCAACTGAAAACAAACTAAAACCAGCTGGTTTCTATGTCTTGATTGGTCAAAAAGCTTGTTTAACTAACTGGCAACTAGCAACGGCCGGCCACGGCAATCAGCAAGTCGCGAGTCACCGCTTGCGTTACCATTGACAACGGGGTTTTGTGTGATTGTGAAGTGTGCGGGCCATCACATTGTCGTACAAAGACAGTTGCCAGTTGGCAATTTTCAGTTGCCTCAGTGAGCAGATTGCCTAAATAATCAAATACAGTGAAGTTTGCTTAGCGACAGCAATTACTTCGTAATTTGGCGGTCGCAGGCCCAGGCGGTGTGAAGAAACAGCTTAAAAAGTATGGACTGTCGACAAAATCGCCCAGTCAAAACTCCTTCACAATGTTTTTATTAATATGAATCATTCATTAATCCCACCGAATAAATAAGAAAACTAGAAGTGCCTTCCATACGAATTTCAATAGAAACATTCTTTTCATTAAACCCGATAACCCAGCACTCTGTCTCACTAGCCTGACATTTTAGATTGCCATCCCATTTGAATTTCGTGAACACATTTTTGTATTGGAAATTTAAGCTTGATTGGACAAATATTTGGATCACGAAACTCGCCCATATAAAGGAAATGGTAGATGAAATCGGAGAACTCCGAGGAAAACGTGAATCAAATCGGCCTCCGTAGTGGAGTGTTATGCAATCTTGGCTATGAATTTAGATTGATGGGAATCTGGATTGATATCCGCTGGGTTCAAATCCCGGCGAACGCAAGTAAATTTTGTTTAAAAAGCAATGTGTAATTTATTTGCGGCACGTTTCAGAGTGGTATACCTACAGTAACAAAAATAAAATACTTCTTCAATCTTCGCAAAATCTGCATAACCTTATTTTATAAATTAAATACATTATATAATTAAACATTACATATCCTAAAATATTTTTGATATTTCATTTTATAAAATTGTTTTCTTTATTTTTACATTTTGATATTTTTACGTAATTAATTACCACCCTCCATAATATTTTTTATTTATAGCAGATACTTATTTGTCCATACTTGTTTGTTTCTTTTGAAATTTTTATTCATGTTCTTATTATCCTGACGAAGAAACCTTCGATTTCGAAACATGTCGATAATTGTGATTATATAGTGATTTCATTAAAATTTATTTTAATGTTTTTCCTAAAAATTATACTGAAACCATGAACCGAATCATGTCAAATAAAACCAATATAATAACACACCCCCATACACACAAGCCATGCTTATTAATGGGGGTACATTAAAAACATCTATTATGTAATTAATTACTGTATAAAATTTATCTTATGTATCTTTTTGTGACTAATAAAAAATGTTTAATAAGATAAAATAAATCTGCAGGATATTTACATACATGATATTATTATACAGGATATTATTATTTCATCGAAGTCTTCCACTCATGATTGTATCCATAAAATGAAGATTTTTCTATGATCGTATTGCTTAGCACAAAATGTCTTCAGTACATACGAGTACTACGGTCGCCTTGCAATGTTTCTCATGATATTTTTGTTGCTTCCACAAAATTTTCACGGCTTTTTGAAGCAGAGATGTTGTATCAAACGATTATGTCGGTTTACCGGATACAAGAGTTCTGGTGTTGAATAAACTGGAGCTTTGAAAGTCCAGGTGCCGTTTTATAGCAATTACGTTGATAAAAGCTCTTTTTATTTATGTAGCGTGATGTATTACAATTTCATGGTTTTCATGACACTGATGTATCGCTGAGATACTATATTCGATACTATCTGCGAACATGAACTAATTGCTTTTTCAATGAGTTAGTGGATGAAACGATCAAAATAGACAGTAAAAACTTTTCTGCGTGGCAAACATTGATTTATAACTGAACATTATTTGTAGGAGCGTTAAAGTAAAAATTTTGTTTTTATTTACAAATCATTTTGCTTGAATGTAATATTATTAATGGACCAGATTTGGAAATCGATCTGCTAAAAATATATGTTACCAATGGTTATTCGTATCTAATAATTTCAAAGTAATTATTATGTTCAGAATAAGCTTATCCGGTGACCCGCCATGTGTACCCCGTAGTAATAATTATCATTTTTTATAATTTATAATTATTATTTTCCCGAAATAATAATTGCTTATAGTTAAATTATTTATAGATTATAGTTAAAAATTGTTAAAATAATTTGAAAGGCAGATAGAAATATTACACGTTTAAATTTATACCACGAGAAAGCCATCATTTTTACAAATACCAACCAGGAATTATTAGATTCCTGGTCAAATAAAATTATTTACGCAAAACACTTAAATTATCTCAAGCAAATGTATGTTGACAAACTTTCGTCAAACAAATAATTGAGTATTGGAGAGTTGAGCGCAGAAATAGAAAGGTTTATGCTTGCTATTAAAGATAGAGTCATTAATACTAAAAAATATATATAAGCATAAATATAATCAAAGAAACAAATCAAAGATGATTTATGTAGAAGATGTATGGTTTTTCCGGAAACTATAAACCATATAATATCGGGATGTTCTATATTAGGCCCCGTCCGAGTATACATTTAGGCACAATAAGGTTTCAAAAATAATTCAAGTTTGGTAATTAATCATAATTTAATTGGCTGTCATAATATAGTACTATATTATGAATACGAACCAAATTCGTTTAGAGAAAATAATTTTTTTTAAATATACTATGATAAAACTATACTAATAGACAGACCAATTAGTCATAATAGACCCGATATAGTTTTACATTACAAATTTTAAAAATAACTTATATCATTGATGTAGCTATTCCAAATTCCCGTAATATTGAAAAATCTGTTTCTGAAAAAATAAAAAATTATACAGATTTAGAAAATGAAATTAAAAGAATTTGGCATTCTCAGACTATAAGAATATTACCATTTTTTATTTAGGCTACTGACATTATACCTATCTCTCTCATTAAAAATTTAGGCATATTAGATTTGTCAAAGAATGTGTATATAAAAATGCAAAAAATCAGTCATTTTAAAACCATGTAGGATTACGAAAGATTTTTTTTTAAATATTTATATTTAGGGATCCGTTGAATTTATTGGTCCAATTAGGAGTTCCACCGAGCCGAACCCTCTGATATGAAAATATCTGGAGTCGGTGAATTATTATCCGATTTAATAGTCTGCTAGGTTAACATGATGTTCTTGTATTGTTTTCTATTATTATACTTATATAATACACTTGCAGAGCGTGGATTTACTAGATGATCATTTTTATGGAAAAGTGTGTAAAATTAAAAGTTGTTAGTGTATTATTTATCCCTTTTAAACCTAAAATTGATTTAAAAATAACTGTAATAAGTTGGTATGTAAATAAAACAAATTAGTGTCAATTTTTTAAACTTTATTGTTTATTTCTTGCTAGACAATCCTGATGAGTTACAAAACTCATTTACGGACGAGAGGAACTTACAATTTAGAGGTACAATTTTACAATCGAATTTTGATGTCAAAAATATAAGTTTCACATTCAGTATAGCACACAAATAAAAATAAAATACAGGTCATGTAGAACAACAAACAAGAAAAATCAAGTTTAACAAGAGAAAACACGTGTGTATAAAAATGGAAGATTAGAAATATAAGGAAAAGAGACAAGACAGCACAAAACATGACAAGAAAATTACATATTAAAAAATATATTCTTTTAGAGCATTCCTCTGAATTTTTTTATTATGATGAATTATTATAATAACTTTTCGTTGGCGTACACCGTAGGTACAGAGAAAAACGGTTTTGTCCTTGATGCATTTTAATGAAAATATGTTTGTTATTTGGCGGTACGTCCTCTATCCTCATCCTCTACACCCCTTCGGAGACGCTGAGTTATTTTTTTGTGTATGAAGGCCCTAAACCGACTACATATTGTATATGAGTATTCCGTGGAGCCAACTGTCGGAGGATCACCTGATTTGTTACCAACTTTTCTATGTCTTCGGGGTGATCTATGGCAAGGGCGTTGAATAAATTGTTCCCGGGCCTTCCAAATTATGAAAAAGGCCAATTTCCAACCCGACGCGCCGTAACAATGATGTTGACGTTTGTACACAGAACATAGGCACTTGAGACGTTAAGAGGGTATTACCATAGATTACCGTAAATTAGTCCTTTTTAAATCAAATTCTAGACGTATTGACTTTTTTTTACAAAAAAACTTACAAGAAGTACACGATATTTAATCAATTATCATCTGCGTTTTGAGATTTTTTATTACTTACTTGAATGTAGGTATATATTAAAGCAAGTTTTGAATGAAACAAATGGATATTATTTTTTTATTTAAAAAATTTGATACGGAGAATAATCGATCTTTCTCATCGTAACTTTCCTGTACAGTTGCAAGAATTTTTAAACTTTTATTCTCAGCTGCTGGTCAGCTCGCTTAAGTCCTCAATACCCGTATAATACTATTAACCCATAAATATAGAAATATCCCGGTAACCTTAGGGCAGATATATTGATAGCCAGAAATATATATATATATATAGCCAGAGTTATAATAAAAAACATCTTCTAAAAGTTTGTACGAGTTGTTTGTATTTGGAGGTTTTAGTCCCCCGAATCAACAAGCGATTATCTGAGTGTTTTTCACGTGTAGTCTGTAGGAATATGTAGTGAGTACATGAATAGTTTTACATACCTTAGGGCGGTAAGTATTGTGTGTGTGGCTTTTTGTCATGTTATATTTCACGGTCTGTTGCGATGAATAAAAAAATACATAAGAGATCTATTGTAACTCAAGTATAACTCATATATTATTCAATGAACTCAAAAATCCATCCAGTAAAATCACTAGAACTGAAAGTACACGAATGTCATAGAAATAATGTTCAATATCACTGCCCATTTATAGAAAAAACATAAAATATCTGGTAGTAATAATTGATTAAAATCTTAGATGGGACCTACACATCAAAGGAATTACGAAAAACTCACAAGCTTTATATATATGTCTTTTAGAAATGTCTTAAATAAAAGGGATATGAAAAAGTCTATGTGTTATGTCATTCTCGAATTGAATACGGAATTATAAGATGGGAATCAAGTAAGTACCTACATACATGGTTCCATCGGACTATGAGATCTCAGCGTCTGAATTCCCATAGTAAATTTATTCAGACACGATACTTCCTAACATGATAATTCATCACATCATAACTCACATTAACCTACCCTTCCACCCCCCCCCCCCCCCTCACCTAACCTAACCTAACCTAACCTTAGGTAAAAAACCCCAATTATCAGTTTTTGATGCTTCAAGACATGATGAATTATCATGTGAGGAATTAACATCCGATGAAAAGTTTGTTCTCAATATTCATACACTTAAAAAGTTTTCACTGAGTAGACCGGTCACCGTACACACGAGCTGAATACAATTCAAAAATGAATTGTAAAGACCATACTGAAAGTCCCCATTAGAACGCCTTCGATTGAAGTGTTCGTCAGCTTTGAAGTACCAAATGTACAACGAATATATATTATTGAAGCTATTCAAAATATGTACCAAATGTACAACGAATTTATATTATTGAAGCTATTTAAAAATACTGGATTCTCTATTAGACCGTGCATCCATCACACTAAATCCAACAGAAAATTATATTAAAAATGTTCCAACATACAAGGAACACTAAAACGAATAAAACCACATTTGGGCATAGAAACTACACATACTTTGCAACAAAACTCCACCCCTTTCTTATTGATAAACGTCATAAAACTAATTAAAAATTATTAATGAATACTTCTTCTTCTTCGTGTGCCCTGTCAGGTCCCCCCGACGTTGGCGATCACTCTGGTAAATATGTCTTTATCTTACCCTGCCCGGAATAGCTCCTTCACACTTCTAATATCGGTCCACTCTCGTACATTTCGCATCCAAGCACAAATGAGTACAAATCAAGAATAAAAGTATGGCTGAAAGAGATCAACGAAAAAATTAAGCGAAACCGGTCGGTATTTTTTATTATTTTTTAAAGTAAATACCTCTCAATTGTCCCAACTGCTCCCGTCTGGAGCCAGTGAGACTGTGGCATACCCAATTGGGGTATGTTATGAGGCTGAAGATAAGTGGGAAGGAAAAAGGACGAGGAAGAGGAAGGTGGGGAAGTACTTGGCTATTCAGATCTGAATGGTGGTCTCACACAAGGGCGATACTAAGAGTATCTTCCACTCTGGGACGTGCCGCAAATATACTATATATTATTTTAAATAATTAATTGTGAAATAACACAAATCAATTAAATAAAATTTATTTGCGCACGCTGGGTTCGAACCCGCGGCCTAAATAAAAATATTAACTAAATCGTGGTTACAAACAAATTTATTATTTTATTTTTATTTATATGTCAAACCACAAAGTGACTGCTTTCTACCAAAATACAAAGAAAAATATATGTACAATAATAAGGAATTACCTTGTCGTTTTTTTAGGTATAAAACAGTATAACCTAATTTTTTTCATTTATCATAATTTTATTCTCCAAAGTCGCGTGTATCCCGCATCACATCATTTTACGTTTTTTGCTTTTAGTTTTTTTCTGGGTAATAAGTTAGCAATTTAATATTTCCTCCGCTAGGCAGCGCCAGCGTGTTCAGTTTTATCTCTCCAGTTTTCACGGCAGGTTAAGTCTAGAATGAAATATAATATCCCGCATTTGGAGCTGGTATTAATACACCAAACCCTCTTCCGCCTACGCTGCACCAGCTACGAACGTTCCGCTATATTATTATGGGACTTCTCTGCTACGCCGCCGCTACGAATGTAGGTAGGGCAGGAACACGATTCCGTGGCTCTACGCTGCTACGAATATACTTGAACTTTTAGATAAGTGACCGTGGAGGATACAGGTAAAAGCGATGAAATATTAGGTCAGATAAGAAAAACAGGCATTTTTCCGAGAATTTGGTGGATTTCCAGAAGTTGCTGTGAATGCTGATTGACTTCTGTAAAAAGTGTTTTTCACTATTTCGATATCTTGCTAAAGTAAAAATAAGCTTTTATTTTATTTTATTCTGAAAAAGAAAATGCATTTTTTTATTTTTTATTATTAATATATTATAAAATTATACTGAAAATCTGGTGCGTAAAATAAATAATAATAACTTGTCTATATAAATATATATTTTTTTTTATTATATTATATCATAATAATTTAATTTATGAAAAATAAAACATCAAACTTATTGTCTCATAAATAATAAAAATATAATATTTTGTTCTAGATGTTATTCAGGGATCGCAAAATGCAATATGTATTTTTCATATTTCAGTATAATAAAATAAACAAAATAACAATTCGTACAATATAAATAGAAAATAAGTTAATAAATTTTATACGAAATTTTTCAATAGGTCTTTATGGAAAACATTTAACCGCCACCCTTCTCTCGAGTTTTTTTGTGTTTGTACTGAATAGATTATACACACTATTGCATTGTTATGTTTTTATTGTAGGGTTTAGTATTTTTATTTTTATTTTCGGAATGTAAATTGTTCAATAGTAGAATAATAAGTATTTAACAATTATTATAAGCAATAATTATTAGCCTGAAACACTCATCCATATTGAAAAAATCTTCCGAGAAAAGATACATATCACCGACGGGACTCGAACCCGCACCCTTTTGATTGCCGGTCAAGTGCTCTACCATGAATCATTTGGCGGGTAGGAGGTTACCCGCCGTAGCTTAATGGTAGAGCACTTGACCGGCAATCAAAAGGGTGCGGGTTCGAGTCCCGTCGGCGATGTGTATCTTTTCTCGGAAGATTTTTTAATATGGATGAGTGTTTCAGGCTAATAATTATTGCTTATAATAATTGTTAACCTTTGTGCTATGCATAAAAAATCTTGTCTTAAACATTAAGTTTATCAATTAAAAAATAATAATTAATAAGTATTTAGTTTATAATAATATTTTGGGAATGAATATATAACGAACTATAATAACCGTTCCTTCTGTCATCGTTCTTTCATCACCGGAGCCCTGTCTCTACGGGTATACTTGAACGGCTCTACAGCGTAGGCATCTGGGTCAACATCCCTCACGGGCTGAATAGACCGGGCTATTGATTGACGTAGGGATGTGACAGACACAATGGGAATCGATAGCTCCTTCGACCCTGTGTCTGCAGACTGAGCCATTATGCTTCATTATGCAACGAATCGATGGTGAAAATACTGTAATTGAATATTTTTCATGTACGTCAAATCACTTATTCGAGAGAAAGGTAAGTGAAGGAAGTAGATAAAAGCAAGAAAAGAAAAATGGTATATCTTAATAATAGGTGAAATTGGCGTTTTGCCGTACTGGCAACTTTGATCTCAAATATCTTCTCTTTGGTTAGGAATTCCAAATTCAAATTTGTACAGCTATTTACTCATGTATTTGTGTTTCGAAAATTATAATTCATTTGTTTTTTCCTTAATTGTTTTTTTCTTTGCGTCACTTAGTTTACAAAATGGAAAACTTGAAATATCGCGTTATTTGCGAGTACGAGTTCCACCGTGGCACCAGTGCTGCATAAATGGCTCGAAGGATTAATGATGTGTATGGCGACGGTGCCGCAAAAGAAAACACAGTGCATTTTTCGTTCCAACGTTTTCGTTCTGGAAATTTCGACCTGCAGAACAAGCCCCGTGGACGGCCGGAGACCAAAGTTGATAATGAAGAATTGAAGGCTATTGTGGAAGCGGATCCATTGCAGACCACGTTTGAGTTAGCTGCAGGCTGCGGTGTTAGTAATAAAACTGTTTTAATCCACTTGAAGCAAATTGGGAAGGTGAAAAAGCTTGAAAGGTGGGTACCTCGCGAATTGAGTGAAGCAAATCAACAAACGCGCTTTGACTGAATGCGTTGCATTACTCAACCGGCACAATAATGAAGGGATTTTAAATCGAATCATTGCCTGTGATGAAAAGTGGATCCTGTACGATAATCGGAAGCACTCATCGCAATGGCTGAACCCTGCCGAACCAGCCAAACCATGCCCCAAGCGAAAATTGACTCCAAAAAAGTTACTTGTAAACTAAGTGACGCAAAGAAAAAACAATTAAGCAAAAGACAAATGAATTATAATTTTCGAAACACAAATACATTAATAAATAGTTGTATAAATTTGAATTTGGAATTCCTAACCAAAGAGAAGATATTTGAGATCAAAGTTGCGAGTACGGCAAAACGCCAATTTCATATGTAAGGACCTAATATTATGTTCGATAAAATCAAGTTTTTTGGCAAATTACAAACAGTTCCCACAGTATAAACTGCTTGTTAGGTATACCAAGGTTGCAACAATCGGGCCATACTTAAACATAAAACATAAGTAAATACATTTCAAGTATACTTTGTATACTGAATGCTGATGTCTTGGGGCAATCCTTAATCCAATCAAATTTCACAATCTTCTATCTAATAATAATAACTACTAATCAAATCAATAATTAGTATAATTTATGTGGAATAAGAGCGTAATAATTAAATAACTTAATGTAAAAATACATCTTAAATAAAAATTACATACAGGTACCTACAGTGCAATAACTTTGGGAAGTGATTCGATTTAATTTTATGACAGTACAAGTTAGTACAAAATATCTTAAATTGTATAATTTTTATTCACGTAAAACATGTTTTTCCATGGAAGAATATTTTTTTCCATGGAAACAATAAAAGATTTTTACCTGAAAACTACTTTATTTAGAAACTTATACCAGCAGGTAAGTGCTATCGTATAGAATCATATCCCGAAGTTTCTGCGCTTTTTTACTCCCGGACACCTAGTATAAATAATATGACTTGTGTATGAATCAACATCAGCTACGTGCCGAGAATCCTTTTTGCAGATCAATGTTGTGAATCTACAAATGTGTGATAAAATTTGTAAACAATTTAGGTTTCCATACGCTTTCAAGTGGGCATTTTGTAACTTTTTTTAACAAATCGACTTTCGACAATTTATGTTTCAGTTATAAGATGATTGAAAAACCAACGAAGTTTAATGGAGAAGCGTTGAATAGGATTGGATGCTTATATGAGAATATTAAAGTGGTGATCTGAGCTACTAAGCTCTAAGACAAAAATCTGTATTAAATCTTTTGTGATAAAATCAAGTTTGTAAACACTCGGTCAGACTAATAGACCAATGCATGGTTGTCATCTGGTAGTGGTCAGTGGTATTTCATTAGTACATTGTAATACTACACAATATCTACTGTTGTAGCTTCTGAGAACACATAACATAATGCAGTATGAAGATCCTGTGGGAAAGAGGTTCTCTCTGATGGTCCAAGGCAGTGGCGGTTCGTGACTTTTGGTGAGCTAGAGTGTTAATATTAACAAAAATGGCATTATTAATGTCGTTGCAGTCGAAAAATATTTTTGATTTTTTTTTTGATTTTTTTTTTGTATGAAGATTTTTAGGAAAATCTGTGCGGCGCACTGCAAAACTGTAATTTCCTGAAAATCTTTATACAAAAAATAAATTATCGAAAAAAAAATAAAAAATATTTTTCGGCTACAACGACATCAATAATGCCATTTTTGTTAATATTAGCAATCTAGCTCACCAAAAGTCACGAGCCGCCACTGGTCCAAGGTCCACTTCCGTCGTTGGTTTCCAGATGTTCGCCCCGTTTCCTCGTCTCTAAGGTAGGTTATTTTTAATTTAATTTTAATATTCTAAAAAAAAACAGTAGGTACCTACATAAAATTCGTGGTAAACAGTTTACAAGAGTTTAGAAATATTTACAAGGATCGGTACCAATAAAACGACTCTACAAAATATCTGGTGTGTTTAAGTACATTTTTCCGGGTGGAGACGGTTTACAAGCAGTTCCCGTGAGCACTTAGGCCATAGGCCCATTGTGCTATCTCCCATTTTACCTCAATCCTTTAATAACAAACCAGTCCCTTTAATAAAGTTCACCAGGGTTGTCATTGGATATGTGGCTATGTCTTCTGGTTCTACTGTATGTCTCCCCAGGTATCTGAGCCTAGTTCCCACCAGGGCAGGACATTGGCACCATAGGTGAATTGGAGTCTCTTCATCCTCTTCACATTTTCTGCATATATTAGTGTTTTCCACTCCCAATATCTGCATGTGTTTCCTGAGATGGCAGTGTCCCGTTACTAGTCCTACCAGTTCTCTCAGCGAGTTTCTGTCCATATCGAGTAGTTTCCTGATTCGTCTAGGGTCCGGTCCTTTTATGAGAACTTTGGATTGTCTCATTCCGGGTGCCCTCTCCCATTCGGGTGGAGTTAGTACATAGAAAAACGATATAATAAAAAATAATGTGGTGTTTAAGTGTAAGTATGTATGTACATGAACTCATATATTTACGTATGTATACTTATGAATTAGTGGTGCGTGACAAAACTATGTGATTTGTAATGTATGGTATCCATAAATGGCAGGCCTTTCAGGGAGCTCGTTAATAAAGATTATTTATATTCTTAACAATATATTTTCTTAGTATTCTTGGTATTTAATATAGTTGTTAATTAACTACTAAAATGAACTATTAGTTAATTTACCTAATATCTTTAAGGCCGAATCTTTTTATTTTTTAATTTTTCGTTTCAGAGTGGCTAATATTGTCTTCAATGATTAAATATTACAATTTAAAGTTCCACTCATTAAGATATTCCAAAAAAACATTTGCCAAAGGTCGGCTAACGTCCCATGACGTTTACAGAATTATAAGCGCATTTATTCGTTTTGTTCGTAGAAGTTCGTAATAAAGTATTCAAAATAATTTTAAAAAAACATATATAATTGTTAGTATGCCGGAGCCTATCTATGTAACATTAACTGCTTATTACAGCAGAATTGTATTTTTGGTGTTTTTAATCGTAAATATTACTTAAAAATCCTCACTTCACAATACCCAATAGAACGTCTCTTTGTAAAACTGGAGTGATTTACTCGTATATTGTAATGTATTATTATGATTAAAAAACTTAACAATTCCGTTCAACAGATTAAAATAATTCGCTGAATTTATAGAGTATAAAGTTTTTCAGTCATAATAATCGATAGAATTCTGAGTTCCGGAATGATTTCCTTTCATATTTCAAAATGATATGACAGCTGCTTGTTTGACCGAATAATATAAACATTGAGTTACGTAACTCTCTGAATTCATCAAATAACGATGATAAATCTATAGTTTGTTTGATGTTACGTTTGACGTAACGAGCGTGTTAAAATATTCTAGCATATAACTCAATTCATTCCGATTTCTCAATACGATATTGAAAGAAAGAAACCAAAGCAAGAACCTAAAAATAAACGTTTATTATTGGTATATTATCTCATTTTAAAATAATTTATTATTGGTTTATTAAAGGTGAAATTTGAAAGGGTTTTCCATGTAATTGCTATTTGTGGTTTTCTTTAATCAAATTTCCGTTTGAATTTTATATGTTTCATCGAACGCCACGTAATGATTTCACATCCAAAGGAAATAAATAAAATGATTATAACACAAAGGGAAAATCGTTACATATACATAGATGGGATTGTTGAGTGGGCATTTAGTGAGCATTTATTGGAGTGGACCGGTCAGTGGTTGAGTGGGCATCGCGCTTGGGTCCCACCCAGACGTTCCGTGTTCGTTCGATTCCTCGGCTGGCTAAGTCCTCCATCACAACACAAACAACATCTTCCGCTTAGTGTGGTGGTAGTAGGAGATTTTCAAATGTTGTTGGGTTGTTCGTAACCCGGGAATGTTTGTCTTTCTTTAAAAAAAAAAAAATTATCACATACAGAATAAAAAAACATTGTATCTTCAATTTATTTGCACTATGTTCCACGGAATACATTTCTCTCAGCATCGCCCTGGTAAAAGACCACCATTCAAATCAAATGTACCTACTTCCCAACCTTCCTCGCACTCTTCTTCCACGAACATCCTCCCTAACTTCCTTCAGCCTCACAACCTACCCCAAATGGGATTGGGATTTATGGGATTTAAAAAACTCTTTTAGAGAAAACGTAAATCAAATGTGTGTAGCTATGTAAAATTTGTGCTGAAATAATATCACGTCAAATGATTAATTGCGAAGTTAGATCAAATAATGTTTATTTTTCTCGGCAAATTCCATTCAATCGTGTGTTATATTAATTGAACGAATTTCTCAGTATTAATTTAAATGGCAAGCTTATATTTCTTGGAGATATTTCCTAAAATAGATGAAAATCGATCTGCCAGTATGATTTAGACGATTCTTTTCACTCCTGAGATTTATGTTCTCGTTAATTTATGAAACTACGCGAGTCTGTTTATCGAATAATATGAACTAAAGAAGAATTTGTATATATATTTTTCGTTTCGCTTCATTTTCTCGCAATTGCTCTGGTTGGGCGATGACACCAAGCGTTCCTGTTCGGCACTACTTCTTTTTCCTCAGAACATGTACTCCGCAGGCCATATTTCTTTTTTTGCACACCTTCTACAGCTGATTTTCCTAGCTATTTCTGGGGTTGACAGCTGAAAATGTATCAGGTCGCCTTCCGGAGTCCAGTTTTTTACAAATATCTCTTTGAAATGTCCATTGTTTTGCCGAAACCTGGAGGGCGATTCACGTTCTTTCCGCCTTCACCAACGGCTAGCATTCGCTGAAGAATACTATATCTTGCGAAGGAAAGTCAAGGAGCGGAGGTTCGCGCTTGTAAACACTCCGAGCCACCTAAAACGCGATTCACATTCCTTCACATTCCTTACAATCTCGTTTTCGGAGAGACCTCATAAAAAATCCTAAACAAACTTGGTTAAGAGCCGTTAAGAGATTGTTTGAAAACACAGATAGTTGAAATATAATTAAGAGACACAAAGTTTTTAACCAAAACTTTGTAAAACAATTACTTTATATTATATTGCATTTTAATTAATTGTTATTTTATTTTTAAATAACATAAATAAGCAGTTTATCGAAGATTTCCGTTCTGTTAAAAGGTACCTACCCTGCTAGATACTAATGACTTTCTTATTCATTCACCTCTCTTGAAAGTGTCAATTTTATCCGCCAGTCGCGCCGCCGCAAACGTCAGACAGTTAGTAAGCTTGTTCACTTTTACAAATCTTCGCAAAAATGGTTGTTTACTTGTTATTTTGAAGTCGTTTGCTGAGGATTACAATAAAATGAGGTAAGTAGATGGTATATTACGTATGTAAAAGCATTTAAATACTGTTCGTATGCCTTTCACCCCGGTCTAAAACGGAATTATCAACAATATGTGTACACAGTTGACGTTTAAGGTTAGAAATTTTTAAAAGCAAGTAAAAAGCGATACAGTTCTTGTATTATTATATTTTGTCTTTATTATTAAGTGTGTAATTAAGTAATGTGACGTTATTATTGATTATCTTTCAGTGTATTGATCAACATGCAAAAATGAATGCGATCTAAAAACGGCTATACAATATATGTTGATGGCCGAGGATGAGGTCAAAGTCCTCGGCCTGATGGGCAGAGTGGTGCGGAAGACTAGACGTGCCTGACAATCTTCGCAATGATAATGTACGTATTTTATTAATTTTTGCAGGAGAATACTCATGCTCGTTCATGCCCAATGCTCTTGCTAGTAAACTAGCAAGAGCATTGGGCATGTTTAGTTTAGCATGTGTAGTTTTCCTCCGACGAAAATGTTTACACACTTTGTGGATGTTTAAGTCGGGGCCACAATGTTTTTACTTTCCGTGGCCCATGGAAAACAACAAATGTTGTGGCCCTGCCTCATGTTTATGGTAATGTTTGAGGTTTTGTTTGCGAAATTGGTCGCAAGAGACCGGCCTATACATGCACAACTGATATCGGATCACATGTGTTGAATTTTGTTTGTTAAATGCAGCAAATTAAAGCTATGTCACCTTTCACAGACAAAGTATGCAGTCAAAATGCCTAAATGCCAAAACACAATGAAATTTCATATGTTGTAATTTGATTTATTTCTTTTACAGAGACCTCTTCCGACGACACTGATACGGTATCATTCGCAGATGACTGCTGCACTGCTTTAGCTGGGATCTTCCATGCTGAGGGTTCCTTTTACATATTAATAACAATCAATATGTAAAAGAAATTAATTCAAACAATTAATTCATCTTAATATTTTCAAGCACTACTTGTAAAAAGGGTTTTTCCCTAAAATAATTAAACGAGCGCCATCTATCAAAGAGTAGAATATGAATTCTTTTGACAATCACCCAGTTATAATGAAAAGAGATAAAAAAACGCAATTAAATTATTACATATTTCATCAACAACTCCAAATTGATAGATTTGATTTAAACAACTTTATTCCGGGCGACCGCTCAGTTATATAAATAATATGAGTTACTGAAAGATTTATTAATATGTGCTGTGGTATTCTTTAGCGCGGTCAGGTGTTAACATATATTCTTTGCTTCCTTTTTATTTGAGAGTTTTGAGTTAACATCGCTGATGATTTTTAATGAAAGTAGAGTTTTGTAGTATTGTTTCAGAGTAGAGTTGTTAGATGTCATCAGTGCTAGTTTTTTTTTAAATCTTTCCAGGAAGGAAAACAAACATTATAGGAACATAAGCTTATGTAGGGAAACCAAAATTCAAAAGAAAGTTATAAGTAATTATTTTATTTATCACATTTATTATCCTTGCGTGCATTTTGCAATTTGTGTGTTCTCAATAAAACTTATATTATAAACTTCATGTTGTATTGGTAATTTTTTCCCAGCCTTTCCTTTTTCCAAATCTGACTGTCATGCTGCATTCCAGGAAATCTGTATATAATAAATATGTAAGTAGTTTATTGAAATTCAAATCACTTTAATCTGACACTTTGCAAGTTATGTATTTTAAAATCTCTCAGGCTGATTTGTTCGGTTTTCGGAACAACTCATATAGGTAGGTCTCATAGAAATCGTTGAAATATGATTTAAACGGTGTCGAAAATCGTCCTTTCTCCTTTTTCAGCCACAGCTCTATAATTTTTGAGAACTTGACAAGTAGACTGAATGCTGCAGAAATGAGATCCTTAAGGCGTATGTATGCTAAAACCATGTATGATCGTGTGAGAAATGTGAAGATCTGAAAAGAATGTAAGCGTAATAAGATTGAGAAAGGGACGCTTAGAATGGTTTGGGCATGTAGAGCCAATGAATGAAGAAAGGAGTTTAAAGAGAATTTATGACGAGAATCTGAATGGGAAAAGAAGTCGAGGACGCCCCAGGAAGAAGTGGAACGATTAAGTGAATCAGATACTTAAGTCGGGCATGTCAAGAGTCAGAATAATAGAGGAGTATGTATGAATGTGAATGAGGCAAGGCGTGTGTGCCGAGAGCTAGTTGTTTGGCGGTCCGTTGTCTCTTCCGTTACTTAGTTAGAAAATTGAGCTAAATCTCAGTCTCCCTTAATATCATGGTTAGAAATATGATCTAAACGGTGTTGGAAAGAGAAAATACCATGCTTTACATTCAAATATAAAAGTTAACCACAAAATAATTAAAAAAATGTACACCTATATGAAACTCGAGTTTCCCAAATTTGAGAAAAAATCATGAATCTTTGGGAATTTAAAAAAAAAAATTTTTACATGAAACGACAAAAAAGTGAGGTGACGATAACGTTTACAATACATTTGTCTGATAAAATATATGTGTGTTTTTATTTTTTATCACTACCAGTAATTTTAGTTAGAAAAAACGTAAGATGAGCCATTTTTAAAGTTTGCATTCAAAATTTTATATTTAGAAAATTACACGGTTATTTCTAATAATAAAATTAGAATGTGTATGTCATCACATTTCGAAACAAGTTTTTTGTTTTCGGATACATTCACAAATATTCCATTTATTTGTATTTTAATGCGACGAAGCGGAAATATTTTGACCCGATTCAAAACATCGCAATTACGTCAATTCGGTTAATTTATTAGCATTATTATGCGAAAAATACTTCACTAATCATGTATACATTTAAAACTTACAATAATATGAAGTTTTCTTTTGTTTAAATTGCACAAATATGGATAATCGTCAATAAGGCTGCAATTCTGTCAATCAATGCTTCGCGAATGACAGGTCGATTGGTCTCCTTCGCGAAAGCCAGCGCCGTCTTCTGAAGGAGAGGAATTTAAACGAAAGAAGGCGTCAATAAGAGAACGTGAATCGCAGTTGACGAAAAATTCCTTCATTTGAAGGAAAGGCGAGGATTGCTGTTGTTCAGTAGAACCGGAATCGCCCTCCTGGCTGCTATCACCCATCCGAAGTCGTCCAACGTCAAGTCCTCTAATGGTTATCAGCCTCTATCGTCTGTGAGTCTGTGAGGTGATTGGTGAAATACTAATTTCATAATAACGAAATTCCGGCGTGCGCAAATAGATTTTATTTCATTGAAGAAGAAGATAACAATAATAATCTAATTTTTTTAAATATGAAAATAAACAAGACACAGAAAAAATAATAAAAGATAACGGTCGCAACTGGGACCGACTGTCCCAATTCAATGATATATTACATTGATGGGAATAACATTCAAAAGTTAAAAAGAGAGTTTTTCTAATAAAAATATGAAGATTTTATTTGATTAATTTGCGTTATTTCATAATTAATTATTTAAGAATAATATAAAGTAAATTTTCGGCACGTTATGTAATGGTAGATACTCTCAGTATCGCCCTGGTGTAAGACCACCATTCAGAATTGAAACGTTCCTTGAAATGGCTTCAGCCGTATTTGGTGACCAGATCTGAATAGCCAGGTCCTTCCCCATCTCCTTCCCCTCCCCACTACCTTCAGCCTCACAACATACCCCCGTTGGGGTTGTCATAGTCTCACTGGCTCTAGACGGGAGCAGCTGGGACTCCTGCGCGGTATTCATATATTAAAAAAAAGTTCATAACATCCAGTGATATTGGTAGATATTTATATAATAAACTGTTCCACTTATAGCCAAGAATCAACAGCACAGTACCACTTAAGTGTGGAGATTGAGACAGTACTGTCATTTACCTTTGTCTGGCTCCTTACAGTATACACTCAGTAGTCTTTCTATATAGCAAGGAGATTATTAGCACGTCACTTTCCAAGAAACTTTGAGTGATGGCTGTTTTTATTAAAAACTTAGTGGGAGTCCATAATTGCACACTCCTATCAGATTTTTATTTACTTTAGCTGGAAATAGTTCACGCTTCGCAATAGTGGTCGCTTGCGGTGATTTGTAATTGAATTAATGTATATATAATATGTAATTGAATTAATGAAGAGCTGTAAAACCGCCCGATTCACTACGCGCTGCATACGAGATCCATCGGTCAGCGCTACGTCGTTGTAGTGTACGTACGTCGTACAGTACGCGTGACACCGTTTCCAGCCATTAAACACGTAGAAAGCGGGTTTCAGAGTCGGTGCATTGGCGGCCGACAGGACCGGGCGCCGACAAGAATGTTTATAATACGTACGAAACCGCACACAGTGAAGTCAGTTTCCGATTTCCACAACTCGGCACAAACTGCTGCCGGAGGACTAATGCCGAGCGGGGGTAATCTGAAATACGAAACCCGCTTCTCTGTGTTTCGACCCATAGGGTACGATCATAAAGAAAGCGGGTTTTGGCTTTCAGATTAACGGCGCTCAGTGCCCCAGTCCGTCGACGGCAATTGGCGCCGATTTGTGGACATACAGAACGCCGATAAAACCTGCGCAACCTGCGCGGTAGCCTGGCAACGGCTGTCAGCTTGTATTTTGTAATAACAGCAAATGTCATTTAATACTTAATATACATACAAAATATTTAGTATTTATCACCCTCATACAATGCAGACGATAAAGCATTGATTTTTTATCTTTAAAAAAAACCATGCACATAACAACACCGAGTTTCACTAACCGGCGTCACCGGTGAGCAGGAATTAAGAATTCATTCCGGTAAAGCTTATCGGCGCCGCTTCGCGCGGACACAGATCTCTGAACCTGCCTTCATTGTGTTCGACCTCATACGTTGACATACAAACATTCTCATCGGTGCGGCCCTCCAGTCAGCCGCCCATGCGCCGACTAACCAGAAAGCCGAAACCCGCTTTCTTTCTGTTCGTATCCATAGGCTACAGCCCCGAACAGCTCCGCGCAACGTCTCTCAATAACATGAATGGCAATGTAAATTGATTAATATCATGACGTCAAACTCCCAACAATTTGAAAGACATCGCCGTCCTCTCATACGTGAGAGAAAACTACTTAGGTAAATAATTCCCACTGTCCTCGTATAATAAGCGCGAACGTAATGGTTTTAACCCTTTATATTATTATTTAATTTGATGATTTATAAACAAGTGACATAAGGCAAGGCGCAGAACGAAAATTTATGGGACCATTGCTGCCCCACATTACAGAAACGTACGGAGCTTTGGGGGATTCATATTTTCTCCGTTTTATTTATTATTTGCCCTTGAGGAGGGCGAGACCGACCCTATTAGAACGTTTACAGGCTTATTTATTTTATTACCCAGGAAAAGGCGGACACTGTTTTTTCATTTAGTTTTACGACCGAAAGAAATTAAGTTAGATAGTTACTACTAACGAACCATGTACAATGAAATAGTATTCATTAATTGTGGCAGTTTTTTCAGTCCATCGTTACCAGTAAGGCGTATTGGTTATATAATCAGCTGGGAAGATAACCTTACGATAACAAGAAAACATTCGTATCTTCGTGTTTGGCCAATTAATGTAATGGGTGCATTATTTCGTTATATGTGATTTCATTGTTAGTGAAACTTTACTTCACAAACTGATGCCATCAGAACGTTGTGCCATCGAAGCAGTAATTAGTAATAAACATTCACAATAAATATTGTTAAATAGGCCATTTTGTAAACTAGCAAAACCTTGCTAATATATTGTAAAATATCGTGTTCAAAGAAACGATTTTCTACACTTTAAAGTATTTCTGAAAATTCGCTCAGTGATTGCAAATTTTGAGATGAGAAACTTTTTTCATAATTTTCCACCATTCTTTAACTTAACGAATTTGACGAACATGTAGAAAAATAAAAGTTATCAAATTCATTCAAATTCATCAATTTCACCATCATTTATATCACACCAATTAAGATATTAATTAAGAACCAACGCATTGCATCCATTGAGTCAAATACACCATTCAAATCTAACATTGCCAAAGATCGAAAACCGATAAACTCCGGACAGAAAATACAATGGAAATGCCGTGACGCCAGAACTCACAGATTTGAAAAAAAAGTGTTAAGAAATAATATTGATATGAAAAGTATTGAATAAACTTGTTGAAAATACGTACATATAACCGACATACCTACAGTCACTGTAATTAGGTTACATACATGGGACGAATATCAGTATTCCAGAGGTCTATCTTTCATAACAATACCCAGAGGTGCTAGCATGGTTGATCGATGAGGATCGGTAGGATAATTGTCGGTAACTTATCATCGTTCCCTAGGACAAGTGCAGATCAGCATACCTATATACGTCACCATAATAACTAGGGTACCTTACCCAATTACTAATAAATTATTCTTTTCTTGGTCTGTACAACCTTACCTTTCTTCTTCGCAATCAATAATCGCTAGTTCACTTTGTGGCGTTCTTTGAAAAAAATCACGTTTTATACACTACTAATTTAATCAAAATTTTCAACAAGTTTCGAAAGCAATGTTAGTTGGTATAAAATTAAAATTAATTCAATTAATAAAAATTGATATCAATATTTACAAAAACATATAATTTTTGAAATCATTGGTTTCTAAACACGTTGATGATAAGTGATTTATACAAAGAGATTTGTTTTCATTTAACTAACCTTTCTTCACTTTGTTTGTGCATAATGCTTACCAAAGTGGATTTAATAGTCAATTAACTAACCTTCATGTCATCTATCCGCAGGGTTAGTCAGATAGGATGGACCGACACACAATTACTTATATATATAGATACTTGCTGCATTCAAAATAATACATTGTCGCATACATACAAATCCGCTATAAAGACTATTGGCAGGGCCTGTTCCCCTAGCACATGAGATAGATATGGATTCATAAGATAACTTTTGGTAACTTTTCATCGTTCCCTAGGACAACTGCAGATCGCTTACGTACTAATATCAGTTGATGTCAAATATATTAAGGACACTTAGTCATTGTGCACTGACACTTATTCGTTGGCGATCTGCAGTCACGTTGCAACCTTGAGAAGTTACCGAAAGTTATCCTATCAATCCTTATCGATCGAGTTTGCTAGGGGGCCTGGAGCAAGTATTATTATCATTTAAAAAAATATAAGGTTTGTTTGGCACGTGAGCAGTTGGAACCCTTGTGCCGAATTCACATTAAAAAATACCTATGACTACATACATGGGAATATAGCAATGACAAATTGCACAAAAACCTACATCAGGAAAACAATGTATCAAAAAGGTTTTGATGGATTCCATGATTTAAGAAATATCATTAGTTTTTTAAGTTGAATTTGTTATCAGACCCGATTATCGTAAGGCAATATACAAAATAGTTATGCCTTCATGGTGTTTCAATCCAAAGAAACTTTTTTTTTCAATATCGTTCTATTGTGCTATTATGTCTTATCATATTATTTCCTAGCTAGGCAGATTGCCTGTTCCAAGGAACCAAATGCTCCAGTTATGTTTCTAAATTATTTATAAATTATTCTCTAGTAATGATATTATTATCTCGGTTAATGTTTTCCTTCATTTTTTATGTGACATTATTAAACATTTTTTTAGACTCCCTTCTACCCAAGCCAATAAAATTGATTAATTATCGTACCAATTTAAGACGTTTTGCAAGTTTTGCGGGTTTGGCTGCTTTGATAATTCCTACGGTAACGGCTCGGCGATGGCAACGACACGTGGTGTCTTTACTTTAATACAGTAAGGGGATGTATTATGTTAAGAGGCGGTTCCCCGATTTTTACCGATTTCTTACGTATTTTCCTTAAGCGTTGGAAGTTTAAAAGCTCTTAAAAAAAAAAATTTAAGATAGTATCTGTAAATTTCCCACGCCAAAACGGTAATTATTTGAATTTCCGTCGATAGAAAATAATTGCAAAGTATGCTCCGAAAATTATTATTAACAAGTTTGTTTCTGTTATTTTATGTATGAAAAAATTCAAGGTGTTTGTTTGAATGCTACTTAACACAACCCCCATGGGATTTTTGCTCCTTTTCAAACGTTGTGTTTTCATAATTAAATGAATTTTATGGTTTTTAATATTAGCGGGCTCCCTCCAACATTCGTATTGTCGTATCTCTCCTTCTTCTTCTTTTTGAGCGGGTTAGCGCAGCCTTAATGAGGGCATTTTTCCTCTGGAGGAAGTAGACGTTCGTGCATGGTTTATTTTACAAATATTAGGCGTGTAACTAAGAGATGCAGAACGTAGGTTTTGTGCCTTTTTTGCCGTCGCCGTAGGAATACTAAAAGCGCCCTTTCTAATTATGCGCTGTATTATGTTGAAGGTTCGGGGATAGCAATTTTTTTTTAAAAAGAGCATCATATTAAGCGACGCTGTAACAATTTAAAACTGAATTAGTTTTTCCTCTGTAGACATTTTTTATATTTTCCTTTGAAACGCGGCTTGGCAGAGTTGTAATCTGGCCGGCGAATATAAAACTCATTTATTCATTCTGCCACTAACAGTTTAACTCTTTGAATATAAAAGCAGATTTAATTGGCCCGTAAAACAGCCGCTGATTTCCTTTGAGAAGAACTATGATAAAAGTATGATGGGAATGGTCTAATTTACATTTTAAAACCTCTGATTGTAGTAGTCAATATTAAATCAAATGTATTTAATAATCAGAAGAAATTGTAAATAATCAATTTTCGAATATTTTCCCCATCACCATTTCTAACGACTAGTAATTAGAATAAAAAGTGTAGTATAAAAGTGATTTTTGTTTAATTCATTTTGATGATGGTTTTACTTTAGTGTAAAAACTAAAAACATCATACTATTTTAGACCATAGAATTAGAATAAAATATATAAATTTGTTTTAGGCCACTTTAAATTTTAATTAATAACTCAGGTACGGGACATACGTCATTCCTATGTCTACCTTTGTTAAATTATCGTGAAAACAAGCTTATGTTTACTTTAGTGTAAAAACTAAAAACATCATACTATTTTAGACCATAGAATTAGAATAAAATATATAAATTTGTTTTAGGCCACTTTAAATTTTAATTAAACTCTACCGGTTTCGGAAGAACCCTTCCTCCGTCAGGAGAATATTAAAACTAACCTATGATACAAAATATTGATAAATATATACCTAACATTTAGGGGTTGGAATGGGAGGTCTAATGGGGAGGGGGGGGGGGGTAATTGCGGGAATTCCAGCAATAACAGAGCGGTTTATTGGAAACATATCTAGAATGAGACTAAACGATAAATTAATTTGGTTATTCAATATATTAGCGTTATTATTTAGGGATTTTTTTTATTTCAAGTGCTTCCAAGTTATCTAATTTTTTGCTTTTATTATTACGGGGAAGAATTTTAACCCCTGTGTCCTTATTAAATGATGGTGGAAATAAGATGATTGGCAAACTCCGAAAAATTATTATTATTTAAACATCTTAAATGTTCCATGATTCTAATATTTACATTTCTGGGTTTCTTACCTATGTAGAACGATGGACAATCATTGCAACAGAGTTGGTAAATGCCTGAGTGGCTTAATTTATGATCTCTATTAGAATTAGACGTTATGCAGGTATGAAGTAAGCCGTTGTAGTTTAAAGGTATATTAGTATTTTTGCATTATTATAGTGAGGGCAGTGCAAAATAGATTATCTACAGTGCAGACTCAGAGTTCTTTGATTCGAAACCCGCTGAGGCCAAATATATCTACCTCTAAATAACTAGCAAAATATCTATCAAGCCTCCCAAAATATAAAATCAATAAATTACAATCCGTTTTCAAAGCTGCGGCAAGACTTATCACCGGTATATCTAAATATTTCAGAGGCCCTAGCACGCTTGCTCTATATCGATCGGTAGGATAACTATCGGTAACTTCTCATCGTTCCCTAGGACAACTGCACATCGCTAACGTACAAACAACAGTTGATGTCGAATATGTTAATGACACTTAGTCATTGTGAACTGTCACTGTGTGTATTCGTTGGCGATCTGTAGTCATGTTAGGGAACGATGAGAAGTTACCGATAGTTATCCTACCGATCGATATAGAGCAAGCGTGCTAGGGCCTCAGAGCATCTCAAAAATCTTCACTGGCTCAAATGCCCTGAAAGAATCCAGTTCAAGCTCTGCTGGATGGTATTTAAGTCCCTTAATGGAATGGCTCCTGCTTACTTATCGGAAATGTGTATTCTAGAAAATTTTAATTCCCGACAGTCAGCTTTAGGTCAGCGGCGTCATCAGCTATCGGAAGGTTGAAGGAGCCAAAGCGCACACAAAATACTAAGTTCGGTGAGCGTGCTTTCGCAGTGTCAGGATACTAAAGACTGGAATGGACTGCCACATGATTTAAGAAGGATCACGTACTCGGCGGAAATTAGAGCTAAACTTAAAACTCACCTTTTTAGACAGTCGTATCCATAAAGCAAAAAAAAAAGAAACCTTTATCTTCACCTTCTCAGCCCGCGACTTAGTAAATAACTAATTGCATAAAAATGTTAACAAATTCTTATTTGTGAGTTATTTGTGCATCTAATTTCATTCCAATTCTCCAGTCCTAATGAGCCCTAAAGTCTTTAGAAATAACTTCAATTTATTAACTCCATTTTTGGCAGTAATCTTCTTATAATATAATATATTATAAATATAATATGAAAAGTGAAGGTGAAGCAAATGTAAAATTGTGCAATGTCCAATGTTTTAAATATAGTGTCCTCCGCGTGCAAAGTCGTATCTTCTCCAAGCATAAACTTTTTAATTAAAGTGTGTTTATCGGAAGTGTTTTTTTTCTGTATATATTTGTAAATAATAGTTATAGGTAGATCCTAAGAAGTCATAATACAATGTACAGCGCCCTTGAGGTGATTTCTCACAAAAAAAAGCTCTACAAATTATGCAATTATTATTATATCTGTCTATGATTTATGGACTATTTGTTATTTCACATCAATTAACAGAAATTATTTATTGTGTTTTAAATTATGTTTGGGTTTTGAATTAAAAAAATTATTGGTTTCCATCGGGATGTCATATATTATGAAGTTCTTTTACATGCAAACCATTCAGTTGACACTGATTAGAACACTCCCTTGGGATGAAATGCCAGAAAAAAAAACTTACCTTTCCCCAAACTTAAGTACTAACTGGCAACTTTTTAATTTATGGAACATATTTGAGGTTTTTGTAGTGTGTTGGTGAAATCTTATATCGCAAACTGACGAAATCAATTCATTATGTCATCTAAGTAATAATTGACCTCTAAAACTACCAGATGGACCCATTTTGTAACCCAACAAGGTCTATCTATTGTATTTTATATCAATGGCACTGACCATTACAAAACTCATTTTTGCACGTAACGACGTGTTTAGGTTTGAGAGGGCTTAAATAGAAAGAGGGTTTTAATTTTTATACGTCGCTTTCTCGTTTGCCGGACCGCTGGGGCCGAAAGTCTAATTCCTTCCATGAATATAAATATATCCAGGGCGCCAGAGGGCAATAAGGAGTAATTACCCCGGTGAAATTATATTAAAGCAAAGTAGAGTAGCAGGTGTTCACCTGATTGCTTTAAAATTAATAATGACTTTTCATATTATAACACTTACCTGCCAAGCTTTGTTACGTAATATAATATAGAAGGTAATTAATTATGAAAGACAAAGCACAAACATAATTGTTATTTCAATCTATTTTATTCGTGAAAATGAACATATTTTAAACGATTAAATTTTTCATTTCACGTGGCTGAAATATGTGTATGAAATGCCTAAGAAAGGGAGACGTAATATAATAAGGTATAAGATTCAGACTGGACATAGTGCCAAGCCTATCGTAGATCGTCTGACGACGTTGTGCTGACGAGCTGGACCGCTGGACGAGATGGACCCTTTTACACAGCGCCTAGCGAATCACGTGGTAACACAGCTCTTCATTAATTCACCATTCACCTGCATGTTACCGCAAGCGACTGACAATTTCCAGTCAAAGGTTCTGTTGTTGACTAATGTTGTTATTCATGGTTACTACTTCAGGGCTTGCATTTAGACCCAATAATTTATCCACTGGAGAAATTTAGGTCCAAATTTAGACCGTTTAAATTTTTCTGCGATTGATATCGGTCCAAAATTGGACCATATTTACCTGCCATTCGTAAAACATTTATTGGAATTATTTAAAACGTTTTCGTGGCCAGCGAATTATTTGATCAAATACACGGAGAAAATTGTTATTCGAAAAAACGATTATTTTAATAGTAAAAACGGTTAAAAACGGGACTGAAGTTCTTACGAACAAATTAACAGGGTTTCAATGTTTATTGGCGGGAACATGTAAGAATAATTTGTTGGTATACGTACGAAATTACGTATACCAACAAATTATTCTTACATGTTCCCCCCCAATAAACATTGAAACCCTGTTAATTTGTTCGTAAGAACTTCAGACCCGTTTTTACTATTAAAATGATCGTTTTTTCGAATAACATTTTTCTCTGTGTAGTTGATAAAATCGACTTTATGTCTATGGCCTTATCGATTGTCTTTAAATTCTTCTAGAATGAATTTTAACGGTTTAAAAGCTTCAGTTCTACTAATGAACATCAAGATAATTTCAAACTAAACTTTTGATTTCAATTTCAATTCGATTTCATTGCCGGCAACCCGGGCGTTTATTGAGGTAATACAGTATTTTATAACTAGTAAGTTACCCGCCTCACTAGACGTTGTCTGTTCTGAGAGGGAAAATAATTAAAACATTAAAAAAGATAAAAGGTGTACAGGAAAATAGTATAATATAATATAAAATAAACAGAAAATAAACAGAAAAAAAGGTAATCATTAGAACATTAAAAAAGATAAAAACAGGAAAATAGTCAGAAAATAAACAAGAAAATACAAGTTGCAAGAATAATAAATCAATAAGAAGAAAGAATAAATCTCTATAATTGGAAATAAAACATGTGTAAATAAAGGACGAGGAATTATCGATTAGGAAGAGATTAGCATAATAAATTAACTTGGTGATGCATTCTCTTTTTTTTGTGTAGTAGCCAAATGTTGCATTGTTTATATAGCCATTTTAGATTCTTATCAGTAATGGAGTAAGTGGTTTCTTTTAAGAAGGTGTTGAATATTAGAGGTGAGAGGTAGGATTCGTGCTTTTTGGCAAAACTTGATTTAATTGTAGGCACTTGGAATTGATTGTGTGATTTTGCTCTTGTATTTTGTGGGTGAGTTATATGGCATGGTGAGGATTTTATGCAATTGTTATGAATTATCTTTTTAATGTATTGTCTCCTAGTGATTTGATGTACATATATAAAAAAATGGTTTTCAAGTATACATTTGCATCTGTGGTTATCAAACAGGTCATAGATAACATAAAATTTAGGACAATATTCAATATAGATATTAAAAATATCCACTGGCGACAATTTCAAATCTTCAAACCACTAAAGGACAAATTTCACGCATTTATAAAGTTAAAGATTTTTTTATATCAATCTTAAAAATATAGAATAATATAGTCAAATATAGGTTAATTCATTGGTTGTATAGCACTATAATTTGTTTATATGTCTATGTATACAAATGTGGAGTAATGATTTTTTTAATGTGGGCGGGAAATTTTCAAAAGTGGCGAGCACTCAAGGCGATTTTTTATATTTCTCCGTATCTCTCCGGTGGATTCGCGTTTTATTGATGATATTGAAACGGTATTTCAAGATGAAGTTAAAGTGTTGCTGAAATGAAAAAAAATATATTAAAACTCTTAGATAGCAGACATGTTTCCGATTTGTTTTTTTTTTTAATCTTTGTATTATAGACAGACCTGATTTACTTAGACTAATTACCTTTCACATGCCATTTAGAAATATTCGATCAATAATTATTTCTATTTGAAACAACAATATCAGGACTAAGTCCTTGATACTCGCTTGTACCTAGATTGCACACAGTTGGCAATACTTTCTTAGAAATAGTGAATGTGTTTAACTACATGGAATATAGTTACAAGGAGGTTGTAATAACAAACCAAATACATAAATATTATATTAATGTTAGCTTTAAATATTCTTCTGCATGGGTTCTATTTTATAATTACTTGACAGATTTTATTTACGTCTTGAATACTTTTCAATTAAATTATTATTATATAACACATATTTGGGCGTCTAATATAAATAAATAGAGTAGACTGATGGAGGTAGAGTGAGGTTCTTGAAGTCATTGTGGTTACCAAAACAATGTACAACCGTTTACTAATTTGAAAAGAATGCAAATCTGATGTAAACGGAAACATCAAGATTAAGAAAGGGATGTTTTTAAGGTTTGGTCATGCAGAGCAGATGCACTGCGAATGAAAGAAGGAGTTGGGGACACCCGAAAAAGATAAGATACAGGCACGACTAAGTGAATCAAATACTTTAATCGAAATATGGTATAATAGGAGAATATAATATATTTTATATGAATACGACTTAGGCAAGCGGGAAGCCATGACTAAGACGCCTGACTGTTAATCATTTTCTGTTTTTTTTTATATGAATACCGCACAAGAGTCCCAACTGCTCCCAACCGCCTGGAGCCAGTGAGCATATAGCATCCCTAATTGGGGTATGTTGTGAGGCTGAAGGTAGTGAGGAGGGGAAATTGGGAAGAGGAAAGTGAGGAAGTACCTGACTATTCAGATCTGACCATCGCAAGCTACTTTTCATTTCTGAACGGTGGTCTTACATCAGGCTGGTACTGAGAGTTTTTTTTTATTTCATCTGGAATGTGTTATTTTATTATTTATAAATGATTAAAAATGACACATTTCAATAAAATACAATTTACTTTCGCACGTTAGGATTTGAACCTGCGACCTTCGGATTGCTAGTCGAGAACATTAATTCTCAACCACGGAGGAATATCTGCCTAACCCTGCGGAAAAATAACGTTGTATAAAAAATGTATATATATACTCGTATATATTGTTAAATTAATCTTTATTTACGAGAAACTTTATTACTTACGTTGCCTTCTTTTAAAACATATTTCAGCTATATAATACAGCTCCATACAATTAATTATGATATTATGGTTTTTACCGTACTTACGTCCTTAATGGTTCCTTTGATTAATATAATAGTTATAAAACTTATTTATGATTTGTTGTTACTGACAACATCTTATCTGATGCAAACAATTTCATAAATCACACCACTGTTTTTCTAGTTTTATTCCTTTTGTTTCTTAATTTGGATCTCAATTCTCAAGTGACAAGAGTATATCAGGTAAGTATGATCCTGTATATGTTCTGCTTTAAGAGAGTATGAATAAAATACATTTTTTTTAATTTATATTTTTACTCAGTAACGCGTTGATTGGTCAAATGCATTGTAAATATAGTTTTTATCACTGGTTGATGATCCGGTGGATGAAATATTTTACCAATAAGTTGTTAATAATATTTTTTCTAGTGTGTAGTTAGAAGTAACATTGTAAAAATATGTTATAAATTTGTTCAGCCCCCTTGAGATGATTTTACACAAACGGGGCTGTACAAATCATCGAAGTATATTAATACGATAATGCCAGTACGGTTCAAATGAAGGAACCCGACTCCGAATAAATCTCCAACGCCACACTGTATGGCTATCGTTCTGAGCTGTCCGTGAACGTGCATTTTTCCACGGAGCTGCTGCCGTAATATGCACACTTAGCACTGGCTCACACGAGTTTTGCAAACGGGAGTGGCGCCATCAGGTAAAATACTTTTGAAGTTTTCATATTATTATTTTTCCCTCGGAATTAAATTTGATATCATTATCGAAATATATTAATACGGTAATGCATGTACAGTTCAAATTAAGGAACCCGACTCCAAGTAAATCTCCAACGCCACACTGTATGGAAACCGTTCTGACCCATCCGTGAACGTGCTTTTTTCGCTCACATGCGATTTGCAAACGGAAGTGGTGCCATCTATAATACTATATTTAAGGAAAAAAGTATGAAGAAAAAGAAACATTTTTCGCTTCCATTCAATTATAAGAAGATTTTTGTTCCTCTCATTATTCACGGTCTTAATGTAAGAATGTCTACTATTATATATCTACCTATTAAATATAAGTATTCTGTAGTTTAATGTTAATAGTAGTTAGTTTTGCAAAAGGATGATGCCTTATAAATAGTCACCAACTCTTAAACTGGGCGAAGCAGAACGAAAAGCCGCCCGCAGGGCCTGTCCGTGGGCTTTTCACTGCTAGTCCTTATTATTATAATTATTGGAAGAAGATGCTATTTATTTTAATAAACGAAAATATATTAATGTTGTATTTCTTTGGTTGTACAATACCGTAAGTAAATTATATTGTTTTAAAAAATAACACAAACCAGAACAGTGATCAATGATCATACATAGTGATCAGTGGCCCACCTGTGATTTTTGAATCATCAATTTTCCACGACTGTTAAAAAGGTTGGGCAGCCTTGTTTTAGATCAATCAGAACTTTTTTTACGGATAGTGAAACCGGATAAAAGAGATAGTACATCTCCTTCTTCTTTAATATTATTTAAAGAAAAGGGGCTGTGTTTTTCATTTAAATCTGCAGTTTTATTCCGAGATTCATAAAATTTAACACACTTTACTTGAAAAACAAGATCATGATCGCCGTCTCTATAAAATTTCTAAAAACTTTCCCATCCCCTTTCGTTCCCCAAAGCAGAATGTTTATACTTTTTGATGAAATTTTGCACACTTGACATTCAAATTGATATGAAATTAACTGTCCATATGATTTTTTTTTAATCCGTAATAAGTCCGAGCAACGCCGGGGACTACTAAAATAAAAAAAATTTAAAAAAAATTTCAATAATGGATGGTTACTTTGCATTCAAAATTATATTTTCCTATCCGTTACATCGCTAGTTAGGCCATAGACGTTAATTAATTGTTCTAATAAACATATTAAAGTCGAAGTACAAATTAGCAAGATATTAGCTGGGTATACTCGCATGAAGTATTTTATTATTATTTAATATCACTAGAAGAACATAATTATTTTCAATTTATGTTGTTCACGTTTTAAACGAGTAATCTGCTATGACAATGGCATTTATCTTTCTATACCACTGAAGAGGTACACCGATAGAAATGTATTGTGGACGTGTCCGTGTGCCCTAAGTAAGCTTCATCTTTCCTTACTTATTAACTTACTTCAAATTTTAAAATACCGGAATTTTTTCTTATAGTAGTTTATTTATCCTGTCTGGGGCCTAGTAGCTGAAATCTATTTCCTTTATTTTATTTGTTCCTACTCAAAAAGCTAAAATGTTCCCGACATGGCATCCCCAAAGTAATGTTTATTTTATGTTATTACGCCGGCGCTTTTACACATATTATGAGAAAAGAACCATACCTAATGAGTTATCGAAAATTATAGAAAAAGTTTTAAAAGTAAAACTGATTAAATAAATAAGGGAAAAATGTAAAACACGAAACACAAACATAAAATAAAAAAAATCGAAAACACTTTAAGACAAATCACTTATACAATATAATCAACATTATCTACGCAACTATAATTTTTAGGATTCAGCAAAGCTGGGCAGCAAATTAGGCGAGGATTAATGCAAGGCCTGGTAGTAGGCGTTAAAACAGTAGATAAAAGGGAGATACGTTTGTACGAATGTAAGAGGAAGCGCGGTAATATAAAAAAATATTTTTAATGGCTTCCTCCGCGTTCCATAAATGGAGTCAATAAATATATATTTGGGTGTTAACACTAGAAGTGTCTATGTCAGTTTTGGTAATTTGATGTAGGTACCAAAAAATACTCTAAAAACCTTCCTTAATTGAATGCCATGAATACCCGTGTCAGGTTCTTTATATTGATAATACCTAGGTACCTAATTCAAGAGTCAATATTTTGATTGACTATGGCACTTCTATCAATTGTACCCAAAAACTCGTTGCCCAGGTCATTGATAAGTTAGTGTGTCTAATCTGGTTGTGAATGTGTTGCAAAAGAATGTTACATTTTGAGGTTGAAGGTATTAGGAAAGGAAAGGCGATGGGTTAGATGAAGATTGGAAAGCACCTGGATATTCAGATCTGGTAACCAAACATTGCAAAAGCCATTACAAGCATTCTGAACTTTTTCCTTCACCAGGACGATACTAAAAAAAACATCTATGACGTGATAGAAACCGTTTAATGGCCTCCCTTTTTGAGTGTTAAGAATCCAGAAGTCACAGATTCTAATCCAGGCATGTGCAAGTAATTTTTACATGATTAGTTTATGTTATTCACAATTTATGAAATTTAAATAACGATAGTATCGCCCTGGTGAAAGACCACCAATCAAAATCGAAAATGTTGCTTGAATTGGCTTTTTAGTGGTGTGTGGTTACCAGACGTAAATAACTAAATACTTCCCCACCATTTTGCTTCTATCATCCTTCCCCTCCCCGCTACCTTCATACTCACATTCCAACTATTGGGTGAAACGCAGAAGATTGATCACACTTCTAGTGATTGTCTGTTCAGTGCTCCATCCGCACTTCACTTCGTCTAATAATCCCTAGTGACAGGTGACAGTTGACATTTTCTGCGGAACTGTGGCCCTTTCTAATGGGAGAGAAAAACACTGGGGCTAAGAAGAGATTGGTTGGAGGTTAGAAGCTGTGATTTGGAAGTGACATATTAAGTGTAACTTGGGGATTAAAAACGAAGAGAAAAATAATATTATCAATCTTCTAAAAAAAATGTAAATACTTTACAGTGTGAAGTTTTGGTATACAAAAAATCATTTATGATAACGTGTATTAAATATTAAATATTTAAATTAGGTACTCCGCCGTTTTGTGCTTCCTCTTTGATATCTGATACTTGACGGTTACACCAAAACTAAACCCCGAAAACCACTTCAAATAATTAATGTACTGAAATGCTGGATTGTTGCGCGCAACACGGTATCACGTTTTCAACCATAAACACACACTTCACCCCAATATGCACGCCCTGACGATGGAGACTGTAACGCTATCCGAAACGTTGGCTAAAGAAGGAGGAGGCGCAACAAGATATGACGTAATACGCTAAAAAATAATCGCTACAGTAGTTCGACCGATTCAAATATTGTCAGGTTTTCGGTATCCCGGTCTTACTTCTTACTTACAAATATATTAAATTAATTTGAAAATTTGCCATATGTTTGTGGCCGTCTGCAGAGATAAGTACGAACATTTCAATGTGATATTAATGACGAAATGTATGGTTTTATTAAATTCATGTTTAATTATTTTTTCAATCAAAATAGTGCTGAATGTTTCCGGATGACAAATTGTCCCAAGTTCAAATCGCGGTGGTGACAAAAAAAAAATTCTCTTGTGTGTGTTTAAATTTATTTGGACTAATGTTTATTCACAGTTGATTTTCAAAATAGTGCATGACAGTTGGCGAAACCACAAGCGGACTCGTATCGTCCATCTCCCGAGGAAAGTTTGCCTAGAAATATTATCTAAATTCAAAATTCTACTTCAATTTTAAAACAGGCGTATCTAAACATTTCCGTAAAACGTCTAGATAATCTAATTAACACCAATTATGATTAAGTCGTCCTTTTCAAAGCGTCCCCGTCTAGGTGAATAATTTATCCTGCAAATTAAGTGGCTTTTCCTGTTTATAAATAAGCCGTTATTATTTCATAACAGTCCGAGTAACTTAATTAACTACAAAGCAAAGTCGGGCAGATTTCTAAAAAACCTCGCAATTAACAGTAATACAACAGAAGCGTGCCGCCTGAATTTCAGGCGACGCGGATTTGTCCATTTTCAGGGAAGTTTTCAGGACTATATTCATTTTACGAGTTAAAAAGAATCGTTATAGAACGGAGCTGTTTTGAGTTTCAGCTTATTTTATTTTCATAATAGAATTTCTGAAACACCCGGTACTTTTTTCATCTTTTTTCCAGCAGTATTTCTCAATTTGTCTTATTGCTTTCGTGAAAACATCGAGAATATTATGATATGGAAAACATCGAGAATATTATGATACGGAAAACATCGAGAATATTATGATAAATAAAGAAATCGAGAATGATAAGGCGATGAAGTATGGAAAAGGGGTAGAAATAATTAGAAGATAATAAAGTACTAGCAGTGAAAAACCTGCTCCGCGGGTTTTTGCTGCTAGGCCCTGAGGGCGGCTTTTCGTTCTGCTTCTGCCCAGTTTAAGTGTTGGTGACTATTTATAAGGCATCACCCTTTCGCAAAACTAACTATTATTAACATTAAACAACAGAATACGTACTTATACATTAAGATATATAATAGTAGACATTCTTACATTAAGACCGTGAATAATGAGAGGAACACTCTTCACCCCAACATAAATCTTCTTATTATTGAATGAAACGGAAAAATGTTTCTTCTTCATACTTTTTTCTTTAAATATAGTGTTATAAATAGCGCCACTTCCGTTTGCAAATCGCATGTGAGCGAGTGATAAGTGTGCATATTACGGCAGCAGCTCCGTGGAAAAATGCACGTTCACGGACGGCTCAGAACGGTTTCCATACAGTGTGGCGTTGGAGATTTACTCGGAGTCGGGTTCCTTAATTTGAACCGTGCGGGCATTACCGTATTAATATACTTCGATAGTTGGTTCGTTTTTAGGGATTGGTAAAAAATGTATTCATCATTCGAATTGGTTATTTTTGGACGGGCTTTGAACAATGGATTGGAAATAGTAATATAAGTAACCGTAATAACTCACATGCGGTGTGGTGTGATCTATTATGAATCGGGAATGTGCGTGTCTGCTGTGAATAGAATACACAAAGCAGTGGCTTCCATATTGTGGTAACGTTGCGTGCTTTTAATTCGTATTGACTAAAAATAAAAATAAACATTAAGACAATCCATCTCGACGTGTAACATTTGGAATCGGGCGAAATCAAGCACTCCTTATTCATCTGTAGCTCGGATACCAGCGTCCGGGACAAAATTTTTATTTTATTATTTTTAATTTGATTTTAGCCCTTATGTATAAAGAAAATGTACAAGGACAAGGGCGGAATCGCTTATGCCAATATTATTCCAGACGTTACTTTTAATTCCAGTAGTGTAGCGTCTCGGAATGCTTTGAAATTAATTTTCTTAGGAGAACGACTATTATGTAGCCAAATGTCATCCAACATTCTTTAAGAGCCATTGACCAGCGGCTGAGAATAAAAATTTAAAAACGCTTGCAACTATACAGGGAGGTTCCGATGAGAAAGATCGATTATTCCCCGTATCAAATTTTGAAAATTAAATATTTAATATCGATTAATTTCATTCAAAACTTACATGAATATATACCTAAATGCAAGTAAGCAATAAAAATTCTCAAAACGCACGCTGATAAATTATTAAATATAGTATACTCTTGAAAGTATTTTTTGATCATAAGTATTTACGATTTTTCAATAATGTCTACACCATGGGTGGCCAACCTTTTCAGCAGCCGGGCCAAATTTTAAAAATGAGATTTCCTACCGGGCCGTACAAAAAAATTTCTTTAATTATTCCAAACAAAAAAATATATTGATACGTTTTTAGATTTTCACGGCCAAAAGCATTTTCGTTGTTTGTTTTTGGGGTGTTATGCCGTGTTGTGCTACCTCCTTCTTTAGCCGATGTTTCGGACAGCGTTGCAGTGTCCATCATCAGGGTAGATCCGACAGATCCGTCGACGGCTAAAGAAGGAGGTAGCACAACACGGCATAACACCCCAAAAACAAATAACGAAAAAAAAAAAAATGTTTTTTTAAGATGATATAACAAAAATGAGAATCAAACATATTTATTAGTGTTTGGCAATACCAAAAATAATAATAAAAAATTAACAAAATATAATAAATTTTAGTGAGATGTCTGATTTTGTTTGTCAGAACTAAGTGCATCAATTTTGATAACGATTGATGTTGTTGCTACACGCAAACAGTTTTCCAAGTGCTCATTAGTGATTTGTGTTCTCATTTGAGATTTAATGTGTTTCATTCCGCTACAAAGCTGTTCACACGTGTTGTTTCCAAATAGCGAAATGCGGGATATTTCTCCTTGTCAAAATATGTTTTTTAAAACTCTTCCAAACCAACGTGATTGAATTTCTCCTTTAACTGTGCATCACAACACATTTCACAATGTTCCATTCGTAAAATTGCAGCAAAAATCACACGATGCACTCGTATTTTAAAATCTTGAAGTCAGTTTTCAAATTCCACGTTCAAGTCGGATATCAACGAAGCGTATTTATCCGCCGCCATTTATGTGTCGTCTGGCTGCAATAACAATGTAGGAAAGTGAGTGAAGATTTTTGTCCTTAACTGTTGTTCCCGAAGCCCAAGTTTCATTTGGAATGCAGAAATAAGATCATACATGTTATTAATTAGTTGATCTTTCCCTTGTAGACTAGAATTAACAACATATGTATCCTTATCGACCAGAAATGCAAAGTCACTAACCCACTCCTTGTCTTCAAATTCTGGGATACTATTTGACTTGCTTTCAAAAAAATAATGCATTTCTTCCTTCAAATCAAACACTCTTTTCAACATTTTGGCGCGGGTCAGCCTTATTTCTACATATAATTATGTAAGTCACTATACTGTGAATCCAAACACTTGAGTTGGAACTGACGCTGATTCAACACTTTCAACTTATTACCAACTTTGCAGGCCTCATTTCATCAATTTTACCAAACCTTCGTGTTTCCCAACCAATGCTGAAGCACCATCTGTTGTTAAGATAGGCTGTTGAGTTGTAACGAAAAGCGATTCAATGTCTTTGTAACAGCTCCTAACAAATCTCGTGAACAAGTAGTATCTTTATGTGGATACAGTGCCACTAATTCTTCTATTTTGTTAAGATAGACATAAACACACCTTTTAAAAATAGCCACTTGGGCGGTATCTGTTGGATATGTGCTTTCATCCAATGCTAGAGCATAAAATATGAACTTAGATGCTCGATTTTTCAAATTATCTTCAATATGGTTTCCAAGTCGTCGACACGCTTAGTAGTAGTTTGACGAGACAGGCTTACTTTTGAGAAATCCGTTTTTTTCTGGGCACAGAATTTCAACGACACTCTCCAAACGTTATTAAACCAGATACGTTTTTCGATTTTCACGGCCAAAAGCATTTTCGCTGTTTGTTTTTGGGGTGTTATGCCGTGTTGTGCTACCTCCTTCTTTAGCCGACGATTCGGACAGCGTTGCAGTGTCCATCATCAGGCAGGCTAAAGAAGGAGGTAGCACAACACGGCATAACACCCCAAAAACAAACAACGAAAATTATTAAACCATTTCACAATCTAAATATGGCTTCGATTTTTTTACTTGTATCATGGCTACTTCATAACTAGCTTTTACAAAGCATGCTGACTCTTGAGCCGCTCTAGTAAATATCCGACGTTGTGCAGAACGTTTTCTTTTTACTCATTTACTTGGTCTTGTCAAAATTGCCCTTCGTACTTTCAAATTTATTTGCATGTTTAGCCTCGTAATGTCGTTTAATGTTATACTCTTTCAAGTCAGAAACAGAATTATTGCATATCTGGCATAATTACTTTGTTTTAAATTCCACGAAAAAATAATTCAATTTATGTACTGAGATACTTCCCCATAAATGATATTTATATGATACAAACTACGCACTATGGAATGTTCTTTTAGTGGCTTTATATAAACTAAAAGACATCATATGCTCCGCGGGCCACAAGTAGAGGCGCAGCGGGCCGCATGCGGCCCGCGGGCCGCGGGTTGGCCACCCTTGGTCTACACAAAATAAGTGTGTAAAAAAATCTGAAATATTTTAGTTTGTAAGACCTTAAATAAATAGAAAAACTGAGGTATTTTCGTCACATAACACGTTCTCAGATTAATTTTTTAAGGATTTTAATTTAACTAAAATTAAAATTCTAAAAATGTGTTTACTAGATTATGTATTTATTTATTTTATTGTATGATTGTATAATTTGAAATTTGTGTTGTATAATACAATATGTGTTTGAAAATTGATAAATCTGCCAATGACCAACGGTATAACCTTAGTATATTAAAAATAAACTTAGTTTTTCAAAATTTAAAAAATGCGTTTACCAGATAAAATAACAATCTTTCAAAATCAATTTATTTTTTTTTGTAAAAAAGAGTCAAAAAGTCTAGAATTTGATTTAAAAAGGACTAATTTCCGGTATTCTCTTGTAATACCCTCCTAAGGAGGTGGCGATAAGATTGAAATTATGTATAAATGTGTACCTCTTTGCACAATAACCGCCATTCGTTGCATTGAGTGGTGATTCTTTGAAAGAGTTTGCCTTTTTCATGGCATTATATTTTTGTTTCCAAAAGCATAAACATGCCGAAAATTTTTTTCTACAACCTAAACCAATGCCATCTTGTGAAACATTATATCACAGTTATACAAAGAGCGGTCGAAAATTTACACGCCACTGACAGACAGACGACTTATTGATTATATAATATTATATTCAGTCATAATATCTGATTGTGTTCTGTTATTACAAATGATAATCACATACGATTAATTAATATTAATATAATCAAATATGGTTTTAAATCACTGTCAATCAAATAATAATCTCTCTCTACACATTATTTTTTATTGAATGGTTTTTCGTCAGTGTGACATGAAGCACGGCTAGTGGTCAATCATCACGATGGATGATAATGAATTTGATTTACAATACAGGCGTTTTTTTAACTCAAAACCACTTTGCAAGTAAGTATTCAATAATAAGTCTGTAAAATACACTAATGCGGTTCTGAAAAATATTATTTTCTACCTTGATCAGAATTTACATTTTTAGACACGAACACATCTCCCGTTAAATTTGCGTTAACTTAATTTCCTCGGTGAATTTTCCTCCTGTGACTCGCGGAGTGTTTTCCGATCGTTCGCGAGATAAATTTCCCAAAATTTATAGCAATTTTGTAGATCATCAATCATTGCTTTATCTTACTTATTGATCCTCTGAAAGTCAGAAAACGCTAATAACTCAAGCTCACACAACAGGTAAACGAGATAAAGGTCAGAACATTAATACCAGGAGGACAGAAGTAGCGAGAAGGTAATTATCCTAAGTGCTTGAGGCAATGGAATGTTCGCACATTGGAATTGATCCGAAGTGAATACTTAATACATTATTGCCAGGGAACTGTGGAAAGCCAACACTGAAACATTAATGGAATATGAATGTGCGCACTTGGGAGTATGAGCTATATATGCTATAAGGAAAAGCCTACCTACAGTATAGAAATTATTATTGTACATCATTCACAGGACCGGTAAGTTAAGGCCGGCATTTTCAGGTAAATAGTATTTATTTATTTTTATTTTTTTAACTTAATAGGTAAACCTCAAATTATAACAATTTATTACTGAAGACAATATTAGCGAAAGTCAATCTAAATCTGAATATGTAACCCGATATTTTTCTGCAATCACATATAAAGGTAGCAGCCAATAAAGATATTCGTTAATAAAATGAAGATAATGTTGGTGGTTCTTAGTCGAAGTATCATACAGTTAAATATGATCGAATCGGAAAGGGATACGTCGGCGCAGCAGTTGCGCATTGACACGGAAAGCCAAAGGTCCTGGGTTCGAGTCCTAGATGTATCCGTATCTTTTTCTGATTTTTCAGTTTCAGATTTAGATTTATTTTCGCTAATATTGTCTTCATTAATAAATTGTTATAATTTGAGGTTTTACCTATGAGGTTAAAAATAAAAATAAATATTCATCCTAGACTTGCGGAAAAAGTCAACAGATGTCGCGTATTAAATAAAATGGATAATTTATCCTGACAATATCTAGATGGCATTCAGTTCGAGTTGAATCTTGCCATCAGACTTAAAGATAGCAGCCAATAAAATATGCGTTAAGAAAATGAAGATAATGTTCGTAGTTCTCAGTTGAAGTATGAAACAGTTAAATATGACCGAATCGGATAGGGATTAGCTCAGTGGTTAGAGTATGTGCCCTGAAAGCCGAAGTCCCAGATGTGACCCGATCTTTTTCTGATGTTTCTGTTTCAGATTTAGGTTGAGTTTCGCTAATGTTGTCTCCATTAATAAATTGTTATAAATTGTATTTAGATTAGTTTTCACAATTTAATTATTAAAAATAATATAAGGTATATTGGCGGCACGTTCTGGTGGAAGACACTCTCAGTATTACCCTGGTGTAAGACCATTATTCGAATTAAGACGTTGCTTGAAATGGCATTACCCGTATTTCGTCACTAGATCTGAATAATAAGGTACTTCCCTACCTTCCTCTTTTCCATATCTTTCCCCTCCCTACTTACCTTCAGCCTGACGACATACCCTGGGGATGCCATAGACTCATTGGCTCCAGAAGGTTGGGAGCAGTTGGGACTCTTGTGCAGTATTCACATAAAAAAATGGCCAGGCACTTCCCCACCTTCTTCTTCCCCAACTCCTTTCCTTTCCCACTTATCTTCAGCATCACAACATACCCCAATTGGGGATGGCTTAGGACCAGTTGTTTCGGAAAATTTGACGTTAGATTTTCCTTCAAATCGTCAATCACCGCAAAATTGGGTTGTTTCAACCTCCGTCAGACGAAATTTCAACGAAAATTCCATACAAATGTGATTGGACATCACCTTAATGTGATCAGCCGAGTTCGAACCATTAAGCTTGAATGGCGCATGCGCAGACGTCAATATTGTGATCTGACAGGTCGTGGCGGGAATGTCTGTAATATTTTTAACTAAATATGGCTGGACAATTTTTGTACATAACGTAAAGAATGCACAATGGTTAAAACTTCAGAAGTTAGATATCCTCTCAAAGTAATTCTGTATAAGAAGTTAGATATCCTCTCAAAGTATATAGTTGTCGAAAATCGTCAGTTTCAGAGATTGAAAATGACGTAAAAACTGGCGAAAACATTGAACAAAATAAAAGTTTTCTCTTATTGACCGATGGTATCACAATAATTGTCAACTGTAATACTTACATTATGAATCTACAATATATAAGAAACCTCTTTTTTATGATTGACATATCCCCGTCAAATTATTTTACTGATTATTTACCTTGAAACCACGGAGCTGCATGGAGCTATAGGTTCATGTACATGGATACAACTGAGGAACTCCCGATTTCGTACAAGATACGAAATTAATAGTATTTTATAATAAAAATCCTTTTGTGATCAATATATATCTTTATTCAAATGTTTATTTATACACGTAAAACTTCCTCGTCATATAAGTTATAAGAATAAGTACACGTATATATAAGTCAGTATTTGTACACAGTTGTATGTGGGTAAAAAAAACTGTTTATTCATTTCACTTGTATGTTTAATTGGCGACTTAAGAACAATGTTAAAATTATCTGTTCGTGATTATTGCTCCTTTGTACCCATATCTTTCGCATGAGATAAGTTGGTTTCTGTTTGGAGATAGCCTTTATCCAAAACACAGACTTGTCATAATTTCAGTTGCAATCCTCCATTATATATTTCTCTCCCATACTGCAATGCCGCTAAAACAAGTATCAATATTATAACATATTTTACTTCATCCGTTGGTACCTGATAAGTAAAACAGACAAACTTAATATTATATCAAATAATAACAATAAATGAGATGTCCGTCATTCATTGTTAATAATGTTAGTTGCAAATATAGTTATACGATTGTAGGATACCAAATAAACTTTAGTAGATACGTAATTATCGGAATTCGGACTTAAAAAATACTCATTATTAATAATACAAGTAACCTCTAATGTACGACGTTTTATGTTGTTAAACGTAGCTTGTAAATATGGGCACGTTGAATTCATTTTCCATATATTTTTATGTTTTCTTTAGCACTTTTCCCACCTTGCTTTCAGGTTACATCTCTGAAGTGGTCACATTCCGGAAAATCGGTCTAAAATTAAATAATATACAAATAATACGATTGAAAGTTACCATATTAACTTTACTATGTATGTAATTGACTGAATACGAATAAAAACAACACTCATTCTCAATCATTTACGTTTTATATCGTAGAAAAATATTACTGACCGCAACAAAACAAAATAGCGGTAAAAATCTGACGGCCGTGGTCGGCGTGCGCATGCGCATCCATAGAAATTTTATAAGTGTTGCCATCATAAAAATATCTCGGTCTTCGAAATAAATAATTCTGCGGAATAAATGCCTAATTCGGCGGGGAACACTCAGTGAAATTTTCAACGTGGATTGGAGTGTGATCGGAGTTGAAACAACCCATTTGGTATTTGAAATGATGGAAGACGTGATTGCCAATCTAGTTTGAAGTGAATTAAGGAGCAGTTGTTTCAAATAATGAAAATATTCTTTTATAAACGTCTTCCATCATTTCAAATACCAAATGGGTTGTTTCAACTCCGATCACACTCCAATCCACGTTGAAAATTTCACTGAGTGTTCCCCGCCGAATTAGGCATTTATTCCGCAGAATTATTTATTTCGAAGACCGAGATATTTTTATGATGGCAACACTTATAAAATTTCTATGGATGCGCATGCGCACGCCGACCACGGCCGTCAGATTTTTACCGCTATTTTGTTTTGTTGCGGTCAGTAATATTTTTCTACGATATAAAACGTAAATGATTGAGAATGAGTGTTGTTTTTATTCGTATTCAGTCAATTACATACATAGTAAAGTTAATATGGTAACTTTCAATCGTATTATTTGTATATTATTTAATTTTAGACCGATTTTCCGGAATGTGACCACTTCAGAGATGTAACCTGAAAGCAAGGTGGGAAAAGTGCTAAAGAAAACATAAAAATATATGGAAAATGAATTCAACGTGCCCATATTTACAAGCTACGTTTAACAACATAAAACGTCGTACATTAGAGGTTACTTGTATTATTAATAATGAGTATTTTTTAAGTCCGAATTCCGATAATTACGTATCTACTAAAGTTTATTTGGTATCCTACAATCGTATAACTATATTTGCAACTAACATTATTAACAATGAATGACGGACATCTCATTTATTGTTATTATTTGATATAATATTAAGTTTGTCTGTTTTACTTATTAGGTACCAACGGATGAAGTAAAGTATGTTATAATATTGATACTTGTTTTAGCGGCATTGCAGTATGGGAGAGAAATATATAATGGAGGATTGCAACTGAAATTATGACAAGTCTGTGTTTTGGATAAAGGCTATCTCCAAACAGAAACCAACTTATCTCATGCGAAAGATATGGGTACAAAGGAGCAATAATCACGAACAGATAATTTTAACATTGTTCTTAAGTCGCCAATTAAACATACAAGTGAAATGAATAAACAGTTTTTTTTACCCACATACAACTGTGTACAAATACTGACTTATATATACGTGTACTTATTCTTATAACTTATATGACGAGGAAGTTTTACGTGTATAAATAAACATTAGAATAAAGATATATATTGAGCACAAAAGGATTTTTATTATAAAATACTATTAATTTCGTATCTTGTACGAAATCGGGAGTTCCTCAGTTGTATCCATGTACATGAACCTATAGCTCCATGCAGCTCCGTGGTTTCAAGGTAAATAATCAGTAAAATAATTTGACGGGGATATGTCAATCATAAAAAAGAGGTTTCTTATATATTGTAGATTCATAATGTAAGTATTACAGTTGACAATTATTGTGATACCATCGGTCAATAAGAGAAAACTTTTATTTTGTTCAATGTTTACGCCAGTTTTTACGTCATTTTCAATCTCTGAAACTGACGATTTTCGACAACTATATACTTTGAGAGGATATCTAACTTCTTATACAGAATTACTTTGAGAGGATATCTAACTTCTGAAGTTTTAACCATTGTGCATTCTTTACGTTATGTACAAAAATTGTCCAGCCATATTTAGTTAAAAATATTACAGACATTCCCGCCACGACCTGTCAGATCACAATATTGACGTCTGCGCATGCGCCATTCAAGCTTAATGGTTCGAACTCGGCTGATCACATTAAGGTGATGTCCAATCACATTTGTATGGAATTTTCGTTGAAATTTCGTCTGACGGAGGTTGAAACAACCCAATTTTGCGGTGATTGACGATTTGAAGGAAAATCTAACGTCAAATTTTCCGAAACAACTGGTCCTTAAAGAATATTTTCATTATTTGAAACAACTGCTCCTTAGTCTCACTACCTCCAGGCGGCTAACTTTTCCATTTCTTATCTCTTCTTCTTCGAATACTCAATTTTAAAGTTTGTGTGAACGGTTTTGCATTAGGATTCGGTTCTGACAATTTTAATATTGAATATATTTGCCTGTCAATCAAAAAAAATCTTCTATAAAACATTATTTCTGAAAACCTATATAATAAAGAAAAACACAAGAAGTGCCTTGTAGGAAAGTTTCGTGATCCAATTATAAGCCTTATTTAGACCTATAATAACATTTCACCATGATTACGAAAATCAAATATACAATTTCAGGCAAGTGTTAAGAGAAATAAACCGCGTGCTAAATGGTCTGGAACCAAAAGTTAATAAGTCAGTGGCACTTTTTGTTTCTTTTCAAATATATATGGAAGGCACTATTCTAGTGTTATATTCGTATTTTTTATTCTATGTTAGTAACCTTAGCCGGCCTTCAGTTGTTTTTTATGATTGTTGAACGGGACAATTATGGTAGATTCAGACTGGGTCGACGTACGTATGCATCGCTACGCCTAACAATACCTGGGCTACTTAGCAACCATAGATTTTCAATGAAAATTTATGTTTTAGAATCACATTGGCCACACGCATCGCGACCTGCGATGTCTGTGGCCATTTTCATAGAAAATGTATGGGTTGCTAAGCATTGTTTGAGTAGCGATGCGTACGTACGTCGTCCAGTCTGAACCTACCATTATGGTAGATTCAGACTGGGTCGACGTACGTATGCATCGCTACGCCTAACAATATCTGGGCTACTTAGCAACCATAGATTTTCAATGAAAATTTATGTTTTAGAATCACATTGGCCACACGCATCGCGAAAAATGTATGGGTTGCTAAGCATTGTTTGGCGTAGCGATGCGTACGTACGTCGTCCAGTCTGAATCTACCTTTAGCATAGTGTATTGCTTTATTTTGGACAGTTAAAAAGATATTTCAATTTTCATACCCGATGATGAGAAAATACGTCTCGCCCTAGTTATTCCGTAGTAATTTTCAAATACATTATTATCTATTTTATAGTAAACACGAACTATATTTGCGATATAACGATGCTTGCGCTTGAGAACATTGCCCCGGCAGTCCCGGCACTGATCATTGGTGCCAGATGAAGATTGTACTTGTAACTGACGGGATGTATACGTATAGGGAATGGCACTGTTAACAGTAAAACAGAATACACACACAGGTACATAATATATACACACTACACACCATTTATTATATACCTGCTTCCACCGAGATGGAAATACTCCGCCGTTTCGAAAGCGAACATCCATAGAATCATTCCTATTGAATACAAATAATGTCGATTATGTACGCTTCGTGAACGAAACCAAATCGTTTTGTTTTCTTTCATGAAATTTTCACAGGCTTTTCTTTGATCGAAAAAACCGGCAACATGGAAATTTAATGTGGATTTTTTAATAAGCCGACTAATGAAGATATATTATTTGTTTTTTTGTTAGCGAAATTTACGGGAGGGTACCTTTTCTTAACAGTGTAAACCCGTAACCAGTAAATCTGACCTGATTTTAAACCCAGCATATTGGGGGAACTTTACCCCTCAGATCATATTTTGTCAAAGAAATGTATTATAAACGTAATTTTTATCTCACTTTTTGTTGCTCCACGTAAAAATAATTAATAAAAATATGGATTCATATTTTTTTTTTAAATTCCGATTCCAAACTTTGGTATCATAAAGGTCTCCATTTTACTTATTTTGTTAGTAACTTTTTAAAGTTATATTTGAATATAAAGCGTGATATTTTCTCTGTCTAACACCGTTTATATCGTATTTCTTGCTATGAAGGGAGACACAATGATTTCTAGGAGACCTATTTGAGTTTTTCTGATTTTCGTAATTACAATAATATTATTGCAATGAATTTAATTTTTTTGTGTAACCCAATAAACATACCAACGGTAATGAAAGTAGGAAGTAGGAAGAAAGGATGCGTGTTAAATTTGGTGAGGCGCAAACTTGCTTTAAATATTGACTGTACTAAAATAAGTTAATTTCCTAGTTGGACACCAAGGATCATTGTAATATGTAATGTTTTTAAAAAATATAATAAATTAGAAATAAGAGCAACTTTGTATGCATTTAATAATTGGAATTCATCTGAAATTTTTTTTTTTTTCTAATGGGTGTCTTTGCTTTTTTAAACTGGCTGGGCTTATTAATAGTAAATCGCTAATTTGCTTATTAAAAGAGCATAATTTTAATTGCTTTTAATAAGTATTGTGTAATCTTGCCTAATTATTCCGGTTCAAAATTTGTTACCTAAAGGGAGTTTTATAAACATTTGAAAATTCTTTAACTTCTATGCTTAAGAGCGATTGACCAGCGGCTGAGAATAAAAGTTTAAAAATGCTTGCAACTGTACAGTTAGGTTCCAATGAGAAAGATCGATTATTCCCTGTATCATATTTTTTTAATAAAATATTTATTATCGATTTATTTCATTCAAAACTTGCTTTAATATATACCTACATTCAAGTAAGCAATAAAAATGCTCAAAACGCACGATGATAAATTATTAAATATAGTGTATTTCTTGTGAGTATGTTTTGATCATAAGTATTTATGATTTTTCAATAATGTCTAAACAAAATAAGCGTTTAAAAAATGTTTAAATACTTTAGTTTGTAAGACCTTAAATACATAGAAAAACTGAGGTATTTTTGTCACAAAACACGTTCTTCTCGGATTTAGTTTTAAAAGATTTTAATTAAATAAAATTTAAATTTTTGAATCTGTGTTGACTAGATTATGAATTGATTTATTTTGTTGTATGATTATATGATTTGAAATTTGTATTGTTTAACAGAATCTATCGTTTGAAAATTGAACAAATCTGCCATCGACCAGCGGTATAACCTTAGTAAATTAAAAATACACTTAGTTTTACAAAATGTTAGAACTGCGTGTACCAGATAAAATGACAATCTTTCAAAATCAATTTATTATTTTTGTAAAAAAGAGTTAATACGTCTAGAATTTGATTTAAAAAGGACTAATTTCCGGTATTCTCTGGTAATACCCTCTTCACTGTAATGGTACGTGGATTAAGCTAGGCGTTATAAGGTAAATCAACATAGGTATTTACATATTGTATTATTTAGAGACGATGCGGGCAATGAAAATATGTTAATTTATCGGATACATAACGCATCAAGTGCACATTACAAATTAAAGTTGTAATTTTTTTACATTAACCACAGAAGGCCTTTAGGAAAATTATTTCCACAGGGCATATTTCATATTTGAAGATGTGCCTTTTGGGCGTGTTTCGTGACCCAATTGAGGCTCAATTTCCATACAAAACTGTGTTTCACCGATTCGATTGGGATGGCGATATACAATTTCATGCAAGTGAAAGAGAGACAGACCGCGTGCTAAATGGTCTACAGCTTAAAGGTGCTAAAACTCAATTCTCATCGCCAATCCGAATTTTAAGCACCGTTACCAGGACGCATACAGGGTCTTTGCAAATCGGATAGTTTGTAGGCAATAGGGTACTTCCACGTTTTTTTATTACTTAAAAAAATTAAGCAAAAAATTACAATAATTATGGCATATTTATTTTATTATTATGTTAACGAATACATTTTCTACAGCGAGTCTAAATTTCTCAATGAATTCTCATCTGTAATTTCACAATGAATTCTCATTTCTGATCCAATTAAAGCACCGTTTCCAGGAATACATTTTCTATAGCGAGTCTAAGTTTCCCATTTTTAATATATACTGCCAAAACAATATTTTGGTGTGGGGCTATCGTGTGACGTCATAGGCGTTGGCCGGCTTTGACATTTATGACAGGTAGGTACTTTGTTATTTGTTGACGTGCATATTTGGCGCCGTTGCCAATCACGGGTAGTTTTGTTTTTGATTGGATGATTAAAATAAAAAAAAATATTTTATATTCTATACATTTTCAACAGAATCCCTCGTTTGTGAAAATACCCTATTTCGTTTCGCCTATTCCCTTTGTCGGGCCGTCGGAATTATACTATGTCGGTTGGGGGTTCTGCATGCAGTCCTGCAAGCAGTGCTGTAGATCGGATGGTGAGTATCTCGTTTCATTATATGCGTCTAACTAACTCTCAAACTTAGAGCTGATGATTGACGCACACAGTTATTTAATGTAGGAGAATGTAAATGGGCGCCGACACGCGTGCATAAACCGAAGAGTAGGCCCATTATTCTGTTGCCACCACAGGCCATACCGGTCTGTGTGGCCACTTATATCAGTTATGGGCATCACGTACCACATTGTACGTCGCTTAATGCAATAATAATGTTTTTACTGTTTGACAATCTTCAAATGTTTAATTTTGAATTTGGTTTTTCTTACCAAATTACATCAGACCTTTCGACTCCCATGGACAGATAGCACAGAGGCCTATGGATATCTATTACCTCTTCAAGAACGCCAACAAAAAAAACCACTATCTGTGTAACTCTTAAGAGAAAAAACTGAACAAAAATAACAAACACTTTTTTGCGGTTCGTTTTTCCTTCCCAAGGTTCGTAGTTCGTTCGCGGTTCAGATCGCAAATGAATAGATGTATAATTTTCCGCGATTTCTTTTGTTACTCTCTTCATTTACGTTATTATGTATGTACCTACCTGTAAATGTATGTATTAAAAAAATTTGTCAATAAAAATAAAAAAATATTTTTATATTGAGGAATCAGTATGATTTATCGGTCAAATTAGGAATTCCACAGAGCCGAACCCTCTGATATGAAAATATCTGGAGTCGGTGAATTATTTTCCCATTTGATAGTCTGGTAGGTTAACATGTTGTTCTTGAATTGTTTTGTATTAATTATACTTATATATATATATATACGGTAACCATAACACGGGCATGTGCCTAGTATGGCGGCTATAAATTCCACAAATGTTATATTTACTATTCAAAGAATAAAAAAACTTTAAAAAAAAATAATAATAATAATGCACTTGCATAGCGTGGATTTACTAGATGATCATTTTTATGGAAAAGTGTGTGAAAGGGTTTAGTTTTTCCTATGGGGAAAACTAAACCCGGACCTAAAAAGTAATATAAAATAAAAATAAAAAAAAATATCCATAAACTGCTCGCCCATGGATGGCGCCAATTAAATTATTTTGGGGAAAAACACTTTTTGCATGTTCCGCTTTAAAATATTTAGATGAATATCGTTTGTATGTGCCCGTAGATATGTAATATATATTTATTTTATTTTATTTCAACGGTATAAACATACCATAAATAATATTTACATGTCACATTAAAAACCAAAAGCAAATATTAGGAATAATTAAAAAACAAAAAAATAGAATAACAATTGATTGTGGCAAATTTTGATTGTGAAATGACATATGAGATATGAGCAAGAGATAGTAAATAAAAAATTTATAGCACAAAATAAAGTAAACTTAGGTTGAATTAATATTGATTGAAAATATATGATAGCATAGCCCTCTTGTACAATATAAAATAAATATGAATAAATAGTTTTGTTCGTATAATAACTCAATTATTTCGCGAAACAATGGTTCGCTGCGTTTGGTTACTTAGCAGGGGTGCCCGGTTTTATTGGGAGAGGTTTGTTTAGGTCTTCCCGGCGGATGCTTTTACACATCCCTCACCCCTTTTTCCTTCCCGGAAATTTCACTCCTTCCTATCCCTAAAAAGACATTCCACATAACATCTACAAAGATGACCCTGCACGGAGAAAAATGATATTCTAAAATACAATCATTTTATTCGTAAAAACGGGACTGAAGTTCTTACGAACAAATTAACAGTGTTTCAATGTGTATTGGCGGGAAAATGTAAGAATAATTGGTTGGCATACTTACGAAAATATACCAACAAATTATTCTTACATATTCTCGCCAATAAACATTGAAACCCTGTTAATTTGTTCGTAAGAACTTCAGTCCCGTTTTCAACCGTTTTTACGAATAAAATGATAGTATTTTAGAATAACATTTTTCTCAGTGTGAGAGATTTTTTCCTCAAGGCCTCCTATGTTGAGCTAATGAAAAAAATCGTCTTTATACTGGGACTATCTGGTATTGTTATTTTTTTCTAAAGTGCATCTAAAACAAAACCTTGAAAATAATGGTTGCTTACATAATTTTTCTTTGAATTTCCCATTTGTATCGCGCTTCCTTTTATAAAACCAGAAACAACCCGAATTTTGACTAAACCTGAATGAAAATATTTTTCAAAAATATGTTTCTGTTTTAGCCGCCTATAAAGTTTAATATATCAAGTTGTGCTTCAGTTATGGTCATCATGTATTACATTATACGTTACCGTATGCAATAATAACACAGTTAACTGACTTCGCTCCGTAGGTACGCGAGATATTACTTACGAATGAGCACATTTATATTTATGATCCTGCTCCATGAAAATCCTGGCAGAGTAGCCTTTTGTATGTTGATCCCAGACATTATTGGAGTAGACGATAAAAGTCTACGACATCATTTGTATTATTTAAACGCTCATTCGTACACGCTCTCCTATTGATTTTTTTATTAGTTCTGATTTAAGAGGGTATTGCCGGAGAATACCGGAAACTAGTCATTTTTAAATCAAATTCCAGACGTATTGACTCTTTTTTAGAAAAAAACATAAATTGATTTTGAAACATTGTTATTTTGTCTGGTACACGAAGTTTTAAAACTTTGAAAAACTAAGTGTATTTTTAATATACTAAGGTTATACCGTTGGTTGTTGTCAGATTTGTTCAATTTTCTAACTATAGATTATACAATAAAATAAATCAATACATAATCTAGTCAACACAGTTTTCAAAATTAAATTTTAGTTCAATTAAATACATTAAAAATAAATCCGAGAACGTGTTTTCTGACAAAAATACCTCAGTATTTCTTATTGATTTAGGGTCTTACAAACTAAAATATTTAAAAAAAAAATTACACAGTTATTTTGTTTAGATATCTATTATTGAAAAATACACTATATTTAAAAGTTTATCATCGTGCGTTTTGAGCATTTTTATTGCTTACTTGAATGTAGGTATATATTAAAGCAAGTTTTTAATGAAATGAATCAATGTTAAATTTTTAAATTTAAAAATTTAAAAATAATCTAAATAATCTATCTTTCTTATTAGAACCTCCCTGTACAATTGCAAGCATTTTTATTCTCATTTGTTGATCCGGCCCGCCACGCAGTGGGTGGTCAATTGCATTTGCCGCCAAGACCTAGATAAGCCTCACCCCATGAAACCCTGCTATAAGTATTTTTTGATTTAAAGATGAATTTTGAAAAGTATGATGAAAATTGAGTCTTCCGTGGGTAATATACGTACCTGTACGTTTTTTGTACTTTTTTAAATTAAGAAAAGGAAGATTGCCTGAATTAAGGTTGAAATAAAATTCAATTTTTTTCTTATAAAAATTCAAACAATTCAATTAAAAAGTCAATTACGTAAATATTGGACGAGGACCATCTGCTCCTAACTATCTGGGTACAGGAGGAGTATAAAATCCCAAATTGGGGTATATTGTGAAGCTGAAAGAGGTGGGGAAGGGTAGGAGTTGGAGTCAAGATAAGTTGAGAAGAACCCGGCTAATCATATCTGTTTACCAAACACGGCTAAAGCCATTTCAAATAAATTATCGATTTTTAGTAAAAGTATTTCACTAGGGAGATACCATAGTATAGTATATAACTACGAACTGTTTCTACGCGTTTTTGTGTACAATTCTTTTAACATATAAAAGCAACAATATGGAAGTTTCAAACATTTTTTTTTTATATCTACAAATTAGAAATATACTTTTCACAGCTTTTTTCGGAAATTATTTCGTCATCCCAAATATTTTCAGCATATAATAAATTTTCTCCCCGGGCTATAAAGCGAAATATCCATTAACCACTTGAGCGTTTGCGTTAATGATTGCAATACGCGTCCAGCGTCCGGGATTTCTGAGCGTCCGATTTGCAAATTTCCCGTCCTCATTAAAAAAATCATACCTCCGAATTTTTATATAGAGATATATAAACTAAGTACAGTGTTAGAGTTTAACCGTTTATTCCATATTTTTTGGATTCATAAAAATATATATTTTAAAATTAATTTTGTATGTTTTTTTTAAATTGGTGAATGTCAAAAGAATTCATAATCTACGCTTTCGTAGATAGCGCGCGTATAGTAATTTTTTTTCTTCTTATAAACGCTTTTTACAAGTTAATATAAGCAAATAGTTAATATATTCATAATATATAATAGTTAAAAAAACTTTAATCTTTCAAGAAAGGCTAACAAATACAATATTTCATCGGTGATTCAATCCAATATTGTATTTGTTAGACTTTCTAGAAAGATTAAAGTTTTTAAATTAACAAACCTATTTGTTAATGTTCATATTGCTAGTGTACTTTCGCGAACAATAAATTTTTCTTAATATTTCAAAGCATAACTTGTAAAAAGTGTTTACAAGTTTAAAAAAAAAAGAATATACACGCGCCATCTACGAAAGCGTAGAATATGAATTCTTTTGACATTCACCTTAATTGGCATACGTAGTATCTATTGGGAGAATATTAAATATTATAAATAATGTTGCCTGTAGCTTATTTGATAAGTGCATATCTATACAAATTGCATTTTTTAATGATTTGTAAGAAAAAATATTTCTAGAATTTCGGCTCGCAATGTGTCAAAAACAAATAATTCAAAAGAGATGCGAGACATCTTTTGCTGCAAAGTGAAAATGCTAAGTTATCTTTGTGAATAATCGAAGTATTAAACGAAACGCGGAAACTTTTAAAATAATTCCAATATTTTTTTAAAATATATCTCTTCTAAATTGGCTACATTTTAGACAGCTCGAGGTGTTGGCAAATTGGCCAAAATGTGGCCAAAATGTGGTTAAAAACGCTCTAGTGTTTAAACTATCACTAAATTAGATAAGACACTTCACTCATTATTCCAGATTTAAGAATACAAATCCCCCTCACAAATCGAGCTGTAAAGATAGTAGGCAATGATATAATAAAATAAATTTAAATTAAATGTCACAATTATAACAATAAATACATGAATGGAAATCCGTGAAACAGGATTATAATATGTAATTGTGAATTTGGATTGGGATAGAAATTTGCCCTTTTATTATTAATTCTTGGGATATCTTGTTATTTTTTCGTGCGATCGCTTTTATTTTATTTTATTTTATTTTATTTTATTTAGCAGAAACAAACGGTACATAATTACATAGAAGAAAATAGTTACAAAGTTACAGAAATTAGTACAATAATTGGTACCAATGACATGACGCTGTTGTATATATATATGTTGAATATATATTATACATTTTACCTAAATTAACTTAGTATATTATGGAAGGAGTGTATTATAGTGTATGAGTGTATTATCGCAATTGGACAAAAATATTATTTTTATCGGGGTTAATAATTTCACAATTTAATAAAAGTAACACACATAACAGCAATTTAAAAATAACAATGATATATGAAATGTGTAGAAAAAAAGAATTAACGACATAATAATATTTTGTTTGATCATTATAAATGTAACATGTATCTGACTTATAAGCTACAATGTTGAATATGGGATTTTCATAAATTATTACGGTTTCAAAGTATTCAAATTAGAATACCAGAGAATATTCTACTTTCAATATTGGTTCATGTCTCGTCCAAGACCGAAATTCAGTACTGAAACTTTGCTTGCTTAGTTGCTTTATTTGAATATGTATAAAATCTCGAACATCCATCTTCCCCACACTCCCTTTTGCCAGTTCCACGCGACAGGAAGCATTATCCCAGCCTGGAAAATTAATTAACATTATACATATGTTCGCATACAAACAGGTATGATTATATGAACTCTCGTAGAAAGGCTAAGTAATAATTGATGTGGAAGTGTGGTACGCTTTCCACTAAATTTTCCACGTCTGCTATGATGATGTACAAAACTATATATTATGCTACGATGACTGAATATATGTCAAACAATATCCCGAGTGTGTGGTGATAACCTAACTATGTATTATGTAAGAATGGTGATTACAAACAAGAAACTACAATCCTATAATGACCCAAATACAACCTAATTAATTACCCAAGTCAATGACCCAAATAGTAAGAAGTGCGGATTAATGAATCTAACAATAATCAATTGCATGTTTTTTTTTTTTTTAAATTAATTTAAATTAAAGTTTTATTTTTAACTTTTTAACTTAATGAGTTTAACTCTAACCCAGGACCTTGGTTCGAGTCCCAGATGTATCCGTATCTTTTTCTGATTTTTCTGTTTCGGATTTTCGATTGACTTTCGCTAATATTATCTTCATTAATTAAAATATTATAAATTAAATCTAATAATGTTCATTATGAAGTTCAGCGACTGTTTTAATTGTTATTATTGTGACAGCTGTTTCGGCTAACAAGGCCATTTTTAAACAGTCTGAAAATTGCCTTGTAAGCCGAACAGCTGTCACAATAATAAAAACTAAAACACTTGCAGAACTGAATAAAAAACATTATTAAATTAAATTTAAAAAATATATTAAATGGAGTTCTACGAATTAAACACAAAAACAATAAATAAACCAAATAATAATAATAATTACATATAACCTAAGTTAGTTTGATATGATGAATCAAAGAATATATATGACTGTTGTGATAGAAAAATAGACTGTTTGCTTCGATGATCAAAAAGTAGCCTAGGTGTGATTTGATGACCCAACAAATTAACGTATCAAAATGTAGTTTGAAAATAAAAACTAGTGGTCTGCTGTGATGACCCAACTCATAATCAAAGTGTTGAAAAATGATCACCCATCAAATTTCAAGACTAGTTTGATAACAAGTGCTTTAATGAGATGAATGAAACAAAAACGTAAACATGATATGTAAATAATTCTATCATGGTGTTCTGAACGAAACCCTAATCTAGGTACGATATTATTATGTTCCAAAATAACAGGTTTTGGTGGGATTACATTTTTTGACTCACACAATAGCCTAAATGTGGCACGATGACCCAAAAAATAACCGACGCGTGATGAAAGTTATGATAACGGACAACAACCCAAAATAACTACACATAACAATAACACAATAACTCACAAAACAATTACTAGAACGGTCTTGACCTACTGATGTGAGGCGGTAACACTGACAGCAAAGTCTGCGGAACAGCTGAAAGAAAGGTACTTCGAAGAATTTTAGGAGTGGTGCGAGAGGGAGAGGCATGAAAATCCGCTACAATAATCAGCTATATGATATCTACCAAGCTCCCAGACTCTCTACCCATTTAAGGCTTCAAACACCACCGAATGCCAAGCACACGAGTGCCGAAGAAGGTTCTAGCAGGACACCCGGGAGGTAAACAGAAGGCGGGCATACCTAGGCTGAGATGGGAGGATGATGTCAGGAAGAATGCAAGAGGACTACATCATGTTGCATATTGGAAGACGACGGCCGACAACAGAGGGCGCTGGAGGCTCATGTTGAAGGAGGCCAAGGCTCGAAATGGGTTGTAGCGCCCTTGAAGAAGAAGAAGAACAATAACCTATGTGTGGTATGATTTAAGAGGGTATTAACACAGAATACCGGAAATTAGTCATTTTTAATTACAATTCTAGACGTATTGACTCTTTTTTACAAAAAAACATAAATTGATTTTGAAAGATTGTTATTTTATCTGGTACACGCAGATTTAAAATTTTGAAAAACTAAGTGTATTTTTAATATACTAAGGTTATACCGTTGGTCGTTGGCAGATTTGTTCAATTTTCAAACGACAGATTGTATTAAACAACACAAATTTCAAATCATATAATCATACAACAAAATAATTTCATACATAATCTAGTCAACACAGTTTTAAGAATATTAATTTTAGTTAAATTAAAATCATTAAAAAATACATCCGAGAACGTGTTTTGTGACAAAAATACCTCAGTTTTTCTATTTATTTAAGGTCTTATAAAATAAAATATTTCAAATATTTTTTCCACATTTATTTTGTTTAGACATTATTGAAAAATCATAAATACTTATGATCAAAAAATACTTACTTATAGAAGTACACGATATTTGATAATTTATCGTCGTGCGTTTTGAGCATTTTTATTGCTTACTTGAATGTAGGTATATATTAAAGCAAGTTTTGAATGAAATAAATCGATATTAAATTTTTATTTTAAAAATTTTGATAAGGGAAATAATCGATTTTTCTCATTGGAACCTCCCTGCACAGTTGCAAGCATTTTTAAATTTTTATTCTCAGCTGCTGGTCAATCGCCCTTAAAAGACCAATACAATAATTTAAAAACATAAATTACCTGAAAATATTGCTCCCGTATTTATGCAAATATGTTATGAATACGCCCGGAACTCCGCCATTTCCCCGAAAGTACAACTACAGCATTTGTACATTACTTATTCCGTGAAGGAATAAGGTTTCGGGTAAGTATTTTATTCCCGGCCTTTTCCTTTTCTTTTACCGAGATTATTTCTGAGCACTTACATATTTATTATCTATCCCCAAAGCTGATACAATCTCACATCTCACGTGACAAACGTAATCTGAACTGCCACGGAACCTGAAAGCTTATTTCCATAAATAAAAATAGCAATGAATTTTTCAAAAGAATTCCAATCGGATTCTATTTAAGCGGCTCCAGGTTTTATTAAGCTTCAAGAATAAATTGTCTTGTTCATTATATTGCTTTTTGTGTAGAGATTTTGTTTTGTTCGTGCCAATCTAATATAGGTACTTATTATATGAGACGGTACCTATAATGATAAAAAAATCTGGGTTAACTAGTTTTCGACGCGATTAAACAAATGTTATATAATAAAAAAATTCCTTAGAATATGAAGTTTATGAGGCGTATTGGTGAGAACGATGTTCTATGATCTCTTTACTAAATCAACCACAATCAGCGTAACCAACCTTATATGGTTTTGAATAATATAATAAATACAGTCATAAAGATATATAAAGTTAAGAAGCTAGTTGTTTTTTGCTGAAGCCCAATCATGTTTTTTATTTTTTGTGAAAGATCTGTAGAATACTGCAATACATGTGTTTTTAAAGACCTCTTTAAAATTCCTCTATAATACCTCTTTCCTTTTAAATATCAGCATAATAAGTCAAATAAGTATCCATGTGGCCAGTTTATTTACCAACTATTTCGATGTTTACCAATGTTTTGTAAGTGTCGACTAGGATTTTGGTAAAGGTTTTGATATTTTATTACGGTAAGAGGCACCATTAATTATTTCGTACGCGTAACCATTAGCTTGAGATAAGCTAGACAAATTAATGATAAGAAAGGAAATTAAATAATCAAAAATTTTGTAAGGGAAAATTCACACAACTTTTTTTTATATTCAATTTTATACTAATTCTTACCTAGAAATTATTATTTGCCCAGACAAGCTTAAATCTTCGTACACACAGCCCATCAAGTAAATTTGCGAAGTAATATATAAAAAAAATTCAATTTCAGGTTCGGAAAATGCTATCGAGATATAAGAAGATTCTTTATTAAGTTTTTTTTACGATGGAATGAAACCACATTCCTTATATTTCCACGGAATGTCGAATATATTATTGTTTATTTGCATTGTCATTTGATGTTCCGTTTTGAAAAACCTAATACATCATGTGTCACATCAACACAATGGACAGAGAGAAATTTAAAAAAAATGACTAAAGTGATATATTGTTCATGTGTATAACTATAAAAATCAGATATGTAGTGATTTTTTATGTAATAATGGTAAATTTTTGGGTTTTTGGCAAAAAAAATTGCTTGTTATAAAATGTATAAGGGTGTATTCTAGTCTCAGGGCACAAATTTCGGACATTGTTTCGAGCTCTGTAAAAAGGAATATTTTTGCTTTCTTTCTTTTTATGATTTGTTTATTTATATTTAAAGAATAAATGAAAAATTAAACAAAAAAAATATTCGAATCTCGAAAAGTAATCGGCTGGTAAAGTGGACGCCCTGGCGTACATGAATGCAACTCGTCTGGTCATCTGAAAAAAAAATCGAACGGATTCTTGATCAGTAAAAATATCGCTATCCCAGGGACCTCAGAGGAGTAAAAAAAAAGATTTTTTTCACAAAATGGCAGCCGTTTGAAAAAATTTACATGATTTTTATATTGTTTATAACGGTTTACATTTTTTTTAGATGCTAAATATTAATTTTTTTCTCTGACTTTTCAAAAAATCGGTTCAGTAGAACTCTAGATATCATGTACGCCAGCTTTAAAAAAGTAGTTTTGAGAAAAACGCGTTTGAAGTTTTGAGAAAAAATTCAGGCAGTTTTATTCATATAATGGGTACGGTGTTCTTACTTTACATAACGCACTCTCAGTTAAAAATACATTATATTTGCTTTATATATATATTATATGTATACAATATAAGAAAGGTTTTTAAGGGGTAATCCATCTACAGGTAGTCGGGCAACGTCTACCATGTTAATTTGTTCCGGCCAGACCGGTTTAGTTGGCACGCCACAAAAAGAGCTATAACTCCGAAAATAATTCGAAATTCAAAAATCTAAACATTAATAATATGTAAAAAAAAAGTTTTTTTCAAATTCTAGACTAGAGTACCTCCTTGGTGACGTATATGTCTGTGAGAACGGGTGTTTTAAAAAATTCAAATAACTTTATTTTCCGTTATTGTTTTTTGTTACAATTCTGAGTAGCTGCCGCATTACACGTCCTCCGACGAAAGTGCTTAGTGAACACACAAAGTGTTTTTTTTTACTGACCGGTCCGTGAGACCAAAATGCTTAAATGCTTTACATATGTGTATGCTTTGTCTAGTTTACAATATTTTTTGACACTATAAACCAAAAATTTGCATTAAAATGAATCATCAACATAAAAAAAGTTTTTTTTTCAACATTGAGGATTTAAAAAAAACGCGCAAGTTGTGCCACAATACGAAGTATGTCAAAAAAATACAAATAAATAGTTGTATATCTGTGTGTAAGGATGTAATGGCCAACCTTATGATTCCAGAGATAGCCTCATTTTTAATGTCAGTGCCATACAATTTTTTCTTTAAAAAATTATAACTCCTTCATTTGTGCACGCAATTGCTTCATACGAAATTTTATAGCATATAATGATCAGCAGAATCCATTTCTAGCCAAAAAAAAACCACATGAAAAATCAAGTTTCTATGACTATGAAAGGCGATTTTCAGCCCACTGTGCGTTTTTTTATTATTCGCGTATTTTACTTAGTTTAATTTTTTTATTATTGTTCTATTGTATTATATACATATATATGTATATTTTATGGAAAAAAATCAGAAAAAACCAGTACTCTTGCCATAAATGTCAACAATATTTGTGTCTTGAACACGTAGTGCCGTATTGCAGCAGCTGTTTACCTGAAGAAATTTAGTTTTTGAAATGAATTTTTTTTGTTATTTTTTGTTTGGAAGGATACTAATTTTTGTTTATTTTGTTAAAGTTCCTAATGTCGAAACACTAAAAAGTGTTATTTTCCTTAATGAATACGTGATTTTTAATTCTTTTCTTAATTTCAAAAAATGTATTAATAAAAGCATTGTTATTTTTAATGCTCTAACTAACAAATGTTGTGAACTTTAATATTGAAATAAAATAGCTTAAATTGATTAAATATCTTTGTTTTATTGTCAAAGAGCATAAATAAAAAAAAATAAAAAAAAAGATGAACTATTAGTAACTATTACTATTAGTAACACGAAAACTCTTCAGTTGAAAACTCCGGTGCGTGAGACCGGCGTCACCATTGGCGGGTTAAGTATTATAAAAAATACTTTAATCTATATTTTAACAACATTAACTTTAAATCCTACGAAATATTAATTATTTTAGATTTTTTTAAATATTCATTTTATAGCAAAAATAATTTGAGTTATTTATGTATTCTTTCTACTCTGTGATATTAAAATTCAGCAAAAAAAAACATGAACTGATTTTTCTAATAATTTACATTATTTGTTTTTGGTAAAGTTTATTTTTATTTATTTATTTATTTATTTATTTATTTATTTATTTATTTATTTATTTATTTATTTATTTATTTATTTATTTATACGCCTATTAGGCTTTTACATACATAGTTATAAAAAATATTCATAAGATTGTAAGTTCACAGTTACAGTAGTAATACATAGTATAATCTATCTATTTAACATATTATAACAGCAAGTAACTAGTAATGCATTCAATGATTATTTGTAGGTATAAACCTGTTGTACAAAAATAAGAATGTGCCTACTCCTAAGGTTAACAAACGTAATTTAGCTATAAAGAAATGTAAAGTTTATATGTACATAGTAGACAGTGAGAGCAGTAACATGGTATAATACGACATAATAGTATAGTGGATAATATGAGGCCTTTGAATTAGAGAGTTTACGAAATAATTGTTGGCGGTATTGTTAACATAATATACCTAGATCGTTTGACCAGTTATCGTGGCCCGTTAAATCCAGGGCGTTCGCTCTGCCATTTTTTTTTGATCAAAAACATCCGTTTTTTGCTGAAATACTTCTGTATCTGGTATTGTGCCATACAAATATAATTTTATTATTATTTTACCAGCATAATAATAGAAACCTTAAATTTACGAGTTCTTAGAATAGATACTTAAAACTTTTAAGTAGTTTTTGGATACTTAAGAATTACCGCCTAAGCTATAATAAGCAAAACTAGAAGGACCTTTCAAGTATCCTCTTTGATGCTTGAGTATAAGAAATAACTCATTTTCTTACAATGAAGGGAGAATATATTTTAAATATAATATCTCTGCCTTTGTAATTATTCTCCGCGAAATGTTTACCAAAGTTATAAACATGGACTTATTGTTGGCTCTGTAACTCGATCTAACGGATAACAGACTTTTTGGGAGTTTTGTGGGTGGCTAAACCTTAGATCGTAAAGCATTGGAGTATGACAAACAAAGATGAAATTTTAATTGTAAGATCGGTTTCTAACATGTTTACCATATCTGACAAAATGCTCAGATGCTATCTTCTCAGAATTAAATGAGTATGTTGATATAAATTATTATACAGGTCATTGAGGAAGAAGATAACAATAATAAACCATAAAGAGAGTTTTTCTTATAAAAGAAATTAGTTATTATATAGGTACTTAAAACAACTAGCAGTCACAATGGAGTGCTGGTACCTAACTTGATGTATGGCAGTGAAGCATGGAACTGGCAGAGAAAGGATGAAATTAGACTGAATGCTGTAGAAATGAGATCCCTGAGGCGTATGTGTGGTAAAACCATGTAAGATTGTGCGAGAAATGTGGAGATCCGAAAAGAATGCAAGGCTGATGTGAGCGTAAGAAAGGGACGCTTAGATGGTTTGGACATGTTGAGCGAATGAATGAAGAAAGGAGTGTAAAGAGAATTTATGATGCGAATTTGAATGGCAGAAGAAGTCGAGGACGCCCAAGGACGACGTGGCACGATCAAGTGAATCAGATACTTGAGTCAGGCCATGTCAAGAGTCAAAATAATAGAAGAGTATGTATGAGAAGATGTGTGAATGAGAATGAGACAAGGAGTGTGTGCCAAGACCGAATTGTTTGGCGGTCCGTCCTCTCTGCAAACGGCGTGATGGTTAGTTAGTTAAAAAACTGTACAACATAAGACATGATGGAGTAATTGGGGTTCAGTAGAAAAACAGGTAGGTAACATAGGTAAAGTATTAATTTTTTTTATTCTACACAGTTTAAATTCACAATCTTATTGGTATTGTCAGGTTCACTTAATTACACCAAATATTTCTAATGGTAATCCGCATCCCGTCCAGTGGGGAGATTATCAGCCGTCTCGATGTTGCATGAAGTTGAAGGTCTCGAAAAGCAGATCAGATTAGGTGGAGGCTTTGGTATCGGGTGGACAAGCGGCTCGGTTTGCACTTGATGACTGATTTCAATCCGTTCAAGATGATAGTTGGCAGTAGGCCAGAGGGGCTCGACCGCTGTACGGTGATGAATTTCTTCCCGCAGAGTCTTGATCTGGGGAAGCAAGCGGTCTGCTTGCTTCGGAGGAGGAGGAGGCCACCACTGCCCCCGGCGCGGCGAGACGTAGTTCACAACTGACCTTAGTTAGGCCAAAGGCCACCTTTTTGAAGGAATCCGAACTCGACTATCTATCGGGTCGTTCCAGTGACGAGCCATGGCGGGTGGGTGCCGGCTGCCATGGGTACTCTGTTCCGTTCGGCGCTGCGCTGGGGTAGGCCTGAAACGCTGTTTCTCGCATAACCGACTCGTATCAGTAAAAATTAAATTAGGTCAAAAATTAAATAACTGACCCACAGTATCTTGAATTTATGAGCCTTTTATTATGCACACGGCTACGGCACGACGACGGCAATGGCAACGGCTTTTCATTTCTTTAGATGCGTGAGAGAGATGTATGATAATGGTTACTATTTGCCTTTAGGGGAAGCAGACATACGTACATCGTTTGTCTTACTTTCATCAGCTCTTTATTATTTAGTGTGTAAGAAAGAGCTGCAACATTATTGTGATAAAGTAAGTAAGTTTTAGGTTTTATTTGTGCCGTTGCCGTGCCGTAACCGAAGTAATGCAAAAAAAAGTGCCCAGTGACTTGCTACTAATCACAAACCAACATTAAAAGCTTTTATGTGCCAATTAAAAAAAAAAACCGAAATCTGCATATTTTAGTTAATATTTTTCAATGGGGAATATTTATCCACTTGGAATCCCAGAGAGTGGTTTTAGTTTAGAAAATCATGTTTTATAATAAAAATATACTAATATTTTGTGATGCGGTATATTCCTGATATGGTTTTTATAAATTGTGGTTATTAAATGAAAAAAATTAATTAATTTAAAATACTCACCTGTAATATTTTTAAAACCTGAAAATCTATCGATTCATAGGTTCCCCGTCGTTATATTATTTTAGTAATCGTTTTCTATTTAAAATAGGTCACAAACTCACTAAGTTTCCCAATTTATAATATCTTTGATATATCTAATTTCTAGAAATCACGTGTATTACATCACAACAAAATAAAATACATTTTCCTCGCGTTTCCTCTGTATTTCTTGCACCATTAGTATAGAATTGCTAAGCAGGATTTTGCCAGTGTTAATTAACATAATTAATGGAAGAATTATAAGGCTTTATCTACGTCAGCCTACTTCCAAATTCTCTTCCTAAAACACCTCACTCGTACTGACTTCTCGGAACCCGGAAAGTACTTAGAATCATCAATATTACATGATGTAAATCACAAATAAAAATACGCTTCCCTGCTGATTGCAGACAAAATACAATTCCCCTTGTAATATGTTAAATACAGACAAAAAATAGGTATCGCGGACAGAGTTATCACCTTAGAATATTATTTATTTTAGCTATTTTTTTAGCGCTAGAAGTGCCTTGTAGGAGAGTTTTTGTTATTTATTTATTTTTTAAACGCAGAATAAAACATTTAAAAATATATATTGATTTAAAACAATTAAACATCGTTTTGGATTCAAAATGTAAACTAATAACTGACTAACTAACTAACTAACCATCGCACCGTTTCCCCGGAGGGGTGGGCAGAGAGGACGGACCAGCAAACAACTCGGTCTTGGTACATACTCTTTGCCATTCATGCATAAATCGTCTCATACATACTCTTCTATCTTTTTGACTCTTGACATGGACCTACTCAATTATCTGATTCATTTGATCGTAACATGTCTTTCTCGGGCGTCCCCGACTTCAATCATTTACATTTGCGTCATATATTCTCCTTGAACTCCTTTCTTAGTTTATTCGCTCTACATGCCCAAACCATCTGAGGGTGCCTTTCTAATCTCCTAACTAATAAGTATTTTCAGAATATATAATATGAAATTATACCATATTGGTTACCTAAGCTATGCATGCTTGGAAAAATAGAATAGACATGATTATTGCGGTGAAAGATATTTTTAGATCGTGTGACTCTATTAGGAACTCGAATGAAATCATGAATCAAGTGCAGTAATGCAGGACCGTCAATAAGGGAATTAATGAATTTAAAAAGAAAAATGACATCGGATTCCAGTCTTATGTCGGACAGCTTCAAATTTATATGGAAGACACTTCTAGTTTTTTTTTATGTATCCTATGATTGACACGAACACAGTTGTCACAGAAATGCATTTTTTTATGTTTGTACCGCACAAGTTTCCCAATTGCTTCCAACCGTTTGTGGCCAGTGAGGCTATGGCATCCTACTTAGGGTATGTTGCGAGGCTGAAACTTGTAGGGAGGGGAAGAAGATGAGAAAGAGGAAGGTTGAGAAGTATCTGACTATTCAGAAATGGTCACTTAAACTCAACTAAAGCCATACTCTGAAACGCGAAGCGGAATATTATTTATTGAACAAATTGTGAAATAACACAAATTGAACGAATAAAATTTAATTGCGTCTGCCGATATTTTAACCCGCGACATCCGGATCATAACCATTCAACCACGGAGGTCGTCAAGGAGGAGGAATTGCTCCTATACAGCATGTTTTAATCTTGTTATTCGACATCTGAAAAACATATTTCAGTGAAATTGGAAAAATATATCAATATTCATATTGGAACAATGCAAAGTACGATTATACTTGTTTTTTTTATTTTTCGATAAGAAGGCGTCAGCAGGACAAAATAATGAATCTCAATTACTTCTCACAAGGACGAAAGGACGTCACTATCAGAAGTGTACACATAAGCACCAATACTTTACGAAGAATTTTACATTTGGGTCGACTTTTTTTGTAATTTGTGAAACTTTTGTTTTTATTACAATTTTTAAATCACTATAAATGTTATTAAAAGCAGTAATAATTTTTGACACCTTATAACCTTCCATTTTACTTTTTTTTTCACGTTCTCACTTCATTCAGATTCACAAGGTTTACCATTTGGGAGTACGTTGGATCCAATACATCCAGATATTATCAAATAAATAAAAAAACACTTTGATATATTTTGTCTTCTTATACTTAGGCTTTATGAGACCAAAATATTATCAACAGACACGTCAATAAACTTGTGGACATTACAAAGTAATTACTTTACTTCGGACTTAACGTCAAACCACAAAGTGATTGCCTTCTACGAAAATATTAAATTTTATGATAATTTTTTTTTGGTTCACTTATTGTATGAATCCGAATAATAATAATTGATGTGTTAGAAATAATTATTTAAATAAATGAAAAGTTCTGGTGTATTTTTTATATTATTTATTTCATGTATTTTTACGACAATTTGGTTTATTATTACTTGAATCTATATTTATTTACAGATATATTATGGATTATAATGATAAATATAATATAATATTATGTTTCTATTACAAATACATGTGATGGAATCTCAATCAATACTAATATGAAATGGAGAATATTATCATACATAAATATACTTTTATTCAATGAAGAATGTTTCATGAATTTTTACAAAGTTAAACGCTTTGTTAAGGAAAATCACACATAAAACTACATACAATGTAAATATTACCTACAAAGAGTTTTTATTATGTTTTTGTTTCAATCATTAAGTGTTGTGATTCCCTAAATAAGGGTTTTAAAAAAATTAACATTAAACTACGTAGATTTTTTACAACTCTCTCAGTTAAATATATAATTTATTACCTATTAACAAAAAAAAATTAGTTGAATGAAGGAAGAAAAAATTTTTAGTGACGATATGAGTTGAATATTTTACATTGTGTTAAGTTTAAAAATTCATTGTTATATTATCATTGTGAGAGTAGGTTTATTATATTTTCACTATATTCAAATAAAACGGATCGAATTGGCACTAATACAGTCTAATTTCATAAAATTTCTTTTCCAGATTATCAACTGATATGCTTATCTAAAATTTTTAAAATCTTTATTTATTCAATAATAATAGAAAAAAAATTATGATTCATTTTTTAATAAGCAAAACAGTTTCACAATAATATATTTTTTAAATAAGATTTTTTTTTCAGAACCTAGTTCTCCAATTATTTTCCTTAATACAAATTAACATAGAAATATAGTCTATAAGAGTTACCAGCTATTGGACCAATATCCAATATTATCAACATTTTTAATAATAAATACGACTAAACTTTCTTAAACCAATGACTAAATTAAGTTTAAAACCATAATAGGATTAAATATTATTAACTATGATAATCTTAGGACAAAATAATCGATAGAAAATATACTAACAATTTTCTAAGCCAATATTTTTAATACACAGACACAGGTGAATAATATTTGTTTTCCACTACAACACAAAATAGATTATAATGGAAGAAATTTGATATATTTTGTAATATGAAATAGAACTTCATTAAGTTAAGTGTTATTATCATTATGTATACTCCAATTTTTGTAAATGACTCGTGTATAACACGTTACATGTTTATTCTCTTGAGGAGAGCGGTGAAACTTTGAATAATGGGGATGAAGTTCACAAAATAACATGATTGCAAATGAAAAGCTTAAAAGAAATATTTTACAAAAATAAACGATATTTTCTTTTAGCAAAGCATCTTTGTTTACCCCGCATATAATTTGAATTGGACCCACTATACTTGATCGAATAACAATAATAAATGTTTATGTATTTCACGGAAAAACAATTCGGCAGTCTCTTGTGAAATAAGTGGAATATCATTTAAAATTCAGATTTAAGCTTTGAAAGTCTAGTTTTTTATCTTCCTAAACCCATTGTTTTTACTCTCATAAATACATATGATTTTCTGTTTACTCGTCTGTATTTTCATCGTAACATATTTTTAGGACTGATTTTCAAAAAGAATATTATACTAGTGTTTTGACATCATATGCGAACTTTTAGGAAGTTATTCAAACAAAGCAATTTTTTTTTCCTTTTTTACATACAGTGGTTAAGCATGTCAATCGTATGAGCGCGTGTTCGCATTACAAATAGAACAGTGTTTCTGAATCCCAAATGGGTAATTTTATTGTTTTAAGGGTTTTGAAAAAAAATATGGCTACACTAGCGTGAATGTTAACACGGCGCGGTTAATTCGTGTGTTTGTGGGATCGTAACATAATATTATCAAATATTTTTAATTAATGTAACGTTGAAAGCTTCCTCTCAAAAAACTCGCAAAATTAACTTGATATACAAGATATTTGACTCCGAATCAAGAATAATTTATACCCGCTACGATTTTTCCATGACAGAATAATTATTTGTCTTGGAGATTTTTAAGCTTTAAAAGGTTGAAAAACACTGATCTAGAAGATAAAGTTTAACACCGATCTAGGTTACTAGTAACAACGTCATATTTATTAAACTGTGATTTTTTCAATAATCAAGTAATGTGAAGGTAGTTAGTACTTTATCAGCCATATCGTAATTATTAAAACTTAAAAAGTTTTTGTGATTGGCCTTATTCAAAATTGTAATCTTTTTTTAACCCCCTGAATTACGCGGTACAATCGTGAAACAAGGTGTTTAACACTGAAAATTATTAAGCAATAACTTTATCGTTTTACTTTCGCTATACACGGAGAAAAATGTTATTCTAAAATACGATCATTTTTATATAACATACGTCAAAAACAGGACTGTTCGGGAAGTTCTTACGAACAAATTAACAGTGTTTCAATGTTTATTGGCGGGAAAATGTAAGAATAATTTGTTGGTATACGAAATTTCGTATAATCCCGTTCCCGCCAATAAACATTGAAACCTTGTTAATTTGTCCGTAAAAACTTCAGTCCCGTTTTTACGAATAAAATGATCGTATTTTAGAATAACGTTTTTCTCTGTGTAGAATGACTTCTTTGTGGCAGAAGAAGGAAAGCGAGATCCGCTAATAAAATATGTACCTCGCTTGACTTGGTATTATTTGTCATCTCCTTAAAACGTATTACTATCGTAAATAAGCTTTATTATTTCATGCTTCAGTGATTCTTCCGCCCAAGGGATTTATTAAACGATTTTTCAAAGGAACCTCGCGGTGGGATTCAATAGAAATCTGTTGTCGCGAAATACAATATCCTGCCATAAAATGTAATATATCGAGTAACAACATATTAAAAACTTTGTGTAAGGAAGAAGTTATTTTTCCCTCTCATCGCCTTCGAGCCTTGAAGTTTCAGTCAAATTCATATCAAGTAGTCAAAACTACTATGTGAACTTTTTTCGTATGAGGCATCATCAGTATTTGCAAAGATTCGATTATAAACTAAATTGCAAACTTAGATTAAAAAAAATTTAAGATTAAATTATGTTATTTCACTAGTTATGAAAATATTTATGCAGTCTATTTCACGAACTAACATCTGATATATCTCTTTATTTTAAGCAATTTTCTTGTCGAGTCATCATTTTCTTTGATCCGTAATACAATATGTCGACTTGTCAATGAACTCTATTTTTGTAATCAAAATTAAATTAATCATATTATAATCTGATCAAACATCTGAATGGGCAAACTTTTCTGAGAAATCCTTAGAACTGAAAATTAATCGACATTTCGAAGATTTTCTATGCTGATTTGATTGAGCGAAAACTGTCTGAAGTTTTTCCACCGTTACAACGTTGCAAAAAAACAGCACTGAATATTTGAAATCCATACAAGTTTTAAGAGAAATTATGAATGAGGAATGGAGTTTGTGCTGACTGATTTTTCTCTCTCTGGTCTTACCCTACTTGTAGCAAAATTATTTTTGATTTTGAAAGCTTGAAGGTTCTTATTTGTTTTCAATTCTAGACCAGCACAATAATGATCATCCTTATAATGCTTTGTATAATGATAATGGGTGCATTTAATATAAATGTGTTCCACTGAGGTCTATCATTCTGAATAATAAATGATGTTTCAATTTGCTAAAAGGTTTCTGCTGCTATGAAAACATGTTTAAATCTTACAACAGTTATAAATTCCCCGCATATCATGTTTACTGTAAATAAAATTTTCGCATGACGCAAATGTTTATTTTGACATTGAAGATATTACATAAATATTTCAGTGTGCTGACTAGCTAAGAAATGAGATGTTTTTTTTATGTCTCATAATCTAACTTAATTGTACACAGTGTTTCACGAGCATACCACTAAACATCAGGGGTGAATGATTTTTTAAGAAAGTTTAAGTAAAATAGCCTTAAGCAGTTTGAAGAAATACCATTATAATTTATTTTTTTTATTTAACTTGTGAACCTAGTTATTCTTTCTAAATACAAAACATCTGGAAGGTCGGGGAAAGTTTATTCAAACTTTTCGACGGGCAGAGGAAAATAAACTTTATCATAATATCTTTTTCATTTGGCCGTAAATGAAAAACATTAACATTTTTCGTTAGATTTTCGTGATAACTGATAATAATCCTCTAAATGTTCGCGGGATCACCGTGATTCAAAGTATAAATATTATTTTTGTTATCAAAGTATTGTTGTGCAATTATTTACTTGTTTGAATCAATCGTGCAATTTAAAATGTTTAATATAAAAAAGTTAATAATGAAAAATTGTAAAATCATTTATTTTATTAAATATTTTTTTAATGAAGCCAAAAGATAAATAAATTATGGTTAGGTACAGGAAATCGATAGTCTTTGTAATATAAAAATTAAATTAATTAAAATAGAGGTACACTGAAATTTTTTACGATAGTTCAAAAATATGTTTTTATTATGTCTCATTGTTTGTAAAGGCACATCATAATTCATTCGGTGGAGAAGGTCACGCCTCGCGCAAGCCAGCTTCAGCCAAAGGAAATATAATATTACATAAACAAACACAAAAGCGACAGGTGGAAAACATCGCTCGCCAAGACGACCAACATCGTGCCTTGTTCGTACTGTGTAGATATGCCAATCGATAGCTCTGTATCGCAGACAATAACTTAACTAACCCTCGGTTATATTAGTGAAAGACAGTATCATGTATTACAATAACATCGAGCCTACGAGGTATATAATACCTGTACATAATACACGCTGTCACCTGTGACGCGTTGTTTACTTTACATGTTGATGATACGGTGAAAAGATGTTTGTAGAGTTACATGTTACATTATGTTCTATACTGCAAGCGGATCTCTTCAATTCCCCTATTTATTATTATAATGAATCCTAATATTTATAGTCAAATAGGGGAATATATTTTTTAATATAATATACGCTAAACAACAATAAGCGATGTATTTTTTACCATTTTGTTTGATGATTTGATGAAACAAAAATGTATTCTATTACTCGTTTTTACAAATTGAAGAGTCGATGTTTTTCTTTCTCCGGACAAAAATACAAACCCATAAACATCGATTTACTTTATTGCTCTCTGAAAAATAAAAGCTTAGATTATTTTTATGCCGCCGTTAATTCATTTGATGATCACAGCTCTTTCCAAGGGACCTTCGCATCGTATCGTACCGGGTACTGAAGACGCTACATTATTACTCGCAAATCGTAGCCGATGGATTTGTTCGGTCGAAGTCAACTGGTGATTAATCTCTGATGAAGACGAATTCATTGTAATGGTTCCAGCGGTTCTCTTCGGAGTCCACCCCCGGCTTGAGTTCCGCCGCGCTTCCCGCCGTGCCACTTCCGCAACTACCCACCATCTTGAAGCCCTGCTCCTGCAGCATGTCGAAGGCTTGCTCTATGAACGAGTGCTTCAGGAAGAACCTCGAAGTGTAGCGGTCGGTCAGGCCGTGGTCCGGGTCTCGACTCTCGTTCAGGGTCTCTCCGAATACGTCTCGACATAGGGTAACTCTCCCACAAACCAAAATACGCGAAAGTTTCCTAAACTTAACGTCTGCCAGGCCGTCTCGGCCGAAGGCGAAACTCCCCCTGTAACCGACGGTGATGCTGCCTTTCTCCTTATTCTTGGCCAGCTCCGCGCCGAACTGCCCCGTCAGCGCCTCCACCATGGAGCCCAGCTTCAGGTGAACCGCTTCGTTCCGCAACCTCTCTGCCTCGCGGAAGCTCTCCGGCAGCACGAGAGAGTCGTTTCTGAGAAAATCCAAAACATACCGGAAGAGGACCCCGTCACGGTCCAGGAAGTATTTCCCCTTGGCGTCTCTGGTCACTGGCGTCCTTCCGGTAAATATGGCCGCCAGCAGCGAGTCCGCTTCCTTCACCAGGGTGCTCAGAGATGTCGTGTAGAAAACTCCTCCGACGTTCAATTCCACTGTGGAAGGAAATCCTGTAGAATTTTCCGCCATGCTGAGATTTTCGTTAAAACTTTTCACTTAACTCGAATAATATGAATGCACTCGGAACTCGTGCACGATCCACAGTCACACTGTCAACTCCGCTCACGCCAACATACCTGTGGCAGACTGAAGGGAAACACTCGCGACTGTCGACATCGGGTCAGCCAAGAAGACACGACCTCCTCCCGCACGAGCCGGCTAGTGACTGGCTCTGGCTGACAGGCTGACAGAGTGACTGGCCGTGCTGCCGAGTGCTGCCAGTAGTGACTAGGTCTGGGTGCCGGTACGGGATCGGATCGGGATGTTCCGCTCGGCGGCCGATCACTTTACGAGCGCTAAACTTGAACCCGGTCCGACCACATCCTGCGATAATAGTTTAGTTGGTTAATTATTAAATTTGCAATGGGTCAGCAGGTCGCGGGGAATGTACGTGTTGATACGTGGTGGGAAAGTTTATTGCGTGCATTATAAGAGTGTGTCCCTCTCTGGCGGAGGCTGTAAGCATCTGGCATCCCAGTCGGGGCCGCGGCTCACCGACTCTGATCAATACGGCCCTCCCTGCCATGCGCACTGCCGTCCTGGCCCCCAGCTCGCCCCCAGCTTGCCCCCGGTCACCCTCCACCCCCAGAGGAGGACATACGTACGGAGGGCGCTGCATCCTACACCCCCGCACCCTCCACATATAGCCCCCGCAACATCTGTTAGAATAACACTACACTCGTCTCAGAGCAGCTTTATCCCACGTTTTATCAAAGATAAGAAAGCTTTCATAGGATTACTATTTCATTCATATTATTTGTTGCATTGTATAAAACAAATTTATCTACGTTCAATCCCAGGTACAGAATAATATTCTCAGGCTAAGTTGTTGTTTCCACTCGTATCTTTCGTTATATTATTTTATTCATCTTTCGAATATTTTTACTGACAATAGGTTGCATTTTTATTTTAATTGGATATTTGCCAAAGTAAGTCGAAACCTAAGTTTTTGGGCAGAAATATTTCCAAGGTTTTCCGACAATGATTCGATAACTATTAATAATTTTTCGATATTATTATAATTGCCTACCTATATATATATAGAGCAGACAACTTGTAGTCACGACCCTCAAAAAATCCACGAACGTTGAGCTTTAGCGTCAGGAAATTTATGACTTTTTTGCACATATTATTGATTTTTTAGTTTTTTTTTTTTTATATTATTTAAGGAGAAAAATGTTTAATGAAATTTTTTATGTTTACAAATAATTTTTAGAAATGTTTAAAAGGAAAAACATTTAATTAAAAATAGTTTTATGCATACAGAAAAAAAAATTAAAAATACCTAAAAGCTAATATGAACGATGTTTGGGGATTTTTTTTATATAGGTAAACAGTTTTCGTTTTCTACTAAAACTTACTGCATATTGTGTCAATAAATATATCGGATTCCTTTAGGTTTTCTTTTTGAATAATAATTCGTACTTTTCTTCCGATTGGATCCCTGACAAAAGCGATTTGCATGTTTAAAAAAAAAAATAACCATTTTATGTTATGTGAAAGTCCAGTGTGTCTATAAAATAAAAATAAATAAATAAAATTGTGTATTTATAAAAAAAAAAATGAAGAAATTAAAAAAATTTAAGAAATTGAAGAAAATGAAGAAATTAAAAAAAATAAGCAAATTGAAGAATATGAAGAAAGTATTTTCCTCAGGGTAGAGTTAGTGAAAAAATTAAATTCTACTAGGATGAAAATGAAATAATATATCTTTCATTCTATCTCACTTAGGCTATTATGTAAATAAAAGTATAAAACAAAATAATGTTATCTTTTTCTGTAGAGAAATAATGCTATACTTCTTTGAAGAAGAAGACTACAATAATAGTCAAAATTAAAATATGAAAATGAACAAGACACAGAAAAAAAAATAAAACGTAATGTTTGCAACTGGAACTCGAACCCAGACCTCACGACTTACCGGGTCGGGCGCTCTAACCAATTCAGCCATTGCGATCTATCACATGACTGCCGTATTTGTCAACTTCATATTTCAAATTTCAGAATTAACAATAAATTTATTAATATTATGAATTAACGACTAATGTTTTTTTTAAATATTATTAATTAACGACTAATGTTTTTTTCCTTCATATTATTTGCAGCTACCTTTTTTTATTGGAAACAAGTATTCAAAGAATGTATTTGTTACCTAGACTAGATACTAGATAGTGTCTCGAATAAATATATCCGATTTCATTTTTATGGATCACCTATTGACTTTTTATAATAATCTAAATGAATTTTCATTTTTTATTAAGAAAAACTCTATTTTTAACTTTAAAGGTTATTCCCATTAATGTAATATATCATTGAAGAAGAAGACAACAATAATAATATAAATTAAAATATTAAAATGAACAAGACACAGAAAAATAATAAAACGTAATATATATTTTATACTATACTTCCTATTTAATGTTTTCATGTTTAATTTGTAGAATAATTATTATTTTTTATAATATTATTATTTATTAAAAAAATATATTATTTATAAAAACAGTTTATTTATAAACAAGTTCTGCTATCTAATTTTTATTACACATTATTGGTGTTCACAAAATAATTTATATTTAAATGTAGATAAATGCAAAACTTTGATCTTCTCCAGAAAAAAAACATCAGCTTTGTTCGACTATTCTATAAATTAAATAAAATTTAGAACGGGTAACGGAAATGCGAGATCTTGGCGTAATAATGGATGAGAAACTACATTTCACGGTCCACATTCAACAAACTGTAAATAAGGGTATGAAAATATTAGGTTTTATTTTAAGAATAATTAAAAACTTTGAATCTTTACGAATCGTAAAATTGTTGTACATATCCCTGGTTAGAAGCCTAATCGAACATAACTCAATAGTCTGGTCGCCCTTCTACAGATTTCCTATTCATAATATTGAAAGAATTCCCATTAATAAGATTTATGAAACTAGGACGCATTCACTACAAAGAAGCAGCAGATAAGCCGTCCAGCGTTAGAGCGTTAGACTCCCATTCCGAAGGCCGCGGGTTCAAACCCGGCGTGCGCATATAAATTTTATTTAATTGATTTGTGTTATTTCACAATTAATTATTTAAAATAATATGTAGTATATTTGTGCCACGTTCCAGAGTGGAAGATACTCTTAGTATCGCCCTGGTGTAAGACCACCATTCAGAATTGAAACGTTGCTTGAAATGGCTTTAGCCGTGTTTAGTGACTAGATCTGAATAGCCAGGTACTTCCCCACCATCCTCTTCCTCGTCTCCTTCCCTTCCCCACTTACCTTCAGCCTCATAACATACCCCAATAGGGGATGCCATAGTCTCACTGGCTCCAGACGGGAGCAGTTGAGACTCTTGTGAGGTATTCACTATAAAAATTAAAAAAAGATAAGTTTGTTTATAGTGAGCCTAAACTATAACTGTATAGCATACAAGCCTGGAAACTGAACCAAGAATTGGCATCGAGTACACCAGTAGAAGTTTTTGTATAACAGTACTCACACAGTGCGATAGGGTGGAAATAAACGTAAAGATTATTCATTAATATCTAAGAATTAAACAATTTAAAAATTAAAGGTAATATATTTATTGTTATCAAGTTTAAATTGTAGACCTTCATTTTATTTTCGTTTTTTGTTTTTGGGGTGTTATGCCGTGTTGCGCTACCTCCTTCTTTAGCCGACGTTTCGAACAGCGTTACGTAATCTAACTTCATTTTAGTTTTAATTATTTTATATATATTTTTTCACCAGATTTACAGGAACGGGTTTAGTTTTTCCCATAGGAAAAACTAAACCCTTTCATACACTTTTCCATATAAATGATCATCTAGTAAATCCACGTTATGCAAGTGTATTATATAAGTATAATTAATACAAAACAATACAAGAACAACACGTTAATCTACCAAACTATTAAATGGGAATATAATTCACCGTCTCCAGATATTTTCATATCAGAGGGTTCGGCTCTGTGGAATTCCTAATTTGACCGATAAATCCTACTGATCCCTCAATATAAATATTTAAAAAATCTTTCGTAATTCTACATGTATTTAAAATGACTGATTTTTGCATTTTTATATACAAATTCTTTGACAAATCTAATATGCCTACATTTTTAATAAGAGAGCTAGGTATAATGCCAGTAGCCGAAATAACAAAAGGTAATATTTTTATAGTCTGAGAATGCCAAATTCTTTTAATTTCATTTCCTAAATCTGTATACTTTCTTATTTTTTCAGAAACAGATTTTTGAATATTACAGGAATTTGGAATAGCTACATCAATAATATAAGTTATTTTTTTAATTTTGTCATGTAAAACTATATCAGGTCTATTATGACCAATTGGTTTGTCTGTTAGTATAGTTTTATCATAGTAAATTTTAAAGAAATTATTTTCTAAAAATGAATTTGGTTCGTATTCATAATATGGTACTATATTATGACAGTCAATCAAGTTATGTTTAATTACCAAACTTTGGTGAATTATTTTTAAAACCTGATTGTGCCTAAATGTATACTCAGACGGCGCTAATATAGAACATCCTGATATAATGTGTTCTATAGTTTCCGGAAAAGCCATACATTTTCTACATAAATCATCAATTTGATTTGGATCTTTGATTATATGCTTCCTATAATTTTTGGTATTAATTACTCTATCTTGAATAATAATAATTTAATAATTTTATTATTTAATTTACAAAAACAGTTTATTTATAAACAATAGTGATTTTTAATATCAAATTTCTTCCTAAGCTGTTATCATAACAAAAAAATATTGTAAATTAAGCTTAACTGGTTAATTTTTTATTCACCATTAAATGTTTCCTTAATAAACATCAATAAAAAATAAATAAAAATTTTAAAATACGCGTGGTTGAAGAAAAACTTATTTTACTGTTGTGGTAGATATTACTAATACGGTATAATTACTGCCAACATCAGACATGAATGTCTACAAATGAATGATACACAGCTACACCACCGGCTGTTGAGTTTGGTCGCTTGTATTTAAAATTGCAATAAAAATTATTAATATAGATTCGCTTTTGATTTTTTATCAAAGTTTCGGAATATAATAAAAATATTGTAGCGAAGGCGAGAACCCTTTAAAAATAAAAACAAACACAGATGCCAGTATTGTATCGATATTCTAACGTAATTTCCGTTTGAAAACGTTATTTCCGTCCGAAAAACACCTGAATTACTCGTCATATCGCGTCTAAAGAAGTTTTACTTCAAAAACTATGATGCATCTTCAACAATCGACAGGTTTTTGTTACAAGTGGCGTTTCGTGACTGTTATATATGCTAGACTAGAAAAAAAAATTTTTTTTCAAAAATCTGTTATAGGATGAAGATTTTCAGGAAATTTCAGTTTTACATTTTAATTTCCTGAAAATTACCATACAAAATACAGATTTAAAAAAAAAAAAAAAATATATATATATATATATATATATATATTTTTTTTTTATTTTTCGGCTACAACGACATCAATAAAATCACTTTTGTTAATATTAGCAGTCCAGCATACCAAAAGTCACGAGCCACCACTGGTTGTTACTAACCTTTCCTTTCTTTTTTCCTTTCAGTTTTCATCTTCACATATATATTATTACGTATCACAGGTAACTTCTGAAATCTAAAAGTAGCTACTAGTGCGAACTTATTTGTTGACTCCTCTTAAGTTCTTAACCAAACGTAGCGTGTTGTTTTAGGTCAAGCAAATATTTACTAATGGCAGATGGGGCGGAAACTAGGAAAATAATGATTGAAGACTTCGAATTCTAAGTGATCGAAGTACCGAATTCTAAGTGATCGAAGTACCGAATTCTAAGTAATCGAAGTACCGAAAAAGTGAAATGCAAGAGAGAACAATTTGAATTATACCTAGCGTGGAATGTACAAATTTGAGGGTATCCCACCCTTTGAGGTTATATTCTAAAACAGGCTTTCAGATTTACACTAAATATATAAGATACCTAAATAATGTCATCAGTTTATCATCTTGGGAATGTAGCGAAGTTCTCTACAGCGATTCGGTTATTAAAATATCTAAGTGAATTTTCAAACCACTTAAGAGGGTATTACAAGAGAATACAGGAAATTTTTAAATCAAATTCTAGACGTATTGACTCTTTTTTACAAAAAAACATAAATATACTTTGAGAGATTGTCAGTTTTATCTGGTAAAGTTATGTTTGAAATTTTGAAAAACTTAATTTATTTTTAATGTATTAAGGTTATGCCGTTGGTCGTTGGCAGATTTGTTCAATTTTCAAACGAAATATTGTATTATACAACACACATTTCTAAAAATATAATCATACACTAAAATAAATCAATACATAATCTAGTAAAGCTATCTTTCAGAATTTAAAATTTATTTAAATTAAAATCATTAAAATATAAATCCGAGAACGTGTTTTGTGACGAAAGTACCTCAGTTTTTCTACTTATTTAAGATCTTACAAATTAAAATATTTCAGATGTTATACACTTATTTTTTTTTAGACATTATTGAAAAATCATAAATACTTATGATCAAAAAATACTTACAAGAAGTACACGATATTTAATAATTTATCATCATGCGTTTTGAGCATTTTTCTTGAATGTAGGTATATATTAAAGCAACTTTTGAATGAAATAAATCGATATTAAATTTTCAATTTAAGAAATTTGATCCGGGGAATAATCGATCTTTCTCATTGGAACTCCTTGTACAGTTTCAAGCATTTTTTAACTTTTATTCTCAGCCGCTGGTGAGCGTGGCCAGGAATTTAACAACAGAAAGACGTCGTCACACGCTTTCACTCTTGTCCATGAATCGTCCCGACTAGTTATATTTGACGCCAGTGTTGAGCCGGAAGTTTTAGATTTGTTTTGTGTTTTTCGATGTTTTAGTAACGATAAATTTCTATAAATAATAATAATAAATGTCGTATTATCTTCCTTTTTTGTAACAAATAGAAATAATGATCCTTACTAGCATCTCCCATGCTAAGGGTTTCGTTTTTACAATTAAAAATTTAATAGATAAAGTAAAATCTTAAATAAAACAGCTGACCGATGGGAAGAAATAAAAATTATGAAAGAAAATCCCAACATTTTTATTTTGACACTAACAAAAACATATATCTACAAGTTTTTCGTGAATACTCGCCCCCCAAAGATTCACGGTATGAGCGTGGAATAAGGTGTAGGTATGTTAACATAAATTATTATTGATTTCATCATATTTCCATAGTGATTTCTCATTAGTTACAAAAAAACTGACTTTCTTTGAATTCCTCCAACTTGGTGGAGGACTTATCTACTACAAACCGGACTACTACTACAAATATGAAATCTTTCCATTTCAATACAATACATTCAATAAACTTCTACTTTGTAACAATGGAAATAGGTCATAAAGTTTTACAAAGAATGGAAACTCGGTTATGTCTAAAACCTGCACAAAACCAGAACAACGTGAATATATAATGCAGCCCTGACCTAACCGCGGTCGGCGAAACCGCTAACCAGTGTGATTCAATTACCAATACAATTGTTCTGCCTTTGATTCCTATTCACCCACATACAGGATACAAGTAGGTAATGAAGTAGTTTATATATTTATTGTTTTTGTGTTTAATTCGTAGAAATCCATTTAATTTTTTTGTTTATTATTAAGTTCTGCAAGTGTTATAGTTTTTTATTATTGTGACAGCTGTTTCGGCTTACAAGGCCATTTTCAAACTGAGGTGTTTCATAATTAGACGACGATATTTATACGATTTAAAATGTCAATTTGAAAGTGAGTAAATTGATTTATTGTCGGTTAAACCGAATTCTTGGGAAAGTAATAGATTCTCCCCCATGGGTATTTAGAATTTGTAAAAGTGTTCTTAATTGCTTAATAATGACGTTACTGCTATGAATATTGCTTAGGTTTTGTGAAAATATTTAGAAGAGGTGAATATATTATTTTCCTTTATATGTTTTAGGATTACTATCAAATGATTGTTAACAACATTTATTTAATCATTTAACAGCTGTCATAAAAAAGGTTATTCTCTTTATTTTTCTTCGATTATTTTTATGTGTGATTATTATTATAAAAATACGAATCAATTTTCTTTCTTTATCCACTGGAGAGATTTCGGTCCAAATTTGGATCACTTTAATTGTTCTAGTATTGATTTCTGTCCAAAAATGGACCACATTTTCCTACCATTCTTAAAACATTTTTTTTTTCAAATGTTCTCGCGTCACTTCAATTCAGTTGATAGAAAAGATTTTTTCAAACTGCCAACTGCTAATGGAATGTTTATGATTTTTTTTTTTTTTACAAATCCTACAAATTTATAACGATTATTTAAATATACGAGAGGTTCATTGGCTATGTAGCACTGTAATTTGTTTATATGTTTACATACCCAAATGTGAATGAAAATGTGTAAAATTTTCATAATTATTTTTCAAACGTGGCTCGCGCTCAAGGCAAATTTATATATTTCGCGTGATCCCTCGAGTGGTTATAAGGTTTTTAACACTATTTTAATATTATGTAAATCATCTTTGAGGATGCTGTGTGGGGGTATTTTAAGGGAAAGTTAGGAGAGGAAGTTCTGGGAAGGAAAAGGGTATGGGGGATGTGTAGGAATCTGTGGTCAATGTGTCCAGAAGTGACGTACGCATTAATCCATCCCTCCCAGTGCGGTGCAAAGCGATGGGTCGAGAAACTCCGGCTGGAGAGGTCTAGGTTAGGTCTCCCTCAACCAGTATATCCCGATCCGTCCCACCCAATCATAAAAGCACAGAAAACAATTATAAAATTATTCCTTAGGCTTCCTCTAATTACAGACTCAAACTTAATCTTTAATATTGTGAATGTGTTTGACCTTCGGCAGATATACGTAAAAACAATTCTCACTTATATACATAAATACTATTAAAAAAGTTTAAATACTCGCTGTACTCGAACCCATAACAAAAACTTACTACCATCCTGTAACGCATACTAATGTTGGTCAACGAGACTTCAGATACCTTGAGACAAGACTTTACATCCTTCCAGATATAATTTAAAAAATTGGATGATAGGGCCATTACCGGTGCACTCACCCAAATATGACATTATTAACGAAACTAAACTATTAAGTGATAATACGAATTGTTTGTTGGTAGGTATTACAAATTAACTCACAAAATTACTGCTCCAGCACAGGCTAGCCTAGTGAAACGGGTTATGAGAAACCTTAAGAGCCATTGACCAGCGGCTGAGAATAAAAGTTTAAAAATGCTTCCAACTGTACAGTGAGGTTCCGATAAGAAAGATCGATTATTCCCCGTATCAAATTTTTTAAATTAAAATATATATTTCATTCAAAGCTCGCTTTCATATATACCTACATTCAAGTAAGCAATTAAAATGCTCAAAAGGTACGATGATAAATTATTAAATATCGTGTACTTCTTTGATTTATTTGAATTATTTTTTTGATCATAAGTATTTATGATTTTTCAATAATGACTAAACAAAATAAGTGTGTAAAAAAATCTGAAATATTTTATTTTCGTTGTTTGTTTTTGGGGTGTTATGCCGTGTTGTGCTACCTCCTTCTTTAGCCGACGTTTCGGACAGCGTTGCAGTGTCCATCATCAGGGCAGATCCGGCAGATCCGTCGATGTCATCATCACAACACGGCATAACACCCCAAAAACAAACAACGAAAATGCTTTTGGCCGTGAAAATCTAAAAACGTATCTGAAATATTTTAGTTTGTAAGCCCTGAAACAAATAGAAAAACTGAGATATTTTCGTCACCAAACAAGTTTTCGGATTCAGTTTTTAATGATTTTAATTTAACTGAAATTAAAAATCTGAAAAATGTGTTTACTAGATTATGTATTGATTTATTTTATTGTATGATTTTTATGATTTTGAAATTTGTGTTGTGTAATACAATATTTCGTTTGAAAGTTGAACAAATCTGCCAACTACCAACGGTATAACCTAGTATATTAAAAATTGCGTTTCCCAGATAAAATAACAATCTTTCAAAATCAATTTATGTTTTTTTGTAAAAAAGAGTCAATACGTCTAGAATTTGATTTAAAAAGACTAATTTCCGGTATTCTCTGGTAATGCCCTCTTAATTTATTACTATAAATCTCTGTTCTTTACATATTACTAAAAAAATAAGAAGTTTAAATGGAGGGAAAGTAATGCATATTTTACCGGAAATTGAGAGTCAAAGAAGATTTAAAAAAGTATTTAATTATTATCTATGTCTAATGCAAATAACGTGAAGAAGACGTATGTATAATAAAAATATAATACACAAGAAGGGAATACAAAAACGTTATTTTCATAAGAACCGCATTATCATCCTTACCGCTCAACGATATGAAACATTTCCACAGAATTTAATAGAAACGCTCGAGGGAGATCTTCTTTATTAAAAGTCAGGTAGATTGTGAATTGTGAGTAGGTGCCATTGCTTTCGCAATATTTGAATATAACTACAGTATTAAAAATTATATCTTCAGTTAATCTTATTTAATTAACAATAATTAGGCTCGTATTTTCATTAACGGTGATTAATAAAGTGTTTATTTTTGTTTTTGCGTGAAAACCTTTAGAAAGTGATATACGAAGAATTTTTCTAGAGGTTTTGGTAATGGTTGAATTAATTTTGAAATGAGTTTATGAATCTGGATCCTGATTTTAGTTAATCCTCATTGCAAACAAAATATAAGAAGAAGATAATACTAATAAATCCAGGATCTCTCTTACTGGCGGGCTATGGGCTTCAGGATCTCTTGTCTTACGGGCTATTGGCTATTGGCTATTGGGCTATTTATTGGCTGCACGGCCGGTTATATACAAAACTAAATTTGCTAGCTTTGGATACAAAATACCCAACCAAACTGAAAAATTATTTTTGTAATCAAAGGGTATGTCAAATGTCTATCTCGTACAGGAGCTTTCTTATTTCACCAACAGCTACGTAGGAACTATTGCAAGTTTCGGTGAAAAATGACATTTCGTGTTTTTAAATTTAAAAAATAACCATTAAAATGCACTTTTTTCGAAATTCCGGTAACTGAATTGATTAGTACTAGTTAATATCTAACTACTACAACTTTTTTTTTTTTAGTCCATATTAAGCGTGTCCCGGTTTTGTAAATATTTACCCTTATATTTCACACAAACAGGGACCAGGGGTGCTAGCATGGTCGATCGATATGAAATTGTCGGTAACTTCTCATCGTTCCCTAGGACAACTGCAGATCGCTAACGTACAAACGACAGTTGATATCTAATATATTAAGGACACTTAGTCATTGTGAACTGTCACATATTCGTTTGCGATCTGCAATTGTCCTAGGGAACGATGAGAACTTAACGACAATCGTTCGGTAACTTCATATCGATCGACCATGCTAGCACCCCAGATGACGTGGACGACGTCACACAACAAAGGCATTGTTGTTTGTTCTACTTAAATAGTCTTTATTTTTATTTTTATTTTTATTCTGTACTGAAAGTGAAACTTATATTTTTTATCAAAATACCATTGTAAAAATGTACCTACTACCTCCTATCTATAATTGTAAGTTCCTTCCTAGTCCTAGTCTTAGAAAGAGTTTTTAGCAACAATTAAAAACCATAAAAAAAAAATTTAAAATCTCTTCAATCTCTTGTTATATTACATTATATTTTTATATAGTGTGACATTATGAAAGTACGCATCAAAAATTGATTTTTAATCATCAAATTTTCGCTTTTATAAATTTACAATTGTGTCGACAGGGCTGCAAATAGGAAATATTATAAATTCATGCATTCATTATTTAATATATCAAGGTATTTATCGCTTATCACACCCCTACTCTTTGTGAAAAAAACATTATTGTTATTTAACTATAATTTTGTATCTACTCTCCCCAATCTGTAATGACTTTATATTATGTAGGCGCAGACCCGTGAAAAATCACGCGACATTAAAATTGTAGGAGCTGAAAGTTTACGTAAAAAAATAATATCATAACAAAGACAATTGCTCGAGAATGATCAAGAAAACCATATTTACCGATATCAGCAGAATATTTCATGAATATTATTTCTTGATTAGTTATGGAAGTTATCAAATGATGTCTTCAAATTTTGAAGAGTATGACTTTTTGTTAAAATCACCATCAGTAATTGTCTACGTTAAGTTTGGTGACTTAGCAGAAGTGACCGGGTTCAAGGAGTGAGGTATGTCCAGGTCTTGGCGGAGGATGTGTCTGCCCACCAATTGCATGGCAGGCCAGATCGGGATTGGTTGAGAGGAGACCTTTTGACCTCTCCAGCAGGACTCTCTGAACGTCACCATGCACCGCAGTGGGAGGGAAGGATTCATTCTGACACACTGTCCCCCAAATTCCTACCCAACCCTTATAGATGTTTCCTTCCCAGAACTTCTCCACCTTTTCCAAAAATACCTCGCAAATGGCCTCCTGTGTGGAGCTAATGTAAAAAAAATCAATTCCGATTTCGAAATGACATTTGAATTTTTAAAAAAATCCGAGATTCTTGAACCAGAATAACAATCACTCACACACAGACCCACAACCGAAGTTAGTATGATCGATCATGGTTAGACTCTTTCATTTTCAATTTGTTAGGTTTGTCGCAAATTTCGCATTTCTGTATGAATATAACTCACTTTGGGTCTCAGAGGGTTGAAGATTGAAAAGTTTTGTGAAAAGGGGGAAAAGAAATGAAAAGTGGCTGAACGTTGCTATTCAGGAGGGAGTCTTTATCATACAAATGATGGCGAGATGTTTTTAGTACGCCAGAAACTTGGAAACTAAGAAAGTGCTAAGAAACCAAGGAATATTTTAAGTTAACAAACAACTCTCCCAAAAACATGCCTAATTATTTCAGGTAGGCATGTATAACTCATTACAGTCATTACTATTACTTTAAACTTTTGTTGAAATGACTTAAGTCGTGTGGTGACACTTTCCAACTTTTCTTAATCTTATCTCCTTCCCCTCCCAGCCTCACAAGATACCCCAAATTGTGAAGTACATAGTGCCTCTGGTTTCGGCAAAAAAAAAAATCTTTTACGTTAGCTCCACACAGCAGGCCCCGAGGGAAAAATTCCCTCATGGCCTGTGTCATCTTTGAAGATGCTGTCTGGAGGGTTTTTTAAGGGAAAGGAAGTCCTGGAAAGGTAAAGGGTTTGAGGGGTAGGTAGGAATCTGAGGATAAATATGTCCAGAAGTGATGGACGTGTGAAGCCATCCCTCCCACTACGGTGCAAGGCGATGGGTCGAGAGGGTCCGGCTGGAGATATCAGAAGGTCTCCCTCAACCAGTCTCTCCTGATCCGGCCTGCCATACAGATGGTCGGCAGACGCATCCGCTTCCCAAGTCCCAGACAAACCTAATCCCATGAACCCGGGCACCCCTGCAAAGTCACCAAAGGTAGCGAACCACTTGGGGTGACCTGCGACCCCCCCCCCCCCCCCCTACCGACATTTGTGCGGAATTCAAATAAAATAATTAAGCACACCTAATAAACACTTTTATAATAGAAAGATAAATTGCCAAGTATAATATTTTGAGTTTCAAGAGAATATAAGACAAGAAAAGGAATATATGGCCAGATTCAGGAAAACAAAATAATATCTACGTATTGTGTGAGACAGAGTAGTGTGGCGTTTCATCCTCTTTGCCTACTCCTTAGGTAAAAAGACATAATGATTAGTTAGCTAGTTACGTAATTATAACATCGAAAAACCTTTTTGCTGAACTCCAAGCAATAATAATTTATAAATAGTTTTTTTTCTAAATTTCTAGAACATAAGTTGTCGGTGTGTGGATTCTCGTATTATTTGCTGTCGCTGTTTGGTATTCGGAGAGACATATTATTTTCTTAATAGTGTTTTATAAGCAAGGAGAAAACACTTTTTGCCTTGCAAAAAACCTTCGCAGGCTTCATTAAAAATTATCAAATTTAACCTACCCGTTTTATAAACAGTGAATATCGGAAGCTACTTACATCACTGGCTCCTTGTTGCCTACAATCGACTTAGCACCAACAATGTCAAACGAATAGAAACAAAAAATATAAGTCTGCAGGAATAGTATTATTATTCCGTTTACTATCTGAAATCAGGTGGCAAGACACTTTCTATAATCTGATTTTTTTTATTTAAAACGTGTTTATTATTATATGAGCGGAGTTTTGGGATGGGTTGTTCCAAAAAACTTTAACAATTCATCAATTTTTTAAAGTTAATTTTCACGTTCTGTGAAAGTCCATTCAAGTCTGTGATTATTTAAGTTTTATGGAGCAACTAGCCGGTAATGATATAATAACAGAACATGAATATAACTTACACAGAACGTAAAAATTTATTTAATTTTTTTACGAATTGTTCAAAATTTTTTAAACAACCAAGGTGTAAGATATTCTAATCGATCGTGTTCTTTGTGTGATAATATCAAAAACTAAAAGTAACACAAAAAATAACAATTACGTAGTAGTTCCCGCTCTCTATATACTACCAGTACCTACATAGTAAATTATTACCAGGCTTAGCATAAGAATTAATAGTTCAACATCACGACTTATTACCTACTCAACTATGTTAAGTACCTACTCAAACTTAATGCCTCCGCTGACGAGGCAACTGAAAAAATCCTGTGTATGTCAATGTGTTGGCCCGCACACTACCCAACTTCTCAAAAATCCGTTGTCAATGGCAACGCAAGCAGTGACTCACGACTCGCTCTGCTAGTTGCCGTCGCTGGCCGTTGCCAGTTTACTCGTTTGTCGTGGTTGCGGGTTGCGCCAGTTTTGTTGTCAGTTTTCTAGTTTTTACTTGTTTTTTTTTCAATTTGACAGCGACAGGTGACTAGGATGACAGCTGATTGTTCTTCGTATATGGTTAAACAAGGCACTAAGTGCCTCCGCTGACGAGACAACTAAAACCAAACTAAAACCGGCTGGTTGCTATGGCTTCCAATCAAACTTCCATCAAACTTCTATGACGGCCTACTCAATTTTACGATGTCTGTAATTATCTCAGCTTGTTAGACCACCATAGACGAAGAAAAATCAGCTGTCATCGTAGTCATCTGTCGCCGTCAATTAGAAAAACAAGAAAAAACTAGAAAACTGACAACAAAACGGCATATAGCAGGGCGAGTAGCGAGTCATTGCTTGCGTTGCCATTGACAAAGGGTTTTTGAGAAATTGTGTAGTGTGCGTGCCATCACATTGACATACACAGGATAGCGAGTTTAGTTGAAAAATGTTTTTTTTTTCAGTTGCCTCGTCAGCGGTGGGCACTTATAGTCCAGTTAGTGGGGAGTTTTACATTGCAAAAGGTCGAGTAGTAGCGATTTTGATATATTATGTTGTTTAGATTGGGACTCTAACAAAAAAAAAAAGTTTTCGACCTTGGGGTGGTCGAGCTCGAGTCGCCATCTTGGATTGAATGTCCCAAAATTTGGTTTTTTCAAAATAATTATGCAATGGTTGATCTTACAACCAAATTGTTGAAGACAAATTTAAAGAAGATAAAATTTCTAAAAATTTCTAATAATGTAATTGTAAAAAAGGATGCGGCGTTGCATGTGGCTGCAGGAAAGCTGGATTGAAGTGTTCTATTGTGTGTGGGTGCTGTAATGGTCAAACATTCCAAAATTCTATTATTACATAGATATCGAGGACGAAGATGAAGAGATTTTGTCAATGGAAGCCCAGAATCAAAACACCACAAACCACAGGTACAAAAATTGGGAATTTCACAATTTTTTAGAAAAATATTTACATTTCCGCCACTGTAACTCGATACCTATTAGACTTACAAAAAAAATAATAAAACAAAAATTATTAGAAAATTCTATCTTCTTTAAGTTTGTTTTTGACAATTTGGTTTTAAGATCAACCAATGCATAATTATTTTAAAAAAACCAAAGTTTGGGACCTTCAATCCAAGATTTTGGGTCGAGCTCGACCACCCCAAGGTCGAAAACTCTTTTTTTCGTTAGAGTCCCAATCTAAACAACATATATCAAAATCGCTACTACTTTACCTTTTGCAAGGTGGAGGCCTTTTTTATCCCCCACTGACTGGGCTATTATGTTGTAAAAAAAACCAAGACTTTTTGTTGGTATCACAGTCCATGTCGAAGAAAAAGCGTGACAGTGTGATTGGTTTATTTATGGTGACAGTCATAACAGTTTTAAATTAACACCTCAATCGTCAGCTCGTGGCTGTACATACCTACTGTACATTTTGTTGAGTTGGCTTGTGTGCACTATAACAGGTACGCAGGTAAAACAGTACGTACTCTTATTATTAATATTACTTTTATATCATATGTGACGTTTTTTATTAGATTACTAACTATACTGTCAAAATACAACTTGAAGTTACCTACACCATGAGCTATGGCTCCTCGTGTAATCAATAGCCTTATAATAGATGAAGCGGAGAGAGAATACAGAAATCTCCGCGTTTATGTAAAATGTGTTCAGATAATGAATAATAATGCAAAGTTTCGGTCCGAAAACCAAAAATAGAGCACGTTTGTTTCCTCAGTGTTAATAAATTAATAATAGATGGCAGCACGCCACCAGTTAATGCGCTTTTGTAATTTAAAATAAAAATGTAAATAGTATTATGAATAGTGAAGTCAGTGAATTACAATATGTGTGAGTGAAGTCAGCGAATCAGTATCGTTTGCGTGTGAAGTATTGTAGGTAGGTACTAGAGAAAAATCAGTGGTGGATCGAGGGCTTTGCCTACTAATAACTAAATTTTATGCAACCGTTAATGGAATGATAAATATTTGTTTATTAGTCGTGGAAAATTTAAAACACATTTATTAGTAAGGGGTAAACATTTAACGTTTTTTTTCTGTTTGAAGTATTCTTGTTAAGGCACTGTCAGACTACGCTGTAAAGTAGGAATCATTTTTAAGCTTGACCTATTTCAGTAAATCTAATGAAATAGGCCATGCCACGAAAGTATAGGGCTCATACGGTGTGGTCTGACGAGAGTATTAAGCGAGTCTATTTACTCTAAAACCATGTAAGTTGAAAAAGAATTATCATTTTTTTTATAAAGAAATACAAACATTGACGGGTTACGAATAACCCTGCAATATTTGAAAATATCCTACTACTACCATAGTGAACGGAAAATGTTGCTTGTATCGTGATGGAAGACTTAGTAAGCCGATGAATTGAACACAAGAAGCTCAGTGGGACCGAAACGCGATTACACCTCAGCCACCGACAGGTCGAAAATATTTTAAAATATTTCATAACATATTGTTTACATATTATAACATTAACAAAATATTGACGCGATGAACGTTTTGACAAAAATACTATCTACTATCTTCAAATTTTTTTGTAAAGCGTTTATGCGGCCGAGGGTTTTCGAAGCATATATTAATATTTTAGTTTGAAAATTTGTTTTAATTTCTTCACTGAGGTGCACTCACGCTTCATCAAATAAGTTATTTGATTTTCACTGTTCAGTGTATGATAAAACAATATAATTTTATTATCAATGATCGATGAGCAGGAGGTCATCAATTCGCTGGTGTGACCAAATATCGTTGGTGTCCGGTACGTGGGTGACCGGCGACCGCAACTCTCCACGCAGCGCAGGACGCAGGACCGCGAGGAGGGGTCTTGTCCGCTATGAAAATTGGAGCAGGGGTCACGAACCTCAGCAAGGAGGAACCGACTTGAGAAGGAAAATAATATTATATTAGTATTGTGATTTCCCTGCTTTCCCCTATTTATGTAAAAAAAAAAAACTAAAAGTGTCAGAATTTCTATTGTGTATGTACAAACTTTTTTTTCCACTAATTTATTAGCCAAGCGCATACTAATATTTTGTAATAAAGTGGGAGACCGATATTTTTTTCTTTCTAGCAACACCGCAAAAAGTATTTATTCGAAATTTCTGACAGGCGCGGAATTTGTTGCGCGCTACAAAATGAGCCTTCTAAACCTTCGCATTCCAGGAGTGAAATTCTTTGCGGCGACTTGTCTTGCGTTGACTGCTACCCGGTAAGTTATTTAAAAAATATATAATTAGTTATTCATTGCATTTCTCATATTGAAAAATAGTTGACAACATACCTATCCTTATCTAATAATGTCTGGAACTATTTTTTTGCGATATCGCATGAACTTTGCCTGTCTAATTTGACTTGTGTAAGGTCATGCACAAATTGTTATGATTTTTTTCATAACTAGCAGTTCTTTATAGATAACCTTTAGCCGTTAGAGCAGGTAGTGTGATTAAATCCTTCAATTATTATTATTAATGCATTTATTTTGCATCGTATTGATTTATTATTGCATTATTTGCAGAGCCATGGCGTCAGTAACAATTGAAAACCCCGACTACAAGACGGCGACTTCCATCTACGACTTCACCGTTTTGGACATCAAAGGGAACCCTGTGAAGTTGGACGTTTACAAAGGTCATGTCGCCATCATTGTGAATGTTGCATCGCAATGTGGACTCACTGCCAATAACTACAAGCAACTCAATGAATTGTATGACCAATACAGCGAGACGAAAGGTATGTCTTTGTTCAAGTTATGTGGTGATTGATGATTGTAAAGTTTGATCGACTGTGGATAACCAGAACATAACAGTGAGCCATTACAATTGTTGAAACCCATAAACAATACCAATTCTTTTGTGATGTTAAAGAATGCTGCTTCAATTAATAAACAAATAAGTCTAGATTGTTTTTGAAAGATTGTGCTTCAGACACAGGTTTTACTTTGTCTCATTTTCTTTATTTTAACATACATTTTCTTATCTATTGCCCCATTAAAGTATTTAACAAATCTAATTCTGCTTTGAATCTAACCGTTGGTAGGTACATAATCAGGGTTGCGCAGTATTTGAATTTCTTGTAATTCAAATATGTATTTGTTATTTGTATTTTGTAATTAGTATTTCAAATACTCATGGCTTCAAAATACATTTTCACACAAATACATTTAGTGATCTTGTGATAATAAGACCTCAACAATGGAGTTAGAGTTGGTCAGCTGTCTAAACGATGAACGTAAAGAGCTTACCATTCTTGAAAGCTATCCAAATATATAAAAAAAAGTGTTCATACAATTTAACACAAGTTTGTGCTCATCATTGTGAATATCTTAAAAACATACATTTTCTTATGTTTTGCCCCATTAAAGTATTTAACAAATCTAATTCTGCTTTGAATCTAATCGATGGTAGGTACTATAATCAGGGTTGCGCAGTATTTGAATTTCTTGTAATTGAATTACGTATTTGGTATTTCAATTACTTCCTAAAAATTAATGTATTCGGTATTTCAAATACCTGATGCTGAAATATTTTGTAATTAATATTTCAAATACTCATGGCTTCAAAATACATTTTCACACAAATACATTTAGTGATCTTGTGATAATAAGACATCAACAATGGAGTTAGAGTAAGTCAGCTGTCTAAACGATGAAAGTAAAGAGCTTACTATTCTTGAAAGCTATCCAAATATATAAAAAAAGTGTTCATACAATTTAACACAAGTTTGTGCTCATCAGGAACCGTAGAAAGATTATTTTCTTTAGCAAGTTTTATTCATTCCCCGACAAGAAACCGTTTGTCTGATGATGCATTTAAAAATTTAGTGTTCATAAAAATAAATTCTTATTTTACTGATAAATAGGCTGGGCTGGATTAGTTTCTATTTATATTACTTAACACCTGAGTCCTACAGCACAAAACTTTTCAAGTCTACGAAGTGGAGCGGAGATGAGACATGTCTTTTTTGAGCAATATGATTAGTCAATTTTTGCACATCTCTGCTTCGCTCTGCTCAGCTTTGCTTTTATGGAAATGCACTCTTAGGTAAGGGTACTTACAACCATTTATTGCAATTAAATGTTCTGAAAGTATTTTGTATTTTGTATTTTAAATAAAAATGGTTAAAATACTGTATTTTGTATTTCAAGTACACGGTTTGAAAGTATTTTGTATTTCGTTTTTTAAATACACAACTTGAAAGTATTTTGTAATTTGTATTTTAATTACAGCAAAGCATGTATTTTGCCCAACCCTGACTATAATAATGAATGTATAATTTATTGTTAATACTGAAATATCAAAAATAGATGATTGATCTCTAAACATTAATGGTAAAGGGGTGTATGTTTAATATTAAAATATGTATAGTTTTAAATGCACTGATAATATTTTCTGACACTTGTTGCAGTGTTTAGTAATAAAATATGTATAGTTTTAATGCAGTATTAATAATTTTGTGTCACTTGTTGATATTGTTAAGGCGCCTATATCAAAACATTGCATTCACTGCCTTTGGTTATATTTGGTACTTATATTGCCACAAGCCACCTGCGCTTTCCCATGTCTACTTGGGGAAGTTGCAAGTATGATACGGATTTGAACTAAAATACACTTGCTTTGTAAAATAAAAATTTATTTGCTAAAATAAATTTATTTGTATAATAAATACAGCTCGTTTTGTATAATATTACCAGAAATTGTTGTAAATAAAAGGAGGATCGGAATATAATTTAATGACAATTTTTTTAAAGTGTGTATGATAGAAATGAAAAATGTTGTTTTTTTGAAAGTTTATAAATGTATGCTAATTTTTTATTAAATATATTTCACAATATTAGCTTAGGTATACATAAAGTAGAACGAAGCACACAAAGACAAAAAAACAGTCTAATAGCTTAAAGATAAGTAGATACAATTTGATATAAAATTAACTAAAAATAATCATGGTATAATTTTCTTTTTTACATATGTTGTTGCCAATCAAACTTAGTAACCGTTTGAACGGAATCTGTAGAGTACTCAAGAAATTTAAGATGGCCATTAGTTTCGAGTTCAGTGCACCTCCAAACTCCCCTGATTTTGAACCAAATCGGTAGAGAACTCAAGAAATTCAAGATAGCCATTAGTTTCGAGTTCAGTGCACCTCCAAACTCCCCTGATTTTGAACCATATCGGTAGAGAACTCAAGAAATTCAAGATGGCCATTAGTTTCGAGTTCAGTGCACCTCCAAACTCCCCTGATTTTTAACCAAATCGGTAGAGAACTCAAGAAATTCAAGATGGCCATTAGTTTCTAGTTCAGTGAACCTCCAAACTCCCCTGATTTGAACCAAATCGGTAGAGAACTCAAGAAATTTATATTATTATATATATAAGTGGCTGATACGTCTGCCCACCAGTTGCGCGGCAAGCCGGATCGGGAGAGACTGGTTGATGGAGACCTTTTGAACTCTCTAGCCAGACCCTCTCGACCCATCGCCTTGCACCGCAGTGGGAGGGATGGCTTCACATGTCCATCACTGCTGGACATATTGATCCCCAGACTTCCTCTCCTTTCTTTCCCTTAAAAGACCCTCCACACGGCATCTTCAAAGATGACATAGGCCCTGGGGGATTTTTTTTCCTCAGGGCCTCCTGTGTGGACCTAATGTAAAAAATAAAAATTAAGGATAGGTGTTAGGCTGCTTTTACACACAAAAGTTTATTTGCGTAAGCCGCTGACCTAAGTATTTATATTATTATAATATAACCATATACCACCCACGCAGAATTTTTAGATAAATTATTTGTGGTATTGCTTGTACTCGAATAATACAAAGTGATGTTTAGCACTGCATTTAAAACCCGAACCTTAGTGTGATTTCATGATTATGTACAATAATTTTGACGGTATTTTAAAATACTAGGCAAAATCTGTGATTTTAGACGTATTCATGCTAAAATAATTACAATCAACACGTAATGTCAAATATGAGATACAGCTTGTTTGTGTGAAAAATCGTATAACAATGTAAAAATACTCACTGAGACCTTTGCTCACCGAAGACATTTAAATAAATTATTATTGCATTTTTATATTCCTATTGCCTAACAGGCCTCTTGCTCGCATTTTATTATGACTTGGAAAAATCGTTGAGATGGATTTTTCTACTATGTTCAAGAAAATGTTACAAAAAAAAAATGTTTGTTGTTTTCTTAATAACTCAGGTACGCGGCATACGTCATTCCTATGTCTACCCACGTTAAATTATCGTGAAAACAAGCTTATGTGTCCAAGCGGTTAACAATAAAATAAATAAATCCGTATTTTTAGCTCGTGACCTCACTAAATAAAAAAGTCCAGTATATGTTTTTTTTTTGTGTAAGCTTCATTTGTCCCTCTGTCATTTGTGTGAAATTCATCGTTTTTTTTATGATTTTTGGCTATTTAAATTATTTTGTCGCACCCTTAAATTATGTCTGGTCTTTCCGGTTTATAAAAAATTGACCAATTTTCAGGATTGAAATTTTCTAAAAATTGCCGTGGTTTCTAAAATACCTTTTAAAAAAAATACAGATATTCTACAAATTTTTGTCTAAACCAGAAAAAATAAAAGAATGTGATGCAAGTGGCTCATTGTATTGATTTATTCATATCATATCATATTATGAATAATTAACGCATTCAAGTTGTTGTAAGCTTTCTGGGCCAATGTGTTTTTCTATTGTATTTATGTAGTTAGATTTCAACTATTTCATTGTTTCTCAGCAGGGGTAGGCAGAGAGGATGGAATGCACTCAACTCTGTCGTAACATATTCCTTTCTTCGTTCCCATAAAACATAAACTTTACATAAACTTTAGTAATACTCTTGACATGACCCAGCTGAAGTATTTGATTTACTTGATCCTGCAATGTATTCTTGTAACATCCTCCACATCTTCTTTCATCTGCTTGTCATTTATAAACTTGTCATTTATATTCTCCTGACATTCCTTTCTCCGTCATGTTCAAACTAACTAAGTTCCCCTTTTTATTATAATCATTATGCTTACATTGACTTCGCATCCTTTTCAGATCTCCGCTTTCGTAATATGGTCATATGTGGTTTTACCCATAGGTTAGATTTAAAGGGAGATATGGCATGGATATATGTGGACTGTCACTGAGCTTCAACCATACTGCACTTACTATCAAAGTGGCTGATCCAATGAAAGTTATATGTTTAGTGTGTAGGTTAAATTAAATGGCGGGGGCCGCTGTGCCTAGATGCCATTTCCAGTAGTATGGTTTAACAATATTGGCAGGGGCGGTTCTCCCCGTAGGACAATAGGTGATTGACCTCCCAAAATTATAAGACATAAACAATACGTAATAATAAATTCTTACGCATCAAACTGGTCAACGCAAAACTACTTTAATTCTTTTTATTTTTAATGTACCGCAAAATAGCGGCCGTGCGCGGCGCGGCGTTAAGTGATGAGCAGTGACATCTATTGTCTTACATATAAGCTCCAATTCGCACAAATCTACGATCGTTCGATCATTGTAAATTTTGTCCCGGACATTTATATCTTCTGTCCCTGTGCACGCCATACAATAAACGAGATAGCACTATGTTTTTAAAAATTCTCCTGCATAGGTACTGGTCCCTGCGTACAGATGGTTAGGTCAAGTCCGTGTGTTTTGGATTTTGCACGCATGTCGCGTGTGAACAATAGTTGTTACAATATAATTGGACATTCGGGAAAGGTTTGGAATAATTCTTTATGTTGTTGTCGATGTAATTCGCAACGAAATATTAACATTTTCAAATTTAATTTGGTGGCACAGAAATAGACCATTTCAAAGATTATTATATCTACTTTTCAACTGTCATGATAAAACAGCTCGATTTAAAACATTGTTTTTTGTGCTTTTGTTTTGTTTTGTACATAATCTAAATTATTATCTCGAGTACTGGATGGATAAAAAATATCTAAGTAATATAATATAATAATAATTTTGTCTTCGTTAGGAACCTGAACATAGAAAAAAAACAAAAACAAAAAATTGTCAAATTGAAATGGAATTGATAGGGTGTTGTTTCTTACCCAGAATCTTTGGGAATTTGCGAGAAAGGGGACTACGGGCGGCTTTTTCAAACTGTATTTTTTTAACAATTATTTACGATACTGTCGGGGTATATTTGTTTTCATTTAAAAAAAAAAAATTGATACTATCGGTGTGCACAACTACACTGAAACGTGTTCTCTTTAACATGATTTGCCTACAAGTACATGGTTTTGTAGTGACTTCCAATTTACTACCCATATAAAAATAATACGTAATTCGAGTCGCAGATTTATGACGTAGGACGTAACCTACTTACAAATTGATATAGATAATGATATATCGGCATTTTTCATAATATCTAATACTTAAAGATTAGTCATACATATTTTTAAATGACCTCCCACGCCTGGACCCCTAGAGCCGCCTCTGAATATTGGTGACATTTTTGCGCGTACAGTTTCACACTAATAATGTTTCATGGCCCGTCTTACTTGTTACTACTATATCTGATTTTACATTATACCACACGTATTCACTTGTAACTAAACTCAGTTTAGTTTCGTCTTCCTCTGCCAGTACCATTCCTTCCTACCATGCATCAGGGTTGGTATCCAAACTCCATCAACTACATTATTTGTGTTTCAGGACTGCGTATTCTGGCTTTTCCTTGCAACCAGTTCAACGGACAGGAGCCCGGGAATGCCGAGGAAATAGTCTGTTTTGCTGCAGAGCGGAAAGTCAAGTTTGACTTGTTCGATAAGATTGACGTCAACGGAAAGAATGCACATCCATTGTGGAGTTTCTTGAAGGTATATATAATAACAATAATTATGATCTTTGTGGTTTGAATTGAAAATTAGATCTAGTGGTTTTTAGTTTTGATTTTAGAATCCAAAACATCCATAGTTAATGATAATTATATTATGATGGGAGGACTTTAAAGCAAAGAGAACCTTTTATGAAAGCATATATAAGTTAAATAAATTAATTTTGTATTCTATATAATAACATTTATTCTTTAATCCAGTAGGCTTATTATTTTGGTCACTGCCCTTTAGAAAACAGGACTTCAAAAGTTCTTCCATCATAATTTCTCTTGAGTGAGTTTAATTAGTGCGACCGTGTGTTTTTTTCCATTACTAGAACAAGTAAACACATCTCCATTATTTAAAAAAAAAATGTATGTAAAATATTTGCCTACAACATATTATTATTAGTCTAGATTTTAGACTTTCATAGTTTTAATATCTTTTTTTAGCATTATCATAACCTAGCAACATGGATTGTTAATTCAAAGCTTTTTGTAATGAGTGATCTTTAAGCCCTGTTCAGACACAGCTATAAACTGCGAGCAGATATCTGTTGAACTTATATTTTGTACCGTTCACGCAACGCTATCAAATATTTCTTCCTACGGTAGGAGAGGGGGTCAGATGAATTCAGATAGCTCGATACGAGATACCATTTCTTTGTAGATTTGGTACTAGATCTAAGAATTTGTCAGCTGACATTCGCACGTTTTTATAAAAATGACCCCCTCTCCTATTTTAGACGGGAGAGGGGGGCGCTTATCTGTTCTATATCGCCTCAAGAGCGGTTACGGCGTACGATGTACATTGTCTATGGTTGATCTGCGCATAAAGCGCTTAGGTGTGAACGGTCTGAAGGGATTTTTATAGTTTATAGCTGTGTCTGAACAGGGCTTTATGGTGATATATCTCCTTATCGGTTTCATGTCTACTACTGTAGATCTGTTTATGCAAAATTTAGAGCATGATACACAATGTGCGAAATTGTACAATTTCTATAACATAACTGCCATTATAATTAATTAGGTTAGGTTGTCATCACTTCATATCGAAAACCGCATGAGATATTTTAAAAAACCACTTTATTTAGACGAAAATTATGAATTTGAGTTATTTTCATGAAAATAATTTGGAAAATTCGATATTTTGTAAAAGTGACAAATTTCATAAAAATTCGCATTTGCGATAACGGGAATTTTTATAGGTATTAAATAAGAGTATATATTAGATTACAAAAGTGTTTTGTGATACGGCCTTCTCTACAATTTCCCAAACTGAAGAATTGTTAGATATGATTTTAGATTTTCACAGCCAAGAGTATTTTCCTTATTTATTTATTTTTTTAAATAATGAAAAAAAAAGTATTGTTTCAAATTTTTCTGAACACACTGTGTGAATGTTGTTTTCAAAAAAATGATTCTAGTGTGTGAGTTGATTTTCATAGTTGTTTTTTGGCTTTCTGATTAGAAGTTTTAAAAAAATTATGCTGTAGGTTTTTAGATCTAGTGATTTTGGTGTGTGAGTTGATTTTGAGTTTTTTTTTCTGCTTTCTGACTAGCACACATTTGCACAAAGTTTTAATGAGGTTTGGTTAGTTTCATTCAGAAAAGTATAATCCTTATAACTGTTTTCTAGTTGACATCAAAACTTCAATCAAGTATATTATTTATTTGTACAGTATTCCATTTTATCACATTGGTAGACATGAAATCGATCAGATCCAAAAATGTATTTTTCTTTCTTTAGAATAATATCGACAGTCCCGAAGAACAATGTCGGATCTGCTAAAAAAAAATTGGCTTATTTTAATTTCTTTTTGATGATTTTAGAGTCTGTATTTTCGGATTTTTTAATGGAATGAAGAATATCAAAACAACACTACATTTCTTTATCTCAAAAACAGTAAAAATGCAGAAATGAAACTTTATACAGCTCTTTTACAAAACTACAAAATCGCCCATCCGACGTTGTTCTTTAGGATCGTCAATGTCATCCCCATTCAACATAAAAACAGGATTTGCAGATTTTACTTCAGATTTTTTTAGATCAAACTTTCAAATTAGGATATATTATAGCTGTGTTTTTGAGGTTAGTTGCATATTCTTGAATAAAGGCGATATTAAGATATATTGAAAAACTACGAAGACAGAAAACAGCACTTCGTCATTGCGCCAGTTATAATTATATCTCTTAAACGAAACCTTTTTTTTTTTTTGCATAATTCTAGAGAGAAGACTGGTAGATACATAGGCACTCTAAGTATCGCCCTGGTGAAAGATCACCATAAAAAAATGAAACATTGCTTAAAATGGCATTAGTCAAATACGTTTTTAGATTTTCACGGCCAAAAGCATTTTTGTTGTTTGTTTTTGGGGTGTTATGCCGTGTGGTGCTGCCTCCTTAGCCGACGTTTCGGACAGCGTTGCAGTGTCCATCATCAGGGCAGATCACACATTCACACATCGTCGGATCTGCCCTGATGATGGACACTGCAACGCTGTCCGAAACGTCGTCTAAAGAAGGAGGTAGCGCAACACGGCATAACACCCCAAAAACAAACAAAGAAAAAGGCATTAGTCAAGTTTGGTGACCTGATCCGAATATCCCTTTACTTCCCATTCTTTATCTCCACCATCTCCTTCTCTTCCCCTTTCATTTTAGCCTCACAATATACCTCTACTGGGAATATATATGTTATATATTATACATATGTTGTATTCACATTAATTCCCCAAATTAATCTTTAATTTATTCCGCTGGAAACCAAAAATCGTGTTACTTAACAGCTAACATATAACTGGTGCAACTACGATTTATTTTAAATTCAACATTCACAATATTAACATTTTGTGCAAACGTGTTTTCGCCACACCAATGGAGCAACGAATTCTCAGTGGTGTAAAGCACGTTTGGTAGTCTAATCACTAAACATCCTTTTCAGGAAAAGCAAGGAGGTACCCTGGGAAGTTTCATTAAGTGGAACTTCACCAAGTTCATCATCGACGAAAACGGTATTCCCGTGGAAAGGCACGGTCCTACCACCGAGCCCAAGGACTTGGTCAAACACCTTGAGAAATATTGGTAGCCCATATTGTTTTTGATTTATCTTTGTCTCTCTCTTTATTGAATTCTGCTCAGTTTTGTATTTCAATTATAAATTCCCAAATCAATTTCATAGCATAATCTGTTGTTGATGGAGAAATTATTTCATTTTCCACCAATTAACTTTTTGTTTGATTCCAAGTTATATATACTGGCTGATACCTGATGCAAAATATTTGATGCAAATGTATAAGATTGCATATACATACAAACAAAAGTGGGAGCCGAGCCACAAATTATGGGAAAGGAATGAAGCAATCGCAAATGGCGTGAAACCCTTGGCTCACACTTTGGTTTTACGTGTTTATATGCAGCATTAGAGGAAACATTCAGGAAATAGTTTAAATAAATAAAGTGTCTCTGTTCTTACTTTTACAGAGTTTGTAAATAGTGAAAAGTAATTAACTCCTGAAATCAGTTTGATAACAAAATAATTACAATTCCACTCAATCTCTGCAGGAATACTGATGTTGGGGAAGAGTCCTTCAGTAGGTACTAGTCCGCCAATGGAGATGGGATTGTCTTTTTTATAAAATAAACGGTTTTTTTAATGGTGCCCCAATACATTTTTATTGAATGTAAATACTTGTGTACATACCTAGTTATAGCCACCTATCTTAGCCATACATCTTGCATTGTCATTTTTAAGTGAATATTTCAATTCAAATTATTATTACGTCTCAACTGTTGATTTGCTAGAGAATTGACACATCTGAACTTTGTTGCTTGTTCCTCTATCATGTTCATATTTCATCAATCTTTTGTGTTAATTTCCAGTCAACCTGTATGTATATTTACTTTTTTCGCAAATACAAAGAGAATTGGTTATTTTTTATGACTACATATTGTTATTCTAGACCGGTCAGTGGCCGAATTGGCATCTCATCTGGTTCCCACCCAGTGAGTACAATTCCTCGGCTGGCTAAGTCTTCCACTATAACATTTTTCACTTACTGTGGTGGTAGTAGGAGATTTTCAAATATTGTCAGATTATTCACAACCTGGGAATGTTTGCCTTTTAAAAAAAAAACCTACATATTTTATTTTTTCTTCTTGGTGTTCTCATGTCGTAATCGTAGATTCTATTTCTAATCTTATTTTATTTTCAGGACAAACAAGGAGGAACTCTAGGAGATTCCATCAAATGGAACTTCACCAAATTTATCACAGACAAGGATGGTAAACCGGTAGACAGGCACGGGCCTACTACAGAACCCAAAGACTTGGTCAAACATCTCGAAAAATATTGGTAGCTGCTTGTTTCACATAATCATTATGCATTTCAATGTTTTCTCTACTCTCTCTAAAAAATGTTATAATAATTCATTCATATATTGTGTGATCTTTTTATTTTTGCCCATAACTCCCGAAGGAGAATTTTATGATTCGATATAACATATTTAGTTAAACTGTTCCGGTTTAAAAAATATTGTTGATTCATGGTGTCCTTCTACCACTATTTTTCTTCTTTATTCTTATTGATTATTCATATTAATACAGTTTTATCATAGCTCTAATGAACAATAAATAAGTACTCCAGTTTTCTTTTACTTCACAATTTCTCTGTTTAGCCAATATCTTTACAATTTCAAAGCACAAATAAGAATTTTCAATCAAATAATCAGTTTGTATTTTTACCCACATGTTATTATTGTATTTCCAATGCATAAACATGGTTTTCTAAAGAAAAAAAAACTTGTAAAATTATGTAAATTTGTATCAATTAATATGTAATCACCAAAGAATTTCTTAACTATAGCTTTTGCACGAAATATTTTATTTTATATGTTTGCTTATGTAGGATGTTAATCTATATTTAGTTAAGCAATGATAATTATTATTTACAATAAATGTTATTAATCAACGTATTATTTTTTTTTTGTGAACTTGAATCCCTTAATCACCTGTATTGTATAATTGCTTTTCCTAATTTTTGAGTTTAGTTAGAGTGATACAAATTTGAAATGGATTAAGTAAAGTAGCAAACAAACCTTCGGACTAGGGATGTTACGAACATTCGCATTCGCATGTGCGAATAATTCGCATCATTTTAAACATTCACATCGACATTTGCATTCGCAACAATCGATGCGAATGTTTAGCCAATGCTAATGTGTGCATGTCACTGTCCATGTGTCTTTTGTTTTCTGTCTAAGCAGTCCAAGTCTGTCTAAGCAGAGTAACCAGGATGGTAAACGGCATTCAGCTTCAGGGGCTAAAAGGTTGAGGACTTCAACAAGCAACATTAATAAGCCTTCGACAAGTTCTGTTAAAACTCTTATAAGCAATCTGGCAGGAATCCTAGATTCCTCAAGTGAGTGACGGTGCAGAATCTGGAGACAGCTGTGAAATCAAAGCTCAATTGAAGGCATATCTTAAAGAAAAACGAGCCTCTCTTGATGAAAACCCGTTGGACTGGTGGAAGACTAAATTTAAATACGACAAATTGACAGATCTGGCTCGTAAATATCTGAGCGCTCCACCGGCCAGCGTTCCGAGTGAACGATTGTTCAGTGCAGCCGGCCTTATATACGAGCCCCTTAGAAATCGCCTCATGGGCGAAAAGGCTGCAAAATTGCTTTTTCTGAAATATAATATGCCTCTTTTGAAGTTCGATTATTAAATTGCTTAATTACGATTATAACTTACTATATAAGAATTGATTTATTGTTTTTATTTTTTTATTAAAACGATGATTAATGTTGACTGAAGTTTTTTTTATGTGATTCCTTAACATTCGCATTCGCACATTTGTACTCTGAACATTCGCATTCGCGAATGTAAACAATATCACATTCGTAACATCCCTACTTCGGACGGTCTGATTTCCAATACAAAAGATGAAAATCAAAATCAAATCAAAAATCCAAATCGATGCAAACACAAGAGGCCCTGAGGAAAATATTTTCCCTCGGAGCCTTCAACCAAGTATATCTAGACAGGGCATGTGTGTCTTAAAAATGACACCAGTACTAAACATATTGGTTTATGAAAACATTTATCAAAGAGAAAGTGCACTATCTTACAGTCAAAAGATCGCAAGAAACATTGGTTTTTACCTTTTGTTGGTCTATGTGGAGTAATTTGTTTTCCAGCAAGTTCGCAGCATCGGAATGACTAGCTTTGTGAAGATCATTTTTAAAACAAAATTGAGGCATTTTCGTTGTTTGTTTTTGGGGTGTTATGCCGTGTTGCGTTACCTCCTTCTTTAGCCATATCGTCGCATGTGTTCTGATGATGGATACTGCAACTCTGTCCGAAACGTCGGCTAAAGAAGGAGGTAGCGCTGTTGCGCATGGCATAACACCCCAAAAACAAACAACGAAAATGCTTTTGGCCGTGAAAATCTAAAAACGTATAAAAAATTGAGGCAGTTAGAAGTATTTTAGGTATGGGCTATCACGGATTTTTTTATTTAACAATCTTATCAGTTATACGAATACTATAAAAAATATAAAGGTTTCATGTAGATTCAGGGCAGCATATTGAAAAAAGTAACATTTTATAAAAAATGTTTAATTTATTCCTAGCAAAACAACTACGTCACGCAAGAGATGCTACAGAATTCGATGGGTAGTTGTATTATGAAATTAGGTATGGGAGGGCTAATCTATAGTTATTATATCGATGCTCAGAGCCTTAGTCAACTTTGGGGATGCTGTGTGGAAGGTATTTTTAAGGAAGGGAAGGAGAGGAAGTTCTAGAAGGAAAAAGGTATCAGGGAATGCAGGAATCTAGGGGTCTATGAGTGATGGACATATGAATTCATCCTTCTGCCGCAGTACGAGATGATGGATCGAGACAGCTGAAGAGGTCCAAGGGTCTCCCTAAACTGGACTCTCCCGATCTGGCATGCCACACAGCTGGGCACATACGCCGCCAAGACCTGAACACACCTCACCCGATGAACCCGGTAAGTCACCAAAGGTAGCAAACCATTTAGTGTGGAGGTGTTGGTTATCCAATAAAGGGGGCGGTGGTACCAATATCCACCTCCCAAATTGAATTAGTTATACATCATAATGAATATTGTTAATATAAATAATGCTCCAACATCGGAATATATATTTAGATTCATATTAGTACTGACCTTGCATAATCAATAAGTCAATCAATAAAGGTACTTAAAAGGAGAAATAGTTTATGTAAAGCTATAAAAAACATTATATTGCATACATTTGGATATAATTAGGAATGTATATTATTATTCAAATTATTTATCGTTTTTATTACCAAATTCTTTAGGCCATTAATGGTTCCCAAACTTTTTGAGTTTGGGAGCTACTTTTTTCATCAACATCTTCATAATAGTTGACTTCTAATATGAATCTTATACGCATTTGTTGTTTTTGCTGTTTTAATTAGTAATGTACAATCGTAATTAGTAATATAATGATAATCACAAAAAAGGGTCCCCTTGACCATTACCCACAGCACACTGCCGAAGGTATAAATCTCACGTGCAGAAAGTATCAATTTCAGATAACCATTTGGCTACGCCGGTGCTCAACGGGTACAAATAGCATGTAACTGATAAATACTTTTGGTGCTTAACCTTCCCTTACTGTGCTGAAAAAATCCGCCCAGTGCTGTGTAATCACTACACAAGCAGAAATGGTCGATTTAAAAGCTGAAAAAAATGAATATTCATATCAAATCGCTATATTTCATTATAGTTGAAGTAAAAAATGATAATAATTAATATGTAATTGCTGAAAACATGAAAAAAACATTGGTAGCTCAAAGAAACGATGCTCATACAACATGCGAAGAGACCACCCCGAATGAATGCCGAGCGGCGACTGGCGGAGGGTCCGCGCCGTCCGTGGTGGAAACCGAAGGAACAAACACGATTGACGACTAACCAGTAACCACACGGTTCTCTTTCTCGCGCCTACTTATATCGAAGTAGGTGAGAGTGAGACTTGCATAGTGTCGCACTAGCCGCACGCTTCATGCATTTGTATGTCTCACCCGCAGCGCTGATCGTATGCCAGAAGTTTGATTGTATTGGTGAATTTATTTTCGATTTTCACAAAATACCTCTGATGTGCCAGAAAGGTACTGATTGTTATTTTTTATTTTTTTTATTTAATGGGTAAATGTAAAACGGAGGATTACCTAAAATCTGAACCCAGAAATTTCCATATTTATGGAGATATTAAAGGTGCAAGAAGCAATGTGTATAGATACACATCGCAGGCAAGGGAGGGTTAAAGGAGTCTGCCCACATAATTAGAACATACAATGATGGTTCTATGAACGTATCAAGCACAAAAATGAACACTACACGCAATACTATGCCAACTGTACAATTTGTACAATTTCATGCACGGAGCGTATCACCACCGGCAAAATATTCTACCCATGGATTTGTTGACGGTTCGGTCATGGCATGCTACAGTGTTGGACGGTGATGGAACGGTCTAGTGGGCATGGTTTCTTTTTATTTCATAGAAAGTATATTTTTTTTAATGTGACTATACAGTTACTGTCATGGTATGATACGTTGTAGTGGGCAGAATCCTTAAGAAGTTAAATTGCTTCCTTAAACTGGAATCCTTCTAGTTGGGCAGTCAAAACATTTTTCAAAATAATGTACAGGGTGGGGCAGAGCAACTATTTGAATTTGGCACCATGAAGCGATGGTTGCCGCGAGGAGGGTGGGGATAGTCACATTTGGGAAGGCGGAGCGTAAAGTTGTAGCTCACTTGGTTTAGTTAGCATCATGGAGTGGACGAAGGTGGAGCGCGCATTCGTTGTAGGCATACTTTTCTAACAGTCTGTGCGACGATCTTTCATAGCAGCAAAATAATCAGTGATTTGTGGGTTTACAATTTGTGAACAGTCCATTAGTTTAAAAATTATTTTAAATCTTTAACGTGGAAACAGAAGAAGAAATTAATACCTTTTTCAAACATAGCAAACTCATTTTGTGGCACCATTTTAATCCAAAAATAAATAAATACTTAGTTTTAACCACTTTTATTGTTTAAAAAACCTATTTTGTAAACAATGCTTTCTTCAAAGGATTTACTTAAAACCATACCCATTTGCAACACACTTATTTTCATCGTTAAAATAAACATTAAAATGACAAAAATATATTTAGTAATAGTAAAAATAATCAAGTCTTTCAAACTGACACACCAGTCAGGGCAGTAATAGTTACACATAACAGAATAAGTCTGTAAAACTAGATGAAGAAATAAATATAAATAATAATACAATTAAATATTTGTGGATGCGATAAGTCTAGATAATTCATCAATCAAATTCAGGAATGTCGTCATACGAATAACCTGGAATATTTCTAAAGGCACAAAAGGCAATTCTTAGGTGGTACGCACCGGGCAAAAACATGATGGCTCCCAGAACAATCATCGAATGCATTCTGTCCTGGTACTGGGCATCTATATGTCCTGTCACAATGAGAATTCCAACGAGAAGCAGAATAAATCCACCGATACTCAAGATTGTTGAAAGAATTATGGCCTTCCAAGGAACTTTTGGCGGAGGATAATCAAATTGTTCATCCAAATAATCACTCTCTGCCCCTGAGAGCCGAGTGTATTGCACATTATCGTGTGGGAAGTTTCGCCTTCTCGACATTTGAATTCGAACCGCAGATCTTCAAAGAAAAAAAATAACATGTTAAAATTATGACAAGCATCATAAATATAGCGATAGCGAGTTATTTAGTAAACATAAACAAAACATACCTGAGAAATAAGAATACACTCTATAAAGTATCAGTAATTATTTGCGATATCCGTTGCATTATTGATAATTGGTGGACGTGTGGATGTTGTGAGAATTTTATAATCAAACTCAATTTTATAAACCGCTCAACCCGAAGCGAAAAGTCATCGAAAAGTGTTCGACATTTTTGACATTTCTCTACTTGCGGTTTGACAGATATTTTTTTTATAATTATTATTAGGCTATCCTGGTATAAAAAATATGTATTATTAGTTATGGCTACACCCATAATGATGTAAGTCATTGACAGTTTTTCTATGGTTTTTCTGATTGTTGTCAACTGCGAAGTTTTCATTCCGAACATCCGAATTCCGATTTCCGATCAATTTCGGTTCTAGAAGCGACTTTTACCGCGTAGATAAAAATTTGATTGTTCAAAATTATTTTGTGAATTAGATATTTGATTGATAAAAATACCGAAATGGCTCTTTTAAGAACAGCCCTTAGTGTGCGTAGAACCGTCAGCTTGAATAACATTGCAGCTATTCCAGTTGCTTCATACCATGCGAATGTAAGTTGGGTTATATTTTTGTTTCCAAATTCGAGGTGAAGGTCGCCTCAAACCTGTCACGTCCGGACTGTTTCATAATATTTTCATTCTCCTATTTAAGTATTTTAGATTTAAACTCTTCTATTCCAAAGATTTACGTATTTGCACTACAGATTTTACCCAGCCATACAAAATAATATCATTTTACATTTTGCTTCCTTCGTCGCATTTACTTGAAATCAATATTTGTGAACTGATGTGACCTATATAAATGAATCGTAGATTATTTATATACCATGTTTCCTAGAATGATAAGGGGTTTCATTATTCTGCATTACCATTGTTTTACTTACCTACTTATTATGCTAACTGTCAATGCTGATGTATATATGAGGTGTGTAAAAGCAAAGGCAGCAATCTCCATTTCGGGGAGATTGCGATGTTTGCTTTTGAAATGACCTAAAAATGGTTGTCAAGTGATCAATCAATTTTAATTTTAACCAAATACATAACTATTAAAATGCATTATTTTCCATTTCCGGTGAATGAAAAAATTGTTTCTCATTGTCAAAGATTTAAAAAAATAATTATTTTTATTTATTAACCTTGTCCAGTAATTCTGGATATTTACCCAGATTGGTTTCTTAACCCCTTGAATGTCGGATGAAATTTGCCCACATATGGCCGATTTCCATAGAAATTTAATATCAGAGCATTCCGAGAGGCTAGAGTTATAATATATATAATAAAAAGCAACGTCTGGAATGATATTGGCGCATGCGATTCTGACCTTGTTTTTGAACAGTTTCTTTATACATAAGGGTTAAAATCGCATTTTATTTTTTAACCTCTCATCCGTCACCTGCCTACGACAAATGAGATGTTAATAAGATATGCTATTTATAAGTGAAGATAGTTTATACACATTTCATTTATCTAATTAAAAGAAAATTGCTCTTTATTACAATAATATGTGATAATATGAGTTATTAGGTATTATATTTTTACCTATGCTATCTTAGGTATTGGAGCACTATGAAAACCCGCGTAATGTTGGCTCCATGGATAAGAAAGACAAGAATGTGGGCACTGGTCTGGTTGGCGCTCCTGCCTGCGGAGATGTCATGAAGCTGCAGATTAAGGTTGATGAAAACGGCAAGATCATCGATGCCAAGTTCAAGACATTTGGCTGCGGTTCCGCCATCGCCTCCAGCTCTCTGGCCACGGAATGGGTGAAGGGAAAAACAGTTGACGAGGCATTGAAACTCAAAAATACAGACATTGCCAAAGAACTATCCCTGCCTCCTGTAAAGTTGCATTGCTCCAGTAAGTATAATGATCTTCTTACATCAATGGTAGGCGGTGACTTTGTGGACTTGTATTTTGTTCAACTTTAAAATTTGGTTAACTTGTTGAAGGCCAGCATACAAAAAATATATTTTTTCAATATGACATAAAATATTTGACACTTCTCACTTTTCTCACAAATTCAATTTTTATAACGTTTCTTTTGTGATATAATACAAAAATTACATCAAAATAATGTAGATAAAATGAACTTCCTAATAATCACTCAAATCTATGCTTTCCACAATGGATTTATATAAAAAACAATGAATAAAATATAGACTTCGAATATGACAGTGTTCATATTATCAAGCGGCATCCATTTTGTCCGCCATCTTTGGTGCGTTATTAGCAATTAATATGAATTATTCGGAGTGGCTAATGCTATCCAGTAATTCGTAATGTCAAGAACGAGAATGGCCCAAGCGATTCTGACCTTGTTCTTCATACAATTTCTTTATACATAAGGGGCAAAATCGCTTCAAACATCCGAACCCGCCGGGGGGACTGCGGCCCACAAGAGGTTAAACCATTAGTAATTGGTAGTAAGCGGCGGCAAAACAAAGAATTCCAAGTCACGAATCTGCAAAAACATCATTCGGAGATATTGAAGTTTATTACAATAACATATCAATTCTCGATTTCAAACTTAAATATCTCCGAGTGATGTTTTTGCAGATTCGTGACTTGGAATTCTTTGTTTTGCCAAGGCCTAGCAGCTTACTAGTAATTAGGGTCTCTTCACCATATTCCTAAGTCATCGGCCGTCCCTAATTGCTATGCTTTTCTCCCATAATTTATTCAATAATAGAAGTGAGTCATTCTGGTCAGAATGAATGTGATTCCGAATGCATAATGAAATGATTTCCGATTTCCTCTCACTGGTTCCGAACTTAAATTCAAACATCGACCGATAATGACAACACTATCTGGATGGAGCGTATGTAGTGGATCTTTAAATTGAGACCGGAACCAAACATAGGTTTATTTCTATTTTTAACTCGCGCATTATAAATACATCTTATAATGGACAGCATTTATTTTCAGGCCAAGAATAAATCACTGTTTGAGTGTTTGATGATACACAAGCATTACTCGACACTACACCCATCGATTATTGGTTCCGATTCCACGTCAAATCCAATAAATCTTGTAACTCCTGCATTCTCGAACTCTGGTGTTTCAACGCACACAATGGTTGCTTTTAGTATTCCTACGGCGACGGCGCAAAATACGTACATTCCTTATCACAATAATGCTGCAACTCTTTTTTACTTATTAACCGCTTGGACACATAAGCGTGTTTTCACAATAATTTAACGTAAGTAGACATAGGAATGACGTATGTCCCGTACCTGAGTTATTAAATAATGTGAGACAAACAACATATGTCTGGCTTCCTCCAAAGAAAAAAGTAATAATTTTCTTGCATCTCCCTCACTCTATTTAAGAAATGGTGCTGCTTGCTGTTGCCGTGGAAATTATAAAAGCAGCCAATGAGTTTTCTCCAGTGGATTCGATGAGTCCGACGGAACGAGCCAGGAATAGAGTCCATTGGATTGAACTCGGAATCGAATGATGCCGACAATTATTACTGTTTTATATTTTTAAGAAATTGTTTTATGTCTGTCCTTGAATAGTTAATATACAAGTTTTCTTTTAAACTTAAATTCACAATTAACAAAAAATAAAACTATTTTAGTAAAAATGCACTTGAGTTTTTCCACAATAGTTAATACTTATCTGCATTATTTTCTGTGCCTCGGTGGATTTAATCGTTAAAAAAATAAACCATATTCGTTTTGAATCCTACCTACTCACCTAATATTATTTTTAATTTCCAGTGCTTGCAGAAGATGCAATTAAGGCTGCTTTGTCAGACTACAGGATCAAACAGAAGAAACCCGAATAAAAATCAACGTTAAATAAATAAACTACTACCCACCTTTAATGCCAATGTGCAACTTTATTCATTCAGTGCTTCGTAATAACATCTGAAACAAAATTCTGGAATGTTTTGGACTTGCCATATTCCAAATAGCTTTATAGTGTTATAAGGTAGATATTGCGGGTGTTCATACATGCCCATCATTGAAAATTTGACTCCCAAATTGGGTTTAATTAATTATGTATGTAGTTCTCATTAATATGGCGAATATAACAGTTATCGAGTTTAAATATATATTTATGTAATTTTGTAGATAAAGTTAGAAGGAAGAGAAGATGTGAAAATCATTGATCAGCAATGATTTGAATTTGAACTGATAGATAATTATTCCGCTACGATCGATCTTGGTTTTGTATTTTTCAAGCTTTAAAAGCTAATTATTTTATCATGTAAATAAATAATGATGTAGTTGAAAATTCTAACTTTGTTTTATTACCCATTTGTAGGTAGTTAAGTGTTGGATTTGCACTCGCACTTTGCAGATACAAACCTCTGTAAGTCTCCGTCATTACACAATTAACAATATCACCCTTTTATATTGGATGTAGGGAGGGTTAAAATATTGTCAGGTTATCCATAATCTGGGATTAATTCTGGTGCCCTCTTCTATCAAATATGAAAAATATATATACAAAATCTGAAATAAAGAATAAATAAAAAAAGAGACATAGGTATATTGATTTCTTATTTATTTACAAAAAAAAAATACGTTTTAGGTAATTGTGATGAGTTCAGTGCAAATTTTACAAAAACTTTTTTCATTCTTTATCATTACTATGTATTAACTTTACGGTTTACTTCTCACAGTAATGAAATGATTGAAAAAAAAACCCATGTTTTTTGTGTCTGATTCCTCCACTCCACTTTGGTTAATTTTACAGAAAAGCGATAGCACTGATTTTTATTACATGTTTCTTTGTGCACACATTTATCTTACTGAAATCAGAACAAATTCCTTAAATAAACTTGATAAACCGTGAAAAATTTACAAATTGGAAGAGACTGTAGAATTTTCAGGACACAGGCATTTTCATTTATTGTAGAATTGTACGAGACATTTCTAGCGAGTGATATATCTTGGTAGATTAATTTTGAACCAAGGGTGGAGTTAGCCTCGTTCTTCAAGCATCGGCATGGCAGATAAACTCTAAATGCAATTAATATTTAGTTTGAAACAGGAAAAAAGGTGTACCGACATACAAAAAAAAAATTGAATAAAGTGAAACTCAATCCACATAAGATTCTCTCATAAGAAGTTTCACATTTTATGCACGAGAAGTTCTGTGTTTTCGGTCCCTTAATTACAGAAATTTATAAAATGGCCCAATATATCCGACGTAGTATAAGGTTTTCCCATTTAGGTACATTGGAAAAGTTTTTAATGGTGTGTATACACTTGGAGAACCGCTGGGTCAGACCTACAAACTGTTTGGTGAAAAGAATAATTAACAAACCATATTTGTATACGCACCAGAAGAAAGTTTCACTGTAATGGATAACATTATTATTTCTCAGTGGTGGTGTTGTGTTTCTACAGTAATTATTATTATACTTTATTACGGACACAAAATTTAATGAAGCTATTTCCTTAACGCTATTGGTAAAGCATTATAAAGAAAAATAAATAAATTATTTCTTTAACCTTCGAAAAATATGTTATTATTATCCTGACGAAGAAACCATCGGTTTCGAAACATGTCGATAACTATGATTATAATAGTGATGTACACAAAGTTATTGTTTCATTTAATAAAAAAACATGTATATACTTTAGTATGTCATATTGCATAATATTAAATAAAATATGTATGTATGCTTACTATGTACATAGATAATAAATACTAATTCACAAAGTAAAGCGAATGCTTAAAAACTGCTTGGTTTATATGTGATTTTCATTATACATAATAATACACAAGAAGTAACAACTATGTATGCACATTTTTATGTATATAAAAGTGTATAATGATCCCAAAATGAGCGTGTTCATTTAACCTCTTGAATATCGGATGACAGTTAAGATGTCAAGGCCGTATTTCACAGAAAATTAATGTCAGAGCATTCTGAAAAAACTAGAGTGCTCTAATACAAAGCAAAGTCTGAAATGATATTGGCGCAAGCGATTCTGACCTTGTACAGTTTCTTTATACATAAGGGTTAAAATCACATTTTATTTTTAATCTGACAGCTGTCACCCGCCCGCCAGCGGGTTTACGACAAACGAGTGGTTAGGTATTTGATTGTATCACAATTAAGGGCACATACAAGTGAATCGGAGCCATCGTTAAACGTTTTCAACTGACTTGGGTAAAAACAGATTGATTAAACAGAAATTTGCTTTAGCAGACCAAAATGGGTGTAAAAGAAAAAGATTTATAAAAATAATCTGCAATTTTATCAGATATAAAAAAAATAAATTATAATTTGATAATAATAATGATCTATTTTTTAACATTAGTAGGGTTGTGTTTCAAACTCTTATCACATTTCATGACCATTACAAATCGATGATCAGCGTCATTTTCTCAATTTTTGAAACGGTCCACTTTAAAAACTGATTCTTGATCTGTTTTAGCTTTTGATCAAATTATTATGGGTATATGCGGATATGGGACCGCCACCCCGGAATCATTTATTGGATAACCAACACCTCTGCCATGAGTCATTCAAGTGGTTGGGCTATGTTTGGTGACTTAGCAGGGGTGCCCGGGTTCATGGGGGTGAGGTTTGTCCGGGTCTTGGCGGTGTATGCATCGGCCCGGCAGCTGCGTGGCAGGTCGGATCGGTAGAGACTGGTTGAGGGAAACCTTTTGATCATCTCTCCAGCCGGACTTTCCCGGAACATCGCCTTGCATCTTGGGAGGGATGGATTCATATGTTTGTCATTCCTAGAGACACCGACCCCCAGATTCCTACCCATCCCTCATACCTTTTTCCTTCCCAGAACTTCCTCTCCTTTCATTCTTCAAAATACCCTCCACACAGCATTCCCAAAGGAGACATAGGTCCTGAGGGGGGTTATTTTCCTCAGGGCCTCCTGTGTGGAGCTAATGTAAAAAAAAAGATCAGCTAATAAGCAGTATGACATATGGATGAAAGCTGAAATGAACCGAGTGTTGACCATTTAAATGTAAAAAATTCAAAATAACGCTGATCTGTTAATTTGTGACCTCAAAACAGTTATTTCAATTAGGTAAAAGGCCTAATTTTTGTAAACAGAGTTGAGCAGCATCTGCCTTTGCCTGTTTCTTGTTGGCGCTCGCCACATTTGGCTGGTATTCAATTCCATTGACAGTCACCTGAAAAATAACAATGCAAATAATTATTTAGTTTGCAACAACACTTTCTTTACTGCCTTAACCCCTAGGGGCCGGAACCCTGCAATTATATAGTTCAAGAATCATGCCTACGCAAGGTGTGAAGCACTGAAATTTTGTCTTCGGATATTACTTCTACTAAGTTAGTTAAAAATAAAAAATGTCTCTTTATCAAGTATGGTATTGTCTGCGTGTTGGTTTTAACAAAAAAAATCTTTTTATATATTAAAATTTCTTGCCGTTCCCGGCTTGAAAACATTATAGGAAATAGTGTTCAGGGGTGTAAAAATATTGGGTACTGTATGCTTCCAGAGTGGTAGCTGTTCTTAGTGTTGCTCTAAAGACCACCATTCAGAACCAAAACATTGTGTAAGTTGTGTTTTCCGACAGATTTGAACAGGCCCTGAAACAAAGCACAAACTTACTTTTGCAAGCGATGATACCTCCAAAATCACCACACATTAAAGCCCTGTTCAGACACAGCTATAAACTATAAAAGATCATAGCACGCCAAATATCGCTCTCCATACAATCCCTTCAGACCGTTCACACCTAAGCGCTTTATGCTCAGATCAACCATAGACAATGCACATATTACACCGTAACCGCTCCTATACGAATCCCGCGATCTACGAATAGATAAGCGCCCCCCTCTCTCGCCGAAAATAGGAGAGGGGGTCATTTTAACTAAAACGTGCGAATGTCTGCTGTAAATTCTCAGATCTAGTACAAAATCTACAAAGAACGTATCTCGTATCGAGCTATCTAAATTCATCTGACCCCCTCTCCTACCATAGGAAGAAATATTTGATAGCGTCGTGTGAACGGTACAAAATCTAAGCGCTCCCGGTTCAACAGATATTTTCACGCGGTTTATAGCTGTGTCTGAACAGGGCTTAAATCGGGTCACGTTTAAAACTATCTTTATGAAAAATACTCATATAGCATAGACTAAACTTCGGAAAAAATTCTGTAACTAAGTTGGATGTATCAGGGTGGCCACAGACCTGAAAAACCGGGAAAACCTGGAATTATCAGGTAATTTTTACGGAACCGGGTAATGTTAATAAAGAATATCAGGGAATTCCCAAAATAAAACAAAATTTGTTATTTTGCGATTTGTGAAGTCCCATAGTGGTGTTTTATTACTTTTACTTGCGGCGAGTGTAACAAAAGATATGCCGACAAAGACAAACAATATAGGTAGGTATTTTATTTATTATTATTTTCGTAAATAGCCCTTGCAACACAATCATGTCAAAGATCACCCGCCTTGGTTTTTCCCCTATACTACTATTTCAGTAGATGCAAAATCTGTAAAGAAAAAGCTAGCAATGTTATATATAACAAAGTGTCAAGGGTCAGGGAATACAGTATGTGTAAATGCTCCTCTGTGAGTAGCTTATCAAAAACTATGTAAGTCATACATTTTACTTACGAGTGTAAAGCTAGCCTTAGAAACCAATTGAAGACCTTGAGAAAAAACCTCAAATATCATCATTTTTCAAAAAAAAAAAAATTATTTAATTTTTCAGTTGTTTGTCTATAGATTACAGTTCTTGTTAAATATTTTAAAAAAAATTATGTCTTTTACTGTGATTAAAAAATAAAATAAATAAAAAATTATGTCCCGACTATGAAAATATGGTACTTTTGTAAAAACAGCAATTGTCCACAAAATTTGTTTGAAAGCTGCAAATTATTGGCACAAATGTTCATTACTATTTTACTGCTGCATGGCGCTGTACTCCTCACTGTTTGATGTTTGTGAATTAATTGCTACTTTTCATAGTAGGTATATTCTCCATATTTTAAAGAAAAAAACAGCAAAGGTTCAAATCTTTTGTAAAAACAGCAAATGTCACTTTGAATTTTGAAAAAATATTTATTAATTATATTTTGCTAAACTTATTCAGTGCAAAGGTTTTCATAATTAAATATTAAAAACATCAGTAGAATCGTGGCATTCAGTTTAAATACTATATACAATAATCCATTTGTGACATTTGAGATCTTCAAAAATTGTAACAGCGAAAAAAAAACGATGTTATGCTGTCTACCTTGAATAAGAAGTTCTTCTTGTGATCCGGTCCACACTCGAAGCACAGCGTGTAGGAGGGGACTCCAAACTTCCTCTTGGAGCAGAATTCTCCCAGGAGGGAGACAGGGTGCTTTCCCGAGAGGGTCTTCACTGTGGCAGGGCCCCCCCTCCGGGCGGGGTTCCTCTGCTTTGACTGAGAATTACAAGCACGCTACTAAATTAAGTAAATTCTCCAAAAGTCGAACAACACGTGCAATAGGGTAAAATTCTGAGATGCCCGCTGTACTTGTGTTTTTGTAAATTGTATCATTTTACCAGATATTGTGTGAATTTTATTATTGTAGAAACAAACAGTTCTTAGGTAAAAATGAGTTGTAACAGTTTAAAATGTTTTAGAAATGCATAATAACAAGAATCGGTACCAATTACGTCTCTACGAAATATCTGGGGAGCGATTATATATATTTTACCAGGCAAGGGTTAGGGAATAATTTGAGGTAAATATAAAAATTTACGTGATGCATGTATGTAAGTGAATGTGTATGTGCGTAAGTGAATGTGTATGTGTCTGAATTGTAGTAGTGGAGCTTCGTGAGTTATTGATAAAGTTACCAGTAATGTTTTTCTTAAAGTTTTTTTTAAGGTACAAAATAAATTAAAATCGAGGCAAGCGCAAACAGCACATCGCTATGCAATATGTTAATTAAGTACAGAATTGAGCAGACAGTCCAACACAAGAAATATTCGATGTTAATAAATACCTCTTCTTTGGCTACCAGTCCCTTGGTGTCTAATTTAATTTCTAGCAACAGCGGAGTGAGGGATCCATTCTTCTCCTTCCCGAGGCCTTCTCCTGGTTTCCATCCCATCTTCTGGAGGAGGTGCATGCCCATTCCACCGCTCACCGGGGCCGCAGTCTGTAGCTGGTCCTATGTCAAACAAATCCAATCAGATATCCACCCCTTTGCAAAATTATCAAACGACTGTTATATTTTATACAGAAATTAATCAAAATGTGACACATAACTTGTAATGGAATTACAATAACTTTCGTAATGCAAATGCTAAACGTTTAATATTTACGATTATGGAAAAATAATTTTTAATTTATGAGTACACATAAAACATACAATAATCAAAATTTACAAGAAGAACTAAAATACTGAAATGAGTTTTAAAATATGTAAAAGAAAAAATCATACAAAAAAACACCTACACATTGTAAAGAACTTTAATAATAATTGAAGAGCTTGGTTCGCAATAATTGATAAAAAAAAATATGATGGTGCGTTTATTTATAATAAATTGTCAGAATAAAAAGGCATTTCCTTAACACCTAAATCAGAATAAAATCAAAACATGCAATATTGGCCACAGGTTAGTTCCTCGGACAAATATTGCCTCAACTATTTGTCGGAAGATTGGGAGTCCCCTGACAAATAGTATAAGATCTGTTTTGAAACCTGTGTTGCCAGCTTTGTCCCGGGGTGGCGGGGGTGGTAGGGAAGCAGGGGTGGGGGGTGAAGGGAGAGGGGGACAAAGCTATCGCAACAGAGGAACTCACCTACCACAGCAGGCTGGCATGTCCCAGTCTCCTCACACAGTTAGCGTGTTCACCTAATGAGCATTACATTACCCCGGTACTCGCGTGGGTAAAGGAAGCCTGTCACTGAAAGACGCCTGTAACAAATATCCAGGTGTGCTTTGTTTCTCTCTCAACAGACAGAAATTAAACACAGCAAACAACATCTCTTTTCAACTCAATTCAACATTTCCACAATAGACAAAAATACCAATTTTAAAAAAAAAAGAAAAACAAATTCGCAATAAAATATATAAATTTGTTTTAGACAACTTTAAATTTTAATTACACTCTACTGGTTTCAAACAAATTCTTTTCAATTGCCAACTGCAATAATATTGAGAAGAGACATCTTGCAAAACTTTTAACTTTGATTTTTAATTAAGAATTATATTACTTTCATTACATTCCCTTAGCCCCAGAGCACCGATCTAGTGGCACACTTAGACTAGCAATAGCTTCAAAGTGTCAGTCTGTGGGCAAATACTTTTATGCGTCGTATAGAATGTAAGCACTTTTTACTATGATATAAAGAAATTGAATGAAATTATTAGACTAGGTTGAAATGAAATATTCAGACTGATATTGTTTGCTGCCAAAGCTCCATACAATTACACTTGCTAGGATCATATTCACTAAAAGACACTTATAAATTTTCTGATAAAAATACTGCTTTATATTTTAAACGTTGAAAAAACATGGCTGCCTAAAAATAAGTATAGGCCAACTATAAATAAGTACTTATGTAAATTTGTGTAAAAACGTTACTGAAAATATTTTTGATTAAAACTACTATATACTAAATTTAATTCAAACTATATCCCTTAGAAAAACAAGTAAGCATATTTTTAAACACTTTAATTTTTCATTGGCCGTACGTACTCCGGTGTACGATCGATTTTGGAAGCGGATTTTGTCCCTTATGTATAAAGAAATTGTATCAAGAACAAGGTCAGAATAGCTTGGGCCATTCTCGTTCTTGACGTAACAAAATACTGCATAGCGTCTAGCCTCTCGGAATAATTTTAATAAATTGTCGATAATGCGGCGGGCAAGAAAGTTGGCCGACAAAATGGCTGCCGCGTCAAAATATGGACGGAGTTGGTTTAGAAACTCTATATTCTTTAATTGTTTTTGATATAAATTCATTGTGGAGAGAATAGATTTCAGGTATTATCAGAAAGATCGTTTTATCTACATTATTTTCATGTAATTTTTTGTAACATTTCACAAAAGAAATGTTATAAATATTGGATTCGTATGAATTGTCAAATTTCTTACGTTGTAATGAAAAAAAATATTTTTCCTGTGCTGGCCTTCAAAAAGTTAATTGTACATCAAACAGCCATATAAATTACAAGAAAATCTACCTGTGTCTAATTGCAAAGAACACCTGAACATTTGTTAGAATACTTTGAAGATTTACAGTTTGCTAACTGGTATTAATAATTTATTTAAAAAATGTGCGATAAACACAAATACATACTTTTCAAGCAACATTATTTGTCATCCAAATTGCTTAAATTAAAAAAATATATATAACTCAGAATTAAAAAGCAAATAATTTGGATCATTTAGAACAACTGGGTTTCATTTGACATAGCACTAATTTTAGAAAGTGACTTCTACAGGGAACTGATTTAGAGCCATTATCGCAAACAGTGCAGTGTCGAGGTGAATCCTTGTGATACTAAGGGTGGGTTTTTTCATTTACCGAGAATGCTAATTGCAATGCTAATTGTAAAAGTTCATGGTAAAAGTCATAGAAATGAGTTTTTTCATTTGACATTTACCGTTTACTTTTACCTAGAATGTTACAGGCCAGCAATGGTGCTGTAAAATGCTAAAGTAAAGGTAACCAAAATGGCCGCCGTTGTCAATGACACTTTATTGACAGTTCAGAGATGAGAGGTTATTTTCTTGCTATCTGTTTTACGGTATTTGCTATTATATTATCATTATCATCATTACGTTTGCGACAAGTGACAGTTCGTCAACTTCTGACTATGAACCTGTAATTAATTATACGTCACGACGTGTCGCGACTTTCATATGCCGATTTTGCGTTAATAAATAAACTGCTCGACTTTTGACTACATCAATTGCAGATATGTAGACTTATAAGTAATGGTTGATGAAGTATAATTACAAATATTTATTCAAATGACATGACATAAATAAAATGAAGCTAGATTTGTCCTCTGATAGGAATAATGCTGTCAAACATGCCAAGATTATTTGGAGGTATTGCAAATACACACAAAAGTACAGTGATCAAAATATATTTGAATGTGTCAAAGGCCACTCAACAAAATTTTCATATCAATGGCTAGAAGTGACGCTAAAATGTTGGAAAATAATGTGAAATTTCACAAAATGGCTAAATTTTCAAACGTCATACACAAAACCATCATATAGACGATGCAATGCGCATAGAAATAATAGAATGTTTGACATTTAATGTGTGAGTTGCCACATGAAAAAAATATATGAACAGTTCCCAATACGAAAATGTGGGAATTAGATTAGTTATCATGCTGTCATCCCTGTTTACCTTCACTTTAGCAGTTGGGGTAATGAAAAAACTCATTTTGCCGTAAATGTCAACTGTACTGCTAAAGTAACTGCAAACTGCACTGCTAAAAGTAAAGGTAAATGAAAAAACCCACCCTAAAGGTGGCGAAATAATGTTCTTGAATAAGTCAGACCAAAACTTTGCAATTTTAATATTGCAAAAGATTAGCCTGGATTTTTTGGATTGGGTTGCCCTTATGCAAAACAAAAAATATGTTTTGCACGAGGGCAACATGAAAATAAATTGCACAAAAGCAGAATCTTCTTCTTGAACACTGATCACTGAAAGAAAAGTAAGTGTTTTGTCATCATTCAACAATGAATATGCCAATTATGTTCCAGGTGTTCAACATTTTCAAATAATTAAAAATGCGGAGTAGCAAGATCTCAATAAGTTTACAGTAATAATCAAGCATTTTTACTGTTCTATATACACAAATCAAATCATTGTCGCATGTTAAAAATATATAGAGGATTTATAAAAGTGACTTCAAAAAAAAATTTCAAAAATAAAATAGCTGATGCATAATTGGCATGTTTTGTCTTGAAATGCTGATAAAAGATAAATTTTGTTTGTTTCATTTGACATTACATACAAAAAAATTATATATTAAATAAAATAAATATATATATATATATTGTGATACATTTAATAACGGACAAGTAAATATTCCATACATAACATGTAGGTAAGAGCGAAGAAGACTGAATTAGTCAAATGAATGAATTCAGTCCGGCGAAGCACGTAGAACCAAGAATTGTACTGAATTAATTAGACGCTTGAAAGAAATCTATTCAGCTCTCTTCAGAAGGAATAAATATAGGTTCTCTAATCAAAAAGAAGTGGGTGTTTTTAGCGGTGAAGCACAAAAAGAATGTTAGACACGTCAGGATTTTCGCTGCCACAAATAAACATGTTTTTTTTACAATTTTGTCAAAGAATAAATTCTAATGAGTCGATGAAGCCAGAATTGACAAACAACATAAATTTTATTTATTTTGTTAACAAAATGAATTACAATGGTTTTTTATGACTATCAGCACTGGAAGAATTCCCATGCCTAAAAAGATGTTCTCTTGTCAAAATAGACTTTGTGTGATACAAAACTTAGTAAAATAATATACAGTAATACACTCACCCTATGGTAAAATAAATAGATTTGTAGTTGTAAGTGCCCTATTTTTTGACACAAGACCATTATTTGATTCCGAGCTGTGATAGAGTATAAGCACTACATATTTTTATGAATAAACAAATCATATAATGTTAAGAATAGATATACATCAATCTAACTACACACTTTTTTTAAAATTTTATTATTATAGAAGAATTGGATGCACAGTTTCAAAAGCAGGAATAACACAATTTATCTTTATTCTTTATCTTTATTTTCTACCTTGATTGCTGTGATTTATATACTAATAATTCCTTAAATTTCTCTTTTCCAATAATTCTTTAACTTCTTCATTTTATTTTTGTAATCCTATCTAACTAAATATAACTCTTTTATTGTAGAAGAATTGTGTGCATAGTATTAATTAATGAAAATTACCAACCAATACTAATGAATGTACATCCCCAAACTGTAAAATTCACCCGCCATAACACAGGGTCATCCCTAGCATGGAGGGTGAAATATCACCAAAAACTATATGTACTTTTGATAAATCATGTATTTAAATAAATAAATAAAATAAATGAAAAAAATAAATAAACATATTACCATTACAGTGAAACCCTCTTAAGAAGTTCTCGTTTAAGATGTTTTCCTAATTAAGAAGGTTCTTTGAAGACCAAATGGTCCAATTTTTTCTCCCTTAGAAGTTTTAACCTATAAGGTTTTCCCACCTAAGAAGTTTTTTTTTCTGGTCCCTTTGTAAACTTCTTAAGAGGGTTTCACTGTACTAACTAAACTTTTATTAAATCATATTTGGGCTGTTCTTCTTTTTAACCTACATAAAGTTGTTGTCTCCACCAATTAGTGGAGAAAAATTCAACAGAATTACCAATATTATTATTTTATAATTACTTTAAATCTACTGTACTAAAGACGTTTTCGTGTTTGTATTTTTGTAGTAAAAAATACGTTACAGAGTTTTAAATCCTCATGACAGAAGTGTATTTCATACAAATCACAGTTGTCTCCTGCCGTGTCTCACGTACTAAAACATCAATTGTAAGAGACAAGTTTTTGAGATTTTTTAAATATTTTATTAAACATCATAAAAAATAATAATCGCTGTTACTTGATAGGTCATATATACCTTTTGGAGTTTAAAAATAGTTTTATATTTTATGTCGTTTTGTAACATTATAGGATATACTCAAGTCGAGGTGGCGGGAGACAACTGTGATTTGTATGAAATACACTTCTGTCACGAGGATTTACAACTCTGTCACGTATTTTTTACTACACAAATATAAATAAAAAAATTTTAAACGCACAGACGTTACGTCTTTAACCTCTTGAATGTCAGGTAATAGTTAAGATGTCAAGACCGTATTTCACAGAAAATTAATATTAGAGCATTCTGAGAAGCTAGAGTAATAAATAATACAAAGCAAAGTCTGAAATGAAATTGGCGCAAACGATTCTGACCTTGCCCTTGTACAGTTTCTTTATACATAAGGGTTAAAATCGCATGTTATATTTTAATGTGACACTGTCACCCGCCCGCCGGCGGGCTTACGACAAATGAGAGATTAATACAGAAGTACATGATTATAAAATAATAATATTGGTAATTCTGTTGAATTTTTCTTCACTAACTGGTGGGGACAACTTTATGTAGGTTAAAAAAAAGAACAACCCATTAACCTTCTTTTGTAATTTGTGGTTAGTAGTATAATCAGTAAGATTTTACACAATGCTTATTTTTGAAATCAGTTCTTTATAAACATAACACGGAAATAGCAAAAATATAAGAAAGGTGAAACATCTTACCCTTTTGACCCAAGCTTGATAACCACTGGCCAATTCCCTCGGGGTCAGAATCTGGGCCCCCGTACTTCCAGTGAACTGCCCTGGCTCTTGTTTGGACTGGGCCCACTTTGACATCTACAAAACGTAAATATTATGTAAAATTCCCACTCATGAAACCAAAAAGCTCTTGAAATTAAAACATTTGATTGTTATATTGGTGCTTACCTCTTTGTTGACTTGATACATTTGGCTAATTGCGCTGACATCATTAGGATTCTGCTGGAGTTTCCTAATAGCAGTCAGTCTTTGTGAAACAATGGATCCTATATCAATGGGCTGAAATAATATTAAAAGGAAACCATGAGACTTAAATTAAATAATTATTAATCAGGTATAGCAAATACAATGAAACCCTTTAAAAAAGTTCTCTCTTAAGAAGTTTTCCTGCTTAAGAAGTTTGGTTTTTTCAGTCCCTTGAAGACTGAATGGTCCAATTTTACCTACATATAAGGTTTTCCCGCCTAAGAAGTTTTTTTTTCCGGTCCCTTGGAAAATTTCTTAGGAGGGTTCCACTGTACATATGTACATACATAAATGAGGAGAGGAAACATACACACAATATGGGTATAACATTTTTATATAGGTATATATACATACTTATATATGTATTACAATATATTACATTTTTACTATATACATTGTAACATATTTTCTGTAAATGACGTAAACTTTTTTTTATTAAACTTGTTAATAAAATGCATAATTTCGCTCTTCCAGTTGAGACGTCTCCGAAAAATCATTGAGTCAGCAGTTATAACGTCGCAAGAAAGCAATATTGTTGTAACAGCCAAAAACCAAATTGTCCACCAGAGCCAAAAAACTTTTCAGGAAAAATGTAAAAATAATACGGTTTAACATTAGAGACCATAGGGATTTAATGGGTAGCGGACCCTCTTATCACCAGTTTTTTTGCTAACAGTGGTAAAAAATAAAATAATTAAATTTTTTTTCTCCTGTTAACTTAAAACAGGAAATAAGTGTGTGGCGCGGATTTGACACAGCTCACAAAGGAGCAAATATATTCAAAATCATTAATATTCAATCAACTGCCGACAAATTTACATTTTGATTGAAACTTACGGTAGCGTTGGCATCAGTAGGAAATACTTGTGGCCCCGGGGGAATGGCAGGAACAATCGCAGGCTGCATTATTCCAGGTACTGAAACACATTCAATATTAACGGAAGTGCAGTCAATAAGATTACCTAATGGTTCAAACAAAATATAATACATATTTTAAAAAAAATTAACCATTTAATATCCCTAGTCTTTTTGGAAGATATTTATCCCAGTCTGACATGGACTCATAAAAGTCGTGCTATCTCATTTGGTATTACGGTTCTATGTATTAATATAAAAATAAGTGTCTGTTGCGAGTGATCAGCCATGTGGATTTAATTTTTATACAAATCTACGGTTCCAAATGTAATGTTGGTTATCCAATAAATGGTTCCCGGGGCGGCGGCACCATACCCACCTACCAAATTGAATTTGTGACATGTACTAAAAAATCTGAAAGAGTCTTTCGTCTGCTTTCTAAAACATAATTTTATTTTGAAAAACAGCAATAGAATGTCAAACGGGAATATTTGATGACTGATAATTTTTTTAATTGAAAATAAACATTACCGAGTCATAAAGTCGCCATAACATTTTTTACTCTAAATATGATCAGGAATCCCTGGTTAAAGTTTGTCGGGTACGTACCGATACACCCTGTATAGAAGATCTACATATGTATATATTATACTAACTTGTGGCCAGGACCGAGGGGGTAGTAGCGGGGTCTGGTGGGGCACATATAGCCAAGGGACTGCCATTGGCTCCTGGAGTTCCACTAAAACAAAAATAAAATTGTATGAATGTTTGCACATAAATTTCTTTCAATATTTCCATTTATATAAAGAAAAGAAAGGATTTATATAACATGGTTTTGACCAGCCACGGAAAGTTAATACTCCTCAAATGTTTGTCACTTCTGCACAATTAGATTTTTGGGGTTTGGTCAGAATTTTTTATTTGTCAGAGTGATTTTTCAACAATTTAGGTCTGTTATTTTATGTTTAGAGATATTCTACCTTTCGTTAGCAAATAATGGTTTCAACAAATTTTCTTCGCTCCCTAACCTCAAATCAACAGAATTATGACTCCTGCAGAGAACGGATTGAGTTACTACAAATACTTGTTGATTTTGTCAACTTACGGTTTGCCGCTGGGTTTGACCAGGGGAGGATTGGGCACATGTTTGGGCAGCGGGGGAAGTTCTGACGGAGAAACTGGCCTCCATTCACCCTCAGCCCCGCGGTGCTGGCTTCCCGAAGACACTGGAAACTGCAGTCGCAGGACCTTGGACTGCTCCATGGTCTTCTCCTGGAAGGTGTGGGTTGGAAGTGCTATTCCACCCTGAAAGTATACACCAAGTTGTAATGAGTACAGAATTAATTGTGGGGTCCGTGGAGTAATGCTTATAATATTTAAATTTGGATTCAGAGGATGCGGCTGAGAACTCTATTGCAACCTCTCCATCTGTTACATGCATTATTTTATGAGAAAAAGAGAGAAGTTACAATGGAGTTGTAAGGAGTATGCCTTTAAAAGAATTTAAGAGAACTACTTAAGAGGGAACCAGACGGGGTTTTGTATATATAAGCACATTCCCCAATTTCCTTTTTGGATTTAGACAGCACTTCAACTATTTTTTAATGTTATATAGATAAGGACCACTAGCGTGTAGGCAAGTTTTGCTTTTTTTGATAGGTTACTTCTTACAGAAGTTAGGACCTTCCAAAAATTGTTAAAATTGCCCAGTTTGAACGCCATCCACAGATGTTCAGTACAGTAAAACTCGCTTAAGAAGTTCCCATTTAAGAAGTTTTCACGCTTAAGAAGTTTTGATTTTCGGTCCCTTGAAAATTCCATACAAAAAACTGCAAAAAACACGAATTTTTCCCACTTAAGAAGTTTTAGAGCTAAAACTGCTTCCCGCTTAAGAGGTTTTAGAAATCCGGCGGTAAAATCAACACCAACGAAATATTGTGCCGCAAAATATCTAAAATGAACCTTTTTTCAAGTCATAAATTGAAAGATATTTGCTTCACAGATTTCGCGCGATCCTAGTACCCATAACTAGTACCTGAGACCATAAAACCCTTTGTCGGCCGCCGGGCCGTGAGCCATAACCTGCCGTAACCCATAAATAAACCAATACCCAGTCCCCTAATCCCCTAACTAGGTACAATAGCAATGCAACCTGTGGAACAAATAAGCAATGCGGAATTATGTAGGTAACGAATATGCAAGCATCTAGGTTGAGTTTAATATAACCTTTCATGTTTTTTCGGCCTCAATGACAACGTGGGCTAGATCTACATTTGCATACACTTGACGCCTCCTTCAATAATCTTCCTTTTGGTACTGAACACAGAGATGTTTCGTAATATTATTGTATAAAAATTTTATTCCGTCGAATTTGAACACGAAAAACTTTTGATAATCTATTGGATCGCGGTAAATACGGAATATTTCACCTTCAAATAAATATATTTACCTTTATTATTACATAGATAACATGATTAAATATGCCAGGGGAGATGGTAAAATATCCATTATAATTACGTTTTTTCAATCTTAAAAAATTGCCATGCATCATGTTTCATCTGACGTTTGTCATAAATTAAGTTTGAAGGTTCGGAAATACATATGCATAAATTTAAAATTTAGATTGAAACAAAACTTTGCAAATGATTTTTGTAGTTTTGTATTCACCGCGAGACTGAATTCGATAGTTTTACCAACTTTGGATGCGTTAACCATTGATATATGGCGTTAACAGATATAATTCTAGCGTCAAACAGCTCATATGATACAACTTTCTGATTCGAGCATCAAGCCATTTATTTACGTGCGAAATCGTAACTATTCGACGTCTGGTAGGTGGGTAGGACATAATATTGGGCCGCGCGTATTATTTTCAGAAGGACCGCGAAATTTCGATTTCCGCAGAAATATAGCGTATTTTTACCAATTTACTTCAAATACCTAAATGTCAAAAACCGGCCGCGACAGAAATCGACCGCGAAATTTCGATTTCCGCAGAAATATATCGTATTTTTACCAATTTACTTCAAATACCTAGATGTCAAGAACCGGCCGCGACCGAAATCGACTGCGAAATTACGATTTCTGCAGAAATATACCGTATTTTTACCAATTTACTTCAAATACCTAGATGTCAAGAACCGGCCGCGACCGAAATTGACTGCGAAATTTCGATTTCTGCAGAAATATACCGTATATTTACCAATTTACTTCAAATACCTAAATGTCGAGAACCGACCGCGACCGAAATCGACTGCGAAATTTCGATGTCTGCAGAAATATACCGTATTTTTACCAATTTACTTCAAATACCTAAATGTCAAAAACCGGCCGCGACAGAAATCGACCGCGAAATTTCGATTTCCGCAGAAATATATCGTATTTTTACCAATTTACTTCAAATACCTAGATGTCAAGAACCGGCCGCGACCGAAATCGACTGCGAAATTTCGATTTCTGCAGAAATATACCGTATTTTTACCAATTTACTTCAAATACCTAAATGTCGAGAACCGGCCGCGACCGAAATCAACTGCGAAATTTCGATGTCTGCAGAAATATATCGTATTTTTACCAATTTACTTCAAATACCTAAATGTCAAAAACCGGCCGCGACATAAATCGACCGCGAAATTTCGATTTCCGCAGAAATATATCGTATTTTTACCAATTTACTTCAAATACCTAAATGTCAAGATCCGGCCGCGACAGAAATCGACCTCGAAATTTCGATTTCTGCAGAAGTATATCGTATTTTTACCAATTTACTTCAAATACCTAGATGTCGAGTAACGGCCGCGACCGAAATCGACCGCAAAATTTCGATTTCCGCAGAAATATACCTAATTCGGCCGAAAAACTCGGTTTTTGGCAAATTTTTATGAATTTTTTTTCATAAATTTTTGATTTACACGGGAATTAGTTAATTCGAAATTTGATGTCCCATGAATTTCGATTTTTTTTTGACCGCTTGGAGCATATAAGCTTGTTTTCACGACAGTAGGCAGACATAGGAATGACGTATGCCTCGGACTCGAGTTATTAAATGGCTAAAATTGAATCCCACTTAAGAAGTTTTCCCACTTAAGAAGTTTTTTTTCCCCGGTCCCTTGGAAAACTTCTTAAGAGAGTTTCACTGTATTTAAACCAGACAAAGTATATTTAAAAAAAAAGCAAAACTTACAGATATGAGAGTATTTTCTTCTAATACAGATAGTAAAAAAAAAACGAAAAATTGGTGATGATTTTATTTAGGTATTATGAAGATCTTCAGGATTCTTTCAGTTTGGGGATGCGCCGCATCCACAAACTAAAAAAAAACTACAAGAAGCTGAAATTAAAAAAAAAAAAAAACATTTTCAGCTACAACATCAATAAAGTCGTTTTTTTCAATCTTAGCACTCTAGCTCACTGAAAACTCACAGACTGCCCCTGACATTGACCCTAGATTCCTACCCACCCAGAACTTCCTCTTCTCCCTTTCAATAAAAAGACCCTACACACAGCATCTCCAAGCCTCGGGGCCTCCTTAGAGGAGCTAACGTAAAAAATATAACCAATACACAATTTTTTTCTGAGTCACATAATGATAATTAATTTCTGAAGAATATAATAGGCACGTTTAACTTACTTTAATATTCAGCACAATAGGAGCTTTATCTTTGACTAGGAATGGGTGATGGAAAGGCCTCTCAGCTTCATTAATCTCACTATTGTCTGAATCTTCAGATACAGAGGAAAGTTCCCCTAATGCTTCTTGTCTGGATAGGTTCTTACAAAAGTCTGTCAGTTCATCAACAGATTTTCCTGAAAAAATTACACATTTTGGTTAATTTCTATCAAAGTAATAATAATTACCTTCCATTGGAGAACAATATCACGTCATGTAAAAAATTTAAGTTCTTTTTCCTTGTTGAGTGAAACATTTTGAACAAAAGAGTGCGTCTACCAATATTCAACTAAGTACTTGCCAAATTGACAATTTGTTTACATTTCGCCATTAACCCATCGCAGGCCGCAGTCCCCCTGGCGGGTCTGGATTTTTGAAGCGATTTTGTCCCTTATGTATAAAGAAATTGTATGAAGAACAAGGTCAGAATCGCTTGGGCCATTCTCGTTCTCGACGTAATGAAACACTGCGTAGCGTCTAGCCTCTCGGAATAATTCAAATTAATTCACGATGAAGAGCCGGGCATCAAAGATGGCCGACAAAATGGCTGCCGCGTTATAATATGAACGGAGTCGTATTCGAAGTCTATATTTTTTCATTGTTATTGATATAAATCCATTGTGGAAAGCATAGATTTAAGTGATTATTAGGAAGATCGTTTTATCTACATTATTTTGATGTAATTTTTGTAATATATCACAAAAGAAATGTTATAAAAATTGAGTTCGTAAGAAAGGTGAGAACTGTCATATATTTTACATTGTATTGAAAAAATATATTTTTCCTCTGCTGGCTTTCAACAAGTTAAATGTATTTATGCACACCGATAGTATCAACAGTTTTTGCCCACAAAATTGTTAATCCAAAATCCTATTTTTGGTATCATGCAGAAACAAATTAAAGTAAAATAATCAAATGTGTCAAATCTCTGACATATATGAGAAAAATTGGTGAGGAAGTCTTTTGAAATCATACCTCCAGATTTGATGGCAGAGATGACCTTTTGCTGGGCTAGAGGTCCAAGGGACACAGCTGCGGGCAACGCCCCGTTCTGCAGCATCGTGATGGCGTTCTTCCTGGCAATCTCTAACAGGCGCTTCTTATCAATGCCGTGGCGATTACTCTCCGTGTCTTTTGGCTTGCGGTGGTCGCTGCGGCTTGTTCTAGAATAAAATAAAACAGTAATTATTATCATAAATTTTTTTTCTTCATATTTCATATTCTTATTATCTTGACCAAGAAACCATCGGTTTCGAAACACGTCGATAATTGTGATTATATAGTGGTGTAAACAAAGTTATTTGTTTCATTTAAGTAATTATTTTCTTTATTCCAGAAGTCAAAAGTCAATCAAGTCGGGAGGTTTACATGTCTTGTACGAAAACGAAAAACTAGAAGGATGACAGGGATGACTATTAATCAAAAATAGTAGCATGTATGTAAATTAGGAAATAATATATCAAATTTAAAATTAAGTACATAATAGGGTAAAATTGGAAGAATGGACCAAATTTTAATATTACATTTTTTTTTTTTTTATTTTAATTTTTCATTATTTATTTAACTGCTAGTTACATGTTTTGAGAATTTTACGACCACCAAGCTAGGTACAAGCCCGTGTTGTGGTGGTCAGTTATTATTTGAATACATCAATTTTGTGGGTTCACAAGGAGGGTCTCCTGCGACAAAATGCTTTCAAAGCATTGAATTTAACAAAACATTGGGGTGTGCTCACAATGTTTTTTCAATGTTTTCTACAAGTTCATCACTGAACAAATAATCCCTAGAAGTGTGGTCATACCGATTTGAGAGAATACAGTTTTCATCAATTTACATAAGACCTTTGGACTCATACAGCCCGGCCGATGAAATTGATGATATCTTCAAGAAAGAATTACGATATTCAAAATCTTTTTATCAATATCACACAAAGGAAAAAAATGGGCTTAATTCTGGCACATAGACACGCCCACATCACATTAATATCGGCTCATCGCTTCGATGATGTCCACGACATATACATGTATTAGAAAGATCAACAAACCTTTTTTCATCATCGTAGCCATGTCTCGATACTCTTCTATGTCTGTGTCTTGTTCTGCTACCTGATCTTCTTCGAGAACGACTATATGATCCTGACCTACTGCGCGACCTGAAGGCAGATGGAAAAAGTAAGTAACAGGTATGCAATTAAAAATGTAACAATTGTATGAAATTTTTACTATGTATGGATACATAATAAATTTATGTGCTTACCTTCTATGCGATTTACTTCTCGATCTACTACGAGATCTTTTCTTAGTCCTACTGCGACCGTCTTTTGATTTCCCATCTGATATCTTATTTTTATTTGATTTATCACTGAAAAGAAGAGATTTCAAAATTAATACAAAATTATCATTGTCCTATTCATCATCGCCTAAAGGAGTATGGCTGCTACCCGTGGCTCTATCCTACTGACTTTCTCTTGGTTATACGCGGAATGAACCATCTTCGGGTCAGAAGGGATGTTTGCGTGCTACACACTTCTTGGATGGTTTGAAAACACAGCTATCATGGAGAGCATTCATTTCTAGGTTCCCGATGGTTAACTTGCAATAGTTTGTTCCTACAAGGCCCAGTTTCACTACAATTGTGAACGAGTTCTGAAATAAGCAGGCCAATAATAATTATGTTGGCACTACTGGATCTTCGGGTAGTTAGCTGGGGAAAATCAAGACACACGACGGATAGCAGCTCATGTTCTAGGCCAGATTCAACAATTTTTTTTTTTTTTTTTTACATAGAATACCTCACAAGAGTTTCAACTGCTCCCGTCTGGAGCCAGTCAGACTATGGCATCCCCAATTGGGGTTTGTTGTGAGGCTGAAGGAAAGTGGGGAAGGGAAGGAGATAGGAAAGAGGAAGGTAGGAAAGTACCTGGCTATTCAGATCTAGTCACTAAACACGGCTAAAGCCATTATTAAGCAACGTTTCAATTCTGAATGGTGGTCTTACACCAGGGCGATACTGACAGTATCTTCCACTCTGGAACGTGCCGCAAATATAGTACATATTATTTTTATTAATTAATTGTGAAATAACACAAATTAATCAAATAAAATTTATTTGCGCACGCCGGGTTTGAACCCGCGACCTTCCGATTGGGAGTCAAGTGTCTTACCACTGGACCACGGACGGTCGTCGACAATGTCGGGATCCGTCGACATTTTGAAACGTAACGTTCTTCCATCTTATTATTATTTAAATTTATTGGTATTATCTTTCAATATACCTTAGCCGTTTGGTTAGAACGAGCTTGGCGCCCAGGTTAAAGTTAAATTCATCATAATACATTGAAATGCATTAGTAATATTAAAATGTGCATGATTGCTTCGCGCACGCAGCGGCCTGAGATTTTAATACTAATTTTAGAGAGTCTATATTTCATGCATCAATCTTTGCCTTTGACATGTTAATTCACACAATAAATTTATCACTGTTTAAAAATAATTTCTTTTATTTAATCGCTTGGGCACATAAGCTTGTTTTCACGACAATTTAACATAGGTAGATATAGGAATGACGTATGCCCCGGACCTGAGTTATTAATTTATACACAATGAACATGTTTCATGAACGATGTTCACATCATGAGGATTAAATTAAATCATCAGGATTAAAAGTGTTGAGTTAAAGGCATAAATAAACCACTCATGGGAAAGGGTTAAAAAACATCTCTGGGCTTTAAATTGCAATATTGAATCTGGGTTCGCAGATCATTTATTGAAAAATGATCATAATTTTGACAAAAACTTAGGACTTTAAATACTTAGTACGAGTTATAAGGCATCGCAGATTAATAATTTTGTGATTTTAGCAATTAAAAAATGTTATTAACAAAGCAAACATACACGTACGCCCCGCACCTGAGTTATTAAGTAAGTAGTTTGAAATTCACAATATACATATCACCCTATTGACACATTAATCTGAGCTAGCCATTTAACACATAAATTACACATTATTTGGTATCTAATATAAGCATCCCGCTTTTTTATTGGTACAACCTTTATTACTGACGGCATAGTGTTTGAAGAGGTCAAAGAGTCTCCTCATCCACCCTCTCCCGATCCGGCCCGCCACGAAGCTGCAAGGTAGTAGTGTCTGCAATCAAGACCGACACAAACCTCACCCCATGAACCCGGGCACCCCTGCTAAGTCACCAAACGTAACGAACAACTTAGGGTGACCTATGGAGGTGTTGGTAAACCAAGCCAAGCAAAAACTAGTATAACCAACCAAATTAAGCTATTTCCATTATATTTTAAAATAAAAATTACCTTTTTGAGACTTTGGTGCCCGTATCACTCTCCGAGTTATGTCTAGCCAGAGTATTGAGTTTCTCTCTGAGGTCAGATGTAGGCACATCATCTTCAGACTCTGCATCAGAAGGAACTTTCATAGAATCTAAACTGGAAGAGTCTGAAGACAATTCCCCATCTTCATATTTCTCAGCTTTCTTCCTCGCTTCTTCTTCTGCTTGTTTAACATTGGCTTCAAAAACAGAACTGAATTTCAAATTCTTAATTTGTATTTTATTTATTCCAACTTTATTTTTATCAGCACTATCAGACGGTTTATTATTAGCATCGATAGATTTTGTAGAAAATTCGTCTGGTAATTTAATTTTAGACACATCTGGCGTTTTTGGTATAGGAATATGATCTATTGTATTTGAAAGGGTAATAATGTCCGGTTTGATATCGGGTAGGTCTTCGGGTAATACTATAGGTTTCTGAACACTCCGTTCATTGTCTACTTGAATTGTAAAGTTACCCGTATCAAGACTAGTTACCCTACGTTCATTAGCATCACCTTTGCATAGAGTTTGCAGGATAAGTTTTGGAACGGGCGAGTCTGGGCTGTAAGAGCGTTTTTTCTTTTTACCGACATAACCATTATCGGAGTCAGAGCTTTTCGATCTTTTTTTGTGTTTCTTATGCTTACTTTTTTTACTCTTCTTTCTCGTAACTTCATGATCGCTGTTGGCACTATCATCAGAGCTGCTTCTTCCCCGTTTCTCGGTTTTCTTTTTCTTCTTTTCTTTGTGTTTCTTCTTTTTCTTCGACTTCTTTTCGGGTTTGTCACTATCTAGACGCAGTGAAATTTCTGGAGGCGCCGCATTGAATTGGCGGAAAAGTTCAGATAAGATTTCTGTTGATGACTTCAAAGGCGGCGCGGAAATCTTTTCTTTTTTTAGTTGGTTTTTGTTAGACAGGACATCTATTGTTTCAGCCATGTCTCCCAACACCCCGAGTAAATCGGTTTGATTTTAGTTGACACGGAACATGGGTTTAGGAAACCTAAACCAAACACGACATAATTCTCGTAATATCGTTTTCAATCACAGTTGTGGATGTATATAGTACTAAATATATATAAGTTACCAAAATTATCACAAAATAATCTGACAAAAGCAAACTTCACGACCGGCATACGCATTCTATGGAATGTTTAATGTCATAGACAATTTCTCACTCATTTTTGTCGTATGTCCAGATAAGGCAAAAACTATTTCTCTTGAAGCAACATTCAATGAAATCAGTGACGTCAGGTCTTTATTGAAATCATAATATTTTTATTACCAGAGTAATATAGAATTCGTATTTATTTATTATTGTTTAAAACATTTACAGAGTGTTAACAATTGCATTGATATTAACACTCCAATTTAAAATGTAATAAACTAATAAATCAAGGTTTAGTTGTTACTAGGTGGAGATGCTACCAGCGAAATAACATAAAAAATAATAATAAGCAACATAAAATTTAAAAATATACTAAGTATACAGAAAAAGAGAAGAAAGAAAGAAGGGAGAAAACACAGTAGCCGGCAAATTATTCAACAGCCGAGCTATTGAATACATTTTAAAGGTCATTTTATAATTCAAGAAATTCCTGATATCAAAATAAAATTTTAACTTAAATTTAAAGGATCCCAGAGTAAATATTTGGTTTTAAAAAGATCAGTCAGTTTCATTATTATTTTCCGGGTCTCGTGTCTCGTGGTTGGAGAGCACACATAAAACAGCGAATCACTCTCAAAGCATGCCGTCCCAACATGTGCCGCGAACTTTTTTGTATTTGCTGAAAAGCCGACAGGAAAACTATTCACCGAAACCGGTTTGGGTTCAGTTTGTCGCGCGTTGGCGCTAAAAAAGACGCCTCAACGTGCGAACCAGCGGTGTGAAAACCGTTCAGCTTTGGTTTGGTTCGAAAGTAAAGGTGGTCTAATCATAACGCACGTTGTTAATTGTAAATAAAAGAAAATGTTTTTTAGAGAATTATCTTTTTATTTTTATTATGATAGAAAGATCTATGACAATTATGTGTGAAGCAAAATATCGGCCAAATGTTTAATGTGCCGAATTATCTCATCCCTTTGCTCTTAAATTGTTCTTGGCTTATTGACGTCCACTTTTTTCTTTTAAATATCCTCAAAGAAAGAAGTCCAACGGTGTCAAATCACATGATCGTGGCGGCCAATTGACATCGCCACGACGTGAAATAATACGGCCATTGAATTTCTCGCGCAAAAGAGCCATTGATGTAAAGATAAGACGTGTTTTGGTGTGCTTCGCGATTTTTTTCTATCGAAAAAAAGGATCACAGAATCTCTATAAAATTTTGTGTGAAAAATAAAATCAAGTGCTCTAACGCCTTTAAAAATTTGACTGCGGCATTTGGAGAGTCCATGTAGAGCAAAAAAAGAAGTTTTCAAGTGGTGAAAGCTCTTCACAGAAGGCGGAGAAAATGTTAATAACTATGCCCGCCCTGGACGCCCCAGCAGGTCAACAGCCGATGAAAACGTTGAAGCAGTGAATAAAATTGTTATGGACAATCGTCGAATCACTATTAGAGGAGTTGCTGAGGATGTCAGCATATCGGTTGGCTCATGCCATCAAATTTTTTGAAACAATACGGAGAAAACGCCCGGATTTGTGGCAAAACAATTCATGCCTGCTCACGCATCGTTCCTGTTCCCAAAACTGAAAAGACCCATGAAAGGACGGAGTTTTGCGACTATTGTGGAGATAAAGACCGCGTCGCCGGAAGAGCTCAAGGTCATACCAAAAAGCGCTTATCAGAAGTGCTTTGAGGATTGGAAAAATCGCTGGCACAAGTGTATTATATCAGAGGAGGATTACTTTGAAGGAGACAAAATAGATATTTTATGAATAAATAAATATTTTTCGAGAAAAGTGAAAAGTCACCTTATTTTTTGAACAGACCTTATTATTTAAAAACAGCCTCATATATTTGCTATTTTTATTAGCTACAAACAAATATTTATGACGTCATGGTTAATAGAAAAATAAGAACTAAAAATGTAATCGCTTTTTTACGTTTTATTATTATTTCTTTTCCCTGTTTCTTTCTGCTCTTTTTCTGTCCTATATATTTACTACCTATGTTTTACATTTTATTTTCCTTATTATTTTTTTCTGTTATTTCCCTAATAGCATCTCCACCTAGTAATAACTGAACCTTGAGTTACGCATGCTGTGAATATTTTAAATTGGAGTGTCAATATCTATGCACTACAATCTTTAGAGCACAGACGTTAGGTGGGAATGTTGACATTTTTTTAACGGTATTTCAATGGAAGATGCTGCCGTCATTGATCCCTTTGACACAGGAGCACGGTTGGGAAACACGCCCGTTCTCGAGTGCACGCATGTGTTCGAATTTGTCACACGACAATGAGGTTCTAGCATCGATCATAAGTCGATCGATAAAGGTTTTATTGATTGTGTCGGTAACTTTTTATCGATCCTGACCACGACTGCAGATCACTAACGTATAAACCATGATAGTTCGCGTCGAATCAATTAAGAAAACTTAGTTGTTTATGAACTGTTATTTATTCGTTGGCGATCTGCAATCATGCGTGGGAACGAACATAATTTATCAATGTATATGTCTGCGGCACATTCCTGGATGGAATATACCAATATACTCCCGTATGGCCCTTGTGTAAGCAGTGTTTGGTGATCAGATCTGAGTAGTCGGATACTACCCCAACTACCTCTTCCCATCCACTTCCCCTTGCGGGAAGTTTCACAACATACCCCAAATGGAGATGCCATATGCCACTGGCTCCAGACCATTGGAAGCAGTTGGATCTGTCATGCGGTATTCCCGTAAAAAAGTACAACCTAATTGTGAATTCAGCTAGAATTTTGTTTTTATACAATTTATTTAATCGAAACCATATTTCTTTGTTTGAACTACTATATTTTTAGATACTCTGACTGGTTTCGGAACAATGAATTTCGGCTAGGTTTAGAATAAGCGTCATTTTCAAAATTGAAACTGATGTGTCTAGAATTCAGACACATCACATATGATAAAGTATCTATAATATAACATTTTGACAGAAAATCATTTTATACGGTATTTGAAATGTGTATTTATTTTGTTTAAATTTTCTAGGATTCTTGGAAATACCTAAAGCTAGATTTCGTGATTTTTCAAGGGTCTGTGCTTTTCCATTTTCAGGAAAGCTTTATATATTAACTAACTAGATTTATTAGCATAATATCCCGTGATTTTTCACGGGTCTGCGCCAGTATAAAATATTTATATGTCGTGCTTGAATATTATTAATTATGACGTGCTAAAATTCGCGTGACCTGTAATTATAATATATTCGTAATCTGCATAACATTTTTATTCAACAATTCCACCCATGGGTATGTAGATACGTGATTATGAACTTTGTGGGAATGAAAAACTCACGTCCTTATGGATTTTATGAAAAATGTGCAGCCTTTTAAAGACTTATTCTCTTCGATATTAATGTGAACCGAAACCAATATTATATTATATCACACCCTCATTAATATTGGCGAAATGAATACTGTTATGATAGAAAGGTGGTAGATTTGTAATTTAGTAATGATTTTTTTAATTATCTATCGAGTTAGTTTATACAACACGAATTTAAACAAATATAAACAAGATAATAATTTTTAATATTTTTACAATAAACATAACATTTCTTTTTAAATACATTCATTCTTTTTTCATTCTTCAGACTTTCAGGAATTTCATCACACATCTTTAGTCCTCTGTACATTTGGCAGTTCTGTGATTTGGATTTCTTCATATGGTGGCAATCTAATTCTATTTATACTTCTGGTATCGTAATTATGTATGAAAAGGAATAAGAGTACCTACATAGTATTTAAGTACCTACCTAGAAATATCTAGGATTCCTTTATATTTGAATTATGAATTTTATTTTATTCTATTGTTTTTTTTCAAGTGTCATTACTTTGGTTACACTATGTTATGTGGCTGATATTTTTAAAACATTATAAAAACAACTTCTATATGACAAATAAACTTAAATTGTCGGTTCTTTATACTCCAGAGCAACACATTGTTTTATTTGTCATTTAAAACCAAAGACAACAAACAGTCTTATATGTATATGTAAATTAACACATTAAATAACAGTCTCTTTTTATTGGAATCAAATTTAACTGCTCTCTCACTTTTCCAAGTATATATCTCGTAGTTCTATTCTCTATAATATCTAGCTTGTTCAAATTTCCTTCATTGGCCAAATATAACATCCACCAAAATGTGGAGCAAATATAGTTTTATAAATAAGCTCTGTAGTGTTTACATTCAGTTTATTTCTTAGTCTTTTTAGAAAATTTACTTTTTTGATACCTTCTTTAGCCCATATTCAAAATTTGCTGTGAACGTTAGTTTTGAATCCAGTATTTTACCCAGGTATTTGATCTCATTCACTTTTTCAATTTTTTCATTATTTATTGTCAAATTAAATTCTGTGTTATGCATTCCATTTCCTATTTCCATATATTTATTTTGTTTTGTTTACATTCAGTTTTAACTTGTTTAGTTTCAGCCATTTTGCTATATTTTGCCATGTTTCAGCTATTTTGCTATATTTTGCTACATTTTGCTATATTTTAATTTGTTAATTTCATCTACGTAGTCTTCACATGAAATATAGATTAATGTATCGATGATGCGGTGTCCTAAGGTAAAAAGTAAAAAACCGTAGAACAATAATTTTTCTATTGGACCAAATTGGGCGATATATTTTACTTACCTACAACGACTATCTTTCCTGCCCGATTGCTTTGTTTTCTGTTTTTGTTTTTACTTTTTGTTTTATGGCATGATAACACTGTATTTATTATTTTTTATTATTTATTATTTGTTGCTATATTGGCTTTTTACACGATTTTTTCTTTTCTTTATAATACCATTGTATGTACCTGATCGCTTCTATAGTTCTGTTTAGGTATATATTGTTTTTTTTTTTTGTATTTCTTGGGCATTAACTATGTAACAATTTCTAGACATTTTGTTTTGAAGAGTTTTAATTTTCAATGTACTATCGTTACTTAAATTTTAATTTTTATGCTACCGGTTTCGACACATCCGTGTCATTCACTAGCAAACTTAAAACTAAACTTAAAATTTAAAACAAGTACAGAAATGAATTAGATGTTATTAGGTGGGGGTGGTGGGAGGGGTGATTTTGGGGGAAGGGAAGAACAGTGGGCGGGGTCAATATCACACGGGAACAAAGTCAAAAGGGGAGATTTGCAGGGTGCTATTATTTTGTTAACTAAATTAATTTTTGATTTAATTTTTTTGTTTATTTCTAAAGTTTCTAAAGCGCACAAGTTAAAGTATGAATTTATATTTATATGTTTTAATTTGGTTTTTTCTTTGTTGAAGCTATGGCCTGTCTCTATTAAATGATTGGCGAATTCGGAATAGTTATTATTTCGTAAACAGAGTTCATGTTCCCTGATTCTAGTTCTAAAATTTCTAGTAGTCGCAATCATTACATTCCATAAGCGATTAATTATTTCAGGTTTATAACCATTGTTTAGGCCTATTTGTTTTATAATGTTAATTTCATTATTATAATTATCATTGCTTAAAGGGACATTAATAGCACGATGAATCATTGAGTTGAAGGAAGCAAGTTTGTGAGATATGGGATGAAGTGAAGTTGATGGTATAACACAGTCAGTGTGTGTAGGTTTTCTATAAATATTAAATACACACTTATTATTTTCTAAATTAATATTTAAGTCTAAGAAGTTCAAACTGTTGTTATCATTATGTTCCAGTGTAAATTTTATATTTTGATGTAGGCTATTAATGAAAGTGAGAAAATTTTCTAATTGTCTGTTGCTACCCGACCAAATTACAAAGATATCATCAACAAATCGATACCACACAAATACATTAGATAAAAGGTAAAGTCCACAATCGAATAGTTTGTTTTCAAAAGAATTCATAAATATTTCAGCAAACAAAGGAGAAGTGGGATTACCCATCGCCAGACCATTATGTTGTTTGTATAATTTATCATTAAAGGTCATCTAATTCATTTCTGTACTTGTTTTAAATTTTAAGTTTAGTTTTAAGTTTGCTAGTGAATGACACGGATGTGTCGAAACCGGTAGCATAAAAATTAAAATTTAAGTAACGATAGTACATTGAAAATTAAAACTCTTCAAAACAAAATATATAGTGTTTATTTATAATTTGATGTGCCTGTATTATTTATTCTTCCTTTTACTTTTTGTACTTGGCTCGTCACGATCATTCTCGCCGGGATTGCCCCGTTATAGATGTAAATTTTATTTTATTTCCTCATTATTTTACTCTACCTGGATGAAAGATGCTGAACCATCAGGCGAACACATCTCTGATGTCTTTACCTTGAATTACTATAAATATAAGTATGCCAACATTTTTCTTTCTTACCAACACACTACGTGCAGGGATGGTCTAGGATCGTTTTAAAAAGAAATGCAGCTTCATTTTTACAAAAAAAATAGAGTCCTAAGGAGGCTGAACCATCAGTTTCCTCGTACAGGCATTGGGAAAGTGATGGGTCCTCTTTAATTACCTACTACACCTATCTAATAACGCATTACTTATTATAGATATTGTGTCGTTAATGTGCGCTTGCTACGTCTAGTGATTCGATCTGAAAAACTGGGTATCTACAGAAGATATATTATAGTTGTAGACCATTTTATTCACATTCACATTAATTTCTCTATTTTGAGACATCTGACTTTAACCGTCACGTAAAAATGATAGTAGCAAGATCAACTACAAAATACGTGATAGGTACAGATTGATTGTAGACGTAATAATGCCCGGATCAAACATTTTTTTATGTGATTACCGCATAAGAGTTCAGATCAAACATTTTTTTATGTGATTACCGCATAAGAGTTCCAACTGCTCCCGACTGTCCAGATCCAGTGGGACGTGGGGCTACAGCATCCCCAAGCGTAGGTACATGGTGTAAGCTTAAAGGGAATAGGAAAAGGAAGAAGACAGAAAAGTGAAAGATGAAGGTTGAGAAATACCAGAGTATTCAGATTGGTCACCAAACTTGGCGAAAGCCATTTCTGAATGGTGTTCTTTCGCCAGGGTAATATTTGGAGTATCTACCGTCGTGGACCGTACGGTGCAATACTGAGAATGGTGTAGTATCTAGTAGTTTATCTAGGTACCGTAAAAAGGGTATCCCGCTATAAATAAAAAAAAATATTCATCGTGTTTCACCCTTCGGCATATTTCACGAGGTCAGGGAACATTTTAATAGCAAAAATTTAGTTATACATTTTGGAGGCGGAAATGGATACCGCCGCCCCGGGAACCATTTATTGGATAACCAACACTTCTGCCATAGGTCACCCCAAGTGGATCGCTACGTTTGGTGACTTAGCAGGGGTGCCCGGGTTCATGGGGTAGGGTTTATCTATGTCCTGGCGGCGGATGATCTAGACACACGGAATCCCAATTCCTACCCAACCCTCATACCTTTTTCCTTCCCAGAACTTCCTCTCCTTCCTTTCCTTAAAAATACCCTCCATATAGCATCCCCAAAGATGACATAGGCCCTGAGGGAAATTATTTTCCTCAGGGCCTCCTGTGTGGACCTAATGTAAAAAAAAATTCTAAGTAACATTTTTATTTTATAATGGTAAGTATAAGGTGTCCGGAAACTCGTAGTACAATCGGGAAACTGGTGAATCTACATCGCATTTCGACAAAATTTTTCGAGGAAATAAGGCCGAATTTTAAAAAATTGGTTTCTAGGGTGTAAATATCAAATGCTTATTATCTTTAAAAATATGTCCAGTTCCAAAAGTTTTTGTTATAATTTAGTTACCGAAAAGATGGAAAAAAGAATGTGTTGTAGATTTACTGGTTCCCGCTTTTATTACGAGTTTCCGGACACCTTGCATATGCCTACGTCTTATAGTGTTCATCGAAACATGATCAAGGTCTCGCTCATCATTTGTGATAGCACACCAGCTCGGAAATTAGACAAACTTTTATGAGAGGTAAATTTCTTAATTTTATCTGAACAAAATATTTGAAAGTTTTCCTTAGATTTCCAAGATTACCAACTTACTGGAGTCGGTGGATTTATGGTATCCCAATTTGGGGAATGTTATGAGGCTGAAAGAACTATGGAATACGGGAAGGGGATAAGGAAGTTGGTGTACTTTTTTTGCTTTCAGTAGCGTAGCACCCTTTTGTATACATATAAAGCATAAGGGGGCTAAGGGGCGTAGGAACCCCACGTCACCTGTCAAGAGTCCAGATTATTGACGAACATGCATATATGTATCACGAGACGTGTCATTTCAACCAACTAAACTTCTAAACACGAAATAGTGATATTACGTAATTATAATTTTATCAGAATACAAGCTTCGGGCCGCGACTTCGTCTAGTACTTCGAGTAGCCTATTTTCTTTTCCTAAGTCCCAACTATGTTTATACCAAAATTCTTAACCTATTTATTTAAAATATCTATAATTCTTGATTCGATTCAAAGTTCCGGCGATAAGTCTTAGGCGAGTATTTTAAATAAGTTCACTAATTTAAATATTTTCTTAAATATAATTTTGATTTAACAATCATTGTTTTGCAAAATGTCATTCTCAAATTTCGACATTTTCTATACAATAATTATTATTCATAATATATATAAAAAAAATATCTAGCTTTATAAATTATGTCCTATATGTTATTATGATGTATGAGCTATATTATTGTAAAGTTTCATTAAAATCCTTTCAGTAGTTTTTGCGTGAAATAGTAACAAACATACATACATCCATACAAACTTTCGCGTTTATAACATTAGTAAGATACGTGTTTTTCAGTGCATAATCAAACACGTTCAATGACACAAATGTCGCAATGGACATGGGCCATACACATCAGGGGTGTAGGAGGGATGGGGGTTGAAGGCTGAACACTAGTGTACACCGGGCGGGGGTGCAGTGCATCACTGTGGCGCAGGATCCATACATGGCCTTCACCTTAACCTCAAAACCGGCTAAAAATCCAACCAGTAATACACCCGGCAAACTCAAATCCTGCAAAGTAAAACACGAAGTAAGACGAAAAAAATCCAAATATCGAACTCCTTTGTTCCGCGAATTGTGTGGATGTGTGGGAGAAATAGGCGTAGGTACTAGGCACTTTTGGCAAAGAAATAATATATAAATATTGCGTATAAATATAAGTATATATGTATAAGTACCGCTGCCAACTGTCGGTTTTATTTGTGTGTGTAGTTAGCCGCCACGGGAAGTGGTTGAGAATCGAAGGGCGTAAGTGCTCCGTCCGGCGTAGAGCAGTCGCACCCTTTGGCGTAGCGGCGTAGAGGTGTAGTCTGCGAGTCGTGCTGAGCAGAGCAAATTAAATGGGGCGACCAATATTTAAAGCCGTTGGATCCAGAGGATTGCGGCAAAAATTAAGATAACTTTTATCTTTTCTTTGTAGGCTTTTTAGAAAGGGTTAGTCACATATTGATGCATTTTGTCAACATGGTATTGGCATCAAGATGTAAATACATTATATTATTTATATGAACTACACTAGTAAGTAGTGTATAGAACGCAAATAATGTTTCTAAGAGGGTTCTTATTTTTATATTTTTTATATGATAAGATTTATTTTTAACAATATGTTTTACATGCTACATGGTGATAATTTTACATCTTAGATTATTTACCACTCTTCCATTAGAAGCATTTGCTTGTGTATGGAAGAGGAGTGTACATAAATGCAGTTATTAGTTAGAACTTAAATAATTAATTTTACATGTATATATGTGTGCTGTAGTAAGTACATGTTGGTATGATGGAAAATAATAAAGATATACAATAAATTTTATGTAGTAATAAAGTGACATTTGTATTTAGTGTATTTATAACTAAGAAAATATTTATAAAAATGAATTTATATATTATGTATGTATTTTGTAAAAAGAAAGAATGTTATGGAAAATAAAGGTTATTTGTTTTACTTGGCAGTAGTTTTTTTTCTAAGAATGTCATTAAAATGTTTCTTGACAGAGATATTTGGGTTTTATCATTATGAATTTGATTTCTTCAGGTAGTCGATTGAAAAAAAGTTCTTCCCCGGTAAGGTGGTAAGTATAATGACGTTGTGCAAAAGAAGTATTTAATTTTGGGCATAGAAAAATGTATTTAAGACCATTTCGGTTTTCAGTTATAATTTGATATTAATCTTTTTCTTTTATGAGTTGAATTAATGATTTTTTAATACACATATAATTCTTTAAATGCAGGTACTTGAAATTCTTCGAACAGGCGTTCTGTTGGGTAGTCCAAATTTTTTTTAAAGATAATTTTAATTATTCTTCTTTGCACAATTTCTATTGGAAGAAGGTTACATTTATATTTTATTGTGTAGCGGAAATGCGAGATCTTGGCGTAATAATGGATGAGAAACTAGATTTCACGGTCCACATTCAACAAACTGTAAATAAAGGTATGAAAATATTAGGATTTATTTTAAGAACAATTAAAAACTTTGAATCTTTACGAATCGTAAAATTGTTGTACATATCCCTAGTACGAAGCCTAATCGAACATAACTCAATAGTCTGGTCGCCCTTCTACAAAATTCATATCCATAATATTGAAAGAATTCAAAGAAAATTTCTAAGATTTGTAAATTTTAAACTTAACATCCCTTTAGAGCACATAAATTACTTATCATTAATGAATATTTTAAATATTCCAACTTTAGAAAACAGACGAAAACTAACTGACCTAATCTTTTTATTAAAATTATTAAACTCTAAATTTGATTGCTGTGAACTCTTGCATTTAATTAATCTACATGTACCTACACGAACTACTAGACAAACATTAACATTTTATATACACACATCTCATTCTAACTATAAATTGCATTCCCCAATACAACGATTACATAGTCTTGGTAATCAATATTTAAACAATATTGATGTATTTGACCATAATTTGAATTTGGCAAACTTTAAACGCCGTATGTGCGAACTATTTTTACTTAATTCATAAACTATTGTAAATACCAATTTTATACATTTTTATTAATTCCTATTAATATTGATTTGGAGGATATTGGCAGCCTATCTATTTTTACTTTATTTATATTCTGTATTACCTACATTTTGTCAACTCATATTTTATCTAACCTATATTATGTGTCTTTATATTTTCTGTTACTTACCTTTATTTTATTCACTTCTAACTCTTCACTGTAATTAATCGAAACATGTATTGCTTTATGTATGTAAAAGCCCTTTGGGCGTTAAAATATAAATAAATAAATATATGCGGATCCCCAACTAGTATACTAGCGTATTGTATGAGTGGATTGAATTAAAGCATAGTAGATTAAATACAGATTTTGTATCGACCGAAAATTCCTGATTCTTGAAAATACATATATATCAATTTGTTTATACCCACCTGCTTAATAATAAAGATGTAATTTGTGTAACATTCTGTCATATATATGTATATATTTATATTAACAAACCGATAAAAACCGATACTTCAAGGATATAATAAACTGATGTAAATTGGCGATGTTTGTTTTCTTTAAAATCAGTTTTGTTCACAATTCTAAGAATTTTATGTTCAGTAGAAATAATGAACACAGTATTTTTTGAAAAACTTAAATAAGTAATTACCTAATTATTTTACACAAAGCGAAGTCTACTAAGTTAGTTAGAAGTAAAATTCTCTTCTTGGAGCTATATGAATAAACATCTACGGATATTCTTTTCAGTAGTTTTTATATATTTTGAAAAAATGTTAATTACTGTTCCTGATCCTCTAAAAATTGAATCAATAGCAGACATCATTCGATTAAAAATGTGTTTGCCGTACTGTTTTTTAGTTCTTCATAATTATTAGGGTAAAAACCATTGTTATTCCACCTTTTTTACATTTATTCCCCCTCGGGCGCAAACAGTGGTGACCCCAACATACTGAATTGCGCAACGCCGTCGTCAGGGGCGCTGGGGGCCTTGGGGGGGTTGATGTGGGGGGAGGTCTAGATGGGGATGGGGGGATGGGGTCGCCAGCAGGGGGACCGGGTTCGCGATGAAAGCGCCTACGCGCCAGTGTCGCTGCGGTCTGCCCGAAGCGCGGTGCCGGGCTGTCCGCAGTTCGCACGTTTTACCCTTGCCGGGCGCACACAGCGCACCACGATCTCCGTTCACTTCAGTCGACTGGTTGCCTCTCACCTTTCAGGACTACAGCGACTGATCCGCCTGAATCCGTCGTAGTGACGCTCGCGACGTCTATCTCGCGTCGGTTTACTAGTGAACAGGCAGCCAGATCACCGCACGGATGAAAGGTCTGTTGAACAAATACTACCCTTGCCCTATCTGCTGTCTGCTGTCATCCCCCCAGCTGCATTCGTTACAACCCCTGCACTGCACGGGGCGAGCTCACAGTGGTGGTGCACCTTTCCTAATCGCCTCTCTTATTACACCTATCATAAACCTTCTCACAGTAAAACGCATGATATTCTAAAGATCACATTCATTCAATGTTGTTGATTAATTCGTCGCCAAATTTTTATGAGTGTATCTAAATCACATCAAATAATATTCCGTTTAACTGTCTCATGTGTACATATGTTTATTTTCTTACTGTGCACTTTTCTATTTTTATGAGAATTATACGGACCGCAAAGGTTTTTTTTATTTTCCATTACTTACCTGTAAAAAGTTTTGCAAAAGAAACACCCATACAAAAATACAGATTTGCAAATCTTCAAAGAAAATCCCAGACTATTCTCAGAATACATTAATTTATCTACTTTAATGCATTACGCATTGCCGAAGTGGTTTTCCGTAAGCAGGTGAAACACAAAGTATGGCGCCTAAAAAAGGACGAAAAGCGACAATTTGACATTTTTACTCGTTCGCCTCGAGCACAGCTGCTCTGCTATTAACTGGTTACTTCTTTGTACCTACGTAGTTTTAAAAGCACCTTAACAAGTCTAGTAAAAAAAAGTAATCATCGTGCAATCTGTTGATATTAAGTGGACTTATCTGATATGCGCTTAATTCGGGAGGTAATAGCTTTTATGAGTAGAGTTTATAAGTGCATTGTTATATTTGAACCCAGTCTGACAGATCGATTCGCTAATGCCTTAAACGTGATCAGTGTAGTTATGTAGATATCTACACTTCTACAAACACGTTATATGCATTCAGGTAACGATTTATAACTATGCGTGCAGAAGTTATTTTACGATTTTAATGCGATTTTTTATTGGTTTTCTAGTTTTCATGTGCGTTATTGTTTTATTGCGGTTAGGGATTGGTCGAACCCCCTACCGTTGCACGTTATTATCACGGAAAATGATGAAATTATATATTTTATATTTAACGTAAATAATTGGTGTCCGGAAGCTATATTCGAACAAACGACAAAGCTATTCTACATTACATTAGAGTCGAGTTTGTGGTATAACAATTTTTAAGTTTGAGCATTCGTTTTCGAGTAAATCGATTATAAAGTTGGTCTTTTTAGGAATTAATTTGGAATTGGTAAAATTAAAACTGTCGATCAACTTTATATTGTCTTTTAAAATTTGTCGAAGCATCTGGCTTAAATGTTTTTGGGCCCCAATAACGAAAAATCTTTTTTTTAATATTCTCTGTATGATATTTATTATTTTATATTTATTTATTTTTCTATATTCATATTTTATCTAACCTATATTATGTGTCATATTTTCTGTTACTTACTGTAATTTATTCACTTCTAACTCTTCACTGTAACTTAAAACATGTATTGTTTTATGTATGTAAAAGCCCTATGTTTACGAACTAGTTTATTTATAACTAGTTACCGGACAACATGTATACGAGTATGTGTAAAACAACATTTTTGGATTTTTACGAAATATATAATAACATTTTTATGAGTAAAAAAAGAATATTTAAAATTTAATATACCGTTAAAAATAAATCATTTTCCTTGATAACGTCGTGCAAGTGTAGGGGGAATTTTTACAAGATTATTACACTATTCAACTTCAAAAGTTTCGAAATATAACACGCTTTATCATTTAAACACATGTGCCTTGTTCTTCACGGCTCTTTTTTTAATAAATTTTAAATGTTGAAGCAGAAATCTGATTTGATAGGCTGTAAAAACATTCAAATTGTGAATTTGGGCGTCATAAAATATGCTCATCTTTTCTGTCTAATTTTCAAGGTCAACTTAACTTTTTTCAACTCACGATGTCATTATCCTCATTAGGCATCAAAAACTCTTGAAGTGTGAGTTTGGATTTCATGAATCTTGCGCAAATTTTCGTTGTCCAGATCTTTTTTAAGTTCAACATCATTTTCATCATTAATCATTACCAATGCACCGAGCAGCAACTACTAGCTCATAAATATGGTGAATATTTTTTCAACAAATTTTAGAATGTCTGATTCATATATTGAGAACGGTTTTGAGCTCTTAAACAATGAATTATTGTTTTAATGGCTGCATGGTAAGTGTCCAGACATGTCCGTTAGACATTCATTGCTTGTCTACATATTTTCGCGTTTTGGCCTTTACTGACTCACCCCATAAATTTTGAAAACTGTGACTCACAAATAAAATTATAATATGAGTCCATACCTTGTGCGATATTTCAACGTTTTAATGGATTAGGTATAAAAATATACAACAAGTAATACGACGGCCTCCTCGGGTCTCTTGACTAGCAATGTGAAGGTCGCGGGATCAAATTTCGGCGTGCGCAAATAAGGTTTATTTGATTAATTTGAATTATTTCATAATCAATTAATTAAAAATAATAATAATTTAATTTGCTCGATATGAAACGCTAATATGGGTACCGCCGCCCTGGAAACCATTTAGTGGATAACCAATACCTCTGCCATAGGTTACCCAAAGTAGTTCGCTATGTTTGATAACTTAGCAGGGGTGTTCTAGGTTCTAGGCCATAATTTCAGATTATGGTGAGAGGAAAGTTGAATTTATACATTAATTTTATTTAAATAGGGAAATATGGATTTATACGTCCGTCACACCTGGACACATCGACCCCCAGTTTCTTTCTACCCTTATCCACCCTTCTTACCCTTTCCTTCCTTATTAAAGTTCTTTATTCTATAATTCTATATAATAAATATTTTTATCAGCGTCCCTTATGATGACATAGGCCCCGATGGAAATTATTTTCTTATATATAAAAATCTCACGTCAACTTTAAAAGAATATAGATATGTTCTTATAGAGATAATAAAAAAAAAATAATTGTATCACTTCTTTTGAAGTGTCCCGAAAAAAATCTCACGTGAAGGGGGGGAGTCCCAATTAAGCTCACTTTATCTCACCAAGGGGAGGGGGGGTCTAAATTTAAAAAAAAACAGCTCACGTAATTAATGTACGTCCCCTTAGCTTTCGGTAAGATTATGAGTTATCGGAGTTAGTATGGACGTATTAGAATAGTGAAAAAGTTTATTTAGTAGTGCATATTTTATTTAGTTTGCATAAAAGTTCTTGATGGTTAAAACAGCATTTATGCGGTGATACGAAATTTCATTTAAAATTAACACGGTTTTTATTTATTTTTGTCTACATTTTTAAAAATAATTTTTGGTACGGGCCCAGAGATAAGCATATAAATAGAAAATTCGAAGAGATAAGCATATAAATAAAAAAAAACGTTATTGATGGTTAAAACAGCACTTATGGGGTGATATGAAATTTCACTTTAAATTAACACGGTTTTTATTTATTTTGGTCTACATTTTTTAAAGTAATTTTTGGTGCGAGCCCAGAGATAAGCATATAAATAGAAAATTCGAAGAGATAGGCATATAAATAAAAAAATAAAAGTTATTGATGGTTAAAACAGCATTTATGCGGTGATATGAAATTTCACTTTCAATTAACACGTTTTTATTTATTTTGGTCAAAAACTTTTTTTTATAATTTTTTGTGCGGGCCCAGAGATAAGCATATATGTAAATAGAAAAATCTATTTAAATGCTTTATATTTATTAACAAAGTTCCATTTGAAATTTAAAAGAAACTTAGTTAAAAAGAAAAAAAACAATTAAGGAAAAAACAAATGAATTATAATTTTCGAAACACAAATACATGAGTAAATAGCTGTATAAATTTGAATTTGGAATTCCTAACCAAAGAGAAGATATTTGAGATCAAAGTTGCCAGTACGGCAAAACACCAATTTCATATGTAATGACCTATAATATATATATATATGTATTTTTTTTTGGAACAACAAGGATCCATTTACTAATTTAAGGACAAATAATTTCCATCTGTCATAAAAAAATAATTTTGGAGCAACACAGTTCTATTTGCTTTGGATTCGAGCTCTTTTACATGGAACAACAAGGTTCACCAGCCAATTTGGGGAAACTGAAAAAAATAAATGAAAACTAACATTTATTAAAAAGTGAATATTGTGTAGAATATTTTGTAATTAAATAGGTTTAAACCATTATGTGCAAAAAATATGGCTTTTAGCAAAAAACTAATAACAATAATTTTATAGATCTCTGTTTGTCTGAATTTAAAACTAATAACAATAATTTTATAGAACTCTGTCTGAATTTAGCTGATTTTTCAGAGTAACAAGGTTCTATCTGTTTTTTTGCGTAGTAGTTTGGCTAAATGTCACTTTTTTAAATTAAATGATAACAAATCACTTTGTATATACCACTTAATTAATCCAAATTATCAGCATATTTCGAAACCAATAGTTTGTTCGTCAATATATTTTTTTTCATAGAACTTGTCTGAACTTCGCAACTGACGACGTCCTGAGAAAAAGCTTTGTTATCTATTTTACTTTGTATTATTTAACCACATTGATTCTTGAGACCACAAAGTGCCAATTGAAATACACTGTTTTGTGGTTTTCCCAATTTACTAAAGCGTTGACATTGATTTTCGGTATTTTGCTTACATCAAGTCTTATGTATGAAAAGTTTCAGTGAATATATACGATGGTGTCATTGAATTCATTCGCAACAGCGGGCTATCTACCAACAAACATATATTTCAGTACCTACTACTTATAGAAACAAACGTAAGAAGATATTTATTTATTAGTTTACACATTATAAAAAAGGAAAATATGGTGAACAGAAAGGTAGAAGGTTTTGAAAAAACTAGGTTATTCTTCCTTTGTTTTAATATAAAGTTATACATAGCTTTTAAACGTGTAAATTAATTACCAAATCTGCTAAATTTGGTTGTCTGTGATATGCGTATGTTATTTCTGTTTGAAATTATTCCTGCGCTATATCTGGTTTATTGAACTCCAATTTGCTTTGAATTTAAGTGCGATTTTCGGAATAAGATCTGAATGATTCAGACAAGAGATAATGTACCTACTTATTGAAGAATATTTTATTGTTTTGTGTGAAAGTGATTTGTGAAGAAAAAAAAATACAGAATATCCTGTGATTATTCACGGGTTTGCGCAGGTGTATAATATAATTTAACAGACTGATTTTTTTTGTTAATGATTCTCGATGGGGTTCTGATCTGATTTCGAGTTTGACTAATTAAAATATATTATTTTTAATTGATAAAATAATGTTTAAGACAAGATTTTATGCATAGCAGAAAGGGTAACAATTATAATAAGCAATAATTATTAGCCCGAAAAACTCATCCATATTGAAAAAACCTCTTTTAGAGCTCGTCAGAGGCAATTAGAGGGGCGCGGGTTCGAGTGTAGTTGGCGGCATGTATCTTTTCTCGGAAGGTTTTTTCAATACGGACGAGTGTTTCAGGCTAATACTTATTGCTTATTATAATAATTAAAATGTATTAATAGCTGTACTAAAATGTTGTACCAGGGGTCATAAATAACAGAAAAATTTACCTTTCCCATCGAAATACGTTTCCATTACGTATCTGAAAAATAATCTATTTCTAATATTGATAAACACACTGCTTTTTACAAGAGTCTCCAACCGCCTGGAGCCAATGAGACTATGACATCCCCAATTGGGTCATATTGTGAGAACAGAAGATAAGTGGGGAGGAGAGTAAAGAAACACAGAAGAGGAAGGTGGGGAAGTACCTGACTATTCAGATATAGTCACCAAGTACGGCTAAAACCATTTAAAATAACGTTTCAATTCTGAATGGTGCACCAGGGCGATACTGAGAGTGTGTTCTACTCTGGAACGTGCCGAAAATATACCATTCCTTATTTTAAATTAAATTGTGAAATAACACAAATCAATCAAATAAAATTTTCTTTCGCACGCCGGTATTTGAACTCGCGACCCCCGGTTCGCTGGTACCTCTGGACCACGGTGACCATAGACATATGAATATTGGTAATTAGTATGTTCATTGTTCATATGTCTATGACGAAGACCGATAACAGTCATTTGTGAAGATTTTTATCAACAGTTATCCGATTTAAGATGTAATTAATTCATGCCATTGGGTGCGCGGCAAGCTTCATACAAAACGTAGTTTTGGATTTTAGGCCAAAATACCCAAGCAAACTGAAAAATTATTCTTGTAATCAAAAGTTATGTTAAATGTCGATCTCGCATAGGAGATACTTTATTTATTTTAGCTTTATCATTTAAAATATAGGCTATTAAAGATTTTAATATTTTATGATTTAGAGGCAACTTGGAAAATTATTTGAGAGTAAATATAAACATTTAAAAAAATATATTTTTGCTATATTTTTTTTAATATGATGAAATATAAAATTAAAAATATTGTTTTTTTTTTTTAGAAACAATTTCGATGGGTGTAAATTTAAATTACAAATTACCTATTTACATCGGAACAAAAACTTGTCGTTTATATCTCAAAATTACTACCCAAAGAAATGCATTTTTAACATTTAAAAAAAATATATTATTTTTAATTATTTTAGAACCAAGAATTAGACACATTTTTTTAAAAATAATTATAAATAACTCACAAAAAAATTCCAAAGTTGCTTCCAAAATGAACAAAAACTGATTTCTTTAATTACCTATACGTCATCATTTAAAAGCAAAAAAAAGTATCTCCTATCCGAGATCGACATTGAACCTATCTTTTTATTACAAAAATAATTTTTCAGTTTGGTTGGGTATTGTAGCTTCAAATCCAAAACTACGTTTTGTATGAAAGCGGCCGAGTAGATGACACCACTACTTTAGTGCATATCTTCTCTTAGTGATATTAGTTTTCAGTAAGTTGTTTATTTCATGAAAAAAAACCTTTTTCATGTAAATCAATCAATTCTTTCTCATAAATGTAAGAAAACAAGTAAATAGCAATAACGAAACAGAAATGCGTAATTAGTTGATTAAATATCGCGTTTTTAAGGGTAGGTGAACGCTTGAAAAAATGTTTCTGTACAAATGATTGATAGCCTCTACCTGAGATTAGCAGGTTAGTCGGCAAAATCCTCATTTATCGGGGAAAGTGAAATAAAAATGTATTCAGCTAAGCGGAGGAAATTAACATTTAGTTCGGCAAAAATGATAATTAAAGCCTTACATATATATTTTTTAAATAATAGCTCTTTGTTAACGCGTTGCATAAGAACTCCAAAGTTGCTTTTTTCATCCATAAATTTTATTTATAAAACAAATATATCAATCTAATATATAAAAACACTCCTCGGAAACGGCTGGACCGATTTTTATGATTTTTTAAAATTTATTTTATAGGTATGAGAATAGGTCGTAAAGTATATTTCATATCGCAAGCTCTGGATTTATGAAATTTGTATAAAAATAGTCGCGGCACGGGAAGAGGTGGTGGATGGGGAATGGGACGAACGGGAAAGGACACGCAGGGAGAAACAAATTCCTTATTTAAGTAGCATAGCAACGCATGCCGGGTATCAGCTAGTTTAATTATAATATTATTAAATCTGTTCTTGTTTTGAATAGTTAGAATAGCCTTAAACTTGACCTTTACAAATTTCCAATTGATTTCCCTTCTCATACATATCATAATGTTCCTTGAATAAGAGGTGCATTAGAGACACCGTCTGGGTTCAGGGGAAGATTATTGTGTCTTGTACATGCAAATAATGTATTATGAGTGTAAAACATTAAATAATTAATAATTGTAAGGCAAATAAAAAAAGCGCCATGGCGCGCCATCTTCGGACTCCATATTGAAAATTTTCTATGGGTACTCTTCAACTTCACTGAAAGGGACGATTCATTTCACTATGTAATCAGGTATTGAGCCTACACCTTTTTTATGACCTCACTGGAAGGGATAACACACCTCGCTACCAAGATGTTCGTAGATTAGGGATGTTTGCTAAGGTTAGGACCATATTATATTAGAGACCATAATTAATTAATTAATATTTTTACTACATTGAAGTGTGCTTAAAAATTCAATTAAAATAGGTTATAAAAACTTTCAGGATTTGTTTCTTAGCAATTAAATATATAAGTTTATCTTCGACTACATTTTATATCTACGAGTATAATGACATTGAGCTAATGTATCACTATATCTTCATCAAGTTCAAGCTTAATTAGTTGTTTAAAGCGGCCGTTATAATACACATAAAATATGTTTAAAAAATCAACAATCTAAACCGTGTCTAAGTGAGTATTTTTGTTTATAATAAGCTCTAAAACCTTTTGCTTTTGTATGTGTGTTTGTTTCGTCGAGAGTTAAATAAAAATCACTGGATTTTCACAGCGAACGTTGCGAAACTGTAGAAATAGTATTTCAAGTCTTGGGGCCACTTGATTATGTCGGGGTTTCCATTGGGACCTACTTTAGGCTGGGCAAAAAATAAAGCGAATGGAAAGACCTCAATATTTTTCAACAGCGTTGGAGGAAGAATAAAAAACCTATTAATAATTTAATACTATATCTTTGAAGCAGCTCGAAATTGGTAGATATACTATGGCGTCATGAAAAATTAACAGTTTTCTCTCTGCAATTTGTAGGTGATCACTCACTGATATTTACTCAATTCCACCATGGACTAGCAGCATAGAAATTTTCGTTAAATTTTGAAATTGTAAGACTCTTGAACGCAGAGCTCAATCGTCACGAAATTCGCACAGCTATCACCTCAAACAGTTTCAGCTCGCAACGTCATTTCTACCTTGAGATATGGAGTTGATATTGCAAAAAATAAGACACTTTATTCATATTTATTTCTCATGCTCAATTGTAGATTGGAATCAGGGATATTTTAAACGATTGTTGTGTAATTTTTTTTTAATTGATGACTTGTAAAACAACTACAGCTAGAAAATCAAAAATTGAATAGATTTTTAGATAAAATGAAAATTTTGTTTCCATGGCTCGATCCATTTCATTGAATTTAATATTAATGGTAAAATTATGTTCATTTTATGGTTAAACGGCTGAAGTTATCCAGCCGAAAAGCCTAATACAATTATAGAGATCTATATCTACATTGTAGACAATCTGAAGAGTTTGAATAACTATCATATATGTTAAATAAAACCTTCCCATTCATAAAAATGATAAAACTGTCACCCTCTGTGAAATAATTGAATGTTAAATGAAACACGTATTGTTACTTAGTGGCTTGGCTACCCTTTTACCTGTCAATAAAACGAGGTAAAAGCTCAATTTACTTTGTAAACTATATTAAAACGTAGCGGATAAACTAAACGGTTAGACGCAAAGTGGATTTGGACGTTGCAAAGAAGATGTCTAACTATATTTATTGTGAAATAATATTTTGATATAAATATTTACTTGAGTTTAAAACATATTATAAAATTTCATGTTAAAGCAGTTGTATTATGTTTTAAATTTGTTTTAATAGTTGCTCAAAGGAGGTTCTGAGGAATAAAAATTTCCTCAGGGCCTATGTCATCTTTGGGTGTGCTGTATGAAGGGTTATTATAGGGAAAGGAAGTAGAGGAAGTTCTGTGAAGGAATAAGGTATGAGAGTTGGTTTTGAATCTGGGGTGGCTGGACAACTCAGAAGCATGCAACTTCAACATCTCCCATCGAAAAGACATTAAAAATTATGAAAAAATATATTTAATAAAATGGTTAAATAGATTACGTTAGGTTAGGTAATGGACATTTTTTTTTAATAACTTTAATGACTTTTCGAAGGGGTATTGAAATTGCCTGATTCTGAGTTGTCATGGAAGCGAATCTGGGGGTGACGGACGTATGAATCCATAATTTTTCTCAGGGCCTTCTGTGTTATTTAACCAAAGTCTATTTAGTCTTCAGAACGTGAAACAGTTCAACTTGTTTAAAAATAACCTTCTTTAAAGGAAATTGAATGATCACATTTTTTAATATATAAAAGAAAAACTTAAAATAGAAAAGGAGTTCTACAAATTAAAATTTGATAAAAACAATTAAAAAAAATTTCATTACCATTACGAGACCTTTATTTGCCTAACTCCTAAAAGCTTCTCCATGTTTTCATTTTTCTTTTTAAAATTACTCCGCCTTGTAAAGCAGATTTAATGAAATGTCTTTTATATTTTTAAATACAAAAGTAAATGTTTATTTCCCGATTCGTTATTTACCAAAATGAAGCAATTTACTTTGAGTGAACAAGTCAATAGGGAAGAAATGCGAACAAGGGACTTGTTCTTAAACCTGTGTACCAAAATTCATTTTATTTTAACCTTCGTCGAATCGACCACTTACTTCGTAAAGCTCATTTTTAAATCAAATTTAATAATGTTAAGTACTTGCAGAACCTAATAATAGTTCACATTATAAATTTAATTTATTTTAAATAAACACAAAAAAAAACAACTAATGTCTTTTCTATTATTGTAAAAAGCAATCACTTTGTGGTTTGACATATTTAATAAAAATAAAACACTTTGTGTAAAACCACGATTTTTATTAATTTATTGTGCCGACCGGTTTCGCTTTACTAAGCATCATCATTAATATTAAAAAATAACCACAAAATGTATGCTCATATACAAATATGAAGGAAGACATCACGATAAAATTATTACAAACAGTGAGGATACATTTACATTAATTATTTATTATTTTTGCGTGACGGGTACTTTTTTCACCTATTTTAAATACACAATATTTTTTAATTTTTTTTTTTTAAATTGTTTATTTATTACAATCATAAAGGTAGGTACTTAAATTAATATGATAATATATTTTTTAAATTATAATCTAAACATATTTACCTTTACGGGAGTTAAAAACTCGCGTGTAAAGGGGAAAAAATAAAAAATAATAAATGAATAACTAAAAAATTTCATTACTGAATTAAAAGGTTTCAATAACAACAAACAAATTATGCGTATCCCAAATATATGATTTCCGAACAAAAAAACATTCTTTACCCTGCATTACAAAATTGTAAAATAATGGTAATTATTAATTATTAATAACTAGTTATTCCAAATTGTATTTATACAGGATGTAAAGGAACGTACTTGACTTTCTTTAACCAGTGATTCTTGACATTATTTGGAGTAAAATATTAAAATGAAATTTGGTTCCAGGGGCCTTTTATTGTGTTTCTTTTTTAAAAAAATTCTTCAAAACCTAAAAATAAAAACTTAAAAAATCAGCCCGGTAACCTCCCAACCCCTAATTTCAACCCTAACTATCCAATATCCATGTTTTTTTTTAGATTAAAAAAACAAACAGTAAATTTGTCATCGGAGACCAAATTTAACAAACATTTTTCACTCCAAAAGTCAGGAATCACTGGTTAAATAAAATCGAGAACGTCCCTTAAGATGATAGACTTCGCTTTTCGGCCCATACAAAAAGGACGCCCGGGAAAAACACTTTTCTACATCGAAAATTGCACAAAATGAATATATTTTTTTTATACTGCCTTCTAGAGGGTGAAAACTATGTCGGTATGTTTTTGAATTTTCTATGCGTTTCGTATGAACGTAAACATTCACTGTGAAACATGTACGATTTATCAAAAAATATTATTTAAGGAAAAAGTGCTGCTAACTCAACTCCCATAAAGAATTATAAAATTATAAAAAGCTACCGACGTAGCTTCTTCTTTCTAAAAAATATATATTTTTTGAAATTTCAATTTCGTGAAAGTTTCGGTTTAGAAAAGTGTATTCTCCATAAACCCCTTTTCGAGCGATTTCTGTGGGTAAATTTTAGCGTTGTCTCATTCGCACATTTCGCATTCGCATGTATTGTAAGTGTGCGTGAGCTTATTGTGAGCGGGACAGAATGACAGACGCGGGTGTTCCGCGTGTGGTTCAAAGTCTAGCCTCTTAACATCATATATAATCACAACTTGCAAAATCTAGATTAATATGTTATGTATTTATCAGTATTTTAAACGCGCAGTCGAATCGACGATGATTAAAATAAGCTCGTAATTATTAACGGTTAAAAAGTTTTTATTTTAGGAATCATTTACAGTAAATTCATTGCTACATGAATGGCATTGAATTTACGAAGATCGTGTTCACTTTACGAGAATCATGTTTGAATTACGAAAATCATGTTCGCTTTAGGAAATCCACGTAAAATGTTGAGATTCGTAGGGATGCTGGGATTATATATTCTGTCGTTTCCGCGTTGGAGGGATAAATGTGTGGTGATTGATCGAACGAGTGATTCGTATAAACCCAAATTGAAAAATGTATTTACGGCGTCATAAACATTTTATGGTCAATTTTTGATGTTGAATGCAGTGATTATTTTTAAAGAGTTTATTGGTACGAACTGCTTAAATAATGAAGGGAAAGTCAATATAAAATCGAACCTGATTCACCAACATATTTATTTATATTTTTAGGACTGGCAATCCAGAGGTCGCGAATTCAAATATCTGTTATTTTACATTTTTTTATTAGCACCACTTAACAACACTGATTTGTATTATTTTAAAATTTAATCAATTAGATTAACATAAGATATATTTGCGGCACGTTCCAGAGTGGAAGATTCTTTCAGTATCGCTCTGGTGTAAGACCACCATTCGGAATTTGCTTAAAATGGCTTTAACCGCGTTTGGTGACCAGATCTGAATAACCAGGTACTTCCCGCATTCCTTTGCCCATCTGTTCATTTCCCTATTACCTTCAGCCTTACGACATAGACCTATTGGGGATGCCATAGTCTCACTGTCTCTAGACGGTTGTAACTCTTAAGCGGTATGCTTTTAAAATAAATGCATTTAGTTTATTTTATATTATAGGATTACAGGAGTCCTAGTGTATTCACCGGTTTTGAAAACCATTTTTATCCCAATTTGCATTACGTACTCTTCATTGAACACTTACTTATATTAAAGTATCTACCGTTTGATAGATTATCTTATCTTAACAAATGGATTTTAATCTTTAGATCATAGTCGTCGGGTGGAAATGCTGTCCTTGTTCAACCAATATTTCAATGGAAGATGCTCTGAAGTACTAGCGTCATTGATTCCTTCGGCACCGGTACATAGTAGGGAACCACACAGGGATGACATTTCGCTTGCTGAGGGTTGATGTGTACGATGTCCACCAAAACTCGTATTGAGAAAACGAGGTTTGAAGTTTAAAAAAATTATATTTTTCCATCCTTTACTTACAACAAATTGATATAAATAATAATATAAAATAAAAGGGTTAATCTACCTATAAGTAAAAGAACAACATAATTTGTTGGATTTTTATTTGAATAAAAGCATAATCAAGAACGTAAAATAACACCTTTTTTAAACAAAAGAGCAAAAAATGAATGTTGGTTTGTACCATGAACATACTATTATATATCCATACTCTGGGTGAATACAAAAGAAAACCAACAGTAATTTCATCCTATGGCACATCAAACCACAATAATTTAACATTCACATATAGACGGTTTTAATAATTTATAATAAAATTTAAATAAAAAAAATACTTCATTAGAAATTAGAAAATTTAGTATTGTCGTGTGAATAAATAAAATGTATGATGTAATCAAACTTTAGTAATTTTTAAATACACTTACGGTTTTAATAAATAATAGTAAAATAATTGTATTAGCCAATGGGTATATATAGTACACTCCAATACTCTTTTTTTGTAATTACTATGGAGATACGTTTTTAGATTTTCACGGCCAAAAGCATTTTCGTTGTTTGTTTTTGGGGTGTTATGCCGTGTTGTGCTACCTCCTTCTTTAGCCGACGTTTCGGACAGCGTTGCAGTGTCCATCATCAGGGCAGATCCGGCAGATCTGTCGATGTGACGGATCTGCCGGATCTGCCCTGATGATGGACACTGCACCGCTGTCCGAAACGTCGGCTAAAGAAGGAGGTAGCACAACACGGCGTAACACCCCAAAAACAAACAACGAAAATACTATAGAGATGTTCAAAAAGTGATGTTCAAAATGTATGTTCCCGCTGATTTTTTTTTGTGTGTGGATATAGTAGATACAGATACGATTAATATTACTGCATTCACAGTTTAAAAAAAACCATAAATGGACATCGTACAAACCAACCCTAAGCAAGCGATTTGTCACATGAGTTCTAGACTTCAACTGTGAAACGATTTGCCAGCCTCTGTGTTTTCTTCCGCCTACAATACGAGTCTCCTCAACACCCGGGTTCACTAATTATTTTCCACAAAAACATCCTTCCACAGCATCCTTAAAGATGACATAGGCCCTGAGAGAAATAATTATTAAGAACCCCTTGTGTGCAGTTAAAGCAAAAAAAATATTTATTTAAAAACATCCTAAAGTTTGATGTAAAACTATTTTAAATAATAATCTTTAGAAAAACAGTTGGGACCCCGTACCTACTTCAAATATCAAAAGGGAAAAAATCCCTTAGGCTCTACTTTGATGACCTCCGATTGCACAGTAGTCCCTTCGCAAAGGTATTTCTCGGTGTATTCATCGTTTTTGTGCAGTTCTTTTCACGACCAGGCCCATTGTGCCCTTTGTGAGGTCCGGGGATTCCACAATAAAATATTCATTATTTTCGCTTCACAGAGCCTCACTGCATTCACGGCTGCACAATTGTGAAAGTCCTGGTGCGAGTACTAAACCCTAATGACCCGGGACATTTCAAGACCTAAAAAAGAGTTTAAAAGGCCTCATGTATGACGTAAAAAAAATACACGGTGTCCGGAAACCCGTAGTACAAGCGGGAAACTGGTGAATCTATAATATTAAGAATTATTCCGACTTAATATTTATGTTCAAAATTGTAAATGGTAGTATAGAGAGTCCCGATTTAACTAACTTCATTGAATTTCATATACCTACGAGAGCTACTCGTTCTAAAGTCCTGTTTAAATGCAACAACACCAGGACTGAGTATTCCAAAAATTCGCTTGTACCTAGGTTGCATGCAGTTAGTAATAGATATGCAGATGTAGCGGATATATTTAACTGCACGGAAAGTAGGTACAAGAGGGCTTCGCTATCATATCTTTTCAATAAATATTAATTTAATCTAAGTTTACCTTATTTATACTATAGAATTTGTATATATTTGTATCTCTTGCTCAAATCTCTGATGTCATTTCACAATCAAATGCCACAGTTAATTTGTTATTCTTTATTTAAAATGATTGTTAATATTTTCTTATGGCTCTAATGGTGGGGCCGCACCTGCGTGTATCGTCACTAAATAATGTGTGCCGATACTTCGTACTTTTGACAATAAAAAAAATAATTTAAAAAACGAAAGTTTTGAATTGCGAGTGTTCGTGACGATAGCCGATAATGGCTGGTCACATTTGCGCATATCGTGTCATAGCACGAAGCTTCGTGACGATACACACAGGTGCGGCCCCAGCATAACTGTGTCATGTAACTATTGTGTATGGTATATTTTACCGTAGAAATTAAATAAATATTATAGTCGGTACCGCTTTTTTGATTTAAACTTTTCGATTCGATCGCGGCCAAAGTTGGACCTTTTTTAGATATCTTTAATATTTTTGTAATGTGTCATAGCGGCCCAAAACTTTTTTTGACCTTTTAGTTGCCGAAAAAATGGAAAAATGTTTAAAAAAACCGTAAAGATCAAATTAAAAAAAAAGTATTTTTGGGTAATGTAAATTCACTAGTGTGATATAGATTCTATATTCACCTGTTTCATCCTTGTGTGTGGTGTATATTTAACAGTTTTCCGCTTGTACAACTAGTTTCCGGAAACCGTGTATAAAATTTTATTTTCATCATTTTTCAACTGTCATCATCAATGTTATTGATCCCAAATTTTACATGTTGTGGTGCATTACCTTAAGGTCTGTAAGAAACCGAATAAAACAGAACACGTTACAATAAAGGGTTAGATTAGGCCAGGTATATATTTTTTCTTCACTTTTTTTTATGTTCTGTTTCGTTATTGTTCTTTTCTATATATATGTTCAGAAGGGTTTTCATACAACCTTATTTTAAAAATAACGTGTAACGTGTTGCCTAACTAAAATATGAAGGCTGCACGTGCATGCTTTTTTATTATTGTTGCTGTCAGTCGTGCTCCTGTCAATTTTTGTTACGTTTTATATAAAACGTGATCAAATCACTTTATGGCCAATACTCACGATGGTTCATGCTCGTTTTAGGCGGCCCCTAGACCCTACAATAACATTGTACAATATATTTTATTGTACAATAAGATTGAAAGGCGCTTAGAATCCAAACAATCAATTAAATTGCACAATAAAACACAAAAATAAACTAACTGCTTGAGTTCCTGCTTCTTGAGCTCCTCCCGGTAGTTAGTTTAATTTAGGGGTGGGAATAGGCGCCGCCGCCACAGGAACCATTTATTGGATAACCAACACTTTTGCCTTATTCGATGACATTATTCGATATCGAGCCAAGCAACGACCCGATGCGAAAAAGATTCAAGGTCCGTAATACTTGCTCGATTTTCGACAGAAATTTTTCGATTTGACTTGACCGATTTGATCGTATATCTACGGTGCCTAGCATCGAGCTGCTCGAGCGTGTGGATGCAACGAAGACCATGGTTCCAAGTCAACATGTCGAGCATGAATGTGAGTGTGTACAAAGCTTTAGAGATTATCATGAAAAAAGTATTTTTACCTGAGTCATATAATATTGTAGATTTATTAATAGATTTCACGATAAAAGAACCAATCAAAAGGGAAGTCTGTATTTGTGAACAGTGCCCTTTCTAAACCCCCCTTTTTTTGTTCGCTCTATTTTGAAGGTCTGATTATATAATGCATCCGCAAGAGTAAGAAACTGAAGCGAGACTGCCAGTAATGGGGTGGTCACCTAGTGGATAATAGCTAATAATAATAATAGGTTTTTTTTTTTTATTGTCACCAGATTTACAGGAACGGGTTTAGTTTTTCCCATACACTTTTCCATATAAATGATCATCTAGTAAATCCACGTTATGCAAGTGTATTATATAAGTATAATTAATACAAAACAATACAAGAACAACACGTTAATCTACCAAACTATTAAAAGGGAATATAATTCACCGTCTCCAGATATTATTTATACAGAAGATGCTTGTACTAATAAAAAAATTAAGTTGTACAAGTAGGTAGGTACTACATACATAATACCAGAATCAATGGGAGAATTGCATGAAAGCATGCCAACTATCGCAGAGCTACGTCCAGACTGCACGGTCTATCAAAGTGGCGGAGCCAATGAAGATGCTGCGTTCGGTGTGTGAGTAGAAAAAAGGCGGGGCGCCACCGTGCCCCGATGCGATTTGTATTGGCATGTATAGGAGACACTTTATGCACGCGGTTTCATATATAATAATGGTTCGTGGTCCATCTCCGTTGTTTCTATCATCTATGAGGCTACACGGCACACCAATGAACTGCAGTGATATTTTTTGAATGGGCACATGTATATTTAATTTATTTTTTTAGAAAGATTGTTAAATTTTCTGGTGTTTCTACTATTATATTATTAGAAAAAATATTATATGATACCAAAAATATGGCCTTAGAAATTTGTGATAATACCATATTTATTTTTAACTTAATGAGTAAAACCTCAAAATAAAATATTATTTTGAGGTTTTACTCATTAGTAATATTTCATACTTCGACTAAGAACTGCCAACATTATCTTCATTTTCTAAACTATTATTTTTATTGGCTGCTATCTTTATGCATGATTGCAAGATTCAACTCGAACGAAATGCTTCCTAGATAGTGTCTTGGATAAATTTATCGATTTTTATTTAATATTCGATATCTATTAACTTTTCTGCAAGTCTAGGATGATGAACATAGAAGTTGAAATTTTACATAATGTAAAAATATCTTACATATCAGTGCATAAAATAAATATCAGTAGGTACAAAAGAATATTTTTAATGTTACCTCATAGTTTCGTTATCATAGAAATTTGCACAAACTAATTAAAAAAGCGTATAATCTTATTAATTTATCTTTTTACTCCCGTTAAACAGACTTATTAAACGGGAATAAAAATATAATACATTATTAGTATTATTACCTTAATAACATAACTTTTTCAAGTAGGTATATTAATATTCTATGAACACTCAAACATGAATATATTATAACGTGACATTAATCTTACATCATGTATGTGTTTCGTTAATATTCTCCTAGCAATTCGTTTTATGAAAGCCATTGTTCGAAGCTCGGTATCTTATTTCCTGAAACCAATTGTTTGTACCTACCCGCTGCCAACGCAAGATTATATTTCAGAAACGGATTGAGTTCAACTATAGAATTATGTTTCCAGAAATAGTTTGCAAAATTGGAATATTCCAGTATTAGTTATATTAGAGACTAGCTTCTGCCCGCGACTTCGTCTGCGTAGGTTAGTACTTCGAGTAATCTATTTTCTTTTCCTAGGTCCCATCTACGTTTATACCAAAATTCTTAACTTATTTATTTAAAATATCTATAATTCTTGATTCGATTTAACGTATCAGGCAAATAATTCAAATAAATTCCTTAATTTAAATATTTTCTAAAATAGAATTTACATTTAACAATCATTGTTTTGCAAAATAACATTCTCAAATGTTGACATTTTAAATAATTATTATTTTCCATATATTTAATATTAATTGCTAGCTTTATAAATTAGAGCCTATATGTTATTCTGATGTATGAGCTATATTATTGTGAAGTTTCATTAAAATCCATTCAGTAAATTTTGCGTGAAAGAGTAACAAACACACATACATCCATACAAACTTTCGCGTTTATAATATTAGTAAGATTAAATATCATGTTCAATTTGGCTGAATGTCAAATTATTATTATTACACACATGAATTTCACTATTTGTGGGGCTGAAACATTTTTCAACTGAACATTTTGATGCAATTGAACAAATTTTTATAGTCACGGCATTGAGATATATAAATAATCAGCCCATAAGTTCGTAAATTTTAAATCATGTTCCATTTGGTTCGGGGTAGGGATATGGAGTTTAGACGGGAATCATGCTCTCGACAATGGTTCGATGCTCGCAACATTGCAGAACCACTGTATATTTGTTTTGATAATTTCCAATTTTCTGCAAAAAAATAGCCACAAGCCAAAAATTCGTGTACACTAACGCCGTTCTTCCACGTAGCTACTTGCAAGCGACGCTACCGCTACCTGTCATACGATTTTGCTAGTGTAGCGCCTAGCGGAGTTTTCAAACACTAATAATAGTATGGAAAACACGGACGAGCAGCGATCGCGTCGCTTGAACGTAGCTCCAGTGTGCCTTATTTTGAAAAGCATATCAGTGATAGGCATGAAAATCGCCTGGCTACCGGAGTCTAGAAGTCGCGAAGAAAAGAAAGCCATTGCCTATAACAGTCTGAAACGTTTCGTTCCGCATACACATCTATTATTAGAACTCTCACAATTTGCGGCTTGTGCTTACTATAGTATACTAACTCACGTTTATAAGATTAGACCCTTAATTTCACGCTCTCGTACCCTGAATTATTTTAACTTAACAATTTGTCAAACGCAGTCATTCAAGTGACATAAGACGATACGAAGACAACAAATTAGCAAACATCAGGATAAAATTGTGCAGTGCAAATAAAACTAGCAAAATGTGTCTTGTTAGCAATTTCATCTCTAGTACTCAAGTTATGGGAGAAAGTTTTGAATTTAAAACTACTAACACGTATGAAGTTACAAACGTGATACATGAATAATAAAAACAGTATTTTTCCTGTGGTATTGATGTCCTAAGTATAATGGTGCATAAACTGCACGTTGCTGAGTTGGTTATTCCCATTTTTCATATTGTTAATATTCGTTTAAGAAGAAAGATTATACCTCTTGTCAAAGGTAGAGATCATATTTCAGATCCATATCTTTCCTCAATACTCTCTTAAAAGTAGGTAATAGAGAAATTGGAAAAGTCAAGATTAGTTTCATTCGTAGAAAAATATAAAATACTCAAAGTCAATAAATTCGGTTTCGGAGAAAATAAAGATACGAGTGATGCTACGAGTATATTGTACAAAAGTATTGACCAAAGTTATAAGGTCGCTAGATTAGGGGAAAAAGCTATAACAATGCATTTTTCGTTGTACAGAAAATGTTTCCTTAAAAATTGCTCCTTAAAAATGATTATCTTTTGGCAATAATAATACTGCATTGAGTGGTTCAGATCTTGTTCAGACCTAGGTTCTGATCTTATCTTAGTGATAGAACAGAACATCTAGAGTTAAATAAAATGTTAAGCAACAGTAAATCAATATATGTTGGAGTCCCACAAGGTAGTGCGCTTGGGCCAAAATTGTTTCTTATTTTCTAAGTTTTTTTTTTAATGTTTCTTTTTCATTGCATAGATTGTTACATTGATTTTTGACCACCGTGCAGGCATATGCCCGTGTTATACTAAACGTGTAACTGTAACACCTTAGAAAATGTAGATAACATCAAATGCCTTATGGAAAAGTATATAATTTTTTGAAATGGAATAATATTAGGAAGCTTGCCTAAATTTTTAAAGACCTCGGACATACTTATACTAGACAGGTAAAAATTAAAAATAGTTTATTATGCAATAATTCGCCCCCCCCCCCCCTTTTTTATAATAAAGGGCCCAGCCCACTTGGGATTCTGTCTAAGTACTAATATAAAATCACTCAATATAATCATGTAATTTTTAAGGGGTGTAATAACATGAATGTAAAATAGCCATAAAATTAACACAATTTTGCAGAAATAACATTTTAGTCATCTTATTCCTTGTGTACTTTTAAAAATATTGTCGAATTGTGTTAGCCGAGGATTGACAGCATTTTTTTCATCTTTGAACATTTTAAATAAATAGCATAACATATTGTTTTTTCCCTCTTTTTCTTTTTTATAGTAAATATTATTTATAATTCTTTTCATCTTTGCCCTATTTCAATTCATGATATTATTTTAATCCAATATCAACATATGGTCAATCTACATGTTTACTATATTATAATGAATTAGTTTCCTTCAGCTTAATATTTTATTCTGTGTAATTTTTATTATTTAATAATATTATGATCGGTCAAAATGGCCCAGTGGGTTTTAAATTGCTTGTGGTTTTATAACTACACGTGCGATATTGCCGCATTTTACAGTAGCTGGAGACGTTGACTTTCTAAAAATGTTTTTAATGAGAAATCAGTCTCGCGAGTTACACGTGCCGAAAGCTGAAAAAGGTGAATATGACCCTTCCCTCCTTAATAATGATTCGAATTAACTTTTTGTTATTTTTTCCCAAGATTAGTTTGTTAAGTTCCTGAAAGTGCCATTTAAACTAAAATAATGATAAAAAATTATTTTTTTGTTTGATTAAGCTAGAGATAGCTAGTTTTCTTAACTTTTATTAAGTGGCATGTTTATTGGTTAAAAAAAAAAAACATTGATATATTTTTGTCAATTTAATGTCATGTATTAATTCCTTAATAAAGTGCAATACAGCGATAACCAAAAAAACATACACATAGTGAAATACCTGGTGTTGAATAAGTGGGTCATTATGACCCAACCTCACGTACTTGTAGCACAGGCTATTCTTAGTGAGATTAAAAAATTAAAAATAATACCGTGTAAAGAAACAATAAGTACACAAAATAAAAATGTTATACAAATACCCTACCATGAAACAATTTCCCCAGAAACTAAAGTCGCCAACGTACAGGTTTTATCATGATTGTTATGTACATATTTAAGTTGCGAATGAAGTTTTCACCTTGTCTATGGAGTACTTCGGTACATAAATTATCAATTATTCGCCGTATCTCCACCGAATCATCGTTGAGACTAAGTCAACCATATGTCGGGGTCTCGTCGTTTCACGGGGGTTGAAACCTGAAATGTCAGATTATATACTCGTATACTTGTAAATACAGATGTAGCCAGACCAACTCACACATTCTTTAGTTCATTGTATTCACATTTTGACCTTTGATAGACTTGAGAATTCCTTATCTTGGTATTTCTTATCAAGATGTTGGGAAACCACCTTCTTGTGCATAAATGCCGTTTTGTCTTGTGTTGTAATACAGGGTGTCCGGGGGTAAAATGCATTAACTTTGGGAGGTGATTTTACATGATATAAGTAAAAAAGATAAATGACTATTTAAGTAAAAAAGATAAATGACTTTTATATAAGTAAAAAATAAATATAAGTAAAAAAGATTAATGACTTTTTTAGAAATTCCAACTTTTAAGGATACTTTTTAGGTAAAACGATATAATCAGACTGTCGTATGCGGCCAACACAACTATTATTTTACGCTGTTACGATACAAGTGACTCACAACAATCCAACGTCGCGGGCGGGCGCACAGCAAATTTATCGGGTAAGTTTACCTTACACTAAGGATTTTTCGTAGGTACGTCTTTTTGTATAAGAAAAAAAGTTGGAATTTTGGAAAAGTAATTAATCTTTTTTACTCCTACTATCATGTAGAATCACCTCCCGAAGTTGTAGCTCACCTTTATAATATGTAGAATCCTTAATTAAACTTAGTTCTGAATCTCGCGTCCAAAACCTACGTTTATAATTTTCTCTTGTTTAATAAATCAAACCCAAAATTTCCTCTGAAATTATAAGATTTATAAGTTGGTACATAAATACCTATCTACTTAGTTATAAACCATGTAATATTTTACGCGACATTTTTTAGTATTTCTCGTAAAGAATTGTATGAATTGTCCAAAGAAATATCTTTCAAATTACTTTTTCAAACTTTCTTCAGTCTGGTAGGTACCGTAATATTGATATGCTCTGTTAAAGTTAGCCCCATAGTTAAAGTTAGCCCATCTAGTAGATGGAGCTTGTTTGTATAATAAAGCAGATTTTAGACAATGCAAATCAGTCAACTTTCTTGGAAAAGGAAAACTTTCTTGATAAACAATTTGGATGCAGTTTGTTTTAACTTTAATATTGTCTTTTCTTCCATTCATATCATCAAATTTATCAGCAAAAAATAATCCTATTAAAGAAAAATACTTCTTTAATATTTATTTTTAATATTTGGAATAAAATTTAATATATAATATCAAAAAAAAAAAATAGGGTTGGATCTTTGGACGAACTCGGACTGCAACAAATTACCTGGCATTAAGTCCATTCTATCACGGCTTTATTGAATACGTTAGCATTAAAACGTGTAAGTAAAAACTTTGGCGTGTAATTTAGCCGCACACGTCGCATGTACAGTACACGGGTGAAATATCATAGCCTATTTCGTGGCGTAAAGTAACGTTTAACGTTAATTAATACAAGGCCGTTTGTTTTTGCTGAAACAACTCTGCCGTGTTGGAAAACTGCGATCGATCCGAAATGTGTGCTGGAAGCGGCCTGCCAACATATTCAACTAAACATCAGTGGCGTGCGGTCAACATTTATAAGTAGGTACCTACTACATAACATAATTAAAAATACATACTTTCCTCTCCTAGTAACTGATGGATTTGTATATACAGGGTGTTAAGCATCGTACTTGACTTACTTTAACCAGTAATTCCTGACCTTATTTTAAGTAAAAAATGTTAATAAAAATTTTATCTCCGGTGACTTTTCTTTTTTTTTTCTACAAAAACATAACAATTAGTAGGTATTGGGAAGTTAGGGGCGAGGTAAGGGGTTGGTTGATTACTTGGCTTAGAGACCAGTGACAAGTGGAAGTTTTTTTTTCTTTGATTTTAAAGAAAAAGTTTTTAAAACAAAAAAAAACATCTAATAAATCACCGGACACCAAGATTTCATTTTCTTTTTTTACTCCAAATAATGTCAGGAATCACTGATTAAATAAAGTCAAGTACAATGCTTGATAACCTGTATATATATTTTTTTAAGTGTTTTTTATCAACAGTAGGTTTTGGACAATTAGGGCGGAGTTAAAATTTTCTGTTGCTTCGGGTTAATGATTGAGTTATTAATTAATTGCAAAATTAATGAAATTGTCATTTAATTATATTGACTAAACATTCTGGGGGTTGGTTGGTGAGTTGGTTGAGTGACCAGTAATATATGGAATGTGGAAGAATTCTTTGTTTGTCTGATTTTGGGGATTTTTTTTTTCAAACTAAAAAATATCTAACAAATAACCGGAGACTAACATTTAATTACATTTTTTAATCAATATAATGCCAGGAATCAGTGATTAAAGTTAGTCAAGTACGTCCCTTAACACACATATATATATATATATATATATATTTTTTTTTTATGTGAGTTCCGCGTAAAAGTCCCAGTTGCTCCCAACGGTCTGTAACCAGTGGGACTATAGCATCCCTAATTGTGGTATTTTGTGAGGCTTAAGGTAATGGGGAAGGAAAGGGATGGGGAAGAGGAAGGCAGGAAAGTAGCTGGCTATTCAGATTTGGTCGCCAAACGCTGTTAACGGCATTTCAGAAACGTGGTTTTTTAACTTCAGGGCGATAGAGGAAAAAATTTTCACTCTGGAACGTGCCTCAAAACACGTTATTTAAAATTATATTAAACCAAATTTATTTTTTATTATTTTTATCTTAATGAGTTAAATCAGAAATTAGATTACTTTAAGTAATTAAGATAATATTAGTGAAACTCAACCGAAAATCTGAAACAGAAAAATCAGAAAAAAATACGGATACATCTGGGACTCTTGCCCAGGACCTTCGGCTTTCCGGGCCACTGCGATAACCACTGCGCCTATAGAGCCTAACAACATACTCCTATTCGGGATTCGATACTCCCTCTGGCTCAATTTTTAAAAAGGTTAAGCTATGAATAAAAATGCCACCGGACGCCACTAATCATATAATTATTTTCAAGTACCAACTAACCTTTATTTGCTAATAGGCCAACTCTTTATATAAAACCACTTCGCTAAAAGGCCGATTTCACCCTTAAAAACAGGATTCAAGCCACCGTTAAGGGTTGGAAGCTTTCGATTTAGTGGCCCAGTTTTCCTATCTTGCTAGCACCGCTATATATGTGAAGGTCACTGTCAATGCACGTTGCAGCATTGAGAGTCTTCCAATTTTCAGTGAAAACAATAGCGACCAACTATATTTTCTCCGTATGTGCTGCAATATTCTGTTGGCAATTTGCGTATTATTGACGTTTGGTGAGAAGCGGTTCCCCGCAGACACGTTTTCACCCCGAGTGTTCACGGAAGAGATGAAAATGAATTAATGATTTAATTAATATATTTTGTAACGAACACTTCGGGAGGAAGCATTTTAAATGTTATATATCGACGGTCCCGAAGAACAATGTCGGATCTGCTAAAAATTGAAAATCGTCTTGTTGGGTTATTTTAATTTCCTTTGTTTTAAAAGTCTCTGTTTTCGGTATTTTGAATGAAAATAAATAAAATATAAATTGACCAAACACTGTATTTCTTGGTCCTATAATCTGTAAAAATGCAGAAACGAAACTTTAAACAGCTCTATATCAAAACTAAAAAATCGCAAAAGCGACATTTGTCTTCGGGACCGTCGAATGATATCCTTACCCTTGCTTCAACGCAGGCCTGAGGCCCTAGCACGCTTGCTCTATATCGATCGGTAGGATAACTATCGGTAACTTCTCATCGTTCCCTAGCATGACTACAGATCGCCAACGAATAAGTGACAGTTCGCAATGACTAAGTGTCCTTAACATATTCGACATCAACTGTTGTTTGTACGTTAGCGATGTGCAGTTGTCCTAGGGAACGATGAGAAGTTACCGATAGTTATCCTACCGATCGATATAGAGCAAGCGTGCTAGGGCCTCTGGTCTGATCACAAGGAAGATATTCTCAGTACTGATCTGGTGAAAGGCCACCGTTCAGATTCGAAACGTCGCTTGAAATGGCTTTAGTCGTGTTTTGTGTTAAATTCCAAGTTCCGCCGCAACCAATTATAAGAAAGACAGGAATGAACTAGTTCATCGTAACAACATTCATGGTTGTTTTTATATTAACCATGTTATTAATTCGTTTAAATACAATAAGAATCTTACGTTCGTTGTTCCCAATCCTAGCGTTGAGCCAAATATTTGGCTCAACGCTCCTCAAATGCTTAAAAACGCTATTCCCAACGCAACACTCCGACAAACAGGCGAAAAACAAATCGCTTAGCTGATCGGAGACTCAGTTGAATGATCGAAATGTTGGGAACAACGGCCGTTAGTTTATTTATAATTTTTTTGAAGTAAAACTTCTTTACGCACGCTTGACTTAGGAAGTAAGCAGACTAATGCGTTACAAAAAGTGTAATGCGTTACGGGCGAGGCGAACGGGCTGTATCACAATGTAGAAGCAAGAGAGAGCAGTGCGCGTGCACATTTTCTTTCTCTCTTCCCCTCATAGCCAGTGCTTGAAGATTATTCGTAATTTCATTTCGTTCTTGAACAATTTTATAAATACTGTAGGAGCAAGAGAGAGCTTCTTTCTCTATAGAAGTTTTACTTCAGTCGCATCGTCTAAAGCACACTCGTTTTTTTATTTGTATTTTTTATTTATTTGGATGCTTCATTTAAATTGGCAATCTTTATTTAGACTTATGTTTTGATTTACGATGTGTTTTCCTGGATTAATCTCTTAACAGCTTCAGCTCGTGGCTATTATATTGTATGAAGAAATACAATTTTTTTAATTATAAAAAATAATAGTTTTTTTTTTTGCTACACACTTAATAATCGAGCACAATAAATTTGTCCAAAGCAAATACAACAACGCATTTCTTTTCATTTGGTCTACCAAAAATTAGAGTAGGATATTTAATAAGGTTTTTTGGTTATGAAAACATACAGTTCTAGGGTCAAATATTTGTTACGCCTTACAATATTTACTAGCAGAATTGGGTTGTGAATCTCACTTCGACCCTTGAAAATGAAACAACAAAATTTCTCAAATAGTATTCTACTGTTTAACGGATGCAAAAATTTTACATAAAATGGAAAATCAGCCTTCAAAATAATAGGAATCTACGCCAAAACAAATGCGAAATTTTAGTAAGCAGTTTAAAGTTGGCCTGTTTGTTTCGCAATTTCGCAATGGAAACCTTTATTTTGCCAATTAACGTGACAGCATTATTTTCCATTTCCATCGGCTTTTGCTCCATTTGTTCAGGTTAAGATCTTTTTACATTAAGCCCACAGTAAGAGCTGGAAAAGGTGTTGTTTCTAACAACCACGTTTCAGAAATTAAAGTAAAATACGAACCTTTCTAAAGCCGAAGGGGGAACTAAGGTATTAGAACTAAGGTTTTGGGTTTTCCTTTATTAATTTTTCCATTAATCTATCAGTTTTGTAAACTTGTTTTTGTCCCTCATCAATATGTTATGAAGATATTGGAATTTTCTTATTTTAGTTCAATTGTTATTTTATTCAGAGTATTCCGAGGATGCTTTTAAATTTATAGGTCTTCCTTCAGTAAAAACATTTGTTGTTTTGAAGACACTGATTTATTTACAATTCACAATGTACATTTCGCTTAGCACGTTATAAAAATTTACTACCCGGCTTAAATAGATTCCACCAGATTATCACAGACCTTGCTGTTTTTACTAAATTTGGTTAAGAATGACTCGAAACAAAACATTGATATTTATAATAAAACCCAACTGACACAAGCAATAAAATTGACCCCTTCCTGTCAGCGAGTTTATGGTAACAAGGAATCTACTTTACCGAGCAATTCAAACAACTGTCTCTACGTTAAGCGCCATTCACATGGTTCACTAATCGCTCATTTCCGCATTTCATTCGGCCTAGTTTACTCGGAATGACACGTCTGAACATGAAATGAATCGAAAGTGCCGAACACTGCCGAATGAAATCTTCAAGTGAACCGATCCAACAATGTTGGATATTTTCATTCGGCATCCTTCACTTGCGCGCGCATGCGCGCGGAAGTGAAACGTCTGAACACCGAGTGAACTCTCAATCAGTTTGTCTCGCGTCCTGTACGGGATGGACCATGAAAGGACGCTATCACATCACACGCAAAACTTCAAAATGGTATTCGTTCGGCTAATTTGTTTGCTTTTGGGAACACCTCTCATATAAATTTTTGGGTCTCCCTTATTATCCATGTATTTTATATGTTTTTTAATATATGTAAGATTATTAATTTGTAGGAAAATGTTCGTAATAAAAAAAGTAAAATCAAATTGTGTTATTATGTCATAAAAAATAAAAAGGTCTATAAGACGAAACTATACTGTTTTCTTTATTTATTTTTATTTAATTGTGTCAACAAAATTGCGTAAAAATCGATGCATCTGACATGTTTTTCCTTAAAATTCGGGGCCGGACCGCGCTGGAAATCAAACGAATTGCAGCGCGGTTGACCTCGCTCGGCGACGCTGTGGTGGGAATGGACGAGTGAACGCTTATTTCTATAGCGCCGTGTGAACATGGAATGAAACAAAATGGACGATTAAGCCGAAAAAACATGGCGTAAACCTTCCCTCGAGTGAACCGTCTGATTCCAACATTACCGACAAAGTAGAGCTGTCAATGTTGCCAGAAAATGAAATTAACTAATTCAGTAAATAATTACTTGAAAAATAAACAGATGCTCCTATGCATCCACACTTCAAGAAACATAACAACAAACCATTCAGACTTAAATTTTATTTTAGGTAACGATTGCATAAGTGTCTTTCTTATGATCTTATCCATTCCATTGCAAAATCTTACCTGTTGAAATGGATATCATTTGCCCAAGTTCAAGAAAACGAAATATAAATGGTAACAATTATTATAAGCATTAATTATTAGCCTGAAACACTCATCCATAAACGATAATTGTTGCATTTCATTATTATGTACCTTCAAATAAAATATTTATCAGCGGCTGAGGCCAATTTCAATGTTTAGAACCAACTGTATGTAGGTACCTATCTATTAATTAGTTTATTAATATACGTTTATTTCTACATTTATATTCAATTTATAATTTTTATTTTTTATTCATGTAGATTGTAAGACAATTATTGTAAACAATAATTAAAACATTATAATTTCTAACTTTTTTTAATTAAGAGGCTTTACTCCCCAACTCAAACACGAGAAATTTTTTCTCCGTTGAGTTGAGTAGTTTGTTAAAAAAAAAATCTATTTGTAAATAGCTTTTAAGAACCAACTGTATTTATTTTTCTAAATCTTATGTATATGTATTTTAAATAATAAAAAAAAAAAAAAAAAAAAAAAAAAATACAGGCCGCCGACGGGATTCGAACCCGTGCCCCTCTGATTGCCGGTCAGGAGCTCTATCCACTAAGTTAGGCGGCTTATCTCTTACTCGCCAAATGATTCAATACATACTAGTGTTTTATTCAACAATTACCGCTTATTACATTTTTTCACCTGCAAACAACCAACTTTATTTTTAAATGAGAAATATGAATGTTTTCCCGTCCCTATTCATTCCTATCTACAGGTAAGAAATAACTTTTTCTAAAAACCACATAAGTTTGTGGGAACTATTAAACAGATCTTTTATTTAACATTTGCGTGTCCTTCAAGTTGCAAACTGTATTATAAGTTTATTTAATCGATGCGTTGTTTTGTTGCCAAGATATATTATGTTAAGGGGGTTTCTCACCATCCTCCCAATAGCTTATGTACACTAATAACGAATATTTTCTATTTACGATTTACGGTTTATTTATTTATTAAGTTGGAGTTTATAATTCGGTACTCGAACCTATGAATGGTGGCTATATATTGGATAAGTTGGCTGAGTTTTCTAACCACTGCAAGTATTTTATTTTTATATTTAATAATATTCGTTATTAGGGTAGATAAGCTATTGGGAGGATGGTGAGAAACCCCCTAAATGTAGTGTTTCATACATTTGTGTTCCTTATTCTCACTGTCGTTCGTATTGATGATTAATTGTTTTGTGAACATTTCATAGCTTTATTCCTCATGATGTAAATGACTTTTCGAACTATAAATATTTTATTTTTTACCTAACTCCACACAGTCCAGGAAAATAATTTCCTCCCTCAGGGCCTATATCATCTTTAGGGATGCCATGTGGGGGGTTTTTAAGGAAAAGAAGGAGGGGAGGATGTGGGAAGAAAAAGGGTATGAGGGGCGCAACACGAAAAATGTACCAACACAAAAATGAGGCAAAAGAAACAAGATTGACTTCAATTTTTTTCAAATTCCGATTTTTTGTACACAGTTGTTAAGATGAAGCTATACGCCAAATTACTATTTAGATTTATCGTTACTACGAATCGGTTTAGATTATGGATATAAAAAATATGCTCCGAATACATTGTATCTTTTCCTACCTTTTGTATTTATTGGAATTAAAACAAAAGTATTAATTACGTTACAAAAACTATAAGCGTAAAGCATTTAATAATTTGTTTTTTTTTTCATAACATAAATATGAAGTTAGAAGTTACATAAGAAACAACTTTTTTTAAATACCCTAAGATTATTTTTAAGCTGCTAAGATTATTTTTGACAAACTTTTTTAATTTCCTAATTTCCATTGACTAATTTTTTTCATTCTTGTAAAATTATTCATACAAAAATAAATACTACTTTGGCGCTACTTTCCTCGTGCAGATAATACCAAAAACACGCGGAGTGCTAAAGGGGTAAGAAGTCAAATATTTCTAGCGTTTATATTCCGCTCGAGGAACCGTAGCATATAAAACTTATATTGATATTTGAGGTTAAAATATCGAACTGAAAAATTATTTTTTTACTGTTGAATGAAGCTATAACTTTGTGGTTATCCATTATACATAAATGAAACAATATTTCTTTGTTAGAACCACTTATATATTTTATTAACGCCGACCGTTTTCGGAACGACCGTTCCTTACTCAGGGCAAACGTATAATGATTCCAGGGACAACTCTACTTATGTCGAAATTGCTTTAACTAGTCTCAGGCAAAATTCATTCTTAAACTTGCAATAATTATAACAAAAAATGTATCGATGCTGATACTTTCAAACATATAGTTAATGGAGCTTTATAATAATCAATTCATTACTAAATACTCGTAGATTAATTCATTGTAACCAAACAAAAAAATTGATACCATACTTTTTTCATCTATTTTTTTGTATTTGAAATTTGAAAAGAATGTAATAAATAGTCTATATGCGTACAATATATTTTACAATTTTATTTTTTGTGAGTACTATCATTTAACTTTTATTTTACTAAGTGCTAAAAAAAATAGTTAAAAATTATTGTTTTTTTTTTATTATTTGGGCATGATGTGAACATTTGTTATTGGGTTGTAACCTAATTATTGTAATCTATTGTTTGCTTTTATGCGTGTATTCTTATTAATCCTTAAATATTCCTAATAAAATAAAATAAATAAAAATAAAAAGATGCATTCGACCTGCTCCAGTGTCCAATGTCCAATGTCGAATCGATGTTTTTTTTATTGTAATGAGCACTGTGGATAATTTCTGCATGTTTACAAAAGATAAACGTGCGTTAGGTTGACATCCAATTAAATAATACGGAAATAGTATTACCGTAAGCACCTTGCAACCAGACACGTTTAAAGGCACCTGGGCTTACTCCGGGTAGAAACGTTCAACTTTTTGTAAAACAATTAAAACTTTACTTGTTTGTTGCCTTTTATATGTGCGTCAGGCGCACAGGAGGCTCTAAGGAAAATATTTACTTTTAGGACCCATGTCATCTTTGGGGATTCTGTGTGGATACCGTTTTAGGAAAGGATGGAGAGGAAGGTCTGAGAAGGAAATAGTTATGACGGATGGGTCGAAATCTGGGGTTCAGCGTGACAATGAGTGATGGACGTATGAATCCACCCTCTCACTGCAGTGCAAGGTGATGGGTCCGGCCCGCCACACTGTAGGTTGGCAGACGCACCAGCCGCTAAGACCCAGACAATCCACACCCCATTATCGCGGACACCGTTCTGATTCACCAAACGTAGCGAACTTCTTGGGGTGATCTATTACAGAGGTGTTAGTTATCCAAATAAACGGTTTTTATCCCTAAATATGTTATGTCAACACAGCTTGCAAGGTCATTCGGGAGTTATGACTAACTAACTAACTAACTAACCATCACGCCGTTTCCCGCAGGGATAGGCAGACAGGACGGACCGCCAAACAACTCGGTCTTGGCACACACTCCTTGCCTCATTCACATTCATACATCTTCTCATACATACTCTTCTATTATTCTGACTCTTGACATGGCCCGACTCAAGTATCTGATTAACTTGATCGTGCCACGTCTTCCTTCTACCATTCACATTCGCGTCATAAATTCTCCTTACACTCCTTTCTTCATTCATTCTCTCAACATGCCCAAACCATCTAAGCGTCCCTTTCTTAATCTTACTTATTACGCTCACATCAGCCTTGCATTCTTTTCGGATCTTCACATTCCTCACACGATCATACATGGTTTTACCACACATACGCCTCAGGGATCTCATTTCTACAGCATTCAGTCTACTTTCATCCTTTCTCTGCCAGTTCCATGCTTCACTGCCATACATTGGGGTAGGTACCAGTACTCCATTGTGGACTGCTAGCTTCGCTTCTGTGGACAACTTGTTGGCTCCAACGGCGTTCAATCCTCCATTGATGGAGTTACCTGCATTCACCCTTCTTTCAATATCCCTATCAGCCTTCCCATCTCTTGTAAATATACTTCGCAAATATACAAACTCATCCACCTGCTCCAAATATTCATCGTTCACAACTATATTGCACACCGTTTTCGTACTCTCTCTTTCAAACACCATGACTTTAGACTTAGCTTTAGAATATCTGTGTAATTGATAAAAAAAAATGGACAATACGCTATTACGCGTGCTTTATTTTATTTATTTATTTTATGTTAGGTTAGGAAAATCAACAATTTACAATGTGTTCATTTTTATGTTGTATACATGTGTAATTTACCTAACTGAGAAAACAATTATAGATTTCCTCATTATACTATTGAATTATTTATCTAAAAATTAAACAATATACTTCAAACAACTAAAAAATATTGCGTTATTATAACAAAAGATAGATTACTATAACAGGAGATATTACATAATATAAGTCATTACACAATATATACAATTTATTACCCAATTTCGTACGCATTTAATACATTTTTCGTACCCAAGATATAATAATATTGTGTTTAAATTATGTATTAGACCGACAGTTACACCAGAAAATGAATAATATCCAAGATTTTATCAGAACTGTTACCTATCCAATTCGTTATATAAAATAAACAAAAGGTGATGCCGACCTTTTCATATTAATCGAATTTATTACCACCGTAATTATTCAAAATCAACCCGATATTAGATTAAGCTGTTTGTAAATTATGCATTACGTATTACGTTTGACATAATATAATTTTTTATTATTATTTTTTTTTATTTATTTATTAATAAGAAAAAGATTTTACATACAGGTGATTACATTGTGCAAAGTTATACAATTATACATAATTATTCTACTACTCCATAAGTTGAGCTCTAAGAGCTCGTGTTTATGGGAGGAGTATTTACAGCAAAAAATAACGTTCTAATTAAATTTGTAATCAATAATCAAAAACTTATAAGATAAATACAAACATTATTACATAGGTTTACAATTTAGAAAGAAATTTTTATTGAAAGACAACAATACATATATATTTTTTTTACATTGAATAGTGCAGATTAAACTAAGCGTAAACTAAGTGTAAATTAAGTAAATAAACTTGATTAACGTGGGTAAGCTTCGAAGGCAATATACGTGCGTATATAATAGAACATACATATTTTTAAATGCTTACCCCCTTGTTAATAAACGTGTTTTAATTTTACACATCTGATAAACAACCATTAACCATACATTAATGTATGTTATCAGTGATGTGAAATTTAAAACACATTTATATCTATGTACACTTTGAACTATTTTTATGGCTTTTTATGTGACACGTTATCTCAAGAGCTGTCACGTATTTTCTATGTTCAACCAGGGGAAGTATACCGTCAACCGGTTGGGCAATGAGACGGGTGAAGGAAGGGGCTTTATGAATGGATACCTGAAAATTACTAGAGATGGAGGAAATACGAGTGTCTATAAACTCATTGACTCCGGAGCCAGAGATCGCAGATTCCCCGAATGGAAAAAATTAAAATTATTTTGATATTTCGTATGTACATGTACCTCATTTCAATGTGGTAGATACTCTCAGTATCGCCCTGGTGAAATACCACCATTCACAAAAGTAGAGTTGCTAAATGGCCTTACTATCATTATTGACACGAATTAATTAGGCAGGTATTTTTAAAACTTTCACCCCACTCATCTCATCTGAAGGTCGCGGGTTCGAACCCACGCTAACCCCGTAAATTTTATTTGATTAATTTGTATTATTTCACAATTAATTAATTAAACTAATTTACAAGGTGTCCGGGGGTAAAGTGAATTAACTTCGGGAGGAACTACATGATAGTGGAAGTAAAAAAAAAAAAACTTTTTTTGAAATTCCAACATTTAGGGGTACTTTTCTGGTAAAAAGTTAAAATTAGTACAGCGTGTGCGGCCTGCACTATTCGGTATTTTCCGCTGCTATGATACGCGCCAATCAAAACCAACGTCGCCAAAACGCTCCCGGCTGACTCACAGCAAATTTATCGGATAAGTGTGTACCTTCAAATATTGTCGGGTGGTTCATAAACTGGGTACGAACTAAGTAAATACTTTAGTAAAACAAATTATTAACATAAATGGGTGGCTATTTTTACATCACGGTTAAATTAACAGGAAATTGCATCCCTAGAAGCCTACAAGACATCAGGGGCTAATGGGAAACTGTGCACGTGACGATAAGGCTTTCAATTACCGTCTGAATCATCTACAAAATAATTCATGTTGCAGATTGATTTTCTATGCGATGAAAACCGTAAACAAGGTGTTATGGAAGGTACTTGACTTCAACCATTGATTCTGGAAATTATTTAAAGTAGAAAATGTTAACGAAATTTTGGTCTCCGGTGATTTTTTTCAATTTTTTTACTTCAAAATGAAACAATAAAGTTATGGAATCACTGGACACTCAGTCAAGAAACCGCTCAAACTTTTACCCCAACCTAACCTTCCAATAGCTACAGATGTTTTAATGTTTTAAGTTTAAAAAAAACCTCTCCCCCCTCCCTCATATGTTGTGTGTACACAGCACAGGTTAAGATTAATTTGTACCAGACTGAAGTTGGCTTTAACAAGCTGAAACCGGTTACGGTCAATAAATTAAAGGGGAAATAAGTTTTTTTAATATATTATTTAAATAAAAACATCAACAATCTCACCGGAGACCAAAATTTCGTTACCATTTTTTACTCCAAATAATGTTAGGAATCATTGGTTAAAGCAAGTGAAGTACGTCCTTTAACCCTGTATACATAACATTCAATTTTTTACAAAAGTTTATTCGTGTTGGAATTCGTCTCAAGTGTTGTATGTAATGATTTTTCACAGGTTCTTTATTTCCGCTAACTACCGGTTCCATTCTACTAAAATTGTTTCGGCTGGGTGACACTGGTTTGCCAACAAATAATAAGTATTCCAGTTAAATGTTTTAAAGTACACTATAAACTCATAAAAAAGCCACGATTTTGCTGAAACCCGCTTGCGTGTTCATATAAATTAAGTTATGTAGGTTACAACTACAAAGAAATATTATCCAATATTGTAATGTTTTAAAAAAATACATAATTTCATACTTGTACAAAAGGTTTAGGAAGGCTTGCTGCTGAAAATTCTGCAGTAACCTCTCCTATTTTCTCATCAACAAAGCTTGTAACGGTAAGAATGATTGCAATACACTTTCGGAGGCAGAATGCATATAACTGTCTAATTACGGCGTTAATGCATATTTGGGCCTTTTTTCCCAATCGTGCATATTTCGTTGGTCAATTTGACAATTCTGAGGCCTTTGCAATTCAGTCAAGCAAGCTAGCATTTGAAGACGCATTCATCAAACAGAATATCGCCCTCATCTCAATACATTTCCACAATTTAACAGATGCCATAGAAAAATTGTAAACAAAAAAACCTTTCTCTATTTAAATCAATAGAAATACTGGAAACAATGATCGAACTCGCCAATGCCCTTCCTAATTTAATATCAGAAAAGATTCGTAAAACGTTAGACGCTATTTTGCTTAAAAACCCGAGTCTTGAAGACACGAAGGACATTCCTACTTCAACAGCATAGGTCATACATACCCTGCCTAAAGAGGTAGAAATGGAAAACTAAAACTCCAGAAATGGCGGCAAATTTTAAATTTTGTCCTGCGACGTCATTTGACATAGAAAGTTTGTTTTCGGCGTACAAATTAATACTGGGTGACAAACGTCACAAATTTGCGCTTAAAAATTCGAAAAAATACTTCATTTTATACTGTCACAAAAACTATGCATAATTTTAAGAATATTATTTCGCTCTTTTAGTAAAGTCTTTAGTTAAAATACATAAAATAAAAATGGTTTTTTGATTTTGCATTGTGCATATTTTGGGCATATCAAGAATTTTTAGTGCATATTTCGGCCTTTTTTAGTGCATATTTGCATGCATAATTAGGAACTTTGTTAGTGCATATAATCCGGTGTCTAGTCATGAATAATGTATTTTAAAGCATCCCTTAGAAAAATAACCCGAGTGAAAATGGAGTTCCAAGAAATAGCATTTTTCTTTTTTTAGGTTAGGTTAAGGTTCACGTGTTCGGTATCCCAGAAAATTTGTATTTGTTTAGGTTAGGTCGACGCGATTTTCCACTGCTAAAGCATGAATATTTTATGACACCCGCCATGCAGTGATACCATTATGCGGTCTTCCGTTAGGGTGACTCACTCACTATGCAAGTGTACACTGACACGCCGAGTGCTGACATTGACCATGACCGGTTTAGTGACATGTTATGTAAGTATTGCAAGAGACTTGTGCGATGGTGGCAATCAGTACTGAATCTAGGGGGTGCAAATGGCGTAAGGTGACATGGTGGCACGATTGGAAAGCATAAAAATTGCAATGAAAAATTTACCCATTTGTGATCCGGGCGCATATTACAAAAATACGAATGCACAAAAATGCTTTGGCAGATGTTCATTGTTCATGGTGCCTTTCTAGTCAATATTTTTTCAATAGATACCCCGAAGAAAATCCACTCTCATGAAAATTTTGGCTAGCTTTCAGTTTCAAATCAAATGTTTTATTATCACAATATACAATTTCTAAAATTATCACATTAGATATTCGTGTTTTTGTTCGTCTAAAAATGAAGCCTTTTCTTATTTTTGCGCTTTAAATTTTCCTACCTAATTCGACATACAGGAAAAATATGTTTGTCTGCTATTAAATGGACTATCGTAACTTTACCGTAACTCTTTATTTTTCCTATTGTTAACTTAAATATTCACGTTGACCGGACAACTCAACAACGTGCACCTTCATCACTCTTTTGAAAAGTCATTAAAAGAGTACGCTGTTTAAAAAATTAAAAAATAATAATTTTAATGAAGTCTCCTTTGAAAAGTCAAAGGAGACTTTTTCACATACGTAATGTTTTTTTTCTATTTTACGATCAATTCAATTCGAAAACACTTAAGTTTTTATTACAAAAAAACTATTTTAAACAACTCTTCTCCTATCTGTATCTTTCTGAACGTTTATAGAAGGAGCGATGGTTGGGAGAGGGGAGGAGCGTAAAAGCCAACTTTTCCCCTCCCCCCCATAAAATTATCTAGATTCAGTTCTGCTAGGGGCTAGTACGGTGTGAAAGTACGGGGTAGCAGAGGTGTAGAAGAGCGCAGTACAGTGACACAGTTGCGCATATGGTGACCTCCGCAGTGACATAATAGTGCAGACACAGTGACCAGTGACCGACTGACCACGCGACCGGTGCAGAGGTCCCACTGAGCAAGTGGTCACTCGGATGACAAAGTTTAGCAGTGCAACGAAACATTTTAACGGATAACGATTTAGTGACATTGTTGTACAAGAAGCTTAATCTGTGTTGTGACATTGTTGTACTAAGGAGTATAGTGTAATAGAACTTTATTATACAGGTAACCAGTGACAAGTGGGTTAAGATATGTGCTTATTGAAGCTTTTTAATAGAGAAATATCAGTAATTATTGCGCAATTTCGAAAGTTTCCAGCATAAAGATTAATTAATAACCAACATATTTTATCCATTGGTCTGGTTCTAAGACATAATTAAAGATATATCCGTATCTTTTTCTGATTTTTCTGTTTCAGATTTTTTATTGAGTTTCACTAATATTGTCTTCATTAATTTAAAAAAGGTTTATAGTTTATTTTGCAGTTGTGGCACTATTGCAATGTTTTAAATACCCCACGACAATCTCACTGACATTCCCAATGTTTCAATTAGGAAATAATTGTTTAAGAGAAGAAAATGGTTTAAGAGCCATTGACTAGCCGATAAGAAAGATCGATTATTCCCCGTATCAAATTTTTGTTAATTAAAAATTTAAAATCGATTTATTTCATTCAAAACTTGCTTTAATATATACCTACATCCAGGTAAGCAATGAAAATGCTCAAAACGCAAGATGATAAATCATCAAATATTGTGTACTTCTTGTAAGTATTTTTTGATCATAATTATTTATGATTTTTCTTTTAAAATGCGTCTATACGTACCCGACTGCAAAAGTTTTTTAACATGGGAAATAACTATTTTTTTCATTGATTTATTTTAAATTATGTATGTGCCATGTGAGGTGTGTAAAAGCAAAGGCAGCAATCTCCATTTTGGACAGATTGCTATCTTTGCTTTTGAAATGATGTGGAGATTGCTACCTTTGTTTTACGTACAATATTACGTATAAATCTTTGCTTTTGAAATGACATGCAGATTGCTGTCTTTGCTTTTACTTACAGTATTACATACACATATTGTATACATGTAGACGTACTTATTACGTACAATATTTATATGTAATATTGTACGTAAAACAAAGGTAGCAATCTCCACATCATTTCAAAAGCAAACATAGCAATCTGGCCGAAATGGAGATTGCTGCCTTTGCTTTTACACACCTCGTGTGTATTGTCATAGGATTTGTCAATCTGTAACACAAATAAAGGTAAATAAATAATAATCATATAAAAAAAAATGATAGAAGATTTATGGGTTCTCCGTGTGATAGATTGTGACGTAGATTCGCCAGATTACCACTTATACAATTAGTTTCCGGATATCGTGTATATATTCATATATATTTTCTCCTGCAAAAGTGAACAGATTTTAAAGATTTTTTTTACCAGCTGTATTGGAAGAAAATATTCATTTTCTGTACATTTTGCTTTTTTTTAAATACAGATTCTAGTTTGAATACTGAACGTCTGTTGATGGCGTTCAAAAACCTGGCAACTTTAACGATTTTTGGAGGGTCCTAATTCATACAAGAGTAACTTATCAAAAAAATCAAAATGTGCCGTTACGATAGTTTTTGATATCTATATTATATTTAAAAATATTTGCGATAGTGTCAAAATCCAGTGAGGAGATTGGGGAATGTGTTTGTATGGACAAAACGCCGCCCTGTGGAGGCGTTTACTAATATCTACAGGAATTTAAAAAACTGAATAAATCGGACTACTATCTATGAGAATCGATGTGTTGACTAATATCTATATGAAGTATGTTGGAACAATATCTATGGGAACCAAAGTGAGAACGAATATCTACAGCTCAAACTGCTGACTAATATCTACGGAACAGGTGATGTAGACGAATATCTACAGTACTGGCAGAGGTTGGATTTGCAATTATGTATAGCATATTGGCATAACGTAATATTGAGTTTGCAGTTTAAAGAACTTTCTTTTGTATCACAAATCATGTTAAACAAACCTAGCGTAGCCGCTAGACTACTTGAAAACTGGGATGTTTTTCTTGCCTTGACGCGAGCAGGCACTAGGAAGGGGGCACTTTCTTTTGTATCACAAACCATGTTACACAAACCTAGCGTAGCCGCTAAACTACTTGAATACTGAGATGTTTTTCTTGTCTTGGCCTTTTCTTGCCTTTTCCTTGCCTTTTTCTTGCATTTGCTTAGCAGGCGCTAAGCCAAAATATGAAAATGATTACTAATTTCAACCTTACAGCAAAATACGTAATATTATGCAAAAACTTCATGTACGTACTTCAAAGGTTTACGCCTTTACGTATTGAAGTAATTTATGTTTTTCCGCACAACCTCTTGCTCAGCTGCCCTCTGTAGATATTAGTCCCACCTACGCTCCATAGATATTCGTCACCACTGGGACCGTCATAGATATTTATCCGACCTTAGCTCTGTAGATATTAGTCTTCACTCTGAAGAGTCTGAAGTTCATAGATATTTGTCCAACATATGAGCTGTAGATATTCGTCCGACATACAGGCTGTAGATATTAGTATCTGGAGTCCGCCCTATTTCCTCCTAAAGTTGTTTTTGCAATGTGAATTGCCCCTCCTCCTGGTTTTATTACTGCGACAAAATAGCGCCGACCGCTGTCAATAATTTCATCGTTGATTGGACGGAAGCGCGTTGCAGAGCCCCGATCAAATTACTGAACACTTTGAGACTGCGGGGTAAATTGCACGCGAGGTAATCACCACTCCTCACTCCTGATTCACTATTATTTATCAGGAATACGCAAAATAAGACTTAATATTACGTAATTCAACTAACGTAATTGTACATGTTGTGATGTCCATGTTTAAGATAGAAACTCTTAGTACTGGTGAGAGAGCAAGATTAAAAATAAATGTTGCTTTTAAATTAATTTAGCTTTAAGGCGAAGCTTAAGAGTGATTAACCAGCGTCTGAGAATAAAAGTTTAAAAATGCTTGCAACTGTACAGGGAGGTTCCAATGAGAATGATCGATTATTCCCCGTTTCAATTTACCAACGTTATAACCTTAGTATCTTTAAAATACACTTAGTTTTTCAAAATTTTAAAACTGCGCGTACCAGATAAAATAACGATCTTTCAAAATCAATTTATGTTTTTTCAATTAATTAAAATTTGCTTTGAATTTAAGTGTCATTTCCAAAATTCAAATCATTGTGAAGAATAATTTAGTCAACCGTTAAAGTAGGCACCGATATAATTTTAAGTTTGAAAGGTGTAATTCATTCCTCTAAATTTTTGACTGGTTTTTCAAGTTTGTTTGAATGGTAATTTTATGACCATCTTCTCTTTATTTGTCAACAAATAAATATAATTATATTATAAAAAAAAAATATACCATATTTGTTGTTCAATGGCGATGACCATGAGGAAAATATATTATGTCTATGTACTTCACAAATAGGAACTACAATTAAAATATCCGGCGATTTTTCACGAGGTCTGCGAAAAATAAACCATATACCTATTACCTACCTATAGTATGATACTTTCACAGAAAATTATTTTATTTTCAAAATTGGAAATATGATTTCTGCTCTCATAATATTTTTTTGTTTGAAAATACTCGCCAGCAAAAAACTGAAAGCGCAAAGGAAGTAAAAAAAAATGAGTACAGGGGAAAGCTCTCGTTTACGCCAAGCAGGCTATCAAGGATTTAAATTGGAAATCCACCATAAAAAGGAGATTATTTCACGGAATAAAAAACAATTACACGTGTAATACTAGAACAAGGGTCCTTTAGAAATATTTTTGCGGTATGAACTGGAAAATATAATTAACGGGCATATTTTTTTATAACGGGGTTATTCAAGGGGTACGTAACAATTTCAAAGACCAAGCAAACCCAATTTTAGGAAGAGTGCTTAAATTTTGCAGAGCGGGCTTTAAACATTTTAATTTCAGACCCAAACCATCAATTAAGGGCTAATTCAGGGAATACTTTCAATTCGCAACTACGGTAAAATGCCATCTATGAATCCATCGAAAAGCTTAAGACCACGCCTATTTTTTGCCCCACTGGGACTAATTTTAACTCATACAAAAACTAGGTGACATTTATTTAATTTAATTTTGGGTTTAACAGATTGAAAGCGGAGTGGAAAGTTTTGTAATGTGTTTTTAAAATCTAATGCCTTTTGCATTACATGCGTTGTTAGCTTCTTGTTAAAAGAACCAACACTTTCTCAATTTACACAAATTGACGGCCTCAGTAGTCGAGGGGCAAGGCAGAGCTTGTTCGTGTCAGAGATCCGAAGTTGGCGGCTTTAAATCCCGTGCGCAGATAAATTTTATTGATTGATTTGCATTTTCACAATTTAATATTAAAAATAATATATAGCAACGTTCCAGAGTGAAAAATTCTCTCAGTATCGTCCTGTAAGATCATCAGATTTGAAACGATACTTAAAATGGCTTTAGCCGTGTTTATTTACTAGATTTGAAGAGCCAGGTACCTTCCCACTTACAATCAGTCTCATAACATACCCCAGTTGGGATTGGGATCCCATAGTCTTTCTGGCTCCAGACGGAAGCAGTTTGTGCTCTTGTGAGGTATTCACATTAAATGGATTAACGGTCCAATGCAAGAAATGCATTATTATCTATCAATATACTAGTTGTAAAACTGCCGCTTCTAATGATTTCTATGCCACATCAAGAAACACGAAATTCTTTAGATCATTCAAAATGGAAAAAATATTCATCAGTGTTATCTTACATAAAGGACTTGATACTACAAGCCTCGATTATATACACGACAAAAAAAAGAAAGAGGTTTTTTTCTACAGCATCAAAAGTATTCACAATGTGAACTCTGGAATCAAGAAATTTGTACTGCTTTTATATGTTAACGCTACTATTTGTTATATTCAGCATGGACTGTGGAGCAAATACCCATACAACTGTAAAAAAATTATTATACGTCATATAACAAAAAAGCTTTTCAAAAAAGAATGTTGAAAGCCTGGTAGTAACTAAAAGCATAAAATTATTTTCAAGTGGTGTAAACAAAGGGAAACATTTACACAAAGAAGGTTGTATTGGTTGTTTAATTAGGCCGGAATCTGTTAGACGGGATGCTCAAAATCCACGCGCCTTAACCCTTTCGTTTTCAAATTTTCCTCCCTTAAAAATTGGCATTTTCGTTTTTCATTGGCTTTGCGCCCTATTTTTTGGTTCAATTTCATCTATTGGTTCAAGCGGTAGGCGTGTATATATTTTTAAAGGTGATAATGGTTTTTAATAGGGATTGTCCGATGCTCTGTAGGAGACCCGTTTGCACAGCGCGGGTGTAAACTGTGCGCCCTAAAACTGTCGCACATCGTCGGATCTGCCGGATCTGCCATGATGATGGACACTGCAACGCTGTCCGATACATCGGCTAAAGAAGGAGGTAGCACAACACGGCATAACACCCCAAAAACAAACAACGAAAAATATCAATGACAGTAAATATTCTTTCAAATTAGCATATCAATGACAGTAAATATTCTTTCAAATGAACATATCAATGACAGTAAATATTCTTTCAAATGAACATATCAATGACAGGAAAAAATCTTTCAAATGAACATATCAATGACAGTAAATATTCTTTCAAATGAGCATATTTATCAATGACAGTAAATATTCTTTCAAATGAACATATCAATGACAGTAAATATTTCGGTGACCGACTATTGATTTTTCGACGGGTGGAATTATAATTATTATAATTTATTTACCAATTTCAAACCTAAAATCTACTTTAAAAATATATTTAATAATAAGTTGGTATGGATATCGAACGAATATATTTATTGTTACAATTTTTGTACTTAAACGCAGTATACAGACATGTAGGTTTATTCTTGATGTGTTTCGCAAAGATTCGAAATCTAATTCTGGAGGTTATTTTTAAAGTCCCGTTAAGGACGAGGACTGATTTAATTTTTAAGATACTAAATGTTCCTAACTTGAAAAAATTGTATTAATAAAATATCGTGCATCGTGAATTAAAAATATACGTATTTTTGAAAAACGAATAAGCACTAGAACCGACAGTCACACGTGGAATCTTTTAACATCCCTGTTTGTCAAACCTCTTATGGGCAAAGAAGTTTTGTACAATGCTACTAAGCTAATCAATTCTCTACCTACTGACATTAGAAACACGCAAACCAAAGGTTCGTTTAAAAGTAAAATCATTGATTTCCTCCATCTATAACCAACACGAGTATTTCATTAAATATATACACGTAGAAAAGTGTTATTCTAAAATACGATCATTTTATTCGTAAAAACGGTTAAATAATTCTTACATGTTCCCGCCAATAAACATTGAAATCCTGTTAATTTGTTCGTAAGAACTTCAGTCCCGTTTTTGACAGTTTTTACTATTAAAATGATCGTTTTCTCGAATAACCTTTTTCTCCGTGCAGTTTGAATTCAGGACAGAAAGGGTTAACTTAAAGCGTTACCCAACAAGTTCCGACATTTCTGACAGGACTCGAGTGCCCTTTAGAAAGAGAAAGAGTTTAAAGAAGACGTAATTAAAAAATGGCAGCGGGAAACGTGCTACTTCGCAAACTTTCAAAGGGAAATGTGAATTATTTAATTATTCAGTCACTTGTAAGGAAAGTTGTGAACGGAACAGCTTTTCCGCAAAAACATATCAAAATTTTGCTTTGTTTGTCAAAAGAAGTTGTAACAAATTACTCTTAATTCACTGGGGAAAATGTCATCATGTCAACTGACAAATGCCATCATATCAACTCACAAATGTCATCATATCAACTGATAAATGTCATCATATCAACTGACAAATTTCATCATATCAACTGACAAATGTCATCATATCAACTGACAAATGTCATCATATCAACTGACAAATGTCATCATATCAACTGACAAATGTCATCATATCGACTCACAAATGACATCATATCAACTGACAAATGTCATCATATCAACTGACATATGTCATCATATCAACTGACAAATGTCAACTGACAGATGTCATCATATCAACTGGCAAATGTCAACTGACAAATGTCATCATATCAACTGACAAATGTCATCATATCAACTGACAAATGTCATCATATCAACTGACAAATGTCATCATTTCAACTGACAAATGTCATCATATCAACTGACAAATGTCATCATATCAACTGACAAATTTATCTTCAATGGCCATGCATTTTCATCTTCGTAAGTTGTATTCACAGGTCTCCCTCAAAAAAACGTCTCCAATTTTGCTTGTGCGGTGGCTGTGGGCAACATCTGTTTCGTTTTCTCATTCAAATTCTTGACTCTGTGTTCTTGAGGCAAGATTGCAAAAATTGTGTTCTGAAGGCAGATTGCAATATTCCAAGAATCATGTAGGAATGCTGTCCTTGTTCTACCGATATTACAATGGAAGATGCTCCGAAGAATTGTTCCCTTCGGAACCGGTGCAACGCGTGCTCGACATATGTACACGGTTGATATTTGTCAGGTGAAGACGGGTCGCTTCTCCGATTCGTTCTTGAGTTCAACAACTCTGCTGTGGAATGATTTGCCTCCCTCCTACAAAATTACTTCACTTCTTCCCTTCCCCCAAGAGATCATCCACACAGCATCTTCACAGATGACATGGCTCTGAGGAAAATATATTTCTTTAGGAGTTATTGTAAAAAAAAAAAAAAAGCAAAATAAACAGTTGCATAATTTTCGTAGTTTCTTCTTAGTGTGTAAACTGCCCACCCTTGAAGTAAATTTCATTAATGTTATAGGTATAACAGTTGTTTACTTCGAAGTTACTGTCCATAACTATACGCAAACCGATGGGTTAATGTACAAAATGTTTTCGTTTTGTTATAATTTAATTTATACATTCTCCAAGGCTTTCAAATTTTCCCCTATTTTTTTTTTTTTTATTTTTTTTATTTAATGACAATACAAATTAAAATGAAAATACAATATAAAGTAAATTAAGAATATAAAGTTAAGTATTTTGTCCTCAGTCCTCCTCACTAGGTATTCCTGTTCCGAGGTGGACTGCAGGTTGTTGTATGGTGTTAATCATGATTTCCCATCATTGTTGTTGGTTTTTGTTGGTTTCCACGAAATATAAATAAATAAAGCAAAAGGTGTTTATGTTTATTATTTTGCGTTGTTTTAAAAAGTGTTTATGTTTATTATCTGTAGGTTGCATTGGGGTTACTTAATAATTTTAATTAGTTCCTCATCTTCATGTTTCGTTAGCCATAATTTGATGTCCTTTTTAAACTTTTGTATATTCATGGTATTTTTTATTTCAATCGGAAGGGCATTATATAATTTTGTAGCATGGAAATAATGGTTTTTCTGGCCGAAAGCTGTATTTAATTTTGGAATGTTTAGTAGATTTGAAGATTTTGTCCTTGTAGTATAGGAGTGTTGGTCAGCAAGGTATGCATAATTTTCTTTAAATTTGAGTAGTGCATTTTTTTAGTACAGTTTTATAATGCTGAACACATTAAATTTTTTGAAAACTTCTTTTGATGGAGTTCTTATGGGGACTTTCAGGATTATTTTTATTATTGCTTTTTGTGTTTTAACAAGCTGCTTCATGTGAATGGATTAACCATTTGGCCAATTTCCAAGGATTTATAAAATAGCCTACATATAATATATAATACACTTACGAGTATATATTGCGCTCTGGGTTTTGGTGGAAAACAGTCTTAACGTCTTTCGCTTGTACAGGCGATCCGTTTTAAGAAAAATATTCTTTGGACATAGTGTTTTGCCTTGAGGAACTTGGAAACTTGTTTTTTTGCTAGCATTAAAAAATGTATACCTGTTCATATTAATTATCTAGTGCTACCATAGGTAAGACTTTCATCGCATAGGGATCTACATAGGTATTCAAAAGTTATTACTACAAAATTTTATTTCAAAAGGCGCCAAAGTTCAACCTGACTTGCGCAAATTGGCCCAGGGTCGAGACTGAACTCATAGACTGCCCTATGCTTTAACTTGTCCTTAAGGCCGCGCTACCCCGCTCAAAAAGAAGAAGATGGAGAGATATGACAATACGAATGTGGGAGCGAGCGCGCTAACATTAAAAACCATAAAATTCATGCGAAAATTATGCAAAGGTTTAATAAAAGACGACTCGTTTAAAAAAAAGCAAAAATCTCGTGGGGGCTGTGTCAAGTAGGATTTAAAGAAACATGGTGAATTTTTTAATACATATAACTTGTAAAATAACAGATACAAACTTGTAAATAATAATTTTCGGAGCATACTTTGCGATTTATTTCTATCGAAAGAATTTCAAATAATTACCGTTTGATTATAGATACTATCTATTTGTTAAATTTGTTGTTTAAGTTGTTTCAATTTGACTGTCCTAGAACGGGAGATCTACCTAGTTGGACAGTCAAAATGTCAATACAATGTAAATGTATTTTTGTTATAACAAAATAAATAAATAAATATTTCAAAGAATAAAATATATTTTTTTAAGAACTTAAAACTTCAAACGTTTATGGAAAACATCGAACAGAAATCGGTAGAAATTGGCAGATCGGCCTCCTTAAAACTAGTTGATAAATCCATAGTGGTGAAAATATTTTATCTATACTCCGCGGAGACGTGATTTTTTTAAGGTTAATCTTTTCAGCATATTAATACAGATATCTCTACATTGTTCTACGTGCATAAATGCCAGTGAAATAACTGAATATACTACGGTGCTACCCCTATCTCTACCATTAGCATTTACTACCCTTAACTTGCTGCCTTCGTGCCGCATTAAATACCCAGGATGCCACCGAAGGCTGTTCAGAACTGCATAGTCTGCCAATATGCCATGCAGAAGAGTTACCTAATCAGTTGAATATACGAACCTATATTTTTACAACAAGTGGCTTTACGTTTTCATAGGAAATTACAATGCACTCGTACAACGTGAAAATTTTTATTCTAAAATACGATCATTTTATTCGTAAAATGGTTAAAAACGGGACTGAAGTTCTTACGAACAAATTAACAGGGTTTCAATGTTTTTGGCGGGAAAATGTAATTTCCTCTTAATTTGTTGGTAAGAACTTCAGTCCCGTTTTTAATCGTTTTACGAATAAAATGATGGTATTTTAGAATAACAATTTTCTCCGTGTAGTAATGGAAATAAGGATGCTATAAATATATTGTTTCTAGACCATAAAATTAGTGTTATTAATCGGTATTTTTATTCACTTTATTTATAAAAGCTGTTTGCCGTCCAGTCTTTGGACGTATATATCATATCTCTTATGTAGAAAGTTTTGAAAACCGAAGTTTCTGTTTTCCAACGATGAACGTCTATCCATCCCATGATATGATAATTAATTATATAAATATAATGTGTCAATGTAAATTTAAATAATAGCTTTGTAAATATAAGAAATTTTTTTGTAATTTTTTTTTTTAAATAAAAAAAAAAATCACATTATTACTTATGAACTGGCTTTGCCTTTTTTTACATTAATTCCACACAGTTAGTGAGGAAAATAACGTGTGATTATATGTTATCATACATAGGGATATTGTTAGGTTATATATATACATTTTTTTTTGTTTAGCTACACAGTTTATTTTAGTTTTAGGAACCACAACCCGGCACAATAACCCAAAACTTAGTCACGATATGAATATTATCTATTTTTGATATAATGCTTTTGTCACAACAGAGTAATGGTAGTACTAAATAAACATACATACGTGTTCGGAAATATTGAGAAAATTGCCCCTTCGCGTAGAAAACCAATATTTTCTATTTTATTATTTTATTTTTATTTTAGAGAAATCAACAGTTTACAATGTGGTTCATTTATACATGTGTAATTCACCTAACTGAGAAACCAATTATAGATTTCCTGATTATACTTAAACACTATGTATACTTATAACAACTAAAAAAATTACATTATTATAACATGATATAATTATAATTAGTATACCATAATATATTATATATTATAAGTCATATAATATATCACATCAACTGTTAAAAAAATAGTCCAAATATATATAAAATTACACACATTTTATATCCACTATAACCACTTGAGCGACAGAGCAATTTAAATCTTTTTCCTTGGATTGCAAAAGGAAATTTTTCCGCCCACATTAAAAAAATCATACCTCCGAATTTGAATATGGAGACATACGAATTGATTATAGTTCTATATAGCCTATGAATTCACCCACCTTTTGTTTATCGTAAACTTTAAAACATTTAAAAGAATCTAGAGAATATTTATTTTGTTATGTTTCAAATATACAAAATATTACATAGTCCCTTTAATAAAAAAAAAAATAAAAAAATTTGCCACATTTTGGCAACAAAGCAATCCGTGGTTGTGGAAATAGTGCCATATTGTGCCAGAAAGCGCTCGAATGGTTAGGGTAATGAAATTTGCGTAAAAGTGGCGATTAGTCTTTGAGGTTATATTTAAACTTGACGATCCTCAAGTCAAGATACGGACAATTTCCATAATTTGGACATATCAAAATGTTGAAATTGAAGTTACTACACTTTTAAATGTAATCGAAAAACAACTTTACTTTTTGCGCTCACCACTTGACATAGATCGTTTTCTACATTTAAAAGCAAAGGTACATCATTAATTTAAAAATAAAATACGTTCTGTAAATCTCAACATTTAGGTCACAAATTCTGGTTGAATTATTTAGCACCGCTATCAACTCTCCAAGATTACCGGCTCACCGAGTCAGCACTCGACCTACGAGTGTATATATCGTATCGGATTTCTACGAAATATTAATATTACTTGTTCATCAATAATAGATTATTGAAGTTGCCTTTTAGCCCTATTGAAATCTGCTTACGATGTTCATTGCACTTGATCACGTGAAACAGTTCCCACACGGCAACTTTAAATTTATTCAAGCGATATTGGATTTGCGGTATATTCAAATATTTTATGATGCCTGACATACTAGCTTCTTATGCAGATTGTAATATCCAATATTCATGTATGTATGAATAATTTGAAGAGCTTCAATGGGAAGTTTGTCGGGAAAATATGCCGTTTGTGATGAATGTTCGAGCAAATCATGATGAACAATCGATGAATAAAAATGACTTTCTCAAGTTCTAGACTTCCTAAAATTACCGATCATTACATTGTGTGACCTATATTGTCAGTCCGGTATTGTTTTATGCATTCGCAATTGCAGCACGCCATTCCCGACGGTACGTTACTGAAGCACCGTATTTGTCAAGCCGTCTTGGGTAGGTACTAATTATAAGTAAAGACCTCGCCTCCCAAGCCTGTTCACTATTGACACCTCCAGCATATCTACATATATTTTTGAAAAAAAAAAATTCTTCAATTTTTTTTTTTGTGAGTATGGCATCCCAAATTGTGTATGTAGTGAGTCTGAAGGGTATGGGGAAGGGAAGGATATGAGGGAGTGAAAGGTGGGGAAGTACCTGGCTATTCAGATTTTTTGGTCCGTTATGGAGAAAACATTAAAACCGCAACCCTCGTTAGACCTCTAAGCTATGCAGACTATGATACATGCAGGTGGCGGTACAAGAGAGCGCCCCAGTGCCTCTCATATATTTATATTGCAGAAAGAATTATGTATATTATGTCAGACGATGACCGCGCTTTATGACAAGTTGTTCTTTTTCTAATATTAATAATATCTCGTCCGAGGTAAACTCCGAAAATACTTAACCGATTTTGATGAAATTTGGCTTACTGTGTGTAATTTGGTCCAACATAAAAGATACAATAGTTTTTATCTCGATTATTGACCTCAATATTTATTCTTGCGAATTAAATGTTTTTTATGGGACAATTATTTGTAAGTTCTATAAGTTTCTGACAGATGGCGGTGCGAGTTAATTTATTGATACAACACTTCGTTATATAGATTAGGTAACCATCCAGTAGATGGCGTTGTGTTTCGTTAGCCGCTGCAACGCATGGGCGGGTCAGCTAGTTTCTTACAGATTTGAGAAGGCGCCAAAAATCATGTTACTCCAGCGCCATTTGGCTCAAGGATGTTAAATTGAAGTCAGTTATAGGTTGGTATTGAATCCTTTATGGTGATTATAAAATGGGATAAAATTAACTGTATTTTCAAAATTTGACATAACGTCGTTAACAAAACCTTTCAAGAGAACTCGCATCCCACACCCTTGCCTAAGCTTTTCAGGGATATTTAAATCTCATGAATGTACATGTTTTTGTTCGTCATTTTCTCAATGTCCGTAAAAAAGAGGGAAGATTGATGAAGCTTGCAAGAAAATGTATACAAAACCATTTTATCCAGATTATGTGCTCGTATCAATTTGAATGAAACCAGTGAAAGTCTACACTCTTTTATACCTAAATGCTTAAAATAACCCCCCATCAAACTTTTGTAATTCGGAATGAAGGTACCACCCACGAGTATTTGCTAATTATAATTACAGCTTAATTTTCTCACAAATCGTTAATAATTACACGTCACGTAAATATGTTTTTAGAAATTATCGAATACCATGAATGAATATACCTTTTAAGAAATAAAACATCCTCTAGACCACAATAAAATACTGCATTACCTACTGGAAAAGATGCGTTACAAGTAAATCACAAAGACAATAAAGCAACACTAGGCCAAGAAATAAATCTGATAAAACAGGTAGTCTAGTCTACTCACGCCAACTTAAATACAATTATAGGTGAGATTGTAATTATTTTTAAAACCATCATTAGCACAGAAACTTGGGTTTACACTAAAACCTCAATAAAACAAAGATCGCCGACAGTGCTAGGGACAGAAAAAATGATACAAAGTATAAATCCACCATTAAATAAAATGTTACAAAAATAATGTCAGTTCTGAAAAAGGCAAATAATTTGGCTCGCTCGAAAGAAAACAACTATATATTTGGTGCCACACCGAGCCAAAGTTGACACCGGAAGGAAAAGGCCACCAGATTGCGGCAGAAATGGAGCGACAATTTAAAAGATGCGCTGTTCTAAATTGAGTGCCCATGGTTCAAATCAGAAACTACAGGAGAGAAATAGGACGCCTATGCCAGCAATTGGTAAAGCAGGACCATTTAAAAATCCACACTTCCATCACGTTGATACAACCCGCAGATAATATAACATTGTATAAAACCAAATCAATTTGGCAGGCGGGTATGGATACATTCATTGGAAAATCAACACCTCTGCCATAGGTCACCCCAAGTGGTTCGATACGTTTGGTGTCTTAGCAGGGGTGCCCTGGTCATGGGGTGAGAATTGTCGATGTCTTGGCCGAGGCTGCGTAGCCGTCTACCTTGTGGCGGGTCGGACTGGTTGAGGGAGACCTTTTTACCTCTCCAGCAGGACTCTATCGACTCATCGCCTTGCACCGTCGTTGGAGGGATGGATTCAAACGTCCGAAACTGATATCTCATTTCTTGCTTTAAAAAAAAACCCTCCACGCAGCAGTTCTATGCAGCAGGTGACATACACCCTGGGGGAAATAATTTTTTTCTGTGTGGAGCTAATGTAAAAAAAAACAATACGTTGCAGCCTACATCAAAACGAATTATCTAGAACCAACACCAAACCAAACGGTTACATTACAAAATTATATAGGCGTGAACTTTAGGTACCAGTATTACAGGGGACAGAATTAGACGTGGATAAGATTACAAATAGATTCAATTACACCTACTTAAATTAAATCTACTGGAATTAGAAAAAAACCTTACCAAACCTAGTTTTGTTTTTTTTTTTTCAAAATGGAATGTGTTTAGCACAAACTGAAATGCTTGCATTTCTGGCAGGGAAAATGCGTGAAAATCTCGACTTTCACGAATTTCATCCGGAGACACGTCATTCCTATCTTATACTATCCACCATAATATAAATACTAGTACCTATGTAACATTATAAAACTGTACTTGCTTAATTTAACTGTAAAATTAATAGAAAAAAATTATGGAAAATAGACATTCCTTTTATAAATTCCGGTTGGTCTATAGAATTTTTGCCACAATAATCATTATTGAGTCTAGTTTTTTAACTGTTAATTCATGGTGGAATTCCATTGTATTAGATATGAAATTAAACAATTTTTTTCACTTTGTTCCACTTGTTTATTTACACCAGGACCGGTTTCGTCCTACTACGGACATTTTCAGACTGGTAGTTGAAATTCTTATGCTACGGAATTTATACAAACTTAGGCAGGGGCACACAACATTGTCTCTATATGATAAATGTTTCTATTTTGTTAATTTAAGGTATTATCAGTTATTTTTGTTAAGTTAAGATACATATAGATAATTATAAAGTTTATTATTAAAATTATGAATGATGATACATAGTAAAAGGTTATTTTTAATTGACATGAATCTATATGAATTTATATAATTGAAAAGGTCTGTGATCACTGATATTTTATTTTGGTAATGTTGGGATATTCCCTCCTTGTTGCTTAGGGCTTAATTAACAAATATTGATAGCCCTATGGTAATTATTGTTATTAGGGTTTTACATATATTTGGGTTTATACATTTTTAATTACATACTTAAATTACACCACTGCTCTCTGAAGTAAAATTATTCTAAGTGAATTATAATGGATATATTAATGGTGATTGAGCATCAATCACCATTAAATTATAAATTAACAAAATAGAAACATTTATCATATAGAGACAATGTTGTGTGCCCCTGCCTAAGTTTGTATAAATTCCGTAGCATAAGAATTTCAACTACCAGTCTGAAAATGTCCGTAGTAGGACGAAACCGGTCCTGGTGTAAATAAACAAGTGGAACAAAGTGAAAAAAATTGTTTAATTTCATATCTAATACAATAATCATTGTAAAGATACGATGAAGTTTGGTGTTTCTATTCATATAAAGCTGATATTTTGTAATGTGATTTCTTTCTCAATGTGCAATATTTTCAAAGGATTTATTTTTCAATTCAAATATGAAAATTGCTAAAAATGATACATCAGTGTTTTATTAAAAAAACATTATTCTTCGTGTTAATTATACAAGTACTAATACTATTCTGAGAGGTCTTATGTAAAGCATTATATAGAAGGGAGAGAAGGCAGTTAAAGCATAATAATAATATTATATAGGTAGCATTAAACGGGTTTCACATTGAAATGGGAATCGCAAATTCACAAAGGGGTTATTATTTATTATGAAGGAAATGACGGTAAATACAACCTACCATTGATTGTGTAAGCCTTTTCTTATTCCGTTTCCCGTGTTGTTTCTGGCGTTTCGTGACGAACGGCGATTTTGCAAGATTGTTGTTTCTCAAATTTAACCATATACGCATAAATAATATTTCCAATGGGTTTTCAAAACTGATTACCATTTTGTTTGGTGCCGGAATTCATATTTGTGAAATTCGGTACGCAAAGACAAAAGATAAAGAAAAACCAACCTAACATTTCGTTAAAAATCTTTAGATTTATGTAACTTTGTCCTTCGTATTTATTTTTGACTCTGCAACGGCCTTTTGCAGGCTGTTAGTTAATATTTAAAACGGTTGCTAGGGTGGGGTACAGTTTTTGATTTTCACGGTCAGTAGTTTTGTGTTGTTTGACTTTTATGGTATCATGCCAACCTTCCGGATAGCTTTTCACTATCCATTATCAGAATTATGCTGAAGAATTAATTACGGCGGGGTCAGGTGTGAAATATCTGATTTCTTCAAATTAGTTAATTTATTTTATTGTTTCCACCATGGAAATGACTTTTGCTGGTAAAAATAGCGTTCTTAAATAACGTATTGTGGCTTATTACCTATTTAGTACCAATTACGTAATGATGAGGACAAAAAGCCTTAAATTCACGTAATATTTTTAACTGAGAGTTTTTATTTTATTTTCAAAGGTTGTTCGAAAGGTCCTATCAGGGGGAACAGGGATATAAAGGCCTTCATTGCGATATGATTATATAGGATTTCACCATTCTTACTAAAATTAGAAATACAACTGTAAATTTACCTACTCAACCGTATACTCAACCGTATATACTCCTATCGTTTTTATCTCTCTTTATTTGTTTTCTCTTGATGTTTGTTCCACTTAATTTATCTTTATTTTTATTTTTATGCTGTACTGAATGTAAACCTTATATTATGATATACCTTTGTAAAATTGTAACTACTACCTCCTACCTATGAATTATAAGTTCCTCCTGTCCTAAAATGAATTTTGTAACTCATCGGGATTGAAATAAAAACAATAAAAAATAACCTATTATTTGTAAAACTAACTCTATAGTGCCATTTTCAGAACTTTAAATATTTATTGGCAAATAATTACTTATTTAAGCGTCATTCTTTTAAATGTTACTTATATCATTCGACCATATCACAAGTACTAACTACCAATATTATGTTCATTTTCTTAACACATATGTATTTTTATTTGCTGCTTTCTTTATGTATGATTACAAGATTCTTCCCGAAATAAATACAATCCAGCTAGTGTCTTGAATAAATATATCTTTTATTTTTTATTTTTGAATTAACTTAATGAGTAAAACCTAAAATTTGATCATTGAACATTGACAAACGAAAATTTGAAATAGAAAAATCACAAAGAGATATGGTCGCATCTAGATGCTTCTCAGGAATTGAACCAAGGATAAAGTAAAATGTGACCGAAGGTAATAGTGTCGAATTAGCTCAGTGGTTTTAGCATAGTGATTGCAAGGCTAAGGTCCTGGGTTCAATTCCTAGATTCGACTTATTTTTTTCTGTTTCAAATATTCGTTCGTGAATCGCCAATATTGTCTTCAACGATTAAATATTACAATTTGAGGTTTTACTCAAGTTAATCCAAAAATAATAAATATCAACCGTTCAATAACGGTGTACAGTTTTATAAGTAAATGAAATAATGTTTGGGTGAAGTGAAAACACAACAACGAAAGGCTTTCTGAAAGTGTGAAGTGAAGAGAGAGGTATAAATATTAGATTAAGAGATACGAGAAATTTAGAAAAGTTCTGGGGAAACTATAGTTTAAGTAATAATGTATTCAAGGCATTCCCACAAGATGTGGGAAGAAGGTTAAATTTCAGTTCAGTTCTGCACGGAGAAAAATGTTATTCTAAAATACGATAATTTTATTCGTAAAAACGGTTAAATACGGGACTGAAGTTCTTACTATCAAATTAACTGGGTTTCAATGTTTATTGGCGGGAACATGTAAGAATAATTTGTTCGTATAAGTAATTTCGTACGAATATTTTTTTTATTTTTTTATAGAGAAACCTTACAAGAGTCCCAAATTGGCGGGAACATGTAAGAATAATTTGTTCGTATAAGTAATTTCGTACGAATATTTTTTTTATTTTTTTATAGAGAAACCTTACAAGAGTCCCAACTGCTCCCCTCTGGAGCCAGTGAGACTATGGCATCCCCAATTGGAGTATGTTGTGAGGCTGAAGGTAAGTGGGGAAGGGAAGGAGATGGGGAAGAGGAAGGTGGGAAAGTACCTGGCTCTTCAGATCTAGTCACTAAACACGGCTAAAGCCATTATTAAGCAACGTTTCAATTCTGAATGGTGGTCTTACACCAGGGCGATACTGAGAGTATCTTCCACTCTGGAACGTGCCGCAAATATAACATATATTATTTTTATTAATTAATTGTGTAATAACACAAATTAATCAAATAAAATTTATTTGCGCACGCCGGGTTTGAACCCGCGACCTTCCGAATGGGAGTCAAGTGTCTTACCACTCGACCACGGACGGTCGTTAGACATCATATCATGATGTCTAACATCAAATTATTCTTACATTTTAAGTACTAAGACATCAAATTATTCTTACATTTTAAGTACTAAGACATCAAATTATTCTTACATTTTCCCGCCAGTAAACATTAAAACACTGTTAATTTGTTCGTAAGAACTTTAGTTCTGTTTTTAACCATTTTTACGAATAAAATAATCGTATTTTTGAATAACATTTTTCTCCGTTTGTGCGCGGAAAATCGGCACTTTTTGAAATATAATACATATTTAAATTTTTATAAAACAAGAAACAACACTATTATTAGGTACTAAAACCACTAGAGCGATCGCGTCACTAATATGAAAACTCGTCGGGCGATCGACATTCCTGGGCGTTCGATTTGGAAATTTCCCGCCCACATTGAAAAAATTATACCTCTGAATTTGAAAATGCAGACATGAATTTTAAAAGTTTCGGGTATTTCTCGCGGTGGTTGATATTTATTTAGATTGTTACCGAGAGGGAAAAACCTTCGTGGTAATTTACAATTTTTAAATTAAATTATGTTTAATTTTTTTCACGATTAAATATGCCCTTTTTTAAGTTTTTTTTTTTTTAAATTTGTGTATTCTAGGCGTACTATTGCTTCCTAGCTTATTTACTGGTTTGCAGATGTTACAGTTGACTTATGAGAATATCGGAGACAAAAAAGAGGCATGTTCCATCGATTCGACTTAATATATTTTACACCCATCAATTTGTTGACGGGCGAAAAGTGGCTAGATATTATTTTACGCAGCGCGATGGTTACATATTTCTTCGTTTCTCGCAATATAATAACACAGTAATGCTACAATGTTGTAACATAAATTTATAGGTTTATGACACCTAAAATACAAACGTCATCTAGTTATTTAGGTTCAGTTGAATTATTTTCCCTTCTTGCACATCTTCTTGTTTTAAAATTTAGGTAACTTTCTAGTTTTAATGTGAATACTACACAAGAGTCTGAACTGCCCGGAGTCAGTAGAACTATGATTATTCCATTCGGGGTATGTTGTGATGCTGCAGGTAGTGGGCGACCGCCAATTTCAACAGTGATTTGCGGATAAAGACATAACGAAAATGTATTTAAGGTTTGAATAAAGTACCTGCACACAACATGACATCTTTTGTAGGTATTTCACATGTGCATTTGTGTGTAATAACTAACTAACCATCACACCAATGATTGGTTTCCCGTAAGGGTAGACAGAGAGGAAGGACCGCCAAACAACTCGGTCTTTGCACACACTCCTTACATCATTCACGTGCATACACAGTCTCATATATACTCTTCTGTGATTCTGACTCTTGAGATAGCCCAACTCAAGCATCTGATTTACTCGATCGTGCCATGTCTTCCTCGGTCGTCCCCGACTTCTTCTATCATTAACATATGCCTTATTTATTATCCTTACATTCCTTTCATCGTTCATTCGCTCTACGTGCCCGAACCATCTGAGCCTCCCTTTCTTAACATTACTCATTACTCATTACGCATACATCAGCTTGCATTCTTTGTGAATCCATACATTTTTACATGATCATTCATGATTTTATGACATGTACACCTCACTGATCTCTTTACAGTCTACTTTCATCCTCTCTCTCCAGTTCCACGCCTCGCTGCCACACATCAGGGTAGGTAGGAACAATCCATTGTGGAATGCTAGCTTTGCTTCCATGGACAACTTTTGTCAATCTGGCTATTCAATGGCGCTGATAAATATGAAAGCAATTAATTTCTAAAATTTACGCGTTTTACTGATATAAATCAGTAATGAACAAAGAGATTTTATGATCTCCTCCCCCTTACAAGTTTCATGTGCCCGTTATTTGCAGCGTACATACCTTTCTCTTAATTATAAACCACCCTTTTGTGTAATAATATATAATAATCTCGCATTTAACGTGTTACAATATAAATTCCATATTAGCCCAAATTATTAGCTTATATTAAGGCTTTGGTGATGGTAAGATTGATGAAGTTAGCCTTGACCGCTATCCGTAGCGTAATTAATTGGAACGGTAAAAACCCATTTTCACGTAGAAATATTTCCATTACGAGGGATCCGTCTGGGCAAAGGGATGGGTTTCCCTCTGAGAGTGAGACAGGGACAAATATATTTACCTACGTAGGATATTATGTTAACAGTAGACGTATTGATCAGTGTTCAGTCATAACCTGAAAATATAATTTTTTTTTACATCAGCTCCACACAGCAGGCGCTGAGCAAACAATTCCCTCTGGGCCTACGTCATATTTTGGGATTCCGTGTGGAGGATGTTTTTAGGGAAAGGAAATAGAGGAAGTTTAGGAAGGATAATCTGTGAGGGATGGGGGTCAATAGGTCCAGGAGTTACGGATGTATCTATCCCTCTACTAGTATGCAAGGCGATGGGTGAAGAGCGTCCGACTGGAGTGGTCTAGGTTAGGTCTCCCTCAACCGCATTCACTGTCCTAGACATACCTCCTCCCTCATGAATCCGGGCACCCCTGCTAAGTCACCAAGGGTAGCGAGATATGTAATATTTTCTTCAACTTTCTGAATATGCATCTGCCAAGAAAATGAACACGCCATAGTACCCTAAAAAAAATCAAAGTATTTTAAAATTATATATTCTTTTGTTGAATACTAAAATTAAGCACTTAATACCTTATAATATTTTTTAGGACACATAATGTAGCGATGCATAATTTGCTTAACAGTATAAATAAGTATCAAAGTCAGTAGATAGTAGTCAACTATTTTTTTTTAAATATCACACAAGTCCTAACTACTTTCCACCGCTTGGAGCCATTAAGACTGTAGTATCCATAACTGGGGTACGTCATGATACAGAAGATAGTGTGGGGAGGGGAACGTGATGTGGAGGAGGGAGATGGGGAAGTGGTTATTTAGATCTGGTCCCCAAACACGTCTAAAACCATTTCAAGCAACGATTCAATTCTCAATGGTGGTCTAACATCAGGGCGATACGAGTATCACTCTGGAACGTGCCGAAAATATGCTGTATATTATTTTTATTTTTAATTTTTATTGTAGAGGTCATGTAGAGAGAATCAAGCATCAAAGTCCCTGCTAAACTCTAACCCCCTTTTCTTATAATTGCGGTGTCCACCGACTGATCCTTGGTTTTGTAAAGTTGGCCTTAAACCTGGTTGAAGGCCGTGTTAGTCGAGTTTTTCACTGTTATGACGTAATACAACGCGTATTATGGTAGGTTCAGACTGGACGACGTACGTACGCATCGCTACTCAAACAATGCTTAGCAACCCATACATTTTCTATGAAAATGGCCACAGAATCGCACGTCGCGATGCGTGTGGCCAATGTGATTCTAAAACATAAATTTTCATTGAAAATCTATGGTTGCTAAGCAGTCCAGATATTGTTAGGCGTAGCGATGGGCACGTACGTCGACCCAGTCTGAATCTAATATTATAAATAATATTTTTATTACATAGCTATGAAAATATCAAATTTCATTTTTTTATAAGAAAAACTCTCTTTTTAACTTTTGAAGAAAGACTCTCTTTTTAACCCATCAATGTAATATATCATTGAAGAAGAAGAAAATTGAAAATGAACAAAACACAGAAAAATAATAAAATATAATGGTCGCAACTGGGACTCGAACCCAGATCTCATGTCTTACCGGGACGGCGCTCTACCAATTCGTCATTGCGTTCGATTATAAAACCGTTGTAATTGTCAGTCATACTTGAAATTTCAGAATTAACAATATTATCTTCGACTAATGTTTTTATTTTTCCATATTATCGGCAGCTACCTTTTTCATTGGAAACAAGTGTTCAAAGAACGTATTTGTTACCTAGAAAATACTCGGGTAAATATATCCGTTTTTTTATAGAACACCTATTGTCTTTTTATAAAAGTCTAAATAAATAATCACTTTTTTACAAGAAAAACTCTCTTTTTAACTTTTGAAGGTTATTCCCATCAATGTAATATATCATTTCATGAAGAAGATCTGTATCTTGTTCATTTTCATATTTTGATTTAGATTGTTATCTTCTTCTTCAAATGATATCTTATATTGATGGGAATAACCTTCAAAAGTTAAAAAGATATTTTTTCTTATAAAAAAATGAATATCTAATTTCGTTCATTATTTTCATAGAAAAAAAAGTACTTTATTTCAAATAAACCAGTAAAATTGGGTGTAATAATAAATTTTCTTCCTTGTGTACACAACAATAATTACCATGAAAGCTAAATAATGGGTACACGGTAAAATATTTAAGTGCTGAAATTGATAAAACGTTTCCATTACACTATCAAATTGATCACTACTGTGATTACTCGTTGACAAGTGAAACATGTATTATAAGCTTGTAACTATAGTTTAACCAAATTGGTCATTTAGGCGTATTGTGTACCTACATAATATTGACATTAAGGCAAGTAAGCATACAATAAGAATGTAAGTAATCTACCAGTTTTTTTTATTAACGAGGGGTTAGTTGGCCCGTCTTTATGGCTTGGTTCAAATTGGTATTCGTATGATAAATAAATACAAATTTAAATTGTTATTGAAATAATCCTTGTTATAATATCTTTTGCGTGTTATACCCGTCAATGTAATATATCACTGAATAAGAAGTAATACTAATAAATCTAAACGATATTAAGAAAAAGAACAACACACGGAAAAATAAAAAGGTAAAGGTCGCAACTGGGACTCACACCCAGGATCTCTTGTCTTACCGGGGCGAAAACCTCTTCTTTTTTAGATTTTCAGGGCCAAAAACATTTTCGTTGTTTGTTTTTTGGGTGTTATGGCGTGTTGTGCTACCTCCTTCTTTAGCCGACGTTTCGGACAGCGTTGCAGTGTCTATCATCAGGGCAGATCCGGCAGATCATCGGATAGGTAGCGCAACACGGCATAACACCCCAAAAGCAAACAACGAAAAAAAAAAAAAAAAACCTATCTTCTTCTTTAATGACAAATTTAAATAAATAAAATTAATAAACTCGTATGACTTCATCAATAAATAATTAACGGCCTTCTATTTTATTAGCAATCCAAGTCTCGAAAAAGTTGTGTGAAATTAATAGAAAAGCTAGTTTATGCTATAAATGGCCAAAAAATCTTTTATACTATAGAATGTGTGTCATCCCTCCTACAACATGAGATTCTTTAAGATCCGAGTTCACTTCTCCACACAGCATCCCCAACAGTGGCATGAAAGAAATGAGAGAAACGATTGCCGATATAAAAATATCAGATGATTATAATTTAAATGATATATAATGCATCATTGTGATGGTTTTAAATCTTCTTAATATATAAAACAAAGTCGGGTTAGTTACACCATTTATAACTCAAGAACGGCTGAACCGATTTTTATGATCTTTAATTTGTTGGATTTGTCTTCGTCCCGATTAATAGAATAACTATTAAATCACGGGAAAAATAATTATGAAGAAAATTAATTTTGTTCATATATTTTGTATGGAACGGCTTTTCAAATAATGTGTGTTGGTTGACATAATTTGAATCAATTCGAACTGTCAATGGTGTAGTGTGCCGAACATTTCGTGCTTAGTGAACAGCTCAATTTCATTTTATGAACTTAGAGTAGGTACCTATTTATTTTAACTTAATAAAAACTTAATTTATTTCAGCTAATAAATTAAACACAACATTTATTGTTGATTCTGAGGCGGTACGATGTTGGCCGGGTCAGCTAGTTATAAAATAAAATAACCTTGAAATGAGATAATTGATGTCAATTTTATGTTATTTAACTATTTTATTTTTCTTTTTTTTAACAAAGAAAGCATTAGACACTATAATGGATTTGCTTCAAGCATTTAGAAAAATAAATGATCTCTTAACTCAAATGTAATAAATGAAAGTCTATTTTTTCCTTTGGCCTACAATCTTGGTCTACAAAGAGAGCTTTCAACACAAAGGTTAACTTTTATTTATGAGAACATAAATAATATCTTACTTACTTCCTACCTACGCGTAAATTACATTCCTTTGTTGTGGTTGTCGTTTTCGTTTGTGGTGATTTGAGTTTTCAATGCTTTTCACCTGCATTGTAGCGGTTAAAAAGGGTGACTTGATATACGGAAGAAGCATTAAATGCATTCAACTGACACATTATGAAAAGTATTATATTTCCACAATCAAGAAACTATAAAGTAGAAATATGTTTTTTTTCTGTTTGAAGTAGCAAAACTACTTGAGCAGTGAGCTCTGGCGTAATTAAAACTGCACAGATTTTTTTGCATTAGCTCGCAATATCATATTAGAGTTTTCAGAAATATATGCGAGGTGGAGAATCGAAATCTGGCTTGATGGCATTGGTCGTGTTTGGTGCCCAGATCTAAATAGGCAGGTACTTCCCAACCTTCCTATTTCATATCCCCGTTTCCTCGTCTCCCCCAGCCTCACATCATACCTCAATCTATTATTACACTTGTTTCGAAGTTTGGACTTCATTCACAAAGGCATTTATATTATATAACTCTCTCTCTCTCTCTCTCTCTCTCTCTCTCTCTCTCTCTCTCTCTCTCTCTCTCTCTCTCTCAGATGGCGCTACAGCCCATATCGAGCTTTAGCCTCCTTAGCGGCTGACTTCTAGTTTGTTATTTGGAGAAGTTGTGATATAACTGACTAATAACATTTTAAACGTTTATGTGTTCTCGGAGTAAAGAAAAAATCTGTTTTTTTTTTTACTATGCGTGTTTTTGATTAATTTGTCTAAAAACATGCCACCAAAATAACCCTATCGACGTATAAAAAAATTATATTCTGAAGAGACAGTAAAACTCATGGCGATCATAAACTGCTGACGGCATTTTTAACCAGCCTGCTTTCGAATTTTTCATTTAGTACCTACCTTCCCAGTAAAAAATAAATCTCTACCCACTCTACGGGAAGAACAAAAAAACGTTTCAAACTCTTTTCGCCACGTTTCAAGCACTTTTGGGCCACTCGTTTCACGGCCGTTTTCTCGCATTATGGCAATTTGGGGACTTAGCATAAAACCCAAAGCTCGCTTATATTTTATACGAGCTTTTTTCAAGTAATTTAATTTAGTTGTTCTAAATTATAGCCGGTATCAATTTATGATAAAATGTATAGAAAAGAAGCTTTTCAATGACCTGTCAATTCTTGTTTTTTTTTTTTTTACTTTTACAGTCAAAACTAGAAAAGGTACTTACTAGATTATTTTGTAATCACTTTTTTTCAAAATTTCAAAGTTTTTGTGTAGAAAATGTATTCATTATATTGGGTTGGGTTGATGTCTTGTTTTTAACATCAACAAAATATTATTCAGAGTCATCTATATTTTCTTTTACCCGCACGGTTTGCAATTGACGTCCAACGACGGTCTCCGTGGATGAGTGCCTACGAATCGGGAGATCGCGGGTTCAAACCCCGAGGTACGCAAGTAAAATTGAATTTATTATTGGTGTAATTTCACAACGTATCATTTAAAATAATATATACTCGTATATTTGCGGCACGTTCCAGTATGGTAAATACTCAGTATCGTCATAATAAAAAGGTGTAAGACCACCATTCAGAATCATAACAAAAAAAAGTATTGACAGGTCATTGAAAAGCTTCTTCACTGTATATTTTATCATAAAACCCGCTATAATTTAGAACAACTAAATTAAATTACTTGAAAAAAGCTCGTATAAAATATAAGCGAGCTTTGGGTTTTATGCTAAGTCCCCAAATTGCCATAATGCGAGAAAACGGCCGTGAAACGAGTGGCCCAAAAGTGCTTGAAATAGCATTAGCCGTGTTTGGAGACACAATCTGAATAGCCAGGTATTTTCCTGCCTTTCTTTTGCACATTTCCTCCCTCTACTACCTTCAGTCTCACATATACCTCCACTGGGGATGCTTTAGTCTTGCTGGGTCTAGACGGTTGGGAGCAATTGTGCGGTACACACGTAAAAATAAAAAAGTTTATCTTTATTTTAACTTAATAGGTAGATAACAATTTGGTAGGCGGGCATGGATACTGCCGCCCTGGGAATCATTTATTGGATAACCAACACCTCTGCCATAGGTCTCCCAAAGTGGTTCGCTACGTTTGGTGACTTAGCAGGGGTGCCCGGGTTCATGGGGGGTGAGGTTTGTCCGAGTCTTGGCGGTGGATGCGTCTGCCCACCAATTGCGTGGCAGGCCAGAATGGAAGAGACTGGTTGAGGGAGACATTTTGGCTTCTCCAGCAGTGCTCTCTCGGAACATCACCTTGCACTGCACTGGAAGGGAAGGAATCATTCGTCCGTCACTCCTGGACACACTGACCCCCAGATTCCCACCCACCCCTCATACCTTTTTCCATCCCAGAAGATCCTCTACTTCATTTTTTAAAAAGAACCCTTTTTTAAAAAGAAAAAAAAAAGCATCCCCAAAGTTGACGTGCCCCGAGGGGAATTATTTTCTTCAGGGCCTCCTGTGTGGAGCTATTGTAAAAAAAAACCTATAATTATAATTAATGAAGATCATTAATATCAACACGATCAAAGAAAGACAGGATCAACAAAAATTGTTGCCTTTGGAATCCAAAAACTTCTCGATGTTGTACATAAAGGTATTTCAAGAATTAAAGAAAATACAAGCTATTTTCAAACCCACACATTATAAAGACATTTGCTGTTTTTGTCGTAAATTATATAGTTTATCCCCGAAAAAGTTCTCGTGTTTGCAGCATTTTTACCCAGAATCTCATCACGAAGCCTGGCGAACTCAATTCTCGGTAAGAGACTCGGCTAATATGTGGCCAACTGCCGGAATTAGGGAGTGTCCGTGTTGTTTTGAAGGCTCTGGGAATAGTAATGCTCGTTTCAACCACTAACTTACACTACTACTTTTACTCACTCTACTCAACTTCCCTTAACTTTGGGTCAATATTCTGTAGTAGTGCATCGAGGTTCATCAACCCAATGACATAATAACCTCTTTGCCTAAACCTAACAGGTAACCTGAAAGGTGCTTGTAACTTGTTAAACAATTGACAACATTAAAAAAAATCTTAAATAATGTTAATATTCTATTATGTCTGATTTATATTTTTTAACGGATTTTATTTAATTATTTATACTGGGTTTTTACAGATGTTCGCACTTACGTGAGAATATCCAATTATAAAAACTCAGTTATTGTACAAATAGAGACATACAATTACAAAAAATCTACAATTACATACAATTAAATACAAATACATACAATTAAATACAGATACATACAATTAGAAAAACAGAAAAAACACAAGTAAAAACAATAAAAATAAGTAATAAAAATAAAATTAAAAATACAAAATTTTAAACAAGCTCCTCAAGTAACACGTATTACAATGAGAGGCAAGATACATAGGAATCACGAGAGGCATGCAAAGAGAGACAATTGACACAATATAATTAGTTAAGCATATTTTTTTAACAGCGCCAGAACTTTTTTTTTGAATCCGTACACATTATCGACGAAAATATCTACTTCAGCACACTCTATCTTGTTATATAGTCGACACATCTGGGTCAGAGGGCTAAAGTAGGCTATATTATTTTTAAATGTATTCAGGTGAAAAGTGTTATGGCGTCTTAAACATTGCTAAGATTAGACTTAGATTCTGTTTGTAGATTCTATAATTATTATGAATCCAATGTTAAGAGTCTTTTGGAAATGTGTCTGGATCAGGAATAGATAGAAAACGCTAAATGAATCAATTCAGTGTAATGAAACCATCCAATTTTGAAAAATAATTACACTGAATAAATTCATTGCGTGACTACAACCTGTTAACTTGTACTCAAGAGTGATTGCGTGACGGAATACGAAAAAAATGTGACAACACTTTGTTTGCCTTTACATACCTACTATTGTTAAAATAATGCCTAACATAATGGATCTGTTTAATTTGGGCATATTCGCTTTTCTTTGATATATCATCGTCCCATATAATTTATTTACAAAATATTACAAACGAAATTTAATATGTCAAAACTGAAATTGAAATGACAGAACAAATGATTTGATTAATTAATTTGTATCAACTGTATGTGATGTTCGTTAGTTGTTTCTGCGTAAAATGTTGAAATTCACTTTAAATGAACTCAATATTTTATTTTATTTTACCTGTCATTTTCAAAATTGCTTTAATGTGAAGAATAATTCAGACCAGCAAAAAAGTACTTACCCACCCACTATAATCAAACAAATGATTTATTTTAATTAATTATTATAGCTAAACATTTCTTTTGTGTAAATTTTTGATTTCATGAATTTTAAGTTTACCAACGGTGCGGTTCATTCGAAAGTAAATTTAACAATATTTTTCTGTTTTTGAAAACCAATGAATGATCCTAGGGCACATTGGCAAATATATTCAAAAATCCTACTAGGTATTATACATTCTGTTATTTTTATTAATTACGCAGTGTCTATTTGATAAACACATTTGTGAACGGGGAAGAATTAAATATTACCAACTATCACTCAAATTACAAATTTTATTGTGTTCAGAAAAACATATACATACTGAACTGATTCTAAAAACTCGGCACTAAAACATTCTTGTAACTTCGAGGTGTTAAAAAACTTGCCACAAAACATTATTGTAACTTCGAGATATCAAAAAATCGTAAGGTATTGGGATATGAACCAAATCCAAGTGGGAATATATCCTTGGAAGGTTAATCTTATCACATTACACAAATAACTTTGTGTACACAACTTAATAATCACAATTATCGACATGTTTCGAAACCGATGGTTTCTTCATCAGGATAATAAGAACATGTATTCATATTCTAGAAACCACCAGTTTCGAAACATGTCGATAATTGTGATTATATAGTTCTGTACATAAAGTTATATGTTTCATTTAAATAAAAATGACGACACAAAGTGGTTTGGCGAAGATTGAAGAAGTTTAATCTTATTCCATTTTGGGTATTCAAGCTTTATAGTAAAAATGCCTACCAGACATCAAGACGTCCTTGATGGTATGGATTTTTCATAAAGTGTTTGGCAGAGATGTCTTACGATTCCATTGTGGTTAGTGACCAACCTCTTGATAAGCTCAATGACCATTCAATCCCTTCCAGCCCAACCCTCGCATATTCTCTACCGATTTCTAGAGTAGGTACCTACGAAAAATGTCTCCTATATTTCAAGTACTTACCTATTTTTTTTCCGTTGTTACTTATAATGGTAATATAAAACAAGCTTTACTATCCGGCTTCGCTCGTAATTTCTATACGTTTTATTCAAAATCTTATTTATAATATTCTAATGGTAACATTTCAATTATCTTTTCTTAAATAAGCTCTCCAGCGTGGTAAATACCCACATTTTCGCAAAGGTAAAAATGACCATTCAGAAAAGAAATGTTGCTCGAAATGGCTTTAGCCATTTTTACTAAATATCATACCATTCCAACCTTTCCCTTCTCCATTCCCTTCAGCCACACAGTATATTCAACTTGATAATGTCGTATTCCAGCTGTTTCATGGCCATTTGGATTCTTGTGCGGGATTCACATAAAAAAAATAGTTTTTCGCTGAAAACAGATTTTCTAATGTTTGGTAGATATCAAATAATTTACCCGAAATATTTGTATTGTTGAACCTTTAGCGAAAAAAATTAAAAGCATGAAAATATATTTTTTTAAATTGTGTATTAGAAATTTACGGTGAGTTTGAAGGTCGCCGCGAAAGCTCAGAGGCTCAGGGCAATCACCCGTTTAGCAAAGGATCCAAAGCCGAATTTGTGATGTATGGTAATAATGTGAAAATTAATATTGTCTCAATGTATTTGTTAAGCCAATATGAATTCGCCAAAGGCATGGTATTTGTTAAGCTAATATTGTACTACGGTAAAACATACCGATGTTGGCACCAGTGCGGAAAACTTGGCTGGGTGTTTTATGGACCCTTCTTTGCGCATTGTTATATAATGACATCTTTTGTCCTACGGTATGCTTTTCCACAAGTATATTATGATAAAGCTTTTAAGTACTTTCTGGATAACAAAAAAAAAGTTTTTTTTCTGAAAGAATGAGTATTATAAAATTATATTTTTTTGTGCATTATTTAACAATTTTATACCAAAAATCGACTTCAAAAATAGCTTAAGTTGTTGTGGATATCAAACGAATTTATATGCAATTTTATACGCAGGCATGTACAATATTTTTAAAGACAGGTAGTTTTTTTCCTTGATGCGTTTCACTGAAAAGAAGTTTTATTATTTTGTTATTCTGCGGTTATTCTCTCTTCACACCCTTCGAGGTACGTAGTAATATTTTGTGTAAGTAGCTAATAGACTTATATTTAGACGAAGTAAGAGGGGGTGCAGCACAGCTTCTCCAGATAACAAACTGTAAGACAGCCGCTAAGGACAGAAGGAGTTGGAGGCGAATGTTGCGGGAGGCCAAAGCTTGATATGCGCTGTAGTGCCATCGAAGAAGAAGAAGAAGCTAAACATATTTTCTCCTATATATATATTTTTTCCTATATATATATATATATCAATATGCCGGTGGCCAACTGTCAGGAATCAACAATCATGAAATTTTAGAGGTTAGATTATTAACGAAGTTCAAGTTCAACTAAAATTCAATGGTGTTAAAAATTGCAGTAACGTTTTCCACATTGTTAAAATTTATTCTGATATTCAGGGGGTTTCTCACCATCTTCCCAATAGCTTAACTACACTAATAACGAATATTTTCGATTTACGATTTACAGTTTATTTATTTATTAAGATGGTGTTTATAATTCGGTACTCGAACCTATGAATAGTGGCTATATATTGGATAAGTTAGCCGGGTTTTCTAACCACTGCGAGTATTTCTTTTTTTTAATAATATTCGTTATTAGTGTAGATAAGCTATAGGGAGGATGGTGAGAAACCCCCTAAATGAGATATTATTGTAAGTAAATTATTACAAATCGAAAGTGAAGGTACACAGTACAGTTTATGAATTTTTGGTATAAGTTTGAAAAGTGAAAAAACGGATAATGATATAATTATATGTTAGGTTAGGTTAGATTGGATTTTTTACTTAATTTTTCTTCACCTTTGTTTAATGTTCTATTTTGCCCCTTCTTTATATTACTTACTAGCTGTACCGACAACGCGTTGTAGTGGCTAACGAAACACAACGCAGTCCACTGGATGGTTACCTAACCTAGATAACCAAGTGTTGTGTCAATAATTTAACTAACACCGTCATCTGTCAGAAACTTATGCAACTTACAAATAATTTCAAATCATTGTCCCATAACAAACATTTAATTCGCAATAATAAATATTGACGTCATTAATCGAGATAAAAACTATCCTGTCTTTTAAGTTCGACCAAATTACACACAGTAAGCCAAATTTCATCAAAATCGGTTAAGTAGTTTCGGAGTTTACCTTGGATGAACATTGTGACGCGAGATTTTTATATATAAAGATATATATTCACCCTTAAGTGTTTTATCATGGAACTGTATTTTTGCCACGTTTTTATAGGAGGCCAGCACGATCAGGTGTGACATTCGAAGATGGGATGAATATTACAGACTGGTACCTAAACACTCGTTTCAAAACTAGTTCAAGTTGATATGACCTTCTCAAAAATGATTTTATTATTTACGCAATATTTTATTGGGTTTAACTGTTATGAGCTCGCTGTCAAAAGCGTTAGAACTGCCAACTTACGATTCATCTAAATATTTACAATGTACTGAAATCTGCTGACAGACTTCCAATAAATCATTACGTCTCATACGAAATTGGCTTTTTTGATTCGTGTGCGGTGATATCATTTTCCAGTAAATATATTATGCGAATTCTTCAATAGCTAGGAAAAATTTCAAGGCTTTGTGAATAGATTTTATTTGCTTGCGAAAAAATTACCTAAATTGAAAATATAACTAAACACTGCCCATTTTTCTTCATTTCTTTTTTTTCCTATTTTTCCATATCTTTATCTTTTGGTATTTTCTTTCTTTTACATTTCCCTTTTCTTTATAACTTTTTTCTTATCTTTTTTTCTTTTTTCTTTTTCTTTTTCTTTTTAATTTTCTTTTTTTTTCGTTTTCATTTTCTTTTTATTCCTTTTCCCTTTTCCCCCTAGTTTTTATTACTAGATACTTCTTTTTCTTATTTTTTAATTTTTCTTGTTCTACTTGCCCACCGGACCACCATTGAATATGTAATTGCAAACTATTAAAATTTTCCCTTTGTCTCTTTCGATAACCTAATAGTCTGTAAATTATCTTTCGCTTTTTTCCCATTTCGTTTGTATTAATGTAAATGTATCCTCGATGTTTTTAACTAAGAGGCTTTACTCATCAACTCAAACACGAGAAATTTTTTCTCCGTTGAGTTGAGTAGTTTGTTAAAAAAAAAAATCTATTTATAAACAGCTTTTAAGAACCAACTGTATTTATTTTTCTAAATCTTATGTATATGTATTTCAAATAATAAAAAAAAAAAAAAAAAAAAAATGTTTCTTATAATTGTATCGTGTTGTTTCCCTCTGTATTTATATATAAGCACACATTTTGTATTTATTGTTTAGTATTAATTTGTACCCTGATGATGCTTGAGCAAAGCGAAACCGGTCGGGATAATAATTATTAAAAACTTGTGTTTTACACAAAATAAAAGTTTTATTTTTATTAAATATGCTAACCACAAAGTGATTGCTTTCTACAACATACTACTATACATTCTACTATATACATTTCTTATTCGTGACCAATTATGACCTATAATTTAATATTACGTAAAATACATTGTGTATAAAAAAAAACCCACTTTTTTTATATTATGGTAAAAAATATTATAATAAAAAAACATGATTTTATCCCTCACATCTGTGATAGAGTGGTGAGCTCCTTAGGGTCGCGGTTTTGAAACACAGACGTATTTTATAAATTGCATTTTTTTAAAATATAAGTCGGTATTTTTTATATTGCACCATTTTCCTAGTTACTTTCAACATCGTCCTGGGGACAGACCACAATTCAAATATGAAATGTTTCTTGAAGTGGCTTTAGCTTGTTTAACTACTAGTTCTGAACATCCAGGTACTAATTCCCAACCATCTTCTTCTTCTTCCACTCCTCCACTTAGACAAGCCTCAAAAAATCTATTAATGGGGATGCCGGTGTTCCAAATTAAAAATTTTAATTATTGAAAAAATTTCGATCAAATAAAATGTCAGTCAGTAAAAACTAATTTTAAGAGTTCTATACATATTTGTTTTTCGTAATATTCTTTGAAATGGTAGAAACATTATATTTTATTACGAATATTTGTATGAATTCTGAAATATTTTACTGGCAAATTCTTTTCAATTATAACTCTTTTCCGTAGAAGGAAAATACAAAGCAATAAACTTTACTATGAACAATTTTATTGTTCTGCGTCACTATGCGGATATTGGTAGGTGTGTATTTGTTTTTTACAGTGTCGGAAAACACATGGGAAAAACTCAATAGAAACGGAAAACATTTTAACTCTATAAATACTAAAAGACAATTGAATTGCTCTCACTGTAAAACTAAGAACCTGGTAAGTATTGTCAATATAAACCTAAAACTAATAGATTGATATTATGTCGTCTACTCACCCGAATTGTATCTTCCGTTTACCCCCCTATTGATTTAAAACTCACATAAAGAGGAGGCGAATTAATATATTCGGGCAAACGAAGAAATTCACATTACCTAATTGAAAATGGTAATTGAGCTGAGGCTAAGGAAAAAAATAATGTTGATGGAAGGGAAGGCAATTTAATATTAATTCGATGGAAAATAGTATTTTTATTTGTAGGTAAGACATTCGATGAAAACTATGCGATCAAACGCTCTCACTTCGAGGTTACGAAGAGTACATTTCCAGGAGTCAAGCACCTATTAGAATTTAAAACGGTATGAATAAGGGAAGATTTTATGTTGACGAAAAGAGAAATCCAAGTTATTTTTTTAAAAAATCAGAAAAACAAAACGGAAAGATCGGCCATAAAAATATGTGCGGTGTGGGTTTATGTAAGGTAAGTTTAACTTTCTACCCTTATTATGAACGTCAAGTCTGGATGATTAATGAGAGAGTGTGTTCTATGGTCCAGTCTACCGAAACGGGATTCTTAAAGAGGGTGGTGGGAGTAGGGAAGGACAAACTCTTACGGTTAACAAAATATAATGTTGATAAAAAATCACAAAAGTACTTTGTTCAAGCCTAAAGAGCCTAAAAGCCTAAAGCCTATTAAAGAAAAGCAGCTTAATATATCACGCTCATGCAAAGTGAAATGAGTTAAATTTTTGATATCTTTCGAAAATTTGCTTAAAATGTGTACTTACACATTTACCACTTAGATATATTGAGATTTACGGTAACCATGCTAAGGACAATTTTTAACCACCTATTTGACACATATTGCGAAAAAAATAACTCTTTTTTTTTTTAAATATGTTTATTCAGTTTTAATTTTACAATATTTTATTTTACAAATCTTACGAAACTGATCAATCAGTTTGATTGTAAGAAATCTCTCATTTTTTTCTAATTATTTAATACAGTATACTTTTCAGTTTTACATAGTAAATACTAAATATAATACTTAAATACTAATTATTACGACAAACTAATTATTATAATGGTTATGAATTGCGTTGTAGTAAAAATATTTTACACAGTACAAACATAAGGCGAGAAAAAAAATAAAATAGAAAGGAACTATATTATTTGATTTCATGTTCTTCGGAGGTAGAAAGATTTAACTTTTGTTTTGATTTTTGAATAAGATGTCTCATTTTTGATATTTTCAGGTAATGCGTTAAATATTTCCGGAATTTTATGCCTTTTTGTTCTATCTCCGTATACATTTTGAGATTTATTAATAATAAACATTTGTGCTTCTCTATGCCTAGTAGGGTAGTTGTGGTTTACAGGTTTTTTGAATTCTGTATTCCAGAATTCATCTAGCGTTAATTGGTAATTTACCTTACTGTGTACAGAGAGGACATTACACAAGGAGAACACTTTTTTATAATCACCTTCACATAATTGAATCTTTTTTTTGCCTGATATCAATTTTAGGAAACGAATTTGTAATTGTTCTATTTTATTTAAGTATGTTTTGAACGTTAATCCGTAACTATTTATTCCGTATCCTATAATTGATTCTGCTAATGCGTTGTATATACAGTATAATACATTTTTATTAACAAAATTTTTTAGGTGGTAAAATTTTCCTAGTATGGATCTTAATCTATTGCATACATTTTCAATGTGATTTGACCAGTTAAAGTTGACATCTATTGTAAGACCAAGGTATGTATATTGGTACACTTTTTCTATATTCGGGCAATTACACTGCTGGAATTGGTTTTTTGTGTGCAAACAATCATATGAATGACTTTTTATATGCAATTTCTTTTCCTGACAATTTGCATATGGTGAGTGTATAAGCATATATTTGGTTTTTTTTGCGTTAATAATAATGTCATTATCAATCATTATCAATCCCACCTTTGCCACATTATGGCACTATTTACAAAGCCTCGGATTGCTTTGTTGCCACAATGTGGCAAATATTCCCTAGATTCTTTTAAATGTTTTAAAGTTAACGATTTTATACATTTTTTTAAAAATCCTACGTATTTATGATAATAAACAAAAGATAGGTGAATTCATTGGCTATTAACTATAATTCTCCATATTCAAATTCGGAGGTATGATTTTTTTAATTTGGGCGGAAAAAAATTATTTAGCAATCCGAGAAAAAAGTTTTAAATTGCTCTGTAGTTCCAGTGGTTAAAAATACGTAATATCTGAAAGAAGTCGAAAAGGTTTCTACATAAATTCTTCTTTTATCTTTTTGATATATGTATTCAAACTTTTGATTAACTCTGGATGGAACAGGCGGATGTTTACTATACCGATAGCGGAAATTTGAAATGTTGTAAATCCAAAAATTAGTTAAATATGTCAGTTTTCTCCGATTTTTTCTCTGTCGATCTACGTGATCGAAATATTTCTAGGAATATCAGTGTGTCCTTTACGATGGGAGTTTTGGTATGAAAAGTTAAAAATATATTAAATTCTGTTCTCACAAAATTTACAAAAAAAAGTTAACAATTCTGAAAAAATGTTAATTTGGTTTTAAAAAATGATAATTATAGGCCTAAAAATAGAGGAGATGATTTTTTTTTAAATATGTGTAAAATTGTGTAAGACCACAATTAGGGAATGAAACATTGCTTCAAATGGTTTTAGCCGTATTTACTAAATGGATTTGAATAAACAATGTATTTCGCGACCTTTCTTTTCCCCATCTTCATCCCATCGCGACTTACCTTCAGCCTCACAACATACACCAATTGGGGATGCCATAGTGTCACTGGCTCCAGACGGGAGCACTTGGGACTCTTGTGAGGTATTCACAATAAAAATACCCCGATTGGGGATGTCATAGTCTCACTGGTTCCAGGCAGATGGGAGCATTTGGGACTTTTGTGCGCTATTCACGTAGAGTTTCCGAATGAAAATGTTTCACGAATACTGAATAAAAATATTTTATTTCCCAAATGAAACTCTGTTCGTGGGAAAATAAAATAAAACCATAGTATTCTCATACTTAGGACTCTATCGGGACAACTCACTACATTACACATTGTTTCCCAAGGGAGTAGGAGTAGAGCGAAACGTGATATTCTGACGCGTACTTATTTCTAAAACGTATTTACATTGAGAAATATATTTTTCTTCTATCTGTTCAAACAAGATATCTCTGAGCGGATATAACTATTGGTTTCTGCCTTGTCTCTTTGACAAAAGTAATTTATTGTACCCAATAATGAATAAGTTGACTCGAGGCACTTCTGTAAATCAAAAAATAATATAAATATAGTTTGATTAGCGTCGTTTTGGTCAAAAATATATGTATTCTTACTATGCCTGATACCGCCATGATTATAGGTAATAGGCATAAAAATCGCTAAGCAATGGAAATCTAGAAGTCACGATTTCAAGAGCAAAAGTGGTTTTTAATTTTAAATTTGTAATTATTTTATAAGGACAAATTTTTTGGAAAAAAGTTAAACAATGGAAACTGTGACAGATCATTTTAGGTATAAAATAAAAATAAAAATTTACTGATTTCTTGTTCGCGTTCATATACATTTCCATTAAAAATATTTTTTTTAGTACTTTGCGCCCTTATTTATTTATAATTAACAATTTATTTCGTTTTAATTCTGTACGAAAACCTTCAATTCATCCAAGGAATATGTTCTTGTAATTATGATGTAATAGGTTTTCGAAAATAGTGATTTAGCATTAATGTTCGGCTTCAATAAAATAATTTTAGTACACCATTACAACTTCACAAGAAATGGTCTCTTTAAAATGTTTTATTTATTTATTTATTGTTGTTATACGCCCACAGGGGCTTTTACATAGATTTATAGATTATAAAATAATGTGTTATCGAGGATTACACATAATACATAGAAATTATACCAAAAGTTATAAAAGTGAAAATGTTTTACAATATACAAGTAGTTTTTGAAGAATATAGCATAAAACCGTGAAATATTTTAAACAATATAACATTTGACAATAACATAGAACAAAATATAATTAAAAACATTACAATAACACGTCAAATCATTAAATATATTATACCCATGTTACAATAATTTGTAGGATTCCACAAAGTGTTGGTTTAAATTGTATTTTAGATTATAAAGGGAATCAGCGAATATATCTACAATACCACCAAACTTATTGCCTAAATCATGCATCCTATTGATAAGTGAGTGTGATTGATAGTTGGTTGTGTATGTGCTGCAAAAGAATGTTACATTTTGTCTAGTATTCCTTGTCGGTACCTGGAGTTTAATAGTAGCAACGATGGCAGGGCTGTCAATTAGTTTGTTCATGACTCTGTATAATAAAATTAAGTCTGAAGTAATTCTTCTGTCAGACAGCGTAATTAAATTTAGTCTATTCATCAAACATAAATAATTAATGTTTTCTATTGGAATTTTCAGTTTGAAATTTAAGTACCTAAGAAATTTGTGTTGAACCCGTTCTATTTTGTTAGAGTGTACTTTATAGAAAGGGGACCAAATAGGTGAATTATATTCCACTTGACTTCTAACTCATGAAATATAGAGTGTTTTCATGCAATCCAAGGACTTAAAATTCATTCAGATTCACCTATAACTGGCTACTTGATCTTGTAACTGAATACGGATCATAAAAAAAACTCATTTCGGATCTATAAATCCTGAATGAACTCTGAAACTCGGATTTACTTTAAATTGATTTTTTTTATTGCAACAGCTTGGGTGAAGAAAAAATAGACGAACAATAAAATACCTCTACCTATAACACAGTATTTTTACGGAAAATTATTTAATTGTATTTTCAAAACTTGAACTGATATGTCAAGAACTCAGACAAGCGATGATGTACCTACTACTTATAAATTCGTAAATTTTCGTGAATATTTTTTCTCTATCCGTCTACAGTAGTCGTCCATGTTTGAATTGGGTTGTTACATAAACTTTTAGCTTCACAAATCTTACAATAACAATATTCCGAAATTTATCACGAGTCAGTAGTAGTAGTACGAGTCACATAGATTAAACGTTCGAAATATACTCGTAAATCTCTTTAAATACCAGTAGGAATCTATGTTATTTTATGAAGTTTTGACACATTTTGTATAAAGCTTTAATTTACAAGTGCCTATTGTAAGTTGAAGTGAATTACCCACTCAATTGTAAAACTGACTTTTAATTATTTTAAAAGCTTTTGCATTCCGTGAAAGCGAATTACTAAAGCAATTAGAAGCTTTAACGTTATTAAAGCTCAAACGAGCTTATAACTCAAAGAACAAGTCCTAGCTTCAAGCTGGTAAATAAATTCTGTTCTGAGTAATATTTCTGGGGTAAATATGTATGAATGGAAAGCCATAAACACGTACAGTGAAAAGCTTTGGTAAATAAATCGACTTTATTATCCTAGATTTTCAAGCATCTCTAAAGTACTGCATGTAAGCTACCTATTTTATAAATTCATACAGCCTTGATCGAAAATGGACCGATTCTGAAATTACAGATTCTGGGTACCAGGATCTCGGCTCTAGTACACCGCTTTCCAGGCACCTTTTATGGTCTAATCTCTAAAGGCGTAAGTAAAAAGATCAAAATACAAAAAGCTAAATCTAAAAGTAAACTCAGTATCTGAGAGTATTTACTTTTCCTTATGAGACGAGAGTTCAAATAATAAAGTTACTATCAATATCCTTTATTTCTATTGGTGATAAAAATACATCTTTGTACAATTTTGGTTCTCCTTTCCGGGATTTGATCCCGCTATGTTATGAATATCTCCCAAGACTCAAAAGTACACATTTCATAAAAGTAATATCATTGAATCTATCTGGTTGGGATTGACTTCTTGTGTAGATCAAGGTAAACTCGCAGTTTTTTCGATACATATATTATTTTGTGTTATTTTTATCACATTATAAAATCATTAACCTCAACACAGGTTAGTCCTAGTGAGGTTAAAAATTGAAATGTAAACAATACCTACAATGTAAAGAAACCATATCTAAGTACAAAAATCAAGATTAATATATACACATAGATATATATTTATCGTTAATACGATGACAACGATTGATCTCTTCTAATGCTAGAATTGTAGAATTACTCTGCCGAGCTTCTTTATTAAATTCCATGCCGATATTTAGACAGGTTGTTTTTCATAGAATTTAAAACCTTACAATTTATGGTAGTTTTGTTACCCTATTATTCTAACTACCTGAATAGAATTTATACATATAAATTATTTTTCTAAAAGCTTGTATTACAAAATGAACAAAGTGGCATTACATACATACTTACTTGTACAGGTTTGATACTTACTCTATTTTCTTTGTGATATTTCATTTTTTTTGGGAACGAATGGGATTATAAAATAACATATAATATCTCTTTTCTAAAGTGTACGGAGAATTAAACAACATTTTAGATATTCTCTTGGAATATTTGAGAAAGCTGATATAAACCATAAACATTCATGCTTTTAATCAAAACTAGAAAATTAAATAATCATTTTTCCTTTTAAATGACTTGAACAACATTAAACCGTATTATATTCGATTTCATTTCGCCGCACCCTGAATCGATAGCTAATAAGTTCTTCGCTTTTATTCTCAGTAAGAATTCTTTACCTTGAAAGATTAAGGCCAATGACTAAAAGAATATGGTTTTTGTTAAATGGCGATTTTCAACATAAAACGAAACGTGTCAGATGTCCTAAAGTAAAGAGCTACAATATCACATCTCTGTCATGTATTTCTTGGAATAGTGGTATCGTAACCCTCTACCCTTATTTGTTAAAACGTTCTACAAAACTTCTCTTCCTTTCTCTTCCACATCTCCTTCCCCTCCCCACACACCTCAGCTTCACAAGATACTTCGGCCAAAAAATCTCAAACGGAGATAAAATTACCTTTGTTTAATGATTGAATAACCAAATCTGCACAACACATAGAATGTTTTTTTTACTTTAAGGGCCGGTAGTACCCACCCAAAAAGAATAAGAAGGAGAGATACGATAATACGAACATCAGAGCGAGCGCGCCAATATTAAAAATGTAAAAATTCGAGTGAAAATTGGGAGAATGTTTAATAAAACACGACACGTTTACAATAGAGCAAAAATCTTTCTTCAACACCTTAAGAAGCAATCAAAGAATCACTGGATTTTTTTATACATATAACTTGTAAAATAACAGAAAAAAACGTGTAAATAATAATTTTTGGAGCATACTTTGCGATTTTTTTCTATCGAGGGAATTTTATGTGAGGGAGATGTTTCGGCTTTACAAGCCTTCAGATATTATCTTTAAAAATTATATATATTTGTTTAAGAAATTAGAAACTTAAAGTGTTCAATGGGCATATGTTATAAATCGGTAGAAAATCGGAATTCCGGCTCTTAAGAATTTATAAATAATGTATAGATACCAATGTTGTTGAGATATTGGGGTCTTTTCAGGTCTAGCGGTTTTCTGTATAAATATCTATATATTATCAATAATAACTAATTAATAATTAATAATAATTAATTTTGTACATGTCGATGTGATTTATACAGACTTCGAGAAAGCATTTGACAAAGTCGACCATGATATTTTATTAAAAAAATTGAGTGACATCGGATTCTCTCAGAATTTTCTCGCTTTCGTAGCTAGCTACTTACTCAATCGTCGTCAGTATGTCAGTTACGGACACCAATTTTCTCACGAATACAAAACCAACTCCGGGATCCCCCAGGGATCAAATTTAGGACCCCTCCTCTTTCTTTTATTCATTAATGATATAGGCAAGATCATTAACCGCTCAAAATATCTCCACTTCGCTGATGATATCAAACTTTTCAGAGCTATTAAAAGTTACATAGATCCCATTATTCTACAGAATGATCTTGATTCTCTTGTCAAATGGTCGGAACTGAACAAATTACCCTTCAGCATCCAGAAGTGCAATGTCGTTACATTTACAAGATCCAAAAATACATTTCTATTCCCCTACCAGATTAATAAAAATATATTAACACGGAAAAATGAGATTAGAGACCTTGGCGTGATTTTTGAAGCAAATCTCTCTTTCAAATCCCACATATTTGACATTGTCTCCCGCGCCAACAAAATGCTTGGATTTGTTCTTCGTAATGCGAGATCATTTACTAATGGAATTGCAATACGTCGAACATATGAAGCACTTGTTCGTAGCATCCTGGAATATAGTTCCATTATTTGGGCCCCTTCTGAACAAAACCATATCCTAGAAATAGAAAAAGTACAAAAAAGATTTTTGCGTTACCTGTATATGAGGAAATATACGTACTATCCATTCCTTTATCCATCCTTGTTCTTAACAGGGATGCTCGATTTCAACACCTTAGAAGCCCGCAGAAAAATATTTTTAGGTAAACACTTTTTTAAGCTAATCTCTGGTATCATACTCAATCCGCCTATATTAAAAGAGGTTAATTTTTACGTCCCTAACAAGTATACTCGTGGTAAATCCCATGCACTTTTTTATGCTCCGAAAGTGAGGACTTCTGCCTATCAGAACGCGCCAATAAACAGAGCGACTCAACTGCTTAACGATTCTGCATTGACCATCGACATTTTCAATGTCACTTACAGACAGTTCAGCAACTATCTTTTAGCAAATGTCACTAAGTAGTAAAACTGCCCTTGTGTACTTTGTAATTTATAATCTTCTCTATGATATATTGGTGTATAACTGTTTTATAGAGAACATGAAAAAATAAATAAATAAATAATAAATAATAACATAATATTTGTATAGGTCAGCTTTGTGTTATTTCACTTCAATTAGTGAATGTAAACTCTGCAATCAACTAGCTAACCTTACTATGTGAAATATGCGTTCCGCAGAAAACAGCCATAACTACCAAAAACACTAAATATATTTAATTAAAAGCGCCGTGAACGTTTTCTGCTGATTGGGTAAATGTCATCGTTCGAATGTTAGGTACATTACTGAAATCGACCAGTTGACTCTGGCGGTTTTATGGTAAATATGTTTTGAGAAATAGTTCATTCAATGATTAAAAGTTCTCCGAGCACCGTGGGCACACTTCTGCACATTTTTAAATGTTGTTTTTCGCGATCAACAAATATTTCAGAAAACGATTAGGTACTATGAATTTTTCTTTGGGTACCGTAGCCCCACTAGCTTCGGTCGTTTGAAACTCACTCGTGAGCCATTGTTCACAGTAAAAAAACATGTTTTAGGAGACGTAATAAAATTTCAATATTTGCGTCAATGATGCACAGACCAATTGCTTGCTTGCAGAAGCGATTGAAGCGATTGTCAATTAAGACCCCTCATTTTCGGCGAATTGTAAACATTTTGATTGAAGCTTAATAATAAAAATAATAATTGGATAATTTGTAGAGCGCCGTTTTTGTGAAAAATCAACTCAAGGGCGCTGTACATTCTATTATATAATTCTTAGGCTATATCTTAGTTTATTATTTACAAATGTATACAGAAACATACAAACCTGGCCGGTAACTTCCGATAAACACACTTTAATTTGAAAATTTATGCTTGGAGAAGATACCAATTTGCGCGCGGAGAACATTATATTGAAAACACTGGACATTGCATGATTTTACATTTACTGCCCCCATCACTTTTGGTATTCATTATAAGAAGATTAATGCCAAAAGTGAGTTAATATTTTGAAATAAAGTGACCGTTATAAAAGCTTACAAATAAGAATTCGCTCATATTTTTCACAATTAGTTATTTACAATGTGCGCTGTGAAGGTGAAAGGTTTTTTGACTTTATGGATAAGACAGGCTGAACAGATGAGTTTGTCAATTTCTTGACAGTGTCCGACTGCTTTGGATTTTAGATATAAAATTCAATCGATATGGTATTTAAACTTAAAAGCTCGATCATTTCACTTCGTAATCACATTCAAATAGACTTCGTGTCGATTTATTTACGCCTAGTGATAATGGAGCGTTTACCGAAGGCTTGTCGTGCAATCGTCGTGTCGGATGCGTGCCCGCAGGGTATATCCGTGCAAGAATCATGCCAATTCCGTGCTGGATTATTCGTAACCTTGGCTAAGCCACTCCGCAACGTCGCGTGCGTGTTGTTACCACGCGAAAATATAGAGCTTTATAGGTTCCTTCAAATAAAATTGCGCTATAATATCGTGGATATGTTTGTGTAGTTACGCGATCACTGTTGCCTGTTAATTTTTTGCAAGGGTGGAAAAATTTCTTTCTTAGTGGCAATATAGCAATATTAATATCACGTTTAACGGTTAAATCCACGACTTATGGTGACTGTTTTTATTACATAATAACAGTTATACTATCCGGCTTTACCCGAGTTCAACACACTTTTTCTTATTGAACAATTATTATTACTGTTACTAGCGCAGACCTGTGAAAATTCATGTGATATTATAATTGCAGGATTAGTATTTATAAATTGTTCAAGAACGAAATGAAATTACGAATAATCTTCATACACTGGCTATGAGAGGAAGAGTGAAAGAAAATGTGCGCGCGCACTGCTCTCTCTTGCTCCTACAGTGTGATACAGCCCGTTTGCCTCGCCCGACTATAACTTTCGTAACGCTCTCGTCACGCATTCGCCAACTTACCGCCCAAATCAAGCGTGCGTAAAGAAGTTTTACTTCAAAAACGCGTGTGCTTTAGATCACACGATTGAAGTGAAACTTCTTTAGCTCCATCTATATAATATATACATGTGTATACATATACATATGTTGATTTTCTACAAATATTTATTTAAATTTATTATCGTTCGCCTTGCTCGATCACACTTTTCGTAACGCTCTCGTCACGCATTCGCCAGCTTACTCCCCAAGTCAAGCGTTCGTAAAGAAGTTTTACTTCAAAAATATTTTCCTCGGGTTCATTGCCTTTCAAAATAACAGCTTTTTTTACATCTATCTAATGACATTATAAAAATATAAGTCGCGTTATACTCGTGCTTACCGAAAAAAAATGTACAACCGCCTATGAAAAGGATAGCCATTGAACGAATATGTATGTACGAATGAAATAGCTGCATGAACTGCCCGCTAAACTATGACCCCATTTCATCTTTGGGGATGCTGTGTGGGGGTTCTTTCAAAGGAAATGAAGGAGAGGATGTTCTGGGAAGGAAAATGTATGAGGTGTGGGTAGGAATCTAGTGATCAGTGACGGACGTCAATGAGTGAATCAGGAGTGACGGACGTATGAATCCATCTCTCGCACTGCGGTGAAAGGCGATGGGTTGAGAGAATCAGATGAGAGTTCAGGGTTGAGGGAGATATTTTGTATATATAATAGACGGCCGGCGTAGTCCAGCGGTAGGGCGTTAGACTCCCATTCCGAAGGCCGCGGGTTCGCACCCGGCGTGCGCAAATAAAATTTATTTAATTGATTTGTGTTATTTCACAATTAATTATTTAAAATAATATATTGTATATTTGCGGCACGTTCCAGAGTGGAAGATACTTTAAGTATCGCACTGGTGTAAGACCACCATTCAGAATTGAAACGTTGCTTGAAATCGCTTTAGCCGTGTTTAGTGACTAGATCTGAATAGCCAGGTACTTTCCCACCTTCCTCTTCCTCGTCTCCTTCCCTTCTCCGCTTACCTTCAGCCTCATAACATACCCCAATCGGGGATGCCATAATCTGGCACCAGACGGGAGCAGTTGGGACTCTTGTGAGGTATTCCTACACAAATTTTTCCTTCCCAGAACTTTTCCCTCTCCTTCCTTTCTCTAAAAAGATCCAACTTGAAAAATTTTTTCCTCAGAGCGGAGATATAATGTAAAAAAGAAAAATCGGTATTATTATTAAGTTATTTACAGTGACTCATTATTTAATTTCGCCATCGCAAAGAAAGATTATTTTCCCATTGCTATACGGTAAAAGGGAAAACTTCCATTGTCTTTATTCTATTTATAATATTTATTACTTACTAAGTATTTATATAAATTATCTCGAAATGGTTTATGAGTTTTTATCACGTCTGAACTTGTCATCAAGTTTGTCAGATAATTAATTGATTAGGTTTTCACGATCGCTTAAACTAAAATTATTTTGAGACAAGGGAATTACTGTAATCTTATACTAATCATAATGGAATTTATTAATTAACTTTTGGACTAATTTCTCTTTCGTATTTTCTGCATTAAGACATTATTTTGTTTGTCAAGTTACAAGATTGAGTTACAAATAAGTTTGTCAAGTTACAACACGGAGAAAAATGTTATTCTAAAATATGATCATTTTATTCGTAAAAACGGTTGAAAACGGGACTGAAGTTCGTACGAACAAATTAACAGGGTTTCAACGTTTAACATGTAAGAATAATTTGTTGGTATAATATGTAATTTCGTACGTTTACCAACAAATTATTCTTACATTTTCCTGCCAATAAACATTGAAATACTGTTAATTTGTTCGTAAGAACGTCAGTCCCTTTATGAATAAAATGATCGTATTTTGGAATAAAAATTTTCTCCGTGAAGTTTGATGCATTTTGTAAGTAAGTCTAAAATCATGGTGTTTAAAAGAGAGAGAGAGTACGAAAACAGTGTACATTAAAGTTGTGAATGATGAATACTTGGAGCAGGAGGAAGAGTTTGTGTATCTGTTTGTATGTTTATCTGTTTTATCTGTTTGAAAGTATGTTTACGACAGGTGTGAAGGCTGATATAGAAAAAAAGGTAAATGTAGGTAATTTCATTATTTGAGGACTGAGCTAACAAAAAACTGTCTAAAATGAAGTACTGGTACCTTGATTTGTGGTAGCAGGGCATGAAACTGGCAGAGGAAGGATGAAAGAGGACTGAGGAATAGAGTAGAAATGAGGTCCCTGAGGCAAATGTGTGGAAAAATCATGCATGATCGGGGGGAAATGTGGAGATCCGCAAAAAAATTCAAGGCTGATGTAAGCGTAAATAGTAAGATTAAGAAAGGTACCCTCAGATGGTTTGGACATATAGAGCGAATGAAATGCAGAACGAAGAAATAAGTGTAAGGAGAATATATGAAGCAAGTGTGAATGGTAGAAGAATTCGGGGACGCCCGAGGAAGACATGGCACGATTAAGTGAATCATATATAGTATATGATTCACTTAATCGTGCCATGTCTTCCTCGAGTCGGTCCATGTCAAAAGTCAGAATAATAGAAGAGTATGTATGAATATGAATGGGGCAGATGAACGTTCCACGATCGAGTTGATCGGTCATCTCTGCCTACTATATTTATTGTTTTTGTGTTTAATTCGTAGAACTCCATTTAATTTGTTAAAAAATTAATTTAATAATGTTATTAGTAAGATTTTTAAGTATTTTAGTTTGTATTATTGTGACAGCTGTTTCGGCTTACAAGACCATTTTCAAGCGTTATTTCAGTACGTTTACGATTTTATCCGATATTTTGTATAAGTACGTCGTCTCAATGTGGTACAACCACAGTATGAAAATGGCCTTGTAAGCCGAAACAGCTGTCACAATAATAAAAAACTGAAATACTTGCAGAACTTAATAACATGATTAAATTAAATATATTTAAATCTCTGCCTACCCCTGCGGAAAACTGCGTGATGGTTAATTAGTTAGTTAATTTTATTCACTAAAATGTGTTAGGTTTTTTACAAGTTTTAGTTTATAACAATAAGGAAATCCAAAATTTTTAATTTTAATAGATTTTTTTCATATCTGGGTCACATACTTCGAGGGGAGAAATATCACTTGCTCCTAATACTACAAGGCAAGATAGAGGGTCGCCAAGGGCCTGGTAGGAGATAAATGTATTGGCTGAGAAATGTACGAGATTGGACAGGTATTAGAAGATTAGAAGTGTGGAGGAGCTATTCCGGGCAGCGCACAATAGAGACTTATTCACCAGAGTGATCGCCAACGTTGGGGGGACCTGATAGGGCACATGAGGTCGCCCTTGCGAGAAATCGCCCTTGAAAAGGTCGCGAGAAATCGCCCTTGAGGTGACTTCTCGTCCTTGAGGTGATTTCTCACAAAAACGGCGCTCTACAAATTATCCAATTATTATTATTATTATGAAGAATAAAAAGTTTTTTTTAAAGGTTATACCTATCAATGTAATGTCATTGGGGAAGAAAATAATAATAGTAAATCTAAAGAAACATGAAACAGAAAAATTTTGAAAAATAAAAAGGTAACTGTCGAAACTGGGAAAAGAATAAAGTATTTTGAAAAAATGGCTAATATTTTTTATACACTTGCTTTGTTTCACTCTATAAGTACGAAAAATGGTGGAGATTTATATAAGTTTTCATATTTTGAGCTCCAGAGGTCACGGGTATCCATTTTATTTATTTAATAACAAAATCAACCCATGTCTCAATTGGAAAGAAAGTTAAATATTCAAATATTAATTGAGAATTTCTTTTTTAATTACAGAGATGGAAATCGTGCTTGAGGGAAAAAACTTCAGATTGCTTCAAGAAGACGAGCTTCCAGCAATATTAGACTTTCTTGAAAAGTATTTGCCTGATTCGCTTAAGGTAATTACAATTTCTTCACTAAATAATATAATATATCATACAATAGTTATTAAGTTTGTCTATAATATTATAATTTTATTGTGAAACTTTTATCAATTAGTGTATCAATTATTATTTTAATTACACTTTATTAGTTTTCAAATTATTACCTGCAAGTTTTACAGCAATTACGATTCCTCCAGAAAGAAATAACAAAATTATTTTTGGAAAATGCCATAGTTTTAGGTTAATCTTAAAAATTACATTATACCAAAAAACCAAATTGACGAAAAGTTTTTTTAATTGTTTCAATAATTCCTCACTAATAACATAGTTTTTTTAGTGATTTTAAAATTTCTTCTAATACTAGTAAACTGTTTAAATTGTTATTGGAGGGGTATAACTTAAAATAAAATAAAATAGTTGATATGGTATATATTTTTATAACCGACGGGCCTAACCATACCCCGACTACGTGTGTGCCGCCGCAAACAAAAATGTTAATTTAAAACGTGCACCTAAGCAGTCATCTAAACATATCAATTTATAATATAGTGTAAAAATAATACAATATCTTGCAAGATTATCTTCGAACATAATGGCTACTAGACTACGCTATACGTATCAGACGTTTTTTTATTCAAATTATAATATATGTTGTAGTGTCACACGAAGCTACAATCTTCCTCTCCTACGGTAGGAGAGGGGGTCAGATAAATTAGGCAGCAGCCTATCGCCTGGCTAGCATATTAGAGCGTATTATCATCGCCACGCCCACACTTATAAAACATCACCTGCCTGGTGTGACAGGCCTGTATCAGGCGCGGTCCCTTCATACATACTGTGGATGCTGCGCTTCCCTTCCTTTCAAGGCTTATAATAATAAATTATTATTTATTTATTCCGAATTCAAAAAAAAGATTTGAATTAAATTAAACCAATAACTTTGTATTAAACCACTATTATATAATCACAATTACCTACATGTTTCGAAACCGATGGTTTCTTCGTCAGAGTAGTAATGTAATGACAAATATAATAGTGGTTTAATAATTATATAATAGTTATTTTATAATTATATAATAGTGGTTAAGTACAAAGATATTTGTTTAATTTAATTCAAAATTCACTCATTCAAGTCACTTTTCATGACTTTATATTTTTCAAAAGGGCGTTGATTCGCCACTGTGTTGAGTTGTCCGGTCGCCGAATATCTGGAGGGGATCGTCCCCAGTATCCCCCCGCGAAGAACTGCTACTTCACAGACGTCTTAACCCCCAAGATGCCTATTGAGACATAAGAATGTATACAGTTTTTGATATCAGTCGTCAATACTATATTTAATTACTATGAAGACTTCACTATGTCAAATGGAAAATACAATTTGTATGGAGGTTCGGTCTAAATATATATAGGTGGTGCTTACATTGGTTGTAACATAAATTTTGATAGATATTATATTACGGTACGAAAACAGAGGACAGTTTACGCGTAAAACTTAATATATTAGTGCCGTTAAAGTTGTAGAGTTTGAATTTATACAGTTTAAAAACGTCGTAAAAATAATAATTTACGAACTTTTTACACAGCTTTAAGATCGGTTTAAATCAGGGCATGCTACCAAAGAGAACAAAACCAATTTATGTAATAGCTTGCAATTAACTATTTAAAATTATTGAACCATTTGCTTGTAACAAAAATCAGGGCTAGCAAAATAGATATAATTTTTTCGCTACACGGAAAAAAGGGGAAATAATATAAATTTTAAAATTAACGCAAAAATAAACCAATCAGTTAATATTCCAGAGTAAAAGATACCTCTTGTATCGCCCCGAAGGGTGATTCTGCATATTTTGCGACAGCGTAACGCATGTTAAATTGGCCGTATACGACAAATGGTAACACTTTTCTTAAATTCGGTATTCCTTATCGGGCTAACGAATTAATTACTTGTGTTAAGACACCCGCTCTTAAAAGTAGTCTAACGCCTGAGATGACGGCGTGTATCGCCGCGTAATCCTCGTTAAGAGATGTCAGTCGTGGGAATGCTTTGCGAATCGAACGTTATCGTGTAGAAACATCAAAATAATACGGCAAACGGATAGTCATTTATGAACGCATAATTGGCTCGTACATATATAAGTAGTTTTAATAACTAATAAATAGTTATTCGTGTTTTTAAGAACTTACGTAATTAATCCATTTAACGAACGACTGAAGGCCATAGACAACCATAGAAATTTCATCCATCCGATATCCGATGGATTTGCCTTTTTCTCTTGTCTCGTAACAAAATACACATAATCACCAGGGGCGGTCCGTGAGTTTTAAATGAGCTAAAGTCATAAGATTAAAAAAACGACGTTATTGATGTTGTAGCTGAAAATGATTTTTTTTTTCAAAATTTCAACTTTTTGTTTGAAGATCTTTCTCTTTATGGATGCGGCGCATCCCCAAACTGAAATAATCCTGAAGATCTTCGTACAAAAAGTTGAAATAAAAAAAATAAAAAAACATTTTCAGCTACAACATGAAGATCTTTCAGTTTATGGATGCGGCACATCCCCAAACTGAAATAATCCTGAAGATCTTCGTACAAAAAGTTGAAATAAAAAAAATAAAAAAACATTTTCAGCTACAACATGAAGATCTTTCAGTTTATGGATGCGGCACATCCCCAAACTGAAAGAAACCTGAAGATCTTCGTACAAAAAGTTGAAATAAAAAAATTAAAAAAACATTTTCAGCTACAACATGAAGATCTTTCAGTTTATGGATGCGGCACATCCCCAAACTGAAAGAATCCTGAAGATCTTCGTACAAAAAGTTGAAATAAAAAAATTAAAAAAACATTTTCAGCTACAACATGAAGATCTTTCAGTTTATGGATGCGGCACATCCCCAAACTGAAAGAATCCTGAAGATCTTCGTACAAAAAGTTGAAATAAAAAAATTAAAAAAACATTTTCAGCTACAACATGAAGATCTTTCAGTTTATGGATGCGGCACATCCCCAAACTGAAAGAATCCTGAAGATCTTCGTACAAAAAGTTGAAATAAAAAAAATAAAAAAACATTTTCAGCTACAACATGAAGATCTTTCAGTTTATGGATGCGGCACATCCCCAAACTGAAAGAATCCTGAAGATCTTCGTACAAAAAGTTGAAATTTTGAAAAAAAATAAAATTCATTTTCAGCTACAACAACCTTAGTAACGTCGTTTTTTTCAATCTTAGCACTCTAGCTCATTGAAAAATCACGGACCGCCCCTGATAATCACCCTTGTCGCCATACAGAATCGGATCGTGGCCAATCGAAATAGCCAGGCACTAGCCGATCTCATTCTTCTCTCCTTAATTTGAGATTCTCTTGAATTCTGGGGGTAAAACAACATAAAAACATATTCACATTTAATATGCTATTTTGGCAACAAAAACACTAAAAATATTTCTTGAGTTAGCGTTGCCAATCCTTTGTATTAAGCCGATATCCCGTAAAAATACAGATCAACTGAAATTCATTAAAAACTGCTAATACTTATTTTTTTATTAAGTTCTCCATTCTCAATGGAAGCCTCGAGACTTGTTTGCCTAGCCCTGCCGAAAACAGATTATTTATAAGTGAAGTTTGTAAAGTGCTAAAAGTATATTAAACTGTGGTTAACTGGAAATCCATACACTCGTAGATTTTTAAATCATTTACTGAGAAACAATTCCGTTACTGTTCACAAAGTTATAATGTGTTTCTAATGTCAATCTTTACTCATATCGTTCAACTATTATGACACCTATTATTCTAATCGGTGGCATATGGCCACTGAAGAGGTATACCGATAGAAGTGAGTTATGTGGTCTGCGTGCACGAAGTAAACTCAATTTTTTCCTTACTTCTGGTGAAATAGATCATATATTTCAACTAACTAACTGTCTTGGCACACACTCTTTGCTTCGTTCACATTCATACATCGTCTCATGCGTACTCTTCTATAATTCTGAATCTTGACATGGCCCGACTCAAGTATCTGATTCACTTGATTGTGCCACGTCTTCCTCGGGCGTCCCCGACTTCTTCTACCATTCACATTTTGGTCATATATTCTCTGTACACTCCTTTTTTCGTTCATTCGCTCTTCATGCCCAAACCATCTGAGGGGCCCTTTCTTAATCTTATCTACTCATTATGCTTACATCAGCCTTGCATTCTTTGTGGATCTTCACATTTCTCACACGATCATACATGGTTGTATCACACATACGCCTCAGGATCTCATTTCAACAGCATTTAGTCTACTTTCATCCTTCCTGTGCCAGTTCCATACCTCACTGCCATGCATCAGGGTAGGTACCAGCACTCCTTTGTGAACTGTTAGCTTCGTTTCTTTTTACAGTTTTTTGTTAGCGCAAACTGCATTCAGTTCTCCATTTGGAGTTACCTGCATTTATCCTTCTTTCAATATCTATAAACTCACCCAACTGCTCCAAGTATTCACCGTTCACAACTATATTGCACACTATTTTCTTACTCTCTCTTTCAAACACCATATGACTTTAGACTTACTTACATTCATAAAAAAAAAAGCTTTTGATACTATTGATCCAAAAAAATTACTTAAAGTTTTAGAAGCGATAGGAGTGCGAGGACGTTTTCTTGATCTTTTGAAGAACTATCTTAGTGATCGTAAAATTCAGGTCAAAATAAATGGAAAATTGAGTAAAGTGGAAACATTGTCTACTGGGGTGCCACAGGGCTCTATCCTAGGTCCAACACTTTATATAATATTTGTCTCTCTTATGAAGAAAGTCTTTTCTTTTATCAAACATTATGTATATGCGGATGACACGGCACTTGTCATCTCACATAGGGATCTGCTTACGGCTATGAATATGCTACAGCTGGATTTCATATTATTACAAAAATGGTCTCACGACTATGGATTAGTTATAAATGCACAAAAAACAAAATTAATGCACATAAAATCGCCTCATGCCAGATATACAATCACACCTTCAATAGTATCGCATAACTTTGACTGCATACATAATAATTGTATACAACCCTGTGCCTGTGGAAGTATTGACATTGTCAAAGAGTATGTCTACTTAGGGGTAACGGTGGATTGTAATATGAAATGGGATATACATATTGTTAAGCTATGTAAGCGCCTTCGAGCGATCGTAGGCAAACTGTATAAACTTAAATATTATGTGCCCATCAAAACAATGAAATTAATATATTTGTCCCTGGCTGAATCTAATGTGAGATATGGTATAACTTCTTGGGGGCACTCATGTAAGACAAACATCCAACATGTACAGTCAATTCAAAACGCCATGGTCAAATTACTTGTCAGCAAAGCAGTGTATGACCAGCGGCAAAATATCACAATAATGTATAAATCCATAAATGTTTTACCTATTAGAGCTCTTTTTTGGCATAAAATTTGTATGCAACATATCTTAGATAGCCCATACAAAACAATGGTGGATCACGTGTACAATACTAGGCTTACACAAAATGAAGGGTTGATAGTACCTAGATTTTCTAATAAACATGGCCAGAGAACTTTTGAATACATTGTACCACTTATATTTAATATGCTGCCATATGATTTGAAAAAATGTTACTCGACACCTAAATTTGCGCTATTGTTAAAAACATGGCTATTGGAATCAGATTTTCTGTATTGAATGACTGTACCTCTTAGACTTAGTATTCTATTATTTTTTATACTTATTTATGTTTTTATTATGTATTTTATTAAATTGCAATTTTTTTCTTATTGTATTATACTTGAGACATTTAAATTGTACAATGTTTTGTTCACACTGTTTTCCTGCAGACAAGCTACTTGCAGTAGCTTTGCAGGTATATTGTTAACATGAAAAAAAAAAAAATCTGTTTTTTTCTGTAATAAAAAAAAAAAAAAAAAAAAAAAAAAAAAAAATTAACTCATTCTTCATAAATACTTCGTTCTTCCTAGACACTAGAGACTGTAGATCTCTCATACTGTTAGAAATCAGCACCGCATCATCAGCATACAACAGGCAACATACTTTCAGATTACTCAATTTCGCGCCTAATCCCACATCTTGCATCCAATTATACATGTGTAGATTGAATAACCATGGTGACATTACGTGACCTTGATTAACACTTTCCTCTACCCCATCTCCTTCCCCTCCCCATTACTTTTAACCTCACAACATAGCCCAATCGGGAATACCATAGTCTAACTGGGTACAGGCGGTTGGGAACAGTTCGGACTCTTGTGCGTTATTCACATTTTAAAAAAATCAGACAAGTGATATTCAGTAGGTTGGTAAACTATCTACATCCAGACTTCTTTTTTAAATTACGTTGGTTGTTTGTTCATAAACACCGGTTCATTCGAAAATAATTTTTTTGTTCGTCTCTCTAATTTTCTATGAAGAAAATTTACAATTTTCGTTTTTGAAAGGCCTTAAGAGCGATTGACCAGCGGCTGAGAATAAAAGTCTAAAAATGCTTGCCCTTTTAACTTTTAAAAGAGGAAATTGTCTCTCTTGCTATGATGTTGATAAATATGATCTAAACTGTGTTAGAAAGAGAAAACACCACTATTTATATTAAGACTTAAAGTTGCAGCCGTTCCCCTCGGCATTTGTCGTGTATCATTTATATAATATATAAAGGCAAGTTTTGATTTTTGCCAAAAAGCGCGTTTTCTACATAACTTAAACTTCCGCATTATACAAAGAAATCATAACCGAAAAAGGGTTCGTAGAAGAGATTTTGAACTTTAGAGGAGTTGTTATAGACCTGATACATTTTTTTTTTGGGTGTATAAAAAATACTCGATTATTTCCAAGTTAGAGATGTGTTCTACTCGCAGAATTTAATCAAAGCTTCTAAAATGTTTCTAGGCAATTAAATTTTTCAACCAAAATACATGATTTTGCATTAGGTACTTCATAGTGCTTCACCTTAAAGAAAATATTTTATAAATGCTTTCAATTTCTCAAACCCTATACACTTTTTATATGCCGTAAATTTTCACGATTCAGCGCTACTTTTCACAATAAGTGGTCAGAATTTCTTTATCTCTTCGTAAGTCCGTAATTTCTAATTTACCGTGATAAAATTATAGTTTTACGCTTCTTGGCATATTTTCTAGTTTTCCCAGTGGCTTTGTGCCAAAGCGAGGAGTGGAAGGTCAGAGGTTTTATAGTAAAACTGGGTTAATTTTTGGCAAAATGGCGTAAAGTTCCCATAAAGTAATTTACGAGTAGGTTGTTAATCTAATTACTTGCTGGTGAGTGGACTATAACAGATTGCCATGTTATTTGATTTATTTACACCCCTGGGAGAGTTGCCTACGTCCAAAACATGATTTATTTTTATTATTTCTAGTTTGGTCCTGAATTCTCAATTATATGAGTAATCAATTTGCTACTTCTATAATTTAAGAGTACCTAATCTAAAAGACGGTTGTTTAAAAAAATTACAATAGGTGGCGCTGGTTATTTGAAAAATGCGTGCATTTCATATAGTTAAGCTTCAGAGGGGGAAGGGGGGAGAACGGGGTTCATAGGAGGGGGGATGAGGGAGGAGAAAAGGCGGGGAATGGGGAATACGAACGCGTGGAGGAGGGAGGGTTGCGTGACGGGGGGACACGTGAGGGGTGGAAGGCTGGATCACATATTGTAGAGAGAGACAGTCGAGTTTATTTGGACTTTTATTACGGCAAACACCTACCTGCCTAAAGAAAATGTAAGATTATCTAAGTACATACTTACAAATAGGTACGATTGTAGAGGAAATTTTGGTTTTGATTTATTAAATAAGAATATAATATTATAAATTATGCATATTGCTTATTTGCCATTGTAAAAGAGAACATATTTTACTATATTGTGTTAAATATTTCTTCTTTTATAAGAAAAACTCTATTTTTATAACTTGTGAAGGCTATTCTCATCAATGTTAATATACGTTGATATCATTGAAGAAGACGATAACATTAATAATCTAAATTAAAATATGAAAATGAACAAGACACAGAAAAAATAAAAATAGCGGTCGCAACTGGGACTCGAATCTCTCGTCTTACCGAGACGGGCGCCTTTACCAATTCGGCTATTGCCACCTATTATAAAACCCTCATATTTATCAAACTCATATATTTTCAAATCTCAGAATTATATCTCAATATTATCTTCGACTAGTTTTTTTTTCCCTTATTATCAGCAGCTATCTTTTTCATTGGAAAGGAGTGTTTAAAGAACGTGTTTGTTATAATTAGATTGTGTCTCGGATAAATATATCCAATTTTTATTTATACGGAACACCTTTTCTGAGGTAAAACGAAAGGTTTTTCATTTTCATATTTTAATTTAAATTATTAGTGTTATCTTCTTCTTATTATACAGGGTGTATCGGCACATACCCGACAAACTTTAACCAGCGATTCCTGATCATATTTAGAGTAAAAAATATTATGGCGACTTTGCTCTCCGGTAACGTTTATTTTCATTTCAAAAAATAAAAAATAGAAAAATTCCACACGCCGTCACTGTCCATATCTCCGCGCTACCCCCACCTCGCCTACCGCCGCGATGTCTATCGCGTTATTGGTGCGGGCAGCCAGGTGGGGGTAGAGTGGAGTGGTGAACAGTGACGGAGTGAGGATTTTTTTTTATATATTTTTTTTTTATTGAAAATAAACGTTACCGGAGAGCAAAGTCGCCATAACATTTTTTACTCTAAATATGATCAGGAATCGCTAGTTAAAGTTTGTCAGGTACGTACCGATACAGCCTGTATATTATTTTTGTCTAACTCCAGTAAAACTATTTAATTAAATTGAATCATAAAAACGATCTCCTAATTACCCATGTACCTACCCTCATTTCTAATTAATCTTCTTTAAAAAATAAAATATTTTTATAGCTTCATCCCTTTTTTTAGACGGTTAACAACGAAAAATATATCGTTTAAAATAATTATTTTTGATATATTTCAATTTATTACTTTTAACCCTCTCGCGAGCTTCGGCCTAATTGGGGACAGCAACTAATTTGCGTATTTGAAACTACCCTCGATAGATAAAAGTTTTTAGTCAATAAAAGTTTAAGATAAAGAACTATATATTATGGTTCTTTTAGTGAGCATTGGTAATGTAACAAATTGTTTACTTCATTTTATCACTACTAACCTCACAAGTTTGCCAGTGCGTAGGGCGTTTTAGAGTTTTGCTGAGTTAAATAATTGTATGTTTTGTTGATATTTTTTACAATAAATCGTTTGTTGTAATGAAAATAAAACAACTTAAAGTAATTTTTTTTTTTTTTTTTTTTTTTTTTAAATTTTGTTTCATAGGTGGTTTATGATGTTTGCTGTCAAAGTTGTTTTTTACCTACCTAACCTAAGTGGCAAGTCATCAAATGAGGACAGTTATTTATGTTCTAAACCAATATGCAACAAATTGAAAACAAGAAAACAAAATATATACAGGATGTCCGGGGGTAAAGTGCATTAACCTTAGGAGATTATTCTACATGATTCTATATGATATAAGTAGAAAGACAAATAATTTGTTCTCGAAATTCCAACTTAAAGGGATACTTTTTTGGTAAAAAGATGAGTAAGGCACCAAGTAAGGCTAAAGTCATTTCTCGCAACCATACATACGGCCGGCGTGGTCAAGGGGTAAGGCTCTCGAAACCAATCCGAAGGTCGCGGGTTCAAACCTGGCGTGCGCAAATAAATTTTATTTGACTACTTTAATTAATTAATTAAAAATAATATACATTTTAATTAATTAATTAAAATTTATATTATTTTAATTAATAAATTTTAATTATTAATAAAATTAATAAATTTTAATTAATTAATTAAAAATAATATATATGTTATATTTTCGGCACGTTCCGGAGTGGAAGATATTTTCAGTATCGCCGTGGTGTAAGACCACTATTCAGAATTGAAACGTTGCTTGAAATGGCTTAGCCGTGTTTGATGACCAGATCTGAATAGCCAGGTACTTCTCCACCTTACTCTTCCCCATCTCCTTCCCCTTTCCACTAACTTCAGCCTGACAGCATACCCTAATTGGGGATGCCGTAGTCTCACTGGCAGATAGAACAAATATTTTTGTTGTCAGGAGTCCATGTGATAAATAGCACTAATCAATAGAATTATAACGGAGCATCAAGTTTCTGAGAAAAATTAATATTTCCCAATACAGAATGTACATTAAATGATATTCCCTGAATTTTGTATCTGAACTAAATATAACCATGTTGTTTTCGAAACAAAATTTCCCGGCCCTAATATAAGTCATATTATTTACTTTGATGTTTTATTACAGAATTCCAGTAAATATTTTTTTTTGTAACTAAATACTACCCTATTCATTTGGCCTCGTAAATATAAATTGTTTCATCCTTATATAAAATGTAAAAGACCAACATAATAAAATATGCAAATTGATATTTGATATTTTTGATATTTAATTTAATTTGTATAATTTAGTAAATTATAATTCAATTTATCAACCATCATACTATGTAACTTATAAATAAATTATTATTTATCTGTAACCCACATTTCCATAAATTCATTGTCATATTATCCGTAAACTACACTATCATCAATTATTATATTATCTGTTAACTTTGTTAACATAAATTCAACGTTATATTATCTGTAAACATTATCTATCAATTATTATTTTATCTGTAAATTTCATTGTCATAAATTCCTTGTTATATTTATTACCTCTAAACATCAATATCATTAATTACTATATTATGTGTAAATTTCATTGCTACCTTAACTGTAAACCTCATTATCATTAATTATTATATTATCAGTAAACGTACTTCATTACCTTAAATTATATAATCTGCATACTTCACCCGTCATAACACAGGGACTATCCCTAGCATGGCGGGCGAAATAACACAATATCTACACTATGTATAAAATTCTTTTAATAAATAAATAAATAAATAATAAATAAATAATAAATAAATAAATAAATATATTATGTATTATTTATTTTTATTTTTAACTTTTTAACTTAAAGAGTTAAACCTCAAATTATAATATTTTAATTAATGAAGATAATATTAGCGAAAGTCAATCGAAAATCCGAAACAGAAAAATCAGAAAAAGATACGGATACATCTGGGACTCGAACCCAGGTCCTCCGGCAATCCGGGCCGACGCGCTATCCAACTGCGCCAACGTATCCCTATCCGATTCGGTCATTTTTAACTGTATCATACTTCGACTGAGAACCACCAACATTATTTTCATTTTTCTTATCGCATATTTTTATTGGCTGCTACCTTTATGTGTGATTGCAAGATTCAACTCGAACTAAATGCCCTCTAGATAGTGTCAGGATAAATTTTTATCACTTTTTATTAATATGCGACATCTATTGACTTTATCTGCAAGTCTAGGATGAAATATTTTAACTTTTTAACTTAAAGAGTTAAACCTCAAATTATAATATTTTAATTAATGAAGATAATATTAGCGAAAGTCAATCGAAAATCCGAAACAGAAAAATCAGAAAAAGATACGGATACATCTGGGACTCGAACCCAGGTCCTCCGGCAATCCGGGCCGACGCGCTATCCAACTGCGCCAACGTATCCCTATCCGATTCGGTCATTTTTAACTGTATCATACTTCGACTGAGAACCACCAACATTATTTTCATTTTTCTTATCGCATATTTTTATTGGCTGCTACCTTTATGTGTGATTGCAAGATTCAACTCGAACTAAATGCCCTCTAGATAGTGTCAGGATAAATTTTTATCACTTTTTATTAATATGCGACATCTATTGACTTTATCTGCAAGTCTAGGATGAAATATTTTAACTTTTTAACTTAAAGAGTTAAACCTCAAATTATAATATTTTAATTAATGAAGATAATATTAGCGAAAGTCAATCGAAAATCCGAAACAGAAAAAGATATGGATACATCTGGGACTCGAACCCAGGTCCTCCGGCAATCCGGGCCGACGCGCTATCCACTGCGCCAACGTATCCCTATCCGATTCGGTCATTTTTAACTGTATCATACTTCGACTGAGAACCGGTTATAACTGTAACATATATGTATATATATATATATAGATATGTTGCAAAACCAGTCATCAGAATAATATGCCCTTGCCCACAAGACTTCGACCAAGGGTGTAGATATAGTACTCACATGAGGGGTGGGGAGGGGGGGGGGGGATTCGACCCTTAAGGTAGGGAGGGGGGTTCAATTCTGAAGTAGTACATGTTACATCACATTGATAACAGCGCCCTTGAGGTGATTTCTCACAAAAATGGCGCTCTACAAATTATCCAATTATTATTATTATTATAACTGGACGATGCAAATAGTAGTGTTGTATTTTCCAGGAATGTAATCTACGAGTACTATTATTTTTTTACCTATACAATACTGTGGCCGATGGGGGGGAGGGGAGTTTGAACCCCCTTACCCCCCCCCCCCCCGCCCTTATTTACGTCCTTGACATCATCTTTGACATCGTCCTTGACCTGAATCTTGATCCCCTGACAGTTGAACCCCGTATAGTTCCGATAGTTAATCTCCAAAGAATTATTTCTATTGTACTTTGTCCCTGATCAAATACGCAGAAAGGATATACGGCCGTAAAACAAAAGTCGATATACTTATAATACAAGCGTCTTGAGTGGATATCTGCTGTAAAAATATTTTTACTAACAATAATCCTGAAGGAGTATGCAGATAGGATAAACCACCAAATGAGAAAATACAATATTAATGTGCGGGGATTGGGAACGCGGGGTTCAACTGTCCGGGGATCATTTATCAGGGGATCAACTGTTGGGGTTGCAAGCATCATGGATTCATTTTCTAGACATGTGATCTACAACTACCGATTCGAAACAGTTGAAACTGCCGATCAAGACCTTGAAAATCATTGATCAATTTCAACTGAAGTGAGGAAAACTTGTGCTTGGTACAGGCTCGCAGACAGCTCTTCGGTAACATCAAATAACTCCAATAGTTCGCATTCTCACACATTTTGTAGGTCCAATCCAATGAATTAATAATTGTTTTTCTTTTCTTTTCTACTACACCCCTTCCATAGTTCAAAGTTGATCACATCTCAAATTTAAGCGGGCGATAAACGCGAAGTTCACATCAAAAAGATACTTATAATACAGTAGCGCTCGCCATACAATCCCATACAGACCCGCCAGACGTAAAAAGATCATGTGTTGTAAGCGTAATGTGTTGTAGTTGTAAGTGTAATCGGCGTTATTTTTCGTGACCGCTACGATCGCGATATCAGAAAAGTTATGCGACCCTCCCTTCACCGTAAACAGGAGAGGGGGTCATTTTGAATACACGGAGCATGCACGGATCTGTAAAGTTGACATTGCCAGTACAAAGAAATGATATTCTCTCGACCCCTTCTCCTGCCGTAGGAAGTAGTGTGTCAGTAGAAAAGATACTTTATAACACAGTATCTTTGTATGTGAGCTTCGAGTCTGTACCGTGCTTTAAATGTTTTATTTTGTCTCAATAATTTTGTTTGCTTTTATATTTTCAGTTTCATCAGACTATAAAGACATATTTGAATAATCGAGTTTGGGACTTCCATTTTTACGTGTCGAAGAATTGGCCTGAGGAGCCGGTGTGCCTTCACTTCCCTGGCTGCACAAGCACGGTACGTAACCCTCAAACATATTTAATTAGTGAGAACATAAACTTACCCTTTTTAAAATTTATACTAACTTATATTCCATGAAGGCCAAGCTATAAATTAAATTTTTCGAAGAAAACTTCTTCGGAAAGGTTTTCACTTTGTAATCGCATTATATATTTATTTTTAAAAAGACAAATAATTTTGTTTACATCACTTTTATTTATACACAGTCAACGTGTTTCGTGGACGATGTTCACATCATTAGGATTAAATGTACACTAAAGTTAAAAATCACAAACAGATCACTTACGGGAAGAAGGGGTAGAAGGAAGGGGAAGGGGTATGAGTGGGAGAAGTTTATTAGAATTAGGGATTTCAAAGTCATTAGAAGGGAAAAGGTTCAAAAGAGGGTTTATAAAAAATTGGCGCTTATTAATTATGTCTGCTTTGTTATTAATATTTTGCTTATTTCTAAAATCTCAAAATTATTAATCTGCAATGCCTTATAACCCGTATGAAGTGCTTTAAGCCCTAAGTTTTTGTCAAAAGTATGATCATTTTTCAATAAATGAACTGCGAAGTCAGATTCAATATAGAAATTTAAAGCCCTGAGATGTTCTTCCCTTACCTCATCACTTTTAATCCTGATGATTTAATTTAATCCTGATGATGTGAACATCGTTCTCGAAACATGTTGATTGTGTATAAATAAAAGTGATAAAAACGAAGTTATTTATCGTTTTATCACAACAATAAATTTAATTTAATGAAAAAAATGCAGTTAAGCTTGTCCTTCACATACATGTGGTAATTTTTTTTAGTTTAATGTAATAATTATGTAATATAAGTTAAATTTAAAAATAGATTGGTTTTTAACAAATTAGCACAGGAGGCCTTAACGAAAATATCCTTCAGGGCCGTGTGTGTGGAGGGTCTTTTTATTGAAAGGAAGTTCTGGGAAGGAAAAGGGTTAAGGGGTGGGTAGCAATCTGGGATCAATGTGTCCAAGAGTGACGGACATATGAATCCATCCCTCCCGCTGCGGAACCGGCGATGGGTCAAGAGAGTTCATCTGGTGAGGTCAAAAGGATTCTCTCAACTAGACTCTCCCAATCCGGCCTGCCACGCGGTTTATGTGCATATGAATCTGCCCCCAAGCTCTGGACAAACCTTACCTTATGATCTCGCGAACCTCTTGGAGCGACCTATGACAGAGGCGTTGGTTATCCAATAAATGGTTTCCAGGGCGGCTGCTTAGATGGTCGGCAGGAGTATCACTAAAAGATAGAATTAAAAGTTCACGCATTTGTGGTAGCCTGGATGTCACGGACATAAACAGTAAGCCAGAGGAACAACAGTTGAGATGGTATGGGACATTAGACGGAGACCACCAGACCACACAGTGAAGCAGGCGATGTCTACGGAGCTTCATCGACAGTCATCCAGTGAAAGACCAAAGAACTCCTGGATGACTCAATGCTCCAAAATCTACATAGAAACGGCCTGGATGAAAGTGATATCCAGAACCGAAGAAGCTACAACCTGAGAACGAGAAGAGCCGACCCCAACAGCCTACCTAGGCAATGAGTTGGGACAGTGCAAGGAAGAAGAAGGTTTCCGGGGCGGCTTCACCCATACCAGCCTCCCAACCAAAGGCAGTCTAATATATAAAATTTCCTCTGATTCAAACATCTAATAATATAGATATTTTCTTTTGATTCCAGCCAAATGGACGACTGTACGAGAGTGTTAGTGTGTTTTGTCCCAATGATTCCCTGGACAGCATAGAACTATTCACTTCCGAAGATGTGCTCATCGACTGGACTCATCCACTGTTCCTGAACTTCACTCACTCCGCCATCGTGGACAAGATTGAGGAGTTTTACCAGGACATTGGGACGCTGGAGAAGGTGCACGGAGATGTATACATTTGTGAAGACCCACCGAAAGACTTCAACATGGATGAGTATGACATATTTTGGATTATCAAAAAATAATTTAGTTCAATCTTTTATGTTTCTTCTATCTTAAATATTCTCCAATACCTGTCTTCACGAGGACACCACTTTTTTGTCTATTTTACATAAATGATTCAGGGGAAATAGCGAGGTTAAAAGAATATGGGGGAGGGGAATGAGAAATTTTAGAAGGTTGGAAGAATTTATTGCTTATATCTTGGACTATTCTGCGATGATTACCCAAATCTGTTTTAGAAAAATATGTTTCAATTCTAATTGGCCTTTCCAGAGTACTGATTGAGTGTTCAGTAGGTACGCGATTTATCTAACTAGGAAGCTTGTTGTGCATTTGTTTTTCATTTGCATTATTATGCAATTACATATTTGTAAATCAGATAGTATATCTCTGTGCCATCGCTTCATATTTCACAGCATTGTTGTGTATTGGTTTTCAGAATCCCGAGTGACATAGAGCTATGCCGCTTGAAGCCACACCACATGCAGTCCATCCACGACCTGTACCCCGCTAATGACATGGAGTGCGTGGACGTGTTTGAGAGGCTGGTCTCGGAGCTGCCGGCCTACGGCATCTTCGCATCGGGAGACCTAGCCGCGTGGATGGTGCAATCTTACTACGGTGCTATGTTCTCAATGCAAACCAAACCTGAGTATCGACGGAAAGGCTACGGCCTGTATTTAGCTAAATATCTAACCAAAGAAGTGACTGAAAGAGGATACAAACCTTTTGTTTTTATTAGACCAGAGAATGACGCGTCTCAAAGTTTATATACTAAGTTAGGATTCAAAAGGAGTTATCAAATGGTGAGAGCCATCTTCCATCCGCATAATTATAAGCAAAATGGCTCAGCGACAACGGAAAATGGCTAAGGGTATTAGGCTTGATTCGATAATTTATATATGACCTCCGTAACACCGAGAATGTATATTTTTGCACAGCTATCTCACTGCGTTCTTCTATAGATGAATTCATTTTTAATCAATCTATTTTTCTCCACTTTCTTTATCTGTGACTCTTTTACCTTGGGAATGATGAAAAATTACAGATTTCAATGAATGTTCAAAACAATACAAATGCTCGCAATTCCTACCTATCTACTAAACTCTAATAAGCTTACAATTATTAAAGCTAAATTGAAGTAGAATTCGTAGCAATATTTAAAAAAATTGTAATTACAATATTTTTGTAGATTAAAGAATAGTGCTACCTACTACCTATGAATAAACAGACGTGCGGTAAATTAAATTAAAGCTCACAAATCTTCTAATGTTAAAAAAACTTTCATTCTTAAAAGAATTCTAAGTAGTGCTCTATTTTGACATTATGCCTTGCACATAATTCTATTCGATACCTAACTTATGATTAAATAATGGAGGTGGCACTAATAAGATACAATTAATTTTAATTATGTTTAAAAAGATTCTCGAGTGGGGCTGCTGTTGCAAAAAAACAAAAAATTTAACATTCCTCTAAATGTGATTATATTATGCATTATTTCATTAGATATGCATATTTCCAGATTTTTCAATAAATCGTTTAGAATTTTAGAATATTCATGGTTTTTACAAATCAAGTAACCAAAAGGTAATACATATTGGTAGAATCAGTCATAAGGATGAGTCTGTGATTTTGAAGATTTTCTTCCATTACAATGGTACATTGAAAAGTGTTTTTTAACATTAGGATTCTTTGCTACAGAATTTTTACTTTATGTATGTATAATATCATCATTTAAGGTGGCTTAAATTGTAGATAATCTCAACATATATTACTTTAGTAAGACTCATTTTGTTAAAATCAACTTAGTAACAAGTAAGTGAAGATATTTAATCATTTGATCTATCTCATATTGAAAAAAACTGTGTATATTTTCAGCAACTATACGATAAGAGTTTCCACAGACTTTACAGAAATGCACTTTAACACGCTAATTTGAATACTGATTTGTAATCTATTATTTATTTAAGACATGACTAAAAGGATCCAATGACATTTTGTTTTAAGTTAATTATAAAACATGGCCAGCGTTTCTAATTTTCCTTTATTTTTACTTGTGTGTAGGAAGTGAACCAAAGATCAATTTCTTAAAGTGTACAATTGATTTTCCACTGCTAGAAGATATTTATTGAAACTAGGAACAATTAGAATCTGGCTTAGATATATTATGTATCTATAGGAACAAAGTATTTTTGAAACTGAGTGGCTGGACCATTGCTATGATAAATATGTGATATTTTTATAATCGTAGTTTGGAAATTGCGTTTTTCAATTAATGATTATAAAAAGTAGTGAAAATTATTTTTATAAATATATAAGGCATACTTTTTAGTATTTTATAGAAAAGATGGGTTTACTACTCTATCATTAGCAAGGGATTAGAAAAAGGAGGTTTACCTCCAGGAGTTGGCACTATTGGAACAAACTTATGAATACATAAAATGATGCTCTTGTAGAATTTTCATCTTTTTTGTATGTGTACAGTTAACTCTAATGAGATATTGACATATCTATTTATGTATAATATTTAATCGAATAGCAGTGGAAATATCTCAAAACGAAAAATTTCTTTAAATTTTATCAAGTTTTTATTAATTACCTAATTTGACAAACTGCACCCTTGCTAAAGTATATTCCAAAATAATAAGGTAATTTAATGTAAGCCTTTCTAATTATATGACGATCAACATGAATGAGGTGATGAAATCATTAAGAAATATCCTTTTTGGAAGCATGTTCGCATAATTAGAATGTTAAACTACCCTATTCTATTCATTTTGGAAAACTTAATGAAAGTAGGATGTTATATCTTGTCTTGCGCTTTAAAGTAGATACAAAACTTCTTATCACCCATGTGACTTTTTGATGATAAACATTATATTTTTAATTAATTAGCATAATACATACTTACTTTTCATACATGTTCAATTCTCGTAAATTTACATTCAAAGCAAATACATTTTATTGTGTTGCTCTTGAAGTGTGAAAAAAATTAAAAGGTGTATAGAAATATGTAACACAACATTCATGGATGCTTTTTAAACATATCTAATTAAAGTCTCTAGTAAAATCGGTTATCATGTTATACCTAAGGTACTTGATGACCCGTAAGAACATAAGATGTAGTGAAAATAACTTGTATGATAATGATTGGAACGGAATTTTTAATACCACATTAGTTTTTGCAAGAAAGCGAACTTTGATTGGTGTATATGTGCCTACATAAATTTGTGACTTGTGTTTGGATAAAACAATATTGGAACAATAAGGTTTACCTTGATTGTATTATAAAATAAAGCAAAGTAGGTACTCCATTTTAAATAATAATAACAAAAAATTCAATAATTTTTTTTTAAATGTATTTATTTTGCTATAAACACCCGTTACACCCGGACAAATGTAATTTGTCATAATATTTATTTTAACCATAAAATACGATTGCTACCAAATAAATTTAATTCAGTTATAGTAAAAACCAATGTTTTAAGAAACTGCAATGGTTTTGTTGTCGTAACTTAATTTGCTATAGGAATGATGGAAAAAAATGCCAATAGGTACATAATTAATGTAATAATTTTAACTCTACTGACAGTGAATTTGCTTTATATATAAGTTAAGTCCGAAAGAAGAATAATTTATAATGCTCATAAGTTAGACACATTATTGAAACTAAATTTTAAGTTAAAAACTCTTTATCTGCTTCACATTTTTTCAAAAAACTAATTACTGAATATATTTATATGTTTTTTAGTAGTAATAGCTAGCATTACCCTAATAATTATTTATTTCAAAACAATGTTTTTCACAGCAGAAAATATTTTGTGCTTTCCCAATTTACCTACCTACTTCCTAATACTTGTTTGGTTTATTATAAAAAAAAAACAGCAGATTCAAAGATTATCCGTCTCTCATGCGTAGATATTTCCAGTATTTCACAAAATAATATTTCTGCCACAAAGAAAATTACTATGGAAAAAAGCTTACAAATAAAAAGAAAATTAATGTTAAAACTGACAAAATTGTTTTATTTTTTTCACCACCCAAAAAAAATAATAGTTGGTAGGTATAAGAGTGGTGACCCGCCCTAGCTCTAACTACCTATAAAGGTAAGTAATATCTGTCAAAGATCACCACCGTCAACAGTTAGCTGACCGAGTGCACAATGATGTAGGCTTACCGCTTACCGGATACCGGCTTTTAATTTTAAACCTTAGCAACTTAAATACATAAATATGATTGAACTAATTCAAAAAAATTCCTAAGGTACGTTTACATGCGATCATACGGAATATATCCGAAATTCATTCATCACATGGAACTGCTAAAGGAGACAAATTATCAAAGCCTGGAGACCAGGCGCAATGCCGGACTCATGGTATTTGAATTAAAGTGACTAAAAAACCTTATCGATTGTCCATATCTCCTGTCAGGCTGTGGCTTATTCGTTACTGATAAATACTGTCAAACTCGTAGCCATGACCTATTCTGTATACCGCAGAGTCGGACAGATGTCATGGCTCAACATAGCATGAAAAGAGGTATGACATTGCTTAATGCCCTATCAGTGGATATAGATGTGTTTAATATCACTATACCTTGTTTACAAAAAATTATGTACATGTATTGTTAGTTGTAAGAAAATTGTACCATAATTGGACTTACCTGTCTGTCGAAAAAAATAAAATAAAAAGTATTAAAAATTTTGGCAGTAGGAGGAATTTAAAGTGAAATTCTTTCGAAGGGACCAGAAAAACTTCTTAATAACTCAGGTCCAAGGCATACGTCATTCCTATGTCTACCTACGTTAAATTGTCGTGAAAACAAGCTTATGTGAAAGAAAGAATTCTGCTGTTTTGTGACTCAGGCTCTCTGTAGAGCAGTGGTCTGCAATTAGAGAATTGTGTTGCTACATGGCTCAGGCTTTCTAGAGAGAAATTGAGTGCAATTAAAGAATTCTGCTGTTTTGTGACTCAGGCTCTCTGTAAAGCAGTGGTCTGCAATTAGAGAATTGTGTTGCTACATGGCTCAGGCTTTCTAGAGAGAAATTGAGTGCAATTAAAGAATTCTGCTGTTTTGTGACTCAGGCTCTCTGTAGAGCAGTGGTCTGCAATTAGAGAATTGTGTTGCTATGTGGCTCAGACTCGCCGGAGAACAATGGAGTGCAACAAAGTGCAACAGAATGTTCAATGTTTGCTGATGACACCGCTTTGTTCTTTGAATGTAATGGAGACATTGACGAATTTAACAAACATGTTAACGAGACTTGCCAATTAATAGCAAACTGGCTTTTATCGCAACATCTATCACTCAACACAAACAAAACTCAAATTCTAAAACTTTGTCCAGTGCAAGCTATACCTATAAACATAAATACAAACTTTAATAATAATATTATCAAACCTTCCCAAACCTGTTCACTACTGGGAATACAACTAGATACAAATATAAACTGGAAAGAACATGTACCAAAAATAGTTGCAAAAATCAGTAGCTTTTCTTTTGTTGTGGGTACCTTGAGAAAAATATTAAACATCGAATCAGTAATAGCCGCATACCAAGTAATAATAAAATACGGTATTACTTTTTGGGGAAACTCAGTAAACACCAAAGATGTTTTTATCATACAAAAGAGATGCATAAGAAAAATTACAAACTCTGATCGTCTAGATTCATGTAGACCTATGTTTAAAAATCTGAGAATTCTGACAGTCACAGACATATATATATATATATATAATGGAGTTATGCATGTTAGTGCGATCATCTACAGACAAGTTCCCACAAAAAAACTCAACACATAAATACGCTACAAGGTTCACAGAAAACTTATTAATACCAAAAGCAAACAAAACAATATTCCAAAATGGACCATACTACACGGCCATTAAAGTATATAACAACCTTCCACATAACATTAAACAAATACAAGATACACACAAATTCAAATCGTCACCAAACACTTTCCTTGTTAACAAATATCATTACACAAATGTGAATACCTCACATAAATGAAACACCTATTTATATTTGTATTTTTTATCTGTATAAACATTATAATAAAACATGTATGTGGTTAGCTGGAAGAAATGGGGTCTACCCATAAGCTACACCCTTTGTATTTTTTTATTTTTTAAATAAATATTTTTTGATTAGAAAAATAAAATAATAATAAAAGAATTCTGTTCCTTCGTGACTCAGGCTCCCTGGAGAGCAATAGACGGCAATAATTAAGGGAAATTATTATTAGGGAAAGGAGATTATTCCAAGAGACTTCCTTTAAATAGTATTCACTTTACAGGAAAAATAAACCTCTTTACAGGTACTTAGTTATTGCTGTTAATTTTATGAGAACAACTTTTAGGTTGACCAAGTTTCAGTTCATAATTTTTAATAGTCCACATTCTTCAACTTGTGAGCTGGGTTAGATGAATTAAATGTTAAGTTGTAAACAAATGTTATTTTGAAGGAGATGATTTTGAGATGGCTGAGGAAGACTCAAAACTTATAACTCTGAGCAACACCGGGTATACATGAGCTAGTAGAAATAATTATAATTATATTATGTAATAGGCTAAGATGTATTACGGGAACATTTGACACTGTTTTCATTGTTTAACCTCTTGAAAGCCAGCGTAGGAAAAATAATTTTTATCAATACATTGTAAAAAATTTGACATTTCTCACCTTTCTTACGAACTCAATTTTTATAACATTTCTTTTGTGATATATTACAAAAATTACATGAAAATAATGTAGATAAAGCGATTTTCCTAATAATCACTCAAATCTATGCTTTCCACAATGGATTTATATAAAAAACAATGAAAAAATTTAGACTCCGACTAGGACTCCGTTCATATTTTCACGCGGTGGCCATTTTGTCGGCCATCTTTGATGCCAGCTGCGTCATCGAGAATTAATTTGAATTATTCGAAGAGGCTAGACGCTATCCAGTATTTCGTTATGTCAAGAACGAGAATGGCCCGAGCGATTCTGACCTTGTTCTTCATACAATTTCTTTATGCATAAGGGACAAAATCGCTTTAAAAATCCGGACCTGCCGGGGGGACTACGGCCTGCGACTGGTTAAGGAAGGATAGATCATGAGTTGACACTGGTTGAATTCTGGAATACCAAATTAAAAAAAAAAACTGTTTACCATAGCTTCCCAACTAGAGAAGTACAAATGTACATTATCGAAAAATCATAAAAATTTCTTCAGTGATAGAACAAAGAAGCATAAAATTTAAAAAATGTTTTAACAGATAAAAAAGAGATGAAATATATGTTAATTTTGGTAACATAAAAACAAAATTCAGGTACAGTGAAACCCTATTAATAACTCAGGTACGGGGCATACGTCATTCCTATGTCTACCTACGTTAAATTGTCGTAAAAACAAGCTTATGTGCCCAAGCGGTTAAAAAGTTCTCACTTAAGTTTGATTTTTTCGGTCCTTTGAAAACCAAATGGCCCAATTTATCCCACTTGTAAGGTTTTCCCGCCTAAGAAGTTTTTTTTTCCAGTCCCTTGGAAAACTTCTTAAGAGGGTTTCACTGTATATACTTACCAAGTAAATAATAGAATTAAACTAAATTATGTAAATCTGTAAAAATAAATATGTAAAAAAACTGAGATCCAACTGATTTCTCAGCTTTGTAAAATAAAAAAATAAGTCGAGCAGTACTGGGAAAAATAACATAAGTCTTTGAAAGAATGAGATTTCACTTTTCAGATCATGTCATGCTTTCCGCGTTCAATTCATTGTTTCTAGCATTTATAGTACCCTCAAAGTACTGCAAATACTTGTTCCTATAATCAATATTCTTATCGACACTTAATAATCTATATTGTACACTATTCACAAAGGTTAAAGCATCTTCCGTTGCACGCGATAATGGGGGAGGTTCAATCTCTTTGCAGTCTATCGCAATGTTGTGCAAAACTGCAGTAGCCACAATTAGACATTGAACTTTTACAATATCCAGCCTCACTCCCAGGGATAGTACAGGAAATCTCCTCTTCCAAATTGTAAATGAGCGTTCGATGGGGTTCCTGGTCTTAATTAGTGATTCGTTAAAAATCTTTTCAACTTCACTTTCTGAATCTCGTATGGGCGTGATGCAATATCTTGTCAGAGGGTATCCACAATCTCCCAACAATATATAGTCTCCGAAGAGGCCATTTCGAAACTTTGACTGTATTTTAGAGTTGTCAAATATTTGCGAGTCAGGGGCCGACCCATGCCACCTTGCAACAATGTCGGTAAATCTCAGGTCAGAGTCACAAACGGCTTGTACATTCATTGAAAAGAAACCTTTTCGGTTACGATAAATTGTTGCATCGCTTCCACCTAAAATAACGAAATAAGTATGATTATTTGGTCCACCAAGCAAAGACGATAAAATTAGATATACGGATATGGCATTTTTGTTGGTGTTGTGACAGATAAGCCAGAGCAAATTGATGTGTTGAGAATGGTAACGGGAACAAATAGGTCATAATAAAACAGAATATCATAAACCAGAATGTGATAAAACAGAACAATAATAAAAAAACAGTCATAAAACAGAACAATGGAAAAAAGAACAAAGGAAATTAAAACTTTTTTTTTCGTAACTCAATGAAAAAAAAATTGCTATAAAATAAATTTTATTATAATCTTAGGTCCCCTTTCTTCACTGTTCTTTTACACTGAAATCCTCCTAAGAATTTTTCTAAGGGACCGGAAAAAAAACTTCTTAGGCGGGAAAACCTTATAAGTGGGGTAAATAGGACTATTTGGTATCCAAGGGACTGAAAAAACCAAACTTCTTAACCTCTTGAATGTCGGATTACAGTTAAGAGGTTAAGGCCGTATTTCATAGAAAATTAATATCAGAGCATTCCGAGGACCTTAAGTGCTCTAATAAAAATCACAGTCTGGAATGATATTGGCGCAAGCGATTTTGACCTTGTCCTTTTACAGTTTCTGTATACATAAGGGTTAAAATCGCATTTTATTTTTTAACCTCTCAGCTGTCACCCGCCCGCCGGCGGGCTTACGACAGATGACTCGTTAAGCAGGAAAACTTTATAAGAGGGTCTCACTGTATATGGAGTTTATCATTGTTGGTTTTTCACACAAGAATTTCCCAGTGAGATAGGCATATTTTAACAATCCATTAAAATTATGTGTTATTGTGATAAATAAATAAATATAAAATCATGCTCTTTTTTATCATGGAATGCTTGTGGATAACATTTCACTGCAAAAAATATATCAGAAAGGCATTTAACTTACCAGGGGACTGTACACGTACATGCGTACAATCAATGGCACCAACCACATTAGGAAAGTGGGCAATTTTATAAAACCCTCTTTGTTTTTTTTCCAAAGATTCAACATCATTTTTTAAACTAATGAAATTTGGTCGCAAACGAGCAATTGCTTGTAAAACTTTCCAAGTGTGTTTGCTGGCGGTGGATTTGGTGACTCCGATAAAACCTCCCACAGTCACCGTGGAGCCGGATGCGAGGTATCCAATTGTTAATAGGATTTGCTGTGCTGGTGTCACTGCATGATTCCTGAAATTATGAAAAACAAACTGTCGAAAGATCAACTTTCTACAGCACCATTTACTGATGCAACCACCCCGAGGGTGCTTTACACTTGTTATTGTTAATGACATGTGATGTGAAATGCTCGAATCAGCCGTTGGCACTTGTGTAGTCGGATATCATACCAGCCATTATTTCCACGGAATGGTGAAACTTTGTTGCAAAAATTTTATAATTGTAGTACTAAAAATATCTTAATGTTGTTTTGTGCCTTTATGTTCCTCGAGAAAGTTTGGACATTGGTTGCCTAGTGATGAACAGTTAAATCCTTAAAACAATATCTTTAAAACCATATCACGCAAATGATATCCAACCAAACCAGCCCATCTGCTTCCAGATTACCTGCCATTGCCCTTTTCTAAAAAGGGATGCTCTTAAATTAGATTTGAAGTTTTCAAAACTAGTTTCTGACACCATTTACCAAATGGCAGGTCATTCCAAGAATGTGCAACACGTTGAATGCTGTCCCCAAGCTTCACAACACCTTGTTTGTCCCAAACAATTATGATCGAGCGAGACTTTACAATCGAAGAGTCCGACATCGGCCTATCAAATAATACTCATAAATAAGGTGATGCAAGTCAAAGAAGATTCATCGAACTTAGAAACCTTTAGGTATATTTATATACACAGTTCACTAAATACCTCTTAACAGACATAATAGATAATAGCTTACACACAAGTACAGTTTTTTTTATGAGTACCTATTTAAATATTATTAATAATCAAATCAATTTTGTGAATAACCCTATTTTAAACATATTTCCATTGTAATTTTTTTGTTTTTGATGTTCTAAACACCTCCCCTTTCCACCTCTCCCCCTCCTCACTCTTCCCTGTTGATCTTCTAAGCACTTCCCCTGACCACCTATCTCCCCCCACTACTTCAATTTCTACCCACGCATAGCTTTGTATACTTGATTATTTAGTTTTTAGTACATTTAATGTCCTGAGGAAGAGAACATCGTTCTCGAAACATGTCGATTTGTTAAAATAAAGATTATCGTGGTGAACACAAAGTGTTTTAATTTGTCATTAATAAAATGGTGCCACAAAGTGAATTTGCAAAATTTGAAGAAGTGCCTATTTATAACAATTCCACTTACCAGTCCGTTGGAGATTTAATATCACCCTTTATCAAATCTAGTACACAGTTTATCACTCTTTTTGATAAACGAAATCTTTGATAAAAATCTGTATCATCCCATTCTAAGAAGTGATCGGACCTATTTTTATATACTCGAGGTCTGTGACGGCGGCATCCTTCTTCAGTTGTGTCCTCATTGCTGAGGTTCATGACTTTCTTGTTTCCCACTCCAATTTCCACGGTGGGTATGATGGCCAAGGCTTCACCAGTTTCACCAGTGAGTGGTTTATTTATGGTTTCTCCACCATTCACGGTCCTGTGCTGAGTGGAGGGCTGCGGACAACGACGCCGGCATAAAAAGTTTATCAAGTTTAAATCATCAATATCATCTTCATCGCTCGATGAATTATCGTAATCGTAGTCCATGTTGCACTTAAAAGGCCAAAAATCATCCAAAAATTTGAAAACAAAACAAGTAATTTATTGTTTTGACAGATTCAAATGTTGACATTTCTAATTGAATAGTGATGCCAGACAAAAAAAAAACATGTTTCAGGGGTAAAAAAATGTTTTACCATGTTTTGGAGAATATTATCGATAATGCTTTATTAAAATAAATCATTTTATAATTTTCCTGGATAACTGCAAAAATAATAAAATGTTAATGTCAAAAAACAAAAAACCATCAAGACAATATGAATTTTCGTACCGTAGAGATTGTCATAATTCATCATAGTAATAAATAAGAACGGTTGTGATTAAAAACTATTTACACTGACAATAATTGTAATTTTAAGTAGGTATATTAATATTTAACATACTTTGCCATTGATGTAAGTGCATATTACCAACGGAGACCGGTCTACTTAGTGGCAACTTTTTAGTAATACGAATTTTCATAATGTCGATCTAAGAATACGGCCTTAGAGATTTTCATAATTCATCATGGTAATAAATTATAACGGTTTTCATTGAGACCAGAGATGGAACCATTACCAACGTACTAATCGACACTTGTCAAAATGTCTACATTTATAATATGAAATTACATAACAAAAAGTGTTTTCTGAGGTTGTTTTTTCTGAGTCGTTTGTACTCAGATAAGTTATGATGCTGATGAATTATCATGTGAGGAAGTATCGTTTGTGAGTAAATTTATTATGAGAATTCAGATGGTGAGATCCCACATTACGACCAGACATGGAACCTTATAACATATCGTCGTTGCATATAGAATATGAATCAAGTGATACTGAGTACATTCTGAGAAAATCGATAAAAACTGTTTTAAAAAATAACGAAACGGAAAATAATAATTCTATTTATGGACAAAGTAGGAAAAATATATTTCTTATTATGGCAAATATTATTATTTTATGCCAGAAAATTGAATTTTAACGCGTTTTTCTCACATGCTTCATATTCTATGCACAGTTTTTCTCACATGGTTCATATTCTATATACAGTTTTCGACATCATTTTAATTACCATAATGAAATTAAATATTTTGAAATAATAATTTTTGAATATTTTTTTTATACTATTTTGATTGTTCTCACATGGTTTATTTTCTATCGCCTGAAATATTTGATATTATTACTTGGCTCATATTGTAGAAGCTGGAGAAAAAAAAGCAACATAACTGCATATTTAGCTAATTTTCGTCAAAATCTAAATATGCAACGATGATATAGTATACATATAAAGCACATATTTATTATATTTTTGTTTTTCTCGTCGCTTCGTTGAAAGCATTTTGTTTTTCAAAGTAAGAACCCAAGGAAATTAATGGTAACCCGTTTTTTTGGTGTTATATCCCTAGAGCTGTCAAAAAATCGTCTATACCTACGGTTTTCTACGGTTATCTAGTTATCTTTGGCATTTTTTCTGTCAGATTTCACGTGCGGTAGTTTCAATTAAATAAATTTCGCAATATTATGAAATTCAGCACCAATTTCTTGTTTTCCTCGTCATTCAAATAAGTTTAATTAAAATGAAGTGTCACTACGAAGTTTTAAAAATTAGCCAGGATGCTGATAACTCTGAAATAAAGGTTGCGTATCGAAAATTAGCCTTGAAGTGGCATCCCGATAAGAACCTTGACTCTCCTGATGAAGCTAAAGAACAGTTTCAAAGTGTGCAAAATGCTTACGAAGTTCTGTCAGATCCACAAGAGCGTGCATGGTAATTTTATTATGTTTAAAATTTTATAATCTAAGAGAAAATTACTTTTGATATCGATTTAACGGTGTAATTTCCTTTATTAAGGTACGATTCTCACAGAGAACAGTTACTCCGAGGTGCTGGCAGCTCCTTTAACGATGAAAGTTTAGATTTGGTTCCTTTCTGCACCCCGTCTTGCTACAAAGGATTCGGAGATGATGATAAAGGTTTCTACGCAGTCTACAAGGAAGTATTCAAGAAGCTTGCAGCAGAAGAGGTTGATTACTTGGATGATCCGGAAGATTTTGCAAATATTCCCATGTTTGAAAACTCCACTGCTGAATATGAAAAGGTCCATGAGTTTTATGCTTATTGGATGTCATTTTCAACATCTAAAAGTAAGTGTTTTGTTATTGGATAAAAATGGTCTCTGAACATGTACAAATATGCTTAACGGTTAATTTAATTTGCTGGTCAATTCGATAGTATCCAAGCATTTATTAAATTATGGCTATTTAGAAAAACAAATATTTACTATTTCTTTGGATTTTCCATTTATTTTTTCGATTCTTGCATAGTTAAAAAAATATTGTTGAATATTTAACTATCAGTTATAATTGGCTATAATACAAATAGGCTCAGATTATGGAAATTATACTTTGTTTCAACTTAAGTACTTCAAGAAACAATTGGTTACACCGGGAGATAGAGTACAAATAGGTTTTTAGGCTTTGACAAAGTATTTTGTCAATGGTTTTAGGTCCATAATTGGGATTATTTAAATAATTTCTGCGTATTTAGATTGAAATGAATCCTTTTGCAAATATCACTCCATGATAAGAAATTCCAAAATGGCAGCACAAGATCGTTTTATTTTAAAATTTTTGAACTTTGATTGAATAAAAATGGATCTTTAATGCAGCTTTTACCATCTCTCCCAGTGTAAATAGTTGTTTCTTGTAGTAATTAAGTTGAATTGAAATGTAATTTCTGTAATCTGTGCCCATTGAAAGTGCGGCGATTAGATAAATATGTAACAAAATATTTGTTGTTTTAAGCATCCGAATTTTTATCTACATACAGAGGATAAACTGTCACGACACCCAGTACCCGGTGAAGTCATTATATAATTGATAGGAGAGGTATTATTTCAAAGAAGTTTATTCCCCAATAGTAGTATTCTGATGAAAAAGCATAAAACTATCCAACACTACTTGTCCATCTAAATCACGGAAGCTGGAAGACAGTTAGATGCAATGCCTCATTAGAGAAGAGCCTAGCATTCCAATAAATAACCAATATGAACATTTTGACCGAAAGTCTGCAAACCGTAAAATTCTCATTTTCCATTTCATTTTTAATGTGCACGAAAATGAAAGTTGAAATGAAGTGTTTTTTGATAATTTGTGCTTATTAAAATTGTAGTGTTTTATGAGAATTTTTCATAACCCTTTTTGTAACGTGATTGTAGGTTTTGTATGGCTGGACAAGTATGACATAAGGGAGGCCGACAACCGGAGAGTTCTTAAACTGCTGGAAAAGGAAAACAACAAGATTAGACAAAAGGCGAGGAAAGAGAGGAATGATGAGATTAGGCAGCTCGTCACCTTTGTGCGTAAAAGGGACAAGAGAGTCATAGCTCATACTAAGTTCCTACAAGAAAAAGGAGTGGAAAATAAAAGAAAGGCAAGAATTTTTAAATAATACACTTATTTGAATTGAATTTTTTTTCTTAATATTTCATTGTTTAACCGCTTGGACACATAAGCTTGTTTTCACGATAATTTAACGTAGGTAGACATAGGAATGACGTATGTCCCGTACCTGAGTTATTAATTGAATTTTTATCTCAAAGTACAGTTTCTTACAATTCAAAAGTGGAACAGAATTCCTTATCAACGAATTATGATTTAATATTTTTATGCTATTTAATTTATTAGTACTACATGACTAATGACTAATGCAGATTTCATATAATTTATTTTGTCACTAATCTGGCACTGAACCAGTCGCCTAAATCTAGATAAACTTTTTCCCCTTACTTAAAACTGCGGCGAAAATGTATTGCGGAGCCTATAGTTAGAACTGTGAAAAACTTGACTCATTGTTATGGTTAAATCGGCCTTAACCACTCGGAGCACATAAGCTTGTTTTCACGACAATTTAAATTAGGTAGACATAGGAATGACGTATGCCCCGTACTCGAGTTATTAAACCTAAACCATATGTATACAGAAACTGTTCGATCTAATAAGTAAGACGGAATGTATATTTCAGGCAGAACAAATGCGTAAGGATAAGCTTGTGAAGAGGAATGCAGAGATGGAAGAAGCCAAGAAGAGACAAAGTGATGTGTACAAGTTGAACGACTTCCATGATCAATTAGATCAGATAGAGAAGCATCTTGATGGAGAATTCGGACACTCCGATGAGGAAACATTAACAGGACCAAGTGATATGGAAGACGATGATAATGTGGATGCTGAGGTATTTTTCATTCTTTATTTTCTTCTTTTATCATGTACATAAACATTTAAAAAAAAATTCTTTATTCATTGTGTTGAATGTCCGATGACACTCCGTGGACTGTAAATTTATCAACGAAACGAGAAGGTACAAATGATTGTGTTTTAATGCCACATACAATGGAATAGTGGAACACAGGAATCGAAGTTCCTACCTTTTTTGAGGATCCCAGCTCCACTTTCGAGATGAGGCAATTGCACAGCACAGTTAAATTATGTTAACGACAAGGAATATTATTTTTATGAAATTATGATGCTTCTTGCAAGTTTTCGAGATATTATTGAGTTGCTTGGAGCGCGACCGAAATTAGCGACTTGTCGTTTTCAAAGATGCGAGTTACAACTACAATTATTTTGTACAGCGCGGTGGGTAATCCATTTCAAACATCTTCTTCTTCTTTGTTGCTTCGGGAGTAGGAACTTCTATGGAATGAAGGAAGACAAAGGAGAACAAGATTTGAGATGGAACATGGGAAAAGGGAATTAAGTCCTAAAATTATTTCAAGATTAAACACATTGAATTGTTAATAATATAATTTGAAGGTTTTTCTACCACCGTGCTAGGCAAATGCCCGTGCTGTGATGGTAGACATTATCAAATTGGTATTGATTTTCCTAAAAGTTTTCCTGCGTCCTGATTATTTGGTATCTATGTTTTATTATCTCTATTATCGTTGCCAAAAATAGATTTTGTAAATAAATTAAGACAATTTATGAAGTTAACAGAATAAATTAACCATGAAACTTTATTCAGACAGGAGTAAAATGTTCAGTGCCATTTTGGCATCGTAGTTATCTACAGTCTATTAAAGTTCTTGCAACTTTTAGGAAAGTCAGTTTATGTTACGATTTGAGTAACAATAATACAAAATTTTTACCATGGATTTTCTAGCAGATTTAAAATCATTAATTTTTTATGCAACTAGCCTTTGGGTCAGAAATAATGTTTTGTACATGTACGTATAATGAACCGGATGAACTGAATTTTTTTAATCAGCACTACGAGTCACATGAGAAAAGGTCGTTTCTAACACTGATTCTTGAGTTCAAAAGCTCTGCTGTGGAACGATTTGCTGGCCTCTGTTTTTCCTTTCTCCTAAACATGCAACAAGTTCACTTCTTCCTTTCCACAAAAAGACCCTCCACACAGTATCTTCAAAGATGATATGGGCCCTGAGGAAAATTATTTTATTCAGGTTCTTCAGTGTGGAGTTAATGTAAAAATAATGTTAATTAAAATATTATCAAATGTCTTTTAAAAATTAAAAAAATATATAACTTTTGGTTTGACTGAGGGAACCTTTCTTTCGAGTTATCGGAATCAACCGCACTACCGACTTTGCCAAATTCCGATTTTTAAAACTGACGTTTATTTCATAATATTAATTGCTTTAATTACTTTGAATTTTAGAAAAATGCATTTATATCTATGTGTTTGTGCGTGATTACTATAAAAATTTGATAGAATGCATTGTCATCGAAAACGAGTCTCTCTGCCGAGTTTCAGCTCGGAAGGATTTTGGGAAGTGGGTTAATTTCCACTTCCAAAATTCGCGTCAAACAAACTAAATTGAAATTCAAATAGATGTATGAATTTAAAAAAAAAATTATGTTTGGAAAGTAATACAATGAAAAAAAAAATACTTAACATTTCTGGAAAAGTCATCAAGAGTACCAACACGTTCAATTGCATTTGTTTTCTTTCAAACATTATGAACTTATTACAGATATTCAACTCATGCGACCCCATCTCTATGCAAAATAATACTTTGAAAAAACAACAAAAAAGCTCCCCATTATAATAAAACTTTAATTTCATTCTAAGATCTACTTGATTTTAATTATGTTATGTATTCTTTAAACATGATTTTTTTCTTTTAGGAGAAAGCCGCTGACGCCAGCGCTTTGAATGGCCAAACCTCAAAAGAGAAATTCTCTTCTTCTCAGACTCTTTACTGCACGGCTTGCAACAAGCTCTTCAAAACAATCAAGTCTTTTGAGAATCACGAGAACAGCAAAAAACACAAAGAGAATGTAGCCAACATGGTGCTGGAGACTGAATTAGATTTCTCCGATGAAGAGAAATCCATAATTTCGGAGAAGTTAGATGACAATTTAACAGGGGACAGTGATCTTCAGGACGAAATCTCTAGTGACGATGAGGCCCTCTTAAAAGTAAGAATATTATTTTTGACATTTTTCATAATCAAAATACTTTTTACCAATGGTGATTCTATGCCATATTATATTATTGGCTTTCGTCCACTTTTTACCAATGGTAATTCTATATCATATCAGATTATTGGCTTTCGTCCACTTTTTTCATCTACTATTTTGAGAACTAATATAAATTCAATGTCAATGCACTTAGGTCGCCATCTGTCTAATTAAACACTGATTATTTTAAGAAAGATTTAAAAATAATTCAGTGTATAACTGAAATTTGTCATTCTTTTGTAAAATGAATACACAAATCAATCTGAAACACGATAACATAGAAAATTGACAGAATATTTTGGTTTCCAAGTTGTAGGGGTATGAAGACAATATGCATGCTAGCATAGTGGTAATAAAATCCACAAATTATTTAATTGCTAAGCAAAGAATAAAGAAACATAAAAAAAAGAAGTAAATACCGAATGATGAGTAGGGTAGATGAGTTTGGTCTTCCATCCTGTGAGAAACAGTGTGCTAATTAACCATTAAAATCTCTTTATACTTTAGTTGAAATTCTAATTTATATTATTTCTATTTATTTATAGGCTGCAGCTCTAAGTAAGAAGAAGAAAAAGAAGAATAAAAAAACACTTAATGCCTTTGGAAGCAATGTTTCTCATATAGAAAACGATGGCTCACTAGAAGATTTAAATAATATGCCTAGAAGTCGGAAAGCAAGAAGAGCTAAAAATATGGAAAAAGCATCTAAAGCGAAAGCAGAAAAGGTAGAAACGAATCCAGAAGTTACCGATGTGGTACCAGAAGATGATGAAGTAGAAAAAGTAGTATTAGAAGAACCCATTCCTTTAGAAAAAGAACCCACGATAGAAAAAGATTCAGGGCCAGATGAAGAAGTAATCCCTCCCCAAAAAGAAGACAAGGATTCAAAATCAGAAAAAAAAACCGGTAAGGCCAAAGTAAAGAAATTCTCTCAGAAACAAAAAGAACAAATAGCCAGTGAATTTGATGAAACAAGCATTGACACATCCCACTGCTGTGCAATTTGCAAAGTTGAGTTCCATTCCAAGAATAAGCTATTCGATCACTTGAAGAAAACTGGACATTCAATATTCCTACCAAGTTCACAGGCTGCCACTAAAGTCAAAGAGAAAGAGTCCAAGAAAAAGGGATCTAAGAATAGATAAACTACTGTGATATCTTTGCAACAATATGGAAATTATTGTTTATTTTGTCCAATAAATTATTGAATTTGCAATATAGTATTATTTTTAATCATTAGGCTAGTTGAGACACAGTCATGACAGTTGAAAACTGCACACGGGTGGACCATTATGATTCAGTATAGTGGGGAATACAATAAATTGGTTCCATGATAATTCAGAATTGACTCAACTCAACACCTCTTTATAAAGTCATTACAGTGAAACCCACTATAAAGTTTTTCAAGGGACCGGAAAAAAAATTTTTTAGGCAGGAAAACCTTATAAGTGGGATAAATTGAGCCGCTCAGTATCCAAGAAAACTTAAACTTAAAAAAAAAGAGGGTTTCATTGTAAAAACTATGATTTTTTTTTTTTAAATGCCTATAGAACCCAATATAACGTATTTAACTTGTTGAAAGCCAGCATACAAAAAATATATTTTTTCAATACGACATAGAATATTTGACAGTTCTCACCTGTCTTACGAATTCAATTTTTATAACATTTCTTTTGTGATATAATACAAAAATTACATCATAATGTAGATAAAACGAACTTCCTAATAATCACTCAAATCTATGCTTTCCACAATGGATTTATATAAAAAAACAATGAATAAATATAGACCTCGAATATGATAGCGTTTATATTATCAAGCGGTAGCCATTTTGTCCGCCATCTATGGTGCCCGGCGCGTCATTAGCAATTAATATGAAGTATTCGGAGTGGCTAAATGCTATCCAGTAATTCGTAATGTCAAGAACGAGAATGGCCCAAGTGATTCTGACCTTCATACAATTTCTTTATACATAAGGGGCAAAATCGCTTCAAACATCCGGACCCGCCGGAGGGACTGCGGCCTACAAGAGGTTAACCAATTCTTTTCATTAATTTTAATAACTTTTAAAGGAGGTGTTGAGTTCAATTCATTCTGAGTTATCCGGTTACCGATAAATTTCTGTGAGAGAGTTCAGACCTCAACCGTGCGCCGCACAGGCTCAATAGATTCCATCAGAAAATGGGTCCCATCACAGTCATACAGCAGACACACTGTGACAGTTGTTGCCGATGGATGTGCGTGCATGTTGAATGAGGGCATACGGTTTGTTTGTGTCTGAAACTAACCCACTGTCTGTCCTGAGACAGCAAGTCCACTATTGTGATGGAATACGGCTTCCATGTGAACTAATCACTACTGATAACTTATATTTCATTTAGGAATACGACTATGTATATACATATAGTATTATGTAATGTCAAAATGAGCAGGTGCTCTAATTTTTTAATGCTATTCTGCAACATAAACATTTCTATCCTGCCACATAAACATTTCTATCCTGCCACACACTCTTTTCCTTACCAACATGCGTACAACTCTCCTGTTATTTGATATAGCCTGATCCAAGGGTTTGGTTTGCGGCTTTTACTGATGTTGAATATTTCTTTCTTCCAATTGCATATCATATATTTCGACACAAATTTCTTTGTATGTCTGCTGTACATGTCCAATCCATCTCAGTGTTCCTTTCTGAGTATATGGTATCATCTGTTAGAGAAAATTTCAATAACGAGGTTTATAAAACTGGAACGGCTCAGGACACGTAGCAAGAGCGGGAGAAAACCAACCACCAAAGAGGCTTCTATTTAATAATCATGGATGAAGGGGTGTTGGAAGGCAAACATTGCAGCCCCTTAGGTTTCGGCATAAGGAACTGGAGGGGCACAGCATGAATCCGATAGCAGTAGAGAGGTTTTCTGAAGGTTGCCAGAATTCTTCTAGGGTTGTAGCGCCAGTAATGTACGAAAGAAAATTTGTAATAATTCTCAACTTATTTTAACAAAATCATTTATTTTTAATACAACAATTTTCTTATTTTATTAGCTAAGTACAATGTACATTTTTATAAATATATTTTGGATAAGATTACGGCATTTGATATGATTTGTTCACAATTTTTTAATTATTGTGAAGACCTACTAACATACTTATAAAAAATATTATAGTATTTTAAATTTCCGCTATTAATACAAAGTTGATACATAATATTAGGAATATTATGTCACTATAGATACTTCTAAGTAGAAATTTAATACGTACCTGCTAACACAGGTGTGCTTTTGTAGTTTTATAATTTCATTTGCGTTTTATTGTACGAGGCGATTCTTTCAAAACTTAATAATATATGAGTTTAAAAATTTAATTTAAAACTTGAGTAACGATAACATTGTCTCAACTCTTTGAAATTTATTAAAATTACATGTCTAATTGTTCCATATTATAGTAGAGTATTCTCAGTAAGTGCTCTGAAACATAATTACAAAAATGAACACTTAAATAAAAATTTTCTTCACTTAAAAATATTTATATAGAAGCAGTCTAAAAATGGTTAAGTCTTCTGTTAATGGAATGCTTTCTTTGACCTGAATTTGCTGTTTTGCATAACCTTAAAACAACAAATACAGAAGATACACATGTTTCCATTTTAGCGATGACTCCTTGCCAATAATAGACTGGTTAATACAGTGTTAATACTGGTTGCCAGTTAATAAATTATCTAACTACTCGAGCGACAGAGATTTCCAGGTGTTCAGTTTTTGATTCGGGTCTTTGATTTAATTAATGTCATACCTCCAAATATTAATACGGAAACATATGAACTGCTTTCTGCGGTTTAAAGCCGATGAATCCAAGATTTCAAAATTTATTCCATATTTTTAGATTTCATAACTTAACAACAACAAAAAAATCATTATATTTATAATTTATTTTAATTCATGATAATCAAACCAAATTTGGGTAGCCATCGCTCGAGTGGCTAATTACAGTGAAACCCTCTTAAGAAGTTTTCCAAAGAACCGGAAAAAAAACCTTCTTAGGAGGGAAAATCCTTATAAGTGGGATAAATTGGGCCATTTGGTCTTCAAGGAACCGAAAAAATCAAACTTCTTAAGCAGGAAAACATCTTAAACGCGAACTTCTTAAGAGGGTTTCACTATATTCAATGCAGTTCATTTTGTTTTTACTGTGCATGTACTAGGATTTGGCATTATGTTTTTGTTCTAATTTTTCAAATTACTTATCATTTTTTTAGTTTACATGCAAACTTTTTAGCAAATCTTCCACGCTATTTATTCCCATTGATTTGATTACAACTTTCTTTTACATATAATTATGTAGTATTTTGCCCACAAACCTTCCCCACCCGCTTGACTCGAATGCTCAATTTATTGCTTATATTATTATTAGCCATTAAGAAATTTATTTTTTTAAATATCATTCAGTTGAGTTGAGTCCTACCTCACTGGTTCAAAAAAAGAAATTTCTTAAATTAGGCGATTATCTCAATGATAACTCATAATAGTCCCACAAACCACCGAGTCTTGTAATATTTTTTCCTGAAGCTGAAAAGCTTGAATTTAATTTAACAGTCATTTTTCACTTATAGTATAACTAAGGTAATAATCTTGGGTTGTATCTGCCCATGTGCAGTATTAATCCGGTTGGATTGTGTCTGACGAAAAACATAAAAGGCCGATCGAACTTGAGTCTCGGTGGTTCTGGTATTGAATCAGGAAGTCTCGCTTGTCTCGGCCTGAGGTGAAGAGGCATGTTCAAATAGCTCATGTCATGGAGAGGATCGTGGAAGGCTCTCTGATAGTCCCTTGGCTCGTCCCAAATCTCACTAACGATTTGTTTGTTCGGTGTATCCTGAATAATAGGTCTGTGCGGCGATCTCCAAAGTCGGCGCTGTACTTTATTTGGTTCTCCAGGATACACTTCAACGTGATGTTGATCTCCGATGTGTCCTTCTCCACATGTTGAAAATGTATTTACCAGCATAATGTCTGATAAATACAAGTCATTAGTCTGCCCGTTCAATCCTCGTAGATCGGCATTTTCTGAATCGAATAGGTCTTTTAGTCCCATTTTTTTCAGTGCTGTGGATCCGTTAATTACAGATCGGTGAGAAAACCTTGGGATTTGGAGTTCTAAGCCTTGACGTGGAATCAGGGACTTAAGTAGTGTGGTCCATGTATTATTATTAAGTGCTGATTTCAGTAGCCGTGTTTGTAGATCGATGATGTCATCTCCTTGTGCTGTGCTTCCTTGCTGTCCCGGCATGACAAAAATCGTGCTGACTATCTGATCGCCTTTGTCAATAGCTACCACTGTGGCGTCTAGTTCAGGAACATACCCTGCCAGGAAACCACTTCTGTAGACGACGGCTGGAACAGGGATCAGTCGCCTCTGACGTATTGTTGGTGATACAACAAAATACATTTCTCCGTCTCTTCCGTCTGTTGATGCTACAGAGCAATCAGTCTGAAAATAGAAATAGAAACGTTTACATAAAGGGTACAAATAATTGTATCTGGTTTTCGTTATATTTACTAAGCTTCGGCTAAGAGCTGCCAGGAATTGGCACAACTGGAGATATTTGAGTGAAGCCTATGGCCGAAACTGGATGCTAGAATGCAAATGACCAGTAAGAGTTTGGCTTACCTGGAAAATGTTGGCTGAGAAAATTGATAGTGGTGGTCGTAATATCATGTTATTGGCTTTGATGTATTCAGGTATCTTCCCCCATGTGTGCCTCTTTACTAATAGATTTGTTCGTCTTCTGATGACATCACCAATAACTTTGAAATTCACCTCTTCAACGTGTCCACTGTAAAACTGTTGAACTCTTTCCTTATAAAAGCTCAACAATCGGCCCTTTGCCCTATCACTGAATATTTCTCTGATAAAGCAAGATGTTGCCACCCCAGATTTCTTGGATACTTCTATTGATTCAGTGACGTTTTTGAAAACTATGTGAGGGTTGAATGTAACCATATCATCGAGCTTTAAAATTTCATTCATTTCTCCTGATGTAGCTCCTCTAGCTCCCAAGAACATCATTGCTAGAATAGAAGTCACTGCAAATGGAGACACGGCTAAACTTCTTTTGGGATCTATACCATTGTCACTTGACGAGACTGCATTCCAATATCTAAAAGCCAATTCGTTGCAAAGTTCGGAAAATTGGAAAACATCTTCGCCCAGTCCAGCTGTTGTCTTTTCTAAACCTTCCCCCCCATTTAATCCTGGAAGGTGAATTTGACCAATATGCTGAGATTGATAATTCTTCAAACCATTTACATTATTATGAGGGCTTTGTGGTCTTTGATAGGCTAGAGGTAGTTCAACATTTTGTATAGATAGCCTGTTAATTGTGTTTGGTTTTAATGTTTCATTATGAGGATAAACAGTTGGAACCAGTTTCCATTGACTATCGACATCAGTGTTGTTCTTCTTTTCAACAATGGATGAATTGCTTGCATATTCATTTGCATGCGTCTTATTTATGATGTCTTTTGATAAATTATCTATTTTTTCTTGAAGTACTTGAGATTTTGATGTGGTACTATCTTCAGATTTTGTTTGTGGTAGGGCCGCTAGTGTGCTTGTTTCTTCTTTAGTTGACATTAAATCATTCAAGGTTTTCAATTGAGTATTTATTACATCGATTTTATTGTAAGATTTTATTGAATCTGATGTTGTTGCAACTTTATATTCTGGTTTTTTGGTGCTAGATCTCGTTATGTTTTGTGGAGCAGGAACTTCAGTATTTAATGTTTCTTTCCTTAGTACCAGTCGATTATTATTTGCAATTTCTTTGTTTGGTAAGTCCGCATGAGTATAAACTATTTTGTCATACGTCACTTTAGTGTTATTTTTTATTATCTGAGGTGATTTTAAGTTCGAGCTAACCTTTTTAATTGATGACAAAACTTCATCATCATCTTTATTTACTTTATCTTTGACTCCTGTTTTTGTTACAGTAATGTTAAGAATATTAATCTTTTCATTTGCTTTATTGATTAACGTACTGTTGCTTTTGGGAAGTTGATCAGTTTTCTTGATTATTTCTTTGTTTGGCTTTTCTTCGGTAGCCTCTTTATATTTATTGGTTTCTTCTGTTGACAATTTTGGAGGTTCAGTTGGGCTCTCTGAATCATCACCTTTGTAATTATCTTCTGGCATTTTAAACATTTGACTATATTTGTTTAGCATTTCCATTAGCTCATCATCTTCTGTCATGGCAGTAGCTTTTGTGTTTTCAGCGGTAGTTGCCGATGGTGTTGTTTTTGTCTTCTCTGGTATTTTTTCAGTTGTAGTTACAATTTTTATAGGTTCTTCACGTTTAGTACTAATTTTTGGTGCATCTGTAGTATTTTGAATCACAGTTTCAGTTGAATGGATTTTTTCAATTTGTATGTTTTCTTTAGTGAGATTGGATTTTATTTGATTCAATGCCAATAAAGTTGTACTGTGGTCTATGTTATTTGGTTCAATTGTTGAGACTTCTATTTCAGGTGTAGCAGTGGCAATTTTTTGTTCCTCATGTGAAATAGTTTTTACAGTTGTGGCAATAATTTTGGCTGGAGTTGTTTCTGTACTCTGCTTTATTTTAATTGTTTCGGTTTGTTGAGTTGTTGTGCTTTTAATTATTTGTTGTGTTGTTGGAACTTGAGCCTTTTCAGTTGTTTGCACTACGGGTAAAATAGTTGTTTGATCTGTTTCAATTTCTCTTGTACTCTCTTCATCACTGTAGTAGCTAGAATCCATTGTTGTGTAAGTATTTTCCTCACTATCTAAATATTCGTCATAAGTTGTTGGAAAAATTGTTGTTTGAGGATCGTCATCATTGATTTGAGAAATAAGATTGGTTATCGAATCTGTTAGGTTTTCAACGATTTCTGCAGTAGGCTTTGTTACTTGATTTATATCTTTCTTTTCTCCTGTGGGTGCAAATGGAGTGGTGCTTAGTCGTGATAGAACTGTTATAGTTTTAGCTGTTGATGATTGAGTATTATCGGAAACATGTTCACTTATTGCAATATTTGATGCATTTGATTTATTAAGGAATTCTGGTTTAATGTTGTCTTTTTGAATGATGGGCTCATTAAGATATGTGATAACACTGTCCTTAACTGTTGTTGTTGACAATATAGGTTTTGCAGAACTGGGGTTTTGAGTGGTGCTTAAAGTTTCTTTAACCACTTTTGATGTAGTGCTTTCTACATTTTTGGTAACTGATGCTCCACTTGTCAATGTATTAGTTGTTGCAATAGTTGGTATTTTAGAACTGCTTTCTTGTTCACCGTTAATAATGTTATGAGTGGTTGTTTTGATTGATCCATGAGGAACATCTTCTCCAATTGTTATTTCACTTACGTTAGAATTTAGTAAATCTTGAACAATATTTGCAAATGGGCTTCCTGATATATTCTCTGGCTTGTAAGTATTGTTGGGTTCTCTTAGGTCCATAGATATTTGAGTTAATAATTGGTAGATATCTAGACCGGGATTAGCCTCTACTGTATTTTGAGTAGGTTTATCTGTCACTGTATTATGTATAATCGGTTTTGTTGATAGCGATGGTTCACTTGTAATTTTTGAATTTTGCTTAGTCACATTGTTTTTGGTATCAGGATCATTAAGCAGACCATTGGAATTAGATGAACTTATTTTGACAAACGAACTCTCAGGGGAAGTCCGACGTGTAATTTGTTGTTCATATAAATTTGCCTCAGTTGTTGCATCTACTTTTAACTTGCTTGTTGTTTGTGGGTCAGTTAATAATGCTCCAGAAACTTTTACTACAGCTGACTCCTCTTTCACAATATTCTCCGACACTGGCTTGGTAGTTGTCTTGTTTTTTTCTGAAAGTATTGGAGATATCTTGTCTATTGTATCTTTAATAGAAACAGATTCGTACTGCAAGTCATTTTTCACCAATTCGCTTGGTTTTCCTGATGCTGTAGAAGGCTTTTTAATGTTTGGCTTGTAAGTAGTCGCAATAACATTAATATCAAGATGACTTCCAATTGGTTGAGTATTTTGTTTGTTTTCGTTCTGTGCAGGTTTAACAGTTGTGACCTTTACACTCTCTTTCATCACCACTTTTTCTTTAGTTTCATTTTTTGCCGATTCTTTCACAATCACAACTTTGTTTTGATTTATTAAAGGCGTTGTAGATTTAACGAATACTGTGCTGTCTGTGACCGGTTTTATTTTCGTCTGCTCATCAACGGCTGGTTTTGTTGTTGTCTTGGCTGTTTGAGTTTCATTTGATTTCTTAATTTGATCACTGGGTTTTGAAATTAAACCTGAGTTGGCACTTAGGGAGTTATTAACCACTTGATCGTTGATAAATTGATATAGTGGTTTCTTTTCAAAAACTGCTTTTTGAGTTGTTGAATTAACTTTGACATCAGCTTCGATATTTTCAATCTCTGTGACGCCACTCTCGAGAGGCAAATTGGGTTTTTCTTTTAGAATTTCATTATTTTTTTCTGTATTTGCAACTGTCACAGCTGGAGGAGGTACAATTTTATTATTCAACTGAACAGATGGTGTATTATTATTTGCGATACTTGGTGTAGTTCCAATTTTTCTAGTAGTTGTCTCCATCTCTTTAGATTTTTCAGTGGTAGTTGTTTTTAAGTTTTCAGTTTTGGTCGTTGTTGAAGAAACCCTTTGCAAAAGATCCAATTTTGTAGTTTCCGTAGTACTACTTTTTTCAGCGGTTGGGTTGCTATTTTCCACCTTTTGTGATGTACCATTTTCTGTATTTGCTGTGTCTTTAGTTTGGATATTAGAAGAATTATTTTTAATGTTTAGATCAACTGGTGCCGCAGTAATTAGTGTTGTTGGCACTTCTATGTCTCTTTCGATTTCTGTAGTAGTTTTTTCAATTTCATCCGATGTCTCGAAATCAGTGATTGTAGTGTAATCATAATTTTCTGTGTCCATTTCTGATTCAGTTTTGTCTGTGACCTCAGGAATAATATTTATTTCTTTATCGAGTTGATCAGTACTTACGATATTATCAAGCGTAGTTTTCACTGTAGTATCATCTACAAGAATTGGTTTTTCTGCAGATTGTATTATTTTTTCTGCAATTATTGCCGGCTTGTCGGTAGTTGTTAAGGTTTCCGATTTAGTTGTGCTAGGGTTTGAATTGACCGTTGTTATTTCTGTAGGCTTTTCGGTTTTTATTTTTAAAATAGGTGTTGTTGTCCTTTCAACAAGTTTTTCGTTTGTAATTTCCTCCTCTTTATTTGTAATCACACTAATTTTATTTTCATTCAATTGATGTACTGGTTTTCTTACGAACAACGGTTTCTCGATAGCAATATTTGGCTTTACTGTTGTCTGATCAACCTTTAAAGTTATTATGGGGTTTTTTGATTCTATTTTCTTTATTCTTTCCGTTGTAGTTTGCATCACTGTTGTTCTTTGAGTTGGCTTAGTTTTTTCAGTTGGCATTTCTGGTTTCTTTGAAGTCACCGTTTCTTGGTTTTTATTTACTTGGAGTACAGGTTGTCTTGTAACTAAAGGAACCTCTGCAAGGATAACTTCTTCAGTTATCTGTAGACTTTCAGTTGCAACGGGTTTTAATGTTGTATTTATTACTTCTGTCGTAGTTTGCGAAACTGGTCTCCTTTTGATTACGACTATTTTGTCTATTTTTGGAACCGATTTTGCTGTCGTCGACATTGTGACAGGCTTAGAAGAAGTTGTAGATGTTATTTTTTCAGTGGATGGTTTGAACACTTTTGTTGTTTGTTCAATTTTCATTTGAACTGTTGTTGGATTCTTTGATTCTACAGAAGATGAACTCTCCTTATCTAGCAAAATACCATCGGTCGTTTTTGATGCGAAATTCGTTAACTCTTCTTCAATCAAATCCTCTACCTGAGAAAAGGTATCGATATCTCCGTCAATATCATCAGACTCGTCATCATGATTATGCATATGATGTGAGTCTGTAATATTTTCAATGAGCTTTGTGAAATCGCCTTTTTCGTTATCTGACATTGGTTTTTCTGTTACGGTTTCTTCTTTTTTGTTGTTGGTTATGACATCAGTTTCTGGTATGGAGTGCATCGAAATTAAGCTTTCTGGAGCTATGCTGCCTCCTGTGTTTCCAAATATGGCTGGTAAAATCATACTCCAAGATGAAGACACATCTGGAGTATCGAATATATTTTCTTTAGGTGGGTGAGTTTTATGTGCTTCCATTTCAGCCTTGAGAACATTTTGTACATTAGAGACAATATTGTGCACTTTCGTATGCGACGGAGGTTGGAAGTTGAATGTGACTGCTGGTTTGGTGATGTCTGACTCAGCTATGGTTAAGACGTGTCCATCGTCTCCGTCTCCCGTGGCAATGATTTCCTGTATCTCTCTCAGAGTCATAAGTCTCTTGATGAGTTCACCGCTTTCGTCGAATGTGTAGAATTCGTATCTGTCTGGCTGCAGGAGTGCCGCAGGGCTTCCAACTTTGGCCGGAACTTTTGATGGTCTAGAAAGTGGTATTCCTACCGGATCAATGATGTAAGCTTTCGTGTCTCGTTTTCTGAAAATAGAAAAGAAAGACTATTGTTTGAGGTGCATGGTAGGAGTTTATTTAATTTTAAATGTCTCAAAAAGCTTATACAAGATAACAAAAGAGTGAAAAGATTCAAAATTTTGCTTATATAAAGTCTGCACGTAGAAGATGATTAAAAAATATTTTTTTTAAATATGTAAATTGTCAAGCATTCCAGTTCAAGGAGGATAACAAAACTGGCAGTTTAAATGCGCACTCAGATCAAACCTGCATCTGAGGAACATATTATAAGATATAAGAGAAACCCCCTACCTTCTTACAGCACCCTCAGCATATGGAGATAGCAGACTGTATGCGAGGAGAATCCACCAAACCCCACCTCCCCCCGCCCCAAGCACCGCTCTGCACCACATTTTCTACCCTGAAACGAAATAAATAATTATTACACACGATTTAATTCAATACAATAAATAAATACATATGTAAATAAAGATTGTAATGTCATTCTTAATATTTCTGTGACTTACTTCTAATAGGGCCGATGTCAGATTTTCGATACATTTTTATTTGATTTCGCCTTAAAATTGGGGTTTCTTCTGAATTTAAAAGAACGTTTAGATTTTTCAATTTTCGGGGCAAATGTTTCAAGGTATCAATCACTAGAAAATCGTTTCTCAATTAAATGTTACTAAAAAGAAATGTTACTAAAGAAAACTGACACCGGTGCTTTTAAAAGCAAACCACTTATTGAAATTGTACCACCGAAATTGTTTGATTTGGTGTTTTCTTTAAATAGAGACATGATCTCATCTTGCAAATGCGACATTCATTCAGCAAATAATTTTTCTAGGGTGCTGTGGTATAAAAGAATTCACAAGTAATATTTATTAATTTATAGGAATTTAGAAGTGTTTATTGTCTTTATTGCGAATAGCGGAGCCAGGTTCATTTTACAGTAAAGGCTGTTTATTTATGATGCGGATTTACCGCAATTTGGAAGCTAAAGAGAATACTATTTCTCTTGTAATTTATATGAATCCAACATACAGATGACCGCTCGCTTTATAGCGATCTCTGTTCCGTTAATAACATTAGGATATAATATGTTTTGTAACTCGCTGAAGTAAGCAATTTGTTAAACATCTTTCTCCGTTGGCCAATATTAAATCCGTATTAACCCTCTAGTGGGCCAAGAAATCCACCACGGATTTCTTAGGTTTGTACCCGCAGTATGCCGGTGAATCCACCGTGGATTTGCAAGTAACTCATCGGACTTTCCTCGATTTTATAGCATTTTGAAACTTAAATGTTCCTAGCATACTAAAATACATTTCATTCGCTTGACAAGAAAATTATCTATATTAATATTATTCTAGCTTATCGATTCCTCATTTGCAAATATGTTTTTTATCTTTCTATAACCAAATGTCACCAAGACAAGTGTCAAATGTTAGAATTCAGACTTTCAAAGGTGATTGTACTGTATTCATTTACAGGAATGCTTCATTTGATTGTAAACAACGTTAATTTAGACGGAATATACATTTAATAAATAACACTCAAGAATATTTTCGGATTTATTTATTTTACTACTAACTGACCCGGCAAACTTCGTACCGCCTCAGAATCAATAAATTTTGTGTTTAATTTATTAGCTGAAATAAATTACGTTTTTATTAAGTTAAAATAAATACTCTAAGTTCAAAATATGAAATTGAGCTGTTGACTAAGCACGAAATGTTCGGCACACTACACCATTGACAGTTCGAATTGATTCAAATTATGTCGACCAACGCACATTATTTGAAAAGCCGTTCCATTCAAAAATTAATTTTCTTCATAATAATTTTTCATGTGATTTTTCCGATGTTTTAATAGTTATTATGTTAAACGGGACGGAGACAAATCCAACAAATCAAAGATCATAAAAATAGGTTCAGCCGTTCTTGAGTTAAAAATGGTGTAACTAACCCGATTTTGTTTTATATATTAAGATATTTTTCTATAACATAAATATTTTTTATTTTCTGAATATAAGTAGCTATCCCGGGGAAACTATAGGATAGGTATTTACATACAATTTAAAAAAAATATATTAACGCAATACCTGGTAAGACGGTACAATTTACAACAACATAATTTTGCAAAAAACAAGTACTTAAGTTTTTACGAATATAGTGTCAGCCGGCATAAGGCTAACAGCTTTAGATTTTACCCCCTGTTCAGTAGGTCGCGGAAGGATAACGTTCAGAGGGTTAATACGTTAAAAAAACACACGATTACTGTAGGCGATGTAATAACGGAATCCGATGATGACTACAACAGCCTAGACTTGACGTATGAGCACGAAGTGGGGAAGAGACGTGCTCATAAAGTAGCATCTTCGTGAGGCTACCATCTTCCGACTATTTTTACTGCAAATGTGATCTTAAGAGGCTAGACATTGAACCACACGCGGAACACCCGCGTCTGTCATTCTGTCCCGCTCACAATAAGCTCACGCACACTTACAATACATGCGAATGCGATATGTGCGAATGAGACAACGCTCAAATTTACCTACAGAAATCGCTCGAAAAGGGGTTTATGGAGAATACACTTTTCTACACCGAAACATTCACGAAATTAAAATTTAAAAAAAAAAATATATATTTTAGAAAGAAGAAGCTACGTCGGTAGCTTTTTATAATTTTATAATTCTTTATGAGAGTTGAGTTAGCAGCACTTTTTCCTTAAATAATATTTTTTGATAAATCGTACATGTTTGACAGAGAATGTTTACGTTAATACGAAACGCATCGAAAATTCGAAAACATACCGACATATTTTTCACCCTCTAGAAGGCAGTATAAAAGAATATATTCATTTTGTGCAATTTTCGATGTGGAAAAGTGTTTTTTCCCGGGCGTCCTTTTTGTATGGGCCGAAAAGCGAAGTCTATCATCTTAAAATTGCATTATTTTTTTATCAATCTTTCTGTTTTATTGTCAACCACATCATTTACTTAAATGATCATCTAATTTAATATGAGAATCAATTCTACACCGCGCTATCAATTTATCATCATCTTCTTCCCCTTGTCCTATTTGGGTCAGGGACCCACTGCATCAACAAGGCTCCTCCATACGTCCCTGTCTTGCGCTGATTGTTCGGCCTCCATCCATGGCAGACCCATCCTCTCCTTACACCGTTTCTGGAGTTGCCTCTCCCAACTGTGTCTGGGGCGGCCCACTGGACGTCTACCCTTTGGAATCGCAGTCAGTAATTTCCTCGGAATTCGATCATCAGACATTCTTAGTACACGCCCAAGCCACTTCAGTTGTGATTTTTCTATGAAGAGTAGCAGTGGTTCAATATTTAGATCATCTCGGATCGTCGAGTTTCTTATATGGCCCTATTTCGTAACCCCTGCCACTCCTCTCAAGAATCTCATTTCGGCAGCTCGGACTCTAGAGCATGTTCAATCGTCATCAATTTATCATATCACAAATCACAATATTAGTTTATAAATAATATAATCTTAGGTGTTTATAACAGGTACAGAATGATAGTTTTCACCCTGATCCAGAATATAAATACCTACCCTAATATATGAGTTATGTATACAGTCAAGGGCAAATTGTGCGATAAAATATCACGGAAACTCGTAGTACAAGCGGGAAACTGATGGTAAATAAACATATCTAGAGAATCCATGAAATGAACATTTCGATGTTTTTTAATAATTTTATGGCAACTAGAGTTAAAAATAGTGATGCATCCGATACTGATACCGATATAATTTGAGATATATATTTTGAGATTTGGTTTGATTATTTTTATGTAATTTAATTTATATGTATTTATTTCCTGTCTTTTATTGGAGGCACTGCTGAAAACCAGCTGCATTCCAGGAGAAATCCTGAATTGCAGCTGAACAGTGATCTTTTCGTCAAATGTTTAATCAAAAATGTATATAGCATTCAGTCTACTTTAATCCTTCCTCTGTCAGTTCAATGCCTCGCTGCTATACATCAGGATAGGTACCAGCACTTCATTATGGGCTGCTATCTTCGCTTTTCGGACAGATTTTTTTAGCCAGCAACCGCATCCAGTCCTCTTTTAATGAAGTTACCTGCATTTACCTTAGGGATTCATACCAATAATGGCTCACGTCCTATCTCCTTTGCTTCAAATTAAGTCTGAAATCAACCATTCTGCTAAAAATAAAGCTTTTAAGCCATTGAACAGCGGCTGAGAATAACAGTTTTAAAATACTTGCAACTGTACAGGGAGGTTCCGACGAAAAAGATCGATTATTCCCCTATCCAATTTTAAAAATTAAAAATTAATATCGATTTATTTCATGCAAAACTTGCTTTAATATACACCATATACCAATTTTTAAGTGGTGGTCCAATTTTTAAGAACCAGCAACCAGCGGCTGAAAATAAAAGTTTAAAAATGCTTGCAACTGTACAGATAGGTACCGATGAGAAAGATCGATTATTCCCCGTATCAATATTTTAAAATTAAAAATTTAATATCGATTTATTTCATTCAAAACTTGCTTTAATACATATTTCATAATATACCTGTGTACCTACATTCAAGTAAGCAATAAAAATGCTCAAAACGAACGATGATAAATTATTAAACATCGTATACTTCTTATTAGTATTTTTTGATCGTAAACAAAATAAATGCGTAAAAAAAATCTGAAATATTTTAATAGTATATAAATAGTTTGTAAGACCAAAAACTGAGGTATTTTCGTCACAAAACACGTTCTTGGATTTATTTTTTAATGATTTTGATTGAACTAAAATTAAAATTCTGAAAATGTCTTTACTAGATTATGTATTGATTTATTTTGCTGTATGATTATATGATTATTTGAAATTTGTGTTGTATAATACAATATTTCGTTTAAAAAGTGAACAAATCTGCTAACGACCAACGGTATAACCTTAGTATATTAAAAATAAACTAGTTTTTCAAAAAAAAAAAAAAAAGTTTACCAGATAAAATAACAATCTTTCAAAATCAATTTATATTTTTTTGTAAAAAAGAGTCAGTACGTCTAGAATTTAATTTAAACAGGACTAATTTCCGGTATTCTCTGGTAATACACGGAGAAAAATGTTATTCGAAAATACGATCATTTTATTCGTAAAACGGTTAAAAACGGGACTGAAGTTCTTACGAACAAATTAACAGGGTTTCAATGTTTATTAACGGGAAAATGTAAGAATAATTTGTTGGTATACGTAAATTTCGTACGTGTACCAACAAATTATTCTTAAACATTGAAACCCTGTTAATTTGTTCGTAAGAACTTCTGTCCCGTTTTTAACCGTTTTACGAATAAAATTATCATATTTTGGAATAAACTTTTTTTCCGTGTACCCTCTAAATCTACTACCCTGCAAGAATATTCAAAATTTGTCATCAATATTGTAAAAGTGGTGGTTCCAAGACGGCTATCGTACGGGTAGGGTCACCATCCGTCCGGATTAGTCCGGATATGTTCGGACTTCTAGCCTTTTGTCCGGCCCTTAAATTTGTCCGGATTTTTTGGTATAGATGAATATATTATTAATTTCGCACTCATCTAAAAATAAAATATAAATCTTCTTTAACAACCGTTATGAAGTGCGTACCTGATATTTGCATAATGTGAATGTCCGGACTTTGTTTGGACTGTCCGGCTTTTTGCCAGGACTTTTCAATTTTCTAAATGGCAACCCTACGTACGGGCCTTCCGTTGTGCCACATTACCCAACAATTCGGCATCACCGCGCCTGACCTCTGGCCGGCGCAACTTGTCTAGTCCAATTTCTCTACAATCAGCGCATCTACCTACTATTCTCGCTCTGAATGCAAATGTCCATGCTAATAATAGCGGCCGATAATGGTCATGAATATTTAAAGCACGACCGCGCTGGTCATTGGCACATAGGCCAATCGGCCGATATGGCAGGCAGCGGGAAAACCATCGGGTCAAAGGAGCAAAAGGGCGTGATGATTGCATTCTATCGATTGTATATCAGCTTGAAATAAACGTGATCCAGGTTTTATTCGTCACAACATCACTTTTTTTGTATTTCATTGGAGAAAGAACCCTGACTAAGGACAGAGAAGATTTTGCTTTTAGTTTTGCCTTCTAAGGCGATCCGCTCACTGAGGCAACTGAAAACTGTCAACTGACAACTGTCTTTGTATGGCAATGTGATGGCCCGCACACTACACAATCACTCAATGTAATTGTCAGTGGTAATGCAAGCAGTGACTCGCGACTAGCACTGCTGATCGCCGTGATCGGCCGTTGCTAGTTGCCAGCTGTCAGGTGATTGTTCTTCGTCTATGGTTAAACAAGCTTTTTGACCAATCAAGACATAGAAACCAGCCGGTTTTAGTTTGGTTTCAGTTGCCTCACCTGCCTTACCTTACTTTCAGAAAACATTAAAAGAACAGCAATAAGTCTTTTTAAAAGTGCCATGATCAATATGTGTTAAAATTTCTTGAGATCTTCCACTGAATCTAACGGCCGTTTTTTCCGAATGTTGAGCCGAACGTTTGGCTCAACATTCCTCAAATGCACAAATATGCTCTCCCCATCGCAACTCTCCGACCAATTAACGTAAAAAAAATCATTGAAGAAGAAGATAACAATAATAATCTAATTTTTAAAAAATATGAAAATGAAAAAGACACAGAAAAATAATAAAATATAATGGCTGCAACTGGGACTCGAACCCAGAACCTAACGTCTAACCGGGACATACGCATTAACCAATTTTGCTTTTGCACCCTATTATGAGATTGTCGTATTTGTCAACTTCATATTTCAATTTTTTAGAATTAACAATATTATATTATCTTCGACTAATGTTTTTTTCCAAATTATTGGCAGCTACCGTTTTCATGGGAAACAAGTATTCAAAGAATGTATTTGTTACCTAGATAGTGTCTCGGATAAATATATCCGATTTTATTTAAAAAATAAAACATTAGTCGAATATAATATTGTTAATACTGAAATTTGAAATATGAAGTTGAGAAATACAACAGTCTCATAATAGGGTGCAATAGCAAAATTGGTTAATGCGTATGTCCCGGTGAGACGTGAGGTTCTGGGTTCGAGTCCCAGTTGCAGCCATTATATTTTATTATTTTTCTGTGTCTTGTTCATTTTCATATTTTAAAAAATTAGATTATTATTGTTATCTTCTTCTTCAATGATATATATTACATTGATGGGAATAACCTTCAAAAGTTAAAAAAAGAGTTTTTCTTATAAAGAAAAATCACTTAGCTGATTGGAGGCTCAGATTCACTGATCGAAAAGTTGGGAAAAACGGACGTTCGTTATTAATTTTGCCTTATCTTAACCTATATTTTTATCTTTAATTAGTGTAATCAATGTGTAAAATTTTCATGTAAAAGCCCATTAGTTTTCAGAGTTCATTTACAAATAAAAACAGGGAGACCCTTTGCCCACACCAACTGTTCGCTCTCGTCCCATCGCTCTGCACTACAGTTGGAGGGATAAATTCACTCATCCGTCACTACTGAACACACTGACCCCAAGATTCCTATCCATTCCTCTTACCCTTTTCCTTCCCAGAACTTCTTGTCCTTCTTTCCTCCTGTGTGGAGTTAATGTAAAAAAAATAAACCAATAGTGATGCATCTGTTACCGGAAATGTATGAAATCTAGGAATTGTATACAACTCTTAGGAAATGTCCACAATTCCGAAGCTATTTAGGAAATGTATAAAATATTGTTTTAAAAATTATTTAATACATACATATCCTGAGAAATGTATACAGTTCCTAGGAATTGTGTATAATTCCAATATTGTATTAGGAAATGTACCAAAAGAATGCTTTCTGTAATAAAACACGATGTTTTATTTGTTATATTCTTAAAAAAGTTTAACTTTCATTTAAGTAATTAACACGGTTGGTCATAAAATATTGGGCCCATTTATAGCGCCTTCTCGCATCAAGAGAAGAAAAACATCCCAGTTTTCAAGTAGTTTAGCGGCTACGCTAGGTTTATGTAACATGATTTGTGATACAAAAGAAAGGGCCCTTTATAGTTGTATTATTATGAAATGTTTTACATTTCCGATTGCTATTTAGGAAATGTATAGATTTCCTAGGAAATGTGTCTAAATAATTTATTTCACACATTTCCGGGCGATTTTAGGAACTACATACATTTCCTAGGAACTGAATACAATGACGGATTACATACATTTCCATTAACATATCCACCAGAGCTATGGGTGTTCGGTTTTTGACTTGGCCATTCGATTTAATTACGATCATTCCACAAAATATTAATTTGGAAACATATGAACTGCCTAGTGCGGTATAAAGCCCTTGATTTCATCTAGATTTAACCGTTTAGCCTGTATTTTTAAGTTCTATAAATGTTGTCACATATTGCTCAAGACGTTTTTCAAACATGCCATAATATTTAAAAAAATCGTTAGGGTGGGTTTATAAATGTTTTATATTTATATAAAATGACGCCACAAAGTTAATTTGTGATTATTGAAGAAGTGAAAATATTATAATTTCTGTAGTCAGTATATTTTCTAAGGCTTTACTCATTCTACTACGTTTGTCATAATGGTTTGGTCATTATGTCTTCGAATATTCTAGAGCCCAGTCGAATTAAAATATTTTTAAATGCTTCCTGCACGTAGCCATGTACTTATACCAGAGATCGTGAATAATTATTGAGACCAAGCAGTTGGCAGTAGAAGGAAGATGAAAGTTGAAGATAAAACAGTGGTCGAAGAAGGCTGATTATTGGCGAAGGAAACAAAAAGCAGATACCTGCCTACTACTAGAGTTAAGTAAATCAGATTTCGTTCATTAAAAACCTTCCAACTCGATACAACAGTCTCGCAACAGATGTTTTTAATAATTGTGTGCAAAGCTAGAAAACAACTTTAAACTATAGTTACGTAAAATATATTTAAAATCTTTGTAAATATCTTAATTAAACATAATTTATTTTACGAATAAATACCACACCTACCCTAGTCTACCCCACCTACCTTACCTTACCCAATCTAACCTATCCTACCCTAACGCAATCTCCGGGGTGTTTTTGACGAGGGAATAATTTTTCTGTTTCCACCTACACATTTTTGTTTTTTTGTTAGTGAGACCAACTAAATACACTAACGGCCGTTGTTCCCAATTCTACTGATCAACTGTTGAGCCGAAATTTTGGCTCAACACACCACAAATTCACACATATGCTCTTCCCAACGCAGCTCTCTGACCAACAAGCGAATCGAGCGTTACTAAACAAATCACTTAGATTTAGATGATCGGAGACTCAGATTGATCGATCGAAAAGTTGGGAACAACGGCCGTGAATATAATATAACTCATAAATATGCATTTTATTGTTATTTTCATGGATTTGATTCTCAGAAATGTTGTGGTCTGAAATCTGTTAAGTTTTTTATTTATATAAATTCGTGTGGAGTTCTATACCACGCTTTATGGCCCGATATTCCAAAAGCACGATCTTCAAACTCGCCAACTGAACTGCGCTTTGGTTCCTTTATCCTTCCGATACTACAATCAGTACCTATGTAGAAGCAAAAATTGATGGAAGTAACGACTCGCTAATTATTATAATTTGTTAAAATACAATTATATGCTTGTGAGATGTCACGCTAAAGGTTTACAAAATCTCATCGGTTTCGTTAATGGCAAATTGCCTGGCTAAATAGCCAATTACCTGCATACGATGCAACCTGCAGCTATCGGATAACGTACACGTACATAATATTTTTACAATAACCGGCAAGGAAAGTGGTTATTCGAAAACCCACCTATTCAAATAGGGGTCAGAAGACGCACGAAGATCTTGCGAACCCACTCAACTGGGAAATTATGCATATAAAAAAGCATTTGGAAATATTTTATTATAACCAATACGTTGGCCAATACTTCTTACGCAGAAATCAGTTCTAACATGGTTATTAATTTTTCAATTAAACACCGGTTCCATTCCAATATGCCACCGTTATAAAAAATACATTTAATGTTACAAAGGTGTTAAGAATTTGAAGTATTGGATATATACAGGTTGTATATTATATCAGCACGTTACCGAAGGATTTCAATCTGCGATTTCCGAGCATAATACAGGGTGTTAAGGGACATACTTGACTTTCTTTAAGCAGTGATTGCGGACATTATTTGGAGTAAAAAATGTAAATGAAATTTTCGTCTGTGGAGACTTTTTTCATGACTTTTTTCTTTCCTTTTTTTTCTTGAAAATCAAACAATAATTTTTTTTTTCAATTTTTGCAAACAAAATAATATACAAAATCGCAGCACACAGGAAATAAAGGGCCAAATCTATTAGAACACCCAAATACACAGAAGACACTAACGGTGAGTTGATCACAGACGAAATCAAAATATGCGAAAGATGGAAAGATTATTATTCTACATTACTGAAAGAAGAATTTCCAAGAACAACACATGTGTCAGGGCAACCAAAGCTGGGGCCAGTTGAAGAAATCACTCCAACAGAAGTTAAAGTAGCCATATCACAAATGAAAATGGGGGAAAGCAGTGGGGTCAGACAATATTCCTACCGAATTATGGAAAGAGTGTGGGAAAGTGGGACATAGATCGCTGGGCAACCTGTATGACAAAGTACAAAGTACTGACTGGAGAACCAATGCCAGAAAGCTTTAGAAAGAGTTATCTTCTTCCATTTTACAAAAATAAGGGAGACTCTGGGAAGTGCGACAATTATAGAGGGATAAAGCTTATGTCTCACACCATGAAAATTTATGAGAGGATTATAAACACACCAATTAGGAATATTATAAAAAATACACGACGATCAATGCGACTTTGTATCAGGGAAATCAACAATAGATGCTATTCAAAAAGTCAGAATCATAGTTGAAAAATATCGAGATGCAAAAAAAGACTTACACAAGGTATTTATAGACTTAGGAAAAGCATTTGACAGGGTACCCCGAAGCCTTATATGGGTGGTATTGAGATCTCATAACGTACCAGAAAGATATGTGCTCTCCATACAAGATATGTATACAAAAGTAGAAACACAAGTAAGATGCACATCAGGGACATCACCAAAATTTCCAATAAAAGTGGGGGTACACCAAGGATCTGTCCTCAGCCCACTGCTATTCATAACAGTCATGAAATATCTAACAATTCAAGAAATGAACAACAGTATTATAAAGACTATGCATTTTGCAGATGATGTAGTACTGACAGCAGATAATCATTGTGACTTATGGTAGATTCAGACTGAATCGACGTACGTATGCATCGCTACGCCTAACAATATCTGGGCTACTTAGCAACCATAGATTTTCAATGAAAATTTATGCTTTAGAATCACATTGGCCACACGCATCGTGACGTGCGATGTGTGTGGCCATTTTCATAGAAAATGTATGGGTTGCTAAGCATTGTTTGGCGTAGCGATGCGTACGTACGTCGTCCAGTCTGAATCTACCTTTACAGAATAGCCTGGAAAGATGGAGAATTTATTTGTTTTGTTTTTTTTTTAAACAGAATATCAGGAAGTTAAATGGCATCTACATTTTACTTCGAATATGCTCAGGAATCTCTGGTTTAAATTCTTCGGGTACGTATTGATCTACTGATACACATAAATAACCTGTCAGAATTAAGAGTGGTCACGAAAACACTATCTGACATCGTATTGAACGACGTATCCTTGTCACAATTGGAAAATTAATGGAGGATTCAATACGAGAGATAAAGTAGTCACTAATGAAAAATTGGCTAAGTAATGTAAAGAAAGTAAATTGGTAGTCCACAATGCGGAGTTCTGACATCAATATTGATGTATAATAGAGCAGTGAGGTATGATACTGGCAGAGAAAGAACAAAAATAGACTGAAGGCAGAAGATATAATATCACTGAGGTAAATTTGTGATAAAACCATCTATGGTTGTATTACGATTGAGGGGATTCGAAAAGAGCCCAAGGCCGAAGTTAGCGTAATGAACAAGATTAGATTTAATTAGTCAATGACTCAATCCAGCAAAATCTGCATTCGTTTTCAGATTAAAAAATTATAATACCTAATTTATAAGCATTGTTCTTTTTAATAAAACTCTGAATTTTGTATTATTGGTACATGCGTTGGCGTTATCGTAATTTTCACTGACTTTTAGAATTGATTGCCGATGCCATCTACGGGATTGAGAATAAGTTTAGTAAAAAAAAAAACATTATTAATATTATGTTTTGCAGTAGGTGTATTGCAAATATGACCATGCACAGACATTGCAAATTTTTCGTTGCACAAATTGATATTTCAAAAGAGCTGGAAACACAAAAATTGAAAATATTAATATTAGATATTGTAAAATGGGTTAATTAACGATTTAACCAAAACTCTGCAATTTATAAACGGCACCATTTAAATACATATCATAATAAAATCGTTTGTTTTGTTTTAAAGTCGTATATTTTAAAGAGACTATTTTGCAGTCTATAATGGAGTTCTGAAACTAATCTTGATGTTGGCAGTAAGACATGGATGACACAAAGAAACGAAAAAAAAATACTGGAAGTAAGATCTATGAGAAGTATGTGAGGCAAAACGTCGGTAACGTCTGTATTACGAAAAAATGCCAATGTCGGCGTATTGAACAAGATACTCAAAGGGAGTCTTAGATGTTTTGGATTTGTAGAGCACCTGGATGAAGAAAGAACATAGTTCTACTTGTTTGGGCCACGCATATAATCGGAATAACAGGAAATAAAAAATGCACGAATGTGAATGAAGAAAGGAGAGTGGGCCAAGACATAGCTGTATGACGTTCCGTGCTCTCTGACAACCTTTGCTTAGAAATGGCGTGATAATTGCTTAATTTGTATCTATGATTGGTATTATAAACAATGCAAAGTCCATCTCACGGAGAATGGCAAGTGAAAATTACTTAACATATTATGCAAAAATTTGCACGCAGACAAACCTTACTAATAGGTGCATAATAATTTTGTCCCGGCTTCGTAAAGTTAAGGCTAATCGTATTCGACCGTGAACTCAGGAAATAGTTCGCTAAACTTAAAATTCAATAGAGCTAATCTTCTGTAAATCGTTCCCTATTCAGTAAGGCCCATTCTATTGATGGCGTGTGTGTTTTAGGTGTGTCACATTCTAGATAAAGAGGTGCAGTTAGGCCTATTACCGTCTTTGCGAGAATAACCCATATTTCCAGTGCATTTACACATTCTCAGGCAAGAAGTGGCTATCCAATTCTATGCATCTTGGTTATATTACCAAGTCTGAGATGCATGTGCAGCTCGACAGACGGATTGATAATTCTCTAAATTACCGAATAGGTTTAATTTGGGTGTAAATAATATTTAAGTTTCAGCTCTAAGACTGACTTCCGGCGTGAAAAATGTATATTATATTAAAATGTAAAGCCATTGGAGTTGTTTATAAAAGATTTGTTTATATTTATTTATTTATTTATTCACGCCCTTAGAGCTTTTACAACAATCATAATACAAAAATAACAGAAAAATAAACAATAATATATTATTACATCATTGTTTAGTAAGTGGGAAACAGAATTTTTGAAATTTCAGAAATAAATTTTGATAAGGAATAAACGAAAATATCAACTGAACTAAATTTATTTCCAAGCCTATGTAGTCTTTGGATTGGGGAGTTATTGAAATAATTAGTTTTCGAAGGATAAACAAAGAACAGCTCTGGAAGCCTCGTGTTACGATTTGGTACTCTGAATGTTATTAGTTTAGTTAAATCAGGTGCGTCAATTGTGCCATTTACTAATTTAAATAAAAGTACCATAACACTCTTGGTTCTTCTAGAAGATAAGTCAGTTAAATTAAGTCGTTTCATTAATATATCATAATTAATTTGTTCAATGGGTATGGAGAGTTTGAAATTAATGAATCTTAAAAATTTATGTTGAACTCTCTCAATTTTTACTTGATGTGCTTTATAGTATGGGGACCAAATAGTGGAATTATATTCTAAATTACTTCTAACTAAGGCAGTGAAGAGTATTTTAAATGAATAAAGTGACGTAAAATCTTTGACTGTTCTTAAAATAAATCCCAAACATTTCATAGCCTTATTAGTAACTTCATTAATGTGTGGAACAAACGTTAATTTTTCATCAAATACGATACCCAGATCCTTGATATGAGACATCTTTTTAAGAGAAATATTATTGATACTATAATGAAACATAATAGGATTTTTGTTTCTACAGAAAGATATGAATTGACACTTATCAATATTTAAAAACAGTTCATTATGATTACACCAATTTTGTAAACGATCGAGATTGGATTGAAGGATATTACAATCATTAATACAGGCAATCGTTTTGTAAATTTTTAAATCATCGGCAAACAGGAGTATGTTTACTCAATTTAAAACTTTTACAATATCATTGATAAATATTAAAAATAACACATGACCCAAATGAGAACCTTGTGGAACTCCGCTGGAAGCCACAAATAGCTTAGAAGTGCAATCTAAAATTTTTACACAAATTTTTCTAGATGACAAGTAACTTTTGAACCAGTTTAACATGCTACCGGAAACACCAAAAACTTTTAGTTTATGAATTAAAATTTTGTGAGATACCTTATCGAATGCCTTGCTAAAGTCTGTGTACACTGAATCAGTTTGAGATCGTTTATTCAATGTTTCAATTATATGATGTTGATAAATCATAAGGTTTATTAGAGTTGATCTTCCCGAAATGAATCCATGTTGAAATGGTGTAATAACTTTAATTAATTCCTTATTAAGTTTCGTTAATAAAATAGATTCAAATAATTTAGGAATTGCATACGAATATAAATAATAATATAAAAATATAAATAACTCATTTGTATTTTTTTGACATACTTCGTATTGTGGCGCAACTTGCGCTTTTTTTTTAAATCCTCAATGTTGAAAAAAAAACTTTTTTATGTTGATGATTCATTTGAATGCAAAATTTTGGTTTATAGTGTCAATAAAATATTGTAAACTAGACAAAGCATACTCATATGTAAAGCATTTAAGCATTAAAATGAATCATCAACATAAAAAAGTTCTTTTTTCAACTTTGAGGATTTAAAAAAAAGTGCAAGTTGAGCCAATATGCGAAGTATGTCAAAAAAATAAAAATAAATAGTAGTATATCTGTGTGTAAGGATATAATGGCCAACCTTATGATTCCAGAGATATCCTCATTTTTAATGTCAGTGCCATACATTTTTTTCTTTAAAAAATGCTAACTCCTTCATTTGTATACGCAATTGCTTCATACAAAATTTTATAGCATATTAATGATCAGCAGAATCCATTTCTAGCCAAAAAAAGAGCCAGGAAAATTCAAGTCTCTATGTCTATGAAAGGCGATTTTCAGCCCACTGTGCGTCGCCAGTTCGTGGGTATACTTGTGTTTCTTTAAAGCAGTTTAGTTAAATTTACTCTATATATATATTATCTTTGTGGAAATTGCAAAAAAAAAATTAATATAGTAAAATCAGTTTATACGGAATTCAAATTTAAAATAGGAGAATAAAGATGACAAATTTGTTAAAAGTTAATAGAGAGTTTAGTTGAATACATAAAATAATAAACAACCAGTGACTAAAATACTTTTCAAATAATATTATATACAACAAGGACATTCACGGACATAACACAATGATGTGCAATTAAACCAGACTACTGAAAAGGCCATTACGCAAATTAGTTTACTCTACAAAGGGATGAAATTAGTAATATAACGCGGTGCCCCAAACTACAAATTCTGCGGCAATTGGTAGACTTAACTTAGACGCAATTGGTAGACTAACGGCCGCTGTTTCTAACTTTTAAATCGATTCGTCTGAGGCCGCAATCAGCCAAGCATTTTGTAGGGTAGCGCTCGATTTATGTTGTCCCCAAACATCTTATGTTATCTGGCCTCGCCCACTTTCATAGACAATAAAATGACATCAAAATAAGAACTTTCGAAGTTAAATTAATATTATAGAGTTAATTGTTGGATTTATTATTAATACACGTAATTCATTTAAAATATGTTTATCCATAAACTGACATTTTATATTTTTTAAACAAACGTATATAAAATAAAGTGTCAGCTTGACCGTAGGTACTGGACTTGACACTTGGCTTGGCGAATATATCCTAAAACGACATAGTTTTTCCCATAAATTAACCGTTTTTCGTCTCTGCTCCGCACGCATCCGAACTTCTCAATCCATATTAATAAAAATTATAATTGATAAACGCAATACAATAGAAGTGAAATGAGCGCGAAACTGTGTCTTTTGTCAGTGATATTTCATCGACCATACATTGTGTTCGCGGTATTTTTTCTACTCTGTTGACACTTTTAAGAACTAGTCCAAAACTGAGGCGGCCGGAACGAGTTTAATCCACTAGTCCGGCTTCCTTAGGTTAAGATAAATGCTTAAGCGATACTTGTGTGTTGGAAAAAGCGTATTTGTGCACTAATCAAATACTAAGGCAAAATTTTGGCTTAGTAATTGATTAGTAGGATTGGGAACAGCGGCCGTTAGACCTTTAACCGTATTGTAGGAGCCAAAAATGCATTATTCATTATGTACAACATCTAAAGAGCCCACGTGTCAAAGTCTTAAATCTTATAAAAAATATATCAAAACTTGGTTGAAAAACACTGAAACAGATATTTTTTCCTGAAAGATTTAATAAACCCATTAATTATATTCGTCATTTTTAGACAGCCTTTAAAGTAGAAATATTATAATGCTTGATATGTTTTTGATTCTTAATTACACTAATAATATTAATTCTTCATTAACTCTCACAAATGCGATAATAACAGTACTGTTATTGTCCTCTATTTTTTATGACATTTTTATTTTATTTTTTTAATTTATGCAGTTATTTATTTTTATCTAAAATTATATTAGTTACTCAACAGAAACAAATATAATGAATAAATACCTACTCTCAAAATACAATGAAATTTAAAATATACATATAAGTTATTAAGAAAAACATTTTGATTGGCTTAAAATTTCAGTTCATATTTACATAGCAGGTGTGACAAAATCATTTTTTTAATAATTACTTTTAACCCAGAAAAAATTAAATGATGAAAAATTGAATCTTTAATAGCCTATATTTAATATTTTTGAATCACAAATACATAAAGTAACACACTTTCGTACTAGATATTTGCTATATCTTTTGATTAAAACATATTTTGATCAGAACTAAATAGGCTTGTTCTTACCAACCATCCGTACACACTTCTACTCTTCCCCGGCTTCGTTCAGACTCAAAATATTCCCCAAATGGAGTTGCCATGGTTCAACTTTGGGCAGTTGAAACTCTGGTGCACTGTTCTTCTACGGGCACTTTATTTCCGTCAATTATACCTTAAACAGTTACGGTATTTTATGTAGTTTCTCATTACGTGCTGCCCAAATTATTCGAGTTTACGGTAGAATAGTTACAATGACTCAGGGAAGTAGGAACTACATAAAAATAAGTAGGAATTAAATAAAAAAATCGGTGCGTCTAACATTTACGCGCGGTTGAAGTAAAACTTATTTGACTGTTGTGGCAGATATTACTAAAACGGTACAATTACTGCCATCTGTGTTTGTTTTTATCATTATATTTTTATAATTTTCCGAAACTTGGATGAAAAATGAAGAGCGAATATATATTCATAATTTTTATTGCCGGCAGTTGAGTTTAGTCGCTTGTATGGAGAAATGCAATAAAAATTATGAATATAGGATTCCCTCTTCATTTTTCATCCAAGTTTCGGAAAATTATAAAAATATTCTAAAAACGAAGGCGAGAACCCTTTAAAAATAAAAACAAACCCAGAATGGCAGTAAATGTACCGATATCCGAACGTCACTTCCGTTAGAAGCCAAATAACGCTTGAGCTTTTATAGCTGTGTCTGTCGGACCCTTTACTCCAAAAAACGAAACAAAGTTCCGTCTGTTAACAGATAGTCCAAAGAAGTATGATCTTAATAGATTTGAAAGAAAACTGATTCGGCCTATTTACGAAAGTCCTTTCCACTCTTATTTCGGTATTTGTAAGTAAGTAAAGTAAGGAAAAGTAAGGAAAAATTACGCTTAAAGACATTCTCATAACACACTATACTATCAGTGTACCTATCTGTAGTGGTTCACGGCGAGTTCATCGAAAACGAGTTCAACTAACTAAAATTCAACCTAACCTAACCTAACCTTTTTTTGTGTATTTTGTAAATTTTCTTTTGTAAATTTGCTTTCGATGAATTGAATTTCGATTAACTCGTATGTTACCATCAGTATGTGCGTTTAGCGTTATTATACTGCTCTATCTTGCAGTGACATAAATTTTTAAAATGATGTTGAAATTATCTAATTTAAAATCATGCCACCAGTCCGCAGAAATATTATTTTTTTACCGTTCTGTAATTTGAAGCCGAGCATCGTAATACCGAAGAACTGAACAAGTATCCACTTTGGTAATTGGAGCCCGGGGTTTGCACTTGCTGTAGTACATTTGTTCAAGTGCATATTTGTCCAAGTGCATTTGTGCTAATAGTGAATGGGCGATGGTGTGACGACTGATTGCATACCGCGCCGAGTGCAGTGCGCAGTCTGCCCCTAGGCTGTCGCCTTGCTACCTGGCTGTCCCGTTTTACTGCAGAGCCGGATTTGGACATACGTATATGGAGAAAATAACGGCTAAGTGAAATCAGTGATAAATCATTGAATAAGAAGATAACAATAATAATCTAATTTTTAGAAATATAAAATGAACAAGAGACAGAAAAATAATAAAAGATAACGGTCGCAACTGGGACACGAACCCCGAACCTTACGTCTTACCGGGACATACACCTCTACCAATTGGGCTACTGCGATCTATTATGAAACTGTCGTAATTGTCCCAGTTGCGACCGTTATCTTTTATTATTTTTCTGTGTCTTGTTCATTTTAATATTTTAAAAAATTAGATTATTATTGTTATCTTCTTCTTCAATGATATATTACATTGATGGGAATAACCTTCAAAAGTTAAAAAGAGAGTTTTTCTCATAAAAATATGAAATCAGTGATAAATCATAATTTCTTCAAAATTCGCATAATCACTTTGTGGCGTCATTTTGAATTAAATTAAACAAATAACATTGTATCAACCACTATTATATAATCACAATTACCTACATGTTTCGAAACCAATGGTAAATGTGATTATATAATAGTGGTTGATACAAAGTTATTTGTTTAATTTAATTTAATAAATCATAATGTTCAATTATTCACTAAGAATAAAGAGATTTCAAACTAGATATCCTACTAGTGATAAATCGTACAAAACAACCACAGGTTTTAGTTAGTGGATGTTGTCTCATTTATAGGGATAAGCAATGATAAATAATTGAATTAAAAAAAAAATATTGCCAATAAAACGAAATTCGTGTAATATGATTTGATATTTCACGGACAAAAACAGTTCATCCTCAAAATAGAGTATAAAATATAAAAAAATTGTAGGATAGCAACACCAATTTAACTGTCAAATATCTATATATATTTTGAAATTTTGTTTAGAGTTAGCGCCTCCGCCCACTGAGGCAACTGAAAACAAACTAAAACTGGCTGCTTTCTATGTCTTGATTGGTAAAAAAGCTTGTTTAACCATAGATGAAGAACAATCAGCTGACAGCTGGCAACTAGCAATGGCCGACCACCGCAACCAGCAGTGCCAGTTGCGAGTTACCATGGAGTTACCGCTTGCGTTACCATTGACAACGGGGTTTTGTGTGATTGTGAAGTGTGCGGGCCACCACATTGTCATACAAAGACAGTCGGCAGTTGAGAGTTTTCAGTTGCCTCAGTGGGCGGAGGCGCTTAGAGCACCGGTTTCAAATGATATTGTATTTAAATTGGCATTAGTTTCGAGTTTCAACTAAAATCTATCATCAACATGAATAAAACAATAAAATGTGGCTCCAGGGAGGAAATTTTTTACGTTTTTCTACTTTTTCTACGTCGTTTGGACATTACATATAACGGACATTTTTATAATGACTTTTTATTTAAGGTTATGTTTACATTAAGTTTGACAGATCGATCAAAACGCAATGACCATGTTTTTGTAGAATATTCTGTGGCATTTACTTCTTTAGCCAATGTAATATTAACAATTATTACACTTCTGTCCATCATCAGATGGACACCTTAACGCTGTGCAAAACGTTGGTTAAAGAAGGAAGTAACGCAACACGGCACAGTTCCCAAAAAATGAATCACGATAATGAATTCATATGTGTTTTTTTGTTTGTTTGAGAAAAAGCATCGTGATTCGCGTGGTAATGAGATATAAGAAACAAAATAAAGCAAAATAAACAAAACAATCGTATTTTTTTCTCTTACACAGAGGTAGCTGGTATAATTACTAAGCACCAGGCGTTTTTTGCTCAAAATTTGTGCCCATTAATATTTGCACTACAGATATTTCTATAGAAATTGTGTTGAAGTGGTTCGTACAAAAGTTCGTACACAAAGGTAATGTTCTCTTAATTACACCTAGCCGTGAACTCTGCCTTCGTCAAAATCACTTTTTCCAGAAACATTAAAATCTTTTAGGTTATAATTTATTTTTCTTTAGAATCAACTAATCTTCTCTTGATTACCGAAAGAACATTAATTTCCTATGTGCTGCTGTTATTGAAATTTTTGTTTAAAAAATATATTGACGGATGTTTGGTGGATTAAATTTTGAACTTCACAAAATTATAAAATATTGATAGTATATAAGAAGTGACTACTAGACGTGAAAATATGTTTTCTTAGTATATAAGACTTTTTAAAGTAATATATGGAACAAACAATTTGGCTGCTGATCTTATTTTCTGAAACATAACTTGTTATTTCATTTAGCCATCATGGTTTTGACTAAAAAAAACTTTATTAAATAAGGTTTTGGCTATGCACACAGTTTTTCTGCCATTAAATTTATTACCCAATTCTCGAACTTTTTGACCACTCTTAAAATTTTTTCCTTAAAAAACAATATAATTTCCAGCGTTAGAAACATACAAAATGCTGAATCTGTTTATGTATTTTTCTCAAAGTTTGCCCAAAATTAAATTCTTCGTAGTCATCGGTTTATATGCTCAAAAATCTTCGAAATATTGATCACATTAAGATCCCGCTTTCTGAATAATATCTACCTGTGATAAATTTAACACTTTTAAATTTTTTAGATACTAAAAATTATATGTTATTTTTTAAGATAATCTCTTAGCCGTTAGTCCGTTAGCCGTGTTAAATAAGTAATTATATGAAGTTCCCTAGAAAAAACATGCAAATTATGCTGCAAAAATTATAAAAAAACCTAGGTACCTGGTTCTGTTAACATATGATAGGTACAAAAAAATTCTCAGTTTAAAAAAAAAATAGATACTTAATACTTAACTTAGATGTAAAATGTCTACTTTTTTGGTGAAATAATTTAACTCGTGCGGGTTCGATTCCTGTCAGCGACATGTATCTTTTCTCGGAAGGTTTTTTAAATATGGATGAGTGTTTCAGGCTAATAATTATTGCTTATAATAATTGTTACCCTTTGTGCTATGCATAAAAAAAATCTTGTCTTAAACATTAGTTTATCAATTAAAAACAATCAATATTTGACGAGTTAAATTATTTCACCAAAAAAGCAGACATAATATGTCTCGACGCCATCTAGTGAGAGAGTTAGCACTTACATGCTATTTCTCATATAAAAATAAAGTTGGTTAAAACAGTTTGCAGGTGAAAAAAATGTAATAAGCGGTAATTGTTGAATGAAACACTAGTATATATTGAATCATTTGGCGGGTAACAGATAAGGCGCCGTAGCTTAATGGTAGAGCTCTCGAGTGCGGGTTCGAGTCCTGTCAGCGACATGTATCTTTTCTCGGGAGGTTTTTTCAATATGGATGAGTGTTTCAGGCTAATAATTATTGCTTATAATAATTGTTAAATATTTTCGCTCACGGCTGTCAATTACATCGTTTTCTCACAAAGCACTTTTCTTTTAGTGAATTGCCTGTTAAAAAAAAACATCATATATATTTACAAATCTCCCTTTCAAATCATCTTAAGTAATCTTTCCTCTTTTTGCATGCTTGTAACGGAAGCCTTAACCGTTGATATAATCTACCCCGGCCCTGGTCCTCGTGCAGCATGCAGCATCTCCGTGGCTCCATTCAAGATCACTTTGCGGCATCAGATCTGTGATTCAATACACCGTGTCCCGTTACTAGCCGACCCGCGACCTCGCTGTGTCTGTGGTCTGCTTTCCTGGGGTATGTTCAATACTCATTGCTCGGTTTGGTTTGGTCGCCCTTCTTACTTCTTGCTACCTTCTACTAAACTAACTTGCTAACAGGTGCAGGCAGACGCAATAAGTGGAAGATCATTAAGATGATAGACTTCGCTTTTCGGTTCATACAAAAAGGACGCCCGGGAAAAAACACTTTTCTACATCGAAAATTGCACAAAATGAATATATTTTTTATACTGCCTTCTAGAGGGTTGAAACTATGTCGGTATGTTTTCGAATTTTTGATGCGTTTCGTATTAACGTAAACATTCACTGTCAAACATGTACGATTTATCAAAAAATATTATTTAAGGAAAAAGTGCTGCTAACTCAACTCTCATAAAGAATTATAAAATTATAAAAAGCTACCGACGTAGCTTCTTCTTTCTAAAAAATATTTATTTTTTTAAATTTCAATTTCGTGAAAGTTTCGGTGTAGAAAAGTGTATTCTCCATAAACCCCTTTTCGAGCGATTTCTGTAGGTAAATTTGAGCGTTGTCTCATTCGCACATTTCGCATTCGCATGTATTGTAAGTGTGCGTGAGCTTATTGTGAGCGGGACAGAATGACAGTCGCGGGTGTTTCGCGTGTCGTTCAAAGTCTAGCCTCTTAAATTAATAAAGAAGAACGCCAGAAATACGATGTATGATGTGGGCGCGTTTCGTGATCAAAAAGTCTGATCATTCTTTGCTTGAATTTCAAAAACAGAAATTATTTTTATCGTAAAATGATATTATATCATACAGGATGTCAGGCAGTGTAAGAGAGACATAGCGCATGCTAAATAGATTAGAGTACCAAGTCAGTGGCGACATCGGTTTTCAATTCAAGTTTATTTATTCGCTGTGCAAGATGCAGATTGCACCGTGCATCCACGGGTATTTCTCGAAACCTCGAAATAAACGCAATAATCTACTTCGCATCTTGTTCGAGAAACTGGATCATGAATCATGAGTCATGATTCATGACCCATTTTCTCATGTGAGTATAGACTATTTATTTATAAGAAAAACGTTCTTTTTAACTTTTGAAGGTTATTCCCATCAATGTAATATATCATTGAAGAAGAAGATAAAAATAATAATCTAAATTAAAATATGAAAATGAACAAGACACGGAAAAATTGTCAGGCGTAAGCGAAAATATTTAATTGAATATTACTTTAATAGAGAAAAAATCTCTTGACATCTAAGTTAAGTAGTATGTATTTAAAAAAACACCGAGGATTTTTTCGTCACATCACATTTTTAATAGAACAAGGTGGGTTTTTATAATTTTTTCCGCATCTTGTTCATTTTCATATTTTAATTTAGATTATTATTGTTATCTTCTCCTTCAACGATATTTTTAATTCTTCGTTACAAGATTGAAAGATAAAATGACGATTGTTTATTTTTGATTCTGCTTTAAGAAATGATCAAAATTATGGTAGTAGGTGTAGTATTTTGATGTATCTACAATAATTGAATATTATCATAGAATTTGACATCATGATGACCTACATGACCCTAAGTTGAAGCTTGATGGTTTAGGACCGGACGAAGTGCAAATCAAAATACATTAGACTACACCACGCTGTAGGGTCAAATATTCCCTGGTTTGCTTGAAATAGCTTTTCAACCTTCTTCTCATTATGCTTCTTTCGCCTCACAAATTTCCAAATTGAAGATAAAATTTCATTTTTTTTTTTTAATGGTGAACTTATGAGATATTGACGTATTAGCGATTCTTCCTCCCTACCTTAGTTATTTTTTTAATGCTCTTTTAGATTTGGTCGTTCAGATGGATTTTCGTTGCATTACAATAATAGGTATGTTGGCAAGACTCGACGAGGGTTAATTGAATAAGTAATAAGTTAATTAAATAGCTTTTTTAGAATAAATCATTCGGTAAATTGGAAGCTCACTCAATGGAATTAGATTCTTAGCTTTCTCTTGCATTACGCGATACCTGTGTCATGCTTTGTTTTAAATAAGAAAGTAACAAGAAGTGGTCCCCTCTTCTGCCCTAAAAACCGATTCAGGGAAATGTGACGAATCACTGGAGGATGTTATCGCCTCAGCCTTAACTGTGAAAAAACTTTACTGTATTTTATTATTTCACTAAATGAGAATCACAATAAGAAAGGAATTGGTCGAGACCAGGTGATGTGGGTTGCAATTGGAGTGTGGGAAGTCGCAGTATATTTAAAAACAATTACACATAAGTGGTAGGCATGATAAATTTAAAATATAATAAATTATTCGTGTTTGTTTGGGCGGATATTCCGTTTAGCGTGTCAGTAAGGCTTTTGTCAAATTTAAGGAGTAAACAATGTTGTGACTGAAATACATTTGAATAAATCTTTTTAAGGTAAAATCATTTACATGCACATTTCCTAAGTTGGGTTCAAAGCCAACGGGAGCACAAGCAAATCTTCACCAGGGCGTATACCAACTACACATCAACGATACTATATTAGTTGGCTCCCATAATTAAATTAAACCGTTGTGTTTTCAGCCGATTTTGAAAAAAATATAATACGTAAGAAAAAGAGTAACATAACATTTGGTATTTCCATGTTTTTTGCTTAAAAAATTATGCAAAAAATTATGATTATAATGTCATTTTTATTTTATTTTTATGTTGACAAATAAATTTTCTACAGCGAGTCTAACTTGCAAATTTTTGTAATCCCGCCAAAACGGCATTTTCGACGTGTGACGTCAAAAGAGTCGCCGGTTCTTGAAAAATTTTCTACAGTTCTACTTTGTTTGTTTGATGACGTGCGTACCAAGCGTCGTTGGCAACCACGGGCCGTTTTGGTTTTGTAGGTTTTTGAGCATTTTTAAAATGAATAAGTTTGAATGAAAATGTAAAAACAATCATATTTAGTAAGACGATTAAAATCAGAAAAATGATCTTTAAATATTCCATACATTTTCAACAGAATCCCTCGTTTGTGAAAATACCCTATCGTCTTTTAAAGATAAAAGTAAAGAAAGCAGTTTATTTTTTTAATGTTAGCTCCAAACAGAGACCCCGAGGAAGATAATATCACTCGGGCATACGTTATCTTTGGGGATGCAGGGTGGAGGGTCTTTTTAGGGAAAGAAATTAGAGAAAGTTCTGGGAAGGAATAAAGGATGAGGGGTGGGTAGGAATCTGGGTGTAAGTGTGTCCAGGAGTGACGGACGTACGAATTCATTCCTCCCATTGTGGTGCAAGGCGTCGGGTCGAAAGAGTCCGCTGAAGAGGTCAAAAGATCTCCCTCTACCAGTTAGGTAAACGCATTCACCGCTTAGACTAAGACATACCTCATCCCATGAACCCGGGCAATTGTAAGTCTGCTAAGTCACCAGACGTAGGAAATACTTGGGTTGATCTATGACAGGGGTGAAAGTTATCAAATAAATGGTTCCTGGGGCGGCGGTACCCAAACTCTTTATTAAATTTTCTTCTTATTTCTTCTTGCTTCTGTACTTGTACTAAATTGTTTTTTTGACGTAGGTACCTAACTTAACGAGTAATGTATAAAAAGCTCCATTTAAAACACTGAAAGTATGATTTCCGACGGCAATTTTAAGTGATTTCCTATAATTGAATTAATATTTTTTTTTATCATAGTTGAATTATTTATACCAAATGATTATTTTTTAATGACAACAAAACCTCGTGTTACTTACTACTTACAAGTAAGTTTGTTTTGTGAGTAAAAATTATCTGACAAAGTTAAGTTAGTGCCTACCTTAAATATTTAATTAGCCTCTCATTACATGAGGCGTTTGGAATCGACCATGGAAAAATCTGCAGGACCATTGAACAGCCTAATGATGTATCAGAGTTTATTCCCCTCTGACTTCCCCTGCGGGGACAGGCTATGTGGTTGATATATGTGGTATTGTGATTCAGCTTCCACTTCTGGACTGGGTGGTCTGAACTTTAAATTAGATCGTAGGTATTTTAAATGTGAAGGATTATGATTGTGTGCTTAATTTTATAATATAACACTTTCAAAAAAATTAATACGCAAGAAAACAGATTCTTCAGATTGGTGGGTGTGTGTGTGTGTGTGTGATTGCGTAATTGTATTTTTTAAAGCATCTTACACACACTGCATTTACTGAATTCACACATAAGTTTGTAACCAACAACCAAAACATGAACTATTTAATTTAATTTTTTGGATTACTTAATTAGTAAAACCACAAATTGTAATATTTAATTACTAAATACAATATTTACGAGTAGATTCTCGGCAAGTCTAAGGTCTTGGGTTAGATTCCTGGATGCGACCAGATCTTATTTTTTTATTATTAATTTCAATGGCAAAGTTTGTACATTATGTAGGTATAAAGAATGAATTCGTGTTCCCTGTTCTGAGTCCTGAGGTGGCCTGTAGTGTGCTTTTTAAAAAAACCTTTTTATTTAGTTTCAGGTTGCCTTTACATCGTCTTTATAATGTTTGTAAGTTTGTCACCACTTTGTTCTTTCAGTTATTTCATTATTTTGTTTAAAACCTCTTTTTTTTCGTTTTTTTTTTTTTTTTTTCGTTTTATTTGGTAGAGCATTGTGTAGGTTTTTAGCACAGACTTTAATGTTTCTGTTCAAAATATGTGTTTAAAATAGGTTCAAACTTTATGATTTTTCTTTTCAAAATTTTTGTTTGGGAGCTGCTAATATTGTCTTTATTATGTTATGATTTTTAAAATTTTTAATTGAACAATACAGGTAGATAGTTATATTATTATTATTATTTTACGTTTACGTATTTGGTAAAATTTAACATTATATACATATTATTAAACAGCTTAGGCATTAATTGACTCCATTTAGTTCAATTTTTATTAATTTTACCCTCATCCTTAAAATTTGAAAAAAAGCATGGCGTAATAAAGTAACTCCACACGAGAACATAGTTTTATCGCCGTATTTGCTTACTTACATATAACATACTTAAGAAGATCGGCTGCGCGAGCTTTTTTATACAAATCTTTAAATTGGATTTGGAATTAAAAAAAAAATTGTTATTTTTTATTTTTATTTTTATTTTTATTTTTTTTTTTTAATTTTTTTTTTTATAGAGAACACCTCACAATAGTCCCAACGGCTCCCGTCTGGAGCCAGTGAGACTATGGCATCCCCAATTGGGGTATGTTGTGAGGCTGAAGGTAAGTGGGAAGGGAAGGAGATGGGGAAGAGGAACGTCAGGAAGTACCTGGCTATTCAGATCTAGTCACTAAACACGGCTAAAGCTATTATTAAGCAACGTTTCAATTCTGAATAGTGGTCTTATACCAGGGCGATACTGAGAGAATATATTTCACTCTGGTGGTGATTAATCAGAAGGTGTAGCAAATGTCTAGTACGGATTGGTTTCACTTTATTTATCCGTTTCATTCTTTATTAGTTTCAATTTATAAAATAAAATCCATTAAAAGTTTTGCTTCTTGCGATTTTTTATTTTTTCACGTTAATGATATTGATTGAAAAAAAATTCCTACTTTCTAAGTAAAAAAAAATATTCGTTAAAAAAGCATTTTAATGGAATTAAGTTCATATTAATAATTACCGATTTACGTTGGAACTACATAAATTAAAAATTACGAACCAAAAAAGTTTTTTTTTATAATATTTTATTTTATATAATACTAGCTGACCCGACAAACTTCGTACCGCCTTAAAATCAATAAATGTTGTGTTTAATTTATTAGCTGTTCGAATTGATTCAAATTATATCTACCAACGCACATTATTTGAAAAAACCGTTCCATACAAAATGTATTAAAAAATATATTTCTTCATAATTATTTTTCCCGTAATTTTTTCCGATGTTTTAATAGTTATTATGTTAATCGGGACGGAGACAAATCCAACAAATGAAAGATCATAAAAATCGATTCAACCGTTCTTGAGTTATAAATGGTGTAACTAACCCGACTTTGTTGTATATATAAGGAAGATATATATACAATATAGTGGGGTAATATAATTTTTATGATAATTACCATTAACTCTTTACCTTTGCCTCTAAAACCATGATCTTATTTTTTAATGTCCTGTATTTTATAACAAATAAAGCATATCCATACTAGATATTTACATCGATTTTTTCATTATTTGCTTTTAACGAATTTATTTTCATTTAACAAAAAGGATTATATCAAACTTATTAAAATAGTTCACCTATGTACTTTCAAACATTAACGACATGATCCTTTATTATTTTTCCACCATTGTTATAGACAAGAAGAACGAGAATTAGATGAGACGAGAAGTAGCGAGATGTGCACCTATAACAGGTTTAAGCAGAATAAAATTGTAAGTATTTTTTTGTGAGTTTTTTAACCTTAGGTGAGTGAACGCTTCCGCCTACAGATATCACATACCTTCGGATATCACCCGAACATCTCCTCGGTGCATATCGGAGCAGGTTTAGTTTTTACTCACAGGTGGATTGGTTAAAAAGTGAACGTGGAATCAACTAATAACTACGATAAACAAAGGCTTTTGATTTCGATAACCTGTCTTGTTTGAGCCATTTTAACGACCAATTCGCAAGATTTAATTCCGGAAATTTTTTTTTGTCATTCGGCAGTAACAGATTCTAAATCCACATGTGTTTTTTAAATTACTTATTTAATTTTTGAAACAAGTAAGGTAACCTACCTACTAGGAATAATCCATAGACAACAGAGAGAAATATATTTTTTATACAATCGCCTTTGTTAACCTCCAACATTACCAGAGAATACCGGAAATTAGTCATTTTTAAATCAAATTCTAGACATATTGACTCTTTTTTACAAAAAAACAATTGATTTTGAAAGATAGTTTTTTTATCTGGTGCACGCAGTTTTTAAATTTTGAAAAACTAAGTTTATTTTTTATACCGTTCGTCGTTGGCAATTTTCAAACGAAATATTGTACCTATTATACAACACAAATTTCAAATCATATAATCAAACAGCAAAATAAATCAATACATAATCTAGTCAACACACTTTTCAGAATTTTAATTTTAGTTCAATTAAAACCATTAAAAATAAATCCGACGAAAATACCTCAGTTTTATATTTATTTAGGTCTTACAAATTAAAATATTTCAGATTTTTTTTAACACACTTATTTTGTTTAGACATTATTGAAAAATCATAAATACTTATGATCAAAAAATACTTACAAGCAGTACACGATATTTATTATCGTGCGTTTTGAGCATTTTTATTGCTTACTTCAATGTAGGTATATATTAAAGCAAGTTTTGAATGAAATAAATCGATATTAAATTTTTAATTTAAAAATTTGATACGGGGAATAATCGATCTTTCTCATCGGAACCTCCCTGTACAGTAGCAAGCATTTTTAAACATTTATTCTCAGCCGCTGGTCAATGGCTCAACAGTGTTTTGAATGCTTTAACGGTTCAATGTTACAGTAATAGCTTTTGAATGTTATACCAATCAATGCAATATTAATCATTGAAGAAGAAAATAATACTAATAAATCTAAATGAAACGGGAAACAGGAAACAGAATAAGACATAGAAAATTAATGGTAATGGTTGCAACTAGGAATCAAATCCAGGATTACCTAGACAACTCCTCAATCCACTCGGCCGTTGCGACCGTTACCTTTTTATGTGCCTAACTTTAACCTTAAGATCATCAAATACCAGAAGACATTCCGGATACAAAAATTGCAGTGACGTGCATTGCTCTATGTCATTCTATGACAAAAGCTGAGCTGTATTCGGTTTTCTAGTTCGGGTATGAATTTTTTTGTAAATATGTAAAGGAATAAGAGTACCTACCTAGAAATGTCTAGGATTCTTTTATATTTATTTACCTACCTACCTACCTAGTATTTAAGTACCTACCTAGAAATGTCTAGGATTCCTTTATATTTGAATTATGAATTTTATTTTATTCTATTTTTTTTGTTCAAATGTCATTGCTTGGGTTATTATTATGTTATGTGACTGACATTTTTAAATATTATAAAAAACAATTTAATTTCTGACAAATAAACTTTAATCGTCGTTTCTTATACTCCAGAGCAACACATTGTTTTATTTGTCAAAAAAACCTAAAGATAACAAACAGTCTTATAAATATTTAAAAATAATAATTGAATTGAATTTAATGTTTCAAAGACCCAATCATGTCTGATTACGTCTCAAAGGGATCGAAATGAAAGTCTTGTCTTCTTCAACGGTAGGATTCTTCCAAACAGGACCTCCATCGATATGCTCGGTGTAACTCTAAGTGAACAGCACAGGTACGGGGCACAGGTTAAGTAAGCCTCTAAGAAATTGTACGTACTGTACAGGGCCCGCAGATAATTTAATAGTACACAACTGGTAGTCCTGTACAAATCGCAAGTGCACCTCACGGTTGAATTTGGCAGCCACCTCTGGTCTGGAGCCCCTGAAAAACACCCTAGAGTCTGTGCAGAAGCGGCGGTCCGTTTGATAGATTCTCCCGTCTTAACAAACGGATTGAAATATTTAGAGTACAGGCGTCGGGTGGGAATGCTATACTTGTTCTACCGGTATTTAAATGGAAAAAGCTCTGAGTAACTAGCGTCTTTGATCCCCTCGGCACCGGTGCCTAGTCGGGAAACACGCCAAACGCGCGCCCAACATATGTTCACGGTTGACATTTGTCACATGAGAACGGGTCGTTTTTACGACTCGTTCTTGAGTTTAACTGCCTTCAAAAAGAACTTCCACCCAGCATCTTCAAAGATGACATTATTTTGCTTATGGCCTTCTGTGTGAAGTTAATATTTAAAAAAATTGAATATGTGATATTATGTTCGTATTTTATCGACTTTCGCGATGAATCCCTTTAAAACCAAAAATGCTGTCTTGTGGAAATAGTATTTTTACATAATGTACATAATGTATATGAACCATGGAAAGTTACAAATGAAAGCTAGAAATTAGTCAAAATAATAAATTTTATCAAATGTAATTTAAAAAAAATTATGGATTATATAAAAAAAACAAAAAAAAAGAATTATGACATAAAAAAAACCGCAAATTCGTGTAAAAAACATAATTTTGTCGTTTTTTAAATTAAATTATTTTTACGTTTAAATTTTGGTAGGCACAGCTTTTTAGCAGAAACACTGTACGCCACTGCTCAATCGATACCGCTTAGCTCAATGATTGTATTATCATTTATAAAATATGTAAATTTGAATTCCTAATGTGGGTTTACTAGTAACAGGGTTCAACGACCTCCTTCTCTTCCTTCCAAAGGCTTTGAGCAGGTCATCTGATTAAAGACTCAATTATTTCATTATATAATATTCTAGGTAGTGGCTACTAACATAACGTGAACACACAGTCACTATGTCTGTAAGAGATAGGTTTCTGTTCTCCTGAGATTAAGTTAGGAACAATGCATGAGGAAATTATTTATTTCATACAGCAGTGTGACCCAACGTGCTAAAAATTTTAACTTAGGTAAGTTAGGTCTGATGAAAAATACTTTTTCTACGTCAATTAATACGATGCACGTCATTGAAAATGTGTGAAATTAATGAAAAAAATATATTTATGTAATAATCGCAAAGGTGAATAGTAGAAGAAGTCGGGGACGCCCAAGGAAGGCATGGCACGAATATAATACAAGTAAATCAAATATGTATTGGATTTGAGTAATTTCGAGAGTTAGAATAACAAAAGAGTTATATAGATAAGTTTTTAGATTTTCACGGCTAAAAGTATTTTCGTTGTTTGTTTTTGGGGTGTTATGCCGTGTTGCGCTACCTTCTTCTTTAGCCGACGTTTCGGACAGCGTTGCAGTGTCCACCATCAGGGCAGATCCGGCAGATTCGACGATGTGTGATCCGACACATTGTCGGATCTGCCCTGTGTCGGATCACACATCGTCTGATCTGCCGGATCTGCCCTGATGATGGACACTGCAACGCTGTCCGAAACGTCGGCTAAAGAAGGAGGTGGCGCAACACGGCATAACACCCCAAAAACAAACAACGAAAAAGAGTTATATGTTTAAGACGATGTATGAGTGATAACTGATAATGAAGCAAGGAGTGATGCTCTACGTATTGTCTGTCAAATAAGAGTAGAAAACATAGGAGGGCGCCACTGTTCTTCAAATGGCAATACTAAAATTATAACAAAAGGTGAAAATGTAAAGCTGTGTAACCTACATATTGTAAAAAAAACAAAAATACAGTGCGATCTGCAGTTGTCCTAGTGAACGATGAGAAGTTACCGACAATTATCCTACCGATCCTTATCGATCGACCATGCTTGCACCCCTGGTATTTTGTTTTTGTCGACAGGTTCACGTTTTAACATTTATTTAATTTATAAAACCAAGTAAATTTTGAAAAACAAATTAAAATCATTCTCGTCCCGTGTTTTCGGGACAGTTGGAAGCAGCAGTATTATAATTGCGGCAAGTTCCAGAATGGGAGATACTCGCAGTATCGCCCTGGTGTAAGATCACTATTCAGAATTGAAACGTGGCTTGAAATGGCTTTAGCCATGTTTGGTGACCTGATCGGAATATCCAGGTACTTCCTCTAACTTCCTCCTTCTCCCCTCTTCCTTCTACCTTACAACATACACCAATTAGGGTCGCTGGCTTAAGGCGGTTGGGAGCAGTTGGAACTCTTGTGCTAAAAAAAGGAAACTAGAAGTGCCTTCCATAAAAATTTGAATGGAATCAAATGTTCCATTTAGACCATTTATCACGCGCTCTGTCTTATTTACATTCGCCTGACATCGTAGATCTCCATCCCATCTCGTTTTTTCTTTTACTTATCTATTTCTGTATATCCAACTTAGTGACTGATATGATACTCAATTCCACTATCAATGTATATTTGTTAACATCCTATATAAGTTTATGTATTTTCCTACCAAAATTTTTTTCTTCTTTTTTATTTTTTCTCTTACCTTTGTAATGGCACTCCTCCCCAATTCAAACACGAGAAATGTTTTCTTTATTGAATTGGGTAAATTCGTTACTAAACTATTTTATTGTAATTAGATTTTAAGACTTATGATTTTCTTTTTTAAATATATGTACCTAGGTATTTCAAATAAAAAAAAAAATAAAAAAAAAATCTCGTAATAATAGTGACTCACAGTTTTGTATTGAAAAATTAGGCCCGATTGGACAAATATTTTTTATCATGAAACTCGTCCACAAGCCATTTCTTGAGTTCTTTTTCTATTTATTCTATGTATTATATAGATAATTATCGATTAATCATATTTCTTTGAAGATATCTCGTTAATCTTGCACTCAATCCAGCGGTTCCTCAAACAGGGTCATTGATCCAAATACCGACCGTGCAGCATTCGGCGGGTTGGCTGATTGACTTGAAGATGGATTTAATTGGCGATGGAAGCGGCGACTTCCATCTCAGCACTTAGACTAATACAATTTGCCTTTTTTGGACCAAGCGAAAAAATAAAACTAAAAAAAACACACCTCGATTATATTGCATTAGCTGTTAATGAGACTAGTGATGGGTAATCCCGAAATAATTTATTAGTTGAATGATTTCTCGAATTTATATAGCACTTACGAAAATACTTTTTTAGCTAAGTAATGTTCTAAAACAACAGGTATTATTTAATCTATCGTGTTTTATATCGTTCAGTTCATGTCCAAACTAAGTTTGTTGACACTTTATAATAAAATGATAGCAGTTACTACTCAGATTTGCTTTTAGTTTATTTAAATACTTGCTTCTGCTCGCAACTTCGTCTGCGTAGGATTAGTACTTCGAGTAATCTATTTTCTTTTCCTATGTCCCATCTACGTTTGTACCAAAATTCTTAACCTATTTATTTAAAATATCTATAATTCTTGATTCGATTCAAAGTATTAGTAAATAAATTCACTAATTTAAATATTTTCTAAAATAGAATTTTGATTTAATAATCATTGTTTTGCAAAATGTCACTCTCAAATTTTTGACATTTTCTATTAAACAATAATTATTATTTTAAATTAATTAACTAACTTTATAAATTATACTCTATATGTTATTCTGATGTATGAGCTATATTATTGTAAAGTTTCATTAAAATCCATTCAGTAAATTTTGCGTGAAAGAGTAACAAACATCTATACATCCATACAAACGTTCGCGTTTATAATATTAGTTAGAAGATAAGATTTTCTTTTTATACATTTCAAAGTATGAAACGTCGACGTCAAATTTATTAAGAATTCCAAGGATATTACAATGTTCTATAGGTCATGATTAAACCAACTTTGTTCTGCTTTACAGTAAACATATCGATCATATTGTATGAAAATTCATTCGCTTTTGGTTTTTTATCGTACTTTTGGTTCAAATTATAAATTGAATGTCATGAAATGAATTGTTGTCATTTCGAAACAAGCGATATCATTTTAACGATCAGTATTTGAAGTGGCAAAGATCGACACGAAAAAGAATCTTGGCCGTATTGTATCCGAGTTATTTATTCAAAAAATCATTCGCTTATGATATTTTATTGTACTGACTGGTTCACATAATGAATTGTTGTCATTTCGAAACGACTCGATTATTGGAGTTCACATTTTATCGATCAATTTTTGAAATGGGAAAGATCGAAACAAGATTGTGAGTTAAACAAAAAGAAAACAACTCACATAAAAATATCGAGCAGTCATACCTACAAACTATATTGAGTGATTACTAGTCGATTACCAAATATCAATTGTAGAATTCTCAACATAAATTACTATGAAAAAATACACGCCGTCGATATCTGTCTAATTCACCATTAAAACATGTAACTACAATTCATTTGCGTGTCTTAAAAACGTATGACTCTATTTTATTCCAAAGAGTTACATCGTAACTCAACACTGGCTTTTAAGAAAAACGTAAATCTACGGTAAAAACTGTCTTATCATCGCGTGATCATTCTCAATTATGGTTAAGTAATACCGGGGTCGATTGGTGTATTTTTTCTATTTACCGTTGGAGCACTGTCCGTGTTGTAATAGAGATGTTAGAACTAGCAGGTACCTGTATTACTGAATAGTTTTTTTCCAATAAATAACAGTTTTTTTTTCTTTACCGTAGATCTGTGGGTGTAGCTGATTTAAATGATGAAATAATTTTTTGGAGGATCCAGGGCACTTATTACGGTAACGGTTTTTATTTTCAAAATTATAATAATTATTTAACTGTCGCAGACCAGAGAAAAATCACAGATATACTAAAGTTATTTTTAATAATATTTAAAATTACAATAATTTTCTGTTAAAAATGTTATTTTTATAGGTAGGTACTTTATCGCTTGACTGAAATGTTTAAACGAAAAATACTAGAATAATGACGTTACGTACGACTTCTCTCCAGGACTACTATACTTATCCTTCCCTGTCATTATGAAAGGCCTTTTAACTAGCAACACATGTATTTTAAAAAAACCTCCAATCAGAGTTCAGGTAAGAGAAGCAAGGGAAACAAATGATAATGTGAGCTCTGACATCATGTAATGTGCACAGTTGTTTATATATGGAAATTTAAGGCAAAATAAACTATTTTTTTGCTGACGTTATTTCCATCACAAGCTTCATAATAATAATATAAATCGTTTGTTAAAATACATTTTTTTACTCCGATTTGGTTGTAAATAACTACTCTGTAGTTAGGTTTTAAATTACAATTATTCAGAAATCATATAAAACTATAAATTGCACCATGAATACTTTAGTTAAAGTTTTGAGACCTCGGTGTTTAAAGTTACGAATTGCTGTATCAAATTGATTTGCAATTAATTGTTTTAGAATTTTTTGTATATCACAGAAATTTGGACGGTCTTACACTCGAAAAATACTAAATAAATGGTTTTTGCCATATTAATTTTTTTTTACTTAATACACTACAGAATTTGGAAAATGCGTAAGAAAACTTAATCAATTACAATGCATTTCAAATATTTTTTGAGTTACTATGTGAAACGACAGAAATATTTGACTTCTTACCCTTTTAGCACTACGCGTGTTTTTGGTATTGTCTGCACAAGGAAAGTAGCGCCGAAGTTGTATTTTTATTTTTTTTATGAATAATTTTACAAGAATAAAAAAAAGTTAGTTACAGGAAATAGTCAAAAATAATCTTAGCCATAAAGGGGTATTTTTTAAAAGTTGTTTCTTATACATAATATAACTTCTTAATGAAAAAACAAATTATTTTGTATTTTACGCTTATATTTTATTTAATTCAAATAAATAGAGAAGGTAGGAAAAACTTCAATCTATCCATATTCCGTAGCATATTTTTTCGTGTTCATAATGTAAACCGATTCGTAGTAATCTAAATAGTAATTTGGCGTATAGATTTATCTTAAAGCAATAAATAAAACAAAAATGTGCGTAAAACTGCGACTTTTGACTTAATACAGTAAATAACTCATGGTGCGATATATATCAATGTTGTATGTTCATTCCTTTGATTATTGTAATAGACAGACATTAGACTCCATCATCGTATCGCTTCTGTACAGTTCTGTATTATAAACGCATAATTTATACTTAATGGAGAATTACTTAGTATTTTCACCTCCCAGAAATGAAATTAGTATTCGAACAATAAGACCAACTATTTATACACTACTTGATTAGATTGTTGTCGATTGTTATGCGCTTTGGCTATGTTGGTTATTGGAATGCAAAACACCTATTATATACAGTTAAAGCCATTGAGAAAAGTTAACGCACCTCAAGGATTTAATCTAAGAAGTCTACTTTGAAAGGTGACAAGTCAATACAAATTACTCATTAAATTAGCATTTAAACGTTGTGTAAATTAGAATTACTTTGAACACCAGAGTATTTTCTTTTAGTATGAACCTACTATCTGTGAAGGTACTTAGTTAAAGTACTTAGTTAACTCATTCAACTCGTTTGTAATGAAACTTTTTAAATATGTAATTGTTGTTGTTGTTGTTGTTAAAGTATAAGAAAAATATGGATTAATAAATGTAGCGTTCAGGAACTGGATTTGGATTCAGTCTTCAATCTAATCCTCAGTACTAGAACTTCGTTTATTGAATACTAATGGTTACAAATTAAACGTCCAGCTTAGCTGGCGGTATGATTTTATTAATCAATATCCGGAGCATTGCTCGCTAAAGCGATCCCTTGAAATGACCCACTTCGGGTCGCAACTCCGTCAACGTTCGGGACGTTGCTCCGCGGTAGAGCCCGCCCATCTATCATAAGTAAGAAGTAGTGTTGCAAACACCACAATACATTACGAATTTCGAACTTTGGAAATACATTTGTCTTAGCAGTATCTAAAAATGATAGTTTGCAAAATGGTGGAACATCCCTCTGGGGAAGGGGAATTAAAAAAAAAAAACATGTTTCAAACAAGGTCGAGTGAGGTATTGTTTACTATGTTTTGATTCGTGTGGATACGAATGAGACTACTTCAAAGACAACAGAATCAGTATTTGGTGAGATAAGACAGGGTTTTAGTAAAGAAACGTAACTAATAAAAAAATTACAAGGGTTTATCTCCCTTGGAGGGGTGTTCCATCACTTTATTTTGGGAGAACTCGTCAAATCTTCATTTCTACTGCCGAGAAGAATGTAGGAGCAAATTTTTATGTACGCCTTAATTTTGTCACCAGTTCTGACGAAGAATGCAAAGAAGCCGAAACTAAGAAAAACAGTATCTAATTCAAAAATACTTTTTAACAGATGAGCTGTTTTATTGTTGATCGGTTATTGCACTTAGGTTAGGTTTAGAGAGTTTGGAGGCGGGTAGGGGTACTGCCGCCCCAGGATTAATTTATTGGATAACCAACCCCTTTGCCATAGGTCACCCCAAGTGATTCGCTACGTTTGGTTACTCAACAGGGGTGCCCTGGTTCATGGGGGGTGAGGTTTGTCCGGGTTTTGGCAGGCCGGATCGGGAGAGACTGGTTGATGGAAACCTTTTGATCTCTCCAACCGGACTCTCCCGGAACATCGCCTTGCACCGCACAGTGGGAGGAATGAATGCGCATGTTTGTCATTCCTAGAGACACCGACACCCCAGATTCATACCCACCCCTCATAACTTTTCCTTCCCAGAACTTCATCTGCTTCCTTTCCTTAAAATACCCTCCACACAGCATCCCCAAAGATGACATGTAGGCAGATAGGCCTTAATGGGAATTATTTTCCTCAGGGGCTCCCGTGTGGAGCTAATGTACAAAAAAAGGTACCTTATAAAATTTGTTAAAATCCACACTTGCACTTCTATTCAACTATTTTAAGAATACTTTTTTCTACAAATTTAATTTCTTGCTTGCAGAAGGAAGATAGTGCAATATTGTTTGGCCGGTCAATTTTCGCAAAAAAGTGACAATGAGCTTAGATTTTGATCAATCAGTTATTTCTAAAACGGTGATAATGGATGTAAAGTTTGACCCATTAATATTACTAACTAAAGCAGTGAAATTTACTAACTGAAGCACGTTTGGTTATGAATAGGTACCTACGTGCAAAAGAACAAGCACCGGTAGTACAAGTAGCGAGCATGGTGTGAAAAATTAACTCTTATTTAGACCGTTTGCTGTTCTTACTTTAGTAAGACATTGTGACAGAATTTGTCTCTCGTGGGAATTTTAAATTGTGGCTGATTTAATTCCTCGTTTTGTAATATAATAATTATTATCACTTCATTTTAACAAGGGTATATTAGGTAACAGTGGCCCAATTTATCAGTATTTTTAGTTACATATAGGTAACCGGGTATTTTAACAGGATTTTATATTCCTAAAAAAAAAACTACTAATAAAACTTTATGTTGAAAACGTCATGTTCGTTTTATTCGCGAATATGGCGGCAATGACGTCACGCCGGGTAACGTTGGTGATAACCATTTCACCAGCCAGCGGCGTTTTCTACGTCATAGTGACGTTGTAGCCAGTTGGAATCGTTTTGGAATGTAAGGTTTAAGATTATTTTTAAAGTGAATAAATTGAATGAACAGAGATCAGAATCAGAAAAATTAACTTCAAATCGCCCACATTTTTAACTGCAGGTATTCCTAGTTTGTGGATATGGTATACCCCATTGAAATATACTGATTTTTTACACAGATTATCTGCTTAAGTAAGGTTTCTAGGTAAATTTTAAATACTTCCACAGTAGTAAATTTTAGACACTCTCCATGGCAGAGCAAGCTGCAAGCAGTGGTTGAGAGCTCAAATTGTATATTGTATAGTATTGTATATTGTTTGTATAGTATAAAAAAAGCATTTTTTTAATAGGTAATATCAAAGAATGAGAATCGGAATGTTGCTTAAAATAGCTTTAGCCGTGTTTGGTGACTAGATCTGAATAACTAGGTTTTTCAAATCCTCCTCCTCCCCATGTACTTCAACTCCCCTCTCCCTTTCCGCCCCAGAAAATACCACAGTCGGGGATAGAGATAGAGAGTCCTAATGGCTGTGAGCAGTACCGATATTTTGTGTGGTATATTTTTGGGCTGATCTGAACCGCAAGGTGCTTTCGAACATTCTGCAAAAATGGGGATGCTTTAGCTCCACATGCTCCCGGTAAATGTAATTCTTTTGCACGTCACATACAAATTGGTTTGTTAGTAATGTCACTCTTTTACATTAAAGTTAAAGTTTTGACGGCCGGCGTAGTCCAGTGGTAACGCTCTAGACTCCCATTCCGAAGGTCGCGGGTTCGAACCCGGCGTGCGCAAATAAATTTTATTTGATTGATTTGTGTTATTTCACAATCAATTAATAAAAAATAATATATACTATATTTGCGGCACGTTGCAGAGTGGAAGATACTCTCAGTATCGCCCTGGTGTAAGACCACCATTAAGAATTGAAACGTTGCTTGAAATGGCTTCAACCGAGTTTAGTGACTAGATCTGAATAGCCAGGTACTTTCCCACCTTCCTCTTCCCCATCACCTTCCCTTCCTTACTTAACTTCAGCCTCACAACATACCCCAATTGGGGATGCCATAGTCTCACTGGCTCCAGGCGGGAGCAGTTGGGACTCTTGTGAGATATTCACTATAAATTTATTTTTTTAAAATAGGTAAATATTACCTACTTGTTTCGACTCAACAAAGATAAGAATTAGAACTTGGACGCGTATTTTTTTAAATACTACTTATTTTTGCAGCACATTAAAAAAACAAATGCTCGTTTTTCTACAAGCTGCATGTCCAGTGAAAGCACTTATAAGAACTTCGATTCAAAATTAGAAACAACAGTTGGGCTTACGAAAAAAAAACTGGTCCATAAGACACTACCGGTAACGCCAGTCATAAGTACCCGTAACCATATCTGGAAGTATTATTTTCGAACACAAATATTGAAATTGGTCATTGTATTTTGCATTCACAACATTTGGATTTGCTTCCGTTTTAACTTGTTGAAATTGTAACTCGGTTAGTTGTAGTCTATTGAAGTTAATCTCATCAATAAAATTAACAATTATTATAAGCAATAATTATCAGCCTGAAACACTTATCCATATTGAAAAAACCTCCCGAGAAAAGATACATGCCGCCAACGGGACTCGAACCCATGTCCCTCTGATTGCCGGTCAGGAGCTCTTAGCACTGATCTACGGCGGCTTATCTCTTGCCCGCCAAATAATTGAATATGTACTGATGTTTCATTTAATAATTACCGCTTATTTTATTTTTTCACCTGCAAAACAACCGGGTTCGAGTCCCGTCGGCGGCATGTATCTTTTCTTGGGAGGTTTTTTCAATATGGATAAGTGTTTCAGACTGATAATTATTGCTTATAATAGTTGTTACTCTTTGTGCTATGCATAAAAAATCTTGTCTTAAACAGTAGTTTATTAATTAAAAATAATAATAAAATTAACATTTATTTGTTTGTCCGAATCGGTGAGAAGTCCCGAATGGTGAGCTCTGCCATGAATTGCAAAAATTTCAGTTTACAATTTTTGAGGTCAATGGATTTATTTTCAGATCGCAACGTTATTTACATCTCAAAAAAAAAAAATTTTTTAAGAGGTCACAATATTATTTGTTATCACTTTAAATATTTTTAACATCAACTCTGATATGTGCAGTATTGTAACGAAACCGGTTCGCCTTTTTTTTAAAGTTTTAATATGGATGATAAAGATAGATAAATAGTTTAAAATAAACTAATTTCCTATGTCGCCATTCAAAGGCATACTAGATCAATATTTGAACATTTCCTGAATTCTTGTTATTTCTTTAATATTATTACAGACTTACAGTAAAATACGAACCTTTATTGGTATAAGCATGCTTAAATATTTGACCTCTTCATTAGACTCCCCGGAAAGAGGTCATGCGGCAAAATTACCAGTTATTCAAATACAATTCCACTTTACCGCAAATTTCAAGTATTTCTAATAAAAAATAACTGTGAAATTATAACGCGAAGGATTTACGCGGTGTGGAACAAATCAATACAAAAATAATCTTTTTTCTGATCAACTGTGACGATGATATGTCTAGACGTTCTGGTAACTTTAATACATTAAAAAATATTAGTTTTTCACGAAATTCCAACTAGAAATGAACAGAGTTTTATTTTATTATGGAAATTGCGGCCGTTCTTTCAATAAATTGTTTTTTTATCAAATGATAGTGGTCAAACACCTTGTTCAAGTTTACAGAGACAAAACTGATAAACTTACTTATACTACCTTCCTTTCAAGCCAGACTGGTATTTTAAAAAATGTAAATAGCTATGGATTCATCGATGTATTTATTACCTACTGAGATTTAACGATTAATTTGTACCGTTTAAAAAACTATTGTACGTACTCTTATTTATCCTATAATTGTATGCAATGTTACATGTCAAATACATTATTCTTGTAAAAATCCTACGAAGGTGCAATAAAAAAATAAAACCTTTTTATGAAATTTAAGAAGAAGGTAATACTTATAAATCTAAACGAAATATGAAAAAGAATATAACACAGAAAAATAAAAAAAGGTAACCTTTTTAATTTTTTGTGTCTTGTTCATTTTCATATTTCATTTAGATTTATTCGTATTCTCTTCTTCAGCGATATATTAGATTGATGGGTATTACCTTAAAAAAATATTATAACAAGTTATTATAATAAAATTACTTGTTTTGTCGCTCAATTATAAATTGAATAAAATAATATTTAAAACAATGAATAATTAACATTAATTTTAGATAACTGCACTTTTGAAATATTGTTTACGAAACTCTTCTTACCCCTGTTTAAATAAGATATTAATACGATTGTTTTTGGTCAATTTAAAAAAAAACTGGTTTCGTAATAAGTTTTGTTTACAGAAAAATCCACAAATTAATCATTAAAATTAATTCGTTTTTTGCACTCACCTGACTCTTTCACTTGAAACTGCCGATAGACACAACTGAATATCGATTAGCGCACTGATTACGTCCCGCGACCGGCGTGCGATAAAAACAATACAGAATTTAATCGACTAAGTGATGTGCACTCCAAACTGACTACCTATAACGGAGGAGCGATTTTCGAGAGAGTATGTGTTTGACTGCGGTTCAGTCGTAACTGTGAACAATCCGATCGTCAGGTTCCGTAGGCCTTCCCTTTCCCCTACTTCATCTTCTCCGTGTTCTGTCTCCCGGGTACTGGTACATACAGCCTACTGACTCCCCCCTCTTTAGTCTTTACCCTGGCTGCGGTAGCACCCTCCCCCCTCGGTGGTCTAAAAGAGGCTTTGCAGTTTGTCTTGTCTTTGGAAGGATGCGCGAATAAGTTTTGCGGTGTGTGTTTGATATATATTTTTTATCATTTTTTTTTTAATCATCATTAACGCGCTAATGGGATTTTACGTATTTATAATTTTTTTATGATTAAGTGTAAAACAGATCAAGAAAAGATTTAGGTAACAGAAAAAAATACAAAAATGTGTATAAAAAGAGGTAGGTATAACACATGATATTCTGTTGAAAAATGCATTGAATTGTTATTTTCGAGCTTAGGAGGGTATTACCAGAGAATACCGGAATATGGTCCCTTTTATATCAAATTCTAGACCAATGACTCTTTTTTACAAAAAAACATAAATTGATTTTGAAAGATTGTTATTTTATCTGGTACACGCAGTTTTAAAATTTTGAAAAACTAAGTGTATTTTTAATATAGGCACTAAGGTTATATGTATATTAAATAAGACAAAAATCATATCCTATAATCATATAAGAAAATAAATCAATATATAATCTAGTAAACACAATTTTTGAAAATTTTAATTTTTGTTAAATTAAAATCGTCAAAAAATAAATCTGAGAATGTGTTATGTCACAAAAATACCTCAGCTTTTCTTTTTATTTAAGGTCTTACAAACTAAAATATTTAAAAAAAATTTTACAACTTATTTTGTTTAGACATTATTGAAAAATCATAAATACTTATGATCAAAAAATACTTACAAGAAATACACTATATAAATAATTTATCATTGTGCTTTTGGAGCATTTTTATAGCTTATTTGAATGTAGGTATATATTAATGCAAGTTTTGAATGAAATAAACCGATATTAAATTTTTAATTTAAAAAATTTGATACGGGGAATAATCGATCTTTTCCATCGGAACCTCCCTGTACAGTTGCAAGCTTTTTTGAACTTATTCTCAGCCGCTGGTCAATCGCTCTTAACTTTATCGTAGTAATAAATATTACAAAATAATATTATGGATTGTATAAAATCAAATGTGGAAGTTAGAAGGTATTCAGATTTTAAGAAAAGCAAACATTCCCAGGTTACGAACAACCTGACGGTATTTGAAAATCTCCTACTACCACCACAGTAAGCGGAAAATGTTGTCTATATCGTGATGGAGGACTAGCTCAGCCTAGGAATTAAACATACGACGCCTGGTTAGGACCTAAACGCGATGCCAACTCGGCCACTGACTATGAAAAATATGTGTTGCTTTTATGGTGATTAGTTTGATTAAAATAGGATTTTTGGAACGTTAGAAAAAGTCAACATTAAACATCTCCCGAAAACACAAAAACCTTTTTTTAACTATTCACTCATTACTTTAATAAATCTATTTGTTTCTTCAAACTTCGCAAAATCACTTTGTGGCGTCATTTTGAATTAAATTAAAACAAATAACTTTGTTTAAACCACTAATATAATCATAATCACCTACATGAATCAAAGCCGATGGTTTCTTCGTCAGGGTAGTAATGACATTAACAAAATAAACAAATAATAATTTATATAATGTAATTTTGCATATTTTTAAAATAATTTTTATATTTAATTTTAAATAATTGTTTTTTACGATATTTTTTAATTAATTAATCACCTCTCTCTTTAATATTTTTGTCCATAGTTGTTTTTAATCTGTTCTTTTTAGTCTATACTTGTTTGTTTATTTTGTTAATGTCATTACTACCCTGACGAAGAAACCATCGGTTTTGAAACATGTAGGTGATTATGATTATATTAGTGGTTTAAACAAAGTTATTTGTTTTAATTTAAATCTATTTGTGTCTATTTTTATTTATTTATTTACGATTGATACATTTAAAGCCAAAATATTAGAAATAATATTACATAATAAGGGAATATACTTAAAATGAATACAAGTGTTATTATTACGTTGTTTTAGGTCGATATTAGCTCATAGCTAGGCAGATTGCCTGTTCTAAGGAACCAAATGTTTGTAAAGTGCCAAATGCAATTTAATTTATTTTTATTTTTTAAAATTAAAATTAATTTACTATTCTGAGTTTTCACTAAATGAACCATTCGTGGGTAACCATGTATATTTTTAAGTCACATTATATAATTATTAATATGGGGGGATTTTATTGTTTAATTTATATAATTATATTGAACACATATTTTGCAGTTTTTTTAAATACACCTAATTTAAAGATTCTGATGCTATCGATTTTAAAAACAGTATATCAAAATCTGACAAAACTAGATTTTACATGAAAATCACTGGTTTCTTAAAAACATGGTTTGTTAGCAACAAAAAATTGTTTAAATTTTTTATTTTTATAAAGTTTTGCCGAAACGACATTTGATATGACAATGTTTAATAGTTCATGTTGCCTAATAAGCTAGCGTACTTCCGTGGTCTACATTTTAGGAGTAGTTTTTTTTTCCTGATTATATTTCCGACAGTTGTAACACGATTTAGTTGAGTGTCGAAGGTAAAAAGAAAGGTTTAAGATTATAATATTTAATCTAAAATTCACAATAATGTCTTTCTTTTCAATTGTTGATCTTACCATCGATTTTACCACTTTCAAAAATGATCTGTGAAAGTGTCATTTTGTCAGGATATGAAAGATAACATTATTTATTTTAATATTTAATCATGGTAGATGCATTATATTCTGCTTCTCACGGATTTTCACTTCTACGAGGATTTCCTACTTCGTCTTTCTTTTGTGAAATGGTTTGTCTTATTTCATTTGTCATCTAAACGTGTTCCAGTTTTTTTGTGCACTTGAGATCTTGTAAACCAAGTTAATTATAATAAAACCACAGAAAATGTGACATGTCTAAATTGCTTAGAAAACAATGCCAGCTTATTCCTGACCTTTAGCAAATATTTTTTAGTAAAATTTAACACACTTTGTAGACAAACACCACTTAAAAATCAGGATTTTAGAACTGTAGAGATTCTGAAAATATTAGAAATCTTTCCAGAAAAGCGGCGCTTTACTATTATTTTTTTTGTTTTGTTAAAACGTCGCGGCTGATTATACGAGGATGTCAACTGTTTAATGGAAAACGTCCTTTTTTTATTAATATATTTTCTGTTATGACATACTTATGAGTTCCAAGGCTTTGAATCCAAAATATTTTGTTTATTAACTGCTCCCAAGAATTAAATGTAAGTATTTCAATCATTTAAGACGATAGAATTCTCTTTTCGAATTATTAAAACATATCGATATAGCTTCTTCTTTCGAGAACATATTGTGTTTATTACAATTTCGTGAAAGTTTGGGTGTAGAAAAATGTTTACTACCGAAAATTTTGCAGGTATAAATGAGCGTTGTCCCAATCGCACATTTCGCATTCGCATGTACCGTAAGTGTGTTTGAGCTTATTGTGAGCGGGACAGAATGACGCGTGTGTTCCCCGTGTAGTACAAAGTCTAGCCTCTTAAATATCACATTTTTTGCCTACAGGAGAAGAGAGAGTAGTAATGTAACACTATTACTGCGCTGTCTCACACTTCTTGAACCACTCTTATTGAAATAAATATCTACCGACTAAATATTTTTCTGAGACGCCACGGACTTTTTCAACCATTTAATCGAACATAATTTACAATCCTGAAATTCAGTCCAGTAGTATTGACCAAAACATCTAATTGTTTTCTTCTTTACTTATTTGTCTGTTAATTGTTGAATTAACTACGCACGAATGTAATTTTTTTTAATAAAACCCGTCCTTTTAAATTATTTTGTTGTTGTTTAAAACAATTGGGATGAGTTTAAAATCGTTTGTACAATACTGTAATTGCGATAATATATTATTTTGTATTGTATACAGGTCTTGTAGCCTTCATTCCCAGACTTGTGAATGGCTTTTGTGGGAAATCTTACTAAACACAAAATCTAGCATTTTCGTGCATAAATTAATGAATCTGAACACGGATTCATACTGAAAACCTTACACAATGCAACTAGGTTATAGCTTACACCGAACAGCTGTTATACAACTCGTAGAAAAACATCTGTCTTTGTACTTAGATAGTAAACGACATTTTGTGAAAGCTAAAATTTTCTGATTGATTATAATTTACAGATAAATGAGTTATTTGCGCCTCGGTTCAAGGGCAAACCTACTAATACAATATCAGAATTCAACTATCAGGAAAGTTGTGTTTTAGTAGGTTTCAAAATAATTCTTGAATTGAATTATTTTAATAAAAACACACTTAAGAAGAAACCCGGTGGTGGAGAAATTTTAAAAATAGATTTTACCAAATTGTTGCTGTCACTGTTGCTCTTACTCCACCGGATATTGAGCGAAAGGGACAATGCACCTCGGGCTACTAATACCCAACTAAAACTACATAAGAAAAAACTATTTTATGTCTGAAAGTTTTGCTCTTTTTAAAAAAACATTGTCTAGTCTGTATACTGAACGTCTTTTAACGGCGTTCAAACCAGTCAATTTTATTGATTTTTGGAAGGTCATAACTTCTATAAAAAGTAACTTATCAAAAAAAAACAAAAGAACCGACACACTAGTAGATGATATCTATTTTATATAAAAACAATATTTTCTCTAGGGTTAAAATCCAGAGAGATAAATAGGGAATACGTTTATATGGAAAAATCACCGCCGGGTATCCCCTTAAATATTGTTCCATTCGAAGGTGGTTGTGGTTTAGGTGTAAACAGATAAAAAAAAACACAAATATAATTCCACTATAAAATATAATGATTATTATGCTATACCGAGTCGCCTTATTAAATCCAATGTGACGAGTTTACTTAAAACCGTGTTTTATGTGATTACGGTACAATAGTCCCAATAGAGCCAGTGGGAATATGGCTTCCTCCAATTTGGGTTATGTTATGTGGCTAAATAAATGGAAATGTTATGTGTAAGAAGTTTAAGATTACCTCGTTATTCAGATCTGAAAGGCGAATCTTTTGTGTTATGTTTTGCGTTCAGTCATCGTTACGAGGCAGTTAAGTCAAAAAGGCAAAATCCATAGGATATCGGAAGGCATCCGTCGTGCGTTATCGTCTGTCAATTTTTTTATGAGTTTTCTAATGATTGATAAATTACCTACTCAAAAACAATAATTACTATTAATTAGTTATCAAAGCTACTTAAATATAAGCCTTATAGGCGTTCATAAATCACTATCCATTTGTGGTATTATTTTGATGTTTGATTCGCAAATTTTCTCACGACTGACATCTCTTAACAAGCATTACGCGGCATAACGCGTAATGCTTAAATTTTGTTGTTAAGACGGCGTTTAAGATCTAGCGCAATATTTTGCTCGTTAGCACGGTACGGATTACCGCATTTTAGAGTGATTGACCAGCGGCTGAGAATAAAAGTTTAAAAATGCTTGCAACTGTGCAGGGAGGTTCCAATGAGAAAGATTGATTATTTCCAGTATCAATTTTTTTAAATTAAAAATTAAAAATCGATTTATTTCATCCAAAACTTGCTTTAATATATACCTACATTCAAGTAAGCAATAAAAAATACTCAAAACGCACGATGATAAATTATTAACTATCGTGTACTTCTTGTAAGTATTTTTTGAACGTAAGTATTTATGATTTTTCAATAATGTCTGAACTAAAAAAATTGTAATAATTTAGTTCGTAAGAAAAAGAAATTGAGATATTTTTGTCACAAAACACGTCTCGGATTTATTTCTTAATAATTTTAATTTAACTATAATTATTACGGCTGATTTAACACGTGTTACGCTGTCGCAAAAGTTACAGAATAATACTAGAAATTTTTAGCTACGCAAACAATATGAGAATCTATAACTCTGTAAAGTGGCGCAAACATTGGAAACCCAGAAACTCTTCAAAACATGCAGGATGAGAGCATTGAGTACAATAGTGAATTCAGTTTCTAAAATTTGAATAAATATTGACAAGTTTCTATTGCCTAAAGTTAATCAATCTTTTTTTTTATTTTCGACTAGATTCAAAAGACAAATAATCTGATCTTATGACGCTTTAAAATATCATTATAGCAATGATTAAAATATATGAGATCAACGTATTTGTTTTAATAAAGTAACAAACTATTTAATTATATACTCGAAATTGAACTTCACAAAAAATAGACATAGATAATTAAAAAAATTGCAAAAAATATATAATTTTTTGGTAGAATCATAAACAAAGTAAATAAAGAAACATGCCAGATAATATAAAATACAATTATTTCATGTTCAAGTATTCTTTTTCTCTTTAATGAAGAGATAATGAAAAAAATGCAAATACTGCAAAATAAAGCAAAGCTAATAAGAAAATTAATAAAAACTAATAATAATTATGACAAAATTAATATATCATTGATGTAGCTATTCAAAATCCCTGTAATACTGAAAAAGCTGCTTCTGAAAAAATTAGAAATTATACAGATTTAGGAAATGAAATTAAAAGAATTTGGCATTCTCATACTATAAAAATATTACCATTTGTTATTTCGTCTACTGGCATTATACCTAGCTCCCTCATTAAAAATTTAGGCATATTAGATTTGTCAAAGAATTTGTATATAAAAATGCAAAAATCAGTTATTTTAAATACACGTAGGATTACGAAAGATTTTTTAAATATTTATATTGAGGGATCAGTAGGGTTTATCGGTCAAATTAGGGATTCTGATATGAAAATATCTGGAGTCGGTGAATTATTTTCCCATTTTATAGTCTGGTAGGTTAACATGTTGTTCTTGTATTGTTTTGTATTAATTATATACTTGCATAGTGTGGATTTACTAGACCATCATTTATATGGAAAAGTGTGTGAAAGGGTTTAGTTTTTCCTATGGGAAAAACTAAAAGTCCGGTGCGTAAAATATAATACAATATTCTAAATACTTAAGGGCAACATGTACACAAGGATAAGAGACATGTTAAAGGAGCTGAATATTTTGACGGTGAAACAAACTGTGTATTTGAATGTATTATTTTTATACATAAAATCAACATGGGTGTGATGTCTAAGGAACTGAAAAGAAAAATAAATTACAATTACGAAATACACGGACGTGGGACGAGAAATTCAAAGCAAATTAGATTGCCAACATGAAAAAAAAAATCAAGCACCAGACCGTCCAATTTTATAACAAAATCCCGAATGAAATTGCTGAGATAGAAAATATTAATAAGTTTAAAAAATAATTCAGAAAGAATATCTACCTCAAATATTAATGATTTGATTTATTTGTAACTGTATATGCTAATATTTACAGAAGGATTATGTTGTTACAATGTAAATGTTTATAAAACTATTAGCACACACGAATATGTGAGCTGACTTAATATCAATAAATAAATAAATTTCTGATACCTAGCAACAAAAAGGAACAGGTTATTTTTTTATCAAATTGTATCTTTAAATTAGGATGGAAAAAGCGTTACCCAAGTCTAAAGTAACCATAGATATTTTTTACAGGTCGTGTCGTGCGATGAAACGTAAAATTAGTTCGTGCTTATAATAAACAATAACTACTTAGTTAGACACCGTTCTGCAATAAATCGGAAGCTGTAAATATTTACGGTATATTATTGCGTTTCGGTTTATTGCTTTCTACGTCTTCAGTGGCATTGGCAATGAACCTCTCTCTGTTGAAAAAAAAAGACGAGATTTATTTAGTCTAATTCTGAACTTTACTGGAAAAGTCGAGTCCGTTATTTCAATTCTCACTTGCATTTGGACTAACAAAACTCCCCCTATCGGAGGTGCGCTCTCATCAGAACAACTCAATGGAACTGCACACGCACCAGTTGCACGGATTCAATGAAGTATTCTTATTCTATTACTTCATCCGTTAATTTTTTTTGGATTATCAACTTGTATTATTTTGTGGGCATTAATTGTTATGTAATCATTTTATCTTTATACTTTATTTTCGATTAGTTTTATTTTGCAATGATTTTATTTGTTACTTAATTTTATAATTTAGGTTAGTTCTAAAAACGGCAGTTGACAAAAAAATTAATTATAACATATCATTTGCATGGGGCAGTTTTGGGTTATTTCACTTGCTCACAATTCTCTCAACAGCTTATCTACAGTAATAACAAATATTTTCGATTTACGGTTTATTTATTTATTAAGTTGGTTTATAATTCATTACTCGAACCTATGAATAGTGACTATATATCGGATAAGTTGGCCGAGTTTTCTAACCACTGCGAGTATTTTATTTTTATTTTTAATAATATTCGTTGTTAGTGTAGATAAGCTATTGGGAGGATGGTGAGAAATCACCTTAGTTCAAAATTAACTAACGGATACATTATAATTTAATATTAGTGTACCTGTAGATTAGAGATACCTAAATGATTTTTTAATTTTTTTTTATAAAAAATACCTCACAAGAGTCCCAAATGCTACCGTCTGGAGCCAGTGAGACTATGGCATCCTCATTTGAGGTATGTTGTTGTGAGGCTTAAGGTAAGTGGGGAAGGGAATGAGATGGGGAAGTGGAAGGTGGGGAAGTAACTGGCTATTCAAATGTAGTCACTAAACACGGCTAAAGCCATTTCAAGCAACGTTTCAATTCTGAATGGTGGTCTTAGTAATATACTGTAACTAAGCCCACTGTTTATTTTAATGTGTACAAATTATAATTTACAATTGAAAAATGTCCTCTAGAACACAAGTGAACTCCTAGCGTAGAGGACAATATACTATACCGTTGTAATGTAAATATATAATAACAATTTGGGAGACGGGAATGGGTACCGCCGCCCCGGGAACCATTTATTGGATAACCAACACCTCTGCCATAGGTCACCCCAAGTGGTTCGCTACGTTTGGTGACTTAGCAGGGGTGCCCGGGTTCATGGGGTAAGGTTTATCTAGATCATGGCGGCGGATGATCTAGAGACACTGAACCCCAGATTCCTACCCAACCCTCATCCATTTTTCCTTCCCAGAAATTTCTCTCCTTCCTTTCCTTAAAAATACCCTCCACACAGCATCCCCAAAGATGACATAGGCCTTGAGGGAAATTATTTTCCTCAGGGCCCCCTGTGTGGACCTAATGTAAAAAAATAAAAAAATAAGTGGTCCCGTGACTCATGCACACAGAACACGCCAAAGAGACCATTTACTCGTTCTCCTCTGAAACAAGCCTACTGTATTTGAGAGTAGTTTCAGTTATATCAAAACTTTGGAATAAAAATTCGAAGTCGAATTCGAAGTCTATTCGAATATCGGCATCGTTGCAATGCTTCAAGAAGCTCTGCAACGAATGGTTGCCGACTGCACAGTCAATCGCACAACAACTTAATTGATAGAATGTACAATTAAAGAAATTCTTAAATACTTGTGTTTGTGATTAATTACATTTTGAATTTAAATATTATTTGCTTTAATTTTATTTTGATATGTTAGAGATTTGATTGAATTATTTCTTATATTATATATTATTATTATATTATTATCTATGTGTATTGTATTAGAGAAAATAGAAATTCTGAAAGAGCTGAGTAATGACCCATTTGTCAATAGAATCAATGATAAAAACAAAATATAAATTTGTAAAAATCTATTGATAAATAAATGTTTTTATTATTAATATTATTACTCTCTCCCGTTACAAAATCTTAACTTCCTACATCCAATACAAAATTTTAACAAATCTTTTGTATGTTAAACCAATTAAGAACAATTTCTTTTATGAATTCATTATTTATTAACACCTATCAATGTGTCAATTATTTTGGTCAATTTACAGGTTTTATTATTGATTTTGCATGAGCCATTACTGGCAGCTTTAGATACCTACTTACCTGGAAATGTATGTCAAGTCCATGTTTGATAGTATGTATTACACGTTGGGTCCGTTACAATTACTCATAAACATCTATTTTGGGATCATAATCCTATGCAGATACGACCTTATTTAGGAAATTTGTGGATATATCGATTTTTTTTTTTTTATTTATCTAAAGAAATATTTAAAACAAAGAATAATACATACATATCAAATAAAACATAATACAAAAACAGAGAAAAAGTCCCAATAAACTACTTTTAAGTAGTTTGTTAATGGGTAATATATAATTTGATTTTTTTACCAATTAACCCAGTTTCATTGGAGACAACAACAAAAATTTCTCAAATAACGGATAGGGACTGGTTGAGGGAGACCTTTCGACCTCTCCAGCAGGACTCTCTCGGAACATCGTCTTGCACTGCAGTGGAAGAGATGTAGATTCATCATACGTCCGGAGATAGTCCTTTGTGAAGCTAATGTAAAAAAAGTAATTCCATCCTCATAACCGTGCTGTTAAGAGCGATTGACCAGCGGCTGAGAATAAAAGTCTAAAAATGCTTGCAACTGTACAGGGAGGTTCCAATGAGAATGATCGATTATTCCCCTTATCAAATTTTTTAAATAAAACATTTGATATCAATTCTTTTCATTAAAAACTTGCTTTAATATATACCCACATTCAAGTAAGCAATAAAAATGCTCAAAACGTACAATTGTAACTTGTAAGTATTTTTTGATCATAAGTATTTATGATTTTTCAAGAATGTCTAAACAAAATAAGTGTGTAATTTTTTTTTTAATATTTTTATTGTAAGACCTTGAATAAATAGAAAAAAAACTGAGGTATTTTTGACACAAAACACGTTCTCGGATTTATTTTTTAATGATTTTAATTTAACTAAAATTAAAATTCTCAAAACTGTGTTGACTAGATTATGTATTGATTTATTTTTTCGTATGATTATATGATTTGAAATTTGTGTTGTTTAATAGAATCTATCGTTTTAAAATTGAACAAATCTGCCAACGACCAACGGCATAACCTTAGTATATTAAAAATACACTTAGTTTATCAAATTTTTAAAACTGCGTGTACCAGATAAAATAACAATCTTTCAAAATCAATTTATGTTTTGTGTAAAAGAGAGTCAATACCTTTAGAATTTAATTTAAAAAAGGATTAATTTCCGGTATTCTCTGGTAATACCCTATTAAGCATAAGAATGAGCAATCATTTTTATGGGGCACATGCAAATTGTGTGCACGTGTTTAGTACGCGTTAGGCATAATATCTTTTTGGAGCACCTTACACTAAAAACTGGTAGAACTACCATCGAATTCTCACTTAGCTTCTATGTTCTAAATACTTCAATTTTCCCACTACACAATCAAAAACGTGTGCGGTAAAAGCTACTTAGAGTTCGAACGTAATTGTGTTATTTAAAGACCGTGCAAAACAAATGTTTATTACCTATTAAAGGAGTTCATAAACTGTCTTAAGGAATTCCAACCCACGATACAGGTAAGTAGTAATATCTCAAACTAATTACCTAAAGGGCTCATCTTACAAAATACAAAACAAAACGCAACACTTAAAACTATTTACTTCGCAATGAACGCGAAGAATACAATTAAAATATTTCCAGCTACATGAAACGTTACGAAATTAAATATAAACAGAAATGCAATTAGGTTGGTCTTTCCCAACACAGAAAAACAAAACTAAATTAATGGGAGTTACATACTTTAATTAAAATGCCGTTATACCTAAGCCGACCTTAGCACACAAATCTAAAAGAAGATCTTTTCATATTTCACAATAAATGCGAACTTTCGTCCATCTTTTCTCACACATTATCATCAATTGTACTGAATATTGGATAATTTATTATTGTAGATAATGTGTGAACATTTTCAGGTCATTCATGTTTTCATTTGTTATTTTTTTTAAATTTATTGTTCTTTAAAAGGTCTAAACTGCAATTAAACATTTATTTTTAATTGAAGAAGAAGATAACAATAATAATCACATTTTTTTTAATATGAAAATAAACAAGACACAGAAAAATAATAAAAGATAACGGTCATAACTGGGACTTTTTCTGTGTCTTGTTTATTTTCATATTTTAAAAAATGAGATTATTATTGTTATCTTCTTCTTCAATGATATATTACATTGATGGGAATAACCTTCAAAAGTTAAAGAGAGTTTTTCTAATAAAAATATGAATATTTATTATGAGTTAAAACTCAAAACTCAAATTTTAATATTTTGATTAATGAAGTCAATATTGGTGAAACTTAATCAAAAATCTGAAACAGAAAAATCAAAAAAAAGATCGGGTCGGATCGAAGTCTGTGACCGAATCAGATAGGGACACATTAGCTGGTGAGAGCAGTAGCCCGGAAAGCTGAAGGTCCTGGGTTCGAGTCCCAGATGTGATCCGATCTTTTTCCAATTTTTCTATTTCAGATTTTCGGTTAAGTTTCGGTAATATTGTCTTAATTAATTATAATATTTCAATTAAACAGATTGTCAACAGGATGTTTAACCACAACGGAAATATAAGTATACTTAATATTATTAAAATAATTATACATATACAGCTTATAATTATTGACAATACGTCAGAAGCAAGATTTTCCGCTTAGTGTGATGGCAGTAGAAGATTTTCAAAGTTTTATCCGAATATTCTTAATCCTGTCTTTCTTCTAAATTTCTATGCGCATATTATAAAATTTATATTAAGGGTTGGACGGGACTAGTTGAACCAAGGGGCTTGTTGGGCCACGCAAATATCTTGGGAGCCGAAAGACTTTTTAAAAGAATGCCGAACATGTTGTAGAACGCTAGAATTGTGGGGACCTCCCCACTAATCATTATATAGGCGCATAGTATTCATAGCGTGTACACAGGGATTTTTGCTCTAAAAGTAAAAAAGACGTTCGACTGCTTTTTTAAAAATAGATACCAAGGAAAAAGGGACCAAGTAAAGGTAAGTAGATTATATATTGGTGTTTACTCAACTTTATCACGTCAATTTTATAATTGTACTAGCTGACCCGGCAAACTTCGTGACGCCTCAGAATTAATAAATGTTGTGTTTAATTTATTAGCTGAAATAAATTAAATTTTTATTAAGTTAAAATAAATAGGTACTCTATGTTCAAAAAATGAAATTGAGCTGTTGACTAAGCATGAAATGTTCGTCACACTACACCATTGACAGTTCGAATTGATTCAAATTATGTCGACCATTTCACATTATTTGAAAAACTGTTCCATACAAAATATATGAAAAAATTAATTTTCTTCACAATTATTTTTTTCCGTGATGTTTTCTTATCTTTTAACAGTTATTCTGAAAATCGGGACGGAGACAAATCCAACAAATCAAAGATCATAAAAATCGGTTCAGCCGTTCTTGAGTTATAAATGGTGTAACTAACCCGACTTTGTTTTATATATTAAGATTATATTTAGGGATATATGAGTTTATCTGACGAAATTTGTGATAAAACATGGGTGGGGCTAATTGAACCGTTTGGTTCAACTAGCCCCGTTCCGATATCTTACTGTAATTGTATATGTAACGTTATTAACGTTAACGTTATTTTGCTCTTCAACACATTAATAATACCGATTTTTTATTTTTCTAGGCACGTACCTACAAAGAAGACGAATTGGGGCTTAACAAATACTTGCTTTAGCTACCAGCAATTTTTTTCGGGTTGGAACTTGTTCTGTCAGTACGGCGGTACCCATTCCCGCCTCCCAAATTGTGAGTATACGTTCCTTATGGATAATTTATTGTAGGTTTAACCTGATAACATCCACAATCATTATTTTTAATTAAGAAATCTCTTCTAGATTCTATTATTGCCTTGAATGATATATCCGGTCGTAGATCATACGGCCCTATGACCTTAATCGCCTTCTAAATCTGGTTCATTTAGGTTTTCACGTTCAGCGACCTTCTTCTTCTCTCCCCCATTTCACTCACGAATACCTCTGATCTTTGACACACTCGTATCTTACTTACATCGTGTCTCATTATCTCCTCCCATTTCTTATTATTTATATTATCTTAATGTTTAAGTGCATCTAAATTGGACAGTTATTTTCAGAAAAAAAAATATCTCGCTTAAACTCTTACAAATTATCTAGTTTTGTTGGACGGGTCGAGGTAATTTTACGGCAGTAAATAAAAAAAAAACTCTTCACCTAAAGGTTTGAAAAATTGTGGTGTACGTAAACTATAAAGAAAAGAAAAACCAAAGCAAATCAGATCAAAGCAGAAAAGTGCGAGGCAAAGAAAGCAAAGCAGAACAAATAATAGCAAAGCAAATCGGATCAGAATACAATAAAGCGGGGCAAAATAGTTTACTTGCGTTATCTTATTCTTCAATAATCTTCCTTTTAATTAGTCGCCGTATTCTTGATAAAAGAATGATTTATTTTAACACAATGCTCATTTGACAAGACTAACTTGATTGCATGTTTTGTGGTTTAATATGCCCACGTCAATTTTGGCACAAAATTGAGCACATCTTGATTCCCATAGTGGAATCTCAGTTCGAATGTGGCAAATTGTTTAGTCACACGACAATTTTACTTTCCTTGACAAAGATTTATTCACAGATCAGTGGCGTTCCCATAGACATATTATGTATATTATCTTTGAGTGTTCCGCAATAAATATAGATGTATAATTTGTATTTCTTATAACTTATAACTTTAGTACTAGTACGTATGTATACTAATAAAAAATACTGATTTTAAAGAGTAAATATATATGTATCCAGTTGAAATAAAAACTGCATTTTGGGCTCATTTGGGCACAGATTTTGCTTCTAATCGATTGGTTCGAATCTTTAAAAAAAAAAGATCACTTATATTATTATTATAATAGTGAGGAAAATAATTCAGGTCGCTTAGTGGAGGACAAATATGTAAATGAAACCCTAATGAAAAATTATTTTATTTTATTTGTATAATGCTGGGGCCGCATCTGCGCCTACCGTCACGAAGCTTCGCGTAAACGACTTCTTTTTTAAATTAAAAGAAAACGTTTACGCGAAGCTTCGTGACGATAGCGATAGCCCAATAATAAAAATTAAATTTATTTCACTTGGATTGAGTTAAAGAATTAACTTGAACCTAGAACCTAAGCCTTTAATAAATAGAACTGATGCTGCAATATGGAACGCAATACTAAATAATACGCAAAATAACTTTCAGAAATTGGTTTTACAATATAAACAAATACATGCCATTGAATGCGTTTGAGTAAATCAACTGGTTTCTTTTCGAAAAAAGGAAAGAAAACAATTATAAGCAATTATAAATATTATACTCTTTCATCTCTGCTGTATTCTTCCAAACTCTCTTATATTATTTTTTTTTTCATTTACATTCCTTCATATGCTTTGATTTTATGTTGTTTTATATTTTATACCCACTGTTTAAAAAATCGGCCACCATAACACGGCCATGTGCCTAGTATGGCGGCCATAAAATCCACAAATGTTATATTTACTATTCAAAGAATAAAGAAAAATTTAAAAAAAAATATAGTATTAAATTAAAACAAATAACTTTGTTTAAACCACTAATATAATTACAAAGTGATTTTGCGAAGTTTGAAGAAGAAAAAAAAAAAATATAGTTTTTAAAAAAATCTTCGTTTTGATAAAACCTTCCACACGCGTCTATGGAAAATGCCGTATTCATACGGAGACACCTTCGTGCAACACTTAAGTCGCTAACATTTCCGAGTGTTTTGTAACGCTATCGTGTGGCTGATATGGTTATGAGAGAGTTACTGTTACTGGAGGAATACAATGCTCGATTTTAAAATCACTGCTTAAATCGACCTGTCGTTACTTGATTTCGAGATTAACGCATGAAGTTAGGCACCGTTTTTAAACCTCGCTTCATCGCAACATTTTTTTGCAGATTCTCTTCAGGTTTGGTTATAAATTTGCTCACATTTGTCAGTTATTTGATAGCATCCGGCATTTCAACGTGCAGATTCGAGTGCCCCGGGAATTTTGGTAGTTACCGAATAAATAGCGTTCTTTGTTTATGACTACTACAAGATTTAGAGTTATGCTTCAGTATATAATTTTCTGGACGTTGAATCGATCTACTGGTAGAAATTAACATTGATTCCATTATTGTTGATTCCCAACAGTTGGCCCCTAGGCATTCAATGTGCAGTCGGTTTAGGGAAAATACAGCATACCTACTTACGTAAAATATAACTAAATATCCAAGGTGTAAGTGATGTACAGAGGAAGTACCGCAGAATAACAAAATTATAAAAAAATATTTTTATTCAAATTCATCAAGAATAATATATATATAGATACTTGCCTACAATACTGCACGTACTAAAGTATTGATACAAAAAATCGGTACAATAAATAAATTCGTTTAATAGCCATTCCAACTTATTATTAAAGAATTTTTTAAGTCGATATAAGGTTTGAAATTGGTAAATATGGTATTTCAGAATGTTCCTTATGTTTTAAGTTCATTTTGGATTACAATAATTTTTTTTATGGAATTAAAATGCATTTAAAAACGTTAATAAAATATCAAAGATTTTTTTAAGATTGTTCAGTTTTATTTTTTAAATTAATTGTTTTTCCATAAATCCATTAGTCCAGCATTAAGGCTTTGGACTCACATTCCGAAGGTCGCGGGTTCGAACTCGACGAGCGCAAATAAATTTTATTTGATTAATTTGTGTTATTTTACAATTAATTAATTAAAAATAATATATACTATATTTGCGGCATGTTTCAGAGTTTAAGATACTCTCAGTATCGTCTGGTGTAAGACCACCATTCAAAAATGAAACATTGCTTGAAATGGCTTTAGCCGTGTTTAGTGACTAGATTTGAATAGCCAGGTACTTCCCCAACTTCGTCCTCCCCATCTCCTTCCCATCCCCACTTACCTTTAGCTTTACAACATATCCCATTGGGATGCCATAGTCTCACTGACTCCAGACGGGAGCAGTTGGGACTCTTGTTAGGTATTTACTATAAAAATAATAAAAATATCCGTAAAAATTGTCATTTATCTCTCATATTGTAATACTTTTGTGACAGCAAGTAAGTATGATCGTTTTTTATGGGTGAAATATTTTTGAAAAATAAATGGTTGGGCATTTACACAGCTACACTTACATACATATATCTATACAAACCTATACACATACATGAACTGCTGTACTTGTAGCTAGTATTGTCACATTTCCTTCCTACCCTTCCCTATAAACCTGTCCCCTTTTCCTGTTACCCACAATCAGTCAATAATCGACCCTCTTCCTGCAAACATCTCTGCATTTATTTTTCACATCCGCATCCGCTCTTTAGCTACTTACTGCTCTGGAAGAAATATTGTTGAAATATTAACATAGTGCAAAGTTAAAACCGGCCAAATGAAGAAATTTCTACAAATCCCGCAGTGAGTAACTCTCTCCTTTTCCTTATGTGCTTACTTTTACTTGTGCAGTGGTTAAAACATACACATTTCAAGGTCATTCGACATACAAAATAACACAAAACACGCAACACTAAATGTTTTTATTACGATCAGTATTTAAAAGTTTAGATCACAAACAGTTTGAACTAAAATATACCTTTGAAAATCTAAACCAACTGTTTACTTAGCTAATAATGTCGATGTTAAAATGATGGGCTGAATCTAACTATAAAATATTGCGTAGAAATAACAGCGTTGAAACTTCTACGAACTCACACGCTTTTAGCTTTGTGGGATATATGAATGGTTTTAAAAGATTTATTATACCTACTGAATAATTATATTATATTATCACTAATGAAATAGTCCGTTACACACATGTTATATAAAACAAGGTGCCATGTAAACATAACAATATGTCACACGTTTTTTCAATATTTTGCATTATAAATTTAACCATAAATTCTGGAAAATTTATGAGAGCAAACAAGTTTATTTTATTTGCGATTTGGTTTAGTTTTCCGAAATTTGAAGATACAGTCAATTTACGCACCAGAATTTTAGGTCCGGGTTAAGTTTTCCCCATAGGAAAAACTAAACCCTTTCACACACTTTTCCATAAAAATGATCATCTAGTAAATCCACGCTATGCAAATGTATTATATAAATATAATTAATACAAAACAATAGAAGAACATGTTAAACATATCAGACTATTAAATGGGAAAATAAATCACCGACTCCAGATATTTTCATATCAGAGGGTTCGGCTCGGTGGGATTCCTAATTTGACCGATAAATCCTACTGATTCCTCAATATAAATATTTTTAAAAATCTATCGTAATCCTTGCATAATTTATGCATTTTTAATGTACAAATTCTTTGACAAATCTAGTATGCCTAAATTTTCAATTAGAGAGCTAGGTAGGTATGCCAGTAGCCCAAGTAACAAATGGTAATTAATATTTTTATAGCCTGAGAATGCCAAATTCTTTTAATTTCATTTTGTAAAAGAACATTTTTTTATTTATTTTTTACTTACATCATACATTTTATATTTTTGTGATTTTTTCATCTACAATAACTAGGCTAATTCCCGTATTGTTGTCATTAGAATAACTTTTGGGAAGAAAATTGAAGAAGCAGTCGGTGACGTTGTAGGAGGACATTGCAAGATTAAAAGAATCAAGTGGATTCAGTTATTTTACAATTCAATAAAAATGTGAATTGGTTTGTGAAGACATGACCACCATAATTTATGCCTACCTTTTCAGATAAATACCATAATGGATAACTTGTTAATTTTATTACTACACTAAAGCCAAACAAAAATGTTGATTTTTTACTCCCGAAAAAAATGAACAAAAAATACGATTATGAATATATTTTAAATTTATTTTTAAGGTAACGAATACATTTTCCACTAAAATTTTAAATGTGCCATTTCATTTTTCACGTCAAAACATGTTCACCAGCTCGTCCCACCGCCTTGCACCGCACTGGGTATACGGAGAAAGTAAATACGGGACTGAAGTTCTTACAAACAAATCAACAGTGTTTTAATGTTTATTGGCGGGAAAATGTACAAATAATTTGTTGGTATACGTACGAAATTATGTATACCAATAAATTATTCTTACATTTTCCCGCCAATAAACATTGAAACACTGTTAATTTTTTCGTAAGAACTTCAGTCCCGTTTTTAACCGTTTTTACGAATAAAATGATCGTATTTGATATAACATTTTTCTCCGTGCACCCTTTTCTTTTCCAGAACTTCATCTCCCTCCTTTCCCCAAATAGACCCTCCGCACAGTATCCCTAAAGATGATATAGGTTAAATATACCCCTGAGTATGATAATGTAAAGAAATGTCAGTTTTTATTCGTGAATTTTGCTGATTTTGGTGACAGCCGTCTTACCAGCTAGTAGCATTTTCTATGTCACAATCATTATAACCAGTTGGGCATGTGCGGTTTAAGATCGTTTTTAAAATCAATGATGATGAAAGAAACTATTAAAATTACGCACTTTTAGTACTAAAATACATGAAAATAAACTTTAAATCATCCATACAATGGTAGGAATGCATGGTTTATGAAAATACCCCTTTTTAAGAGCGATTGACCAGCAGCTGAGATAAAAGTTTAAAAATGCTTGCAACTGTACAGGGAGGTTCCAATGAGAAAGATCGATTATTCAACGTATCAAATTTTTTAAATAAAAAATTTAATATCGAATTATTTCATTCAAAACTTGCTTTTATATATACCTACATTCAAGTAAGCAATAAAAATGTTCAAAACGCACGACGATAAATTATTAAATATAGTGTACTTCTTGCAAAGTATTTTTTGATCGTAAGTATTTATGATTTTTTAATAATTTGTAAACAAAATGTGTGTAAAAAAATTGAAATATTTTAGTTTGTAAGACCTTAAATGAATAGAAAAACTTAGGTATTTTTGTCACAAAACACGTTCTCGGATTTTAATGTTTTTAATTAAACTAAAATTAAAATTATGAAAACTGTGTTTACTATATTATGTATTGATTTATTTTCTTGTATAATTATATGATTTGAAATTTGTGTTGTTTAATAGAATCTATCGTTTGAAAATTGAAAAAATCTGCTAACCACCAACGGTATAACCTTAGTAAATTAAAAATAAACTTAGTTTTTCAAAATTTTAAAACTGCGTGTACCAGATAAAATAACAATCTTTCAAAATCAATTTATGTTTTTTTGTAAAAAAGGGTCAATACGTCTGGAATTAGGACTAATTTCCGGTATTCTCGGGTAATACCCTCTTAAACATCAGTGTTAGAGGTGTGTGAAGTTATCTAAAATACGAGGCCTCAGCTTTTTCTGTCAGGGAAGTATATAACACACAAGTGGACGGAAGACTAAGTCGGGGATGCCGCAGGAAGACGTGGCACTATCAACAGAATCTTAATTGGTATTTATACGTTTTCTTGAATAGGGTCATGTGAAGAGGAAGTACAAGATATAACTGATGATTATGTAAGACTACATGTAAATAAAGCAAGAAGTATGTGCCAAGACAGAGTTGTGTGGTTTTCAAACCAGTCTGCCCACCGCTGCGGGAAATGTCGTGATGGTTAATAAGTTAGTTGACTTCATGACCAAAATTATCTTTTTGCGGACCTGCCATGTTATTATGTTTGCAATTAATTTGCCTATAATTTTTTTTAAATGAGATAATCAGGGCAGATCCGGCAGATCCATCGACGGATCTGCCGGATCTGCCCTGATGATGGACACTGCAACGCTGTCCGAAACGTCGGCTAAAGAAGGAGGTAGCACAACACGGCATAACACCCCAAAAACAAACAACGAAAATGCTTTTGGCCGTGAAAATCTAAAAACGTATGTGTGAAGTGATTGTTATCCTGCGCTGGTACTGTGTAAAATTATTACAATGAACTTTTAATTTTAAAAATTGGAACTGATAATACATGGTAACAATAACTGGTATACATCATACCAGAAAAACGATAAAGTTCCAAAATTATTATTTCTTTATTTGAAATCTTTTGTTTAAATGTTTGACAGATGTCGTAACATTCTACAATTTGGAAAGCCGATATGGTTGCAGTTGCTCCGGCAACCATTTATTGGAAAACCATAAAGCATTTATTGGATGACCATAATGCACCTCTGACATAGTTCACCACAAACAGTTCGCTATGTTGGATGATTTAGCAGGGGTGCCCGGGTTAAAGGGGTGAGGTTTTCGAGATCTTTGCGGCGGATATGTTGGCCCACCTACTGCGTAGCGGGCCGGATCGGGAGAGTCTGGTTGAAGGAGACAATTTAACCTTTTCAGCCCTTTTTCGATCCATCGCCTTGCACCGTAGTGGGAGGAATGAATTCACGCTTCCGTCACTCCTGGACACAGATTCCTAAACCATCCCTTAAAAAAATTTCCTACCCATTTTCGAGATCTTTGCGGCGGATATGTTGGCCCACCTACTGCGTAGCGGGCCGGATCGGGAGAGTCTGGTTGAAAGAGACAATTTAACTTTTTCAGCCCTTTTTCGATCCATCGCCTTGCACCGTAGTGGGAGGAATGAATTCACGCTTCCGTCACTCCTGGACACAGATTCCTAAACCATCCCTTAAAAAAATTTCCTACCCATTTTCGAGATCTTTGCGGCGGATATGTTGGCCCACCTACTGCGTAGCGGGCCGGATCGGGAGAGTCTGGTTGAAGGAGACAATTTAACTTTTTCAGCCCTTTTTCGATCCATCGCCTTGCACTGTAGTGGGAGGAATGAATTCACGCTTCCGTCACTCCTGGGCACAGATTCCTAAACCATCCCTTAAAAAAATTTCCTACCCATTTTCGAGATCTTTGCGGCGGATATGTTGGCCCACCTACTGCGTAGCGGGCCGGATCGGGAGAGTCTGGTTGAAGGAGACAATTTAACTTTTTCAGCCCTTTTTCGATCCATCGCCTTGCACCGTAGTGGGAGGAATGAATTCACGCTTCCGTCACTCCTGGACACAGATTCCTAAACCATCCCTTAAAAAAATTTCCTACCCATTTTCAAGATCTTTGCGGCGGATATATTGGCCCACCTACTGCGTAGCGGGCCGGATCGGGAGAGTCTGGTTGAAGGAGACAATTTAACTTTTTCAGCCCTTTTTCGATCCATCGCCTTGCACTGTCGTGGGAGGAATGAATTCACGCTTCCGTCTCTCCTGGACCACAGATTCCTACCCCATCCCTTTAAAAAAATTCCTACCCAGAACTTTCTTACATTTATTTCCCTAAAAAGACCCTCCACACAGCATCCCCAAAGATGACATAGGCCCCCGAAGGAAATTGTTTTTCTCAGGTTCTCTTTGCGGCTATTTGGAGCTAATGTAAAAATGTAAGCACATATCATATCAGAGAAGCGATAAGATATGTACCAAAATTATTTTATTAATTAAAAAATCTTTAAATGAAACAAATTACTTGATGTAAACCACTATAATATTATTACGCAAAGAAATTGGTTTCATTTAATTAAAATGACGCCACAAAGTAATTTTGCAAAGATTGAAGAAAAAAATCTTTGATTTGATTTTCTTTTGTTTCAATGTTTGACAGATGTCGTAATTTTCAAGTTTACTAACATTTGAAAGGTAAATTTCTTATTTTCAAATGCTTTGGTCCAGAGACAAATAAATATTTTTTACTTCTTCAAATTTTGCAAATTCACTTTGTGGCACCATTTTATTAATGAAAAATTAAAACACTTTGTTTTTACCACCAAAATCTTTATTTTAACACATCGACATGTTTCGAGAACGATGTTCTCTTCCTCAGGACATAAAATGTACTAACACTAAATAATCAAGTATAAAGCTTTGGTAGAAATGAAAGTAGTGGGGGGGGGGAGGGAGGTGGTGAGGGGAGGTGCTTGGAAGACCAACAGGGAAGAGTTGGGAGGGGGGGGGGGGTGGAAAGGGGAGGTGCTTAGAACATCAAAGGCAAAAAAATTACAATGGAAATATGTTTAAAATAGGGTTATTCACAAAATTGATTTCATTATTAATAATATTTAAATTTCTATTGACATTTTTCCTAATTTCTAAAATTTCTAAAAGGTCTAATTGAAAACCACTAACGTTAGTATGTAAAATTTTAAAACCAGTATTTATATCAAATGAATGGTTAAATTCAATTAGATGGTTAGCAAATTCCGAATAATTATTGCTATTTAGACATCTCAAATGTTCCTTAACTCTCGTTTCAAAATTTCTGCAAGTTTTACCTATGTAAAAATGGTTGCAATTATCAATCTAATATTTTTTAAATGCTTTCAGCTAAAAAATCCTACAAATTATAATATCCCGTGATTTTTTTCCCGGTCTGCGTTAGCTCGTAATAAATTATTTTGAAAACCACTACAACATCAGAGAGATTTCGATTACGCAGGGGCGTAACGGGTAAACGCCCGCGGGTAGCGGTCGGCAACGTCATGGCGCCGCAAGCTTTTTATGCCGAGGAGTTATTTTAGGACTGGGTCAGGTTGATGCTTCTTCTTGAAGTTATGCGAAGATGGCTTTTGGGAAAGAATAAATACGAAATGGTTTTCCATTATTTATAAAATAAATCATAACTTTAAAGCAGAAGTAATTTCTTATTTCGAAACATTGACTCCACAAACAAAAGCCTGTTTGCAAAAATTTCATCTTCGCGGATGCTGTGTTGGAAGTCTGAAGAAAGTTTTTTTTTTATATCGGAAGCAACAACACAATTTGAACGGCGTGATCTGGTTTTTTGAAATTTGCACAATTTTTCCTATTTATTTTTCATGTCATGTCATTCAAAGCATTTTTTGAGCAAGTAAAATAATTTTCATCAAGAGATTTAAAGCTTTTGTAAAACTCATTTAACTGTTAAAAATAATATATATTATTTAATCCAAAGTTTTGTGCATGTTAAGCGAATTAACGAAGATAGGAGTGTAAGGATAAAACATGACGCAAATGTTAATGTTAGAAGAAGTCGGGGACGCCCGAGGAAGACATGGAACGATCAAATGAATCAGATACTTCAGTCAGAATAAAATGAGAGTTTTTATGAGATGATGTATGAATGTGTATTAGGCAAATAGTGTGTGCCAAGACCGGTTGTTCGGTGGTCCGTCCTCTCTGCATACCCCTGCGGAAAAAGGCTTGATTGTTAGTCAGTTAAGTTCGACAAATAATGCTTATCATTTTAAAGTACTATTTCAACCTTAAATACCATCACATCTTCTACGCCAAGTTCAATAATTAGCAACTAAAATTTATCGTAGTAAACAAATTAATTGTGAGAATACAAAGCTACCTACTACGTAATTTAAATGGCCAAAATATTGACTAACAAATATCAAAGTAAGATGGTACTTCGCTTAAAATTTCTTCTCATCAATTCTAATGTTCATAACGGTGTGTTAATGACTTCTCACCTATATCAATTTTAATTAAATTTACCGATGAGACAGAACTCACTAGGTGGGTATTATATGTGTTTAGTCTTATAATTTGAGATCTGCGAAATTGAGATCTGAAAACATTCCGGTGCGCAAAATATCTTAAATACTTATAATGTATATGATTTGGGCACGATGACCGGTTGCAATAACAAGTGTGTTCTACTTCGTATTCCACACGTTTCTGTCGTGATAAAAATATTGGTCTTATGCTGGGTTAATTGACCTTCTCTTACACAGTACGCATAATTTGTTACGATCTTTTTTTAAAAATAATTTTATCTACTTTAAATAACAAGACAATTACGAAAAAATATATACCAAGAAGGCATCTGAAGTGAAAAGGTCATTTTATTTGGAGAAGAGTGGTTGCGACTTGCATGACTTGAGACTGGTGCACAGTTTGTGCATTTTACTTAATCATTTGAACTGTATACAAGCCATTTGCGCATTATACAGTTGTGCCAATTGTAAAAAAAAATATTTTAATTAATGAAGATAATATTAGCGAAAGTCAATCGAAAATCCGAAACAGAAAAATCAGAAAAAAATATGGATACATCTGGGACTGAGTTCCAGTCGCAATTAAAATATTATAATTTGAGGTTTAACTCATTAAGTTAAAAAGTTAAAAATAAAAATATAGAAAAATAAATAGTTTGCGCTAATTTAAAGTCAGTGTAAGCCCTTCTGTGGTATAGCGTTAAGCCGTCTTATTTCTTATATGTTTTCCTTAAACGTTTAAAGTTATTAAACCATATGTTATTCTTTAAGATAGTGTCTACACATTCCCCACGCCAAAACAGAAAATATTTGAAATCCCCTCGATAGAAATAAATCGCAAAGTACGCTCCGAAAATTATTATTTTCACGTTTGTTTCTGTTATTTTACAAGTTATATGTATGAAAAAATTCACAATATAAATACTACTTAACACAACCCCTATGAGATTTTTTCTCTTTTTTAAACGAGTTATTATTTTACAGGAAAGAGTTTAGAACGCAGGCAAATTCTCTTTTTATATTATCGTTATGGTCATGTTTGTTCACTGACTTCCACTTAAAATATTACGGAGGGGTTGTTTCACAGAAATTCAAACATAAAGTTGTCATCAAATGATTATTCAGCACCATTTTGTTTTTTTGACACTTGAAAGCTCCTTTGAATTTTATTCTTTAAGATAGTATCTATACATTCCCCACGCCAAAACAGTAAACATTTGAAATCCCCTCGATAGAAATAAATCGTAAAGTATGATCCAAAAATTATTATTTACACGTTTGTTTCGGTTATTTTATTATATTGTTATATTGATGAAAAAAATCACAATGTTTCTTCAAATGCTACTTAACACATCCCCCATGAGATTTTTGCTCTCTTTTAAACGAGTCGTGTTTTATTAAACATTTTAACAATTTTCGCTTCAATTTTATTGTTTTTAATATTAGCGCGCTCCCTCCAACAATCGTACTGTCTTATCTCTCCTTCTTCTTCTTTTTGAGCGGGTAAGCGTGACCTTAACGTACAAATAAATTAAAATTATTCGTGAAAATTAGAGTTTGTGCAAGTAAGATTGAGAGTGTAGACGGACATTAAAGGAATAACAAAAAACCCTTATCTTTCAATACATTTTTTTCCTTAATCTACTAAATTAACTTAAAAAATTGAATTACAAGTTTTTCAGTCTGGACAAAAAAATTTGTATATAGGGTCTTCTGTGATTCATTTCGCAGTGATTTTCTTATTACGGTAAAGGTAAACCAGAAGTAGATAACTGTAACATGTTACTGTATTTTTGGTAAAAGGATTTGGGCTGTTTTTCAGGTCAACGAATGCAGGAAAAAGTATGAACGCCGGGAGCTTACAAATAATTAAGGTGGACCAAGAGTTGCAATTTATTACCGTAGTTTAGTGTTTTTTAAATTTATTGATTCGTGGAACCTGCAACATTCGGTCCGTAATAAAAGACATTTGTTAAGCGCATATTTCTTCGTTTTTTTCTGCGAATGCGAGTCCTACTAATAAGTAATAGAATTTTTCAACTGGCTTGTTAGCATAATGTGTGTCATCCATATGACACGCATTTTTTAAAACTGAACTATTTTCTAAATCAACAACGGACTTTATTTACTTACCTACTGATTAAAACTCTAAAAACGTATCCAAATATTTTTTTTATTTTTATATATTTAATATTTATAGGTTTTTTTTTTACAATAAATACATAATTTTTACATTTTATACAGTGTTAAAATAGTAGATAAGAATAGCTTTTCCTCACCATAAAGAGACGAGGCTCTTGTGTTTGGTGAGGGAATTTTAGTTCAATTATATAATATCCTGTGTAATAAAAGTAAATAATACAATACGGCAAAAACAAGGGATAACAAAGGATTTAAAAGCAACAATAATGATAGTGAGTTAAGGACTCTTATAGTAGTTTTAGGTATTTTTTTAACTTTTGCTGAAATTCCTGAATATTTTCGATTATTTTCAGATACAATGGTAGTTTGTTATAGTATGTTATACCTAGATAGAGATAAGTATTTTGTGTGTGCTTTGTACTAAATTTAGGGATTTTGATAGTATTCTGATATCCTGAATGGTAAGTTATTTAACTGTACTTCTTTGTAAATTTGTAGTAATGAATGTTTTTTATATATTTTGTCTATTGTAGGTACATTGAATATTGAAAAGAGAATTTCAGTAGAAAATTTATTTATTAAAATTTATTATCGTTGGCCTCGCCTGATCACATTTTTATTATATGAAATAGGCGTTTTATTCGCATTATTCAAATACTTCTAAGCGATCTAATTTTCATACCAAAATCACATGTTTTTGCATTGCTTAATAGTGCATCACTTTAACGAAATAGATTTCTTGCGAAATACAATAATTTATTAATCTTATTTATTAACCGTAATAACACTGTATTTTCATGTATTGTGACTAACAAAATATCGGACCATTATATAACAGGAGTTGCGATAGGAAAAGAGGTACTTACAAAGGATTTAAATATAAAAAGGGAAATTATTGATAATAAATTGGTATATTCCAAATTAAAACTAGTAAAATGGGGTAAATTATTACAAACTGAATGTCCCTCAGAACTGTACTATAATTTAAAAAATATTTTTGATAATATCTATGAATCCTCAAAAAAAGAAAAATCATTTAATAATAATCATAGGCACAACAACCAATGGGTTACTGAAGAAATTAAGAACATGATTAAAAAAAGAGATTATCTTTACCGAAAATGCAAGAATAGCCCTAATAACCCTGTATTTCGTTTAGAATACACGCGATTTAGAAATAAAACAAATAAACATATTAATTTTACTAAAAACACATTTCACAAAAACGTAATAAACAGTTTAAACGGCAACCCAAGGAAACTCTGGGACGAAATAAATAACCTAATAGGAAAACCTAAACAAAATCTAGATAAAATAATCCTTCAACATATGGGAAGTCAAGGGGACACAAAATTTTTATGTGATAAATTTGCTACAACATTCGTAAATGAAATAAAAGACATAAGACATAACTGTACTAAAAAATTCCTAGATCGTAACACGTATACAACTCCTGCTAGTATGTCAATGAGATTTAGACCTGTATCAGAAAAAGATGTTAAAAAAATTATTAATGATATGGATGTTAAAAAATCAGAAGGCAATGATCAAATAAGAATTAAAGACCTGAAGTTAATTGCTGATAATATAATCCCAATATTGACTAAATTAATTAACCTATGTGTAAGTAAAAGTATTATGCCTGACGAACTTAAAACATCCATTATCAGACCTATATATAAATCAGGAAACCACAAAGATTTCACAAACTATCGACCAATAGCGATTCTCTCATGTATTGATAAAATTATTGAAAGAGCTATCTTTAACCAAATACAACTTTTTATAGAAAAAAATAAAATCATAAATCCCGTACAATACGGATTTCAAAAAGAAAAAAGTACTACACAATTACTGTCTAAATTCACTGACCATATAAATTGTCATTTAAATGAAAAATATTATGTTGGTATAATTTTTATAGACTTTAAAAAGGCCTTTGACACATTGGACCACGAAACATTATTAAGGGCAATGGAGGAATGTGGTATTAGAGGTCCTTTAAAATCATTGATTAAAAATTATCTATTAAATAGAAAAATTAAAGTTAAAATTGACGGAATTTTTAGTGATGAAATGTTAACAGATACCGGAGTAGCAACAGGGTCGATATCGGGACCTACATGTTATATAATGCAAGTAAACAGTCTACCAAACGTAATAAAACGTTGTAAATGCTACATGTTTGCAGACGATACTTGCATTATATGTGCTGACAAAGATCCACTAAAAATTGAGGAAATTTTACAAACAGACCTAAATAACATAATTAAATGGTCCCATGATAATGACATTATTATTAACGCAAAAAAAACCAAATATATGCTTATACACTCACCATATGCAAATTGTCAGGAAAAGGAATTGCATATAAAAAGTCATTCATATGATTGTTTGCACACAAAAAACCAATTCCAGCAGTGTAATTGCCCGAATATAGAAAAAGTGTACCAATATACATACCTTGGTCTTACAATAGATGTCAACTTTAACTGGTCAAATCACATTGAAAATGTATGTAATAGATTAAGATCCATATTAGGAAAATTTTACCACCTAAAAAATTTTGTTAATAAAAATGTATTATACTGTATATACAACGCATTAGCAGAATCAATTATAGGATACGGAATAAATAGTTACGGATTAACGTACAAAACATACTTAAATAAAATTGAACAATTACAAATTCGTTTCCTAAAATTGATATCAGGCAAAAAAAAAGTCCAGTTATGTGAAGGTGATTATAAAAAAGTGTTCTCCTTGTGTAATGTCCTCTCTATACACAGTAAGGTAAATTACCAATTAACGCTAGATGAATTCTGGAATACAGAATTCAAAAAACCTGTAAACCACAACTACCCTACTAGGCATAGAGAAGCACAAATGTTTATTATTAATAAATCTCAAAATGTATACGGAGATAGAACAAAAAGGCATAAAATTCCGGAAATATTTAACGCATTACCTGAAAATATCAAAAATGAGACATCTTATTCAAAAATCAAAACAAAAGTTAAATCTTTCTACCTCCGAAGAACATGAATTCAAATAATATAGTTCCTTTCTATTTTATTTTTTTCTCGCCTTATGTTTGTACTGTATAAAATATTTTTACTACAACGCAATTCATAACCATTATAATAATTAGTTTGTCGTAATAATTAGTATTTAAGTATTATATTAGTATTTACTATGTAAAACTGAAAAGTATACTGTATTAAATAATTAGAAAAAAATGAGAGATTTCTTACAATCAAACTGATTGATCAGTTTCGTAAGATTTGTAAAATAAAATATTGTAAAATTAAAACTGAATAAACATATTTAAAAAAAAAAAAAAAAAAATTATTTTAATATTTACTCAGTTCTGCGAACATGGTCTACCTCTACAACAATAGCGAACAAACTTTTTGATCCTTTGTGCCGAGTAACTGGTAATTGCTTGTTACATGGATGGATAGCGCGCACCACTATGTTGTGGTGACAATGAACTTAAAGTTATGTCTGCAGGTACTCGGTTAACAGGTTTACTGCATTACTCCGCGGTTGATATTTCCGGCATTGGAGGATGTCCACTTTTATTTTATTTATTTATAATATGATATTACAGACTTCCAGTCGGCTGAAAATAGCGGGACTATGTCACCCTCGATATTGGGAAGTGCTAAGAGGCTAAAATAGCGGGACTATGTCACCCTCGATATTGGGAAGTAATGGGAGGCTAAAGGAAAGAGAAAATAACCTGACAGCAGTACCTACTTACTCATAAAACAAAATGTGTGGTGTTCGGAATTGATACTATGAAAGCCATGACCGATTCGGTGAGTGGAGTAGCGAGCGCCACGGCGCTTATCTTGCTATATACATAGATACCTACATATTGCACAAATGGAAAAATTATATAGTATTCTTATCTTATTTTTATATAAAATATAATGAAGAAAATTGTCTTTCAGTATTGATCAAACGCCTCTACTTTAATCAGCGTATTGCACGAAAAAGAGTGATGGGTTACTTATTTTAAAGATAATTGGTCGTGAGAAAAGGGCCCATGAAATGGGATCTTGTAGATTGTATATATCTTATCTATCTGTACGATATGTACATAACCTAACCTAACCTAACGCAATTTAAAAGAGGTGAGACAATAATTTTCATTTCAAATATTATTCTCAGGCAAAAGATGTTACAATTTAACTACAGACAATTTTAATGTAATTTATTAATATCTAACCTAATAAAACGATACATATGTCATAGATGAGCTATCCATATGTGATCTATACCTTAATTTTTAACTTTATTGTACATTTACTCCAGATGACATGAACATCAGGAGTAAATTGTTTTTAATGTTTGTTTGTTTTAATCCTCTGTTATCAAGAATATAAACCTATTATAATTTGTTTAATATTATTTTAATGATTGTGCCAAACAAACAAAGTTATTAAATTTTAATATATTTTTTTTAATCTTTCTTATATATTTTTTTATTCTTTCTATTATTTTTATTTCCTCCATTTCTTTTTGTTTTGTAGTAAACTTGTTCTGTATATTTCATATATCATCTTAATTTGACTGCCCTAAAACGGGATTCCTCCTACTTGGGCAGTCAAAACACTTAAATAATGTATAATATAATTTGTATAATCTTTTACGAAATAAAAAAAATAAAAAAATGTACATTGTGTATATATAACTAACTTACTAACCATCAAATGTATTGCTTTCTTACAATAAGGAAGTTGAGTCCATTTAAAAAATATATATATGATTAAAAAAAAATTACCAGTATGTTTGTATTTCATCATGTAGATGATATACAAACATACTGAACATATTTTTTATAAGTCAAAATATTTTTCACTTAATTTCTTTATTGTTAAAACTGAATTGTTGTACTTTTACTGTAACCAATGTGTTCATGTAGGGCCTAAATAAATAAAGAAATAAACAAATAAATAAACAAATAAATAAATAAATCACGGCATTCCACACAGCGGTAGGCAGAGAGGACGGACCCCCAAACAATACGGACTTGGCAAACTCTTTGCCTCATTAACATAATTAATTATTATTGACATAACATTCATTCATCGTCTCATTACATGCTCTTCTATTATTCTGACTATTGACATATGACATTCGATTGGTCGTGCCACGTCTTCCTCGGGCGTCCCCGACTTTTTTTATTTTTTATTTTTTATCTCCTTTATTTTTTCCCTTTTTTTACATGTTACTGTTGCAGTTCAATAATAATAAGGGAAACCCACTAAGGCGCAGCCTGTGCGTGGGTAATATAAGTCTTTACATATTATTTTTGTACCTAAAAATAACAGAGTGCATCTAAAGAATAAACCAACATTAATATCTAAAAAATAAAAGAGGTAAGATTATAATTAAAAGTTGTCTAAAGATTGTACAAGACGTAAATACTTAAATTAAAAAATAAAAATTTTAAGCTACTAAAAATGTAGTAAAAGAAAAGAAAGTAAAATATACAGAAACAAAATTAATACAGAAACAAAAATGATAATTAGAATGAAGTAAAGATTAAATTAATAATACTTGAATATCTACATTACTCAGCCACAATTTCAACTCTTTTAGATATTGAGCTGGTTTAGTTGCTTCTTGAATTTTTTTTGGTAATAGATTAAAAGATTCTTCACGTTTGCGTCATCTATTCTCCTCACACTCCTTTCCTTGTTCTTTCGCTCTACCAAACCATCTGAGCGTGCCTTTTTTTAATCTTAGTCATTTCACATACATCAGCTTTGCATTCTTTCTTTCTTTGGATCTCCACGTTTCTCACATGCTTGTATATAAACAATATGATGTAAACTAAGTTATTTGTAACTAATGAAAACTCAGAAAAAGTTACGGAAAATTTTCTGTTTCTGATTTTCGATTGAGTTTCGCTAATATTATCTTCATTAGTTAAAATATTATAATTTGGGGTTTAACTCATTAAGTTAAAAATAAAAATAAATAAGTTATTTGTATTTTTAATGAAATAAATAATGCCATCACAAAGTCAAAAGCTTTTAGGAGAAGTTTTCTTCGAAAAAGAAATAAATAAATAATAAATGGAACAAATAAAGAAAATAAACATTTTCAGATGCCACATTACGTCATTCGCATAATTGCCCCGGATGGGTTTGCAGCTAAAGAACACATGTAAAGTATGTTAGTCGTAAATAAATTTTATGATTTTTGTTTTGCAGTGATGGAAGTTTGTTCGCATTTACTGTACAACCGTACAACGATTCATACAACCATAGTAATAATAAATTGACATCTACATTATCTGACTGATAGTGGTACCGATTTTAATTTTAAAGTGTTAAATAATTTAAGTATGTGTGGTTTTAAATGTACAGAAGTATTTATCGTATAGTTTCTCATGTCCATGATTTAACGTGATTTATTTCCTTGTTTAGTTACCTAGCCGGTGTAAGTTTTCTTACTGCATATCCGAATATATAAGTTCTGAAGATAAAATTTATTTCTGAGCATGTGGTTAATTATTGGAGGTGATGAATTTTGTGAAACCAGTTTTGGTACTGCACAGTAACCGGGAGTACTTACCTCACAGGCTAAAGTTTTCTGTTTTTCAATACAATAAAAACCAAATGAAAAACAAATAAACCAACTTATATAAAGATGAATCCGTTGAAATTTTTTACAACACGTTACCTTATTTTATTGACCAATTAAAAGGGATGTATCACTGGCGAAACATATCCTTTCTAGACCATGATCTCTAAAAAGGTGTTTTCAAAGATCTTCTCGAATTTAATTATTGTTTTTAAATTACCTGGAGTCATACTTGCTCTTACTCCACCGGATATTGAGCGAAAGGGACAATGCACCTCGGGCTACTAATACCTAACTAAAATCGAGGTTTTGTATTCCCCACTTTTCTCCTCCAAAAGTGGACTGATTTTTAATTTTTTTTACCAACTACATAAGAAAAAACTATTCTATGTTTGTACGTTTTGCTTTTTTAAAAAAAAAAACAATGTCTATTTTGTTAACTGAACGTCTTTTGACGGCGTTTAAACCATTCAATTTTATTGATTTTTGGAAGGTCATAACTTCTATAAAAAGTAACTTATTAAAAAAAATAAAAATACCGACACGCTAATAGTTGATATCTATTTTATGTACAAACAATATTTTCTCTAGGGTTAAAATCCAGAGAGATAAATAGAGAATACGTTTGTATGGAAACATCACCGCCGGGTATTACCTTAAAGCAATACTTACGTATTTACAATAAAGTTCAAAACAGTTAAAAAGGATACAATTAAAGTATAATATCTTAAAATAATCAGAAATGCCCCCGTATTATACAATCTGGTTTACGTAATCTTACTTAACCCCTCTGTAGGTGTAGATGTTATAACCTAGCCTAACCATAGGGTGTGATCCGTGGTACCGATTGAACGGTATCAAACCTAAAAATCCAAAGACTAAGGCGCTCCGCTAACGAGGCAACTGAAAACCAACTAAAACCGGCTCTTTTCTCTGTCCCGATTGGTCAAAAAGCTTGTTTAACCATAGACGAAGAACAATCAGCTGACAGCTGGCAACTAGCAATTGCCGCCCAGGGCAATCAGCAGTGACAGTCGCTAGTCAACGCTTGCGTTACCATTGACAACGGGGTTTTGTGTGATTGTGAAGTGTGCGGGCCATCACATTGTCATACAAAGACAGTTGGCAGTTGAGAGTTTTCAGTTGCCTCAGTGGGCGGAGGTGCTAAAAGTCACTTGATTTATGTTCATCCGTTATCAAAAACTCAATATAATAATGCAATGGAATTAATTCAGACTAAAACTCAAACAAAGAACTTCGCAATAGGTACCTCCAAATGTGAATTAACTAACACTAAATCATCAATCGTCCGGTCAGTGGCCGTGTTAGCATCGCACTTAAGTCTCTTGTTCAATTCCTCGGCTGGCTGAGTCCTCCATCACGACACAAGAAATATTTTCTGCTTACTGTGGTGGTAGTAAGCGATTTTCAAATATTGTCAGGTTGTTCGTAACCCGCGAATTTGTCTTTCTTTAAAAAAAAGTAATAATTCTGGGGTGTTTACTCTTTGACCATGGGTAGGCTGTAGCTTATGAGTTCAATTTGGGAGGCGGGTATTAGTGCCGCCGCCCCGGGAACAATTTATTGGACGACCAACACCTCTGCCACAGGTCACCCCAAGTAGTTCGCTACGTTTGGCGACTTAACAGGGGTGCCCGGGTTCACGGGGCTAGGTTTTTCCGGGACTTGGGGGCGGATGCGTCTGCCGACCATTTGCGTGGCAGGCTGGATCGAGAGATACTGGTTGAAGGAGACCTTTTGACCTCTCCAGCTGGACCCTCTCGACCAGTCGCCTTGTACCGCAGTGGGAGGGATGGCTTCACACGTCCATCACTCCTGGACATATTTATCCCCAGATTCCTACCCACCCCTCAAACCTTTTTCCTTCCCAGGACTTCCTCTCCTTTCTTTCCCTTAAAAAACCCACCTCACAGCATCTTCAAAGATGACATAGACCCTGAGGGATTTTTTCCCTCGGGGCCTCCTGTGTGGAGCAAATGTAAAAAAAGGTGTTGATTAAGGAAAATAAGACGCTGGAAGCAGAAAGCGACTCAAAATAATTTAAATTTGCCAGGCGGAAACAATTTCTTACGGTAGAACCATCACGCCATAAGAAATTTTTGGAAAAATTAATTATTTTTGTAAAAAGTTAAGAAAGGTAGGAACAGATTTTCAGCCTTTTCGGGCTACACGCCTCTGCTAATTCAATTTGTTCACCACTACTTTGGAAGGCATGGCGCTCACAGCGCGCGGCGCAACCAAAACTAATTTATCGGTACCGCTCCTGGAGATATTCACAATAAATTAAATCTTATGTATTATAACTCAAGCGTGTCTTCTTATTCCTTTTACTGTCAGATGTATTGCTTGCACTAATATTGCATCACTTCAGGAGGTTATTATTAGTACATAATATTATGTAGAATTGAAATTAAATCTACATTTTTTTTAAGATAGACAAACATTCCAATGTCACGAATAACTTAAAAATAATATATGAACTCTTCCTACCGTCACAAAAGCTTGAAATGTTGATTGTGAAAGTAGAGAACAGGCCTGTGTATAAATTCTAAAAATCTTTCTACCTGTTTAGAATCAGAAATTAGCATGTATTTCATTGTAACAACATTGCAGAATTTCCCACATGGTGTATCTAAGGTCTAAGTCAGGGGTCGGCAAAATTCTGTGTCAAATAAGCCATATATGTACATTGCAATAGTATACAAGTTTTTCAAGACCCTTTGCAAGTGTGCATCCAACAGACGCAAGATCTTATCCTCTTACAAACTTAGCGTACTGTAAATAGCCCGCAGAAATACATTTTTACTATTGACCCCGTACAAATCACATTACGCCTGTTTGTTGAGTACGGTAGCTTCTAGATGACAAAAACAGAAAATTCATTTGATAGAGTCCATATCTTAACGGACGAATCACAATCTTTGTAACTAAGATGAACAGGGTCAATTTTATTAATTTTGCTATGTTCACGACAAACAATATTCTGTGCATAAATATTTTGTACCATACACATCTCCATGTGAATGCCTTATCAATACAAGTCAAAATATCTAGCAGTTTTAGTGTTTTTTTTAAGAAAAAATATTAAAGATTTACATGTTCGTAATAAGCATTAACTTTGTGGCTCGCCATAATTTACAATAAAATATATAAATTTGTTTTAATATTCTCCTGACGAAGGAAGGGTTCTTCCGAAACCGGCAGAGTGTAATTAAAATTAAAGTGGTCTAAAACAAATTTATATATTTTATTGTATATTAAAGATTTATTCAAAATAACAAAAATCTCCAATTAATTATATTTTTCGTTAAATAACTTCATTTTTATACAGGTTCTTGCATCCCAAACTGCTTACGATTTACAGCTTCAGATGGACTCGTAAATACTGTAAATACTAAAAACCAAATGGTGTTTGCTGGAATTGGGTAACAGATCGTGTAGGAAAAACCAAGGTATATAAGGAAAGAGGAATGACTAATCACTTACAACGAAAAGAAGAGCATACGACACAGCCACAATATAGAAATTTAGTGCCACCGCGATACCTCGGGGTAATTATCGCCACAACTAAACGAACGAGTACAAAACGATATATGTACTTTAGATATAGTCAACTTCCTTCTTTTATTTAAAAAAGACATTGTGTACGCGAAAAAACTAACATCTTTCTTCCAAGGTAGTTCCAAATCTTCTTCTGTTATCAAAACAACTGCTCTCAAATTTGCACTATTTTTCTTGTTATTGTTCCAAATTTTAACGGTTTATTTTTTTTTATTTACATTTAAACCCGCTAAACTTCTTATGTAGTTTGTCAGCAGAGACAAAATGACAACATTTTATGCAATAACAATAATAATCATCAACATGCAAATAATATATGTATGTTGATGATTATTATTACATTAAATTAATTGGTTAAATTACAGAATAGTATAAATACTCGTGGCAGCATAAGCCTTATATAATAAGGAACTACAAATAAATATATGAACAAATTAGTATAATCATCAAATACATCAATAGCTTCGTATATAGAGGTATGTCAGGTAACACAAAATTATTATTATTTTCCATTTCCTTCGAATTAAAATTTATCTACTGACCTTTTGACATTACATTCACGAATCAACATGTTTTGTATTATCTGAAAATGACATTTCACGTTAAAAATCTAATTTGGTTTAAGTTATTCAGATTTTGATAAAATTTTGCACACTTGATCTTCAAAACAAGAGAAAGATCACTGTTTACATCCTGGCAACACTGGAAACATAGCTAGCGTTTTAAAAAACAACACGTTATTTTGAGAAAAAAATTAATATTTTGGATTATGATGTTATAAAAACGGTTTTATTAGTATGCGTTGGTCTTATTATCTTGTATTGATATTAATTATTAACACATACTTTTAATTCTGGTTATATATTTTCATGTACATGATTAAAACACGAACGAAATATTCTGTAAATGTACCACAGTGATATGTCCCAATTAATTAATCGCATTATCAATCGAGAACAGCATCCACAAACCGCGCTCATGTTGCTATAATAAACTCAGTGGATTTAAAGAATAATGTGACGCATTTAACGCCATACTTACCTGCCTACCATCTGCCACTGGCCAAGTCTCCTTCCTCGGCGGTGCCAATGGCGAGATTTATTTATTTATTACTGGCCAAGTCTCCTGCATCTGCGATGCCAATGGCGAGATTGACGTAGAGAATGGGATCAGGTCATGATTTGCGGCGACTGACGTGCGTTTTTACACTTCGCACTTAACACACATATAACATTTTTTTATAGCACTTGTCCACAGTCCCAAATTCTTGCCATTGAGGATAACCGCTAGATGTATTTGGGAATTGAAAAGAAAACGAGGTAGAAGATTCTTGGAGACAAACTAGCAAGGGTTTAAGATCGATACAGAATTGTCTACACTTATGGATACTATTGCCCATAGTGAAGAAAATAATTATTGTTTTACTTCACACAGGAAGCCTTGAGGAAAAATCTTTGGGGGTGATATATAGAGGGTTATTTTATGGAAAGAAAGGAGAAGAAGATCTGGAAAGGAAAAATAATGAGGGGTGGTAGGAATCTGGGGTTCAATTTGTCCAGTTGGGACGGACGTATGAATCCATCCCTCCCAATGCAAGGCGATAGGTCAAAACAGTCCGGCTGGAGAGGTCTAGGATAGGTCTCCATCAACCAGTCGCTCTCGATCCAGCCCGCCACGCACCAGGAGGGCAAACGCTTTCGCCTTTAAGACCTAGACAAACCTCACTGAACTCGTCCACCCCTGCTAAGTTATTAAACGTAGCGAACCCTTGTGATGACGTATGATAGAATGTTTATGCTAGTTGGTTATTGAAGAAATGAGAATTTAATAAAACAAATGTGACCGGAGACTAAAATTGCGTTAACACTTCTTACTTCAAATAATGTCAGGAATCACTTCTTAGAGTATTAGATATTAATTCTACTTATTACGTGTTTATACAGTCGTATATAATATATTATATTCGATTTTATTTTCAGAAACAATTCTAAAAGGAAGTACATACAAATACTTTTAAGGAGCGCACATTTGAATGTATCTGTGCACACACGGAGAAAAATGTTATTCTAAAATATCGTGCAGACAGATAAGATATATACAATCTACAAGATCCCATTTCATGGGCCCTTTTCTCACGACCAATTATCTTTAAAATAAGTAACCCATCTGTCTTTTTCATGCAATACGCTGATTATAGTAGAGGCGTTTGATCAATACTGAAAGACAATTTTCTTCATTATATTTTATTTAAAAATAAGATAAGAATAATATATAATTTTTTCATTGTGCAATATGTAGGTATCTATGTATACTCGCTACTCCACTCACCGAATCGGTCATGGCTTTCATAGTATCAATTCCGAACACCACAAATTTTGTTTTATGAGTAAGTAGGTACTGCTGTCAGGTTATTTTCTCTTTCCTTTAGGCTCCCAGCACTTCCCAATATCGAGGGTGACATAGTCCCGCTATTTTAGCCTCCCACACTGAGAAAAATGCAATTCTAAAATACGATAATTTTATTCGTAAAAACGGTTAAAAGCGGGATTGAAGTTCTTACGAACAAATTAACAGGGTTTCAATGTTTACTGGCGGGAACATTTAAGAATAATTTGTTGGTATACGTAATTTCGTGCGTATACTAACAAATTATTCTTACATTTTCCCGCCAATAAACATTGGAACACTGTTAATTTGTTCGTAAGAACTTCAGTCCCGTTTTTAACCGATTTTACGAATAAAATTATATATTTTAGTACAACATTTTTCTCAGTGCATCCTCCTGTTTCAACCCTTCCTATCACCCGTACAGTCTTATGATACAGTACTACAGTAAGCAAGAATTTCATCAAAATGATTCTTTGGTAAAATTTTCATTTTTATTGCTTGTTTCAAAGTGGATAATTCAGGTGCGACACCACAATTACTCTCTACTGTAACGGTATTTCAAATGATTTATACATATCCAGATATATGTTTCTAAATCATCATATTCCATACTTCTACGTAGTCCCAAATGCTCGGGACAGTTGAAATTCTGATGCAGTAATAAACAAAATATATAAACAAATAAATTAAAACCTGTATCTTTGCCGAAAAAAAAATTATGAGTTAATATAAGAATTTTGTTTTCATGAAAAAACTACCACACGTTTACTGAATTTGCGGATAAAAAACATCAACGCGCGGTACTTAGCAAAACTCGCAAACCCTTAAAAGCAAACAAACATTTTGAATCAGCTCGTACCTATGTAGCATTTACAATATATCTATTTATATTTGTTTATAAGTGACTAAAATCAAAATATTTTGATTGTATAGACCGGCGTAGTCCAGAGGCAAGGCTTTGGACTTCCATTCCGAAGGTCGCAGATTCGAAAATAAAATTAAAGCAAATAAATTTTATTTGATTAATTTGTGTTATTTCACAATTAATTTTTTAAAAATACATATTATATTTGCGGCACGTTCCAGAGTGGAAGATACTCTCAGTATCGCCCTGGTGTAAGACCACTATTCAGAATTGAAACGTTGCTTGAAATGGCTTTAGCCGTGTTAGTGCCTAGATCTGAATAGCCAGGTGCATCCTACTTTCCTCTTTCCCATCTCCTTCCCTTCCTCACTTACCTTCAGCCTCACAATATATCCCAATAGGGGATATCATAGTCTCACTGGCTCCATAAGGGATCAGTTGGGACTCTTGTGAGGTGTTCACTATAAAAATTAAAAATAAAATATTATCACCAATACCTTTTTGATGTCCGAATAAATTATATAATCGGAAATTAATAATGGTTATTGTTGTGTAAATATATTCTTTTTATTTTATTTTTATTTTTTTGGTTGTTTTTTTACATTAGCCCCTAAGGAAAATTATCCCTCAGGGCCTTGTTATCTTTGGGGATGCTGGGGATGCTGGGGATGTAAGGGGTATTTTTATGTAAAGTAAGAAGAGGAAGTTATACGAAGAAGTGAGTTTTTCCAGGTGTGTCGGCCGAGACCTAGACTAACCTCACTCCATGAACCCAAGCACCCCTCCTGAAGAATGGTGCAGAGTTCTCATTATATCTGGAGGTTAATGCTAGGGGTGCCTATGGTACTTTTGGTGATTTAATTTAGGTACCAGAAAGTACTTCCTCATTTAAATGCTATAAATATCTATGTCAGGTGATCTAGACTGATGAAATTATGACCTATTTAATGTACCAGGTAAAATTATGATTGAGTTTACACCAAGAAATCAATAAACAATCTTCATCGCAGGCACTTCTAGTATAAAGTCTATGATGTATAAAATGATAATTTAAATAGATGTTCAGTAAGTGACTTCGGAAGGCGAAACAGCTGGCAAGCATAATAATAATTTTTAACACAGCAGAACTTATTATAAATAAACTATTCAAAATATATAACAACATTAAAAGCAATAATAATAACAACAATAGACCAGCATTTAAAGTGTTCAACACGTATAAATATTCTGAACGACAGAGTAAGGAAACTAACATATATATTTAGATGTTTAAGAGATATTTTAAACGAAGAATTACTTAGAACCACATACTTCGCTTTCTGTCAATCAATTATACAATACAGCATCATAGAATGGGGCGGTACATATACAAATCAAACACAAAGAATTTGCAAATCACAAAAACTAATAATAAAAACCATTAAAAAAAAACCCCTATTCATATTAGTTAGATCTCTTATTCAAACAATTTAAAGTCAGAAAATTAAGTGAACTATACTTCTACCATGCAAACATTCCAAATTTATAAAGATAATATAAAATAATTTAAAACATACCTTAACAATTATACTGAAAACTTGAACTGAATTATGTCAAATTGCAAACATGTGCTTATTTATGGGGGTACATCAAATACATATATTATGTAATTAATTACGGTAAAAAATATATTTGTAATTTTTGTATCTTTTTGTAACATAAATATATAAAAATACTTAAAGTCAGAACAAATAAATAAAATCAAAGAATTTTTTCAAAAAAACTTACATTAAAAATAAATATTTTATACAAAACATATTATTACTTTTAACCTAAGTAAGAATCGTGGCTCCCTTATCAGGCACAATATCTCCTCTTTCCTGATTAGGTATTTGACCAATGAATATTATATTTTGTAAAATATGTAGGAATAAAAGAAACCCAAATTTTGTTTTGAAGAGTTTAAATTTTCAATGTACTATCGTTACTTAAATAGTACATTGAAAATTAAAACTCTTTAAAGCAAAATGTCTAGAAATTGTTACATAGTTAATGCCCAAGAAATACAAGAAACCCAAATTCTTTACATTACAATACGAAACAATAAATAACTAAAATCACAAATATTATGATTAATTACATACAAATGTACGGGATCTAAAAAAGGCATTAGATGAGCAAATATTTTTTTTAGAATATCATCAAATTCAAACGCTATAATCATATCTACCGTTACCAGTTAAGTCAGGTGTTAATTATTTAATATATCTCAGTATCTCAGTACGATACGTGTGAGTGGCTAGCGGCTAGCGGCGGACGGCCCAATGCTAAGGTCATTGCCGTGTATGCGTGCTGTTCGCCGCTCGATCCCGCCTGCTGAGTGTACAGGTACAGTGTAGGCTGTCGAGGAATATGGATACGTATGACCACTACAGCGTCACTGACCGCTAATACGTATAGGTACTTGTACTCGACATTCAAGATCTCTGGTGTGATTTATCGGATGGATTTTCAGTGAGATTAGTGATTTTATTCAGAGTCCGGAAACTTGGTAATGATTATTTGAGCTAATTTTCGTATTTCTTAAGCAAAATCTCCTATTTTTTTTCAAATATTATTTTTCTTAATTGTTTAACAGCCCAGCTTTGTATTTGACGGCTTCCGTAGACGAGGTGTAAGGCTCTCGACTAGCAAATCCCGGTGTGCGCAAATATTTTTTTGTTTGTTATTTCATAATTAATTCAATTAAAATAATATATAGTATATTTGTGGCATGTTCCAGAGGGGAAGATACCCTCAGTATCGGCCTGGAGGAAGATCAACATTCAGAATTGAAAAGTTGCTTGAAACGGCTTTATTCGTGTTTTACTTTACCAGCCCTACATAGCACACTCGTTCGACAAGGATTGTATCGATAACTTTCGGTAACTTCTCATTGTTATCTAGGACAACTGCAGATCGCTAACGTACAAACAACAGTTGATGTCGAATATATTAAGGACACTTAGTCATTGTGAACTGTCACTCATTCGTTGGCGATTTGTAGTCATGCTAGGGAACGATGAGAAGTTACCGTAAGTTATCCTATCAAATCGTTATCGATCGAGTGTGCTAGGGGGTTAGGTCTGAGAATAGCCAGATACTTCTCCACCTTCCTCTTCTCTTTCTCCTTCCCCTCCCAACTCCCTTCAGCCTTATAACGGCCGTCCGTGGTCGAGTGGTAAAGACTCTTGACTCCCAATCGGAAGATCGCGGGTTCGAACCCGGCGTGCGCATATAAATTGTATTTGATTCGTTTGTGTTATTTCATGATTAAATAATACAAATAATATATACTATATTTGCGGCACGTTCCAGAGTGGAAGATACTCTAAGTATCGCCCTGGTGTAAGACCACCATTCAGAATTGAAACGTCGCTTAATAATGGCTTTAGCCGTGTTTAGTGACTAGATATGAATAGCCAGGTACTTCCCAATCTTCTTCTACCCCATCTCCTTCCCTTTCCCACTTACCTTCAGCCATACAACATACCCCAATTGGGGATGCCATATGCCATGGACTCTTGTGAGGTATTTATTTATTTATTTATTTATTTATTAGGAAAAGTTGACAGCAAATCTGAGATTATACAATGATATATTAATAAGATAGTTAATTATGCCAATTATGAACTTTCCACTGATAATAATAAATGATAAAGTGTGACATTGTAGGGTTTTTTTTCTTAATTAAATTATTTTCTAGTTACAATATGTGAAAAGGAGTTACTAGTTACAATATGAAAAAAAAGGGGGAGGAGGAAACATGGGATTGGGATGAAGAGGCAAAGGGCGGGGATATATAGGGAGTGAATTTCTACTTAGAGTCATGTTGTATTATTATTAGTATTCTCTATAAAAAAAAAACAAACCCCAATTTGGGATGCCCTAGTCTCACTGGCTCCAGTTTATAGATACATGAAGTGCAGACAAATACGGAGGAATATTTCACATTACCAATGTACCGACAGCCGAAATCTGTGTGTTTAATTAAATGATAAATTATCAACAACGAAATCACGAAGTTTTTGAAAATTTGTGTAAACGAAATTTAACAAAACTAGATTAAATATCAGCCTGCAGTTAATGCTCTCACGGACGGCTGTCGCTGAGCTATTTAAATAAATAATTATTTTAAGGTGGTTCTGGTTGTTAGGCAAGGGACAATCTATTCATTCATCAACCTTACCAAGAAAATATAGTAATGTTTTTTGTAGGTTATGATAATTATTTTATAACACCGGTAAACGTAAATTGAGTGTACGTAATAGGCGAATCACATACTAGGAGCGCAATCTCTGCAACTATATAAATTTTTCATGTCACGCATGTGCAAAATGAGCCATTTTACACGTTACACAACAGACCGTACATTGTAAGTTCTACCATTACATGTTTTAATATTATTATACCCACAGTGTAATAATGAAGTAAAATGTGATATAGTTTCACTGCTAAAGATAATCAGAACTTTCTTAGCAATAACAACTGAATGGAATGTTTAACTCAATGTTGAAATCTTAATTAAGAGAGTTGTGAAATTGCTTGCAATGCAACAGAATGATAGTTATTGACATTTAATTATTTATGAGATATGCAATGCCATATTTTTGGTATTTGTTATTGTAAAGGTTATCTTTGTGTATTAAAATTGGCAAAGCGAAAAGAATTGATATTAAAGCTCTGATTTGGCAAAAAAATAATTTGTTGCGAATCGGTAGCTACACTAAAAAACTGAATGTCATTTTAGTAGATGAGTTAACAAATGCATTCGGTTCCTACACAGGCATTTCTGGCTCAATTTCTGTGCTAAATATGTCCTCTGTCATTTTACAAGCAACATTTTCTTATAACGTTGTCAGTAGGAGTTTTTCAAACATCGGCTGGGTTTTTTCTTTTTTTGTATGTCTGTCTTTCTTTAAAAAAGGGAAAGAAGGGAAACGTTTTTTTCTGTACAAACGAAAAAATAAAGCCTAATCAGTGCAACATCATCAATAATACGCGAAAGGAACTAAAAATAACAAATGTTTTATAATTCCTTTCTCATTTATAAAAAGAAATCATTGCGTCAAGTCAGGCAATCGGAAAGTCAACTCTCGACTGCCGTTGTAGACAAGTTTTGAAAATGTTTTTTTAATTATAATTTTGATGATTCTGCCCCAGTACGTGAGGTCCGAAGAATGGAACCATTTCTCTTTGGAAGTATAACGGCTAACGACTGTGTGATTTGAACCCGAGAGAATCCAACATTGTACGCTGTTGAGGTCACAACAATACTTACAATGACCCACTGAATCTCATTTGGGTTCCCCTTTATAGAACCTTATCTTACATGTGAATCAAGGTCGGGTCAAAGATTGATCCCAAAATACGAAATCATTAAATATCTCGGTTCAGATATGATTCAAGGTTTTGTAATTATTGACTTTGAACAAAACGTGGTTCTTTTATGTTACCAAAATAGTTACTTTTACCCATTTAAAATAATTAACCACGTTAACTATAGTTAGGCTATTTACTTACCACAAAGATAGTTTTGATTAAATTATCTATTATGGGATCATCTATAACTCAAAATTGGGTGAACCTTTTTTTTTAGATTACATTTTTACTCACACCACGTCTTTACTAATAATATACAGTGTTGAGAATATCACTTCAGCTTCACAGCCTTTTCCAAAGGGGGTCCCATAATTTTACTGAATATGTGAGATATGCGCATTTCTATCCGTTGGAACTTTCCATCTAAGTTTAAACAAGTTTTTACTTTGTTCATGGCATTGTTATGATTTAAACTTTATACTCGTGCATGAAAAACATTTGACCTCCTTTGTTCTATCATCACAACTCTACTTCATACAATACGATCTTCCTCTCCATTACTGCTATATGATGCTCAGACAATTCAATGTCTATGTAACATGCATCTGACATCCGTAGTTGTGCCAAATTAACACTAGTGTTAGGACTGTCAACTTTCGAAAGCTGAGCATTCTCCTCGTCAGTTTGGAAGAATACCTCGTGTATCGGATTATTGTAGTGAAATCTTATGAAATAATCTATACTGGTCTATAGGAAGGTAAAACATTTGAAAAAATAATGACATTTTGCCAAATGGCTCTTTGGTACACGATGACGTAAAATACACCCTTCAAATCGTCTAAAAATCTAAATAAGCCAGTATCTTCGAATGTTCGCTACCCTTTTTTAAATATTGAAAGTTGTCGCACTGACCTAGAAAATGTAAAAAAAAGAAAAGTGCAGCATTTTAAAGGAGGCTCAACGATCGAAAGTTGTTTACTGTTTTTGCTTTACATATGTTAATAATATTTTTAGCACCTCTTGAACTCCAAATGAATTCGAAAACTTGACCTAGTTAACTAAAACTTCCAAAAATTTTGCCAAATACATTTTTAAAATATTTCCTTATCACAATACAAAAAAAGCATGAATCATTATGATTTAAGAGCCATTGACCAGCAGCTGAGAATAAAAGTTTAAAAATGCTTTCAACTGTACAGGGAGGTGATAAGAAAGATTGATTATTCATCTATGAATTTTTTTTAATTAAAATTATTTATTTCATTCAAAACTTGCTTTAAAATATACCTACATTCAAGTAAGCAATAACAATGCTCAAAACGCACGACGATAAATTATTAAATATCATGTACTTCTTGTAAGTATTTTTTGATCACAAGTATTTATGATTTTTCAATAAAGTCTAAACAAAATAAGTGTGTAAAAAAAATCTGAAATATTTTAGTTTGTAGGACCTTCAATAAATAGAAAAACTGAGGTATTTTCGTCACAAAACACGTTCTCAGATCTATTTTTTAATGATTTTAATTGAACTAAAATTGAAATTCGGAAAAAAGTATTTACTAGATTATGTATTGATATATTTTGTTGTATGATTATATGATTTTGAAATTTGTGTTGTTCAATAGAATCTATCCTTTGAAAATTGAACAAATCTGCCGACGACCAATGGTATATTAAAAATACTAGGTATATTTAACAAACCCGCCTACCAGTTTGGGAGGCGGGTATGGGTACCGCCGCCCCGGGAACCATTTATTATACGACCAACACCTCTGCCACAGGTCACCCCAAGTGGTTCGCTACGTTTGGTGACATAGCAGTGGTGCCCGGGTTAATGGGGTTAGGTTTGTCCGGGACTTTGGGGCGGATGCGTCTGCCGACTATCTGCGTGGCAGGCCGGATCGGGAGGGACTGGTTGAGGGAGACCTTTTGATCTCTCAAGCCGGACCCTCTCGATCCATCGCCTTGCACCGCAGTCGGAGGGATGGCTTCACACGTCCATCACTCCTGGACATATTTATCCCCAGATTCTTAACCACCCCTCAAACTTTTTTCCTTCCCAGGACTTCCTCTCCTTCCTTTCCATTAAAAAAACCCTACACACACCATCTTCAAAGATGACATAAGCTCTGGGAGAAATTTTCCCTCAGGGCCTCCTGTGTGGAGCTAATTTAGAAAAAAAATATATATATATACCAGATCAAAAACAATCTTTCAAAATCAATTTATGTTGTTTTGAAAAAAAGAGTCTATACGTCTAGAATTTGATTTAAAAATGACTATCTTCCGGTATTCTCGGGTACCCTCTTAATACGTAATTTAGATATAATTTTAAGTATTTAGTATTTATGTGCTTTTACTGTAAAATATTTTTTTAAATTAAATGATAACCAATAACTATTTACAATTTATTAACTTTTTTTTATTAGAAGTGGGGTATTTCGGCAGTCTTGTTAATCTTTAATGCTAATAGGAATAACAATAACTTTTTGTAGCCTCTTTATATAATAAATTGTACAATCACAATCGTTAAATGAGTTCAATTTTGCACCTGAGACTCCTGAGATGATAGAGTTAAGAAATCTTTTAAAGTGGTTATTTTTTGTACCGTGAAAGAAGTTTTTCAGCTACGTATTTCTATAAGGAGTGAAACGCACCTGACTAGTCATTGTTTTTAAAAATGATATTTATTTTTTAAAGGTAAATAAATAATACACGTACCTGTTTATTTTGAACCTAATTAATAGGCCCTTCGCTCAGGGAGAAACTGATACCAAACTAAAACTGGTGGGTTGCTATGATTGCCAACCAAACTTCTCGCACGGCGCAACGATTTCAGTAATTATCTCACCTTTTATAACCATAAACGAAGAATACTTTAGTTGTCATATCAGTCATCTGTCGCTGTCATATTGGCGCTGGCGACTAAAAAATCTCGAAAACTGACAACAAAACTGGCGCAACTATGTCAACCAGGCAACCTGGCAACGGCCAGCCGTGGCAACTAGCACGACGAGTTTCAAGTGAGTGGTTGCGTTTCCATTGACAGCGGGTTTTTGAGAAGTTGTGTAGTGGGACCATCATATTGAAATACACAGGATAGCGATTAGTTGAGTTGCAAACTGTCTTTTTTCAGTTGCCCCGTTAGCGAATACACTTAAACATGGGCAAGTTTCCCCTTACATGGGTGAGAGCCAAAAAAATAAATTAAAAATTGAAGTACCTATTTGAATATTTATTATTTACGTTGGTAGGTATCTACTTATAGATTTATTCAGGAAAAATTGTTTTGAAAATCGAATTCAATATTTATTCAACGTCAAAATTTGTATTAACTTGGTCCTAGGGATTGGTTTATTTATAACTTGGTCATTTTACAAAGATCACTTTCAATCACTTTTGATTTACGTAAAAAAAATGTGGGCAACGTTATCAGGTTAGTGTGAATAGTGTTTAAAAAAAACTGCTACAAACGTCGGTTCAGGTATTTTTTCTTAAAAATAAAATATAATGCATTTTTCATTTACATTGCTAGACAATCCATTAGAGCAGTAACGAGCAACACGCGACCAGTAGGCCACTTGCGGCCCGCGAGCCTATTTCGTGAAGCCCGGGAGCCTTTTCGTACTGCCCACGTGACAAAATCTAATATCAATAAATTTGCGGTACAGAATATTCAACTGGTTCAGTCACTTTAAAGCGGCGTCTCCTCCGACGAAAATGTTTACACACTTTGTGGATAGTTAAGTCGGGGCCACAATGTTTTTACTTTCCGTGACCCATGGAAAACAACAAACGTTGTGGCCCTGCCCCATGTTTATAGTAATGTTTGAGGTATTGTTTGTGAAATTGGTCGCAAGAGACCAGCCTTTAAAAAGACAAATTTTCATGGTTCTAATTTTCAAGAGTACAAAAAATTTCGCTTTCACAGCGCAGCGCTTTTTTTGTGGATATGTACCTATGTTTAATAAAATTTAAAGCCTTCTGCTTTATAAATTTTGTTTAACTTTTCGAACAATTAGAATCTACAATTCCCAAAATTGCAAGTTAGTGTTTATTATACGTTCTTTAATATTTCACAACGATAGAAATCTACAATTATTGGTATGGTCTTGGAGATTAAAAAGTTTTGGCCCATGGCGGCGCTTTGTGTCTTGCGTTCTATAATTGATTTATTAAAGATAAACCTTTTAGAAATTACAAATAGGTTTGCGACACTACTGACAGCAAATTGAGCAATGTTACAGCCTACGGTACGAGAACATGGTGAAAATTAATAAATTGGCCCTCCGGCTAAAATGGTTGATCATCACTGCATCACAGAAAATTTATTAATATAAGTATTTGTACTGCAGTTAAAATACAGTACAAGTTTACACATAATAGCAAAGTACAAACAGTAAAAAAACTATAAAGGGACGAAGATCTGAAAATCAGAATTGTAGTAAATTAAGAACTTTGGAACAATTAATAGATAGGATAAAAATGTTAAATGGACTTTATAAGACATATAATGAAATTTTGCTGACGTTTTGGCAATCTCACTAAGTGTGAAACGCTTGAGTTGGGTTGGCAATTTAGAGCACTGATTGATAAATTCAGATATAGAAAAAACTAGCAGATTAAAATTTACAATTTTTTAAAACTTATCTCAATTTAAAACAAAAAGGTTGAATAGTTCGTATGGAAATTTTCCGAAATTATGTACAGCAAATAGTAGAAGGCGAGTAAAAACTTACGGCGTGATGATAATTGCATGTAAATGTTTAACATACAGCAACGCAAGTGTCTTAAATTGAAAAGAAGCAAACCAAAACATGTATAGTCCTTCATAACTTTCACATAAATTCTTTTTTAATGTTCAAAAATGACCCTTTCACTAAGCACAATTGTTTTGAGAAGGGAGTAAATTTGTTGTTTGATGTTTGAAGTTTTGTTCTTTGCCAATCAAGTGTCCTACCTGCAATACTATCAACTACCTCAAAAATACCATTTTAACATTGTTTATTTTTAATTCACCAGATTTACAGGAACGGGTTTAGTTTTTCCCATAGGATAAACTAAACCCTTTCATACACTTTTCCATATAAATGATCGTCTAGTAAATCCACGTTATGCAAGTGTATTATATAAGTATAATTAATACAAAACAATACAAGAACAACACGTTAATCTACCAAACTATTAAATGGGAATATAATTCACCGTCTCCAGATATTTTCATATCAGAGGGTTCGGCTCTGTGGAATTCCTAATTTGACCGATAAATCCTACTGATCCCTCAATATAAATATTTAAAAAATCTTTCGTAATTCTACATGTATTTAAAATGACTGATTTTTGCATTATTATATACAAATTCTTTGACAAATCTAATATGCCTAAATTTTAATTTTTTTTTTATTGTTTCTTTACATTTTAATTTTAATATTTTTATTATTGTAATATAAAACACATGAGTAATAAATTTTTTTTATATATATTTTACAAAATATAATATTTAGGATAATGATTGGTCATGTATACCTTATCAGCAAAGAGGAGCGATTGTGCCTGATAAGGGAGCCATGCCTTACTACTTACTTCGTAACCTGGGAATGTTTGTCTTTCTTAAAAAAATAATTTTATAATATACTAGCTGATACCCGGCATGCGTTGAAATGCCAATTAAATTAATAAATTGTTTCTCCCTTCGTGTCATTTCCCATTCGTCCCCGTTCCTCTTCCGACTCCTCTTCCCCTTCCCCTCCGGCGTTCCCTTTTGGCCTTCCCGCGATCCCCCCTGCCTCTCCCCTTCCTCGCGAACTCTCCCCCCCCTCATACATTCCGCTTCCACCTTCTTCGCCTTCCCCTCTCCCTCGACCCCCCTCCCGAAGCTCCCCTCCTTAATTCCCCAACCGACCCTCCCGCATACCCCTTCCTCCAGCCTTTTTTACCTGCCGATTAACTCCATAAAAAATTTCCAACAACTCGCGTGACATCTTTAATTTTTTTTGCAAATTTCATAATGCCAGAATTCACCAGTATATATATATATAGACGTATTCACGGGAATGTTCACAACAATTAAAAAAAAATTAATATCAATCGGATAAAATTGGAATCGCAATAGTATGAATTGTATAGGAAATAATTTCATAACGCCATAGCTCACTATCCTACAACTATCCCGGGTATGCGCACATCATATTCCATAATGGGGCCAACAGACCTAGCTATAAAAGCTCAAGCGTTATTTGGCTTGGCAGAGTTCAGCATATTACTCGTCATACATCCATTGGGAATGTACGGTAGGGTGGAGTGAAATTTTTTTTTTCACCTGACGGTAATGTGATAGTCAAAATTTGGTGCCTTTTAGGTTTAATTTAAGCCCTGTAAAATATAATTCAATTTTGTTTAGGGTAACTGCCTCCGCAACGGCATTGAATTTATGAAAATAGTCGGTTTTACACTCTAATAAGAAGTCATGTTTATGTACGATATTTTTGAATAGACATACTAATTTTTGTCAAGAAAGTTTACTAAAATAGATTCTACACAAAATAAAAAGAAGTTCGAATTTGTGTTTTATAATTTAAATAAGGAAAGAGAGGAAACGCGGGAGGTGATACTTAGCTTGCTTGCACTTGTCGCATCGTGCTCTTGTTCGTGGCTCGGATCAGTCGCACGCTCGTTTGTCGTTAAAAATACGTTCGATATTCTTTCGTGGCAACTATGCAAATAACTCCGAGTGTATTCAAATGTCCTCTATTTGGTGATGTTTGTGAGATGAAAGAGAACGTTCTACCTACTTACGAAGATGTAGAGAAATACTATGAGTGGACGAGACATCAACTGAAATTGCAATCAGAAACTGCAAAAGAACCAATTTTTGGCGAGATAGCAGATATAGTAATGTCGAGAATTGAAAATGTATGGCAAACTGCATCTATTCCTACAGTGACGCGAACAATGATCGTTCAAATGTTGAAAGTATATAATTTAAAGTGCAAAAATCTACTCAAATCTATCAAGAGGCTCTCCCCGGACAAGTTAAATAGTTTTCAGCAAAGCAGTAAGATACTTTTTGATATTTCAGCATGCAAGCGCAAAGCATTCGCTCAATATTTATGTCCTAAGGATAAAAAGGTTCCTAACTCTAAAAATGAATTATGAACTAGAGAATCGCCGAAACACATCTTTAAACACTTCAACGTTAGCTGATTTAAATGTTAGTATTTCTTCAGCGACATCATTAGAGTCAGAAAAATCAGAATGCTCCATGTTCAAAGGCGTTATTGAAAAGAAAATAAAAAAATCGACACTTAATTTTCCTACATTATCGAAGACATGTGATAGGTATGGAGTGTCTGATAGAGCAGCAGCAGCAACAGCATCATCTGTTTTGTTCGACATTGGGTCTGATGTTGAGGTCATTGATCGGCACAAGTTATGAAGAGAGATAACTAAAACCAGAGAAAAAATAATGGAAAATGCAACAATCACAGAGCTCTTGGTTTTATACTTTGACGGGAAAAAAGACGGGAAAATTTTGAAAATTGTTAAAAAGGGCGGTAAATGCTACAGGACTATGGTTGAGGAGGAACATATCTCACTGATTCAAAAGCCGGGATCCATTTACATGGGATACGTGGTACCTGATGTTGGTACAGCAAAAGGAATAGAAACCGCGATAACACGGTTATAAAGAAGTTTTCCAAATAGAATTATGGCAATTGGTTGTGATGGTACGAACGTTAATACTGAAAAGTATGCTAGAATTATAAAACTGCTTGAGAAAAGGCTACAAAAACTACTCCAGTAAATAATTTGTTTGCTCCACATGAACGAACTGCTTTTGAAACATCTGTTTCTTCATCTCAATGGGTGTACTTCGGGACCTAAATCTTATATTGCTTCACTGGGAAAATCACTGGAAACCTGTGAAATGCTACCAGAAATGGCCAAAGATCTGAGTTCAGACCAACAGTACTTGTATAAAATTGCTATCTATCACATGCCCGTTGGATCACGCGTGCCAACTGAATACTACGTTTGTATGCATCAACTGAAGAACCATCTGAAAATTTGAAAACTCTGGCTACTTTTGTGGTCAAAGTTTACGCACCGTCTTGGTTCTCAACCATCATGCAAAGATGGTACGCGTCATATGTTCAATATTATTAAGGTCTCCAGATACCTGCCAGAAACTCTAAAAAAAATTATATATCCTGTTATCCAAAGAAACGGCTACTTTGCGCATCCTGAAGGGATTCTTCTTGCGATGATAACAGATGATAAAAACATGTTATAGAGCTGATACTAAATATTGATAGATTTTAATGCTTCTACATATATTGATTTAATAAATTGGCAGAAAAACTTATCCGAACCATCGATTTTTAAAAACTTATCGGACCAGGAAATTCAGAATATTGTGGAATCTGGTGGTGAAAGCGAACTATTGTTTATAAGGCTTCTCTGCCATACTCAAGCTGTTGAAAGAGCTGTAAAGAATACAACAGAGGTTTCCATTTCTCAGTGGACAAGAAAGTCGCGATTAGGTGCTATAAATGTCAAGCTGGAATCGCGAAACAAAATGCCTAAATTTGAAACTAAAAAGGATGTTAAACCTAAATAATAAATGTATAAGTTTGTTTCGAATTTAATTTTTTTACAGCGATGCCTTAATAAATATCTTAATTACATATTTTCGTTGTTTGTTTTTGGGGTGTTATGCCGTGTTGTGCTACCTCCTTCTTTAGCCGACGTTTCGGACAGCGTTGCAGTGTCCATCATCAGGGCAGATCCGGCAGATCCGTCGATGTGAATTTGTAGTGTTAAGTGTGTGCTTATTTAGTTGGAAGCGATACCGTGCCGTTAGCCTTATTTCAGAAGAAAGTGAACTACTTTGAAAGGGAAATTTGGTGAAAGCGCAGTATTTACGTTAGCCTGGGGCCCGTCCACGGAGAAATGTAACGAAATTTCCAAACGAAAGTAGTGTCATCTTGTGGCGAATTCTAGAAATAGAAAAAAAACCAATCTGAAGCGAATGTAGCCAATATCAAGGTATAAACAAATGGTTTTATACTTTTGTATTGAATTATTATATGTTATTAAAGTATACTTAGACATGGTTTTTTGCGATTAGCTTTGGTGTAGCCGTCAATTACCGGATACCAAGAGCTGTTGAGCTTAGCTCCGTCGTCTCTATTAATATTAATTGGATTTTTGTAGATTTCAATTGCCTCCGTAATCAGGCGTGATCTATAAGTTTTAGGTCTTCCCAGGACCTCAGGAACAAATCCAAAATAATGGCCGGTTTCAATTAAGTGCTCGGCGATTGCCGATTTATCAGGATGGCCAAGTTTACAAGCACGAAAGTGTTCTGCTATCCTCTTGGAAATCGTCCGCTCTGTTTGGCCTACATAAACCTTGTCACATCCGGAACAGCTGAGTTTATACACTCCGTCTGCTTCCAGAGGAAACTTAGTTTTTGCAGACCTCAGTAGGTCTTGGATTTTGGTTGTGGTTCCGAAGACAGTCTTGATGCTTTCTTTTCTCAACATCCTGGCAATTCTGTCTGTCACATTGTGAACGAAAGGAAGGAAAGCACAGCCTTTTGACTCTTGTTCAACTCTGACTTCCTTCGGTGTAGATTTGGCTCTTATAATTTGCCTTGTCTGCCTTGTCGGGTAACCGTTGCGTTCCAGTGCATCGGTCAGCTTTATAAGTTCTGTTCCGAGTTTTGTTTCTTCGCATATTCTGGTCGCTCGGGTCACCAAAGTATGGATAAGACCTCTCTTCTGCGCTGGGTGGTGATGCGAATCGGCATGTAGATACCGATTTGTGTGCGTAGGTTTTCTATATACTGTGTGTCCTAGATTACCATCTTCTTTTCGCGTCACCTCCACATCTAGAAAAGGCAGGATTTTATCGTCGTTTTCCAGCTCCATTGTGAACTTAATTTTACTATGGAGTGAATTTAGATGATCCAGAAATTCGTTCAATTTCTCTGTTCCATGAGGCCAAATGGCGAAGACATCATCGACATAACGCCACCATACCTTGGGAACAGCCGAAGCTGTGTCTAGTGCCACTTCTTCAAACTTCTCCATGAAAAAATTGGCTAGTACTGGCGACAATGGACTGCCCATCGCAACTCCTTCCACTTGCTCAAAAAGTTCATCCTGGAATGCAAAATAACCCGTTTTGAGGCAGTGTTCAAAAAGTTTGCAAATGTCTTCCTCATAGATCTCCCTGAGCATTGTCATGGAATCTTCTAGTGGCACATTTGTGAAAAGGGACACTACGTCAAAACTGACTAGGATATCTCCTTCCTCAGTCTTAACCTTTTTGAGCTTGCTGATCAGATCTGCGGAATCCTTAATCCAGGATTCAGTTTTGGCATTATTTTGGATTTGTTCCTGAGGTCCTGGGAAGACCTAAAACTTATAGATCACGCCTGATTACGGAGGCAATTGAAATCTACAAAAATCCAATTAATATTAATAGAGACGACGGAGCTAAGCTCAACAGCTCTTGGTATCCGGTAATTGACGGCTACACCAAAGCTAATCGCAAAAAACCATGTCTAAGTATACTTTAATAACATATAATAATTCAATACAAAAGTATAAAACCATTTGGCTACATTCGCTTCAGATTGGTTTTTTTTTCTATTTCTAGAATTCGCCACAAGATGACACTACTTTCGTTTGGAAATTTCGTTACATTTCTCCGTGGACGGGCCCCAGGCTAACGTAAATACTGCGCTTTCACCAAATTTCCCTTTCAAAGTAGTTCACTTTCTTCTGAAATAAGGCTAACGGCACGGTATCGCTTCCAACTAAATAAGCACACACTTAACACTACAAATTCACATCGACGGATCTGCCGGATCTGCCCTGATGATGGACACTGCAACGCTGTCCGAAACGTCGGCTAAAGAAGGAGGTAGCACAACACGGCATAACACCCCAAAAACAAACAACGAAAATGCTTTTGGCCGTGAAAATCTAAAAACGTATCTGACTAACCTCTATGGGGAGGAAGTTCACACAATGGTACGCCGATTGGAGAATCTGAGGAAGCGAAAGAACCATTTATTGGGTAGCCTGGCTTTCCTCAAGAGATGCAAGGAAGAATCGGTCGTACCAGTACACATCCGAATTAAAAGACATATCGCATCCCGGAAAGCTGAGAGGGTTTTTCAAAGAGCTGAAGCAGCGCTACTAAGGGAGAGAATCCATAATGTGCGCAGCGAACTGGATGGAATATCTCGGGACCTTTTCGATTTACACCTGCATCTGAGTGCAATCCTCATCGAGGAAGATTGGAATAAAATTGACAATATTACTTACCAACAAGCACTAAGATGTAAGCAGTCAACGGATGCGAGACAGAAACATAAGTGTGAGAGACTCAACCAAGCCAAAAAGGGTGATCGAAAACAACTTGATCAAAATAAAGTTGTTATTAACATTTCGACCCTTGCGCTGAGCCCAGATGCAACCTCAGTGCTTGCTAAGGGGATGAACTACGCAGTTGCCCCCAAAAAGATACCTGTGGAATCTATCGTATGTGGTGTGGAAACAGCACTAAATACAATGATGAAAGTACACAAAATGTCAGAATCGCAAGCAGAGAACATACGACAAGAGACTTGCCATATTTTGAAAAGGGCTGAAATACCCCGCCCAAACATCACAAAAGGAGAGTTTGCGGCCCTAAAAGAATTGCGCGCCAATGAGGACATCTTGGTTCTGCCAGCTGACAAAGGAAATGCCACTGTCGTGATTAATACGGTAGACTACATCAAAAAGATGGAAAACTTATTGTGCGATGCCGGCACTTATAAGAAAATTAAAAACAATCCCACCAACAAAATTGACCTGAAGACTAGGGAGTTAATAAAAGCTTCCAGCATTAGGAAAGAGGATCGATCTAAGCTGTTCGTAAAAGCCTCCAGAACTCCTGCCCTGTACGGTCTTCCGAAAATACATAAAAAGGATATCCCAATGAGACCAATTGTCAGTGCTATAGGTGCACCGACGTACAAACTTTCCCAACATCTTTCGAGATTGTTGCAGATGCAAACTGGAAAAACTGAATCCTGGATTAAGGATTCCGCAGATCTGATCAGCAAGCTCAAAAAGGTTAAGACTGAGGAAGGAGATATCCTAGTCAGTTTTGACGTAGTGTCCCTTTTCACAAATGTGCCACTAGAAGATTCCATGACAATGCTCAGGGAGATCTATGAGGAAGACATTTGCAAACTTTTTGAACACTGCCTCAAAACGGGTTATTTTGCATTCCAGGATGAACTTTTTGAGCAAGTGGAAGGAGTTGCGATGGGCAGTCCATTGTCGCCAGTACTAGCCAATTTTTTCATGGAGAAGTTTGAAGAAGTGGCACTAGACACAGCTTCGGCTGTTCCCAAGGTATGGTGGCGTTATGTCGATGATGTCTTCGCCATTTGGCCTCATGGAACAGAGAAATTGAACGAATTTCTGGATCATCTAAATTCACTCCATAGTAAAATTAAGTTCACAATGGAGCTGGAAAACGACGATAAAATCCTGCCTTTTCTAGATGTGGAGGTGACGCGAAAAGAAGATGGTAATCTAGGACACACAGTATATAGAAAACCTACGCACACAAATCGGTATCTACATGCCGATTCGCATCACCACCCAGCGCAGAAGAGAGGTCTTATCCATACTTTGGTGACCCGAGCGACCAGAATATGCGAAGAAACAAAACTCGGAACAGAACTTATAAAGCTGACCGATGCACTGGAACGCAACGGTTACCCGACAAGGCAGACAAGGCAAATTATAAGAGCCAAATCTACACCGAAGGAAGTCAGAGTTGAACAAGAGTCAAAAGGCTGTGCTTTCCTTCCTTTCGTTCACAATGTGACAGACAGAATTGCCAGGATGTTGAGAAAAGAAAGCATCAAGACTGTCTTCGGAACCACAACCAAAATCCAAGACCTACTGAGGTCTGCAAAAACTAAGTTTCCTCTGGAAGCAGACGGAGTGTATAAACTCAGCTGTTCCGGATGTGACAAGGTTTATGTAGGCCAAACAGAGCGGACGATTTCCAAGAGGATAGCAGAACACTTTCGTGCTTGTAAACTTGGCCATCCTGATAAATCGGCAATCGCCGAGCACTTAATTGAAACCGGCCATTATTTTGGATTTGTTCCTGAGGTCCTGGGAAGACCTAAAACTTATAGATCACGCCTGATTACGGAGGCAATTGAAATCTACAAAAATCCAATTAATATTAATAGAGACGACGGAGCTAAGCTCAACAGCTCTTGGTATCCGGTAATTGACGGCTACACCAAAGCTAATCGCAAAAAACCATGTCTAAGTATACTTTAATAACATATAATAATTCAATACAAAAGTATAAAACCATTTGTTTATACCTTGATATTGGCTACATTCGCTTCAGATTGGTTTTTTTTCTATTTCTAGAATTCGCCACAAGATGACACTACTTTCGTTTGGAAATTTCGTTACATTTCTCCGTGGACGGGCCCCAGGCTAACGTAAATACTGCGCTTTCACCAAATTTCCCTTTCAAAGTAGTTCACTTTCTTCTGAAATAAGGCTAACGGCACGGTATCGCTTCCAACTAAATAAGCACACACTTAACACTACAAATTCACATCGACGGATCTGCCGGATCTGCCCTGATGATGGACACTGCAACGCTGTCCGAAACGTCGGCTAAAGAAGGAGGTAGCACAACACGGCATAACACCCCAAAAACAAACAACGAAAATGCTTTTGGCCGTGAAAATCTAAAAACGTATCTAATTACATATTGTTTATCATTTAACATCTACTTACCACTAAATTAATCGACAATGTATCGCCTTATAAACATTAAACTTTTTTACCCTAATTTTCAAATTTTGGGGTCACTGCGGAGGCTGAAGATCTTAATCAAATGAAATGAAAAATCCCACGTATTTTTACTTTAACATAAGGCATAAATCCCCCCCTCTTAGAAATCTGAATCTTAAAAAAAAAAAATTTCATACATCCGTGCTCCACACTAATGTACGGCAACCGATATGCCGAAATATGCCAAACCAAATAACGCTTGAGCTTTTATAGCTAGGTCTGTTGGCCCCATAAGTTCCATCATACATTAATTTTTATATTACAGATTTTGTACAACTATATTTTGATGCAAGTCTTTTTTAATTTTTTATTTTTATTTATTTGTTCCGTTTGGTTAAAAATACAGCGCAATTCAGAAGGAAGGTTATTGTAGTTTTTTATGGTTTGGTAAATAAAATGGTTTTGCGTTTGTGTTTCTTTTAAAATTAGGTGTAATAAATATATTTTTCCATTTCTCATTAGTGTGTAAATTCTTGATATTCTTTATTATTTCTATGATATTATTTATCTATTGTTTACATTTCGATTTTTAACCTCACTTGAATGCGCCTGATTAGTTTCGTACAAATACGGAAATACGCTGTAACTGATTCATAAATACTCGTTTATGCACTTACTATTTGGATCATTTCACATACAGGTACAGATTCGGTTAACGGTTGACGAAGTGCAATTAAATAAAGCATGATTTATTACAATTACTCATTCGCAGCGCAGCATCTGCGATTGTTTGCCGTTTTTAATTTCACAGCCATCGTAACAATGCAAAAACAGTTCAGCTAACGTTAAATAATTGAGGTGATAGATAAACTGGGTGGAAAGGAGTAATCATATATGATGATATTCTAGACTTTCAAGACGTCATTTGCATTAAGACTGTGGATTATGTATTGTGATCACATGACCTAGACTAGATAATTTCTGGTCTGTTCTTGTATTGCAACTGGCCCATACAAATAGGCCTTTACTAGAAAAAATCATCACTTTTGATGAACTTACAAAGATACACGATAGGTTTATTTATTTTATTTTATTTATTTATTTGCATTTGATACATTTAAAGCCAAAAGAACAGAAATAATATTACATAATAAGAGAATATATTTAAAATGAATACAAGTGTTATTACTTATTACGTTGTTTTAGGTCGATATTAGTTCCTAGCTAGGCAGATTGCCTGTTCTAAGGAACCAAAGTTTGTAAAGTGCCAAATGCAATTTAAATTATTATAATTTTTTTAAATTAATACTTATATATACTAAGTTTTTACTAAATGTGCCATTCATAGGTAACCATGTATAATTTTAAGTCACATTACATATTAGTTTTTTAGACTCCTCCCTACGCAAGCCAATCAACCATTTAGTTATTATTGAACCAATGCAGGACATTTTGCAATAGTTACAGTGGATTTAGATTTAGATTTTCAGCTACCTTCTCCGTGATCAATTGAAAGTATGTAACAAGAAGTACTAATATGTCTACTATCAAATTAGACATTTAAATTACTTTTTTGAAGTATCTAAGCTCATAATGGAATGACAGGTGACAGAGAAAATAATTGCGTTGAACTCTTTAATTCTAATCAGTCCAGTCTTTAATCGACAGATTATTTGATTTTCCTTTTAAATCAACATTCTGTTTGTATAAATATTTGATTTTTACTATACAGGAGACAAATCAAAGAGTTTATCATTCGAATTTTGGATAAATTCCACCGTATTGGTCGAAGATGACGAAATATTTGTTCAGGGAAGTATTGAATTTGTAGCAATATAGCTTTGGAGCTCAGTTTATTTTATACCTAAAAATTGCAACATAAAAATGACGGCCGTCCATGGTCGAGTGGTAGGACTCTTGACTCCCAATCGGAAGGTCGCGGGTTCAAACCCGGCGTGCGCAAATAAATTATTTGATTAATTTGTGTTATTTCACAATTAATTAATAAAAATTATATATACTATATTTGCGGCACGTTCCAGAGTGGAAGATACTCTCTGTATCGCCCTGTTGTAAGACCACCATTCAGAATTGAAACGTTGCTTAATAATGGTTTTAGCCGTGTTTAGTGACTAGATCTGAATAGCCAGGTACTTCCCCACCTTCCTCTTCCCCATCTCTTTCCCTTCCTCACTTACCTTCAGCCTCACAACATACCCCAATTGGGGATGCCATAGTCTCACTGGCTCCAGACAGGAGCAGTTAGGACTCTTGTGAGGTATTCTCTATAATTAAAAAAAAAAACCGAGAAAGACACAGAAAAGAAGGAAGTATAAAAATATGAGCATCTATTACTCAAATCACTTTTGCATTAATTTTCAAATTTGTGTTAATTCTAATTGGTAAGCCCAGCACCCAGACCAATTGTATTCCTGCTACCGGTCGCTCACCTAATAACAGGGTGGTTTTCTAGCAACCAGCAACAGAGAAAACAAATAAATTAGATGGTGAACCACCGATACTTACCGTGGCTACAGTCTTCTGTTATTATTGCTGATGTAAGAGACGATTGCCTAAGTGAAAGGTCGCCTGGAAGTTATAGCGCCATTGTCTGTCATCATTTACATCACATTATTAAATCAGCTCTGGGCTTGCGGAGCAACGTGTGAATTAATGTTGTGGGTCTGTGGCCACCCGGTACCATCAAATTAAATTGAACCAATGCTGGATTATTATCTAATAAACGCTGATTACAGGAGTGGAGTGCACTTGTTAGACTCGGTTATGTTAGGTTAATTCAGTGAGGTTAGGAGTTTTTTAGGTTGTATGGGAAGGGTTAATTTTCGAAATTTATTTATTTATTTTTTATTTAAACGCCCATAGGGCTTTTACATACATAAAGCAATACATCTTTTGATTAATTACAGTGAAGAGTTAGAAGTGAATAACATACAGGTAAGTAACAGAAAATATTAAGCGCCCTTGAGGTGATTTCTCACAAAAACGGCGCTCTACAAATTATCCAATTATTATTATTATTATTATTAAGACACATAATATAGGTTAGATAAAATATGAGTTGACAAAATGTAGGTAATACAGAACATAAATAAAGTAAAAATATATAGCCTGCCAATATCCCCCAAATCAACAATAAGAGGTATTAATTAAAATGTATAAAATTGGTATTTAAAATAGTTTATGAATTAGGTAGAAATAGTTCGCACATACGGCGTTTAAAGTTTGCCAAATTCAAATTATTGTCAAATACATTAATATTTTTGACATGTCAGTTTATCTAATAAGGAGATTGTTAGGAGGTGAAAACCATTAAGGCATGTTATAGCCAGTGAAGATGATGCTAGACACTGGTGATCTGTAAGGAATTAACCTAACTTCGAATCTTAAAAATAGTCTAATAATATTAAAACATGTATGTATCTAGTTGTCTATCGGGTCGGGGACCATTTTTCTGACCATCTCAATGCGTATCTCGTACCACTTTTTCAATCTCAGTGGTTATATCATCAACATGGCGCCATATCCCAAGGTGGGATTTCACCTCCACCATAATGGTAGATTCAGACTGGGTCGACGTACGTGCCCATCGCTACGCCTAACAATATCTGGACTGCTTAGCAACCATAGATTTTCAATGAAAATTTATGTTTTAGAATCACATTGGCCACACGCATCGCGACGTGCGATGTCTGTGGCCATTTTCATAGAAAATGTATGGGTTGCTAAGCATTGTTTGAGTAGCGACGCGTACGTACGTCGTCCAGTCTGAACCTACCATAATTGTTTTCCAATAGCCCTAGATCTCCTCAATTCGTTTCCAGTTCTCCAGTCTTCCCATCTTCCTTCAATCTCACGATTAATTGACGGCCGGCGTAGTCCGTAGGCATTGGACTGCCATTCCGAAGGTCGCGGGTTCGAATCCGGCGTGTGCAAATAAATTTTATTTAATTTATTTGTGTTATTTCACAATTATTATTTAAAATAATATATAGTATATTTGCGACAGGTTCCAAAGTGGAAGATGCTCTTAGTATCGCCCTGGTCAAAGACCACCATTCAGAATTGAATCGTTGCTTGAAATGGCTTTAGCCGTGTTTAGTGACTAGATCTGAATAGCCAGGTTTAATGTTTCTTTATTCTTTGAATAGTAAATATATAACAATTGTGGAATTTATGGCCGCCATACTAGGCACATGCCCGTGTTATGGGTACTTCCCCACTTTCCTCTTCCTCGGCTCCTTAACTTTCCCACTTACCTTCAGCCTCATATATACCCCAATTGGGGATTCCATAGACTCGCTGGCTCCAGACGGTAGCAGTTGGGACTCTTGTGAGGTATTCACTATAAAAATAAAAATAAATTAATTTGGCTCTCTCAGATGGTTTCAAATATGGCAATCGTATGATAGTGGCTTTTCTTCTATTTAGACGGCCTAAAAATTTATCACTAGTCTGTCTAATTTAGAATAATCAATGGGAAGTATTTACTTTTGAATTTCATCGAAAATAGTACATAATTTTTGCCCGGATTTTTTTTACAAGGATCAACGTTGCAGGAATTCGTTGCCCAACGCTTGTCCGCATTAAATTATTATTATTTATATGGAATGATTCATCATCACATTAAAATAAATAGTTGCAACTTGGAATGAAAATACTCGGGGCGAATCCACTTCAAGCACACAAAAAATCGAGCAGACACTCATTACATACCAACAAAAACAAATATTCTGATCATTTCAGCAACCTAACATCAAGATAATGTATCAAAAAACTTTTAAGTGAGCCAAATTACCTGCATAATCTGGAACTGAGAAAATCAACGCAAAACAACGTTTTAATTGGCTTAGATTCAACCACGAGTGAAATAATAATAGTTGCATACTTTATACGCTCGACAAACGAAATGCCGACAACAGTATGGTGTTTTTGGTAACAAAAGTTTTATTATATTATTTATAACATTATAGGTCAGTTGCCTCAAAATTAGTGAAGTATGTGAAATATTTTGGGGTATGTGAAGAAATGTAATGAGAATTTTTTTAACAAAATTTGTAAGAAAATGCAGAGCAAAAAAAATAAATGACATCAGTATTATGATTCCAGAAAAACGCGCTTTGTTGGCCATATTACATTTTACTTGCAAAATGAATGAATTATTTTTTTAGAGCAGGTTGTAAAAGTGAACCCCTTTAGAGCTGTTATCATTAGTAGCCAAAAATATCCCAAAGATTTAATCCTTTATTTCATTTAAAATTTTACAAAAAAAATCTCTTAAATAAGTTTTATAGTTTTTTTTAAAGGAAATACTTCACCAGGGCCCATGACTTCTTTGGGGATGCGGTCTTTTTAGAGAAAGTAAGGAGAGGAATTTTAGGAAGGAAAAAGGTTTGAGGGGTGGGTAGGAGTCTGGGGGTCAATATAGAAATTGTGGCTGAGTAATGTAGATATTCAAGTATTATTAATGTAATCTTTACTTCATTCTAATTTAATTTTTTCTTTCTGTATTAATTTTGTTTCTGTATATTTTACTTTCTTTTTTTTTACTGCATTTTTATTTTTTACTTCAGTGTATATAAAGTATTTACGTCTTGTACAATCTTTAGACAACTTTTAATTATAATCTTACCTCTTTTATTTTTTAGATATTAATCTCAGTTTACTCTTTAGATGCACTCTGTTATTTTTAGGTACAAAAATAATATGTAAAGACTTTTATTACCCACGCACAGGCTGCGCCTTAGTGGGTTTCCCTTTCTTATTATTATTGAACTGTAATATCAACATGTAAAAAAAAATGGGAAAAAAATAAAGTAAATAAATAAAAATAAAAAATTAGTATATTCAGGAATGACAAACATATGAATCCATCCCTCCCGATGGGTCGAAAGATTTCGGCTGGAGAGGACAAAAGTCTCCCTCAACAAGTCTCTCTCGATCCTGCACGCCACGCAATAAGTGGGCAAAAACATTCGCCGTCATCACCTAAGCAAACCTTACCCTGTGAATATGGGCACCAAATGTAGCGATACACATTCGGAAGACCTAAAGCAGTGGTTTTGAATATCCAATAAATGGCTTCTGGGGCGGCGGTACTTACCCCCGCCTCTATTATTAGAATTCTATTGCACAACTCAGAAGACACGTATCTTCAAATTTCATTTCAATATTCGCTTTAAAAAACCGGCACCTAATGAAATAAAAATGCAGATTTACCTACTTAGAAAGATTGTCTTCTTTTGATAGATTTTTTAAGCACCTACAAATCCGTTACTATGGAATACTGATATATTTTGCATCTTCCCACGAATCGGAAAAAAAACCTTAAATAAGTTTCAATTTGCTTAGAGTTTGTATGTGATATTTTTTATACGGTCTCCAAGTTTGCGCTATTGTATTGTCCCCTCGGGTTTGTATACTTTACAACTGCAATAAAAAACTTCTGGATTGAAAATAATTTCACGGTAGGTAATCGATCTCATCTCGCAGCGTAGTCTCATTTTTATTAGAGGTTTTTATTGAGTTTCTTATATTCTATTGTTATTCAGTTAGAGGTCATTGTTACGTCTTTAGATGTCTGAAAAAATATAACGGGTGCTTTTATAGAATCACCGTACTCTTAGGCAAATAATATTGGTCCAATCGACGGTTTTTATTGTGTTCTTTCCGATGGGATTTGGAAAGGTTTTAATCATCTTCAATTTGCTATTATTTTATGGTGTTTGTGTGACCAATGAACTTTAATTAGCCTCTAAAAGGCACGTTTTTTATAGTTTTTTATTTATTTATTTATTTATTGAATCTAAATCATAAGGTTTACATTTTTTTTGGCCTTGCCTGTCTCACTAGGAACTCCTGTGTCGAGACAGACTAGTTTACAAATATTTTTTAATTATTATATAAAGTACATTTTTCAATAAAGCAAAAATATTTGAATATTTAAAACAAAGTAGCTTATACCCAAATTCTGAAATGCTTTAGGAAATATTGTGCAGAACTATAAAGCCCTGTTCAGACACAGCTATAATCTATAAAAGATCATAAGCGCTTTATGCGCAGATCAACCATAGACAATGCACATCTTACGCCGTAACCGCTCCTGAAGCGATATACGAACAGATAAGCGCCCCCCTCTCCCGCCGATAATAGGAGAGGGGGTCATTTTTATTGAAACGCGCGAATGTTAGCTGTCAAAATTCTCAGATCTAGTACAAAATCTACAAAGAAATGGTATTTCGCGGCAGTTATCTGACCCCCTCTCCTAACATAGGAAGAAATATTTGATAGCGTCGTGTGAACGGTACAAAATATAAGGGCTCGCGGTTCAACAGATATCAGCTCGCGGTTTATAGCTGTGTCTGAACAGGCTTTAATAGATATTCAATTACTATCGCACTGAAAAAATGTTTGCCTTTTTAAAATCATGTTCCATGGTTCTTGTTGATGGAAATTTAATGCGTGAATTTAATAATAATAAAAATACAAATCTTACAGATTCATAAATTTCTTGAAAGAGCAGTAACTACAATTGTTTAGTTTGTAAACAACGCTTTCGGAATATAAGCTTGAAATAAACCACCAAAATTCACTTTAAAATTTAGAGCGATACTCAAAACTCAACTGTTTAGAAATTGTGGGATACGAGTATACCAGTCATACAAATTTGGATATTTCGTCTTTTTTACTTCTTGATAGTCTATCTTAAAATTTCACAGCCCAAAACCTCTGTAAATGAGGTTTTGAATGCTTACTACACATTCTCGCATAGGAGCTACTTTATTTATTTTTGCTTCAATTTTTAAAATATAGACTATTAAAGATTTTAATATTTTATGATTTTAGAGGCAACTTAAACAATTATTTGAGAGTAAATGATTTTAAAAAATTATTTTTATATATTTTTTCTTAAATATGATGAAATATAAAATTTATAATATTGTTTTTTTTAGAAACAATTTTAATTTAAATTACAAATTACCTATTTACATAGGAACAAAAACTTGTCGTTTATATTTTAAAATTACTACCCAAGAAACGCATTTTAAAAAAAATAATTTTTTTATATTATTTAAATTATTTTAAAACCAAGAATTAGGCAGACATATTTTTTAATAATTATAAATAACTCACAAATAAATTCCAAAGTTGCTTCCAAAATGAGCAAAAACTGATTTCTTTAATTATCTATACGTCATCATTTAAAAGCAAAAAAAAAGTAGCTCCTATCCAAGATCGACATTGAACCTTCCTTTTTACTACAAAAATAATTTTTCAGTTTGGTTGGGTATTGTGGCCTCAAATCCAAAACTACGTTTTGTATGAAAGCGGCCGCGCAGCCGTTCCTCTTAAGTTAATATACTGTAATTTCAGAGATTTTGCTTACCCCTCTTAGCAACGGAAAGTATTTTGATAATAATTATTTAACATAATTAATTAATTAATTTTTTTCAGCGGATTCTCTGAACAATGACGAGGCGAAGACATCATCTCGCCGCGAGACCGCCTGGGAAATGTCCATCAAAGGGATGGGTTCTTCGGGTCTTAACTCTACCAGGGTGTCCATCATACCCCACGATCTGGCGTGGGCCATCGAGAGGCTGCCAGGAGGAGCCACTTACGATGGTCAGTGGAACGACATAGGCCTCGCTGGCGTTGGAAGCTATGTGTTCCCGCATGGTATGAACTAAAACATTGTATTCATTGTCAACTATTCAAGAAAGCATGGAATTTTAATTATCAAAATCTGGAAATTTTATATAGATCTCTCGCAATCCTCTTTCTCCAGTTATTCTTATTATTCTGGCGCCCCTTCATCATGGTAATTTTCATCACGCAGACGGAAAACTATAGGTACTCTTTTAAGTTAGTTGCTTCGGTTGCTAAGATGCCATTAGGTATAGCGTCTTCCTCTACGTCAACTTCCCTGAAGATATAAGTAGTTAAAAATGTAATAAAAAGTAACAATTATTATAAGAAATAATTATCAGACTCAAACATTCATCCATATTGAAAAAACCTCCCGAGAAAAGATACATGCCGCCGACGGGATTCTGACCCGTATCCCTTTGATTTTCAGGAGCTCTAACCACTGAGCTACGGCGGCTTATCTCTTGCCGGCCAAATAATCCAATATATACTAATTCAACAATTACCGCTTATTACTTTTTTTCACCTGCAAACAACCAACTTTAGTGGACGAGTGTTTCAGGCTGATAATTATTGCTTATAATAATTGTCACCCTTTGTGCTATGCGTAAAAAATTTTCTCTATAAATTAAAAATAATAATGTAATAAAAAGTCAAATTTTGGAAATTCAATGGCGAATCTATACAATAGTCACTTTATCATCTAATTTGTTTTGAGAATGATCCAATAAATCCAGAATTAAAAAGCTTACGAAACCGTGTATGTGTGTCCAGGTTTTTATACTATGAAGAAGAATTAGGAAAATACAGAAAATTCACGAACAAACGTCGTTCACCTATAAATACATATATCTAATGTATCAACTCGTGGTTGTACCATGCAGAAAGGTATTCCCTGCCATAGGTCAATCCAAGTGGTTCGGTAAGTTTGGTGAATTAGCAGAGGTGTCCGGGTTCATGGGGTGAGTCCTGGTCTTGGCGTCGGAAGCATCTGCCCACCAATTGCGTGGCAGGCCAGATCGGGAGAGACTGGTTGAGGGAGAACTTTTGACTTCAGTAGGGCTCTCTCGGAATAGTGGGAGAGATGGAATCATTCGTCCGTCACTTCTGGATACACTGACCCCCAGATTCCAACCACCCCTCATACCTTTTTCTTTCCCAAAACATCCTCCCCTTCCTTCCCTAAAAAGAAACCTCCACACAGCATCCAAAGAGATGACTTAGGCCCCGTGGGGAATTATTTTCTTCAGGGCCTCCTGTGTGGAGCTATTGCAAAAAATATATATATATAGAAAACATCACATTAATGGTAGATTCAGACTGGGTCGACGTACGTATGCACCGCTACGCCTAGCAACCATAGATTTTCAATGAAAATTTATGTTTTAGAATCACATTGGCCACACGCATCGCGACGTGCGATGTCTGTTGCCATTTTCATAGAAAATGTATGGGTTGCTGAATCTACCTTTTATGTATGTAACGAAGTATTCATTCTCAAAATAACAGTTTAGAAGCTTTTATTATGTTATGTTAGGGTGAAGTTTAGCATTCAGATTACCATATTTTACTCTTATCGTTTTCTTCAAGGGGTGGAGTTCGCTGGGGGTGTGAGTGACAGTCGCTTTCACGGTTTGGGGGCCCTCAACTACCCCGACGGTATTCGCGTGGAAGGAAAGTGGGTGAACGGGAAACTCACAGAGCGACAACTCATCTTTGGGGATGGACTGATTTACAGCGAAGAGGATTGGGGCTATGCGCAGCAACCTGATCGAAGGTACCTACTTTAATGGTAGGTTCAGACTGGACGACGTACGTACGCATCGCTACTCAAACAATGCTTAGCAACCCATACATTTTCTATGAAAATGGCCACAGATATCGAACGTCGCGATGCGTGTGGCCAATGTGATTCAAAAACATAAATTTTCATTGAAAATCTATGGTTACTAAGCAGTCCAGATATTGTTAGGCGTAGCGATTGGCGCGTACGTCGACCCAGTCTGAATCTACCATAAATATCTTAAGTAGTATAAAGCAGATGTCAGATTATTTAGATGAGAATGTTAAAATACGTGAACTTCGCCACAAGAAAATTGTGCAGCTTTTTTTTCTGAGATTTGAGTTCCACGCACTTATTTTCACACCATGGTGAATTATTTCAGTCTATTTTGTACCTTAAGAACGATTGATCAGCAACTGAGAATAAAAGTTTTAAAATGCTTGCAACTGTACAGGGAGGTACCAATGAGAAAGATCGATTATTCCCCGTATCTAAATATGTAAATAAAAAATTAATATCGATTTATTTAATTCAAAACTTGCTTTAATATACACCTACATTCAAGTAAGCAATAAAAATGCTCAAAACGCACGATGATAAATTGTTAAATACTTATTAAATCGTGTACTTTTTGTAAGTATTTTTTGAACAAAAATATTTATGATTTTTCAATAATGTCTAAACAAATAAGTGTGTAAAAAAATTTGATATATCGTAGTTTGTAAGACTTTAAATAAATAGAAAAACTGAGGTGTTTTTATGACAAAAACACCTCAGTTTTTCTGTCAGGTACACCTTCTCGGATTTATTTTTTAAAGATTTTAATTTAACTAAATTTAAAATTTTAAAACTGTGTTGACTAGAAACCGTTGTCCGAAACGTTGGCTAAAGGAGAAGATAGCGTAACACGGCATAACACCCCAAAAATAAATAACAAAAAAGTGGTATGTTCTTTAGCTACGAATCCATCGGCCATAAACTGCTGTACATTGAATTAAATAAAATACCACCGATTTGTACATGAAGCTGAAAAATAATATCGGTTTCGTCTGAGCAAGACTCCAGCATTACAAAACGAAACGTTTCTTAATTAGAATTTTTTTATATTTAAGTTTTTATTTCAGCAGGACTGGGAGGATAGTGCAATCCCAGTCTGCCATTTAACAAAAACAACTTTTTTTATAATTTTTTATAGTGAATAACTCACAAGAGTCCCAACTGCTCCCGTCTGGAGCCAGTGAGACTATGGCATCCCTAATTGGGGTATGTTATGAGGCTGAAGGTAAGAAGTTGGGAAGGGAAGGAGACGAGGAAAAGAAAAGTGGGGAAGTACCTGGTTATTCAGATTTAGTCACTAAACATGGCTAAAGCCATTTCAAGCAACGTTTCAATTCTGATTGGTGGTCTTACATCAGGGCGATACTAAGAGTATCTGCCACTCTGGAAGGTGCCGCAAATATACTATATATTATTTTTAAATAATTAATTATGAAATAATACAAATCAATTAAATAAAATTTATTTGTGCACGCCGGGTTCGAACCCGCGGCCTTCGGAATGGTAGTCCAACTACGCCGGCCGTCTATAGTAAATTATAAATTCTAAAAGAAAAAAAGAAACAAAAATAGATTACATATTAGGTAGGTACCGAATTAACACATAAAAAATAAAATAAGATTAATCACATAAATAAGTAAAATTAAACAAAATAAAAAGAATAAAAATATATAAATTTGTTTTAAACCACTTCAAATTTTAATTAAACTCTACCGGTTTCGGAAGAACACTTCCTTCGTCAGGAGAATATTAAAACTAACCCATGATACAAAATATTGACAGATATATACAAAAAAATTAGGCGTTTGAGTCAGGGGTTAACAAAGGGGGATAAGTAATTGCGGGAATTCCTGCAATAACAGGGACAACAAATTTATATATTTTTATTGTAAATTATGGCGAGCCACAAAGTTAATGCTTATTACGAATATGTAAAAAATAAAAATAAAAAATATTATAGGATCGTCCAAAAGAGAGGTCGGCTCATCATCTGCATCCATCCCTCATTTAATGGGGAACTAAACCAATCGGATGCAGCCACGAAAAATATTGGTTGATTTCCGTGTCCTGCTTCAGAAGCTGGCTGGTCGGTAGCGAAGTAAGGCTGGGAATGAGTGCACCCTCCCTTCAGTAAACATCGTGGAGGCACTGCAGAACCTCAGTAGTTGCATAAGTTGCCTGTATGCATTATTGTAGCACACCCTCAGTTTGTCCCATTGCGCTGCTGGGTATTGCGTCCACAGTTCAAATGTGTACAGGGCAGTGCAGTTTTTGTCTTGTCTTGAAGAGTAATTTTCTATGGTCGGCGCTACAGTGGTAGAACCGCCTTAAGAGAATTTAATTGCTCTTCTTTGTCGTTCCATATCTTCTATATCCTTCATGTCTTCGTTTAGGGTATCCTCCCAGATATTTAACCTGTGAGGCCATATTCCTGGTATTTCAAACATTTGTATTCCTATAATTGTGAGAAATATGATATAAATGGCGTTAGTAAGAGAAAGCACCGCGCTTTATATTCAAATCTAAAAGTTAACCAAAAAATAATAAAATTTACCTACACCTTTATAAAACCAAAATTTCGCATCACAATTTTTAAAAAATGTCTGAATTTTTTTATTTATATTTACATGGAACGATAAAAAAGTGAAGATTTAGTTACTTTATCAGTAATTTTAGTTAGAAAAAACATAAATATGTAAAAAAATGATGTTAATGGAAAATGTTTATAAATTAATAAAAATTTTAAGTGTATTTTATCACCTTCCAAAACAGTTTTGAGTTTTCGGATATGTTCAGAAATCTTCAATTTATTTGGATTTAATTGCACAGCGGTAATATTTTGAGTGGAATACTCTTAGTATCGCCCTAGTGTAAGACCACCATTCAGAATTGAAACTTTGCTTGAAATGGCTTTAGCCATGTTTAGTGACTAGATCTGAATAGCAAGGTACTTCCTAACCTTCCTCTTCCTCGTCTCCTTCCCTCCCCCACTTACCTTCAGCCCCATAACATACCCCAATTGGGGTTGCCATAGTCTCACTGGCTCCAGACGGGAGCAGTTGGACTCTTGTAAGGTATTCACTATAAAAAAATATTAAAAATTTTTGACCCTCTAACATAATATGTTTGAGGCCTAATGGGTTAGCAGTTGCGACTTTGGTGCAGAATAAAAAAAACATGTATCACAGAATTTTTTTTAAATCTTTCTTAATAAAGTAGGTTTAATTCCAGTATTAGTGTTACCATTCCCTTCGAACATATTTTCAAATCCATCAAAATACCATTTTTCAACTGTAGTATCACTTTATACTTTATCAAGTTCAGCGAACTTGACAGTCAACAAGCGGCACGAAAATGTCCTTATATAGTTAGACGAGTCTATTCTTGGCGGTGAGTCATCGCTAAGATGGACACATGTACATCTTCTATCTCTGTTGTATTCAGAGAGTTTTATCGAAATGGAAAATATGCGTTGAGTGCATTCGATAAAAAGAAAGCATTTTGCAAAGCAAAGTGACTTTTATATAAATTTCAATGAAAACAAATGTTCTGTTTAGCACAATAGCCCAACGTTCCGTCCCCTCTTATCAATTCTCGTGTTCTTTATTATATAAGTTGTTTGTGTGTTGAAACATAAAATAAATGAATAAAAAAAGATATATTTAAATTCATTAACTTTGTAGCTCGCCATAATTTACAATAAAAATACACGAATTGGTTATAGACCACTTTAATTAAAGTAATCTACAATAAATGTATATATTTTAATTTTAATAAAATTAGATTTATTTATTCGTATTTAAATTATTTCTACTCAATTTTAGCTGTAATTGGGAAATCCTTAAATCTTAGTAAAATAATTATATTTTGTTTATCCTAAAAACCCTTGATAGGCGCTATAACGTATTTATAATTTTGTGCAAAAAAAACCCTTGAGAATCTAATTTTTAATCCACCCAAAGCCCCCACATAGATAACAACAAAAAAAAAACATAAGCTCAAAAGCTTGGAGTAAATAGACACTATTCTAATGCTACAAACATGGTTAAGTCAGATACCATAGAGCCTGGTTTATATGGTCAATTCATCCCGTTTCCTGATTTGTTATTACAGATTCTGCCACGAGATGTCCGTCGGTTTGAAACCCGCCGGATGTTCCATCCTGACGGATAAGAACCCCACAAGGAAGATACCCGCGGGATATTACGACACCGAAGATGGCTTTTACGATCCCGTAAGAAATGTTGTCGTCGATGCGAATGATCTCAGAGAGGTTTTACGGTAAGTGGATTCACGTTCAGGAACGAATTTATAGGCAATCTAAACGGGCGGTAGCTCTAGGGCGCGAGTAGACGATGGGCCAAAAACAATGTAAAAAAAATTAAGCAAGAGATGTCACCTTAAATATTCTATTAAAAAATCTACGAACAACTTTTACACCGTGAAGTAACAATCTGGGATGATTTATTTATTGCCCCAGACAAACCACGATGGCTCAGATGGTTCGGATATGTAGAGCTGATGGACAAAAAAGGTGTGTAAAGAGATTAATTTTACCTGCAGTTGAATAGAAGAAAAAGTCAGGGCGCCCTAAGAAGATTTTCAAGTCAAAAGAGTGTATTCGAGACGATGCATTATATTATTATTACATACTATACACACATTACACATCATTGTATCATGTGAGTGATGCAAGGAATGTGTGCCGAGACAGAGTTGTGTGGTGTTATATCTTCTCTGCATAACTTTGAGGCATGCAAAAACATTTATAATAAGTTTATTATAACACACTGAGTTAACGTTAAGCCACCAATTAAAAGTAAGCTATTTCTTACTAATATAATAAACGCGAAAGTTTGTATGGATGTATGCAAGTTTGTTACACTTTCACAAAAAAACCACTGAATAGACTTAAATGAAACTTTACAATAATATAGCTCATATATCAGAATAACGTATAGGCTATATTGTATACCCAAAGTTTGCTATTTTCCATGTATTACAAATAATAATTATTGTTTCATAGAAAATGTCAAAATTTGAGAATGACATTTTGAAAAAAAATTATTGTAAAACCAAAATTCTATTTTAGAAAATATTTAAATTAGTGAATTTATTTGAAGTACTCCCCCTTGAATCGAATCAAGAATTATAGATATTTTAAATAAATAGGTTAAGAATTTTTGTGTAAACATAGATGAGACCTACGAAAAGAAAATAAGCTAATCGTAGTACTTACTAATCCTGCGCAGACGAGCGGCTTGATTATGAATGAATTAATTAACCTCGAATGTTTAAGCCCGTCCCTGCATTTATGATCAAAAAGGTGAGGAAGACCATAATAGAAGAGTTATCGTAAAATAAATTCAATTTACAACGGATCGGTTCATTGGGTTTTTTGTTGGATGAGCCTGAGCCACTGGAGAGACAGAGCAATTAAAATATTTTTTCTCGGATTGCTGAAGGAAATTTTTCCACCCACATTAAAAAAATCATAACTCTGAATTTGAATACGGAGACATACAAACTGATTATAGTTCTATATAGCCAATGAATTCCCCTATCTTTTGTCCATTATCACATATTTGTAGAATTTATAAAAACAAATATAATTAAATCATTAACCTTAAAACATTTTAAAGAATCTAGAGAATATTTATTTTGTTATATAGCCAATGAATTCCCCTATCTTTTGTCCATTATCACATATTTGTAGAATTTATAAAAACAAATATAATTAAATCATTAACCTTAAAACATTTTAAAGAATCTAGAGAATATTTATTTTGTTATATTTTGAATGTACAATATATTACATAATCGTTTGTATAAAATTTTTTTTGAAAATTTGCCACATTTTGGCAACAAAGCAATCCGAGGTTTTGGAAATAGTGCCATAATGTGGCAAAAAGCGCTCGAGTGGTTAGAATTTTATTAAATTAATTTAGAGAGTATATTACGTTGCTTTATTAATAAATCTATTTTTATTTACCATTAGTTAATCATTCAAACTGTGCTGTACGGCCTTTATATTATTATTGAATCATTGGGTAACCTTCATCTTAATATAAGGAGAATATAGGATATATTGCATAGAATAAATAATATAACACTCAAAGTGCCTTACACAAAAGTTTGAATAGTAAGAAATGTTTCATTTAGCCCAACTCCCGGGGTTTCGTCTCACGTACACTCGCTTGAAATCGTAGATCTCCATCCCATTTGAATTTCAATAGCTCAGAGGGAGTAAAACACTTATTGTCTTATTATTTTTTACAGGGTGTTAAGGATCGTACTTGACTTACTTTAACCAGTGACAACTGACATTATTTTAAGTAAAAAAGGTTAATAAAATTTTGGACTCCAGTGACATTTTTTTTACAATAACATAAAAAATCAGGTATTGGGAAGTTAGGGGTGATATAAGGGGTTGGTTGGTTACTTGGCTTAGCAACCAGTGACGACATGTCGAAGACATTTTTGTTTGTTTAATTTTGAATTAAAGTTTTTGAAAAAAAAACACATAAAAAGTCACCGGAGACCAAAATTACGATAACATTTTTAATCCAAATAATGTCAGGGAATCACTGGTTAAAGTAAGTCAAGTACGATCCTTAACACCCTGTATATCGGTACTCCAAGAGTTTGCAGTTGTTTTAAACACATAAGGAGAAATAACATAACACAATTTTTTTAACATTTAATTTTGACCTCTGAATTAGATTTTGTTTGATTTTAATTTATCATTTAAATTAAGATTTGATAAATTTGGTACATAAATTTAGAAATACAAAAAATTACTATACCGCGTACCTATATAATATATATTCCTATACCTATCTGATTATCATATTCGCAAATAAGATCTTCTTCGCAAATTAATTAATGATATTAAAAATTTTTTTTTTCAACATAAACTTACGTTCTCTTTTTAAAAAAAATCTTTATTGTTTAAATTGTTAATTACATGATTTGAGGATTTTTCGACCACCACAAACGGCACACGCCCGTATTGCGGTGTCGAAAATTTTGATATGATTTGAGATTGTTGGGGCCATAAGTATTATCGTGATTAATTTTTGGGGTGTTATGCTGTGTTTCGCTATCTACTTCCTTAGCCAATGTTGCGGACAGCGTTAGAGTGTCCATCATCCCACATAACACATCTGCCCTGACGATGGACACAGTAACGCTGTCCGTAAAGTTGGCTAAAGAAGGAGGTAGCGAAACACGGCATAATATCCCAAAATCACGATATTACATAAATTTTCCCATAAGCCATCTTATTGTTGCCATTTTTGCCAGGTTTTTCCTAACGTGAATATTTTATCCATTTATCCTTTAGTTCTTCCTTAAGAGTCTTGGAAAAAGGAAAAGAAAACTTAGCCGATCGAATGCTGGGTTTTTTGGATCGAGTCATCATCGTGATGATCATCTTTATTATGGATATAATCTTAATCTTCATTTCCTTTAGAGCGGGTTCGCCAAGCCTGCTTGCAAAGAATTCTCTAGATTTAGGAGGGTATTACCAGGGAATACCGGAAATTAGTCCTTTTTAAATCAAATTCTTGACGTATTGATTCTTTTTTACAAAAAAACATAAATTTTTCACATCAGTTTTAAAATTTTGAAAAACTAAGCTATTTTTTAGAAAAACTACGATTTTTAATATACTACGGTTATACCGTTGGTCGTTGGCAAATTTGTTCAATTCAAACGATAGATTCTATTAAGCAACACAAATTTCAAATCATATAATACAAATAAATATAATACAAAATAAATCAATACAAAATCTAATCGACACAGTTTTCAGAATTTTAATTTTAGTTAAATTAAAATTATTATAAAAATAAATCCGAGAATGTGCTTTGTGACAAAAATAGCTCAATTTTTCTATTTATTTAAGGTCTTGCAAACTAAAATAATTCAAAAATTTTTTAGACACCTATTTTGTTTAGACATTATTAAAAAATCATAAATAATCAAAAAATACTTACAAGAAGTACACGATATTTAATTATTTATCATGGTGCGCTTTGAGCATTTTTATTGCGTACTTTATTGTAGGTATATGTTAAAGCAAATTTTGATTGAAATAGATCGATATTAATTTTTAATTTAAATAATTTGATACGGGGAATAATCGACCTTTCTCATTGGACCCTCCCTGTACAGTTGCAAGCATTTTAAAACTTTTATGCTGAGCCGCTGGTCAATCGCTCTTTATAAAGGGGGGACATATAATATATTTATATATATATATATTTATTGGAAGATATTTTTGGAACTAATAAAAAAGTGTAATGGAACTATGTAGAACATCTTGTGTATCTCTAGCCAAAGTAAAGAGTTAAGAAAATTTCTTTGACAATCATATCTTTAATATGTACAACTATTGCGTTAACAAGTACGCACCTTACGTTTCAAAATCCAGTTTGAAAACCTTCTGACTTTTAAATAGGGAAAATAGGACGAGCGTAATTGACTCCTTCAATGATTCAACTTCTAACTAATATTGGCCAAGCGAAAGCTAAGTCAACTTTGGTCACGTAATGTGCAGGCAATTGGGTTTCACTTACAGAATAAATTCTTGCGGTCCATGGAGAATATTATAAAGGTATATTTGATTAGTTTGAAAGAATACTTTTAATAAACCAATAATAATTTACTTTGCCGACCTTATGTGCGACGTACCTATTTTTACGACATTATTTCGTTGTACAGTTCATATGCTTAAGTTCGGGTTTGGAATTCCGTTTACAGATTAATCAAAGATGGATGATACCTTTCATGGAAAAGGGTGAAACAATATTAATGATTTTGAAGAAATGGCTATTTCCCAAAAAACAAACTCATTAATACTTTATGCCGTAAAAATCTCAAATCATATCATACTGCTTCATATCTAAACCGCTTCCTGTACTGGAAAGACAATTATGTGGTAGGTATAGGATAAAACATTAATTGCATTTAATTAATCTTACTTTTTCCTCATTGATTCTAAGAGTTTTTACACTTCCTGTGTTTGTGGCATACTAAAATAATAATAATAATATTTTGTTTACTTCAGCTAGACAAAGCGGTGTGTGCAATACTCTGCCTGCCATATAAAAGTTTACATATAAATAAAATGCAATATAAAAATAAATAAAATAAAATGGTGAACACATTAAGACTTTTATTATAGTGGCTTAAGGAAAATTCTCCTTCTATTGTGTAGGGGCGCTCTCTGCCATTGGGCGACGCGACGCCTGTTTTCCGATCTTTGATAGCGACTCGTCCCGGCTACGCAGTGGCGCATCAAAGCGGCGAACAATGCACCCTTTCCTCTGTGAACATCATCGAGGCGCTGCATCACCAAGGGAGGCCAAACAGGCCTCTGTGTGCGTGGTTATACTGGACTCGGAGTGTGTTCATGACGCCTTGTGTATATCTCGTCCATAGCTCGCTAGTGTAAAGGCTCATACAGTGTGCCTGGAATAGTTGCTTCTTCACCGGAGGACTGCACTCGTTGAATCTCCTGTCTAGCATATTGACTCGCACGCGCAGTACACTTCTTTGGCGTTCTATGTCATTTTTATCGTTTAGGTCATCGGTGACGACGTGCCCCAAATATTTTATTTCGCTGCAGATTTAGAGATTGGCTCCGCCGAGACGTATGGGTGGAATGACAGAGGGACCAGTATTTGCTTTAAATATCAGCAGTGGCAAGAATAAATACTAATATGGTGCAATACTTCGGTTTAGATTACTTATGCACAATGTTCGATGTTTTATATGTTTATATACCCTTCGTAAAGAGGTTTTTTTCAAACCCAGATTCTGATTGTTTAATAAAATTCGCATAATGTTAATTCTTTCAGCGTTCCAAAGGATCCAGAATGGATAAAGTCCCACTGCAGAAAGGCCTGGGATGAACCTGTTGGACCAAGACCAGATTTGTATGAACACTGGATGCAATGTAAAGCTCACGATGAAGATAAGTCAGTTACATCTGAAGAAAAATAATGATCCCAAACAACACATTCCAAAAAAGTAAAAGCTTCTACAATCATGTTTACTTTTTATGTATTATTTTTTTATGTGTTTTACAGATTGACAAATCTAATCACAATATATATGACACATACATAACATAACGTTAAATAAATAAATGAAAACTTTTACAATAATATATATTTTTGAGTTCTTGCCTTCAAATGATTCTTGAAACCTTCAAGGCCAATGTTGAAGATGTCAAGAGACCTAGTGATATCATTTAGCAGCACCATACGTCTTGTCATGCTACGTTAAGCCAGAACGTCCGTTCTGCCACGTGAATTACAGAGCAAGTCGTGGTGATGACCCTGGCTATCGAATTGGCTGGAAATGAAATAGTTTATAATTTTAAAAGCTGTTAATGTAAGGATCAAAATCCTTCTAGATTGGAGACTTTCGTAGAGCGTTTCAGAGAGCAAATCCATGTGATGCATAAATCGCGAGTATTCAACATGCATTATCACACAAAGGCTCCGTCAAACAGGAGGCGTACTATCGCGGCTTCAAGGCGTCGGTACTAAAAAGCCGTAACGTCGCGTACTTTCTATTTGAACGGCTACGACGCGACATGTTCGTTCAGTACAACACAACGTTATAGCGCGACGTCAGTCGCACGCCTTGACGCGCGATAAGTACGCCGCCTGTTTGACGGAGCCTTAAAGGTACCTTAGAATTTTTTTTTAATTAGTTCAAATAATTCCAAAAATTATACCTTATATTGTAGTTTCTCAATTTCATGTAAAAATAAACACCCCAAAAGAAGTTTACATTGGTTTTTTCAATTTCAAAAAATATATTAATAGTGAATTCACTGGTAAAATACATTATTTAATCGTCATTGTATCCAAACCAAACACTAACCACACTTTAATTGCATGACAAAAAACCATTCTCCAAAATATTCGACATTATATTACTATCTAATATAATGAACTTCCCATTGTGATAATTGGAAATGAGTAGGTAGTAAGACAACATAAGTTACAAATTTTTATACTTTACGTATTGAGTAAAACCTAAGTGAAATATTTGTTATCGAAGAAAGCAAACACTTTGTGGCTTGACATTATACCAAATGAAACAAATACTTAGTTTAAAACCAGTTTATTTTTATTTATATTTGTCAATAAAATAAACATTAAAATAATTAAATGAAACAATATATCTTAGTTACAACCACTGATTTATTTAGTTACACGCCGACCGGTTTCGGAACAACCGTTCCTTCTTCAGGGCAAACATACAATGATGACAATTACAAAATAGTGGATGGGTACAATTTATCAGTAGGTGTTGTGGTAGGGGTGGGGGCGTGGCTAGGAATTGATGAAGAGTAAGTGGGGACAGAATGGACACCGAATGGGAAGAGATTTAATATTGGGCTATAGGTTAATATTTTTTGTTTATTGATAATCGACTCATTATTTTTAAGGGATTTTTTTATTTCTAGAGCTTCTAAGTTATCTAAGCGTTTTCCTTTATTATTAATGTGAAGAATATTTATCCCTGTATTTTTTTCAAAACTATGGTTATTTTCAATTATATGGTTAGCGAAATCGGAGAAATTATTATTATTAAGACACCTTAAGTGTTCTTTGATTCTAATTTCGAAATTACGCGTTGTTTTCCCGATATAAAATGAGGAACAGTCATTACATTTGAGTTTATATATTCCGGAATTAGTTAATTTATGGTCTTTATCTTTAGCGTTCCTCAAAAAGTTACCGATATTATTTCTTGTATAAAAAGCTGGTTTAATATTAGAAGGGAGATTTTTGCAACATTGAACTGAAAAATTATTGACACTCAATTGTAATGACTGTTCCTCATTTTATATCGGGAAAACAACGCGTAATTTCGAAATTAGAATCAAAGAACACTTAAGGTGTCTTAATAATAATAATTTCTCCGATTTCGCTAACCATATAATTGAAAATAACCATAGTTTTGAAAAAAATACAGGGATAAATATTCTTCACATTAATAATAAAGAAAAACGCTTAGATAACTTAGAAGCTCTAGAAATAAAAAAATCCCTTAAAAATAATGAGTCGATTATCAATAAACAAAAAATATTAACCTATAGCCCAATATTAAATCTCTTCCCATTCGGTGTCCATTCTGTCCCCACTTACTCTTCATCAATTCCTAGCCACGCCCCCACCCCTACCACAACACCTACTGATAAATTGTACCCATCCACTATTTTGTAATTGTCATCATTGTATGTTTGCCCTGAAGAAGGAACGGTTGTTCCGAAACCGGTCGGCGTGTAACTAAATAAATCAGTGGTTGTAACTAAGATATATTGTTTCATTTAATTATAAAATGGATAACCACAAAGTGATAGCTAATTTCAAAAGTATAAACATTAAAAGTTTATTTTAGTGTCCTGATGAAGATTGAGTCCAATCGAAACCGGTCGACAAATATAAATAAAAATAAAGTGGTTTAAAACTAAGTATTTGTTTCATTTGGTTGAAATATTTGTTCAATGAATATTAATCACTCTCAAATTAAAAATTTTCGTTTCACTTCAATGATGAAATATTAGAATAATCTGAGATTATATTCAATAATTTATTCTACCATAAAAATATTGAATATTCATCCTATACTTGTTGAAATTCAATACATGACCTATATTAAAATAAAATGGATGTATTTATCCAAGACACTATATAGATTGCAATATAATTCGGGTAGAATATTGCTTAATAAAGATAGCAACCAAAATACACGCTTTTAGAAAAATGAAGATAATGATAGTAGCTCTCAATCGAATTGCAGTTAAAATTACGGAAATACTCGAATTAGCTCAGTGGTCAGATCACTATCCCTGCAAAGCAGAGGTCCAGGGTTCATTCCAAAAATGCGACCGAATTTTTTTCTTTTTAATTAATGAAGACAATATTAGTGAAACTCAATTTAAATCTGAGACAGAAACATCAGAAGTGTATCATACTTCGACTGAGAACTACAAACTTTATCTTCATTTTCTTAATGCATATTTTATTGGCTGCTATCTTTATGTATGATGGCAAGATTCAACTCGAACTAAATGCCATCTAGATAGTTTCAGGATAAATGATCAATTATTAAAAATGAAGATAATGTTGGTAGTTCTCAGTCGAAGTATGATACAGTTAAATATGACCTAATCGGATAGGGACACATTAGCTCAGTGGTTAGAGCATCTGCCCGGAAAGCCGAAGGTCCTGGGTTCGAGTCCCAGATGTGACCCGACCTTTTTCTGTTTCAGATTTAGGTTGAGTTTCGCGAATATTGTCTTCATTAATTCAAATGTTATAATTTGAGGTTTTACCAACTAAGTTCAAAATAAAAATGAATATTTTCCCATCTTTTCTGTTTCAAATTTTTCGTTTGAGAGCGGTTAAATTGTCTACAAATATATATATAGATATATATTTATTTTCTAGCGTAGTTTTGTGAAAACAGTACAATTCATAACCCGCCATTTCAGTATTTTTTAAAAATACCTACACAAACCTACCTTATTAAAATAAACACAGGTATTATATATTATTTTAAATACATAAACCTACATATTTATGTAAGCAAGGGGTTCGTCTTAAATAACACTATAGCCCGCTTCAATGAAGAAAGACAAATATATTGGTTTGTGATCCCAACCATCGAACTCATCATGATTGAAATCGATGGATCTTCAATTGAAATCAATCAATGAACAAGCGATGAAGAAACCTTGTTATGAAAATTGATGTAAATAATATAATCGATTCACCGTTCCCCACAAGAGCTTCGCCTGTCGGGGGCCAGTGGAACTATGGCAACCTGTTTTTTTGGGAATGTTGTGAGGTTGAAGGAAAGGAAAGACGTAGGTGATAAATACCTGACTATTGGTATTCACTAATTATATCTAAACCTATCGATCGGTGGTCTCTCACCAGGGCGATATCTTCTGCTTTGGAACATGGTGCAAATATATCTATAAATACTAATGGCCGTATATCAGTTAATTTGTTTTTAAATATACGTATTACCTTTATTTTAAATATTCATATTATTTTTTACCACTGTCAATATTTATTGTTATTTATTTATTTATTATTTATTTATTATTAATTTTCAACGCCCTGATGGGCTTTTACATAATACAGTGATATATATGTAATACAATGTTTAAATAAGAAATATAAACTTATAGCAATGAACATTATAAAAATGGTAGGTATAAAAGTAAGTAAAAAATATTATATTATAATAAAAGAGAAAAAGTAAAAATAAATTAAACTGAAACCAGTTTTTAAATTACAGATGGCATAAAAATAATAATATATAGTGTAAGTTAATATTAGAAATTTACAGATGAGTAATACAAGAAAAAGTTTACAATACAGAAAAACAAAAGAGAATAACAAGTTTTTACATTATAGATAAATAGACATAATACAAAAATATGTGTAACAGCTCCTACATTATAAGAATATTATGCTACATCAAAATATTATGGAATCTTTTAAATAACAGTAACTAATATTAAACTCGTCTGATTTCACATTCTGTCGTGAATGATTTAATAATTTCATGTTTGTATTGTATCAGCGACATATTCCATACATCTATGTGCGAATACATATTTCCCAAGTTTTGAATTCTTTGTAGTGGTATATTGAATTGGGCCCTGGTCGCAGTATTACTACAATAAAATGGTAGTAATGACCTTGTGTTATTAAGCTTAATTTGTAGAATTCAATTTTTTATTAAAAATTATAATATGTCAATAATATTATTATTTAATTTGTAAAATCAGTTTATTTATAAATAAGTTCTGCTACGTAATGAACATTAACAGAAAAATAAAAAAAATATCAAATATTTTAACCGATGATTTTTCCCCTCTTGCACAGAGGTCATTGATTATTTATTTACTGTCTTCGTCAGTGACCGTTTTCAAACAAGTGGTCCAAAATTAAATATGTTTAATACATAATGACCGTGATAACAATCTTACGGTGTGAGGAACCTTCAGATTATAGTTTTTTTAGAAACTGCGCATTCACTCAGTCACCAAGGAAAAAACCAATGATGACGAACGAAACATTTTTTATTCACTCATTTAGGAGCCTTCGACACCGCCGGGTTATTGGGACCATTGGTAAAAAGCAAAATAACAATAATTTATTAAGCATTGTCACTAGACTTCATACAAGTTCTATCGTAATAATGTGTTTTTTATCGCAAGAGCCAAACCGCAAGAAAACACAAACGCGTCGCAAGAAACGACACTACTTTTATGAGGTGATATTATAAGAAATAAGCAAATAATACAAGTATTTGAATGTGTAATCTCTGACATGAGTCAGTTTGACTTCAGTCCGTATTACAACATTATTCCACGAAAAGGCTCCCTTTCCAAACTCCAGTGACCACTGCGTTCGAATTTTGTTTCATTGAGTCGTTTGAGTTCTCGTCGATAAGTTTGTCTCCAATTAAATACAATTATATACTCCTTAGCCCAAAGGAAAGTGAATTCAGTATACAAACAAACATCAGTGACAATCAGCGGTTGCTTCTCAGCGTGAACAGATCGCGGGGTATATAATATAATTACTTTAAGTTACATTGCGACAAGTGTTTTTAAAAAGTGAAAATGAAGAAGTATTTTTTAAAGGAGGGCAGTGTAATGTTAATAACTTCGTGAAATGTTAATTTTGTTTGTGTGTTTGTGGTGCGGTGATGGTTTTTTAGTGAAACATTCAAATTGTTATAGTATTTTAAATGAAAAATGACTGAGGCATGGAGGTCGTCTTACGGCTGGGGGACAGACGATGAAGACGGTTGGGGCGCGAGATATTACTTCACCTACTACACAACTCTCGGGGAGAGGAATGGCACATTAAAGTACTTGGAGGCTGCGTTTTTTACTCTTGTTCTGATCTTCTCTGTGGTGGCGAATGTAGCAATCATTTTAGCGGTTTTGAGGTAAGTCAAGCACTTTAAAACAAAGAGCACAGAATATTTGCAAATACAACTTATTAAATCCACTCACAATATTATTTTTATTACTACTTCGCTGTCGCAATGTTCTGCTATCAGATGTAACTCTTTATTTAAATATTTTATTTGCTTATTTAGTAGGCCACATATACATAAGACATCATCACACTTTTTGCATTTTCACATTGATAATAATATTTGCTTAGCCACATTACAACTGAAGATAAGGAGGTAATAGAATGGAATGCTAACATATAGCCAATTTATCGAAGACCTGTACAAATACTTAAACTTGCCTTAATAATTACGACATTAATAGTTGCCATTTAATATTTATTTAAACGTACCCAATTCCCAGACCTAGAATAGATAAAATCTACGCGGTACTATCATAAAACATGACGTATATCTTCGAATCCCAAACTTTTTTTATTTACGGAACCCTTTTGACAGCTGACTAGTTTTGTTACAGATTACCAATTAAAGCAACCACAAAAAATATTATGTTGTCTTATTTCGTCATGTAAAAGCTGAATTGATTTTTTTCGTAGGTTAAGATATGTTAACTTCTTTCAAATGCCAATTTGTCTGACTAGGACCTTGGTAAGAGACGGAAACCAAAATCCAACAACTATTTTTCCAATAAACTTTGATTCGAAATTAGACACGGGGCTCAAAGACTTTGCACCACACGCGGAACGTGTTGGTATTTCATTGTTTGTAATTCTGTCCCGCGCAAAATAAGCTCATGCACACTTACGATACATGCGGATGCGAAAGTGCGAATGGGACAATTGCCGTAAATTCTCATATTTACCTACAGAAATCGTTCGAAAAGGGACGAACATTTTTCTACACCCAAACTTTAACGAAATTAAAATTTAAAAACAAAAAATAATTTTCAAAAGAAGAAGCTATGTCGGTGTGTTTTTTATTTTGTAATTCTTTATGAGAATTGAGTTAGCAGCACTTTTTCCTTAAATAATATTTTCCGATAAATTATACATGTTTCACAGTAAATGTTTACGTCAATACGAAACGCATCGAAAATTCAATAACATTCCAACATAGCTTTCACCTTCTAAAAGGCAATGTAAATTTTTTTATTCATTTTTTGCAATTTTCGATGTAGAAAAGTGTTATTTTCCCCGATAAGCGGGTAAGATTTTCTTGTTAAAACACTAAGATACATGTTTACGTTACGAAGGTTTTTTTCTATTGGTATTCCCTAAATATGAAACCGATTACTAAGAAGAAAAAATACGTGCAGTTGGAAACACACTTTAACCCAAATTTGAATGGTTGGAAAATACTTCAATCAATGGGTATAACCACGACTTTATGCCAAATATTTCATCATTGAAATGAGTCTACATCTGGATAAAGTTTGACTTTGAGATGAATCATAAGAAATTGGTAACCATTAGTTTTCTTTCTACTGTCAATCGTTGACTTGTTACCAGTTACCAGTAGAAAGTTGACGTAATAGTATTCTGAATATTCTTCAATATTATTTTGGCGATTGATTTTCCATTGTAAGAGTTATTGTGTTTTTGCACGACCTACAGTGTATCTACAGTGAGGCAAAATATAAAGCAGAATAATGAAACAGTGTAATGGTATGAAATTCAAATATAATATAGTAACCAAGGGAAAGAGACAAATAATTTTTGTGTACACTTTCGTAATGGGTTAACATATTATATAAGAGACAAGGCATCAACTGTAGAGGTGAATTAAGGGGAAATAGGAAATTTTTGGAATTTATGGGACATAAACCAAATATTGGGCTATTAAACACATTTATTTTATTTTATTTTATTTTGCAGAAACAAACAGTACACATATACACAGAAGAAAATAGTTACAAAATTATAGAAGTTAATACAATAATTGGTACAAGTGATATGTCGCTGTTATATATATATAATATAAGTTTTTGTGAGATATATTATACATTTTAACTAAATTAAGTTAGTTAGTATATTGTGGAAGGAGTGAGGTGTATGTGAGTGTTTATGTGTGTATGTATGCGCGTGTGTGTGTGTGTAGATGTGTGTGTTATGTGTGCGAATTCAGTGTGCTAGAAACGTTTTTCTTAAATAGAGGGAGAGAATCAAACAATATACCGGTATTTGCCCTTAATATAATAAATAATACATATTTAACTGATTCATAAAAATACGACATTTGGCTTTAATGGATTAGAAAGCCGATCGGTTCTAATATGTTACTTAATTCATTCTGTAAGTGTTTGCGGACCCTAGCTTGGGAGCCGCTGATGTAAAGATAACACAATTTATACAATTAATTTCAATCAACGTGTTTCTACGTCATTCTATGTCACATGACATAGGTGATAAACACAAACAAAACCAACGCTGATTATATTATTGTTCTGGTTTTGTTAATGAATGGAAATAACCACAGGTATTTGCCAAATCCTCCAAATTAAAATAAAGTATTATAAAAGATTCCTCTTGTAAGAAAACACAACATACTTATCAATGCTTATGCATTAGATGGAAGTACATTATTTATTTGCTTGTAAGTGCAAAATAATATTAAACCTAATATAACACTGTTTTATAATGCTTAATCCATATATGATGTTAAGAACTAATTTTTTCCTGAGATTTGAATGGTTTTTAAGCTAATCTATTTTAATTAAATAAAAATTTTATTAAATAAAAAATTTATTACATAAAAATTTTATTACTGAAAATTTAATTAAATGAAAATTTAATTAAAATAGATTAAAATGATGCCACAGAGTAATTTTGTAAAGATTGAAAAAATGATCTATTTTAATTGTATGTATTATTACATTTATGTTGCATTTAATTTTTAAATCTCTACAAATGGTTTCATTCAAATTTGAACTAGCATCATTGACCCCCTCGGCACTGGTGCTTAGTCGGAAAGCACGACAAACGCGCTCACAATATATGTTTTTTTTTTAAATTATTTTATTTTTATTTATCACAAATGTTAAATGAGAACGACCGTGGAAGGTGTTCAATCTTAAGGATGGGGGGGCGAGGGGGGGGGGGATCTTTAGGGGGGGGAGGAAAATTTATTATAAAGTTTTTTGGGGCCTCTACTTACCACAACTTATTATTTACATCACATTGATAAAAGAGATGCTGCAAATAATAATGTTTTATTATCAAGTACGTAACTACAAGGGGTGGGCGGGGGGGGGGGGGGGGTTAACCCCCCATAACCCCCCTCCTTTATAAACGCCCTTGGTTACATGTCAACCCAATTCGGATTTCAAACGAATTCCATTATATTATCATTTCGATCGGTTTCCTTTCAAACTTGTCTACAAAAAAAAAACTGATTTAGTTCAAATCGATTAACACGATTAATATCACTGCGCATGCAACATTATTGACAAAAAAAACTGTCTTGCGATACATTTGATAAAATTATAGAAACCTTACAGTATCCACATTTAGAGGAAACGATTAATATATTTAAATTCATTGTTTCGTCATTCAATCAATACCAATTTCATGGTAATTTAATTTGCAATATCGAGAAATCAATTACGTAAATAAATCTGCTGGTAAACTTTTCTGATTCATCAAAACAGATGCTGTGTTTCGTGTTTTCTTAGAAAACGACGTCGTGTAACGAAATTTACCTAACATTGACACCGATTCGACTAGTCACAACAAAGATATATTTACAATTAACATAGGAATAAAATTATAAGATGTTATATCTGTAATTAAGAAATTAATGTTTTGTTTTGGTGTTTGATCATGATTAACACGCACGCCTTCATAATCAACATTCAAAATTTTAATTAATTCTGAGGAGGCCATTGATCTTTCTCTTTAGTAGCGAAGGCTGAAAATCAGATAGATACTATTATATCATTACTAGAAAATTCACGGAATAATCCAAATCTTCACAAATCAGTTTCTATTTTGAAAATGACGCAATTAAAATCATTATCTGTCAATATATTATATTACTAGCTGACCCGGCCACGCATCGCTGTGGCTAACGAAACACAACGCCATCTATGGGATGGTTACCCAAGTGTTGTGATTATCTGTTAGAAACTCGTAAAACTTATTCATAATTACAAAGCATTGTCCTATAACAAACATTTAATTCGCATTAACAAATATTAAGGTCAATAATCGAGATAAAAACTACCCTATCTTTTAAGTTGGACCAAATTACATACATTGAGCCAAATTTCATCAAAATCGGTTAAGTGGTTTCGGAGTTTACCTCGGACGAAAATTGTGACACGAGATTTTTATATATAACCTCATTACCTAATCTATCAACAACATTGTACTGAAATATTTATTGTGTATTCCTGTCACCTATCTCATTACAGGTTACAACTAGTGAGGTAGGTAGGTAATGTAAGGCACACGATTAAATTATGTATGTGTTTTTGTTTTGCACGAAACTGTAAATTAATATTTCAATAAATTGTATTCACAGAGATTGAAAACCACCTAATTAAAAAAAATATATATCATTGAAGAATAAGATAATATTAATCTAATTTTTTAAAATATGAAAATGAACAAGACACAGAAAAATAATAAAAGATAATGGTCGCAACTGGGACTTGAACCGAGAAACTTACGTCTTACTAATTGGTTGAGGTTTATGTCCCGGTTAGACGTAAGGTTCTGGGTTCGAGTCCCAGTTGCGAACATTATCTTTTATTATTTTTTGTGTCTTGTTCATTTTCATATTTATAAAAATTAGATTATTATTGTTATCTTCTTTTTCAATGATATATTTCATTGATGGGAATAACCTTCAAAAGTTAAAAATAGAGTTTTTCTAATAAAAAAAAATAAAAAAATTCTGGCCTAAAAAGATTCCATAAATTGATCTTCCAGTTGATTAGTAAGACATCTGCGAAAACATCGAAATTTTAGTTGATTATGCAGTTATGTTAAGTGTACCCTCTATCTGGTACAATACTAAGATTGCCATCGACCAAGTGGTCAATGAAGATTGCTCATAAAAAGCCACCAAATCAATTTGTATACAAAACTTGTAGTCACTTAACAAAGTGTTGACTATTCTGGATCACTAAGATCTTTCAAAATATCATATTAATGTACTTACGGGACCGTTTTTATTTTATTTTTTATAGTTAATAACTCACAAGAGTCCCAACTGCTCCCGTCTGGAGCCAGTGAGACTATTGCATACCCAATTGGGGTATGTTGTGAGGCTGTAGGTAAGTAGGGAAGGAAATGAGATGGGGGAGAAGAAGGTGGGGAAGTAACTGGCTATTCAGATCTAGTCACTAAACACGGCTAAAGCCGTTTCAAGCAACGTTTCAATTCTGAGTGGTGGTCTTACACCAGGGCGATACGAGAGTATCTTCCACTCTGGAACGTAACGCAAAAATAGTATGTTATATGTTTTAATTAATTAATTGTGAAATAACACAAAAAATAACATAGCTGATTTAACATTTATACACAGAATTTTAAATAACAAAATCGACTGTACTGAACTTCTATCCTTAATTAATTTTAATAAACCTGTAAGACGTACACGCCATACAGCACTATTCCATACTCTAAATTACAAAACAAATGCAGCAACTAATACGCCGATTAACCGTGCTCTTTATACATTCTAATGTTTACCTAAATTCTAATATTGAAATTTTCTCAGATTCGCTGCCCAAATTTAATAGGAGCATCATGTCAATGATATAACTGTTTAATGGGCATACATATCCCTTCACAGATCACCACTTCTCACACATACATAAACACTCACACACTACGCACATCACCCGGTAGTTACTAATTATACATTCCACTCAAGACATTACAAAGAAACATATCAAAGGAACCCAACATGAAATATTATTTAATATCTGTAAACTCTGTCACACTGTAATCAATGCACTGTTCGTTTCTATAAAATAAATAAAATGTATTTGCGCACGCCGGGTTCGAACCCGCGACCTACGGAATGGCAGTCCAAAGCCTTGCCCCTGGACTACGCCGGCCGTCAGACGTGCAAATAATGGTGAGGATTCGAATATTGCTACTGTACTATATGTCTGGCTTCACCCGCCCTTAGAAATTGATTGGCAATCTTCTATTTCTTCTACAATAAACTTAGACGGCCCAATTCCCACGCACGAGGAACTAGTGAATTCGCATGATTATACGTGATTAGATAATGTGCGGTAGACAATATTTAATATTTCAAAGTAAAAGTGTCGCTCTCCCGTCAAACTTGGCACATGGCATGTTCAATACAACGCAACGGTATTAATTCATATCCTTGTACGGCGTGACTGAAGGAAAACTATTCACAAGTTATTGTGTTCAACAAAATAATTATAATAATAAAACGTCAATTGTCCATGCAGACAATGTTTGCAAATTTAATAGCTGCTTATTTTATTTATAAAAAACTATTTGTGAATACCTACGTTATTACATAGGTATGCCTACATGTTTATAACAACCTTCCACAAAACAGTAAACAAATACAAGATACACACAAATTCAAATCGCCATCGTTAACAAATGTCATTACATGAGTGAACAGCGGCTGAGAATAAAATTTTAAAAATGCTTGCAACTCTACAGGGAAGTTCCAATGCAAAAGATCAATCATAAAATTTTTTAAATTAAAGATTTAATATCGATTTACTTAATTAAAATTTGCTTCAATATTATATACCTACATTCAAGTAAGCAATAAAAATGCTCAAAACGCACAATGATAAATTATTAAATATCGTGTACTTCTTGTAAGTATTTTTGATCATAAGTATTTATGATTTTTCAATAATGTCTAAACAAAATAAGTGTGTAAAAAAAATTGAAATATTTTAGTTTGTAAGACCTTAAATAAATGGAAAAACGGAGGTATTTTTTTTGCAAAACACGTTCTCGGATTTATTTTTTAACGCTTTTAATTTAACTAATATAAAAAATTTGAAAACTGTGTTGACTAGATAGAGTATGTATTGATTTATTTTGTTGTATGATTATATGATTTGAAATTTGTGCTGTGATAATTGAACAAATCTGCCAACGACCAACGGTATAACCCTAGTATATTAAAAATACACTTAGTTTTTCAAAATTTTAAAACTGCGTGTACTAGATAAAATAACAATCTTTGAAAATTAATTTAGTTTTTTTGTAAAAAAGAGTCAATACGTCTAGAATTTGATTTAAACTGACTAATTTCCAATATTCTCTGGTAATATCCTCTTAAGTGGCCTCATATAAATGAAAAAAACCTTTTTTGTATTTTTATTGGTATATTTGTAGTTTTTTTATCTGTATTAACATTATAATAAAACATGTATGTGGTTAGCTGGAAGAAGTGGGGTCTACCCATAAGCTACACTCTTTGAATTTTTTATTTGTACAATAAATATTTTTTGATTTTCATTTTGATTTTTTGATTTTGATTATTAGGCATATTACATATTTATTGAACTTTGTTCAACTTGAAATTCACTGTAAACTAATTTCTACTAAGTAATCTCCCATATCTAAGAAATTTACGTCCGATCATAATTCAAAAAATTGAAATTCTGTGTTTTGACAAACAATTCGTGTTTCTACCTCCTATATATAGCAGTGGCGGTCCGCGGTTTCAGTGAGCTAGGGTGCTAAGATTAAAAAAAAACGACGTTATTGATGTTTTGTAGCTGAAAATAATTTTTTTTTCAAAATTTCAAATTTTTGAATGAAAATCTGCAGGATTTTTTCAGTTTGAGTTAGAGTTAGAGCTTTTCAAGTTATGAATTATATATTTTACTTAACACGTAAAAATCGCAAATAATTAAAGAAAAGGTAAAGCCAAGACCCCCACATACAACTTGTGGACCCCCATTTTTTTATCACGCCAACGTAGACCCCCATCGAGTCTCCTATGGACCCCTGGGGGTCCACCTGGACCACTTTAGGGATCACTGCTTTAAAGTTTTCATTAGAAAATTACAGTTGTACATAATATAAAAAGGTTTGCGACATCACCAAATGCAAAGTTAACCATGTCAAGCTGATTGTTCCCTACCCTCTGTACCCGCGAAGAAATTGAAAATGGATCAATTGGACCTACAATTAAGAAGGTTGATCCTCACTGGTCTAAATCATCACATAGTTTTGTATTTATACATTTATATTAGGTACATGTAGTGGTGTGTGTGTTGTATTATTTGAGGTAATTTCTAATTATTAATTTTATTTTGATGATATCCCACAGGAGGAAGGAAATCCAAACGGTGACCAACTGTTTCATAGTGAACCTGGCTTTTGCTGATTTGGTTTTCGTTTTGGGGATTCCACTGATAGTCGCAGCCAGGGTGTCACCTCAATGGAACCTTGGAGAAGTCGCCTGCAAAATACTTCCCTATTCACAGGTAATTTATTTTGACGTTAAAAATACTCTTTCGGTTGTGTATTGTGATTCGGTTCAATGATCTGTTGCTGTGTAATAAAATTTAAGTGTAACAAAATGGAAGTGTTTATTTGGAGAATTTAGACTGCAATAAATTACCTACCTAATTTTTAAAATTATGTTTCCGACATTACTAATTACTATTTTTATTATTATAATAAAATGTATGTTTAATTTATACTTTCGTCACACTCAAAATGAAGTTATGGTCTAGTTTCTAGAACTGGGCCCAAGCTAGCAGAGAAAAACAATAAAATGTAACAATAAAATGAATCAATTAAATGTAATAAAATGTTAATATAAATATCTCAGAACAAGTACACTCAGTAATGTTTAATAAATTGTATAGCAAATTATCGTAGGTAGGTAATTATATTATATGAAACTGTTAAAAACTGAGTACCTACTGAAAATAATAATACAATATTTTAACAGAAAATTATATTTATTTCACTTCATTTCAAAATATCCTGAAATCAATGTATAGTTTTTATTTTTTACTTACGGTACGAAAAATAAACAACATTTTTAAAAATCTCATTGTATTTTACCACATTGTTTTTTACTCTTTAGAACACACTAAAATGATAGGTACACAAGAAATTTAGTTAAAAATACTGCGGGAGTAATTTGAAGTGGTAGGAACTTAGGAATCTATCCCTGAATATAATTTCTTATTTCGTGTTGGTTATTTTTTAATTTTTTTTAAATTATTGTACAACAGGTTTATTATTTCCAATTACTGTACAAATCTCATTAAATCTTAACATGTAGGTAAATAATCATTATACAAAAAAAACCTAAGGCTATTTAAAGAAAAGTCGTACATGTCCAGTGTTTCTGCGATGTCGTTCAATAGTACCATGCCTCTTGTCATGCTATGTTTTGGCAGAATATCTATTCTGCCGTATGGTATTTTATAAGAGTTGATGTGTCGACGACTTCGGATGAACTTTTCAGGCACGTATAAGCCATAGCATTCCAAGAGGAACGGGCTATTAATATAGTTATGAAACATAGTATTAAAACAGAGTATTGCAAGATTTGCATAACACCTAATTTCTAAGCTAAATCTATTTGTTGCCTCAAGTGAGTCCGTATGGTGCATGAACCTCGGATAAGTTCCATGTGTCCGCATATAGACCTGAGGATTTTTTCTGGATCGGTTTCAGCATAAAACAATTATTTATTTGCGGTTTATATATTTAATATTATTATACATATTTGTTTACATCATTCGAAGAAAATGTGGTACACAGGTCGCATGATTATCCTTTCTTGGAAAATATGTACTTAGATACATTTTAGTGTATTTTTCCTGTCATAAAGTTATAACGGCATTCATTTAGGTTAAATATAAAATTTCTGGATTTTCCTTCCGACCCACCAGATATGGTCAATCATTTTAATTATCACTAACGCGAATTTATTTATAGATAAATGACAGAAAAATAAATAATTACTTAATAAGGCCATGAAGTAATTAATCGCATAAGAAGATCAATAATTAAAGTGATCTTATTATATCTTAGTAACTTCCTGCTTTCCTGATCAAAGACATCCAACAGGTCCGTATCAAAGCAATTCGCTTCATATTATTAACATACTTTATATTATATTTTGTACAATCGACAGTGTGGGAACTTGTAATAAATGCAATAGAAAGTCTACGGGTTCCTAACCTACTATCGAACAACGTCCATTGTTGAAAAATTGTTGGTTATTGCAAATTTCCAACTAATAATATGGAATATTGCATTACTAATTTGTTGCAAAACGGAATATAACTATATAACCTTTGGTTAATTAACCATGAGAGAGTTGATATTTATTTGTTACGTATTTAATATAAGTAATTAAGAGTTAGTATGTACGTAAGTGGCCACGTTTCACACAAATTACTAATTATCAACTAAACTTTCACTTTATTTGTGAAGTTTGACATCTCAACTCGGCACGTTTTGTTAAGTTACGAATCCACCCTTTTATGAAGTTTTGTATTTTACTATTGGCTGCAGTATTCTACACTCTGTAGCCTGTATTTACGTACATTATTAGAAGAAAAGAGTAGATAATAATTGTTTTTAACTTAATATATTTATCCAATTAGAGAACCATAAAGAAGGTCTCCATCAAGACAGCCACAATTGGCGATAGTACCTATTGTAGGATTGGCTTCCAATGCGGTGGAGAAGTGTGCTAAAAGAGTGGTCTTATCCGTCCATTAATATTTTCGTCTCGCTGCTGTACCAGGGAGTAGGAAGTAAATTAACGATAGACGTTATGCGATTGGGTTGCTGTGTGGTCGACCCAAGGTTCTGAGTTTCTGAGAGGTGTGCAGGTGATTGTGATCCTCTATAATATTCTTATGGGTCTCTTCAATATTATCTTCACTCCTTCCCCCCCTTTAAAAAAACCCTCCACACAGTGACCCCCAAAGATGACTTTTTTTTTACATTAACAACTCCAATGTGGAGTTGTAAAAGGAGTGATAAAAAAATACAAAGGCTCCGATATAAGGGAGTTTTATTGGTCTCTTAGCAGACTATTAAGTGTAAGTAGGTATCTTCTAATTATTTCATTAGTAATTATTGTTAATAACAGATTAGTTCCTACCTACCAAATCGGATGATAGAAATGTTAAGAATCGATCTCTTCATAATTCCTGAAACGATATAGCGAAGAAATTGGGCCCCGGATCTTCGTATATTGAATGTAGTCTGCCTCTGGTGGGTACAGCGGATGCTGGGTAGAACTAAGGCTCAATTAGTGCCAATTTTATTCCAAACCGGTACAAACTATCCAACCAACTTCCTGCATCATTTGAAGTCGTGATTGGATAGGATTAGATCTATTAGTCTACTGTGATGAGTACATTAAATTATCGGTTTTAAGAAAATGATTTCATAAATTAATTAATGTCTATGTTCACTATTTCGCTTTTCACAAATTTCAAGAAAATTTAAGAATTATAAATATATTTTTTAATGGACCAGAAGAATAGATATGTTTCAACCAATTAATATTCGTGTTTCCATAATATTCATTTCTCATTGGTAATTTAATGATAATTTACGTTATATACCTAATACTTGTAGGCTGCGCCAGTTTGTAATAACTCCTTTGGTACTGGGTTATTATTGTTATTTGTAAGTACTGGGACTAATATTCTCCAGTAATAAAGTATGCTTATTGAAAGACCTTTAAGATGAAACCCGGTGGTGGAGAAATTTGAAAAATAGATTTTACTAAATGGTTTCTGTCACTGTTGCTCTTACTCCACCGGATAATGTATATAAAGGGACAATGCACCTCGGGCTACTAATACCTAACTAAAATCGAGGTTTTGTATTCCCCACTTTTCTCCACCAAAAGTGGACTGATTTTCATTTTTTTTACCAACTACATAAGAAAAAACTATTCTATGTCTGAACGTTTTTTTTTTTTTTTAAACATTGTCTAGTTAGTATACTGAACGTCTTTTGACGGCGTTTAAACCAGTCAATTTTATTGATTTTTTGAAGGTCATAACTTCTATAAAAAGTAACTTATCAAAAAAAACGAAAAGTACCGACACGCTAGTAAAATCTATTGATATCTATTTATTGTAAAAACCATATTTTCTCTAGGGTTAAAATCCAGAGACATAAATAGGGAATACGTTTGTATGGAAAAATCACCGCCGGGTATTTCCTTACAGAGTGACTGTTTATTGACGTATCGTAATTTATAATTATATACTTCGAAGGACAAATGTCCTTCCTGGCTGAAAACTAGGTTTTGTCTGTGGAGCACTTGAATTATAATGACTTCGCACCTCTACCTTCGGTCAACTTCGGCACAATTTGATAACGAGACCATGCAACCGGAAGAGTCCATAGACAACTAAAGTAATGTGAGAACTAAATCATAGATTGATATGATCCATTACAATTTCCAATTAGTTTCGTTGGTGGACTAATAACAAGTTAAAAAATTAGCCTACCTATATCGGTATTAATAAAAATTGCCCAATAGTTATCACAAAATAAATTATAATTTATGGAAACAATAAAATAATATTTATCTCGTTTTAGTGTCATCTGACTCAGTCGCAACATGGTCATGTGTTTCGATGATAAATTTAACAATGACATCAGAAAATGAAACTAATTTTTGCGGTTATTATTTTCTACAAGTATAAACAATATCGTCTTTCCGTCATACATAAAAACATATGTATTCGAAAGTCTTTGTTATGAATAATAAAATTAAGCCTGAATACTAATATCTCATTATATATTTTTACTTTGTTATACAATTAAAAAACAATTACTCTTTTAAACTTGGTAGCGAAATGGTATGTATTATTTATTTGACTTGGTGAATAATATTTCCAAATAAATTATCTTTTTATCATTAAAGAAAAAGATAATACTAATAAATCAAAACGAAATAACGAAAAAGAATAAGAAACTGGGACTTAAACACAAGATTTCTTGTCTTACTGGTTCCATCTGTTGCGTTAAAGTTATGCGATAACGGGATCTATAGTAAGCTACTTTAGAGTTCATTATCGCTTGTTTTTCCAAAGGGTTGACATTAATTAACCATTTTTGCCATTGGTAGAATTGTATCAATTTATTAGAATTGTCCCCTTCTTCATTGATATATTAGATTGATGGATATAATCATCAAAAAACATGACATTAAATTGATGGATATAATCATCAAAAGAAATCACATTACATTTATGGATATAATCATCAAAAGACATGACATTACATTGATGGATATAATCATCAAAAGAAATCACATTACATTTATGGATATAATCATCAAAAGACATGACATTACATTGATGGATATAATCATCAAAAGACATGACATTACATTGATGAATATAATCATCAAAAGACATGACATTACATTGATGGATATAATCATCAAAAGTTATTATAACAATAGTTATTAAAAAAAAAAGAAAACTTTTTAAAAATTAGTGTAAACAAAATGAGCGATAACAGGTTTGGATATCAAAATTGCATTTTATACGTTCTTTAATTGGCACAAAAAGCATAAACTTAACTATAAAGCTTAATACAAATGAGCAATATTAATTTTATTATTGAGAACGGACTAGTTTTCAGATATAACCCCCTGTCTAGAAGAGTAATGTCTTGTTTTTATTGTTAAATATATTTAGAAAAAATGATCAAGGAACACATAAAATAAAAATGCACCTAGTTACCAAATTGTTTAGGGCCGGAATTCCGATTTTCTACCGATTTATAACATATGTCCCTTGAACACTTAAAGTTTCTAAGTTCTTAAAAAAATATATGTTATTTTTAAAGATAATATTTGAAGATTTGTAGAGGCCAAACGTTAATTACACAAAATTCCCTCGATGTAAAAAATCGCAAGTTTACACGTTTGAATCTGTCATTTTAAAATTTATATGTATGAAAAAATTCACAGTGTTTCTTTAAATGCTACTTAAGGTGTTGAAGAGAGATTTTGGCTCGTAAAGAGTCATGTTTTATTAAACATTTTTTCAATTTTCACATTAATTTGATTGATTTTATTATTAGCGCGCTCTCTTCAACATTCGTATTGTCGTATCTCATCTTCTTCTTCTTTTTGGGCGGGTTCTACCGGCCCAAAACAATTAAAAGATAGATTAGCGCGGACCACTACTTTGGCGATCGTTGCTTTAGAGGAATATCTAATAAAATTAGGTATCAACAAAAGATAAACAAATACCATTAGGTATTAACATACGTTGACTTGTTGACTAAGGTCCAGATACCATTTGTATTCCTAACGTAGATACATGTATTTTAGTCGACTAAAAGTATTTCAAATATGTTTTGTGCTTTATTTAGATTAAAAGTGAAAATGTTTGGAGAAGAAATAAAAGAAAAGTGAAACCCACGCCTATTGAGTCTTTTACCGAGTTCTACCGCCTTTTATATTAGACTTTTAGACTGCTGGTGACCTCAACCTTTGTCCAACACCGCTCAAGTTCAACCACACAATTTCGGAAGATCATTCATCACGGGTATTGTCTGAAGTTGTCCATTAATTTGTATTCGGAGCAGGTTTGGTGGAAGTAGGCGTTGTCCCACTATCCCATTGTAACGGCCTGGCCAGTATTCAGAGTACAATGCGATATCGTGTACCGTCCCACTGTGCGAGAGATTTGCGAGAATCCGAGAAGAAAATAGTTAACACTTGAGTAAGTGTTTTTGCGAATGGACACTAGGCAGAGTGGGCAGGCATTGTTGTCTCGATTATCGAAAGCGGTAGGCACCTATCCACCATCACAGTGTCTGCACTTTGCTTCCAATAACACTTCCTTGACCGAGTAAAATGGTCGCATGACTCTGGATTAATCATAAATGCCAAAAAAACTAAATTATTACACATAAGATCCCCTAATATTAAGGTATATATTACACCTGAAATAAAGACACATACATCAGATTGTTACACAATGGTATTCCTGCAACGTGTACATGTGAAAATATGGAACTAGTTATATGTTTATTTATGTGTTATTATTGATTGCTTTTTCAAGTGGGATAAACAAATAAACAAAGTTTGTGCACGATTAAGATCAATTGTAGGCAGATTGTATAAACTAAAAAAAAAAAATCCTATCTGCACACATCGAATTATTTATTTTTCTCTAGCGGAATCTGTTATAAGGTATGGATTAACAGCTTGGGGATTTTCTTGTAAAACAAATATAGACCACGTTCAATCAGTGCAAAATTCATAGGTTAAATTATTAGCTGAAAAAAATGTATACAAAGAAAGGCATAATAATCCATACTTTTATCAGAGTCTCAAAATTCTTTCAGTGAGAGCAATTCTGTGGTACAAAGTTATATTTCAGCACATAAATAACCATTTATTTATAAACAGGCTGGAACACAACCATAATACTCGTTTTAACTTTAATGAAGGACTAATTAAATTAAATACAAATAAATATGGACAAATAACGTTAAATTACATGATTCCCAGTTGTTTAAATATGTTACCTGCTGAAATTAAAAACTGTGCCCAAAACACAAAATTGGTGAATTTACTGAAGACTTGGCTTACGGAAAGAATTTATTTGTATTAGCTTACAATGACATATTATTTTAAATACTTTAAAATTGTTACTTATGTTTTTCATAATTATTCTTTTATCTTTTTATATATATAATTGTAAAAATGTAACTATAATAAGATCTTTAATGTAAAGAACCCGTTAGACAAACTACTAAAAAGTAGTATATCGGGACTTTTTGTCTTATATTTGTAAAGTGTATAAAATAAATAATAAAAATAAAAACTGCACTATAAGAGTGTTTTGCAGATGGGCAGGCAATCAGGCAGACATTGTTCTTTGGGTTATTGAAAGTAAACTGTCTGGTCTTATTTAGGTGTTTGTATGACATGAGGTCTGTCTCTGGTAGTGATTTATAATTTAACTGACATGAAGTGCAATAATTGTGATTGGCACCTGCTGATTCAAAATTTAAGATCAGCCGGAACAATTTGCTGTCTTCAGGAAAAATTGGAGCAGGCGCCGCACGCGCTGCCGTTTCTGAGCCATACATTATCTACTAAATCCAGTACCTATCTACTTGGCTGCCTTCCTGCATATACATAATATTTAAAAAAAACAGCATTTCCTTTATAGAAATATTACTGAAAAGGTAGTGGTAATCAAAATTGTCTGGGCGTCCCTTACATATACCTACCCAATCATAACCCAAGACCCCGACCCGAAAAATCTTGAAGAAAACCCCCGGATGGTCCTCGAAAAAGTGGAACACTACGGTGGACGTTAACCGCAAAAATGAAAATGAAAATATTTAATTTATTATCGGAATCGACTCCGGTCCCAAATTTGAAGAAGAAATGAATCTGGAACCCTATACGATGATTTTGGTATCAATTACATGTTGTTCATATTAAAAATGTATGTAGTCTTTAGTTTTTAGCGCAGGTTAAAAATAAAATCAAAAAGTATTTTTCTCACAATGACGTACAAAATAATATATTTTGCTTGTCGTCTCACCAAAAATATACTCTAAGGGGGTTTCTCACCATCCTCCCAATAGCTTATGTACACTAATAACGAATATTTTCTATTTACGATTTACGGTTTATTTATTTATTAAGTTGGAGTTTATAATTCGGTACTCGAACCTATGAATGGTGGCTATATATTGGATAAGTTGGCTGAGTTTTCTAACCACTGCAAGTATTTTATATTTATATTTAATAATATTCGTTATTAGGGTAGATAAGCTATTGGGAGGATGGTGAGAAACCCCCTAATTCACATTGGACAGATATTCCAAAGAAGTGACTACCACAACACGAGAATTAGCCTTTAGTTAAGAAAATGTCAAAAACTGTAACATTTAAAAATTTATTAAATAAAAAAATAAAAGTAAAAAAAAAAAATTACATAAGACCTTTCGACTTTTAGGTTTCTAGTAAGACCAACGAAATTCATGCCTGTTTAAAAAGAAATTGAAATATAAGTATTTTCATCAGGTAAAATTTGACTTTACAAAGGCGTAGAGACACACCCGCAACATTATTTTGAAATATCTCATATTATTTATTGGTAAGCATTAGAAATAAACAACGATTATTAAAACCATCTTCTGTATTCTGCATCCGTCAGCAGAGGAAACGAGTCACCTAACATTCAATTCTTGTCATTTCTTACAATTCGAGTTCATAAACTCGTAATGTTAAATGTCGTAAACTAAGCAATTTCGAAAATGATTATTGTGTTGTGGTTGTTTCGTTGTTAAGTTTTTATTGCGAAACCGTTTAGGTTTAGTTTGATTATTAAACACTCTGGTATCTGAAAAGGTTTATGGAAAGGTTAATATTTGCAATGTTGATTTTACTCGAAGGTTAATTTTATCTGGTACATTTAGCTAAATGTTTGTACATTTTTATTTGTTTTCTTTCAAATTATATTATCAGGCATTTTTACCTAAGGCAAATGAAAAGCTTTTTGTTCTCTTTGAATTTTACATATGATTAATTGAATACTTTGCGTATGTAATGATTTTATACAACTGTCACAAAAACACTTGAAATTCTTCGGCAATTGCGGTTAAAAAGCCTTAAAGTTAAATGTCATCGCAATCTGAAGTGTCGGAATTTTGTTTTTAAAATGATAAGTAGTTACATTTTGTAACGCCAATTAAAAATGAGTTGTGGTCTTTTTGTATTTGTATGGAGAAAAACAAAACTTAAAAATCAATCAATTTTACGTTAACATATACATTTCAAAAGTTGTACACATTGCTGTAATTTTTTTAATATTTGGCAATAAATTGTAAAAGAAGGCTTATTCTGAAGGGATAGGTAGCATAGTAGATTAAACTATCTAGGAATTCCCCGAGTTGAAATGGGTACTCAAAACATACGTCTTTTTAATAATTAATATTTATTTTGTTATATTTTATATGTACAATATATTATATAGTCGTTTTAATAAAAATAAAAAAATTTGAATATTTTGCCACATTTTGGAAACAAAGCAATCCGAGGTTTTGGAAATATTGCCATAATGTGGCAAAAAGCGCTCGAGTGGTTAATTCGATTGCAGTTTCATAAATGAATACAAATTCTTTATTCAAGCTGCAAATGCGCTAAAAAACGGACGTAGTTCATAAACCAGTTTCTCCGGCAACTTCCGTGGAGGCAGCTCACCAAACAAAATAAAAGCTGGACGTGATTTGAGAGTTAATAATAAATTAATAACAATGCAGCGGGTCAATGGCCGAACAATAAGTAAACTTTAATCAAGCCACAATTTTAGTTTACATTTTTTAAACTTAAATCGTAAATAACATTCCTGCAAGTACTTAAGACCCATTGACCAGCGGTTGAGAATTAAAGTTCCAAATTGCTTGCAACTGTACAGGGAGGTTCCAATGACAAAGATAGATTATTCCACGTATCAAATTTTTAGTTTAAAAAATTACCTTTTAAACTAAAAATTTAATATCGATTTATTTCATTCAAAATTTGCCTTAATACTTTCATTCAAAACTTACTTGATATATACCTACATTCAGGTCAGCAATAAAAATGCTCAAAACGCACGTTGATAAATTATTAAATATCGTGTACTTCTTGTAAGTATTTTTTTATCATAAATATTTATTATTTTTTAGTAATGTCTAAACAAAATAAGTGTGTAATAAATATCTGAACTATTTTAGTTTGTAAGACCTTAAATAAATAGAAAAACTGAACACGTTCTCGGATTTATTTTTTAATGATTTTAATTTAACTAAAATTAAAATTCTGAAAACTGTGTTTAATAGACTATATATTGATTTATTTTGCTTTATGATTATATGATTTGAAATTTGTGTTGTACAAGCATATAATCATACAGCAAAATAAATCAATGTAACTAATTTAATTTGACTACAATACGTAACCTAGTAAACACACTTTTCAGAATTTTAATTTTAGTTCAATTAAAATCATTAAAAAATAAATCCGAGAACGTATTTTGTGACGAAAATACCTCAGTTTTATGTGCTCAATACTTTTGATCAAAAAATACTTACAAGAAGTACACGATATTTAAAAATTTATCATGGAATAGGCAATTCACCCTAAGAAGAGTGCTTTGTGATAATTTATCATCATGCGTTTTGAGAATTTTTATTGCTTACTTGAATGTAGATTTATATTATAGCAAGTTTTGAATAAAATAAATCGATATTAGATCTTTCTCATCGGAACTTCCATGTACAGTTGAAAGCATTTAGTAACTTTAATTCTCAGCCACTGGTCAATGGGTCTTACAGGAAACATACAAAAACACAGGGAAAATAATGTTGGCGCAACTAAACGAGTATTAGAATTTAAAAATAAATGTTTTTTCCATAAGTGGACAGTGATCCATGAAACATGACGTAAAATCCGTAGGAAGTACGACCACAACACGTCATATAAATTACACATAATTTATGCCACAGAAGAAATGCGTAGGACAGAAGTCATTGTAGGTAATTTACAACTTCGTGGTTCACACTTGAACAAAGAAGTAAAACCCCTAGTATATCATTATTCTTACTAATTATTTTGGTTTGGCCTTCACGGTGGTTTTTCCTTCTTGATTAATAATATTTGGCAATAATAATGTTCAAGAATGGAGAATTTTCTATTTGATTCTATTTATGGTATAAGTTTGATGTGGTATACATACTTACATAACATAACGACGGCCGGCATAGCCCAGCGGTAGGGCGTTAGACTCCCATTCCGTAGGCCGCGGGTTCGAACCCGGCGTGCGCAATTAAATTTTTAATTGATTTGTGTTATTTCACAATTAATTATTTAAAATAATATATAGTATATTTGCGGGAGTGTAAGATACTCTTAGTATCGCGCCCTGGTGTAAGACCACCATTCAGAATTGAAACGTTGTTCCTAATGGCTTTAGCCGTGTTTAATGACTAGATCTGAATAAACAGGTACTTCCCCAAAGCAGACTTCAAAAGAGCCGCACAAGACAGGGAAGAATGGAAGAAAAAAATAAAAGAAATTGCTGCAAACCAATCCCAGGATTGAAACCAGAGAGAGAGAGGTACTTCCCCACCTTCCTCTTCCTCGTCTCCTTCCCTTCCTACTTACCCTCAACCTCATAACATACCCTGATTGGGGATGCCATAGTCTCACTGGCTCCAGATAGGAGCAGTTGGGACTCTTGTGAAGTATTCACTATAACAAAAAATTTATTGTAAACAAAATCATAAGGTTATGTGGAAATGGGAATACCAGCATTCCACGGGTTTAACGGTTTAATTTGTTTAATTTGCGGACAAAGGCATAAACTAACAATAATTTACAACATGAAAATGGGATATGTGTTAGAATATTTAGACAATTTAGAAGCAATCGAGATAAGGGAAGCCAAAAACGCTTATAGTAAAATCATTATGAATCAAAACCTGAGGATCCATCCGCTTTTTGTCACTCCCTGTAAATTTTATAACCTAACTTATGTAGCTCTTCATAGCATCGTCGAGTATACAGTATATCGAGTATGCACTGATGAAACCACGGTGATTCTCAATAAGCATAAAAATACAAATATAACTTTTTGATCTACACCACAAATCACAAAGAATCTGTTACATGTGGAAATACCTAAAAACTATATTTTAAATTTTTATTGTATTTTAATTCGTTCATTTTTTTTCGTCGTGCTAACTGTAGAAGATGTATTTTTTAGCCCAAACCCGCGGAAAATCACAGTTTGTCACAATTGTACGATTTGTAACGCTGAAATTATTTATAAAAAAATAATTACCTCCGGATTATCGCCTTTCCAAAACAAACATCGTCAATTTTAGAGACGATCATAAATTTACCTTTCGAATTAACACCGTTATAAACTTGAAAAATTACGACATCTGTAAAAAAATACACATTTCAAGTGCAGAATTATTAAATTCTGCTTTATCGACTGTTCCCATAATCAGTTTCAATTTCGAAAATCAAAATTCAAGATTTCATTGAGTTATATTCAGTTTGATTATTCACTTCACTTGCAATGAACTCAATTAAAGTACATTAGAATCTTAAAAAACTCTGTCAAGTAAACCTCATTTTAAATCGAAATAAGCTTTTAAATTGATTTATCGCTACCCACTTAAGAGCGATTGACCAGCGGCTGAGACTAAAAGTTTAAAAATGCTTGCAACTCTACAGGGAGGTTCCGATAAGAAAGATCAATTATTCCCCGTATCAAATTTTTTAAATTGAAAATTAAACATCAATTTATTTCATTCAAAACTCGCTTAAATATATACCTACATTCAAGTAAGCAATAAAAATGCGCAAAACGTACGATGATAAATTATTAAATATCGTGTACTTCTTGTAAGTATTTTTTGATCAAAGTATTTATGATTTTCAATAATGTCTAAGAAAAATAAGTGTCTAAATTTTTTTTTATATTTTAGTTCGTAAGACCTTAGTTAGAATAAAAACAAAAACTGAGTTATTTTTGTCACAAAACATGTTTTCTGATTTATTTTTTAATGATTTTAATTTAACTAAAATTATAATTCCAAAAACTATGTTGACTAGATAATGTAATGATTTATTTTGTTGTATAAATATACGATTTGAAATTTGTGTTGTTTAATAGAATCTATCGTTTGAAAATTGAACAACTCTGCCAACGACCAACGGTATAACCTTAGTATATTAAAAATAGACTTAGTTTTTCAAAATTTTAAAACTGCGTGTACCAGATAAAATAACAATCTTTCAAAATCAATTTATGTTTTTTTGTAAAAAAGAGTCAATACGTCTAGAATTAGATTTAAAAAGAACTAATTTCCAGTATTATCTGGTAATACCCTCTTAAATCATTTGTAAAATGCCATTGAAGTAATATTACCATTCGACCTTCGCTCCGCAAAACTTGACCTCATACCAACCAAAAATATCTAGATACCATTTCACGGTTTTCACGATCGACCCGTTCAGTAATAAATTTAATATCATTGTTTGTTCAAAAGAAAGTAAGAAAGGTGTTTCGTGTTGTGTTTATATCGGAATGGTTACACACGTGCTTTCCAGGATAAACGTGGACTAACGTATTCAGATAACGCATCAGTGTAATGATAATGACATGCAACTAGGACTATATTCATGGTAATATCCATAACTGTGTAGGAACTAGGAACTGCATATTGTATGTGTTTTGTATGACACATTGTAGAGAAGACACGCTGGAATGGCCCTAATCAAAATAATTTAGGCAAATAAATTCAATAATTCTGCTTTCTTTTTGGTGGGACGTCGATTTGATAGAATCTAGAACATGCAGTTAGATATTTCAACTGTGGAGGATGATTATTGACTTACATTTGCATTTTTTATTTAACTTTTATAAGTAGGTATGTATATTATTTTCAGCGGGTCTATTTCGAGATTGATGCAAATCGGAAAATTCAAAAAATTCTGAATGATAACTGGAGGGACTTACAAAAAACAAACTTTAGGGACTTACAAAACTTACTTTAAATAGTGATTCCAGACATTATTGCAATAAAAATAAAAAAATGAAATTTTAGTCTCCAGTGACAGTTTTGATGTTTTTCTTTTTTTGTCAACTTAAAATAGTTAAATAATTGGATATTTAGGGTGACGTGTGAAAGAATTTTTTTGCTAGGTTTTGAAGAAAAAACAAAAAAAAATAAGTCACCGGAGACCTAAATTTTATATATATTTTTGACTCCAAATATTGTCAGGAATCGCTGGTTAAAGTAAGTCAAGTATACAGGATGTTAAGTTACGTACTTGAGTTACTTTAGCCAGTGATTCTTTGAATTTGATTATTTGAAGTAAAAAATGTAAATGAAATTTTAGTCTCCGGTGACATTTTTGATGTTTTTTTTTTTTTCTCAAAAAACATAAATAATAGTAGGTGTTGGGTAGTTGGGGTCGGGGTAAGTGGTGGGGCGGTAACTCGGCTGAGTGACCAATAAGGTCATGTGAAAGTTTTTTTTTGTTTGATTTTGAAGAAAAAATATTTTGAAGAAAAAAAAATTGACATGAAAAAAGTCACCGGAGACCAAAATTTCATTTACATTTTTTACTCCAAATAATATCAGGAATCACTGGTTAAAGTAACTCAAGTACGTACCTTAACACCCTGAATTTTTTTAAAGGTACAATTACAATGCAATGTAAAAGTAAGTGATTTTAAAGTGACTCTTGCTTTGGTAATGGTGTACCTAATAGATGGATACATATATGGATACATATATATATAATAATTTAGTTTTTGTTAAGAAGAATGACCAGAATAATAATAAAAAACAATATTGTCGAATTGAATCGCTTATCTAAATTTAAACGCAATTAATAAACGTCCCTACGCACTCCATATCTTTGGGCATTGCGGGGTAAGAGGGTACTGAGGCAGGTGTTACAAATTAGTTCTAAAATCTTTTTTTTCTTTCAATCGGTATGCACAAATACATTTGCCTGTAGATACTTAGGTACTGTGTATTTACTTACTTACTTACAGTAAGACTACGGCATCCCCAATTGGGGTGTGTTGTGAGGCTGAAGGTAAGTGGGGAAGGGAAGGAGATGGAGAGGAGGAAGGTGGGGAAGTACCTGACTATTCAAATCTAGTCACTAAACACGGCTAAAGCCATTTCAAGCAAAGTTTCAATTCTTAATGGTGGTCTTACACCAGGGCGATACTGAGAGTATCTTCCACTCTGGAACGTGCCGCAAATATAGTTCATATTATTTTTAATTAATTAATTGTGAAATAACACAAATTAATCAAATAAAATTTATTTGCTCACGCCGGGTTCGAACACGCGACATTCGGAATGGGAGTCCAAAGCCTTACCACTGGACTACGCCAGCCGTCACGCGTTTACTTGTGTATTATACGTAGAAATAAATAATGGGCGGGCTTATTGTCTGTCATCAAGTACTTTCAACGATCACAAAGTAAAATCTGTAATCTAACCTTACATAACACATGTCTGCATTAATTTAGTCCATAAAAGTAATAAGAAATGGAGCTCTTCAATGATTTCATATATGGAGTGTCTTCAAACCGCCTATAAACATAATATTATGAAGAAAACCTTACAGTATAACCTGATGCAAGAATTCATTTTGTCCACAAAATTCGTACAAATTTTGGGATGAAAAATAGACGTCAAAAATAAATTAACTTAGGTAGGTAAGGTAGACGAATAATTTCATCCTAAAAATTCTTATTAGAATTCGGTTCGACCATTAACTTGTTTCGAATATTCTAACCATTACAATCGAAATCACGTATAAAATGGCATTGTTAAAATTGCATGAAATACTTTCCCATCGTTTAATATACCACTCATGCCCAAGATATGATTTTTGCATTGGGTACATTCCTGCTCGCTTTGTCGTGATGATTGGTGTATTTTTTAAGTATCCAGTATTAAATAAACACAAAAAGTTAATTCTACACAAGTTAAAGTACAAGTTTTTTCAATGGGTCGAAAGTTAGCGAAAGGCATCTCAAAAATTTGGGTTTCAACATCCATCAATGCGACAATTTTTTTTTAATTTTTTTTATTTTTTATTATTTATTAACCAAAAAATACATGTTATGTACATTCTTTTAGGTATATGCCACCTCACTAGGCTGAGCCTGTTCCGAGGTGGCAGTAATTTAATATTTTTTATATCATTTTCAAAAGAAAGAATAAAATAAATTATTAATTAATAAATAGAATTTTGAAAAATAAACATAAAATGAAAATTAATAAGAGAAATAGAAAAGAAAAGAAAAAATGGAGAAGAGATGATATAAAGAACTTAAATTATTTGAAAAAAAGAGAGATAAAATTTAATACAGGTAGCTATTATATTGAAGAAGTTATCATATATCAACGTATAATTTTGATATTTCACAATAGGACACCAATTGATTAACACTTTAGGTCTGTCTTATTGAATACGAGCCAAGTGAAACCATCAATAATTATTTGGTTCAATCTGCCGCCGGGGTATGATAAGATGAACAATATTGAACAACCATCTAGTATTGAAAACCCGTCTCTGCAATGCAAATTATCTCGGACTTGCGGCTTGTAGGAAAAGCAGCGTATTAAAATTACATCGATGGTCGTGTACATCCTGGATGATATGATCGTTACTCAACATCTAACATCTAACATCGGAAAGTCGCCTCAACTAGATCGATGACCACAATTATTTCTGCCAGTGACGTCCGGTGATTTGCTTTTTCCAATATTCATATTTTATCATTATTATTGGAGAGCCTTGGTTGCTTCTGGAAAACACCTCTAATCATGCCAAAATCCTGATATTTCCTCCCATATCTAAGGATTCGGAATCCGATAGATGCCCTCGAAATGTGGCGCCAAAAAAAACCTCAAAATTCCTAGGGCTGCTAGGCGCACTAACCAATCCATTCTGAAAGGGCGAAGCATCCACAATTATCTGCATACAGCATACGAGTATATCCTAAGAAATGTGGGACACGTGGCTCGCCAAACTGAGAACTCAAGAACCCATGGTCACTGGCAAAGTGGAAAATCTAAGGATCTGGTTCACACCATCGAAGTCATCTTACGTTTAGGCCTCCCAAAACGCCTTCGTCTTGCCAGCTAAAGTTCTTTTAGTATCCCTTGTCAAATTCCCGCTTTCTTCCCTAATCGAACTCCCAATGTTTGTAGATTATTCCCACTTTCTCCAATCAAACTCCAGATTATTCTCTAATCGAATTACAGATGATGTCTATAGACTATTCCCGTTTTCTCTAATTGAACTCTAGATGTCTGTAGATTATTCCGGCTATCTCTAACTGAACTCCAGATGTCTGTAGATTATTCCCGCTATCTCTAATTGAACTCCAGATGTCTGTAGATTATTCCCGTTATATCTAATTGAACTCCAGATGTCTGCAGATTATTCCCTGCTATCTCTAATTGAACTCCAGATGTCTGTAGATTATTCCCGCTATCTCTAACTGAACTCCAAATGTCTGTAGATTATTCCCACTACCTCTAACTGAACTCCGGATGTCTGTGGATTATTCCCGCTATCTCTAATTGAACTCGAGACGTCTGTAGATTATTCCCGCTATATCTAATTGAACTCCAGATGTCTGTAGATTAATCTTTATAGGAAAATATTTATGTTTTTTTTTTAAACAAAAGATGATGTTAAAATAATATTTTCAACAATCAAAGTCTTGTTCTAAAAATCAACAATATCTAAACTAAAGTATCGTAACGCCCCTGGGTCACAGTCAGATTAATTAATAGTTGAACGCAAATAACATTAAAACATTAATGAAAACGGACAATAAGCAAGAAACTGCACGCGGAAAATAAATCGAATCTGACTGAGAAAACTTAATTACTTAAGGGGGTTTCTCACCATCCGCCTAATAGCTTATCCACGCTATAAAGTTTATTTTCGATTTACGATTTGCGGTCTATTTATTTATTAAGTCGTTTTATTATTCTTTACTCGAAGCTATGAATAGTGTCTATATATTGGATAAGTTGGCAGAGTTTTCTAACTTCTAACTACTGCAAGTATTTTATTTTTATTTTTAATATTATTCGTTATAGTATGGATAAGCTATTAGGAGGAAGGTGAGAAACCCCCTCAATCTCGTTATAATCATAACGGTTTTCTCATACTAGACACTAGACAATTGATAACAATTATATCAAAATCTGGAGACGGCGGAGAATCGGCGTTTAATAGAAATCGTTTGAAATAGATCGTCAATCAATTGTGACCTACAAAGATAAAAGAAACCATGGAGATGGGCGAGGTCAAGAAAAAATGTCGCCAACATCGGTCACTCATACTTAATGTGACCATTTATTTTTTCCCTTAAACCGAGACACCGAAAAAAAAGGTAGGTACTTAATAATAAATATGGACAACATACAGAGCACTGTTTTCGCGAAAAATCGTCTCAAGAGCGCTGAAAAAAGAGGCTAGATTACAATTCATCTTGCAGCTACCAATCGCATAGAATAGACGAATGAAATTCTAAACATATTCAGAATTTGACTGAATTTAAACGGGCTAAAAACAAAATTATTTAAAAGTTCATACCATTCATCTTAACCTTAATCTCTTTTCAATATATTGTAATGACATGTTTTAAAGTCTCAGGAAATTGTTTGGTTTCGGTTTCCTCCTTACTGTATTTTTTTATGTTTTTTTTTTTAAAATGTTTTTTATGTCACTTTGTCACTAAAACTGCGCTATTCAAATGTTTTGTTATTATTATATTAAACCCTTATTCAAAAAAACAAGAGACTTTTCTTACTAATAAACGAAATAAAGCAATACGTTACTGTAAAAATGTTTTTGACTAAAATTAGCATGGTTTTTACGAGTGAATTTACTCTACTACGTAGAAGGCCAGATCACAACTCGCCTTGATTCTACCGCCAGGATTCTTATTTCCGCGATTTAAAAAAAAAAATCTACTGCGAGTTTGTGCCTTTTCAAAAACGGGACATTTTGGCGTCCCGAAGTAGTGTTCGGGGACACCGGGACACGCTGCCTGAAAACGGGACTGTCCCAGTGAAAACGGGACGTCTGGTCACATTACTCAAACTGCAAGTCGCATCTACACAAAGCGGCTCCCCACATGTAGGTATTTCTACCTACACACCGAACGCATAAGTTTCATTGGCTCCGGCTTTGATAGTCCGTGCAGTTTGATTGTACTTCGTCACAGTCGGCCAGCCTCCACGCCATGGTGACCAGAATGTTCAGTGGAAATTTTTTAAGTGTATGAATATTTAGTACAAACTTTTCATCGGAAGTTAATTCCTCACATGATAATTCATCATGTCTCGAAGCGTCGAAAACTGGTAATTGGGGGTTCTTAACCTTAGGTTAGGTTAGGTTAGGTAAGGTTAGGTTAATGTGAGTTAGGATGTGATGAATTATCATGTGAGGAAGTATCGTGTCTAAATAAATTACTATGGTAATTCGGACGCTGAGATCTCATAGTCCGATTAGATATGGAACCCCTCGCCATACGTGCCTGTTTCTTTTATGTAATATGGTCGCGGAGTATGAAACACCCCAAACTAAGATAATTTAATACGGAATTCTGGAATGGGCGCTGAGTTGTCTTATAATATTGGAATAAATTCGCTTATGAATAATTTAACGAATTACTTTTAAAACCGCAACTTTGTGCGTGGTTAGCTCTTGGCCCAATTCTCGTTCTTACTGTAGGTATTGTCATTTTCTTAGTTATATTTCTCATCGTAATTACACTCTCGCGCAATAATGTTATTTCGTGACATTACTTTTAAGGTGGGCGTAACGTCAAATTAAAAACAAATGTTGGGAAGGATTTTACGCCACCCCGCGAACCACGTGAGATTTTTCATTTAAAAGTAACTTTGTTTATTAATTTTTGGAATAACTAATTGAGTGAAAACTCAAATTTTAATATTTAATCAATGAAGATAATATTAAGGACTCACAAATTGTAATATTTAATCAATGAATATAATATTAACGACTCGAAAATTGTAATATTTAATCAATGAATATAATATTAACGACTCGCAAATTGTAATATTTAATCAATGAAGATAATATTAACGACTCGCAAATTTTAATATTTAATCAGTGAAGATAATATTAACGACTCGCAAATTGTAATATTTAATCAGTGAAAATAATATTAACGACTCGCAAATTTTAATATTTAATCAGTGAAGATAATATTAACGACTCGAAAATTGTAATATTTAATCAATGAATATAATATTAACGACTCGCAAATTGTAATATTTAATCAATGAAGATAATATTAACGACTCGCAAATTTTAATATTTAATCAGTGAAGATAATATTAACAATATAAGTGTAGGTGTAGACTGACACAAATAATTTCTTTGACCAAAAGAAGATATATTTTGAATTTCCATAAAGTTATGAATGTGAAAACATAATTATAATTTAAGGGGGTTTCTCACCATCCTCCCAATAGCTTATCTACACTAATAACTCGGTCAACTCATCCAATATATAGTCACTATTCATGTGTTCGAGTACCGAATTATAAATAAATAAACCGTAAATCGTAAATCATAAATCGAAAATTTTCGTTATTGGTGTAGATAAGCTCTTGGGAGGATGGTGAGAAACCCACTAATTTTAATAGTACGTATTTTATTGATAACGAAATTATTCGTGGTGGAATTCCATTATAATGATAACATTCGATCATTTTTTTTTGGCATTTATTTTTATTTCTGACCGAAAAAAAAAGCGGAAAAAAGTTTTTGATTGTTTCACAGAAACATGTACCTACACACAAACTAAGTAAAAAGGTAATTTTATACTAATGACGACATCTTTTGTTATGTTTTACAAACTATATAATATGGGTGAAATCCATATATTAGTTGATGTCTTCGGTAAAATCTATTATTTACCGACAGAGACATTTAAACCTGCCCATAAATCGATAGATGGCGTTACAAACATAGTATAAATTAATATAATATTGTAATTGGATAGCCGTAAATATAACTAAAAATGGCTGAAGTCCCCGTCGTTGACCGGGCTTCGAGCACAGTTTTTCGAAATCAGATTCAGATCCTTCAAAACAGAAGGTGAAGTTAGCAAAATTTCATAATTCTTGAAGTAAAACTGTAGATGTATATATAAATGAAATCACACAGACATTCTTCTTTATAAAATAAATAGACAGAGATAGTTAAACTTTAAAAAAAATTATATTATTGCCCTAACTTATAATTTTTTTTAATGAAACAGCTTTTTAAAAATGAAAATCATCAATAGGTACCTACCATGTATATCTGCATGTATTGATATTTCTTTGCAGCCGAAAACAATACACTAATTATTATTATTATATCATTATAAGGACATATTATTCATTGTGAAGTACCTAGTAGTAGTAGGTTATTATCATTAGAAATATTCACATTCTTTCCTTATGTTTGTGGTATCCTCCAGAGTATTGGAAATTCAGCAATTCAAATATATTATAACTCACTGATATGAAGAATCCGGATTTCCATTTTGGAAACCGCTTTTGCAGGGCCGCTTATCATCAAAGCCACTTAACTAAAATTCTGAAAAGTTTGTGGTTTTCATTCTCACTAATCACGTTAAACACAAAGTAGCCAGGTTCGGATGGAAGTATGTATGATCATGAAACATTGTTGAGGTCCGATCAAATTCTAAAACTCAATTCTTTTTATGATTAATGATGTTAGAATGTTGTTCCTTTTATTTATTTTTTTCTTATTTTATGAAAATTTCTTATCAAACTAGGTATGCACATACTAACAACAAAAGCGTCTAATATTTCTTTACCAGCCATTTGTTTTTCCTACAGAATTAATCAGCCCTTATTTGTATCAACTCTTCTCCATCCCAACCCCTCCCCTCTCCATATAGCAGTAAACCTTCTTAGAATTATGTTTTAGAAACCAGTAGATTTTAGTATCTCTTCATTTTTGTGTTTAAATTTTTCTGACTTTATTTTTCTTTCTTCTAGTTCGTCTGCGGCTCTGTTCTGCTATGGACTCTGACAGGAATCAGTGTGGACCGCGTCCTCTGCTTAGCGGCCCCTTCCTACTGCTCCGGTCTCACCCGCTGCACAGTCATCATCTCTTGCATCCTCACCTGGTTCTTCGCCCTCATCCTCCACATCCCTGTAGCGGCATTCTTCAGAGAACAGATCATACAACAAAACACAACCGTGCAAAATTCCAAGTCATCTGAAACAATCACCCAAAACATCACAATATGCACGCTCGTTTTCCCAACAAAGCCGGTCAATTGCTCTTTAATTTTTACCATTCCGACAGCCATCGTAAGCTGCTTGATACCTATGACGATCCTCATGATAAATTACCACAGGATATTCACAAAATTAGAGGAAATACAAAGAAGATTGGAAGAGAAAGCAGGATGCTTGGATCTTTCCGGCAGCAGATTGAGACAAAGCGTTCAAAGTATCGCTAGCAATCTTTTACCGGGCTTATTATCGTCACAAAGATCGGTAAATGAAATCAACAAGTCTCCTTTGCAAAAGATGGTGTCGAACGGAGGACTTCAAAGACTAGCAAAGCATAAAAAGGCTGTGAGATTTTTATACATAAATGTTCTTGCAGTGTGCTGCATGTGGTTTCCAATGCCAGTCATCATGTTTTTAATATATTTCGATGGACACCGTTCAGATGAAAACTTTTTCCTCACCATTACAAATTTTTTGTGTTGTGTGGCATTTGCTTTGCTCAACACGGTTGTGAATCCAATACTTTACGGATTTGTGACGGAAAACTTTCAAAAGAATTATCCAATGTCCGATTGGTTGAACAAAAGAGTTTGGAAAAGAGTGACAGTAATGGATAATAATAGTGAGAATAGAAATCCAAATAATAGCAGTGTTTCCCAAACTCCTCAACAAACTCCTTCGTCTTTGAATAAATCATGATATTTATTATGTTCGTTGAAGAAGAAGATAATATGTACTAATAAAAATCTAAACAAAAAATGAAACGGAACAAGACACAGAAAAATAAAAAAATAATGGACGCAACTGAGAAATGAACGCAGGATCTCTGTCTTACCGGGTCAGAGAGCTTGGACTGCCTCACTCACACCTCATTCTCGCTTTTCAATGATTTTACTTTTCATTTTTACAGTTATATTTATTCTCTTATCGCTATCTTCCTTTCATAATTATTAGTAATCAATATTACTCATTATGATAGGCGCTTGTTAAGCAAGTGTTTTAATATTATCTCCTTCTTCAATGATATATTACTTTGTTGAGTATAAATTGTTTTAATAACTTCAAAAGATATTCCAATAAAACTGAATTATGTTCATTTAAAAGACTAAAGATGCAAAACCCATTCTGGAAAGTTTACAAAAAAAATATGTGAAATTCATTGAGAGTAAATATAAAATTTTATGTTTTGCTAAATATCATTTATTATTTAGCATAAAATCCGTAACGGGTTTATAACTCCAAAACTCATACATTATATCATGTATTTACAAAAACTAATAGATGTCTTTCTATTCTAAGAGTGATATATTATTATTATTTAGGATAGATATGTAAAACAAAGTGGTATTTAATGCAGACTACATACTATTATTTTGTGTGCCAAATATTTTAAGTTTAGTATAAGGTCAAAATCTTGTCTCTATTATTATAAACGTAAATTTTTTAGTGATTTGGAAATACTCTTATATAAATATTTTTAAGATGTTTTCTGTTTGGTCTGATGAGGATTTATTTGTGACCATCAAAGTTTCAACATGTTCTTAGCATAAGTACCTGCCTATTCTGTTCAACCGTCCATTATGTAGTTTTCGATTTTCCCCGTTAATATGGTGTTTTTGTGTTATTGCTTGGGGATTATTGGTTGTATGTCGGAACACAAAGGCTTGTTCCTATCTAACAATTAATTTGTGCCGACATGCATTTTTTTTTAGAGTTACCACCATGGCCATATCCACTTAACCTGTTGGTTGTTCGTCAATGTGAGAATGCAAATAATGTAAATATATAATTTGTGAAATTTTTCTAAATGCATTTGTGTTTTGTTTGTGTATTTGATTTCCTAAAACTACATAACTATGCCTATAAAATAAATTAATAGTTTTTCCATGGGAAAAATGAAACGTAATTTCCATGTTCGGAATATATATTTATTTTCAGTAAAAAAAGAAAGTAAAGTCATTCACAAAATCCACATATTTATGTATTATAATAGTAATTATTAAAATATGCCAAAATATTATGGGCTAGTCATTAGAGCTCGCATAGTCAAATTCGAAATACATTTTATTTTGATTAATATAGAATAAAATATTATTTTATTGATTGTATCAATAAATCATTCAGTCTTTAAATATTTTTATGTGTTTTGTTTTGTAAACATTTTTTGAATAAATAAATAAACTAGACAGACCTCTTTCACCTAAATCCACATTGGTATATTTTAACAATAATTTAGGCACATTACAGCTAAGGCACTTTACATCAAATATGAACCTTTGAAAACATGCAAAACAGTGTAAAATCATAATATACACAAAACTAGAAACAAAAACAATAATTAATTTACCATGCAATAATGAATTTTGCAAATAATATGACAGTTGATACTTTGAGATAATTTACAAGAGATTAATAATTACACAAATTTCAAAGGCTCCATCTACAGGCAATTAAGGCAAGTTAAGACTAAGGGTATCGTAAAGATTTCTTTCCCTAGCTGATACATTCTTATTAGTTATTTTATTTAGGATCTCTTGTTGCAAAGCTGTCAGCACTTTCTTGACATTTGCATTGTTCTGTGGGGTGAGGAGTAGAGCCTTTCGGACATCCTGGAGGCTTTCATTGGCCTTGTCAAGGGCCAGGTAAGCCTTGGATCTGGCATAGTAGCATTCAAACGAATCTGGTCGGAGAGAGATGGCCTGGGAAGCCAGATCCACGGATTCCACGAACTCCTAAAACAATAAAATAAGACTTATTTTAAGTGATAAATTCATTGAAAAAGCATTAAATGGAACCCTCTTATACATGGTGGCGCAAAAGTCGTCACCCGATATTCTTTGGCTGTAATTTTTTTTATGAATGAAAAATTTTAGTTCTGCTTTTGGATTGTGTTTATTTGATGTCTTAATTTTTTTCCATTAAGTCGAAAAAATGATATTGGCCAAGTTTGTGACCGTATGGGCCCGATTTATGGCATTTTCCATTACCCTTCCAACGATAGGTTCTCAACAGATTTTCATGTTTTTTGAGAAATAAAAAAAAATCATAAGAAATAAATAGTTAATGTGACTATACAAATAATTAATATCCATTGCTTTCAAAAACTAAAATTGTTCCTCCTTCGAAAAGTTAAGAGCTCTAGCTAGGGATTTATTAATTTGGGCACTCATTTTCTGGATCAAAATAAAATAATTCATTACGTAACCAAAACACAACCTCAAAATATGTTGACATTGTTGACATTCACAACGACCATAAATGAACCAATCAGCAACGACCATATCATAAATAAACCAATCGACTCGAAGTAAAATGAAACATCGTAACTGTGTTTACAATGTTTTACCGACGCGTTAAAGACGTTTAACTAAATGGCCACTCCAATTAGCTTTTTAAATTCGTTTAGTTAAATACAATTTAAGATAAAATTAGCGAAAGTTGGTGCAAGTAGCCCTTAATGTTAGTTATTAATTGTAGGAAGATTTTAATGTTCGTTCATAAAGATGACAAAATGGGTGCTCCAGTGAAAGCGTCCCAGAGGGAGACCAAACAAGAGGAGGACTGATTGCATGAAAGAGAAATGGAGTGGATTGGCAAGACATGAGGACTTGAGGTGAAATGCCAAGAACTCCTGCCGGTCGAGAACTTAAAATTAGAGGTGCCGAAATGTTGAAAATAATTACACTGACTTAGCAAAAAGGTTTTTCTACTTACATTTAGCTTTCTCTTACACCGGGACTGATTGAGAAGGAAGTTAGTCTTCAGTTGTGTGAAGGTGCAGATATGTTCAGCCGAGAGAGTTGTGCCAGTTGTGATTGGGTCATTAATAATGTTGTTGATCTTCTTCAGGGCGTATTGGTAGCGATGAGAGGCTTCTGTTAGGCGACCTTTTCGGTACAAGACATTACCATCTTCTAGTAACTTGTTTAGCAAGATCAATCTGAAATCATAAAAATTAAACAGAATCAGTATTGAGTGGAGTTAGACGTATCACATCCAGCATTTAAATAGGTACCGACTTGCTTTTTTTAAAACCTTGTTCGGAACGTTGAGGTTTATTGAAAAAATTCATTATATATTCACATTTAGAAGATAGCGAAGAAATGATTTAATATGCAGATCATTATTTTTACTAAGTGGGTTAGGATGGCGATATATAATTTCCAGCAAGCGTAAGACCTAAGAGTATGGATATTAGAGAGACGGCATGTGAAGTGTGCCCGCGCGCTCCAAGTGTGCCTTTTCGAGAATTCTACCCACACGGCTGACATTGGCTGTCACCATGTAAAATGGCTGCTGTCGGAAGGTATTAAACGGCCAAAAACCAGCAGCCAATGTAAGCCGTTTGGGTAAAATTCTCGAAAAGGCACACTTGGAGCGCGCGGGCACACTTCACATGCCGTCTCTCCAATATCCATACTCTTAGCGTAAGACAGACAGAACCAAAAGGTACTAAGTCAGTGTCACTTTTGTTACTATTAAAATTTGTGTGGAAGGCTTTCTAGTGTTATATTCTTTGTTCTCCGAATAATTATAATGTGCAACACAATATATGTAAAGAGAAGTAATAAACTTATTTTTTTAATATAAATGTTTAACTTACAATATTTCAGGTTTTCCTGCAGCCATCGCCCAAGTAGCTGGACCAAGCTTGGCGCCTCTTTTCAAAAAGCATTGAACCACCTAAAAAATAAAATATTTTAATTAGTAAGAAACATAGATAATTATATGGCAGCATGGACGCTTAGTGAAGAACTGACAAGGCCACTTGAGGCATTCGAGATGTGGACCTACAGAAGAATACTCAAAATAAGCTGCATGGACAGAGTTACAAATGTAGATGTTATGGTTCGGAAGAATAAAGAAAAAAAGTTATTAAAACAATAAAAAATCGAAAATTTCAATGTCTAGGACACGTGATGAGACATCCGGAGAAGTACGAGATCTTGCATCTCATAATGCAGGGAAAGATTGCCGGAAGACGGGGCCCTGGAAGAAGGAAGTCATCGTGGCTGAAAAACCTGAGACAGTGGTTTTTGGCCAGTCTACTGCAGAACTGTTCCGAGCCGCAGTAAACAAAGTCCGCATAGCCAACATCCGTTGAACGGACACGGGACAGGGTACGAGAAGAACCTTTTATTATAAACATACATGTTTCTGTTTTGTCACTGTTCCATGTATCCATTTTGATTTGTAAAGTACATAGTTTCTTTTAAAAAATCACCTGGAACCCATATTTCAGTTTTCTCTTTTGTAACTCAGCTTGAGATATATTCAAGTTTGTAAAGCTGTTTGTTTTCTGGTAGGAATCCTGACAACCTAATTCATTTTCTGAGTGCACTGAATGAATGTATGACATTTCAGAGTGTACTGTATGATTGTATGACACTTCTGAGTGTACTGAATGAGTGTATGATCAACAGTTGAGCAGAAATTTTAGCTCAACACTCAAATGCACAAATACAAATTCCTAAAGCAACTCTCCGACCAACAGGTGAATCGAGCCTTACTAAACAAATCACTTTGCTGATCCGAGACTCAGATTGATCAATCGAAAAGTTGGGAATAACGGCCGTTAATGTCACACAATTAATAAAGAATTTTTAGGAGATTACTATCTTTACTTCCATGAGTAAATTTAATATATTTCTTACCTGAATATTTTTCTGTCCTATGGCCCTATCCAGCGGTCGTATTCCATTGTGATCTACCCACTCTATCTTGGCCCCCTTCTCTAGCAAGGTCTCCACTATGTTGGGGTGTCCCCCACAGGCCAGGCAGAGGGGTGTGCGGCCGACCGAGTCGTCCTGGCTGATGGAAGCGCCCCGCTCTAGTAACGATACTACACAGCCGAGCCGGCCTCGCAGACATGCCCAGCCAAGCGCTGATACTCCGTCTGAGTCGGTTGCGTTGACATCGGCACCTGAAAAATATGATTATTATTAAAAATGTGAACATTATGTAGTAACTTTAGCTTGTCTCTTACTTGTGAAATGTTGTAAGCAAGATTGTTTAGACAGCCTTTATGATTATTTGTATGGAAATAATATCCTTTTAAAAATATTTTATACAGATTTAAAAATAATAAATTTATTGTATTTTGAGTCTTATAAAACGGCATACATTCAGTTTAAAATAGGTTCATATATATAATATGCACTAGCTCTACTAAACTAGTCGAGAGCTAATATAAACAACATTGGCGTTCATCCTCTTCCTTCTCTCGTATCTTACTTGAAAACGATAAAGACAGAAGATAATAGAATGGTAACGTCACATACATTTTCTCGCTTCTATGACAAATGACATATTATTATGTCTTATATTATGACAAAATACATTTTTCAAAGCGCATAACAAACAGTTTGTGAAATAAATTATGTTGTTAGCTGAAAAAATCTTTAGAAATTACTGACATAGAGGGCTGGGCAAATTTCACAATTTAGCTTCCACCACAGGAGTTTTATCTTCTTCAGAAAAGCAAAAAGTAGAGACTAGAGTTATATTAGAGATTGTGTGTAAGAACATACATATATGTATATTCATAAAGATCAACATGTAAGCTTTAATGAAAAAAAAATTGTCATTTTATTGAAATTAAAACAAATAACTTTGTTTAAACCACTAATATAATCACAATTACCTACATGTTTCAAAACCGATGGTTTCTTCGTCAGGGTAGTAATGACATTAATACAAAATTTTGTTATACTTTGTCTACCCTGATGAAGAAACCATCGGTTTTGAAATATGTAGGTAATTGTGATTATATTAGTGGTTTAAACAAAGTTATTTGTTTTAATTTAATTCAAAATGACGCCACAAAGTGATTTTGCAAAGTTTGTCATTTTATTATTTATAAAGAAAAATTTATTATATTATTCAACTTACCATGATCTAGAAGTATTTCCACCACATTAGGATGTCCTTCCGCTGCTGCTATAATCAGCGGGTTCTTATTCTGATTGGCGAAGGTAGCCCCCGCCAGCAACAGTCTCTCCACTATGACATTGTGCCCCCCCCGGGCGGCCAGGCAGGTGGGATCAAGGCCGCGCTGGTTGGCCTTGAGCAGGTCGGCCCCCCGCTGGATCAAGGCGTCCACCACAGCTAGGCAGAAGCTGCCCGAGCCGCAGGCAGCTGTCATGGCGGTCTCGCCGGTTATGCTGCAGATTGAGTCCACCTGGAGAAGAATAAGTGGTTTTTCAGAAATACAATAGATAATTATAGTTCCACCATAAAAAGGTGCGGGAGACAAGTGGGATGACATTGACATTCTCGGTAGGAAAAAGTTTGTCCACAGATAAATGGGCTGATGACCTAAAAAGAACTGTCAGCTTTTAATGAATGAGAGCTATCAAAAACCGTGAAACTGGAAACATTATTTGAGGAGGGCAACACATCCATGTAAAAATTGAAACCAAACAAAAACGTATGAAAGAAATAGTGAGATTTTCTATAATACGTAAAGTAGGTTTTAAAGAACTTCTTTTTATTGATCATTGTTTTTAACAACACCTGCGGAGTCATTTTGTAGTGTCAATCATAATTAATAAAAATATCACAAGACCCTTTTAAGAGTCATAAAATGTCAATGTACTTTTGTGCTGTATTAGGTATTCAACTGGCAACATATTCACTGGTTCAAAGTCAAATGCTTATACCTGGTGTGCTAGCACGGTCGCTCGATATGAAGTTACCGACCGATTGTCGGTAACTTCTCATCGTTCCCTTGGACAACTGCAGATCTTAAACATACAAACGACAGTTGATATTGAATATATTAAGGACACTTAGTCATTGTGAACTGTCACCTATTCGTTTGCGATCTGCAGTTGTCGTAGGGAACGATGAGAAGTTACCGATAGTTATCTTATAGAGCAAGCGTGCTAGGGCCTCTGATCACTTCAGTTTACGAAGGCCGTTGACAGCCAGTTATCGATATGAATTAAATAATTAAAATTATTTAGTTTCTCTACACACCTCAAGCTCTGCAGTATCCAGTAGGTACTCCACAATGTTCAGATGTCCAGCTTGGGATGCCCCCACCAGGGCATGCTGTGCGCCCAGGGTCTCCTCATCAGACTCCTTGTGAGTCTGGCAGCCCAGCAAGTAGGCTACGGTGGTTCCATAACCATTCCGGGCCGCGTGCACCAAAGCTGTTTGTCCTGTTTGGTCAATGTCACTAAGAGAAGCACCTGGAATTAAACAAATAATGCATTGAAAAACACTGATCGTGTTCACTAATTCTGTAAAAGCCATTTTATCATATTTGCTAATGTAAGGAATATTGTAGTGGAAAAATGACTTAAGCCTCCGTAGTAAGCGTTCAAAAAGTAGAAGAAGATGGTTTGAAAGAGAGATTTGTAAATTAAAATGTTAGAAAGAGCGCGCTAATATTAAAAACCGTAATAATTGGACAAAATTTGAGAAAATATTTAATATACACAAAAATCTCTCGACAAATGCTTACATTGCATTTATAACATATCTATAATGTAAAAATTAATGTTTGTTTGTTTGTTTGTTCGTACCTTATACGGCCATACCGTTCATCAGATTGATGAAACTTTGGGAATATGATGTGCGCATACCCGGGATGGTTATAGGATAGTGAGCTCTGGCGTTATGAAATTATTTCCAATACTATTTGTACGATTGCAATTAAATTTTTTTGAATTGTTGTAAACATGCCCGTGAATACTTCTATATCTATACTGGTGAGCTCTGGCATTATGAAATTTGCATAAAAAATTTAAATAGGTCATGTGAGTAGTTGGAAAAGTAGGTGTATTTTATTGAGTTAAGTTGGAGGGAAAAAAGGCTGGGGAGGGGTATGCGGGAGGGTCGGTTGAAGAATTAAGGAGGTGGGCTTCGGGGGAGGGGGGACGAGGGAGAGGGGAAGGCGAAGAAGGTGGAAGCGGAATGCGTGAGGGGGAGGGGGGGTCGCGAGAAGGGGGAGAGCGGGAGAGGGGAGGGGGAACACGGGAAGGGGAAAATGGAACTCAGGAGGGGAAGGGGACGTGGGAGGGGAAGAGGAGTCGAAAGGGCAACGGGGACGAAACGCGGGAGAAACAATTTATTTATTTAATTAGCATTGCAACGCTTGCCGGGTATCAGCTAGTATGTTATAAATTAGGAACTTAAAAACTTAAAGTGTTCAAGAGAAATATGTTGTAAATCGGTAGAAATTCGGAGTGCGGGGGCTTAATACTAAAGTTAAATTATCAGTCAAAAACCCTGCTCATATGGTAATAAAGCTGGGAAACAGTGTAAAGTTGATAAGTAGGTATATTTAGTGATAATAAAACTAGGTTATTTTAATATGAAAAACATTTTACCTGCGGCAACAAGTCTTCTGGCCACATCAGTGTGACCCTTCTGGCAAGCCAAAATGAGAGCTGTACATCCTTGCGAGTTTGTCTGCGCCACATTTGCTCCAAACTCTATCAGCATTCCAACCATAGACAGAATTCCTTGGTAGGCGTAGATACACAGCAGTGGAGCATTGCCCATGTAGTCCGTCACAAAGTCAGGGGAGCCTCCCGCTAGTAACATCAGTCGCGATACTTTGACATTCGGGTTGTAGATGTTACGGAGAGTTGAAATTGCTTGACTCACATTGGCTGAGCTTTCCGATACCCATTCGGCTTGTAGATCTCTTGAGCACGTGCCCAGAGGTGCTGGACCCATGCTTCTATACAGATGTGCTTTCAATATGTGGTGGCCAAGCTCCATTGTCTTGTCGGCATCCAGAGGTGATTGCACCCTCGATAGTCTGAAGGCAATAGCCGAGTGACCCGATCTTAAGTCACACAAAAACTTGGAACTCTCCCCTTCGTCCCTTCGAATAAGCCACTCTCTGAATGACGGGTGGAAGAACATGTATGTGTTATCGATCCTCTTCACAAGAAAGCTTGACAGTGTTGAAAATCTTTGCAGGAATTCTTCCCACGGCAAGAATGTATTCACCAATAATGAATTCACAGAATAGTAGATCTCCACTAATGTCAGAGGATATAAAGCAGCCAGGCACACACTTAGTATATGGGTGACCTTATCAAATGATTGTACGGTGGGATATTTCAGATTAAATTGCAGTAAAAATATTTGGGCTAATGACACTGGGAGGACTTTATAATTTGAAGATTTGACAACCAGATTCCCTTTTTCTATCAAGTCGAGAATAAGCTTAATAAATAGGAACGAGCCTTGAGCTAATTGTAAAACATAGTGAGAGAATTTAAATATTGAACCGGTATTTCCTTCCTGTTTTCCAAGTGCAGATCTCACATTGCTTTGAATGGAAGTATTTGATTGTAGTCTCAAATGAATGTATTCGAGCATATCTTTCTGTACATTGTCATTTCCTTGGAATTCATCTAGGCTTAAGCGTGTGTAAGGAAGCTGCTTCGTTAGCTCTATGAAAGGTGATCGTATTGTGGCGACGACTTTGAGCCATGAAGGCATTTCGGGAGTATGCTTGGTGAGGAACGATGATATTGTATCTCCATGATCAGGTCGGTGGTATTCTGCTTCACAGAGGCCATCTATCAATATAATACTGTTCATTTCGTCAATACTGGCATTCCTTCTCAGGGTGATGAGGGGTTCAATGATTCCACGACGGAATGCCAAATCAGGGTCGGCTATGCATTCCTTGATGGACAAACAGCCTAGTAAATGAGGTTCTCCCAACAGGTATTCTCGGTAGGCTTGGAGGCGGGGAGATTGACATAGTTGAGCAGCTAACGAATGGACAAATTCACCAACCAAACAAGTGCAGTTATTGTCAGCCTGACAAAAGTGATAAGCAACAACTTGAGATGCCAAGTCCATGATGCTTCTTGAATCACAATCTGGTGTAATATCTGGGCTGATATCGGACGGTTCCCTGACTTGTTCGTATATGGAATCCTTCTTCCTCCCGAAGCAGGAATATTCAACCAGTTGAAGGATGACAGCTGTTTTGCCTGTTCCCGGTTCTCCAGAGATGATAATGCCGGGAGAGGAGGAGTTGATGATCTCCTGCATATCATTGATGAGCCATTGTCGTCCAACGAATAAAGGTTCTTGTTCTGGGACTGGCACTTCGAAGAAGAGTGGCCTCAGAGTTAGATGCGGAGTTGGTGGGTAGACTAGAAAAGAAAAGAAAATTTGGTAAGCATTTTACAATACAATCAAAATCAATAACAACCATAACACCATTGAAAACGTAGAATTGATGGGAGGTTTTATAAAAAGTCTATTATTTCTTTGTTACTGTGATTAATAATTCAAATGAATATTGTACCATATTCTATGCAATATAAAAGCTTCTGATAACTTTTCTAGCCAATAATGGCATGTTTGGTGACACTTTTTTGACAAATCCAGTTTTTGACTCCCAATGTTAAGGGCATTATACAATATTTGAAAATCTGCTGAATGACAATGAAGTTATGTTGAGAAATGTGGTAAGGAGGAACTTACATTTCTTGGCATCAACAGTTGGGGTTAATCTTGTTCCAGTTCGTGCAGATCTCCTTGCAGAAGTGCGCCGGTTTTTGAAGAAACCCAATTCATCTATTTTATTCTGTGTGGCTGAAAATTACAAAACATTTTTAAAATCAACATCAATATTAGATGTATTAGTTGTTAGTTATGTGCTACGCATTTAACTTAAATACTAGGCATAATAAAATTTCAACAGAATGATTCAACTTACTTGTAACAGAATGTCTTCTGCTAATGGGACTAGAGGAGCAATTGCTGGTTCCGGAGAGTGACATAGACATCAAGGATCCTATAGAATCTGAAGTCTGCTCCTTGCTGTGGGTCATCACACTTACATCAGCCTCAGAGGATCCAGTCAGAGTAGAGACCTATGAAACATTAAAAAACAATTAGTTTAAGTTGTGAAGACGATCTCTTTTTATTCAGTAAGTATCAATCTGGGAGGCGGGTATTGGTACCGCCGCCCAGGGAACCATTTGTTTGACAATCAACTACTCTGCCACAGGTCACCCCAAGTGGTTCGCAACGTTTGGATTGGAGGGTTGGATTCACATATCCGTTATTCCTAGCTAGAAACATTGATCCCCAGATTCCTTCCCACCCCTCAAACCTTTTTCCTTCCCAGAAATTCCTCTCCTTCCTTTCCTTTAAAAGACCCTCCACATAGCATCTCCAAAGATGACATAGGCCCTGAGGGAATTTTTTTCCTCAAGGCCTCCTGTGTGTGTAAAAAAATACATTTTCGTTTTAGCAATTCGGCTTGTCTCCTAATAGGCATTGGTAAAATCCAAAGGATCATTGATATAAGTAGTTCTACCGAGAACCTTCCATTGAAATACCAGTAAAACAAACACAGCATTTCCACCTCTACAGATTTCCAAGTGAATATATCAAAAAGATTTCCATTCTCAATTAAAATCTTCTGTATTTATTTGTACCTACTTATCACTGCACGACACACCTAATCTTGCAGAAGGACAAAAGAAGAACTAACTTTGTATGATCCATAACTTTTTATATCCATAAAATCATCACTAGATATAGGTACCACCGACTGTAAAATGGGTCAAGCTTTAAGAATCTGCATTTTCATTGAATTATAAAGATTCATAGAAATAATTATTTCCACCAACATCCAAAGGCTTCCTGCGTGGAGCAATGTAAAATAAAATAAGTAAGTAAGTGGTGTTGGACTTACCGGACTGGTGTTATTGGAGGCCAGAGTATGGGCATCAAGGCTAGCCAACGAGGTACAACTATCCCTGGCTGCGGACTTGTGTTTCTGTCTCTTGTTCCTGTTCCCATCCCCCAGGAGCAGACCCAGTCGCATGTACAGGTCGTTCTGGTTGCCCTTTCTGTTCTCACTCAACCCTAACGGCTTTATGTTACCACCCTCGTCGTCTGAAAATCAAAAGACAATTATTGTTATAATGATGTTCAAATATTGTTAGGGTCAACAGAAAAAGCCTCATGCAGGTTACGGTGTTGGTCTATATTGGACAAAAATAGTTTGATGGCATACTACTGATAGTTCCGATGTAACTTCTCTTCGACAAGAGAGCTGAGGCCCAAACACGTTTGCTGTATAACGATCGATAGGATAACTATCGGTAACTTCTCATCGTTCCCTACGACAACTGCAGATCGCAAACGAATAGGTGACAGTTCACAATGACTAAGTGTCCTTAATATATTCGATATTAACTGTCGTTTGTACGTTTGAGATCTGCAGTTGTCCTAGGGAACGATGAGAAGTTACCGACAATCGGTCGGTAACTTCATATCGAGCGACCGTGCTAGCACACCTGAACCACGAATTATGGGAAAGGAATGAAGCTACCGCAAACGGTGCTAAACGCCACTAGCGCTTGATTCGCCCCATTTCCCATAATTCGTGGTTCGGTTCTCGTCTCGGTTCGCAAATGTATAGCATTACGGATAAAGAGGGTACAACGGAAATCTCAGCGGCAGAACCATTATGTAGGGTTTATTAATAGCATTGACATGCAATGTGGGTAAATTTTTGTGCATGTGACTTATTTTTGGTTGATTATCTTGATTTCCGCAATAAAATCATTATGCACTAGAAGATATTGAAACGGAAATCAGGGAAAGGAGTAGCCTCAAAGAAAGACATTTGAAGATGTTTTCGTGAGAAAACTGGGAAAAAAACTTATTTTTCGTGAGCGGAAAATGAAAATAGCAACAACTATAAATTAACGACAGTGATATCTAGTTTATTGCTTTTTATAGTGAGAAATATTGTTTTAACTGTGCAGAGTGGTGCTGGTTTTCATAAATTTTTATCTATTATTAATTAAGTGCCCATTAAAATAGGAAATTAATTAAATAAATATCGATCTTTAATTGCAGAGAACCGTAAAATAACAGCTACTCCTTCGAAGTTCACGGTTATAAGATCTGTGAGATATGATCATAATATTATAAAAACGATAATAAAATATCCGTATTTCTAAGGAATGTGACCTAGCTACTCAGTGAATAGAATCAACTTCTTAAGTTACGTCGTAAAGTATCGGTTTTTAGCAGATTTGCTTACCAGGCTTTCAATACAATCAACACTGAGTACTTCAGAAAGTCACTTACAATAAAATTTTCAATCTGGTTCGAATGTAAAACTGGAAATCTCGAGTGCACACACAACAAGGAAACAAGCCATTTACATTGCCAAGAAGCACTCTCCTTACAGTTGCAAATTAAAATTAATAGTGGGTGGTGATTAGGTGTGTTCGAAGGAATATAATAAAAACAAATGCTACTGCATATTGGTACCTATGAATAACTTGTGCTAGGATCATAGCAGGTGTTCGTAATATCCTTATACTAGAGTTTACAATAATATGCAAATATTATAAATTATACATCACTCAAAAACATACAACAGAACATGCAATTATTAAAACAAACAATAAATTATCCCACGAAAATCAAACAATTTAAACTAAGTAACAACAAAAACACAAGCAATACAAAGAGGAAGAAAAGGTTATCTAATTAACGAGAAAGGCCAAAATGGGGGTCAAACGAAAGGGCCAATGCTTAAAAAGATATTTCTCGTGCCTGTGGCTAATTGGTTGAGCCCTTGCGACACCGAGGTGTTGGCTGACCAGAGAGACCTGATCTTGTTGAAGACCAAACTAGGCCATGTCCCGGAATTTCGCTGGTTCTCCCCTTGCTGGGACGTTTGTTGTTGGCCTATGGTGGTTTTGCAAAAAAAACTTACACGTAAAAATGGGCTCCAAACTTGAACGAACGCTACTTTCCAATAATCATTTTTCAATACCTATTAAATCATTTTTTAATGGATACTTCGTTGATCCAGATTTTCAGAACATGTTTAACGACATACATAAGTAAACAACATGCTGTATTTAATATTTATAAAAGTTAACAAATAATTACGAGTAAAAATCATGTTCCAGAATACAGCGGATGTCAGAAAAACTGTCGAAATTAATGATAATGCGATGAAATTAAAACGCCTCAAAGACATTTTATTAAAATTGTGTATAATTTCAAGAACATCCAGTTTCACTGGTATTTAAAGTGTGCATATCCTTGTGTCCTAGGTGTTTATAATCGCAAACGATCGCTGCAGCAACCCGCGTAGGTTACGTAACCGTTGTGCACATTTTCATTTATCAATAATTTACAATCAGCCATTGATTGACATCAAACTTAGGCGTTGGCGCAACACTATGAAATAACACAATAAATATGTATTTCTTCACCTTTGTGTCAGCCATACCGACCGTTAGGTAGGGACCCTTGACGTTTAAACAAAAGAGATATGTTTGCAATAACAATAACCATGTAGGTACTCAGATAATTTCAAGTATTGTCGGGGGTCAGAAGAGAACCTTGAGGAATTCCGTTGTTATTGAACCCACTGTGAGAACTGGATAACTTATTTTAAAAAAATGAAAGGGAAATGGATTCTAGATCCATGTATAAAAATTGGTTTGATAGTTTAATAACTGTTTAGTCAAGCATCTTGCTGAAGTAGGGATACAACTTAGCTCTGGACATCTTGCAGGTGCTTGTTTGGCTGATCCAGCCAAAGGGTTCGTGGGCGTAACATTCGCGAGTGTGGGAAGCTTGTAAATGGGCTGCAATCTCGTCTGTGCGTATCGCGCATATACTACTGAACGGCGAGCAGAGTAGGCAGATAGCGTTTACGCAATTTCCATGCAAATTTCCCTCGTCTCGGCGGGAGACCAGTTCATTAATGGATTCTAAATTGAAAAACTGGCCGCGATTTAATTTAATGCATTCAAACGTTATATTGTGTTACGCGAAGCAAATTATCTACAGGTATGATACAAATTATTGTTTAATTATGGCGCAAACACCGGTAGGAGCCTTGAAATTATGTTAAATAACGCACGTACGGTGATGCAGAAACGGAAAAAAGATCCTAATTTGGTGTACCTATAAACTTAAAATTATTAAATCAAAAAGTGAAAGGATGTAATCACAAAGATTTGAGGGTCGTTGAATGACTCATAAACTATTTCTGTTAACAGATTCATGAATAATAATACCATGTCTGATGTCCAACATAAGTCACAATATCGGAGTCCCAAGAGAGCTAAGAAATATTTACGGAACGTGTTCAATTGGCGAGTTCACTTGTTGAAAAGTTGTGAAATAATGCTTACCTGATAAGGGAGGGTGGTTCTCATTGTGGCTGTTGCGGGAGGAGCGACCGAAGGGACTTCGCAGAGCCTTGGGGCTCAGGAAGAACCTTCTTCTTGTGTGCGGTGGGGTCGGACAGCTCTGCACCATGGGGGTGGACTGTTTGGGGGGCTTCGGCAATCTGTTGAAGAGATGAAACATAGTAATTTGTTTGTCAAAGGTGTATATTAATATGTACATCCCGTGAGTACCACAAACACATTACGCTACTCTTTGAGATTTAAAATAAATAATTTTATTAGGCGAAAAATAACAAAGTTCGCTTATCAACAAAATCAAGATTTAGCTTGTAAAGAATAAAATCCCGTCAGCAGGAAAATACTCGGCTAGGTTCTGGACTGTCACAAAGAATGGTTAAAATACCTATACTAATATGTTAGCAACAATCGTTGGTAGATTCGTTGGAGCCATTCATTATCATTCTAATGGTTCCATTCAAAACATGGTTAAATTCACCTTACTTACATCAATATTATGTTTATCTTGACGTGCTATTCACGAAAGACGGCTTATCGTCTTTAATAATAATAAATGAGACTGAAACTGCCGTAACTCTACAGAACCTTTAAAATAATAAAACCAACCTGCTAGGGGAGCGGGATTCTCTCAAGGACTGCACAAAAGGTTCACCCCTTCTGTATCCCTTGGAGGGTTCGTGGATTTCTACTTGGGTCAGGGATCTGCTGTCCGGAGTCCCATACGACCTGCTGTCCGGGCTTTGCTGCCCAATGGATCTGCTATCCGGGCTCTGCTGTCCGATGGATCTGTTGTCCGGGGTCTGGTTCCCCCAGCCCCGAGGAGTGTTGTCGTTGGACTGCCCATTGGCGCAGAGGGGACACGATTCGTTCCTGAACATGCAGGTGAAGCAACGCTCGTGGCCGCAAGTGTCGATCAGCTTCCTCTTTTTGCCCTTATCGAAGGGCATGCTGCAGCTTGGACAGCTCGCTCCTCCTGTTTCACTCTCTAAGAGTTGTCTTATGGCTGCCAGGTCTGAAACAAATAAACGAAACATTATTAGTATAAAACGATTTATTGCCCAGAAAGACATACACGCATAAAATAATCAAGAAAATTAATAAACCGTAACACAATAATATGATGAGAGATTGTACTGGCAAATACACCGGTCTCAGAGACATGGGTAAGAGCTATAAATTAGTAATGATTGATCGGAAATGTAATCTTATTTGCAAACACTTAAATATTATTTCCGATTTATATATACAGCGAGTTATTAACGTTTATTTAAAAGTCGTAAAACATAAATATAAGCAGAGTCTTGATGCGGTTGAAAATAACCGTTTTCGATTTTGGTGGTCCTTTACTTGGTGGGCGAAACTTAGATTATGGTGTATTTTGTAAAGAAGTGGCAATATTTTTGTAAAAAAGGAGAAATTAATAAATTGAATTAAACTTGTGAATATATTTTAAGAGATGACGATCCACCCATGCCGGGATTTAATCCCGTGACCTCTTGAGCCAGCGCCAAAAAGCTTACCGCTCCGCCACGGAGCGGAGGTCATAAAAAATAATGTAAGAATTAGATATTAAAAAAGAATGTTTGCAACGAAATTTTTTGACAATTTTCTTTTGGTTTGGTTTATGTAATGTTGGTGTATGAGGAAGGCATAGTTTTCAAATTTTGGAGTTTTTTATGAAGATAGAAAACTGGTCAAATTGGTCTGATTCCTAAAAATAGTTCCAATTCACAAACACATTTATTTTTTCGTTGAAAACGCCTCCGCACAGCTTTAGTAAGGAACACAGATATCTATTACGATTATAACGGAAACGAATGAATTTGCAGTAAAATTTAAGACCAATGGTTAGTGATTTAGTTTAGTACAAGATAAGATTATATTACCTGCCTATGCACAGTCAACCTTAAATTATGCCTTGGCATGAACCATAGAACTTGTACGAAGTGCCATAAATTAGTTACTTGTAAAAGCAGATTTTCTAATCTTTAAGTACAAAATACCCGGCTATCTCCAGAAATTAAGTCTTCAACAGCGAACAGTCAAACGGTATTGTAGGACTTTAACGATTCTTCCAGTAACCGCAAGAGTAAATCTCTCACACAAAGTAAGCCACAGCTGAAGATAATTTGACTTTACTTGGAAAAGGGAGGAAAGAACGAGGAGAAGAAACCTCTTACAAATGAACACAGATCAAAAAACCATAAAAAAAGAAATACAAACCATGACCGAATGACCACGATTGTTATTTTGAGGGTGATCAGCAAACATGGAACAACATTTGAAAGATTGCGAAAATAAAACTGACAAAACAACATAAAGTAAACCTCAAACGAATTTGTTGTAATGTCGAGTGAAGAAAATATTTGGTGGAGCCAAGAAGAAAACGCGTGACACAGTACACACAATACTAAAATATGTAATGTAGCGTAGGTCGGAAAAAGGCAAAAAATAGCGAGAATAAATATATAATAATAAATATGCAAGAATGTTGTTTTTAAATGGCATATTAAAAAAAAAAAATAACATGATGAGGTTGGCTGTGTATTTCTTTGGAAAGCTCCTTCATATATTGTCCAATTCGTTGAGAGTAAATTACAAAAGGATTACAAATTCGCAGCAATCCCCAATTATATGAGTAATTGTTATTTGTTCTCGTATAGTTAATACTTGAGGGATATGTTGTATTTGAGATAGTGAAATATTTAGAGTGTTATTTTTCGTCAAATCAACTAAATTTGGAAGGTTTTTTAAGACCCATTGAACAGCGGCTGAGAATTAAGGTTCCAAAATGCTTGCAACTGTACAGGGAGGTTCCGATGAAAAAGATCGTTTATTCCCCGTATCAAATTTTTTAAACTAAAAAATTAATATTCATTTATTTCATTATAAACTTGCTTTAATATATAACTACATTCAAGTAAGCAATAAAAATGCTCAAAACGCTCGATGATTAATTATTAAATATCGTGTACTTCTTGTAAGTATTTTTTGATCATAAGTATTTATGACTTTTCAATAATGTCTTAACAAAATAAGTGTGTAAAAAAAATTTGAAATATTTTAGTTTATTAGACCTTAAATAAATAGAAAAACCGAGGTATTTTTGTAATAAACACGTTCTCGGATTTATTATTTAATGATTTTAATTGAACTAAAATGAAAATTCTGTAAAGTGTCTTTAATGGATGATGTATTGATTTATTTTGTTGTATGATTTGAAATTTGATTTGAAATTTGTGTTGTATAATACAATATTTCGTTTGAAAATTGAACAAATCTGCCAACGACCAACGGTATAACCTTAGCATATTAACTTAGTTTTTAAAAATTAATGTTTTTTTTAAAAAAGATTCTATACGTCTAGAATATGATTTAAAAAGGACAAATTTCCGGTATTGTTTGCTTATACCCTCTTAAGTTTCTAAAAGCATTTACTTTAGTTTTTATCGAACCGTAAAACTTGCGGCCCCAAGCCAAATGTGTAGAGAACTGCAAGGCTGGAGGTGAATTGATAATAATGGTATAAAAATAATTAATAAATAATGGTATGTCCAAAAGCATTGGCACGTGACATGTTTTTATACAATTGTAGAAATCCAATAAGTTTTTGTACCGCAGCGTAAATTGAACTTGCAAACTCCTGACTGAAAGCCAAATGTGCAGACCTTTTCATTACAGAAGCTATCGGAGGAGGTGAATGATGATTATAGGTATCTATACGTTGTTCAGAAAACTGATAAACTCTAAAAACAGGCTGCCGTATCGAGCAAGTTGCCGAACCGCCGACAACGCTTATGCAGGGGCATTAAGAGCTTGTGTACCTCGAAAGCCGGAGGGCACAAATTTAAATTAAGCTTCTGGATTACACGCGCCAAGCTCCTTGCCTCTCGGTAAAGTATAAATATTATTGCATTCAGGTGTGGGTGTCCTTAGGACCCTACGTGAGTGTATGCTGCCATCGTGCATTAGCATTCTGCTCTTGTCTCCGTGAGCAGTAAAATGACAGGAGCATAATAACAACGAATTAAAATATGTTCATTCTGCGGCGTAAAATATGTTTAACTGCGAAGGCAATAGCGATTTGTTATTTTATTGCTTTAGAATGCGCAACACGAGGTTTCTTGTATCGACATTTTGAAAGAATTTTTTTAATTCGAATGTTGAAGTTAAAGTCTAGTCAACATTATTATTATAAGCAATAATTATTAGCCTGAAACATTCATCACACATTGAAAAAATCTCCCGAGAAAAAAAACTGTCGACGGGACTCGAACCAGTGTCCTTTTGATTGCCGTTCAACTGCTCTAACCACTGAGCTACGTCGGCTTATCTCTTACCCGCCAAATAATGCAATATATACTAGTGTTTCATTCAACAATAACTGCTTGTTACATTTTTTCACCTGCAAACAACCAACTTTATTTTATGTGAGAAAGGAAATGTAAGTGCTAAATCTCCCACTAGGTGGCGTCGAGACATATTATGTCTAGATACGTTTTTAGATTTCCACGGCCAAAAGCATTTTCGTTGTTTGTTTTTGGGGTGTTAGGCTGTGTTGAGCTACCTCCTTCTTTAGCCGACGTTTCAGACGGCGTTGGAGTGTCCTTCATGAGGGCAGATCCAAAGATGTGGTCGACATCGTCGACATGCCGATGATGGACACTGCAACGCTGTCCGAAACGTCGGCTAAAGAAGGAGGTAGCGCAACACGGCATAACACCCCAAAAACAAACAACGAAAATATTATGTCTACTTTTTTTTGGTGAAATACTTTAACTAGTCAAATATTCATTATTATTTTTAATTGAAAAACTAATGTTTTTAAGGCAAGTGTTTTTATGCATATTTGTGCTATGCAATAAATAAAAATCTTGTCTTAAAAACATTAGTTTACAATTAAAAATAATAATTAACATTATTATTATATTAAACTGGCAACGAAATGGTTAGTTTTCTAACAAGTGATATAAATTTACATGCAAAACTTTTACAGCACGATAGTAACATTGCAAACGGTGTAAGCCTTTATGTGTCGGTAATAATTGGAATAATAATTGAATAAGTAGAACGATAATAGGTATACAATTTTATTGATTTCTGTAATGATTGGGAGAAACGCAATTACCTGCAGTAATACTGCGTTATTAACTGCCTATTTCACGGGTAGGAAGTATTTAAATGTAAAGTTTTGTGATTCTTTTTCTACAATAACTGGCATAATTAAGTGTTTGGATTAAAACTGGTACACGGAGAAAAATGTTATTCGAAAAAACGATCATTTTAATAGTAAAAACGGGATTGCGGTTTTTACGAACAAATTAACAGTGTTTCAATGTTGATTGGCGGGAAAATGTAAGAATAATTTGTTGGTATTCGTACGAAATTACGTATACCAACAAATTATTCTTACATGTTCCCGCCAATAAACATTGAAACCCTGTTAATTTGTTCGTACGAACTTCAGTCCCATTTTTAACCGTTTTTACTATTAAAATGATCGTTTTTTCGAATAACATTTTTCTCCGTGTAGAACTGTGTTGTATGCAATGTAAGTGCAAACTCAATGATTTATTACTTATCGTGAAATAGATAGATCAAACATGCCCAAATATCAAATTTCTTTCTTGAACATCTCTTCAAAACCAATAATTTTTCTCGGGCATAAGAGTCAAAACGTCTTACGTAAATTAGCGACATCTGCAACTATAATACAGCGTCATACAATAAGCACTATCTACGCAGTGATTTTATTTTTAGGTGAATACCCCACAAAGTTCTAAATGTTCACAACAGCTGAACCTGTGTCAAGTGAACCTGTGGGCATGATAAATAATTGGTGTAAATTTTGAGATTAAAGGGAATATGGAAGAGCAGATTAGGAAGAGGATGACTGGGAAGTACCTGACTTTTTAGAACTGATCTCGACCAAGTAAAAACGTTTGGATTCTGAAAAGTGGTCTTTCTCCAGGCGATTCTGGGGGAAGATGTCTAGGTACCACCCTGATGCTTTCCAGTACTGATTAGGTTAGGAAGCTACAAGATGAGATAGTTTTTTAAACAGATTTTTTGTTGCTACTGACCCGGTGTGGGAGAAAACTTGAAGAGAGTTAACGGTAGTTGTAGTTGGATATATTTAATTAGGTACTAATGATCGGCCGGCGAGATTATATTGAAATCAAAGAACCTAATCAACGTATCGGCAGGTTGACCAGTAGGTGCTTTGGCAAGATCGATATTATTTAACGAATGGAAATTCCAGTTGATCTTAGAATAAATAAATGTAAGGTTGCAGGGGAACCATGAAAGCTAAGTGCAAAATTATTTCGTAATTTATCTTTCCCCGTGATATAATCAATCCCGTTAAATCTTTCATATTTTTAATTTTTAAAATGAAAAATTGTGTTATATACTCGGTTTTCACTGATGTTTCTTAATTATAAGATAGTAATTCTAAAAATTTAAAAAAAAATGCACGTTTCACAGCCATAGGGAGGGAGGGGAAAAAGATTAATCTAATCCGTTTTTAATATTTATTGTGTGAATGTTATTTAATGATTTTAGATTCAGTTTTGTTTTGTTGAGAGATGTTTAGAATGTAGTTTAGTCAAGTTTGTCGGTCAAGTAATTCAGAACGATCTATCAGAGTTTTCTATTTTTTATAAAAATAATACACGGAGAAAAATGTTACTCTCAAATACGATCATTTTATTCGTAAAAACGGTTAAAACCGGGACTGAAGTTCTTACGAACAAATTAACAGTGTTTCAATGTTTATTGGTGGGAAAATGTAAGAATAATTTATTGGTATACTTACGAAATTACGTATACCAACAAATTATTCTTACATGTTCCCGCCAATAAACATTAAAACACTGTTAATTTGTTCGTAAGAACTTCAGTCCCGTTCTTAACCGTTTTTAAGAATAAAATGATCGTATTTTAGAATAACATTTTTCTCCGTGTAGTCTACACAACAATAAATGGGTGATCTGATCGTATTTTAGAATAACATTTTTCTCCGTGTAGTCTACACAACACTAAATGGGTGATCTACTGTGCTAGGAAATCCTGTGTTATCTCAATTTACATGATATTATCTCAATTCACATTTTACAACACAATATTACAATCAAAATCAAATAGGTAATTAGGTCCCAAAAATCGCATACATCATGACGGACTCCGTAATTAAGAGGGCATTACCAAAGAATACCGGAAATTAGTACCTTTTAAATCAAATTATAGACGTATTGATTCTTTTTTACAAAAAAACATAAATTAATTTTGAAAGATTGTTATTTTATCTGGTACACGCAGTTTTAAAATTTTGAAAAACTAAGTGTATTTTTAATATACTAAGGTTATACCATTGGTCGTTGGCAGATTTGTTCAGTTTTCAAATGTTACATTCTATTAAACAATACAAATTTCAAATCAAAAATATGATCATACAACAAAATAAATCAATACATAATCTAGTCAACCCAGTTTTCAGAATTTTAATTTTTAAAATCATTTAAATATAAATCCGAGAACATGATTTGTGACAAAAATACCTCAGTTATTCTATTTATTAAAGGTCTTTCGAACTAAAATATTAAATTTTTTTTTACACACTTATTTTGTTTAGACATTATTAAAAAATCATAAATACTTATGATCAAAATATACTTACAAGAAGTACACGATATTTAATAATTTATCATCGTGCGTTTTGAGCATTTTTATTGCTTCCTTGAATGTAGGTACATATTAAAGCAAGTTTTGAATGAAATAAATCAATATTATTTTTTTATTAACGATTTGATACAAGTAATTATCGATATTTCTCCTTGGAACCTCCCTGTACAGTTGCAAGCATTTTTAAACTTTTATTCTCAGCCGCTGGTCAATCGCTCTTAAACTAAATGCTCCATGGCAGTGTGAATTCCATAGATAGATAATAATTATTGGCAAGGGTTGGCTGTACAAGCGAGTGCAGGTGCAAAAGCCCGGGGCGGAGCAAATCTGGGGCGACGGAGAAAGTCCCCGATTCCACTTCTTACTTCTTACCTCGTCCACCTCTGCTACCCATTATACTTCTTCTACGTATTCTACCTTCTGCGGCCCGTGCTCCCAGCTGCGGCCCGGCTCGTGTGTAGATGCGGGAGACAGGTGAAGAGAGATGTGGAAGGGAATAGAAGCAATGTACCCATACACTGAGCGCTAGGCAGAACATGGCTTTCGCAGATCATGGGAGAGTTGGCGTATGAGATCGGTACACAAGAAATTGACATTCAAATTTAGCCCCAATAGGAAAAAAATAACCTGTGACGAATTACGCAATTACCAAAGGAGAATATCATTATTTTTTTGAAAGTTCTTCGTCGTTGGAACGTTGTCGTAAGTAGCATGTAGTCGGTAGATACCTTCACAAAAGAATTGCCAGAAAACGTATTTACTTTATTTATTTCCTAATTACAAAATTTTCAACATATTTACCAAAAGCACTACAAGAAAATAAATTAAAAGGTAGGATAGCCGACACATCAAAGCATGACGATGATTTATTAAAGTTTTTCAAGACTCAAATAAATAAAAGACAAACATTGATTTGAGACATCGCAATCTCGGCAAAACCGAGTCCAATTCCAGGAATTATTATTAGGAATGAATCTTGATTACTTTAAAAAGCGATCTACACACCATGCTGCGAACAGCCCGACATATCGGGCTGTTAGCAGCTGGCTATTGTCTCCCGTCTCCCTTTTCCTCGTGCGAACCCGTAACATTCTGTTTCACGTTGTCTTCTGTCTCTTTTATTAACACAACAAATTCAATATCACCATCTCATTTTGATGGCGCATCGGTTGGTACTAACGGCAGACGGTTTCTTCCAATTTGCAGTCAACGTGAAACAGAGTGTTACGGGTTCGCATGGGGAAAAAAGAGACAGGAGACATCCTCCAACCTTCGATTTTTAGCCAGCTGCTAATCGCTGCTGTTCTCAGCATGGTGTGTAGATAGTAAGACATAACGTTTCTAAAATCGTGATTTTAAAGCATTTTAGAAAAGAGAATAATATTTATTTTTTCAAAGCATCGTAAAGTAAGTACGTAATAAAGTTTAGTAGTCAAGTTTGATGACAGTTTACGAAAGGTGCTACCAACAATAAGCTCGTTGCATGAAGTCCATAAAGCTTATTCGCTTCATCCGGGTCGCTTTGTGCTACGTCAATAAGTCCTAATAGCATTCACACACAGATCTAGTATAAATTCTCAATACAGAGAAGGAAACCTCTGCAACAAATACGCTGTCATTGTTCGCTTCCTCCTAGAGTGGTGTTAGAGGTTAGAAGTCACATATCGGAGAATAAATTTGTCCAACTCGTAATACGCTGGCTTTCTTATCGAATACAAAATGGTGTTTTGAAATATGCTACAAACTACAATCGCGATGCAGCGAAATAAATGTATTATTACAAACTTTAAATTGAGTTTTGGAATTTCTCGATACTTTGAAGCATGGCGAACGACTGAACCCAAATGTCGCGGGTTCGAATCTGGTGTACACGAAGAAAAATGTTATTCAAAAATACGATAATTTTATTCGTAAAAACGGTTAAAAACGACTGAAGTTCTTACGAAAAAATTAACAGGGTTTCAATGTTTACTGGCGGGAAAATTTAAGAATAATTTGTTAGTATACGTAATTTCGTACGTTTACCAACAAATTATTCTTACATTTTCCCGCCAATAAACATTTAAACACTGGTAATTTGTTCTTAAGAACTTCAGTCCCTTTTTTAACCGTTTTTACCATTATGTTACCAAATGTATGTAATTTTTAAGATAGTCGTAAGTCATAATACGAGTAAATACCCACTCAATCATTTAAATAAGTATAGTTTTAAGTCACTAGTTATAGATAAGTCTTAATGTTATGTCACTAGTTATAAGTTTTAGTTTTAAGTCACAGTTATCAATCTTAGTTATAACGCAAATGTTGAATGTATACATTAAGTTGTAAAGCGCCCTTGAGGTGATTTTCTCACAAAAACGACGCTATATAAATTATCCGAACATTGTTAAAGTGATCGTATTTTAGAATAACATTTTTCTCCGTGTAGGCATGAAAACTGCACAATAGTCACAACTGTTGGAGCCATCGGGAATATAGCATTTTTTTGTATTTCTTGGACATTAACTATGTAACAATTTGTAGACAATCTACATTTGTTACTTAATGTTATTTATTTGCTACTGGTTTCGACACATACGCGTCATTCACTAGCATTCAAATACATTTAAAATTATGCAAGTACAGAAAAAAAATTCTGTACATACTAGTATAATTTTAAATTTTTTGGATGGTTGGAAAGTACTTCGTTATTCAGAGCAGTCACTAAACCCTTTGTGGTGTTTTTAATTCAAGTCCTACCCTTTCCCATCTCCCCCTCACCATTTCACTAACTCTGGACAATTGCACAGTAAATTTCACATAAAATAGTTTAAATAATTAAGTAACTTTCACTTGGTCAAGTGATGCGTTCGACATATTAAATATGGGTCCAAAGGGCTACTTTTAATACACTATAAACGGTTTAATTAAATAAGGTACCTGCCAGACAATATTAACCAGGGAAAGGTTCCAAAAACACTGCAATTACCTATAAGTAAGACATTACCATACCGCAAATTGTTTTTAAACTTTACCACAGTGTTTTTTGTATGCTGTAAGGTTTCGCCAGAGTTTCCTGCCATTTTTACAGCCAAATATTTACGTATTTACCGGTCCATGTTAACGAAATTGATCGACCATGCTTCCTGACATGTAGTTGATCTTTAAACCTTTCAAGTATATATTCTCATACAGAATTGCAAAATAATCTGTTTGAAAAGATCAGCTTTAATTTTTATTATTTATCAAGTTATTTATTTATCAAGAGTTCAAACTGAGCTGGTGGACTTACGGAACGTCCATAGCTTTTGAATGTGGAGAAGAGAAGGGCGAGATTAGGAAGTACACGACTATTCATATCTAATAAACTAAGTTGAAGTCACTTCAACCAATGGTGATACCAGTCGTAGGTGATTCTGAGAGTACCTTACACTTTGGAACGGGTGCATTTTATATACACGGAGAAAAATGTTATTCTAAAATACGATCATTTTATTCGTAAAAACGGTTTAAAACGGGACTGAAGTTCTTACGAACAAATTAACAGGTTTCAATGTTTATTGTCGGGAAAATTAAGAATAAATTATTATTATTAATTATTAGAAAAAAATTCGTACATTTATACATTGTTGGTACAACGTATTTTTTCGTTGTATCGTCGTGTTGTATTATCAGGGCAACTACACGGAGAAAAATGTTATTCGAAAAAACGATCATTTTAATAGTAAAAAAGGTTAAAAACGGGACTGAAGTTCTTACGAACAAATTAACAGGGTTTCAATGTTTATTGGCGGGAGCATGTAAGAATAATTTGTTGGTATACGTAATTTCGTACGTATACCAACAAATTATTCTTACATTTTCCCACCAATAAACATTGAAACACTGTTAATTTGTTCGTAAGAACTTCAGTCCTGTTTTTACGAATGAAATGATCGTATTTTAGAATAACTTTTTTCTCCGTGTACCTAATTAATTAATTTCGACACGTCGTGTAAAAGGCTTACTTTTCTGGTTTTAGAGCGAAATATGTTTACTCTACCACGAAGGTCACAAAAAATGGTTGCAAAGACTCAGCCTAAAAATATTGAAAAGATCGACAATCTATTTAAACATTGTATCGATATACCTATCTATCAGAAGTGATCTTAAGTTCCAGAGATCAATTAGTCTATTCGAATACAGAACTTTCATCTGAGATATTATTTTTACTAGCTGAATAAATCAAGGCTTCGTGAGTTCTCCATATCCCAAACGATAGAAGAGATCAAGAGCCATACAACTGAACGTAGTTAAAATGATCAAATCTTAAATCTTTGTCATTCTAAAGGCAGTAGGCCGACTTGCAGCTTTCATAGGTAGCCTGGATACTAGCTTTTGCACTTGTCGACGGGGAGATAGGTATTTGAGTGCAGGTACTAATGGTGCAGTGAATGGTACAAGTGCAATGATAATGTGCAGTTTCTTTGGCCGCTTTAAACAAAGTCATTTATTATACCATTGGAAATTTCTTGGCCGTTTTTAAATGCCAACACCTTGATGGAGGAGGTGAAATACATGAGAATGTAACTCGTGCAATGACACTAAACTTGTTGTAATATAATGATAGCAGATATTACACTATAAAATCTCTTGCATTATTTATGATTACATTATTTACCTACTAATCTATGTATCAATTTTTTTTTTCACTCATGATGAAATTAAAGTTTTGGATATAAAAAAATCTTACGAGAGAAGCGGCGTTATTAAGGGCGGGCTACCCGCTCAAAAAGAAGAAGATGGAGAGATACGACAATACGAACGAATGTCGTATCTCTCCATCTTCGCGCTAACATTAAAAACCATAAAATTCATGCAAAAATTGTGAAAATGTTTAATAAAAGACGACTCGTTTGAAAAAGAGCAAAAATCTCGCGGACACTGTGTCAAGTAGCATTTAATGAAACATTGTGGATTTTTTCATACATATAACTTGTAAAATAACAGAAAAAAACGTGTAAATAATAATTTTCGGAGCATACTTTGCGATTTATTTCTATCGAGGGAATTTCAAATAATTACCATTTCGGCGTGGGGAATGTACAGATACTATTTTAAAGAATAACATATATTTTTTAAAGAACTTAAAAACTTCATACGTTTATGGAAAACATGTAAAAAATCGGTAGAAATTGGCAGAGCGGCCCGTTAAAGAAGATTCTTTGGAGAGTATTAGATATATAGAGGAAACAATACAAATCTAATGGAAGGAGGACCTTTGCACGTGTAAAAAAATTGTGGTAATAAAAAATTCGAGACAGTATTCGCAAGAAGTCATGAAATTTGTCCAGAACACGCGTCGCCTTGAAAATCAAAACCATTACTATTCATAAGCTGTCACATCAACTCATCAGGATATTACGTATTTGAATGGAATAATGGAACCTTACACACTGAAAAAAATTATAATGTATCTTTAAAATTGGATGAATAGGATCATTTTGATTAATAGTGCTCTCAAATCAAGACACATTTGCTCACCGAACGTTTAAACATATAATTCAGAGTAGACACCTACTTGTAGTTTAATGTCAGCTTGTTGTCAAATAACAAAATGTTTAATTAATTAATTGCTTTTTCCATCAAGATGTAAGATAGATGGCAGGACTTAGATTTATTGTTTGCATTCAAGTTGGTTTACGGGTGGCCTAATTAACAACGCCACATATCTAATTGAAAGCTAAATGGACGAGATTTAGTGTTAAACAAATCGCAACCAAGACGAGAATACGTCGACAAGTGTTTTGTGTCTTTTTGATACGTATTGTACGGTGTGTCTACCAAAGTGGCTAAACCACCGTTATCGGATGTGAACAAAAGAAAAATTAGCACCTAAGAGTAGGCAGGTAGCTAAAAAACCTGTATTTAAAATCACAACTTCGTAGTAGTAAAAGTCGCGTCGATAAATAATCTCTTGAACAGGTTGAATCGAAAAACAATAACAAAACCGACCTTGTACGATACATAACCATGTTATCGTTATATTATTTGTCTTCTTTTGTGAATCTATATTTTATTTATTCTTGACTTATGTTCCTGAAGGAATTTTCAATAAACATCTTCCGTTTAATGACCGTGTTTTTCAAGGTTTTTGGCGTCTCTACACGGAGAAAAATGTTATTCTAAAATACGATCATTTTTTTCGTAAAAACGGTTAAAAACGGGACTGAAGTTCTAACGAACTAATTAACAGGATTTCAATTTTTATTGGCGGGAACATGTAAGAATAATTTGTTGATATACGTAATTTCGTATGTATACCAACAAATTATTCTTACATTTTTCCGCCAATAAACATTGAAACACTGTTAATTTGTTCGTAAGAACTTCGGTCCCGTTTTTAACCATTTTTACGAATAAAATGATCGTATTTTAGAATAACATTTTTCTCCGTGTAGTATTTTGGAAAGTGGACATAACCTATCTTTATTTTTATTTTTATGCTGTACTGAATGTAAAACTTATATTATGATATCAAAATACCTTTGTAAAATTGTAACTACTACCTCCTACCTATGAATTGTAAGTTCCTCCTGTCCTAAAATGAGTTTTGTAACTCATCGGGATTGCTCTAGCAAGAAATAAAAACAATGAAAAAAAAAAAAAAAAAAACGTTGTTGACGTTCATTGAAAAAAATATACACGTAGACGGTATGTATCCTATGCACGGTTATAACGTCATATTTATGAATAAATGTCATAAATCCGAGTGTTTTTTCCTTGGTTTATAGTCAATTAACTTAGGTACTGAAGTGGTCACTTATGCTTTGAAATTGATTGTCATTAAAACTGAGGAATTTTACGTTCTCGAGTCCTGAGATGAATATTAATATTTCAGCATCGCATAAACCAAACCAGTTCCGTGGGTATTTTTTTAATTACGCTGTAGGTACATAATACATATTTCCATTTAACATCTAACTGTTATCCGTTAGATTGAAATGAAGTTGGAACATTACTATGAACCCTGTAGCGTCAGCAGAATTATATGGGACACCCTTGAATCGTGCCCGCATGTCCGATTTGTCTACATTATTTATTATTACATCATAGGAGATCGATTAATCGATAGTGTCCAATCTCTATAATATAATTCAAAAGAGATAATATCCGTAGTTTATTAAGTGAAACGATTGCCATCTGCACTAACGGATATTATAAGTTAACACCAGAACTACTGGTTAGCCAGCTTTCTGAAGTAATGGATCACTCCGATAACCAATCACTCGATTCTGGTATCTGTAGGTTTTTTTCATGTTAAAGCTAACGCAATAAACACGCAATATCTTATTATGGACGCACATTTTTTTAAAGTTATCTTTCGATTTTCTCATGTTTTTTAAAATATTATAAATAATAGCTTTGACCCTCTTATTTCTTTGAGTAGCGATTCAAACTGCAGCATTTTTAGCAACGGCAGCTCCATGGAAACCTCCAGTTTCTGTGTCAACAGCAAATTACACGTAAACGCTCAATTACAGTGTGATTGCACTTGAAGACAAAGTAGTGGCTAGAGAGGCAAAAGAGAGTCCCAACACGGCGTGCGTTGAACAAGGATATTGGATACACTTTGACATTCCCTTTCTAGGCGGTCCGCGTCCCACCATTGCGTCACCGATGTTAAATTAAGTCACCTATTGAAATGCCAGGAAAGTGTTGGCCGGCAGGTGATGCAAAGTCCTCGTTTTGATTGGATATTCAGTAATTCAGTATATTCACCCGATCTTTGGATATGCCCCAGTTCGACAACGACATTACCGGTGACGCAAAAACCGTGGGTCTCCAAGCCCACAGCACAAACGCAGCATAATGTCTCCAACGACCAAGTGGGAACTTTGAATTATGCGTTTCCCAAAAAACATTAAACATAGGTATAAGGCGGCAATTATGCGGAGAGATTTACGACGATATTACTTCTTGGTCAAGCATCAATATTTCGGACGGCGTTGGCGAATATTAACTGAAATTATTTTTAGTGTTCATAATTAAGTTTACGAAATGGCCAATAAAATATTCTCCATCGTTCGAGTCACCTTTGCAGTCAGAATTATGGCATTTTAATAAATACGAATAATGTGCAGAGGGTATTAATTTCGTTGTATTTTGGCACCACATGCACCTTGTGCGATAAACCGTATCGTTGAGGATTCCATTACCAGTATCCATAGCTTGTCCTTTAAATGATTAATTAAAGATGAGAGTGGTTTGAATCCGAGTGACTTGTATTAAAGTCTTGTGCATCAGAGAAAATATCCAAATAAGTGGTGGCATTGCGACATACTGAAATGTAGATTGGCGGATGTGAATCAGCATTACGCAGGCAAATGCAAGGGACAGGAAGAAACAAGTCGTATCTCTCTCATTATGTCGATGCAAATTTCGCAAGGCGCGACCGTCGCAGCCGCCCATGTGGACCCAGACCCGGTGGGATCATGAATGAGTGTTCGGAGGTCTTCCTGCCCCGCCCCCGCCCAAACACCCCCGCCCTACGACAAACTACAGACTCTACTAGTCCTCGGCTTGTGACTAGATCGCTGGTAGGCGGGCCACTTGATTCACAACGCCTTTGGACATTGATATATTATGCATGTTTGCATTTCAGTCTTGTAGGTCATCGAGAACATATTTATTATTATTCTTCTTTGTAGTATCGCCATAAAAATGCTATTTTACGATTTGTAGATTCTTTAGAGCACACGTCAAGTCCCACATTCATTTTCGTTTTTATTTCAATCACAGCATGTTGGAGCCGATGGCGATTTACGCAGGTACGTACCACGCTATCTTTGAAACCCATAAATCCAATTACAAACTTATTACCGACCTCCATGAACTTGACAATCATTTTTGATAGTCATCTTGTAGTTTTTTCAAAACTCCGACCCGATCATTAAAAATTATGCTTAGGATAGAGTTAACTACACACATTAAATTTGATTGAAAATCAACGCTAATATGAATATTAGACATTTGAACAATTCACTCTTAAACTCCAATTCTCTGCCCATATCAGCTTTTGATAAAATTGTGACCAGCCGTCAAGCACAAAAGAATTTGACTTTTCGAATTAAAGTGGCCCCTACAAATGTAAAATATTAAAAATGTGGCTAAATGAAGTATGAAACATATCTGACTTAGCTTCATCCTTACGTGAAGGTACCGGTAGGTATTTAAAAAAGCATAAGAATTATTAATGATTTAAGTGAAAAAAAAATCATTACAGTAAACTAGTACCTATACGAAACATTCTAAAGATCAGCCAGACAATGTTCTATAGAGAGATGAAATGGTCTAGCGAAGACTGGATCTGGATCACTTCTAATTGAGTCTCATTTCTCTAAGGAGGAAGATCCTCATCACGCCGGAGGTTGGAGCAATAAGCCCTTCATCATAAATTAGTCCGATTCATCCGCAGGCCTCTATTTATGGCACGTAATTCTACCATCATGACTGTGTACATCTACCAACACCTAGGTAGTACCATTACCATAATATACGGTAGAAACGACTACTACTGGAGATATTTATTTCGTATTTTGAATGGTAGGGCTTTATCATTTGAGACTTTCAACTAAGATGATCCTTCAATGGAATTTCCAGCCCCCAATGATCAAACAATATTAATTTTAAAAAATAAATCAAAGAAAAATACAACCTGTCTTATAGTCTGTCTTGATAGTTAAATGGATATTTTATTTCTCCGTAGATCATTATGGAACAAAACGTAGGATTAACCTATAAATTCTAAAAAAACTGTACATTTTTCATGACGGCAAATTTCACCTTTCGAGAGATTTTGTTGAGATAAACAGTAAAACAAATAAAAATAGGCAAAAATTTTAAAGAACGCTTGTCTGAATTAATTTGTACACAATGCTAGTGGGCCAAAATGGTAATAAATAGTTTGGAACACCCGCTCACTGTTTCCTCTTACCCCGCAGTAGTCCTTCGATACACTAGATAGTACACCACTACACAAGCAAGAATCTTGTCAAGATTCATTCTTTGGCTAATTGTGGATTAAATATTAATGTGTCAAGTTTGCTAGATGAATAAAATAATCCCGTTGATATATCTATGACCTCAGCAGTCGCATGTTTTAGAAAAATTGTTTCACGGTTGATGATCATGGTAAGGCCTATGCGATGGTGTTTAAGTACCGCCTCAGGTCATTCACGTTAGATGGCTTCTGTGTTATTCATAAAGCATAAATAAAAAATGACGTAGTATTATTTACGCAAACAACATAGTATTATCCAGTCATTTTCATGAAACAAATCCGTCATTAACGCGGAGGAATGTCTTTATGGTTGACTTAGCAAGTTATACCATGATTTTAAAAGATTTATTTTATAATTGAACCATTTATTTTTGAATGCCGGGAGATTGTTTGAGTATGTCTTCGAAAAGCGAAATAGCTCTCCTGGTAGACTTGGGCTGCAGTCATAAGAATGAGTGCGTTAAAATCGACCATTACCAGACTCCATTTGCGAAGCGATTTTTATGCTTGTTGCCTTTATTCGTTGTGATATAATGAACACTAATAATGTACACAATTTTTGTTGGGATAGTCCACTAAAAATTTTATGGTGAATTTCATAGTCCCAATGGCTCAGGAGTCCGGGCAACTGGGTCTCTGATGCTGTATCTAAGTTTAGTAAAATACGTCCGGCAAAATAATAGGTAGGAAAAAGAGTTGCATTTTTTGGTAGAAGAAACAATCCAAACCCGCTCACTGTGTGAACTGTGTGATTATGCAAAGAAAAACAGGATACCAGTGTACTCGGGTAATAAGAGATTTTCATTGAATATAACATAAATCATTTAAACTAAGGCAGTTTCCCACGTTTTCGCCCAATTTCCCTTAGAAGCCTGTATTTTCTCACGATTAATAATACTGTATGACCGAATAAATCATAAAAATTTGCATACATGGTACGTAAATGGTACTATGACGGTAAAATTACACTAGGTTTATATTCAGACTACTATTTTATGGTATGGACAAGTTACTTAATGATTAACACACAGTTGCACTTATATTAATTAGTAATCTTGTCTGATGGATTATTTCCTAGTTTGAACACATTATACTCTTATATAAGCAGGTTACGCCATTATTTTCATCTAATGTAGATAAATTTCTAGTCTTACTATCTAAGAATTAACTAAACAATATTCAAATATAAGTAGTAATTTTATACAAAATATTAGTGTACAAAGGGTTAAACCAAAAAAATAAAGGTGTTTACGAAATAAGATAGAAAAAGAAAATATTTCCGTGCAGGATTTCAAGCGGAACCAATGAATCGGCGACCATTTAAATGAGTTTTATATAACATCTTGTCATATTCACTTTTTGCCAGAATTGAAATGAGTTTTATATAACATCTTGTCATATTCACTTTTTGCCAGAATTGAAATGAGTTTTATATAACATCTTGTCATATTAAATTTTTGCCAGAATTGAAATGAGTTTTATATAACATCTTGTCATATTCACTTTTTGCCAGAATTGAAATGAGTTTTATATAACATCTTGTCGTATTCACTTTTTGCCAGAATTGAAATGAGTTTTATATAACATCTTGTCATATTCACTTTTTGCCAGAATTGAAATGAGTTTTATATAACATCTTGTCATATTAAATTTTTGCCAGAATTGAAATGAGTTTTATATAACATCTTGTCATATTCACTTTTTGCCAGAATTGAAATGAGTTTTATATAACATCTTGTCATATTCACTTTTTGCCAGAATTGAAATGAGTTTTATATAACATCTTGTCATATTCACTTTTTGCCAGAATTGAAATGAGTTTTATATAACATTTTGTCATATTCACTTTTTGCCAGAATTGAAATGAGTTTTATATAACATCTTGTCATATTCACTTTTTGCCAGAATTGAAATGAGTAACTTTTAAAATATCGACGAGAAAATATATAAAATCGTGGAAAGACGGTGTAGTACGACGCAATATACTGTTTAGAAAAAGACTGCTGATAGAATCTTAGAACTGTAAAAAGTGCAGCAGTAAAACACAAAGCCTTCTACGGATTGCAGTTTGTACTTACTTCCACTACATCGCTCCACCACAACCATAATGTCTACTGCCGGAAATCGAACCAGATTTAGTATCGTGTTAAAGCTTTTTGTGGAGGGCATTAAGCCACAAAGAGCCAATTGGCTCCAACTTGTAACACCCCTCAACGGGCAGTACCTACTTTCGGAATCAACGCTTGGATGGTCACTTAAAAAACAAAAAAAAGGAGTAGCTACTTTGGAAGAATTGACCTGCAGCTTAAAAAACAGACAAAATTGAAACTTTTCATGAAGTTATCTAAATAGATTTACAGTTAATTAGTTCAGAAGTAATGTATAATGTCAATAGAAATATCAAAATTAAGGCACTTTATTACTCGCTTGTATATATGTATTTATTAAGATATAACCAAACAGCCAACACTTACACAGAATAAACATATATTAAATTTATCTTTTCGGAATAAATATAGGTACGAAGGAGCATCGATACTGAATATTAAAAAAAATATCACGAATCTGATCAAATTCTTAATGCCAGTCCTATTTTTTACATCCAACTTATTTACTCCCTAATCTTTTTTAACGTGTTTTGATACTGTGTTATATTATTCATATTTTATTCGTATAGAATTTTGATGGATAATCATCAACTTTAGTAACAAAAAGTCAGAAATAAATTCAATCCATTTCGGTAAATATCAACGTTTTTCATCATTCATTTGGCAAAAATCAATTCAATTTGGTTTGAGATTTCTAATTCAACTCTTCTGCTATGTTGATGTAATGAATGTAGATAGGTAATTTCGTGTAGATAGGAATATATACCTTGTTATTTCTAACAACCGGAAATGTATAACACCTTGCAAAAACAATACTTGGCTCGGCACCAAATTGGTGTACGGGAGGGTGAATAACAAACGTCATGTTGAGACAATGTTAGAAGCTTTTTCTATGAGCTGCTTAAAAAGCTCCATATAATGATGACTGGCGGTTTGGAAAACAATAATATTGAATGGTAATAACTCACTGTAGCCTCACAGTTTGGCTGATGTCTTTTTCAAGTAGGTCAAGCATATTGTATTTTATTCAAACAACCGCAACCGAATGTAAAACTAATTACAAAAGGAGTCCCTCGGGGATCTAAAACAGGATCACTTTATTTGTTCATTAATGGACAAGATGAACCTTATATTTTTTATATAGCTGCTACAATTTTGTTATAACGACCTTTTACAAGCTGAGTTGCCTAGGTACCCACTCTGTTAATGTGGAAGCGTTTCACCTACATCAATAATTTTGGATAACGACTTCTTAAGAAAAAGCACTCAGTTAGAGAAAGAAGGCTTACGTATGGAGGACAAAACAACTGCCAGGAATAAACATGCAAACTTATGACATAAGGGATATCTTCCTCAAGGATCTAAAATGTGACCATTCTTATTATTAAGTATATATATCAAATGCATAGATGAGAAATGAAATGAAAAGTATGAAAATTCAGCTAGTCTGTCGTCATTTTTGGGTTACAGTAACAATCTTGGAAATCGAAAAGAATGAAATAAAGACTACAAATGAAATTTATTGATGTATTTATTGGAACAGTAAATAGAGGCGGAAGACATATGTATGGAAGGGCAAGGTATATAATCTACAGGACCAATGGCTGAAGAGAAATCAAATCAAGAAACACCTCGTCACTGACACATAATTCTAACGACTCATTAATGGGAAGCATTCCAATTTGTACACCCATACAAATTAGGTATAAAGCGGCATAATGCTAAGAAACGCAGCGGCTGTGCACCTTAGTATAAGATGACATTAAACACGTAATAATTCTACTTCTGCTAGAGAAAGACGTGGGTTTAATGAAGTTACGGAAACATTTCATGCTTCTGTAATAGTTTGTAGATTATTATTTAAGATTTGAAGATATTTATTATAAACACCTCAGCATGGGAAAATGCCGTATCAGAGAAAAAAATCTAAAAATAACAAGACTTGGAATTTTAACGAATATTTCGGGATGTCTTTGAAAATCACCAATTAGTTCATTAATCCAACAATAAGACGATGCAATTTAATTATTTTATTTGATTTTTAACTGTAAATAAGTCATTACTGCCCGTTTTCGACTGATTTTCAACCCTATTTTTTATTGAATAGTTGAAATGATTTACAAAACCGAATATTTCAAAGTAACTTAGAACGAACTAAGAATAGGCGCGATGACCAATGGATTCCAGAGAGAAACACTTGTGCGAATTTCACCTTAGAATAGAAGAACAGAAACACGTTTTTTTCCAATTGAATTGTCACATGTTTTGGTGACATTTTTTTTGTCAGTTTTCCTTTACCAAAAACACGAGTTCAAGATTTCTGGCGTATGATAAATATTCCTGGATGTTACATTGTGTGCATGGGTGAATTATACGATACACGTTTGATATTTCTCCGTCGGACAATGTGCAAGTGGAGGTGCCTCAATATGTAAGCGAGGGACGTCGCCATAAATTTGCCATGGACGGTAATGATCGGCACACTCATGTAAGTTGTATGGGACATTGGATTATATAGCTGTTAAATCGTACAGTAACTTTAGTGCAGGTAAATCAAAATTATAATATCTGATATATTTCGAGTTTTAAATGGTCAGTGTACAACAATATAGATTATCATACAACATAATAATATTTGGCTAATTTATATAGCGCCGTTTTCGCTAAAAACCACTTCAAGTGCTACGGGAAAAAGTATTAAATGTGTATGAAGGAAGATCTGATTTTCTAAACAAATTTACTTTCGGTTTCGCCCAATATTTAAAATTAAACATATTACACAGAATAAACAATATGGAGTTTTATTTTTTATAATTGAGAGGATATTTCAAATATCCATAACTCATGCTGGAATTAATATGCAAGTTTATACTTTTGTATGTCTTTTAAATGTATTTATGAAAAATTCTTCAATTAATTTTGTCGAGCCTGTCTAGTGTCTAGTCAGTTTCTATCTACATACCTACACTCTTCATTAGACTCCCCTTCAAATTCGTATTCAAACACAATTTTTTTTTGTTAAATTTTGTAATTCCCGAAAATAGTTTTATTGAATTCATTGGGAATAACGTTTTAATCAATATCACAAATATTATCTACTGATAATATTTTGCAACATATTATGATATTATCAATAAATAAAAAAATAAATTCTAGACAGAAGAAGCTCTGCAAATTTCGTCGGTTCTTTACAAGTTTTTTAAATTTACAAGATTGCTGATGCTGATGAAGATATCTTTTGAAGATGTATGTGGAACCAGTCCCGTTAAAAATAATTAAAAAATTTAAACGACGCAGGTGTCGTAAGCATGCTGAAAACCTAATATATCCCTTATTTTAAAAATGTCATGCCTACGTCTTGAGAACACTCTTGCTAACGATAGTAGGCACCTGTGTATTTGCATAAACAGCGTACAAACTTTAATAAAACAAATTAAAACTGAATTGGAAAAAAACACCGCTGAATCCATATTTTAATTGAACACATCTGCTGTGATTATTTCATCACTGCATGGGTTGGCCATATTATTTATGCATTTATTCACCTGCTACGAAGACTGATTGTATTCTGCATTGAAGGGATTATAGAAATGTGGGCGTTGGACTATTCTCTTCCTGGGGAACACAAAAGAGGAAGTATTTCTAAACAAAGTCTCGAGATTCTGCAGTAACGTCCCGGAGATGCTGCAAAACAAGTCGTAGATTCCGACAAACAGCGGAGAGATTCCGACAAACGACGAGGAGATTTTGCATTCCTAAACTCTATACTCCGAGAATTTGCCAAAACGACCTGATAAACATTAGAGTTCTCGGTTGGAAAGGGCGGTTCTATCATATAACGTGCAGAAGACTGCAGAACTATACGATGCAGAAAAATCGCCAATATAATAATCCATAAATATATGTATGTATACGAGTAGGATTTATTGCAAGAGTACACATTTATCGATTGTCAGACACTCTCAGTATGAATCGAAATATTGCTTGAAATTACTGTTTTGTGACCTGATCTGAGTAGACAGGTCCATCCTAACCATCATCTTCTTCCTCTCCTTACCCTCCCCGCTCCCTTTAGCCTCCTCCAACATACTCCAAATGAGACAGGAGAAAAATTGTACTGTTAAGTGAAAGAAACGAGTGAGTCGGATCATATCAAGAGCCGGAATAAAAAAATAGCGTAAATGACTGTGAAAGTTGATTTAAGGATTGTGAGATTTGTGGATTCTGACCTCTAAGCCTACCCTGGCGGTTAAAACTGTAGTTACGAAGATACTCAAAAAGAAGAAAAGAATATATAATTATTTCTTCAAACTTCGCAAAATCACTTTGTGGCGTCATTTTGAATTAAATTAAAACAAATAACTTTGTTTAAACCACTAATATAATCACAATTACCTACATGTTTCAAAACCGATGGTTTCTTCGTCAGGGTAGTAATGACATTAATAACAAAATAAACAAACAAGTATATATAATTACTTCAAATAATAATTATTAAAATTATCCTTAGGAAACGATACGACTTCCCTGCTTTAAAGATATTTCTAGAATTTACTGTACCATCTATCACAGAATTGTATAAAATTATATTTTAGTAATAAAAATCAACTCTCAGATAGCGCAATAGATTCAAAACAAATGGCTTTGTAGCCATCCCAATGCTAAGAACGACCAAAGTTCAGCAAAAGCAAATTAACTCCCTGAAATTGGATAATAATTTAATGTCGAAAAGTTATTTTGTACGTTGAATTATTTTTATAGTTATTTAATAAGTCTTTGATCATTGTTTGCATTAAACAATATTTTCTTTATGTACGAAAATACTCTTATGACCATGAGCTACTGGAGTTTAGCTTACGGGGCACAAGAATAATTAGGAATATAGATTATACAATTGTGCATATTGTTAAAATTAGAAATGTTTTGTTTTTTGTAATATAAAATTTAAAAAAATAATATATATATGGATGATAGTACGACGTCACATCCTCTCTGACTACCCCTGCGGTAAAATGAAGTGATCGTTAGTACCCTCTGAAGTCAGCCAGTCTTGAAAACTCTAACGTCTTAAAAGCCGTAATTCGGTTAAATTTAGGGAGCAATTACTTGCATATTGCTACCACGCTATCCCACAAACCCATCAAAGCTAAATATTATACGATGTTTTGATGTTGAAAGGTGGTCGTATATCAAGTCGTACAGCGGCATACTGACACTGGGTACAGTAGGTACACTGACACTGAGTACAGTAAGTAAACTAGGTAAAGTGGATACAGTGAGCAAAGTGGGTAGCTACTGCCCCATCAACAACAGCTGCGGGCATCTTTTTTAGTCTCCACTGTTAAATTTCATTGAAAATATCAACGAAATGTCCCAGACGTCAATTTATACTAAGCGTTTTTCACATCATGGTTTGCACAAGACTTTATTACTCTTGTCTTTAAAACATGATTTACGTATTAAAAATAAATATATATTTAAATCATGACACGTCCAAGAATGAATCGATCAGATCGTAACTATAAATTAATTAAACCATTCGAGTTTATTTTAAAAAGCAGAACTTATCGTGTAAGTTATATTAATCAATCAGAATTAATGCCACACTACAATTATATCACCTGCAAAATTGATTAAAGCAATAAATGACGCTTTTAAAAAAAATATATCTTACGAATGAGAACTTTGAAGGTTCTGAAACTTAAAAATTGTACCTATATTATTTTTAATGGTGATTGAAATGAGAGATTTAAAATGAATTCTATATGAGTTTCCACATGATAAAAAATATGTTGGTGATTTGATAATATTTAATATAGGTACTGTAATTTCTTCATAATTTCTAAGGTTCCCAGAAGTGTTGATTATATAGATGTTAGAATAATGATATTTTGAAACCGTTTTGACTAGAATTAATATAATCATTAATTTATTCAAAGCCCAACCGATAAACTTAATGGTTACAAGTTTTCATGGAAAAGATATCGCTTTATGTGTCATTAAATTAATCTGACTTAATTATTGATCTCACGTGCTCAAGGGAAATCTCACCCAAAGCCCCTTAAATTATTCTAAAATTATTAAAATAAACACAAGAAAAGTACTTTAAGAAGGTATTTATTATTTATTCAGACTTTAATCTAATTTAATATTTAACTTATGTCCAGTAACTCTGTTTGATTCTTAAGAAGTAAGAAACTATAGGAAAGTGAGCTCTTGTGTCATGAAATTGTACAGCATTTTCAGTCTTGATTTTCTTATTCATTGCAAGTACCGGCGACCTCCGTGTTTGAGGGGTTTGGTTTTCGAATAGCAAAATCAACAATATTATTAAATTTTTTGTAAGAAAAAGGTTATTCCCATCAATGTAATATATCATTGAAGAATGGGATAACAATAATAATCTAAATTAAAATATAAAAAAATAAACAAGACACAGAAAAATAATAAAATATATGTTCGCAACTGGTACGCGAACCCAGATCTCACTTCTTACCCGGACGTGCGCTCTGCCAATTCAGCCATTTCCACCTATTACAAAACCGCAGTAATTAATTAAAAAAAATAGTAAAAAAATCGTAAAAGTCAACAAGGTGTTCCATATAAATAAAACTAATATTTTTATCCGAGACACTATCTAGGTAACAAATACGTTCTTTTAACACTTGTTTCCAATGAAAAAGGTAGCAGCCGATAATACGATACGATACGATTGTATCACCCCAGCCAGGAGCAATCCTGTCCCGGTAAGACCGGTACACCGGGGGCACTGATTTTTTAGGACTAGGAACAAGTGCTCTGAGGATAAGACGGAGGTTGGAGGCGACGGCAACCTAATATGCCAATATTGGAATTTAGGATGGGCAGGAATAAAGGAATGGATTGAGCGTTATGATTTTGTTTTTCCTTAAGGATAGCTACCGATAATATGGAAAAAAAAACATCAGTCGAAAATAATATTATTAAATCTAAAATTTGAAATATGATGTTGACAATTACGGAGGTTTTATAATAGGTGGCAATGGCTGAATTGGCAGAGCGCATGTCCTGGTAAGACGAGAGATCTGGGTTTAAGTCCCAGGCGACCATTATATTTTTTTTTCTGTGTCTTGTTCATTTTAATACTTTTGTTTATATTATCTTCTTCTTCAACAATATTATTATTAGTTGTGGAAATAAAATCAGTTTAATTAATTAATTAACAACATAAAACAAATCGGAGGTTAAATCTCATCTCTGAGAAAAAAAAAACACTTAAAATTGATGTCATCATAAAACAATCGAATAATATTACATTACAAAAATCAGAAATCATCTTGCTGATATCGAATGATCTTAAAACCCTATATCTTTATTAAAAATCGCACAGATATGAATAATTTCATTTTAAATATGATACGAATACAAGCGCCTTTAAGATTACGTAAATTTATTGCAAAAGAACAAGTATATTGAGATAAAAAATATATCGTGAGATATTGCAGCTTTATATAGCATTATTTTTAATTGCCACTCGAAAATTACAGCCGAAAATGATTTATTCACGAATACGCGTAAAGTTAATAACCGAAAACCTTTAGGTACAGTCCACCAAGAAAGTCTAGAAAAAATACACGTCGGCGCGTCGCCGTGCATTCGTTTAAACAACACTTGGCTATGCATAAGCACGCGAGCCAAACTTGCGAGTTCAACCACGAATTATGGGAAAGGGACGAAGCAACGGCAAACGGCGTCAAACGTCGTTTACGGTTGATTCTTTCCTTTCCCATAATTCGAGACATGGTTCGCGTCTCGGTTCGCATATATATACTATATACAGAGCAAAAGACGGTTCAATGGAAAAAATGCAACTTAAAAAAAACGAGTGTGCTTTAGACCACACGACTGAAGTAAAACTTCTGTAGCTCCATCTATATGTACATATATATATATGTTTATATGTATAAATTACATACATGTGGGCATATACATACATTAATTTTCTAAAAATATTTATTGAAATATATTTTCATTCGCCTCGCCCTCTGTGCATAGACGTCCGCTCTCCCCCGCGTTTGGCGCATCACTGCTTGAAGGTACTGGAACGCACAATTTGTAGTTCAAAATACTGACTGAGATATTTCTCGAACTGACTATGAGAGGGAGAGAGAAAGAAAATGTGTGCGCGCACTGCTCTCTTTTGCTCCTATGATATAACGCTTTATCGTGACGATCTCGTCAAGCATTCACCAGTTTACCCCTCAAGTCAAGCGTGCGTAGAGAAGCTTTACTTTAAAAACTATGTTCCAAGTGGATATTTTTCAAATCCAAATCAAATTGTGTATTATTTATCATTCATTTGTTCAATGAAGAATTTTAGTGAAAAGGTATAGTAACCTAAAAAAAAAAAAAAATAAAGAATGCGGTTTTAGCTAGTTAAAAACATTATGTACGTATTTTTAAATTTTGAGAAAAGTGTTAAGTTAAAACATGATATAGAAGTTAAGTCGTTTTTTTTATGTAAATGACACACACATTCGTGAGTCGCAAATAACCTAACATTGAAATGTATTAAAATTTAGTACACGGAAAAAGGTAATAAAAATGGTTAGATTAGGTTAGTTTAGTTATGTTTTTTTTTCACTTGTGAACTAAAATTTGTTCCGAAGTCGGTATTACTTGGCGTAATATACAATAATATAAAAATAATATAATATAATATACACTGTTGTAATGAAAAAAACCATTTTATCAAATTAAATGTCCGGACTTTCTTGCCGCGCTGTGGGCCACTGTAGGTGCCCGTACGGCGTTCAACATGGCAATTATGGTTTTTGAACTTCATTGTCATTTCGCGCAATGGTTTATGGTCCTGACGTTCAATTATTTCCAGCAAAAAAGCCTCTTATATTCGGCACGTACTTACAGAAGGGCCGTAATTCATAAAATTATATGCTAAAGCTATTTTCGTGCAAAAGCAATAATTGATAGATGTTTTGTTCACACCGTGCAAAAGCGAAATAAATAATACTACAGGCACACTTTTGACGACCGTCCGTGGTCGAGTGGTAAGACACTTGACTCCCATTCGGAAGGTCGCGGGTTCGAACCCGGCGTGCGCAAATAAATTTTATTTGAATAATTTGTGTTATTTCACAATTAATTAATAAGAATAATATATGTTATATTTGCGGCACGTTCCAGAGTGGAAAATACTCTCAGTATCGCCCTGGTGTGAGACCACCATTCAGAATTGAAACGTTGCTTAATAATGACTTTAGCCATGTTTAGTGACTAGATCTGAATAGCCAGGTACTTTCCCACCTTCCTCTTCCCCATCTCCTTCCCTTACCCACTTACCTTCAGCCTCACCACATACTCCAATTGGGGATGTCATAGTCTCACTGGCTCCAGTAGGGAGCAGTTGGGACTCTTGTGAGGTTTCTCTATAAAAAAAGGCAGGCTTTTTCTAAGGTTTGGTCTTCGTCATGAACTACGTTTCGTAATATACATTACTAAGTGTCAAAAAATAAGACGCCATATATCGAGAAAGGAAATATTTCCGTTTTAGGGTGTCTTGCACGTACGATCGATAAATATTTTATCGATAATATCGGCACCTTGTCATCGTTCCCGAGCATGACTGAAAATCGCTAACGGTCTAACAATAAATATGATTTAAGATTTAGTATTTTTGTTGTTTATTTTTTAGCGTAACACGGCATAAAATCCCAAAAATAAACAACAAAAAAGGTCTAACACTAGTTCATGTGACTAAGCGATCTTAGGTCAGGCTCGGGAATGACGACAAGTTACCGACATCTTCGATAAAACCTTTATTAATCGACTGTGCTAGATTCCCAGGATAGTCAAAAAGTAAAAAAATATAAAAAATATATATATGTATATATTTATGGAGGCTTTTTCAACAAAAGCCAGTAAAAGAAGTATTTTCTGTGAGCTTCAATTAACGATAAAATCATAATTTTATCATTACAGTTATTAGCTTAATCTTTTTGTTGGGAATCCAACAAGACCTAAGTTTTGAATGATTTAGAAATGCGGCCACTCACCTGATGGGAGACGAATGGATAATTTTTATGACCGTTTAAGGTTTAAGGTGTGAGAAGGAAGATAAGCCAAACAAACACAATCGATAAGATAAGAAATGGACGCATACTACGAGATGGGAAATGTAAACACTTGAGAAATTATGTGAGGTGCCTTCTACAATATAATATATCGTGTGGTTATATTCTGAAGTGGAAAATACATTACGTTTTTTTTTATACGTCTGTTTCCACCATTAAAAACTGAGCGAATACCCTGAAAAAAAAATACTAATTTTAAGTATCATTGAAGAAGAAGATAACAATAATAATCCATTTTTTTATATATGAAAATAAACAAGACACAGAAAAATAATAAAATATAATGGCTGCAACTGGGATATGTTTATTATGTTATTTTTTGAGATATTTTATTTTGTAACGGTTAGACGTGAGGTTCTGGGTTTGTGTCCCAGTTGCAGCCATTATATTTTATTATTTTTCTGTGTCTTGTTTATTTTCATATGTTAAAAAAATGGATTATTATTGTTATCTTCTTCTTCAATGATATATTACATTGATGGGAATAACCTTCAAAAGTTGTTAAAAAAAGAGTTTTTCTTATAAAAAATTACTAATTTTAAGACTTAATTTAACTTTAGAATTGAATTGAGCCTAAAGCCAATGTAAGTTTTGCCAGATTTCGAAGACTGCACTGGACCAAGTCAAAAGAATGGCATCTGGCAGACACCAATAATAATCTTCGCTTCGACAAGTGGATGCTTCAGCGGTGAAAATTCTTATGTCGTTCGAGGAAGAGGTGACTGACTTTATGGAAGAAGATTGGAGCAGGGTGGAATGGACTACACGGAGAAAAATGTTATTCTAAAAAACGATAATTTTAATAGTAAAAACGGTTAAAAATGGGACTGACGTTCTCACGAACAAATTAACAGGGTTTCAATGTTTAATGGCGGGAACATGTAAGAATAATTTGTTGGTATACGTAATTTCGTACGTAATACCAACCAATTATTCTCACATTTTCCCGCCAATTAATATTGAAACACTGTTAATTTGTTCGTAAGAACTTCAGTCCCGTTTTTAACCGTGTTTACTGTTAAAATGATCGTTTTTTCGAATAATTTTTTTCTCCGTGTATGTTTACGAACGGAAGCCGGTTTTGGAGGAAGTCAAATCTCACCCTGCGATAAAGAACCGTGGCGAAACGGTCAATTTCAATAGATGTGCCTTTTCTACGACTAGTCTTTGTGTTCTCCAGGTGGGCAATGGAATGATTTTGATTTTGAATCCTTCCTACAATACGAGTCTCTTCAAGATCCAAGTTCATTATTTCCTTTCCTCAAAAAACCTTGCACACAGCATCCCTAAAACATAATAATAGGCCCTACTATGCGAAGTAAACTAATATAAATATCGACTGTTTTTTTTTGGTAAAACTCTTCAAGCGACATTTTGGGGACTGTTGGATACTTTTTGGTGGTTTCGGGTAGAGTATTCGTTGAAGTTCAACATGGTAAAAACATATTTGCTGATTGAGGCATTTTTAAGACTAAAAACTGAATTTATGCGTAATTTTGTTTAACCCTACAGGCCTCGACGGTGTTTTGTCAGAGGGTCAAAATATTTCCATTTTGCAATAAACTCAAAGTAAATGGAATGTTTAGGAATTTATCATAAAACTAAAAACTGTTTTGCAAAGGTGATGAAATAAGCTTTCAAATTATATGATTCTAAACAAATATATAACTTTTAAAATATAAAAATTTTTGCCTGCAAACAAAAAAAAAATTAAAATGGCTCTCCTTACGTCTTTTCTAACTAAAATGACTGTTAACGAAAGAAAATAAAAACACATAGGTACATACTTTATTAGGCAAATGTATTATAAACGATAGCGTCAAAACATTTTTTTGTCGTTTTATGTAAAAATAATTAATAAAAAATTCTCAAAATTTATTTTTTTTTTTAAATTAAGGTCGGAAACTTTGGATACATTTGAATTATTTTGCGGTTAACTTAAAGATTTGAATATAAAGCGGGGTATTTTCTCTTTCTGACACCATTTAGATTTTAGGGAGACACAACTGAATTGTTCCAAAAACCGAACAAATAGACCAGACGGGTTGTTATTAAAAAAAAAAAATACTCAACCCTCAAATCTTTCATAATTACAAATAGAATTGCAATAATTTAGAACAAAATTTGGAAAAACCAATAATTAGTACCTATCATATAAATTTCAAGGTTTTAAATTAGTTTTATGAATTTGTAAATATTTATTTTATCGTATCCGGTCAAGTTTTCATTTTGTGGCATATTTAAAGCTATCCACATTGTGACAAAGTAAAATAATTAATAATAAAATAATAATTTGCTTTTCATGCTTTGTTTTCCTTTAATAACCAGCCATTTCATATTATATTTCCTCTAAGTCATAATTTCTCAGATAACGGTTTATTAACTAGCCGTAGTTAAGTCTAGGAATTCAATAAGTACAGTCAGAGGAAATAAACGAATAAACAAAACCGCGAGCAAACAATAAGACGAGATTGCATCTCCCTTCCTTTGTGCAAGCTGCAAAGAGATGATAATAGAATGCGAGTACGTAGAATAGAGTACTTACAGTTCGCAGTAGAGTATTCAATAAAGAACCGCTGATGTTCAAAGCACTTCCCATAGGCGTGGATATTCAGATTACCTCCAAAAGCCCTAACAGTGTTTCACAATAAATCGTTTCAACCTCTGAAACTTATATCTATAATAAGTAGAACTTGCAAAAAGCGTTTTTTCCTAAAATAATTAAGCTAGCGCCATCTGTAAAAGAGAAGACTATGAATTCTTTTAAGAATCACTAAATAACCAAACCTTGAATAATAATTTATTTAAATTAAAACAAATAACTTTGTTTAAACCACTAATATAATCACAATGGTAATTGTGATTATAGTAGTGGTTTAAACAAAGTTATTTGTTTTAATTTAATTCAAAATGACGCCACAAAGTGATTTTGCGAAGTTTGAAGAAATAATAATTTATTTATTTATTTTATTATGCGATATATATATATTTACATATATTAATTTTCCGAGTCCGAAAACGGTGTGCAAGATAGTTGTGAATGATGAATACTTGGAGCAGGTGGATGAGTTTGTGTATTTGGGTAGTATGTTTACGAGAGATGGGAAGGCTGATAGGGACATTGAAAGGAGGGTAATGGAGGACTGAATGCCGTTGGCGCTAACAAAAACCTGTCCAAAGAAGCGAAGTTAGCAGTCCACAATGGAGTGCTTGTACCTACCCTGATGTATGGCAGTGAGGCATGGATCTGGCAGAGGAAGGATGAAAGTAGACATAATGCTGTTGAAATGAGATCCCTGAGGCGTATGTGTGGTAAAACCATGTATGATCGTGTGAGAAATGTGGAGATTCGAAAAGAATGCAAGGCTGATGTAAGCGTAATGAGTAAAATTAAGAAAGGAACCCTCAGATGGTTTGGGCATGTAGAGCGAATGAACAAAGAAAGGAGCGTAAGGAGAATATATGATGCAAGTGTGAATGGTATAAGAAGTAGGGGACGTCCGAGAAAGACATGGCACGATCAAGTAAATCAGATACTTGAGTCGGGTCAAGAGTCAGAAAAATAGAAGAGTATGTATGAGACGATGTATGAATGTGAATGAGGCAAAGATTGTGTGCCAAGAGCGAGGTGTTTGGCGGTCCATCCTCTCTGCCTACCGGTGTGATGGTTAGTTAGTTAGTTATATTAATTTTTTTTATTGGTTACAAAAGGATACATAATTACAATTATATATTTTTTTACAGTGATTAATTACATAATATATGTATTTGATTTACCTACACAAATAAGCAGGGCATGTGTGTATGGGGGGGTGTTATTACATTGGTTTTATCTGACATGATTCAGTTCAAGTTTTCAGTATAATTTTTAAGGTGAGTTTTAAATTCTTTTATGTTAGTAATCATTTTTCAAATTTGTTTCTGGTAATGAATTAAAAAAATTAACTCTGAGATATTTAGATATTTATGATTTAACTGTCCTATTGTTTTTTTTTATATTTTGGAGTAGGAAGTATTGACGTTTGTATAAGATTTCTGTTAATTTTAAATGGCACAGCTTTATTTTGAATATTATCTTTATAAATTTATAATGTTGCACGATAGAAGTATAATGCGCATAATTTTCTGACCTTAAATTGTTTAAATAAGAGTTATATTAATATTAATACAGCATAACTCGTAGGGTTACAAATTAAGTAATATAGTATAATAAAAACAACAAAAAATGTACGAAGCATGATTTTAGAATACATTTTTAATCATTGTTTTTTTTTTTGGAATACTTAGACAAGTAGATAAATATATTCATACTGTCGATGGTATAGTTCAAAAATCATGTGTGGAGTGCAATATTTTGTGGACGATATAAAAATTATATTAAATCGTAACATTATAGTTGTGAAATCTTTATTAAAATTAAACTCCCCAATTTTCCGCATACTTTAAACATTCAACTCAATTCAAACAAGCACAAATACCTATATATTTTGGATTCTCTTACTCTATTTAAGAAAAACTTTTCTAGTACACTGAATTCGCAAACATAACACACACGTCCACACACACACTCACGCAACCATAAACACATACAAACACTCACACACACACCTCTCTCCTTCCATAATATAATAACTAACTTAATTAAGGTAAAATGTATAATATATCGTACAAAAACATACATATAATATATATAACAGCGCCATGTCATTGGTATCAATTATTGTATTAACTTGTTCTATAACTTTGTAACTATTTTCCTCTATGTAATTATATACTGTTTGTTTCTGCAAAATAAAATAAAATAAAATAAATTTTAGAAGAGATCCGTTTTCTAAAGCAGAAAAAAATACCCGTTGTAACAGTGAACTCTGATGTAATGAAATTTGTACAGCACATGTGCAGAATTTCGAGCTTGATTTAGTTAATGTTACCTCACATCGTCATTTCTATAACGTGCTAAAAGACGATAAGAAGCCTCAGTTCGGCAATTTTCGATAAGAAAAAATATTTCAAAAAAGATGTTGAAATCTCGAACGACGTCGGGTAGTAACATAAATTTATCTACAAAAAATTAAACTAACAAAAAACGTACCTACATAAATTTCCTTTTTAGATTTCCATAATTACGTGAAACCGGCTGGCGATCTGTCAGTAGATGCCGCAACCTGATTTTTTGTCGTAGGAAGACTCCACAGGGTGCCTCCTAACACAAAAACACATAGCGTACACGAGGCTTACAGTTATACAAACTTACAAGTCTAACGTTGATACTCCACGTAGTTACAGAGAAATAAATTCTCGCTTAAACCTCGTTTAAAAACCAAATTATGTCAGAAGGTTAAAAGTTTGGTTTCCCTATTAATTTCAATGCGCGACAGCTTTTCCAATATTTCAATAGGAATTAATTAGCCTTGGAAAACAAAACGAATATCTTACGCAGAACTTACAAAGCTACTGACTTAATTTATTAAATTAATGATTCGAAATGAAACCCGTTGGTTCTTAATTAAATCAGACTTTCAAAGAAGCAATTTAAAAAAATCATTAAGTAAAAATCCATTTTTTTTTACCATAATACATCTATTTTCAAGCAGCCAATTTCAAAGATTTTGTTTTTGTTTGACTGAGGATTGAACCTTCTTCCCCAGAGATTAAATAATATAGGTTAACATCTCTAACACCTAAGACAAATATCTACTAATTGGAGAGTACCGAGATTTATTTCGTACATTCTGCTGTAAATTTTTAAATATGTCATAAAATTTCAGAAAATAATACTCGTGTGTACGTGAAAGCCACCAAAAGTTGATAGAGAACATTGTCATCGACAACATCTCTGTCGAGTGTCAGATAGATCGGATGTCGAGATGTGGGTTAATTTCTATTTCCAAGAATTGAATTCGTTCATTCGGGAAAACAAAATCTGAATTTAAATAGACGTATTTAAAAATGTATCTTTATACAATAATTTTATCAATATTTCAACGATTAAGCTTAATCTTTAACCCTAAGAATTATGAGTTTATATTTAGTGGCGGATACATATGAAGGGCGCGGGGGGCGCGCCCCCCCCCCCCTTGCGGGGTCTCCAGCCCGCACGCTATTCGTTCGTTTCATTCGTCAGTCGACTCTTCGAGTTATCGAATAGTTGTACTTTCTTATGTTGCACGCGCGCGCGTCCGCGTCATCGTATTTTATACGTTTATCTCTTGCACATAGATAGCTAACCTACGAGAAAAGTAGCGGCCATTCTAGTGATCTTGATTATTCTGTCATTTTTTGCATTTGGCATTTTTTCGAGATAAGTCGCGATCATTTTACTGTTTGTATTTGTTCACACTCCGTAAAAGTCTGGAAGAGAACATTCTGGCACCGAATCTTCTCGAAACAACCGAGCTACATATATAAGGGAAGCCGAGTCGCTGCCAGGCAGTCAGTCCCCCCCCCCCCTTCCCCACCGCCGCGGCGGTATCGTATCCGCCACACATTAAAAAAGACTTTGAACGGGTTGTTTCACGAATTTAAACAAGTCATCAAATCTAAAAGCTAAATAATTTTAAAGATCTGTGAAAGTTCGGTTATAATTTTAAATATATGTGACAATTGGCGAACTACACTCAAATGTAGGCACATTTAAAAAAAACATAGAATTTAAAAAAAATGGTCTGTAAAAATATATGCATTTTAAGTATATATTTTCTAAAGTGACCGGACAATTCAACTCATCACTCCTTTAAAAGAAAAAAAAACTTGGTTGAATAGGTAAGGTCAGGGCTATTTTTTTTAATCACTTTTAATGACTTCTCAAAGGGGTTCTAAAATTCCAATTTGTTGAGTTGTCATGAACCATTTTCGACGAACCTTGGGCATTATGTAGGTAATTAATCGGTTGTACGGTTTTAAAACGATTATTTTCAAAATCTCAAGCTCGTACTTTGACAAGTACTTACATTGTGCAATCACAAACTTCCAAAGGAAATTGTTGTATAGTAACTAGTAAACTTAAATTGAATAGTTCCTAGATTTCTAACTTAACCATAAATCTCTTTGGTTCATGTGCATTAAATGGTATATTCAAACATTGCGAATGCAATCGTTAAGTTCTGGTCCGTTACTTCTACGGGCAGAATCTCATCTTTAATCTTGGGAACATATTGCAAGTACAGGAGTACGAATACAATCATAAACAATATGTTACAATAAGCAATATCTCTCAATAATTCACAGTAGTTTATGTTCCATCAGATAAACTTAGTTCTTGAAACCATAATATTGCACATATTATAATGTTTTCCTATGTCCGAAAGTTTTAAAGAACGAAAGTTTATCTATGGTTTACGAAGGTCTCCTAAAAAAAATCGTACCTATGTCAAATAATGTTATTCACTGTCACTTATAAACATTAGCTTTATGATTGAACGAATAATAAAACATGTTCGTAGTTTTGTGGTTACAATATGCACATTAAAATGAGATTTTATCTAAGGAAATATTACATGATGTTGCATGTTACGCGTAGGTACCTATTCCAGAATATTAATTTGAAGAATTCTGTTTGAATAAGAATTATATAATTTATGCAAATAAAAGTCTAAACGCCTCCGCCCACGAATGCAACTGAAAACCAACTAAAACCGGCTTTTTTCTCTGTCTTAATTGGTCAAAAAGCTTGTTTAACCACAGACGAAGAACAATCAGCTGACAGCTCGCAACTAGCAACGGCTGCCCAGGGCAATCAGCCGTGACAGTCGCAAGATGGTCGCAAGTCACCGCTTGCGTTACCATTGACAACGGGGTTTTGTGTGATTGTGCAGTGTGCGGGCCATCACATTGTCATACAAAGACAGTTGGCAGTTGAGAGTTTTCAGTTGCCTCAGTGGGCGGAGGCGCTAAGGCGATCCGCTCACTGAAGAAACTGAAACCAAACTAAATATCTACTCTTACTAAGAAAATTTAAATTAACTGGTGAGTTCGATAATTTTAGGTTAATTGGAGAGAATGTTAAAAAAGTTGGGAATTAAATATACACCACTTTAAAACACTTATTTTTTGATTGACGTAATTTAATTGATTAAATTAACTGAAGTTCAAGTAAATAAGAATTTTATTTTAAGAATTCTTAAAGATAATTTGGCGTTGTTCATTAGTGAAACCGTTGCTCAATTTGCCAATACCTCACTTATTAAGTTGAATAATAAATTACTGGGAACACTAATTATGTTGAAATATCGATCAAAAGGTCTCCCGGAGTGGTTCTGGTGGTATGAAAGCTAATTACCAATGATATAACATTGTGTTAGATGGGTCTATGAACAATTACGAAAGAGCCAGCCAACTAGAATCGGAAAGGTGAGAGACCGGGGGTTCGTGGACTATTTAGGATGTGAACGTAGAATCATTATGGAGAAGGAACCAGGTACTTACTTATAAACGTGTATCTATCCAGACCTTCTTCTTCCTTGCACTGTCCCAACTCATTGCCTAGGTAGGCTGTTGGGGTCGGCTCTCCTCGTTCTCAGGTTGTAGCTTCTTCGGTTCTGGATATCGCTCTCTTCCAGGCCGTTTCTACTTAGAATTTTAGAGCATTGAGTCATCCAGGAGTTCTTTGGTCTTCCTCTGGATGACTGTCGATGAAGCTCCATAGACATTGCCTGCTTCACTGTGTGGTCTGGTGGTCTCCGTTTTATGTGACCATACCATCTCAACTGTCGTTCCTCTAGCTTATTGTTTATGTCTGTGACACCAGGCTATCTATCCAGACCCAGTGTAGTAATTGCGTATAGACTTGTACGTCATAAGTACCCATAGGTAGTATTTCTAGGGTACGGCTCAGACGGTCTAGGCTCATTATTTATCTCGAGAGCGAAATAGCTTCGGGCGCAGAGATTCTTCACAACCCGAGAGGAAGACCCTTTGTTTAATTTGTTCCCTAAATATAGAGACTGGATGTGTGAAGCTAGCATCACCATCATACGTAATAATATAGGCAGTGCCCTGATCCAACAATTTTATCAACAGGACGGCGATAAAATACCTAGAGATTTCAATGCTTAATTTTTGTAGGGCCGTCTGTTTCAACGCTACAGTAAAAGTTAAACTGGCTAGATTTTTACACTTTTTATACTTTACGGCTTCTGGCCAATTGGATAAAAAAAATATGCATTTTGAAAATCCAATGTGCCAATTGGCCAGCAGTAGTAAACTTAAGAAAAACTTTCAAGTGTACAGCTAGCCAATTCAACTTTTACTGTAGCGTTGAAACAGACGGCCCTAGAAAAATTAAGCATTTAAATATATAATTTCTCTATATTTTATCGCCTACCTGTTGATAAAATTAATGATTCAAGGTACTGTCTATATTATTACGTGTGATGGTGATTTTAGCATCACCCATCCTATTTCTATTTTTTAGTGACTAACTCTGAATAGCCGTTGATAAAATTGTCGAATCAAGGTACTGTCTATATTATTACGTGTGATGGTGATGTTAGCATCACCCATCCTATTTCTATTTTTTAGTGACTAACTCTGAATAGCCGTTGATAAAATTGTCGAATCAAGGTACTGTCTATATTATTATGTGTGATGGTGATGTTAGCATCACCCATCCTGTTTCTATTTTTTAGTGACTAACTCTGAATAGCCGTTGATAAAATTGTTGAATCAAGGTACTGTCTATATTATTATGTGTGATGGTGATGTTAGCATCACCCATCCTGTTTCTATTTTTTAGTGACTAACTCTGAATAGCCGTTGATAAAATTGTTGAATCAAGGTACTGTCTATATTATTACGTGTGATGGTGATGTTAGCATCACCCATCCTGTTTCTATTTTTTAGTGACTAACTCTGAATAGCCACTTACTTCCCCACTTTCTTCTTCCTCATCCCTTCTCCAATCCATCCAGGTTCACAACGTACCCCGATTATTCGAAAATGCCACTTTCTCACTAGCTCCGGGTAGTAAAAGTTAATGCGTCGAGATCGTATAAAAACAAAAATAAAGTGTTTTAATTGTCGTGTTAACCAACAAACGGGGTTTTTTTACAACCGTATGATATTGGTGTTAAGTGCATAATTCTATGTTTTGGCAGATTTTTTATCGATAACATCTTTTAACACGCATTGTGGTTGTGAAGCCACAATTGACATAGTTGTAAATTAATTTAAATGCAAAACGGATGAACTAAATCATCGTAAAATATTTAAGTGGTTCAGAAACCGAAATAAATATAAAATAGAGAATACTGTGTTTTAACATCTTTGACCCAAGCTCAGTCAATATTTTAATTTATCTATTCAAAAGGAATTAAAATACTTCAACGGTATTTATTATCTATAGAATACATTAGCCCCGCTGTTGTTAACCGTTACGCTTTCGACGTTCGATCTGATTAACAAAACAAAACTGAAGTAACAATCCAACCCTCATGTTAATTCTGAGCATCAAACAAGAAAGAATAATTAATTATTTTGATTTTATCAAAGGACTTAAAACTCAGTAGAATTATTAATATAGAAGTATTGAAATCATTTTTAAATTACGAATGCCTCCTCATACAAAACCAGTTCTGTTAATAGTACCTAGTCACTTTTCTTTTGATGACTGTAAAGCTCTTAAAAAGCTTTAGCTTCCTAGATGATATTAGTTCTAACGATCATTGCTTTTTGCTTCCCGTCATCATTGGTTGGGAAAGAAAAACAGAAGTCCACTACAGATGATATTATTTGCTGACGATTTAGCGAACTCATGAATTGTAAAATTTGGGTTGGTAATGGTCGCAAATCTGGAAAAGTTTGGAGGTACATGTTTAAAGTTCGACTATATAAAAATATTTTTTCTTAGTCACTCCATACTTCGTAACCTACCCTTCAACAATAACTAGTGACCATTTGCCCTGATGATGGACACTATAACGCTATCTGAAACGTTGACTATAAAAGAGGTAGCGCAACATGGTTAAGAGGGTATTAGTTATTTTTAAATAAAATTATAGATGTATTGACTCTTTTTTACAAAAAAAAACATAAATTTGTTTTGAAAGATTGTTGTTTTATCTGGTACACCCAGTTTTAAAATTTTGAAAAACTAAGTATATTTTTAATATACTAAGGTTATATCTACCGTTAGTCGTTGGCAAATTTGTTCAATTTTCAAACGATAGATTCTGTTAAACGACACAAATTTCAAATCATATAATCAAACAACAAAATAAACCAATACATAATCTAGTCATAACAGTTTTCAGAATTTTAATTTCAGTCAAATTAAAATCATTAAAAAATAAATCCGAGAACGTATTTTGTGACAAAAATACCTCAGTTTTTCTATTTATTTAAGGTCTTACAAACTAAAATATTTCAGTATTTTTTAACACGCTTATTTTGTTTTGACATAATTAAAAAATCATAAATACTTATGATCAAAAAATACTTACAAGAAGTACACGATATTTAATAATTTATCATCGTGCGTTTTGAGCATTTTTATTGCTAACTTGAATGTAGGTATATATTAAAGCAAGTTTTGAATGGAATAAATCGATTAAAATTTTTAATTTAAAAAAAATTGATGTGGGGAATAATCAATCTTTCTCATCGGAACCTCCCTGTACAGTTATAAGCATTTTTAAACTTTTATTCTAAGCCGCTGGTCAATCGCTCTTCAATAAACAACTAGTAAGGTCATAATGTTGTTCATACAATAATTTTGGCAAGGAATAGTAACATCAAGGAACTTATAAGGTGGGTCCTTAAGGCGATAGACTTCGCTTTTCGGCCCATACAAAAAGGACGCCCGGGAGAAAACACTTTTCTACATCGAAAATTGCACAAAATGAATATATTTTTTTATACTGCCTTCTAGAGGGTGACAACTATGTCGGTATGTTTTCGAATTTTCGATGCGTTTCGTATTAACGTAAACATTCACTGTCAAACATGTACGATTTATCAAAAAATATTATTTAAGGAAAAAGTGCTGCTAACTCAACTCTCATAAAGAATTATAAAATTATAAAAAGCTACCGACGTAGCTTCTTCTTTCTAAAAAATATATACTTTTTAAAATTTCAATTTCGTGAAAGTTTCGGTGTAGAAAAGTGTATTCTCCATAAACCCCTTTTCGAGCGATTTCTGTAGGTAAATTTGAGCGTTGTCTCATTCGCACATTTCGCATTCGCATGTATTGTAAGTGTTCGTGAGCTTATTGTGAGCGGGACAGAATGACAGTCGCGGGTGTTCCGCGTGTCGTTCAAAGTCTAGCCTCTTAAAAGCTCAAATATCTCAAGGTTTCTACTTATTATAATATTAAAATTTCGTAGGGACAAGGACGAAGGACTCTAATTTTGACAGAAAGATTCGTTCTTGATGTTTTAGAATAATTTCTAACATATTTATATGCCTACCTGTGATTTGAGACATTTTATTTCTCGATAGGTTCTAAGATAGTCTAGAACTTGCTCATCGAGTCTGTATATCTCAATATAACTTTCAGATGCAATAGCTGTACTAATGCCTATAATAACAGCGAAGAAATTAAATGCAAAAATCATCAGGTAACTATTGTGCATCTTTATGTCTCAATCGCAGTCAATCTATTAAAACTTATATAGCGCGTTTGTTGTAAATTACCTTGCAGAATACTCTACAAAATTGAATTCAGTGGCGTGGCGACAAACTCCCGGGCCCCAGGCATGCCTACTAGCTGGGTTCGCCCTTTCATATCAAAGGCGATTGCAAGTGTACAACCAATGGACATGATTAAGTGTTTTTTAATAGCTAATGGCAATATAATCTTCTAACGGAGCAAGTAAATTGGTTACATTTATCAACATGCTTCCGGAATGTACAAATCGCGGATAAATTGCGGCAAAAACACAGCTGTATGCAGAAATGTTGTTTCTTTTGAATAGTAAGTAATTCATTCAAATGCATACACCACTTCAACCGATGACGGCTGCGAATATTTAATTCGCAATTTATTTGCAAAAAAATAATTAATATTGTATTGGTATGATCTTACGATAATTTAATCGACGAAAAAGAAAAAATTCAGCAAATTTCACTCGTCTAATTTTTTTATTAGAACTATTATTTTTTTGCGCTAGTGTCCGGTTGGATGCTACGCCACTTTGAGTGATGACACAAAACTTATGCACATTTAATGCAGGTAAATAAAATTGGTAGCATACCGAGAACTGGGCTTTTTTATGAGATAATACGCCAACATGTTCTGTTTTATTGAGAACAAATAGGACAGAAAACTTAAAAACTGCAATTGACCCCATATTTTATGAAAGAAAACATAAACACAAACATACATACTTGGTAAGATAGAAAATGACGGATAACTGATTTCCGTGCATATGTAGAAAATATTTCAATGTTAGAATTAATTAAATGTTGGGCGTGACAGTGTGATTGTTTGACATTACATATTGCTTGTGGAAATGAGTCCCAGATACGGTATACGCACATGCAAGTACCTACCAGCTATCTAGCTGTCATAAAAGTAATTTTATTAAAGTACAGAATAAGTTATGTGTGAATTTCAGACGCCCAGTATATATGCGAGTCAAGTACCTGCACTGAGCAAATTTAAAAAATAAATTTTGCACAGTGCCAGTATTCCAAATCATGTGTCTCAAGGATTTCCATTTTTAGAACCATTAAATTGTGGAGAAAGTCCATTGTGATAACCAATATGATTAAGAAACTGTATAATATATAACTTTTGCTCTACTTATTACCGGTTTCACCCTGCCATTCCTAGTAATCTTCAGATTGGTACATTTTAAATAGAGACTTAGTTTACCAATATATTAATATTATCAAAATCATAGACGATGACAAAATATTATACCAAATGAAACAAATAACTTAGTTTTAAACCACTTTATTTTTATTTTTATATTTGTCGACCGGTTTCGATTGGACTCAATCTTATCAGGACAATAAAATAAACTAAATCATAATACAGAGAAACAATATAAGGTAAACAAAATAGAGAGAGAAAGCAATATATGGGAGAGGGAGAGAACATCACTGGTCCTTTACCCCGCCCCCTACCCCTCCACCAACCAGTCTATGATGTTCTCTCCCTCTCCCATGTATTGTTTCTCTGTATTATGATTTAGTTTATTTTATTGCCCTGATGAAGATTGAGTCCAATCGAAACCGGTCGACAAATATAAAAATAAAAAGGTTTAAAACTAAGTTATTTGTTTCATTTGGTATAATGTCAAGCCACAAAGTGTTTGCTTTCTTCGATAATTCGATTTATTTTTTCACCAGATTTACAGGAACGGGTTTAGTTTTTCCCATAGGAAAAACTAAACCCTTTCATACACTTTTCCATATAAATGATCGTCTAGTAAATCCACGTTATGCAAGTGTATTATATAAGTATAATTAATACAAAACAATACAAGAACAACACGTTAATCTACCAAACTATTAAATGGGAATATAATTCACCGTCTCCAGATATTTTCATATCAGAGGGTTCGGCTCTGTGGAATTCCTAATTTGACCGATAAATCCTACTGATCCCTCAATATAAATATTTAAAAAATCTTTCGTAATTCTACATGTATTTAAAATGACTGATTTTTGCATTTTTATATACAAATTCTTTGACAAATCTAATATGCCTAAATTTTTAATAAGAGAGCTAGGTATAATGCCAGTAGCCGAAATAACAAAAGGTAATATTTTTATAGTCTGAGAATGCCAAATTCTTTTAATTTCATTTCCTAAATCTGTATACTTTCTTATTTTTTCAGAAACAGATTTTTGAATATTACAGGAATTTGGAATAGCTACATCAATAATATAAGTTATTTTTTTTAATTTTGTCACGTAAAACTATATCAGGTCTATTATGACCAATTGGTCTGTCTGTTAGTATAGTTTTATCATAGTAAATTTTAAAGAAATTATTTTCTAAAAATGAATTTGGTTCGTAAAAATATTATAATATTATTTTATTATTATATATTTTGGTTAAAATATTATAATTTATATATTAATAAACATTAACAGCTGTCATGTGAAGCATTAAATAGCGGGTTTACTCTGAAGAAAGAATCACCCGTTGCTGTCACTGGGTAAAGATTTGCGAGTAACCAACGCCAAGTAAAATATTAGTAGCAAACGCGCAAGTGCAGTGGCAAGACTTGTCAATTAACCGTCAACGGACTCCACTCATTAGAGAAGGGGAATGTAAAGGCAAGATTTACTGAGACTCGGAAAATACAACTTTTCCCGGGGCGACGTATTTATGTTGCGACTAATCTTTACACAGAAAAGCGCACAGTTAAGAGGCTAGACTTTGAACCACACGCGGAACACCCGCGTCTGTCATTCTGTCCCGCTCACAATAAGCTCACGCACACTTACAATACATGCGAATGCGAAATGTGCGAATGAGACAACGCTCAAATTTACCTACAGAAATCGCTCGAAAAGGGGTTTATGGAGAATACACTTTTCTACACCAAAACTTTCACTAATTTGAAATTTAAAAAAAAAATATTTTTTAGAAAGAAGAAGCTACGTTGGTAGCTTTTTATAATTTTATAATTCTTTATAAGAGTTGAGTTAGCAGCACTTTTTCCTTAAATAATATTTTTTGATAAATCGTACATGTTTGATAGTGAATGTTTACGTTAATACGAAACGCATCGAAAATTCGAAAACATACTGACATAGTTTTCACCCTCTAGAAGGCAGTATAAAAAAAATATATTCATTTTGTGCAATTTTCGATGTAGAAAAGTGTTTTTTCCCGGGCGTCCTTTTTGTATGGGCCGAAAAGCGAAGTCTATCATCTTAACAACGCGACTGTCAAACTTGGGCGATAGATTTCGCCCAGAACAGAATTGACGCCATTTTAGCGAACGGAAATAGGTAGGGAAATATACCCTAATTTATGATAATGTCACTTTACAAAAGTAAGCAGTTAGGACTGTAAATTGGTCTTATCATCAGTTTTACAAGTCAAATAACACTTCATTGTACCTAATTGATGACCACGAAAATTATTGAGCAAAAGGATTAACCCTTTTCTTTTCACGTGGCACTATTCACCTGTTGTGCCCAAGTACGTTTCGTATAGGTTAATAATAAAGTTATTCGAATTTTTAACACAAAATTTTTTCAATTGTTTGGAAGATGTTTTATTATCCTATTTTCCGATATCCTTTTTGATCTGCCGAATTAAAATTCCTTTATTTCGTTTGCATTCTGTTTTAAAATAGAGCACATAAGTATTAACATTTTTTTTAAATTAAATAAAAAAGTCAAGGATACCTTTGTGCATAGAAGTCATTTACCTATATATATCACTGAGGGTGCTCTTATTACTTAAAATTTCTTCCAATTAGATATTTACCCCATATGACCAACAATTACAAAATTATGAACTAAAACACAACCCCCTTACTTATAATTGCGGTATCCGCAGACTCATCCTTGGTTTCATAAAGTTGGCCTTAAACATGGTTTAAACCCGTTTTAAGTCAAGTTTTTCACTGTTACGACACTGTTTTATACTGTTATATTAGTTATACTACGATTATAATATAACAATACCCAATGCTGTACTTATACGTTATTGAAACGGATGAGAAATTCAGTTTATCCACCTAAGATAGTATTTATTTATTTATACTGGGTTTTTACAAAATTAAATTAAAATTAACTAAATCGACGGAAGTCAATTTTTGGAATATTTCTCATTCTTTTAACTTATCATTTTTTAATATATTTTTGGAATATTTCTCATTTTTTTAACTTATCATTTTTTTAATATATATTAATAGCAAACGAACTCCTGCATCTTAATATAAGACAGCATAATACCAGATGAGAGATTTGAGATATTATCATTTTAAAATTAATAAAGCTCCTCTCTTTGCATACTACTTCAATATCATTTCTATGTTTTATTCATGGGGTGGAATATTCATTTTAGTGTTAATTGGAATATAAATCACGGTGAATAAAATTCGATGAATCATCTGCGTGAGATGAGCAACTGAGCGTGTAGGATTATTCCTATAAGCTCATTTGCTGGGATGGTTTGAGCGTAGGTCGGGGTAGGTAATAGATATGAGCGGATATGACTGAACTTAGAGAAACCTGTTTAAGTCAAGTTATATCCTTTGGTTGTGTAGTCCAGAGAATGAAAGGGCTAGAGCCAATGAAGTAAAGTACACCAGGATGGCTTTCAGATGATAACACGTAAAAAAATTCCGTACAGAAAATTTCACCCAATAAAGTCAGGACTCCCTCAAGGATCTGAAACATGACCACTTTTAGATAATAATACATATACTGATTGAATTAAGTTCAAATAAAAATATCGTTATTTATAACTTATGATTAACCAACTAACTGAACATCACCCCGTTTCACCGCAGGGGTAGGCAGAGAGGACGGACCGCCAAACAACTCGGTTTTGGCACACACTCCTTGACTCATTCACATTCATACATCTTCTCATACATACTCTTCTATTATTTTGACTCTTGACATGGCCCGACTCAAGTATCTGATTCACTTGATCGTGTCACGTCTTCCTTGGGCCTCCTCGGCTTCATCTAGCATTCACTTTCATACACTCCTTTCTTCATTAATTCGCTCAACATGCCCAAACCACCTAAGCGTTCCTTTCTTAATCTCACGGGATCATACATGGTTTTACCACACATACGCATCAGGGATCTCATTTCTACAGCATTCAGTCTACTTTCATCCTTTCTCTGTTCTATGCTTCACTGCCATTAATCAGGGAAGGTATCGGTACTCCAGGTATGGACAGCTTTTTGTTGGCTCCAACGGCGTTCAGTAGTTACCTGCATTTACCCTTCTTTCAATATCCCTATTAACCTTCCCATTTCTCGTAAAAATACTTTCCAAATATACAAACTCATCCACTTGCTTCAAGTATTTATCATTTACAACTATATTGCACGCTGTTTTCGCACTCTCTCTTTCAAACACCATGACTTTAGATTTACTTACATTCATCATTAATTCATACATCTTCGTTTATTGTGAAAAACAGTATTATCCAATTACATTTCACAAATTACAATTTAACATACTACATTTAATTACATAGGTTAGGTAAGTACATCAATAATATCAGATGAGATGGAGCCTTACGTTAAAGTATATGTTTATTGCGATTTTAAAGTCACTATTGTTTAAATTGAAAATGAAAATTGAGATTAGTCATTCTCCCCAAAGGCATGATCATTGGTAGGTTGGTCCGACCTCTTGGAAAAATCATTCTGTGCTGTCTCAGCTCTGATGAAGTTATCGGGGACATTAAGCGAAATTCGTTCCAGAATATTAGGATTGCAAATGTGCCCATTTAGCAGTTTATGTGCCACTAAAACACAGTTGCAATCTTTCTCCTAACGTCTAGATTCTAGACGATCTATTCCCAGCATTCCGGCGAGAATATCAGAGGGATACAACAAAGGGTAGTGTATCCGAACTCTCGCATGTAGAAGTATCGAATAAACTTTTTTGCATCCTTTTGACATCATTTGAGTAAAGGGTATCTTCGGGTCTCCATATTACCGATCCACTCTCAAGAATGCTGCGAACCAAAATAATATAAGGCATTTTTATTAAAGACATAATTAGGGAGATTTATAGAAATGAAACAATAGTTTAAATCCGAACTAAAGATGTCGCCAAGGTAAAAAAATACTGACAAAGTACCTACCTAGTATTGTCTTCACCTATACATCCGACTGATTGTTAACGCGTTATTTTTTATGACGAAATGGCCAATGTTATGTATTCAACGTCAATGGCTTCTACAATCCTGTAAATTTTCATGTGAAATTAACTGAATTATTTTATCATACAAAATATATGTTCTACATTATTATTTTTATGTAAATTAATGACGAAGGCGTATAAGATAAATCATTAGCATTACCTAAAACTAGTCTTCCCACATGCCTTAAAATATGGAACTATTCTTCAAAACACAAAATTATTTAAAATTGTAACCTCGGAGGTATACATAAGATTCCCAGATACGTATTAATAATCATGTAAAAAACATAAAATTTTATCAGGTTTTAGAACATCGTAAAAAAATGTTACGACCTAAACATTAACCACTTGGACAAAGCTGTATATATGCTCTCTAACACACTACCGACTTCAAGTTTTTCAAATAAAACCCATAATTATTAAGTTGTGATAGAAGCATTTGTCCATAATCAATGCCATAAAGTGTTCCGAATTAACCGAGGAAAGGCAATAAACAGATTCAAAGCTTTCCTTTCTGAGTAGAAGGCGATGGCTAAACGGTCGTAAACCCGCAGTTGACAAGAGAAGCAGTTATCTGCAGCAGGTAGATTATACGAAGCCAACACTGGAATAACAAGAACACTCTAAGTTCCGGATAGTCAGCTCGTTACTTTGCTGGGATACTGTTTAGGGCTGAGTTTCGACCACGAAGAAGGCAATTAACAAAAATCTTGGTCGTGCACTGGAAATGAAAGGATTCGTCAAGAAACTCTCTACAATGGGGCGGCAGAAACACCTCTCCCATGAGAGGTAGAAATATTCAGGTACTCTTCCGTTTTACTGTATTTCCTGGAAGATGAGTCATATCGGCTCTGCACTTCAGAACACAACTTATTACCGCTATTTGCAATAAATAATTTATGAATGGTCGTCTTTTGACTGCATTGTATAAACCATTTGTATACTCGGTGCAAGTTTACAGTAATAAAGAGCGTAGTGATTCCTTCCTTCGTAATATTATCATCTACTCAATCTAATGTATTACTTTCCGTAGCTCTGCAAAAAATGTATTTATTATTCTAGTTTTCTTTGGTAGAGTCTTTACCTCACCTTCTAATTGAAATTATGTGTAGTAAATGTCCATTATCCCTTTGTCCGGAGATCGCATCCCAGTTAAACTAATGCTACTATAAGTTCTCTTTGACGTAAACTTAATTTATTTTTATGCCCTTCTATAAACCTTCTACGTAAGATCTCAGTGGGGTAATTCATTGAACTCTGTGGGGAGATTTTCAGTCAAGGACGTTGCTGCCCACTATATATGGAGGCTTTAAAAAAATAGACATACTTCCAATTGTAAAGCAAATTCCCTGTGAATGAATTTGCAAATTATATGAACGAGATATTTTAAAGATGTAAAAGCTTAACAATAATTAATAATCAATGCATAAATTCCAATCAAAAAAATAAAACAAACGTCTTAGAATTCTCGTTGTTTGTTTTTGGGGTGTTATGCCGTGTTGTGCTATCTCCTTCTTTAGCCGACGTTTCGGACAGCGTTGCAGTGTCCATCATCAGGGCAGATCCGGCAGATCCGTCGATGTGAATTTGTAGTGTTAAGTGTGTAAAATAAGCACACACTTAACACTACAAATTCACATCGACGGATCTGCCGGATCTGCCCTGATGATGGACACTGCAACGCTGTCCGAAACGTCGGCTAAAGAAGGAGGTAGCACAACACGGCATAACACCCCAAAAACAAACAACGAAAATGCTTTTGGCCGTGAAAATCTAAAAATAATAGAATTCATTTTTACAACAAAACTACTGCCTGTAATTAATTTATTGCACTGATAAAGCAAGCTCCTGAATTGACTAGAGTAGAAATTAAAATAAACTTTGGTGAGTTTATTTAGTGACCTCTATTTCAAAATTTATAACCAAGAAATCACTGATTGGCGATAGAAGCAATTTAAATGTTGAAAATCAGAAAGTTTAGTACAAATGATAAATCGTGTAGGCTTTTTAGTTTTGCGGGCTTTTAATTGTACGTCGTAAATAAGTTCAATTAATAATAAGTAGGCAATGCTTTCCCAAGATATTATTCAACTTCTCACTATTGGCTATAATTGACATTAACACTGATCCCCCGTGGAGCTTTAATCGCTGCTTGAAAGACAAGGTAAGCATTCAAATGATGTTATGATTTTACGATTTCTGAATCTTCGGAATCGAGATTTTCAACTATCGGTAACAATTTAGAAATATATTTTGTTATTTGAATAAAATAAGGCTTTATCACCCAGGAGACTTTCGCGACCTATCAGTCTGAAATTATTCCAAAAAAATCCAAATTAATTTTAATCCGCAGCGCTTGACTCAGGAATTTAAAAACGGCTGAGATTTTTGAATATTTATGAGAACCACTTCGACCGCAATAAAAGGATCAGCTACCGTTGGTGACACAGAGGGACGACTCGCTAAGTGAATTCAGACTGCAGTGATTTATAACAAGAGAGGTTTTACATTTATTATTTGCGGGGATTATGAACTACGGTTCGGCACGAGGTTTTGGCTTAATTTTACAACTAAGAAGTTTCATTATCATTCGAAATGATTTTCCGTTTTACAGCCGTGTGCCATATATTTAACAATGTGCTTATAAACACGATGACAGCATTTAAACTTGCTGGCTTCCACTTCGTGGATAGTGTGGGTTGTGACTTAGAAAGCCCATTTTTAACCCTTTAAAAAATTGGCGTATTTTGTCAGAGGCTAAAAATATTCCCGCTTTGCAATAAAATCCAAATAAATGGAACATTTGTTAACGTATTCGAAAACTAAAAACTGTTTTCGAAAGGTGATGAAATAGGCTTTCAAATTTCTATATTAAAAATTACTATGTATTTTTTAAAATATATTTTTTTTTTGCGAAAACTTTAAAAAGTGTTCAAAATGGTTGGTGTTCTAGCTGTTCAAAATGGCACTTTACTTTTTTTTCTAACTAAAATTACTGATAATGAAAAAAATAAAACACATACTTATTTCATTAGATAAATGAATTACAAACCTTACTGTCACCTCACTTTTTTTCGTTTCATGTAAAAAAATTCTTAAAAAATTCACAAAGTTCCATCATTTTTTTTCAAATTGCTATCGGAAACTTTGGTCTCAGAAAGGGGTAAATTTTAATTTTTTGTGGTTTTCTTTTAGATTTTAATATATAGTTTGTTGTATTCTCTTTCCAATACCGTTTAGATCACATTTCTGATATTGATAGTAAGGGAGAAACAACGATTTCTGTGAGACCTATGTGAGCTGGGACAAATATGGTCTCCTGTGATTAAACGGGTTAAGAAAAAAGAGGTATAAAAAAAAGAACCATAAATGTACCTATCATAAAAGTGAATGTAATATATAATATAAAGATGCTACAGTTAACATAATTTTTTTTTGTAAGAACCGTTGTGATTCGAAACGTTAGAAAAGATTTGCATTTAATCAGCAGCATTAATTTAAAACACCATTAAGAAGACAAGGTTTTTTTGACAAAACATTAAAAATCGATTTAACGGGATTTTTGTTTATCACGCGTTTTGTGGTTTTCAGTTCTGAATCATAAGCACCGGTAATTAAAAACCAGATTTTTTTCCTGGCTCCAAAAGTTTTTAAACCCATTAGTAGAAAAAAAAATGAAAACGTTAATTTTCAAATTAAAACTGATAATGAAAATCTGTCAAGAAATGAGATTATCCTGTGATTTTCTCGGATCTGCGCAAGTTAAAAATAATATTATTTTTTAAACTTATAGATATGTAATCTATTTTGCTAATTCCTTAATTTTATTTCAGAGTGGAAGATACTCTTAATATCGCCCTGGTAAAAGACTACCATCCAGAAATGAAACATTGCTTGAAATGGCTTTAGCCGTGTTTAGTGACTAGATCTGAATAGCCAGGTACTTTCCCACCTTCCTCTTTTCCTCGTCTCCTTCCCTTCCCCACTTACCTTCAGCCTCACAACACACCCTAATTGGGGATGCCACAGTCTCACTGGCTCCAGAAGGGAGCAGTTGGGACTCTTGTGAGGTATTCACTATAAAAAATAAAATATCCATTAAATATTCACAATTAACCTTTAAAAGGTTTAGCAATAGTATTGTCACTTGTTGCATATTTAATATGTGCAAAGTGAAAGGTGCTTAATGCCTTACTGACACAAGGTAAAATGTTTTAATTACGTGATGTGTTAATTAGTATATACACATCAGGAGATAATTGGTAGTGCAATATTCTCGTGTTAGTTAAATGCATCGAAAGACTCCTCCCCTCGGGAGAAAAGCAATCTCAGCAAAAACAAGCTGCAAGTCAGGTTTCTCCTTAAACAATGGAGGCGAATAATAGGGCATCTGCAACAAAGTGCCAGCTAGTCCGCAAACAACCTGTCGAAGTGTCATTTTGTCTTCTGTCTTCAGGCTTCATTCTTCTGCATACGTGGGAAATTTCAGTCACCTTTCTCCTTTGTGGCGTTACTTTACTTTTACATTTGTCTCTATATTAATTTATGGATATTACTTTCAACTTGTCTTAACGCGGCATAAAGTAAAAACACAGTTCAAAGTTCCATTGTTTCGCTGTAACGCTGCAAGTATCTCGTCTTTGGTTGCTCGTGGTCGTTATATTACTAGTTCTTCGTGTTTCTGCAGGTGGGGTTCTAGTGAATTATGTGGCATCTTAGATGATTCCAGGATGATACGGTCCATTAGAAGATTTCATGATATGCCAAATCGTGCTGACTAAGGATGAAGGAAGTGTTGCGAGCGTTAAATGCTACAATCAAACCTGTCCATTTTTGGTTACGATTTAGCACTCAATAACGCTTTTAGCCTGTTGTTACATTTCATGCCCTACGACATGAATCACCGTTGCTGGTACACGAAAGTGTTTCGTAATACAACATGCTGTTCTTTGAATGCCAAAAGCAAAATGTTGGGCAAAATTAAATATCAAATGTAAATAAATATCAGTAACAGAATGTACGTTGCAACATGGCAACATTGAGAACGTGAAGATTGCCTATCTTTTTTAGTTGTAAGATGAAAAAAATATCTTTAATATTTATGTTCTTATTAATAAAGATAATAAAAAAACATGGATGTTTCCTGTCAACCAGAAAAAGAGATAAAAGGGTCAAGTGATTGTAAATTTTATTGCTTAATAGTATGTCAAAATAGTGCTTTTCACAATCAGGCTTCCAGTGAACCCTGTAACCTATCATTCATTCATGTCATTTGTAACAGTAAGAAGCCCTTGAAAAATAAACTTCAACGGAAGTTGCTATCTACAGAGTAAACAAGTGATCAAAGTATTATCTTTCGATGAACCAATTCGTGTCAAAATAATTTGTTTGGCGGTTTGAATCGAAGCTTTGTACAACGTCTTTGGCTTGCCCCGACTTGGGTCTGCATAATTTGAATTCTGATACAAATGTGAATGCATTTTGGAGATAGCTTGGCACACACGTACTCGTAGAGGCGATGTAAGGTTTCGCGGTAACGCGATGCTCGGTCTGAAGCTCTACACACAACAGGTTAATACCATAAGGACAGATTGATGAACTCTGCAGCGCAATACCACTTCAGGCGTGCAAGACGGAATAAAACAGCAGATCAAAAGGTTTCACTGACGAAGTAAACTCAACTCTTGATCGTTATCGTTCTACTACTTCAAGCGCGAGAGAAGGATTTAAGGGATCAGATCAAAGGACGGAATGTCATACATAAGAATCAAGAAGGTACCTACGTATACGAGAGAGACAAAATACAGAAATGTACAATGCATCCCCAACAGAGTTTGTTGCAAATGTATTTGCATGCAAAATTTTCCAAGAATTAAGGCTGCGCATTTTAATTTAATTTTTTATACAGTTTTACGAACGAAGTTGGTTTCGCCAAGCTACACGTTTTAAAAGATGTACATGTATATATTTTTACATAAAATAGAAATACGTTAACAAGAAAGGTTGTACTAAAAATTTGTAGGACTGTCTATGGGATCCAACGATACTTACCTTTTGTGTGCGTTTTATGATCTTTACACCCAGTTCGGTATATTTCTGGAAAACATTGCGTTAACTCACCTGTAACAAAAAAGACAAACACTTCATTAGTAAATAATGAGCTATGGGCTGTTTAGTTGCGGTAGTGATGACCGTAAAAGAAAAATATGGAACAAGCAAAATGACATCTAGTCTTATTTTTTGACAGTGAAATGGATACTTCGATCTATAAATTACAGATAAATTAAAATTTGTCTTGCCTCATTGTCATGTCACACTCAAACTAGTATATTTTTCATTGGTAGAATGTGTTCTTAGATATGTAATTCGTAGCTGGGGAAATATAAGCATGACTTATATTAAGTATGTACAAAGTTTGCAAACCTCTATCATAAAACAAATTATATCACCTTATATATATAGACAAAGACACAATGTGCAACTCTTATATTGTACTTAGGGCCTGCTCCCAATAAAAGGTATATTCTGTGACCATTCTTACCATGGATAACTGGGAGGATAGTACTTATTAAAAACCACTGGTACACAGTCACAGTGTGCTTACAGAAATGGATACAGTATGAAAGCCAAACGCTAATACTGTGTAGCAGTGATTTTTAAGAAGCTCAAAAATAAATTTTGGTTTTGAGGAAAATGAGAGTTTAAGTATGGAAATTGTAAAGATGAAAAGTCTATATACCTGTAAAAAAAAGAATAAACAAAGTAGAAAAAGAAAGATATTATAAATAAGTTTTACTTCTAATAATAATGAATATATATTGAGGTAGATCCTGCAGACAACCAGCCATGCAGACAATTCACGGGACTACCTATTTATTGCCTAAATAATGTAATTTGTTAAGTTTTATTATATTGGATTCATATTACGGTGCTCGTTGGGACCTCTCCCTTTTTCACATAAAATGACGCACTTGACTGAAAAAGCAGTTTCAACGATGTTTTCAGTAGCACCCTAACTTTAAATGCGCTAATTATTATTGGTAACCGTTCGTGCACACACTTCGAATCATTGATAAGTTCTGATTACGGATTACAAGAATTTTGCAACACCTGACACTTTGAAGTTACGTTGAATATGATTTTAGGTCACATCAGATCTGTTGTCCATATCGCGGAAGGCTGTATGGATCCGTTTTGTTCAGCTGTTAGCTGTTCATCTGTTCAACCATAGTGAACGGGCTTCACCTGTTTGTGTTTGTTCCCCTTGCCTGCGACACGGCGCGACCAGACCAGGCATGACTCACCGCTATTTATATGCCCGAGAGAGGAGTGCGTCGACTCCAAGATCTCGCAAAAAGTTGAACTCGGTCCCATCAGATACAGCGACTGCGCGACAGGAGACTGGAGAACATTCCCAACAGTACAAAGGGGTGCTTTAATTACACTGCACGATTTATCTACCATTGCCATAAAAACTTCTTTGTTATTAATTTCTGGTTTTAAGTCCAGTTCCCTGTAATTTCTGCCACCGGTCTTAGTCCTCATTGCAAGCATTTGGTTTGGATGCTGTCGCGTTGTCTTTTCTCTTTTCCTGTACTTTCTGGATTCTCGCGACAGTCTAAAGCCGTGCGATTTAGGTTTATTTTGTCTTTGGCTTATTTCAAATCAACTGTTTTGAATAATTTGAATGCGTAATTAAAAGCGTCGCGCATCGCTTTGAAGTCAACACAATTCAAACGGAAAGTGGCAGCGCTTGGCGTTTTGTGAAGACCCACAATAGTATCAAACTTTTAGTTTATTTCCTCAATTGGATAAATATTTTTTGAAAGTGAGTACTTCAGGTAGTTTATTAATACATGCATGGAATACGAAATACTAGCAGCTAGATTTATGATAAAAGCTAATCCATTTATAAAGAAGGGACAAGTAATATATAGTACGAATCAATGTATCGGTTAATACAGCTACAATGAAAATGAGGATATGACATATTATGTGATATACAACTGAACTCTCAATTGCTATTGAGAGTTCCGTTGAAAACTCTGTTTATGTTTCATGCATCGTTAACGAGAAAGAAACAAATAACCAAGAGGCTTTCAGCGGTACGTATGTCTTTAAACACTATCTAGTAAAAGTGAACGGAAGATAAATACATATTGACCTCCCACTCCAGCACCTAAATATTTAATATATATCTATCAATATTTTGTATCACAGGTTAGTTTTAATATTCTCCTAACGAAGGAAGGGTTCTTCCGAAACCGGTAGAGTGTAATTAAAATTTAAAGTGGTCTAAAACAAATTTATATATTTTATAGTCACATATTTTTTAATTTACTTGTGGAGCTCTTACTATATCATTTCTTTGTTTCTGAATAGGCAGTAGAAATATTTCTACGTATTAGAGCAGCCTATCAAAGAGTGCCAACTTTAGATTACGTAAACAATTTGACACTCAATACCATGCATGCAATTTATGGTTTATTTTGTCTACCTACGGCAAATTTCACGACTGTTTTGAATAATTGTATGATGGATCGTGACTTTGAAGTCGACAAAATTCAAACGAACGGAAATAACTCGTGGCCTTTAGTACACGAGTGCATGCAATATGCAACAAAATGTATTTATTTTATTTCATTTACGACCGGATTATTATTATATTAAATTCGATGGCCAACGATGTCAGAATTGCATTTTTTTTACCTATTAAGAAACTAGATTTTTTCTTTAGTCCAAGTTTAGCCGATAAGTCTATATACTTCCTACAATCTAATGATAATGATATTTTTTCGTGACTCTAATACTGAATGCATTTGCACATATTCCTGTTCTTTAATAATATCATACTGAAGGGTTAAACTAAATTTACAGATTTAGGCTCCCGAATTACTGCAGCGCCACGGAAATGTTAATAGGGACGAGTGCACTCTTTCAGGTACTTCTCAGTAACAGGGTGGGAAGCTCATGGCGCAGACTATACCAATCAAACAATATAGCACGATTGTCCGAATTGCAAGACTGATGTAAGCGTAATAAGAGAAAGGTACGCTTAGATGGTTTGGGCATGTAGAGCGAATGAATGAAGAAAGGAGTGTAAAGAGAATATATACCGCAAATGTGAATGGTAGAAGAAGTCGAGGAAGACATGGCACGATCAAGTGAATCAGGTACTTGAGTCAGAATATTAGAAGAGTATGTGCGAGACGATGTATGAATGTTAATGAGGCAAAGAGTGTACGCCAAGACCAAGTTGTTTGACGGTCCGTCCTCTCTGCCTACCCCTGCGAGGAAACGACGTGATGGTTAGTTAGTTAATTAGTTAGTCTTAATGGAATCCCTTTGGATAGCCCTCTGTGACCTCTTTATCCATAACAACATTTTTTCGATGTTTTGTACTTTTAAATTTTTGTACTTTAAAAAAATGTTATGTACTTTTTCCCATTCACAGTATTAGTTTTGTTATACCACCCTTGCAATCCTTCTGGAATATATTTTGAAGCAGTGCAAGTGCAGTTTTCAACCGAGTGACAAATTACAGTAACACTGAACACGAATGCCAAACTCTCCATCGCAATGCATCGGAATTGACAACCGATATTGTCTTGACAGAACGACAGTAGTAAGTAAACCAGAAAGACGAACGAGAGCTAACAGTGAAGACAGTTGCATAACCTGTATTTGGTGTTTTTGCGTTTGGGGTAATGAAGTTTGATCGGTCAATTAAAAGGAGTTGATTCTTCAACTCCACCACGCAAGAACTTAATTTCTTAAATAAAAAAATGTATATTAATATATACTTTGCGTAATTAATGATATTTAAATATAGTTAATTGAAGGTGGTGAAGCCATAAGATATAAAATATTCACATTAATATAATTTTCCGGAAACCACATTCTTTAAACGTAGAGCTACAAAACAACAGACACAATAAATCATTAAAATCTGTCTCAGACATGTGTAAAAATATATATATATCGTGAATGAAATATTGTGTATGAGCGAGTACCCATTTACAATTGCTCAATTCCGCATAGTTATAATGTCAAACTTAATTTAATCTTCAAAGCGATATAATTAATTAGAAATAAAACCCCACGCCTTGATTATGGGGTGTTATATAAACATTTAAAACATCAATTATAAATATGCATTTTATCCAAGATCAAATGCTCAGAATAAAGAAGCAATTAAAACAAAGTTTAAAAAATCCGCAACAAGCTTTGAGTGTATTAAAAACGATACAGAACCGATTGGACTACATTTGAAAAAAACTAATGATATGCAGAAACAAAAAGCTGACAGGCATTCATTATACGAAGATAGAATGCAACAAAAACTGTTGCAAAAAAGCCGCTATGTTATCCTTGGTGGCCTCTAATAATTTCAACATTTGTTGCCTATAATTTGAATTCTTGTTTTTTTTTTACAGATCGAAATAAAATGGAGACCAGGGCCTCGAGTGACTTAATAGGATATTACACTGTTGTATACATGGTGTGCCGTTGACATTTTACAGAATGAAGGATCTTTAAAAATACTACTCCACTAGCTCGTAGCCATGGGTGAAAAGGTTTTTAAAAGACAGCGCCGCTAGGCAGAGAAACAATACAAAACACAGGCTTTTTTATAATACGCCCAAAGGATACAAGGCTTGCTTAGGTGATTTGAAGATGATGCAGCAGCTTTGGGAACTGGAAGAAGACCGCAGAGATAAACATGAGGTGTTGCCAAGAGGCGGCTGGGACTTTCCATGTACTCGACTGATTACTGATAATTTTCCTTTTTTGTTAATAAGGTAGATTGGCAGTCAATGAAACAATCTACAACAAAAACCTTTCAAATATTATGTCTTTTGCAGTGTAGCCCCCTGTACACATTTGCGAGTGCATAATGAATTTCACGAATGCAGTTATCTATTGAATAATGAAAGAAAGAGACCTGAAAAGAGTTGTAATGTTAATTTGGCAAAAACAATGGTGAACTTTGTGGTTTGCAAGGTGATCCGAAGCAAGTTCATATATTTACAAGTATATAAGAAGAATTAAAAAACGTTATGGTTAAAATAACTTAAGAAGACCGATACTTTATTTAAACATTAGGCCTAATAAAGATGAAATGAATATTAATGAATGTTTTCCTAACTACTCTAAAGAAATTGCACAAAGTTTCCGATTAGAGGACAGTTTTGGTAGCCAATATTTAATATTATGTGGGTATTTATACGTACACGAACTAGGAGAAGCAAACTGGATTGACCGGATTGGAGTCAGGAAGTGGAATAAATCGGAAAGAAGATACTGTCAACCATTACAACCGTGAGAAGTGAAAGAAGCGGTAGGAACCAGCAAACTTAGGTGCGTGTAAATTGTAAAATAAAGCAATATTGGAAAAATTGTATTTGAATGTATAAAGGTATTTTAAGTATTATTGAACAGAAAAAATTCTTTTGGGTATAAAGTTTTACTTCAAAACTAATTGAGGTCCTGGTTAGGTCCCTTGTGGAGCACCCGAAACTCGTCAATCAAATTAGTTTTGCATCCAACTGAACACGGAAATGTTTATCAGAATAACAGTTTTATTGTCTGTTTCATGGTCGGCAATTTTAATTGCTGCCAATAAAACAGATGGGTGCATAACGTTATATTATTAACAAGTTTTATTATTGTGTTTGTTAATTTACCATGACTGGGTTTGCATTGTGCATTACTTTGCAACTCTGGGTATTTTATTATTTCAATCAATTCAAATGATTGATTTGTATCCACGATCAAAAGTTTCCTTGAGTAAGGTACTAAAAAACATGTCATTTTATTTTTTTTAAAAATCGTGTACATTCGAAAAAGCTTTGGTCATAATTATATTTGGCTTGCAAATATTTTTATGACTCTTTGTTAAATGTGACTAACATGGAGAAAACAGGAAGTAATTTCATGACGGTAAAACTGTGTTTATGAATTGGACAAATAATTATTAATGGCATTACAGATACCTTTGTTATTAACGACATATCATGGCAATGGCAAACACTTTATGATACTGAAGCTAATCGTAGTTTATAATGAGAACAAATTCAACTAAAGTAATAAGCCACCTACTCTTAAAGAACACCTGTTGGACGAAAATAGATAAACATAATAAATGGACATTTAGCTCTTTTGGAGTAAAGTGTAAAACAAATACCTGTCTGGCTCTATAGTACTTTCGCCAAGAATCCAATTTATTATGACACGATACCCAAAACATTTCCCCCACTAATTGATGGGCCGATTGTTAATTAAATTACCCACGTCCGAGTACAATGGAGGATCGGAGGAATACCTTTTCGGTTTTGACATTGAAACAAAGCTGTGGTATGGCGTATGCACTGTGTAGTGTATATTGTTTTTTATAATTCACGCCACGCGCTGTGAACACATGTCACTATCCATAATAATGTGTGCTGTATAGTGTAGTCTGGTCTACCAAATGCGGCGCTGAAAGCCGTCTCTCGAACAAAACACGGGAAACACATATTTTATTTAAATAGCACAGTTAAATACAACCTGTCTGTCAAAAGAGCCGCGACATTTTTATACAAAGGAATGTCAGTTGTCGCGGAAATGCTGCGCGAAATATTTGCTGTTATTTAGGAATTATGTAGTTGGACTCGTGAGCAGGTATATGACACCTAATTAACAGTGGCGTACGGTTATCCACTCTTGATAATGCAATGAAATTCATGATCAAGAGTTTACTACACAATATCATAAAATATCAATAATAAAAACTATCAACAACATCCACAACACAGTAGACATAAGGCTAAGGTAAAGAGACAGTAATGAACTATTATACCAATATGAAGAGGATGGACAATATGGACATATCGATGTTCTTGGAAACAAAAAGAGAAGCATATAATAACATGTCAAACGTATAATTATTATAAACCACCTGTGTAGAATAAAAATGGTAACAAAAACGTACTTTGAAGTATCCCCACTCAACGTAAGAATGGCGTTTGTATTCTTTGCAAATTTAGGAAGCTATACGCCAAATCACTATTTAGATTTATCTTTACTACGAATCGGTTTACATTATGAATATGAAAAAATATGTTGTGGATACATTGATACTTATCCTACCTTTCTAATTTAATGGAATTAAAATAAAATTAATAATAACGTTACAAAAAATATAAGCGCAGAGTACTAAATAATTTGTTTTTTCATTAGATGAATATGAAGTTATTTGAAACAACTTTTTAAAAATACCCCTTTATGGCTAAGATATATGATTGACTAACTTTTTTTCGTTCTTCTAAGATTATTCATAAAAAAAATAAAAACAACTTTTCCGCTACTTTACCAATACCATAAATACGCGGAGTTCTAAAGGGGTAAGAGGTCAAATATTTCTGGCGTCCACATTCCTCTTTTTTATTATAAGTTTTTTTTATTTTTATATTGCGTGGCCCAGAAGCTGTGGTTTGAGAAATCTTGTTATATGCCTCAAAATGACTAAGATATACAATACGTAACACTATTCTTATTTTTAAATAATGTTTATGTTTCTTCAGTCAAAGCGAGTCATCGTACACAACGAAATCCGTTACTATAGACCGCAAGCCCCTGCTAATTTGTGTGGTGATGTTGGTGCAAAAGAATGAATGGCGAATCGGAATGGAGAATGACACGCAATGTATGATATATCATTACAACGTTATGACAATATTAAATCCTGAAATCGCTTCGCCAGATCACAATACCTGTTTGTCTGTTTCAAACATGGTCCAAAAAATAGTCGCCAGCCTGAATCAGGTGCCTCTGATTTGCAAAATGTTGGAATTACAAACCAAAGAGTGACATGAATACAACCTTGTGATGCTGATAGGTCTAAACACGAAATTGAACAGCCATAAAAAAACAGTGATTGATCGTATTAAAATAAAACTACAGCGGTTAAGAATGGAGAAAGTCTCAACTCCCTACATTGAGCAGATAATACAGTATTGCCATATCGACAGGTGAAATGATTGCATTTCGCCAAGATGAAGCTCACTTAGACTTATATTGCAATTTGCAGTTATATTTTTTATTAAAACCCTCGGAGGTAGTAATATCTTCAACTTTCACGTATGCATAAATACTCCTGCAGATAATAGGCATTATTTATAATAATATTAAATTGCGGGGCCAAAAATTAAGTAGGTACTCGGGGCACGATTTTTACAGAACAAAGCCACTAATCGAATATGGACTCAAAATAATGATGACTTTCTAGAACTATCTGCCTAAATAATCACATATTAAAAGTGTAAAGATTTATCGCAAAAAAATGGCGAAAGATTTCTGATCAATGGATTTAGACGATGAAAGAAAGCGTGGGCACATTTTAATGCTAGACGTGAGAAAAGTAAATGCCAATAATTGTTAATAACTATGCAGCAATTTCCGCTACTTATGACTGGCAATACAATTAGCGAGTTATCTCAAATGCATTATTACCAGTTTTTTAAATCATTAAATTGACATCAAAGAAAACTGCCAAGGCACCGAACTTCACGCAACTTTTTCTATGAAAGAATCTAATATAAATTATGGAAACTGGAATCATGTTAATAGACTTGATAGTGCAACAAGTTGTTAGTATTTTTTTTCGGCTTGAAGTGATTAAAAGTAGGCCAGCTGTAGTATTGATCAGATAAATGAGTGTGCGATAAATAAATTATTATTGAAGATTTCTGTGAAGAAAAATCTGTGAAAGTTTACCAAGTTAGAATGATTTATTTTCAAAAGATTTATTACTGGCCTATTATAATGTCATTCCGTCATAGCAACTAACCGATTGTTGCCGTTGCCAGTTTGAGATTCTACTAAATTGGGGACAAGATGATATAGAAGGCCTTTCTTTCACGTTGTATTGAGATCCCCAGAAACGTGAGAAGATAAAAGATAAAAACTATTCATAAACAGTAAGGAAAGGCTCAAGCATAGAATTGCTGTTATCTTGGCAATATTCAATTTGGTTTTGCACCGTAAACTCTCGGGAGGCTGTCGCAAGTTAAGTTACCAATAATTTCATTGATAAAACCAGTCTTGCAGTGGGCGGTTGTGTGGGCGGGCTCCCCAAGGGGCGGCGGCGGGGGCGGGAGAAGGGAGGGTGAATGATGGAGCAAGGCGGCAGTGCACTGTGCAGCGTGCCACCGTCCCTCGTGCAATTTCCGTACATCATCAGTGTATCGCTATTCAGTGCAATTAATGGGATCGCGTACAGACTTCAGACATTATGGCTGTTGGCTCTTGTACCTGGACTTTATGGCTCTTGTTGAATTACAGTAATCAAGGAATCGAGTCTCTACATAATGAGCAATTCATCGATTTGTGAAAATGATTGAGGATGAAGTATGGTGTTTTCGAGAGGATACGAAATACTAAGATGGTATTTACACGGAGCTAATTAATGTATTTCTTGCATACTGATTGTGAGTCGTGAATACAGAAGCTATGAAGCAACATGCCGTGGTGTAACCCGGGTTTAAAAAGCTCATAAACAACGTTATTATCATCTGCTTATAAATGCGTCCGCACGTCTCTTGATCCTAAAAGCTATACAGAAAAATATTACACGCTTTAAAGGGGGATATAAAGATTTCAAAGAGACCCCCTCATAAAGCTGCGCGAGAATTAATTTTTAATTCAGAATAATGCTGCTCGTAAAATATTCAAATTTACGACCGCAGCCTTCGCGTAAAATCGCATTAAACAAACAGGATGACGACAGAATTGCATGCACACCAAAACAGGAAGCCAACAGAAGTGCAAAGCAGGGATAAATACAAAAAGCCTTAGCATTTACCAGGTAATTAAGAACATATTGCAAACTGTAATATTTATTCATCGAGTGCATTGCAGTACTTGGAGGTTATTTGTACCAAGTATAATGGACGTGCAGGCACAGCCTATACAGTATACGTTCGTGGGCGAACAGCAACAGCGTCATCAGAAATCCTGTAGAGACACAGAAGCAATCCAAGAGTTGATGACGAAAGTTATTATTAATGTTTCTGGGCGTCATCATTCGAGAAACATCAATAACACCAGGAGAATGAAGGCTAAATCTTAAATTAATAATCTGGTTACTTCAGATCTTGTAAGCTAGTAAATTCATGCAATAGTTCATTAAGAACGACGGAGTTATGAGATTGACTTTAAATTGATTTATGCTTTATACAATAGTCGTGAACATTCAAATATCGTTTATGCATACATGAATTTCTGTAGAGAAACATTAAGAGCTAAAAAGACAGAGTAATGCATTAAAATACTCACTCTGCTCACTAGAGTTTTAATTTACATTTTATTTTTCGAAAGACATGAAATTTTAAAGAAAGTTTTCGTGTTGACAACGAATTGTAAAGAAAATCAAATTTAAGACTTAATAATACTAAAAAGAATTTAAGACTAAATAAATTTTTTTTCTAATTATACTAGCCCAAATTCGTAAAAATTCACGGGATATTATAATTCCAATTTTTAAAAACACAATTCAAAAATATTTTCTTTGAAATATGCATTTATATTGTAGGTAGGTACCTACTTTAATGCTTGTCTGAATCTTCGTACAAACAGTTCCAATTTTGAAAATGTTACGCTTAAATTCAAAGCCATTTTTACTTCTTCGAACGGGATTTCGCGTAGGAATAACTAACCAACATCACAATAAACAACCGAAATTAAAATGATCGATTTGTACATTTTTTATGTTATGCCCGCTTTCATTGATAGTCCGCATTCTTATCCTAACTACGTATATTATTTATACATCAGATCTGATGATAGATTGCCGAGGTTTCATTTCTTATAGAACAATCAAGTTATATCTGTGCACTATTTACGTACACGACAAGAAAATCGAAGCATTGAGTAGGCGTTGTTTGAAGGATATGTTTCACATTCTATCAACAGCCTTCAAAATATTTACAGAATATCAATGATAGAAACAAAAACAGAAAACTTTAAAAAATTTATAAAGGATTCGAAATTAATTAATCATATCGAAGTAAGTGGGCAGGTATCCAGCGTTGATAAACAATTCTCGATTCCAATCATTTTCCGAAGCTTAAATAAATCAATGATTTCCAATTAAACAGTTTGGTACTTTGTATACATTGGATACCTTGGAACGTTTGACAAAGATCTTAATTGTCTTTTTACACAGCCAGTTATTAATTTAAGAGCCAGAAAAGGTTCGCTGGCGAGAAGCAGTAGGTCCAGAGCCGGTACCCTCGACTCGTCCGCCCACGCGGTTAGTCCGGTGCAGCCGAGTGAGTGAAGTGGTTTGGACGGTGCAACGTTACACAACCAACTTGCTGTGGGAACTATAGATATTTTGATTGAATCTGAATGAACTCGAGAAACCAGAAACCAGAAGACATAGTGACGCCAATAGAACCGACGCATAAACACCACGAAGTGCGAACACTCCAGTACGTTGAATGAACACGCTGGCATAATGACTGCGAATGGATTAACGGAGCCGAGCTCAGAACAGGTACAATTCCAGCTTGATCTCGGCTGATCTTACGTTCGTAAGTGTGATTGATTCACGTGCTGTAGTTTACCAGTTAAAAACACACTTTACATGCGTGATGGGCTATTTAGAAATTGTGTCGAAGATGAAACCCCGTGCTAAAGAATTTATCGCTTAATGAATCCTTTCTAAACCAAGCATAATTAATACTGGTAGCCACCGATAAAATGGTATATGGAATTGTGGGAAGAATGTAAGATAACAGGGCATAGAAGATGCCGATCATAATGGTGCCCTAGTGGAAGCGACTCAGAGGAAGACAAAGAACTTAGTGAACTGATCGCTAATCTTGGAAGAAGGATGTATTCGAATGAGAAGGTTCAAGGACTTAGGACTATGGACTAAAGGACTATCTGAGCTGGTGGAGAACAATTGCGAAAGAGGCCAAATCTCGTATTGGGACGAAGCATCATGATTTATTTTTATTTTATTTTGCAGAAATAAACAGTACATAATTAACAATAAACCTACTTATATAAATTTATTTTAGACCACTTTAAAGTGTGATTAGTAGAATCACGGAACATGATGTTTAAATAACAATAATTTTTCGGAGTTTGCTAATCAACTTATATCCACCAATCATACTTTTAATAAGGACACAGGCGCTAAAATTCTTCACCGTAATAACAAAAGCAACAAATTAGATAACTTGGAAGTACTTGAAATTAAAAAATCCCTTCATAATAACGCTAGTATATCGAATAACGAAATTAATTTATAGTTTAGTCATATTCTAGATATATTCCAATAAACCGCCCTGTTATTGCAGGAATTCCCGCAATTACCCATCCCCCTTCATTAACCCCTTACTCAAACGCCTAATTTTTTTTGTATATATCTGTCAATATTTTGTTTCATAGGTTAGTTTTAATATTCTCCTGACGAAGGAAGGGTCCTTCCAAAACCGGTAAAGCTTAATTAAAAATTAAAGTGGTCTAAAACAAATTTATATATTTTTTATTGTAAATTATAGCGAACCACGAAGTAAATGCTTATTACGAATAAGTAAATAATTACATGTAAGAAAATAGTTACAAAGTTATAGAAAATAATACAACAATATATACCAATGACATGTCGCTTTTATATATGTATGATATATTATACATATTTTGATGGTGATGATTAATTGTCAAGTACACATCTTAAATTAAATGCGTGTTAAATGATTTGGAAACTGCTTAGAATGTGTAAACAAGTGTTTGAGAATTAATAGCAGCATAAGAGAACCTTAATTAATACTGATTGTTTTCACAGATAAAATAAATAACGCTCTGCTGAAACGTCAATTAATCTTATCTTAACCCCAATCCTTTGATTTCACAATTTTTAAATTATTGCCAAGTTCATAATTTATTGATTTACATTAAACGTTATAAAACAGCTGTTAATGGTACATAGCGGACAGAACTAACTTACGGTGGGAATTTTTTAATTAACTTTGAAGGAATATTACTAAAGTTCAATGCTTCGTGCTAAGTATCGAGATACCTCCTACTGATTCACGTGTACTGGGACACAATGGTGATGTAAATAGTCAATACAATACGAAGTGTTAAATGCCATTAGTTCAGTTAGAACTTAGATTTAGACTGTGTACAGACGGAGTGGTCTCGTGGGTAGAAAACGGTTCTAGGGTTCTCTGATGCAGTACTCGGAGTGACAGAAGTTAAATCTGATTCCAACTTGGAATGCAGCAATCAACATTTTAACTTTGTTTGAACTATTAGTTGCAAAATGTTCTTAGGACTGGACTTGGAATCAATACAGCTTTGTTTCGTGTAATGGCATCAACGGCAAACGTTATTGGTTTCAGGTAATCATTAATTTTGAAACCAAAAATATTTACTTATAAAATATGTGTCGTCGATTGCTTTCAAAACCATTAAGCATTACATATTTAAACCTGCAAAACTTTTTAAATCGGTCCAGTTATAACTAAATAATGATTTGACTTTGGAAGAAGGGGGTCCAATAAATTATAAAATAATGTCACTTAAAATTACTACATAGGTACCTATTAATGCCACATTTAGTATAGATAGCTTAAAAAAAAAACCGCATAACTGGAGCATAATGTGGTTTCACAGGCAATCTGCTTAGCTAGCTAACTTGTGCACAGTATTGAAAAATTCTTGCTTTGCATATATGTGTCGACGATTGCTTTCAAAACCATTAAGCATTACATATTTAAACCTACAAAACTTTTTAAATCGGTCCAGTTATAACTAAATAATGATTTGGCTTTGGAAGGGGGAAGTCTGATAAATTATTAAATGGTGTCACTTAAAATTACTACAAAGGTACCTATTAATGCCATACTTAGCAGATAGCTTGCAAAAAATACCGCATAACTGGCGCATAATATGGTTTCACAGGCAATCTGCTTGGCTAGCGTTTTATTTTATTTGTTTTAAACAAGACAAATAAAATAAAAGGCATTGTGTACAGTATTGAAAAATTGTTTCTTTGGATTGAACCATTAGAAAGATTCATATATATATATATAAAAAAACTATTTTTATATATAACCTTATATTCATCAGTTTTTGTCTATACTGTAACTATAAAAACTGATATTGCTTAAATCACTGGCATTCCATCAAAACCTTGTTCAAAAATCGAATTACTGAGTAAGAATCTGTGCAATTTGTCATTGCTAAAACAATTTTGGTTAATTTGTGGTAATTACCATTCTCTTCTATCGTCTATACTGTTTTTCAGTTCATCACATATATTCTGTCAGGTACCGTATAATTATTGGAAAGTAGTATGTTTGAAAATGGTATAAATAAATGGTTCACGGCGAGTTCATTGAAAACAAGTTCAACCTAACCTAACCTAATCTAACCTAACATAACCTAACATAATTTAACCTAACCTCTCGTTGTCAATGAATTTGCTTTCGATGAATTGATTTTCGATTAACTCGTCGGTTACCAAATAAATACATATTTATAAAACAAACGTACAATATGTGGAAACTCAAGATTGTGTTTTCCAAGAATGGATTAAAATGTATGTTTATATATAAAATTCCCAATTCCTTGAATCCTTCCTAGTTTTATTATAGTAGTAGCCGAATTTAATCCCGATCTCACAAAAAACTCATTAAAGACGATAGGCGCATAGTCGCTGTCAATTTAATATGTTTATCTCGAAGCACAACATTCGATCGGTAAGGGTTAAAATTGGTTAAATTTCAACTTATTAATATTTTTCAAGAAGTTATTTACACTTCCGAAATAGATTTGACGGTTTAGAAAATTTCTAAATGATAATATCAAAGTGGGTTGCAATGTTATGATGTTTTCATTGTTAACCTTTTCGAGGTGGCTTGCTTAAACCCAGGCATACAAAAGTCTTTATACGGTTCCATAGGCGCACCTTAATCTGAAGCCTTGGCTTATATATCGGTCAGTAAAACAACTCGCTTACTTGAGTGAATCCTGTCAAGTACCGCCGCACTAAAGCCTCTTTCACACGCGGTTGAGTGTTTAATCAAATTACTTGGCACGCGGTAACAAATGTGGATTTCTATGACAGAATTGAAGTAGTCAAATATTAGTAAAGATCTCTTTAGATTTGTTCTTGCTGTTCAGACAAGTGAAAAGCGTCAAAACTACGAAAATATGAAACTAAAAAATAAGTGAGGTGGAAAACAATGCATGAAAATTCAAATTTAATTGTAGTAGATACATTCAGTAACTCATTATCATTCTGTTTAAAGATGACCATTAGGAATAGAGATGTTGCTTGCAAGAATAATTTAGCCTTGGTTAGTGATCATATCTTATAGATACTTCCCAATCTTCCTCTTTCCCATCTCCTTCCCCTCCCCAATTCTTTCAGCTCCATATTTGGGGATGCTCACGGAGAAAAACGTTATTCTAAAATACGATCATTTTATTCGTAAAAACGGTTAAAACGGGACTGAAGTTCTTACGAACAAATTAACAGGGTGTCAATGTTTATTGGCGGGAACATGAAATAAAAATTTGTTGATATACGTAATTTCGTACACGTATACCAACAAATTATAAATACCAGCAAAAACACTGTTAATTTGTTCGTATGAACTTCAGTCCCGTTTTTAACCGTTTTTACGAATAAAATGATCGTATTTTAGAATAACATTTTTCTCCGTGTAGAGTACAACGGCTCCGGGTTGTTGAGACAGTAATGCTGTATATTCACATTAACAAGGTCTAATGATAACGTTAAATGTTTATAAGGAAATAACTGCTGCAAAAGCAACAAAAGTAAAGTGTAAGTCACTGAATGAAATAACAAACTCCCACGCTGTATTGACAAAAACAGACCAGCTGATTTTGCGTGGAGTGTTTTTGCTGAAACCGACAAAAAAATGTCACCTGCCAGTGATATGAATTAATTTTAACAACAGTAAAAAAAAAGAATTAATAAAATAATCCTAGCCGTGGAATTGGATAATTCAAGGCTACCCAGTAAAATAGCTATAGCCCACACAATGTATATTTTATATACACCACAAAAGAACGCTGTCAATAATGACGGATAACGCTGCAGAACACAAATGTACACTTATTCCCAAGGCGTCCACTAATGTCAGAACCGGTAATAGATATGAAATTGGATATGAATACCCAGCATTCGTTCATCTACCATATATTTTGTGAATCTATATACATGGACGTCGAAGTACTACATATACCTATGCGAAATTACCAATCTACCTGGCCTGATGTAAATTGATCTCATTACAATGACAGCAGAATTTAACACTTCGATGATAGGATTAAAATTTAGATACGTCCGTCTAGATGTCTGACGAGATTATATTTTAGCAATGGAGCCGGGAGGTGCGAAATTGATTCGATAAATACATGAAATGCGATACTCGTCCGTCAGAGTTTCAGAAAGAGTGTTAATCACATGTCATATCTTAACTGTTTTTGATTTTTTTTCGACAACGAGTCGACTTCGTTTTAATAGGAAATGATGAATCATTATTATCTTTTGCTCTCAGACAGATACAGCGTTTGCAGTAAATTTTGCAAAAAATGGTGAGTCACAGTGAGCAGATGATGTTCTGGCATAGTTCAAAACTGTTCATATGTCTACCAGCTGACAGAGAGGTAATTGATTTGTTAGTTTACATATTTGGGTATTAAAATAACAGATTAACATTCGAATGAACAGAGAATACATATATATATATATATATATATATATATATATATATATACGTACTTGCGGGTACGTATAATAGTAAAACATAACCACAAGTGTATGGAATAACAAATTGGACAGTTGGATAACTTTAAGAAACATAATGACAGTATCAAGTGAATGAAATACTTGAGTAGGAATAAAAAAAGAGGACGAAGGTATATTTGCGTGATGTTCTATCCTCTCTGCCGATATAGTAACTGGCACTAGAACAGTAAAATGTTACTATTTTTTTAAATGCTGATCATTGAACATCTTATTGCTATATTTTCGCTCTTATTTCTGATGCAGTTTAAGAAATTGCAAATTTTCTTGAAATCTAGCCATTGCACAAGGTTTTCTATTTACCTAAATATTGTTCCACTGGAGCGATTTTTGGTTTATATATGCGCCATTTTAAATATCCACGATTGCTTTTCGGATAAAAAAGCAAATTATCTTTTGATTCGGCAAAATTAAACAAATATATATTTGTAGCTCCCACGTTTCTTATTTTAGTCTTAAAACGAAGTTATTGAAATGCTATATCTATTATAACCGTAGATGTCGAGAATCAGAACTTCGTACACTATTTTCGAACGTTGTTAAAAATAAATTTTAAAAATATTTTTTTCGCGCCGAATTTCTGATCAGCTGTTTACGGTTAAAATTTAGACCCTTTCCAAAGTTTTATACCTTTCATTATAAGCATACCACAGACAACATATAGAAATCGAAAATATTCCATTTTAACTCGAATAAATAAGTAAATCTGACGACAGTTTCCAAGAATTAAACACGCAGGATCTGCACGGTTATAAACTTTACGATTTTTTAATATTTTCTTTTGTAAATCCTACAAATATGAGATAAACGGCAAAATACAGGGTAATTCATTGTCTATATACCACTTTAGTAAGTTTTATGTCTCCATGTTAAAATTCAAAGGTATGATTTTTTTAATGTTGGCGAAAATTTTTTAAAAGTGGTCGTTTGGAAATCTCGAGCAATCCAGTCAAATTTGCTCCAGTGGACTCGCAATACATGTCTCTTGTCAGTTGATCCTAATAATTGTGGTGGATACGGAAAATAACCACGATAAAATTTTACTATGAATTCCAACTGGCAATCTCTTGATAGACTTTAAGACTTTTCTAGTGAAGTACGATACGATACGATACGATTGTACCACCCCAGCCAGGAGCAATCCTGTCCCGGTGAGACCGGTACACCAGGGGGCACTGATTTGTTAGGACTGGAACACGTGCTCTAAGGATGGGTGGGGAGTTGGAATTTAATCAGCCGGTATACATGGCAACCTAATGAGCCAATATAGGAAAGAAGGTTGGGCCGGAATGGGATGGGTTGAGCAATTTTTTATATATATATTTTTTTTATTATAAGATATATTTATATAATACATACATATACAAATATATACATATATATATACATACATTCACATATATGTATGTGTTTGGTGTGTGCATGTATTGTCCAATGTGCCCTGAAAGCTACACACAAATTGGGCCTATTGAATTTTTCTGTCCCGCGTGCCGATTTCTACCTTAAGATTGTTAAGTTAGAAATCTGTGAGTCTTTGCCTGCATCTCGTGGTTTTCCTGGTCTCTGCAGGCGTCTTCTTATATCATCTTGACTTTTCTTGCTTCTAGCCTCTTCCTGATTTTCCTTGGTTCTTCTTACTCTCCTTGCATATTTTGCATTGTACTGGCTCTACTTGTTTCTTCTTGCGTCTTCTTGGTAATAAAATACCAAAAATTCTAGCAATAAGAATCAGTTACAGCCAAGAAACATAAAGGCATGGCGCCGAGAAACAAATAATAATGTCATTACTACCCTGACGAAGAAACCATCGGTTTTGAAACATGTAGGTAATTGTGATTATATTAGTGGTTTAAACAAAGTTATTTGTTTTAATTTAATTCAAAATGACGCCACAAAGTGATTTTGCGAAGTTTGAAGAAATAAAAATATAGCTGACTACGTTCCGCATTGCAAGAAATCAAAATTAATGAATTTCAAACACATTAAAATATAACACGAAAAACAATAGGTAATAAGGCGATCAAAAACTTATGTCAGATGAATATTCATTCAGTTTCAATATATCTTATTGCACATAAAATGACAGATCAACATCATCTTGTGGTTAGTAAAAGTAAAAAGTCTAAATTATAAAATCATATTACGCAATCCCCTGACCGTGAACACTTTGTGGTCTAATCAATGGTAAACACATAAATAATCTTATACAATGGGTAATATATAAATAATATGTACTCATAAAAGTGACTATTATACCGAATCGAATAGTTAAAACCCAATGAATTGACCTAAATTTGCAGGTGGTACAGCAAATGGGTAAAAAAGTCCAACGGATGCCGATTGTTATTAAATAAACTCCCTGCCCAACAAAAATACACGTAGTTGATTATTTGATTAACTGATATTTTAATGAACTAGATTGTTTGTGATGTTAAAACATTCACATCGAGGTTGTAAAGAGAAATATTGGTTGTCCAATTAGATTCGTTTGTAAAAGTAATAAACTCGTAAATAATATTATTTATCTGCCAATGGACCGTTTTACAAAAGTTTATCAATGCTCTTTAATGTGAAATCGCTTTCGTTCTAATTATAGACATAAATTAAATCCCGTTGGTTGCAAACCCAGTTTTTTGTGATCAACAAACTCGTTTTGGCATATTATTGGTCTGTTTGAAAATCGTTAAACAGTTGACCCGATGCAATGCAAGCTAAAAATAGTTGCAGATATTAACATACATTTGTAGTTCTATGACTAAAATTTATATACAGTAATATTATAATACTGGTGGTATTGCTTGAATTTGTAAGAGTTTCAACACTGAGTCATTTTATTGAAAACAATCAAATATTGTTTTTTTTTTTTGAAATTTAATTTAAATTAAATTTAATAATGTTTATTATTAAGATCTGCAAGTGTTATAGTTTTTATTATTGTGACAGCTATTTCGGCTTACAAGGTCATTTTCAAACTGAGGTATTTCATAATTAGACTACGATATTTATACGATTTATAATGTCAATTTGAAAATGAGTAAATTGATTTATTGTCGGTTAAACCGAATTCTTGGGAAAGTATTCGGTTTAAAATTCCATAGAGTTGTGAAAATTTCAATATGCCAGAGCTCACTGTTTTGCTGCATCACAAACATACTTTTTGTTCATAGGTACAAGTAGTTTCAATGTTCCTGACCTATTTTATTTTGTTATTTGTAGCTTTTCAATCAACGATTCAAATACCCAATCATGTCTGATTATGTCTAAAAGGGATCAAAATCACAATCTGGTCCCCTGCAATGGTAGCATTCTTCCTAACAGGCCCTCCATCGATATGCTCGGTGTAACTCTGTATACTGTAACTCATATGATGTAAGTGACCAGATCAGATACGGGGGCTCCTTCGAAGCCAGAGTTAAGTTAGCCTCCCAGAAACTGGGCGTACTGTACGCTCACTGTACAGGGCCCGCAGGTTTAATAGTACACAACTGCTAACCCTTTATAAATCGCTCACTGTACAGGGCCCGCGCTTTAATAGTACACAACTGCTAACCCTTTATAAATCGCAAGAGCGCCCCACGGTTGAATTTAGCAGCCACCTCTGGTCTGGCACACACCTTCGACTCTGTGCAGAAACGGGCGGTCCGTTTGATAGATTCTTCCGTCTTAACAAACGGATTGCAATCTTTAGAGCACAGGCGTCGGGTGGGAATGCCGTCATTGTTCTACCGGTATTTCAATATAAGATGCTCTAAGGAACTAGCGTCATTTATCCAATTGAAACACGCCAAACGCGCGCCCAACATATGTACACAGTTGACATTTGTTACATGAGAACGGGTCATTTCTACAAGTCGTTCTTGAGTTCCACAGCTCGGCTGTGGAACGATTTGCCGGTTAGTGTATCCTACTTCCTACATCATGTTCACTCCTTCCTTTCCTCAAAAAGACCCTCCACGTAGCATCTTCAAAGATGACATAGGCCCTTAGGGAGATTATTTTCCTCGGGCATCCTGTATGAAGTTAATATTTAAAAAAAAATGGAAAGCATTGCATTGATTTTTTTCTTAGTTGGACATAAAATATCTGATTTATAGTTTAAATTGTTTGGATATCGGCAAAAGTCAATCTCGACCATGAAATCGTGGCAGATTAGAAGAAAAGAACAATAAATTGTTCAATGAGAGGTGTATTTACTATTCTACTTCGGCAGTGGGCGTTAGAAGTCGGCGAGATCTGGATAAAAGAAAGGCTGAATGTTCAATGCATATAATTTCCCTGTAGTCTTTCCATTCCGCCACAACAAGACATGTTGCTGTGAAGGTCAAATAAGTCGTGCACAATGCATTCAAATCTATTTTATTCGCAAATACATTTACGGAATCCACGATCCCAGGTATACAGGTCCAGTTCACTGAGACAAAGTACCAAATTGCGAAATTCAAAGCAGGTACCGATAACAAATGATTTCGAAACCGAATAATGATGGACCAGTGTTCAGAGAAGAAGAGAATTGCTTGAATGAACCCCGACAATTAATCACTGACTGTAAAAATATAACGGTTCAGATGGATGGCGAAATACATAGTAAGATCAATGTTCGTAAGAGCTCTGAAATAGATGAATGGTGGTTGGTGGGTAATACATGGGCACCGAATTCTAAATGTCATAGATACGGAGGCAAACGAACAATACAGAAGTACCTGATAGAAGATGAAGCCGAGGAAAGGAATAATGATCAAAGTCCAAAAACATTGTGCACTGATGAGTACTGATAGATAGCACTTCTATAAATTCTAGCTAAAAACAGCATAATGTTTGCTACTTTCAAGAATAATAAAAATTACTTAAGAAAGAGAAAAGGAAGAAGAGAAGAAGAAGAGGGAGAGATACGACAATACGAATAATGAAGGGAGCGCGCTAATATTAAAAACGAGAATATTCAATCGAAAATTGTAAAAATGTTTAAAAAACTCGCTCGTTTAAGAATTTTAAGTTTTCTGCACCATTTAAAGAGATATGGAGCTTCAAAAGTTCACTTTAATAACCGACATGACAGCTAGTTCAAAAATATTCCAGAAACAAAGTTGAAATCTGTACCTAAAGAAAATTTATCAAAAAATTAAAGACGGAAATAGATGGAATTCAATTGATGGAATCTGAAAGTCTCTGTTTTTAAAGTCAGGCAGTAAAGTTGACAACTTTTTAGGCTTGGAAAACATTTTGTCAGTTGGCCCTTATCACTACGCTCACTAACCCTCGGGTGAATAAGAAACACATGTGAAGACCATAAAAGGAAGTAGTCCTCGAAACATTGGACCAGTCAACATCTGCCAAATGTGGAAGCGAAAGACGGCTCTGGGCCGCACTACAAAACGAAACTCACATCAAAACATCAAACTAAAAGCTGACATTTTGACGGTTAGGGCACGACTTTGGGAAGTAAACTTGTTTTTGATTCGCCCCCGCGGCCGCTTCCCGGTGAGATTTATGACCGAAAATTAAAAACAAAGTTTTATGAATCAGGCTCGAATTGCGAAACGATTGTTAAATAATATAACTAGAGGCACAGCTCGCCGATACGTGATTTATTCGGACGCCACGAATGTAGAGCGGAATAAATTGCGGCCGATAATAAATCATCGAGGGGATTAAGATTTAAAGATACAAGGAGATATTTTATTGGAGTACCTACGGGGATAGGTACTGCACGATATATCGGAAAACAATTATTATTTCCATCAGTGGAGAGTGAAATGTTTATTTTGACAATTGAAAAACCCGCCTGACTTATTTACAAATAAATAAACTGCCCTGCATGGAGAAAAATGTTATTCTAAAATACGATCATTTTATTCGTAAAAACGGTTAAAAACCATTTAAAACGGGACTGAAGTTCTTACGAACAAATTAACAGAGTTTCAATGTTTTTTAGAGGGAAAATGTAAGAATAATTTCTTGGTATACGTACGAAATTACGTATAATAATAATAATAATATTTGGCTAATTTATATAGCGCCGTTTTCGTGAAAAATCACCTCAAGGGCGCTGTACAAATAAACTAAGATTTATAATTATAACTAGTGACTTACATCTAAGACTTATAGCTAGTGACTTACGATTAAGACTTATAACTACTGACTTAACTAGTGACTTATATTTATATTTACACCAGTGACGTAAAGTTAGAGATTCACAACTAACATAGGTACTTATATTTAAAATTACGTATTTTGACTTTTGCCAGGGTTGTCACTGATAACAGTGATAACATTAAAAACCAAATAACAGGCAAAACTCTGTAAGTATAGGCACAAACAGGTAAAGTAAGTTAATTCTGCGAGACGAAGCAGTTTGAGGATTTTGCACATACATATTATATTCTACATTACTATTAGACATTTTATATATTACATACACTTTTTAAAATTTTTTTGCGCCAGAAAAAGAAGGAAGTTCTTATATAATACATTATAATTTTTGACACGGTTGTAAAAATTAAGTTAATGGGTTAGCTAGATTTATAGGCAAGTTTGTATTCGTGGACATCGGCAAATATTAGAGTATAATTAAACAGTCAAAAAAAGGAAAATAGCAATGTTTCAATAGAATGAAATATACCAACAAATTATTCTTACATTTTCCCGCCAATAAACAGTTTTAACAAATAAAATGATCGTATTTTAGAATAAAAATTTTCTCCGTGTGTGTTGGAGAACTGAATACAGAAGTCAATAGAGAAGATAGCATTATACAATGCATAACTGGTACTGTTTCAGATGACAGTGAGGAATAAAAATGGCAGGGAAAGGACGAAAGTCGGCTAAATGCAGTAGAAAATAGATCCCTGAAGTGTAAAAAATTGCAAGGCAATAGCAAGAAAAGGAAAATGGAATAAGCATTTGCTTATAAAGATGATTTTGGACATGTCCGGATGAGCAGAGAATCGCGTGTCAGTAGAACATATTATGAGGTGCAAGTAGATGTAACAAAAGTCAGGGAAGAAGTCGTACCAGGCAGACATGGCAGATTCATGTGAGTAAAATACTTGATTTCGATCATGACAAGAGTAGGCACAACGGTAGAGTTTGTATGGAATGTACGCCAAGATACCCCTGTATTCAAATGGTGTGATGGTAAGTTAGTTAGCTTTCCAATCGGTTTGATGGTAATAAACATTCACATGCAGTTAATTAATCCAAGAAACACACATATTCCTCGTACAAAGAGCTATTGAGAGCGATGTTGGGAGTTGGGAAGGTATTGGCAAAAGGTGTCACGATAGACTCTAGGTTAATAGATTTCTTAGAAACCTCGTTGCGCAAGTTGGTTTAACTTTACTAAGATATATGTAGAACTGTTTAATAAACTTCGTTATGTTAGTAATTATTATCGTAAAACGTAGGAGAGATGATTAGTTTCTCTAACATTTTGATGATAGAGAAACTTATCATCACATGAAGAGAAGTCTTGGAGAAGAATCGTTAAAATTTTCCACTGGCAATAATGAAAAGTCAAATAACCAAATTAATACGTGGACATCACGGTTTATCCTTTCCACTAGAGAAGATTCCAATAAGTGCGCAAAATTTTACATATTGGATAACAGTCTTTCATTTAATTAAGCAATCTCCGAATAAGAACGTCTTAAAAATATTATTTTTGAAACATTGTAGGCGAATAAAATATGTTAATTTAATTTATTGACTTCTTGAAGCAAATTACAAACTTTAATCTGTAACCTCAAAAAGACCTATATATACTCCCAAACAAAAACAAAAATAGATTCCTCTACCGTCGGTCGATTATGAACGCAACATGAGAAAATTGCGCTTTCTCTTTTTATGAATAGTTTTCTGAGGAACTTGTTTATGAGTTTATGACGTTTGTAAATATTATATATCTTTGAGCAATTGTAAACTTCTTGTAACAATTCCATTATATGTAAGCTAAACTACATTTTTTTGTAGAAACCATTTCTTTCAAAATTTTATATTTTCCCACATCAATTATCATACACTAATTTTTTTTTTGTTTGTCTGTAGTATTTAAGTTGAAGATATTTTTTTTACACGTTCGCGAAATATTTTGAGACTTTCCACATCGCATTCTTTAGTGGCACCTGTGTAGTATCTATTGATTGAAATTAAAATTTTCTCGTATCACGTAAACCTAAATACTGACTTATACTTTTATCCTCTTTGCCATTTGATATGTCTATGTATCACTTCAGCACTAGTTCACAGTCGGGAGACGCGAAAAACATGTACACGGAAAACACAGCATAATATGTGGGCGGTTTACATTTTTCACGTGAGAACGGTCGTTCGTATGGTGCGTTCTTGTAGGTAGTCAAAATCTCGACAGTAGAAACATCTTCTGGATTTTGTGTTTCCTCCCTCGCTTCTACATCATGGTTGTCTGCAAGTTTCGGGTTTATTCCCATTTTAAAGAAAATAACCTATCGCACAACATTCTGAAAGTTAATACAGACCCTAAGAGAAATCCTGTGGGACTCCTTCAGTTGAGTAAATGTAAAAGTTCTCCAGTCGACCAAAAGATGTTTTAAAACCTAAGAGCAACAATAATGTTACTCTAAGAATAATACCGAATACAAGAATGATGTTGATGTTTCTGAGAATTTTTGAGTAAAAAGAGGTGATAGATCTCATAAAAATGAACTGAATTAGATCAAAGAAGACCCGTCGTAAGTAGATAACTAGATTGCTCAATCCATTGATACCATCGATCCATTATATATCATTATTTCCATTGCACAAGATCTCCGAACAATATGGATTGATTTCACAACGTTCCCACTCCGTTAGGGAGTGCTACCGAATATACGGAACCGTATCAGACGCCTTACAGCCTCGGCATGACTTAATCTCGGACTTATCCGGGATCGGTAAGACAAGACACCCACCGATATGGGTATTCAGATTACGTCCAACGCCACCACGGTAAAGGCGAGATTAATTCAATAAAACGTTGACAATAAAAATTAGGCGAATTACAACAATCGACAACGGGGTAGATGATTTAATTAGATATGCCCACTTGACAACTTCATGTATCTGCTGATCTCACCGTGAAAATTCGTTATACATGCTATAATCTTGAGGCGAGACGTCACGTCGAGACAGGGCCGGCCCTGTGCAGGCGCAATTGGAGCAGTTAGCTCTCGACGCCGACTTGTCAAGGAGCCAAGGAAACAAGGCGCTGATAATACCTAAAACCTAATATAGCGCCAGCCGCCATTTGGCTTTGGGCCGGTCGAGGCATTCGGTGAGACTTTTATTTAGGTGGTTGAGCCCAAATGTAGCCTCTTCCTTCTATCATACAGTTATTGCTTGGGTTTTTTGGTTGTATAGTGCCTGCATTCACCTATTACCAATTGCTCGCCTCACGTTCGTTCGCTTACGATCTGCAGGAACAGAAGCAACTACTATCGATGCGAACTCTAGCGGGATAAAAATGTAGTCTCCAACACGGTCACCAACCATCTTGGACCGGAAAGCAGCAAACAAATTTACAGAAAGATGAAATGCAAAATGCTCGAGTTAAAACAGAACATTTTTTTCTTGGAGTAGGCTTCAGTCTCTCCCTCACCTCTTTCACTTGATTGACTGATTTTACGTTAAGTGACGCATTTTCATAGGCTTTCAAATTCTAATTTACATTTAATTTTGTGATCAGTAGGTATACAGGAGTGTCACTAAAAGATGAAATTAAAAGTTCACGCATTCGTGGTAGCCTGGGTGTCACGGACATAAACAATAAGCTAGAGGAACGACGGTTGAGATGGCATGGTCACATAAAACGGAGACCACCAGACAACACAGTGCAGCAGGCAATGTCTATGGAGCTTCATCGACAGTCATCTAGAGGAAGACCAAAGAACTCCTGGATGACTCAATGCTCTAAAATTCTAAGAAGAAATGGCCTGGAAGAGAGCGATACCCAGAACCGAAGAAGCTAAAACTTGAGAGAGCCGACCCCAACAGCCTACCTAGGCAATGAGTTGGGACAGTGCAGGGAAGAAGAAGAAGATCAGTAGGTATACTGATATAAATAAAATGGTTGTAATGCAATTAAGCCACCGCTTAGTGAGTAGCGAAACCGTCGTGAATACCAGTAATACAAGTCAGTGCACATAAAGAATCCTTCTGCTTTCAAAATTATTGACAAGCACTGGCAGTTGCTTGAATACTGTGAATAACAAGTAGAGTTTCCATAATGGAGGTTGTTGGAGTAGGTGAGGTGATGGATAAAAGCCTGAAACTGCATGTTGTGACGTATGTAGGTAGCGTTAAGTACCACAAATGAGAAAGTGATGCAATAAGACAGGATGTCGATATGTGCACGAAGCACCATTACTCTCAATACAATTAACACTAAAATGCTTTTACAGAGAACTGAGAGAACCATCTCGATTTGACTGAACAAATAACCCTGCTTTCCGTTGTAGGTATTAATTAACTGTTAAATAAATCAAATAGATTATAGATTACTTACATTATTTATTGAGGTAACGAGAACTTAATGAAGCTATCCAAGTATTGATTGGAGAAACTTCACAAATAAGTTTTTCAATTAAACCTAGTAATTTACCAGAGATAGTTAAATTGAGCGTTGGGTTAGTGTGTCAGCTGTTTTCCTATACAATTTACACTTCAATTACCTTAAAATCGAATGAAATTAAATAAACACAATTTTTAAACAACCTTATTTTTGTTTCTTCAAAACATAACATTTCAAAATTGCCAAAAATTCTTTCGGTAGATATTTGTTTTTAGTATATTACCCATTTCTATTTCTGACTAGTAAAATAAATGAGTGGTTAAAAAAAGTATTTGTTTCATTTAATGACAAGCCACAATGTAACTGCTTTTTTTAATAACATGTTTTTTATTTTGTTTTTTATACATTATAATGTTTGTAAATTGAATGGCTATCATCCGCTTAGTGTATAAAATAATTGGCCTTGGACAGGATTTTAGAAGCTTAAGATGGCTATCTGATTATGTCCATGAATAAATATGAAAATTTTGTGACAGAAATGAGATCACTGCTTGCGAAATATTATTTGCTGTCAATGGTTGCGCGCGGCAGTTCAAAACAATATTTTACGTAATTCAATAATTTTCAAAAATAAACTATTTTAAGATGCGCGTTAATGCCACATGAAAACAAACGGTCTACTATTGCATAAAGTGAATATTATCATAGTTAAAAAAACATAAAGCATCCTGGCATGAACTTTGAAAGTAAACATCGAAACTCCGAAGTATGTCAGAACAATTATTGAAAAACTCGAAATGTCAAGATCATCAATTACCTGTTGTTGAATGCTAGTCAATATTGACACGAGTTAGATCTAGAGTGTTTCTCGCAAAATTCGGAATAGACACGACTCAGTATGTTCACAGTTCATACCAGACATTCTGTCCACACAAAGCCGACGTCAGTCCATTCAATAATTTTGGTAGTGATCAAATATTTGTCAATTTTCTTTAAAGTCGATTTCTTCAGATCTGTGAACGGATTTGGGTTTGTTTACCAGTGTACTAATAAAGTGGGCGAGTTAATGTTAACGTAGGTTTTTACGTGTACGTCGGGACACGTATTTCTTTTGAAGTTTGCCGTTTTGACCAAATAATTAAGTTTAAATGAGTTAATGAGACGAATAAGCGTCAGATTTGTCAACTATATCATTTGGTCGGTGTAAATTAGCGACTAAAATATTACGTGCACGTTAGAATAGAAATTTCATTTGAAATACGCCGTTTTGATCAAATAATTATTTTATAAATTAGTTAATATTATATTGAATAAGCATCAGATTTGTCGTGTACATATTATATCAATGGATGTGGGTGTGTTTGGTGTAATAATAAAATAAGAGCACATAAGAATGCGGCTTTCGTTTGAAAGATGAAATTTTGTTCAAATAATCATCTTACCGTTTTTAAAGGTAGATTTGGTACGGTTGTTAAATGCACCGAAGAGATCGGGGTTATCTATTGGTGTTGGGATTACGAAAATGGATTGGATTTAGTGACGCAAATATCAAAAAAAATGTGGGCTATTAATAACTAGAAAACGAAACATGTTTGAAAGATGCAGAAATGACCGAATACTTGTCGTTTTCGTTTCCAACGGGTTAATAAGAAGAATAAGTTAGGTGCCGATGAATGGTAATGATAACATTGAATACGTCTTTGGACGGCACGCAAATGAAGAAGTGAAGGGTCTTGAATATGACACGAATTCTTCGCCATTGTCGGAGGAGATAATATTAAAACCGATTGGACCAATCCTGACGCTGGGATTAAGGCTTGCCTTTTCAATTGACTCACAAAAGGGATTCAAAGCCACAAAGAACCGGTGAGCAAAATGCCACTTACAGAGGTACAGAGCAGTCGGAGCATGCCGTAAGGTTTTAGGACACGTCAATCTATTTCTGTCGAGTAATACTAAAGAACATAACTGTATTTTTCGAACTATAGATAATATAAACAAGGAGAATGGGCCATGAAGGTGTCGCGAACATCCTTCACCCATTTTATACTAATGCAAATCGCATTTATGCACGACGGCGCTTTTTACCTAACCTACACATCAAACATATTTGTTGGCCCAGCCGTTTTGATAGTCCATGCAGTTTGGTCGTAGTTCGACTACAGTCGGTACGCAAACGGAGAAAAATGTTATTCTAAAATACATCATTTTATTCGTAAAAACGGTTAAAAACAGGACTGAAGTTCTTACGAACAAAGTAACAGGATTTTCGTTGTTTGTTTTTGGGGTGTTATGCCGTGTTGTGCTACCTCCTTCTTTAGCTCTTTTGGCTAAAGAAGGAGGTAGCACAACACGGCATAACACCCCAAAAACAAACAACGAAAATGCTTTTGGCCGTGAAAATCTAAAAACGTATCAAAGTAACAGCATTTCAATATTTATTGGTGGGAACATGTAAGAATAATTTGTTGGTATACGTAATTCCGTACGTACGTACCAACAAATTATTCTTACATTTTCCAGCCAATAAACATTGAAACCCTGTTACTTTGTTCGTAAGAACTTCAGTCCTGTTTTTAACCGTTTTTACGAATAAAATGATCGCATTTTAGAATAACATTTCTCCGTACATCTATGCCTAATCTCGCTTTGTTTCAAAAACCTATGTTCCGACCTGTCTAGTTATCCCATTAATCTATGAAAAGCAAGTTAAATCCGTATTTTCTAAAAGACATCGTGCTAAATCATTTAGTTGGTAATCATTTTGCTCGCTTTCAAACTAATTGACTCCGCCATTCAACAAATGTTTTTTATAATGTTTGAACAGCTTATCCTTGAGCACGGAAAAAAAGTGTTGATCTTTGGAGGTGAAAACACACGGCTAAGGTTATATTTAATTATTGCGGTACTTTAAGTGTGAGTTTTAACGAGGTTTACCTTTTATGTGTGTTGAATGATCTTTGCACCCAGTTTGAAATACATTCGTTAAATTGTTGCGTAAACTCACCTGTAACAAAAGAAAATAAACATGTTAAGAAAATGAATGGAAAACATAAGCTGTTACAGGTTACAGAAAATTTTACTGACCATATTTTACTGACCTTTAATTTACTCATCAATACAATAAAGAATCATACAATATGGTAAGATATAGGATAATAAGGAAACCTGGTCTCTCAGAATTTCAGGCCTTATACACGGAGAAAAATGTTATTCTAAAATACGATCATTTTATTCGTAAAAACGGTTAACACTGGGGCTGAAGTTCTTACGGACAAATAACAATGTTTCAATGTTTATTGGTGGGAAAATGCAAGAATAATTTGTTGGTATACGTACGAAATTATGTAAACCAACAAATTATTCTTACATGTTCCCGCCAATAAACATTGAAACCCTGTTAATTTGTTCGTAAGAACTTCAGTCCCGTTTTTAACCGTTTTTACGAATGAAATTATCGTATTTTAGAATATAATTTTTCTCCGTGTATACTAAACTTGAAATCACCTTGAAAGCTCAACTATTTTACAAAGATTAAGTGAGGCATCACAGACACAATAGCCTAAAAAGATTTTAAGGTTATATGGGCTAAATTTGAGTGAAAAGGGTTAGCTAAAGGGGGCCAAGAGTGATAATAATTGATAAGACTTCAATTGTCAATTAGGTCAGATTAGTTTAGGTTGAAATTAATCAGATAAATAAGATAGGGTGAGACTGATATAACAAACCTACGCAAGGGTATTGAAAAAGCACAAGGTAGAAAAGCCATGTTGTGTCTAAATTCATTAAAATAATTCAAGTCTAAAACAAAGAGTCTTTTAAAATTTATTTCTCATCTTGAACTTTGGTGTTTCGATTCATATAATTTCTTTGGAGCGGGCCATCCAGTTTGATCAGAGACGATCCATTTAGGGCTAAATCGCCCGTTCTTCCGGCCCGGCCGAAGACTACCTTAAAAGGCTATATTCCCCGCTCTGGTCCATCCAGCCCTAGTCTGTGACCAACCAGTCCAATGCCGGTTGCCGCTCTTGTAGTTTAACTGTTTAACAACTTTTTCTAGCGAAGTGTCTGAACTCGAGAGCGATATGTGTACAGTACTGTACAGCATTGATTTGGAACGCAGTACCTCGATAGCCCTTGCACGTAAGTCGGATTACAGCTTTTGAATGTGATAATAAACTTTTATTTCTAAAGCAGAAAAATACAGTACCTACAAGCTTCACCCTTGGCTGACAGCAAGCCATGTTGACATTGATTGCATTTGCTGGTTAGTCCATTTGCTATAAAGGATTCAAACCGTTGTCAAATCGATGTCAAATGTCAGAATAATAGAGGATTATTTTTTAATGTGAATGAATCAAGGAGTGTATGACTGTATAGGTATAGCAAAAATCTGTATTTATGTATTTGCCACTAAATGGCCACTGGCGCAATGAAATATAGACAGCTTTTTCTGTTTGAATTTTGTAAGTATTTACAATACAAAGTAAACATCAATCACAAAATAAACATTAACTCCACACAGGAGGTTCTGAGGAAAAAAGATCCTCAGGGCATATGTCATCTAAGATGCTGTGTGGAGGGTATTTTTGAGGATAGGAAGGAGTGAACATGGGTCTTGGAACAAGAGACCCATGTTGTAGGAGGGAGGAAACACAGAGGCCGGAAAATCATTCCACAGCCGAGCTGTTAAACACAAGAACGAGTCGTAGAAACAACCCGTTCTCATGTGACAAATGTAAACCGTGTACATATGTTGAGCGCGCGTTTGGCGTGTTTCCGACTATGCATCGGTGCCGAGGGGATCAATGATGCTAGTTGCTCGGATCACCTTCCATTGAAATACCGGTAAAACAAAGACAGTATTCCCACCCGACGCCTGTGCTGTAAAGATTGCAATCAGTTTGTTAAGACGGGAGAATCTATTATCTATCTATCGTTTCTGCACAGTTTCTGAGTCGAGGGTTTTTTCAAGTATTGTGAGGCTCCAGACCAGAGGTGACTGCCAAATTCAACGGCGGGGCGCACTTGCGATTTGTACAGGGTTAGGAGTTGTATACTATTAAAGTATTTGCGGGCCCTGTACAGTACGCCCAGTTTGTTTGTCATTGTTAATTAGCAGCCTAGTCTCATTTACAGCCATGTGAATGGGGTCATTATTTTGGTTTTCTTCGACTGTTAATGCAATATTCAAAACTGCGCTTGTACCATGTGCTATATGAAACAGCGACATGCTAATTCCACTATGTGCTATATATATCAGTCTAGCTACGTGACGAAAATGCCAGGCAGATGAAGTCAAATTTATGTGTTTGGTGATAAAAACGACTATGTGGAATAATTGCACTTATTGGCCTAAAACGGGAGTAAGTGCTTAATGAATTATTGATAGGCATTTTGTCTACAACAATTTGTTAAACTTACTCAGAACTACAAAAATAAACTTAGAATTTATTTTTACATTGTGTAACAACCCGTTTATAGTTTCATCCTGGTGAAAGACCATAATTTAGAATCGAAGTGTCGCTTCAAATAGCTCTTTCCCTGTTTGTTCACAAGATCTGAATATACAGATAGGTACTTTCTTACATTCCTCTATCTACTTCCCCTCTTCAGTCACTTCAGTCTCACAAAATATCCCCACTGGGTATTCCACAAAAAAAAATTATTGCTTAAAAAAATTACGATTAATATGGCATTTTTATTTTATTTTTATGTTGACGATTAAATTTTCTACAGCGAGTTTAAGTTTGCCATTTTTGTAATCCCGCCAAAACGGCATTTTCGACGTGTGACGTCATAATGGTCGCTCGTTCTTGAAAAATTTCCGACAGTACTACTTTGTTTGTTTGATGACGTGCATACGAAGCGACGTTGACAATCACGGGCCGTTTTGGTTTCGTTGATTTTTAAGCGTTTTTAAAATGAATAAATTAAAATGAAAATGTAAAAAACAAACATTTTTAGTAAGATGATTAAAATCAGAAAAATGACCTTTAAATAGTGAATATAGTTTCAACAAAATCCCTCGTTTGTGAAAATACCCTATTGGTTATTCCATATTACTATACTCGGTCCGGAAGGTTGAGTTGAGATGACCAGTTGAGTTTGTTGCGTTATTCACCCAAAACAATTACATATAGATACATTTTTACAACTTGGTCGTCGGTTTTAGATGTTTTGATACTTTTGTTTGCAATATAACCAGACCATTTTATATAACTTCTTTTCTTCGAAGAACATGGCCCAATCTTAAATTTAGTATACCAAAGCTTGCATAGCGTTTGGTCGTGATCTGTCCGAGAAGAGAACGCCTCTGGACATCAATGGACGAGAGAAATAGAATTATTATAATGATGAATGAATCAAATTGAACGATTTTGAACTTGAGACATAAAAAATCCAAAATGATCATTTGATCATTATGTTTATGAACTGTTGTTGTGAGTCACAACCGTAAAGATCGCTCGTGGCAGTGAAAAAACTGCCATGGTAGTTTTTTCTGTCCAAAACATTTAGTTGACCTACTAAATATAATATTCCGTTGGAACCAGAAATTCGCAGAGTTTAGAATACCATGGAGATTGGTGGTATATACATGTTTTAACTTTAACCCGCTCACGTACTCCCACTAATTCTCATTGTTTTGTGTATTTGTTGAGCCAGGTTTCCTGCGATAACATGTTATATATATGAAAAAATGTTTTTAATTGCCATAGACCTCGGAAATCAAATGTTTCATGTTTCCTTAAAAATGCTCAATGTTTTCAAAACATTTTGTCGCAGGAGACCCGGCTTTAGTAACACAGATATGTATTTTGGAAAAAATACTGCAATAATAATAAACAGGACTAACTACCACATAAATGCACCAATTTCTCGCTTTCACGAACTTACATTATTTTTATGCCATCTGTAATTTAAAAAACTGGTTTCCTTTGTTTATGCATTCACTCCACACAGGAGGCCCAGAGGTAAATAATTTCTATCAGGGGCGTTATATCAATTGTGTAATTTGTAGAAGTTTGATTGTAAGTTTAGGCAGTCACTAATATTGAATACTTCTTTGCATAATTTGATGTCATCGGCAAAAAGCAGAACTTCTACATCGTCGAAACAACTCACGATGTCATTTATAAATATAAGGAATAGTGTAGGGCAAAAATGACTTCCTTGTGGTAAACCCATAGTTGCATAAACTAGGTTTGATTTGGAAAACTTAATGTTGATGATTAAGATTTTGTTAGAGAGGTTAGTAACCCGAGAACCAATCCAACAACTTGCAATTGTCTATATACTATAATAATTAACACAACGTATTATTTTGAGTAGCAAGTGAAGTACGTATGAGATAATGCATGGTTGTACAATCTCTCATCATTATCACGTATAATCCGAGATATTATATTAAATTAATTACAGTGTTGGTATTGACTACTTTTACGCTATCATAAAATTATTAATACAATAAAACCATAATGTAAAGATTCATTATACAAAAGAAAAGACAATTAACTAGGAATATTAATTATTTTTAATTGATAAACTAATGTTTAAGACAAGATTTTTTTTATGCATAGCACAAAGGGTAACAATTATTATAAACAATAATTATTAGCCTGAGACACTCATTCATATTGAAAAGACCTTCAGAGAAAAAATACATGTCGCTGACGGGTCTCGAACCCGCACCCCTTTGATTGCCGGTCAAGAGCTCCACCCCGCCGTAGCTTAATGGTAGAGCTCTTGACCGGCAATCAAAGGGGTGCGGGTTCGAGTCCCGTCGGCGACATGTATCTTTTCTCGGAAGTTTTTTTCAATATGGATGAGTGTTTCAGGCTAATATTTATTGCTTATAATATAATTGTTAGGAATATTAAATCAGTAATTTATAGCGGCATGTAAATAATAGTTTATCACGGTACCCAAAAGCATGATTAGGATAGTCCATACTCTTATAGATTCTTGATAATCAATGCGAAATAACTTTCACAAATAAATTGAAAAAAAATAAACCTCGTTTTATATTTTAATGTAAAATTATAAACAGTGCCGTATCACATTGGTGCCTGTTTCAGTTTAAAAGCTGAGTTAATGTATTTTGTCAGAAACAAAACGTGTTCGAATGAGGCATTGGTGTTGAGATAAAGGCAAGCATCAAATCATAGCTCTATTAAAGCGAACAAAGCCATTTAGCCTTGAGCCCATTGCTTTATCATTGCTCATCTCTAAAAGTGCATTTCATTTTGCAAAACTACATCAGATGGCTATAAATAAACTAGCGGGATTTATTGATACACCTATTAAAAAGGGTAATTCAAGAGCTATTATCTCTAATTGGATCCTATATCTAATTAGTTACATTTTGATTTATTCTGCATTAATTTTCGCCACAAATCAAATATTATGATGATGTTATTACCTATACATTAAGGAATATTATAATGTGCTTGGCGTTTCCAGTAAGTTTTTATTCTACAAAACTACCCTTTAACAATTTCTTACACTATTCGTTAATTTATATCTTTAGATATCGGCAAATAATGTTGCTACACCAAATAATTAATCGACTGTTCGATAGAAATGACAGAAATACAGATATTGGCTTTTTAACAATTTATTTACTTGCACATTCAAAATATAACGTAAGTGGCTAATTGCTGTAATATTTAAAAAAAAAATCGGTTTATGGTTATTCGAACCGGATATAAAGTGTTCATCCTAAAATTAATTTTGAGTTATTTAAATAATTTAAAATAATCTGTAACTGACCATTAATCATACTTCAAGTTAAATAAACAAACAAAAAAATTGATATTTCATCGCAAACAAAAAAATTAGGTGCGGTTTTTATTGGACTATTAGATGGTTTGAACAATGGACATGTAAAGCGAATGGACAGTGAAGGGTGTGTCAGCAGAATATACGACATGCAAGTGAATGGATGAAGAAGTTGGAGACTCTCCAGGAGGTCTTGGCACGAATGGACTGGAGTCAGGACAAATCTAGAAGCAGAACACCTAACGGAAAAGTGATGTTTATGAGATGATGTAAATAAAGACATGATAAAGAAGAGACCTGCGCAAGAGTAACCTAACTTTTTTAGAAGAAAGATTGTAGAAATATGTTATAATAAATTTGTACGGCGCCCTTGAGGTGACTTTTCACGGCGCTATACAAATCATTCAAATATTATTTTATTATTATATCTGAATAATCACGCACTTCCCCACGTTCCTTTCCTCCACTTTATTCTAAAACTTTACAAAATGAATGGTTGCAATTTTGCATTGTGTTTCTTGCTTATTGACGTCACATAAAAAGTAAAAGTAGTAAAATGTAAAATAGAAAGGTTTGGGTAGAAATATTATCTATCCGCGCTTTCAACATCTTCGTATTTATTCTGCATCGAGGGATTCAATGTTTACTTTAAAACTTTTAAGTATTTGAAAGAAGTTAAAGACAAATATTGACCACCCTTTAACCCTTCCATTATTTACCAAACAATGCATCGGGCAGGTAAAATAGTAGCGTAAAAGCCTACCAGAGCCTTACCAACCATAATATATGGCTATCCCTATGGCAATAATAATGGGGAAGGTAAAGTGTTTTTACAGGCGAAATGTTTTTTTTAGAAATATAATATTTATTTCATGTATTTTTAAGGGTATAATAGAGTATAGACAGACCATGGTGTGCATCGAAGAAGTATGTTTATTCGATTTTTGTTTTGAATACGAAGGACACTGACCCGTTTGAATGAACTAGCGCAAACCACTGAAAAATCACGGGATTGGTGAAGTTGTAGTATTTTTAAAACCAAATTTGCCTCAGAATTTAGTGACGGTCAGAAATATACTTTGGAAAAAGTTGAAAACTTACGTCATCTGTCAAAAATCTAAACAAAAGAAATAAGTTTTTTTTAATATGATTACCGCACAAGAGTTCGAACTGCTCCCATCTGGAACCAGTGAGACTTTGGCATCCCCAATTGCGGTATGTTGTGAGGTTGAAGGTAGTGAGGAGGGGAAGGAGATGAGGAAGGTACATATTTAGAATATAGAATTACAAATTAATAAATTAAAATTAAAAAAAAAATCGTAACTACTTTATCGATCGTCTGAATTGTTCCCAAAATCGATTCCAATTTTAAAATATAATAACTGACATAAAATAGATAAAACTTAATTTCAAAGCAAATTCAAGTTCTATAGTTCATTGAACCGGAGTTACAGGCATAAAATCACAATCCAAAATATTATTTTAATAAATATTTTGTATAAGTGCCCGAAGATTTTATATTAGACTTTTTAACTTACTTATAAAATAGTAGATATATCTCCCTACAGATATGAAAAGTCAAGATACTTAATAACATAAATGAAACGCTTTTCTTCTAAAACAAAAGTCTCTAAAGTGGACCTCTGGCATCATGAAATTTGCACAGACGTTCTGACTGGATTTTATAGGAAAAATCAACTGTCAACTTGAATTTCCACGATGCTCCAATGAGTTTCATATTATCGATAGATTAAAAATTAAGGCAAGAAAAAATCCAATATTTGGGCGAAGTCGGCTGTCTCTCCAAAAGTACAAATTCTCTTCAGTTAAATACAAAACAAATGTACAAAATTCTGCTATTCTCTAAAAAGACTACCTTTATAAAAAAAAAACGAGTGTGCTTTAGACCATACGATTGAAGTAAATACTTATTTAGCTCCATCTATATGTATGTCCATATATATGATTAAATGTATATATATTAATTTCCAAAATTAATTTCAAATACTTATTTAAATTTATTATCATTCGCCTCGCCCGATCAAGCCATGCGCATCGACGTCCGCTCCCCACCTCTTTTGGCGCGTCACTGGTATTTCAAAACACTGACTGAAATATTTCATGCACTGGCTATGAGAGGAAGAGAGAAAGAAAATGTTCGCAAGCACTGCTCTCTTTTGCTTCTACGGTGAGCCCGTTCGCATTTCACTTTTCGTTACACATTCGCCAGTTTACCCCTCTTATATAATATTTACTTCAAAAATAATTAAAGTACACAGTACCTACGCAGTTTCCCTACAACATAATAATAAAAACGATTCCTCTTTAAATTAGTATTCAACTAGCGAGCAACTCATCACGTACAAATTTCATTGATAAAATTCAATCCCGCCGCATTTGGGACTCGTTACCGTCATCATTACAATCATTACACATTATCATTTGACGGACATAAAATAATAATGGCGTTACAATAAATTACCGCACGCAATCATTTCATTCATTCAACAATTCACTCCACACGATTCCAGATACAAAGTATTTACTTTATTTTCGTCTGAAAATACTTGTAACGTGCTAAATACTAGAGATTGTCAATTTACTTACGACTTACTACTATGCGAGATAGTGCAGGGGTCGGCCATCTTTGGTACGCGTACGATATCAAATACTGTCTACATGTCAAACAGTCATGCGGTGATTGGGTTTGTAGGTCATATGAAATATGTACATTATTTTTAACTAAGGACGGTGTTTGTCTTAAGCAGCTAAACTCTTGATCGGTGAGCTTTGGCGTCATGTAATTTACACAACGTTTTAGTAGAGAATTTATGGGTTTACCCCACTATTTTCAGCTTGAAACTTCATTCCAATCGTGAGTTATGGAGCTTTGAAATTTTCATAAAAAAATTTTTTTTTTTGGACTTGGTATGTACACTTGTACGCTGGTATAAATAGTCTTATACTTGATGCATTTTAATGAAAACGTTTTATATAATTTTGTTATTTGGCGGTAAATCCTCTCTGTATACCACTTCGGGACACTTAGTTATTTTTGTGTAAATAGGTAAACAATTTTCCCTAAACCGACAGCATATTGTACATACTGCCGACATAATCCAGCGGTAGGGCGTTAGACTCCCATTCCGAAGGCCGCGGGTTCGAACTCAGCGTGCGCAAATAAATTTTATTTAATTGATTTGTGTTATTTCACAATTAATTATTTAAAATAATATATAGTATATTTGCGGCACGTTCCAGAGTGAAAGATACTCTTACTATCGCCCTGGTGTAAGACCACCATTCAGAATTGAAACGTTTCTTGAAATGGCTTGATGTTTAGTGACTAGATCTGAAAAGCAAGGTACTTCCTCACCTTCCTCTTCCTCGTCTCCTTCCCTTTCCCACTTACCTTCAGCCTCATAACATACCCCAATTGGGGATTCCATAGTCTCACTGGCTCCAGACGGGAGCAGTTAGGACTCTTATGAGGTATTTATTCACTATAAGAAAAAAATATTTATATTTATATAAGTATGCCGGGGGGCAAACTATCGGGAAGTCAACTGTCATGATGGAATCCAATTTATCATCCTCTCTAGTTAGGTATCTACGTAGGCATTATTACGCATATTATTACTTTTTGCATGTACAATTGTAGTAAGCATGAATTTGACGATTCTTTCCTTATGCTCTTTTACATTTTTGGTTAGATGTCAGATATTAAAAACAAATAGTGTTGCACTGTCTCATAAGACAGAGACACTAACTGAGACAGTACTATGTACTACGCCTTATCTCGGCTTTGGAGCGGTCCCCATTCATAAAGCGGTTTGCGGGCGCAGTATTTACCCGCCCACACGTGGCACGGGAAATAATGCATCACGGCGAAACGTCCGTAAATAATAATGTTCAACCAACAGACACTCGGGTTATCACATACTCGAACTTGTACAGAATTCACATACACAACACAATGTCTACATACAACAATCTTTCAAGAAACTGTGGGAATTTGAGTAAAGCGAAGCCAAACGTCTATTTTAGATCAATCTCTAAACGAATCGGTTTACATTATAAAAACAAAAAAATATGCGATTGATAACTTGAAGCTTTTCCTATCGTTTCCATTGAGTAAAATAAAAATAAAGTTGTTAATTACTTAACAAAAAATATAAGTGTAAACAATAAAAAATTAAAAAAAAATTATCATTATAAACGTATGAACGTATATAAGAAACAACATTTTTTTTAAATATATTATTTTATTTTCGTTGTTTGTTTTTGGGGTGTTATGCCGTGTTTTGCTACCTCCTTCTTTAGCCGACCTTTCGGACAGCGTTGCAGTGTCCATCATCAGGGCAGATCCGACACTGCAACGCTGTCCGAAACGTCGGCTAAAGAAGGAGGTAGCACAACACGGCATAACACCCCAAAAACAAACAACGAAAATGCTTTTGGCCGTGAAAATCTAAAAACGTATATAATTTTATGTTTAAAATTATCTGTGACCGTTTCCATTGACTAAATTTTATTTTTTCTTATAAAATTATTCACAAAATAAATAAAAAACATTTTTGCACTCTAGACTCCGTATGTCAAGCTATTTGTATGCCTCGCGGCGAAATAAGGCATGCTAAGAATATATCATTTTTTGGCTTGTGGCTTCCTCAGGCAACCAAAATTTGTCATTATGTAAACACGATAGATATAAATGAGAGAAATAAGGGAGACGGGGCATGGACGTCAGAAGGGCGCGGGTTCGAGTCCCGTCGGCGGCATGTATCGTTTCTCGGAAGATTGTCTCAATGTGGATGAGTGTTTCAGGCTGATAATTATTGCTTATAATAAAAATAATTTGATTTTAATTGCCAAACATTATTATTTATCACAGGTGAAAAATAGAGTACATTGTTTCAGTTCATGAATCATGAACCGTCCGAGCTTTTGATACATCCGTATTATTACAAGCACTCCGAAAAGATATCTGCGAAGATCAATCATGTTTTTCTATTCGCCGTACAGAGCAAATAAATAAATGTTATAGGAGGGTCAAATGTATTTTTGATTGATAGTAAACCATTTGAAATAGAACGGAGTGTTGCTTTTTTAAATCTAATATTTAGAAAAAAATATAACACAAAAAGGTGTTGAATTTGGCAATGATCTTCTACTTGAGGGAAGTTGAAGAAGAATGGGAAGATTAAAAAATGATATGGCAGAAAAGGGTTCTGAGAAATCTTCAGTCTTCCAAAGTTTTTGTATATTTCTAAGAGGTAAAAAAATCAAAGAGAAAATATTACCTCTGGAGTTCGTTTTCACGAGAAACCAGCTACATTTATGTCAAGAAAATATGCTTCAAATCATTTTTGCAATGTTTTATGGACAGGCACATATTTAGCAGCTATCACCCTACCCATCTCCTACCTCTCCCCAGTTAACTACTTCAGCCTTGCATATGGGGATGCCACAGTGTCACTTACCCCGGATAGACGGAACTTTGGCGCATTAAATAATCTTTTTTTTATATTGTAAAATACAGTTATTATAATACTAGGGCAGACCCGTTAACCAAAAACATGACAGGAAATTATTTAAAAAAAAAAAAAAAAAAATTTAAAAGAAATATATCCACAGCCTGGCTTTTAAACCGGCAACTATTTTAAGAAAGGCGGCATAAATTCATTACAATATGTGGGTACCTAACCTACTGCTAATTATAAGAATGACATTTTTTTGAATTTTCAAATGTGACATACGAAACTAGGTACTCAAATCACAACCGAAATAATTATAATATTCGCAAATTAAGACCGATTGTCGTGCATAAAATGAGATAACCCACCATTTAATTTAGAAATCATTGTTTTTATTTAAAGTCGAATTTATTTTTTTAGAAGTTATTCATTTTAAATTTAGAAGTCATTCTGTCATTTAAAAATAGATCTTTCATTCAAAAGTAGTTATTTTCGTAAGTCTTGTTTGAGAAGTTTTTTGCAATAATAATGAATTGACCCAATCAAAAAGTGATTACAATAATTCGTCTAACATTCAGCACGTTCCCACGAAACGAGACTTTATCATTCTCAGGTCTAGGTAGAAAGCATTGAGTTTTCTAAGAAACCGTTCATTTTACGTTCATATTAGGTATCTACTGCGTGTTAAATTCTGTTACCAGGTTTATCTCACTTAAACTAGAGATCTAGAATCAGACGTATGGGAAGATTGGTACTTACACTTACTACTCGCTACAACACTCTGAGAGGTCAAGGACTGAAAGAGTAACATCTCGTTTATAGGAAGCTGCGAGCACTCTTATCTGCAAAGTAACACTTCTACACAAACTGAGATATTTCAAGCGCTAGTAACATAAAACCACGGAAATAAACATACTCCACGTTTTGAGATAAACAATTGACGTTCGTACGGAACTAGCGGAATATTATTTATTTTATTTATTTATTCAAACGCCTATTGGGCTTTTAGTTTAATTTTATTTATTTATTTGTAAGAGAAAAACAGCTTATATACAACAACAAAAGAAGAGATACATAATATATACAAAGTTAAATTGAGTCAAGCCAAAAAGGTATTTTATGTTAAAGTTACAATGGAGATGGAGTTTTAATGCACATTCATAGATAGACGTAATTATTTTGTTATAAAGAACATAAGAACATAATGGTTATAATATTATTTTAATCATCATAACAGCATATTAACAAACTCATAAAGTTAACCATAATTGCATAACTGCATGTGTATTTGCTTTTTAAAGGAAGCAATGTTCTTAAAGTAAAATATTTCGACAGATCAAGTTTCATTCCCTACATGCAATTTCTGAAAACAAGAATTGGAGATACATTAAACGGAGCCAGGAGCTAGTGTTTGTATTTATTGGGTATGCCAATGGTAAGCGATAATTTGTCTTAGTCACCAGGTCAGGGCTGTCTAGAGTGTCTAGATGTCCGTTAATGATTTGAAATAATTATAAAAAGTCACACATTTTTAATTAAATTGTAGCAATTTAAGTGTTGGTAATTTAAGCAATAGCATCACTATAAATTATATGATCAATTCTAATACGTAATTTATAATTAATGTGCCTTACAAATTTTAGCTGTGTTCTTTCAAATTTATGTAAATGAATGTTGTATAAAGGTAACCAGAGAGAGGAATCAAATTTAAGAATTCTTCCGACCAGCATGTTGTGCAGCGCTTTGAGTGTACATACTGTACATACATTAGATCGTTGGACGATCTTAAGAGGTAATATCCAACAATCCATTATTCCGTGTTTGTTAACAGCGCTGCGCGCGGATGTTTTTACGACCATGAGGCTAAACGGTATTATTTTTAAATTTATTTGAAAATGTTGTCATTAAGAGCGGCATGCACACACAACCTCGCACGGCCGCATCTCAGCGGCTAATGAATCGCGAGAATTCATGTCTCAAACTGCCATAAAAATAATCCAATGCCATGTAAATGAATGAAAATTATATACTTCTTCAAATTAATTTTTGATCAAAATGATTAATAATTTTTCAATAATGTGTAAACAAAATAAGTGTGTAAAAAAATCTGAAATATTTTAGTTTGTAAGACCTTAAATAAATAGAAAAACTGAGGTATTTTGTCACAAAACACGTTCTCGGATTTATTTTTAAATGATTTTAATTTGTCTAAAATTTAAATTTTGAAAACTGTGTTGACTAGATTATATATTGATTTATTTTGTTGTTAGATTATATGATTTGAAATTTGTCTATCGTTTGAAAATTGAACAAATCTGCCAACGACCAACGGTATAACCTTAGTATATTATAAATACACTTAGTTTTTCAAAATTTTAAAACTTCCTGTACCAGATAAAATAACAATCTTTCAAAATCAATTTATGTTTTTTATAAAAAAGAGTCAATACGTCTAGAATTTGATTTAAAAATGACTAATTTCCGGTAGTCTCTGGTACAAAAAACAACACCCTTAATACAAAACCAAGACGTATGAGTTTATACACATAACGCTTTATAACTATTATTTTTTTTAATTCCACACAACTGCTCCCAAATGTCCGGAGCAAGTGAAAATATGGCATCTCCACTCGGGGGTATATTCTGAGGCTGATGGAGTGACGAGGAAAAGAAAGGTGCGAAGAGGGTAGTGTGGAAGTACCGGGCTATTCAGGTCAAGTCACGAAACTCTGCTAAAACCATTTCGGTTTCGGTGGTCTTTCAACAGAGATACCTTGGAGAAAGAAGGAGATTACAATGGAGCTATCAGCGGCACGCCTTCTACCAGTGATTTATTGAGATAAATAATTTGATATTGAATGAAACTTGCGGTAAACGAACGGATATAATATAACGGACTTCAAAGGAAATTGCAATATCCTCTGTTTTACTATAAATGGAATAGTACCATTATTACTGTTAATTCCAAGAGCATGGTCATAGTTTTAGCTATAAATTATATATCTATTCTATACCATTATACCTAAATTATATACCATTCGTAATAATTTAATAATTACAGAAGTACACAGGAAGGAAGGTAGGTACTACGATATATTATGTATATCACAATTTTACGAATATTGTACCGTTGTAGTAAGGCGATGCACTACGCAAGTAATTAATTAAGTATTGAAAAAGCAAGTGTTTTTGGTTTGAAAATTAGATCGCTTAAAGTTATATTAGATAATTTAATTAAATACTGCGAGTAGATCACTTATTTGCCTTTGAATCAATTGTGCATTTTTTTAATTGGTCTATTTTTAAGCCCTAAATATTAAAAATCAGGTCTACAAAAACTGCTTTAAAGTTCAAAATCTCCCCCTTAATAACCCTTTATCGGTTATGGCTTCAAAGTGAAAATTTTATTTTTTTAGAAAATTCCTTAAAACATTTAAGTATTTGTGCCTGAGCTTCGTAAAATAAAATAAAACACAAAACAGGCGGCCTGTGTTTAACGCGAATTTAAACCTTATCGCCGTCTGCATCAGGAGTGTTATAGTTGGCATCCTGACCCTGAATTTTGCATGACGACGTTGGTATATAATTAATAAACATTATAATTCTTAAATGGCGTTTTTTGTGGTAAAGCATTCATTAAATGGGTCAATATATTAAACAAATATATACATTTCTAGCTGATACCCTCCCGCGTTCCCCTTCACCTTCCCCATCCGCTCTCAGCTGTCTCTTGTCCCCCCCATCCCCCTCATCTCCCCTCCTTAATTCCTCTCCACCCCTCCCGGATTTCCTTCCTCCTTTGACCTAATTCAATTTTTTCATGCAAATTTTATAAAGCCAGAGCTTGTGTTATGAAATATACTTTACGACCTATTCTCATACCTACCAAATATACATAAAAAATTTAATAAAAATCGGTCCAGCCGTTTCGGAGGAGTGCGACCACAAACACCGTTTGACACGAGATTTTTATATATTAGATTATAATAACAATCCTAGGAGTAAAATTTCCGAAGTTGACCGAAAATAGTAACTACTCTTGGGAATTGGAACCTTCAGCTTCCCGGTCGTCTGTTTTACTCGCTTTACTGAGCTACCGCGTCAACATTCAGACCTGCACGGTATAAAATAAAGAAATACTTAAAAACAATAAGCTATTCACACACTTCTTATCCTAATTAAAAATAGTAAGCATTGCTAATTGCTAAAAATAAAACTAGTTTAAAACAATATTACTTCTATGTTTTGGAGCGTTGAAACTTTTCCCCCCTCTGATTGTGGGCAAAACATACCATTGTTATAAAACGATATTCACATGAGTGTGTTTAAAAATTGTTCCCGTGTAAAATCATCAACGGAATCTAATGTTATCTTGTAGGCTTTATAACAATCTGCCGGGTGTTAAATTGAGTTATAAATCTTGTTCTTTGACGAGACCTACGAACTTACGAACCAACGAGATCAAAGATTACATTATCTAATATTATAATTTATTATGCTTTACATATTATAATCGAAATGCGTTATTAACGATAATTTTTCTGAGTAATGCATAGTTGCGGTTTCGTCGACGTTTTAACGCTCCTTTTATTATTATTTTTATTTATTTATTACTTTTATTTTAGTAATTTGTACATATAAGTTTACACATTACTAAATAATTATAATATTACATTTAGCATTTTATATTAAACTAGCTGATCCGGCAAACTTCGAACCGCCTCAAAACCAATAAATGTTGTGTTTAATTTATTAGCTGTTCGAATTGATTCAAATTATATCGACCAACGCACATTATTTGAAAAGTTGTTCCATTCAAAATATATGAAAAAAATTATTTTCTTCAAAATTATTTTTCCCGTGATTTTTTTCGATGTTTTAATAGTTATTCTGTTCGGAACGGAGACGGAGACAAATCCAACAAATCAAAGATCATAAAAATCGGTCCAGCCGTTCTTGAGTTATAAATGGTGTAACTAACTAATCTTGTTTTATATATTAAGATTTTCTCCAGTTTGATGTAGCTCCTACAATACATCTTGAACTTATTATAAAGTTTCTGGTAGCGTGTTATAAAGCTTCATCCCTTTGTACACCCTTTGACTGAAAAGAATGTAATAAACAGTAAGGCGTCTTGTCACATTTTTTGTTCAAAGCTAAAAATTACGTAGCGAGCTCAAAGCAGATGCATAGAATTGAAATGACTTATAAATTCTGTACCAAAAAATTTGAGTATATATTTTATGACGTTATGATTTACCTTCTAAGTTATGATAGGTTTGATACTTTGGAGAGACCTACTACAAACCTAATAAGAGATTCAAGAGTGCATAATTTATTTTAATATTTATATTTTTCAATAATATTTTTATGCATACCTACATAAAAATTCCTTGCGATTTTAATAATAGGTTTTATAATAAATTTTATTCAAGTTTTATGCATTAAAAGAACGAAGGCTGTAAATAAAACTTCGTTCTTTTATTTATTTATTCAACGCCCAGAGGGCTTTTACATGTTAGTACAGTATTTTTTGATGTAAGAAAAACAAAATTGATACTGGCTGATAATGGGTAGTAAAAATTGCACACAAGTCATAAAAATACAAGAATTAAAATTGAAAAATACAGCGATTAGATAGATTAACAATACAGGAATAGTGTTTATACAGTTTAGGAGTGTGGATATAGTTTAGGAGTATTTCTTTTAATAAAATGTATGTATGTTTTTGTATAGCAGCCAAGTATTATATATATATTTTTTTATTTAAAATATTATTTGTGTGACACACATTCATACGGAGTGGAGCGAGAACTAAAAGGCTTCAGCCAAGAATCCAACCCGTAATTTAATATTGCATCCCCCCAGCCCAGAGGTCCGCAAACATTTTTCTCTAAACTCTAATCTCTAAACTCAATAATTATGAGTCTTTGCTCAAGGGTGAGTTTTTTTTTCTAAGGGATCCTCATTAAAACATATTAATGAACTTACATTCGATTCGGAAGGGGCCCATATTGGGGTTAATTTATTTAAAAACACTGAACCCTTGTACTTATTTACCTATGCCGTGATTTTGTTTTTGATTATGTTATTTATTTTTTATTTTTTTTATTGATTTCATTTGTGATTTTGTTTTTGTTTATGTTTTTTGATTTTGTTTTTATTTTGTTTTTGATTTTGTTTGATTTTGTTATGCTTATTGAGATGATCTTTGTGGATAAAAAATAAAATAAATAACATGTATACTGGATTTCTGATGGACGTGAAATACTCAATAAATTAATAAAATAAAACCGAAGGTAACGTCGATGGAAATCGTGCTAAATACCTTCTGTATTTGTGGACATTTTCGCTGAATATATTTTCGCAGTGTTTATATAATATGAAAATAAGCAAGATCTGGAGTGGTAGATTCACCCAGTATTGTCCTGGTGAAGGACCACCATTTGCTTAAATGGCGTCAGCCATGTCTGTTGACCAGATCTGAATAGCCAGGTACTTGCCAATCTTCTTCTTCCCTATTTCTTTCATTGGGGATGTCAAAGGTGATATTCCACTGGCTCCAGACAGTTGGGAGTAGTTGTTAGAACTCTTGTCCAGAATTCACATAACACATGATTCTTCGATTCCGTTTTCTATTAGATGTTAGATATCACCTAATCTGGAATCATCCAGCGGAACTACACTCGTACCAGTCACGCAAACATCGAATACCTCGACTTCCATCAATCGTTCCCTGGATTACCCTCCTTGGTATGACGAAGATTTTGCAGTTTGCGATCTAAAATGAAAATTTGATCTACGAACCATTATAAACCGCTGAACAGCGGTAGTATGTTTACGCAAATTTACGATAATAATACTAACATAACTTGTATCACTCACGATCGTAAAAAGTGTACCTAGACCACAGTTTGTGCATCTCTGCGTTATTACATTACATTGTACAATACACCAAGAGCCTGCTACGTTAGTTTGGAATCGTCATGTTTAATATAATACGTTTATAATTTCAAGATCAACTATTACTTCTGTAATTACGTACTGTTAATTGGGATCAGTAATCAGATAATCACGGTAGGAACTAGGAACTACGAACGTGTGAATAATCATGTTGGAGGTAGCCTGTGAGAAGTTTATCCATTTGATCTTGACCGTGCAGATAATTGTGGAGTCTTCAATCCATAGCTATCGGCGTCGCAAAGTGGGAAATTGTCTAGGTACTTAGTGAATAAAGTCTCAGGAAAGGAATACTGCGGGTAAAACTGATGCCTACGATTACATATACTTTACATTTATTTAGTATATAATTAACACATTATATGACTTAATATGATTTTATTATACTAAAAGGATGGACGTACTGTTTGGTTTACAATTTATTTCATCCAACAAACGACTCCTCAAAAATGTAACTAACAATTTAATGAATAAAGACCAATAGAAAAAAAATAAAAAAACATGTTGCGTTTTAACATAGGGTGTAATGGGAATGTTTTATTTATATAATGAAAAGTTTCCATGAGGGAAATAAATGAATTATTAGGTATAAGGAAGAAAATGGAAGAAACCATTAACTTGTGAGAACTGAAACCAATTGAAAGCTGTTTAATTTTTGTAGAGTCGTAAATCAGAAGGTAATTTATTACAGAGGTGTGTTATTCTGGTTTATTGTGCGCTTTATTTTAAATGTTGTTAAGGATTTGTTCAGTGGGATTTGGAATTAATTAATTTAAGGAGCTGATACAGTTTTAATATTTTTTTATCATCGTCAGAAAATGCACGTTTTTTGCTGATTATTGAACACTATCATTATTATTTATTCTCAAAATAGTTTTCCACAGAATCTAGGTCATTATCACATTCCAATGAGTCTATCCACTTAAATATACGTCTACTTAGCTACAGAAAAGTTGCAATTTGATGTGTGTTAATTAGTTCCGGTGCAATTTGTCGTCTTACATCCAACATGTCTTACACCACATGACTTTATCATGTTATTTAAGTATGTACTTGTTTAACTAGAGTGTATAAAATCCGTAGGTCTCATCTAGTAATTTCATTATCAGTGGATGCGAATTATTAAATAAGGTTCTTGATCAGTTAATTAATTCACGTCGACATAAAAATTAAGGATCGATTTTTAAAGCGGTGGTAACATTTACAGATATGCTTGATTGATGATTTGCCGAAGACATAAATTACGAAGAGCGTACATTTAGCTGTTAACAGCAATAATAAAACTCGTTTTTAATGCCCTTTCAGTATGACAAGAATCACGGCTGAAAGGCATCGCAGTGGACCAAAGAGAAATAAGCGACATGTTTAAAATAAGTTTCACCTGGAAGCACCATGTTTAAACCCCGGAGAATACATGTCATAAGGATGGCTTCAAAAGAATAGAAAACATCGAATTAGTGGTATTGCAATATTACTGACTAACTTTAACTTTAGCGAGACGAGAATTATCTAATAATAAATATTACAATAACAAAAGCGGCATTAAATAATTGCGTAAACAGTGAATTTCGATGTCCAAAGATGAATTTCAGTAACGTCTTGGTTAGACACTAGAGACCACCATTCAGAATTGAAATGTTGTTAGAAATGGATTTAACTTGCGTGTGTACGTTTTGTTGTTTCACATAACTTCAACAATTCACCAAATTTCAGATATAATTATTCAAGTTCGGTGATAGTTCTAATCTAGATTTTTAAGAACTTACAACTTGAAACAACTGGCACACAATGAAAATTAAATAATAACAGAACTGGAATAAATATTTCAGAGAACAATTTTAATTGATCAATTTGCGTAACAAAGCTTACCCTTAGATTGTCTGGTGACATTATATCGATTCTTATTCTTAAAATGTTCATCCTTTCGATATTTTTCCTCGTTCCAATGTTCCTCGTCTGATAAAAATTCTCAATAGAGTGAAGATTTCTCAATTTCACTGGATTATATCATAGTCACACGGCAGTTGGGACGTGATCTTAACACGAAAAAGAGTGACGAAGGACACTTTCCGACGTGTGGGGATGTTTGGGAGTTCTTATCGATCTGACAGGACATCCACCCTCATCATAAATGAAGGGTTCGTAATAGTAATAATTAAATAGATTTGAGAGTTATACAACAACAGGTGACCGATACAGCATAACATTAGAAAAAAGTTAAGGTGTAATAAAGCCGAGAGATGTTCACTCTTTTTTGGGGTAGTAGGTGAAGAAGTTTTTGTTTTATCGCGGTAATTAATAGCGACTCCACAGAATTTCGAGCTCCATGGACTTCGAATAGTATCTGCCATCGGACAATTATTATTGCGTCGTGCCATTTTTCACACAGCAATTGTGTACGAAGGGGTCTCGCGCACACCTTTTAATTTCGAATTGGCGAAATATGTTTTTGCTTTTCTCTTGCGAAAGCAATTGCCTCCTTATCTTATTAATCTCGGAGACTTTCGCCGTCGCGGGCCGAAATGAGTTATGTTTCGGGCAAAGGCCGATGCAGCCAGCCAACCATCCTGGCGTCTCGCGACCATCACGATTCGGTTGCGTGCCAGAGGAATTATCAAGATCTTCTTCTGCAGTGGTGCGTGGACCAGGATGCAGGCATGTGACGGCAGTAGACGAGAGCTTTGAGGAAACTTTGTTCTTTAGCTGGTCCCTTAAATTTTTTATGTTAGGTATATGTCATATTTTGATTTGTTCCATTTCCATTTTGGTGACCGCGGTTTATAACTGGTGGTCAACTGTGTTAAGTTTGTGGTAAAATATGTCAACAGGCGGTCACCTTTATGTTTGGTGTCCACATTGCAAACTCTTTGGTCCTTGACTTCATGCATTACAAATGCGTGTATAACAATTGTCATCCTTGGTCCTACACGGAGAAAAACGTTATTCTAAAGTACGATCATTTTATTCGTAAAAACGGTTAAAAACGGGACTGAAGTTCTTACGAACAAATTAAGAGTGTTTCAATGTAAGAATAATTTGTTGGTATAAATTACGTATTTGGTATACCTAATTATTATATTTAAATTATTCTTACATGTTCACGCCAATAAACATTGAAACCCTGTTAATTTGTTCGTAAGAACTTCAGTCCCGTTTTTAACCGTTTTTACGAATAAAATAATCGTATTTTAGAATAAAAATTTTCTCCGTGTATGAGGAGAATTTTTAAGGATAAGAATGATTAAACCTAGGGCCTTGTGAAAGGAAACACCGCCATTTCGTATCCGTTATTTTACCTCACTGATTCTCATGTGAAATTTCCCATCGTGTTACACGGTCCGTGTATCCAATGTTGGGCAAGTATTTGGCGTGTCTCTCGGCTGCAAGTACACCTGTACTGAAGGGATAGGTGTTAGTTTTGCGGAGCATGTTCTATATAAATTATAAGTAGAACGTATACAGGTTTCTCATCTGAACCCAATATGCATAAGTATGTTTGTACCAACATACAAAAATAAACTCAAATTTTATGGTGTTTTGATCCAAGATTTGGAATTTTAAGGGATCTACCTACATTACGTACTAGAGAAATTTTGCAGCAAAAAATTAAAGTTTTAAAATAAGAAATTTAGCTAAGATTTTTATAGATCAAAACAAATGCTGGAAACCGACTCCAAAGTTAGGTAGCTTTATAAAAATTATGCTTTCAAACTTTTTGACCACCATCGAAAAATTACTATGATAATCCCAAGACGTCAAAATATGACCTAATATTATAACGAATCGCTTCAAAGCGTGTTGTGATTCTCCGGGCGGAAAAATAACGAAGTCTTTCAAAAGATGCCGTTGGCAAAAGTTTCTTAATATGGAATAATTCTGTGTTCAAATTGGAAAATCTCTTCCATCTCCGCTCGTCTGGCGACAATAAGAAGCGCTATTAAGTCTCGTCACGTCTTCGCCTAACTGGGCGACGAACTCGTCTTTGACACGACTTTATCCTATATATTGTATAAAAATGGGAAAAAAAGACTTAAATTACACAACGAGCGAAGGCGATATATAGAAAAAGGGAGAAAAATATCTTGCAAAACCAAAGAAAAAACGTTTTCTTACGGCTTAATATTGCACAAAGGATTTAATATAAGTTAATTGCTAGAATAAAAATAAAATGGAATGCTTATAAAAAATCATTATATCCACTGGACGTCTATGTTCCAAGAATTGTTTTATTTTAGTGAATGTCTCATCATAATATATAATTATTGTACGAGATATAAACAATTTCAATAAAAAGGCTTATTAGACACGCTGCACGAAAGTCAGAGTAAGTTACAAAGAAGCCTACAGATTATAGCCAGGTATTGTGATGGAATCGAAGGATGTAATTTAACAATACCTATAATTTTTAAGGAAATTTTTATTCAGAGAATTCCGGAAATTAGTCTTTTTTAAATAAAATTCTACACGTATTGACTCTTTTTTTACAAAAAAACATAAGTTGATTTTGAAAGATTATCATTTTATCTGGTATACGCAGTTAATTTTTTTTGAAAAGCTAAGGGTATTTTTAATATACTAAGGTTTATACCGTTGGTCCTTGGCAGATTTGTTCAATTTTCAAACGATAGATTCTATTAAACAACACAAATTTCTAATCATATAATCATATAACAAAATAAATCAATACAGAATCTAGTCAACACAGTATTGAGAATTTTAATTTTACTTGAATTAAAATCAATAAAATATAAATCCGAGAACGTGCTTTGTGACAAAAATACTTAGTTTTTCTATTTATTTAAGGTCTTACCAACTAAAATATTTCAAATTTTTTTTACACACTTATTTTGTTCAGACATTATTGAAAAATCAGAAAAAATTATGATAAAAAAATACTTACAAGAAATAAACGATATTTAAAAATTTATCATCGTGCGTTTTGAGCATTTTTATTGCTTACTTGAATGTAGGTATATATTAAAGCAAGTTTTGAATGAAATAAATCGATATAAAATTTTTATTTTAAAATATTTGATACGGGTAATAATCGATCTTTCTCATCGGAACCTTCCTGTACAGTTGCAAGCATTTTTAAACTTTTATTCTCAGCCGCTGGTTAATGGCTCTTAATAAATAGATCAGTAGTTACGATCCGTTATGCGGATCATGATGGAAGGAAAGGTAGGTACTTTATAAAAAAAAATTAAGATGAATTCAACATAAGTTATTAATTAAGTTAAAAGTGTATTTATTGATTTCTCTTGATTTGATTAATTGTATAGCGTGCTTGAGGTGAATCCTCAGAAAAACGGCATTACTGAAAACATCAATTTGTTATAGTGAAAAAGATAACGAAGAACAAGGCAAGATTAAAACGCTGTATATAATGTTGAAAATAATGATTTATTTTAAGAAGGTGTTAAAAAACGTTCATAAACCTAAATGAAAAATTACACGAGAGAAGATTATCATCCAAGAGAAAAGTGGAACCATTTTTAACGAATGCTCACGAAAGTGCACGAGGACAAATTATTGTAAAGTACACAGGTACCTTTGATGGCAAAGGCAGCGGTAATAATAGTAAAGAATAGTAAACAAAACTTGTGCATTTTCAAGTAGAAAATAACATTTTCACTTATTTGACTCGAAATTCATTTAACTTGATTTTAAACTAAATACATTTTACATTACTCTATATCTATAGGTAGTACAATATTATTCTGTTTCACTATTTTGTTTATTATGAATAAAAATGAATGTTTTTTTTTAAACTATCCAGTTTATTTTCGTTTTTAATGCTGTCTGGAAGGCAATTATATAAGTTGCCCCCCTCGTAACCAATGGATTGTTTACCATAGTTAGTGGAGATGGTGTTTAAATATAAAAAAAACCTTACGTGTGTATATTGTACTTAATGGCACTAGACGACGCGGGAAATGTATGGGGTTATACGAAGCATGTCGTTCAAGTCCATCCATTTCCTGCGTCGTCTGCACGTCGTCGTCTGCACCCAGCTTACGCCGACCCTAAACGTTGTCAGTTGTTTTAAATATTCTTAATTATTATTAGTTATTGTTAAATTTAATGTACTTTTTATTATGTTATTTGCTATGTAAATATACCTGCATAATGTAAAAAAAGCCTAAGGAGTAAGACAAGGTAAAATATGAACTATTGAAATAATAATACGAACTATGGAAAAAAATTAATGGATAGAATTAGGTGGTTTGTACCGGTTTAAGTTTACCTAAAACTAAGTAAGTATTCTTAATCCTCGTTCCAGACAAATTTCTAAGATTTATTGCATGGAGGTGGGTACAAAAGAGGTGCTTTACTCAAACTTAATCCCGCCTCCTGAGTGTTTACCCTTTCGAAGATTAACTGCCCATTCAGTTGTTTCGCGTTCGATTGTTACATGAAATAATGTTACTTTACGTGGCAAATCTGCTACGGCTTTATTCTGAACAATTCAATAGGCAATATTTGACGAAAGCCGACTTAAAAAACAAGACTTAACGAAAGATTACAAGCATAAATATTATTTTATATCTAACTAATCTCGCTTTCAGATTTAGATATAAATAATAAACTATTCTTAAGAGGGCATTACCAGAGAATACCGGAAATTAGTCATTTTTAAATCAAATTCTAGACGTATTGACACATTTTTTCAAAAAAACATAAATCGAAATTTGAAAGATTGTTATTTTATCTGGTACACGCAGTTTTTAAATTTTGAAAAACTAAGTGTATTTTTAATATACTAAGGTTATACCGTTAGTAGTTGTCAGATTATTTAAATTTTCAAACGATAGATTCTATTAAACAACAAAAATTTAAAATCGTATAATCATACAAGAAAATAAATCAATACATAATCTAGTCTACACAGTTTTAAAAATTTAAATTATAGTTAAATTAAAATCATAAAATATAAATCAGAGAACGTGTTTTGTAACAAAAATACTCAGTTTTTCTATTTATTTGGTCTTACAAACTAAAATATTTCAATTTTTTTAACACACTTATTTTGTTTAGACATTATTAAAAAATCATAAATACGTATGATCAAAAAATACTTGCAAAAAGTGCACTCTATTTAATAATTTATCATCGTGCGTTTTGAGCATTTTTATTGCTTACTTGAATGTAGGTATATATTAAAATAAGTTTTTAATGAAATAAATCAATATTAAATGTTTTATTTTAAAAATTTGATACGGGGAATAATCGATCTTTCTCATTGGAACCTCTCTGTACAGTTGCAAGCATTTTTAACTTTTATTCTCAGCTGCTGGTCAATCACTCTTAACTAATGTTATTTAATAATCATTTCTTTGAATTGTGTCGATTCTATAAATACCGCAGAATGTCTTTGATAAATGGAAAATCATAATATTATGGCTTAGTTAACATTTCATATGCCTAAGCTTGGTAATAAGTACTTACACATTATAAGAAAGTTTATAAATAAAACGTAATTGTTCTTAGAGTCACATGTTATCCGAGGCATGTAGTATTTAATAATGCAATAATTAAACATATATTATTCATCTTTACTATAGCGCAAAAAGCGGTTTGTCTGAAGCAGCTTAAACTCTCCAATGGTGATTGATGTCTGGCGTCATAACATTGGCGCAGCTGAATCTGTGTAAGAAATTACAACAGAAAGTCAAAGCAACACAGACAAATTATTCAAAAGCAACTATTTTCTGTTAGCCAAATCCTTTACCTCAAGAGCTGTATAGCTCTGTAATACGCATTCATCTGTTCCAAAACTAGAGCCAAGTCTGTTGCTAAATCAGTGTCTTATAATCATTTTATTCCCCACGGTAATTAAATAATAATTTTAGAAATTATTGATCTAAATCGGAGATGAAGAAATAACATTAACTTAATTTGATTTCTGGTTTATAGATCATTGAATCAACCGCTGACACGATGTGATTATGAAGCAAAAGGTGTAATCCAGTACCTGCCGGTCTTAACAGGTATTTAATTGATCAATGTAATATGTATTTAGAAAAAATACCGAGCGAGGCCAATACGAAAATTAGCATCGACAACTTGTCTAGGAATATCTCACCAGGCAGCCGTATTTAATAGGCCCAGATTTACATACCTTCATTGATTTGAATAAATATTTGGGGGATCCTAGATAAGTAGGCATTTTGAAGTAGGTTGAAGTAATTTTGAAGCGTACCGTGTATTTTAATGCTGTATTATGAGTTCCTGTATAAAGTTTAGATGAAAATTTTGATCTCACATCACATCCCAGACGTATGATAACACATGTGGGTGGCACATACGAAGTTTGTACAAGAATAAATAATTACATATCCCAAACATCCTATTTTTTCTGAATCGTTCATACTTCAATGATTACCATACCGAGAGCGGAGAATGCCATATGACAACCAGCTTGAAATGAAGAAAAAAAAACTTTGAATCTTTTGAGACTGTCGGATATTTGAGTGATCAAAACTTATACTTTACCTCGAAATTCTGTTGTCAGGTACTTTTTGAAATTATATATAACAAGTCTTTTTTACTTAGCTTCGACTAAACTGAAATAGAAGAATGATGCAATTGGGATTTTTCCACTAAGCAGGAAATGTAATAATAATGGAGGATAATGAAAAACAACTTTTAATAAGCCCGCGGGACGAAAGAATCTCGAGAGACTTGTGAGAAAGCTGGATGAAGTGGAGGAATCGACTAAATAAACCACATTGTTATTATATTAATGTGTGAAGGTGAATATTGCACCAAAAGAAATTGGAGGGAGGTAAAAGGAGATTGCCAGAAATGGATGTGTTTTCTAGAGTTGGCCAAGACTCACCAAGAGTTGTGGTATAAATTGTAGTTAAATTAAAATCATAAAATATAAATCAGAGAACGTGTTTTGTAACAAAAATACTCAGTTTTTCTATTTATTTGGTCTTACAAACTAAAATATTTCAATTTTTTTTACACACTTATTTTGTTTAGACATTATTAAAAAATCATAAATACGTATGATCAAAAAATACTTGCAAAAAGTGCACTCTATTTAATAATTTATCATCGTGCGTTTTGAGCATTTTTATTGCTTACTTGAATGTAGGTATATATTAAAACATGGAAAGCACATGAAAAAACTGTCATGAAAATTCAAAACACATACCGTTAGTGGGGAAACTAGGGCAAAACCTTTTGTATGTATGTAGGCAGGTATATACTATATATGAAATATATTATATGAATAACATTTTTGAATATATTGCTCCATGTATATTGGCATGTAAAAAAGTTTCAAAATATGAGGTGATAAGAATTCTAAGCATTTTCAACCCCAAAAATTTTAAATATTACGAAAACGGGAAAACATAATAAAAAGAACGTGACTCTATTCGTTAACTTTTATTCGAATCGAATACGAATATTCAGTCTATTTTCGTTTTTAATGTTGTCTGGAAGGCAATTATATAAGTTGCCCCCTCGTAACCAATGGATTGTTTACCATGGTTAGTGTGGATGGTGTTTAAATGCATGGGATCCTGTTGTTGAAAAATGTTTGTGTAGGTACCTGGGACATTTTAACGAATTCCGTGTTTGTATGTATGAGTTTATTATTTGTTTTGTATATAAGGAGACATATTGTATTCGTATAGTTTTCTGACTGTTTTTTGTGGAAGTTACGTACGAAATTACGTATACCAACAAATTATTCTTAAATGTTCCCGCCAATAAATATTGAAACCCGGTTAATTTGTTCGTAAGAACTTCAGTCCCGTTTTTAACCGTTTTTACGAATAAAATTATCGTATTTTAGAATAACATTTTTTTCCATGTACGTATGATAGAAAGCTCTACATTATGTCTACAACAAGTAAATAAGAGTATGTTACTACACTGTAAAAGTTTTCAATCACAAATACCAATATAATAATAATAATTGGAAAATTTGTAGAGGGCCTTTGTAGTTTTTTTGTGAGAAATCACCTCAAGGGCGCTGGAATATGTGAACAATACATAATTTTCTAAGGAACTGTGATTATTTGTCATTATGTTTAATCAATCATGGTCATTAAAGGCACCAATTAAACAAGTGATTTTATTCGCAGGAAACATGCTGAACTTAAAACTCAATACGAATCGTGATAGAGCAATTAGTGGCGCCAATTTAAGGCAGATTTCGAATTAAACAATCATAAACTATAAAGCGAACACTTAACTAGTGTTGTTACTTGATTTCTATGTTTTACAAATATAAATTAATATTAAGTATAGATTTTGAACAGATCAGGTGAAACCATCACTGATAGGCTAGCAACTGGTGATGAACACGATATTGTCACATTGTTCAGAGCTTTATTTCGAGCAAGCTGTGGTGTAGATTATATTTGTAGTGAGGATTTGGCTAAGGTAATTTGCTTAACTATAGAATCAACAAGGCTATAAAATAAACCATTAGATTTATGGTAGCGAAGGTAAAAAGGTAGTAAAGGAAAAGGGAGTACAGGTAGATTCGGTACGAAAACAATTTTTCAAGGCATACAGAAGATGCGACTTTTTTTGTCTATACACATCCAGTCTTACAGTTAATAGAACCTTATTGTAACAGAAAAAGAGCTTACACCAGAACTTTAAGTGGCAGAAACAGAATATATCTATCAGACAGTAGACTGAAAATCAAGATTGAAATAAAATAAGCAAATTATAATCATTTCTAAAAATAGCAAAAGCCTACACATACAACACACAGGTATGCCAATCTAGCATTTCGTAATACTTTATGAAAAGGGTTGAAAATGGAAAAAAATAACAAGAATCTTGCACATGAAACTAATGAGCTAATGACCAATTTACCATTGAATTGAAGAAATATATTAACGTTTTGATGAAGACGATTCAATTCCAAATTCACTTCCTACTTTATTGTGTTTCCGTGACCTCTAGATTTCAAAGCCTTTTCAGGCTCGCGTGCTATCAATATAAAACACATTAATAATACCCGAAGACCCACGGATCATATAAACGTGGTATAAACACTAACAAGAATAGCCGAGTTCGATTTCACGTTGTTTGGTTCTCAGAGAATACCTCAAAGTCAACACCAAACAATGAAGGCGAAGTTCAATGTGAAATAGCGGTTGTTTAAATACAAACACCTAACAAGTGTTGTTAATTTTTTTGTAAATTGTTTGTAACATGAATGAATTAGTAGAACGAATTTTAATTTGAATATACCGCCTTGGCAGTGTTCTTTTGACTAGCGGCTTTAAACGTTTTGTCTATTCGAAAAATCGAAATATATACGAACGAAATAGGCCAAATTCAAAATAGATAGGAAAAACTACATATTTAGCGTCATAAATTATAACAGTTACGTGCTATTAAGTCAATTTGCAAGGCTAAACAATTTAAGTGGCGAATTTTGCTTTATTCGTTTTTCTGCACCTGCTTGAGTTTGTGCGGAGTGGGGCAGCTAGCAGTTTAATAAAATAACGATTAACTGATCAATTGCTACCAAGTGATTACATAAACGGAACATAGGCATGTTGTGCTTGTCTTACAGGAATTGAAATGAAGTCTACACAAATAACACAGAATACAGAATCGAGGTAATAGTAACCTACAGGTTGCAATAGAAATATCATAATAAAAGTTAATAATATGTACCTACCCTCTTAAGCAACGGAATAAATTATTTTGCGTAAAGACGGGAGCGAATATTCGAGAGAAAATATAATAATACCAAAAACATAATTTTGTATTTGTTGAAGCACAACTTCATTATGCTAATGAAGCAGTCCCCCAATAGTTTCATGGAATCCATTAAAAGGAGGTGCAAATTTGTAAGACACGGACTTTGGGAAGAGCCGATAGCCGCCTTCCAAAGGTGAAGTTGTAACTGTATTATATCTATTCGAACCATTCAAGTTATACCTGCTAAGACTGCAGAAAAAAAGCATTGTTCCAAGTAAATAGCGTGTCATTTGACGAAAGGCGAACAGAAAAGCGAAATGTCAACCATTGAACACTGTTTTTTTTTTACACAAAGATGAATCTAACAAAGAAAAAATCACGGCGGTCTAAGGTCTTACCTACATAAGTGTCCAAGGATGCAAAAACATCTACCGCAACTTGTATTGTTATTATTTTGTTGCATGCTTTACTAATTTTATGAGCAGGTTATGTGTGAAACGTGAAGAGATTCACGGGTAATCGATAAGCATAAGTTATAATTTATAATGTTTATTAAGGAAGTAAAAGTTACTGATTGCGTTATGCACCTAATCAATATTTCTTACGATCAAGAATGTTAGTTCTCAGGGTTTTTCTTATGTTTATCGTGATCTTAAGTCGTTAAGACTATGTGATTTTTCATTATTACATGAGCAGGTAATCAGACAAATGCAAGAAATAATCCACTTGAATGTTACCGTAAACATAATACCTAACATCATCTTTTACGAACAATAACGATTGCAAAATTATGTTGATATGAGTTTGAAGAAGGTTGTTTATTCAGTTTCTAGCTATTTTATCCACTTACTCAGGTAACGTAAATTGCATTGCATTACCTGGCGTAGAAATAGGTGCTTCTTTGTTCAAACAGCCCTAAAAGTTTAAGTGTAATGTCAACATAATGGAATAATGAATACGTCTCCGGCGGAGTTTGACAGTCAAGTGGTTAAGCTGCAGTGAGGCGTACTACCGGTGCCATTGTCCTCGAGGGTTGATGGAGCCATCCAAAGTAAAACACCCGAACAACCCATGATAAAACCCCGATGTGTAAAACTTATATTATAAAGCCCAAAATTTGTGGACGGGCACTTGACAAAATACTCATTGATAAAGCAGCATTTGAATTACCAGGAAGAAAATATAATTGCCTCCTTGATGAGTATAAATTCTTGTTCGCCTTGTTGCATAATAAAAACAAAATATCCAGATGGAATGAAGACGAACCCGATGAGATTGAAAGTTGTAATAGCTAGACGATTGAATAACAATCGAAGAAATTTGAGGATTTATGAAAAGGGAATTGTGATTCATATTGGTGCTTTTCTAAGGTTGTAGTATTATGAAGCACATCTTAACTAGGTGCAAAGTCCTATACGCTTATCTTTACAAGACAGGATAGACCTTGAAGAAACCAGGGCAGGTAAGGTAAGACCCAAGGAAGGGCCCTGAGGGATACCGAAGGGACCGGTCCAAATGAAGAGGGGTGGCGGCAACACGCAAAAGGTTCATCTACTCATGCCAACACACAAAACAAAACAAAAAAATCAAGACATTCGACAGAAAAGGTTTGTTGGAATCCCACTATTGAGAAGAACCAGGAACTTTTAAAATAGAGCATTGTGTTTAGGTGGTTCGTTGATGAGTTTGCTTTAGTTACATTTAGTTTGTTGCCTGTTTAAACCTACCATATGAGAGATGTAGTTTTTTCTACTACCAAGAATTTCTTCTCATTCTTCTTCTTCTCAACAGCGGCTGAGTAATCAACAAGTTCAGTGGCGCCTTGTGTGAAGAGTAAACACGTGCAGGTTTATTTTAGTTGACGAGCGCTTAATAAGGAAGTCGTGATGATGCATGTCTGTGCATTCATATGCAGATACTTGTATAGGAATTAGCTATCAATATCTGTACCGTTTTGTCACCTGTCGGTCCAATCAGATCCATGGATTAAAGTTGAAATTGAATGCACCAAATTCACAAAAACAAATTACAGAAAGCTTATGACCTGTTTTCTCATTTAGAAATTATATTACCAGTTTCGGGTTCATTGTGAAGTATTTTTTTGAAGATGTTAATCATCAAGTCGCAATATTTTATTTTTCATGTCATTTTCTTCGGACTTGTCATTATCATGAATCTAGACAGTATTGAATTAAAGTATTTATTCACAAACATTACGACGTGGTGCTTTAAACCTGGTGTCAGTTTAATTATTGATAAGCTTTCAAAGTATCAAAGAAAGTAAGCGTGTAACTCCATATTACACCAGACACCTCAATGATTATTGTGACAGTGTTTATTTCGAGACAACGGGATACTGAAAACATAAATAATTGCAAACAAAGAAGCAGACTACATGTAAAAAGACCTTGGAGTGTCTTAATCATGACAATTATAAATTATTATTATACCCTTTGGTATAAAATAAACATGATAAGCCCCCGGCAAGCGCGCAATATAATAAAATCCGACAACTGACATGTTTTTTTGATAGATTGGCGGGTGTTCAACAAATATAAAAAATTGGCATCTAACTATAAAAAGTTTTTTTTTCCGTTTTTACAAGCTGATATTAGGCGACTCTGATAGAGTTTCCACGCGTTTACAATAGAAACATTTTTATGGTACATAATATTATTTGGCGACATGTCTTTTACGAAAAAAATTTTTTTTTATACGTAATGGTTTAACTCCATGGCGACCGAAGATGTGGCAAGGATCATTGATAAATAAACATACTTTGGTAGATGTCAAAAGCATTCATATTCTACGCTTTCGTAGATGGCGAGCGAATGATATTTTTACTTATAAACTCTTTTTACAAGTTATGATTTGAAATATTAAGAAAATTTTGATGTTCGCGGAAGTATACAAGCAATATAAATATTAACAAATAGTTTTGTCCATTAAAAAACTCAAATCTTTCAAGAAAGGTTAAGAAATACAATATTTCATGGAAAAAGAAACAATCCTGTCACTACAAATGCAACTACTAATGTTCTCAAAATTTGTCTTGACAAAATCGCCATTCCTTTCCATTGTGAGAATATGTACTAAAACACAATTTGGCTGTCCTAAAACGGGAATCCTTCCCAGTTGGACAGACAAAGGATCATCTTGTATTGTATTGTTTGTAATATATAAATAAAAATAAATAAACGTAACAAAAAAAAAAAAAAAAAATCATGGATGATTCAATCCAATATTGTATTTGCTAGCCTTTCTTGAAAGATTAAAGTTTTTTAATTGAAAAAAAAAACAATTTTTTAATATTCATATTGCTTGTGTGCTTCCTCAATCAATATTTTTTTAATACTTCAAAGATAAATAATAACTTTAAAGAATAAAAAACGTTTATAAGTAAAAAATACTATACGCGCGCCATCTACGAAAGCGTAGAATATGAATTCTTTTGACATTCACCTTAAACATTAGATCTACACAATCTAGGCGACATTTGTACGACAACTGAATGCAATAAGAGTGCAATTTGCGGCAAGCAATAATTGCTTTCAATAAAACCAACATTATCAATAAGGGGTAATAAGAGTGTAATCTTGCCAATTGCATTTCAAAGCTTTCAGGAATGTCTATACAATAAATGCGTGCACAACCATAAAGATAATATACGACCATCTTTATGAAAGCAATGCTAATTTCAATTAAAAAATTATGTCTCATAATAACAGCACAAAGTTGTGTGAGATAAGCCATAGACGCGACAGACACGTTTCATAAATGTAATAATCCCTCAGCGATGATGAGTACTGTATGAAATGGACATGAATAATGTGGATATATGCTCGGATATCGCTTATGTGAAACGAGATGCCTACATAACTACCGTCTTGGATAATAACATATGCCGCGTCAAATAACCCGGCGTGCATTCTACGCCTTTCGACGTCATTATCACGGGTAAAACAATCTGGAGGAATCGGTGCCTGCACTGCCTACTACGGACCACTGCCTACTTTACTTGCTATTACTTGTTAGTCCTCTGGGCTGTGGGGGTGGTAGTTGGCAGTGTTATGGTGATGGTAGTATTGTGGTATTGGTGTTGGAATTGCCGCCGGGCATCCTTATTAAATACCGACAGGTTCCAAGGAAACCAGTCTAAAGGTCTACGGTCCATCCCAATTTCGACACCGAAGGACCAATGTGGATGATGCAAGAGTTAAAGAGAGTACGTATACAGGGCGTTAAGGTACGTACTTGACTTACTTTAACCAGTGATTCCTGACAATATTTGGAGTAAAAAATATAAATGAATTTTTGGTCTCCGGTGACTTTTTTGAGGACATTTTTTTTCTACCTTAAAATCAAATTTAAAAAAATTCTTCCGCATGACGTAACTGGTCGCTCGGCCGAGAAACCGCCCACCACTTATTCCGCCCCCAACTGTCAAACACCTACTAATTTTTATGTTTTTGTAGAAAAAAATAAAATAAAATGTCACCGAAGACAAAAAAATTATTTTTTTTTTTACTCCAAATAATATCAGGAATCACTGGTTAAAGTAAGTCAAATAACATATACCCTGTATAGAAATATCGATAAAAATTTATTCATAGTTCAATAATATCAAGACTCTGTCCCGTTTCCTCAAATGGGTTAGAGGTGACTATGCACATATTTATTAAAATGGGAACTCATTAAATCATTTTTTATAAAAATGGTTATTACACAATAATTCGGCCATTTCCATTATACCCAAATAACCTATGTTTAATTTATGTAATACGTGTTTGACTGCCTCGATTATTTGTTTTTTTTGTCTGGTTTGTTCTTGATTTTACAAAGACTAATCTTTTTAACAATAACAAAGTTTTGATTCTGTGAATGAAACACACTTTGATCCTCGCTAGACAAAATAATACTACTTTTAATTTTAATACTTTCACCGAATTAATGATACGTATACTGATAATGTTGAACTGATTGTAATAATGATGTAGAAGAATTGAAATAAAAGTTTTGTTGAAAATTGTGAAATGCGGCCATCTTGGATTAAAGAGCAAATTATGGCGTTACGTGCACGATTTCATCGTTGTCCTTCATCTTCTAAATGTCTACAATAAAAGTAGTGACGGACCAAACCAATACATAATAATGTGTGGAGTTAATAGGAGGTAAGGAGAGATAAAAAGGTATCAAGTCCTTTGTTCTCGGGGGTTTTGGGTTCTCGCATTCCCACGGGTTCCTCAGTGTTCCGGATCGACTGACTGTGACGTCATTAGAGACAGGTTGGAAGCACTTGCTGTGCCGAGAATCCGTCAATCGGATAAGGGAATTGCATTCAATGCTGAAAATATATAACGGGTAGAAAGTTTGTTGTGAAATTCGATAGGTAGATTACTTTTAAGAAATTGGTCGTATTATTGTTAGCCTGCTAAAAGCTCATTCAATAGAACAATATCAAATAGATTAATTAATTAATTTACAAACAATCAAGTAGATTAATTAAGTTTTAACGAAAATTGGCAAAAAAATACTACCTGTCCAATTTGGCGAGCTGTAGATAGGACTAGAAAATAGGTATAAGATCGGTGGAAAAAAGTAGTGAAGATGCAAAATGCTATATAGGATATAAGAAGGATGTTCAAATTGATGAACAAATATAAAAAATGGTACCTAATGTTAGTAGGTAATTAAGAAGCAAGATAACTTCGAATGACTAAAAGACAATAATAATATAACAGTCGTTACCGAAAACGTTTGTTTACATAATTTTTCGGAAATTTTGTGGCTAAAAAATCTCAACACAATCATTTAAAAAAAAACTCGAATATATGGCACTAAAACGAACCCCAACCGTCTGAATTTTGAGTCAGTAATAATTCTAAACGATGACCTTGAATTGGAACCATGGCAATACTAAAAGTTTACCACCTCTCGAAAGCTATCTTGAAATAATACTAGAAATAGGGGTAAAATTGTCACGTTGCTGTCAAATTGAATAATTTGCTGGGAATTACGGTGCTTCAGAGTATTGCGGTGTTTTCAGATTTACGACTTTCTACAAACTTATTTATATTTCACCCAACTTATCCTACAAATTTGTTATTTATCGCTTAAACGTTGCAATTACAATTTATCGTGCGCTCTGTGAGAAAAGCTTTGAAATCGGTCTGAGATTGCTCTTACGAAACATCTTAAAGAAACACGAAATATACAATAATTTCTTACCTTGTAATTATTTCGTTGTATGTTTATATATATGGTTGAATTACCTATATTACCAATAATAGTGTGACGGGTTAATAACGAAAATACGTATTCATGGTCTTCCAAATAAGTGTCCGATATTTTGGTTATGAAATAGTGCATGTGTTTTGGCCAAGTAATTACCTGATCTCGTTTTGCTACATAACATCTGTTACAAAGATCGATCGAAATGTTTAGATGGAAAAAATAAATCTTATTTGATTTACGCACATTTTATAGCAATCAATATCCAAACATTGGCAGAAAGGGTATTGCGTAAGCGTGAATATAAAGTAAAGGTTAAGTAAATAATTAATTGAACTGCAAGTTAATGAATGCAAAGTAACGTAAAAGACGAAAATCCTTAATTTCAGTTCAATAACTGAGAATAAGAAAGATGCATTGTACAAGTAGGGTAGATAGACTAATGGTTTTCACACGATGCTTTTCGTCCTGTTTCCAGACATGTCATCTTTTTAAATGGATTCCGAGCAAAAAAAAGACATGTTATAATTTGGCAACGATTTTCGTACCTACAGTTTAAGATGGCGGACATTATCTGAAATTCGTGATCTGTCATTATTTGCGTAACTATTGTGTGGAATTGTTCAATAATTTTTTCGTTTATTATTTAAAATATTGATAAAATAATCAGAAATAAACATGTGTTTATTAATTCATCGGTAATGGCAAATTCTCTTCGCGGCAATCTAATTAAACGAAAACGAATCACTTTGCATTTATCTCGTACTAGCTTACCCGGCAAACTTCGTACCGCCTCAGAATCAATAAATGTTGTGTTTAATTTATAAGTTGTTCGAATTGATTCAAAATATGTCGACCAACGCATATTATTTGAAAAGCCATACAAAATATATTTAAAAAAATATTTTCTTCATAATTATGTTTCCCGTGATTTTTTCAAATGTTTTAATGGTTATTCTGTTAATCGGAGACAAATCCAACAAATCAAAGATCACAAAAATCGGTCGAGCCGTTCTTGAGTTATAAATGGTGTAACTAACCCGACTTTGTTTTACATATTAAGATATAGTCAAAATTATTAACAAACAACGAAAAGGAAAGTTACTTCGTCAGGATAACATGACATTTTCATAATATCCTGACGAAGAAACCATTGATTTCGAAACTTGTTGATAATTTTGATTAAATTAGTGGTGTACAAAAAGTGATTTGTTTGTATTTAATGATTTTATTACTGATTGAGAACGTGTATTTGTTCGAAAAAAGGCAAATGACAAATGATTTCATGTGATCTATGGTTAAATTATTTTTTGAAGATTTAGGTTTGAAAATAATGATCGTGAAAAGCATAGATTTTTCATATGGATCCCGACAAAGTTTCCATAAGGGGATCGTTATGGAAATTTTTAATGTATAAATCGACCACAAGTATAATAACAATTGACAGGCAAGTGGATTAAAGAAGATGAGACGTTCCAGGAAGATGATATTATGTACGCCACAATCAAGTGAATAAAATACTTGAGTTGGGTCATGCCGAAAGTCTTAATAATACAATTTTTTAATGTCCTGAATCCTTTCCTTATTCCCAACTACATATTAAAGTATTGATTTCAAAGTGTACGAACGATATTTCATTGAAAAAAAGAGTAGGTATCATATTCCCGGCTTATAATGGTTTTTTCGAACTAATGGTGATGTAAAAAGCGGGGTAAACAATGGCTGATATCCAATTTCATAACAAAGTCTACCGTTTTCTAGGTAACAGTAAAAAAAACATGCTGTATGTGTGAAGCAATAAAAAAATTCTGTCTCAATCGTGAGTTCTGTCGTCATGAAACTTTAACAACTTTTTTCTATCAATGACTGGCAGAATGTACACATTAAATTTTTTCCTATCAATTGAAACATTTAAAATAATTTATATGTCACTGGCAGAATCTATTATAAGATATGGATTAAAAATATGGGGAAATACTACTATAACCATTCTGAAACAAGTCCAAGTGGTGCAAAATGCAATTGTAAAATTATTAGTTGTCCCTAATATTTTCAAACAGAGACATAATAAATACATCGTTGTTGTTTCAGAGTGCCAAAATTTTACCTGTTAAGCCTTATACTATGGCACAAAATAATAATTCAGCATATATTTACCCCGCAGCATAAAGAAAAATTAGAACATAAATACAGGACTACATTCACGCGCAACGACGGGTTAATAGTTCCGAAATTTAATAATAAGTACGGACAGAGAACGTTTGAATACAGCACACCGAAAATATTTAATTTATTACGTGACACTATAAAGCAATGTAATTCTATGAATAAGGTTAAATATATGGTGAAAAATTGGCTATCGGAATAAAAATATTTATATTGTGTATGAAAAATGTGTGAAAAAATGTTAACTGTAGATATAAGATGTAAATTATGTATATGTTACTAAATTATAAGCACCTGCTGACAGGCCAATTCATTTGGCTTAGAAGGACTTGTTTGTTGATGTATTTATTATAACTAGCTTTCGATAAATAATAATAAAAAATAAAAATAAATGGTATATTATTTTAATATTATATATTTATTTTTCAGGAGCCAGAGCCTATGGCAACCCCAATTAAGGTATTTCGTTAAGCTGAAGGGAATGGGGACGGTAGTAGCTGGGAAAGAGGAAAAATCTTAATATTTTAAAGCACAACTTGCAAAAATCGTTTCTTCCTACATTAATTTAATTAGCGCCTTCTATGAAAGAGAGACTATGAATATTCTCGGTTAACCTTTAGTGCTTGTCTATCAAAATCATGTTTATTATTTTGACGGATATTCTTCGAATGATTGCGTTAACAATCTAAACCGTATCACACAATAAGATTTAGTCGATCCATTAATTTTTATTCCCATATGGGATCGGACAACCAAACCCTACACGTCAAATTCCATTGTTATATGTAAACAAAACTCAAGAAGCATATGGGACGATAATATTATTACGTTGGTGGATATTTGGGTTTTACTGAAAGGACGACAGAGGTATATTAACACTTGTCCCGTTATTGTCAAGAGAAACAGGTTGACGGTTGATATATACATTATCTATTCGGGTAGTTCTGTTGTTGTTTAAGGTGCAGCGATTGCCAACCCGTGATATGATTACTGTTCTTTTATTTACTTATTCATGGTTTTATAGTACCTACTTATGTATTATGAACTTCTGCTTATCTCTGTCCGAATTTTCACACATTTTTGAAATTTTTTTTAGATACCCCCACCGAAAAAGTATACCACAAAACAAACTTAGGTGCTTAAAATCAAAAATTTTTTTTACGAATGTGCTTTAGACAACACGACTGAAGTAAGTACTTCTTTAGCTCCATCTATATGTATGTCCATATATATGTTTATAAAATGTATACATGTATATAGATATATTAATTTTCTACAAATATTTATTTAAATTTATTTTCATTCTCCTTGCCTGATCAAGCCGTGCTCATCGATGTCCGCTCCACGCCGCGTTTGGCGCGTCACTGGTATTTCAAAATACTGACTGCCCCCAAGTCAAGCGTGCGTAAAGAAGTATTTACTTCAAAAACGGTTTTATTTTATTTAACAAATTTAACATATGCCTATTAATCTACAAAATCCAACAGATTTGTGTCCATGAACAACAGAACATTTCCAAAAAATTCACAAGTACATGAACACCGTAAAAGACAATATAAATTATTCAGTAATTCAGTATAGCGGTAAAAAAATTTATTAATCATGAAGGTATATACATGTTTACAATCTCCTTCCCGATAGTCTAAAACAGAGAATAGAATAAATATGTTTAAGAAAAAAACTATTTAATCTTTGGAATATAAGAATATATATTAATATTAATATTAATATATTATTATGTTGATAAGGAATGAAATAATAATGTTAAGAAAAAAATTGTAAGTATGTACTTATGTTAAGAAAGCAAAATAAATACCTTTACTTCTTTTAACAATAAATAAAATAAAATAAAAACATTGTAGCAAAATACAGTTCTAAATAACGTTCTAATTTTTTTGCTTCTTTAGATTATGAATGTATAGACAGGTACATAGAGGTTTTTCTTGAAACATCTTATCTCCGTCTCATTAATAATTATATTGAAAATAAATTCTTGGATTTTTTAAATGGCGTAATTTGTGTAAAACATCCTCAAGGGCGCATTTAACAAGGCTGGAAAATGAAACTATAGCTTAAATTAAATTAAAAAAACTTTAAAACTCGACTTAGCAAGGTTGAATACCACTGTTAAACGTTGTTATATTCGTCTTGTAGACACCATTCAGTTAATCTACCTGTGTTTAAGGGCAATAGAGATAAAAATGTTGTTGATGCTAACAGTCCAGAACTCCTCGATAACCACATGTGATGGTGTCCCAGATAAGTAGTATATCACAGGAATAGTCAGCACTTCCGCAGTAACATAGATAATAGAAACAAAGAGATATGGAATGAAAGTTGGGGGTTTGCGACGAATGCGGGGCGCCGCTATGCGTACGTTACGATACGATACGATTGTACCACCCCGGCCAGGAGCAATCCTGACCGGTACACCAGGGGGCACTGATTTTTTAGGACTAGGAACACGTACTCTGAGGATAGGAAGGTAGTTGGAGTTTAATCGACTGGTATACATGGCAACCTAATACGCTACTATTGGAATTTAGGATGGGAGGAATACAGGAATGGATTGAGCGTTATGATTTTCTTTTTTTCCCTTTCTTTATGCCTTCCTTCTTCTTGCCTCTTCTCGGCCTTTCTTGTCTCTCGTTGCTTCTTTTTGTCTCTTCTTAGCTATTCTTGCTTCTTCTTGGAACTTCTCGCGCCTCCTTGGCACAACTTGCCTCTTCTTTCAGCTCTTCTTGCTTGTTATTGTATCTTATTGCCTCTTAGACCTACTCGTCTCTTCCCGGATCCTCTAGCCCAACCTTGGCTCATCCCGTCTCTTCCTACCTCTTCTTGCATCTTTTCTTCTCTTCTAGAATATTCTTGTCTCTTCTCATCTCTTCTTGCATCTTCTTGCTTTTTGTTGGATCTTCTCGATTCTTTACGGTTCTTGTTGGCTCGTGGTGGCCTTTCTTGTCTCTTCTAGACTCTTCCAGTCTCTTCTTGGCTCCTCTTGGCTCGTCTCGTGTCTTCTCATATAATCTACTTCCTTCTTATCTTTTCTTGGCTCGACATGGCTTTTCTGCGGGCGCCGCTATGCGTAAGTGCGATTTAAACCTGTGTAGTTGAATTGAACGATGTTAACAACACTTTCATTCTAACAATGGATCAAGGCCCATCTCCCCCTTACTTTAATAATTTATAAATGGTATGTATTTGACTATCATTATTGTAACTGTGGCGAAAGTAACACGGCTTCGGCTGTTTGATTAACAACAGTCGTGGCTTTACGACGACACTCGCAAATGTTATTAAATGTTTGTTCCGTTTGTGACATTCGTTCTTGGGAAATATCGATCGTACCTCTCTGATAGCACTCGATAAAGGTTAAATGAATATTATACTTACAAGATTGTTGATAGTGATTACTTCATTCAAACACCACTCCCTCGGTCATAAAAACATATTTAAGGATTAGTTGAACTAAATATATGACGTTCCAGTTTTTAATGTTTATTTATAAATTTAGCAAAGAGCTATATTGCCTGGCGACTGTGAGGCACTAGTGTTACCAGTTGGGTGTAAAATACTTTCGGTATTTCATTATAAATCATCATAAGTCGTCAAACTATGGTCCAACGAGCGAAACCTTTATTTTGTAGTGGTTTCAAGGGATTTATCATTTAAACCTTTATTTCTGTAGTGGTTTCAAGGGATTTATCATTTAAACCTTTATTTCTGTAGTGGTTTCAAGAGATTTTTCATGCCAGTCCTGGCCAATCCGCAGCCCGCAATCATGTATGAAGATCTTTTTTTTCTTTTTATTTTGGGAATTAGTAGAGTTCTGGACTTGCAACTTGTCCGATCGCCTAACAAGACCCAATCGGTGCAGATTAGTATTCAGATTTACTCACACTAATACGATCGTACAAGTAGCGTATCCACAGCTAAACAAGTGCACTCATATTAGTGATATATTATTAATTAGAACATTTATTTTTCAGCCGTTAAAGAATAGGAAAATCGTCGAAGAAAAAATAAATTTCAATAACCGTTGGGAATACGATTATTTCTTTATAACATATATATTTCACCTTAAAAATAATCAGTTTAAATATTGTTTATTTCAATTCTTATATCGAGACACAAATAGACGTTTCTAATTTCTGCAATTTTTGTTTCAACTTAATATCTTTTTATGTGAGACTTCTTATCATTTTTACCAATGTATTTTATTTTATTATATGCTTTTGTAGTAACTTTTCATTTCAGTGTTTTATGCATTCTTTATTGTTTTAATATTGAAGTATTTAAAACAACTGTGATACTTAACTAAAACTAAAAGCCCATTAGGGCGTGTAATAAATAAAATAAGTAGGTAGCAACCCGGTGACTAAAACACAACAGAATTGCCTTTTTAACTTGCTAAACAAAAAGCTGCAACAAAAAACTGGACTAAAAAGCTATAACAAATAATTATATATATATTTATAATCGCTTGCGCGCCCCCCCCCCTCTTTTAAAAATTTTTGGTTGGCAATGCGGCCCGTGGTGCAATTTGGGTTGGCTAGGCCTGATTTAAGCATTAGTAGGCACTTACATCATACGTAAATTGGTTTACTGCTAGATTTATTTTTGGATATTGCAAGGATTGGGGTTAGGCGACAACCATAGAGGCTTCTTTATTATCCTGAAATAATGAGGATAGTTCGTAGACCTACATTTGTTGGTGGAGGTAGTTGGAAGATGTGGAAGTAAACACAACCTTGGACACAAGGAACATTACGGAGCTAGCTGCCAGGAGACTAGTGGAGGCGTAAAGGCGTTCAGGACTCTCCGAGTTCTATAGCACCGATGATTATAATAAAATAATTAAAGAGCAAACAATCCTTTGCAGCATTTTTAGAGTAGATTAAAAAAACTCGAATAAGCTCAATTAGAGATAAAATCTCATATAATTAATTAAATAAATAAAAAAGTTGATTTTAAAAAGCTCAACGGCCAATTTGTAAGCACCTATTCGAAGAAAAAAATCAATAATAATGCTGGTATAAACACCAATTAATTTAAGACCCAAAAAACTGAGGAGGGTCTTTAAAAGAGGCTTCAGATTTATTGGAGGTGTCAAGCTTAAGAATATAAATTATCACAACGGAATCTGTCAAGGTGGAAAAATTACCATGCTGGGTGATGAAAAATACTCGCAGTATTTTTGAAGAAATGTTTTTTTATGTTTTTAACATCCGTTTTGAAGGCAGATCCATCTCTTAATATGCCTTAATGAGCGAGGATATTACTACTTAAAATCAATAATATCTATTAACGTTTTTTATTTTAATTAATAACATATCATTTAGCATCGTTTTGTAAGTGAAATTTGTAACAAAAAACTACTATCTCTTATTTTATATTTAGTTTTTGCCTTAAGTGTTTCTATAAACACTTGGCAGGAATTATCTTACTAATATTATAAAGTTTGTATGGATGTATGTATGTTTGTTACTCTTTAAATCAAAATTTAACGAATGGATTTTAATGAAACTTTACAATAATATAGCTCATATATCAGAATAACATATAAGCTATAATTTATAAAGCTCTATTTATTTTCAATATATTGAAAATAATAATTATCGTTTAAAAGAAAACGTCAAAATTTGAGAATGACTTTTGGCAAAACAATGATTGTTAAAAATCAAAATTCTATTTTGAAAAATATTTAAATTAGTGAATTTATTTGAAGAACTCGCCTAATACTTTGAATCGAATCAAGAATTATACATATTTTAAATAAATAGGTTAAGAATTTTGGTATAAACGTAGATAAGACCTAGGAAAAGAAAATAGATCACTCGAAGTATTAATCCTACGCAGACGAAGTCGCGTACAGAAGCTTGTTTATTATAATGTTGATGTTATAGTTGACAATGCCTTAAAAAAACTATAATTTTTAATTTTTTATGTGCAACAAAATTATTAGTATCAAAATAGAAATGAACCCACATTTTCAGCTAAAAAAAACTTTATAACTAACTTTAGTTGTAGGTGTTACCTTTACATAATTACATTTTAAACATATCGTGAATAAATTTCAAAGGATTGCAGTTACCTTGCTTAAAAAATAAATGCACAAGCGAAAATTTCATATCCATATTCTTTAATACTAATTAATCTTTTACAACATTGCCAGCGTTTTCAATTCATGTGGGTTAGTGCCTACCTTAAATATTAAATATAATATATTAAACTCGTGGGTTACATGTGGACATAAAAAGATATTGATTGAAATGCAAATCAATAAAAAGTTAAGCAATATTGATAAAACAAATTATGTCCAATCAATAACGGCAAGTCTGTATTGTACAGAAATAGGTCGAACAACCTCCAAAGCACTACACAGTCAATATTGTATTTAATTAAATGATACAAGATCTTTAATACTACAAGCTTTGGGTATAAGACATTCTGTAGGGCAGTCCTATTATCGATATGATTTATTCACCACTACAAAACAACGTAATGACATTGTTCTATACTATTTATAATCTAGTCACGTTTTGAAATATGAGCGACAGAAAGGATGAAATAAACTCTATTAATGTAATTACTAATTACCAATTGTGGTTGACAAATTAATTATGGGTGCTGTGTGGCTACCATTTTGAATCGTGTCAAATTATTATTTGCGTTTTTATCTAACCGTAACATAGGTAAATTACGCCTAATAGCAGTTGATTTTGACCTATTAACCGATGACTTTGGTTTTAAACTATACTCGAAAATAAAGTCACTACGATAAAATGTTACCATTTTAAAAAGATAATATAAAGCATTTGTTTTTGTGAAATCTAAAGAATCGAAAACTCGGAAATTTTTAGGTCAAATCAATTTTTTTTTTAAATTAAAAAGAAAGGTAAATATTCACGGGTTAAGAAAAACTATACAATATTTTTACTCAATATTTAAAACCCACTACTTTAAAAACTTTTCTTGTGGATTGATAGAGCACTTAGCTAGTAGATGAATTGAACTAACGACGGGTTGTCTCTGCAATTCAGGCGTCGAGGCGGTCGCAAAGTTGTCAAAGTAATTTCCATCGTAAGCTGTCGGGCTTTGAAATATCCATTCACTAGTAAAAATAAATCGTTAGACACCTACTAAATACGGAACATACATTATATTGCTGGATATATGTTTTTGTTTTATTAGAGCCAATTGACACTCGGGATGTGGTTTGGGTAGTATTTTTGTAGGTGCCTGTGTCATCTGTGCGGATGCAGTGCGAAGGGTTGTAATTAATTATTAGATCTGTATCATATCTAAAAGCTAAACGAGTCTCAAAAACGACCACAACTCGTATATTTTTTCCTCCTTCTAATGACTGGACTAACCACCATCGCAATTGCATAATAATTGTATGACAGGTGTGTAACGTAATAAATACTATAATTAATATAGATCTGATACGAAATTATTATTCCATTCCAGACACTTCTAGCAGAAAAATTGATTATCAACCATTAGTATTGCAGTGACATTTATCCAGGTTACACTGCATATTTGTATTGTAAAATGATAAATACCATAAACTCCTCACAGTAAAGTAAGGTAATTATTTAAATGAGAATGCATATTTTACTATATTTGCATTAATTTGATATTCCCATGGCATCATCGAATATTAATATGCAATATCACGATTTGAGAATTGACATTTACCTAATTAATCTGTTTGAAGTATGTAGTTAAGCTCATTTTATTATCAAATGCATGATAAACTATTTTAAAGTCAACTATTTTACTTTTCAATGTTCTCAGTTTGAAAAATATTTTTTTTTCTATTTATTTTGTTTTCATGTATACGGCACGACATAAATGTGCCATTTTTAACTATGCATAAAGAAAGTAAGAAATGTAAATGTAAAAAATAAAAATTAAATTTGTAAGTAATTATTTTGGTGTTTTTTTTTTTTCGACAACTTTTTCGCCTTCGAATGCATTATTATTAATGCAACCTCGGCTTAGTCCTGTACTTACAAATTGTACAGTCAACATTCTTAAAACCAATGATTATTTATATTCTCATAAATAAATATGGCATGTTTAAAAAATGTTTTTTTCCTCATTTTGTGAATATTAACGACATAGTTGTTAGTGTTGATTTGTCCTAATTTTAATTAATTTATTTGTTATCACCTACGTTAATTAACTTCCACTATTTAAATGCATTTTTCCTCGTTCCTTCAGAATAATTGATTTTTTTTATTACGTCTGTTACCCCTCGAATTCTATTAATGAATACCTCCATTCCGTGTTTTATTATTATTTTATTTTTATTTTATAGAATCATAATGTACCTACCACATATTATCGATAGATATGACGTTAACTTTTTTTTAAAAATTATAATATTTTTAATGAACAAGTGTTTTAAATTAGTATTTTTCTTTTAATGGTAAATACACTGTAAAGACTTAATTTAGCCACTCTTGTCGCCCTACCGAGGTTGTGTTTTTAATTTTAATTCAATTTATTTTTTTCAATATTTTTTTAAAATAATTTAAATATAATTTTATAAATATATTTATCGAATGTAGTATGAAAGATTGGGATTGCGCAGTCCTGCTATATTAAAAAAACGTATATAAATAAAAATTACTTACCATTTAATATTCTCCTTTGGAAGATTCTTTAAACATAAAAATTACTTACCATTTAATATTCTCCTTTGGAAGTATAGTAGGAGTTACGAAATGATATTTCTCTACAGACTATTTAACAAATAAAAAATAAAAATAAACGTTTTAATAGATACCTACACAGTGTTTAAATATCAAGAAGTCAATGAAATATCCTTATTTGGTGTGTACGAATCGGCCAACAGCTATATTTAAAAAAGAGATATTAGATATCGACATTATAATATTGTGATATTACTTGTTATCCTTGCCAAACGTAAACACATAAAATCCTTTTTTTTGCAAGGAACCGAATACTTATAATTTGACAGCGTTTTCTTTGAAACCGACACGAATGCAAAACAACAAAAGACAGACCATCAAAGTCAGAGTTCTTGAGCGAATTATTGGTTTCGCATGGATTACTTTTGTCTAGCAGATTAGCTTACTAATTAGGTATAGGTACATTATATTGTTATATCAGCACGTTTGATCTAATTCATTGTGATCATTTCAACACGCCTGTTTGTTGTCTGAATAGATGTTCTTCTAAATAATCTACATTGGCGAGACGGTAAGATATTCTGTGTTGTAGTTTTAGCACTTTTACCACTCAGGTTTATAAAAAAAAAGATTTATTATCCATTTACAGTACAAGATTTCTCATGTTAACATTCTTAACATTTGGAAAGAAAGGTATACATAAAAGTTTAAATATTATTAAAAGAGCAATTATATATATATCTACTATTTTAGAAATATCATTCAACAGCACCATGTTATGTTGTGCTAGAATATCTGTTCATCTTGGTCGTGGCAACGGCTACGTTTATATGATTAAAGAGCCAGGAAAAGCTCAGAAATAGGAAGCCATACCTTTAGTAGAACATGGGCAGAGAATATGAACACCGAGAGATGATTCTCTAATACTGTCTAGGGAAGAAAAAACCGTAGTCGTGAAGCAATTTTTGAAGTGAATTTTTGACTAAACGCAATAATTCACAGTATAATTTTCTCTTAGACGAAAGTAAGTGTACTACTAAAAATTTCGAAATTTCTCAATCGCGAGGCTGATACTTGATATTGTAGGCATTAATGCAAATTATATCGAGTGCAGTCAATTACATATTCCTTATATAGAAACATACCCATTTCCTCAGAAATCAATGAAATAAATTAAATTTTCGAAATACAATAATGTTAAATTCACTCAAATTACATTTGAAGTCTTTTTATTTCTTTTAACGTCTTTTGCGGGCTCTAAACTACATCGAAAACGAAGATTTAAGCTTGTGTAATGAGAGCTGGTTCTGTATTTATTGTTTAATTTACATTAGCTCGGAGATCCGAGCCTGAGCCCATTTCAATAATGAACTAGCTCGCTTAAAGGGAAAACCACGTTGCATCTCACATTGTATCTGGATTCTATTCCATATAAGTGTGTCATTACGGCTCGAATTACCATACTGAGAGAAGTGGACCCGTGGTAATACGTGCTAATCGAAAGAGTAATCTGACGCAAGCAAATATCGAACCAAAACAATTTGAAGTAGGTTGAAGAGTAATTTTCCCAGCTACTCGCATGCAAAGAACGTGGGAGTAAGTGCATTTGTCCACAGCATACAACATACTCATTTCGTGCAAAGTTAATATTTATATTTACTTGCAACCAAAATTACTGTCATTATTTTGGTGCGTTGATTGTACGTGGGAGCCTGTTTTGACCATCGCGAACAAGTTTAGCAGTGCATTGAATGGAAAAGATCCGTGTCAGCTTCGGGCTACACACTACTGGGAACTGCGATGTCAGTCAATGCAAACAGTATACAGAAAGCTTCATATAATTTACTTGTAAATAGTAAATGGTCATTGTTAAGGCAGAAGTTACCAACAGCTATCAAAGCAAAGATGCAGGCATCAGATAGATGTTAAATAATGGAAATAATACTGTTAACAGTTTAATTTGTGTTTTTCTTAGACTAATACCGTACCTGATGAAAGACAAGGAAGGCATCAGTCTATCATCTATGGTTGGACCTCACATCTATACAGTGAATGAGGCGACCCTATTCCCTATTGGACCCTAATGGCTCTATGGTGCGTTCGTTTGTCTCTAAACTTAACGAACTTCTCTTCATCTACAAACATTTAAGTTTTATATCTTAAAACATTTTAATTGTGGTTAATGAATTGTGTTTGAATGGGTAATATATGTATATAACTACCTACGAATTATCGTGAGATATTGTCACGTCATGACATCCCGTGCAAAATTGAATTGCGGTGTTTATTTATTTAGGAAAGAAAATGGTCGTTAATTCTCGAGATAAGAGGCACTTTAAATATAACTTCAATCCAATTTTGGTAAATTTATTTAGTTGTTGAATCTTCTTTATTCAATTTCAAAGAACATACAAAAAACTCAAGTGATAAAAACAAGGTCCGTCGTAAATTTTTATAAACCTACTTGGATGTAATTGAGAATGTTTTAACAGCCTCTTACTCAAAGAAGATGCATGAATTTCTTACAGGTAATTTGTTTTATTAAAACAATAACTTCATGATTATTCATGTCATTTTTTACAAGGCTGAACTTATGATTTATAATACGTCATGGCAAATATTATACTAATTTTCCCCAGCTCAAGCACTTTACCGTCAAACTGTGTGGTTTTTGTTTGGCAGCGTTTATCCATTACCAGTACCTTCATACCACCAAAAACCCACCACACAATTGTAATTGGTAATTGTTCACGTCCTATGTCCTTTCTTTTGAACCTTGCACAAAACATATTGACGTGGATGGAGACGATTTGTCGGAATAATACCAGGATATCGGGACTCGCAGAGGATGTCGGGAAGGAAGGTACTTTGCACTCAAGAACATAGTGCTGGTGGTTCTAATGTCACCTCTCTTCCATATTAAACGAAGCATGTAACATAAAAGGTGGTTCAACAGAACTCTCAGCCGTTGAACCCAAAAATTTTACGATGCAAAATTCCAGTCATTGTGCACACGAACCAAATCCTCCTAAAACGTTCTGACCCAGAATTCGCGATGATTCATGAAATAATGGAGGCATTACGAAATGCTTGGAGTTTCGTTTTCGTTTTGCTGACATCACAGCAGATGACACGAGGCTAATTTTGATTCTTAGAAGACGGAACAATATTCTATTGTGCAATGTGTTACTAAGCGTGGCAAAAAATCGCAATGGGCGCCATATAACAAGTTCAAACAGGAAGAAAGATAGTGAACTCAAATTGCTAATAAAAAAGAGATAACATTTGATGCTAAAATAAGAAAAATACGACATGTTGTGTTTTCTGTCAACGTGCTCATTTGATAAGAGATGCTTGCAATTTAATTGCGTTCGGTCGGCGCCAAGAGTTCAAGACTGAATGGTAAAATAAACAAAACATGTCTAGGACGATGTACGTAGTGTGTTTCTCGTCCCCACATACCTAATTAAAATAATGATGGCGACACTGAACTTTCCCGTCAATCAAGCATCAAGCAGCACCTTGTTTTTGAAGACAACTTGAGTTTACTTGGTATTTTGTTACTTTGTTTTAACTTTTTTGTTATTACTTTGTTGCTACTGTGTTGTTTGTTACTTTGTTGTTGTCATCGTGTTAATATTTAGTTTTTTTTGTTAATCTGTCGTTTCTTTGTTGTTACTTAGTTAATTTTTGCTAAACTTTGATTCTTTGTTGTTACTTTGTTATTTTTTGATACTCTCTTGTTTGTTGTCACTTTGTTGTTGAGCCTCTTTATTAGTGTTTTGTTGCTTTGCTGTTATTATGTTGTTACTTTGTTTTTACTTTGTCGTGACTTTGATACTACATCGTTATCACTTTTTCGTGACTTCGATACGACTTTGTCATTATTTTGATGTGCGCCGTATTAACGATTTTTGTAAAATCTTCTCCAGGGGACTCGAGTCTTCGTATTTTAACGCGCCTTTACCATTAAGATGTTAAATAAACATTCCACAATTTTGATAAAATAAAATTTAAATAAAAACACCTATAAATCATTTTTCTGATAAAATATTACTAATCTTAGCAAAAAAAAACAATTGTTTTATAAAATAGAAAATCATATGCTTTAAAACTAAAAATTACCATTTATTCACCTAGTTATATCAAATGTGGCAAGGTATCTCTGTAAATATATTATCTTTTTAAAACATAGTTAAATTTATTTTGCACAGTTACCTTATGTTATACAGTTATCTCAATTTATATACAGTTGCCTTCTTTTATACGCGGTTCCCTCTCTTTATTAGAAAGTCTGACTCCGCATCCGTCAATGTTTACAATAATTTCCTTGCGTTCGATCGTGAAGGCATATCTATGCAGATGTCAGTTTATCTTATCGCGGTAATAATAAATGAATGTGGATGCTGTTATTGGAGCTATTCATAAATACACTTTAAAGCAGCTCAATTCATATATAATGGATATAATGTCAGAGTTATCTCGGTTTAAATACATTTAACTTCACCCTACTTTTGAAAACATCCAGTTTTCCTATGAATTTAGTAAATTTATATTATGGTGTTGGTTTGCTTATCATCTTATCATATACATTCTACTAAAATTACTACTAAACAACGACAACAACTAGATATGATAAATTACAACAAACATTAAATAGGACTGTGCAAATTTGGAAAGGAAAGAAGGGGGAGAAAAATTAAATCTGCATACAACTTCCAAATAAAATTATATATATTTAAATCGCATTTGGTGTAATTTCCGTAAAGGTGAAAAGGCCTAGAGAGGTTGGTCTCAATTATAAAAGGTTGCCAAGTTTCCAATAACTCTAAAATGCTGAAAATTCTACAAACAACGTCCAATTTCATCATAAAAACTAATTTAAAACACAGTCACACTTAACCCAACAGCTCAAACCGGGAAAGGAACTTTTATGTAGAAAAAAAGATTAGCAAAATTTATAATACTTAGAATGGATTGCTCGCAAATGTTTGAGTGTCGTTTCAGAAGAAATGTTTAGTCTTTGTATTAATCACTAAACAAGTTTATTTTACAGACAATGATTATTTGCCAGGCAAATGACTTAACGGCATTTAAATCTCTAGAATTATCAGGTGTAAACATAAATACACTGTGTGGAAAGAGGTAAGCGCAATAAATCACAGAAAATTATTGATAATTACTAAAGCTCAAATTTGATACTATTTAAGTACCTCCCCAGAAACAAACTAAAGATTTATATGTCACACCTCAAGATGTTTTTTATGGTAAATGGTAGCTTCTGAAAGTTCTGAAACAAATATCGAGCAACTTACTTTTAGAACAGATAAATAAATAGAGCTGGCATTTGTCAAATCGGGTCTTTCAAATACTGATTAATATCAGAATGAACCATAAAACGGCCAAGATGTAACTTTAATCAGATGTTTTATAATACTGAAAAGAGGATTTTGGCAACATCTTGTACCAAGAAGTGAACTTCCATCTACATATTGTATATATGTTTTTATTGATGGCGCCATCTGATATCGTGTACCTAGCTTTATCGCTATTATTTCCTTTAGGATTAGGCCATCAAATCTTCGAAACCGATAGATAAGCTTTGACGCCAATGACTCTGGTTGATGTTCACAGTTATCAAAACCGTTTCCACCTTTGTTTGCATGACTTAGCAATGCATTCTGAACTACAGGATGTGAATGCAGTGATGCAATAGAGGAATGGTGACAAACTAGCATTGACGAGTATGAACAAAGTGGTGCCAGCTCGGAACAAGTGATGAATAACTTATAATATAGCATTAGAATCCCCGTTGATAAAAGTAATAGCGTTCATATAAGCAGATTTTTTTAAAGTATGTAGTTTATTTTGTAGAAGCAAATAAATTTATCAGAAGTATCTTATCTATGTAACTAATAGCTTTGGCATTCCAAGTAGCTAATCGGATGGTGTAGGTATGTTACCGCTTAACGAGGTGAGAAGTTAGCTGAAAACATTAACAATGATTAATAATAATCTACTGGTAAAACGAAATGCTAAAGTCTAATCGTCACTTTGAAAAGCATTGGGTCGCAAGAAGATGTATCTACGAAGTACCTACTCCCCAACAATCCCAGCACTTCTTTAATTGCATTAAAAAAAGCAATACGCATTCAGCTCCCTCTTTTCTCATCTTCTTAAGATGATCCCTTATAAGAGGCTTTGAAGATTGATTACTTACTTCCACCGCGGAAACCTGTTGCGTCTATCAGCTATCGCTTAGCAACAGCGATAGAGAGCCAATTAATTTCAAAATGACCTCTTCCTGCAATTTATAGAGCAGTTTGAAAATGAATGAGCGTTTTATCTTGTTAATCATTTGGCGGCGATAAGCAATTATCTACAAATAATTAGCCTGTCTTTGCAAACTTATTTAGGAGGATGCTAAAAAAACTGCTCTATTGCGATTTTATCTAAATGTGAACAAATTTCCACAACTCTCGATGTGTAGTAAGATTACCTGGAAATCTTCAATGTAGATGTAGATCTTTTTTTGTGATTGTCTCCACACAATGTACCATTTTATAGTGAATCGATTCTTTTCATAGAAATCTCTATTTGTTCAAGATTGTCGATATCTTGTACCAATGTACTTTGCTTGTAGTTTCCACGATAATTATCATTTTTTGCACTCATCATCTCTATCTGAGCTGTAGTAGGTTAATCCCATTTTATTTGAACACATTTCCGTACAATATAAATTCTGGTGACAAAGTATGAAATACATACGAAAAATACTAATCGTGATACTTCACACCTTTTTATCTGAATGCCAAATCACAAAACGCTGCTGAATACTATGAATTGCCGGCGTTGGGAAAATTCGGGGTATAGATTTTATATTTATTATCAGAGCACGCAGTTTAGTCGTGACATCGTTTGGAAAAACGTTAATAAGAGGAAGTACTGTATAACTGCATAGTCGGATGAGGATGGATTAAAATAGGGAGATCTTCTGTCTGTGGGATGAGCAAAGGAAGTGAGTAATCAAGCGCACATTCTGCGCAGTTCATTCAACATCCTTATTTTAGGTGAGACATAATACGGATACTTCCGAGAAGTCTAGACTACCCAATATGCGATATTAAGTGCGGCCACATGAGACGATTTATCACCGGATGAGAAACCGAAAACATCATAAAGGATGAAGTTAAAAGCCGAAAAGATGTAGGACAGAATAAACAAAAAGGAAATCACGGATGAAACATTTCTAAGAGTCGGTTGCGAATTCGGGATAAAATTAGGCACGTGCCTGAGTGTCTCGGAGCCGCTACGGGATTGTTCAAAGGTTTCTGGCATTCCAAGCTACATCATTAGCAATTGAAGGCACATCGTGTTTTTTGTATATGTTTTGTACATTTGGTATGTGTATTTAGGTTACATAGCATGGATAGAACATGACTGGTGGCAATAAAACACTGACCAACACCATGACAAAGTATAACAAAAAAACTGGCTTATCTGGCTTAACCAATTAGCCATAAAAAGGAAGGCGGCTGCGATATCATGAAAATTAAATGGAGGCGCCGGAGGGTCAAAATATCTGACAACTACAAGGTACCTACCAGGAAGCTAGAAATGAAAAGAAGTAGAGAATATAAATGGGAAACTTTCTTACCAAGAACACTGTGACTGAGCCGGTCGGCCCGGTGCTTCTCCAGGTCTCTCGCCTTCATTTTATCCATATTAATCGTGCTATCTCGCCTTTCTAGTGTCAAACCTTCGCGGGTACAGACTGCATTTAAATGTCAGTCGCATTTCGCATTGCACCACCTTCACCAAGAGACGTTACAAACACGAGTTCTTGCAGATAGCCATCAAGATCACCAATACACCGAGTTGATAAGACGAACTGTCTGAAATTCTTCAAAAGATCACTGGACCAGATGGAACAGCTGTAACTTCTTCAGATGGCACAAAATATACAACTGTCAAGACATACAGGACAAGAGTTCACAGAGTTTAAAATACTACTTCTTATCACAGTTAGCATCAAACGATGTCACTAAACAAATACACGCAGCACATGGAACCGATTGAAGAAAATAAACAAAATAAAAATGTGGAAATAATGTCGTTTTTCGATTTGAATTTCTTTCGAAGCACTCAACGGTCGCCGGCTGTTATAGGGTAGTCCGGCAGTTGTTTCGCGAATTGCCCTCCCGAGCAAACTTTGACATTAGCAAAGCGTGGGAAGGGGTAGGCGGTTACGACACGCGCATCCACCGCGGAGGTGTAAGTCAAACTAAAAGTACTCGTACTCGGCGAGTTCGGCCATTCACAGGCGCAACCTGTGGACTGACTCACACAACTTGCCAGTGCAATCCCCCCTCGACAGGCTTTTTCCGTATGGGCATTCGATCGCCGCCGCGACAGTAATACGTCTAAAGACAAGTAAAACTCACTCACTATCTACAAAGCATAAACCAAATATGAACATCATTCGCAAACTTGATCAAATTAATAATACTTTTGGACAACTTAGCACACATCCATTTTAAGGCTTTTCTGAAAAAAAAAATTGTGTTTATGACCGTCTCCGTAGATCCTGTCTCGAGCACATAAAGTAATTCATAGGAGTGGATTCTAATATACCCATCGGATACAAAAATGTATGTACTTCTCCAGCGATTGCACATTGCATTGATTTAACATTTTTGTTAGTTGGTAGATAATTTTTAACGTTTTCATTTCTTTAGTCAGAGGCTAATGCAGTTATATACGCTGCAAGTTTAGAGAATTAATATTTGCAATGGAAATTCAAAGCTCAGTGGCAACTATGGCAAAAGGGGCTTTTTATCAAAGTCTTTGATTAATGCACAAAACATGAATAGTTTAACATTTATTCACAGGATCATGTTCAAAGCGTATTGTTTCTACTATTTGAATGCCTAAGTTTGCAGGTTGATACATCTTGAAGGAAATGCAGGGCATTCCGCCACGATATCTTTATTACCTTTATTGTATAGCTTTATTGAGTTTGCGGATCTTTTGATTGTATCCAAAAGTCGAGAGTTCAACTTCTTTTTATTTATGTGTATGTTTTAATTTACTTTTCAATTTTTTAAATGATATTATTATAAGTTGATAATTTTAGATGTTCGAAATGATTTAATTTTTTATCCTTATTTTCTATTGGTGTAAAATAAAACTACATACATTTTTTAAAATTTTAGATTTTCTCTATTCATTTCCTTGTAATTACATAATTTGTGGATTTTACGACCACCATGCTAGGCAAATGCCCGTATGGTGATCGATTTTGTGTACAGTGCGTATGAAATATAAAAGAATAATAAAATTGAAGGATGTAAATGATTATGAAAGAGTATGAAAGAATATAAAAAGAATAATTATGATATTTTATATGTGCATGTAAAGTTACATTGGTATGTACATTATTTTTTGTACAAACGAAAATATATATATATTAGTGGATAGTTTTTTTGTGGTAACTTTTGGTTTGCAATATTACGGTATATGGTAGGTATGCACTTAAGATATAAAATAATTGCACATTCCACCAAGAATCCAAGATTGCCATTTATTTTTTAAACATATCGGGTAATTAATAAGAACTTAAGGGGGCAATAATATTTTTTATCAAAAAAATTTGTAGCGCTGTTGTGGAAACCAGTAGTGAGCATTATCAGTATTATCTCCAGAGAAACCATGGCAATAGGATTAAAATACAATTATTTTAATGAAAAAATAAATGTTATGTTTATTGTTAAAATATTTAAAGTTACAAAATGAAATATTATTTTGTATACAGGGTGTTAAGGTACGTACTTGGCTTACTTTAACTAGTGATTCCTGACATTATTTGTAGTAAAAAATATAATTAAAATGTTGGTCTCTTTTGAAGTTTTTTTTTCTACAAAAACATAAAAATTAGTAGGTATGTAAGTTAGTGGCGCGGTGAGGGGTTGGTTGGTTACTTGGCTTAGAGACCAGTGACCACATGTGGAAGAATTTTTTTTCTCTGATTTTGAAGAAAGAGTTTTTGAAAAAAAAGTCACCGGAGACCAAAATTTCCTTCACATTTTTTACTCCAAATAATGTCAGGAATCACTGTTAAAGTAACTCAAGTACGATGCTGAGAGACCCTGTTTATTATAATATACCCTGCATTAGAGAATGTATTAGCGAGTAGTGAGCATCTTTAAATATGAAAATCTCGCGTCACGATGTTTGTCCAAGATAAACTCCGGAACTACTTAACCAATTTTGATGAAATTTGGCTGACTGGGTGTAATTTGGTCCAACTTAGGTAGGATAGTTTTTAACTCGTTTATTGAAATAAATATTTAGTATTGCGAATTAAATGTTAAATAAATGTCTGGTAATAAATAAATTCAATGAAAGTATTTGCCCGTGACAGTTATGGGACAATGATTTGAAATTATTTGTAAGTCCCATATGTTTCTGACAGATGCCGGTGTGAGTTAATTTGCATTTTTTTGATTACCTAGGTAATTGCGTTGATTACTTAGGTAATGGTGTTGTATTTCGTTAGCCACTTCATAGCGTTGTGTTTCATTAGCCACACCAACGCGTGGCCGGTTCATCTGGTAATTATACATAATTTAGGTTCATTAATTTATTGACCTCAGATGTACGTTCTTTACTCTTTTGACGTAGGTTTCTATCATCTTATTTTATTTAAACGTTAGGCTCAGGACAATCAAGACCCAAACGGTTGCGCTGGACATTTCCAAGGCCTTTGACCGGGTTTGGCACCGAGGACTTGTCAACAAACTGCCTTCTTACGGACTTCCCGCATCCTTGTGCAGGTGGATTGCCGACCTTTTGAGGGAGAGGTCGATTCAGACGGTTGCTGACGGTTTCACCTCTTCCTCGCATTCGATAAACGCTGGCGTCCCACAGGGATCGGTTCTGTCTCCGACTTTGTTTCTGTTGCACATCAATGACCTTTTGACATGTGCACCAATTCATTGTTACGCGGATGACAGTACAGTCCATGATAGCTTTTTGTTTGACAAGCCCCCAAAGGGTGCACAAATTCCAATGGCTCGGAGGGCTTTGAAGCAAAGAATGGACGCTTACCTCGAGAGTGTTTTCTCTTGGGGTAAGAATAATCTCGTCGAATTCAATGTATCAAAGACCCAATCATGTCTGATTACGTCTAAAAGGGATCGAAATGACTATCTAGTCTCCTTCAACGGTAGCATTCTTCCGAACAGGTCTTCCATTGATATGCTCGGTGTAACTCTAAGTGACCAGCTCAGATATGGGGGCTCCATCGAGGCCAGAGTTAAGTTAGCCTCTCAGAAACTGGGCGTACTGTACAGGGCCCGCAGATACTTTAATAGTACACAACTGCTAACCCTGTACAAATCGCAAGTGCGCCCCACGGTTGAATTTGGCAGCCACCTCTGGTCTGGAGCCCCAAAGTACCTGAAAAACACCCTCGACTCTGTGCAGAAACGGGCGGTCCGTTTGATAGATTCTCCCGTCTTAACAAACGGATTGCAATCTTTAGAGCACAGGCGTCGGGTAGGAATGCTTTCCTTGTTCTACCGGTATTTCAATGAAGATGCTCCGAGGAACTAGCCTCATTGATCCCCTCGGCACCGGTGCATAGTCGGGAAACACGCCAAACGCTCGCCCAACATATGTACACGGTTGACATTTGTCACATGAGAACGGGACGCTTCTACGACTCGTTCTTGTGTTCAACAGCTCGGCTGTGGAACGATTTGCCGGCCTCTGTGTTTCCTCCTTCCTATAACATGGGTCTCTTCAAGACCCACGTTCACTCCTTCCTCTCCTCAAAAAGACCCTCCTCACAGCATCTTCAAAGATGACATAGGCCCTGAGGGAAATTATTTTCCTCAGGGCCTCCTGTGTGGAGTTAATGTAAAAAAAAAAAAAAAATCGTATCTTGTAGTAATAAAACGTCAAAAGATTAAAGAACCTTCGTCTAAGGTCATCAAATGAACCTATATTAAATGTATTTTCCCTATCAGAAGGGCCGCAATGTGAATTTTAATCAGTAAAACTTATGAAAGAAATTGATAAATAATTCATTTCATTTTGATAACGCGTGCGCGTGCTGCGTGCAGGAATTCGGTACAAGTACCTTAGCTTATTTATCAAAGCCGTATGCAAATTCCTCTAAAACACTTGTGACTGCTGCATATGAATAGAGTGATTAGCATTTTAACTGATGACACCAAATTAATCAAACATTACTTTACAACTACAATACAATTCATCGAACCTACTAAAACCTTGACTTTAGAATTTGAATGTCTATCCCTAATTGATAGTACTTCTGGACACTGGACATGAAATTTATAACAATCAAAGCATAATTACCTACACACCATTGCCATGTTATGTACCTCAGTTTCTGGCTTTGCCCGTGATATTGATTCTTGTATAAAAATGCGTAGTAATTCCTTGTATTCCACTAAACATGAAAAATAACTTAGGTACATATTATTTATACTGTCATCAATAATGACGTAACATATTTTTTCTTGTTAAAAACGATTATAAATTTAAAAATAATACTGTTTTTCCTTTTCTTGGCAGTTCAATACTAGATAACAAAGAGAGTCGCTTCATTGATTTTGATATTCGGAAATTTGCAAATTTCACGGCGTAAAAGCTCATCGTTCAGAATGGAATTTTCCGTCACCTCTTTGTCCTTCGTTACTTCGATCTGTTTTCTGTCTTCGAGATCTATTGACAAACCAAACATTTCAATGGATTTTTCTTTTTTTTTAATATTACCTGAGGAGTTCCTAAGGAAAATAATTCCCCTCATGGACTCTATGGGAATGCTATGTAGAGGGTCTTTTGAAGAAAGAAAGTTCTGGGAAGGAAAGAGATATAAGGTGAGCAGGAATCTGGGGGTCTGGATGTCTCCAGGAGTAACGGACGTATGAATCCATCTCTCCCACTGCGGTGCAAGGCGATGTTCCGAGAGGTCCGAGAGAGTCGTGCATTCTGTCATATTAACTCAACTATAAAATTACAACTGTAGCCCGTAGCCATCAACAAAATATTTCTTAAATATTCAAAAATAGCGCTATGGAAATGAACCAACTATTACCAAAGAAGAGAATGTTCGAAACGCGTGAAAGAAATAACTGCATTGGAAGCATTTTACTTGTACTTTGCCTTTTTCAATTAGCATCGATCTGTTTGCTGAGCCAATTAACGAAAGCTCGTTTCGAAAATGCCAAACGTGAAATATTTGGCAATCGGATTTTATTTACCGCATAAAATTTTACCAAGAAATAAATGGATTATCCAATATTCTTTGTACGTGTTGAAGCATGATTTTAAAAATATTAAAGTAGGCAACAAATTATGTAAAAAAAAAACACTCGGATAGGAAAATGAGATGTGAAAATGAGTCAAAATTGTTTATTCACATATTCTAAAATCGGATATGTTTTGTAAATGATAGATAAAATTTAGACTCACGCTACTAAACAATTTAATAAAATCTCAAAAAGATTTACGAGATGAGTATTAATGATTTGCGAGGAAAAATATTTGCTGAAAAAAAAGGTTTATAATAAAGATTTTTTTTGGTAAAAAGTTCATACTTTTCTGATTAGATTTTAAGTGGAATAAAACTTTATTTTAAATATATGTAGGTAAGTCGGTAGGTACATACATCAAATATTTACGAGATGAGTATTAACAGGAACGGATGCGCGGCCGCTTTCATACAAAACGTAGTTTTGGATTTGAGGCCACAATACCCAACCAAACTGAAAAATTATTTTTGTAATAAAAAGGTAGGTTCAATGTCGATCTAGGATAGGAGCTACTTTTTTTGCTTTTAAATTATGACGTATACGTTGATAAAAAATCAGTTTTTGTTCATTTTGGAAGCAACTTTGGAATTTTTGTGAGTTATTTATAAATTATAAAAAAATACTGCCTAATCCTAGGTTCTGGAATAATGAAAAATAAAATAAAAAATTAAAAAAACGTTAAAAATGCGTTTCTTTGTGTGTAGTAAAATATAAAAGACAAGTTTTTGTTCCGATGTCAATAGGTAATTTGTAATTTAAATTTACACGCATCAACATTGTTCGGAAAAAAAAATATTTGAAATTTTATGTTTCATCATATTTAAAAAAAAATTATAGCAATTTTTTTTTTTAAATGTTTACCTTTACTCTCAAATAATTGTCCAAGTTGCCTCTAAAATCAATTAAAATCTTTAATAGCCTCTATTTTAAAAATTAAAGCAAAAATAAATAATGTAGCTCCTATCCGAGATTGACATTTGATATATACTTTGATTAAAAAAATAATTTTTCAGTTTGGTTGGGTATTTTGGCCTAAAATCCAAAACTACCTTTTGTATGAAACTTACCGCGCACCCAATGGCCTTAATGTTTTGCGAGGAAAAATATTTCGCAATAAAAAAGGTTTATAATAAAGTTTATTTTTGTGAACAGTTCATATTTTTCTGATAAGATTTAAAATGGAATCAAACCGCATTTTAAATAGATGTAGGTAAGTAGGTAGGTACATATTATCCATATGATTACAATGGCTGTTAAAATCGAACTTTTTGCGAAAAATCACAACCACAAAATTTATACCAGACAAATTACTAATATAATTTTACCAATGAGTAAACCTGCGTACTTATTTTTTCGAAACTTAGGATTAATTAAACTATAATATTTTAATTAATGAAGATAATATTAGCGAAAGTCAATCAAAAATCCGAAACAGAAAAATCAGAAAAAGATACGGATACATCTGGATACCAGGTCCTCCGGCAATCCGGGCCGACGCGCTATCCAACTGCGCCAACGTATCCGCAGTGGATAGCGCGTCGGCCCGGATTGCCGGAGGACCTGGGTTCGAGTCCCAGATGTATCCGTATCTTTTTCTGATTTTTCTGTTTCGGATTTTTGATTGACTTTCGCTAATATTATCTTCATTAATTAAAATATTATAATTTGAGGTTTAACTCTTTAAGTTAAAAATAAAAATAAAAATGATTAATTAAACATTTAAAATCACCATCTAGTAACTTATCTATAGCATTATGTAGAGAAGATGAAATGTAACATAACTCTGTATTGACACACACTCCTTGCTTCAATCACATTTATACATATATAGGTACTCTGCGAATCATGACAAGACCCTGCTCAAACGATTGTTTCACTCAATCATACTCTGCCAATTTGGGAAATATCCGACCCTATATACATATCCACTTGCACATCACAAACTCTCTCGACACTCCATTCACAGTCCTACCGTTCTAATGTCACAAACCAAAACCAAATATCCTTTAATTTATTAATTATTTCTTCAATCTTTGCAAAATTACTTTGTGGCATCATTTTAATTAAATGAAACAAATTACTTTGTGTAAACCACTATAATCCCATGTTAAAATATCCACATGTTTCAAAACCGATGGTTTCTTCAGGATAATAACATGAATAAAAATAACAAAATAAACAAACAAGTATGGACAAAATATTAAAGAGTGAGGTGATTAATTACGTAAAAATATCATATTTTTTTATATAAAATGAAATGTAAAAATTACTTTAGAATATATTAACATTACATTTTACATATTAAAATAATATTTTAATGTTAACAAACTATAATCAGTTTGTTAAAACAAAAAAAAAAAAATATTAGTACTAATATGAAAAAAATTTAAGAGATGGCTAATTTAAAAAAAAAAATTGGTTATTTATAATATTTAATTTACTATTAACACTTTTTCTAATTTCTAAAATTTCTATGTTTGCTAATTGTAAATGTGTTGGGTTTATGTGTAAAATTTTTAACCCTTTATTTATGTCAATAGAATGATTTGTTTCTAAAATGTGGTTGGCAAATTCAGAATAAAAATTATTATTTAAACACCTTAGATGTTCCTTAATTCTAATATTAAAATTTCTAGAAGTCTTACCTAAATAAAAAAAAGTTACAATCGTTACAAATTCATTTATAAACCCCACATTTGTTAAAAAATCACCCTTGTCCTTGTTATTTAATTATTTATTATTGTTTATTTATTATTTCTTCACCCGTACAAAAAAGTAGCATACATAAGCTAAGGAACTATGTGGCTATGAATCGACGAGCAATAATTATGTTGTCGATGTTCGGAAAATTGTATAAATGAAAAATTAACAGGTACTTATTACAATAATTCGGTATAAATTTTGATTAATTTATAAATTAAAATATCAACTACATCTAGTGAACCGTATTAATGAATAGGTTTATATCGCAGAAACACGAATCCTTTTCACCTTTTCAGGACATGTTATTTACGATCCTTAGGTTATTCTTAAAATTATTATTATCTAAGAGTAATTATTATGTTTCGTTCATATTTTATTTATACAGGCCTTACGATAATTCGGTATATCAATCATGCAGGTGTGACACTTGATTATTTTAGTATAATTAGATACAGATTATGTTCACACGTTGTTACGTGGAGATAAATTAGCCGAAATATTACGTGTCATGAATGATATATCAACTTCCGAATATGGTTGAAGGATTATTAAGATGAAATGAAAAAGATATAAAATAATCAATATTATTCAACACCTGTCCTTAATTAATTTAAATGAATATTATTAAATTTTTAAGACCAGGCTACCTACATTTAATATAAAACAGGCATTGCTCTATTTAATATGTCCACCCACTTCATATTGGGAGAACAATCAATAATGTGTCCTTACTCTGTGGGTTTAGCACACTTAAATCGATAACTTCACAGGCTCGGATCGACGATTTTTATTTCTGTATCCCGAGCACGGTTGCACTGATGACTACCAACCCGATATTGACAGGTAATTCAAAAAAATCGGTATAGCCTGGTAACATTGGCAAATCTGTCAATGGATTTACTTTACTAAACGTCGTTACGAAAATTTCAAAATACGAATAAATTGACAAAAGGGTATTTTCACAAACGAGGGATTCTGATGAAAATGTTTGGAATATTTAAAGATCATTTTTCTGATTTTAATCGTCGTACTAAAAATGTTTGTTTTTATGTTATCATTCAAATGTATTCATTTTGAAAACGCTCAAAAACTTACAAAACTAAAACGGCCTGTTTTTGCCAACGATGCACGTACGCACGTTATCAAATAAAGAAAGTAGAACTGTCGGAATTTTTTCAAGAACGAGTGACCCTTGTGACGTCACACATCGAAATTGCCGTTTTGGCGGGATAACAAAAATGGGCAACTTAGACTCGCCGTAGAAAATTTATTCGTCAACATAAAAATAAAATAAAAACGCCATAATAATCGTAATTTTTTGCTTAACGTGGAAATACCCTGACAATTGAAATACCTACTTACTTTAATTTACATTGGAACTTCGCATATTCGTTTTGATACTAAAATGGAGTAAATTAGTTAATGTGGTCTTTAGTTATACATGATTAACTTTCGTTTCTCAAAGGTTAAATCGAATGAATTCATCGGAATCGCGTGTACTATGTCTTTCAACTCCATATTTGATTCAATATAATGTAGGGTTTTACTGATCAACCGTACCAGACCTCCAGGACCCACAGGTCGGGTGTTAAAAACCCTGATTGGGTTTTTATTGGGATTTGTAAAAAAAACCATAGTACGAACCATTGGTTTATTTTACATACTGCTTTTACGAATAAAAAAAATAGTTTATAACACGCTAATATTCTAATTCAAATCCACCTACGCTCCTTCCAGTTAATTTACAAATAGGTTTGCTATAATTCCACCGGCTCTCGTTATTTGAAACTCTTGTGCTTTATCACATAAAAATAAACACTAATTCTGTCGATAGGCATTCATAATGTAAAATTTATTAATTTTATTATTAAATTTTATTATTTGACGACCGTCCGTGGTCGAGTGGTAACAACACTTGACTCCCAATCGGAAGGTTGCGGGTTCGAACCCGGCGTGCGCAAATAAATTTTATTTGATTAATTTGTGTTATTTCACAATTAATTAATAAAAATAATATATACTACATTTGCGGCACGTTCCTGAGTGGAAGATACTGTCAGTATCGCCCTGGTGTAAGACCACCATTCAGAATTGAGACGTTGCTTAATAATGGCTTTAGCCTTGTTTAGTGACTAGATCTGAATAGCCAGGTACTTTCCTACCTTCCTCTTCCCTATCTCCTTCCCTTCCCCACTTTCCTTCAGCCTCACAACATACCCCAATTGGGGATGCCATAGTCTCACTGGCTCCAGACGGGAGCAGTTGGGACTCTTGTGAGGTATTCTCTATAAAAAAAACCTTTTCTATGGAAACTATCGAAGATCACACAGGTGCCTTCTTATTTTTTTATTTGATTTTTAACGTATTTTATTTATATTTAAACAAAACAATAATGTAGCACCTTATTAGGGAAACTTTACAGGATAATTAATAACCGTAAATAATTTCCGATAATTTACCCGGGATTTAAAATGTGCATTACTAATAAAAAAAGAAGTTATTTATTGGTAATAATATTTTCATTATAAGCACCTAACAGAAATAATGTAAAGAGATCGTCCTTGGCTTCAGCACAGCTTGATAGGTTCTTCGGAAGATGAAATAATAATTACAAGACAAAATTATTAAAAAAAAAATATATTGTATAATGTAAAAAAAAAAATTAAATAAAATTAAACTTGATAACAACAAAAAAAAAATAGATGTTCACGGGTGTATTCTACCTACCATTTATATAAAAAGTATAAAAACCATAGTAAAAATTTGTATGTAGGTATACTTTACTATGTATACTTACGTATAAGTAGGTAAAGTTTCCTGGGTGTAGTGCATTAATTTCGGGAGGTGATTCTACATAATAGTACAAGTAAAAAAGAAAAATAACTTTTTTAGAAATTCCAACTTTTAGAGGTCCCTTTTGGTAAAAACATAAAATTAGTCCGACTGTGTGGGCAGGATTATTTTATGCTGCTACGATACAAGCCAACCATGCAACGTTGCCACAATCGCGCCCGCCAGGCAGCAAAGTTATCGGGTAAGTTTGTATCCTAGACTTTTTAGTATGTATATATTTTTGTACGGGGAAAAATGTTGAAAGTTCGGAAAAAGTTTTTTCTTTTTTACTCCTTCGATCATGTAGAATCACCTCCCGAAGTTAATACACTTTAACCCGTCACCTTGCATACGCCGCGGGAAGTTACGTTGCCAGCCTACATTTTTTTAAACCAAAGAATCACTAAAATGCATTTATTGGTATGATTAAGCAGAGTATTTATTTCTATTGGGTGTAAAACACAGCACAAGAATCCCCATTGCTCAGAGGAAGTGCATCCAAGCAGGCCCAATTTGAGAGACTTTAGGAAGTGTTTGAGGACAGGCAGGAAAGAAGGGAAAGATGTAATCTGGTTCCATAAAATATATTAAATGGTAGACGATCATTTTAATAGTAAAAACGGTAAAAACGGGATTGAAGTTCTTACGAACAAATTAACAGGATTTCAATGTTTATTGGCGGGAACATGTAAGAATAATTTGTTGGTATACGTAATTTCGTACGTATATTAACAAATTATTCTTACATTTTCCCGCCAATAAACATTGAACACTGTTAATTTGTTCGTAAGAACTTTAGTCACGTTTTAAACCGTTTTTACTATTAAAATGATCGTTTTTTTAATAACATTTTTCTCCGTGTAGAGAAACCTACCGATAATTGCTATGGAGAAGTAGGTGAATTAATTTTTTTAACAAAAAATGATTTTTGCATTTATTACGAAATTTGAGAAATATTGTAGATTTTTTGTTGAGAATATAAAAGGTGTGAATGAGAATTTGTATGGCGAGGCGAAGAAAGAAAGTTGATACATAAATCTTGTTTTGAAAAGATCGAAGGTGTGTGAAAAAATTCATATTGTTTTGTTTCCATCACCTGTTCACTAAATTACACAGGTAGGTAGTATATAGAGTTGAATATACCGTAAAGTATATATGCGCATAAGACCTCCAAAATATTATTTTGAACCCCTGCATGGCCAGACGTTTATAATTACCCAATTAAAATCTTTACACGTATTGAATCTTTTCACGAACAGTGATAAAAGTTGTAAATTTAATGCGTCAATTTATATCAGTTTTAAAGCTTTCGAATAAAATTATTTAACTTAGTTGTTACAGAGAATATACTTATTTAAACCCTAAATGACCGTCGGATATTTGCAAGGTCTAAATAGCCTATGCTATAGTGTCATTAGTCATTATTAAGGATGTTGTATCCAGTGGCGGCTCGTGACTTTTGGTGAGCTAGAGTGCTAATATTAACAAAAATGGCATTATTGATGTCGTTGTAGCCGAAAAATATTTTTTTATTTTTTTTTCGAAAGTTTATTTTTTGTATGAAGATTTTCAGGAAATTTCAGTTTTGCCGTGCGCCGCACACATTTCCTGAAAATCTTCATACAAAAAATAAATTTTCGAAAAAAAAATAAAAAATATTTTTTGGCTACGACATCAATAATGCCATTTTTGTTAATATTAGCACTCTAGCTCACCAAAAGTCACGAGCCGCCACTGGTTGTATCGGTGCCTGATCTTGATCCAATAAAAATACTAATTACTAATTTGAACTATTGAACAAACAATATAACGGTTAGTAAATTTCTTGACATTACGAGCTGAACATAGTTGCGTTATCTAGAAAAAGGGTGCTATTTCCATGATGCTGAAAAATAGCATTACTGAGTTAAACTGTTCCGTTTAAATTTTGCTTTGTGATTAAGGGTTTGAATGGAAATTTTACAAACAAAAACAAAATGATATTTTAAATATCTCTTACAATTAAATTATTTTTTTAATTGATAAACTAATGTTTAAGACAAGATTTTTTATGCATAGCACAAAGGGTAACAATTATTAATAAAAAGTTGTAAGAGTATATATAATTAATGTAGATATAATATGTCTCGATACCACCTAGTGAGAGAGTTAGCACTTACATGCCTTTCTCACATAAAAATAAAGTTGGTTGTTTACAGGTAAAAAAATGTAATAAGCGATAATTGTTGAATGAAAAACTAGGTATATATTGAATTATTTGGCGGGTAGGAGGTAACCCGCTGTAGCTTAATGGTAGAGCTCCTGACCGGCAATCAGAGCGGTGCGGGTTCGAGTGCCGTCGGAGACATGTATATTTTCTCGGGAGATTTTTTCCAATATGGATGAGTGTTTCAGGCTAATAGTTATGGCTTATAATAATACTTACAATTAATTTTTTTTTAAATCAATTCACTGACGTCCTCCGTGGTCGAGGGGTAAGGCTCTCGAGTAGCAATCCAGAGGTCGCGGGTTCAAATCCCGACGAGCGCACGTAAAACTTATTTGATTGATGTGTGTTATTTCACAAATCCATTATGAATAATATAAGTTATGTTTGCCGATTGTACCAGAGTAGCAGATATTCTTAGTATAGCCCTGGCGTAAGACCATCATTCAGAATTTGAAACGTTGCTCGAAATGGCTTTAACCGTGTTTGGTGACTAGATCTGAATATCCAGGTACTTCTTTCATTCCTTTTCCCCTCCCCAGTCCCCACCATCTTCAGTCTCACAACATTTTCGCAATTGAGGATGCCGTAGTCTGAGGTTCGGAGCAGTTGGGACGCTTGCGCTGTTTCCACATTTAAAAAAAAGTTCTCCGTCACTGACTAATAACTTCATAAATCGGGAAAATAAGAAAATATAATTAAATGCATTAATTATTAGTGGCCTTTCCACGATATAATTAATTACATCAAATTAAGACTGTTGCTTGTTATTCGGTGTAAGAAACATAAATATTTACATATGAATATTTCATCATTTACAAATCATTATTTTAGTCGCGGAAGGTTGCAATACTCTCGATGGATATCACGGGAATAAAACGAAATGTATTGCAATATAAAATTAATCATTATTGCGATGAAGGTGTGGAATGGTTTAAAAAAACCACATTGACCCATATTTTAGACCACGCTGAACACGGTTGATTTATTTCCATACACGATTGTTTTCTCAAAACAAGACTGCGAAAGAAGTTGTTATTGTAAGAGATGGATAGCTAGATTCAATCAGAATTCATAAATAAATGATAAAAGCAGTAACTCCCAAAGTGGGAGGATAGCCCTCTTGTTGCGCGACTTTTTCATACATATAAACTGAAAATTATTAAATTTTTTTATTTTTTTTAATAACTTTTGAAGGTTATTCCCATCAATGTAATGTATCATTGAAGAAGAGGATATCACTAATACCTAAATTAAATATGAAAATGAACAAGACACAGAAAAATAAAAGATAGCGGTCGCAATTTGGAACTCGAACCCAGAACCCCTCATCTTATCGGGACGGCGCTTAGCCACCTATTAGATATAAATCCAACCAGTTGTAAGAGTTTAGATTATTAGTGTTATCTTCTTCTTCAATAAAAATTATTTTTTTATCAAAAGGAATATTAAATATTTAGTTCGGACATGTGCTACTTTATTTTTTGTGTTTTAAAATATAGGCCAATCCAAAATTTAATCTTTGATGATTTTAGTGTGAACTTTGGCATTTATTTGTGAAATAATAATTATTATTTAAAAAAAAATTTTGTGTGCTCTTTATTTAAAAAAAATGATGAATATAAATAATATAAAATTATAAAAAATCATTTTGATGAGCATAAATTTAAATTACAAATGATTCATGTTCACACAAGGAAAAAATTCTACACAAGGAAACGCATTTTTAAATGTTTTATTTTTCATTTTATTTTTCATTGTATGTTGATATAGCAAGATTTTTAGCATTCATTCGAAATTGTGAAATCTAAGCAAATAAACCACCAAAAAGTTGAAACAAATGGCGTTTAATGTAATGGGTTTATGAATATATCTTTAAGGAAAGAATATGAGCTGATAAAATCAAATTGACGGAGCACGAAAACGTTTTAGAATCACCGGATTAAAATAATTAAAGAAGATTAATGAAATAATTAGTTTCTATCGCCGTTGTTAGCAACACATTTGTAAAATAAATTTTATAAATATTCTACAAATTCCGTTAATATTTTATTTTGCTGACAAGAGTTGTTTAAAATTAAGCATAAACTTTATTGCAGACATAAATGACTACCCGGATTCGCCCGAGCCACAATACATAAGGTGTAAGGGATTTTAACAAAAGGTAGATGTCATTCTGCTTTTCGATAATATTTTTTTTCCATGATAGAAAAATATTTATTTTTTTGAGCAGAAAAACTGCAATTAAAAAAGTAGCCGCCAATAATATGGAAGAAAACATTAGTAGAAAATAATATTGTTAATTCTGAAATTTTAAATATGAAGTTGACAAATACGACAGTCTCGTAATAGATCGCAATGGCTGAATTGGTTAGAGCGCCTGACCCGGTAAGACGTGAGATCTTGGTTCGAGTCCCAGTTGCGACTATTATGTTTTATTATTTTTTTGAGTCTTGTTTAATTTCATATATATATATATATATATATATATATATATATATTTTTTTTTTTTTTTTTTTTTTTCATATTTAGATTATTATTGTTGTCATCTTCTTCAATGAAAAATATTTCAATTTAAAAAAAATCAACGGACATCAAAATGACTTCTACATTTTCTGATCCAAATATTCAAAGTTCCAAATCGCTGGTTAAAATCCTTCGGGTATGTGTTTCTATACCCTTTACACTTTAAATTAAATTTTAAACTAAAAACTTGGAATAATTATTTTTACAGTTAAATGTAATTTCTTCATATCTGATCTTCAGATCTGATCACCAAAACAATTTAAGGCAATCTTTCAATTCCTAATGATATTATTATACCAGGGCAGTACTGAGAGTATTTATAACACTGGAACGTGCTGCAAATATAATATATATTATATTAAATGAATTAATTGTTAAAAAAATATGAAATTATATAATTTACTTGCACACGCCAGGATTTTAACCCGCGACCTCCGGATTGCTGGTTGAAATCTATACCCCTTGACCACGGATTCCGTTATATCAATATTGTACATTAATTTATCAACCTCGATTCCATCTTAATAAATTACCAATAAAAACGTTAAAGTTAAACTTATCCCATAACATGGACTAATATGTTTGAAATTTCAGATTTTGCTTTGGTCCAATATTTGACAGGTCATAATAATTCACGAGCCGTATGGAATACCTTTCGGTTCACGGCTAAAGTTGCCTTTAGAATTCAACACAGATAATAAAAGATTGTGAATTGTTTACTGACTACGTTTAAAAGTTATTTGCTCAACAATCAGGCTCATGAATTTATCTGTGGATCGTAAAAATGAAAAAAAAAATTTTGCACCTTTCTTTGTACGATGTAAAATTATTTTACAAGATTATACTTGATACAGGTTCTCGAGCGGATTATTTCTCGACAACGAATCGTACGCAAATTAAATCAATCTTCAATGAATCAGCAAATTAAATCGCCAATGACGCCCTTGTGAAAGACAACCACTCAGAATTGAAACGTTACTAGAAATGGCTTTACACGTGTTTGGTGAGCAGATCTGAATAAGAAAGCCCGTATTTAGCCCCTCCTTATTCGCCTCGTAATGTTACCCAACCTGGATAGCGATAAAGTTCACCTGGATGTATGTACATATCGTGCATTGTACAATTGTTCAATGAACAGGCAAAAAAGTACTCCTTTGAGGTGTTCAATTATTTATTAATTCCAAGCACGTGCATAATACAACCATGTATTATATAAATCAACGGTAATACCTTACTTACGCATTATAATTATTTGTTGAAGATAAATAAAACAAATTAAAAAAACGACTGTGCTTTATACCTCACGACTGAAGTAAATACTTCTTTAGCTCCATCTATATGTGTGTCCATATATATGTTTATATGTATATAATATATATGTACATATATTAATTTTCTATAAATATTTATTTAAATTTATTATCATTTGCCTCGCCCAATCAAGACGTGCGCACCGACGTCCGCTCCCCCCCCCCGCGTTTGGCGCGTCACTGGTATTTCAAAATACTGACTGAAATATTTCATGCACTGGCTATGAGAGGAAGAGAGGAAGAAAATGTGCGCGCGCACTGCTCTCTCTTGCTTCTACAATGAGCCCGTTCACTTTTCGTTACACATTCACCAGTTTACCCCTCAAGTCAAGCGTGCGTAAAGAAGTATTTACTTCAATAAAAAATAATATGTAAACTAAATACAATAAAATGTTTTTTTGCATAATAATTGAATTTAAACTGTACTTTGAATAGAATTAAATAAAATGTCAGATCAAATCGGAAATAAATAAATTGTTACATAAAATAAATAAATTACGTCTGGTATTGACCAAATTCATCAATTACGAGCAATATCTGTCATTAAATATCACACGAATCCTGTTTTTTATTCATCTTTTAAAACATGGTAAGTACCTGAGAATTTAATTCATTGATTTCTTATGAAAATTTGTCAAGTCTTCCTGAAGATTATTTAAAACAAGTTATGTTCAGAGTAAAAAAGTAGAAAACTACATTATCGATTCTGACTAGTATTCCGTTCTCTGATCATTATTGCATATAAATGGGTATTTAAAAAAAATGATATCATTTCGTAATGTCAGGATGTTTTATGTATTTGATAAAATCTATAAATATTCCTGCCATTAGTAGATATTTACGAGGCAACATGATTCCCGATGGCAACACTTTAGATAGCTGAAAAAATGACATTTCAAATGACATTTTGATTGCTTTGTCACTCAAGACTCAAGACACTTAAGAAGTCCGTTAATCGACCCATTGATTCAGAGTCATTGGCATCATTCCATTTCTTCTCTTTAAGGGCAATGGGTAGCGGTTTTAATTCATTTCAAACGTAACGACACGAGAAAAAAGGCATTCGCTTGAATGGGAGGGAAAAGACCGAATCGAGTTAGGGAATTATTTACAAGAGAACAAAATATATTTTAACTCGTTAAGTACGAAAAAAAGAACGGTTGTCTAAATATGATTTCTAGAGCGAAATAAATAAAAAATATGAACCTGAATTTTGTATTGCCAAGATGACAATAAGACCAAATTACTCTCCTGCACGGAGAAAAATGTTATTCTAAAATACAATCATTTTATTCGAAAAACGGTTATAAATGGGACTGAAGTTCTTACGAACAAATTAACAGTGTTACTATGTTAATTGGCGGGAGAATGTAAGAATAATTTAATTTCCGTAATTTCGTACGTAAACCAACAAATTATTCTTTCATTTTCCCGCCAATGAACATTGAAACCCTGTTAATTTGTTCCTAAGAACTTCAGTCCCGTTTTTAACCATTTTTACGAATAAAATGATCGTATTTTAGGAGAGTAATTCGGCCGAAGGAATAGAACTGGTTTCTATTCTCTGTCTTTTATGACGGTATTAACTTGATATAAGGGCAGTTTGTTTATGCATCTTCATATTTTTTTTAATGTCACCTCACAAGAGTCAACTGCAACTGCCCAGAGCCAGTAGGTCTATGGTTTTACCAATTGGGGTATGTCGTGAGGCTGAAGGGATTGGGGAGGGGAAAGAATACGATGAAGTCGAAGTTCTGGGATGGAAACACATCTCAAGCCATTTCAAGCAATTGTTCAGCAGACGTTAAAAATTAAGCGTGTTTAGGACTATTTTCTTTCCATGACATTAGGACAGTTAGGAGTTAGGTAGGTACCTACCAGTAGAAAAAATATCAATTATTCCCGGTACGTAAATCAGTCCGTATCCTCGTTATTTACGACATTTCTCGCTCGAATTTAAGCGGGCTAAATCTGCCACGTGACTTAGTCTTGATAAACCGCAGAATAGTTCCTTTTTTAGATGTCGAGGCGCTAGCAGCCTCATGCCAAACTTGATGTTTACGTAAATTGCATATTTATTTCAATATGGACTATTATATTCATCTAGCGATAAGGAATGTCGTTTTTATTTATTGAAAATTAATTTAAAATAGTCCGATAAGAGATTTTAGATTGCAATGTCAGGACATTTTTTTTCAGCTATTAATTTCATGAATTCACCGACTACAGCAAAACAAATTCTTTTTAAAATTAGTTTTAGTCTTTCTTTCTATATAGCACCATGCTGATTCGATTGGGGAACTTCATAAAAAATCAACTCGCAAATTAAACCTGCCTAAAAATATACTCTATTCTTTTTTGACAGATCGCCATCATAATATCGCGATCTCCCGGTGCTTAGACATGACCCGACGACGATGACAGTAGAGAGCAAAGATATACCACTCATCGACCCTTTGGAATAACAAGGTTCCATCTGTTGATTTAACGTCATGCGATAATGAACTCTAAGGTAGCTTACCATAGATCTCATAACCGCGTGACGTTTTCCGCAATAGATGGAACCTTGTTATTCCAAAGGGTCGTCATGTAGACAGTAGTTTTGTTTTTCAAAGAAAAAAGAAACACATTTCTCTATAAAGTCCACAGACACTACTTCTAATATTGATGACATCTGAGCTTTCGACCTGTATACGGATTACGTTCCAAAGCTCGATATTCCAACAGAGCCGAGCTTAAAATCAACTGATATACCGGGCCTTACAGACCTATCCAGTAATGCCAAGATATAATAAGACGTAATAATTTAAATCATCTAATATCTATTCAGATTAATAGGCCACATCACCACACTTTTAAATTGATTGCTTACACAATCTACAATGTGGGCACATATCGTTTTCAGGGCAAAATTTCTGTGAACCCTTTATTTGACCATTCACAACTTGTTTACATTTATTATACGTTCGTGTTTAAAATGGTATTATCGTCTGACCGTTATTATTTGTAGTAAAAATGCATTCATTCAACATTATTAATAATTGGTGACGTCTGTCGCCGATGAATTCATGTGGGTGTTGGTGACTAACCGGCTCACCTACCTACGTAGGTTTCTTCCGGCTCAACCCTGCACTAACTTATAATTTTTTTTTTTTTGTATTTAATTACTGGTTTATTATTTTTTTTATTGTATAAAAAAATGGTATACAACGGTAATTTGTACCCGCTAAGCTACTGCCAGTAGCTTGTCAGCAGGAGATTAATTCAACAGAAAATAATGATACACAATAAATTAAATAATCATACACGTATTAGCGTAGTAATGTATATATACATACCTACAAACATATTGTCATACTTTACAGTTGAAAATAATACAGATACAGTGTTGTTATAGGGAAAAAAAGTGTAAAATAGAAAAATAATTATTTAAATATCAGTAGAGAATGCAATAAAATATTAAGTACATGGTGAGGGTAATGCATAATTAATAGAAGTCATTTTGCTGTCCGATGGTATTTTTTAAAATTAAAAACACAAAAAACATTCCATCATACGTCGCAACTGGGTAGTCAGGAAAAATCTAGCGGGCCACGTGATAAGCACTCCGTCTCTTTCCAACAACGTGTAGGAGTGTTATGAGTGCAACAATTGATTGAAAAAAAAAATTGTTTTGTAACAGAAAAAAAAATCATCGGATACCAAAATGATATCTACTTTTTGTACTTTAAATACGCTGAGGAAAATCCTTCTTGCACGTGTTATTAATTACCCCCTGCAAAACTGTAATTTATTGTTGTTATATATATATTTTTTATCTCGTGTTTCCTTTAATTAATTACCAATTTTTGTTTCTATAACTTAGTTTATACAATTGTTTCGTTTTTGTCACTGCTGCGTTACAAAAACCAATCATTATTTTATTACATGATTTTATAATAGAGCTTAAATTCTCTCACAAAAAAACAAGAACCTTGTCTCTTTATGGTGACGAACAACTATATGTTTACTTTATATTGCACTGCGTTAATCATGTAATATAATAAATATTACATAATTAATTTGTGAAATATTACATAGTAATTAAATATATTTTTTATTAGTTAAAAAAAAGACGCTTGCAAATATTATCAAAAAAAAGGAATATAAGGAGAGACGTGGATTGCAAAATGGAATCACAAATGCAAATTTTAAAGAAACTTTTCGCTTTATAAAACTTTTATGACGATAATACATTTTTAAGTGGGATTGAGCGATTACCAATTGTATGGAGGTTGAGGAAAATTGAAAAATAGCAATTCAGGTGAAGTAATTAAATATAAGTAAACCATTTCCAACAAATTTTCATAATGATCTCTCGCAGATGCGAAACTGAGGGCATTTCCACTCGGAAACAATATTTTATTAATCTATTCATTAATAAGTGAATAAATCCGAACAGCAAAAATAACATTTCAAACTTAGATGTAAATTATTAGATAACCAACACACCTCCTATACGTCATCCCAAGTGGTTCGCTATGTCTGGTGACTAAGCAGGGGTGCCTGGGTTCATGGGATAAGGTTTGTCTAGGTCTTGGCGATGAGTGTATGTGAATGATTCATATGTCCCTCAAATCTGGAAAAATTGAGCCCTAGATTCCTATCAACCCCTCATACCTTTTTCCTTCCTAGAACTCCCCCTTCTTCTTTTCCCTAAAAGACCCTTAACCCAGCACTACAAAAATGCATGGAGAAAAATGTTATTCGAAAAAACGATGATTTTAATAGTAAAAACGGTTAAAAACGGGACTTAAGTTCTTAAGAACAAATTTCAACGTTTTTCAATATTTATTCTTACATGTTCCCGCCAATAAATATTGAAACCCTGTTAATTTGTTCGTAAGAACTTCAGTCCCGTTTTCACTATTAAAATAATCGTTTTTCGAAAAACATTTTTCTCCGTATGCAATAGACCCTAAGGGAGTTTCTTTTTCTCAGGGCCCCCAGGTAGTAAAGCTAGAAAAAGCATCTCATGAATAGGAACTTGTATATAGATACGTTACTTACAATCGGAAATTTGAGATGATAACAAACCGTATTATAGAAGAATGCACGGGAAAAGGAAAAGAAAAACGATCCATAAATAAAAATGTTTTTTTTTTTTTTTTTACATTAACTCCACACAGGAGGCCCTGAGGAAAATAATTTCCCTCAGGGCCTATGTCATCTTTGAAGATGCTGTGAGAAGGGTCTTTTTGAGGAGAGGAAGGAGTGAACGTGGGTCTTGAAGAGACCCATGTTATAGGAAGGAGGAAACACAGAGGCCGGCAAATCGTTCCACAGCCGAGCTGTTGAACACAAGAACGAGTCGTAGAAGCGTCCCGTTCTCATGTGACAAATGTCAACCGTGTACATATGTTGGGCGAGCGTTTGGCGTGTTTTCCGACTATGCACCGGTGCCGAGGGGATCAATGAGGCTAGTTCCTCGGAGCATCTTCCATTGAAATACCGGTAGAACAAGGAAAGCATTCCTACCCGACGCCTGTGCTCTAAAGATTGCAATCCGTTTGTTAAGACGGGAGAATCTATCAAACGGAACGCCCGTTTCTGCACAGAGTCGAGGGTTATTAAATAAATAAAATTACTTTTTGTAAACCACTAATCACATGTTATAATATCTACATGTTTCAAAACCGATGGTTTCTTCGTCAGGATAATAACATAAATACTACTTCATGTTATTATCCTGACGAAGAAACCATCGGTTTTGAAACAAGTAGATATTATAACATGTGATTAGTGGTTTACACAAAGTAATTTGTTTTATTTAATTAAAATGATGCCACAAAGTAATTTTGCATTTATTGAAGAAAAAATGTTTTTAATCGTTATTTACCTACGCCCAGTTTTTTTGAGAGAGTGTAGCGATTTTGACTTGCAATATTTATTTAGAATTTTGATAATAGTCCATGGGGTTTTACATACCCCGTCACACCCCAGAACGGTTAAGCCAATTTTCAAACATCTAAATCGTCACGATTCGCTCCTTAACGAGCGCTAACGTTGTATCACCCTGTTTCTAGTTCTAAACTGGGTCCTCTTATCACATTGTTTTATCACAACACTGTACCTATCACTGCTTTCCACTTATCACAACATTGCGGCTATCACAACATTGCAGTTATCATTAATGCTATAGAATAAGCTAGATCAACCCTCGACATTATATCCACTATTTTTAAAATTAATTTATTGTTTTTTAGAAAGTAGGTATTATTGTTTACAATTCAATTTTAAACCTCATTAGGACAAGCCTATGTTGAGGTTAATAATTTTATAAAGTAATAAAAATAACTTAATTATATAGATATATAGGTACAATAATTTTACTTTAATGTTTCTTGCAGATATTGAGCGCTTTTATTTTTATCGTAGCGACCCGCGAAAACCTTCACTCGTATTAAATATACTTAACTTATGAAATAATTTTACAACGACTGTAAGCGAAAGAGAAGGATGCGTAAGACATATGTGCGACAGAGAAAGGCGTAGGTGGGGAGGCATGCCGCTTTTCTAACCTTAAACTCGCTTATTGCGAAGATTTCTGTATTAACGTCAGGTCGGTATTAACGTTTGGCGTGTAATATACTTACCTATCTATTCCTATTCAAACCAACGGTCAAGCTGTATATTTTAAAAATAGACTGAATCAATGATGCTAGTTTATGGGACCACATTTTATTAATCTACCGATAGAACTAAGAATAACCATCCAATTCCCCTTTTGAAATATATTTTTAATTACTCTTTTATACACCCATGGGGTCGATTGATAGATTCTCCCATCTTAACAAACGGAATCTTTAGAGCACAGGCGTTGAGTGGGAGTGCTATCCTTGTTCTACCGGTATTTCAATGGAAGATGCTCCGAGGAACCAGCTAGGAACGAGCCAAACGCTCGCCCAACATATGGTTGACATTTGTCACATGAGAACTGGTAGTTTTTATGACTCGTTCTTGAGTACAACAGCTCAGCTTTGGAACTCTGTATTTCCTTCTTCCTACAACATGGGTCTCTTCCAGACCCATGTTCACTCCTCCCTCTCCTCAAAAATGCCCTCCACGCAGCATCTTCAAAGATGTTATAGGCTCCGAGGGAAATGGCGAGTTTTCCACATAATTTATTTGCGAATGGTGACATTGAAATAGGTCCTTATGCCTAGTGTTTCTAGCAGGTACTCTTAAATTGACTAGACTCAAGGGTTCGCAACAGTCGAGTTGTTATGTTGTTACCGCTGACTCCCACGAAAGAAAAATTCTTGATTTCATCTTAAAAAGTATGAGTATTGCTATTATGGAAGTGTAATATGAACATAAATTTATATTTAAAACAGTAAGTGAAGGGGAAAAACTTTAAAATCTATGTAGGTATTCGAAATCTGAGCGTGATGAATTTTGTAAAGATTCGAGTCCGAGACGAAATCGATCAGAAACATCGTTTCATTGTGATGGCCATCAACTGAAACATGGTGTCAATTTTTAGTAACACAACCAGAGATCTCGTGAATTTTGTTAATCATCCAGGACAAATAAAAATCGCGTAACCCAGTTCTAATCTATCGCCTTGTTCGACACGACTCGCGACGCGACGCGACATGGCGCCAAATCAACTTGTTCTGTTTTAGCATTTATTGTTAATGATGAAATCCGATAAGGCATTTTCAATGAGATCATAATAATCATGACTACAATGCTATCTATTGTAAGTAACTAAATAAGTGCATTTCTACATTATTTTTATCAGATAATAATCAGACGGTTATTTTTATTATTGGAAAATTGGTGTGACGATTAATTAATTAACATGTAATTAATTAATATACGACATTTACGTATTAGGTGTCTTGTTACCAATTTCCCTCAAGATATCAGTGTTAAACTATATACAACTTGTTTTATACTCACAAAAAAAAAACACTGGTCTTCCCACGTGTATATTCTTGAATTCCATTTAATCAATAAATTCATAAAAAATCAACTTCAGTAAGAGATAAATATATGGCCAACCAAGCATCATTCAAAATCATTCAAATTAAGAAGTTTTTTTTTTTTTACAATAACTCCACACAGGAGGCCCCAAGGAAAATAATTTCCCTCAAAGCCTATATCATCTGTTAAGATGCTGTGTGGAGGGTCTATTTGAGGAGAGGAAGGAGTGAACATGGGTCTTGAAGAGACCCATGTTGTAGGAGGAAGGAAACACAGAGGCCGGCAAATCGTTCCACAGCCGAGCTGTTGAACTCAAGAACGAGTCGTAGAAACGACCCGTTCTCATGTGACATATGTCAACCGTGTACATATGTTGGGATCGCGTTTGGCGTGTTTTCCGACTATGCACCGGTACCGAGGGGATCAATGATGCTAGTTCCTCGGACCATCTTCCATTGAAATGCCGGTAGAACTAGGACAGCATTCCCATCCGACGCCTGTGCTCTAAAGATTGCAACCCGTTTGTTAAGACGGGAAAATCTATCAAACGGATCGCCCGTTTCTGCACAGAGTCGAGGGTTTTTTTTTAAAGTATTGTGGGGCTCCAGACCAGAGGTAGCTGCCAAATTTAACCGTGGGGCGCACCTGCGATTTGTACGAGGTTAGCAGTTGGGTACTATTAAAGTAACTGCGGGCCCTGTACAGTACGCCCAGTTTTTGAGAGGCTAGTTTGACTCTGGCTTTGATGGAGCTCCCATACCTAAGCTGGTCACTTAATGTTACACCAAGCATATCAATGGAGGTTCTGTTCGGAAGAATGCTACCGTTGAAGGAGACTAGATTGTAGTAACACCAAAACAATCAACAGGCAACAAACATAAAGATTTTTTATTGTATTTATTCTTTATTTTGTGGATATCTACATACACGAAGAGGAGGAAATCATAAGAAAAGGAAATCATATAATTATAACCGTACAACAATCGTACAGTCCGCCTATCACTAGCGAGGAGAACTGTTAATAAACTTCTTTACTTTGTATTTTTAAAGTCATTAAAAAAAAAATAATGAGAATATTCATGTTTAAGTTCTGTGAAAGGTGAAATTCCTATTCAACGTTAATATTATATTCAAGTGATGTGAATTTGAATAGAAATTTCACAGCCTTAAATTTTTTTTTTGAGATTTGATTAATTAAATGAAAAGAAAATACTTTGTTTTAAGTCACTTTATTTTTATTTAACGTCTACCGGTTTCGGTACTCTACCTCCGTACCATCATTAGGACTGTTACAAAAATAATGTCTAAAAATACATAGGTACATATATATATACATAATGTTGTGAAAGAAAGAGACAGTGTATACTGTAGAGTGGGACAGAGCGTCAGTTGTTGGAGGGAGGAGGGGAATGGGGGATATGTGAAGACATGGGGAACATATTTAAAATTGGACTGAAGGTTAAATTTAGTTGATTATTAATGATTTCTTCTTTTTAATTTACTGATTTCTTTTTTTGAATTTACTGATTAATTGTTCAAATTCTATGACACAAGCCGTCCTTTGTCACAGAATTTGTTATGATTGTTATAAAGTTTTCTTTATTTTTTTGGTTTGTTTTAAAAACTTCGATATTAGCAAAAATTGATACATTAAAAAGAAGCTTTGTTACAAAGCGTTAATACAAAGTACTGGACAGTTGATTTAACTATTAAGTAGATGTTATTTATCGAATTACCACTAATTGGTTGATTATTCTCAACTATCCTTTACTTTTACGAGTGCTATTACGCTGGCTTAGGTTTAACATTATACTGATGTTAGCCAAACATCTTTAGGTTATATGAAGAAGATTACATAGATTTGATTAAGCTTTTCATTTAAAAAGCTGCTATTAGCATTAAAACTCGTTATATTACCTTGACTTCTCACCCCTCGCACCAGAAATTAGATCCATTTAAAATCTGGCATCTTGACGAGAAAGGTTTCGTGATGAATGACCAGGGAAATTGAAAAATCTAACCATTTGGGTCCAGAGAATAAATCATACCGACGTTAAATAACCGTGACATCTTCAGGTGTAATTTCACGCCATTTGAGCACGAGCTGGTTAACCGCATTTGTCACGCAGGTCCGAAACACATCATGGCATTTATGAAAATAAACATAGCATTGTGTTGTATTGTGATGTATTGTTATTATGCATATGATGTTAGTAACTATGCTTTAATTATGTACCTGGAACATTAGTTTTAACGATAATACTATGTGGGTATTTTATTGTACCTTTTCCAAAAACTACAATCTTTTTGTACTTGTCAATTAAAATAAATCTCTGTCCTTTGTTCCTTCCATGTATTTATTTAAGACCATTTCGGAATTCACTCTCCTATAGGTATCTTTCGACTAGTGTGACTAAAGCTATATTTGGAAATTTATGACATTCAGGTGTTCTAATATTCTAGCATACATAGTATGTTTAAAACTACTAAAACTCTCTAACAAAAATACTGTTTAAATAAAATTATTAATTTATTTCAAAATAATTACGAATTAATTTTTTTTTTTAAATAAATAAATAATTAATTAAATCAAAATATTAATTAATTAATAAAATAATTAATTTATAATAATAATTTGAACAAAAAATTAAATAAAAAATTAATTAAAAACAAATTACTTGCCCATGGCGGGAATAGAACCGAGACCTACTGATTCATAGTCAAAAACCTTACCCCTCGACGACGGAGGCCATCAAGACGAATAAAAAACTTGATTCGAAATCTCCCAATTCAGGTAGTAAGTAGTAAGTAGGTACCTACCAACTAAATAAAGTTCTGAAAGTTTAAAATTGGCAAGACAGTCAGTTTTCCGTCGAGAGTCGAGACAAGTACCCTGCGAGGAGATTACTCTCAGATAAAACTCAAAACTTGTTTGCCAAGAAAAAGTGCAATTCAAGGAATGGCTCCAATCTACTTCTAGATTGACAAAGTTCTCTGAAAAAAGGATGCAATACCCTGTGCAAGTCTTAAACCTTCTATTCTTTGGCGGATCTAATGAAGAAATAGCATTTTTATATAATGGAAGGATGAAGCACTAGGAAGACGATACTTGCTTTAATTTCTTTTTACTTTACCACTACTTTTTAAACAGGTGGTCCTAAGGAAAAAATATCTTGAGGGCCTATATCATCTTTAGGGATGCTGTGGAGAGGATCTTGTTATGGAAAGGAAGGAGACGAATGAAATTCTGGGAATGAAAAATACACGGTGAGTAGGAACTTGTGAATGTCCAGGAGTGACGGACGTATAATTCCATCCCTTCCACTGCGGTACAAGCTGCACGGAGAAAAATGTTATTCTAAAATACGATAATTTTATTCGTAAAAACTGTTCAAAACGGGAATGAAGTTCTTACGAACAAATTAACAGTGTTTCAATGTTTATTGGCGGGAAAATGTAAGAATAATTTGTTGGTGTACGTACGAAATTACGTATAGCAACAAATTATTCTTACATGTTCCCGCCAATAAACATTGAAACCCTGTTAATTTGTTCGTAAGAACTTCAGTCCCGTTTTACCGTTTTTACGAATAAAATGATCGTATTTTAGAATAACATTTTTGTCCGTGTGAGAATCCGGCTGGAGAGGCCAAATATTAGGTCTCCCTCAACCAGGCTCTCCCGATCCGGCCCGCCACGCAGTACGCCGCCAAGACCTAAACAAACCTCACCTCATGAACCCGGGCTCCCCTGCTAAGTGCACTTGGGATGCACTATGACACGGGTGTTGGTTTTACAATAAATAATTCCCCGGGGGGTTTTACGGGGGGCCTCTCAAATTTTGAAAAATGAAATGAACCTTACCATTCCTTCCAAGAAAAAGGATAATAATATATACTAACATATGTATCTATATATGTATAGTAATTTTTCAAAAATGATGGCTCAGCTATTCTAGTGGGATAAAAGTCAAAGAGAATATTAATTGCACTTGAGTGAAGTTCTGTCTGATTGACACGCTTTCAATAGGTATATAATATATGCACGTTTTCAAAAACCACAATCAAACGAAATGAATTAGTTTTCCATCAGTACAACGCTCAACATTCACTCTCAGCAGTTTTAAAATCCAAACACTTTTTCCCTTTAGGCATTGCGTTATGACGTGTAATATTTTAAATCAGGCACAAATACTTAAAGGTTTACCATCATTTTCTAAAATACTTAATTTTCCTTATTTTATAATAAGCCCAAAATCCAAATAGGTTTGTAATTAGGAGTTTAATGAACTTTAAAGCATTTTTTACAGGGCTGATACTTTTTTCTTGGCATACAAAAAAATGCTCGATTTTTTCAAATACCAAGTTGTGTTCTACTCACAATATTTTCAAGCCAAAAACAATTGATTTAGCATTACTGCGTTATGCTTCACCTTCAAAAAACGTTTTTTAAGCTATATGCTTCAGTTTCTCTCATTATTCTAAAGTTACTTTGTTTTCTTCTTTTGCAAATTATGTTGTACAAGCTTCTTCCCGCGACTTCAGGATTTGTACTTCTATTAGCCTTTCTATTTTCTTTTCGTAGGTCCATCTATGTTTATACCAAAATTCTTAACCAATTTATTTAAAATATCTATAATTCTTGATTGGATTCAAAGTAATCGGCGAGTACTTCAAATAAATTCACTAATTTTCTAAAATAGAATTTTGATTTCAATGAAATTTGATTGTTTTGCAAAATGTCATTCTCAAATTTTGACTTTTTCTATTAAACAATAATTATTATTATTTATAATGTATTGAAAATAGTTAGCTATATAAAACCTATTATTATGTTATTCTGACATATGAGCTATATTATTGTAAAGTTTTAATAAAATCCATTCAGTAGTTTTTGCGTGAAAGAGTAACAAACACGCATACATCCACACAAACTTTCGCGTTTATAAAATTAGTAAGATCTACACATCTTTCCAATTTGTTTAAATAAAAAACAAACACTTTTCTATGCGACGTAAGTTCTTACCCTCCATGTTCAATAATCTTATCGTAGAAGCAATAAATACTAAAGTATTGTGCTTCGAGTTCATCTTCATCCTTGTGCGAAACGAAGACAAAATGGCACCTCATAAAAAAGTGTTACGATTAGATACACCAGTTTTTGTTAGATCCTTCAAAATGCTTCCCTAACTATGACAAACGGCCCTTAACCGACGGGTACATTTGATGTTCTGGGACAAATTGAGGTGCTTCTGCCATTCAAACCGGACTTTTTAGCAACGCGAATCCGTTTTCATTCGCAAAAGGGATTCATCGTAAGAAGAAAAAAAATCAAATGTTCCTTTTATTTCTAAATTTCGTTATTATCTTTGTCGCCTTTTGCTTGGTGAGTGTATTTTACTTGCCGTTTTATTAGTGAATCCATACATGGACAGAGCAAGAACAGCATAATGACGCAGAGATGTCTGTTATTTGAACTTGGAAAAGCACCTACCCAACGGCTAGCGCAGTGTAAGCGAAATTTTAACTAGGAAAGTGTTAATGTTAAACTGACATCTAACAATACTTGAGGAAAGCTGGACTTAAAACTTTATCTGAACCAAAATGTTATAATATCAATAATAAATATTGCATCCATAAATGTCATAGATTCTTATTAGTAAGATATTAGAAACCTATAAAATTTGTCTTCTAAATAAGCGTCAGATAAGAATCTAGACTTTTAAACTCTTTCTTATTCTGGCTATTAAAAATCACTGTCCAAAGCATAAAAGGTGCAACTTAAAACAGGAAAGAAAATTTTATAAATAAATTTATGAAACGCGTTATTTCACTTATTTACGTACCAATTACACGGAGATAAATGTTATTCTAAAATACGATAATTTTAGTCGTAAAAACGGGACTGAAGTTCTAACGAACCAATTAACAGGGTTTCAATGTTTGTAAGAATAATTTGTTGGTATAGGTAATTTCGTACGTATATCAACAAATTAATCTTACATTTTCCCGCCAATAAACATTGAAACACTGTTAATTTGTTTGTAAGAATTTTAGTCCCGTTTTTAACCGTTTTTACGAATATAATTATCGTATTTTAGAATAAAATTTTTCTCCGTGTAGAATTTAAATAACTTTATCATCATTTAATATTGGCAGACCATCGATCAATAATGATGATATATCGATCGATGTTGCAGACATAATTCTTAAAATTTAGGTAGGTAGATACTATACCAATTTATTGTTTTGGTAAGTAATAATAATAGTAATAATATTAGGCTAATTTATATAGCGCTGTTTTCGTGAAAAATCACCTCAAGGGCGCTGTACAAACAAATTAAGATTAAAGAGTAGTCATCTTTCGTTCATTAAATAGGTTAGGTTAGGGGTACTTTGTATTTGAATCTGATATGTCCCAACCGTTGTCTTCCTTTAATCAGTTCCCTACTACAAAATAATTTATCCCTAGTACTAAAATCTAGCAAAATGCCACGGTCCAACGTCCATCGTGCAATGAGCTACTTATATGGTGTTAAATGTAAATCATTGAAGAAGCAGATAACAATAATAATAATAAAAAAAAATTAAATATGAAAATGAACAAGACACAGAAAAATAATAAAAGATAATGGTCGCAACTGGGACTCGAACCCAGAACCTTACGTCTTACCGGAACATACACCTCTACCAATTGCGCCACTGCGATCTATTATGAGACTGTCGTAATTGTCAATTTCATATTTCAAATTTCAGAATTAACAATATTATCTTCGACTAATGTTTTTTTTTCTCCATATTATTGGCAGCTACCTTTATTATTGGAAACAAGTATTCAAAGAATGTATTTGTTACCTAGATAGTGTCTCGGATAAATATTTCCGATTTTATTTTTATGGAACACCTACTAACTTTTTATAAAAGTCTAAATGAATATTCATATTTTTTATTTTTTTATTTTTATAATTTTTTTTCATTTAAATATAAATATTTACACCACCAAAACTACTTAGGTTAGGTTATAGGTTAGGTTAGGCGTACTTTGTATTTGCATCTGATATTTTCCAACCTTCGTCCTCCTTTAAATAGTTCCCTCTTTTTAAAAACAAAATGCCATTTTTTTAAAAGCAAAATGCCATATTTTTTAAAGCAAAATGCCATATTTTTTAAAGCAAAATGCCATGATTCAACAACCTTCAAACAATGAGCTACTGATGTGGTGTTAAATATGAATATATTTACACCACCAAAACTACTAATTTGTGTATCTAACTAATTCTCTCAAATCCTCATAAATCACTACAGCTTAGAGGTACTTCACAGAAAGTTATACCTAATCTTCTTGTCTTTACCTCCATATGTCTAGATCGAGTTACTATTTTACAGCGATAATTCGGCTGTAACGACCAGGAAATAGATTTTGAGTAGGAAGGTAGTTGAAGGCAGTGGATAGTAGCATAGTTCTACAACCTATCTTGCTGTCATTAAGAACGGTGAGATTTTCCCCCTAGCAATCTGATACCGAATGCAAGCGAGTCATTTGAGGTAATGACTCTCAAGGCCCGATAAGGAGTCCACTATTAAATTGCACGGGTTTCTCTCTAACTAGATCTTAAACGATTCTCAGCTGTGTTCTGCGGAGATTTGATAAAAATGAGACTATCCAGTTCCGTGTCATCATCAAGACTGCTCTGAATCTAACTCTGCTAACGTGCTAACACAAGTTATCCTAAGTTAAATCACGTTATTAAATCTGCACTTAGTGGGCACTTTTTTACAGTGTTCTTTTGCTGATGCAACTGAAAAGTTTCAAACGAGACACTAGTTGAGTTATACTCAAACGATTATTTTGCATACATTTTTACCGTTATCTTTTTTTTAACCAACTATTTTGCTCGCAACATCAACTGCCATAAGAACTGAAGCTTAGAAATATCACATAATAAGGACAACTCACGTAGGTATGTAACGAAATAAAGTACCTTTGAGTAAGAAAAAACGTCAGAAGTCAAATATTTGTGGTTGGGAGATTGATAGGACTACTATTAGTTGGTTTACTATATTTGTTTAATTTTTCTTCCGTTTTTTTCAGTATTTTTTTATGTCCGTTAAAACCGTAACCTTTCTCTTTTTTTCTCTTCTCTTTTTTCAAAAGAAAGACAAACATTCCCGGGTCACGGATAACCCAACAACATTTGATAATCTCATACTACCACTACACTAAGCGGAAGATGTTGCTTGTGTTGTAATGGAGGACTTAGCCAGCCGAGGAATCGAACATGGAACGCCTAGGTGCGACCCAAACGCGATGTCCATTCAACCACTGACCGGATCTTACTTTCGGACTTTACTTTCTACGTAAAGGCTGTATCGTGTGACTTTCCGAAGTAGAGTGTAATTGCTGCTTTTGCTACTACAAACTGTCAATATAATCATCATAATAATCTGCAGTCAGTGGTCTATTTTGACACTTGAATACCAAACATGCCTGCTTCTTGGCGCCAGCTGTTCTTGATAAACATAATTATTAATTAAAAATGGTTGTAATAATAATATTGATAGCATTTCATTACCGTATTTCATTATAAATAATGCTCTACATTAATTTATCAGTGTCAGATAAGACATTAAACTTTTAATTGCTATTTTATTTGCGGCCATTGATAAAATTTGATAAAACATGTAACCTAATCACCTATAAAGAAGAGCAAATATATAAATAAAATAACTATATTTACTTGTATGTAAATTACATATTTCAATAACGTCTTTTGCAATCTAGACATCTTTCACATTTAATATCGAAAATTCGAATTTTGACTAATTTGTCATATTTGAATCCATTACATTCTATTTAAAATTATTCCTGCAAACATTAATGAGGAAGTAATGCAATTAATGTCATTTGATATTATTTGAGATAAAAAAGTATTAATTTTAATGGTTTTAATATAACTGAGTTTAATATTTCTTGGTATCCGGTTTTCTATTTCCTGATATTTTTTATTTCCTTTATTTGGAAAACCGTTTTGTTTCTATTTTGATTTGAGACGCAAAAGCATTCGCAGCCAAACTCTCATTAAAAGTCTGTTGTAAAAATAAGTCATCATAATTTCTAGTTAATCTACATCACCAATCAAGTAATAAACATTTTATATTATTACTTTCAGCATTTAATCCATTTCAGTTACGCCATTTATTAAAAAAATGATGTTTCTAAATGAATTATATTTTTAGAAGAAGCTTATCTCAATGTTAAATCAGAATAGATTCACAAAAGACATTTTACGTGGAATTGAAAAAAATAAAAATAATTTATGTTTTTCTTTAAGTTTCTAAAGCGGTAATTGTGATAAAAAAAGATAATCACTTAAATTTCAAACTGCTTGACATCTAAGCCTAAATTCAGCATAATTCTAGAGTCTAGACGTCTAGAGCTTTATCTCATGAAACTTACTTTCTAAAAAAAAGGTAATTATATTGTAATTTCGCATTTAGGATATTTTCCCTTGAAATAGGTGCCTACGTAAAATGGTTAGAAAATTTTTCATCATATTTTTTTGCCATCGAAAGCAAGTTCTACGGAGGGTTATTATAAAATCTATTGAATTTTAAAGCACCTACTTTCTGATTAATCTAATCTGGGGATAACTTAGATTTCAAAGTGTGTTCATTACTGATTCTGATTAAAAAGAAAACATTGAGAAATTACTTTTCAATTTCAGTCCAGTAGAAAACTAGTAGTTCTACAGTTTTAGACCTCGCGTCCATAAAATTAACTAAAAAAAAACTAACTTACTAACCAACACGCCGTTTCTCCGCAGGGGTAGGCAGAGAGGACGGACCGCCAAACACCTCGGTCTTGGCACACACTCTTTGCCTCATTCACATTAATACATCGTCTCATACATACTCTTCTATTTTTCTGACTCTTGACATGGCCCGACTCAAGTATCTGATTCACTTGATCGTGCCATGTCTTTCTCGGACGTCCCCTACTTCTACCATTCACACTTGCATCATATATTCTCCTTACGCTCCTTTCTTTGTTCATTCGCTCTACATGCCCAAACCATCTGAGGGTTCCTTTCTTAATTTTACTCATTACGCTTACATCAGCCTTGCATTATTTTCGAATCTCCACATTTCTCACACGATCATACATGGTTTTAACCCACATACGCCTTAGGGATCTCATTTCAACAGCACTCAGTCTACTTTCATCCCTTCTCTGCCAGTTCCATGCCTCACTGCCATACATCAGGGTAGGTACAAGCACTCCATTGTGGACTGCTAACCTCGCTTCTTTGGACAGCTTTTTGTTAGCGCCAACGGCATTCAGTCCTCCATTAATGGAGTTACCTGCATTTACCCTTCTTTCAATGTCTCTATCAGCCTTCCCATCTCTCGTAAACATATTTTATCTTATTATAAATCTTTAGAATTGTAAGTAGGTACTCAAATATCTACCCATTTAATTAATAAACACGACGATTTGACATTGGAATTTTTTTTATTGAAGTCTTTAAATGGCCACAACCTCTAAACAGCAAACAAAGTAACAGACGTATGAAATGCCAACTGGTCACGTTAAAACAGAACTTCTCTACGCTCTGTCAATTAATAACAAGAAAACTGCTCGACATTTGTGAAATTTTCAACCTAATATTATCATTAGTATAGATAGATACATTTGGTTTGCTTCAATCAATTAAGAAGATTGACATATTTGGATTTCTCCAATTAATTAAAGGTCTATACAATAAAAACGAAAAGTGACTCACATCTTTAATCGTTGATTTAAATCCGTTTTTAGTCTTAAAAGACACCCACAAAAAAGACAGCTGTAGGTAAAGATAAAATATATATGTATAATTAATTGCAGAGTGCAATTAAGTGATATTTCTAGTCAAGTGCTTTTTAATACATACGGTATCATGAAAGTATCTTATGTGAGGTGCAATAATTCTATATCAATATTATTTATTAGTTTGCATTATCCAGAAATTTAATATTTCGATTAAATAATATAATCGTTGGATTTTAAATCGAATTCAATTGATGATAAATAAATTATTGGTTCTTTCAGGATTTTTTTTATTTATTTTATTCTACGAATCTGATGATCTGTTTGAAGTAGAAAAATATTCATATTGTTAGCTCAATTGGGCAAATGTATTTCTTCAGATACATCTGTTTCTTCTGGTGCATGCTCTTGCCTATCGGAGAATAGCCTATCCTCAGGGCAATCTTCACTCCACAGAGAGTGGTCCAGAACAACTCAGTGAAACTGCATTTGTAAAAGTTATGTAGATAGCAAATCTCCTGCATAAAAATAAACAAAAAACCTGTACGAATAAATTAAAAATAATGTTCTAACAGAGCTGAAAATTTTCTTAGTCAGCATATATGACTCACGACATTTTTATTACCATGGATGTAATGTGCAATATATTACAACGAAGAATGTTTATACCTTCCTGATTTAATGATAACGATATTATTAAAGAGGTTTATATCTCAGCTGCTGCCAAGATAAGGTTTCGGTTTTTATCTCAAGATTTCGGGCGCCAGGCAAAAGTCAAGGATTTATAGGTAATTATTACCGCTATTATTTTCATTGTCAGCGGTATGCCGAGACGCGAAAAACACAATTATTATTGCGACATCTATAATGAAATAATTGAGCAATAAATACGATGAAATTACCATATGTCTTATCGGATTACAAGACTTTATGTGTTTTACAGAGTCGAATTAACTGCTTTGAAATAAAAGCGATCATTTTACTCACGTTTATGGAAAACTTTCCATCTTTTATCTTTCCTAGCGACTCTCCTCTGCTTCTGTTCCCTGCTCCTTTTAGGCCCACAACCTACCCCAACTGGAATGCGATAGTCCCATTGATTCTCGACGCTCGAGAATAGTTTTTTTTAGCTCCACACAGGAGGCCCTGAGGAAAAGCTTTCATGGCATATGTCATCTTTGGGGATGCTGCGTGGAAGGTATTTTTAGGGAAATTAAGGAGATCAAGTTCTGGAAAGGCAAAAGTTATGAGTGATGGATAGGAATCTAGTGATTCAATGCGTCCAGGAGTGACGGATGTATGAATGAATCCATCTCTCCCACTGCGGTGTAAGGCGATGGGTCGAGATTTTTGATTTATTTTTAGAGAATACCTCACAAGAGTTTTAACTGCTCCCGTCCCGTCTGGAGCCAGTGAGACTATGGCATCCCCAATTGGGGTATGTTGTGAGGCTGAAGGTAAGTGGGGAAAGGAGGAAGATGGGGTAGAGGAAGGTGGGGAAGTACTTGGCTATTCAGATCTAGTTACTAAACACGCCTGAAGCTATTATTAAGCAACGTTTCAATTCTGAATGGTGGTCTTACACCAGGGCGATACTGAAAGTATTTTCCACTCTGGAACGTGCCGCAAATATAATATATATTATTTTTTATTAATTAATTGTGAAATAACACAAATTAATAAATTAAAATTCATTCGCGACCTTCCGATTGGGAGTCAAGAGTCTTACCACTCGACCACGGATGGCCGTCCGATAGTCTGGCTCCCTTAACCAGTCTTTTCCGGTCCGGCCCACCATGCAGTTGATGGGCGGATACATACGGCACTAATACCTGAACACACCTAACCCCATAACCCGTGCACCAAAGCTGGGCACCAAACGTAGACAACCCCTTGGGGTGATCTATGGCGGAGGTTTTGGTTTTCCATTTTTTTTCCCGAGGAGACGGTACCTAGATTATTAAGGTGTAACCTGCGATTGTGACATAAATATTATATACAGGTCTGTTTAGAAACAGATAGAAAGTGAGTTCGAGAGATTGTACAGTACTTAAATGCTGACCTGAACTTGATATATATATGATCTATTCTCGCGCAAGTAGTCACTTACTGACTTTACAATGATCGTAAGCGAAAGAGATGTAAAATATTCTTAATACCTACGTGCTTCAGAGAAAGGCAAGACGACCGTAAGCGGAAGAGATGTAAAAGATGCGTAATACATACGTTCTATAGAGAAAGGCGTGGGCGGGTAGGCATGCCGATTTTTGGACCTTAAACTCGCCTTTGCGACGATTTCTGTATCAACGGTTGGCATTAAATTTTGGCGCTGACTACAAAATCGTCTTATTTTCACATGTTGGCGAGGTATGCATACAGAGATTTGGACGCACTACGCCGAACGATGGATGGTCGGACACAAAATTCGAAAAGCCAAAAAATTCATTTACAAAAATGCAAATCGAAGTCCACTCTGCCGTAAAATAACCACATAAGGTTAATATTTTACACCAGCACAGTGTTTTGATATGATTTAAACCAATTTAATCGCAGCCATGATTTAAAAGAGGTCAGTTAAAGGTTTTACATATTAACGCACAACTTGATCGAGAAACTTTTGGCATGTCTGCCCTATAGTTTTTGAGTAGGTCAGTTTCAGAACTGTGTTATATAACTCGATTTAACATTTATGCACCCGACACATTTATTTCAAAATATTTGAAAACGTACAAATTCAACAAGTTGTTGGGTACAATGTTTGTCCAAACTTTTGTTTTTGTTTTTTGTTTTTGTTATGTTTATTTAGATGTATGCACATTTTTTTCATACATCTAGTAAGAAAATACGATAATACAATTTAATTAATACAGTTTAAGAAATACAAATTAAAAAATACAATTTAAGAGATTAATTTAAGAAATACAGTTATTTACAATTTATGAAATACAGTATAATATTTGTAATCTAATCAAAGATTGTTTTTAACATATATAGCACATGTCCTACGAAAAGTGCTAAGGTTTGAGTTTTGTTGTGTTTCCTTATTAAATATATCAATACATTAAAAAAACTGTTCCACTCTTTCCACTTTAATTTGTAATACAAATAATATTTGTTTATTATACTCATTTTTTTTTCTTTCTAAATACATAAATATATATTTCTTTTATATTTATCATTGAAGACAATATTTTAGCAAATCTCAAACGAAAACTTGAAAAAGAATAATCAGAAAAAAATCGCACCTAGGAATTGAACTAAGGACCTTAGCCTTGCCGGAGCTCTGATCTAACCATTGAGCAATTTCGATCCTATCGAATTAGATCTATAAACATTACACATATATTTAAGTATGATTGCAAATGCGATTAAACGCAATCTAAATAACGTCTTGAAAAAATACAATTTTTTTGTTCGTTTTAATGTAAGACATCTATTGAATTTGAAAATCAATTTTTTAAATTTTATTTTTTATAGTGAATACCTTACAAGAGTCCCAACTGCTCCCGTCTGGAGCCAGTGAGACCATGGCATCCCCGATTGGGATATGTTATGAGGTTGAAAGTAAGTGGGGAAGGGAAGGAGACGAGGAAGAGGAAGGTGGGGAAGTACTTGGCTATTCGGATCTAGTCACTAAACACGGCTAAAGCCATTTCAAGCAACGTTTCAATTCTGAATGGTGGTCTAACACCAGGGCGATACTAAGAGTATCTTCCACTCTGGAACGTGCTGCAAATATACTATATATTATTTTAAATAACACAAATCAATTAAAATAAAATTTATTTGCGCATAAAGAGTCAATATTGCTTCAAATCAAATGTATAAGCTTTAAGATCTAAACTCACCAATTTATGTTTAGGTACCTACCTAAAAAGTTTAGTTAATAAAAACTATGAAGAATTGTGTTCAATTTTTGTTTTTTTTCCTAAATGTAACATTGACGCAGGCTAAAAAAACCATCATTCACCAATATGACGACACCTGTGGCAGAGTGGTAAGACGTATATGTCTATATCCCCAAAAACCGATGAAGTGTAAATAAAGCCCGATAAACGACCAGTCAGTGGCTGAGTTGGCATCGCGTTTAGTAAGGTCAATATAAATAAAATACCTACCTCATATCATATTACCATTAAATTTCAATCATTCATTTATATAAAAAAACATTTTTGTGAAAAATCAATAAAAAGTAAAAACGGTTTATAATAAAAATCCTACGAATGCTATAATTCCTCGTTATAGGAGCTACGGATTTACGGATGCATTATATATAATACATAGTGAAAAGGAATTAGCAGGAATTAGGAAAAAGCTATTAGGAGGATAATGAAAAACCCCCACAGGGGGTTTTTCACAATCCTCCAAATAGCTTATCCATACTATAACGAATATTTAAAAAAATAAAAATAAAATACTTGCAATAGTTATAAAACTCCGCCAACTTATAAAATATACAGCCACTATTCATAGTAGGTTCGATTACCGAATAATAAACTCCTACTTAATAAATAAATAAACCGTAAATCGAAAATAAACTGAATAGTATGGATAAGCTATTAGGAGGTTGGTGAGAAACCCCCTCATTCTGATAACGTTTAGTACCTACCGCAGAACACCAAGTATTTTACATCAGCTTACGTAGTACTTGGTTTCGTATAAATGAATAAAGTTTTGTAAAAATAAATTTAATCTAGAGTCGGATCGTGTTTTCTTTTTCTGCGGAGGTTTCGAGTTTCTTCAAAAAAACATTTTTATCAGGGTAAAAATCAACGTTTTTACCATAGCTTAAAGGTCAGGTCTTTTCACAAATTCGGAATTTAAGTAAATGTAAGATGGACATTTACGTAACACTTGTTTGGAGCTTGAAAAATACTCCTTTATATCCAGAAGTGTGAAGTTCATGAACGGTGTAAATTATTGTAAATTATTACCTATCCATCACACTATGGTTTCGGAGTTCAAGTAATAAACCAAACGTTTACCTATAGTTAATAATCTTAAAAGTTTTTAAGAAGTTACTTCGATGTTTGACATGAATAATCTTGATGAATAAAAATTTCGTTAATCTGTAAGAAATAATTGTTAGTATGCAGGTGAATTATCGAGTTAGTGTTTTTTTATGTTATTGTTTATTACTCCCTTTATCTCTGTTTTCTCCAATGAAAAAATTCCGATAAAAGAATTATAGTATTATAACTAATTATCGTAAATAATGTTGTATTACGAAGTAGTGAATATGTTATGGTAAGTGCATTCGTAATTATTTTGAAAACATAAAAAAAATATATGTAAAGTATAATGTATTCCCTTTAATTTTGAAATGTGTAGTGTCAGTTAGAACGTAAATGTCAATTGTCATTTGTTTTATTATTTGATTATTTTATTGTAAAATGTCAATTGGTTTGTTAGAAGAAAACATAAAAAGGAAATTTATATAATAAACATAAATGTCGTTTCTTTGTTAAACAACTTAGCAACACAACTTTGTATTTCAATTTGTATTTAACAACACAACTTTGTATTTAAATTTTGTATTTAACAACACACCTTTGTATTTAATTCATTTGTCACCGTAAACACCTTAGCACAGGTTCTCCTAGTAAGGTGTTCACGAAACGTACAACATTACCCAACCACAGTTTCACCTTCTCTAATCTTACACAAACATAATAAAAAGTTAAAAATTATATTATTATGTACAAATAATAATAAATTATGTGAACACTGTAAAATAATGTTAAACAAATAAAGAAAATTATCCATGTACTAATGTAAATTTTTGGGCAACATGCCTGTTATATGTATTAAAAAAATTTAAAGAAAACGAAAATGTTAATAAAATCAAAACCTCCATAAAACATATAATTATATATTTCTCTAGATATTGAAATCAAAAAAATATATTTATAGTTGTTATATGTGTATGTACGAATAAGAATCTACGTACGCAACCTAAGGCGATCCGCTCACTGAAGAGATTAAAACCAAACTAAAACTTGCTTGTTGCTATGGTTTCCAACCAAAATTTCTACTCAATTTTACGATTTCAATAATTATCTCAACTTGTTTAACCATAGACGAAGAACAATCCACGCAACGGCAGTAAGTGCTTCCGCCAACGAGTTAACTGAAACCAAACTTAAACCGGCTGGTTGCTATGGCTTCCAACTTACTTCCATCAAACTTCTATGACGGTCTACTCAAGTTTACGATTTCTGTAATTATCTCAGCTTATTTAACCATAGACGAAGAACAATCAGCTGTCATCGTAGCCATCTGTTGCTGTCAAATTGAAAAAAAAAACAAGAATAACTAGAAAACTGACAACAAAACTGGCGCAACCACGACAACTGGCAACAACTGGCCACGGCAACCAGCAGGGGAGTCTCGAGTCACTGCATGCGCTGCCATTGACAACGGGTTTTTGAGAAATTGTGTAGTGTGCGGGCCATCACATTGACATACACACGAAAGTTTAGTTGCAAACTGTTTTTTTTTTCACAATAATATATATAAATTTGTTTTAGAACACTTTAAATTTTAATTACACTCTACCGGTTTCGGAAGAACCTAAATAATAACGCTAATATATTGAATAACCAAATTAATTTATCGTTAGTCCCATTCTAGATATCTTACCAATAAACCACTCTGTTATTGCTGGAACTCCCGCAATTACCCCCCCTCCCCCTTTGACTTCCCACTTCAGCACCTAAATGTTTGGTATATATATATATATATATCTATCAATATTTTGCATCATAGGTTAGTTTTAATATTCTCCTTACGAAGGAAGGGTTCTTCCGAAACCGGTAGAGTGTAATTAAAATTTAAAGTGGTCTAAAACAAATTGATATATTTTATTGTAAATTATAGCGAGCCACAAAGTTAATGCTTATCTTATTACGAACATGTTTTTTTTTCGTTTGCCTCGTCAGCGGAGGCACTAATATGAAGCTTGTGAAACACTATGATTTACTTATTTGAAATCTTCATTTTTATTTTTTAATCCTCGACCACTTCCCTACCATAGAATTAAAATACGTCTTTGGCTGTCCATACGAGTATAACATGTCTGCTTGTTACCTATTGCATTTATCTCATGAAAACAACTGATGTGATTTCTAATAAAAAAAAATAGTTTCTTACCTTGACTGACCATGCTCGCCACTTCCTCGTTATATAGATACTCCGTCTCCTCATCGTCTGACCACAACACCCCCTCAATGCTGCTGGTCATCATCTGCTGCTCCGAGTCCATGAGGGTGTCAAGTACGAGGGAGACATCACAGGAGCGGCGCTTGGAGGGGCGGCCCGGCCTCTCGCACTGCGCCTCGGCCTTCTGGGGGCAGGGAACACCGCCGGAGGTGTCCATCATCATGTCTGGAAGAATACAAAAAATCTTTTTAATTTCAGGAACTGCAGGTCAGCGATCTGTTTCTTCGAGGCAAAGCACCAGATACAGCCCAGATGGGAAAGGTGTTAATATACTAACACTATTTTTAACTTCCTTCAGTTCGATTGATTACCTCGTGCCTTAACGTAATTATTGTCTTAATATGTAGTTATCAAAAATGTAATGGCTTTGAGGCCGGCGTGGTCTAGGGGCAAGACTTTAGACCCCCAATCCGAAGGTCGCGGGTTCGAACCCGGCGTGTGCAAATATATATTTTTTTATTAATTTGTGTGATTTCACAATTAATTAATTAAAAAAATAATATATTCTGTATTTGCGGCACGTTCCAGAGTGGAATATAATCTCAGTATCACCAATTTCAAGCAACCATTCAGAATTGAAACTTTGATTGAAATGGCTTTAGTCGTGTTTGGTGACTAGATCTGATTAGCTAGGTAGTTCCTCATCTTCATCTTCCCCATATCCTTCCCCTCCCTATCACCTTCAGCCTCAAAACATACCCCATTTTGGGGATGCCATAGTCTCACTAGCTCCAGACGGGAGCAGTTGGGACTCTTGCATGGTAGGTATTCATATAAAAAAAAATGAACAACATCCTGATAGATCCTGATTTTTCATCGATGAAGCCATTACAATTGTGTGAATCTTGCGTGTATGCGACAAATTGTTTTCAGTAAAACTTAGATACCTAGAAATGAATACTTATCATACTTGTGTATCAGTAAATAAATTGCATATAGCTACAAAAATAAACTATTTTCCATTCAGAAAGTTGTCAAAAAGTATTCATTCCTGTGAACCGATTCGACTACAGCTTCAAATTCTGCTAGTAAGGTAATACGGACTCATGATTTACAAAGTGCGCCAAAGCTCACTCCTTTCAACGGGAGCAAGGGACACGTGTCTAATAGATGGATAATAATTTTGCAAGTCACTTGAAAATGAAGGCAACGGAAAGGCGTCTAAAAGCTCCCAAAGCTAAAGCCACCGGAAATGGAATATCGAATGATGATCGTTTAGTCAGAGTTCATGATCTGGGTTATATGTTACAAAATTGTGTCAAATCGCTGTTGATATTGGTATTTAAAATTTTGTGAGTTTTGCGTGTTCAGTCAATGATTGTACAACACATCAACGTTCTCTTTTAAAGGAGCATCTTCAACTTTCATGATTTCAGAGCTCACCATCGCATTGGAGAGTTTTTACTGCTTCAGACAGAAAAAAAGAAAAAATTACAAATGAATAACATTACAAAATAGGTATTCCTGATAAACTGATCTTCACTGAATTTCTAGGCCAACGATACTTTATTAGCTCGTAAATAACACTCATTTGCATTTTATACATGGCTATATTATCTTTTTTTTTTTTTTTTTATAGTGAAACCTCACAAGAGTCCCAATTGCTCCCTTCTGGAGCCAGTGAGACTATGGCATCCCCAATTGGAGTATGTTGTGAGGCTGAAGGTAAGTGGGGAAGGGAAGGAGATGGGAAGAGGAAGGTGGGAAAGTGCCTGGCTATTCAGATCTAGTCACTAAACACGATCATAGATCATAGATCTAGTCACTGTAAACTTAATTATCATCAATTATCATATTATGTGTTAACATAACAATTACCATATTTTTAAAATTTTTATTTATTAAGTTAAAAGAAATATGCATATTTCGCTTTGTTAACTTAAGTATACATTGATACAGATAATATTAATAATGATGGTTTACTACCTAACACCAAGTAACACATTTTTTTAAGTAAGAACATTTTGGTTTTGCTCATTAATCTTGAGAGCAAACAGTTTTTTTTTAAATATATTTATTTTATTTTCGGCTATCAGGCTATCAGAAGGAGATTATATATGTTTATACCCTCATAGCCTATGTCTCTTTTGCCACACTCTGTCTTTGCTGAATTTGTGTATAATTTATTACGTTGTCTTGTGTGGTGTTCATGTACTTGTGATGTTTTCATACGTGTAGTGTTTGTGTGTATAAAGCCATTTTGAATTTTGTAGATTAATAAGCATATGTTGTATTCGTACAGTTTTCTGAATTTTCATTAAGTTAGTTTCTTGGTATACTTTTTTGGTAGGGGTATCTGGTCTATAGTTAAATTTTTTTTCTTCAAACTTCGCAAAATCACTTTGTGGCGTCATTTTGAATTAAATTAAAACAAATAACTTTGTTTAAACCACTAATATAATCACAATTACCTACACGTTTCAAAACCGATGGTTTCTTCGTCAGGGTAGTAATGACATTAATAACAAAATAAACAAACAGGTATAGACTAAAAAGAACTATGCACAAAAATATTTTAGAGAGAGGTGATTAATTAATTAAAAATATCGTAAAAAACAATTATTTAAAATTAAATATAAAAATTATTTAAAAAATATGAAAAATTACATTATATAAATTATCAAAACATAATAAAGATGTTTAAACAACAAAAATAAATTATTTTAAATATAATTATTAATAAGAAAATAAATTTAAGAGATGGCTATTTTAAAAAAATATTTGGTTATTAATAATATTTAATTTACTATTAACACTTTTTCTAATTTCTAAAATTTCTAAGTTTGCTAATTGTAAATCTGTTGAGTTTGTGTGTAAAATTTTTAACCCTTTATTTATATCAAAAGAATGATTTGTTTCTAAAATGTGATTGGCAAATTCAGAATAATTATTATTATTCAAACACCTTAGATGTTCTTTAACTCTAATATTAAAATTTCTAAAAGTCTTTCCAATATAAAAAAAGTTACAATCATTACACATTAATTTATAAACTCCAGATTTGTTCAAATAATCACCCTTATCCTTATAATTTAAAATATAATTTTTTAATTTGATATTTGTGTAAAAGGCTGGGTTAATATTATCTGGCATGTTTTTTTTTTTTAATTAATAAATTTGAAGTATTATTATTTAAAAATAATATTTTTCTCCAATAATTATTATTGTCAATCACATGTGGATAAACATAAGAGTTAATAAACTTTTTCTTATATTTTTTGTTTAACATATTGTCTATTAATTTAGTATTATAACCGTTATTGATTGCAATTTGTTTTATAATATTCAATTCTGTGTTATAAAGTTTTTTTATAACTTTATTCTGTATTATTTGAATTTCGTTTAAGTAAATTATTATTTTACTTAATTCTCATAAATTCATTGCTGCGTTAACTGTAAACTTCATTATCATAAATTATTATATTATCAGTATACTTCATGACCATAAATTATATTATCTGTAAACTTCACCCGCCATAACACAGGGACATCCCTAGCATGGCGGGTGAAATAACACAATATCTATACAATGTACAAAATTCATTTAATAAATAAATTATGAGCTTTCCTATAGAGCTTTAAATTTATCATTTTTTTATTAAAATATAGGACAAGATGCCATTTTTTGCTCCCTAGATATATCTATGGTGTCTAAAAACTATTGATGTATGCGGAAAGTTGGTGAATCCATTCATCTAATGGAAAAGTTGAGAATTAATGTCTGTCCGAAAGATTATAACGAAATAACATTAAAAACAGCACTAAAAACGACGTAGACGCACATAGTTGAATAAAATTAAGATTACTTTTTTTTTGTGAGTAACAAGCTCAAAAAATCTCCCAATTTACTTGAAAAACTCATATCAAGACAGTCGTTGCACAAAATCTCTGAAATTTCTATTAATCATCATAAAAAAAATTCCAATAGTATTGTAATAAAATTTGGGCAAAGTCTGGTAGTGCCTAGTAACAACATTCCTACTATAAATATATTTATTTACCTAACGATGAATTTGCACAATTAATTCTCGTTTCACCAAAACATTAATTTTTTCTTTAAATTTTGAACTCGGTTGCTAAGTAAAAGTAAGCAATTTAGTATTCTCACCTTTCTCACAATTTGTCCAAAGATTAATTACCTTTTGTTAAATCAAGGTTATCAAAGGATTTGAAGTAAAGTTGGATTACGATTATAATTACAAAGCAATGTTTTTAAATGGTTCCCCGAAGGAGATTATAACCAAATTTGTACAGCAAAGTTACGGCTTAAATGAAAAGTACTTTCTGTAAGTGGTGCCTTTACTTATATGAATAAATCATTTTGCAAGAAAATCTATTATTATTAACCTTGGCTCCAACGATGATATATAGAAGGGTGTTGTGGGCGTGTCGGTGTGCCCGAAGTAACAATAATAATAATAATCTCATTTTATAAATACCAACCAGGAATTATTAGATTCCTGGTCAAATAAAATTATTCACGCAAAACACTTCAATTATCTCAACCAAACGTATGTTGACAAACTTTCGTCAAACAAATGGTTGAGAATTGGAGAGTTGAGCGTAGAAATAGTAGGATTTATACTTGCTATTCAAGATAGAGTCATTAATACCTCTATTTTTAATTATTCTTACATGTTCCCGCCAATAAACATTGAAACCCTGTTAATTTCTTCGTAAGAACTTCAATCCCGTTTTAACCGTTTTTACGAATAAAATGATCATATTTTAGAATAAAAATTTTCTCCGTGTGGTATTTTACGAAGAGAGCATCTTTTTATCGGTCCGGAGAGAAAGATTTTATCAAAACACTGCACATTTTCAGTGTTATCTATTTAATTGAATATATTTTAATTATCTTATTAATTGGTAGGTACCTATTAGCGACAGAGGAACAACAACTGCATACAAACATAGAACTTTAAAATATATTTTTTTTTACGTACTTATTCCAAGGTTTTTAGAGGATATCGAAATTTTGACATTGTTTTTTTTTTAAGTCAGATTAAAAATTAACATTTTGATAAAATAACTTCTTTTACCTCGAAACAAGCTGGATGCAAGTAGGTAATGCACCTGTATTAGTACTGGGTTGAACTCTGGTTGCGATGCCAATACTTTGATTGAAATTGACTGAACATTTACATTCAAACAAATATTGTAATTAGACCTTGTTTTTTTAGTGTAAAATTGTAATACAATGTAGGTATATGTTACAGTTTTACATTCACAATTGTCTTCGGATCTCGCTTGTTTACTGACATCGAATGGTTTTATTTTGAAGTCATTGTTTAAATTGTGCGTCTGACTCAATCCCAAATACAAAAATGTCAGTTAGGATTGTATTACATTAAAGAATTACTGATTTCGTAATTACCCTATACCTATAAATCGGGCTTTTTTAAAAATAAACGTAAAAATATATTCGGACATATTTTAATGACACATTAGAAGAAAGAAATGTTAATTACCTGTAACTTCTTCACAGTTATTGTAACTCGGTCACACTTTTATATGAACTAAATCAGAAAATATGCTCTCCAGGACAAATGTTCTTCTTCAACGTTTTTTTGCATCATTTTAATTCAATATTATTTTTAAAACCAAGTTTTAACTTATAGTTTTAGTTTTAACCACATTTATTATTTTATAAACCAACATGTTTCAAAAGCAATTCTAACTTCAATGTGGTTTACTTAATAATTAATATATTTTTTTTATAATAATCTTCAAGTTTTTGAGGTTTAGGACACAAAGGTAGGTATATAGGTATATATTTATGTCTTTCGTGATAAAAAATTATCTTATTTAATTTATCTCCTTTATATGAATTTACTTTAAAAAAAAATTTGTATTATTATTACAAATTTATGCATTAGTTCAAATTAAGTAGATACCATTCTTATTTCAGGCGAAATTACTAAGATATCGTATGGACATAAGTAATAGATGCAGATGTAAAATGAGGTATCCTAACTTTAAAATATAAATTCTAATAGGTCGAAATAGATCACCTTCGCGCACCTTCTAAGCAGAAGAAGGTTAGAATGTCTCACACGACTGACCTAGACTTTATCCATACTATTCGGACTGTTGACTGTTGACATGACCCGACTCAACTATTTGATGTCATCCTATTCCATTTACCTAAATACTTTCTCATCTCATATTATATTCTTCTCACGATCCTTTCTTTGCCCTTCTGACTACGTGTCAATGAGAACACCAGGACTACACCTTATTCATTAATCATCACATTAATAAATTATAACTTCCATTATCAAATAATTCCTACACAGAAAATTATCAATGGTCGACGGTCGTGTCTATAAATTGGTGATTTAACAGAAAACCGGTAAATTATGAATGTAATGTTATTAGTATAGATAAGCTATTGGGAGGATGGTAAGAAACCCCATTAGGCTTGCAGAAGATTAGTTGTATCTTTATTTATTTAAATAGGATTACTACCAAGTTGCAGCAAATTTTACCAAAACAAAATGTTCAGCATAAATCCAAATAAAATCAAAAGTCCAATTACTATAAAATTTCAAATTTCCAATTACAGGCTATAATATTCCTTATGAGAAATAAGCTTTGGATGGATGCCATGAAAAATCAGGCTTGGCTCCTTTCTACATTCACAAATTTTTTGGCTATTCCGATTTTCGACATAACTAGTTTATGATTTTCATGTTTTCTTGAGGCCTTCACACGAACTTGGGCGTTCGAATTCGGAGAATTATAAAAATTATCAAAATGAAATTGAAAACCTACGCCTTCGTTGAAGCAAGTATTATTAAAAATGTGTTTTTACATTAAAACAATACTGTCAAAAAATATTCTCTAGGTCATAATAATAAGAAATCAATAAAACCCACACAGAGCAAAACAAATTATTAAAAATATATTAATAAAATAAATTTGAAATCCGTAACTATGTTGATAGAACTTATTTTTAATCTTATTATACTCACACTGCCTATAGAACTCCTTTTTACAAATTTAAATGATAATAATGTTACATACCTACTTGTATTGTACCTCCTTATATCTTACTAATTCTTACTAATATTATAAACCAGAAAGTTTTTATGGATGTATGTATGTTTGTTACTCGTTCACGCAAAAACCACTGACTTAAATACAACTTTACAATAATATAGCTCATACATCAGACTAACATATAGGCTATAATTTATACCCATAGCTTGCTATTTTCCATGTATTACAAATAATAATTATTGTTTAATAGAAAATGTCAAAATTTGAGAATGACATTTTGAAAAACAATGATTGTAAAACCAAAAATATATTTTATAAAACATTTAAATTAGTGAATTTATTTGAAGTACTCACCCTTGAATCGAATCAAGAATTATATTTTAAATAAATAGGTTAAGAAATTTGGTATAAACACAGATGGGACCTCCAAAAAGAAAATAGGCTAATCGAAAGCACTAATCCTGCGCAGACGAAGTCGCGGGCAGAAGCTAGTAATTCATATTTTTATTCTGTTATGTACTCAACACTTATTATTTACTATTATAATCCTGAGCAACTTTGCCATAATAATATATACATGTAAAAGTCAAGGAGTTGATAAATAAGTAAATAAATTTAATAACAACAGAAATTTATTATCTAATCACCATTATTAATTAACATAAAACCTATGTTAGATATTAATTACATTGTGATGACAACGGCACAAAAACTCTGGCCAGTGAATCTAAAAATAAAACTAAGGAGGTTTCTCACCATCCTCCCAATACCTTATCTACACTTAACAATAATGCATATTATTAGAAATAAAATACTCGCACTAACTCGGCCAACTTAACCAATATATAGCCACTATTTTTATTTTTAATAATATTCGTTATTAGTGTAGATAAGCTATTGGGAGGATGGTGAGAAACCCCCTAAGACATTTTCCATTTTACAGATATTACGCGACTCTTTGGCGCTCCGCTGACGAGGCAACTAAAACCAAACTAAAACTGGCTGGTTTCTATGTCTTGATTAGTCAAAAAGCGTTTAACCATAGACGAAGAACAATCAGCTGACAGCTGGCAACTAGCAACGGCCGGCCATGGCAATCAGCAGTGCTAGTCGCGAGTCACCGCTTGCGTTACCATTGACAACGGGTTTTTGAGTGATTGTGTAGTGTACGGGCCATCACATTGTCATACAAAGACAGTTGTCAGTTGAGAGTTGCCTCAGTGGGCGGATAGCCTTTATTTTAAGAGAGCTCATGTTAAATAGGTACTTTTAATCGAAAACCATTCCGTTACTTCCAAAGTACCAACAACTTATCACTTAGCTAGAAAGTAAATTCATTATCAATACAATCAACCAAAACAAAAGTTTAGTTTGAACTTTGTTATTATGACTTGAATGTTTAATAACATTTCCATCAATCTTATTGTAAAATACCACAAGATGTTGTCCATCTAAGAAGTCATTGTAAATTCTCGGGGCAGCCTATTAAATTTGAAATATTATTTTCTCTGAAAATATATTTTCAGGCTTCTTATCATGTACTCGAACCTTTTCAGCGAAGACACCGACAATAATACTGGTAGTATCGGAGTTTCACTCAATTTTATAATGCGACCTGAATTCCGCTAGATGGCAGTGTACCAAAAACTTAATATTATTATGTAAAATTTATGAAATGTTGTCCTCGTAACGTCGTATCGTAGACAATATTATAAGTACAAATGCAAACCCGTGATAAATCACGGTAGATAGAAAGTTAGTTAGTTAGTTAGTTAGACCCTTAAAAAATCTGTCAAGATTAACCCTAAAATAAAAACTAAAAAAAGACTATCGTGATTTATTTTTAGGGTATTAATAATAATGGAACTACTTATTTATCAAAATAATGGAACTACTTCCTTCTTTAGCCAATGTTTCGGACAGCGTCGCAGTGTCCATCATCAGGGCACATGTATAATCACAACTGCCCTGATGATGCCATTACACATCCGCCCTGGCATTAGACATCTGCCCTGATGATGGAAACTGTAAAGCTGTACAGAACGTTGGCTATGGAAGAAGGTGGCGCAGCGAAGGTGAGTCAAAAATAATCTTAGCCATAAAGCGGTATTTTTAAAAAGTTGTTTCTTATGTAACATAATATTTATCTAATGAAAAAAAAAACAAATTATTTATCTTATGTATTTGGTAACGTTATTATTAATTTTATTTTAATTCCATTAAAATAAAAAGGTAGGTAAAGTTTCAATGTATCCATAACATATTTTTTCAAATTCATAATGTAAAACGATTCGTATTAAATATAAATCTAAATAGTGATTTGGCTAGCTTCTCGTAAGAGTAAACATTCCAAATGTAGAAATTATTAATGATTTTCTATAATTTTTTAAAATAATATTATGGTTAGGTTCTCCTGTCACGTGCCAGGCGTATTTGGAAAAACCGCGCGGAAATTACCTTCCTGACTTTTTGTCAAATATCCATATAAAAACAAAGGAATTGTTTTGTTGCGATTGTTTTCTGTATATCGGATAATGAATCTTATTAATCATATATATTACAAGATAATATCATTAAATGTTTTCCCAGAACAGCTAACTTTAGCGAGAAAAAAAATACTCCCATTCGGCAAACAAATAGCAAAAAATATATATCTATACAAATTTGAACTGATTTTATTGTTTCTACACAAACCTGAATATACATTCTACATGAAAACCTACAATTCAAAGGTGTTTTCGAAGAATTAATTACATTTAAATTTCTTTAAAAAGTTGACAGCTGATAAAGCGGGAAAATAATATGACAGCTGAATGTCATAGATAATTCGATTAGAGGGCAACTCTATCTTGTTCTTCATACAGTTTCTTTATACATAAGGGTTAAAATCGCATTTAAAAAGGCGCGTTTATGGCACAGGACAGGTACAAACCATTACAGTCGAATCCATTAATTCAAAAACCTTTCACCTTCTTTGCCTTCATTACCTAATTTGCCCTCATTGTAAATATGTAACTAGAGACACTGATTCGATAATGATATTTTCGCGAATTATAGCGATAAATGGGATTTTTAGTGATAACTATGTTAAAACGCGAAATAACAGCGATTTTAACGACCAAACTCAAAAATATGCAACCTTTTCAGTAATGCGAACAAAAGTACAAATTTCAGGTATTTGTGTCCTGTCATAACTAGGTGGAACACGTGGTTTCATGCAGTCTAATATCTAGCTGAATACAAGGATGCTCTCGTCCATTTCATGAAGGAGTATGAACTTAAATAACTCGAGTATTTATACATTTTAGAGCAGTTTGCAGATAGTAGTAAGGCAACTTTGATTAGTATTTATTTGACATTTGTTGACGAAGCGTGTGGCCTATTTGTCAAATTGGTAAATGTATTAGAAGAGTCAAAATATCCCTAGGAGAAATTGCTAAAAAAATTGAGTGATAGTGTTTTTCTTGCCAAAACCTTAAAGGCTGTAGAGGAGGTAAAGAACCGGAGAACAGGAGAAAAGAATAAGATTTTTTTAGTCGCTATAATCTTGTATTGACAGATCGTAGAACGAACGCTTTACTCTAGTAGTATAAATGACACGCTCTACAGTAGAAAGATGTGCCATGTTGAGTTTCAATCAATAATACAATAAACATGTTTCAAATGATTTTGCTAATTTAATTGTTTTTCCTCTCTTGCCATTCCTTGACTTTATCATATTTAGCTAAACATAGCGTTTAAAGAAAACGCAAAATTAAAGCCATTTTTTTCAATAATTAATGCTACATTTCTTAAAAATTAAAACTATGAATCAGTGTCTGTATAAATAACTAATTAAGTAATAATAGTATAAAAAATTAATCAAATAAGAACTTATAAGCTTTTTAAGGTTATTTCATAGTCCTAAAGAGTCATAAACTCTACAGTATTTGAAAATAAACATCAAATCTGCTTTTGCCACTAATCTTCCCATAAATATGATATCAATAGTAATGGATGTAACAAAATGTAAAATCATGCAATATCCAATGTTTTATTTATAGAATCATCTGCGTTCAAAGTCATATCTTCTCCAAGCATGAACTTTCTAATAAAACTGTGTTTATCGGAAGTGACCTGTCAAGTATGTATGTTTTCTGTATCTTTAAATAACAAACTTAGATATAGCCCGAGAACTATAAATAAATTGTAAAGGGCCGTTGTGGTAATTTTTCACAAAAACGGCGCTTTACAAATTATCCAATTATCATTATTACTAGGAGTGAAAAAGGCCCTGCGGGTGGCTTTTCGTTCTGTTTCGCCCAGTTTAAGTGTTGGTGACTATTTATAAGGCTTTTGAAAAACTAACTACTATGAACATTAAACTACAGAATACTTATATTTAATAGGTAGATATATAAAAGTAGACATTCTTACATTAAGACCGTGAATAATTAGAGGAACGCGAAAAATGTTTCTTCTTCTTCATACTTTTTTTCCTTAAATATAGTATTATAGATGGCGCCACTTCCGTTTGCAAAACGCATATGAGCGAGTGAAAAGTGTGCATATTACGGCAGCAGCTCCGTGGAAAAGGGCACGTTCACGGACGGGTCAGAGCGGTTTCCATACAGTGCGGCGTTGGAGATTTACTCGGAGTCGGGTTCCTTAATTTGAACCGTACGGGCATTACTGTATTAATATACTTCGATTATTATTGCATTACAGTGAAATATAGAGCCATGAAAACATATCTTGTCATTAAACAGTAGATATACATTTTTTTAAACTCGTCCCTTCTATGACACTCATCCCTTACAAAAGTCAAATCTCTCAAAAAGTTACAAATCCTTGAAAACATTGTCACATTTTTTAAAATAGCTGTCTCACTTTTGTAACGCGAGAGATGCCACCGTAAAAAATAAAATAAAAATCCAAAGGAAAGATGCACCCCCCGCGTTAGATAAATCCCCTAAAAAACATCCGGCCTTCTTTCAAGATTCGTAGTAAATCTTTCAACACACAAAGGGCCCCTTTAAATGCATTCAATTACCGTCAGCTTTATACGTGCATAAAAGCGTACTGCTGATTGCTCCGTTTGAAGCTCTCCCTCTTTCTTATTAACATCGCACCTAAAAGGAAGAGAGGATGCAACGGAGATCTTAGTGGTAAAACCGTGTTTTGTATCCTCACGTGTTAAAGATGACACGCGCCGGTTTAAAAAAAAATCAGGGCGGACCACGTGGGCGTCACGCGTGGAAATAGAATAAACCGGCTTCATACGAGTATATGGTACTGTCACTGAGAACTCAGTTGTCGAGTATTTTTCTACTACATGAAAAGTTTTTTGAAAGAGGTTTATTTTCTCCTACGTCCATCATTATAAGCCGAAAATGTTGCGTGTGTAATGATGGAGCACTAACCTAGCAGATTGTTGATCCAACGATGCCTATTCCCGAAGTGGGCACGCGACGCATTTATACACTTGGCTACTAACTTCTCAAATGGATTGGTTTCAATAGATCTATTTTCAATAAATGAAAAGAAAATACTTTGTTTTAAGTCACTTTATTTTTATTTTTCGTCTACCGGTTTCGGTACCTCTGTACCATCATCAGGACTTTTACAAAATAATGTCTAAAAATACATAAGTACACATATATATACATAATATAGTTCGTGAATAGATTAGTGAAGAATAAATTAATATATACACTAGCTTTTATGTGTCGCTTAGATATTATGTTAATACTACTACTACCTAATATGTACATATAAACTTCATTTTTATAAGAAATTTTTGGTTTTTATACCTTAGAAGTAGGCATATTCTTATTTTCTTACGACAGGTTTACACCTACAAACTATCATGTTTTCATTTGCTTTTTACTTGCTTTTATGTGTCAAACGGTTAAGGTTAAATTATTGCTTTTACTATTCTATACTTATAATCTTTGTGTATATTATTTTTTATAAACTATGTAAAATGGCAGAGCGAACGCCCTGGATTTAACGGGCCACGATAACTGGTCAAACGATCTAGGTATATTATGTTAACAATACCGCCAACAATTATTTCGTAAACTCTCTAATTCAAAGGCCTCATATTATTATACACTATATTATTATGTCGTATTATACCATGTTACTGCTCTCACTGTCTACTATGTACATACAAACTTTACATTTCTTTATAGCTAAATTACGTTTGTTAACCTTAGGAGTAGGCAAATTCTTATTTTTGTACAACAAGTTTATACCTACAAATAATCATCGTATGCATTAGTAGTTACTTGCTGTTATAATATGTCAAATGGATAGATTATACTATGTATTACTACTGTAACTGTGAACTTACAATCTTATGAATATTTTTTATAACTATGTATGTAAAAGCCTAATAGGCGTATAAATAAATAAATAAAAAATAAATAATGTTGTGAACGAAAGGGACAGTATACTAGAGTGGGACAGAGCATCAGTTGTTGGAGGGAGGAGGGGATTGGGGGATAAGTGAAGACACGGGGAACATACTTAAAATTGGACTGAAGGTTAAATTTAGTTGATTATTAATAATCATTTGAAAAATTAAGATCTATTTTCGGTATGGTGAAAAACCCGTATAACTTTGTGAGACTTTTTTTTCTTTATTAACCCATAAAAAGTTTAAATACATGCGTTTTTTTTTATGTCTGTCTCACTAGGATATTACCTGTGTCGAGGCAGACATAGAGGTACATACATGTGACTATACAAACATAGTTACATAAATATTAAGGAATAAAAAATATTACAGAAATAGAAATAAATAACTAAAGAATACCGGATCACATATGCCCCCTTATCTTTCAACATAGTGAGATGTTAAAAAAAATGTATGTAGTTGATGAAATTAACAAGAAATATTACTTATCAAATTATTGCGGGATAGTCCTTCACGAGGATTTTTCGGTTATATGTGGGATTTTACAATGATTCTGTCTTGATTATAAGCCAAAAACTAATTCTACTGATTCTACTAATTCACCGACGCAACTCTCATCACTGACGTACCTACATATAAAATACGTATATCAACAAAAGAGCTCCGTATGAAAAAAAAAATTGACTTTCCTAGGGTCTACTTTGCAGCTTAATGGAATGGCTAACCCCTGACTCACAATATCTTAAAAGACGATCGGAACAAGATGTGAACACAATGATATTAATTACTGATGGAGGCTTCTTTTACTTCTTCGGTACGCCCAATTCCTCAGAATTTCTTAAAACATCTTCTTACAACGTCAGTAATTGCAATACTATCAGTTTTGGGAAAGGTTGAAGGAACCAGACGGAGTCCAAGTTCTTAAAGTCTAGATTGAGCTTTCGCAGAACTGATTCTAAAGCTTTAAATAAACTGCCTCTTGAATGTGAAATAAGAAGCATTAAAAATTCAGAACGAAACTGAAATTGAATACGTACAAAAATTTTTAAGCGAAAAATAATAAATAAGGCGCAGGTATTTAAATATAAACGAGATCTAATTTATTATTAGTGGAAATCATTTACGTAGTAAAATTACTAACATCAATTTTCAAATTACAAACAAAATAAAAATAGTGGAAAGCGTAAACTCCTCGAGCTGCCTTTAGTTTGTAAATTATTTATCAATCTCTTTATAATTTTGCCACAATATGGCAACTATTTCCAGAACTACAAAAAGTTTACGATTTTATAATATTATTTTTATAAATCCTACGAATATGTAGACAAAAGGTAGGTGAATTCATTGGCTATATAGAAGTATAATTAGTTTGTACGTCTTCATATTAAAATTCGGAGGTATGATTTTTTTAATGTGGGCGGAAAAATTGCTCTGTCGCTCCAGTGGATAATATAACCTAGAAGAAGAAGATAACAATTATAATTTTTTTTTTTTTAAATATGAAAATGAACAAGACACAGAAAAATAATAAAAGATAATGGTCGCAACTGGGACTCGAACCCAGAACCTTACGTCTTACCGGGACATACACCTCTACCAATTGAGCCACTGCGATCTATTATGAGACTGTCGTAATTGTCAACTTCATATTTAAAATTTCAGAATTAACAATATTATGTTCGACTAATGTTTTTTTTTCCATATTATTGGCAGCTCCCTTTATTATTGGAAACAAGTATTCAAAGAATGTATTTGTTACCTAGATAGTGTCTTGGAGAGTAGGATTTATCGTTCCAGTTAGGAGTTCTACCGAGCCGAACCGTCCCATATGAAAATATTGGAGTCGGTTAATTATTTTCCCATTTGGTCTCTGGTGGGTTGACGTGTTGTTCTTGTATTGTTTTGTATTTATTATACTTAAATAGTACAATTACATAGCATTGCCTTACTAGATGATCATTACTGGAAAAGTGTATGGAAGGGTTAAGTTTTTCCTGTGTGGAAGATTTAACCCCGGACATTAAAACTGGTGCATAAGAAAAAAAAATGATTTTAAGTCTTAGATGCAAAAAATTGTTGTAAATTAAAGAAATGTGAAATATTTATTTGAAAATTAGAAAAATACAATACTTGTGTTTTCAGAAGAAATGGTGTGAAAATATTCAAATTTTACAAAAATATTAATTAATCAAAAATTCTTAAGACACCCCATTCTTATTCAATACTTGAAAACTATCTTTGGTTTATCTTAATAACATTAACGCCTAGGCCACGAAATGATTTAAAGAATATCTACCTAAAAACCGAATAAAATGTTATAGGATAAAAGGTTGCTAAACCGAGTAAGTATAAATCAATTATAATCTACGAGTGTACTGCGAGTCTTTTAAGACGATACCTACAGTCGACTGATGATGTTAAAATAAGCCTAAGGGTAGAATATATTAAGATTTATTGTGTTTATAAAATACATTGTTAAATGTTATGTAAATGTTCCAAGTTCCAAGCATCTAGTCAAATGTTCTGGAACAAACGATTTCCGGCTTTAAAATCAATACAGTTCCCCCTAATTTACGCAGAGAATCGGTATTATTTTAGAGTCCAGAATAATAGTCTCTTATTGGAAGGAAAATGAAGAATTTGAAATAACAATGCTTTTTAAGCTGATTTCATTGAAGGATATATATTTGTTATTATGAAGTTATTGTGGTAATTGTTTTATGTACACGGAGAAAAATGTTATTCTAAAATACGATCATTTTATTTATTGTTATTAAGTTTATTTTGTAGAACTCCATTTTAATTTTTAATTTCTTTTATATATTCAATAATATTATTATTCAATGTATAAAAACAGTTTATTATAAACAAGTTCTGCTTCGTATTTATTATTAAGCGTTACAGCTGTTTCGCCCTCTGAAGGCATTTTGATAATGCCTTCAGAGGGCGAAACAGCTGTAACGCTTAATAATAAATACGAAGCAGAACTTGTTTATAATAAACTGTTTTTATACATTGAATAATAATATTATTGAATATATAAAAGAAATTAAAAAAAAAAAAATACGATCATTTTATTCGTAAAAACGGTTAAAAACGGGACTTAAGTTCTTACGATCCAATTATCAGGGTTTCAATGTTTATTAGCGGGAACACTAAGAATAATTTCTTGGTATTTCGTTCGTATACCAACAAATTATTCTTACATTATCCCGCCAGTAAACATTGAAACCCTGTTAATTTGTTGGTAAGAACTTCAGTCCCGTTTTTAACCGTTTATACGAATAAAATGATCGTATTTTGGAATAAAAAATTTCTCCGTGTACGGTGATACGAGAGAGATCGTATGCATGAAAGAAACGGCATTTATGACTACGTAAGGGATGTACTTTGTCCATTGTATCTATTCACTTGAAATCTCCACCTAATACAACATTATATTCTAGGCACTTGCTTGTTCATTAAAACTCAGTAAGAAGAACCGAACTCTCCTTATTGATCACCATCTATATATAATCTGTGGAAGCCCTCGACCACGAGAACCTTGCACCACCCCAGGTGCAACCACAGTTATGAAGATTTATTTTTGTGGTATTATGCCATGTTGCGCAACCTCCTTTTTTAGCCAACAAGGACAACATCAATGTCGGCATAATACAGCGGAAAACGGAATAATACCCCGAAAATAAATCACTATAATACTTTTGACCGAGTGAATCTCGAGACAAACTTATATTATTATCGTTTGAATTAAAACTCAATTAAGGTTAAACATACAACGTTATGTAAAAGCTGTCCTGAATTTGGTGGTTTTCAAAATTATATATTAAAAATGGAAAACAATCAATCAGATTATTAAAAATTTTGACATACCTATAATCAGTTGTGTGCATTCCCCATCCGCTGAATTATTTTTATGAAAAGCTAGTTGTTAATACATTTTCTGGCACATTTATTATGGCATTGCCTGTTTTCCTAGTTTTCCCTTTATTGTGTATGTGGAAACAAATGCAAATGGTACTTAAATTTGTACAGATATTTCGGTCTGGGTTTTCCTGACGCAACCATTTTCAGCTATCGATGTAATTTCTTATTAAACGGTGGCCGCAGTCCCCCCGGCTGGTCCGGATTTTTGAAGCGATTTTGCCCCTTATGTATAAAGAAATTGTATGAAGAACAAGGTCAGAATCGCTTGGCCCATTCTCGTTCATGACATAACGAAATACTGGATAGCATTTAGCCTCTCCGAATAACTCAAATTAATTTCCAATGACGCGCCGGGCACCAAAGATGGTGGACAAAATAGCTGCCGCTTGATAATATGAACGCTGTCATATTCGAAGTCTATTATTATTAATTGTTTTTTTATTTATTTATTTATTTATATTTAAATGCCCATAGGGCTTTTACATACATAAAGCAATACATGTTTCGATTAATTACAGTGAAGAGTTAGAAGTGAATAAAATAAAGGTAAGTAACAGAAAATATAAAGACACATAATATAGGATAGATAAAATATGAGTTGACAAAATGTAGGTAATACAGAATATAAATAAAGTAAAAATAGATAGCCTGCCGATATCCTCCAAATCAATAATAATAGGAATTAATAAAAATGTATAAAATTGGTATTTACAATAGTTTATGAATTAAGTAAAAATAGTTCGCACATACGGCGGTTAAAGTTTGCCAAATTCAAATTATTGTCAAATACATCAATATTGTTTAAATATTGGTTACCAAGACTATGTAATCGTTATATTGGAGAATGCAATTTATAGTTAGAATGAGATGTGTGTATATAAAATGTTAATGTTTGTCTAGTAGTTCGTGTAGGTACATGTAGATTAATTAAATGCAAGAGTTCACAGCAATCAAATTTAGAGTTTAATAATTTTAATAAAAAGGTTAGGTCAGTTATTTTTCGTCTGTTTTCTAAAGTTGGAATATTTAAAATATTCATTAATGATAAGTAATGTATGTGCTCTAAAGGGATATTAAGTTTAAAATTTACAAATCTTAGAAATTTTCTTTGAATTCTTTCAATATTATGGATATGAATTTTGTAGAAGGGCGACCAGACTATTGAGTTATGTTCGATTAGGCTTCGTACTAGGGATATGTACAACAATTTCACGATTCGTAAAGATTCAAAGTTTTTAATTGTTCTTAAAATAAATCCTAATATTTTCATACCTTTATTTACAGTTTGTTGAATGTGGACCGTGAAATCTAGTTTCTCATCCATTATTACGCCAAGATCTCGCATTTCCGTTACACGTTCTAAATTTATTTCATTTATAGAATAGTCGAACAATAGTGATGATTTTTTTCTGGAGAAGGTCAAAGTTTTGCATTTATCTACATTTAAATATAAATTATTTTGTGAACACCAGTTATTTAGCATGTCTATATTATATTGAAGAACTTCACAGTGATTAAACAGAGTTATTTCTTTGCGAATAGCAATACATTGACGTCTTGAAAGCAGTTGACTATGTCGTTTATAAAAACAAGAAATAAAACTGGGCCAAGATGACTACCTTGCGGTACACCACTAGTGGCGGAAAATGGTTTAGATATATAAGATTTTATTTTAACAAATAAAGTTCTACCAGAAATGTAACTTTTTAGCCATCTTAACATATTTTCTCTGATACCTAAAGCATGAAGTTTACGGATCAATACTTTACGAGACACTTTATCAAAAGCCTTCGAGAAATCTGTATATATACAGTCAACTTGTTTATTTTTAGAAAAAGCCTCCAATATATAATTTTGAAAGAGTAATAAATTTGTTGTAGTTGATCTACCTCTAACGAAGCCATGCTGTTTGTCATTTATTACCTTTGTTAATGAGGGATATATTTCATCAAGAACTAGAGATTCAAAGATTTTGGGTAATACAGACTGTATACATATTGGTCGATAGTTTGAAATGTCAGTCTCATCACCTTTTTTAAATATCGGGATAATGTAGCTGGATTTCCAGTAGACAGGAAAATGTCCAGAAGATAGTAGTTGGTTAAAGAGAATGGTTAGTGGTTTACATAATACAGAGGAGCACTGTTTAAGGAAAATTGGCGGAATGGTGTCCGGACCTGCAGATTTGTCAATGTCTAAGGAACATAGTTTTTTTTTGCAAGATTCTTCAGTTATATAGCAGTCTGTTAAATGTGTGGTGTATTTAAATGTATACAAAGGAATTTTATCTTCTGGTGTTTCATCATCATAAACATTTTTAAAGAAATCTGAAAATATAAATTATATAAATAATAAAAAATTTTATATAAATTTTTATAATAACATTTTATATAAATCCATTGTGGAAATCATAGATTTGAGTGATTATTAGGAAGTTTGTTCTATTTACATTATTTTGATGTAATTTTTGTAATATATCACAAAAGAAATGTTATAAAAATTGTATTCGTAAGAAAGGTGAGAACTGTCAAATATTTTACATCGTATTGAAAAAAAAATTTTTTTTATACGCTGGCCTTCAAAAGGTTAAATTTAATCAACTTTGGTCTTTCATCTTGAATTTTTTTTGGTATCGTTAAAATCACGAGCGAATTCGGCAAATAAAACTAGTACAAATCATGATTTCAATTAAGTGCACACAATTAGGTTTATAGGTAAATGTAGATAATATTTTAATTTAAATAATTTTCTGATGTTAAATGACGTAAGCAATCTGTTTGTTAAGGTAATTGTGTTGTATGAATATTTATGAGGCTCATTTTCAAGATTGGAGATATTCGATAATTGGTTGGGTGGTTATAGCGCAATACATTGGTCCTAGGGCCTGGACCGACATAGCTTCCCCCACCCACGCTTCTCATACCTCCACGCGGTGACCAACGGGCAACGGACTGGAGGGTGAAGTTGATGGTAACCAACCCGTCGGGGAATCCCAAAAGTACGGCTAAAGTGAGAAGCAGTGAGCGTCTGTCCCACATGTTAGTGGCGGCTCACAAATGGTAGGTGTGGCAACTCGACGTATTCGGGTACTAGTCGCATACACCATACCTAATGGGTATCCAGGCTCATTAGTTTAATCCGATAATTGACCATAAATGGGCAATGATAGCGGATGCAGCCCTAGTCAGTTGGGTCACTCTGGTTCCACGTCTGATGACCATCGGTGGATAAAAAAACCATATAGTCAAATCAACCAATGCTTCATGGCACTACCCTGTCTGGCAGCGAGGGTGATTTTCTCCTCGGTGATCCAGAGACTGACATTGTGTCAGGGCCAGCTTGCAGGACTCCAGGGGCAAGCAAAATGAAGCGGAGGAAAGCCAGTCGTTCTGGGTTTGAAATGGCTCCGAATGCTGGACCATGTACAACTCCTACACCAGGCAGCTTGAATCAGCAGAAATGCGAATGCTTAGATGGTCGGCAGGAGTGTCACTAAAAGATAAAATTAAAAGTTCACGCATTCGTGGTAGCCTGGGTGTCACAGACATAAACAATAAGCTAGAGGAACGACAGTTAAGATGGTATGGTCACATAAAACGGAGACCACCAGACCACACAGTGAAGCAGGCAATGTCTATGGAGCTTCATCGACAGTCATCCAGAGGAAGACCAAAGAACTCCTGGATGACTCAATGCTCTAAAATTCTAAGTAGAAACGGCCTGGAAGAGAGCGATACCCAGAACCGAAGAAGCTACAACCTGAGAACGAGGAGAGCCGACCCCAACAGCCTACCTAGGCAATGAGTTGGGACAGTGCAAGGAAGAAGAAGAAGATATTCGATAATCCATAAACTGGAAAGAAACCAGGAAACCGTGAATGTAATGAAAACGACTAAAAGGGAACTCCTAAGAATTAAATAAATTTGAGAAAAAAATTATATTTGTACAACAAATAAAACCACTCCATTATTATTTCATTGGAAGACGGCTTGACTCAGAGAGGTGGATTGCTATGGATTAGTTGCCAGGAACTGAACCGGCACAAATAATGTTTTTATTTACAATTAATATTGTTGATATTCGCTAGGATTGTGATGTTTTCGAGAAAGATACATGAATGAAAAAAACCAAAGTTTTCATTCAGCTTAAATGAGCGTTCAAGAGTTTTCAGAATTCTAGAGTTGAGCGAAAAGTGGGTACATAAATAGTTTATTTTTTTTATTATTTACGCACCAGACTTTTTCACACACTTGCCCATAAAAATAATCATCTAGTAAATCCACGCTATGCAAGTGTATTATATAAGTATAATTTATATAAAACAATACAAGAACAACATGTTAACCTACCAGACTATTAAATGGGAAAATAATTCACCAACTCCAGATATTTTCATATCAGAAGGTTCGGCCAACGCGACCTTGATTCTAGGACGTGTTGGTTCGGCTCGGTGGAACTCCTAATTTAACCGAAAAATCCTACTGATCTTAAAAAATCTTTCCTAATCCTACATGTATTTAAAATGACCGATTTTAGCATTTTTATATACATATTCTTTGACAAATCTAATATGCCTAAATTTTTAATGAGAAAGCTAGGTATAATGCCAGTAGCCGAAATAACAATTAACCATTGTTTGTATAATTGTTTACACCTATAATTGTTCTCTTAGACAACAGTTAAGCCACCACTTGCTAAGTTGTGATAGATATGGAGAAAGGTGAATATCCCCCCTGACAAAAATTAAATATAATTTAAATTTTACCACATTGCCTATGAAAAAGTATGCAAATAGAACACTAAATAAAATTTTCATGAATATATTCCATAAAAATTTGTATAGAAAAAAATAAGCTCTTGTTCAAATATCAAAAATGGGGTTAATCTTGGGTTAAATATAATATTTTAATTTTAACCTTTCACTAATGTTGGTTGAAGAAAAAAATTGTGTAAATAATTGAACCTTCGCTCTCATACTTTTTTTACCATAGATGGAGTTTAATTAACAAAGCAAACGCGTTTTCACTTTTAAACTTAAAAACATTACACCGGAGCTAAAAAAACATTAATATTTATACGCTGGAAAGCTTGATTTATTTGTGTGAATTCATTCAGCAATGAAACTACATTTCTATTCACATTTTTTCGCCCTTCTCCCATTCGACTGCCGGTTATTCAGAACGTTAAATTTAATTTTTTAAATTTAAAAATAAAGGGTTTTATTAAAAATTCGCTCCCTTGGTGAGGAGAGAAGGCTTGACGTATATTTGGTTTGGAAAATTCATGCGGCCACCTGTTCTGTTCTTTTTTTGTGATTTTTATTCTTCGTATATATTTAACATTTTGAAGACAAATTGAATGAATATGCAGATGCCTCTGAATAGTCTGAATTACATTCGTAATATTTTTGAGATCTTTGGATTCAACAGACCTATTTCAAATGGCGTACAGTTTTTTCTGATTTCATCAATATTTCATTTAGTCTAGGAAAAATAACGAATTAATTTGGTCTATTCATGTTATATTATGCATATTATCCTAAAATAATACCAGTAGTTGGTTAGCAACGGTTGTGAGACGGAGTGCCTGATAAGGTGGGTCACGAATGTATGGGGGAAAAATTCTGGTTTTGATTTGTCTAATAGTGATAAAAGGGTGTTAAATGAAGATGATAAATCACGTACTTTTTTTTGATAATATTTGGATATCATCTTCTTCCTCCGGATTGAAATTTCACATTATAGAGAAAAAACCACCCTTGTTAAATCTTAAAAAATGTTAGATAAACATGTAAAAATGAACTATTTTTCTATAAAACGCAAAATAGAAGGAATGTTTCGAATTATTTATTAAAAAAATATATAAATACAATTCAAATGATCTCAAGGTAGTGTATTGAAATACCAGCAAAATCCTTCTTACTCTCCAATTTCGGCAATATTTTGCGAGATTCAATCTTTACCTTAATAAGACCTTCTCTTGCAGACTTCGTACATAAAGTAGTCAAGGCTTCAATAACTGTCGTTACACCTCTTTCAACTGCTTGAGTACGACATGGCAGACGCAGAAGAGGCAACTTACCTCCGACATATTCTTCAGTATTGGGGGTTCGGTTACATTTTGCTTCCAAATAATATGATGCATCGACGTTTATGTTTGGAAGTTGGAACAGCCCTGTTTTACTTAGTTTCTTGTGAGGTCTTGTGTGATCTCGGATATGCTTGTGAGAATCAGTTAACATTGCAAGCAATACATTTTCGGGGTGTGCGAAGTAACTATTTCTTTCTATAACTGGATCAATTATAGTTTTAACTTCAGTAGTATCTAGGCGCTGAGATTAACTACCACAGGTGACGTGCTCCATCTTTACAGGTGGGGTGAGTTTTTTTAAATGCTGAAAACCAAGCCGGAGCACAAACTTTAACAAAGTACGTTTCTAAAATAATAAGATTCTCTGAAGGAGCGGAATTACTCCACTTTTTCTCCGGTATTCCCCGCTCTCACCTCACGCCTCCAATAATCAAAACCGGAATTTTTTGTAAATGATTTCGAAAGCACCATTGCAAAGAAAATGTTAAAGAATTATAACAGCAGTCATGGCTAAAAGTAATAAATGTGTGCGCTATGCTAAAAACGACGCTGTTACTTTCATTCCAACCCTCCCGCTGCTGAATGTAGTTTATTATAACTGCATTTATTGTTATTTTAAGACCGTGGAAAGCTCTGAATCACAAAGAGAACTAACCAACCGTTGAAGATTTCATCTGATTCCCCTGACCGTTCATGATTTCAAAAACAAATTTCATCTCCGGATCGAATCTGCTGCACTTGCGAATGAAACACAAGGAGGATTCCACCGAGTATTGTACGAGATTCTCGGGATTAAATATTCAAGCTTATGCGGCGTTTTCTTCATTGCGAATTGTCCTTACATAGATGCAAAGAATCCTTTGATTTTTCCCTTAGGGATCGAGAGGTGTCATTGTTCTAGAAATTAAATTGTTTTAAAATTAAATTGTTTTTAACTTCCGTTAATAAGTTTTAACTATTGAAATTAATAAGTATTAACGTGTTAAAGTTTTAAGTGTAGTTACAGAGGGATGAGAGTATAACTAATCTCATTCAGTTGAAGAAGAAGATAATACAAATAAACCTTAATGAGACATGAAACAGAACAAGACAAAGAAAAAAATAACGGTTGCAACTGGGGAACGAGCATAGGATGTCATAGATTTTTAAATTTTTTTATTATATTTATTTTTTTATTTAAAGAAATATTAACATAATACATGTATATCACATTGTTTACCTCTACCCCATCTCCTTCTCCTCCCCAGTACCTTCAGCCTCACAACATACCCCAATTGGGGATGCCGTAGTCTTACTAGCTCCAGACGGGTAGTTAAGACTCTTGTGCGGTATTCATATAAAAAGAAGAATAATTATTGCCTTCCTTCAATGACATATTTGCCAATTGATTGTACCTACTCCCAAATAAAGACATGTTGTGTTTTACCTATAAAATTGTGGGTTTTATTTAATTACCCCGTACTATTTTTAGACGAAAATACTATTTTTCATATGAAAGTAATTTTTATTGCCAAATTCTTTAATTATTGGGGAAAAAGTGTGCGATAATATGAGATTTTACCTTTGTGTGAATTTTATTATCTTTGTATCTATCAGCTCGGGTAAATTTCGAGTTAACTCACCTGCAACAAAAAAGACAAATACATTAAAAATTTTAATAAATATATCAATCAAATTTGAAAAAGTATTTCATGACCCCTCTGGATGAGTGGTGGACTCCACGAACAAGATTTACATCTAACACCATGGGGACTATCTTGCTAGAGTCTGGATTTTTTTTACAAGTGGTTTTGGCGGACAGCTGATCATGCTATGCTGAGCGTGGCACCTAATCGATTCTACATTTTATTCCTGACTGCTCAAGATGGGACAGACAGGAAGCACAATGGAGGCACTGGTTACAGGCAGTTAAAGATTGGAAGTCTGGCAGTGACGCGAAAATAAAGTTACTCGGTTGTTATATAAATATTATGTTAGCGTTCTAATTATAAGAGTGTAGCACCGAATAGTTTCCCCAGATCTCGGCACCTCACTTCTTAAGAAGAGGCAGTTAAAGAGCACAAATCAAACCTCGGAACTTGTTCGGGGTTACGTGAAAAAAAATATCTCCATTGTTTTTACGTTAGAGAATAAATTATTGTACCGCTGGGCAGCACGCTATAGTGCATTGGTTTTCAACCTGTGGTACGCGTACCCCTGGGGGTCGATCGCAAACGAATAGGTGACAGTTCACAATGACTAAGTGTCCTTAATATATTCGATATCAACTGTCGTTTTTACGTTTGAGATCTGCAGTTGTCCTAGGGAACGATGAGAAGTTACCGACAATCGGTCGGTAACGTCATATCGAGCGACCGTGCTAGCACACCAGGGCGATACTGAGAGTATCTTCCACTCTGGAACGTGCCGCAAACATAGTATGTATATTATTTTTATTAATGAATTGTGAAATAACACAAATTAATCAAATAAAATTTATTTGCACACGCCGGGTTCGAACCCTCGACCTTCCGATTGGAAGTCAAGTGTCTTACCACTCGACCACGGACGGCCGTCACGGTCAATAAATTAAAATGGAAAAAGTTTTAAATATGTTTTATTATACTTTTATAGTGTAATTGTCTCGATGGATTATACTATACTACGGAAACTATAATGTAATTGTCTCAACAGAAAGCCTTCTATAATGTATTGTTAATATCTCGATATGCAAGCTGTAGTTTGATGCACTGGTAGAAAGCACGCTACACGAGTGTGGCACCAAATATATATATATATATATTTTTTAAACTATATATATATATATATATATTTTAAACTATACTACGGAAACTATAATGTAATTGTCCCAACAGAAAGCCTTCTATAATGTAGATATTGTTGATATCTCGATATGCAAGCTGTAGTTTGATGCACTGGTAGAAAGCACGCTACACGAGTGTGGCACCAAATATATATATATATATTTTTTAAACTATATATATATATATATATATATTAAACTATACTACGGAAACTATAATGTAATTGTCCCAACAGAAAGCCTTCTATAATGTAGATATTGTTGATATCTCGATATGCAAGCTGTAGTTTGATGCACTGGTAGAAAGCACGCTACACGAGTGTGGCACCAAATATATATATATATTTTTTTTTTAACTATATATATATATATATATATATATATATTTTAAACTATACTACGGAAACTATAATGTAATTGTCCCAACAGAAAGCCTTCTATAATGTAGATATTGTTGATATCTCGATATGCAAGCTGTAGTTTGATGCACTGGTAGAAAGCACGCTACACGAGTGTGGCACCAAATATATATATATATTTTAAACTATATATATATATATATATATATATATATATATATATTTTAAACTATACTACGGAAACTATAATGTAATTGTCTCAACAGAAAGCCTTCTATAATGTATTGTTAATATCTCGATATGCAAGCTGTAGTTTGATGCACTGGTAGAAAGCACGCTACACGAGTGTGGCACCAAATACATATATATTTTTTTATTGTTTTTTAAATACTTCTCGTTTACTCAAGACGGGACAAACAGAGAGCACAATTCATCTCAAGTGTACAAATCTCGCGACAAGAGAATCCGTCCCGCGGAAAGTTCGCATTCGACAAGAAGGGAGAAGAGAGTAGTATGTGGAAATAGACTGCGATGGCGCCGCGAGAATAAGATGAAAAAAATACCTGGCTGCCTGCCATACCTCCCGCGGAATAGACTACTTTCTCGGCTGCAACTCGCAATTCCGAAAAAGCTGCTTCAAGCATTCAAAACCGGCTACTTTCTTTGCGAAAAAAAGCCGATTATTCAGACTTAATGGATCCCAATCTATCTCAATATAAACGAACGTATCCATGATTCACACCATAAAACTATAAAGCTTTTCTAAATAATTTTAAAGTTACTTAACCACTGGACCGACAGAGCAATTAAAATATTTTTTCTCGGATTGCTAGAGGAAATTTTCCGCCCACATTAAAAAAAATCTTACCTCCGAATTTGAACATGGAGACATAAAAACTGATTATAGTTATATGTAGCCAATGAATTCCCCTATCTTTTGTCTATTATCACATATTTGTAGGAATTATAAAAAAAGTATTATTAAATCTTTAACCTTAAAACACGTTAAAGAATCTAGATAATGTTTATTTTGTTATATTTTGAATGCACAATATATTATGTAGTCGTTTTAATTAAAAAATATATTAATTTGCCACATTTTGGCAACAAGGCAATCCGAGGTTTTGTAAATAGTGCCTTAATGTGGCAAAAAGCGCTCGAGTGGTTATAAACAACAAAGAGTAGGTAAATGCTACCCAGCTTTACTAAAGAATTTATTCATTACGATTTGTACGCTATGCATTTTGTGTATGTATTATTCTCTTTAGTAGATAGTCGAGCAGATAAAAAAATTGAAGAGGCTTTTGAATATTTTATTTAATATCCTTCTAGCTGTTCTACGAGTAAATCTTTTCTCAGAATGTATTATGACTCATTTTGTAACAGTTAAAAGTTAACGGTGATGACTTAAAGAGCTAAAAGAAAAAAATTTGTTAACCATGAAATTTCAGAAAAAAATGCTGAACATTGTTCATAATGCTAAAGCTCACCATTTGAAAAAACAGCCCTCCGCGTTGTGGTGTTATTTGTTAATTAATATCAGAGCCTTTCAAATATTCAATTGGCTTTGTTTAAAAGTCAATGTTTTGACGTTTTGGATTAATTAATATGTCAACGTCACTGAATTCTTCGAATGAAATATCATTTGAAGCTTATTCATCTAAAGTCGGGGGAGTTTCGAAGTATCCACAATAATTAGCATACAAATCAATATTTGTGCGTTGAATTGACTAGATCTTTGATCCTTTCAATTGAATAAATGGATCCTGCCTACTCACCTTATTTAACAATTGATATTGAAATATCAGTAATGTTTTCCTTTTCATTGTCGACAATAATTACAGAGAATGATATTATTGTACAATGGATTCATCCTCAAATAAACCTGCAACTGCAAATTCAAAAGATTTTTCACTTACGATTTCCAATAGCGTGTCACGCCAGCTTTACCGTAATCGAAGTATATTAATACGGTAATGCCCGTACGGTTCAAATTAAGGAACCCGACTCCGAGTAAATCTCCACGCCACACTGTATGAAAACCGTTCAGACCCGTCCGTGAACGTGCCTTTTTCCACGGAGCTGCTGCCGTAATATGCTCACTTATCACTCGCTTACATGCGATTTGCAAACGGGAGTGGCGCCATCTATAATACTATTTTTAAGAAAAAAGTATGAAGAAGAAGAAACATTTTTCGCTTTCATTCAATAATAAGAAGATTTATGTTGGGTTGAAGAGTGTTCCTCACATTATTCACGGTCTTGATGTAAGAATGTCTACTATCTACCTATTAAATATAAGTATTCTGTAGTTTAATGTTAATAGCAGTTAGTTTTTCAAAAGGGTGATGCCTTATAAAGAGTCACCAACACTTAAACCGGGCGAAGCTTTCGGTAACTTTCGGTAACTTCTCATCGTTCCTAACGACAACCGATGATCGCTAACGTACAAACAACAGTTGATATCGAATATATTAAGGACACTTAGTCATTGTGAACTGTCACTTACTCGTTGGCGATCTGCAGTCATGCTAGGGAATGATGAGAAGTTACCGAAAGTTATCCTGTCAATCCTTATCGATCGAGCCTGATGTTATTTTATATATGAAACACAGATACGTTAAAATAATATTTAATTTATGGCAATCATTCGAATATTGCTTATATCACTATCTCAAAACTTCGTATTTGAAGATGTCTGACTTATCATCTGGAAGATGAATATTTAACAACGAATTGTTTCATTTCACCGTCAAGAATTTCCGAGAAGGAACACTATAAAAGGATACATTCCAAAATTAACAATCTTCTACCCACTCATAAAATTGAATCTAAAAATATTATTTGAATCTTTTTTTAACGTGCATAGTACATGAAATTCACGGACAGAAAGCCGGCTCTATTCGTGATGAGTTTAAAAATAAACTCAGACCAGACAGGGGCGTCCATGACACATAGTTAGAAATGCGAACGTCAGGATGATGCAGGCGGAAGTCAATCATTAAAAGTATCTGCATTTCATGGCTGGGAGGGGGTCGGTGACGGAAATATCCCATTATTCCTTTACCTACGTAAATACTTACTTATCTACCTGTACTATTAACTCGCTGAGGTAGTTAATTCTACTGGAAACTCAGCGGGAAATGCAGGGATTGTGTAAAATGAACGAGAAAAATAATAATGTTTTTCACGTTTCAAAGGTTTTGTATAAAATGTATGAAAAGTTTCAACATTGGTTATCACTTCAGGGAGAAATACGAGTATATATTTTATTTTTTTATTTTTTTTTTATTTATTTAAAATACATATACATAAGATTTAGAAAAATAAATATAGTTGGTTCTTTAAAGCTGTTTACAAATAATTTTTTTTTTTTTTAACAAACTACTCAACTCAACGGAGAAAAAATTTCTCGTGTTTGAGTTGAGGAGTATAGCCTCTTAGTTAAAAAAAGTTAGAAATTATAATGTTTTAATTATTGTTTACAATAATTGACTTACAATCTATATGAATGAAAAATAAAAATTACAAATTGAATTTAATGTAGAAATAAATATATATTAATAAACTAATTAATAGATAGGTATATATAGTTGGTTCTAAACATTGAAATTGGCCTCAGCCGCTGATAAATATTTTATTTGAAGGTACATAATAATGAAATGCAACAATTATCGTTTACCAATATGACAGTACATAAGTATAGTACTGGTAAGGTAAGGCACTGTGTCAAAAGATTGATATAATATTTGTAGAGGATATGTTAAAAAAAGGAAAAATATGAATATTTTTAAATATAAATTAGTAATTATGTTAAGTGATTAATTACATACTAATAGTTACATATTATAGTTAAAACTTAATCAGTTATCACTAATAAGTGTACATACAATAAAAAATATGTAGACTTTTTCTATGAAATTAAAATTTGTAATTAGTGTTTGGTTTATCTAATAGTTGTTTGATTTGAGATTTGTAAACTTTATACTTTTTTTCTGTTTTGATTTTATCTGGAAGGGCGTTGAAAAACTTTATACCTTGGTAAGTGTAATGGTGATGAGAAGCAGTAGTTTTATATTTAGGAATTTCTAAGTTACCTCGGGATCTAGGTCGATTACTTGTTTTTGCGGAAATTGTTGTATTAAAATGGTCTTTGTGAATTTGTAGCAATGCATTCTTTTGGAAGATCTTGTTTAAACTCAGAACCTTAAAAGTTTCAAACAGTTGTGTAGTTGGAAATGTTGATGGTTTTCGCAGGATGACTTTTAGAATCAACCTCTGCACCTACAGGTGAGAGGTTAGTTTTAAAAGTTCCTCCCCAACCAATTATACCATATTGTAAGATAGATTGGGCAAGGGCAAAATATATTATTTTAATCATACCATGTGACAGGATGTTTCTTAATTTAATGAATATGTAAATTAGTTTTCTTACTCTAGTTATCATATTTTTTACTTGTTCGTTCCATTTTAATTGACTGTCGATTATAACACCCAGATATTTTATACTTTTTTTTGCCTGTTATGAGTAAACATTTAACATGGTTGCATTCTTTTTTTATTTTTACACTGTGATGAATGAATTTTAATTATAATACTATTATCGACATTTTTTTCTTTGAGTGAGAATGGTATGAAATAAGTTTTTTCAGTATTTAGTGACAGACAATTTTGGTCGAACCATGTTTTGAGTATGTTTATATTTGAGTTTGCAATCCTTGTTGTTTCCTCCCATGTTTTTCCTTTTGTGATCAGTACAGTGTCATCTGCGTATGATATCTCCATCTATGGGTAGAGTGAACATTTTGTTTACGTAGATAGTAAAGAGGATTGGGCCGATGACAGTTCCTTGTGGAATGCCAAATAATGTGGTTTTGGGTTCGCTCAGGGTATTATTTATTTTTACATATTGTAATCTCTCTTCTAGATAGCTTTGGAACCATGAAAGTGCTATTCCATCTATTCCAATTTGTTTTAGTTTTACGGTGAGTTTGGAGTGGGAAATGCTATCGAAAGCCTTGCGGAGGTCAATGAAGATGCCAAGACACTTTTCTCCATTGTCTAACTTTTTAATTATTGTTGTTGTTAGTTTTGCAATTGCATCTTGGGTACTGAGGTTTTCCCTGAAGCCGAATTGGTGTGGACTCATTATATTATTCTTTTTTATAAAGTTGTTGAGTTGTATTTTAACAATTTTTTCATATATTTTTGCAATGTTTGATGTAAGTAATAATTTGAAGATGCTGTGTTGTGAGTCTTTTTAGGAAGAACAGAAAAGGAAGTTCTGGGAAGGAAAAATATATGAGGGATGGGTATGAATCTGGGGGTCAATGTGTCCAGGAGTAACGGATACATGAATCCACACGGAGAATTTTTTTATTCTAAAATACCATCATTTTATTCGTAAAACGGTTAAAAACGAGACTAAAGTTCTCACGAACAAATTAACAGGGTTCCAATGTTTATTGGCGGGAAAATGTAAGAATAATTCGTTGGTATACGTGCGAAATTTGTTCTAATCTTACTAATATTATAAACGCGATAGTTTGTATGGATGTATGTATGTTTGTTACTCTTTCAAGCAAAATTTACTGAATGGATTTTAATGAAACTTTACAATAATATAGCTCATAAATCAGAATAACATATAGGCTATAATTTATAAAGCTAACTATTTATTTTCAATATATTGAAAATAATAATTATTGTTTAATAGAAAATGTCAATATTTGAGAGTGACATTTTGCAAAACAGTGATTGTTCAATCAAAATTCTATTTTGGAAAATATTTAAATTAGTGAATTTATTTGAAGTACTCGCCTAATACGAATCAAGAATTTTATACATATTTTAAATAAATAGGTTAAGAATTTTGGTTTAAACGTAGATGGGACCTAGGAAAAGAATATATATCACTCGAAGTAATAATTTTACGCAGACGAAGTCGCGGGCAGAAGCTAGTAATTAATAATAATAATTTATTCTTACATTTTCCCGCCAATAAACATTGAAAAACTGTTTTAAAAAAAAATTTCTTCGTAAGAACTTCACTCCCATTTTTAACCGTTTTACGAATAAAATTATCGTATTTTAATAAAACATTTTTCTCCGTGCACCCCTGCCACTGCGGTCCAAGGCGATGGATCCAAGGAGTCCGACTGAAGAGGTCAAAGGTTTCCCTCACCAGGCCCTCCCGATCCGGTCCGTTACGCAGTAGATATCCGCCACCAAGACCTAGACCAATCTCACCTCATCCAAATCATTAAAAAGTATTTTTATATGAATACCGCACAAGAGTCCCAACTGCTCCCGTCTGAAGCCAGTGAGATTATGGCATCTCCGTTTGGGGTATGTTGTGAGGCTGAAGGTACTGGGGAGAAGAAGAGGAAGGTAGAGAAGTACCTGGCTTTTCAGCTCTGGTCACAGGCTAAACACGGCTAAAGCCATTTCAAGCAACGTTTCAAATTCTAAATGATGATCTTACAACACGTCGATACTGAGAGTCTAAGAGTATCTTTTACTCTAGAATGTGCAGCAAATATACCATATGTATATTATTTTGAATTAAAATGTTGTAGTGTACCTAAAAGCTTCCAACTTGTAGCATAGATGGCAGTGCTAAGAGCTGTCCGTAGATTTCGCTAGATGGCAGGTAAGCTAGTACCTATGGGAACCAAGAGAGGGTCAAACAGCTATGAGGGAGCGTTCACTGGTACACACGATTAGATTCCATTAGCCAGCTTCTAGTTAGGTCGACTAACGAGATCTATATTGTAATACGCGAAGTGTATAATAAACGCAGATAATAACATAAAGTATCTATTACTCCAAGGAGTAATCTCCATCCAAAGTATTGGAGAATCTCTTAGTGTCTGTACTAAAATTACACGGATGAATAAAATAAAATTTATTTGCGCAGGCCGGGATTTGAACTCGCGACCTTCGGATAGCTCGACCACGGAGGATTTTAAATAAAACAAAACAAAGAATTATGAACGGTGAATGACTGTTTCTTTTGTAAACCGTTGAAGTTACATTCTGTAACAGCGGTATATAACTATCGAATGCCATAATTAGGTATGCCTGAATCCATTCACATCAAACAATAGTTTCTAAAAAACTTCACAAACTTTACAAAAGACCAGGTTATGAAAAAGGTAGCAACCACGAGTCAAACTATTATCATTCTCCCGGAAAAGACACATTCGATGGATTTGTTTTCCAGAATCCCCCCTTCGAATGCAAGAACTCCCCCTCTCGACATAAAGCCTTTAGAATTCACAAGCCAATACAGCCTTACATCATTTACAGAGACCTTAACAATTGCACCCGATTATTTTTATCAGGACTATATTTAATAGGGCATTATTTAACGGGCCATATTTAACGGAATGGGGTATTTTCACAAACAAGGATTCTGTTAAAAATGTATGGAATCTGGAATGTTCTGATTTTAATCATGGTACTAAAAAAGTTTGTTTTTTACATTATCGTTAAAATATATTCATTTTGAAAACGCTAATAAACCTACAGAACCAAAACGGCCCGTGGTTGCCAATAGCGCTTCGTACGCACGCTAAAAACTGTCGGAAAATTTTCAAGAACCGGCAACTCTTGTGACGTCACACGTCAAAAATGCCGTTTTGGCGGGATTACAAAAATGGGCAACTAAGATACGCTGTAGAAATTGTATTATATTATATTAGTATTCTTCAACATAAAATAAAATAAAATTGCCAAATTGATCGCAATTTTTTGCTTATTTTTTTTTAAACAATAAAAAAATGTGGAAATACCCTATTGTATTATATCTACTTCTGGAACATAATATTAAACGAGGGTATATTTTTGCCTTACAAATAAAAGGTTAATGAAGAATGGCGTACAGTGAAAGCGGTGCACTATAAAATAATGGACGTTTTCTTTTAAAAGCATAGAAATCCTTTTAAAGTTTGGACGTAGAAAACAATGATGAACACTTCGCCGGTAATAAATTGACAATTCATTGTTAATTTTTGTGCTTAATATGTATGTGCACGTAGGTAGATGCACTATGTACTTACTTCATTTAATTTTTAATTTTAGTGAAACTAAGTTTCTTCGAAGTTTTCTGGTAAAAAAATATTTGTGCTGCGAAATCTTATTTTTTTTTCCTTTTTTTAAAATTTTTTTTAATTTTAATTTTCTTTTTTTACAGTGGATACGTCACAAGAGTCCCAACTGCTCCCGTCTGGAGCCAGTGAGGCTATGGCATCCCCAATTGGGGTATGTTATGAGGCTAAAGGAAAGTGGGGAAGGGAAGGAGACGAGGAAGAGGAAGGTGGGGAAGTACTTGGCTATTTAAATATAGTCACTAAACACGGCTAAAGCCATTTTTTAAAATTATTATTATTATTTTTTTATTTGTGAAAATTGCAATTATAACATTATAAATATATTTTATTTAACATCTTTTATTAAATTAATACTCTTCCATTTAAAGCATTTCAAGCAACGTTTCAATTTTGAATGGTGGTCTTACACCAGGGCGATACTAAGAGTATCTTCCCAAATGGCATAACGACAATCATAAAACTTCCCCTAATATTCTAATGCGTGTAAAATGAGAAAATCTATTACGCGAAAACGTGGTAACATAAGATTAAATAATTATTTAATAAAATTTACAGGCAAATCCAAGTATGCGGCAATAGTTGAATGTTGACGGCCGTCCGTGGTCGAGCGTTAAGACTCTTGACTCCCAATCGAAAGGTCGCGGGTTCGAACCCGGCGTGCGCAAATAAATTTTATTTGATAATTTTGTTTTATTTCATAATTAATTAATAAAAATAATATATACTATATTTGCGGTACGTTCCAAACGAGGAAGATACTCTCAGTATCACCCTGGTGTAAGACCACCATTCAGAATTGAAACGTTGCTTATAATGGCTTTAGCCGTATTTAGCGACTAGATCTGAATAGCCAGGTACTTTCCCACCTTCCTCTTCCCCATCTCCTTCCCTTTCTTACTTACCTTCAACCTCACTTCATACTTTGGGGATGCCATAGTCCCACTGGCTCCAGACGGGTGCAGTTAGGACTTTTGTGAGGTATTCTTTATGAATAAAAAAAAAGATTTAAATTGACGCTAACTAATCGAACACAACGGCAATGTGGATTAGAATGGCTTTAGCTGTGTTTTATGTCCCAAACTTCCTCTTCCCTGTCCCATTTCCTTCAGTCTCGTAATATTTTGGACAACCCAATTTATTAATTATTAGGAATGTCTTGATCTAACTGAATCCGACAAGTCAGGAATTTGTGGGGTCACATAAAAAAGTATTTAAATCATCTAGATGGATTTTGGGTAGTTTCTGACGGGGTGAGATTATTTATGTTTTTAGGAAAGTCGTCAAGGCCTATGTAAATTTTTATATTGCGTTGTATAGGTATTCTCACTGAATTTTAAATTCAAATAAGGCTTCGTCGGAGAAATAGTGTATTTTTCACGTGAAGTGTAGCTTATTTTTTTAAATACATAAACTCGGCAGGGTGAAATATGGTTGGCAGAGGTAACGTTATGAAAAGTGAGCGAAATCTACACGGCCTGAATTTTTTTTAATGAACGCTGAATGAAAATCACATAATTTTTATGAAATAAAAGACACTCTTCTAAAGTGAAAAATGTTATGAATTTTAATAGAAAAAAATTCGATAAACTTACTTTAGAAATACTCAAAAATTATGAAGGGAAAATAATAACAAGTCGTTTTCATTATAACCTGTGTAGCTTTGAATCATCCATTGAACTTTCAAAATATAAGATAAGGCGTCATGTTATTATTATGATTAAATTTGGGTTTATTTCAATTGCTCATAAATAAAAGGTGTTAAAACCAAGGCCAAGCTAGCAATAATCAATTTGTAGCTTTATTCTTATTTGCTGAATTTGGAAAATAACTGCGATGATTTTACCATTTGGAATACCGACCATACATGAAAAAATATATTGTGAAACATATTAGTTTGATTCAATCTTTTATCTCTTAATTCCCTGTGGGAACCAGTAGCTTCGTTTAAGTAAGTTATTGCCCTGTTTGTTGACCTCTCGAGGCCATAGAGATGAAAATAATTTTTTTATCATAATAAATGTATTTATTTCGTAACACTTTCCCGTGCCAGATTTTAGAGGCGTCAAGTCGGTCATGTGCTGTATCTTAAAATTTCAACAAAGTGTTGTTTTTCCGCTGTTTACTATTACTAGCTTTCATTTATTTTGTATGTTAAAACATTATTTGCTTTATATGATTTTATAAACCGCCAAAACTTACAAACGATAAGCTCTGAGGATGTAAAAATTTCACAGGTTTTTATGTCTGGGATTTATATGTCAACGCACCTATTTTAGCACACAACTTTATTTTTCTTATGAGCTACATAGTGTCAAATATCCTTATCGAGCAATCGATTTGAATCGATTGCAGGCCCCGTCAACAAGGTATCTTTTTAGAAAAACCGAACCCGTAATTGCCTAAATAAATCAAAAAGGATCTAAAACCAAAAATTTCAATTGAAATAAATATTTTACATATTGTTACAAAGGTATAAGCCGTCATGATCCAAGTCGTATGCTTTATAAAAATATTTGATTTAATTTATCATAACCCCTTCGGGGTCAGCTTTGGCCTGGCAAGCTTTGGCTGGTAGATAAATTATGCACATCCCAGCGTGGCGGGTTAAGTCCGGTTGACAAATGTTCAATTTTTGCCTTTGTGGCGGGAGTAATTTCCGGCCTTTTGAAAATCCGCGACTGCAGAAAGCTGTCATCAATCAATGGACCCCATCTCGAATGTGTTATTTGTTACATAACAAAGGCTTCGGCGGTGTTTGACGCGTCGGAAAATCTCTTTCGGAAGTTGTGGAAGTAACAATGAAATCGGTTTGAAAGATGAACTCATTTTTTACCAAGTTGAAGGATGTATTATGGGTGCTTTCGTCCCCAATAAACATGTTTGTATACATGTTATAGGAACTACGTTTGCGTAATAGATTTGCTAAGGACGCCTTTAATCCTGGATAACTAACGTTCAAAATGACGAGCATCAAATGCAAACTACCTATTTCTTTTGAATGCTTCTACCAATAACATTGCTGCCACTTGTTAAATTTGTGGTCGCTAGACTAGTTCGCATAGCGGCTGTGATTAGTCCGTGAGTTATTTTGCTTTTGAAATACCTTTTGAATATTTGTCATTTTGTCAAATAGTTAGTCAGATGGTTCTGTAGTTTGGTGTTGAAAGGTGAAATTAAGAAAAAAAGGTGAAATTTTTCCAAAAAGGTTGTATTATTATTTATCTTTTTAATACAAGATAAATAATAATACTACTTTTTTGGATATATTTCACCTTGTTTTTTAATTACAATTATTAATTTTCTTCTGACTTTTATGTCCGGATTAAATCTTCCCCAAAGGAAAAACTTAACCCTTCCACACACTTTTCCACAAATGATCATCTAGTCAATCCATGCTACGCAATTGTACTATTTAAGTAAAATAAAAACTAAACCATCCAATTTATCACAAAAAAGTTGTGTCGTTTTCAATTTCTTGTTAAGTACATAAAATTTGAATAAACATGCTACTTTGTTATTAAGTTGTTTCATGTATAACCTTACCATTCTATATTTTACTACATACAATAGAATCTATCTAAGAAATTCTATCTTATTCATAGTATATGAAAGAGATGATATGAAAGACATGTTTTATTTTAATCTGATTGGTAGTTTCTCGAATCAAATGGATGCGTTTGTAAACTTACAGGTGGCGTATTTATGAGATACGGGAAGGCTGATAATAATTGGTAGAGTTCTGAATTCACTCAATACAACGATTAAATACAGGAGGCACTAAGAAATTGTGTGAGAAATAAGAATTGTGACTAAGAAATGATATCCCTTTTAATTTCATTTTGGCAACTCTGAAGTAGAAAAAAAATCCCGATTATACTAGTATGAACTTAAAAAAAAAGAGTTACAAACGTTCCAAAAACTTAAGCCATAAAAGCTGTAGGCACCTGTCGTAGTTTTTCAAATAGAGTATAGGGTCCATAAATCCTTACATCTGTACATAAATTACACGTGTCACCTCGTGTCAGAAATCGTCTGTGTTCTGTCGAACGGCCGGTAAATGATCATTAGTGATAACCTGTATAAATCAAACGTCCATCGTTCGAAAAGCATCTCACTGGACAAGAAGATTGATATTCAAAATCACATCTCACATTGATGTCCGATGGATTTATGGTGTAAAACAACTCAATTATGATTTTTGTCATAGTAATTATTTTGTGTATCAAAACTTTTAACACGGTTTTCAACGATTATTCTTTACATTTTCGTAGGAAACGAAACTATATTCAGCTCGCAATTTCTTTGTCATCTCGCAGTATGGAGCTGGCCCCCTAGCATACTCGATCGATAAGGATTGATATGATAACTATCGGTAACTTCTCATCGTTCCCTAGGACAAGTGCACACCGCTAACGTACAAACAACAGTTGATGTCGAATATATTAAGGACAATTAGTCATTGTGAACTGTCACTTATTCGTTGGCGATCTGCAGTCATTCTAGGAAACGATGAGAAGTTACCGAAAGTTCGTCATCAAAAATCAACCGTTATCGATCGAGTGTGCTAGGGACCCTGAAAATGTTATTTTAGGTATCCAAAGATTAAACTGTATAATTTGACCTTATTGCTCATTGAATCATTGAAATTGATTTATAATTTCTAGACAAAAAAGTTTTCAGAATTCGTAATGCTAGAACTCACCCAATGAGGTGAAAATTAGACATAAGTAAATTATGTAGGCAGACACAATTTTATTTTTATTTTACATTTCCTCCCTTCTTCTCTTCCTCAAAAGCTTTCCCTCGACAAGTCTCTCTCGATCTGACCCACGGCCCATCCCGATGGGCAAACGCATCCATCAAGATCTAGACAAACCTCGCCCTACGAACCTGGGAACTCCTGCTAAGTTACCAATCGTAACGAACCACTTGGGGTGACGTGTGGCAGGGATGTTGTGTTCCAATAAATGGTTCCAGGGGTGGCGGTACCCATAGAACCCTCTCAAATTAAGTGGCTCAATATATATCTTCTTATTCTTAGATGTTTTTGGGTGCAATCTAATATGAAAGCTGCAGACGAATAAGTTTAAAGACATTTAAAAGAAAAAATGAATTTTCTTGTTTTTATCTTTGTTTTTATTTTTGTTTGCAATTATGTACTTAAGGAATAATATGAACTAAACCTGTCAATTTGTCTGTCCTGGAACGGGAAACTTTCCTAGTTGGACAGGCAAAGCTTCCTAATGTGTAACTTGTACTTCTTTTGTATCTATATATAAATAAATAAATAAATAAATAAAATAAATAAATTTGTACTAATGTATTGTTTGTGTCTTTTTTAAATTTTTAAATTATTATTATTTTTTTTTTTATAGAGAAACCTCACACGAGTCCCAACAGCTCCCGCCTGGAGCCAGTGAGACTATGGCATCCCCCATTGGGGTATGCTGTGAAGCTGAAGGTAAGTGGGGAAGGGGAGGAGAGGGGGAAGAGGAAGGTGGGGAAGTACCTGGCTATTCAGATCTAGTCACTAAACACGGCTAAAGCCATTATTAAGCAACGTTTCAATTCTGAATGGTGGTCCAGGGCGATTCTGAGAGTATCTTCCACTCTGGAACGTGCCGCAAATACAGTATATATTATTTTTATAAATTAATTGTGAAATAACACTAATTAATCAAATAAAATTTATTTGCGCACGCCGGGTTCTAACCCGCGACCTTCCGATTGGGAGTCAAGAGTCTTACCACTCGACCACGGACGGTCGTCAATTAGATATAATATTAACGAATCTTTTGGCCACCGTGCTGCTCAGAGGCCCTAGCACGCTCGCTCTATAACGATCGATAGGATAACTATCGGTAACTTCTCATCGTTCTCTAGCATGACTACAGATCGCCAACGAATAAGTGACAGTTCACAATGACTTAGTGTCCTTAACATTTTCGACATCAACTGTTGTTTGTACGTTAGCGATGTGCAGTTGTCCTAGGGAACGATGAGAAGTTACCGATAGTTATCCTATCGATCGTTATAGACCGAGCGTGCTAGGGCCTCTGTAAGGCCTTATTATACGTGAAACTAGTTAGCACTGTTTACAACAAAGCTGTTTAAACAATGTCAGCGTGAATTTAATTTATAAAATGTTTTTCTTTAATCGGACTTCACCGTCTTCACTGACGGACATTAGGAGGGGACTGTATCTCCAAGACACAGAGGAATTTACAAAGACCAACTCTTGAATACACCCTGCACCCTGGTGTGGCACTCTGCTAAAAAACACTAGGAAACAGCTGAAGAAAAACGCTTACTTAAAGCTCTCAGTATAAAATACCAACATACAGGGTCATCACGCGAATGCGTTTTAAAACTATAGAATACAAAATAACGCATTAGAAAAAAAAAATTGAAAAACGCAACATTTAAGGATACAGGCATATTGGAATATTAAGGAATATAAAAAAATATTAATTTTTCATAATGCGTTCAGCACCATATTTTTCCCTTTTTATTTATTTATTATTCTTTTATAAGCCTTTTACATTTTCTTTTTTTTTTCTTTATTCATAGAATTGTTGATTACATAATTTGAGGATTTTTCTACCGCCCGTGTTGTGCTGGTCGATGAGTGCAATGTTTACCATGTTATGCGTGTTTTACATTTGGATAAAATTAAAATAATGTTAATAATAAACAAAAAAATTTAATATATTTAAATAGTATTCAATTGTTTATAAGAAAAACTTTATTTTTAACTTTTGAAGGTTATTCCCATCAATTAGTATATCATTGAAGAAGAAGATAACAATAATAATCTTTTTTTAAATATGAAAATGAACAAGACACAGAAAAATAATAAATGTATAATGGTCGCAACTGGGAATCGAACTCAGAAGCTCACCTGTAACCAGGACATTTATCCAATTTATACAACGCTTTATTCAATTCAGTATTAGTCGAAGATAATATTGTTGATTCTGAAATTTAAAATATGTAGTTGACAAATACGACAGTCTCATAATAGATCGCAATGGCTGAATTGGATAAAGCATATGGTTAGAGAGGAGGTTTTGGGTGCGAGTCCCAGTTGCGATCATTATCTTTTATTATTTTTCCGTGCCTTGTTCATTTTCATATTTAAAAAAATAGATTATTATTGTTATCTTCTGCTTAAATGATATGTTTAAGTATGCTTAAATATCGCATTTGTTACTTTAAACATGACGATATAATTGAAAGCTGGTGATCCGCATAATTGAATGCTGGTCAAAAGTGAAATGTGCATATAGTGGTAATCATTCAGTTAACCTTCTAGAATTATGTGAAGAGTGGAAGATACCTATTCCCATTATCATCCTAGTGAAAGATCACCATTCAGAATCGAAAGGTTACCTGAAATGGTTTTAGATTTGGTCATCACTTGGTACTAGCTCCTTCCTCTTCTCAATTCAATCACCTCCCCACTACCTTAAACCTCATAAAATATAATTTTGGGTGCTATTCACAATAAAAAATGTTCCAGCTATAGGTACATGAAAAGATTCAGAATCATTCAAATGTGTAGTACAAATAGAGTCGATTAGTAGCGAAGGTAATTTACAATTTGGGAGGCGGGAGTGGGTACCGCCGCCCCGGGAACCATTTATTGGATAACCAACACCTATGCCAAAGGTCATCACAAGCGGTTCGCTACGTTTGGTGACTTAGCAGGGGTGCCCGGGTTCATGGGGTAAGGTTTATCTAGGTCTTGACGGCGGATGCTCTAGACACACTGAACCCCAGATTCCTACCCAACCTTCATACCTTTTTCCTTCCCAGAACTTCATCTCCTTCCTTTCCTTAAAAATACCCTCCACACAGCATCCCCAAAGATGACATAGGCCCTGAGGGAAATTATTTTCCTCAGGGCCTCCTGTGTGGACCTAATATAAAAAGGTACCTAACGCGTTTTTTTTAAAAAATTATTCGCTAATCAGAATAATATTATTTCCGATAAGTGTGAGAGAGAGAGGATAACAACGAGGATCCGAGCATGACCGGTCTAAAGATTGATTTAAACGAAAATATCCAGATTAAAAAAAAAAATCCTATAGATTTTGTATTTGTCTTTTAGTGCAGACCCTGCTTTTTATCTCCTTGTGTTCGCATTCCAAATCCACAGCGCCAAAGCACCGATCTTTATTTTTCTCGCTTTGGCTAACGTGGTTTGAATGAATTTTTAAAACGTTTCCACCGCAAGCATCATGCCACTAAATTGTCTCATTTTATTTCACTTATTCCGTGTTACTTTTGAAACAACCTGAACTATTCATAAGTTAACAAATATAACTTCACCATTATTCAGAGTGCCTCTATTTGTTAAGTATGTATGACTTTGAAACGTGTATTTTTGTTTCTTACGATTGGGAAAAGATATTTTCGCAAACGTTTCAAAGTAAAATGTCTTCTCATTTTTAATGTAATGCCATGATATATACCTACACATTTTAAATTCATTGTAAGGACTAAAGCTGCTCATCAATCTGTGTTTTTTTTCTAAATAGTAAACGCTTTAATTAAAAGAAAACACCATTTATTATTTGGGGTTATATAAATTTTAAGATTGTATATAATTCTAGTAGGTAATTTAAATGCCACCGGGTCGGTATCGAGTGAGTAATCGATATAAACCGAATATCTTGCGCAGAAAAGTAAAGTACGAGCGATCGCCACAATACTCGCGGAGTTGATCGAAGTTAATGATGAAGTGAGCCGAGTAGTGTGGTGAGACGCTTCGTGTTCGAACTTCGGAAAGCTTCGAGTCCTTTGACTCGGGCGCAAAAGCCGACACAATCGGAAGTTGGACGAAGCGAGGCGAAGTTGCCCGAAGCAAAGTGAAGTGCGTGTCCACACTATCAATTTCGCGAGTAGTGTGGCGGATGCTCGGTTTGCACTTGTTTGCACTTTACTTTTCTGCGCAATTTCTACGGTTTATATCGACTGCTTATAGTCACCGACCCAGTGGAACGACGAAATGTGTAGGTGTGATGTAATGATGTGTAATTTCGTCGAAATGTAATTCTGGTAGAGTAATTATTGGTACCTACGTAAAATTCACATCTGTGAAATTTCGTGATGTAAACATCACGAAGCTACATCACCATTCCTTCACAAATATCCTCAATTGGCTTCTGTTGCGGTAGGTAATAGGTAACAGTTAATTCATTATGATACGCCTATTCTAAATCTGACGGTATCGTGTATCTTATCACCGGTAAACAAACACCACAAAACCGAAAATACTTGTCTTGTTGGGGTAAAGTCAGTCATTTAATTTACATTGCAGCTCCCCAGTAATGTTGCAACAAGGAAAAAATAAATATAAGGAAAAACAAGCGTGCCAACAATAAAGGTGTTGTAATTAGTTTCCGAAACATTCGTATGTTTTCCGCGCCGGATGGGCGTAATGGCCTGGAATGCCGACGAAGTACGTGTTTAATTGTATTTTAAGCGGCAAGAGATCCGCCTGAATGATGAACGAATGATGACTTACGTCCCATCAAAATTATTATCAGGCAGGATATGAAATTTCGGTTGCCAAGGATTTTTTAGGAAACGAAAACATACGAGGACTTTTATTTCATATAATCATTTAGGTACTTACAAGGGAATACTTACATAGGTGCAATAGAGGAAAATACTGGATTATCAATTGCAAGTAATTCTGTTTCAATGAAATGCCATCAGTCAGACAATTTAAGCATATTTACATAATTCTAAAGAGGGTTTGGTTCAGCATAATTGCTGGAATACCCATTTTTTAAATTAGAAAATGTAAGAATTTATTTTATATTATTTTAATAGCTTGTAAATGAGTATTGTAATACGGGTTCCAAACGGGAGAATTGTACTCACGTTGACTTCTAATAAAGGGATAATATAATAGTCTAATAGATTTGGTATTGTAGAAATTTCTAAATAACCAAATTCATGTTGATATTTCAAAACCATTGTTATCAATGTTGTAAATGATCTACTGGAATTTGGTTAAAATAATTGTACTGCTAGAATTAGTTACTAAGGATCTTACGATTGTACTTATACTTTTTAGAAACAATCGGATTCCAAATACATAGGTCACCCCAAGTGTTTCGGTATGTTCGGTGACTTAGCAGCGGTGCCCGGGTTCATGGGGTGAGGTTTGTTTGGGTCTTGGCAGAGGATGCGTCTGTCCACCAATTGCGCGGTAGGCTAGATCGGAAGAGACTGGTTGAGGGAGTCCTTTTGACTTCTCCAGCAGGGCCCTCTCGGAACATCACCTTGCAGCGCAGTGGGAGGGATGGAATTATTCGTACGTCACTCCTGGACACACTGACCCCCCGATTCCTACCCATCCCTCATACAACTTTCCTTCCCAGAACATCATTTCCTTTCTTTCCTAAAAAGAACCCCCACACAGCATCCTTAAAGATGACATAGGCCCTGAGGGGAATTATTTTCTTTAAGGCTTCCTGTGTGGAGCTATTGAAAATTTTTCTTAATATTTCAAAGCATAACTTGGAAAAAGTGTTTATAAGTAAAAAATACTATACGAGCGCCTTCTACGAAAGCCTAGAATATGAATTCTTTTGACATTCACCTTAAGATGATACCCGGGTGGTGGAGAAATTTGAAAAATAGATTTTACTAAATTGTTGCCGTCACTGTTGCTCTTACTCCACCGGATATTGAGCGAAAGGGACAATGCACCTCGGGCTACTAATACCTAACTAAAATCGATATTTTGTGGTCCCCTCTTTTCTCCTCCAAAAGTGGACTGATTTAATTTTTTTTTTACCAACTACTTAAGAAAAAACTATTTTATGTCTGTACGTTTTGATTAAAAAAAAAACATTGTCTAGTTTGTATACTGATCGTCTTTTGACGGCGTTTAAACCAATCAATTTCAATGATTTTCGGAAGGTCATAACTTCTATAAAAATTAACAAAAAATACCGACACGCTAGTAGTTGATATCTATTTTATGTAAAAACAATATTTTCTCTAGGGTTGAAATTTAGAGAGATAAATAGGGAATACTTTTGTATGGAAACATCACCGCCGAGTATCCCCTTAATATGGAGAACGACTAAATATGTACAACTTTAAGAGTTTTTATCAGTTAGTTTATTTTTAACCTGAAAATTTTCACAAGCACTAAAATGAAATAATATTATATCAACGCTTTTCTATAGTTGTAAATTAGAAAAGTTTCCAATTGCTTTTGAAATTTTGCAGTCATCGAACAAGCCTATCCTTCTAGACTGATTAATTATTTCACTTCGGCAGAGAGAAGTTCTGATCCGTCGGAATTTATTATTAGCACCTTCACTAAGAATGGGCGTTCGATTAGTCATTATTTCTGATTGGGGATATTCTTACAAAGGCATCCATTAGTGAATTGTCAATTAGGGACTTCTAAACGAAGCAAATTATGTCCAAGATTCAATGACAAGACAGATCACAGACAATTAATTACGACGAAAATCATACCTCCATAGCAGAAACCTGGAAGCGCTAAAAAAAGACAAAAAATTCAAAAGTACGTTTTTCAATTTATTGAAAGCACAGTTAAAATTTTATTTATATTATTTTAAGCCTATTTGGGTTTTTACAAAAATGTAATATACATTATAAATGCTAATAAAACATAACTCTACCCAAACAAATAAAAAATAAAAACTTTGCTTCTGGACAGAAAATATTACCTTCATAAAATGGTAGCAGTTAAAGTTATACATATAATTTTCTTCAAAAGCAGGTAGGAATATTTTAGATTTTGTAAATAATATTAACCTCTTGAATGCCAGGTGTTTTTGGAAAAAATCGCGCGAAATTATCTTCCCGGCTTTTGCTCAAATATCGTATAAAAACAAAGGAATTGTTTTTTTGCCGTTCGCCCACCGGTGGCCGCGGGTCGAAATTAAAAAAAAATTTTTTTGAAGCGATTTTGTTCCTTATGTATAAAGAAGTTGTATGAAGAACAAGGTCAGAATCGCTTGCGCCGTTCTCGGTCTTGACATAGCAAATATCCGCATAGCGCCAACCCATCTGAATAATTTATAATAAATATCTATGGTCAACTTGGCGTCACTTTTACAAACGGTTTTCAACTGTCATTTCATTTTCAAACAAGTATTTATGTGATTACTTCTTCGAAAACACCTTTGAATTGGTTTTTTTCATGTAGGGTGTTTATTCAGGTTTGTAGAGAAATAAAAAAAAATATATCATTTTCGTATGAATATATTTTATTTACATTTTTTTGTCGAATGGGAAATATTTTCACATTTTTTTGTTAAAAATAGCTATTCTGGGAAAACTTGTAACGATATTATGATGAAATATATATGAATAATAAGGTACATTGTCTGGCAAACAGAAAACAATCACAAAAAAAACAATTCCTTTGTTTTTATACGATATTTGAGCAAAAGCCGGGAAGATAATTTCGCGCGATTTTTTCCAAAAACACCTGGCATTCAAGAGGTTAATATTATTTACAAAATCTAAAATATTCCTACCTGCTTTCGAAGAAAATTATTTGTATAACTTTAACTGCTACCAATTTTATGTCTACTCTTCTTGACAATATCAGGGAGAATATTGTGTTTCTTCTAATGTCGGCAGAATATCTCTTAATCCAAAACATGCGAACACCTCAGCACAGGTTCTCCCAGTGAGGTGTTCACAAAATACTAGTATTAACCTTCTTACATACTTTTTTACATCCCGTTACTGAATATGAACTTTTTTTTTGTACTTCTATGTAAAACATTGTAATTTTTTGTTAAATGTATGCGCAAGTATAGAAATAAATAAATAATAAAAAAAGATAATAATTTTGTGGAACAGCAGTCAAGAAGTAAATAAAATTACATAATATGCTAATTACATAATTTTTTTTTTTACAAAAGCTCCAAACGGGAGGCACTAAAGAAAATAATTCCTCTCAGGGCCTACGTCATCTTTGGGGATGGTGTGTGGAGGGTTCTTTTTAGGTAAAAAAGGATGTTCTGGGAAAGAGGTGAGGGGTGGGTAGGAATCTGGGGGTCAGTGTAGCCAGGAGTGACGGACGAATGATCCCATCCCTCCCAGGTGATGTTCCGAGAGAGCCCTGCCGGAGAAGTCAAAAGGACTCCCTTAACCAGTCTCTTCCGATCTAGCCTACGACGCAAGTTCTGGGAAGACGCATCCTCTGCCAAGACCCAAAAAAACCTCACCCCATGAACCCGGGCACCTCTGCTAAGTCACCAAACATAGCGAACCACTTGGGGTGACATATGGCAGAGGTGTTGGTTATCCAGTAAATGGTTCCCGGGGCGGCAGTACCCATACCCACCTACCGAATTGAAAAAATATAGAACCCATGCAGAAGAATAGTATTATGGTAGCATTAATTATTTTATTGATGCAAGTTATTATAGCCTTCTTATAACTACGTATATTCCGTGCAGTTGGTCACATCTAAGACTTCCGAGAAAGTATTGACAATTACATGCAATCTACATAATCGACGTACCTTTGTACAATTATATAGGTATTACGTGTTACATACATGTAGTATTTTCAACCTTTCAACCAAATTGGTATGTTTTAAAAATTGTTAATTGTAATCTATTTTTCTTTTTGTATGTAACATAGTTGAAAAACTGCTATTGTAAATTGCTCTCTCAATATAGGCTCTTCACACCTAGCTATTTTTATTGACAGATAATTTTGGCTAGGGAAAATAGGTTGCCAAATTACAAAATGATAGGCGTGTTCCTGTGTTATAATGGACTATAATTTATAGTTTTTTAACTGTTAATTCATGGTGGAATTCCATTGTATTAGATATGAAATTAAACAATTTTTTTCACTTTTTTCCACTTGTTTATTTACACCAGGACCAGTTTCATTTTAAAAATGTCCGTAGTAGGACGAAACCGGTCCTGGTCTAAATAAACACGTGGAACAAAGTGAAAAAAATTGTTTAATTTCATATCTAAGACTATAATTTCATCAGTATACGTGGAATCTCCCTTAATGTAACTGGAATCGTAAATATTGATGGAGAATATATTACGTAGAGCACTGTACACATGCATTAACGCAATGTCTTTCTTTTCGTTATTTTTCGAAAACCTCAGAACCAAGTTACGGAATTGAGTACCTAAATCAAATGCGCATTTTAATGAAATTTTTTTAACCTAATGTGTGTTTGAAATTACCATAAAACAACTTTATTACCAGCATAGAAGACGGTAATGGCAAAACTTTTCTAGGAATTTTATTATCCAGAGAGAATAATAATTCACGTAAAATTAAGTAACAAATTTATATGTGAAATAAAACTCTTAAAAAAAATTCTAGTAATTGTTATAGTTAATGCCTAAGAAAATATAATGTTGTACAAAAGTACGGCTGCCTGTTGTAAAAGAGATAATAACACGGAGAAAAATGTTATTCTAAAAGAAGATCATTTTATTCGTTAAAACGGGACTGAAGTTCTTACGAACAAATAAACATTGAAATACTGTTAATTTGTTCGTAAGAACTTCAGTCCCGTTTTTAACCATTTTATATAATGGTATTTTAGAATAACATTTTTCTCCGTGGATGTAATTATTTTTCAATTAAAAATTAATTTTGTAAAAACATTCTCCTTGTCCGAATTTCAAGGACTTTCAATATGAAAAGGTAAAGATTCAGCCAAAATCGCTGGAGAAAGAGTGCGGGGTAGCGAAATGCTTTTAGATTTTGTATGTTGGCATCTTGGGAAATATCGCAAAGTGAACTTTATCAGTCCCTTGTCGTTATGTTCACGCAGAGAGGCATGTGGAGGAGAAAGAAAATGCATGGAAAATTTGAGAGCTCGATCTTGAATAGGTAAAGTTTTCATGCTCCCAGAACAGGTTATAGAAGCAGTACCGACCTACGAGTAGCATACCATCGGCAGCATAGCCCCCAGATAAAGTTGTAAAGGGTTCCTACTTTATACCACTTCTTCCCCATGAATTACCCACCATACCCTCCCTTGCATATACTGCACCGTAGAAAATTAAATAAATTAAATCCACGAGTAAAGAAACCGTTTTTTTTTAATGGAAAAAGAGTAACGGTAACTGCACGGAAAAAAATGTTATTGTAAAATACGATCAATTTATTCGTAAATACGGTTAAAAACGGGACTGAAGTTCTGACGAACAAATTAACAGGGTTTCAATGTTTGTTGGCGGGAAAATGTAAGAATAATTTGTTGGTATACGTACGAAATTACGTATACCAACAAATTATTCTTACATGTTCCTGCCAAAAAACATTGAAACCCTGTTAATTTGTTCGTAAGAACTTCAGTCCCGTTTTTAACAGTTTTACGAAAAAAATTATCGTATTTTAGCCACTGGAGCGACAGAGCAATTAAAATATTATTTCTCGGATTTTGGCAACAAAGCAATCCGAGGTTTTGGAAATAGTGCCATAATGTGGCAAAAAGCGCTCGAGTGGTTAGAATAACATTTTTCTCCGCGTGTTGTGTAAAATTTTTGAGGAATTTCCGCCATTTACGATATCAAATAAAAGTTTTTCATTTAGAAAGCTTTCATGTATATGAATTTGTTTTAATGCGTTTTTCTTAATTACAGTATCAACCCCTAACACGATTACGACGTTACTCTGTCTAAGGTATGTTATTTTACACCATCATGGCATATCTCCATAGGGGAGGGTAGAGTTTGGAGGTAGGTTCCTTCACCTAATCTAAAATATTTAAAAACTAACGCAAACCCGTGAAAAGTCATCGAGTATTTACTAAAAAATATTTTCCTCAATTTTCTCAAATACTTAAAAATTACCACTTCTATCCAATCCATCACATAAATCCATCTATCCAACCTTATAAAAATACAATATACGTTATATCCGTACTAACCAAATTAAAGGGAAAACCAAACCAAAGAAAAGGGTAGCCATTTGTAGAATACATCTTATCTTATCTTACTAATTTTATAAACGCGAAAGTTTGTATGGATGTATTTATGTTTGTTACTCTCTCAAGTAAAAACCACTGATTGGACTTTAATTAAACTTTACAATAATATAGCTCATACATCCGAATAACATATAGGCTATAATTTATACCCAAAGCTTGCTATTTTCCATTTATTGCAAAAAATTATTATTGTTTAATATAATATATAAAAATTTGAGAATGACATTTTGAAACACAATGATTATAAAAACAAAATTCTATTTTAGAAAATATTTAAGTTAGTGCATTTATTTGAAGTACTCACCCTTGAATCGAATCAAGAATTATAGATATTTTAAATAAATAGGTTAAGAATTTTGGTATAAACATAGATGGGACCTACGAAAAGAAAATAGGCTAATCGAAGTACTAATCGCGGGCAGAAGCTAGTACCTACATACATGAATATATACCCCTAAAGTATGTCCACCGCACTTCGTTCAGTGAAACATATAATTCAGTGAATATATGTTACGTTTTATATTCTGTCAAATGTATAAACAAAACAAATATGCACACATTGCGAATAAATAATTATATATTCATAAAATAAGTTAGGTACCTACTTTATCGCTTATCTGATAAAATGATACGTAGTTCCAAATTTGAAAAATAATTAAGTTAAATAATGTTACAAATTTAAAATTAGAACGTAAAGTGGTGCAGTTTTAACTACTGGATACACATTGAGTACAAAAACTGGTTAAAAAAAGTCAAGGGCTGCTTTAATCATTCCCATAGTTACGACGCGGCAACAGTACAAAAAAAAGCAATACACGTACGTTCCTTATTTTAATAACACTGCGGCTATTTTTAAAAATCTAATAACAGTGAGACAAACGATAAAATAAACTATGTACGTATGTCTACTTCCTCCAAAGGAGAATCTTTTTCTTGTATCTCCCTCACTCGGGCCAAAGAAATGAGCTGCCGCGTGCCGTTGCCGTCGCCGTGCCATGGGAATTATAAAAGAAACGAATGTGAGTTCTTGTGAGTTGAACCCGTAACAATAACTTTATAATACGGAAACATCAAAAATCAATAAAAATACTTTGGGTAATGCTTAGCGGTATTTTGCCGCCTATTAAGTATTTTTTTATATTATTATCTGTACATTTACCTACGCAATTCATTCGATATTCGCTAAAATCATTGACATATAAAACGCAGTACAGACATAACACGTTTCAAAGTAATAAGATTTATTTCCGATAATCTTTTTATACGCCTTCTACAAATGGCTCGAATCCCGTCAATCGACCAGAACTAATGTATTTTATTACTTTTCGTGCAATAAATCCGCAGAAATACCATTAGGAAGGAACACGTAGCGCTGCAGAAAAGTTGGAGCAAAACTGCTTATTTTGTGAGCGATACAAACGACATCTATCGCGGGAACTTTCAAATGTTATAGCGTGTATGGTTATTGTGCGAGACATAAAGAATTTCTCAAATAGCGGAAATTGCTCTTACATAAAATATAATGAAGCTCGTTGCGAAGTTTACAAATTATAAGCTCAGAAAGAAATGAAAATTTGTGAAGAATTTTTTATGAATACAATTAGCTGAATATTTGCATTTAAGCACGTCTTACTTAAATGAACACTGATTGAAATAAATTTTGTTAAGTGTACTTTTTCATTCGTGTTTGCAATGAAATGGTTAAAAAAAGAGTTTAAATGTCAAAATTTATAGCACATTATATATGGGTTGAAACATATTCGAATAAAGAAAACTCATTAATTAACACAGTGAAATATTGAGAACGGATTGTTTCCCAAAATTTAAACAATTTATCAATTTTCAAAGTTAAAATTCAAGTTATTGAGAAGGTTTTTTTGACTTGGTTTGAATAAATCAATTTAGAAATTACTGGCTTAAGGGGCCGCTTTGCCAATTTCTATCGATTTCTTACATGTTTTCCTTAAACGTTTGAAGTTTTTAAGTTCTCAAAACAATATATATTATTCTTTCAGATAGTATCTATAGATACGATACTATAAGACCGGTCAGTGGTTCAGTGGGCATCGCGTTTGGGTCCCACCCAGGCGTTCCGTGTTCGATTCCTCGGCTGACTAAGTCCTCCACCACAACACAAGCAACATCTTCCGCTTAGTGTGGTGGTAGTAGGAGATTTTCAAATGTTGTTGGGTTATTCGTAACCCGGGAATGTTTGTCTTTCTTTTAAAAAAAAAAAAAAAAATACATTCCCCACGCCGAAACGGTAATTATTTGAAATTCTCTCGATGAAAATAAATCGCAAAGTATGCTCCGAAAATTATTATTTACTCGTTTTTTTCTGTTATTTTACAAGTTATATGTATGAAAAAATTTACAATGTTTCTTTAAATGCTACTTGACACGTCCCTCACAGACACAGATTTTTGCTCTTTTTCAAACGAGTCGTCTTTTATTAAACATTTTCCCAATTTTCGCATGAATTTTATGGTTTTCAATGTTAGCGCTCTCGCTCCCACGTTCGTATTGTCGTATCTCTCCATCTTCTTCTTTTTGAGCGGGGCAGCGCGGCCTTAAACTGGGACACATATATTTTGTAAGCATGAATAATTTTCTTTCATTCAATAAAACTTCCAAAGGATTTTCGCAGGTGATTTGCCACAGCATAATATTTACAGTTAATTAAAACTTCTGAGATTGTCGACAATTCTTTTCACTGAGTCCAAAAAGACTTATTGGTATCGTGTGTTTAGATATTTATTATTTTTATCGAATAATTAAATGATATTGCTGATTTAATAAACTAATAAAACTAAACAAACCTCCATCCAAATCAAAGCAGTTCACAAAGAGGGGTAATTTGTGTATTACAATTTAGTGTTACAGAGAGAATCACAACTGAAATTAGTATTTTTAATACCTCCGCGAGAAACTCTACAGTTAAATGTTTTATGCTTTCATAATAATTTCACACAAACCAAGTATTGAATTCCGTAATTCTTAACTTAAACTTTAGGTCGCACTGTTTATACCCGCGCTGTGCAAGCAGGTTCGCTACAAAGCATCAAACCATCCCATTGCTTTTTATTGATCTCAAATCTTTTACATATAATTAATATTTCATCATCTTTATAGTTTTACATCTACTATACTTTTTATACTCTTTCATCTCTGCTGTATTCTTCCAAACACTCTTTTATTATTATTATTTTTTCATTTACATTCCTTCATATGCTTTGATTATGTTTCATTTTGTATTATAATATAGTTCTTCTTACTTTCCTTTACATTAATTTATGTTCTTTTATATTCTATATCCACTGTTTAAAAAATCGGCCACCATAACACGGGCATGTGCCTAGTATGGCGGCCATAAATTCCACAATTGTTATATATTTACTATTCAAAGAATAAAGAAACATTAAAAAAAAAAAAAAAACTTAAACTTTAGGACGCAGAGTTTACACCCGCGCTGCGCAAGCGGGTTCCCTACAGAGCATCGAACCATCCCATAGCTCCAACTTTTAACTAACAACCACTCCGTGATTTACGAGAAGTAATAGTGTGTAAACGAAAGTTGTAAAAAAGAAGCCAGACCGGTTAATTACAGAGCTAATCATACTAGAGCCAGTAAAAATAAATCGCCCCCTGACATCTTTATCAGAAGTTCCGCATTTCACGGTTCATCGTGGCCCAAGCCGGATTGGGGAGAGCTAGACATTAGACATGTCTAAATCTTTATAAACGGCGTCTAATGACTTTGGGCGTCGGCGAAGTCGTCGCGACGGCACCACGAAACGTGCCCCGAGAAGTAGACTTAATAATATCAACCAGTGGTTAGAATATAAATATTATTTAATCTTTGAATAAATAGGGTGCTTTTTTCTAATTTATTTTATTAATTACCAACCCCCTGGGAACGATTTATTGGAAAACCAACGCCCCTGCCATAGGTCCCCCGAAGTGGTTCGCTACGTTTAATGACTTAGAATTTGTGCCCGGGTTCATGCACGTGGTGAGGTTTATCTAGGTCTTGGCGGCACGTGCGTGGCGATGAAGACTTTTTTTTACCTCTGTAGCCGGAGAATCGACTTCTACCGCAGTGGGAGAGATGGATTCATTCCACCGTCACATACCTAGACGCACTGGTCACACTGATCTTCATATTCCTAACCACTCCACATAGCTTTTTTCTTACCAGAACTACCTTTGCCTAAAAAGACCCTCCACACAGCATCCCCAAAGATGACATAGGCTGTGAGGTAAATTGAAATAAGGTGTTATTTATTTTGGCCTCCTTTGTGGAGATGATGTAAAAAAGGACCACTTTTACGTTTACTACTCTTCCCTCTTTAAATAATGACCAGAGGCCCTAGCACGCTTGCTTTATAACGATCGGTAGGATAACTATCGGTAACTTCTCATCGTTTCCTAGCATGACTGCAGATCGCCAACGAGTAAGTGACAGTTCACAATTACTAAGTATCCTTAATATATTCGATATCAACTGCACATCGCTAAAGTACAAACAACAGTTGATGTCGAATATGTTAAGGACACTTAGTCATTGTGAACTGTCACTTATTCGTTGGCGATCTGTAGTCATGCTAGGGAACGACGAAAAGTTACCGATAGTTGTCCTACCGATCGTTATAAAGCAAGCGTGCTAGGGCCTCAGATGCGTTTTTTAACAACTCTAATAAAAGCGTTAGTTTTAGATGAGTTATGAGTACTCAAGTTTTTTTTTAATATGATTACTAACTCCCTACTTTAAGTTACAAGGATAATAAAATTATGCCAGTTCAAAACACAAGTCGAGTCTACTCGGAGGTTAGGAGATGTACTCGTACATATAGTTCGAGGACTCTCTTCGCATCCGGCGGTCGTCGCATTTCCGATTCTATTTCTGTTTTCGACGGGATGCCATCTTATCTCCTGCCTTCTTTAGCAGCGATTAACAAACTTCGGGATAGTTGGCACTTGGGATACGTTCTCCCAGATAATTTAATCGAAATGCTTGTTTTCGTGCATTTACATCTTAATATCTAATATTAATGAACTTTATCGATGATTCTTCTATAAAAACAATATGGTGTAAAATAGGTGATTTAATTTTTGGATTAGGAGAGGTATGATAGTTTTGATTTTAATAAAAATAATTATAATAATTGATTATTTTACTAGCGCAATTTGACAGAGTTACAGGAGTACAATCCTTGCCTTTTGACATGGAGATCACTACTCATAACAAGAAAACGTAATGTGTCAAGAAAATTATGTGGATTTTTACTAGTACATTAAAAATATATAGTTAATTTTAACAATGCAATTTGGGAATTTACAATTAGGGAAATTATAACCATTAATAGCTTCGGTCATTTTACTAAGAAATTAGAAATTAGTCATCGTAAATATTGATCTAGATTTAGTATAAATTCATCGTCTGTAAGTGGTTCTGACACCAGTTTGATAATGCCTTCAGAGGCCGAAACAGCTGTAACGCTTAATAATAAATACGAAGCAGAACTTGTTTATAATAAACTATTTTTATACATTGAATAATAATATTATTGAATATTTAAAAGAAAAAAAAATTAGATTTCCAGTTAGTGCAGCAAGTACTTAATTAGATATCAAAATAGCTAGTATACATGGTGTCCGAGGGTAAAGTGCAATAACTTCGGGAGGTGTATAAGTTAAAAAGATATACACGATAGTAGTATAAGTTAAAAAGAAAAACTAACTTTTATCGAAATTCCGACTTTTAGGGGTACCTTTTTAGTAAAAATATAAAATTTGCTCCGGCTTGTGCAGCCAACAGTATTATTTTCCGCTGTTATTATACGTAACAATCATAACTGCCAAAATCGCGCCCTGCTGACTCACAGCAAATTTATCGGGCAAGTTTGTACCTTACACTAAGGATTTTTAATATTTACGTCTTTTTGTATCGGAAAAAAAAAGTTTAAATTTCGGAAAAAGTTATTCATCTTTTTTGCTCCTACCATCATGTAGATCGACCTCCTGAAGTTAATGCACTTTACCCCCGGACACCCTGTATAATAATAGTGTTTAACATGCTATTCGAAGTAGGTGCCTATATACCGGATGTAGGCATCTATTCCCAGTGTAGGCATTACTTCCTGCTCCCTTTCTTTACCTTTCCCATCTTATTTTGTTTCTTCAAACTATCCAAATTGTTGGTGCAATAGTACCAACCCCAGACGATGGAACAACTATGATGAAAACCATTGAATAGTTAATACGTATGCCTATATAATACGATATCAAGATAACAGAAATGCCTTCTAGCACACGGTTGACATTTGTCACATGAGAACGGGTTGCTTCTACGACTCGTTCTTGAGTGCGACAGCTCGGCTGTGGAACGATTTGCCGGCCTCTGTGTTTCCTCCTTCCTACAACATGGATCTCTTCGAGACACATGTTCACTCCTTCCTATCCTCAAAAAGAACCCCCACACAGCACATTTATAGACGACATAGGCCCTGAGGCAAATGGTTTTTCTCAAGGCCTCCTGTGTGGAGTTACAGTAAAAATAAAATGTATATATAAATATATATATATATTAGCGCCTATTTTGGCCTATGAAATAGGCCCTGAAGGAAATTCTTCTCAATTAGTGTAAAAAAAACGATTTGAAAAGAAATCAATTTTTTTTTTCGATACTTATCACACATCTGCCCTGATGATGGACACTGTAACGTTGTCCGAAACGTTGGCTAAAAAAAGAGTTAGCGCAACACGCCATAATACCCGTACGAATACCTTTGGCTTCTATAGTATATATAATGTATAGCTGAGCAGTGACCCATTTGTAAATAAAGAACATGTATAAATTTGTAAATATCTATACATATTATCTTGTAGAGAAATAAACATAAGTATTTTTTATTATTATTATCGGAAATTTAAGGCCTGATTCGCCACACTTTTATACAGGGTGTCCGGGGTAAAGTGCATTAACTTCGGTAGGTGATTCTACATTATAGTAAAAGTAAAAAAGATAAATGACTTTTTATCGAAATTCCAACTTTTAGGGGTACTTTTTTGGTAAAATGATAAAATTAGTCCGGCGTATGCGGCCTGCACTATTATTTTACGCTGTTACGATACGGGTGAATCAAAACGCCCGGCTGACTCACATTAAATTTATAAGGTAAGTTTGTACCTTACACTAAGGATTTTTAATAGGTACGTCTTTTTGTATGGGAAAAAAAAAGTTGGAATTTTGGAAAAAGTTGTTAATCTTTTTTACTCCTACCATCACGTAGAATCACCTCCCGAAGTTAATAAGTATAACGAAAAACGCCCATAGATATGGATTTTCAACGATGAACACGAATTTCGTTTTATTAAATACAAAAATACTGAAATGAAGAAATATTTGGTTTCCGATAGAATGACACTACGACTTGGATGTAAATTGTAATATAAGCAAGTGATTCGCTTACCACTGTTTGCACACGCCTGCTCCCTTTTTCTACCTACAACACATCTCCCCAACCTCCATACTAACAATGCTTCTCTCTATACTCTTCCATCTCCCTACTTCCAGTGTATACTACAGTTGTACAACAGATTCCTTTTCCAGAGTACGAAACCATTCTTCATACCTTATTCCAGACCATTGTTTAGCTGGAACACTTCGTGATTTTTATTTTTATATCACAGAGATTGAATTCCTTATTCCATCACTTATTCTTTTATGGTACCAGTTGTAAAATCTTTGAGGTCGAATGTTTGAGACTTGCCCGTTTGAAATATCGTATATCGTTGGAAGTCTGAACAAGAATCAGTGTTATTTGCTCCACTTAAATACTTGGACAGTGCTTACTGTCCAAATATTTTAGTGGAACAAGTAACAGAGCTTTCTGGTTTCATGAATTTTGTAGTCCTTTCTGAAACCCTTTGAGAGCCAATTTCATCATGAACTATGCAGTAAAGTTTCTTTCCGACTCTCTTAAAAACCATTTATCTAATCGAGTAAAGGCATACTTACATGAATATTTCAAGTTATTTATCTAATTACAGAATTGACACGGCAAGGGTAAAGTGATCAGGTTGATCTTGAAACTCTAGATGGAAAAAGTACTGCAAATTTCATGACAGCAAAGCTCATTATGTTCATGCTTTTACTCCTTCAACACACTGTTTTTTTCAATTTTGTAATCAACAGCGGTAAGGCTCTTGACTCCCAATTCGAAGTACGCGGGTTCGAATCCAGCGTGCGCAAATAAATTTTATTTGATTAATTTGTGTTATTTCCCAATTAATTAATTAAAAATAATATGTAGTATATTTGCGGAACTTTTCAGAGTGGAAGATACTCTCGGTATCGCCCAGGTGTAAGACGTTGCTTGAAATGGCTTTAGCGGTGTTTGGTGTTCAGATCTGAATCGCCAGGTACTTTCCCACCTTCCTCTTCCCCATCTATTTCTACTAATCGCTATCTTCAGCCTCACAACATACCCCACTTGAGGATGCAACAGTCTCACTGTCTCAGTTGGAACTCTTGTGCGGTATTCATGTAAAAAAAAAACAGATATATAAATTTTACATGTCAAAATATGTAATGTTTGAAAATACCTCAAATTTTATGTATTAGGTACCAATGCGCTAACTTTAGAGTGCATGCTTTGTAAAACGCGTTCTTATTCCAAATATTTTTCGCTAATTAACGAAAACAACGATTCGAATCGCTGCGTTTTCCACGTGTCTGGAAAAACCCGGCGTTGCGAAAAAAAACACGAAAAAAATAAAGCTGCGTTCCCAAACACAGAGAGTACAATCAGATAAAAATAACCCTTTGGATATTACGAACATGGAACGCTTTAAAATCTCGCGTCTATCGCTTTGATCGCGGGAAACGGCTAAAAACAGAACATGTTTGAACACGTTCGATTTTCAAATACACGGAGATGATTCAGGACATTTTAAAGTAGCTCACATAAAAGTGCCAGCCGACTAATTGATTTTTGTTAATTCGGTATAACCATTTTTAGACTGAAAATATATTTATGTAAAACGTTCATTTTAGATAAACGATTTTTTCATGAACATTATTACTAGAAGATAATTTTTTTTTTGGAATAACGTATGAAACCTGGGACTATAACTATCCCGCGCTGTAACACCACCACAGCCCAACAATTTTATAAATATTTTGGAGTCAAATGGTTTAACCAATTATTCCTTATCCTACGATTGGAAACAAATTATAAAAAAAATCAAGAGTTCAATTAAAACACTCTAGCAATAGCATATTACAATCACTATAAATAATAATGCAATATTAAAAAATATGATTTTGGAAATCCGTTTTATTTTAAATTATTTTTTCTTTTCTCTCATCTTATTTTATATCTTTTTCTTTTTTTTCTATTTCATGTATCTTATGTTATATACAAATATATATATAAAAAAAACTATTATAAATTTTATTATCCTTTCACATTCTAAACATACGTGTTAATTTATTTTTTACATACGCTGCTCCGCCTTTTGTGTGCAAATTGCTTTGTTAAATTATTTTTCGGATGTTCTGATTGAAGAAAGGAGTCGGGAGAATTCACGGTATGAAAGTGAATGGTAAAAGAACTTGGGAACCCCCAGAAAAATATGCTAACATTAAGTGATCTAAATACTGGAGTCTGGTCATGTCAAGAGTCAGATTATCAGGTATGTCTGCAATAAATATGATATATAAATTTGAATGAAATGGAGTGCGACCCATTACAAAAAATAGTTCATATTATTTGGTGATTTTTTTAATATTCGGATGTTTTAAAATTAATACAAAACGGGTTAACTAATCTCCTAAAATCTTTTTCATAAAAATTATTATTAAAAAAGTGTTAACATAATTCAATATGGATGGTCACGGGATGCCACTGGCAACTAACATCGTTTTAAAACAATGATTTATATTATAAAATTTTGTTCGTACTTCGTCAGTTCCACATTCAAAGTAGGCCAGAGAAATTAATTAAGAAAAGCGGTTCTCTTCTCAGAACGAATTTGTATTCCTTCGCAAAATAAACTAATCATTTCTGTTCTCTGAGAATCAATTAATTGTGTTAAGTACAAAATAATATTACGAAGGTACCTACCCAATAAAACCTTGATAGCATTTTCACGGTATGAACAGAGATATATATGTAGGTACTAATAATAAAATACGTTATTCCAGAAAATTTTGTTTCGTTTAGTTGTCTTTTGTTTCTTTAAAGACCACGAACCCAAAAGTCGACGGTTCGAAACCCAGTCGATCAAACGAATGTAGGTAGCTCATTTAAAAAAAATCAAACTCATAGTTTATTAGCACCTAGTTCCAGAGTGGCAGAAACTCTCGGTTTCACCGTTATTAAAGACCTATTATTATTTTTATAATCAAGTTTTTGCCTGAAATGGCTTTAACGATACTTCGTCACCAGATCTAAATGTCAGATACTTCTCAACCTTCACTTATTCATCTCCTTTTTTACCCCACGTTCTACAGTTTCATAATGTATACCAGATTGGGAATGTCGTTGTGTCACTTACACCGGGCATTTGAGACGTATTTTACGCAGTTATCACATAATTAAAAACAAAAAGAAAATTATAACATGCTCAATGCCCATTAATAAAATTATAATCAATAAACTACATTCCTCTTCTTACGCGTCATATCTTACGCGTCATATCTTACGCTTTAAATGTATGATTTCGTTCAACAGCGTTGCAGAGGATTTGCGATCTCTTAACGAACCCCATAATTTTTCTAAATCTCTTTCGTACACATACATCTAAATCAGTATTTTTTCTTCATATTATCGTATCAAAGTATTGTAGGTGCTGAATCGTTCCCTTTCAGTGATTCGAATTTGGAATGTCAGAGGTGCAGTTTGGGTAAAAATTCCACAGGACTCATTGCCGCGCGGCCGGTTCCGCCACAGTTCAGTGTAACCGTTCTCTGTTCTGTTTAATACCGGTAGGTACACTCTAAAGTAGGGTGGACCGTCAACGTGTGGTGTTTTTTTTAAAAATAATTATATGTATCATTCTCAGACTTTAAAAAAAATTCGATGATTACAATTTTTTTTAAGTACATTTAAAAAAGAAAGAAAATCTTTACTAGGCTTCAGGAAACCTGCCTATTTTATCTTACTTAATATCAATAGGTAGAGATTGTTGCTATGTGTTATGATGGAGTACTTAGATGGTATTTTTTCTTTGCAACAAAGTAGTTTTTGCAAAAAAACAGCCTTTCATGACAATAATGAATATTAATTTTAGAGCTATGTAAAGCGGTTATGTGTGTTAATGTTTTTATCTTTACTGTGTTATGTATTTTACATTTATAAATTATATATGCGGAAGTAATTTTTAAATGTTATATTTTATGCAATTTGCAGTTCAAAATCTGTACTGTTTTTTATTTTTTTACTTTCTTCGGTTTGTTTTTTATTTTTTAACTTTCTTTTTATTCATATTATTAAAACATATATTTTATTGTACCCCTACACCTACCTCTTGTTATACTAATTTTTGTATTTGTTTTGTTACCTAAGTCTTTATTGAGCTGTTTACACTAAATCATAAAAACTGTATAAATATGGGCGTTCATAATTAATAAAATAAAAAAAATAAAAAAAAAAACAATATTTACGCATAAGCAGTGATATGAGTTTGACAACTAGGTAATAGATTATCCACGGTTTTGCTCGAAATATCAAATCATCAGCTACCATCTAAAAGTCACGGGTTCGCAGAAAATCATTTCTATAAATTCTTTTTCAATTCCCAAACTTAATACATAACCACAATTTTGCTCGCGTATTTATTTAAACTTCAAATATTTCATTGTATATTTAAATATATTTTTTCAAAATTTTTCATTATGTAAATACATCATCTTATGCTGTAATAGTGATATTACTCATCATATTTTCTTGTTATACAAGATATTTAAATAATTAATGTATGTCGAAATGTCATTTATATAAATTCATTGTTAATTACATATATGTTTCGTTGAAATAATAAGTTTAATGTTGTTATAATTTATATCCATTACTTCAATTACTCGCATGCGATTCCAATTTCTAACCCAATTACAATGTAAACTATTATTGATATATGTAAAATTAATTTATATTATTTTGTAATAGATATGTGAAAAAACGTTAAATAAGAGTTCTAATGTAGTCGAAAAGATGAAGTATACTTAACGAAAATAAAAAAAAGTAGCTTTAAAAAAACTTTGGCCTCTGGTACAGGACCAAAAATTAGTATTTTTTTTAATGCATGATGCATGTTCAAATGCGCATATTCACGTATCCAAATTCTGACTTATCCAAATTCAAGCATTGACGGCCCACCCTATTGCAAGCTGGTTGTACAGCGCCTACCTCAGTATAATAGCGCGTGTCTGACGCTACCCAGACTGAAAACAGTATCGGATTTCAGGACTAGAGACAAGAGTGAAAAGAAAACGTCTCCTTGGAAATGTATTTTGGGTACGACATTTGAGTCTTTACCCCATTTTTTAATGATTGAATATGAAAGACGAGAACATTGTTATCATCAAGTAGGTTAACAGAATAAAGTTATTTTTTTGAAATCGAAATTTAATATTGAAGCGTATTTTTAGAATTTCCTCCGTGTTCCAGAAAGTCTTACTATTTTGAAGTCCTTTAAATCTTTTGGGGTTATTTTTTTAAATCATGTAAAAGAACATCAGGACTAGTTTTAGGGATTTATGAAGCAGAGCATATACATATTGTACAGGGTATATACGCACGCATCGAAAGACTTGATCATATGATGTTATTTGGAGCGATAAATATAGATGTAATTTTGCTATCCGATGACATTTTTTCCGGTAATAAAATTAAAAAAATGCATTAGTGCATTAAGGCTTAGCGCATCACGTGATACATAATCCGTCTTTTTCAAATAGCACACGGAGAAAAATTTTATTTGAAAAAACGATCATTTTAATAGTAAAAACGGTTAAAAACCGGACTGAAGTTTTTACGAACAAATTAACAGTGTTTCATATTGGCGGTAAAATACGTACGAAATTATGTATATCAACAAATTATTCTTACATATTCCCGCCAATAAACATTGAAACCCTGTTAATTTGTTCGTAAAAACTTCAGTCCCAATTTTAACCGTTTTTACTATTAAAATGATCGTTTTTTCAAATAACATTTTTCTCCATGCACCCTTTAGACGAGACGGAGCGCGAATCACACGATCCGTTTCGACTTGTGGCAATGTGGTCAGTGGCTACGTGTAAGATAAATACATGTATATAAGTATTATTAAAATGAATAACTAAGAAGTTATTTAATAAATGATACGTACGAGTAAGCAAGCTAGGTGAAGAGACGACTCCTGTCTTTGGTTGAAAATCTATGCTAATGTCAATGTTCTTCATAGTCTAGCCTTTAAGCTTTAGAAATAATTCGAAGTATTTTCCTTTGTTGTTGGATGAAATATTGTAAGTAAGATAAACCTTGGCCTAATTTCAAATTATTCTTCTAGGCAGCCTTAAAAAAATGCTTAAATCCAATAAAGTTTATCCAGTTTTTTAACGGTTTCAAAATTTAATTCTTGATTTTCAGAATAATCTATTTCTATTTTTAATTTTTTTTTCAGTCACTCTAGAATTAAAAGGTCATTTTAGAATAGGCATTGCCTTGTCCAAGAAGTTTGATTTCTGGGATATAGTTAATTTTTAAAATTTATTATTTTTATTAATTTTTAATTTTTTTACATTTATCAAAAACTTTGTGGGAATACATAATTATAATAAACACAATGATACTTTGTTTTAATTCCACTTTATTATTTCTTTACCAACCGGTTTCGGTTCAACCTGAACATTCCTCAGGGATGAATACATTATTTACCAGGTTTAACCGAAACCGGTCGGATACACACTTAGGTGGTTAATTCCACACACAGTGGAATTAAAACAAAGTATTATTGTGTTTATTATAATAGTTATTTTTGTTGGTAGTATTTTTATATTTTAATGGATAACCGGATAAAACAGATCAGCGACAAAAAAGAACACGATAAGGTTATAGGTTAGGTTAGGTTGGATTAGTTCTTTATTGTTCTTTTTCTGCACTGTTTTGTCGATATTCTATTTTGCCGTTAATCCGTTTTAACCCATCCCACCCTGTTCGCAAACCGTCATTATCTAACAGCTGCAGATGAGAGATGCTCCTATCCGTATCCTTTTACCAACCTACCCAGAGACAGTCGGGTACTAGGTAGGTACCTATTTCTATCCATAACGGATTTTGCGTTGACGAGTCATCATCAGATGCAATTATTGACGTCATCCGCCGGTCGTCCCATCCGCCTAAATGGAATTGACATTAAACAATAATTCACTTCGCAGACTGTTTTAAAATACCATTTTAGTTTTTAGGAAACGGGAAAAATTGTGTGAATATGTATTAGCTTTTTTAACTAAGTAAAAATCGACAAATTATAAAAATAATTAGAAAGGTGTAATATGAACAGGTGAATTTGTTTGAAGCTAGTTTTAATATCTTCAATTTGTTTTTCATTTATTAATCATTAATAAGATGACCGACTCTTCTGCCACAGGTAGTTCCACATGGTTTAATACGTTCGTAGACTTGGCAATGGGTGCTCGACATTTTTCCTTCCCAAAACTTACTCCCCTTCCTTTCCATAAAAAAGACCTTCCACATAGCATCCCCAAAGATAACTTAGGCCTTAAGGGATATTTTTTCCTCAGGGCCTGCTTTGTGGAAATAATTATAAAAAAATATTCTCCCAATGAAGGAAGGTCCTTTCCGAAACCTGTAGAGCTAGCTATAGTTAAAGTGGTTTCAAATAAATTTATGTGTTTATATTGTGATATTAGGATAGCCACAAAGTAAATGCTTTCTTCGATTGCATAATTAGGTAAGTATTTTATACTAAGTCTTTTTACTACCCTTACTTTTACTACCCTAGGCTAATTTCCCACTATACTACACGTAATGCCGTGAAGTAATTAAAAAAAAAATATATATTTTACCCGCGTAATTTAACCGTGAAACCATAAAAAAAAATTGTGAAATAGACTAATTATGAAAAAAGCTTAAATGTCATAAAAAAAACCTAGAACTATAATACTACTCACGTAGATTAAATGGGACGTTATAAAATATACAAAAAACAAAAATTAACATATTTACTGACGTGCTGTGAGGAAGATTTGTGGGATAAAACGTCAAAGAAGACTGAAAAGGACATAGACCATTTAAAATTGCACAATAGAACGTGAAAGGTGTTTTAGATGGGAAGATGTATCGAATAAGGATGTAAATTTAGTTCCCATTTAAGTTTATTTTCATAACACGGTCAGAAATAAACTTAATAAATCTGAGGCTTTTCTAGAAGAAAATTGGCAAACGCTCAAAAATTAAAATTGTTGATCATTTTTTGTCTTGAAAAACGATTAAACAATATTTTGACTTTTACATTAGAGACGTAACAATTTCATAAGTCTAGAGCACCTGACATTGATATTCATAGCATTCAAATAAGGGACGTTTAAGATTACTTTCTGGCCCCTACATCAAATTACCAAAAACTGACAGAAACTTCTAGCGTTAATGACACACTTAACCTATCTACATATCTGCCGCTATATAAAAGCTCAGAACAGAAATTCCCTAGAAGTGTTATATAATATACCGATTTGCAAGAAAATAACAATTTACAGGAAACACTTTGTCTCCTAGGCCCCGGACATACCAATAAATTTGATTTTCTTTACAAGATGAAAGATACAATTCTTGATTTTTTTTACCAATTTCTTCCAAAGAAAGACAGAACTTACCTTACCAATGGAAAACCTGACATGCCCACAACATATTCAATCGGTTTGTCTCTTCATTATTTTTCACTTCAGTTTACCAGAATACAATTCAAGTTATTTACCGAATGGCCAAAAAAAGAACTGTATATCGAAATGAGTTTCTCACCTTTATATAATAATTTAATAAGGTTTTAGTAGGCATAGTGGAAAAACATGCAGAAAATAGAGGCCGAAAAACAATTCAGGAAATTTTCAAAGCCTCGTTTTAATGTAAATATTCTGAACGACAGAGTAAGGAAACTAACATATATATTTAGATGTTTAAGAGATATTCGAAAAATTACTTGAAACCACATTCTTTGCCTTCTGTCAATGAATTATATAATACGGCATCATAGGATGGGGCGGTACAAATACAAATCAAACACAAATAATTTACAAATCACAAAAATTAATAATGAAAATCATTTTTAAAAAACCTGATACATATTCGTCAGAATTCTTATTCAAACAATTTAAGGTCAGAAAATTAAGCGCATTATATTTCAACCATGCAACATTACAAGTTTATAAAGATAATATTCAAAATAAAGCTGCACCATTTAAAAATAACTGAAATCTCAGATAATCTTCAATACTTCCTACTCCAAAATGTAAAAAAAACAATAGGACAGTTAAATTTTTCTGATAATGAATTAAATTTTTTTTAATTCATTACCAGAAAAAATTAGAAAGATGAATTCTAACATAAAAGAATTTAAAACTCAGCTTAAAAATTATACTGAAAACTTGAACTGAATCATGTCAAATAAAACCAATGTAATAACACCCCCCCATACACACGAGCCCTACTTATTTATGGAGGTACATCAAATACATATATTATGTAATTAATCACTGTAAAAAAATATATGTATTTGTAATTTATGTATCCTTTGGTACCCAATAAAAAAAAAATGACTTTGAAAGTTGTAAAAAAGATTATCGTTTTATGTTTAAATAATAAAAGCTTGCAATGGCATCCGCACTACGTCATTCGGAATAAAATACTGAATCTGATTCAATTCATTCGCATCAATTTAATATCGGAAATATCCGCGGATTGCATGACTAAGCCGCACCTACGTACAAAAAGTAACAGAAGCGTTCACCGTCCATATTTACATTCAGAAATAGAATTTTCATCTTCCACCATAAACAATGGCTGTGTTCGTTGGAGAGTGAAAGATTTGCGATAAATCTGGGAGTAAGTATACTCTAATTTATTTTGGTTAAAGCGTGAGGGGCTTACCGGAAGTTCAAGGCTTTTAAAAAATTTTAAAAAAATAAAACGAGGTACTTATCTTTTGAAAACGGGATTACCTAATTTTAGTAGTCCCAAGTGTTTTGAAGTAGTTTCAATTGTGCTTTAATTCAATGCAAAAAAAAAACTTTATATTTCGATAGGAACTGTCTTCGTCTTTCACAAGAATTTACTGTTGGTAAATTGTGATCATTCTTAAATTTGATATTTTCAAAAATAAATTTCTGCCAATCCTCAAGGATCTTTATTCTAATATTAATAAAATATGTATTTTTCAGTGATTTCGAAATACAAGACTAAGATACCATCTCTTCCACATTATAATTTCAATACATTGGATGTCGACATATAAAATCGTTAATAAATATTAACGCCTGTGGTTTCTTTTTATAAATCAGAAATTATCCTACCATATTACGACTCAGACCAACATAGGCAAAAATTTGTCATACCTTGTTTTGAAATTATGTTTATGTTTGCTTTCGTAATTTCCGATATGTACAATATGTACATAATTTAGTTTCAAATATTATTTTTATATACTGTTCCAATATGAACGATATAATAATTTTTTTAACTTTTTCATTTCTTAATTCATCTACCGGCTTATTTATGGAAGCTACACTTCGTAAACATGCATGGTGTAATGAAATTTTGTTTTTGTTTAGGTAATGCTTTGGGTTCCATAATAATGAATACGATTTATAAAGCTAAAAAAACAATAATTTCAAACTTTGTTTTACCTCTCTCCTGTAATAATATTTCATATTAATGCCTTGATTGCCTGCCGTGCCTGGTTCATGCGAATTGGGCTAACTCCTTTGATCCCGGGCCAACTCGAAATCCAACCTTCCAACTACTAACTGAATCCCTAACAAAAACGCGACAAAAACTCTTTTCCTCTGCACGTTCAACTTTTTTAAACAACAAGTGCTGGACTAGCGACGGCACAATTGTGGTTCTGCTCCCAGATGGCAGCAAGCACGCCATCAGTACCCAGAAGCAGCTGGATGTCGCTGCCGCCCTTGTGACCAAACCTGTTAAACCATCAGTTAGCACAAGCACCAGCACCCACACCTGCACCAGCGCCAGCACCAGCGCCAGCACCAGCACCAGCTCCGGCTCACCCTGTCTCAACACTCAAAAAGATGGCCCCAGATTGATCGGTCTGCGATCCAAAACAAACACAAAAAAATAAGTCTTATTTGACATTGCATTATAATTATTTGAGTAGTTTGAAATAACCTTCTTGCAAGGAAATAAAAATTAATTTTATTTTTTATTAATCATAGTCAACACGAATAGTTTTTGTAAAGTTTGTTTAAATTATAAATTACTAACTTTTATTATGCCCTATATTGTAGGTGTTTTTCGGAACATAACTATGTGCGTTTACGATAAATTCTGCAAATGTGGAGATTTATAGTTATATTGTAAATATTCTAATATACTGAATTTATATTTGAATACTGACAGATAATGATAAACATCGATTGAGCTAATTGTTACTGGTTAGGCATATAACTAACTTTCTTGCAAATTAACCTATCCAAATGCTGTTTACAAAACCACAATAAATCAGCAAAGTTAAACGACTCACTTACCTACGTAGTATTATGTCGGTAAATCGATGGTAATAATTTGACCAGCTTATTTAAATAAAATTAATCTAAACTCATGCTATTAATTAATTATTCTGTCATAGTTCATTTGATTTAATTCTTTTTTTTTTCTCTATTTTATAACACGGGTATATCTACCTTCTATTCTTCTCAAACTAATATTATCATTATTACACGCTTGTGGCTATAATCTGTCTACTTACCTATGTATTATTGGCTGTGCGTAAAAGAAACACCTATATTAATTTATCTACTTGTATAAATACGCACTTAAGTAGACATATAAAATCACCGCGCTCTGTACCTACAGACCAAACTAGTATTAAGACCATTGCGCACTACTTGCATTTTTTCCTTTTTATAACCTTTCGTTAAATATAGGCGTTTTGTTTATTTTTAATTATTATTTCTATTTTATTTACAGTTATCTTTTTTATATTGTTTTAATTTCGATTTCGATATGTATTATTTATCCACAACATTACACCCTTCCCCCCTTCCCCTCTCATTCCACTCCTCGCTCCTAACATGCTCCTCGTACCTGCTACTCACATTTCTGCTTCATTATTTTACCTGCTTAATATCGTGCGTGTCATTCATAAAACTTTTCATTTATTTTATTATTATATTTTATCTTTACCAAAATTATTTAGAAAAAAACCTATATAATTCACGATGATAACCATTCTGTATCAAAACTGTAGAGGACTACGTACTAAAACCGAAATATTTCACAACAATATTTTATTGAATGATGATTGTTACATATTCGGTATTTCTGAAACTTGGCTCACTAATTCTATTTTAGATCCGGAACTAGCACCAGCTGAATTTTACAGCGTTTTCAGACGGGATAGATTAAATAACATTATAATTAATAACAACAATAACCAACAAGATTCTCGTCGAGGCGGTGGAGTGATGATCATTACACACAACAATCTTAACGCGTACCCTCGCGATGATTTGGTCTGCAATGCTGAATGTATCTGGGTAACTATTCCTCCCTCTAACTATACCACCAAACGTACTATCCATGTAGCCTGTGTATATCTCCCACAGGGTCAAGGTTATGAAACTGCACTGAGTTCATTCCTTTGCTTACTTGCTAATGTAAAAGATCAATATCCCGATGACATTATACTCGTAATTGGAGATTTTAATTTGCCCACCGTAACATGGAATGTACATAACAATGATTCACATTTGACACCTGAAAATTTGAATATAATTAGTTCCTCACTTGCTGACACAATCCATTACTCCGAATTAAACCAATATAATTGCATAAAAAATGCAAATAACCGAATCCTTGATTTAGTTATATGTAATGAGGAATGTTTTGTTTCTCGTGCATGCGCTCCTCTTGTCAGCGAAGACTCGCACCACCCATCGCTTAAAATTACGCTACAAATAGATATACTTCCAATTATCAACGCTCCACTTAAAGAAATTTATCATTTTATAAAAGCCGATTATGAGTTAATCAACCAACATCTGTCAATGATAGACTGGTCATTTACTCAGCAGAATTCGGATGTCGACGTAGTAGTTGATTCCTTTTACAATATTTTAAACGACACCATCAACCAGTTTGTCCCTAAAAGTTTCGTCAAAAAGAGAAAATTTCCAAACTGGTATTCAGCTTCTCTAATCAAAATCATTAAAGAGAAACAAAAACTACATAAAAAATGGAAATCCAATAATAATCCAATAGACTACATAGAATTCTCAATCAAACGTACACAACAAAAATACTTACAAAAGCATTGCTACAATCAACACATAAGTTCGATTGAATCTAATATTCTGTTAAATAATAAACAACTTTGGAACTATGCTAAAAGCAAAAGTAAAACAATTGGCATCCCACAAATCATGCACCTTAAAGACGAGTCAGGCACCGGCGCTCATCAAGTGTGTCATTTATTCTCTAAACACTTTCAATCCACCTACGTTAGCGATAAGGACACGAATGATCCCAGTTTAACCGACAGTCCTACCTATGAGAATAATAATAATAACCCGATTGGGAACGTACAAATACATAATTCAATGATCAATAGATACCTGAAGAATTTAGATATTAGTAAGGGCGCTGGCAGTGACAGCATCTCGCCATACTTTGTCTCAAAATGTGCCAAAAATCTTTCATTCCCTTTAACTAACATATTTACATTGTCACTAAAATCGGGGAAATTTCCTACAAAATTTAAAGAAGCAATAATAATCCCTATTCATAAAACAGGTTCAAAAAGCAATATTGTAAACTACCGCCCAATCTCAATTCTCACAATATTTAGTAAACTCTTTGAGAAAATTGTCTACGATCAAATTTATACGACAATTGTTAGCAATATACAAAACCAACAACACGGATTTTTACAAAAAAGATCGGTACTAACAAATTTGGTAAATTTCACGGAATATTTAACGAGTTATATGGATAATAGAAACCAAGTAGATGTAATCTACACTGATTACTCTAAGGCTTTCGATAAGGTAAACCATTTCATTCTAATTAAAAAATTAAGTCAATTAGGTATCCATGGTGACTTACTTCGGTGGCTCACTTCATACCTTCAGAGCAGACTTCAATGTGTTTCAGTTGAGGGAACTAAGTCCAGCTTCTTCTCCGTGCCCTCCGGCGTACCTCAAGGTTCACATTTAGGACCATTACTATTTAATGTATATATATATGATATTCATAAATGTTTTTTACACGCCAATTACCTAGCATATGCAGACGATAAAAAAATATACTCAGTTATCAAATCAATCGAAGATTGCATTAAACTTCAAGAGGACCTCAATCGTCTTTTTGTCTACTGTAAATTAAACAAACTTATTTTAAATACCTCAAAATGCAACAAATTATCATTTACACGAAACAAAAATAAATTTTCCTTTGAGTATAAAATAAACGGAATAAATATTAATGAAGTAGAATCAATCAGGGACCTTGGGGTAATACTGGATGTTAAATTGAACTTTATACAACACACTGACGAAATCATCAAAAAAGCCAACAAAATGCTGGGATTTATAATTCGTATAACTAAACCTTTCCGCAACATTAAAACTCTTTATTCCCTTTACACAGCGTACATCCGTCCCCACTTAGAACACTGCACACCGATCTGGACTCCTTTCTACCAAGCCCATGTCGAAAGAATCGAAAAAATTCAAAAAAAATTTTTTAAGCACGTAAATTATAAAAAACACTTACACTTTTCAAATTACACAGAATCTTTAAACTTTCACAGCTTCAACTCCCTCTATACACGACGATTAATTTTTGACCAAACTTTGTTATTTAAAATTCTTAATAATGGCCTAGACTCCCCAGAGCTTACCAACTTAATACAAATCCATATTCCGACAAGATCAACAAGACAATCCAACTTATTTCACTTGCCCACATGTCGAACTAACATTAGAAAAAATTCCCCAATTCCTCGTATATGTGCACAGTATAATACAAAATTTTACAATCTAGACATTTTCAACAATACCCTTCAGAAATACCGAATAGAAGTAAAGCGTACGATAGAAAATTAATACAACAGTGTGGGATGCATCGGGAGCATCACCTATCCTTATCCCATTTTCCTCTTCCTCTCCTCCTCACCAAAACATTTTAAGAGATATATTAAAACTCCATCTTCAATGTAAATTTAACATAGGAGACCTTTTTGGCTTGACTAAATTTAACTATGTATATATGTATCTCTATTTTATTGTTGTGTATAAGCTGTATGTCTCTTACAAATAAATAAATAAATAAACTCGAACCCCCAACGTACGAACTACCCTTCTACACAAATGTCCGAACGTTTGAAGTTGGGAGTTGGCCTCACTGTAGTGCTAGCATAAGAATCTCCAACTTTTATACAACCATTTGAATAGATTTACAAAATTTCTAGCTTTCTCAATAGCCTAATATATCATATTGCTTTATAAGTACTTTCAAACGTATTACGAACATCAATTATCTTGTTATGGTTCCTTGAAATTTTGTGGTGAAATTGTATTATTGTCAGAGCCATAGCTCCCTGTAAGCCGATATACGAGTGAATGAAACTTAAGTTATGACTGTAATGTATCACCAAGTACGCACATGACATAATAATCCGCGTACATAAAATGTATTTTATCTTCCGTGTAAATATATTTTATTCCACTACGTTCTTGAATTTATGGCCACAGAAGATTTTCGCTTTTCATACTGCTTGGAATAGATTATATAAGTATTGCATGAATTTTGTTTTTTTTCTATGTACTTGATTTTTCAAAAGCTTAAAAATTTCCGGAGCCAGTGGAATTATGACACACCCAACTGGGGTATATTGGGAGGCTTAAGAGGGTATTACGAGAGAATACCGGAAATCAGTCCTTTTTAAATCAAATTCTAGAGGTATTGACTCTTTTTTACAAGAAAACATAAATTGATTTTGAAAGATTCTTATTTTATCTGGTACACGCAGTTTTAAAATTTTGAAAAAGTAAGGTTATACCGTTGGTCGTTAACAGATTTGTTCAATTTTCAAACGATAGATTCTATTAAACAATACAAATTTCAAACCATACAATCATAAAACAAAAAAAATCAATACATAATTTAGTCAATTAAAATCATTAAAAAATAAATCTGAGAACGTGTTTTGTGACAAAAATACCTTAGTTATTTAAGGTCTTTAATTTAAAGTCTTACAAACTAAAATATTTGAAAAATTTTTTATACCTATATTTTGTTTAGACATTATTGAAAAATCATAAATACTTATGATAAAAAAAACTTACAATAATTACACGATATTTAATAACTTATCATCGTGCGTTTTGAGCATTTGTATTGCTTACTTTAATGTATGTACATTTTAAAGCAAGTTTTTAATTAAATATATCGATATAAAAATTTTATTTTTAAAATTTGATACACAGAATAATCGGTCTTTCTCATTGGAACCTATCTGTACTGTTGCAAGCATTTTTGAACATTTATTCTCAGCCGCTGGTCAATCGCTCTTAAGGGAGTGGGAAGTGAAGGAGATGGGAAAGGTGAAGAATCTGGTCACTAAACACTATCGCTATGCCACCGCTATTGTAGATTTCTAGAAATCCAAATGTATGGATTTAATACTAATAGAAGACCAATCTCAATTGTTTAGACTAATAAAGCGTACGTTTTGTGTTGAATCTCTCACACTAATGCGCCGATCGTGATAATTGTGAGTCACCGACGAAGGCAAGTCGGGAGTGACCGTACTACGGGATTATCTATATAGCACACCCTTTGTTAGTCTACTTTGCGACGAACACAAGATTTTTTTAATGTTTTATTTAAATCCACTTAGAGCATTTTGACCTCTCCAGCAGGCTTTCTCCCATTGTACCGCAATGGGAGGGAAGGATTCACACGTTCGTTAGTCCTAGCCACACTACTCCCAGTTTCCTACCCACCCATCATACCCTTTTCCTTCCCAAAAGTTCCTCTTCTTCCTTTAATTAAAAAATACCATCCACCAGCACCCCAAAGATGATATAGGCCCGAGAAAATTATTATCCTCAAACTTTGTGCAACTAATAAAAATATGCCATCCTAAATAAATCTGTTTTCAATTGATTTAATTTTTAAAGTAAATCAGATACTTGAGACGGGCCATGTCAAGAGTCAGAATAATAGAAGAGTATGTATGAGAAGATGTATGAATGTGAATGAGGCAAGGAGCGTGTGCCAAGACCGAGTTGTTTGGCGGTCCGTCCTCTCTGCCTACCCCTGCGGGGAAACGGCGTGATGGTTAGTTAGTTAGTTAGTTTAGATTTTTTCATTATTTTGACTCATCACACAGATTTTCATTCGACTGTTTTTAATAATGCTTCCATGCCTGTTAACAAATTATCAAATTTGATACAGTCATAGGATATGCTGAATATTATGGTAGCTTGATTGTAAAACACAAATCCAACAACTGTCTGCCTTTTTGATGATTCTGATTTCCACCAGAATTGGATTGTTGATTGCGTGGCTTTCAAATCATGTTATATTTGACTGCAGTTTATTATAACAACGTGAAATAAAATTTCTGTGCTCATCATTGGCGTGCAAAAAACTAGAGGAGCTCTGAAATTTCTTTTGATTTAATGGTTAACAAAAAGTAATTTGTTTCATTTAAATAAAATGATGCCACAAAGTGAATTTGCAAAGTTTGATGAAATATAATATTTTCCCCCTAACACAGGTTCCCTAAGTGGTTAGGTAGTTTTGTGACTTTTGGTTTTGGTGTCGGATACATTTGCCCACCTACTGCGTGGCATGCCGGATCGGGAAATACTGGTTGAGATAAACCCTTTGACCTCTCCAACCGGACTCCCACTGCAGTGGGAGGGATGGATTCCTACATCTGTCACTCTTGGATATATTGATTCCCTGATTCTGCCTATCCCTCTTACCTTTTTCCTTCTCAGAACTCCCTCTTTTTCATTTTCCTAAAAATATCTTCCACACCTCATCCCCAAAGATGACATAGGCCCTGAAGAATATTTATTCCTCAGGGACTCCTGTGTGGAGCTAATGAAAAAAAAAACTTGAAATAAAAATGAAAAAAATTCCTTGCACTATTTACAAAGATTTCAATGACGCAAAATTTTTATCTTTTAGTCTATTTTTGTTAATGGACTGGTATTATTTTTACGTAAACAGAGCTACATTTGTTTAATTAAAACGTTATTTTGCCATTTCGTAAAGGGCAAATAAACACTTTGCTGCATGACGGTGTAAATAAATTCAAACCCAATATCTTGTTTAACACTCATGTTTATTGATATTTTTAATGCTGAATGGATTTCGCTTAAAGTTAAGATATATCATATTTTAATGATAAAAGGTAAACTACGTTATTATTTAAAAAAAAAAACAATATATATATATATATATTTACCAGATTTTATTTTAATAGACTTTTAATAGCGTGATCATAGCGACGTGCTGTTTGAACGCAATCATCTGACTTTTACGTCGGTGTCCACAGCTCTCCGCACAGCGCAGGACCACGAGGAGTGAAGGAGCCTTCTCCACAATGGAAACATGAGTAGGGGTCGCGATCCTTTAGCAACGAAGAACCAACTTGAGATGAAGACTTTCCGGTTCCGGTTCAAGATGGTGGACTGGTGAGGTTTACTGTTTACTGATAACAGTGACAAAAAGGACATGAGAGGATCATCCTGTCTTGTCATGGTTTAAATACAAATGTCAAAAAAACCTTAATATATAGATTTTGTATTTATGGTAAGCGAAACTTGTCATTATTCAGGTTGAATTTTTTTTTATTGTATTTTTTCACAGCCAATCTTACGTATTCTATATCAATGGTATGAACGGCCCTTTTCAGCCTCGAAATGGAAACACAAAAATAAAGTGGTTATCCAATTATTTTTGAACAGCCACTCGTATGTAAGTTGAAATTCAATACACAATGCCAAACACATTTTGCAGAACAATGTCTAATGACGTCGGTTCATTGTCGTCTTGTCAAATAATAATGTAAAGTAGGGCAATAATAAATTATTGGAGTGGCTAATTTATGAATTCTCTCTGAAAATATGAATTTTTTGGTTTCTTTTAAGTTTTGGTTAATTTTGACACAGGTACAAACCAGTTTAAATATATAATACACATATAATGAACCACCTGAAAAAAATCACTGGGAACATTTAGAAGGGCAGTTGTAATTTTTGTTTTAGGGAGTTTTAAAAAACAATATGATGAAAAGTGAAAATTTGTAAACAGAACCTACATTAAATAAAAATAACAAAAGTTTTAAATAGCTACACGAAATCAAATCAAACAAATTACTAAGGCAAATTAAACATTTAAATAATTTTTTTAATAAAATATATATTTTTTTAAATTTCAATATAATATTTCGATCAATTTTTAACTGCGTTTAATTCCCACTATGAGTGGGAAAATACAATGGATATATTTGGGAAATGCGATAATAATATATATGTAAAGGTAGTTACGAATCATACTCTACATACAATCAGGATAGAATTTGTCGTGAGCAGCACGTATAAAAATAAAATATTTCTTTTATTAATGAAGACAATATCAGCGAAACTCAAACGACAATCTGAAACAGAAAAATCATAAAAATATCGGATCAGGACCTTCGGCTTTCCGGGCTACTGCTCTGATCACTGAGCTAATGTGTCCCTATCCGATTCGGTCACATAACTGTATCTACTTCGACTGAAAACTGCCAACATTATATTCAATTTCAGCCACTTGAGCGCCTTTTGCCACATTATGGCACTATTTCCAAAACCTCGAATTGCTTTGTTGCCAAAATTTGGAAAATTTGGAAATTTTTTTAAATAAATATTACAAAATAAATATAATAAAAAAATATTACAAAATAAATATTCTCTATATTCTTTAAAATGTTTTAAGGTTAAAGAATTAATTATATTTTTTTTATAAATCCTACTAATATGTGATAATTAACAAAAGATAGGGAAATTTATTGTCTACATAGAACTATAATTAGTTTCTATGTCTCCATATTCAAATTCGAATGTATGATTTTTTTAATGTGGACGGAAAAATTTCCTTTAGCAATCCGAGAAAAAATATTTTAATTGCTCCAGCTCCAGAGTTTCGCTAATTTATTTATTTTTATTTTTTAATTTTTAATTCATTAATTAAAATATTAAAAATAGAGTTTTAAAAATAAATAAAATAATTTGTTTGATACTTGATGTCATCATCGTTAATTCCTTTTAAATATTCCATGCAAAATTTTGTTTGTTATCTAATTTATAAAGGTCGCAAAAGATAAAAAGGGTATTATTCATTTACTTTCATTTATTTGTTTGGGCGAGGGAAAGCTTCAGAAAGTAGAGATTAGCAATTTTCATCATCATATATTTACGTCAGGCCTATGCCAAAGTGCTAAAATGTAGACCCATGGAAGATTACTTTAAGAAAGATGGCTTGGGACATGTACTGAAACAATTTTTTTAAATGGACTCCTTGAACGTTTAACGTACCTCAACTATAAAACGTCATTTTAACGAGATATATAAAAAAACATTCCATTAATTTGACAATGTCATCGTTGGCTACCTTTAAAACATCTATTAACAAAATTTAAAGCTCCATGTTGATCTAAAAAGATATCATTGTAATGTTTATATGTATGTAATGGGATAGTAACTTGCCGAGTATAAGTATTATAAGTAATATATTCACTACCAAAAAGATGTCTAAATATCTGTTAAGAATATTATGTTTTAATTAGTGGTAGTATCAACCGTGCTTATTGTAATTGTATTTGTGAGAGCTTCGATGGAAATCACTAAAAATAATAAAAAAGAATAAAAAAGCAAAATCTAAAACTTGACCTCTCTTTACATTAATTTTACACATTTGACGGCCTCCGTGGTCGAGGGGTAATACTCTCGATCCCTGCGTGTGTAAAATAAATTTTATTTGTGTCACTTCACAATTAATTAATTAAAAATAATATAAAGTATACAGGGTGTTAAGGTACGTACTTGAGTTACTTTAACCAGTGATTCCTGACATTATTTGCATTAAAAAATGTATATAAAATTTTAGTCTCCGGTGACTTTTTTTATGTAAAAATTTTTTTTTTCAAAATATTTTTTCTTCAAAATCAAACAAAAAAAAAATTCTTTCACGTGACCTTATTGGTCACTCAGCGAAGTTACCGCCCCACCACTTACCCCGCCCCCAACTACCCAACACCTACTATTATTTATATTTTTGTAGAAAAAAAAAAAAAAAAAAAAACATCAAAAATGTCACCGGAGACCAAAATTTTATTTACATTTTTTACTCCAAATAATGTCAGGAATCACTGGTTAAAGTAACTCAAGTACGTACCTTAACACCCTGTATATGCGGCACGTTCCAGCGTGGAAGATAATCTCAGTTTCGCCATGGCGTGAGACCACCATTCAGAATTGAAACGTTGCTTGAAATGGTTTTGGCCGTGTTTGGTGATTTGATTGAGATCTAAATTGGGGGGTACTTCAACCTAACAACACACCCAAACTGGGGGTGCCATTGTCCCACTGGCTCCAGACGGGATTGGGACTCTCGTGTGGTTGTGGAAAACTTAGGAATCGTTAATCTTCACGGGATTCGATAGTTTATTATAGAAAATAGTGTTTCGTATACAAAATTATATAATTTTTTTAAATCGTGGTTCATCGTAATTTTAAATTTTGCGGAAGCATGTTTATTTAGAGTTGATGTGGTGTATTTTTCAAAATTGGCAGCCACATTACAAATTTTTTTAGACGCAACACTTGACGTAATACGTAGCCAATATAAAATATAAACAGTTTACTCTAGTTCTTCATCGTTTAATTGCTATTATTCTGTCATCTGGTGGGTTTTCAAGGGTTTCTGTGTAACTCTTACTTTAGGAATATAAAAAAACGACTACCTCCTATTAAATGACTTCAAACTTTGCATAATATTTGTGTTTTATATATACGTAAGTACACTATTTTACATTTTTTGATGTGCATACCGCATAAGTGTCGAAGTTGCTGCCGATAGTCAAGTGCTAGTGGTTCTATGGTAGAATGTTGTGAGACTGACGGAAGGAATTGGGGAAGGAAAGGAGAAGAGGAAAATTTAGGTTGGAAATTACGTAACTATACAGATCTTGTCACCGAACATGGTTAAAGCAAGTTATTTCAAGTAGCATTTCGAATCTAAACGTCATCTTTCACCAGGGCGAGATTGGAAGCATCTTCCACTCGGGAATTCAGTGGCGGCTCGTGACTTTTGGTGAGCTAGAGTGCTAATTTTAACAAAAATGGCATTATTGATGTCGTTGTTGCCGAAAAATATTTTTTATTTTTTTTAAATTTTTTTTTTTTTGTATGACGATTTTCAGGAAATCGGTGCGGCGCACAGCAAAACTGAAATTTCCTGAATATCTTCATACAAAAAAAAAATAAATCGGAAAAAAAAATAAAAAATATTTTTCGGCTACAACGACATCAATAATGCAATTTTTGTTAAAATTAGCACTCTAGCTCACCAAAACTCACGAGCCGCCACTGCTCGGGATACATAGGTATTATATTACTCGTAGGTAATATAGGTAGGTAGGTGCCTAATTAGAGTCATGTCGCTTAGAGCTACAATTTTTTTTTTTTATTAGAATCTATGGTGAAGTTTGTACATAACGGCAGTATAAAGCATGATATGAGAATAGTGTCACTATTTTCAGAGCACTTCTCGCTAGGGTTTCCCGTTCTGAGGCGATCTGCAGTTGTCATATTTTTGGATTTTTGTTTCCAGTTGTCTTTACATTGTATTCGTAATGTTGGCAGGTTGATTATTACTCTGTTCTCTCAGCCATGTTTTACATGTTTAGGAAGAAAAAAATACCCCGCTTTATATTCAAATCTAAAATTTAACCACAAAATAATTAAAATGTACACTTTTATGAAATCAAAGTTTCCAAACCGCAATTTGAAAAAAAGAGAAACTTGGCGAATTTTTTTTATATTAATTTATAGGAGCAAGGTTACGATGACGATTCTAATACCGGTCAGTGGTTCAGTGGGCATCGCGTTTGGGTCCCACCCAGGCGTTCCGTGTTCGATTCCTCGGCTGGCTAAGTCCTCCATCACAACACAAGCAACATCTTCCGCTTAGTGTGGTGGTAGTAGGAGATTTTCAAATGTTGTTGGGTTTTTCGTAACCCGGGAACGTTTGTCTTTCTTTTTAAAAGAAAATAAAAAAAAATACGTTTATGTAATAAAATTTATGTGTTTTTAATTTTTTCGTTTTCTGTTATTTTAGTTAGAAAAAACGTAAGGTGAGCCATTTTTAAAACTTTCCACAGTAATGCATTCAAAAAATTTATATTTCAAAAACTAGATGTTAATTTTGATTTATTAATTTTGTAAGTGAATTTTATCACTTTTTTTTTAATAAGAAAAACTCTCTTTTTAACTTTTGAAGGTTATTTTCATCAATGTAATATATCATTGAAGAAGAAGATAACAATAATAATCTAATTTTTCACATATAATAATAATCTAATTTGACAATTACGACAGTTTCATAATAGATCTCAGTGGCCCAATTGGTAGAGGTGTATGTCCCGATAAGACGAAAGTTTCCGGGTTCAAGTCCCAGTTGCGACCATTATCTTTTATTATTTTTCTGTGTCTTGTGTCTATTTCTCTGTTATCTTCTTCTTTAATGAATTTTATCACCTTTAAAAAACCACTTTTAGTTTTCGAAATTTCGTTCAAAAGTTCGTTCAGAAATAATTTTAATAAACGCAATTTATTAAGTCTGAGGGGATAAATGTATTCATTCCTGTTATTGTAACCAATCTAGTAGAATAAAGAGTGGCACATATATCCATACAAAACTGTGTTGTCGAAATTCAAATGGGATGGACTTGGGCTAAATGAAACATCGGTTTCAATTCAAATTTGTATGGAAGGTACTTTTAACTTCTAGTATTATATTCTATGCGGAATATTATGAGTTTTATTTTTAATTATTAGCTATCTAAGAGCGATCGGCAGTACGCTTACCATACAATTTATGTAATTAAAACGTTGGAAGTTTTTTGTTACAAACTCGTCGTTGACAGAATTGTGAAAGTAAACACTTTTACACGAATAAAGTGAACAACGCTTAAAGCTCCGAAAACATGTTTTGTACCTTCTTATTTCAGCCTCATCATCGTAGAACTATGAAAAGTTCCAAACTATGACTAATACTTTACGCATAACAGGATTGAAGGCCAAACTTTAACATTTTAAAGGTCGAAGCCCATTTCCACAGGGTTACATCATACTTTCCCAAAGGCTACATTACTCACACATTTATTATAAATCACACTTTTTCCAGAAAACTAAGTTACGCATTACACCCACACGCGTAAACTGACTATGTGTGTGTGTTTATCCACTGGAGCGATTTTGGTCCAAATTTGGCCTGTTTTTATTTTTCTGCGATTGATATCGGTCCAAAATCGGACCACATTTTCCTACTATTTATTGTAAATATTTGAAATGTTTTCATGGCCAGAAATTTATTCTTGTTTGGCCTTATCGATTGTCTTTAAATTCTTCTAGAATGAATTTTGGCAGTTGGAAAGCTTCAGTTCTACAAGTGAACTTCGAAATAATTTTCAAACCAAACTTTTGATTTGATGTATACATATTATAAAAAAACGGTTTTCTATCATATATTTGCATCAGTGATTATCAGGCAGGCTATAGAAAACATAAAAACGTAGAAAAATATACAATATAGATATTAAAAATATCCACTGGCGGCAATTTCAAATCTTCAAATCACTAAAGCACAAATTGCGCGCATTTACAAAGTTAAAGATTTTTTTTATAATTAAAAAATAAACTAAACTAAATATAGAATAGTTAGAAAAATATAGTTGAATTCATTTGATGTATAGCACTATATTTTTGTATATGTTTACATACACAAATGTGGAGTAATGATTTTTTTAATGTGGGCGGAAAATTTTCAAAAGTGGCGAGCACTCAAGACGACTTTTTATAATTCTAATGCTCCAATGGATAAATAAAAATCAGCGATCTTCGTTCACAGAACGGTGTATACTGTATAAAAAATCAAAGCTACACTTGATACAAATTTAAAAATGTTCGGAATTTTTATATTATCTACAAAGCACAAAACGTAGTTTCTATGTGGCTCGGACAAATATTCTTGAATGGTGAACGTTGTTTAGTTGAGTTTGGCACAGGTATTTTTCTGTCTGCAAATTTAAGTCAATTCCATCAAGAGCCATTGAGCCGTGAAATATTAATATATCTGTCAAAGTTTAATGCATAAGGCAAATACGTTTTTTTATTATTGAGTCAAGTGGTTCAAGCCGTCGCACACTGATGATCAATAGGTGTACCTCATATTTGGATTTTTTTTATGAGAGTTTTTTCGTCGAAATCTTATACATTATTTTTTGCAAACTATATTTTAACATAAGTATATACTTTTTTATGTTAGTTTTTTAAGTAGAAAGGGAAACATGGAGGTTTACTAGTAATTTATAAGAAAAGTGTGTCAGCAACTAAATCAGCAATCTTAGCAAATTGATATTTTATTTTGTCATTTGAATTTTTATTTGTATAAGATTAAATGTATGAGGACCAATTAAACTGCTAGATGTTTGCAAAAATTTTTAGTTTTAGTTAAGGGGTGTAAAATACATTATTAGTCCTTGTGCTAAAATTTCATTACATGTTTTCTTATTTCCATAAAAACTGCATGGTTAAAACCTCATTAGCCACACATGTAATAAAATATACAAGAATCCTGCAAAAAAATAGTTTTTTGGCTCCCCTAAAAAATCTAAATATAAGATATATCTGTAGGTCATCAGACCAACGAAGTAAATTAATAAAAATAGTTAAGAGCCATTGACCAGCGGCTGAGAATAACAGTTTAAAAATGCTTGCAACTGTACAGGGATCTTCCAATGAGAAAGATCGATTATTCCCCTATCAATTTTTTAAAATTAAAAATTTAATATCGATTTATTTAACTCAAAACTTGCTTTAATATATTCCTACATTCAAGTAAGCAATAAAGATGCTCAAAACGCACAATGATAAATGATTAAATACCCTGTACTTCATGTAAGAATTTTTTGATCGTAAGTATTTATGATTTTTTAATAAAGTCTAAACAAAATAAATGTGTAAATTTTTTTTTAATATTTTAGTTTGTAAGACCTTGAATAAATTGAAAAACTGAGGTGTTTTTGTCATAAAACACGTTCTCGGATTTATTTTTTAATGATTTTAATTTAACTAAAATTAAAATTCTGAAAACTGTGTTGACTAGATTATGTAAGCATTGATTTATTTTGTTGTATGATTATATGATTGGAAATTTGTGTTGTTTAATGAAGTCTATCGTATAACCTTAGTATATTATAAATACACTTACGGCCTTACTAAAAAAAAACACTCAATAAGTAACTTCAGCATAAATAAATTATAAATGTCAATCCATACATTAACTTTAACGCCAAGAAAATACATAATGTTACATAATATAATTACACGGTTTAAAGGTTATTAGTCTATAAAATACGCTCTTGCAATTCACGGCATCCGAGGCTTAACCTGAGGGTAGATAAACGGCCTTACTAAAAAAAAAACACTCCGCGGCCGTTAAACGGTGTTTTTGTGAATCTTTACATGTGGCAACGCTGGAAATTTTACTTGTAAATTGGAGTTTTTATAATAATCCGCCAGGTGGTGTGATTGATGCGCCTGCGCATTGCTTTACCGCTGAAAAAAATAGCCGCGAATGCAGAATAAAGTCGGTCGCGATTTTGTATGTGATTAATATGATGTTTTCGTTAATGATTTCAATATTTATGACTAATTTGGTAAATCTTGGGATGAAGTCTCTGAAAATGCAAATAAGTGCACATCCATTGTCAAAGAATGGCTCAACCAAAACCTTCTTACTCTGAACTGTGATAAAACTATTTATATTCCTTTTTATAATACCAAAAAAGCGGCTCCCTTAACTCACCTAAATATAAGGTTACACAAAAATTCTTGCAATCCTGTCTCGTGCTCTAACTGTACAGAAATGAATTCGGGGAATACAGTTAAATATTTAGGAATTATAATAGACAGCCAACTCAAATGGACAAATCACGTAGAAAAGCTTGTAAACAAACTTAGGTATTTAACTTATATTTTTAAACGTTTAAATAACACAGTTGATATCAAAAGAATGAACTTGGTCTATCATGCATTGGTTCAATCATCAATATCTTATGGAATGATTGCTTGGGGGGGTATTTATAACACTCATGTTAAACCTCTAGAAGTAACCCAAAAATTAATACTAAAAATAATGTTGCGTAAAAATATGACTTACCCCTCCTTGCAATTATTCCAAGAAGCTAAATTGTTCGAGATAAGAAAAATTTACTATATGCAATGTTTAAAATATATATTTACCCGAAATATTCTTATTACAAAAAATGAAAATCGATTTAGTAATAGGACAAATCATGTTTTTAAAGTTCCACTGTGCAAAACAAAGCTTGCGCAAAGACATGCTTATTTTATTGCACCGAAAATTTATAATGCATTCTATAAGACTACAGAAATCAAATGTGAAAATATATCATCCTTCAGCAAACATAAAAATGTAATAAAGTCTTGGATAAATAGTGTTGATATTAATATTTACCTGCTGTGACACCTGATCTTAATCTCTATTAACTTTTAACAAATTTGTAATCTTTTATTCTCGTATTTTAATTTTTAATTCCGTAAATACTGATTTTACTATATTATTGTTTATTTTTTGCAATTTCTACAAAGATAATATACATATATAGAGTAAATTTAACTTAACTGCTTTAAAAAAACACAAGTATACCCACGAACTGGCGATGCCTATGTGGGATTTTTTTGTTATCGTACATTTATGCATACTATTATAAATTATGTTTATATTAAATATATGTATGTGTGTTTGTGTGTGTATGTTGGTATATAGCGTCTAATGCCCCATGTATAGATATTTATATATATAAATACATATATATACATATACATGCATACATATGTACATATATTTTTCTTTTTTTTATATTTTTCTGTTTTTTAAGTCTATTTAGTTTATTTTATTTTTTTAAATCTTTTGTCTATACAACTACATTGCTCTCGCTTTTTACTGTTTATAAAAATAAAATAAAACTTTTATTGTAACATGTATGTGACAAAAAAATTATTATTAAAAAAAAATAAAAAAAAAAAAAAAAAAATTCGCACTAATATTCATGTAATCAATATATTTACTTTTAATTTGTGTTGTTTTTCGTTAGTTTAAGTCAAATTGTGGCACTAAAATCGTGTGTTCTAAATTAAGCTGTCAGAAAATGGTTCATAGGTTATGTTCAGAAATAATTTGCATTTTAAGATCTTTATTTTATTATAAATTCTTGAAAGTGATGTTTTTTGGTGACTAAAATGTCTAATACATATTTTAGTAAACGTATCAAAGAAATTAATGCCTTAAGATGTGCAAGCAATGTATTCAAACGTGAGTTTTTTTTATTGTTAATTTTTGGGAATAAAAAGTGAATTTCAAGATTTTTTTATATTTTTTTATTGTTTGAAGGAGTAAAAAGTGAGGTGACAGATTTATTTCAAAATCATTAAATAAAAGGACTGTGTTTTTTGAATTTTGAATTTTTCCAAATATTTCAATGTTTTAATAGAAAGTGTTTGGGGTAAGTGAGTTTTTTTTTTCAACTTGCTGTTTGAATCTTAAAATACTAGAGTTTTTAAACATTTAAGTACATTTTAGATATGAAAATCTTAAAGGTAATTAAATTTTGGTTCTAAAATGGTATTTGTTTTTACGACATCTCAAAAAATAATAAATATATAGGACGTTAAAAAAAAAATTCGAAATTCGTTGAAAATTACAAATGGAACAAATATATACAACAGATAAACTACCCTCCTTGGCCGTGTAAGCAATGTACATATCTTTCCATGAACAATTTTTTGTCAGTTCTTAATTAGTAAGGATTCTTCATACATGGTTGTTTGACCATTGTACACATTTTTCAGAAAGTTTATTAGTAAGGCTGGTAAAATGGCGACGTTGTCAGATCAAAACCATATATTTTGTTTAGTAAGAATTTGAAAAACGAAATGTACAGACTTCTGTAGCACGTTGACACAACGTGCTACAGAAACACCGTTTAACGGCCGCGGAGTGTTTTTTTTTAGTAAGGCTGTTAGTTTTTAAAAATTTTAAAACTGCGTGTACCAGATAAAATAACGCTCTTTCAAAATCAATTTATGTTTTTTTGTAAAAAAGAGTCAATACGTCTAGAATTTGATTTAAAAATGACTAATTTCCGGTATTCTCTACTAACCGAGCCTCACAAAAACCACGTTAAAAGTAAAATTCACATTCAACACGAAGACAGACTAAAAAAGTTGTGTGTTTCAATCTAAACCATGAAAGTGATATATAATTCATAAATATAAGAGCAAAATCTCGTATTACCATAAAACTGAGAGAAAATTTACCAGCTCTCTTTTACCGAGGATACAAGTATTATTTTACTTTGGTCGTCCAAAAAAAGATTCTTTCACTTCATAAGAATTAAGTATTCACTCGTGCTTTTGTAGGACAAGGCCAACGGTCTGAAACTGCCTGAAATAAACGTTTATGTTTACAATGTAGATACCAGAATTTTCTAATGTATTAATAAGAAAATGTTTGGGAACTCGGGTATGGTTGGTGATTCGTGGTTCTGTTTTGATGATTCTTGTACTTGTTTGCCCGAGATCCACGTAAATGTTTTTAAAATCAATAGAAGGGAACTATCTAAACGTAAATATGTAATACATTAGGTTAGGTTAGGATAAGTTAGGTTAGGTTAGGATAGGTTAGGTTAGGTTAGGTTAGGTTAGGTTAGGTTAGGTTAGGTTTGGATAGGTTAGGTTAGGTTAGGTTCTGTTAGGTTAGGTTACGGAATTTATACAAACTTAGGCAGGGGTGCACAACATTGTCTCTATATAATGGATGTTTTTTTTTGTTAATTTAAGGTATTATCAGTTATTTTGTTAAGTTAAGGTACATATAGATAATTATAAAGTTTATTATTAAAATTATGAATGATGATACATAGTAAAAGTTTATTTTTAATTGACATGAATCTATATGAATTTATATAATTAAAAAGGTTTGTGATCACTGATATTTTATTTTGGTAATGTTGGGATATTCCCTCCTTGTTGCTTAGGGCTTAATTAACAAATATTGATAGCACTACGGTAATTATTGTTATTTGGGTTATTACATTTTTAATTACATACTTAATCTAATACAATGGAATTCCACCATGAATTAACAGTTAAATAACTAGACTCATTAAAAAACTATTCAACAATAAAACGTAATAAACAATGTAATTGAAACTCTTGCATGCATTGAAACAAAAAGTTGACTGAAACCACAATCTGCAATAAAAATATTTAATAGAAATTACCTATAAATATAATTTCGACGAACGTCAAAGTTTTGCCACGGTAGATTTTCGTACAAACAAATAAAATTCGTACACCTACTCCGATGGTTTACAAGTCACTAAGGGCATTTCTAATTATAGTAAAGCACCAATGCCACCAACATCCCTAACATACTGCATTCAAAACCGGGGCATGTATCCCACTGGGGCAAGTATCCGGCTTTTACCCTAATCTAAATTAAAAAAATGAAAATGAACAAGACAAAGAAAAATAATAAAACGTAACAATCGCAACTGGGACATGAACCCAGAACCTTTTGACTTACCGTGACGGCGCTTTAACCAATTCAGCCATTGCCACCTATTATAAAACCGTCATATCTTCTTCTTCAATGATATATTACATTGATGGGAATAACCTTCAAAAGTTATGAAAATAGAGTTTTTCTTATAAAAATTAAATAATATTTATTTGCGCACGCCGGGATTTGAACCCGCATCCTTCGGATTTCTATTCGAGAGCCTTACCCCTCTACCACGGTCGTGAGAGGGACATTTAAATGACGCTGTTGCGAATGGTATTGGCCTTCTTGCCAAGCAAATTGTGCATTTTTGTACGCAATGTGAACAATGGAATCATTCAATAAATCGATGTTTAATAAGTCAACCTTGGTTACAAAATTAAATCTGAACCAAAGTAAGAAATTACAAAAAATTGCATCAAAGTAAAGGCATGCATGACCTAGGTATTATGTTCGATAGCAAACTAACATTTTTGTGTCATATTAATAATATTATTAATAAGGCCCTTAAGACTCTTGGATTTGTTTTGAGAGTTTCAAAAGACTTCAATAATTTAGGCACGATGTTGTACAAAACCCTTGTTAGATGCCAACTAGAGTATAACTCTACAATATGTCTCTACTCTACAAAAGTCTCCCTTTTACAATATTCATTCCGCCAACATTGAAAAGATTGAACATAAGTTCTTGAGATATATAAACTATAAATTGCATATTCCCGTAGAAAACATTGATTATAACTACCTACTAGATAAAATATTCCTATTAGAACTTTCAGAAAGAAGAATAATCACAGATTTAATACTATTACATAAAATACTGCATTACAAAATTGACTGTCCTGAATTGCTTCAATTAATCAATATCCACTATTTTAATAACACCAGGACACTCTCTTATCAAAATTCCCCGATACCGAGACTTCACAGTCTCGGAAATAAATATTCTGATCTGGGAGATAAATTTCACATTAAAAACAATTAGTATAAACATTGTTGATTTCAATTCTTTCTTATATTTAGACGTAAATAGACGTCTATAATCTCTACAATTTTTGTCTATATTGAATACATTTTTTTTGTGAAACTTCTTATATTTTTTACCTATGTATCTAATTTTATTATATGCATTTATTGTCATATTTTGTTGCAGGTATATGCTTTTGTTGTACTTTTATTTTCACTGTATTATGCTTTCTTTATTGTTTTAATTTAGAATTTTTTTTTTAAATAACTGTTATACTCATCTATTTGACTAAAATGTAAAAGCCCATAAGCGCGTTTAATAAATAATAAAAAATAAATAAAAAAGAATACGAATTAGCAGATATTATTTGAAAAATACCACTTAGTATATAAGATGGTCGACTTTCCTAATTTTGTTTGAACTTGCTGTAATTGGACTTTATCTTCTTTCGCAGATATTAATTAGCAATTATGGTGCACTGAAAATGATTTCCTGTTACAATTATCGTGAGAAGTCTCTTGTGCAGCAAGTTTTTATGAATAAAATTAATTTGTTAAGATATTGTTGAATGCAATATCCGCTTCGTGCTTTGAACGGATTGGAAGTTTAGTCACAGAAACCTCTACAACGACGTCAAGATTGGAAGCCTTTGAAATGCGAACTTTTCGCAGAATTCTAATTCAGGTAACCTGGATAGAATACAAAACAAATAAGGAAGTGTTACTATGTTCTAAGGAAATGAAAATTTTCTTTCACAACCAAGCAGAGGAAAACAGAAATATCATTGTATTAATCTTCAAAATAGAAAAAAAAAATAAAGAATGTATTTTTTCTGTGGTGTACATTTCACGGATTCATATAAAAACTCGACGGAAACACACGTTAGTACACTTCAAAATTCACTGAAAATTAACTCGCTTACCCATAATATATAACATTTTCAATGAATTCAAGGAGTAAACGCACGTAAAAGCCTACTGGAATTATAGGATGGGATCTGCTACATCTAAGTGAATACCATAATTTGAGTTCAACTCAAACAGGAACCATACCGAAAGTACCCTTAAGAACACCCACGATTGAAAATTTCAATAGTTTTGACGTACCAAATGTTCAACAAATATATGCCAAAAATAAACTATTGAAACTCATACGGAATCCCTTACTATATCGCATTGCCAGCACATTACAACGAATCAAATTGACATAAAATATTTCAAGTTATAAAACCACACTCGGACAATGAAACTACTTAAAAAAAAGGCAATTTACCGTAAGAAGAGTGTTTTGTGGAAACTACATTTGTTTTGCAACAAAATCCTTCCCCCAGATATAAAACATAAAAGATGTTAGAAAAGTTTAATGAGTACAAATCAATAATAAGAATCTGACTGTAAGTGGTCAATGAAAAACCTATAAAATATACTAAAAACGACTTTGAAGACAAATAAAAAAGAATTAAATAACTTTAGTCTTCATCAGCTCAGAACCACCTGTAAGGAGGACTAAGAAATACCATTACTATACTTAAATTCACCATCATATTTTGTACTTACAATGCTTTATGTAGTCCCAAAATTTAATAAAAAAAATGGATCAGTATCCCTTATGTAATTCACACTGAAAGTGATCAGAATATGATCCTTTCAACATAGTTGTCAACGAAAAGAATAAGTATGGAGGAGTAAGATTTGGTTTCGTTTTTTTGATTAAGGATATAACTCTATTTGTTGTGTTTTTCCAATTCAGAAGATTGCCCGGGCCATTTGAGCGATAGTTAATAATAGATAAATATCCATTTAATTGAGATTATTTTTTATAAGCCTCGAGTACATTATTCTTTTTCGAGTACATTATTATTCGATTTTAGTACCTACCTTCTTCCGGCACATTATAAATTATTGGAACACAAAAGTAGGTAGGTATGTAACGGTTTGGTCGACGGGGGCGTATTGATGATTCGGCAGATACCTAAATAGGAATTATGGAGGCGTATTATACAAATAACGCTTGTAATATTGTGATGATTCGGTTACTTGGCAACATTAAATTAGAATGGCAGATCAAGGACCCATTCATATGGATATTAGGTAGGTAAGATTTATCATAAACAAATTTAACTTTCTTATACTATAGAATGATAATGAGAGAACATTTTTGGCACCTTTTTTGGTATATATTATTCTAAAAAAATTTAAAACACTTGTATTTATTTATTTATAAATTTACAAGTGTTAAGAAAATTTGAAAATTAATAGCCTGGTCCTATTTAAATACAGTGATAAAAAAATAATCTCTTTATTATTAGTCAATTTTTTTAATGCGTAATTTAACTAAAAAAACGGACAATCTGCGTGTAAAATGACGAAATAAAATTATTAATTGATGAATCTTCGAGAATTTTCTGTGGTATCTTTTTTATTCAATCCATTATGAGCAGTGAAGCTTAGGATAGGATCCAACTAACTGTAAATAAATAGCCATAATTATTAATCCACTCGTATTTCAGTAAATAGACAGTTGGGGGGGGGGGGGGTGATTACGAATCCGAGTTTTTCCAACAAAAAATGGTTGGGATTTGAGTTTTAGCCAAATAAAACAATATTTTGCGAAAACATTACTTTATACACTTTGAAGTTGACAGTTATTCCATTAAAATAAAAAATGTTTTTTTTTCGTGTTTACTACATTCTAATTAGTTTAAAACATCCCATTTCAGTACCTAACGACTGGACTAAATATAATTATAATAAAAACGTTTGTTCTTTTATCAATGACGAAATTTTGTTCTATTGCTCAGCTACAACTCAGCATTTCTCCTGGAATGCAGCGGATTTTCAGCAGTGCCTCCATGTATATTGTAATCTCTATTTTTCCTTTTTTTAGTGAAAAACGGGTGTAGAAATCTTGGGAAAATCTAGAACAACCAAAAATTTTATTAAGAAAATAATGTTACGAAATTTTATGTTAACGTTCTAATAAAATGTTTGAATTGTTTCATGAAAATCGTATTTTTTTTCTCCAGTAAATATGGGAACGACATAAGAAGGGGTGTCAAAATGACACGAAGTTCAATGCTTTGATGTTTTCTAAAAATTACGTTTTCAGGATTTCACGGGTGACAAATTTATTGTCTCTTAAAAAATAAACTTCAAGGGAGAATTTTTTTTCCTCGTGTTAACAATGAATAAATTGGTACGGATTTCAAAATGAAATGATTGAAACTTTGTTTGACGTATCGACCCTTTGAAATAACAAGGTTCCATCTGTTGCGGTAATGTCATGCGATAATGAACTCTAAAGTAGTTTACTGTAGACCCCATTATCGCATGACGTTACCGCAACTGAAGGAACCTTGTTATTCGAAAAGGTCGGTATATGAAGGCATTATCGCAGTGAAAAGGGGTTGATTAAATAATGGCTTAGGGCTCAGAACTTTCGTTTGAGAAATTTTGCGACAGTTGTTGGTATTTTTTCATGTAATTATTTGCGAACGAGAGTCATAATTGCTCTCCTAATTACTAAAATATTTGTAGGCTTTAGTACTGCTCAAGGGTCCCAACAGCTCCCACCCATATGAAGCCAGTGGAACTATGGCATCCCCTTGTTGTGAGGCTGAGTTTAGTGGAGAGGAGATGGAGATGTCGTAGAAACAGGTGGGGAATTATCAGATTATTCACATTTGACCACCAAACCGTGAAATTACGTATATCCATTAAATGTCTTTTACATCCGTATGAAATTTTTTTCGAACCCCCGACCTTTCGAATTTATCGTCGATGATCTTTACCTTTCGGCCACACAAGTCTTATGCTATAATACAGTAATACATTAATATATAATGCCTCGCATACACCATTTCTCAATTCTATTGCATTGTGAATTGTCTGTATGTTTAAAAGTAGTTACATACTTTTTTATAAATACGCCCGTTCAACGATCGCATAGGCTTGATGATGAGATAAACAGTGAAAAACTAAAAACAATTCATATAAATCTAAATTCAATCACAATAGTGTACAAATTAGAGATTTTATAATGTACATAATTTAGTACTACGTCTGAAAGATTTTTATTTATTTATAGGTAAGAGACAAACAGCTTATACATAAAATATAAAGATAAATATATACATTGTTAAATGAAGTCAAGCCAAAAAAGTCTCCTATGTTAAAGTTGAATGGGGATGAAGTTTTATTACATACAATTAGTTTTGGGTGAGAAGGAGAGGAAGAGGAATATAGGATGAGGATAGGAGATGCTCCGAATACATTCCACACTCTTGTATTAATTTTCGATCGTACGTGTTACTTCTAATCGATATTTGTGAAGTATATTGTTAAATATGTCAATATTTTGAAATTTTGTGTTATATTGTGCACATATACGGGGAATTGGTAAATTTTTTCTAAAGTTAGTTCTTTGTGTAGGCAAATGAAATAAATGGGATTGCCGTGTTGATCTTGTTGGAATATGAATATGTATTAAGTTGGTTAGTTCTGGCGAGTCCAGGCCATTATTAAGAATTTTAAATAATAAGATTTGGTCAAAAATTAAACGTCGTGTATGAAGGGAGTCGAAGTTATGATAATTAAAAGATTCGGTGTAATTTGAGAAGTTTATGTTTTTTTATAATTTATGTCTTTAAATTTTTTTTTTTAATTCTTTCGATTCTTTCAATGTGAGCTTGTTAAAAAGGAGTCCAAATCAGTGTGCAGTGTTCTAAGTGGGGACGGATGAACGCTGTGTAAAGGGAATATAGAGTCTTAAGGTTGCGGAAAGGTTTCGTTATTCGAATGATAAATCCTAGCATTTTGTTGGCTTTGTTAATGATTTCATCAGTGTGTTGTATAAAGTTTAATTTAACATCCAGTATGTCATAATAATTTTATAATAATAATATCAACATAATAATTTTCATAGAGTAAACATGCCCGTATCTTTACGAATGTAATTGTAATTTTAGTTTATTTTAGACTTAATGCCAAATAAAATAATCAATTCAGATCATTGGCGATCTGAAACAAAAATTCCCGGAAAAGTTCCTTTTAAAAAAGAATAAATCCAGATCTTACTGGATTTCAGGAGAGAATTTAACGATACACTTCCTGGAATGAAAAATAGACTTTCTTATCACATACCTGCCACTGGTCGAATAACCTAATGTTAATTCACGTATTTCATTTGATAGAATAATCTCCTAGTAAGAATTCATTTATCCCTAAAATGGCCCCAGAGAGACAGAATAACGAACCCTCATTTAGCATTGTAGCAAACATCAAAGGAATCGCATGTCTGGGAGCACTTGCTTTGAAAGTAACAAGTAACACAAAACGCCAGAAGACTTGGAGGAAACATGTTCTTTGTCGCCGCCTCTGACTTCAAACTCAAAATTGTCTTAAAGGAAAAGAGAATGCGAGATTTGGGAATACAGCTGCAGGGGGAGGGTAGATTTTTCGTTATTTAATTTCTTATCTCAAAAGTAAGTTCATCGTAAATTAACTCTTAAACAAAATGGCACTTTTGTAACTTCGGCGGTTTGGATTGGAGTTACGATTTCAGATTTGTTCATAATAGTTTACATTAAAACTTATGAAAAGTAAATTTGCGCATAAGAAGGCAATTACACAGGCAATAGAAATCCACAAAATCCCCTTATCCACTCGAATGCTTTTTGCCACATTATGGCACTATTTCCAAAGCCTCAGTTTGCTTTGCTGACACAATGTGGCAAATATTCTCTAGATTCTTTAAAATGTTTTAAAGTTAACGATTTTATAAATCCTACGAATATTTGATAATAAAGAAAAGATAGGCGAATTCATTGGCTATAAAGAATTATAATCAGTTTGTATGTCTCCATTTTCAAATTCAGAGGTATGATTTTTTTAATGTGGGCCGAAAAATTTCCTTTAGCAATCCTAGGAAAAAGTTTTAAATTGCTCTCTGTTTGGTATTAGACGACTCCAAAACAAAACCCAGAAAATCACATTAAGAAGATTGCAACACCGTGTTTTTTGCAACATTTGAAGACTGCAACACTTCTAAATATATAAATACATAAACACAGCAGCATATATCGCCATTCCATTGTAAGAATATTATTTTATTTTATTTTATTTATTTGCGTTATAAACAGTCTATACATTTATATATGACAGTGAATAATATGTTTATGTCATTGACCAATAAAATAACGACATTTAAATATAGGACCATAATAAAAAAAAAAAATATGCAACAATATACCTAATACAAACAATTCTGATGCATCTTCAATTTATAAAGTGTTTTATGATATAGATATTTCTAAGGTTTACACTTAAATTTTAAAGGATATCAATAATATCTTTGAGGAAAAGATTTCATTAAAATACAAACTATTAAAAAAGTAAAAGAGAAAATGTAACGAATTAATAAAAAAAAAGAATTCAATGAAATTAAGTTTTTGGTTAAACATATGGCATTCGATGGAATGTCATTTTTTTATGAATGTTTTGAATTTAGCAAGGTTCGTGTTAAACACATCGATGTTTGGGCATAATCTATTAAATGTGCTACAGCTTCTTCTTATAAATACATTTTCAAGGTAATTCGTTTTGCTCTTAGGAATATAAAAGGTATCCATAGATCGAGTAACTCTTTTTGGACATCTAAAATGAATATTTTGTAGTAAGTTTGGGCTGTCAATATAGTTATGAATTATTTTATAGAGCATTAATAGGTCTCTGGTGTCTCGACGTTGATCAAGAGATTTAAGGTTTACGGGGACATAGTTTACATAATTTCGTACGCGAAAAGAGACATATTTGATAAACTTTTTCTGAACTCTTTCTAGATTTGCTTTATACGTAGAACAATGGGGGTTCCACACAGTTGAAGCGTACTCTAGGTGGCTTCTGACATAGGATACGTAGAGAATTTTAAATGTTTGTGGATTTTTGAAAGCTGAACTTACTCTAAGTATAAATCCCAACATTTTCAAAGCCTTCGACGTGATATGCTCGACGTGAGATTGAAAAAGAAGCTTACTGTCTAATAGAACTCCAAGATCCCTTACTACATTTACCCTGTTTAAAATATTGTTCTTAATTGTGTATGGATACAATACTGTGTGTTTCTTTCGAGAATAAGATATGACGCTACATTTACCTGCATTCAAAAGGAGGCGATTTTCTAGACAATACACATTAACCAAAGAGTCCAGGTCATTCTGGAGCTCTATACAATCCATCTCAGACTTAATGATTTTGACAATCTTTTTGTCGTCCGCATATAGGTACAACTGAGAGTTGCGGATAATTTTGTTAACGTCATTCATAAAAATATTAAATAAGAGGGGACCAAGGTGAGATCCTTGGGGAACTCCTGAGGTTACGGGGACGAAACTAGAGCAGAACCCTTGTACAGTTACAGCTTGCGTACGATTGTTGAGATAAGAGACTAACCAACGAAGGAGGTCACCGTGTATACCCATTGCTTCGACTTTCTCTATCAAGATGCTGTGTGGGATTTTATCAAAGGCTTTGGAGTAGTCTGTGTAGACTACATCGACTTGATATCCATTATTTATAGCAACAAGGACTGTATCAACAAACTCACATAGATTGGTTTCTGTTGATTTTTTGGTGACAAAGCCGTGTTGATTTGAAATTATGTGTGGTCGTATACATGGAAAAATGATATCAAAAACAATTTTTTCAAAAAGTTTACCCATTACATTTAACTTAGAGATCGGTCTGTAATTTTCAATATTGTGCTTGTCTCCTTTTTTGAATATTGGTACAATATATGAACTTTTCCATTCCTGTGGAAAACTGCCAGAAGACCATGAAGTTTTGAATATTTGACTTAGCGGATAACATAAAACATTAGCGCAATTCTTTAAAAATACAGGGTGTATACCATCAGGCCCACTGCCTTTGGTAGGGTCTAATGATTTAAGATATTTACAAACTAGTTGAGTGTCTATATTAACATTATTTAGATTGAGAGTTGAGGTGTTCGGATTATATATTTGAGTTGTAGCCGAGGTAGACGGGGTGGGGGATTCGAAGGAGGATTGGAAGTGCGTGTTAAATAAGTTACTTATATCTTCCCCACCCGATACATGCATTATGTACTAAATACACAATTTGGCTGTCCTGAAACGGGAATCCTTCCCAGTTGGACAGACAAAGGATAATTTTGTATTGTATTGTTTGTAATATATAAATAAATAAAAAAATATATATATATATATGTATATATATATATATATATCTGCCCCGACGATGGACACGTAACGCTGTCCGAAACGAAGGAAAAAAGGAGGAAACGAGGAAACGAGGAAACGAAAAAAAAAAAAAAAAGAAAGTTAAAGAAAGAGGAAGCGTTGGCTAAAGAAGTAAAAAGCGCAACTCGGCGTTATAACCCGAAAATAAATCATGAATTAATACTTTTGAAATCTCAATCATATCCAAGAATATTATCACAATTCAGTACACTACAAATATTTTCAGTATTAAGCGTCAAAAACAAAGTTCTTTAAAGTTTATCATTTTTCATCCCACTTTCGTCAAAAACAATAAAATAAACCTTAATCTTAAAATACTAATATTGAAAAGAAATCTTCAGACTGTTCCAATAATAAATTTTATGCAGGGTTTCCATCAGAAAAATCGGCATAATGGTGATGCAAAGAATAAATAGGAAAATAGGGATAAAATGCAGATAATTTATGTGTTGTGACAATTTATATCATTGAGTTCGATGTATCTAAATGTTTAATTTTAAAAAAATTAATCGTTCACTACGGCGCGTGTCGGACCACCTACAAAATATTTTTTTTTTTCTGACTCTCAGTATCGCCATGGTAAAAGATTTCTCTCCCTCTTAACATCCCTTCCCCTGATTTCTTCAGCCTCGCAGAATTTTCTTGATTCGGAATGCCATAATCCTACTGGCTCCGAGCAGTTTTTTTTACTGTAACTCTTCACAGGAGTCCCTGAGGAAATTTTTGTTATTTTTGTTTTTTTTTTATTTCATTTATTTATTAAACTGCTAGTTACATGTTTTGAGAATTTTATGACCACCACGCTAGGCACATGCCCCTGTTTGCCATTTCACTCAGGGTCTATGCCATCTTTGGGGATAATGTCGCGTGTATCATACCACGTATTACCGGTATACGATGGAAGTCCGAAGTTTAAAACGTTTCTCCTTTATGAAGGACTTTGGAATCATGTTTGATAGTAGGCTGACATTTCACGCTCATATTGAGATGGTTTGTACCACTTCCTTGAGAATGCTGGGCTTTGTTCTGCACTCGGCACCCAGGTTATCATAATTGTAAATCTTAGTGAAAGTGGCTAGGTAATTTGGAGTCCACACCAAGTAAAATATTCCCTCATGTTAGAGAGAGTTCAGAAAAAAAATCTGAGATTTCTTCACATTCTCTACATATGGCTATTACCCGTGGCTCTATCCTATCAAATTTTTTGGGTATGCTTCCAATGAAGCATCTACGGATCAAAAGGGATGTACACAGTGCCACGCATTTCTTCAGATTGATTCGTGGATGGTTCGAAAACTCGGCTATCACGGAGAGCATTCGTTTCTATGTTTCCGATGGTTATCTTCGCTACCGACACGATAGGCTGTTTTATTTCCCGGCCTGCAGGACTAACATCGCTCCGCCATCGAATTCTGTGAGGTGCATTCAATTATTTGTTTTCTCAACCAGGATGGAGTCCAAGTGGCGGAGGAAGAGGTGAGAACAAATTTTGTTGGCGGAGTTCTACGACAAGGGACTCAAGGATCTAGTGCCACTGCTCACTAAGTGCATAGGTCGTAAGGACTATGTCAAAAAATAGTAGGGATAGGCACCCAAAATGTAACTTAAAAAAAATTAATATACCTACTTTCCTGATTTTTTAAATAATAAGTGTTTTAAATTCTTCGACTTACCTCGAACGACGTATTTAAGATTGCACCACGATACATAAATTTACCAGTAGAACATTGTTTCCATGACCTGTGAAAACATTACCTTCTTTTTACACAAATGACGAACATTCACATTCGTTAATGTCTTAAATATCCTAGAGTTGAAATGCCCACACTACGTGCTTAATCAAATTTGCTAGCGCCAAAAGTCACGTGTCAAAATGCAACGTATACACTATATCTGCCCCCAGCTTAAGCCTCGGATGCCGTGAATTGCAAGAGCATATCTTATAGCCACTGGAGCGACAGAGCAATTAAAATATTTTTTCTCGGATTGCTAAAGGAAATTTTTCCGCCTACATAAAAAAAATCATATCTACGACTTTGAATATAGATACATATAAACTGATTATAGTTCTATGTAGCCAATGAATTCCCCTATATTTTGTCTATTATCACATATTTGTAGGATTTAAAAAAAAATAAATTAAATCTTTAACCTGAAAACATTTTAAAGAATCTTTATTTTGTTATATTTTATTATTTTGTTATATTTTGAATGTACAATATATTATACAGTTGTTTTAATAATTTTTTTTTATTTAAATTTGCCACATTTTGTCGAGAAAGCAATCCGAGGTTTCGGAAATAGTGCCATAATGTGGCAAAAAGCGCTCGAGTGGATAGAATAATAACCTTTAAACCGTGTAGTTATATTATGTAACATTATGTATTTTCTCGACGTTAAAGGTAATATATGGATTGACATTTATAATTTATTTATGCTGAAGTTACTTAAGTTTATTATTCAAATGGAACGGCTTTTGAAATTTTAATTTTAATCATTCAAATCATCGATTTACACCAATGGAAGGGTGTTGTGGGCGTGTCGCAGTAAGCTCAAATTATCCTACATCGATTAAAATAGATAACATTTAATATTCATATACTTTCTGCAACTTTCACAATCTTTCTTCGTATTTGGTAATAATTATTAATCAATTAAAAACTATTATTTACCATCAGCCGTAGACGTCAGCCCGACTTGTTCAAGATACCACAGCGCTGTATATATTATTGTTATCTAGCACATTAAAGCATGACAAAAGGAATGATGCTGTTGAATGAAATTTTAATTTCTTTAGAGTTTCTTAAAGAGTCGATATATTATTTGAAATTTTCACATCGTGACTTATTTTTGGGGTATTATGTCGTGTTGCACTACTTCCTTCTTTTATCAACGTTTCCATAAGAAATAAGAGTCTCTGAATGACAGATCTGACCTTTTTGAAGGACAAATCTGAACTGAAGAAAAATAACGTAAGGATGATTTAAAAAAATCCTATTACGAAGAAAACTTAGTTTTGGAGTTACCTAGAAAAACACATTAAAAACCTTTTATTTTCCTACTGAATGCTTTACCAACTATTTTTTCACAAGAAATAAATGAAATTTTATAAAAAATACATCATTGACATATATGTGTTTTCTACTTATACTTTTGTTAAAAAAATACTCCTTTCATAAAAAAAAATCAAGTTTATCCTTTGATAAACAAAATCTGTCTTATTAGGGAAAAAAATCCATCTAAAAATATAAATATAAATATCTTAAGTGGAATTATTGGAGAAAGTATAAGAGTCTTACTTACAGCAACGATAATGTTAAATATTATTCTCGAATTTGTTTCTATGGAAACCGTTTCAAGCTCGTATTGTAGAAGTTTGCGAGCGCTTTCAGAAAAGTTTCAAGCTTCGAAAGCTTTTATTGAACCCTGCTGGGTAGGTTTCTAACTCAATAATTCATTTGATGTACGAATACAATGCACGGTTCAATGATGATTTAAGACTATCATAATATGCAAACAGATGGTATTGGAATACAATAAAAAAGTTATTGTTTTGATTAACAATTATTACATTGATGGATATCTTTCGGAGGTTATTCCAACAAAATTGAATATTCATTCCAGACTTGTACAAAAAGTCAAAATGTGTCCCATACAAATAAAATGGGACATGTTTATCCGAGATACTATCTAGGTTTAAAACATTGTAATCAATAAAAATATTGGTAAAAATGATTGATGATAATTTTACGAATTTGAAAATGAGATCTAGGTACATAAATGATGTAAAATAATTTTTTTTTTTTTTTTTTTTTTTTCCGTAAGAAGCAATCACTTTGTGGTTAGGCATTATATTTTAAATAAAACAAACACTTAGTATTTAACCACGTATATTTATTATTAGATATATCGACCGGTTTCGCTCCGACCGAGCTTCATCAGGATATAATAATAACTAAATACTAAGACAGAGTTGTTGGTTATATATAGGTTGAGTGGGAGAGGGAGAAAGAATATTACAAAAGAAACATAATTAGACAGAGACAAATTCTTAGAAAGAGATAAAAAGGATTATCAATAAGTGGAAGGGAGACAACAATATATGTGTATCACATTTACATTTATAAACAACAGTTACTGGTAATCATAGACATATTGAAAGTTGGATCTATTATACAAGATAAAATTATACAATAATATTACATATTACTAGTCAAACAACTCAGAACAACAATGTAACATATATAATATCATGGTTTGGAAAAAATGGCAGGAAACAAGTTGAAGATAGGGCTATAGGGTGTATTTTTTTGATTTGATAAATTGGTTTGGTTATTAAGTAAGTATTCGGACTTATTTGAATTTAACGATTTTCTTATTTCTAACGCTTCTAAGTTATCTAATCTAATGCCTATACTGTTTTTATGTAACATGCACGTGTCTGAAATTTTATTAAAAGAATGATCTTTTGAGATTAAATGGTTTAATAACCAAACCAATTTATCAAATCAAAAAAATACACCCTATAGCCCTATCTTCAACTTGTTTCCTGCCATTTTTTCCAAACCATGATATTATATATGTTACATTGTTGTTCTGAGTTGTTTGACTAGTAATATGTAATATTATTGTATAATTTTATCCCGATGGACGAATGCTTTAAGGTTATTTTCCCAGTAAGACAGAGATTCCGGATTCGATTCCCAGTTGCAACCGATATCTTTTTATTTTCTGTATTCTTTTCATATTTTCGTTCAGATTTATGAGCATTCTCTGCTTCTTCATGATAATATTACATTTCGGAAAAAAATATTGTAATAAAATTGGACGATAAAAAAGCATTAACAAAAAAAAATTGATAATTACTGATTTATATATCGCATAGTTTAAATATTAGATATACACACAGTCTACTGATATTACTAGCCGACGTTCTATTTTCTTATTTAAGGTTGATTGATGAAAGAGAAAGATTGATGGTTGAAGTAGCAAAGGATGGCAAAATTCATGGTTACATCTCCGCTGCACATGCAGCTCACTAAGTTCACCGCCCTGCAAATGCAGATTACTGAATTGTTCTGGGCTGTAGCCTGCAGGATGGAAAATGCCCTAATGATAGCTATTCTCCAACAAGAGAGGGCACCGGAAGAATAATACGATACAAACAATTTGGTGATAATTACATGAGTCAAAAGTAGCTAAGTTGACTCCAATATTCTAGTAATCTGATGGAAAATGACGATGTTGATAGACAAAGATGAATTCTCATAGTGAAAGCAAGCATGCAAGAAATTTCGCCTTTGCAGTACCGCTGTGAAAAGGACGCTTTTTATCGCCTTCTGCGCAACTTGTTTGCGTGCGAATTTGGTGAAACCATAAAAAGAGCAGTGTAGAAATATACAGTAGAACAACTAGTAGCATTTCGCATAATGTTTGATCTACCCAGATACTGCAATGCTCTAGAGATCTCTACTAGTAGAGATTATACTGCCCTGAAGAAGCTACGGTTGTAGCGAAACCCGGTCGGCATTAAGTATAAAAAAATAAAAGTGGTGTATACAAAGTTATTGTTTTATTTTAAACAAATAACTTTGTTTACAAAAAAAAAAGTTAATATCAATGCAGACATAATTAATAAGCATTTTTTTAATAATTTTGTAATTAATTCCCAATTCTAATAAACTTATCCACTCTTACACGCCCTTACTTTTACCCCCTTCAAGGTGATCTGTATTTAATTTTTAACTTTAGTGTATATTTATTCCTGATGATGTGAACATTGTTCACGAAACTTGTAGATTGTGCTTGTAAAAATAAAGTGTTGTAAACTAGGTTTTTTGTCCTTCACGGAGAGGCAAGTTCCCGAATTTGCAGCCCTGATAAGATCCAGGGTGGCAGGAATGAGGAAAAGAATAAGTAGCTTCGGAAATATCCTCCGCGATAGAAGCCCACAGAAGAGAAACTGGCCCCTCACAAAGAAAATGCCACAGCTACAAAATTTTTACTTTTTAATTATTTTTCCTGTGTTCACAAACTTATTGTTAATTTGTATGTAATTTTTTAAACTAATTTAAAAAAAAAAATGTTTTTAAATATATCTCTCTTTTACCTACTCAATTTAAAATCTAATATAATATACAATATACATACTCTTTAAGCAATGCGTGAGACTGTACTATTATTGTTGTCTTTATTAATATTGGTGATTCAAAAGTTTTTAGATATTTTTGGTTTAAAGCCGTATTGCGATTCCATATCCTTTTTGAGTTATCTTAGTCTCTTTTGGAGTTACACTTACACTTACATATTTGGAGTTCCATGCTTATAATTACATCATCGTATCCTGACGACGAACTCCGCCAAACCATACGAAACATTTTCTACCTTAATAAGGAGGAAGCCGATAAACACGGCTCAACACCCCAAAAACAGAACTATCATTACTTCACAGGTCTATAAATACTTGTACAAATTGATTCGAAGGGGAACGCAGAGATAGTGGGGCTATAGAAAGCTTCTTTCGGCTAATAGTTCTTCGTTTCTTTCATTTTCTCGCTCTTAAACTTTGGGAATGAATTTGAAGACCTGTTTTGGAAGATGTGAGAATGTGAATTAAGCTAACGTAGTACATTAGAACCATTTTTCTTCTTGCTCATATTCATGTAGAGTTGAAGGCGGCTAAATATAGACATTTAAAAAAAATAAAATATTTATAGGCTTTTTTTTTACAATAAATACACAATTTTTACATTTTGTACAGTGTCAAAATAGTAGATAAGAATAGCTTTTCCTCGCCATAAAGAGACGAGGCTCTTATGTTTGGTGAGGGAATTTTAGTTCAATTATATAATATCATGTGTGAAAGTAAATAATACAATATGGCAAATACAAGGGATAATTAAGAAAATGCAAGATTTATCAAAAACGGATTTGAAAGAAATGATAATAATAGTGAGATATGGACTCTTATAGTGGTTTTAGGTATTTTTTAAAAATTTTTGCTGAAATTCCTGAATATTTTCGATAACTTTCAGATATAATGGTAGTTTGTTATAATATGTTATACCTAGATAGAGATAAGTATTTTGTGTATGCTTTGTACTAAATTTAGGGATTTTGATAGTATTCTGATATCTTGCTAATGAATGGAAAGGTAAGTTATTTAACTGTACTTCTTTGCAAATTTGTAGTATTGCATAGGTAGGTACATTGAATATTGAAAAGAGAATTTCAGTACAAAATTTGGATGGTTTTTTCAATATTACTTTATTTATCAATCTTTGAACAATTTTGAGTGGATTTAAAATACCATATCATGCATTATTTATTAACCATCGAGAGTCAAGAGTCATAATAATAGAATAGTATGTATGAGATGATGTATTAATGTGAATGAGGCAAGGAGTGTGTGCCAAGACCGAGTTGTTTGGCGGTTCGTTCTCTCTGCCGAGAAACGGCTTGATGGTTAGTTAGTTAGTTATCAATGTTTTCCCAAGTAGGTAACTTGAAGAATGGACATTTGATATTCTTCAAAATATTGTGCTTTTTTAATATGTCCATCAATAAAAGTAACAATAAGAAAGATTTCATCCTGCCCAACCGCGTGGCGACGTAGTTCCCCTATTTCCAAAGTTGGTGCTCGTGTTAGGTATCACATACAATATTGTAATAGCACTGTTGTGTGCAATAACACTTCAAGTGGGTTTTACTATTATACTTAAAAAAAGGCAATTAGCATAATACAGTGGTCATATTTATACATATACGTAGTTCCCCTATTTCCAAAGTTGGTGCTCGTGTTAGGTATTGCATACAATATTGTAATAGCACTGTTGTGTGCAATAACACTTCAAGTGGGTTTTACTATTATACTTAAAAAAAGGCAATTAGCATAATACAGTGGTCATATTCCATCGACATACTACGACAGTGCTACTTACATAATTTTGATCAAATAACATGACGTAAAAAATATACTGTATAATAATGTACAAAGTAATAATACGATACCAAATTAACAAAGTACTTGAAACATTCAGAACATTTAAATATGATATAAAACTTTAACAAAAAAAGTACTGTAAGGAGGACCCATATTATTCTGTCCCCTTTTTATACAATGTAGTGGTTTTGACTGTACCAACAATTGATATGAGAAACGTTCTACCCCCCCCCCCTGTATCTATTGGAACCACAGCCATATTGTATAATTTTATACCTCGTTAAATTATAAAGAAAACCAGTTGAAATTTGAAAAAAAAACCATGTTGAAAAAAAAATGCCATGTTGCCAACTACTAATAAATAACATTAGGTACCTGTTATTGACGACAGCTTGACACTTGTAATTCACACTTAAAAATTCTTGAAAACGCAAATAAAATTTGAACAGAACGCACAAAAGAAACTTTTTTAAAACACAAATCACGATTAGGAAAACTTTAACAAAACTACTTTTATTTTGTTAGGGATTATTACACGAGAAAGCTTACTAAAATGTATTAATTTTCTTGATTCGTTGTCGTTTGTTAGTTTTGTTACAATATTTAAGCTTAAATTTGGTAACCGGCGTTTAAAATTTCGAACAGAGGCGCGGCTAACGTGCGCGATGGCGCGCCGTACCGCGACTGGCCGGAACATGGAGGTGAGCTTTTAGAGCTTTGGGAAGTACGATCATTCTAAATTTGCCCTTGACAACAGAAGCGGTACGTATTTAACTTGACTTGGGATGCACTGAACACTGAACACTATGTGAAATTAGAAAGATTAAGTGAAGACCTGGAAATCATGCGTTTGTAAAAATCGATATCTTTACAAAAAAGTTTAAAATTTTTTTTGTCTGACAAAAAAATGTAATTGTAGAGTATATTTGATTTTTACTTTTATTTTAGGTTTTTTGCCAGAATTACACTTAGATGAAATTAAACGAAGTGCAGAAAATGTATTTATTTTCTTTTGATAAAACATAGATACCTTTCTAAAAATACAATTATCATGGTTGCAATTTTACGTTCCTTTATTTTTTTAAATTTGCTTTAACCCTCCGTAGGTAGAGCTTATAGCTTGTTCTTATTAATTAGACGTACTTAGATAAATCCTACTGGCATTACACACTTAACCTAACCTAACTTTTTTTTTCAAAAATGTAATTTATTTAGCACACTCTAACAGTCTAAATTATAGGGTTGTATAGCGGGTAAGGGAGTGGGGGGCTAAAGGGGTGGTATTCTAGGATTTTATTGAAATTATAAGGATTTTCTCATATTTATTGCTATGTTGTCTTTGACGATTTAATTTCTAGTTATTTGGTTATTACCAGTAGGCATTCTTACCTAGGGTTTATAGATTTCGCTTTGGCATGTGTGTGCATACTCTTCATACATACGTATATCAGGTCGGTCGGTCTTAGATGCTGTGGATGCTCCGCATCCCTTGTGTTCTCGTCAAAATGCTTTTTATCTTTTTTTCTAACCGTAAACAGCAATACTACAGTTTACTAACACAACACACATCGGACACGACGCTTGAGTGAGTCGAAATACATATACATCTCGATATGTATGTATGGTCTAAACTCTAAAGGTCACACATCGCCTGACACACACACACATACCAGCATGGTTACCCAGGCACTCGCTGCTTCAACCCATACAAGACGCGACACGTAACGCACTGTCCGTCGATGTTGAATGCTTCAATCAGGTCCGAATCCAAAAACCTCAGAAGTAAAGCTAATCCTGCGCATGCGCACTGAATTCTGTTTGTCTCGTACAATGAGTGGGATATGCGAGTATCCCGACAGCATCCACTAAACAATAAACGTCTTTAACGCATATGAGCATATTGCACAGAATAGCTTATCACGCATCGAGAGGATTGTTTGAAGTAGGTACATGGGTGATGCATTTTTGACAGTTTATTTGAAATAACTGATACGGAAGTATTGCATAACCATCGATTACATATTCAATTCAGTAAAATGAATTCAATAAATAAAATGGAAACTTCGCCAATGTGTTTTAACGCTGTAAACTATAATGAATTAATTTTAATATAAAATAACTTGATTTTAATAAAATATAATATGGAAAAAATCTAAATGCACTTACCCATCAGTGGCCGAGTTGGCAAAGCGTTTGAGTCCAGGCGCGTGTTCAATTACTCAGCTGTCTAAGTTCTCCTTCGCGACACAAGCCACATTACGCTTTCTGAGGTGGTAGCAGGAGATTTAAAAAATATATTTGGATTATTCGTAACCCAGGGATCTTTGTACTTCTTTAAAAAAAAATTGTATGAAAAATTGAATCATTAAAAAAAAATTTGTGTCCCAGCCATTTAAAAAAAAAATTCTAGATACCGGAAAACCGACTCCCATTTTGAAGATAACATCAAGAAATAAATAGTGTATAAAGCATTTTCAAAACTCAGTTTATTCCCAAATTTCTTGGATTTGTGAATGTGTATTTTTATGTCATTTTCATAGCAGGTAGGTACTATACAACCGTTCTATAAATTGCCATCTCAACACTGGCTTTTCACAACTAGTGAGTCGGGCAATGCGTTATTACTTTATTTATATATAATATTGAGATAAATAAATATATAAAAATATATGTATATATTAATTTATTATTACTCATTGTAACTTGTCGTTATAAAATGAATGTTATGAGTTATGATGTATAGTGTGCTCACCTATAATTGAAATCATCGATATAACGATTTTTAAATCATTGTTAATCATTATAATCATTGTTAATCATTGTAATAATTACGTGATGTGTTTTTCTGTTTGGGCCAGGTAAAACAGGACTTAAGTAAAAGTTTCTGATTACATTAGTAGTATATACAATTAATATATGAGGAAGAATCGAGGTTTATGAGACCGTCAGCACCTTGTTCGTATAACCCAATACCCGGCCCCCTGAAATTCCAGGGTTCCCGGTACTAAATATTGCATCGTAGCAACGCAATATAATGTCTCTCAGGGGATCTCGTTCCTTGTTCTACAAGACATTAGCTGGAACTGGGTACATTATATTACGGCTGCAGTTTATGGAGGAAGGAAGTGGAGGAATTTAAGTTTGGTGGTAAGAACTATTATGTAGATGCAGGTAGTAGGTATTAATCTACGTAAAACGGAAATTATTGTGAGGTTGGCGTGAAAACTGAAGTAGATTGTTATTCAGTTAATCAAATCAAGTTTTATGCCGGGCCTATATATACAAAAAACCCTAACATATTTTAGTCCGAAATTTTTTGCCAATTTTGGTAAATTTTTTTTTTTTTAATTTTTGTTTTCTTCTTATTTTTTTCTCTGTTTCTGTTCATTAACATCCACAAAAAAACATATCTCAGCCTGGATCAAAAATCAAGATTTTTACTTCATTCAAAACATAATAACTAAAAACCAAACTATAAAAAGGGTAAAATAACTAAATTCATTTTTCGAGAAATTACCAACTATACACACACTTAAAATTAATATATATGTATACATTTGTTTATAAATAATCAATTAAAAATAACCACTAATTTAAAAAATAAATAAAGAAGAAACTTTCTACTACAACACATAAATACTTAAACATAACCACGTAAACACCTCAGCACAGGTTCTCCTAGTGAGGTGTTCACGAAACATACAACATTACCCAACCTTCTCAAACCTGCCTTACACATAACATAATAAAAAGTTCAAAAATTATATTATTATGTATAAATATTAATAATTATGTGAACACTGTAATATTATATAGAAATAAAAAATAAAAAAATAAATAAAAAAGTACTGATATTGTTTTTAATTTTCATAAATTTCCTCCATATTCTATGGATGGTGGCGGTGGCAGATGTAAGAAATAATATTACAAACTGTGTATGGTGTAAGTAAGTATGAATGTAACGGAACGCCATTATACGACTGTCAAATTTTACCTGCAGAAACTTTTATATTTGATTATATTATTTTGTTTTGTAATACAAGCACGTTCTAATAATTTCATGTTTATGTCCCTAATAAATAATTAAAAAGGGTTTGATCAGTGTTGATAATAAATTTAGTACGAAAAAATGTTTTGATTCAAGTAGGTACATAGTTGATACTTTAATGAACTGAGTGCAATATTTAGTATGTTCTTTTTAGAATAATACGTTATTGTAATGTGATGTTATAATATAACGTTATTTTTAGTTACATAATCGTTTCCTCATCCTAAATAATGTTTTTATTGAAAACATAATATTATTCGAGGACCAGAAATCAATTAGGCCCAGGTCAGAATTATTGGTTTCCTATTTTTGATGCTCGGTTGAGAACAAATAAACGATCGTTCTTACATAATACTAAAATTATCGGAGTAATAAATAATCTGTTTTTAAATTTAATTTATCTTAATCTTATGTTTTTCATATATTTTCAAATGTTTTGTCTAAAATATATTTGTAGGTAAAATGGAGGCCTCAGCACGGGTAAACTACCTAGTGAGGCCAACATTATTGAACTTTATTATAAAATGTAAAAATATTGCATCAATAAAAAAACAAAAAAAAAAAATATATATATATATATATATAAATATATAAAAATTATTAACTGAACGTTAAAGATGGTGGCCGTTTTAATGGTTCATTAAAAAAACCGTTTTCAAATGTGATATATTCTTGTATATTCAGGCTTTCTTAAATGCATTTTTTTCAATATTTTGTTACCTACATGTCTGAAGACAGATCAAAGGATTATTGTCATAGTGGTGACATTGAGATAGTGACGTTTTTTTGACAAATTGTTTAATTCTTCATTTGGAATAAAAAATATTACAAAAAATGTATTGTTTATCATTAAGTAAACAGGTATTTAAGTTGGAACATACTTACAAATCTTATAATTGCGGAGGAAATTTAGGTTTTGATTTATAAGAGAAAAATGGGCACATTATTCATAAATAGAACAACCATTTTATGTAGGTATGTGGTACCCGAATAAGATACCCTGTATAAGATACCGTACCTTATGACAAACATTGAAAAACAGACAAATACAATGTTGTGATATGCCTGGCTGTGCAAATTGGCTATAAACATAATATGTAAGTCATCTCGAGAAACGGAAAAGTTTAGATTCTAAATTGTAGTCCGTGATCAGGGCAAAATAAAACTTATTATTTAAGTTCTAAATGACGTGAAAATGTGAAAGGACAAAAAATAATTCGTTATTATTTTGGCCGGGAATAGAACTCGTAACCTCCGATGAGAATCCCACTCTATGTAATAAATACATTTGTTCAGAAAACATACAGGATCGTATAAAATTGGCAATGACAGTTGTTGATAAAACCGCTCAGTGGGAGTAACGCACGGAGAAGAATTAATATATTTGACCTTGGAAACACAACGTATTTATTGTTTTCCGTTGACTTCCTATTTTGTATTGTGTTGGATATTCATTGAATAAACCCACTCCGAATTTCGTGTTAACTTTATTTTGGTAAATTCCTTTTATTAAATATTATGTTGAATATTTATATTGAGAAATCGTATACAAAATAATATTCTGGAATAAGGAATGATGGTCCGAGAACATAGACATTTAATGCCTGATACACAATCATTCTTATAGAGATACATTCTTAAGATGATAGACTTCGCTTTTCGGCCCATACAAAAAGGACGCCCGGGTAAAAACACTTTTTTACATCGAAAATTCCACAAAATGAATATATTTTTTTTTATACTGCCTTCTGGAGGGTGAAAACTATGTTGGTATGTTTTCGAATTTTCGATGCGTTTCGTATTAACGTAAAAATTCACTGTCAAACATGTACGATTTATCAAAAAATATTATTTAAGGAAAAAGTGCTGCTAACTCAACTATCATAAAGAATTATAAAATTATAAAAAGCTACCGACGTAGTTTCTTCTTTCTAAAAAATATATATTTTAAAAAATTTCAATTTCGTGAAAGTTTCGGTGTAGAAAAGTGTATTCTTCATAAACCCCTTTTCGAGCGATTTCTATAGGTAAATTTGAGCGTTGTCTCATTCGCACATTTCGCATTCGCATGTATTGTAAGTGTGCGTGAGCTTATTGTGAGCGGGACAGAATGACAGACGCGGGTGTTTCGCGTGTGGTTCAAAGTATAGCCCCTTAAGAGAAACGTTAGCTTATTTCAAGGCATACAACCGAAGGTTCGGAAGACAGAATGCTTTAATGCCCGGCTCTTTCTTTATAAAGCTTCTAATTAAGCGCCTTGCAGTGCTGTTGAAGCTATTTATAGTCATGAAACATTTTATTTTAATTGGTGAAGGAAATATGATGATTTATTCCAATTAAGGTAGCTCTGTGGCGATGGGAGCGTCACCCGAAGCAGTTAAATATGTAAGTTTATCCAGATATATGAAAAAGCGCAGGGTGTTAGCATAAAAAGCCATCATTAAAATCTCTACACCATCTGCGGTTTTTTTTATTTTTTTTTGTTCTGAAAAAGTTTGCAGAAACAATAATCAACTTGTCATAAATATTTTCTTATGTATGTTTGATAATAATGGTTGTTTGGTGTCCAGATGAGAAAAACAGATTAGTATTATCCCTTCTCTTACCCATCTCTTCGGCCTCTCAATATACCGCAATTTGGGGCGTCGTAATCGGATCAGGTGGAAATCTTGTATTGTTTCCTTAATCAGTAAAAAACACCATTTAATCCTGCCGCTAAAATTTAAAATATATGTAGAGAGCGATAAGGTTTAAATTCCTACTTAACGCAACAAAAATATGCAAGAAAAAAACATTTTCAAAAAAATGTGTATTTTTTTATTTTGCAAAGTTCAATCACCAATAATTAAATATTTTACGCCTATTTTGAAAATAATTATATTGGTCCCATTATACAATAAAACTGTGACAGAAAATGGGTTCTTAAGTAGGAGATTTTGAACTTTTTAGTAGTTTTCATAGGCAGGATATTATACATCTGGGCCTACAAAAAAGGGCAAGTTATACTTGCAGTATTTAATTAAAACATTTGAAATATATCTAAGCGATCAATTTTAAACATCTGAAACACAATTGTAGTGCTAGGGCTTAACGACACTTTTTATATCTTTGAAAATATTAGCTATCTCCTCATTGGTGTATACTCATACCCCTTTTAATTTCATTTTATACAATTACATTAATAATACAACAATAATTTTACTCAACTGATGAACGACCATTTACTCTACATTAATGATTGTCTTCCAGTGGTGTAAAGTTTAATACATTTAATAAAGTTTATTACTATTCATTAGTAAGGCCCATAATGTACAGTGCTTGTACAAATTGAATGTACGAGTCTATTATAGTCAGGAACCTGAATAAATTATATTAAAATTTCGATGATATCCCAAGGGACTCGAAAGAAAGACATTCTCTGAGTCGCTGTTTGAAATTAGTCGAAGACATAAATAAGCGCGGTGAAAACACGTGACATTGAAGGACGAAGTGCTCAGAAAAGTGTAAGTGACTTAGAAAGTCCTTCATTCAGCAGTGGAGAGGTAACTTCTGATAACCACTGGAGCGACAGAGCAATTTAAAAAAATTTCTCGGATTACTAAAGGAAATTTTTCCGCCCACATTAAAAAAAAATCATACCTCCGAATTTAAATAGGAAACATACAAACTGATTATAGTTCTATATAGCCAATGAATTATCCTATCTTTTTTCGATTATCACATATTCGTAGGATTTATAAAAAAAATATTATTAAATCGTTAACTTTAAAACATTTTAAAGAATCTAGAGAATTTGCCATATTTTGGTAACAAAGCAATCCGTGGTTTGAGAAATAGTGCCATACTGGGGCAAAAAGCGCTCGAGTGGATAATGTATTTATTATTGTGTAGTAGTAGTATTAGTTCTTACGCGGGATCCGTGTACAGATGTTGGGAGCGGGTTCAGCGTGTCTTTCAACTGCACACCGGTGCCTAAGAATCCAATGTTATTTCCGCAAAGCACCTTTCATTGAAATGGCGGTAAAAAATAACACAAACATTTGTAGAAATCCCACTCTAATTGTCCAATGCCAACAATTTTTCAATGTTTTTAATTTTAAAAAAATGTTTTACTTAGGTAAGAAAACATCTTTCTACATAGGTAAGACAACCAGAAATGTAAATATTAGAATAACGGAACATTTAAGATGTTAAAATAATAATAATTTTTCGGAGTTTGCCAATCATTTTATTTCCACCAATCATACTTTTAATAAGGACACAGGGGTTAAAATTCTTCACCGTAATAATAAAAGCAAAAAATTAGATAATTTGGAAGCACTTGAAATAAAAAAAAATCCCAAAATAATAACGCTAGTAATGAATAATCAAATTAATTTATCGTGTAGTCCCATTCTAGATATGTTTCCAATAAACCGCTCAGATTGCTGGAATTCCCGCAATTACCCCCCTCCCCCTTTGACCTCCCACTCCAGCAACTAAATGTTTGGTACATATCTATCAATATGTTGTATCATAAGTTTTAATATTCTCCTGACGAAGGAAGGGTTCTTCCAAAACCGGTAGAGTGTAATTAAAAAATTTAAAGAGGTCTAAAACAGATTAATATATTCTATTGTAAAAAAAATGTCTCCGGAGACCAAAATTTCATTAAAATTTTAACTCCAAAAAATATCAGTAATAACTGGTTTAAGTCAATAAAGTATATCCATTAATATATATTACATATATATCCATTAATATATAGAATATCTGGGATCTAATGCTAGAAGTGCCTAATGTCAAATTTCTAAATCGCCCGAGTATTAAAATTGTTTTTAATTTCTTGGCACAAAAACACTGAATCAAAATTTTGACTTCTATATTAGATAGGCCACTATTTCATCAATCTAGAGCACCTAATAGAGGTACTCAGAGCATTCAAATCGGGGGGTTTTAGAGTACTTTCTGGTACTTTAATCAAACTACCAAAACTGAGAGAGACACTTCTAGCATTATCCCAGATATACACACGAGTATACCTACATTTTTACAGCTAAATGTGAGCCGAATGAATAATATTAAATGAGATTGAAATATTAAAAATATTTTTTAAAGTATCTACGCTGTAAATAGAGATTGAATCATTCGATATTTAAATGACGTAATAAATAGATATTGCTAATAAATTTAAATTGAATTTTATATTATTTAATCAAGCATTCATTCCGAATATCACAACACATTCTGATAAGCCTGACTAATGCCCCAAATTCAGGAAATATTAAATCACACTCGGGCTGTTTTTAGGCCGTAAATTTAAATTGAATTGGCAGGATGGAAATAAGTCGCGAAAATACGAAAATCTCGATTGAGTAATGTGTCAAAGAGAATGGAATTGGCAAATCCCACTCACAATCAATTTAATTTTATTATAGTATCGACTTGCGTTGTTTTAATATAAGCTGGAGTTGCCTTCGCCATATAAAGTAATGACATAAAAGACAAACATTTTGAAGTTAACACAAATCAAACACTCTTCTTGAATCCTCGCTGATTTTTATTTTTATACAAAAATCTGTTTATATCTTTACGAGGATGAGCTCTGGAGTTGTGAAATTTGTGTAACAAATTACAATAGCGCGCGAGTTGTTTGAACATTGTGTGTATTTCATATACTTTAGCGGCAGGGAGGGATGGAGGGAGGAGGATGGAAAAGGTGTGAATTGGGTGGGTAATTTCTTTCTTTGAGTGGCATTGCAAACGCACTTCATTAAACGAGTTATTTTAGGTAATAATGGTTTTCAAAATAAAATTTTGAGATTTATTTAACAGATTTAACAGGAGAAGTAGATTACTGAAGGTGTTTTGAAAGGGAGCCACGTAAAAACGAATAACATAGTAAGCGACTTTGTGAAATTATTCAATAAAATAGCACTTATTTAAAATAGAGCGAAAATTTCTTGATATCTGAGTTCCAAATCAGCAAGTGGCAGCAGTAAGCAGTCTAAAGAAACATTGTGAATCTTTGCTCGCCTATAGCATGTTTAACAACAGAATCATATATATTTTCTAGCTGACCCACCCTCGCGTTTCTGTGGCTAATGAAACACAACGACGTCTACTGGATGGCTACCTAACCTGATAAACAAGTGTTATGTCAAAAAAACCTCAAAACATTTAATTCGCAATAATAAATATTGAGGTCAATAATCGAGATAAAAACTATCCTATATTTTAAGTTGGACCAAATTACACACAGGAAGCCAAATTTCATTACCATCGGTAAAGTAGTTTCGGAGTTTACCTCGGACGAACATTGTGACACGAGATTTTTATATATTATATTTAATAATTTTCGGAGCATACTCGCGATTTTTTTTTCCAATTAAGATATACTTTTCAAAACTAAAAATTACACTCCCTTACTAATAATAAACGTGTTTTAATGTTTACGCAACTGACAAACAACCATTAATGTACTAAAACGGTTGTAAACCAGTAAAGTTATGTAAAATTTTAAACACATTTTTAGTGAGGCCCTAAGGCCTAAGAGTTAAATGTTATTCATATACTTTGGTCGGAAAAAATCGAAACGTGTGTTCTAACTGCGATTGTTTTATCCTGGAAGCATTAAAACAGATATATAAAATATCGTAAATTAAATGATATGTTAATTTTTATAAATCTATTTTATTATTAATCCCTCAAAAAGTGTTCCACTGCTCATAGCTAAATATTTCTGTTCGCTACACTCACAATTATTATGAGCTATGAGTATTATAGTGATAAAGTTTGAACTATTTAGAATTTAGATTCACCAAATTTAACAACAGATTTCATTCTGATTGGATTTCTCTCAAGGTATCTTTGCTTGTATTATTTATTTTATTATTATTTTGTAAACATATTTTTTTATGGTTTTACTTCAAGTGTAAATGGGCGATCCATGTGTTAGATTCCCCTATCTTAATGTGCGGGAACGCCTGTAATCACGCCGGACGCGTGCCCAACATCTGTACTCGGTTGGCATTGGCCACATGAACAGCTGGGCTGTGAAACGACTTGCCGGCTTTTGTGTTTTCTTCATAATAAAATACAACATTCTTAAAGTCCAAGGCTCACTTCTTCATCTCCTTAAAAATGACCCAACACATTGCGTTCTCCAAGATTCGTAGGCAACGATATGATTTCTTGTAGGTTTATAAAATAATAAAAGATTTAAAATTTGGAACGGCAAACTTTGAGACCTCAATGATCGTACAGCCATGTCAGATGTGTTGCTAGGTCCAAGGAATACTAACCTAATTTCACCTAATGGCCGTGTGATCACCGGTGAGATCGCAACAACTTAAAAAAATAAAAATTTTTGAAACGATTTTGTCCCTTATGTATAAAAAAATTTTATCAAGAAAAGGTCAGAATCTATTGGGCCGTTCTCGTTCTCGACGCAACAGAAAGCCTAATTTACATAAAATGTCTATGATGAACGCGGCGTCACTTTGGCAGCTGTTTTTACATAATCTCCCGATTTTATCATTGTTTTTTTTTTATATAAATTCATTGTGGAGAGAATAGATTCTTAAGTATTATCAAGAAGATCGTTTTATCTACATTATTTTCATGTAATTTTTGTAATATTTCACAAAAGAAATGTCGTAAATATTGGGTTCGTAAGAAATGTCAAAATTTTTACGTCGAAAAGAATAATTGATTATATTTTTAGCACAATTTTTTTACGAGTTTCTAATACAAAATAATATTATTAGTAACAACAGTTGTATAAACTACCAAAATCTGAAAGAATTATTACTGTAAACTTATAAAGTGCAACACAAAAATATTCTGAAGTGCACATTAGAGGTTTTTTTTTAGAGCCATGCAAAGCCTTTTAAAGGTTAACCCAACATAATCTTATCTTATCTAACCTAACCCAACCTAACCTAACATGAAAAAAGAGAAATAGGTGGCATTTATCCGAACTTTATCCAAATGCATCGAGACAAATGTGATCAGAAAACTTCGTATTAGAAATATATCTGGGTGTAAAATATTTGAGCCCAATTATCATATTCGATTGCGTGCTAACACTACCACTCTAGTGTGATCAGCTTCAGTGCTTAAATGTCAGTATTTTTTACATTTTATGTCACCTGAATGAGTTATCCTCCAAACAACTCGTGAAAACAAATGTTTTCTGTAATTTTATAATTGTTAAATATTTCACGTTTGACCGAATTGAAATAACTCTGCTAATTGATTTGTTTGAATAATCAACATCATGGAAAATTTTCTACGATAAAACATTGTGATCTTTGAGTTTTAAACAGATTTTTTTATGAATATGGCATCACATGAATGAAAAAAATTATTTATAGTCCGTAACATCTGTATTGGATAATGCTTAATTTGTGACATTGTTTTAATCTGTATCAAATTCAGAGAACAGAATTATGTATTTATATTGTGATACTAAGGAGTTTGTCTACCTCGGGAGCAAAATAACATGGGACGGTCCGTCTAAGAGCGAGGTCGACAGCCGTATACACAAGGCTAGGCTTGCATTCAATAAAAGGTCGAAAATAATAGAATCGAATAATATAGACCTTAAACTGAGAATACTCCTCATTAAGACCTATGTATGGAGTATCTTGATGTACGGCTGCGAAACATGGTGCCTATCCGAAAGAGATAAACGGAGACTAGAGGCTTTTGAGATGTGGTCCTATAGAAGACTATAAGGAATTTCCTGGAGAGACCGCATTACAAATGAGGAGGTTCTACAAAGAATCGAAGGAAGAAGGCACCTGCTTAGGACCTTGTCCGAAAGGCGTGCAAGATGGATCGGCCATATAATACGACAAGAAGGCCTCTTGCATGCCATAATGGAGGGTATGACTGAGGGGACAAACTCTAGGAGACGCCCACGCCGAGACCTGGAGGACCTGCTGGTGGACATGCCCTGCTCATCATATGCAGACTTCAAAAGAGCCGCACAAGACAGGAAAGAATGGAAGAAAAAAATAAAGGAAATTGCTGCAAACCAATCACAGGATTGAAACCAAAGAGAGAGATTGTGATACCAGTGCGATAAAAGTGATGCACCAACGATAGCCAGTGAGCTCATTTCGTGCGGTTGATTTGGCTAAAAAGTTAATTCGTACAACGCATGGATGTGAATGAAATGAGGGGAGTGTGAAAAGGCGTAGTGGTTTAGGCATTAAATCAGCTACATGAGCGAAGAAATGGCGTGAAGATTATTTTTTTATGTTATTTTGTCATAAATAGGTTATATTCACAGAATTTTCAAAAAAAGGACAATAACGAGTTTTTTAAATGTTGATGATAAGGATTTAAAATTTGCCATTTTCAAAAAAATTCAAAAATGACATGTTATTCGTTCTTTGTGAATTCGGAGGCGTTGACGTCACACGTAGAAAAATGTTATCCTAAAATAGATCATTTTATTCGTAAAAACGGTTAAAAATGGGACTGAAATTTTTACGAACAAATTAACAGGGTTTCAATGTTTATTGGCGGGAACATGTAAGAATAATTTGTTGGTATACGTAATTTCGTACATTTTCGTGTATATTCTTACATTTTCCCGCCAATAAACATTGAAACACTGTTAATTTGTTCGTAAGAACTTCAGTCCGTTTTTAACAGTTTTTATGAATAAAATGATCGTATTTTAGAATAACATTTTTCTCCGTGCATGCCGGCCAACTCTGGTGGTAGTCTTCTTATCAGACATTGGCGCATTCCGTATGGTCATAATGATGTTGTATCTAGTTGGAACCGTTTCGGAATGTGCAGTTTTTCAAATCAATGATTTTGAATGAAAATATTAAATTATAAATTATGTTTAGTAAAAAGATCAGAATAAACCTTAAATCTTCCCTTACATGGTTTGTGAAAATATCTCGTTACTCCGTTAAATTTTTTATGTAATAATAGATTTGGATATATGAATTATCAACGAGTGAGTATGGATGGACTAAGTTCAACCAAATCATCTTTTACCTCGACCTTTTAGCTAAAATTTCTTTTTATAAAAAATTGTTAGTATATTCCATTTCCCTTTCGTGGCCATTTTAATGGTTAAGTTAAGTTAAGTTGAAAAAAGAACCTTGTTTTTTCAAACGTGAATACGTCATGTTAAATTGGAATTTCTTATTCAAACTTCTTCAATATTATGGTACCTATCTGCCTAAATTTATTTGATAAAAGGTTTCTCTATGAGACAGTCACGTTTCTTTGTAGGAATTATAAAATTACTTATTTGAAATTTAAAAACGCATAGGGGAAGAGTGCCCGAGACGGCATGGTGGCAGAGATGGCATAGTGGCCCTTTCCCCAAAACTAGCCACAATATTGGCTCCACCAATTCTGTTATCAGATTGGTCTGAGTTTGGAGCATTAGTTTAGGTGAAAGCTAGTCAGTCTGCAACGTTTTGCCGAGCGTCAGGCGTCATTGTTGTAAAATCGGTGTTTTGAAATCATATTGTGTGAAGTTTTGAATCGACCTGGAGCCAAGGACCTACATGGAATAAGGTTAGTCTTCATGTACCAAATACTTATAAATAGTTTGTGTTTATATTAGAGTAAGTGATGTGCGTTTTTTTGCAGTAGTTTAAAAAAAATATACTTCTTAATTATGGTACATGTTGCTAAGATGGCATACGTCTCGAGGCGGTGGTAAGCCATCTCATCTTTCATGAGAAATATTTTAGAGTTTTTTTTTTAAGATGAAATTGTCACCGTTTTGGGTTTACGAATTAAAATTATAACGAATAAAAAGGTATTAGCGGAACATAAATTAATTTAACAACCTTTCTTCAGATATAGCTCAATATGTTGGAAAAACTACGAGACAGTCTTGGAATGAATCCCAAATGAAAGAAGCTTTCGATGCTATTGAATCCAAGAAGATGGTTTGAATGCATTGTCCTTACCAGAAGAGAAAAAACATCTTATTTGTGACGTATGTTTCAATTCTTCTAAAATTTATTTAGTATTTTTGAATTTTGTAACTTAGGTTTAGTGTATGCCATCTCATCGATGGGTATGGGTAAGATGGCGTATTTGAGGAGCGTTTGATTTTAATATATTTTTAAATGAAAACCGAGCAGTTTTAGTTTTTTTATTAACATATTCTATCGATAGAAAAGAGTTGTATTACTAATAACCTCATACTCACTGTACTTTTTTTTAAATACATATTTTCAGAAAAGTATGCCGTCTCAGATACTCTTCCCCTTCATGGTTTTTAATTAAAATTAGAAACGGTGTATGTGAAATTCTATGCTCTCAGTCGCATATTTGCGCATAATATGTAATCTCCCTGTCTATTAACCCTGAACCTTCCAATATTGTAAGGCCGTGTCACAATCAGCCCGGCACGGAAATGACAAGTGTTCCAGGCACGTTCCGGCGACGTTCACGGGATCGGCGGCGTCAACCGCGTAATGACTTACGCAGAGGAACCGGCGTCGCTTCATTAACGTGACTAATGCGTCCCCGCGGTGATGCAAAGGGTTGCGCCGACTCTCATTGTGGAATTGTAGGAATAAACGAAGTTACATAGACCTCAGACGAATCCTAATGTAGTGGATATTAAGAGTAAATGAAAATTCCTCAAAGAAACTCTTTCAGTCATCATTGTTCAGTTTTTATTGCTTGTATTACAAACAGCTCGTCTTCTTAGCCAGCATTATGTGATAGGTGTTCATTTTACTCTCGTGTAACATGGTTGAAACAGTTCTCAGCTCTCTTGGTAGTTAGATTAAAAATATTTTAGAATATAGCGGGTGTAAAAAAAACAAACAATATGTCGGTTATCGGAGTATATTAATACGATAATGCCCGTACGGTTCAAATTAAGGAATCCGACTCCGATTCGTAAATCTTCACGCCACACTGCATGGACACCGTTCTGAGCCGTCCGTGAACGTGCATTTTTCCACGGAGCTGCTGCCGTAATATACGCACTTAGATCTCGCCCATACGCGTTTTGCAAACGGAAGTGGCGCCATCTATAATACTATATAGAAGAGGAAACATTTTTCGCTTTTATTCAATATTAAGAAGATTTATGTTCATCTCATTATTCACGGTATTAATGTAAGGATGTCTACTATTATATATCTACCTATTAAATATAAGTATTCTGTATTTTAATCTTAATAATAGTAGTTAGTTTTGCAAAAGGATGATGCTTTATGAATAGTCACCAACACTTAAACTGGGCGAAGCAGACCGAAAAGCCACCCGCAGGTTTTTCACTGCTAGTTTATTATTATTATTGCAGTTTACGAATAATATTATTATACTTATTTTCATGTCGGTTTCTCACTGCTAAAAATCGTAACTCCTTTTTCATAAGTTTGATAGATTCTCCCGTCTTAAAAAACGGGTTGCAATCTGTAGAGCACAGGCGTCGGGTAGGAATGCTGTCCTTGTTCTACCGGTATTTCAATGGAATATGCTCCGAGGAACTAGCATCATTGATCCCCTCGGCACCGGTGCATAGTCACACCAAACGCGCGCTTAACATATGTACACGGTTGACATTTGTCACATGAGAACGGGTGGTTTCTACGACTCGTTCTCATGTGACTCCTTCCTCTCCTCAAAAAGACCCTCCACACAGCATCTCACTAGATGACATAGGCCCTGAGGGAAATTATTTTTTTCCGGGCCGGGAGTTTATTTAAAAAAAAAAAAAGTTATTATGGTCAAGGCTTCTCTACTATTCGCTGTCGTGTGCTGCGTGGAGACTCAACGACACCCTGATACCAGACGCCAGTGATAATTGACCGTGACCTTCCTTTGCTTCTTATGACTTCCACTTTGCCAGTGACTATGTATTTCTCCAAGTTGGAGTATTCAGTTTGGTGAGCAAAGAGTACAAACCATCTTAATGGACACACTTGTGCGTCTGGCTACCCATGGAATCCCTACCATTTTTGTCCAGCATCAATCACCCTTTGTGGGCGTTTATCTATCAGTTTTCTTTCGCTGGCTATAAGTTCCATTAATATATTGTTATATTATTACGTCTGGTACGTCAGTGTCCGCAGCTCTCCACGCAGCGCAGAACAGGGAGGAGTCCATGAGCCTTGTCCACCATGTAAATTGGAGTTGGGCGTCACGATCCTCAGCAATAAGGAACTGACTTGAGTAGAAAGAGAAGATATTATTACAATCGCTATTTATTGAATAACCAACACCTCTGCCATATGTCACCCCTAGTGGTTCACTACATTTGGCGACTTAGCAGGGGTGCCCGGGTTCATGGATTGAGGTTTGTCCAGGATACGAAAAAAACCCGACTCTTTTAAATGATTTTATTGAAGAATCGTATGAGTTTTTCTAATTCATTCTGTGATATTTATTCAATTCTGATGTGAACCAGAAATATTTATCAGCTCTTTCAGATAACACTATTTATCTCGTAAATTTTTCCCAATTTTTATGTCTTTGAAAGCCTAAAAATATTATATTATCGGAAATGATTTTTTTTGTAAGGTATATTATTATTTTTAATAGGATATTAATTTAATATTATTTATTTGACTGTTCCTTTGAGAAAAAAGATTGTTTGATAACCAGAAGGCAATAAAGATAATATTCATATAAATAGAATAATATTAACATCCGCTTGCCATAATATTCTTCGTATTACATATTTGTTTTGCTAGTGAATAGAAACTCAATTCCTTTGAAAATAATATTATTTGTCTTTAGTTTTTTTTTAAAATCCTTCCATAAATAAAGAACTTCCGTGAAATATGAATTCACAATCATCGAGCTGATATTTTTTTTTAGAATCAGATCAATTTGTTAGTTCTAAGAAAAAACATTTTTATAAAGAGGTAATATTTTTATTTTTATTATTAACTCTTTATCTTAATGAGTTAAACCTCAAATTATAATATAATCTTCATTAATTAAAATATTCTTAATTGAAACTCATTTCAATTGAGTTTCGCTAATATTATCTTTATTAATTAAAATATTCTCACTCGAAACTCATTTCGATTGAGTTTCGCTTAAATTATCTTCATTAATTAAAATATTCTCAATCGAAACTCATTTCGATTGAGTTTCGCTTAAATTATCTTCATTAATTAAAATATTCTCAATCGAAACTCATTTCCATTGAGTTTCGCTAATATTATCTGCATTAATTAAAATATTCTCAATCGAAACTCATTTCGATTGAGTTTCGCTAATAATATTATCTTCATTAATTAAAATATTCTCAATCGAAACTCATTTCGATTGAGTTTCGCTTAAATTATCTTCATTAATTAAAATATTCTCAATCGAAACTCATTTCGATTGAGTTTCGCTAATATTATCTGCATTAATTAAAATATTCTCAATCGAAACTCATTTCGATTGAGTTTCGCTAATAATATTATCTTCATTAATTAAAATATTCTCAATCGAAACTCATTTCGAATGAGTTTCGCTAACATTATCTTTATTAATTAAAATATTATAAAGAGGTATTATTTATAATAAAAAATAAATTACACTTGAACAGAGCAGTTTTGTGTTATTGAACTACAAATACGTTTTACTTGGCTACAATAAGCTAAATATATTTTTATACATAATTTTGTTTTTATTATAATATTTTATACAATCATTTTCTACAAAAATAATTATTTTCTGCCCAAATGGATGGCGACATAGTTCTCCATAGTAACATTAAAATTAATAATATAACAAATAAAAATCGTGTAAAAATTACCACCCCTACCAGGAACACATAAAGAAAGGAAGTAACATGTTCATTTTTTCAGCATTCTTCCCCTAACTCACATGTCTCCCACATCAGGCGAGTAATGGAACATCGCATATGATGCATCACGACTTTGCTGGGGGTACGGGTCTATTCTCGTCCCACCAACATTGGTCCATGCCTCAATGTGCGCTTGGGAGCGTGCGGAGATCAATGACCTCGAGGTAATTATACTCAGCATTCATCTCTATTAATAAATGTATTTAAATTCAGATATGACAAGTCATGGTATACTGTATGATGCTGTGAAATGCAACACGTAAAAGTGGTAAAGTAATAAATCATATACATTGCCACTTGTGGATGAAAGTTGATTTATTATTTGGGTGTGGTTAGAAATCACATTCTTTCCTATGATGTTCATAACGTCCTTCTGCACTTTCAACTAACTCTAGATGTAATGATTTCAAAAACTATGAATATCGTTGAAATTTTCGGAAGATACAAAGTTACTACATCTGATCATAGTTTAAAAATCTGTTATTTTCTTTCATAAGTATTGTTTTAAAAAACAATCCATAACCGCAAATTCGGAAAGGGTTTCCAATATCTATAATGTTTTTTTTTTGGTTCCATTTAATTATTTTTTTATTATTTTGTGATACCTCACAAGAGCACTTACTGCTTGTGTAAAGACAGGGGAACTGCATTGCCACACGGATGAGCAGCTTTGTGAGGCGGGTTAATATAGGGGCTTTAGGAAGGAATTAATTAATGCCGGTTTTAAAGTGTCCTTCGTTTGTATGAATGAGTAAAAATAGATCTCGGTAGCTCATTCTACTACCGCACAAGAGTCGCAATTGACACCGTCTGGCCAGTGAGATTATAAGGCTGTGCTGTGAAAACTGAAGGTAGTGAAGATTGGGAGGAGATAGGGAATAGGAAGGAGGGGAAGTCGCTGTATATTCAGGTCTGTTCACCAAACACCGATAAAGCCATTTCAAGCACCTTTTCTATTCTGAAAGATGGTCTTATATTCGGGTGATAGTGATAATATCAATGAATCATCAAAAAATAATAAAATTAAATGTATACGCGCAAGCCGGGATTTGAACCGTGAAAAATAAAAGAAGGGAAACGAAGTTACAGACAAAAGTGGTACCATCGTAGTTTTTTAAAAACTTGTTCTTCGATTTATTGTATTTTGTTTATTAGTTTTAATGTATTATGTAAGTACATGCGGTACAACCGTAATTGGTATTTTAAATATTTTTGTAGAAAAAAAGAGAAAATTCTAAATATTATGCTGAAACTTAATCTTCTTACAATGAAACTAGCTTTTATAAGGCTTTGAGAACTTCGTATTATTTTTCTTGTAGTGTGATTATATTTTTATATTATTTTTAATTTTTTTTAAAATTTGAAACATCAAATTTCTTAATTCCGTAGATATATGGTAAAAAATTCTACAAACAATGTTTTGTGATTATCGTTAAGTTTCGAGTTTACAGCTTGATATTTTGATGTCTTTCAAAAAATATCCCAATTAAAAAGATATATAAAAAAAACATATTTCATGGTAATTCCGCAAAGAAAGAGATACATACCATTATTGTGCCAATTCCTTAGAAATGTTTACCATTTTTCGCCGTTCAACTATTTATAAATTTAACGGTATTAATTTCTTCCTACTTTTTCCTCGAAATATTTTTCGATTATGGGTACATACACAACCTGTTTGTAACGATTCTTAAAAGTTTTTTCCCATTCAAATAATTGTTGGAAATGGTAAGCTTACTGGAATGAATGAATGATTTTTTGAGTGGTTCGACATGAATATCACGATATTCAATGGTTATAATAAAAAACATCCCTCTGTGAGGAACTTCACTACTAGTGGTGGGTTTTGTTTGTTTTTTACTATAGTTCTGTGATTGAATACAGTGAAATAATATTTCCTTTCTCTATAATATTGTGTTATTTGATGAGTTTTATATTGATATAACAGGTACTTAATTTGCTCCAAAGAGTATTTTTTGCAATTAGATATAATTCACGTAACATATCTTCCGAAGAAGACATGTCATGGCACCATCAAGTGAATCAAATACTTGATTTGAGCCATGTAAAGAGTCAGGATATCAGAAGAGTAGAAACGGTATATTAATGTACCAAGAAGTGTGTCGATAGTATCGTTTGGAGGTCTTTTATCTCTGCCTACCACTGATGATAAACGGCATGATGGTAAGATAGTTAAATTTTGATTTCTCTATCGTCAAAAATATACTACCACACACTAAATGCACATAAAATTTCTGTATCAGTTTTCTGACAAATATTCTCATTTTGTTTGATTGCGCTCACATACTTCCTTGATGATACTATGGACGGATTGTTGCGCAGAATTTGAACAAATCATAAAATTTTGTTATTATTTAAGTTCTTCGAAAGTCTTATTCAAGTTCTGTTATTATATAAGTTCTGTGCAATAATCGGCTCATCATGATATGATAAAACCAATTGATTAGAACTTGAATTTAAATTATCGAAGAAAGCAAACAATTTGTGGCTGAAATTATACAATATGAAACAAATACTTTGTTTTAACCACTGGAGCGACAGATCAATTAAAATATTTTTTCTCGGATTTCTAAAGGAAATTTTTCCGCCCACCTTAAAAAAATCATACCTCCGAATTTGAATATGGAGACATACAAACTGATATGTATATATAGCCAATGAATTCCCCTATCTATAGTATTATTGTCCTGGTGCCCGTAGGTCTCTGACGTCGCGGGTTACCAAAACCCTCTATTCCATCTCTGTACGTAAAAGTTTGGGACAAAACTACTGCTGTGATTTATCATAACGCCTATTCGGTTGAATTTAAGAACCCCACTCTAATTACATTTGTGACGCCGCGGCATATCTGAACCCTCTCTTCCATCGCTGTGCGTGAAAGTTTGAAACTAAGCTGCTTTTGTGATTTGTGGCCGCCCGCTCGCATGCTTGGTTTTCGCGTAACGCCGCGTATGGCGTATGGGCGCTGCAGTCGCTGTCGGCGGATTGTCTGGAGATGGTCGATCATATTTATGTGGTCGATATTCCTGTCATGGTTACTTCGATTTATTATAAAAGTTGAATACATTGTAGGTGGATATTTGCTTTTATAGTTTTTTGGTAAAATCATAATATTATTTCAACCAAATGTAGATTTTTTATATATTTAAAAAATGCATTTACTTTGATAATATTTTGGTAAGAGTAAGTTTAGCTAGATTTCATGTAAAATTATTATGTTATTATTATTATATATATTTATTTTAATTTCCGTGAACGTTTATATAAATTTTACAAATTTATTTCGATAAAAAGAAATCATTTCAGAGGTATTTTTTTTAACATTAGCTCCACACAGGAGACCCTGAGGAAAACAATTTCCCCTCGGGGCCTATGTTATCGTTGGGGATGCTGTGTGGATGTTCTTTTTAGAGAAAATAAGGAGAGGAAGTTCTGGGAAGGAAAAAATATGAAGGGTGAGTAGGAATCTGGGGGTCGATGTGTCCAGGAGTGACGGACGTATGAATGCATCTATCCCACTGCGCTACAAGGCGATGGGTCGAGAGAGTCCTGTTGAAGAGGTAAAATGTCTCCATCAACCAGTCTCTACCAATCCGAACCGCCACGCAGTAGAGGGCAAACGCATGTGCCGCCAAAATACAGACAAACCTTACCCTATGAACCTGGGCACCCCTGCTAAGTCACTAAACGTAGCGAACCACTTAGAGTTACCTATGGCAAGGGTGTTGATTATCCAATAAACGGTATTGGGAAGATACATCTCTTTCATTCATTACTAAGAAGATACAATTTATTATTCGTGTTTTTGTTTTTGATTTGATTTGATTACTACATTATTTATTTTGACTATATTTTATACTTGACGATTTTATTTTGAGTTTTAATTGAGAATATTTTATTTGATTTTATTATTTTTTGGAGTTTTAATATTAAGATTATTGCCTTTAACTTGAATGCCGATTTACATTATTAATCTATTTTTACATTATTAATTTATATATTAGAGATTTGATTTAATTACTTTTATGTAATTTAATTTAATTGTATTTATTTTATTTTGATTAATTTATTTTATTTTATTTTCTGTTTTATACTGGAGGCACTGCTGAAAACCAACTGCATTCCAGGAAAAATCCTGAATTGTAGCTGAACAGTGACCTTCTTTACGCTAATAGAATCAATGATTAAGAACAAAATGTGTAATGTTGTAATAAATCTATTGATGAATAAATATTTTTATTATTATCAATTTTCTTTTTTTTTGTCATTGACGTGGATGAACGAGATTTAGGTATGCTGAGTTGATTCTTTTCCGAAATACTACTCACTGTCCGCGGTCTTATAATACAGAATGTCTACTATTATATATCCACATATTAAATGTAAGTGTTTTGTAGTTTTATATTCACAGTTGTTATTTTTGCATAAGGGCGGAGCCTTATAGATGGTCACCAACACTTGGCGAAATTGGGCGAAGCCCGAATAAAAGCCGCCCGCAGGGCCTAGCAGAAAAAACCCGCGGAGCGTGTTTTTAACTGCTAGTTTTTTGTTTATTATTACATATTTGTAGGATTTATAAAAAAATATATAATTAAATCTTTAACCTTAAAACATTTTAAGGAATCTAGATAATATTTATTTGGTTATATTTTGAATGTACAATATATTATATAGTTGTTTTATAATTTATTTTTTTTGAATACTTGCCATATTTTGGCAACAAAGCAATCTGAGGTTTTGGAAATAGTGCCATAATATGGATGATGTGGTTAAACTACTTTATTTATTTTAAAAGTGGTTTAAAACAAAGTATTGGTTTCATTTTGTACTCTGTGGAACAAGTCATCCTAAGAATGTATTATTTGGATCGTGATAGATATGAATATATTATATATTACTTTCTGAAGGATTCAAGAAAAAGTAAAAAAATAGAGGAATTCTGGGCTAACTCAAACAACTTTTGTAAGTGAAAACTTTGCAAAAGTTCATCACTGCAGCGTGAAGTTAGCGCTTGACGTGAAGTGCATTACACCATGTGCTCCCGTCTTGAAGAATATTTTAGAATGTTCTTGAAAGCTGTATATTAATTTAAAGTTCCTAACACAATTCAAAGCGCCATTTTAGTGAAAAAAATAACAATGTTAACTGCGACTAAGATTTTTTTTTAAAGTAATTTTTTCATGTTTTAAAATGATGGTTTTGACGATGATAACCATAGTAATTTATTTTGACAAAACAAGTGACAAATAAAGCTGACTTAAATTAACAAAAAGCATTTACACAAACAGACGAATTGTTATGTTTTAGAAATGATGCATTAGCGTAAATGACACGAATTATAGCATGAATAGGGAAGTTGAATGAAAAATATTTTGACTTATAAAAAATATGTTCATGTAGATGACATTCAAACTTAAATACCAGTTTTTTTTTTTTTTTTAAAGTTCGTTTTCATAATTAAATTAACTCTACAAGTTTGATTTTTATTAAAGCCCGCCAAAACGGCGGCAAGAGCACAGCAGAGTCCGTGACGTAACCCGGCTCTTGATTGATCAAAACCGGGACACGCTTAATACGGACGAAAAAAATTAATTTAAAAAATTGTAGTAGTTAGATATTTACTAGTACTAATCAATTCAGTTACCGGAATTTCGAAAAAAGTGCATTTTAATGGTTATTAATTTTTCACCAACCGCTATGTTAGGAACTGTTGCAAGTTTCGTTGAAAAATGACATTTCGTGTTTTTAAATTTAAAAAATAACCATTAAAATGCACTTTTTTCGAAATTCCAATAACTGAATTGATTAGTACTAGTAAATATCTAACTACTACAACTTTTTAATTTATTTTTTCGTCCATATTAAGCGTGTCCCGGTTTTGTAAATATTTTCCCTTATACTTCACACACGCAAGGGCCGGCTTACGTCACGAACTCTGCGCGCACGGTATTATGCCCTTGCCGCCGTTTTCGCGGGCTTAATAAAATTCAAACTTGTAGAATTAATTTAATTATGAAAACGAACTTAAAAAAAAAAAAAAAAAATAGTGGTATTTAAGTTTGCCTGTGAACATTGATAAAAAAATAGAAAAAGGACTCAACTTCCTTATTATGGAGTTTTCTGAATATTGGAATTTAAATTTTGTTCTAAGCTTCATTTTCACAAGAATTTTAGTTCCGGAGGATGTTTATTAGTCTTAAGGAATCATACTCTTAAAGCACGATTCCCATACTAAGTATGTGTTACCTAAACTCAATCGTTTGCGGTTGGAGGGATTAAGAAGTTAAAGAAGATATTATTTTATCGAAATAAGCAAATAGTTTGTGGTGTGACATTATATATTAAATAAAAAACACACCTTGTAAAACACCACTTTTTATTTGAATTAATATTTAACAGCCAACCAGGTTTCGCTTAGCTCCATAATAAATAAAATATAATGAAATAAATTTAACTGATAGTCCCACATTTAATTTATTTCGTTAACCTCTGCTGAAACTGTTTCCTCCCCCCCTCTACCAACCCATTCTGTAATAATTTTCTCTCCCTCTTTTCTATTTGTATATCTTTCTAGCACCAATAGGGTGTCTTCTCTTCTATTTCTATCTCTTTCACTCATTATTTTATTTTCTTTTATATATGTGTCTGTATGTAATTATCTTTAGTTATATAATAAATCCGGAAAAAGTTTCAGCTAAGCGAGACCCGGTTGGCTGTTAAATATAAATTTTTAAAAACGTGGTGTTTTACAAAGTGAATGTGTGTTTTTTCATTTAAAATAAGATATTATTTTATAGACAAAAATCTATGTAAAAATATTATGAATACGACTACTTTGTTATTTGTATAGATAGAATAAATTGATTAAATAATATATCACTCTTGTTTATATTTATAGACATAAACACCTACTTCACCTACCCTGATTAAAAAAAACATGATTATGTTTATCTTTCTAAGTTCTAACCAAATCAATCGATTCCGGTACAGAAATATTGGCGCGCGTTTGGCGTGTTTCTCGACTATACATCGGTGCCGCAGACACCAATGGGTTCCTCAGAATATCTTCAAATGAAATACCGTTAGAACAAGGACAGTGTTCACCCGATGACTCTGCTCTAAATGACTTAATATTTAACACAGCTATCTCCCCTTAACCCATATCAATGGATTCATACATATTGCCCAAAGGCTTCAGCACGGATTTAATTGACCAAGTAAAACCATAAAATTCTTACAGATGGTTAAAAATGGATTTTCTACCTCCATCATAACTCTGCATCCAGCATTAATTTACACAATCCTCTGTTTCCGCTAATCCAATTTCCGACAAGCAGCTTTCAACGTCCAAGAAGCCGCTTAATGTAAGACCGCAAAGACAAACAAAACAGGACATCAGGATACGAGATGCACAAGTTGTTTCCTGAAGACACGCTCTTGTGACTTTAAAGCGAAAACGGACTATTTTTTAACTGTTTACTGAAATATGTATTTATGACTATGTCGTGAGTAATGTTTTTGATGGAGATAATAAATCCATAAAATGATCTATTGTTTTAAATGTCTACCTCAAGAAGACTTTTTTATTATTTATAAACAGCTAGCTCATATCGAACCATACCACGTTGTTCAACCTCCTTGACGCCGGAGCATAAGGATAAACATATTGTATATGGGTGCAATAGTTATTGTATTTCTATCATAATATTGTGGATTGAGTATTGCACACCCTACAAAACTGTGCTGGAAAAAAAACCTTGTTATGATGACTTTTTAAAACCAACATGTCGATTCTCAGTACCTACGTATCAGTTTTATTGTATATGTATATATGTACACCTATAACAAATAACTAATCAAAAAAACAAAACTAGTGTCAAAATCCAGAAAGGAAATGGCGGAATACGTTTGTATGGTCAAAAATCCGCCCGGTTTTTCTCTTAATAAATCGATTAGAAAAAAATCAATAAAAATATCAAATCAAATCCCTCCTGCATGTTTCTGACTTAAACATAATCATTCTTGTTACATAAAATTTAATATGAAAAAATACTAATATGCATATTTATTTTTATTTACATTTACACCCGCTAAACTACTTAAGTAGTTTGTCAGCATGGACGTAAATACAACATTTTAAGCAATAACAAGATAGAATTTAAACGGTATATTATCATACATTAATAATTGCATTAATTGGTTATCTTACTAATATTATAAACGCGAAAGTTTGTATGGATGTATGTATGTTTGTTACTCTTTAAATCAAAATTTAATGAATGGATTTTAATGAAACTTCTCAATAATATAGCTTATACATCAAAATAACATATAGGCTATAATTAATAAAGCTAGCTTTTTATTTTCAGTATAAAAATATAAATAGCAGCATTATATAATAAGCAAGTACAGCGGTGAGTAATGAAATTATTATCGGTTGTGTGAAACTTCAGTTCAACAAACTCTACACCGAACTCGGATTTTATTTGAATTTTAGTGTCATTATCAAAATTTGAACTAACTGTTTGAACAAATTCAGAAAAACGATAAAAGACCTTTTTAATATAATACAATATTTTAACATATTAAAAAAAAATCTCTTTCAAAACTGCAATTATAATATGTGTAATGGGTGCGCGCTAATGTTGTAGAAATGTTCATTTTGTAATATAATTCCTTAGAAATGAACTGAAATTGGTTGTAATAATATAAATAGTTGCTGTTCAACCTCAAGAAGCATATGCATTAAAAGTGGGGAATATTTGAAATTACCTAACTGGATCATAATTTGATTTTAAATACTACTATTACAGCAGCGGAGAGAAAATGGATAGCTGATAAGGACATTGACGGAAGCCTAAATGAAGGAAATCCAATTAATTAACGTTAGAAGATGGTAGTCACTTTGTAAAACGTTCTCAAAGGAAGCGAGGATACAATACTGATGTTTCATAGTGAGACATGGAACTGGCAGAGAAGAGGAGAACGTATTTCGAAATCAGTAGAGATGAGTGTTATCCAAGGTTTGTGCATAGTAAAACCATGAAAAAACGAGTTTCATTTTACGCAAGGAGTTTGAAAAAAATGTTAATCTAAAATACAATCATTTTATTCGTAAAAACGGGACTGCAGTTCTTACGAACTAATTAACAGGGTTTCAATGTTTATTAGCGAGAACATGTAAGAATAATTTGTTGGTATACGTAATCAATAAATTATTCTTACATTACATTCTCCGCCAATAAACATTGAAACACTGTTAATTTGTTCGTAAGAACTTCAGTCCCGTTTCAACCGTTTTTACGAATAAAATTATCGTGTTTTAGAATAACATTTTTCCGTAGAGTTGATAGACAGGGAAAGGAGTTGAAAGGGAAAGGACCGTGACTTATTCAGAGTACCAAACGGCAAAACCGACGTCCTGGCAAAGCATAGCACGACGAGGAGAATGGTGCTTTTAAATAAACTAGCAAATAATTTGGATGTAAGTGACTGTTCTCCAATTGACTGAAAACAATTATTGAAGAGTCACCTACCTAAATGCTGATATGACGATGTGAAATTTCGTACTGTAATTGAAATTAATATTCTGCTTTACAATAATAAAAAAAAAAAAATAGTGTCACATTATAATTAGACAAGAGGATGGAATAAGAAGAAATAAATAAGAGGGTAATGGAGAGTCAGTAATTTACGAAGAAGTTGGTTTTGTTTTGGATTTACATTTCGTAAGTATAAAGGTAAAAACTTTTCAAAGTCTCTGGATTTGATGCTGTGATTTGAGAGAATCGTTTGAAACAGAAAACTTCTGAAATTCAATTTTCCACTTATTTGATCACGCAAAATGACATTTCTACTTTATTGAATTAAGCCAATAAAGCCCTTTATATCCGAGATACCAAATTCAATATTTGAAATCGTTTTCCGTTGAATGTGTTATTTCTTAGGTATATATCAAATATATTTCATTTATGACCAAATCATTTTCAATAAGAAACTATCGTATACAAATAATTATTCCGCGAATTTTGTCAATTGATTTTGTTAATAACCTTTTAATAGAGTCCTTAGACTGTATTATTATTTAATTTACTTAGGGTTCGATAACACTAGATTGGTATACTAGATACAAGGAGTGCCCGTGAATATTTCCAAATGTGAGCTCTGGAATTATAAAATTTGCATAAAAAAGTCACGCGAGTTGTTGGAAAAATGGGTGTATTCTATGGAGTTAAGCGACAGGGAAAAAGGCTGGAGGAGGAGTATGCGTGAGGGACGGTTGGGGAATTAAGGACGGGGAGGAGGGACGAGAGAGAGGAGAAGGCGGAGAAGCTGGAAGCGGAATGCTTGAGGGGGGGGGGTTCTCGAGAAAGGGGAGAGAGGGAGGGGGAGAGCGGGAGAGGGGAGGGGAAACGCGGGGAAGGTAAATAGGAAACGCGGGATGGGAAGGGAATACGGAAGGGGAAGAGGAAGAGGAGGCGGAGGAGAACAGAGACGAATGGGAAATGACACGAAGGGAGAAACAATTTATTTAGTTAAGTGGTATTTCAACGCGTGCCGGGTATTAGCTAGTTTAATATAAACTTTAAAAGAGAATAAAGAATCTTTAAGACTAACCTGTGAAACGTACAAAAAAATATATACACAGTGATTAGGCTGCGGACTTTCAATAATATGTTTATTCAAATATACGTTGATCTTGTTACCTGGCAAACAGTTTTATATGGTAAAAAGACACTCACATAGGTACCGGATAGTTCGAGGAACATACACTTGCTGGGATGTCACTTTTAACTATAGTTTTGTTTCTAATATTAGCGATTCGCATTTAGTTACGATTCCTCAACGATTTGACGTAATAATAATGCGATGTTATTATCGCGATTCACGGCGAAACTTTCTTACTGAGCGCCCGGGGACGGGTAAAGGAAGCAAGGAAGCGGGGTCGGGAGTCAAACTTATTGCCATGTAAATAAATTATCTATGAACAAAACAATTAGCCGTTATCGGCGTAAACATATCGGTACTTAAAAATATTATCTAACGTCAGGTAAAAACCATCGTCCATTTGTTTCAAAAAGCCACGTTCAAAATAAGTAACACGGGGTAGGATTTTTACAAAAAATTCAACAACAGTTTGATGGTATAATTAAGCTCTTGAAAGCGCTCTAAATCGGATATTTCTTAAAAATATTTTCTTTGCAGTTTGAACTGACTCCCAGCTTTGAGAGAACGGGTGTAAGTAAGAAAGATTATTATATTACATCGTTAGTTTAACAAATTTTCATTGTAGTCCAGTTTGAAAATTCATTATATTGCTTTCATTTGTAGACCCATCCTTATTTTATTATTGCGAAGTCCTGTTAAAGCAAACGTTGTAAGCTTCTACCCAATTAATAGCCAAATTCAAGGTTCTGTTTCTAATTGACAGAGCATTAGTTCCGAGTTAACAATATTTCAGTTCGAGGAAATGTTTACCTATGGAGGTAATTATTGTAAGCTATGTTACGTCAATTTTGACATTATTTGCTTTGAACTATTAATGTAATTTAAATATTGATTCAACTGGTGATGTTCGCTTTATGTTGTGAACATGGCGTTAACAATTTCTAAATAGAATTGTGTAAATAATTAATGTGAACTTGAATAAGAACTAAATTTTAGGTAGCCTCAGGTTAAAAGCTTATTTTTCAATGATTATTCAAGCATTCACTCTAAAGTTATAGGTGACGTTTGATCTTTGTGGGATATTATTTGTCCTAAATAGAAGTAATCTGACTCATATTCGAGTGGTTGGTTGTCAATTTTTATAGTTACTGGTTCAGAGTTGGTAAGCAATTTTGTTTTGTCTTTGTTCATGCTTAGGCCGACTTTCACACTTTCCTCGATTAGTGATTCTATCATTCTATTTAGGTGCGTTGGGTTTTCCTCGAATAAGACTGTATCGTCTGCAAATCTTAGTTGGTTCAGTTTTACACCTTGCACCTTGATACCATATTTTTCCCAATCTAGTTTGCGGAAGACACTTTCCAGCAAAGTAAAGCGACTAAAGAAATCGAGCGAAGAGTAGCAAATGGATGGAAGAAATACTGGTCTTTGAAAGAAGTCTTGAAATCCAAGAAACTAAGTATGCAAATAAAAAGGAAAGTTTTCAACACGTGTGTACTTCCAGTCATCACCTGTGGATGTGAAACTTGGGCACTCACCAAACGCCACAGAGAAAATTTGAAACGCTGCCAGAGAAGTTTGACAGGAATACGGAAACAGGACAAGGTGAGATGTAACATAATAAGCGAGAAAACTAAAGTTGCCGATATAGTTACCCGAATAGACCAACAAAAGTGGAAGTGATCGGGTCACATGATCCGCGATTCACAAGAGAAATGGTGCAAAAATGTCACTGACTGGTATCCCAGAGATGGCAAGAGAAGTAGAGGACGTCAACATATAAGATGGGAAGACGACCTAAAACTCACGGCTGGACATTAATGGAGAAGAGTAGCGCGTGACAGGTCCCAATAGAAAATGTTAGAGGAGGGCTATGCCAAGAGGCAAACTGAGCTTCGGGATATATTATAACAAACAAAACATGTCTAATATTCATATAGCTAACAGAAGTCCAGAATAAAAGTATTATTATTATTATTATATTGGTGACGCAGACAATACTTAATGCAATAAAAAATGTTCATCGGAGTACACTTCCACTGGCGAAAAACAGCACTTGTCTTGTTTACGCCCGCTTATTGTTACTAGTCAAAGAGGCTCAGCACGTGTATACGATGCTTGTAAAATAATATTGTTTCTAAGCTCTCCTATTCATATCGGTCCAAGTTCGATCAGTCACGAGTAAAATAATCTCAGTGTTCATTATTTCAAGTTCGCATCATTATTAACAGATTTATTTGAGTCAGTTTTCAATAAACAGTAGATTCACGAGACATTTTAAAAATTGGAACTGTTTGTTTAAAGAATTCTCACAAGAAATAAAATACCAAACTTTAATGTATTATTTTAAACTTAAAAGTATTTTAATTGTCATTTAAAAAAATACCCAATGCTTTTCGCGGGTAGGCGTTAATCGACTTTATAAATTATAAGTATTGTTTTATTATGTTATTTCATACAGGAAATTACCTACGTGTTCTTCATTAAAAGCTCCTGTTAATATACTCGAGCTCATATAAAACACACCTACGTACAGAGTGTTTTAGCATTATAACTTGAAGGGATGGAAATACAATCTACAACCCTCTCGGCTAGACAGACGGGGTGGGAAGGTAGCGGAAAAGGAATCACACAGCGGGACCTCTGAGGCGACGGTGGCGCCAAACACAACCCTTCTGGCGATGACAGAAACTCGCGGGCTATTCAAATATAATGTAATCAAATTTGGAATCTTAAGTTAAAGCACGATTTTTGTCACTTTTTCGTGCTTGTGTGGTTTTTACGATTTTAAGTTCACATTTTTTAAATTAATATATCTACTTACGTTTTATAAGCTTAAAAATGGCCGCCGCGCGACTATTGCGACTATAAATTTTAGATCGCAACCACTGCAGGGTTAAGGCATTGCTGAAAACCACTTCCGAAAATTTTTGAATACATCGCTTGCTGAGGGTAGGTTTGTACCATGCCCATTTTTGTTTTTATTTTTAAAATGTGAATGCAGTAATATTTATCATATTTTCATCTACTATATCCATAAACAAAAAAAAACAAAATTTCAGCGGGAACTTACATTTTGAACTTCACTTTATCTCAATATCTCCATTTAACTCCATAGTAATTACAAAAATGAGGCTTGGAGTGTACTATGTCCATTGGCCAATATTAATTTTTTTACTATTATTTATTAAAACCTTATGTATGTGTATGTTAAAATTACTAAAGTTTCATAACTCCATACATTTATTCATTCATACGACAATACAATTTTTTTTTAATAACATTTTTTTTTTAATTAGTAATATTTTTAATTTTATTATTATTTATTAAAACCTAATGTATGTGAATATTAAATTATTATTGTTTGATGTGCCAAAGGATGAAAATACTGTTGGTTTGGTCTATCTCAGCCCAGAATATGGATATAGTATAAACCAACTTTAAATATGGTCATGCTAAAACCAACATTCATTTTTATGCTATTTGGTTTTAAAAAAGTGTACATTTACTTTCTTGATTATGTTTTATTTAAATAAAAATTAAACCAATTATGCTGTTATTTTAATTATAGGTAGATTAACCATTTTTTTAATATTATTGTTTAAAACAATTAGTTTAAAGTAAAGGAAACATCGTTTTTTCAATACGAGTTTTTGTGGACATAGTACAAACCAACCCTCAGCAAGCGATATAGCTGAGCAGTGATCTACTTGTTAATATAATCAATGTTAAATAAACAAGATATATAAATTTGTAAAAATCTATTGACCAATTAACATTTTTATTGTATTATTATTATGAGAGACGAAACATTTTCTTTACAAAAATACCAGTGGCCGTGCAAAAAAATATCTTTACAACACGGATATAAATATGTATCAAAAAATGGGTACGCGGTTCGCATGCATCACATCACAAGACCCTCAAAGTGGACAAAAAAAGGTTAAAATCCAAATCCCCGGAGTGAGAGTAATAAACAAAAACATCGCACTTTCACCCTTTGCAATGGCTTTTACATTTTCTACATTACAGTAGGTGTAAGGTCAACCCACACAGGCGGGAAAGTTGGAAAACTTGTTCGTGCTAACATACGAGGACCTACACACATGCATGTATTATATACTACACCCACGCCGTTACCAAAGGAAATACTTAGAAAAGCATATAATATTGTATTTGAGTGTAGTACTTAGGTTCAGTGATGTGCAGAAGCCTGGTGTAATAATGTTCGAATAATTTATATAGCGCCGTTTTTGTGAGAAAATCACCTCAAGGGTGTCTATATTATGTAATCTAAGAAAATTTTGACACGAAAGCAACTAGAAACCTCTGATTAAATCCGTATTCAAATTTAGAACAATTTCAATTTTTTTCAAGTCGACAGGTATGGTTATCGACTAGCAATCTAGAGGTCGTAGGTTTAATGTAATTTCATGAGCATATCACTTTATTTCTGATTAAATCGTGTTATTTCACAATTTATTATTTTTAAAATAATGTAAAGTATATTTGCAGCACGTTCCACAGTGAAAGATCACATTTTAGAATTAAAACTTTACTTGAAATAGCTTTAACCGTGTTTGGTGACCAGATCTGAAAAGCCACGGTAATTTTTTATCTTCTTTTTTCCTATATACTTCCCTTCCCTACTACTATCAGCGTCACACCATACCACGATTGGGGATGCCGTAATCTCCCTGGCTCCAAACGGTTGGGAGCAGGCAGGTCTCTTGTTCGCCAGAATTCCTGATTTAAATCTATTTAGATTTGAATGTCTAATATAAATCCGATTTTCGAAGGAGGAACTATTATTGTAAACTAAGATGCCATTAATCTCTTACGGATCTCAAAAAACAGGAAATTCAGAACACGTCCTTTTTAGCCTCCTTCCAAGGAATTTGACTACAAGAATTATAACGCTTCTGAACAAAACAAAACACGCAGGACAATAATATGACGCGGAAATAAAGTTTTAACTTCCGAGGAAAGAAAAGATAATTTTCCTTGAGTAAATAATCTCCTGCAAGTGACAGTGGCTAAAACGTGCTTAGCTTAATCAGAAGAAAAATACGTGGAATTTAACTAAAAAACAAAGTAGAAAAGATAACATTATTTTACCATTCCGTCCACCAGTGTAATAAATTATACATTTGAGAGCAATTGACCAGCAGCAGAGAATAAAAGTTTAAAAATGATTGCAACTGTACAGGGAGGTTCCAATAAGAACGATAGATTATTCCCCGTTTCAAATTTAAAAAATTTAATATTGTTTTATTTCATTCAAAACTTGCTTTAATATATACTTACATTCAAGTAAGCAATAAAAATGCTCAAAAAGCACGATGATAAATGATTAAATGTAGAGTACCTCTTGTAAGTATTTTTTGATTATAAGTATTTATGATTTTTCAATAATGTTTAAACAAAATAACTGTGTAAAAAAATATAAATATATTGGTTTGTAAGACCTTAAATAAATAGAAAAACTCGGGTATTTTTGTCATAAAACACGATCTCGGATTTTTTTTTAATGATTAATTGACCTAAAATTTAAATTATGAAAACTGTGTTGACTAGATTACGTATTGATTTATTTTGTTGTATGATTATATGATTTGAAATATATGTTGTTTAATATAATCTATCGTTTGAAAATTGAATAAATCAGCCAACGACCAACGGTATAACTTTAGTATATTAAAAATACAGGTAGTTTTTCAAAATTTTAAAACTTCGTGTACCAGATAAAATAACAATATTTCAAAATCAATTTATGTTTTTTTGTAAAAAATAGTCAATACATCTAGAATTTGATTTAAAAAGGACTAATATCCGGTATTCTCCGTTAATACCCTCTTAATTAAATGCTATTTTGAATTTTACGTGTTACTTACTTAGCAATATTTTAGTAAAATTGTATTTTATATTTCTTTCTCGCTGTTCCGGAAAAATCCACCCAACTGTATGTCGTGAACATTGCGCAGGCAGCACACGTAGAAATGTCTCGTTGGCGGGAAACTCTGTGGAAATGCAATATCTCAATTGTCGCCCCGCGGGACTGACGGAGGACGGAGGGGCACTGCGAAGTGCGCGCTGCAACAGCTCAAATTTAATCAGTCAGCCAACAAAACACAACAACTTAAAACACGTCTCGAGGAAAGACGCCGGACTTTTTTTTAAGTTGATGCAACTCGTACCGCATGTGCCACGAGGATACAAAAGTCACGGATGCCTTGAATATACAATATGCGTAGATACAAAAACCATACAAAGACGCTTATAAACTAATATAATAATGCCAGTAGCGCAGTGGAACCCGGAATTTTGTCAGACGCTAAAAATATTCCCGCTTTGCAATAAAATCCAAAAAAATGGAATATTTGTTAACGTATCCGAAAACAAAAAACAATTCCCAAAAGGTAAAGGTATATTTAAAAAATAACTACGTAATTTTTTAAATATAAAAATTTTGGATTAAAATTTTAAAATGTTTTAAAAAAGGCCTACTTTTCTTTTTTTCTAACTAAAGTTACTAAAAATAAATTATAAACGTTACTGTCACCTCACTTTTTTTGTAATTTCATATAAAACAAATACACAAAATTTCATTTTTTTTTTTCAAATTGTATCGGCAACTTTCGTTTCATAAAGGTGTGCATTTAAATTTTTTTTTGTGTTTAATTTTTAGATTTTAATATATAGCGTGTTGTATTCTTTTTTCAATACCGTTTAGATCATACTTCTCACTATTCACTATGATTGTAAGGGAGACATAACGATTTATATGAGACCTAAGTGAGCTGAGAAAAAATATGGTCTCTTGTGATTAAACGAAACTACCAAATTTGTAATAATATGTGAATATGTGTTGAATTCCTGTAAATAAGCCAAAATATCAAAAGTGCAATAAAATTAGTAATATAAATTTTCTAATCCCAAAATACATACGATTCTATTTGTAATGGATGCATATCAAGTCAGAGAATCTCTCTGCCTGCCCGCCCTTCCGAGCTTGGACCCTGCATCTGCCCGCCTTCTTTCACTTCTGACCATCGCCTCATCCTAGACCATGGACTACTCTTCTCTCTCTGGACCAGTCCCGGCTACATCATACGGAAGGAGCCATTATCAACCAGCATCTCACCAGGAGTTGCGCCTCCGTTGATTGGGATCTTTGGCTTATATTACAGTACTTGTGTGGTGTGTGTCTTACCCCGTCTGGCATAACAACACTCGTGTCTCACTCTTTTCGCAACACCCCTGTTCCTACAATATTAAGCGAGGGGATTTTTTTCCACTTACGTGATTTTTAAATGGTAAGTTAGAAAAAACTTCACCTTTTTACTCACATCTCTTTCCCTTCCCCATTTCATTCAACAAAACAAACCAAGGGATGCTATAATTCAATAATTGGAACCAGACAATTGTGCTGTTCCTCTATACATGAAAATTGATCTGTGGAAATGGATTTATTAATGCAAATTCATACTAGAATTGGCTCTGGGGTGCTAGCATGGTCGATCGATAAGGATCGGTAGGATAATTGTCGGTAACTACTCAACGAAAGTTATTATTGTTATCTTCTTCTTCAATGATATATTACATTGATGGGAATAACCTTCAAAGTTAAAAATAAAGTTTTTCATATAAAAAAATAAATTTTAAAGTGATAATAATTAATTAATATTTTGAAAATGCAGCATCCATAGATGTTACAATAACCATGTATGCAGAAAGTGCCGGTTGGGGGTTAAATGCATCTGGGAATTTACTTTATGTCATGCGGGACGCTTTATTTATTTATAAATTCAACCTTTGTTGGCTCTTGGGAATCTCATTATTCTCATTCAATATTAAGAGCGTGCGGTAAATTTTAACTTAAACTTTTCTTCGAAAGTAGTAAGTTCCTCCTAAAATCTAGGTTTATATACTAAAATAGAAAGCTGAAAATGGTTTGTAGATTTAACGAATACATTGAATAATAATTTTAATAGTATAATAAAACAAATTTAAAACTTTTTCCACTTTTAATTTATTGACCGTAACCGGTTTCAGCTTGTTAAAGCCATCTTCAGACTGGTCTACCATCAATTATCTTCAGACCAGTCTGAAGATGGCTTTGACAAGCTGAAACCGGTTACGGTCAATAAATTAAAAGTGGAAAAAGTTTTAAATTTGTTTTATTATACTATTATAATGGAATTCCACCACGAATTATCAGTTTCAAAAATAGAAATATTGAATTATAATTTGTTCATTTTCGAAAATAAAATAAAAGTAATATCGAATTAAAGTAGATATTTTGCACATCCATATTCAAGTTCACAGAAATAAACGATATTAATAAAACATCAGGCGACGTGTTTATATTGTGTTTCCTCATTGATTATCACTAAAAACGCGTTTGTGTTTTAATCTAAGCGGTATTAATCTAACCATGCAAATAACAGTTAAAATTACATCAAAGTTAACCCAGATTTGAATGGAAGTCACTTTATCACCCTCTTCTCAGAAATATTATTGTATTATTTTCGTGCAATATTATAACGTACCTCCATTATGCGATTTCTTCAAAAGAAAAGCGAGGAAAAATCATTGTTCAAAAAAAATAATTATGAATCGTATTTTTTGGTGTATAGGGGCGATACACGTTGATTTTCATATTTCAGTAGTACGAATTTATATTATACTAGCTCACCCGGCAAACTTCGTACCGCCTCAGAATCAATAAATGTTGTGCTTAATTTATTAGCTGAAAGAAATTAAGTTTTTATTAAGTTAAAATAAATAGGTACCTACTATAAGTTCAAAAAATGAAATTGAGCTGTTGACTCAGCACAAAACGTTCGGAAAACTACACCATTGACCGTTCGAATTGATTCAAATTATGTCGACCAACGCACATTATTTGAAAAGCCGTGCCATACAAAATATATGAAAAAATTAATTTTCTTCATAATTATTTTTCCCGTGATTTATTCCGATGTTTTAATAGTTATCTGTTAATCGGGACGGAGACAAATCCAACAAATCAAATACCATAAAAATCGGTTCCGCCGTTCTTGAGTTATAAATGGTGTAACTAACCCGACTTTGTTTTATATATTAAGAAAGATGTGCAACCGTAATTATGAACCTTGAATTTTGGGCTAGCGATCACGGTTTCTAAAATCGGAAAGAGTATACTCCAGCTAGGGAAATGCCCTCAATATCGCCGTGGTAAATTAACGTTATTTATCACACACTGGCCGTGTGTATTGTTTGTAAATATATCATCTTTCTTGTAATGTATATATTCTAGTTTCTCTGCGAATTATTATATAATTATCACACGAAAAAACTCTTTACACACGAAGAACTTGACCAAAGTCATTTTTATTTCAGGAGTATTGCAGTGTACCTTCCGGATATTTCTTTGTTGTAAGTTTTCAGAAAACACATTTAAGGGAAAAGCATTTTGCTATTAGTTAGCTTTATCTACGAAATAAACACATATATCTACATTATTGTTCATTTTACGTTAGCAAATACCACAGGCCAATAATACTATCTTCACGTATCGTAAATTGAACTGAACAGTACTTTAACAATGAAAACGTGTGTTTACCGAAACGTACACGAACAGGCTTTCACAAACCGAAAGCTTTGCTTTCAAAAAGCTTTGCACGGGAATCGTTAAGGACCATGAAAACTTTAACAGAGGTAAGATACAACTAAAAAAAACGACTTGCCTGTGATTTTTACTGGGACCAACGGTGGAACTTTCCGATTCAATGATTCTAACAAATAGAATTATTATATACGTGAAGGAATGTATCTAAGAATTTGTCTCTTGAGATGGCTCGTTATTGAGTTTCGCATCAGGTCACTAAAAACAGCAAAACATATATTTCCATTCAGGCATATACTGAAAACATCTTCCACCATTTATTCTGAAATAAATATACACGAATAGGGTACCTGAGCATAAATTCGGTGTTTATATTTAGAAAACACTTTTTATTAACTTTTTTATTTTTTTTTAAATTGAAAAATTAATTAAAACTAAGTGTTTTATTAAATGGTGACACTAAGTGTCAGTGTCACCATTTAATGAAACACTTAGTTTTAATTATTTTTATTTTACCTATATTATTTTGGGTTTTTTTGAAGTATTATTTTGTTTTTCGAAGTATTATTTTTGTTTTTCCTTTTGTGTTATTTTTGTTACTTTAAGTAAATAATTGTTAACCTCAACACAGGCTTGTCCTAGTGAGGTTAAAAATTGTATTGTAAACTGTTATACCTAATATGTGAAGAAACAATAAATAAATAAATTAATTTTTAAATGAGATATATCATAAATATCAACATGTTTCATAACACTGTATCGCCTTGAAAGAACCGTTGATTGATTCTGAAACATATTGGAGTACATCTTTAAAAGCAGTGGTCAAAACTACATATTAATGTATTATTTTACTATAATTCATATTTCTTAAGGTATTTAAGTATCAAATAAATATTTATATTTTTTTGATTATTTATTAACCAAAAATACATTTTAATGCATTTTTTAAGGTATATGCCACCTCACTAGGCTGAGCCTGTTCCTATGTGGCAGGAATTTAATATTTTTTAAATCATTTTCTTTAAATAAAGAATAAATTTAATTATTAATTAATAAATAGAATTTGGAAAAATAAACATAAAATGAAAATTAATAAGAGGAATAGAAAAGAAAAAATGGAGAAGAAATGAAATAAAGAAATTAAATTATTTGAAAAGAAGAGAAATAAAATTTAATACGGGCATGTATTGTAGAAGTTAGAATATTTATATGATACTAGCAGTTAAAAACCCGCTCCGCGGGTTTTTGCTGCTAGGCCCTGCGGGCGGCTTTTATTCGGGCTTCGCCCAATTTCGCCAAGTGTTGGTGACCATCTTTAAGGCTCCGCCCTTATGCAAAAATAACAACTGTGAATATAAAACTACAAAACACTTACATTTAATATGTGGATATATAACAGTAGACATTCTGTATTATAAGACCGCGGACAGTGAGTAGAATTTCGGAAAAGAATCAACTCAGCATACCTAAATCTCGTTCATCCACGTCAATGACAAAAAAAGAAAATTGATAATAATAAAAATATTTATTCGTCAATAGATTTATTACAACATTACACATTTTGTTGTTAATCATTGATTCTATTAGCGTAAAGGTCACTGTTCAGCTACAATTCAGGATTTCTCCTGGAATGCAGTTGGTTTTCAGCAGTGCCTCCAGTATAAAACAGAAAATAAAATAAAATAAATTAATCAAAATAAAATAAATACAATTAAATTAAATTACATAAAAATAATTAAATCAAATCTCTAATTCAATACACACAATACAATATACAAAAATCATAAATTAATAATGTAAATCGGCATTCAAATTAAAGGCAATAATCTTAATATTAAAACTCAAAAAAATAATAAAATCAATTCGAATAAAATATTCTCAATTAAAACTCAAAATAAAATCGTCAAGTATAAAATATAGTCAAAATAAATAATGTAGTAATCAAATCAAATCAAAAACAAAAACACGAATAATAAATTGTATCTTCTTAGTAATGAATGAAAGAGACAAATGTTTCTTCCCAATACCGTTTATTGGATAATCAACACCCTTGCCATAGGTAACTCTAAGTGGTTCGCTACGTTTAGTGACTTAGCAGGGGTGCCCAGGTTCATAGGGTAAAGTTTGTCTATATTTTGGCGGCACATGCGTTTGCCCTCTATTGCGTGGCGGTTCGGATTGGTAGAGACTGGTTGATGGAGACATTTTACCTCTTCAACAGGACTCTCTCGACCCATCGCCTTGTAGCGCAGTGGGAGAGATGCATTCATACGTCCGTCACTCCTGGACACATCGACCCCCCGATTCCTACTCACCCTTCATATTTTTTCCTTCCCAGAACTTCCTCTCCTTATTTTCTCTAAAAAGAACATCCACACAGCATCCCCAACGATAACATAGGCCCCGAGGGGAAATTGTTTTCCTCAGGGTCTCCTGTGTGGAGCTAATGTTAAAAAAATACCTCTGAAATGATTTCTTTTTATCGAAATAAATTTGTAAAATTTATATAAACGTTCACGGAAATTAAAATATATATATATATATAATAATAATAATAATAATAAGATAATAATTTTACATGAAATCTAGCTAAACTTACTCTTATCAAAATATTATCAAAGTAAATGCATTTTTTTAAATATATAAAAAATCTACATAGAACTTCCTCTCCTTATTTTCTCTAAAAAGAACATCCACACAGCATCCCCAACGATAACATAGGCCCCGAGAGAAAATTGTTTTCCTCAGGGTCTCCTGTGTGGAGCTAATGTTAAAAAAAATACCTCTGAAATGATTTCTTTTTATCGAAATAAATTTGTAAAATTTAACGTTCACGGAAATTAAAATATATATATATATATACTAATAATAACATAATAATTTTACATGAAATCTAGCTAAACTTACTCTTACCAAAATATTATCAAAGTAAATGCATTTTTTTAAATATATAAAAAATCTACATAGAACTTCCTCTCCTTATTTTCTCTAAAAAGAACATCCACACAGCATCCCCAACGATAACATAGGCCCCGAGGGAAAATTGTTTTCCTCAAGGTCTCCTGTGTTGAGCTAATGTTAAAAAAAAAACCTCTGAAATGATTTCTTTTTATCGAAATAAATTTGAAAAATTTATATAAAGGTTCACGGAAATTAAAAAAAATATATATATAATAATAATAACATAATAATTTTACATGAAATCTAGCTAAACTTACTCTTACCAAAATATTATCAAAGTAATGCATTTTTTTAAATATATAAAAAATCTACATTTAGCGGATTGTCGGAGATGGTCGATCATATTTATGTGGTCTATATTCCGGTCACGGTTACTTCGATTTATTATAAAAGTTAAATACATTGTAGGAATTTAGGTTGAATAATAGAAATTAGGTATAATAAGTTGAATACATTGTAGGTATTTAGGAGAATAGATTTGCTTTTATAGTTTTTACCAAAAAACTATAAAAGCAAATCTATTCTCCTACAATGTATTCAACTTTTATAATAAATCGAAGTAACCGTGACAGGAATATAGACCACATAAATATGATCGACCATCTCCGACAATCCGCTGACAGCGACTGCTCATTGCAGGACTCCAGACTCCAGCATAAATGAACCAACACTACTGCAGCGCCCACACGCGGCGTTACGCGGAACCAAGCATGCTAGCGAGTGGCCACAAATCACAAAAGCAGCTTAGTCCCAAACACTCACGCACAGCGATGGAAGAGAGGGTTCAGATATGCCGCGGCGTCAGAAATGTAACTAGAGTGGGGTTCTTAATTTCAACCGAATAGGCGTTATGATAAATCACAGCAGTAGTTTATCCCAAACTTTTGCGTACAGAGATAAAATAGAGGGTTTTGGTAACCCGCGACGTCAGAGATGTCATCGAAGTGGGATTCTCAAATTTTGCCTACGGGCTTTAGGACAATAATACTATCAGATTTGTAAAAAATGATTTCAGATTCGAAATTCTACCGGTTTTATTCAAACACAAACACAAAATGTATTCGATGAGAGCTGTATTATCATAAATATTGTCTTTTTTAATGATGTACCTTCCCACATATATGTTGTTTCCTTTTAAATAAATATAATTTGGCGTTTGTGCTGAGTATTCTCTTTTACTCGTGTTTTGCTTCGAGAGTAAGTTTGCGGGTACTTTGATTGCGTTGTTTTTGTCGTGTCTTTGTCCGAGTGTTATGTTGGTTGTTGAGGTTTTTACGTTTTGAACGTATGCTTTTCTTACTCTGTCTAACGTTGGTATTACTTACACTATTAGTGTAAGATGATTTTTCGAAAAAAAGGATTAGAATCATATAAACCTGACTGGTTAATAATAGTTTGTGTTTAGGGTAAGCCAATAAAGATTTTTATTAAAATTAATTTTATACGATCGTCACTATTTTTATTTGTGTTTATTTTTTTAATTTATTAATTTTATTTTAGTAAGTTGTACATTTAAGTTTACAAATTATTAATTAATTATAATATTACAAATTGTATTCTATATTAAATTTTCTCCTACAATACAATTTGATGTAGCTCCTACAATACATCTTGAACTTTCCAATTGGTGCTGACTTTAAAGTTTCTGGTAGCGTGATATTATACTTCTTCCTTCTTTACACTGGACTATTCTGCGTACTCGCTTTATTCTTTTTTTGTATCCTGATTACCTTGCACGTCCTTGTGTTGTGTCTGTGAATGCCCTTGTTGTATATAATTTTATTTGAAAAATATTTTGCCAACAGGTTGTTTACTATTTTATGAATAAATATCACCGTGTTGAAGGTCAGCATATGTTTCACGGTTAGCAAATTTAGTTCTTTAACATTTTATTTACCTTTAAAAATCTATTTTGGCGTATTATTAAGTATTATTCTCATTGTCCTATTTTGGAAAATTAGAAATTTATTTTGTACAATAAAGTACAGAAGTAAAGTGTACAGAAACCAGTATTAAATAGTAGCATATCAGTAGGCTATTTGAGGTTGCGCCACAGTCACGTAGCTTCGTATACAAAGGTAATTTACCTTTTGAATACGAAGAGCCTTAGATTTAATAAAAAAATCTTTGTTAATGCAACAAAAACATTTTATTAGACATGATTTGAGTATTAAAAAAGGTATTAAAGTGATTTATTTTTGGGATACATGCGCCGTGTTGCTGTTTGAAACGTTTGCTAAAGAAGGAGTTAGCGCAAAATGGTATAATAGCCCAAAGAATAATATTAAATTAAACAAATAACTTTGTATCAACCACTATTATATAATCACAATTACCTACATGTTTCAAAATCGATGGTTTCTTCGTCAGGGTAGTAATGACATTAAATAACAAAAGAAACAAACAAGTATAGACTAAAAAGAACAGACTAAAAAGAACTATGGACAAACATTATAAATTATATATTTATAAATTAATTTGTAACAATTGTACCTTTTGTATATTGGAAAGACTTCTAGAAATTTTAATATTAGAGTTAAGGGAAATCTAAGGTGTTTGAATAATAATTATTATTCTGAATTTGCCAACCACATTTTAGAAACAAATCATTCTTTTGATATAAATAAAGGGTTAAAAGTTTTACACACAAACACAAAAGATTTACAATTAGCAAACTTATAAGTTTTAGAAATTAGAAAATGTGTTAATAGTAAATTAAATATTAGTAATAACTTAATATTTTTTAAAAATAGCCATCTCTTAAATTTATTTTCTTATTAATATTTATATTAAAAATAATTTATTTTTGTTGTTTAAACATCTTTATTATGTTGTGATAATTTGTATAATGTAATTTTTCATATTCTAAAATAATGTTTATATTTAATTTTAAATAATTGTTTTTTACGATATTTTTTTATTAATTAATTACCTCTCTCTATAATATTTTTGTCCATAGTTCTTTTTAGTCTGTACTTGTTTGTTTCATTTGTTATTTAATGTCATTACTACCCTGACGAACAAACCATCGGTTTTGAAACATGTAGGTAATTGTGATCAAATAATAGTGGTTGATACAAAGTTATTTGTTTAATTTAATTCAAAATGACGCCACAAAGTGATTTTGCGAAGTTTGAAGAAACAAAAAAAAAATTAATATTCTAAAAAAATATGATAGTTTTCCCGTTATTTAATAATACATATACATGTACGTAATTTGGAATGACGACAAAGAGTTGATTAACGAGAAAGATCCGCTTTGGCGAATTTTTACAAAACTCCCTTGAAGTCTTTGAATAGGAACGGTTTCAATTGATGTCTTCGATATTTTCTAACGTGATCCTAACGTGTGTTCGAAAACGTCTTTTCAATTCACTCTTTGAGGATTCCACGTACAAACATCTTCTTCTCTGATGTCGACTTTCTTCAGATATTCCACCACAAATAGTCTTTATAAATGTCCAGCAATGGTCTGAACAGTGCACAAGGAATGTATTTGGTCGAACGATTCGCCGTGGATTTACAGTCCGTCAAGAATGACGGAAATGTAATAAAATGGAATCAAAAATTTTCATTACTGTAGCAGCAACAATTTTAGAACAATATTTTATTATAATTAAATGAAACAATATATCTTAGTTACAACCACTGATTTATTTAGTTACACGCCAACCGGTTTCGGAACAACCGTTCCTTCTTCAGGGCAAACATACAATGATGACAATTACAAAATAGTGAGTGGGTACAATTTATCAGTAGGTGTTGTGGTAGGGGTGGGGGCGTGGCTAGGAATTGATGAAGAATAAGTGGTTTATCAATAAACAAAACAAATAAACATAGTAAACAAAGTAAATAAAAACAAATAAACAAAGTAAGTAAGTTTATCAATAAACAAAAAATATTAACCTATAGCCCAATATTAAATCTCTTCCCATTCGGTGTCCATTCTGTCCCCACTTACTCTTCATCAATTCCTAGCCACGCCCCCACCCCTACCACAACACCTACTGATAAATTGTACCCACTCACTATTTTGTAATTGTCATCATTGTATGTTTGCCCTGAAGAAGGAACGGTTGTTCCGAAACCGGTCGGCGTGTAACTAAATAAATCAGTGGTTGTAACTAAGATATATTGTTTCATTTAATTATAAAATGATAACCACAAAGTGATAGCTAATTTCAAAAGTATAATATTTTATTATTTTTTATGTGAATACTGCACTAGTGATCCAAATGCTCCCAATCGTCTGGGGACAGTGAGGCTTTGGCATCCTCAATTAAGGTTTGTTATGAGGCTGCAGGTAGTTGGAGGGCAAGGAGTTGTGAAAGAGGAAGGTCCTGGCTATTCAGATCTGGTTATCAAATACGGCTTAAGCCATTTCAAGCAACGTTTCAATTTTGGATGGTGGTCATATATATATATATATATATATATATATATATATATATATATATATATATATATATATATATTTTTTTTTTTTAATGTATAAATTGAGAGATAACACAAATGTATCTAATTATATTCATTTGCGCACGATGGGATTTAAACCCGCGACCTCCGGATTGCTACTTGAGGGCCTTGTCCCTCGACCACGTAAATTAGAATCGATATTAGGTTATATGCAGTATTATCTAGTATTTTTAGACCGTTCAGCCTGTTCAGTACTTAAACACGAAAAAGACGAAAAAAAATTTCTGAATGATTTAATTTTATTTTTGATATAGTCGTTTTTTTCCACATTATTTTCTTACATTATATAAAGTATTTTTAATCTTAAAAATGGCTTCTTTCGTAATGTTTTTATAAAATTATATTATATTATTTTTGAACTCTCTCGGTGTTTTTAAACAATTGCCGCGCCCTCAACAACATTATAATTTTTTGAATGACTGAAAGGGTCTCTATAAAACAAGTTTGAAGAACCTGCTGATGCCTTATTTATTGTTCGTATCCACTTCAACGTGTGCGATGTAATCAATAAACAGCAATCCCAGATGAAAACGATTGGTATTTCAGAAAGCTTCTAAGAAATTTCCGTGTAATATGGTTTACAAAGCCAAATTTATTTATTGGCTCGCCAACAGAATCACCTAATTTTTACAGTAATTTACATTTATACATGGTTGTAATGATGTTTCTAATTATAGGTGAGCACAACATTCATCTTAATATTCTTTATGCAATAATGATTGATTATAATATGTAAAAACTAAAGAAAATTGAAGTAAAATAGTGCCAAAAGTAATGTTTTTCTTAATAAAATAATTATATTGAACGTCAAAAGACCGTGAAATATAATATATGACAAAATTTCATACTACTTATCGCCCAAAGCTGTGTAAAAGTATTCATGTACCCACTACAGATTAAATTAAACACTCGGAAAATCACTGAATGGAGACTAAATTATCTCAAAACAGTTGAACACGTTTGCCATACAAATTTGCACCCAAAATTAGAAGATGTTTTATAATAACGTCTTCTTCTTCATTCTGTTAACACGACTGCTCTGCCGGTTAACGGGATATTTCTTCTTATCTCAACACACCTGGAGCAAATTTGCACCTGAAATTAGAAGATGTTTTTATAATAACGTCTTCTTCTTCATTTTGTTAATAAGACTGCTCTGCCGGTTGATGGGTTATTTCTTCTTAATTATTATAAGCAATAATTATTACCCTGAAACACTCATCCATATTGAAAGAATCTTCCGAGAAAAGATACATATCAAAAAATAATAATTAATATTTGACGAGTTAAATTATTTCAATAAAAAAAAGTAGGCATAATATGTCTCGACGCCATCTAGTGGGAGAGTTAGCACTTACATGCCTTTCCCATATAAAAATAAAGTTGGTTGTTTGCAGGTGAAAAAGTGTAATAAGCAGTAATTGTTGAATGAAACACTAGGTATATATTGAATCATTTGGTGGGTAGGAGGTATCCCGCCGTAGCTTAATGGTAGAGCACTTGACCGGCAATCAAAAGGGTGCGGGTTCGAGTCCCGTCGGCGATATGTATCTTTTCTCGGAAGATTCTTTCAATATGGATGAGTGTTTCAGGCTAATAATTATTGCTTATAATAATTGTTACCCTTTGTGCTATGCATAAAAAAATCTTGTCCTAAACATTAGTTAATCAATTAAAAAATAATAATTAATATTTCTTCTTACCCGACATCCAGCTTGTCTTGCACTAATTCAAGCAAACGCAAAAATTCCAACTTTAGATTCTATTTCCTAGAATCAAAATGGACCACAAAATTGATGAATATTCATTAGCTTCGGCTTGTACTACGAGTTTTCAAACGCCGTGTATGTGGTGTGTTTTATTATTATATTTTTATTATTATAATTAGAATAATGATAATTAAGTGTCTACTTACCGGAACAATTAAGCTAAAACCAAAACAAATAATTTTAAAAGAAGTCCCGTTTGACTAATCACAATCACCATCTACAGAAAAATAAAAACATGACTTATCGTGTTATTTAAAACCGAAATCTTTTATCCCGTTTCAAAACAAAAATAAGAGCTTTAAAATGTTTTCAGTCTCCGAAAATTATTAATGTTTGTTTGTAATAGAGGTAATTTAAATTCAACACCTAATAAACAGTGATAAAAAAGCATTCAATCTTACAGACGAAAATACCACCCCCTAAAGACTGCATAACAAATCCCAAACGTGTTCTGTAAGCTTCTCGTTCCGTCGTGAAACTTATAATATAGCGTTGCCTTCAATACTAAAAGCTCACCGGTCTCAGAGCAGAGCTTCGAGTGCCAAGTCCTAGAGAAAAGCAGCGACAAAGTAAAAATGAATAACGTAAGTGCTCGACGCCTTAAACTATGCAATCCTAAGAAGTACTCCGCTGCTTAGGTACCTCCACTTTAATATCTTATATTGTGTTTTCCTGTATTGTGTTTTTCTTTTGAAGTCTACGGAGGTTAAGGGCAACGCCACACCTAATAAATATACAACTTTATACCCTTTGAAGACGCACTCGTCTCGTTTAAGGTGCGAGTATTTCAGTTGATAATCCCGCTCAAGTTTTTGTGGAAGTTGAGAGTTATGATCATAGGCGAAGAGCACATTCGACTGTGAAACTGAGAAAAGTACTCTCTAAAGTTTTACGAGCGCAACAGTAAAATGAGTTCATAAATCTTTATTCAGAAACCTGAGCGGTAATTGGTGATGACAGCCACTACGATGATTTGAAGATATATCTTACGTTATAAAGATTGTTTATTTGTTTACTCGGAATGTTATGTCAATATAAGATGTGTCATCGCTGTTTGTTTAGGAGATTTTGATACATAAAAATAGTCACACCATTAAGAGTGTAATTACCAGAGAATACCGGAAATTAATCATTTTAAAATCAAATTCTAGATGTATTGACTCTTTTTTACAAAAAAACATAAATTGATTTAAAAAGATTGTTATTTTATCTGGTACACGAAGTTTCAAAATTTTGAAAAACTATGTGTATTTTTAATATACTAAGGTTATACCGTTGGTCGTTGGCAGATTTCTTCAATTTTCAAACGATATATTGCATTATACAACTCAAATTTAAAATAATATAATCGTACAAAAAAATAATTTTATACATAATATAGTCAACACAGATTACAAAATAAAATTTTTAGTTAAATTAAAATCATTAAAATTAGACCTGATATAGTTTTACATGACAAAATTAAAAAAATAACTTATATTATTGATGTAGCTATTCGTAATTCCTGTAATATTCAAAAATCTGTTTCTGAAAAAATAAGAAAGTATACAGATTTAGGAAATGAAATTAAAAGAATTTGGCATTCTCAGACTATAAAAATATTACCTTTTGTTATTTCGGCTACTGGCATTATACCTAGCTCTCTTATTAAAAATTTAGGCATATTAGATTTGTCAAAAAATGTGTACATAAAAATGCAAAAATCAGTCATTTTAAATACATGTAGAATTACGAAAGATTTTTAAATATTTATATTGAGGGATCAGTAGGATTTATCGGTCAAATTAGGAATTCCACAGAGCCGAACCTTCTGATATGAAAATATCTGGAGACGGTGAATTATATTCCCATTTAATAGTTTGGTAGATTAACGTGTTGTTCTTGTATTGTTTTGTATTAATTATACTTATATAATACACTTGCATAACGTGGATTTACTAGATGATCATTTATATGGAAAAGTGTATGAAAGGGTTTAGTTTTTCCTATGGGAAAAACTAAACCCGGACCTGAAAATCTGGTGCGTAAAAAAAAATATTAGAGCGTGTTTTGTGACAAAAATACCTCCGTTTTTCTATTTACTTAAGGTCTTACAAACTAAAATATCAAAATTTTTTACACACTTATTTTGTTTAAACATTATTGAAAAATCATAAATACTTATGATCAAAAAATACTTACAAGAAGTACAAGATATATATTTAATAACTTATCATCGTGCGTTTTGAGCATTTTTATTGGTTATTTGAATGTAGGTATATATTAAAGCAAGTTTTGAATGAAATAAATCAATAAATGAAATAAATAAATTTAATTTTGATACGGGGAATAATCGATCTTTCTCATTGGAACCTTCTTGTACAGTCGCAAGCATTTTTAAACTTTAATTCTCTGCTGCTGGTCAATCGCTCTTAAAAGTGCGACATGTTAATATGTCATACATTCGAGAACATAACATCTATTATACATTTATCATCATTAATTGTGTTATTATTGCTATTAAGTAGTGAAGATAAATTTTATAGTACAATATGTTTTAAAATTTGACAGGTTAAAAGTTTATTTGGAACCTTTACTTGTTATTCATTTGTGTTCTTACATCTTATATTATTTTTTATTCTTTATTTAATATTTACATTATTACTTTTTAAATAAATGTTTTCAGGACCCTTAGTTTTTTTTAATATTATTATAATTTTCAGCTATGTGAAACTCTAAATTTATTTTTATTATTAAGTTTATTGTAATGGATGTACATAATCTGTTGATTTTCCCAAATCTTGTGAGGTGTTAACTATAAAAATTAATTTATTATTTTCCTTCTTTCTTTTTTCTTTGCGAAACATGTTTCTTTTAATTGTTTTACCAGAAGTGTGTATTGTTTTATGACCCCTATAAAAATCTTTTCAAGACTTTGTGTGATATAATTTAATTAACTCAAAGCATGTTCTGCTTAAATATAATTACTGCAAATAACAAACTCTTCTGTTCATATCTAATTACTGCATACAATCATGTTCTCTGTTGTAAACTTAACGTATGTTAGCATCAGAGATACAGTATTGATTATTTTTGAGTTCACGAATTGAGACATCACAAGTTATGCCTAAACATATTTTTTTAGCTAGACATTATCACAATATGGTGGCAGGAATCTCCTAATGAGATGATAATAGATGTCTGGTTATGATAATATGATTTATGGCAAGTAAACCTGAATACTAAACTAAGCATAGACCCGGAAGATAAGCTATAGGCGAACCCAACAAATTCCCTGGACAGATAAGATGACTAATTTACCTAGAGGTTCATCTACTTGGTTCTTCTCAATAAATCATACAAGACGTAAAAAAGTATTATATCTCAGGCACCAAATGCAGGGTGACCTATCTGACAATTCAGAGAAAGATTGATAATATTCGGTCCTTACATATGAAATTGGCGTTTTGTTTGGGAGGAACATAAAGTCGATTTTTTTAAATATAATATATTTATTTAATCAAAGTATGTACCATTGCTATCTATGCATTTTTGCCATAAGTAGTTCATCGACCCCTTTACTAAAAAAACCATTCGGACGGGAATCAATAAAATCTTTGAAGGCGGTTTGGACTGCCCCATCGTAGTTAAATTTTTTTCCCTTGCAAGAAGTTATCCAAATTTCGAAAAAATGGTAATCTGTTGGGGCAAGGTCCGGAGAGTACGGTGGATATCTTAGACATTCCAATTGAAGCTCCTCTAATTTGGTAGCCGCCTGTTGTGCAGTATGTGGTCTAGCATTATCATGAAGCAGCAGTGGCCTTGAGCGATTAAACAGCCTCGGTTGTTTAGCAGCTAGCTTTTCCATCATAGTTTGCAGTTGCTGACAATAGACATCTGCGGTAATCGTCTGGCCAGATTTAAGAAAGCTGTAGTGAACGACACCAGCACTAGTCCACCAAACGCTCACAAGTAACTTTTTTGGAGTGAATTTTCGCTTGGGGCATGGTTTGGCTGGTTCTGCAGGATTCAGCCATTGCGACGAGCGCTTCCGATTATCGTACAGGATCCATTTTTCATCACAGGTAATGATGTGGTTTGCGATGGATCCGCTTCCACAATAGCCTTCAATTCTTCTTTATCAACTTTGGTCTCCGGCCGTCCACGGGGCTGGTTCTGCAGGTTGAAATTTCCAGAACGAAAACGTTGGAACCAACAACGCACTGTGTTTTCTTTTGCGGCACCGTCGCCATACACATCATTAATCCTTCGAGCCGTTTCTGCAGCACTGGTGCCACGGTGGAACTCGTACTCGTAAATAACGCGATATTTCGAGTTTTCCATTTTGTAAAGTAAGTGACGCAAAGAAAAAAAAACGATTAAGGAAAAAAAAAAGAATTATTATTTTCGAAACACAAATACATGAGTAAATAGCTGTATACATTTGAATTAGAAATTCCTAACCAAAGAGAAGATATTTGAGATCAAAGTTGCCAGTACGGCAAAACGCCAATTTCATATGTAAGGACCAAATATTATATAAGACACTATGAAGAAAAACAGCATAATGGATTCGACCCTTGCGTGACTGGAAAGTGTTCAGTTGTACCAGGAAGATTGCACTGATGACAACTGCTTATCTACGAATATTTTTGAGAACCAAAAGAAGGTGTATTTTTTTAAGTCGGACCGAATGAGACTAAGGCAGCCAGGTTAGGAGAACAATTTATGCCTGAAGGATGATTGGAATGATTTAAAATACCTGACTAAACATAACGTTTCCGCATACCCGTTTGATTTAAATATTACTATTTGCTCAAATAGAGTTCTGAAAATGCAATATTTACTTCCAGAGGCACCAAAATACGCTTTCTACCATGGAAATTATTGGAGAGATGGTAAGTTGTACTAACCAGGAAATTTGCATCAAAGCATCGTTAATGTTTACCCCGAAAGCCAATCGTGGTTTTTCTAATTAAATGTTTCACCGCACCATATTTTAAGTGTTCGTTAAATTAATTACAGTTTTTTTAATGCGGCTACAAAACAAAACTGTGTTTAATTTGTGACGCGTTTCACAGAGAATAATTTCTCCCCAATAAACACGAAGCGTTGAGTGCAAAAACTGAAACCTTAATTAAAGTTTCTGAACAAGGATGGCTAATTATTTTACGAGGATGAAAAAACTACAATCTCGTGCTCTCGCGACTTGCAATTTTAATTAGTTTTGGTTTATAATTAAAACTCTTTATAAAGCGACTCTACTTTGAAATCTAGTTTTTTGGGAAAAGGAAGAAAAGGAGTATGTAGCATTTATTTAATGAATAACAAATCCGCAAGTAAAGAGATTGGCTCGCAGTTGGTCCCAACGTGAAATATTCATGTTGAAACTGAATGTCGGATTTTCGTACAACTGAGCAGATTCAATGCAGTTGGAAACGCGAAGACTATGAAACCTTTGTTGTTTTGAAAACAGTAAAGTTTATATTGAACGGGAATGCAGAATTAAAACCGCAAAAGTTAATTCCTGGAAGTAATTTGCGAAATGGTTCTTTCATTCAAATATTAAAGATTTATCCTAACTACTCGTAAATGGTTGGAAATGTATTAGTCTTACTAATATTTTAAATGCGAAAGTTTGTATGGATGTATGTGTGTTTGTTACTCTTTCACACAAAAATTACTGAATGGATTTTAATGAAACTTTACAATAATATAGCTCATACATCAGAATAACGTATAGGATATAATTAATAAAGCTAGCTATTTTCAATATATTATAAATGATAATTATTATTTAATAGAAAATGTCCAAATTTGTAAATGACATTTTGCAATGATGGTTAAATCTTTTCAAATTTATTTAAGTACTCGACTAATATTTTGAATCAAATAAAAAATTATAGTTATTTTAAATAAATAGGTTAAGAATTTTGGTCTAAACATAGATGGTACCTAGGAAATGAAAATAGGCTACTCGAAGCACTAATCCTGCGCAGACAAAGTCGTGGGCAAAAGCTAGTATGATATAAACATTAAAATCTCATTCGCGGTGAGTTTCGGCTTCGAAATATAATAAATTATGAAATTATACGAATACGATGTCTGCATGCTTTGTGGATGGGTATTTTTAAGCAAATGAAGGATGTATGGTTCTGGAAAGGAAAAGGGAATGAAGGGTAAGTAGGAATCTGGGGGTCAGTGTGTCCAGAAGAGACAGACGTATGAATCCACCCCTCCCTCTGTGAAAGGGTTCGGCTGGAGAAGTAAAAGTCTCGCTCAACCGGCCTCTCCCAATCCGGCCTGCCATACAGTTGTTGGGCAGACACATCCGCCGCCAAGACCTGAGCAAACCTTAACCTCTGAGATATGTCAACAAACTTAGTTAACCACTTGAGATAACTTATGGTTGTGCTATAAATGTAATATATAACTGAATACAACGATTTGTCAAAATTCAATGACATATTATTAATTATCGTCGTATATCTACAGTCCTTTGTTCAAATGTTCACAATGGTCAGTAATTGAAGCCATGGAATGGTAATTACTTAATGATGTTAACGCGATGAGTGATGACCCAGACGGTGGCTGATCCAAAACAATGATGGATAGTTACAACAGCTGCACCAGTGTGCAGAGTCCTATACTCCAATGAAATGCTGCAATTTGGATATGCCTTCTGTGTAGGTACTGTACACATGTGGTACTGTTGCATACATAATGCAATTATCGGATATTGGTTGTATCGTTTATTGTGATGTACCTATTAACAAATTTTACGTGTTTACGTCAACAATTTTTCGATTGAAATGTTCAAATATTCACAAATTACTTCTTTGTCTTTTCGCAACATTTCCATGTACGGTAATGTTCTTGAGATGATGTTTTTTTTTAAAATATATATATATATATATATTATGTTACCTAACTAACCATCATCAATGATTATAAATAAGCAAAATGACACAAAATAAAATTTCTAAATGTTTGAAATTGTTTAATAGTTATATGTAAAAATCTCGCATCACGATGTTTGTTCTAGATAAACTCTGAAACTACTTATTGTAGTCAAGACAAAGTAGACATTCCAGTTTGCATTAACTCCGGGCAAGCTGAATTTTTGTACAGGTCTTGAATACGTCATTACAAATGCTATGTCAAAAGTCCCCATCGATCTAGCATTGGCGTTGTTTTTTATCCGAGGTCAAATGTCACAAATTTCTGTTTTTTGCGTATATCTCTGAAACGGTGAGGGCTACCGAAAAAAATATTATTTATTTTTGTTGTTTAAACATCTTTATTATGTTTTGATAATTTATATAATGTAATTTTTCATATTTTAAAATAATTTTTATATTTAATTTTAAATAATTGTTTTTTACGATATTTTTTAATTAATTAATCACCTCTCTCTATAATATGTTTGTCCATAGTTCTTTTTAATCTGTTCTTTTTAGTCTATACTTGTTTGTTTATTTTGTTATTAATGTCATTACTACCCTGACGAAGAAACCATCGGTTTTGAAACATGTAGGTGATTGTGATTATATTAGTGGTTTAAACAAAGTTATTTGTTTTAATTTAAGAGAGAATTACACCTACTTAAATAACATTCGTTAAAAAACCAGACCTAACCCAACTGATTTTTTTCCAATATCATATTGTTTTGTTGGTGTGTGCGGAATAAATTTCAAGTTGGAAAATAAAAATCAAAAGTTAGGTTAGGTTAGCTTTTTGATGTTTTTATTTCTACATACAGTAGATGTAATACTTTCCACGCATAAATGGTTCAACACGTAATTCCGTCATATAATTTCTGCAGTAATGGTGGCGCAATTTTATCCTATCACCAATTGTTGAATGGTGTTGGTATTACATATTTATTGCGACTAACCACTCTGTACCTATAAATTTAGTAACAATTTTTGAAAATTCAGTATACATATTTTCAGAGCTTTTGTGCAAAAATAAAGAACACAAACTCTACGTTATCTTAGTTTTATATTAAGGGAGCAGCAGCCCTTGGGATATATTACTATATACCAGAGCACAAAAGACTTATCAGCTCGTTGAGTATACAGCTATATGAATAGAGTATATTATGTATTACGAAGAATGCGAACACGTTACCAGTTATGCGATCCTAGCTTCCATATCATATGAAAACTTGACTGTAAGCTTAAAATTTTATCATTGACATCAATATTCATGTCGTCCGAATACTAGTGGTACAATCGGAATACTGAGGAATCTACATCATTTTTGGCTCATTTTTATTTCATACGGAACACTTAGATTTTTTATTAATAATTTTTAGGGCAACTGAAGAGTAAAAAATCTTTTTGAGCTATATCTAATAGTACTTAACTGGCGACTGTTTAAAAAAAACTATATTTGGGAAGCTAAAAGAAGGTACCTCTGCCCTGGGAACCAATTATTGAGTCACCCCAAGTGGTTTGTTTACATTGAATCCACACAGGAGGCGCTGAGAAAAATAATTTCCTTCAGGGCCTATGTCATCTTTGAAGACGCTGTGTAGAGGGTTTTGAGGAAAGGAAGGAGTGAACATGTGTCTTGAAGTGATCCACGTTGTAGGAGGGAGGAAACACAAAGGCCGGCAAATCATTTCAGAGCCGAGCTGTTAAACTCAAGAACGAGTCAGACTTTGGGAGGCGGGAATGGGTACCGCCGCCCCGGGAACCATTTATTGGATAACCAACACCTCTGCCATAGGTCACCCCCAAGTGGTTCGCTACGTTTGGTGACTTAGCAGGGGTGCCCGGGTTCATGGGGTTCATTGTCTAGGTCTTGGCGGCGGATGATCTAGACACAATGAACCCCAGATTCCTACCCAACCCTCATACCTTTTTCCTTCCCAGAACTTTCTCTCCTTCCTTTCCTTAAAAATACCCTCCACACAGCATCCCCAAAGGTGACATAGGCCCTGAGGGAAATTATTTTCCTCAGGGCCTCCTGTGTGGACCTAATGTAAAAAAAAAAAAGACTTAGCAGGGTTGGCCGGGTTCATTGAGTGAGATGTGTTCAGATCTTGGCGGCGGATGCATGGCGGGCCAGTTTAGTGAGACTCTCTGTCCATCATTTTGCACCGCAGCTGGATGATACGATACGATACGATACGATTGTACCACCCCAGCCAGGAGCAATCCTGTCCCGGTGAGACCGGTACACCAGGGGGCACTGATTTGTTAGGACTGGAACACGTGCTCTAAGGATGGGTGGGGAGTTGGAGTTTAATCAGCCGGTATACATGGCAACCTAATGAGCCAATATAGGAAAGAAGGTTGGACCGGAATGGGATGGGTTGAGCAATTTTTTATATATATTTTTTTTATTATAAAATATATTTATATAATACATACCTACATATATAAATATTTCTCGGTTTACCCGCGTAACGTAGTCCTTAGAAGGACTTTTTAACTTTTGACTTCTGGACTGAACAGACATGCGCAAGCAGTCAGTTTAATACAAAACTCAATACATAAGGCCTCTGAAGATGGACAGTGAGATCTGTCCGAAACGTCAGGAGTTAAAAAGTCCTTCTAAGGACTACGTTACGCGGGTAAACCGAGAAAATTATTCTACATATATATATATATATATATATATATATCTATGTTTGGTGTGTGCATGCATTGTCCAATGTGCCCTGAAAGCTACACACAAATTGAGCCTATTGCATCTTTCTGTCCCGCGTGCCAATTTCTACCTTAAGATTGTTAAGTTCTGACGTAATACGTCAATATTTCTGTAAATGCATACCCCAAATATTTTCCAAAACGATAATCGATGCTTTGCTCTCAGATGCGAGCGTCACCGATCCGTAAATCAAGAGCTAAGTGTTCTGTAGACCTGTAAACATGCCCTATCTGTGTAGGTAATATCCGACTGAAATATAAACACATGAGATATTTATTATAGATTGAAAGTATAATTAAGTTGAAACGATCTTATCTCAGTCTGACTTCTTGCTCCGGTTAGCGCCATTGAGTTCAAGGTGAATACTTCAGGAATCACTTTTGGACGCGTCTTGTTTCACTTTTAACCTTTTTACCACTTGAGATGTTGCGACGCGCCCGTGGACAAATTCCAGAAACAAAGAAATGGAACAGTTGTTTAAAACTTTTACTTTAATCGCACATAACTCCTTTTCTGAGACCGATAAAATTATTTCGCGAAAAGTGGCAGGTTATGTGAATAGATATGCGTGGAAGAAGAAGTAAAAAGGGCTAAGGAGAGACGGAACGATCCCAGAAAAGACAAAGCAAGAATAGAAAGAAAGATACAAGAAAGGCTACGAAGGGGCAGGAAGAATCAAGAAGAGCCGAATTGATGAGAAGATCCAAGAAGAGACAAGAATAGCCAAGAAGTGCCAAGAAGAGACGAAAATACTAAGAAGCAAGAAAAGTCAGGAAGAGACAAGAAGATCCAAGAGGAGCCGAGAAGAGACAAGAAGAAGGAAGGCACGAAGAAAGTAAATACAAAATCATAACGCTCAATCCATTCCTTTATTCCTGCCCATCCTAGATTCCAATATTGGCTTATTAGGTTGCCATGTATACCGATCGATTAAACTCCAACCTCCAACCCATCCTTAGAGCACGTGTTCCTAGTCCTAACAAATCAGTGCCCCCTGGTGTACCGGTCTCACCGGGACAGGATTGCTCCTGGCTGGGGTGGTACAATCGTATCGTATCGTATTAAGACAGTACCTACCCCTCTACCTTCTCAGTTAATAATTTTAAGGACATTGTGAACAGATTCCACCATCTAACTGATGGGGATTTTTACACTAATTTTACACTGACAGCAATAATTTTATTTCTCCCGCTTTAAAAAAAAAGTTAATTTTAGTTAGGCACACTTGAGGGTTCAAGTCCTTATTTCGTTTGCCGGGTACTTTTCAATAGTTGTCCGAGGCTCTTAAAAACGCTAATAGACATTGGCTCCAACATTTATTTCAAGAGTAGTCAAGATGTCGATGACATTAACATATCGGAAGTAGATTAATACACCCATCCCTCCTGGACACATTGACCCCCAGATTCCTACCCACCACTCATACCTTTTTCTCACCCAGAACTGTTTCTCTTACCTTTCATTGAAAAATACCATCCACACAGCATTCCCAAACATGGCCACGAGGACTCCTATGTGGTGATAATGTAAAATAAAAACCTAAAAAAAATCTGCGTCGGACTCGATTTACTCCAAAACGAAAGCTAAAATCAAAAAAAGTTATACTACCAAATCGACTCTAAATTTGGTGTTGATTCACCAGCTTCTCGCTGGTATTACTAGTTTCTGGACATGTAAATTGTATTTCCACAATGATTTAAAACCTAACATAAGATAAACCTGTTTCTAAAGAAGATTTAAATTAGAAGCGTTTTTTTTGTGGATCAGTCAATTTCTGATGGGAACGAGACGGGAACATTATTTTTCCATAAGGGTGCCATATTTTGGAAGGTTAACTCGTGCATTAGAGGGCAGCTCGTAAACAAAAGAATTATGCTTACACCGCGAAGAAAAGGTTAAATATTTAGAATGGCGAACGACGACAGAGTTTAGTACCCGATTTTTTTTAAAATACCTTTAGGTGAGCAGTCAGGCATTTTTCGTACATTACCTCCTCACAAGGGTCCTTGAGATAAATAATTCCCCTCAGGGCCTATGTCATCTTTGGGAATGCTGTGTGGAGGGTCTTTTCAGGAAAGGAAGGAGATGAAGTTCTGGGAAGAAAAAAAACATATGAGGGGTGGGTAGGAATCTGGGGGTCAATATCTCCAGGATTGACGGACGTATGAATACATCCTTTCCACAGAGGTGCAAGGTGATGTTCCGAGAGTCCTGCTGAAGAGGTCAAAAGATATCCCTCGACTAGTCTCTCTCGATGCAGATGAATCCACCACTAATACTCGGATATACCTCTCCCCGTGAACATGGGCACACCTGCTAAGTCACCAAACGTAGCGAATCACTCGGGATAACCTATGGCAGAGGTTTTGGTTACCTATACCCGCCTCCCAAATTAAATACAGTTTATTAACAAATATTTTTCGTATGTAATGTTATTTCCCCATTCAGTAAATACCGAGGTATTAATTATATATTTTTTTAAAACTAATAAACTAATGCTTAAGACAAGATTTTTATGCATACTACAAAGGGTGACAATTATTATAGGCAATAATTATTAACCTGAACACTCATCCACATTGAAAAAAGCCGACGTAGCTCAGTGGTAGAGCATATGACCGGAAATCAGAAGGACACGGGTTCGAGTCCCGTTGGCGTCATGTATCTTTTCTCAGGAGATTTTTTCAATATGGATGAGTAAGGTTAATAATTATTGCTTATAATTATTATTAAATATCTATATCCTGGAATCTAAACTATCATTTCCTTTGAAAATTGAGAAAATAATGCATATTTTCACCAGAACATCTTAGTAGTCATTAAATTTATATTCAATTCTAGAACAACGTAAAGAACAATCATTATTTTAAATTACCAGTGGTTTGTTCCGTGAAATGCGGCAAATGGCCTTCATTACTCGTGCAACAATAAATTATCACCGACACCCTCCATCTCCCACACCAGTGTTAATGCTGTCTGTGTTCCTTGCTCATTTTCACACTTTATTTTCCATCCCTTCCATGAAAACACCGAGGAACACAAAAAAACTTTCTTTTCGCCGTTCTCAGAGTAAACTTCGAATTTCATGGTAATCTCCGGCAAATACTAATATTTATTTTTGTCGATTTTTACGCAACAGCCTTGTTAAAATGTTGCGGAATTGTTCAATCTCGGCGCAACCAACGCGATCAAGTGTAATTTTATTTAGGCGAATTTTATTTATTATGTTCCTATACATTTAAATATATTTATTTTATTTATTCATTTACATGCTCTTCCATACAGTTTATAAATACAATAGGTGAAGTAAAAAAAAAAAATCTTAATTTAAAACATAGTAGGTAGTAGAGTGAAGTATGTTCAGAAACTGCATGTAAATGGTTAGATACGTTTTTAGATTTTCACGGCCAAAAGCATTTTCGTTCTTTCTTTTTGGGGTGTTATGCTTACTTGTATTATACTTCCAAGTAAATAAGCACACACTTAACACAACAAATTCACATCGACGGATCTGCCCGATCTGCCCTGATGATGGACACTGCAACGCTGTCCGAAACGTCGGCTAAAGAAGGAGGTAGCACAACACGGCATAACACCCCAAAAACAAACAACGAAAATGCATGTAAATGGTTTAAACGAATGTGGTCATGTTTTGTGAACACCTCTCTAGGAGAACCTGTGCTGAGGTGTTCGCATGTATTATTATGCCGTCATAAGTGATAGCACAGTATCCCCCTTGAGACTCTAAATAAAACAATATATAAAAAAATTTATGCAGGATCACGTTCAATGGTCAAATGCATTGTATATATAGTTTTGAATTAGTGATTGATAATCCGGTGGATGCAATTTTTTAGCCATAAGATGTTATAATGGTTTATCTAGTCTGTCGTTAGAAATAACATGGTATTAATATATTATATATTTGTACAGCGTCCTTAAGGTGATTTTTCACAAAAACGGCGCTATACAAATCATAAAAATATTTTTATTATAATTCCCCGCTTAGCATTGAATTTTCTCAGAATGTAAAATTCACAATTTTATCAAAATTCTAACAAATATATATTATTAACACTTTTTAAAAAACACGCTTTCCAATCGTCCTACGTCGTGATTACTTCAAGATTGATACACTTAAAACTAAAAGGCAATTGACTGATCTAATATGTTTACATAAAATCATTCAATACTACACTATATCTTAGCAATATTGAAATAAATGTCACCAATTCCCATTTTTTAAGACGCCATATCATTTTTCACGTGTATACATTTAAAAATAATATCGTCTACTTTAGCCCTCTGACACAGATGTGACGACTATACATATAACAAGATAACAAGACCATTTTAATACAACAATTTCCGCAAAAACAAGTAATCGACCTAGATCCCGGGGTAACTTAGAAATTCCTAAATATAAAACTACTGCTTCTCATCAACATTACACTTACCAAGGTATAAAGTTTTTCAACGCCCTTCCAGATAAAATCAAAACAGAAAAGAAGTATAAAGTTTACAAATCTCAAATCAAACAACTATTAGATAAACCAAACACTAATTACAAATTTTAATTTCATAGAAAAAAGTCTACATATATTTTTTATTGTATGTACACTTATAGCGATAATTCATTAAGTATTAACTATAATATGTAACTATTAGTATGTAAATAATCACTTAACATAATTACTAATTTATATTTAAAAATATTCATACTTTTCCTTTTTTGAACATATCCTCTACAAATATTATATCAATCTTTTCAGACAGTGCCCTACCTTACCAGTACTATACCTATGTTCTGTCATATTGGTAAACGATAATTGTTGCATTTCATTATTATGTACCTTCAAATAAAATATTAATTTATCAGCGGCTGAGGCCAATTTCAATGTTTAGAACCAACTATACGTACCTATCTATTAATTAGTTTATTAATATAAGTTTATTTCTACTACATTTATATTCAATTTGTAATTTTTATTTTTCATTCATGTAGATTCAAAGTCAATTATTGTAAACAGTAATTAAAACATTATAATTTCTAACTTTTTTTAATTATGAGGCTTTACTCCCCAACTCAAACACGAGAAATTTTTTCTCCTTTGAGTTGAGTAGTTTGTTAAAAAAAAAATCTATTTGTAAATAGCTTTTAAGAACCAACTGTATTTATTTTTCTAAATCTTATGTATATGTATTTTAAATAATAAAAAAAAAAAAAAAAGATAGAGTATGCTGAAGTAGATATTTTCGTCTAAAAAAGTTTAAAACTAATTCTATTGTGTGGGTGCTGTAATGGTTAAACATACCAAAATTCTATTATTACATCGATATCGAGGACAAAGATGAAGATATTTTGTCAATGGAAGCCCAGAATCTCAGGACCACAGGTACAAAAATTGGGAATTTCATAATTTTTTAGAAAAATATTTACATTTTCGCCACTGTAACTTATTAGACTTTAAAAAAAAATTGTAAATCAAAAATTATTAGAAATGCGATTTTCTTTAAATTTGTCTTTAACAATTTGGTTGTAAGATCAACCATTGCATAATTATTTTGAAAAAACCAAATTTCGGGACCTTCAATCCAAGATGGCGGCTCGAGCTCGACCACCCCAAGGTCGAAAACTTTTTTTTTTGTTAGATTCCCAATCTAAACAACATATATCAAAATCGCTACTACTTGACCTTTTGCAAGGTAAAACTCCCCACTACTGGACTATTTGTACAATAACTGAGTTTGTATAACCGGATTGTTCTCATGTAAGTGCGAACATCTGTAAAAACCCAGTATAAATAAATTATACACTAAGCTTATGTGATACCTAAAGTAAACTGTAAAACTTTTTATAGGAAGAGAAATAATATATATAAAGGAGGTAAGTTGGAGGGTACATGTCTGACTTTTTAGATGTGGATATGCGAATACCGCACAAAAACCGATTATCCAATCAACCAACAATAACCAATAAATTGCTCCCAACCACCTGGAGCCAGTGAGACCGTGGCATCCCCGATTGGGGCATGTCATTAGACTGAAGGTTGTGGGTAGGAGAAGGAGATTGGAAAGAGGAAAACGAGGAAGTACTTGGCTAATCAAATGTTCAAATGGCTATTTTTTTTTAATATTTTTTTATAGGGAATACCTCACAAGAGTCCCAACTGCTCCCGTCTGGAGCCAGTGAGACTATGGCATCCCCAATTAACCTTCCGATTGGGAGTCAAGTGTCTTACCACTCGACCATGGACGGTCGTCATTAGTATAACCATTTGAAGCAAAATTTAGATCCTTCTTTGTAGTTTTAGCCAGAGCGGTACTGAGAATGTCTATATACACTCTACAAATATCATACATATAATTTGTATTTAAAAAAATTATTAAATATTTATGAAATAACATACATCATTAAATATTTTTTAAACTCAAGACCTCTGGATCCGGAGGGAAGGAAATCGCCTTTAACCAGGTAAAATGTCAAACCTCTTAAATATACAACAACAAAAATCGAATGAAGGTGTCGACTCAACAACTTACTGAATAAATATTTATAAAAAGGGGGTCCATCCATTTCTCCCCAAAGTCGTAAAAACACACGAAAAACAAACAGCAAGACAGCAGCGGCAATTCGGCGAGTCTGAAAATTTAAAACTTGACAAATGAGCGCAAAACAATTTGTGTGCGCTAGCTCATAAATAAATAGCGCCATAAATAAATCGGCCTTTACGTCAGTGGCATGGCATCGGCCTAAGTCCCCTGACAAATGTCGTGTAATACGTCAAACATACATGTTTATGGGGCGCCGTAGACCGACGGACACAAATCTATTTGTAAAAAACATTTAGTACTAAACGACACTAATGCATTCTTTAATTTGCTAAGATTTAAAAATGTAATTTTTACCTTTTATTGTTGAGTTTACATTAGAAAATAAATGGCGTGAACTGATTTTTTTGCATCACTTCTTTTGTTTATTTTTTTTTTGGGCACAAGTATAAAAACTTTCTAAAGAGTTACATGTTATGGTATTTCGTTTGGCCATTGTACATTCATGTAATTTTTTAATAAGTGAAATTTAATATGTATTATGTGTGTATGTAACTCTCGATTATAGTATTCAGGTAAATAAAATATCAAAAATCATGTCAATTTTTTATTGAAATATTAAAATTAGGGTTAACACAATATTTACACGGACTTGCCTAAAATTTTACATCTAACACTACAACATTATATTAATATGATAGATGATCAAATAATTTAAACTATTTTGACACAAAAATCACTAGCACAATAAATTTCGCACATCCACATTTGGATATATGCTGCAAAATCATCAAAAATGATTTAAATGGTTTTTCAAAAAACTAGTATCATTATCATTATTCCTAAAAAATATGTTTTGTGAACATAAGTCATAGTTATAAGAGTAAATACGACAATGTACATTGCGGTTCTATTACAAAAGGAGAATATTAAAAAAGAACACATGATAATAATTTTAAATCAAATAATTACTAAATATAACGTTAACGGTTCATATAATCACACTCCCCATTTTTTTAAACAATCTCTCGTATATCGTATTTTGGTCCATATTATACATCCTTAATTAATGACTTTAATGAATTAGATATACTCGTATTGCTTGAGACCATGCGAAAGATGTGCAGAAAAATACTTCAACTTTTAACTAAACTTATTAAATCTTCGCAAAATCACTTTGTGGCGTCATGTTTAATTAAAAAAAAACAAATAACTTTGTGTACACCACTATATAATCACAATGACCGACATGTTTCGAAACCGATGGTTTCTTATATATTTTTTCTATAGTTCTTATAAGTGTAAACTTGTTTGATTCTTTTGTTATTTCATGTTATTATTATCCTGACTGAGAAACCATCGATTTCGAAACATGTCGGCAATTGTCATTCTATAGTGGTGTTCACAAAATTATTTGTTTCATTTTTTTTTTTTTTAAACCAGTGATACTGATAGCAAAAACACAAATTGTAAAATTACTTCAATCTTCCCTTATTATGGTGTTACGTCACATTTATCCCGCTCCAGGAGATATATTTTATAAACAAACTAGGGGATGTTGTGGAATAAGAGGAGGTAGATTGGGAAGGTGAAGGTTGGGCGATTCCTGGCTATCCTCTAATTATCTAAATACTCGTACATTAAAATAAATAAAAAATCCCCTGACTGGTGTCCTCTTACAAGGATGACACTGTATTTCTCATGCTGGAAAATATAATACCGGTCTCTAATAATTTGCAATAAAAACACAGATATTAAAAAAAAATCTATGGGAATATGTGTAGTTTATTGGCTACCTACAACTAAATTGAGCTTGCAATAAATTCATAAATTAACAATAAAACCACAGTTATTCTGAGTAGATTTGAATTCATTCAGTGAAAGTATCAATTTATTTACCATAAATTATTAGAAGTAAAGATTACAAGTAAAATGTTCAATACCGTTTATGGAAAATATTGGTACATTTCAGAAATTTTCAAATAAGAGAGTACCTAATCAAGTGATGGTTATAATTTAAATCTACATATCTCTACTTTACACTTATATCAATGTTTTTCCATAATATTTATTCCTTATAATCTAGAGGAAACTATATTTAATGTCAATTATACCACAGATACTATGCTGAAGTTGACATAATGAAATATGGTTTAATATACAAATGCTTGCTAAATTTTATAAATACTAAATTATTATTTTTTTGAAAAATCGCATGAATATGAAATTGATAGCTATTTACAAGTAATGATATAGAAAAGTATCTTACGAAGACATATATTACTTTATTAAATATATTATAACATAGTTTTTTCGACAATGTTCATACACAACCAAAAATATTATTGAATAGAAAACTTTTAATATTATTAAACAAAATGTTATTTCTACTGAATAATAATATTAAAAAAAAATCACGATAAAATTTAACAAAGAGAAATTTTTCTATAACTTCTTCCTTTAATATAAATATAGTTATTATTAAAATGACTGATATTATACAATGAAAATTTGTTTTTTAAAAATAAAATTTTTAAATACTACTTTTCTACACATTTCGATCGTCATTGATTGAAAACCTTTTTATCTTTTATGTAGGGTCATTTGTGGTAAAGTCATCTGTAGCTCCGTACACCGCCTCTGAATCACCGCATTGCTGGTCCGCGAAGCCTGCCTTCGGTACCACTGTCAATTGTTCCAAGTCTCCCTGTATACAACAAACAAAACAATTTAGGTCAATCACCAGAATGAAATTATATGCACTACACTTGAAAACCAATATACCTACTAATAAATACATGCTGCATAAATAATCGACTGTGGTTTGGTTAAACCCTTCAAGACACAAAATGAAAACTTTACTTTTCTTTGATAAAGACGAATGTTTACGAATTAGTAAAAATAATTAAATTTTTTGATGTTTATACGAAAGCGATTTTCTGTGTTTCTACAATTTCGTGTTGTGTTTCTACAAATTCAATATTGCAAATCGATTTTGTAATTATGAAAAAAAAAATCTGGATTTTTTTAAATAACCTAAATTTTTTTTAGGGTTACACGACCGAAAGCATTTTCGTCGTTTGTTTTTGGGGTGTTATGCCGTGTTGCGCTACCTCCTTCTTGCTTTGCTTCTTGATCTGCCCTGATGATGGACACTGTAACGCTGTCCAAAACGTCCGCTAAATAAGGAGGTAGCGCAACACGGCATAACACCCCAAAAACCAACAACGAAAAAAAAGACCTACAAAATTATCCACAATTTTACTTTTCAGTTTTAAAAATGCCGTAATCGGAAAAATTATTCTACCATGTTGTTGTATTCTACATAAAACCTTAAAAAGTAACATTTCCGAAAAATGTGGCTTGCAGGGTTTTACCAAAAAAAAACCAACCGAATACATTAAAACATCTACGAGTATTCCTTAATATATGTTATATATTATCAAAATATGACATCTTTTGAAAATTCTATTCGGGAGTTAAGTATTATATGCAGTGTTTAATTAATTGTCTCAACGCTCCTCAAATGCTCAAAGACGCCCTTCAACAACAGATGAAAAACAAATCGCTTAGCTGATCGGAGACTCAGTTGATCGACTGAAATGTTGGAAGCAACGGCCGGTAGTTTGTTATATTAAACCACAGTTACCGGATAAACGGTTTATTGACACTGCACTTTAGGCGGTATGATTTTAGATTTTCACGGCCAAAAGTATTTTTGTTATTTATTTTTGTGGTGTTATGCCGCGTTGCTCCTTCTTTAGCCGAAGGACTAAACTACATCCTTCTTCGGCTAAAGAAAGAGGTATCACCGAAGGACTAAACTACCTCCTTCTTCAACTTAAGAAGGAGGTATCGCAACACGGTATAACACCCAAAAACAAATAACAAAAATGCCCTTTTGATTATTATATCCAAATCTGCATAATTAGATCTTTTCTTAGAACTTAATATGTTTTGACATTTTATTTATCCTCTTTTTTATATGAATAACGCACAAGAGTCCTAACTGCTCCCGTCTGGAGTTAGACCGATTTGATACGAGTAACATAAAAAATGGATAGTGAGAGTTGATGGAAAAAAGTGAACTGTGTATTATTAATAAGTCAACAATAAAATTTTAAAAGTTTCTTCGCACTGTTGTGAGACTAGAGATCTAGAGCATAAGTATAAGAGGTAAAAAACCGGAATTTAAAAAACAGTTTTGAGTGGATGTCTAAGGCATTTATATCATGATCGAATGAACCGAATACATACTTGAGACGGGTCACGTCAGATGTCGGAATAATATTCATATGTTTGTTGAAAAGCGTGAGGATATCGAAAGAAAGGAATTTGTGCCGTTACAGGTATTTATGGATCCCCTCCCCTTTCCCTTCTTCCCTGGGCGAAGGCAGAGGGCATTATCATAAATTAGAAGTTGCCAGCCATGTTTGATATCCTCTTGAGACCTGGGACTTAACGAGGCGCAGCTTTGTTTTTTGGGAGATTTCCTTTTTAGGCTGGTTAAAAAAAAATTAGGAATCAGTAATTATTTTCTTACATTCTTTTACCGTATAAAGAAAGTTAATATAATTATTAAGGTATTTCACCACCACTACAGGATTAGTGGTGGTGAATAATATAACCTACTCGAAGAATAATGCTAATCGATAGTTTACTTAGAGGCGTTGAAATAGGCGAATCAAGGCATTCGACAACCTGCAGTCCACCTCGGAACAGGAATACCTAGTGAGGAGGACTGATGATAAAATACCTCACTTTGTATTCTTAATTTACTTAATATTGTATTTTAATTTGAATCTGTATTGTCATTAAATAAAAAAAGGCAAGAAATACGAAATACGTTGTGAGTGGAAATCTGTTAATAATCGCATATTTCTTACATCGCTTACTTGCACAGCGCGGGTGTAAACTGTGCGACCTAAAGAGACTTGTAGAATTCAATACTTTATTTGTGTGGAGTATTGAATTCGCTTACGCTACGGAACCATACTTACTGGGCGAATAATATTATTATTTTTTATCAAAATTCAAAGAATATTTATTGCACACCTACAATATAAATTTAAAAAATTGTTAATTCGCAAAACGTTAGCTTATAGGTGAAGTTGTCTTATTTCTTACAGTCAACCCAAATAGATAGAATATTATTTGTATTTTAAACGTAAGATTATCTTGTTTCTAAATAAACGAAAAGAAAATACTTTGTTTTAAGTCACTTTATTTTTATTTTACATCACGTAAAAATTAGAACAAAAGAACACTTAAGATGCTAAACTAGTTCAGGTTTTTCAGAGTTCGCAGATCATTTAATTGATAAAGATCATACTTTTAACCACGATTCGGGAATTAAAGTCCTACATAAGAACAGACTTAACAATTTGGAAGCTTTAGAAATAAAAAAAATCAGTAAATTCAAAAGAAGAAATCATTAATAATCAACTAAATTTAACCTTCAGTCCAATTTTAAGTATGTTCCCCGTGTCTTCACTTATCCCCCATTCCCCTCCTCCCTCCAACAACTGACGCTCTGTCTTACTCTAGTATACTGTCCCTTTCTTTCACCACATTATGTATATATATGTGTACTTATGTATTTTAGACATTATTTTTGTAAGTCACTGTCAACAACTGATGATGGTACGGAGGTACCGAAAAAGGTTTTTTTTTTTAAAGACGTAAAATAAAAATAAAGTGACTTAAAACAAAGTATTTTCTTTTCATTTATTTAAAATGTCAAGTCACAATGTGTTTGCTTCTTTTGAAAAATTATCTTGTATCTATTATTTGTCAACCGTAAAAACGGGTAGAAACGGGACTGTAGTTCTTACGAACAAATTGACAGTGTTTCAATGTTTATTGGCGGGAAAATGTAAGAATAATTTGTTGATATTCGTACTAAATTACGTATACCAACAAATTATTATTACATTTTCCCGCCAATAAACATTGAAACACTGTTAATTTGTTCGTAAGAACTTCAGTCCCGTTTTTCACCGTTTTTACGAATAAAATGGTCGTATTTTAGAATAGCATTTTTCTCCATGGCATAAACAACATTTTCAGCACGTAATGATTTTAGTAGAAGTTTTTCAAACATAACATTTATTATGTTTTCGTTACACGAGCATATTAAAAACATTAGTAGGTAGAACAAATCAAAATAACACACTATGACTATGCACCAACATATTCATCTCAATAATGCCATTTATTACAAATATCAGCCTAATAATATTAGGATAGCAATCAACTTCTCAAAATGTTTATGTAAAGTAATGTAAAGTAATAAGTTTGTAAAGTAATAAGGGACTTCTGTAAATATATAAATAAATAAAAAAAGCTGAATAAAATTGCATTATTAACCAAAATAATATTATTACTTTTAATATTATTTTTTACTTTTAAGCATCTCGAACCAAATTTCATACATAACCTAGGTAAAGAAACCATCTATAAGTTAGTGCGGTTAGTGTAAGAAAGTAAATGGTGCATTCAACAGGAAACCAGGGCGCATAGTTCAGTATTTTACTTGAATTTTTAAAAAATGTAAAAGCAAGACAATTCCTTTGAGAAACTCGCATGTTCCACAATTTTCCGTGTACTATAATATTATGTGCGTACATATTGTACACAGGAATTACATAATGCATTATCCATCACATACCTCCGCACGAAGCTGAACGCTGTCAAGTAGAACTAATTTGCTAACTGAAACACAGTACAAGTAACAAGATGGAACCGTAGCTGATTTAATTAGATTAAACCTTGTTTTCCAAAGGACACATTGCACTAACCAGGTGGGTAACTTCTAGTAAGGTTTCAGATTAATGGAATTAGCTGTGGCGATAATCCTTTCTTCACATGATCTCAGTTTCCTAATATCTTAAAGGATGAGAGTGATTGGTTTAGTAATTATTAATAAGTAATAAGACAATTGTTACTAGGTCAATAGTGTTTAAATAAAGGGACATACAATTCATGGAAGTTGGGAAAATAAGGACTAAATTAGGAAATTCATTTCTTTAATCTTTGCAAAATTACTTTTTGACATCATTTGAATTAAATGAAACTAATTACTTTGTGTAAACCACTATAACCGCATTTTATAATATCTACATCTTTGAATGAAAAATTCAAATTTAAAGAACTATATTTTGGAGTTAAAATAACCCATTTCGTATTTGAAATGATTGAGGACGTGATGACGTGTCAAATTTGAAATGAAAAATAGAAGTTTTTTTCTTTTTTAAACAACTAGTCCTTAAATTACTTTAAAATTTGAAAAGACAATGCTTTTTGGAATAAACATAAAATTTGAAAACTTGAACAAAAGCCGTTAGTTAAAATTAATTCCATAGCCGTTATACGAATGTGTTAGTATTTTCACAATGAGATTTTCATAGTGTTATTAAACTAATAAAATATATTATTTTTGATTAAATACGGGTTCAGTTATGCAGAAAATTAATAATTAACAACAAAATTTCCAAATTCAATTCAAAATATTATCAACTCGACTCGTAGTCAAGACGTGTTAATACTAACAGGTCCTTAGTTATTCAGTTTTACTCCAGAATTTATCCGGATAAGCGAACACGAGTCGCACAAACTATAATTTATAATATTAATATTACGCAACTTTAGTACCTAATAAAGAATTAAATAAAAAAAAAAATTTAAAAGTACCGTTGCAATTTGCAGTTAATTCAGCATTTTTGAAAAACTCAAATAAATTGGGTTACTTTACAAACATAATATGTTGAAAAGTTGGATGCTGTACTTATATTATTAGGCAGATATTTACAATGGTTACATGAAACTCAACAAAGTTGCATTTCAACACTCCTTTGAAAAGTCATTAAAAGTGGTGAAAAAAAAAAATCTTACAACCTAACCTAACCAATTCAATAATTTTTTAGTAACGATAATTCAATAAATTTTTTTCATCATTTTTAATAAATTTTCAAAGGAGTGATAAAGAAAAAAAAAATGCTAAGACCAATTGTTTTACATTTTTTTAGTGTGAGTAATCAAATATATATAACACACAAAAAATGGAAAATAATTACTTAATTGAAAATTAAATTTTTTAATATAAATTTGTAACTTTAAAAGCTGATATCTCTCAACCATACTTTTGTATTTGGTAAGCTATAGTCATCATGGTGTCTAATTATTTTAATTAAAATATTAATTCAATTTATAATAAAGCGTATTTATTAATATCTACGTACCGAAAAGAGATATCCGATGATGAGATCAGCATCCTTGGGGGTGTCCAGCGAGTTGCGCTGTAGCACGTCGGTTCTCAGCCAGCGGCAGTCTACATAGCTTCTTACTGTGCTGTCTCCGTGAACACTGCAAAAAGGTATGTTTTTAGAAAGATAGAAGAGCAAGTTCTGGGAAAGAAATAGGTATGAGAGGTGGGTAGGAGTCTGGGGGACAATGTATCCAGGTTTGAAGGATGTATGAATCCTTCCCACTGCGGTGCAAGGCGGGTCGAGAGAGTCCTGCTGGAGACCAGACCAAGCCAAGACGTCTCTACTAAGTCATCAAATCTAGCGATCAACTTGGGATGAGGTTTTGGTTATCCGATAAATGGTTCATTTGAATTATTTACACACTCAGTTCCAGTTTTAAAATTACACTTAAATTCCGGTGTCTTTTTTATTATCAATGTGTTTTTTTTTTCAATTATTTCTGGCATTCACCCTTCAAGGATGTTCTAGGCCATCATTTAAAATTATGGAGAAACGAACGATGAATTTAAATATTAATTTTATTTAAATGGACAAATTTCAAAATTATAATGAAGATCGGAGTCGAGTTCAGACTTAGAAGAGATGAGATATTGAATGGAGGGGAAGCAATTTTTTATAAGGCTTGATAGAAGAGAGGATATTTGTTTAGAGAGGGACAGCCAAAAAAATATGTGATCCAAAGTTCCCACTTCTAGACCACATAATGTACAATCTGCGGAGTCAAGAACGTGAATTTTAAAAATGTGATAAGGAACAGAACAATGTCCGATTCTCATTCGAACAAGTGAGGAAATTTCTTTTTTGGAAAAATTGGGGAATTGTTGAAACCACGGTTTTGATGGGATAGTCCTTTGTATTGAGGCAAAGAATGCTTCCTTGGATTGACTAGCAAATTGCCAATACTCTGGTCAAATATTGCGGATCTATCTTTGATGATAGAAAAAATGTCAGATAGGGGAATGTGGTCTACGAGGGTAACAACGTTGGACGCTTATTGTGTTTGACAAGGTATGCGCAATATCATTACCCATTATGCCAACATGTCCAGGAATTCAAATCAGGGTTACGTCTTTTCCAAAGCTTTGAATGGAGGCTATAGCAGTACTCGAATAAGACATACAACGTGATCATCAGGATGAAAAAGAGGACTGGATTTAAGTTTTTGGTGGAAACATCAATGTGGTTTATCTCATTAAAATTACTTTGCACTTTTATCATTTTAGCCAAGCAAGTTACAAATCCTCAACAAAATGAAAGGGTTAGTTTGACTCGTGAATTTGAAAATTCTCAAATTAATTCCAACTGTTTTTGATGGAGATTTATCTCCGACTCCCGAGTGCTGGGCAACTAACTATACATTCTTAATAACTCGTACCTTCCTCAAAATTTGGACAGTGCAATATTAATATTAAATGCCACCACAACAAATATCTCCGGTTGCGGAAGGGCTGAATTTATTGCCCAGCGGTTATGAACTTCAGTTCTTGATTTTCCTACCTGTGCTACCAACACCTCCTTCTACCAATCAAAGTTACAAACAGCGCCTCTAGCGGTAGATGTTTATTAGTCCGGTTGATTAGTCAGACATCTCCGATAATTTTAAATTTGAGTTGGGAGTTGGAGTAATATGTAAAAGTGTTTCCTATATCTGGTACAATACTCAGATTACCCGTAAACACCACCAAATCAATGATAATCAAACCAGAAAAGAAAACTTGTTGCGAAATAAACTAAAACATTGATAACAATTATTATAAGCAATAATTATTAGCCAGAAACACTCATCCATATTGAAAAAACCTCCCGAGAAAAGATTCATGCCGCCGACGGGACTCGAACTAGTGCCCCTCTGATTGCCGGTGAGGAGTTCTATCCACTAAGCTACGGCGGCTTATCTCTTACCCGCCAAACGATTCAATATATACTAGTGTTTCATTCAACATTTACCGCTTATTACATTTTTTCACCTGCAAACAACCAACTTTATTTTTATATAAGAAAGGCATTTTAAGTACTAAATTTCTCACTAGGTGGCGTCGAGACATATGATGTCTACATTTAATAATTATTGCTTATAATATCTGTTACCCTTTGTGCTATGCATAAAAAGTCTTATCTTAAACATTAGTTTATCATTAAATTAAACAAATAACTTTGTATTAAACTACTATTACATAATCACAATTACCTACATGTTTCGAAATCGATGGTTTCTTCGTCAGGGTAGTAACTGTAGTAACTAACTTACTACCCTGACGAAGAAACCATCGGTTTCGAAACATGTAGGTAATTGTGATTATATAATAGTGGTTTAATGCAAAGTCAATTGAAAAAAATAATAATAATTAATATTTGACGAGTAAAAAGTATTTCACCAAAAAATGTAGACATCATGTGTCTCGACGCCACCTATCTGTCTGTCTAATCAACCGAAAGATCGATGTATTTATATTTTCTCTGAATCTATGTACCTCGTGTGGTTCTATTCACCCTGTATGTTGTATAACCTCAGGTTAAATCATCCTGTTAACATTATATACAGCATTATCTCCCTTCAGTATTGATGCCGAACAATCAAGACTAAGTCCATTGTGGCATTGAGGCTATACAAGGGTTTCAAAGGATAGACATAGTGCGCACGATGACAACAACACTGAGCCGTATTGATGGCCTATTGAAAAGCTGATTGAATTACCGAGTAATTAAAAAGATAAGATGTCAACTGAAATATCTCTTCTGGTAAATCTTTAAGATTCGAACAGACAATAATAATGAGGGTATTACCAGAGAATATCGGAAATTAGTCATTTTGAAATCAAATTCTAGACGTATCTGTCTCTTTTTTACAAAAAAACATAAATAGATTTTGAAATATTGTTATTTTATCTAATAAACGCAATTTATTAAATTTTGAAAAACTAAGTTTATTTTTAATATATTACGGTTGTACCGATGGTCGTTGGCAGATTTCTTCAATTTTCAAACGAAATATTGTATTATACAACACGAATTTCAAATCTAATAATCATACGGCAAAATAAATCAATACATAATCTAGTAAATACACTTTTCAGAATTATAACTTTAGTTCATTAAAATCATTAAAACATAAATCCGAGAAAGTGTTTTGTGACAAAAATACCTCAGTTTTTGTTTTTATTTAAGGTTTTACTAACTAAAACATTTCATATTTTTTTACACTCTAATTTTGTTTAGACATTATTGAAAAATTAAAAATTATTTTGATTTAAAATTAATTTTAAGAAGTAAATAATCTTCATTCATTAAAGGTATTTTCAAGCCTATTTTAGGTAAGCTATTAGTAAATAATTTACCATCTCCCGTTTGATAATTTTTATGGCAGTTCGAGACATAAATTCTCGCGATTCATTAGCCGTTGTGTGTTCGCGCCGCTCTTAATGACAACATTTTGCAAGAAATTTAAAACTAATACCATTATGAAGCTATCATGGTTGTAAAAACATCCGCGCGCAGCGCTCCTAAAAAAAACAGAATAATGGATTGCTGGATACCTCTTAAGGTTTTCCGCAAGTGACCTAAACCCAACAGTTGATACCCCGATAGTTAGCCCCCCGAATCTCTTATTATTATAAAAATATATTTTTTGTGAATGTTTTACTAATAGCTAACTTAAATAGGTTTCAAAACACCTTTAAAAATAAGTTGGTATTTGATGTCAAACAAATTTATTTACGGTGTCGATTTTTTTGTACGCTGATATACACAGTAGCTGTATAGACAACCAGTTTCATCCTTGATGTACAATTTGAAAAAAAAAAGATTTATATTCGTTTGTTATTCGGCCGTATATTGTTTATTTGGCCATTCAGCCTTACATCTTCTCTGCACAACCATTCGGGGACACTTAGTTATATTTTGAGTAACTAGGTAAACCGTACTTCTTAAACCGACTGCATATTGTTAATACGTAATGCCGGGAGGGCAACTGTCGAAGGAACAACTGTCATGTAATGAAACTTTAGATCTCTTGCGAAAGACCTAAATATTTTTCAATTGGGCGATTTTTGTGGTAAATATGGATCCATAGAGACAACTTTTTATCAACTTGAAATTTTTAATTTACATGAACACTTTGTATCGATACACCCCACTGTATGATCTTTATGTTTTGATATTTTATATAGACTAAAATAATGTATTCAATCTAATTTTCTATCGTTTTTTTTTATTTTTTTACATTGACTTCTCGCAGGAGGCCCTGAGAAAAATAATTTCCCTCAGGGTCTACGTCATTTAGTGAGATGTTGTGTGGAGAGTCTTTTTGAGGAGAGTAAGGAGTAAACATGGGTCTTGAAGAGACCCATGTTGTAGGAAGGAGGATACACAGAGGCCGGCAAAATGTTCCACAGCCGAGCTGTTGAACTCAAGAACGAGTCGTAGAAACGACCCGTTCTCATGTGACAAATGTCAACCGTCTACATAAGTTGGGCGCGCGTTTGGCGTGTTTCTCGACTGTGCACCGGTGCCGAGGGGATCAATGATGCTAGTTCCTCGGAGCATCTTCCATTGTAATACCGGCAGAACAAGGACAACATTCCCACCCGACGTCTGTGTTCTAAAGATTGCAACCCGTTTATTAACGGATCGCCCGTTTCTGTACAGTCGAGTGTTTTTTCAACTATTGTGGGGCTCCAGACCAGAGGTAGCTGCTAAATTCAACCGTGGGGCACACTTGTGAGTTCTACAGGGTTAGCAGTTAGGTTAGTTTCGTTATTTATTCATCCACACTATTGAAATCATTGAAAATAAATTACCAAACATTGTGGTTAAATCAAAATTTCAGCCTTCAGCACATGATATTCCGAAATCAATCAATCTCTGAGCAACGTCACTATAAACTGAAATGTTAATCATGGTTTCTATCTGTAATATTATATATATATATTAGTTTCAATCAATGTTCCAGTATAATCAATAATCCTCCGGTAGCGGAACAGAATCCACCGAACTACATCACCGCCTTCAATCATATCCAATATTCTGTCAATTGTATGGAGAAGCCTGCTGAGCGAATTGAACTCTAACCCGACTTTGTCTACAACTAGAAGCAGATGGCGCTTACGTAAATGACAGAAATAATATTTCGATATCCCATAATTTTCCGACAAAATCAAATTATTACTCTTCGCCTAAAATTGAATAAAGGATTTGATACCACATTACTTAGAGAAGCCGGGACTTTCCGATTTTATAAGAAAAGCGTGTGGCTATCAAAAACCTTCCTTTATAAATACACAGATTCAAACATTTTCTTTTTTCTCAAAGATTACATGTCAATTTCAGTTTGTACGGTACATACTCGACTTCTCGTGTACGGCGGGTAAGAAAATGTTTCGGACCACTGACCATTCAAGGCATTGCGATGATTGATACGGGTCACACGAATAGAAAGAGTTTGATTGGAGTCCATAAAAATCTCACATTTAGGCACAACACATTACAGATTTGTCATTTGCAGGTAAACGAATATCTTGACGTGCACAAGTTACAAATTACACGTTTTATCTTTATCTTAAAAAATGTTTTTGAAAATTCAGTCGGATATTACACTTCGTAGGAATATCATTTGCTCTCTTTTGGATTATCTGATTCGACTATTCAAGAAGACGCAAGAAGAAACAAGTAGAGCCAATACAATGCAAAATAGGCAAGGAGAGTAAGAAGAACCAAGGAAAATCAGGAAGAGGCTAGAAGCAAGAAAAGTCATGATGATATAAGAAGACGCCTGCAGAGACCAGGAGAACCAACGAGATGCAGGCAAAGACTCACAGATTTCTAACTTAACAATCTTAAGGTAGAAATCGGCACGCGGGACAGAAAGATTCAATAGGCTCAATTTGTGTGTAGCTTTCAGGGCACATTGGACAATACATGCACACACCAAACACATACATATATGTGAATGTATGTATGTGTTTGGTGAGCTGAGCGCGGCTCCTCTATAATATCTTCGATTTATTTTTAACAATGCATGGTATTTTTCTTCTTTTCTAGATCTAGGATCCGAAATCGTCACCAAAATAAATTAATTTTTAAATCGGCCTTTTTTGACAAATTCAAAAGCTTTGATACTTTCACGTAACTTTGAAAAGATTAGACGATAAAAATTCCGTCAATGGAAAAACAAACATTTAATCAAAGCTAGCGATCGAGAATTATTTTCGGTCGACCTTATATTTATTACAAGGAAAACGATTGTATGACTTTTATCATTTCGTACAACTGTTTTCGTCGTGGAAATGTTTAGAGAGTATCCACATAATTTATTGTACCCATCTTCCTGGAAAGATATGCTACACATCGCCAAGTAATCACCGTAGATACTGTAGTCGGCCCCTGACCCACGGGAGGTAATTGCATTGATTTAAGATATTAAAGATCCGATTCCCAACCCATAAAAAAATCTATTATCTTTGTAACAAACTAGCATTGAACATAAGATAATAAAGAAATGTCAGTTCATTAATTTTTACAGAATAAATAATCCAATATTTTTTCACTATAAATTAAATGACAAAAATTTAAATTGCTCAGTGAAATTACTGAGTTTTGTGTGTCATATTAATAATATTTTTAATAAGGCCCTTAAGACTCTTGGATTTGTTTTGAGAGTTTCAAAAGACTTCAATGATTTGGGCACGTTTATCATGTTGTACAAAACCCTTGTTAGATGCCAACTAGAGTATAACTCTACGATATGGTCTCCCTTTTACAATATTCATTCCGCCAACATTGAAAAGATTCTCATAAGTTCTTGAGATATATAAACTATAAATTGCATATTCCTGTAGAAAATATTGATTATAACTACCTACTAGATAAAATGTTCCTATTAGAACTTTCAGAAAGAAGAATAATCATAGATTTAGTACTATTACATAAAATACTGCATTACAAAATTGACTGTCCTGAATTGCTTCTATTAATCAATATCCACATTCCTAAAAGACGTTTGCCGAAATTTACTACCCTTTTATTTTAATAACACCAGGACACTCTATTATCAAAATTCCCAGATACCGAGACTTCACAGTCTCGGAAATAAATATTCTGATCTGGGAGATATATTTCACATTAAAAACCATCAGTATAAACATTGTTTATTTCAATTCTTTCATATATTTAGACAAAAATAGACGTCTATAATCTCTGCAATTTTTGTCTTTATAGAATATCTTTTTTTTGTGAAACTTCTTATATTTTTTACCTATGTATCTAATTTTATTATATGCACTTATTGTTATATTTTGTTGTAGGTATATGCTTTTGATTTACTTTTATTTTCACTGTATTATGCCTTCTTTATTGTTTTAATTTAGAATTTTTTTAAATAACTGTGATACTCACCTATTTAACTAAAATGTAAAAGCCCATAAGGGCGTGTAATAAATAAATAAATAAATCATGACAAAAACAAAGAAAAAATTTCAAACCGATTAAAAGCAGATACGTTATTTTCTGATAAATAAAATCAGAATAATTAAGTAAATTTTCTAAGCGCAAGATCAAAATCATTTTCAATAGTGATACATTATGTTTTAAAAATTAGAAATGTGATTTAATTAAATTACGATTTTTATTTTTTTAAAAGAAAGACAAACATTCCCGGGTTACGAATAACCCAACAACATTTGAAAATCTCCTACTACCACCACACTAAGCGGAAGATGTTGCTTGTGTTATGATGGATGACTTAGCCAGCCGAGGAATCGAACACGGAACGCCTGGGTGGGACCCAAACGCAATGCCCACTCAACTACTGACTGGTCAAATCATAATAATTTCTTTTTCTTGGGAGATTATTCTACGATCCGTTATCCCGAAACGTATTTCACATATTTAGTTTTCTTTCCTGATGGTAAAGTAAAATAAGAAGTATCTAACAGCTAGATAATTTTGAACTTTGAACTAAAACAAAAATTTGAACTAATAATTACATTCGTTAGCTACACGAGAATAGCTAATATAAGATTGTAATAATACAGGGACTAACGCGGAATAAAATTTCGTCATGAACCGACTGCATTGTTATATTCTATTATTTTAAAGTTCTTAGAAATAAGCTATATTAACACTACGACTGTTGAAAGTCTATCAACATATTATATTTATTACTGGTACGTGCATTTTATATAACACACTAGCTGATTCCCGGCATGCGTTGCAATGCTAATTAAATAAATAAATTGTTTCTCCCTTCGTGTCATTTCCCTGTTTCTCTTCCAAACCCTCTTCCTGTTCCCCGCCTGCGTCCTCTTCCTCCCGCGTTCCCTTTTCCCCTACCCGCATTATTCACCCCTCCCCCGCTCTCCCCTTTCTCGTGAACCCCTTTTACCCCTCACGCATTCCGCTTCCACCTTCTTCGCCTTGCTCTCTCCTCCCCTCCCGCGAAGCCCTCACCTTAATTCCCCAATCGACCCTCCCGCACACCCTTCCCCCAGCCTCTTTTCCCTGCCGCCTAATTCCATAAAATACAACCCATTTATCCAACAACTCGCGTGACCCTTATAATTTTTTATGCAAATTTCATAATGCCAAAACTCACCAGTATATATATAAGTATTCACGGGCATGTTCACAACAATTAAAAAAAAAATTAATAGCAATCAGATGAAATTTTAATCGCAATCGTATGAATAGTATAGGAAATGATTTCATAACGCCAGAGCTCACTATCCTATAACCATCCCGGGTATGCGCAGATCATATTCCCTAACTTTTATCGCAATCGGATGAACGGTATGGCCGCGGATAAGGTACGAACAAACAAACAAATGAACATTATTTTTTATATTGTAGATATCCTTACTTTAATCATTCTTGCTATGTACTTAATAAACCGTTACATGGCAAATGAGGCGTGAATACATAAATAAATATTGAGAAAATAGCGAAAAAAATCTTTTGCTCTTTACATTTTTTCTGTATTGACAAGTTTCATAGATAAAACAAACTTGTACATTTTGAACATTGCATGTATTTATTAAAATTGAGAGAGTTTATTTAAAATTACCAAAATTCTTATTTAATATTATTTTAAATATCGTTCGTAAATTTCAAACTTCGCTACAGATGATTGTTTTTATTTATTTACACTTTAATGAATTGTAAGGAGAAAATATTTACTCTAGAAACAAAAGATAACAATTTTCATATTAAAAGGCCTTGTTATTTCACTTAAACTCTAAAATAAGTAAAGCTCCTTGCTCCTCTAGGGAGAATAAACGACTCTCAATCATGATAATTAGAAGTGATCGTGTTTATATTTACCGAAAATTGAAATGGTGAAGAGAAAATTCAGTGTTTTCCGTAGATTCCTTGTTATTCAAGTATTAATTATTAGTTTTACCAATATTACGTTGGTGACTTCTCATTAATTCCTTATTTTATCTATCAGTGGAAATAGTGGGTCTCATTCGAAAGAGCTTATGAATCAGGGATTTTGAAATGAAAAGACATGTTTTTTAAGTTTCTTGATCGCCCTAGATCCTGTTTAAGTCTGATACGACTCGTTAAGAAACCTATTCTACTTGTTACATGTCATAGGTACATCTGTGCTTACCAAATATATTAAGTAAGATAAATCGATCGAATAAATAAATCGATAGATAAATAAATAAATAGATCGATAAATCGAATAAATCGATGTTATTAAACAGACATATCAAAAGCTATTGTTTTGAGATCGAGAGAGAAACCAATTTCTAATGGTTTTCATTAATCCCGTAGGTACTTATGATGAAGTACATTTAAATACAGAATAAAACATCATTGAAGAAAAAGATAACAATAATAATCTTTTTTTTTTTTTTTTAAATATGAAAATGAACAAGACACAGACAAATAATAAAAGATAACGGTCGCAACTGGGACTCGAACCCAGAACCTTACGTCTTACCAAGACTTACACTTCTACCAATTGGGCTACTGCGATCTTATATGAGACTGTCGAAATTGTCAACTTCATATTTCAAATTTCAGAATTAACAATATTATCTTCGACTAATGTTTTTTTTTCCATATTATTGGCAGCTACCTTTATTATTGGAAACAAGTATTCAAAGAATGTATTTGTAAATTTAAATGTATTTGTACAGAATAAAACATTTGAAAAAATAGATTACATAAACAGTCATATACTGTAAATATAATGATTTAAATTAACAATAATATACAATAATTATAGTATGGGAAACAAAATGTAAACTAATAACTGTTTTCAAAAAAATATTGGAAATGCTTTTTTGTAAGTTCTTTCGGATCTTATACTTTTGCATGTAATATATTACCTAGGTACGTGCTTTGAAAATATCAATTTGCGTCATAATAAAAGGCAAAATAAAAAATATTAAATTTTCGGAATGGAACAGAAGTAAGGGATTATATTTTTAAAGAAATTTAATGAATTACGATCTGTGTATTTATTACTGTAACATTATTAAATTTGTAAAAAGCGTCAGGGAACATTTTCTGTTTTTGTATGTGTGATAGTATTTTATACACATTGCAACGGTAAAGCTTTTTGGGGCATCAAATTACATTAAAAAAATGCTTTACATAAAAAATTGTATTCTATGATGGTAAGAATCTTTCACTCCTGGATCTTGAGGAGCTATAATAGTCTACATGTATATAAATATATAACTCTAGAGTTCTCTGTAAAATCGGTGGCACTGTGAATTTATGCTACTAGTGCCATCTGTGTTCAGTACGGCTAACCAATATTTATTTCCGTGGTCCTTTTGATAAATGCTCCATCATAACAAACGGATTGCAATATAACTAACTAACTAACCATCACGCCGTTTCCCCGCAGGGGTAGGCAGAGAGAACGGACCGCCAAACACCTTGGTCTTTGCACACACTCTTTGCCTCATTCACATTCATACATCGTCTCATACATACTCTTCTATTTTTCTGACTCTTGCTATGGCCCGACTCAAGTATCTGATTTACTTGATCGTGCCATGTCTTCCTCGGACGTCCCCTACTTCTTATACCATTCACACTTGCATCATATATTCTCCTTTCTTTGTTCATTCGCTCTAAATGCCCAAACCATCTGAAGGTTCCTTTCTTAATTTTACTCATTACGCTTACCTTGCATTCTCTTCGAATCTCCACATTTCTCACACGATCATACATGGTTTTACCATACATACGCCTTAGGAATCTCATTTCAACAGTATTCAGTCTACTTTCATCCTTCCTCTGCCAGTTCCATGCCTCACTGCCATACATCAGGGTAGGTATAAGTACAGGTATTGTGATTAATATTGCAATGCTAGCTGTTGTGGAGGTGAAGGGGAACATAGGTTTATATATTTATAGGTTTAAACAAAGATGTAGTTTAGGTACGATTGTGATTAGTGTTTGTACCTGATAGCAATCTGATGCCAGCGGTAATCCTTGAGGGTGGCAGGCAGGTGTATCACCTCGGAGCCATTGGCCCCGGCGTGCACCAGCCTGGCTCCTCCTGCCGACAGCTCCAGGGAGAGGTAGGCGTCCTGCTGTCTCCTGGACCGGAGACTGAAGAGGGTGCCCTGACCGACCCCACCGCTCTGGAGGGGAAAAAAATATAGGTAATTAAAAATATAATATTAATCACATCGGTCAAGAAACTATGGAGTTGCTGCATTATCACGTGTTGCCGGAATGTCCACATTGCTTACCGACTATAAGAAATGCCTAGTATACCTATTTTAAATTCGAGCATTCTTTCATAGAATTTGAACAATTCCTCAAATTACAAAGTAAGTATCCAAGTTCTGAAAAACCTATTTAAGTTTTGTTATTGTCACAGTACTGCAAAATAACCGGCCCATGAAGATTTTTTATTACATTATCTTCATACAGGAGGACCTGAGAAAAAATATCCCTCAGTGCCTATGTTATCTTTGGGGTTCCATAACAACTCATCAAGTGGTATTTCAACACCCCTTTTGAAAAGTGAAAAAATAGCATATAACCTAACCTAAGGTAGCTTATTAAACTAGTTTTTTCATCACTTTTAATGACTTTTAAAAGGAATGATAAAGATGTACATTGTTGAGATATCCAGTCATCCAGCTTTGGGGATGCTGTATGGAGGGTCTTTTTAAGGAAATTAAGGAGAGCAAGTTTCTGGAACGAAAAGGGTACGGGGTGGGCAGGAATTTGGGGATCAATGTGTTCAAAAGTGATAAAAATCCATCAAGTTCTGTTATCAATCATTCAATTCCAAATTGAATAAATGATAACAGAACTTGAATAAACCTTTCACAGAACTTCTAAATTTGATTATTGGTTCATGTTCTATTAAACAACCCATCCTCATTAAAAATCACCATAAAAATTACAAAATTTCTTTTCAGAATTATAAATAACCACGGAGAATCCCTTCACCCTTCTTTATTAAATATAACTAAGTTACCTTTTTGGGAGTGTGCAGAGAAGATGTACCGTCGAGTAAGAAAAGTATACAACTTGTTTTACTTACATTCAAATGCACCAAGAAAAATACATACTCGTCTATATATTGTATAAGTACAAAACATAGACAATGAATTAAAGTTCGTTTGATAACCATATGAACTTATTATTAAAGGCGTTTTTGTCAAAGTCCATTTAAGTACAGAAGTTGCTAAATAATAGACAAAAAATAGTAATTTTAAAACAACTATCATTAAGGGAGGACAACCAAGGAGGATCACCATCATGTTAATATGTAGGTATGCAAAAAAGTAATTATTTCGCAATGGAAAAATATTGAGGATATGTAAAAAGAAAAATCTCTCTTCGTTTTAAACTATCCACTTATATCCGGAATAAGGCATATAATCTACAATAAGTCCTATTGGACTTGACTCTTGAGATCTCTCCTTCTGCACAATATTTAAAGTTGGTACTAGCTTCATCGGAAATCTGAGATTTCCAAGCCATTCGAAAACATGCGGCGTCCCATGGAGCAGTACAGATGCACCAGAGAGAACTAGTAGAGCGGACAATCTCCAACAACATGCACTGTGCTTTGAACTTAAGTCCTCAAATCTGCATTTGCATTCAAGTGCAAACAGTGGCTTAACTACACCGGATGCAGTTTAATATTGTTCACGTTTTGCGACAGAGGGATAAATTTACAACAAATAAATGCATATGTGATTATTGAACACATGCCTTTATGTTTGTAGTGAACAAGTTTGCACATATTATATACAAAATGAGTAATTCAAATACAAAAAAAATCAACAACGTTGCAAGATTTAATTAAGATAATATCACCTCTTAACTTAAGATTGCAATCAAATTATAAAAAATTCAAATGTTCAATAAAAACACTATATATCAATACCATTTTTACGCACCAGATTTACAGGTCCGGGTTGTTAACTATTATATGGGAAAATAATTCACCGACTCCAGATATTTTCATATCAGAGGGTTCGGCTCGGTGGAATTCCTAATTTGACCGATAAATCCTACAGATCCATCAATATAAATATTTAAAAAGACTTTCGTAATCCTACATGTATTTGAAATGACTGATTTTTGCATTTGTATATACAAATTTTTTGACAAATCTATTATGCCTAAATTTTTAATGAGATAGCTAGGTATAATGCCAGTAGCAACGAGAGAGCTAGGTATAATGCCAGTAGCAACAATGATTATAATTAATAATACAGTATAATAATAAGAAGTATATAATACGTGTATCATATCATATCTTTAAAAATATGTTAATACTCGCTGTGTCTGTGAATGTGTTGTTTTCCCGTTGTTGGCTGTTAAAAGTTATATCTAGCTACTTTCCTCTATAATATGTGTAACTTAATATTTGTGAAAAATATCACTCCAAAAGCTTTTGAAATCTCATAAATATCTCTGAGCGTTTTGTCCTATCACGTCTCTAAAACGATGCCAATAGTCATTGTGTCAGTGACTGTGATGTGGTTCCGACGTTGGCTACGAAAAATCTTCCTACTTGCCTATATAATATGTGTGACCCCATTTTTGTGCAAAATATCCCTTCAATAGTTTTTAAAGTCTTTTAAATGTCTCTGAAAGTTTAATATATAAATATATATACATTAATGTTCGTTTGTTTTGTTTGTTTGTTTGTTTGTTTGTTTGTTTGTTTGTTTGTTTGTTTGTTTGTTTGTTTGTTTGTTTGTTTGTTTGTTTGTTTGTTTGTTTGTTTGTTTGTTTGTTTGTTTGTTTGTCTGTCTGTTTGTTTGTTTGTTTGTTTGTTTGTTTGTTTGTTTGTTTGTTTGTTTGTTTGTTTGTTTGTTTGTTTGTTTGTTTGTTTGTTTGTTGGTTTGTTTGTTTGTTTGTGTTTGTATGTTTTGGTTTGTTGGTTTTTGTTTGTTGGTTTTTGTTTGTTTGCCTGTTTGTTTGTTTGTTTGTTTGTCGGTTTGTTTGTTTGTTTGTTTGTTTGTTCGTATGTTATGTGCCGCCATACCGTTCATCCGATGTGAATATGATGTGCGCATACCCGGGATGGTCATAGGATAGTGAGCTCCGGCGTGATGTAATTATTTCCCATACTAATCTTGAGATTACAATTAAAATTTAATCCGATTTCGAATAAGAAAATTTGAATTGTTGTGAACATGCCCGTGAATATTTCTATTTGTATTGGTAAGCTTGGCGTTATGAAATTTGCATATAAAAATTGAAATAGGTCACGCCAATTGTTAGACAAATGGGTATTTTATGAAGTTAAGGGGCGGAGGGGAATTAAGGAGGGGGGGTTCGCGGGAGTAGGGATGAGGTAAAAGGATGACGTAGAAGGTGATAGCGGAAATCGTGAAGAAGGGTTTCGCGAGAAGGGGCACAGCGAGAGAGGGAAGGGGGAAAGCGGATGAGGTGAAAGGGGAACGCGGGAGGGGAAGGGGACGCAGGTGGGAGAGCGGAGGTGGAAGGATAACGTAGACGAATAGGAAAGGACACGAAGGCAGAAACAATTTATTTATTAGAGTGGCATTTCAATGGATGCCGGGTATCATCTAGTCCATAATATTTTCACAATTTAATAAAAAGTAAAAAGGAAGATTAATAATTGAACGACAAAAAAAAAAAAAAATAGATATTATTGCTTAAAATCGTGTTAAAAATCGTACTGTTGTGTAGTGTGAATTCGTAAGAGCTAATAAATGTATGTTTTAAGAGTCTTGCGTAAGAGTGAATAAATGTACGTTTTAACCATTTGCTGGCTGCTTGATTACCGAATAATTTATAAAATATATCTATGGTGAACTTGGCGTCACTATAGCGTTTTTCAACTGCCATTTCGAGAGCATTCCAGTTCATTGTAAAAACTCGATAATATAATAAATAAAACGTAAGTAATGTCGTTATTATACATAGTTTATTGTCCATGGCATATGTTTTCGTAAATATAAGACAAGATAGGTCAAAATAAATTGACAAAATACCAAATCAAAGTGAAATCATTTAAACCAAACCAATTTCGCGCGGTTTTTTCCAAATACACCTGGCCATCGAGAGGACTTAATGTTTTGTTCACTAACACCACGATAGACAACTATAAAAAGAATTGATAAAATTTCTATGAATTGATTTTATTACAATTATAACATAGAGTAAACCACCAGGAAAATAAAAAAAAATATGATAAATTCGTATTGGTTTCAGAATAATCTGACTGGTATATTACTAATGTATAGCGTTACGAGTTAACTAACAAAATCGCATCGCTCACTAGCCATCCGCACAGTCCAGTGGTTCGTTCAATTTGATTATTGACCTTTCCTGCCGATAGAATCCACTTCACAAAACAAACGGTGGAACTTATCAAGCTCATGAACCCATTTCTAACTGCAAAGCGTGTAGATATGAACATGAACACGATATAAGAGGGTATTACCAGAGAATACCGGAAATTAGTCCTTTTTAAATCAAATTCTAGACGTATAGACTCTTTATTAGAAAAAAAAAAAACAAAAATTGATTTTGTAGATTGTTATTTTATCTTGTAAACGCATTTTTATAAATTTTAAAAAACCAAATATATTTTTAATATACTAAGGTTATACCGTTGGTCGTTGGCAGATTTGTCAATTTTCAAACGAAATATTTGTATTATACAACACAAATTTCAAATCATATAAACATACAACAAAATAAATTAATACATAATCTACTAAACACACTTTTCAGAATTTTAATTTTAGTTAAATTAAAATCATTGAAAATAAATCCGAGAACGTGTTTGTGACGAAAATACCTAAGTTTTTCTATTCATTTAAAATCTTACAAACTAAAATATTTCAAATTTTTTTACACACTTATTTTGTTTTGACATTTTTGAAAAATCATAAATACTTATTATCAAAAAATACTTACAAGAAGTACACTATATTTAATAATTTATCATCGTGCGTTTTAAGCAATAATTTTTTTATTTTAAAACTTGATAGGGGAATAATCGATCTTTCTCATCGGAACCTCCCTGTACAGTTGCAAGCATTTTCAAACCTTTATTCTCAGACTCAGTCAATGGCTCTTGAAGAGACGAATATCTCAATTCCGCTTTGTGTTTTTTTGCGATTAGGTTCAGTAAATAAAAACATGGTTTTTTTTTCTGCTTTTGCCATTTTTCTTTTGAAATTTGTGAATTCACATAACAAAGTTCTACGTGTATAGTAAGCATTCATCATTTACGATGATAATATTTTGCTACTAGGAAAACGTTGTGTAAGTAACTATGTTTGTTTACTAAAATAAAATAAAAATAATTTATATCATTGAAGAAGAAGATATGTTATACTAATTAAACGGCAACTTGGAATAGAATCTGATCTCAAATCGCATATATTTTATTACCGGGACAGCGCCTTAACCAATCGGCCATTTTAACCTATTTATTTTACGTCATTTTTATTGATCTCATATTTCAAATTCAGAATTTACAATATCATCTTCAACTAATTTTTTCCATATTTTTGGATGCTATCTTTTTTCTGTGTATTGTTTTGTTTTATGTTTAGATTTATTAGCTTTCTTATTATTGTCCACTTCTTCAATGATAATATATTACATTGATGGGTACAACCTTCAAAATATACAATTACAGTAATTCTTTCAAAGTTTATAATTTTTTACGGTTGAAAATCTTAAAGATTTGCTACTAGGTTTCTTTTCTAGTTGCTACCAGCTTTTCAATTGCTTCAATAATGATGTTATTTAAAAAAAATGAAATACAGAAGAATAAAGCGATTTTTTAATCTTATTCGTTACTCTAAATGATTTTTATCGATTTGTTGTGGATTTTTTATTTTTTTTATTTTTATTTTTTTATTGTTTATTCCAGATCTCGGGGAGGGTGGTGCAATCCCACGAGCTCCATATTATACATAGAACATATTATCAAATTAATATTAAAAATATACATATATATTGTGAGATACTGCACACATAGTAAGATAAAACAAAATAAAAATAATACAAAAAAACATGAAAATAAAGTTGTTTTTATTTTTATAACGAACAATATGTTATTATGTAAAATTTCACTGCACAAAGCACACTTTTCAAGGAGAGATTGTAACTTATTATTAATAATTTTGACCAGTATAAAATAATATAATACTAAATATATTTGATTGGGTAATTACAGGAAAAATCTATAAATACAAAATAGACCATTTTTAGTCGTAGAACCACTAGTAACCTTGTCGTAAAAAACTTATTTTGAATAATCTGTTTAAAATTAGTCACCAGCAACAATATCTACCCTCAAATCGCCACTTACCTGAACGTTCTTCATATTAATCTTTAATAACCTGACGGTGAGTCCGTGTTTCCCAACGGGGGATGAAACCTTAAGGGAAGGCTCGTGAAAAATGATTTACAACAACGATCAGGTTTCTTAATAAAGAGAAAATGGGCACCAGTGGCGCAGATAAATTCAAATTATGATTGCGTTCAATTATTTTTAAAAGCCAATTACTTTTAATAGCCGTAATAAGTCTACTGTAACCTTCAAATGTACAAGGAAATATACAAAAATTATAGGCTTCTTTAAAGACGTTGTAAATTTGTCACTAACTAAAAAGTTATTAAGTGTTATATTAAAGTACATGTTTTCACGAGTAACCCGTACCTTTAGTACTCATATAAAATGTATTGAAAAATTTATACCCTCAATTTTATAAAGAAGTATTTTAAGGAATGCCAAAAATAAACAATATATTTTTTAAAGAATAAATTATTTTGAGTGATTTAAAGTAGTCTATTAAAACTAACATTTATATAAGCTAGTAGATAGTAACGTCGGTGTTGGTTGTTTTTAAGATCTATAGTCGAAAGTCGTGTTGTGTAATCGCTGAAATTTTTTGTTAAGAATCATCCTAAAATAGGCTCAAACGACAAAGTTATTATACTCTACAAGTCGAGTCGTTCAGTGAAATTAGCGTCTTGTTGCCTCGTAAGAATTATATTATTTTGTTTTACCTTAAGAGTGCTAATTTATATTCTGATGCTTTTAAAATGCAGAGGAAGTAGGTACTAATTTTACGCTCGGAGAAATACAAAAACCTTTGGACATAACTGCGAGTACTAAAAATGTTATGGTAGCTAGTTAAACTCTTAGTAACAATACAAATACTACCAAAAGCGCGTAGATTAAGAAACATTGTTGACATGCCTCCCTGAAACCTAAAAAAATACCACCCAAATGGATGAAGCACACATTTTTTGTGGGTATTGCATTAGCCAGAGCCTAACGGTGATAAATAACACCCTCTAAGTTGACCATGCTAATGCGATAATATTCTGAGGGTGGTAGCGAAAAGCATTTTCCCCGAAAAATGGTGCGCGAGACCAAAACTTTGTCTTATACCGAAGCAAAAAAATAATGCCGAAATATTACAGAAACATTAAAATTACGAGAGGGAAAATACAAAATTCGTTTCATTCTTATTTGAAATTACGCAATTATCGTAGTCTACGAAAAGGCTTCCGTACCTTTACGCTTCATGTGAATGATATCTATTTCGGAGTATTTTAATTTCATTGTACAGAGTAATTTGCGCCCGACTGAGCAAAGCTACGAAAATCAAAACATTAATTTGAATTTTCATTACAAAAGGTGAAATTTGAACAAGGAAAATGGCAATAATAATAAATAAATTCCTTGTAGGTAAGGATTAAGTATTATATTTCAATAATAAGATACTTCTTGTTAGAAGAAGATAACCGATAATATTTATCCTCACATCTGTACATCTGACATTATTATGATTTTTAGTAATAAGTTATTTTAAGGCTGTGTTCATTTTATGCTACACTAAATATCCTACGGTAAAAACTTTTTTTTAAATATATCTAGTTCACCTGCAACTTTCAGGGTAAACATTTTTTTTCGATCACTTATCTTTTCCGCTCAATATTAATAATATAAGGACAGTTGTTCATTGCTCATTGTGTCAGGAATTGACATAATGAATGAATACTTCTCGCGTGATTAATTTTTTATGACTGAATGTGATGGACATACTGTTATCACTCGAACGCACCTTGTTGACACATGATCATAACGAAGACCGTCTGTTTTTTTTAGGTACGTATAAGATCATATCATAACATACCACCTAAATATCATACCTAAAACATAACAATATGTCTGAACCGCTTTGAATATTAATTTTAGTGCGGTGCAAGTCGGTACTGTGTATTTTAGTTTTAAATCAACACTTAGAAATTATACATATATTAAGAACCCACAAATTATAATTATTTGTGACATACATATTATGCTATGTGCGCAGCTGTAAAACTGATTTTTTCTGTATCTCTATTGTATAACGCTATACTTTTACCTACCATCTTTATTTCTATGTACCATGTGTATAACCTATTTATGTGTTCTATATTATCTAAACACACCTGTATGAATTAAAACATAAAAATGTAGACATATGTTAAATCCCACGAGGGCGTTAATGATTAATGAAATATAAATAAAATAAATAAATAAAGCATTTCTTCCAAATATTTTACACCTTTATCATAAAGTTGAGGTGTCGATCACATAAAAGACAAAGCACCCACCAGCATACGTGAATAAAATAACGAAAATCTAGAAAGTTAGTTCAGCATTCGAAATACACCAAGATAAGCCCCATAGGCTTATAAAAGAGTAATTAAATGTTAAATGAGCACATTCTTCAACAATTATTATCTGAAGGACTGTATATTTTTTATTGTTGTACACGGAAGTGGAGCCCTCTGTTATTTCCAAAAAGAACCGTTACAAACAGAATCCCAGATGAGAAAATGTCAAAAAGTTTAAAAGATAAATGCAAATCAGAGAATTTGTACTGTTTGCATTGCATATGAATATTTTAAATCCTTCAGACATGATTTGATGTTTTACGGCTAAAAGCCTTTTAAAATTTAAAATTATTTATTTATTTAAAATATATTTTTTAATACATGTTTTAGGTACAAGCTGTTACATGACAGCTTGTATGTATGTTCTACCAAATAATATTTCTTAATGTTTAATACATGTATAATAAAACATTGTATTACAAAATAATATATCTCATTGTACCTACCTAAAAAAAAAGTATTTAGGTAGGTAGGTACATTGAGATGTTCAAATACGGATGGATTCGTATCTTTGATCTTAACGTGAGTAATTTTTGGGTTATTATATCGTGGTGTGCTTTCTCCTTATTTGGGAAAGGATCATTTCCAAAAGGATCACAGAAAATTTTGGAGCGTGCAAACTCGGCCATCCGAACAAATCGGTAATTTCCGAGCACTTAACTGAAACCGGCCATTACTTTGCTTCAAAATACATCGTGACTGCACCGCCTTTCCGCAGGTAATAAATTGTAATACACATAACCTTAATATTACTAGGAAAGAAGCATACACGGATAAAAATGTTATTCTAAAATACGATAATTTTGAATTAAATTAAAACAAGTAACTTTGTTTAAACCACTAATATAATCACAATTACCTACATGTTTCAAAACCGATGGTTTCTTCGTCAGGGTAGTAATGACATTAATAAAAAAATAAATTTTAAATAAAGTTATTTGTTTTAATTTAATTCAAAATAACGCCACAAAGTGATTTTGCGAAGTTGAAAAAATACGATCATTTTATTCGTAAAACGGTTAAAAACGGGGCTGAAGTTCTTACGAACCAATTAACAGGGTTTCAATGTTTATTGGCGAGAAAACGTAAGAATAATTTGTTGGTATACGTACGAAATTTGTTCTAATAATTAAGATTAATAATAATTTATTCTTACATTTTCCCCCCAATAAACATTGAAACCCTGTTAATTTGTTGGTAAGAACTTCCGTCGCGTTTTTAACCGTTTTACGAATAAAATTATCGTATTTTAGAATAACATTTTTCTCCGTGAAGGGCTAGCTTTAGTCCTTGGTATCCAGAAAGAGTTACACTAAAACTAAACATGTAAAATAATGTCACCAAAATTGATGTACTGAAATCACTGAGACAAAGCAGGTAGTTTCACAGAACTAGGTACAGTAGATATATTTTTTTAAATTAGTTCTATCCCTCCTACTTGCGTTGCAAGGCGATGATGGGTCGAAAGTGTCCTGCTGGAGAAGTAAAAGGGTCTTTTAACCAGTCTCTGAAAATCCGGCCCGCCACACAGTTGGTGGGCAGACGCATCCGCCATCACGACCTAGACAATCCTCACCCAACGAACCAGGGCACCCCTGCTAATTCACGAAGGGGATTGACGCGCGAAATACGATATCACTTCTGCATATGTACAAACGTAAACACACGTTTTACCATTATCTCCACAGCTGCCCTGATGATGAATGCTTTAACACTAACCGATATGTTGGCAAAATAACGGGAAAACTCAACACGGTGTAATAATCCAAAATTTGAAAACAGAATTGTTATATATTATATTGTTTTTTAGAAATAAATAAATATTTTGTTCTCACCTCAGGCCTTAACCTTAACGACAAGAACAGGGTAAAGTCCTTGGGAAAGCCTTGCGTGGGCTGCGGCTGGTGAAACAGCTGTGCCGAAGGCAGCCACACATACGAGTCGGCCCTCAGTCTCCAGGCTCCTGGCCGGCCAGGGACGCGAGCCCACTGTGCGCGCCCCTGCCTGGGCCGACCCTGCTCCGAGTCCAACGGGCTCACTGCACCTACAAATACATTATTTTATATCCCTAATATAGTATCTAAAGGAATAAGGATATTTGATTATTTTAGTCTAGATGTTTTGTTGAGGTTAATCTGAGAAGGAACGTAATGAGGTTAAAGCTAGAAATAAAATCAGAGCTTATTATATATTTAAAGGACTACTTTGCTTCTACTCGTGATAATTACATTTTTTATTTATTTCAGACGAAATCCAATGGTAGTGTGATGCCATACATTCTACAAGTGTAAACATTGTTGAAGAGTTTTAATTCACATGTACATATATGGCTTTATTGCAGCTATAACCATAGATTCAGCAAAGAAAAAACATGTTTAAACATTCGAATATCAATTCATACTTTAGAGACCTTAGACATAAACAAAAAAAATAATAATAAAACATAAATTATTTAACAAAATAATAGCACCCTGTGGATGATTTTCCTTTCTGTCAATGTTCCCTGTTATGTAGACTCCTCTAATCATTCTCCCCCTCCACCAAAATCACCTCACCGCCTACCCCTACCTAACCAAATCTAATCATTTCTGAACTTGCAATTTGTAAGTTAGTTTTAAGATTGCTAGTGAATGACACGGACGAGTCGAAACAGGTGGCAGATAAATAAAAACGAGGTAAGAAATGTACATATGAATTAAAACTCTTAAAAATAAAATGTCTGGAAATTACAGAACATAACAGAAATACAAAACATTAATAAAAATGGTAATAAATAAATAAGAAAAAGAGAAACAGAAACGACAAAAAGTTAAAAAAAAAAAAGGCGAGAAGGCGGAGGCCAAAATTTTGTTTTCACTTTTTACCCCAAAAAATTTCAGGAATTAGTGGTTAATATAAGCCAAGTACAACCCTTAACACCTTGAACACATAATTTTTCCACAAGAATTTTTTTTCAACTGTTTTATTTTAGAATATTTCTAAAAAAAAATATGTCAAATACACATATATATGTAAATTATATCTGTGCAGTTTTTTTTTTAAATATTTGATATTGAAAATTTAAATATTTAACAATTGATATTGCATGTCGATCCTTCTTTCGGGGATCTCTTCAATATCGTTACGTCACGTAACCCATTTCCAGTCAGTAAATATAATATGATAATTGTTTGTGTTTTTTACCTTGGCAGCTAAACGTGTTGCATTTCCTCTGACGTTCACGTGGTCCGGGGCACCCTGTCACGTGGCACGCACGCTTTTGTTTCTGCACCCCTGCCCCGCATGTCACGCTGCACGGGCTCCACTCCGTCCAGTCTCCCCAGCCTGAGGACAACACAAAGGGATTATTAGAAAGGTTTACATAAGGGTTGGATAACTTATTAAGAATAAGGGATGGTGAAATGTTTTCAGTTGAAGGAACACTGCATGAGCAATGATCATTGTGGGTTTAATAATTTTAGTGAGGGGCTACAATTAAGGCAATTTGAGAAATATAGCAAAATTATATTATTAGAACAATACGCTTTAAATTCACTCAGAAAACACTATATACATATTTAAACAGTTATGAGTTTATTAAATAACTTTTAAAAAAAAAGAGAAAAAATTATGACGCATTAGGTACATAACCGTAGCTATTAAAAAAAATACAATAAAAATTATCCTTACTTCAGACAAGATGCAGATTATGAAGAAAACTTTAAAAATAACTAACTAACTAACTAAGCATCACGCCGTTTCCCCGCAGGGGTAGGCAGAGAGGACGTACCTCTAAACAACTCGGTCTTGGAACACACTCCTTGCCTCATACTCTTCTATTAAAAAAATGTAATAATTTATATTAACAAGACATATAAAACTTTAAAAATAACTAACTAACTAACTAAGCATCACGCCGTTTCCCCGCAGGGGTAGGCAGAGAGGACGTACCGCCAAACAACTCGGTCTTGGAACACACTCCTTGCCTCATACTCTTCTATTCAAAAAATGATATATTTTATTTTAGCTCACAAATATAGAAATATCGCGGAATATATATAATAACTTAATCTTCGCGGGCATGTTTACAACAACTCAACAAATTTTCATCGCAATCGGATGAATAGTTTATGAAATAATTTCATAATGTCAGAGCTCACAATCCTATAATTATCGCGGACACGCGGAAATCAAATCCTAAAAGTTTCATCGCAATCGGATGAACGGTTTATGGTAGGTTCAGATTGGGTCGACGTACGTGTGCATCGCTACGCCTAACAATATCTGGGCTACTTAGCAACTATAGATTTTCAATGAAAATCTATGTTTTAGAATCACATTGGCCACACGCATCGCGACGTGCGATGTCTGTGGCCATTTTCATAGAAAATATATGGGTTGCTGCATTGTTTGGCGTAGCGATGCGTACGTACGTCGTCCAGTCTGAATCTACCTTTATCAGCGCATAAAATACGAACAAACAAACAAACATTAATTTTCACATATAAGATTTACCTTTGCTACAGAAATAGAATCGGTAGAAATTTTTATCGACATGTTAAAACTATGTCAAGAATTGAACATATATTTCAGCATCTTTTTTTGGAAATATCTTGCATTAATGATAAGGTGGGATTTAAGTGAAAACCCAGAGAGCAAAAAGTGTGACTGGTGAACATATTGACATAAATGTAGTGATAAATTGGATTATTAGAACTCCTGAGATGGAATCTGACTCGTGTGTCTATATTATATATGTCGACATCCAACTTCCCCTATCGTATATATATTTTATTTCCCGTTTTCTCCCTTCTCACGTCCTACGCAACACATCATTAGCAATAGTGAGATATATTCGCAATTCTAGGGACCCTATAAATGAAATGTCATTGTATTTATCGTTCAAGCGGTAGATTCTTGAAATTCTTTCTAGACGTGTTTGGTGATCAGACCTGAATAACCAGGTTTCAACCTTCCTCTCCTATTTCCAAACGTACATCAATATAATTGGAGATTTCGTAGCTGACCGAAAGTTAAGATTCATGAACGGTACACAGAGAAAAATATTATTCGAAAAAATGATCATTTTAATAGTAAAAACGGTTAAAAACGGGACTGAAGTTCTTACGAATAAATTAACACGGTTTCAATGTTTATTGGCGGGAACATGTAAGAATAATTTTTTGGTGTACGTAATTTCGTACGTATACCAACAAATTATTCTTACATTTTCGTACGTATACTAACCAATTATTCTTATATTTTCCCGCCAATAAACATTGAAACTCTGTTAATTAGTTAGTCAGAACTTCAGTCCGATTTTTAACCGTTTTTTACTATTAAAATGATCATTTTTCTCCGTGTATTCACTTAAAAAAGGGTTTCAAACGATTTAGTAAAAAATTTCAGATACATTTTTTTTTGTGATAAATATTTGAAGCCAGCAGTCCACAACAGAGTGCTACCTGATGTACGGTAGTGAAGCATGGAACTGGAGAAGAAGGATGAAAGTAGACTGAATGCTATAGAGATGAGATCCCTGAGGCGTATGTGTGGTAAAACCATGTATGTGAGAAATGTGGATATCCGCAAAGAATGCAAGGCTGATGTAAGCGTAATGAGTAAGATTAAGAAAGGAACCCTCAGATGGTTTGGGCATGTTGAGCGAATGAACGAAGAAAGTGTAAGGAGGATATAATAACGCAAAAGTGAATGGAAGAAGAAGTTGTGGACCCCTGGGGAAGACATGGCACGATCAAGCGAGCCAGATATTTGAGTTGGGCCATGTCGGGAGTCGGAATAATAGGAGAGCATGTATGAGAAGATGCATGAATGTGAATGAAGTAAGGAGTGTGTGCCAAGACCAGATTGTTTGGCGGTCTGTCCTCTCTGCCTACCCCTGTGGGGAAAGGCGTGATGGTTAGTTAGTTATTATAAACTGCAAACCGTGGAATTTTTTCTCTTTCAAAAAAGATAGTTGTGTCTAACCACGAATTTTTCATTAGAAAAACTCGGAGGTAACAAAAAACTAAATAAATTTTTATTTTAGCATGAAGAAGTGAACGAAAGTTTTCACTTTGCACCTTTATTGGATCAATTGTTTCGCATTTCGTAGGAAAAGGGTCTTCCAAATGGTTTTATTCCGTGAGGGCGGAAGTTCGGGGTGATAGACGAAAGAACCGTGTTCAATCGTAAGGAATCGTGTTTAAGGGAAGGAAATCGAAAATCCTGAAGCAAGGATTTTATTTCCTATTGCATAAACAGCATTCCAGGCTATCAAAGGATTATTGGGTGTCACAAGATGCCAACGAATCAATTCTGTCAGTGGCGCTACTTTCATTGTAAAAGGAAGATAAATTTATTATTGGAAAAAGCTTCATTGGAATTTGAAACGAATCCATTTATTGGTTTGGGGCTTCTAATTTTGTATTTTTCGACTTTTTGTGCTATTTCAACAAGAGTAATGGTAGGTTCATACTGGACGACGTACGTACGCATCGCTACTCAAACAATGCTTAGCAACCCATACATTTTCTATGACAATGGTTACAGACATCACGCGTCGCGATGCGTGTGGCCAATGTGATTCTAAAATATAAATTTTCATTGAAAATCTATGGTTGCTAAGCAGTCCAGATATTGTTAGGCGTAGCGATGGGCACGTACGTCGACCCAGTCTGAATCTAATTATGATCCTTCCGCTGAAATCTGTTGTAAAAGTGAAATAACAGTGAGGTATCGGTATGTGGTCCGCGTTAGTTTTCAATGATTTAAAATATGTACACGACAAACCATACCTACATTTCGATTGTCCGGTTCGTAAGACATCTCCGAAAAATCGAAAAAGTGAGTTAATTTATCTAAAAGGGTACCATTTATCTATTACAATAATCGAATTATTCATAATCACAACAAAAATGCAGAAAAAACTTGAAACTTAAAAAAAAAACAAAATGTAAAGCTTTCTGGATCACTAGTAGGATATTTCAAAATGTCATACTATTGTACCGAACCGTTATGCCAGTGCTATTTTATAGCATATTTAATGTGTAAAACGCAGACAGGTGCAAATAATATTTGATTTATGGTGAGCATTCGAATATTGCTTTCCCTATTATCTCAAAACTGAGTATTTGGTTATGTCTGACTAATTAACAGGATGATCTGATCAACTTGAGCTAATATATTTGTCTCATTAATTTGATTTGCTTACATCATTCATACAAATATTGACCAAAAATACATTTACTTACGAATTTAAATCATATAAGAATTGTGAATAAAGCTAATAAATAGTTTTCGGCCCCAGGCTAACGTAAATACTGCGCTTTCTCAAAATTTCCCTTTCAAAGTAGTTTACTTTCTTCTGAAATACCTACCAGCTCGTATAGGATTGAAGCTGACGACACGGTATCGCTTCCAAGTAAATAAGCACACACTTAACGCAACAAATTCACATCGACGTATCTGCCGGATCTGCCCTGATGATGGACACTGCAACGCTGTCCGAAACGTCGGCTAAAAAAGGAGGTAGCACATACGGCATAACACCCCAAAAACAAACAACGAAAATGCTTTTTGCCGTGAAAATCTAAAAAACGTATTTACCTAATAAATAGTTGTTCATCCACAACTAAGTACTCAATATTCAATTTTCGTAATATTTTTTTCTTCGGACACCATTGTGAATTATGATTTATATTTTTGCCTTGCTGAAGATGGAAGCCAAAACTAAGCGAATAATAATTGAAAGTGCTATTGAAACTTCTCAAATGGAAAATATGAGATCAATAAATATAACGGAATTTAAATAGGTTTCTACAGGTTTATTGGCAGAGACGCCACTCAAGGTAACACTAAAGATTCTGGGTTAAGAGCGATTGACCAGCAACTGAGAATAAAAGTTTAAAAATGCTTGCAACTCTACAGAAAGGTCACAATGCAAGAGATCGATTATTCCCCGCATCAATTTTTTTAAATAAAAAAACTTTATATCGATTTATTACATTCAAAACATGCCTTAATATATGCCTACATTCAAGTAAGCAATAAAAATGCTCAAAACACACGATGATAAATTATTAAATATAATGTATTTCTTGTTAAGTATTTTTATATCATAAGTATTTATGATTTTTTTAATAATGTCTAAACAAAATAAGTGTGTAAAAATTTTTTTAAATATTTTAGTTTGTAAGACCTTAAATAATTAGGAAAACTGAGTTATTTTAATCACAAAACACGTTCTCGGATTTATTTTTTAATGATTTTAATTTAACTAAAATTTAAATTTTTAAAACTGTGTTGACTAGATTAAGTATTGATTTATTTCGTTGTATGATTATATGATTTGAAATTTGTGTTGTTTAATAGAATCTATCGTTTGAAAATTGAACAAATCTGCCAACGACCAACGGTATATATAACCTTAGTATATTAAAAATACACTTAGTTTTTCAAAATTTTAAAACTGTGTGTATCAGATAAAATAACAATCTTTCGTAATCAATTTATGTTTTTTTGTAAAAAAGAGTCAATTCGTCTAGAATTTGATTTAAAAAGGACTAATTTCCGGTATTCTCTGGTATACCCTCTAAAGTCATAACCGTACCTTTTTATCATCAGTATCATCTTCTATTTCATATATATATATATATTTTTTTTTCTAGAGTGGTTGTAATTAATTAAAATAATTAAATATATCAAAGCACTGAACACTGAACATGTTTCAGAAATTTAATCCTAATTATAAATTGATTATTTTTGTAAAATAGTTTTTGCTAGGTATATTTATTTGATTTATTGTTGACTGATTATTTAAAATAAATTATCAATTCACAATTGGCGTAAAAACATTTATGGTAAATAATATATTTGTTGTTGTTCGCTTCACAAAGCTTATCAAAACAATAAAAAAATCAGGTACATATTAAAAATATGCTTAAACATTCCATTACCTTCAAAATTCCAGTGAAAATTCGGCCTAAATTTTGTTTATCGGCTGTCTTTCATAATAAATAATAATCATTTACTTTTGAAATTTGATTTAAATTACAGTAATATTTTTTGAACGCAAAAATTATTTAAATTTTTGTAATTAATTACTTTCGAAAGCCGTTATTAGAATTTGATTAATAATGTTAAAAAAGTGTGTATTTATTGTAAAAAAACCTACAAATATTAAACAAATAAAAAAATAAAAATTTATCTGCTATTTGAAATTGAATGAGACAAAATAATTTATTTAAGGTGTACTGAGAATAAAACAATTATTATAATTGAGAATAAGGAATTTATGGTCACATAAAAAAAACTTCAAATAATTTATTAAACGATCACCATCCTTCATGTGGTGATTCGTCAATGTCAACAAAAACAAAAAAAAACCTACGGATTAATGTCTATCCCTTAGGGCGTTAGGGACTTATATCACCTTCGGTTTAAGTGTGGTGAGTTTAACACACAGTACGAATCAAATCATTTTTTCTCTTTTTCTTTCGTGAAGGTTTTTTTTAACATTATCTACACATAATATGCCCTGAGACCTAGACAAACCTTACCCAGGCACCTCTGCTTAGTCACCAAACGTAGCAAACCACTTGGGGTGACCTATGGCAGGGATGTTGATTATCCAATAAATAGTTCCCGGGGTGACGGGACCCATACCTACCTCCCAAATTGAATGGTTTCTTTTTAAGTAAATTGATACTTGAATACACCTGAAAAATGTATTTTCGAACTTATTAAAAAAATTGAATAATTTCGGTCCACGTGGTACTTATAAGGGGTACTAAATCAGAAATGAACGCACTGTGGTATGTAAAGATATCTGTCCGAAATCTGATGGTAAAGGCATTGGAATGAATTTGAAAGAACAAATCCCGCAAGACGCAAAGTTAAATGCAATGAAATACTCGAAATTTTGAAAACACGGTAATGTGAAATCGAAATCATCGGATCCACAACCTGAAAGCGACGTATCTACATAGGTAGCATTAAGTTTCACGTCGAAACTTGAATGTAATTTTACAGCGAAAAGGTACACAATAGGCAACAACCAAATTGATTAAAAATAATCGAATGGATAAATACCTAACGAAAGTATCTGACAAACTCGAGTTCATCAAACAAAGCAAACGAATATTTGTATTTGAAAGTTCTCAAAAGGGAGTTTGAATAAGCTAGTTAAAAACTGTGAAGGGTCTCTGAAGTACTCTCCATAGATATTCTATTTTATTTGTACTGAGCCCAGTGTCTCCAATACCAGAATCTCCACTGCTCATTGAAAGTTTTCGATCATTGAGATCACAGTGATCGTTTATTATTGACGTTTGGTTATTTTCAAATAGAACTTAAGAGCCATAGACCAGCGACTGAGAAAAAAAAATTAAAAATGCTTGCAACTGTACAGTGAGGTTCCGATGAGAAAGATCGATTATTCCCCTTATCAAATTTTTTACACATAAAATTTAATATCGATTTATTTCATTCAAAACATGCTATAATATATACCTAAGTATTTATTTATGATAAGTATTTATGATTTCCCAATAAAGTCTAAACAAAATAAGTGTGTAAAAAAAATTGGAAATATTTTAGTTTGTAAGACCTAGTTTGTAAAAACAAATATGTATGGTTGACGTACTTTTGTCACAAAACACGTTCTCGAATTTATGTTATAATGATTTTAATTTGACTAAAATTAAAATTCTGAAAACTGTGTTTACTATATTATGTATTGTATTATTTTGTTGTATGATTATATGATATGAAATTTGTGTTGTTTAAAAGAATCTATCGTTTTAAAATTAAATAAATCTGCCAACGACCAACGGTATAATCTTATTATATTAAAAATACACTTAGTTTTTCAAAATTTTAAAACTGCGTGTACCAGATAAAATAACAATCTTTCAAATTCAATTTATGCATTTTTGTAAAAAAGAGTCAAAACGTCTAGAATTTGATTTAAAAAGTCTTAATTTCCGGTATTCTCTGATAATAAATGTCCAGTTAATATCTAAAATAATCACATCTAAAACCACTCAATCTCTGGTGTGCCAATCTATAATGAAATTGCTAGTATCTCACCGCACTTTGTATTGTACGTTCTACCCTAAAAAAATCTCCTAATGTACCAAAATACATTTTATTCATTTGGCAAGGAAATAATGCAAATTAATATCATTCTAGCTTTTCGTTTAGTCACTTGCAAATAAACTTTAACAGCCAAAAATCGTTTTGCAAATTTCGTGTCAAAAGTCAAAATTCCGATTTTTAAAAGTCTTTTTATTATATTTATTTACAGAAAACCTCGATTAAGAAGTGAAGGACGTTTATTTAGCTAGAAAATATTTCCACTCTTATGGGTATTTTCGTATTTCTTTAATAGAGACATTTTTTATAATGTAAGTAGCTATAAGTAAATAGATATAAACAGTTTTTTATAAATGTACAAACACATTATCGGATAAGACTAGAGAATTTACAAAAACATCTAATTATATATTTATTTACATAATTATGCAGCAAAATTGAGTAGTTATTACAAAAATATAACAAGTGGGCGTACGGCACATTAGTTTAAGGGTGGCGAAATTCAGAGCTAAACTTAAAACTCACCTTTTTAGACAGTCGTACCCATAAAGCCAAAAACAAAAACCTTCACTTTCACCTTCTCAGCCCGCGACATAGTAAATAACTAATTACATAAAAATGTTAACAAATTCTTAATGGTGAATTATTTGTACATCTAATTTCATTCAAATCCTACAGTCCTAATGAGTCCTAAATTCACAAGTCTTTCGAAATAACTTCAATTTATTAACTCCATTTTTGGCAGTAATCTTCTTATAAATGTAATATGAAAAATGATGGTGTAGCAAATGTAAAGTTATGCAATGTCCAGTGTTTTAATATAGCGTCCTCCGCGTGCAAAGTCGTATCTCCTCCAAGCATAAACTTTTTTAATTAAAGTGTGTTTATCGGAAGTGACCTGCCAGGTAAGTATGTTCTCTGTGTCCATTTGTAAATAATAGTTCTAGGTAGAGTCTAAGAAGTCATAATAAGATGTACAGCGCCCTTGAGGTGATTTCTCACAAAAACGGCGCTCTACAAATTATCCAATTATTATTATTATTATTATTGGTGTTAGTTGCGAAAAGTTTAAGATTTTATACCACTGGCAGAAATTTTTCTATAACCAACAATCAAGTCTAAGAACCACAACATTATTAATATTTATATTATCAGCCATAATAAAGTGTAGGGAAGATTATTCCATATGGATGCTACTAGAGCCCGGGGCCTTGTAAGTGCTCCACTCGAAACTTTCGCGCTGCATCGAGCCCAACAATAAATGTTCATGGTACAACCACTGAGCGAGCTTTGCTTTGTGAACGTCAGAAAGTATTGGATATCTTCAGTAAAAACTGCCTACGGATGTTAAAGAAGTTGCAAAGATGCCTTAGCACTGAAGAAAACTATGGAAATTAATGGTTCTTCTATTACAAACGCTTTTAATTTTCATTTCATTCTTTGGAAATGTAAGAATTGGGATTGCACCAACACCTTGACCAACACCAAACCAAAATAAACAAAAAATAAATTTTCACGTAAGCAGATTTTGTGAAGGGCACCTCGATTCAGTGAAAGATGACTAGCTATTGTTAAGATCATTATAATGTTATATTATTTTAAAATGGCTTTATCCGTGTTTGGTGACTAGATTTGAATAGCCATGTGTTTCCCTACTCTCCCTCCCCTCCCTCTCCTCACGGTTCCCTTCGGCCTCATAACAACACCAATTAAGGTTGTCATAGTCGAACTGGTGGGTTAGCAAGGAGCAGTCGGGGCTCTTATGCGGTATTTACATAATCAAATTACCAATTCTGAAAGGCTATCTAAATAATCCATTTGATTTTCTTCAGCATTCAGTGCAGCTTTAACAAACCCAAATAGCTCTGAGAGTTGTATCATATTATCATAAATTTAACTTTCTGCTTTTAGATATGTACAGAGTCTAGTCAGTTATTAATATCTTTCAGACGAACACAAAAGAACTTCGATAATTACGGACCCCACGCCATACATATTGTTTTTACTTTTTTTACCTGAAGATTCATTAATATATAAACGCCAAGTTTTTGTTACAATGTAAATAGGTAATTTGTAATTTTAGTGTTTCTAAAAAAAACAATTATATTTGAAATTTTATATTTCATTATATTTAGAAAAAAAATATATAGTAAAATAATTTTTTTATATGTTTACTTTTACTTGCAATAATTGTCCAAGTTGCCTCTAAAATCATAAAATATTTAAATCTTTAATAGCCTATATTTTATGAATAAAAGAAAAAATAAATAAAATAGCTGCTGTCCGAGATCGAACTTTGACATACCTTTTGATTCAAAAATAATGTTTCAGTTTGGTTGGGTATTCTGGCCTAAAATCCAAAACTAATTTTTGTATGAAACCGCCCGCGCACCCTATAGCTTTATGTTCCCAGTAAAAAAACGGTGTAAACTCACTGTAGGTTTTATATGTCGAATTTGTCATCGACTGTAGTATTTAGTTAGAGGATCGCCCTCCCATTGAGCGAATTCTGGCCCCCTAGCACACTCGATTGATAAGGATTGTATCGATAACTTACGGGAAATTCTCACCCTTCCCTAGGACAAACAATGATCGCTAGCGTACAAACAACAGTTGATATCGAATATATTGCGGACACTTAGTCATTTTGAACTGTCACTTATTCGTTGGCGATCTACAGTCATGCTAGGGAACGATGAGAAGTTACCGAAAGTTATCCTGTCAATCTTTATCGATCGAGTATGCTAGGGGCCCAGGAACGGTTTTAAACGACAATAGGTACCACAAGTTGTGGCGACGTTCCCGAGTGTGAGACTCTTGCACAGATAAATATACGCATATGCGTATTACTAGCTTAATGTAGACTGTAATTGACTTGAATTGAATTGAATTCAGGTATCCAAGGAATATTGTTTAAGAAATCAATTACGCATTATGAGAAAGTTCGATTATTCCCCGTATCAATTTTTTAAAATTAAAGATTTAATATCGATTTATTTAACTCAAAATTTGCTTTAATATGTACCTACATTCAAGTAAGCTATAAAAATGCTCAAAACTCATGATGAGACATTATTAAATATCGTGTATTTCTTGTAAGTATTTTTTGATCATAGGTAATTATGATTTTTCAATAATGATTAAACAAAATAAGTATATAAAAAGAAAGACATATTTTAGTTTGTAAGACCTTAAATAAATAGAAAAAAAACTCAGGTATTTTTGTCACAAAACACGTTCTTGGATTTATTGTGTATTGATTTATTTTGTTGTATGATTATATGATTTAAAATTTGTGTTGTTTAATAGAATCTATCGTTTTAAAATTGAACAAATCTGCCAACGACCAACGGTATAACCTTAGTATATTCAAAATACACTTCGTTTTTTTAAATTTAAAGCTGTGTATACCAGATAAAATAACAATCTTTCAAAATCAAATTATGTTTTTTTGTAAAAAATTAACTAATTGACTAATTTCCGGTATTCTCTGGTAATACCCTCTTAATATTAGCGACCTCCACTGTATACCAATTTCGTGGTGGGTTCATTCTCGTCCCTTCTGTGGAAAGGATTTTAGCTAGAAACTTTTCCTAATAAACGAAGTTACGAGAAATAGTTAGAAGCTCTGCAATAAATCCCGGGGTCGGACTCTTAGATTAGCTACATAACTGTAGAGAGTGAGTGTAATCACTGAACTATGGACCCATAATTTATTTTAATAATAAAGGATCACTCAGCTGGGTAAGGTACTTTCGTTTCACTTTCAACCTTCTATTACAATATTTACTTACGACTACAGCGAGTTTTTTCTGCCAACTAACTATAATACAATTATTGAATATTGAATGCGGCTTAAAATTGTGGAACTTTCTTATGGAAGGAAATCAGAGAAGGCAGGGAAATTGGTAAGTACATTTTGGGAGATCCTGGTTATATATTATGTAGTCACTACAACCAGATGTAATTACTGAATTAGAATCGAAGGAGAAAGGCACCTCACTCAGGACCTTGTCCGAAAGGCGTGCAAGATGGATCGGCCATATAATACGACAAGAAGGCCTCTTGCACGCCATAATGGAAGTTATGACCGAGGGGACAAACTCTATGGGACGCCCACGCCGAGAGTACCTGGAGGATCTGCTGGTGGACATGCGCTGCTCATCATATGCAGTCTTCAAAAGAGCCGCACAAGACAGAGAAAGAATGGAAAAGAAAAATAGAGGAAATTGCTGCAAATCAATCCCAGGATTGAAACCAGAGACTCTCAGAGATCCATTTCATACGTCAATTCAATTCTGTAGGGCATTGTTTCTCAATATTTTTTGAGGCGCAACTCGTAACCCCTTAAAAATCAAAAAAGAAAGTAAAATCCTTATGACCTATTTTAACGTTTTTCAAAGTTTTATATTACTTTAAAATATGAATCTGTCCTAGCTCCCGTCTGGAGCCAGTGAGATGGCACCCCCGATTGGGGTATGTGGTTAGTGTAGGTAGTTATACGTAGTTTTGAGATGTCTCAACAGACAGAAAGTAGTACTACTATATTAGGAGTTCGCCAACTGTCACCGTTTGTCTCTAATACCAAATAGCCAATGATATCTGATCGAGAGTTGGACACCTTCAGTGCCGTGTTACCTTGCTTCAGAATTACACAGTACATCTATTAAAACGGATGTTTGGTCCATTTAAATATGCATTGTTAACTACACGATAACTTAAATAAAAACACTTGTAATCTCGACGAACCACGAGCTTCATGAAGATTTTCAAATATAAATCAAGTAATACGTATTACTGCGATGGAAGAACATTACTATATTGAAATAGATAAAATAGTAAGGTCCCAGGAAAATACGCCAATAAAAAAAAAACTTCTAAGCACCTCCCCTTTCCACCTCTACACCCCCCACCCCCTCCGCCTGTTGATTTTCTAAGCACCCCCCTTTCTACCTCTCTCCCCGCACTCTTCTATTTCTACCCATGCCTGTATTTCTATAAGTGATAATTTAGTTTTAAGTACATTTAATATCCTGAGCAAGAGAACATCGTTCTCGAAACATGTGACATGTGTTAACATATAAGTGATAATTTGGTTTTTAGTACATTTAATGTCCTGATGAGGAGAACATCGTTCTCGAAACATATTGATTTTTTAAATAAAGATAATAGTGGAAAAACAAAGTGATTTTAATTATTTAATTTTTAAAAAATCTTTACCATATTAATATTACGTTACCTTTAAAACCTTTCGAATTTCCAATTTCGATCAATAAATTGATTAAGTACCAATACCTAAAAATATCCCCTTAAATACGTAATGTAACATATTAAAATATCTTCCATCTTTACCCAGCGTAATAAGAATTGTTGATTTGATGAGTGCTTTTAACAGATCCGCTCTTAATGAATTCCTCACGAGTTGACTGAAATCCTGAATCCTAAATCCAGAAACTTTTTCAGGAATCAAACCCTAAGTCAATCACTCCCAGAACCAATCAACTGAAACCACACGTCAACTCCAGGGGTAGAAATCAACACAAAATAAAATAAAAGAAAATACTGTTGAGGAAGAAATTCAAACCGGGTATTTTACTTCTCGGCGTTCGGTTCACTTGATTTCGAATGTTGTTTTTGAAACTGATTAATACATTTTTTAACGATAGTCTCGGTTGAAATAATATTATTTTTTTTTTGTTTTTGACTCTAAAATCAGAGCTTTGTGAAAAGGGATACAATTAGTTGATTTGATTAGTTTCTTCTTGCAAAGCGGGAGTCCTGACTCCACCCGACATTTCGGAGCCTGTAAGACTAACTGTGCCATCCTCAATTGGGGTATGTTGGAGACTGAAGGGAGTGGGAAGGGGAAGGTTGGGAAGTACCTTGATTTTGAAATCTGGTAAACAAACACGGTCTGAGCTATGAGCAACGTTTTGATCATGAATGTTGGTCTGATATTAAGCCTATAAAACACTAGGCCTTGAGTATCTATTTATTGATGCAGCAAAAACTCTAGAGCAACTTTGTCGTTTTGATACAAGCCACTGGGGGCACTGGTTTTGTAAATCGTATTTACCGTGGTATCGAAACCACTCAAACAGTTTTCTCTTCTTGGTATTGTCCCGGTAACCATTAATTGGATAACTAACACCTCTGCCACAGGTAAACCCAACGCTCGCTACGTTTGGTGACTTAGCAGAGGTATTCATGGGGTGACATTTGTTAAGGTCGCGATGGCAGATGCGACTACGAAAGTCGAATGAGTAAAACTCTTTGACCTCTCCAGTCAGCCTGATCTAGAGGATTGATTCGTAAGTCACCCATGGACCCAGCAACCTTCAGATTCCTACCCACCCCTCATATTATTTTCCTTCCCAGAATTTTATCCTTTCTTTCTTTTGAAAGAACTTCGACACAGTACTTGTAAAGATGATGGAATTTTTTTTTCTCAGAACCTTTTGTGTGGAGTTAGTGTAAAAAAGCCACTGGGGCACAGGAATCTACTGAGGCAGCCAAACACTCCAACATGTTTGTCGTTTTGATATAAGTCACTGGAGGCACTGCATATTTATATATTTACTGAGACAGCAAGAACTATCGAATAGATTTGTTGTCTTAATACGTGCTACTGGGGCACTGGGTATGTACATAGTTACAGAGGCAGTAAAAAATCGTCACCAGCTTTGTCGTCTTGATATAAGTCACTGGGGGCATATCTACATATTTACCGAGGCAGCAAAAAATCTCGAATATCTTTGTCGTTTTGACGTAAGTCACTGGGGGGCATTGCATGTCTACATATTTACTGGGGCGGCAAAAACTATCGAACAGATTTGTGGTCTACGTGGCACTGAGGGCACTGGGTATGCATGTACATATTTACTGATGCAGCAAGAACTATTGAATAGATTTGTCATCTTGATACGTGCTACTGGGGGCACTGGGTATGTACATATTTACCGAGACAGCAAAAAGCTCGAACAACTTTGTCGTCTTGATATAAGTCACTAGGGGCACTGAATATCTACATATTTACTGAGGCAGCAAGAATTATAGAACAAATTTGTCGTCTACGTACATTGCATGTCTACATATTTACTGGGGTGGCAAAAACTATCGAACAGATTTGTGGTCTACGTGCCACTGAGGGCACTGGGTATACATGTACATATTTATTGATGCAGCAAGAACTATTGAATAGATTTGTCGTCTTAATACGTGCTACTGGGGGCACTGGGTATGTACATATTTACCGAGACAGCAAAAAGCTCGAACAGCTTTGTCGTCTTGATATAGATCACTGAGGGCACTGAATATCTACATATTTACTGAGGCAGCAAGAACTATCGAACAGAATTGTCGTCTACGTGCTACTGAGGGCACTGGGTATGTACATATTTACTGAGGTAGCAAAACATCTCGAACAGCTTAGTCGTCTCAATATAAATTACTGGAGGCACTTCATATCTACATATTTACTGAAGCAGCACAAACTCGTCTTGATATAAACACAGCTTTTTTAGACGAAATTTATAGATCAAAACATTTATTTTTAACTCGCCAAATCAAGTCTACCATTATGGTCAAACCATTAAAATATCGGCAAAACTGTCAATAATTAAGAGAAATAGACACATTTTTGTTTTGTGTTACGTTTTAATTAATTAATGAATAACACAAAACATTTTTAATCGCAATATCAAAAGATTAAGGCTGTTTTTGACAGCTAGCAGATTAAACATATATATCGATCAAAAAAACATTTGCATTTTATCGTCTTTTCTAATAACTCAAATTAACTAAAATTAATGTCTGGCTTCATTTTGGTCTTCCAAAAACAAACTTCTTTGTTTTCTTTCGTGACCTTTAATAATGGGACACTTTAAAATTAGAAAATAAAATATTTTTACGAAAGGTTTTTCTCTAATTATGTTTTATAATGATAAATTAAAACCGTATTAATTTAACATTTTCAAGCATAATACGTCTCCAAGAATTATTAAAAGTATCAACGTTGTAAGTTAGCTCTTTTTTCTCGGATAGCCTTATTTGAAGATTTTTAATGAGCCCAATTATTTTTTTAGAATTTTTAGAGGCAAAAACTGAGAATGTCTTTGTAATAATTATGAAGATCTTAGTTTTTTGTAAAATCAAGTCCTTTCGTTCGTTATAATTTAATAATAAAATAATCATTACAAAACACGTTGTCCATTGCGCCTCCTTTAAGGCTAAAAGTTTATACAGAAATAATGGAAAGAGACTGTTATCAAATTCGTTAGCCAGTAAAGACTTTGTTTTTAATGGAAACATGCATGCATACATTCCGTTGATAGAGGATTTGATTGGATGTTTGCTGATATTTTAGATGTAGAAAGCAATTCAAAGAAGATTCAGGGAAAAAATAGAAGATGATTCACTTGATCGTGCCATGTCTTCCTCGGGCATCCTCGACTTCTTCTACCATTCACATTCACGTCATATATTCTCTTGACACTACTTTCTTCATTCATTCGCTCTACATGTCCAAACCATCTAAGCGTCCCTTTCTTAAGCTTACTTATGACGCTCACATTGGTCTTACATTCTTTTCGGATCTCCACATTTCTCACACGATCATACATGGTTTTACACACATACGCCTCAGGGATGCTGAGGTGACCAAACGACGGAAATATATTCTAATTGGCTACTAACTAAAGAGATTTATGTGGTATCAAAAAATTCCTGTTTTTCATCAAATGTAACTCAGGGATGCTCAGGGATTTCTACAGAATTCAGTCTACTTTCATCCTTTCTCTGCCAGTTCCATGCTTCACTGCCATACATCAGGGTAGGTACCAGCAATCCATTGTGAACTGCTAGCTTCGCTTCTTTGGACAGCTTTTTGTTGGCGCCAACAGCATTCAGTCCATCATTAATGCATTTACCCTTCTTTCAAATACACAAACTCATCAACTTGCTCTAAGTATTCATCATTCACAACTATATTGCACACTGTTTTCGTACTCTCTCTTTCAAACACCATTACTTTAGACTTACTTACATTCATCATCAACTCATTCTTCATACATACTTCGTTCATCCTAGATACGACTGACTGCAGATCTTCTATGCTGTTAGAAATCAGCACCGCATCATCAGCATACAACAGACAACATACTTTCAGATCATTCAATTTCGCGCCCAATCCCGCCTCTTTCAATTCTTGCATACAATACACGCAGTTTTCAAAATTTGAAAAACTAAGTTTATTTTTAATATACTAAGGTTACACCGTTGGTCTTCGGTAGATTTGTTAAACTTTCAAATGATAGATTCTATTAAACAACACAAATTTTAAATCATATAATCATACAACAAAATAATTCAATACATAATCTAGTAAACAAAGTTAGTTAGTTAAATTAAAATCATTAAAAAATAAATCCGAGAACGTGTTTTGTGACAAAAATACTTCAGTTTTTCTATTTATTTAAGGTCTTACAAACTAAAATATTTCAGATTTATATATATTTAAATATATAGTAAATGCATAGTAAATCATAACAATTGTAGTAAATATATAGTAAATCATAAATGTATAGAAATACCACGTCAGTGAAAATCCTTCTGTCTGACAAATTATGTACATTCACATAATTTTAGAGAATTGTAGATTGAAATTTGGATTTTTGATAGCTGTAATATCCATTTTAAGATTTAGAAAACATAAGAATTTATTTTGTGTTCTTTTAATGGTTTGTATGTACATGAATATTATAATGTGGGTTCAAGGTGGGAGAATTGTAATCCAGTTGACTTCTAACATATGCAAAATATAACAGTTTTGATTGTACCTAAATTTCTATTGTTTAAATTTTTATTAGCCTGATTATAAATCCCATCGTTTCTAAGGCCTTTTTATCATTCATGCATTGTTATCAATGTTGTAATTATAGATCAGTGGATTTTTTATGTGACTTGGTAAAGCCTATTTTTATGGCACCAAATAAACAATTTGTTGATATTAACATGAATAATGTTACAATGGTAAGTATTTTGAATAATTCTAAAAATTGGGATAAATACGGCTACTCCTTTGTAATCCTTTTCAACGATTCGTTCTTTGATTGTCAATTTGATTTCTTATTCGGTAAGATTTACACATTTTCTTTTCAGTTCGTTTTCGAAGAGAACCTTAAACTTTGTCGATTTAAAAGTTTCGGTATTATAAAGTATCAATGGAATCGAATCCAGTTCGTTTTATCGGGACTTTTCATCTAAATAAGTGAGACTGCGTCAAATACAGAGTCACAATCAATTCGAAAACTTCGCAACGAACGTTCCAAGTTCTCAAGAAGCATACGTTTCTCACGGTGCGGACTGTCGACTACAGTATGTAGATTACAGTGGCGGGCAGTACAAAGTAACTTCTTCAATGTAATGCACATTGGCTTTGCAAAAATATGAAAAGTTTATCTATGCACAAAAATACTTTGGATTTCGTTAAGTATATCGAAGATTTGTGTTATTTTAAGGCTTATCTTAAATTTGATTATATCTCATCAGGCAGGCAAAAACAAAGAACCCCGTCGGAGAAAAGGGAGTTGGTTTTAAACCTATATTTCTTCGAAAATAATACATCAAGTTGAATAATATATATTTCTTTTTCTAGTATTCACCATGCCTGTACAACTATATAAGTATTGTCCAAAAATTATAGCCTACTTAAAACATTTTAGGTGGGCAAAAACAAAGAACCCCTTGGAGAAAAGGGAGTTTGTTTTAAACCGATATTTCTTCGAAAATAAAACATCAATTTGAATGATATATATTTCTTTCTCTAGTATTCATCACGCCCTATACAACTATACAAGTATTGTCCAAAAAATATAGCCTAATTTGTAATAGGATTCCATAAACAGTAGTAAATGTCATTGTTGTGCCAATTCAGTGACTTTGACGTGTAAAAAATGTACATTTTTTTTTACTTTACAAAAAAATTATTTGTAAGTTCCATAAGTTTCTGTGTGAGTTAATTTATTGTCACTTGGTTATCTAGATTAGGTAACCATCCAGTAGATGTCGTTGTGTTTCGTTAGCCACAGCAACGCGTGAGTGGGTCAGCTAGTTATAATATATAACAGAATTAAATATTGGCTTATCCAACATGTGTTGTACCTAAATATTGATAGAAATAAAATAAAGACTAAAGTTTAAAAAATTTATTGTACCTAAATTTCTCTAAATAAAGTGTTTATCTCAAGATACCTACAAGGATGGTACTGTATATTTTCTATATAATAAAAAAATGATAATTTAAAAAAATTAAAAAAATTAAAAGGACATGTATATTTTTAGGCAGCATCACGTTAATTGGTGAAATATATGTATAGTTTTTTATCACTGATCGAATAACCTGTGGATGCAATATTCTAGCTATAAGTTCTTATAATGTTTTGTCTAGAAGTAAGATTGCAGAAATGTATTAAAAAACATTTCAGCGCCCTTATATTTATTTATTTATTTATTAAAAGAATTTTATACATAGTGTAGATATTGTGTTATTTCGCCCGCCATGCTAGGGATGTCCCTGTGTTATGGCGGTGAAGTATGCAGAATATATAATTTAAGGTAATGAAGTACGTTTACTGATAATATAATAATTATGATAATGAGGTTTACAGTTAATGCAGCAATGAATTTATGATAATGAAATTTACACATAATATAGTAATTGATGATAATGATGTTTACAGGTAATAAATATAACAAGGAATTTATGACAATGAAATTTACAGATAAAATATTATTAATATTATTACTATACTTTACATTTATGTCAGAAATAAGACGATTGTATGATTGTAAAAAAAATGTTTATAATATGCTGATGGGCAATGTAAAGCTGTCCGATAAATTGGCCAAAAAAGGGGGAAGATTTCATAATAACCTAAAAATGATTAATAAAACAGTATTATAATATGTTAAATAAAATTTTGTTATTTCCATTTTCCATATTAAATTTATGTTTTATTTCATGGTATACAAAATAATATCTCATTATTATAATATAACCAAAAATTGATTCCGTACGCCCCTGGTTGATAGCAAGAGAATCAAGATGGTTAAAAGTATTCAAAGTGCTTTTGGGGAAAAACTTTAACTGATTCAGATAAGGATGTTACCTGGAAACAATTCTACACAAATTGTTCAACTTGAGAAACTTGATTCCAAAGGTTGAATTCGAAACAAATCGACTATCTATGTAACACCACCTTTTAATAAGTTGAAATCCCAAGTTTATGATAAAATGGATGTCCTGGCTCAGATTTGCCATACCATTAACCACTCGAGCGATTGTGTTCAGTTATATATTTGGCCATTCGATTTAATTAATATCATTCTTCAAAATATTAATATGGAAACATATAAACTGTTTACTCCGGTTTAAAGCTAAAGAATCCAGCTAGATTTCACTGCTAATTAATTCCATATTAATAGGTTCGTTAAATGTGGTCCAATTTTGGACCGATATCAATCGCCGAAAAATAAAAGCGGTCCAAATTTGGACCAAATAGCTTAAGTGGTTAAATAAATATGTGCAAAAAACCCGGTGACAACTCCGCACGCCATGAGAAAATAAAGATCTGATTAAAATTTACTTAATATTCCATAAATCTCTCTATTTTTTAAACTGATAATTCGTGGTGGAATTCCATTAAGGTAGATTATAAATATTTTATTTAAAATATAAACTATTTTATTTGTTACTTCTCAAAAAAAAAAAAAAACTACAAACGAAACATAATGATTACTAAGTTCATATATGGTGTTAAGGGACGTGCTTGACTTATTTAACCGGTTATTCCTGACATTATTTGTAGTAAAAATGTAAATTTAATCTTTGTCTCCTTTGATATTTGTGATGTTTTTTTTTCAACTAAAAATATTTAAAAAATCAGTAGGTATTAGGCAGTTAAGGATCTGTAACGGAATGTGATTTTTTTGTTGTTGTTTGTTTCTGAAAAAAAAAAGTGCATTAAAAAAGTCAGCGGTGACGAAAATATTATTTACTTTTTTAACTCCAAATAATAACAGCAATCACTGATTAAATTAAGTAAAATTATTTTTCATCAGTTAAATATGCTTATTTGTGATTTTTCGTAATGGAAATAACTGATAATGGAATAAATAATTATTTAAATAAAAATAAAACACTTGTTTTGTTTAATATTATTGTTTATAGAAAGTTTCATAAAATTAACAATAATCCATCGAAATTTGGGCTCCCCTGCTACAACAACTGTACTGAACTTCTATCCTTAATTAATTTTAATATGCCTATAAGACCTACACGCCATATAGCACCACTCCACACTCTTAATTACAAAGCAAATGCAGAAACTAATTCGCCAACTAACCGTGCTCTTCATACATTCAATAATGTTTGCCTAACTCCAACATTGACATTTTCTCAGATTCACAGCTTAAATGTAAAAGGAGCATCATGTCAATGATATTAACTGTTTAATGCGCTTACATTCTCACACATACTCACACATATACACACACTTACACGCCACTCACATCACCCGGTAGTTACTAATTATACATTCCACTCAAGACATTTCAAAGAAACATATAAAGGCTTCGACAATGTTTTCTAAAGGCCACACCAATAATTTCTCACTTGGACCTGGTTGTGTCGCTGGTTTCAAGAAAGACAATGACTCTATCGTTCGGGCGTCCTTTAGCAAAAGAGACTGTATCAAGAGCTAATGGACTGTTAAGAATATAAGATGACATTCACCAACACATCCGAAATTGTAACCATTAGGTAATAATATTACGATTACAATGTTATTATCGCCAGCTGCCACCCTTGTCATATAAAATCGTAACATAAATCATTTTTCTCCAAAATATTATGACTTTTTAAAACAGGCTTTATGTGTTAATTAACAAAAAACAATATTTGTGGCAACAAATGTGGAATTCTGATTAAATACGTTTAAAAATGAATTTCTTTGATTATACACAAAATTTGGGGCAAAAACTCATTATTTTTATTGTTTTTATGAAAATAATAATGAACAACATTTGGTGTTTCCCTTTAATACCGAGTAAAGGAATTATGTGTGGAATTGACGTTGTTATCGGCCTCTTCTCGAATTTCTGGTTCTCGTACAAATTTTATAGCGAGGATACAACAACGAAATAAATACGAGAATGCGTCACTCTTTTCATTATAAAAAAAATCACAAAGTCTTTGGCAGTAGTTATATATTGTTAGACTTTCTTTATAATAGACAAAATTGACTGTACTAAACTTATATCCTTAATTAATTTTAATATGCCTGTAAGACGTATACGCCATAAAGTACTACTCCACACTCTTAATTACAAAGCAATTGCAGGAACTAATTCGCCAACTAACCGTGCTCTTCATACATTCAATAATGTTTGCCTAAACTCCAACTTGACATTTTCTCAGATTCACAGCTTAAATGTAAAAGGAGCATCGTGTCAATGATATTAACTGTTTAATGCGCTTACATATCACCACTTCTCACACATACTCACACATATACACACACTTACACGCCACTCACATCACCCGGTAGTTACTAATTATACATTCCACTCAAGACCTTTCAAAGAAGCATATTATCAAAGGTAACCACCATGAAATATTATTTAATGTCTGTAAACTGAATCAACACACTGTAAACAATATACTGTTTGTTTCTATATAAAAAAATAAATAGACAGACATTCTCAGTTAAGAATAATCTTAACATATTTGAAATCATTTTACTGCCATCACTGTAAGCAGAAAACGTTGCCTATACAATGGTGTAGGACTTCCGTAGCTAACATAGAATAGAAAACGGTTGCAATTTCAAATAAAAAACAAGTGTGTTTTAAACCACACGACTGAAGTAAAACTTTTAGAGAGAAAGAAAATGTGCGTGCGCATTGCTCTCTCTTGCTCCTACAGTATTTATAAAATTGTTCAAGAACGAAATGAAATTACGAATAATCTTCATGCACTGGCTATGAGAGGAAGAGAGAAAGACTATGTGCGCGCACTGCTCTCTCTTGCTTCTACAGTGTGATACAGTCCAATGGCCTCGCCCGTAACGCATTACAATTTTCGTAACGCATTCGCCAGCTTACCCCCCCAAGTCAAGCGAGCGTAAAGAAGTTTTACTTGAAAAAAATATTTTTATTTTCCCTTTCCTTGGATTCATAAATGTATCGTGGTTTGATATTTTAAAGATGTTACACAGGATATAAGGCAACATTAAGTATTTAATATTTCTAATTTTGATGCTGATAGTTCATGGTGGAATTCATAATGATATATTGAAACAATTTTCAACTTTTAAATTTTTTTTGCCTATTTGAATTTTTTTATTTAAACTACGTTATGTTCCCTTAACATTTTGGCGAGTGGGTAATAAAAGATGATTTTTTCATAATTATATTGGTTTTCTCATCTTCGTTGATGTGTCGTATTTATAGGCTGGAACCGGTAATTATCAGAAAAAAAAAACACTTTTACATTAACTCCACACAGTAGTACCGCATTTTTGGGGATGCTGTGAAACGAGTTTTTTTTTAGTTTCAGTGTATCATTAAATGCATTTTAAATGCTTAGATGGTTGGCAGGAGTGTCACTAAAAGATAAGATTAAAAGTTCACGCACTCGTGGTAGCCTGGGTGTCGCGGACATAAACAGTAAGCTAGAGGAACGACAGTTGAGATGGTATGGTCACATAAAACGGAGACCACCAGACCACACAGTGCAGCAGGCAATGTCTATGGAGCTTCATCGACAGTCGTCCAGAGGAAGACCAAAGAACTGGATGACTCAATGCTCCAAAATCCTAAGTAAAAACGGCCTGGATGAAAACGATTCCCAGAACCGAAGAAGCTACAACCTGAGAACGAAGAGAGCCGACCCCAACAGCCTACCTAGGCAATGAGTTGGGACAGTGCAAGGAAGAAGAAGAAGATTAAATACATGTTATTTAGATAAATAATTGCGGTCACAAATAAGTGACAAAAAAACTTAAATTTTTCCAATAACATTAATCTTTATCCAGTTCAGTTATATGCTCGTAGCAAAGCAACAAAGTTAATTGACTTCGACGTCGTGTTGCGATATTGTGTGTGGCCTCTCTGCGCCGGGAAATGTTATTTCGTGGTTCATTACAAAAAATGAACTTTTCTCATTATGAGCCCGACGCTTACATGAAAACGGTGTATAGAAATCAATTTAGGCACGTGAACGTGCGGATAATGTGTGTAATCAGACGAAACAAAAGTGTTCTTCGAAAAAGAAAACAACTTAATAAATTATTATTTTAGATGAGAAAAAAATTGCTGTCTCGATATAACATTTGTTATTGCTTTATTTCTTTCTGACAATAAAATCCCGAAATTACAGGAAATAAATCACAAAACTCTAAGTATTTCCTTGTGGTATCGCAAGACATCTAAATGCTCTACGAATATAGACAACCATATTGCCCAATTGAAGAAGAAATTGAAAATATAAATCTTGTCGAAGCTCAGATATAAAAGAGGAAAGACGAATGTTTATAATTTTCTTTTCTGATTCTAATTTCTGTTAGAAATAAGGCGACCAAAAACGGCTCGTTTTAATGCTGTTGACACCAATTATGACTAGTTATGTAAGTACCTACCTAATTTATGAAAGAAATCTATTCATTAAAAAAATTATATTCGGAGGTTTGAAACCAGTTTAACATAATTATAATAAATAATAAAACAATGAGTGCCATGTACTCGAAGGTGTATTTTGTAATTTAAATATGTAATGTATATAAATGTGTTTTAGAAATTTAAATGGGATAGAGATCTAAGATTACATGATTAACCCACAATGGTTTCCATTCAAATTTGTATGGAAGGCACTTCTAGTGTTATATTCTTTATTCTATGCAGTTGTAGTTAACTTTCATTGCCATAAAACGAAAGGTCGATATACAAAACGGTTTCATGATAACTCTTAACCATAAATGAAATACTTGATATCAGGAAGCTATTCATAAAAAAAATTATCCATATAAATTGCATAAAATCGTCACCTTCACACATATCTCACTCCCAGAACACTAGAGCTAAATCTAACAATCTTTTACAAGTGCCAAAAACTAAATCCACTCTTGCTAAAAAACATGAATCTTACCTCGCCCCTTCCATATTCAACATTTTCTTAAAAGAAACACAACATTTTACTCATACCAACAGAAAACCTACATATAAAAACTTTAATACATGGTTAATAAGGTGGGTCACGGATGTATGGGGAATTTTTTTTTCTTGTTTTGATTTGTCTAATAGTGATAAAAGGGTGTTAAATGAGGATAAAAAATCGCGTAATTTCTTTGATAATATTTGGATATCATCTTCTTCCTCCGGATTGACTTTGAAATTTCACATATTAGAGAAAAACCCACCCTTGTTAAATCTTTAAAAAATGTTAGATAAACAAGTAAAAATGAACTATTTTTCAATAAAACGCATAATAGAGGGAATGTTTCGAATTATTTATTAAAAACATATATGAATAAAATTCAAACTATCTCAAGGTAGTGAATTCAAATACCAGCAAAATCCTTCTTACTCTCAAATTCGGCATTATTTTGCGAGACTCAATCTTCACCTTAATAAGACCTTCTCTTGCATACTTCGTACGTAAAGTAATCAAGGCTTCAATAACAGTCGTTACACCTCGTTCAACTGCTTGAGTATGACATGGCAGTCGCAGAAGAGGCAATCTACCTTCTCCCCCTTGAGCTACAAATAATTGAAGATCTTCATCCGATATATATTCCAAATAATATGATGCATCGAGGTTTATGTTTGGAAGTTGGAACGACCCTGTTTTACTTAGTTTCTTACTGCGTGCTTTTAGAACACGACACGCAGCTAATTCTCGGATATGCTTGTGAGGTTCTGTCAACATTGCAAGCAATCAATTTTCGGGGTGTGCGAAGTAACTGTTTCTTTCTATAACTAAATCAATTATAGTTTTTAGTTCAGCTGATAAGTATCTAGGCGCTGAGATTAACTATCACAGGTGACGTGCTCCATCTTTACAGGTGGTATGAGTTTTAATGCTGAACTTTAATACACTTTAACAACGTACGTTTCTAAAGTAATAAGATTCTCTGAAGGAGCTTCCGTTGAAACATAAAGACGAAGAATTCGGTTAGCACTGGTAAGCTATTTGGCATGAGACATTTTTCCAGGAGATTTGTGGCATAAATCTTTAGATAATTCCCCCACCGTAACTGCAGATTCTATTTTAAACAAATATAACTGATCTGTATCCACGTCTTTAGTAAATAATTCATGCAACTCTCCATCAATTTTCTGAAAACGAACCATAGGCTTTTTTTCACAGTTTTCTAAAGCTAGTCCTATTGTGCCTGAATATGTTTGAGGTCCAGATGTCTTACCGTCAAGATGTGCGAACAAATGCCAAAATAGTAACTCGTTCATTGAAGCAAGCAAATTATCCATTGCAATGGTTTATAACTTTCGACGTGCCAGAGTTTGGTGCAATAAAACCTAAATATATTGAGTCTGGCTCTTTTATCAATGAAATATGTTCTTCAATGCGTCATTCTCTGTATTGCCTCCCCTCCCTTTCCTGATAATTAATGTTTTTTTTCAGCCATCAAAATATATTGGGTATTTTTATAAAACTATGTGTTGTGCCCTTAATATTTCCTCTTGTTTTCTTTCCTTCTGTGCGAAGTTTATTCTTGTCAATAACTGGAATATTAGACTTGATGTCATACAGAACTGATGAGGCAATGGCTGCCACTGCCTTATCTAACACTCCATATCTATCACAAGTTTTAGACAGTGTGGAATGATCAATATTGACCGCAGCCTGCTTCTGAAGCGTTTGAGGTATAACATTAGGTTTGAAAACATCTTTACAATCGGATTCATTTGATGCAGAAGACGTAGAAATATCGAGTAGAGAGGTAGTTGGCTTACCTATGCTTTTCTTTTTAGACGGGCACAAGAATTTTTGCTTCAAAAGTTTCCCTTTCAACGCAGTTTTCATTTGTTTTGTTGAAGCGATATCCACGTTTCCTATTATCATTTTTCGTATAGCACGTTGATCAGTATTGAAACTCTATTCATTTACAGGTATTTTTTGATCTCTAGGACAGTCACATTTACCGAAATCATTGCATTTACAAGGCGAATTATCAAACAGCACTTTACTTTTGCAGCGGAATTCCTCCATTTTTTCTCCGGTATTAGTGCAATCGGTGCTCCCCCCCCCTCACATCACGCCTCCAATAATCAAATCCGGGACTTTTTGTAAATATATACTACATTAGCTATGGAAGATTACAAAAAATATGATTAAAAAGATTCATAGTAACGTTTATACACACTAGAAATAACCCCTAAAATTCAAATTTTTCAAAATTTTTAAGTGAATCCGGAGGTAGAAGATCGTATCAGAAAATTTAAAAAATTTAAACACGTCGTTTTGAACTTATTTGGCACCCTTTTATCGCTCTTAGAATTTGAAATCAACACTTTTTTTAAAATGACCCACCTTAATGGTTAATGAACAAAAAAAGAAATTGCATTAACAAGTTACTTGCAAACCGTCCGTGTTAATTTTTTATACGTTTTTATGTTTAAATATATGTATGTATATACAAATATATATTTTTGTATTTTTTTAGTTTTTTGTTTTGTTTTTATGTTTCTAATGTTTTTTAATGCAATTGCTAAATTAATTTCCCTACTTATTTTTATTTTTAAGTTTTTTTTTAATATATATATGAAATGATACTGCTACCCGACTCGGATCAGATATTGTCTAGTGAGTCGGGTAGCGCACATGAACTGTAAATATACTTTAATGTTAATAAACGCCCGGGTTACCGGCATTGAAATTGAAAATTGAAAAATAACCTAACCTAACGTAACCTATGTATTACTTATTTATATAACTTTTAATGGCTTTTAAAAGAGGTGTTAAAGTTGTCAAGAGTTGAAAAACTCTTCGATAAAAAAAATATGTTCATTATCTGTGTGATTTATGTATGTGATGTGTGTACACTTATATTCTACAGACTTGTGTAGTGAATAATAATTTTTTGAAGGAATGAAAAAACATGTCTCTGCGCAAGATTAATTTTACAGATATATTCCTTCCTTACTTTTTAACTTACCTGATGTTAGTAGTACCTAATAATAATCTATCTACAGGTAAGTATACTACGTAAATCTTCCTGATAAATGCGGCAAGGTTAAACGAAATATTGTTATTTTAAATAAGAAAGTTGAGGAAATCATAAATTTATTACCAGTATCTCATGTAGGCTAGGTATTATTTAAATAGTGACCGAAAATACTTTAATATATCACATACTTATTATTATTGAAATAAGAAAGCTGAGAAAATCCTAAATGTATAACCAGTATCTCAACGTGTTTAAATGATTCCACGTTTAGAAGCCTAAGGGCTCGGGAGTAATATCTATTCTATCGAAAATCGCAACTCATCTGAATCACCAGGCAATAAACAAATCCAGTATTCTACAGAAGTGTTTTTACTAAAGGATAACCTCAATCTATCTATTAAATCTTCTGTACGTGTCCCCTGATTGTGTACAACAAAGGAAGTCAAGAGAAGCAGCTACAAGCCTTACAACCTACAGCAGATTTCCCAGAGACCACAGCCAGGGACCGTCCATATAGTGATGTATACAGTGATATGAAAATCCTCAAATATCGTATACCAATTATTATTTGAAATAAGAAAGTTGAGAAAATATTTAATATATAACCAGTATCTCAACATACTTAAATTTAGGCAAGGGTATTCTTTATGCAGTGACACGAAAATGCTCAAATATCATAAAACAATTATTTGAAATAAGAAAGTTGAGAAACCCTTAACAATACAACAAGTAATTCAACGTATCTAAATGAAAGCATGGGCATTTTTTATACAGTGACATGAAAATGTTCAAATATCAGATACCAATTATTATTTTAAATAAGAAAGTTGAGGAATTCCTAAATAATGTTTAGCCAGGATCTCAAGATGTTTAAATGACGGCTTCGGTAGTCTTTATATAGTGACATGAAAATTCTTAAATATCATAAACCACTTATCAGAAATAAGAAAGTTGAGGAAACCCTAACAATACAACAAGTAATCCAACATGTTTAAATGAAGGCATAGGCATTTTTAATACGGTGACATGAAAACTTTAAAATGAGGTAGTTGAGGATATCCGAAATATATAACCAGTATCTGACCACTTTTAAATGTTGACATGCGTATTATCTAAGCAATAACACGAAAATCCTCGAATGTCATCCATTTTTGACGTAATCTAGAGATCGAAAATCATACTATGCGTAAACACAAGCGACCAGTCAAGATGGCGCCCTGGTCTCTGGCCATGTTGTCTCGGCGGGCCGCTAGGTGGTGCCCGCGCCCATTTAGCGATCGGCCATGATGGCACTTCCCATAATTGGATTGCCGCCACAGAACGGTTGGTTCGAAGCTCCACCCCTCAGCCTTCCCCGTTTCCGTTTCCCGCGCTTTTACGCCCCCCGCGCTACATCCGGTTTCCGCTGTTTCATTTCCGCCCGCTCTAAGGTGATAATTACCTTGCGCCGCCGACGCGAAAACATTTTTTTTATTGCCGAGGAGCGAGAAATATCTTCAAAGCTGGTTCTCTTTTTGCGCACGAAAATAGAGTTAATGTCTTCAGCTTGAAAACGAACATTGGTAGTCTTTTTAAAATACATCTATAATAATATAAATAAAAGTATAATAAAACAATGACTTATTCTGCTAATCGAGAAATTATAAGCTGTTTTTTTAAGAGCATACCCATTTTTATATAGCTATGGCTGAAATTAATTCAAAAAATATATCTCAGTACAGCACACGTATACCATTTAAAAATATTCCATATTAATATCGTGAAGTTCAGTTAAAATGTTACATTAAAGAATATTGTTAAATAAAACTAAAGGAATGGAAATTCACATTACGACCCTTTGGAATAAGAAGGTTCCATCTGTTGCGGAAACGTCACGCGGTTATGGGATCTATGGAAAGCTACATTAGGGTTCATTATAGCACGACGTTAAAGCAACAGATGGAACCTTGTTATTCCAAAGGGTCGATTAATCACAATTCGAGGTTTGTTATTGTTTCTAAATGTGTTTAAAATATCGCAGTATGATAGTTACTTTAATAAGTATGTTAAGTATCGCAATGACAGATGATTATAAACCTCGAAATAAGACATCGTAACCGTAGATATTTGTACATAGCATAAGAGTTAGAGCCAAACTGAGACATATAACATAATAATCACTTTATTCTGGAGTCCGAAGTAAAATATCTATTAAAATGTTTTTGTGTTACAGTTAGTAATGTATGTTCCCCGGAATTACGTAACTCGGAAGAATTTTTTATTTAATGCATTATATTAATATTTCCCTATATTTTTTTACTATAAATACCATTTTTTTAGAACAGCACTACCACTATTAAAAATAACGAATTTTACAAGCAGATAACACAAAAACAAATTTATATATTTTTATTGCAAAAAAAGTTGTTGCCTTACTGTGGTTTTCAGGTTCTTTTGTTAAAATCATTTTTTTTAAATACTATAGGTTTTTCAGTGCCCTCTTAAACTTAAAATAATAAATAAAACATACTCACTATTATATATATAAAGTTTTATATCTTATCCGGTATATGGCCACTATTTTTAGGTTCGAGTTCTGAATAGTAAATTTTATAAATAAATAAATTTTAATCGCAGTTTTTTTTAAAATTAGTTATTCACATGTTGTTCCATGAACGGAAAATAATGGCTTTTCTTGAATTTATTCTCTATCAAGTATGTGTTCAAGTCCCGTACAAAAGTTGACAACTACCCAAAGTCAAGAGTCCCAACTGCTCCGAACCGTCTGGAGCCCCTGAGAATCCTAAATTGGGGTGTGTTTTGAGGCTGAAGGTAGTGACGAAGGAAAGGAAATGGGAAGCGGTGAAGAAGTACCTGGTTTTTCAGATCTGGTCATCAAGCATGGCTGAAGTGGTCTTACACTAGCGTGATACTGAGAGTATCTTCCACTCTCGAACTTGCCGAAAATGTATTCATATTTTTTTTTAAATGAAAAAATTGTGAAATTTCTTAAATACAATTTAGTTGCGCAATCTGGGATTTGAACCCGAGACCTCGGGATTTAGATTTGACCCCTTGACCGTGGAGAATGCAATATTAAAAAGTAGGAAGGTGAAGGAGATGGGGAAATGTACGGTTACAAAGCCACGAAACACGGCTAAAGCCATTTTAAGTAACCTTTCGGTTTTGAATGGTGATCTCCGATAAATAATTATAAACCATAGAAAGGACTTTAAAGGATTTTATTAAACTCATTTCGTATGAACCCTCCGATATGCGGGTTGCCTTCTCAATTGCCTCTTCCAATGCAAAAATTAAATGTAAATTTTTGTTCCCACCAGCTCGCAGCGCAACGCCCCATATCCACCCGCCGTAATTAATTTGCATTGCCTGTCCCAACCTTTCCCCACTTGAAGACTTAATTAATATTTATTTTATTTTGCTTCACTTGAAAAAAAAGTTCCGCAAAATGAGCAAAAAAACGCTTAAAATAATTTTGTTCCCATTGTAATTCTCTAGAATATTTTATATTTAATAATCAAGCCTTAAATAAATGACAGCCTCCGTGGTCGATGGGTAAAGCTCTCCACTTGCAATCCACAGGTTACGTGTTCGCCAATATTTTTTTATTTTTTTATTAAGGATATACAAAGTACATCATGAAACAAGTTATAAGTTATATTAAATTTATTTATTAAAAAAATATGCATTACATGAAAAAATATAATCTGCACATCTCACTAGGACAGTCCTGTATCGAGATGTGCAGCAAAAATTAAATGGTTATAGTACTTATTATGTAAGTCTACAGAATGTCATTAGGTAATTTCGCCTGAGGTGTGAAAGGGTTCTAAAATGTAATTAATTGTTGTGTTTGCTTGCTGGGGTACACCTGAGACGATTTCCGCTAAACAGGATGCGAAACCATTGACAACCGAAAGATTCTTTCAGAATTTCCCTGGTGTAAGACCACCATTCAGATTCGATACATTGATTAATTAAGACGTGTTTGGTGACCAGATCTGAAAAGTTAGGTAATTCCTTCCTCTTTTCTTTTCCACCTCCCTTCCCTCCCCAGTACCTTCAGCCTCACAACATACCCCAATTGAAGATGCAATAGTCTCACTCCAGACGGGAGCAGTTGGGACGCTTGTGCGATCTTCACATTAAAAAAAATATATATCAGCTCTATGTACGATCTTTAGTGCATTTTAAAAAATCTGTAATGCTCCTGTTATCGTGTAGGTATTGTGTATTTGTAACCAAAGTATAGATATAATGACGTGAAAACATACAAAATTAAAATATAACGATTTTTGTTCTACATAGTTCCTATTTAAGAAATGGATAAACTTGCATCTTCTGAAATTTTGTTTGTTATGATTTATACATGTGATGCGTGACAAAATATAAATAAAACAATTGCACCCTTTAAAAAACAAAAATACAAACATTACCAGTAAGAGGATAATCTGACAATATTTGAATCCTGCTACTTTCATTTTACAAGTGGGAAATGATTCTTGTGCAACGATTGAGGACCTGCGGAAAATTAACTCGCGATGCCTGACACTTCTGTTACTATCTGCTGAAAGGCCTCTCAAGGTATCTCAAAGGCTACTGTCATTCATTTCCGCTATTTAGCAGTCAATTCTGGCGTCCTTTCGTTATCGCTAATGCACCAGATCCCGGTTACTTCAGCTCTGTTCCTTTTCAAATTAGGCAAAATTTTACATTTATCTTCTTCCTTAATGATTATTAACAACTTCAGAACTGAATCTTTTAAATCCAAATCATTAAAATGTCACATATATACCTAGTGTCTTTGCGTATTATAGTAACTGCTATACCTTGGAAGTCGTTTTGTTAATGTATTTAATTGAGATAAACATATAAACATTAAATGTTACAACTCATTATTTGGATTCTTCCAAAACAATGCGAATCATAAACGTATAGTGCTGGAATTCAAAGTATCTAAAACACGAAACAAACAACATTAACATAATTACAATCTAAATTTTCGGTGGAATTTTCAAATACATAGAACTTCCAAGATGAACTGTCAAAATGAGATGAGGGCGCGTCTCTGTATAGACGTTAACACGAAATTCCACGAATTCTTTTAAAACTGTTAAGTTTTGCTAACTACAGAGTTAGTTACCTGGGTAGGTACTAACTTCTGCGTAACTTCATCAAGAATGGAGGTAGAATGTCACTCAGATTTCGGATATGTGAATTTTCTGGAGATTTTTTTACGTTAACTTTACAAAACTTTTAAAGTAATTATTACCACAAGGAATATGCTTCAGTAAATTTGAAAATATTGTGTAGGTTGATTGAAATAAGGCAGGAGAAGAAAAAAATTAGGAAGATTAAGTTAGGATGCTCCTGGCTATTCGTTTCCTCAAAATTATAGGCATTTTAAAAAACCCTAATAATTTTAATTCCCTCATCTTTAGATTTACCCCATTTAATACTTCAGATCTAAAGTTCTAATCATCATGCTATTTTTCGGCAGACGAAGAGAGAGAGGAGGATCGATTGCCACAAAACTATGTTTGGTCACTTGTGGAATACTTCTTTCTTCCTTCGCTTACACATGTTCTTCTATTTCCCTGAAGCCACAGCACTTCAGGTCCTATTATGTTAACCATGTTATTTTATATAATTTTATGTATTTTATTTAGATATAAGCTTTTATATAGCAGACAGAGCACTCAACACTCTGTTCAGCTAAAATAAACATTCATTATTATTTTGAGTATTATTCCGATTCTTGAAACGACCTGACCGAAGAATTTGATTCACTTATGTAATATTGTTCTCTTCTCAAGTGCTCTTTTCGAATCCATTTATAGGAAAATAATTCACAAACGGTAGAGATGTATTGCGGGTGAAAATTAAATAAGAACACTGAATTTATGCCAAAGATATAAGATTTGTGAACATGTAAAGTTCTTGTAACCGTTCAGAAGAAATATGAAAAGAGAACAAAAAAATCGAAGTTTGATTTAATGGACAAAACAGTCTGTATATGACAATAATTTAGAGGATCGATAGTTAATTAGTGAGAAGTTAGAATGGATGACAACAAACTAAAAGAAATAACCGAACCAAGTACTTCTAATGTTTAAGCCTGCAGTGCCGAAAATGATACAAAGATAAGAAAAATTGTACACTTTAATTTTGAAAATCATTGCTACCATTTCAGGCTTTCAAAACTAATTTGAAACTCCACGAAAATTTAAGTTCAGGTGCAAACGGATGACTTTTATCACGGCAACAGTTTGTCACTATTCAAAATCCAGAGATGGACATAATTACGATACCAGAACTGTAAATAGAATTAGATTGCCACATATGAAGAATCCAAATCACAGAACTGCCTAATGTACAAAGGGCTAAAGGTGTATTATGAAATTCCCGAATAACTGAAGAATGAAAGTTTTTAAAAAGAAATGTTATGTTTATTGTAAAAATATTGAAAGTTACAAATGAAATATTATCTTGTTTATATTAGTTTATGTTCATGTAGTATAAACTAACTCAATAAATAATAATAAAAAAAAAACAAGTCAGAGGACTTATGGATGTACCTATCGTCGCCTATTTCTACAATGAATCTTATTGATAAGATTTTTATGACTGTACAAATGTCATATTGCTTTTGCATGGTTGAATTACTCTCACCGTGGGACCTTATTAGTTAAAATTGTGGATGATAATGCTTGTACTGTTTCGACTACGGCTTCATGCATTCCTTTTTGGATTAAAAATAATTAACCTATTAACACGTGTAGCACTGTATACTTTTTAGGCTAATAAATAGAGATGTAACTGACTAAATCAGTTAGTTGTCCTGTGACATTCGTTCGTGAATTCTCTGTTTCATTTTACAAATCCTTATACAAGGTACCCGAAGAGGAAGCCGTCAATTTTACAGTCAATGCTGCTGGCATGAGCGTCCAGTACAGGTAGGTACTTAAAAATACGATATAAAATAGTAGCTACCTATGGTGGCATTATGATTTTTAACCAACGTATAAGGCGTACCTAAAGTATTGTACTTATGCGTTGGTTAATCATAAAAATATTTGAATATAATGGTTATGTAAAAAAGCTGTTACTGAAATATTATCCCAACCAACCAATTAAATAATATATTTAGCAACCATAATACGTATATCCTAGTAGAATCTAGCTTTTCCGTTTTGCGTGTATGACAGTTATTCCAGATGGCGATATTAAGTAAATTTTACAGAAAATATCAAAATTTCTATTTCAGCTTAAATAGCTTTTTTTGGTTTTACTCTTTTGTCAAAAATGATGATGCGACGCATGTGTTCCAAGTTTAGTTATTTCCGAAAGAATTTCACACCCTAAATGTCTGATTTTGTAGAAATATATATTTTTGAAAAGTCAGCTTGGGTCCATCATTTCACATTGTTATACAGGGTGTGAAGCATCGTACTTGATTAAATTTAACCAGTGATTCCTGACATTATTTGGAGTAAAAAATTTTAACTAAATTTTGTTTTTCGGTGACTTTTTAGAAGTCCTTTTTTTTCAAAAACTTTTACTTCAAAATCAAACAAAAAAAAATCTTCAACATGTCGTCACTGGTCGTCTAAGCTAAGTAACCAACTAACCCCTCACCCCGCCCCTAACTTCCCAATACCTACTGATTTTTATGTTTTTGTAGAAAAATTTTTTTTCAAAAATGTCACCGGAGACCAAAATTTTATTTACTTATTTTTACTTAAAACAATGTCAGGAATCACTGGTTAAAGTAAGTCTAGTACGATGCTTAATACCTTGTACAGTTTAACACCATTTTGAATAACATGTGAGATACCTACTTACATTGTGAAATTTGCTTACTTAGTGTTTTTACAATTAATTGTATTATTTATTTAATTAATCTAAAGATTTTTTATTTTCTTGAAAGTGAAATATATTTTAATGAGCTACGCACAAGTTATTAAAATATAATAAAATGCTTCAGATAATTTTGTTTTGAAGAGTTTTAATTTTCAATGTACTATCGTTACTTAAATTTTAATTTTTATAAATTGCTTCAGATAATATTTACTTTTAATATGATAAATGTTAAAAGTATCATTTTTGTTTTTGTTTTACATATTCAATAATATTATTATTTAATTTATAAAAACAGTTTATTGTATAAACTGTTTAATAATACCTTCAGAAGGTGAAACAGCTGTCATGCGTAATAATAATTACCTGGCAGAACTTGTTTAAAAATAAACTGTTTTTATAAGTTAAATACTAATATAATTGAATAGAGTTCTACAAATTAAACTTGAAAACAATAAATAAAAGTTAACTATTAACATTTGACATATTATATTATAGTTATCTATTAACATTTGACATATTCACAAGAACGTGAATAACAAATATCTTTAAAAAAAGTATAATTTTTTTTTTTACCAAAACACAACATTGGCAAATTATAATGAGCGGTAAAATTAAAATAAAATTGTATGATAATAAATTTTCAAGATATAACTTATAAAGTGTTCCGTACTACTAGGTAATTTAAATACGATGTAAAGATGTAATTGCAAGAAACACAGTCATATACACGAATCTCAGCATGATAATTTCGCCAAGTCAGAATTAAGTGATTTGTGTGTAAACGAGATGATGTTGTGTAAGTAAAAAGCTCCCACGGATGTTGAAGCATACCCTACAACAAGCGGAAACCGGAAGCAGTCCGGATGTGTCTTTCCCAACTTATCAAGAACGAGAAACAATAAATAAATCACGAATGGCGATGACTGGTGGCTAATTTATGTGTCATAAATAATTCGGGCCGAACTGTAGTTTCTCGTGGCCCTCCTCCCGAACACAACTTGTTAGACCGGTCCATAAATCTACTACCCCTGGCCCGCAAGCAAGAAAAAACTTTTTGTACAGTATGCTCTAGATTTACCGGCACACGAATGGGGAGAAAATCCCAAGATAAACAAATGTCCCGGTTATTATAATATATTATTTAAAATATAATGATAAGAACCAGTTTTTATACCCTACTGTTGGGAGTGGAAAATAATACAATAACCGCAGAGAATTTTGATAAGATGATGACAGAGCTCTCTCTTATCGTTTTGTTATAAAGGGTACTGTTTGTTTCGTCAATCACATACGATTATATTATCCAATGCTTCGGTCACAAGCTGTTGTTCGATGAGTTCGCAAATGTGATGAGAAACAATTTAATCTCGTAAGAACAAAAAACCAATGGCTAAGATGATAAAACAGGAATCTACAGATATCGGCCTTTTAAATAAAAGAAAATGATTACCAGGTAAAACAGAAATCTATTCGTAATATTGTTTTCTTAATAAAATAAGAAAATGGTTATAACGGTAAAATGGGAATCTATTAATACAGATAAATAAATAGAATCACACAGAAATCTATTGTCAAAAATAGTTTCTGGTATTATCGAGCAAAAAATTTGAATATTATAATTATGATTTTGTTCAGACCTTAACAACTTTATTGAAAGAACTGGGATACCGTCTAAACCATAGAAAAATGGGATTATAGCTTCAGTTATGCAGACCATCTCATTTCTAATAATAAAAAATAATTGGCGAATATATACATCTTTATACTAGCAATATCACTACAGTTTGGCTACCGACAGTAAAACGGCACGAGTGTGTTTTAATTGATACAACATTTTCGGATTTCAAGCTTTTCTTCAGTACTACAAAAATCATTGTAGGCACGACTCTTAATCATCATCTGCCATTTTTTGATAAAACCAAAAAAAAATCCTTGTTTAGCCCTTAAAAAAATTGGCGTATTTTGTCAGAGGCTAAAAATATTACCGCTTTACAATAAAATCCAAATAAATGGAACATTTGTTAACGTATTCGAAAACTAAAAATTGTTTTCGAAAGGTGATGAAATAGGCTTTCAAATTTCTATATTAAAAATTACTATGTATTTTTTTAAATAAATTTTTTTTTTGCGAAAACCTTAAAAAGTGTTCAAAATGTCTCACTTTACTTTTTTTTCTAACTAAAATTACTGATAATGAAAAAAAAATAAAACACATACTTATTTCATTAGATAAATGAATTAAAAACCTTACTGTCACCTCACTTTTTTTCATTTCATATAAAAAAATTCTTAAAAAATTCACAAAGTTCCATAAATTTTTTTCAAATTGCTATCGGGAACTTTGGTTTCAGAAAGGGGTAAATTTTAATTTTTTTGAGGTTTTCTTTTAGATTTGAATATATAGTTTGTTGTATTCTCTTTCCAATACTGTTTAGATCACATTTCTGACTATGATAGTAAGGGAGAAACAACGATTTCTGAGAGACCTATGTGAGCTGGGATAAATATGGTCTCCTGTGATTAAACGGGTTAGAGCGATTTAGGCCCAAATTTGGACCGCTTTTATTTTTATGCGAATGATTTTGGTCTAAAATTGGACCACGTTTAACAAACTTAAGAATATGGGATAAACAGTGAAATCTAGATGGAATCATTATCTTTAAACCGCAGTAAATAGTTTATATGGTTCCATATTAATATTTTGAGGAATGATATTAATTAAATCGAATGGCCAAATCAAAAACTGAACACCAATCGCTCGAGTGGTTGGAAGACAGATGCAGATACTGTACATAAGTTATTACACTTGCTAAAGCTCTCTCTCTTCCAAGATAGCAGTTAGACTAGTCTCAGTCGTATCCATATCCAGTGTTTCGCGTAATTTATAAACAAAGTATTATAGAACGAAGAGGAATTATTATAAAAATAACACTAAATGACCCAACTTTAAGTCAGATTAAATTGAGGTGGCCGGCGCGGCGCAAACATGTAAAAAAGGGTTATAGAAATATCCCGGATAAAGATAACACTTGTCACATTCCTGGTAAACATAACACATCTATTAAGCTTAAAGTTTAAAGGTACATTGACTAAGCCCATACCTTCTTAAGCCAAACCCGATAAATCGAACGTCTCCTGTGAAATGTTTTTTTTATGTTTTATCAACAGCTAAACATAGCCCCCGGCAAGGAAGGAAAGGTAGAATAAGGAAAGACCACAAAAATTCAGGAAGAGGTAAATAAGGAATAAAGATAAAATAAAGAAAGTCCGATCCTATCTACCTGCTGAAAAAACAGATAAATATACATTATCTACACTTACTTCTTTTGGATTTTTTCACAGAAAAGAAAATTCGGCAGTGAATTGTAAATTTCCATAATAGTGGATTTTATTATTAGGAGGTGGTGAAATCGTAAAGTTTTCTTTTGGCCTCTTTATTCTATATTCGGGCAGGAAGTATTACTTATCTAAGGCTTTGTGTTAAACCACCATTAAGTATCAAACATCAAAGGCGATTTGTTCAGAATATTTGCTATGGTTCAATAGGTAGGTAATGTTCAAAATTGACGACCGTCCGTGGTCGTGTGGTAAGACTCTTGACTCCCAATCGGAAGGTCGCAGGTTCAAACCCGGCGTGCGCAAATATTTTTTATTGGATTAATTTGTGTTATTTCACAATTAATTAATAAAAATAATATATACTATATTCGCGGCACGTTCCAGAGTGGATGATCCTCTACGTATCGCCCTGGTTTAGGACCACCATTCAGAATTGAAACGTTGCTAAATAATGGCTTTAGCCGTGTTTACTGCGTAGATCTGAATGGCCTGGTACTTTCCCTCCTTCCTCTTCCCCATCTCCTTCCCTTCCCCACTTACCTTCAGCCTCAAAACATACCCCAATTAGGGATGCCAAAGTCTCTCTGGCTCCAGACGGGAGCAGTTGGGACTCTTGCGAGGTATTCTCTATAAAAAAAAAATTTGAAGTTTGTTTATTTTTGGATTGGCGAGGGTTCAACGTTGGTTGTTACTTGAAAGTTAAGCAATTATGGTTAAGGGGATACACGGCGGTGATTTTTCCATACAAACGTATTCCCTATTTATCTCTCTGGATTTTAACCCTAGAGAAAATATTGTTTTTACATAAAATAGAAATCAACTACTAGCGTGTCGGTACTTTTTGTTTTTTTTTGATAAGTTACTTTTTACAAAAGTAAATTCAAAAATCAATAAAATTGACTGGTTTAAACGCCGTCAAAAGACGTTCAGTATACAAACTAGACAAGTTTTTTAAGAAAAGCAAAACGTACAGACATAGAATAGTTTTTTCTTATGGAGTTGGTAAAAAAAAAAAATTTGAAAATAAGTCCACTTTTGGAGGAGAAAAGTGGGGAATACAAAACCTCGATTTTAGTTAGGTATTAGTAGCCCGAGGTGCATTGTCCCTTTCGCTCAATATCCGGTGGAGTAAGAGCAACAGTGACAGCAACAATTTAGTAAAATTTATTTTTCAAAATTTCTCCACCACTGAGTTTTATCTTTATGGCTTTTGGTGTGGAATTTCTTGTTATATGGTAGTCAGTGTCTATTTTGTTGCACAAGGGTCCCAACTGCTCACAATAGTCTTAAGCCAGTGAAACTAATATGGCAACCCCGATTGAAGTATCTTGTGTTAAACATTTTTAACAACTTTTCTTCTCTGAATGGTGGCCTTTCACCATGCAAATACTGCAAGTAACCACCATTATGGAATGTGTCGCAAATAATATAGTATGAATTATTATGAATGAATTAATTATGAAATAACAGAAATTAATTCAACAAAATTAAGTTGTGCACATTGGGATTTGGACCCGCAACCTCTGGATTTGTAGCAAAGGATAGTAAACATTCAACAAAATAGTCTTTGATATTAGTTTCAATTGGTGTCATGTTGATTGACTGAGGATTAAGATGCTGTGTTTCTTATAATTTTACCAATCGTTTTCTGATAATTATTGTTTAGGTATCCATGGTTCTGCCGACAATGTAGTTGAGGCAGCAATATTCCGGCAGAATATATTTGAGGCAGAACTCAAAAACAGTAGGTATTCGTTAAAATGTGTAATAAAATATTCGTAACAGCATCTTTTTAAATTATTTAGTGTCCTTAAAACTGGATTTAAAAGCATCTTATGGTGATTCCAAGAAATGAATGGTAGGAATTTATTTTTATTTTTTTACTTTTATTTATTTATCCGTATAAAGTTTAAATACATGAAATTTGTTGATGTCTGTCTCACTAGGATATACCTGTGTCAAGACAGACATGGGGGTATATATCTATATACAAGCATAGTGATATGAAAATTGAGGTTACATCAAAATCCAATAAATATATTCAATCAAAAAGAACAATGATTGAATTGGATCTTACAAATATAGGAAAAGATGATACAATTGATATTAAAATAATAATTATGTATGTTAGATTTGACATGAGGGTCCTATGTAAATTTCTATTCTTGTCTATGTGCAATTTGTTTTACAGGTGTGTTCAATTGTGGGACGCCCTATACTTGCAATTCATTTATTTATTTCGTTATTGAATTTGATCATTGTTTCTGTCTGTCTAATCGTAGCTGGTAGTGAATTGTATTTAAAATGTCTTTGTCCAAAGGTGGTTTTAGCAAAACGAGTTTGGAGAAGTTCTTTGTTTTTGGATCGGGTATTGTGTATGGTTTGTGTTGGTTTGTATAGTGTTTTGTTGTTTTGGTGTAAATGAATCACGATGGACCGTGCAAAGAGTTGTTTTATGTCCATAACATTGATAGTATTTAAGATAGTATCATAAATGTTAAGGTAAACCAATTATACTTACTTGTCAATTAATAGAACATTTTTTGATATAAAAAAAATATGTATACCAAGAAAACCATGATTTCAGGAAAATTATCGATTTTCTCTCACTCGATTGAGGGAAGGCAAGTTCCCATGGACAGAGACATTTCGCGGAACGATCTCGGCTCTCCGGGTTATCGCAGATGCCATAAGCTGTCAACCTGATTACCCGGACCTTCACACCTCATAGGACACAAGTATCCGGCGTGATGATACGGCAAATGGAACTCCGACATAACAATAAATATGGTGGTTGTGCAATCTCGCAAACCCAGGGGTGTATTATTACAGTATTGCATTTTGTCACATTGCATCTATGTTATATTAGAAAAGTAAAACTATCTTCTTAAGATTAATTACTTAAAGATTAATGTAAACTCTTCAATTCCTTCAATTATGTATATTCTTATCGCCAATGCTTTGAGTGTATTGTTGTTTTTTATGTAATTACTGCAGAAGAGTTGCAACTACCTTCAACCTTCTCAAGCCAGTTAGACTCTATTGTAACCCCAATTGGGTATTTTTTGACGTTGAAAGTTGTAAGGATGGGAAATGGTGTAGAAGAAGTTGGAAAAGTACCTGGCTAATCAGGTCTGGTCACAAATCACGTCTTAAGCCATTCGAACAACGTTTCAATACTGAATAATGGTCTTTCACCAGAACGATACAGATAGTATCTTACACTATCTTACTATGGATTATAATATGTGAGTCTGGGACGTACAAATAGTCCCAGGGCGTAATACCCAAAAATATATAATTGTGAATTTATGTGCGCGAACAATAATATGTATATCACAGAAGAATGGCTGTCTGTACAATTTCTATTGTAAACAGAAACACTAACCTTTGATTGTCGTTCTCTGCAAGTATAAGAGGCCTCCCTTTTTATTAAAAAATTGAGGTAGGTACAGCACAATTCTTGATATTATTGATCCGCAAATGTTCCGAAGTCAACCTTTACACTTATTATTTATACAATATAATTCACAATCCAAAAAGCATGTGTGCTCAAAATCCAGCAATGATGAAAAGAGTGTTTTTTTCATAACAACAATTTCCATGACGACAGTTTCCAAGGGAGATTATGCTAACATTTTAAATTTGCGATAAGGGCCGGATCGGAAGAGACTGGTTGTGGGAGACCGTTTGGCCTCTCCAGCAGAACTCTCGACCCACCACTTTGCACATCAGTCTGAGGGCTGGATTCATAGTCCATCATTCTTGGACCCACTGATTCTCAAATTCCTACCCACTTCTTACGTTTTTTCTTCCGCGAAACTTCGTCTCCTTCTTTCTTTTAAAAAACTCTTCACACAACATTCCCAAATTTGACATAGGTCCTTAGGGAAATTATTTTCCTCTGAGCCTTCTGTGTTGAACTTAAAAAAAATATTGAATTTTCTTTAATTTTCTTTTTCTTCAATTTTTATGACTGTATTCAGAAGAAGTATTAACCTCTTTCTTATTTATTTCAACTCAAATCAATTTGTGATATTAATAATAAATTGTCTTTTACTTTTTAATAAATATGAGTGAAATCCCCATTGGAAGCAAAGATCGCAATTACAGATTCTTACCGCAAATACTCCGAGATACTATTATATTTATATATTTAGCCTCATATCTCCGCCTTTCCACAACCTAAACTGTTCCTACCATACATCATATTCTTGATAACCTAAGGTTTGATTAATATTTAATTACACCAGGAACATAATAGCAGGCCGTTATTAATTTCCAGTTTCATAAAAACTTCCTTCGTACAAATTTTCATCCCCTGTAAATACTGCTTTATGGTATTTTTTATATCTGCGAAGAAAACGTAAGAGCCTATTTACTTTTTACCAACAACAGAGGGTTTATTAGTATAAAGAGTCTGAAAATGCGTGAAAGTTTTGCAATATCGCGAATATTAATTATTTTTTTATTTTTTTTAATATGCCTTTAAAAGGTAAAAACCTTTTAACCTGCGCTAAACGTGCAAGTTGTTTAAAATGAGAAATTTTCTAATTTTACGTTAGTGAAAACTTTGTTTTTCGTATCGTTTACATATCGTAGAAAATAATAAGTTTCGTGCACGAATTCGCTGTATATAAGAAATTAAATGTACACCAGAGGATTTTAACGTAATTAAAAATTTGGCAATATCCCTACCACGATGGGTCTGCCATTAACGAGGTTCGTTTAAAAAATAACTGACTCGTTTGTGGATGGAATTTGAAGATATAATTTCGTAATTAAGATTTGAATACATTGGTTGCCGATTAGTGAAAATTCATTGCGGAAAAACAGGCGGAAGTATGAACGAAAAAATAATTTGTTTAGATTAAAATGTCAAGTAAATATGCATTAATATTCCCGATACTATCAATATTTTCTGTGGTTTGGTTCGAATTCGTAGGAACCCTTTTATAGGGATGAAGCTTAATTTAATTGGCCGTTTGTATTTGTAGCATTCAGGAACTGGATTGGGATACTGACTTCAATATTATCCTCAGTACTACACACTGATGGTTTGTGTAAAAAAATACACTCGAGGTTCGTTATACGAGATCGTTGTTTATTAAATACAAATGGTTACAAAGTAAACATCCAGCCTAGCTGACGGAAAGATTATAAATGAAAGCGCGGAGTAGCGCACGCTCAAGCGCTGCCTTGAAATGATCCACTTCGGGTCGCAACTCCGTTAACGTTCGGGACGTTGCTCGGCGGTAAAGCCCGCCCATCTATCATAGAGTAAGAAGCAGTGTTGGAAACACCACAATTACCGTAGTATTTATCATCCATACTTTAGGCATTCGTAAGCTGTGTCTGATTTGTAAATAACCTGGCTTTCTGTGTTTCTGGCTAAATATTATCTATTTTTACCAAGACTAAACAAAATACCTAAGAGAAGGACTTGACATACTGATCCAAGTGAATACGAACGGTTATACAAAACTGGTGACGGTTTCCACGGTTAATAAAAGTTTAAAAATGCTTGCAACTGTACAGGGAGGTTCCAATGAGAAAGATCTGTTATTTCCCTTTCAAATTATTTAAACTAAAAATTTAATATCGATTTATTTCATTTAAAACTTGCTTTAATATAAACCTTCATTCAAGTAAGCAATAAAAATGCTCAAAACGCACGACGATAAAATATTAAATATCGTGTACCTACTTCTAATTTATTTTATATTTATAGTATTTTTTATTTTTATAATAATTTTTCAATAATGTCTAAACAAAATAATTGTATAAAAAAAAAATTAAATTATCTGAGTTTGTAAAAACTGATAAAAAGAGATAAAAACTGAGGTATTTTTGTCACAAAACACGTTCTCGGATTAATTTTTTAATGATTTTAATTTTACCAAAATTAAAATTATGAAAACTGTGTTTACTAGCTAATGTATTGATTTATTTTGTTGTATGATTATATGATTTGAAATTTGTGTTGTTTAATAGAATCTATCGTTTGAAAATTGAACAAGTCTGCCAACGACCAACGGTATAATCTTAGTATATTAAAAGTAAACTTAGTTTTTCTCAATTTTAAAACTGCGTGTACCAGATAAACCAACAATCTTTTTAAATCAACAGTCTTAACAGTATAATATATATATATATATGTATATATATAAAAGGATGACAAAAAAACAGACCAATTAATAATGTTCACAGATAGGTTTTTAGAAATATAAAAATGAATGTAAACTAGAAAAAAAAACAGAATGAAGAAGAAATTAAACGGATAATAACAATACAAATGATAAACCTAAAATACACAACAAAAAGACTGATATAGGTATTTGGGTTGGGATGGGTAAGTTTTTCATAGAAGTTAAGAATTTCAGAAAATAACATACCAATTTAGGTACAACGATAATGTTTTCTCAAAAAATATATAAGTATTTATACGATATAAGTTTTAATTTAAGACAGTAGATCTGTAGCTGGCATTTAAAAAAGTATGTATTTAATTTTCTCTCATAAAACAAAATGTAGAAGGTACTTAAATAACTTCTAACTTATTTACCAAACATATAATTTATGTAATGGTATTTTTTTAAAATAAATAATTAGAATTTTTCCAAGAAAAAAATTACTCTCCTTTCAGGCAGGTAGGTAGGTACCACAATATTGAAACAATCCGACGAGAAACAGGACGATTTCACATTTTTTGAAAAAATTATCTTTGCTCGAACATTAAAACGGCCAGCGGAGCCCTAAACGGAACGAACAAACAAACTTCAGACGAAATGCAAAACGGTGGAGTTATATCAGGACTTCATTGCGTCCAATCAATAATAACATAGATTTGAAACATTTTCAAATTCTGTTTGTGCAAACGGCGTAAAAATCAATGAGCCCAGGCTTAGTGATATTTTCATTTCATTTTTTAGCTCGTCGCAAATATTTTGGCTAGCAAGATTGCTACAAAGCTTTGAAATTAATTAATCTTTTTTTTTTAAATTTAATTTAATAATGTTTATTATTAAGTTCTGCAAGTGCTTTAGTTTTTTTTATTATTGTGATAGCTGTTTCGTCTAACAAAGCCATTTTCAAACTGTCAGTTTTAAAATGGCCTTCTAAGGCGAAACAGCTGTTACAATAATTATTATTATTTTTTTTATTTAAATTTATTTCAAATTACATTTAAAAAAATGGAGTTCTACGAATTAAACACAAAAACAATAGATATGTATAAATCACCTCTAAAAAAATATCTAAAAAAGGTTTAGTCTCTTTTGTGAAGGATCTCTTTTTAAGAGAAGTTAACAAGCTAGATATTTAATTACTTAGGTTCCCAATGTTCCAATATTAAACAGAAATGAAAATTCCTGGAGCTCCTGATATTCATTCTCCTTTGCCGCGCAAGGTCTCACATAATTGGATTATTGATAAAGGTATTATATTTCGTTTAGGTGCCAGTTAATAGTAAATTAATCAAATTTATGATTCGTTTTAGAGCTAAATTGTTGTACATACTCGCTTTCGCTTGAGTTTCAAGACTTATTTAAATATAATATGAAATACACAGCACATATCAAAAAGTTCATTTGGATAAGTAAATTAAAATAAATGTTTCGATTTTTTACAAATAATTCAGAGTTCTGCAGTATCAATTTGTTAAAACCGAATGCCGTAGACTTAAATATACTACTAGATTGGCCCGAAGCTCACGCTTGTATAATGATGCAGAATGTAAAGTGTAGAATCTGTTAAAATCAATAACTAACTATCATTGCCCTCTGCAGCATAATATGTATAATAGGCAGGTTCGGCACTTAGCTGTACCCCCTTGGTATTGGTACTAGGAATTAATCAACAGATGGTAAAACAGGTATCTAATCCAGTCGGTCATGTCCATTTGGGAGATGTGTGTTGGTTTTGGTTTGTTTATCATTGTGTTAGTTTTTACCATTTATATACACACGATGGGGTTTTTTAATTTTTCTTTCTTCCACTAGGGACTGAGCCGTGCAATAAATATTCCGCGTAGCGTTACAAAAAAGTGCAAAATATGTCGAATACTTATTTTGAACTGGAGTGCTTTTCATTCAATGAGTCCTTATAAATTAAACAGCATCCTTTTTTACCTTTTTAGAAGGCTGCAAAGTCGTAACCATCTACTGAGCGTGTTCGTCCTTATGCCAAGCGCTCTTCCTTGCATGTCGATGTTATCTTCATCCATCAATTAATTGTTGAAGATGTGCCCTAAATACTGTGTTTCTTATATTACTTTACGGAGCTAGCCTTTCAGGAAAGCTGATGGAATGCTTTTGAGAATCTTCCCATATCAAGTTACTAATTTAAATTTAATTATGTAGCAACAAAATGCTTTCTTTACAAAGCTCGTAATCTTCATTACTCTCCTGACAGGAGAATAATTGCATTTAAAAGCGCAGGGTTTTAAATCCTGATTGCACATCAGTGTGCAGTTGTTTGCGTTAATAGTCCCGCAAAGCTTTTGGCCGCTTGCTACAAACGGAAGTATTTGATTTGATACCGGTTTCTAAGCGGATAATGCAATTTCCCCGGAGAGATGTGCGTTTCCGGAGGCGAAAACATCGGAAGAGAAAATTGTGTTACAAGCAAAAATAATCCTAAACTTCCTGTATTATTATACTGAAAACTTTTATTAGGAATTTTGTTTTTATTTGTTGGTTAAAGTAAAGCATTTTTGTAATAGGTATCAGTCATTTTAAATTAAATATTTTTTTTTGAAAAATCATATATTACTGATAAATCTAAACGAAACCTAAAACAGAAATAGAAACAAAAAATAAAAAGTTAACGGTTGGAACTGGGAATTGAATCCAGGATCTCTTGTGTAATAGGTGCAGCGCCTTAATCAACTCGGTCGTTGGGACCTATTTATTTGAAGTAATTTATATTTATTTTTCTGTGTCTTGTTCTGTTTCATGTGTCGTTTAGATTTATTTGTATTGTCTTCTATTCAATGATATATTATACTGGCGGGGTGATCGATGGCCTCCGTGGTCGAGGGATAAGGCTGTCGACTCTCGAGCCGCGTTTGGTGACCAGATCTGAATAACCTGGTACTTCCCCACCTTCGTCTTCCCTATCTCCTTCCCTTCCCCACTAACTTCACCCACACAGCATACCCCAATTAGAAATGCCATATTCTCTCCAGGCGATTGGGAGCAGCTGAAACTCTCATGCGGTATTCACATTTAAAAAAAAATAAACTTTAAAAGTTAATAAAAAAAGTAATTCCGATAAAGTTAAATCAACTTAAAAAAATAAAATATATATATTTTTAATGGGCTAGATTTAGGGAGCATTTGTTCTATATATAAACAATACAAACACAACGGACGTAAAATGATCGCTAAAATGAACAACACAATGTATACTGCAGGCTCGTAAACAGAATACATAAATAATGCGGTCAAGTAAATGTTTAGTGCGGGGCTAGTTAATCATTGCAAAAAGCTTCACTAATGAAGTGTGAAGATTCTGAATAATGAGCTGTTTTCGTACAAAATACGCTGTGACTCCCTAATTTAATTATGTGTTGTATGTATTTATCTATAAACTATATTCAGAGATAGAAATTAATATGTTTTTATTATTTAAATACGTTAGTTTATACGTCCTGATACATCTTTTGCATCCTTGAGGAATCAGCAGATCGACTTTAACTTACTCCTTCTAAAGATACAACCTTTAACCACTCGAACGCTTTTTGCCACAATATGGTACTATTTTTAAAACCACGGAATGCTTTACTACCAAATATGGCAAATATTCCCTGATACTAAAAAGTTTTAGTATTTGATTTTTTTCTTTTCTTCTATAAATCCTACTAATATGTGATAATCGACAAAAGATAGATTAATTCATTGAACGTAGTTTAATAAAGCTACGTACAACTTATCTATGAGGAAGTAATTATTAATTATAAAGGAAATCTAATGTATATTTACCATATAAAAAAATGTTTTCCACAGGTACTGGCGAAATAATAGAGATTTGGCGTATTTTTGTTAAACTCACCCAGTTCATGTAGCACACCCAACTCGAGCGCCTCGCTCCATAGGCGCGGTGGTGCGGCCGCACGCAGGGGAAGCACCATGCGCGCGTGCTCGCCTTGCTGCCGCACCGCGCGCGCTATCACCAGCAGACCGCGCGGGGCGGGTGCGGCGCCGGACTTGGTGCGCGGCTGAGCGGCGAAACATGCGCCGAAGGCAGCGGGCACGCTCAGATTTACTTGTCTGGAAAAAATATAATTTAATTATTATACATAAATCGATATAGACTGCATTCACTGTAAAATTCACTGTCCCCTTATGTACCGGGCATGAGTATTTCTGACTGGAGTGAAAGACAATGAGCATTTTTTTAAATCTCGGGTATGGGATAGTCAATTTTTTCCGTGCTCAATAAACATCTACAACGACTATTGAGAATATTTGCGGGTGCCAATTTCGAAACATGAATATATAAACACTTGTACACCTACAAGTGATTTATTATTTTTAAGGTCACAATTTATTAATTTATTTATATTTAAACGCCCATAGGGCTTTTACATACATAAAGCAATACATGTTTCGATTAATTACAGTGAAGAGTTAGAAGTGAATAAAATACAGGTAAGTAACAGAAAATATAAAGACACATAATATAGGTTAGATAAAATATGAGTTGACAAAATGTAGGTAATACAGAATATAAATAAAGTAAAAATAGATAGCCTGCCAATATCCTCCAAATCAATAATAATAGGCATTAATAAAAATGTATAAAATTGGTATTTACAATAGTTTATGAATTAAGTAAAAATAGTTCGCAGTTATGGCGTTTAAAGTAAAAAAAGTATTATTAGCAAGTAAAGTAGTTTATTTAAGAATATACGTTATTTTTTAAGATAATATCAGTACATTGTCGAGTCAAAATGGTAATTATGAAATTGACTCAACTCACTAAAAAATTGACAGTGTATCTTTAAATGCAACTTAAGCATTTGTTGAGAGATTTTGCTCTGTTTTAAACGAGTCGTATTTTATTAAATATTTTCACTATTTCCGCTAATATAATCGTTTTTTTTAATGTTAGCGCGCTCTCTCTTATATTCGTATTTAAATATCTCCCTTTCTTTTTTTTTGGAACGCTTACTACCGAACCATATTTAAATAAATATATAATAAGAAAAGTCTGATTTAATAATTATTTCTTCAAATTCCAAAGTAAATATTCAAGTTCTGTTATTGTCCAAGAACTGTGGAACAATCGAGCCATGATGTAATTTTATCATTGAAATTTGATGAATTATTTAAATTATATGAAACAATTAGCCGTTTGTTACATATGATTGACGATTGATTTCCTTTGGTTGCAAGAGCTCTAACTTTATTAAGAAATAAAAGCAGAAGATGTTGCTTGTACAGTACAATAATGGACTTACCCAGCAATCGAATTGAAACAACGACACGCCAGGCTGGGAACTCAGCCCCAAGATAAAGAAAAAAATATTTTTCAAATGAAACAAATTACTTTCGTGTAAACCACTATAATCAATGTTATAATATCGACATGTTTCAAAACCGATGGTTTCTTCATCAGGAAAATAACATGAATTATCATGATGATAACTAATAACATAATAAATCATTTTATTACCCTGACGAAGAAACCATTGGTTTTGAAACATGTAGTTATTATAACAGTGATTATAGTGGTTTACACCAAAGTTATTTGTTTCATTTGAATAAAATGATGCCACAGAGTGAATTTGCAAAGACTGTAGAAAAAAAATCTTTAAAAAAAACTCCTTGATGAACAATAAAATATGCATTTAAACAGAGCTGGCGTTATTATTCCTGGAACAACACTTCTCTTCTGTAATCTACACTATTCTCTCTAGCCTCTTTGTTCACTGTGTTTACTTTTTAATAACCTACAAGAAATTCTTGTTTTCTTCCTTAGTTTTAGCCGTTATTATTTTACTCTTTCTTTGTTGTACTTGTTCGCTTACATTATCCTTTAAAACGCCTTCAAACGCTTCATTGCGTTGTATCTTTTATTGAAACAATTATTATACGCCGACTCTTGATATTAATTCTAAAGTCTTAATGCCCAAAGTAATATAAAATTCGGTTATAAATTAATCTATTGGTAATATTTTTTTACATTATTTAAACGTTGTTCTTTTTAAACTGTTTTGTTCTCTATGCTTTCTCTCCTTTCTAAAAATCAATTAACCACCGGAGCGACAGAGCAATTTAAAACTTTTCTGGGATTGCTAAAAGAATTTTTTCTGCCCATATTAAAAAAAATTATACCTCTAAATTTGAATATGGAGATATACAAACTGATTATAGTTCTATATAGCCAATGAATTCACCTATCTTTTGTCTATTATCACATATTCGTAGGAAAACAATTTTAAAGTAGTTAGAGAATATTTGCCACATTGTGGCAGCAAAGCAATCCGAGGCTTTGTAAATAGTACCATAATGTGGCAAAAAGCATTCAAGTGGTTAAAAAAAGTATATTTCTGGAACCTAATAATTGTTACGAATATTAAATTATACATTTCATATTATTCTTTGATTACATACGATATGAACTCTTACGTAATATTGAATAAATCAAATAATAAAAAAAACAAAATATCTCAAAATAAAACAATCTAATTACGGAGGAAAGGGCGTAACGTTCCCAAATTGGTTATGAAAAAAAAAAGTTGGATTGTCGTATATGGTTGAGGAAAATGTCGCCTTAGAAAAACGTTTGTTAATAACCATGTAGTTGAAGCGCACTTTCTTATCACGAAATCGAAATACAGTAAGAAGGTAATTGGCAAGACGGTTTAGTCTTAATTATTCTGGAATTTTAAACCCATGACTTATTAGGTGAATCTTTATTAATTATAGCAAATATAATTGAACTGATTCGTCTGATGATGCCGCAATTAGGTACACTAACAATCGTCCTTAAATACCTAACTCTACCTATCGTGGAAGTGCCAAACCAAGCTAGTTGTGTTAAATTGTCGGTTAGATTAATAAAGCCAATAGCAAATTAAATTTGTAAATACAATTTTAATAGTAGTCCGTTTAGCTTCACGTGGGATAATGCAGCTTTTTGTATTCTTAGCTTCATGCTCGTTTCCATAGAACAACGAATTACTAGTTAGTATATTAAAGCTTAATTCTACCTTGCATGGACCTTACATCCCAGAAATTAGTATTCGTACACGGAGAAAAATGTTATTCTAACATACGATCATTTTATTCGTAAAAACGGTTAAAAACGGGACGAACAAATTCACAGTATTTCAATGTTTATTGGCGGGAAAATGTAATAATAATTTGTTGGTATTCTTACGAAATTACGTATACCAACAAAATATTCTTACTTGTTCCCGCCAATAAACATTGAAACCCTGTTAATTTGTTCGTAAGAACTTTGGTCCCATTTTAAACCGTTTTTACCAATAAAATGATCTTATTTTAGAATAACACTTTTCTCCGTGTAGCTTCATGCTACCTTCCGTAGAGCTTGAAATCTCTGAATATATATTTATTTGTTTTCCTTCATATCTCTTTCCACACGGCATGAATACGAATATTGTGTTCACAGATTCTCGTTAATTTCTGTGGAGTTCTGATTATTTGATAGTAGCATTATTTGAGGCTTCATGCTAATCATCTATAGAAACAAGCTTTGTTGTTAGTAGCATTTATGGTTGAATGCTTTCTTCCATTGAGATAGAAAGCCTAGTTAGCGGTAGGCCCGTAATAGAAAGGTAACATTAAGCTACTGATTCTAATCAGTATTCATGGCTTCATAAAAGCTACCTTCATTAAAATGTACCTTTTCGTAAATCTCAAGAATGGGATAACCTAGTCATTAAAAAAGATTGATTACGGTAAGGATAGCTTTTCAATTTAACAATAAAACTTAACGTTTCAGAAGAATAAAGCATAAGTCGAATGAACCCAGTAAAATAATAAATGGGAAGATTAAATTTACCAAATATTCTGACAAAATGGAAAAGTGCGTAGCATCTTCGCATGAAACAGCTTTAGGAGATTAAGTTTATATACCAAGTCTAAAAAAAATGTATTTGTATATATTATCTTTAATATTATCTTTTAATACATTTTTTTAAATCTTCTTTACCTATACATATAGTAAAGTTGCACTAGTTTATTACAACATTGCTTGGATTATAATATGTAAGTCTGGGACGTGTAAATAGTCCCAGATCTCTCTGGGCGTAATACCCAAAATTATATAATTGTGAATTTATTTGCGCGAAAAATAATATGTATTTCACAGAAGACTGGCTGTCTGTAAAATTTCTATTGAAAAACAGAAACACCAACCTTGTAATGTCATTCTCTGCTAACGTGGAAGGCCTCCCAATGATTTCAATTCACGTGCAGATCACCAGCACAATTCTTGATAATATTTGGATCCGCAAATATTCCGAAGTCAAGATTACACGACGGACATATATCCACAATCATAAAATGCGACTTGCTCGAAAACCACAAAATGGAGAGAGTGTTTTTTTTCATAATAACATTTTCCATGGCGACAGTTTCCAAGAAAGAATTTCCATGACTACAATACATTATATTAGTGTTTCTATTATCAACAAAGACTATCAAATAACCATTTATGTAACATAAAAATGTTTTTATTATTTACCGAACAAACAAAACAAAATATATTATAATGCCTAACCATCGCTTCTACAATACAATTTTGTTGTGAAAAATTATGTTTCGACGACTTCATTAAATTATCTAGCGAACCAGGTTTTACATTGAAATACTCCGTCACAGGTTTAATCAAATTGGTGATTTACGAGTGTTTTTTTACTGAGTACACCGCGATAACTGCCTCGCCACAAATATAATAAACGAGCTCCGAGCTATCAAGCAAGCCCACAACCTACAGCGTACTATCTGCGAAGGAACTGGGTAATTTTCTCCAATTTTACAAAGTGATATCTGATATGAAGCGTGTGATGATGATGAATGAACGGAAGAAGTATCTTATTAAGATAAGTAACAGGGAAATGTTTTGCCACTCCTACCAAAGTAATCAAACTTAATAAACGCCACATCTGGGTTTTATAATGGCTCGGTTTTTTACTGAATAAATATTTTAGAATTTGTTATAATATTTTTAAGAGTAGCAAGGTTAACTTTACAAGCTTCATTGTTCTAAATCGGTGATTCTTAATCTTAAATGTTTGGGGAACGATTTGATATCCCAGATTTTACTGGCATGCCCCAAATTTGCTGAAAATAATTAGTGATATGGAGAGCAATCAGTGAGCAAGCGGCGAAGCGAGTAGGGTTGCTATATACCTAATGACCTCGCATTACAGTAACAACGTAGGTACAGGGTAACCTCGCGCTAACGCCTTTAAAAATATATAATTTATACATGCATTATATACGTAAATCTTTTATTTAATATAAGAATAGTCTTAAATACGAGACAGAAAATTTGTTTCGGAAATATTGGCTTTCGGAATATATTTAGACGCACCTAATTACTTGTCATTAATTAACAAATATTATTTTTATTTTTATTTTTTTATTATTATTATTTTTTAATTTAATGACAATACAAAATAAAATTAAAAAACAATATTAAGTAAATTAAGAATACAAAGTGAAGTATTTTATCCTCAGTCCTCCTCACTAGGTATTCCTGTTCCGAGGTGGACTGTAGTGAGGTGGTTGCCTAACTTTCCCTTATTACGTACCGTTTTCCAACATTGCTTAAAAATGTAAAAGCAAATATTTTTTGTTTAATACTAAAGCTCATTGTAATTTTTACACTATATAATGTTGACAACTTCGTTTACACCACTATTTTTAATCAAAAATTTTAACATAATATTAAAAAACAAAGGTTTCTTCATCAGTATACAAAATAAATTATTTAGTCAGCTGTAACTATTAATTTTATTGATTAGTATTTCAAAGTCTGAAAACAAGTAACCAAAGTAAACGACAAACTTTTAAAACCGTCGGAGAAAAAATTAGGAGTACCACAGGGATCAGTCTTCGGACCTCTATTGTTCATACTCTATACGACATCGTATAAATTTTTTCAAAATGCAAAGCACGATTAGTAGCCGATAATATACTACACATATATAATATATGTAATTGGATATAAATATGGAGAATTATTAAATATTTTAAATAATGAATCAGGAAGGCAAAAAATAAATAAGTAGAAATTAGATGCAAATAAACAAAAATTTTGACAGTTGGACGTAAGATAACCTACAGTTTAGAAAAAAAATAAATTTAAAGTGAAACTTTTTGAAAATTTTGCTGTTGTGAAATATTATAAAAATAGGAAGATCACCTTTTTTGGGAAAATTTCATCTTTCAAATAAACTATGTATATTAAATTTTTACAATTCCATTATTGCTCCACGTATTAACTACCACTCAACGATGTTTCCCTCGTAATGACAGATTACAAATAAAATATGTTGCAAATTCGCCAAAACAGGATAATGAGATTAATACCTACTTAGGCGAAAGAAATTTTACAAAAAAATGTTTAAAACTCAATAGGCTAACAGTGAAACAGCAGCTTACCGTAAACGCGAAGATATTTGTTCATAAAACAATAAACAATCTGTTACCAAAATACTTTTCACATTAAAGTATGTACAACAACGACATTAACAGACATAATACAAGGAAGTGCAATGAAATCAAGATACCAAAAAAGGACAAAGCGAATACCCCAAACTAGTTTACTTATATAAAGTTTGCACCATTTTGTAGATTTAAGCTAAATATTCGCAACGATAATATCCACAATAAATTGTAATGATTATGATGAAATGTTTTTTAAGGTTTGCGTGATTCTACAAATAATTAAGATTTTATTTAGTGCCTTTTCAAAATAATTATAAATACATTTAACGAATTTTATTTAACTTCGGTTTGACGTCCGGGCATTGATTGATTTTCACCACATTTTTACTTATAGCCAGCGAAAGAAAAGGGATGTATGCCTCCAAATGTTGTGCTGAAGAAAAATGCTCAGAATTCCAAGGACATCCAGATGCACAAATGTGTCCGTGTCCATCCTAAGATCTAGGCATCCACAGTAGGCTTTCAGCTAACTGTCTATAACGTGTCTTAAGACACTCGCAAAACTGAGGAATCCAACTTGAAGAAACTTATAGTCACTGGCAAAGTGGAAGGCAGAAGAAACAGAGGAAGGTCACCAATGTGCTGGAGTCCGCAGCTCATCCACAGTAGGCTTTCAACTAACTGTCTATAACGTGTCTTAAGATACTCGCAAAATTGAGGAATCCAACATGAAGAACCTTATAGTCACTGGCAAAGTGGAAGGCAGAAGAAAAAAAAGAAGGTCACCAATGTGCTGGAGTCCGCAGCTCATCCAAAGTAGGCTTTCAACTAACTGTCTATAACGTGTCTTAAGATATTCGCAAAACTGAGGAATCCAACTTGAAGAAACTTATGGTCACTGGCAAAGTGGAAGGCAGAAGAAACAAAGGAAGGTCACCAATGTGCTGGAGTCCGCAGCTCATCGACAGTAGGCTTTCAACTAACTGTCTATAACGGGTCCTAAGATACTCGCAAAACTGAGAAATCCAACATGAAGAACCTAATAGTCACTGGCAAAGTGGATGGCAGAAGAAACAAAGGAAGGTCACCAATGTGCTGGAGTCCGCAGCTCATCGACAGTAGGCTTTCAACTAACTGTCTATAAAGTGTCTTAAGATATTCGCAAAACTGAGGAATCCAACTTGAAGAAACTTATAGTCACTGGCAATGTGGAAGGCAGAAGAAACAAAGGAAGGTCACCAATGTGCTGGAGTCCGCAGCTCATCCACAGTAGGCTTTCAACTAACTGTCTATAACGTGTCTTAAGATATTCGCAAAACTGAGGAATCCAACTTGAAGAAACTTATAGTCACTGGCAAAGTGGAAGGCAGATGAAACAGAGGAAAGTCACTAATGTGTCCGTGTTCATCCTAAGATCTAGGCATCCACAGTAGGCTTTCAACTAACTGTCTATAACGGGTCTTAAGATATTCGCAAAACTGAGGAATCCAACTTGAAGAAACTTATAGTCACTGGCAAAGTGGAAGGCAGAAGAAACAGAGGAAGGTCACCAATGTGCTGGAGTCCGCAGCTCATCCACAGTAGGCTTTCAACTAACTGTCTATAACGTGTCTTAAGATACTCGCAAAATTGAGGAATCCAACATGAAGAACCTTATAGTCACTGGCAAAGTGGAAGGCAGAAGAAAAAAAAGAAGGTCACCAATGTGCTGGAGTCCGCAGCTCATCCAAAGTAGGCTTTCAACTAACTGTCTATAACGTGTCTTAAGATATTCGCAAAACTGAGGAATCCAACTTGAAGAAACTTATGGTCACTGGCAAAGTGGAAGGCAGAAGAAACAAAGGAAGGTCACCAATGTGCTGGAGTCCGCAGCTCATCGACAGTAGGCTTTCAACTAACTGTCTATAACGGGTCCTAAGATACTCGCAAAACTGAGAAATCCAACATGAAGAACCTAATAGTCACTGGCAAAGTGGATGGCAGAAGAAACAAAGGAAGGTCACCAATGTGCTGGAGTCCGCAGCTCATCGACAGTAGGCTTTCAACTAACTGTCTATAAAGTGTCTTAAGATATTCGCAAAACTGAGGAATCCAACTTGAAGAAACTTATAGTCACTGGCAAAGTGGAAGGCAGAAGAAACAAAGGAAGGTCACCAATGTGCTGGAGTCCGCAGCTCATCCACAGTAGGCTTTCAACTAACTGTCTATAACGTGTCTTAAGATATTCGCAAAACTGAGGAATCCAACTTGAAGAAACTTATAGTCACTGGCAAAGTGGAAGGCAGATGAAACAGAGGAAAGTCACTAATGTGTCCGTGTTCATCCTAAGATCTAGGCATCCACAGTAGGCTTTCAACTAACTGTCTATAACGGGTCTTAAGATATTCGCAAAACTGAGGAATCCAACTTGAAGAAACTTATAGTCACTGGCAAAGTGGAAGGCAGATGAAACAGAGGAAAGTCATTAATGTGTCCGTGTTCATCCTAAGATCTAGGCATCCACAGTAGGCTTTCAACTAACTGTCTATAACGTGTCTTAAGATATTCGCAAAACTGAGGAATCCAACTTGAAGAAACTTATAGTCACTGGCAAAGTGGAAGGCAGAAGAAACAGACGAAATTCACCAATGTGCTGGAGTCTGCAGCTCTCCACGCAGCGCAGGACCGCGAGGAGTGTAGGAGCCTTGTCCACCATGTAAATTGGAGTAGAGGTCACGATCCTCAGTAATAAGGAACCTACTAGAGAAGAATTCCTATCAAATATGTATCGAGTACTTTCTTGAAACGAGCACTCACTTTAAAATAATATAATTTGTAGGTAAACGATATTATGCATTGGAAAAAGATTATTTTTAAGAGCATTTTAAAATCAAATATCGAACTCAAGTACTCCCTCGCGATACCTGAAACCATCTCCATTTTACTGAAGCACCTACTTAACCTAATTGGCTGAGAATACAAAAATAATGGGATATTTTGAAGGAGGCTTTCAAGCGATATAGAAAACTTTTTAATATCGGTAATACCACCGACATACCTAAAATCAGATGCTTTCTCTTTGAATTGTTTTACTTTTTTTTATTTTATCAATAGATTACATATCTCTGTGCTATCTCTTTAATCGCTTGAACACATAAGCTTGTTTTCACGATAATTTAACGTAGGTAGACATAGAAATGACGTATGTCCCGTACCTGAGTTATTAAATTATTAAAATTATGCTTTATAGAGCTATTTTCAAATTTTTCGTTATATGAATGTAAAATATATTAATAGTACAAAACAAACATGCCTATCTACTATCGAGTCGTTTACGAGTATATTTCCGGAAAAAACTAAGAAAAGTTCAGCAGATGTTTTATGTCAATGAAAAAGTTCAATGCAGTTTTTTTTATCTCGGTAGTTTACAATACGGTTGTATCTTTGAACATTTGATATGTATGATGTTTTGAAAAATTTATTTTTTATTTTTACATTAACTCTACACCTAAGGGTCTAAGTCACCTATGAATATGCTGTGTGGAGGGTCTTTTTAAGGAGAGGAAGGAGTGAATGTTGTAGGATGTATGAATAGGTTATTAATAACCTATATATAAATAGTTATATGAAAAAAAAAAACTATGCTTAATGGATATCAACGACCAGTAGCGAGCGAGTTCCGACAAGATTTTTTAACGGACGCGCTGCACTGGTCATCCTTATAAAACATGCCCGATACAACTTTTAATCGTGCCGAACAAGTATGAACAGCTCCATATATATCCTCTACAGCCACTAAGGCATCCGATTTTTAAACGGAAGTGGGAACGGGCCCTTAGGTGGATTAGTTGAGCTAGATTACATAGAGTTAGGTTAGTTTTATAGAAATTATTGGTCATTGATTCATTTTATTTAAACCGTCAAGTTTTATAAATATTAAATTTCTTTTCTGGATTTTGACAGTACAGCAAATATTTTTTAATATAATACCTATATCGACCACTAGAGTGTCAGTACGTTTTGCTTTAACTTTAAGTGAATCATAGTAACACAAAATTTTAAAATACCCCCTTTAGGTTATTATAATAAAATAAGCAATATTACCTTCTATTGATTTTAATTAAAAGAAATAATGTTATTCATTTTTTTTCATACCGGGTTTAAATCTCGGCGTGCGCATGTAATTAAAAAAGGAATTAATCGTGTATTTCACAACTACATCATCATAAATAATATAAGATATATTTGCGACACACTCCATAGTGGAAGATACTCTTAGTACCACCATTCAGAAATGAAACGTAGCTTGAAATAGCTTAGCCGTGTTTAGTGACAGAACTGAATAGCCGAATACTTCCCCACCTTCTTTTTTCCCCATATTCTTTCCCTGTCCACTTCCTTCAGTCTAACAACACATCCCTATTTTGGATGCCTTTCTCTCACTCTTAATACCACCATTCAGAAATGAAACGTAGCTTGAAATAGCTTAGCCGTATTTAGTGACAGAACTGAATAGCCGAATACTTCCCCACCTTCTTTTTTCCCATCTTCTTCCCCTATCCACTTCCTTCAGTCTCACAACACACCCCTATTGGGGATGGCTTTGTTTCACTGGCTCTAATCGGTTGGGATAAGTTGGGACTATTTGAGGATCTTAACAGCTTTGTTATTGTAATAACTTAATGATGGATTGACAGATAAACGTTTTATTATTATTATTAATTTATTTAATAACATTGTAAATATCACCAGATCATGGAACATGATATTATAAATTAACATTTCCTTATTTAATTAAACATTCATGTTTTCTTTGTATCTTATTATGTCAGGTGTTTTCCATGCTTTGAAAGGTGCCGAATCTTACACTCCAGGCACGACAGCACAATTCCTCTAAGAGACAAGATTCGTGTTGCCCATCTTTTGAACGTGAAACGTGTCTGTAGGTTTTCACAGGAAGCTCAAGTTTCATTCCCATACACTTCAAAAAAAATCATTCCTTATGTTATTTACTTTCAGAGCGTCATAAATTTCCCGACATTTGATATTTTAACCTAAAATTAAGGTACCTACTCGTAGGTACGTAATGTTATATAATGCTCAGACGCACGAAATATTTTTAGCTGTTAGTGTTACGAAACGTACTCGTATCACTGGGGGCCTTTTGATGTCTAGGATCCAGGAATTAACTAAATGGAAAAAAGCTGCCATCATATACTGAACAATAAACGCGGAAAACTGCACCATTTTGTAAGAAAGTGTTTTTTTTACATGAGTACTGCTGAAGAGTCCCAACTGCTCCCGTCTGGAGCCACCGAGACTATGGAATCCCCATGTGGGGCATATTGTGAGGCTGAAGGTAGCTGGGAGGGGAAGTTGATGGGGAAGAGGAAGGCGGGGGAGTACCTGGAAATTTAGTTCTGGTCACCAAACATTGCTAAAGCCATTTTAAGCAACGTTTCAATTCTGAATTGTGGTCTTATACCAGGGCGATACTGAGAATATCTTCCACTCTGGAACGTGCCGCAAATATACTATATATTATTTTTAATTAATTAATTGTGAAATGAGACAAATTAAATATTATATATTAATTATTCAGGTTCAAACCCGCGACCTTCGGATTGAGAGACAAGAGCCTTACCGCTCCACGATATTAAATATTACGAATACTATATAACTAATATATCCATAGCGAGGAAATGAATACAATTTTGAGAAACACGCTTATTAAAAAATAAATTGATACTTTGAACTATTTTCAAGCCTACGATAATAACTGTAAAAAATATTTATTGTATATTTTTCTTTTGTAAACACTTTTTAAAGGTTATGAGTAATTTTTAATAAACTAAGGATATAAAAGTGGTCCAATTTGTGTTCCTTGGAAGATTCCTGGAATATACAACAGGAATCATTATCATTTAGAACCATTTATTCAAAATTGCTTACCTTCGTTGTGAAAGAAAATTAGTCTAATTAGTGTAATCATTGTCACCGATGACTTTAAGATTCGAAGTTGTTCAAAGAAGTTCGTAATACAAAAATATCACGAAAAACGTTTGGAAAAAATCGTTAGAAGGGAAGTCGTTTTCGTTTTAAAACCCTGTGGGCATATATATCAGTATATATTTAATAATTCAAGATTTGATTTGAAATTATTTGAAACCGAATTGTAACATTAAAAATAAAGTTAAAATTTTGCAAGATATTTCTAGTTGGGAACGAATCACGTGCCCTATGCGGAGTGTCGGGATGAAATTATTGATAAAGAGATTAATTTAAACCTTAGAATATTATAATTAAACAGCTATTCTGTTACACTGAATGAACTTCTTCATTTGTTTTCACAAGATTCCCCCACTATCAAAAGTAAACAAGCAATATTTGACGGAAAATATGATAATAAACCACTAAGCTAGAAAAATAGCAAGGTAAACCGAGGGATTTTCAGGAGCTTACGTGAAGTAAACTTTGAAGGTGCTCTAAAGATCAAAACGTGGTGAATATTTTGAATTAATAATTGACCTTCAAAACAGGGTTTCTAACTCGAGTTAATGTCGTGTCAAAAAGATAATGTTTATGTTTTACTAAATACAGTTCTTTTGTTAACATACCCTAATTGAAAAAGGATGCGTTCTTTTTCAATAAAGATACCTTTATCGGAAGAATGTAATTGAAAATATTACTGTTTTGAAAGGATAAAAGTAGGTTACAAGTTATCAAAAGAAGATTATCTTTTGGGGAGAAAAACAACCCAATTTCGTTCGCTATCCTTTCTGCTTACATTTTCCTCAATTGAATTAATATTTATGTTCCCGGAGCAGATCTAATAAGCCGTACGAGCGCCGTGCGGTTGCCGAGTGTTAATTCTGTAATTGAATATCACCAAAGGAGTTTCACTTAGAACCGATATTTTTTGCCTTCGCAGCACTTCTGTTACCTTTTTACGACGAAGCACAGGCGCCTTCTGGACCCGCAGATATGATTAACGACGAGAGAACATTTCGAGTGGATGATTAACTATACATAAGTACAACAGTAAAGATTGACGCTGCTCCTTTGATAATATTAGGTCATTACATATGAAATTGGCGTTTTGCCGTACTGGTACAACTTTGATCTCAAATATCTTCTCTTTGGTTAGAATTAATTCCAAATTAATTCTAAATTCATATTTATACAGCTATTTACTCATATTTGTGTTTCTAAAATTATAATTCATTTGTTTTTTCCTTAATTGTTTTTTTTCTTTGCGTCACTTAGTTTATAAGTACCTTTTTTGGAGTCAATTTTCGCTTGGGGCATGGTTTGGCTGGTTCGGTTTGATATCAAAGTTGCCAGTACGGCAAAACGCCAATTTCATATGTAATGACCAATAAATGCCCTTCCCACAAAACGGAAAATGAAATATCTATAAATGGTAGTGGAACAAACACCAAAAGGAATAGGAAGTGAAAGGAAATCGCGCTAATTGAGATATGGTTTACCTTAGAAATATTTAAATAAAAGAAATTCAAGAACAATCGTTGTATGTTATTACCTGTCAGTTGTGTTGTAAGGGGAGCCAAAGTAAGGGCTGAACTCAGCCAGTTGATTAGCGCCTTTGTAGATTGTTTCCAGAGAGAAAACCACCCCGCGTTCCTGAAAGAATTACTGAGATTACTAAAAGTTTTTCGTTTTGCAGATATGAAGGTGAATCGATTAAGCTTGATTGTTTTAGTAAGAGAAAAATTTAATCGAGATTTATGCAACCGAGCAATGAATTCCTTTGAATGCTGAAATTGAATAACTTGAAAGGGTAAATTCTTTGTTTGATCTCAAATCCAGGTAAAGATAGGGTGGATTCCTTCTCGAATTTTAGATATTCCGGAATTTAAGATTACAGGAATGGCAAAAACGCTTACCAATCGTCCTTTGTTAAAGAGATAATTTATTCAAATTCAATCAATATTTACGACAACTAGTAAAACCAAATCAACAATATCAATTTATGTAAATTATAAATGTTTTCATTTACAAACAAAAATATTATCCAGTTATATTAACGGTTTGTGAAAATGTAATATTTTAATGGTATATGTAAATGGGTGCCTATTTACCATTTAAAAATTTTGTAATAAAAAAATATTTATCTTAAACATTTTAATTTCATAATGGTCTAATAAACCATTTATTACAGGAAAAGTTTTTTTCGTAATAAAAGATTCATCATAAAAGTGATAACGAGTTCAGGAAAACAAATTTAGATTTCATTACAGTAAAATGTTGAAACCAAAGTTTTTTTTCTGGCCTTTAAAGCTCCATCAATTAAGCCATTAAATCAGTGTTAAAAAGGCCCAAGTTTCGCAGAGCCGCTAAATCTTGCGGGTTTCAGCTTTAAATGGTCTATCTATTATTAAAATTACAATTTATAGCCGGGGGTTCTTACCTTATGCTCGTTGGGAATGAAGACTCCTCTGAATACAATTTCCGCCCTTCTGACCCTCTCGTCTAAGGGTGAGATATCTTTGCAACTGGCTGAGACTCCCAGCCTGATGGTACCGCAAAACAGCAAGACGGAAAGCATTACGCTAAAAAGCTCCATATTGTGGTAACTTACTGCGCACGACTTATTCTAGAAACTTTAGAGTGTTCACTGGTTTCACAATTTCTGACATTTGAAACTTCAACAATTTCAAATATTCTCAAATTTCATAATTTATCAGAAAATCATTATTCTTATTTTAAAGTTCACTGTTTTCATATTACACAACAATGTTCACAGGTTTCACAATTGGTTAGAAAGCTCACGGAGATCATATTTGTGTTGTTCTGTTGTGACAACAGTGCTGCATCGTTGTCCATCACTAGTCACACTGCCACTCTTCATTACAGTGGTTATTGTTAACGTTGTAACACTCTGTGACAAATATTTACCGTGCACAAATACTTGCACTTTGTAGATTCTGATTGAACGAATTGTTCCATTGTTGTAAGTTAATTAACACTGCAGATTTAAAGTACACATCGATCGAGTATTAGTCATCTAGTCCGTAATATGATTTATGAGACGGTTTGTTTGATAATCATTATTGGTTTTCTCTGCCACTGAAAAAAAGAAAAAAATCAATTAGAACAATTTTTTTACAATCTGTGTTTGTTTTTATATTGTATTTAATTTAATTTTTGCATCTAAACATAGATACGGTTTTGATTTCCGTACAAGGAGTTCACTATGGTGCCGAGGAAATATGGATAAGAGAATAATACTTTTAAGGAAAACGGCTGCGCGGCCCTTTTCAATCTTAAATTTGGTTTTCAAACCATAATATAAAAAAAATAAACAGTTTTTTCAATCAAATGGAATAGCAAATATCTAGGAGGAATATGCGCTTCGTTATTAATTTGTGTTTTAAATTATAAAACATAGGCCATTTAAGAATTGAAATTTTCATTATTTATTTATTGTTTGAAACATTTACAGAGTGATAACTATTATTAGATTAATATTATGAAAAAGTGTTATTTTTCTTTCTTATATTTTCAATAAACACATCACATATGTTTTAAAAAAGTTTTTTTTGCATTCTTTGGACCACAGTTATGGAATAAAATTAAATTTGCTACAAAATATATAATATGGACCCTTTGTTTTATTTTTTTCCCGAATCACGAAATGGATTTTTTTTTCAAATTTTCCGTCCGTTTTAGCGAGATAATTAGTGAACACCTATTTCATTTATTTTTACGTTTTTGAATAGCTACAGATCATGCGCAACTTTTGAGATCCCAGGCGCTTCAAAATAAGGCTTTTTTTCTCTTTATGGAGAGCAGCACACGCTAATGAATACGGGTTGTTTTAATGTTTATGTACACGAGATTAAAATATTTTATATATTTCAGTAGATGTAAATGTACCCACCTGGTTACATATACACAATGGGAAACGACAATGTGAACTGATTTTATTCTACTTCGTTCAAAGTTCTTCATTTTGGGTTTCCACTTAAATTTAAAATTTTCTTACAGACCCGTGGTTTTCAAATATTCATAAGACTTTTGCCACAGACGTTCTACATAATCCACTGGAGCGACAGAACAATTTAAATCTTTTTCCTCGGATTGCTAAAGGAAATTGTTCCGCCCACATTAAAAAAAATCATACCTCCCAATTTGAATATGGAGACTACAAACTGATTATAGTTCTGTATAGCCAATTAATTCACCTATCTTTTGTCTAATATCACATGTTCGTAGGATTTATAAAAAAAATATTAAATCGTTAACTTAAAAACATTATAAAAAAACCAGTGAATACTTATTTTGTTATATTTTGAATGTACAACATATAGTCGCTTTAATACATTTTTTCTTTAAATTTGCCACATTTTGGCAACAGAGCAATCCATGGTTGTGGAAATAGTGCCATATGGTGGCAAAAAGCGCTAAAATAAAAAGCATAAAATATTATATTGAGAGAGTGAAATAAAAATATCCTGAACATTAGTTCATTTTATTTTTGCCCAATTATGAAGTCATGAAAATATATATTTAACTATACAGATGCAAGTAGGCTATAATAGCATAAATCTTCAATTAATAATAATAAAAACGTCTTCTACTATTTAACTTAATTGATTTTGTTCGTGCGATCGAATCATTTATTCATGCTTACTCTTGTATCATTAACATATTATTTGCAAATATTATTAATAAATTAAAATATTATTAACAAATTAATGGCAATTAGTTCAATTTTTCGCCCAGTTCGTGATTGACACCATTACAATTCCACCAACCACCAACCTACGTAGAGCTAATATTAAAGGATCACAAAAATAAACCCTCAAATGATAAAGAGAGAACGTGAAAAATATAAAAGGAATTTCAGTCAGTTTTTGTGCCCGGTTCTATCTCCCATACAAGAAGAGTCCCTTATTAAAACCTCATTGGAAATTGTCGAGGGCCTTCCCACATTCATCCTATTTTCCAACTTCGCGATAATTTCGAAGGATGTCGTTCATCTTAGAATTGAATACTTTTTTTAATGAAGTTTATGGTCCGCTAGGCTTGTTTGAGATTCTATACGGGGGATGCTGTGTTTGAGATTCTCTACAAGCCATGCTTCAATAGTGGGTCGGTATTTGAGAAGGTTCTTCGGGATTCTTTAGTGGATTCGTTGGAATTTTCATAGAATTGGTTTAAGTTAATCTTTTATTCAGAATTTGTTTGGAGTTTCAAGAGGTTTGGTTATTCATTTTGGTTTAAACCGGGAGGGATTTTGGATGCATTCATGATGTGATCGTTGGTTATTAGTCGAATTGAACCAAATTCTAAATAATGCTGGATTCCAGTTACTCCGAAAACTTGATAATCCTGTACTGTTATTAATTGTTGTTTTTTCTTCTCCTTTTTCTACTAGCGATCTTGAACACTAACATTTTGAGACTTTTTCTAAATCAGGTTCTTTCCATGCCGTCAACAGATTTGTATTTATCAAATGTTCCTAAGAATTGCTGCAGAGAATTTTATTAAGCCATATTTAATTCAACAGTCAATATCACAACGCCCAGTCTAGATTGCCCCATATATTTAACGAAAACATCTACAAACAAATAATTATTTTATAAATCAAACAAATTGCTTTGTGTAAACCACTATAATCACATGTTACATATATAATATCTACATGTTTCAAAACCGATGGTTTTATCCTGACGAAGAAATCATCCGTTTTGAAACACGACGGGACTCAAACCCGTGTCCTTCTGAATTCCGGTCAAATGGTCTACCGCTAAGCTAAGTGCTTATCTTTTAATTACTACTTAATATATACTAGTGTTTCATTCAAGAATTACTGCTTATTACATTTTTCCAGTTTCAAACAACCAACTTTATTTTATACGAGTAAGGCATTGTAAGTAGTGAATCTCCTACTAGGTGGTGTCGAGACAAATTGTGTCTACATTTTTTGGTGAAATACTTTTAACTTGTGAAATTCTTTTATCGGGAGATGTTTTCAATGTGGATGAGTGTTTCAGGCTAATAATTATTGCTTATAATAATTGTTACCCTTTGTGCTATGTATAAAAATCTTGTCTTAAACATTAGTTTATCAATTAAAAATAATAATACATAAATATAAGTCCATTATTTCAATAAAAGGCAGAGGCATGTGCTGTTAAGTACGACTCATTATTTTATATGGATATGAACTAGCATGTATATATCCAGAAGGTAATCAACAGTCTCCAAGCATCCGGGATGTGGATTCTGAGAAAAACGCCTGGAATAAAATTGGATTCTTTCAGGTCCAATACCCAGGCTTTGAACTAGGCCAACATGGGATCTGATAACATTAATCATGAAACGTAAGACTGCCTTTAAAGAGGAGACAAATATGATTCTCTTGGGTTGATCATGGAAGAAAAGATTTCTGGAAGAAATGCAACAGGAGGACAAATACAAAGTGGTTTAATTCCATCAAAGAATACTTAATCTCAAAGTTGTAAGATTCCCGAATCAAGTCTTGCTGATATTTTTATTTATTTGTTTTTATTTTTTATTTAGTAAAAGATTATACGTATTATATTTTGCATTACTTATAAAGTATTTTGACTGAATAACTAGGAGGAATCCCGTTTTGGGGCATATTTATTTTTTTACAGTGAATACCTCACAAGAGTCCCAACTGCTCCCGTCTGGAGCCAGTGAGACTATGGCATCCCCAATGGGGGTATGTTATGAGGCTGAAGGTAAGTGGGGAAGGGAAGAAGACGAGTAAGAGGAAGTACCTGGCTATTCGGATCTAGTCACTAAACACGGCTAAAGCCATTTCAAGCAACATTTCAATTCCGAATGGTGGTCTTACACCAGGGCGATACTAAGAGTATCTTCCACTCTGGAACGTGCCGCAAATATACTATATATTATTAAAAATAACTAATTGTGAAATAACACAAATTAATTAAATAAAATTTATTTGCGCACGCTGGGTTCGAACCCGCGACTTTCGCAATGGAAGTCCAACGCCCTTCCGCTGGACTACGCCGGCTGTCAAATATTTTAGGGCATATATTTATAAAGGTTATAATACACTTAAACTCTCTTTTTTAAATTATAAGTGTCAAATAGGACGCACCGGCTGAATGTCTCGGTTAGACGTGAGGTTCTGGTTTCAAGTACCAGTTGCGACCATTATCTTTTATTATTTTTTGTGTCGTGTTCATTTTCATATTTTTAACCGCTTACGCACATAAGCTTGTTTTCACGACAATTTAACGTAGGTAGACATAGGAATGACGTATGCCCCGGACTCGAGTTATTAAAATTAGATATAGATCTCAAAATCTATCAACATATCGAGGAAATAAATCGCGGGTATAAATATATAGTAAAACATGTTATCTATCAAAATTCCTCAAGAAAAAGACAGATGTATTTTTCGGTTAGCAATGTTCGCCCTGTTTCATTGTGTTTTCTAGACTTTTGAATGAAAAATGTACCTTTGTAGTTGTTATACCCAAAAAAACACCTTTTTGTTAAATTTTAGAAAACATGTCACAGGGAATTTTAATATAACATACCTAAATATTTGCCAAATGTCCCATTCAAAACTACGACGTCTGATGTGTCTATTTTCATTGAAAGCGCAAACACGCGACCGAAAGGAAAGGTACTTGGGACATTGGGAAGTGGATCGACCAACAAAAGAGACCGCTATATAAAAAAGGGCTAAAAGGTACTATTACCGAATCGAAAGAATATTCCCTCAAGCAGTCAATGTGGTGACGTACATGAAATATAATATTATAGGTTGGTCCTGGCCAAAGAGAAATATTTGTTAATGAAAAATTAAAACACTTTGTTTTTACCACGATAATCTTTATTTTAACAAATCGACATGTTTCGAGAACGATGTTCTCTTCCTCAGAACATTATTTAGTACAATTAATGTCCTGAGGAAGAGAACATCGTTCTCGAAACATGTCGATTTGTTAAAATAAAGATTATCGTGGTAAAAACAAAGTGTTTTAATTTTTCATTAATAAAATGGTGCCACAAAGTGAATTTCCAAAATTTGAAGAAGAAATATTTGTATTCCGCCGCTTGGTCTTTTTAGCCCTACTCGTTTTCACACTACTACAATGATAAAATGTTTTTTCTAAAAACTTTGCTAACGCAAAATAATAGGTACTGTTTTTAAACGCAACGTCAATAGTTTCAAGTTATGTTTTTATTTTAAATAAAACAAACACTTAGTATTTAACCACGTATATTTATTATTTGATATATCGACCGGTTTCGCTCCGACCGAGCTTCATCAGGATATAATAATAATTAAATACTAAGACAGAGTTGTTGGTTATATATAGGTTGAGTGGGAGAGGGAGAAAGAATATTACAAAAGAAACATAATTAGACAGAGACAAATTCTTAGAAAGAGATAAAAAGGATTATCAATAAGTGGAAGGGAGACAACAATATACATCAAATAATAAATATACGTGGTTAAATACTAAGTGTTTGTTTTATTTAAAATATAATGCCTAACCACAAAGTGATTGCTTCTTACGAAAAAAAAAAAAAAATATATATATAAAATATTATTTTAATAATATATATGTTTTTATTGTTGAATTTTGGAAACTTTAAACTGATTTCAACTACCTAACAACGTATTTTTATAATTGAGCGAAATTAAGCAAATATCTGTTTTCGACAAGAGAAAAATCTCTCTAGCCGTGAGTTTAGGCGTCATAATATTTTTTCAGCTCTCACAAAATAATGTCTTGTCAACATTTTTGATATCAAAGAGTAAAGACACTTATTCACATTACAGAAATGACAATCCAAGGTAAAAATTTTCTTTACCATGAAAATCTTTGGAAAGGAATTTACAGAAGTTTTATGAATCCAAATCTTACCATATTTTCAGAAGAATATGTAAAAAGATTTCTTCTTTGTGCTAATAATAAATACTCGTAACTTTAAATGTCAATAATTTACAAAATAGAGGGGAAAAACAATGATATTTCTCGTTGATGATAATTGTAAAATATATCATTGAATAAGAAGATTACACTAATGATCTAAATTAAAATATGAAAATGAACAAGATACAGAAAAATAAAAGATAACAGTCGTAACTGGGACCCAAACCCAGAACCTCTCGTCTTACCGGGCCGGCGCCTCTAATAATTCGGCTATTGCCACCAATTATTGAATCGTCATATTTGTAAACCATGAATATCAAATTTCAGAACAACCAATATTGTCTTCAACTAATTTTTTCCATATTATCGGCAGCTACCCTTTTCATTGGAAACAACTAATCTGTAAACGTGTTTATTACCTGCCTTATAAAACATATCCGATTTTCATTTATATGGAACACCTATTCACTTTTTATAAAAGTCTAAATGAATATTTAATTTTTAATGGGAACAACTCTCTTTTTATAAATTTTGAAGGTTTTTTTTTTTTAATGATTCTTTATTCTTTGAATAGTAAATATATAACAATTGTGGAATTTATGGCCGCCATACTAGGCACATGCCCGTGTTATGGTGACCGAGTTCCCATCAATGTAATATATCATTAAAGAAGAAGATAACACTAATAATCTATATGATAATGAACAGACAACTGGGACAAGACGAGAATATTTGTAATACTATCTTTGTAAAACGAGAGGTTCTGGGTTCGTAAGTTCGAGTTATAAAAAGAGAGTTGATCTTATACAAAATGGATTAATATAATATAATCATAGTTTAATGATAATTTAAAACTCTTTTTTTTTTATATGAAAAACTCTCTTTAAAAACTTTTTAACTTTTGAAGGTTATTCCCATCAATGTAATATATCATTGAAGAAGAAAACAACAATAATAATCTATTTTTTTTAAATATGAAAATGAACGAGACACAGAAAAATAATAAAAGATAATGGTCGCAACTGGGACTCGAACCCAGAACCTTACGTATTAAATTTTTTTGAACAACTTTAATAATTATTTAATCTGTTTGTCTTTTAAAAGATTAAAAGACAAACGAAAAAAAAATATTCCTAGAGCATATCTGATAGCATGTCAGCATAACCAAATATCCATTATACAACAAAACATTTTTAAATAATGGCCTTATCAATAAATTTTATCGTAGAATCTTTAGTATTTAGGGTCATAAGTATTAACAGAAAAGCCAATCTTATATACGCCGTAACTACGGATGTTAGTACTTTAAAACAACTTTTGTATTTCAGAAAATCGCAAATATAGGGTAGGCATTCAATGGTTCATACCAATGTGATTCAAAATTCATGCGAGCCATTTTTTTAGATGCCGGTACGCCAAATTATATTCACATGATTTGAAAACAGCGAGGAAATATTTCACCCTTCTGAAAAGAGGAAATTCAAATGGTTAGGTAACCTTATTTATTGTTAGAAAAGACCAAAAAATATTAGTATTTTTTAAATCAAATTCTATTCTTTTTACAAAAAAAAAACATAAATTGATTTTGAAAGATTGTTATTGTATGTGGTACATGCAGTTTTAAATTTTTGAAAAACTAAGTGTATTTTTAATATATTAAGGTTATACCGTTGGTCGTTGGCAGATTTGTTCAATTTTCAAACGTTGGATTGGAAACGCAAAGTTCAAATAATATAATCATACAACAAAATAAATCTATACACAATCTAGTCAACACAGTTTTAAAATTTAAAATTTTAGTTAAATTAACATAATTAAAATATAAATCCGAGAACGTGTTTTGTGAGAAAAATACCTCAGTTTTTCTATTTATTTAAGGTCTTACAAAATAAAATATTTCAATTTTTTTTAAACACTTATTTTTTTTAGACATAGTTAAAAAATTATAAATACTTTTGATCAAAAAATAGTTACAAGAAATACACTATATTTAATAATTTATCATCGTGCGTTTTGAGAACTTTTATTGCTTACTTGAATGTAGGTATATATTAAAGCAAGTTTTGAATGAAGTAAATCGATATTAATTTTTTTATTTAAAAAATTTGATGCAGGGAATAATCGATATTTCCCATTGGAACCTCCCCGCACAGTTGCAAGCATTTTTATACTTTTATTCTCAGTCGATTGTTAATCGTTCTTAATTCTAATTTGTCAAATTTTGAACGAAGTCAGAAAGAAAATCATTTTGAATCATTGAAGACAATCATAACGGTGCAATTTCTTCAATTACATAAAAATCAGGACATAAGGTAGAAGTGATAATATAACATTATTTTATGTTGATCTCTTTTTTTTAATTACAAAAAATTCTTTATTATATCAGTTCCCATCTTAAGTTACTTATATACTTTTGATTATTATATTTATTCTTATTTATTTTGTGCTGATCAGTTTTAAATAATGTTGCGTGCGTACGTTTTATAGACGCTTTATAAATATTAAAAAAAAAAACGAAATAGAGTAGAAAATAGCCGTCTCACGTGAAATTTTTACACTGAAACAAAAATAAAAATTTATGAATTTTGTGTTTGTTCAGAAATATAACCTCGCGTGCAATGGGATAATCACCTTCTTCCTAGAATTCGATATAATAAATTCTAATAATTGTACTTATATTTCACGAGAAAATTAAAAACTTTTCATAACTGAAGTATTCGCAAATGTCAAATGCCAATTAAAGAAGTGTTTAATTCGTATTTAGCCTTGATTTCAAAGGACACAGGCTAAATCTATTTCGGTCGTGCAACATTCTTGCTTATAATGGTTTTCAAAGAAAATCCAGCGTACAAATAAAAGGCGAAAACCTCGATTACGGATAATTTTCACCATTACGTGGAAAGCTATTTTACAAATTTTCTTAGAATCTTATTTATCGTCGTTAAAGCAAAATGAAAATATTAGGATCAATACATTTATTTCCGACCCAACAGAATTCAGAGATTGTGGAAAAGTAAACATTATGACGTAGGTGTGTACATTCACTTTATCGATCTATATTAATTTTCTTTAGATATTTATTTAGTTATATTACTATACACCTGTATTGCCAAATGCATGCAATCTAGGTACAAGCGAGTATCTAAATGACTCAGTCCTGATTGTTGCAATTAAAAATAACTTTAGATCGAGTATTTCTCGTTGGTATGTGGAACGTAGTTTGGCTTAGTAAATCAGGTCTGTCTAAGAAACAAATAAAACTTTAAAAAATAAATGAACTAATTTCTTAACCTTTCCCTTACTGAGCTGAAAAAATCCGCGCGCTCCGGTGCTGTGTAATCACTACACAAGCAGAAATGGTCGATTTAAAAGCCGAAAAAAATGAATATTTATAGCAAATCGCTATATTTCATTAAAGTAACAGTCAAAAATGATAATAATTGATATTTAATTGCTGAAAACATGAAAAAAAAACATCGGTAGCTCAAAGAAACGATGGTCATACAACATGCGAAGAGACCAGCCCGAATGAATGCCGGGCGGCGACTGGCGGCCCGCGTCGTGTTGTCCGCGGCGGAAACCGAAGGTACAAACACGATTGACGACTGACCAGTAACCACACGATTCTCTTTCTCGCGCTTACTTATATCGAAGTAGGTGAGAGTGAGACGCGCATAGTGTCACACTAGCCGCATGCTTCACACATTTGTACGTATTTACCCGCAGCGCTGATCGTATTGAGAGACGTTTGATTGTATTGGTGAATTTATTTTCGATTCTCACAAAATACCTCTGATGTGCCCGATAGGTATGGATTATTATTTTTTTTAATGTTTTATTTAATGGTTAAATGTATAACGGAGGATTACCTAAAATCTGAACCCAGAATTTTCCATATTTACGGAGATATTAAAGGTGCAAAAAGCAATGTGTAGTAGATACACATCGCAGGCAAGGGAGGGTTAACCCGGCGTGGCGACGACTGGAGATAAACGTGCGTAAACGTTGTAAGGGTATGTCACACCCGACCTCGTAGTCGGTTTTACATGTTTTTGTCGACAGTAAGTTTAATGATCGCATAAGACTTTTCTATGATTCTTTTTTTTCAGTTTGTTCCTTTTTTAGTTACAATAATTAGAAGATACTATTGTTATGTTGATTTACCAACGAACTACTACGTTAAACTACTGAAACTTGTATTTTTTCATAGAAAATTTAGATACATTGTTATTTTAATAATATGCAATACTTTTTGTACTGAAAGCTGATATTTTTTACTCATCTTGTTAAATGGATCCTATTATTATTATATATCTAGGAAAAATGCTAATTACATAATAATAACATAAAAAAATAACATCTAAGTTTCGGGTATCTCATACCCACCTCAAGCTGGTGTAACAATTTCTCACCTAATCACGCCGGGTTAAGCCGCGGCATTCCGCATTTCTATTGATTTTTAAAATATTTCTCTTGAAAACTATCAGTTTTCCTAAAAAAACTAAATGTTATTTTTGAAGAATATCTGTACATTGTCGAGCCGAAACGGTAATGATACGAAATTATCTTGTTAGAAAAAAATCGCGAATCTATGCTCCGAATCTTATTAAAAACACATTTTGTACTGTTATTTAACATGTTATAGCTATGCAAAAATTCATAGTGTATCTTTAAATGCCACTTAAGCATTTGTCGAGAGATTTTTGTATTTTAAACGAGTCATGTTTTATGAAATATTTCGTATAAGTCTATTTTTTAATGTTTGCCGCGCTCTTACTGCTTCTTATTTTGAATGCTTACTACCGGGCTTCAAACAAAAAACTTTCTGTAGATTCTTAAATAATCCAAACTAGGAGAAATATTTTATCTGAAGCAGTAAAAGCTATATGTAGGTGAGCAAAGAGAAATTGGCGATTTCTTCTTTCTAGGTCTAGAGTCTTTAAGATCGCAATTTTCAACTTACAAATTCATGACTATCATGAATAATAGATCATTGATGTAACCAAACTTTAAAAAAATAACAATTTGGGAGGCGGGTATGGATACCGCCGCCCCGGGAACCTTTTATTGGATAAACAACACCTCTGCAGTAGGCCACCTGGTAGGTGACTTGCTCGGGTTCATGGGATGCGTCTACTACTACTGGCAGGCCGGATTGGGAGGAACTGGTTGAGGGAGACATTGCGACATATTATAACACATAGGTACATTGGGAGGGATGGAATCATACGTCAGTCATTTCTGGACCCACTGACCCCTAGATTCCTAATCACACCTCATACCCTTTTCCTTCCCAGAACAAGTTTTCCTTTAAAATACCCTTACCCAGCATCTCAGGCTCTGGGAAATTATTTTCCCAGAGCCTCCTGAGGGAGCTAAAGATATTTAATGCCCTTTTTAAAGGTCTTTAAAAATCAGGCCAAGCAGGGTAGCAAATAAATTAGTTAAAATAATAATTCATATCTCGCACAAATTTTTTGACGGCTATATTGAATAGATGTATTTTCCGATCAATCCACCCTTTCATGATAAACAAAAAAATAATTATATTAACACTTGTATGTTACCCAATTCAGTGAAATTTTGTTAACCAATTCTTTGTAATTTACGCAAATTAGTTTCCGTCGGAAGTTAACAATGAACGAATAGAATGCCAGCATGTAAAGTTTTCGCATTTGCCCTGTATAAATAATTGCGGCACCAAACACATCCCCAGTGACATCGCTGTGACGTTCCGTCAATTGGCCGCAACAAATTGCCTACGGTTAATATGTAAATTAAACACGACCACCATCAATTAAACAGGTGCTTCCATGGCACTCGCATGACGTTTCAAATCGAAAAAAGTAAATAGAATTTAACCTGTTCGTATAAAACTTACTTAAAATTAATTTATTTGATTCATTTACATTTATAGGATAAAAAAACGAGATTTACATTGTAGGAGGTCAGATGCTTTTAAATGATAGGTTGCAAAGGTTATATAATTACATGCTCGTAATAAGCATTAACTTTGTGGCTGGCCATAATTTACAATAAAATATATAAATTTGTTTTAGACCACTTTAATTTTAATTACACTTTACCGGTTTCGGAAGAACCTTCGTCAGGAGAATATTAAAACTAACCTATGATACAAAATATTGATAGATATATACCAAACATTTAGGTGCTGAAGTGGGAGGTCAAGGGGGGAGGGGGGTAGTTTCGGGAAATCCAGAAATAACAGAGCGGTTTATTGGAAACATATCTAGAATGGGACTAAACGATAAAATAATTTGGTTATTCAATATATTAGCGCCATTATTTAGGGATTTTTTAATTTCAAGTGCTTCCAAGTTATCTAATTTTTTGCTTTTATTATTACCACTCCAGCACCTAAATGTTTGGTTTACATCTATCAATATTTTGTATCATAGGTTAGTTTTAATATTCTCCTGACGAAGGAAGGATTCTTCCGAAACCGGTAGAGTGTAATTAAAATTAAAGTGGTCTAAAACAAATATATATATTTTATTGTAGGTTATATATTTATTCAAAAAAATAATTTGTATGGCTTTGTTCTTCGCAATGTCTTCTTCCCTCGTGATGTCAATTAACTTTAATAAGATAAAATCATTTCAGAAGGCCTATCGGGGAGTTTAGTAAACTAATAATATTTGGTTGACGAAAAAAATGCAAAAAATAAGTGAAAAAATCGACCACTTGGAATAAACCCATGTCGTGCGATAATGGGCTCTATAGAGAGTTATTGAAGGGATCTATATCTCATCATTTTTGTGTTGGATGCGACAATTTTGTTCTAGAGGGTAGTAAAAAAACAAAAAAAATAGGAAATAAATTGTTAACTAACACAAATAACAAATCTAAAAATCATTTAATGTATTTCCTATTTGTAATCTAGGTGTAGGAACTTACTGTTGATTCTCGTATGATCGGAAGTTTCAAGGGTACTTCGGTTCGTTAGGTTACGAGTCCTGTTTATTATCTTCGAATTTACAATGAATATTGGGACTTACGTCCGTTCTTGGATGCTATGTGTTTATCTGAGGAAAAGGTAACTGGTCGAAGACGATGATATAATCGGCTATTTCCGTAACCGTTTGGTTATTAGACTCTCTTATACGGTACAACTACTGACCTCTGTTGAAACACCTCAAAACTACTTATAACTACTTACACTAACGGCATCGGTTGAAAGACATTGAAACTACATACATTTTCATATACACTACACTAATATTGTATTATGATAATGTAGTTTCTCCAAAGTGTCGGCAAAGGGAGTTCTATTAGTAGGGATGCCCGAGGAATAATATTGGTGATAGTATTTTAAGTGCGGTCTATGAAAAAGGTTAACGTTACACTGTGTAAAAGTTAATAGATTTCACCCTAGGTGAGATTTCTATGCGAAATTTTACAATAGAAGGGGTGCGAAGGAAAGAACTATTCATAGTTCACTCCTAAAGTTGATTAGTTACATACTCCAAATAAACAGAAAACTACAAAAAAACTGAATACTTTTGTAGGATTTCTTTGCGAAATAAATTAAAAACAATAAATGTAATAGTATTTTTCTACTAATATTTCATGGTAAATTAAGGCATGGGATATACTTATCTTGAAATCTAAATATTTCCTTTGTGTTAAGTTACCTTTAGCTAACATTTTGTGCTCGTTTCCTTGGAATATCCCTATAAAGGGAAAAACTTCCACTAATAAAATTTGCAGCCTTTTAAGGCTGTACGTTCCAAGAATACGAGATATTTTAAATCATCTTTGGAGAAACGAGAAACATTTATCAGTCTACTAAATATTCGACTGGTTTATTGCTCCCGTTTTGCCAAATTTATTCCACAATCGCTGAACATTTTTCAAACTGAAAATTGTGTTAACTTCGACAGAATGAAATTACAGGTTCATTCAGTCAACGGATTCACTGAACAGTGAATAATTTGAGAATTAATATCAGGTATTCCCAGTTATACCTCCGAATGTTTTAAAACTCTTGCGATTTAAATTGAAACGGCGCTTTACGAAACCAATGTGCCTAGAAATGTCGATTAAGGTCATTCATGAAAATGGAATTTAATTTTCATTATTAATAAGCCATTGAAGCCATTGTTATAAACCTAGTCTCGTATACGAAGAATATTTTCTTGCGATTAAAATTTTATGAATCCCAACTTGTAACTTATTTTTGCTAAGCATCAAAATCTTTTTTTTAGGTTTCATACCAATTAAACAAGATGGAATTTCAACAAACCTTTGAAATCCTATTACCTACTTACGTTAGACAATTTTTTTTTAAATCCTATCACCTACTTACAACACGTCACCTATTTAACCAATGTTTTCATTACTTTTAATGACTTTTCTAAGGAGGTTGCCTGATTTGACGTTGCATGATTCTAAGTTGTCCAGTCATCCTCTTTTTATGCAAATTATTGCTAGCGCGGACCCGTGAAAAATCACTCGGTATTATAGTTGAAGGATTTTTGAAACTGAAAGTGTTCATTAAGTATTTGCTTCGGAATAACATTGCCTTTCAAAAACAAATATTGCCATTTTTCTCAATATTTTATATATCGAATTACAGATACGTCAAAAATATACTTTTCAAATGAACCATAAAGCGATTCGCTCACTGAGGCAACTGAAAACTGTCAACTGGCAACTGTCTTTGTATGACAATGTGATGGCCCGCATACTAAATAATTACTCAAAAACCCGTTGTCAATGGTAACGCAAGCAGTGACTCCCGACTCGCACTGCCGATTGCCGTGGCCGGCTGTTGCTAGTTGCCAGCTGTTAGCTGATTGTTCTTCGTCTATGGTTAAAATAGCTTTTTGACCATTCAAGACATAGAGCGCCTTAGTGAACTTGAAAGATCATCTGTCAAAAATGTAAACAAAAAAATGCTTGTTTTAAAAATTGGTTTATTATTTAAAAAATTCAAATTCCTTTCTGATTATAGCTACTAAATTTGAATTCATTACGCAGAAATATTTCACATCACGCATAACATCATAGAAAACGGAAATTAGTAATTAGTTTAGGTAAATGTGGGTTGATTTAGGTTATGGATTGTACGTATCGATCCTTACCTGATCGATAAGTTTTTTATTGATGTGATCGCGGATGTTTTAATGATAAGCAAGATTGACACTGAATTTATATTTATTATAACCATGTTTTAGTTACATCAAAACGCGACAATTATTTGATTTAGAAGGATTTTAGAATGTAGACAGAACGTTTTTACAACACAGCTAGCCAGAACGAACTTTTCGCGCTCTCTTTGGTTTATCGGCTGTCGGTAGGGTTTTCTGATCAAGTGTTGTCATATTAAAAATAAATATTTTTGGATGTTCAGTGTTATAAAGGTACTGTCTACAGTTAGTACGTTTGATTTGACTTAAGTCCATAAAACAAAAAATAAAATCATAATACTTTAGTTCCAGGAAGGTAAAAGGTATGAAGGGTGAGTAGGGATCTGGGGGTTAGTGCGTCCAGGAGACGAGCGTACGAATCCATTCCTACAACTGCGGTGCAGGGCGATGTACCAAGAGGATGTACCTGCTGGATAGGTCAAAGGTTCTCCCTCAACCATTTTCTCCCGATCCGGCCTACCACGCAGTTTGTGGGCAGACTCAACCTCCGCCAAGACCAGCACAAACCTCACCTCACGAACCCGGCTACCCCTGTTAAGTCAAACCAACCGTAGCGAACCATTTTTTTTTTCACAAATTAATAATTAAAAATAATATAAGAACTATTATAAAACGTTCAAGAGTGGAAGATACTCTCAGAATTGCCCTGGTGTAAGACCACCATTCAGAATTGTAACGTTGCTTAATAATGACTTTAGCCTGCTTAGTGACTAGATCTTAATAGCAGGTACTTCCCCACCTCCCTCTTCTCAATCTCCTTCCCCTCCCCACATACCTTTAGCCTTACAAAATACCCCAATTGGGGATGCCATAGTTTTACTGGCTCCAGACGGGAGCCAGTAGGGACTCTTGCGAGGTATTCACATAGGTATTCACATATAAAAAACATAACTTGGGGTGACCTATGGCAGAGCTGTTGGTTACCCAATAATGGTTTCTGGGGCGGCGGTATCCATACCCTCGAAATTAGCTCCTCGAATGCTCTATGGTAACGTACATGTTCGTACATGCTCCGCCTGGGAGTACTATACTTCTGCTTATTATTGAGACGATAGGAAAGTTATTTATTGATTTGAAAGAAAACTCGTGTCAATCTAAAACTAGCGATTTACACACGACTTTTCGACTCCTAGACCCCAGACAGACCAAATAACTAATATTAATAATTATATATTATTAATATTAGTTAATTGGTCTGTCTTTATATATTATAATTAATAATTAAAATTATTAATTATTTGTCCATGAAAGAATTTCGACATTTTAAAATGTTTGATGAACGTCACCCAAAGAAAAAGTTAAATACTTTTCTACGGGCATGGACATATTGCGTGATTGAATTATGTTTCTCAGAATTTTTTTCCAACCGAAAGAATGTAAAAACTTCAATTTATTTCTCATTATAAAATAGAGACAGAATCTAGACAATTTTTATGCTTTTAAAACTATTTTCATTATGTGAAGTTAAACATAAAAATTCTAAAATACTGATGACAATTTCTCATTTACTGACGCAGTAGAAATAATTTATTGATGCTGTCTTTTTTGTATTTTAGGATTTAAAGTTTGATGAATTCAGGAAGTTTACTAAATTATATTTACAAAATTGGGCAAGGTATGGATATCTCCGTTCGGGGAACCTTTCATTGTATAGCCAACACTTCCAAATGTCACCCCAAGTAGTTGGCTACGTTTGGTGACTTGGCAGAGGTTTCCGTGATCATGGGGTGAGCTTTGTGCAGCTTTAGAGAGGCCAGTTAACGGATACCATTTAACTTCTCCTGTAGTAGGACACACTGACCCCCAAATTCCTACTCACCCCTAATACATTATTCCTTCCCAAAACTTTCTTTCCTTAAAAATACCCTTCACACAAGATCCCCAATGACGACATAGGTCACGAAGGAAAGAACTTTTCTCAGGGACTCTTGTCTGGAGTTAGCATAAAAAAATAAAGTGTCGATGATTCAGATTTCCAAACAAAAGCGGACTTTATTAATTTAAATACAAAAGTCCTTTAATTTCACAAACAATCCCAGGTTCAAACAAGACTACGATTTATAACAAATTTCCTCACGAAAAAAACTATTATTCTGGTTTTTTCTTCAATGTTTCTGGCTTTTATCCTTTAAGGGTGTTTTAGGTCATCATTTCAAAATAAGGAGAGAGAAAATGCGAATTTATATATCTATTTTATTTATATGGCCAATTTTCATTATTACATACGGCGATTGGAGTCGAGTTCTGATATCAAAGATATGAGATGTTGAATGGAGAGCAAGCAATTTTATATAAGACATTTTAACAATATTTCTACCAAAAAATGTAAATTAACATCATAACTTTATTTGTTGGAACATGTCGACCAGATTTCATATAATCTTGCTCACACTATATTAATATTACGATAGGCAGTTTATATACTTCTCCACGAAAGTACATATACCTAGAGGCACGATCTATTCTTTTTAATAGGATTTTTTCATAAATATTTTTTTCTTATAATATCTTTAGTATCTTTTTTATAAGCCACAGTCCTATCAAATCGTTGATAAACCCAGTCATTACAAATACAAAACTGCAAACGCTCATGAATCAAGTATTCCAATCATAGAACAAACAAAACTTTTCTATTCATTGTTCCGTCGTTTTACTGGAGCTTTAGTAAAAGTTTTACAGGATAATAAAAGTTCCATTGGCTCGGCTACTGCATTTTTAATATTGAAGGAGATGAATGGTCAATTTATGGACAATGTAAAGCAGAATATTCATGACGAAATTTAATGAGATTTGGGAATGAACTTACTATGCGACAGTTTCGTCAAACATACAAAAACAGTAGGTATTAGATAAATGTTGAAAGTTTTTAACCCGCCATTGGTGACTTATATGTCTGTGAGACCGGGTGTTTTAAAAATTTGGAATAACTTTATTCTCCGTTATTGTTTTTTGTTGTAATTTTGAGTAGCTGCCGCATTACACGCCCCCCACCATCAGTTCGTGACAAAACTGCTTAGTGAACACACATTGTTTTTTTTTTTTACTAACCGGTCGGTGAGACCGTGCGCCACCGCGTGTATAAGTAAAATAATCAAGGGTTAATTTTTTATTATTCGCGTATTTTACCTAGTTTATTTTTTTAATTATTATTCTATTGTGTTATATACATATATGTATATTTGATGGAAAAAAAAACAGAAAAAACAAGTACTCTTGCCATAAATGTCAACAATATTTGTGTCTTGAACACGTAGTGCCGTATTGCAGCATCTGAAGAAATTTTGTTTTTGAGATGTATTTTTTGTTATTTTTTGTTTGGAAGCATACTAATTTTTCTTTATTTTGTAAAAGCTCCGAATGTCGAAAGACTTAAAAATGTTCTTTTCCTTTATGAATATGTGATTTTTTATTTTTTTCTTAATTTTAAAAAAGTATTAATAAAAACATTGTTATTTTTAATACTCTAACTAAAAAATGTTGTGAACTTTAATATTGAAATAAAAGAGCTTAAATTGATTAAATATCTTAGTTTTATTGTCAAAGAGCGTAAATTAAAAAAAAAAAAACATGAACTATTAGTAACACGTTTCGAAAAATCTTCGGTTGAAAACCCCGGTGGGTGAGACCGGCGTCACCATTGATCAAAGGCAAAATTTGCGTCACCGTTAGCGGGTTAAGAAGAAAATGAAAGATTTTAACCCTAGAAAGATAATCTACGTCTTTGCGACGTAATCTTGACAAAAGTATTGCTGAATTTTTTTTCGCAACGTAGCGCGCTGTCTATCTCAGCTAGCCCTGTTGCCGAGCAGAGCTTGCGCAGGGCGACTGTTTCATCACGGTAACTACTACAATTACGATTATCTTTTATGTAACTTTAAGATTTTTTTCTTATAATTTGTCCTCGTTTCTTTCTGTTATCTTTTTTTAAATTTCTTTTATTCTAATTATCTATTTAAATTTATATTCAAAGTTCATTTGAATTTTATCTTCCAAGATTAAAATATCGAAATTAGTTTAAATTTCTGCCATCTCGGAACAGGCTCAGCCTAGTGAGGTGGTATATTATATAAAAAATATGTATTTGTATATTATGTAATATTATCTTGGTTAAAAATATTTTTTAAAAATAAATAAAAAACCTGATTTTAGCGTAGAATAAGTTATTCTTTTAAAATATAACGATTGATTAGCATTTAAGCGTTCATAACCATAGAGTATAAAACCAAACATTATTTTTCAATAAAAATGATGTTTTATTTTGATTGAGTTTCTCTAATAGTGTCTTCATTTAATTAAACATTAGAGAATTATTGAGACTTTTTAAAAAGTAGATGAAACATTTAAATAATACGTCTATTATCTGTACCTTAAAGGATAAACCACGAGAGTCCATTTTGGACTTTTATTCAGGAAAGCGAAAGTGTTTGTAGGTCTACACATTTTTTACTTACTGCAATAATTAAGGATATGTGAAAGGTATATTTCATAATATCATTCGATTTTGGCCATAGTTAAGACAAATATATCAATTTATGAATATATTTTAATTTATTCTCGAAAGTAAAATTGACACCAGTGGTTTGGTAATTAGTTAAATCATATACTGTTTCATCTAATAATGTAATGAAATAAAGACAATTTTTCTGCATCAATAATCAACTAAAGTTATCAACTCAAAAGTGAACTTCCATGGTTTATCCTTTAAGGTACAGTTATATTTTAACATATTTATAAAGTCTTGCTTGTAAAGTTTTACTATCTCAAAATGTCGCACAACTCTGTTCCGATCCCTTCGGATATCCTCATTTGAATTACAATGGTACTGTCCTACACGGTTTTATCACACATAGGTACACCTAAGGGACCTCAGCTGCTGCATTATGTAATATCCTGGGTTTAATCAGTTCCATATTTTACCTACGGTGAAGGTTCCAGAAGAACCTATCAGAATCGCTCGGGCGGGAGATTGAACATAACTGTAAAGTTGATTGAAATCACTTCAACCTGGATTAGCAAACAAATATGAAACACTTCTTCAAATTTTGCAAATTACCTTTGTGGCAAATTGTACTTTTTGTCTTTGATCTTCTAAGCACCTCCCCTTTGCACCTATCCCCCCCCCCACTCCCCGTTGATCTTCTAAGCACCTCCCCTTTCCACCTCTCTCCCTCCACTACGTCCATTTCTACCCACGCCTATCTTTCTATTCTTGATAATTTAGATTTTAGTACATTTAATGTCCTGATGAAGAGAACATCGTTCTCGAAACATTCGATTTTTTAAATAAAGATTATCGTGGTAAAAACAAAGTGTTTTTAGTTATTTCAATAAATATGAAACAGTTCCTCGTTCCTTTCTCTTCCCTACTTCACTTGATTCTCAATATTACATTTAAGAGGTTACCATAGTTCTACTTCCCCTTAGGTATTCGGTGCCATAGGTCGCCCCAAGTGATTCACTGCGTTTGGTGATTTAGCGGGGGTGCCCGAGTTCATGGGATGAGGTTTTGGCAGCGGATTCGTTTGCCCGCTTACTGCGTGGCGGCCTGATAGGAAGATACCGATTGATGGAGATCTTTTTACTTCTTCAACCGGACTCTCTTGACCCATCGTGGGATGGATTCATACGTCCGACACTCCTGAACACATTGAGTTTGGATTCCTACCCACCTCTCAGACACTTTTACTTCCCAGAACTTCCCCTCTTTCCTCCCATAAAAAGACAGGCTTTGAAGGATTTTTCTTTCTTTTGGACTTTTTGTGTGGAGCTAATGTAAAAAAAAAACTAAATTTTTGTGTGCTGTCAAATGAACTACATTTTTTGTTTAAGAAGATAGTATTAATAAAAAAGTAACAGTCGCAATTGCGAATCGAACCCAGGGTCTCTGTCTTACCGGAACACAACGCCTTATATTAGGCCCTTTTTATTTTATTTTTTTAAAAAGAAAGACAAACATTCCCGGGTTACGAATAACCCAACAACATTTGAAAATCTCCTACTACCACCACACTAAGCGGAAGATGTTGCTTGTGTTGTGATGGAGGACTTAGCCAGCCGAGGCAACGAACACGGAACGCCTGGGTGGGACCCAAATGCGATGCAAACTCAACCACTGACCGGACTATAATTATTTATTGTTCTGTGTCTTCTTCCGTTTCACATATACTTATATTTTATTAGTATTATCTTATTCTTCAGTGATAGGTATACTACATTGATATATATAACCTTCAAGTATCACTAACAAAAATATTCCAAAAAAATTGTATATTATTTTAGCTGATTGCTCTACCAACAGTCAACACCCTACCTTTTTTATATTTATTAAATTTTCTAACTGTTGTTTTCCCTTAATTTCCTACGGTTGACGTTTAATATTTCATTCACGGGAACAATGTTGTCGTTTCATATGCAAAATGAGAGTTGTACGTGTTAAAGTATTATACATTATTCCTGGCAACATTGTGATACATCGGCCATTGTCGTTATCCCGCGGAGCCACTGAGGCTTTGTTACGTTCACGCGAATATGGTTCACGTGAACCCGTAATTCGTACGCGTATTGCCTGTGAATATCATTTACTTCGTACGCAAACACTACATTTAAAATAACTTTTAATAGAAACGTTACGCGTGGAAGAGTTTCAATTTTAAACGGTTTCATTTTTTAATATCACACACTTCTGAAGCTTATTTATAAAGCATATTGTTTCACTGCTCATATTTACCGCAAATTTCAGAGGATTTGTTTAAGTTTTGAAAAAGTTAAGAAAAATGTTTTTTTTTCAATAAAAGTTGAAATAAAATACACCATACATTTTTTCGTCTCGTTAAAAATAGTTTGCATATGTTTTCAAAAATAAATCCTTAAAACATTATTGGTAAGAAGTTTAGTAACATAACCAAAAGATTCCACTTCTTCAAATTTTGCAAATTCACTTTGTGGCACCATTTTATTAATGACAAATTAAAACACTTTGTTTTAACACGATAATCTAAAAAGGTTCCATTTCAATCCGAAAGGTTCCATTTTCCAAGCCAGCAATTCAAATAAAGTTTTATTAAAAATATTATTTTCCAAGTAAAATAAATATTGAAAAATTCAAATCATTTAGCTTCATTTTGTTCATGATCGTATTATATTTTATGTTTTATGCAAATATTAAAAAAGCGTCACATATATTTTATAGTGGTGGTAGTAGGAGATTTTCAAATGTTGTTGGGTTATTCGTAACCCGGGAATGGTTGTCTTTCTTTAAAAAAAAACTTATAATGTATCGCCGGGTCGCATAGACCCTGCCAGGCATAACAGGTGGTGTAATATCAGAAAAGTGTAAAATAATCCCACTTTGTATTTGCGTGCAAACTTATTTGAGTCATCACTTTAATTAAGTATGTACAGTAAATATCAACTTCAGGACGAAAGCTTGGAACAACCCCGATTGTAATGCAACAATATCTAACGGATTAGCATTTGTCCAAATTGTTACACTAGACAGGTGTTGACAGGAATCTTACTAACATAAAAAGTTTGTATGGATGTATGTGTGTTTGTTACTCTTACAAGCAAAAACTGCTAAATGTATTTTAATGAAACTCTACAATAATATAGCTCGTACGTCAGAATAACATATAGGCTCTATAAAGCTAGCTATTTCCAATATATTATAAATAATAATTATTGTTTAATAGAAAATGTCAAAATTTGAGAATGACATTTTGCAAAACAATCAAATTTCATTTAAATCTAAATTCTATTTTAGAAAATTAGTGAATTTATTTAAAGTACTCGCCTAACACTTTGAATCGAATCAAGAATTATAGATATTTTAAATAAATATAAACATAGATGGGACCTAAGAAAAGAAAATAGGCTAATAGAAGTACTAATCCTGCGCAGACAAAGTCGCGGGCAGAAGCTTGTGAATAATATACCCAGAAGATCCTCATCACGAAGTTCCATATAGACAATGCAGCACCGAAGGGTTGGCTGTAGGGCAACATTGGACCCATCGACATAATTCAAATCTATTTTCATAACCCTTTTTTCCAATAATAGTGCTTTCTTTGAACTTTATACCCCTAAGGGTGGCAACATAAATAGAAAAACAATATCAGACCATTGCGTGCTTCCCGTTAATAACGCACTGATATCACAAAATTGCCCTTTAAAAACATTTTCGATAAATTCAAAACGACATCTTCACGAGAACATAATTGTTGGTCGAGTTTTAAAAAACATTTGTTTGAGATCTCTCTTTTGTGTTTAACTTTGAAAACTGCTCACAGTGCTCACTCAAAGCATGAATAAAAAATTCCGATAGACAAAGTCTATGTAAGTATTTTAAGCTCCGTTTCATTCAGTGGCGATGCAATAAATGCATTTTAATGCTCTTTTTATGGCATTGCATTGTTCGTTTGTACGTTTCCCCGAAAATTTTGGACAAACCCTTTGTTGTTTTCCTGGTTTACAATCTATTATTCCACGGTTAAAATCCAAAGCTTATGGACCTGCGTTTAAAAAAGGCTTTCTATTTTCTGAAATTTTGGGTTAATGCATGAGCTGGTAGGTACTTTTTAATTATTTAAAATATATATAGAAAAGTTTTTTTACAAACCAATCTTTCACTTTATATATATATAAATATATATTTTTTAATAATATCTCCACACAGGAGGCCCTGAAGAAAATAATTCCCCTCAGGGCCTATGTCATCTTTGGAGATGCTGTGTGTAGGCATCTTTTTAGGAAAGGAAGGAGAAGATATGTTGGGAAGGAAAAAGGTATGAGGAGTGGGTAGGTATCTGGGGGTCAGCGTGTCTAGAAGTAACGGACGAACGAATCAATCTGTCGAGAGTCCGGGTGGAGAGTCTAGGATAGGTCTCCCTCAACCAGTTTATCTCGATCTGGCCCACTACGCAATCGGTGGACAGGTGCATCCAATACCTGGACAAACCTCACCCAGGGCACCCCTGCTAAGTCACCAAACGTAGCGAATCACTTGGAGTGACCTATGGCAGAGGTGTTGGTTATCCAATAAATGGTTCCCTGAGCGGCGGTACCAGCAGATTGTTTGTGTGCCATAATTGGATATATCAGTAAAAGAAGCCGAATGCGACGCACTTGGCACTCGTTTTTTAGCCAACAATAACAACGCAAATTTTTTGTAATTTGAAAAATTCTCTTTGAAAGAAGAAGTTATTTTAAATACTTCTAAATTAAAACAATAAAGAAAACATAACACACAGCAAAAACAAAAAAGTTATAAAAATTAATGTTATAAAAAAAAAGCATAATACATTGGTAAAAATGATAACAAAACTCCTATAATCTCACATAAATAGATATTAAGTATAAACAAAAATTGCAGATATTGTATATTTTATATACGTCTATTTGAGTTTCGAAATATAAAAGAATTGAAAACCACTCGAGCGCTTTTTGCCACATTATGGCACTATTTACAAATCCTCGGATTGCTTTGTTGCCAAAATCTGGCATATTTAAAAAAAAAAAGTTTTATTCAAACGACTGCATAATATATTATATATTCAAAATATAACAAAATAAATATTCTCTAGATTCTTTAAAATGTTTTGAGGTTAAAGATTTAATTATATTTTTTTATAAATCCTACAAATATATGATAATAGACAAAAGATAGGGAAATTCATCTTGGCTACATAGAACTATAATTAGTTTGTATGTCTCCATAATTAAATTCGGAGGTATGATTTTTTTAATGTGGGCGGAAAAATTTACTTTAGCAATGCGAATAAAAATATTTTTATTGATCGGTCGCTCCAGTGGATAAACAATATTTAAAATGATTACGTTTAGGGTGAAATATATATGTTATAAAGAAATAATCGTCTTCCCAACGGTTACTGAATTTTCTTTATCCTTCAACGAGTTTCCATTTCTTCAAAATCATCAATGGCTAAAAAATAAATGTAATTATTAATAATATATCACTTAACTAAGTGCAACTGTGGATATGCAACGTGAGAGAATCTAAATACTAATCTGCACTTATTGGTCCTTGTTATGCGATCGGACAAGTTGCGTGTCCAGAACTCAACTAATTCCCAAAAAATAAAATCTTCATACTGACGGAAAGGGATCGAAATGACAATCTAATCTCCTTCAACGGTAGCATTGTTTCGAACAGGTCCTCCATTGATATGCTCGGTAAGTGACCAGCTCAGATGTGGGGGATACATCGAGGCCAGAGTTAAGTTAGCCTCTCAGAAACTGGGCGTACTGTACAGGGCCCGCAGATACTTTAATAGTACACAACTGCTAACCCTGTACAAATCGCAAGGGCGCTCCACGGTTGAATTTGGCAGCCACCTCTGGTCTGGAGCCCCAGAGTACCTGAAAAACACCCTCGACTTTGTGCAGAAATGGGCGGTCCGTTTGATAGATTTTCCCGTCATAACAAACGGATTGCAATCTTTAGAGCGCAGGCGTCGGGTGGGAATGCTATCCTTGTTCTAGCGGTACTTCAATGGAAGATGCTCCGAGGAACTAGCGTCATTGATCCCCTCGGCACCGGTGCATAGTCGGGAAATAATTTTCCGCAGAGCCTTTTGTATGGACTTAATATAAAAAAAAATTAAATAAAAATGATTAATAACATATATATATATTTAAAAACTTAGTTATTTAAATATAATATATGAAAAAAATGCTCCTTTGTCTTTGGAAACCAAAAACATAATTAATATTAAAATTTTAGTTAATATTTGATTTTTTTGTAACATATAATTTCTGATCATTTAATAATTTTGTTCTGTTTTTGTGTAGGTAGAAACTGAAATACTAAAAATAGGTTTTGAACTACCAATTCAATATAATGAAAGAAGCCAAAAACAGCAAAGTTAAAATAAATTATTATCGATAATTGATGAGAGGTACATTCTACCCACCAACTTCTTAGAGATACGGAAAAAATAAAGAAGTAATTTTTCTTTGGAAATCGAGAAAAGCTCAAGTCTCAATATCATAATATTCTCAGTATTAATATCAGTTGCAGGAACTATTCAAGAGGATTCTCAGAATAAAGTTTATTTAATTATTATTAATGAGACGTTAGAAATAAAATGAACCATGCTTTATTTTTAAATGGGCTGTGTTTTGGTTTGAAATTCCAATATTATAATTATTCAATTCAGTTTCATCTTTCTGCCCCTATTCTCGGAAGGTTACAGAAAATGACAGTTCGATAAGATACTTAGAAGGATCGACTTATAAGCTCGATGAAACGCTATGTACCGGCCTCCAGGCAAAAGATCATTGAAGTGTAAAACTTGTTATCACGTTTTAGTTCCGGCTTTACTGTGTTTTATATTTATTTTGGAAATCCTGATATTTTCTTTCAGCAGTTATTCGATATCACTTTTTAGAAACAAGATTTCGCATGAACATGACTACAAACATATTCATTCTACCCTTTTCCCCGCGAGGCAGACTGAAAGGATGAAACTCAAAACTATTCTAACCTTACATATGCTTATTTAGCAACAATCATACACATTCTCTTGAATAATTTTCTGGTACTCCAATTAATCCCTCACTAGACCTATTTTGAGAGGTCTTCAACTATGTGCATAAGTACAAAGAATTTGAATTCTGTGTTTGAATACATTTGGAACACCGAAAATAAGTCGAGACGTAAAACCCAACCAATTGGCTCCATTACTTTCTTGTCTACCTTTGATGTATCCGACTTCTTCTCCATGCTTTGTACCTCACATGCCCTTTCTTTTGAAGTTCTTGCCTCCTACATTTTTTATTCACCCTTTCGTATTTTTAAAACGATCTAATTTTTACTTCTAAATATTAACCGAATTCGTGCAAATCTCTTCGTGACCACATCTAATTTACAAGGTTTATTCGGTGATCACGTCACAACTAACTTCAAAATGAGACGTTCTTCTCAAGTTGTGTCGAGGAAAGTTTGAATAATTCACAGGATCCCAGGAAAGAGTTCCCCAAAAAGTCATAAAGCGAAAGCACGCGTGTAAGGTTACCCGCCTCCTTGAAAAATGATGGATATAAACCGGGGAAGAAAAGTTATGACGGATTCATGCTGCCCGCGATTTTCCTGATTTATGCCGAAAGTATCTCATGCCGACTAAGGTCTTATTCATGTATTTTCAGGATTTTATTTCAACTAGCCGACACCTTGAAATCCTGAAGAATTGTTATTGTTGTTTAAAGTTACAATTCTAAAAGGATTTTCTAGAGAAAAGCGCTTAGAGCTGAAAATGTACTTTTTATTTTTAAAAATTTATTATTAAATCATTATGAAGGATACCTTTTTAAAAGTACGAGAAAAGCCTTGTATTTTTACTCTGCTTATTTATGATGACTTAGCCGGAATATATTCCACCTTGCTCCGGGCATATTTTAACTTTTAAACACGTGATACAATATTTAGATCAGAGAGAAAACTCTCGACCATATAAAACATAAAAATGTTTTAGAAAATAATTTAAATTAAAAAAATAATCATATGTTGATTGTTTTGCTAACAACGAGGAATCGACCTTTTCCCAGGTGAAGTTAAATTTTCATATAATATAATTTTGTGGTTTATTATATTTTGAGAGTGGGTTAAAGCAGGTGTCGAGGAAGAATATGTAATTTAAAACAATATATTTCTTATATATTATATTCAAAAATGGTTAATTTTGTATTTTTCTGTTAAAGCTTCACGATTTTAGATTTTTTTCGGTCATTCAATACTTTCCATGAGTATATAACAAAAGGTACAAAGTTTTTTAAGATTTCAATTCTTAAAAAAGTACCACGAATAAATTCGCTTCAATATATAAATATTTTCATAATATTAATTGGACAATCACATCCACCATATTACAAAGATTTCGGAAAACCGAAATACTTAAGGCCCATTAACCAATTAAGAATTCAAATTACATCTTGCGATCGTGCCCTTGCAACTCTTTCGAATGAGAAAGATTGATTATTCTCCGTACCCAAAAGTTAAACTAATAACTTAATGTCGACTTTATTTTATTCAAAATTTGCTTTAATATACCTACAATAAAAATGCTCAAACGCGTGATGATACATTTTTTAATATCCTCTACTTCTTGTAAGTATTTTTTATCATAGGTATTTGTGATTTTTCAATAATGTCGAAGCAAAATAAGTGTGTAAAAAATATTGAAATATTTTTATTTGAAGACCCTAAATAAATAGAAAAACTGAGGTATTTTTGTCACAAAACACGTTCTCGGATTTATTTTTAACTATTTTAATTGAACTAAAATTAAAATTCGGAAAGGTGTATTTACTAGATTCAGTATTGATTTATTTTACAATATGATTATATGATTTGAAAATTGTGTTGTGTAATACAATATTTCGTTTGAAAATTTAACAAATCTGACAACAACGACCAACGGTATAACCTCACTATATTAAAAATTATCATAGTTTTTCAAAATTTTAAAAATGATTTTACCAGATAAAATAGCAATCTATAAATTTTTTAAAATAGAGTCAATACGTCAAGAACTTGATTTAAAAAGGACAAATTTCCGGTATTCTCTGATTTTACCCTCTTGACAGAAAACTTGTAGTTTGGACCATAATGTAATATCTAAATGTCTATATCAATTATTATTTCGATGTTAATGGGGTAATATTAACATTGTTCGTATGTTGTTTTTGGTATTCAATAGTCGAATAATTTAATTTGCGCCATAGTGAATTACTATTTTAAATTAGAACTAATCATTGACTCCAAAACAAGCAGTAAAATCACAAACCCTTCAAACTCAACAAAGATCTCAACAAAGGTAATATTGACTTTATATCTGTGAGCTGGAAGCTGTGATTTAAGCCGATATTATTTAAATGGACTGACGGTTCTCAGAAACTAACTAATATTCAGCTCCAACTAAGATTTTTCTTGACAGATTATTATTCAAACTTATTACAGTCGCAAATCACAATCAGAAGATTTTGATGTTTCAAAAACAAACTAAAACACCCTTTGGCTCAAGCGAAACCTTTCCAAGAACTTAATCTCTTTCTTTTCCTTAAAAATACCCTCTACACAGGATCCCCTAAGATGACATAGGCCCAGATGGAAATTATTTTGAGTGAATGTAAAAAAAAACTTTTATTATTTAATTACTTGTTCGAAAGTCTGGGAATGTAATATTTTACCCAAATTTTCAGAATGTTGTGAATATTGTAAAATTTTACCACGTGATAGGTGCAGATAATAAGACGGAATCCTATAATGTATTTTTTAATGCTTTCTTGAATAAGATTGAAAGTAGGTATTCTTTCTGATAGTTCTAGCTTGATGTAGTTTGACCATTGAAATTTTCTTATAATATTTGAGTATTTTATCCCTTAAACAATTTGTTTTATGTGCGCCTCATATGCCTGGTGTTATTGACAACCCATTTAAACTCTTTTCTGTATTTCTTGGGCATTAACTATGTAACAATCACTAGACATTTTGTTTTGAAAAGTTTTAATTTTCTATGAACTTTAGTTACTTAAATTTTAATTTTTCTGCTACCGGTTTCGACACATCCGTGCCATTCACTAGCAAACATAAAACACAAAGTCACAGAAAATTAAAACTTTTCAAAACAAAATGCCATTGAAACTTTTTGCTAAAATATTAGAAGGCTATATTATCTTGGCGATGTGTCTAAAAGAATCCCAATATAGAAGGACAAACTTCTAAAATTGAAACCCACATAAAAGCCTGCCCCCCTGCCTGACTAGAGATCCGGAGGTCGCGGGATCAAATCCCGGCGTGCGCAGATAAATTTTATTTGATTGATTTGTGTTTTCACAAATTAATTATTTAAAATAATATAAGGAATATTTGCGAGTGGAAGATACTTTCAGTATCGCCCTAGTATAAGACCACAATTCAGAATTGAAATCTCCTTCCCCTCCCCTCTTACCTTCAATTAGGGATATACATACCCCAATTAGGGATGCCATAATCGTAATGGCTCCAGACGGGAGCAGTTGGGACTCTTGTGAGGTAATAACATAAAAAAATAAAATAAAACCTTTAAAAATACAAGAAACTAATTAACACGACTACGTAACTTAAGAAGAAGCCACAAGTCAAAAATCTGTATATTCTTATTTCGCCATGAATATGTATGTATTCGGCCTAAAGATCGTTTTACAAACGGAGTCCAGAAACGCTCGATTTCGAGCCCTAAATTGATTTTTACTTGTTTTTTGAATAATATTCTAATAAAATAAAAATAAATTAATCAAGAAAAACTGTAACAGATTATCTTAGCCATAATCTTGCATTTTTTAAAGTTTAAAATATTTTGTTTTCATACATTTCTAAAGAAAAACATGATTTTTTTAAGTAGCGTACGCTTATGTTTTTCACAAAGTAATTAGCATTTTTATTATAATTTTTTTTAAGCGAAACGATAAAAAAAGCTTCAATTTATTCAAAATACATGTTTTGGTATTTTAATTAATGAAGAAAATATTAGCGAAACTCAATCGAAAATCTAAAACAGAAAAAAATTCCTAAAAAGCCGAAGGTCCTGGGTTTGAGTTCCAGATGTGACCCGATCTTTCTCTGATTTTTCTGTTAGAAATTTTCGATTGAGTTTCGCTAATATTGCCTTCATTAATAAAAATATTATATATCGTTGAAGAAGAAGACAACAATAATAATCTAAATTAAAATATGAAAATGAACAAGACAGAAAAATAATAAAACATAATGCTCAAGACGTGAGATGTGGGTTCGAGTCCCAGTTGCGACCATTATGTTTTATTATTTTTCTGTGTCTTGTTCATTTTCATATTTTAATTTAGATTATTATTGTTTTCTTATTCTTAAATGATATATTACATTGATAGGAATAACCTTCTATTATGGTGTTTGAAAGAGAGAGTCCGAAAACGGTGTGCAATATAGTTGTGAATGATGAATACTTGGAGCAAGTGGATGAGTTTGTGTATTTGGGTAGTATGTGTACGAGAGATGGTAAGGCTGATAGAGACATTGAAAGAAGGGTAAATGCAGGTAACTCCATTAATGGAGGACTGAATGCCGTTGGCGCTAACAAAAAGCTGTCCAAAGAAGCGAAGTTAGCAGTCCACAATGGAGTGCTTGTACCTACCCTGATGTATGGCAGTGAGGTATGGAACTGGCAGAGGAAGGATGAAAGTAGACTGAATGCTGTGGAAATGAGATCCCTGAGGCCTATGTGTGGTAAAATGATGTATGATCGTGTGAGAAATGTGGAGATTCGAAAAGAATGTAAGGCTGATGTAAGCGTAATGAGTAAAATTAAGAAAGGAACCCTCAGATGGTTTGGACATGTAGAGTGAATGAACAAAGAAAGGTGCGTAAGGAGAATATATGATGCAAGTGTGAATGATATAAGAAGTAGGGGACGTCCGAGAAAGACATGGCACGATCAAGTGAATCAGATACTAGAGTCGGGCCATGTCAAGAGTCAGAAAAATAGAAGAGTATGTATGATACGATGTATGAATGTGAATGAGGCAAAGAGTGTGTTCCAAGACCGAGGTTTTTGGCGGTCCTTCCTCTCTGCCTACCCCTGCGGGGAAATGGTTAGTTAGTTAACCTTCTAAAGTTAAAAAAAGAGTTTATCTTATTAAAAAAATATATATATAATTTTTGGTTTTACCTACTAAGTTAAAGATAAATATTGTTTGTTGTTAATCTAAATAGTGATTCCACGTTTAACTTGTTCTTATAGCTCATGTTTATTCAAGTTGATTTAGAAAAACGTGTTGAAACGCCGAGTTTGTAACATAATGGGATGGTCCGATGCTCTGTAGGAAACCCGCTCGCACAGCGCGGGTGTAAACTGTGCGCCCTAAAGTTTAAGTATAGACTTTCAAGTATAGGAATTCAATACTTCGTTTGTGTGAAAGCACTACAAAACAATACATAATATTAATCACGAAAACTTTTGAACAATATACGATGCCTCCATTTTGCGTAATTTGGGATGAGTCAAAGCGAGCAAGAGGGGCAATGATGTGGCCTCCGGGCGTTGGAGATAGCCAGAGAAACAATAATTTTAAATTGAGTTTGAGGAAAATAACGAACCAATTTATAAAGGACATGTTTTTGTATGACGGTCAGCGCCATTTTTGATATCCCAGTTAACCGCCGATTATCGGCCTGTCAGCATTTGGTTATTTTTTTTATGACCGTTATACGTGATACCTTAATCAACGACTAACCAAACAACCCAAACCGCTGGTGCTGTCGTAATAAGAGAAAACTTTTCAAATGTCAAACAATTTTTTTCTTCTTACATTAATTAGGTCTATGCAGGAGACCCCGAGGAAAATAATTTCCCTCAGACCCTTTTCTGTGTAGAGGGTCATATTAACAAAAGGAAGGAGAAGAAATTTGAGAAGTAAAAGGGTATGAGGAATTGGATAGGAATCTGGAGGTTAGTGTGTGGAGCCCTGGACTGGATAGGTCAAAAGGCCTACCTCAACCGGTCTCTCTCGATCCGGCCTGCCACGCTAAAGGTGGGAAGATGCATACGCCGCCGAGACTTAAACAGACAAACCTCACCCCATGACACCGGGTAACCCTGCTAAGTCACCAAACGTAGCGAACCACTTGAGATGACCTATGACAGAGGTGTTGGTTACCCAATAAATGGTTCCCGAGGCGGCGGTACCCATATCCACCTTACAAGATGGAAATCTCAAAATGGCACGATGTCAAAGATTTGAAAAAAATTTCATTTTTTTTTTTTTATAGAGAATACCTCACAAGAGTCCCAACTGCTCCCGTCTGGAGCCAGTGAGACTATGGCATCCCCAATTGGGGTATGTTGTGAGGCTGAAGGAAAGTGGGGAAGGGAAGGAGATGGGGAAGAGGAAGGTAGGAAAGTACCTAACTATTCAGATCTAGTCACTAAACACGGCTAAAGCCATTATTAAGCAACGTCTCAATTCTGAATGGTGGTCTTACACCAGGGCGATACTGACAGTATCTTCCACTCTGGAACGTGCCGCAAATGTAGTATATATTATTTTTATTAATTAATTGTGAAATAACACAAATTAATCAAATAAAATTTATTTGCGCACGCCGGGTTCGAACCCGCAACCTTCCGATTGGAAGTCAAGTGTTGTTACCACTCGACCACGGACGGTCGTCAATATGTTACGAATTAATTTTGTAAAACATTAGTTTTACAACATTATAATGAAGTAACAAATAATACAATTTGCTCCTCTGACGTAGGCACATTATACTAAGAAGTTCTCTCATCAATCGTCTCATGAAACATAAAGCTTGCTGTACAACAAAGCGCATTTCTCACCGTGACGTAACCATCATTTGAAGGCTTTAGTTTCACAAAGCTCCGGTTTCAGGAAATAGCGACGAGCGACAAGTAGCGCCAACTCACGCATAATAATGCGACATTAACGCGAAGTTCTCGACGGATGCAAAACAAACAAGTTTGGAGGAGAAGATTATTCATAACAATACTTTAGCAATTGAAAGTTGTGAACAGCGCGGACAGGAGAGAAGGAATGGGAGTCCTTAGGGAATAATATTGTCAGTCTTTGTGTCTCGCATTAAACTAGTAACAAACTACTCGAAACTCGCCGCTGTTGACGGGAAACGAGTTTTCCAAACCAAAATTATTATTATAAATATAACAGCACCTGTCAAAAGATATCTTTTATTTTTATGTTTAACTCGAAGTAACTACCCGGTTTTGCTTGTGTTTTAACATTATTTATTGAAGTAGGTATTTGTTGAATCGGGGGTAAGCTGGCAAATACGTGACGGGAGCGTTACGAAAAATGTAGTCGGGCTAGGCGAACGGGTTCTATCACAGTGTAGCAGCAAGAGAGAGCAGTGCGCGCGCATATTTTTTTCTCTCTTCCTCTCATAGCCAGTGCATGAAGATTATTCGTAATTTCATTTCGTTCTTGAACAATTTTATAAATACTGTAGGAACAAAAGAGAGAAAGAGCAGCGCGCGTACATTTTCTTTATCTCTAAAAGTTTTACTTCAGTCGTGTGTTCTAAAGCACAATCGTTTATTTTTAATGAAAAAAGATATATGTTTTTGTTAATAAAAACAAAAAAACTAATTTTAGTAAAAAAATCCTTTACCAAAAAGCCTTTTCGATAAATGTTGAACAAAATTATATTCTAATGACATACTGAGCATATTATTTCATACCCACATAAAACGATCGAAAATAATACAGAGTAATATTTTAATTTTTCAACAAACATTTTTTCCCTTTTGTATTTTGTGGCAGACATTAGTCAATTTCTCGGAATATTTCTACCGCAATATGTTGCTGGTCACGACTGTAGAATAAAAAGGAAACCCTTACTCAAATATATCTGTGGGATTATTTTACTGTTTACTTCCATCAATTTTTATACATAATATAATATTTCTACATAAAAACAAAACCAAAGTGTTTTCGAAGTAGAGCGCTTTGTTCAAAACATGGCCTTCATAAGATTGCCTGGGCAATAATTATTGTAAAGCGAATAGTTTTAGAACAAGAACATAAATAAATGTAGACGAAAAAAGAATTATTGTTTCACCTACGTATACTATTTTACTTGAAACGTTATTTGTATTATATTATTATATACGGTGACCAGAAACTTATGTATGAGGATTTTATCGTGAAAAATTCACGTTAACACGGTGTTAACCTTTCCCCTACTGTGCTGAAAAAATCCGCGCGCTCCGGTACTGTGTAATCACTACACAAGCAGAAATGGTCGATTTAAAAGCCGAAAAAAATGAATATGTATAGCAAATCGCTATATTTCATTATAGTTGAAGTCAAAAATGATCATAATTGATATTTAATTGCTGAAAACATGAAAAAAACATCAGTAGCTCAAAGAAACGATGCTCATACAACATGCAAAGAGACCACCCCGAATGAATGCCGAGCGCAGCGGCTACTGGCGGGGGTCCGCGTCGTCCGCGGGAGGAACAAACACGATTGACGACTGACCAGTAACCACACGATTCTCTTTCTCGTGCTTAGTTATATCGAAGTAGGTGAGAGTAAGACGTGCATAGTGCGCACTAGCCGCACGCTTCACACATTTGTACGTATTATCCGCAGCTCTGATCGTATTGCCAGACGTTTGATTGTATTGGTGAATTTATTTTCGATTCTCACAAAATATCTCTGATGTACCCGAAAGGTACGGATTATTATTTAAAAAAAAAATTATTTAATGGTTAAATGTATAACGGAGGATTACCTAAAATCTGAACCCAGAATTTTCCATATTTACGGAGATATTAAAGGTGTAAGAAGCAATGTGTAGTAGATACACATCGCAGGCAAGGGAGGGTTAACTCACACAGAGAAAAATGTTATTCTAAAACACGATCATTTTATTCGCAAAACGGGACTGAACTTCTTACGCACAAATTAACAGGTTTCAATGTTTATTGTCGGGAAAATGTAAGATTAAATTCTGCTTATCAATTATTAGAACAAATTCCCTACGTATACATTGTTGGTACAACGTATTTTTTCGTTGTATCGTCATGTTGTATTATCAGAGGCCCTAGCACGCTCACTCTATAACGATCGATAGGATAACTATCGGTAACTTCTTATCGTTCCGTAGGACAACTGCACATCGCTAACGTACAAACAACAGTTGATATCGAATATGTTAAGGACACTTAGTCATTGTGCACTGTCACTTATTCGTTGGCAATCTGTAGTCATGCTAGGGAAAGATGAGAAGTTACCGATAGTTATCCTAGGGCCTCTGGGCCTGATAAATTATCGTGAGGGTGAAAATCGATTTTTCTCCGTGCTAATTATATGAGGATTTATCACGAAAAAATCTAAATAATTGATTGATGATGAGGAATTTTCTTCCCGCATGGTTATTAAAGAAGACTCTAATAATATATGTCGTTGATCCCTTTTCTACCCACGGTCTTTTCATCGGACTAATATGTAGGCTTTAGTTCGATGAGTGAGTCTGTGGAGCTTACCTTTTTAATTACGAGATTCCTTTTATCGTGGACAATGTTTAAGGTTGAAGATTAACCCGATAATATCCTAACTCCAACGAGAAATAGCACAAGAAGTTGAACAATATTTTTAAACGTTAATTTTTAATTGTTAAAAACAACACCAAAATATGGCTAGTAAACATAATGATGAAAAAATATAAAATAACGTTAAAAAAACCAAGATTTGATACAAACAAACATAGTCAACAAACTAGAAGATGATGAAATCAACAAACATAGTCAACAAACTTAAAGATGATGAAATCAACAAACATAGTCAACAAACTTGAAGATGACGAAATCAACAAACATAGTCAACAAACTTGAAGATAATGAAATCAACAAACATAGTCAACAATCTTGAAGATGATGAAATCAACAAACATAGTCAACAAACTTGAAGATGATAAAATCAACAACCATGAAGATGAGAAAATCATGATGTAACATCAACAATCCAGATGTAAGGAGAACTGTGAAAAAACTACTATACTTTGAATTTAAATAGTAATTAATTACAAATATAATAAAAATAAATATATTAATATATATATTTTTTTTTAATCAACCATTTGTAGTCGAAATAAACAATGTTGAACCACACTATTACGAAAATATGATTTAAGATTTTCACGGTCAAAAGTATTTTTGTTGTTTATTTTTGGGATGTTGTGCCGTGTTACGCTAAGTCTTTCTTTATCCGACGTTTCGGACAACGTTACAGTGTCCATCATCATAACACATCTGCCCTGATGATGGACACTGTAACGTTGTGCAAAACGTCGGCTAAAGAAGGAGTTAGCGTAACACGGCATAACATCCCAAAAATAATTAACAAAAACACACTATTACGGGTTATTGTCAATAAAATCTATTGATATTTGTTACGATGGTCAGTTTCGGTCTTCTACAATTCCCCTATTTTGTCAAATACCATTCACTTTGAATACACAATGTCAAATAATGAACGATATGCCACATTCCGATGAATGGTTTAGAAATACAGCTTTGTGCAATATTGTTGGAACCGAACAATAAATTCATTTATATCATATTACGAACAAGATCCCACTCCGATATTTTCATACATATTTCAACAGTCGCAAAACTACCGCGATCTTGGCTCCACCAATCGAAACTTCAGCCAAATACAAAGTCCGCGATAACATACATTAAATAATATATCGCAAAATATTTGTTATGAAAAGCAAAATGAATAGCGATCTACATTTCTTTTTTAAAATTGTAAATTCGGAGTTCGACTGTTGCGATCTCTGAAGTCAATTTAAGAGTACCTACACGACTCACTAGGCATAAGGACCTATTTCAATGTCACTATTTACAAACAAATCATGTAGCTAACCCATTAATTCCTGGCTTACATAATTTAGCAAACAAATATATAATTGATATCAACCTTCTTAACAATTTTTATATTTAAAACAAAGTTGAACAATTTTTTATGTCAACATATTGTATCTGAATATTATTTTTATAATATTATTTTTGCTCATCTCATTACTAAACCTTGTGTAAAAAAATTAAACATTTAGTACCCAATGTAAAAGCCCCATGGGCGAACAAAAGAGTAAATAACTAAATAAAAATAATCATTATATGAGATTTCTGTACATAAGTGATTGCGGTCACTGTCAGTGTATCTACCCGACGATCTTTTTTATGGGCATGCTCGATTTTCACTCGTTGCAGCTCAGCAAATGGGGGTATGCCGCCTTCCACTTATTCAAACTACTGTAAGGCTATAGCGAGAACTCAGCTATTTTAGGGCGTGTGGGTCTTTATGTTCCTGATGACTATCATAGACAGCATCACCATAGATTATTATATCTTCCTGCCTGTAGGACTACAGGTGGGGATTGCAATCCCGCAAAACGGGATGACGCATTCCCGCGGGATCCCGCTGCTTTTATTAATCTGCTGGATCCCGCAAATTCAAAGCGCGGATCCGAAAGAAGAAAGAAATGATCTTTGAGTCCGATGGTATCAGAAGAGACTACCTGACGCTCGCCTTTGGATATATCCGGACGGTTCAGCCTTCATAGAAGCCGAGAGACGGTTTTCAGCATCATATTTGCAGTTCACTGAGAAGCAAGCTCGGAGATGATACAATAAATGCCTTTAGCTTCTTAAGAGCGTATTTTCAAAAGTTATCATCATAGGTTGATGTCATAGTAATAGCATCTGAGAGAAAGTTGTGATTTGATTATGGTCATTATATGAACAAGACTGAATTAAAAATATAAAACTGTTGTTAGGAGTACGGGTAAAATTAAACAAAACTATTGAGCTATGCCAAACATTTAAAGATGAATCTAGGAAAACAGATTACTAATTACTTATGTTTAATTAATAGGAAATAAATTATTTCTGTTACTTAATGTAAGATATATTTAATAAAATTTATTTTTACACAAAAATCTGTAGTTTCAATTTGATTTTATAACATAATTTCAAAAGATGCGGGATCCCGCGTGATCCCGCGCGGGTTTGAGTAATCCCGCATATCAATCCCGCAGGAATGAATGAGCTGCGGGATTGCAATGCCTAACTACAGGACTAACCTGCCAATGGTTTTTCTGGTGGGAAGGTGAATGTATATTGCTCCTATAAACCAAACCTCTTCCGATATAAATTTATTCTGCGTTAGTAAGAAGAGATTCAAAAGGGAAATTCTATTGATTTTTCAAACAATTTCTCCTCATTGCCATTGGCGCTATATTCACCAGACTGTCTGCATTTTTTTAAATCTGCTTATCCTGCCTTTCTATGTTTTTTTTATATTTCTCCATTAATCATTTTATTACAACATGATAATATTATTTGACATAATATTTCTTAAACTCTCCTAAAATTAAAATGACAATGAAACATACTACATATTCATAAAAAGAGATAAAAGCACACTTGTATAAGATAAAATCTAAAAGAATTGAACAATGTAGATAATACGCAAACAATACATTAAACATAAAAAGCAAAACATAATATACTGAAGAAAAAGTAACAAGTGATACTACAAATTTTTTATTATTTATTTTTCATTATTGTCGTTTTTTTCCTGTTCATATATCGAGGGATAACTGATTGAATAATTTTATTCCCTTATACATATTGATGATGTTCTCTTGTAGTTCTTACGAGTGATATAGGAGGATTTATTTTGTTGCAAATTGAAAATAATTTATTATTTAAATTGTTTTTTTTTTTAATGTGTTTAATAAACTATGTAATATTATTTATGAGTTTTTTATATACATGTGAGGTGATTTTGACAAAATTTATTTTTATTTAGTTTTATTGTAATTAAGAAATTAAAAAAAAATAATAGGCATTATCATTGCTATCATCACCGCAGCATCTAAAACTAAGTGACTCAGTAAGTCAAATTTATAGCATTCTTTGTCCTTTCCCAAACACATAAAAAGGCATTTGCAGTCACAATGAGCTACTTTGTTTCAGTGAATTTATAATGAGACTTCTCTCTCGTCTCTGAATTATTATATTTTTGTTTTATTTTTTTACAAAACAAAGGAGTCGCAAATGCAAAGAGCAGCAATTCTATCCTACCACAAAGTACACCGAGATTATTTGTATTGTGGGATGAAAGAGAGAAAGATGAAGTGTCTGGCTATTAAAATCCTCTGATTTCTTTTACCATACAGATTTGTTATTGATTTGGTTGAGAATTTCTGAGAGTGTGCTTTTTGAAGTATTCTTCGTAATACGAAAATATTTTCTTAATCACTGTAAATTGGCGCGGGTGATTTTTCAAGTCAGCAATAAATCTCATTAAGTACAGGATGGGGCAAAAGGTATGCCCGGGTTTTAAAAATCCGTTTCGCGGCCGGTGGAGGGGGTAGGGCTTTGGGCTGGCGTCATTGTGACCGGTACGCTTTACCGTTTTCAGTATGCATCATAGTTTGGACTGGAGAGTGGCTTCGCCGCCGCAACTTTTTTTACAAAACGGCCGTTCTGTTATCGCAACGCCGATAGTCATGCGCTTGCGTTTCAACATTCCGTGCAACGTTTCGGTCCCTGATGAAAAGACAATCAGACGTTGGGTTCGTTAGAGAATATTAGGTAGTGAATTTTTCGGGCAATTTCGCCTGTATAATCATGTTTTTTGTCATTTTATTCGATTCTGCCAGGAAATACGTAATCCCCGTAAATTCCGTTGCGCACAAAATTCTATTAAATTTTTTTTCAATAATTTTTCAAAATTCCCGACAATTTCCAGTTATTTCCAATTTAACCGGTTTCCCTGACAAACAACTAAAATTCAGGACATGTCAGGCAAATCCGTGTCATCTGGTAACGGGGGGACCAGATTCTTTCGTTTTCGGTTGTTCGGCGGTGGAGCACTGTAGGTAAAATTGGACTAGTTGACGTTAAAAATGTAAAGCCAGCTTTTTCGCTTCGCGTTTGATCTAACTATAATATATTAATAGTACAGGGGATAGTTTAAATTCCCGATAAATCAATTTTACAATTAGAATTACAATATTTTTCATATTTTTATAAGAAAAACTGTCTTTTTAACTTTTGAAGGTTATTCCCACCAATGTAATATATCATTGAAGAATTATTTATTTTGTTATCCCAGTTGCGACCGTTATCTTTAATTATTTTTCTGTGTCGTGTTCATTTTCATATTTTAAAAAATTAGATTATTATTGTAATCTTCTTCTTCGATGATATAATATTTTTCTTTTAAAAATAATATATTATTCTGAATTATTTAAACAAATACTTCCGGTAAATTTGAAAATTAAGCTTAAATTCAAAGCAAAAGCTCAAGAGTTCACTGGACCAGAAATACAGACAGAGGCACAACCAAAATTAGTATTTTGTTGTAGGAGTGTGAAATAAAAAAAAATAAACAAATTAAATTCAAACATTTCGAAAATTTTCGGCCCTAACGTGTTTCAACATATTATGAACAGACTAAGGTTCACTACTAAACTGACATTTATCGCTTTATCACGACTGTTGTAAATTATTATTTGCAGCTTTATCTGACATTTTATAAAGCACAATACAACAAAAGACATCACACAAACGCAGTCTCATTCCAAAAGATAAGAATACATTAAACGAGGTTGTCCTAACCACGACAATGTGATCTCGAGTCTCAAAATCCCTTGTTCCATAGAGACAAATGGCTGCCGTTAGTTTTATTGAGCCACTTTGACAAGGCGACCCTTAGACTTGCTTTAAGTCCCGGAAGAAGGTGGGCAATCTTATAATATATTATAAACGAAGGATCTCTGAAAATTCTGCAATATATTGGCAATCTAGTTCTGGGGATATTGACCACACTCGGCTGAGTGATGTTTTTAAATACATTCGTGTCATCGAGGCAATCTTCAATCTAAAACCTATATTTTACTATCGCTCCATCCACTCGAGCGCCTTTTGTCACATTATGGCACTATTTCCAAAACCTCGGATTGCTTTGTTGCCAAAATGTAGCAAATTAAAATGTTTTTTTTTATTAAAACGACTATATAATATATTGTACTTTCAAAATACAACAAAATAAATATTCTCTAGACTCTTCAAAATGTTTTAAGATTAAAGATTTTTTTTTATTTTTATAAATCCTACAAATATGTGATAATAGACAAAAGATGGGGAATTCATTCATAGGCTACATAGAACTATATCCTTTTTTTTTTAAAAAAGAAAGACAAACATTCCCGGGTTACGAATAACCCAACAACATTTGAAAATCTCCTACTACCACCACACTAAGCGGAAGATGTTGCTTGTGTTTTGATGGAGGACTTAGCCAGCCGAGGGATCGAAATCGAACGCCTGGGTGGGACCCAAACGCGATGCCCACTCAACCACTGACCGGTCAGTGTATTCAGTTTGTATGTCTCCATATTCAAATTCGGAGGTATGATTCTTTTAATGTGGGCGGAAAAATTTCCTTTAGCACTCCGACAAAAAATATTTTAATTGCTGTGTCGCTCCAGTTTCTAAAGGATCAATTTGGGAGACGGGTATGGGTTTGGCATATCCCGGAACCATTTACTTCATAACCAACACCTCTGCCGTAACTCACTCCGAGCGGTTCGCTACGTTTGGTTACTTAGCAAGTGTGTCCGGGTTCATGGGGTGAGGTTTTCCGGATCTTGGCGGATGGGTCTGCTCACCAACTACGTTGCAGGCCAGATTGGAAGAGACTGGTTTAGGGAGACATTTTGACCTGTCCAACAGGACTCTCTCGGATCATCGTCTTGCACCGCAGTGAGAGGGACAGATTCACGAGTCACTTCTGGACACACTGACCACCAGATTCCTATTTACCGTTTATTATTATTAACCTTTCCCAGGGTTTTCACTTGTGTTTTTGCATTAACAGTCTAAGCCCTGCTCATTAGTTAGGTGGCGGGTGCAGTTAGTGTTTATTGATTTCCATAGTTCTTTTTTCGAGTGATTCTATGGAAAACGATGTGATGATGTGGCAATTCCATAAGAACTTCAAAACGGGGTATCTATCCCACCTGTCCAGGGTTTTTTGGGAATACATTCAAAAATTTCAAAGGCTTTCACATGGAGAGCTTTACTAACAAATTTCTTTTAAATTTTACACAAATGATATACAACGTTATACGTTTATTATTAAGTGGTTGGTATGTACGTTTACGTGAAGTTTGGTATCCAGGTTTTCAATCAAACCAAAAAGAATAAAGAAAACATAAAAATGATCCATTCCGTTTCTTAAATGTCTGTAGAGAGAGAGATGATATTCTTATATTTACGTCTATATTAATACGTGTCCAAGGTATTTTTAATGTTCGTTTATATATCCATGATTCAAAAGTTTCTTCCTTCCATAAATGTTTACAGTGTTAGTAAAAAAAAATATTTTTTTATAGCAAATTAATTCATTTGTAAAAACGGTAAGCTATATAAAATAGCCTTCCAGTGAAAAAATAAAACAGTTTTTATAAAAAAACCAACTTTCCATGGTGACTTTTGTAAAACTTTTTATATTTTTAAATAGGTTATATGATACATTGAACTACTTTTTAAAGCAAATTAAAAAAAAATATCCTGAAACACGGAAAATTCTGCTTTTTTAGCAAATAATTTTAACTATAAAAGTTAAGGATTTTCGTGTTAGTATTTGTATATGCTTTATATTTTATTTTCCCCCGTATTTATCATTGCCTCCTTTCGGATCTTAAATAAAAATCAAACAAAGGTAAATAATTCGAGGAATTTTCACGATTCCAGTTATCCTAAAAGGTTTCTTAAGACGTATTCGTAAGTTAAAAAGAAAGATTAGGAATAAGCTACAATATTTGCTTTCCTAATAAGACCATCATCATAAGCGGGAAATTTTGCTTATTTTACTTTTTTTTACAATATTTCCACACAGCCCCCTCAGGGCCAATATCATCTTTGAGAATGCTGTGTGGAGGGTCTTTTTAGGAAAGAAAGTCTGGGAAGAAACAAGGTATGAGATGTGGTTAGAAATCAAAAGGGGTCAGTATGTCCAGGAGTGACGAACTTATGAATCTATTCCTCCCACTGTTTTTACTTTCAATACATGTTCACTATAATCAAATGAAATGCTTAACACCCCGTTTCTCACAACTCACTTGTTCACATAGCGCTGTACTATGACGAAGAACTTAGGATTTTACCCGCGACGTCTTAACCATATGCTCCAATTTACTGCTAAAATCCCTTTCCCAATCCTTGATACAATGAGTCTCTGAAAGGAGTATATAATATCATAAGATATTATCATAGTATGTAATACTTCCGTGGTTTCGGTCCATCGCAGTCCCAGTCTGTTTGTAGCGCCCCCCGGTGCAATTGTTTCTCATGGCTTTGTCAGTAGCTACCAACAGAATCTCAATAGAAGTCTGTAGAATGGTTGTTCTACTGAGCACTTGTCTAAACCATTTCATTTGAGATTTTTTCCATAAAGAGTAACAGGGGTTCATAGCCGAGTGCTTCTCAAATACTTGCCACAATGGAATTTTCGTAACGTACAGATCAGAAAGGCAGATTGTAATAATATAATGGATAGATATCGCATAACATGTAAAGAAAACTGTAGTGGCTTCCATATTTATCTAGTTATTTTCTAATTATTATGTAGTTAAATTCATTAATTTATAATTTAAAATTTGTATTATATTTATTAGTAGAATAATGAACGAATTATATATATATGTGCTGTAAGACTTTAAAAACTATATACTACACGTTAGGCCAATCAGTTATCACCCACGGTATGATTGGTTGGGGTGGTGCTGTTAAGACTATCATGGACCCTCTCGTCAAAACGCAAAATGCGTTAATTAAAGTTATCCCAAAAAAACCTTATTGATTCTCGACAATACAGTTATTTAAGGACTTCGCTGTACTGAACATACAGCAACTGTACATCAAAATGATATCTATACATTATTAAAAAGACAAACTAAACCAACATACTGCACAACACTACTACGGTACAAGACATAGACATCAAAACATGACTCCGAAGATAAATACCACCTATGGACAAAGACATTACCCTAATCTGGCTCCAAAACTTTCAAATTTAATTGAAATAGACATTAAAGACATTCACCTGATAAAAAGCGTAAATCTAAAACACAAAATACATATTATGCGGACATATTATAACTTCTACAATATAATAGCAACACACCTGTATTAAATTTTTTCTCTTCTTTTCAAATAATTTAATTTCTCTATATCAACTCTGCTCCATTTTTTTCTTTTCTATTTCTCTTATTTATTTTCATTTTATGTTTATTTTTCCAAATTCTATTTATTAATTAATAATTCATTCTATTCTTTCTTTTAAGAAAATGTTAAATTTGTGCCACCTCGGAACAGGCTCAGCCTAATGAGGTGGCACATACCTAAAAAAATTGACTAAAACAAAATGCACACAATAAAAAAAAACTGTACTACAGTGTTATCGACTGTGTTTTCAGACTACCATATAGCACGTAGCCATTGTAACAAGTGAAAATGGGTATATTGAAAGGTCTTTCGATTATGTTATTGTTCACTATCTTCGTGGTACAAATCAACCACAACAGCGCAGAGCGTGCGGAGACAGGAATGTGACAAAAACTGTGTTTCCAAGAATATCATATCTCTTTACGTTTGCGAGATAAAATCTGGGAGTAAGATTGCAGCATTTTCTTGCAAGTATTATTTCAGCAGATATTGCTTGTAAAAACGTCTTGAAACAACGCATAATGTTTCACGACGAGACGATTTTTAAATTTCTGCTCAAAATGTATTTAAAAAATAACCTAACAAAATTATAAGATAACACGTCGTGCTTTTCTTAGGTAGAATTGGGAACAGGCAGGCGGTCGACGCGACGAAACAATTATTTTAATGCGCAACATTTAAATAGTCAGCATAATATTGAGATTTTGATCAGCTCTAAAACGTTTTCTGCAAGCAAATACTGTCAGTTAAGCAGCCATTTGTGGTAGCAAATAGAACAAGATTGATCAGTAAATAGAGTCAATCCCTAACCTAACTTAACCACGTATTATTGGACCTGATATTTTTCAGTGCTGACAAAACATGATATTATGATAATCATTAAATTACTTCTCAGTAATTTAATTAATTTTCTAAGAATGAAAACGACGAAATTTCAAATATTATTTGAAATGTGCGGTTTTTTACCAAGGAAAATAACATAAAAATGTTTACCCAGCCAGCTACACGATTTTATCTCACTTTGTTTACTTAATATATTTTCAACTCTTTTATTTTCTAGTGAAGTTTTAAAACTAACATGGACGAGACTTGGGATGTATACAACATTTTTCCTAACTAATCTAACATTCTCTGTGGTTGACTTCTTTCGTGAAAAGTCCCCAAGTATGAAACAGTTCCAGGACTAAAGGATTACAAGTATTAAAAGAAAAAAAGATAAAATCGTTAGAGCAGCGCCGTCAGCAGTCATTTGCATAAAGAAAATGGGGCTTTCAAGTTTAATAGATGGGTCGAATTATAAATGAGAATTTTACACCTATTTAAAAAACCTAAGTGACAGTTTATTTATTGGTTCGCTCAAAAATCTCATAACATTTATCATTCTTATTAGTGTTTCAAAGAAATTTCAAAGCATAAAAGCTTTTGAATATTGAAATTTAAGTGGGAAAAGTTTCATTATTACATTTTTTCAACGGAAAGGTTTCGTAATAAATTTCGTATTGTTAATGTGGCGGCGTAATTGGCTCGCGCGTTGTTGAAATTTGACAAATTTCACTTGGAAATAAATGGCAGTTTTTTTGCGTTCAATAAATGCCATTTTATTTTTTTATTATTTTGTGGGTTTCATAACCCCATATTTATGTTGTAATACGCTCTATAAAAGCTCTACGTTGTTATTTCAATTCCCTTATATTTTCTTCAAAATGTTTATATCCCCAATTATGTGATTTAAGTATAATTAATATATAGGTAAAACCGAACGTTATGTAAACATTAGAATTAGTATAGTGTTTAATAAACACAGGTATTCTCAGAATTTTCCAACCATTTAATTGATACTAACCACACGTTTAATAAAAATACTGGAGTCCAAATAATCCCTAAAAATAGAATAGAAATACGCCTGAAAAATTTATAAGCTTTAGAAATCCCAAAATCAAATTTACAAATTTTAAACAAACAACTAGAATTAACCAACAGTCGGATTTTAAAGTTGTTCCCTTTCTCCCTATATAACCCCCACCCTTCCTTTACCCCGCCCCCAACCTCTCTTCTTACCCCTCCATTAACCAGTCTATGATGTTCTCTCCCTCGTCCATATGCTTTCTCTTTCTACTTTGTTTACCTGATATTGTTTCTCTGTATTATGATTAAGTTTATATTTTATTGTCCTGATGAAGGTTGAGTTCAACCAAAACCGGTCGAATAGTATAAATCAAGATAAAGTGGTTTAAAGCAAAGTATTTGTTTCATTTGGTTTAATTAATTGTATTGTTTTTAACGCCCTTCCTGAAAATGTTATCTACCACGATTATAATTAAAATTTTGATTGCAGAACTGTGCGCAGAAGTGTTCCTGAAAAAAAAAACTCATTCTCGGACAAAACTGAAATTATTTCAAATTTGTGGTCGAAAAAAGAACAACCTCCGGCTTAGTGAATTAGAAACAAGTTCCCCTGTGGATAATAATATTCGAACGGATTCCGCCCGTCTAAAATATGAGCGGATATTTGCATACAAAACTAGGAATAAGCAGAAGTTCAGCAATTTCCCTCGCCGCCACTTTAATAAAATACAAAGGAAATCACAAAAAAGCTTCGCAGAAAGCACCCGTACAATTATAGCGGTAAATCCCGTGCCGTCGCGGACGCCCGGACGCCGCATGCCGCCATCAAAATACACCGTGGAAGTGGAAAATGGCAAAAGCGGCCAAGGGAAAACTAAAGTCGGTAACTGGCTGTTATTTAAAATGTTTGTAGACGGTTGCTGACCTTTCTTCTATTACCAGATAAGCGTGGATCTTTGTGGAGAACAAAATTCCAATAAAATGAATTTTCAAATGATGAATGTACTAGCGATACTTTACCTAAATGTACATTAACCAAAACAAATACTGGACTACCAGTAGGTACCATAATTTTTCTGTGAAAATTGTTAGACACTCTCAATATCACCCTAGTAAAAGACAACCATTCAGAATGGAAATGTCGCTTGAAATGGCTATTGACCAGGTCTTTATTTTACCCATGTTCTTCTTTCACAACCCACCTTATTCGAGAATGCTTTATTCCTAGCTCCGGACCATTGTAGAAGTTCTATTATCACAATAAAAAATAAAATATTACAACAAGTTGCTATTATTTCTTAAATTTACTTTAACCAAAACAATGCTTTATTTTTTATTTTCATGTATTTATTTAAAGAAACAGACAAAATAATACAAAATAATTTCAACTAAAAATAATACAAAAGGAGAAAAAATCCGTAGAAACTATTTTTAGGTAGTTTGTCAATGGGTTCTTTTAACATAATGGATTATAACAAAAACGAAAACATTTTTTAAAATCAACTATGATGTATTCAAGTGATAGTATTCAACAATAAAAAAACTACTGTATACATTCGTAGCATAAGAGATATAGTCTAAAGAGGTGTGACATGATATAACAACTATAAAAAAGTGTTTGCAATTAGAAATTGGTTGTATTGGAGTCTAATTAAACTATTTCTTTCAGCGAGCCAATTTTTCAACATAATATTTGTTTTTATGTTTGCACAATTGTTTAATTTCTGCAGGTATAATATATTCAAACAATTAGGTATCATGTTGACCAGCGTTCTTTGTCCATATTTGTTTAAATGCTTAGGTACCATTAGACCTTCTTTTAATATAAAATGAGTATTGTAAGTGTGTTCCAGTCTATTTATGTACATAGGGCTATTCATATGCCGAAATATAATTTTATACTACAGAATTGCTCTTACAGAGAGAATTTTGAGATGCTGATAAAGGTATGGAACATTCTGCCTTTTTTCGTATACACTTTTATGAGCTAATAATTTAACTAATGAATTTTAAACTGATTGAACATGCTATATATTGGCTTTACAGGAAAGTCCCCAAGCTCTAATTCCATACCTTATAATAAATTCAGCTAATGATAAATAAATTATACGAAGTGTGCATGCTAAAAAAATTTCATCTACATAATATTTAGATTCTGAATAGTGGTCTTTCACTATCTACCACTCTGAATAAAATACGTACCCTTTCCAAAACACAAAATAGTAACTTGTTAAAAGTTCTTGATGAACGTTTATGGGTTGGTATTTTTCCTCGAAGTTTAGTTTTCGTAGTTTTTATGCATATTTGTGAAGTCAGTTTATTGTTTTACATTCCAACAGCAGGAGTTTTCCACGTCGGGGCCACGGTGCCCACTTCAATTATAACGGGCAACGGTCGGTTTATAATTTGTTGAAGTTTACTTTTAAGTGCCCTGTTATTTTAAAGTGCACTTGAGGGGATTTTTCGCCAAAATGGCGCTGGAGAAAATCATTATAATTATTTATTTTGCCGCGGTTTTCCATAAGGAAAATATTTACAAGTAGCCCTACAGACGGAATTTTCAAAAGCTCGTAGCGACAATATCTTACTTAAATATGACGCCTTTCTGTAAATTCTTTATCAATTAATTGTACTCTTAGACTTCTTAGCTCAGTCGGTGGAATTTTCAAATGCTCGTAGAGACAGTTATTTTATTATGAGATGCCTTTCTGCATTTTTTTATCAATTACACTCTTAGACTTCAAGAACATTATTTTTTTTCCATTGAGTTATAATTAAAATGCATCCCTTCATGCGCATAACTTTGTAGATGGCCAAAGTAGGAGTTGGCTGACGATCTGTTTTAAAAATAAGTAGATTTTTTTAGATTAAAATATTATTGTAAAGCATCCAGCTTTATTTTAACTCGCGGTTCGAATGCAACGGGCAAATTAATCGTGTAATATGCGAACCAAAACCTGTAAAAATATAAGTAGAAATGATAAAACGAACACAATGAATTATTGCATCGAACTCCAAATTAAATCTAATATGACTTGGGTCATATTAAATTTAATTTGGAGTTCGAAGGCAAATGGCAAAATATAGGTATTGTGAAACAATCGTTATAATATGAACAAAATGTTTTTATTATATCGTAACAACAAGTCGAAATGTATAATTATTTTAATACTTAACTTTAACAAAGGAAAGGAATGTTAAGTAAAATCTAATATTTCGCAATTTTTTCGCTATTTTTTCAGGAATTTCGTTTACGCTGAGAAATTCCTTGTATGGTCCCAAGAACCGATATACCGCGAAACTATCGGATGCATATTTTCAACGATAATCATCTTGTGGTCTACCTCTGTCCTAGTGTTGTACTGCAGGTGGTTCCGCGTAATATTTATTTTCTAAAAATAGCGTTTCTATAAAAAAAAATAAACAATGCTGCGCTTAGATTTTTTCCAAGAAAAGCGATTTTGAACATTTAATTTGAATCGCATTTAGGGTGGCTTAATTTTTGTCCTTCTCCGAAAAAGATCATTTGGTGTTATTATTGTACCATGCAAAAGATACGAGTTTTAAAGAACTTTTGTCGTTTTAAAATTGTCGTAGAAAGCGTAGCATGGATTGGGTTTTCGTTAAGTTTGTGTATTGTTAAAAGTGTTTTTTTTTCTTTCTATTTAATATTAATCCTGATAGTAAAGCAAACCTTTATTGGGACACTTTGAGTATCGTATGAAAAAACTCTATGATATTTATCATCTACCTTTGCTAGATTGGATGCTAAGGCTCTTGCTTTTTAGCCTCAGATGACATCTTTACTAATGAAGAAATAATCAACTCTCTACGACATGCCCATTCGAGTATAACTCTACGATATTGTGTCCCTTTTTCAATAATCATTCTGACAACATTGAAAAGATTCTACATAAGTTCCTGAGGTATATAAACTACAGATTTTTTACATTAACTCTACACAGAAGGCTCTGAGGAAAAAATTCCCCTCGGTGTCTATATCATCTCTGAATTATAATTAATTACCTCCTGGATAAAATGTGCATGTTGAAACATTCAGAGAGAAGAATATGCACAGATTTAATACTACTACATAAAATACTGCATTATAAAATTGGCCCCCCTGAATTTCTTCAATTAATCAATAAATTTTCCGAGACTAAATAAATATTCTAATCTAATTTATTTCAATTAAATTAAAACAAATAACTTTGTTTAAACCACTAATATAATCACATTTACCTACATGTTTCAAAACCGATGGTTTCTTCGTCAGGGTAGTAATGATAATAATTTATTTTGTTATTAATGTCATTACTACCCTGACGAAGAAACCATCGGTTTTGAAACATGTAGGTGAATGTGATTATATTAGTGGTATAAACAAAGTTATTTGTTTTAATTTAATTAAAAATGACGCCACAAAGTGATTTTGCGAAGTTTGAAGAAATAATCTATTTCATCTTAAAATTAATCAATATAAATGTTGTATATTTCAAAAGATACTTTTATTTATCTAGATATAACAATAATAATAATTTTTGTAATATTGAATATCTATTTATGTTAGGATTCTAAGTGTGTGTTCACAATGTTACCAATGCATTTTATTTTATGCTTTAGTTGTCACGCTATGTTTACGTTTTTGCCACAGGGTGTCCGGGGGTAAAGTGCATTAACTTTGGGAGGTGATTCTACATGATGGTAGGAGTAAAAAATATTAACATTTTTTCCCGTACAAAAAGAGGTACCTATTAAAAACCCTTAGTTTAAGGTAGAAACTTAACCGATAAATTTGATGCAAACCTGCCAGACGCGATTTTGGCGACGTTGAATGGTAGGGATTAGCCCATATCCCGTCCGGCTGGTCACACACGCCGGACTAATTTTATCTTTTTATCATAAAATAACCCCTAAAAGTTGGCATTTCTAAAAAAGTTATTTATCTTTTTTACTTACAATGTCGTGTAGAATCACCTCCCGAAGTTAATGTGCTTTATCCCGGACACCCTGTATACTTATTAAGTCAATGATATATATATATATATAATACTAATTTAATATGTTCTGGTGATTGTTTTGACCGTTGATTCAATCAGCTGACGTCAAAGGGTTATCCACTTAACAATCAGATACTATATGTACATAACTCAATCAATATTGCCAATGCCACAGGTATAGCTCCATTACTCATCTTAATAGGCAAGTACCAGGATACTCAATATTATCGTAATATTATTAATGGTTGCATTTGAAATGTCATGGAGAACTATATTATTATTTAAATCTAAGCTAAAAGTATTATCGTGATTTATTTTTGGGGTATTATACCGTGTTGCCGATTACAAATCTGCCCTGATGATGGACACTGTAACGCAGTCCGAAACGTTGGCTAAATAAGGAACTAGCGAAATACGACATAAATCACGATAAATATATTTAAAAACTTACAGAAATATACATTTTATAAAATTACTTTAACAGGAAATTGTAAGATGAAATATGTAGATGGCTTCTCGGAGTTACGTGACATGTAAATATATGTTTTTTTCTTTTATAGCTTTTTAAGTTAATGAGTTAAACATTAAATTATAATATTTTAATTAATTAAAATAATATTAGCGAAACTCAATCGAAAATCTGAAACACTAAAATCAGAAAAAGTTACGGATTTAGCTTTGTACTTTTGTACATTAGATTAAAATGAATGCCGATGTACTAACATACTTCCTTGTGTTCTTCAATATCAAAAGCGGTGAATCGCTTCCGCGGTTAAAAAAACGTCTCGAATCTCACACAAAATGTAGCACCGATTAAAAAAAATGGCATTTTGAAACCGATGACGTCACACAGACAACCACAGATTTGGTACGATGTTTGGAGACATCAAAATTATAATTATAGAAGGTCAATATTGATTTGAAAAAATTAAAAGGGGTTGGAGGTACTTATTATCGCACTATTCAAAATCTGACCTTAAACCGTATATTCACAATTTACAATGTGGTTTTTGTTGTTTTTGTTGTTGTTGTTGTTGTTGTTGTTATCCAAACCTTAATGTTTTGAACTTTCCACCATCCATACTACCCACAGTCCATATGCAACGTTGGTATATTGCAATAATTATATAGTGCAAGTTTAGCGGTAAGGCATAGAGAACATAGCGGTCCTGCATTGGCTGCAATTTGCACCAGCGCAGCGGCCGTGCGGTGCAGCCACAGCCTAATGTCCGGGAGCATCTGGCTAGGCCGATAATGGCCAGCGGTGGTGTGGCTGAACCTTGGTCGGACTAGAGTCAAAACACCAATAAATTATTGCTGTTAGAGTACAGGCATACAACTAAATGTTTTGGAAACTAGAAAGGATGGTGATTATAAATATTGTGATGCAGAAAAGAGCACTCAACGAAAAATCAAACATGATTATTAGAAGTTTTAAACTTTAGAGTCCGATACTATACAAGTATTTACTATTTACCACTCCAGCAAGGAGAGCTCCTATCCTGTTGCCACTGGTATACCAAAGGACAATGATGTGTTAGGTTTGATAACTATAATGATTGCTCTGAGGATGGAGTTTAATGAATACCTGAAAAACATGTTGAAATGGAGGACAACGTGGGATAAAGGGATTAATTGAGCATGTTTTTTTTTCAATTATATTCCTGCTTCTTGCTTTTTCTTGTTTATTCTTATCTGTTGGAATATTTTGGCTTGTTATTGACATTAATACGAGAGAAACCATATTTGTACCTGTATCTACATCGATGGCGGAAATTTGAAATGCTATAAAGGACAGAACAGCCAAAACGAGGTAAATATTTCATTTTTCCTCAATTTTTTTCTTTCAATCTGCGCCGTCGAAAAATTTTCTAGGAAAATAAGTGTATTTTTAGACGTTCTTGTAATAGAACTTTTTTTGTGAAAATTTAAAAACAAACTAAATTCTGTTATTAAAGAAATGAAATATTCTCAAAGAACGGTTCTATTTTATTTTTTAATGAAAAGTCGTAATTATAAGTCTTCAAAAACAAAAATTGTGATTTATTGAAAAAAATAATTTTTTTCGCTCTCTTCAACAATTAACATTTTGTTCTTTACAGCATTTTAAATTTCCATAATTGCTATATAAATTAAAATATATAAAAAAAAATACTTGCTGCATTTTAAAGATATTCGGATGTTGGAGCTAATAACGACTTTTAATAAAAGCTAATAAAGACATAATAACGACGAAACAAAGAATTGAACTAAAAAACAATTGACCATAGTCCAGTTACTTGTAAACAAATGGTCGACATCTCGTGAATATTAATTAATAAATAATAACATTTTGTTCTTTATGACATTTAACATTTCTGATATCGATGCGTATTAGCTATTTTAATCAGTGTTTAATTTAAAACTCCAAAGCATGCACGTGCGAAATCCAAATAAGCCATGATAAATCCCTAATCAACCATTGTCGATTCATATCATTTTTATTTTGACAATGTCAATCTATCTGTTGTGGTTCTTGGAAAATCTTTTTTCAACATTCTCAACTAATATTTTTTACCCGTCACGTCGACACTATCTCACATAAGATTCTGGAGCCGAACAAACAAAAAGCAAACACCTGAACATGCTGTCATTCTCCGATACTGTTTTGATAATATTAAGAAGACACGAAACATATTTTTTCTTCTTTGTTGGGTCTATATCAAGTCTAAAATAGCAGAAGCGAAAAGATAATAAAGATTTACAGGTGATGAAAAACTATTACGTTCAAAGAAATAAAACCGTTTTATTGTTAGTATTTTTTTAAGAGATTCAAACGTTCTCAGCTTATAATTAATTATTAACCTCGCAATAATATTTGTAATAATATTCCTCCCATTATTATAAAATGCTGAAAATGTTGCAGAGAATTGAAGATGTCTTTGAACCAGACCCTTTTGACCACTCGGTCACTAACCGGTCAATATAATTGACTGAGCCTAGCGAAGTCCTGTTTTAACTCGATAATTTCTCATTTCATGTCCGTAAATTTGTTTTTTACGTTCCGGTTCCGGATCAAGACTTTCTTTCCGTGATCACATTAATAACATCGTAAACAAATCTCTTAAACTACTCGGCTTCATTCATAGAATTACCTCTGACTTTAAACATAAAAGTACACTTAAAACTCTTGACTGTTCGATGGTTAGCCTTCACATTGAATACGCTAGTGTCATTTGCTCTCCTTTCTATGCTGTCCACATTTGTCACATTGAATACGTACAACATCGGTTCCTACGAGGAATGGTAGAAAAAGGTAGAAAGGACTTTGATCTAATTTGCATATTCAAAATTATCAACAGTATCACTGACACATCCAGTTCAACATCCCTTCCCGTAGACTCCAAAATAATCAATTGCAGTTCCTCAATCAACATTCTACTAATTATGCATACCATTCTCCTTTGTCCAGAATGTACTAATTATGCATACCATCTTCTTTGTCAACGCAAGTCAAAGAATAAAAATTTTTGTAGGCCTAAATGACTTCAAGCAGTCGATACAAAATGTGTAATTTTAAAAGCCTATTAAATCCTTCTTCACGCTTTCACTTATAGTTATCTTCTATTTGTACTTTTATATTAAGGCACTGCTGAAAACCAGCTGCATTCCGGGAGAAATCCTGAATTGCAGTTGAGCCGTGACCTTTTCGTAAATAGAACCAATGTGTAATCAAAAATGCATATTAATATTGTAAAAAAAAATCTATTGTTGAATAAACGATTTTATTATTATATTGTATTTTATCTTCTGTTATATGTGTCTCCATTCACTGTCATCTCTGTTTGTATTTTTCGTGATATTACTACATTGTAACTATTTAATGGACTATTTGTCCGTCAATAAAAAAAATATATATATAAAAACAGATGGTGGCTGATAAGAATACTACTTTTCATCCGTTACTGTCTTATCGGATTAATCAATATTATCGTACCTACAGGCTTCAAGAAAGTTTGAAAATCTAATAAATCGTTGAGATGGTGGCCTATCTTTGGACAAATTGTTAGACCTTAAAGGCAGTTAGGCAATTTTGACTTTGATTTATTAAATAAGAGATAATTAGAAATTTACTTTTTTGGACGAGAAGTCAACAAACTGTTCAAAAATCTACTAGCACTAGCATGGCTCGTGTTCACTTTCATTTTGAATGTTGAATGTTTTTGATTTAACCTTTAATTAGGCGCGCCAAAAACCTTTTTTAATTTTTTTAATTTTTTATGTTGAATACATCACAAGAGTCCCAACTGCTCCAGTCTGGAGCCAGTGAGACTATGGCACCCCCAATTGGGGTATGTTATGAGGCTGAAGGTAAGTGTGAAAGGGAAGGAGACGAGGAAGAGGAAGGTGGGGAAGTATCTGGCTATTCAGATCTAGTCACTAAACACGGCTAAAGCCATTTCAAGCAACGTTTCAATTCTGAATGGTGGTCTTACACCAGGGCGATACTAAGAGTATCTTCCACTCTGGAACGTGCCGCAAATATACTATTTATTATTTTAAATAATTAATTCTGAAATATCACAAATCAATGAAATAAAATTTATTTGCGTACGCCGCGTTCGAACCCGCGACCTTCGGAATCGCAGTCCAACGCCCTACCGCTGTATTACGTTGGCCGTCTTAACCTTACGTCGTTAATCGCGCGGGATCGGCAGGTACCACAAAATGACGGCATAAAATATTAATAATAAATTCTGATTTAGGTACCTACTTACTATCAACTAATATTTTAGAGAATATAAAAAAAACGTTAAAGATATTTTGACAACAATTTAAAAAAATGATGTTTTTCGTAAGTACAAAAAAAAATTATTCGTGTAGTCACCGAGGATAAATTTGGCACATTTATGGCACTTCATAGTCTTTTTTCTGTAGCTATTTCGTGGGCAGATATGGCATTTTCCTCCTTTTCTGGTTTGTAAGCCACTGCTAGATGCTGAAAGACCATACTAGGAAATATAATAACCAAAATTTGAACTACACTTGTAGTCGCGCGGGGTCACAGCGACCCCAAGCACTTCCGTACTGCAAGCCTGACCACTTCCGCTTCGCGGGAAATACTGGGGGCTAACGAGCTAGGAAGCTAGCAGAAAGTTTGGTTTGCTTGCATAAATGACGGCCGGCGTATTCCGAAGGTCACGGGTTCGAACCCGGCGTGCGCAAATAAATTTTATTTCATTGATTTATGTTATTTCACAATTAATTATTTAAAATAATACATAGTATGTTTGCGGCACGTTCCAGAGTGGAAGATACTCTTAGTATCGCCCTGGTGTAAGACCACTATTCAGAATTGAAATGTTGCTTGAAATGGCTTTAGCCGTGTTTAGTGACTAGATCTGAATAGCCAGGTACTTCCCCACCTTCCTCTTCCTCGTCTCCTTCCCTTTCCTACTTACTTTCAGTCTCATAACATACCCCAATTGGGGATGCCATAGTCTCACTGGCTCCAGACGGGAGCAGGTATGACTCTTGTGAGGTATTCACTATAAAAAAAAACTTCAATTGAAGATCACTTGGGGTTGCGGCGACCCCGCGTGCCTTTGATAATTAAAGGTTAATAGTTTGTTGTTAATTGAAATTATTTCCGTATATATTTTAAGATTTTCATATTTTCTTAACTACTCACAAAACGTTGATACCATGCTTTTAGATGTAAAAACTACACAGTGAATACCTATACCTATATCCTACGCCATAATAGGTCATGGGTAGATAAGTAATAGATAGGTCTCCCGAAAGATTTTTGCCAAAGCCCCTCTTATTTCGGTGTGTCATTTTTATAAATTGACGTAATTTGATCTACGCCCGAATTTCGTATAAATTATTTGACAGCTGCTTCGTATAAATATATTACCCCTGAAGGTAAATAATAAACTAAACACGTGGCACGTTTGACAGTCAAAATACGTGAAAGTTTTAGGATATTTCTACCTCAGCTCTTTTTGATTTATCGTAAAATGCGACAACTACATTACCGGCTTCACTCCATCTTAGATACTTCGATATCTAATGAAGATGTATTAAGACTGATAATACAATTTTAATCACACTAAGTGGAAAAAATAAATTATAAAATAATTTCTTCTCATCTAAAATTGTCACAGCGTAGGTATGCTTTTAAAAAACCGTTGCCGGTAATAATTTTCCCAATTAAAATCAATGTGATTCAGGTCAAAACGTTGCCTTCCACAATGTTTTTTGTCGCATATGTCATAGGTTAGAGTGGAGTAGGTTATGTTAGTTTAGGTTAGGTTAGGTTAGTACATGCTGAGATTGCCGAGTTTGCTGACTGACTGTGTCATTACAATGACATTTTACATGACTCCAATATTTGGAACATTTTGGCAAGGAATATTATTACTGGGAACTTTTAATTTAAATAAATACAGTTATACCAGGAACTTTTTTACCAGGGACATTATTTACTAGAACCTTTAAAAAAATTGGAGTAAACTCCGTACAGGTCGGTCCACGTTGTATAAAGGGAGAATCACAAAAACCAACATATCGTTCCAGAATTAACATGTTAAAAACGAGCCGTAAAAACGTCCCGCTCTTGCAGTAAAGGCAAACGCAGTTTGTGCTTTTCCTAACTGGTACCGAGTGATCAATAATATAGATCTTCGAAGCTCCCATTATCAAAATACAAGTAAAACAATATCACCTTTTCATTTTACGCCTGCATATGAACGATAGCAATTCGTTATTCAAGTTACTGGCGGATTGTCCACTTTAACACAGAAACAAAGGGTATTTTCGGATATCTACTTGCTTAAGTTCAGAGGTGACTTGAATAAGGTCAACAGATGATACTGTAATGATAAATGTCAACTATTCAAAGTGCACAGTATGTCTAACATCAGAGGAGTTATTGTTTTAACCCTAGTTGAGTAAAGCCCCGTTTGACTAATGGGTATACTAAATACGTCAATTATTGTAGGCTTGTTGGTATAATTATTTTACGGTTAGAGATCGTTACAAAAAATATAATTTTTATTAGTCTTGTAGATCATCCAAAGCAAGTTTCCCCCTTCGGTGACTAAACAGGGCTGCCCGTGTTCGTAGGGTGAGGTATGTCTAGATCTTGGCGGCCAATGCGTTCCACCTACTGAGGGTGGGCTGAATCGGGAGACATTGGTTAAGAGTGTCCTAACATAGACCTCTCCAGCCGGACTCTTAGAAACCATCGCCTTGCGCCGCAATGGGAGGGATGGATTTATACGTCCGTCACTTCAAGACACATTGACCCCCAGATTTTTACCCACCCCTCATACCTGTACCTTTCCCTAAAAAGACCCTCCATACAGCATCATCAAAGAAGGACATAGTCCTTGACTCCTGTGTAAATAAAAAAAGAATTGCCAAAAAATTTTTTTTAAGTTAAATGAAACAAATAACTCGTACACACCACTTATATAATCACAATCGTCGACATGTTTCGAAACCGAAGGTTTCTTCGTCAGGATAATAAGAATATTTTGCGACATTTTTTTTTTTTTTTGGTACAATATTTTATATTTTATATTACAATCTTGTAATGTTAGCCTCACTGAGTGGCTTACCCGTGCTGATTGAAGAAGAAATATTTTTTGTTTGTTTAATTGTCTCAAATTTCGAATCCGTAGAACCACTTTAGGTTTATAATTGAATATAATATATCATTAACCAGTAGTAGTAGTAAAAGATAATCGTAAATAAGAAAATCTCATAAAGTTCAGCTCAGATAATTAAACATGAACATTTTGAAATGTGAATAATACAACTGGGATGGGGTCTCGTTGAATGACTAAATTCTTGAAACTGTTGCGGATCTCTTTCAGCCCTAAATGCCCTAGAGCGAAGGGTGTGACGGCCCTACTCATCCTTGTTTGGCTTTCATTCGTCGCTTTCCTAAGCCACCCTTAAACCTAGCTACCCTTAGCGAGCGTAACACATAAATTTCAATTAAAGTTTTTCGATTACAAATGCCATGACGAATTTATACAAAATCCGCGGGCAATTCATCCGTTTCAACGTAAATCTGTCTGACAATGACTAAATTTGGAAATTATTCGTCAAAATATTCCGTGGAAATTTTATTACCTAATACTTTGTCCTAAAGTCTTTAAGATTGCCCAACTAAAACCCCGCTAAAATACAATGTTTATAATATTGAAAAAAAAAACATTTCTTTAATGTGGTGTTAAATATTCTGCGGAGCATTTAAAAAAAATCATTTAAAGACGTTTGAAAAAGCGGTCGATTTGTTGTGACCTATCACAATTTTGCAAAGGTGTAACCCAATAATATGATAGTACGTAAGAAAACTTAATAAGGAAACATGTTTTAGTGTACATAACATTTTTCCGATGTTAGGTTTCCAGGAGACTTTGAAGTGAAACAATGGTAACTTAGATTAAGATATAAGTAAACACTTACGAAATTAATGGTTTTCTAATGTTGGTACTCTGTTTATTGATCTTTATGTCATTAATACTATGTTGCTAACCGAAAACAAGCGCCTCATATAAAGGCATATAACATACAAGTACCAACATATTCTACTTATTTCAATATTTCGATAAGTAATATCGATTACGTTTATGTCTGAAAATTGGTATTTTTGATTGATGGAAGCAACTGACAAAAGATAACGAGATCGCTTAATTAATTGACTGAGTCGAGTGCGTCATGACCCTAAAAATTTTCCACATCAAAAACACACTCACATTTATTATTAATAATGCGGTTCGTTTTAAATTCATTATTAAAATGGGTAATAGGGAAACGTTGACAGCAATTATAGACATACATTTTTAGAATGGAAAATTTATAGGAATGCTTTGAAAGTCCAAATTGTGATGCCTGCGTCTATTAACAATTATCTATGATTTGAAACGAATCGAGTAAATTCCAAGGAAATTTTCGTAAATAACAGTTCTTGCTCGTAAATAATCAACATGTTTGAAAGTTTTTTCACAAATAGTAACGAATAGATTTCCGATTCAGCGGTCAAAATTTACAAAAAAAATTCTCATGTGTGTATTTCCACTACATTGAAGTTATAAACCTATAATATGCCGAAGATTCTAAGTAGGTACTCACATTAAAAAAAAGACTAAATGGGTTGCTATTGCTTAGAAAAAACATCGTTCAAAATATCCATATAAACTGGAGATTTTGTGTAGCATTTAGATATTTTTATCGTATTTTTAATAAATAAAGAAAATTAAATTTCTATTTTACCAAGCTCTGTCCAGCACCAAGGCTTAAATTTACATTATTGATTGTCAAAAAAGATGAAGTTATACGCCAAATCACTATTTAGATTTATCTTTACTACGAATTAGTTTAAATTATGAATATGAAGTAACGTACTAAGTAATTTATTTTTTCATTAGATGAAAATAAGGTTATTCAAGAAACAACTATTAAAAAATGCCCCTTTATTGTTATGACTATTTTTGATTCGATGTACTTATATATTTTTTTTATTTATTTATCATAAATATATTTGTACAAAATAAGGGTAGTCCCACAAAGCTGTCATATGGCAGCTTGTCTGTAGGTTCTACAATTTATCACTCTTAATATTATACTTAAGGACATATTTGTTAATACATATTATATGGTTTTAAGGAAACATTAGGATAGATCACATAATTATATTAGATTATTTGAATTACATCTATAAGATATTTCAATGTACATGCCTAATAATAAGATATATAGGCAGTTACATTAAGATAATCAATTCAACATATTTAAAGATACATGGAGTTTTCGTTAATTAACCACATTTTTATCATTATAGGGCATAATCTGTCATATAATGTGGAACTACCCACTGATCGAATAATACTCCATCCTACACAAGTTTATACATGTTTTGTATCCAAGTGGAAACATAGACGTAATAATTTTATAAGAAAAGAAAAAAAGTGGCTGTTACTTTTTAGCAGGAAAATTTCAAAATGGTATGTGAAATAATAGTCAATATTGAAATATTTTTACTATTGAGAAATGAGAACAATATAACGTAGAATTAATTATCTCTGATGACGATTGTAAATAATACATATATTAGTTCACTAGCTGCATGTACTACACGTACTTATTTCCCATTCTTAAAATACGTAATGTATTGAACAGTTGAATCGCTTTCGAGTACCTACGTATTATGTACAAATGTACGTGTATTCTAGCACGTAGCAACCCTGTCGAGTTTCCTCCTTGCTAAGGTGGGCTCATAAATCTCTCCTTGATCTCTATTGATTTCGAGGATTGCGCACAGCGTATATATACAAAGAGCCTTTTGAATAATGTTTTTCGCTGTAACGTCTCATTGGGTTTTCTTAATTTTTAAGAAATGACTCTTGAATTAATTGGATCTTTACAAATTGTATTAATGAATCGATGAAAGTTAGAAAAGGAATTAAGCTCTGTTCAGACACAGCTATAAACTATAAAAGATCATAGCACGCCAAACATCTCTCTCCATACAATCCCTTCAGACCGTTCACACTTAAGCGCTTCATGCACAGATTAACTATAGACAATGCACATCTTACGCCGTTACCGCTCCTGAGGCGATATACGAACAGATAAGCGCCCCCCTCTACTGCCGAACATGGGAGAGGGGGTCATATTTATTCAAACGCGCGAATGTCAGCTATCAAATTCTCAGATCTAGTACAAAATCTACAAAGAAATGGTATCTCGTATCGAGCTATTTAAATTCATCTGACCCCCTCTCCCACAATAGGAAGAAATATTTGATAGCGTCGTGTGAACGGAACAAAATATAAGGGCTCGTGGTTCGACAGACATCTTCTCGCGGTTTATAGCTGTGTCTGAACAGGGCTTAAGAACGACTATTCTCTTTTCTTAAAAATAAATCAAACATCTTAATAAGGTCATAAAAATCGAACCAAGAAGAATCGATCTGCCACGCAGTTGGTGTATAGACACAACAGCCCCCAAGACCGGGACAAACCTAACCCCATGAACCCAGGCACCCCTTCTAAGTCACCAAATGTATCAAACCACGTAGGGTTACCAGTGGCATATGCATTGGTTATCCAATAAATGGTTCCCAGGGTGGCGATACCCAAACCCCCTCCCAAATTACTACAAAAAACCACTTATTGTATTACTATACTGTGACCCTCCTAATTTCCCCACTCCCTCGTCTCCCCTCCTTAATTCCCCAACCGACACTCCCCCATAACCCTCCGCCTTTTATCCCTGCCGCCTAACTCCATAAAATACACCCATTTTTCCAACAACTCGCGAGACCTATTTAATTTTTGTATGCAAATTTCATAATGCCAGAGCTCACCAGTATAGATATAGAAGTATTCACGGGCATGTACACAACAATTTAAAAAAAATTAATAGCAATCGGATGAAATTTTAATTGCAATCGTATGAATAGTGCAGGAAATAATTTCATAACGCCAGAGCTCACTATTCTATAACCATCCCGGGTATGCGCAAATCATATTCCCAAAATTTCATCGCAATCGGATGAACGGTATGGCCGCGCAAACCTTTGTCAATCGACCGTGCAGGACAACCTTTTTAAAAAACATTAATGTAACAATATTGTTCTTTCAATGCCTTTAACACTCCGTGTAATTACTTTATAAAATTTTTAATATCAACACAGGATTGTCCCAGTGAGGTTAAAAATTTAAATATAATCAATAATACCAACCATGAAAAGAAAATAATTATAATATTACATACAATATACATGGGTACGTACAGCTGGCAACTATTGCAAATGCTTGGGATACACCAAAACACAGGGTAATATAATTGATGATAAACGAAACCGTGCAAATATTCCAAAAAATAGTATTATAATAGATGAATCTAAATCGATTCTACTTAATAGGTTTTTATTCGTGCTTAAGAGCGACTGACCAGCGTCTGAGAATAAAAGTTTAAAAATGCTTGCAACTGTACAGAGAGGTTACAATGAGAAAGATCGATTATTCCCCGTGTCAAATTTGTTAAATTAAAAATTTTATATCGATTTATTTCATTCAAAACTTGCTTTAATATATAACTACATTCAAGTAAGCAATAAAAATGCTCAAAACGCACGATGATAAATTATTAAATATCGTGTACTTCTTGTAAGTATTTTTTGATCATAAGTATTTATGATTTTTCAGTAATGTCTAAACAAAACAAATGTGATTTAAAAAAAAAAATGTTTGCAAGACCTTAAATAAATAGAAAAACTGAGGTATTTTTGTCACAAAACACGTTCTCGGATTTATTTTTTAATAATTTAATTTTAATTGAAATTGAAGTTCTGAAAACTGTGTTTACGAGATTATGTATTGATTTAATTTGTTGTCTGATATATATGATTTGAAATTTTTGTTGTTTAATAGAATCTATCGTTTGAAAATTGAACAAATCTGCCAACGACCAACGGTGTAACCTTAGTATATTAAAAAAAACTTAGTGTTTCAAAATTTTAAATTGCGTGTGCTAGATAAAATAACAACCTATCCAAATCAATTTATGTTTTTTTGTAAAAAAGAGTCAATACGTCTAGAATTTGATTTAAAAGGGACTAATTTCTGGTATTCTCTGGTAATACCCTCTTAATATTTGATTACATTTTATAAATTAATATTGACGTGTTCAGTGTAAAACAAGCTTTATTGACACAAATGAGCTTATATTGCAAGTTACAAAGCTGCAACGTAGAACTTTAATTGAAAGCTCGTAATGCGGGTACGAAGTACGAACCCATTCATTGGAAATATAAGCGCATGCTTAACGCGTGTCTCAACGCCACAAACGCCTATTTAACGTCGAATTGAAAGCTCAAACCAACTTATTACAAGTTCGAGCTTAATGCGGGTTCTACAAAGTTTGCTTTGTGTAAGGGTGTATGTTAAATATTAAACCCAAACTTGCCTATCCCAAGCCGCGGGAAGGGTGAACGATAAATAGTGTTATAAAGTCAATATAATAAACCTACCTGATGTAATTATACCTACATGGATATTTGATATTCTAATTACAAAAAGGTGGCTTCAACAATATACCTAGTTTTACTTTTAAATGATAAACTAATGTTTAAGACAAGATTTTTTTATGCATAGGTCAAAGGGTAACAATTATTATAATCAATTAAAAATAATCAATATTTGACGAGTTAAATTATTTCACCAAAAAAAGTAGACTCAATATGTCTCGACGCCATCCATCATCTGTCATATAAAAAAAAAAATGGTTGTTGGCAGGTGAAAAAAATGTAACAAGCGGTAATTTTCGTTGTTTGTTTTTGGGGTGTTATGCCGTGTTATGCTACCTCCTTCTTTAGCCGACGTTTCGGACAGCGTTGCAGTGTCCATCATCAGGGCAGATCCGACGATGTCCGAAACGTCGGCTAAAGAAGGAGGTAACACAACACGGCATAACACCCCATTAACAAACAACGAAAATACTTTTGGCGGTGAAAATCTAAAAACGTATCCAAGCGGTAATTGTTGAATGAAACACTAATATATATTGAATCATTTGGCTGGTAAGAGATAAGGCGCCGTTGCTTAATGGTAGAGCTCTTGACCGGCAATTAAAAAGGGTGCGGGTTCGAGTCCCGTCAGCGACATGTATCTTTTCTCAGAAGGTTTTTTTCAATATGGATGAGTGTTTCAGGCTAATAATTATTGCTTATAATAATATAGTTTTAGCTTACTTTAAACGTAATTAGGAGGAATTTCACTATTTTTTAAATTTGTGAATACCGCACTGAATCTCAACTCCTCCCAACCGCCTGAAACCAGTGAAACTACGGTTACATATTTGATAAACATTTGGAGAACGTTGTTAGGCTGAAGGTGGGCGGGAGCAGAATCAGATTCGCAGATGAAGGGAGGAAGCACCTGGCTATCCAGATTTAGTCACCAAATATTTCAATTCTGAATGGTGGTCTTGCACCAGGGTGGCATTGAGAGTATCTTCCACTCTGGAACGTGCGGCATGTACACCTTATTTTATTTTAAATTATTATATTGTGAAATAACACAATTTAATCCAAAAAAAATACTTGTGCACGAAGGGATTTGAATGCGTGACTTTCTGAATGCTATTTGAGAGCCTCACCCCTCGACCTCGCTGGCCGTCCAAATACTTTTGATAACTTATCAGGATAACGTATATTGATAAATAAACAAATAAATGCATATACAGCAGTAGGTAGCTATCTTATCCGAAATAATATGCAGAATCAAGTACCGAATAGTAAACTCGGACTTTATAAATAAATAAATCGTAAATCCTATAATTATGTTATCCCATGAATCCGCTATTAAGCGGATGATTAAATACCACCTTGGTATTATATCTATAAACGTGTACATCCCAATAAATATACCAAATCTATTTTAATTTGCCATATATATTTTCAATGAGCTAATTAATACCCCTATTTGCTTTGGCGCTGTAATGGAATTTTTTTTTCTAAGATTTTTACGTTTTTTCGAAATTTGGATGTATTATATTAGCTTATAGAATTAGATATATAATATATAATAAAGTGTGTAATTTTTAAAGCAAATCTATATACAATCATCCGCCTCTCTAGATCTGGCCTACCAGATTTACCTACCTTTGCTGGGCGAAAGCATCCGCCACCTAGACCCGGACAAACCTCACCCCTACGAACCCGGGCACCAGTGCTAAGTCACCAAACGTAGCGAACCACTTGGGATGACCTATGGCAGAGGTGTTAGTTATCCATACCACACGGAGAAAAATCTTATTCTAAAATACGATAATTTTATTCATAAAAACGGTTAAAAACGGGACGGAAGTTCTTACGAACAAATTAACAGTGTTTCAATGTTTACTGGCGGTAAAATGTAAGAATGATTTGATGGTATACGTACGAAATTATGTATACCAACAAATAATTCTTACATGTTCCCGCCAATAAACATTGAAACCCTGTTAATTTGTTCGTAAGAACTTCAGTCCCGTTTTTACGAATAAAATGATCGTATTTTAGAATAACATTTTTCTTCTTGTAGCCTCCCAAATTAAAATAACTCGCGTAAGGCGATTTTCGGTAAAATAATTAAACACGCCTTATCTATGAAAGAGAAGATTGCGAAAAAAAGAAATGGGAGAAAAGGGAGGAAGATATGTAAATACGAATGTAAGATGGAGCGCGCTAACGTAAAAAAAAGTTTATAATTTAGAGAAAATGGTGAAATATTTAATAAAACACGACTCGTTTAAAATAGAGAAAATCTCTCGAAAAATGCTTAAAGATACATTAAAAAAAAATTCATAGCTATAACATGTCAAATAACAGAATAAAATATGTTTTTAATAATTTTCGTATTATACTTTGCGATTGTTTTGTTTTGAGTGAATTTCATAAAATTACCGCTTCGGCTCGACAATGTACAGATATTATCTTAAAAAATATTATTTATATTTTTAGGAACTTAAAAACTGAAAGTATTCAAGAGAAATATATTATAAATTGGTAGAAATTCTGAATGTTGCTGCTTCAGTATCACCTTACAGCTCTATTTAAAACAACAAAAACATCCGACGTTGTTCTTCGGGACCGTCGAACACCAATGCAAATACCCAATATCAATATTTTAACCAAATTAAAATATTTTACAATAAATTTGTAAGTATTTGAAGCGCGCCCCAGAATAAAATTAAATACTCTCTGAACGCTACTACTACCGTCCGAACGAAGTTTTACAACTTATACGAGTATAATGCAGTACTAAATAAACAACAATTAATTGGTTCATGGCTCACTATCTTAACAAGGACAAAGTACCTTAATAAGTATGAGTAATTATGAAAGCACCGGTTAGATATTGCGAGCTTTTAGTACTCGAGATTCGGGCGCGTTTTCTAGCGTTATAGATACTAAATAAACATTATTTCAGAGTGGATCTGTGTTTACAAAGCACGAGAAATTAATTACACTGCTAATATTCATTTATTCAACCACATAAATAACAGCAATATTTATTTTTAAAATTGTTTTTGTGAGTATTTCATTCGATTTCTTCCTGTTGATTTCGTTCAACTCCAATATAAATGTTTTAATTGGGTTATTCTTTCAAATTAAGTACCGATTCAAAACTCATTAAAAATTCACATATATTTTATAAGCATGGTTTTCAATTCTGAAGGTGAAATATTACTCTCCGCAGAGAACTCACATAAAACCTAATTTACAAAACATGTTTCAACATTGCAATATTACAGTGAATAAGTTGCCGACAGGTGTCAACTAATGTATTTATAATAATAGCATAGTCCTTTTGAAAATCCTACAAAAAATAGGCGTTTAGTGATAACATTCGTGTGACGTGCATGGTAACAAAAGTTTTGAGTTGAATTTTGAATTGTAAAACGTTAAAATAATATATATTTTTTAGTATCACCTCCCTTTTTAAATGCTTTATGCTTTTTTCACGAGCTTTTACCAGAAAAAAACAAGCGGCGTAAATGTATTTTTTTTACTTTTTATATTGCCGCATTCTGAATCATTATTCGATTTCTTTCAAATCTCCTTTCATAATAAAATTATATTCTTGACTTGACGTATCAAAAGTGACCACAACAAACTCTTGGGATCCCTAGATTCATGAAAACACCCTTGAAACTATATAAAAACTGACAATCTGTACGATGTTAATGGTCAAAATGTGTAGTCAGAACACTGACGTCAGATGTGATATTGTGTTAATTTTGCTGGCATTTCATTGAAGGATGCTCTTATTATTTAGTCCAAATAACACGAACAATTCGGATACATGGCGAATCTTAGGTACAATGCTTTTGTTAGTAGTTGTTTTAAACGAGTTTTGATTTTGATTAAATTATTGCTTGAGTTTTATCCATAAACCGAGAAACTTTCGTTATTATTCATAATTATTATTATATAATATTCATATATATTTAAAAGACATTTTACATTTGCATTGACAGCGGAAACAGGATTCGAGAGCTAGGACCATCTTCTGCAACTTTAGAACAGTTCTATCTGGAAGTTCGTAAGTAATAATCATAAGTTGAAGAAGTTCATCTTCAATCCATAACTTTGGTTTGTCCACCAAACCAGTAGGTATAAAGTCGTTAGATAAGTCCCATGTGCGCGTACAACTCAAATGGACCGTAAGTTGGTTCAAGTATTGTACCATCCCTACATTGTTTGCATCAGAAACGTAAATGATCTTTCTCTGTTCATTGTTTATTGGAGGGGTTTCCTGTTTTAAAAATGTTGTATTTTTTGAAAGGGAATAATATAGGTACATAATCATTATACATAAGATATCGTGAAAATAAGATTGAAAAATCTTCTCCCTGGAATTGTCACACCGAGTGTAAATTTTTGTTAATTGACATACAAATTTTCGTTGTTTCTTTTTGAGGTGTTATGCCGTGTTGCGCTACCTCCTTCTTTAGCCCACGTTTCGGACAGCGTTGCAGTGTACATCATCAAGGCAGATTCGACACATCGTCGGATCTTCCCTAATGTTGGACACTGCAACGCATCCGAAACGTCGGCTAAAGAAGGAGGTAGCGCAACACTGCATAACACCCCAAAAACAAACAACGAAAATGCTTTTGGCTGTAAAAATCTAACATATCTGACATACAAATTGTAAATTTTTATTTTAGTAGTCAGTTTCGCTTAAAAAAAATATATATATATATTTTTCGGAGTTTTATTACTCTTCAATAAAACAACACATTGGACAGCTATTAAGCTATTTCCCCTAATTGGAAGCCGGTAGTAATAATTCTGAGCATCAATGGTTGCAATTGTATTTTTCTATCTCTTTATTATCGGCAGCTCTACTACTATTACAAGTGCCATCTGTTAATAAAACCTCAAACTAACATCTAGTTTCGATTTTAATGACCGTTAGAATGAGCAAATCCATGAAAGTTAAATATCAAGAAGAAAAAATGTATATCTAACAATTTGTAGCTAATAATTCCTAGATGCAACCTATCTTTTACTGATTTTTCTATTTCAAATTTTCGATTTCGGCAATCGCTAATATTTTCTTCAGTAATTAAAAATAACAAATTTCAATAAAACATATTATTTTACTTGAATGTCGGAATTACTTGTTTTTCAATGATAATAGTGTTTAAAACCACAACTAAAAGCCCTAGTTTTACAACACTTTATTTTAAGTAAGACGATGAAAATGATTTTTTTGTATTTAAAGGTGCCAAATTTAATAAATAAATTTTGATATCATGCTAACGTTATCCAAGTACAAAAACTACAAAATATATAAATTTGAGAATAAGTTGCAGTTGCGCACCACTGGTCATATTACATAATTATATGTACATTTGTATTTTGTTCGTACTCTACAGTACTCGACGCAGGGGTAGTTAGCTCTGATCTGTGTTCACAGTGATGAAATAACGAGGGATGATGTGAAATATTTGTCTATAATCTCTTTGGTAAGTTGATCTAACAGGCAGAAGTACATATTATATTCCACAAATACCAAAATGTATACGTAACAGATGTGCAACGTTATTAAGAGGGATTGACCAGTAGCTGAGAATAAATGTTTAAAAATGCTTGCAACTGTACGGGGAGGATCCAATGAGAAAGATCTATTATTCCCCGTATTAATTTTTTTAAATAAAAAATTTAATATCGATTTATTTCATTAAAAACCTGCATTAATATGTATATACATTCAAGTAAGCAAAAAAATGCTTAAAACGCACGATGATAAATGATTAAATATAGTGTACTTCTTGTAAGTATTTTTTGATCATAAGTATTTATAATTTTTCAATAATGTCTAAGCAAAATAAGTGTGCAAAAATTTTTTTTAGTTAGTATACTCTATAAAAAATAGAAAAAACGGAGTTATTTTGGTCACAAAATACGTTCACAGATTTATTTTTTAATGATTTTAATTTAACTAAAATTTAAAATTTGAAAACTGTGTTGACTAGATAATGTATTGATTTATTTTATTGTATGATTATATGATTTGAAATTTGTGTTGTTTAATAGAATCTATCGTTTGGTATATTAAAAATACACTTACTTTTTCAAAATTTTATAACTGCATGTAGGTACCAGATAAAATAAATCTTTCTAAACCAATTTATGATTTTTTGTATAAAAGAGTGAACACGTCTAAAATTTAATTTAAAAATGACTAATTTCCGGTATTCTGGTATTTTGCCAAAAAACTTAGTTTGCCTCATATCGGTATGAATATTTAATAACTCAAGCGGTATTTATTTATTTTGTGAATAATTTCATAAGAAAGAAAAAATGTTTATCAACGGAAACCGTCACAGATAATTCTAGTCAAAAATAGCATTTTGAAAAAACAATATAACAATATAATAACAATATGCGTAATTGTAATTTTTTATTTTTATACAGTAATTAATAATTTAAATTTAATTCTGCTCAATTGGTATGGTAGGAAAAGCTTCATTTTATTTTAAATTATATTTGGATGTATAATGTGAACGGATTTTTAGTAAAGGATAATTTAATATACAGATTTAGCAGCCCTAGTTGTAAAGATAAGTGTGTAGTTCTATTTTTTTATGTGAATGCCCCACAAATGTTCCAACTGCCTCCAACCATTTGGAGCCAGTGAGACTATGGCTTGCATCCCTTATTTTTGTGGAATGTTGTGAGGCTGAAGGTAGGGGGAGTACGAGATGGGAAAGAGGAAAGTGGGGAAGTACCTGGCAATTCAGATTTCGTCAGTCGTTTACACCTGGGACATTTTTTTACAATAGATCCACACAGGAAGCCCTGGGAAAATTATTTCCGTCAGGGCCTATGTCATCTTTTGGGATGGTGTGTGGAGGGTTTTTTTAAAGAAAAGAAAAGTGACGGAGATCTGGGAAGGAAAAGTTAATGAGGAATGAGTAGGAATTAGGTGGTAAGTGTGACCAGGAGTTACGGACGTTTGAATTCATCTCTCCCACTGCCACTCGGAGAGTCCTGCTAGAGAGGTAAAAAAGGTCTGCCACAAGTCTCCCGTAGGTGAGTATTACCCCATAAACCCGGGCATCCCTGCTAAGCCACCAAACGTAGCGGACCACTTAGGGGTGTTGGTTATCCATTGAATGGTGCACGGGCCGGCAACTGTTTAAAAAATTTTTTTTTTTTTAAATAAGGTATTGCCTAATGGGTTCTTTTACACTTTGGAGTTGGGAGAATTGGTGTATGTATGCGATTTCCAATATTTTTATATGGTGTACTTTCGTTTAGAATATTATCTTTGTAAATTTGTAGTGTTGCACGGAAGATGTAAAATATATTTAGTTTTCACATTTATAATTATTTATTTTTTAATTTCGCTAAGTATATTTTTCAAACTTGAGAATAAAAAAAAAATCCACCAACGAAAGATACCGAATGCTGTGTTTATTTATGTATATATATATATAGCTTGGCGCTGTTGCTTAAAAACTCATTCCGAGTAATCCATCAATCTCGGTAATGCAACGGTTGCAATTCTGTGTGTGTCCGTTATTCGAGACGTCACTGTGCTTTCATAATTTCGCAGAAACCCCACAGTGGAAGTTAGATAATAGTGGATTACATGCATGTACAGACAGTCCGAACCCAATGCAATATCCCGTTTTACAAAATTACCTAGAACCAAAATACTTATTACAACTAGGTAGAAAGGTCTTGTACGTACAATTACTACACTCGAACATGCACTGTATGCTCGCTGTAGAGCTACAGAAATAGAACTTTCCAGACCAGGATAAAGTTATTCGCCGTCCAGCCAAATTATAGCCGTCCCCGTAATGAATCGATGCGAAATACAATTCGGGATGTTCTACAATACATAATTACTGTGCAGTCTGTTGCGAGTTGCTTCGTTAGAGATTTTTTTTACCATTTGCGAATCTTTTGGTTGGTTTACTTTTTGATAATATAGGTCTTTACATATGAAATTGGCGTTTTGCCGTACTGGCAACTTTGATCTCAAATATCTTCTCTTTGGTTAGGAATTCCAAATTCAAATTTATACAGCTATTTACTCAGGTATTTGTGTTTCGATTTCGTTTTTTTTCTTTGCGCCACTTATAAAATGGAAAACTTGAAATATCGCGTCATTTACGAGTACCAGTTCCACCGTGGCACCAGTGCTGCCGAAACGGCTCGAAGGATTAATGATGGGTATGGCAACGGTGCCGCAAAAGAAAACACAGTGCGTTTTTGGTTCCAATGTTTTCGTTCTGGAAATTTCGACCTGCAGAACAAGCCCCGTGGAGGGCCGGAGACCAAAGTTGATAATGAAGAATTGAAGGCTATTGCGGAAGCGGATCCATCGCAAACCACGTTCGAGTTATCTGCAGGCTGCGGTGTTAATGATAAAACTGTTTCAATCCACTTGAAGCAAATTGGGAAGGTGAAAAAGCTTGAAAGGTGGGTACCTCACGAATTGAGTGAAGCAAATCAACAAACGCGCGTTGACTGCTGCGTTGCATTACTCAACCGGCACAAGGGAAGGGATTTTAAATCGAAACATTACCTGTGATGAAAAGAGGATCCTGTACAATAATCGGAAGCGCTCATTGCAATGGCTGAACCCTGCCGAACCACCCAAACCATGTCCCAAGCGAAAATTGACTCCAAAAAGTTACTTGTGAGCATTTGGTGGACTAGTGCTGGTGTCGTTCACTACAGCTTTCTTAAATCTGGCCAGACGATTACAGCAGATGTCTATTGTCAGCAACTGCAAACCGTGATGGAAAAGCTAGCTACAAAACAATTAAGGCTGGTTAATCGATCTAGGCCACTGCTGCTTCATGATAACGCTAGACCACACACTGCACAACAGACGGCTACCAAATTAGAGGGGCTTCAATTGGAATGTCTAAGACATCCATCGTACTCTCCGGACCTTGCCCCAAAAGATTATCATTTTTTTCTAAATTTGGATAACTTCTTGCAAGGGAAAAAGTTCAACTCCGATGGGGCAGTCCAAACCGCCTTCAAAGATTTTGTTGATTCCCGTCCGAATGGTTTTTTTAGTAAAGGGATCGATGAACTACCTATGAACGGCAAAAGTGCATAGATAGCAATGGTACATAATTTGATTAAATAAAAATTTATTTAAAAAAATCGACTTCATGTTCCTCCCGTACAAAACGCCAATTTCATATGTACGGACCAATATTATAAGAGATGATAATTCAAACAATTAAATGTTTTTTAATCCTTTTGTGTTTTAACTTCACCAGTGTAGAAAATATCGAAATTCTTGCATATTTTTGTGAATGACTCACTTAGAATACATCAAATGATGACTTAGGTTATATATTTATGTGATATGAGAGCAAATTTGCAGGTTTGTGAAGTGAATTAATAAAATAAGCTATTGAAAGTTACTTTTGGTTAATTTATGGTCACTCATTTTTAACATGTCTGTTAAGCAAATGAAATACTGTGATAATGTCAGTATTATAGAAGAAATTGTTTAACACAACGCATGAATGTGAAAGAAGGAAAGACTGGGTGCCAAAATGGAGCTATCGATATAAAAATTGACGACGGAAACCCATTCAGTTTTATAGCACTCTCGGCTAGTGGTATATGCTTTTTGTACATAGAAGCATAGTTCCTTTAAAAACTTGCATCCTTATGCTTCTAACGTTGTGTCATTTTTAAAATTTAAATCTCGCAAACCTTTTATGATAAGACTTGCGTCGCTCTGCCACCAATGAATATGACTATTGAGAGTTTTTTTTTCCTATTGTTAACGTATTTCTTCAAAATTTGGACTTGCATCCGTATTTTAGCTTCTTAGGTACAGATAATAAGATACACTATTACATCAAATTATTTCAGGCATTTCGTCATTTATTTATTTCTTTATTTATTGGTAAGAGACAAAGAGCTTGTACATAAAATATAAAGATAAATATTTACTTTTTTTTTATAAGAAAAACTCTCTTTTTAACTTTTGAAGGTTATTCCCATCAATGTAATATATCATTGAAGAAGAAGATAACAATAATAATCTAATTTTTTTAATATGAAAATGAACAAGACACAGAAACATAATAAAATATAATGGTCGCAACTGGGACTCGAATCCAGAACTTTACGTCTTACCGGGACATACACCTCTACCAATCGGGCCACTGCGACCTATTATGAGACTGTCATAATTGTCAACTTCATTTTTCAAATTTCAGAATTAACAATATTATCTTCGACTAATGTTTTTTTCCATATTATTGGCAACTACCTTTATTATTGGAAACAAGTATTCAAAGAATGTAGATATTTATTACCTAGATAGTGTCTCGGATAAATATATCCGATTTTATTTTTATGGAAATTAATTAACTTTTTATAAAAGTCTAAATGAATATTATTTTTTTTTTTTATAAGAAAAACTCTCTTTTTAACTTTTGAAGGTTATTCCCATCAATGTAATATATCATTGAAGAAAAAGATAACAATAATAATCTAACTTTAAATATAAATAGGAAAATGAACAAGACACAGAAAAATAATAAAACATAATGGTCGCAACTGGGACTCGAACCCAGAACCTTACGTCTTACCTTTATCATTTTTCTGTGTCTTGTTCATTTTCATATTTAAAAAAAATTGATTATTATTGTTATCTTCTTCTTCAAAGATAAATATTTACATTTATAAATGAAGTCAAGCCAAAAAAGCAAAAAAATATCTAGCAAATGCTTATTAAAAAGTTATGTCAATTTTGCAGGAGTTTGAAGGTTTTTTACAGCAAAGCACTTACTTGGATATTTATAATTATAAAGCGGCTTATACATTAGATTGTTTAAACTCTGAAGCTGTACCGACGCACACCATTTTCACCAAGAATTATTATTCTAATTTAAAAAAAATCAAAGATACCGATTATTTTATTTCTTATTATTATTTTAAGTAGTTTGTTAAAAAAAAAAATCTATTTGTAAACAGCTTTTAAGAACCAACTGTATTTATTTTTCTAAATCTTATGTATATGTATTTCAAATAATAAAAAAAAAAAAAAAAAAAAAAATTATATAAACATAATATTTGTAAGCCCAGTAATACCTTTTTTAAACTACGTGCTACAAAGCTTTGCAGCGTATATCAAGTTATTTCATTCAAACAAATAAGAAAACTTTCCATTTATGGTTTAAAATCATGGTTTTAATGACCGCTGCGAAAGTGTAACATCATAAAGGAATAAAGATAAGGCTTAACGTTAACGATTACTATAAATTGTATGAATTCAACCTTCCCCAGGGGTTATCTTACGAGGCCAGAAGAACCCGGGCCGTTAAGCTTTTTCAGTTAAATTTGGTTATTTAGTTATTATTTTTTACGTTGTTTAAATATTACGTATCTTTTACATTCAGTTTATTTGAAATGGCACTGTACATTTCAGCAATTTGGTATGTGTTGGTAAACACATGCATTGTTTAAAGAACCATTTTCTTAGATTATAAAAGTCAAGCGTAGTTTGACGAATTAGATAGATACCAATACATACATAGCAAAGCGATTTTGTAAAAGCTCCAGTAAGATTTAATAAATAAAAAATCTTTGTTGTTCATTTTGCTATGTTGTAATGTGGCTGACTACATTTGCAGTTCAGTAAAATAATTTCTACTTTGAAGTGCACTACACTATTTTCCGCAAGAATCAAATAACATGTTTTTTTATAAGTTTTTATTCACACATATCATATCACACGCCTCTAAAAGCAGATTAAACCGAAAAATACAGTCTTGTCAGTGAATTCAGATGATGTTATTCAATTATATCATTGCTGATCGCTCTTTGATAGCATAACATTATGAAATGTTTATGTGTATTAGAATGATTATTGAACAAGTGATAGTAAACGGTTGTACTGCTGTACAACTAAACTTTGAAAGCAAATCAAAAGATTTGGTTTAGACCCAGAGGCTTAAAGGTGTGATTGAATACATATATTATTACCAGTCAGTAGTGATAACAAAAATCATAATGCTCTCTTAGGAGCACCTAATAATGTTAAAGTACGAATTGTGGTTAAAAAAAATTAAAACTGTGGAAGAAATCACAGTTTCACCTTCTCAAACCTACCTTACACACAATATAATAAAAAGTTCAATTAACTAACGCCGCTATCACGCCGTTTCCCCGCAGGGGTAGGCAGAGAGGACGGACCTCCAAACAACTAGATATTCGTCAGCTATTTACCAAGATAAGCTTATGTTATATACGGAAAAATAACTTACTGGTGGCTCCACAACATCAAGCACACACCCGCTTTTCATCAAACCTGGGTTGCGTGGTCCCCAAAACTAAAACCTCATTCGCTCAACGACAATTCTGGTTCATAGCTCCGAAAATATTTAATGCATTGAGTACCGATATTAAGTCAAATAATTCTGAATCCACCTTTACCGCCTGTCTACAGCATTGGATATTTGAAAAGGGACGAGCTTTCTTTAAAGATTACATGAGTTCTTAACACTTTTAAAAACAAAACAAAAAATTATAAAATTTATCCTGTCACAGCTTTATTCCATCTTGTTACATATCACTGAAATTGAATGTGACCATAAACATAATCGTCTTGTAGATAATATCTACCATAATTTAACCTGCGTTCGAAACAATATAAAATATAATTTTATTTGTTTTATAATCTTAATGTTTAAGATTTTTAATTTCTATTTCTTTCTTTAAAAGATTTATCTCTCTTTATTTTTCAGCTCACTATTATTTTAATATTTGTATTTACTTTTATTTTTCCTTAAATATCTTTTTTTTTCTTTTCTGCATTCTTATTTCTTATTATTTATTACCTAGTTTTTATTATCTGCTTCTATAAAAAAATATTTTTAGTTCATATATTCATTGTGTATGACTACCACAACACGGGCATTAGCCTAGTATGGTAGTTAAAAAAAAATGTCAAAAACTGTAACTTGTAAAAATTTATTAAATAATAAAAAAAAAAATAAAAAAAACTCGATCTTGGCATATACTCCTCGCCTCATTCACATTCATACATCTTATCATACATGCTCTTCTATTATTCTGACCCTAGACATGACCCGACTCATGTTGATCATGTCATGTCGTCCTCAGGCGTCCTCGACTTCTTCTACCATTCACATTTGCGTCATATATTCTCTTGACACTCCTTTCTTTATGCATTCGCTCTACATGTCCATACCATCTAAGAGTCCCTTTCTTAATCTTACTTATGACGCTCACATCGGCCTTGCATTATTTTCGGATCTCCACATTCCTCACTGTACCTCAGTACTGGTACCTACCCTGATGTATGGCAGTGAAGCATGGAACTGGCAGAGAAAGGATGAAAGTAGACTGAATGCTGTAGAAATGAGATCCATGAGGCGTATGTGTGGTAAAACCATGTAAAAAGTTCGAAATTATATTATTATGTATAGATATTAATAATTATGTGAATACCGTAATATTACAGAGAAAAAAATAAGAACATAAATTTTGCAAAGATTGAAGAAATAATAACAGTTTGAAAACTGTTTAGAGTTTATTCAGCAAAACTTTTGAGAAGTGAAGATCGTGAAAACCGTAAAATAAATTTTAAAAGATTTTTATTACCTCCTCTATTTACATAAACAATGTGTGAAGTTAGCTTTATAGTAAACGTTTTGTTTTGCTTTGCAGGTTTTCCTACGTGGCTTTACTTACTAAGGTTAAACAAGCAAAACCTACAATAATAATAATAATAATAAGTTCTTTATTCCAGAATGTGGGGAGGTGAGTGCAATCCCACACATCCCATAGATAGTATAAGTACATATAATATTGAAAAACATAAATATTTTATAAATATGAAACGTAAAAAAAGATATAAAAATAAAAATAAAATAAAAGTAAAATCAAAGCACGGAAACGCAGGAATAAGATTGTGGGAGCCAGTGTCTTTCTCCAATGGTCTTCTATGCTCGATCCTGGGGTCATACGGGATTCCATGACGAGAATGTTTCTGGAGTGGTTTATTCTTTCCCTCAGTCCTGCAACCCTGGTTCTTAGTAAAGCTTTGAATCCTGGAACTCGCCCTTCTGTGAACATTGAGGAGGCACTGCAGTGCCTGGGAAGTCCGAACAACAAGCGGTATGCATTGTTGTATTGCACCTGAATCCTTTCCATGGTTCTTTTTTTTAACTTTACCCAGAGCTCGCACGTATACAGAGTAGTGCAAAAGGCTAGGAAGAGCGTCCTTTTCACCCGTGGACTGCAAAGCTGAAATCTTCTACTAAGCATGTTACATTTTATGCTCAGTACTCGCCTCTGCCTGTCATAAGGAAGTTATATTCGTGTGACATCCAGAAAGTGGGTTAGTTAGGTAGAAAGGAGGTAGGAATCACGTCATGAGGTTTGCGGCAGATTCATTTTTCACCTACTGCTTGGTGAGCCGGATAAAGATGGACTGGTTGAGAGAGGCCTTTTTACCTCTTATCATTTTCATAATTAGTACATGCACAGCTATTAAAAGATAGGATTCATGTGTCTGTCACTCCTGGACACACTGAACCCCAGATGCCTATCACCCCTTGTACTTTTTTTCTACCCAGAAATTCATCTTATTCCTTTCCATAAAAAAAACCTTCCGCAGGGCTTCGCCTAAGATGACATATGCCCTAAGGAAAATCTTTTTTCTCAAGGCCTCCTGTGTAGAGCTAATGTTAAAAAAAGTTTCAGCTAAATTTATGATATTAAAATTTCTTTATTAACAATTTTCGCACTGAATTTTTGTAAATTACGATGGTTTTGTAAAGAAGCAAACTAATTGTGTTAGAAAGCATTACGACCGAACAAAAACACTGTCCTTTCGAGTGTTTTATTGCAGGTGGGTCGGGTCATTAAAATATACCAGCATTCGTTTAATTTGCTTTACACCGCGTGGACTAGGATAAAACTGCAATTATTCCGTGTTAAACATAGCGTTTATTTTTCAAGTCTGCAACTGTGCATCGCCGTGTTTTAGCTTTGCCATTATTCTGCTGAGTCGGTAAAATACTGAGATAAAGTTGTGTAACTTTTAGAAATACAAAGGTAAAGTGTATTGACGAATTAACGTGGAAAAAATATGCATTATTATAAATCAACTTACATAGCTACGGGTACCCATAAAACAATTTTTTTTATTTAATAACTCAGGTACGGGACATAAATCATTCCTATGTCTACCTACGTTAAATTATCGTGAAAACAAGCTTATGTGTCCAAGCGGTTAAGAGTATTCACAAAAAGCTACATAACTAACTAACCACCTGACAAATTTCCCACAGGGTAATGAGGATGGACCGTTATACAATGCTGCCTTCATTCGCACTCATTGATATATTCACAATGTGACATAATCTCTTATATAAGTCTCCGTTGTACGCCGATGGTGATGTACTTATTTAGTACGAGGATTGCTTGAAATGGCTAACACCGTGAACACGTGAACAGTGTCTGGAGTTTTGGTTGTTTGTTTTTGGGGTGTTATGCCGTGTTCCACTACCGCCTTCTTTAGCCGATGTTTCGGACAGCGTTACAGTGTCCATCATCAGGGCAGATCCGGCAGATCGTCGGAACACTGCAACGCTGTCCGAAACGGCGTCTAAAGAAGGAGGTAGCGCAACACGGCATAACACCGCAAAAACAAACAACGAAAATGTTTTTGGCCGTGAAAATCTAAAAACGTATCAATGTCTGGAGTTTTTGAAGAACCAGACACAACGTATCTGGACCTTCAGTACAATCTCCAAGCGCACAAAATCTCCAAAACTGAGGATGCCGTAGTCATATTGGATCCACAATACTTTGGACCTACGTTCGAATTCTTTCTAGCAGGCTTGGAAAATTATTCTTTCAGCAAGGTTTATACAAAATAATTACTTGTGTATAATCTCAAATGTTTCCAAATGAATTCCTAGGAAACTTACAAATTCATCACGTAGAAAAATAAAATCTGGTACTTACGCTAATTTCTTAGTTGAAAAACGTTTTTAAATTTTTCCAATTAGTTTTGAGTAAAATATTTTAATATGAAGGAGCTGTTTTTATTATTTTATAAAAACATAAATAAGTTACATATGATGGAAAAAATATTTAATGTGGGCATCGAGTAATCCTCTGTTATTAGAGAATTGTGTCTGTCGCCTTAAGTTTTGTTGAAATATAGTGGGCTATTTGATGTAAAACTACACAAGAGTTTCAACTGTTCCCAACCGTTTGGAGCTCTTGAGACTATGGGGTATGTTGTGAGGCATACGAAAGTGGGGAGAAAAAAGAGATGAAAAAGGGGAAGGTGGGGAAATACCTCGCTATTCAGATCTGGTCACCAATCACAGGAAAAAACCATTTCAAATAAATTTTCAATACTGAATGTGGAACGTGTCGCAAACATACTATTCATTAATATAATTAATATGAAACTTATTTTCACTTTAATTTATTGACCGTAACCGGTTTTCATATTGTTAAAAGCCATCTTCAGACTGGTATAAATTATTCTTAGCCTACGGCTTTTATACACAATATATTATGGAGAGGGGTGATCTACAAGGATTTTAATCAATTACTTATATGGGTTTTCTTACATTTGTTGCTAATTCGTTTGACTGTCGAATTTCTAATTATTTTGGTTATTCTTAGTAGGCTTAATTACCTGGGGTTGGTAGCTTACTTAAGTGTTGTTTGGCAAATACCTTACAAGTAATGTGAAATATTAACAACCTAAACTAACGAAGCCCGGCATAGTCCAGCGGTAGGGCGTTAGACTCCCATTCCGAGGGCCGTGGGTTCGAACCCGGCGTGCGCAAATAAGTTTTATTTAATTGATTACTGTTATTTCACAATTAATTATTAAAAATAATATATAGTGTATTTGCGGCACGTTCCAGAGTGGAAGATACTCTTAGTATTGCCCTGGTGTAAGACCACCATTCAGAATTGAAACGTTGCTTGAAATGGCTTTGGCCGTATTAAGTGACTAGATCTGAATAGCCAGGTACTTTCCCACCTTCCTCTTCCTCGTCTCCTTCCCTTCCTCACGTACCTTCAGCCTTATAACATACCCCCATTGGGGATGCCATAGTCTCATTGGCTCCAGACGGGAGCAGTTGGGACTCTTGTGAGGTATTCACTTTAAAAAAAAAACTCATCTAACCTCACCTAAACTAACCTAATTTGGTTAATAATATATTTGTTTCAGTCTGAAGATGGCTTTAACAAACTGAAATCGGTTACGGTCAATACATTAAAGTGAAAATACGTTTTATATTTGTTTTATTATATTATTATAATGGAATTCCACCACGATTTATCAGTTTCCAAAATAATAGAAATATTATACTGTATATTATTTTCAGTGTGTAAATTGTGTAATAACACAAAATAATCCAAAAAAATTACTAGCTCTCGCCGGTATTTAAACATTAGAAGGGTTTTTGAAGAAGTTCGTATCTAATATATTTTTCTCATCTAGTGCATTCTATTCATAGTTCTAAATTTAGTTCAAAGTCCTTTATTAGACACCAAGTGGATCTATATTATAATTTAACAATAGTAAAAAATGTCTTATTGGAAGTGTATTAAATTGTATTAAATGTTAAATTATATCAAATTTCTTATTAGTGGGTAGAGAGATTGATCTAATTTGTTTGCACGTCGTATATTCCTAAGAAAAAAAGTTTTCCTTTTCTCAGAAGACTCAATATTACTATTCTACCTAAGTAAACGTGGGTGTGGAATTATTTATCTGTTGAAAGCACAGGAAGGAGTTTTTATTTAGTTTACGAAAAAGCTCGTAAAGATAATATCTAATTCAAGAATATTATTTATCCTTGAGAAAATTTTGAATGTGCTCTTATTTCCATGTTTTAGGATTCACTCAAAGGTTAGAAAGGAGACTCTGTTAATAGTACACTTTGTTTTTTATCAAACAATTATAAAATTTTATTGACACCGAAATAATACAACCCAAGGAATTTAATTTCCCCCCAACGGAACTGATATGTGTCTCTTTCTAGGTGGTTTGATTCAGAAAAGGCTAATAATTAATTTTACAAGAAATATATTAACTTCAGTTCTGTTGAGAGGAAAGGAAACAGAGCCTGCCATCTATCTTAATAATCACAAACTATTTATTCTAAATCTTATGTTAAGTTCTATCCTAGATCCAAACCAAATGTTACTTATTGAAGTAAAATCATGTATTGGTTTCATAGTGCTTTCACACAAACGAAGTATTGAATTCCGTATTAGGTAAGTTACCCATTATAATATAATAGGCCTGTATTGTGTACACATTTCATCCAGATGCGTTATGCCGTATTAAATGATTGACTGAGCGTAGCGAAATCCTGTTAAATCCTGTTTTAACTCGACTCTTTTTCATAAAATTGTCTGTAAGTTCCGTTTCCGTTTCAAGAACGTGACCGTATTATTGGTCCAAAATATATTATGCTTTGAAATGTGTAAACGTAGTACTTATTTGGCTTTTCCAATTGTTTTTTTTTTCAATATTTTGGTACATAAACATAAGGAGAAATTTTTAAAAATAATTATCACTGAGGTAGTTTAATAATGTTGTATTAAATAAATGAAAATTAGAAACATATTTTTTGATTCACCAATACTATTTTTTACCACCCAGAGTATCTAACCCACAAGATCTGGGCTTTTAGCTAAGGAGATTAACTCTCCACCACGTTCACGTCTTTCCGTGGAGTGAGAATCTCAGCATATTAATAGCAAGATCAACATTAAGGTGCATGTTCATTATCTTGTTAGTGTGCCACTGAGTCCGCTACCAAGCCCCAAGGGAGTACCTATTCCCAGTAAAGTAGACTTACGCCATAGTATCAGTTCAACATCCTTTTCTGGAAGAGTGGCACAAGACCGGATGGCTTTCAATGTCACCCCCAACTAAAATCTCGTTGTTTACAACCTTATTTCATACTCCCTGAGGGTTGCCGCCACCCTTTCAGTGTGTAGGGGAGATTTGAGAGGACAGAGAGCCATGGTAATGGAATTAGGGGTGGATTTTGATTCACTGTGCAATTCTGCATATGGTTAAGTGTGAAATATATTTTTTTAATACGACATAAAATATTTGACAGTTCTCACCTTTCTTACGAAATCAATTTTTATAACATTTTTTTTGTGATATATTTCAAAAATTAAATCAAAATAATGTAGATAAAACGAACTTCTTAATAATCACTCAAATCTACGCTTTCCACAATGGATTTATATAAAAAACAATGAATAAATATAGACTTCGAATATGACAGCGTTCATATTATCAAGCGGCAGCCATTTTGTCCGCCATCTTTGGTGCCCGGCGCGTCATTGGCAATTAATATGAATTATTCTGAGTGGCTAAATGCTATTCAGTATTTCCTTGTATGTCAAGAACGAGAATGGCCAAAGCGATTCTGACCTTGTTCTTTATATAATTTCTTTATACATAAGGGGCAAAAACGCTTCAAAAATCCGGACCCACCGGGGGGACTGCGGCCTGCGAGAGGTAATCAGCCAAGTGATTCATCGGTGCTCGAATATCACAAGAACATGTTGTGGGAAATTAAGATGAAACAGATGCCTTTCCAGTGTCCACTGTTCACATATTTCAAGAGTTGTGTCACATTGAAAACCTATAATTTTATTGATCTTAGTCCGCGGTCAATCTTCTCGTATCCGCATATATACTGTCCATTTTGGGAAAACAAATAAATAAATCAACATTGTTTAATCCATAAAAAATCAAATATCTAAAAAGACGAAAAGAATCTGTGAATGTCTGGAAAAGCAGAAAAGAACTACATTTAAATGTTCATTAGTTAGACGAACGAAGTATTATCGATAAAATAATGAACGTTCCCCAGTTGTTTTATATTCGACACGTAGCAGTTGTAATTGTGGTAAATGGGTGGCCTATCTGGATTCCATTCCCAATTTGTCCGATTGCTTGTTTGAAAAAAGAACAACGCAGTGCCGGCAACACAAGGGAAATTAATTGCCGAGTGGCGCCACCGGCGTAATCTGGTACTGAAATTTTTCAACAACGGCAAAGCTTGCAAACTCCAAATGTATGCTTGTTTTATTTCACAAGCGTAAGTACAAATTCGTTTATAGTTCTGCTAACTACTTTACAACCGTGCCACAAAGTTGGGCATACATAAAATAATTATATTTGCAGTAGACCACGCGCCCAAGTATGTATGTCTCTAAATTTTTCTCTTTTAATAAACCAAAAGCAAAATTTCCTTTGAAATAATTTTATTTGTAAGTAGGTACTTAAATTCCAATCTACAAATCGTGGTACAATAACTACAACTAGGTAACTCCAAAATCAGTTTTTTGAGTTCGGCGCTCCGCTGACGAGGCAAATGCAAACAAACTAAAACCAGCAGGTTTCTATGTCTTGATTGGTCAAAAAGCTTGTTTAACCATAGACGAAGAACAATCAGCTGACATCTGGCAACTAGCAACGGCCAGCCACGGCAATCAGCAGTGCGAGTCGCGAGTCACCGCTTGCGTTACCATTGACAATGGGTTTTTGAGTGACTGTGTAGTGTGCGGGCCATCACATTGTCTATGAATGCTACAAACAGAAAAATCGCATTTCATTTGTATCATCAAGTTATTGCAATATGTTTATTGTGGGTATTTCCAAATAACGTTTTCGTTTAAATGTTTAATTAGGTAACTCAAGTTAATTCAAGTGTTTTTTTTCCATGTTAATTCAGCAACTAGACTTAGCTGGTTGTAGCACTAAAATTTGTGGAGTTGCTTAAGAAGGTATTACCAGAGAATACCGAATGTTAGACCTTTTTATAATAAATTCTAGACGTATTGACTCTTTTTTATAAAGAAATTTTTTATATATTTTGGAAGACCGTTATTTTATCTGGTACAAACAGTTCTTAAATTTTGAAAAAATAAGTTTATTTTTAATATAGGTACTAAGGTTATACCGTTGGTCGTTGGCAGATTTGTTCAATTTTCAAGCGATAGATTCTATTAAACAACACAAATTTCAAATCATATAATTATACAAAAAAATAAATCATTACATAATCTAGTCCTCCCAGTTTTCAAAATTTAAATTTTATTTATATTTAAATCATTAAAAAATAAATTAGAGAACATATTTTGCTACAAAAATACATCAGTTTTTCTAATTATTTAAGGTCTTACGAACTAAAATATGTTTTTTTTAGTTACACCCTTAATTTATTAAAACATTATTAAAAAATCATAAATACTTATGATCAAAAAATACTTACAAGAAGTACACTATATTTAATTATTTATCATCGTGCTTTTTGAGCATTTTTATTGCTTACTTGAATAAAGGTATGTATTAAAGTAAGTTTTGAATGAAATAAATCGATATTAAATTTTTAAATAATCGATATTTCTCAATTGAACCTCCTGGTACAGTTGCAAGCATTTTTTAACTGTTGTTCTCAGCTGCTGGTCAATTACTCTTAAGTGGATTTCGTTGCATTTTTTAATGTAACAAATGGGTAAGTCATTCCATTTTTGTAAAATGATTACCCATTTTCTTATTTCCAAAATATAAGTATTAGATTCCCAACACATAAATCTACGATTGAACCATGTTTATCTATATAAATAAACAATAACTTTATCAGAATAATTACCATCTTATATGTCAATTTCAAACATAGCTTTAGATTTACCTGTTGTAGGTATAAGATAACTCGCAAAGCCCACGAATTATAAAAAAACATATTTTATATTAAATCTGTATTTTGTAATTTATTTCTAAGTTGTCCAAAGAAACGTCGTTTTCCTAATAACAGTTATTATTTCAAACATTTTTCAGGCAAGTAGGTAGGTACTATTGAAAAAATGCGAATAAGACAGTCAAAGGCAAGTTGTTTCACAGAATTTCAACAATTCATCAAATTTCTAAGTTATTTTTCTAGTTCGGTTATTTTATCATTGTGGGCACAATAGAAAGAAATGAAATAATAACAGAACTGGAATGGAACTTCATATACCTGGAAAATTAACTTTTCGAAAATTGATGAATTATATAAATTCTGTGAAACAACAGACGCAAAATCAACATGATGATTTCGTATTTGAAAAAGAATTTGATTACCAGATCTTCCAAGAGGTACTTCCCATCTCCTTCTCTTCCCCACTCCCCAATGCCTCAAAACATACCCCAATATTGGGAATACTGTATTCCCTAAAATCGCACATGATAAACATCCATAATTGTGAGCCGATAGAACTTTTATTCTGTATTCATTCCAAGAAAAATGTCCATAAATATTCTGTTCGATAACCTACGCAATGATTTTTAAAATATTTTACATATAACAACACAAATCTGCGAACCATCACAAAATAGTCATAGAGGCGCTATTGCATAGATACTAATATCTCATCAACGCATGTTATCGCGCAGTGTCAGTGTGCTCATCAGACATTCTTCGTACAAAAATAGGAGTCAAATCGAACTAATCGGAGGTAAAAAAAGTTCAACTGGTTTTTTTCGCGTAGTGTCTCAACTAAATGGAAAAGTCTAAATTTTGAAAATGGAATCAAAACAATTTTCTGTTAAAATATGACAGGTAACTTACAAAATTCTCAAAACAGACTGTTCTAATTTTGAAAACGTAAATTCAAAACAAAATTCTAATGTTCATTGTCCGGGATCATTATATTCTAGGGTTCATTGACCGGGAGTAACAGACACACAGCCTAAAGTATTATTTTTTTATTAATCATCTGAAGTGTTGTGGTGTGAGCTTGGAACACGGTGTACAGTGACTCTTGACACGACCAGTCTCAAGTATACGTCTCATTATTTGATCGTGAGATCTTATCCTGGGTCACCCCCGACTTCCATCCACTTGCGCGTCATAAATTATTCTCCAGACACTTGTTTTTTCACCCAACCCGTACTTCACGACCCTTTATCCGTGCATTATTAAGAGATTCCCTTTCGTAATGCTGTTATCTACTGGAGCGACTAAGGGAAAAATATGGACAGCTTTTATTTTTCTGCGATTTACAGCGGTCCAAAATTCGACCACATTTTTCTACCATTCGTAAAACTTTATAATGTTTATGATTTTTGATCCAGAGATTGTATGATGTACATGATGCTTCTCCAATGATTATATGATGTTCATGATGCTTATACAGATTATATTTTGTTACATGTTTGTTTTCTTAAAAAATTAACAATAAATAGCGTTTAGCATAATATTTTCGGGTCTTCATAAACCGTCAAGTTTTTTTTTATATTAGCTCCAAGCAGAAAAACCAGTGGAACAAATCTATCAGGGCTAATGTCAACTTTGGGATGCGGTTTGAAAGGTCTTTTTTGGGAGAGGAGGGAGAAGTTCTGGGAAAGATAAGGGTATGAGTGGGTGGGAATCTGGGGGTCAATGTGCCCATGAGTGACAAACGTATAAATCCACTCCTAAAATAGATGGGTCGATAGAGTCCGGCTGGAGAGGTCTAGGTTAGGACTTCCTCAACCAGTCAACGACAATAAAATAAATTTGTTTTAATTTCACTTTGATATACATAATTGACCAACCGGTTTCAGTTCGATCCGAACCTTCATCAGGGGTGAATAAAATATATTATAATGAATAAAATACAGAGATAGATAATTTTCGTTAGTTTTTTTGGGGTGTTATGTCGTGTTGAACTACCTCCTTCTTTAGCCAAAGTTTCGGACAGCTTTTAGGACAACTTCGGAAAGTTTTGGACATCTTTTCAGACAAGTTACAGTGTCCGAAACGTTGGCTAAAGAAGGAGGTGGTGCAACACGGTATAAAACCCTAAAAATAAATAAAGAAAATACTTTTGACCGTGAAAATCTAAAATCAAATCGGAAAAATACAGAGTATTTAATTGAAAAGTACAAGAAGGAGAGAGAACATCAACTTAGGTGAGCACGAATTTTTTTTTTTCAAAATTTCAACTTCAAACTTTTAAAATTTCACACACTAAAAGATCTTTATTCAAAAGGTTGAAATTAAAAAAAAAATCTCTTTCAGGTACAACAACATCAATAACGTAGTTTTTTTTCAATCGTAGCACTCTAGCTCACTGAATAGTGGTGCACCCCTGGTATTAGTTGTTTGATACATAAAAGTTAATAATAATAATAATACATAAAAAGGTAATTTTTAAATAACCATGTTTGTATGTACAAAGTACTAGGGAAAAAAATGCCACAACTTGAAGTTTAAAATTTGAAGATTTTTTTGAAAATCTATTTATTTATTTTAATCGAGTTATAAGAAGTAAATTACTAATGGTAATTTTTTATTCAGTTCGGTGTTTTCGTACTCTGCTGTGTGAATAGATTAGTACTTATTTGAACTTCATTGCGTAAAACAGTGTTTCACTTAGGCCCCTACTCAAGTTCTCCCTAATTTAAAATTACAACGCAAATAAAAAATTCTTCAGTGTCAGAGTTGTTTTTACAGCCAAAGGCGTAGTAAAAGCTACTATTTACTTTAATTACAACTGCTATTATTCTGACGTGAAAGTTTAAATATTCGGGGTTAAGAACTTTAGAAAATATTAAGATTAAAAATTATACAAAGTATACAATCGCGCTTACTTAAAAATAATTGTGAAGAGAAACGATAATAAATTTTAATTTAAATAATTGCAAAATCATTTGAAGCGTCCGCTGAGCAAACAATCACATCATGGTGGATTCTCTGTTAGTGACACTAATGACCTTTAGAAAAGATGAAATTAATAATTAATAATAATTAAAAATAATAAAAACTTATCTTAGAACCAAATAATATTTTATAAATAGTAACTAACGACTGAAGAATTTTAAATAATGATTTAAAGATGATAACAATCACAACTTAATTAATTCAATTTACTTTGTATTCTAATGAAGAAACCTTTGTTTTGAAAGTTTGTTGTTAATAATTTGTATTAAATAGAGGTTTAAATAAAGTTTATTTTTATTTTCATGCAATTTAAATAACTATTATACTATATACTAATAAACGTGTAACTAATAGGAACGTGCCAATAAATTATGCTTTAAAATGATTGACTTTAAACTAAATGGATAAATGGAGATAAGCTAACAATGAAGATTTTTAAAGGGTAAATAAATAGGTAAGTTCTCAGATATGATTTTATTGACTTTTATTTATTTATTTTACGCCCAGAGGGCTTTTACATACATAAATAAAGGCAGCGCAACGTTAAAGTGAGTAAAAAATAATATCAATAAAGTTACGATAAAAAAGTACACACATGATAAAAAATACAAGCAACAAATATTTAAAAGTACGGTGATCAGACAATTACAACATTGGACACGTTAATAATATCTAAGTATTGGTTTCGCATAGTACAAAACCGCTGTATCGGGAATAAGCTAGCTGCGGGAGTTGGGATCTGTCCAATTGGATTTTAATATTTAATCATTGAAGACAATATTGATGATTTAAACGAAAATTTGAAACGGAAAAAACAGCAAAGGATTCGGTCGCATGTGTCGCTTCTGACATCTAAAAGATTGTGTTAAATTCAAAGCTGTAAAATTAAAGTTATTAACTTCAGATACAACTGAAATGACAGGAACGACAAGTGCGACCGCAACCAATTTTACCTAAATCCTAAAATTAATGTTTTGTGAAAATGAAAAGTAGGAATTCTTTTCAAATTTACGTAAAAGCAATGGCAATAACTGCGCTGGCGAGTACATGTACTACCACGACGTGTTACTGGTTACTTATTCATTTATCGAGTTGAATTATTTCACCAAAAAAAGTAGCCCTAATGTGTCTCGATGCCATCTAGTGAGAGAGTTAGCACTTACATGCCTTTCTCGTATAAAAATAAAGTTGGTTGTTTGCAGGTGGAAAAAAAATGTAATAAGCGAAAATTGTTGAATGAAACACTGGTATATATTGAATCATTTGGCGGGTAACAGATGAGGCGCCATAGCTTAATGGTAGAGCTCTCGACCGGCAATCGAAGGAGGTTTTTTCAATATGGATGAGTGTTTCAGGCTAATAATTATTGCTTATAATAATTGTTACAAATAACAGTTGATGTTGAATATTTATAGATACTCATTCATTATGCACTGTCACTTATTCGTTGGCGATCTGCAGTCATGCCAGGTGACGAAGTTACCGAAAGTTATTCTATCAATTCTTATCTACGTTTTCTATGAAAATACATGCTTCAGAATTACACTTACCACATGTTGCGATGGGTGATTCCGAAGCATCTATTTCCATAGAAAATGTATGGATTGCAAGTAGTCCAGATATTATCATAATGTGTTGCTTACATAGCGTACGTCGATTCTCTATGTTCTTACTTTAAGACTGTCAGCTTCATAGGCATATCGATAACGCAGTGTAGACTTCAATGTGCATGGCATTGTTTTGGGGGGATTACTAAAATCTAACTTTAAAAATTATTTTTAACGTGAAATCTTGATATTAAAAAACACCATTAATTTAGTTAAAAAGTATACATTTATTTAAAAAATGTAATTGAATTTCTTAGTGAAGAATTAAAAAAATCTCCATTCGAAATGCCCTGCCGACTGGTATCGTTCAAAGTACGGATGACGCCACGCACTCCCGCATCTTTCCGTTCGGATTGCTGTAGTCTTTGGCGGGTTTAAAAATTCTTGGATAATTTATTTACCAATGAAAACGAACGTTTTAAAAAAGGTTATTAAAAAAATACTGATAAATGAAAACGATCACAACATTTGTAACTCAATGATATGTTACTATATTTTCGCCGCGTCCAGAATTCAATCATATTCTGAAAAGAGATAAGGTTTGAACGGGTGGCCAAATATTTCATTTTGGCGGGATTTATCAAATAAATTTGTATCTGGCGGGCAATTGTATTTTTTTTGTTATTTCACCAACCAGGATTAAATTGTGAAGAGCCTAAAAAATACACTTGAATCGCTGAGAGGTCTGAGATGTTTTGTTGAGGGCTTTATTTATCTCAAGAAAAGTGTCGGTACTTTGAACCGTATCTGAATTTGCTTTCATGCCCAAAACTTTTCGGGGAACAGATAGCCCTTTTTCTTGTTATATTCTATTAGAACCAAACAAATCAAAGTCTGCCAGCGTTCTCAAATATTTGGGCAACCTTTTCATAAATAATATAAAGCGCACTCCGATCTCTAGAACCATTTGAATTTAATAGCACACTTTTTATGAGAAAACATTGGAAAATATTTTATTCATTTTTCCAGTAGGTACTTTCTAAATGTTACTGTGGAATCCAAATCGTTTACGAACTCGTTGCTTAAAAGTCTCACAGAGAAGCCATGGCTTAGATTATGTTATGTTGTGTTTGAATCATAACATTTACCATGGCGAGGTGATAAAAGTTAGAAAAAATTTGTAAACGTTTATATCTCGGACTTTGACAAAGCAGTTTTTGGAGTATATAATACGCACAATGTATTGTGGCTTTACAAGTGAAACCAAAAATTTTCTAGTTATAAGCTTTTACAGTGTTTATATTTTTAATCACATTTATATTTTACGATCATATCCAATTATAAATTTTCAACCCCTATCCTGGAAGGATAAAGAAAGCTTAATAAAAATCACTGGCGCGAAAACCAATAATTCAAAAATATAGGTTTATTATGATAATTAGTTCAGATACAAGAAAATCAAAGTATTTTCTTCGATATTTTCAAAAATGGAAAAAGGTTCTATTGACACAAGATTAAATCGATTTAACAAGCTTATTTTCTTTACCTCAAAGAAGCATTTAAATATATTGGTTTCACGTCTTTTTCAAACAGAATTGATAACTCCCAATTATTCTCCGTTGGTTAGCCTTGTTTAGGCCAATTTGCAATTTTGCTTTGAGCCTTTATACAATATTATTTGAAATATTTCGCGACGAATTTGCGGTTTTGCCAAAAGGATACTGTTGACATTATTTATAATTTTACCGTTGTTCTAATTTTAGAAGTTCTTCACAAAAATAAGGATAAAACAATTATCCACGTTAAACTTTATAGCGGGTTTGTGATTAGGTATTTAATGTTTAATGAATCAATTAATGAATAAATAAATTCTTGAAACAGTTTGTAGCCAAGTGGTTTATATATATAAGGATTGCATTAGGTTTAATTTCCTACGTGATTATTCACTATTACACAAGCAATATAATTACATTTTTTGAAGATTTAAAATTAAGCCTGGTTATTCAAAATGTTGGTATATTTTCCAATTATCTGTACTTAAATTTAAACACATTTCGATAAAAGTTGGGTCGAATATAGAATTTTTCCTTTTTACATATTGAAAGTGGACTACAAAAAATGGGGTAAATATTTATTTTCAAGCGATCATTTTATTCAATGGACATTTAAGTTAGCGCTTTTATAATATTTGAAGAAAATAGGTTTTGTCTGAATAATTTATTTGCTTTTCAAATTTAATTTTAGCTCTAATAAATATCACTTACCGCAAACTTCTGCATTACATAAAAAACTTATTATTTTTTAAAATTTCAAAATATTAAAAATTTCAAATTTGATTTCCACGTGGTTAGCTTGAAACATTGAGGAATTCTTTGGAAAAGATTAATTATCGTAGAAGAAAGGGTGGGCGAGAAGAATGGTGAATACTCGCAGAGTTCTAAGCATTTGGAAAGCCGCTTATATTGATGGTTCCTACCCATTCTTACGTAAACAAAAATATTTTAGCATCAAAATTTAAAATTCGTTTATATTTTTTTAGATTTAGAAAAACAAACTTCTGGAACTAGTCGCTAACAAATAGTTTGACGTCGGTGTGTCTTGCTACAACAGTATTTACAGTCGTTATCGTGTTAATCTTACTAATATTATAAACGCGAATGTTTTTATGGATGTATGTATGTTTGTTACTCTTTTACGCAAAAACTACTAAATGGATTTTAATGAAACTTTACAATAATATAGCTCATACATCAAAATAACATATAGACTATAATTTATACCCAAAGCTTTCTATTTTCCATGTATTACAAATAATCATTATTGTTTAATAGAAAATGTCAAAATTTGAAAATGATATTTTGAAAAACAATGATTGTAAAAGCAAAATTCTATTTTGGAAAATATTTAAATTAGTTAATTTATTTGAAGTACTCACCTTTGAATGGACTCAAGAATAATAGATATTTTAAATAAATAGGTTAAGAATTTTGGTATAAACATAGATTGGACCTGCGAAAAGAAAATAAACTAATAGAAGTACTAATCCTGCGCAGACGAAGTCGCGGGCAGAAGACTAGTTCATTATAATATACAAGTCTTGAAATATTGCAGAGCAAAAGAGCTTTTAGGAGTTTCAGCTTATGTGAGTAGCAAAATCAATCATTCTCCTATAAAAGAAACTGTAAAATGAAATCTTGTTTATTACATTACAAGTTTGTAAACAAATCATTATTTCGCCAAATTTATTTGTGAAACTATTAACAGTACACAAAATTAAAAGTAATCTCGTTTTAAATCCCAGACCTCTCACAGCATCCTCAAATTCTACTGATCCCTGGCAGTTGGGACTCTGATGCCATAAAGCAAGTAAAGTAGTGTTAAAACTTAATATGGAATTAAGCTTCTGACTGAAAATTTTAAATGAGTAAAATTTAATAATGCTGGACATGATTTCAGAAGTTCACTGCTAAAATTATTGTCGTAATTTACTTTTGGGGTATTATTCCGTCTTGCGATAACCTCCTTCTTTAGCCAACATTTTCGATAGCATTGCAGTATCCATTATCGAGGTGAATGTGGGTACACATCACGATTATAATAATGCTCGATGTCCTAAGAATTGAAAACATCGAATGATTCAAATGATATATTCTATAAACTTATACATAATATTCATTCAATCTAATCAACATCCATTCTTTGTATTGAGTTCTCTGGAATATCATAGTAAAATGTAAGGTTGCGAGGTAAGGAAAAGCTAAGGTAAGTCCGGGAAAAATCTGACGAAGGGTGTAAATAAGGATGGGACATTTTGGACGCCGACGCCGCCTTGAAGGCAGCACGGATGAGCCGCAAAGTGGATTTGCTCATTTTGGAGGTGAGAAAATTGGATGGTGTAAAAGCCTGAAAGCGTTTTCAGCAAGTGATAAATGGAACTACCTAAAGTCAGGAATATTTTCTGACGTACTGAAATATGTTCATTTAATACTTTCATAAAAAATCAGTGTTGTTTCAGTTTATGGAGAAAAAATTATCTTTGTTAGCTATATAGATGAACTTCAATAGGTACACCTACCTATTTAAGTTCTGAGGCAGTTTTACAATTAAAAGAGAAAGTATAACAAAATGTATGGGAAGATTATTATTTTATTTATTTATTAATATTATGACTTTCGGTTTAGTTTCAGTATTTAACGGTCATTTTTTTTGTTGTATTGGTATAATTATTTGAACTGTTGAGTACCTAGTTACTTCAAAAAATAGGCTTCTTAAACACCAACAGAATTAGCGCCTCCGCCCACTCAGGCAACTGAAAACTCTCAACTGCCAACTGTCTTTGTATGACAATGTGATGGCCCGCACACTTCACAATCACACAAAACCCCATTGTCAATGGTAACGCAAGCGGTGACTTGCGACCATCTTGCGACTGTCACGGCTGATTGCCCTGCTAGTTGCGAGCTGTCAGCTGATTGTTCTTCATCTATGGTTAAACAAGCTTTTTGACCAATCAAGACAGAGAAAACAGCCGGTTTTAGTTGGTTTCCAGTTGCCTCAGTGGGCGGAGCGCCTTAGAATAAGCTATTCTATTTCATTTGTCCACTCAGCTACTTACCAGTTTTACATATAATTAATGGTTAACAGCTACAAACCATTTGTTTCATGTTTAATTTTGACCAAAGATTTTAATAACAGTTTGTTGTAAAAAGCAACTGAAAACTGCCAACTGACAACTGTCTTTGTATGACAATGTGATGGCCCGCACACTACACAATCACACAAAGCCCCGTTGTAAATGGTAACGCAAGCGGTGAATCGCGACTCTCACTGCTGATTACCATGGCCGGCCGTTGCTAGTTGCCAGCTGTCAGCTGATTGTTCTTCGACTATGGTTAAACAAGCTTTTTGACCAATCAAGACATAGAAACCAGCTGGTTTTAGTTTGTTTTTAGTTGCCTCGTCAGCGGGGCGCCTAATTGTCGTATCTTTGTACTCCAGAGCAACACATTGTTTTATTTGTCATTAAAAAACTGAAGACAACAAACAGTCTTATATATTCTTGTCAATTTATGGCTATGAATAATAATAATGTTTGGATGATTTTTACAGCGCTATTTTCGTGAGAAAATCACGTCAAGGGATACCAGTGTTGTCTCCTAAATAATTTGAAAAAAAAACTTCTATCGACCCTAGTGTTAAAATTTTAAATATTGCAGTCCATAGAAGTTAATAATAAAAGTTTCATTAAATCGAACCTTGTTATTCCAAAGGGTCGATATGGTAATATTAAAACACCTTGGGCAACCAATGAAAACAAACTAAACCAAATTTTCATCAAAATAGGCGTCTACTCATTGTTATTCTACGACTGAAACAAATATCATCTCAGCAGGTACTCCCCTACGTAAATTTAGTATTTCAGTCTGATCTACCTTCGATCTGTTCAGGTTTCGGGATGCTGGGAAATACCTTCTTTACTCTTCACCCGGTAAAGTAAATAAACTGAGAGTCGATTATATCACTATTCTGTCCCGACTTTCTCTCTGATGGATGTCAACTCGGGAAAATATTTATATTCACTCCGAGGAGGCAAAATGTCAAGATAAATTTTATTCAAATGAACAAACGCACGTGAGAAAAAATGTTATGGAATAACAACAGAAGCTCTGGTAAATTTACAGAAGCAAATCGAAGAAATTTAAAAATTCATTTAATTTTCTACAAATAACAACCACTGTTTTGGTTAGAATAGTTGCTTCATATGCACTATACTTATCTTACACAACATCCGTCATATTTAATTGACGATTGAGTAGACCAACACCACTTTCAGTTATAAACATTTGAACGATCCCCGTTAAAAGCCGATTCTCCGCCTCTGAGCTTTTGATCAATTTATGATAATCACGCTTTTGGTCGGTCTTGTGTTTATTTTTTTAAATAGTTCCACATAGGAGGACTTGAGAAAAAATAATTCCCCTCAAGGCACATGTCATTTTTGGGGATGCTGTGTGGGGGATATTTTTAGAAAAGAAAAGAGAGGAAGTTTTGGGACTAAATAAGGTACGAGGAGTGACTAGGAATCTGGGGGTCAGTGTGTCCTGAAGTAAGGGACGTATGAACTGGGTTTCAATGTTTATTGACTGGAACATGTAAAAATAATTTGTTGGTATACATAATTTCATAATTTCGTAGGTATACCAACAAATTATTCTTACATTTTCCCGCCAATAAACATTGAAACACTGTTAATTTGTTCGTAAGAAATTCAGTCCCGTTTTAACCGTTTTCACGAATAAAATGGTCGTATTTTAGAATAACATTTTTCTCCGTGCAACCCTCCCGATGCGGCGTTGTTCGTGCCGGAGAAATCGTAAGATTTCCCTCAACCGATCTCTCCCGATCCGGCCTGCCACGCATTAGGCAAAAGCTTTCATCGCCATCGCTAAGACCCGGACAAACCTTACCCCATGAACCCTAGCCTACAAAAAATCTGTTGGTTATCCAGTAAATGGTTCCCGAATCGGCAGTACCCATACCCGCTACCCAAATTGAAATTTATGCACATCGCTGATTACAATTTGGTCAAAACAAAAATGCGTCGAGGATAGGCGTTTATCAGGGACCGTTCGAATTTTATATTTTCAAAATGGCACTGATCGTATATTTGTTGGTTAATCAAATGTGACTGAGGTTAAAACATCCCAACCACAAATTTTTATTTTGCTCACCATTTTTTTTTGTGCCGAGAGTAAACATTGAGTAATTTTGACAGTATATATACTATAAGACTGGAAGAGAAAAGAACTTCTTTTTCCTTTTACATACCCATGAATAACTTATACTTTTTCCGACGAAAGCTGCCAAGTAAGCTCTTCCAAAATTGACTATTCGGTCATATGAGCCACGAATCTTTCTTTCTCACCAATCTGTTTTGAAAATCATTCATCCCGTATTTTATTATGCATAACCGGGTAACGTTTGGCTAGGGGAAATGTGTCTTTGGTGTCCCATAATAAAATACTGTTGTCATATCCTCCGCTATTTGTTCGTTTTCTTCTATTGTGCCGATTAAGTTTTGATGGGAATTTTTTATGCGTGTTTAATCGAATATAATGCAGAAACCGTCATGAATATCTTGAGTAATAATGAGTTTATTCTTGGAAAATGCTCAAAAATGGCTACCATTGATTTCAAATCTTGATCCTAACGAATTTTTTTCAGAATATTTTAATTATTATTAAATTAATAAACTAATATTTAAGACAAGACTTTTTATGCATAGCGTAAAGGGTTACAATTATTATAAGCAATAGTTAATAGCCTGAAACTCTCATCCATATTGAAAAAACATCCTGAGAAAAGATAAATGCCCTGCCGACGGGACTCGAACCCGCACAATATAAAAATAAAGTTGGTTAATTGCAAGTGAAAAAATGTAATAAGTGGTAATTGTTGAATGAAACATTAGTATATATTGAATCCACCGATAAGCCACCGTAGCTTAGTGGATATAACTTCTGACCGGCAATCAAAGGGGCGTGGGTTCGAGTCCCGTCGGCGGCATGTATCTTTTCTCGGGAGGTTTTTTAAATATGGATGAGTGTTTCAGGCTAATAATTATTGCTTATAATAATTGTAATGCTTTAGAATTATATTCTTTAATTCAGATATATTTTAAGATATTTGTATTTTGTACTAGTATTGCTTTTGCCTCTAGATAATTCAGAAAAAATGTGCCACCTGACAGTCAAATTAATATATTTTCAACATAACTTTAGGAAAGATCTATGAGCACCTACTGTAAAGATCAGGTATTTTTGATTTATCCTTGAAATTCTAACTAAAATTACCCTTTTCACCAAGAGAATTTTTTTGGGTAGCTCCGTAATGGTGTTATAATTAAAAGGGAAAGGTGGGTTGGGTCTTGTAGGAAATCGTTGTAGGAGGGCCGAAACTCAGAAACCTATCGAAGTATATTAATACGGTAATGCCCGTACGGTTCCAATTTAAGAACACGACTCAGAGTAAATCTCCGACCCCACACTGTATGGAAACCGTTCTGACCCGTCCGTGTACGTGCAATTTTCCACACGTGTGATATTCACACTTGTTAGAATTATTCTACAGTCGAGATGCTACAAACAAGTTGTAAAAACGACAATCGTAAATGCTAAAAATCTTGTCTAAAAATGATAATGACGACAAAAAAATCATTTTGTTGAAGACATCAAACGCGTTGGCTATAAACAAATGGCATTTGGATGGATTGAATTTTGATTCCACAGCGGGTACCAACCCTTTTCAACTTTAGTTATGCTAAGTGAAAAGGTCAAGGTTGTATATCTTCATTCTAAAACAAATTGCAATATTTTAAATATAAATTATGCTTTATAAAATACAACTTTAATTTTTTTACTAAAATCGAATATATCGCAATTAAAGCAACAGTGTCTTGAAAAATGCTGTTCTGAGATGATAGGACTTTTAGGTTTGCGTGAGTTCTAACAGAATCAAATTAACTAATGTTGCAGATTAATGATATGGTATTAGAGAGGTAAATTATTTAACATCAACACAAAATTGTAATAATACATAAATAATTACTTTTTTTCATACTAATTTTGACAAAGTATACGTAAATCTAGAAATATCTCAATACTGAGATTTTACTTGTAACTCGGGCATTTTTATTTTTTAATATTCCAGTTATGTATCATGTAGAGCTCATAATTTTACATGGAACTGCATACTTATCTCAAAAGTGGTTTTTTCGAAGATATCTCAGTATTGCTTTAAGGTGACGATATCAGCTTTACCCGGTTTTAACGCTGTGTTTCACCCTCCATAAATTTTCTTCGTGGAAATGCCAAACACTTACATATTATGATTTAATGCAGGAATTTTTAAATGAAAATTTTTTCAAGAAAAATGGGATTATAATTTTATTTTCGTTTAACGAAAAGCAATAATAATTTTTCTTTATCAGCCGAGGCTCTTGTTGTTGAATTTATCGATCGACGTCTGAAATATAACAGCTATTTATAACATTTTGTGTTCATAATTTATCGCGATTGACTTAAGTCTTCACATTCTGCCTGAAGATGCCTCGGCTTGTATTAACCTTTCCTTGACGGTGCCGTCAACTGATTGATATCGTCTATAGTTATTTCAATATCTATATGTAATTGAACAAAGTAGAGAATTCATATTTTAGTCATTCATCCGCGGACATTTATGCATTGGATTGGATAATAACAATATAAGTATATAACCACTGGAGTGTTTTGCAATATAATAAATTTCAGCCTAGACTAGTAAATTTTTAACCTAAAAGTGTAAATTTTTACCAATTTTTGAGTGTTTGTCTTTTATATTTAGAATTCATTAAAAAAAGATTAAACATATATAAAGGCGTGAACCTGCTTAAAATTATGCATTACGTGGTACCTGCTTAAAATTATGATTTTTGTTATATTTTATAGCCTTTTTGATAAATGCAGATATAAATTTAAATTCGAACCCGCAATTTTTCAAATTACTGAACACGTGATCAGTGATTTTTAAGAAAAAAATATTTCAATTATTTCGGTTCGCGGAATGTAACTAATAAATTATAAATAAGATATGGGAGACATATCTTGTTAAGCGGTGAAATTACTCAGTTTAGTTCCTAGATTATCCCAAGATCGCAACTTGCGGGGTGTTTAATATATATTTTCAAATTGGCCACACTTTAGCCAGCGGGCGCTTGCGGGTGTTGGCAAATTGGCGAAAATGTAGTCAATAACTCTCCAGTAGATAAGTATTTACGAAACTCAACAGAAAACTACGTTTTGTAAAAAAATCACGAATAAATTAGTCAATATGTCTGCGTGCGTTGCTAACTTACGGCGTAAGTGAGTGATAAGTGTTCGGTCACAGCACCGCGAAACCCGGCGGTACAAGTCGGTCGACTAACTTCATGGGTGCGTGATGCGTTTTACTTATGGTCGATATTTTTTCTCATTTTCAGCACTTATTCACAATATTTTATATAACACACACTCACCTACTTTTAGGTGTATGATATGATAAAATTATATGTGTCACCGCGAAACCCGGCGGTACCAGTCGGTCGACTCATCATGGGTGCGTGATGCGTTTTACTTATGGTCGATATTTTTTCTCATTTGAGCACTTATTCACAATATTTTATATAACACACACTCACCTACTTGTAGGTGTATGATATGATAAAATTATATGTGTTAACTATTGATTTTTATAAGACTTCATAATATAATTCTAAATAATGTGCAGTGAGTCCGCAGCACCGGAGCGTGCGAATTTTTTAATACCGCAAGGGAAAGGTTAAAATTCTGAAGATCATTTATTTTATTGATGTTCATAAACTTTTGATTGAGAAAAGGCTTCATTCCATCGAACGCTGCTTTCCGTTTATTACAGCAAATCATTTCAAAGAATTCCAGATATTGTAATTTGATAAATAATCGCATAAAAAGAAGAATAAGGAGAGATACGCCAATACGAATGTGGGAGGGAGGACACTTATACTGAAAATGATAAAATTCAAGCGAACATTGTGAAAATGTTTAATAAAACACGACTCGTTTTAAAAAGAGCCAAAATTTCGTAGGAATTGTGTTAAGTAGCATTTGAAGAAACATTTTTATTTTTCATACATATAACTTATAAAATAACAGAAAAAAACGTCTAAATAATCATTTTTGAAGCATACTTGGCGATTTATTTCTTTCGAGGAAATTTCAAATAACCACCGTTTTAGAGAACCGTTAGGAGGAAATTTGGAGAGCCACCTCTTAAGGAAACCGTAACCAAATGAGGAAAATTATATTGAATTTTGCTGGAATTTTCCCCAGAATTTTGTTTCTGGAGATATAAAGTACAGCATACATTAGCATTTCAACTAAAAATTAAATTTCTGTAACGTGAAGATACGGAGAAGCATTCTTTTGAATATGCTTCAAACTAGCACGCTATTCAACTGTTCACAATTGCTTGTGTATGGCAAGCTTGTTTTTAGCATACTCATGAATAGGCGTGATCATTAAGGCGGAACGAAATTTTTTTTTTTCGAATTTTGATTTGGAATAGTTGTATTAAGTTGCCAATTGCCATCAATTATCTCAATAAAAAATATAAAAATTATCAGAAAACGGTAAAAGCCCCCGCCAAGACATCGAACATTTACAAAAACGACAATTTAGGGGCTATTTGTGCGGCATACAAAATAGTACAGAATTTATTAAAATAGGTTTATTTTATTTAAAAACATATTCAAATATAGTTAACTAGCTGTTGCAATCAAATATTTTATTATTTTAATATACTTTGGCGCGGTGACAAAGGAGCAAAGTGCAGGACAAAGCGGGGGGCGGCATATGACAATCTACGAAATGAAGTGTTTTGTTTAAACTAGTGTCGATAATTGTCTCAAGGTGAAAGATACTTATTGATAAACGTTTTTTAAATGATTTAACATGACTTCTACAAGACAAAATATAAAATGTCCGATATTTGAAGAAAGTGCAGAGTTGAAAGAGAATATCCTACCTACGTATGAAAATGTGATGAAATTCTATGAATGGGTTCGACAAGACTTAAAAGTAAGGAATAACACAACAAAAGAACCTACGTTTTTGGAAGTTGCCGAAATAGTTGGAACGAAAATTGAAGAATTGTGGATAAAATCTTTTATACCAATTGTCACACACAAACGAGTCTTACAGTTACTAAAAAGTTATAATTTGAAAAAGTCTTTGAAGAAACTTAAGGAAGAAAAGTTAGAAGAGTTCAGAGTACAAAGTAGAAAGCTTTTTGACATAGCTGCATGTAAATGTAAAGAATTTGTAAGCAGTACTTGTTTGAGAGACAAAAAGTGCCAAAAGAGGAACAAGTGTTTTTAAAAAACCAACGTACTAACAGACTTATGGCTTTAGGGAGAACAGATCTTATCCAGAGTAAAAAAATGCTGAATAGAAGATTACGTGCTCTAAAACAAGAAATCAGGCATAACTCAAAATACAGGGAAAGTGGGAGGCGTGATTCGTCTTTTGGAAAACAGACTATCTCGACCATTGCAATGGATAATTTGTCTCTTACACGCCAATGACTTACCATTGAGGCATTTGTTTATCTATTTGGATGGCCCTACTGCAGAACCTAAATCATTTGCAGGTTAAATTGGTAAAGCATTAGAGATATGCGAACTACCTCCACAAATATCCACAGATCTCAGTACAGACCAGAAATATTTTCAAGAAATTGCTACTGCTGTCCTATGGATCCTGCTCTCCTGATTTATTATAGAAAAGCCCAGTTAACAATCTCATGCCCGCTGGTTGACAAGAGCTAATTGAATTCTGCGTTTGTACATTTCTACGGAAAATCCACAAAAAAATCTTGTGACTTTAGCAACGTTTGTCGTAAAATCGTACGCTCCTGTCTGGTTTGCTATCAAAACACATTCATGCTGCAAATATGGTTCAAATTATTTATGGAAGCTCATTAACTGCACTAGATATTTGTCAAACGAGTTGTTAGCGATAGTGGACCCTGTTATAATTCGATATAGTTACTTTGCTCATCCAGAAAACTTGTTGTTGAATATGATAACAGATTCACATAAGCACATTAGAGAACTCGCTGCAAGACGCATTTTAAAGGCTTGTCAAGTTAATAAAAAATCTGTTTCGCGCATGTTTGATGTGCCAAAAGTGGACGTAAATGCACGTTCTTACATAGACATGATTGACTGGCAACAAAATATATACGGACCCCCAATACTGATGAATATTTCCGATGAGCAGTTACAAGAGCTTATTGAAAGTGGATAAGATACAGTGTTGGAGTTTATGAGATTGTCTTGCCACACCCAGGCTGTGGAAAGATCTGTGAAAGTTGTGACAAAAGCAGCTCTAAGTGTATGCGACAAAAAAGACGAGAGGGATACATAAAATCTAAATTAGCATCTCGAAAGCTCATACAAAGTTTGAGACGAAAAAGGGTTTTTGTTATAAAAAATGATGTCATTCATACCATCATAACTTTCCGAACCTGTGTTTTCTTGTGAAATAAATGATTTTATTAATTAAAATCTACTTTTCTTTCATCATTTAATGCATAACATATTATATTTACTTATTATTTTGTTTATAGGGTGTATAATTCAAAAAGTCTATAAAAACTTAAAAAATAAAATTTCAAGTCTATGGCGGGAACTCAAGCTGTCGAGCTAGAACTTCCAAATTGAAGAGTTTTATTAACAATTACATAAAGCAACTTTTCCCTGGTATACCAATTCGAATTTCGAAAGAAAAAAAATTTTCATACAAAAGTGATCCACCCTAGTGATCATAGCAAACAGTTGAACGTGAGAGCTATTTAATAGCATGATCTTGGCCAAAATCGAAGTTTTATGAGAAAATACAAATAATAAGAACATCGTCAGTTCCTTACAGTTACGACACAATAGAGTCAATTCTATCCACACAGAACTAATTGTAGCGAATAATCGTTTGTTAGTAGAGCTACGAGAAGAAGATATCGATGGTTATAAAAATCATTAAGGCATACTTTCAGAAATTTTATGAGCTCTTCTCTAAAATTTATTATTTATCGAATCGATCTAGAGTATGCTCCCTTCCCTTCCCTTCACCCCTTCCACTCGCGCCCCAGGTAGTAAGCATGGTAAGTGCGGGCAATGTAATGGACACACATGCCAATAAGTAGCTATAATTGCTCAATAATAGTATGTTTTTGTGCTACTAACGAGCATGTCTCCGTAGCATTATTCGGTACACAATTATATTTAAGAACAACTCATTTTATAACTTTTGGGGTTTATTCAATGTAATATATCATTGGTAACCGACGAGTTCATCGAAAATCAATTCATCGAAAGCAAATTTACAAAAGCAAATTTACAAAATACACAAAAAAGGTTAGGTTAGGTTTATTTTAGTTAGTTGAACTCGTTTTCGATGAACTCGTCGTGAACCTCTATCATTGAAGAAGATAACCATAATAGTCTTAACGAAAATATGAAAATGAACAAAAATAATTTAATTTTTTTCTTTGTACTTGCTCCAAAAAAGTCCTAAATTTTTCCATGCAAAGGGATTTTTAAATTAATTATACACAGGTATATCTTGAAGATAATCGTGAGCGAGGAAACACAACCGTCGACCAGAAGTTTTAGTAGTAGAAATCAAGTTGTTTTTTGTCAATTCTCCACTGGAAGGGAGTGGGAAGGAGAAGAGGAATATGGAATAACAGTCTATGTAGAGTTGGTCATCAAATCCGGCTTTTGTTTTTAAATTTCAAGCAACGTTTCGACTCGGAACGGTGGTCTTTCAACATGAGGATACTAAGACTATCTTCCAAAAATAAAGAGTTGTAGGAATGCTAATCAGGCACTTGGCTTTTTTATGACGAAGGAATCATCAACATCAATTCTCCAGAGTATCTTTCATTGGTATGCTGATAGAAAAAAACACAACATCCACGCTTAGTATAAACAATCTGATGATTGGGAACTCAATCAACTTAATAAATATCTTCTCTGCAAGGTTATTGTTCAGCGAATTTTCCTGAGATACTTTTATGAAGTATCATGAATATCAATTTACTGCAGCTGTCACTCGTACCAATCTCGTAACTAGTTACCTAATTAGGTAGATAAATTATTACTGAACCGTTTTTAATTACGCGAATAAGCCGTGACCCGGGTTGCTTTAAGCGCTGTTCCGAGTGTGCAGCTTTCTTGATTAATTGTTCGGGAAGGTTGCCGGGTTGCTACTACCTAAGAGGAGTTGCACGGAGTACACTGCACAGGTGTGCCACAGAGCACAAGAGTAGTACTTACAGGCTTCAGGGGTGGAATGGAACCACCCCTGTGGGGAACGTGTTTTTTCCTGATATGTGCGTATGCAATTGCAATCACAGCCCCGGAAACCGTTTATTGGATAAACAAAACCTCTGCCATTGTTTAACAGGCAAGCTAAGTTTTCTTACTTAGTAGGGGTACCTGAATTTATGGGGTAGAATCTATGTCTGCCCATCTACGTGGCGGCAGGATCGGGAGATAATGGTTGAGGGAGAGCCTTTGACTTCTGTAGCAGCTCTCTCACGACCCATCGCCTTACATCGTAGGGGGAAGAATTAACTTTCTATTTTTCTATTTCTTAAAAATACATAGAAGAAGAGAAATATTTCGTACGAAATTACGTATACCAACAAATTATTCTTACATGTTCCCGCCAATAAACATTGAAAGCCTGTTAATTTGTTCGTAAGAACTTCAGTCCCGATTTTAACCGTGTTTACGAATAAAATGATCGTTTGTTAGAATAACATTTTTCTCCGTGCAGTACTTCCCAACATTCCTCTTTCTTTTTCCTTTTCCCAATCTCTATAACATCCCAACATACCTCAATAAGAAAAACCACGGGATAGTCTGAATTCTTAACAAATCATTTTGAAAAAGAGTATTTTTTTAAAATCTGTTAAAATATTATTATTTCATAGCTAGATACTTTATTGCTTGTATGAATTCTTCACACTTTCAGTTCCAATTTTTTTAAAACGACAATCGAATTCAAAGTAGATTTGAGTTTATTACATCAGCTGTTGCACAGACAACCGAAGATTTGTTTTATTTATTTTTGATAATTTTTGTGTTACGGTTTGCATTCAGTTTTGTTTCCCAGTCCACCTCTGAGGAACATAAAGGAACATGTTTGCCACAGCACACAATACAAAATAGTGGGATAGGGCGTCCTTTGTAGGCAGGACAGAATAAGGGGTAGCAAAGTAGGCTCCGCCGCTAAGGTAGTCGAAATTCATCGCGAAATATGTACTACCTGTATAAAGCAAAACAGCAGTACAGTATTTCAGGCTTAGAATTTGCTCTTCGAGGTTTCATCTTAACAGACGCACTTGTAGGTATGTGACTTTAAAAATAAGTAGTGTTTAATATTTCTATTTTTGAAACTAATTTTAATCATTTTTTTATTTTTTATTAAAGGTTTGTCAATAGTTATTCTAATCAAATCTTTCATAAAAACAATTACAATAAGCATGGTTGATATTATCACTAATTAAAGACAAACACAGCATTGATAACATAACAAATTCTTTACAATTATTTAGACATCATTTTGGTGAATACATAACTTATACTCGGCAAGTTACTATCCCATTACATACATATAAACATTACAATAATATCTTTTTTGATCAACAGGGTGGTTTAAATCTTGTTAACAGGTGTTTTAAAGGTGGCCAATAATGATGATGTCAAATTAATGGAATGGTTTTTATATATCTCGTTAAAACGACAGCACATTCTCGGCAAGGCTGTGTCATACTCCAGCTTGGTTCAATATTTTTTTTTTTATATTTACGGTAATAATTTACAAGTCGTGAACCGATTCTAGAAATATTAATCCTAATTTGATGAAGTAGAAAGGGGCAGGTATTAAGTAGTTTTGTATGGGTGCATAATAAGTAGTTTTACCTACTTTTTAGAACTTTTTTCGAGTGAACAATAAAGCTTCTAGTGGCCAGAAACCATTATTTTTATTTAACTGTAAGCCTAACGCAATGGCTTGACGGATATCATTAAGGATGAAGCAAACAAATAAATTTTAAACAAGCGAATCCCAAAAGCATATTCAGGTTCTAAAAATGGGTATAAAACTGTGAATGGGTTCTGGTGAGAGAGCTTTCATGTTTACAATACAAAAGGTCTCTTGAAAAATGCTTAATTTACGGTTTTAATGTAATTTTGATTTTTTAAAATTTATTATTTATTAACTGCTTAGTACGTTTTTACAATAGATGTCGTTTGTACGTTAGCGATCTGCAGTTGTCCTAGGGAACGATGAGAAGTTACTGACAATTGGTCGGTAACTTCATATCGATCCACCATGCTAGCACACCAGGGCGATAACTTGAGAGTAACTTTTACCCTTAAAAAGATACACGACCAAAATATTTTTAAAGCATAATTTGTAATTTTAACCGTAAACTGGCTATAAAATACTATTACACAAATTTGTCTAAATAATTTTAATAGTTCGGTTTCTTTCTCTTTAACAATTAATATTTAAAAAAATTTTAAATTTGTAATCATTACGCAATGTACGATGAGAACACTTTGTAAATTAATTAAAGACCTTACTTTTATATTGAAATGGTCTACATATTATCACTGTATATAATTGTCAATGTTAATAATAAACAAAAAGTACACATAATGTATAAAAATTATTTATTTATTTATTTATTGACGCCCTGTTGGGCTTTTATTTATCGTAACATTTTACATATTTTACAAATTTCATTTAAAACAACTGCATAACATAAATAAAAAAGATTACAAATTACATAAATAAATTTTCGTTGTTTGTTTTTGGGGTGTTATGCTGTGTTGTGCTACCTCCTTCTTTAGCCGACGTTTCGGACAGCGTTGCAGTGTCCATCGTCAGGGCAGATCCGGCAGATCCGTCGTCGGATCTGCCGGATCTGCCCTGAAATAAATAAAGCTTAAAAACACATTATAATAAAAATAATGTCAGGAATCACTGGTTAAAGTGAATCTAGAACATCCCTTAACATCCTGTGTAAACTTTTTTTCTTCATTTAACAGTTAACTACTCCATGTAATAAACGCATCAATTCGTGGGGTAATTACTACAACTAGTTAATTCCGAAATCAGATTTTTTGAGATACACACAAACTTATACCTGCCTTTATTTCTTCACCCATTTATGTCACAAAACAAATTATGCGTTTTGCGTACATTGGCGAGGAAAATAAATGTACGGTTTTGTGTTTAACTCTAAAAAACTGATTTCAGTGTCTGAATAGTTGTAAAAATTACCCCGCGAATTAATAATGTACGCCATTATTTTTCAACGCAATATTGCTTCAAACTGTGAATCGTTTAAGGTTTATTCCTTACCCAGTAAACTTTGCACGTAGCCTAACAATTCATGCATCCGTGCATTAGATGCACCCACACTGATGTATCCATAAATGCATTGTGTCAAAGCTGCATTACGCCCACACTTAGGAGAATGCATTAACGTGACAAGTACCCCTATGTACCTGCGACGGATAAGTAGCAAATACAATATCGGAGACTGCATTACAGAATTATAATGCAGTTTCCTCCGTTAAGCAGTGCTTATGATATTACGTCTAAAGCTTGATGAAAACACAAGGAATATTATAATATGAATTTGCGGTTAACGTGTTTTGATTGAAATGAGAAAATGTCGCCTTTACCATAGTATTTAATTATACGTCATGATTTGACAATCTGGAAGTATATTTTTAAATAAATAAAATTCTTCTTTAAACACAGCAATGTTTTAAGTAAACACTGATGGTGTTATTGCTTACGAAACATGTTGGCTTTTTAAACAAGAAACGTGGTTAAAACTAAGTATTCTATTAATTTTGAAGTTAAAAAAATATAATTCGAACAATTCCGTATTTGTTAACACGTTTTTTTTAAATTATAATGTTTTGCAACTTTTATACAACACTAGCTGACCCGGCAAACTTCGTACCACCTCAGAATCAATAAATGATGTGTTTAATTTATTAGCTGTTCGAATTGATTCAAATTATGTCGAACAACGCACATTATTTGAAAAGCCGTTCCATACAAAATATATGTTTTTTTTTATTTTCTTCGTAATTATTTTTCCCGTGATTTTTTTCCGATGTTTTAATAGTTATTCTGTTAACTGGGACGGAGACAAATCCAACAAATCAAAGATCATAAAAATCGGTCCAGCCGTTCTTGAGTTATGCATGGTGTAACTAACCCGACTTTGTTTTATATATAAGATAAGTAAAAACATTTTTTTGTGTAACATAAAACATATAACATAACACTTATCAATAAAATCTTTCATTTTGTTAACTACATAACGGAAATTTCTGAAAAGGGTTTACAAATGTTGGAATACATAATGTTTTTTTCTTCTTTTTTTAGAAGTCAACGTGAGTGCAATTTGCCCATCTAGAACCCACATTACAATACTCATTAACAAACTATAAGAATACATCATACGTTCATAGGCTTTCTTCGTTTTAACATAGATGTTCCAGCAATTAAATTAAACTACAACATTCTTTTAAATGATATGAATATGCTTAAATTGTCAAATGGAAGGATTTTTGCTGACTTGAAATTTCTATAAAAAAATTCTAAATTATGCATTTGATAGTCTAGAACTGCTTGCATTGATAAACTTTCGGGTTCCACTACGTGACCCTGAAGGCTGGATTTATTTCAGTGCAGAAATTCTGAGACTACCTACCATATTTATTATGTAGGTATTCTTCATTGCCCAGAATACTAATGGATGGGAATAATTATATCAGTCAGTGAATATCTTTATTTGTCATTTATTAAACACGAAATATTATTTATTATTGGGGCAGTTCGGTTATAATTTTTACTATTTCTAAGTTAAAGCCCCTAAAAAGGGTAGTAATAAATCCCCTAAAAAGGGTAGGTTCCAGTTCGCCTAAGACTATGGAATTCCCATTGAAATATTGTAGGAAAAATGAGGTAAGGATAAGGGTAGGAGAGGACGAAGATGACGATCGAAATATTGCTGACAATTCAGATATGACATAAATACATCTAAAGGAAAAGTTTAGATTCTGAATGGTGGTCTCTCCGAAGGGTATACTTTTTTAAATCAAGGTTAAAATTAAACAATATTACCATGTAATGAGAGTATCTTCCACTCTTGAAAGATTGTAAAAAAAAAATTGCCATCTACATTTCTGAACAATTGATATTTGTTGATATATCGACCCTTTGGAATAACAAGGTTCCATCTGTTGCTTTAACGTCATGCGATAATGAACTCTAAGGTAGCTTACCACAGATCCCATAACCGAGTGACGTTTCCGCAACTGATGGAACCTTATTATTCCAAAGGGTCTATATATTTTTTGGATTCACAGAAATTTCTAACGGAGGTCGTGATTATTAATCTGTTTAAGTTAAAAATTAATCATAATCAGGAAATTATCTAATACAAAAATTGATTAAAAATCAGCTAGATCTCCCAAAAATCTAAACAATTCCTCTCAAAAATCGCAATTCTTATTCATAGCAACTTAATAATAATCAAAAAGCGATATTTAAACATCTCAGAAGCTGGCATCAAAGCAACACTAAACCATTCCAGCCTTATCTGGTGATCACAATACCCGACATTAATATCAGAATATTGATGCAATCTGTATCTATTTACGATCACGGGCAATATCAGACCGGGTCGCTATCGCAAATAATAACACTAATAACCCGACTCGGTTACAGTTTCAGGCAAAATTACATGCTTTAGAGAGCCACAAACTAGACCATAAACGGGATGAAGAGCTACATCAAACTTCGGAAATTGCTGCTTCAATCACGGTTAAACTTTGTATCAACGGTTTAAGTTTCGTTTAATTGCTTTAAAGATGGGTTAAAGTAAATAGTTTTTCAATATTGTGTTAGTTTCAAAATTCAAATTAATATACCTAGTAGTTTTTGAAAACTGAAAAATTAAAGTCAAAAATACATATTGCATTTTGTTATGTTTGTATATTTTCAAAGGACTATTTAAAACTTCTGATTTTTTTTAATATTAACTTGCTGAAGTAACAGTTTAACCCGAATCTTACTCATTATATTTTTCTGATTTTTTTTATTCACTGAAAGTTGTTGAACAATAATTTATGCAACTAAGGAAGAAAAATATGATATGTAGTACGGACTAAACAATCGTTAAGTCATGCTTTGGGATTTTAGGTGGATATTTCAAAGCCGCACAGCAAAATGCTGTCTAGAGTACAGGTCTGGACGCACGACCACCAAAATATAAAGTCAGTGCTTCAAAGGGTCGGGCAAGTAAATTTCACGGTATAAACACTTTTTATTTTATTACGGTATTTCACTCTGTTCATGTAATATGCTTGCGGTGAAACAACACACTCATCAGCAGTAACAACAAATATAAATAACAATCGCCGCAATTTATAACTATCGTTTCTCGATGGCACTGACTTGATCACGTGACGTTTAAATTTAAGGCCCGTACTCTAGTTGGATGGAAAAGCCGTGGCAAATTGAAAAAGGTTGTACTGACCAACCAATTTTTAAATGCGTTTCCATGAAAACCTTACCATTCGTGTGCTTTTAGCGATATATGTAAACATTTTTTTTTGCAATTTAATGTAATCTACTATAACTAATCTAATATATAGTATGGCACTTTTCCAAAACCGCGGATTGATTGGTTGCCAAAATATGGCAAATATTCTCTACATTCTTTAAAATGTTTTATACTTAACGATTTAATAATATTTTTTTATAAATCCTACAACATGTGATAAAAAACAAAATATAGCTGAATTCATCGGCTATATAGAACTATAATCAGTTTGTATGTCTGCGTATTCAAATTTGGAGGCAAGATGTTTTTTAAGTGGGCGGAAAAATTTCCTTTAGCAATCCGAGAATAAAGTTTTAAATTGCTCTGTCACTCTATTAAACTATCATTTATGTCCACAAAAATCTCTTTAGGTTCTTTGTGCGAATATGTTATAAAATATTGTGAAAAACGTATAAGGGGTAAAGACAAAGAAGAAATGGTTCCGTTGAAACGGGTGGCTTCATATAAATAGGACATTTGATTCGAGTAGGGGAAATATAAAACTTCTTTATCTCAATAAGCACAACCCGGGGATTTAAGAATATACATTTTTAAAACATAAGAAGTGGAACACTATCATGTTCGTCTGAAAAAATACTGCGGAAATATTTGTTTTAGAGAATTAAAGCAAACAGTTAAAACGGTTCAATATTTTAAGAACTACGCAATTAAGAGGGTATTACCTGAGAATACCGGAAATTAATTCTTTTCAAATCAAATTCTAGACGTATTGACTCTTTTTTACAAAAAAAGCTAAATTGATTTTGAAAGATTGTTATTTTATCTGGTACACACAATTTTGAAATTTTGAAAAACTAAGTGTATTTTTAATATACTACGGTTATACCGTTGGTCGTTGGCAGATTTGTTCAATTTTCAAACGATAGATTCTATTAAACAACACAAATTTAAAATTATATAATCATACAACAAAATAAATCAATACATTATCTAGTCTACACAGTTTTAAAAATTCAAATTTTAGTTAAATTTTAATCATTAAAAAATAAATCTTAGAAGGTGTTTTGTGACAAAAATACCTCAGTTTTTTTCTATTTTTTAAAGGTCTTACAATAAAATATTTCATTTTTTTTTGCACACTTATTTTGTTTAGACATTATTGAAAAATCATAAATACTTATGATCAAAAAATTCTTACAAAAAGTACAAGATATTCAATAATTTATCATCTTGCGTTTTGAGCATTTTTATTGCTTACTTGAATGTAGGTATATACTAAAGCAAGTTTTTAATAAAATAAATCGATATAAAATTTTTAATTTTAAAAATTTGAAACGGGGAATAATCGTTCTTTCTTATTGGAACCTCCCTGTACAGTTGCAAGCATTTTTAACTTTTATTATCAGCTGCTGGTCAATCGCTTTTAAAGTACGTGCGTACATAATTGAAAGACTACAAAATATACCATCAAATATAATCAAACATACATGATGTTTCTGTCTGGATAGTAACTAAAAGTACAGATTTTTTCGTAACTCATATCACCAAACAAAACTTAACACAAAAAAAAATAATGTAAAAATTCATAATAAACTCTATTTTTTATTCATTCTAGTTATAATATATAATAATTTTTAACTTAAGAGGGATGGCTGCGCGGCCGGTTTCATACAAAACGTAGTTTTGGATTTGAGGCCAAAATACACAACCAAACTGAAAAAATATTTTTGTAATAAAAAGATACCTATGGCGGATATCTATCTCAGATTGGAGCTACATTTTTTTGCTTTTGAATGATGACGTTTAGGTAATTAAATAAATCCGTTTTGGTTTATTTTGAAAGCAACTTTGGAATTTTTTTGTAAATTATTTATAATTTTTTAAAAAAATCTGTAAATACTTGGTTTTAATATCAATCCACTGGAGCGATTTTTGGCTTATATATGCGCCATTTTAAATGTCTACGATTGCTTTTCGGATAAAAAAAGCCAATTATTTCTCCAATGTGTTTTGTGTAATTTTGTATGTCGAAGGACCTTGAAATGTGTATGTTTTAACCACTGCACAAGTAGAAGTTAGCACATAAGGAAAATGAGAGAATTACTCACTGCGGGACTTGTAGTACTTTCTTCTATATGTATTTGGCAGGTTTTAACTATGCACTATATTGCGGTAATATTTCTTCTTAAAGCGGCGATTAGTGAAAGATGAGGAAAAGGAATGCAAGTGTTTAATATTAAATGCGGAGATGTTTGCAGGAAGAGGGTCAATTATTGACTGATTGTGGGTAATAGGAAAAAGTGACAGGTTTATAGGGAAGGGTGGGAAGAAAATGTGACAATACTAGCTACAAGTACAGCAGTTCATGTATGTGTACAGATGTATGTATGTAAGTGTAGCTGTGTAAATGCCAAACCAATTACTTTACACCACTTAACACTATAATATATTATGACTATGTACGTAGGCCTACATTAGAATATAATAGAAATTATATAATATTATATTATTATTGAATGAACTTAACTTAAAATAAATAAATAAGTTTGCGGACGGGTTGTTTCGCAGATTTAAATAATTCATTAAATTACAAAGTTATTATCCAGTTGCTTCACAGGACTGAAATAATAATAGAACTTGAATATAAAGTTTACAGAACTTGAAAATTACTTCGAATATCGATGAATTGTTTAAATTCTGTGAAAAATCTCGAATAATTTTTTTTAAATAACGAAACAATTTTAGTTTTAAAATAATTATGTTAATTTTATGCTGGTATTGGCCACTGTTAGATAAAAAAACTGTTATAACTCATTTATTTATTGTTATCAAGTTTAATTTGTAGAACTCCATTTTTGTTATTATTATTTTATATGCGTAATAATAATTGTTTATATATTTAACTATCCAGTTTGATAATGCCTTCAGAAGACGAAATAGCTGTCAGCTCGTAATAAACTGTTTTTATAAATTAAATAATATTTTTACTCATTTTGTTATGACCTGAATGAGGTTATTTAAGTATACAATATATATTACGTAAACATACAGTGTACTCAAAGTACTTTACCTTTTTAGCTAGAAGAGTTGTTTTTATAAACCACAATGCCTTTTAGGCATTTTGATAGCCCTTTGAATGGCTACCACAGTTAATATTGAAGCCGTTGATTAAATCTTGTTCTTTTAGGATGATGATTGCATAACCGAGAATAATATGTTAATAAAAAATAATAAACATTTGCAGTAACTAATTTCACTTATTCCTTTGTCGTTCACCCAATGTTGAAAGTCGTGACCTCAGCATCAAAGTTAAGAACAACCAAACTCCTATACCCTTCAATGTCCTGTGGTGCATTGAAATCTCTGAACACAGATGTTCCGGACTCTGGCGTCAATAAATTGATCAGTTCAGCGCTTCAGTTATCTTCATCTAATTCTCCAGCTAACTTAACTTCTCTATTGCCAAGGAACTTGAGACATTTTATTATATACAGTAACTACGACGGATACGTGACTAGGAATGCTATGTATGGAATCTATTTAAGATAAGGGAACTGCTGATGGTTTGTCGAAATATATCAATAATTTAACAAATAATACTTGAACAATCATGCGAAGGTCCGAACACGTTTTTCAAAATTTTGTTCGCTGAAATCCCAAATCCCCACCCAATTGAAAAATTCTAAAAATCTTCATTAAAAAATATAATTTCAGTTTCAACGACATCTAGAAAGTTGAATTTTTAAATTTTACTAGTCTATTGTACGAAACGTCACGAATCTTCCTGGGTCACAATTGACTTCATGCGCTTTCGTTTTTTTCCCTTTGATCGCTTAATATTTTTCTGCTTTTTAGGACGTAGATATACATATTATGAATAGATTGCGAGTATTGCTAGCGAATGATCTACAGATTTTATTTCAGGATACACAGTAGGCAACAGTTAACACCTATTAACATTTTAGGCTAAGAATATTGAGATTGTCTAGAAAATCCCGATAGAAAAATTGCGCTTATTTCATGAAGCCAGAGCTCGCGCATCGAGAATTTTTATGAATAGGATATTTATAATTGAGATATAAGGTTTTTAAAGCATAAATTACCATAACAATATGCGTGTATCATAAGAAATTACTTTGTTATGCTTACGGCGTACTTCTGGTAAAAAAAAATTGTGATAACAAACTAAAATATCATTAATTTAAACCAACTGGGTTTTCGTAAAGAATGGATATCTACACTACGCATAACACAAACACCCTTCAAACGTTTTATAAAATAGTTACAAAAAAACAATAAACGCATGAAGGACGCCAACAATCCCCTAACCAAAACTTCCGGTTCATTTTCGTACCCAACGGACCGGATTTGGAATGTACTTCCGCTCTGTGATTTGACAATTTTATTGTTCAGTTAATTCAGTGCTTTCCTCACACCAAACCCAAATAACTCCAACAACTAACCCTCGCATAACTTAGGCTTCTTGTTTAATTAAAGTCATTTATATTTTACGCTAAAGTACACATTATTTTTAATCAACAGCAAGATTAATTTAAGCAAATTAACTCGTAAATAATATATAAGCTACGTTTTACAACAACGCTTTAATAAAGAGTTCATTATTCTGTTTTACTCCGTATTTCGCGAATATTATGCTTATACGGTGATTCGTATGGTTTTATTCATTGAAGACAATTCGCAAATGAAAATTTGAAACGGAAAAATCAGAAAAGATTCGGCCGCATCTGGAAATAGAACCCAGGACCATAGCCTTGCCTGGACTCTACTAACATAACCACTGAGCTTATTTAATCATGTCTCTTTCGGTCATATTTAACTCCAGGCTCCAAAACAGAGAAAGCTGCCAAATTCAACCGTGATTTCGCACAGGGTCAGCAGTTGTATACTATTAAATAATATCGATAAAAGGCATTCATCCATGTGTACCTTTTCCGAAAATAAATTCTTCCCACAAAATCCCTTTATTTCCTTACCTTTATTGTCGACTGAATGCAATAAAATTGTCACACTAATTGTTAGTTCAAATTAGCACTTCTTCCTGTCAACATCTCAGTGTTGAATATGGAGCTGGTATTTCGACCGTGTCGGAAAGTACTTATGTTAATTCCAATCGTGTGCTAGTGAGCCCTAAATTTTAAGTGAGAACCAGCGGAAAATTGTAAAGCAAAGGAAGAAAAGAGGTAAGTCGACAATTCCTCTCTTATCCATTTCCTTCCGCTTTGCGGGACCGATTTCTGTCCCCAACAGGCATGTTAGGACTATTACTTCCATTGAAAGAGACTAAATTATCATGTCAATCCCTTTTAAACGTATTGACATGATTGGGGCTTTGAAACATTATATTCGACGAGGTTATTCTTACCCCAAGATAAAAAACTCTCGAGATAACTATTCATGCTCTTCTTCAAAGCCATCGGGGTGTTCTTTGGGGTCTAGAAAAATCATGAACTGTACTGTCATCCGCCCAACATCGAATTAGTGAACACAACAAAACAATCATTGATCTCCAACAAAAACAAAATAGGAGAAAGAATCGATCCCTGGGGGACTCCAGCATTTCTTTAATACGAGGATCAGGTGAAACCATCAGAAAAAAATTAGCATTCCATATAAGCAAGGACGCGGGAAGCCCGTTAGACGGCAGTTTGTTGACAAGTCCTCGGTACCAAACCCGGTCAAAGGACTTGGAAATGTCCAGTGCAACCATCTGGGTTTCTAATTAATAATAAATACGTAAAAAAATATGGCAACTCTAGAAATGAAGTTTGTTTATTTCCATCAAATAAAATGACTATTTTAATTCAAATAACTCGGTACTGAGGATCTCATTATAGAAATTACAAAATATAAAACGAAATTAACGCTCCCATAGCTTTTTTCACAATTTTAATAAAATTCTGGAACATTTGAACAGTGATTCGACGTGATGATATGACACAATAAAAAGTTTATTCATATTGCTTTTGCATTGTGTCCATGTTGCAAAAATGATTACTTCAACATTTTATAACGTCAATATTTATTTAAAAACGCTACCCCAAATAGTGTATCAAATATCCACATAGTGTAACAAATATCCACTTAGTGTAACAAACATTCATCAAAATATATTATAATTATTATATGCCTGAGGTTTTAAGTGTCGAATTCGTGAAAAAAATACTCATACTCTTTCGTAATATCCAGTCAAAGGAGTATCCAGTAATCTCTGTTTTTAGCCAGACTTCAAATTTTAATATTAAATTCTAGAGGTCCTTTGTAGGCCATCAATGAAATTGGGTTATTTGCCGTGTTTAGACACTGAAAGTTAATCAGATATTATATACAATTGCTCAACTTTAAAAAAAAAAAATATTTCTGGCTATCACCCTTCGAGGGGTTCTAGGCCATCATTTAAAACTATGCAGAGAGGAAGGTAAATTTATATTATATATATGTAAATTGGCAAACTTGAATAATTATTCATTATTTGCCAAGGTCAAAAATTTTAAAAAAATGTCACAGTCTTTCAATATTTCAAATTAAACGATCTGATTTTTAAAAACTTTCATTTTGTAATACAGAAATTTAATATAATCTCTTATTTCTATTAAATATTCCCACAATTTTAAAATTACATTCCTGTATCTTGTGTGTAAGTTAATGGTAAATAGTTTGAAAAAAACCGTACTAAATATTAAGACATGTGTATGTACTTAGAAAATTTTGTTTACCGGAAATCTTATGAATTTTTACACTTATTTTGTGTTTTTTAGGTGTAGGTATTACTTTCGTTGCTCTGATGTGGTTTTTTAAACATTCACATAATTCTATTTTTTTTAATATTTTAATTAATTAAGATAATATTAGGGAAAGTCAATCGAAAACCTGAAACAGAAAAATCAGAAAAAGATATGGATACATCTGGGACTCAATTAACTACTATTTTTTTTTGTTTTTTTTTTTACGAATTTAATACATTTTTATTATATTTAGCACTTTGACAAGATTTTTTAACTTACTAACGAATATTGGTAAAGTGAATACAGCATAAAAAACACGAAAGAATACTTCAAAACGTAGAAGGCTTAGTAAGATAACAATGTAACAGAAACCTAGTTACCTAGGAGCTGTACGGCAAGTTCTGAATCTTCTTTGGACTAATCTCACAGTTTCGGCGTCATTGATTTGCATTTTTAATAGTAGAGTTGGCCCCTTATCTCGGCGAACGCCGGCGGAATGCTAAATAAACCGAGACTGCACATAGCCTGTAGTTTCGAAGAGGCTTCTTTAGCAAAGTGTTTACGTGGTCCACAGCCTGCTCCATAAATGATGAGAGACGAATAATTGGAGGCATTCTCTATCTCTAGAGGTGATATTTTATTTACAGAATTCTCGATGGCTCGGACTTTGGGGAAGGTACCTTAGCTTTTGTGGACCGGTTTGTTGAGAAGCCAACAGCAATAATGCATGCTGCCCTCACATATTTCTAAACTTTCTCACTAAATCACCACATAAAGTATAATTGATAATGTTCGGGACTATCGGGAGGTGTTAAAATGTGTTTTGTATGGGTCTGCTAGTGATTTATGTCAAGTGAGTAAAGCTACAGTTTGTTTACTTATGAAGCTTTTTACTGTCGTGGTAATCACGAAGCAAAAAAAGAGATTTGCAGCAAATACACATTATACATTCACAACACAATCCCTACAGTAAACTAAATGTCTTGAAAACATTTATTTAAGTATTCTTTTGTGGTCAGCCAACTGTTATAATAAAGTTGTTTAAGTAAAATATAAATAAATGCACTGTTTAAAATTTTGTATGTTTGTACACAAAGAGTACACATAAAACGTTTAAGAGGGGTTTCCCAGAGAATACCGGAAATAAGTCATTTTAAATCAATTTCTAGACGTATTGATTTATTAAATATGATTTTGAAAAATTGTTATTTTATCTGGTAAACGCACTTTTTAAATTTTGAAAAACTCAGTTAAAATTTAATAACTCAGGAACGGCATTCCTATGTCTACCTACGTTAAATTGTCGTGAAAACAAGCTTATGTGCCCAAGCGGTTAAAATCATATAATCATACAGCAAAATAAATCAATACATAATCTAGTAAAGACATTTTTCAGAATTTTAATTTTAGTTAAATTAAAATCATTAAAAAATAAATCCGAGAACGTGTTTTGTGACGAAAATAACTCAGTTTTTCTATGTATTTAAAGTCTTAAAAGCTAAAATATGTCAGATTTTTTTACACACTTATTTTTTTAGACGTTATTGAAAAATCATAAATACTTGTGATCAAAAAATACTTACAAGAAGTACACGATGATTTTTACTTGAATGTAGGTATATATCAAAGCAAGTTTTGAAGGAAATAAATCCATATTATTTTTAATTTTAAAAATTTGATACGTGAAATAATCGATCTTTCTCTTCGGAACCTCCCTGTTTAGTTGCAAGCATTTAATCTTTTATTCTCAGCCGCTGGTCAATCAATGGCTCTTAATAATCAATGGCTCTTAATAATCAATGGCTCTTATTTGGGATAATTACTATACTATTTCCAGTATTGTCTACAGACATGTTTAAGCCGCTTAGGGAAGAGTGCTATTTGCCTGCAAATAGAAAATAAAATTCCCAATGAAATGGCGTATCGACTTATTTTAGGGCTTAAATTCCATTTAGGAGAGCCATTCAACACTCCGGTACGGAGATGACTTATAGGAAGAAAACAAAGCGCCTACCCACTTGTAATAATACCATGTTTGGAGAGCAAATAACAACGTAATATTGTATGTATAACGTATAAGCATACTGAAGTAAATAATCCTTGCTCCAATTCGAAGAATAATGATAATTCCTACTTTATTTACATTCTAATTGTACGGAAAAAACATTTTTATTTGTGCTGTTTGGTTTAGATATACAACAATCTTATCGTTTTCTGAAACAGACTATGTAACTTGTTTATACATTTTTTCTAAAACGATTTAATGAAAATTGTTTTTAACAAGAAGATACTTATATCTGCACCTACTATCATACAAATAATTTCAATATATTGTATTTTTTTATTTGGATAGAATGAAGTTAACTTTGCATCAATGCTTATTATATATAACTTCGTGGGTAAAAAAAAGCTTACGGTAATCGAGTAATAAGTAGTTCTAATGAGATATTGAAAAGTACTGTTTATTATTCTAATAAAAGAACACGACATTTTGTTCCAACTCTTTTACAAAATATTTTTCTTTGAGCGTATTTATCAGGGTTTCACATTATTAAAATACGTGTAACGTTCATTTTACATCTTTGAAGACTGAATTAAAATGGCCGTCTTGAAATACATATAATGTAAATCATTAGTATATAATGAGAAACTACCCAAATCATTTGTATTAAATAAAAGACTAAACTTCTAAGTGAAATATTCCTTCAGACTTATGTAGAAAATTAATTAAAAACAATGATAAATTAACAATGAAATTTAGATATGATCTAAAATTTAAAAGGGGAATTTAAAACATCTCAGTTTTCTCAAACGAAAAAACATGTTAATTGCTTCCAGAGTCTAGCATCTCGCAGTATATTTCAGCGAGGATAGAGTTAAAAAATGGTAATTCTACAACCAAGAATAATTATTGTTGAGCTTCTTCTAAAGGAAACTTTCGCCGGACAACTTTTTATATCTTAATTTTGCTCTCCAGTAAGCGTATCAGGATCATTACCATAAAAGGTAGAGGCATTATTAAACCTTGGCTTAGTAATACTTTTGCGACACAGAAGCATATACCCAGGTAACCGAATTTATTGAAGTTTAAAAAAAGACAATTTTATTGTTATCAAGTTAAATTTGTAGAACTCCATTTAATTTATTTTTTTATATGTTATAATTTAATTTATAAAAACAGTTTATTTTTAAAAAAGTTCTGCTGTGTAATTATTATTACGCGTTCTTAGGTTCATTTTGGAGAATGTTTCAGCTTTTGGAATAATCTATATGTACAAGTTTCAAGGATTCAATGCTGTAAATATGCTTGCATTCATTAATTTCAGTACTCGTTCTTCGTCCAAAGATGATAAAACAATCTTATATTTACTTTGATTGTTAACATAATGAGTTAAATCTCAAATTATAATATTTTAATTAATAAAGATAATATTAGCGAAACTCAATCGAAAAACTATCAAACAAAAAAGAATCAGACAAATCTGGGTTCGAGTCCCAGATATGACCCGATCTTTTTCTGTATAAGATTTTCGATTGAGTTTCGCTAATATTCTCTTCATTAATTAAAATCTTATTTAAATTAGGAATTCCACCGAGCCGAACCCTCTGATATGAAAATATCTGAAGTCGGTGAATTATTTTCCCATTTAATAGTCTGGTAGGTTAACATGTTGTTCTTGTATTGTTTTGTATTAATTATATTTATATAATACACTTGCATAGCGTGGATTTACTAGATGATCATTTTTATAGAAAAGTGTGTGAAAGGGTTTAGTTTTTCCTATGGGGAAAACTAAACCCTAAAAGTCTGGTGCGTAAAATAAAAATTATTGAGGTTGGTTAATTATTCTACTAAATGAAATTATCTGGAAAAATAATTTTATAAAATGTTTTTAACTACACATTTATAAAATGTGTCTTGGCAAGAAGAATATCAAATAACTCGTTGTTTTTTACTAACTTGGGTTTTTCTTGACCATACCAGTATTTTTTTGTAAAAGTATGACTATTTTATTTTGCTAAAAATATTGAAAATTAGGCCAACATTAAAACGAAATTCCTTAATTCTAAAGAAAAAAAAATTAAAAAAAAGAAACATTTTATTTTATTTTATGTCTTGATAGTTCTGGAAGATAATATTTATGTGTAGGTAACTATTTGATTAGTTAGAATTAGTAAAATTTTCGCTGTAATACATACATATTTTAATTGATATTATTAATACCTACTGTGAAATTATATGATTTAGGTTGGTGCTCCTTTCACCAAGTAAAACAGATGTTTTATTATTCAAAAAATGCTCCTTTGAATATTATAATAGATTCACATGGAAAAAATTCCGCGAAAAACCTTTACCAAAGCAATGTAAAATTATTCAGTCAGCGAGTTGGGAAAACATGTTCCTTGTCATTCTGAATTTATTTATTTTTCATAGAGAGATACATAAATATACCCTTGAAGTATTTCATAAATAAAAATCAATTGATTTACCGGTGGAAAAACGCGGAAAAATTTCCGAGATTTTGGCATCCCTTTTCCATGAACTTGATTAAGGGTTATTTTATAGTGGGAAAGGGATATTTTTCCCCAATTCCTTATCCCTTTTCTTATTTAGAATTCACGGCTGTTAAACCAGTATTGATAAAAATCTGCCTGTCAATATTTATATCACTTAAAGGTTGTTATTATGTCATTAATTGGGCACGAAACTTATTTGAACAATAATGTCGTATTGTTAGTTCGAAATGCGATGTAAAAAAAACAAAGAATTTATGATTACATAGTGGGAAAATTATAGTTAATTTTGAGATGTTTAAAAAAAAGTATGTCTTACTTACATGTTTAGTCTCGTTTTATGCACACAAATCAACTTTAGAAAGATAAAACCTAAGCATGGAATATGTCTTAAAATTCGTCTTATTTTTCACACGACTGAACTTTTTGCAATGTAAACTGACCGAGCGAAAAGATTCTATCATCCAATCAATTGCACAGTGTTTGGCAGGTAACAAGATATCTTACTCGCGGAACAAAAGCTAAAAGCTCCCGGTTGAGCTTACGCTGCGGGCGTCCTTGTTCGGCGACGCTTCCCGACTGACTAGTGACTAGTATACGGTGTGCGGTATTCGGTGTTCGGCTCCGCGGAAGGCTGTATGGCCATAAATAAGGCTCCGACGCAACTTTTCTACCCTATCTGTGCTGGTTTCCGTTGGCGCCAAAACAAGAAACGTCGGGTAGTTTCCTAGCCGGTCGCGCTATACGAGTATTAGAGCGATTTATATATAAACGCATGAAATTACTCGACTTTTTGCTACAAATATGGCAGATTCCATTTGATTCTTATTCTTGCTCCGTCAATAGTAATAAATTGTGAAGAAACAAGATACGAATTCCAGCAAGGAATAAATAGAACGTTGGTATATTTGACAATCAATTTGTCAATTCCATAAGCCAGTATTCTGTATTAATATTATTGTATGTAATATTGGTGTTTGATTCGATTTATAAAAACACTTTTACAAAATAAATCTTATAATTTTTCTTTTAACATCATATCATATATCATCATATAAAACATTTTTTTTTTTTTGTTCTATAATCAGATTTAAAAAAAAAAAAATTTTTAAAAAAGAAACCTTACAAGAGTCCCAACTGTTCCCTTCTGGAGCCAGTGAGACTATGGCATTCCCAATTGGAGTATGTTGTGAGGCTGAACGTAAGTGGGGAAGGGAAGGAGATGGGGAAGAGGAAGGTGGTAAAGTACCTGGCTATTCAGATCTAGTCACCAAACACGGCTAAAGCCATTATTAAGCAACGTTTCAATTCTGAATGGTGGTCTTACACCAGGGCGATACTGAGAGTATCTTCCACTCGTCCGAACGTGCCGCAAATATAACATATATTATTTTTATTAATTAATTGTGAAATAACACAAATTAATCAAATAAAATTTATTTGCGCACGCCGGGTTCGAACCCGCGACCTTCCGAATGGGAGTCAAGTGTCTTACCACTCGACCACAGACGTATTTTTTTGTTCTTAATCCAAATTTTTTTTACATACTGTTTTTACATGATTTTTGACTACCACACTAGACACACACCCATATTATGCTAGTCGAAATTGTACTATGATTTTCAATAACTTTTCTGTATGAAATCTTACTTGTCCGTGTGTACTCCTGTCATTAATTCGATAAGATAAGATGCGCCCAAAGATATGTTATTCCTTCTAGTGTCCTCTGCTGTTGGAAGTTGGTTATCATCAGGGAAATTCTCACTTAACAGGCTCTAGCGTGGAATTGCCATCAAACCAGTGAAGTGTGATTTAAAGCCACAAGGTTCACTGTTATAAATACATCTGCTCTTGTTTTATCACACTTCGAAGTACGATAAGTGTTTGTTGCTTACTATGACTATCTAATACAAATTCAGATTTTCTTAACCAAAAAAGTAAGAACTTCTAACTGGAAAACTGTTTTTAAAGTGTATGCTTCTCTATCTCTAAAAAACAACTTTATTATTAATTGTGTCACATTTTACCGAAACTTTATAATATCGTTATCTAAACTCTCTAAAACTCCTCGAAACTTTCATAAATTTCCTTTGACACCATCCGATTATAAATAATATGTTTATCTGTTTCCCCAAATAAAAGCTCCACAATAAATTACGTCAAAGACTTTATCTCTTACTTAGAGAAACAATTACTTAGATTACTTTAAAGAACTGCGCAGTTTTTTAACGTTCGGCTTAAAAATGGAGTCTTAAACGATACAACCATATTAGCATATTCTGTCTGTTTCAGACTAAAATACCCAGACTTAAAATGTTGTCTAATCCAATACAGAGGCGATAACTTTTTTCAATCTAAATTTAAGGGAACAAACGACGCAATATTATTGAACTTTGCGTCTGATATTCAGATAATTGAGAGTTGATAGTGAAGCGTAATCTTAATTGAGAAAAAATACACAAGTTTCTTCCAAATAGATTAACGTATAGGTACAGAAATAGATACCTTGTCATTGAGAAAAAATTTAAATTAAATATTGTTTTTTTTTTCATTTGGGTAATTATTAATAGTGGTACATAGTTACCACCCAGCTCTGAGTTTAAACTCATTATAATTTCGAATTTTTTTATGGAACACTTGAAAAACTGAATAATTCTTCGGATCGCAGTCAACAGTCATAAATATAAATATATTTAAAACCATAATCATAAAAAGATATTTAAAATCTTCGTAAATTATGATGGAACAAAACATTAACAAAAAAAGTTGGTTGAAAAATGTCAACAACAAAATGTGAACATTTTTGACAATTTCCTCAAAAATGCGTTAACGTTTCTATAAAGACGAACATTACTAACTTTAACGAATAATAATAGCTCTATCTAATGGATCAATTAACACGTATAAAAAATAAATTTATCGATACAGAATAGGGAGTAACTGTTATAAGGCACGTAGGCATAATGGCACGTGCGTTAATCCTGCAATTAACACAAATGATTATTGTGTTTTATTTTGTCTCACAACAAGTTTTTTGTGAAATATTTCAATTGAATTTATATCAATCTGTGTATACTTGTACCTACATATACTTCAGAACCGTTTATATTTAAGAGCCATTGACCAGCGACTGAGAATAAAAGTTAAAAATTGCTTGCAACTGTACAGGGAGGTTCCGATGAGAAAGATCGATTATTCCCCGTATCAATTTTTTTTAAATTACAAATTTAACATCGATTTATTTCATTCAAAAATTGCTTTAATATATATCTACATTCAAGTAATCAATAAAAATTCTCAAAACACACGATGATAAATTATTAAATATTGTGTACTTCTTGTAAGTATTTTTTGATCATAAGTATTTATCATTTTTCAATAATGTCTAAACACAATAAGTGTGTAAAAAAAATCTGAAATATTTTAGTTTGAAAGATCTTAAATAAATAGAAAAAACTGACGTATTTTCGTCAACAAACACGTTTCGGATTTATTTTTTAATGATTTTAATTTAACTAAAATTGAAATTTTGAAAAATTTGTTTACTAGATAATTATTTATTTATTTTGTTTTTGTTTGATTATATAATTTGAAATTTTTGTTGTATAATATAGTATGCTGTTTGAAAATGGAACAAATCTGCCAACAACCAACGGTATAACCTTAGTATATTAAAAATAAACTTATTTTTCAAAATATTTAAAAATATGTTTACTAGATAAAATAACAATCTTTCCTAAATTTTTTTGTAAAAATAATCAATACGACTAGAATTTCATTTTAAAATGATTACTTTCCGGTAATCTCTGGAAATACCCTCGTAAAGAAAATTTCTCATTGCCTACACGTATCTGAATTTTTACTAATGGCAACCACGGCTAAAGCGATTTCAAGCAACGTTGGAAGAATGGTGGTCCATCACCAGATCGATAATATTAATATTTGTCTTATTCTATAAACATTTTTCGCTAAATGGCTAAAATAAATTATAACAAAATTAATTAATACTGGTTGATACAAAGTTTCATTTGATTATTTCAAATTGTTTTATTCGATCCCTCAATCGAGACGATTGTTGAATCTTTCAGATGACCTTAACTTTAGAGAAAAAATAACCTCACCTTGTTTAAATATGACCTCTGTGTCATTTCGACCTCAACTGAATCAGTCGTCCCTAATAATTTATTCACTCAGTTAAACATACACATTAAATTATTCTATTGGAAATTCTTTCTTGTAACTCCGTCTCTCCTTTTTTTAAAGATGTAGATAATCATGGATATATCTGGTTACTTATAATAATACATGTATAACCAAATGGGGGAAAACGTTTTAAATTTTTAAACGGATTTTTTATCTATCATTGTAGAAAAATATGATAATGCTAATAATTCTGAAGGAAAATATGAAAAGAAAAAAAACATGTAAATAAAGGTGGCAGTTGCAACTGGGACTCGAACTAAGGATCTCACATCTCACCGGGACAAGCACCTCAACCAACTCGGCCAATGAGACCTCCAATTTTTAAGTCATTTAAAACATATAATTAAAGGTGACAGTCGCAACTGGGACTCGAACTAAGGATCTAATATCTCACAGGGACAAGCACCTCAACCAACACTCGGCAATTGAGACATCTAATTTTTAAGTCATTTTTGTCAATTTCAGAACTAACAATATTATCTTCGACTATTTTTTTTCCATATCCTTGGCAGCTACCTTTTTTATAATCACTTTGTTCAAATAACTTTTTTGTAATACAGATATTGTCTCGGATAAACGTATGGAAAACCTACAGACCTTTTCCTAAAAATCTAAATGAATATTCAATTTTTATTAGATTAATTCATCAACTACCTAATTATTATATTAGACTAACATTTTTCCCAATATTTTGCAATCTCTTTTAGTATTATCGTAAGGGTATCTTCTTCTTCTATGATATATTGAAATGAATAACATTTAAACATTTTTATGAAGGAGAGATATTATAATAAAAATGCATTTTTTATTATTAATTAAGCCTCAATAAAACGGTTTTCACCAATTTTTAAAAGTGCAAAAGTGCGATATAAAGTGGTATTACTGTGTTATGTATGCTAACATTGTATTGTATATAAATACTGGTGAGCCCATTAGTTATATACCAGGCATAATCGCCCTTGAGGTGAAAAAAACAGCGCTACATAAATCATCCAAATGTCATTATAATAATAAAAATATTAAAAGAAACCTCTACATATTATCTTCAACATCGGTTTAAGTATAATATTTATATTTAAAAAAAATCAATTTTCAAAATAACTTTTGGTTTGTCCTCCGCTACATCCTTCCCAATGTAATATTTCGCAACAAGTACCTACTCATAGATATTTGTACGCTTAAACTATCTAATGTTGGTAAGCAATGCAAAATTTCGTAGTTAAATTACATTTTGTGATAAGAAAGTGAAAATTTGATTTGATGATAAAATGGGAAATAATTATGAATTAAAGAGTGCCTGTTTTTACTCCATACGGGAATATTATTTCCCTCAGAGCCTGTCATTTTTTAGATGCTGTGTGGATGGACTTATTAATGAGAAGAAGGACTGAGCATGGGTCTTGAAGATACCTATTTTGTAGGAGGGAGAAAAAGCAAGAAACAGACAAATCATTCCACAGCCAAATAGTTGAATTCAAGAAAAAGCCGTAGAAATGACTTGTTTTCCTGTGAAAAATGACAACCGTGGACAAATTAATATTAAGCACCTATAACTATTAACTGTTACCGAATAGATAAATGTCGCTCCTCGAAGAATGTCCTGTTGAAATACGGTAAAACAAGGCAGCAGTCCTACCTGAAGCCCGTGCTCTAAATATTGTAATCCATATGATAAGGGAATCTGCCCGTATCTGCAAAGAGTAAAAGGTTGCATACATTTTGGCAAGATAATATTAGCGAAATTCAATCGAAAATCTGAAACAGAAAAATCAGAAAAAGATACAGATACATCTGGGACTCGAACCCAGGTCCTCCGGCAATCCGGGCCGACGCGCTAACCAACTGCGCTGATTTTCGATTGACTTTCGCTAATATTATCTTCATTAATTAAAATATTATAATTTGAGGTTTAACTCTTTAAGTTAAAAAGTTAAAAATAAAAATAAAAATATTTCATCCTAGACTTGCAGATAAAGTCAATAGATGTCGCATATTAACAAAAAGTGATAAAATTTATCCTGACACTATCTAGAGGGCATTTAGTTCGAGTTGAATCTTGCAATCACACATAAAGGTAGCAGCCAATAAAAATATGCGATAAGAAAAATGAAAATAATGTTGGTGGTTCTCAGTCGAAGTATGATACAGTTAAAAATGACCGAATCGGATAGGGATACGTTGGCGCAGTTGGTTAGCGCGTCGGCCCGGATTGCCGGAGGACCTGGGTTCGAGTCCCAGATGTATCCGTATCTTTTTCTGATTTTTCTGTTTCAGATTTTCGATTGACTTTCGCTAATATTATCTTCATTAATTAAAATATTATAATTTGAGATTTAACTCTTTAAGTTAAAAAGTTAAAAATAAAAATAAAAATATTTCATCCTAGACTTGCAGATAAAGTCAATAGATGTCGCATATTAACAAAAAGTGATAAAATTTATCCTGACACTATCTAGAGGGCATTTAGTTCGAGTTGAATCTTGCAATCACACATAAAGGTAGCAGCCAATAAAAATATGCGATAAGAAAAATGAAAATAATGTTGGTGGTTCTCAGTCGAAGTATGATACAGTTAAAAATGACCGAATCGGATAGGGATACGTTGGCGCAGTTGGTTAGCGCGTCGGCCCGGATTGCCGGAGGACCTGGGTTCGAGTCCCAGATGTATCCGTATCTTTTTCTGATTTTTCTGTTTCAGATTTTCGATTGACTTTCGCTAATATTATCTTCTTAAATTAAAATATTATAATTTGAGGTTTAACTCTTTAAGTTAAAAAGTTAAAAATAAAAATAAAAATATTTCATCCTAGACTTGCAGATAAAGTCAATAGATGTCGCATATTAACAAAAAGTGATAAAATTTATCCTGACACTATCTAGAGGGCATTTAGTTCGAGTTGAATCTTGCAATCACACATAAAGGTAGCAGCCAATAAAAATATGCGATAAGAAAAATGAAAATAATGTTGGTGGTTCTCAGTCGAAGTATGATACAGTTAAAAATGACCGAATCGGATAGGGATACGTTGGCGCAGTTGGTTAGCGCGTCGGCCCGGATTGCCGGAGGACCTGGGTTCGAGTCCCAGATGTATCCGTATCTTTTTCTGATTTTTCTGTTTCAGATTTTCGATTGACTTTCGCTAATATTATCTTCATTAATTAAAATATTATAATTTGAGGTTTAACTCTTTAAGTTAAAAAGTTAAAAATAAAAATAAAAACTATAAGTTGTGATCAATATTACAATTATACCTACATTTTTGCTGTATGTGTACAGTGATTAAATCACAAATATTAAAAGTTGTAACAGTTTTCATAGACAAAATATTAAAAAATATTCGCGGTTACTATGCCCCGAACGTTTTGAAAAAAAGTCGGAAACGGCAGAAAAAGGTCTTTGACATTTCAATGGATTTCCATTAGCAATTTATTTGTATGAATGCAAGACTCATGCGTCTCTTTATAATATAATCTTGCAACTCGGCAAACAGATGTGAATGAGAAACCCGAGTATAAAAAATGAGGCAATCAGCATACTGGGAAAATGGAAAAACTGGGACAGTCGGTGGAAAATCTGATTCCTTTAGAGCCCAAGATTTTAACTAGGCCAACTGCACCATTGTGTGATAATTTTTTTTTTAATTTTTTTTTTTTTTTGATATTACACAAAAGCCCAACTGCTCCCAACCGCCAGTGAAACTATGACATCCCCAATTAAGGTATATTGTGAGATTTAAGGTATTGGGATGGGAAGGAAATTGGAAAGACTAAGGTCAGGAAGTACCTGGATATTCAGATCTGGTCACTAAACACAGCTAAAGCCATTTCAAGCAACGATTCAATTCTGAATGGTGACCATACGTCAGGGCCATACTGAGAACATCTTTCACTTTGGAATGTGCCGCAAATGTACCTTACGATATTTTTAAATGAATAAATTGTGAAATAAAACGATGCACACGCCGCACAGTGGGTTAATTAACGATTCTAGAGGGAAACAATTATTTTATGGTTTTAAATAAAAGTTTATAAATTTTTTATGAAACACATATATTTAAGAATTGTATGTGATGCCTTGAGTGCATGGTAGACGCATATTAAATGATGGATTTATGAAACGTAAGACAATACTACAAAGAAGAATTCTGACATATGAATCAAATATATAACCATCGTTTAATATGTATGTACTATACTCTACGATAGTTATAAAGATAGAAAAATAGACATGTTTTATGGAAGTCAAAGAAATGTTGAAGGAATTACAAATATGTGTTCTATTAAACAAATTTTAATGTATGCAGTGTTAAAAAATAAAATATAATGGGCTGCTTTTCGGTATCTAATGAGTGGGTCATAATGATTCATTTTCCTCACCCGGGATCTTTCAGTAAAGCTAATACCTCTTCATTAAGTGATAAGTGATAACATATTTTTGCGAGGTAAGGGTCTCACATTGGAAATGACCGGATCTGATTAAATCAGCAAATTGTGTCAAAATCAGCAAACATCTTCGTTTGTGTTGCACCTCAATGATTTGCGAGAAAAACATTCTCTGAATTTCTTAAATTCCTAATGCCGTGACTCCTGTACCTCTTCCGACAGCTGACCAATTGGAAGTAAAAAGGAAGATATTATTTCAGTCCCATGGGTTAATATTTTGTGCACAGTTACAGGCATTGGGAACCATTTATACAATTGAACGTACAGTTGTGCAGTCTCTTTGCAAAACAAATTAAATTTTTCAGTGTTTACATCATACCCACAGGATAACACTTGTAAAATAATAGATTTTTTTTTATCAACTGTTCATCAATGCCCGTTATACATGCAGATTGTGCGGGATTATTAAAAAATCTTCGGGCAGTATTTCCATTGCCCTGCTTCGGAAGATCCGCTAAAAGTCCAGTTTCTGTGCGAAATCTTGAAATAATAATTTTTTTCTTTGCGGCAACTGCTTATTTTTTATCGATACCTCTTACTTGCCATTCTTTTATATCTAACCTATACGCGATATGAAGGAGACATTCAAAGAACCTTATGTAGGCATGCAGGGTCGATAAACCCAGCGAAAAAATTTCAGTGATTCGTTGTCTTCCTTTTGAAAATTCTAAATTGTTTACGTCTTTAGGCTTTGCTTTGCAAATATAGCATAGCTGCGTATAGGTATTTAAAGAAAGCGCATTACAAACTTTTCCATCCACCATAGTCCTCAAAAATGTGTGGTTGGCAATCATATGCCTATTACCGATACGTACGGAAGTTGGATTAATGGTATCAATCTGGTCTTGTTTCAATTTTTTGGCGTTTGGACTTTTCGCTACTTTGTTCGAAAGCTTTTGCAGGTCGCCCGGCAGGCTTGGCTGGCTCCGATTGGTCACCAGAGCTGGATAGGTCGATGTCTTCGATAATTACTTCATTTTGTAGCCATAATGTATATTTGCGCAAAAAATATTTTTTAATATATTTACAATTTTTCCATTGCGTGGTAAGTGCAAGTGTAAACGAAGTTATAGCTTGCGCGACTGCCGTTTTCATAGTTGGAGAACAATTTTGTAAAAAAATTCCGGATGACGTAATCCTGCAATGCTCTTCCGGATCTCTGTGAATTCGGGTGCAAAAGTTTCTCCTCTCATAAAAAGTTAAACAGCTCTCTGTGGACAATTCGTAGATGACTCCCTAAAAAAAAAAGTTTTTTTAAAGAGTTGGTTGAAGTTGGTTACGAAATTGTATTTTTTTAGTACAAAACTAACACGCAAATAATAAAATGTGCATGAGACGACACAACATTTTGAACCAAAAAAGATTTACTCTTGTAAACGTCAAATATTGTTTCAAAAACTATTTAAAAAAACACCATTTTGGGACCCTTAAAAACCGTACACACTAAAAAAATATATAACTAAAAAAATTATACATTTATGCACATACCTTCAGCTATATTTTCCATTGCGAGACTTACAACAAAACTTCTAAACACAAATGATGCAGCTATTCGATTAAAGCGTAACGCAGGTCCGTCCGTAGCAGTGGCCGAATGAATATTTCCAACGCTGTGTTTGAAAGCGCGTGCACGCCTCCGTGTAGTGTTAAAAAATAAATTTCGTCCATTTTTTAGGCGTACTGTTATTTAGGTACAATATTAGACTATGAAAAATAATTATTTTAACCTGCATTTTTTTAATTGTTTCCCAGTAGTTTCATTAAATAATCTTCCGTGCGCCGCGCCGGAATTTTAACCGCGATCTTCGGAGTCCTAGTTAAGAGCCTTTATTTTGTCTTGGACCCAGAGGTTACGGGTTCAAACCATTGCAAAGCAAAATAATACAGTATTTTAGAATCACATTTATATATATGCTCGGCTACAATTAAAGAGCTGGCAGATTGGAAATCTTTTATGATATAGATCTGAAAAGTTAGGTGAGTACCTTCCTCTTTCGAATCGATTTAAAAAAAATTTATTACATAAAATTCCTTATATCGAGGATGGCAAAGTCCCACTGGCTCTCAACAGTTCGGATGCATAATTACCGTGCTATGAATAAAACACGACTAGATTTCAAAAACGCATTGGACATTATATTCAGAACGAGTGCTTACAAATAATCCTATATTTTTTTTTTTTACTTTAGTTCCACACAAGAGGCCCTGAGGAAAATAATTTCCCTTAGGGCCTATGTCACCTTTGGTGATGCGGTGTGGAGGGTATTTTTAAGGAAAGGAAGGAGAGGAAGTTCTGGGAAGGAAAAAGGTATGAGGGTTGGGTAGGAATCTGGGGTTCAGTGTGTCTAGATCATCCGCCGCCAAGACCTAGATAATGAACCCCATGAACCCGGGCACCCCTGCTAAGTCACCAAACGTAGCGAACCACTTGGGGTGACCTATGACAGAGGTGTTGGTTATCCAATAAATGGTTCCCGGGGCGGCGGTACCAATTCCCGCCTCCCAAATTGAATAAACATGCGAACAATGACAATAGAGATTAAAATACGATAGCAGCACCACATAGAAAAAAAGTATAAAACCTCCTTTTTATGAATAAAAAGAATAAAAAAGAAAAAAACCCTAAGCCCTTAACCAAAAAGGACCCGGTAAACACAATAAATTTCTAGCTACGTATTTATTGAAAAAGCTACGAGTCAGTTTTTTCATCTGTAAAATTCAGCGCCGAACAGAAAACCTTTGGAATATATTCCAATCGTTCGTAAAAATAAAAAATAGGCCTTCTATACTGTAAACCATTCGGGTGCCGCGAGGCGTGTGACCATACTAGAATTTCCGTTCACAATACAAAGAACAAAAAATGTTGGTAAAAATACCATCCCCAAAAAAAACACAACAACCCTAAGTTCAAACCTCAATAAAAATAAAATCTAAATTATTTCGATGATGTCAATTTCATTGAAAGGAATTACTTTGTCTCTTTCTAGAAAACTGTGTAATTTGTTTGTTCGTTATTTATATTTCTGATTATTTACGTAGGTACATTGATAAAAAAAATATCACCCCCAACACAATCACGAAACCATTAGTTATTCCTCACAACAAAACATACAAAATATGAGAAGGGTGTCAAATTCATTGAAAGCATATAAATAGTACCTTTTAAATAACACTTTTATTTTGTTTGTATGTATTGGTGTTTCTATTTTTTACTTACCTGCTCACACGTAATCGAGGCGCCTTTCATTTTTTCTCTGTCAAAATGAGGATTATAAATATTTTTTGTATTATTCCGCGTAAAGATTCCAACAATAATTGGAATAATGGCCTTACCATTTGAACAATAATGTGTGTTGGAAGGAAGAACAGAAAGCGAAGGAGAAGCTAAATGAGGTTAAAAATATCGGGTTCTTAGTATGTGATCACTTAATCTAGCAAAAGTGACTTTAAATTTCGTTTTTGGATAGTACTGAGAGCATCAACCGCTCTTGAATGAACTGTGAACATATCTTTTGATTAGTGGGTCTGTGAACAGTAGACCCGCAACCAAACAAGAAAGTTTCTATTTTTCTCATTTAATAAATCAAAAATTCTTAGTAGGTACGTAATGCTTAATATTATTAACTATGAGTATTGTATGAGACATAAACATTTTTTTTCAAATAAGGAATTTTAGAATTTGTTTAAAGAAACGTAACTATCTTAAAGATAAATCTTTTTTAATAACTACAGTTTAAGTAAAAAAAATTATGTATCTTTGTAATACAACACTATGGCTTTTTTAATATGGTTATTGACAATGATACTCTATTTATAACCACTGGAGCGACAGAGCAATTGAAAAAATTTGCAAAGGGAAATTTTTCCGCCCACATAAAAAAATTATATCTCCGAATTTGAAAATGGAGACATACAAACTGAAGATAGCTCTATGTAGCCAATGCATTCACCTATCTTTTGTCTATTATCACATATTTGTAAGATTTATAAAAAAAATATTATAAAATCGTTAACTTTAAAACATTTTAAACAATCTAGAGAATATTTGCCACATTGTGGCAGCAAAGCAATCCGATGCTTTGGAAAGAGTGCCATAATGTGTCAAAAAGCATTCAAATGGATAATAGCCCAAACTTTTGGTGAAATATCAATACAAAGGCTCTATTTATCCAAATAAATAAAATAAAGGCGGTAGAGACAGAAATCAACTGAGGAGAGGAAGGTTATAATTCGCCTGACTATTCAGACCTGATCAACAAACACGGTTAAGGCCATTTCAAGCAAGGTTTCGGATCTGAATAATAGGGACCTTTGATAAGGGGGACACAAAGTGTATCTTCCAATCTGGTCAAAACTGGAGAAAATCGAACAAAACTGGAGATCATCGAAACTCTTAATAATATTTACACGTATTTTTTGCTACGTTTATAGAAGCCTCTAACTAATTATTTGTTTGAAATGTCATATTTTTATGCAATTACCTATCATTATTTTTAGATCGTTGAATTAAAAACATCCCTATTATAGATCTAACTATTCTCCATCCCTTTCCATTGTCCAAAAGCTTAATTCACTGAGTCCACTTTTTGTTCGCACATTTCTGCGCGCGGCAATTTTTGCCAGCACGTAAATACAACAAAGCTTTCACAGAAATACAAATACAAAACTTTCACGAAAATATTTCTGTTCGCCGGGTTTAATTGGTGAAATTCTCGAATCAGATTATTTTTAACATTCCTATCTATATTATTGCAATTGAAACTGGATTTATTTTTTCACACTCGATTTATTTTAATTGAGTTGTCAAAAAAAATAGAACAACTAATTTGAGAAGGTAAATCTGTTTGATTGTATGTCATGCGTATTGTGTTTTAAGCACTTTTTATATGAGTCGCAACTGTTCAAAGCCAGCGAGAGTATGACAATTCCAATTTTGGGATGTCATGTGGTTAAATGGATTTTAGAAAAGATGTTTAGAAATACTTTTCTGATTTGGTTTCCATCAATTTCAAGCACAGTTTTTGGGAGGAGTGTATTTACTGGATAACTATCACCACTGGCAAGTGGTTCGCTATGTTTGGTGACTTAGCAGGGGTTCCCGGGTTATGGAGTGAGGTTTGTCTTGGCGGCTAAGGCGTTTGCCCACGTACTACGTGGCGGGGTAAATGGTTAAGGGATACCTAACCCTGACCTCTTAAGCTCTTACGAACAATTTAACAGTGTTTCAAAGTTTATCGGCGGGAAAATGTAAGAATAATTTGTTGTTATACGTACAAAATTACGTATACCAACAAATTATTCTTACATGTTCCCGCCAATAAACATTAAAACCCCGTTAATTTGTTTGTAAGAACTTCAGTCCCGCTTTTAACCGTTTTTATGAATAAAATGATCGTACTTTAGAATAACATTTTTCTCAGTGCCCCCACAGGTCACTACTGGATACATTGACCCCCAGATTCCTACCAACCCTCCTTTTCCCTTCCTTTACCTTACCTTTGAGCTTCCTCTCCTTCCTTTCCCTAAAAAAAATCTCCACACAACATCTCCAAAAATAATTAATTTTTAAGGTTGGATACTTTTTTAGATTTTCACGACCAAAAGCATTTTCGTTGTTTGTTTTTGAGGTGTTACGCCGTGTTGCGCTACTTCCTTCTTTAGCCGACGTTTTGGACAGCGTTGCAGTGTCCATCATCAGGGCAGATCCGACGATGCAGAAACGTCGGCTAAAAAAGGAGGTAGCGCAACATGGCATAACACCCCAAAAACAAACAACGAAAATTTTAAAGTTTAATTAAAAAAAAGTATTTCACCTTAGCAACACTGATAATATTTACCACTCTGGAACGTACCGCAAATATATACCTACACATTATTGTTTAATACGTTAAAAAATAATACTTAATAATAATTAAGTGTTATTTTTTGACGTATTAAACAAAATTTTATGTTAAGAAAATTAATGTACAAGCACGATAATTTACTTAATAAAGTACAATAACTTTCGCACACTAAACTCGCGATTTGTGATTTTTGGATTCTTAGTTGAGATCTAACCGCTCTGTTGCTTCCGTGGACCTTAACTGCTCAGGATCTGTAATTACTTTGATTTTTCTTCGAAAGAATCTAAATTTATTATTATCTAAATTATAAATTATAATAATATATTGAATACTTCAGAGCAGAAAAAACATGATATTGATTTATATCCACAATATTGCTCTCCTGGGAGTTGTGGAAGCTGCTGAAAACTTAAACAAAAATATCGTTTTAAGAAAATAATAACGTAGTATCCGATCTTGTTTCATATTAAAGTCATTTTATATTTCTAAGAAATTCAAGTCAAACCTTGCTTTAATCTTCCGTCTTCATTGAACATCCTTAATTGAATTACTCTTGTTACGAAAGTTATATTCGTCTAAATCAAAAGATAAGAAAATTGAATTAAGATATTTGGGTAAAATCAAAATAAATGTATTTATTATTATGGTAAATTCAATTTTAAATAAATTCTTGACGAACTTATACGTTTTTCAATGTGATCAAATAAAATATCAAAAATTGCTGGGCGTAAAACCATAAAAAGTATATAGGTACATAAGTAAATATATAAAACCAATTTTTTTATAATAACTTTTGTAATTATTTTTTTTTTAACATCTGCGAAAAAATATCTAAATGAGTTATTATTAATCTATTTCTTTATGTTCTCTATGATATGGTTATACAGTCTATACACCTATATATTACGAAAAAAGTTATGAATTTCAGGTACATGCAAGTATAAAGGTCACGGGGGTAGTTTTAATATTTTGTAATACACGTCAAAATATAGCTGCAGAGTACTGTCACAGTAGTGTCTATACTGTGACGTCGAAAATAAAGAAAAACGTGTTCTGATAGGCAGGAGTCAACGATTTTATAATTTTTTTTTATAAATCGTACAAATATGTGAATAACATACAAAAGTTAAGTGAATTCATTGGCTATATAGAACTATAATCAGTTTGTATGTCTCCATTTTGAAATTCGGATTATGATTTTTTTTTAATGTGGGAGAAAAAAAATTTTATTAGCAATCCGAGAAAAAAGCTTTAAATTGCTCTGTCGCTCCAGTGGTTAAGATGTTGAAATCAAGTATTTCTTTTAAGAACAAGGATGGATACAAGAATGGATAATATGTATATTCCTCCAGGTAAGGAATAAACCACTTTTGTACCAACTCATATTTCTAGGATATTACATTGTTTAAAGGGGGCCCAAACAATGGAGCTGTATTCCAGGATACTGCTAACAGTTCTCTACCAACCTTTCAAGTGTGCTTTTAAACATGCGTACAGTTTCTATTAACGATTTTTATTTAAATATGAATTTTATTCTAATTACTTATGTTCATTCACAACACTCTAGGGTAAAATTTGCGTAGAAAACTTGAACAATGAGTTATTTTAGTGCTAAAGGAAGTGCCGCTTTCTCAAATAACTGAAAACTTTGTATAACCTTTATGGCCTCTTATAAAGTACGGACCATTAAAAGAAAAACATACTTATTTGTTTAAAGGCATTGCGTATACAACATCCCCCGCTAAGCATCATAAAAAAATATTATCAGTATAAATTGCTGTAAAAATACTTTAACGTTTTGGCGAATCAAACAGATTTTACCGCATTCTTTCTTCACCTAAGTACATATCTTATTTTCAATCTCTAATGTAGAATATCAAATAAATTATTTCAGTTAAAAAAATCTCGAAAGGTGAGCTCCGGGGTCATGAAATGCTTTATAATCTGCATTATTTTAATAAACTGCTTTGAGCTAACAACGTTATTTTCATCGTGAAATATGAAATGAAATATTTGTTTAATAAAAAAATATTTTCTTCGTCGGCTTGCAATTCAAGCCTAAAAAATGTCATTATTTATTAAGCCCATAAAAACTTTTGACATCATGAAAGTTGCGTGGTCTGAAATTTAAAATTAAGCGCAACAAATTTCTGTCATCAGCCTTTGAGTATCGAAATATTAGTCAAAAAAAATGAGAAATTCAATGATGTGATATTGTTTTTTTTACCTGCTTTTAATTTACTGAATAAAAAAATAAAAAATAAAAACCCGAAGAGAAAGACTGTTCTCCAAAAAGAACGATTTTTAATTAAGTAATCATCTGTTTTAAGACAACGTTTTCTCTTTTATCACAATTGTAGAATTTTAAAATTATTCCTCCGGCACAAATAGTCCATTTTCATTTATTTTCCTTATCCGGTCAACTACGGCAGTAACTCCGGAAGTTACTTCCCATAGAGTCTGGTTTGTAATATTTCTGCCAAACAAACCAATTTCAATAAATGATTACGACTTTATATTAGCGTCATGGCAAAAAAGATAAAGATCATAGGCAAAATAAGTGCCAGGATTTATCTTTTAGATTTAATGGATCGTTTATAATCAGGATATTACTTTTTTTAATATTTCCAGCGTCTGAGAACTTCGTTTAAATTTTACATAAAATAATCGTATAAAAAATGTTATATCCCTTTAATCAGTGAAAGACAGAAAGTACATCCCCCACTTCTAATTTTTTAGCCATTTTTTAAATCTTTGGAATATTATATTTTAGTTATCTTATAATGAGATTCATCAAAACTTAGAATATTATTAGAATATTTATCAGTATCTGTATGTAGGAATAATATTAATTATTTCCTCTTTCGTTTATAGCATGCCGACCATCTCATTTGTCGGACTATGTTTTTTTTTACCATGGAAAAACCCAGAAAAAAACATTGTTGCTGTAACATTGACCACCAACTTAATTCAAAGGGTAACAATTATTATAAGCAATAATTATTAGCCTGAAACACTCATCAATATTGAAAGAATCTTACGAGAAAAGATACATACCCCCTTTGTGCTATGTATAAAAAATCTTGTCTTAAACATTAGTTTATCAATTAAAAAATAATAATTAACTTAAATGATTGGGAAGAAAAGAAACATAGCGCCCTTGAGGTGATTCAGCGACCTTGAGGTGATTTCTCCCAAAAACGGCGGACTATAAATTATCCTTTTTTTGCACCAGATTTTCAGGTCCTAAACTAAACCCTTTCATACACTTTTCCATATAAATGATCATCTAGTAAATCCACGTTATGTAAGCGTAATATATAAGTATAATACAAGAATAACATGTTAATCTACCAAACTATTAAATGGGAATATAATTCACCGACTCTAGATATTTTCATATCAGAGGGTTCGGCTCGGTGGAATTCCTAATTTGACCGATAAATCCTACAGATCCCTCAATATAAATATTTAAAAAATCTTTCGTAATCCTATATGTATTTAAAATGACTGATTTTTGCATTTTTATATACAAATTCTTTGACAAATCTAATATGCCTAAATTTTTAATGAGGGAGCTAGGTATAATGTCCAATTATGGCACAACTGAAAAAAAAAACACAAAAACACAAAAACTGGCGCAACCATGAGAACCAAGCAACGGCCGGCCGTGGCAACTAGCACAGCGAGCAGCGAGTTAGTTACTATTTGCGCTGCCATTGACTAAGGCTTTTTGAGAAGTTGTGTAGTGTGCGGACCATCACATTGAAATACACAGGATGGCAAGTTGAGTCGTAAACTGATTTTTTTCGTATGCCGTGAGAGCAAATTCACTTAAATAAACATTATTTAAGTCACCTGGTGAAGTGAAGAACACAATACAATATTGTGATGATTATAATTTACCTAAAAAACAATAACGAGTCCTAAATTCACAAATCTTTCGAAATAACTTCAATTTATTAACTCCATTTTTGGCAGTAATCTTCTTATAAATGTAATATGAAAAATTATGGTGTAGCAAATGTAAAGTTATGCAATGTCCAGTGTTTTAATATAGCGTCCTCCGCGTGCAAAGTCGTATCTCCTCCAAGCATAAACTTTCTAATTAAAGTGTGTTAATCGGAAGTGACCTGCCAGGTAAGTATGTTCTCTGTGTCCATTTGTAAATAATAGTTCTAGGTAGAGCCTACGAAGTCATAATAAGATGTACAGCGCCCCTTACAAAAACGACGCTCTACAAATTATCCAATTATTATTAACATAACCCTTTTAATTTAAGTATGTACATCAACTTCCATATTATATCAACGAACATTCATTTCTTGTAAATAAGCACCAGCTTACATTAGGAAAGAATATACAAATGCTCAAAATTGTATACTGCAAATTTTGTTGATCTTGTAAAATATGTTATCTTGGCACGTTTTCAGTAGGTAAGGTTGGATGCGCAAAATACATTACAAAAATGCATGTATTCATGGCTTGAAATCCTATTTCCACTCAAGTATTAGAATTTCGTTACCTATTTCCTATTAGGTATTCCAGAAAATTCAACTACCGCGAAATGTGTACTGCACTTCAGATAACATAGATATTAATTTATAACTAAATGCAAAGTGAGCTAAAAGGTGCACTTTCCCCGCCTTTCGCCGTCTCATATATCAGAGTTTCCCACCAACAGACTCGTAAAATGACTTTTATGACCCAATAAAAGCACACTTCAGGCGCGATAAGTTTTATTGATTGTTTAATATAAAAGATTCGTATGAAACTGTCCGCCGGCTGATAAGCAGCATTAAAATACGCGCTAGTTTTATACAGTTTTCCGATAAATTGGAAAACGTTCGTGACAACCTGTAGATTTTATGGGTCCCAAGACTTTATCATTTTACAGTAAATTATCGAGAACATTCGGTGTAATAAAGATTTCGGATTTATTGAAAGCCTGTCTTTAAATTTAACGTTTTAAAAAATATTCAATCTAATAATAATAATATTCATCAATAATTTTTTTTTTTAAATATATATACATTTTTGATTAAACATTGGTTTTATTGACGAAAAGGTCACTGCTCAGCTGCAATTCAGGATTTCTCCTGGAATGCAGCTGGTTTTCAGCAGTGCCTCCAATAAAAGACAGAAAATAAATAATCTTTCTTTTAAATATATACTATACAATCTTTCTTTTAAATATATACTAATGGGAGGAACTCGATCCGAAAATTGAAGGACTAGTTCATTTGGATGTAACTGGGTCTGCACTAGTAAATTTAATAATACAGTTATGTCTCTAAAGATGAAACACTGAAACTCCATTAAATAATGCCGTTTAATGCAATATTTAAAACAACAATTTTAAACAATGATAATTAAGATATTTTTAAGACATAATTATTTAAGTTAGTCCATTTTGAAGCAGTGGCTACAGTAACATGATTTATTGCAGGTGTACGATAATGTACGTTAAATTACAGTTTTGACTGTTTTAAAAAAGTTGAAAAATTAAGCTGATATTTCTTTATCATTCCAGATAATTATTTAACAATAATTTATTACCCCTAAATAATTAAAAATTTTAACGATATGTATAATCGTTGAAACACTTGTGCGTTATTCACACATAAAAAAAAGAATCCGATAACCCAACATAATTTTTTTTTAAAGAAAGTAGTGAGGGTGATATTTATTCTGTTATGAAACAAACCGGTACGTGCTCTTTCGTAAATTAATGCTCGATCCAAGTTAGTACCGGGTAATCAATTAATTATTGTATATTGCCTCTGGTTTTTTTTTAAAGGAACAGCTTGCAAGAAATTGGATTGTCTATGGTTACTTTCTGGCGGGAGAACTTTACGGTCGTCATTTTCTTGACTATCATGTTTCAAATATAAAAGTGAAGGTAGACCTCCCAGATCATTGGAGAAGAGTGATTTATGGTAGATTCAGACTGGGTCGACGTACGTGCCCATCGCTACGCCTAACAATATCTGGACTGCTTAGCAACCATCGATTTTCAATGAAAATTTATGTTTTAGAATCACATTGGCCACACGCATCGCGACGTGCGATGTCTGTGGCCATTTTCATAGAAAATGTATGGGTTGCTAAGCATTGTTTGAGTAGCGATGCGTACGTACGTCGTCCAGTCTCAACCTACCATTATGGTAGATTCAGACTGGGTCGACGTACGTGCCCATCGCTACGCCTAACAATATCTGGACTGCTTAGCAACCATCGATTTTCAATGAAAATTTATGTTTTAGAATCACATTGGCCACACGCATCGCGACGTGCGATGTCTGTGGCCATTTTCATAGAAAATGTATGGGTTGCTAAGCATTGTTTGAGTAGCGATGCGTACGTACGTCGTCCAGTCTCAACCTACCATTATTCTTTTTAAACCGATTAATGGTTTTTACCGCGAATTCAGAATTAGTAAATTCACGTTTTCGTGTTCGCCGCGTGTTCGGGAGTGTGAATCCATCCAAACGATTATCTCATTCAATCGATTATTTGGGAAGTATGTTTATGAGAGCTGGGAAGGCTGATAAGGCCATTGAAAGAAGGGTAAATGCAGGTAACTCCATTAATGGTGGACTGAATGCCGTTGGCGCCAACATAAAGCTGTCCAAAGAAGCGAAGCTAGCAGTCCACAATGGAGTGCTGGTACCTACCCAGATGTATGTCAGTGAAGCATGGAACTGGCAGAGAAACGATGAAAGTAGACTGAATGCTGTAGAAATGAGGTCCCTGAGGCATATGTGTGATAAAACCATGTATGATCGTGTGAGGAATGTGGAGATCCGAAAAGAATGCAAGGCCGAAGTGAGAGTACTAAGTAAGATTAAGAAAGGGACGCTTAGATGGTTTGAACATGTAGAGCGAATGAATGAAGAACGGAGTGTCAAGAGAATATATGACGCAAATGTGAATGGTAGAAGAAGTCGAGGACGCCCGAGGAAGATATGGCACGACTAAGTGAATCAGATACTTGAGTCGGGCCATGTCAAGAATCAGAATAATAGAAGAGCATGTATGATAAGATGTATGAATGTGAATGAGGCGAAGAGTGTGTGCCAAGACCGAGTTGTTTGGCGGTCCGTCCTCTCTGCCTACCCCTGCGGGGAAACGGCGTGATGGTTAGTTAGTTAGTTAGGATATCCACCTCTTGCAGGACCTGCCGTTAATGCCGTTGTAACTGTGCTCGGTACATCTCTTTGTGAAGAATGTTCTTTGTTGCGACCTCAACGAACGAATTACCATGTTGTTGAATTTCATTGTATCCCCGTATAATCTATGACGGTATAATCTATATTCATAACCTGATACACTGTTAGCAATTGCCACCCAACCAATTCGCTACCATGCCCCTGGCATAAAATAATATAATATATAAAAATATAATCAACATAACTTATACTTCCCGCGTAGGAACTCTTACATACTTGTCGATTGGCGAGGTGATGAGTAGGGTTTTGAAAGCAATATATGATTTTTTTATATATGAATACCTCACAAGAGTCCCAACTGCTCCCGTCTGGAGCCAAGTGAGACTATGGCATCCCCAGTCGGGGTATGTTGTGAGGCTGAAGGTAAGTGAGGAGGGGAAGGAGAAGGGGGAAGAGGATGGTAGGGAAGTACCTGGCTATTCAGATCTAGTCACTAAACACGGCTAAAGCCATTTCAAGCAACGTTTCAATTCTGCATGTTGGTCTTACACCCGGGCGATGCTGAAAGTATCTTCCATTCTTGAACATGTCGCAAATATTCCTTATATTATTTTAAAATATTAATTTGTGAAAACACGAATATATAAAACAAAAGGATTTGATCCCGTGACCTCCGGATCTCTATAAAGAAGCCTTGCCCCTGGACCATGGCAGCCGTCCAGCTCTTCAGATGTAGTCTCTAAATATAATGAACCCTTTTCGATCATATTTTCGAACATGTGGGATCATTGTTCTTATTCATTACATTGTGTGATACAATAAACCTAACAAGTGTTTCGGGCTCGTAACCTATATTTTTAAATTGTAATATTAGATCAAATGGGACATAACTATTAGTATATTACTTCATCCACATAATATATATATATATATCATATTTTATGTTTTACTGAACTTTTCAAAAAATCACAAAGAAAAGTCGCGTTTTTTTAAATTGAAGGAATTGCAAAAAACAATCGAGTGAGGTTAATTGTCGACGCAACTGTGTACATCTCCCTTCTACCTATGTTCTTATGTGAATGTTGTGTGTTCTCTCACTAAGATTTTATATAATAAGACCTTTTACATAGGCCAACTTATTGTCATTGGCAAAAAGGGACGATAAGTATATATTTTGATTAAATTTGAATACTCAAAAAGTTTTATCAATATTTCGTGGTATTTTACATGGTGACATCTTTCATTTTCTCTAGAATTTAAGCTGGTTGGCAATAAATACATTTTAAACATGATCTGATAATTATTATTTAATTTATTTATTTTTAACTTATGAGTTAAACCTCAAATAATAATATTTAAATTGATTTATGTAGAAAATGTATGGATTTTCCGGAAACTATAGAACACTTTATATCAGGATGTTCTGTATTAGCGCCGTCTAAGTATACATGTAGGCAAAATCAGGTTTTAAAAATAATTCACCAAAGTTTGGTCATTAAACATAACTTGATTGACTGTCATAATATAGTACCATATTATGAATACGAACCAAATTCATTTTTAGAAAATAATTTCTTTAAAATTTACTATGATAAAACTATACTAACAGACAGACCAATTGGTCATAATAGACCTGATATAGTTTTACATGACAAAATTAAAAAAATAACTTATATTATTGATGTAACTATTCCAAATTCCTGTAATATTCAAAAATCTGTTTCTGAAAAAATAAGAAAGTATACAGATTTAGGAAATGAAATTAAAAGAATTTGGCATTCTCAGACTATAAAAATATTACCTTTTGTTATTTCGGCTACTGGCATTATACCTAGCTCACTTATTAAAAATTTAGGCATATTAGATTTGTCAAAGAATTTGTAAATAAAAATGCAAATATCAGTCATTTTAAATACATGTAGAATTACGAAAGATTTTTTAAATATTTATATTGAGGAATCAGTAGGATTTATCGGTCAAATTAGGAATTCAACAGAGCCGAACCCTCTGATATGAAAATATCTGGAGACGGTGAATTATATTCCCATTTAATAGTTTGGTAGATTAACGTGTTGTTCTTGTATTGTTTTGTATTAATTATACTTATATAATACACTTGCATAACGTAGATTTACTAGATGATCATTTATATGGAAAAGTGTATGAAAGGGTTTAGTTTTTCCTATGGGAAAAACTAAACCCGTTCCTGTAAATCTGGTGAAAAAAAAAATGAAGATAATATTAGCGAAACTCAACCAAAAATCAGAAACAGAAAAATTAGAAAAAGATACGGATTTTTGAAAATCAGTTTGGAATGAAGAGTGGAGTGTGAAACAGGTGAAAAGCTGGACCAAGATGACTACTAGGATGAGATGTTACAAATAAGAACGTAGTTAACAAGAAATAATGGACGTTTAGATGGATTGTAAGGGGAATATGACTCGAATGTCAATGGTAAAAAAAAGCGGGGAAGTCAGAGGGAGACATGGCACGGTCAAGTAAACTAAATGCTTGAATCGGGCTATATGAGGAGTCAAGAAGCGCAAGGAGAACATTTGATGCGAAAGTGAATAGTGGAAGAAGTAGGGGGATGCACGAACAAGCGTACTATGTACTTGAGTGGGGTAATGTCAAGATTCAGAATAATAATATAAGTAATGCTTGTGACGATGCATGCACGTGAATGAAGCAAGAAGGTGTGCCAAGACAGAGTGTAGAGCTATAATAGAATCAATGAAATAATTAAAAACACTTCGTTTTTACCACGATAATCTTTATTTAAAAAATCAACATGTTTCGAGAACGATGTTCTCTTCATCAGGACATTAAATGTACTAAAAACTAAATTATCAAGTAAAGGTGGAAAGGGGGGAGAGGTGGAAAGGGGAGGTGCTTAGAAGATTAAAACCAAAAATTACAATGGAAATATGTTTACGATAGGTTTATTCACAAAATTAATTTGATTATTAATAACGTTTAAATTTCTATTGACATTTTTCCTAATTTCTAATATTTCTAAAAAATCTAAGTGAAAACCACTAACGTTAGTGTGTAAATCGATTGATATGATCGATTCATATGTTTGTCACTCCTGGAGACCCCGAACCCCAGATTCCTACTCACTCCTCATACATTTTCCTTCCCAGAACTTCATCTCCTTTCTTTCCTCAAAATACCCTCCACACAACATATCCAAAGATGACATACTGTGTGGAGCTAATGTAAAAAAAAAACAATGTAAAACAGAAAATATTATCGTAAAAAATATTTCTTTTACCTACGAAGGCTACGTGTTTTTATGAAATGCAATCTCTTTCCCATATTTCTTGGCATCAATCTGGAAAATCTATAAAATTATTATTCCGTAGTGCAATCGATTTCACCGTTCCTTTCTAATAAAGGTCCGCCATGAAAAAGTCGTCCGCAACCTTCTGTTGAACGTGACCCTTTTTCTGCTTAACCCCATAACACATTTCCACGTTTTTATCACGGGGAATAAAAGTAAAATTCATTCCTCCTTGGGTATTGATATGATTTTGCATAAAGCCGCCCATATTGGCGAATCAATATTCCTGTGTCGAGTGTAGCCGAGAATAGCCTTGTGATGCAAAAGTACGGAGTTTCCCACCCGATGGTCACTGGGGACATAATACACTGCGGCCAAATAAAAACTGAAAGGTTTTTTAAATTTTATGTGGAGTTTTTCAAAGGGAGACCCCGTTTAAAAATATTAAAACTTTTATTTTATTATAGATTTTTTAATAAATGATAACTGAAAAATTACGTATTCACACCTGACAATAGAGAGATAAGGCGACAATATTTACTTATTTTTACTTTTATTTTTGTACTGATTTGTACATCCATCTCCTAACTATCTTCTTTCGATATTCTATGTTCTTCTATCTGTCTTCTATCAATCTTCCATATATCTTAAATCTTTAATATAGATACATAATGTACATAAAGAGAGAGTTCCGCACGGATAAAAATGTTATTCGAAAATACGATAATTTTATTCGTAAAAACGGGACTGAAGTTCTTACGAACAAATAAACAGTGTTTCAATGTTTATTGGCGGGAAAATATAAGAATAATTTGTTGGTATACGTACTAAATAAGGTATTTTAGAATAAAAATACTCTCCGTGGGAAGTGAGTTTGTTTTTAAATGAATCTACAGTTTTATTCCTAGATTGATGAAATTTTGCAAATTTGACCTTGATAAGATTTTGAAAACCCATCCCACATCCTTTTTCCACCCTTAAAGCTTAATTGTGTTACAATTTGACGTACAAAAGAAGATGAGAACTACTGTCCACATTTGATTTTGAAAAACTCTATGTAAAGCCCGGGCAACGCCAGGGTCATTATATCCATTACGTTCATACATGTTATTCCGACCGTTTTCATCACTTGCTTCTAGGATTCCCTATCTTAATCTAGTTCATTAGGTACGCTTATCACGCCATGTATTCTCGCCGGATCTCCACATTATTAATACGGTTCTACAGGGTTATGCCACATATGCCTCAGAGGTTAAAGGATCCTTAGACACTGTTGGCGCAACTATGCATGTATATACCTACCTTCCTTCCTTCCACCTACCTATCCCTTCTGACTACCCACCAGGGGACAATACTATGTGAGGGCAATAATAACTACATGTGTATTGAGTCTGTTTTTGTGCTCAATGCAGTAAACATCGACCTTGTGAAGTCTGTTTTTGGCGATGTGCAGCGATGTACCTTCATCCCTCTTCGTCTTTTACATCGACTATTAACCCGTCTGCTTTGTATTGTGCAATGGTCGCTTTTACCTCTCATTACTAAACATCGACTAAATACGGAAGTCTGATAGAGTCTGTGCAGTGAACCAAGAGTGTTCCCTCGGGCTTAACATCGACTCTTAAGAGATATTATGTGTGCTGTGCAGTGCGTGATTAATCATCCCTCGGCACTATAATATGCATTAAACCGGACACTAGTGCAAGTGATTACCAGTGACACAATAACTCCCCAAGAACGGAACCAGGAATTCAGGGTAAGTCAGATCCTTCCCGAAATCCATTCCAATAGTTGTGTCACGCCACCTCATATTATTTTGATACAGTCCATTCCTCAAGATTCGCATCTTTGCGATTACATTATTTGGTCCAATCGTAGCCGGATGAGACTAGCATTTAAATTCGTTTTTAAATTCATTTAATTTGTTATAAATTCATCATATAAACTCATAATTGAAGCCTTCTGCATAGGTTGTTTTCTCTGTGACAATATTATACGAAATAATATTGTACTTGCGAAATAATAATATTGTACAAAATAATTATTATATTCTAAAACCAAAACATTTTAAATTTTAGCAAGATGGAAGATAAAAATATTGCAGTATTGACAGCGCGTCGCTATCGTTTTTTCTACAAAGAATACAAACAACACATAATTTAATTCCCTTTTTAAGTTCCAATGAAAAGAAAAAGCAAATATTTTTATGTCGTTGTGATTTAATTTCCGAATGGGTAGGAGAGATCGAATCCTTGAATATTGAAATTAAAAATCGGCTAATAGAATCAAACACAGCTGGTGATTATTCAGAGATAATCACAGTTTCGGAACAAATGCAGGTCCTATATTCAGACATTTTATGTGCCAAAAGAAAACATGAGAATTTAGACATTGAATTAAAATCAACAAATAATAGCAACAATTTAGATCTACCCGCGAATAAAATCACACCTTTTGTTTCCAATATTGAAAATTCATTTGCAGTGAATTATGAAAACTTTCTTAGTAAATTTGTTCCCCATGTAATCTTGCATTGTCTAGATCAAGACACTATGCGACATTTCGAAACGTCATTTAGAAGAACACAATTACCTGAGACATCTGAATTATTTGAATTTCTCCACAATCAAACAAGAATTTTCGAAATCTCAAACTCGCTTGTTACAAACATACATAAACAAAAGGCATCGGTTTCGCTAAAATCCTTATTGAATACAAATCCTTCTCAAGATTTGTGTGCTATATGTAAAGAAAATCACTCAATACACAAGTGTGCAAATTTTCTAACTATTTCTCCTACTGAAAGGAAAAACCGGATAAAACAATTAAATCGCTGTTTTGATTGTTTAAGATTACATATATTTTGTGAATGTCAATCATTGTCTACATGTAAAAGTGGTTATACGTCGTTGACTACTACCGTCATTTTAAATTCTAACGGAAATGTAAGCAATGCGTGCACCGTACCTTTGGGTAACGCTATTGTTTACATGCAAAATAAACACAGTGCGTACGTACTTATACGAATTAGCCATAGCCACGATTCTCAGGGCTGTGCCAAAACGCTTGTGTTATCTTTAAGGAAATATAAGATTCAGTTAAATGGATTAGTACATTCACTTTTCAACTTATCACATATCGTTTGTGGTAACCCAAGTGTTTTAAATATAGTTTTCGGATATATTAATTTTGGGAAAATTAAATTAATTGATTCATCATCAACGTCATTTTTCATATTGTCAGATACGTCATTAAATAATATAATGGAAACATTTAGGAAAATTGAGGAAATGTCAGCCGCTTCTGATTTTAACAATGACATTATCAAAGCGGAAGATTCTGAATTATTCGAATGTAATTCTGAATATCTACAACCAATATTGAATTTTAACAAAATTTTTAATGTTAAAATGTTACGCGTGTTTTGGAATCCCAAAGTGGATTATCTTTTGATACCAAATTCGTCATTATATTCAAAGCGGAATATATCGTCAATCTGGTGGTTGTTTCCTGTGATCCTTACTACAAAAAGGATTATCCAGGAATTTTCGAACCTTCGGATCACCGAAGTACCACGACATATCGTATCTACGTGGATCAGCTTTGTGAAACAACTTCCATCGCTGCAACCCTTACGATTTCAACGATATTACCATGCGAACCTAGATAGTCATTGTATTCTCGTAGAATTTTGTGATGCATTCCAACTAGGTTATGCAGCAGTGATTTATTTAGCCGTTCGAAACAATAACTCTAGCCAGTTGTTGATGGCCGAATTCAAGGTCGTATCCTTAAAGTCATTAACAATCCCTAGATTAGAATTGTATGCAGCCGTGCTGTTATCAAAACATATAAAAAATATATTGTCGTCAGCACCTTTTGCCGTGCAAATTGAAAAGGTTTTCCGCTTCGCTGACGCGACAATTATCTTATCTTGTCTTCATAAGCCACTACTTTTATTCAAAACTTTTGTTATTTTTGAGGATAACATTGCGGACTATGGGTCCCTATGTACATTTCCTACTCATTTTATAAAACATGGACCATGGCGTTTGGGTCTGCCGAGGCTCCGTGATCCTATCGAGGATTGGTCTTCGGTGAGGCCGCCAATTAAGCCGCCATGGCGTTCGGGTCTGCCGAGGATCCGTAATCCTGTCGTGGATTGGCCTTCGGCGAGGCCACCAATTAAGCCGCCATGGGCTTTGAGTCTGCCGAGACTACGTAATCCCGTCGAGGATTGGCCCTTTGTGAGGCCTCCAACTAAGCCGCCATGGCCTTCGGGTCTGCCGAGGCTCCGTAATCCTGTCAAGAATTGGCCTTCAGTGAGGCCACTAACTAAACCACCATGGCTGACGGGTCTGCTGAGGCTCCGCGATCCTGTCGAGGATTGGCCTTCGGTGAGGCCTCCAATAAAGCCGCCGTGGGCTTTGAGTCTTGCGAGGCTCCGTAATCCTGTTGAGGATTGGCCTTCGATGAGGCCACCAATTAAACCAGCTAAACCACCGTGGCGTTCGGTTCTGCCAAAGTTCCGTAATCCTATCGAGGATTGGCCTTCGGTGAGGCCATTAACTATTCCAATCAGTGAATTGCCGGAAATTCAACCCCTTAAATCTACAGTTTTTAGTGCAGAAATAAAATCCTCTTCTTTTATAGTAAAGTATTCCCCATCATCAAAATTGAAGATAGTTATTTCTAGGACACTTAGGTGCAAAACAAATGTCTGTTTTACGTTTCCAATACGGCGAAACAGAGCCTAAGTAATGCGGTACTTATTATTCAAGAACTTGACAACGCGCTCATGAAGATGATTAAACTCGAACAAGAAGATTATTTTCATAATGATATTATACTTTTAACTTCCAACAAAATGTGTACTTTGGCCTTCAAAAGTTACAACCTTTTATTGATTCCCAAGGTATTCTCAGGGTGGGCGGTATGCCACCAAATTCTGCACTCCTATTCGAAAGTAAACATCTCGTTTTACTACCCAAGCCTGGTTATTTAATCGAGTTGTTAATTAATTAATATCACCGTGCACATCTTCATGTAAGCCCGCGTACTCTCCCATTTCTTATTCAACGCAATATTGGATCATGTCCGGTCGTACCGTCATTCGATCTCAATTATAAAAATGTTTCACATGCCACAAGTTTAAGGCCATCACACATCCACATATGATGGTGGATCTACTATCCTCTAGTGTCCGACCTAATCGTATCTTCTCTCGCGTAGGCGTCGATTTTGGTGGACATTTTTTGCTAAAATATCATAAACGTCGTGAAGCAAAAACCACCAAGGCATTTTTATGCCTCTTTGTCTGCATGGATACTAAGGCCTTGCACCCTGAGATCATGTCAGATCTCTCTACTGATGCTTTTATTGCATCTTAACCCTACTCACAAATCGACGGGGTTTGTGTTGCGGTGTCTTCGTGACTGCGGACATAATTTTGTAGCAGCAAAACAATATCTAACTGGGATATTCAAATCTTTCTATTTTTTTCTTTAATTTAATGTAATATCAGATGACAAATTATGTCGCTACATACATAAGAAAACCTACAAGTCTCCCAACCAAGATCGAACTCTCGCCGTTCATCCCGGGAAAAATGATATTGTTCAAATCGGAACAATTAGAACAAGTAAAGACGTCTTGTCCGCCCAGCGGTCAAGCTAGGTTATAAAACATATTGTAACTCATTTGAATTCAATACTCAGCAATGTTCTTATCGTAGAGCTATCCGTAATAGGTTGCACTATTACGCTGAGTATTACACTCGTACAATATTGTGTTTTTGTATAGTGCTTTATTGTAATTTTATTAATTGTATTTTTATATTGTAATTTAATACAATATTATTTTACTTTTCATTCGATTTTTTTCGTTTCTTTATTGATGATTACACAGAAGACAGCCAGTGTGCTAGCGTTCAATGATAATCTTATAATTTAGTAATATAATTATAGGATAATTTCTTTATTTTCTTTGATTGATAACATAGTACCGTAGCTACTTTTGTTGTTATACTGTTTTTTGGTTATTAATTTTATTCTAAAATTAGGTGGGCGGAATGTTGGCGCAACTATGCATGTATATACCTACCTTCCTTCCTTCCACCTACCTATCCCTTCTGACTACCCACCAGGGGACAATACTATGTGACGGCAATAATAACTACATGTGTATTGAGTCTGTTTTTGTGCTCAATGCAGTAAACATCGACCTTGTGAAGTCTGTTTTTGGCGATGTGCAGCGATGTACCTTCATCCCTCTTCGTCTTTTACATCGACTATTAACCCGTCTGCTTTGTATTGTGCAATGGTCGCTTGGACCTCTCATTACTAAACATCGACTAAATACGGAAGTCTGATAGAGTCTGTGCAGTGAACCAAGAGTGTTCCCTCGGGCTTAACATCGACTCTTAAGAGATATTATGTGTGCTGTGCAGTGCGTGATTAATCATCCCTCGGCACTATAATATGCATTAAACCGGACACTAGTGCAAGTGATTACCAGTGACACAATAACTCCCCAAGAACGGAACCAGGAATTCAGGGTAAGTCAGATCCTTCCCGAAATCCATCCCAATAGTTGTGTCACGCCACCTCATATATATTTTTGATACAGTCCACTCGTCATGATTCGCATCTTTGCGATTACAGACACTACAGTCTATGTTCCTGTGTCATCCATTCTCTGCCAGATTCATCACTTCTGCCATCAGAGTTGGTATCAACCTAATGTGGAATATTACTCTCGTTTGTTTTTAAAACTCTTCATTACCATATTACAATAAATTTCTAAAGCAAGTAAAATAAATAAAATTACCAGGTTTCTGTTCTGCCGGTGACGTATTATCCATCCACGAACTTATTCGATTTCTAATATAAAAACACCAGTGTAGTCTTCTCATTTAACGAAAAAAAAACTCTGGAAAAGAGTTCAACGTGCAGCATGTAAATGATATTATAACAATATGAAATTGCTTAGATTTCATCCAATGAAAACAATTTAAAAGTCTTCTCTTTTTAATGCGAAAGAGTCCCAGTGTTTGGTGCCAATGGGGCTATATGTTTTTTTATCTGGTCACTTAACACAGGTAAAGGCATTTTAAAAAGCGTTTCGATTCTGATTATTTCTATCTCACCAGTACGTGAGAGAATGCAGTGCAAAACTGAGTGCATCTACCACCCTTGGAAAAGCTTATCCTAGTAATTAAAAATAGCGATTGGATCAAGGCCTAAACCATCCAGCTGGGTTAGCTTTATGAAAATACATAACCTAACGTACATGTTCATTTAGGCATTTCACCTTCATGTTTTCATAAATAAAATGCGTGGCAAAACATTAGTTAATACTGTTATGAAACTTTTATTCAAAATCTGTAAAATATAACATTTAATAATTGGAAATAATCTCACCAGTATAATTTTATGAACTGAAGTATAATTAAATAAATGTTTTCTTATTTCCGCTGCATCCACTGCAGTTGAATCAACTAACAAATAGCCAGAGTTTTCACCGCTCTTTGCATTTTAAATGGCCACTTATTCGCTTTAGGTAAAGCCATTCTACCTCCATTACGGCTTTGCATTTTCCCTCTTAACCCTACATTACAAACCTGCGCCGAATCGACTACGGTAAAACATTAATAAGTAAAACAGTAATAATTACAAAATTAAAGACAGATGTTTTAAATGATTTTGTTGACAGATGTTTTTAACTTTTTTTGACAGATGTTTTAACTGAAAAATTAAAAACGATGCAGAAAAATCAAAAAGGTACAGAGACAAAATTAAAAACGACCCTGAAAAATATGAAGCCTTTAAGAAAAAAGGGTTACAAAGACAAAAATAACATCAAAATATAATCAGAGAGCTAACCAAAGAAGAATAGAAAAAAGAAGACGTTGGAGAGAACAGAAACGAAAATAAAAAGAAAAGAAAAAAGAACAAGTGGATGAAAAAGTACTTGCGCGGGGGGCCTTCCACGATGGCGGTAGTACGTAAAATCGCCCTTTTTTATAGAGAATACATCACAAGAGTCTAAACTGCTCCCGTCTGGAGCCAGTGAGACAATGGCATCCCCAATAGGGGTATGTTTGAGGCTGAAGGTAAGTGGGACAGGAAGGAGATGGGAAAGAGGAAGGTGGCTATTCAGATCTAGTCACTAAACACGGTTAAAGTCATTATTAAGCAACGTTTCAATTCTGAATGGTGGCCTTACACCAGGGTGATACTGAGAGTAACTTTCACTCTTCCCATACCAGTCGCTTGTCGCGCCTTCAGCAGTGCAGCCACAACGGGCGTACACATACGACTGATATTTCGCGCCCGCTGTCGCTACCGGGCAAGCCCCTCAGTCTGGCCGAGGCCTTAGAATTCCCAAAGGTTACCAAATGTTTCCCCTTACGTCACTGTCCTGTTATTGCTGTGATTTATTTTCTAAGATCAATTATTATATCTCAAAGAAATTTGTTCTTTTTTTATAGATATAGTTCATGATTAATTTTAAATTTGTTATAATTAAACATTCGTAAAACAAAAACTTATATTCGTCTTTCTAGAAAGCAAAATATGCAGTACAAAGTGTCCAAAAGTAGCGTAAAAGAATATTTTTATTTAAAAACTTAATATTTAATTCAATAAGCTTGATTATTCATATTTTTTAGGAGACTGATTGTGTTTTCAATTCGTAAATAAAAATCTGAAATTATGAATTTCTTTTAATTTTCTTTATAAACTTTATGATAAAAGTGACGTAAAAGAATTTTTTACCAATAATATTAAACTTAAATTGCAATTATTTTCGAAGTTTATTGACATTTTCTATTTAAATACTTTTTGTCATGAAGATCATATTTTCTATAATAAATTTACGTATATTTTTAATCGAAATGCAGCGTCTCACTTAAGTGGAATTCCTATTACGTCACCGACATCTTTTTTGGAAAACGCCCAAATACTAAATTTAGAGGGAGCGCGCTAATATTAAATTACGATAATTATATAATAAAACACGACTTGTTTAAAATAGAGAAAAATGCTCAAGTTGCATTTGAAGATGCAATGTGATTTTTATCATACCTATTACATGTTAAGATGAAGAAAAAAATGCGTTTTTAATAATATTGGGAAAATATTTTGCAATTTTTTCTATCTATTATCGTATTGGCTCTATTTTTTATTTTTTATTTATTCACATTTAAACCCGTTAGGCTACTTACGTAGTTTGTCAGCATGGACATACAGACAACATTTTATACAATAACATGATGCAATTTAAACGGTATAATATAATGACTAATGACAAATAATTACATTAATTTGTTAAATTGTAGAAAAGTGCATAAGCCTTATATAATAAGCAAATACCTACAAATAAATGTTTGAACAAATTAGTATAATTATCTACACATGTATAGATATTGTTTATTTTTAGATATATATTTTTTTAAATAATTTAAAGTGGTCGAGAGAAATATGTAGTAAATCGGTAGAAATTTGAAATGCGGGAGCTTAATTAATTACCAAATTGTTGTTCTTTGCTTGAATTTATCATTATTTTTGAACTCGTAGCCAAATCGACGAGAGATTGAAAAAAATATAAAATAATATTTGTATTCTAGGGTTAAACTGCAACCAACGGTGGAATTAAATCAAACGTATATTTCTCTCCGTAGATGCTTTTACAAAACTGTCTCGAAGCCGTAAATCTTCTCTGTATGATACGCCATTGATAAAAATAATTTATTCATCTTAAGATTCGCATTTCACCTTGTGCTATTCCTTATATTATCCATATTGGACGGTTTTTATTTTTGGAAATAAAAATGGGGAAAGGTTTCTCAAATTTAAATATAGATAATTGAAAAAATAATCATTTTAATGGGTTAGTTGAATGATATTTTAAACTAGCAAAAATCCTCCGCATTGCTCGGGTTTTACACAGAATTTTTCAAAATCAGACTTAAAACGTACCTCATGTTTTAAAGGTCAAGTGTGCAATTTTCATCAATCTCGGAATAAAACTATACACCTGTATAAGAAGCAAAGCCACTCCATTCCAGGCCATTCTTCTTTACTTTCTTATACATTTTTAAATGTATATATTACTCTTATACTTTACGCCTATTCATTAAATTATAAATATAATTTTTTTTTACCACACGCCGACAATTTTAATTTATTTTAATGAAAAAATCACCCAGCAAAATCATGACGTGAGTATTTTTACTGTTTTTTATTTTATTTGTTTCATGTCTTGGAAGGAATAGCAAGATCATTCCAGAAAAATAAAAGCATTTAGTGACTTGGACAATAATGATATACTAGCAGTAAAAAACCCGCTCCAGGGGTTTTTGCTGCTACACCCTGCGGGCGGCTTTTCGTTCTGCTTCGCCCAATTTATGTATTGGTGATCACCATTTTGCAAAACTAACTACCATTAACATCAAACTACAGAATACTTATATTTAATAGGTATATATATAATAGTAGACATTCTTACGTTGAGACTGTGAATAACACTCTTCACCCCAACATAAATCTTTTTATTATTGAATGAAAGCGAAAAATGTTTCTTCTCCCATACCATTTATTGGATAACCGACGCCCCTGCCATAGATTACCTTAAGTGGTTCGCTACGTTTGGTGACTTAGCAGGGGTGCCCAGGTTCATTGGGTGAGGTTTGTCTACGTCTTAGTGGCACATTAATTTGCCCACCTACTGCGTGGCGAGCCAGATAGGGAGGGACTAATTGATGGTACACATTTTATCTCTCCAACCGGACTCTCTCGACCCATCGCCTTGTAGCGCAATGGGAGGGATGGATTGATACATCCGTCACTCCTGGACATATTGACCCCCCAGATCCCTATCCACCCTTCATACTTTTTTCCTTAAGTATGGTATTATAGATGGTGCCACTTCCGTTTGCATATCGCACGTTGAGCGAGTGTTAAATGTGAATATCACGGCAGCAGTCCGTGGAAAATTGCACGTACACGGACGGGCCAGAACGGTTTCCATACAGTGTGCCGTCGGAGATCTACTCGGAGTCGGGTTCTTAAATTTGAACCGTACGGGCATTACCGTATTAATATACTTCGATTTTGAAGACAAACAATACGTTAGCATTTGTTTTACATACTGTTGAATTTTGGAAAAGGCGATCATTTTTACAAAGCTCTGTAAATAAATGAGTATTGGCTTAGTTTAAGAAATAAGTTATAATTGCAGCGGGTTGACCAAAATACATAGTTAAACATGGTATTTGTATAAATATAAATATTTTAATATTTCAGGTCTTGAAGTAATGATTTCTTATACTCTCTGGTACCTATGCCTATCAACTGTCACATTTCGTTAGAGATATTGACCCTGTAAAATGTAATTTGAAAATGTGTGTAATGGTCTTCAGCCAAATAAAATTTTCCAAGGCATTGAACCAAAATCCCGCGTAACGACTCAAGTTTCTACTTGGACATAACAAAGAACGACATAACCTAGTTGCTTGCAAGGGAAATAGCATTAAAGGGTTCAAATTTATATTTATTCGCAACAAGACAATAAAGGACCCATAAAAAAACAATTGTTTGGGCTAAATAGCTCTTCAGCGTCAAACGGCTTTCAATGAAAGCATGTGAATGAATTTTTTTTTTCATTATCTGTTTAAAGTTGCTCTTTGTTTTCAATTTTAAATTCTTTAACAAAGAACGTGTAAAGTTATAAAGTCTGAATGTTTAACTTAACAATTACGGAAAAATAGTTTCTTGCTCGTTTTTACTTGCTAATCATTAAACTCATTGAACAATATAGTGTGTTTTGTGTGATATTTTAAAAAAATCTTATAAAATCCAGACAATCGATAAAAAAGGGAACGTTAGTGCCTCCGCTGTCGAGGCAACTGAAAAAAAAAACAGTTTCCAAACTAAATTCGCTATCCTGTGTATGTAAATGTGATGGCCCGCACACTACACAGTTTCTCAAAAACCAGTTGTCAATGGTAACGCAAGCAGTGACTCGCGACTCGCACTGCTAGTTGCTACAATGACAGCTGATTGTTCTTCGTCTATGGTTAAATAAGCTGAGATAATTATTGAAATCGTATTAAAATTGAGTAAGAATTTTGGTTGGAAACCATGGAAAACATCAAGTTTTAGTTTGGTTTCAGTTTCTTCAGTGAGCGGATCGCCTTACTGGATGATAAATATTTTTATTCTACATTTGAAATTGTCAAAATTTTTATGATTCCGAAGTAACAAAATTTCTCAAAATTCTTTCATGGCTGGTTTAGTTACATACATACATTACATAATGATTATTGATTGTTTCGTTACATATTAGGTATTATTTATTACAAATCAATTTTTAATTTTAACCACACTAGGACAAGCATGTGTTGAGGCTAATTCCTAATAGTACATTATAATATTTGTGTAATGCGTTCATTATTATTTTAATACTGTATGAACAAAACATGGCAAATAAAAATTGCAGTTTTTTAAGTTACCCAAAATTGTGATATTTAAGCGAAGTTTAAAATGAATTATTCGTTCATAAATAATATAACTTAAAATTAAAATATATTAATATAAAGCTTTAGCGTAATAAAGAAGTTAGTAGAAGGTAGCAGTGGCGTAGAAGTGCTCCGGCAAAGGATCCTCAATTTTTTTCCCCCAGCGATAAAATTTCAATTTCGTCACATTTGACGACATTAAATTTTCTAAATAGCATTTTTACCGTTTTCCCGTACAGCACGGTGGTTTAAAGCTTTTATTATTATCTCCAGTACTGAGGAACATGACATGATGGTGTATTAGTAAATAAGCTTAAAGTAAAAAAATTCAAATTTAAAAATATTTTCCGAACAATGTTTTTAATTGAACTTTCCCCCAAGGGATATTCCAGTATAATTAAGGCGGGTCGGTCTTTAACTTTTACTTGTAATTTTAAACAAGATGTTTAATACATTATTCAGATAAGACTCTCTATCAAAGTTCAAATAAGGCAAAATATTTCGGATTTTAGAGTGGATTTTGTTTTTTAATATTGATGTCTACGTTAAAATACGAAGTAAAAATAAAACTATTTTTGCTTTTCAAAGAAACGTAGTTATTTTCTTTGACGGCATATAAATTATAAAAAAAAACTTTAGACTAATCAATAAAGGTATCGCTTGCAAGAAAATAATTTTTGACATGCAAAAAGTTATTTATTAAGAAGTGAATCCATTTATAAAGCGGTATCCGAAAACTTACATAAAACTAAGTACTAGCGGGAAGCTGATGAATCTGCTTTACATAAAGAACCCTTTTCATCGTTTCATATCGATCTTTTTTTCCATTTAGGGATTAAAAACTTTTGATGCCGGATCTTTGCTTGGACGCATTTTTAAGGACATTAAACAGCTGATATTAACAACCTCCTTTTTTAAATTTGAGTAAAAAAATTCTAACTTTGATTTAATGGAAAATGACTGTTTGAAACCGATTCCAAATGTGTTGCAATATACAATTCCATATGCAATCAATTTAATTCTAATTAAATATGTGTTTCCGGATACCACGTATAGTGCAAATGTAATTTTAAAAAAAATTCAAATGAGACGGTTTTGAATTACTTCTTTCATATGACACAAGGGTTCCAACTGTCTACAACATGTGGAACTATATTTCTTGGAAAAATTATGTTGTGAGACCGAATGAGTTAAGGGAGGGGTGGAACATACTGAAGGAAAATTGAGTAATCTTTTCAAAACTTAAATTTTTTTTTTAAATCATTAAGTGCTTTTATTGTGAGTGGCTTTATTCTCACGGGGTGGAAATGAAAACTTCATTTATTCTGTTTCAAGGGCTGAATCCTCTTTAATCTTGGTGTATTTTAATTAATTTATTTTAAATTATTTTATTTCTTTGTAAAACCATTCCACAATAAAAGTTTTTTTTTGCCCTCATTACATATGGAATACGTAATGGAGGCAACTAAAAAAGACAATTTACAGTAAAATAGATTCTTGCGTATTTATAGAAGGTATCTAGCATGGTCTATCGGTATAGATTTAATACATAATGTCAGTAACTTGTCATCGATCCCAAGAAATAAAACAATTTTCAATGATTCTTAATTTATTTGACGTGAACTGTTGTTTCTTCGTTGGTGATGTGCAGTGGTGCTCGTGAACGGCGAGACAGTGACAAACGGTTTCCATTATTTTCGATAAATCCTTTGTCGATCGTCCGTGCTAGGTACCCAGGTCGCCTAAGGCTCAAATAAAATCCATATTAGTTGCGAAAAGTCACTGGGTGACAGCCTTTCCTCTTGCTTACGCCTACTCTTTTTAGCGATAAAGTTTCGAAGGAGTACACTCCTACGCTCTACTACAGATATTTCCTAATAATAATTACAGTTGGGTCTGATTGAACTGAAATCTGTAGGAACTTGTTTCATGGTGCTTCATAGAGAGAATTTTCAGAAACTCAATTGATTTGGCAAGCTTTGAATTTCTCATGAATCCGTATTTTCAAAAGAATAAAAACCTGAAATGTACGCCTTTGTATCTGAGTAACCGTTATTATTACCTTTACCACACCTTGTAACTTTTTCCTTCCCAGAACAATATCTCCTTTGTTTCCTTCATAGATTGGCAACATAATTTTTTAGGACTGGAATTACGTCGGATTGAGTTAATCCCAAAAAGTCAACCGTCAATAAAATACAATATTTCGAAGACTTCTGCTTAAAAAAACAGTGTTTTCTGAAGTTGTAGGGGGGAGGAAGAAAGCCGAGCTGTTGAACTCAAGAAGGAGTCATAGAAGCGACCCGTTCTCATATGGTAAATGAAACCGTGTAAATTGTTGGGTGTTGTACTGTTCTGTTTAGTATTTCATTTCATGTTTTATTCATTTATAATTTAAAATTTAACTTCACTTGCTAACTTCGATGTGTAGAGTCCTTTACATTTAATTTCGCGTCTGTGTGTCACTTTTCAGTTATCATTCTATGCAATCTTTGTCTACATCATATTTTGTCTATGGTTGTTTATGTCAATGAACGCACTTGGTTATTTTTTATGCGAATCACGGTCACATTCCTACTGTTTATCAAATTCGCATTCCATTCCACATTTAAGAGCCCAAGGGCTAGGTTTCAAATCTAATTATAGTAATTGCATATTCATCTGAATAAATTAACGCAATAACTCCATCAGTACAAACACTAGTGTTTACTTTGAGCATAAACTCAGTCAATCATCAAACTTCTGTACGCGTCCCAGCGTGCGGAGAAACGAAAAAAATTCAAAGAAAGCTGCTAGCCTTACGATCTACGGCAGAGTTTCCGGAGACCATCACGGCTGGACCGTCCATACATATTTCTGGGCGAGCGTTTGGTGTGTTTTCCGACTAAGCACCAGTGCCGAAGAGAGCAATGGTGCTAATAAACGGCACTATGTAAATTATGAAATTATTTTAACTATTAGAATCACTATTTCACCTTTCATCTATCATTGTCACCTCTTGGTCTTGCTAATAACTCCGCTTCACCCGAACACAATTTAATTAAAATAACTAACACATTAAATGTAAACAGAAAATTTTAAATGCTTATTTAATGCGGTCTATATTCGAAGTCCATTAGATTTAGATGATGCACTGATTAAAAGGTTTTTTTATACATCTAAATTTACGAAATTTTGGAATTAATTTGTTTATGATTTTTATGTATGTTAGCTATACACAGAAAGCCCCGTGGAAAATAATTCCCTCAGAACCGTGTCATCTTTGGAGATGGTGCGTGGAGGGTCTTTTAAGGAAAGGAAGGAGACGAAGTTCTGGAAAGAAAAATTGTTTTAGTTTGGAGAATTTGGAGGTCGGTGACACGGAAGTATGTGTTTGATATCTTACTCTTACTTATATTATAAACGTCAAAGTTTGTATGGATGTATGTGTGGTTGTTACTCTTTCACGCAAAATTTACTGAATGGAATTTAATGAAAATTTTCAATAATATAGCTCATATATCAGAATAACACATAGGCTATAATTTATAAAGCTAGCTATTAATTTTCAATATATTAAAAATAATAATTATTTTTTAATAGAAAATGTCAAAATTTGAGAATGAAATTTTGCATAACAATGATTGTTAAATCAAAATTCTATTTTAGAAAATATTTAAATTAGTGAGTTTATTTGAAGTACTCGCCTAATACTTTGAATCGAATCAAGAATTATAGATATTTTGAATAAATAGGTTAAGAATTTTGGTATAAACATAGAAGGGACCTAGGAAAATAAGATAGATTATTCGAAGTACTAATCCTACGCAGACAAAGTCGCGGGCAAAAACTAGTAAAACATATAATTGTTACTTCATATATCTTTGAATATCTTAATGTAACTGCCTACATATTTTGTTATTAGGCTGTTATATTGAGATATTTTATAGATGGAATTTAAATTATCTAATATTACTATGTGATCTGTTCTAATGTTTCCTTTAAACTATAAAAATGTATTTACAAATATTTCCTTACGTATCATATTAAGAATGTTTAATTGCTTGACGTGCTGCCATATGACAGCTCTATGGGACTACCCTAAATTTGTACAAAGGTTAAATCTATTAAATAAAAAATATTCAATAAAATACAAAATATAGTAGGTAGTATTAAATTTACATTATCCTTATATATAAAATATAATAATAAATAAATAAATAAATAAATAATTCAAGCCATCCCATTCCAACGAATCATTAATGCTTAATTATAATAAGCCACGTTCACAATTGCGTGATGGTACGTTATTAATTTATTTATCACATAAATCAATGGCTCTCTAATTATGATTCCAGTTAATCAGTTAATTTGTTCGCAATTACGTTCATACCAATAATTTGGATACCGAATATAGACATACCACAATGTTCCGTATGTCCTAAAGAGACAACATGTGAACAAATAATATTTTTCAACGAATTGTCTGAAAATTAGCTACTGTTCGCGGGGGAATAATTTCAAACGTTTATAACAATGATACCATTATTTTTATTTGTATGCGAATGAGAGCGCATATGAGTCACAAATGCTCTTATCTGTTGAAAACCGGTAAGACTATGGCATCACTAATTGGGGTATGCTGTGATTCTGAAGGTAGTAGGGAGAGGAATAAGGTGGGAAAGTATGTGGCTATTCAGATCTGGTCACCAAACACGACTAAAACCATTTTAAAGCTTTTCAATTCTAAATGGTGGTCGTTCACCAGAGCGATACTAAAAGAATCTTTCACTTTTGAAAGTAGTTTGAATGTACACTATGTTATTTTAAATGAACTAATGTGAACAACAACAAGTCTGCCCTCGACCACGAAGGCCGAGAAAGTTCAATTTATTTAAGTGTTATCAAACTTTTTTACAATAATGAAGAAGCTACGGTGGTAGGGTTTCTATATATACTGGTGAGCTCTGGCGTTATGAAATTTGCATTAAAATTTTGAAATAGGTCACACGCGAGTTGATTGAAAAGCTGGTGTATTTTATGAAGTTTAGCGGCATAAGGGAAGGGGACGCAGGAGGGGAAGAGGAGGCAGAAGAGACACGCAGGGAGATACAATTTCTTTAATTAAATCGAATTTCAATGCATGCCAATCATCATCACAATTGGCTCTACAACCTGTGGTGGGTGTTGGCCTCCTCGAGAGTCTTCCTACACTCATCTCTGTTTTGTATCAGTTCTCTCCAGTTTGGAAGCTCCAAGGTACGTAGGTCTTTGAGGACATTGTCGTTCCATCTTAATTTTGGTCCTCCCAGGTTCCTCTAGATTTTAACGCATGCCGAGTATCAGTAGTAATTCATAAAAAACGTGAAAATTGTTTTTAAAATAGAAAAGAATACGAAAGAGTATCTTATTATTTAGCCATTTTTAATAATTAATGACATTCACAGCAATACTCACCCACTACTGGTTCACAATTTGTAGCGCGTTTGATGGATTTGCAGCTGAGTGCATTGCAGATTTTTCAGCATGCAAGCCGGGTTTTAAATCGATGATGACCTCACACTTCTGAATTTTAGGATCGCTGAAAGAAAATTTATCGAATTGTACGGGAAATATTCAGATGAAATAATAATTTAAAGGATTCAAAACTTGTGTTGAAAGTTTGAAACAATATTCCACAGTTTTAGAATACACTTTTTATAAGAAACTCTTTTTAAGTTAAGATAATAATTGTTATTTAAAATTCTTGTTGGGTTGAATTTTAATGAGATTATATTCCTAGAAATTGTCTGCATTCTTAATATAATTGTAATAATACGAAGATTTCTCGTTTTTCAGATGAATTCAGCTGAAATGAAACAATATTGAAAGTGTTTTTTTAAAACTAAGATTTTTGTGGAGGAAAATCAACCAATTTAATGGCAGAGCTGTAATTTGGGAGATTTAAAAAGTTAATAAATTACGGAATGATTATTTTTTCAAATGTTAAATACGTGGAAAGCAGATAATATGATGAATTCGAATGTCTTAAAACTTTGTTCAACTTTTATTTCGTTCTTTCATCATCGGACCGGTACATTTTTGCTTAATTTTATTTTTAGTTTTTATAGATTTCCTTAATTCACTTAAGTTTACATAATCAATTATTTAAAATCAGTATCTTCTATTTACAATATCTTGTTGAATAAAACTGTTAATAAGTATTACAGTAAGCAAACCTAAATGATAAGTGAATTATTTTTTTTAAGTTATGTGTACCTCCGTAGAACATGAAAACAAATAAAATGTGTACACCTGCATTGCAAGCAAATAGATATGAACAACTATGTGATTTCATTTTAATTAATTAAAAACAAATTACTTTCTGTAAACCACGTATTTAATCAAAATTATAAAAATGTTTCCTTTTCATTTCTTCGAAATATGTTGATAATTTTGATGAAACAATTAGCGTGTACAAAGTGATTTGTTTTCATTCAATTATTACGGATAAATCTGAAATTTCTGACGATGAAACTGAAAAGGTGTAACTCTCTTTTTGTAAAAACAAACAGTTTGTAACTTGTACGTTTTTAGATTTTCACGGCCAAAAGCATTTTCGTTGTTTGTTTTTGGGGTGTTATGCCGTGTGGTGCTACCTCCTTCTTTAGCCGACGTTTCGGACAGCGTTGCAGTGTCCATCATCAGGGCAGATCCGGCAGATCCGTCGATGTATCTGCATGTATCGACGGATCTGCTGGATCTGCCCTGATGATGGACACTGCAACGCTGTCCAAAACGTCGGCTAAAGAAGGAGGTAGCACAACACGGCATAACACCCCAAAAACAAACAACGAAAAAGTTTGTAACTTGGTTTTCGTAAGGCTTACATATATAAAACGCAACTGTAAAATAAAAAAACAATAATACACAAATAAAAAAATAAAAATAAAACATTTGAGTGTTGTCATATTATAAATAATGCCCATAGTTGGTACGAAGCGAATTCACTGATTGAATTTCTAAAACATAAATATCCGTCATCCGTTTTAAGCCATATCCTCTGAGATTATTGTATAAATTCCACAAATAGGTTTTGGGTCCACATGGACTGTATCAGACGTACGTGTCACTGTTTGGAGGGTCGGAAAGCCTAACGTAAAATTACGGTGGGGCAACGACATTTATTGGATGCCGCTCTAAAATTAGTGCGATTGAAAAGGCCAGAAGTTAATTGGTGCAGCTTTGCCGATGAATTGCCTAAATAGGTGTAAAATGGATGGAATTAACATGAAAGGTCACAGTTTTATACGAGTTTTAACTTAACCTCTTACGTCCTGCGGTCCACTATATAGTACCTTGATTATTCTTTTCTTCCTGACAATATAACTATTTTTTTTTACGCTGATAACACTTTTCATAGACAAATAATACTCATTTTTACCGCCAGGATTTATCAGCTGTGGCATTTTTACAAAATTATTATTCAAAACGTATTTTGAAGTCTTGTCAAGAGCACTAATTGAAAATGGTGTCCGGTTATTTTTCTCGCCCGGGTTAGTTATTAGATTACTTTTGATATGTTGAATAAATTAATAAAATTGAAATGCATTATAGTTATAAGAGAAACATATTTACTTGTAACATTATTCAATAAATGTTTATTGTTTCTAAAGTAGGTAATTTAATTTGCCAAAACAATAGGAGGTACGCTGTAGTGCACCTCAGGTCAATATATGACGTCTAATGTTTGTTTTGTTCTTTCAGTTCCTCAGAATATCCTCAATTTGAGCGATTATGAAGTATCTGATGGTCTAAATTTAATGTAATATTTTTTTTATGTGTTAAGAATCGTTTTGAAATGTACCATACTATTAGATCACAAGATTATCGTTAATTCTCTAAATATTATTCTTACTGTAAAAATATAGGTTTTCATATTTTTATTTTATTTTTTTTAGTTTTTATTATTTTACAATGTACCTTTAAAACGTCTTATGTCCTAAAACTATTCAATTTTTTGTTTTTATTTGTGATTTAAGACTTATTTTGTATTGATTTGCATTTTTTTGGTCTATGTTATGACCTGAGGTACTCTACAACGTACCTTCTGTAATTAATTAACTTTGCATAAAAAATAAAAAAAACAAAATTAATTTGTTGTTCTTTTAAATTTATAATGAAGAATAACACTTTTTTTCTGGTGCTTGGATTAGTCTCGGGTCTTAAGAGGTTAAGGCCTATTAACCAGCGGCCGAGAATACAAATTTCAACTTCCGATTGTGCCCTTGCAACTGTACAGGGCGGTTCGGATCAGAAATTATAAATTATTCTCCGTACCAAAAGGTTAACTAATAACTCAATATCGATTTTATTTCATTCAAAAGTTGCTTTAACATATACCTACATTTAAGTAAGCAATAAAAATGCTCAAACGCGTGATGATACATTTTTTCAAAGTAAGTGTGTAAAAAAAATAAATTCGGCCCGGATTACCAGGAACCTGAGTTCGAGTCCCAGATGTATCCGTATCTTTTTCAGAGTTTTCTGTTTCGGATTTCCGATTGACTTTCGCTAATATTATCTTCATTAATTAAAATATTATAATTTGAGGTTTAACTCATAAAGTTAAAAATAAAAGTAAAAATAAAAATATGAAATATTTTAATTTGTAAGAACTTAAATAAATAAACAAACTAAGGCATTTTCGCCACAAAACACGTTTTCGGTTTTATTTTTTAATGATTTTAATTGAACTAAAATTGAAATTCTGAATGTGTGTTGTTGTAAATTTTAATTGAAAATTTAACAACGACCAATGTATATATAACCTTCTTCAAATTTTGCAAATTCACTTTGTGGCACCATTTTATTAATGACAAATTAAAACACTTTGTTTTTACCACGATAATCTTTATTTTAACACATCGACATGTTTCGAGAACGACGTTCTCTTCCTCAGGACATAAAATATACTTAAACATTGTTAAAATGTTTTAGTACATTTACGTCCTGAGGAAGAGAACAACGTTCTCGAAACATGTCGATGCGTTAAAATAAAGATAATCGTGTTAAAAAGAAAAGTGTTTTAATTTGTCATTAATGTATAACCTTACTATATTAAAAAAAACTTAAAATTGAAAATAATACTTTACCAGATAAAATAAACAGTATTTCGAAATCAATTTTATGTTTTTTTGTAAAAAAGAGTCAATATGTCAAGAATTTGATTTAAAAAGGACAAATTTCCGGTATTCTCTGGTTATATATACCCTCTTAAATAACTGTTGAAATGTACGAAATATTATTTCACAAGCAATGCAATTGAAGACAGAAAAATATTTTTTTTTAATTCTAAACAAATTTTATAAATAATTATTTTGCCGTGATTGCGTTGTATCTCCTTCTTCGTCCAACGTTTTCTTCAACATTACAGTATCCATCATCAGGGTAGATGTGCAATCACGATAATTCTTTTAGCCGTCAAAATCTCAAATCATACAAAGTTAAAAATAAAAAATATCAAATCATATTTTATACATGGGTGTTAGTGTGTTTTTTTTTAACCTTTTATTTTTGTTTATAATTCTAAACGTTGTTTAAAGTCAGTATAGATATATTAAATTATTTAAAAAATAAATTGAACTCTAAGAGATAATTCATTTTTCATGGACTTTCAATTTTTTTTCAATTTCAATTTCAAGAAAATTTGATTTTCTATTATTGTTATTTTATCTAATGAAATACTCTAATACCCAAAACGAACATTTTATTTAAGAAAATTTATAGAAAATCTTATAATTTTCAATCAACCGCAACATATATATATAACCCACTGAACTCACTCAACCACTGACGACCGGTCAGTGGTTGAGTGGGCATCGCGTTTGGGTCCCACCCAGGCGTTCCGTGTTCGATTCCTCGGCTGGCTAAGTCCCCCATCATAACACAAGCAATGTTGTTGGGTTATTCGTAACCCGGGAATGTTTAAAAAAAAAATGTATATATATGTTAGTCGTTTTCAAATGAAACAAATACTTAGTTTTAAACCACTTTCAAATAAAGTGGTTTAAAACTAAGTATTTGTTTCATTTGGTATAATGTCAAGCCACAAAGTGTTTGCTTTCTTCGATAATTAGTCGTTTCCTTTAAACGTGATTTTACAAAGTAATTATTTTATTCATGGATTAATAATTTCGAAACGAAATTGATTGTTAAAACTCACCAATTAAACTAACCAATTTGAGGGATGTTTTCGATTAACGTGTTTTCTTACGATTTCAGATATTATTAATTGTATACAGATATAATTTTTTTAACGTCCACCACATAGTAAAAGACAATATTTTTACTCAAGTTTTATTTTTTCAGTATATTTCGGTTGCGAAGTCAATTAATTTGAATACAAATCAATGATACTTATTAAAACTTTTTTTAATTTTTTTTAAAAAAATTTTTTCGTTTTTTAAAACAGTCAACAGGTTTTCTTAATTAATAAAACCAATTGATTATTTATTCGTTTTTTGCAAATTTTTAATTTTTCTAAATAATATGGAAGGTTACATAATTGGACCAAATTTCACTTAACGTCTCTCTGTTGTATTTTCAAGAATGGGATTATGAAGACAGCAAACCTATACATTTGGTGGATTCAATACGAAAAATGCGCCCCTTGCTAAAATGCTAATTCTAATTGAATGTAAACTTTTATTTTCGAGATTTTTGCTGATTTTCCATAGGGTATGCTTACTGAAAAAGTAATCTAAAAGAATCGCTGACATTGGAGAAAAATCACAAAACGGTTGCTGCAATAAGAAATAGAGGAGCTTTTTGATCAGCGTAGAATATTCTCTATAGCGAAATGTGTTTATAAAACAATTGTTAGGCAATATCGAAATGAAATTTTCTCCCACAAATTTTGTACGATTTTCCCTAATAAGTTTGTGCTTAATATTAGTTTAGCTGACCATTTTCCGATATTGTTCTCATGGGAAGAAATGGCCCTTTCGCAAAGTTTTAACAATCTCATCATAACATATTTGTAATCCTTTTTGCCTCGTGGTAATGCTGAATAGAATAGTTAAAGGCGTTGTCCTGGTAAGACGTGGATAATAGTGCCTAGGTTCAATTCCTAGTTGCAACCGTTACCTTTTTATTTTTTATTTATTGTTCTGTTTCATGTTTTGTTTAAATTTTTTAGTAGGTAATATATTCGTTTTCAATAATTTAACTAAAAAAATTTTGTCAGATTTGATCGGTAATAAATTATATTATGATAGTTCCAACAAATTTTTAAAATTAAGCTGTTTTTTTAATAATCCTTGTACTATTGATATCTTTTTCAACGTCTTTATCTCTTTACTCCTGTGACTTTTCTTATCGGGGAATGATTATAGAGGACCTTAAGGATGTCTGCTCACTTGTAATAAAGTTTGTAAGCCATGAAGTGCGACATCTTCTCATGATCTCCCTGGGATAACAGTCTGTCGGCCCCGTGGTCGAGGGGTAATGCTCTCGAATACGAATCAGAAGGTCACGGGTGCACAGAAAAAACAATCCGTCATAAACCGCATTAAATAAAGTAGTTTTGCACCCTGATAAAATTTCTTAGAAAACTGTGGACTACATTTGTAATTATCATCCCATGCTGTCCATGCAGATGTAATAAAGAAATAAGATATTTATTTAGTTCGTAAGTCTAAAATGCAATTGAATTCGTGTTTAATAGAGAGATAAATAAACCGCACCCATCAGTGACATTAGAAAAAAATTGATTATCTCATGAAAAATTACTTAAATTATTAATATGAGATATTTTATATGCGTCGGAGAAACAAGTTCAAGAATATATGTAGGGGGTTACAAGAGTCACGTGCATTACTCTATAGCCAAAAGTAGGCTGTGTTCAGTTTTTTAAAGTTTGGATAAGAACTGTATAATGAATAATATCATAAATGGATGTACAAGTTCATATGAAAATTAACGAAAAAAATATTCTATCAGAAAATTATTGAGTCTAAGTATATTTAATTTATTGTTTATGGTTAATTTTCTTATTGTGAGCTCAGTTTCAGACTTTATGGACTGCCCGCCACTGGGGATGAAACTGTAAGGCTATTAAATTAAGGATTCTCCCTGGTGCGAGCTTCAAAATCACGTTCCGATGAAGCAAAGCCTCTAAAGGGTTGATCCCATGCTGTTTGCCAAAGTTTGGGCTAGCAGGGTGTGGATTTCTACCCTTAATTTAAATGCAGGTGGACGATAAATTACTACTCTTATACGTCATCTGTAGTAATTTAGAACTTTTGCCCATTGTTAAAGTTGTAAGAAAGTTAGCGAGACACTTTCTTGACATGATCAGACAGGAGCATAATAAATGTTGTGAGTTGAATGAATGAGACCTTGATCCGTTGTTTAATATTATATTTATATATAAAGAAAAAAAATGGTAAAATAATGAAATATTGATGTGAGGAATTCAGATATACTGAAATGTTTTATGATTCACAAAATGAGAGAGGAGCATTTTAACTAGAACCCTATCATATCTGATTCATAATACTGACATATATATGAAACATGCGTGATAATCATGTCTGGAGGCGTTGTTATCTGCATAGTTTATTCATTCGCAATTAAAGTGATTCCCTACGTTTGGTGACTTAACAAGGGTACGCGGGTTCATGGGGTGAGATTTGTCCAGGTTTTGGAAGTGGATGCGACGGATTGAGAGAGGGGCATCTCTATAGTCGGACTCTCTGAATCTTTCGCCTTACATCGCAGTGAGTAACCATTCAATGTAACAATTGAAGACAATACTCTCAAATGAAAAAACCAGAAACAGAAAAGACAGAAAAAAAATTCAGTTGCATCTGGAAAGAGAGCCCAGGACCTCTTCCTTTCCAGGGCACGATCGCCGATTTAATTCGACCAAATCAACTTATACATCATTTTAATTATATCATACTTTGACTAAGATCTATCATATATCTCTGTAGACGATTGCAAGATTACATCCGAAATAAATTGCAATCCAGATAGCGTATTGGATAAATATTTAAAAAAATATTATATAAAAGTCTAGGGTGAATATTCAATATTTTTATATTGGGCCAATTCATTGAGTCAATCCTCATATTGCAATATTTAATAACTGAAAAAAATATTTTGGAAAAGTGTAAAACAGAAATGACGGAATCAGTTAGATCTGGAAAATAAACCTGTATTAATGATTTATTTAGTTATTCCACAACAAAAATAAAAATGTTTCGCCATGGGTAGGTACGAAAAATAATAACGTGGATTGTAGATAACTATATCTGCTAGTGCCTACTTCGGGTTACTATGGCAAAGGTTTTAATGAATATATCCTCGTGTATGCGGAACTTTAGAGTTGATTTCCCAAGTTTCAGAGTTCGAGAAGTAGCCCGGGCTTCAGTTCATTTGAAACCAAGTTATTGTGTTTGTCGGTCTACCAACACACAGTTAACAGAAGCTATTTATTTTGTCTCGGAGTAAACAATCTTAAATTAAATCTTAAATCAATTAAAGTTTAACACGTATGTAAGAGTATAATATACTAATAGAGATTATCTCTATTACGATTTTATTTTGCGTGTTCAGGCTGCGGACTTTTGATAACATGTTTATTCAAATATACGTTGATCTTGTTACTTGGCAAAAAGTTTCATATGGTAAAAAGGTACTCACATAGGGATCGGATAGTACGAGGAACATACACTAGCTGGGATGTCACTTTTAACTATAGTTTTGTTTCTAATATTAGCGATGCGCATTTAGTTTCGATTTATTTACGATTTGACGTAACAATAATGCGATGTTATTACCGCGATTCACAGCGAAACTTTCTTACTGAGCGCCCAAGGACGACGGAAGGAAGCAAGGAAGCGAGGTCAGAAATAAAACTTATTGCCATGTGTCACTAAATATTTTTTTTTTATTAAAATTCTATATTATTGGTAGGTACCTACCTACTTTGTCGCTTTTCTTAATTATTGTTCACAAAATCAGTTCCAATTTTGTAAATTACATTCAAAGCAAATTTAAGTCCCCTGAACGTGAATATTCTCAAGCAGGAAAAACGCACATTACAGACAATCGAAGTTAGTGTGGTTTGATAAAAATATACCGAAAATTGATCTTCGATCACATAGTTTCTTATAAAGTATCTTTTTTCTGGTAATTATCTGAGTTCCTCAGTCAAAAAAAGTATTTTCTTTTGTTATTATTATTGTGTTAATCAAAGATCTTAATTTTTTTTGGTTAATTCATATCTTTTAATCAGGTTGTAAATAAAATTATTTATTTTGGTTAATCGTTCAATTATTTTGGTTATTTCATGTTTATTTATAAGCAGGTAGGAAGTTTTCAAAGTAATTTTGTTTTAGTTGTATTCCTATTAGTAGTAACCATAGTTTTTTTTTTCTTAATTTAGTTTAAAATCAAAATTCTTTGCGCTGTGGTGTGGCAGAATTTTCTTTTGTTCTGTTTACCATTTTATAAGAGAAAAAAAACTTTTTCCACACTATACAAAAAAATATTGAGCACCATAAATTTTTGCAGTTCCAATGGGTTTTACTGGACTTACATATAAATACATTTACATATAGTATATGCGATTGAGGAAGTATATTTGGTCCTTATTAAAATGCCATGATATTATTATAACATTTGAAATTACTTTGTGTAAACCACCTTAATTACATGTTTTAATATCTAACATCATAAAATACATTTTTTTAATATCATTTATAAACAAGATTGGACCAAGGTGTGAACCCTGTGGGACTCCATTTATTGCATTATTTTTTTTCAGACAGGGAGGATTTTATTTTAACAATTTGTTGTCTACCAGTAAATAACTCTTTAACCAAGCTAATATGTTGCCATATTCTAAATCCAATGGTTTCTTCGTCAGAATAATAAAAAAGAAAAAAAATGATGAAAATTTTGAAGAAATTATAACACGTAATTATAGTTGTTTACACAAAGTAATTTGTTTCAGTAAATTGAAGTGACGCTACAGAGTAATTTTGCAAAGAATGAAGAAATAATTTTAATTCTTTTTTTTTTTTTTACAATCTAATCATTTTAAAAAGTCCCAGAACTGAAGATACGCTCAGTGTCGCCCTGGTTTAAGACCACCATTCAGATTTGAAACTCTGCTTTGAATGGCTTTAGCCTTGTTTGGTGATCAGATCTGAATAGCCAGGCACTTCCCCGCCTTCTTTTTCCACGTCTCCCTTCCCTCTCCACTACCTCACAAAATACCTCTTTTTTTTACATTAACTCCACACATGAGGCCATGACGAAAATAATTTCCCTCGGGGTCTATGTCATCTAGGAAGATGCTGTGTTGAGGATCTATTTAAGGAGGGGAAGGAGTGAACATTGGACGTGAAGAGACCCATGTTGTAGGAAGGATGAAACACAGAGCCCGACAATTCGTTCCACAGCTGAGCTGTCAAACTCAGAACGAGTCGTAGAAACGACCCGTTCTCGTAGGCGCGCGTTTGGCCTGTTTCCCGGCTAAGCACCGGTGCCGAAGGGATCAATGATATTCCATAGTCTCAATCGCTCCAAACGGGAGCAGTTAAGACCCATGAGACGTAAATAGTTGTTTCTTGTACTAATGAAGTTGAATTTTGGTGAATTCTAAATGCTAAACCAGAAACAGATTGCTTTCCATGTAATCTTATAAATAATAACATAGTGCGCACACAATACTAATGCATGTACACTAAGGTGGGTCACGAATGTATGGAGAATTTTTTTTTCTTCTTTTGATTTGTCTAATAGTGATAAAAGGATGTTAAATGAAGATGAAAAATCATCAAATTTTTTAAATAATATTTGGATATCATCTTCTTCCTCCGGATCGACTTTGAAATTTCACATATTAGAGAAAAATCCACCCTTGTTATATCTTAAAAAAATGTTAGATAAACAAGTAAAAATGAACTATTTTTCAATAAAACGCAAAATAGAGGGAATGTTTAGAATTATTTATTAAAAACATATGTGAATATAATTCAAATTATCTCAAGGTAATGTATTCAAATACCAGCAAAATCCTTCTTACTCTCAAATTTCGGCATTATTTTGCGAGACTCAATCTTCACCTTAATAAGACCTTCTCTTGCAGACTTCGTACATAAAGTAGTCAAAGCTTCAATAACAGTCGTTACACCTCTTTCAACTGCTTGAGTATGACATGGCAGACGCAGAAGAGGCAATCTACCTTCTCCCCCTTGAGCTACAAATAATTGAAGATCTTCATCCGATATATTCTTCAGTTATGTGGGTTCGGTTACATTTTGCTTCCAAATAATATGAGGCATCGAGGTTTATGTTTGGAAGTTGGAACAGCCCTGTTTTACTTAGTTTCTTACTGCGTGCTTTTAGAATACGACGTGCAGATAATTCTCGGATATGCTTGTGAGGGCAGTCAACATTGCAAGCAATAAATTTTCGGGGTGTGCGAAGTAACGTTTCTTTCTATAACTGGATCAATTATAGTTTTTAGTTCAGCTGATAAGTATCTAAGCGCTGAGATTAACTGCAACAGGTGACGTGCTCCATCTTTATATGTGGGATGACTTTTAATGCTGAACCAAGCCGGAGCATAAACTTTGACAACGTACGTTTCTAAAATAATAAGATTCTCTGTAGGAGCTTCCGTTGAAACTCAAAGACGAAGAATTCGGTTAGAGACATTTTTCCAGGAGATGTGTGGCATAAATCTTCCTCCATCGTAACTGCAGATACTATTTTATACAAATATAACTGATCTGTATCCACGTCTTTAGTAATTCATGCAACTCTCCGTCAATTTTCTGAAAATGAACCATAGGCTTTTTTTCACAATTTTTCAAAGCTAGTCCTATTGTGCCTGAATATGTTTGAGGTCCTGATGTCTTTCCGTCAAAATGTGCGAACAAATGCCGAAATGGTAACTCGTTCATGTGAAGCAAGCAAATTATCCATTGCAATGGTTTATAACTTTCGACATGCCAGAGTTTGGTGCAATAAAACCTAAATATATTGAGTCTGGCTCTTTTATCAATGAATTATACTCTTCAATGCGTCATTCTCTGTATTGCGTCCCTTCCCTTCCCTGATAATTAATGTTTTATCTTTCCGGTCATCAAAATATATTGGGGGTTTTTATAAAACTATGTGTTGTGCCCTTAATATTTCCTCTACTTTTCTTTCGTTCTCTGCGAAGTTTATTCATGACAATAACTGGAATTTTAGACTTGATGTCATACAGATCTGCTGAGGCAATGGCTGCCGTTGCCTTATCCGACACTTTATATCTATCACAAGTTTTAGACAGTGTGGAATGATCAATATTGACTGTAGTCTGCTTCTGAAGCGTTTGAGGTACAACATTAGGTTTGAAAACATCTTTACAATCCGATTCATTTGCTGCAGAAGACGTGGAAATATCGAGTAGAGAGATACTTGGCTTACCTGTGCTTTCCTTTTTAGACGGGCACAAGGATTTTAGCTTCAAAAGTTTCCCTTTCAACGCAGTTTTCATTTGTTTTGTTGAAGCGATATCCACGTTTCCTATTATCATTTTTTGTTTAGTACGTTGGTCAGTAATGAAACTCTATTCATTTAAAGGTATTTTTTTATCTCTAGGACAGTCACATTTACTGAAATCATAGCATTTACAAAACGAAATATCAAACAGCACTTTACTTTTGCGGCGGAATTCTACCATTTTTTCTCCAGTATTAGTGCAATCGGTGCTCCTCCCGCCCTCACCTCACGCCTCCAATAATCAAAACCAGGACTTTTTATAAATATCTATTTACTACATTTGCTATAGAAGATTACAAAAAATATCTTTAAAAAGATTCACAGTAACTTTTATGCACACGAAATAACCCCTAAAATTTAATTTTTTCAAAACTTTGAAGTGAATCCGGAGGAAGAAGGTCTTATCAGAAAATTAAAAAAATTTAAACACGTCATTTTGAACCCATTTGGCACCCTTTTATCGCTCTTAGAATTTGAAATTAACACTTTTTTTTAAATGACCCACCTTAATGTACACTGTACCCGTACATATTGAGCATTGGTAAAATAGTAACCCCTTCATAAAATGTACTGAATTTGCCTTATAATGATATTTTTTCTACTGAATCCCATCTTTTACCTTCCTGGTAATATTTAGGTTTGCTGCTCTACCGCCACCGCCCGGGGAAATGGTAATATATAATTTTGACACGAACCCGGCTATGTTGAGTGAAGCCAAATATCGAATGTCAAGGCTAGGCTAAAATGATTTCAAGATTCTAAAAATAAATACTTTAGCTACATGGGTAGGCTGAATGAATTGAGCAACGTGTTACCGTTATATCTACTTATCTTATATTTAAAACACAATATCTGTTTGTATGTCCCACTAAAAACTATCAAACGGTGAGCTTAAGCGATAAGAAATGTACACTCCTTTTTATATCTGAAGTTCGTTGTACGACGTTAAAATTCTTTTAAATATAATAAAATGACAATATTAGGGTGCATGTCCAATATTTTCAATTGAGTATTTTAAAAACATCGTGAAAGAATTGAATAAAACTGGAGAATACTAAAAATTATAATATCACTATTGAAAAAGATTTGTAACTAAACCAAAAAATACACGTTCGGTATGAATATTCCATAAAAACTTTAAATTAAAAAAAACATTTTTTGTTAGCCTGCGCCAAAATTTTATCGACATTTTTCTTTAAAAAAAAGTCGAACATTCGGGTGGGATTCATATCTGAGAAAGATTTTATTTTTCTGTTTCACGTACCCATGAGTTTTTGTTTTTCTTAATGGCTTTAGTATATTATCATTTAAATTTATCACTTTGTATTCTCAGTAGCTTTTTACTAATAATTATAAATTTAATTGCTTCGTGGCTTTTAGAACTTAGTACCTACTCGACAGTAAATCTAACAATTACGTGAATTCATTTAGTATTACGTTCTACAAATAACAGCATGTAGCTACCTAATGTGAACTAAAACAGGCAATTTGACTATCCTTAAACGGGAAATCTTCGTAGTTGGGCAGTCAAAGCTTTCTTACAATGCATATGTATTTTTAAATCAAATAAATAAAAAAATAGTGTACACAAATTTATATATTAGTTGAGTACATAAAATCGACAACAGAAAATCATAAGCTAGTAATATTAATAAAGTAGGAAATATTAAAGAATACAATTCTTCCCGAATGATAATATGGGCATGCAAATTGACATCCAAACATAATCAAGTTTATCTGCTCAAGCCTCAAGTGTAATTCAAATTGGATAGTAAACTTGATTGAAAGGTGGCGTAACGGAAAAAAGCGCGAGTATAAATACGTTGCTTTAAATTTTAAACTGTATTAACCAAAAAAAAAAAATACATGTATATAACAAAATACTTTAATGTAAGTAAGTGAAGAGCCTTTTTACCATATTAAAATTATAATTTTGTTTTGAAGAGTTTTGTTTTCCTTGTTTATTTGTTACTTAAATTACACACAATAAAAATTTCACAAATTTAATTAACAAATGTACATATTTAAAAAAAACATATTGGAAAATAAAACATTTCAAAACAAAAATACTACAAATGTTTACATAGTTTAAATATTTACGTAATTATATTATAGTTAAGCAACATGAGAAAAATAAAATTATAACATTGACAATGTTAAATTTAAAATATTCACAGTATAAAATTTACAATATTCACAGAACTAAATTCACAATAATCACAATATAAAATTTTCAAAATTCACAGTAAAATACTTGTACATTAATCATACTATTAAAATTACAATAATAACAATATCACAAAAAAAACGAGATTAGTCAAACTGAGATTTGCGATATTTATTTATAAAAATAAGATGATACTAGTCCAATTTTTTTTCCATTAATTCCGAAAAATGGACGGGTGGATAGGAATGTATATTATAAAGTAAGCTTTGAACAAGAATAAGATTTATAAGAAAAAACCACCTAATGGAAAATCCCCAGAAGCGTTACCCTTACTGATATAAAATTTACCCTTTTTCCAATCAACCTTTTCTACCCGTTCGTTTATTTTTATTTGATATTGTTGTCTTCAGAATTTGTTTATTTATATTTTATTTTTTTATTAGTTTCAATAGCAAAGTTTGTACATTATGTAGGTATAAAGTATAAATTTTTGGTTTCTTTTCACAGTCCTCCTCACTAGGGTTTCCTGTTCTGAGGCGGCCTGTAATTTTTTATTAACTTTTGTATTTCGTTTTGAATTGTCTTTACATCGTCTTCATAATGTTTGTACGTGGATTATTACTTTGATCTCTCAGCCATGTTTTCAAAATATACACAATATTAAAAAATTATGCACGTATTTGAAGGTCTTCGTGGTCGCGGGTTCAAATCGCGACGTACGCTAGTAAATTTTATTCAATTAATTTGTGTTGTTTCCTAAATAATTAATTAAAAATAAAATAGAGTAGATGCTACCCTAAGTATCGCCCTGGTGATAAACTACCATTTAGAAATTAAGAACGTTGCTTGAAATGGCAGTAGCCATCTTTGGTGACCAGATCTAAATAGCCTTTATCTTCATCTTCCACATATCCTTCCCTTATTCACTCCCTTCAGTCTCTCAACATAGTATCACTGGTTCCAGGCGGTTTGAAGCTATTGGAAAGACTTCGGTTTTCACATAAAAACGAAAAATATACTCATTTCTACTATTCGTTATTACTACTACCTCTTCTTTGTATATTGTGTTTTTTATCATTTCTCATTTTCTATTCCTTCTAATCATCTAATTTATCTCATAATATATTAAATAGAGCAACTTTTTTTTGAAAATTATATACAAAAAAAAAATATATATATATTTGTCGACAATTTACATATGACTCTAAGACTTAAATTTGCATTGATTATCCGTTCATAAAAGAGTTTCAATATTAAAAATATTCATTCTATTTCACTAAAAGTAAGAAAAAAATTGGCTATTTCAGGAAAACAGACACGCCCACAACACACTTCTGTGGCTTATCTCATCGGTGATAAAAGCGAACTCTAACAAAAGTAACATGTTTTCTGAACCGCCATAAAAGACGTTGGAATATTTTTTCCATGAAATATCTATAAAAAAAAGTCGATACTAAAAATACATATTTTCCAAACAAGTGTTCCAATTTCAGGAGAAAGCAACTCCCGTTTTATCTCGTGTAATCCTCTTCTGACACATCTCGCGCAATGTGACACGCGAGTCTGCATAAAAATACACATCGCAATTCCAGTCTCGGGAAATATAAAATATGAATTTTCCATGGTTTACCGAGCTGGTGATGCCACCTGCGGCCTGGAGCCATCCTTCTAGCATAAAGGAACCAAAAATTGAAAAGCATTATTATTTGTTATGCAAACGTAATACAAGAACAGCCGTAAAAATAACGTCATAAAATCCTTTTCAGAAATAAGGATATTTTTCTAAATTCAACATGATGTGCAATTTCTGGAAGCCTTAATGTTTTTATATCTCTTTTTTTTAATAAGACCATGTTTGAATTGGCAAGAGTGAAAGACAAAAAATAATAACAATTGTGTTATGTACTAGGTAAGTTTCAATTAAAGAATGACAAACTTTCCCGAGATACGATTAACGTGACAACAATAATTGAATTAAAAAATAAAACGGAAAAAGTCTTTAAACTGATAAAGACTAGCAGAGGATTGTGCATTTTTCCACTCGGAAACCATTCGGTGTTAACGTTTATTTTATTACTTTATTTAAAAAACGTGTAGTATTGTCTGAGTAATGTGAACTGACTGGAGCTTTCTATGTTGGTAGTGATTGGAGTTGAAGAAACCACCCATTCTCATGAAGCCAACATCAACTGTGAACGAGTGTTCCGCTTATGTTCGACGAGTTTCAGTGCTCATATCATATCAGTGCTGCTCCTTAGAGCAAGCTCAATTAAATTACCTGTAGAACAGGCTAAGAATTTCCACGCAACATCTGTGCATTGGTTAAAGCAAATCGGTCTGTTAACAACGGTTTGTCAATCAGACGGATCGCCCCACTTTGGACAAAATCAAATAGGTTTTTAAAGTATTGTAGAGCTCCAACCCAGAGATAGCTCCCAAATTTAATTATTGGGCACACCTTGCGTTATGTTGGGCGTACAAGCAACATTTTAACAAAATGCATAGGTCATTTCCACAGTGAGTTATCAATCCCACTCTATTTCTTCCTTCCTACATCGTACGTATCTTCCAGACGCAGGCTTAATTAATGTCATACTTTTAAGAAAACCATCCACACAGTATCCTCGAAGGTAAAGTAGACTTTGAACCTAATGACCTTTCATATGGATTAAATTGACAAAAATCATATTCTTATTATTTTACTTAAAAAAACAAATTTGAACATAGAACAATTACTTAATTTGACTTAATTCCATTTGCCATAACCCCATTCCGGGAAATAATTTGTCTTTATGCCTTCGAATTATGTGGGTCAGTCGAAAACAGTCGGCAAACATGACTCGACTATTCAACAAACTACAGCGATCTGACGTCAAATGAAACCACTGCCAAACATGCCGATCCCTCGATGTACCATCTCTTCTTTTATGTACTTAATGAAAATCCACGAATCGATCAGTCAAAATCAGCACAGTACTCGTGTCCATCTGACTATCACAAAATACAGAAGGAGACGAGTATACATAGATAGCTTTAAACAGAATGTATTTACCATATTGGCATTTTCTTATTTGTAACATATATTTAAAGTATTACCAGACTGAATTTTCCTAGCGATAGGTGTAACACTGCAGTAAATCTGGACTCGAATATCTTTATTTCTTAACTCCATCGTTAGCACCATCTTTCGACTTTATACCAGTAACATTACATTTAGTGATTTAACCTTTTCATATTTTACTTTCCGATTTTAGAATAGGCATTAAGACAATTATCTGTGTCATTAATAAAATAATATTAATTATATATATACATCGTATGTAGTAATTAACAAAAACATTTATTGAAAAAGTACAACAACAAAAAAATTGTTGAAAAATGATTGGTCGATGGAATGAATAAGTAATTACTATCTATGATGTATATATAAAATTAATTACTAACTATATATATAAATCATAGGTAGTAATTACTTATTCATTCCATCGACCAATCATTTTTCAACAATTTTTTTGTAGTTGTACTTTTTCAATAAATGTTTTTGTTATTTGAAATTTTTTTTACTTGGATAAGCTTCTAATTTTTTTACATTAACTCCATACGGGTGGCCCTTAGAAAAATAATTTCCCTCAGGGTCTATGTCATCTGTGAAGATGCTGTGTGGATGGTCTTTTTGAGGAGAGGCAGGAGTCAACATGGGTCTTAAATAGACCCATATTGTAGGAGGGAGGAAACAAAGTGGCTGGCAAATCATTCCACAGCCAAGCTGTTGAACTCAAGAACGAGTCGTAAAAGCGTGATGTGACAAGATGTGACAAATTTCAACCGTGTACATTATGTCGACTTATTTATGTTGGCAGCGTTATTGGCTTGTTTTCCGACTATGCACCTTTGCCGAAGGGATCAATGACGCTATTTTCTCTGAGCATTTTTCATTGTAATACTGGTAGAATAAGGACAGCATATCTATCTTGCACGCACGTGCTCTAAAGATTGCAATCCCCGTGTTAAGATTCTGTTAAGATGTTTTTACAATCAAGGGTTTTTTTTTTCAGATATTGCAATCCATTGGTGACTGCCAAATTCAACAATGAGGCATACTTTGTACAGTAGTCTGAGAGGCTAAAATGACTCTGGCTTTGATAGAATAACTGATATTTAATAAACATAATCAAAACTGTTTTGGAGTTAACAAAATAAAAATGCAGGAAAACTTTTTATAATTTATTAATTTTTATTTCTTCAAACTTCGCAAAATCACTTTGTGGCGTCATTTTTAATTAAATGAAACAAATAACCTTGTATCAACCACTATTATATAATCACAATTACCTATTTTTTTTTTAAACCGATGGTTTCTTCGTCAGGGTAGTAATAACATATTTTAATTTACTACCCTGACGAAGAAACCATCGGTTTCGAAACATGTAGGTTATTGTGATTATATAATAGTGGTTGATACAAAGTTATTTGTTTCATTTAATTATTTATTTTTATACTGCTAGTTGACAATGGCCAATCTAAAATAAGTAACGAACAAATTAAAAAAGTTTTTTAATCAAAATAAGTTAATGAAATTCAGCAACTGAATTTCTACGGTTTCACTAACAAAAATATTATTTTCCACAAGGTAAATGTTATGTTTATTGAGCATACTAGACGAAAGGGTTGAATACATTTCACACTCAAATCATCTCGTTGAAAACAACGTAAACGCTGTGTAATGTTAGTTTGATAACTGTAATTCTCTGTTTCTACCTGCTGCATACCGAAACCCATAGTGTGTTGTTTCTATGGAGTTTCCAACACAGCATCCTTTCTAGCGGTGGGCATGCATATTTAAACGATGTATCTTCTACTCCCAGTGGGATTGCGGAATTATATTCGAGTTTTCTACCCGCAGATGAAAATTTCCTTTTTCCCTTGCGATTAACCCATCTTTCCGAAACTTTTCAAACACTGAAATAATGAATAAACATAAACATTACATAGGTAACTTCGCATCATTGCGATAAAATGTACGAGGTTGTACCCTTTTTAATGTCTAACTACAATATTTCATTATTTTAGATATAAAAAAGGACATTTCTAATTTACACCTAATCAAAATTTCCTCTGAAAACCTGAGATTTGAAAATAAGTACTTAAATAGCTTAATTAATTATAAACCATACTATTTTTGTTTGTTTTACTATTTTATTTCAATAAGGCATTGTACAATTTTTTGACCAAAGAAACTAATTCTAGGTTAATTTTCTCGTATTTTTGCACGGCTCTGCGCTAGTATTTTATGTTGAAAAATCACGAGGTAGGATGAATTCTCCACAAATTTGTTCCAATTTTTCAAATTGCTCATATAAAATATTTTACTGCTGTACATAAATATATTATAGGATAATATATTTATTTAATCTTTATCGCTTGTCTGAATTTTTTAAATAATCAGTTCCAAGTTTTTGAAAATGACACCTAATTAAAGTACATTGAAACATATTTCACGTAGGATTAACGTGACGCGCAGGACAGACCACCGAAGTTAGCATTTTTGATTTTGAAAATTACGTACCTACATTCAATAACGAATTATGCTTATCGTACTCTTAACGTGTTCTAATTTTACACGACTGATGATCAACTATTTACGAGACATTATTGCTTGTATACTAGTTGTTTGAAACATAAAAAACTTAATCTTCTTATTCTTCTTATTCTTCCCACATTAATTCAACGTTGCCCGTAGATTCGGGGTGGTTGTGCGATAAATCATCAATCAAAAGATTTATTGTACTAGTTTTGTGACACAAATATTTGTTCTAGAAAGGAAAGGCTTTTTTTATTATTAGCTCCACACAGGAGGCTCTGATAAAAAAATAATTTCCCTCAGGGCCTATGTCATCTTTGGGGGTGCTGTGTGGAGGGTATGTTTAAGGAAAGGAAGGAGAGGAAGTTCTGGGAAGAAAAAATGTATGAAGCTTGGGTAGGAATCGGAGTTTAGTGTGTCCAGATCATCCGCCGCCAAAACCTAGACAAACCTCACCCCATGAACCCGGGCACCCCTGCTAAGTCACAAAACGTAGCGAACCACTTGGGGTGACCTATGGCAGAAGTGTTGATTATCCAATAAATGGTTCCCGGAGCGGCGGTACCCACAACCGCCTACCAATCGCCTTTTAACTCATGCTAAGGCGCTCCGCCCACTGAGGCAACTGAAAACCAACTAAAACCGGCTTTTTCTCTGTCTTGATTGGTCAAAAAGCTTGTTTAACCATAGACGAACTACGAGACAACTGACAGCTAGCAACTAGAAATGGCCGCCCAGGGCAATGAGCAGTGACAGTCGCAAGATGGTCGCAAGTCACCGCTTGCGTTACCATTGACAACGGGGTTTTGTGTGATTGTGTAGTGTGCGCGCCATCACATTGTCATACAAAGACAGTTGGCAGTTGAGAGTTTTCAGTTGCCTGAGTGGGCGGAGGCGCTTACACTTAACACTTCTAAGAGTTGGGTCAACTTTAGTTTCTACTTCAATGGTTCCACATTCGAATTTTAAATTTGAAAATAAACAAAAACCGTTTTGAATTTCCACGGAGCAGCCATTGATTATGGAATTATGGTTTCCATGTTATTGTTCATATTATTTAAATCTGGTTTTGCCCCGCCCAACCAAAGGACTAATTGGTTTTTGATTTTGAACGCTTTGGCTGCCTGTTATGCGTTTTGTACTCACAAAGGGTACACAGACAATGGAGAAAATTATTGTGATTGAGTAAAGTAATTGAAATTTTATGCTTCATTAAATTAATTTGTTGCCAGTTACCGACAGCGCCTGCCGAAATTTTAGTCAGATTGAAATAATAATATATTTCATGCAAAACCGCGACTAAAAAATCATATATTTTCATGTTTTAAAATAAGCGTAAAAAGTATTTTTGTATCTACTTACTAAAAACTCTCGAACGGTGAAATCTGCGGTCATGAATTTATAAAAAGGTTTTGGAGGGTATGTGTTGGGCCTCCATTAAAAAAGGGAGTGCATTCTCCATTGAAATTAAATTTTGGAGGATGATTTCGGGCCTCGTAAGATAAGAAGGAAACTTTGGTCCTCCTGTTGAAGAGAGGGAGATATCTGTGTATCGTGATATCTCCGCGCGTGCTGGTCGGAATAATAACACTTGGTGATGATTGTGATGAGATGATGATGTATTTACAGTTGACCATTTACAAATGTAGAGTATTTACAAACGCAGTAAGATAATTCCGACGCGCGAACTGCAGACATGAGAGTTGATGCACGACCAGCTGTTCGTCGCCAAATGGATGCGAGTTGTTGACTGAAAGAGTGGCTGAAAGACTTGGCTTGCTGGAGCCACTTAATATAGCCCAACCTTAATGATAGGAACTTGAACGGTTGGCTAAATCATACACTTGCTGGAAATTTCTCGATATTTCGGCGCAGCGCTGTGTATTGTGTGTCGCAGCAGTGAGACCTTTCGAGAATGTGGTCAAAATAATAATGTGTAGCAAGGTAGTAGGTAGGGGCGGCCGGACAATGCTAATTAGTGCGATGTAAGCACCGCTATTCAAGTATATGGCGGATGCAGTTCGAAGGTGCTAGATAGGTGGCTATAGGTTTTTATTGGGAGTTTATAGTTCAATGAAATACTTTTAAGCTCACAAAGACACTATCATATTGAAATGTGGAAATTCGAAATATTAAAACCCTTGCCCGGAATAATTTTGTTTCCAACAATATTCTTGTTTCGAGAAAAATGGAAAAAACGAAACCGGTTATGTTTCATAACATTTTATGTTTAAAATACAATAAAAAACTATATGAATAAATGCAACTATTTACAATTGAGATTTTGTCTTGAGATCAACATAGAGCATTATTCCACAAAACAGTTTCAATGGCTAAAAGGCAGCCTTAAGAATTAATTTAGAACACTTAGTCATTATGAACTGCTGTTTGTTCGTGGGCGAACTGCAGTCATGCGTTGGAATGATGACAAGTCACCAACTTTATCGATAAAATCTTTTTTGATAGATCGTGCCAGATAAAATATACTGAGGTATAAATAAATTATCTGAATGTTTGATTAAAATTAAAACTTTTTAAAATGTTAGAAAAATAATTGTTCGAGTTGATGGTTAGTTTATTTTTGGTATCTTAAGTTTTTATTTTTAAAATAATATTTGCAATGTTTAATGGAAGAAATAAAATAAAATAAAAAAAGTCTGGTAAAACTATCTTCATTAAAAAAAAAACTTTGCAAATTTACAGTCAAAACTTTAGGGCACGTAAATAAAATATTTTTTCCACTCCATAAAAAATAAGAAAAATACCCTTTTACGAAAATTAAAAATTGAAGTTTTATTTGGGTTTTATTCAACCTCTCAAACAAAATTAATTTCATACCTTAGCAAACATGAAGTAACTTTTAATGGGGTATTTTTTTACTATCTCCGCTGTGGAATCAGTTTTTTTCCCGTTTTCAACAAACTATCCCCCATTAAAACTTTTTTCCCTTGTTCCCCAGAAAAAGTACTCGCATTAAGTAAAAATGTTTCCTACTTGAAAATAAACCTAATTTATATTAAAAAGCTCTGAAAATGATCCATTATATTGAAACTAGTAAGAACATCTCACTAAAGAAAATTGTTTAGATGTTTTTTAAACTTTGTTAAAATTTTTTCCCTTGCTTTCGTATGAAAAATAACAAACATATTCATGTACTAGAAGTTGAGAGTCAAAGCATGGCGTTGCATGTAAATTGCACATATAAAATCGTAATCATAGTCTCATGATGTTAATCTAAAACACTTCTTTTATTTCCTTTTATGTACGGCTCTAAAAATTCCCGGCAATAACTATTTTGTTACGAGAATTTTTTATGGAGTGGTAGATAACATTTCATAAAATGGCAGTATCCGTGTTTGGTGACTAGATCTAAAAAACCAGGTAATTTTCCGTCTTCATTTTCAGCATTTCTTCATCTACCAACACTCTTGATTAGGTTTGCCATGTTACCATAATCCCCCTGGCTCCAGACAGTTGGGACTTATGTGTTGTATTCACAACTTGCACCCCAATCTCCGTCACTCCTGGACCCCTAGATTCCTACCCACCTCATATACCTTTTTTTCTTCCCCCATCTTCCTCTCCTTATTTTCCCTAAATAGTCTCTCAAAACAGCATCCCCAAAGATGACATGGGCCCTGAAGGATTTTTTCCTCAGGGGCTCCTGTGTGAAGCAAATTTAAAATAAACATAAAAAATATTTGATTGAGGTTTATTAAACTAAACACCACACCTCATATCAAAAAATAAAATTTTAAAAAAACTACTTACTCAAAAAATTGATCGTTACGCATTTTTGATGAATAAAAACCGTTATAACCTTTTTTTCTTAAATTTTTTTTTAGCATAATTTTTCACAAGCTGGGCCAAAGCACCAAATCTGTTACAACCGATTACAAGTCCCTTTGTCGTAATTTGTAAAAAATCTTGAATTACATGAAAAAATTCTATTAAAATGAGAAAAGTTTAAAATAAAATATTCCGTTTCCGTCGAACAGGCTGAGTTGTCGAACTTTTTGCCGAATTCGGTAATGACAAAAAAGTTAAGTTCCTTCCCGTCAAAGAAATTCGCAATTCCCAACCATATTGCGTGTTTCCGAATAGCATGATTGAATAATAAACGAAAAAAGTTTCTCCCACTTTATAGTTCTCCGTGATTAACACATTCAGGCCTCACGCCAATTCAACCATAGTAATAAAATTCACAAGGTGGGTACTTAATGGGGTAATAAGTAATTTGTGAAACAAATCATCATTCATTATTTTTTTTCCTCACTTTGGGTGACACTTTATGTACATGTTTGCTTACATTTTACATTTTACGATGGGAGAATTGTGTTTCAGGAAAAATTATAAAGTAATAAAAACAAAACACTTGTTTTGTTTAAAATTACGATTTTTATTAATTTATTTTACCAACCGGTTTCGCTTTACTCAAGCATCATCAGGGAACAAATTAATACTAAACAATAAGTACAAAATGTATGCTCATATATAACTATATAGGGAGACAACACGAAAAGGTGTAAAGCGAAACCGGTCTGAAAAATAAATTAATAAAAATCGTGGTTTTAAACAAAACAAATGTTTTATTTTTATTAAATATGTCAAACCACAAGGTGATTGCTTTCTATAATAATAAAATAATTATAATGATATCTCTTTTTTATGTTAGCTCAACATAAAATGGGCCTGTGTCATCTTCTTTTTTAAGGAAAGGAAGGAGAGGAAGTTCTGGAAAGGAAAAAAGGTATGAGGGATGGGTAGGAACTGGAGGGCAGTGTGTCCAGGAGTGACCGAATAATGAATCCATTCTTCCTACTGCGGTGCGATTGGTCTGCCTCAATCAGTCTCTCCTGATCCGGCCCGCCATGCAATACGTGGGCAGATGCATCCACCGACAAGACCTAGAAAACCTCACCCCATGAACCCGGGCACCCCTGCTAAGTCACCAAACATTGCTAACAACTCAGGGAGACCTATTACAGGTTATTTGATTCCGAAAGATACTTACATTGAATTAATCATTCCGACACAAAAGCAAAGCCTTTGAAGGACAATCTCCTAGTCATTCCAAAGATATTTTGAATTGAGTTGATGAATGAGTATTGTTAATACACATGAAAATGTCTCGGTTGTTTAAATGTTTTTTTTTTATATTACATTGAACTTTAGATTAAAAGAACTATATTTTGAAAAAGTTTGCTATTTCTCCGTTCAGAAAGGTTAAGTGATATTTTTTACCTCATACACCTACCATTCTGTTAAATGTTGCAAATCTGAATGGATATCAATGATTTTTGGATGGACGTGAAAACTCGTTTCAGGAGGATATAAATGTAAGTGGGCGTACTGTACAGGGCCCGCATATACTTTAATAGTACACAGCTGCTAACTCTATACAAATCGCAAGTGCAACCATCGTTGAATGTGGCAGCCACCTCTGGTCAGGGTCAGGAGCCCCAAAGTACCTACCCGGAAAAAATCCTCGACTCTGTGCAGAAATGGGTATTCTCCGGTCTTAACAAACGGATTGTAATATTTAGAACACAAGCGTCGGGAAGAAATGCTATCCATGTTCCACCGATATTTCAAGAAAATTTGCTCCGAGCAACTAGCGTCTTTGATCCCCTCAGCACCGGTGCATAGTCGGGAAACACAACAAACGCGTGACTAACATACGTACATGGTTGACATTTGTCACATGAGAATGGATTGCTTCTACGACTCGTTCTTGAGTTCAACAGCTCAGCTGTGTAACGATTTGCCGGCCTCTGTGTTTCCTCCTTCCTAAATATATGGGTCTCTTCTAGATCCATGTTCACTCCTTTTTCTCCTCAGAAAAACCATCCACAAAGCATCTTCAAAAATGACATAGACTGTGAGGGAAATTGTTTTCCTCAAGGCCTCCTGTGTGAAATGCATGTAAAAAAAGGGGGAAAAAATCTATCGGAGGTGTCCTAAGAAGACACGTCGTGATAAAGTAAATCAAGCCACAAAGTAAGAATTTCTTTGTCGCAGTCAGGTACTATTACTAGTAATAGGTACCTACTAGTCCACTTTATGTCATTGAAGTCAACCCTAATATATTATTAACACGGTGAGATTTATTGGTAAAATTTCAATTATATTTGGGCCGTTTTGTGAGTCCCAAACTTTTAATTTCCCTCGTATCGAGTCCATTGTGTGTTTTTGAGAAGGCGATATTTGAAATGTTTTTATTTCAATAATCTGACTCATCGCAGGAAAGCAATACTGCCGTAACCGCCACTACCTATGAAAATACTTTTTAATATACTATTTTGAAGGATTTTTTTTTCTGCGTCAATCTATCTTAGTCCCGTGACTCTATAACGATAAATAAGAACTGTACGACGTTGGAAAAACTAGCCGTTTTGTCAATAATACGTTTTTTAATTGATGTTCACACCTCAAAATCCTGTGATTTTTTACGTTTGGCGGTTACGACATTATTCAATTTAAAAGCGAAACGACAAAATCGCGTACACAGAAACCCTATTGGTGCTTACAGCATTTTCAAAGATTGCATTTAAGTGTTCGCGGCGGTTACTACATTGTATTTGTATGCTTTCTAATAACACCTGTCGTTTACTACAACCTGTCAGTACTTCCCTAAATAAGTTAGTGAGTTTACTACATTTATACAGGTCATGCGTTATCGTTATTAGCTATACAAAATATTAATATTGCTATACTTTGGCGCTTACAGCAATTTACGCAGCTTTAAATAAAGTTGATTTCAGTATTCATACATTTAGCAGCGGTGTTTACAACACTTTTGGCATACACAAAAAAACTGCTGCTGTAAGCGCCAAAAATATTGTACTTCTTCACCTATAAAAGATTTAAATATTGCCATTTATTAGATTATATTTTACAACTAGGTATTTTAAACGTTTGGTCACATAAGCTTGTTTTCACGACAATCACGGAATGACGTATGCCCCGGACCTGAGTTATTAAAATGGCATTTGCCAAACCACTGGTTTTAAATTTATGATTTTTTTTATAAAATCTGAAAAGTATTTTTGGCTCTGGTGAACAATATGGTTTTTGGCTGTTACAGAAAAAGTATTGCTTCCTTGCGACGAAATATTACATTTTACTTATTTTGGTTTTATTTTAAGATTATTTTATAGTATAAAATTAGAGGAAAACAAAACTTTAAAAGGAAAACCCTTCTCTTATTCTAGGCAGGCACGTAGTTGATTCAAATACAACCCTTTCACAATGAATGGCTATATAAAATTCATCAGGCCAACCCTTAAAAGGGTTCAAGAAGTGATTATGAATTGTAATTTGTTTGCATCCAAATAAAATTTTTAGTCCAGCCTTATTCTGAACAACGTGGAAAGAATAGCGCTACACTTTAAGAGTTAAAAGCTAAAAAATTAACGCTAAATCTCAGAATTCTAGTTGCCTCCATGTAATGCGTTTATCAGGGATATTAATAGTATTCAAATATAAAAAGTACATAAGTGTTCAAAGGAGATATTAAAATCTCTAAACCGATTCAAGAAAAATTAAAATAATTTTTTTAATCACTTTCAGCATCCAGTTGGAAAGCAGAATCTCAGCTTGGATTTTCATTAAACCGTTTCACGAAAAAAACCACAAAAAAACTAAGAAAGTTACTTAGGACTACTAATATCGGTAAATCGATAGAAGTATGTTTTGAGAGTGTCTGTGTGCTCGAAGTTAGCTCCAATTTTGCTTACTTTTGCTAAAATTATAGAATGTTTTCATATACATATGACAGAGTGGAAGATGCTGTCAGTATCGCCCTGGTGTAAGACCACCATTCAGAATTGAGACGTTGCTTAATAATGGCTTTAGCCGTGTTTAGTGACTAGATCTGAATAGCCAGGTACTTTCCTACCTTCCTCTTCCCCATCTCCTTCCCTTCCCCACTTTCCTTCAGCCTCACAACATACCCCAATTGGGGATGCCATAGTCTCACTGGCTCCAGACGGGAGCAGTTGAGACTCTTGTGAGGTAATCTCTATAAAAAAAAAAAAAAAAAAAAAAAATATACCCAAATTCTGCTATAAACAATTATATTATCGTATTTGAGACCTAGGTAATCGAAAAGTCATATCGTCACTGAGCGCGTAATAACTCCAATGATTAAAATTTAAAAATAAATTAAATTAAAATTTTACGGGAGAATACAATAAATTTTTAATTTATATTTTTTGTTATTCTTTTTTGCCTAAGAGGAGTTTACTCACATATAATTTTTTTCACATTGGATCCCGCTGAATTTTGTAAATTGGCGACAATTGCTTACTTTCAAATCGGTATAAATATATATATCAATGGTATATCACACTTCCAGGGTGTTGACGCAACTATGTATATATATATTTATTTATTTATTGTTTCTTCACATTTTAGGTATAACAGTTTACAATACAATTTTTAACCTCACTAGGACAAGCCTGTGTTGAGGTTAACAATTATTTACTTAAAATAACAAAAATAACACAAAAGAAAAAACCAAAATAATACTTCAAAAAACAAAAATAATACTTCAAAAAACAAAAAAATAATATAGGTAAAATAAAAATGATACTTTAAAGAACAATATTGTTACACAGATAAAGGGCAAGCTAAAGGCCCTTGGCACATTACAATCTAAACAAAGTAGGGTAGTCGATTTGAATTTTGAAGGACTAAGATAAAATAATAGATATATGTATATAATATATTATTAGCACGACAAAGATGAAAAAATGATTTAGACAATAGAATATACTAATAAAACATATCCTTTCTGACAATATTACCTGTGTCAATATTACCTACGTGTGAAACAATAAATCAGCCAACAAGAACGAGCAGTCTCTCTTTTGATTTTAATATCGATTCCCGTGGAGACTTGTGCAGTATGAACAAGCCAAATGATCTAACAACAATAAAAAAACAAGAACGTGCTCAAGAAGTCATGGTGAGTCAGGTTTCCCTCTCAAATCCACTGTTCACATCCATAGTTGTGTCATTGAAGTGCCATATTTCTTTATTAAATTCTAAATTATTGATTACAGTCCATTTTTGATTTGCAATATATTTGCGACTACACAGGGATTGTCCATTCTTGTAGTGTATAGCCCTTAGCATGTACCTTAATAGATCACGTTCATTCGGGAATGATCGGTACAGCCGAAGATTCCCGAATGAGCACATTGAAAGGCAGTCGCCTTTGAAGAGCGTCACAGCCGGCCAGAACTAAATAGAACATACCTGTGATCAGACGTTACTTAAAATATCATTATCTTTACGATCATTCACAATAAACTGTAAAACGAACTTACGTTGTTATTACTTTGAATACATCGTGGGCTAGTGAGCCACGACACAATAAGCAGAACATAACACATTAGTATTTACTTACATTGGGTTACTCCGTACGTATCTCAATATCACTCAAAATTGTCCAGTGACTAAGTAGGTAAGTTTAGAATGACGCCCAAGGTATTCATATTATTATATTAGCGCACATCCCTTTTGTAATTAACCCCGCCCGCGGTGAATTGGGTTCACAGGACCAACTACTGGATTATTTGTTATTTAACAATGTTAAGTAACTTCGTTAATGACACTAAATAAAATAGCAAGGCACTGTTTATTCCTAGAATGGCTGCGTCCAGATTTGGGGTTGAGTGTTTGCTAATTGCGTAGATTTGTTTGGCCAGGCGTTAAATTAAGGAGGCTATTCAGATTGTTTCCCACTAGGTACGTATGAAACAATGAAATGTGTGTATGGGTACCTTTTAACTATATTGTGAGAAATTTGTAAGTCTTCAATTATTGAATTAAGGAAGGTTGTGTCTTTTTTTATCGATAAAGTTATATTGTTTATTTATTTTACTTGGTTTTTAACGACGTTCTCACTTATGTGAAGACAACCAGATATAAAAACTCCATTAACATACAAATAGGTACATAAAAATACAAATATCTACTCAGCTAAATATCCCACAATATCTGCATAAGATTACAAATTGATTAATAATACAAAGAGAGGCAAGAGACACAAGATACCCAAGGTAAGACACAAGTGGCTTAACAATTGTTACACATTTTTGAAAAATATGATATTTTTTCTGAATCCGTAAAAATTATCGACGAAAATTTCTACTTCAGCATCTTATTACATAGTCATCACATTTGGGTCAGAGGACCAAAATATTAAATATAATTGCCGATATAATTTTTGATTTATTCAGTTTCAATGTACGGCATCTTAAACAATAGGAAACGGGAATATTTATTTGAATAATACCTGCAGTAAGTAAGAAAAATTCCATCTCAACAAAATATGCTTGTAACATTCGTTATTTAATTAAATTATTATTTGATGAAAGCAAACAGTTCAAGTGCTTTGAATGCCGAAAACATGTTAATATTAAAAGCTTCACAGATTATTTTGTTTATTGTTGAATAACAGTATTTCTTTTAAGCGTGGTTATAGAAACCGGATAAAAAATAAGAAATTTGTAATCCTAAAACTGTGTACATTTATTAAAATAGTTAAAAACTAATCGATAACGACAACATTGGCGCCTAGCAATCGAAAATTTGAAACAAAAAATCAGAAAAAGATACGGTCCATCAAGAAATTTATAGTATTATTTAAGTAAATATTCGCCTTTCCTATTGTGAAAAAACCCCACACTGTGTAGATAAATAGTTATCTTAACCATCTTATATTTCGTGTTTGAACGCAGAACATCTCGTCTTTTCGTCCCTATATTGAAGACGAGAGGTACTGGATTTGAGTCAAGGTTATGTCTCAATATAGGTACGTCTGTCAGATGTCACGTCTATATTTATGTTCCGGCTCAGCCACCAGCAGCTAAAGGTTAATGTTGCGCTTGCGTTCGCATGTTTGCATTCCGAATTTCTTCCGATTTATGAAATATTTTCCTTTAACACTATGTTTTAGAATTCTTAAAAAAGTACATGTTATTTTTTAAGATATCCCTAATCCGTAGAAACTAGTCTCCTTCAAGAAGAAGAAATCTTCCGAACAGGCCTCCATTGATTAGCTCGGTGTAACTCTACGTGTCCAGCTCAGGTACGGGGCTCCCTCGAAGCCAGAGGTAAGTTAGCCTCTCAGAAATTAGGAGTCCGGTACAGAGCCCGCAGATACTTTAATAGTACACAACTGCTAACCCTGTGCACATCGCAAGTATGCCCTACGGTTGAATTTGTCAGCCACCTCTGATCTGGACCCCTAAAGTACCTGAAAAAACCCTCAGCTCTGTGCAGAAACGGGCTGTCCGTTTGACATATTTCCCGTCTTAACAGACGGATTTCAATCTTTAGAGCGCAGGCGTCGGGTGGGAATGCTATCCTTGCTGTACCAGTATTTTAACGGAAGATGCTTCGAGGAGCTAACGTTATTATAGTGCATAGTAGGGAAATACGCCAAACGCGTGCCTAACGCGTACACGGTTGACATTTGTCACAACAGCACGGCTGTAAAATGATTTGCCGGCCTCTACGTGTCCTCCTTCCTACAACATGGATCTCTTCAAGACCCATGTTCAGTCCTTCCTCTTCTCAAAAAGCCCCTCCACAGGCATCTTCAAATCATCTGAGAGGAATTACTTTCCTTAGGGCCTTCTGTAAGGAGTTAATGTAAAAAAAAAAAATTGTAAAGCCGAAACGGTAATTATATGAAATTCCCTCGGGAGAAAAAAATCAGAAAGTATGCTTAAAAAATTAATAAAAACCTAATTTTTTTCTGTTATTTAACAAGTTATGGGTATGAAAAAATACGAGTGTGCTTTAGACCCACGGCTGAAGTAAATACTTATCTAATCTAATTTTCTTTCTGGCATCGAATAAAACCATTCCAATCATCAGTGTATAAGAATATATAATGAAGATTCGTTTGGATTGTTACCAATCATCGTGACAAATCAATCGTTTCAATACACTGAGTTCGCACACTCTAAACGAAAAATTGATTAATTTTATTATGCGAATTACGATTAGAATAGAATTATTGATTTAATTCTTAAAATGTTTTAAATAAATGCCAGCACCCATTCCAAACGTCATTTTCATGGATTTGAGCACTGTTGTTATGATTAGATTGTGAGGAATGAACCTCAAAATTAATTTTAATTTATTATCGTTCGCCTCCGTAACGTTCATAACGCCCGATATTACGCCTCTCGTAACGCTGTAATTTCCGTAACGCATTCGCCAGTTTACCACTCAAGTCAAGCGTGCGTAAAGATATATTTACTTCAAAAATGTATGTTTCTTTAAATGCTACTTAGGACATTTTTTAAAAAGTTTTCCTCAATCTTCAATAAGTTGTGTGTTCTCAAATATGTTCACGGAAGTCGTTTACGTCTGCTTATTCCAATGTGTTTTAATAATATTTTAAGGGGTAACGGACCTATGCTTGTTGTTTTGGAATCTAAAATTACGTGTGTGTATTATATTGAATTTTATATAGGTTAAATGATATTGTTTCAAGAATTAACAAAAAAATATCTTGTCATTTTAAGAAAAGATTATTTTATTATTTGCTAATAAATATTATTATAAATCAACGTCGATGTAAATACACCTCTTATTTTCTGCTTTTGATAGTAAACATCCTCACTCCTCACTACTCTAAATCGAAAATTTTAAAGCGTAATACCGGGTTTTAAGTTCTGTTTGGACAAAATTTAAAATTTGGCGCCATTTCTAGAGATACCTGTTTAGGCAGGGTATGGACCTGTACCGTTGATGTAGGCAATGTTCTTCATGTCTTCAAGACTCAGGTTTTTAATAAAACGTTTAACGTTTTACGAATCTTTTCTGATATTAAATTAGGAAGGGCGTTAGCGAGTTCGACCATTGTTTCCAGTATTTATATTGATTTATATAGAGGAGTTTTCGTTGTTGATGATGGACACTGCAACGCTGTCCGAAACGTCGGCTAAAGAAGGAGGTAGCGCAGCACGGCATAACACCCCAAAAACTAACAACAAAAATGCTTTTGGCCGTGAAAATCTAAAACGTATCTAAATAGAGGAAAGTTTTTTGTTTCCAATTTTTCTATGGCATCTGGTAACTTGTGGAAATGTGTTGAGATGAGGGCGATATTACGTTTAATGGATGCGTCTTCAAATGATAGCTTGCTTTACTGAATTGAAATGGCCTCAGAACTGTCAAATTGATCAACGAAATATGCACGATTGGGAAAAAAGGCTAAAATATGCATTAACGCCGTAATTAGAGAGTTATATGCATTTGCATAAGCAAATATCCAAATGCATATAATCCGATGTCTAGTAATTTATAATGGGGGGACCAGATCGAGGAGTTATATTCGACTTGACTACGATCTAGGATTTATGCAATTTTTTTTGTTTTGAAATATTCTTGAAACCTCTGGAATTTCGAAGAATGAAGCCAAGCATTTTCATTCCTTTATTATTGATTGTGTTTACATGGGATATAAAGTTTAATTTAGAGTCAAAAGTTATGTCTAGATCATTAATTTCTTCGACTGAGGTAAGGGATAAATAACATCAGGTATTATTTGAATTGAATTTTCAAAAATGATTCGCAGTAAAGAAATAATTGAATAATAGTCAATCTTTTAGGAATCAATTCTCTGCGCAAACAACATAATGATACACTGGTGCTGTGAATATTGCATGCTTTAACATTTCAGGCGTTTGTTTGCCCCTTACCGATATTAGCAGCCAATGGACAGCTAAAGATTCAATAAAGGAAATATGGTTAACTTGCAATACTACCTCCTAACGTATTTATGTGCTTTAACACACTGATTGAAATATAAACAAATTGGAAGGCGAGTACGAGTACCGTCACCCCGGGAAAAATATTGGATAACCAATACCCTTGCCATAGGTCACCCTAAGTAGTTCGCTGTTGTTGGTGACTTAGCAGGGATGTCTGGATTCTTAAAAGGAAAGGTTCGTCTAGTTCTTGCAGATGTAGATGCAGTATCTTTTTCTGATTTTTCTGTTTCGGATCTTCGATTGACTTTCGCTAATATTAACTTCATTAATTAAAATATTATAATTTGAGGTTTAACTCTTTAAGTTAAAAAATTAAAAATAAAAGTAAAAATAAAAAAAAAATTTTTTATTCAAAGTTTCTTGAAAGGACATTAGCCGTGTTTAGTGACCAATTTGGAGGTCGATATAGTTTTTCCAGGAAAACAATGAAATTAAAATCGAATTAATTAATGTTCAACGAATTATTTAAAAAATATATTTTCATATTTTTTTATGTAAATACCGCATAAGATACCGAACTGCTCCAAAATCGTTTGAAACCAATGGGACCATGACTTTCCCAATTGGGGTGTGTCGTGTACAAACTGAAAGAAGAAGCTTGGAAACTCGGAAAGTGCCTGGCTATTCAGATCTGTTCACTTTTTTTTATTTACGTATTCTAATTTTTGTACATAAGTTCCACACAGGAGGCCTTGGAGAAAACAATTTCCTTCTTTGGGAATGCTGTGTGGATAGTTTTTTAGGAAAATAAAGGAAAGGAAGTTCTGGGATGTAAAAAAGTAGATATAAGCAGTGGGTAGGAATCTGGGAGTCAGTGGGTCCAGGAGTAACGGAATATAAATCCATTTCTACCACTGCGGTGCAATGGGTCGAGAGATTCCGGTTGGAGAGGTAAAACTTCACCCTCAACCAGTCTCTCACGATCCTTCCCGACACGCAGTATGTGGGTAAATGCATCCGCTGCTAAGACCTACACAAACCTCACCTTATGAGCCCGGGCACATCTGCTAAGTCACCAAACGTAGCAACCCATTCACTTGAGGTGAACGGTGACCTATGGCAGAGGTGTTGTTTATCCAATAAAAGGTTAGCGGGCAGCGGTACCCATACCCGCCATCCAAATTGTACGGTTCGTTAATTAAGAAGCGAAAATGCAGAAAATAAATAATAATTGCATGTAAATGTAGTCTCTAAATGTAAAAAAAAAAATAGATAATATATTTTTATTTTTTGGGCATTAACTATGTAACAATTTTTAGACATTTTGTTTTGAAGAGTTTTTATTTTCAATGTACTATCGTTGTTTAAATTTTATTTTTCTGCTACCGGTTTCGACAAATCCGTGCCATTCACTCACCATTACCATTACCATTCGGATGCGTCGAAACCGGTAGCAGAAAAATTAAAATTTAAGTAACGATAGTACATTGAAAATTAAAACTCTTCAAAACAAAATAGATAAATTTTATTTACTTTTATTTGAAACGTTTTATATTCGTTATTATGATGGTCAGTTGCACATGGTTGTTTGTTTAACTAAATTCAAGGAGGTCTTCTTATCGTTTGTACTGCTATTTTTAATACAGCCGACGCGACGTAAAGATAATATAACTCATATGCATTCATCGTAAAGTGGCCATGACAATTACATTTAATAAAATCACGTTCAGACATCGCTTACACACTTTTGCATCGCAAATTGTTTCACCTTGAGAAAGCGGATAGAATGTTTCCACTTTGGTCAGATATTATTAAAACCGAAGATCGTAAAATCAAAAACATGTATCGTCGTAAAATCCAAAAGCATAGTTGTAATGATAAAATTTATACTTCTATTATTTGGTCTCAGTTTTATAAACTTTCTGCGATGAAGTGGATTTGCATCAGATAGAAATATATTTAATAAAGCTAAGACTTTGAATGTTGTAATAGAATATTTCTTGCTGTCATTTTTTTTTCTTTTGATTTTTTCTATTGTTAAAAATGGTATTAACTAATACCACAGTAAATAATAACATTTTGTTTGATCTTTGATGATGTGTGTTACTTTTATTAAATTGTGTAATTATTAACCCCGATACAGGCGAACCCTAGTGGGGTTAATAATTAATGTTAAACAATGTATTTTAATTGTAAAGAAATAATAAATATATTAATGTTAATATTTTTTTTAATTCCTATGATTATGATCAGTTGGGCAATGCAGACAGCTTTATTTCTTACAAGCTTCTGCCCGCGACGTCGTCTGCGTAGGATTAGTACTTCGAGTAATCTATTTTTTTTACCAACGTCCCATCTACTTTAATACCAAAATCCTTAAACTATTTATTTAAAATACGTATAAATCTTAATTCGATTCAAAGTATTAGGCGAGTACTTCAAATAAATTCACTAATTTAAATATTTTCCAAAATATAATTTTATTTTAACTAACATTGTTTTGCAAAATGTCATTCTCAAATTTTGACATTTTCTATTAAACAATAATTATTATTTTCAATATATTGAAAACAAATAGCTAGCTTATATGTTATTCTGATGTAGGAGCTATATTATTGTAAAGTTTCATTAAATTTCAATTTAAAGAGTAACAAACATACATCCATACAAACTTTCGCGTTTATAATATTAGTAAGATATTGGCTAAGATTAAAGTAAAACTGTGGTATTCTGTTATATCTACTTATGACCAATACAACTCGATGATCGTGGGTTTCAATAATTACTTCGGTTCATTTATATCGCGAGTCTTGTTCATTGTCATCTCATTTACAATGAATATCTAACCTGACTTAACGTCCATTCTAACTGAAGCGCTGTGATAATCTGAAGCACGGGAATCGGTGTAGGTGTCCACCTGTATATCGGATACTAGACCAGAACAGACGACAGTTGTCTATCTCATATAGTAAAACTACTGACTGACCTCTGTTGAGACACCTGACTACATATAACTACCTAAAATGATAACACTTGTTGAGAGACATTGAAACTACATACATCTTCACACACTCTACAAAAACTATGTGCTATTTGGAAACAAATGTTTGCATGAATATTTTCCTGTATTCAAATGTAATTCACAACCGTTAGGATATTAGACCTGAACAGGCGACAGGTATCTAAATTAAATTATGATGTCCGGGGGTAAAGTGCATTAACTTCAGGAGATGATTCTACATGATGGTATAAGGTAAAAAAAATAAATATATTTTTTCGAAATTCCAACATTTTAGTTTTTTAAGAGATAAAATTAGTCCGGCATGTGCGGCCAGCACTATAATTTTCCGCTGTTACGAAACGCCAATCCAACGTCGCCACAATTGCGCCTGGCCGGCTCACAGCAAATTTATCGTTTTTTTTTCTTTTCTATATAATATTACAGCGTTCACATAAAGTTATTAATATTTATACATAATAGCTAATTACATAATTTATGAACTTTTTGTTGTGTTGTGTGTAAGGTAGGTTAGTGAATGTGAAACTGTGGTTGGGTAATGTTGTATGTTCCGTGAACACCTCACTAGCAGAACCTGTGCTGAGGTGTTTACGTGGTTATGTTTAAGTGTGACAAGTATTTATGTGTTGTAGTAGAATGTTTCTTCTTTATTTATTTTTTAAATTAGTGATTATTTTAAACTGTTTATTTATAAAAAAAATTATACAAAAAATATGTATACCTATATATATATTTTAAGTGTGTTTATAGTTGGTATATTCTCGAAAAATGTGTTTAGTTATCTTACATTTTTTATAGTTTGTTTACGTTTGGTTTGGAGTTATTATGTTTTGAATGAAGTTAAAATCTTGATTTTTGATCCAGGCTGAGATAAGTTTTTTGTGAATGTTTGTAGACGTATTTGCAGTTATTAGTTGCTTCATAGTAATGGGCATACAATTATGTTATGTTTGTACTTTGATTTTTAATAGGTCTACCATCTTTTTGCATGGGAAAAAGGTTGTAATTTCCGAAAAGTTGTTAATCTTTTTTATTCCTACCATCATGTATAATATCAACGTAACTACTGACCTCCGTTGAGACACTTCAAACTGCAGTAGCTACCAAAATTGACGACAACTGTTGAGAGACATTAAAATTACATACATATTCATACACACTTCAAAAACTTTGTGCTATTTGGAAACAAAATTGATGCAAGAAGTTTTCCTGTTTTCTAATAAAATTTAAAGCATCGTTAAACGATTTGGAAAAATATCATTAATTTTATACGGACACACCCACATATTTTAATTTAAATTTAAATTTAAGTAGGTTGGAAAACATTTGATGAAATACATGTATTGCATCAAAACTGCCTAAATGAGAAATGTCATCAAAGCAATAACTAGGTACCTGTTAGATTGCATCAAAACAAGAAGCCATTTAAAATTAGCAAAATTAAAATGTCAACACGTTTTCAAAATGCCATATTGGTACAATAGTTATTGCCGGTATTAGACAGTAAGTGTTAAAAAGTTTGTTTGAAATGTGTAATTATATATTGGTATCGAAAATCGTGCGCATTATTATATCATTTATGATGTTTATTTATGTTTCAAAGCGGCACAATCTGTTCAGAAGTGATGTAAAGGTTATTACTGCCATAAATTACAATTTAATCTATGGGGCTATCAAGAGCTTCATTAAAACGTCGTATTTTAGGGGCAATTTAATATTTACGGACTAAAATATTTATTTTCTAATTAAAAAATCAGAGTAAGGAATAATATTTTTTTGAACTTTGGTGTCAGATGCCTAAATTTTTGTTTTGAACAACAATAATATGTTATATGTCAAGCAGTTATAAATGAAATGGTGTTTTAGTAGACTGCGAAATAAATAAAAAAACTTTTTCAAATATTCTATTTTTAGTTGTCTGTAGTGGGCGTTATTCCTGCAAGAAATTATTCATGTTCAATGAACTCATAAATGTGATTTGGTCATTTTCGGAATTGGAACTGCTTTTTTGAAGAGTAATTCACAAAGCGATAAAATTGGTAAAATACAATATTGTAGTATACAAACTTTGTTTAAAAGGGTATTACCAGAGAATACCGGAAATTAATCCTTTTTAAATCAAATTCTAGACGTATTGACTCTTTTTTACAAAAAAAACCTAAATTTATTTTGAAAGATTATTATTTTATCTGGTGCACGCAGTTTTAAAATTTTGGAAAACTAAGTGTATTTTTAAGATACTTAGGACCAGTTGTTTCGGAAAATTTCACGTTTGAATTTCCTTCAAATCGTCATTCACCGAAAAATTGGGTTGTTTCAACCTCCGTCAGAAGAAATTTCCTCGAAAATTTCATAGGACCAGTTGTTTCGGAATTCCCTTCAAATTTGAATTTCCTTCAAATTTGAATTTCCTTCAAATCGTCATTCACCGAAAAATTGGGTTGTTTCAACTTCCGTCAGCAGTAAATAGCAACAAATAACGTTCGATAAATTTGAAAATTTTATTCAAGTGTTCCCCGCCGAATCACAATTTTAACGTCTGCGCATGCGTCTCCCATTATTTCGCTAACCGTCCGGACTCGGCTGATCACATTCACATCACATTTCTATAGTATTTTCACTGCTGACGGAAGTTGAAACAACCCAATTTTTCGGTGAATGACGATTTGAAGGAAATTCAAATTTGAAGGAAATTGAAATTTGAAGGGAATTCCAAAACAACTGGTCCTATGGAATTTTCGATGAAATTTCTTCTGACGGAGGTTGCAACAACCCAATTTTTCGGTGAATGTCGATTTGAGGGAAATTCAAACGTGAAATTTTCCGAAACAACTGGTCCTAAGGTTATATATACCGTTAGTCGTTGGCAGATTTGTTCAATTTTCAAACGACGTATTCTAATAAACAAAATTTCAAATCATATAATCATACAAAAAAATAAATCAATGCATAATCTAGTCAACACAGTTTTGAGAATTTTAATTTTAGTTTAATTAAAATCATTAAAAAAAATTCAAGAACGTGTTTTGTGACGAAAATACCTAAAATTTTCTATTTATTTAAGGTCTTACAAACTAAAATAAACATTATTGAAAAATCATAACTACTTATGATCAAAAAATACTTACAAGTAGTATCGATATTTAATAATTTATCATCGTGCTTTTTGAGCATTTTTATTGCTTACTTGAATGTAGGTATATATTTAAGCAAGGTTTGAAATAAATCGATATTAATTTTTTTATTTAAAAAAATTGATACGGGGAATGATCGATCTTTCTCGTTGGAACCTCCCAGTACAGGTGCAAGCATTTTTAAACTTTTATTCTCAGCCGCTGTTTAATTCACTCTTTATACAATATTGATTTAAATCGAACTTTCTCAAATATTCTAATTTTGGTTGTCTGTAGTGTGCGTTATTCCTACAATAAATAATTCGTGTTCAACAAACTCATAAATTTGATTTTTTTTTAAGTGTCATTTTCGGAACTGGAAATGCTTTTATGAAGAATAATTCACAAGGCGATAAAATGGGTAGCAATTTGTTATTATTGTATTATACGTACGAGTACGTACAATACAATAGATAATAACATTTATTTTAAGCAGAATATAACACCGACACAACTACCTACAGTTCGTTTCTAAAACGTGGAAAATTAAAAGATCCCTTGTGAAGAAGTCTGTGAATATGCTATTATGGTTTGTATTCTATTTACCCAGGGGTTTGCTATGTTTGGTGACTTAGAAGGGATGCCCGTGTTCAAGAGGAGAAAGGTTTGTGTAGGACTTGCCGGCGGATGTATATTTTATTTATGTTTGTGATATAGACAGGGAGAGACTGGTTGAGAGAGACCATTTGGCCTCTCTAACTTGACTATCTCGACCCATCGCCTTGCACCGCAGTGGGAGTAATGAATTTATACATCCGTAACTCTTGTACCCACTGATTCCCAGATTCCCACCCACCCCTCAAATTGTTTTCCGTCTCAGAACTTCCTCAAAGATATCATGTCCCGAGGAAAGTTATTGTTCATCCCGGGTGAAGCTATTAAAATAAGTAAATAAATTAAATAGGCATTATTAAAAAATAATAATAATGTAATTAGTCTCTTTGTGGTCGGCTCTTCTCGTTCTCAGGTTATAGTTTCGTCGGTTCTGATTATCGCTTTCATCCATGCCATTTCTTTGCTCCAAAATTCTACAGAAAAACGGCCTGGATGAAAGCGATACTCAGAACCGTAGAAGTCATTACCTGAGAACGAAAAGAGTCGACCCCAATAGCCTAACTAGTCACTGGAGCGATTTAGGTCCAAATTTGGACTGCTTTTATTTGTCCGCGATTGATATCGGTCCAAAATTGTACCACATTTAAGGAACCTACAAATATGGAATAAACGATGAAAATATAGGTGGATTCATTAGCTTTAAACCGCAGTAAATAGTTTATATGTTTCCATATTAATATTTCGAGGAATAATATTAAATTAATGAACGAACTGAACACCAATCGCTCGAGTGGCTAGGTAATGAGTTGTGACAGTGCAAGGAAGAAGAAGAAGTAATTAGTCTCTTTCGATATTTGTTATAACAATACGCCGTGATTTTTCACGGGTCTGCCCTAGTAATATATCAGTTCTGTTCAATTCGACGATAAACTAAATAAAGGCTAGTATTTATACTTGTGATATAGCGATATAAATGGATATTTTTATATTAATATGTGTTGTAGCGAGTCCCTTGAGAGCGCAGATTTATGTGCTGGGCAGCATCTGTGTCTCCGGTAGAGAATGCATCAGGTTTCTCAAGTATAACGTCGTGCAGGTTGCACACTTGCATCATTGTCTGTAGTCCTTATAATGTCTCAGGGACATGACCTTACTTTTCTGGGCACAGCGACTACATGGCCAAGTGAGTCACAGATTCAGTATGATTATGTCACAATTGAGAAAGAATCGCATAAGTCCCGATAACGATATCTCAAATATTGAGAAGCTGAAAGAACTGCATTTGTGGAAGGTGAATAGGAACAGAAAGTTGGTAGTAGTAGTAGGTACTTGAATACTTAGATCTGATTATCTGGATAGTAAGATAATTAAACTAAATTAAAAAATACGTTAACTGTAGTACTTGGAGCAAGTTGATGAGTTTGTATATTTGGGAAGTATTTTTACGAGAATGGGAGGGCTGATAGGGATATTGAAAGAAGGGAAAATGCAGGTAATTCCATGGACTGAATGCCGTTGGCTCCAACAAAAAGCTATCCAAAGAAGCGAAGCTAGCAGTCTACAATGGAGAGCTGTTATCTACCCTGAAGTATGGCAGTGAAGCATGGAACTGGCAGAGAAAGGATGCAAGTAGACTGAATGCTGTATAAATGAGATCCCTGAGGCGTGTGTGTGGTAAAAACATGTATGATTGTGTGAGGAATGTGGAGATCCGAAAATATTGCAAGGCCGATGTGAGCGTAATAAGTAAGATTAATAAAGGGACGCTTAGAGGGTTTGGATATGTAGAGCGAATGAATGAAGAAAGGAGTGTCAAGAGAATATATGACGCAAATGTGAATGGTGGAAGAATTCGAGGACGCCCGAGGAAGACATGGCACGATCAAATTAATCAGATACTTGAGTCGGGTTATGTCAAGAGTCAGAATAATAGAAGAGCATGTATGATAAGATGTATGAATGTGAATGAGGCGAGGAGTGTATGCCAAGACCGAGTTGTTTGGCGGTCCGTCCTCTCTGCCTGTCCCTGCGGAGAAAGGACGTGTTGGTTAGTTAGTTAGTTTACTGTAGTTAATTCTTCAACATACAATAATTAAATTATGGATACTAATAAAGATATGGGCTACCTCACAAGTGCGATGGTAACAACTTGAGCGCGGTATTCGTGGTTTAGCTTGCTACTTGCAACCATTCACCAAAACTAAACCAAAATCCTACACCCATGTCATGATCTACTCTGGGCTAGTTCATATTTATTTTGATGAATATAGGAACCCACTTCTTAATCAGTTTACAAGAGGTCTTTATCAAAAATATGTACAAAAACTAACCTTTTGAATAATTTATTCAAAATGATAATTTAAAAATAGTTTTGCATAATATTATAAATGGTTGTGGTCATTCCAAAAAATAACCTGGTTTGGACCGTAAAACGAAAATATTTATCTTTTCCGTAACCATAAATTATGTTTCATTCAGAAGCGAAATCAATAAATTAACATTTTATTTGTGGTTTACGAATTTCGGTATATAAGCCTAAATTATTTTAGGTATGCTGAGAAAAATAATTACGACATATGCAAATGTTTAATATGTACCTCATCTCAGAAGACCAGGCCAGACATACACATAATAATATACAAACGCCTAAAACAAACACAACATTTGGTCAAAGAAATTTCAAATACTTTGCGTCTAAAATATACAATAACCTACCTGACAAAACAAGACAATCGAATAATATTAACAAATACAAAATCCTGATCAAACAATGGATCATCAAAAAAGGTCATGCAATAATTAGTCACCTCACCCAAATATAATACTCTATCTCATTACTGTTACCACTACCTACCAACCTGAAAATTTTTGTCAAATATTTTAGCTTTATTGAAAAATGTACTATATTTAATATTTATAAAATATTTGTATACTAGGTCTGTCTCGACACAGGATTTCCTAGTAAGACAGGCAATGCCAAAAAAAATGTAAACCTTTTTATATAGATGCACATAATAAACACATACAAATAATGATCATGATTAGGTAGATCAATATATCAAAGTTTTATGTAGATATACAGGATATAACAGCACGTACTCGAAGGATTTTAACCAGAAATTTCTGTGTATATGTATGTAAAAAAACACAGATGTCTTTTGCTGGCGATGATATTATTGTTCTATTAAAAAAAAATCTATCACACGTTGATCACACTCTTACACGTTGCGATGGGATATCGTGATACGCGCGCTGATTCGTGTGTTACGAGATGGAGTTCGTTTCACATATTTATACCCGATCAATCCACTTGTATTTCGCATATGAACGTAGCTGTGTTAGTTCAAACAGTTTTATATAACGCAGGAAGTATTATATTGCAATTGGTCTAATTTCAATTTAGTTAAGTTGTATGGGTAAATAATGGCTTATTTGTAATACCCGTAAACTGGACTAGGACGTATAACCTTACTCACCTGTTCTTAAGCAATGGCTACAAGCGTAAGCATTGGACTATTCATCAAAATAACATGTCTCCATTACACATACTAGAGCACTCGGGGACTTTGTCGAAATTCATTCATTCCTTTTATAAAAGTTATAAAACCTAATTAAATAAACTAATTTTGTTGCACAATGGGAAGGTTCGTTTATCTCACAAGTCCACGGGTTGCTGACAGAAGACACGTACACAAAACTTGTAAAAAAAACTGTTGTTTCTTTTCATTTAGCTTGTTCTGTGGAAAATAGTTTCATTAATATATAAACGACCTTTTTTTAAATGGTTTATCAGACCAATAGTTGCTTCAGTTATTTAAATTAGGTTCCCAGACAGTCAGGTAGTGCTGATGCGTTTATTTATTGCTTAAGTTTTTTATTATAAAAAAAAGCAAATGAGTCTACTATCTCAACGGCCATACTTAAACAACAACTGCACGCTATAATTATTCGATTAGCAGGCAAAATAATAAAACAGATCTTAAAAAATAAGTAGATTTGGTCATCTGGAGAGTTTTTATGGAATAAATTTATCTGCAAAAGAAAAAGCCAAGGCCACTGAACATTTTTGAAAACGTGTTCCGTCTGCATTTACATTTTTTGATCATAAAAAGGTGAAGGACAATGAGAAATTTTACGTATAAAGAGATGCATGACACTTTTGAAGCAGGTAACCTGCTCACAGGTCGTCTGGAATGATTGCTGTACAAGTTACACAACATGTTATTATAAATACTTTAACGGAAATAGTGTAACCGGTTATGGTAGGTACTCAACGGTGTAACAATATGACGATTAAAATTTCAATATTTTACAATTTTTGTTGAAACTATTGTGAAAACCTTTATTCTCTACTTTTCCATGTTACACATTACCTGTTTTATCTGAATGGGTATCCTAAATAGGTGAATTAGAAAGTTTAAAAAAAAATCAAGATAAAAAGTTATTATTAAAGTTATATCTAAATCTAAAAGTTGTGTATAATTCCTATATATATATTTTTTTTATTTCCCGCTATTGGGAATAATAAACCTACTTACATTTAATATATAATCAAGGATTTGAAAAACTGATTTTTTTTTAATGCGAAATAATATTTCGTTTTTCCTATCATTGTCGATCTATCATTGTCAAAAAGTGGAGATATGATTCTGGTATGGTAATTTAATTCTGTTACTGAGTGCTTGACTGAACAAGAACAAGAGTCACGAAGGAGATATAATAGGAACATCTTCGAGAAACAGCCAGAGAAACTTTCCCCAAGACATCATACTTGTAAAATTATATAACTCAGCACCGAACTAGTCTTAGGACCAAACAGCAAACGACCGGGTTCTATGAGAAGTAGTAGAGTATCTATAAGCATACAAAATTTAGATTTTGAAAACTTGTCCAATGAACAAGATCAAAGCTTTAGTACGTGACTTTAGCTACCGGATAAGTTTCTGCAGACAGCACGAGTCTTAAACAAGGTGGTAATACTGCTAAGGAAGCTCAAGAAAAACGGTTTATCGCGGTCACATGCAACCTGCAACAAGTGGTTGATTTCGAGATTGCCATTGACGGTAGAAGTGGAGCGCCGAATGGGGTATAGAAAGAAGTAGATGTGAGCAGTTGAGAAAAATCCAGGAGAGATTCAGATTGGTTGAAGACAGGAAGATATTTTTAACAGTCTCAAGAGTTAAATATCATTGACAATAATGGCATAAAATGAGAACATAGACCGCAATATCCACCATTGGTCTAAAATGAGTTAGATATGGCAATGGATAGAGAAAAAAAAATTACTATTTACAGCTGCAAAGGGTTCGGAGCATCAATGACACAGTATTCCGTACATTTTTGAATAAATATATTCAGTTCTGCAACAACCATGGCAGTTTTCATTATGCTAATGCAGGGTATGGAACAACAACGGCAGTATCCCTTTGGGCCATCAGAAAGACAGAACAAAAGCGGCAATCTCTATCTATGATTTGAAAATAACTAAATAATTTACAATTTAATCGCAATTTTAGTAATACGTAAAAATAATTGGTGACTGTCGTCTTTCTTTCAGCACGCCTCAAATAAATGTCTATTTGTTTAATATCAATGGTATAAATGCACCATAAAAAAATATTGCACGTCACAAATAATAAAGGCATAAGAAATACCTACATTTTTTTAAATTAAATATCATCTAAGTGTGGAAAATATAAAATGAATTCAAGATCTTGAAGAATATAAGAGTAAGAGATACCAGTACATGCAAAATATGTAAGTTGACACAGGTTAAATTAAAACAAAAAATATATAGATATATGGTAGTATAGCCTACTTGTACCTACCTTCTGTGCAGCTAAATAGATCTATTACAAACTTCATTTAATATAGATAGTTACAAGCGAATGTTTGAAATCTTAGTACTGGTATTGTTGCATTAAAACAGTATTTTATGGAATTTAATGAGGTCAAGTAAATCAGGGTTCTCTTTACTCCATTTCCAATTTGTCGATAAATATTAAGTCGGATACAATTATTCGATTCAAGAGTTTTTATAAAATCAAGTAATTGTAGGATATGCTTTCAAAATGAATATTTAAAATTAATATGCACTGGGAATTTAAGTTGAGTTTTTCGGTTTAATCTGAATATATTTTGAATTGGGGGGGACCAGATTGACGAATTATATTCATCTTGACTTCTAACTAAAGGTGTATTCAAACATTTTAAGGTTGAAATATTTATAAAGCCTAAGGAATTTCATAGATCTAACACAACCATTTTTAAATCGTTTCAATTCAAAATATTAAAATAATATTAAACCAGAGTTATAACTCACATGTCTTATTTATTATTATTATCTATTATGCATCCGTTTTTATTCTTATTGCACTTTTTTTTAATTTCCGTGTTATTATTCATTTAATTGTTATACCTACATACATATCATGATGTCAATATTATTAATACATTTTTAGAATGTTTAAAATATTTCGTCAAAGGCTAACGAAGTATTTCAATCTAAATTCAATTAAACTTCTATATATTAGGCAGACAGTTCAGATGGAAGCTCATCATGCCTAGGTTCATCAGTCTTAAATATTAATTAGCATTAGGTACCTATTCAGTATTAACTAATGAGAAGTGTATACCTACGTGAAGCAGTCGATAGAGCACCCACTCGTTGATATTAAACTCAATTTTATTAACGTCTCTTAACGTCGTAAGACCCAACGAGATGTTGTGATTTAATATAGACGTGCGTCTTCTTTGTATCGAAAACCTTCATCAAATTAATGATTTTATAAATGTTACTAATGATGTTAATCTTTTGTATCGATAATAGCATTACTATCAATCACAACAGCTTATTAATTATGTCAACGCAGACATGTTAAGACCTAATCCTTTATTAATGTTATTACAAATGAACGTAGGTGAGGTGCAAAAATGTTATAAAAATTTAGTCCACTTTTTGCGTCTACCTAACTGGTGGCGAGGTTTCACTAGCTACGTTGGATACTGTAAAATTGCGTAATGCACACAAATTCTGAGAGATTGTGGCTTCTCTACATCGCATCGCATCGCTTTGAATTATTGTCGACGATATTTAACCATTTTTCGAAACCCGATAATGCGATATCGATATTGCTGTAAAGTTTATTTAAACAGCAATTTTTTTTTGTTTGTAATATTTTAATCCGTCTAAGAGTTTATTTGTTTGTAGGAAACAAACGACAACCGTCCGTGGTCGAGTGGTGAGACGCTTGACTCCCAATCGGAAAGTCGCGGGTTCGAACGCCAAGTAAATTTTATTTGATTTGTGTTATTTTACAATTAATTAATAAAAATAATATATACCATATTTGCGGCACGTTCCAGAGTGGAAGATACTCTCAGTATCGCTCTGGTGTAAGACCACCATTCAGAATTGAAACGTTGCTTAATAATGGCTTTAGCAGTGTTTAGTGACTAGATCTGAATAGCCAGGTACTTCCCAACCTTCCTCTTTCCCATCTATTTCCCTTCCCCACTTACCTTCAGCCTCACAACATACCCCAATTGGGGATGCCATAGTCTCATAAATTGTACCATCTTACCAGATAATGTGTTTATATTTAAAAAAAATCGTAATTAACCATTCAAGCGCTTTTTGCCACATTATAGCACTATTTCCAAAACCTCGGATGGCTTTGTTGCCAAAATGTGGCAAAAATCCAGACGGGAGCGGTTAAGACTCTTGTGAGGTACTCTATAAAAAAAATAGCTTCAAAGTAGAATGCAGAGATAAATAACATATATATAGCCAACTGAAGTCAACCAAAAAAGTCTCTTGTGTTAATAAATAATGTTGCTTGAAGATCGAGTTTTATTGTGTCTTAAAATTACGGGGGAGAGGAAGAGGAATATAGGGGTAGAAGATGATCCCTATATATTCCACACTCTTGTATTAATTTTCAATTTTATTTGTTACTTCTGTTAAAAAATTAAATATCTACAATGTGAAATTTTATTTTATATTGCGCACATATACGAAGAATTTGGTTTTTTTTTTCTAAGGTTGGTTCTACGTGTGGGCAAATGAAATAAATTGGATTGTCGTCTTAATCTTAAAAGAATATGATTTTTATAAGTTGATAAGCTCTGGTGGATCCAGGTCATTATTCAGAATTTAAAATAATAAGATTTGGTCGAAATTTAAACGTCGTCTGTGAAGAGAGTTGAAGTTGTGAAAATTAACAGATTCAATATATAATTTGGAAAGTGTAAGTTATTACAACTAGCCAGAGACAGTGGGACTGTAGCATCAACAATTGGGGTGAGGCTAAATATGGTAGAAAGGAAAGGAGATGGCGAAGAGAAAGCTTGGAAAATAATAGGATATTATTTGTTAGTAAAAAAACAGCTAAAACTATTTTTCATCAATGTTTCAAATCTTAATGGTGCTTTGACCAAAACAATACTAAGAATATTTACTACTCTAATGATACATTTTTAACTAATACATGAGATTTAATTAAATGTAGTTATAATACATTTTTATAAATGAGGTCTTTAGTTGAAAACACATTTTGAAATAGCTTTATGTGGTTTATTACCCCTAATGGGCGGTTCTCTTGTTGGTATGGTTGTTGATTAATTTGGTGAATGGTTTCGTGCTAGGTCTTTTTTGTATTTTAATTGAAAATCAATCTACATACCCATGATACATGTAGGTACCTGAAAGAAAAAAATAGTAATAATATTAAGTTACACTAAGAACTCTGTTATTTTTATCTCATTTTGTTAAATATATATTTTTTAATTACTTAAACATACTTTTTTTAATTTCTTCAATGATAAAGAAAAAAAAAAAATAAAAAAAAAAAATTTATTCACCAGATTTACAGGAACGGGTTTAGTTTTTCCCATAGGAAAAACTAAACCCTTTCATACACTTTTCCATATAAATGATCATCTAGTAAATCCACGTTATGCAAGTGCATTATATAAGTATAATTAATACAAAACAATACAAGAACAACACGTTAATCTACCAAACTATTAAATGGGAATATAATTCACCGTCTCCAGATATTTTCATATCAGAGGGTTCGGCTCTGTGGAATTCCTAATTTGACCGATAAATCCTACTGATCCCTCAATATAAATATTTAAAAAATCTTTCGTAATTCTACATGTATTTAAAATGACTGATTTTTGCATTTTTATATACAAATTCTTTGACAAATCTAATATGCCTAAATTTTTAATAAGAGAGCTAGGTATAATGCCAGTAGCCGAAATAACAAAAGGTAATATTTTTATAGTCTGAGAATGCCAAATTCTTTTAATTTCATTTCCTAAATCTGTATACTTTCTTATTTTTTCAGAAACAGATTTTTGAATATTACAGGAATTTATTATCATTTATATTATTATATTATATTATTATCATTTTAATGCATTTTCTGAATATTCTATGTAAGCAGTACGAGGTGTAGCTATAAAATAACGAGATTGACGCTGCTGCAGAAGTGTAAAAGAAATGTAGTGTGAAATCTTTTCTTTCGAATGCAGTACCTTTCGTTTCTGTAAATAAATCCGTATAGCCGTAGCCTTCGTTCGCATAAAAGTTTATTTTTTTGTTTTGCCGAAAAAATGAAATGTTTTAAAAATGGATCAAATCTTTTTTTTAATGCAGAATTTAGTTTGGGCAACAGATAGACGTCAATTATTGTGTTAATTTTTTATACGTTTCCGTCAATTCCCACTTTCATAGCTCATTGTACAAAGAATCCATTGCCAAATTTTCTTTAAGAAATTAGTCCAATCCCTTAAAAATATTCTAAAACCACATATTCTCAAGCTATGCTCACATTATGTATCTACCGCCTTTGCCTAAAGTTCGGAGTAGGTATTTACATTACCTTCTTGTAATTAAATCAAGCCCTTTAAGTTCATACAACATTAGTTCCTCCGGTTAGATCAATAGAATGGTTCGATCATACAGCTGCGGTTAGAACAGAAGGTACGGTTCTGGGGCGGAATAAATTATGCAGGATGATTATGAACTGGAGTGTAATAAAATAACGCGATGAAAATTTGGTTTAATCTTTGGTCAATCCCTAAGCTGGATAAAAGCATCATAGTGATCAATTTTTGAGTTATCAAGCCTTGTTTCTTTCATTCTCTTTTTCATTAATACTGTACGTAGCACGGCATAATAACCCACAAATTAATAACGATAAAATCCCTAATTTCATTGACACTCTACAGCATTGGCTTCATACTTTTATTTATTTGTTTATCAGTTTCTTTTCATAAAAAAAGTTTCAACATGGATCATATTTAAAACGTTTCTCCTCATAGCAATATATACTCGTATAAATATAGCATTCATTATATTTAAAAAAAAAATGGTACAAACGTTATCATACTCCCGAGAAAAATCTGTTTTCGGAAGTAGTAAAACTGGCAACATTTTATTAATTTTTTTAATTTTTATTTTTGTCTAGAATGTCTCGAATGTAAAAAAAATTTGCACTTTTTTACACTTTTTCATAGTTGCTTCAGCATTCAGTATAACGAGTGGTCTTTGAAGATTTTTTCTACATTTACTGAAAAAAGTTTATGAAATTTTAAACATTTAATTTTATTTGTCAAATCTGAGTTTTGATATGTAAGTTTATAGGTTGAAAATGCGTCAGATCTCACCCTTACTCAATCACGATTTTAAGTAAATTTTAGATTTATACATGTTTAATAATCTTTACTGTGATCCTTTAAATATATATGAAGCTTGTCATGTGCAATAATTGGTACAGAGTACAAATAAACAATCTATATATTTTTATTTATTGATTTAAACTTCACGAGATACATGAAATATGAGAAATAAATATTTATTATGGGCGGGCTTATGCAATTTCAATTTCAACATTTTAACCTGTTTAAATGCGCAATTATCTAAACAGCATTAAAACATACATCATAGCATCAAATAATGTGGCATTTTCAGGGGCATTTTATAAACCAAATTTGTTAGGGGAAAATTTCAGAGGAAACCGAAACTTTATTCAGGAGTGAAGTTTGGAAATTTAAATCCATAAAAAAAATCTATTAATATGATTTACATCTATAAAATACAATACTCGCCTAACCCTGTCGCACTGACTTTATTATGATATTTATTAAAATGCGTATTATTATTAAGTAAAGTTTTTTTGTGGCTTTCGCGTTTTGGTAATAATACTGAGAGAAAATCAAAATTATTGATTTACCGAATTTAAAAAATCCTTGGAAATTTCAAATATTTGATTAACCCGGCGTTATGGGTTGGTGTCACAAGTCACAAGTATGTGGGGTTGGGTCATCATGACCTATTATTCAAAGCCAGGTATTTTTTAAATATTTTTAAGCTTTTTTATTGTAGCTATATTCCACTTTAATAAGGAATTGATTGAACTGATGAAATGACATTATTGAATTGATGAAATGACATTATTTCGACCTAAATATAAAAGTATATATTTTTTACCAATAAACAAACCATTTAATAAAAGTTAACAAAATTAGCTTGTTCTAGCTTAATCATACTGAACACTTATTTTTTATCATTCTTTTAATTTAAATGACACTTTTAGGAACTTAACAGTTTACAGGTAGTTGATAGAGATGTGGCAAGTCACAAAGTGTTGTATCAATATGAAGTTTTTGATTCATTTGATGTGCATACATTATTTTACGGTAGGTACTGAAAATTCAATCTTAGATTATCTCAATGCGCTGAAGATAATAATAATTATTTCATTTACCTTGGGAACACACGCAGCCTGTAAGTAATTTGATCATCCCGCCCCGCCAAGGTAAACGAGGGAAATTATATCGTTTAGTGGCAAGTCAGACGACTTGATAATTATTATCAGTAAGGTAATGCGTTGTGGGTATCCGCCGTACGTACGTAGACACAATGTACAATCGAAGTTCTAGTGCTGGAGTAATAATCTCATTTGCTCTGTACTCGAAGATTGAAAATTCAAAACTAGACAAGATTTAAACAAAAAAAATGATTTTATCTCTTTTATATAATGTAACGTCATGATATGAATATTATAAATATGTTATTTTACATAAAAAATCACATTTTTTTGGTTCCAGGGTGAATGAGTATTATTCTGAATTGAGCCACGTGTTACTAGAAATGAACCTAAGACCAGAAAGTAACTAGTTTAGAACACTCACCCGTAGTCCCCTTTTACCTCGCAAATTTTCAAAGTTTATGGGTACATAACGACCAACGTTTATCAATTATTATTATTTTTTTATTCCATCCAGTACGCCACTAAACAAGAAAAAGGTTCTGTAAAATGATTTACCTGTCCATACTTCTCATGCTTAGTGCTTTGAGAATTTAGGACTAATGTTCGATATCACATATAAATTTCATTGCCTTATATGCCAAAGTAGATGGGGAGGAACTTAGTCCGTGAATCGTGTGATTCTTGCTTTGAAATGTTAAAAGCGAAATAGCAAAAATTACGTGTTATTATTTATTTATTTACCCTTTGAAGGCTTGTATATAAAACATTGTTAAGTTGTACTGGAGCATCATAACAAGTATATATTACATAAATAATAAATTGAGCATGAAAGACATTAGTAGGTATAACACAAGTAGGTATTAAGTATTCAATAAGTAAGTTGTACAAAGGATTTCAACAAGCACATTGGTATTTGGGCTCAGGCTTGTTATATATTATGATTCCTGCCAAAATAAGCATTTCGTTCTTGGGTTCCGCTCATTAGTCTGTCATTTTGGGGTTATCTTAATCATAAAGATTTTTTTACTAGATAAAGTTGTTGTTGAGTAAAGGAGCTTTTTAATTTGTATATAATATGAAAAAGAGGGCACTGAATATTCGTTGCTTCTACGCTACAATTTTTGATATATTTTTCTCCCTTAAACTTAAACTAGTATTTTTGTCCCTTATAAACCCCCATTTTCTCTGAAGAAAAATAAACAAATTTCGCTAAATGTAAGCAAAACGTTTCTTTTGTGTTTGAACAACTTGCTCGTGGTTTAAAGAAAATAGAAATACAACATCGAGAAAATGTAACGTCCTCACGATATAACTCTATTCAGTTCTTTCGTGACATGGATTTTATAATAATAAATGTGCGGTATATTTAATTTCAAATTTTTAAATTCCTTTTAAAAACTTAATTTTTGAATTCCTTACAGGTCAATGTAAAATAATTGCTATAAATTACTAAATTTTATCCATCCACAAAAAAATAAAATAAATAAGTGAAATATTTTTATTGCAATTATTATTTTATATTTTTTATAATTCACCGCACAAGAGCGCATATGTCTGCACAATGAAAATACATGATAATTAATATCGTCACCCGGTTGAGCACCATTATGAGGTGGGTTAAGATAGTGGCTGTAGGAAGGGATTTATTAATGCGGGTCTTGAAGAGGCCAAAAACATATGCCGGTTTATTTAATATTATTGTTTATACAAATTTACGCACCCTATAAAACTACCTTGGAATAAAAATACTAATATAATTGAATCTTGAAAAAAAGTGGCAAGAACATAATCTACTCAAATCGCTTGGACAAGCCAATAAACATCCCATTTCATATGACCGTAGAGCTTGTATCCAATTTTTTTCACGGATACTTTCAGTAAGCATAAAAATACCCTTCATCCTAAAAATAGTCAAATAACAACACTACCCTCGCACAAGTACTTATCGGCAGCCGAATATTGGCCGTAGCTTTTCAGCCCGCGCAACTGCTTAACATAAACAAACCCCCCGGGAACCTTCCTCTCCCCTAGAAGCCTTCTTCACGGCAGCAGGCAGCCGGAGCGCGATTCCTTAATATATACCAGTTTGCTTATGCTAATTTGGATATATACGGAACGTGACGGCGTGATGGCGAATAGCGGAAGGCTGTATAAGTGTGGAACCTTCTACACAAATAAGCTATATAAATATCGGCTCTATTTTTATTCACCTTTATTTATTTCAAGGGTTAAATTAAAGTATTTTTCCTGAGTTAGAATTGAACACAATTTAATCTTACCATTCCCAGTATCTTTGGGGAGGAGCAACAAACTAAACTATCGGTCATACGGAAATCGCACAGAACCATCTTAGGAAATAAAGACTAAATATTCAACATGTTTGACGTTCTAGATATACGTCAAGACGCTACTAAAGTACATTTTTCAACAAAAATTTCAACAAATAAAAAAAAAGTTAGACAAAGAAACAAAAAAAATCTTTCACTCATCCATTGGAGCGACAGAGCAATTTAAATATTTTTTCTCGGATTGCTAAAGGAAATTTTTCCGCCCACATTAAAAAAAATCATACCTCCTAATTTGAAAATGTAGACATACAAACATATTATCGTTCTATATAGCCAATGAATTCCCCTATCTATTGTCTGTTATCATATATTTGTAGGATTTATAAAAAAAAAATACAATTAAATCTTTAACTTTAAAACATTTTAAAGTATCTAGATAACATTTATTTTGTTATATTTTGAATGTACAATATATTATATAGTCGTTTTAATAAAAAAACATTCCAATATTTGCCACTTTTTGGCAACAAAGCAATCCGTGGTTATGAAAATAGTGCCATAATGTGGCAAAAAGCGCTCGAGTGGTTTATTACAAAAAAAGATGAGAACAAAAAAAATCAGATTCAAATTTAAAAGATGGATTTTAGTACAAATTAAGAGCAATTTTATAACATAAAAGAATAAAATAAATTCACGTAACTACCTTTATAAAACACACATCATTGTACCTCATATTGTATGTCGAAGTTTTTTTTTAATCAGTTTAAACATAATTCGATATTTACCGAAAATAGTAATTATTACCTACTCATCTAAACCATCTTAAAAATAAAATTATTTATATATGTCGAATTGTGACATAACTACAGTTTGATAATTTTCGAAACAGCTGTTACAATAATAATACAAAAATCTTGCAGAACTAAAACTATTAAATTTAATTTGTCACACAAGGACAATGTTATGAATATTTCACACTCAGATTTTAAACTTGCAATTAACTAGTGGAGCCAAAATGTAAGAAACTATCACTCACCCACGAACGTTTTTTAATCCATTCAATACAACTCCAATCTAAGCATTTACGGATCTGAGCTATAATGATAAAATAAAATCCCCACTAGATCAACGTCAGAAAAAATTAATCTTTACTCGCAACAAGATGTATTGCTTTATAAACAATCTTCTTCTCAAATTCATTGCTGAGGATCCTGAAACTTACTCCAATTTTAAAGGTGGACAAGGCTCCTCCATTCCTCGCGGACCTGGAGAGCTGCTGGATCTATGTGACCATGTTTCAACACCGTACAGAAATTTGAGGAACATCAACTCCCGGACGAGTCTCATCTTAGTAGCATTCGTATACCCCTGTCACTCCTCAATTCAAAGCTCCTTAAATTATTATTATTTTGTAATTTACTAAGAGTCTAAGGAAATAAATGTGGTTTCCTTTGTGGTGTCATCGGTTGTTTTTAAAATCGGCCCGAGGTGTCAGGCTTTAATTAAACCGAGAGTATTTTAGGTTTAACTCCGCCGCGAGTTTATTTTCCAACACTTCTAAAAGCCGAAGCTTAAAGCTCCCGAAAAACTAAAGCCGCGCAAAGTTTTAATCCCGCCTGGATTGTATTGCAGTCGTAACTCCGCCTCGCAAAGAGTTAAGCGCTGTCAAACTTTAAAAGCTTCTGGCGTATTGGGCAGTAAAGCACTTGCTGCAATAATGTCGCCGGCTGCATTCTCAGTACGTAAACTGTAAACACTAAACACCCGCAGACAGCGGCACTTACCCCCTTCTGTGTTGTGCACTCTGCACAAGGTACCGTACCCCGGTCCCTAGTCTAATGGAAGAATTTAATCAGCAGCGTTGGAGGTTGCTAACTTTGCTATGGCAGGTAGTAAATTGGAACATACGACTTGGGCTGCATAATTTTATTTGCTGTTTGTCAATGCAGGATTTGGTCGCTAAGTCAAAAAAGCTTATTTATATACTTCATTGTGTTAATTGTCGTCTAACTTCAGATTTAGACATCCTTTTTTGTAATCAATAGTTTTATGATGTACGTCGCTAATCGGTTCAGATCCTCACCTACCAACGACGGAGATCGCGTGTTAGATCGGATAAATTATAATGAATTTATATATGTATTATTTCACACTTAATTATTGTAGAATATCGGAAGTACTAGTGCAGACCCGTGAAAAATTACAGGGTATTTTAATGTAGAATTTGTGTATCTAAAATATATTTTTTCAAATATTTGCCTAAATTTGCTTTGCTGTCAAAAACAATAAATATTGTAATTTTTACATCAGAGTTAAACAGAAATTTACATTTCCAATGAACACCGTCAGTAAACTTGATAATACAAAAAAGTTGTTATTTTCATAAATTTACAAAATAAATACATATTTCCGAAAAAGAACAGTTTAAAAAGGCGCGTACTTTATCGCTTGTCTAAATTAAAACAATCAGTTTCATTTTTAAAGATTTAAAAAAAAAATTGAGTTCATTAAACGTGAATACTTTTATGCAAGGATATTTCACCACTTCACACAACAACAACCAAAATTAGTATGTATGATATTTGCAGCACGTTTCAGAATAATAGACGCACCTACTCTCAGAATCGTACTGACGAAAGAACATTAATCAGAATTTAGACATTGCTTGAAATGGTGAAAGCCGTGACCAGATCAAAAGAGCTACGTAGGTACCTACATTAATTCTTCGTCTTCCCCGTTTCCTTCGCTACCTCTTATTCTTCCAGTCTCACAACCTATCCTGAATTGGCGATGCCATGGTCCTGGTGGCTCTGGACAATCAAGAGCAGTCGGGAGATGGGACTCTTGAACGGTATTAAATGATTTTCGTTTATATGGCGGTTTTTTTTTCGGAATACCTTCACAAGAATCTAAACTGCGACAGTCTGGAGCCCTTGAGACTATGGCATTACAAATTGGGGAATATTGTGAGGCTGAAGGTACCAAACATGATTAAAGTCATTTCGAGCAACGTTTCAATTCGGAATGGTGTATTATACCAAGGCGATACTGACAGTATCTTCCACTCTGGAACGTGCCGCAAATACGCTATACATTATTTTAAATGAATAAAATGGTGAAATAACACAAATTAATCGTATAAAATTTACCTACCCACGCCGGAATTTGAACACGCGACTTCCGGATTGTTAGTCGAGATCCTTGCCCCTCGATCACAGAAACTATGCTTGCTGCACGCATGGACAAATACAACACAAATATTTGTGTTGATATTTTGTGGTTGTGTTTGGATTAAAAAAATCTGAACCATTGCGCTGTTTGACGCTTTTAGAAAGGTGTAATATCTGAATGTATGTTACGGGTTTCGGGCAATACTCGACGATGCAATCTTCAATCCATGATCTAAGGAACCATCTGAAGAATTTCGATCAGTTACATGTCTCGCAGGGAATGCGATAAGAGTCAGCAGAAGTTTTATTGGCGTTTTGCTCAGCTGTGACGAAATAAAAGATACCACTAAACCTCAGTCAGATATGGAGATATTTTCAATCTATTCCTTGTCGCCGATTCTGCGGATGTTGAGATTGAAAAGAGTCACATTTCTGAACAAAATAGGTACAACAAACAGGGTGTTAAGGACTATTCGATTTACTTTAACCAATGATTTCTGACATTATTTGGAGTATGTGATCGAAGTTTTGGTCTCCAGTGTTTTATTTAATGTCAAAAAATTTTAATAAAAAAAATCTGTTACATGTCGTCAGTAACCGTACAAAACCACACTCTGTCCCCATCTTTGCAATACCTAGTGATTTTTATATTTTTTTTAAAAAACTTTTGAAGGTTATTATCATTAATGTAATATATAATATACTAGCTGACTATCTACTGGATGGTTACCTAACATAGATAACCAAGTGTTGTGTGAATAAATTAACTCACGCCGCCATCTGTATAGAACTTGCAAATAATTACAAAGCATTGTCCTATAACAAACATTTAATTCGCAATAATAAATATTGAGGTCAATAATCGAGATAAAAAATATCCTATCTTTTAGTGGGACCAAATTACACACAGTAAGCCAAATTTCATTAAAATCGGTTAAGATTTTTCGAGTTTACCTTGGACGAACATTGTGATGCGAGATTTTTATATACAGTTGCGACCATTATGTTTTATACTTTTTCTGTGTCTTGTTCATTTTCATATTTTAATTTAGATTATTATTGTTATCTTCTTCTTCAATGATATATATTTTATAGATTTTATTTGAAAAAAAAAATGTCACCGGAGACCCAAAAATTCATTTACATTTTTTACTTCAAATCACTGCTTAGTAAGTCCTTTAACGTCCCGTATGTGTGTTAGTGCTAAAAAATCTATGTTTTACGCCAATTTAAACTATTGTCCCTGAAGTTAGATCTAATTTCCTACTTCGGTCGTCCAATTATATTATACACAAATAATGTATTTAAATAATTGGCTGTATCAGTTTTCTGTAGATCCGCATGAAAAAATTATACTTTTAACGATTTCCTCTTAACGAGTGCTTGCGACAAATTAATATAATTCGGTGACACCAATGCGGAGATTCTAAACATCTATTAATTTATGGTGACAAACTGTAGTCATATTTCTCATGGTGCCTTTAGTGTGGTGACAGAAATATTATTAAGATAACTTTACGACCAATTGGTAGTAAATATATTTGACTCTATATTCTATATTTGGCTAGGGGCCAAAGGATGTAAGTAAAATTATTTTTCATGTAATATCCAAAAATTAATTATTTCATATAATTTTCACATTACAATATTTATTTGCATTATCACGATCATCATACTAGGCTTATGCCCGTATTATGGCAGTCATACATAGGCTACACTACAATGGAAAAATAAGAATAGTGAATTAAGATGCAAAAAATACAAACAATATTTTTTAAATATATATAAACCATAACAAAAAACCAAACTAAATTAAAACTGAATGATAAAATAAGAGTTACGAATGTAGTAGATGTTACGGTTCGGATGAATAAAGAAAAAGTTGTTATTAAAACAATAAAAATCCGAAAACTTTAATATCGTGATGAGACATCCATAGAACTTCGAGATCTTGCAACTCATAATGCTGGGAAAGATTGCCGGAAGACGGGGCCCTGGAAGAAGGAGGAAATCGTGGCTGATAAACCTGAGACAATGGCTTGGCCAGTCTACTGTAGGACCGTTCCGGGCCGCAGTAAACAAAGTCCGCATAGCCAACGTCCGTTGAACGGACAGGGCACGGGAAGAAGAAGAAGAAGATAGAATAAATATTTCGAAGAAAGTAAAAGTAAAATAGTCCAAGAATATTAAAAAGCAAGATGAAAAATACCCCAAAGTGTATTATAAGACCTCCCTTTGAAAGAAATAAAAAGCACAGAACTAATTACGACTGTATAGAGCGGTAAAAATCTCACTAAAAATACCGAACAATTCAAAAGAAGAGTAAGGTGTATTAAAATATAAAAGAAAAATACGGAAATTTGTATTCGTTATTTTCAATTCATGTAATTAAATTTTAAAAATACATGTAGGTGCCTACGGTTCTAGAGCGACAAAATCATAAAAAATTAAATGTAGCTGGAAATAGTTAAAACTTGGATTCAAATCGCTTCTTCTAAGTAACTTTTAGGTGAATTTTTAATTTTTCAAAACGCTAAAATGACAAATTGTTCAGACGTAGGACCAGATGTAAGAGAGCTCTGAGAGAATATCGGATAAAAATTTTAATCTAAATATATATAGAAATATATTTTGCGATGGATTATTTTCCCGGAAGTTTGCTTTGAATGTAGCACCTACACGGAGAAAAATATTATTCTAAAATACGATCATTTTATACGTAAAAACGGGACTAAAGTTCTTCCGAACAAATTAACAGGGTTTCAATGTTTATTGGCGGGAAGAATAATTTGTTGGTATACGTAATTTCGTACGTATACCAACAACTTATTCTTACATTTTCCCGCCAATAAACATCGAAACACTGTTAATTTGTTCGTAAGAACTTCGGTCCCGTTTTTGAACCGTTCTTACGAATAAAATGATCGTATTTTAGAATAACATTTTTTTCCGTGTATAAGATTTAAATTAAAGATTTATTTATCACAATGTTATTTACCTTTCACAATGTATAAATTTATATCCTAAGGATTTATGTGAATTTTTTGATCTTCTTACTTCGAACAGGTTGATTCCACTAGAACTTCTAAAATACCAGTCCATCACAACTTTTTCTGTCTCACTTTTGTGTCTCGCCTAATGATGTAAAAGAGTTTGTTTCGTTTACAATCTACTAGTTCCATTTTCTAACTCAAATAACGTGGACAACATTAAAATGCTTCTGGCATAGTCAGAACTATTTTGCATACGTAGTGTACAAATAGAGACATAAGGACTTTTGCATGTGTGAAAGTTCAAACCACAGAACACCATTGTTAAAGAATGTTCACTCTGCCAGTTCTCCAGGGACACTTCGATGCTGCACGTCGCAACACGGAATGCTATTGAATGGCTGATAAAACTCAAAATTCCAAGTCAACCACCATCTTGAACCATAAAAATATGAAATATTCATGCTTATTAATTAGGTAGCTGTATAATATTTTTTCCAAAGATTTCATTATGTCCAGGTGCACAACGTTTTCAACACAAACACTAATTTTGAATATCGCGCTTACGGAATATGAGATCCTCTCCCGGAACTAAAATTCACAACGAGCCCTACAAAATTTCAGTTAAAATTAAAAACTTAACTAAATTCAACACCAGGATTAAAAATACCATATCCAATAACATACAATATCCAGTGTTTCCAATATAATGTCCCTTGCTTATATTTACTAGGCATGTTCAGAAAGTAAGTGTACTGTGACCACAACGGGCTGTGGTTTTTCAATATTGAGTGATAGAGCAGGAACTCCTGACCAAAGCGAGCTTCGCAGGAACACGGTACATAAACTCAGGTTGTAGTGTCCAGTTGCGTGAAAGATGTTGGCAAGAAATCCCGCCAAGCACAGTCGGGTCTATAGCTCCCGCGAGTTTCTTGACCCGAATTGGAAGGTGAGGATTTTCTTAGCTTTATTGTGACTGGAGATGAAACACAAGTGGATCATTACACCCTTGAGATAAAAAGACAGCCGTTACAGTGGCCTGACACAAATTCTCCATCTGCAAAAAAATCAAAACCTCAATTTCCTACAAAAATTCTCGGCCTCAGAATTTGGGACCGAAAATGCAACATGCTGGTCGAATTTCGGGAGACCATAAATGCACAACAATATGGTGAGGCCCTAAAAAATGTTAAAAGGACCATTAAAAGAAGCGGGGAGGTTAATAACAAGGTGGGGAATGTTGACAAGAGGATTGGGCTTGTTACACGACAATGCGCGTCCTCACACAGCCTTTGCGTCCAAGGCCCTCTTATTCTTAGCCGGTACTCATTTGGTTGGGATGTTTTGGACCACCCCCCGTGTTCCCTGATTTGACAACTTCACATTATCATCTTATCCCTAAAGGCGCATATGGGTGGAACAAAATTTTCGATTGTGTGGAAAAATAGTCAACAAGTGTACCATTTTTTTCAAATACACTATTTCTAACAAAACATCAAAATCTTGTACACTCACTTTCTGAATATGGCTCGTATCTACCTTTACATAACTGTATATAGTATGAACATTTTTAATCAGCGTCACGAACATTACCTATGCAGGAAGTGTTTTTTAAATGTTATTGACCGATGAGCTGGTAGATGCAATCTGTTTGTCTATATCTCTTCTTAAGTTAAAAGTAGTTGTAAAAAATTAGGACAGATCCTTTGAAAAAATGTACAGTAACCTTAAGGATTTTTTTTTTACAAAAACAGCGCTATTAAAATAATGCAAATAGTATATTAAGTTAAATACATATCGTACTCTAGTGTTTGATTTTTTTATCTTAGTTCGAAAAGAGACCAAACAAGCAGAGAATGCAATATCGATTTAAATCACACCGTGTTAAGATTTCAATGAATGCCATTTCAAATTTTAATGAAAATTCAAACTGTTTACTTTAATTCTGACGAAGAAACCTTTGTTTTTGAGAACATGTTGATTATTTTTATTAAATAGAGAAAACGAAGTTGGTTATTTTCATAAAATTATTATGTTCGCTTACGTAATAATATGTTTATTACATATTTATTGAACTCAATTGTAATATAGCATATCGGATGGTGCACCAACCACCCTGTGTTGTCGTAGTAATATCTCAAGAATGAATAACAGTAATATTAACATTGCAGAAACTAAATGGTGGCACCATAAGCATTTTATTTATAAAGGCAATTAGTTGGACGTTTAGTGCCTTGTTTCTATTATGGAAACACATCAACTAACAATTCTTAAAAGCGGCTCTAAATGGTGTAAAGGTCACATTAAGAATTCGTTTTTTCATTGACATTTTAAAAATAAAGAATTTACATTTTTAATAATTCAGTATTCGACAAAGTAGTTACATAGTTCTTGGTCAATGAACAAAAAAATTAAGGAAGATGTTGAACTTTCGTGGAATTAATTTTATAAACTCTATTTTTAATAATTGGACTAAATTATTTCGAATAATGTTATATCTTTTCAATTTGGTAGGCCTTGGACTCCATGGCAAACGGACGTCCCTCCGTACACTCCGCGTCACTTATTCCATGAAATCGTTTTTAAATTAACTTCATATTATAAAAAACAATGCGAAAGAAAGGAGTTAATGTTTTTTACTGGCCTTTACGAAATCAACTTGTAAAAAACAATTCTCAAATACCTTCTCCAACCATTTCAAATTCAGATGTCGAACTTTTCAAGGACTAGGGGATCACCTTAAGGGAAGTACTTGAATTACTTTAACCAGTGATTCCTGACATTATTTAGAGTAAAAAATGTTATAACAATTTTGGTCTCCAGTGACAGTTCTAATGTTTTTTTATCAACTAAAAACTTAAACAAATTGCTAGGTATTGGACTGGTATGATCAGGGTGAGGGGGTGGGAGGTAACTCGGCCCAATGACCAGTGACCAGTGACGACCAGTAATTTTTTTATTTTACTTAAATTTAAAAAAAAAATAAAAATACAGTAATTGTTCAAATCCTAAAAAATTAAGAAAGTAAGCAGGTAAAGGAACTGTTTATTGTTGAAAATTTCAATTACTACTATCCCAAAATAAGTTCTTTTGAATAATAATGAATTTTTTGTCTACCTTTTGGCGTAGTCTTTGACACTATGGACGGATCCTCTTAATTTATATAATATTAGTTCCATTTTGGTTCTGTTTAATTAAAGAGGAATAATTAAATTATTTTTTAATCATCATCTTTATTTACCCGGAAATTGGTCAAGATGAAGGTGTACTCCGTGTTTTGGGAATACAACTTTAAAGGCAAAGTACAGCAAACGAATGCTAGCATATTTATGAAAATGTTTTATAACCTAACTATAAATATGCCTTCTGCCAGCCTTAATTCATACACATCAACAAAATCATCGCTTAAATGGAATAGTGACATTTTTCAAAATGTTTGGAAAATAAAGTTATTTGTTAAAGCAAGTCTGATATCAACATTATTTTATATGGATAAGGACATTTTAAAAAATTACACGTCAAGATCACCAGATGTCGCAAGGGTCATTTGTGTACTCTATTTCCTACTCTCTAATCTGCCATGCTAAAATCGCTGACGTTTATAATACGCCTCTTGTGAAGTATAAGACTGCACTAATGAAACACTTTAATGCCACATATTTCACTTCATAACAGGTTTTTGGTTTTGCTTCTTTTCACTTTCAACTTGTTACAAATGTATATTATTTTCTTTGTTCCCATAATTTTTCACTCATCAAATTTTAATACTGTGCTAATAAAATAAAAAAACACATATGTATGTAAATGGCACTAGTGCCGTAAATTCCAAATAAATAAATAAATAATATAACCTAACTATAATAACTTATAACCTTTTAATATTCTTAATTGGATCAATGCTCTAAGCAGAAGCAAAGCACTGAGGAAGATAAACGCCATAAATATTCGACTTCTTACCCCTTGAAAACTCCACGTAATTTTGGTATTGTCTGCGGTAAAGTAGCGCCAAAGTTGTTTTTATTTTTTTATGAATTATTTTACAAGAACGAAAAAAGTCAATATAGTCAAAAATAATCTTAGGCATAAAGGGGTATTTTTAAAAAGTTGTCAATTTCAATTTATATTTATCTAATGAAAAAATAAATTCATTTTTTTATAAGAAAAATTCTCTTTTTAACTTTTGAAGGTTATTCCCATCAATATAATATATTATTGAAGAATAAGATAACAATAATAATCTAAATTAAAATGAACAAGACACAGAAAAATAATAAAACATAATGGTCGCAACTGGGACTCGAACCCAGATCTCACGTCTTACCGGGACGTAGCTCTACCAATTTAGCCATTGCGATTTATTATGAGACTGTCGTATTTGTCAACTTCATTTTTCAAATTTCAAATTTCAGAATTAACAATATTATCTTCGACTAATATTTTTTCCATATTATTGGCAGCTATGTTTGTTTATATTCAATGGCTAAATTGGTAGAGCGTCGTCCCGAGAACACGTGAGATCCGGGTTCGAGTCTCTGTTGCGACCATTATGTTTTATTATTTTTCTGTTTCTTGTTCAAAATATACTTTTTTATTTTAATAATGTAAACCGATTCGTAGTAAAGATTAATCTAAATAGTGATTTGGCGTAAAATTTTATCTGTGGGGTGGAAACACCAAAGATTGCTTATATAATTTGCTTGCTTGCTCATCTCTGTATTGATACACGAAACTACGGTTCATACGGCAAACTCAACGATATTATAATTTCCTCGGGCTGTGGTTAGTGTATTTCTATGTATATATGTACTATGGTGAATATAGGCAACAAATATTGCTACCTAAACTTCATTGCAAACGAGATGTGATTTATGAGGTGTTTGCCTACTTCAAAGATTTTTTAATCTTAAGAGTGATTGACCAGCGGCTGAGAATAAAAGTTTAAAAATGCTTGCAACTGTACAGGGAGGTTCCAATGAGAAAAGATCCATTATTCCCCGTATAAAAATTTTCAAATAAAAAAATTAATATGTTTTTCTTTCATTCAAAACTTGCTTTAATATACACCTACATTCAAGTAAGCAATAAAAATGCTAAAAACGCACGATGATAAATTATTAAATATCGTCCACTTCTTGTAAGTATTTATGATTTTTCAATAATTTCTAAACAAAATAAGTGTGTAAATTTTTTTTTTAAATATTTTAGTTTGTAAAACCTTAAATAAATAGAAAAAGTGAGGTATTTTTGACACAAAATACGTTCTGGGATTTATTTTTTAGTGATTTTAATTTAATTAAAATTTTAATTTTGAAAACTGTGTTGACTAGATTATGTATTGATTTATTTTGAGGTGTGATTATATGATTTGAAATTTGTATTATTTAATAGAATCTATCATTTGAAAATTGAACAAATCTGCCAAAGACCAACGGTATAGTATTAGTATTTTAAAAATACACTTAGTTTGTCAAAATTTTAAAACTGCGTGTACCAGATAAAATAACAATCTTTCAAAATCAATTTATGTTCTTTTGTAAAAAAACCGTCAATTCGTTTAGAATTTGATTTTAAAAAGGACTAATTTCCTGCATTCTCTGGTAATAACCTCCCTCTCCTTCCTTCTTAATAACTCAAGTTTTCATTATGAAATAAGAGCTCTACTTCAAAACACAATACTACTGTAAAAACCAAACATCCAGAGTTTCATAAGCCTAATTAATATAATTTTTTTGCGTACCTATCTGATTCGCTTTTTTACATTTATTTAGGGAGGTACAAAAAAATATAGGGTAATTTTGTTAAACGAATCCCGAATGCAGCTCGTAAATTAAGATTCATAAAATTATAATACCGATGCGAAATAATTTCAACTGGGAGTTTTCAGTCAATTCAATATTATTAATACAATTCTGAAAGATATTTTCACGAAAGGAATAATTCAAATAAATAAACAATTTGGTAGACGGTGATGGGTATCGCCGCCCCGGGAACCATTTTTTATTGGATTACCAACACCTCTGCCATAGGTCACCCCAAGTGGTTTGTTACGTTTGGTGATTTTTCAGGGGTGCCAGGGTTCATGGGGTGGGATTTGTCCGGGACTTAGTGGTGATGCGTCTGCACACTAATTGCGTGGCGGGCCAGTTCGGGAGAGACTAGTTGAGACAGGACAATTGACTTCTCTAGCAGGGCTTTCTCGGAACATCACCTTGCACCGTAGTGGGAGGGATGGAATCATTCGTCCGTCACTCTTGGACACATTGACCCTCAGATTCCCACCCCTCATACTTTTTTCCTTCCCAGAACATCCTCTCATTTCTTTCATAAAAAAACTTTCCACACAGATGGCATATACCCAAAGATGGCATAGGCCCTGAAGAGAATTATTTTCTTCAGAGCCTCATGTGTTTTAAAAAAAAAATTATAGTCCCAACTGCTCCCGTCTGGAGCCAGTGAGACCATGGCATCCCCAATTGGGGTATGTTGTGAGGCTGAAGGTAAGCGGGGAAGGGAAGGAGATGGGAAAGATAAATGGGGGGAAGTACCTGGCTATTCAGATCTAGTTACTAAACACGACTAAAGCCATTACAATCAACTTTTCAATTCTGAATGGTGGTCTTGCACCAGGGCGATACTGAGAGTATCTTCCACTCTGGAACGTGCCGCAAATATAGTATATATTATTTTTAATGAATTAATTGTGAAAAAACAGAAATTAATCAAATAAAAATTATTTGCGCACGTCGCGTTCGAACTCGCGACTTTCGGTATGGGAGTCCAAAGCCTTGCCTCTGGACTACGCCGGCCGCCATGTGTAGTGCTATTGTTAGAGTAAATCTGGTGAATGGACGACAATTGAAAAGCAAAGGCACTGAATTACTAGAGTTTATGCATTGTGACCAAATCTTAGCAACCATCTTCTTCTTTTTAAATACATTTATTTGAATACATCTATTTTAAATTAGATTTTGTTGTCTTGAAATAATAGATGTGCTTAACCCGATCAACCTAAAAATCGGCAAAGAGATTCTTTGTCGATGACAATTCATTATATCATGGTGGCACTTGCGCACACACACCCAAAGAGATAAAATTGAAAATAGATGCGTTAAAGTAAAAAAAATATATATTTTTACCGGTTTATTTTTATCCTATACCTATCCTACTTGCATCTCCTTCTGCTCCTCCGGTTTCACGCCATTAGCACCCTAAACTAGAAAAATCATTTCCCTACCCAATAATATCCTAATCAATTCAAATATCCTTGTTAAGTGGATTTCCTCTCAACATCCACAGGTGTAATGAAACGTGGCCTTGATTTTACTGACAATATCTGTCTTTTCGACTACATAAAAGAAGCCTCTGACGGGTTTTATAGGCATTCTATGTCAGATTAAAATAAAATTAAACAACCTTGAAACTTTCACCTCAGACAAGAAGCCTGTTTATATTATTACCAGACAGTAGTAAAATTAAAATATTTTGCATTAATTTAACGACAATGATGAAAAGTTGCATGAAGCATTTTAGAAACACTCATCTTATCGCCAGTGGCTTGGAGTGATGTAATTTATTTTTTTATTTAATTTGACACTTTTTCGTTGACGTATCTGAGGAACTTTTCTAAAAAATCTCACCAGTATTACAGTACAACTGTTTTCAAATAATTAAAAATCTTTATTACTTAAAAAACCTGGAAAATTTTGTTTTTATAAAAAAAGTGGATGACATTTTAGATATGTAAAAAAAAAAAACACTATTTTTCGACATAGACCCCGCTACGATCGACGCACTTATTAAGTCCTTAAGTACTAGGTCCTTGATTCCCTTTTAAATAAATAAATTTAATCGTTTATTTCTCAGTTGTTTTTTTTTTTTACAATATATATACATTTTTGATAACACATTGGTTCTATTGACGAAAAGGTCACTGCTGAGCTGCAATTCAGGATTTCTCCTGTAATGCAGGTGGTTTTCAGCAGTTGAGTCGTTTAACTCCGCCGCCAAAATTGACCTTCGCATCCTCATCGTCCTCTCCATACGTTTTCCAGCAAAATGTTGCTTCAGTAGAGAACAAGATAGAAATCGTGTCAATGATTACCTTTTGGCTTTCGGAGTTAGGTGGTGATATCAAGTTTCATCCCAAAAAAGCTTCTCCTTGGTTGGAAAAACGGTTCAAAAAGTCCCGAGCGCTAAGTTTTTTTTTAAAGTCATCAAATAAGTCACCAAAAATCAAAATTTTATAATTTTTTTTAACTCTAAATTTACAGGAATCATCGGTTGAAGTAAGTCAAGTACTTACGTCAACACCCTGTACGTCGATAGATATTTTCATGTATTATCAGCATCAGCTATTGTCCACAACGAAACGGAAAATAACAATTCTATTTATGGACAAAGTAGGAAAAATAAATTTCGTTCATTGTAAGAATATATTTATGACAAACATTAATTATTTTATGCCAGAAAGTTGAATTTTAGCGATTTCTTCTCACATGCTTCATATTATATGCACGGTTTTTCTCACATGATTCATATTCTATATACAGTTCTCGTCATAATTTTAAATACCATAATAATATCAAAATATTTAATTAAAATTTATTCAAATTTGACAATTTGGCATCACAAAATGATGTTAATATTATTATGTACATACCAAGGCAATTGAATTGTGTAGTGGTATACAGAGGATGTAACTTTATTTTTATTTTTTATTATGTACTATTTTGATTGTCCTCACATGGTTTATTTTCTATCGACTTAAATATTTGATATTTTTACATGGTTCAAACTATAGAAGATGGAGAATAAAAGAAGAAAAATAACTGTTTATTTAAACTATTTTTGTAAAAATCGTCACATTGTTCATATTAAATATGCACAAATACATTCAATGCTAAGCTATTTTATGGCATCCAACTCTCGTTGCGTTACCTACGCCTACAGCAGTGATATTATTTTTATATTCGTTAAAAAATTAACATACCTTATTTACAAGTCAATAAAAATCGGAAATCAACACCATTGAAGTTGCCGTGTTAATAACATAATAATTATAAAGTCATAACCAGAGGTTCGTCGTTTTAACGCCGCCGGCTGCAATAAATTTAAGATGGTTAGAACATGATAGAAATGAAGATTTAATAGTCATAATATTAACCATGAATATTATAATAAGTTCATCTTGCAAACAGCAAACATATTTAAAAAAATATATTAACACTTCAGTGGAATAGAAAAAATTAGGTGAGACCTTTGATATTTATCTCAATAAGACTTATTAGCTATTGGGAATAAACAACTACTAATAAATTAATGTTGAAAGAAATTGATTTATTCAAGGCTTGTTTATTTGTGTCTGTCAGCATTTAAAATAAATTCGTGGTTAAGTATTTTTTATACAGACGATGAAAATTTTTCTTGTTCCAATAGGCAGTATTTTTTTTTGTTAAAGAGAGATTCCCGGGTTACAAATAACCTGATGTTGTTTGTATTTCCTCATACTTTCAACTCTGTAAGCCGAAAAAATTGATGTGCATTATGCACTAGTGGAGGACTTGCACCCGCGACGCCTGCCTGGATGAAAACCGGACATATTTGTGCACTGGGCTACTGACCGTACAGAAATATGTCAAACTATCTTTTTTAAAGTCAGAAAGTTATAATTGACTACGCCTAGCGAAGCCTATTTTAACTCGATAGTTTGCATGTCGTATGCGTGTTTTTTCGCGGGGGATTTTTTTCATCGGGACCTCCTTTGTGTACATAATGTAAAAAATATATTACAAGAATCATTCAGATTTTTTAAAGCAACTGTAGAAAGGTTGTGAAAATGCGTATCTAAAAGCGGTAAGAGGCCAAAACCAGCTTTAAAATGTAGCGCGCTGATAATGTATAACATAGTGCCCTTTCGATGGCACACAACCCACCCCTTTAAACTGTACTCTCAAAACCTGGAATCAATCAACATCAATGGAAAATTTTGTGTAGAAAAGCAAAATGCTCGTAGATTGGCATAAAAGCAAAATTAAAAAAACGATACTTCGGCTAACAGATTCAGTGAAAATGCATGAATAACATAGGCCAATCTCGTGTTTTTTTAATTGATTAAAAAACATTTATTAATTAATGCGGTTTATCGTTAAAAATTCTAACATATTTATGAAAACAAAATATATGCTTTCCAAGGCTGCACGTTTATTATTTAGTTTACGAGATTTTTACGAATACATTAATTTGTGTGTTGATTATTTGAATTAAAGTAAGGCAGCTGAATAAAATAAGTAAAAATTATATTTTATTGTAATTTTTTGATTGCGTAAGAAAAATTAAATTTTATGTTTGGGACGTTTATCTACTTATTATCGCATCGTTTTTAACATATGAATGCAGTGAAGAATAAACTTCAGATATAATTATCTAATATAGAATTCTCGTCCCACTATATAGTGATTTCATATGAACACTAATAGGGAGATAACATTTATTGACTCAGCTTAAATTGGTACTCTGAAAATTTGTTTGTTACGTTCCGAGTCCATTTCAATGTAGTGGACGTATTAGATAAAACCTTTTTATACCGCCACAGTTGACATGATCGTTACTCCTGCTACGAGTTGTCAAAATATCGAGGTTATCGTACCTACCGGCATGTAGAAAGTTCGTCATTGAAATGATAATGACATTTTTTTTGATAAATTTTATAATACCTTATTTGTAATTTAATGAAACATCATGTAAAATATATAGTTTATAATTAAATAGGTTGTAATTTATCTTTGTAAAAAGTTTTCAATCAACGTGATAGTTACCTAGATAGCATCTCGGATAAATATCCGATATTATTTATATGGTACACTTATTGACCTTTTTGTAAAAGTCTAAATGTATTTACCATTTTTTTAATGAATTTAATTATTGTTATTTAATTACCTACTTACATATCTAATGATTTAAAAAGTAATTTTATATATTTATTTTATTTTAGCTAGTCAATTTTTAACGTCCTGATGGGCTTTAATAAGTGTACAGTGTTATATAATACAATGTTTAAATAAAAATGTTAAACTTATAGAAATGAAAATTATGAAAATGGTAGGTACGAAAATAAAATTCAGTGAAAATAATAAATATATTATAAGAAAAGAGAAAAAATAAACAGAAAGATACGGAAAATAAACAGATAGATAAACATAAGATAGATAGATAAATAGAATAGATAGAGATAAGTGCGTGAAAGCGAGGAATAGGTGCATGTATGTGGTAGTCGGTCCCGGAATTATTGTTGCAGAATAATATATTTTATGAGATGCAGGAGTTCACAATAATAGGTTAAATCGTTTATATTTCTTCTGTTTTCTAGGAAATGCATTTTAAGTGTATTTAGTTAGAATGTACAGTTTATGTGTTAAAGGGCTGCTTTAGGCAGTTGTTTTGCCTTCCAACCACAACATAACCCATGAACTTTTAGATCTTCCTTTATGTAGTTCGATCAAACTCGTATTAGTTTTAATTAATCTCATACCTAACCCACATTAATATCAATTGGCTTTATCTAACAATCTACCATTTACGAATAAATAAATACCTGTTACTAGTGCCTTACAACTAATATGATTTGCCTTGTAGTGCGCGGCGTACGGATGTACCCAGTAAGGTAATAATATATAAATCTAACCACATATTTGTCTTTCCACTTTCACATCTCGCGAGGTAGGCAGTAGTTGGTAATTTCATCGATACGAAATTGACAAAGAGTGGTTAGGGGTAGAAGGCTTAGTACGCTCATGTTACTATTTCACCCCACAAATCCGTGGTGATAAATTAAAATGGGCACTAAACTGTGTTGTTTAAAGGTGCGACTAGGAGATAGGGATGGCAATTATTGGGGATGGGGGGTTTTGGGGGGTTGGCTCGGAGATAGCGTAGTACCGTGAAGCTTGGGATAGGCAAGGGTTAGGAAAGGGTTGGGGAAGGTTTTGAGAAGGAATGGGAAGGGTTGAGGTACGGTTGGAGAGGTTGGTGATACGGGTTTAAGTCGTCTGTTTCTGGAGCTTTGAGAGACTATTGATAGTTGCCGATAAATACTTATTATTGCCGCCTACTTTGAAGCCATAAGTGATGATCAGAGTGGAGAACGATCTTGTAAGGGTTTATTTATCACTGGTGATCAAACTTGGCAAATTAATTTGAGACAGTTTATAGGAAATGTTCACCCAAAACATTCATGATAAATTATTGGGAGTTTAGTTATATGGTAATTTCCTTTATTTATCAATGTGTTTAATATCAGCATAAGGGACAATTTCCTAAACATTATGATAGTTGTAAATCAACAGTTCTTCATTCTTTCATTAAAATCCTTTCCAGTTACTTGTCATCCAATTTATACACATATGTTTACTTTAGTTGTAGGTATAGTATGAATTTTGTACATGTATGTATTATTATTATTGCTATTGTGTAGTGAAGATAAAGTTTATAATACATTATGTTTTGAAATTTAGCTGGTTATTAGTATATTAGTTACATTGAAATTGTTATTTATTTGTGTTCTTACATCTTGTATTATTTTTTCTCTAATATTTGCAATATTGTATTTTTTGTAAAAATGTCAGCCCATGGGTGCAGGACCCTTAGTTTTTTTTAACTTTATTATTATTATTATTACAATTTAAAGTTATGTGAAAATCTGTAATTGGATTTTATTTTTATTATTAAGTTATTTGTAATAGATGTAAATAATCTGTTGATTATCCTAAATAAATAAATAAACATAGCAATGTATTATGTTCTTTCCAGTGATTAGAATTACTTGACATGTGTTCGGGAATCTCGGATAAAGCTCAATGTTTGCCGAGATTACAAGTTACTATATTTACGTTATCGTGTGGTTTACAATGATTTTTTAACTGGACCAAACGTCCATTCTATTAAATTCTCCGGGTAATTCTGAGGCCAGTGAACTCGGCACTAAAGATGCAATGGCTATTTCCTTAAGCGTTCGTGCATTATACACGAATGAGACAGTTGCCACGCTTATTAAGGCACTACTTAACTGATGTCCTGTTGATACACCTCAAAACTAAGTATTAGTAGTAATTCTTTAAAAATGTAAGAAATGTGGTAAATAAAAAGGATATGAAAAAAGTGTACTACGTGTTATATCAGAATTATAGGATAAGGATCTGCTACAAACAAGTACACGGAGAAAAATGTTATTCGAAAAACCGATAATTTAAATAGTAAAAACCGTTAAAAACGGGACTGAAGTTCTCACGAACAAATTAACAGGGTTTCAATATACCAACAAATTATTCTTACATTTTCCCGTTAATAAACACTGAAACACTGTTAATTTGTTCGTAAGAACTTCAGTCCCGTTTTTACTATTAAAATGATCGTACACAACCTGAATACAATTCAAAATGGAATTATAAAGACCCTACTGGAAGTACCCATTAGAACGCCTTCGATTGATGATTTCAACAGTTTTGACGTACCAAATGTACAACGAATATATGCCAAAAACATATCATTGAACCTATTCAAAAATACTGAATCTTCTACTCGACAGTGCATCCATCACACTAGATCAAACAAAAATGAAATAAAAAATATTCCAAGTTATAAAACCACATTTGGACAAAGAAACCACACGTACTTTGCAACAAAACTCCACAACATTCATCCCCAAGACATAAAAGTGATTAAAAAATTTAATGAGTACAAATCAAAAATAAAAATATGGCTGAAAGAGATCAATGAAAAAAATCCTAATGAACAAAATTACAAACTACATAGAAAAACTACTACAAACTACGGTGGGTGGTTCAGTGGGCATCGCGTTTGGGTCCCATCCAGGCGTTCCGTGTTCGATTCCTCGGCTGGCTAAGTCCTCCATCACAACACAAGCAAAATCTTCCGCTTAGTGTGGTAGTAGTAGGAGATTTTCAAATGTTTTTGGGTTATTCGTAACCCGGGAATGTTTGTCTTTCTTTCCAAAAAAAAAAAAAGACAAATAAATTATAATTAAATAACTTTAGTCCACCTCGGCACAGGACTTCCAAGTGAGGGGGACTAAGAAATACAATATATTATATACTTAAATTCGCCTTCATATTATATATGCACAATTATTTTATATATTCGCTTAAATAAAAAATAAATAAAAAAGGTAGCAATTATGATTTCACTGATAATTACAACATATTTTAACGCATCCCCGATAGAATCCTTCGATGTGAGTATATATATACGTCTGTTGGATGCTTAAATCGCTACTCTATGCAGTTATCTAGGTTGCCCATGTTTTGTATTATCCGTGTAATAATTATAGTTTATCGCCAGTGTTTCATCATAGTTTCAATTGATATTAAATAGAATTAAATTATATTTGAAAATAAAATACATATTGACAAAAATACGTGGTGTATAAAAATCTGAAAATCATGAAATGGAATACTCGTTGAACATTTATGTTGGACGGTAAAATAACATATATATATATATATATATATATAATACATCACCGAAAAAACTATCGGTAAAAGAAAGTCAACGATTTCCCAGCCGTGAAATCAACGAACGCTTATTAGGAATTAACTTTAAGTTTAAACTTTAGACGTTTGTTAAATGGCCTGAAACTTCTAAGAGAGATGGGACGACCTTTATGGTAGAAAAAAATATAGCTGGGTGGAATTTTCGGGAGATTTTTCAAGTTAGTTGACCTTAAATAAAAAAGTTTCAAAGCTCCCGGTAGATTGGGTCACCTGCTATTTCTTTTTTCACAAAAGTATTTCGGATAAATCTTGATTAGTACTATGGGTGTATCTTTTATAAGACGGGGAAGATTATCAGAGAAAAACCGATTTATTTTAAATCTATAGGTAATTTTTATTGTAAATAAATAAAGATGTTGAGAAGATGTGGTTCTTCAAACCTGACAACTTAACATTAGCACATTTTTTGAAACACAAAAAAAATAACTTAAAACTAGCTGAACTTTATAAAACATTTTTTTTGTTTTTTTGATGAGGAGGTTTACGAATGGTTCCCGTGAGCACTTGGGTCATAGGCCCATTGTCCTTTCTCCAACTTTACCTCATGCGTTTAACAATAACCTGGTCCCTTTTATAAAGTTCAGCAGGGTTGCCATCTCTTCACATTTCCTGCATCTATAAGTATTTTCCACTCTCAACAATTGCATGTGCCGCCTAAGATGAGATTTTTATTTTTATTGTGGATCCCGCAAAAGAGTCCCAACTGCTCCCAACCGCTTGGAGCCAATGGGTATGTTGTGAGACTAGGGGTAGTGGGGAAGGGAAGAGGTGGGGAAGTACCTGGTTATTCAGATATTCACCAAATTTCCTAAAAAAACCCTCGACTCTGTGCAGAAACGGGCGATCCGTTTGATAGATTCTCCGGTCTTAAGACGATAGACTTCGCTTTTCGGCCCATACAAAAAGGACGCCCGGGAAAAAACACTTTTCTACATCGAAAATTGCACAAAATGAATATATTTTTTTTACACTGCCTTCTAGAAAGTAAAAGCTATGTCGGTAGCTTTTTGAATTTTCGATGCGTTTCGTATTAACGTAAACATTCACTGTCAAACATATATAATTTATCAAAAAATATTATTTTAGGAAAAAGTGCTGCTAACTCAACTCTCATATAGAATTACAAAATTATGAAAACATACCGACGTAGCTTCTTCTTTTTAGAAATTATATATTTTTTAAAATTTCAATTTTGTGAAAGTTTCGGTGTAGAAAAGTGTATTCTCCATAAACCTGTTTTCAAGCGATTTCTGTAGGTAAATTTGAGAGTTTACGGCAGTCGTCTCATTCGCACATTTGACGGGTCGTGGCAAGGAGTGCATGGTCGGGGGGGTGGAGCCATCGTTTTGGATAATAGTGATGGTAAGACCATTTTACATAATAATAGTGATGGGATTGATTTTTCTTTTTATTCATGAGTTCTATTTAATTTCATAATAATGTATTTTAGATAATACATTTTTTACAATAGGTAATAAATATAATATTTTTTTCATAAAACTGTTTACAATATTACTCAAATTAACACAAGCAATATCTTTCGCTTAGTGTTGCAATCTTTAGAGCACAGGCGTCGGGTAGGAATGATATCCTTGTTCTACCGATATTTCAATGGAAGATGCTCCGAGGAACTAGCGTCATTGATACCCTCGGCACAGAGTGCATTGTCGGAAAACACGCCAAATGCGTGCCCAACACATGTACACGGTTGAAAATTTGACACCTGAGAACCGGCCGCTTCTACGACTCGTTCTTGAGTTCAACAGCTCGGCTGTGGAACGATTTTCCGGCCTCTGTGTTTCCTCCTTCCTACAACATGGGTCTCTTCAAGACCCATATTCACTCCTTCCTCTCCCCAAAAAGACCCTCCACACAGCATCTTCAAAGATGACATAAATCCTGAGAGAAATTGTTTTCCTCAAGGCGAGATGTGTAGAGATAATGTAAAAAAAACGATTAAAGCCATTTCAAGCCATTTTTCAATTGTGAATGATTTCTAACACCATTCAGAATTGAAACCAGGGTGATATTGAGATGAGCTTGTGATAGTGTTCCACTCCGGAACGTGCCAAAGATATACCTTATATTATTTTTAAATGATTACATTATGAAATAACACAATTCGATAAAATTAAATTTAGATGCGCCTGCCGGGATATGAACCCGCGATAACGAATTAAATGACTGTAAATTAAATTCGCCCTATATAAATGAATGAATGTAAATAAGGAAAATTATCATATTATTTTTCTGGAATACGATGGCGTAACTTAGCAAAAGTTGGTTCGAGTAATAAGAAGGAAGAAATAAATGTGAGAAAAAGAGATAAATATCATTTATTATTATTTTTATTTATTACTTCTATATTCCCAAAAATCAATGCTATACTCGAAAAAAAAGTTAATACATTAGTTATCCATATCTGATTTTTAAATCTGGGATCTTAAATTCAGAGACAAGGAACCTTCCGCTCCACCCAGCAGTTTAACGGTAATAACATTATTACAAGATGGATATTATTACTATATATATTATTTTCATGATGAGGGAGGGGGAAAAAAGTGTCCAGAAAAATTGGGGGAAATGAACAGGTTTCTTCAAACATTTTATTTGTTTAAAACTTAATTCTTCTTTCGTAAAAACCCCTGTTCCGAAAAACCAGTTACTAATATTATAACGTACCATTTCTAATTATTGGAACAGCTCCTATTTTATGGCTAAAATAGGCACTGATGATGGAAAAAAGGCTCAAATATGCAATAACAACGAAAGAAGCTCGAATATACATCGTGCAAATGCAATCATGCAAATGCTTATAATCCTATATCTACCGATTACTATAAAACGACGACGACGTGATATAATGTTAATCAAAATATTTTAAGAGCTGTAACACACCATTGAAGGTCATAGAAAAATGTTATTACAAATAAAACTAACTCTGAAAATTAACCCGCAAACTTTAAGCCCGCCATCTGATTTTCTTATTTGCATATTGTCTTCCATCCCCCTTACACTTCACACCCCCCGCTTAAGCTCACGACTCACCAGCTTCTTGAGGCGTCGCGTCGCTTCCCAGGGGGTGTAAACGCCGGATCCTGCAGTCGTTTTATCACGCCAGTGGTGACGATGAGACATGGCGAAGCTGATAAACTGGTGTTAGTGCCGTCGTTACGGGTGCTGCCAGCGCTTGTGCCGACATCGTGTGCGCTGTGTGGGGCCAAGCAAACAAACTCTCCCGCGAATATAATGTATTATTACTTACAGACTTTTGCAGCGAGCGTTAGGGGACAAGGAATCTAGGGTAAAACGTACATTGTTGAGATTATTATATTTTTGTTTATCGATTAATAAAAATTTTGGCAACTCTTTGTAAGTGGAAAACTATCTTTATATAGGTAGGTACCTATTGATCTAGCATTGAAACAAGCAACACGAATGTAAAAACCAGCAGTTAGATATACTTTTTAAATTTATTGAAATAACTTTTACAAATTACACACATTCATGTAAAATGTAATCATAGAATTTATTATTTTTTAATTGATAAACTAATATTTAAGACAAGATTTTTTTATGCATAGCACAAAGGGTAACAATTGTTATAAGCAATAATTAATATTTGACGAGTTAAATTATTTCACCAAAAAAAAAAGTAGACATAATATGTCTCGACGCCATCTAGTGAGAGAGTTAGCACTTACATGCCTTTCCCATATAAAAATAATGTTGGTTGTTTGCAGGTGAAAAAGTGTAATAAGCAGTAATTGTTGAATGAAACACAAGGTATATATTGAATCATTTGGTGGGTAGGAGGTAGCCCGCCATAGCTTAATGGTAGAGCACTTGACCGGCAATCAAAAGGGTGCGGGTTCGAGTCCCGTCGGCGATATGTATGTTTTCTCGGAAGATTCTTTCAATATGGATGAGTGTTTCAGGCAAATAATTATTGCTTATAATAATTGTAATCATAGAAGATTTTTTTTTCTTTATTAATCTATAAAAAGTTTAAATACATGCCATTTTTTTTATGTTTGTCTCATTAGGATATTACCTGTATCGAGACAGACATAGAGATACATAAATGAACCTATATAAACATAATAACATAAATATTAAGGAAAAAAAATATTACAGAAATATGTTACATAGATACATTATAATTTCTATATATTCGAAAAGAACGGTGATTGGGTTGGATTTTATAAATTTAGGAAAAGATAATATACAGTTATTATTAAAATAATAATAATCTATGTTAGATTTGACATGTTTCTATTATTTTATTTTATTTCATTTGGGTTGGTTGGGTCCTATGTAAAATTGTTGTTCTTGTCTATGCGCAATTTGTTTTGCAGATGTTCGCAATAGTGGGACGCACTATACTTGCAACCCATTTCTTTGTTTCCTGTTTGAATTTGGTCATTGTTGGTGTTTGTCTAATCTTGACTGGTAATGTATTGTATAGTTTGAAAGGTATTTAAAATTTCTTTGTCCAAATGAGGTTTTAGCAAAAGGAGTTTGTAGTAATTCTTTGTTTTTAGCTCGGGTATTGTGTATCATTTGTGTTGATTTGTAAGATGTTTTGTAGTTTCGGTGTAAATTAATCAAGATTGATCTTGTAAGATAATAAGATAATAATAATAAAAAATCTAAATGCAACATGACGCAATATACAAGGTGTATCAGGACGTACCCAATGGATTTTAACCGGCGATTCCTGAGCTTATTTGGAGTTTAAAATGTAAATGAAATTTTGGTCTCCGGTGACTTTTTCGATGATATTTTTTTTATTCTTTAATGTTTTTTTTTTAAATCAAACAAAAAAAATCTTCCGCATCTCTTCACTGGTCACTCAGCCGAGTAACCGCCCAGCTTCTTAACCCGCTCCCAACTGTACAACACCTACTGTTTTTTTATATTTTTATGAAAAAAAAACATCAAAAGCGTCGCCGGAGACCAAAATTTTATTTACATTTTTTAATCCAAATAAGCTTAGGAATCGCTGGTTAAAATCCCACGGGTACGTGCTGGTACATCCTGTATAAAAAGGTAGCAGTCGCAAAAGGGGATCGAACCTGGTATAACAACTGTTTTACCGAGATAAAGCTTTCGTCAACCATGTCATCAAGAGCTAAATGAGACCATTTTATTTTCCGTTAATTTTGTCAATCTCATATCTCAATTTAAGAATTTCCAATATTTTTCTCCGAGGAACTAGCGTCATTGATCCCTTCTTCGGCACCGGTGCATAGTCGGGAAACATTTGACAAAAATTTGAAACGGTTGACATTTTTTACATGAGAAAGGGTCACTTCTATGACTCGTTTTTGAGTTCAAGAGTTCGGCTGTGGAAAGTTGTGTCTCTGTTTCTTCCTTCCTACAACATATTCACTTCTTCCTCTCCCCAAAAAGACCCTTGACCCAGATTCTTCAAAGATGACATGGGCTCTGAGAAGAATTATTTTTCTCAGGGCCTCCTTTGTGGAGTTGATATAAAAAAAGATTTATCTTAGAAAGACACTTAGGAAATCTAATCTCATCGCATCCGTTTTGTTACGTAACAATTTCTTCGGATTCGTAGAATTTTTTGTTTAATAATTTAAAAGAATTCAGAAATCAGAATAAGCAGCTATTCCATACATACCGCTTTTCCCCCCGCTATGAGCTCTTCTTGGGTATGTTTCGTATTAACATCGTATCTCTTTCCTACCCCCTCTCCCCGTACAACCCGCGAAATAAAATAAATTGTTTTACGCGGAATATGCTCTGGTAACAAGTTTATTTACTGCAATAGACGTAATAATATGGTCCGGGATCTCATCGCATAGACACTTTCAGAGATGATTCAAGAGATAAAAATAACTGGATTTTTTACGTTACGCCATGAGGATGCGAGGAAACGCGTCATCGCATTTCTGAGGCTCAAAGACAACTTTAATGGTGACATTTAACAATTTAAAAATGAATAATGCACGAAGAATTTGATTATTGTTTCACTTGTTTAATTTTATGTAACATGAAGAGAATCGTTTGTAAATATGCGAGAAAATTCAAGGTCGTGAAATATTTTGTACATTTTGTTGACAAAGTGTGTTTCAGGCTGTCACAGGTCAATAACTTGTAAAAAAAATTATATATCTTTTTTTCTAAACAAAATAAATGATTTGATAAACAACAACCACAAAGTGGTTTTGATTATCATGTCATGATCTTCACATTTTTATCTGGTTGTGTAATAATATCAATAATGTTCATAAAATAATTTCATTACTTTTCAGATTTTCAGATCAGACTCAATTTCCTGATTATTTTATTATAAATTATTTTTGCGTCACGTTCCAGAATGAAAAATACTTTTAGAATCGCCCAGGTGTAAGACCTCTATTCAGAATGGAAACGTTGCTTGAAATGGCTTAAGACATTTTTTTTTACATTAGCTCCGCACACGAGGCCCTGAGGAAAATAATCTCCCCCAAGGCCTATGTCATCTTTGGGGATGCTGTGTGGAGGGTATTTTTAAGTAAAAAAAAAAAAAGGAGAGGAAGTTCTGGGAAGGAAAAAGGTATGAGGGTTGGGTAGGAATTTAGGGTTTAGTGTGTCTAGATCAACCGACGCCAAGACCTGGACAAACCTAACACCGTGAACCCGGGCACCCCTGCTAAGTCACCAAACGTAGTGAACCACCAAATGGGTTGTTTATCCCATTCCCGCATCCCAAATTGTTATCCATGTTTCAGTCATGTTTCATGACCAAATCTAAAGAGTCAGGTTCTTCTCCACCTTTCTCTTACATGTATCCTTTCCCTCATTCCTACCTTCAGCCTGACAATCCAAAAATAGGGATGCCATAGTCTCACTGACAGTTAGGACTCTTTTGCGGTATTCACATAAAATATACGAAAAAAACTTGATTCGTAGATTTAAATAAATCTCAAAATAAATTAAATATCTCCTTGAAAATTATGCCAAAATAGATTTATGTTTTTTGCTTGTATTGCATGGATATCTTTATTTATCATGAATGTATTCATTTTAATATGTGCCTACATTTCAAAATCTTTTAATAACTTGTATTTTTGAAAGGTTGTAAAAAAAGCATTTTTAATAAATCTATAAAATTTCGTTCTATAAAAGCAAAACTTGCAATAAATGGCTATATCGTATTAAAACCAAACCTACTTATTTTCTTAATTTGCTTTGATTTTTAACTGTTTTTTTTAACGCCTCAGAATCAATAAATGTTGTGTTTAATTTATTAGCTGAAATAAATTAATTTTTTATTAACTTAAAATAAATACCTACTCTAAGTTCAAAAAATGAAATTGAGCTGTTGACTAAGCACGAAATGTTCGGCACACTACACTATTGACAGTTCGAATTGGTTCAAATTATGTCGACTAACGTACATTATTTGAAAAGCCGTTCCATACAAAATATATGAAAAAATCATTTTCTTCGTAATTATTTTTCCCGTGATTTTTTACGATGTTTTTCTGTTAATCGTTATTCTGTTAATCGGGATGGAGACAAATCCAAGAAATCAAAGATCATAAAAATCGGTTCAGCCGTTCTCGAGTTATAAATGGTGTAACTAACCCGACTTTGTTTTTTAAGATGAAGTAATAAAACGATTAAAAATAAACGTTCGTTTAATTTAATAAATTCGTTCATAGTTTCAGTGGAATGCCAACATTTCATAATATAAAACATACTCATGTATTTAACTTAAATATTTGACACTATTATTTAAGATTTACCAACGTGACTCGTATACAGGATATTTACGTACTCAAACATAATACTTGACAAACTTGTATTATACTATTTTTGTGCGATAACGTCTTCCGCTATCATAGTGTATTTAATAAATGGCTTTGAACTAAAATATTTTAGTCCCAGGGAGAGATTGTAACTTAAAGCCGTACTTAAAAATGTTCATTCTCTCACGTCTTATATGAAGACGAAAAAGACGGACGACGCTAGAATTTCGAATGTCTTTAATCGTATTCCAATAGACATTTCACTAATGAATATTTTTTTGGAATAGTATACTATAAACATAGAAACATACCGGGTCGACGTACGTACGCATCGCTACGCCTAATAATATCTGGACTGCTTAGCAACCATACATTTTCTATATCGTTTGATTACGCCATTAATCAAACTTGACATAAAAATTGGTAATTATTTTGGTATTATATTAAAGGTATTTTTTAAAGGTTTTAAGCTTTTTACGTTTGGCCTTGTTTTATTCGAAAGCGTCGATGTTTGCCGAAATTTTGATAGGTTTACGAAAAGAGAACACATCAATCAATTATTAATCCAATCAATCATTATTTTGTATTTTCACGCTAAAAAAAAGGTGGTTTAATATCCTAAATTGGGGTAAAATGAATAAAGAATACGATACGGGGTGAACTCGTATCACATAGGTATCAAATGCCTACCTACTTGTACTATTTCACATGAGATATGTTAACAGAATTTTAAATAAACACACGTCATCTTCCTTCGTAATACATGTAGGCATTGAATGGTAACAAATTTAGTATTATTTTTTCATTAAAACATAAAATTATTATTTACGGAAACGGGAACGGCCGCCCCGGGAACCATTTATTGCATAACCAACACTTCTGTCAAAGGTCACCTCAAGTGGTTCGTTACGCTTGGTGACTTAGCAGGGAAGACCGAGTTCATGGGGTGATATTTGTCTAGGTCTTGATAGCGGATGCCCTGCACACACCGACCCCCAGATCCCTACTCATTCCTCATATCTTTTTTCTTTTCAGAACTTCCTCTCCTTCATTTTCATCAAAAAGACCCTCCAAAATATTGCATCTCAAAGATGCATGTAAAAAATCACATTTCAATTTAATTTGATTGGATATTGCACGATCAAACTTATCGAGGAATACATATTTTAAAAGTAAGAAATTGAAAAATATCTGTCGATTTTACTATATTTACCAAGTTTAATTGGTATCCTACCCAGGTACTCCCACCCACGCTTCTCATACCTCCACGCGGTGACCAATGGGCAACGGACTGGTGGGTGAAGTTGATGGTAACCAATCTGTCGGAGAATCCAAAAATTACGCCTAAAGTGAGAAGCAGTGAGTGTCTGACCCACATGATAGTGGCGGCTCACAAATGGTGGATGTGGCAACTCGACGTATTCGGGTACTAGTCGCATACACCATATCTAATGGTATTCAGGCTCATTAGTTTAATCTGATAATTGGCCATAAATGGGCAATGATAGCGGATGTAGCCCTAGTCAGTTGGGTCACTCTGGTTCCAGGTCTGACGACCATCGGTGGATAAAAAACCATACAGTCAAATCAACCAAAGCTTCATGGACATTTTTTATATATACGCAAAGGTGCACTACCCTGTCAGGCAGCGAGGGTGATTTTCTCCTCTGTAATCCAGAGACTGACGTTGTTTGCAAGCCAGCTTGCAAGACTCCAGGGGCAAGCAAAATAAAGCGGAGTAAAGCCAGTCGTTCTGGGTTTGAAAAGATAAAAGCCATTACTTGGAATCTGGGAATGCTTACAGCAATGAAAGCGATACTCAGAACCGAAGAAGCTACAACCTGAGAACGAGGAGAGCCGTTCCCTATAACCTACCTAGGCAATGAGTTGGGACAGTGCAAGGAAGAAGATTAGTGGTATCCAAAAATGTTATCTTATTGCATTTTTCTAGTTTTATCAATGGCCATGTAGGTGTAAGAATTTCTTCATTTTGTTATCCATTGAATATGTTTTCAAGAATTTTTATAAGTATATGAACTATTTATAAAGTCATCATCATCTTCATCAGTCATCCAGAGGAAGACCAAAGAACTCCTGGATGATTCAATGCTTTAAAATCCTAAGTAGAAACGGCCTGGAATAGAGCGATACCCAGAACCGAAGAAGCTACAACCTGAGAACGAGGAGAGCCGACCCCAACAGCCTACCTAGGCGATGAGTTGGGACAGTGCAAGGAAGAAGAAGAACTATTTCTAAAGTAAATAACGTATGGAAGAAATTCAAAATGAAGAAATTCGTACACCTACATGGCCACTGATACAACTAGAAAAATACATAAGATAAAAAAAAAATCTGAACGGACCGTTTGGAAAATTTCACATGGCCGAAAATTAATTATAACAGGCGTTATTAATCAATTTTTGAATTCATCCTTGTTCTTGAGAGGTAGGATCCATTACAACACCTCAGAAGCATATTGATAAATATTACTTTAGGTAAACACCTTTAGAAGCAAATCGCCGGAAGCGTAAACAAATATTTTGAATGCGAGCGGTTAACTTAATTAATTCTTAAATTCTCCAGAAATACACTCGAGGAAGGTCGCGTGAGCAACGTACCAAAAAACTCGAATAAGCGATGATAAATTTATTTATCACCATTTTTAATAAGGCGAATTAGTTGCTTAACCGTTGACATTTCCAACGGAACATGACACACGCCGACAATTTAGCGACTATCTTTTGACGCACGTCTGAATACGGCTCCTAATCTCCCTGACTTTTTTCCTTACTAATTGTTCATTTTGTTGTGATTTGTTAATGTTCTGTCACCTACTAACATCAAATTTAAAGAAATGTAATAAAGATGACACTATTTTCAATGCTCCTAGTGAACAAACTCCAAACAGGCAATTATCTACACAATTTGAAAAGAAGCTCACTGAAGAATGAAGGAGCATGGTGATTTGAATCTTGCAATCATACATAAAGATAGCAGCCAATAAAAACATGCAGTAATAAAATGAAGATAATGGTGGTGGTTCTCAGTCAAAGTACGATACAGTTAAATATGACCGAATCGGAAAGGGATACATTGGCACAGTGGTTAGCGCAGTGGCCCGGAAAGCCGAAGGTCCTGGGTTCGAGTCCCAGATATATCCGTATCTTTTTCTGATATTCCTGTTTCAGATTTTTGATTGAGTTTCACTAATATTATCTTCATTAATTAAAGATGGAAGTAGTTTTCAAACGGATTACTTTTCGAAAAATACGAAAAACTTTTTAATAACATAAAACAATTTTGTTCGCATGCTTATTATGAGCTTTTAATTTACTAATAAATTAAAGAAAACATAATTGCTTATGCATTAGATATTTAAACAAAGTATTTACATTATAAAGAAGTAAATACATTCATTTGTAATATGTAACTATTTCGTTTTCCAATCTCAAGAAATGTGAATTTTTTCGAAAAAATTATTTCACAACGACAATTTAATGTTTTTGGTATTATTATTAACTTTTTATTTATATAATTATTAACCAAATAGTAATACTGTGGTGTCCTTAGATTCATATTAAGATTAAAAAAATGCCGCCATTTTAATGAGATTGGTGTTCTTGAATTGGTGAGTCATTTCAAGCAACGTTTCAATTCTGAATGGGTGTCTTACACCAGGGCGATACTGAGAGTATCTTCCACTCTGGAACTTTTTATTTAATTAATTTAATTTCACAATTAATTAATTCTCTTTTTTAATTAATTATTTGTGAAATAATAGAAACTCCTCAAATAAAGATTTATTCAAACCCGCGACTTTCAGATTGGGAATCGAGAGTCTTGCCCCTCGACCACGCCGGCCGACAAACTTATACGTCAATCGCTTGGTACATTATCGATATGAACTGCGAAGGAGTTTTCGAAATCTCAGTTTGAAGTTGTATTAATGCACTTTTCATTTTAGTATTTTGCCAAACAAAATTTATCCCGGATACGTTTTAGATTTTCACGGCCAAAAGCATTTTCGTTGTTTGTTTTTGGGGTGCTATGCCGTGTCGCGCTACCTCCTTCTTTAGCCGACGTTTCGGATAGCGTTGCAGTGTCCATAATCAGGGCAGATCCGGCAGGTCCGACGAAGGATGGAAGAAAAAAATAAATTATCCCAGTTTCTTCTACTGCTTTCTAGCAATCTGGAAAATGATCGAGTTTTCTTTCACCGGTATGCTTGATAAATGATTGTAGTTTCATTTCAAATAATTTAACGTCTTAATACATATTGCATTTCAATTTATTTTATCCCTGTAATCGTGTATTGAGTAGATTCGTTTAGGCAGTCAAATCAGCTAAAAACCCAAGATCTATAACCCACAGGGTTGGTGTTGAAAAGTTCGTGTATTTCCCTTTCACTCCATTGTGTATGATATAGTCCGTCACGTGCTTTGCAGCGAGAATCTTGCGGGCCGCACCAAGACGCCTCGCGGGCCGCATGCGGCCCTCGGACCGCAGGTTGCCAACCCATGCGGTAGGAGGTGTATATAAGTACAGTTGCCCCGGGAACCAATTCATAGATACTTTTTTTAACTGCATTTATAATTATATGGGACGTGTGGGATTGCACTATCCTCCCCACATCCTGGGATAAAACATTATTATTTTTATTATTATAGATAACCGACCCCTCTACCATAGATCAACCCAAGTGATTCGCTACTTTTTGTGACTTAGAAGGGGTGCCCGGTTTCATTGCGTGAGGATTATCGATGCGTCTGCCCATCTACAGTGTGACGAGCCGAATTTGGAGAGACAATTTAAGAGAGACCCTTTTTATCTTTCCAGAAGGACCATTTCGATCCATCGCCTAGCACAGCTGTCGCAGAGATGGATTCATGCGTCCGTCGCTCCTGTACACACTGACCCCCGGATTCCTACTCACCCCTCGTACCCTTTTCCTTCCCAGATTTTCCTCTGCATCCTTTCCTTTAAAAAACCCTCCATCCCTAAAGAAGACACAGGTCCTGATGGAAAATGTTTTTCTCAAGGTCTCCCGAGTGGAGCTAATGTGAAAATGGAGGAAGGATAAATATTTTCTATGCACCGAAATGATGCCGTCATTCCACAAGGATCTATCCTATAACCCACGATGTTTTTATTACCTAAGCTAACAATAGTTTGTCGAACAGGTTTTTGAAGCGCTTTGCCCTCGCGTTTGAAGAACATTTGTTTGTAGAGCGTTGTTTTTGTTGGTATAACGCTGTTATTTTTATCTCACTGGAAGATAGTATTACTAAAAGTGAGAAGGTAACTGGCAACTCCAAAATAGAAGCCTAAGCCTCTAAAATTGATATAAATACATGTTTTATGTAAATAAAATATTTATTACATTACATTTGTCCGAAGAAACGAAGCTAGCAGTCCACGATGGAGTGCTGGTATCTACCCTGATGTATGGCAGTGAAGCATGGAACTGGCAGAGAAAGGATGAAAGTAGACTGAGTGCTGTAGAAGTGAGATCCCTATGGCGATGTATGGTAGACGTATGTATGGTAAAACCATATATGATCATGTGAGGAATGTGGAAATCAGAAAAGAATGTGAGGCCGATGTGAGCGTAATAAGTAAGATTAAGAAAGGGACATTTAGATGGTTGGGACATGTAGAGCGAATGAATGAAGAAAGGAGTGTCATGATAATATATGACGCAAATGTAAATGGCAGAAGAAGTCGAGGACGCCCGAGGAAGACATGGCACGATCAAGTGAATCAGATACTTGAGTCGGGCCATGACAAGAGTCAGAATAATAGAAGAGCATGTATGATAAGATGTATGAATGTGAATGAGGCGAGGAGTGTATGCCAAGACCGAGTTGTTTGGCGGTCCGTCCTCTCTGCCTACCCCTGCGGCGAAACGGCGTGATGGTTGGTTACTTAGTTATATTTGTTTAGGAGTATTTTCGTAGTATACATCTACATATATATAACCAGCTGTTATGCAAATAATTATTTCGTATTAAAATAATTATTTTCTTAACTAACACCTTTAAAATAATATTTGTAATCAATCAGCTCCGATTAAAGTAAATAATTATTAATGATGAAGAAGTTAACACTAATAATCTAAACGAAAATATAAAAATTAACACGACACAGAAAAATTAAAGGTAACGGTCGCAACTGAGACTCAAACTCAGAACCTCTCGCCTGAGGTATGTTACATTGATGAGAGTAACCTTCTAAAGTTTTAAAAAAGAGTTGTTGTAGTAAAATTAAATAATTGAGCCCTTGCCCCGAATAATTTTGTATCCGAAAATATACATGTTTTTAAAAAGATTGGAAAAACGAAACCAGTTATGTTTTATTACGTTTAATGTTTATAAAAGACTGTAGATTTTTAGTATAAAACAAACACCGGGAAACTTATTTTTATAATATATAGATTGAAATATACATATAGCTGAAATTTCTAGCGTTGCCCGGGCTAAAAGCAAAGATTTAGACAAAGGTGGTTTTTTAAATTTCATGTTGACATCGACCTTCCTCTCGTTTTGAAGGTTAAGTACACAAAAAAAATTACCTCAGAATTTAAACTCTTGATTTGTGTACAAATCAAATACACTCTACACGCCCTCCCGCTGCCACAGACTCCACATTATATGTTGTATTATATAAAGATGAAATAAGTACCATACCGGGCTAAAAGCAAAGATTTAGACAAAGGTGTTTTTTGAAATTTCATGTTGACATCGACCTTCCTCTTGTTTTGAAGGTTAAGTACACAAAAAAAATTACCTCAGAATTTAAACTCTTGATTTGTGTACAAATCAAATACACTCTACACGCCCTCCCGCTGCCACAGACTCCGCATTATATGTTGTATTATATAAAGATGAAATAAGTACCATATTTTTTAATAATGCTATTTTAAAATCATTTTCAAACCCCAAAGTGATTACTTTGTACGAAAGCAAATAATATATATTTTAGTACTAATGTTCTAGACTACAATTTTTCTGTATCAAAACTTCACTATTTAACCTTTCCAACATTTGATAAAAAATAAATAATTGTCACATAGGTATTATAATATAACATGAATTTGAAATAACCAAGAAAACAATCAGTCAAGAAAATCAAAAAGAAAAACAATTTTGTCACCTCACAAACAATAACTTATCGCCCAGGCAAACAAACTCCACAAAGTTAGCGTTTGATTGAAACACAGTTGCTTTGCTACCCCTATACGTCCATAACTGCTTATATATCGAGCGGTATTAATTTCAGGCAATATTTCAGCTTTCAGCTTAGGGCTGGCCGAGTGTCAACAACCTGACAAATGGCCGATGCAGGCGTTTCCGCTTCCGGCCGAATCAGGCTGTGGCGGTGGTTTGCCGCCTGAACTTTAACTTCCACTTACCGCCGTAGCCTGTGGTGGCGCCACTAGGGATGTTACCTTTTTGTTAACCTAAACGAATATGATTGAATTAACCACTTGGGTTTTCAGCAATTGCACTAAAAATTATATTTTAATATTAAGATTTAGATTTGAAAACAGATCACAAAAAACTATAAATAGCAATGTTGATTTTTTTATTTAATGACAATACAAATTAAAATTAAAAAACAATATTAAGTAAATTAAGAATACAAAGTGAAGTATTTTATCCTCAGTCCTCCTCACTAGGTATTCCTGTTCTGAGGTGGACTGCAGATTGTCGTATGGTGTTGATCATGATTTCCTCATCATTGTTGTTGGTTTTTGTTGGTATCCACGAAATATAAATAAATAAAGCAAAAGGTGTTCATGTTTATTATTTTGCGTTGTTTTAAAAAGTGTTTATGTTCATTATCTGTAGGTTGCGTTGGGGTTACTTAATAATTTTAATTAGTCCCTCATCTTCATGTTTAGTAAGCCATATTTTGATGTCCTTTTTAAACTTTTGTAAATTTATAGTATTTTTAATTTCAATCGGAAGGGCATTATATAATTTTGTAGCATGGAAATAATGGTTTTTCTGGCCGAAGGCTGTATTTAATTTTGGAATGTTTAGTAATTTTGAAGATTTTGTCCTTGTAGTATAGGTGTGTTGGTCAGCAAGGTATGCATATTTTTCTTTAAATTTGAGTAGTGCATTTTCTGAGTACAGTTTTATAATGCTGAACACATTAAATTTTTTTTAAACTTCTTTTGATGGAGTTCTTAGGGGTACTTTCAGGATTATTTTTATTATTGCTTTTTGTTTACATTCTTTTAAATAACGATTAAATAATTTGCAAACCTTATAACAAATTTTTTAGACGTGACTCCAAATCCAGGGTTAATTAATTTAACAAATAATCCTTGTGTAATTTAAAAAGTACACTCCCGCATATCTGTTAATTTCATTTTTTTTTCTTTATCTTGCTACATACCTCACAATTCAGGAGTCTGTGATGTATTGCCGTAATCGTTTCATGAGTTTTGTATTAAGACCCATTGACAAGCGGCTGAGAATTAAAGTCCTAAAATGCTTTCAACTGTACAGGGAGGTTCCGATGAGAAAGTTCGATCATTCCCCGTATCAATTAAAAAATAAAATCGATTGATTTCATTAAAAACTTGCTTCAGTATATACCTACATTCAAGTAAGCAATAAAAATGCTCATTACGCATTTTTGATCATAAGTATTTATGATTTTTCAATAATGTCTAAACAAAATAAATGTGCAAAAAAAATCTAAAATATTTTTGTTTTTAAGACCTTAAATATTTCCGTCACAAAACACGTTCTTGGATTTATTTTTTAATGACTTAAATTTAGCTAAAATAAAAATTCTGAAAAGTGTCTTTACTAGATTTTGTTTTGATTTATTTTGCTGTATGATTATATGATTTGAAATTTGTGTCGTATAATACAAATATTTTTTTTGAAATTTTAACAAATCTGCCAACGGTATAAACCTTAGCTTATTAAAAATAAACTTAGTTTTTCAAAATTTAAAAAGTGCGTTTACCAGATAAAGTAACAATCTTTCAAAATCAATTTTTTTTTTTTAAAACAGAGTCAATACGTCTAGAATTTGATTTAAAAAGGACAAATTTCCAATATTGTCTGGTTATACCCTCTTAAACAATTTTATAATCTCTAACAGTGTTATCTGTTTTTTTCTTTTTTAATTTGATAATAATACCCAAGCATATTGTCACAAATTCACTGTTTTCGGGGAATTGGATCTTTGTGAGTTAACGTATTACAAAAAATAATGACCTTTATAATGGATAAAAATAAAATGTATTAAAAAAATATCCCTTTTTAAACAAAAGACTGATGTTTTTCATCCATCCCTAGCCGCCTGGTGTTACCAGGCTCGTAAATAACACCACCCTAATAATGGAAAGGTGGATGTCAACTCCCAACTCCCAACGCCCAGAATTCCCTGGAAAATCTAAGTTCTTCCACTAACCTACATCTGCATATTATGAAGTGCTGTTTGCATAAATTAAATCTGAGTCTAGACAGTTTTGCCACCAAATTCGACAATTCCGAATTACGTCGTAAACCTTAACTTGGGAAATTAATCTTTGAAGTGACGTGTAACAATAATGTTAGCGTAATTCTTGGTCGTAACAGAAATGAATTATTTAAATCCTATGATTTACTAACTAATGTTTGTTGTACGTGGTAGATGACAGTCAAGGATTGCTGTCAATAATGGTGTTAACAATTTATACATTTATATCATGTTAGATTTGGGGGAGCTCTACGTCTTGTTTTGCATAATCAATGGTGATTTGGCAATTCTTCGTAGATGTATTGTTTCTTCCTTTTTTTATATTTTAACAGCGAACTGAAGCAAATGAGCTCGCTCGTTGGTACAAGTAGTTTCCAATGTGAAAGAAATTATGAATTTTGTATCTGAAAATTTTTGGTGGGTTTAATCTTATGTTTTAGTATATTCGTTTTTTTGTATGTTATAAATTTTTTTGTGTTAATTCGTAGAACTAATTCGATTTTTTTTTAAATTTAATTTAAACGAAATTTAATTATGTTCTGCAAGAGTTTTAGTTTTTTTTTATTACTGTGTCAGCTGTTTCGGCGTACGAGACCATTTTTTATCTATGGTTAAGCCACTTATTTACATGATTCTATTTAACCCTGCCCAATTTCATTTTTTGTAATGACAAAAATTGTTTATTGCCGATTAAAACGATTTAATGATAAAATAACTGTTACAATAGATTCTCTATTATATGGGGTACTTTGAAATCTGTTTTCCCCACATTAAATGTGTTTGTAATTGTTTAATAATGGCGTGAAGCTTTGACTTATTTAAATGCGTTATATTTTTTAGGTCTTGTGAATATACTGAGAGATGGGAAATAAATAATTTTCCTTACTTTATTAAATAATGTTGTATTTGAATCATTTTATTGATTTCCTATTGTTCAAGTAAATTGTATCTACGATCTTTTCTTTCTAAATGTATGGTTTTAAGTGGAACGTATTGTTTCACAGAATTTGTTCTATTCAAGTTCTATTTATTTATTCGGTTGAGGGAGACCCTTTGACCTCTCCAGACTCTATTCTCTCCCCTTCGCCATGCAAAGCAGTAAGGGGTATGGATTCATCACTCCTGGACATACTGACCCCCAGATTTCTACCCATCCCTCAAACCATGTTCCTTCCCAGAATTTCCTCTTGTTCTTGGGAAATTGTTTTACTCAGATTCTCCTGCGCGGAGTTAATGTACAAAAAATAAATTAAAATCAGGAAGTTTCTAACGTAACATTCGCATATAAATTGCTTTTCCTTGAAACGTATCAACGTAAAGTGCACACATCCAATTTTGTTCCACTCGTAAACTTTACTTTAGTAAGTACTTACCTAGGTTAGGAACGAAAAAACATAATGTAATGCATATCTGATTGTTTTATGTGAATGAAATGATGACATACCAAAATTTAATATTTTCAAGGTATTTTTTGGTTTTACCTTTAAATAAGCATAATAGATATACCTCCGCAAAATATTTATTGAAGAAATCGCTGCATTTGTTGAATCATTAATTGTGCACTGTGCACGGACGTTGGTTAAGCACCACAATATATTGGTTTTTGTTGTGGTTAGTTTATAAATACATAATAGTTTTAAATAAGTACCGCAAATATTGTGTTTTATGCCTTTATGTACTTATAATGCGCATTAATCTGGTCTTTCCCATATGCACGACAAATGGAGTTTAGTCAATTTAGGATATAAAAAATTGGCAGAGTAAAATAAGAATTTTACTCTGCCAATTTATCGGTGTTAAATTATTATTATTTATAATATTTTAATTAATGAAGATAATATTAGCCAAAGTCAATCGCCAAAGTATCAACGCCAGAAAAATGAATATAATATTGGTGGTTCTCAGTCGAAGTACGAAACAGTTAAAAATGACCGAATCGGATAGGGATACGTTGGCACAGTAGATAGCGCGTTGGCCCGGATTGCCAGAGGTCCTGGGTTCGAGTCCCAGATGTATCCGTATCTTTTTATGATTTTTCTGTTTCGGATTTTTTATTGACTTTCGCTAATATTATCTTCATTAATTAAAATTTATAATTTGAGGTTTAACTCATTAAGTTAAAAAGTTAAAAATAAAAATATTATTATTTATCCTGTTTTTAAAAAATTGGTATTCTGAGAGGAAGGATTAAAGATGCAAAATTCTTCTTTCACAACATAATTAATTGATGAAGTGCGCCACCTAAAGAATGAATAATCTGCCAGCCCATATTACATGGATAGATGAGGCCAATATTACTGCAAGAAGGCACCTAATTCAGGTTGGTGCACGTTTTTATTACATGTTTAGGCAATTATTGACCATAATTTTTGAGTTAGGAACGGCAAATACACTATGTGTAGTTTTTGAAATATTTTTTTTATTGTGAATACCGCACAAGAGTCCCAAATTCTCCCGTCTCGAGCCAGTGGGACTATGGCATCCTCGATTCGGGTACCTATGTTGTGAGGCTGTATATAGTATGAAGGGGTAGGAGATGGAAAACAGGAAGGTGGGGATATACCTGGCTATTCAGACCTGGTCGCCAAACACGGCTAAAGCCATTTTAAGCAACGTTTCAATTTTGAATGGTGGTCTTACACATGACCATACTGAGAGTAAAGTCCTAATATTATTTTTAATTATTCATTTGTGGTATGACACACATTAATCAAATAAATTATATTCGATTTTTGGATTGCGAGTCAAGAGCATTATAAAAATTATTTGCTAAATATTTTTGGGCATAAAGCCGGCTATTATTGAGGCTATTTAAAAGCTCCACCTGAAGTTTTTTTTTTAATATTATTTTTATATTGTACGTTGGTCTCTACGGTAGAATTTAAAACAGGTGGGTTTCACATTTTTCAGTTTAAATTGATTTAGTACAAAAAAAGACTCTAAAAGAGGAAAGTACAAGAGCAGCATATTTTTTGTGGCGTGTTTGTTAGCATGATCTAGAAAACCCATCGTTTTTGCATCTGAAAAGTAGTTTATGTGCTTCCAAAATTAGTATTTAATTTTTTCATGAAAATTGTATGGCCAGCGTTTTTCAAGATATCAACACTATATGTCGATTTCAGTATCACCTCTGCAGTGTTATAAAAATGATTCAATCCACACTAGAACAATACGAATCAGAATAAATCTCAAAAATTGTAATGTCTGCATCATTTAGGTCAACATCACTAGTACAATGGACAATAAAACTAATAAGATTACAGTAAAAACTCGGTTGAGAAATCAAACAGAATGGTCAGGACATGTCAGTGGTGATAATGACGTCCGTCCGTGGTCGAGTGGTAAGACAATTGACTCCCATGCGGAAGGTCGCGGGTTCGAACCCGGCGTGCGCCATTACATTTTATTTGATTAATTTGTGTTATTTCACAATTAATTAATAAAAATAATATATGTTATATTTGCGGCACGTTCCAGAGTGGAAGATACTCTCAGTATCGCCCTAGTGTAAGACCACTATTCAGAATTAGTTGAATAATAATGGCTTTAGCCGTGTTTAGTGACTAGATCTGAATAGTGAGTTACTTTCCCACCTTCCTCTTCCCTATCTCCTTCCCTTTCCCACTTAGCTTCAGCCTCACAACATATTCCACAATTGGGGATGCCATAGTCTCACTGGCTCCAGAAGGGAGCAGTTGGGACTCTTGTGAGGTTTCTCCATAAAAAAGGACAGTATTATGAGGGATATTTTAATCCGGTCAGATCAATGGGCGTCCAACAACATTCATTCGGCTTTTTCCATTAATGACTTGCATCGTCTGTCGATAATTGTTTGGGATCTTGAGAAACAGTCGTTACATTTTTGAACCCAAGTAATGTTTGCATAACACTAGCGCACGCCCGTGAAAAATCGCGGAGAGTCTGAATTCTCGACAAATCAGTTCAAGTTTTGAAAATTTCAAGTTTGGTAATTTTCTATAAAACTATTTTATTGCAGGTATAGGTAGCTAGGTACTTTATCTGATTTCTCTAAACCAATATTTTCCAATTATTTATAACTGGCCTGAGGCCCTAGCACACTCGCTCGATAACGATCGATGGGATAACTATCGGTAACTTCTCATCGTTCCCTAGCATGACTACAGATCACCAACGAATACGTGACAGTTCACAATGACTAAGCGTCCTTAACATATTCGATATCAACTGTTCTTTGTACGTTAGCGATGTGCAGTTGTCCTAGGAAACGATGAGAAGTTACCGATAGTTATTCTATCGATCGTTATCGAGAAAATGTGCTAGGGCCTCTGGTCAAATGATTCAACCATAAAAAAATTATAAATTTGAGTACACAAGTTCCTTTACAAATTAATTATTACTAATTTTGTTTTCTTGTCTTTTCAGTTTGGTATTATTTATCTTGGATGTTTTGGATTGAGAAATTTATTTCTGTAATCGATGGATACATGTAGGTACATGTTTTGGATTCTTAAAACTTATTGTATTTTCACGTGCTAGTGATTTTTGAATGGGAAATAAACTGAATTTGCTTACAGTGGATGTGTTAATAATTTGTATAATGAATCAATCATGCTGTTCGAATTTGTTCTATATAATTATTCAATCATGTTTAAAAATGACTTTCAACAACTGACTAAACTAAACAATTATTTATAGTAAATCAAGAGGATACGCAATGTGATTTTTAAGTTAAAAATACAAACTGGAATTGGTTTCAAAGGAAACTGACTGGAAACTTTGTATTCTGTGGATAAAACTACTTGAATTTGTACACGAAAGAGGTGGAAGAGAGGTTAATGATTTTCTCCATCTAATATGGAAAGATAGAAAAGTTAAGTGGAAAATGATTACCTACTCTGCATGGGAATAACGGCATACAGAAAAGGGTTCTCTCTATGAAAGTCAATGAAGTTAGAAAAGGGCCCTTTCCCGGCAGATGCGACATCTTCTTGAAGTATTTATGATAAGAATGCAAAGTTGTTTTGGGATTCCTCATGACTCTTGATAGTCTTTCCTTGTGTGGAATGGCGTAGCTTTGTGTTATTATTTGTCTTATTCCGAAGGCTGCGGGTTCGAACCCGGCGTGCGCCAATACATTTTATTTAATTGATTTGTGTTATTTCACAATTAATTATTTAAAATAATATACAGTATATTTGGGGCACGTTCCTGAGTGGAAGATTCTATTTGTATCGCCCTGGTGTAAGACCACTATTCAGAATTGAAAAGTTGCTTGAAATGGCTTTAGCCGTGTTTAGTGACTAGATTTAAATAGCCAGGTACTTCCCCACTTACCTTCAGCCTCATAACATACCCCAATTGGGGATGCCATAGTCTCACTGGCTCCAGACAGGAGCAGTTGGGACTCTTGTGAGGTATTCACTATAAAAAATAAAATAAAATTAAACATAACTAAAGCAAGGACTTTTGGAGGACGGTATGGGTACCACCGCCACGAAAACCATTTATCAACACCTCTGCCAAGGAGTTCGCTATATTTGTTGACTTAGCAGATGGGCTCGGGTTTACAGGCTGAAGTTTGTCCGAAACTAGGCAGTGGATGTGTCTGCCACCGACCGCGTGGTAATCCGGATCGGGAGAAATTTGAGGGAGACCTTTTTACAGGAAGTGATTATTACGTCACTCTTGGACACAATGAACCCCAGATTCTTACCCACCCCTTATACCTCAATAAGACGTTTTCCTTTCCAGAACTTCCTCTCCTCCCTTTTCTTTAAAAGACCCTACACACAGCATCCTCAAAGATAACGTAGGTCCCGACAAAAATATTTTTCTCAGGGCCTCCTGTGTGGAGCTTTTTCATATTTTTCGCATGGTAGGAAGGCTGGGCTTTACTATGAATACTTCGAAACCGGAACTAAGAGCAATAACTCATCGTAATTTTGTGTCTTTTATATATTGGAAAATGGAGTAATTAGCTTTGTTTTTAGCTCTAACCCTTTTTTTTTCTTGCTATGCGGTTCATTTATACATGTGTAATTAACCTAGCTGAGAAATCAACTATAGGTTTGCTCAATATACTATAGAATTACGTATCTAAAAATTTAAACACTATGCTTACAACTAAAAAAAATTACATTATTTTAACAAGAGGGAGATTAATATTACAGAAAATACTACAAATATATTATGTATGTCATTATTATTACATATGTAATTTTGCATTACATATACAATTTGCATAACATTTTTAATGATTGACAAATGATTTTAAGGGTATTTTTTTAAAAGTAATTGTGCTTTTTTGTTAGAAAAGGGAAGTTGAGGCCTTTTTTTATTTTTTTTTATCAGTGTTCACATGCAAACTTAAAAACTAGTTGTTTTTTTTTTAAAGTTCGTTTTCATAATTAAATTAATGCTGTCAAAATATATTTCACTCAACTTCCTTATTGCGGGAGGTGGCAGCTTTTTGTTTATTTTTTTTTACATTTTTTCGGACACTTAATCTATATCTTAATATTTTACGTTGCCTGAATAATTTGTAGTGACGGCAATAAATCTAAAATTATGTGTTTGATCCTTTATATTGTATGATCTAATCTCTTAATTAGAACATCTGAGCACTGATGCAACAATAACTCTTGAGCTCGTACACATATTATAAAAAAAGGATGTGATGGAAAAACGGCACAAAAAGTTTACACCCGTTACTCATAATTCCTAGAACGAAAAAAGCTTTCGCCCAGCTCCCAAAATTTTCAACTCACTGAATGTTGATACAAGGAAAACAAAAAGTGATGATCTTTATACCATAAGCATTCAGAATGGATAATTTATAAAGGGAAGGATTTTTTTTTAATGCTCATCATTAAAATAATTTAATTTTCTATAAATTATTAAAGAAAACAAACACTTTGTCGCTTGACACCACACAAAATGGAACAAACAGTTTGTTTTAAATTACTTTATTTTAATTCACATACGTCGACCGGTTTCGGTTGAACTCAACTTTCTTCAGGTGAATTATATACATACTATTTGTTTAGTGTTGAAATAACTTTAGGAAATTAATCCATTATACCCATGTTCCTTACCAAATATTCCTTCCTTTTGATTCCCTTCCCTTCACAATAAGGCCCTTACCCAAGAAGCAAAGAAGATAATTTAAAAAATAACACTTTTGTACTTCCTTGTTTTGAATAAAAACATTCAGTTGTTCTTGAAAAACTCGACCAAGCTTGTACAAGCATTTCGCACATCTCGCAAATAACAATAATATAAATATATTATAATTGTCGTGAAGACCATCGGGTCATCATCATTGGAAAGTGATCGTAAAGAAGAACTGGGAGCTGTCACCTCATCATCAAGGTAAGGGCCATTCCTATCGTTTTCCTTCCCCCCTTGTCGATTTAAAAACACAATCTTATACACTCGTAATTTCGCCACATAATTTAGTTTTACAGTCCACACGGTGTCATCGGACACTTAACACTATTTATATATTTAATCATTATTAAACACTGTATATATATAATTGTCCTGGAGAAGGTTGGGTTACTCGAAACCAGTTAACGAATATTTATAAATTAAAATAAAGGTTTAATTCAATATTCGTATAAACTTACTACGTAATACGGACATGTACTTAATGCGGTAATCAAAAAGCTTATAAAAATTTTAAAAAAAAACATACAAACTTTTGCTCTACTAGCTTGGTATTATGGTTCGGGCATATAGGATATAGGAGATAAAAATAAAAGGCATTATGATATAATACATTTGCATACTTTAAGTATCCCAACCCAAATATTGTCTGGCAGAAAATCTTGTACGCTGTTATAGGTTACATTTTTCGATTGAATTCTAAAAAGGTTAAAAAAAGACTTATCGCAGCCACTGAGGGCGAGCAACAAAGCTAGCATAGTATAGAAAAAAACCATGTCCGTTATTTGTATTTATTACACATAGGTGGTTCATCCATTCGCGGGTTTTTCACATTTTTAGTACCTGCATGAGCAATTCAAGTCGCAAAAAAAATACACCACCGAAAAACGGTTGCACTAAAAAACTAATACATTCATTTTTCAAAGGCTGGCGAAGTGGTACTGGCTTATTCAGTAATCAGTGCTCACTGACACAATAAAATTGATTAATATTTGAAACAAAAAGGAAAACATTCACAGTTTCAAATAACATTGTTAGCCATTCGGATTGGTAATAAATTTAACAAACAACTATTTAACATCGCCAGTATTCCGATATTTGAAAACTTCAATTAATATTATTGGTTCATGGCTACTTAAGACGATAGACTTCGCTTTTCGGCCCATACAAAGGACGCCCGGGAAAAAACACTTTTCTACATCGAAAATTGCACAAAATGAATATATTTTTTTATACTACCTTCTAGAGGGTTAAAAGTATGTCGGTATGTTTTTGAATTTTCGATGCGTTTCCTATTAACGTAAACATTCACTGTCAAACATGTAAGATTTATCAAAAAATATTATTTAAGGAAAAAGTGCTGCTAACTCAACTCTTATAAAGAATTATAAAAAGCTACCGACGTAGCTTCTTCTTTCTAAAAAATATATATTTTTTAAAATTTCAATTTCGTGAAGGTTTCGGTGTAGAAAAGTGTATTCTCCATAAACCCCTTTTCGAGCGATTTCTGTAGGTAAATTTGAGCGTTGTCTCATTCGCACATTTCGCATTCGCATGTATTGTAAGTGTGCGTGAGCTTATTGTGAGCGGGACAGAATGACAGACGCGGGTGTTCCGCGTGTCGTTCAAAGTCTAGCCTCTTAATATTTACAAAAATACAGTAATGCATATAACTTGCTAATTAAATGACGATGATTTTATTGACCTTCATTGAAGAATTGTAGGATCCTTGTCTCGGCACCTGGAGGTCATGGGTTCAAACCCGGCCCGGCATTAATTAAAATGATATTGGTTTATCCCCATGTGAACATATTAATAATGAAATAAGAATATAACAATAAGATCGATATAAATGATTGATGAATTTCGTTATGCAAGGGTTCAAATATTTTGGATAAAAAATACGTGATGTGAATTTTCACGAAATAATAAAAGTAAAATATTTTAAAATAAAAAAAAAATCGAATTTGTAATCGTATTTTATGTTACATTGCTCAATATAATTTACTAAAATTGTGAAATTCTCACAGAAAATGATAAAACTTAATTTGTAATACAAACAGAAAAGCTGAGATTAAAATAAAAGCAGATGATTGCTAATGACTTATAAGTATGATTTACTGAGACACAATAAAAAAAAAGCATTGTGAATAAGTTATTGAAAATAATATAGATGAATAATTTATTGACCTCTAAATGGCATTTGACTAAATCGTGAAACGGGTGACTAAATAAACGAACAAGTATCTAATTAATTATAATAAGAACTTATTGTTCATGATGATATTATCAGACGACATCAACTTGTCAAAATTTTATTTATTAAAATATTTCTTTCGAAAACGATGAGAAATGCAAGATTTTTTCTTAATCATGAGAGATAAATATTATATTATATTATTTTATATTCATAAATTCATTGCCTGGTATTTTATGGCTTCAATCATAGACATAAGACTTTTTTTTTCGATTGTTATATTTTTTTATTTTTATGTACTACATTTTTTGCTTGTGTTATATATAAAATGTAGGCCTTTAAAGAAATAATTTTTATAGACAACTTTTTGTGAGTTAATTGTAATTATTATAAAACTTATAATATTTTAATTAATGAAGATAATATTAGCGAAAGTCAATCGAAAATCCGCAACAGAAAAATCAGAAAAAGATACGGATACATCTGGGACTGAGATGATTTTTCTGTTTCGGATTTTCGATTGACTTTAGCTAATATTATCTTCATTATAATTTAAAATAATTAATTTTAATTTTAAAATATTATAATTTGAGGTTTAACTCTTTAAGTTAAAAGTTAAATATAAAACTTTATCTTAATCAACCTACTAAATTAAAATCATAAAATAAAAAATTAAAAAAACCTCGTTGTATTGTAAAAAAAACGATTTTTGCTAGAAATTTTTAAATTTATATACCAAAAATTTTAAAAATGCTTTTAGTTCATTTATTATGCATTATATTTTAACAGTACGTCGCCCGAATGCCTAATTGTCCAAACGACTATAAGCACATTTTATAGGAGAAGGAGGTTTATTCATTATTTCAATTTAACATTATGATAGATGTTTAAGATGAAGCTATTCACATAAAGATAAAGGTCTCGTAAGTTTAAATAGTTCTTATTAAAGTGATTAATAATCGATTTTGATACTTTATTGGACAAAGACTAAAATGGTCATTTGGACAATTAAGCCCTCGGGCGACGAGTAGGTAGGATTATATATATTTTTAAAAATCTCATAGATCAAAAGTTTATTTGTTTAATAGCCTATATTTTATTTTTTGAAATACTAATAAAGAAATTAACATATAGCCGAACTAGATATGTGTTACGAATTTGTTAAAAAAAATTCTTAACTTAGTTAAGTATTTTAGATACAATCCAAATTTAAATTGTGTGTGAAAAGGGCCGCGAACCCGTTCCTAAACAAATGTTATTATATCCTAATATTTTTCTTAGTCTCCTTGACAGAGGTCCCATTGCTGATGAGGACAAGGTTTTAATCAAATGGGTACTGATTATTAAAGCTTCTGTAATCTTTTTTGTTCAAAATATCATATAATTCCTCTTCTTTGATTTCTTTAGCCAACTTTTTGCCGGTGGAAATGATTTATAAAGCTTAGTGGATATTTAGCTGAAGTTCCTTGGACAAAAGGCAGTTTTAAATTTTGGTACCTATATTCATAATAGTATTCTGGTCAGATTTTGTCCTGTGAAGGTTTTATTTCTTCGATTTAAAATGTAGGATTGAAACATTCTTAGGATATTTTTTTTTTTTTAGAACTTAGGATTTGTTTTGTTGGCGTCCTTGTCAGATCTTTAAGGATGGTTTTTATGAAACCTTTTTGGATTTTAGATAGTTGTTTCAAATGATTTGTGGTCGCAGGCCCCCACCTTATTTCCTATACCATAATATTTGAGACAGAAATTGCATCGTGCGTAATATACTTTTTTAATATCATTTTGACAAAAAATATTTCGAAAGGTATTTCTGAAAAAAATTGTGTATTTTGAAAGATTTCTTGTTATTTATGTACCCTTTAGGTTCACTGAAGACATTATTTCAAATTTTTGTATTTCGGACTAGATCTAAAGTGTCAGGTACTTTCGAGTTCTAAAGTAGCACCCAACCGTAGTAGATATTTGATATACCTTTTGATTACAAAAATAATTTTTCAGTTCGGCTTGGCATTTTGGATTCAAATCCAAAATTAAGTTTTGTATGATAATTAAGTACGTATTTGACCTCAACACAGGCTTGTCCTAATGAGGTTGAAAATTGTATTATAAACTGTAGATAATACGAAACATGTGAAGAAATAATAAATAAATAAATTTAAAAAAGTATGAAACGGGCCGAAGCCGGCAGCGCAAACGTTCCTCTTAACACTTCGAAGCATGATAATTCATCCAATGAGAAGTTCTTGCAAATACAAAATCCAGGATAAATATAAATAAAAATGTTATCTTTGGATTTATTCTGGCAAAATCAAAAGCCAGAACAGTATACATTATTCTCTCGAGGAACAGACAAAACGTGTTTCGTCCAAACTTGCATTCAATCGCTGCCGTTTTCCATTATTCGCGTATGCACATTATTGCACATCGGTATACGTAGTCGAATACGAGATGAGTCACGAATATTTGACTATATTGTTGTACAGGGACGTTCTTGAATGATTCAATGCTACTTGACGTGATAAATATATTATGAAAAAGTTGTCTGTGAGGTTGAAAATTATATATATGTTTAATTTATGAAGTTAATATTAAATACTAACGTGTTTTTATTATAATTCAAATGTGAAATATCCCACTCTATAATGCTATATAATCCAGGACTGTTACGGTCTAAATCCTTGAAAGGCTCAAAACACCACACAAAGTCTCAAGCACCGTGTAGGCTTTCGTAAAATGAACTGACTCTTTCCCTATTCTTGTTAATCTTATTCTGTCTTGTCATTTTTTGTTTTATCTTGTCTGCTCGTATCCTTGTTTTTCTCTTTTTTTGTTCTACTTAACCTGTATTTATTTTTATTTTTATGCTGTACTGAATGTAAAACTTATATTTTGATATCCAAATACCTTTTTGTAACTACTACCTCCTACCAATGAATTGTAAGTTCCCCCTGTCCTAAAATGAGTTTTGTAACTCATCGAGATTACTCTAGCAAGAAATAAAAACAAACAAAAAATAAAATAAAAAAGTCATCGTGTATTATTCAAAGCTTATTTTAGTTTTCATTTCGGACCTCACAGATTGATTTTAAAGGGCCAGTGTCATAATTTAGTGGTAACTAGCAAGTACTCGACATGCGTTGGATGCGATTTAAATAATGAAATTATTTCTCCCTACGTGTTCTTTTCCATTCGTCCCCGTTCCCCTTCCACCCCGCTCTCCATCCCTGCTGCGAAACTACATGAAATGCACCCATTCGTAAAACTACTCGCGCGCCACCTATTGTAATTTTTTTATACACGATTCATAATACCAGAGATCACCATTATATACACAACAAATCACCAAAGTTTCATCGCAATCAGATGAATAGTATGGGAAATAATTTCATAACGCTAGATCTCACTTTTGTATGTAGAAACTATCACGGGCTTGTCCACATCAAATTCCCAAAGTTTCACCGCAATCGGACGAATAAAGAAACATTCATTTTTATATATTAAGGAGATTAAATCAAAAAGTTATATTTTACTTCGATATCATCGAAATAGAACTAACCTAGAAGTGACATGTTTTAAACTGACATGAAATAACTGACATGAAAGAAGTGACATGTTTTAAACTGACATGAAATAATTTCATAACGCTAGATCTCACTTTTGTATGTAGAAACTATCACGGGCTTGTCCACATCAAATTCCCAAAGTTTCACCGCAATCGGTCGAATAAAGAAACATTCATTTTTATATATTAAGGAGATTAAATCAAAAAGTTATATTTTACTTCGATATCATCGAAATAGAACTAACCTAGAAGTGACATGTTTTGTCTAGTTTTATTTTGACTGCTCAAAAATGTATCTATTTATGTATATAATTTTCAGAACACCTTAATTAGTAATACCTGAAATTGTAATATTTAATCATTGGAGATTGTATTAGTGACTCCCAAAAGAAAAACAGAAAAGATTCGGTCTTGCCTTACCGGGTCTCTGCTCTAACATAAGGATAGAGAACAGAAGGGGTCGAATTAGCTCAGTAGTAGTACGGCAAGGGTAAATTCCTGGGTTCAATTCCTAGATTCGACTGAATCTTCTTCTGTTCCAAATTTTCGGTTGAAAGTCTAATACCATCTCCAATGATATATTTATATTTATTTTGAATTACGAGTATCTTCATTCAAATAAACTAACTCGGTATGAAGCCATATTTCAATAATACAGTAATTTCCCTAAAACACCCAAAGAATACAATTAAATGAAACAATATAACCTTGTTAAAACCACCGATTTATTTAATTAATGCCGACCGGTTTCAGAACAACCGTTCCTTCCTCAGAACAAACATATAATGATTAGATAATTAGAAAAGAGTGGGAGGGTACAATTTATTACTAAGTGTTGTGGTGGGGATGGGGGCGTGGCTAGGAAATAATGGAAAGTTGTGGGAGGGAACAGAACGGACATCGAAAGGGAACAGATTTAAGATTAGGCTATAAGTTTTTTTTTGTTGGTTGATAACTGACTAATTATTTTTAAGCGATATTTTTTTGTCTAATGCTTCTAATTTATCTGAGCATTTTCCTTTATTATTAATATGAAGAATCTTTATCCCTGTATTTTTTTCAAAACTCTGGTTATTTTCAATGATATGGTTAGCGAAATCAGAAAAATTATTATTATTAAGGCCACTTTAGTGTTCTTTGATTCTTTATTTATTTATGAAATTACCGGTTTTTTTCCCGATGTATATTATCCGTTTCTAAATTATTAACTAACTACTCTAGCGATTGGTGTTCAGTTTTTTATTTGGCCATTCGATTTAATAAATATTATTCATCAAAATATTAATACGGAAATATATAAACTGTTTATTGCGGTTTAAAGCTAATGAATCCACCTATATTTCCCCGTTTATCTCACATTTGTAGGTTAGTTAAATATGGTCCAATTTTGGACCGATATCAATCGCAGAAAAATAAAAGCTGTCCAAATTTGGACCGAAATCGCTCCAGTAGTTGGAAGCTTAATGGACATGATTTACATGAAACTGTCTCAATACTCAGAGGTTTTTGTTCCAGCCGGCAGATAATGAATAAACTAGTGTGAAATTTGGTGTGACAGTGGTCCTCCTAAGTTATAAGACCCGGTTCATAATCCAATTTTAGAATTAAACTTAAATTACCTCCGTGACAACTACTACTGCTAGGACTTATTAGAAACTTTTTGGCATGCGAGTGTTATTATGACGGGAACATGAAACATATTATTACAAACTGACAGTTCGTAATTATTATTCTCGTACAGTTTTAGATTACTTGGATCGGGGGAGAAAACACTAGATTACCCTAGCCAGTAATAAAAATATTATTGAAGGTGAAACATGAGACAGAAAAAAAAACAAAAAAGTAAGGAATCGAATCCAGGAATAGATCCTGGATTCATCTCACCGGGGCACAGAGATGTGTAGGGCATTGGAACCAATACATTTCACTATTTTTTTTTCCATCTCTTTATCGTGTTTTTCAATAATATATTACATTGACGGCCGGCATAGTCCAGCGGTAGACTCCCATTCCGAAGGCCGCTGGTTCGAACCTGGCGTGCGCATATACATTTTATTTAATTGATTTGTGCTATTTCACAATTAATTATTTAAAATAATAAATAGTGTATTTGCGGCACGTTCCAGAGTGGAAGATACTCTTAGTGGCCCTGGTGTAAGACCACCATTCAGAATTGAAACGTTGCTTGAAATGGCTTTAGCCGTGTTTAGTGACTAGATCTGAATAGCCAGGTACTTCCCCACCTTCCTCTTCCTCGTCTCCTTCCCTTCCCCACTAACCTTCAGCCTCATAACATACCCCAATTGGGGATGCCATAGTCTCACTGGCTCCAGACGGGAGGAGTCGGGGCTCTTGTGAGGTATTCACTATAAAAAAAAAATATATATATATATATTAAGTAGTAATTTCGTACGTATACCGTATGCCATATTTTATATATATATATATATATATATATATATGTTATATATATATATATATATATATATACCTTCAAAAGTTATAATAATAATAAAAGTCATTTAAATATTTGACATAATATTTTTTTTGCATCTCCGGCATCACTAGCGATCCGGAGATCACGGGTTCAAATACTGGCATGCGCAAGTGAATTTTATTTGATTGATTTCTTTAGTTTTTACAATTTGAACATTTAAAAATGATGTAAGTGCACGTTTTAGAGTGGAAAATCGGGTATCGCCCTGGTGGTAAGACCACTAGATCTGAATGGTCAGGTACTTCCCCACCTTCCTCTTACTCATCTCCTTTCTCTCAGCACTACCTTCAGACTCACACAAATACCATAGTCTGACTGGCTTTTCAGTTTAATTGGAACTCTTCTGCGGTATTCATATTTTAAGAAAGAGATCTAATTATAGCAATTTTCGTAATTTTCTTACATGCGAATCCTATTTTGGAGTCAAGAGAATTATGACGTATTAGTCTAGACATGTTTGGGGGGATTTTTACATAAAACGTCGCTATACAAATTGTCCAAATATAAATATTATTTACAAGACCTTTGCCCTCAAGACCAACCTCCTTAATGTTAATTCAGTGATTATACACTACTTATACGAAAGTTGTTTGAAGTTTTATAAGAATATCGTTCATGATATAATAACGTTTGACTTTACATAAATTCCAAGTTGGTAGCGTTACAAGAACCTTGCCAAGTTTCGCGATAGGAACTTCATACTTCGGTGAAATACAAGGCTTGATAGAGTTGGAATAATTTAAAGTTTATTTTTAATGTTTTTGTAAAGTTTTGTAGTCTGAGCCTCGTACATAACTGCACTGCATTTTGTTATTTCATGAAATAGACTGAATTTTCATGTTGGAATTTCTAAGACACTAGCTTTTGTGGCTTAAGCAAAATATTTTATATTAACTTCTATTCATTAAATTTGTTACTTGCAAGAGAATAATAATACTTTTTTATTCTACGATTGTGTGCAAAATATTTTACCTCATGGTTACAGGTGCATTTTTTTAGTCACTGCACATAATCAATACATTGTGTACCAATTATTGTTATCAAGTTAAATTTGTAGAAATGTGGTAAGGCTTTCAGAATGCAAAACAGCCAACACACGTATTAATTAATTTATAATTAAATAGCAGAACTATTTAATAAATAAACTGTTTTCATAAATTGAATAAAAAAATTATTAATTAAAAAATTATCCCACTAATTGGCGTATTTGGTAGAATAGCCCATATTCTACCAATACAAGTAAAGAGGAGATTATACTTTAGTTTAATTCAATCCCATCTTAATTATCTCATAGAAATATGGGGAAACACAAATACTACAAACACATACTTAAACGAAATTCAAATAATACAGAATAAAGTTATAAAAAAACTTTTTAAGTATTGACCAGATACCCCCACCAAAACAGTATATCAAAAAAATAACTTAATGAAAATAAGAAAAATGTACGAATACTTCATATGCTTATTAACCTACAACATTCAAAATGGCTTTATACACATAAATACTACATTTATGAAAACATCACAAGTACATGAACACCGCACAAGACAACGTAATAAATTATACATAAATTCAACAAATACAGAGTGTGGAAAAAGAAACATAGGCTATGAGGGTATAAACATATATAATCTCCTTCCTGACAACCGAAAATAAATTGAATATATTAAAAAAAAAAACTATTCGCTCTCAAGATTAATGAGCAAAACCAAAATGTTCTTACTTACAAAAATGTGCTACTTGGTGTAAGGTAGTAAACCATAATTATTAATATTATTTATATCAATGTATACTTAAATTAACAAAGCGAAATATGTTTATTGCTTTTAAATTAAAAAATAAATTTAAAAAAAGAATACTGTTCCAATTATTTAGTGTAAGCGCCTCCGCCCACTGAGGCAACTGAAAACTCTCAACTGCCAACTGTCTTTGTATGACAATGTGATGGCCCGCACACTTCACAATCACACAAAACCCCGTTGTCAATGGTAACGCAAGCGGTCACTTGCGACTTGCCCTGCTGGTTGCCCTGGCCGGCCATAGATAGTTTCCAGCTGTCAGCTGATTGTTCTTCTTCTATGGTTAAACAAGCTTTTTGACCAATCAAGACAGAGAAAACAGCCGGTTTTAGTTGGTTTTCAGTTGCCTCAGTGGGCGGAGGCGCTTAAAGGGCTCTTCCTATGTGAGAAAGAGAAAATGTTACATTACTGCTTTGCTCTAGAGACAATATACAAGTAAAATTTAAAACAAAACTAAGTTCGGTCGCTTAGGAGGACTTATTTAGCACGAATAACCTGACAATATTTTGAAATTTTCCTACCACGATAGAGTATTTATTTACCAGAGAATTAAGTTAAATTTTTGGAGGTCTCACATTTTATTAGTACGATATCTTAATTTAATATTTACTTTAAAGAAATCTGCAATCGAACACCATACATTTTAATCGATCTCTGTAAATAAAATATCGCCTTATATTGTACAGTTGTAAAGCGCCAATACCAAAAAGTACCTATACTATTTTAATTAAAACAATAACTTTGTAAACACCACTTTTATTATTTATGTAGATACTTTGTGCCAACCGAATTTCGCTACAAACGTAGCTTCATCGGGGCATTATAAACTCTAGTGTTTAGTAGAGTTTAACTGCCCTGATGAAGCTACGTTTTAGTAGAGTTTATACTGCCCTGATAAAGCTACGTTTGTAGCGAAACCCTACATTTTAGTAGAGTATATACTGCCCTGATGAAGCTGTGTTTTAGTAGAGTTTATACTGCCCTGATGAAGCTACGGTTGTAGCGAAACCTTAATGTTTAGTAGATTTTATACTGCCCTGATGAAGCTACGTTTGTAGAAAAACCCTACTGTTTAGTAGAGTTTATACTGCCCTGATAAAGCTACGTTTTAGTAGCTGCCCTGATGAAGCTACGTTTGTAGCGATACCCGGTTAGCACAAAGTATATAAATAATAAGAGTGGTGTTTACAAAGTTATTGTTTTAATTAAATTATTATGTCTCATTACAAAGTAATTACTTCATATGAACCTATAATTACTGTTACAATTTCACAGTTACTGACGGTCAGTGGCGGTTTTGGAATTTGGAGCCGTGAGTTCAATTCCTCTTCTGGCAAAGTCCTCCATCACGAGCAACATATTCCGCATGGTGGAATGGTAATAGGTGATTTTCAAGTATTGTCACGTTATTCGTAACCGGGAATATTTGATTTGAAAATACTTTATTTTGATTTTCAACTGCGGAACAGAATCGTATAAAACTAACATATTCAAGAGAAAAATTGAAACTGAAAACTTTCAAGGAGCGAAAATTTAATATTATGCTGGATTCAAAAACTTTTGAGAAGTCCTGGGAATGTTATGTCAGCGATTTCCATACACTTTGGATTGCAATGTCAAGTATTCTTTTATTTTATAAAATATGGCAAACATTATTCACAATATCCGCCCATACTTTGAACTATTCGAACTTTAAAACGGGGATTTATCTATTTTCTTATTGTAGATACAACCATCGAGTTTCAACATTTTTGCATGATTTGTGTTAAGGCTTTAAAAAGCGTAGAAAGCCATTATTTTAACAAAAAGACTTTTGGGCACATGACGCATAAAATATTTATAATATACACATTGAAATATAAAAGTAATAAATAATAACCCACATTATATTTTAATTGAAGACAGAAACGGGTGGGTGAGTAGATGGAATATTAGAACTTACCATGTATACATACATATATCAAGTAACTAAACACGCTAAAATTGAATACAAGTATCTACATGGATTCTGGATTATGTATGTACCACAATCGAAAAGAGCCTTTCGAGTTTTGGTGAACAATGCCACTCTAGAAAATCTTTTTTTTTAAATTAAAACTTTTTAAAAAGTGCTATAATTTTACGTTCGTTCATTTTGACATTCGCCGGATTTTCATTTTAAATAATTAAAAATTAAATGATTTTACCATAATTTATTTTAATAATTATTATGAAAAGACTTAGTTTGAATACCACTATATTATATTTCTTTAATATATACAACCAACCGGTTTCAATTCAATGTGAACCTTCATCGGGGTTATATAAAAATATATTAAATTTATTACAGAATTCTAGTGTATTTATAGAGAAGACATTTTTTATCTATCTTTAAAAATGTGAGCCTTGTACTGAAAGTTCTTTATGTCATGGCACAATAATTGTCAAGTAAAAATAAAAATAAAATATAACAGTTTCAGTCAGAGTCATTGTATTGTATCCCACTAACACATTCGGGGGGTTTCTCACCATCCTCACAATAGCTTATTTACACTAATAACGAATATTTTTGATTTACGATTTACGGTTTATTTATTTATTAAGTTGGAGTTTATAATTCGGTACTCGAACCTATGAATAGTGGCTATATATTGGATAAGTTGGCCGATTTTTCTAACCATTGCGAGTATTTTATTTATAATAATATTCGTTATTAGTGTAGATTAGCTATTGTGAGGATAGTGAGAAACCCCCTCAGTATTTTTAACCTCATAACGTAAATAATTATTTCCAAATATTGATTACTAATTTAGCACCTACATTTCAACAAACATTGTAAGAAATACCCATGTGTCATTCATTGGTCATCAGGCCATCTCTTTACTTATTTAATAAAATGACCTCTGGGAATTCAGCCAATGTTAGAAGGACTTACACTCTTTCACCGACTTACATTTCTGAGAAATAGTAAATGTATAATTAATTTAATGGAAAGCATTGTTTGCTGATGCTTTTCTGTATGTATGCTTTTCTGACCGCAATTTGTGACAAGTAGCTACTCTAAATACCTTTTATAGTTATCGTTTAAAGGCCAAAAACCTCCAGATCGTTCTGCCTTTCTTTGTTCTGCGTTTCCTCTAACCTAGACCTAACCACAGTTAGTAGGTATACAGGTCAGTTGGTACACAAAGCGTTATCATACTGGATCCCTCGCGGCAGCTTGTGGCGGATAAATGTTTTGGACATGTCTTTGTTTATCTGAGTTTTGTATTTTGTTTCCCTAAATTAAATTAACCAGTCTACTTGTCCTTTTACAATAATATATTGCATTGATAACGGGATCCTTTCCAATTTTTTGTGGATAAAAGACGCTATTACAATTAGATGAAAAAAGCTTTATAAATTTATTGATGTTTGTCTTAGGTATCTTTATTTGTCAGAACACTTTATTGGATTCTTAAAACTACGTATTGGGCATAAGACGTAAATCTGACCATGTAGATGGGAATTCCTGTCACATAGAGCGGTAATTCTTAAGACGCGATGATTTCCTAAAATGTTTTAATTTTTAAAATACTTTTACCTAAATGTGATTTTGATTTACAACATTGGTTACAATATCTCATCTCTTCTAAGTCTGAACTCGACTCCAATCTTCATTATAATTTTGAAATTTGTCCATTTAAATAAAATTTAAATTAAAATTCACCTTTCATTTCTCCATAATTTTAAATGATGGCCTAGAACACCCTTGAAGGTAGAAAGCCAGAAATAATTGAAAAAAAAACATTGGTTACCTACATATGAACTTCTTGAAAATTATGACTTTCTATCTTTTTTTTAAAATAATGTTTTTTTTAAATTTGCGAAATAGATAGAATTTTTTAAATATTCTGAAAAGGGTATATCGGTAACTGGTTTAAGTACCTATCGAACTCAGCCAGTACGGTTGCTAACCGTGGCTACTAATATTGCCCCATTTGAATATTATTATTTTTATTGATTAGGTAGATATTGGCAGATTATCTATTTTTACTTCACATATATTTTATGTTACCTACCTTAATATTTTATGTAACCGATATTTTGCTTCTTATATTTTAAGTTTCCTGTATTTCATCAACTCTTAGTTTTCATTGTAAATTTTAATAAAAATATAGATTTATTATATGTAAAAACCCTAAAGGCGTTTAAATAAAAAGTGAAAAAATCTTGGATCTTCAATTAAAAAATCATGTGTTTTAACTCTACATCCAATAAAATATTTCCAACCGCGTAATAATATTTTTTAAATTTATGAATACAATTTATTTGAAATATTTTTATCACTCATAATTTTTTAATTTATTTAGTAACTGTATTTTATTTTTTTACATTTTTATATGTAATAAATATGTATTTATATGCATAGTAAATATTGGTTATATTCGTAGTCCTCCTCACTAGGAGATCTTGTGCTGAGGGGGACTAGGTTTTTGGATAAGTTTTCAGAGACAGTTTGGTTCGACTTCATGTTTAGGGTAAGGTTTTCCAGAAACTTCTACGTCGATGTTTTAAATATTCTAAGTTATTTTTCCGGTAGTTATCGTTATTTTTCAAATGTATTCCGTCCTTACCCACTATTGAACATTCTTCAAAAAGTCAAATTGTAAGACGCACAAAAAATATCTGCCATAATATGACATCATTAAATTTCAAGAAAAAAAACTTTTGTCCTTTTCGTAATATTTTTTGCATGTTGAAGAATTGCGAGTGATCTCTGAAATACCTGAAAGTTGAAGCGGCTGAAACGTCTTCACGTTCATTATCTCCTACCGCTTAACTTCATTAACATCCGGTCTTGACGTGCCATTGTTAGGGGGAACAATTACGCGTGGTTAACAAAAGGAGTCGCAAACACAGAGGACTTCTGGCTGATGTGCTTTCAAACTTGACTGACTTAGTCATAATTATTAAAAATGCAATAAGCGATAATTGTTGAATGAAACATATATTGAATAATTTGGCGGGTAACAGATGAGGCGCCGTAGCTTAATGGTAGAGCTCTCGACCGGCAATCGAAGGGGTGCGGGTTCGAGTCCCGTCGGCGACATGTATCTTTTCTCGGGAGATTTTTTCAATGTGGATGAGTGTTTCAGGCTAATAATTATTGCTTATAATAGTTGTTACCCTTTTTGCTATGCATAAAAAATCTTGTCTTAAATATTAGTTAATCAATTAAAAATAATCATAATTATTTTATTTATGTCTTTTTATTCTAAGACTTATTGAACTTACCGAATATCTTATGTCGGAGTTTGCATCATTCCGGAAAATTTCAACCTTTAATCCATAGTTCAGATTAACTGGTACGAGTCACATTGGTTTCGAAGCCATCATACGAGTCGTATTTTTTTTTTTAATTTTTCATGTTCTTTTATCTTACTTAGAATGTATCCTACCCTCCCTCATCCCCAATTCCTACCCTACGGATCTTTTCACTTGGCAGCGCTTGGGCGGAGGTGTCGTGCTCGCTGTTCGACGCGAGCTGGTAGCCCGCGGGCGGCCACAGTGGCAATCTCAAGCAGAAGACTTGTGGATATCCTTACAAATTAAGGGATCGTTGCGCAATAATTTAAACATATGTTGTGTTTGCCTTCCCAAGGGTCCAACATATAGTGAAAAAATGGAAAGCTGTCTCAGCGAAATTTCAAGGTTATCCTTACAATTTCCTTCTGAAAAATTTCTAATTGTAGGTGACTTCAACCACACCGACATTCTGTGGAACAAAAGTCCAAATAACGCATCATACACACCCTCCAATCGTTTATCCCCAATCAGCTCTGCGTTTGTCGATTGCTTGCATTTTTCAGGTCTCTGTCAATATAACGGGATTTCAAATTCCAACGGCCATTTTTTAGACCTTGTTCTCTGTAACGATTGTGTTAAGGTATCAGCCTGTAACGACTCACTAATTGTCGAAGACATTCATCACGCCTCCATAACGATAGATGTAGAATTTTCAGAACCCGTTGCATTAAGGGAGGAAATACGAAAAGACCATGTCTTCAAACGTGGTAATTACGAAGTTATAAACTCATTTCTTAATAAAATAAACTGGCACGAGCTTCTCTCCATCGGTGATATAAACTCAGCTTTACTAAATTTTTACTCACAAATAAACCAACTTATAGATGCTCACATTCCGCGAAAACCATATAAGAACTCAAAATACCCGCCATGGTATAACTCAGCTCTTATAAAATTAACGAAGGAAAAATTTAAGTATTTCAAAAAGTTCAAAATTTACAAAAATCAGTCCGACTACTCCATTTTCTCTCTCTTAAGATCACGCCATAAAAAACTACAACGAGAATGTCACAATCAATACCTAATTAATGTTGAACATGAAATATCCTCCGATCCAAAATTTTTTTGGAATTACGTTAAATCAAACTCTAAATCACAAGGTGTACCAAACATTGTATTCCTTAGGGATGAAAAAGCTGAGAACGGGTCTGAGATTGTCAACTTATTCTCCAAATATTTTAATTCTGTTTACACCAACGATGCTCAGACTTCTCCCCATATGCCAGCCAACCACAATACTCACAATTCTTCCACTATCCATAGTATTGAAGTTGACGAACGTCTGGTGCAAACATATTTGGAAAACTTAAATCTGAAAAAAAGCGCAGGCCCAGACCAAATCCCCCCCTTCTTTATCATGAAGTGCGCAGGCAGTCTCTCTAAGCCGTTATCCATTATCTTTAATCGCTCCTTAAAAGAGGGTATTGTACCCAATACTTGGAAAACTGCTTTTATAACACCCATTTTCAAAACCGGGCAAAAATCTAACGTTGAAAACTATCGTCCAATTTCAAAATTATGTGTTTTCAGCAAGGTGTTTGAAAAAATTGTGTACGATCAGATGTTTCCCGCCTTAAAATCCTCACTCAATACTAACCAACATGGGTTTATAAGTGGAAAATCAACAACATCTAATCTAGTAGCTTTCACAGAATTCTTGCACGACAATATGGATCAACGCGTGCAAGTAGACGCAATATATACGGATTATAGCAAAGCTTTTGACCTTGTGAATCACGACATATTATCACGCAAGCTTATGCAAATCGGGGTACATGGGGACCTTCTCAGATGGCTCTCATCCTACGTATCAAACCGTAGTCAAGTTGTTGTTGTAGGTGGCTATAAATCGGACTGGGTAACCGTCCCGTCAGGTGTGCCACAGGGATCTTTATTGGGACCATTACTATTTAACATTTACATTAATGATATAGGCCAATGCTTCAAACACTCCAAAACATTACTTTATGCAGATGACATGAAGGTTTTTTACCCTGTCAGATGTACTGCTGACTGTCAAAAAATGCAGGAGGACCTAAATCGCCTTAATATTTATTGTTCGCAGCATTACCTTAAAATTAATGTAAAAAAGTGTTTCGTCGTGAACTTCACACGAAATAAAAATATCATTATTAATGAATATTCTCTGAACGGCTCTATATTAATTAACAAAACAGAAGTAAAAGATTTAGGAGTGACATTGGACTCTAAGCTTATATTCGACATTCATATCGAGTCAGTAACATCAAAAGCCTCGAAAATGTTAGGATTTATTCTCCGAACATGTAAAAAATTCAATAACATTAAAATAATGAAAATCTTATATTTTGCATACGTCCGCAGTTTATTAGAATACGCTTCACAAGTATGGAACCCGCAGTACAAATCATATGTACACAATCGATTTCCGGAGCTATCGTCCCCACTTAAATCACAAAGATTCGGCCGCGTACTTCAATATATTATCATTGGAAGATCGAAGAAACTCGGCTGATGTCCTCTTTCTACAGAAAATATCCAGGTCCGTCGTAGATTGCCCGGAACTCTTACAACGAATCCAACTAGGAGTTCCCAACAAACGAACCAGATCAGACAAAAATTTTAGCCTTTCTCGATGCAACACCAATTCTAAGCAAAACTCCTTCATTTATCGTGCATCAAACACTTTCCATACATACTACACACAATTTGACATTTTTAACTCTGCACCACAGTCCTTAAAGTCACATAGGCAATCTCTCGATACTTTATTATAACTACTTACATAACTTACATACACCCTACTAATTATACGGAATAGATCCATCCCTTTCCCTTCCCTCCCACCATCCCATCCCCATGTGCTAATGTAACTATTTTTCTTTGTTTACACTAAAAAGTTGAGATACTTCAGTGGAAACCTTTTATTGGTTAAATGATTTACCCATGTTTTATTATACTTTATAAAATGTTATAACTGTTGGTTTTCCAAATAAAATTAAATTAAATTAAAAAATAGTTACTATCAACGATAAGCCATTTTTTAAAAATAAAACAAATGGCTTGCTAACGTTTCACCCGAGTGGACTTATCTTAGCTAGGAACCATACGACTTATATGAAGTGTTTAAACTTCATTTTTTTATTTCTTATTTATTTATTTTTTTTATTATTTTTTATTTATTTAATGACAATACAAATTAAAATTAAAATACAATATTAAGTAAATTAAGAATACAAAGTGAAGTATTTTATCCTTAGTCCTCCTCACTAGGTATTCCTGTTCCGAGGTGGACTGCAGGTTGTCGTATGGTGTTGATCATGATTTCCTTCGTTTTTTTTGTGTGGATTTAGTTTTTACCGTCACCCTCAGATTTTTATCAAATCTGTATATTTTTTTAAACGATTCTAATTTGTTTCATGTTTTAGAATTAAAAATAGATTATAATTGATTTTCGTACAAGGTCTTCTATTTATCTCACCAAAACAATTGGAGTGTCTTTTAATTTTTTGCTCCTCGTAATGACATGTACAAAAGACACGCGTTTTTTTTTTTAGTTTTTTATATTTTTGTATTTCATTTTTTTTTTATGTTTCTTTATTCTTCGAATAGTAAATACAACATTTGTGGATTTTATGGCAACCATACTAGGCACATGCCCGTATTATGGTGGCCGAAATTATACCTATAATTAAACGACATTAATATCTTTGCCCATTATAGGAGTCATCTAGTGTCGTGAGTCACCATAATTTTGCATCGTGACGTTGTTAAAATAGCTTTAGCTATGTTCGTCGAACAAATATAGATATATAAGTACTTCCCAACCTTCCTCCTTCTGGACTCCTTCTCTTCCCAACCTTTTTCAGCCTCACAATATACGTAAATACATGAATTTTATAGTACGAATTTGGGACGTCGTTTTTGCACTGGCTAAGGAGAGTTGGGGTCTCGTACTGTAGTCACAAAAACGTATAATTGTATTAAATTATTTGCTGGTAAGTATTTAGAATTGAATTATTTTTAAGTCTTACAGAAGTGTACTGGATTTGGTTGCATCGTGGAATAAAAAGAATTATTCACCTTTGTCATTTCTTTGTATGGCAAAAGATGGAAAATACTTCTTTAAAAGAAATTATCATCCAGAGGTCATAATAATTAGTAGCTTCATGAATAGGCTTTAACAATCATAATTCTAATAAATAAATAAAAATATTCTTTTTTTTGCTGTAAGAAGTCTTTTATTACAAAATCCTAAAGTTTAGAAATATCAGGTTATACGTAATTATGTACAAAGTTCGTTTCACAACATTTATTATTATACAGTTTTTTTTTGTTGATTATCTCATTTTTACACACTTAGATTGGAAAGGTATATTTTTTTATTGAAGTATTATTTTTGTAAAACATAACATTAACATTTTCAAAGAAATTTCACAGAAATTACGTACGTAGGTTTCACAAAAACTATGGTCTTTTTACAGTAAAAACAGACCACGAAATTTGATTCACTTTTCTGATAGTTTTTTATGATTCGTTAAAACTATTTTTACCCTTCAAAGCCGTATTTAAATGCAAAAATAGAAATGATATTTTTGATTTAGTAAATGGTTTTTCTTTAAAGTAAGATACCTTTATCAATGTAAAAAAAAACTATCAGGGAAGCGTCAAATCCTAATTTTTGAAAAGATCTATGTAAATTATCCTCTTGCACTTTGAACCTCTTCATTGTTGAAAATAAGGGAGGGTTGATTGTATTCGTATCCTATCGGTTTAGGAGTTGTGGTGGTAGTTGTAAGAGGCTTCATTGTGGGTGGGGGTGTGGGGTAGGTACCTGTGTAAGTATACTTGTACGTTGAAGTCTTATATGTCGGGTAGGTACCTGTGTAGGTAGGGAAGGTTCCGAGAGGTCTATAGGTCGTGCTGACGGTTGTATAGGTTACACGCTTAGGGGTAAGGTATTTGGGTCCAGGGGTTGATGCAGGCTTCGTGGTGGTGGGAGGTAGGTAGGTGTTGGGGGCGGTGGAGGGTGAATCGTAGTTGTATCCGGTAACTTTGGATCCTTTGGCGAATGACTGAATCTGGTTTTGGCGAGCGGGGATCTTGGCACTCTTGTAGCCGGAGTTGAAGTCGATTGTGTCGAAGATCTGGCGCTTCAGCTTGTTGGAGAGACTTGCCTCCTGGCTGCTGACCACACAGGCCAGGGCCAGCATAAGGAATGCTAATGTTACCTGCAAATAAAAGAAAACAGAATTAATTAAGAATTAATACTCATTTTTACTATCTCAAAAGTTTTTTTTTTAATTTTATGGTACTCCTCACAAGAACACCGAAGAATGCTGATAATGAAGTCAAGGGAATTATGTCGCCACCCGGTTGGGTAGCTTTGTGAGCCGGGTTAAGGTAGATGCCTGCAGGATGCGAGTCTTAAAGTGGTCCGAATTATATAAATGAGGAAAACAGATGTCGGTCGCTCGTTCCAAGTATGAGCCGAAGACGAAGAAGCGACCTATTCTCATGAAGCCAACATCAACTGTGTTCCACTTCGTCGAGTTACATGCACATCCACTAATGCAGCGGGAATCAATGCTGCTTAGAGCAAACTCCATTAAAATACCTTAATAACATACTCAGCATGCCTACATTGAGTCTGTGAATTAGAGATGGCAAACGGTCTGTTAATAACGTACTATAAATCAGACGGACCGCCCTACTTTGCACAGACTCAATTATGAAGGTTTAACAAGAATTTTGGTGGCTTCCAATTCAATTATTAGTTATGTACAATGTTAGCAGCTAGTCATCTTCATCTTTATCATCGACTACAAAACTTCCTCTGTGGCTTTGCGTCCCATAAATGGGAATTAAGCAGAATATTGCAATAATTATACGATCAGGCAAATGCCAAAGCTATTACATTGTCAACTGAAGTGATAGTTTATGCACCTTTTGCATTCCTCAAAAACATAAAATAATTCTGACTGCATTGTTTAATTCAATGGATAATATTATATCTACGTTTTTATTAATAAACATGTTATTACTAGTCATAAAATAAATATAATATAGAACGTAAATAACATTTGTAACACTTCTCATATTTCTATTTCAAATTGTTGGCAGCGGACTTGCAACTTTGTGCAACCGCAATAAACCAGTGTGGTCACTAAATTAAAGCGATAATCGTTGTAGTCACAGTTGGAAAGGGAGACAATAAAATTTCGTGCATTAAGTTATTGAATATTGATAGTTAAACTATTGCAAAGATGTTACAAGTAAGGATAACGAAGAACTTTCATTATACCTATCAAAAGGTTTGATTAGAACACTATTTGCTCACGGTAAAGTTAATATCAACAGTATCATTACTTGTAAAATAAGCTACCAAAGTTAATCATCCCTCTCTTATTTTTTACGTTTTTCCTTTAAGATACGTTACTTAAATCACTTCACATATTCATCCAAACAGTTTGGCAAAGGAGTTCTTGTGAGATGTCATACAAAATAAAGTGTTACTGTCAAAAAAAAAGTTTCGGTGTCTAAATTTTCTTTATTACAAACCCCTTTTTCGAAAACTCGTGAGTTTAGTGAAATAAATGTCAATTATCTCAATAAAATAAATCCGTTCCGGTCAAAGTAAGGCAATTCTAAGTGAAAAATAGGATCAGAGCTGAAATGTTAAATTGATCTAAACAACCGGTCCTTGCAAACCTTCTTTCATTCAACTTATTTCTTCTCCATATTTTCTATTACTTTTTAAATTTCTATATGTCCTTTCCATTCTATATTTTTCATTCCATTTTAACATCTCCTACATCTCCTTCAACTAAAAGCATGCATAAATTTTGGGGTTGACTTAGTAGTTCTTCAGTGGATAATATAATTTTGTTTGTAGTTTAGAAGATTTTTCTTAATCATCAAATGAAATTTTTTACTTTGAAATACATTTATTTGAATTTTGCTTAGGTTTGCCTAATCGAATTGATTTTATGAATGAAGTGGAATCTTGCCAGAGAAAATTAACCCACTTCCCGACGTATGATCTAGCTGAAACTCTGGAGGTAGACTCTTTGCGGAAGATAATGCATTATATTAACTTTTGGTGGCAATCAGACACACATGCGCAAACATGTACGTATTTCAAACATACGAAATAAATTACGGTCTTAAACTAGAGATTGTCCATTTCAAACACTGAATAGAGAGGTTCAATTCTCATTCAAACTATAAAAGTATATGTGTTTAAAAAGACGTTTAAACGTACTAAAAAAAACTTTGTCATTTATGGGTTGATTTTTTTAATTAAAAATCAACAGCCCCAAATCACTATTTGTTAGTTATGTACTTTTTCTATGGAAATCATCTGTCAATGTTATAAAAATCTCGTTGATTTCTTACATTTTGTCTTCAAGCAATAGTAAAAGACATTCTGCCTCTTTATTCTCTAAAAATATCTCCTTCATTAGAAGTTTTATTGTTAGTAACCATAAAACAATCAAGTAAAACAAACAAGGCGTTTCAATCTGATGAAGATCATAATATCATCCACCGTCACTTTCGTCAACAGTACTTAGTTTACAATACAAAACCCAGGATTTGCCCTTGAACCAGAAACAAGGAGCTGGCGTAATTAAGTGTTAAAAAAAGTTCCCACGAAAAATACTGAAATACACTCTCAAATCAGTTTCCAATTACAACATTTTACTTGGTACAAGCATAAGGCCAAAGTGAAGTTTTCATTTTACATGACTTAAACCAACACACGTTGTACAAACAATAAATATTTGATCACTCCGAGATATGCATCGGCCAATATAACGTCAACAGATATCCAATTATCATTCCCAGGCAGTTGGTAATTTCGGACATACATGAAATGGCATGATGCAAATAGTAAAATTATTATTGGAAATGACACAAGCTAAAATCAGATCTTAATTTGACAGGAAATGTTTTGTTATAAATTGTCTCAAATCTTTTTGAACACCTGTCACCTATTCCTAATTGCTTTTTCAACAGAATTTTAAATGAAATAGTTTTTTAATGAAAATCCAACAAATTAATTTATAATAAGTTTTCGGTTTAACGCATGAACATAGTTAACGCGTGGTGGTTTTGAGGTTAATAAGTTGTTTTGGTGAATCTCACAAGGATCATCTTTTAAAAGGATATATTATAAGATTTTTAGAGCAGTTTTTTTTTTTATAAATAAACAGGGCGTCTTAGATATAAATTCAAAACCGAGAAGTATCTTACCATTCTGTTTTCTTAGATCCTGATCCCAAGGCAAAATAGTTGTTGACAATATGATGGTTACATTTATCGAAAGTAAATCACAATAGGTAGTTAAATCCTTTGTTTCACCAGATGCCAAACATTGCCTTACACGGAAGGACACCTGACTAGCTGTCGGCCGGGTAGTTACTCGTAAAGAGGAAAGGATCGAAAATGTTTGTTTTTTGCTCTTGGTACTTCATTTTCTTTAGTCGAACTATGAACGGTTGATAAAATAACATGTAACATTTAAATTTATATCATTATAAAGACCTCGAAAATGCTAAATAAAATCTAGCGCAACGGCTAGAAACCAAGAACGCTACGATCTTTTCCACCGGTATATTTTTCAAGTATTTCAATGCGTTTGTCCATCTATTGCTTGGCAGGCTGGATCAGGAGAACCTTGTTGAGGGTAACCGAACCTAAATCTCTCCAGCCGACTTTCTTGACGCATTGGCTTGCGCCGCAGTGGGAGGGATGGGTTGATACGTCCGTCACTTTTGGACAGATTAACCTTCCAGATTCTTACCCACCCTTCATACGTTTTTCGTTCAAAGATGACATAAGCCCCGTGTAAATTTTCTTTCAGGGCCTCCTGAGTGGAGCTAATATAACCTACAATCTATTAATTAATAGGACCTACAATAATTAGCCTATTTTAGTAAAATGCCTTCTTTTTAAAACTTTTGCCTATTTAGATACCAAATTTAATACAGTATAATTTTTAAGAGTTATTAAATCTGATTTGACATTAATTTTATAATTTTTTTTCACGTAGTTATCAACAAATAATCATTATATTTTTCATTAAAATTAAACTTAAATTATTAAATAAAAATTAAAGTCAACATGTGTTTTTTCTGACAAAATCAGAGACTGTTTTCCTCGTTGTTGAGAAACAAGTTGTAATGGGTGTTACACGATACGAAGTTTTATTAATTATACCTTATATATTAATTTTATGACTCCTAGCGCCTATGCAATAGTTAACTCCGTATTAATATATGTACTTGGCAACTATTTGAACTACGTATTATGTAGATTTTTTATGATTTGTCATCGGATTTATCACTTTTTTTATGTGTATTTTATAATTATTATAATTTTTTTTTATTAGTAGGAATAGCAAAGTTTGTACATTATGTCGGTATAAATATATAAGAATAATTTTTTGACTTTTTTCAAGTCCTCCTGACTAGGGTTTCCTGTTCTGGGGCAGCCTGTAGTTTTTTTAACTGCATGTTTTATTTGTCCCATAGCAACACCGCTGTGGAATAGCTCCATACAGGATGTTCAGAGGAAAATAATTTACCTCACGGCTAATATCATCTTTGGGGATGCTGTATGGATGGCCTTTTTAAAGAAAGGAAGGAGAGGAATCTCTGGGAAGTAAAACGTATGATGGATCGGTACCCGCTTGGGGTCAGTAGGTCCAACGGTAACGAATATATAAATCCATTCCTCCCACTGTCCTGCCAGAGAGTCTCCCTTAATGATCTCCCTTAACCGGTCTCTTCCGATCTGACCCGCCACGCCGTAAGCAGGCAAACATATACGCCGCCAAGCCCTAGACAAACCTCACTCCAATAACTCGGGTATCCTTGCTAAGTCACCAAACGTAACGAAACACTTTTGATGACCAATGGCAGATGTGGTTATCTTATAAATGCTTTCCGGGGCTCTCCGGTTAATAAATGGCTCTTCGGTTTCTCAAATTAGTTCTAAACTATTGGCTCAAACATAAATCACAGAAATTATTGATTTATCAAAAAAAAATTGTCAGTCACCAATTGGAAAAGGTTTTGGGTATTATTTCATAGTGCTTTCTCACAAACGAAGTATTGCATTCCGTAATTTTAAACAACTTAAGGGTGCACAGTTTACACCAGCGCTGTGCAAGAGGATTCCATACCGAGCATTGGACCATCCCTAAATAAATTGGTAAATTACCTTTGGTAAATTTTCATTGTGATTTTCTATACGATTTACTTTAAAAAAAATAAAATTATATGAATATATCACAAGAGTCCCAACATATTTAATTTAATATTTAAAGTAAAATAGGTGAGGAAAAATTAAAGGTTGGAATTTCAGCTACTTTTATTTTATGGTGTCATAGGATGAGTAGCAGTTATGAGATCTTTGTTACAAGGTTCTCCAAATAATTAACATTGAACATTGATTCCTTAAAAAAACAACTAAAATTATAAATGCATCGAATAATTTCTGAAACACGTGACACCAATACTTTGTTATACATTATCATCACCAATTACATATAATTATTATGTATAGCCTCGGTGGCGTAATGGTTTGGTCTTTAGACTTTGATTAGGAGGTAACAAAAAAATTATCAATAAAAAATCATTTCTAGGTTGAATTCAAAGTGTTTTTTAAATAATTATTATATTTTAATGCCTACAATGTTTCAGATACGAATCGTTGAGTTCCAATATTCTCCCTAACGATATTTTGTTGAAAAGTTGTGGATGCCATATTTTGTATTTTCTAACCAGAAATTTAATGCTATTGTTATTATTTCCAAATTCCTCCTAGTTTCTTTATAAATCGTGTTTAAATATCGATTTTCCAAAATTTTCAGTTCCAAAATACTTCGCAATTGAGACGAATTACGGAGTATTTTTAATGAGATGTCAGTATTTCAACAAACTCAAAATGATCACCAGTTTCTTTCCATACAAATTTTGGTCATTTTTTTATGTTTGTCATCCTTATTGTATTAATTTCGCAATAAAACCAAAAAAAAACTGGAATCTTGAAAACTCACTAGCTAGAATGTTTTCTTTATTTACTCAAAATCATAAAAATTCATTAGGGAGGGTTTTGGAACTCAACACATTTTTACTAATTCAAATTTGTGGACTATTTTAATGGTCTAATGGGAAAATAATTAAATAACCTAAGACTAATGAACATGATTATTGAATGGACGGAAATGAAGTGCCAGGTAAATATTATATATGGCATGCAAATAAATAGTAGAAGTAAGTACAGAGTTCACGTCGGGACAAAGTTGGCTCTACGGACATAGATATTTATATTAAGTCTATAAATTAACACCTCATAAGGAATTTAAAAATAAATCTAAGTCTTAACCCTTTAGATGTCGATCAAATACCGTCAAAAGGTTTGAAAATTTCCGCCTTCACAATAAAATCTAAATAAATGAAATATTTTTGAATGTATGCGAAAACTGAAAACTTTGTTGGAAAAGTGGTAAAATATTAAAAATAAACACATAATTTCTGATTTTTTTTTTTAATACAATCGTAAAGAAGTTTTAAACATTGCTAACCTTATGCTTTTTCTATCTAAAATTACCGATAATGAAAAAAAAGAAAAAACCATACATATTTTTTTAAGTAAATGTATTTATAAACTTTATTATGATCTCAAGTTTTTGTCGTTTCATAAAAAAATTATTTATAAAACACATTTAATTTATTATATGGTTAAATTATGGATTTTTATATAAAACGTAGAGTTTTATCTTTCTAACACCGTTTAGATTACATTTCTCACCATGATAGTAACGGAGATATAACTAGTTAGATGAGCCAACAAAGAAAAATAACAAAAAATCTTTAAAAATACTGCCGTAAGGCATAATTAAAAAAAATGTATTTGTGAATCATAAATGCAGAGAAGACGTTGCCCACTTTCATTGACTAAAAAATGTCGCAAACCCAACAAATTTATGAATAATTTATTTAAATCGAGCCATAAAGTCTATAAACTGGATAAATATCACCGCTCATAGCCATGCCGGCAGAGGCTTGTCCTTGAAACGATTCGTAACCAATTTTGTAGAAACAAAGAGGTTGATTCTCGATGCGGCCAGGTTAACACTGAAAGTGGTTGTGGGCAGGTATTTTAAAGGTGATGAATCCGACGTTAAATGTCAAATGTCAGATATTACGTGTCTTCTCATATCGCGCTTGAAGGAAAACGAAAATAACTTTTTTTTTTTATATTGGGCTAATTCTTTTTGTCTTTAATCACTAATATTTTCAAGTGCCTTATTTTTAGACTAACTTTATTACTTTCTCGACACATATATTTTAAATCTATATAGATTATGCTTGAAATTATTATTCTAGCTTCATATGTATTATTTCAGCTTTACACGTATTATTCTAGCTTAATATGTACTATTCTAGCTTTCTATAATAATAAGTTAAATTAATAATTTAAATTCTGTAATAACTACGTCTGTCTCGACACAGGTTTACCCTAGTGAGACAGGCATTGAAAAAAAATGACATGTAATTATAATATATGTATGGATTAAATAATAATAAAAAAAATAATAATAATAAAATTGTTTATTCATCAATAGATTTTTTTTACAGTATTACACATTTTTGATTACTCATTGGTTCTATTGACGAAAAGGTCACTGCTCAGCTGCAATTCAGGATTTCTCGTGGAATGCAGCTAATTTTCAGCAGTGCCTCCAATATAAGACGGAAAATAAAATAAAAAAATTAAATTAAGATAAAATACAAACAATTAAATTAAATTTCATAAAAAATAATTAAACCAAATCTCTAACTCAAAACGCAATATAAATAATAGAAAAAGAAAAAAAGAATTAATAATATAAATTGGAATTCACATTAAAGCCAATAATCTTATAGTATACGGGGTGTAACAGGACGTACCCGGGAGACTTTAACCAGTGATTCCCGATATGTATTATTCTAGCTCTTTATATGTTTATCAGAACCAGTGATGAGCTCTAACTATGTTTGTTACTTCAAGGCCTGGATTACGGGTATATATGACCGGTCAGTGGTTCAGTGGGCATCGCGTTTGGGTCTCACCTAGGCGTTCCGTGTTCGATTCCTCGGCTGGCTAAGTCCTCCATCACAACACAAGCAACATCTTAAGCTTAGTGTGGTGGCAGTAGGAGATTTTCAAATGTTGTTGGGTTATTCATAGCCCGGGAATGTTTGTCTTTCTTTTTAAAAAAAAAAAAAAAAATACATATATATACCGCTGTAATGACTGCGAAATACTAGAGTGCTTTTTATAATAAAATTTATTTACATGTTTGCATTTACTGATTGTGATCATTATTATTGCAAACCTTTTGACTGGAAATATACTTTCAATATTATCGCCATGAACTACAGTCAGAAATAAACCTTGCTTGATTGTTTATTATAGAAAGGCTTACGTTGTTACCTGTCAATATTATTTATTAAAAATAAATTACTATTTTATTGAATAAAGACGAGGAGAATAACTTATTTTTCATTATTCGGATGAATAAAGAAAAATAAGTTATTAAAACAATAAAAATCCGAAAACTTCAATATCTAGGACACGTGATGAGACATCCGGAGAAGTACGAGATCTTGCATCTCATAATGCAGAGAAAGATTGCCGGAAGACGGGGCCCTGGAAGAAGGAGGACATCGTGGCTGAAAAACTTGAGGCAGTAGTTTGGCCAGTCTACTGTAGAGCTGCTCCGGGCCGCAGTAAACAAAGTCCGTATAGCCAACATGATAACCAACGTCCGTTGAACGGACAGGGCACGAGAAGAAGAAGAATAATTATTAGCCTGAAACACTCATCCGTATTGAAAAACCCCCGAGAAAAGATACATGTCGCCGACGGGACTCGAACCCGCACCCCTTCGATTGCCGGTCGCTACCATTAAGTTGGCTGTTTGCAGGTGAAAAAATGTAATAAGCGGTAATTGTTGAATGAAACACTAGTATATATTGTATCTTAATGGTAGAGCTCTCGACCGGCAATCGAAGGGGCGCGGGTTCGAGTCCCGTCAGCGACATGCATCTTTTCTTGGGAGGTTTTTTCAATATGGATGAGTGTTTCAGGCTAATAATTATTGCGTATAATAATTGTTATACTTAGTTTTTTGTTTTTAGTTTTATTTTCAGCTATTTATGTAAAAGAGCGTGTTATTAAGACGATAGACTTCGCTTTTCGGCCCATACAAAAAGGACGCCCGGGAAAAAACACTTTTCTACATCGAAAATTGCACAAAATGAATATATTTTTTTATACTGCCTTCTAGAGGGTGAAAACTATGTTGGTATGTTTTCGAATTTTCGATGCGTTTCGTATTAACGTAAACATTCACTGTCAAACATGTACGATTTATCAAAAAATATTATTTAAGGAAAAAGTGCTGCTAACTCAACTCTCATAAAGAATTATAAAATTATAAAAAGCTACCGACGTAGCTTCTTCTTTCTAAAAAATATATATTTCTTAAAATTTTAATTTCGTGAAAGTTTCGGTGTAGAAAAGTGTATTCTCAATAAACCCCTTTTCGAGCGATTTCTGTAGGTAAATTTGAGCGTTGTCTCATTCGCACATTTCGCAGTCGCATGTATTGTAAGTGTGCGTGAGCTTATTGTGAGCGGGACAGAATGACAGACGCGGGTGATCCGCGTGTCGTTCAAAGTCTAGCCTCTTAATTTCAGTTTGTTGCCAAGCTTTGGAAACATATAATGTCTCCATTCGGCGGAAATCACATTGTCGAAACACTTTCATTTTCCTTCGCATGAATGGAAATGAATGCACTTATTTTGAAATATTGACTCACTCTATTGTCGACAAATAATTTGGAATATAGTGGTTAGGTTGAAATGCTGTGTTTGTTCTACTGATGCAACCGGGACGTTTCAATGGAAAGTGTTACTAGTGTTTAGCATCATTAAGCTGTTTGAAAACGGTAGTTCGAATATAGTTAATTCTGTAAGTACATGTTTGAGTTGAGACAGTATTATTTTTAACTTGTTCATATGCTCAATAACTTGAATTTTGACCGAATCTGCAACACTATTTATTCCTTCTACACTTTTTTCTAATTCTATTATATTTTTTGTTTTTTTTTTTACTTGTTCAAAATAACCTTTTTATAATAATTCCAGAGTGGAAGATACTCTCATTATCGCCCTGATGTAAGACCACCATTTAGAATTCAAACATTGCTTGAAATGGCTTTAGCCGTGTTTAGTGACTATATCTAAATAGCCTGGTACATCCCCACCTTCCTCTTCCCCATCTCCTTCCTTTCCCCGCTTACCTTCAGCCCAGCCCACCCCAATTGGGGATCCCATAGTCTCACTGGCTCCAGACGGGAGGAGTTGGGACTCTTGTGAGGTGTTCACTATAAAATCTGTAAAATATCAATTCTTTAAAAAAAATAGGGAATTAAAAAAACAAACAGCAGTCGGGTCGTGTGACGTTAAAAGTTGTGGGTCAAAAGTGATAGGTTATGTGTACGTACATAAGTATGAATGAATCAACATTGTTTTGCAAATTTACACGACGATTCGTTCTATTTGACAAAATACCTACGAATTAATAAATTATAACTCATTTTTCACGTTTGTTTCTTGTGTTTCATAATTTAAATACAATACTTGGTTTGGATTTCTCCCGAAGGTTCTCATAGGTTCATGTAAATATTCCTCTAACGCTGATTGTGTAGGTTATTACCACAAACTCTAGCCAAAAATGGAAAAATAATATATTAGTAATAATTTCGACAGTTTTGCATTAAACCTTGTAATTTTATATATATTCAAATTTATCTAAGACATTGATCTTTACCTAACAACCATAAATCGATGTCCTAACAAATGGGCAGCTGTTTACAGTGTAAATCGACAAATATTCACTCTTATCTTAAGGCAAGGTGTCACATATTATACGGTCAAAATTTTGTATTGCATAACACGAATTCAATGACATCAATGTAGGTAACATATTATAATTTACACATTAAATTAATGGATAGCATTGAAAGAAGGACGTTCTCGTCTCGAAACTTGTTTGAGAATTTCATTATCAGTTTGTGTAGTTAGCACACGGAGAAATAAATATTTTTTGGAATTTATGCATATATTTTGAGTAATTAAAATGATCTTCCGGTAGTTATTTTGTTTTAGTTTTGGAATTAATTTGTAAATAAACATTATTATTTAATAAATGAAGATAAGGAAATCAACAAAGTTCAAAGATATAAGATATTATAATAGATAGTTCTTCAAGAATCGGTCTTAGTAGTTAGAGTGAGCAAAAGCGTCGGGTCTCCACCCAGGGATCGTGGGTTCAATACTCTATTACGTAAGTCTTCTGTATTCGTTTAAGCTTATAATGCTAAAAGTGTGAGGAATCAAACATTGTTAGCATCAATAACCGGAGATAATTTTAAAGATTAAACCAAACGAAAAGACAGAAAAAAGATTCAGTCGCATCTAGAAATAGAACTCTAGACTTCTTCCTTGAAACTGAGAAAATTGTAATAATGTTAGTAGCTCTCTGGAGAATTATGATATAGTTAAAGCTGGATGTAAGTTTATATGTTCGAATTAGCTCAGTGGCCATTACACTTCCTCGGCAACGAAGAGGTCCTACGACAATTCCTAGATGCAACTGAATATTTTTTACTGTGTTTTCTGTTTCACATTTTTCGTGTTGTCGATAACATTGTCTTCAGTAATTAAATATTTTATTTTGAGTTTTTTTTTAAATTATTCCGCTGTAAAAATATTAAATTATCACAACCTTACCATTTTTTTATGCAATAAACTAATGTTGCGTTTTAAATTTTTTTAGGTTTGATTGACACCATTTGCTGTAAAACTCCGATCGCCAACGTGCGATCTCCAATCTCCGGACTCATTTTATATTACAAAAAGCATCGCTAATTATCCTTAAAATGAATTTATAAGTAGAAGCAGTAGCACCTTTAGATTAGGAACCGATATTAACATACCTGACATGAACCTCTCAAAATTCACTGAAAATAATTGTTCTTTATTTTAGTGAAATTTTTGATAATATTTCCATAATTTTTTGCTTTCAATAGTTTGGAATAAATACAATCAGTTTTTTACAATGATTAAATGCAAACCTTTGTAACATGTCATAATTATTACACTTTTTGTAGCAACTTTGTTTTTTTAGTTTTGTTTGAATATTGATACTTTTTTCGGTCTTCAATTTTAAATATCATAATTTTATTAGTCAATGATACCTATAACCTTCCTATCACTGTTAAACGTGTCATTTATGTAGTAGAAAAGGGTCGTAAGTAAAAATTTTCGGTTTTAGTAAAATTTAATTTTTATCACTAAATTGTAAAGAGATTGTGATTATTTACGCCCCGCGAAAACCTATACGTATTTAAGTTAGATCACTCTATCTCCTCGAGATGTCGCTAATGATTGTTTTTGACGGCACCTCTTGTTTACTAAATCATAATTTGTTTTCGCTCCTCTGTAAAATTGACGTTTTTGACTTAAAACACTTTTCAATGGGATGTGGGATATAAGGAATAAAGACCGTTTATAACGCAAATAAATATCATTAAAGACCGTTCGATTATTGTTTCTTTAACTTTCATAAGTGTTATGGTTTCGAACCAAACATAGATGTTAAATACGCTTTCAATTTATCTATGATAAGTGATAAGTTATCGTACTTTTCTTCAATTAACTTTGTACTTTAATAATATCTGTTGAAAGTTTTCTTTTTAGTATATTGTAAAAGGAATGAACACAAATGAGGGTAATTTTTTTAAAAAACGCTCTGCGCTCACGTGAATATTTTGAAACTATTTTTTTGATGACCATAGATTTCTTCAGAACAAAATCGAATATAAATCAGTTCAAAACTTAGTGAATATTTTATAATTTTTATGCATTAAACACGCGGTTTATTTTTCGTAAAATATGTTTGAAAATCGATTCATAAAAAACGGTGCATTTAATGTAAAGAAGTTATTTTAACCAAATTACCTACTATTAAATTTTGAAATAAGTAATAAACGGCTAATGAAAAAAACCGTTCTCAATTGCATCATCTGTTTGGATATTAAGTTTCAGCGTGTTATAAATGTGAGTGCATAAGCAAAACGAAACAAGAGTCAATACAGATAATAAGACGAAGCGTTTGTGCATAAATATCATCTAGAGTTACGTATGTACTTTTCGTTTATTTGACTTGCCAAGTTATTTTACTCTAGTCCTTTTAAGTTTAAAATATACTCTTAAATATTAACCACACCTTTTATTCGATTTGCAAGAACGCATACTGATACATAATAATGTTTCTTGTTTCCATCCAGAGGACTTACAAATGCAATTGGATCGCGTTTTTTAAAAGGGAACGTGTTCAAATTTTAAAAAAATATATATCATATATTTTTATTTAGGAATCAACAACAATAGGAATAACGTTGTTATACTCCGCTACGGGTATCTTCAGAATGTGATCAACAATAGCACCCAAATTCAATTTATTTTTTACATTAGCTCCACATATTATAATTTCCCTCGGGGCCTATGTGATCTTTGGGGATGCATGGATAAAGGCGATGTTCCTTTTAGAGAGGTAAAAAGGTCTCCCTGCAACCAGTCTCTCCCGAACGGGCCTGTCACGCTGCTTGGTAGTAGATGCATCCACCGCCAAGACCTAGACAAACCTCATTCCATGAATGTGGGCACCCCTGCTAAGTCACCAACCATATTTGGGGTGACTTATGGGTATCCAATAAAGTGGTTCCCGGGGCAACGTTGCCCATACCTTCATCCTAAATTGTACAGCCTTACATTCAGAGGTATTTTTTGTAAAATCGGAAGTTGAAGTAAATAAAAAAAAAATATATTACAAATTTTATAGTATGCTTAGTAGATTTAACAGAATTCGTACAATGCTCCATAATATTAAAATATGTTATAATATCATAGCATTTTTCAATAATATCTCATATACTAATTTATTCGTTTGTGAATTCTTTAAACGATTTGCGATTCCAACATAACTTACATAACCATCTATCAGACACAATCACTAACCAACGATATAAATTCTGGGGCACTATTGAGATGTTTACTGACTCTATTTATAGAATTAACTGAATTCAATTCCAGCTCTTCACTGATTCCTACAAATTATAGGAGGGTTGATAATGTAGTTTTAGTAATTTTTCTTATATTTATGTTACTCTTACTTGTTTTAATAATATTTTTTCTTGTTTATTTTGTCAGATTTAACCTACTGCATGTATCAATTTTTTTTTGCGTAATATACGTAATATTCGTTTCTATTCTTAAAAATTATATAAAAGCCCAGCTGGGCGTAAAGACAAACGAAACAAAATAATACATTTATTTATTTAAGATAAACATGCATTCTTACTAATGAACATTTAACGTGACTGATTTACACTTTGTGTGGTTACCATGGTTACCTCTTTATAAATTTATGGTAAAGAGTAATTTTAATACAATGTTGTGTGAAAATTTTATTAGATCGGTTAAATTTTCCATATAATGGCTCCCATATAATTCTTTGAAAAAAAGTTTTTTTTTATTAAAACCTTTTTTTGTATATTTATTTACAATCTCTATTTTATAAATAGATGCTTCAATTCCTTTCGATCACGATAATGATTTCTATTGATAACTTTACTCACTGACAAATACACATATAATATATATGCAGGCGTTAGCGTTTACTGGCAATGTCTATTTTATTTTGTTGCATAATCTTCTGAGAATATATTTTTAGAAATGTCAAGTCTTGGTGTGCCAATATTTTAAGAATCGTTAAGGAAGAAGTTGCAGTAATACTAACACATTTTTTCGGGTTTATAATACCTTCCACAATTCTTAAAAACATTGATTACTCTACAAATGAACTATCTGCTGCATATACAGAAAATAGTAGAGCACCTTTTTTTTGTTATTTAAAAATAATTTACTTTTATTAATTTATTGAAGTTTCACATCACTAATTATAATAAATCAGTGCACGTTGAATAACATGCTAAAAAATACATATTTACGCCGTTTACTAAACAAATTATCCAATATCCATTGACGAACGATACATATTTCAAATAATTTGCCAATTATTCATATTAACCAACAAATAATTTTAATTTTTACTAAAAAGTACACACACCATTAAAGTTCTAAAAAATTTGCAAGCAGGCGCGTTTTCCCTAATGTGAAAATATTTGCTTTGCACTTCGAAGGAGTTCGAACCTGCGAGTTTTCGCCACAAATTCAACTGTTTGAATGGTTTTTCTGCCTGAAATAATGCAAATATTTCAATATAATGTCTATGTATACAATAACGTAGTCTGTGCAGCAACTGACCTTTTGCATGTTGGTTTTAAAACACTGATATCCCACAGAATAATGCACTAGCACAGAAGTAGTTCGTTCACTCTCGAGAGGTCCACCCGACTGAATCTTCAAGCTCACTTCTTATTGAACTAACACGCGTAAAGGCTAACGATCTTTGGTTGTAGGAGGAGTATAGGACCTTTATATATACGTGCGGTTAAGGTTACCTGGCTAGCCTTCCACAGTGGTAGTAGACAAACTAGTATGCGAATTGCGTTGCCTGTTTATTTCAATACCGTCCTCCAGCTATCATGGTCTCCTGATTTTTATTAAAACAAGTTCCCTGTCTAATGTAATGTTAAGAGTAGTGCATTTATTTTTTCCGGAATGCGAGAGGTGTAAAGCAATCCCATGCATTATAAATATTGCACTCCTGCACGGAGAAAAATGTTATTCGAAAAAACGATCATTTTAATAGTAAAAACGGTTAAAAACGGGACTGAAGTTCTTACGAACAAATTAACAGGGTTTCAAGGTTCATTGACGGGAACATGTAAGAATGATTTGTTGGTATACGTAATTTCGTACGTATACCAACAAATTATTCTTAAATTTTCCCGCCAATTAACATTGAAACACTGTTAATTTGTTCGTAAGAACTTCAGTCCCGATTTTACGAATAAAATTATCGTTTTTTTTAATAACATTTTTCTCCGTGTGTAACTACATGGGGGCAAAATAATTCAAACTGGAAAAATGTACTCCAAGCACTTTTTGGATGCATTTTTTGTAGTTTTTAAATTCCACAATTTTATTTTATTCACTTTAGCACCACACAGGAAACTACGAGGAAAAATCTCTCAGGGCCTATGTCATCTTTAGGGATGCTGTGTGGAGAGTCTTTTCGTGAAGAAAGTTAGTTTGAAGAGGAATTTCTGGGAAGGAAAGGGTATGAAGGGTGGGTAAAAATCTGAGGGTGTAAGAATTCATCACTTCCACTGCGGTGCAATGCGATAGGTCGACACAGTCCGGCTGTAGAGGTCAAAAAGCCTCCCCTCGATCAGTTTCTCTCGATCCTGCCCGCCATGCAGTAGATACGCAGACGCATCTGCCGCCAATATCTAGGCAACCCCACAAACCCGGACAGAATGCACTCAGAGCGAGAATGCAAAACTTCATATTTCATTATCCCACTTTGATTTACTGCAGTATAAAATAGTTAAGGGTGTGCAAAATTAGAAAAGGGCATTAACATACATTTCTTCGTTGCATATTCTATATGAACCATGTGATACTGCTTAAAAAATAACGAAACGAAAAACAACAATTCTTTTTATGGACAAAGTAGGAAAAATATATTTCCTTCAATATAAAAAAATATTAATGGCAAACATTGAATTTTAACGCGTTTTTCTCACATGTTTCTTATTTCTATGCACAGTTTTCTTCACATGGTTTATGTTCTATACACAGTTTTCGTCATTAATAATGTCAAAATATTTAATTTAAATTTATTAAACTTTGACAGCTGGGCACCACAAAATGATGTTAATATTATGTACATACCAAGGCAATGAAATTGTGTAATGGTATGCAGAGGATGTGACTTTATAATTATTTTTTATTATGTGTTCTCAAATGATTTATTTTCTATTGCCTTAAATATTTGATATTTTTACATGGCTCATATTGTAGAAGATGGAGAAAAAAAAACTCTATATTTAACGCATTTTCGTCAAAATCGTCACATTGTTCATATTAAATGTGCAACGACGCTATTATATTATTTTTTTTAAATTTTATTAATGAGTTAGAAATATTTAAGAACGGGAAATAATTATTGCGAATAATAATTAGATGAACTACAATGCTGCAATCATTTTGTAATCATCTCATCATTTTATCATCGCATCATTTCCTCATTTTGTGTCCATTGTCTGGAATTTGAAAAAAGACTGGATCCACTTCAGTAGGCACTCTCACAGGTACTTACTGTGTGTATCTAGATACGATTTAAGATTTTAATTTGATTTTGAAGACATGATTTAGGGTGTATCTACTTGAAATTTGTTTCCCATTTCTACGACCTCTTTCTTCGAAGTACCACAAAGCCGCTTATTTTTCCATGGTAAATATGAAAGAAATGATTCCATATTGTATATAATAATAAAGTTGAATATCGCGTGGAAGCCAGTTATTGAAGTCAATTACTTGAATTCGAATCATGATAGACTTTCTGAAGTTGATTAAAAATCTCCCACCAATGTCTGAGATTTTTAATCAATATTTCTGTAAACGCTCGTACCTTTGACACACTTGTATACACTTTTTCAAAATGCAGTTGATTACTTTTATCACCGCTGATTACAGATAGTGTACTTTGTTGTGCTTAGTTGTTAAAAGTTATAAAAGTATTTTAACAAAAAATGCTATAGTAATAGATTTTTAACCCCCGTAATTAGATGTTCTATGTGGTATCATTCTAATTTTGTACAGATATGTGATATAATATAATGAAGTGATATTTTGTTATGTAGCAACTTGCTTTACCTACATTTACATCAAATTAATTTTTTTTTTGGCAATGAAAGATATTGTATTTATAGACAAAATTTGTAATTTTTACTTTTATTTTATGACTGCTTAAAATAATACAAATTAGGTTGTAAGTTGGTAGACACTAGCCTGTAGTAGTTGTGTTGGTGTTACATCATGATAATCTCATATTCATGTATTTGGAGTTCTTGAACTTGCACTAACTTACAAGCGTCGTGTATTGCTATTTCTTGCTCCTAAATGGGGTGACATGGAAATTTTACCTTCAACATTAATGTAACTTGTTAAATTCTTTTACTTTTTTATCACTATTTCGGAATACATATTATGTCAGTGGTTGAGTTGGCATCGCGTTTGGGTCTCACTCAGGCGTTCCGTGTTCAATTCCTCGGTTGGCTAAGTCCTCCATCACAACACAAGCAACATCTTCCGCTTAGTGTAGTGGTAGTAGGAGATTTTAAAATGTTCTTGGGTTATTCGTAACCCGGGAATGTTTGTCTTTCTTTAAAAAAATAAATATATATATATGTCTCTTTGTGGAAATAAAAATCGTTTCATAATTTTAAAAAAAATCTTTCTGAACTATGCAGCCAATTCATCAAGGGATATATAACACTGTGTTTTTATAAAGGTTTATTAAAAAAATAAACATAATAGTAACATACCTACTGACGATGTATCTCAAATATCATAATGGTAATGGGAAATAGAATGAATATTTTAATATAGGTACATTAGATTATATAACTTATTAAAAAAAATACTTCACAATCGTTAAACGGTGTTGTTACAAATTGTATAAATAATGTACATTTTCTTATTTTTTTTTTTTTTTTAATGTTTCTTTATTCTTTGAATAGTAAATATTTAACAATTGTGGAATTTATGGCCGCCATACTAGGCACATGCCCGTGTTATGGTGGCTCAAATTATTAAGTTTATTATGTGTCATTAAAACTTGAAATACCTTATACGGGTTAATAAAACATCAAAGTTTGACTTATATTATGATCCCAACGATCATTCAAAACATCAATCTGTTTTTAATCTGCATGTTGTCATCAGGTGAAGGATTAAAGTAGACTGAATGCTGTTGAAATGTAATCCGTAAGGCGTATGTGTGGTAAAACCACGAGTGGTCGTGCGAGAAATGTGAAGATCCGCAATGAAGACTGATGTAAGCGTAATGAGTAAATTTAAGGTACCCTCAGATGGTTTGGGCATGTAGAGCGAATGAATGAAGAAATGAGCGTAAGGAGAATACATGACGCAAGTGTGAACGGTGTAAGAAGTAGGGGACACCCGTAGAAGACATGGCACGATCAAGTGAAACAGATACTTATGTCGGGCCATATCAAGAGTCAGAAAAATAGAAGAGTACGTATGAGACGATTTATGAATGTGAATGAGGGAAAGAGTGTGTGCCAAGACCGAGTTGTTTGGCGGTCCGTCCTCTGCCGACCCGTGCGGAGAAACTGCGTGATGGTTAGTTTGTAGGAGAAGTTAGGTCTGAAAATCGTATGGCATTAGGAGTGGATTTCACGTAAGAATCAAAGCATTTCGAGAATTTCTAATGCAATAATTTGTTGACAGTTGATATCACGATTTAAGGTAGATTCAGACTGGACGACGTACGTACGCATCGCTACGCCAAACAATGCTTAGCAACCCATACATTTTCTATGAAAATGGCCACAGACATTGCACGTTGCGATGCGTGTGGCCAATGTGATTCTAAAACATAAATATTCATTGAAAATCTATGGTTGCTAAGTAGTCCAGATATTGTTAGGCGTAGCGATGCATACGTACGTCGACCTAGTCTGAATCTATCATTATATCTATAATTTGTATTATGGACTACCAAAGAAATTTGTGTATAAAACCAGAATGCTCGTAAAATATTACATATGTAAGTGCAAATATAACTTACAAATACTCATTATTCAAGCTGTTTATACATTGAAGTAGGAAGATCAACATACAGGTAAGATATTGGTGGAAATAATACAATGCATGTTTTTTTTTATGGCAATTATATTATTTTAAATAATGATCTAACGTCACTCCATAAAATGTACATAAAACATCAGGGCTGTATCTGTATAAATTCGTATCTAAATAAATATTCAACCAATTTTTTAAATTATATCTTTATCTACAAAAAACTAAACAATAGGAGAATATTTTAAATTGCCGCGTTATTCACCGCGTAATGAAAGAGTTTCAATTATACCATTCTGATAAAATGTCTTTTTTGGTAACAGTACATACACACATTACTAATCTCTTACTCACACTACTAATCAACAAAATTATAAAGGAAGGGAATATTTTCCGAAATATTTGGCTTCTTCGTCGAGGAATTTTAGTGCAGGGTCCTCATAGACGTATCCTTTTTTTACAACGGGAGGGACACTGATGGGTGGTAGCGGTGATGGTGGGGGATATATGGGGTAGACAATATCAGGCGTCTTATAATCGTAGGTTTTATAAACTTGTGTGATATTAGGAACAGGAAAAGCTTTAAGTGGTGGTAATGTTGGGTAAGTAACTGGAGGTCCTGTCACTGCTGGAATTAAGTACTTACTTCCAGGGGTAGATGGGGGCAAGTAAGTGTTTGGTTGTTTTGTGGGTGGCAAGTAACTATATGGTGACTTTGTGGTTGAATCGTTTTTTATTATTATGGGAGGCAAGTAAGTAGAAGGCGTCTTTGTGGTTGGATTGGTTTTTATTATTATGGGAGGCAAGTAAGTAGAAGGCGTCTTTGTGGTTGGAATGTTTTTTATTATTATGGGAGGCAAGTAAGTAGATGGCGTCTTTGTGGTTGGATTGGTTTTTATAATTATGGGAGGCAAGTAAGTAGATGGCGTCTTTGTGGTTTGATTGGTTTTTATAATTATGGGAGGCAAGTAAGTAGATGGCGTCTTTGTGGTTGGATTGGTTTTTATTATTATGGGAGGCAAGTAAGTAGATGGTGTGTTTGTGGTTGGTTTGGTTTTTATAATTATGGGAGGCAAGTAAGTAGATGGCGTCTTTGTGGTTGGATTGGTTTTTATTATTATGGGAGGCAAGTAAGTAGATGGCGTCCTTGTGGTTGGATTGGTTTTTATTATTATGGGAGGCAAGTAAGTAGATGGCGTCTTTGTGGTTGGATTGGTTTTTATTATTATGGGAGGCAAGTAAGTAGATGGCGTCTTTGTGGTTGGATTGGTTTTTATAATTATGGGGGGTAAGTAAGTAGATGGCGTCTTTGTGGTTGGATTGGTTTTTATTATTATGGGAGGCAAGTAAGTAGATGGTGTCTTTGTGGTTGGTTTGGTTTTTATAATTATGGGAGGCAAGTAAGTAGAAGGCGTCTTTGTGGTTGGATTGGTTTTTATAATTATGGGAGGCAAGTAAGTAGATGGCGTCTTTGTGGTTGGATTGGTTTTTATTATTATGGGAGGTAAGTAAGTAGATGGCATCTTTGTGGTTGGTTTGGTTTTTATATTTATGGGAGGCAAGTAAGTAGAAGGCGTCCTTGTGGTTGGATTGGTTTTTATTATTATGGGAGGCAAGTAAGTTGATGGCGTCTTTGTGGTTGGATTGGTTTTTATTATTATGGGAGGCAAGTAAGTAGATGGCGCCTTTGTGGTTGGATTGGTTTTTATTTTTATTGGAGGCAAGTAAGTAGACGGCGGCTTTGTGGTTGGATTGGTTTTTGTTATTATGGGAGGCAAGTAAGTAGGTGCCGTATATTCATAACCATTGTTCTTTTTAATAACAATTAGCGGAAATGTGACAGCAGGTTTATATTCATAAGTGGGTGGTTTAAACTGAAATGATTTATTTTTAATGACGTTGGGCGGCAAAGTGACGGGTGATTTATATTCGTAAGTTTTTTTCGGAACTATAGGCGGTAGAATAGTTGGTTTGTAATCGTAAGAAATTCGCTTTGCAAACGGAATAGTGGTTGGAATCCTAGTAGTTGTTTGTCCAAGGTTTTGTTTGTAGTTTTTTCCTCCAATCACCAAACGAGTGTCCTCAAATCTTTGAGTTAAGTCGATTGTGTTGAAAGTTTGCCTTTTTTCTTTTCCCTGGCATTGCGCTATCGTAGCTAACGCCAGAAAAAGAATGCCGATCCTTATCTGAAAGAATTAAATATTCCGTAAATAAAAGCATTTTTTATTGAAATTAATAAAAAACTTCGTTATAACATTTTAATTAATGAAGATAATATTCGCGAAAGTCAATCGAAAATCCGAAAAAAAACAGAAAAATCAGAAAAAGATACAGATACATCTGGTGTATCGGTATCTTTCCGGTATGGTATGGTTTCGGATTTTCGATTGACTTTCGCGAATATTATCTTCATTAATTAAAATGTTATAATTTGAGGATTAACTCTTTACGTTAAAAAGTCTAAATAAAAATAATTAGTTTTTACCACTTTTATTGTTTATATAAACCAAAATGTTTCGTGAGCAACGCTGTTTTAAAAAATACTAATTATAATTAAAACCTAAAAGAAGTGAGCGATGCTCACGAAACATGTTGGTTTTTATAAACAATAAAAGTGGTAAAAACTAAGTATTTTATTAGTTTCAGTATGGATTAGTTTTTATTATTATGGGAGGCAAGTAAGTAGCAAGTTTGTAGTTGGATTGGTTTTTATTATTATGGGAGACAAGTAAGTAGGTTTGTTGGCACAAAATAAGTTCACTGTATTTGAAGAATTAAATGCATTTTTGTTTGTGTGGTGTGTGCAAAAGAACCCCGCTTGCGCAGACGGAAATTAGTCATTTTCAATTGACCATGTGCATGTTTGAAGAAATTGGAAAGTTACGCATTGAGAACAAGCATTAAATTTATTTGATTTCATTATTATAATGTAAGAACGTAGTGGGAGGAGTGATTTTTGGGAGAGGGAGAACAGTAGAAGGAATTAACATAACATGGGAACATTGTCAAAATGAGTGATTTACGGGGTGCTATTATTTTGTTAACTAAATTGATCTTATTTTTTTGTTTATTTCTAAGGTTTCTAAAGCGCACAAATTATAATATCATTTTATATTTGAATGTTTAAACATCCTTCTTTTAAAGTGTATTTTCCGTTTCTTCGAATTTATTAGGAACATCCTTGTTTTTAATTATTTTTTATTTATTTTGTAATTAGTATAGAAAGCTGGGATTATTTCAGGTTTCGTTCTTCACCAGGCGTCGGAAAATCATCTTGACATAATTGTGTTTCTAGGCTTTAAAGAATAAGGTTTATTATCATAAACCTGCAACCTTAGTAAGACAGAATGAGGAAAATTTTGTTAATAAAATGCTTCACACACTTTTTATATAAAGAAAATAAACACTATTTATTCAAAGTAATCGACGTTTTTTAAAGCCAATGGTTTATTCGTCATAATTGATATAATGTTAAACTAAAATATTTTTAAAGTAATGCAGAATTTAAAAAATTGTTCGTGTTTCATGATAAAAAGTTAAAAGTAATAAATATTGTGCTTTAGGAATATTATACTCGCTTTACAGTATTAAATATGAATAAAAAGAAGTTTAAAAATTGTTCGTGTTTCATGATAAAAAGTTTTAAAAAAAAAATATTGTGCATTAGAAATATTATAATCGCTTTACAGTATTAAATATGAATAAAAACATGTTTTATTCTAGCCTAAGGCACTTCAAAAATATAATTGTTTCTGACACTATCCGATTTTATATTAACGGTTTCGTTGTCGTTAAGCGGGTATTGTGACATTTTTTTATGTCTAAAAATACCTTTATTTTAATACGACATATGTAACTATTATTTTCCAGACCAATCGTTACAGTATTTTTGCAAATATTTGTAGACCATCAGAAAAATGTGTGCGCAAATAAAATATCGTTTTTGTATATTTATGAAATATTATAAACTTTATAACAAAAAATATAAATCAGGGACGTTATATTGAGTACGGAGACGCCAATTAGTAAAGTAAATCCGTTTCATGCTCCGGTACTAAAAATTTTTACTGTTTTTTGTCACTCTACATCATTGGTTTTCAACCTGTGGTACGCGAAGCAAATATTGGGGGTAAGCAATATTGTGGCACGAATGTAGGTTTAAAAATCTAGCTCAACATATTCAAATTTCGATGGTTTTGTAGCCTGAATGCTGAACCAGACTCGAGGGTCCGACTATGTAAAATTTAACCAACATTTTGCTGTGTAAAGCCAGCTCGAGAGTCAAAAAGACTGAATGTTAACATTGTGTGATTGATTATACGGGGTGATATAGAAAATCGGGCTTTTATTTTTAACTACTGTGATATACGAGAAACCTTTGTTCTACAAAATATTTTGAGGTTAAAAAAATTCATCCTCTCAATACACTTGGTCAGTTTGGAGTTGTTCGTGGAAAACATGAATTTTTTATCGTCGAAATAAAAAAAAACACGTGGAACAAAATTAGTTCAATTTCATATGTAGAATCAATCACTGGTTAAAAATGTCCGAAGTCGTGTTACACTTTGTATATAATTGCATTAATTGTATATTTGTGACGTGATTATTAAATTCATGTAATAATGAGAGTAAAATAATGAGAGTAGTCGAGGCGCTCTCGGAGCAGCCAGCTGCTTTTTTAAGCGCTCCGTGTTTATCTTTAAAATATTGGAGAAGTTCTTAATTTTTCTTTTGTAAATATAGCTTAAAATAACCACGTTAAGTTTAAGCTGAGGTGTATAAAAATAAAATAATTTTTAGAGTCACGATTGCGAGATTAATGCAAGTTCTACAAGAAGTATTCTAATGTTTTAAAGTTAAATCACAAATATTGTTTCAAAAGGGCACTGAAAACCCATCGCTTCGAAAGCATCGGTCAATGGTCAGAGGCACTAGCCACATGTGTAAAGTGAAAGACTCTCGAACAGTGACAAGTGTTCTGTGACAGTGCAAAGTGATTTATTAGGGGTATTTTGGAGCTATAGTAGTTATAAACAGTATTGTTTATGACCGGACCACGCTTCTCAGTTTCAATAGTGAAAGTGTATTGGACCCTATAATAGCTGCCAAAATACTGCTGTATAACCTCAGACCCAACAAGACGTTTACCATCAGAAGAGAACAATGTGGTACGATACTTGGTGACTTAAGAAGTGACAGTGTATTGGTGAACCCTTTGGTGCCTGCAAAAGTAACATTGTACAATCGTGATACTAATGTGAAATTTAGATATAGGGGGTGCCGCGGGGGGCAGAAAACGAAATACTTCCGTAGGAAGGAACAAAACGTTCCAAAAATTCATCAAAATAATAGTAATAGTAATAATAATAACTCTCCGTCAATACACGATTTTCAGGAAGCTTCCTCAACCGACGAACAGAATAATCTAGGGACCAAATCCCTCCGCGATTCTGATAAATTCCACAACTTAAATCAAATTCGATTAGAACGACATGCTAACTATAAGAGTAGACAGCTTGCGATAGGTTCCTGGAATGCGCGATCCCTCAATAACAAATTAGAAGTGGTGGACGATATTTTCAGAGATCAAAAACTCCACATCCTTACCGTCACGGAAACCTGGCACGAGAATAGTGACTCGTACTCAATTAAGAGACTCCAAGCTCTAGGGTATGTGGTGCTAGAGGAGGCCCGACCTAGCGCGGAGGAACCATCAAATAAAATCTCTCACGTTAACCACGGGGGGGTAGCGATTATAGCCCGACAAGGACTGCGGCTAACTAAAGTTGCTCTTGGTACATTTAGCACGTTTGAATATACTGGTTGTAGGGTTTCTTCTTCCGGTACGTCGTTTCTGTTGTGCACTTTGTACAGACCCGGATCGAAACCAATCTCTGTCGAATTTTATGATGAGTTTTCACGTTTTTTGGAACTCTCAGTCGGACTTTCTGACATACTAATTATAACAGGTGATATTAATATTCGTCTCGAACGCGTGTCATCACCAAACACCGTTAAATTCTTAGATTTATTAGACAGCTTTGGATGCCGCCAATGGGTCGACGGCCCAACTCACGATGCGGGCGGTACATTAGATGTACTAATTTCAAAGAACAGAGGTTCACCGCTATCAATAGATATTCGCGATATAGGACTATCAGATCATCGGCTTGTTTGCACAGATATTGATTTTAACCCGCCTAAAGTACCATATAGAACAATTATATCGAGGGAATGGCGTAATTTCAGCTTTAGTGATTTTCTGGAAGAACTACAGACCTCACTATTATGTACACCCATTTTTTGGGAAACAAAGACTCCAACAGAACTTGTCGATACTTATAATACAACACTTACATTTCTGTTAAATAAATATGCTCCGACAACATCAAAAACACGTAAAGTTCGAAAGTCTGACGGCTGGTTTGACGATGAATGTCGAAACCAGAAGAGACTAATGCGGAAATTAGAGAGGACCTATAGAAAAAACTGTACAGTAAATTCAAGGGATGAGTGGATGCTTGCTCAAAAACAGTATATGAGCAAAATAAATTCCAAAAGATCGGAATATTGGAATGAAAAGATTGACTCTGAGCGAACCAATCCACAACGTCTCTGGAACTCCATAAAGACTGTTATTTCCGAAGCCACAGTTCCTACTAAAATAGATATTACCCCAGATGCGTTCTCAAAGTTTTTTCGGGAAAAAATTGAATCTATTCGTGCATCCACATCTCACGCCCCTCCGCCAATTTTCACTCTCAATTCCAAGGGAAATTTGTCTTCCTTCAAATCTACAACGCTGGAAGAAGTAAAAAAATTAATAGCAAGTTCGCCAAATAAGCAGTGCAGTCTAGATCCTATACCAACATGGTTATTAAAAAAATGTGCAATTGTCTTAGCTCCGTTCTTAGTTCATGTTTTTAATAAATCTCTCAGCACAGGTCACTTCCCTGAACCTCTAAAGTCAGCCATAGTCACACCCATATTAAAAAATCCACAACTAGACTCCGATAACTTAGGTAATTATCGACCCGTTTCAAATTTACCTTTCATTTCAAAAATCCTAGAGAAAATTGCTGCAGCACAAATAACCAGTCACTTGAATTCAAATAAATTATTCACAAATCGTCAATCCGCATATAGAAGGTTTCACTCAACAGAAACCGGACTACTTCGTATGCTGTCAGATATAACTCTTGCCATAGAGTCAGGAAAATTAGCACTCATCTCACTCCTTGACATGAGTGCAGCATTTGATACGATTGATCACAACTTCCTCATTAACAGATTAGAGAAAACATTTGGTTTGAATTCCGACATCAAAAATTGGCTGGCATCCTATCTATCTAATCGCTTACAAGCCGTGAAGGTTGGAAATAAACTGTCTAATTTCGCTGCACTTTCTTCAGGGGTACCCCAGGGATCCGTTTTAGGTCCACTTCTCTTCATCCTTTTTACAAATGATGTCGCCAAAATAATCGAGTCATTTGGTCTCTTGTATCACTGCTACGCTGACGATCAGCAAGTTTATTTTTACTGCACTCCAAACGAAATCAACAGTCTCAAAATCCGTGTAGCTGAATGCCTAGAAGCAATAACTCGTTGGATGTCTTCAAACAAGCTGAAACTGAACCCATCTAAGACCGAGTTTCTCTGGGCGGCCACAAACAAACGGCAACATTTGGTAGACGATTCACCTGTTTCCATTTCTGGCAGCAATATTATTCCAAAGAGAACAGTTAAACTTCTTGGCGTTAATCTAGACTCGGACTTTTCGCTTAAAAGTCAAATAAATAGGACAGTAAGCACCGGATTTTTTCACCTAAGACAACTTAAATCAGTTCGAAGAAACCTTCCTACAGAGGCAACAAAATTACTCATCAACTCATACGTAGTCTCACGTCTCGATTACTGTAACGGTATTTATGCTAGCCTTCCGAAATGTCAAATCGACAAACTTCAATCCGTGTTTAATGCAGCGGCACGGCTCATAACCGGGGTCTCTAAATATTCACACATTTCAGAACACCTTCGCAACCTTCACTGGCTTAAGTGCCCTGAAAGAATCCAGTACAAACTGTGCTGGATGGTGTTTAAATCCATCAATGAAATGGCCCCACATTACATCTCTGAACTATGCGTCCCGGAAAACATTGGTCCAAGGCAGTCAACCCTTAGATCAGCAACATCATCAGCTCTAGGTAGACTGATAGAACCTAAACGAAAGCCAAATACTAAGTTTGGAGATCGTGCATTCGAAGTATCTGGGCCTAAGGCTTGGAACAAACTCCCTCCGGAACTAAGGTGCATAACAAGCCCAACAGAATTTAGATCAAAACTAAAAACCTACTTATTTAGGCTCTCATACCCTTAAATTTAATAAATCTATTTGTATTATGTATTGCCTATAATTTATCTTAATCTATTTTCTTATTAGATTAACATCATTCGAAGCCTTCACAGCAATCCGTCGCTTAACGAGAGACTGAGATTTCATTTAAGAAAATAAATAAAATTCATGTACTACTCTGTACCGCCCATTAATTAATTTTGCTTTTCCCAAACACGTTCATTAAATAACATAATATATATCAAATAATTACTTTTCCAACAACATGTGTTCGCTATTATGTCCTCTGCGCGCAAACTGTATATAAATGAACATCTTTTAACTTTAATCTCAAGTGACCTACCAGGTAAGTATGGTCCTGTACATTTTCATTGAAAAAAATTATATATATAATAATAATTTAAAAAAAAAAAAATATATATATATATATAAATAATAATAAAAAAAAAAAAATACATGTACATTTACATTTTTGGGCTACACCGCGCTGGTTGTTCAGATGCATTGTACATATAGTTTTGTATCGCTGATCAAAGAACCGGTGGATTTGCATCCATTGTTTTAGCCATAGGTTTTTTATATTTTCTAGTGTGTAGTTAGAAGTAAGATTGTAGAAATTATTGAAATTTGTACAGCGCCCTTGAGGTGATTTTTCACAAAAACGGCGCTATACAAGTCATCCAATTATTATTATTATTATTATTAAAAAAATATTAAAAATGAAACATGTCTTTCGTTACACGTGTGCACAAGATAGAAAGATAAAGGGTACAGGGTACAGAGTCAAGGGATACGCAGGTTCAAAATGGTTGACAACCGCTGCTCCACATTACTATATTGTATTCCACTAATTACATTTTTTTTAATCTGTCTACTAAATTGAAATCTATTTTCGGAAATAGTCCAAGAAATTGCATGTTTTCACTCGTATTTATATTAAAATTGTATGAGAATATTCGATAGTTATGACATGCCCTAAGTATATACATTGTTTTGGGGAAAAACTTGCCGCGGGAAAATAATATATAAGGGTACTTAAAACCGCCAAAAGTTTATTCTATTCTATTCTGTTATGAACATTTCTAAAACGGTTTGTTATAATTTTTTTATTTGTACTGATTGATATTTTTAGCGCCAATTTCGAGTCCGAAGTAACCGGCATTATGATTTTCTTCCTGATTCAGTATAAAACGGAGAGGAGAGTAAAGGAAATGAGTAAGATTATAAATATAAAGAAACGTTTAGAGAGTGCTAGGTTTTCACACTTATAATAAATAATGTTTCATTTCTGAGTGTTGGACCAGGGTATCACTGATATAAGAATAAATAGACGTGATTTTAAGCCAAATTTGCGTACCATTTTGGCTGCCTGGAGGCAACCATTTGACAATAAATTTTGGCACCATAGGGGTTATAACTCTTTTTTTTAATTATTTTTTTTAATTCCACACAGGAGGCCCTGAGGAAAATAATTTCCCTCAGGTCCTATGTCATGCACGAAGATGCTGCGTGGAGGGTCCCTTTGAAGAGAGGAAGGAGTGAACATGGGTCTTGAAGAGACCCAAGTGGTAGGAAAGAGGAAACACGAGGAGGCCGGAAAATCGTTCCACAGCCGAGCTGTTGAACTCAAGAACGAGTCGTAGAACCGATCCGTTCTCATGTGACATATGTCAACTGTGTACATATGTTAGGCGCGCGTTTGTCGTGTTTCCCGACTATGCACCGGTGCCAAGGGGATCAATGATGCTAGTTCCAAGGTAGAACAAGGATAGTATTCCCACCCGACACCTGTGCTCTGAAGATTGCAATCCGTTTGTTAAGACGGGAGAATCTATCAAACGGACCGCTCGGACCGCAGAGTCAAGGGTGTTTTTCAGGTATTTTGGTACTCCAGACCAGAGGTGGCTTACAATACATCATTAGATTTTTATTCCTGGCTTGTAGAGATTGGAAATATATGCGGAATAATGCCAGAGCCATAAGAGGATAATATTCCAAGGCAGGATAGATACTAAATATACTACGAATGATTAAATTGCGAAATAACACAAATTAATCAATTAAAATTTACTTACCCACGTTGGAATTTTAACCCGTGACCTCAGGATAGCCAGATGTGGCTAAAATTAAAATAAATTTCCACTTAAACAACTTTCAGATGTAGGGTAAGTAAAAATCAATAAATAACAAGTGCATACCCGGTAAAAATCATAGATCGTAGAGACGCTATTACGCACAAATATCTCGTCGAAATGTATTCTACTATTATCACGTGAGTAGCAGTGTGCGGGAACCGTATTCAACAGTTTCTGGACGTTCGGCGTTAGAGCGTCAAATTGGGATAAACTAAATGGAGGTAAGATAGTAAGACCAATTTTTTGGGTTCATGTCTCATCTAAATTTAATACATCAATAGTGAATGTCTTAAGGTAGATTCAGACTAGACGACGTACGTACGCATCGCTACGCCAAACAATGCCTATCAACCATACATTTTCCAAGAAAATGGCCACAGACATCGCACGTCGCGATGCGTGTGACCAATGTGATTCTAAAACATAAATTTTCATTGAAAATCTATGGTTGCTAAGTAGCCCAGATATTAGTAGGCGTAGCGATGCATACGTACGTCGACCCAGTCTGAATCTACCATTAATGCCTGACAAAACCGTTCCAATTTTTAAAATGACAATAAAAATAATTTTCTGGTAAAAACATTATTTTATTATAGATGGTTAGGTAGGACTGTATCGCTAGTCTAGATTCTCCAAACAAACACTTCCGATTTTGAAATTTTTTGCCTAAATTTAAAGTAAATCCGAGTTCTAGAGATCATTAAACCGGGCAGACACGGCCGAAATTAGTACTTTTAATAATTCACACCTTTTTTCATCTAGTACAGTCCATAAAGAAAAGCTCAAAAACTGCTGACGAAAGAAAACTTGTTCAAGAAATCTTTTAACACCATTAATTCCAAAATTTTGTATTTTGAATCGTGCTTCTTGAAAACGGTTTCAAGAAACATGATTCTGCACTAATAAAACCCATCTCTCTTGATCTAGTCACAATACACACAAACAAAATTCACAAAAACACTGGCAAAATTAGCTAGCCCGGTTTTTATTATTATACTGACCTTAGGCATTTTTTATAAAATATTATCACTTTGAAGCTTTTACAACCGCTTCAGTTCACTCGAACACGTCTTTCTCATAACTGAATACTGTAATCCTAAGATTAGTTTATATACAGTGATTTTCTGGTTGAATGCATCTGAAAATTATACAAGGATTATGGATTATTTCGATACATATTAGTTTATAAAATATTCATTAGTCTTTCCTTGTTTGTCTCGTTTCCTATAAAATCATGGTTACATCAGAAACCGCGGCATGACACGGGGCAAATCAATGTAAAATTATTTTTTAATAGTTCAATTTCTAAATTATACAGATTTTTTTTCTGTTTTTCGTTGTTCACATTATTTTCAATGATTAAATATTATAATTTGAGAATTTACCCATTAAGTTATAAAAAAAAAAAAACGCTTTTTTTAACATAAAATTCAAATAATTTTCTGATGAATCAAATAAATAATGTTTCAGGTAGGTACATAATCGGTAGTCTAAATTCTTGACACAATCAGTTCCAATTTTGAAATTTCAAAAGAAATCCGAGTTCATTGAACCGGGGATACAATTCAAGGCAGTCCTGTATTTATTTTGTTATTTAGATATGTGTATGTATTATGTATTTCAAAATGTAAAATTAAGACCCTCGTTTTGATCTTTAAAATACAAAACAGCGCTCCAATAAAGGTTTTTTTCTTGAAATACGAAACCAATATTTATTTGCGTTTAAAACCTACTTTATTTAATTTTTTGAATAAAATATGAGGACTCGCCATTTGCCATTGCGGTATATAAATTCTGTTATATTTTTTAATAAAAAAATTGAACTACCTTTAGTTTGACTGCAATATACGAAAATGTCTATTTTTAATTTAAAATCCTAGTCAATATATTTAAAAAAATGTAAGTGATGCACAACTAGTGTGTGTACAGCGATAGTATTAAAACAAAGAAAACTTTTCTTTTTTTTATATTATCAAAACATCTTAAGAGAGCTTCCAAAAAATCTGTATAATTTCCATTTCTCTACGTAGGTTAATAAAAATATAACTAACATATTTGGATATAGAAAGGAGTTTCAATATTATACGGTACAAAACTGAATTATACATTGCATTATCAAGTGAATAAATTCTTGTATCGGGTTATAACGCTTGGTTACAACAAAAGAGTATATACCTATTATACTAAGAAAGAATACACGACAATGTAAAAACCTGATTGAGCCAAAGCAGATTAGTGAGAAATGGTACGATGGTTGGTTAGATATAATTTTTTTTGCTATATCGCGGAAAACGCTGTAAAAGAATTCGTTATTTGAATGTTCAAAAGATCCACTTAAACTCGGTCCATGAATGTGGGTTGCGTAAAACTTAAATTTTATTTCACGAACAAATTAACACCCACCGATGTAAATATATGCATAATATAATCTAACGTGTTTTTGATGCAAAAATATTATTATGAATACCTAATAGGTAATATCAAGGCTTGCCCCAAATAGTTTGGAAATGGCATAGCAGCGTAAGATTTTTTCCAAAATAATAACAAAATCAGTACGCTGAACTTATCGACAATCTAAGGAAATGAATGTAATTAAAAATTACCTAAAGGATTTAATAATAACTTTTTCTTCGTTTTCTTGTCGATTTGGTGTGTAACCCTGATAAGCAAATGCCAGGTTTTATTAACTGCAACACAAAATATTTTTCTAATACACTGTGATAAAAATACTTAAGCAAATGCCAGGTTTTGCTAACTGCAACACAAAATATTTTTCTAATACACTGTGATAAAAATACTTTCATAAAAAGTACGGTTTGTGATGTGATGCTTAGACACCATACTCAAATGATGTATAAAATATGCAAAAAGTTTAAGTGTAGTCTTTAGTTTGGATACTACCCTTTTTGTATCCCTCGGATTTTCTCGCTTAAATACCTACTGGGACTAGATCGCTTAGATTCTAGAAGTTAGTAACCTCCGTAACGGTAATGTAACCAGTAACGCCGTCCGTGGTCGAAGGATAAGGCACTTGACTAGCAACCCGCAGATCGAGGGTTAAATTGGCGTATTCAGGTAAATTTCATTTGATTATTTTGTGTTATGTAATAATTTATTATTATAAATAATACGTAATATACTTGCGGAAGGTTTCAGAGTGGAATATAAGTGTAAGACCACCATTCAGTCTTGAAACTTTGGTTCAAATAGCTTGAGCTGTGTTTGGTGACGAGGTCTGAATAGCCATGTATTTCCCACCTTCCTCTACCTCTCCCCCATCTCCTTCCCCTTTCCATAACCTTTTGCCTCACAAAATACTCCAATAATTGATGAATCCATTATTTTACTGGCTACAGATGTACGGAGAAAAATGTTGTTCTAAAATACGATCATTTTTATTCGTAAAAACGGTTAAAACGGGACTGAAGTTCTTACGAACAAATTAACAGTGTTTCATTGTTAATTGGCGGGAAAATGTAAGAATAATTTATTGGTATACGTACGAAATTACGTATTATACCAACAAATTATTCTTACATGTTCCCGCCAATAAACATTGAAACCCTGCTTATTTGTTCGTAAGAACTTCAGTCCCGTTTTTAACCGTTTTTACGAATAAAATTATCGTATTTTAGAATCACATTTTTCTCCATGTGGTTGGGAGCAGATGGGACTTTATTGTTGATGTTGTTTACATAAAATAAAGATTGTAACACCAACTGGTCAATTATAGGTATATTTGTATTCCTTACGCTCTGTATAATTACGCTTTGCGTTCCCGTTAACTTCACCAGGAGCAAGTCAGCACTTTTTTTTTTAAATATTTCCAAGAGGCAAGGACCAACCAAAGATCATCCCTTCGGGGGGAATGACTACACTCCTAAACTATTTTTTTTTGAGGTAGAATTATCGTAGATAGTAATGAAATAGAATCCCAGAGATCATCCTACATTCCTGATGTTATAAAAGGTGCCTACTTTATAAATTTATTAGTAATATGTACCGTGTATGAGTCCCAACCATTCTAAGCCAGAAGAACTATGGCATCCCCAAAAAGGTTATGCTGCGAGGATGAAAGGAGTGGGAAGTGAAATGAGACGTGGAAGATAAATTTGGGAATTCAGATGTCATAATGATATTTATATGATAATCAGATTCATTCCATTTCGTGGATGCAGGAAAATTTGTATAGAGTATGTCAATTAATTATTGATTCACCGTTCGACGATGTCATAAAAAGAAGTAAAAAAAAATAAATTTTGATCATCTTAGTCAAAGACATCCTTGATCTATGGCAGCTATTGAATTTCAAGGGAGACAATAATATCCGGATTGACCTCTGAATATTATATGGATTTATTTTTATATTTAAATGGTCAATTACTTTCCTTATGAGATGTTTGGCCTAGGTCACCTATTTTAAAACGAGTTATGATTTGAAACATTTAAAAAAACATTTTTGCATGTCAAGATTCCGGTGATGCTCAAAAATAAAATAATTTTTAATAAAAAAAATACAGAAAAGGGATCTCCTTCTTTGAATATTGGATAAATAATTGCCCTTTTGAGACAATTTGGGAATAATCCTGTTTTCATGCTCAGATCACAAATGTGTGTTACAGTTATAATTATTATACCCTCTCTGCATATTTTTGTTACATTTGCGGGGATTTCATCTATTCCCTGGTCTGAGTTAGTTGTTAGTTCAACAACGAACCTGTTAATTTCTTCACTGTTTGATAGTAGAAGGAAAAGAGAATTTTCTTAGCTTCTTCTCGCTCTGTAGTTTAGTTTAGTCAGCGTCTTTTTGTTACTTTCATCTTATTGCAAAGTATTTTTAAGAGTGTTGAGTTTATTTATTTCTAGATCAGTATTATTTGTCAACATTTGATCTGTTTTAATTTGCCAGATGATGTCTTTGCCTTTGTTTGAGATTATATTAGCGATTATATTAAGTTCGTTCCAAATTTTCTTTGGGTTTTGAGAGTTATTTTTAATTATTCTTTTGTAATATTCCTCTTTTACGTCATTAATATTTTTTTCCACTTTTGTCATATAATTAATTTTCATGGTCTCATATTGTGGCTGTGTTTTACACTGCATATGCACCTTATATTGTTTTTTTATACATCCATGGTATAACCCAGGTTTATACCATGGGTTATACCATGGATGTGTTGCTGTATTTATTGTTGTTTTTTTTGGTTCCATTTTTTTATGGTATTTTCTTAGTAGGAGAACTGCTCTTTCACGCCCTTCTTACTGTAGCCTATAGTTTTTGGATGATTTTCGTTTGACCCCTCATCCGCCCTTAATTTATATATTTTATTTTGTTTTAAAGAGTTTTAATTTTCAATGTACTATCGTTACTTAAAAATTATATATTTTATAGATGAATGTGTATATTTAATCCTTGGGAGAGATTTTTTTGGTGTATTTTGATTACTTTCGAAGCCATCAGTTTCCTACAAAAGAACAGTTGATGTTTTTTTATTAATTGAAACAAATTACTTTGTGTAAACCACTATAATCACATGTTATAATATCTACATGTTTCAAAACCGGTGGTTTCTTCGTCAGGATAATAACATGAATAAAAATGACAAACAAGTATAGAAAATTATAAAAACCTAAAATTTCAACATTTTACATACAAACACAATACATTTTACAATTAGTAAACTAAGAGATTTTAGAAATTAGAAAAAATATCAATAGTAAATAAAATATAATAAATAATCAAATATATTTTTTTAAATCTCTTAATTTTGTTTTCATTTTAATATTTTTTTTATAATAATTTATTTTTGTTTTAAACAAACTGATTATATTCTGTTAATTTTAAAATATTTTTTAAAATTTATAATGTAATGTAAACATATTATTAAATATATTTTCTATAATTGTTTTTTATGACATTTTTTAGGTTGCTTGCTCTTCACCTTGCTCTTAAATATTTTTGTCTTTTCTTCTTTTGGTCTTTAGTTGTTTGTTTCTTTTGTTATTTTTATTCATGTTATTATCCTGACGAAGAAACCATCGGTTTTGAAACATGTAGATATTATAACATGTGATTATAGTGGTTTACAGAAATTTTATTTAATTAAAATGATGCCACAAAGTGATTTAGCAAATATGGAAAAAATATGTGTATTTCGCTATACTTTTTCATTTATGTCAATGTATTTCATTTTAAGCTTTGGTTGTTACATTTTTTATAACAACTAATAAAAGAGAGTGTAAAAACCCATAAGGGCGTGTAATAAATAATAAAATTTGTAAAGTTAGGACTCGTTGATATGGAAAAAATGTAAGTTTTCTCGTACGGTCTTCGTAAAGTAATAAGTCCAACGAAGAAAACGGAAATAAATGTACCTACCTATGACTTTCAGAAGCGACGGTGTTTCAAAAAGTTCTCTGCAGATGTTGTCGTAGGTTCGGAAGTGAGTGACGTTGAACTTTGTGTTCTTGTTAGCATCGAGTTTGTTACTGATGTTTGGCGAACAATTTTTTTGTAATATGTAAGAATAGTTGGATATATACAAGATCTACGCTATTGAAGGGGATTTGATAATATTATTATGAAACTTGTAAAAATAAAATAAAAAATAATTTGTGGGATTTTTTTAATATTTAGAATTTTATCAAATATAATTATAGATTATGACCGAATCGGACAGGGACATATTAGATCAATTGGTAGAGCTGCGCTTCGGCAAAGGCGAAGGTCCTGGGTTCGAGTCCCAAGAATGACCGAATTTTTTCCTCATTTTTCTGTTTCAGATTTTCGATTAAGTTTCATTAACACTGTCATCATTTATTAAAATTTACAAAAAAAATTAGAAAATTAACTACTTTAAAGAACTTTTTCGACGGGTACCTACTTTTATAATCTTATTATATTAAGTTTACAATTTAGACAGATAAAAAAATATAACCGTATAAAAAAACATAAATAACAACGATAAAACTTAAAAACGTCAACCAAGAACTTGATAAAGTTGTAATACAAACATAAGAAATATCTTCAACATTTAACATAAAGATAAATCATAAAAAAAGATAAACACAAAAATTGAGTTAAAAAAAATCTAATACATGCTGTTTCTTTCAGCAAGCCAAGTATATTATCAATATTTATTTTTTTATTCGTATTTATAAATTAAACTTAATACAAATAAAAAAAAAACTTCGATATATTAATTAAGAGTTGAAGTAACAACAATGTTTAATTTGGAAGGCCGGTATGGGAACCGCCCCGGTAGCCATATATTGGATAACCAATTCCTCTGCCGCAAGGCACCCGAAGTAGATCCTTATATCCCAAGGGTTCATGAGGTAGGTTTTTCTAGGCCTTGGAGGTGTTTTTATGAACACACTGACCCCCAGATTGCTACCCACCCCCATGCCAGTTTTCTTCCCAGAATTTCCTCTACTTTATTTCCTTAAAAAAGACCCACCGCAGAGCATCCCCAAAGATGATATAAGCCCTAATGGAAACGATTATAATCAAGTTCTTCTGGGAGCAGATAATGTTAATAAAAATTACATCTGCACTTTTTCTAAAATTTTATTAAATAACTAACAATCGTGCAATCATGTAAGTCCATATAAGTCTAATGGTAGGTTTATATCGGTTCGTTATCGGCAATGTGTGATGCAAGTGTACAGTGGTTGCGGACCAAAATGGCTAACGATCTCGTGACAGGCGGAAAATCGTGTTTCCGAAGTGTCTCACCACTAATGTTAGTTCCTAGGCAGACATCGCCGTATTCCCTAGCTGTGCATCCAGAGGCAATACGTTATGTTAGATACAGTTGACATGTTTTACTTTAAAACTGTAGAAGAATTTTTGGAAAGTTCTTTTTAATACATATTTTTTTATTGAGACACCGCCAAAGAATCTTGAAGCGCAAAAGAGTCCCTACCTTTTGAAGCCATTATTTCCATAACGCCAATTTCGTGAGAAAATCACCTCAAGGACATATTAATCGCGCACAAATTGGATGTATCCCCAATTGATTGTTGAGGCTGAACGTAGTGGGGTAAATGTAAATTATTTTGTGAGTGGCTACTAAAATCTGATACAGAAAGAAAAAAAACATGGCAAAAGCTATTTCAAGCAACGTTTCCATTCTATCTGGTGGTCTTTCGGCAGGGCGATACTAATAGTTTCTATTCTCGAAAGTGCTGCTAAGACTTTATTATATTTTATTAATACATTGTGAAAACCACCAATTAATACACTCCATCGAAGCCTGTGGGACTGTGGTACCTTCATTCCTGGTATTCCATAAGTTAATATTTGGAGGCTGACAGATTTGGAAACCAAAATGGGGTGTTAAGTTGAAGCTTTTTAGTTACCTGTCTATTGAGAGCTGGCCACACTACAAAGTATTGTTCATTTGATCGGTATCATTTTTTTCATTCTTTTAACAAAAAAGTTAGTGCAGATAACTAATTTTTACATATTGATCCATACACCTATTAATTAAGTCATTAGGTTGCCACTGGAATACTGGAAATATTATTTGGGAGGATAGTATGGGTACAGCCGCCCCGGAAACCAATTATTGGTTAATGACACTACACCCCTGCCATAGGTCACCTCAAGTGGTTTGCTACGTTTGGTGACTTAACACGGGTGCCCGATTTCAATGTGTGGGGTTTGTCTAGGTTTTGGCGATAAACGCGGTTTCCCACTTACTGCGTGGCGGGCCAGATCGGGAAATTGAATGAAACCTAACCTAGACCTCTCCCGTTGGACTCTCTCAACCCATCACCACAGTGGAAGGGTGGATTCATACGTCCGTCACTCCTAGACACATTGACCCCCAGAATCCTACCCACCTCTCATACTCTTTTTCTATCCCTAAACTGATCCTCCACACAGCATTCACAAAGATGTCATAGGTCTTGACGGATTTTTTTTCCTCGATGCCCCCAGTACAGACATAATTTAAAAAAATATATAGAAGCACACGAAACATTAAGAAAATGAATACCTACTATTATGCTGACGGCCGGCATCGCTTTTACCATTCCAAAGGTCGCGGGTTCGAACCCGGCGCGCGCAAATAACTTTTACTTAATTGATTTGTGTTGTTTCACAATTAATTATTTAAAAATAATATATAGTATATTTGCGGCACGTTCCAGAGTGGAAGATACTCTTAGTATCGCCCTGGTGACCACCATTCAGAATTGAAACGTTGCTTGAAATGGCTTTAGCCGTGTTTAGTGACTAGATCTGAATAGCCAGATACTTCCCCATCTTCCTCTTCCTCGTCTCCTTCCCTTCCCCACTTACCTTCAGCCTCATAACATACCCCAATCGGGGATGCCATAGTCCTACTGGCTCCAGACGGGAGCATAACATACCCCAATCGGGGATGCCATAGTCCTACTGGCTCCAGACGGGAGCAGTTGGGACTCTTGTGAGGTATTCACTATAAAAAAAAATGCACCACGAAAGCTGGTCTGACATTTTTACATAATGGTGACACGAAAAAATGTATCGTTAAAGAAGCATTCAGTAATTCAAACAACCTTAAATTTATGTACGTTTTTCCCTTATTAGTAAAATGTTTTATCTATTTTTATTTAATTCCAATAATGCGGCCATAAATGATATATTAAAAAAATCAACTAATCCCCTTGTCTGTAACGAATTTCCAAGTGCTTTTTATTTATTACTGGTCGAACATTTATAAAAAAAGAACACTCGGTAATTAGCCGGACAAGGGGAGCAAGTAGACTGGGCCTCCGCTCTCGGCGTTGAGCGCCACCAGCGGTGAGGGAAACAAATTGCCCGCATCGTGTATAAATCAACTGTGGAACCATTAGTGGCTTACTTAGAGACCAACACATAAATCTTGCGGCCTGATCGCCTGAGTTCGAACCGGCCCGATTTTCGGCACCGCCGAACCGCGTCGGTTCGATTTTCGGCAATTGTGTGCCGGTTCGACGTTTGGCAATTGAAAGCTCTCTCGATTTTCGCCATTTGAAAGCGTGTTCGATTTTCGAGGTCTGAAACAGCGTGTATCAGTGTAGAACAGGATGTAGTTTCTTATACTAGCACTAAAACTAGCATTAACACAGTGGTAAGAAGCTTTAGAAATGTGGATACATTAGCGCAACCTCAAAGTAACCTGGACAAGAAGGATTACTAGATCAATTTTTTTTATCCAAAAATTGCACTAGATTTTTAAAAATTGAACTAAAATCTTATTTCTTGGTAATACCGAAATACTTTTAAAGTTTTTAATAAAACCTAATATATAATGATAAGCAAATAACATGAATATTATCACTTTGATAGTCAACTTCCGGTAGGGTTGGACACCAGAAGAATAAAGAGGTAATTATGAACATACAATGGTAGAGAAAGTTTTATGATACCGTTAGTTGAAAGCTCTGTAACTTTCTACAAAAAAAAAAATAGCATCGCAAGTGTTTCATTTGCTCCAAACGGAAGGCTCTGAGAAAAATAAATCCCCTCAGGGTTAATGTCACATTAAGGGATGATGGGTGGAAGATATTTATAGGAAAGGAAAGAGAGGAAATGCTGGGAAGGAGAAGGGTACGAGGGGTATGGGTAAGGCCATTTCCGAGAGAGTCCTGCTGGAGAGGTGGAAAGGTCCCCAATACCTCCCAGTACCTCCCAATCCGGCCTGCCACACAGTTGGTGGACACATCCACCGCCAAGACCCGAACGAATCCCACCCCATGAGCTCGGGCACCTCTGCTAAACGAACCAAACGCAGCGGACCACTTGGTGTGACCCATGGCAGAGTTGTTGGTTATCCAACAAATGGTTCCCGGGGCAGCGGTATAACATACCCGCCTCCCGAATAATAATAACACGTGTACGCCTGGTTACATGTATGCCCTATAATTAGGTATGTTATAAACCACTTACAACTGTTAAACGATTGAGTAGTAAAAAAAATGTAATTATGGCATTTGCCTAATGAACTAGATTTAATTGGAGTTATTAAAATATATAAATGTAAATAAAAATAATAATAACAGGAAAATATTATTTATTTGTGAAAAATTGGGGTTTTGAGTTAGAGTATAATAGGAGTGTGTAGGTGATTACTTACAGAGTATCATGATCTGGGTGTTTATTTTCTATATATCCGTGTAGGTACTAATTTGATATAACTTACCGATTCAATTAATCACAAACCCTGAATTAATTATAATCGTTGTGGGTATGCTGAAGGGGCTAAAATTTCTGATAATATTACATTTCCTAACGTACCTGCATCAAAGGCACAATTTAATAAGATCATTATTATAAAGAGGATTATGATAAAGGATGTATTTGACTTACCAATCACATAATTCTTTACATTATTTGGAGTAAAAAATTTAAATGACATTTTAATCTGCGGTTTTTTTTTTCAACTAAAAACATTATCGGAAAGTTATGGACGCGGTGAAGAATCCTGCCACCTGTGACACACATCTAATGACCGGTCTACTCAGTGGAAACTTTTTAAGTGTATGAATATTGATTACAAACTTTTCATCGGATGTTAATTCATCATGTCTCGGAGCGTCAAAAACTGATAATTGGGGTTTTTAACCTTAGGTTAGGTTAGGTGAGGGGGGGAGGCGGAGAAATGGAAGAGTAGGTTAATGTGAGTTATGATGTTATGAATTATCATGTGAGGAAGTATCGTGTCTGCATAAATTTACTATGGGAATTCAGACTCATAGTCCGATTAGACATGGAACCCACACATCTGTCCTGATTATGTGCAGACCGAAATGTTGGCTAAAGAAGTAGGTAGCCCAACACGGCATAATAACTCAAAAATAAATAGCCATAATAATTTTCGCCGTGAAAATCTAAAATCATATATTATGAATGTTTCTTTCTAATATTTCTATTTTTGAATCTGATAATTCGTGGTGGAATTCCATTATAATAGTATAATAAAAACTTTATATTCTTTTTTTTTCTTTTTATTCATGTGTTTCACATGAGTGTTTGTACAAATTTTTTTTACGAATTCTAGATTAATGCTACATTTATTCCGAATTCGATTTCTCAACATTAAAAAATGGAAAAAATATATTTGTACAGCGCCTTTGAGGTGCTTCTTCGCAAAACGGCGCTAAATTCAAAATTCTCTATCATCTGGTTTTATTATTTACTTCCTCATCTTAATATATAAAAATGAATGTTTTTTCGTTTGTCCCTTATGCGTTCTTAAACCATTCATCCGATTGCGATGAAATTTGGGGATTTGATGTGTGCATGCCCGGGATGGTTTCTATATAGACTGGTGAGCTCTTGCGTTATGAAATTTTAACAAAAAATGCAATAGGTGGCACGCGAGTTCTTTGAAAAGTGAGCGTATTCATACAGTTTAGAAACAATTTATTTATTTAATTAACAATTTATTTCTTATATGAGTGTATTATTTTATCTGTGTTACCATGTTTTAATAAATTTCAATTGACGTATATCATAATATTGTATCAAATGTGAAGATATATTGTCCTTCTCAGAAGGAGTTCATTGTTAATATATATTGGAATATTAGGGTATACCGTATAGTGTTATGGGATTCTGAGAGATATTCCACACGAGGCTAATAATGTTTGTTCAATTTGTAAACCTCTTACCCTGAAATGAATCGAATATTTTGAATAGATTTCACCTTAAAATAAAACATGTACCATTTTAAATATCTTCTTTACAGACCGTGCAATAAAACAGTGAAACTCAAAATATATCACGGATACAGATTGTTTTTAAGGTATACCTATACGATTATTTTCCACGAAAGATGAATTAATAGGAAAAGGTTATTTAACGGGAATAGTTGAACATTGTCTTCACAGTATTTACAGTTACTTGATAGTTAGATACGTTTTTAGATCGATGTGGAATCTGCTGATCATCAACGAGATCGATGCAGATCATCGACGGATCTGCCAGATCTGCCCTGATGATGGACACTGCAACGCTGTCCAAAATGTCGGCTAAAGAAGGAGGTATCACAACAAGGCATAACACCCCAAAAACAAACAACGAAAATACTTGATAGTTATTCAAAAAATATTTAGGGATTGTATGTTTCATCAGTAAGCTAAATCGTGAACAAAATTAAATTTTTTACATTCCGTTATTAAACAGAAGTTAAACAGGACTACGCGTTATTTCAAGCTTACTTTAACTAAAGTAATAATAGTTAGTGTGGCCAGTCTAAAAAGCAGAATATACCTCGAAACCGTGTGAAAAAACGCGCTGCAATTATTTTCGGTGCGGCCACACCAAAAAATAAATTTGAAAAGCAGAAGAACTGTCAAAACATCTAGCTGTATTACATGATATTGCACGGAAAAAATGTTACTTTCCAGTAGTTGTGATATCTTCTTGTGTTTGATGTGTCACAAATTTTACAAGGTTTTTTGACATCCGATACTGCGCCAAAAATTCGAGATCGTCCCAAATAACCATATTGTTGACGAGGGTTTTATGTTTTTGGTTTTCACTGCAAGACATGTTGGATGAGGAATTCATCTTCTATAATATTTATCATGATTAGTAATCGATTTCCTAGCTCCCTCCAACAGAACTGCCAAATATGCCAATATGGCGGAGTAACTCTAGAGTAACTAACTATTTTCGGAAAGTAGGAACAAAAGTTAAAAGTAATGTAAAATAAGCATTGAAAAACGCATTTTGTAAAATTTTTACTTAAGTAATTATTGTATTTAGTCTATTTTGTTTTGAAGAGTTTTAATTTTCAATGTACTATCGTTACTTAAATTAGTTAAACGAGTAACGATGGTACATTGAAAATTAAAACTCTTCAAAACAAAATGTATAGAAATTGTTACATAGTTAGAAACCCAAGAAATAAAAAGTATTTAGTCTAACTTTTACTGTATAATGTCTGGGATTTGAAATCAGTAAGAAGACGGTTGACTCCGATGCCATTCCAGGTTATTCTCCAAGTGCCGCTTGTGGGCTACCAACATAACAATATTATTGACACACTAGCTACAGTTATTATGTATTGATAGATAATAACTTTAGCTAGCGTTGAAACATACGGCCCTAAAACAAATATCAATTTTTACTCGGTGGTTATTATATTCATCAGTAAAATGCATACAACATTTTCAATTAATTCGCAAATAATATACGTCGTTATAAGGTTTAAGTGTTATCTGCACAAATGAAGAATTATAGGAGATAAGAGATTCAAAACCTGACCATTCATACCACACGTGCTGTTGAGCACAAAAACGAGCCATTAAATTTGGGAGGCGGGAATGGGTACCTCCGCCCTGAGAACCATTTTTTGGATAACAAACACCTCTGCAATAGGTCACCCCAAGTGTTTCGCTAAATTTGGTGATTTTGCAGCGGATTCCGTGTTCGTGGGGTGAGGTTTTGCTAGGTCATGGCAGTGGAGGACCTGGAAATATTGAGCCTTAGATTCCTATCTTTTTCCTTTCCAGAACGTCCTACATTTCCTTCAAAGGACCCTCCACAAGCATCCAAAAAGATGACATAGGCCCTGAGAAAAATAATTTTCCTTGTATAATTTTCTTTAAATTAGAATTGCTTGAAAAGGAGCATTATTTTTCTAAGGGTCTCTTATGTGAAGCTAATGTAAAAAATAGAGTCCGTAGTAGATCCGCGATCATTTATGCCACCGTGTCAAATGGCTCAACTAATCAATGCGACACGTGTTCTTTAAAGAAATAGCATCTCCCATTGAAAAGCTGATACACCAAATACATCATTGACGGCCGTCGTAGTACAGAGGCAAGGCTTTGGACTCCGGGTCCGAAGGTGGCGAGTTCGAACGGAATTAATTAATTAAAAATAATATAAAGGTACTATATTTGCAGCACGTTCCAGAGTGGAAGATACCCTCAATATCGCCCTGGTGTAAGACCACCATTCAGAATTGAAAAGCTGGCTTTAGCCGTATTTAGTGACTAGATCTGAATAGCCAGGCACATTCCCACCTTCCTCTTCCCCATCTCCTTCCCTTCTTCGCTTACCTTCAGCCTCACAATGTACCCAAATTGGGGATGCCATAATTTTACTGGCTACACACGGGAGCAGTTGGGACTCTTGAAAAACTCCACTATAAAAATTTAAAAAAAATCATTCTTTCATAAGTTCAAAACTGGGACTCAAAGTTTTTCACTAGTCTTACCGGGACTGGCGCTCTACCAACTGAGCTTTTGCCACCTTATTTCATCTTGTCAATTTTACCATTCTGAAAAGCATCCCTTCTATTAAATTGAAATGTGTATTACTGTTTATTCATTATTATCACTAATTATTAGCAGCTCATCCCCGAGATTACCCTCAGCAAAGATGCCAGTGAAGACGCCATTGTTTCTTATCTCTAAATCTAACTTCTAATTTACGTGTTCTGTGTGAGCCGAGCATATTACCATTTAGCAGTGCAAACATCCATGTATAATTATTTATTACGTATTTGCATATACATCATTTTGTACGCCCATTACCTACCTAGTACATTGTTTTCTCTTTCCATTCACATGAGTTATATCGTTGTTTGGTTTTATACCGTATGCCTGTAGGATATATGTATGGATTTTAGACGAGTATATTAGAATTAATGCTTGAAACGAATTTAGTAGTTATAAATTACCTGATAATTTTTTTAAATTATTTCATTGATTTATTTACAACTAGCTGACCCGGCACAATTCGTACCGCCTCAAAATCAATAAATGTTGTGTTTAATTAATTAGCTGAAATAAATAAAGTTTTTATTAAGTTAAAATAAATAGGTACGTACTCTAAGTTCAAAAAATTAAATTGAGCTGTTGACTAAGCACGAAATGTTCGGCACACTACACCACTGACATTTCGAATTGATTCAAATTATGTCGACCAACGCACATTATTTGAAAAAAAATTAAACTAAAATCTATTCACATGCGTTCCGGTTAGTATTGATGTTTTCGAACTGCGTACAAATACAGGGTGTTTAGCATCGTACTTAACTTACTTTAACCAATGATTCCTGACATTATTTGAAGAATAATAAAATTTTGAAATTTTGGTATCCGGTGACATTTCCTAAGTTTTTTTTTTTTCTACAAAAACATAAAAAAATCAGTAGGTATTGGGAAGTTAGGGGCGAGGTAAGAGGTTTTTTGGTTACTTGGCTTAGTGACCAGTAACGAAATGTGGAAAAAAAAATTGTTTGTTTGATTTTTAAGAAAACCTTTTTGAAAAAAAAAAAGACATCTAAAAAGTCACCGAGGACCAAAATTTTATTTACATTTCTACTTCAAATAATGTCAGGAATCACTGATTAAATGTGTACGATCCTTAACACCCTTCATATGTATACGCTGGGTGCGCATTACAAGAGAGAAGATATTATTGTTTGGATTTTGTGTTTCTGCCTGTACGATATATATATGGATTTGAGAGGAGATAAATTAGAATTGCTTTTGCAGTAGGTATAAATTTTTCAATCAAGTTTTTAATAATTCTAGTGTATTGCAAAAGTGTAAATCGAAATTTTGAGAACAAATAACCACTTTGACATAATAGTCCAGTCAGTGGGGGATAAAAAAGGCCTTTACCCTGCAAACGGTCAAGTAGTAGCGATTTTGAAATATGTTGTTTAAATTGGTACTCTAACAAAAAAAAAAGTTTTCAACCTTGAGGTGGTGAAATGATGAACACCTCTATGTAACACCAAAAAATACTGTAATTTGAAATAGATTTTGCTATATAATTATTTTGTGTTGTGAAATGTGTGATAAGTTCTTACATAAATTATTAAGAAAAATTTTCTTCTTTCTACCGTTGTAAGTCATTATGTATAAGACTTATAAAAAATACTTTAAACAAAAAATTTACGTAATTTAGTCTTCTTTAAGTTTGCTTCAGACATTTTTGTTGTAAAGTCAACCGTTGAGGAATTTTTTTGTCACAACCTAATTTTGGCACCTTCAATCCAAGATGGCGGCTCGCGCTCGACCCTCCGAAGGTCGATTTTTTTTTTTCATTACACTCCCAATCTTAACAACGTATATCAAAATCGCTACAACTTGACATTTTGCAAAGTAAAACTCCCCACTGACTGGACCATAAATTTTAAGACATTTAATTAGTTTAACGAATTTGTAAATTTTAGTTTTTGACATCTCCTGTGAAGTTTTCATTTTGTGGCTTGAGGGGTTTTACTAAACCACAGTGTATAACCTTAAGAAAGTTGGTGAAAAGAAAACTTTTTGTTAGCAACTCTTTTAACTATCATTCTGAAAGCAAAATTCTGGTTCGCCGCAGGTTATCTGATTGGCTAAATAATTAAAATTTGGGGTTTTACTTATTAAGTTAAAAATTAAAATTAAAATAAATAATGTTTGTTTATTGATTTTAAAATAATTTTACATATCAGAATGTATTCTTACGTCCACTGCCAGTTCAATGCCTCACTGCACGGAGAAAAAGTCATTCTAAAATACGATCATTTTATTCGTAAAAACGGGACTGAAGTTCTTACAAACAAATTAACAGGGTTTCAATGTTTATTGGCGGGAACTTGTAAGAATAATTCGTTGGTATACGTAATTTCGTACGTTTACCAACAAATTATTCTTACATTTTCCCGCCAATAAACATTGAAATACTGTTAATTTGTTCGTAAGAACTTCAGTCCCGTTTTGAACCGTTTTTACGAATAAAATGATCGTATTTTAGAATAACATTTTTCTCCGTGTGTCAGGCTTGGTATCAGCACTACATTTAGGACTATGCATTGAGTTTACATCGATTAATTGGAATTCTTTTTTGCCGTATTTATATTTATTGCGTGACCCGACAGTTGATCACGATAGCTGGCCAACCGAAATTATAATTACTATAAATTATAATTTTTTGTGCATTATTTACCAATTTACAACCTAAAATCAACTTCAAAAATACCTTTCCTAATAATTTGGTATGGATAATGTATTTTTGATTTAATTACATGCAATCACACTATGTTAAGGACTTCTCAATAAATCCTGGTTCGTCTTACAAACTGTTTATTTACGAAATATAATATAAATGGACCTGCGCCTAAGCGACTAGTTTCTACTGACTGGTGGGTAAATCTGAGCCCGCAGAGCGCTACACTGCCGACTATATCAAATTCTAGGAACAATTCTGACCTCCCGCCATCTGACGGAACCTAGTGAAAGCTTTATGACTACTGCCATCTATCCCTAAACTACTGATCATATTTGTCAATATACTTCAGATAATAACACATTTAATTTCAGTGTCGATATTTTGAACTTACACGGAGAAAAATGTTTTTCTAAAATAACATAATTTGTAAAAACGGATAAAAACGCGACTGAAGTTCTTACTAACAAATTAACAGTGTTTCGATGTTTATTGGTGGGAAAATGTAAGAATAATTTGTTGGTATACGTACGAAATTACATATACCAACAAATATTCTTACATGTTCCCGCCAATAAACATTGAAACCTTGTTAATTTGTTCGTAAGAACTTCAGTCCTATTTTTAACCGTTTTTACGAATAATATGATCGTATTTTAGAATAACATTTTTCTCCGTGTATTAACTTGTATGTACAGTATCTTTTCTTTGACGCATTTGATTAAAAACATGTTTTATAATTTTGCTATTCGGCGGTACATCCTCTCTGCATACCCGTTCGGGGACATTAAGTTATATTTTGTGTAATATGGTATGCCGTATGTTCCTAAATCGACTGCATATTGTATACGTCGGAGGATCAAGTATAATGGAACCATTTATTGCCACATATGTATTTCCTTTACATTACTGTAGATTTCCATTTTCATTTGAGCACATAATTAAGAGACGCTCTACATCTCGATTTACGTAAATTTATTTTAAAAACATTATTTGGCTTTCTTTGTGGTATATTTCCAAATATGTTCACGTCTAATCTTTTACATCGAAATCTTACATTAACATACCTGTAGCAGTGCGTAGTAGTTCATTGAGATTTATAAAAGATATATTTTACATTTTTTGCAAACTAATTCACAAAGAATACTATAATAACGTTATCTTTACAGAGATTTTCTATGTGAGAACGTGAGTGTCGATAAAATGCATATGGTGGATTTGTGAGGAAAATCCTTAAATTCATTGTTGGAAGATAATAATGTACGAGAAATACGTTGTGAATAAAGATTATTCCCACAATAAGGTTATAGAAAAAATATAGTACATTGTTTTCGACAGGAAATACCTAAAAGCATTACCAAATACTAAAACGCAATGGTTACGGGTGTAAATATGGGGCCCAAAAATAAGAGTTTTTTTCGAATCGACTCATGTTTAAAAAACGGTGAATTAGAAAGCAAAAACTTTGTGGAACTACATAAATCTTAATATATAAAACAGTTAGTTACACTATTTATAACTCAAGAACGGCTGAACCGATTTTTATGATCTTTAATTTGTTGGATTTTTCTCCGTTCCGATTAACAGAATAACTATTAAAACATCGGAATAAATCACGGGAAAAATAATAATAAAGTAAATTAATTATTTCATATATTTTGTATGGAACGGCTTTTCAAATAATGTGCGTTGGTCGACATAATTTGAATCGATTCGAACGGTCAATGGTGTAGTGTGCCGAACATTTCGTGCTTAGTCAACAGCTCAATTTCATTTTTTGAACTTAGTAAAAAAATTTATTTATTTCAGCTAATAAATTAAACACAACATTTATTGATTCTGAGGCGGTACGAAATTTGTCAGGTGAGCTATATTAAAAAGCGTTCCGGTACCTCTATTATAATCTCACCTTATGCGCAAGCGCGAAGTGTAATATAAGTATACGTTACAAACGGCAGAATGTTTATTATTTCTTATGCCACCGGATTTCGTCAACTAATAAAAAATAGCGCCTTAAAGATTTATAAAAACTAAATGCCACAAATGTAGGTTTTAAGAGCCACACAAGCAGATGTGTTAAGTATATTATTGTTAAATTTCATAGATGTATTTTTAGGTTATGTAAACTACTTCAGTGTATTGTAATTGGATTACGAAATCTATAATTCTTAAATATTAAAAAAAACTATGTATTTAAGACAAACTACTCTTCGAATATTGGTCCTAAAATTTTTACCAGCCTTAATAATAATAATAATTGGATAATTTGTAGAGCGCCGTTTTTGTGAGAAATCACCTCAAGGGCGCTGTACATTTTATTATGACTTCTTAGGCTCTACCTAGAACTATTATTTACAAATGGACACAGAGAACATACTAACCTGGCAGGTCACTTCCGATAAACACTTTAATTAGAAAGTTATTAATTAAAGTTAATAGAAAGTTAATTATTAAGTTAGCCTTGTATGTAAAATAACGTTAATTAAGCCCCAATGATCCCAGAGTGACTAAGAGCAAAGAAAGAATCAATCTACATACAAAATATGAATAAATGCATAGGGCTCGCAATCCCTCACTTTAAATATTATTATTATTGTATATTATACCTATAGATGAATTGCAATTCAAGATTGGACCACATTTTCCTACCCTTCGTAAAACTTTATAATAAGTATTATTTTTTAATATATTTTTTTTAAATCTTAAAATAATGGAACGATTATTTAAATATAGGTGAATTCATTGGCTATAAACATCGCCCAAAATAATTAGTCAATGACTATAAAGCACTTTATTCGGTTTATTTGTCTCCGTATTGAAATTCTGAGGTATGATTTTTTTTAATTTGAGAAAATTTTCAAAATAATCACTAAAAAATCTCGAACAATCCGAGAAAAAAAAATTAAATGCGCTGTCGCTCCAGTGGTAATTTACAAATTATATGTATGAAAAGATTCACAGACTAACTAACTAACTAACTAACCATCACGCCGTTTCCCCCAGGGGTAGACAGAGAAGACGGACCGCCAAACAACTCGGCACTGACATACACGCCTTGCTTCACTCACACTCATACATGCTCTTCTATTATTCCGACTTCTGACGTGGCCCGACTGAAGTATCTGATTCACTTGATCGTGCCATGTCTTCCTCGGGCGTCCACAACTTTTTCTTCCATTTACATTTGCGTCATATATTCTCCTCACATTCCTTCACCAAGCATTCAGCCCACCATTAATGGAGTTAACCTGAATTCACCCTTCTTTCAATATCCCTTACCCTAGTCTTCCCATCTCTCGTAAACATACTTCCCAAATACACAAACTCATCCACCTGCTCCAAGTATTTATCATTCACAACTATATTGCACACTGTTTTCGTACTCTCTCTTTCAAACACCATGACTTTATACTTACTTACATTCATAATTAACTCATTCTTCATACACACTTCGTTCATCCTACACATGTTTATAATGTTAGAAATCAGCACTGCATCATCAGCATACAACAGGCAACACACTTTTAGATTCCTCAATTTTTCGCCCAATCCCACCTCTTTCAATTCTTGCATACAATAATTATCCATGTATAGATTGAACAACCACGGTGACATTACGCAGCCTTGCTTAACACCTTTTGTGATGTCAAACCACCCCGTAAAGCCACCATTCACCCTAACACGTGCAACGCTTTCCTCATACAGAGATGCAAATGCCGGTATGAGATTTGCATTCACTCCATACTTTGACAACAACTTCCATAACTTTTTCCTATTAGCTCGGTCGTACGCTTTTTGCAGATCTACAAAGGCACAGAAAAGCTCCTGGATTTTTTTCTATTCACAGTGTTTCTTTAAATGCTACTTAAGGTATTGAATAGAGATTTTTGCTCTATTGTAAACGAGTCGTGTTTTATTAAACATTTTCCCAATTTTCGCTTGAATTTTATCGTTTTTAATGTTAGCGCGCTCCCTCCACATTCGTACTGTCGTATCTCTCTTTCTTCTTTTTGGGCGGGTAGTACCGACCCTTAAAAATTAGTAAAATATAATATCCACTGTTTTAGAAATTTCATCCAATCGCACCATTCCTTTGGTCATGCATGCTATGCTAGAACACCACAATTCGGTTGAAGTTTTCGGGTATGTACTCGTACAAACCACCGCATTCCAAGAAGAATGGTCATATCAATCAATAAAAATATGAATTATATTATCGCAAGATTTGCATTACTTTCGGAGTATATCCTTTTTTGTGTCAAGTACGTTTATAAGATGCGTGAACCTCAGAAAAATTCTATAATATGTGTACAAAGTAAAGTATTTAAAAAAAAAAAAAAAATAACCTTATATTCAAGCCTGTTCACTGTTTTGTTATAAAATACCCTTTAGAAATCTATATGTATTTCAGAAAGCTTCCCAGATTTCGCTCATTAGGCCCAATATATTATAGCTTTATGCCATCATTCTATCCAGGTCCGGAGATATGTGATAGTATCTTACACACGTGTCATTGTGTTATAGGTCTAAATCCGTATATAAGGGATCATATTTCTTTGGAAATTGAAAACAGTTGTACAATATCACAATATTTAAAATAACACCTTTATGATTCTATAATATATTATGAACATGCTCGTCAACTGTACACATTTGCTCATAAATGAGCGTGCTTGGTGTTCGCTCAGTTTTGATTCAATCAGTATGTTGGTAGTTTAAAAAAAAAATAATTTATGAAATATAACATAATGTTGATACCTGAAATTCGTTTTGTGAATCGTTTATTGGTAGCAGATCAAGACAATTTTTTTACCCAGATAAGTGTGGTGAGATTGCATGGTAAGATGGCTAAATTTTCAGAAAAAACTTTACCTACTAGAAACTAATTGACCTAGAGTATAGTAGTAAGTATCGAGGCGTATTAATTATTGGAGAAACTACGGATCCCTGATCCGCAATGTATTTTTATTAATAAGCTATGGCGCTTAGAAATATATGTTATTGTCGAAAGATAAGACGAAATTCCATATTACTTTTTTCAAATGTCGCAGGTTTTCAATAAGAAAAGTTTTGTATTAAAAGAGTTTTGAAAAAAAAAAATTTACAGAACATTTCTGCATATGAGCGTGTCTTTGTTAATACTGCGCGAAATGTTTTCCAAGCCGGAACCAGTGGAAATTCGTGGATTAGACAAAGTTAAAGACGGAAAAGGAAGAGGGGTAAAATTCATGTTTGAAAAATTGACCTGTTAACTAAAGTTAACTAAAACTATTTAAGGTTTTTTTTTAAAGTCCAGCTCCGATTTATAATACTTATATATTCATCACTGAACACTTTATACAAATTATTAACTTAATAAACGACACACTCAATATATCACTCGTAATCTTAGAATTGTAATGGCCGTTTATTAAAACTGGTGAACGCATTTGCGCTCTCATTCTTGCTTCCCTATCTCACACTTCCAAACTCTCTTTTACTACAATATCTGTGTTCTTTCATATTACAGCCAGTAAATTATAACTGGTGAACGCATTCGCGCCTTCATTCTTGCTTCCCTATCTCACTCTTCCAAACTCACTTTTAGTACAATATCTGTGTTCTTTCATATTACAACCAGTAAATTTTAACTGGTGAACGCATTCGCGCCTTCATTCTTGCTTCCCTATCTCACTCTTCCAAACTCACTTTTAGTACAATATCTGTGTTCTTTCATATTACAACCAGTAAATTATAACTGGTGAACGCATTCGCGCCTTCATTCTTGCTTTCCTATCTCACTCTTCCAAACTCACTTTTAGTACAATATCTGTGTTCTTTCATATTACAACCAGTAAATTATAACTGGTGAACGCATTCGCGCCTTCATTCTTGCTTCCCTATCTCACACTTCCAAACTCTCTTTTACTACAACATCTGTGTTCTTTCATATTACAACCAGTAAATTATAACTGGTGAACGCATTTGCGCCTTCATTCTTGCTTTCCTGTCTCACTCTTCCAAACTCTCTTTTAATACAAATATCTGTGTTCTTTCATATTACAACCAGTAAATTATAACTGGTGAACGCATTCGCGCCTTCATTCTTGCTTCCCTATCTCACTCTTCCAAACTCTCTTTTACTACAATATCTATCTTCATTCATATTACAACCAGTATTATATCTTAAAGTGTTTGGTAGACATCGATTGCAACAAAACCACTATTTTAATAATGTTTGAAGCACTTCGTTAGGAGTCCATATAAATTTAGCAAACGATATCCAAAATACCATCAGCTATTCTAATCATACATGAACTGTGGTACATTATTATTAGACCTCCTCCATTTTCCGTCCGCCCTTACTTGGGTTTAAATATTTTGAAACAATACTCCATAAACTACGATAACAAGTTGCTGTTGATGTTGGCATATTCAAAATAACATGCAAATTGTTTGAACATGCAAATCAACGCCTACTTCAAAACTTGACGAGAATCATTCACGTGGGTACATTTGAATATGTCAAATTAGATTAGGAAATTTCGCAACAATGTCGTTTGATTGAAGATGTTCACTTTAATAATGCTCGTGTGGAACAATATTAAATATTATTTATGATATGTACATTTTTTTGAAATAGGCAATTGCAAAAAGATAAATAATTAATAAATTTTATTGTATACACTTGTTGAACACTTTTGTACATATTTCTACAATAATGTAACTACATATTTGTATAGTACTTAGGTAAATCATTCATAATTTGTCATTTGCACCTTTTATTTTTTATATTATCTTATTGAGTTTGGTTTGACGCCCAGCTGGGATTTAGTTCGATTATATACCTAGAGAGCTATCGAAAATTACAGAAAAAGTTAGTAAAACTGATAAATTATTTTATTGTGAGACAATATTCTTAAAACATATATCCAACGGTAACATAATCATACTAATATTATAAACGCGAAAGTTTGTATGGATGTATGGGTGTTTGTTACTCTTTCACGCAAAAACTACTTAATGGATTTTAATGAAACTTTATAATAATGTAGTTCATACATCAGAATAACATATACGCTATAATTTATCAAGCTAGCTATTTTTCATATATAACAAATAATAATTTTTATTTAATAGAAAATGTCAAAATTTGGGAATGACATTTTGCAAAACAGTGATTGTTAAATCAGAATTCTATTTTAGAAAATATTTAAAAGAGTGAATTTATTTCAATTACTCGCCTAATAATTTGAATCGAATCAAGAATTAGAGATATTTTAAATAAATAGGTTAAGAATTTTGGTATAAACATAAATGGGATTTAGGAAAAGAAAACAGGCCACTCGAAGTACTAATCGTGCGCAGACAAAGTCGCGGGCAGAAGCTAGTATAAAATAAAATAAAAATGCTACAAGACAAATCACTTTTATCATTGTATTAATTTAGTCTATGTTCTGAAGACAACCAATCAGTCGTAATAAATGTTCGCTAATTGCGAATATGCTTTATAACGAACTTTTCGTATGTTTTATTATTGTAACAATAACAAACTAACTACACGTTGCTCTGTGACTACTTTCATAGTTCCTACTTACTGATTTTGCACTATTGTTATTTACACATTTTTCATTTGTTCATCTTTATATGACAATGAAACCACATACATTTTTGGTACAATATTATATTTTTTATTCTGAGTTTATTATATTATATTCAATTCACTTAGTATATAATACTCCTACCTTCGTTAATGTATGCTTGTAAAACCTTTATAAATAAATAAATAAATTGAGCAACTCAGACATATTTATTCAGTCATTTTGATCGACCTCATATTTCAATTTAAGAATTACTATGTAATATTTTATTCTTTTTTTTATTTTTCCATAATTTTTTTAATGATTCATCAATGAATTTTTTTAAACCCTATCAAGTATATCATAAAATACTTTAGTTGAGATAAACGGAGAATTGAGACTTAGGCAATAATGACTCGCTATATGCCCAGATCAATAATTTCCACCGAAAGCTCACTAACACATTTCCCCAAATCTGCATAACGAAATCGTTTGTTATAACGCCGCAAGGATATTTCCGAGAAGTGAAGCAACGGTGGGCGAGTAACGACTCCCTCGAGAGCACGGATCTAACGGCGAGGTCGGCGGATCCTTCCAATCCGTTATCCGTTATCCGTTAGAGTTCAGTGCATTCGGGAACTTTCCTATCAGTATTGTGGCGCCAAATTCTCAATGTAAAATTAAACTTTTGCATTTCAATTCCATGTGTTTCAGGATATTAACAAGCTATGTATTTAACATATTCCGACTGCAGTGTCGCCAATTAACGTAAGACCTTTCGGGTTTACCCCAGACAGGTCAAATAATTCGTTTTATCTCAAAGAAACAATTCAAACAGTCGCGAATTTTTTAAGATTTTCACCCGGAGTGGGGGAATATTAAGCATACTATGGGCACACGGATATGCCAAAAACATACATCTATTGACTTATCTCTCCTGATCTCATATTGTCTACGTATATACCGGCCAAATGTAGGCGACGGAATTATACGTTTTGCGCCATTTTATTGAAGTAAATACTTCTTTACGCACGCTTGACTTGGGGGGTAAGCTGGCGAATGTGTAACGGAAATTGAAATGCGTTGCGAGGCGAACGGGCTCACTGTAGAAGCAAGAGAGAGTAGTGCGCGCGCACATTTTTTTCCTCTCATAGTCAGTACATGAAATATTTCAGTCAGTATTTTTAAATACCAGTGACGCGTCAAACGCGGAGGGGAGCGGACGTCGATGCTCACGGCTTGATCGGGCGAGGCGAATGATAATAAATTTTAATAAATATTTGTAGAAGAATAATATATGTAGATAAATACATGTATATATTTTATACATATAAACATATATATGGACATACATATTATTATTTATATGGAGATAAAGAAGTATTTACTTCAGTCGTGTGGTCTAAAGCACAATCGTTTTTTTAAAAGTCCACGTTTTATTTTTTTAGGTATGAATTATGTTTTCCTATTGACTTTATATAAGCAATATTCATATGTGGTCGATCATAGTATTCATAAATAATTGATTTTCCCATGACGTGGAAGGGTGCGGGTTCAAATACAGCGTGACGTAAAATATGTTCAATAATGATATTTTTCACATTTTTTTATTAAAAAAATATGAGCATGTGAAGAAAGTTTTAAGAGGTTTTAGTTTGTGGTAAAATGGCGGGTCCCTCCAAATGGTTTGAGCAGTTCGATGTTTCAGAAATGGGCCTGATATACCTAGGTGTATCTGTGTACATACATAAGACGAGGTCGTAATTGAATTGATGAGTCATTTTCATAACTTATTTACAAAAATCACAAATTGTCAATAACACTTCCACCAAAGTAAAAATGTTATATATATTAAACGTTCCAGCAATCCGTATTAAATGGTCATTTCTGTAGATTACTGTGACATAAAAACGATTATCGTGACGAGTCTTTTCTTACAAGTCGAAAAAAGTCAGTTCTTACTTTTGTATTCACACGCCAAAAGACAAATAAAATTCTCCTCACATCTTGATTACAACGGAATCCATAGTACTGCCTATGGTACGCCTAACGCAATAGAGTCGCTTCTTTAAATACGTTTCATGAAAAAAAAATAACAAATAGTTTTCATGAAAGAAATACCCTTTTTCAACTTCGGAATGAAAACATTTTCAGAGTCTTTTTCTTCTATTGCACTTTCTCTTAAGAGGTTAGCCAGCTTCAGAAAAATCTTCAACTTAGAGATAGGCTTTAGCCCGAAACAACTCTTCGGAACACGGATCAGTTTCAATGATTCTCTCTGCGTTTTCATCCCTTAATTATCTTTTTTTTCGAAATCACGTTGAGTTGGCATTATTTATTTAATAAAAATACAAATAACTCACTTCTTCAATAATTGCTAATTAATTTTGTGGCATTATTTTATTGAAATGAAAATATATAATAAATGAAACAAATAACTTTGTGTAAACCACTATAATCACATGTTATAATATCTACATGTTTCAAAACCGATGGTTTCTTCGTCAGGATAATAACATGAATAATTATTATCAACCTAACGAAGAAACCATTGGTTTTGGAACATGTAGAAATTATAACATTTGATTATTTAATGGTCTACACAAAGTAATTTGTTTCATTTAATTAAAATGATGCCACAAATTAATTTTGCGAAGATTGAAAAAAAAAATCTTATATTAAAGAAAACAAATAACTTGTGTACAACACTTATATAATCACAATTATCGACAGGTTTTTCTTCGACAGGATAATAAGAACATGAATAAAAATAACGAAAGAAACACACGAGTACAGATAAATGAGAACTATAAGCAAAAATATTATAGAGAATAAACGAAGTTATTAAATTTATTGATTATTCCCTGGCGAAGAAACCTTCGTTTTCGAAACATATCGATAAATGTGATTATATGAGTGCTTTACATTAAGTCATTTTTTTCATTTAATTAAAGTTTGAAGAAATAAATATCTTTATTTGCAACACTATCGAAATATTTTATATAGTTAATATAAAATATTATAAAAATATATATTTTATTTTTCTGTTGTACATGTATATAAATACTTTTAATATTTTGTTTTTAATTTACTATCATCATTTTTTTTTTTTTTTCATTATTTACTCTTAGTAGCTTTTTATTATTTTATTATTTTTCAAAACTTTTATTATATCTATATATATATAAATGTAATTATTAATAACAGCCTACACACATGTTAACTAAACAGGGCAATTTGACTGTCCTAAAACGGGAAACTTTCCTAGTTGGACAGTCAAAGCTTCCTTACTACATGTATGTAAAAAAAATTGTATCTAACATATAAATAAATAAATAACAAAAATACTTACGGCCGTGATAATCTAAAATCAAAACTTCGCTAACGGTGTTCATTCGAAAAATAATTTCGGTTTTCTCTGTAATAATTTGTCAACAAAAATATATAATAATTATTACATTAAAAAGAAAATTTAGAACATTTAAGTACTTTCACAAATTTCTCACAAATCCTACAAATATATAATCCCGTGATTTTTTTACGGATTAGCGCTGATGATAGTATTCAAATTAATTTAATTGTTGTTGTTGTTGTAGTTAGAACTACTAGAAGCTTCGATATAAGAGTAAAAAAACGCATCCTCTAAATTTTAATAGTGTCTCTGAGTTCGCTGATTTATTTATTTCATTTTTATTCATTCACATAATACATGTTTGTGACATTTCCATAAAGTAGATATTAAATCACTATACTAGGTGGCTGCCAGTTTCATGGTGACCAATGGAGTATAGTTACTTTATATGAAATATGAAGTCTAGTGTGAACATGGAATTAGTATAAATGATGGTAAAAATTGGTAAAAATTATAATAAAAAGTAGAAAATAGAAAGGAGAAAAGAAGTAAATTAGTATTAGATTAAAAAAACTGCACATAACTTTTTTTTCTTCTTTAATTTAAATGGGAAAATAATTCACCGACTCCAGATATTAAATAAAATTAATTATTCATTATTATGTTATTATAGTTATTATGGTTATTTAAAGAAAAATGAACATATTTTTGATGTTAAACAAGATTAAAATATTTGTTATAGATATCTTTTGAAAAGTAAAAATACATTAACGCGGGTGAAATTAATAAGATTTTTTTTAAAACAGCCTTTTCAATATTTTCCCAACCAAACTGGTATTTTCCTTTTAATCAAAATAAAATTTCTAATTCTCCGCTCTAACCCCTCCCCTCCACCTCCTCCTACAACCATTCTTAAAAATTGATTTATATTTAATTTGTTACTTTAATGTAAATTTACACCCAAAGAAGCGAATATTGTTCACGAAACATGCGCACTGTGTGTATAAATAAGTGATTTAATCTAAGTTATTAATTTATTTATTACCAGTTTGAAAATTATCAAGAATATAAATGGTATGGAGAATAGAGTATAGTAATTCTGAGTCTGTTTTACTGACATTACAGTAGAACCCGCTTCAAACCGGTTTATAAAGGGGTTGAAAATGGGATGAGAAACTCGGTGTAAGAGAGCAAAATAGCCGACCACAGATCAGTCGGCAACATGATATGAGTTATTTAAAATAGCACGCAATATAACTGCCTTGATTTTACTTAGCTCTTGTCAGGTACTGAATTACCAAAGTTTTACCAATTAACACGTCGACTTCAAAATCGTTCACGGCTGTAAAACTTTTTTTTTTAAAAGAAAGACGGAGGACTTGGCCAGCCGAGGAATCGAACACGGAACGCCTGGGTGGGACCTTAACGCGATGCCCACTCAACCACTGACCTTCGTATGTTTTCCGTTTAGCCATTTTGCTTCGTATGTTTTCCGAATATATGCAATTTTAAATTACTAATTTTTCAGTTTTTATTTAATGGTAATATTAACTTTCATATATTAACACAGATTCCATTTAAACATTAGTAAACGATTAAAATCTTACTAATATTATAAATGTGAAAGTTTGTATGGATGTATGAATGTTTGTTCCTCTATAAATCGAAATTTAATGAATGGATTTTAACGAAACTTTACAATAATATAGCTCATACATCAGAATAACATATAGGCTATAATTTATGAAGCTAGGTATTTATTTTCAATATATTGAAAATAATAATATATTGAAAATAATAATTATAGTTTAATAGAAAACGTCAAAATTTAAAAATGACATTTTGCAAAACAATAGTGGTTAAATCAAAATTCTATTTTGGAAAATATTTAAATTACTGAATTTATTTAAAGTACTCGCCTAATACTTTGAATCGAATCATGAATTATACATATTTTAAATAAATAGGTTAAGAATTTTGGTATAAACGTAGATGGGACCTAGGAAAAGAAAATAGATTATTCAAAGTACTAATCCTACGCAGACGAAGTCGCGGGCAGAAGCTTGTATCTTTATATTTAATTCACTAAAAGATACGACCGTATTGCATCCAATGTGCCATATTCACTGCAAAAAGCCTTCGTGTTTTATGTGTGAGTACAACACATCGCTCCGCTTGTCGAATATCTCCCCAAGTGAAATCTCTCAGCCGACAGTCACTAATGACAGAATATTCTACCTGTATTTTATGTGTACGTTCACATTCATATAGGTATATGTTTGCGGGTTGTACAAGGGGAAGTTTTATCCCCGATGGACCATAGACATGTGAAACAAATAGAGAAACCTGAACATTATGTCTGTTGGTCGAAATACTCACACGAGATATGTAAATTTCATGCAAATATTAAATTAGTTTTCATTTTGTAACCTAATGCGATATTGAAATAAGCAAGATGAAAGTATTGGTATGAGATTCTGAATAACAGAAGGGTTTGTATTAGACTTTTTAGGAATAACCTTATGAGGATGAAGCAAGTCGCGTGCCGCGAGATGTTTGGCGGTCCATCCTCTCTGCATACTCCTATTGAGAACGACGTGATAGTGTTAGTTGGTTGATAAACACATGTACAGGTTGGAAAAATATCTCAAAATGAGTGTATTAAATTTTTTAAATATTTTTTAATGAATTTTTAGTGAATACTGCACGAGTGTTCCATCTGCTCTCAAACTTCTGTAGCTCGGAGAATATGGCATCCCGGATTGGGGTATTTTGTGAGGCTGATGGTAGTAAGGAGGGGAAGGATATTATGCTGAAGAGGAAGATGAAGAAGTACCTGGCTATCATATATATATAAAACTGGTCACCAAAATCAGCTAAAGCCATTTAATGTGATACTGAGAGCATATTCCACTCTGAAACGTGCCGCAAATGTACTTTAAAGGCTCCGTCAAACAGAAGGCGTACTTACGCGCGTCAAGGCGTTAAAACGTCCCGGACGTATAACGCTGCGTTGTGTTGTACTGAACACGTCGAAGCCGTTCAAACAGAAAGTACGCGACGTTACGGCGTTTTGGTGCCTGTTTGTGGAGCCTCAACGCTGACGCCTTGACGCGCGGTAAGTACGCTTTCTGTTTGACGGAGCCTTAATATATATATTGTCAATTGTGAATTATGAATTACTTGTGAAGAAATCAATCAGCAATCTTTGAAAAATTACTTTGTGGCATCATTTTAATTAAATGAAACAAATTACTTTGTGTAAACCACTAATCACATGTTATAATATATACATGTTTCAAAACCGATGGTTTCTTCGTCAGGATAATAACATGAATATTATTATTATTATTATCCTGACGTAATTTGTTTCATTTAATCAAACTAAATGAATTTAATTTAATTGAGCACCTTGGGATTTGAACCCGTGTCCCCCACAGACCTCTGACCATCGACCACGGAAACCATCAAGTGCACCAAAATACGATGATAAATAATTTAAATCAGTGCTGAAAGGTATACGTCATTACACTCATTACTTATATAATAATCGATGCTAATTTCTACTGGTTTTTCTAATGGTTTCCTAATAACTTCCCGGTTTTACTAGAATTTTCCATCTATCCTACTCCGAAACATTGGCTAAAGAAAGAGGTAGCGTAACACTGCGTAAAGCTAAGTGTCTACTTATGACAAAACAGTCTCAATTACGTATTTCATCGGGTGCAACGTTTTCAAAGTTAGAACTGATGTGAGTTTAATCCAATGACTAAGGGACGGAATTGGCATACCGATCCAAATACATACCGAATATTCTGCCCAAATGGTCATACAAAAATTTCTGCGGTTTCCATGGTTATTATTCAGTTTGTATGATAAGTAATACAAATTGGTTCCATCTTGGCCGTGATTTTAGACTGGTAAGTAAGCTAAGGTGTATCTTAGGGTATTTTATTTAATCATTGGTCTAATGTCGGAACGTTAAATTATCCAGACAAACTATAAATTACTTATCTATGCCCGGCCATATAACTTAATTTTGTATTACATTGTTTAAAGTGAAACTAATATAATATGCGTGGAGTAAAATTTTAATATAAAAATAAAGTTTTTTTTTTAAATCATTTCATCTTGTATTTTTTAACGGGTACTAGTTTTGCTACCATTACTTCTGAGATTGTCTAGCTAGACATAAATGATTTTTAAGATGTAATCTGACAACTAATGTCAGTCTACTCTTTGATGTTACTGTGAGCCAATCTTCGATACGGCCTTCAAGCTGTCTCCGGCTGGGGGCACGTATCATTGTTACAAGGGATCGCACATTTCTTTGTTGATTAGAAAGCCTCGGGAGAGATATATGAGGGTGTGCATGGTTCCTACCTGCACAGCACACATTTTATATGTTCCTACAGTGTGATACATGGATATACGGATATATCTATAATGATTGTTATGAACGTGCGAATAAAAAATATATCCGAAGTGATATGTATTCTGATGATGATGACTTTAACTTTACCCAATAACGAGAAAAAAGAGTAGGTAATTCATCTTAAAGTAAAAAATATAATTTGGCAGTGAAAATCAAAATAATATTTGAGTAATGGGAAGTAGATATGCAATGAAATATGTTATCTTATCTTACTAATATTATAAACGCGAAAGTTTGTATGGGTGTATGTATGTTTGTTACTCTTTCACGCAAAAACCACTGAATGGGTTTAATGAAACTTTACAATAATATAGCTCAAACACCAGAATAATATATAGGCTATAACTTATACACAAAGCTTGCTATTTTCCATGTACTACAAATAATAATTATTGTTTAATAGAAAATTTCAAAATTTGAGAATGACATTTTGAAATTTTCAATTTTGGTTTTACAATGATTGTAAAACCAAAATTCTATGTTAGAAAATATTTAAATTAGTGAATTTATTTGAAGTACTCACCCTTGAATCGAATCAAGAATTTTAGATATTTTAAATAAATAGGTTAAGAATATTGGTGTAAACATCGATGGGACCTACGAAAAGAAAATAGGCTAATCGAAGTACTAATCCTGCGCAGACGAAGTCGCAGGCAGAAGCTAGTATTGAATAATAATAGAAGTGTATTTATTGTGTAGACCTGTGGTAGTATTATATGTATCACGATGGGATGCGATGGCGAAGGCTTCTGATGACATTGTATTTCGGTATGCATCGTGATGAGATGCTAGTTGGCCACATCACGGCGGGATGTGGATGCGTACTCGACACCCAATGGGCGGAGACTTAATGATGTTGATAGCTGATCACTGATCTTCCTGGTCTCCCAGTGACTTGCGGTTTGATCTTCGACGTCATGCGTGTGAAGGCTAGACGAAACGTCGGAGAAGCAAGTGGATCTCGACCGCGAGTACGCGGCGGGCAAGTACTAGACTAGACTAAGTGGGAGCGCAGCGGCAGCCTTTATATTTAGAAATCAAAAATTCTAGCATCATCCCGAGCGCCCGACACTGCGTAGTACGTTTTGGCATAGTCCATACCGACAAGTGGGAGCGGCATATTGCGACTTGTAACGAATATATAACGAATGGCAAAAATAATACCTAATATCTTTGTATTGATCATATTTTTTAAATGATACAAACCAAATAGAAATATCACATATTTATAAATTATGTAGTTTAAAATGTACGCCAAGCTTTAAACCCGTGACCTCTGATGTCGGAATCGGGGACTTAACTGCTAAGTAACGAAATTCATCAAATACCTACTTTTTTATGTAAGTTCCACACAAGAATCCCAACTGCTCCCAAGCGTCTATAACCTAATATGCCCTATGGCATCCCCAATTGAGGGTATGTGAGACTGGAGGTAATGTGGAAGGGAAGTAGTAGAGAAGGGAAAAGTGGGGAGTACCTTGCTGTTCAGATCTGATCAGCAAATACGTCTAAAGTCATTTGAAGAAACTTTTCCACTTATATTCAACATAATGGATTTTTCAAATTAGCAACTATACTTAGTTTACGAACGATGTTCCATAGATCATATCTCTTAATTTTAAAAAGCAAAAACATGTTAAAATTATGTCACTTTTTAAAGTTATTTTTTATAATATATAATATTATAAATAATATCTTCATACATTCAAAAATATTTGCCTAAATTCCAAACATTGACATTTTCTCCGATTCACTGCCCAAATTTAAAAAGAGCATCATGTCAATGATATAAACTATTCAATGCGCATACACTTCTCACACCTACAAACATACTCACACATAAACTCACTCACATATACACTACGCACATCTCCCGGTAATTATAAATAAGACATTCAAAGAAACATAGCATAGGTACCCACCATGAAATATCATGTAATATCTGTAAACAGTCTCATCACTGAAACCAATGTACTGTTTGTTTCTGTAATATAAAATAAATAAATATTTATTTCAAATATTTTATCGTGTTTTGTGGTATGTATTGAACCCGACTCTTCCCGACATAAAGTCAAATGCGTTACCCGTCATGCTGCTGCGGCCGTCATTAATATACTGTAGCATTATTTGCTAAGCATTTATACACCTGTGTGTGGTACCGATTTATGAACTTTGTAGAAGATAAATTACGCTAAGGCAATATCGATGTCAAAATCCTTTGAATTATTATTGCCTTCACTTGATTGAATATTCAAACAGCAGCAGATTCGGTGGAAGAAATTAATATTAAGCAATATGTATGTGAGGTAATGGTTCCTAGTCGTAGCGTAGAATGGCGAGAATATGAGATTTCATGGTGTATTACTAATCATTTTAATTTCGATAAATTCATTAAAGAATGTGCTGAAAACGTGCTGGGAAATATATATCGGAACTGCTTACACGGAAGTATATCTCATTCTAATATAAGGATAGGCCTGGAGTAGCGTTTTTATCTACAAGTGTAACTAACACTTACATAAATTCGATGAAAAATAATTACTTTTAAAAATGTAATTACTTCGTTATTATAAGTGATATAACAGTAAAATTTGCGTTCGCTAGTATCTCGTTATTAGTATTATTTTTCAATACTAAAATAAATAAAATATTATTTGTAGATTTCGAATGGGGCATACAAACAGATTGTATGAAAATTGCCGCTCACATTTCACCTTAAAGTGCTTACGTAAATGTAAAGTATGTTGCACAAAATTTTTAATCAAATGGTTGCAATACAATTTTTCATTGTTTCATTGAAACATGTATACAGTTTAATTTGGGAGGCGAGTATGGGTACCGCCGCCTCGGCAACCATTTAATGGATAACCTCCGCCATGGATCACCCCAATTGGTTCGCTTTGTTTGGTGTCTTAGCAGGAGTTCCCGGGTTCAATGGGGGAAATTTTTAATATTTTTTTATAGACTTTTTGATCTCTCCAACCGGACTCTCTCGACCCATCGCCTTGCACCGCAGTTGGAGGGGTGGATTCAAACATCCATCATTTCTGGAGACTATGGTCCCCAGATTCCTATTCACCCTTCACGCCCTTTTCCTTCCCAGAACTTCCTCTTTATCCTTTTCTTTAAAATACCCTGCACACAACATCCTCAAAGATGACATGGGCCCATACACTCTCATTGCCTTGAAGTGACAGTTTGTATTATACATTATTATACATTATGAAGTGAGTATTATACATTATCGAAAAGTAAGTTATGTAACAATTACAGTCTATTCAAAATGATAAAATTAGAAGGCTTGAATAAGTTCTTCAAATTTAAATATTTTCTACAAACTTTCTTTCAATATTGAAAATAAACTAATGTGTTGATTATGTATTTCTTGACTGTGTCTATTAACTCCATTTTACCTATCCAAATAATTTTCACATCGACCCGCAGAGTAAGTAAACAAATTGGATAAGGCCGATTATTTTTGTTTCAAACATTTTTTGTTGTTTTTGTTTCGTATGTGTTCTATAGTTAGACCAAATTAAGTGTTCGCTTGCCAGTACTCTGTGTTGTCTACTCGGTATACTGTATATTAATATTTGTTCTGTCTACGGTACGCATAAAATTGTAGGCCGTCAAGGTCGCGCCATCTTTACAACTTACCGAATGACTTTCACACCTTTTAAGAGCCATTGACCAGCGGCTGAGAATAAAAGTTTTAAAATTTTTGGAACTGTACAGGGCTTTTCTGATGAGAGAGATAGATTATTCCCCGTATCAAATTTAAAAAATTAAAATTGTAATATTGCGTTATTTCATTAAAAACTTGCTTTAATATATACCCACATTCAAGTAGGCAATAAAAATGCTCTAAACGTACGATGATAAATTATTAAATATCGTGTACTTCTTGAAAGTATTTTTTGATTATAACTATTTATGATTTTTCAATAATGTCTAAACAAAATAAGTGAGTAAAAAAAATCTGAAATGTTTTATTTTGTAAGACTTTAAATAAATAGAAAAACAGGTATTTTCGTCAGAAAACACGTTTTTGGATTTATTTTTTAATGGTTTTAATTTAACCAAAATAAAAATTCTGAAAAATCTGTTATATATATATAATCTGTGTACTTGATTATGTATTGATTTATTTTGTTGTGTGATTTGAAATTTGTGTTGTATAATAGAATCTATTGTTTGAAAATTGAACAAATCTGCCAACGACCAACTGTATAACCTTAGTATATTATTAATTAACTTAGTTTTTCAAAATTTAAAAAATTCGTCTACAAGATAAAATAACCATCTTTCAAAATCGATTTATGTTTTTTTGTAAAAAGAGTCAACACGTCTAGATTTTGATTTAAAAGTGACTAATTTCCGATATTTTCTGGTAATACTCTCAAGCAGAAATTATTTGATACAAAGATGTAGTGGGTGTTTTTACACATTTTATATGAAACAAAGAAGAAAAGAAGATGTTCTAGAAGTTAGACATTTTGGAACGCTAATGGTAAAAACTTTGATGTATGTACATTGTACATAAGTACTCCCAAGTAATCCTAACCTTTTTATGCAGAATTATTCAATTATTTATTTATTTCAAATTAATAAAATATTTTGTTTTTACTACTTTTAACGTTTATAAATTTTTTTTTGGTTTTTTAAGGGATAACAGTGGTAACATCTAAATATTTTATTAATTTGAATTAAAATGGGGCCACAAAATAAGTTTGCTGACTTTGAAGAAATGATCGTATCGAGTACGGTTAAAAAGGCAAATGTGTTTAAGCTTTTTATGAACAATAGAAGTGGTAAAAACTAAGTATTTTATTAATTTGAGTTAAAACGGTGCCACAAAATAAGTTTGCCGTGTAAGAAGAAATATTTATTCATATTAATATATATACTTATACGGGTATTTACAAAACATGTGATTTATATAACAATTTTGTGGAACAGTAATATTTTAGTATAATATGCTGTTCAAATTATATAGAACGCGGGCAGATGAATATTAGGTAATAATAATTTTTTGAGGTATTTATTTTATTTATGTATTAATCTTAAGTTAGCTCACATCTTCGTGTGAACCAATAGTTTTATAAACATATAAATATTTACATTATTTACAAACATAATCTTTCTTTAAATATTAGCATATACAGTCACAAATAAATAAAAACATTAATCATTGAAGAAGAAGATAACAATAATAATCTAAATTAAAATGTGAAAATGAACAAGACACAGAAAAATTAAAAAACATAATGGCCGCAACTGGGACACGAACCCAAATCTCAAGTCTAACCGTGACGGCGCTCTACCGATTAAGCCATTGCGTCCGATTATAAAACCGCCAAAAAATAATATTATCTATACATATACATATATATCTATATTTTTCCATATTATCGGCAGCTACTTTTTATTATGACTTTGATGATTATGGTGGTTTTATAATCGGGTGCAATGGCTGAATTGGTAGAGCGCCGTCCCGGTAAGACGTGAGATCTGGGTTCGTTTTCTGTGTCTTGTACATTATCATATTTTAATTTTTTTTATTGGTATCTTCTGATTCAATGATACATTACATTGATGGGAATAACCTTCAAAGTTGAAAAGAGAGCTTTTCTTATAAAAAAAAATGAAAACTTGAGGTAGACATACATTCTGTATGTTATTATAGGATATTTGTTCCTGCATTCCGTGCAGTTGAACCTAGACATATTATGTATAGACCTGCCCTAAGTGATAAAAGCGTATTATTTCCCCCTCCTTAATTCTGGGTTCCATGGAACCGGCTGGGCCGGCGTATAGGTTCACATGAATCTAGAAAATGTGACGTCATCATTCTTGTGCGGACTAGCGTCGAGCTCTCATCGGTACATTTTACGAAATAACACGGCAAAAATGGTAACTTGTGCTATTAAAACATGTAAAAATAGAAGTGAAAAAGAGTATAAACTTAATTGTCGTATTACCTTCCATATGTAGTCATTATTTGTCTATTTTAAGCTTATTCACATCATATAATATGATCAGTTTTATCACACCGAGAGACATGAAGCGTAAGCAACCGAAATTCCCGGTCCAGTCGTGTGCACATTGCTGTTTACTGGGATAAGTAAATTATGAAACATTTGTAAAAGTGTCTTAACTAAACACGGTAACAAAATATTCAACTCTCAAAACAAGCGAACCTTTCTTCACTTTATATGGATTACTCAAGTTTGTTCAAACCGGGCGAACAATTCGCGCTCCCATGTAAAAAGGTCTATTCATTCAAAAGCAGATTTTACTTTTAAGAGCTAAATGGTGATATTATAATGCGTGATGCCTTTATACTGTCATATTGAAGTATTAACGAATCACATATCGTTACAGTCAACTCATCCCTCTGCGCTCCGCTACAGTTGGTTTTTACCCCTCTCCCTGATTCTTTGGTCTATGAATATTCATATGTCTGTGAGTTGAACACATCTACTAGGTACTTCTGAGAAAGCATTTCCAATTGCATATCTAGGTAGAAGAGTATATCTCAATATCTCAGTCCTGGTTCCCTACCACAGTCGACCGATAAGGATTTATAGGATAACTTTTGATAACCTCTAATCATTCCCTAGGATAACTGCAGATCGCTAACGTAAAAAAACAGTTGACGTTGAATATATTAAGAAAACTCAGTGCGGCGATCGGCAGTAATGCTAAGGAACGATGAGAATTTACCGAAAGTTATTCTATCAATCGAACGACTGTACTAGGTGGCATTATATTGCAATTATAAAGAAATTTATATCGAGTAGTTCTTGTTGGTATATGGAAGGTAATTGAGAAAGGAGTTACCGAAAGTTATCGTACCAATCGATTGACAGTGATAGGGGCCCTGGGTTCTAGCAACCCAGGGCCCCTATCACTGTCGACCGATAAGGATCGGTAGGATAATTGTCGGTAACTTATCATCGTCCCCTAGGACAACTGCACATCGCTAACGTACATACAACAGTTGATGTCGAATATGTTAAGGACACTTAGTCATTGTGAACTGTCACTTATTCTTTGGCAATCTGTTGTCATACTAGGGAACGATGAGAAGTTACCGATAGTTATCAATAATAAATAAATAAAAATGTATAGTTAGATTGGGTTACAAGAAGAAGACGAAGAATTATTAGAAAATGAAAAATTTGAGGGATTATTAGTATATACTTCACACTAATTATTCTTGTACAACATACTATTCTGCTAAGATAGAAAATAAAGATATATTATGTTTTGTCTGAAGGGCGATTAAATTGATTGAGTGTAAAATGAATGGGTATTGTAATTGTAATGTATTCCATGTGTAAGGATCATATAACTCATCAATTTTAGTTTGTCTCTGTCTAATATATATATTTCAAATATAAAGCTCGTATGCATAACAAAGCTTTCATCTAAAAGAACTTGTTATAATGTACATTTGTCAATTGCAGAGCGCTTAAGCGCTACTTTATTTAATTGGCATCTCCCGTTACGTTTCTTTGGGACTTCCCGCACTGGAACCTTCGTATTAAGCACACCCAAGATCAGGTAAAGGAACCTTTTAACGATATTACTTTTCTCAAGCACCTATCGCTGTATTGAATGTGTATTTAAAGGCACCTACTCAAGTATAATGAAAACAGTTTTAATAACATACCTAACGTACACAAAGTAATATTGTTTACATCAAATTTAATGTCTGTATTTCCATTTGTATCAAGTGATTAGTGATTAGTAAGCGTATCGATTACTCTTTATAATTTTTCAATTAATAAATCTGTAAACAGTAGACCTCGCGTCCAAAAAAGCATGTTTCTAATTTATTCTTATTTAATAAATCATAACCGAAATTTAAACTAAAAACATCAAATTTGTAAGTAGGTGCTTACTTAAATGCCTACTTTATTACAAAAGCGGTTCACGGGACGGTGGACGCAGGAGGGTGGGAATGCAGTTGAAGTGGAGGAGGGAGAAAGCAGGAAGGGAAGGCTTGCGGGAGGGAAAGGGCCGCGGGAGAGGAACGGGGACGCATGGGAAAGCACGTGCAGGGAAGGGGGGCCAGGGAGGGACAGAGAAAGGGATTTCAAAGGGGACATATTAGCGGTAGGTGGAAGGGGATCGCGAGAGTGGGGAAGAGGAATGCAGGAAAGGGGAGTTCGCGGAACGGAGAACCGCGGGATAGGATAAGTCAAGGAAAGTGGAAGGGGTACGCGGGAATAGAATACGGAGAGGAACGGGTGCGGGAACTGTGACGCATTGAAGAGAACTCGCAGTGGAGGGGTGACAGAGGTATGGGGGTTGAGGAAAGGGGTAGAGGGAGGGATTACAAAGTAGACATAGTAGTGATAGGAAATAACAATTTTGGAAAATCCATGCTTCTGGAATAGCAACTTACGCCGGGTACTCTCTAGTTACAGATTATAAAAAAATCATTCTTTCAGTCTAGTCTTGTTATCAAAATGTTAAATTGAATTTGTTAACATTTTTAATCGTAGTTTTTTTAACATCAACTCCACACAGGAGGGCCTGAGGAAAATGATTTCCCTCAGGGCCTGTAATAATAATAATAATAATAATAATAATAATTGGATGTTAAACAAAAACAACAAAAAACTGTCCAAAGAAGCGAAGCTAGCAGTTCACAATGGAGTGCTGGTACCGACCCTGATGTATGGCAGTGAAGCATGGAACTGGCAGAGAAATGATGAAAGTAGACTGAATGCTATAGAAATGAGATCCCTGAGGCGTATGTGTGGTAAAACCATGTATGATCGTGTGAGGAATGTGGAGATCCGAAAAGAATGCAAGGCCGATGTGAGCGTCATAAGTAAGATTAAAAAAGGGACGCTTAGATGGTTTGGACATATAGAGCGAAAGAATGAAGAAAGGAGTGTCAAGAGAATATATGATGCTAATGTGAATGGTAGAAGAAGTCGAGGACGCCCGAGGAAGACATGGCACGATCAAGTGAATCAGATACTTGAGTCGGGCCATGTCAAGAGTCATAATAATAGAAGAGCATGTATGATAAGATGTATGAATGTGAATGAGGCGAGGAGTGTATGCCAAGACCGAGTTGTATGGCGGTCCGTCCTCTCTGCCTACCCCTGCGGGGAAACGGCGTGATGGTTAGTTAGTTAGTTTTTTTAGGATGTTACCTATGAACATGCTGTGTGGAAATCTTTTTGAAAAGAGAAAGGAGTGAATATGGGTCTTGAAGAGACCCGTATTGTCGGAGGAAGGAAACACAGAGGCCGACAAATCGTTCCACAGCCGAGCTGTTGTACTCAAGAACGAGTTGTAGAAACGACCCGTTCTCATGTGACAAATGTCAACCGTGTACATGCACCGGTGCCGACAATGATGCTAGTTCCTCGGAGCATTTTCCATTGAAATTTCGGTAGAACAAGGACAGCATTCCCACCCGACGCCTGTGCTCTAAAGATTTCCATCCCTTTGTTAAGACTAGAGACTATCAAACGGATCTTGTAGGTAGTTTATTTCAAATTTTAATTGATCATTTAAAAAATATATATATTATAGTTATTGAGTTAATAAATTCATAATGCGCTTTTATTTGTATTGAATCGCAAAGTGTTTCAAATCTGCATTGCGTGGCATTGTGTAATATTTTTAAAAAAATAACAAAATAATTGGACACACCACGCTATTACAATTTTTCATTAGAGTGTGAATTTTTCAATGTATCGCTTGACACTTTGACATATTACAAATTGCAATTCAGCAAACATACCTGCGGATAAAAAAGAGTCAGATATAATTATTGTATTAAAAATACATTCAGCGTGCCATTTTTTTCTATATTATTGACATATTTATTGTTTGAAAATTATGCGTAAAATGGCATTTAACATTTTTTTTTTGCCGTTGCTCATTACTTAAACATGGTGTGCAAATTGCTTGTCATAGATCACCAATTCTACAGATTCACCATACCTTCTTGATTTGTAATTGAGGATAGTGATAAATTCAAACGTTTTTATGTGAAAATATTTGCATAAAAGACTACAGTTGAATTGTGACAACAAATATAATTACTTTTATACATATATTTTATTTTAATAATAATTTTATCACATATAAAAAATTTGTTCGATGATTCAAGGACGTTTATTTATTGGTAAAACACGCTACAGTAGAACGTTTCACTACATATGCATCAATTTAGTATTCTTTCTTGAATTTATAGTTTATTTATTTATTTATTGACGGACAAATAGTCATTAACGATATAGTAATAAAACGAAAAATACAAACAGAGATGACAGTGAAGGGAGAGTACATATAACAGAAGAGCAATGACAATATATAATATAAAAGTATAAATAGAATTTAACTACAAGTCAAAGCAATAATTACATATTTCGTATCGACTGAGAGAGGTATGGTAGAGGGACTGTGGCATTCATTTTAAATGGATAGATTTGCCTCACCTTTTAAGATAGAGGGACTGTGCATTCATTTTTAATGGATAGATTTGCCTCACCTTTTAAGGTAGAGGGATTGTGGCATTCATTTTAAATGGATAGATTTGCCTCACCTTTTAAGGTAGAGGGATTGTGGCATTCATTTTAAATGGATAGATTTGCGTCACCTTTTAAGGTAGAGGGACTGTGGCATTGATTTTAAATGGATAGATTTGCCTCACCTTTTAAGGTAGAGGGATTGTGGCATTCATTTTAAATGGATAGATTGGCCTCACCTTTTAAGGTAGAGGGATTGTGGCATTCATTTTAAATGGATAGATTTGCCTCACCTTTTAAGGTAGAGGGATTGTGACATTCATTTTAAATGGATAGATTTGCCTCACCTTTTAAGATAGAGGGATTGTGGCATTCATTTTAAATGGATAGATTTGCCTCACCTTTTAAGGTAGAGGGATTGTGGCATTCATTTTAAATGGATAGATTTGCCTCACCTTTTAAGGTAGAGGGACTGTGGCATTGATTTTAAATGGATAGATTTGCCTCACCTTTTAAGGTAGAGGGACTGTGGCATTCATTTTAATGGATAGATTTGCCTCACCTTTTAAGGTAGAGGGATTGTGGCATTCATTTTAAATGGATAGATTTGCCTCACCTTTTAAGATAGAGGAACTGTGGCATTCATTTTTAATGGAAAGCTTTGCCTCACTTTTTAATAAAGAGGGACTGTGGCATTCATTTTTGATGGATAGCTTTATCTCACCATTTCCAGGGTTTCCCTCGAAATAATAATAACAATAATGTATACTTAATTATGCATCAGTATTACTCTGGTGTAAGATAACCATTCAGAATTGAAACGTTGTGAAATGGCTTTACCCATGTTTGGTGACCAGATCTGAATAATACTGAACAGATATGGTACTTTTCCGCCTTCCTCTGCCCCGTCATCTTCCCATTCCCACAACCGTTAGCCTCATAAAACGCCCTAATTTGGGATTCCATAGTCTCCCGGCTTGTACAATAATCAGATAAAAAATAAAAAGAAGAAGATAACACTAAATATCTAAATGAAAATTAATAAGACACAGAAAAATAAAAGATAACGGTCGCAACGGGGACACGAACCCAAAACCTCTCGTCTTACCGGGACAGATCCCAGTTGCGACCGTTGTCTTTTATTTTTCTGTGTCTTGTTCATTTTCATATAGATTATTAGTGATATCTTCTTCTTCAGTGATATATTACATTGATGGGAATAACCTTCAAAAGTTATAAAAAGAGAGTTTTTTCTTTTAAAAATAGAAAATTATAATTTTGAAAAACATTTATTAATATACTACGAGTAGAAATAAGTATAAGATGTAAATAAAATTTATTATTTTATATTAGTTTTACTGCAAACTCGTGTGCAGAGCTTTGCTATTTATAATATAAAATCCCGTATTCGTGAATTTTCCCATATCCCGTAGTGTAATATGAGCGAATACATCTAACGAAAAGTATTAGTTTAAAGGTTTCCTCTAAGCTCGATCTCTATATAATGTCTCTCTCGTATTTCTCGCGAAATGGGAAGGAAATAACCTGAAATGGAATGTGATGCATCTGCTCGTGATGGCTGAAAGATTCAGGTTTCGCAGTAAAAATTTGATGTTGAAAACTGAAATTGAAAATAAATCGAATGATATATATCCCGGCGATGGCACTTTCGGTCAGTTGGGTAATGGGGTGTAATATAGGACACAAACAACAGATCGAGTTTAGATACTTTAAGGCGATGCGATAGGACAACGGTATACGATATTTTAAAAAGCGTTTAACGTTACTGAATTTATCCGTAAAAGGTGTGAAATTTCATTTTTTTTAAATATAATTTGTTTTATTGGTGTACCTACTGATTATTATATAATAAAATTACAAATGAAGAGGCAATAAATCATTATTTTTCATTGCAGTTTTAGGATCTCGATTTGAATTATATGTGTGCTTTAAGGCTGGGAATTACGATTTTTTAACTTTTTGATTGTTTAAATTTTTTTTACCGATTTTTTAACATGTCTCTTGAAGACTTTACCTTTCTAAGTTTTATATATAATTAAATATATTTTATTTTATTAAATAATTTTTGGATACTGTCGAGCCGACACGGTAATCACATAAAATTCCCTCGATAGAAAAAAATTGCAAAGTATGCTCCAAAAATTAAAAAAAAAAACGCAAGGTTCTGTTATTTAACATGTCCTAAGGAATTGAAGAGAGATTTTTTCTCTACTTTAAACGAGTCTTGTTTTTCGTTGTTTGTTTTTGGGGTGTTATGCCGTGTTGTGCTACCTCCTTCTTTAGCCGACGTTTCGGACAGCGTTGCAGTGTCCATCATCAGGGCAGATCCGGCAGATCCGGCAGATCCGTCGATCTGACAAACAAAGAACGAAAATGCTTTTGGCCGTGAAAATCTAAAACATGTCTTGTTTTATTTAACATTTTCGCTTGAATCTTGTCGTTTTTAATATTAGCGCGCTTCATCCACCATTCTTATTATCGTATCTCTCCTTCTTTTTTCTTTTTGAGCGGATATAACCCAGACCTTACTAGGGGCCGAGGGGATCAATGATGCTAGTTCCTCTGAGCATCTTTCATTGAAATACCGGTAGAAAAAGTACAGCATTCTCAGCCGACGCCTGTGCTCTAAAAATAGCAAACCCTTTGTTTGTTAAGACGTGAGAATCTTCAGACTTTTGGATAACGAAATTTGTGTTCTTGTTTGTTCCAAAACTATTTCCAACCAATTTCAACCACTATCGGTCTGCGCAAATACATCCAACTACCTACCTTGCATATTTTAACTTATTATTTATAAAAATTATGTTACTCAGCTTCAGATTGTTGAATACTGAATATTTAAAAAGGACTTTATTGTCTGAAATTAGATATTAAATAAAGTGCTTCTGCTGTCGTCTTGTAACAATTGCGGAGACTGTAAAAATATTATCTCTGCCATCTTTTCTTTAACATTTTACTTTCGAAGTAACGAGAAAACTAACTTTGTATTTTCCTGATATTTCTTTATATTTTTATTTCCATTCCAGTGAAACCATTAACTGAAAAGAACTACAAACTTAAATAACTCGATCACAATCGCGATCTCGCTGTGAGAGATCCGATTCGGAAAGATGACATATATAACAATAAGATAACAAGAAGCTTTCATATTTTATATATATCATGTGTTTCTAAAGATATCTAATATAATTTATTGTCTAGATTCTTATATAGTCATTCCAGACGGTATGAAGTTTTGAAGAACGAGTGTCTTAATGCCTCTCTCCATTTTAGTTCAGTCATATTAACCTCCATTTTAGTTCAGTCATATTTTTGAATTTTCTGTTTCAAATTATTATTTTTTATTCTGTTTTAAATTAGCTCAGTTGTAGTTCATCTACAAGAAATATTATATATTATCCTGACGAAGAAACCACTAGTTTCAAAACATGTAGATTTTTGTGAATAATATGTAGTGGTGTAAACACAGCTACTTGTTTCATTTTATAAATAATTTATTTATTTGTTTATAAGATTTATACAGTACATTAAATATAAGTTGTAAGGTTTTTTAAATAAATTACATGGTTTTGTACCTGTCACGTAAATCTGTAAAATGTCAATAGGTAATTTCACCTGAGTTTTAAAACTAAATTATGATGAAACTAATGAAAAGAATCAAACATTGGTTGACTAATAAACATAAATAAAAGAGTATGGGTGGAGAAAAATTTACATTTTAAAATCAAAAATTATTTGCTCACTAAAGTTTAATGAAACGATAAGAAATTTAATAATTTTGTTTTGTATGTTCGCAATGAATCGTGATAAATGTCTAATTATAATAATTTTTCATAACGGGTATAAGTTGTGATTGCGCGAGTGATTGGTGAGTTATTTGCTGGATTGGTGTTGTGGGACTCTATATGAAGAAGAGAAGTGTGCCTGGTATGCCGCATTGGAGCATTTAAACCAATGACGGATAATATCAATCAGGTTAAGCAGGTTGTACAGAAACAATAGATCCGACAATGTGCGTCTTTTTGTAGTATTAACATATTATTTGTAGTTTTGTTGTATTTTAAAAGTAAATGTTTCGAAAATTTATTTTATATATTTTCTAATAAATCTATGTTTACCTTATATTGAGGATTCCACATTATGGACGCGTACTCCAGTGGACTTCTGACTAATGAACAAAACAATATTTCTAGTGTCCTTTGAAAGCTTTACATTTTCTTAATAAGAAACCTAGCATCTTGTAGGATTTTGTGATAATTTGTTCCATATTCTTATCAAAAATTAATTTGCTGTCTAAGTAAACACCTAGATCTTTACAAATAAACATAGATTGTAAAGGTTTATCATTCAAGTTGAAATGATAGTTCATTTTATTTTTATTTCTAGTACAATTTAAAAATTTAATGTTTAAAGAAGCATGTTACATGTTCATACATAGGTAACATAGCAGATGACACGTGACTTAGCTTTAAAAGTATCATTGATGAAATCACCTCATTCCTTATTACGAAAACAAAATTTATAACATTTGTAAACCTTTAAAAATATGCTGCCTATCCCCGCTATTTAATAAATAAAAATATTTTCGTCGTTTATTTCTTATAACCATTCTCTATTCTATAAAAATGACAATGACATCATAGCGGAAAATTTTATGACATTAATAATTTATACATATTTAGTCTGAAACATTGCCGAATCGGGCATGATTTATGGTCAATTTACACATTGCGGTGAGATGGCCGTTTGCCAACTGATTTATTTTTGGAAACCAAACGTCGTCTACCATTTCTTGCGAAATGAATGCTTTATAGGCTTTGACCGCCTCAGCTGCCGCACGTGAAATTACCTACTTACTTGAGATCTCAGAGTTTCACGGTGTGAGCCGGATCGATAACATTTTTATCGATATGTTATTTTTTTTGCCTGACAGCCAAAAAGATACATTTTTTTTATTTATTTATAATCAAATACAAAACATTAATAACTAATTAAAACAATAAATTATCTGTAGTTAACTGATTGGTTATATGTGCACTTCCCTAGATACTAATATAGCATAATACGTTGTTTTCAAACAACAGTATACATTCAAAATATTTTTTTAATCTGATTTCTTAAGTACGTACGATGAAATAGATTTTTTTTTTTAAATTAATGAGGCAATATTAGCGAAACTGAATCGAAAATTTGAAAGAAAAAAAAAAACAGAAAAAGATACGGGCAGATCTGGGACTCGAAATCAGAACTTTTGCCTTGCTGCGGCGCAGCTCTACCGATTGAGCTAATGTGTCCCTATCCGATTCGGTCATATTTTACTTTATCCATACCTCGACTGGGTACTACCAAATTATCTTCATTATCATTATATTTTTTTGGCTGCTATCTTTATGTATGATTGCAAGATACAACATGGTCTCGAGTACCAGATGTGACCGTAGCTTTTTCTGATTTTTCTGTTTCAGATTTTCGATTGATTTTGTCTAATATTGCCTATATTAATTAAAATATTACAATTTAAGGATTTATTTGTGACTGTGCGGCGTCCGACTTTCCTTCATACGAAACTGGTCGACAAATGGTTATTATTAATTTGTAAAGGTCAATATTGAAGGTCAGTAGATCCGTCTTTCATTTACCAACAATCTTAATCGATTAGTTTGTTTTTTTAAGGCGTGGGAATGGAGCCATAAATCTTTAGGTATGGACACGTTTATCAATACACGCTAAATCAGACATTTTACTAAAACATCATTACATTACTCAATGATTGTTGTTTTATGTTAACCAGGAGCGTGGGTTAATTTTTTTATATATTTTTTTTATTTATTTAAAGATACAGACAAAATAATAAAATATCAAACTAAAAAATAATACAAAAAGAGATAAAAGTCCCAATAAACTAATTTTAAGTCAATGGGTGCTTTTAACTTTGAAAATAAAAAGAAAAATTATTTTGCTTAGTTATTGAAATATTGTACATGTATGTAATATAACGGACAAGTAAATGTACATTTACATTAAATGCAATTTACACAAACACATTTTATGCAATTTACACAAATACATAATGACGTAAACATACATTCACATTATAAATAAATATTAATATAAACTACACGGAAAAAAATATTATTCTAAAATACGATCTTTTTATTCGTAAAAACGGTTAAAAACGGGACTGAAGTTCTTACGAACAAATTAACAGTGATTCAATGTTTGTTGGCGCGAAAATGTAAGAATAATTTGTTGGTATACGTACGAAATTACAAATACCAATAAATTATTCTTACATGTTCCCACCAATAAACATTGAAATCCTGTTAATTTGTTCGTAAGAACTTCAGTCCCGTTTTTACGAATAAAATTATCGTATTTTAGAATAACATTTTTCTCCGTGTACAGATAAAACCAAAATGAAAGCATTTTTTTTTTAAGTATCAACCATGAGGAAATCAACAGAGGCACTATTTAACAACTATAAAACTATTGTATACATTTATAACATAAGAGGTAAAGCCTAAAAGGTGAAACGTAATAGAACAACCGTAAAAATATGTATGCACTTAAAAATAGTTTGTATTAGGGTCTAATACAAACTATTTCTTTCAGCGAGCCAATTCTTCAACATAATATTTGTTAATTGATTAGCGAAGTTTTTTTTTTATTTTGCATTATTTTTTAAAGGTGCAGATTTTATAAAACATAAAAAAACAACGTTTTACTTTGTTGGCAGCTTTGGCACGGTTTTAGAAAGACCTACGAATGTACCTACCTTCTACCTACTCTTCACATAAATAACATCATATATATGAATAAATTTATCTTGTCCGTTTGGGAAGGAAAAATAATTTAAAGTGTCTTTTGGGGTAGAAAACGCTTCAATAATACAATTTGGGAGCCCCGCAAACCATTTATTAGATAACCAACAACCCTTCCATAAGAGATTCGCTACGTTTATTGACTTAGCAGATGTGTCGGGGTTCATGGGTGAGGTCTGTCCAAGTCCTGGCGGCGGATGCTTTTGTCCATTGGATCAGGAAAGATGGCTGAGGGAAACCCTTTGACATCTCCACCCATCGCTTTGCACCGCAGTGGGAGAGATGGCTTCATATATTCGTCACTGCTGAACAATTTGACCTCCAGATTCCTTTCCACCCCTCATACATTTTTCCTTCCCAGAACTTCCTCTAGTTTTTTTTCCTAAAAAGACCCTCTATATATAATCCCTAAAAATTACATAGACCCTGAGGGATATTTTTCCCTCAAGGCCTCCTGTATGGGGATAATGTAAATAAGTTATTAAATCGTTTCCTTTATAAAAATATATTTACCAAAAAAAAAATGTCAGTCTGTAATCAAATTTTGAATTTTTTTTTCAAAATTTTTGGTATTGTGTTGTGGGAGATATCTAAAGATTATAAGCACATTTTCTGCTGTAAAAAAGCTATGAAATGCTGAAATTTATAGATCTATTCAAAGTTCTTTCCATGACAATTTGTGTGATTGTCATTTTGGTCACAACGTTCTTAGGGAGAAGTCGTATTTGCGTTACAAACATAATTTTAGCAGCACAGATTTGCTTAATGCTAAAGTAGGAGTTCAGGATTACACCTTGCTCTAAGAATGTGACTAATGTTGTTAAATGTTCTATGCAGATTGCAGATGTTCTTCTTCGCTCAATTTAACTAACCTGATAATTTTTTCAAACTTTGGACACGAGTTATATTTAAAAAGCGTAGTGAGCTTAAAGCACATTGCAAAACCTCCGTATTATCGTTTCGTCACACTTGTCCGCGCCTTGATATCGTGAAGTCCATTTTGAAATCTGTATTTCAAGACAGTTCTTCTGGTCCATTAAATGATAACTTCGGGTCACTGACCGATATAATTTATCCACTTGCAATTAATTATATTATGTAAATGGGTTAATTTCCCTTGGGTAGGTACTTTGTGTGAAATTTAACAAACTTTTCCAAATACCGACAATATTCTTGAAGCCCTGTTCAGACACAAGCCAAATATCACTATCCATACAATCCCTTCAGACCGTTCACACCTAAGCGATTTATGCGCAGATCAACCATAGACAATGCACATCTTACGCCGTAACCGCTCCTGAGGCGATATACGAACAGATAAGCGCCCCACTCACCCGCCGAAAATAGGAGAGGGGGTCATTTTTATTAGAACGCGCGAATGTCACCTGTCAAATTCTCAGGTCCAGTACAAAATCTACAAAGAAATGGTATCTCGTATCGAGCTATCTAAATTCATCTGACCCCCTCTCCTACCGTAGGAAGAAATATTTGATAGCGTCGTGTGAACGGTACAAAATATAAGCGCTCGCAGTTCAACAGATATCTGCTCGCGATTTGTGTCTGAACAGTGTCATTTGTTATTTGTATATTATCATTTGTCTGTGTCTGAACAGGGCTTGAGACAGATATTTATTACCGTTGGCCTGTCGAAGGGTCTTGTAAAATTTTCAATATATCAGCTTTCTCTTAAATCGACAAAGATTAAACTTCTTAGAGATTTTTTGTTCAATTAACAATTCAATTAACTAAACTATAAAATATTAAAACAAATAAGGGTGGTAATTCTAAGAAAATCAGTTTTAAAATGTTAGAATTAATAATAACTAATTAATAACATAGTTGGACCAAAGCGCTCTAAAAGTCCAGTTTTACAAGAGTACTTTCCTATCTATTGATTCTGGTTAGCCTTACGAACAATAAAGTGAATAATTTGTTTACACAAAATTAGTATGCTTCACGAAATCCAGAAGAGTTATAGCCCAACTCACCTTGCGTAAATATGTTTTAATAAGAATTAAAAATACAAAACAACTTTATCTGTTATTACCCATTTAATAGAATACATTAGCCGTTAATATAATTTACTTCTTTGATGAATTCATACAAATAGAAATATCATTGAGAAGCATTTTACAAAGAGAAATATCTACAAAAACTTTTTTTTCGTGGGACAGATTTAAGGGAATCGAGGTCAATATTTTATGATAATCTTTATGCACATTCAGTTCTGTTAGACATGAAATTTTTTAATAATAAGAGACATATCTACATATCTGAAAAAAAAGAGTTTTCGCAGAGTGAAATGATAATTCTAATTAAATATATTTTATATATTTTTTATTAAAAGAAGACTAAATCTTTGCTTTATCTTTCTAAGTACCTACTTATACCTACAAAATAATAATAATTTTTTGCAAGTTCGAATTTAAAACATAATACCTGCCGTTGACATTAATACTCGTAAAATGGTTTATTTAACAATTATTATAAACAATAATTATCAGCCTGAAACACTCATCCACATTGAAACAATCTTCCAAAAAAGATACATGTCGCCAACGGGACTTGAACCTGCGGCCTTCTGATGTCCGGTCAGGTGCTCTTAAGCGGGTTACCTCTTACCCACCAAATGATTAATTCAACAACTACTGCTTATTACATTTTTTCACCTGCAAACAACCAACTTCATTTTTATATGAGAAAGGCATTGTAAGTGCTAACTTTCCCACTAGGTGGCGTCGGGACATATCATGTCTACATTTTTTGGTAAAATACTTTAACTCTTCAAATATTGATTATTTTTAATTGATAAACTAATGTATAAGGCAAGATTTTATGCAAAGAACAAAGGGTAACAATTATTTAAAGCAATAATTAATAATTAATAAGAACCCCGAACATCAGAAGGGCGCGGGTTCGAGTCCCGTCGGCGGCATTTATCTTTCCTCGGAAGATTGTTTCAATATGGATGAGTGTTGCAGGCTGATAATTATTCGTTATAATAATTGTTACCCTTTGTGCTATGCATATAATTTTGACTTAAGCATTAGTTTATCAATTAAAAATAATCAAGGTTTATTTATTTAAGCTGACTAAAGCGCTGGGTGCAATTTTCTGTCTATCTGTACTGAATGTAACTGATTGATTACTCCTGCATTACTGACAGTAATCTCTTATATTTTTCATCTCGGTAATCGAGTTATGAAAATTGCAACGTAGTAATAATTTCAAAGTGGTTGAACGCAGCTCGTTAGTTGTTGTAAGTTGCGGGACATCTTCATTAAAGTAATATGATACCATTAAAAGCTGAGTGGGTTGCAGGGAAGGCACTTTACAAACTCTAATACTTTGAAATAACTTGGGGAAGTGAATTTGTTATAGGAATATATTCAAAAATCTTTTTTAACTATATATAACTATAAAATATATAACTTTGTACTGTTGACTGTTATGTTAAATAATATGTAAAGACGGGGATTAACTAGATGTGAAAAAAATTAATAACTCAAAAAACAAAACGTGAAGGACTCAATGCCGTAGAAATAAGACCCCCGAGGTGTAAAGCGAACGAATAAATAAAGAAATGTAATGAGAATATATATAGAAGACATTGGGGACATCCGAGGAAAACATGGCACGATCAAGTGAACCAGATAGTCGGGCCATTTCAAGAGTCAGAATAATAGGGGATTGTGAATGAAACAAGGAGTGCCTGCCAAGACCGTGTTGTTTGGCTGTCCGTTCTCTCTGCCTGTGGAGAAACAGTGTGATGGTTAGTTAGTTAGTAAAAAAATAGGGAATAATCTTATTTACAATAGCGAAGTAGTGCCTACTACGAGACAGAAGGAAATTGAAAGTATATTTTAATAGGGGAAAACTTAAGATCGATCGACCAGCGGCTGAGAATAAAAGTTTAAAAATCCTTGCAACTATACAGGGATATTCCAATGAGAAAGCTCAATTTTTTAAATTAAAAATTTAATATCGATTTATTTCATTCAAAACTTGCTTTAATATATAGGTACCTACATTCAGGTAAGCAATAAAAATTATCAAAACGCATGATGATCAATGATTAAATATCGTTTACTTCTTGTAAGTATTTTTTGATCATAGTTATTTATGATTTTTCAATATTGTCTAAACAAAATAAGGATATAAAAAAATGTGTTAGTTTGTAAGAGACCTGAAATAAATAAAAAAAAACTGAGGTATTTTTGTCACAAATCACGTTCTCGGATTTATTTTCTAATGATTTTAATTTAACTTAAATTAAAAATTTGAAAACTGTGTTGACTAGATTATGTATTGATTTATTTTTTTCTATGATTATATGATTTGAAATTTGTTTTGTTTAATAGAATCCATAATAACCTTAGTATATTAAAAATACACTTAGTTTTTCAAAATTTTAAACCAGATAAAATAACAATCTTTCAAAATCGATTTGTGTTTTTTTTTGTAAAAAAGAGTCAATACGTCTAGAATTTGATTTAAAAGGGACTAATATTATGTATTCTCTGGTAATACCCTCTTAACAAGGTTTTTAAACATTTACCTCTACCTGCACGATCGTAACATTTAGATTTGGAAAGGTTATTTTTTATAAAGGGTTATAATAAATATTCAGATTTGAAAGGGCAATTTTCCTAATATATTGCTAGTATTTCCAAATGCACAAGTGCCGAGTGTCAACGAACTAACAAACGGGATAATATGAATATGCAAAAGCATTGTAGGCAGCGTTTAATTATAACTACTGTTGATGTTCAATTATGTATGATTGTGATAAAAGGCGTTTTTTCCTCCAACGTAATTAAGTGAGCAATTTGTAATCATGGATTGTGCAATTTCTATCGCATTGAACATGCATAGTTTTAATGGCCAGCTATTAATATGGTCGTGGATTGGAATATCAAAATTCCATAAATCGTTTGGAAATCCGACAACAGCGGGCAAACTGTTTTGTAAATTCTGCGCCTGTTTTACATTTATTTCATATGAAAATGTTAAAACTGGTCGGAAATGTGTAAAGACATTGTATTTTAATGGTAATCGTAGATAATGAGATAAGATAGTAGGAACTTTGCAACACTTCCCAGAAAATAGCTTTTCAGTCCTAAATTTACCGTGCCTTGCCTAGATTAATTTTATTACAAATATAGTAAAAACATATTATTTGTTAAGTTATGTAATCTTTTGCTTATCAACGCCGCACCCAAACAGAAAAGGTATAAAATCTGGAACCCGGACAGCCATTACTCGATTTAAACACAGTAATTGAAGAGCGCTTTCACGAAGAGAAATATCTACAAAACTTTTTGTTTCAGTTTAAGTGAAAAATCACCCGGGTTAATATTTTATAATAAAAAATAAAAAATTAACTCTTATATAGTCTTTATTTCTTAATTCTCTGCAACGCATATTTTTTAACATTCATATATCAATAATCATTTTTAACATCGTCGATTAAACGGAAAAATTACATTTTTCAAATTATTTGGAAAATAAGGTTATTAGATAGAACAAGTCTGATATCAACGTTATTTTGTATGGATAAAAGACACTTTATAAAATTACACGTCAAGACAACCAGATGTCACAGGTGTCATTTCTGTACTCTATTTCCTACCCTCAAATCCGTCATTTTGATTGTAGATTGTAAAATGTACTCGACTGTTAAAAAAATGTTTTCATCACAACTTATTAATTCTGGCTCAAATCATTGAGCCCGATTTAATGAGCGACCCTTGACATAATATCACCCTAGCAACACTTAATTCCTTTGAAGCACACATTAAACCATTTTCTGAATACTACCTTTTTAAACTTGCAACTACACGAACCTTATTACAAAAACGTAGGAGTTTTAAAAAATATTTAACAATTTGCAAACGATACATAGCTTTAACCAAAACAAAACTAATATTACCCATTCCAGCGAATTTCTTGACATAATTTAATTGTATTGAAGTACGAATTTTCCGTTAAGTTTGGTTTGACATTTTGTTCTAGATAAAGTTTACAAGAGGCAGTGAACTGGAGGGGTGGTGATAGATGGGGGGGAAAGATCAGGGAAAGCCATCAGTGTAGGGGTGTTTTAAAGAGCGATGGTTTTCTTTTCTCGAAAGAGTTGTTAAAGTTTTGAATTGGTTTTTCTCTTCTTTATAAACTCTTGAAAATGTATCTACATGTACTTGAAGTGTGTGTAGTAGAAGCCGCCATAATTGGAGAATATAGACTAAACTATATTTATTTTGTCTAACTATATATATATTTTTTATTATTTTTTTTTTCACATGTAGTAAACATTTTGTGTGAATACATAATTATAATAAACACAAAAATACTTTGTTTTAATTCCACTTTATTATTTCTATAGTTAACGGGTTTCGGTTCAACCTGAACCTTCCTCAGGGATGAATAAAAATATATTGAACTTAATACATGGTAAACCTAATACATGGTATTTAAAAAAAAATTAGAAGAGGGAGAGAGAACATCAACTTGGGTGGGGGCGACGGGGGAGGTGGCTAAGAGGTAGTGGTGAAGGTGGGGCGCAGGTAACGGGAATATTTAAAAAATGGGGTTATTCGACAAATCTAATAGTTTATTAGATAAATTTGTTTTTTTGTATTTCTTGGGCATTAACTATGTAACTATTTCTAGACATTTTGTTTTGAAGAGTTTTAATTTTCAATGTACTATCGTTACTTAAATTTTAATTTTTATGCTACCGGTTTCGACACATCCGTGTCATTCAGTTTTAAGTTTGCTAGTGAATGACACGGATGTGTCGAAACCGGTAGCATAAAAATTAAAATTTAAGTAACGATAGTACATTGAAAATTAAAACTCTTCAAAACAAAATAAATTTGTTTTATTTATATTCAATGACCCTAAGAAGGTTCACGTTGAACCGAAACCGGTTGGATAAATAAATAATAATGTGAAATTAAAACAAATATTATTGTGTTTATTATAATTAATTTTTGTATTGTAATAACTTTTAATATCTTTTGAAGGTTATACCCATCAATGTAATATGTCAATGAAGAAGAATAAAATACTAATAAATATAAACGAAATATCAAACAAGACGCAGAAAAATAAAAAAGGTAACTGTCGCAACTAGGAATCAAACCCAGTATCTCGTGTCTTACCGCAACAAACCATTTGACCAATTCATTTTACGTCATTTTGGTCGATCTTACATTTTAAATTGATAATTAACAGTATTATTCTTTGTATTATATATATTTCTTAATGCTATTTTTTATAGTTGATCACAAAGTTCTAACGAATTTTTATTTTACCTAGGATGAACTTTATCTTGGATGAACATATCTGACTTTATTTAAATGAGACAACTATTTAAGTCTTCTTAAAGTTTTAGATAACTTTTAATTTTGTTGGAATAACTTAACGAATTTAGAAGTCTGTGCCCATCAATGTATTTATTAATCATTAATAATTATTCAAAATAATTGATCCCAATGGCCGAACCGGTTAGTCCCCGTAAGACAAGAAGTCCTGCATTATTTTCTGAGTTTTCTGTTTCAAATTTTCTAAAGTTGCTAATATTGTCTTCATTGATTAGATTTATTTTTTTATGAAATAATTAAAAACACTGTTTTATACCAGGATAATCTTTATTTAAAAAAATCAACATGTTTCGAGAATGATGTTCTCTTCATCAGGACATTAAATGTACTAAAAACTAAATTATCAAGTATAAAAAGACAGGATACGTGGGTAGAAATGGAAATAGTGGGGGGAGAGAGGTGTAAAGGGGAGGTGCTTAGAAGATCAACAGGGGAGGGGGGGAGAGGTGGAAAGGGGAGGTGCTTAGAAGATCAAAGACAAAAAATTACAACAAAAATATGTTTAAGATAGGAAAAATTAAAATAATTTGAAGAAGTTATTTTTTTTATTTACATAAACTTTCGTAATACTAACAAAATTTACAGATAAGGAAGACAAAACTGACCAATTATTAATGTTCATATATGTTAATGTAATTTGCGAAATCGCTCCTGAAATATGACGTATAAGTGTGATTGTTTCGTAATTCTAAATAGATAAACTAACAAAATAATAAATAAAGCACTTCATTAAATAAAATATTTATGTTTATTTAACTTGCTATCCCAGACAGATTTTATTATACAAAATTTATTTTATACATCTGAATTGTGTTTATTTAAGGAACTGACTTTTACTTAAATTGAATGAATATTCAAGTGGAATCAGATGGAGACCGGTTTACTATGTTTTTAAATTTTAAAACGTATATTTTATTTGTCCTTGGCTGGACTATATAATGAGAGGTCGCCCACAAATGAGATGATCTGATGAGTAGTGAACTACTGGCTTAAGTTTGGTGAAAGCCGCCAAGAATCAACATAACCTGATTCATTTGAGGCAAGAATGTATTAAAAAATTAATGCCAGAATTTAACGATAATTACGTAATTTATTATTTTTGACGATATGATAACATTGGTATGGTTACTTGAGCGGTACTAAAACTAAAATATTGATCTGGAGAATCTAACGCACGCAAACTTATTAAGAGGTTATAACCAGCCATTACTGGAAATTTGTCCTTTTTAAATCAAATGCTAGACGTACTGAATCTTTTTTACAAAGAAAACATAAATAATTTTTAAAGATTGTTATTTTGTCTGGTAAACGCACTATTTAAATTTTGAAAAACTAAGTTTATTTTTAATTATAAGGTTACACCGTTGGTCGTCGGCAAATTGTTAAATTTTCAAACGAAATATTGTAGTAAATAAAACTAATTTCAAATCATTTGGTCATTTAGCAAAATAAATCAATACATAATCTGGTAGACACTTTTCAGAATTCTAATTTTAGTTCAATTAAAATCGTTAAAAAATAAATCCGAGAACGTGTTTTTTGACGAAAATACTTTAGTTTTTTCTATTTATATAAGGATTTATTTACAAATTAAAATATTTCGGTTTTTTTTACACACTTATTTTTTTAAGACATTATTAAAAAATCATAAATAACTATGATCAAAAAATATTAACAAGAAGTACACGATATTTAATCATTTATCATCATGCGTTTCGAGCATTTTTATTGCTTACTTGAATGTAGGTATATATTAAAGCAAGTTTTTAATTAAATAAATCGATACTAAATTTTTAGTATAAACAGTTTGATTGGAAAATAATCGATCTTGGAACTTTAATTCTCGATCGCTGGTCAATGGATCTTAAGGTAATGTTTAAGTAAGATCATCTTTCCATCTACTATTAACTCGACTACCTAATTATCTATTTTGTTACGCATAATTAAGAACAAATTATTATTATTTCAAGAGAAACCCTGGATAATGTGAGGCAAAGCTATCCATTAAAAATGAATGCCATAATCTCTCCATTTTGGCAACAGTAAGGACTTTTGTGAGGTATTTATTGTAATTTGCAGAACTCCATTTTTTCTCCTCTAAATATTCAATAATATTATTATTCAAATTATAAAAACAGTTTATTTATAAATAGATTTGCCATGTAATTATTATTACGCGTGATAGATATTTCGCCTTCTGAAGGCATTATCAAACGGTTACTAAGCCATTGACTGAATATATGTTTATTATTGTCACCAGATTTTATGTCCGGGTTAAATCTTCCCCACAGGAAAAGCTAAACCCTTCCACAAACTTTTCCACAAATGATCATCTAGTAAATCCACGTTATGTAAGTGTACTATATAAGTATAATTAATACAAAACAATACAAGAACAACATGTTAACCAACCAGAGAACCAAACGGGAAAATAATTCACTGACTCCAGATATTTTCATATCAGAGGGTTCGACTCGGTAGAACTCCTAACTGAACCTATAAGTCCTACTGATCCCTCAATAAATATATATATTTAAAAAATCTTTTGTAAACCTACATGTATTTAAAATGACTGATTGTTGCATTTTTATATAGAAATTCTTTGACAAATCAAAAATAACAATATTATTTCTTAATTATTATAAAGTACTCTCACTAGGTGGCGTCGAGACATTATATCTACATTTTTTGGTGAAAATACTTTAACTCGTCAAATATCCCGAGTCCCGTCGGCGACATATATCTTTTCTCGGGAGAGTTTTCAATATTGATAAGTGTTTCAGGCTAATAATTATTGCTTATAATAATTGTTACCCTTTGTGCTATGCATAAAAAATCTTGTCTTAAACATTAGTTTATCAATTTAAAAAATAATCAATATTATTTCTATTTAGGTACTTCTCATGAAATTTGCTTTTATTTTTATTACCTATGGCCTTATTGATTTCCGAGTAAAATTTTGGAATTTATTTAAGGTTTCCCCAATTTTGCATTGTTAAGGTCGTTAAGACAGATATTTTCGAATTATGGTTTGTTTTTCCCTACATACGTAAGTATTTTTGTATTTTTTAACAATTGACTAGTGGAAGATACTCTCAGTATCGAACTGGTGTAAGACCACCGTTCAGAATTGAAACGTTGCCTAATACCGACTTTAGCCGTGTTTAGTGACTAGATCTGAATAGCCAGGTACTTTCCCATCTTCCTCTCTCCCATCTCCTTCCCTTCCCCACTTACCTTCAACCCCAATTGGGGATGCCATAGTCTCACTGGCTCCAGACGGGAGCAGTTAAGACTCTTGTGAGGTATTCTCTATAAAAAATAAAAAAAATGGCTTAAACATATCGAGGAGTAGCGAGCGAAAAAAATTATTTTTATTTTTGTAGCATATTTTAAAGAGAAGGTATTTAATTGAAAAAAAAAACCACTTGCCTCGAAAATCAAAAACTTAATCCTGTGAAAATCTAAAATAAACACAAAAAATGTATTATTTCAAATATTTGTATTATGGGTAAAGGGGAGAAAAAGTTTATGCACATGGTCTCAAAGCACGGCAGTTTTACAGTGTGCACAAAGTTTAGATAATAATACGAGTCCAAAGTTACGGATTACACATTGTCCAAGAACTTTTGTTGGTGCTCATTTTTATAGCTGCAATATTTTATTTTTTCATTTAAAACATCTTAAAAAGAGGACAAAATGAGCACAAAAATAATATTATCTTTAGGAAGAAAGCTTATAAAAGAGTTTTTTCCCATAACGATACACCAGAGAGAAATAAAACTGATCCCTTTAACTTCCCAAGTTTATTCAAACCAAAGAAAGTTGCGATTTATTGTCTAAGGAAAGGTAGCGATTCGTCATCTGCCCATTTGATGGGGTAATATTTTATTCCCCCTTTATAGCGAAAAATGTTTGTTGCCCTAAATGATACTTAAAAAATGTATAAAAAGAAATGGTGAAATATATATTCTAGTACAGTATAGGGGCATACTTTTCTTTTTACGGTCGTATTATATTGTTTATGTTTTATAACGTCCGTATATTAAACGTTTGTAAAGCCGACTTTTTTGTTTTATGCGTCGAGCGTAAAGAAGTCGATTTGAATATACCGTCGCGAAACTAAGCGTCGAATTATTCAAATTTAAAAAGAAAAAGGGTTTCCTTATGACGTGTAATAAAAAGGTTTTTTTGAATATTGTATCTACGAATAATACAATACAAGAGAGCATCCTTCAGGTATCTGTTAATTGGGATGGTACTGCGAGTTAAATAACGCTCTTTCTTACATTAGCTCCACATAGGAGGCCCTGAGGAAAATAATTTACTTCGGGGTCTATGTCCTATTTGGGAATGCTGTGTGGAGTAATTTTTTTAGGAAAGGAAGGAGGGGACGTTCTGGAAGGAAAAAGGTATGAGGGGTGGTAGGTATCTGGGGTCAATGTGACCCCTGACCCCAGATGAGTGACGGACGTTTGAATTCATCCATTTTACTGCGGTGCTAGGCAAGGTTCCTGTATAGTCCTACTGAAGAAGTCAAAGGTCTCGCCTACCAGTCTCTCCCGATCCGTTGCCAAGACCGAGACTTATCATACCCCCCCCCCCCTTCTGAATCCGGGCAACCCTGCTAATTCACCAAATGTAGCAATCCACTTGGTGATCTGTGGCAAGGAAGTTGTTTATGCAATAAATGGTTCCCGAAACGGCGGTACCCATAATTAAAGAAATTGAATGTTATTAACTATGAAAATTTTCCGAAATTTGTTTCTGTCGGTGCATTCAAAGATATTATTAACAGAGTTTCTCTTTAGTAAACAGTCATAATATTATATAATACAGCGGATTCGTGCTAGTGTTCCCTGGTGTAACCATATATTAAATAAAATAAATGAATTTATAATAATAATAATCAAATCAATTTTATAAAAATTGAGAAAAAAAAATTGGGAATACAAAACCTCTATTTTGGCGATTTTATTTAGGTATTATCAGTCTGAGATGCAGTTGTCCATTTTGCTCACTATTCGGGGGGGAGGGGGGGGGGGGGGGTTAATGCTTGAGTCGAGGGTCGTTTCGTATGAAAACGAAATTATTTCTACCATGTAGGTATGTAGGATAGGTACTAGGGACAACATTTCAAATATAATATAATAATTAAAGAAATGTTTTTTTTTTTTTTAATACGTAATTAAAATTTAAAAAGCAAAAAAAAAAAATGAAATTTTTTTAACGTCTTAGCATTAAAAACGTGCAGTGATAAAAACATGCTCCGACTACCAACATCTCATGTTTATAATTTTTTTTATTTAAATTAAACTTAATAATGTTATTATTAAGTTCTGCAAGCATTTTAGCTTTTTTATTGTGAGAGCTGTCGTCTTACGGGGCCATTTTCAAACTGTGGTTGTACCACTTTGAGACGACGTATTTTTACGATTTTAAAAGCCAATTTTGAAGGTATATAAATTGATTTAAGTATTACCGGTTGAACCAATTTGCTGAGAAAATGATTGTAACAATATATTCTCTAACAGGGTACTTTAAAATCTGTTTTCCCCGCACTAAATGTTAGTGTGTTCTTAATTGTTTAATAATGACATTACTGCCATGAATAATTCATATAAAATAAACATATCCAAATAATTATGTTTAGGTTCAATATAACACAATCTATGGTTTTAAAATGACGGACACCGAAACTAAAATAATATCAATTTTTTTCTTTAAAGTACGGATTACCGAGAGAATTACGTTGCAACTTTTTTTTACTCAATTTCAAAATGATAGTGTGCTTTCTACCTGGAAATGTTTGCCTCAGGGAAGGTCCCTCATCCAGGGTGATACTTGTTAGAATCAGGATATATTTTAGTATCATTTTAAGGTTTTGTCTCGAGTAATGTCGTAGTCCAGGGGCAAGGCTTTGGACTCCCATTCCGAAGGTCGTGGGTTCGAACCCGGCATGCGCAAATAAATTTTATTTGATTAATTTCTGTTATTTTACAATTAATTAATTAAAAATAATTTATACTATATTTGCGGCACGATCCGAGTGGAAGATACTCTAAGATTTCAAAGAGATGGTATAAGACCACCATTCAGAATTGAAACGTTGCTTGAAATGGCTTTAGCCGTGTTTAGTGACTAGATCTGAATAGCCAGGTACTTCCCCACCTTCCTCTTCCCCATTTCTTTCCCTTCCCCGCTTACCTTCAGCCTTACAATATACCCCAATTGGGGATGCGATAGTCTCACTTGCTCCAGGCGGAAGCAGATGGGCACTATAAAAAATAAAATTGAAAAAGTAAAAATATATTTTTTTAGTTTTATGTCTGATGAGAAGAAAGACATATTTAACTTTTGAGTTTTTTTATTAGTTTTCCTTTTAGTATTTAAAATACAGTCTAAATGTTTTTACTTTAGATAGTTTTTTTTATATAAATGTCACATGTTTGTTTAAAAGGTGTAATAAATTAGTTGTCTTATATTTGTTATGTGCCTTTTAATAATTTTAAATAAATAAATCCCAATAATGTGTTTATTCTCTTTTTATGAAGCATACATTCATGGGGGACCTAGGTCCACCACATTTATTAATTTGTGTAGAATTAATCGTGTTTAATTAGCCTTGGCACTAACTGCTGATAGGAAAAGGCGGTACAAAATAAGAAGGCATTCCGCCAGATAGTTTAAATATTTAAATACGTGTAGAAGAAGGTATGCTCGATAAACAATAATAAACCGTGTAGTCAGGGGCGTGCCGTCCACATAACACTGCCTAACCCATCTTACTCGTATAAAAATATATATACTACAATTTATTAAATAATTGCAATAAATCAATCTTCATTTTTGCGATCTGCTATCGCAATTTCAAAATTGCGATGGCAGCGTCGCCGTCGCGTCGCACACACCACCGTAACGCCGTTCCTTCATGGAGCTACGTTCAAGCGACGCGATCGCCGCTCGTCTGTATTTTCCATACTATTATTTGTGTTTGAATACGCCGCTAGGCGCTGCACTTGCAAAATAGTATGACAGTTAGCGGTAGCGTCGCTTGTAAGTAGCTACGTGAACGATGGGACAGGTCATATTCGATTTTTGTCTTCTTTGGCAAAAGAATTTACTTCTATGCGCAATGTTGATTGATGATTCGTTAATGTTGTATTATTGTCGAAAAATGCAGTGCCTTTCGGCACCAATCACAAATGTTTGCAACAATGCCATCTTTTAGTTAATAAGTTTAAGTTTACTAACGATTTTTTTTGTATTTTGAATACCTTAGAAGAGTCCCAACTGTTGGGGAGAAAAAATGGGGAGGGGAAGGAGATTTGGTAGAGGAAGGTGCGGGAAGTACCTGGCTATTCAGATCTAGTCACTAAATACGGCTAAAGCCATTATTAAGCAACGTTTCAAATCGGAATGGTGGTCTTACACCAGGGCGATACTGAGAGTATCTTCCACTCTGGATATATCTTATGGTGTTGGTTTTTTTTCATGCAATTGAATGATCAAAAATATACAAATTTTATGTCGTATCCAGCTAACGGCTTACATTTTGATTCAACTTAGGTAATCCGAACAAACACAGGTGGAGAATAGCAGCTTAGCCATTCTCATCGAATAGTTAATACTTAAAAATGAATTAAATCCATAGACATATTATGTATAGACCTGTTCTTAGTGATAAAAGCGTATTATTTCCCCCTCTTTAATACGGGCTCCATGGAACCGACTGGACTGGAATCTAGAAAATGTGACGTCATCATTCTTGTGCGGACGAGTGTCGAGCTCTCATCGGTACATTTTACGAAATAACACGGCAAAAATGGTAGTGTAAAAATAGAAGTGAAAAAGACTATAAACCCAATAGTCGTATTACGTTCCATAGGTCGGCATTATTTGTCTTTATTTTAAGCTTATTCACATCATATAATATGATCAGTTTTATCACACCGAGAAAAATGCAGCGTTGCCAACCGAAATTCCCGGTCCCGTCGTGTGCACGTTGCTGTTTACTGGGGTAAGTAAATTATGAAACATTTTTAAAGGTGTCTTAACTAAGTACGGTAACAAAATATTCGACTCTCAAAACAAGCGAACCTTTCTTCGCTGTATATGGATTATGCAAGTTTGTTCAAGTCTACTCATTCAAAATCAGATTTTACTTTTAAGAACTAAAGGTGATATTATAATGCGAGAAGCCTATATACTGTCAGATTTAATTATTAACGAATCACATATCGTTACACTCAACTCATCCCTCTGCGTCCTGCTACAGTTGGTGTTTACCCCTCTCCCTTATTTTCTCGTCTATGAATATTCATATGCCTATGATTAAATCGCAATTTTTCAATTTGGTAGGCGGATGTGGCTACACCGGGGACCATTTGTCGTATAACCAACACCTCTCCATAGGTCACCCCATTCTACGTTTACTTATCTTCATCTTTTGATTTACCTACTGCGTGTCGGGCCGGATCGAAAGAGACTAGTTGGGGAGGCCTTTTTTTTTGTCTCCAACCGGACACTTTTAAACCATTACCATTCACCGCAGTTGAAAGGGATGGATATATACGTCCGTCCTTATAATATGTACTCCAGAATATACTGACACCCAGATTCCTATCCTCTCGTGCCGTTTTCATTTCAAGAACTTCCTCTCCTCCCTTTCCTTAAAAAAGACCCTCCACATAGCATCCCCTAATGGGCCGTGGGGGAAATTAGTTTCCTCGGTACATCCTGTTTAGTGGTAATGTAAAAAACTGCCTGCCCTGAATAAAAACTCAAACTGGACGCGCCACTGCCTTTAGTATGTCTGCCATAGCTTACCTTGGATTTGTGATTGGAATTACTGTCTGGAAATGAACCTGATTGACCTTGAGGATGATTTTTAATGTTGACCTTCTCTCAGACCGGATGAGTATTCGAATTATTACAGTTTAATATGTTTATTTTCGAGACGTAAGACAATTCATCTTGTTTCGAAGAGGCGTTGGTAAAAACGCTATGGTATGGTGATGTTGGCATTAAGATTGGAATGCGATAGACAAAAATTTTTGTTGAAGAGTTTTTGTTTTGTCAGTTTAAACAAAACATAAAATAAACGTATGAATTAGGTGATCTCCGTATGATCAATAAATCTTATTACGTTGAAGCAACCGAAGCGGATGATAATATTAAACTTGTTACCATTATAGATTTTTATGACTCACCACTATGAATATCATACTCAGACTATACAAGTTTTTTAGTTTGTTGTTTCAGCTCACCTTTACAATATAATAACGTGAGACTTTATATCTAAATATAACAAATAATGACACGAGAATACAAAGCAAACACCGCGGGTAGCATAACATCATAAATTATTACTCAAGACCTACCGCTGGGAGATACGTTGTAATCTGTTCCTCTTACTCATAATCGAAGGATGTAACAGAAGGAGAGGTTAGAACGCAGTTCTAAGCGGCAGGACAATAATGCTGCTAAACACCATCATCATCAGACTTCAACTCATTACTGGACTGGCGTATAACAACCATGATAATTAAATTTATAATTGTTCAACTCTAATATATGAGTATTAATGTACTTTCAATCACTCTTGTGGAATTTTAAGACCCACTCTTTTTCTCACTTTCGGCAGTCTTATTAGATTTGTGGGCACTATAATTACTAAGAGGATTTCTAGATCGTTAAAATACCTGTTTCACTTTAATAGATTCAAATGCATTCTCATCGAAGAAGAATTAATATTGTCATAAAACGGTATGTGTCTACCGCCTTGTAAAGGTGAAGGCTTTCGCTAACGTACCTGGAAGGTGATTCAATCTCCAGACTACACAATAAAATCTTATATTGTGGGATTTACTAATCAATTTATTGGACCTTGTTGTTTTAGCTCAGTTCCATATATATTTCACAGATATAAACGCTTTGGAGCAGAGGAGACATTTATTTTAATATTTATAAATTAATAAATTTATTTATATTTTTTTATGAATACCGCAAGAGACCTACCTGGTCAACTGTCTGGTTCTAGTGGGACTATGTCGTCCCCATTTGGGTTACATTGTGAGAATGTAGGGAGAGCGGAAGGGAAGGAGATTTAAATGGAGGTTAGAAAGTTGTGAGGCTTGTTCAGAAAGCAGTTGGTAAGCTGTTAAGGAGTAAAGGAAAGGAGTGAAGGAAACTGTTTAGATGTAACAAACTATCTGTTTAGAATATGAGTTTATGGTTTGGGAATCGGTTCCCGGCGAAGTTAAAAAAAAATATTCCGTAGTGCGAAAATCTCCAAGAAGAGCTTTTTGTTAAATTCAGACTAGGGAATGGGAAACAATAACTAAATTATGGAATGGACATCAACTGATAAGTGACGGAAATATTCAAAATATTCATAAGCATTTAAGTAAAATTATAATACTATCATACCAAAAAGATTGCATGGATAATGCTTTGGAATTCATTCCATAATTCAGAGTAATAAAAATAAAAAAAATACATAAATTACGAACAGAAAAGATGTAATGAAATTAAGGAGTATGTTTGACCGTCTCCCTTTGGAACATCAGGAGAAGTTTTGTTATTGGATTGGCGTACTCTGCGTCGCGGCTTCGTAAGCTTCCCGTGCGGTGGCAGAAAAGTGCTCTGAATGAGTGCACTCTCCCCAAACCCTCCAGAAACATTTCCGTAGGCGGAGTAGTTGGCGATACGCACTATTTTCTGCAAAAAAGTTTTTTCAACAGCTTTATAAACCAGTGATACATTATTTCGTTAGAAGAAATTTTTAGCGAATGTAGACATATCTTTCTCTTTTTAAATAATGTATCTACATAGATACGCTTTTATTTTCTGTTTCTTTTTTTTAAATTTTGTATCCCTTCTTATCCTCTCAAACGCTTTTTGCCACATTACGTCACTTTTTCCAAAGCCTCGGATTACTTTATAGCCACAATGTGGCAAGTACTCCTTAGAATCGTAAAAAAATTTTTTTGAAATTATTTCGAATGTTCCCGCGTTTTCCAAACATGATTATTTGATAAATGAAAGCTAACTTTAGGTATTGATTAACAGATACCACCCTTCTTCGTATTTTATGGACATCTGTGGGTCAGTCTAATATCGACATTATCTCAAACGGCGGGCCGTCAGAATATTTTCTCGACAATATCATTATTTACGTGTTTTAGTCGATTTTTCAAAAATATCTGTAAACCGGTGTAATAGTTATTGAATTATTAATGTATTTAAAGTGTTTAAATGTCGTAACAGTTAAAAATCAAGTGAATATTTTCAAAATAGTGTTTGTTGGTTAATACTCTGTTCGAGATGACTATTTTTGCAAATGCATTATTTTTAATAAATAGAGCACTAATCGAGTTAATTGTTGTTTTGCATGAAGTTAATGAACATATCTATGTGATGTGATGCAGTTATTCTTGGTAAGTGCATTAATAACTACATTTAACTGCAATGAATTGTGTGCATTCCACGACCAAAATATCTGACAATTTTTTTTTCATACGAAACATTTAAACTCTTCAGAACTCTTAAAATTAAGTTTTATTATAGATATTTGTACATGTGTTCATTAATTGGAACATTTACATGAAATTTTATATAAAATTTTAATGTGGACGGAAAATTGAATTTCCTACGCCAGTTTATAACTAGAAAACCAAGAGAATGTATCCTTTTCTAATTTTTACGATTTTTTTATAATTTATGAATAAATCCTAAAGACATGAGATGATTATTAAAATATAGGTGAATTCGTTGACTATGAAGCACTTTATTCTGTTTGTATGTCTCCGTATTAAAATTCGAAAGAATGATTTTTTTTTAATTTGGGCGGAAAACTTTCAAAATGGTTACCAAAAAATCTCGAGCAATCGGAAAAAAATGTTTTAAATTGCGCTATCGTCACTGCAATGGTTATTTCAATATTTTTTCTTATGTTATAAAACAATTCAAGTGTTTTTTTGGTTGTTTTATGCTATCAGTTTCAGTTTTTTTGGCATGGTATAGAAAGTTGAGGCTAATGATGTTCTTGTAAAATTAATGTTCTACGAATGGCGCCTGACATTTATGTGGTATTTTCTGTTTAAAGGACATGCTCAATACAATAAATGTTATTTTACCTGTAGTTACTGGCATGATGTCTGCCTTAGGAAATAAAATATTGAACCCATCAATCTATGCCAGGTGAAGTTCAACATGTTTTAAATAGATTTTTGTTTAAAACTGGATAGATTTCTTTCACAAAGATTTACTCGCAAGGCCAAAATAATTCAGAATAAGATGAAAGCTATCAGTTTCAATCAGTAGAAATAAAATGTTTATCTGATCTGAATTGGTAAAGATTAAAATATTTACCTTTTAATCAGCTTTTATTTAAGTTCTTTTATGTGATTAATGAATAAGAATCCAACCTGCCGCAAGCCAGTGGGACTAAGACAACTCTTATTGGGGTAATGTCGTGTGATTTAATAGAATATGGAGAATTAATAAATGTTGATAGAATGGATGAGAACTATCAGAATATTAATTCTATTATTGAACTACCTGCGACTTACTGAAGTTAGTAAGGTAATAAGTCGAAGGTAGCAGGTCACCAAATACGACTAGAGCTCTAAACATTTAGATTTCGTTGGTTGTCTCTTACAAGGCCAATAGTGAAAGTAACTAAGAATTAGTATCCCAATTGTAATAACCATATATTATTAAAAGTGCGTGAAGATCGTTTTTTTTTAATACATACAAATGTGGTAGATAGGTATATGATGCGAAGTTAGATTTTATTTCAAGATAGGTACTAATTATTCTTCATCTGAAATTGCATGATCCTAGAGATGAAAAATGCATAAGTCAATAACAATGCCCTTTTTAATAAATCTCCAATGTCAAAATTTGTATTCGCTCAACCTCGAACAAAAAAAACATCAAACATGCTCCACGTGCGATCAATTGGCGATGACTCGCCATCATAATAAATACACTTGCAAAAATATATGGCATCTTTTATATTTTGACACGTAACTTAATAACCGGTTTTATTCATTGCTTGCTATCTTTACCACCTGTCGTCTCCTGTGCTAAAACGTACCTTTTAAAGAATTTCCATATTTTAATATTTTGAAAGATATTGTCTGGCGTTTTACATTGTTTTTGACGATACGTAGCTGACAACATTGATGCAAATTGAAAAAGTGTGAATGGACAAAATTTTTCTTTCTAATTTCAAGCGACCGGAACTTTAAAAACACAGCTTTTCTACTATACTGAGTGTTGAGAGACGTATTCGACTTACTTTAGCCACTGATTCCTTTCATTATTTGGAGTAATACATCAGTGAAAATCTATTGCCGGTTAAATAATTTACACATATTTTGTTATACATTATAACCACATAACATGTTGTCCAAATAAAATAAAATGCTAGTAAGTAAAGTAAATGAAATTTTGGTCTCCAGTAACATTTTTGAGGGATTCTGTGGCTATACTCGACTTGGTGGCCAGTGATGGATGACATGTGTAGGAATTTTTTTGGTTTAGAAATAAAAATGAAAAAAAAAACTTTTAAAAAATACAACAGAAAACACAATTTTCTTTACATTTTTTACTCCAAATGATGTCAGGAATCACTGCTAAAGTAAGTCAAGTACGTCCCTTGATAGCCCGTACAGGTACGTACCTACTTATGGCAAAGTTTGTTCCTGGCTTTACACCCTTAGTCACGAAGTCCAAACTTTCTAAAAATTAACTACAATGTAAGATACGTTTTTAGATTTTCACGGCCAAAAGCATTTTCGTTGTTTGTTTTTGGGGTGTTATGCCGTGTTGTGCTACCTCCTTCTTTAGCCGACGTTTCGGACAGCGTTGCAGTGTCCATCATCAGGGCAGATCCGACTACATCGACGGATCTGCCGGATCTGCCCTGATGATGGACACTGCAACGCTGTCCGAAACGTCGGCTAAAGAAGGAGGTAGCACAACACGGCATAACACCCAAAAACAAACAACGAAAATACAATGTAAGATGTACGCATCGTTCAGGAAAGGTTTATTACTTTTCTCAATTTTTTGTTATTTTTGAAGAAGAAAACTCTGGTGGTTTTTTGGAAATTTTAAGGAAACCCCCTTTAAAAATCATATGCCTCGTTAACCCCTCTGCGAGCGTGAAGGTAAATGGAGCCTTAATAAATAAAAATATATCTATTCACTGGGCTCCGAAATAACCTTATTGGGATTATCTGAAGTATACCACAACCTCTAATAAACTACCGCACTTTGTGACTCTCGGCATACTTCCAGTAAATATCGTATCATTTACGAGATAAAGTAAAATCACCTTTACACATGAGTATTTTTAATTTTTTTATTCATAAACAATTTTTTTTTTCTTTTGAAGTAAACTTTAAATAATTAGCGTAATATATACCTACTCGTGGTATACTCTCATTTTTATTCATTATTACTAGCCTAAAGCCCTCCGCTCATGCAGAAATTGAAACCAAACTAAAACTGGCGGGTTGCTATGGTTTCCAACCAAACTTATATCAGTTTTACGATTTCAGTAATTATTTCTGCTTGTTTAACCACAGACAAAGAACAATCAGCTGTCATCGCAGTCATCTGTCGCTGAAATATTGGCGCTGGCGACTAAAAAACAAACAAAAAATTGATAACTGACAACAAAACTGGCGTAACCATTGTAAACGGGCAAACTGGCAACAGCCGGCCACGGCAAATAGCATAGCGAGTTGCGAATCACTGATTGCGTTGCCATTGACAACGGGTTTTGGGGAAGTTGTGTAGTGTGCGGACCATCATATTGACGTCCACAGGATGGCGAGTTTAGTTGCAAACTGGTTTTTTTCAGATGCCCATGAGCGGAAGCACTAGATTCAGGCATCACTTTCTAAATTCAAAATTACCTTCTCACTTTATTCCAGAAGTTATTGATTTCAGTATTTTTAGAATACATTTGAAAGTAATATTAACATTTCAATTATTTTTTCATTTTACTACCCGGCTTTGCCTCAATTTATAAATTTATTTTCTTTTTTAGAGAATTAAAATAATGGAAAAACAATTCCGCGAATTAGCTTATTCCTCTATAATAACTTATAAAAATGCTCATTTTGTCCGAGAATTGGTAAGCGGAAACTGTTTTATTTTATCATAATGCACGATAAACATACATTTCGTATTTGATTATCCGATATAGGAGGTAATTCCTCGTACTCGATACCTGACCGGAACTACGATATAAGCTCTTGCAAATTCATGACTGCATTACATTGGAAATACTCGCACTATTAATCCGTGAAATTATTTTTATCTCCGCAGTGCAGTTCCGATCGTGATTGTGCTATTATGCATAATATTGTAACAAGAGTTGATAACGAGATAAAACGAATGACCGAAAAACGTTAGAGATTAAAAAATTATGTAATACCCTATTTCAACTTTTAAACCAATACGACGGAATTTAATAAAACAGATTAAAAGTTTTTTTACAGTTCGACGAAAGTCGAAACAATTGTCACAACAGAACCATTGTGAATTTTGGCAGGCATCTACTAAAATAATTCTGGTAAATTCGTTGTTATTTTTACGCCTGACGGCTGTTTCACTTTTACGTAGTAATAACTCATAACGCTCTTGAGATGATTTTTTACCTCAAATCATCGAAATATTTTTATTATTATCACTAGATTAGTGTGAGATATTTCAAGATTTTTGAAAAAAATAGGTATTCAAATCGGATTTTGATGCTGTTGTAAGTTGTAACTTAGGGCAACAGACGAAGAGGACACTGTTTTGTTGAAGGGGACAGATTTGAATGATTTTTTTTTTACCTGAATAGCGCACAAGAGTCCCAACTCCTCCCAACCGTTTGGTGCCAGTGAGAATGGCATCCCCAATTGGGGTATGTTTTGAGACTAAGGATAGTAGGAAAGGGAATGAGATGGGAGAGAGGAAGGTAGGGAAATACCTAGCTATTCAGATCCGGTTACCAAATACGGCAAAACTCTATTTCCAACAACATTTCAATTCTTACAACAGGGCGATAGGTACTAGAATGTTCTGCTCTGGAATGTGCCGTAAATAATATATAACATATTATATAAGAAAAAAATTATGGAATAACAAATTAATCAAATTAAATTTACCTGTGCACGCCGGAAGTTGAAACCGCTACCTTCGGATTGCTGGTCGAGAGCCTTATCCCTCGACCACGGAGGCCTTCGATCTAAGATCTTTGGGAAAATAGACAGGTGATGCGGACATACTAATCAATCGATCGACAATAATTTCGTTATTTCTTATTAAACTGCCCTGCAACTTTATCAATATATTTTCTACCAGTTATTAACATAAAGTTCAACCACTTATTTTTTTGACAAGATTGTAATTTATGTTTCTTAAATCTTTGCAAAATAAATACAGTAATTTATATCTTTACTTTTTTGAAAGTGCCACACTATAAACAGGTAATTATTCAATTACTTGATGCTGTATAGAGCTGCTTGTCGATGAATAAATACATCGCTAACATAACAATGGACTATTTAGAGAAAGCAAACAATGCAATCAGTATCGGAGTTTCAGTGGTTATAAGTTATTGTTGTATATTACAATTGGTGTATACCTAGTACATCCTATATTTACACTGTTTATGGTTTCAGATGTAACAATAATTAAACCGTTATTAAATTTCAGTGAACCAGAAACGTTTCTACTATTATGTAGGTTTATTTGCGTAAACAACGTAGTATTTTGCTGTTCTGCCAGGCACAATTACGATAATAATAATTGAAGAAGAATATAATTCTAAAAAATCTAAATGAATTATGAAACATGACAAGACCCAGAAAAAAGTAACGGTCGCAATTGGGAATCGAACGCAGGATCTCTGTCTTATCGGGACATCGTCTAAAACCACTCGGTCATTGGGACCTACTTTATTTACGTCATCGGTCCTCGGTTTGCAAATGTATAGGCAGCTTTATTTGCATTGCTTGTACTGACAGATTTTTTAATAAAAAATCTTTCTTGGAAAAATGTACATAGATATTATTACTATATGAAGTATGTCCCAGTATCCTTGTATATATATATATATATGTATATCCGAATCCAAGAAGATTAATGTCCATATCTTTCTTGCTACAATCTAAACAATGTGTACTCGGGACATAAATATCTTAAATTCCTATTATTTACGAGAAATTCTAGCCTCTATTCCCTTTTTTGTAGTTAATAAATTTCCTACTGGATATTTGAGTATTCTTACCAACAGAAAATAATGTATATTTGTACATTGGATATCGTTAAGACGTTTTGATAATGTCTGCTTCTTTTTTATATCGATGTTATTTTTTCTCGTTGTGTACGCAACTATATGAATCTCCCTCTAACATATGTTCCCTCATTTCTCCACCCAACCTGTTATCCGAATACCTGCCCCTATCTAACAGTGTGTAGCTGATATACCTACTTTTACAACTATACATTATTGTACAATCAGTCTGTTCGAGCAACCTATGCAATGATCACCATAGTGATATCTCAGTGCATTTGATATCAACTCTGCTAAAGCATAATGTACTTAATCAATCTAGTATGTGCTTGTGCAGTGATTGTATCCAGCTGTGTCCCTCAAAATAATAAAAAGGATTCACCATAATTCAATCTCAGAAGGCAACGGGTAAGTCAGTCCTTTACAAATATACAAATGTTTACCAACTCCCACATAGTTGTGTCAACTTGAAAAGTTTATAATTTGTCAATACATTATGCGACTCCCCGTATATTCTTAAAATAATAACATTTTCGAAATTATCTGAAGGACCAAAAATAGACGTGACCGCGCGCCACTAATTTTTGAGGCAATGGCCACTCTAGTGTATCTAAAAGCTTCCGGATTGTAGACATAGATGGCAGTGCTAAAAGCTGTCCTTAGATTCCGCTAGATGGCAGGTAGTGTCGGAACCAGGAGAGGGTCAAACAGCTCTGGGAGTGCGTTCACTGGTACACTCGTGGAGATTCCATTCAGCCAGCTTCCAGTTAGTTCAACTGACGAGATCTATATTGTAAACCGCGAAGTGTATAATAATCGCAGATAATAACATAAAGTATCTATTATTCCAAGAATCTCCACCAAAATATTGCAGAATCTGTTAGTGTCTGTAATAAATAACAGTACGCAACACTTACAATAACTATATTTTTTTTTAAATTATCTACGGGTAACTTTTCTTTTGGCATGGTGTAGAAAGGTAAGGCTATAAATGTTCTTGTTAAATGAATGTTCTATGAATTGTGCGTGATATTTGATATTTACATGATATTTTCTATTTAGAGGACATGCTCAATACAGTAAATGTTATTTTACCTGATGTTAGTTACTGGCATGATGTCTGCCTTAGGAAATGAAAATGTTGACCAATTGATGCCAGGTGAAGTTCAACACGTTGTAAACTGAGTTTTATTTAAAACCGGATACATGTCTTTCTTAAAGGCAAAAGATTTACTAGCAACACCAAAATAATTCAGAATAAGATATATTTATGAATACTAAGATTCTTCTTGAATCACTTTTCGTCTCTAAATGATTTTAGATTTTCATGGCCAAAAGTATTTTTCTATAAGCAAATCTTTAAAATCATCATACAAGTAATCTAAGAAAAATTGAATATTTTCCTAATGGGTATCGTGTAAACTTATTTGCCAATATAAAAAGCTGTAAATTTTATAAACAAATATATTAAAATGCGAAATAAAAGTAAACAATTTCACAAATTAAACGAGTCGTTGCTTAAGAAGAACAAAAACGTTAATTTAGTTTTTTCATAAGTTTATTTTAGGGATTTTTTTTACGTTTTGGTCAACAGCGTAAAGGTATTGACCATTCTGCCGTAGTATTGAAGGGGACAACACAAATTGAACGAGGAAATGGCTTGAATGTCTAGATTTTACCGCGCACTTCCAGCCATTACCCGGAACTATAATATAAATGTGGGATGTGTAGAAATGTTGAGCACCTTGGTTAAAAATAGTTCAAATCGTTATTCCCACGTAATAATCGTCACAATTTTAGCAAATTGAATTATTTCAGATGAATACCAATAGTTCTTTACCATTGCAAAAAACATTAAGTCCGAATCAACTAATTAATATATGTGTACAAAGGTAGGCACAGGCAAACCATATTAAAGAAAACACTTCGAATGTGTTCATGCACAAAACAAATTAAATTTAATAATTTACTACGCTAAACCACATAAGGAAGGAGCTCTAGAAATCTAAAATGATTTTCCTGTACTTCTGTCTCTCGCTGTTGCTTTAATTAATTCTCATTGTATTGATTTTTCATACCATTTATTTCATTACAACGAATTTCTGTCCCGATAAAGCACTAGAGTAACTACCGGAAAGTACTAAGTGCGGAGACAATATCAGTCACGTCAAAATAATATGTAGAAGATACTTTAACTTATAGTTAACCATATAATATACCAAAAGAGAAACACTAAAAATTGTGGAAACACTACACATAATATAATGAAATCTGAAGCATCTATAATGTTATGAAATGCTTCTTGCTTTTGTGTTTAGAGGTGACTTTTTTTATTTTCTGATGACGCCATAAAGTGTATGTGTGATAAATGGTATTCAACTTTTATAAAAATGGAATACAAAAACGCGTTTTTTTTTTCTTTTGTTTCCGCTGATTTTTTTCATCCCATCGATTCATCAAACAAGTTGATAGATCACAGTGTAATAAAATATCCCAATACTTTTTTACCCCCTTTAAAAACACATATTGCTAAATTGTATTTCAGCTAATAAATTCTTTATTTGAAAATTGAAAAAAAATAGCCCCGGTCAAATATTTTTTTCTGAGCTTCTTCCCAACCAATGTAGGTCAGTGCAATTACAATGGATAACCACGTCACGTAGTTGTGAAACATCAAATTTTGTGACTGTCAAAAAATAAATCAAGGAATCATGTTTATAATTATTCCTAAAATCGAGTTTACCAGGTAGCCCGAAAGTTATATAAAAAATAATATTAAAAACTGCTAATTTTTATTTCCGGTGCGATCTTGAGTGGTAGATACTTTCGGTATCAGCCTGATGAAAGATTTTAATAGCAAGTGAATTACCCTCCTTACACTATCCCATTTCTTTCTGCTCCTGATCACATTCAAACTTACGATGTTGGAAGCTGTAGGGATTCTTGTGCGGTATTCACATAAAAAATTAAAATAATAAACCCCGGGTAGAAACTACAAGTAACATAATAAATAAATAATATATTCCGGAAGTAGGTATAGAATTTCGATAGGAGTTTTTAAAATAAAAGAAATTCTCGCAGATTCTCCACAGTTTTTCTAATATAAACATTGGTTGGGTAACCCACTACCCCTGTTTACCATTCGCCTAGCCCTGGCGGACCTCCCTTGTCCCGGGTGGAGAGGGATTTAAATTAAATGGATCCCTTTATGGGAAAAATCAAATCACTAGAAGTAAAAAGGCACTCTGTGTTGTCATTTAGTTGAAAGCAGAATAAAGTTTACAGCGTGGTCCCTTTGTGGTCGATTGAATTGAATGAAAACCCATAATTATATAGATATGCATTCTCAACATTGAAGGGGTTTTTTGTACCAATATTGGAAAAGATTGTGTAATGTTTATAGTGGTTAGTAAGGAGAAGAAAAGAGAAAGAATATATTATGATAACAAATATTTCACATTACTGCTTCCATTTGTGGAGCCAGTGGAACTATGGCGAGCGATAAAGTGATATAGACCGAGCCCACATACATTATGAATTATGACGTTATATTTATCTATTGTTTGTGCCTAGCTTATCACTTAAGAGCGCTTGACTAGCAGCTGAGAATAAAAGTTTAAAAATTCTTACAACTGTACAGGGAGGTTCCAATGAGAAAGATCGATTATACCTCGTATCAATTTTTTTAAATTAACAATTTAATATCGATTTATTTCATTCAAAATTTGCTTTAATATATACCTACATTCAAGTAAGCAATAAAAATGCTCAAAACGTACGATGATAAATTATTAAATACAGTGTACTTCTTTTAAGTATTTTTTGATCATAAGTATTTATGATTTTTCAATAATGTCTAAACAAAATAAGTGTGTAAAAATAATTTGATATATTTTAGTTAGTATAACCTAAAATAAATAGAATAACTGAGCTATGTTTGTCACAAAACACGTTCTCGGATTTATTTTTTAATGATTTTAATTTATCTAAAATTAAAATTTTGAAAACTGTGTTGACTACATTATGTATTGATTAATTTTTTTGGATTATTATATGATTTGATATTTGTGTTGCTTAATAGAATCTATCGTTTGAAAATTGAACAAATATGCCAACGACCAACGGTATAACCTTAGTTTATTAAAAGTTTTAAAACTGCGTGAACCAGATAAAATAACAATCTTTCAAAATCAATTTATGTTTTTTTTGTAAAAAAGAGGCAATACATTTAGAATTTGATTTAAGAAGATAGACTTCGCTTTTCGGCCCATACAAAAAGGGCGCCCGGGAAAAAAACACTTTTCTACATCGAAAATTGCACAAAATGAATATATTTTTTTTATACTGCCTTTTAAAGGGTGAAAACTATGTCGGTATGTTTTCGAATTTTCGATGCGTTTCGTATTAACGTAAACATTCACTGTCAAAAATGTACGATTTATCAAAAAATATTATTTAAGGAAAAAGTGCTGCTAACTCAACTCTCATAAAGAATTATGCTACCGACGTAGCTTCTTCTTTCTAAAAAATATATATTTTATAAAATTTCAATTTCGTGAAAGTTTCGGTGTAGAAAAGTGTATTCTCCATAAACCCCTTTTCGAGCGATTTCTGTAGGTAAATTTGAGCGTTGTCTCATTCGCACATTTCGCATTCGCATGTATTGTAAGTGTGCGTGAGCTTATTGTGAGCGGGACAGAACGACAGACGCGGGTGTTCCGCGTGTGGTTCAAAGTCTAGCCTAAAAGGGACTACTTTCCGGCAGTCTCTGGTAATACCCTGTTAAGTGGATATTGATCAAAATACACCCGGACAAAACTTTGATATTCATCCACCGGTTTCCAATATTCTTCAGTCGCACAAAATGTCACAGAACACTGCAATGTACGTCCACTTCTGAGACAGATTTGACCCGGTATACCTTAAGTGTAAGTTTTTCATAAAATAAAACTAACATTATCTGCATAAAATGTTAACTATATGATGGAAAGTTCACTGAAGTTAACTGTGAAGTGAAGTACTATTTGTTTGGAACACTATGTTTTTAAAGTAAGGTCTCACATTCAAAGAATAAGAGTTCTGTTTTTTTAGTACAAAAATCATGGAAGTGGTTGATTCTTCTTTTTTCATGGGGATACCGCACAAAAGTCACAATTGCTCGCAACCGCCTGGAATCAGTGAGACTATGGCATCCCCAATTGGAGTATGTGGTGGGCTGAAGATAGTGGGAAGGGGAATAAGACGGGGAAAAGGGAGGTGGGGAAATTCCTGGATATTCAGATCTGGCCACCAAACACGGTTAAAGTCATTTCAAGCAACGTTTTTATTCTTAATGGTGGTCTTACCCCAGGGCGATACTGAGAGAATCTTCCATACTGGAACATAATGCAAATATACTTTATAATTTTTAAAAATAATAACACAAATCATCCAAATAAAAAATACTTGCGCATAACAATCCTACATCAATTATAATGCAGAAAAACTTGTGGTGAATTAAATAAAATTTGGATGATTCTGGGTCACTTCTTTTTTTTTAAATTAGCTTCACACAGGAGTCCCAGAGAAAAAAAATCCCTCAGGGCCTATGTCATCTTTGAGGGTGCCGTGTGGAGGGTCTTTTAATGGAAAGTAAGGAGAGAAGAAGTTCTAGGAAGGAAGAAGGTAAGAGAGGTGGGTAGGAATCTGGGGTTCAATGTGACAGCAATCCATCCCACCCACTGCGGTGTAAGGTGATAGGTCGAGAGAGAGAGTCCGGGTGGAAAGGACAAAATGTCTCCCTCAACCAGTCGCTCCAGATCCTGCCTGCCCGTGGGCAAACACATCCGTTGCCAAGACAAAGATAAATCTTACCCCCTGAACCCGGGCATCCGTGCTAAGCTACACCAAATGTAGCGAACCACTTGAGGGGACCTATGGTATGGTATTGGTTATCCAGTAAATGGTTCCCGGTGCAGAGGTACCTAAACCCGCCTCCCAAATTGATAAATACACTAGTAGTATATTTTAAAAATGTCATACTCATACCGGTCCGTTATACCTCCCGGTGTTATTTTACAGCACTGCTGTATTCCTGCATGCGTAATATTTAGAGCAAATGTGTAAATAATATTTTATTATAACTTTTACTATAACTATAACTTTTTATAATTTTACTATAACTTTTATATTTTATACCTATTTGAGTCACCTAATCGAGAACCATTTTCTCCGATTGCTGCTCAACCTTGATGATTTTCACTTCGCAAGTAATATCTTAGTGTCATTATACAATACCTGTCATCGAAATGCCTTGGAGATATAATACATAAGTTATTTATGTAGGATTCATCAGTTATCCATTATTCTTCATTACGAAGTGCTGGAAACATGAAAGGGGGTAGCAGAACCCTCGTCATTCGTCTTTATTGACTTAAACACACAAAAAGCATTAACAGGTAACACAACACTGGAGTTAATAATAATTATTGTAGTGTTAATTTGGTACATTAAACATGTGTACATAATATAATATACCAATCAACAAGTCGTGCCATGCGAGCAATTTCTCGTCGATATAGAACACTTTAGTGAAATATGTTAAGTGACTATGTAAAATTTCTTTAGTGACTTTTGTAAGTTTAATTAAGTGACTTTTGTGAAGTTTCATTAAGTGAAGTTTTCTGTAATGGCTTTTGAAAAATATTATACTTAGGGACTTTAGCAAAATTGGTTTAGTGACTTTTGTTAGTTTAATTAAGTGATTTTTGTGAAGTTTCATTAAGTGAAGTTTTCTGTAATGGCTTTTGCAAAATATTATACTTAGTGATTTTAGCAAAATTGGTTTAGTGACTTTTGTTAGTTTAATTAAGTTATTTTTGTGAAGTTTCATTAAGTGAAGTTTTCTGTAATGGCTTTTGCAAAATATTATACTTAGTGATTTTAGGAAAATTGGTTTAGTGACTTTTGTAAGTTTAATTAAGTGACTTTTGTGAAGTTTCATTAATTGAAGTTTTCTGTAATGGCTTTTGCAAAATATTATACTTAGTGACTTTAGCAAAATTGGTTTAGTGACTTTTGTAAGTTTAATTAAGTGACTTTTGTGAAGTTTCATTAAGTGAAGTTTTCTGTAATGGCTTTTGCAAAATATTATACTTAGTAACTTTAGCAAAATTGGTTTAGTGACTTTTGAAAATTTTGTTTGGTGACCTTTGCAAAATATAGCACTGCCGATTCGCCACATTGAAATTAAAACTCTAAAGCATAATCTCAGTTTATGCTGTAATTAAGTTATAGACGCGCGCCCAACATAATATGTACAAGGTTGATATTTGTCACATGAGAACGGGTCGTTTCTAATACATGTTCTTGATTTCAACAGCTCGGCTGTGGGACGATTTGCCGGCCTCTGTGTTTCCTCCCTCAGGATGGAGTTACCTCCTTTGTGGAGTTAATGTAAAAAAAGGTACAAATTATATTTCTATTATATTCATATCTGACCAACTAAAGTCATTTCAAGTTTCCGTTTTGATTTACAATAGTGGTCTTTCACCTTGCATCTGTCAATTTGAAACTTAAAAAATTTAATCATATATTTTTTTATGTCATTGAAGAATAAGATAATATCTAATATTTTAAATATGAAATAAACAAGACACAGAAAAATAATAAAAGATAATGGTCGCAACTGGGACTCGAATCCAGAACCTTACGTCTTACCGATAAGATAAATAATAAAGATAAGTAATATATCTATATTATAATAAAGGTAGCTGCCAATAATATGGAAAAAAAAATTAGCTGAAGATAATATTGTTAATTCTGAAATTTGAAATATAAAGTTGACAATTCCGACAGTCTCATAATAGATCGCAGTGGCCCAATTGTTGGAGATGTGTGTCCCGGTAAGACGTAAGGTTACGGGTTCGAGTCCCAGTTGCGACCATTATCTTTTATTATTTTTCTGTGTCTTGTTCATTTTCATATTTAAAATATTAGATTATTATTGTTATCTTCTTCTTCAATGATATATTACATTGATGGGAATAACCTTCAAAAGTTAAAAAGAGAGTTTTTCTTATAATAAAAAAAAAATAATATTCATTTAGACTTTTATAAAAAGTCAATAGGTGTTCCATAAAAATTAAATCGGATATATTTATCCGAGACACTATCTGGGTAACAAATACATTATTTGAATACTTGTTTCCAATAATAAAGGTAGCTGCCAATAATATGAAAAAAAACATTAGTCGAAGATAATATTGTTAATTCTGGAACTTGAAATATGAAGTTGACAATTACGACAGTCTCATAATAGATCATAGTGGCTCAATTGGTAGAGGTGTATGTCCGGTAAGACGTAAGGTTCTGGGTTCGAGTCCTAGTTGTGACCATTATCTTTTATTATATTTCTGTGTCTTGTTCATTTTCATATTTATAATATTAGATTATTATTGTTATCTTCTTCTTCAATGATATATTACATTGATAGGAATAACCTTCAAAAGTTAGAAAGAGAGTTTTTAATTATTATAATAATTTATTTTTTTTAATTACATAATGTGAATTGAGTCCCTGCTACTTCAAACCGTCTGGAGCCAGTGAGACTATGGCATTCCCAATTCAGGTATATTGTGAGGCTGAAGGTAGTGGGGAGGGGAGGAGGAAGCTGGAAAAGTTCCGAAACGGCTAATACCATTTCATTAGTGTGATACTGACTGGTTTTCTACTGGAAGGTGCCCCAAATATTATATATATAATTTATAATGATTTAAATGTGAAACAACACAAATTAATCAAATAAAACTACTCGATTTGAACCCGCGACCTCCGGACTCACAGTCAAGAACCGTCTTCGTCCATCATGGAGGCCATCAAATTAAATATGAATTTGCCCACGCTGGGTTTCTAACCCGTGATCTCTAGTTCCCAAGCCTGGATCTTAACAGATCAACCACGGAGGTCGTCAAACTTACATTATTAATGATTTTAGAATACTTTTACATAAATATGATCAAGTGACCTTTTACTTTCATAAATTAAATTCGTTATTCGAATTTCTCATCCAATAGTATGTGATCGGCTCGTTTATAATTATTATGTTACGGCAAAAAAAAAAAGTGCAGAATTTTTTTATTTTTTCAAATTGAAAAATCTGAAGAAATGACATAAAAATTATGTTAAAAAATGAAAACCTATTTCAATAAGTAGAATGACTTTTTAAGTGTATTTTAAGATTCCGGATGTGATATGAAGTGAGTTATAAAATAATCCCACGAATTATTTAACAGAAATCTACATATTTTTACCGAAGTCCTCCGTTGGCGTCTTTAATATATTCATTTAAATCTTTGATTGTGGTCTCGAAAAATGTTTTATTGCTTGTAAAACCTTGACGTTTTACGAATGCGAATTCATAAACAGACCAAACTGGGTATTTCCAAAGTAAAATTGTAGAGCATTGGTTCCCAAATCGGACTTTATGGACCCCTAAGGGTCGATTTCAACTTGCTAGAGGCCCATGTCGGCGATAAAATTGGGGGTCCACGAGAATTAAATGGGGTACACGCAAGTGAACCCCGATTTACAATAATACAACAATTCAAAACAATTTAATAGCAACCGGATGAAATTTTTATCGCAATCGTATGAATAGTATAGGAAATAATTTCATAACGCCAGAGCTCACTATCCCTTAACTATCCTGGGTATGCGCACATCATATTCCCAAAGTTTCATCGCAATCGGATGAACGGTATGGCTGCGCATAAAGCACGACCAAACAAACAAACAAACAAACAAAAATTAGTTTTTATATTATAGATAATAAAGCTGCTATTATGAATTTGGCAAGACATAGAATACGCCATTTTTGATAATTCAGTTTTTCGTGGATTTTGACACTTTTATGCATTTCCTTAATAAACGAAACGTTTTTATTAAATTAGTTTTAATTCAGAAGCTATAATAAATTTGTGGTTGACACTTTTGACACACACGTATTTCGGCATATCGCTCGCCGGACATTCTCATTGCATATCCGATATGCTAAAATAGGCCAAGCCAAATAACGCTAGCGTTTTTATGGCTGTGTCTGTCCCCATATAGGTAGAATTTAAAATTACCGTGTTTTCAGAATTGATGAGTTCTGCAATAGCAAAGAACAAACTTTCTTCTTGTTAATCTAGTTACAACTTACCATAGTAGTTTAAATTGGAAATGATTTTTTTTATTATTTATGTAGGTACTGTAATACAAAAACATGTTTACAGTAAGTTCTTTAAATTAAAATCACATCTCTGCTTGTTTACTATATTCAGATTACTTTAGTTATTAAATTTTCACAACACATCATCCTAACCTCTAGCCGACCTCTAGAATATCTCCGAACGAAGAGTTTTCCTTCTGTTTTGTTTGTATTAAGATTCTGTTTTACCTCGAATAATCCATCCGTTAATACTATTTTGCTCTTTTTTGTTGCCTATATCCATATCCTATATATATATATTGCCTATGTTGAAATATCTTTGTAAATATACTAAACATAGAGTTAATATTTTGGGTATTCCTCCACAATACATCCATTAAATTATTAATTTATTGGATTAAATAAATACAACATATAAATATTTACTGAGTGTACAGCACCGGAGAGCGAGAAAGTTTTTAGCACGGTAAGGGGAAGGTTAATAAGGATTCGTAACGTAGGTACGGACGTTGTGAGTGATAGAGACTAGGCCCCCAGAGCCTCAGGCGTCACCCTGTGGATATCATCAATCCCGCCAGGGAATGAATGAAGCGGGCCGCATTCACACATCGCCGACTCTTTAAGGCCACATCTATGCATCATATGGGCACAACGGCTATGGGAGGGCCTCCGACTACAAATTATGCCGCTACGTAAGGGGCTGAAGACCACCAGGTCTCTCGGCCAAGGGGAATCACTAAATATAGGAGATCTAATGAGCACTATTTGCAAGCTTAGTTACCCTGCTTCACAAGAAACACTTCTTATAAGAAATGACTTTGTTGATTTACATTTTAAAAATTGTTATAATTTATGAGTGTTTTATAAAGCTTTTTTAATTAATATATCAAGCCGTAATACATGTGATATTGTGAGCTGAAAATTATTTTGTTGGCTTAGATTTCCAAACAAAAAAAAACAGATATTTTTAATGACATTACCAACTTTTCTTTTTCGTTTTCTAAAGACCTTTTTTTACGGCTCTGAGGAAAATAAATTCACTCAGGGCTTATGTCATCTTTGGGGATGCTATGTTTGGGGTCTTTAAGGAAAGGAAGGGTAGGAAGTCCTGGGAATGAAAAATGTATGAGGGTGGGTAGGAATCGGGGGGTCAATGTGTCCAGGAGTGACGGACGTATGAATCCATCTCTCCCGCTGCGGTGCAAGATAATGAGTCGAGAGAAAGAGCAGCTGAAGAAGGAAGGCCCGCCACACAGCAATTGGGTTGGAGCATTCGCCACGAAGACCTCAACACACCTCACCCGATAAACCCGAGCATCCCTGCTAAGTCACCAAACGTAGCGAACCACATGGGCTGATCTACGGCAGAGGTATACATTTTCAAGTGAATTGTTCCCGGGGCAGTGGTACCTAATTTGATAATAAGTATAGAATAAACGTTCTATTTTTTATGTAACAAGAGTATTGTGTTAAAATTTAAAAGTTAAAAATTAAAGAAGTGCCATATTTTATTTTAAATACAAACATAAAACTAATACATTACGCACTTACTTTTATTTTCGTCTAAATTACTGGCAATTTGCACCTAGGTGCATTTATCAACCATATAAAAATAAAGTTAAAATTAAAATTTAAAAAAAAATTAAGTAAAAAAATTTTAAAAAAATAAAGTAAAATAAAATAAAAAATAAAAATATATACTGTAAAATTCAACCGCCATAACACAGGGTCATCCCTAGCATGGAGGGTGAAATATCACAATAAACTTATGTACTTGCCCTTGAGGTGATTTCTCACAAAAACGGCGCTTTACAAATTATCCAATTATTGTTTTTTTATTTATATTATTACTTTCAATAAATCATGTAACTAAATAAATAAATAAATACTTATATATATATATATATATATATCTAAACATTTTTTTCTTATCATCTTAAACTATATACATGTCCTGATTGTTAAACGTGAAATTAACAATATCACACCTATCTAGGTGTGATATTGAAAATTTTATGTGTAAATCGGCATTTTTTAGTCGTGAACTACCGTTGACTCACGGCGGTGTTTTCACTACTTCAAGTGAGAAATTTAGCTATTTGTCTCAAAATATTACACTCATAAATCTTCGGAGTAATTAGCATGAATAAATACTTAAATTAATTATTTTACTGATGTTTTGTCAAAATTACGAAATGTTTTCTAAACCAAAACAAAACAGAAGCGTACACAATGTACGCAATGTTTGTTGTGTATAAATAACATAACCGACTGTAAGTTTTATCCCAGTTCTCGTCAATACTTGAGAAATTTAAAAGTAACTCGGGTACATGTTCAATATTAAAACATGAAAAATATGTTTTTATGGTAAAAAAAACATTAGCATTTTGTAAAAAGTTATTCACCTTTTTTTACTTCTATCATCTGGTAGAATCACCTCCCGAAGTTTGTACATTTTACTTCCGAACAATTTCGTAAAATATCATTTTTGATGTTTCTTCAAACTTCGCAAAATCACTTTGTGGCGTCATTTTGAATTAAATTAAAACAAATAACTTTGTATTAAACCACTATTATAAATTAATATTCTAATAGTGGTTTAATACAACGTTATTTGTTTTAATTTAATTTTTGATGATTCCTCCGACCAATCTTAATTTTTATGTAGATCGAAAAATCAATAATAAAAAAATCACAAACAGAATAAAATGACTAAAATTCACAGCATTTCACTATCAAGTTGATACAAAAAAAATTGCTATCCATGTTTTTTTCATCAACATTCACAATACTGAATACATGAAAGGTATCTGTTTATGACACGCGACAATCTGACTGAACGCCATTACGTGACGCTGTGACTTTATTTGATTTGATCAGCTTCCGCTCAAATGACGTAGACTCGTCATCAAGGAATCTTCACATTTGATGACTTTCCATTTAGCCATTCCCCTCCGTCAGCGATTCCAGAATATCGTCGATTATACCCGGCCTCGGAGAAACCTTAAAGCGGTTAAGGAAAAAACCTTTTTTTCCCCGGATAACAAAGCCTTAAGGTTTGAAGGGAGGCTTTAGATTGTAACCTGCGACGCAGCTACAGTTTTTTGTTGAATGGACTTTTCTTCTTGGTCGTAAATACTGCTTGGACAAAAGCGGACGACTTTTTTTAAGTGCCTTTAAAGTCGTATTAGATAAAATTCGTAATGCAAAAGTATTAAAAGTTAGCTTCATGGAAACTAAACGTGATTTATTACTAATCAGTAATCACATTAAACTTTTAAGATTTGTACTTACACTTTAGTATTAATGAAAGTTTCCTTCTCAATTTAACATTATCAGTAATTAGATTTTCCAAATCATTAAGTTAATTGCCTCGACCTATAGATAGATGAAATTAATTGAAAAAAATAAAATGTAAATTATTGTGCACGTAAAATAGATAATTAAGTAATCACGAGTATTAAAGTAGTTTTATATTGCTGGAAAGATGTGTGGAGAATCTTGTAGGTTAATTTATTGTAATAAAAAGTATGAGGGTTGAGTAGGAAATATGAATCCGTTCCTCCCGCTACGGTGCAAGACGATGTTCCGAAAGAGTCCTGTTGGAGAGGTAGAGGTTCTCCCTCAACCAGTCCCTCCCGATCCGGCCTGCTGGTGGGCAGATGCATCCACCGCCAAGACCCGGATAAACCTCACCCCATGATCCCGGAATCCCTTCTAAGTCACCAAAGGTAATGAACCACTTGGGGTGACCTATGCCAAAGATGTTGATTGTCCAATAAATTATTCATATGGAAAGCATTGCATAAAATATTACTTGGAGTTTTTTTTTATTTCATCAAAAAAAATACTTTTTTATATTTATTTATACTGGGTTTTACAGATGTTCTCACTTGCGTGAGAACAATCCAGTTATAAAACTCAGTTAATGTCCAAATACAAAAATCTACAATTATATATATAATTAACTACAGATACATTAAATAAATCTACAATTACATACAATTAAATACAGACACATACAATTAGGAAAGTAAACATCCCAAAAAAAATTATATACAAGCTCACTCAAGTGATACATTACAATGAGCGGCAAGAAGCATAAAAAACATTAGAGGCATGCATAAGAGAGACAATTGACACAATATAATTAGTTATAATTTTTTTAAATATCTACTTCAGCACACTCTATTTTGTTATATAGTCGACACATCTGGGTCAGATGGCTGAAGTAGGCGATATTATTTTTAAATGTATTCAGGTGAAAAATGTTACGGCGTCTTAAACAATGGGAGTTCTTACTCTTATCATTATAAAGTTAATAATAGAATATAGTTTAAATTTCAAGGTTAATTTTCTATAATTTGGCATGGAAGAGTACTTGTATAGGAAATGGTTCTCATCTAGTTTTCAAGATTAGTTTTCAAACATTGTTTAACCCTTGGTACCGTTCACCGTTGCCTAAGACATTGTAAACTGAGGACATTGTTGTTCGTGAAGTGCACCTGAAACTTTGTAGAATTATTACTCATCTCTGCTGCTCATATTAATGCTAAACAATAATTCCATTAGCGTCACGTGGGAGGTTTTCTTGCTTCCCACGTGGGAAGAACTTCTTCGAGTACACCCTCAGTACATACTTATTAATTTTAATTAAAATATTGCTGACATTCCTTACAGCGTTTTGATGATTTTAATAATATACAGAGGAAACGAAAAAGATAAATACCATAAACATATTTTGTTTACATAAATTCATTTAAAAGATTATTCCTTCTCCAATGTGAAACGTGTGTCCCTTTAATAATCAATCTATCAATTAAAAATTCCTTACTATCATATATATAATACCGATTTTTATTGACAATAGATATGACAGCAATAAAATGGGTTGTTAGTAATTCATATTACTCGGTGTTCCCCAAACAAAATTAAAGATGTTCGTTGTTTTTGTGTTCGTAAAACTCCATTTAATTCTAATCTATCAAATTTAATTTAAATTAAATTTAATAATGTTGTTAATAATTTTTGTTTTTTATTATTGTGACAGCTGTTTTGGCTTAGTTTTAAAATGGTCTTCTAGCGTAAACAGCTGTCACAATAATAAGCAATGGCCTTTTTTATTGTTGTGTTTAATTCGTAGAACTCAATTTCATTTTTTTTATTTATTTTATTTAATAATGTTTTGAATTAATTTTAGTTTTTTATTATTGTGACAGCTGTTTTGGCATAGTTTTAAAAAGGCCTTCTAGCGTAAACAGCTGTCACAATAATAGGCAATGGCCTTCTTTATTTTTGTGTTTAATTCGTAGTTTCATTTTTTTTTTTATTTAATTTCAATTTAATTTAATAATGTTTTTAATAAGTTTTAGTTTTTTTATTATTGTGACAGCTGTTTTGGCTTAGTTTTATGAGTTAGTTTGGCTTAGTTTTTATTAAATGGCCTTCTAGCGAAACAGCTGTCACAATAAAAAAAAAACTAAAACACTTGCAGAAGAAATAATAACATCATTATTAAATTAAATTTAAAATAAAATAAAATGGGAATAAGCAAAATAATCAGAATTTAAACAGTCAAAGACGACTTATTCAAAATATACGAAAATCCATATAATTGAATAAATCATGTAGGGCATCAAACTCCCCCACCCCCATATGTTATGTACATAAATTGTAAATTAAGAATAATTTGTACCAGTCTGAGGATGGCCTTAACCGGTTACGGTTACAAATAAATTAAAATGAAAATAAGTTTTATATTATTTGTTTTAGTATATTATTGAAAAAAAAATTGAAGGTGACCAAGACTCAAACTCGAGACCTTCACTAAATCGTTTTTTTTCTTCAGAATATTAAATATTTATGTATTTAAAAAAATTAAAATTTCGTCACGTTCTAGAGCGGAAGATACAATCGTTATCGCCCTTGTGAAAGACCACCAGATGAAGACATTCAGAATTGAAATTTTGCTTAAAATAGATTTAGGCGTATTCGGTGACAAGATCTAAATAACCAGGTACTTCCTTAATCTTCCTCTTTCCCATCTCCTTCCCCTCTCCAGCTTCAGTCTCACGACATAGTATAACCCAATTCGACATAGTATAACTCACTGGCTTCAGATGGTCAGGAGTAGTTGGGACTCACATAAAAAACTATTAGAGAATTAGAGCTAGTAATAAGAGCGGAAATAGCGGATTGTCAACTTTTTGTCTTATTTTTAATATGTTTATTCAGTTTTTTAATTGTACAATATTATTTAAATCTTAAAAAACTGGTCAATCAGTTTTATTGTAAGAAATCTGTAATTTTTCCTATTAATACATACTATTTACTTAATAGTATAATACATAATATTAAAATATTTTTTTATCAATGGTTAATAGATCTAGGGAATTTGTCAAAAATGTTATTTTTTTTTTTTTTTTTTTTACAGAAAAACAGATTTTTTTCATGTTAACAATATACCTGCAAAGCTACTGCAATATTTATTGTTTTTCACAGATCTGGGCATTTGTCTATGATATTTTTTGTTTTCTTGTTTTACGGAGGTAGAATGAGCTAGTTTTTTTTTAAATTTTTGATTACGATGTCTCATTTAATGTCTTCAGGTAATGCGTCAAATGTTTCCGGTATTTTATGCCTTTTGGTTCCATCACCGTATACATTTTGATATATTAATAATAAACTTTTGTGCTTCTCTATGCCTAGTAAGGTAGGTGTGGTTTACAGTTTTTTTTAATTCTGTGTTCCAGAATTCATGAAATTCTAAAAATGTATTTTTATAGTATTATTTGTTTTTATTTATTATTCTTTACATAGAAAATAATTTACATCCTAAAGCTATTTTCTGCTCACTGAGAAGTTTCTGGCAAAAAACCAGAAACTTTTCTGTGCTTTTGTAGATCTAAAAAAAGCATACGACCGCGTCGACAGGAAAAAGCTATGGAAGGTGTTGTCCAAGTATGGAGTGAATACAAATCTCATACAGGCAATCGCGTCTCTGTATGAGGGAAGCGTTGCATGCATTAGGGTAAACGGTGGTTTTACGGGGTGGTTTGACATCATAAAAGGTGTTTAAAATAACTCAGGTCTGGGGCATACGTCATTCCTATGTCTACCTACGTTAAATTGTCGTGAAAACAAGCTTATGTGCCCAAGCGGTTAACAAGGCTGCGTAATGTCACCGTGGTTATTCAATCTATACATGGACAATTGTATGCAAGAATTGAAAGAGGCGGGATTGGGCGCGAAATTGAATGGTCTGAAAGTATGTTGTCTGTTGTATGCTGATGATGCGGTGCTGATTTCTAACAGCATAGAAGATCTGCAGTCACTCGTATCTAGGATGAACGAAGTATGTATGAAGAATGAGTTGATGATGAATGTAAGTAAGTCAAAAGTAATGGTGTTTGAAGGAGAGAGTACGAAAACAGTGTGCAACATAGTTGTGAATGATGAGTACTTAGAGCAAGTTGATGAGTTTGTGTATTTGGGAAGTATGTTTACGAGAGATGGGAAGGCTGATAGGGATATTGAAAGAAGGGTAAATGCGAGTAACTCTATTAATGGTGGACTGAATGCTGTTGGCGCCAACAAAAAGCTGTCCAAAGAAGCGAAGCTAGCAGTTCACAATGGAGTGCTGGTACCTACCCTGATGTATGGCAGTGAAGCATGGAACTGGCAGAGAAAGGATGAAAGTAGACTGAATGCTGTAGAAATGAGATCCCTGAGGTGTATGTGTGGTCAAACCATGTATGATCGTATGAGGAATGTGGAGATCCGAAAAGAATGCAAGGCCGATGTGAGCGTCATAACTAAGATTATAAAAGGGACGCTTAGATGGTTTGGACTTATAGAGCGAATGAACAAAGAAAGGAGTGTCAAGAGAATATATGATACTAATGTGAATGGTAGAAGAAGTCGAGGACGCCCGAGGAAGACATGGCACGATCAAGTGAATCAGATACTTGAGTCGGGCCATGTCAAGAGTCAGAATAATAGAAGAGCATGTATGATAAGATTTATGAATGTGAATGAGGCGAGGAGTGAATGCCAAGACCGAGTTGTTTGGCGGTCCGTCCTCTCTGCCTACCCCTGCGGAGAAACGGCGTGATGGTTAGTTAGTTAGTTTCTTTACATATTATTATTAAAAAGATATTGTATGTTGTCCTCCACATTAGCGTGTCCTTTAGTTTAATATAAGTTTTCTTGTAGATTTTGTGGTTTTGCAATGTTTTACGTGTGAATTGATTGTAGTATTTATTTTCAGATTAACTCGCTCCATTGGAATGGTGTTTTTGTTTTTAATTTAATATGTTCAAAATGGGTGTGGGTGGGCAACAAGTTATTTTGGTTAAAATTAATTATCATTCATTATTAAGTTGATACCTAAAATAATTCATTATCTGCTCATTACTGGGTGGCGCCAGTGTACTTAATTTATGAAAAAAACACTTTTTACGAGATACAATATTAAGATGAATTAATTGATTGCGCCCGCACATACGCATATATGAATAAATAGATTGGGTAAATATATTGTAAATAAGTGGTACAAATACAATATTGTGTCGGTGATTCAATCCAATAACGTATTTCTAAGCCTTTCTTGAGAGATTTGAGTTTGTTTATGGACAAAGCTATTTATTCATATTCATATCGCGAATGAATAGGCGTAAATAATAAATATTTTAAAACGTAACTTGTAAAACGTGTTTTTCTTGAAATAATTAAACTAACGCTTTCTTCGAAATAACATAATTTGAATTATTTCAAATATTTAACCGTTTTGATAGCAACTAAATCGTATTCTGCCTAACCAAAATATCTACTTTTTTAATATCTATCTATTACTCATAATTTATTACAGAATGTTCGAAAGCCTTTATAACTTCTTTGAAAGGTCAAGTGGAATGAACAGTAGAATTAGGGTTGCTTTAAAAATATTTATTTTAGTCAATGTTCGTGTCAGTGGCAGCTGCCTAGTGAATAATTAATAAATCTTTGAACTCTAATCGATTCTAATTTTCAGACAACGTTAATAAAATAAGTTAGTAAACTTTAGTTCTTACTTAGTTTTAATGTAAAAGCCTTAAATATAAATCAAACACGTGGAAGATGAAAAAGGAATGCCCTGTAAGTGTAATAATTTATTTCCTCTCACGGGTTTTAAGTCCGTTAAAAGTTTTATCTACTTTTATGCACATTAGCCTAATTTTAAGAGATCTTTTCAGAGTCAACGCTAGTTCTGTAAAAAAAAGACCTTCTGTCCAAAAATGTATGTTTCTAATTTTCTCTTATTTAATCTATCAAAACACCATTTTCCTTTGAAATCATAACAACAACTACGCCTTCACATATGTTGTAGCGATTTGGAATTACCACCTCTATCTCCATGAGAAATCACATCACTAGTAACACCGCGTGATCGCCAGGACCGGGCCCAGGGATGGTATGCCCAAAAAAAAACCTATATTACGAGGCATATTTCCCCAGAAGTTTCCCAGATTTCCTACCTTGGCTGATCAAAACTCAAGTCGGGGGGGGGGGGCGTCGGATGTTGTTACATTGTACACGGTCAAATTATTCCACAAACAAAATCAATGTAGGCTCCTTCTTGATTTTCTTTGGTATTTTTGGGCTTTTTTGATTGGGATTTTTTGAAGCTTCTTCCGCATCCGAAGTTGATCCAGGAGTTGAAGGTGTATTCATCGTAGCCTGTAATAATTACTATATTATACTCAGGATGCATTTTACTAAACGTAAAATAATATAAGTCGTGTTAAACACCGAATATATTGGAAATTAGCTTAAAAATTTGAACTTAGTAGCTGAACATTTGAACTTATGCCTAATGTTGTTACACTAATCCTGTTTGCTGATTGTGTAACACTAATCCTGTTATATTTGGAAAGATATCGGAACTTAGTGGATGTGCTTAAAATACTGTGCTTTTCCAAATAAAACACTTTTTGCTAATTGGAAACGGAATTCTCAGTGAAAATCACTTTGCAAAATGAAAATCAACCGCAATCACAGAAAAACTGAAGAAATTTTCTAAAAAACGTAACTTAAAATCAAATTATTTTTTTTGGGGAAGTCCCCGTTTATCTTTTTAGATACTTACATAATATCATTTTGAGTTGTCAGTGTTAAAAACAACATTGCTTGATTTATGTAACAATAAATAAGATTCATGGGAATTCCAAAATAAAATAATTAGCGACAAGCAATACCAGTAATATTGTCATATGTAAAAACAAAATTTGCCAGAGTTCAAAATTTCATAGATTTCTGCTGATTTCCCTTTTCCCTAAAAAATATTTTTCTCCTCTAGATCAAGGGAAATTTCCCTAGACCTACAATCACTGACGCGAGCGCTACAATCCGAACTCCAAGCAGTTTGAATTTGGGAATCTTGAAGGACACGCCTGCGAACGCTTGAAGATTGGAACGGAGGCCGGCACTACGGGAACTACGTAACATCATAATGAGAACCTATAAGTAATTCTATAATCCTTTTTAAATATATATTCATTTTCTATCTAACTCTTTTCTTATTTTTGTAAATAAGATGACGCCCTTCTTCTTTCTCTCATTCAGATTCATATCCTTGACCTTTTAAATTCAATAAATGTAAATTCGTAATTATGTGACATTATAAAGATTATTGACATAATTTGTTTTCTTAGAGCAAATGCCACACCCTGTAGATTATGCATATCATTATTTAATAATTCTTCGATGTTATATTTCATATAATAATAAATTTCAACTTTGACTTTCATTTATATTTGTATTTTGTCTCATTTCTATGATTAAAATTGAAAAAACACACACATATTAATAAACATGAAGACAGGTATTTTAAGTTATATTTGACACTTCAATTGCTATATTTGGCGCTCCCAACATGGTATAATTGTGATATATATTTGGCGCTACCAACACGGTGGATCTGTTATAGTGTATAGAAAGAAAAGGTCTTAGATTAAATTAACTTTATCAAATAGAAATCAAAAAACGAACCAATGTTCCATGTAATAATTTTAATTAATAAAGTAACTAAACTTATTTATTCGCCACTTCTCAATAAGACCCAAACAATATAGCCCGTAAAGCAGTCACGTCATTATAAATAAAATTACACTTTAATAGATTTCTAAGTACTCCAAAGAATAGAGAATCTGTTTTAATTATTTTCTCATTAAATGGGTTTAACCGATAATAAATTATTTTAGGCACCATAAAAAAAAATCGGCTGGGTAAATAGAATCATCTAAATAAGTGGCCTAACAATAGTTTGAAAATGGCCTTGAAAGCCGTAATAGTTGAAACAATAAAAATAAAAATATATATTTATATTTCCTTTTTTTAAGCAGAACTTAAAAATAAACGTATCAATTTTAATTTTTAAAAATTAAATTGAGCTCCACGATTTGATAAAACACTTAAAAACAATAACAAGAAGGTACTTAAATTTTCCAGGTAGGTGATATTTTCTGACAACCTTTCCATGCTCTTTCAATCACATCCCCTTTCTACGGTAGATTCAACCGATTATTTAAAAAAACACTATGGTTATTAAATCATCATGTAAAATCATGTATTTCGTACCAAATTGAAAAACCATTACTGTAATGAGAAATACGATTGAGGCCTTCCAGAGAGGGTTTCAAGGCTGCTAACCAACCACAAAATTATTTAAATCATCACTGTCTATACCTTTATAATATAATCCAATAAAATTCCAATTTCCCCCACTTCCTCACCGTGTACCCAACGATTTTGCTACCAACCTTACATGCAATCTAATTACAGACAGAACGATAGGCGAATTTGCATACTGATTGGTTGGGAAATGACTTTGCGTGGAACCGTGTGTGTTCAGAGAATGGAGGAACACATGATAATGCAATATAGGTAAATTGGGTTAAAACCCTAAAATTAATCAAGCAGGTGTGTAGATACCTGGAAAATACTAAAAAATCATTGTTATTTGTTATTTCGTCATAATTAAACAATTTAATTCGTTTCCAGTCGAAAACCTTGTCCCAGTTTAACGACTCCGTAGTCAAGGGGTTAGGCTTACAGCTAGCAACGCGGATTTGAGTGAGAGATGTTATATGAAATTTTAGATCTGGATACGGATACAAAAATAATATTTTACCGGTTTTGGATACGGATATGAAATTATTTCGGATTATCCGCTGGTTTCAGATAATTTCGGTTACGGATATTAGAATTTTAAAATTACAAAAGTAAAATACAAATAGCAAGACTTGACTTTTATTACTATTATTTTAGCCACTTTAAGTGTTATGTAGGTGCCTATGATGGTATTTACGTAAAAATATAAAAACACAATCATAATAAACAAAAATACTATTGTCATAAAACCTTGGTACACTTTTACTGTAATCTAAGTATATAATAAAAAAAACAGTTCTTAATGAATTTTGTAATTAAAACTCCGCCTCTATCGGAAACTATCCGAAACTTTTATATCGGTTTCGGTTACGGTTACAGATTTTTTTTTTTATTTCGGATATCCGATAGTTTCAGTTACGGTTACGGAGTTCCATGACATCCCTAGTTTGAATTACGTGGAACTCCATGTGCAAAATAAATTTTATTTTATTAATTTGTGTTATTTAAAAATTTATTCATTTAAAATAATACATATTTATACAGCACATTTGTGGCACATTTCAGAGTGCAAAACTTAAATCACCCTTGTGTAAGAGCACAATTTAGAATTGAAATGTTGTTTAAAATTTCTTTAATAGAATAGCCAGGTACTTTCCCACGTTTCCCATCTCCTTGTCCTCACTGGCACCTTCAAACTCATTATATATTCCAAGAATTGCGGATGCCAAAGTCTCACTGGCTCTGGACTCGGTTCATGGCGAGTTCATCGAAAACGAGTTCAACCTAACCTAACCTAACCTCTCGTCACGTTTTTAGATTTTCACGGCCAAAAGCATTTTCGTTGTTTGTTTTTGGGGTGTTATGATATGTTGATGATCACACATCGTCGGATCTGCCGGATCTGCTCTGATGATGGACACTGCAACGCTGTCTGAAACGTCGGCTAAATAAGGAGGTAGCGCAACACGCCATAACACCCCAAAAACAAACAACGAAAATAACCTCTCGTTGTCGATAAATTTGCTTTCGATGAATTGACGTTGGTTACGTCTGGACTCTTATACGGTATTCACATAAAAATTCTGCATAGACTTAAAAACAAATTCAGTTGACATGAAAATCGGAATTTCCTTTTATTGGAAGAAGAATGATATAATAATTTTATTATTTTTACGGAATTTAGTTAATCAGATTTACGAACGTTGGTTAATACGTATTTTTTTAAGTACAACCGGTACAAAAAAAAAATTATAACAATGATTTACAACTTAGCACCTACATGGTTATCCATAAATTATTAAAAGATTTTGTTTTGAATGGTAAGATTTTCTGTGTTTTTTTTTTGTAATTGTGAATTCCTCACAAGAGTCTTAACTGCTACCGTCTGGAGCCAGTGAGTCCATGGCATCCTCAATTGGGGTATGTTTTGAGGCTGAAGGTAGTGGGGATGGGAAGGAGACGGAGTCGAGGAAGGTGGGGAAGTACCTGGTCATTCAGATCTGGTCACCAACCACGGCTAAAGCCATTACAATGCTGAATGGTGGTCTTACACCAGGGCGATACTGAAAGAAAATATTGATGATGTCACCGGAGACCAGAATTTCACTTACATTTTTACTACAAATGATATCAGGAATCATCGGTTAAAGGAAGTCCCTTAATACATTGCATAAAAAAAATTGTTGAGTATGCTTACTCTCACACTGAGGAGAACTTTTGGTTATTAGTTTTTAATATAGTATTAAAAGTGCTTTCATTCAGAACGCTTCTTAAAGTCCTATCTCTGTTTTCTGTGAAAAAATCTGAAACAATCAATGCCTTTCATAAAACTATTATAAGAAACAATCTTAAATGATATTTACGTAATTATAAAAACGTACGTGAGTGGGCCTTTCGTTTTTTTTCAGATAAATTACAGTGACGTCTAAGAATTCATCGTTTTAACAACAGTGCCATTGCGCAAATATTGTCAAATAATCCGTTATAGTCTAAACTCTGTTCAGTTTATTTCCTTAGTTTACTGTTGCCCACCCTTTTTATTCTTACTGACACAAAGAAACAGTCTTAATTTAACAACAGCTTGTAGATCTTGGAGAATTAAAAGTTTTTTATCAATACAGGCACTGAATGAAAGGCCTGTTTTGGAGAGATAACTTTACGCTCAACTTGTTAATGAAGGATGAATTTCGTAACGAAGCAGTTATTTAAATTAGTATTTATCTTCTGTGATACTCTCAGTACCATTTTGTTTATGTCCATGTCAAAACAATGCTGGGAAGTATTATTTTTGGAGATTTATCTGCAATACTCAAACACAGTCAGATAAATTTTAGAATTGAAATTAAATTATTTATTTCATTCAACTAATTTAAATTGAAGGATGGAGACTGGACATGTTGGGAAAACTGAGAAAGACATTGATAAAGGATTGAATTCAGGATAATCTTTTAAAGTAGGGCTGATTTCAGAAGTTGAATAAATTTAAGGTGTAGCAGAGCATCACACATCTGGACATATGGACAAGGTGACGAATAAAAATTATTAATTTTCATTTTGCAGATTCCGAAGTATCATTATTAGTCTAGGATTAGTTCTTATGTTGCTTTAGTTGCCATGAGCTATTCGGGTCACATGGTATCGTTTACGAGATATACCGAAAGTAACCGAAGGCGGTTGTTCACAGTCTTTATAATGCGAGAGCCCCCAGACAAAACCTGGCTTCCAATTAGTAAGGACACCAGTCATTCTAAACGGTATTTACGTTTTATCAATTAACAATCCTTGTGATCTCTAAAACTTTTAAATAAGCTTTTTAAAAAGCACTTAGAGTACTGGAGGATACTAATCCCGGTACTGATAAATAACAAATGTCTCTGGAGAGGACATTTAGAGATACTTTATAGAAAGTATGTCGGTACATACAAGTAGGTGTGTACATCTCAAATGCCTTGTTTCCTTATTTCTAAAAGGTTAACTGATTTTCGCGATTTAGATGATTGGTGTCAATAACCAAATTGGTAGAGGCGCCCGGCCCGGTAAGACGAGCCAAGTAAGGTTCTGGGTTAGAGTCCCAGTTGCGACCGTTATTTTTTTCTGTGTTTTCTTCATTTTCATATTTTCATTTAGATTATTGGTGTTATCTTCTTCTTCAATGTAAGAAGTATTAATTTAAAATGATTAAACGAAATAAGTTGAAGGTCATGATATTTGAAAGAAATATTATGAAGCGCTGTTTTTGTTCTATGTATAATTAGAAATCCATGGTGCAAATAAAACAGCACTCTAATATTGTGATCTAATACAATCCTAATGATGTATTGTATTATTACAGTAATATTATACATAACTGATATAAGAATAATGTAAAGAGTAGACTGAATGCAGTTGAAATTAATTATAAAGCAAAGGAAACCCCTAGTAAATGAAACTAATCTAAAATATCAATCATAGCGCGTATACAGAAAGTGATGCTGTCAAAAATTACTAAGTTAAAAGACAAATCAAATAAAATAAAAAAATTGTCCTGTAATCTTTTGGAATTTTATGAAACTGAAAAAACAACAAAAGATCGCTGAATTACATTACCCTAATTTACCCAAAGTACTTTTACCTCTTGATCGCCCCACAAGGGATTAGCATCCAAGGTTGGGCAATATGTTATCACGAAACAGTCAGAAAGGAGTGGGCCAAGACAAAGTAGTCGATGTAATTAGAAAATAATCAGAAATTTTCACCGTAATTTTACCACATACTTGAATTTACCACATGTCACTAAGACCTGAGATTTTTGTTTTATTTTCATCATTTAAAAATTATAGAACGCGGTAAGATCGAAACTTGTAGAGACCCTTAAGTATCTCGCAGGGTAAATAATCAAGTAAATGAAAGTAAGCGCAGTGGCGAAAAAGGGATTAGACTCGTTTTCTATTCCCTTTCGTCGTATAATGAATCGTATACTTTTTCCCCAAATCTGTGCAAGTTTCTACTTTCTCATTACTTAGCCGTCAAAAAAACGAAGCCTCCGGAGAGCACCACTGCGGGCGGATCTAAAGAAGCAAATTAACGGAAAATTGTATTGCCAGTCGTAATGGTGGGTTCGGTTAGTAGAATCGTGAATTCAGCCTGCACTACTTCCACGGCCTAACTACAAAACCATCTTCATCAATCAGTGTTATATAGAACATCTTATATTTTACTGTTTAATCTTATGCGGGTTTCAATCAGTTGTTTCAATATGACTAAATTCGAGCGACGAACGGTGTTGAATCAGAGGAAGATTAATGGTAAAAATCGTGGGAGATACCTCAACTCTTCGCTCTGAAGCTGTTATTCCATGCTAAATTTTGTATAACGAAGATCACCCTGATGTTAGTCAACCTCCGTTAGGAGAGAGCATCAAAGATATGTTTTGTTTTTAAAGTGGGTCCGCAGAAAAATCTGGAATGCAAACAATGCAACCAAATAGAAACCTGAATGTTTGAAGCAACAAATCAATAGAATTGTGAACTCTGGTGATGTCAATTTGCACAGTTTTGAAAGAGCTTTATCAAAAGTTTTATAATAATTTAAAACAGTTAAAAAAATTTTACCTCACGTTTTGTGAAACCGTATACTTAGTGAAACTATTAATATTCACTAAACAGTTTAAAAAATTTAACCTCATTTTTTATGAAGCCGTATTAAATTTGAGAGGTGGGTATGGGTACTGCCGCCCGGGAACCATTTATTAACCACCCCCAAGTGGTTCGCTACGTTTGGTGACTTAGCAGAAGTGCTCGGGTTCATGGGGTTGTGTTTGTCCGGGACTTAGGGGCGGATGCATCTGCCGACCATCTGCGGATCGGGAGAGACTGGTTGAGGGAGACATTTTGATCTCTCCAGCCGGACCCTCTCGACCCATCGCCTTGCACCGCAGTGGGAGGGATGACTTCACACGTCCATCACTCCTGGACATATTTATCCCTAGATTCCTACCCACCCCTCAACCCTGTTTCCTTCCCAGGATTCCTCTCCTTCCTTTCCTTTAAAAAAACCCTCCATCCAGTATCTTCAAAGATGTCACACTTGGTGGGCCTCCTGTGTGGAGCTAATGTAAAAAAAATCGTATACTTAGTAAAACTATTAATATTATTAATATCTTTGATGTATCCATAATATGACAGCTATAATTAAAAAAAACACTTTATTACGAATACCGCAATACCTACATTTTTTTACAGTCACTAGAGTTTACAAAGATATGTGAAAGAAAAATAAGCTTGTAAGTGATATACTGTATAAGTTTCTCAATAATTCGCTTTGACGGTATATTTTAGTTCAGCTCATAGGATCAGACCCGAAATAAGACGTCTTAGCAGGACTTAATGCCTGGACCTGTCAGCCAGGAGCAAGGAGTAAGGCCTTGAAAGGGATACACTGATTAACGGGACATTTCTTCTGACTATTAAAGTTGTTAGATTTTCTTTTCACGGGAAAAGTTTTCCACGTTTTCTCACAGAAGAGATTATTGTCCAGATAATGATACAGCCCGGAGAGCCTGCTATTTTATTTAATCTCCTCGGAGTAGTCCTTAATTAAAATAAACATAATTAAATTTAATCTTAAGTACGGTTTGTTATTATTTGCGTTAAAATGAAATTGAAATTATTAAATAAAATCTTCTATTCCGAAACGCTTTGATGAGATTGAAATTTAAAATATTTTTTGTCCCAAACCAACGATGTTTATATTTACTTTATTCTATCTATATTTCTAGAATTATTCAGACCATATTTATCTGCTTATTTAAACAAGAAAAATAAATATCAATGGTTTCTAATTAGCATTAATGAATCCCTATAAATCCTATTTACCTTTTAATTTAAGAGGCGGGTACGGTACCGCCGCCTCGGAAACCATTTATTGGATAACCGACACCTCTGCCATACATCACCCTAAGTGGTTATTAAATATTTTGTTTTAATTTAAGAGGCGGGTACGGTACCGCCGCACGGTGTTCCGTTTCATATAGCTAGACGGAAAAAACTCACTTTGGAATTTTTGAAAAATGACATCATGGGGGTATTAACAGATAGCTAGTATGACGAATACATTTTTAATTGGGGTAATTAATGCACGGGTTGACTCATACTAGAGCTCCAAAGTTAGGTAAATTAGATAATGAATTACGAGTTATTTTCATTCGCATCTTGTCGCCCGAGTTGTAAGGTTGTTTATGTGTTTAAAGTCTTTTGTTTCAGTTCTAAAAAAAATAGAGGCTACTTTGGAAGGTATGTAGTATGTTTTTATTGTAAAGTTTGAATAGAAAACATATCAGTTTTTTTTTTAAATAATATTTAACTTGAGTGTTTTTATGTAGTTTAAAAATATTTAATTTCTAACTACACGAGAGTTTATTTCGGAGTTTATATCAATAAGGTCGCGTAATTTTTTTTTTGTAGATTGAACAATTAATATTCTATTCAAATCAGTTTCGATATTTTTGCTCATTAATACTCACCAATCATATTTTGTCATTTCACAGGCACCACATACGAGATTTCCAGGCAGGAGTTGTTCGATACCTGGAGGAGTTTTCCCAATAAAGAAAAGTTTCATGGAATATATAATCTTATTTTAAGTAAATTTGAACTTTAAAATCTCAGTGCAAGCAGTGAAAAAAAATTGAAAAGCTAAATACAGTTAATATCTTTGAATATAAGCAAAAAATGGATTGCAGCCTCTCGGATTCTCGAAAAATTTGTTGTTAAATTTTGTGAGTGGCTTCAAGGTAGTGGAAACGTTTTCATAATTGAAGATTTGCGTAAAAATTCTAAATTAGACAAAAATCAGTCATCTACATCTACTGGAAGGCCCGCAAAGGACTTTGTGGCATGTAGTGACCGGAGTAAAAGAATGAAAGTATGTGATTTAGTGAGTACGAGGACTTCAAATTTAATTGTTCCACCCAATTCCGAGTCAAGAACTCCTCTGAAGACTCTGAACCTAACTCAGATAGCATCTAGTTTCGATAAGCATTCTGTTTAGGTACTATATTTTCTCACAAATCAATTAGTCCTGTTCTCTGTCTTAAATGAATGAACTATGGGTACATAATTAAACATTTATCTACCCATAGTTCATTTCTCTAGTTTTGTTTCTTTACTTTAAGTTCTTGTTCATCTATTGATTTTTTTTCTGACTATACATTCTACAATTAGTGCTTGTTTTTATTAAGTTATGTTGCTAAATATGAATAAAATAGTTTTCCTAGTTAAGTAATAATTTTTGTTCGTATGAAGCAGTTAATTTGTGATGTGACATAATAATTAAAAATAAAACAATAACTTTGTAAACACCACTTTTATTTTTTTATACTTTATGCCGACAAAGTATAAAAAAATAAAAGTGGTGTATAAAAAGTTATTGTTTTATTTTAAATTTTTAAGTAATAATTGTTTTGTTTATTTTTACCTGCAATTATTTAGTGATTTGTATTATATTTTCTGACTGTGCTTTTACCTACTTATTATCCTTAAAATAGACATTTTTTACTGTTTAAAGTTGTTTTCATTAAAAACCTTTAAATACCCTATTAATATAGAATTAATTATTTAAAAGATTTTTTTACTATTTTTTTAAGAAAAAAAATTATATTAATCACTTTCAACCCAATTTTTCAATATATTCGGATTAAATACTCCCCACAAGAGGGTTCTAAACACTTTATTATTATCTAAGAGTTTTTTCCGTCTAGCTTGTATGAAACGAAACACTGTGCGCCGCCTCGGAAACCATTTATTGGATAACCGACACCTCTGCCATACATCACCCTAAGTGGTTATTAAATATTTTGTTTTAATTTGGGAGGCGGGTACGGTACCGCCGCCTCGGAAACCATTTATTGGATAACCGACACCTCTGCCATACATCACCCTAAGTGGTTATTAAATATTTTGTTTTAATTTGGGAGGCGGGTACGGTACCGCCGCCTCGGAAACCATTTATTGGATAACCGACACCTCTGCCATACATCACCCTAAGTGGTTATTAAATATTTTGTTTTAATTTAAGAGGCGGGTACGGTACCGCCGCCTCGGAAACCATTTATTGGATAACCGACACCTCTGCCATACATCACCCTAAGTGGTTATTAAATATTTTGTTTTAATTTAAGAGGCGGGTACGGTACCGCCGCCTCGGAAACCATTTATTGGATAACCGACACCTCTGCCATACATCACCCTAAGTGGTTATTAAATATTTTGTTTTAATTTGGGAGGCGGGTACGGTACCGCCGCCTCGGAAACCATTTATTGGATAACCGACACCTCTGCCATAGATCACCCTAAGTGGTTCGCTTTTGGTGCGATTGGTGACCTAGCAGGGGAATCCGGGTTCATAAGGTGAGGTGAGTCTAGGTCGGATTCGTTTGCCGATCTACTGCGTAGTAGACCGGATCTGGAGAGACTGGTTGAGGGAGACCTTTTCAACTCTCCAGCCGGGCTTGCTCAAGGGGTAAGGCTCTGGACTCCCAAACCGAAGGTCGCGAGTTTGAACCGTAAATAAGTTTTATTACATAAATTTGTGTCATTTCACAATTAATTCATTGTAAATAATATATTTGCGGCATGCTCCAGAGTGGAAGATACTCGCCCTGGTGTAACTCCACCATTCATTAAACTCAAACCCATAATTTAAACGTTGCTTGAAATAGCTTTAGCCGTGTTTGGTGACCTGATCTGAATAGCCAGGTACCTCCCCACCTTCCTCTCCCCCATCTCCTTTTCTCCTCACTATCTTCAGCCTCACAACATACCCAAATTGGGGATGCCATAGTCTTACTGTCTCCAGACGGGAGCAGTTGGGACTCTTGTCGGTATTCAAACTTTAAAAAAAAATTATTAAAAAATATAATTTTCCTTATTCAAACATTAAAAAAAACTATTTCCTTATTCAAACTTTAAAAAAAATTATTAAAAAATATAATTTTCCTTCCCAGAACTTCCTCTCCTTCCTTTCCCTAAAACACCTCCCACACAGCATCTCCAAAGATGACATAGCCCCTGAGGGATTTTTTCCACAAGGCCTCTTGTGTGGAACTAATGCGAAAAAAAAAATATACATTAAATAGAATACCTTATTGGTAGTTCCACGTTCTATACCGTAAAGAAACTACAATTTAACCAGTAAATCTAATTAGAAATCGCTTTCTCAGGTACTTAGGTACTCCCTTTCAAAAAATCTAGGATTAAGTACCAACTACCAACCAATAAAAATATTTTTTTAACTCTTGGCGCATGGGGTCAACATCATTTCAAATTGAAAACAAAATATGTTAGCGTGTTTGGAATGCGACAGTGCTCTTTCTAGCTTCCTACCTTTCAGCGAGGTACGAAAATCAAAAGCGGCCAGAAAGCCAACGTGTACACTTACGTGTCATTGCTTTCTTTGGAGTTGACCCCATGCGAACAATTACGTAAAAATCAAATGTCCTTTAAGAGGCTAGACTTTGAACCACACGCGGAATACCCGCGTCTGTCATTCTGTCCCGCTCACAATAAGCTCATGAACACTTACAATACATGCGAATGCGAAATGTGCGAATGAGACAACGCTCAAATTTACCTACAGAAATCGCTCGAAAAGGGGTTTATGGAGAATACACTTTTCTACACCGAAACTTTCACGAAATTGAAATTTTAAAAAATATATATATTTTAGAAAGAAGAAGCTACGTCGGTAGCTTTTTATAATTTTATAATTCTTTATGAGAGTTGAGTTAGCAGCACTTTTTCCTTAAATAATATTTTTTGATAAATCGTACATGTTTGACAGTGAATGTTTACGTTAATACGAAACGCATCGAAAATTCAAAAACATACCGACATAGTTTTTACCCTCTAGAAGGCAGTATAAAAAAATATATTCATTTTGTGCAATTTTTGATGTAGAAAAGTGTTTTTTCCCGGGCGTCCTTTTTGTATGGGCCGAAAAGCGAAGTCTATCATCTTAAAACTTTGGACTGAAAAAAAAAATGGATTGACTGAAGTGTGAACCATCCTTCCCAGTGATCGGAATCAACCGCGCTACCGACCTTGCCGAATCATGATTTTGAAAACCTCCATTTATTTCGTATATTTAAAATGCTTTAATTTTCTTCGCATTTCAGAAAAATGGATAAATAAATGTTCGTGTGTTTATGCGCGATTATCACCAAGTTGATACAATGCATTATCATCGACAACTATTCTATCTGCCGAGTTTCAGATCGATCGGATATTGGAAAGTCGGTTAATTTCTACTGCCAAGATTCCAAAAAAAATGGAAATTCTAATAGATGTATTGACAAAGCAGGCAGCATTTAATAATAGCGTAACTAAAAAAAGAAAAAATATTTCTTAAAAGCTAATTTCACCTTAAGAGGTTAATAAAAAAACCTCATCCTGAAAACCAGTAAAATGTTTAAAGAAGGAATATAAATTAACCGTTTTCAGTGATATTAAACGATCGCTTAAATAACTTCTTCATCGGCATTTTTAAACGATATCCCTAAAGTAATCTACCATTTTATTACAACGATCTGATTTTATCATTAAATATTCTCTATTAATCGTTAAATACCTCCACATAAAATTGATTACGAAAAATTCAATTAGAAAAAGCGGTAGATACCTCCCTACGCTCGGATTTCTTTCCAAGATGAAACTCATCCCAAATGAAAGAAACTCCGGCGTTTTAATTAAAGAGTGCCAGCGAGTTCCTAGTTCCTTGAACCATTTTCCAGTTAAAAGTGCCGTAGCAGTAATTGCATTCCACAGGGAAAAGCGTGGGCAGGTATTTGTAATGGAAGGAAGATTAGTATTTAGGGAACCATCTTGGACCCCGGCAGTCCCTTTTGGACCCCCGGAGTGCCCAGGCGTCCCGGCTTGGTCCCATGTCCATGACGTCACCTTTAGATCACGTGACAAGAAACTTTAGGCACCTCTGAAATGCCATTGTTCTACCTTTAACCTTATTTTGACTAGAAAAACTTGGGAAAAATATGTCTAAAATATCATAAAATATCTTGGAGAAATAGCTTTCATTTTTTTTTATAGAGAAACCTCAAAAGAGTCCCGACTGCTCCCTTCTGGAGCCAGTGAGACTATGGCATCCCCAATTGGAGTATGTTGTGAGGCTGAAGGTAAGTGAGGAAGGGAAGGAGACGGGGAAGAGGAAGGTGGGAATGTACCTGACTATTCAGATCTAGTAAGTAAACACGACTAAAGCCATTATTAAGCAACGTTTCAATTCTGAATGGTGGTCTTACACCAGGGCGATACTGAGAGAATCTTCCACTCTGGAACGTGCCGCAAATATAACATATATTATTTTTATTAATTGTGAAATAACACAAATTAATCAAATTTGGACAAGGATTGAAAACATGATGTTGTAAAAGTTTTATAAAATTTTAAATGTATTATCACAAATTAAAATAAAGCTTTATTTGATACCTATAAACCTTATTATATTTGTTAATATACCTATTTTTTTTATTATTGTATTTACATTGGACAAATGTTTGCTTTGTATATAAATAATTTAGCACACCTACTGCCTTCATAGGTTTACAAAACGTACATAAACTAAAAGATTTTACTATATTTGTGGTCCAAAAAAAGGGTTAAAATTTTTATTTCATAACCAAATTTTATATAAAACGTAAAGTACGAAAGTGGGCCTTTTAGAAAAAAAATCAAAATCCATTAAACTTGACTGCTGTTGAACGGTAGTTAAGTGGTCATTTAAATTAATTATGACGTAAATTATTATTTAAGTAAGCCTTGGCAATATATTTTTACCGCAAAGAGAATTAAACCTTTTAGTTCCGCCGATTTATAATCCGTTAATAAAATATGGAAATAGTCTAGTTTTAATTCAATGAGATGAAAATAGAAAAAAAAATTCTAACATTGTTTTAAGCATAATATTGTAATTAAATATAACGACGCCGCCGTGAACCAAAATTTATATTCCTGGTTAATCACTTTTACAACATTTATTGACCGTGATATAATATCTATTCCCATACCAAAACATTTTGGCTCCAAAATTTTACGAAAAAAGTACTTAAAATTTTTTGTTAACTTTAATTTATTTAAATACTTTAATTCCTACTATTTTCGTATTAAAAAAAAACCATCAAAAAGTTTTGATAAACTTAGATATGTACTTGGTCTTAACTTAAGACTCTTAAGTAAAGTTAAAAAATGAAATAAAACTCGCTTGTAGTGGAATTTTCTTTTATCTATAAAATTAAACTGTAGCAACAGTTTTTTTTGCTTTTCTTGTGCATTAACTATGTAACAATTTCTAGACATTTTGTTAGCTAAGCTCTAAATAATATTTCCTTCTTGACTATGTGATAAATGTTCAATTTCTGTAATAAATAATAATAATAATAGTATATTTATTGTAAATTACGGGTTAAATTGCCTTTCTTCTCGCTAAGTGTGTGCTGGCGGCCAGCAAAGGTCATCCCTTGAAAGTTGATTTCTCCCCCTTTGTGGTCACTGAGAAAGGGAAGAATTTCCACTCAGGATCTGTTTCAAGCAAAGGCTTCTTGTTCATTGATACTGCTTGAGTGAGATTGGATTTTGCAGCACCAAAAATAACCATTTATAATTTGTTCCTTGAATAAAAACATTCAGTCCACCGAGTTAACATTTTAAATCTATCAAAAATCAAAACTTTCTAATTGTTTAAAGTATGTAAATAACAAGTTTCATAAAACAGGAACGGATGTGCCTTGCAAAAAAACATGATATAGATGGAAGATTGTTATAACAAATATGTTTTATTTGTAATAACGAATATAATAACTCCACTCAAAAACGGATCACCAGCTTTAGAACGCGACTAGCCACGAGTGAAAACGGTCTTGTGATGCAGCACTGCACTTCTGGCAGGGTCCTATCCATAAGCGATGAAGCCAACTCCTGAGGCCTTAGCACGCTCGCTCTATAACGATCGATAGGATAACTATCGGTAACTTCTCATCGTTCCCTAGCATGACTACAGATCGCCAATGAATAAGTGACAGTTCACAATGACTAAGCGTCCTTAACACATCAACTATTGTTCGTGCAGTTGTCCTAGGGAACGATGAGAAGTTACCGATAGTTATCCTATCGATCGTTATAGAGCGAGCGTGCTAGGGCCTCTGATATCGTAGATTTAAAATATATAGATATAAATTAATAAGTTACTCTACGGAGACAACTGGAAAATAACCTGGACTCTCTTAGGAATGAAGCCCGATAGTATTGATAAATGCATGAAATTAAAAAAAAAATAGACGTCAAACAATCTAAGGAACACCACCATAATTTTCACGCAGTTATTTTTCACACATTTTTGGACAATGAAAATATTACTAACAACTCTCAATAAAAGGTTGAAAAAGAATAATACACCGAAAATAAAAATGTAATGGTCGCAACTGACACTCGAACCTATATTCTCTAGTATTATCGAAAAGATATTGAAGAAAATGGTAGAAATCTTTAATATGATCGATAAAAATGACCGAATCTAATTAGGTCTTAGTAGCTCATTCGACAGAGTATTGGTTCCGGTAAAACTAGATGTTCTGGGCTTGAGGCCCAGTTGCGACCGTTATCTTTTTTATATTTTCTGTGTCATAGGAGGTATTTCATCATCTTTTTGATAGCTGTCAAATGAACTATGCATAAATAACGTATTTTTTTTACAGAATAGTCCGAATTAGAAGATTTTTCCACCTATTGCGAGTATTTGTTTATTTTATAATAGATATTTATATTGACAGCTCATCGACAGTATGGTGAAATAGTACCTACGTATTCTAATTTTTTCATTTTTTAAATAAAATATAAATTTTTTGATTTGTGAGGCGAGAATTTATTGAAAAACTATTACCCCTGGCATTTGTCACCCCAAGAGGTCCGCTACGTTTGGTGACTTAGCAGGGGTGCCCGGGTTCATGGGGTGATATTTTTCTAGGTATTTTCCCTATACTGCGTGGCGGGCCAGATCAGGAGAGACTGGTTGAGGGAGACCTAACATTTTTGACCTATCGCCTTGCACCACAGATATAGATTCATACGTCCATCATTCCTGGGCCCACTGACCCCCAGATACCTACCCAACCCTCAAACTTTCTTTCCCTAAAAAGACCCTCCACACAGTATCCCTATAGATGACATATTACGAAAAGGTTTAAAAACTTCAATAATTTAATCCTGATAGTTGTACACTTTTATTTAATTTAAAAATAATCGCTTTACATAAATGTATGTTTTATTTTGATTTTCAAAACTTTGATTGAAATTTATTTATGTCGTATTTTTCAAAGGTTTACAAAAGTAGGTCACATCTAGTTTACTTTACCCACGTCAGATTTGTGGTCCTTCTTCTCTTTAATCGAAACTTAAAAAGGTTCCGTTTTATGGAAATGTCTCGAAAAGAAAAGGTTAGTTCTGGAATAAACTTGTTCGCTTGAAAGGATGTAGTAAATATTTAATTTGGGTAGCAAAGAGAATAACAATTTTAAGAATAAATCACGAAGTCATTCGTAAATAATATTTTTTCTTCTTCAACCTTCGCAAATTCAGTAATATAATATATTATACATTTAATACTTGTACTGAATATAGAATACTATTAAAAAATCTACTGTAATTAATAACCACTCCCTATAATATTTTTTTTCCATAGGGGAGACCCAGGCAAAGCGGATGTGTTAAGGGAGATATTAAATAAAACACACCATTTTTGCATAAAATAAAAAAAATTATAAAGTGTAATGTTAAGAAAACGTTTGTCTACAAAAGTAAAATAAACAAAAGTAAAATAAACAAAAATGTAATATTAATTAGAATTATAAAAAAAAAAGTAAATTTAAAAAAATCTTCGTATTGTTCACTTTGCCCGGGTACCCGGGCAAAGTGAACTTGGGCTCCGGGCAAAGAGAATTAGGAATCACAATCATAGCAGAAGTAAGAACCATATCCACTATATGAGATTCATGATTCGTGAGCCCAACTTGTACACTGGCTGCATTGAATCCAATCCTCTGTTAATGGTTCAACATAATTTTCGTCACAAATAAGGCATTTAAAGTTTTTTTTATTTTCATCTCTTTTTGCTTTAACTTTTAGTCCGTTGGTAGATGGTCCAAGTTATTTTTTCTTTATGATTTAATTTTTTTTTAGAATGTTGGCTTATTTTTGTCGTTTTGTGTGTTTTTATGGGAGTAGAAGTAAGAACTTCTGACTTTTGGCATTTTCTTTTTCTTATTGCCGAATTAAAATTTGCTTTGGGCATTGGTCTAATATCAAATGGTGACTTAATATTCGTTGATAATGAGTGATAATGAGATGATTTCTGTGATGATTTCAGCAGGAGGCAAGGAAGCTTTATCTATAACAGGCCCAGAATGCGGTGGTTGATTCGTTGGAAATATGCGGCCTTCAGAGTTTTTTTGGTTCAACAGGACGATCTGTCACTGTAGCAGGAGCATAATCAATGTCACTAAATGCATTTCGACTGTAAGGCCATATTCCTGGTTTTTGAAAGCCACTGACTGCATTTTGCACAGATGTTCCTTTTAAAAAACTGGGTGCAAAGAGTTTTGCCATGGCACATTGATTGACTATGCGTCCAGCATGATTCTTTTGAAACATGTTTAGTTATTTTTCAAAATATTTTTTGATAGGCCCTTAAACAGCAACATCAAGTGGTTGCAAACGATGTGTTGTATGGGGGGCAAAAGACACAAAATGCACATTATTTTTAGAGGCATAATCCAAAGCTGGGTAATATTTGTGAGCTTCATGATTGTCCAAGAGAATTAAGACCTTGCTTATAATAGTTTTAGCACCCCGTTTACTTAGTCCAAATTGCCTAGTTTGTTTGTTGTACGGGTGTAAACATTGTAAATATGTTATACCTACGCAATTGCACATAATCAATCAAAAGGTTCATTCACTCGGGCAAAGCGTCCGTCCGTCCGTCGTCCGTCCGCTTTGCCCTATTTGCTTTGCCCAAGGCAGTATCAAATAACTTTTTGTTAAAAAATAAAAAGTGGTTGCTGCATTTCATAACTAAACTTAGTTTTTTAGATAGGAAACAAATAAACATTGGATGAAATAAACTAATCATCACATGAAATATAACCAAACAATAATAATCACAAATACCTTACCTTCGTTTATCGTAAGAAAATTCTAAAAATATGATTTTTTATCAAAAGGAGCGTGCGTTTCTGCCAAACGACAAATATTCACTGTCATGGCGTGGGTAGTGATGCGGTACACCGATTGTGAGACTATTATCGCATTCTAGTGGTAATTTTCGGAAATATTCAATTTATTTGCTTTACCCGGTACATTCGCTTTGCCTGGGTCTCCCCTAGTTCTTATTTGTCTATACTTGTTAGCCTTTTGTTATTTTTATTAATGATAATCTTATCCTGACGAAGAAACTATTGGTTTTGAAACATGTTACGTAAGAATGAAAGCTTTTTACTTGTAAGTTTTTAATTAAAGTATTCAATCAAACTTATTTAGACTTTATAGCTGTTGACACAACTATATAAAATCTACCTTCTTTCCACGAACCTATCATATCTGACAATGTGCCGCCTATGTTGTGTGGAAAATGGAACAATAAATACAAAAAAAATCAGTCTTTTGAAAAAACCTGTGCATTGATCAACTCCTGTATTGAGTGCTTAGCGCCTCCGCCCACTAAGGCAACTTGACAATGTGCCGCCTATGTTGTGTGGAAAATGGAACAATAAATACAAAAAAATCAGTCTTTTGAAAAAACCTGTGCATTAATCAACTCCTGTATTGAGTGCTTAGCGCCTCCGCCCACTAAGGCAACTGAAAACCAACGAAAACCAACGAAAACCGGCTGGTTTCTCGGTCTTGATTGGTCAAAAAGCTTGTTTAACCATAGACGAAGAACAATCAGCTGACAGCTGGCAACTAGCAACGGCCGGCCACCCCAACCAGCAGTGCGAGTCGCCAGTCACCGCTTGCGTTACCATTGACAACGGGTGTTTGAGTGATTGGGTAGTGTGCGAGCTATCACATTGTCATACAAAGACAGTTGGCAGTTGAGAGTTTTCAGTTGCCTCAGTTCAGTGGGCGGAGGCGCTTAGTGCTTAAATTAACTTAATGTGTTTAATTGGAGTCAAAATAAGAAACCGGTGGAGTGAAAATTCAGTTACTTTATTCGAATCTATTATGGAAACTCATGCAGTAATCAACCTGTGATCGCTACACGGAGAAAAATGTTATTAAAAAATACGATCATTTTATTCGTAAAACGGTTAAAAACGGGACTGAAGTTTTTACGAACAAATTAACAGGGTTTCAATGTTTATTAACCGGAAAATGTAAGAATAATTTGTTGGTATACGTAAATTTCGTACGTATACCAACAAATTATTCTTACATTTTCCCGCCAATAAACATTGAAACCCTTGTAATTTGTTCGTAAGAACTTCAGTCCCTTTTTAACCGTTTTACTAATAAAATGATCGTATTTTCGAATAACATTTTTCTCCATGTAGGTGTTATAATATCGGCTTCCCATAATGTATTAGAACGTAACTGATTCTTCTACAAATATCCAAACTTTTCCAATTCCCATATCTGAAAAGTTTACATAAAAGTCATTGATTACAGTCCGTTAATTCGCAGTCAATATATTTGCGACTGTTTTGAATGTGAATGAAGCAAGGAGTGTATGCCAAGACCGATTTGTTTGGCGGCCCGTCCTCTCTGCCTACCCCTGCAGTACGGGGTAATGGTTAGTTACTTAGTTAGTTAGTAACTCAACAAACAAGAAGTATTTCTCAAAACACTATCAAAAACAGACCATACAATGCCTATCTTCCAAAATAAGATACAACTAGTTTTCACCTTGGTGAGTAGACACTTGGGTAACAAAATTGCAGGTTAATGATGTGGTATTAGAGAGGTAAATTATTTAACATCAACATAAAATTGTAATAATAGATAAATAATTAATTTTTTGCAGACTAATTTTGACAAAGTATACGTAAATTTGTAAATATCTCATATCTCAATATTGAGATTTTACTTGTAACTCAGGCATATTTTTTTTCAAAATATCCCAGAAATGTATCACGTAGAGCTAAAAATTTCACATCGAATTGCATACTTATCTCAAAAGTGATTTTTTCGAAGATATCCCACGGTTGCTTTAAGGTGACGATATATTAATTTAAAAAAAAAATCAGAAATGATGTCAAGAAATTCGTAGTGACGCAGAATATTTCCATTGTGATATATATAGACGTTTCCATTGTGATATATATATATTGTTAACGCAGAATATTTCCATTGTGATATATACAGAGTATTAAAATATCAATTTAATATTTTTTTACTAAAGTACTCGGGCCATCTTTTTTCTCCCCCCATTTAGTCCGGTCCTCACAACAACAAATAATGCCAAGAACCTTTATCTTAACACGCCTAACAATATTACCCTACCGGATGACGATATAGTTCCGTTTTATTATAATGTTTGTGCATTTAGAGATGACCATAACGTAAAAAATAAAATAAAAATTCTAAAGTGACCACATTGATTGTGTCATATTTTTCAGCCTATATATCTCATATCTCAAGCGAAACCGATTAATACAGCTCTTGTAAATGCAACCTGAATGTAGTATTCAGTATTCATATCATCTTTACAAGCTCAAACTTCCAAGCGAAGCAAGCTGATGGAAACAAGCCAGTAACTAGTAACTAAGTGTATTTCTCGCAATGTCAGGAATGACAGATGTGAAGGTTGGGGAGTTTCTTGTTTTCAACTCTAATCGATAGCACTCGAGATGTTTTTTATAGCTCTGTTGGGAACTAAGCCATTTGCTACTTCTGCCGTCTTAACGTTCTTACAAATTCCACCAATATATTTTATAAAATTTTTGATCAAAGAACAAAAATTTATGAAATTATTTAAATCACTATAAATGTTTCAAATTCCTTTCAAGTTTCTAGGAAAAACATAAATAATGTAAATAAAATATTTTTTCAGTTTTAAGCAGCTTTAACGAAATTCAATACCACGAAAACCTTTTTTTCTTTCTTATTGAACTATTCATTTTTATTTGATACAATAAATTTTCATATTCATAACATTATTTGATAACGTGGGCCTTACCGGGTGCTTTACCCGTACTGAAGCCCTTATTTTACATTTTAATAAAAATCAATAAATATGTAAATTGAAATATTACGTTGAGGTAAATTAAAATAAAACTGAGATAAAATAAAATGCAATAAAAAGGCGGCAATGATAAAAAAATCGACACTCATTAACTATTAACACACACGGATTAACACAATCGGTTTGTTTTGTAATAGTATTGTATGTTCAGCCTCACAACATACCCCAATTGGGGATGCCATAGTCTCACTGGCTCCAGACGGGAGCAGTTGGGACTCTTGTAAGGTATTCTCTATAAAAAAAAAAAAAAAAAAAAAAAATGTATTAAGTTTATATGTTTTATTTTTATTTGTGACGGCTGGTAGTTTTTTAAAAATACATTTGTGTTTAGTTTCTAGTTGTCTTTACATTATCTTCTTTAGGAAACCTCAACAATTTTGTTCAGCCTCACATAATATCTTAATAACAGCGATGTAATAATATCAGCAACGCTCGATTCTCTTTCTATATCAGATAGTAATCCAAACAAAATTAAAAACATCGTGAAAGTAGTGTCCTTTCTTTTAATATAAAATAATCTCTATTACCCAAAGTTAGTGGGACTGTCACAGTACGACTGTGGCACTCCCAAATGGGTATGAAGGCTGAAGGTAGTGGGGAAAGAATGGAAACGAGGAAGAGGATGTTTGAGGTTACCTGACTATTCAGAAATATACCAAACATGTCTCTTTCCCTATTAAGCAATGATTCAATTATCAGTGGTGATCCTTCACCGGGGCGATACTGAGAATACCTTTGCACCACTAAACGAAAGATATAGATATAGAAAGAATACCTTTCCACCACTGCACGAAAAAAGAGGCAACTATCCTAGTGAAATTATTTGAACACCTGCAATGAAAATTATCGTCTTCGTATTGCACGTTTTTCACCGATATTTTACATCGTGAAATGCTGATGGAAACCGTATTTTTAATTACAAGAGTTGTGGCCTAGATATGGATATAATCCATTCTTGATTGGAGATGGGGCTTCCTTTCATACTGCATATGAAGTAAAACTTTCTCGTTTATCCCATGCTCCACCCGAGATACTTCAGCATTCTTCTGAAGGTTCACAATTCAAAGGTCTTCAATATTGAAATCGCTGTAGATATCGTTAGTTCCCAAGCTTCCATTATATTTAGTAAGGGGGGAGTTTATCCATGAAATAACGAAAATATATTATTTTAATCAATGAAGCCAATAATAAATGAAACTCAATCGAAAATCTGAAACAAAAAATCAGAAAAAGATACAGATACAACTGGGAGTCGAACCCAGGACCTTCGGCTTTCCGGGCCACTGCGATAACCAACCTATCCCATTCCGATTCGGTCATATTCGACTGAGAATCACCAACATTATCTTAATTTTCTTAACGCATATATTAGGTCCTTACCTATGAAATTGGCGTTTTACCGTACTGGCAACTTTGATCTCAAATATTTTCTCTTTGGTTAGGAATTCCAAATTCAAATTTATACAGCTATTTACTCATGTATTTGTGTTTCGAAAATTATAATTAATTTATAATATTTTAATTAATGAAGATAATATTGGCGAAATTCAATCAAAAATCCGAAACAGAAAAATTAGAAAAAGATACGGATACATCCCAGATGTCACAAGGTTTTTCGACATGTTTTTGCCGTAGAACAGTTAGTCATTAAAACGTTTTATCTCCAACTGTCGCTAAGAGATCCCCATTTATATAATTAATAAAATATACAATTCGATTAATTCGAAGGTTCCTGCCTATCTGTTTGACAGACTAGAGTGGTCCTGTGACTCTCATGCACACAGTACATGTCAACGAAACCATTTACTCTTTCTCCCCAGACATTAATCTGCTGTATTTGATTATAGTTTTAACTAGGTATTCATTACTAAAACTTTGGAATGAAATACCACCGTCTATTCGAATATCGATATCGTTGTAGTGCTTCAAGAAGCTCTATATTTACTGACTGCACAGTTAACCGTACAACATCTTATTTTATAGAATTTACAATGAAATGAATACCTACTTGTATTTGTAATTATGTTTTTATGTATTTAGAATTTTATTATTATTTGCTTGAATTTTCATGTAAATGATTCCATTTTAATTTTAATTTAAACTATATTATGTGTTTTATATTAGGGGCACTGCCTAAAATCACCTGCATTCCGGGAGAACTCCTGAATTTATAACTCAGCGGTGACCAGTGACCCGTTTGTCTACAGAATCAACCTTAAATAAACAAGATGTATACATTTGAAAAAGTCCATTGAAAAATAAAAGATTTTTTATTATTATTTTACTTCTATTTTTACAAAAGCAATATCTGTGCTCAACAGGTTACAACCGTCCTTTTCTCTTAATCCATCAAATATTCAAAGATCCAATACTTATTTAGGCTATTAATGCAATAATTTTTTAAGACATCTCCTGTAATTATGATGCTGCACATCAAAATTAGACTAACCTCCAATCCGACCCATTTTCCACGAGTTTAATTTTTTTTATTATTATTCTTTTTTTAAATAAGAGAGAATGTGTCCTTACTGGGGTACCTCGTTCTAAGGACTCATTGTACATTGTTAATTAATTAAATTAAGTAAATACCTATGTGAGTTCATATCTCACTATTATTATTATTTCTTTCAAACATTGAAATCCTTTATTGATAAATCTTGCATTTTCTTAATTAACCCTTATTTTTTCCATATTGTATTATTTACTTTAATGCACGATATTATATAATTGACCTAAAATTCCCTCACCAAACACAAGAGCATCGTCTCTTTATGGTGAGGAAAAGCTAATCTTATCTACTATTTTAACCCGTATAACATGTAAAAATTGTGTACTTGTTAAAAAAAACTATAAATATTAAATAAAATAAATAAATAAATTAAAAAACAATATCTAAAGTTTGACTGTAAAGTTATATCAATATTCTTCTTTCCCCTGCCCATAATCCATATATTAATGGCTCTTTTGAAGTCGGTTATTTTTGTATGGATTTTATTGTAAGAGGAAGGATATCAAATAATTTTATAGCGAGAATTTTATGCATGGTAATACGTTAAAAAACACTTTTTTTGCAATTTTGCTTTCGGCGTAATAATATTACGGCCGTCTAAACATCAGCTAACCAACGACTTTCTAAGAAAAAAAAATATTTCAGAAAACAAAAACAATTTAATTCCCAATTCAGGTGAAAATTTCGACACTTACTTGGAAAATCTAGACGTGGAAAATTAATTAAAATCTTAGTCATTTAATTGAACTGTCGTATTCAGGAGCAAGACGTTGAAAAAGGATTTTCTTTCTGTGGATTTCGTGGCCGGAAATATGATTATAAGTTATGGTAGTTGGAGGGAGGTGAGAAGTGGGAGGTGGGAGGTGAGAAGTGGGTGGTTAGAGGTGAGAGGCGTGAGATACACTCCTCGTGTGTGAACATGAACTTGAACTTAAACGTTTATTTGTTCCAGTGAAGTTCTCCGAGTTTTGGAAGGAAAACAAATTAGAACAAACAACAAAATCGATTATTTCGATATTTCGTAGTTAAGTGTTACCTGGATTCACCCAACTCTTTTACAAGAAACTTTTATTTAAACATTGTGAATATTGTTTCTGTTTACGAGTTTATTATATTCGTGGATTTTGGACAATGGATTGGTTGGACAAATAATTCCATGATAAATTTTATTGCTCACAAGTACTTTTCTCAGATCTCCGAGGACTAGTTTGGAATTCTGTCGAGTATTCTTTGTTATGCAAATATTTTTTTTGTAGTGATGCACGGCTGTTTATTATTTCTAATAAATGCATAAAATAATGTGTTCCTTATGTGTTCCAATAAGTCGATCTGATGCTCTCCAACGGTTCATCACAATAAGTGTCAGTTTTTACCACAGCACTAGGCATTTGATTAATTTTTGTACTCCACACTGCCGCAATGATTTTTTTTTTTTACATTAACTCCACTCAGGAGGCCCTGAGGAAAATAATTTCCCTCAGGGCCTATGTCATCTTTGAAGATGCTGTGAGGAGGGTCTTTTTGAGGAGAGGAAGGAGTGAACGTGGGTCTTGAAGAGACCCATGTTATAGGAAGGAGGAAACACAGAGGCCGGCAAATCGTTCCACAGCCGAGCTGTTGAACACTTGAGCTGTTAAGCTGTTGTTGAGTCGTAGAAGCGTCCCGTTCTCATGTGACAAATGTCAACAGGATCAATGAGGCTAGTTCCTCGGAGCATCTTCCATTGAAATACCGGTAGAACAAGGATAGCATTCCTACCCGACGCCTGTGCTCTAAAGATTGCAATCCGTTTGTTAAGACGGGAGAATCTATCAAACGGACCGCCCGTTTCTGCACAGAGTCGAGGGTGTTTTTCAGGTACTTTGGGGCTCCAGAACAGAGGTGGCTGCCAAATTCAACCATGGGACGCACTTGCGATTTGTACAGGGTTAGCAGTTGTGTACCATTAAAGTATCTGCGGGCCCTGTACAGTACGCCCAGTTTCTGAGAGGCTAACTTAACTCTGGCCTCGATGGAGCCCCCATATCTGAGCTGGTCACTTAGAGTTACACCGAGCATATCAATGGAAGACCTGTTCTGATGACAATCAATTTTTAAGAAAATAGTTTTTTCTAATATTTCTCTGTCTCTTTTCAACTATTATCAGCAAAATTGTATATGCAGATCGTAAATATTATTACCACAGGTTTCTAAATAAAATCTCTCTCCCCGCCCCTGTGACTCTTATATTTAATGCCATATAAATTATTTACCACATCTGTTTTACACTTTCGTATTTCATGAATTTATTCAGTAAAAAATTTCGTGGGAAAATGGTTTTCTTCTTTCTAAAGTTTTTTCTAACATAATTTATTTATGCTTCGGAAAGCTTTTTAAAATGACTGCGAGCTTTTTTATTTACTGAAGTAATCCACAAGACACTCTGCTCTGTAACGCAAACAACTTTATGTGAGCACGAGCTTAATATTTTTTCAATTTCAATAGAATAAATTTAGTTTTCGTTTACGATGGAAGGAACGATTCTAAAAAATAGTGCAGTAGTCCCTATAGTGTATTAAAATAATGTTTAACTTTATTATATACATGCTCCTGTTTAATGTGTGGTTAGATTAGGTTGAAAAAGTTCACGTCATGAAAACTTGAACCCTTGACATTGTAGTTCAGTATGGAAATATTGTGCTAAAACCAAACCATTCAGAAATTCCTTCGCAATGTTCACTAACGTTGGAAAACAGTAAAAAAATACAGAGCTATTGTGTGTTTCTGTTGATTACAGGCTTATAATCCCAAAGAAAAGGGGCTTTAGAGTTAAATACATTAACAGTTCATATCACAGAAATCACTTCCAGTAAAGTTGTATTTATTAAGATACATCGTTTTGGAAGTAAAATAATAACTGACGTTGTAATGAGAAGTTATTCTGTTTTGTTCTCCCCCGTTTACTCTCCCACTTCACCAAAGCAATTAATCCAATATTATGAATTGTTTTTCAATAACACAATGTGTATATCAATTTTATCTATAAACGCATCAAACCTCTGTCAGATAAAATATTCGACTCCAATTTTAAGTCTTTCTAAAGTAAATATCATGAATTGTTTTCAAAATATCACTTTTCACAATCTTTCTTTATATTTCTAAAATCTCACCAATAAAAGAATATATGTCGATATAAACGGTAACTGCTGCTTCTCGACATTTTGCTTATCGGACAAATAATTGTATTCTTTCTGTTAAAAAAACAACCCATAGGCCAAAATTATATTATTTGAAAATGTATTTATATATTTATAAGACTAAGAAATATTCTTAGACTAGAAAATTTAAAAAGAGTGTACTATGCAATTGTTCAATCTATATTGCAATATGGTATTATTGATTGGGGATGAACATATATATATATATATAGTTACATGTATATATATAGTTACATATATAGTTATATATAGTTACATATATATATAGTTACTATATATGAGGGAATATACGTACTATCCATTCCTGTATCCATCCTTGTTCTTAACAGGGATGCTCGATTTCAACACCTTAGAAGCCCGCAGAAAAATATTTTTAGGTAAACACTCTTTTAAGCTAATCTCTGGTATCATACTCAATCCACCTATGTTAAAAGAGGTTAATTTTTTCGTCCCTGACAAGTATACTCGTGGGAAATCCCATGCACTTTTTTATGCTCCGAAAGTGAGGACTTCTGCCTATCAGAACGCGCCGATAAACAGAGCGACTCAACTGCTTAACGATTCTGCATTGACCATCGACATTTTCAATGTCACTTACAGACAGTTCAGCAACTATCTTTTAGCACGTGTCAATAAGTAGTAAATCTGCCCTTGTGTACTTTGTTATTAAATAATGTAATTAAATAAATATAATAATATTTTAAATCCACTCAAAATTGTTCAAAGACTGATAATTAAAGTAAATTATAACATTATTAAAACCATCCAAATTTTCTACTGAAATTATCTTTTCAATAAAATCAATGTACCTACAATAGACAAAATATATACAAAATATTCAATACTACAAATTTACAAAGACAGTTAAATAACTTACAATTCAATTAATCAGCAAGATATCAGAATACTATCAAAATCTCTAAATTTAGTACAAAGCACACATAAAATACTTATGACTATCTAGGTATAACATTTTTTTTAATAAACTACTATTATATTGTAAAAGTTACCGAAAATATTCAGGAATTTCAGCAAAAATTAAAAAAAAATACCTAAAACTACTATAAGAGTCCATATCTCACTATTATTATTATTTCTTTCAATCATTGAAATCCGTTATTGATAAATCTTGCATTTTCTTAATTATCCCTTGTGTTGTCATATTGTATAATTTACTTTCATACATGATATTATATAATTGAACTAAAATTCCCTCACCAAACACAAGAGTATCGTCTATTTATGGTGAGGAAAATCTATTCTTATCTACCATTTTAACACTATATAACTTGTAAAAAATTGTGTAGCTATTGTTAAAAAAAAAAACCTACAAACAAATTTAAAATAAATAAAAATAATTAAATTAAAACAAATAACTTTGTTTAAACCACTAATAGAATCACAATTACCTACATGTTTCAAAACCGATGGTTTCTTCGTCAAGGTAGTAATGACATTACTATCCTGACGAAGAAACCATTATATTAGTGGTTTAAACAAAGTTATTTGTTTTAATTTAATTAAAAATGACGCCACAAAGTGATTTTGCGAAGTTTGAAGAAATAAAAATAATATTTATAATATCTTGAACTTGTCGTTTCTTTGCCCCATGAACATAAAATTCCACACAAAAACATAAAGTTCGATCAATCCCAATAATGTGTTTTAAATGTAATTGTCTCTAAATGAAATAACAGTTTAATTGGAAATATAAACCAGTGGTTAAATAGAGCGATTCGACCAGATTAACTGAGGATTTGCACAATGCGTGGAATGTTCCGTATTTAGTGCGCGTGTGTTGGGCGGGATATGTTTGTAATGTAGATGTCGGATGACATCGTAACTGTTATCTTAATTCAGGTGATACTATCGCTGGGGCTTGTGGGAATTGCTTAAGGGGTGAAATAATTACATTGGCTGGGTGAAACCCAGTTTATTTATGACTCTCATCAAAATGAGGCACTGGACATTTGATTTCCACGTCATATTGCACTTTTTAAATAAATCACTTTTGTTTTCTTGATTGAATCCTATCTTAATAATATTTTTATCTTAATAGAAAGTTTGTATGGATGTATGTATGTTTGTTACTCTTTCAAGCAAAAATTACGGAATGGATTTTAATGAAATTTTACAATAATATAGCTCATATAATAGAAGAAAATATAGGCTACAATTTATAAAGCTAGCTATTTATTTTCAATATATTGAAAATAATAATTACTGTTTAATAGAAAATGTAAAAATTTGAGAATGACATTTTGCAAAACAATGATTGTTAAATAAAAATTCTATTTTTAAAAAAATTTTGCGAGTACTTCAAATAAATTAGTGAATTTATTTGAAGTACTCGCCTAATACTTTGAATCGAATCAAGAATTATAGATATTTTAAATAAATAGGTTAAGAATTTTGGTATAAACGTAGATGGGACCTAGGAAAAGAAAATAGATTAGTCTAAGTACTAATCCTGTACGCAGACGAAGTCACGGACAGAAGCTAGTGTATAAATAAAGCGGAATCCTGAAAGATAAAATTAATCCATTTTCCGATATCTCATCGTGCTGAAACTCGACAGATATAGTGGTTGTCGAGGACAATGCATTCCATCTACTTTTGGTCGCAATCACACACACGCGTGGACCGGACATATACACATTAACTCTGACATTCGATAAAATAATATATGAAATAAATGTTGACCTTACCAGCTCCGGGGTTGGCCCGGTTTGTAGCTTGTTGATCCGGTTGCTTCCTATCTTTGTAGTTTTAAATCCCAGCCAAACCATTTTTTAAAAGGCACTTGAAAATCGATATATTATAGTTTTAAAAAACTTGATTTTTCAGATGATTGTGTGACGTGATGCAAAAATCGCGAGTACTCGGTGCAAGAGGAATTACATAGTATAAATTTTATGGAAGTGTTAGGAGATTGACGAATGTGTATACCAGGCCCCCTAGCACACTCGATCGATAAGGAATGCTAGGATAACTTTCGGTAACTTCTCATCGTTCCCTAGCATGACTGTAGATCACAAACTAATAAGTGATAGTTCACAATGACTCAGTGTCCTTAATATATTCGACATCAACTGTTGTTTGTACGTTAGCGATCTGCAGTTGTCTTAAACAACGACGAGAAGTTACCGAAAGTTTTTCTATCAATCCTTATCGATCAAGTGTGCTGGGGTGCCTCGAGATCAAAAGGAGAAGAGAAAAATTTTGAACCTGGCTATTCAGATATGGTAATTGAATATGGGAAAAGTCATTTGAATTGTGATTTCTCACTAAGGATGTATTAATATCCCTCTAATTGTTATATTACACGTGTTAACAAAACAAAAAAACTTCCCTAGTGCCAAGTAAGTTATATACTCAATAAAGAGGTAACTAAGTAAGTAATTTTATTCTAATTACATGTAAATCAAATTAACTTGATTTGTACCTGCGCCTTCTGGATTCGTAGCTTAAGATCGTAGCCACTCAACCACGTAAACCGTCACAAACTAATAAAATAACTAAATAAAAAGCTTCTCAAAAAGTATCGTATAGAACTTGAACTGACTGGTGATTTGTTTCTCATTACTATTTCGGATTAATAATATGTTTGTTAGAGTTATGGGTTGAAGTAAGGCTTTAATTATTTTAGATTCCTGATCGATACAATATTTTTTTGCACCACAACAATTAACAACTTGTCTAAGTGTCTGCCATATAGACCGCTGTTTAATTTATTTATCCGTCCATGGTCACTTTTTTGGCATCAAAATGATTCACATACAACCACATTCCCCTATCTGACATTTTTTCTATCATCAAAGACAGATCCCGCAATATTTGGTTAGTATTGACACATTGCTAGTCAATCCAAGTGAGCCTTCTATGCCTCAATACAAAAGACTATCCCATCAAAACAATGGTTTCAACAATTCCCCAATTTTTCCAAAAAAGAAATTTCCTCACTTATTCGAATGAGAATCGGACATTGTTCTATTCCTTCTCACCTTTTTAAAATTCACGTCTTTGGCTCTCCAGATTGTACATTCTGTGGTCTAGAAGTGGGAACTTTAGATCACGTATTTTTTGGCTGTCCCTCTCTAAACAGGTATCCTCTATTCTATCAGGCCTTGTCGAAAATTGCCTCGCCTCCATTCAATATTTCATCTCTTCAGTCTGAACTCGACTCCAATCTTCATTATAATTTTGAAATTTCTCCATTTAAATAAAATTAATATTTAAATTCGCCTTTCTCTTCTTCATAATTTTAAATAATGGCCTAGAACACCCTTGAAGAGTGAAAGCCAGAAATAATTATTAAAAAAAAACACAAGAACGTGCAATGAAATCAGACTACCAAAAAAGGACTAAGCCAATATGAAAATAATTTTTCTCTACAAAGGGATGAAATACTCGAATTATACTATACTAAAATTATATTACGGAATTATACTAAAATTATATTACAAACTTTACAGTCTGCACCAATTATAGATTCAAGGGGTATTGTAGGAACGACATTAAGCAAAAGAAAAATATTGTGGATTAGTTTTTTTTACATTAGCTCCGCATGGGAGGCCGTGAGCAAAATATTATCCCTCAAGGCCTGTGTCATCTTTGGAGATCCTGTGTGGAGGGTATTTTTAAGGAAAGGAATGAGAGGAAGTTCTGGGAAGGAAAAAGGTATGAGAGACGGGTAGGACTCTGGAGTTCAGTGTGTCTAAGTCATCCGCCAAAGACCTAGACAAACCTCATCGCGTGAATCCGGACACCATTGCTAAGTCAACAACAGGGGTGACCTATGGCAGATCTGTAAACTTTGACGTATAAAAATTAATTTAAAATACGTGTTTTACATACTTTACTTCAATACTCTCGTGTCCCATTCCTCCCCGTCCCCCTTTATCCTCCCCTCCTTCTCATACATCCCCTTCCCCTCTCGTTCCCCTCCCATCTTCCTTTCCGTCCGCCTCTCTCGTCAACCCCTACCGCGAACCCCCCTACCTTCCTTCCCCTCACCTTTCCCGGATTCTCCCCCTCCCTGCCGCTAAACTATATGCAATACAAACATTTTTCAAACAACATGTTGGTGCGTATTTTAATGTATATAGAGATATATATAGTAGTGTTATTAGTAGAAAGTTACACTCTTTTAAAGTGTCGAATTTCCTCATTTCAAGATTTTTTATAAATCATCTATGTTGTGTGAATAATTTATGAAAAGTAAAGCTTTTTTCACATTTTGACGTGTTTTTTCAGGACTTAAAATCTTTAAGTAGAGGAGAAATATTTTTCTCTGAAGAAGATTTAAAAAAAAAACGCATCCGGCCGTTGAAAAAGATTCCTCGTTTCAAAAATGGTAGCTTTTGGTTTAGCTCTTTTGCATTATCCTAAATGGTAAGTTCAAAGAAATAAAAATAAGCTTCTTAACTCCCTCTGCTTTTTAAGTGATACATAATTTATCTACTGAGAGCTTATTTCCTTTATCCAGGATACGTATTTTGAAAGAGACTGAGTTTTGGCAAAAATGGTGGGTTATTTCGTTTCTCCTTTTCACAGAAAAAACAACAGCATATAACGAAACGCCAAAAAACATTTCTTTACATTAACATCCACTCAGGGTGTGGATGGTATTTTGTTCTGGGTAGGAAAAAGGGGTAGATAGCAATTTGGGGGTCAGTATGTCCTGGATTAACGGACGTGTGAATCCAACCCTCCCACTGCAGCGCAAGACGATGTTGCGAGAGACTTCTAATGGAGAGATCAAACCTGTCTTTGCCTGCTCAATCCGGCCTGCCACGTAGTTATTAGGCAGACACATTCACCGCCGGACAAACCTCACCCCATGATCCAGGGAAACCCTGCTAAGTCACCAATCGTAGCAATCCACTTGGGGTGACCAATGCTGCCGTCTTCTTCTTCCTTGCACTGTCCCAACTCTTTGCCAAGGTAGGCTGTTGGGGTCAGCTCTCCTCGTTCTCAGGTTTTAGCTTCTTCGGTTCTGGATATCGCTTTCATCCAGGCCGTTTCTACTTAGGATTTTGGAGCATTGAATCATCCAGGAGTTCTTTGGTCTTCCTCTGGATGACTGGCGATGAAGCTCCATAGACATTGCCTGCTTCACTGTGTGGTCTGGTGGTTTCCGTTTTACGTGACCGTACCGTCTCAACTGTCATTCCTCTAGCTTATTGTTTATGTCAGTGACATCCAGGCTACCACGAATGCGTGAACTTTTAATTTTATCTTTTAGTGACACTCCTGCCGACCATCTAAGCATTCGTATTTCTGCTGATTCAAGTTGCCATGGTGAAGGAGTTGTACATGGTCCAGCATTCGGAGCCATACATTATCGCGGGTCTAACAATAGTCTGGTATACCTTTCCTTTTAGTTTGATAGGCATTTTTGTGTCACACACGATGTTACGATTCCTGTTACGGATCTAAATTTACTCCATCCCACACCTATTATGTGGTTAACATCTGCTGCACATCCTCCATCTTTGTGGATGAGTGAGCCGAGATACTTAAATATGTCACAGTTGGCTAATGTTACGCCATCCAGTTGCATCGAAGGAGTTACAGCATTTGTGTTTTCAAATGGCAAGTACAAATATTCAGTCTTTTTCCTGCTAATTTTTAGGCCATTATCCTCTAGGATTTTTATCCACCTTTCCAGGCTATTCTGTAAGTCACAATGATTATCTGCTATCAGTACTACATCATCTGCAAAAATCATAGTCTTGAGTATGTTGTTGTTCATTTCTTGAATTGTTAGATAATTCATGACCATTATGAATAGCAGTGGGCTGAGGACAGATCCTTGGTGTACCCTCACTTTAATTTAAAATTTAATGTGCATCTTACGTGTGTTTCTACGTTTGTATACATATCTTGTATGGAGAGCACGTATCTTTCTGGTACGTTATGAGATCTGAATGCCGCTCATATCAGGCTTCGGGGTACCCTGTCAAATGCTTTTTCCAAGTCTATAAATACCATGTGTAAGTCTTTTTTGCATCTCGATATTTTTCAACTATGATTCTGACTGTTTGAATAGCATCTATTGTTGATTTCCCTGATACAAAGCTGCATTGATCGTCATGTATTTTTATAATATTCCTGATTCGTGTGTTTATAATCCAATGGTGACCAATGCTGCCGTGGTAAGCAAATATTAACATGGTAGTTATTCTCCAGAATAAAGGGTCGAAATTTTGCATTTATGTGTAACCTTTTAACATTTTTATATTTTCTTGTAAAAATACTTGTAGACACTCTATATTATCTTTAACCAGAAGTAGCAAACCACTTTAGTTGACAGGAGGCATAGGTGTTGGTTATCCATAAACGGTCCCCGGAATACGTTAATAAACAAAGGTTTTTGCTGGTATTTTTTTTTAACTTATTAGATTACAAACGATTACCATCTAAATAAGACCCAGATAAAAACATTATCTTTGTAACATGACCTTCAAGATATAAGATTGCTAAATACGACACAACAACAACAGTTTTTTATCCACTAACCGATTAACCATTCTTGAAACGATATAAAAAGAACTAGACAATATTTATTTGTTTTTTAACGTCTAAAATCATAGGGTACCCCGGCTCTTGCATGGAAGCTTGAAACAAGTTATTATTGCCAGTACCCACTCAATTTAACTTGTTTCATATCTAATCGTAGTATTTGATCAAATTACACGTTGTAATATGCTTTATCTAGGTTTCTACAAGGTGGCGAAAAAAGTCATTCCTATCGGAATTTGCCATAATTTTTGCAAATGGCGACAAATGTTGGCAAGATTGACACCGGCCAATGCAAATCACCAAAACTCTCGTTTGGTGAGTGGCACTAGCCGGCAAGATCAGCCAATTTAACAGTTCCCGACTTCTTTTTGTGGGGTTTTTCTTGAAATCACGAGTCTATGTCAACAAGCGTCACACTCTTGAAGCCCTCAAAGAGAATATACGCCAAGAATGCGAGAACCTATCGAAGAGTGATGCAAAATGCCATAAATCGGACCCGTATGGTCCCAATTCTGGTGGCGGTTACTTGGCCGTTATCATTTTTTTGACTTAATGGAAAAAATGATGACATCAAATAAAAAAAAAATGATGACATCAAATAAACATAATCCAAAAGCAGAACCAACATTTTTTATTCATAAAAAAATTACAGCCAGAGAACATCGGGTGACAACTTTTGCGCCATCCTGTATTAATAGTTACTACGTATAACGAACTTCGATTAACAGGAGAGTACAGTTTACAACCAATAAACTTAAAACTGTTCGCAGAATTCGAAGTTAGTAGCTTACTTAGGTATGAGTGCTCTAATATTATACATGTTATATATAACAAATTGTTTTCATTATTTGGTATTCCTCACAAGAACTCTAAAGCCATTTTTTTGACGACCGTATTAAGCAATTACCTATGTTTTTTTTCAATAGCTGCACAGGAAAAAATCCCTTAGGACCTATGTCATTTTTGGGGACGCTGTTTGGAGGGTATGTTATAGAGAAAGGAAAGAGTGAACATTTTGAGAGTAAAAAAAATTGAGGGGTGGTATAAATCGGGAGTCAATGAACCCATCCCTCCCACCGTGCTGCAAAGTCGAGAGAGTCCGGCTCGAAAGGTCTAAGTTAGGTACACAGCAGGTGATAGACGCAGCTGCCGCCAAGACCCGGAAAGATCTCACCCCATTAACCCGGGCACCTCCTGCTAAGTCACCACTTGGGGTGACCTACGACAGAGGTGTTGGTTATTCAATAAATGGTTCCCGGGCGGCGGTACCCGTATTTGCCTCCCAAATTGGAAATATATGTATATAATTAAGAATAAACATTGCATTTATGAATGTTGTGATTACCTGTGTGTTGCTTAATTTATAAACCTCAATATAAACCTAGACCTATTGAGATTGATTAATATTCGAAAAATTATGCTCCAAAATCTGCGGATTATTTTTTCTTATTTTTATGCGAATACTGCACAAGATTCTTAACTGCTCCCATCTAGACCAGTAAGCTTACGGCATCTACAAATTTGATTGAATTTATTTACTATTCAGATCTGTTCACCAAACACGGCTACAGCCAATTTAAACAAGTTTTCAATTCTAGACGGACAATACAGGCAACACTGAAAGTATCTTCCACTCTGGAACGTGCCCAAAATATAACTTATCCAATTTTAAATAATTAAATTATGAAGTAACACAAATCAATAAAATTAAAATATAAGCGCACGCTGGAATTTGAACCCGCGACCTTCGGATTACTAGTCAAGGATCATAACATATTATAGGAAACATTTAGTTATTTCGTCGGTGGCTACTATAATTACAGTTTGAATGTCTATAAAGCAGAATTTATTGGCATAAAGCAGTAAATAGTGGTGATCTCTAGCGTCATGAAATTTAAACATTTTCCTTTGTCTAGAATTTGTAAGCCACCGCAACTGTTTTAACCAATGGAGCGACAGAGCAATTAAAATATTTTTTCTCGGATTGCTAAAGGAAATGTTTCCGCCCACAATAAAAAAAGTCATACCTCCGAATTTGAATATGGAGACATACAAACTGATTATAGTTCTATATAGCCAATGAATTCCCCTATCTTTTGTTTATTATCACATATTTGTAGGATTTATAAAAAAATATAATTAAATATTTAACCTTAAAACATTTTAAAGAATCTAGAGAATATTTATTTTTTTTTATATTTTGAATGTACAATATATTATATAATCGTTTAATAAAAATTTTTTTTGAACATTTACCACATTTTGGCAACAAAGCAATCCGAAGTTTTGGAAATAGTGCCATAATGTGGCAAAAAGCGCTCGATAAGCTCGCAGGAGCTTTGAATTGCCAATTTACCTGACAAAACTTTTCAATGCTTATAATCATTCAAAAATGAAAAAGAGAGTGTTGTCGAGTTAGTAAAATTTAATAACCGTTGATAATAAATATTATTATATTTGTCTGAAACACAAGACGTACCAACATAATAAATAATACATAATCGCATCGACTGTGAAATTTAACTTTCATAGTTATCTGCATTACGGCGATTAAACTTCAAGGTAACATTTTTTTTTTTTATAGTTTCTTTATTCTTTGAATAGAAAATATATAACAATTGTGGAATTTATGGCCGCCATACTAGGCACATGCCCGTGTTATGGTGGCCGATAACATACCTGCAAGATAACTCTAATTCATGTAGGTACATTGTGATTTGTCCGTAAAAAATTGCTTAGTTCGCTTTACAAAGTTGCGCAAGTCCACTGGGATTCGACCCAGGGAAAGGGTGTGATTTATAATTATTTGATACTATTATCCTCGTATCTTCCTTCATGCTGTACTGGGCATACTAATGGATACCTACCCAGATCACAGCGGAGACAAAAGAAGTAAAAATATTTCGGTTATTTCTCAAACAATAGTTCTACTAACCCGTCTCTCCTTTGACCTCTGATTAATATTCGGATAACATTCTTTTCATTTTTCACTTTGTTCCTATTCGTTCACTACCCACCTAATATTTAAGAATGTACATTGTCCTTTGACTTTGGGAAAATTTTCGTTACTAAAACCATCAACGAATTAAAAAATTATTACAAATTCTATTATTAGATTTAAAATTGTAAACAGTTCGTCATGGAAAACAGCTCCTTTGTAATTCTTCTTTCCGAATTATATAGTTTATTTTATTTAACTATTTTATTACTTATTAATTAAGAGCGATTGACCAGCGGCTGACAATAAAAGTCTAAAAATGCTTGCAACTGTACAGGGAGGTTCCGATGAGAATGATCGATTATTCCCCGTATCAATTTTTTTAAATTAAAAATTTAATATCGATTTATTTCGAATATCGAATGTACGTATATATTAAACTTGCTTTAATATACAGGGTGTTAAGGTACGTACTTGAGTTACTTTAACCAGTGATTCCTGACATTATTTGAAGTAAAAAATGTAAATGAAATTTTGGTCTACGGTGACAATATTGATGTTTTTTTTTTTTTCTTCAAAAACATAAATAATAGTAGGTGTTCGGTAGTTGGGGGCGGGGTAAGTGGTGGGGTGGTAACTTGGCTGAGTGACCAATAAGGTCATGTGAAGAATTTTTTTTTGTTTGATTTTTAAAAAAAAATTTTTTGAAAAAAAAAAAAATTGACTTAAAAAAAGTCACCGGAGACCAAAATTTCATTAACATTTTTTACTCCAAATAATGTCAGGAATTACTGGTTAAAGTAATTCAAGTACGTACCTTAACACCCTGTATACGTACATTTAAGTAAGCAATAAAAATGCTCAAAACGCACGATGATAAATTATTAAATATAGTGTACTTTTTGTAAGTATTTTTTTATCATAAATATTTATGATTTTTCAATAATGTCTAAATAAGTGTGTAAAAAATTTTTAAATATTTTAATTTTGTAAGATTTTAAATAACTAGAATAACTGTATTTTGGTCACAAAACACGTTCTCGGATTTATTTTTTAATGATTTTAATTTAACTGATACATAAATTTTTTAAAATGGGGTTCACTAGATTACATATTGATTTATTTTGTTTTGTGATTATATGATTTGAAATTTGTGTTGTTTAATAGAATATATCGTTTGAAAATTGAACAAATCTGACAACGACCAACGGTATAACCTTAGTATATTAAAAATACACATTTTTCAAAATTTTAAAACTGCGTGAACCAGATAAAATAACAATCTTTCAAAATCAATTTATGTTTTTTTGTAAAAAAGTGTCAATACGTCTAGAATTTGATTTAAAAAGGACTAAGTTCCGGTATTCTCTGGTCCTCTTAAGTAAGGATTAGTAAGTAAGCGCTATTTTGTTTTTTTTTTTTAACAATTAAAAGGTTCTATGCCGATTCTAAAGTCCGTTTCGGCTTTTTAACTAATTATGATCAACAGAAGAGGAGAAGTATCATGTTGAGCTTGTCAGCTTATTACAACTTTAATCACGATCATTTAAAAAAAAAAAATGTCGCTGAATGACCATTGATCGCAATGTTACATTTGAATTTCTGTAAAATAACTGAGCCTTAGTCCTACTCAAAAAGGATTCCTGTGCTGATGCGGACCCTTTCGATTTTTATACTGTTTCTTTCAGCACCGTGTTATTTTTAAAATGTTGTATAATTAATTTTGTTTCTTTGACCCAGGTTTTGATTTTTAGTTTTATCTATCTTTCCCTTCCATAAAGCTGATATGGGATTTATTTGCTTAAATGTATCACCCCAAAACCCTAAAAGGTTCACAAAAATATGTCAGGAGTGTAAATAAATAAGTTTGATTTTGTTATATAAGATTTGGCATAACCACTGGAGCGACAGAGCAAATTAAAACTTTTTTCTCGTGTTGCTAAAGGATATTTTTCCGCCCACAGTGAAAAATTCATACCTTCGAATGTGAATATGGAGACAAAAAAAAAATTGATTATAGTTCTATATAGCCAATAAATTCATCAATCTTTTTTTATTATCACTTATTCGTAGGATTTATAAAAAAAATATCACAAATCGATAACATTAAATTTTTTTTTTAAATCTAGAGAATATTTGCCATATTTTGGCAGCAAAGCAATCCATGGTTTTGAAAATAGTGCCGTATTGTTGGACAAGCCAAACATGTGTTTATTCGTAGAGTGCCTTATGTCACCACGAATATAGGTAATAGACATTAAAATCGTTAGGCAAAAGGAGTCCAGTAACGCTCGATGTCAAGCGCGAAGGTTGTTATTCATTTTGCAAATAATTTTGTAAAAAAGAAAATAAGTAAATCAAGGCAACTGTGACAGATAATTTTGTTATAGTATTTTAAAAGATGTTTCACGTGCGTTCATGCATTTCTGATGAAAAAAAAATGGATTGAGCGCTTATACATTTTTTATAAATTAATTAATAAATTTTTGTATTTCTTCTCAAGCGAAGCGATTGGAAGAGCATAAGCTTTCTAAAGAATATATTTTGGTATTCATAATTTAAACCGATTCGTAGTAAAGATTAATCAAAATACTGATTTAACATTGAGATCCGCCTTAAATTATGGCTATAATCGAAAGACAATTACGTTTCGAGTACTCGTAGGTATAACTGTTTGCGGTCAATTATTTTTTGGTTTTCTGACTTTCATGTTGAATAACTTTGATGCGTTCAATCATAATACTGATCCGGAGTTGGATTTATTAACACAAATAACAAGAATGAAACAGTTACCTATTTCGTATTTGTTCCAATGGCAAATTTGTAGAAGTTTTTAAAGAACTTGGAACGTGGAGATCTAAAATATGATTTTCCTATTGAAAAATTATTATATTTTTTAAATAGTTTTATTTTAGTGCGCTTTTTTTAAACTGTTTTCAAGTGATAAAGAAGATTTTCTTAAACACTTTTGAGTTTCCATTTTTTATCCTAATCATAGAAGAAATTAGTGAAATAATATTTTAAACTCTATAATATGAGAGCATCTTCGCCAAAACTAATAACTGTTAAATAATTTTTTAACTTTATTTTAATAATATGTTTTGTTTTATTTGTTCGAAAAATTAATTAAAATATTTTTATTTTACATAAATGGTTGTTTGACAGTTTCTGTTGATAATAGAAATACTAATATATTGTATTCTATGTAGTAATGGAAATTCTCTCTTGGAAACTGTCGTAATGGAAATTATTATTATGAAAAAACTCTCTTCATTTTTGCTGGATTTTGAGCGCACATGCTTTTTGGATTGTGGATTTATTTCCGAAGTGTAATGATTGACTTCGGAACTTTGCTGATCAATTAATACCAAGAATTGGGCTGATATTTTGTGCCTCAATTTTGGGATAAAAAGGGAGGCCTCCTACACTAGCAGAGAACTACAATCAAAGGTTAGTGTTTCTGTTTTTTAATAGGAATTGTAGGCAGCCATATTCTGTGACATTATTGTTCGCGCAAATTAAATTCACAATCATATATTTTTGGGTATTACGCCCAGAGAGATCTGTGACTATTTACACGTCCCAGACTCACATATTATAATCCAATATAGTTAATTTATAACTCTGACAAATGTGTTAATATTAAAGTTCATAAAATTATGAAAGCCAGCTTTCAAGACATTGTATGCTTTTTATTAATTATACTATGGTTAAATTAATGTTTGATATTATTAATTATCACCCGTTCATGAAATATGATACGAGTGGTTACTTACGTAGTTGACCTTTTCAGAAATCGTTTATTCTTTTCATTCTTCGAGGTCAAATGTCTTACTTTAAGAAAATCATACAATGTAAAATTATGAGATAATGTAATTGGGAATCTAGAAACGGCTGATTTTTTTTAGAGAATTAGCTGAGCATAATATTTCAAAGGTGTCAAATTGTGTTGTATCCAGAAAAGAAAACCAAAATGTGTAAAACTTTTTCTATGTTACTTGATAAAATTTATGGCCTACGACTTCATACTATACGTACTGCACTTAAAGATTTTCTTCAGAACCAATAGAATTTAACCTAACTGGCCCACATAATGGATTTCAGTATATTTTAGCCAACAAGTAACAATACTAAGAAAAGATTTGGTACGATTTACGCTTAGGGCCTTAACAACCTCTGTATATTTCCTAAAGATTTATTTTTTAAATTACATATCCATGTTATTTACGATCTAGGAAATGTAATTTATTTTTTTTATTTATTTATTTTATATTATAGAACAAACAGTAATGTAACCAATGGGTTACAGTAACGAGACAGTTTACAGATAGTAAATGATATTTCCTGGTGGGTACCTATGATATGTTGAATGTCTTATTTGTAATTACCGGGTGATGTGCGTAGTTTTATGTGTGCGTGAGTGTATGTGTGAGTATGTTGTTAGGTGTAAGAAGTGTATGCGCATTGAATAGTTTATATCATTGACATGTTTATTTCATTGATAAGATGCTCTTTTTAAATTTGGGCAGTGAATCGGAGAAAATGTCAATGTTAGAATTTAGGCAAATATTATTGAATGTATGAAGAGCACGGTTAATTGGCGAATTAGTTGAAATGGCATGAATTTCAAATAGCTGTTTATCACGTGAACGCATTGTAAATTTTTTAATACTATTAATATTGCAGAAAGAATACAGCAAATTTGTAGTACTAGAATTGGCTCTGGTCTAAACTTTATGGCAATTCAAACTAAATCTTCTTTTAGAATTATTTGCATCAGGCTCCACTTTTACACAAGAGTCTTCCAGAATACATTAAGTCATCTAATTCCTTGTATGTTTATAAAAAGATTGTTAAATTATGGGTGGTAGCCGAGGATTGCCAACTTTTTTTTATCATCTCTGTTTTTTTTTTAATTAATTTAATTTTCATTTTTAAATTAATAGAACAATATTTTTATATTGACTATTTTTTCTCTCTGTTCATCTCTGTCGTTCTAATTAATTGCATAATGTATTATTTAAAATCAAATATCAACACACGTGGTCCCGCCACCCTATACCGATTTACTCCAATAAAATTTATTAGTTTCCTTCATTTTAGTAGGTACCTATTATTTGTATGAAATGTTAAGGTAAAACTATTTTCTCAGAATATTTTATTTTGTGTTATTTTTATAATGTTATAAAATAATTATCCTGAACACAGGCTTGTCCTAGTTGGTTCAAAAATTCAATTGTTAACTAATAGCGTGTAAGAAAAACATAAATAAATATCATTGAAGAAGAAGATAACACCAATAATCTAAATTAAAATATGAAAAAGAACAAGGCACAGTAAAATAAAAGATAGCGGTCGCAACTGGAACACGAACCCAGAAGATTATTAGAGTTATATTCTTATTTAATGAATATTATATTGATGGGTTTTTCTTTAAAAAATTTAACATAAATAAATAAATTAGGGTGTTAAAAATTTTGTACAACTGATAAACAACCATTAATGTGAGATATTATTAAATGGTGGCATTGATGACAAATTTTAAATTTAAAACACGTTTATTGGTAAAAGGGCTAATGTTTAACATCACTACCATGGTTAAGTATTATATCTACACAGATTAATTTGAGATCAAAATATTTGATCCCATGAAAGGATGACTCATTTTCATCAAAGACAAGAACCAACTCAATTACGTAAATTGTAAATCATTATTACCTTGTAATATTAATAATATTGACGAATTAATATTGCGGTGCTGATATTGATGTACCTGACAAACAAATTAACATGATCAATTTAGTAAAGAGGTCTTAGAAAATTCATAAGAAGTTATTATACTAATTTATTCAACTAGTATTTTAATGAAATATTACGTATTATATTATAAAGATACCTGATATCTATAAAGATGGACATAAAATAGGAGCACACCTTGACTTTATTGTGAACAACACCATTAATACTAATATTTAGATGAATTATGGGTTAATTATCAATTGATGGAAGAAAATCATATCTCATATTTTATGAGTTTATTATTACTTACGATTAAAGCTTTATCACTTTGTTCTACTTCTTAATATCATCGCTGGAAATGTGCTGCACTACGAAACACGTGAAACTCCTGTAGTAACTATATATTTTAAAGTAATTTGAAAATCTTCTCATAATTTATAAAAAAAATTACTGTAATACAACATACCACTTATATTAATCAATAATTTTAAAAAAATTGCATTAGCTCCACAGAGGAAGGCTATTAGGAAAAACATATCTCTGAAAATTGGCGAAGCTGTGTGCAGGATAATTGCACGGAAAGTAGGGGGAGAGGAAGTTCTGGGAAGGAAATTACGAAGGGTGGGTTTATATCTGGGGTCAATTTCTCCAAGACTGCCGGACGTATTAATCCACTCTTCCCACTGAGGTACATGGCGATCAGTCAACAGAGTCCGGCTGGAGAGATTAAAAGATCTCAAACCGAGACATACCTCTTCCCATGAAAGCAGACAACCCTGTTTAGTCACCAAAAAGCCATTTGAGGTGATCTATGACAGATGTTTTGGTTAACCAAAAAATACCCTTCACCTGAATTAATGATTAATAATATATATTGACGATTCATAATCCGTCTTTAAACCAATTTTTACTTATTTGCAATAATATTTTTCTTCAATAAAAATATCTTTACTTTATTTTATCTATTTGAGACACAAATAGGATATTTATAGAACATTCTTGTGGGTGATGTAAAACAAATTAAAATTTATATATAAATATCCCTAGATATGTGTCTGGAGTAAATATATTTGCATATTCACAGAAACAAACACGTGAAAAACAATGTCAGTATTTTTATACATAACTTAAAAACTTAATTATAAAATTTGAAAGACATAATAAATAGGAAATATTTATTAAAAAATAATAAAGCACCAAACCATTTTTATATTTTATTTTATAGGTGCACAAGTCGTGGAGATATTTTTTGAAACGAGTTATATTATTTACAAATATATCTAATTATATTAATATTACTGTAATTAATCTTAGTATACCTATTTTATGTATATCACTTGCAGGGATTTCACGGTGAGACAGGCGTTAAAACATAAATTTTAATATTTATATTTTATCAAAAGAACCACATAAAAAATAAAAATAAACGATGATTAACAAATTGATATATTTACAAACCTGATAAATATGCAAAAAAAAAATGGACAGACAACACAATGCAGTGTCTGTTCATGTCACCTTCATTTCTCGGTCCACGTCACATTATGTCATGTGCGTTCGATTTTCGTTATCTGCATATTTGTGAATTGTTTATATTTTTTTCCAGAAAAAGCTTTTAACTTTTTTAATTTCTACTAACGGACTTTTAGAAACGTTTTTTGTCTCTTTGCCTTTCATTATGCCTTATTATTTTTAAATAAATACTTGTAGTCGATAATTAACACATTATTTTCCCGTGACAAAATTTTTCCCTGACAATATAATTTAGTAATTAAAAAAACAGGTTTTCTCATTATACCATTATTAATTAGATGTTTTCGTTTTCATGATTTTTTTAAAGGGATTTTCTAGATGTGTATATTATTTAATATTATCTATAAAATGAACTTCACGGTTTTTCAACTATCAAGTCATAAATTAAGGTTTTGCAAAAAAAATTAATCATGTGTTATTTTTCAAAGAAACATTTCATTTCATCTGTCTGTAATTTCGTTTGTTACGTTCCGGTTCCGGTTAAAGATGGTGCACCGCAGTATCGGAAAGGCATGATCAATGAAATAATTTCTAATATTTTAATTTGAGGTTTAACTCTTTAAGTTAAAAAGTTAAAAATAAAAATAGAAATAATTTCTCTTAATATAAAAACCTATTGTAAGGAAAATACTTTTGGTACATTAATATGTCATTTTTTATATAAACATATATATGAACACATAATCTGGTAAAACGACATAATTTACAAAATCATAATTTTGCTAAAAACAAGTACATGAAAAAAAATATTCTTCATATTTTAACCAAATTTGAAAATGTACCGTCTGCACACGAAGGTTGTAAATCGTCGTGTTTATAAATTAAGAGATAGATATTTTAGTATCTACTTTCCTTTTTCATAACATCCTTTTTTGGACGCAAGGTCTACTGTTCACAGAACTACTTGCGTTCATTGCCCTGATATTGGTTTAAACTCCAGCATTGCGTTTTGTAAACAAATTAATCATGAATTACCTACAAGGAACAAGTTCATCAAAGTATCTAGCACAAATTCATACTAATTAAATATTTAATTATACCTTTATGAATCAACTCATGAAACCAGTTTTATAATATCACATTGATTATTTTGAAAATACGCATCATAAAACGTGAAGGTAGATAGGTTCTTAACTTCTGATATTTTATGCTAAAAAAAAATGATTTCGGTTTTTTTTTGCTCACCACAGGCTACGGTCCCACGTTTTCGCATTCGTAGAATTACCTATGTAAACCTATTAATGAATTGACAATTTTGGATAGAAATACTAACCCAAATATGCATTGGCAGTCAGCATTTCCTTTTTGACAATAAACGGAGTTCATTACTTTACGAGGTCTTTATTTATACAGGGTGTCCGGGGCTAAAGTGCAATAATTTTGGAGGGTGATTTCTACATGATAGTGTAAGTAAAAAAGATAATTAACTTTTTTCGAAATTACAACTTTTTTGGTAAAAAGATAAAATTAGTACGGCGTGTGCGGCCTGCACTATTAGGTATTTTCCGCTGTTACGATACGCGCCAATCAAAACCAACGTCGCCACAACGCGCCCGGCTGATTCATTAAGGATTTTTAATAGGTACGTCTTTTTGTATGGGAAAAAAAAAGTTTGAATTACGAAAAAAAGTTGTTAATCTTTTTTACTCCTACCATCATGTAGAATCACCACCCGAAGTTAATGCACTTTACCGGACAGCCTATATATTTTAACCATTTTCGTTTCTCAAAGATCGAACGAAATAAATTAATTACGACTTAGTAGCATTATTTAAGTTTACGGATTGCTTATTCAACTTTTATCAACTCTTAGGGCTTCGTTAGATCAATCCCTTCATTAAATATGCCAGCAATTTGCATCACGAACGATATTATTTAAAAAATGTGTATATTGACAATTAAACGAAACTTATCCGATAATACGGAGGCCGCGCTTAAATTGCTCAATCTTCGGTCGGAATACCTGTTAACAATCGTTGACGATAAACGACGGATTTGATCAATGTAGGGTTGATATACATAGGGTTTTATCGGTTGTCCACTGTAGACCTCCTGCTCTCGTTAAAAAAAAAAATTTTAAATATGTACTTTCTGATTCAGTAACATAAATGTCAATTTAGTACTGAAAAAACATCGTATTTTGTTTCTCTACGAGGGTGAATCTAACTGCCACATTAATAAGTACAATGTGTAGTTTAGACGTTTGTTTTTCTGCAACAGCTTTAAATGTTAAACTCATGTAATTTATTTTTATTCCTAACATCTGACATTTTCATTATGACCCATACCGTATGACGGTAATAAAACTTTAATCATAAAATAATAGCCTTGAACAAAGCAGATTATTAATTACTTATCCACACATATGCGTAAATCAATGATTTAATTTTAAGCCACATTAATAACCAGATAGATCCACTATGTAAAGTGACAGAAACATCTTCGTCCTTCATTATTATTTGTCTAATTTATGCGAAATGTTGTTTGCATTGATAGAACTTATCAGTACATTGTTCACCATTTCAGTGTTACATTATTTAAAATATCATCAATCATTTAACCGAGTTTTTTTGTTAAAATTGATACCAGACCAAAAAACTTGAAAGTGGTTTTTTATTCTATGAACTGAATGGGTACTCGTGGAGTAATCCAGGACTTATCGCCAGACATCACATTTTTATAGTTATAGTTTTATCGTGCATAAAATTATGTATGTATTTGCTGTATTTAAATCGTCGGTTTGTTTATTGACGGTTTTTTTTATAAATTTGTACAATTAATGTTAAAATGCCATCTTTGTTCTGAATACTGAACAATATTTTGATTTCAGGAGGTTGGTTTATTGGATTACCAACACCTCTGCTGTTGGTGTTGGTTCGCTACTTAGTCACTTCGTGACAAAGCAGGGGTTCCGGGATTCGTAAGTTCGTGGTACGGACCTTAGCCATGGATACTTCTGCTCACCAACTGCGTGGCAGGCCAGATCAGGAGAGGTTTGTTAAGGCAGACCTTTTGACCCCTCCACCTGGTCTCTCTCGGAGCCTTGCACCGCAGTGTGAGGGATAGATTAACCCCGAAATTCCTACACACCCGTCAGAACTACCTCTTCTTCCTTTCCTCCACACAGCATCCCCAAATATGATACAGGCCCTGAGGGAAATTATTTTCCTCAGGGCTTCAAAATGTAAAAAATGCGTGATTTGTTAAAGGACTTGTAACGTATTGTAGTTATAAAATCAATCATGTATGGGAAGTAAGATCCATAGATATAGAGGCTTGACTCTTTATTGTATATTTCGCCGAAACACTCTTGTCGTGTCCAATCTATTGAAAGTATACCCCAGGTTTTTTTGGAGTAATAAGCAAAAACTACGAGAACATTCAATATCCAGATCTATATTTAGATTCAAGAAATCCCTTATCTGTAACTTGCCGTCTTTCTCAAATTATTTTGGAGTATTGATAGAAAGTAAATTGTATTTTTTTAAAACAATAACCATAATAATCACAAGAGTTCCAACTGCTCCCAACTGTCTGCAGTCAGTGGATATGTGGCATCTCTAATAGGGTTATGTTGCGAGGATGAAGGGGGAAAAGGAAGAACGAGAAGTCCCTTAATAAAATTCATCACGTCTTTTTTATCACGGCATTGATTTGGAGAAAGATATTGCGTATATATTACATTTTTCCAGGTTATAGCATAGTTGGTTGTTCGCACAATATATTCCAAACTTAATAATATCCTTTTGCAATTCCAGGCCGTCATTAATATTTGTATCTTTTGCGTACATTTTAGATACCTCTAACAAAAAAAATCACTTTATTTCCTATTCTACAACATAGGTATTCAAATTTTTGACATCGTTTTCAAAAAAAATATTTATGATTTAATTCTCAAATATTGATAAATAAACAAATCTTATTTCTGAAGAAGTAACTTTACTCTTACTAATATTATTAACGCTAAAGTTTGAATGGATGTATGTATGTTTGTTAGTCTTTCACGCAAAATTTACTAAATGGATTTTAATAAAACTTTACAATAAAATAGCTCATACATCAGAATAACATATAGGCTTTTAATAATTCATGAAGCTAGCTATTTATTTTCAATATATTGAAAATAATAATTATTGTGTTATAGAAAATGTCAAAATTTGAGAATGACATTTTGCAAAACAATGATCGTTAAATCAAAATTCTATTTTAGAAAATAATTAAATTAGTGCATTTATTGGAAGTAGTCGCCTAATACTTTGTATCGAATCAAGAAATATAGATATTTTAAATAAATAGGTTAAGAATTTCGGTATGAACGTAGATGGGACCTAGGAAAAGAAAATAGATAACTCGAAGTACTAATCCTAGGCAAACGGAGTTGCGGGCAGAAGCTAGTTTATTATAACCCTTTTAAAAATTACTAAAGTATATCATTATCTTCGCATGATATGCACCAGATACATGATATTACTGCACGCCGCGCCTTCGCCTTTCTGCGTCCCGGATACTTAATATTCCGTACGTTACCGTAATGACTTCCTCCTCGTAGGACGGAACAGTTTTCTGTAACTGGACTCCGGAGCGGGCTTCCGGTGGGCTTTTCATGTTAGAAGCAAGGCATCGTGATTCAACCAAGTCACAAAATGCATTTTTTGCTCATTATGAAAATGCATTCATGCGAAATGAGAAATTTTCAGCCTTTTGAAAGTAATAAAGAATGCAATCAATTGCCTGACAAAGTAAAATGTGAAAGCCGATATAAAAGGATTACAAGTATGATTTTTTATAATAATTAATATTTTTTAAGAAGATTACATATATTGTGTACATTGTGAATTGAGTTGATTGATCTATGATGCAATAATGATGACATTTTTTTTAGTTTATTTATAAGAAAAAAAATTTACATTACAAGTGATTACATTGTGCAAAGTTATACAATTATTCATTATTATTCTACTTCCCCATAAGTTGAGCTCTAGGAGCTCGTGTTTATGGGAGGAGTATTTACATGCAAAAAATAATGTTCTCATTAAATATGTAAACAATAATCAAATAGTTATGAAATAAATACAAACATTATTTAACATAGGTATACAATTTAGGAAAAACTATGTTATTGAAAGACAATACGAATATATGAGTATATTTATAATTTTAACATTGATAGTAGGTACATATTAAGTAAGGGTAAATTAAGAGTACAATATATCATTTTCCAATTTCAGGGATATAATATATAATTATTATTATTTTATGTAATATCGACCCTTTGGAAAAACAAGATTCCATCTGTTGCTTTAACGTCATGCGATAATGAACTCTAGGGCAGCTTACCATAGATTCCATAACCGCGTGACGTTTCCACACTAGATGGAACCTTGTTATTCCAAAGGGTCGATATATAATAGTAAAGAATCATTGCATTATTCTGTTAATAGATTTAATTCTTTCAAAGCCCTCATATTTATTTATTGACGATGTATTTTTTTTAATATTCATCTTTATTTATACAATACATGTGCCTGCCTAGCTTTCAATTTCTGTGTTGAGAGCTGGCGAAGTAAATACACAATATTACAAGATATTCCCATCACAGTTCAAAATAAAAATTAAATCAACAGCAAGTTTACAACACACTAACAATACATAACATAATGTAATAATCTTAGTATCGGTTAGTTTTCCCTACCTTTTGTTAGACGATTGCTGGCCCGGAGAAAAATGTTATTCTAAAATACGATCATTTTATTCGTAAAAACGGTTAAAAACGGGAATGAAATTATTACGAACAAATTAACAGTGTTCGATGTTCCCGCCAATAAACATTGAAACCCTGTTGATTTGTTCTTAAGAAGTTCAGTCCCGTTTTTAACCGTTTTTACGAATAAAATGATCGTATTTTAGAATAACATTTTTCTCCGTGTGGTAGACATATCGCTTGGATAAGGCGGGCGCCTCTTGGCATCCCTATTTTCCGCTTGTTAATGTTTATGCTTATAGTATCGTATGCTCATGAGATCTACTTACATTCAGAGCATATGTCCATTGTCCAAGCGGCCTTATCCAAGACATTTCTATTTGAAACAGTGATGAGCAACCTGCTGCCCGCGAACCGATTTCGTTTTCGCACTTTGCTTAAGTTTACGTAAATAAAATTTGTTTTACTTTTCGGGCAACAAAAATCACCATTTCCTAAAACTGCAAGTAGATATTTTGTATATGTTATTTAAAAGTGTAATTCGAATGATAAAAATCGATAGTATTTATTAGTTTGGCTTTGGAAATATGAAATTTTCTATGATCTATGATTGTTTAAAAAATAATTACGTTTTGGAAAATACAAACAGGTTTCCGACACCACCGACTGCAAATAAGCAATATCAAGTTGTATGTGCATTATCCCCTGCGGTCCACGAACAATTTATAAATGGATAAATTGCACCTCCGGTTAAAAAAGATAATAATCACTGATTTAAATTCATGAATGTAGTTTCTATTACAGGTTAAACGATGTTTTTGAAAACCGATCGCATTTCTCGCAATAATGAAGACCTTGAGATTAGTGGAATAAAAGCGTATGTGTCGCCATTTTGCTTTTTATAATTAGAGATTTCCCAAACGTTTAATATAAAACGTGTCATATATTATAATATATTACAATGTGTATTGACGGATTTGTCATTTTTTTATGTAAAACTTACTTAAAAATGAAAACATGCATAATGTTAATATTCAATAAGAAAATGTATTTAAATGCATAGTAAAAATTCAAGAGAAACGATAAGTGAGCCTGCTTCCGCAATAAATGCAATTCTGGGATAATTTATTGCATTTATTCTACTTAGCGCACTACACATCCATTAAGCATTAAGTTATTGAGCACCACATACGACGCTTATATTTTCTACCAACGCACTACGTTATACAAGATTTCTTCCTACGGCAGGAGAGGGGGTCAGTTGAATTCGGGAGCGGCAACGGAATATCATTTCTTTGTTCTGGATCTGTCAACTTGGTGACTGACAGCTGCTTGAGCACGGCAGCTACATATTAAAATGACCCCCTCTCCTGTTTACGGCGGGGTGGGGGTCGCAAAACTTTTCAAATATCGCGTCGGCAGCGGTTACGGCGAATAACGGCAAATAGCGAAGACCCGAACCATGCTTATAATGCATCATCTTTTTACGTGTGGCGAGTCTGTATTGGATTGTATGAAGAGCGCTTTTGTTTTATAAAGTAACAAACTACCATCAGGCCGTTTCTCCGCAGGGGTAGGCAGAGAGGACGGACCGCCAAACAACTCGGTCTTGGCATACACTCCTCGCCTCATCATTCATACATTTTATCATACATGCTCTTCTATTATGCTGACTCTTGATGTGGCCCGACTCAAGTATCTGATTCACTTGATCGTGCCATGTCTTCCTCGGGCGTCCATGACTTCTTCTAGATTCACATTTGCGTCATATATTCTCTTGACACTCCTTTCTTTAATCATTCGCTCTACATGTCCAAATCATCTGAGCGTCCCTTTCTGAATCTTACTTATGACGCTCACATCGGCCTTGCATTATTTTAGGATCTCCACATTCCTCACACGATCATACATGGTTTAACTACACAGCCTCAGGGATCCCATTTCTACAGCATTCAGTCTACTTTCATCCCTTCTCTGCCAGTTCCATGCTTCACTGCCATACATCAGGGTAAGTACCAGCCCTCTATTGTGTTTATAAAGTATATTTTGATATTAACTTCGCGTCTGTCCCATGCATTAACTGACCACATACCGAATTAACTAAGCAAACTTCTTCCGACCGATTTAATTTAAGATACAAAATTTTGAATCTAACTGCAAACAATTAAAGACTTTTCATCATTTGATTTACAAAGCTATACAATAGAAATAATTGATGACAGTTTTTTTCATTAGTTCCACATAGGAGGCCCTGAAGAAAAAATCCCCCAGAGTGTATAAAGCTTCGTTTTATTGGAAAGAAAGGAAGGAAGTTATGGGAAGGAAAAAGATATGAGGGGTGGGTAGGAATCTGGGGTGAATGTATGCAGAAGTGACGGAAATATGCATCCACCCCTCTCACTGCGGTACAAGGCGATATGTCAAGAGACCCAGGTCTCCGGGACTCCCTCAACCAGTCTCTTCCGATTTATTTTTATTTTTTATAGTGAATACCTCACAAGAGTCCCAACTGCTCCCGTCTCGAGACAGTGAGACTATGGCATCCCCAATAGGGGTGTGTTATAAGGCTAAAGGTAAGTGGGAAAGGCAAGAAGACGGGGAAGAGGAAGGTGGTGAAGTACCTGGCTATTCAGATCTAGTCACTGAATACGGCTAAAGCCATTTCAAGCAACGTTTCAATTCTGAATGGTGGTCTTACACCAGGGCGATACTAAGAGTATAATTGGATTATTATTGTTATTTCTTCTTCAATGATATATTTCATTGATGGGAATAACCTTCAAAAGTTAAAAAGAGAGTTTTTATTATAGAAATATATTTATTTTATTGATTATAATTTATTTATTATTCACTGACTGATTATTTCAGTCAAACTGATTGTAAATGGATTTACAAAAATTTGCAAGTTGGCGGGAATTTTTAAACGTGTTCTTGCGGGCCATTTATAATTCGTTCGAGGGCCACATTGTGGCCCGCGGGCTTGGGATCGGGCAGCCTTGATCTAAGACATAAAAAATTGAGCCTTTAAATAAATAAAATAACATGAAGGCCGGTCGCATAAACTAAAAATAAATGTAAGTAAAATTACATTTATTCTCGAGCCGAGAATTCCGCAAAGCCTGGGCTTAAATTTGCGGCAAGTTTAAGTGAAATTGATGTTTGCCCGCACCAATTAAGGCGTGCTTTATCAATCAAGTTCGCGGAAGGGTGCGGTGGTCTACGCGGCTAGTCCTAGGGGATGTTACATGGAACTATGTTCGAGGTTTGCTGGTGGAGGGGATGAGGGTTGGAAGGAAGGTGGTAACTAGGATGAATTGTAATTAGTAATAATCCTGATGGATGCCGGATTTTTAAACCCGCGAAGTTCGTGATCAATAATCATTTACAAAAAGACTGAAGTTTCCAAATCAGAAACCTACAACACACATATAGAACGGGAATCTACTAGTATTTGGACTCAGAAGTTGCAGGTTAAAATAAAGGCAAAATATATTTTTATTAAGTGTACAAATATTTGTAAAAGGAATATTATATATTTTTTTGTATTTGCACATGTGGATTAATGTATCAATATAACTGCAAGAAGTCACAAAAAAATCTTAATGCGTAAGTATTCAGTGATCTGATATATTAATCTCCTTCCTCTCCACTACTTTATTCAGTATGTATGTCAATCATTTCACCAGATTAGCTTGCTATATATCCTCAGGTTCCAGGAAGTTGAGACCTTGAATCCCACAAAAATTTAATAAAAAATCCGTTCTGATCTGCTTTCAAGGCAGACTGCTTTTTGCTGGAGCCCTTAGCAATATTAATTTGTTCTAAATTACCTGCGTAGGAACTGTAATTTTTTTTCTTCTTTTTGAATAATAAATATTATTTGAGGTTTCATATCCACTATTCTTCTTCTTTCGTACGGTGGGGGGTCAGAGGGGGATATATAGGTTTGCGAGCCAGTCCAGGGCCTCAGGCATCGCCCAGTAAACCTCGTCAATCCTGCCCGGAAATTATTGGAGCGGGCATTCGTTGACCACATGTTCGGTTTGCCGACTCTTTAAGGCTCCATCTATGCTTTCATTCGGCACAACGGCTATGGGAGCACCTTATCCTGTTGATGGCGGACCAGATTTTGCGAGGCAATGGGAACCCAGGCTGTCTCTCAGTAGGGTATTGTATGAGATGGGCATTTTCAACGTTGGCCGATGGCCACTCAAGTTTCCACCTATCTCTTGGGGTAAGGGGTGATCGGAGGAGTCTTTCTCCTTCGGTCCAGAAAGGTTTTCGGGACTTCATGCATGTCGGGTGAGGGACAACATCATCGTGCAAACTAATTGCGCTTTTTTGCAGAGCCTCTTTGTGTTCCCTCAATTTTAATACAGCTTTTCTGTGAAAAAGAAGTAAAGTTTATTAGTTAGATTCGATCAAACAAAGCTGTCTAACGACGCTAAAACTCACAGTTCGAGAATATGTACAGCTTCAAATATGTATCGAACGAACGTAAAACGCACGATTTAAATTATTTAAATGGAAGATTTTTCTCAATCAAATACATACCAAAATATTGATATTAAAGTGTAATAAATAACAATCCCGGAAAATATGTCATGGGTATTCTCTTTTTTTTTCAAGGGAATACCATAGACTATGTAGCTCCCACTGCCTGGAGCAGGGGTGAATACGAAATGTAGGAGGAAAAGGAGAAAGATTGAAGAAAGGTTCATAAAATGAAAATTTTTCTCAGAAACCCTTTCAGAAGAGAGAGCTTGATGGGTTGTAATATATTTATTTTAAAAATGAAATCTGTCACGTGTTACATAAAATCGACGAAGCATAAAATGATTTGAATTTTTACTATGTTGCAAAATATTTTTTTTATTGAAATGGACATGTTAAATATTTCATTGACTTTACTTACAGAAATATAAAACCTTTTCCACATGTGATAATTACATTAAATTGATACTATCTAATTATTTATACGAAAAAAATATCAGATTTCAATTATAATAATTAATATAATAATGTTAATATATTTGTTGGACTCGATATTATTTCGTTTTGACTTTATTTGCTATTTGCTATTCTGAAATAATTGTTTGATTTCTGCAATTAATTATTATTAATTATTAATTATTAATTATTATTAATAATAATTAATAATTAATTATTATTAATAATAATTAATAATTAATTATTATTAATAATAATTAATTAATTATTATTAATTAATTATTATTATTAATTATTATTATATCATTTAATTATTATTATATCATTTCTATTATTCCAAAAATTTTGGCTCCGAAAATCTACAAAATTAGGTGTGTCAGAATCAGGAAAAAGCAGAACTAGCATAGGAGATCAAATTTTGTAAGTTATAAAAAATATTTTCACAACATTACAGAATTGAAACCTTACTGTGTCAATGACAGTGATTAGATTTAAATGTTAGTTTACCTTTCCTCCTTTCCATATACCTAGTTCACTTATTTGTGCGTCGGAAGTTCCCAAAATTGTAGTTTCTGGTGCAAGTACACAAGGTCAAATATAACGCTCGTGGTTAAATAATTTGGAGTTAAGTGGGGACTCAAACATTTGCTACAGAAGCAATCAAATAGTTGGCTAGGCAGACGACCTTAACATTGTCGGAAGATCCCTACAGGCCGTAAGAGAGGTGTTTGACCCTTTGGAGACTGCGGCGAAAGAGGTGGGTTTGCAAATCAATGAGAATAAAACGAAAAACGTGATGCAAACCAGAATCCCACACCGCAGAATAAAAGACAAAGTGAAATTTAAAGACAATTATAACTTCAAGGTGGTCGAAGAGTTTACCTACCTGGGCTCCATCATAACGCAGGGCAACGAAGACCCAGTAGAAGTAAGAAAGCGCATCACAGCCGCTAACAACATTTACTTTGCGTTGCTGCCAGTGTTCAAATCCCGAAACGTCCATGGGAAAACAACCTTGTACAAATCAATTATTTAAACGGCTTGTCCTGTGATGTGAGCCGGAAATACTAAGAGCAAATTCTTGGACACCTTTGAAAGAAAGGTACTTCGAAGAATCTTGCGAGCAGTGCGAGAGAAAGAGGCTTGGAGAATCCGCCACAACAATGAGCTCTATGATATCTAAGGCTCCAAAGACTAAGACGGACATGTGCACCGAATGACAAGCACACGGTCCTACTGGGACACCCGGGAGGTAAACGAAAGGCAGGCAGACCTACCCTGAGATGGGAGGATAATGTCAGGAAGGATGCCAGAGCACTTTTTTTTTTTTACATTAGGTCCACACAGGAGGCCCTGAGGAAAATAATTTCCCTCAGGGCCTATGTTGTCTTTGGGGATGCTGTGTGGAGGGTATTAAGGAAAGGAAGGAGAGGAAGTTCTGGGAAAGAAAAAGGTATGAGGTTTGGGTAGGAATCTGGGGTTTAGTGTGTCTAGGTCATCCGCCGCCAAGACCTAGATAAAACTTACCCCTTGAACCCGGGCACCCCTGCTAAGTCACCAAACGTAGCGAACCACTTGGGGTGACCTATGGCAGAGGTGTTGGTTATCCAATAAATGGTTCCCGGGGCAGCGGTACCCATTCCCGCCTCCCAAATTGAAATATTGACAAATTGACTAATCCATGTTGCAGATTGGAAGTCGACAGCCGGGGACAGAGGGCGGTGGAGGCTCATGTTGAAGGAACCAAGGCTCGAAATGGGCTGTAGCGCCATTGAAGAAGAAAAAGGGGACATAACACTTTTTTAAAAATTTTATTCTTAATTACAAAAATACTTGTAAATTATAATCATTAATAATAACATCATAAAAATATTTGTGTTATTTGATTCAATAACCAATCATAGTATTATTAATTTACGATCGATCAAAAAGTTTAAGGATCTCAGATCTTAGGTAGGTAGATGTAAGATATTAGGGTATCCACCACGCAATAACAAATTCAGTCCATTGTGCCGGAAAGAATGGGCCAGGAGCACAGGAACAGTAGGGGGCCACGGAAAGGCCACTCAGCGCTAGCCTTTCAAGTTTAGTGTGTGCCGATTCCCTAAATCTTCCCCGGATCAAAGTACAGACAGTGGCCAAAGTGTGGAGTCAAGCAGCAAACATTGGCCCCTTAATTAAATTTCACCAGCAGATTAGTTTCGCTTTGCGAAGGTCTGGCTGGAAACTTCTGAATAGTATATATGGTTGACGACCACCTCGCAAAAAGTGAATTAATGTAAACAATTAAATTAAAACAAATAACTTTGTTTAAACCACTAATATAATCACAATTACCAATAATAATTATTAATAATATCAATAATTATTAATAATTGTGATTATATTAGTGGTTTAAACAAAGTTATTTGTTTTAATTTAATTCAAAATGACGCCACAAAGTGATTTTGCGAAGTTTGAAGAAATAATGTAAACAAATTCAATTTTGAAATTAAGTTTTTGACATCCTTGTAAGATGTCAACAACCTTACATTAAGTTTATTCTCACTTCTACGTACAGAGGCAACAAAGTCTCGGCAATAAAATGTGTGACATAATATATCTTTTATGCAATTTTCTTAATGATTTATGCATAACATTGTGTTCATAATTAGAATTTTTCACTAAAGTTTGTAAAATGTTTTTAAAATTTGAGATAAATTCAGAATGAAATTTTTACAGATAAATAGTCATTTTAAAGCTCCAGAGCTCACAATGGAAATAACGTTTTGATCCGAAAACAGCCGCGAAATTCGAGAGAAAGGGCTATTCAAATTTCTTGAACAACAATGTCATAGTGAGTTGACACTTACGCCGTTCTTCCATTAAGCTACGTTCAAGCAACGCGATCGCCGTTCGTTTGTATTTTCCATACTATTATTAGTGTTTGAAAACGCCGCTAGGCGCTGGACTAGCAAAATAGTATGACAGGTAGCGGTAGCGTTGCTTGTAAGCAGCTACGTGAACGATAGGCGTTATAGTAGTTATTACAGAACTTCATGGCTTATTTTAAAAATGAATTTTAAAAGTAAAACAGATTTCTGCTTTACCCCAGAATTTTTGGCTATCCCTTTCTACGTTGGGTGTTTAGTTTATTTGTTGGTATTTCCGGTTGGCGCTCTAGTTGTGGATTGGGATAATCTGATTCTTAAACCACGGAGTAATACTAAAGAGATGTATCCAAACGAGCGTTTCAAGATGTTTTAATATGAATATTTTACAGTGCTATTATAATGATGAATCAAAGAGTTCTTTAATAGAGTCTTTGTTAAAGTATCAATTGAGAACTTTCTTGTTTGCTGGATTTGGTTTGTAAAGTTTTATAAGATCACCTATGTTTTTCAAATTATAATTTGCATTTTTGTTGTTTATTTTTGGGCTGTTATGTCGTGTTACACTAACTCCTTCTTTATCTAACGTTTCGGACAAAGTTACAGTGTCCATCATCAGTGCAGATGTGTTATTGTTAGTGGTAAAGTATATTCTTAAGTACTTCTAAGAGATACCGTGTTGCCAGCTTCATTCCTGTACGAGCTGATATTACATATAATTTTAAATGTTTTTTTGCGTTTAGCTTAACTGTCAATTAACCGGATACCAAGAACTATTGAGCCTAGATTCGTCGTCTCTATTAATATTAATTGTGTTTTGATGAATTTCGATTGCCTCCGTAATTAGGCGTGGTCTGTGAGTTTTCGATCTTCGGATAATGGGACCTGTGTATTATATTTTATTTTTCAATATTTCACTAGACACTTTTGCTTTATAACAATAATATTATTAATTCTTCCTTTCTAAAAATGCAAAAATCAGTCATTTTAAATACATGTAGGATTACGAAAGATTTTTAAAATATTTATATTGAGGGATCTGTAGGATTTATCGGTCAAATTAGGAATTCCACCGAGCCGAACCCTCTGATATGAAAATATCTGGTGTCGGTGAATTATATTCCCATTTAATAGTTTGGTAGATTAACCTGTTGTTCTTGTATTGTTTTGTATTAATTATACTTATATAATACACTTGCATAACGTGGATTTACTAGATGGATTTACTATACTAACTCTGTTAATTTGTTCTTAAGAACTTCAGTCCCGTTTTTAACCGTTTTTACTAATAAAATGATCGTATTTTCGAATAACATTTTTCTCCGTGTACACTTTAATTTGATCAGCAGTCACGCTTAATACTAATTAGATAAAAGAACTTGTTAATAAATAAACCGTTTTTATAAATTAAATGTTAATATTATTGAATATGTAAAAAAAATAAAATTGCCATTTAGACTGCTTAATTATTTAATTTTTTAAAGAAAAACTCTTTTTTTCCGAGATCTACGGAAAAAAACATTAGTCGAAAATAATATTGTTAATTCTGAAATTTTAAATATGACTTTGACAATTACGGCGGTTTTATAATAGGTGGCAATGGCCGAATTGGCAGAGCGTACGTCCCAGTAAAACGAGAGATCTGGATTCGAGTCTCAGTTGTGTTTCTGTGTCTTGTTCATTTTCATAGTTTAATTTTGATTATAATTGTTATCTTCTTCTTCAATGCTTAATTATTTATTTGCAAGTCGGTAGCAACTCACGTGCGTTACGCAAAACGGCCGGCCCGTCTGTAAAAAAAAATTACGGCCCGTCTGTACATAAAGAACTTTTTAAATATATATTTTACTAAACCGTTTCGGAAACCATGTCGGAAATTTTGCCCGTTTTCATCAATTCTTAAAATAAAAAAAACAATGGAGTATGAGAGTGTCAAAAGGGTATATATTTTTAAACTGTCAATTTTTACGCTTGATAAAATGTTGTGTTTCTCTCAGAATGTGAAAATAACTCATTTCATTTTGCTTTGTTCTTGCATATAAACTACGCCACACATTTTATTTTTATTGTATTATTAACTCTCCCTTTGAACTCTATTTCAATCCCCAGCAATCTATAACTACAACCAAAACCAATACAATCCACGCAACTAATATTGAAAATAAAACAAGGCGGTATATTTAAAATTGGAGCTTCTGAAAATCCAATTTCTCGAATTGAGTGCTTTTGATGTATTTTCCTTTTATTAAAAAAAGTTTCCTGGAATCAAAAGTCTTGTGATCCCCAAATTCTCAATTTCTTTCAGTAGAGATGTAAAGTGTGTTAGAATCCATGGCGACAGGTTCAGTATCCGAGGTGGATGATCTCCAAACACTTTATAATGAAAAGAGGTAAAAAAATGTACAAAAACCAATACTGTACCTTACCTTACCAGTACTGTACCTTATGTACTGTCTTATTGGTAAACGATAATTGTTGCATTTCATTATTATGTACCTACTTAATACAATATTTATCAGCGGCTGAGGTCAATTTCAATGTTTCCAACTTCCTACTGTATGTATCTACCTATTAATTAAGTTTATTTCTACTACATTATATTCAATTTGTAATTTTTATTTTTTATTCTTGTAGATTCTAAGTCAGTTATTGTAAACAGTTATTATCTACAATAAAATATATAAATTTGTTCTAGACCACTTTAATTTTAACTACACTCTACCGGTTTCCTGACGAAGGAAGGGTTCTTCCGAAACCGGTAGAGTGTAATTAAAATTAAAGTGGTCTAAAACAAATTTATATATTTTATTGTAAATTATGGCGAGCCACAAAGTTAATGCTTATTACGAACATGTAGTTATTATCTACTTCAAACATTATAATTTCTTAACCTTTTAATTTAAAGGATTTACTCCCCAGCTCAAACACGAGAAATGTTTTCTCCATTGAGTTGAGTAGTTTGTTAAAAAAAAAACTGTTTTTGAAGTCACAAAATGAGTGTCACGTTTGGTAATATTCAGGAGTGTTGAAACTGTAAAAACCATCTTGTTCCGCACTTAATTGTAATTTATTATATTTTTTTAAGTAACTTTCCAATGAACTTTCAGATTGAATACAGTTTGACTTCTTAATACCACGAGTATAAACTATAAAACGACCTGCATGGGTAACATCAGTACATTAAACATTATAGTAGATCAACTATTTATTTATTTATTTATTAAAAGAATTTTATACGTAGTGTAGATATTGTGTTATTTCGCCCGCCATGCTAGGGATGTCCCTGTGCTATTATGGCTGGTGAAGTATGCAGATTATATAATTTAAGGTATTGAAGTACGTTTACTGATAATATAATAATTATGATAATGAGGTTTACAGTTAATGCAGCAATGAATTTATGATAATGAAATTTACATATAATATTGTAATTGATGATAATGATGTTTACAGGTAATAAATTTCACAACTATCTTTATATTCGGGAATATTTGTGGTAAATTGCGTTCATACAACATGGTTTTGTAAAAATATATAATTACCTAATGAAAGAAAACTTTATTAATGGTTTGTCTTTGCTTGAAATAGCAACTCAACGAATTGAAGTGGACGATATTGAAATATAATTTGATTATCATTATTAAAATTTTATTATTACAAAATAAATTTTTAAGCTAAAAAGAAAAACACGTGTTTTAATGGGTTTGAAACTTGACAGACACACAGAAAGCTAAGCAAATAACAAAAACCGAAAGAAAAGAAACGAATACCTCTTCTGCATCATGATTTAATATGGTAGCTTTTCCAAACTGTACTTATTGCTCAATTGATGTCAGAAAAAAGGTCGGCTTGTAAAATAATATCTGAAACATTATTATTATTATTATCATTATTTTAATACTGATATATCCGGAAATATCACTGTAACCTTTTCTGACCCTTTTTTATGTTCAGAAATGTAATTAAATGTGGAAAAACAAAATTAAAAACATGTTTGTATTTAATTTTTTCATTCTTTATGAAAGATATTTTGGATGTGCTTATATCAGATATATCCTATAGGTATAGAGATTTACGATTTCCAAGAATTGATATATTAATCCATCAAAAACTCATTACATCCAAATCAATGTTTGCGAAGTAAACCAAAAATGTCTGTTTTTTTCGTAAACTCGATATATTTGTTTTGTAATTGAAGGGTGAGATTGATTAATTACTTGAAAATAAAAGTATTCAAGCTAATGTAACGTAATACTTGGTAATATTTGTATCTCTCTTAACCAAATTCATTCAAAAATATTGTGCAGGATATAAACGGCACATTTGGAGTAAAAAAGCGTAATTGTCATTTGCTATCCGATGATAATATCGAAACTTATATCTACGTCATTTAATAGGATAAAGAAGCTATCAAAAATCTTTTGAATACTTTTATTATTTAATACTTTTTTGACATGTTAAGTTTAAATTGTTTTCTTCCGAGATAAGGAGTTAGCATTTTACTGCTCTATCAAAAATCTGTTCCGTGTTAATTATTGGTTCAATATTAAGTTCAAAAGCCATTGAAGAATATAAGTTAATAAATAATATAAATCACCTGGTTCGTTCTTATTTTTTGTTAAATTAGTTTAACGAAGTCATCTAGGTGTCTGATGTAAATTATTTTTTTCATTTAGAATTATTTTTCCATTATTTAAAATTAATTGCATAGGTCGATTTGTAATACTAAAATCTGAATTACAGTAAGTAAGTCTGCTCAAAGCTATGAGTAAATACGTATGTTATCTAAAAAAATACAAGTAATACCGCTGGTTTGTTGCGACATCACCGTTAATCTGCATATATGCCACCCGTACAGCTAGTGCCATCTGTGGCCTCACAGTGATAGATTGCTCACTGTTAGAGTACAGTGCACGCTCGTCACCCTGCTACAGTGGGACGTCAAAGGCCTCCAATAACAATAGCAGTAACATTTGCGCACGTGTAATTGCACGCTTAATATTTAAAAATGATGAATTAAATTACTCATGTCCAAAGTTACAGTCCGATTTGACTGTCCATGCGTTTGGTACCGAGTAAAATGTAATCCAGGATTAATTATACATGTTAATTGAGGATTGAGATAGAAAGGGTGATTAACAATATTTAGTTACCTACTAGCATAGATTTAAAAATCTCTATAATAAATAAGGTCACTTTTGAAAATTTGAATTTTTTTATAGCGAATACCTCACAAGAGTCCCAACTGCTCCCATCTGGAGACAGAACAATTGGGGTATGTTATGAGGCTGAAGGTAAGTGTGAAAGGTGTTGGTATTATTGTCTATGCCCATTTTCTACCCGATGGTCTGTGGTATATAAATCCTGCCTGTCATTACTTGTAATCTAAATGTCCGCTCGGCTGGTAATAAATAACGTACCAAATACAATCGTGTTATAATTAATATCCACCACAACACAACATGGTGTCAGGTGTGTCTTTTTAAAAACGTTGTGAGTGAAGTCAAGTCAAGTCAAGTCAATATTTTGTCGTGCCAAACAAACTGTCGCAAGAACAAATAAAATGTCGAGTCACGTCGTTCAAATGGCGATTGTTCCGGATATGTCGGGCGAGTGGAAGAGGTTCAAGCAATCTTTCCTGATTTACATGATGGCCAATAATTTCAACGAGGAAAAGGAAGTGCAAAAAGTAGCAAGGCTTTTACATAACATCGGACCGAAAGGAGTAGAAATTTTCAACTCTTTCGGAATTACAATTGAAAAAAGTACCCTTCAAGAAATCATTCAACTTTATGATAAACATTTCATTCCATTAATAAACGTAACAGTGGAACGATTCAAATTTTTCACGAGGAAGCAAGACGAAAGTGAATCAGTGGATGAATTTATCGCGGCATTGCAAAATCTTAGCCAAACGTGTGATTTCGGCAACCTAAAGTCATCATTAGTAAAAGATATATTTATATGCAACCTGAACCGAAACTTCTATTACTTGAAGGAAAGACTTTTACAAGAACCGTCTTTAAACTTGGAAAAAGCGATTATTTTATCAAAAGCGATTGTTGTATCGAGGGAAAACACGAGAAGTATTGAGGAGAATAATATACAACAAGTTCAAAGAAGCCCTTCTTCATCTTCGTTATCAGCCAGAAGTCAATCCAGAAGTCAATCCGGAAGTCCTAGCAGTCTATCTAGAAGTCAATCCAGAAGTCAATCCGGAAGTCCAAACAGTCAATTGAGAGGTCAATCCAGAAGTCAGGGCGGAGTCTGTACCAAATGTGGACAAATCCACCGCACAAACTGCCCAGCGTCATTAGCTAAATGCTTTAATTGTCTCAAGATTGGTCATTATTCGAAATTTTGTTTTAATAGGAAGTTAAAAGGTAGGAAAATTAATGTTAATACATTGTCACAAAGTAAGATACCTAACTACGACTACACAATTGATACATTAAATTGCAACAATATAAATACAACATTGAATTCATGGCACATTAATTTAAGAATAAATAATGTTATAATTTCATGTCTTCTAGATACCGGTGCCAATGTAAATGTAATGTCTTTTACAAATTTTAAAAAACTTGGTTTGTCTGAAGAAATTATCACAGAATCGGCATTTAAAATAAATTCTTTCGGTGGTACTCACATTCCTACAAAAGGAATGTGTAAATTAAATTGCTTTTATAATAATGATAAAAATATGTCCATTTCCTTCGTCATTACTGAATTGCAATCTTGTCAAACTATTTTAGGGCTAACCACCTGTCATGCGATGGGAATAATAAAACGTGTTTACTCTAATACGAATAATTCAGAAAATATTCCCAACAATGAATTGTCAATGTATAATACGAACAACGTGATAAAGAAATTTAATGATGTTTTTCAGGGTCTCGGATGTTTGCCTCACGAATGTCATTTAACAGTTCGCGCTGATGTTCAACCAAAAATCGATGCGCCAAGAAAGATTCCATTCAAGCTACATGATAAGTTAAAAGAAGAATTAGGTAGAATGGAAGAAATGAAAGTCATTGTCAAGGTTACAAAACCAACACCGTGGGTGAGTTCTATTGTTGTTGTAGAGAAAAAAAATTCACAGTTAAGAGTTTGTTTAGACCCGCGAAATTTAAATAGGGCTATTTGCAGAACACATTACCCAACACCTTCCATGGATGAGATTAGATTTAAAATTAAAGGAGCAAATTATTTCTCAAATTTAGACGCATTCTCAGGATTTTGGATGATACCTTTAGATGAAGAAAGTTCTGATTTGTGCACTTTTCAAACGCCTTTCGGCAGGTATCAATTTTTAAGACTTCCGTATGGAATAAATTCCGCCCCTGAATTTTTCTCTAGAATAATGACGGAAATATTTGCTGATCTAGAAGGGGTGATAGTTTTCGTTGACGATATTTTAGTATGGGGAGAGGATCTCGAATCTCATGAAAGGAGATTAGAAAATGTGTTTAAAAGAGCCAGAGAAGTCAATTTAAAATTCAATCTAAATAAATGTCATTTTGGCTTACAGGAAGTAACATTTCTAGGTCATATTTTTAGCAATCAAGGGATCAGGCCAGACGAGTCAAAAGTTAGAGCTATTCGTGAATTACCAACTCCCACTTGTAAGAAAGACTTACAACGGTTTCTAGGTATGATTAATTACTTGGGTTCTTTCATAAAAGATTTGTCAAAAGAAACCGAAATTTTAAGGACTTTGTTAAAGAAAGACGTCAGCTGGTTATGGGATGCCAACCACGATCAGTCCTTTGTCAATTTAAAGAAAATTATAAGTTCGTCTCCAGTACTTATTAACTTTGATATTAAAAAACCACTAAAATTATCTGTAGATTCTTCACAGAGCGCAGTGGGCGCAGTTATTTTGCAGGAAAGTAGACCGATTGCTTACGCATCAAAAACACTAACATCCAGTCAGCAAAATTATGCACAAATAGAAAAGGAATTATATGCGATTTTATTCGGTTGTCAAAAATTCCATCAATATATCTATGGTCACATTGTAGATGTGGAAACAGATCACAAACCATTAGTTACACTTTTTAAGAAATCACTTTCTGAAGTTCCCGCAAGGTTACAGCGAATGATGATGTCGTTACAATGCTACCACCTAGAGGTCAATTATGTACCTGGTAAATTTATGTATATTGCCGATACATTATCTAGAGCACCGTTGCCTGATACAGAAGTAACGGATGCAGAAAAAGAAATTGACATTCATATCAATTTATTGATGTCCAGTCTGGCCGTTTCAGAAGAAAAACTGAAATCAATCACCGAGGCGACAAAACAAGATCAGACGTTATTAACTTTAATTAAATATTATAAAACCGGTTGGCCGTCAAGTAAAAATAAGATTGAACCTTGCGTTAAACCATATTGGAATTTTCAAGCAGAAATTCATGTTGTCAATGATCTGGTATTTAAGGGACCTAGTTTAATTATACCATTAATTTTACGTCCTGAGATCTTAAAAGATATACATAAAGGTCACTTAGGTATGTCAAAAGCAAAAAGTCTAGTCAGAAATATGATTTTTTGGCCGAATATTAATTCTGATATTCAAAATGTTGTCGATCAATGTCAGATTTGTACTAAATTTAAACCTAATAACCCTTCACAGCCTCTTTTGCCACATGGTATCACTAATTTTCCCTGGGAAAAAGTAGGTGTAGATTTAATGCATTTTAACAACTCAAATTATCTCATCGTTACTGATTATTATTCAAAATACATAGAACATTCAATTTTGTACAATTATAATGCGGAAACTGTCGTCACACACTTAAAATCAATATTTTCACGTCACGGAATACCGTTAACGCTTGTAAGTGATAATGGACCACCATTTCAATCAGCCATTTTTAAAAACTTTTTATATGAGTGGGATATTGAACATATCACCACCAGTCCAAACTATCCTCAGTCAAATGGTCAAGCTGAGAGTTCAGTAAAAATAGTTAAGAATATTTTAAGAAAATGCCTTGAATCCAAAACTGATCCATATCTCGCTATGTTACATTACAGAAATAGTCCAAAAAATAATTTTCCATCCCCTGCAAGTCTTTTAATGTCACGACAACTTAGATGTAATTTACCAGTAACATCCAGTCAACTTAGACCAAAAGTTGTACGCTTTAAAGATTATGAAATTAAATTTAAAGATCGTCAAAACAAAATGAAAAAATATTTCGACAAAAAGGTTCGCAACTTGGCTGAGTTAAAGATAGGCGATAAAGTAGTATTTAAGAAAAATGTGTCATGTTCATGGTCGCCAGCTACTGTAGTAGAAATTGTTAAAGGATGCCCAAGGTCATATATTGTTGAAACTCCTGATGGTTCAAGATACCGCAGGAATAGGAAACACTTGAATTTAGACAGATCACGTCAGGAATCATCATCACCGCATAATGGAAATAATTCATCGAAGGAAGGTGTACGTTTTGACAATGATTTTCATTCAATTCCGTTTTATTCATATCCCACAACTTCTACTGAGATGACTAGCAATGAGGCAAGCATTCGAACCCGTTCGGGCAGAACTGTCAATAGACCCGATAGATATAATCCATCTGATTATAATTAATTTTGTTCATTTATTCCACTTGTATGATTTATTACTATGTCATGTATAATGTAAAGATCAAATCTCATATTTGTACTGTTTATGTTATTATAACTTGTTTTTTTTTTATTAGGAAAAGAGGGATGTTGGTATTATTGTCTATGCCCATTTTCTACCCGATGGTCTGTGGTATATAAATCCTGCCTGTCATTACTTGTAATCTAAATGTCCGCTCGGCTGGTAATAAATAACGTACCAAATACAATCGTGTTATAATTAATATCCACCACAACACAACAAAAGGGAAGGAGACGAGGAAGAGGAAGGTGGGGAAGTACCTGGCTATTCAGATCTAGTCACTAAAAAAAAATAAAAAAAATAAAAAAATAAAAAACACGTAAAGCCATTTTAAGCAACGTTTCAATTATGAATGGTGGTGTCTTACACCAGGGCGATACTAAGAGTATATTCCACTCTGGAACGTGCCGCAAATAAACTATATATTATTTTAAATAATTAATTGTGAAATAACACAAATAATCAATTAAATAAAACTTGTTTGCGCACGCCGGGCTTGAACCCGTGGCCTTCGGAATGGGAGTCTAACGCCTAATAAAAAGCCTGTATAAAAAGTCTTCAGAATAAAGGTGTCAGGAGGATACTGTGAATATATTTTACCGGTTTTTTAATTAACAATTTGTGAGGAAGCTGGGTATGGTTACCGCCTCCCCGGGAACCATTTATTGGATAACCAACACCTCTTCCACCGGTTGCCCCAGTGGATTCGTACGTCCATTACTTCTAGCTACAATGATTCCCATTTTTTCGTCTCAGAAATTCCTCTCCTTCCTTTTTTAAATAGAGCATCTAGTGACTTGAGAAACATACTAAAAATATTTCCATAATATAATAGCATTTTAGGTTTTCAAAACCACTCTTGGATATACCTTACTGGTATTGCATAATTTTTAGTCTGTCTTAAGTTTATAAACAGATAAGTTAATTAAAATTGGTAGACTAATTTCCTCAAAACTCTTCTCCATCGTTTTTATTATTATCATTACTTTCAATTATGTATTAATATTTCCATAAATCATGTTAGGCGATCCGCCCATCGAGGCAACTGAAAACTGTCAACTGGCAACTGTCTTTATATGACAATGTGATGGCCCGCACACTACACAATCACTCAAAAACCCGTTGTCAATGGTAACGCAAGTGGTGACTCGCACTGCTGATTGCCGTGGCCGGCCGTTGCTAGTTGACAGCTGTCAGCTGATTGTTCTTCGTCTATGGTTAAACAAGCTTTTTGACCAATCAAGACAGAGAAACAAGCCGGTTTTAGTTTGTTTTCAGTTGCCTCGTCAGCGGAGCGCCTTAGTCATACACAAGTTTGAATGTAGGGAGTCTATTGTACATATAATATTTTTTTATAACCAAGTTTTTTTTTAAACATCTTAGGAATACATTCATATCTATTCTAAAACAAAACAATAAGAAAATTTATTTCAAAATTTTCAATTCAATGTTTAAAACTCACCTATTCACCGACAACCGAAATTAACAAGTTTAATAATTTTGTAGAAACCAAAATTTGTGGTTTGCCATTATAATTGAAAACCAAACAATCACTCTGGTGTTTGACACACATATTAGTGCGCTTTGTGGTTTAACATAACTCCTGAAAACGAAACAATAGATCTGTGTTTGCTATTGCACGTGAAGGAATGCAATACATCAATTTGTGGTTAGACAATACACTGGTCCACGTAATTATAAAAATAAATCACTAGGTACCAGTTTTGACCGTATATAATTCTCCTCGGGGCTAAACATTTTCATTTAAGTCTTTTTCATAAAAAAATATTAAGTCCTTTGTACGATCAAACAAAACGCTTTCACGTGTTTATTTCCATCAAACATTCGAGGCACAAATGCTATGAAAATAAACCTTTATGGAATTACAAAATAGTTGTGTGTTGCACCAATAAAAAATGCTTCATTAGGTACGAACGACAAATGAAATTTATTCTTTCAGAGTCGAGCGGGGTAGGCAGTAAAACTTTATGGGAATATTTATTTGTTTTTATTCCAGTGGCTATTCCTCCACCCTACAATAACTTGACTTCAAAAAGGTTGCGATTCCTTCGTAAAAACCAATCTCTTTTTTAGCTTCAGTTGTTATATTTTTTCATAAATCTAGGAAGGTCTACATTTGACTAAAATTACTGTTTTCACATTTAAAAAGTAAAAGCAAAGGGCATTGATATAAAATATAAACAAGAGTTAAATAAATGTTCAAAAGTGGTACATATGTTCTCTCAGTATCGCCCTTGTGTAAGACCACCATTCATAATTGAAACTTTACTTGACATGTTTGATCTGATTAGCCAGGATCATCCCAAAGTTATTTTTCTCGTCTTCTACACTTCCACATTCCCTTTAACTTCATAAAATAACCCAATTGGGGTTTCGATGCTCCGGACAGTAGGGAGAAGTTGGGAAACAAAAACAAGATTAACTCTGAACACTCTTGTTGGTGTGGTCTTATTTATCACAACCTCAATATGGCTTAGTTAGTAATGAATAAGTTAGGTTAGGTAAGATTAGGTTAGGTTAGGTAAGATTAGGTTAGGTTAGGTAAGACTATGTTAGGTAAGGTAAACATTCTTACGTAATCATAGGTTAGGTTAAGTTAGTGAGGTTATGCTAGTCATCCTGCAACTCTGCGTGTGTTTACTATTTGAGTGAGTACACGTATTCAGACTGCGTCATCTGATCTCTTATTCCATTAATGTAAGCTCGTTGCAGTTGTGAAAAAAAACTTCGGTCATAATTTTTAGGCTTCAAAATCATGCGTATAAGTCTCAACGTTTTAACATGCATTACTGTAACCTAAACCATTCTGGCTCTATTAATCCATGCCATCTAGTCTTACCACCCACATGGTTTTAGATTTATCGTTAAACAGTATCCAAAAACCAAGAGGTGATTTTTTTTGTTGCCTCCCTCGCATTTTCCAAATCGAAGCTCCAAGAGTCAAAATTAAACCACTACATAAAATTTTCTATAAGCGTTTTCACACGATTGTCAAAGCAAAAATTTTCCTGGAATTTTCATTAATGTTCATTTTTCAGTACAAATCCTTTGAAGATCTCTCCTTTTCTATTACCTCTATCCTAAAGCGGTCGTATTTTACAGAACGCGCCCCATTTTTTGTCAAAGTGTCATAATAATTATTATCGTTTAATTAAACCATATTTTAGGCATCCGTTTCCCACCGCATGAAAAAATGCGTCTGTGGTTACAGCTAACACAGATTACACCAAAAGGAAGACAAAAATACCACCCGCATCAAAAAGGTAAATTATTTATTTGTTTCATAAAAAAATATCACTTTGGAATATAATGACTTTTTAATGGTTGACGATTTTTTTTATCGTTTAGTATGCATGAAATTCAAATGATCTTGGATTGGCAATTAATGGTTTTAAAATACGCCCTAGAGTAATAAGGGTGAAACAAGATTTTTTATCCACTTTATAACTTATCCACGTTAAACCTTTTTCGGGGAAGTCTCTTAATTTTATTTCGGTGTTTGAAATATGGGCGTTTTAATATAAACGTTAAAAGACTTTTTATTAAAAAAACTCAAGTTGAGTTTTTGTGTGAACTAAATTACATTTGGCCTACTCATACATTTGCAGATAAAAATGAATACGGTAAAAGGTCGTCATAGATAAAAGGTTTTCAATTTTTTTGAATTATTATTATTTAAGGGGGTAGGCTGGTCCAGCCGATCCAAAAAATCGACTTTTTTTGTTATTTAAAAATATTCCTATACATATGGACAATACAATCCCAAAGTTATGGAATGAAATTCGACCTTGAAATATATTTCGAATTACGCAAAATTATTATTTTAGGAAAATGAATTTTTTGCGAACTTAGGATCATGCACGTGCGAAGTAATGATTTTTTTTTTAAATTTAATATTTCAGGTAATTTCTAAGGACTCAGCATTCCAACTGATTTGGTCGGACTCTTCGCTCACGGTCGCTATATCTATTCAAGTCAATTTTTCAATGATGTTTTTTCGTCTTCAAATGTACATATCTAACAAAATTTTCGTAAATAAAAATAAATTATTTCTTTGAAAAAAAACGCATTGAAAAAAACACTCGGCTGGACCAGATGAGTTGTAACAAAATTGTCTCATTCAATGGTTAAATAAATTAATTTTAAAATAACCATGTTTTATTAATCCAGTTTTTTTAACTTTGGACAAACGAACAGTACGATGGGGTTTTTTTTTTTCAGATCAACCAAGGGTGCAAAGCTTTCCCATTTCTGTCGGTCATATATTATCCGATAATAATAAATATTCTGACGAAAACGCGCGCAAAAAGGTGTAAGGGTGAAATAATTAAATGTTTAACGGGGACGCCAGACGAGCCCGAGCGGCGCCGGGCGAAGCCGGGTCGGAAAGTATTGCGGCTGCGGAAAATATGAAAAATAATTCGCCAACATTAATTTATGACACCGGTAGCGGAGCGCACAGGCTAACCCTTGTGGAAACAACCTTATTAGATGCAGTGGATTTAATCATCTCGTGAAAATTGCTTTACGTGATATATAATTACAAAAAGTCGTTTTTTAGATTAATTCTAGAGTCTTGCTTTGCGTCATTACTGGAGATCGTGACCCCCACTTTACTGTTCTAAAAAATATTTGTAAACTTTTATTTTAAGACATTGCTCATTTCTATCATGCTTCAATATAAGAAATAATTTCCTAATGTAGGGTGTTAAGGGACGTACTTTACTAACTTTAATCAGTGATTCCTGTCATTATTTCGAGTATAAAATGTAAATTAAATGTTGGTTTCCTTGGAGACATTTTTGAAGTTTTTTTTTTCAACTAAAAACATTAAAAAATCCGTCGGTATTTGACAGTTTTATACAGGGCGAGGAGTCGGATGGTTACTAGGCCGAGAGAAAATCACCGTACACCAAAATTTTATTCAAATTTTTTACTTTAAATATGTCAGGAATCATGGTTAAAGTAAGTCAAGTGCATCCCTTAAAACTCGCATATAGTTTTGTTCCCTTATTTACATGTAAAATCATCGCCCTGATGAAAGACACTGCATCGCTGTCCGAAACGTCGGCTAAAGAAGGAGGTTGCGCAACACGGCATAACACCCCAAAAACAAACAACGAAAATATGTGTTAATGTTTTTTTTTTTTTTTTTTTTTTTCTTGAATGAAATTTTAACATTACAAATTACTTATTACATTACGGAAAGTTATAGAATAATTCATTATTATTCTACTACTCCACATGCAAAAAAAATAATGTTCTAATGAAATATGTAAACAGTGGTTAAAGACTTATGAAATAATTAATATAGGTAGGTATACAATTTAGAATAAAATATTTTTTCTGGTGTTCAAGTTAATCTGTAAGAAATAGTTACGGTGCATGTGAACTTTCTAGTTATTGTTTTATATAGTCTTGTTAATTACCGTCTGAATCTGTTTTTCTCCTAAATAAACACTTCAGTGATGTGCCCTTATTAACCTGGCTCCTTCATTTCTCAGTATCCCGCTGACTCGTCTTGTCAAACCGTCTGATACTTGACACTGAGTATGGTACTTGACATTTTTTTATTAAGACAAAGTTCGCAGACCGCAAAAGTTGTTAAATCTAAAGTGTTTATGTATCTCTCTTCTTTTCAATTGCTTGGAAAGCTGAACGTAAAACCGAAAACAAACAAAAGAGGAGGAAGCTTTTGAATGTGGATTTTAGGCACATCCACAAACTACCCTGGACAAAAGTGGTGACTGGTAAAGAGATTTTTTTTCAAAGAGCCAAACATTTAGAAAGTGTACACTGGATTTGAAAATAAGTGATATATATTATAAAATATATATTTGTCAAGTGCACGAGTGTAGTTTCGTAGCATTATTCTGAGTTTAAAACGTAATTCAGATTATGTTTTCAACTCAGATAAGTCAGATTATATTATTTTTAAATATGTTTATTTACATCTTACAAATACGATAAGGTATTTTATGGAAATTCGTCTTTTAGTATCTATATAAAATCTGTTTCTGTATTTTTTTACGTTAGCTTTAACACATAAGGTCTTTAGGAAAAAAATTCCCTCAGCGCCTATGTCATCTTTGGGGATGCTGTGTTAAGGGTCATTTTAAGGAAAGGAAGGAGAGGATGTTCTGAGAAGGAAAAATGTATGAGACGTGGGTTGGAATCTGGGGGTCAGTGTGTCCAGGAGTGACGGAGGTATGAAGTAATTCCTTGCAATGCGGTGAAAGGCGATGAGTCTAGAGATTTCGACTGGATAGGTCAAAGGGTCTCCCTTATTTCTCCCGATCTATCCTGCACAGTGAGTGGAAAAACGGGTTCGCCGCCAAGACCTAGACAAACTTCACGCTGTGAAGCCGGGCACTTAGTGGCACTAAGTCTCCAAACGTAGCCAACCACCTGGGGTGACCTATGACAGTAGTGTTGGTTACATAATTATTATATTGGGTCCCGTGGTGGCGGTACCCACACCCACCTCCCAAATTGTTTTATGTATTTAAGTAAAGTGTTAAGATTCATGACATTCTGTTTACTGATCCTTTTTTCACGCTCTTCTTAAATGTGTAAGTATTTTTTAAATTACAAGTTGCACAAGTCAACTGGATTCATTTCCCTGAGGAAATGACTGAAGCGTTAAAATGAAACCGTTTTAGCAGGGGCGATGCTATCAATTAATGAGATATGTAATTTTTCCGCCCGGGTCAAATAAATATTAGCCATAGATTTTATTTAATATTAAAACGATCTTAATAATAATTTTAATTACAATAAATTGTTTCGATATTGTCCATGTTTAAATAATATTTAAAGTTTTTTTCCCAAAGACTTTTATACCGAAGCTGCAAAATAACAATGGATGCTTTTTCATCTCACTTCCAACCGTATTATCTGTGCCCAAAAAACACTGGAGATTGACATGACTGATTCTGCATTGTTCCTATGTCTAACGGAAAGCCAAAATGACATCGCATTTTTCTTATCTAATATCGACTTACATCATACATCGAATCGTTAAAAGTACTACAAAAATCTGTAAGACAACCGGCCATAAAGATAAACATTAAAAATCACATGTTTCATAAAAAAATACTTATCCATTGGAGCGACAGAGCAATTTAAAACTTTTGTCTCGGATTGCTAAAGGAATTTTTTTTTTTTTAAAGAAAGACAAACATTCCTGGGTTACGAATAACCCAACAATATTTGAAAATCTCCTACTACCACCAAACTAAGCGGAAGATGTTGCTTGTGTTGTGATGGAGGACTTAACCAGCTGAGGAATCGAACACGGGACGCCTGGGTGGGACCCAAACGCGATGCGCACTCAACCACTGACCGGTCAGGTCAATTATACACACATTCAAAAAAATCATACCTCCGAATTTGAATATGGAGGGAGACATACAAACTGATTACAGTTCTAAACATCCAATGAATTCACCTACCTTTTGTTTATTGTCATATATTCGTAGGATTTATAAAAAAAAATTTAAATCGTTAACTTTAAAACATTTTAAAGAATCCATAGATTATTTGCCACATTGTGGCAACAAAGCAATCCGAGGCTTTGGAAATAGTGCCAGTGGTGGCAAAAAGCGTTAGAGTGGTTATATAGTTTTTTGTATTTTTTGGGCATTAAATATGCAGCAATTTCTGCAAGACATTTTTTTCTGATGAGTTTGATTTTACATGCGCATTTGTTACTTGATTTTTATTTATCTGCTACCAGTTTCGACAGCGTGTCATTCAATAGAAATTTTAAAACTGATAAATAACAATTAAGTAACTTGTGAAATATAACTCTTGAAAAAAAAACTTATAAAGCTATTAAAAAATATATAACATACATAGCAGATGCTGCAAGCTTTTGGATATTAAATCCTGCAAGAACAAAATCTTACAAATATTATAAACGCGAAAGTTTGTACGGACGTATGTGTGTTTTTTACTCTTTCACGCAAAATTTACTGAACGGATGTTAATGAAAGTTTACAATAATATAGCTCATACATCAGAATAACATATAGGCTGTAATTTATAAAGCTAGCTATTTACTTTCAATATATTGAAAATGATAATTATTGTTTAATAGAAAATGTCAAAATTTGAGAATGACATTTTGCAAAACCATGATTTTTAAATCAAAATTCTATTTTAGAAAATATTTTAATTAGTGAATTTATTTTAAGTACTCGCCTAATTCTTTGAATCGCATCAAGAATTATAGATAGTTTAAATAAATAGGTTAAGAATTTTGGTAGAAACGTAGATTATACCTACTGAAAGAAAATAGATTAATCCTACGCAGACGAAGTCGCGGGTAGAAGCTAGTCATACATATAAAGTGGGTTTATCCACGAACAAAATAATGTAAATGAAAATCATTTTTGTAATTTTATCAAGAGTGGAATACACCTTCAGCATTGCCTTGGTGAGAGACCATAATAAGTCGAACGGTTTGAAAAATGTTCTAAGGGCAAACTTAAAATAACTCATCATTTGCTTTATTCGTAGACGAGGGTAATTTAATACCAAAAAACCATGTTTACGAGTTATGCTGTAAAATGTTCAAATTGTTTTTTTGCGCCGTAAATACGCAGTATGAATATAAATAAATAGTTCTGTCCATGTAAAAACACATTTTTTCTAAGGCATGCAAATAAAATATTGGCTTGAATCGCCATTCTTTTTTTTTTTATTTTTTTATAAAGACAGACAAACATTCCCGGGTTACGAATAACCTGACAACATTTGAAAATCTCCTACTACCATCACAGTAAGCGGAAGATGTTACTTGTATTGTGATAGAGGACTTAGCTAGCCGAGGAATCGAACACGGGACGCCTGGGTGGGACCCAGACGCGATGCCCACTCAGCCACTGACCGGCCAATAGAATGTTTGTTTGCTTTTCTTGAAAGAATTGGGTTTTTATACGAACAATTTTTTTATTCATATTGCGTATATATCATCTGATAATGAGCATATTTTGAATTATTTATAATTTACCTAGTGACGTAATGAAAGTAATGGTGTTTGAAAGAGAGAGTGCGATAACAGTGTGCAATATTATAGTTGTGAATGATGAATACTTGGAGCAAGTTGATGAGTTTGTATATTTGGGAAGTATGTTTACGAGAAATGGGAAGGCTGATATGGATATTGAAAAAAGGGTAAATGCAGGTAATTCCATTAATGGTGGACTGAATGCCGTTTGCTCCTACAAAAAGCTGTCCAAAGAACCGAAGCTGGCAGTCCACAATGGAGTGCTGGTACCTACCCTGATGTATGGCAGTGAAGCATGGAACTGGCAGAGAATGGACGAAAGAAGACTGAATGAAATAAGATCCCTGAGGCGTATGTGTGATAAAGCCATGTATGATCGTGTGAGGAATGTGGAGATCCAAAAAGAATGCAAGGCCGATGTGAGCGTAATAAGTAAGTTTAAGAAAGGACGCTTAGATGGTTTGGACACGTAGAGCAAATGAATAAAGAAAGGAGTGTGAATGGTAGAATAAGTCGAGGACGCCCTAGGAAGACGTGGCACGATCAAGTAAATCAGATACTTGAGTCGGGCCATGTCAAGAGTCAGAATAATAGAAGAGCATGTATAATAAGATGTATGAATGTGAATGAGGCGAGGAGTGTATGCCAAGACCGAGTTGTTTGGCGGTCCATCCTCTCTGCCTACCCCTGAGAGAAACGGCGTGATGGTTAGTTAGTTAGTTAGTTTTAGTTACCTAGTGACAAAAGCTAGCTTTTTTAGAGAGTTTTATCAGATTTGAATAGCCAGGTACTTCAAGAACTTTATCTTTTCTGCCTTTAATAATAATGATTAAAAATTTTAAAAAATGCTAATATTCAAATAATATTTTTTTTGATTTTATGGTTTTCAGTTTTTTGTTATGTAATTATGTACATTTCTTAAGGACTATTAATATGAACTAAAACCTGTCAATTTGTCTGTCCTAGAACGGGAAACTTTCCTAGTTGGACAGGCAAAGCTTTCTTATATGTAAAATGTACTTTTTTTGTATCCTTCTATAATAAATAAATAAATAAATAAAATAAAATATAAATAAACTCATCTTTAATAACAGTATAGCGAGCTTATAATTTAATAACATAATAAAGTATGAGCAATCAATACTCCAATAATTATACAAACGTATTTGAAAGGCAATAACTCTGTTTCCTCTCTTAATTACCAAACGCCGGTAAATCACGTAGGTAATTTTCATACAAATCTCGCGAATCCGGCAGTTTCCGAATCACACATACGGCGATACAGTGCGTCACTTAGTGGTTGCGATACGTTTAAATATTAATAGCACAAAGCTGCAAGGCAAGCAACGTGGACTGGAAAGAAAAGTGGACGACAATAATTGTCAATTGTTTTGCTACTTACTTACTTACTTAAATAGAAATGTTTGGTACCTTAAAATAACAAGAAAAATCGGTCGTTTACTTAATGTAGATATTATTTTTTTTTTATAATATTGACACCTCATAATAGTTCTCTAGATAGTTCACTGTAAATCATGAGAAGTGTTCGGAAGTTGATCGATAGCCCAGCGGATTTAATAACCAAGTTTAATGCTCAATTTGCAGAGTTTATCCTTATAAGAAAATTCTGGAAAGGAAAAGTTAAGAGGGGTAAATTGTAATCTGGGGGTCAACGTGTCCGGGAGTTATGAACCCATGACCCCTCCTCTCCGTTGCAAGGCGAAGTGTCGAGAGAGTTCGGATGGAGAGGTCTAGGTTCGGTCTCCCTCAACTAATCTCTCCAGAATAAAAAAACCTCACCCCATGAAGCCGGGCTGACCTGCTAAGTTACCACACGTAGAGAACAACTTGGGTTTACCTATGCCAGGGGTTTTGGTTATCCAATAACTGATTCCCAGGGCGGCCGTATCCATACCCGCCCCCCAAACGGAGAATAGGCGACAAACGATAATCTTGCACAGTTAAAAATCAGTACTGCGTGTATATAATGTATGCAATAGTATAAACCACCAACCGGTCGGTGGCTAAGTAAGCATCGCGTTTGGGTCTTACCCAGGCTCGTATGTTCAATTCATCTTTTTTTTCTTCAATAGCTGCAAACAGGAGGCCCTGAAGAAAATAATTCCCCTCAGGGCCTGTGGCATCGTTGGCGCTGCTGGGTGGTGGTTTTTTTTGTGGAAGGAAGTAGAGGATGTTCTGGGAAGGAAAAAGGTATAAGGGGTGGGTAGGAATCTAGGGGACAGTATGTCCAGGAGTGACGGAAAAATGATCCCATTCCTCCCACTGCGGTGCAAGAGATGTTCCGAGAGAGCCCTGCTGTCAAGTCAAACGATCTCCATCAACCAGTCTCTCCCGATCTGGCCTGCCACGAAATTGGTGAGCAGACGCGTCTGCCACCAAGACCCGGACAAACCTCACCCCATGAACCCGGGCACCCCTGCTAAGCGAGCAAACGTAGCGAACCACTTGGGGCGACCTACGTCAAGAGTAATAGTATATAGAGTTCGGTTGGTTATCTTATATAGAGTTTAGGTTGGAGTTATGTTGTTTTATTTTTATTTATTTATTTAATATTTGTATGTTTTTTACAATAAATATAAATTTTTTACATGTTATACAGTGTTAAAATCGTAGATAAGAATAGTTTTTCCTCACCATAAAGAGACGAGGGTATTGTGTTTTGTGTATTGAATTTTAGTTCAATTATATAATGTCATGTATGAAAGTATATAGATGGTTATCCAATAAATGGTTCTGACTAAGTCTTCCATCACGGCACAAGCAACATTTTCCGCTTACTCTAATGATCGTAGGAGATATAAAAATATTGTCAGGTTATTAGCAACCCGGGAATATTTGTTTTTCTTCTAAAAAATATCATCTATCATCACCCTATTCATTTGCTAACTTACTGTAAGTTAAGTTATGTTATTATATATTATTATGTGTGTATTTTGAAGAGTTGTCGAAACAAGCGGCGTCCATCATTTTAAAACCCCTGCGTTCCACTACTGAAATATGTCACGCAAATATAGGCCATTAATTTGTTTAATGGGATGAACACCAACTGAAACTAAGTCAAGGCCTGCAATATGTTTTCATGAAAATGACTTTTCCAATCTCGCGCTCGCGACAAATTATTACTACGATTAAACGTTGGCATGAGTAATATTTTGATTTATGATTAAAATTTTACTTAACCTGCCCGAGTAAGGTAAATATGAGGTGTAAAGAATCAAATGCAGCTATCTCCAAATGGCTTCATTTTGAGAAAACCAAAAGAAACCTTTCATTTCTGTAATTCTCACCTCTCAAGTTAATAATTTTATTCACAGAGGAAATCTTGGGCACCCAGAGCTGGTTTTAATGCCAAATAACTGCTTTTGTCGGTAAATGAGTGAAAGTGACGACCGTCCGTGGTCAAGTGGTAAGACACTTGACTCGCAATTGGAAGGTCGCGGGTTCAAACCCGGCGTGCGCAAATAAATTTTATTTGATTAATTTGGGTTATTTCACAATTAACTAATAAAAAATAATATATACTATATTTGCGGCACGTTCCAGAGTGGAAGATACTCTCAGTATCGCCCTGGTGTAAGACCACCATTCAGAAGTGAAACGTTGCTTAATTATGGCTTTAGCCGTGTTTAGTGAATAGATCTAAATAGCCAGGTACTTCCCCACCTTCCTCTTCCCCATCTCCTTCCCTTCCCTATTTACCTTCAGCCTCACAACATACCCCAATTGGGGATGCCATACTCTCACTGGCTCCAGACGGGAGCAGTTGGGACTCTTGTGAGGTATTCTCTATAAAAAAAAAAATCATTTGCAATATTAGTTCAATTTTGAAAAAAGTGGAGATTGCTGTATTTGATTCTACACACCTCATATAGAATTTGTGTAAGTCATTTGTATAGATAATTTTGTTTGACATGGAAACATCGGCTGAACTAAGTGTTGAAATGAAATAAAGAAACTGGTGAAACGTTAAACTATAGACGCATCTCTGATATTCCTTGGATAAATAGGGGGTGACCAACATAATAACAAACAAACTTTTAGATATATGTTTTAATTGTACATAGTATAGACCTATATATGTGTGTATTCAGGTTGTTAAGGGACGTACTTGTATATATAGTAAAAAATATGTTCTTCGGTGACGTTTTTGAGAGGTTTTTTTTTCAAAATATTTTGCTTCTATATCAAACAGACGAAAAATTCTTCCACGTATTGTCACTGGTCACTCAGCCGAGTAACGACGCAACCCCTTAACCGGACCTTAACTTTTTTAAATTTTTTTTTAATAGAGTATACTTTACAAGAGTCTAAACTGCTCCCGTCTGGAGCTAGCGAGACTATGGCATCCCCAATTGGGGTATGTTGTGAGGCTGAAGGTAAGTGGGGAAGGGAAGGAGATGGGGAAGAGGAAGGTGGGAATGTACCTGACTATTCAGATCTAGTCACTAAACACGGCTAAAGCCATCTCAAGCAACGTTTCAATTCTTAATGGTGGTATTACATCAGGGCGATACTGAAAGTATCTTCCTCTATGGAACTTGAGTCCCAGATGTATCCGTATCTTTTTCTGATTTTTCGGTTTCGGATTTTCGATTGACTTTCGCTTATATTAAAATATGAAATTTATTAATTAAAATATGTTTTAAATTTTGTAAAGTTATTGTATCAAATTATTAATAAAGAAATATTTAAGTACTTACAGTTTCAGAAAAAATATCCTGGTATTGCTTAAAAGTGTTGAATAGAGATTTGACTACTTACATTATATCTTGTGTCCCTCTTTGTGTCTCTTGTTTCCTTTTGTTTTATATTGTATGTGATTATGTTTTTTGTAAGTTATTATCATCTATGTATATCTAAGAGTATGGATATTAGAGAGACGGCATGTGAAGTGTGCCCGCGCGCTCCAAGTGTGCCTTTTCGAGAATTTTACCCAAACGGCTTACATTGGCTGCTGGTTTTAGGTCGTTTAATACGTTCCGACAGCAGCCATTTTACATGGTGACAGCCAATGTCAACCGTGTGGGTAGAATTCTTGATAAGGCACACTTGGAGCACGCGGGCACACTTCACATGCCGTCTCTCTAATATCAATACTCTTAGATGTATATCTATATGTATAATTATATCTACGTATCCTTTAAAAGAGTTTTTGTACTTTAATACACAAGTTATATCCTAAATGAGTTTTTGTAACTGCATGTTCATTTATTAGTGAGAATGTTTGTTAAAAATAGTGTAAATTAATAAACATATGTCACATAACATCTTAATTGCGCATTTATTTTTTTAAATTATGTAAATCAACCAAATGTTAATTAATATTGCATTTTTCGACTCTTGCTACTTTGCAAATTTATATTGTGTGTTTATGGCCAAGTTTCGTACTGCAAACAGGTCGTAAATAATACTGTATAATAATTCTGCCTTAGAATTTAAAATAACTCCCTGAAATATGAACTTCCCTTGTTATTTAGAGTTCTTAATCTTGTGGCTAATATGGTAAAGTAATTTTCTGTAGTGCTGGCTCTATTTCGTAGGATAATTTATATTCTATTATTCACAGGGTTGCAGTAAGTTGGAATAATATTTTTTGAACTCTACCAAATATACCTGCATAATATATTATTTCTGGTTAAAAATTATTATAAATTTAGCTATGTTCTGTAAATCACCCAACCGGACTTAAAGGGGTTTGCTTATTTCAATCATGCTTTACAACACACTATTCGTGTTTATTTTTATAATTTTCTCTGTAACAACTTTCACAGTACCTACTTACTTCTTTCGTATTCGTGAAATCAACACACTTTTAATTTCATTTGTACAACATTTTCTGACAATTATACTACATAATTGATTTGTATCTACTTATTACCTTAAGTATTTTCAGTTAATTATGCTATAATGAATAAATAAATTAAATAAAAAGGTTAATAGGTGCATAATAACTCCATGTTTATATTGTTTTTTTTTTATTGAAACTGTATTATAATGTGTGAGCTTGGGGTTTGTAAATTGTAATAACCCCAAAAACTCTCTGAGCCGTAATACCCAAAAATAATCATTATTGAATCTACTTCGCATGGGCAACATTATGTATTTATTTGTTTATAAGATTTACACAGTACATTAAATATAAGATGTAAGGTATTTTAAATAAATTACATGGTTTTATACCTATTACGTAAATCTGTAAAATGTCAATAGGTAATTTCGCCTGGGTTTTAAAACTAAATTATGATGAAACTAATGAAAATAATCAAACATTGGTTGACTAATAAAACATAAATGAAAGAGTATGGGTGGAAAAAAATTTAAATCTTAAAATCAAAAATTATTTGCTCACTAAAGTTTAATAAAACGACAAGAAATTTAATAATTTTGTTTTGTATGTTCGCAATGAATCGTGAAAAATGTCTAATTGTAATAATTTTTCATAATGGGCAAAGGTTGTGTTTGCGCGAGTGATTGGTGAGTTATTTGCTGCATTGGTGTTGTGGGCTTCTATATAAAGAAGAGAAGTGTGCCTGGTACGCCGCATTGGAGCATTTAAACCAATGATTTTTGTAATAATTTTTATTACAAAAAGTGGCAATCTGGTGCAATCTCAATGAAAAACAGAAGACACCAACCTTATATATCGATCTCTGCAGCATGGAAGGCCTTCGGGTAGTTTCAATTCACGTTCAGATTACCGAGCACAATTTATTCACAATTTCAAGATAAGCACAAGTTTAGCTGACAAGCTTACACAACCACGATAGAATTCACAATAATTCAAGTAATATTCAATCCACAAAATGGTGTAGCAGTTTTTTCACTTCAACATAGTGTAAAAAACTGTACACAAACATTTCATAAAAAAAGAAAAAAAAAAAAAAAAAAAAACATGTTACAATAATAATATTATTGTAACATGTTTTCATAAAAAGTCATCGAAAGGACAGACATCTCCGGTCCTTGTGGCTCGGTTATGGTAATTTAGCAGTTCGCGAAACAATACATTTAATGCCTCTGAGAATCCAGAGAGACCACCAAACTACCATTTTTGTAATATAAATATATATTAATTTTTTTGACCAAACAAAAACACACACATACTTTAATGCCTAAATTTTTTGATCTTTTCCTCTTGGAAGTAAGTGTAATGACATTGCCAATACAATTCTAAATACGCAAAAAATAAAGACTATTGAAAAATTTCACACAACTAGCACTATTTTTATTATTTTTTGTTTCTTTGCATGTTAGGCATTACGGTTAATAATACAATTTTTAACCTAACTGAAGGACAAGAAATTGTTGAGGTTAACAATTATTCAAAGTAACAAAAATAACACAAAATAATATAGGTAATACATGTACAATAATAACTTGAAAGTACAATATTATTACATTAACATTTCTTATGGTGGGTACCCACTAATGCACTAAGCTAAAGACGCGTATATTTATGTATATTTTTACGAATTTCTTTTCATATCAAAATCTTTTTCACCATTGCACCGATTGAATGCAATTTTCAAAACATTGGGAGTCTTTAATTCAACAGTGGAATTTGTTTATGGATGATTGTCGATAACATAATCACAAACATAATAATTACACTTTGATAATAAATTTACATAAAATGTTACCTCAATAATGAATAAATTCCGGTAGTACTAAAATATCATTTTAAATCAGATCAATTTGCATGTTTTTTTTTATTTTAATAAAAAACATGCAAAACTATTCTTGCTACTTAATAATATTAGAAATTATAAAACTCCAGCACAAATAGACTGAATTCTTATTAAATCAGTTTTTCAACCAAATTTGAAAATGACCAGAATATTTTATATTAAAAATATTATATTTTTGGATTCGCTTGTACAAATTCTATTCTACTACTAATTCTACATAATCAGTTTCAATTTAAAAAATGAAAATTAAATTCAGAGCAGCTCTGAGTTTATTGCACCAGAGTTATGCAGGACGCACAGAAAACAGAAATTTGTATTTTTTATGATTACTTTTCAGAGATTAAAAACAATGCAGTGTGGATGAAAAAATATTTTTTTCTGGGAGGATGCACCCCTGTTTATTCGCGCAGCCTGTAAATATTACAAGCGTTCTCTCAAAATTACATCCAGTTTAGCGCAAGTGTCGCCTTTTTGCTAGGAGCGTTGTGGTATCTGAGGGCCCCTAGAGCGTGATATAACACACAGCTTTCATTAGGGAGGCTAATGTGTGAGATCAACGGGAACACGTAAGCCATACATTGTGAACTTTACTGGATGCAGGGGAAACAATGATTAGATTGGTGAGAGGATGGCGAAAAAAGGAGTTTCAGGAGAATATTACACTGTGACATGCATTGGGTGACGTGTAAGTGAACGGTCAAAAAGACGCTTAAAAAAAACATGACCCGAATGAATGAAATAAAGACTTGCGTCTGTACCTTTCAAATCAGAGCGTCGAAAGTTTACTATTATGCTGTGATTTCATCATTTCTCTATACATCTCTACATTTTCTATACACATAATTTTTATTTTTTTATACATTATACCTTTCAAATCAGAGCGTCGAAAGTTTACTATTATGCTGTGATTTCATCATTTCTCTAAACATCTCTACATTTTCTATACACATAATTTTTATTTTTTTATATATTATACCTTTCAAATCAGAGCGTCGAAAGTTTACTATTATGCTGTGATTTCATCATTTCTCTATACATCTCTACATTTTCTATACACATAATTTTTATTTTTTTATATATTATACCTTTCAAATCAGAGCGTCGAAAGTTTACTATTATGCTGTGATTTCATCATTTCTCTATACATCTCTACATTTTCTATACACATAATTTTTATTTTTTTATATATTATACCTTTCAAATCAGAGCGTCGAAAGTTTACTATTATGCTGTGATTTCATCAATTCTCTATACATCTCTACATTTTCTATACACATAATATTTATTTTTTTATTGTTATAATAACCAACATTAGGTATATAGTCGTTCAACAGTAGATCTCGCTTCCAAAAATAATGTTTTTTAATAAATAAAAACCAAAACTTTGTCTGAGATCAAAATATATTTATTTACCTACCTATTTAATTATTATACGTGTATTTTATGAAAAAGTAATTATTATTTTGCTTAGACATTATTGAAAAATGAAAAAATAGGCACAAGAAGTACACGATATTAAAAAAATTATCAATACGCGTTTGAGCATTTTTATTGCTTACTTGAATGTTATATATTAAAGCAAATTTTGAATGAAACAAAATCGATATCGAGTTCAATTAAAAATGTCGGTACGCAGAATAATCAATCTTTCTTATCGGAACCGCCCTGTACAGTTGCAAGGGTACCTACTTTCGCAAGACAAAATAATTCTCGGCCGCTGGTTAATGGGCCTTAAACAATATTGTAATGTTCGTAAATAGTAAAATAAGGATTTAAAAGTATGACATAACTATTTCAAAAAAATCTTTCGTGCAGAGTTTTATAACATCGGTGAATGAGATATAATCAAAGTTTATGATTTATAAAACCAGCCAAATAGTATATCTTACATTTTGAATAAAATAATATATGTACACAAGTCCAATGTCCATTAGTGGCGGTTGTCCATTTACTTTTCTTCTTTGTCAAGAGTATTTTTTTTAAATTTTAAACATCTTCATACTATTTTTCTAACTACGTAGAGTTTTTTTTAAATCTAATATTATGTTTTTTTTTCTAAAAATAAATACATATTTTGTAGTTTCATTATATTACTAACTTCCGCGCGTCATTGAAATAAAGCACAAAATAGAAATAAAAATCTTTCAGTAGAGAAATTTCATACTTTTCTTATACGTGAGATGAATGATGTAACCGAACCCAAGCATGAAACACTAAACATACTCGTGTAAAGAAAATCTTACTTGCAAGCGTCTCACGCTAGATTGCTTCAACAACCATATTCTAAACATGATTTGACATTTCACTGTGTTCTGGAATAAAAAGTCGACCACAATATGTGTAACCATTGAAATCGAATGAGATAGATTGGCTTCCGACATGCTCAATACATTTTTTTTTTCAAAAATCTGTTAATCTTGAAAAATTAGCTTTCACATAAATACGATGGTATAGCTCGGCGACTATCGGAAAGGGATTCCGTTAATCGATTGGCTTCCGACATGCTCAATACATTTTTTTTTTTCAAAAATCTGTTCATCTTGAAAAATTAGCTTTCACATAAATATGATGGTATAGCTCGGCGACTATCGGAATGGGATTCCGTTAATCTTTAGACATTTAGCTTTTTAAACTGATTAAATGTATGTACTTCTATAAGTATGTACACAAAATCAAAATAATGAAATATAATTTGTACATGACGAAAGCGGTTTGCTCTAACTTTCCTACGCCAGGTCTGCTTGTGACGAATAATTTGGAACGTAATGCATCTTATCTCATAAAATTCGTACGTTATAGAAATTCCGCTACCATGGCATTTGATCACCCGGCAGGTGGCCCCTGGACATACTTGTTCAAAGTTTGCAGTCAGTGAAAATACGGCAAACCTACTTATCATAAACTGAGCATCCCCGAAGAGGTGTGCTGAGCATTTGTGCATTTTTTTTTTTTTTATATACGGCAATGAAATTTTTTTCAAAACAATATATACCAGCATACAAGTACAAAAAGTCAGCAAATTTTTAAAATACGGCAAATACTGAGCATAAACTTAGCACCCTGAAGAGGTGGGCAGAAAGAATGTACAAAAAAAATTATTTTTTTTCAAATTCATTGAGGATTTTATTTGCCTAAAACAATTTATACCAGTACAAAAAATCTACATTGTAAATAAATTCGTTTGATATCCATACACATTATTTATTAAATGTTTTTTGAAGACACTTTTTGGTTTGAAATTTCGGGGGCCAACTGTCTGGGGATCAACTGCCGGGTTACCAGAAATTCATACTTGTCAGAAAGTTGGGTTATCGGAGGACTCATTAAAAATGTCAAACAAATCGAAGTTTCCATTAATATATATATTTTTCTTTTCTTACTTTTTAACTTAATGAGTTAAACCTCAAATTATAATACTTTTAATTAATGCAGATAATATTAGCGAAAGTCAATCGAAAATACGAGTTTTAACTCATTAAAATAAAAAAGTTAAAAATTAAAATTATAAATATATTTCATCCCACACTTGCATAAAAAATCAATAGATGTCGCATATTAATAAAAAGTGATAAAATTTATCCTGACATTATCTAGATGGCATTTAGTTCGAGTTGAATTTATGCAATTATACATAAAGATAGCAGCCAATAAAAATATGCGTTAAGAAAATGAAAATAATGTTGGTGGTTCTCAGTCGAAGTATGATACAGTTAAAAATGACCGAATCGGATAGGGATACGTTGGCGCAGTGGATAGCGGATTGGCCTGGATTGCCAGAGGTCCTGGGTTCGAGTCCCAGTTGTGTCTGTATCTTTTCCTGATTTTTCTGTTTCGGATTTTCGATTGACTTTCGCTAATATTATCTTCATTAATTTTCATAAATACCTCACGTCGGTGAGTTTTACATGAGTCAAGATCCCAAAATACATTGGGTTTTGGACTGTAAAAAGTCTCAGAAATTACAACATCTGAAAAAGGATAAAAATTCTCGACAATAACCCCCAATACGACACTAGAAGCAAAGGTTATGTTTATATGACACGAATGCCTATTAAGGATTCGAGTAGGTATTTTACCAAAAGAATCCTGCACAAATAAATTTAAAAAAAATTATATGTATTAAAATTTAATATTTAATTAATCAAATTTCCATATTTTACAATTCTCTCTATGTTCTAATCGGCCTCAAATCCGTCCTCAAAACAAGAATATAACAAACAAAAAACATTTTGATTTACTTGCAGTAAGTACTAAAAAAACGTATGCACAAAAATACACTCAATGAATATTTAGTGACGTAATACACAACTTTCACAAAGTGTTTTTGTTGTTAAAACACGTTTTATCAATCTGTGAATAAAACCACACGCCGAATTGAGATTTCATAATTATATTATGTTGTAACAAGTGGGTCAAAAAACGAATACGATTCTTTGACCTGACCAAAATAACCGTATACTGCAATATTAAGACACGTAGTCTATAATGCATAATAACAATATTATTAAATGGGTAATTTTGTAATTTGTAATAAATCTTCTAAAGGGTAATCGATAATGTGCTGAAATTAGAGCTACCAAACAATTTTCAAGGGATCCTTAAAATTAGTGAATACTATGATATATTATAAAGTAATATTGTAGTATAAGATAAAGGAATTAGCACGATGAAAATACCAAACTGATTTGTTTCAACGTGTTTTTATTACGTTATCTCCACGTAGAAAGCTTGTGGCAAATTATAATTTCCCTCAATTAAAATGTCTTCTTTGCGGAACTGTGTGGAGGGTCATTTTGAGGAGAGGAAGGAGTGATCATGAGTCTTGAAAAGACTTGCAACGGTGCCAAAGGGATTTAGAGACACTAGTTACATAATAAATAGAACCTATCAAAGGTACCAAGGTAACCATCTCTGAATAGAAAGTTTTAAAAAGTGTTTAGTATCGGTATTAGACAATAAAAAATATTTTCACAAATAATCTAACACAACGTATTTTTTGTTCCTTACACCACTGAAATTAAACAATTAAAAAGCATTTTAGTTATTTATTTTTGGGGTGTTATGCCGTGTTACGCTATCTCTTTCTTTAGCCAACATTTCGGACACTGTAACGTTGTCCGAAACGTTGGCTAAAGAAGGAGATAGCGTAACACGGCATAACACCCCAAAAATAAATAACAAAAATACTTTTGCCGTGAAAATCTAAAATTATATCTATTAAAAAGCAGTTTGTCCCGACCAAGGAGGTAATCCTTCGAAACCAGCGGATATCTCAATTAAATGTAGTGACTGGAACATTTTTCTTATAAATTCAATAATTTGAAGGCACCAAAAACTAAGATAACCGGTTTTATGATTCATCTTCTTTTCCACCAATAATCTGCACTAAATTTCTTAGGATTATAAAAAAAATACGAGTGTGCTTTAGACCACACGCCTGAAGTGAATACTTCTTTAGTAATCTAATCTAATTTTCTTCGTCGCATCAAATAAAACCATTCCAATCATCAGTGTACAAAAATCTATATTGAAGATTTGTTTGGAATGTTACCAATTATCGTGACAAATCAGTCGTTTCAATGCACTGAGTTCGCACACTCTAAACGATAATTTTATTAATTTTATTATGGGAATTACGCATAGATTAGGATTGTTGATTTAATTTTAAAAAAGTTTACAAAGTTTAAAAAAAACTTTTTTGATGCAGATTCTAGTTAGAGAGCGACGTTTATTCACATTTGCAGCAGGAAATTCAAAAAATTCCAATCGAAAAATTGCTAGTTATCAGTTAGATTTTAACGTTTAGAGCGTGAGAAAAAAAAACAACACAACTATTGTCAGCATAAATGCCAGCACCCATTTCAAACGTCATTACTATGGATTTGAGCTCTGTTTTTACGATTAGATTGTGAGGAATGAACCTCAAAATTAATTTTAATTTATTATTGTTCGCCTCCGTAACGCCCGTAATGTTCGTAACGCCCGATATAACGCCTCTCGTAACGCTCTCACCAGTTTACCCCCAAGTCAAGCGTGCGTAAAGAAGTATTTACTCAAAAAATGTATTAATACAAAAGCTATCCTACAAACCTTTTTATACGCTGGTACTGATTTTGTAAATGGATTGCTTAAACATTTTGTAGAATTTTGGTATAACCTTAATTTTGTTATTTTGACATTTCATACACGCGTGATATTTTTATGTCGAAAATAGCGAATAAACCAATTAAAAGGTGAGGATTTTAAACCGAATAATGTTTATTCATAATATGTGTAATAAATATAACGAAATATAACCTGACGACAAAATGTGTAATGAACGCGGTTCTTTACCAATGTTTAAATAACACGAAAAATAATCAATACAACCTAATATCCCAGAAACATATAATTTCTTCTTATCCAAATTTGACTAATCTCTTATTTATTACAGTTTCTGTGACTAAATGACTAAAAAACGACAAGCGAGGTTAAGTATTCATCATTCAATTTTATCTTCTTGACCTTATGTCGCATTTAGTTTTAGAATTTCTACAGACATTCTATACTATTTATCGAGCACGCGTTCATCAAAAAGGCAAGGTGTATGAGACGGCCGAACATTTGGGAAATATATCATTTTATATCCACTGTATATATGTAGTTTAACAATTTCACTATAAAACATCTCTATCAAAAAAATTCCCTTTAATATATAAATAGAGAAATTGATATTTGAATATTTACCTTGGATATATTTTTGTCTGTGTGCAGATGATTACTTCCCTAACTCCAAAGTACTTTCTCGTAAAATGTTATAACATTTACTTGCTTAACATAAGCGTTCACTTTAACCGTTCTTCCCAATTATAAGTTGTGTAAACTCTTAGTTTTAACATGACAAGAGGAACGAACTTAAACACTTTAGCCTTACATATTTATGCTAAGAAGTTTACTCAGAGCGAATAGGTGCATAAATATATGTTCTTAATCTGTAAGTACGTTCATTCTGTAAAATAACGCAAATACCCTTTATTTAGTTCTTCCAAAGGTTTAAAAGGAAATAGTATTGTGAATTCCTAACTAAATTCCGGATAAATGGTCCGTATAAATCGCTAATTTATAACTTGGCTTAATAGCGTACATTTTTTGAAAGTCATTCAGACAACGATGATTATTGGGTCAGGGATGGCGAACAGAGGATCGTATCAATTTTGACCATCATATGACAAAACATATTAAATGTTACATGAGAAGTATGTGCCTTTTAAATCTCACATTACAATCTACATTACAATCTCACTTATTTTGTGTTTTGTCTCTTCTAGGTACCGCCAGACCGGAAACCATTTATTGAGTGACCAACGCTTCTGTCGGTAGTCAAGCCAAGTGGTTCTCTACGTTTGTACCCAAGTTCATTGGGCGAGGTTTGTGCAAATCTTGGTGGTGGATGCGTCTGCACATCAACTGCATGGCAGACCCAATCGGGAGGGCCGGATAATGGAGACTTTTATTTTTTATTTTATTTTTTTTTTATTTTTTTTTTTTTATTGTTTATTCCAGATCTCGGGGAGGGTGGTGCAATCCCACGAGCTCCATATTATACATAGAACATATTATCAAATTAATATTAAAAATATACATATATATTGTGAAATACTGCACACATAGTAAAATAAAACAGAATAAAAATAATACAGAAAAAAAAAAGAAAATAAAGTTGTTTTTTTTTTTACTATGACATCAGGAGTTAGCTCCATCGCTTGTAAATAGGACCCTGCCATAAGTGCAGTGCTGCCATCACAAGACCGTTTTCACTCGTGGCTAGTCGCGTTCTAAAGCTGGTGATCCGTTTTTTGAGTAGTGCTCGGAATGCAGGAACACGCCCTTCTACAAACATCTCAGTGGCACTGCAGCACCAGGACAACCCAAAAAGTATTCGGTATGAATTGTTGTACTGTACTTCCATTATTTTTAGAGATGCTTTGTTGTAGTTGGTCCACAGCTCCGAGGTATATAGGCTCGAACAGTATGTGTTAAAAAGTTGCCTTTTTGCTTCTGGGCTACACTTATTAAATCTTCGAGAAATCATATTTGCCCTAATGCACAGTGATCTTCTCTGTCGCTCAATATCAGTATCATCATTGAGTTCCGCTGTTACGATGTGTCCTAAGTATTTGACCTCCGGTTTTTCAGATATTTTTGTGTCGTTTAGGCTGACGGGTAGTACCTTTGTAGGGCCTGCGCCCGATTACCTTTTGCGTTACTATTTCTGTATAAATACGAGCTTTGAACACGTTATTTGAGCGCATACCAGGAACTTTCATTATGTGAACACCGCACAAGAGTCACAACTGTTCCCGACCCTCAGAATCCGGTCGGATTATGGCACCCTGAAGAGGGATACGTTGTGATACTGTAGGGAATGTACAAGGAAAAAAATGTGGGTGGGGAAGAACCTGACAATAATTCAGATTTGGTAGTTAAACGTAGTCGAAGCCATTTCAAGCAACGTTTTGTTTCCGAGTCCACTTACCACTCGTTCAACGTGTCGCAAACGTCTCTAGACAGGTGTCTGCCGGTAAAAACAGTTAATTAAAAACATCAATCGCTGTGAAAACCTTGGAAGTATGTTTTCTTACTAAACTGGTGAAATCATGTGAAGAAAGATTATCATTGCACCTGCCGTACAATGTATTATTACAGTCCACGAAAGAAGAGACATTCATACTAACTTATTTACAAAAGATTAATATATTTTTATACATTTCAACAAGTCTAATTGTTTTAAAGATAATATTTGCCAAGCTGTATTTGGTTCAAATAATCTGTCCAATTCATAACTAACTGACGATTTAACTAAATAAATAACTCCCTGATTGATTTCATATTTTCATGTCGGAAACAACAGAATTACGCAATTATCGTAAAGGTAAATATAAATATATTTAAAGAAGGTAATAGGTACTAAACGATCTAAATGAAACATAAAATAGAAAATGACAAGGAAAAATAAAATGGGAACAGTCGCAACTGGGAGTATATCCCAGGATCTTTGTCTTAGTAGATGTCCAGTATAGATAAAAATGAGATATGTTTATCCGAGACACTATCTAAGTTACAAATAAATTCGTTAGAACTTTGTAATCATTCAAAAAGATAGCAGCCAAAAATATGGGTAAAATTATTTTAGGATGATATTGTTATCTCTAAATTTAATAGATCAGATCGACAAATATGACGTAAAAATAATCACGTCCTAATGGCCGAGTTGATTCAGGTATTGTCCCGGTAAGACAAAGATCCTGGGATCAAATCCCAGTTGCAACATAAATAGAGATGCTTTATAATAAGTGTTAATTGTGACAATATGTTATAATTAGTATTAATATTATATATATGGTATGTATGTTTAAATTGTAATTGATCATTAACATCATGTTGACAAACTGCTTAATTGCAGCTTAACGGGATTGTACCTTGAAAAACAATTGAAAAAAAAATGACATTACCTTTTTTACCTTATCTTGTGGTGTTTCATGTTTTGTATAGATTATCTTCTTCTCCATACCACATTGATGGGTATAACCTTCAAAAGATATTAAAAAATTTATTCCGATAACCGTAAATATTATGATCGTTTCACCGTTGAAAGTTTAAGGTACCTATTCAGTTTATAAATCTTTTTGTGGAATGCATTATTCGATCTAGCATTCAAAGACGACAAAGAATTTTTTTACAAAAGTACGAGAAAAAGAAATATCCATCCCTGGTCTAGATGCTTCGAATTCCTAAACATCTTTGTGGTTTACAGACAAAATCGTTTTTTTGTATTTTCCCTTTTGTGCTTTTATTCCACTGTGCAGAAGGGGAATTTCCGTAGGTGGGCTTCTTTATAAATTGAAATTGTAAGGTCACCTTTCGCATAAAACTTTTAATGGAAACTTTTCAGAAAGAGGTACTTTTTCTGATAAAAAGATAGTCGGCACAAAACTCCATAATTATATAGGTATATACGGCGATGTGATTATTTTATCTGATTCTGCGATTTTAAAAAGAAAAATGTAACCACTGTTGCCTTAAGTAACTAGAAGTTATTTTTATTTTAGCGACTGAACAAAAAAATACTGATTGTTGATTACAAACTTAGTTCAATGAAAAACAATAATTAGTCACTGAATAAAATATTAACCACTCTCAAACGAAAAATACGAAACAGAAAATACAAAAAAGACGGTCGCATCTGTAGATGGAACCCTGGACTTCTGTCTTGCCGGGGTAGTGCTCTGAACACCGTGCTTATCTACCATATCAACTTGCATAATTTTAACTGCATTTTATTTATTTTTACTGTACTTTCACCGAGAGCTACTTACCAACACCATCTTCATTTTCTTAATGCATATTTTTTGGCTTATATCTTTATGTATGATTGCAAGATCTCTAATACATATATTTTTTCCGAACTTATAATTTCAGCGTGGGGAGATTAAATAAAGAGAATTTTGAATATGCATACAATATTATAACAACACACTTCAAGTCTTCTTTCTTTCTTTCATTTCTTTTCTAATTCTCCCATATCTTTTAACTTTTATTTAATACTTTCATTTATCTATTTAAGAGTGTATTACCAGAGAATATCGGAAATTAGTCCTTTTTTAAATCAAATTCTAGACGTATTTACTCTTTTTACAAAAAAACATATTTTGATTTTGAAAGACTGTTGTTTTATCTGCTAAACGCATTTTTTAAATTGTGAAAAACTATGTTTATATGTAATTTATAACGTTATACCGTTGGTCGTTGGCAGATTTGTTCAATTTTTAAACAACATATTGCATTATACTACACAAATTTCAAATCATACAACAAAATAAATCAATACATAATCTAGTTAACAAATTTTTTCAGAATTGTAATTTTAGTTAAATTAAAACCATTAAAAAATAATTCGGAGAACGTGTTTTGTGACGAAAATACCTGAGTTTTTCTATTTATTTACGGTCATCCAACTTAAAAGTTTCAGTTTTTCTATTTATTTAAGGTCATACAAACTATAATAAATAGAAAAACGGAGATATTTTCGTCACAAAACACTTTCAACGAATAATTTTTTTTTAAGATTTTAATTGAACTAAATAAAAAATTCTGAAAAAATGTGTTGACTAGATTATGTATTGATTTATTTTGTTGTAAGATTTGTAATTTGTGAGGTATAATACAATATGTCGTTTGGAAATTGAACAAATCTGCCAACGACCAACGGTACCTTAGTATATTAAAAATAAACTTAGATTTCAAAATTTTAAAAATGCGTTTACCAGATAATCACCATATTATAGATAACAATCTTTCAAAACCAATTTATGTTTTTTTGTAAAAAAGAGTCAATATGTCTAGAATTTGATTGAAAATGGACTAATTTCCGGTATTCTCTGGTAATAAATACCCTTTTAACTATTATCTGTAACTTCTTTAACATAAATTCAATGTTATATTATCTGTAAATTTCATCTACCAATTATTATTTTATCTGTAAATTTCATTGTCATAAATTCCTTGTTATATTTATTACCTGTAAACATCATTATCATCAATTACTATATTATATGTAAATTTCATTATCATAAATTAATTGCTGCATTAACTGTAAACCTAATTATCATAATTATTATACGTACTTCATTACCTTAAATTATATAATCTGCATACTTCACCCGCCATAACACAGGAATATCCCTAGCATGGCGGGCGAAAGAACACAATATCTACACTATGTATAAAATTATTTTAATAAATAAATAAATAATTAAATAAATAACTTTCTCGTCATATTTTTTTTTGACTTTATACTCAAATTCCTGCCATTTCGGACCAAGCTCAGTCTAGTGAGGTGGTTTATACCAAAAGTGTATTTATATTTGTATAATATTATCTTTGCTTAAAATTACCAAGGCAATTTTATTTTATCGATGACTTATTTCTTCGGTTTTTGTTAGTGCCATCTGTGCTTTTATACAGAAGCAATATAAACCAAACTAGTGTCGTTATATCTTTTGTTTTGATGTCGTTTTTATTTGATCAACTATATTTAAAACTTTAAGTCAAATTTTGTGTACATATAAGCTGACGATGTTTTATTAACGAGTCAGAACGTAGTACTGTTGCTCTAGGAAATCATTTATTTCGTTGACTTGTTTTTTTTAATAGAAAGCTTCTATTTGTCTTAATCTTTATCCGGACCTGCTTTATTTTAATAAACAGCATTAAGAAGATGAGCATTTATTTTAGCGAAATATGTTTATTTTATACGAAATATTTTCGTCATGATTTTTTATGAAATCTGAAAGCATCCGCGAGGTTCTGTGGATGTTTTTTAGAACGCTGAAGTTGTAATACTTGTAATCCTAATTCAAATTTCAGACAAAGTTTATAATCTACATTCCTGTCTCCGGTTCCTCGTTCCTCGGATGTTAAGAAATGTACCTGACACATTTTATCCAGTGATTCCTGATTTTATATAGAGAAAAAAGTTTAATGAAATTTTCGACATCGGTTATACATCGGACATCGGTTATATATATATATTTTTTTTTGTGATTGAGGAGCTTTCGGGCGGTTACTCAGCTGAGTGAACATTGACGACATTTGAAAAAAAAACTTGAATCCGTTCCGTGCAAGGCGATGGGTCGAAAGAGTTCGGCTGGAGAGGTCAAAAGGTCTCCCTTAATCAGTCTCTCCTGATCCAGCCGCCACGCGGTAGATGGGCAAACGCAACCGTCGCCAAGTCTTCGCCAAACCTCACCCCCAAACCTAACCAGGGTACCCCTGCGAATTCACCAAACGTAGCGAGCCAATTAAGGTGACCTACGGCAGGGGTGTTGATTATCCAATAAATGTATCTCGGTGCACTCGTACCTATACCTGCATTGTTCAAATAGATTTGTCGTTCTGCTTGCCGAAATAAATTCTAAGAAGACATATATATATTTAGTATTTGATGCGTTGAATATGTTAACAAAATCCTGTTATTTTAACATATTTCATAAAAGAAGTCATATATATATATAAGTAAGTACATCTACCGTCTAAACTCTAACGGCCTTACTAAAAAAAAACACTCCGCGGCCGTTAAACGGTGTTTTTGTGAATCTTTAGATTTGACAACGCCGTATTTTCTTGTTCAAATTGGAGTTTTCATAATAATCCGCTAGGTGGTGTGATTGATGCGCCTGCGCATTGCTTTCCCGCTGAATAAAAAAAAGCCGCGGAAATGCAGAAAAAAGTCGTTCGCGGTGTGTGTGTGATTAAGATGATATTTTCGTAAATGATTTCAATCCTTGACTAATTCGCACTTATATTCATTTACGCAATATATTTACTATTAATTTGTGTTGTTTTTCGTTAGTTTAAGTCAAATTGTGACACTAAAATCGTGTGTTCTAAATTGATCTGTCAGAAAATGGTTTTTTAGGTTATATTCAGAAATAATTTGCATTTTAAGATCTTTATTTTATTATAAATTCTTGAAAGTGATGTTTTTTGGTGACTAAAATGTCTAATACATATTTTAGTAAACGTATCAAAGAAATTAATGTGTTAAGATGTGCAAGCAATGTATTCAAACGTGAGTTTTTTTATTGTAAATTTTTGGGAATGAAAAGCTAATTTCAAGATTTTTTTATATTTTTTTATTGTGTGAAGGAGTAAATAGTGAGGTGACAGTTTTATTTCAAAATCATTAAATAAAAGGACTGTGTTTTTTGAATTTTGAATTTTTCCAAATATTTCAATGTTTTAATAGAAAGTGTTTGGGGTAAGTGAGTTTTTTTTTTCAATTTGATGTTTGAAGCTTAAAATACTACAGTTTTTAAACATTTAAGTATATTTTAGATATGAAAATCTTAAAAGTAATTACATTTTGGTTCTAAAATGGTATTTGTTTTTACGACATCTCAAAAAATAATAAATATATAGGACATTAAAAAAAGAAATTCGAAATTCGTTGAAAATTACAAATGGAACAAATATATACAACAGATAAACTACCCTCCTTGGCCGTGTAAGCAATGTACATATCTTTCCATGGAAAAATTTTTGTCAGTTCTTAATTAGTAAGGATTCTTCATACATGGTTGTTTGACCACTGTACAAATTTTTCAGAAAGTTTATTAGTAAGGCTGGTAAAATGGCGACTTTGTCAGATCAAAACCATATATTTTGTTTAGTAAGAATTTGAAAAACCTAATGTACAGACTTTACACAACGTGCTACAGAAACACCGTTTAACGGCCGCGGAGTGTTTTTTTTTAGTAAGGCTGTAAGTCAATAATATAATTTTTATCTTTAACTTGTAACTTGTGACTCTACAACAACTTTCAGGCCACTGTAATAAAATAATTGATTATGCCACAAAGAACTTTAAATTTCCTTTTTAACCCTTTCGCATGATATGCCGTTATAATTGAAACATTTAAGAGAAATTTATGACACTTCTGGCTGTCAAACCTAACCCTTGAGCAAACCATTCGCAAAAAACCCCATTTCAAAGCGGGTCTGATTAAATCGGACATGTAACCCTACTTTTTGTGGGTCCTTTCCATTGATCTAGGATTCACAATTTGCTTTTACGTCACGGAAAGACCTCATCTACATACATATGTGCCTTCATACCTACATAGATAAGTTCCATAAATAAGAATGAAACTGAAGTAATTCCTACTCCCGTTCTATCGTGAGCAGAGTTTGGGGTTAGGTTAGGTTAGGACATAATTTTGGTATATCCCAATGACAAATTATTCAAACTTCGAATTAAGAACTTTTCAAAAACAAATTCTACACATAGTCTTTCTTTTACAAAAATCATAATTTTTTATGTAGGTATTTACTTATGGCTACCAGATTCGTCTGACTGAGCCAAAATAGATTTGTTTCAATGCGTGATTAAAGATGTGCTGAAAAAAAAACTAGGAATTTTTAGACGAATAATTTTTTCTAATTTTTTTTGACGCCAAAGCTCATCTTTACAACGTTTAGCCGCTTTATGGGAATCTGACGTTTTGATGTTTTGTGACAGTAAATATAATATATAAATACGCAAAAAAAAATTGTGATGGATTATTGGGACACAGTGAAAGTAGAAAAGGGCTGACTTTAGTCAAACTTTTTTTCGTTTAAGTACCTTTTCTGGGTCAATTTTTTTTATTCACATAATCGCTACCTCTCTTTGTGAACCTTAGAATATCTTTCGATCACACTATCTCTTGCAATATCAATGTTCTATTTTTTGAGTTTCGTAGCAACTTTTACTCTGTGAATTTTGTGACACAAAAATATTTTCCAACAACTTTTGAGTAACATTATGTGAATCGAGGTATTTTCTGTTAAATTTTCTGTAAATCTGCAATAATTTTTTTTATGATATCTAATAATCTCGCTTGTAAACCTCTGTACGAAACTACTGATTTCGTGTGCTTCTCGAAGACGAGCTACTTATTTTTTTCACTACTCCTAAGTATCTTTCATCATTGTAAGTGTAAATATTACGTATTTTTTTCTATGATTAAAATAGGCAACTATATAAAGTAATCTTACAATAACTTATGTATTTTTAGAATAGCTCATCCTCTGGTTCTTATTTCACTGTTATATGATTCCCCGGATAATACTCTTCATTGAAATATATTGCTCGCTTTTTGACATCAATATAAAACCCTTTTTGAGAAAGAATGTTTTCTTTAAGAAATGGCTAATTTTGACTACATTATGCATTATAATCAGGCTATAACAAAGGATTCATGTTTTCCTACGGTCAAAAGGAAAACTAATTTGAATTCTAGTTTCTGAAGAAATTCTTCGCCAGCGGGAGACTTGTGTAATATTTTCTTTGTGAATATGCGAATATGGTGAAGAGCTTCTATCAAAATAAATTGAGCAGTAATTTCTACAAAAAAATCATTTACCAAGCCATTGAGTTTTTTGTCCGTTTTTCTTATTAGTTCTAAGATTGTAGTGAACGCTTTTCATATTAATAAAAAAACAAATGCTGGTTCTTACTAGTTTCTGGCCAAAAATTGTGATCACGGTGAGCAAGCAAAGAATCATCTTAAAATGACTTTACGGGCTACCGACTCCCTATTATAATATGGAATTACACATTTATTTATTGCTGGTTTTACTCTATTGCTTTTCAGATTTTCTCACTCTTGTACCTAATAGGCAGTTGAAAAATTATTTATCAGTTGAATATCTGATTTGATGATTAGATGATTTTGTATAAACCAAAGCTTCTTTGCCATTGATGGAAACAGCTTTTCGAGATGATAATACGTAGTTTCAAACCAGATATTCAAGGCGGGAAATCAATAGTTTAAAAAAATTTAATGCGAACGTACGAAGGTTCTACTTCAACAGGCTATTTGAGAGAAATAAATAGTTTTAACACTTAAAAGTTTTAAAAGGTAAGTGGGCATTTTCGCAAAAGTTTGTGTATTTCCTTTTTGACTTGTACCACGATTTCTTTCATTTTTTTTTTCATAGTTATAATATAGAATATGGGATAGTTATATATTTTTACATGAAAATGGATTAATTTATTTACTATTTAATTTTATAATACAATAGCTTATCCTGCTTACATCTTTCATTACTTATTTTTGATCAAAAGGTAATGTGTTTTTACCATGTCCCATTTCTACATTCAATGACCGAAAGTCTTTGAAATCGAATTTGGGTGCACGCATAAGATAATTTTTGTAATGTTAAAAAGCTCACATAATATGTTTTTCAAAAATATACCGTTTTTACGTAAATTTGAAACAATATTGAAAAAATCACGTTTAACTTTTCTGTTATAGAATCCGTCAGATTCATTACGTGGCGTAATTTTTTTACGCTATTTTTAGGAGCTTTTACATAAGAACAGTTTATAAAAGTATAAACAATTATATTACTTATTTACAGTTGTTTTAAAGATAAATGAGCTGCCCCAGCAACAATTTTTTGCATTTTTTATGTAGTAAATTGAAGGTTACCACTGAAGAATCCATATTACTACCAATAATATTATCTATATTGGGTTGGGTTGGGTTTAGCTTTTCAAAAGTACCAATTGGCGATCCCTTAATGTGTTTTGATAACTCATGTATGTTTTATTTTATTCTATAAAATTCGTTAGTATTCTGGGCTATGAGGAGTACATATATAAATATTTAGTCCCAAAATATTGCATTGCAAAAAAAAATCTGTGAAAACTTACAAATAAAACTTAAAAGTAACGAAATAGAAAGCTAAACGATTGTCAAAACGTTCTAGCAAAAATCATACATCTTACACATATAGATATGGATGAACTAAGGGATTGATTGATGGGATGATTTAAGGGAGCCGCAAACAAATCGATGTAATCAATTAAAACAAAGTCCGATCTTGCTTGATCTGCTTAGTCTACGTGAAAATATAATAGGTAGAAAGCTAAATATTAAATATAAAATCTTTTGTTTCCAATCTGTTAAAAGTTCAGTGTATATTTACGATGGAATTATAAATAATACGTTCATTAATGGAGATCGCCAAAGTTCTTAAGACGTCCAGTTAATTTTCCTACATTTATCTCGGCGCTTTCGGCTTAGCCGGGAGTACGCGAGTTGTTACGGGGCGGAGCTTATCACGGACACGCTTTGTGCGGATGAATAATAAACAGTTTAACTTTGAGGTTTGGAGTAAATATGGACATTCATCCTTTAACCTTTCCTTTACCCATCTCTGAGCATATTACTGGAGAGGACCAATATTAATGTATTCACCTTTAATGAAGCTATTTCAAACAATGTACTTAGACAAGTGGGGCCTGGAGAAGCAAGAACTTTGGCGCTTGAAGTCGGTTCATTAAAAATGTAACTAAATAGCCTTATAATTCTTATAATGATAATATATTAATATTCAAATTTAAAAACAAATGAGGCAAAAAATGATTATGTGAATTAGAAGCTTAGATACATGATGTGAAAACAAAAACAATATTCTTCATTTGCCCCGTCCTTACACCGAAATAATACAATCCAAGTAATTTAATTTCTCCACAATGGAACTAATATGTGTTTCTTTCTAGATGGTTTGATGCAGAAGAGACCAATAAATAATTACCTTTACAAACAATATATTAATATCAGTTCTGTTGGGAGGGGTAAAAGGAGCCTGCCACCTATCTTAATAATGTCAAAATATTTATTCAAAATAATATATAAAAATAATAGCTATTTTTACGTCCTAAGTAAAATATAAATATAGACAGGCTCATAAAATACAAGTCATAACAGGCATCACGGTAAGTCAATTCAAAATAAATAAATAATGTGATTGTATGACTCCATATTATTACTGACACTGTCGCTGCTAACCCCCCCCCCCTCCCCCCCCCCCCCCCCCCCTCTCTTACTTTACTTTCAATTATTCATTTATGTAGTTTTTCACCCGCCAAAAGAGTTGGGGAACCACTGGGATAGATGAAAATGAATGTCCAATTTGACCAAGAATTCTCCTAATGGACAAAATTAATGTCCAATTGGACAAAATTAATGTCCAATTGGAAAAGAAATTGTCAAAATGGAGAAAGTTTAATTTCTTTTCCTTGTCCAATTGGAAAAGAAATTGTCCAAATGGACAAAAAACGTCCAAATGGACAAAATGAACGTGTAATTTCTAAGCTCTACATTTCTCTCATGGATCTCAGGGATAGCATTTTAATATAAATATAGACGGGTTCATAAAATACAAGTCATAACAGGCATCACGGTAAGTCAATTCAAAATAAATAAATAATGTGATTGTATGATTCCATATTATTACTGACACTGTCGTTAACCTCCCCCCCCCCCCCCTCTTACTTTACTTTCTATTATTCATTTATGTAGTTTTTAACCCGCCAAAAGAGTTTGGGAACCACTGGGATAGATGACGATGAATGTCCAGTTTGACCAAGAATTCTCCTAATGGACAAAATTAATGTCCAATTGGACAAAATTAATCTCCCATTGGAAAATAAATTGTCAAAATGGGGAAATTTCAATTTATTATCCTTGTCCAATTGGAAAAGAAATATCCAAATGGACAAAAAACGTCGAAATGGAGATAATTCAATTTCCTTTGCTTGTCCAATTGGACAAAAAGTTGTCCAAATGGACAAAATGAATGTGTAATTTCTAAGCTCTACATTTCTCTCATGGATCTCAGGGATAGCATTTTGTTCATAAAATACAAGTAATAAAGGCATTACGGCATCTTAATAATGTCAAATTATTTATTCAAAATAATAAATAAAATAATAGCTATTTTTACGTCCTAAGTAAAATATAAATATAGACAGGCTCATAAAATACAAGTCATAACAGGCAATCACGGTAAGTCAATTCAAAATAAATAAATAATGTGATTGTATGACTCCATATTATTACTGACACTGTCGTTAACCACCCCCCCCCCCCCCCCCCCCTCTTACTTTACTTTCTATTATTCATTTATGTAGTTTTTCACCCGCCAAAAGAGTTGGGGAACCACTGGGATAGATGAAGATGAATGTCCAATTTGACCAAAAATTCTCCTAATGGACAAAATTAATGTCCAATTGTAAAAGAAATTGTCAAAATGGAGAAAGTTTAATTTCTTTTCCTTGTCCAATTGGAAAAGAAATTGTCCAAATGGACAAAAAACGTTCAAATGGATAAAATGAACGTGTAATTTCTAAGCTCTACATTTCTCTCATGGATCTCAGGGATAGCATTTTAATATAAATATAGATGGGTTCATAAAATACAAGTCATAACAGGCATCACGGTAAGTCAATTCAAAATAAATAAATAATGTGATTGTATGACTCCATATTATTACTGACACTGTCGTTAACCCCCCCCCTCCCCCTCTTACTTTACTTTCTAGTATTCATTATGTAGTTTTTCACCCGCCAAAAGAGTTTGGGAACCACTGGGATAGATGAAGATGAATGTCCAATTTGACCAAGAATTCTCCTAATGGACAAAATTAATGTCCAATTGGACAAATATACCAAAATCAGTTTGGTTTTATAAAATCACTTAGCACACAAGACGCTATTTCCAGTGTAACTTCATATATTTACGAATCATTAGATAATGGTAAAAAATGTGCAGGTATATTTATTGATCTTAGAAAAGCCTTCGATAGCATATCCCATAAGATTCTAATGAAAAAATTAAATAATATTGGTATAAAATACAACGCAATTAAATGGATTTCAAGCTACCTAAAAAATCGACAACAAGTAGTAAAAATAAATCAGATTAATAGCGATAAAGACACATCAGACTTTGGAATTCCGCAAGGTACAGTGCTCGGACCAATTCTTTTTACCATATATGTTAACGACATTTTTTTTCAACCCCTACACGGCCAAATTACTTCGTATGCCGACGATACGGTACTAATAATAAGCGAAAAAACTTGGGAAAATGTAATATTAAAAGCCACTGAAGACATAAATACTCTTAAGAATTTCTTCGACATTAATTTACTATCACTAAATACTGATAAATATATGTATTTCCATTTGCAATACAGACAAATGATACCCCTAAAAACTTTAACATTATCATTCATAACAACTCTAAAACGCACAATAAAAATTACTGTTTACAAAACTGCTCAATATTAAGAACCACAAACACAATCAAATATTTAGGAGTAATTATCGACAAAAATTTAAAATGGAAAGAACAAATATGTGAAGTTGTAAAAAAAATTAGAAAATTTATATATGTATTTTTAAGAATCAGAAATTTTCTATCGATAAAAAATCTATATTTAATCTACTATGCCTTAGTTCAATCCACTTTACAATACGCCATTATAAGTTGGGGATCCGCATATAAATCTAACCTTCTTCCAATAGAAATTGTACAAAGAACAATAATTAAAATTATATTAAAAAAACCTTTGGACTACCCAACGGAACGATTGTTTGACGAATTTCAAGTACCTACATTTAAAGATTTATATATTAAAAATTCATTAATTCAAATTATAAAAGAAAAACACAAATATCAATTTTTAACTGAAAACCGAACTCGTCTTAAATATATTTTTTTATGCCCAAAATTAAATACCACATTTGCACAACACCATTATACTTACCAGGGAAGAACCTATTTCAATCAACTACCGGAAGAAATCAGAAGCATTAATGATAAAATTCAAATGTTGCACTCTATCAAGAAACATTTTAAAGACAATCTTAAAAAAAAAAAAAACCTAAATTAAATTAATTCTTGCAAATATCTTTTATTCTCCATAACATTCTCTCTTTTTTCAAAATACACACATCACAAATATATATATATATTTATTACATATAAAAAAAAATATATATATTTATTATTTTTAATTAATATTTTCTATTAAATATAAATTCAACTTTATAACAAAAAAAAAAAAAAAAATTATTGTATATCTTTATTATTTTCCATCATAACATGTACCAACTATAGCACGCATATACATATATGCGCACAGCATGTAAAATTAAATATCTAAGTAATAATTAATAACAGCACCTATGTACACTCCTCTTCCATACACAAGCAAATGCTTTAAATGGAAGAGTAGTAATTTAATATAAATGTTAAATAAAATATATTTATAATGTTATAATTAAAATTTTCACAAATAAAAAAAAAAAAATAAAAATAAATATTGTCAAAATGGAGAAATTTCAATTTATTATCCTTGTCCAATTGGAAAAGAAATGTCCAAATGGACAAAAAACGTCGAAATGGAGATAATTCAATTTCCTTTGCTTGTCCAATTGGAAAATAAATTGTCCAGATGGACAAAAATGTCCAAATAGAAAATATGAATGTCCAATTGGACAAAAAGTTGTCCAAATGGACAAAATGAATGTGTAATTTCTAAGCTCTACATTTCTCTCATGGATCTCAGGGATAGCATTTTAATATAAATATAGACGGGTTCATAAAATACAAGTCATAACAGGCATCACGGTAAGTCAATTCAAAATAAATAAATAATGTGATTGTATGATTCCATATTATTACTGACACTGTCGTTAACCTCCCCTCCCCCTCTTACTTTACTTTCTAGTATTCATTTATGTAGTTTTTAACCCGCCAAAAGAGTTTGGGAACCACTGGGATAGATGACGATGAATGTCCAGTTTGACCAAGAATTCTCCTAATGGACAAAATTAATGTCCAATTGGACAAAATTAATCTCCCATTGGAAAATAAATTGTCAAAATGGAGAAATTTCAATTTATTATCCTTGTCCAATTGGAAAAGAAATGTCCAAAAGGACAAAAAACGTCGAAATGGAGATAATTCAATTTCCTTTGCTTGTCCAATTGGAAAATAAATTGTCCAGATGGACAAAAATGACCAAATAGAAAAATTGAATGTCCAATTGGACAAAAAGTTGTCCAAATGGACAAAATGAATGTATAATTTCTAAGCTCTACATTTCTCTCATGGATCTCAGGGATAGCATTTTGTTCATAAAATACAAGTAATAAAGGCATTACGGAATCTTAATAATGTCAAACTATTTATTCAAAATAATAAATAAAATAATAGCTATATTTACGTCCTAAGTAAAATATAAATATAGACAGGCTCATAAAATACAAGTCATAACAGGCAATCACGGTAAGTCAATTCAAAATAAATAAATAATAAAATAAATAATGTGATTGTATGACTCCATATTATTACTGACACTGTCGTTAACCTCCCCCCCCCCCCCCCCCCCCCCCCTCTTACTTTACTTTCTATTATTCATTTATGTAGTTTTTAACCCGCCAAAAGAGTTTGGGAACCACTGGGATAGATGACGATGAATGTCCACTTTGACCAAGAATTCTCCTTATGGACAAAATTAATGTCCAATTGGACAATATTAATCTCCCATTGGAAAATAAATTGTCAAAATGGAGAAAGTTCAATTTATTTTCCTTGTCCAATTGGAAAAGAAATTGTTCAAATGGACAAAAAACGTCGAAATGGAGATAATTGAATTTCCTTTGCTTGTCCAATTGGAAAATAAATTGTCCAGATGGACAAAAATGTCCAAATAGAAAAAATTAATGTCCAATTGGACAAAAAGTTGTCCAAATGGACAAAATGAATGTGTAATTTCTAAGCTCTACATTTCTCTCATGGATCTCAGGGATAGCATTTTGTTCATAAAATACAAGTAATAAAGGCATTACGGCATCTTAATAATGTCAAACTATTTATTCAAAATAATAAATAAAATAATAGCTATTTTTACTTCCTAAGTAAAATATAAATATAGACAGGCTCATAAAATACAAGTCATAACAGGCATCACGGTAAGTCAATTCAAAATAAATAATGTGATTGTATGACTCCATATTATTACTGACACTGTCGTTAACCCCCCATCACTGGGATAGATGACGATGAATGTCCAGTTTGACCAAGAATTCTCCTAATGGACAAAATTAATGTCCAATTGGACAAAATTAATCTCCAATTGGAAAATAAATTGTCAAAATGGAGAAAGTTCAATTTCTTTTCCTTGTCCAATTGCTAAAGAAATTGTCCAAATGGACAAAAAACGTCCAAATGGATAAAATTCAATTTATTTTTCTTGTCCAATTGGAAAAAAAAATGTCCAAATGGACAAAAAACGTCGAATTGGAGATAATTCAATTTCCTTTGCTTGTCCAATTGGAAAATAAATTGTCTAAATGGAAAAAAATGTCCAAATAGAAAAAATGAATGTCCAATTGGACAAAAAGTTGTCCAAATGGACAAAATGAACGTGTAATTTCTAAGCTCTACATTTCTCTCATGGATCTCAGGGATAGCATTTTGTTCATAAAATAGAAGTAATAAAGGCATCACGGTGAGTCAATTCAAAACTAAAATAATTTAATAAATTAATTTATATCTTATGATAGGTTACCGTTACGACCTAGATTCAAACCTTAATTTCGGACGCCTTTATTATTATGCATGCCACTATTATAAGACGTTCCAATATTCTTTCACGCTACCCTATTATTTCGCGTTCCTCTTACCTCCCTCTTAACACCGTTAACGACCCATTTTTCCATCGAAGATAATGACCACGCACCTCGACGTAACTCCTTAATCTCCGGTCCCTTAACCTGAACACGTTTACAACACACTGTGTGGTAATAACATTTAATTGTATTATACCGTTAGGGATTTATTGAAATTCATTTGCGGAAGCTACGTTTTGTCTGGGGAGGATTTAGGCAGAGGCTTCTTAATGATTTCCTTTCCCGTATTAAAGGGATTAAATGTTTTGGGACTTTGCCCACTCAGTGAATTGTATGATAATAGCAAAGTTTATGATGGATTAAGGGATCATATCATATTATAAACCCTTCCTGTTTCCTGATTACTCTATTCACGTGTTTAAACTTTCAGTGTCACCCTAGAAAAGGGGCATTTAATCGGCTTGGTTTAAGTTGCTTGAAATAGCTACGGGTAGATTGCCATATTTTTTTTACATCTACCTCAAAAATTTTCATTTGTACGGAAAAAATGTTATTCTAAAATACTATCATTTTATTCATAAAAACGGTTAAAAATGGGACTGAAGTTCTTACGAACAAATTAACAGGGTTAATAATTGAATAATTTGTTGTTATATGTATTCTTACATTTTCCCGCCAATAAATATTATAACACTGTTAATTTGTTCTTTTTTACGAATAAAATGATCGTATTTTAGAATAATATTTCTCTCCGTGTGCCCGGATCCATTGGAACAAAGGCATTATTTTAGATAAATGTTGGGGATCCTAAAGAAAGGGGTAGGAGAAGGCATAAAAAACCTGTATATTCAGATCTCATTTTTTTAAGAAAGATAAACACCCCGGGTTAAGAATAACCTAACATAGTTAATCTTAGCAGAGGATTGAATCGTCAATACCTAGGACCACTAAATGATTATGTTCACTTTACAACTAAATTCTTATCAAGCAAGGCAACTTATCAATTTTAGTGTCTCACCAATGTCTCACAATGATGTTCTCCAGAGAGAAGATTTTTTAAAATTTATTTCTCAACATCGATTTTAGAATTTCTACTCCTGGCGGTCCTGTGCTGCGTAATTACTATAGTTTGACCGATTTCCTCCATCTTCGTATGTAATATTCTCTAATTATCTTCACCTTCATACAATAATGTTAAATATCCGGCATACATTATGTATTATTTTTTTTATTTATTTAAATTTAATTTAATGATGTTTATTATTAAGTTCTGCAAGTGTTTTAGTTTTTATTATTGTGACAGCTGTTTCGGTTTACAAGGCCATTTTCAAACTGTCCATGTAAACCTTTTTCCAAACTGGCCTTGTAAGCCGAAACAACTGTCACAATAATAAAAACTAAAACACTTGCAGAACTTAATAATAAAGATTATTAAATTTAATTTAAATTTTTTTTTTTTAAATAAATGGAGTTCTACAAATTAAACACAAAAACAATAAATAATTTGTTTTTTAAAAAGAAACTGCATAAGAGTCCAAACTACTCCAATCGTCTGGAGTCAGTGAGATTTTGGCATCCCCAATTGAGGTATGTTGTAAGGCTGAAAGTCGTGGGGTGGGGAAGGATACGGGGAGAGGAAGGTGGTCAAGGATATGGGAAGAGGAAGGTGGGGAAGTACCTTTCTATTCAGATCTGGTCACTAAATACGACCAAAGTCATTCCAAGCAACGTTTCATTTCTGAATGGTGGTGGTGTGAGTACCTTCCACTCTAGAACGTGCCGCAAATATTCTATAAATTATCTTAAGTGAGTAAGTTGTGAAATAAAACAAATTAATCTAATAAAATTTACTTGTGCACTCCGGGATTTGAACCCACGACATCTGAATTGCTAGTTGAGAGTATAATTGAACAATAAAAAAATTACCAAATGAAAAAAATACTTAGTTTTAAACCATTTTATTTTTATTTATATTTGTCGACCGGTTTCGATTGCACTAAATCTTCATCAGGACAATAAAATATAAATTGTCCTGATGAAGATTGAGTGCTATCGAAACCGGTCGACAAATATAAATAAAAATAAAGTGGTTTAAAACTAATTATTTGTTTTATTTGGTATAATATCAAGCCACAAAGTGTTTGTTTTCTTCGATAATTAAAAAAAATTACAAGAAATTGCGATCGTTGAATCGTTAAATCCATCTGAAAATTTATAATTTCACTTCTTTGCAAAGTTCCAAGCATTTTAATGGGACAGCACGATTAACAATGATCATATTAAATTAATAAAAGGAGTATAAAGGTTCATTAAAGCTCCCGTACAATGCGAGATACTTTGAAGTTGTCTCGACTGAAGCTTTGGGCTAATTGTTGAACTTTGACTTCAAGCACGACAAGATAAATCTCCATCGTATTTTCGGAGCGAAGTGAAACTCGACTAATATTCTTTTGTGACTTTTTTCAATTTGCATTTCATTAGCACGAACAGCAACGAACGCAGCGTGGCAGATTTATAACTCAGAGTCGCAGTTCGCAGTTTATGTCAGCGTACTAACATGTTACGAATACATCCATTAATAAAAGAATAGGGGAGATTGCTATGTTTCATTTTTCACATTTTCATTTTATGTCTCATGGCACTATTTGGAATCCACATTACTGCAAATATGAAAAAAACCATCGAAACGGTTAAAAAATGCTAAGACTGATCTTTCAACAGTGGCATCTTAGATCATGTGAAGTACGTCTTCAATACTTTGACATATTAGCGCCCGAGAACCTAATTGTCCAAACGAATATTTTAGTTTTTTTTTTGTTCTAACTCCTTCTTTAGCCGATGTTTACGACAACGTTACAGTGTCCATCATCAGGGCAGATGTGTTATGATTGATGCCATGAAAATTAACAACAAAAATACTTTTGGCCGTGAAAATCTTAAATCAAATTTTAGTTTAAGTTCAATCTCCATTTTTAAATTAAAAATAAAAGATGAAAAACGATAATTAATCACTCTTCTAAGAATTATTTTAAATAATGAGACCTTCGTTTTTAAGAGCGATTAACCAGCAGCTGAGAATAAAAGTTTAAAAATGCTTGCAACTGTACAGAAACAATGAGAAAGATCGATTATTCCCCGTATAAATTTTTTTTAATCAAATATTTAATATCGATTTATTTCATTCAAAACTTGATTTAATATATACCTACATTCAAGTAAACAATAAAAATGCTCAAAACGCACGATGATAAATTATTAAATATAGTGTACTATTTGTAAGTATTTTTTGATCATAAGTGTTTATGATTTTTTAATAAAGTCTAAACAAAATAAAAGTGTACAAAATTTTTTTTATATTTTACTTTTTAAGACCTTAAATAAATAGAAAACTAAGGTATTTTTGTCACAAAACACGCTCTCGGATTAATTTTTTAATGATTTTAATTTAACTAAAATTTAGATCTTTAAAACTGTGTTGACTAGATTTCGTCTTGATTTATTTTGTTGTATGATTATATGATTTGAAATTTGTGTTGTTTAATAGAATCTATCGTTTGAAAATTAAACAAATCTGCCAACGACCAACGGTATAACCTTACAGCCTTACTAAAAAAAAACACTCCGCGGCCGTTAAACGGTGTTTCTGTAGCACGTTGTGTAAAGTCTGTACATTTCGTTTTTCAAATTCTTACTAAACAAAATATATGGTTTTGATCTGACAACGTCGCCATTTTACCAGACTTACTAATAAACTTTCTGAAAATTTTGTACAGTGGTCAAACAACCATGTATGAAGAATCCTTACTAATTAAGAACTGACAAAAAATTGTTCATGGAAAGATATGTACATTGCTTACACGGCCAAGGAGGGTAGTTTATCTGTTGTATATATTTGTTCCATTTGTAATTTTCAACGAAATTCGAATTTCTTTTTTTAATGTCCTATATATTTATTATTTTTTGAGATGTCGTAAAAACAAATAGCATTTTAGAACCAAAATGTAATTACCTTTAAGATTTTCATATCTAAAATATACTTAAATGTTTAAAAACTGTAGTATTTTAAGCTTCAAACATCAAATTGAAAAAAAAAACTCACTTACCCCAAACACTTTCTATTAAAACATTGAAATATTTGGAAAAATTCAAAATTCAAAAAACACAGTCCTTTTATTTAATGATTTTGAAATAAAACTGTCACCTCACTATTTACTCCTTCACACAATAAAAAAATATAAAAAAATCTTGAAATTAGCTTTTCATTCCCAAAAATTTACAATAAAAAAACTCACATTTGAATACATTGCGTGCACATCTTAACTCATTAATTTCTTTGATACGTTTACTAAAATATGTATTAGACATTTTAGTCATCAAAAAACATCACTTTCAAGAATTTATAATAAAATAAAGATCTTAAAATGCAAATTATTTCTGAATATAACCTAAAGAACCATTTTCTGACAGATCATTTTAGAACACACGATTTTAGTGTCACAATTTGACTTAAACTAACGAAAAACAACACAAATTAATAGTAAATATATTGCGTAAATGAATATAAGTGCGAATTAGTCAACGATTGAAATCATTTACGAAAATATCATCTTAATCACAAACACACCGCGACCGAATTTTTCTGCATTTAGGCGGCTTTTTTTTATTCAGCGGGAAAGCAATGCGCAGGCGCATCAATCACACCACCTAGCGGATTATTATGAAAACTCCAATTTGAACTAGAAAATACGGCGTTGTCAAATCTAAAGATTCACAAAAACACCGTTAAACGGCCGCGGAGTGTTTTTTTTTTAGTAAGGCCGTTAGTGTATTAAAAATTCACTTAGTTTTTCAAAATTTTAAAACTGCGTGTATCAGATAAAATAACAATCTTTCAAAATCAATTTATGTTTTTTTGTAAAAAAGAGTCAATACGTCTAGAATTTGATTTAAAGATGACTAATTTCCGGTATTCTCTCTGCCCTCTTAACGAACCTAATAGCTTCATATTAAACACCTATCATAATATTTAATTGAAATAATAAATGAAAACCTCCTCCTGCTGTAAAATTCGCAACTAGTTGTTTGGAAAATTGAGCACTCGGGCGACGATATAAATTCATCCAATTGAAAGATAATTGATTGTTCTAATATTAAAGCTTACATAAAATAAGTCACAGTCCCTCGATTACATTTTTCTTTACTTGGACACCGCACAATAGTCCCAATTGTTCCCAACTGCCTGGAGCCAGTGAGACTTAACATCCCCAATTGGGGTACGTTGAGAGGCTGAAAGTGATGTGGAAGAGAAGGAGATGGGAAAAAGGAAGATGGGGAAGTACCTGTTATTTATGTATTTATGTTACGCCATGAAGGCTTTTATATGAAACATTACAAGTTGTACATGAGCAGAGCATCATAACAAGTATATAATACATAAATAATAAATTGAGCATAAAAGACAAGCAGGCACAACACAAGTAGGTATAAGTATAAGTAGTAAGTAAGTTGTACACAGGAGTTCAACGAGCAGTTTCATATTTGAGCTCGAGAAATTATTGTTACAATACTACTCAAAACATAATTCCAGTGCAGCTCTAAGTACTATAAGCATGCAGTGGTGTAAAACTTTTTTTTTTATTAATATATAAATAGTAATTTTTGTAATTGTAAATGTAACTTAAAATGTTTTTTTTGCTATTAGGAGTATGTAAATTTGTTACTACTGTTATAAAAATAAAAGGTACACAACAATTACATATGTAAAAGAAGTAAGTAGGTACTATAAAAGTAGTTATAAAGCAGTGTGTATTGAATTTGTTACTATTATTATAAAAATATAAATAACATGATCAGATTGAGAAATATAAATAACATGATCAGAAACAGAACACAAGAGCTGCAGATTATTTAGTTTTGTAAATAATTAAATTGTGAATAAAACGAATTAATCAAATAAAAATTAAGGCGGAATTTTATAACTAATAAGTTGGCCTTTTCGGTGACGGTGTTTGCTAGTGAGCCGTCAGGCCTGGTAAGAGCAAATAAAGTTCGGTTGCGCACGCCGGGATTAGAACCTGCGACCTCCAGATCGCTAGTCGAGAGCCTTATCCCTCGATCATTATGCCTTAGCAATATGAGAAAAAAATCCCAATTCATATTTTTTATGACGCAAAAAAAGGCAGGTTGGCTAGATGTGTGATCATAAATTCAGATTTAATATTATGCTGTAATAACAATGTTTTAACTAAACGAAAAATTATTTCAGTATTGTGATTGGGTCTAGTCACACCAACTGCGGTAATATTTATTACAAAAACTTAAATAAGAGTAAATGGACGGTGAAATATCACAATAACTGTATGTACTTTCGATAAATCATGTATTAAATAAATAAAAATAAAATAAAATAATGTTAGTATAATATTCACAGTAATACGAAAACATAAAACTGAAATCTGATAGCTTTGTTTAGTGAACTGAAGCCAAATTCTGAATGAAAACATATGGCAAGCAATTTTCTTCTTGATAAGGTTTCTATGATTCCCTTCATGATTATGACTAGGCATATGCGTAGAAAACTCAATAACGCTTATGTCTCCATCTGGATCAATTCTACACATCTTCTAGTTCCTCACACTATGCATGGGAAATCACCGTAAGGCTTTGGACTCCCATTCCGAAGGTCGCAGGTTCAAACCCGGCGCGGCGTGCGCAAATAAATTTTATTTGATTAATTGTGTTATTTCACAATTAATTAATTAAAAATAATATATACTGTATTTGCGGCACTTTGCAGAGTGGAAGATACTCTCAGTATCGCCCTGGTGTAAGACCACCATTCAGAATTAAAACGTTGCTTGGAATAGCTTTAGCCGTGATTAGTGACTAGATCTGAATAGCCAGGTACATCCCTACCTTCCTTCTTCCCATCTCCTCCCATTCCCTGCTTATCTTCAGCCTCTTAACATACCCCAATTGGGGATGCCATAGCCTTACTGGCTCCAGACGGGAGCAGTTGAGACGCTTGTGAGGTGTTCACCATAAAAAAAATCTCTACGTTAGACGTAGCTAGTGGTAAGGACATTGGAGGCGCTCAATTCCAAAGTATAAGAAAACTTATTATATAGTATACCTCCTTCGTCGTACACATAAAAAGTCTATTTTGTTTAATATAACATACATAGTTTAATTTAATTATTATAAACGACTCTAGACCCTCAAGTCTCCCTGCATACAGCATTTGTTAGTATACATAATTACACTCAATAGCACGCATTACATAAAAATTTTAAAAAATTTCTCCTCGTTATTGTCAGACGAGGTAGTAGCAAAGACAGTGAAAAGTTCTAAACTAGATATGATTTTAGATTTTCACGGTCAAAAGTATTTTTGTTATTTATGTTTGGGGTGTTATGCCGTGTTACGCTACCTCCTTCTTTAGCCAACGTTTCGGACAATGTTAGAGTGTCCATCATCAGGGCAGATGTGTTATTGTTTGTGCCCACATCTGCCCTGATGATGGACACTGTAACGTTGTCCGAAACGTTGGCTAAAGAAGGAGATAGCGTAACACGGCATAACACCCCAAAAATAAATAACAAAAAAGTGCTAAACTAGTTCAACGGGAGCCGGTACGGACGTCGTCGACGATAGCCCTCTTACTTCTCAAAACGTCAAAAACGAAAAATCAGAAGATACTATAACAATGACGTCTTGTACGATCTCTTGCGGGGGCAAGATTAGGTAACAAAATCCTCTGATTAATTTTAATTCACTATGTGCGTGTGAACAAGGCGTAACGTGGTAAAAATTAAGCTGCCTTTAAAAGGAAACCAGGTGACGTTTTGTCCATACAAACGTATTCTATTCTGGATTGTACATTAGTACAAATATTAATTAGTTTTTTATTTAACATTGATAATGACCACTAGAGTGTCGGTACGTTTTGCTTTTTATGAAAAACAAGCGTTTGCCCGCGACTTCATCTGCGCAGTATCTATGTTTATACCAAAATTCTCAAAATATCTACAATTCTTGATTCGATTCAAAGTATTAGGTGAGTACTTCAAATAAATTCACTAATATAAATATTTTCTAAAATAGAACTTTGATTTAACAATCATTGTTTTGAAAAATGTCATTCTCAAATTTTGACATTTTACATAAAACAATAATTATTATTTTCAATACATTGAAAATAAATAGCTACCTTTTTAAATTATAGCCTATATGTTTTTCTGATGTATGAGCTATATTATTGAAAAGTTTCATCAAAATCCATTTAGTAAATTGTGCGCTAAAGAGTAACAAACATACATACATCCATACAAACTTTCGCGTTTATAATATTAGTAAGATAGTAAGATTACTTCTTAAAGGAGTTATTACCTTCCAAAAATGTTTAATTCGCTTGGTTTGATGGCCATCAACAGATCAATATACAAGCTAAACAATGTATTTTTAAAAAACTAAACGTGCAAACATTCAATATGTTCTTCTAATACAGATGGTAAAAAACTTCCAAAATCGTTTATACAGTGTTAAAATAGTAGATAAGAATAGCTTTTCCTCACCATAAAGAGACGAGGCTCTTGTGTTTGGTGAGGGAATTTTAGTTCGATTATATAATATCATGTGTAATAAAAGTAATAAAAGTAAAAAATACAATATGGCAAAAACAAGGGATAATTAAGAAAATGCAAGATTTATCAAAAAAAGGATTTAAAAGAAACAATAATAATAGTGAGTTATGGACTCTTATAGTAGTTTTAGATATTTTTTTAACTTTTGCTGAAATTCCTGAATATTTTCGATTATTTTCAGATACAATGGTAGTTTGTTATAGTTTCGCTACACCTTTACCATTTCGCTTAGTATTCAGGGAGGGGAGGGGGTTAACGTGTGTAATGGTTAGCTAGTTATTTAGTTAAACCTATTCGAATTGAAAGAAAAATGACTGATTACTGTGCTGCATCCAACCATTTATAAGACTCGTAAAAATCATAAAAGATTTTGCCCCCCCCGCTGCGGGGTAAATTGTATTTTGGCCTTCTCGAAATATTAATAAAGTTTCTACGGATAGGTTTTTTTAATCTACGCAGCGGGTGAAAGGGCTTGCAATAAAGGCTTTACACCCCGGAGGTTTACGGCCTGCGTAACTTAAGACCGAATCTTTAAATTTTAAAACGGGCCCCATGCAAGGCGCAAAAACAATTTGGGGATTTTTTTACCGCCCGCGCAGCCTCCCCATTTGCCTAATGTTTTTGAATAAAACATAATCCCGATAGCGTGAAGACAATTTGGAAACTGATTTAGAAATGAGTGGTTTTAGGGAGTTTTAGTAATTTTATGAAATTTATATTTTTTTCATTCTACGACTGCACCGAACTTAATTTTTACCCGGTAATTACAAAATATACATACCACAAATAAGACAATACAAAGAAACACACATTAGGTATCCACCGTGAAATATTATTAGTATGTGTACATTTTTTCATCACTTTAATATATAATATTAATTTATTTATTTTATTTCAGGGAAATCAACAGTTTACAATGTGGTTCATTTAACTAACTACTAACTAACTAACCATCACGCCGTTTCCCCGCAGGGGTAGACAGAGAGGACGGACCGCCAAACACCTTGGTCTTGGCACACACTCTTTGCCTCATTCACATTCATACATCGTCTCATACATACCCTTCTATTTTTCTGACTCTTGACATGGCCCGACTCAAGTATCTGATTCACTTGATCGTGCCATGTCTTCCTCGGACGTCCCCTAATTCTTAATTTTACTCATTACGTTTACATCAGCCTTGCATTCTTTTCGAATCTCCACATTTCTCACACGATCTTACATGGTTTTACCACACATATGCCTCAGTGGTTCATTTATACATGTGTAATTTACCTAACTAAGAAACCAATTATAGATTTCCTCAATGAACTATAGTATTATGTATCTAAAAATTTAAACACTATTCTTAAAACAAGTTAAAAAAAATACTTTATTAAACAAGTGGGAGATTAATATAACACGAAATACTACATAATACATGTCATTACACAATATATCATTACGTTTTATGCAGTTTGGCACACGTTTAATATATTTTTAATACAGTTTTTTTATATTTATTTTGATTACAATTGAAGATATCTACTTCAGACAGAATGTTATTATATGTTGAACATATTCTTACAAGACAGGCATTTTTATTCGAATTTGTTTTACAGTGTTTTTCTTTAAATAGATTACACGAATATAAAACAAATACATTTAAAAAGTAACTTTTATCAAGATAGTATCACTAGTTTTATACTGTTTCGTCCAAAACAAGAATCGTTCTATTATATAAAATAGCTAAATGTTGGGTTGAAAAAATGTTGCTTGTAAGAAAATAAAAATCCATAACCACAATCTCGGTATATTTCAACACCCTTTAACGAGATTTTTTTTTTCAAAATAATTAAAATATGTGGAGAAAATAATATGGCGTCTCACAGAGCAAGGCGAAAAAGATCAGTCGGCCCACAACACTCTATGAACACAATACATGCATCATTCATATTCAAACATACCTGCTACTCGTCTGTTATACAGATTTCATGACCCGCCACAAGATTTTGATTAAATAGATTTCTAGAAAAATTATGTACAAATAGCGTGACGCCACAGCTCCTTCTTCTTCCCCATCTCCTTCCCCTCTCCACTACCTTCAGCCTCACAACTTATTCCAATTGGGGATGCTATAGGCTCACTGGCTCCAGACGGGAGCAATTGGGACTCCTGTAAAATATTAAGATAAAAATAAAAATAATAAAAATTGATTGAAGGAGAAAAATTTTGTACAAATAAGGTTTAACCACTAAATTCTATCTCTTTTAAGACTGTGGGAGTTTCTCACCATCCTCTTAATAGCTTATCCATAGTAAAACGAATATTTTTAAAAATAATAATAAAATACTTGCATTAGTTAGAAAACTCAGCTAACTATCCAATATACAGCCACTATTCATAGGTGCGAATACCGAATAATAAACTCCGACTTAATAAATTAATAAACCCCCTATACGAGATAAGTTTATTTTGAGCGGCTGATTCAAAATTATTTTTATTAAAATCATACAATTGCTCTCTGAATAGCAAACTGTTTTTCAGTAATTGGCTCCATAGTTGTACTCTAAGAGTATGGATATTAGAGAGACGGCATGTGAAGTGTGCCCGCGCGCTCCAAGTGTGCCTTTTCGAGAATTTTACCAACACGGCTGACATTGGCTGTCACCATGTAAAATGGCTGCTGTCGGAAAGTATTAAACGGCCAAAAACCAGCAGCCAATGTAAGCCGTTTGGGTAAAATTCTCGAAAAGGCACACTTTGAGCGCGCGGGCACACTTCACATGCCGTCTCTCTAATATCCATACTCTTAGGTTGTACTTGTCTTAATTTATATGTTTATCAACGTCAACTATATCCAAATTCAACCAATACGCATTCACAAATTCTCAACGCCAAATGCCACCATTACAAAAAAAAAGCAATCTCAATCAAACAAAAAAAGGAATATTATAAAAAAGCTGCACAGAAATAACATTATCTTTGGATGTAAATTTTTTTTTAATTAAATAAAACATTCAACGAATTTTGCACTCCCATGAGTTATCAAAACTCATTAAGGAATCGCCAATTGATACTTTTGAAAAGTTAAACCCTACCCAACGCAATATGCATACACAATATATGAAGAAAAAATTTTGAAAACATTTCACAGAAGCAACATACAGACACAACATATGAAGAATCACTTTACAGATATTTCACAGAAACCTGTCTTATAAGATTTTATGAATTATTATAACCAATTATTTGATTTATGTACTGTTGGTATCAAAGAGTTAAAATAGAGTATCCTCCATGGTAGACTATAGAAATGCACAAAAAAAACAAAATCAGGAAAATACAATAAAACTGCGCCCATCATATCTGGATGTACAAAATTTGGTACTTGGAGATAATCAGGACAGCTACTACATATGACTCGTTTTCCAAATAACATTTGAAAAAATAGGATTACAATATATCGTTTCGAGATTTGTTACAGGCATATATATATACCTGTCTTAATCCCACAGGCAATTAATGTATTATAGTTAGTGTAGGCAATGTATTCTAATGACTTCAGTCCGAACTTTGTTGAGTTTATTTTTGATATATGTAGTTTGTTGTGTTGTCGTGTATTATATTGGTGAATGTTGTTATAGTTCAGTTTTATATTTGCGTGGGTGTTGCACTGAATAATATTTAAAATGGTGTTTGTTATAGTTCAGTTTTATATTTGTGTGGGTGTTGCACTGAATAATATTTAAAATGGTGTTTGTTATCTCAAAGCTAGGAACAATCTTAAATGGCAATACAAGTGCGTGACGGTAAATATATTTATCAGGTGTATCCCAAGACAAGCCAAAAATGTTACGTAGGGCTCTATTTTGGATTATTTGCACCTCTGATATCATTTTTTTGGTAGCAAAACCCCAGAACTCGAAATGTATGCCAAGTGGGAGTGAATCATAGCGTAGTAACTAACCTAACTAATTAACCACAAACCAATATTAAAACAATCTGAAATATATAAAGCCACTTTCAAATGAACTGTTTCTTATGTGAATCCTTATCACATATCTCCTCAAATCTAAATAATAATTTTTCAATAAGCCTCCAATAATAAGTTCTCCCATGAATATGTTATAATAATCCATAATACTTTGCTATCTGCCATAAGCCTACCCCAGAGGCCACTAAGTAAGTCCCCTGTACGGGAAATAAAATCACATAGTTTATATTGGGGAGGTTAAATACAAGTGGTATCAGCGTATAAGGGTTGTATCTATCATGATTTAGTGCGGACCCCCATATAAAGAGATCAATATTACAGATTGATATTAATCCTGAATTTGGGTTGGACTATCTATGTATTTGGCAATTTATGCAGAGATACGAGAAATTGCTATTTTGTGGGTAGAATTGAGATATTTAATAGGGACGTTATTCAAAGGTAAATTGTCGTTGTTTATTTATTGGTCGCAAGTTGTTTGCAATTTGGATATAATTAAGATAAACTATATTAATTTTTTATAAGAATAACTCTCTTTTTAACTTTTGAAGTTTAATCCCATCAATGTAAAATATCATCGAAGAAGAAGATAACAATAATAATCTTAATTAAAATAAAAAAAAAATACAGAAAAATAATAAAACATAATGGTCGCAACTGGGACTCGAACCCAGATCTCATGTCTTACCGGGACGGCGCTCTATCAATTTAGCCATTGCGTCCGATTATAAAACCGCCGTAATTGTCAAATTTCAAATTTTAGAATTAATAATACTATCTTCGACTAATGTTTATTTTTTTTATAAAAAAATAAAAGTAATTTTTTTTTAATGGTCTTTGTTTCGGTCAATGTCACAGTGTCCATCTTTAGGACGTGTAATTTATAATTAAGTGTGTGTTTTAAGCTATACTCCTCTTAAGGACGCTATTTCATTACAGTTATTAGTAAAATCAATGTACACGGAGAAAAATGTTATTCGAAAAAACGATCATTTTAATAGTAAAAACGGTTAAAAACGGGACTGAAGTTCAACAAATTAACAGTGTTTCTATGTTTATTGGCGGGAAAATGTAAGAGTAATTTGTTGGTTTACGTACAAAATTACGTATACCAACAAATTATTCTTACATGCTCCCGCCAATAAACATTGAAACCCTGTTAATTTGTTCGTAAGAACTTCAGTCCTGTTTTTAACCGTTTTTACTATTAAAATGATCGTTTTTTCGAATAACATTTTTCTCCGTGTAGTTTCCGTGTAACATTAGATATTTAAAAATTAATTATATTAAATTGTAGGTATTTAAAATAAACTCTAAACTAAATAAAATAATTATTTTATCATCTAAATTTTGCAACACATTCATTCGATATGGGGTTATTTCTGCACGTATATGTACGTCCGGACGAAGCGCCATGTCAGGTATTATACTGTATACTGTTGGTAGCAAGTAATTTGGCGTTATTTACAGCCCCCATTCACATAACGGACTTGCGGAAACGGCGCACTATCTTCGCCGCGGACTTCATATAGAAAATTGTGGTGTCGCATTGTCAGCCCGGACCATAAACATCTTCCGAGGAATAAGCTACGGCGTACTTATCTGTAGTAGACTGGCTTCTTTTATATTTTTGTGAAAGATTTAAATTCCGCATAGGTTAATTTCTTACATAATTGTGTATCATTTAAGCAGTTCTAAATTATATATTTATACTGGGTTTTTTACAGATGTTCTGACTTATGTCAGAACAATTCAGTTATAAAAAACTCAGTTAAATCCCAAATAGGTACAAACAATTACAAAAAATAACCTTGTACAAATGACGCATTTGCATGCTTTCAATTTGGGAGCTCATTCATGCTCCGGGAACCATTTATTGGATAATCAACACCCTTGCCATAGATCACCCCAAGTGATCTATTACAAAATAATACGCCACAAGAAACATAAATAAAGACTTAGATGATTAACACATAATATAATTAGCGATATATAGTTTTTAGAAATAGCCGAACATTTTTTCTTAATCAGTATACATTATCGAAGAAAATGTCTATTTCAGCACACTTTATTTCTACTATAATATTGCCGATGTCTTATCATTATCGTATCTTTGTTGCTGCTAGAATAAAACCTACGTATATAGAATAAAATAAATCTATTTAAAATAAAAAAAATAATATATAGTAAAAGATACTCTCAGTATCGCCCTGGTGTAAAACCACCATTCAGAATTGAAACGTTGCTTAATAATGGCTTTAGCCGTGTTTAGTGACTAGATCTGAAAAGCCAGGTACTTCCCCACCTTCCTCTTCCCCATCTCCTTCCCTTCCCCACTTACCTTCAGCCTCACAACATACCCCAATTGGGGATGCCATAATCTCACTGGCTCCCGAAGGGAGTAGTTGGGACTCTTGTGAGGTATTCTCTATAAAAATAAAAAAGCATATATTTTGGATTTTGCTTAGATGGTTGTTTGTTAGTTGTGTAAGGTTTGGATTAGGAGCGAATTTATTATTAAGACACTTATGGTAGGTTCAGACTGGACGACGTACGTACGCATCGCTACTCAAACAATGCTTAGCAACCCATACATTATCTATGAAAATGGTCACAGACATCGCACGTCGCGATGCGTGTGGCCAATGTGATTCTAAAACATAAATTTTCATTGAAAATCTATGGTTGCTAAGCCGTCCAGATATTGTTAGGCGTAGCGATGGGCACGTACGTCGACCCAGTCTGAATCTACCATTATTGTTTTCCTTTAAATATGTTTCTTTAACTGTATCTTTAACTGTATATTTAACTGCATCTTTAACAGTATCTTTAACTGTATCTTGTTATTGTATATTTTATTAACGAATTGAAATAAAAAAAATGTAATATTCTTAAAATGAATGAATTAAGAATGATTGAATGATAATAATTTATTAATAATCATGGAAGTTAACACAAAATCCATCAAATCATACCACTGGGTCGCATTAATAAATTGCAGATTGTTTTATTTAGCTCCACACAGGAGCCCCTGAGAAAAAAATTCCTTAGGGCCTATGTCATCTATGGGGATACTTTGTGGAGGGTCTTTTTAGGGAAAGGAAGGAGGGGAATTTCTGGGAAGAAAAAGGGTTTGAGTGGTGGGTAAGAATCTGGGGATCAATCTGTCCGGGAGTGACGGACGTACGAATCCACCCTTTCCACTACGTCGCAAGGCGGTGGATCGAGAGAGTCCGGCTAGAGAGGTCAAAAGGTTTTCCCGAACCAGTCTATCCCTATCCGAACTGCCACGCAGTAGTTGGGTAAATGCATCAGACCTAGACAAACCTCACCCCCATGAACCCGGGCACCTCCGCCAAGTCACCAAACGCATTGAACCACTTGGGACGACCTTGGCAGGAGTGTTGTCCTGGTTATCCAATAAATGATTCCCGGGGCGGCTGCACACATATCCGCCTCCCAAATTGAAAAAATAGATATCAAACTAAAATGATATTTTTGCGTAAATAATACGCCCACTCCACGAAGATCATTTATTTTACATTTTAAGCCACTTGATAAAACTTTAATTTAACACAAATACCACAAAAAAATTAGGAAATCGCAAACAAATAAACTTTTATAAAATCTTCGTATTTCCAGAAAATTTGATCCCAGTCTACTATATTTCTTCATTTCGTTATAGTCGTATAGAGTTGGTAGCTTTATTGCTTGCGAAGCCCAATCATAAATTTAATGTTACAACCAATTTAGCTCAGTGTCAATTGTGTTGTAGTTTACAAGTCCTTCATGTATTCCGGGGATTAAATCTGAACTCCTTGCGAACCTGATTATTGTTCTTATTGTAAGAGTTCCTTTATTGTTTTGTTTTTGTTGTTCGTTTGAGGTCCTCGTCTTATGTTGATCACAAATACATTTTATTTCTTGTTTTCCATATTTTAACGGTAAAATTATGTTTGGTTTAGTATTAACAGTATTTTTTGACAGTTTAGGACTTTGGTACGTACTTAAGATGGGTAACAGGGACATCCCTAGCAAGGCGGGCGAAATAACACAATATGTACACTATGTATAAAATTCTTAAATAAATAAATAAAAATGATATATTTCTTAGAAATTTTTGATGTGAATCTGGATTAACAATATGGGGAAATACTACTATAACCAATCAGAAAAAAGTCCAAGTTGTACAAAACGCAATTGTAAAATTATTAGTCATGCCTAATATTTTCAAACAAAGACTTAATACACCGTTTCTGTTTCAGAGGATCAAAATTTTACTTTTTAAGGCTATATACTATGGCAGAAAATTATAATTCCAAAATTTAATAATAAGTACGCACAGAGAACGTTTGAATACAACATACTGAAGATACTTACAGCCTTACTAAAAAAAAAACACTCCGCGGCCGTTAAACGGTGTTTCTGTAGCACGTTGTGTAAAGTCTGTACATTTCGTTTTTCAAATTCTTACTAAACAAAATATATGGTTTTGATCTGACAACGTCGCCATTTTACCAGCCTTACTAATAAACTTTCTGAAAAATTTGTACAATGGTCAAACAACCATGTATGAAGAATCCTTACTAATTAAGAACTAACAAAAAATTGTTCATGGAAAGATATGTACATTGCTTACACGGCCAAGGAGGGTAGTTTATCTGTTGTATATATTTGTTCCATTTGTAATTTTCAACGAATTTCGAATTTTTTTTTTAATGTCCTATATATTTTTATTATTTTTTGAGATGTCGTAAAAACAAATACCATTTTAGAACCAAAATTTAATTACCTTTAAGATTTTCATATCTAAAATATACTTAAATGTTTAAAAACTGTAGTATTTTAAGATTCAAACATCAAGTTGAAAAAAAAAACTCACTTACCCCAAACACTTTCTATTAAAACATTGAAATATTTGGAAAAATTCAAAAAACACAGTCCTTTTATTTAATGATTTTAAAATAAATCTGTCACCTCACTTTTTACTCCTTCAAACAATAAAAAAATATAAAAAAATCTTGAAATTAGCTTTTTATTTCCAAAAATTTACAATAAAAAACTCACGTTTGAATACATTGCTTGCACATCTTAATGCATTAATTTCTTTGATACGTTTACTAAAATATGTATTAGAAATTTTAGTCACCAAAAAACATCACAATTCAAGAATTTATAATAAAATAAAGATCTTAAAATGCAAATTATTTCTTAACATAACCTATGAACCATTTTCTGACAGCTTAATTTAGAACACACGATTTTAGTGCCACAATTTGACTTAAACTAACAAAAAACAACACAAATTAATAGCAAATATATTGAATACATGAATATAAGTGCGTCATAAAGATTGAAATCATTAACTAAAAGATCATATTAATCAGACAAACATCCGCAACCGACTTTTATACGTGGTGTACGCGGTTATATTTTCGGCAATGCGCAGGCGCATCAATCACACCACCTAGCGGATTATTATGAAAACTCCAATTTACAAGTAAAATTTCCAGCGTTGCCACATGTAAAGATTCACAAAAACACCGTTTAACGGCCGCGGAGTGTTTTTTTTTTAGTAAGGCCGTTAATGTATTACCTGACACTATAGAGCAATGTAATTCTACGAATAAGGTTTAATATATGGTGAAAAATTGCATATCAGAAAAAAATATTTATATTGATATGTATGAAAATGTGTTGAATCTGTAGATATAAGATGTAAATTATAACTCTTAATTATGTAAATAAACTATAAGCACCCGTTGACAAGCCAATTCAATTGGATTAACGGGACTTGTTTGTTGATATGTATTAACTATTCTTTCAATAAAAAAATAAATAAAAAAACTTAACATAAACCATATTACGTAACATTGCTTTTGATCTTTAAATTTAATTTTACCTTTACCCAAATGTTTACTGACTAATTGTCACACTATTTCCTCTCACGCGTATGCAGAGAGGAAATCACCACAGCCTTTTTTATATTAGCTCCACATAGAAGGCACTGAGAAAAATAATTTCCATCAAGACCTATATATCATATCATATCATCTTTGGAGTGCGGTATGTAGGGTCTTTTAAGGAAATGAAGGAGAGAAGGTTCTAGGAAGAAAAGGATATATGGGGTGAAATGGAATCTGGGGGTCAGTGTGTCCATAAGTAACTTCTAGTATTAACTATACTAGTGTAAGGCGATGGGTCAATAGTGTCCGTCTGAAGAGGTAAAAGGGACTCCCTCAACCAATCTCTCCCAATCTGGCAGATCTGGACGGACGTATCCACCGCCAAGACCGTGACATACTTCATCCCATGAACCCGGGCATCCCTGCTAAGTCTTTAACTAGCTTACGACTTGGGGTAAAATTCAAATAGTTCAGAATAAAGTTATAAAAAAACTTTTTAACTATCGACCAGATACCCCCACCAAAAGAGTATACAAAGAAACTAACTTAATGAAAATCAGAAAACTGTACGAATACAACATATGCTTATTAATCTACAAAATTCAAAATGGCTTTATACACACAAATACCACATTTATGAAAACATCACAAGTACACGAACACCACACAAGACAACGTAATAAATTATACACAAATTCAACAAAGACAGAGTGTGGCAAAAGAAACGTAGGCTATGAGGGTATAAACATAAATAATCTCCTTCCTGATAGCCTGACAACCGAAAATAAAATAAGTATATTTAGAAAAAAACTGTTTGCTCTAAAAATTAATGAGCAAAACCAAAATGTTCTCACTTAAAAAAATGTGTTACTTAGTGTTAGGTAGTAAACCATCATTATTAATATTATTTGTATCAATGTATTAAGTTAACAAAGCGAAATATGTATATTTCTTTTAACTTTAAAAAAAAAAAAAAAAATGCAAAGGTTTTTGTTATCCATTGAATGGTTTCCGACGGTCTCTCAAAATATCAAGCAGATTCATATAAATAGAATTTATCGGAGTCTTATACAAATACTCTTGATATGACGAGAGTCGTAAATTTCATTCGCTTGATGGTTCCATATCTTATGTAGATGTAGTATCTAATCATCTTCCCCGAGCTTTTCTTATTCTGTCTTAGGTCATTAGCGACATCTTTTCATTGGACCATCCTGTCTTCGCACAGAATCTAACGTTGCATTCCACAACTTTTCCTGCAGCGGCACTAAATTTCATTCATCTTGAATTGCCGCCAGTATTTTGCGGGAAAGGAATGAGCCAAGGAAGTGGCAGAGGAGGCGGAAGGGGAACGGGGACGAATGGAAAGGACACGAAATTTAAAACAATATATATATTTTTTTTATTTATTTATTTTTTTTTTTTTAATCTAATCTAAGAATTAAACACAAAAACAATAAATAGTGAAACAATTTATTTATGTATGTGGCATTGCAACGCATGCCGGGTATCAGCTAGTAATTAATATTTTTCACGAAAAATATTTTCTGTAACCTTTCAAAATCGGTATTTTAGTGGTTATAGAGCTTTTGTATTCTATACTCTATACCTACGTTAACTTCAGTTTCAACGGTATTTATTTTTTCAAAAGCGGAAAACTCAACGGCCTCAAAGCTCCCATTCTATTTGTTTGAACGAAATTATACCAAAGGGTAACTTCTTGGAATTGTACAATGAAACACCAATAAAGATTCACTACAAAACATTTATCAATAACTCATGTTTATGGTGCTGTTGGCTTATTATTTTTTTATTTATTTTTTGTGAAATTTTATTTAATTGATTTGAGTTATTTCACAATTAATTATTTTAAAATAATATTTAGTATATTTGCGGCACGTTCCAGAGTGGAAGATAATCTTAGCATCGCCCTGGTGTAAGACCATTATTCAGAATTGAAACGTTGCTTGAAATGGCTTTAGCCGTGTTTAGTGACTATTTCTGAATAGCCAGATACTTCCCCACCTTCTTCTCTCCTCGTCTCCTTCCCTTCCGCACTTTCCTTCAGCCTCATAACATACCCCAATTGGGGATGCCATAGTCTCACAGGCTCCAGACGGGAGCAGTTAAGACTCTTAAGGTATTCATTATAACAAATAAATATATCTATATATGTGTATTTGTATTTTTAACTTTTTAACTTAATGAGTTAAACCTCAAATTATAATATTGTAATTAATGAAGATAATATTAGTGAAAGTCAATTGAAAATCCGTATCTTTTACTGATTTTTCTGTTTCGGAATTTCGAGTGACACTCGCTAATATTATCTTAATTAATTAATAATAATAATATTATATAATCTTACTGCACATATATTATTATAATACCAAAACATAAATAAATACAAAGATGTATTTAAAAACATAAATGTATAATGATTAATGATCTCTTAATAAGCCAGTAACCATCATCTCCTAACAACAAACAATTATTCGCTATGAAAAATGTGTCATAACAACCGAAATTTTGCAAAAGGTAATGGAAAATATGTTGGAAAGAGCAGAAATGTGCGAAGCTGAAAATAACCATCATTTGCAAGACATAACCTTTCACGTTTAGGTCAATAAAATTCCCTACTTTTCAAAAATATATTATAACCAGCTTCTGCCCGCGACTTCGTCTGCGTAGGATTAGTACTTCGAGTAATCTATTTTCTTTTCCTAGATCCCATCTACGTTTATACCAAAATTCTTAACCTATTTATTAAAAATATGTATAATTCTTGATTCGATTCACAGTATCAGGCGAGTACTCTAAATAAATTCACTAATTTAAATATTTTCTAAAATAGATTTTTTATTTAACAATCATTGTTTTGCAAAATGTCATTCTCAAATTTTGACATTTTCTATCAAACAATAATTATTTTTTTCTATATATTGAAAATAAATAGCTAGCTTTATAAATTACACCCTATATGTTATTCTGATGTAAGCTATATTATTGTAAAGTTTCATTAAAATACATTGAGTAAATTTTGCGTTAAAGAGTAACAAACATACATACATCCATACAAACTTTCGCGTTTATAATATTAGTACGATTTACTCTGAAATTAAAGAGTTGCATCGAACTCAAATCATAAATATAATTTTCAATAGAAACTTTTTCAATAATTTGAACAGAACAAATTTCGTCATGATAAGATGAGGAGAGTTATTTAATCCCTTCGTGAACCTTTAAAACGCAAAATAACAACATTTAAAGCCTACTTCTTATAGTTCAAACTTATGAGTATAGATAAGCTTGTCTTCCCCGGATCATAAATACCCGCGGGGTATTTCGTGCTACAAAACTGTTCCCGCTGATTTATAGTAATCGCCGCGTCCGGATATTAGGTCGTAGCCGCCTCTACGAGTACGGCAGGCTCTACGGAAGTGCTACGATGGGCATCAGAATTCAGAATTGTTTCCAGAGAACAAATATAGTGGAGATAAGGCCTTAATTATTGCAGTCATACAGAAACAATAGTTTCTCTAGGAGCCAAATTCAAACAGAATCTTATTTGAAGATGAGATCCAAAATAGAAGAGATCCGGTTAATCTGATGTTTCGATATAGCAACCATTGTTTTCATACTATTCTTATCGGTTTGAACATGTTTTAATAAATAGCTCAAAGCGATTGATAGCAGTGGTTTTAATGACGAAAATGTTTTGACAATTTTCTTTCTGTGGTAATACTATTTACACATAGTGTTAAGCATCGTACTTGACTAACTTTAACCAGTGATTCCTGACATTATTTGGAGTAAAAAATGTAAATGAAATTTTCGTCTCCGGTGACATTTTTGACGTTTTTTTTACTACAAAAACACAAAAAAATAGTAGTTGTTGGACAGTTTGGGGCGGGGTAAGAGGTTGGGCGGTTACTCAGCTGAGTGACCAGTGACGACATTTGGAAAAAAATTGTTTGATATTAAAGATAAAAAAATTAAGTCATCGAAAGTCACCGAAGACAAAAATTTCATTTACATTTTTTACTTCAAATAATGTCAGCAATCACTGGTTATAAGTCAAGTACGATCCTTAATACCCTGTATATATTTTTTTATGTTCTTTGTGAAACGTTTGTACATTAATTTATCGCGGAGAAGATTATAAATTTGAGGTAAATGTAACTATGAAGAGGTATGGGGGCAGTTTTATTATTTTATGACATGCGTCAAAAGATAGTGGCTGAACTGTCTGTAGGTGACGTTGAAAATGTCGAACGTCAATGCAGAATCGTTAATTAGTTGAGTCGCTCTATTGATTGACTCGTACTGATAGGCAGAAGTCCTCGCTTTAGGAGCATAACTGCATGGAATCTCCCACGAGTATACATAATTGTTAGGAACATATAAGTTAAACTCTGCATGGGATCTCCCACGGGTATACTTGTTAGGGGCATGCAAGTTAACCTCTTTCAACCTGGGTGGATTGAGTATAGTTCCAGATATTAATCTAAAAAAAAAATTGTGTTTCCTTTTAATTAAAAATGACGCCACAAAATGATTTGACGAAATTTGAAGAAGTAAAAATTTTTTTACCTAAAAATATTTTTGCGGGCTTCTGAGAAGTTAAAATCGAGCCTTCCTTTTATGATCAAAGATAGATTTACTCTATATACAGGTAACGCATAAACCTCTTTTGTACTTGTTCTACTTTTAGGGTATGGTATTGTTCAAAAGGGACTCAAATAATGGATATATATATATATATAATATATATATAATAATATTCCAGGATTCTACGCGAAGAAGTGCTTCTTATATTCTACGTATTGCGATTCCATTAGTAAATGATCTCGCATTACAAGCATTTGTTTGCGCGGTGACAATGTGAGATATGTGAGATTTAGGGGTAGGGGAACAGAGATGTATCTTTGGATCTTGTAAATATGACCCACTGCGTTTCTGGATGCTGAAAGGTAAGTTGTTCAGTTCCAACCATTTGACAAGAGAATCAAAATCATTTTGCAAAAGAATGGAATCGATGTGACTTTTAATAGCTCTGAAAAGTTTGATATCATCAGCAAAGAGGAGATATTATTATCTAAAATTTTCGTTAGAATTAAATATTATGTACCGCCCCAACACACCAGATAGAACACGCTGAAGGGGTGTTAATTCCCCTTTATCTGTAATAAAAAAACATAAAATTTAAAAATATTTAAAAGTATAAAAGATTTAACAAGCTACAACAGATTTTCTAATGCATTTCACAAAGAGAAAGACTAGTTCGTGCTAAAACCCCTTTTGTTCAAATTTAATTGAAATTGATTGTGATTTTTTGACATAATAATATTTTATATTGCCTTCTAGGTAGATTTATTTAGGCACTCACATTAGCCATATGAACCATGTAAAGTGTACAGGTTATGAAAAAGAAGGTGGAGTTTCCGGTAAATTCTTATATGGCGAAGAAATTTTTCGCTTGAATAAAGACGACTTTTTTCACTCGTGAATTAGCTACAAAGTAATTAATGAAAACAGAAAAAACACCAGCAAATGCATTACCTAAGTACCCCCTTACTAGTAGTTGGATACATGAATATTACCCACTAATAAACAAGTATTTACTTGAGTCCTTGCCTGGAAAAATGTGGTATCCAACAACTTGCTTCTTCTGAGAAAAATGGAAAAAACGAAACCAGATATGTTTTATAAAATTTTATATCAACAATAAACAAATAATTCTTAAGACTTTAACCGCTTGGGCACATAAGCTTGTTTTCACGGCAATTTAACGTAGGTAGACATAGGAATGACGTATGCCCCGCACCTGAGTTATTAAATGAAAATTCGTGAAGAAAGGCAATTAAGTTAGAATTTATGCTGAATTAGTGGAAAAAGTTGTAAATAAAAATTTTACAAACAACGTTATTCCACAAAATGTTTTTTTTACTCCTCCTACCTTACAGAAAGTAACATGCTCTTCTAACATAAATTTACACGTATCATTGATGTATTTTAGGTTAAAAATCAAATAACGAAATTAATAAATCAAACCATTTACGTTCGAAATATTTTCGTGAGATAAACTTACAACATTTTTCCACAAACCTGTGGAGCTTTAATAATATTTAATTAAATTAAATACTACTTTCCTGCATCCTTCAGCTTCACGGATTTGAGTATTTCTAGTTAAAGATTTTCGTTTTCTCCCTTACTCACACGAACTAAACCATGTTTCGTGATTTAGACAAACAGCATTATACAACGTACCTATTTCCACAAACCAACCTTTAAAATGCTGAACAAAACTATTTTTTTTTTTAAATTACATTATCCCTACCTTAAAAGATGCGTAATAGTATGTTCAACATTATTCCTTCAATATCTCAACATTGAAAGTTTTGTCGGATACAACATTATTACAGATGAGGGCTCATTTATTAGTTATGTAAATTTAAAAAAAACTGATTATTTGTAAGGCATCTAGTCTATGAAAGTGTTAATGGTCAGGTAAGTACACGAGGCGTACGAATTAGTAAAAAATAAGTACTGAAGGCAAATATGCAGGCAAAAGAGAAAACATAGTAAAAATACGCTTAATACAAGATTTAAATTACATTTACCTTGTAATTAATAGGTCACAGGTGCAGTTACACAACCGTTCTATGGAAATTCGTAATCTGTGGTCGTTTCGAATGTGGGTGGTTTTATTTATTTATACACTTACATTTCGTACTTACAAATTCTGCGGCAGAGAAATGTGATCGTTATGAAACCTTGCTTAATACAAGCTTTGGTAGGGTGAGGAAGACATTATTATTAGTGTGGGATTTTAAGAATATGTTTACGAATAACAAGAACCTTCAAAATTTTATTCTTGGTTTTTACATAATGAAAATTGAAAAGTGGAAAAAATATATTTTAACATATTGAAACGACATTATTGAAATGAATACTTAAAATTTTCTAATAACTAAGGCAAACTCTAAAATTATAGCCTCATCGGAAACATAAGTCTAAACTCTAAACTTGCTTTGTAGATTTTTTTAATAATATTAATCTCGCAAAAATTACACAGCAAATTGGTACTACGAGAATTGGCTCTGGTCTGAACTTTACGGCAATTCAAACTAAATATTTTACTCAAAGAAATTATTTTTATCAAGCTCCACTCATATTTAATAGCTATCCAGAACATATAAAGTCATCTAATTCCTTGTACAATAATCTTTAATTATTTGTGTTAACCGAGGATTACCAATTCATTTTCATTTTTGTCCTTTATAAATTAATAGTATTGTCTAAATATAATTTTTTTCATCGTCCTGCTAAATTAATAGCATAATATATTATATATATATATACGAGTCTTATTTAGTCTTTCATCTTAGTTCTTTTTTAATTAATAGTTTTTTTTTTCAAATTTTGTACTTTTAAAATTAATAGCATGTTTTTTCAAATGAACTATTGTCACCCCATATTGTTTTCATTGTAATTCGCTAGGAGCCTTCAGTACCCACCATAAAAATGTTAATGTAACAATATTGTTCCTTTAAGTATTACTTTTTTTAACCTATTTTATTTTGTGTTATTTTTGTACTTTGAAATTTTTTAACATCAACATAGGCTTGTCCTAGTAACGTCGAAAATTGTATTATAAACTGTAATTTAATACCTGTGAAGAAACAATAAATAAATAAATTTCTAAAATAAACAGAAAATTTTCTAAAACATCTAATAAAATTATTTATCGGTTAAAAATTGATGGTTGTTTTCATAAACATCTTATGTGACCACCTCTCGGTTTAGGTGGAAGGCAAATATATTAAATGATCACATTCTTTAACTGTTTGGAAATCAAATTCACCGTTTTTGAGTTAATACGGTAATTCGACAACGTTTTTTCTCATACTTTTATTTTTCGGAAGATTTTTCAATTTGGTCAATTGGTGGTTTTTCAATTTCAACCTTGGTTTAGGATATATCTTTTTACTTCAGACTTGAAATCAAAGAGAATCATCCCCCTTCAATGATATGAACCATATCACATGTTCTCCCTTCGCTCAAGCGATTGTAATGTAGCGATGTGCAATTGTCCTAGGAAACGATGAGAAGTTACCGATAGTTATCCTACCGATCGTTATAAAGCAAGCGTGCTAGGGCCTCAGATCTGCATAGCCAGATACTTTTCCGGCTTTGTCTTCTCCTTCTCCTTCACTTCCCTGATATTTTAAGCCTCCCAACATACTCCAATTGGAGATTAAATAGTTTCACTGTCTACAGACGATTGGGACCGGTTGTTGACCGGCGTGGTCTAGAGGCAAAGCTCTCGATTCCCAATCATCGCGGGTTCGAACCCAGCAAGCGTAAATATATTGTATTTGATTAATTTGTGTTGTTTCAAAATTAATTGATTAAAAATAATATACAGTATATTTGCTGCAGATACTATATATACTGAGTGGAAGATACTATTTATATCGCCTTGCTGTAAGGCCACCATTCAGAATTGAAACGTTGCTTGAAATGGCTTTAGCCGTGTTTGGTAACCAGAACTGAATACCCAGGTACTTCCCCATCTTTCTCCTCCACATCTCCCCACTACATTCCTCCCACTACATTCAGCCTCACAACATTCCCCAATTGGGGATTACATAGTGTCACTGGCTCCAGACGGGAGCAGTTGGGACTCTTGTGAGGTATTCACTATAATTATATTAGATTATTCTTCAATGATTCTAATTGATGTTATTCCCACTATAAACTCTCCGCTGGGAAATGCTATGTAATGCTTTTCCATCCTTAAAAATGGTTGGTTGTAAAAAATTCCTTATATCATACTTGCAAATGGTATTATTGTTCCATTATCTTGATACCATAAATACCATACTAACGCATACTTAAGATGCAAAACTTCGAGGTAGGTACGTTATTCCATATTGCCCTATATGTTGCGCACGTTATCTCTGTGTTGATATTTCGTCTAACGTGCTATTTTGACTTACATCAGTGAAGTTGCATGTATGCGATATATTTATCTCACTTTTCATTTTCCAGTAAACAAACTCTCCACTAAATACGTTTCGAATAGGTAAGTGAAATTTGTATTTATTACACACTAAATTAGTAACAGATTTGTAATATATATATTACGCGTACTCTTTAACCCAGCTATAATATTTATACAGGGTGTCCGAGGATATCACTGACTTTGGGAATATATCTCATCATTACGGTGGTAATAGGGTCATTATTTTTTTATTTGAAACATTTGATGCGGTGTTTTGTGTTTAAACGGAGTAACAGCATTGCGGAACCGGATGTCTAAATTTCATTTAATTTTAGTATCCGCTCGTGTGACTTTTGTAACACGTTTCATATTTACATATCCGTTGAGCCTTTGCAGACCTTACAGGGTACCGACCTATATCAATAACCCACCCGGAGAAGAGGACTGGTGTATGTTTATGAATAATAGTTTCAGAAGAAACCTTAATACACCAGACCGGTCAGTAGTTGAGTGGGCATCGCGTTTGGGTCTCACCCAGGCGTTCCGTGTTCGATTCCTCGGCTGGCTAAGTCCTCCATCACAACACAAGCAACATCTTCCGCTTAGTGTGGTGGTAGTAGGAGATTTTCAAATGTTGTTGGGTTATTCGTAACCCGGGAATGTTTGTCTTTCTTTTTAAAAAAAAAAAAAAAAAAAAATAATGTCTTCTGGTTTGAAAGTTTACAAGTGTGAGCTTAAGTATGTTATATTTTTTTATTATTAATTAATGTTAACAAAATATACTTCAGTTATAAACAGTCAATCGAAAATGTAACGAAATGGAGTATTTTTCGAAATTTGCGGCAATAAAAATTTGGGTTAAGAAAATTATGATAAAGTTTGGTAATTTTTAGTCGAAGTATGAAACAGTTATATTTGAGTGGTAGAAGAGAGCCCAGACAAGGCTAAGGTCCTGGGTTGAATTTCTAGATGCGACTGTATCTTTTTCTGATTTTTCTGTTTCAATTTTTCGATTTTAAATCGCTTATATTATCTTCAATGATTAAATATTAAATTGTGAGGGTTTACTCATTAAGTTATTCCAAAAATAAATAAAATTTTCATCCTAGACTTTCAGAAAAACCAATAGATGTCGCACATTAAATAAAAAATCGTTACATGTTTCAAAGACTATCTATGATTACTATTGATGACAGGCGCGAATATATTGTATTAAATTATTTACCCTACTTTCTACTTTTAATTTTTCACATGCGCCAATTACAAAAATTCAACATTACGGCAATTTAAAGTGAATTTAGACATTATTAATTGAGATAGAGAAAGGTGTCAAAGGGAAAAGTAGACAGATTTAAAATTTAAAAATACATTTTTGTAGACCAATTTTACAGGATAAGCCAAAGCAAAATATATATTTTATTATTTTTATTTTTTTATAGTTTTTTTACATCTGGAGAGAGGAAGACACTCTCAGAGACCTTTATTCGGTATTTATACAGCTAGAAATGACTTTAAGAATGATAAGTAACCAGATTTTAAGAGCTAAAGATTTTCCAACCAACAGTCCTACAACATGTTTCAGTTCTTGTGCGTTATAATATACATCTTTGCACAAAACAGTCATCCCTAAAAAAAAAATTTTTTTGTAAAATTGTACATACACCAATCTTATTCGCAGTTAATATGTAAGTAGAAAGTTTGGTTTACTTAACATTACCCGTGGATAGGGTCCAAGAGAAACACAAGAAATTCGCTGTGACAAGCTTTTAAAATGCTAAAATCTAATTGCTATGGCACCGAGCCACAGAACTTGCTGGCATACGCTTTCACGAACTTGCGATATTATTTTGAGAAATGTTCACTGCAAAAGTGTGTTTGTTCAACTAACATTCCATCCACCTAGGAATAAGAGTGAATTTTTATAGCACAACACATTAAACAATTAATTTTTTTATGGGAATACCGCAGAAGAGCCACAACCGGTCCCAAACGTCAAACTATTGAATCCCCAATTGGAGTATGCTGTGAGGCTGAAAATATCAGGAAATTGAAGGAGAATGAGAAGACGAAGCCGGAAAAGTACCTGGCTATGCAGATCTGGTCACCAAACTAGTAGAAAGCCATTTCAAGAAACATTTTATTTCTGAATTGTGGTATTTCATCAAGGACTTGCATTTGGGAGGCAGGAATGGGTACCGCCGCCCCGGGAACCAATTATTGGATAACCAACACCTCTGCCATAGGTTAACCCAAGTGGTTCGCTACGCTTAGTGACTTAGCAGGGGTGCCCGGGTTCATGGTGTGAGGTTTGTCTATGTCTTGGCGGCGGTTGATCTAGACACAGTGAACCCCAGATTCCTACCCAGCCCTCATAGCTTTTTCCTTCCCAGAACTTCCCCTCCTTCCTTTCTTTAAAAATTTTCTCCACGCAGCATCCCCAAAGATGACATAGGCCCTGAGGGAAATTATTTTCCTCAGGGCCTCCTGTGTGGAGCTAATGTAAAAAAAAAAAAGGACGATACTGAGGGTATCTTCTACTCTGGAATATGCCGCAAATATACTAAATGCATTATTATCTGAAGTTCCTCACATTAGAAATCTTATGGTATTCTCTTATTTTGGCATTCTTAAAGTGAGTCTTCCTAAAAATTAAACTATCTTCCGTTTTATCTGTTCACATGAAATATTTAGAAATATTTAAAGGTATTCTCTTATTTTGGTAGAGTGTGCATAAATTTGACCAATTTCGGAATAAAACTGTAGGTTTGTATCAAAATTAAATCAATTCCACGCCAAATCAACATCACCACGGACACTACATTTACTACATTTTTATATGTACATATGTAGAGACTTACCCCTCGGATGTCATCTTTGCATCTGGCTGTGTGAAATCACGGGACATTTTCCATGCGCTAGTGTAAAATAAAATACTTTAAACTTACGAAAATTGGTATTTGTAAAACTTTATTGTTTTACACTTTTTGGGCAGTTGAAGGGTGGGTTCAGTAGAGTGTTAAATATTACTATAGGCTTATATTCGCTTAAAAGGATAATATATTTGTTTTAAATTAAAGCAAACTTGTTTACAAAGTACCAGGGGCATATTGTTCAAGCCTTTTGAACCCATTCTTATTATAATAAATTAAATTAGAAAATGTAGATTTTGATTGTGTATACTGAACAAATTTGGCTACTACTGAAATTAAGCAAATATCTGCTATCACTGGCAAACTTTAATCCCAATATTAAAAAACCAAGGCTATAATTATAATTATTATATCAAACTTATTAACTTGATATTTATTTATTTATTATAGATAGACACAAAAGAAATATATAGATATATTTATAGGATATTAAAATTGTATATATTATACTTTTGTACATAATATTATGGTGTTGGTTTCGTTTGTCTGTAATGTTGCGTTTACACGAGTATTTATCATACATTGAATATGTAAAATAAATATCTATGAAATTAATAATTAAAATATACGTTCAGAAAAACCATAACACTGGTTGTTAATAGACATACTAACCAATAATTTCTGACATTTTTTGGATTAAAAAGTGGTAATGAAATTTTGGTTTCCAGTGACATATATGTTCGTTTTAATTTAAAAAAAAACAAGTAACATGACACTCCTGTTCCCCTTCCCGACCCAAACTGACCAATACCTACTGATTTTTACGTTTATAGTTTTTAAAATAAAGTCAACGATGACCAAAATATAACATTTTTTACACTGACTTTTTACTAAGTCAGTTACGACTTTTCCTATATAATAATTTCCTGAACAAAACATTTATAATTTCTTGATTAATGTTTTGTAAATTCCTCGCCTAGAGAAAATGTAATGTAGATCTTCACCATAATTTGTAAACTTAAGTTCCAGTTATTATATTATATTATATAAGAAACTTTGGTGGTTTAACCTTGATTAACCTCCTCTGTTTATGCAATCATTGTATTATAAAATCTGTTAGTTTCTTATGAATAAATAAACAAATAATAATATTCAATATTTTTTTTAACAAAGCATTCTGAGCGATAGAGAACCCCAGCCAAAAGTGATAGTTAAAACTAGAATTGGTTGCATAATTCATTCGTGGAAAGGTTACGTCAGGTGTCATAACAATTTTCTTAACTTTAGTCCAAAACGGCTGTGTGAAAAAAATTCTGGGCACACTTACTCAAATTTTACCACGATAGCTTAATATGTCGTGTATTCAGTAAGAGAATCTCACAACGCAAAAAAAAATAAAAAAAGACCATAGATTGCGTTTGAGGTACTCTTCGAAATTCTGTCTTTCATCGGTGTACCAGTGCCAGGCATGTTTTATTTCCAATCTCATTTGATTGTTATTCTCCCGAGCCTTCATTAACAGGACTAATGATCAGACGTATCGTATTCCTTCCTTGTGTTTGTTTCCCAAGAAAACAAATACTCAATATTGTATAATTGCCGAGAAACTGCGTCAGGGAGAGTTTTACGTAGCTTCTGCCTCGTGCTTCTTTCTTTCCTCAGGGATCTCGTATCTACAAATAACGTATTATAATTTATTTATTTATTTTCCATTGATATTAAATTAAGTGATAAATTGACAATGAAAGCGATTTTGTTTCATCTGATTGCAAAGGGATCTTGGCAATACGTTACTGCATTCTAGATATTTTAATGAGATTTGTTACAAAACGGTAGACGCTTTGAATATTGCTCCAGAGCCTGAGTTTTTTTTTATTTAATTTTTTTATTTTTTAAATATGAAACAGGGAAGGAAGAAGAGATCTAAGTGGGGACGAACAATATGATAACATTTGAACCATTTGTAGACTATACCAAAAGGTGACATTAAACTCGGAGGGACAATGGTACTCTGAAAGAGTTGCTTTCTTCGCAAAATTCCTCATTTTCATACAGATATACAAGGATTTAATACACAGACGCCTCATGGATCTTGGTTATACAGCATTCAGTCTATTTTCTTTTTTTTAATGTTTATTATTTTATTGTATTATTTTATAATCTTATTACAAAACACATTAATATTAATATCATTACTTACGATAAAAAGGATATATTATACGCTCAAGTTGATACATTTTGTGCAGATTTTTAATACCTCTTCATGTAGGTATATTATTTGAACAATTTTAAATAAAATCCTATAATGGCTTTTCGCACGTCAATCCATCAGATAAAACCTTCATAGAAGAACTTTTATAAACGAATAAATGGCAAATAAGCTGACTTACCGCGTATACTTATCTCATTCCTACTTTTACTGGCAACATTAATTTATAAGACTTTCTTTATATCTCAATAAATAACACTTTACTGTTTATTCGCTTGAAAATTCAACGCCCTAACCTTTATTCTGTAGAGCACTGAAATATTTCTAAGACATAATGCTTCAAGAAAAGAATATCGCATTTTTTATCAATTCGTACTTTACCAGCAACAAAAGATTTGCTTTCACATCTTGGTTTTATGTATCATAACAATATATTAGCTACATTGCTGGTTTGTGTAAAAAGTTTTTCAACTGTCTTGAGAAGTTTGTTTTACTGGTACGTAAGGGGATAATTTAACGCAAAAGGAATTATCTTTTATGAAAAAAATGTTTTTTTTGTTTCATTTGTCTGAATATTTTTGGGATGTTATGCCGTGTTACGCTAACCCCTTCTTTAGGCGACGCTTCGGACAACGTTACAGTGTCCATAAAAGAATGAGTTAGCGTAACACGGCATAAGATCTCAAAAATAAATAACAAAAATACTTTTGGCCGTGAAAATATTAAATCATATTTGTCTGAATATTGATTAAAAAATATACTATGTATAATGTACCTAATGTACAATTTGGGGGAGTTTTTTTTCCACTGTAACAATTTTATTAACCATGACCACAAACACTGGAATTTTTCATACACACCATTTTTTTGCAACTCAATATACATTTTACTTAATTTCAGAGAGATGTTAGTTTTCGGATCGCTACGATGAGAGACCTCGTTTTTAAATTAAGTCTTAATTTTTACGTAACTATTTACTAGCAGGTAAAAACCCGTTGCCGCAAATTAAGAAACTATGTAAAAATTTGAGAATTTTTGATAAATTATTATTAATTACGACAAATTATTAGAAATTTTGAGACACCGAGAATTTTTGATAAGTTGAGAAATTATGAGATATTCTTGTCATTAAACTCTATGTATATTTATGGAAATTTATGGATGTTTGTGAATATTTACGGATAAAACTACTGCCGGTTTTTTCCTACTAGGTCCCATGGGTGGCTTTATTTTGGACTTCAGCAAATTGAGTAAAGATACGTCGGTAGCCTTTTCCCCCTTTGTATGTAAAATAATCAAATCAGAATATTTGCAACAAGTTCAGATTTTGGCAATTGGCAATTGGCAAAACTATTGTTAAAAAAAATTCCATTTGTTCAATTCTTCGTCCATTTAGATAATTCCATTAAATATAATTAAACTGATTTTTAAATTTAAGCTTTAAAATTTTTTTTAAAAGGAAATATAAAACATTGGTGGGTTACGAATAACCTAACAATATTTTAAAATATCCTATTATTACCACATTCAGCGGAAAATGTTTCTTGTGTCGTACAGAAGGACTTAGCCAGCCGAGGAATTGAACACGGACGTCTGAGTGGGACCCAAACGCGATGATAAGATGATACTAATAAATCTAAACAAAATATGATATAAAACAAGATATAGAAAATAAACGGTAACTGCCGCAACCGGTAATCGAACCAAGGATCTCTGTCTTTGCAACGCCTCTAACCACTCGTAACATTTGTACAAAAACATAAAGATGGTTTATCCTGTAATGTTTTTTATTTATTTATTCTATGACATCCACATTTCTCTCCGCAAATATCTTTTATCAAAATTTAAACAGCATTCAGCAAAGAACGACACTTGTTTAGTTTTTATTCACTCCGTTTATTTTTCTGAAAAAAATCATTGAAGTTGTTTTCTTCCCCAGGTATATTTATTGTTTCACTTACGAGAAACATTGCATAAAGCCTGTAAAACTTCTTCTACTTTCTTGTTAGCAAAGTTGTTGCAAAGAAAAACCTGAAAGATATATAGGGAAAATTTCGTCCTGGGCGCCAACTTTATCCCGTATAAAGTTCTAAGGCTTCGATCAAGGTGTTCTCCTGTTTCACTTCATAATTTACAGTTTTAAGGAAAGCTTTACAACCTTTTAAAAGTTTTAAAAACACACAAATGAGAATTTTTATTTTTTTTATTAGACATAATATAACACCCACTCCGGGGAATCGACAATAACAATAACATAGTAATTATCACAAAAGTAACACAAATTAATATTGAAAAAACTCTAGCGGTTTTCATATTAAATGCGTGTTATTTATAATATTGGATTGCGTAGAGATATGGGATTTTAAATTATAATAAGTTATTCTTTAAACATCAAAAGAATTAATACAACTGCAACATTTATACTAGCATATATTTATACATTTATACTAGCAATATTAACAAAATAACACTTTACAAATTGTTAAATAAGATTAAAATAACTAATTTTATAATTAATGTATTCGTATGGGTATATATATCTATCACTTTATATATCTACACTGTTTTAAGAGTCATGTATCTACACTACACTTTTGCATCAGTCAAAAAACTATATATTTTTATTAAAATATATTCCATTTTATATCTTTTACACGTTATGTATTATAATAACTTTCAAAAGGATTATCAGAATTAATATATGCATAAACAAGTATCTCCATGGTTTGAGTTTATTATTCTTACATATTGTAAGTATGTAAATATTGGTGATCTAAACATCTAATTATGTACACCTTACAATTATTTAGAATTCATCAAAGTTATGTACAAGAGATTCTCAAACCAAGAAACCGCCACAGATAAAAAAACATCTGCTCCAATTATACGATAACTGATTTCAAAATTGCAACAAAATGATTTTTTTTTTCGAGATACTTTCAAACTTAACTATTGTAGTGAACTTTAATTATAAACAAAACAACATATAATAACTTGACAAAACTATAACACTGTGAATAATTAGTTTCGATAAAATGTTATTCATGTTTCGTAAGGTTAAGTCATTTCATCTCTAATCGAACATTTTTCACTTATAACAATGAGTGCTGATTTATATAAACATGTTTTACTTGTCAAAGTACATACATAATTATTGAAATGATCTTACAAGAGATTTTCTATAAATTAATTTTTCTATAAAGTATTATTACGGTTTTGAATTAACTAAAATCATATTTTAGGTGATAAAATAGTATGTTCAATTGGTTTTTGGAGAATTCACTCATTGAAATAAACGTTAAACAACGATAAAATAAATCTATTTGTGTTGTAAAAATCTTTTATTCGGGATTTGTTACTATTTTGAAATCAGCCATCAGTTTATGTATTGACAGGGAGTTTTATATAATGCAATTATTTTCATGATAAATTCAATTGCATGAATTCTATACCAGGGATCTTGTTCTTAACCATCCCATACTGGGGCTGAAACATTTATTATCAGTTTAATTCGTGTTTGAGCCCCCAAACTGGAACTTAAGTATAAACCTGGCCTTGCCTTGCGTTAGAGATTAGGACTCGTGACCATGTAGACTCTGTAGAATGTAGAAGACCTATGTTAAGTGTCGGTTTTGGGGATCAAAGGCAAGATATGTTTGGATAACCTGAATAGTTAAGCGAAGAGATACGTTGCTCTGTTTACCTTAAGTCAATGAACGACGTAGATTAATGAATTACTTCCGATTTAAATTTACAAATTTCTGCCCTCTTGTTTGAGGTCTTTTCCCTTGGGGTGAATATTAGAATAAAAATCTGTGCTCTTAGGTCAAATTACTACAAGTTCAAAACTGATCGCCTTTGGAATTAGGTCAAAAAATTAATTCATAACATTTTGTGTTCTTTTTCAAGATAAAATATGAACTTTTATTTAAATTATTTTAGATGCTTTAGTCGATGGAAAAAAGTCCAAAACTAAGTCCTGAAACCAAAATAATGTGTGACATAGAGTTGACAAGGGGATGGATAATTGAAGGCAAAATAAGCCGACATGATCATAATGATTGATGAACAAAATTAATAAAGGGAAGCTTTAACCTCCCTAGGCCTACGAATGTACGTGATACGTTCATGTTGAGTATACCATTTTGTGCTATCCCGTATCACGTACGCAATCACGTACGCGTTTTTTTTATGTTTTAAAAAACTTTTATTTTAATAAACCTTTTGTAAATGCATATATTTTGACAAAATCTTATCAGGTATGAGGATTTTGCGGAAGGTGGGTAGGGGGTTAAGTGGGTTGATTATGAAAAGGGAAGAGGAAAAGAAAAGTTTATTGTTTTTAAAAGAGTCGGGTATTACAGAGTGATATGTATTAAATGTTGTTTAGATCAGAATAAAGCCAGTCTGCGAAGACAGAAATGTGCTGCATTCGATCCTTTCTGCACACCCTTACAGAGAAACGGTGTTAATATTCTAATTTACCGCAAAATGCCTTGCGCCGTTTTACGGGGAAGTTTTATAATGAAGCGTTGAACTTTTTCAAGTGGGTATTGCGCAAGAAACAAAAGGCATAATTCTGTCAAGTGCAGTTCCACTATTTGGGGTATATTGTTTTTTTTTAATATTTTACGATATATTAACCGAGACCGCTGCAACTGAAAATGCAGTTGGTAAAAAATTTCTTAACATAATAAAACCGAAAAAAATATGTTTGTAAACGTGTAGTCGGTAGTACATTATTAGAAATTCTTTCGATTTATTATAAAAAAAAGAAAGATGACATTTCTATAAACATAAATATTTTCTGAACTATTTTGATGGAAACCCTCAATTTTGACACGATTTCCAAAAAAGGGTATCGAAAATCTATTGGAACGAAATAAATATGGGACGAAAAACCCTTGAATTCGTTTCCTATATATTTTATGAATCGTTACTTTAAGGGTAAAATAAAAGATTTCTATTGGATCGCGTGTTTCGCAGTTTGGTCCCGTAAATCTTCCTTCCTTTTTATCTAAAATGTAAGAAAGGTTGTCAGTCACAACTCTCATGTGGGGCTGAACACGGAAAGAAATCCCTAAATCGGATTACTTATGCTTAATAAAGTCCAGTTGCGTGTTCATAATTCTTGGACGTATCCATGACAGAAAAAATAATGTAACTAGTTTATTGTATTCGTTTTATTCGGCCCCAAAAGACCTCCTAAGTGATAAAAAAAATTCAGATTATTTTGCTTACTAATAATGCTCGACCACTCGCAAATCAAAATAAAGTATTACGAAGAAAATCTGTTTTTTTGAAACTGCAAAATCTCATCTCAAGTGTGTGGTCTGAGTAAATTGTGTAAACTGAGGTCATAAGATTGGCACTTAGTTTTCTGTCATGAATATCTAGGTTAACCCAACTAAGTCCAGCCCGCAAGGTCATGACCTATTAGTATTTTTTTAAAGGAGGCAGATGACACAAGAAAAATAATATTAACTTCACTCGAAGTCGTGTATTTCTCAGACCGGTTGATTGACTCCATTCTTACGAGAAGGACAAGAAATTGTAGAATGTTTATCACTTAATTATTTATTATAAAATATCATAAGATAATTCTGTACATAAACATATAAAAAAATAGTTAAAAAGTTCATTCTTTAAACATAAATTATTAGTTTCTGTTTCATGGGTGAAAAAATACAACAAAAAATTAAAATAGCATAATCGTTCTTTCGAATGACGTTTCACAGTTTTTCATGGGAGTTCCTTTTTATATTCACTTTGCAATTCATCATAATTACACTTCATCCTTACAAGGAACTATAAGATATTTGCTTGGTAGCTGTGAAAATATTTATTGAGTCTTTTCAAACATTCCGTAGCACTTAACTGTGCCATTATCCATGAGAAAGGTTTGAACGAACACTTCACTTAGATTATTATATTTTTCACTTTGGTCCTAATAACATTTTTAAAAACCTGTAGATCCTAACCACGTATCTTGAGATGGTGATATGCATCAGATGATCTCCAGTTGAGCTTTTTTCTTGCGATTAGAACCTTAATTCTGGTTCTGCAAGAGTTACGTTTGGAATATCTAATTATATGAAATTTGTTGAAGACATTACGTGAAACAATTGACAGTTTCGAAAAACGATTTTTAAATGTTTGTATACCAAAAAGACTACATGTTGAGCTCTTTACCATTTTAATGGTGGATATTGTCATTAATCTTGAAATTCCAACCATACAACTCTCTTAAATCTCTGTTTTTTTAAGGTGAGTTTTCGCTATCGCGAATAGGTGTATGGCGTGAAGATGAAATGCCACAAGAGATTACAACAACAAGAGCTATTTATCACATCAATTGCTGTAAAGACAGGGAATCTTTAAGTTCCTGATCACGTGAAGTTTCAGTATCGTCAAGTGACAGTCTCCAAGATCCAGGGCACGAATTTGGATATCCTCGTGCAGACGCCGGGCAGGTTGGCCTCGGCGCACCCGATCCCCCAGCTGATGATGCCCGCCAAGAAGTAGCGGCTATCAGCTCCCCGGACCTGGAGCGGTCCCCCGGAGTCGCCCTGACAGGAGTCTTGACCTCCGCGCTCGTGGCCCGCACAGAGGAAGATCTCGGGGATGAACTCGTGCCGCCCGGCGCGCAGGAACATACTCTTGCAGCGGTCGTTGGACACGATCGGCACTTGAACCTGGAATATAAGAAAAACTCAAATTAGTGTTTGTAAAGATATTTACATTTTTATCACCGCAAAAGGCCTAAAGGCTCCGTCAAGCAAGAGGCATACTTATCGCGGCGTCAAGGCGTCAGTACTAAATTGTACTAGTTTCTATTTGAACGGCTTCGACGTGTTCAGTACAACACAACGCAGCGTTATAATAGCACGACGTCAGTCGAACGCCTTGACGCGCTGTAAGTACGCCTCCTGTTTGACGGAGCCATAAAGGACTTTGAGGATATGGAGAAAGGAAAAGTGAAATCTGTTAAAATAGGTGCTTAACTAAGTTTTGTCGTAATTTAGTTAATAGGTACTTAACAACGCATTTTGCACACCTCTCCATAAATAAAAATTGTGGGTCCATTATATGTTAATTGCATCTCAATGATGTAACCTCAAAGTCCCTTCAAACCTCATCCAAAGCATGAAGTTGTACCATAGAAGTCTCTGAAAACTTATCCAAAACATATTCCCCCTCAGCACAAAATCCACTGATGAGGAGGACAACGAATATAATCTACATCTATTTTATATATACAGATATAAATATATTACATATGTTTTTCTGTAAACGTAAAAATAAATATATATAACTAAAATATATATATATATTTAAAAATAACATATGTATAATATTGCCAATCTTTTCGGTTTTCCGCGCAACGGAAATTACTCTAGGGGAATAATCTCTGAAATAATAAACCTTCCCCGTAAGATGCTGCTGAATGAACAAAAAAAAATGTTCATACATAATTTTTTTTTGTATACATTTTTTTACATGTTTTTCGACTACCACACTAGGCACATGCCTGAATTGTGGTTGTTTATATTCCAATAATATGTAAACTTTGTAATATTTCATTTATCGCTCAACGTTAACTACCCCATTTTGCCCCCTCTCCCCTACATTTTTCTCAGAGTTTTGTATTTACCCTCAATCTTTAAGTCTTTCCAAGTAAAATGAAACAAAAGTGACAAACCTCTTGCAGAACAGAGGGCAACGACCCTCCTTCGGAAAGCCTCCCCCACCCCGTAACCGTCGCGTTCTCCCCCACCAGCAGGTCGTCACTGGCGGGCAAGCAGACGGGGCTAATGTGGGGCGCGAAGGCCACAGGCGCCTCGAGTCGTACCAGCGCCAGGTCATACTCGTATGTGAAGAAGTTGTACTTGGGGTGTACGGCCTTACGTGCTGCACCGCGCTCCACATAAGGGTAGTCCTCTTGCACATTAGAGAAGTCGTATTCGCCGACCCTGATGCGTATCTGCGATAGCAGCAAACTGGAAAAAATAAATCATTATAAATAGACATCATAAAATTCGTAAGTAGATAGATAGCATTATTTTTCTTTTTTTATGTTCAAGTGGATAAAAGCGCCCTTATCCAGACAGATAAACTATATAGATAGATAAACTATATCACCACCAACTTGCGTAGCGTTGTGCGGGGGGTTAAGGTAGGGGCTTTGGGAAGGAATTTATAAAGAGACCTGGGTTATATGAATGAGGAAAAACAGACGCCAGTAGCTCATTTCACGTAAGAGCCCACAAAAAAACGAGCTGGTCGAATACTAATCTCCAAATATTGTTTTATGTTAAGTTATTACTGACACCAAATACAGGTTGAAACCAAAAGCACTCAGCTGCAATAAAAACACAATCTAATCTATTTTATAATTATTTCAAAAAAAAACTACTTAATATTTTTACATCTATGTCATATTATTCACATAATTAAATTTTAATATGTACATGAAATCCACGGCACGGGAGATCCCAGCGAGGGTATCATTACATTTACTTGTAATAAGATAATAAAACATTTTTTACTATTATTGTTATGTGTGAAAAACTATGATTATTATTTTTAATTACGATTATTAATCATTTTTTAATGCTGAATTTCAAGAAATTTTTGTCTTTGTATGGTCAAAACGAGTATCAACACTTCAAAACAAGTATTTTCTGTGAATTATTTAAGATTCCAATCAAACTTGTTTGCTGCCTGCTTATAACTGTTAACTGCCTCTATAAGAAATCGTTTACTTTATTATAAGACAAAATAAATAATAAAAATACGCTGTTAACAAAATAGCATCCAGAATTTCAAACTTAAAGCAGAACAGTCTCTTCCACTCAAATATTTATTGGAAACCATCATCGCTACTTAGCACAAAGTAAAATATCGATTTTTAGCGTGTTCACCGTCAATATCACTCTAAATCAATGTACTCCTATTTAAATATCAGAGAAAACGAAAAGTTTCCACATCAACTAATTTATTCATAAACAGACTATTTTCAATTTACGTATAAGGGTAACAGAATTACCGAAGAAACCTGAATGTTCCATTACAAAGTTAGCAAGTACCGCCTAACTACTAAAGGTAGTGAAACAGTATTAAGAAGTGATTAGGCAACTTTTCCAATATAGCGGCTGATGCATAGATAATGGCCTGAAGAAGTTTGCTCTACGCTGAAATAACTACAGAGTTATTTCAGACTTACGTGTTGTGTTGGTCAATGAAAACTGTTTTGTTGAAATAATGAATGAAATAATGTAAATAAAAAATAATGTAAATAATAAAATAAAAATGAAATAATAACTTTTGAGTTGTTATAATGCTTTTGTGATCGCTCTCCTGCTTTCATATTTCGTATTTGAAACACGTAAAATTTAACCAAATCACATAATAATAATGTTCCAGAATATACGCAGGGGAAACGCAATGCAATACATATCCGACGGCCGTCTGACTCCCAATCGGAAGGTCGAGGGTTCGAACCCGGCGTGCGCAAATAAATTTTATTTGATTAATTTGTGTTATTTCACAATTAATTAATAAAAATAATATATACTATATTTGCGGTACGTTCCAGAGTGGAAGATATTATCAGTATCGCCCTGGTGTAAGATCACCATTCAGAATTGAAACGTTGATTGAAATGGCTTTATCCGTGTTTAGTTACTAGATCTGAATAGCCAGGTACTTCCTCCACCTTCCTCTTCACCTCCCCACTACCTTCAGCCTCACAACACGCCTTTATTGGAAATGCCATAGTCTCACTGGCTCCAGACGGGAGCAATTGGGACTCTTGTAAGGTATTCTCTATAAATTTTTTTTTTAAAACTTAGTTACATCAAAAGGAAAATTAGACATATAATAAGAAAAAGTAACAAAACAACAATTCATTAATAAAATAAAAAGGAATAAGCAGTGAAAAGTTATCAATATATTTTTAAGCTAAAAATGCTAGCAGCGTTTATGGAAGGTATTTGACCGTCTCCCATCTTCAGAGGGTCATCAGGGAGGACTCCATTCAAGTCATTATGGCACCGATGATTATATTCTTCGATTGGTGTATAGTCCGCACATAAGTAGCAGATAATTGCTCTGAAAGTGTGCACTCGCCCCTCTAGGAACATTTCCGTAGCGCTGCAGTATCTCGGTAAGCGGAAAAGTTGACAAAAAAAAAATATATATATATTTATATTTATGTATAATATACGTGTATAGATATTTTCATTTAGTGAGTGAAAACTTTGTAATGATGCCATTATTAAAATATTCAATTATCAAAGAAGATGGATACATATTTATAATTTTTTTTGTTTGTTTAAATATGATTATAACCATTGGGAAATTCCATTGTTGAGCCATTAGTGCATTTATTTATTTTTTTATTTAATTATTTACATACAGTCATAAATCTAAGATTAAATACAGTTCCCGTCTTAGTGTTATCATATAAAGTAGAGTTGAACAACAATATTAATTGAAATGAAATCTGTTGACATTTAAGCAAATTTTGTGTCGAAAAAGGCGGTACGAATTCTAACCTATCAGCAGTTTTATTTGTCAATTTTGTTCACTTTTCAATGTGAAATCCTATTGGACATCACATCAAGTCGACACGTTATGTTATGACTGCACCATTTTACATTATAGACTTTGAAAAACTTCAAATGAACTAACCAAAGACTTTTATATATTTTTTAGAATAGTATTATGTGTTTCGTAAAATTACGCATTACAATCAAGAGAATGTTTGATTACCTCAATAAAATTAGGCGGCTTTTGTTTATCTACGAATTTTTTTTTTCAAACAAAAACACTTTTAAGATTACGTTAGCTGATAACGTTTTTTAGGATGTGTCCTTTTCATTTATAAATCCAAGTAATAGTCTTTCAACTTTGCTTACATATCCAATATTCATCTTAAGCTGCCTTCGATGGGCTTTGAAATTAAAACAAAATAGCAAAATAGTTTTCCGCAACGTTCAAAGGCAGTTAAATGCGGGTTTCAATTATACATTTATTTATTTCTTAGTGGGTCATTTTTTGTACTTTTAATATGTTTTAACTCCATCACTGATAAAAACGTTTGGCTACCACACAAAAAAAGAGATTGCGTCACCAAGTTAATGCTAATCTCTTCCTAATCGATAATTTCTCATCCTTTATTTACACATGTTTTAATTCAATTATAGAGATTTATTCTTTCTTCTTATCGATTTATTATTCTTGCAACTTGTATTTTCTTGTTTATTTTCTGACTATTTTCCTGTACACCTTTTATCTTTTTTAATGTTCTAATTATTACCCGTCTCAAAACAGACAACTTCTAGTGAGGCGGGTAACTTACTTGTTATAAAATACTATATTACCTTAATAAACGCCCGGGTTCCCGGCAATGAAATTGATTGAATTGAATTGACTTGTAATGACGGAAGTTAGTGATAAAAATTAGATATTTTAAATATTCTAAGGATATTGTAATCCGGAAATGAATGTCTTTTTAATAATACAAATTACATGAGTCAAAAGAAAAAAAATATAGAAAAATATTCAGTTTGTGGGGTAAACTAAATGTTGGCTCTCAATATTAAAAGAATTACAGTTTTAAAACGTGTGTTATCTTTTATACAGCAACGTTAAAATTCTTCCCGTATTCAAGAAGCATAATGTATGAGCGGAATGATTTGCATTTACGTCGAGTCATATATCCTCAATGTTTGCATACAAAACAAGAAATATGTTTGTTTTTAGAGGATGCGGTTTACCCGGGGGCCCCTCGCAGCCCTGGAAAATCCACTTTATTTAGGGGTCTCTTGGGATTCTTTCAGTTTTCAACATTCTGGATTCTTAATATTCATACAGGGTGCATTGCGGTAAGAAAAAACGCTTTGTGTGATGGGGACAGGCACTAGCTTTATTAAAATAAGCAAAATCTGATAGTATTAAGGTGAAGACGTGCGGAAAAATGCAAAATCGTACAAAATCTTGTGTATTAGTTTTGAAAATTTGATCGCTTTGAAATAATATAGATGCTTCAATTAAATACTGCGAGTAGAACACATGGCCTTTGAAGTGATCGAGTATTTTTTTGATAAGCTTTTTAATAAGCTTAGAAAAAAATTATGCGTCTGACTTATAAAAAATGGTTAAAAGGGAAAAATCTCCTACTTACAAATCCTTTTTCTGGGGCTGTTTTATTGAATAAAGTAGCTAATTAAGTTTCTTATAGAGTGATCGGAAAAGATTTTAATATTTGTTTCTGAATTTCACAAAATAAAATAAAACGTGCATTGTGGCGACGTTTCTTTTCAGTAAATAAAAATAGGCGGTACCCTACGAATTTGTAAGTGCGAATCTCACCCTTATGCCATGTATAGAAGGTTTTTAGCCCGTCGCTCAGTCTACGCCCAGACTCCGGGGCCAACGGACATGCCTTAGTCTACGCGGCGCTTCGATATTTAAAAATATACTTGCGGAATAACAAAATACTGTTGTTTGCTAGAGATTAGGGTTTTTATTGGTAAACGCCCAAAAATCGTTCGCTCCGCCTGATTCCGAATGAGTCAAGGACTAGTGGATCATTTTAATACGCTGGCGAATGCATGGTTGAAATTTAAGAACCTCACTTTGAGTAAATCTCTGACGCCGTGCCTTCTGCATCACTATCTTTGTACGTGAAGTTTGTAACAAAGCTAATGCCGTGTCGCCCACCGCCCCAAGGGCCAACAGCAAAAACCTACGGAGCAGTTTTTTAACTTTTAAGAGACAAATTCTTTTAAATTAAGTCTACACCTAGAACTTATTTAGACTCGGGACTTATTTTTCTTCTTTGTAATTTTTTGAGTTGCTGTGCTATAAATCATCGTGCTTAAGTAAGAAGGGATTAGATTTATCAATAGGCATATGAATTTATATTTAAATGTTTGCCAAAAGTTTTCCGTAATATTATGAAGATCTGCGTATGTAGTAAGTTTTTAATAGTTTGTGATATGCAATTTTTTAAAAGACAAACATTCCCTTGCTAGGATTAATCCTAAAATGCGATGTGATGTTCCTCCTACAACTATCATTATAAGAGGAAAATATAAATTGTGCAGTAATGGAGGCTTAAACTACCAGAATATTGAACTGACGAAGCCTGTGTAAGAACCCAATATTAACCTGATACTTGTAGGTATATCTTGTTTTTTGCATAAATTTAGTGGAAGGTTGCATTCAGTGGATCAGCGCACTTAAATTACTCCAAGTTAACGCCATAAAGCAAGCAATACCCTGTTACGACATGCTACTTACTCTACTCTCAGTATCTCCGTGACTTCCGTCGGAAAGTGGCGTACATCAGAATGTCGCCGAGGCTCCGGATACAAAACTTACGCTGTGAACTTTTACACGTAAATGTAAAATTATTCGTAATTTCGATTGCTTTTTTGTGGGCATTGGATATTTGTATTTTTTTTTCATTTTAATTAAGAAAAGAAGAAAACTTCAGAATTTATTTTGTATTCTATCAATATCTTGTACATGAATAATAATATGCGTTCCAGATGGAAGAAATATACTCATTTTGTTGAAATTTTAGTTAACCTAGTTATGAATCCCAAATGTCAGTTAAAAAATTAAAAATTTGATTGAAAAGTAATGCCTAAGTCTGTAATTTGAGTTATATAGTAATCCTGATCATCTTGTATAATTTCTGAAAGAAAAATATACACATCTTTGTGGAATTGCGGCTGTTATTATTTCAGCGTTTGGGATGATTTATTTCCACTTCAGCACATTTTATTTATCTTACATTCATTACTTTAAGCACGCAGTACTCTTTTCGCAAGAACACTATCTTATTTTCTTTATTGATTAACATTCAAACTTTCAAATAATAATTAATGATACGTAAAAATGATTTTAAAATTTAAAGACAAAAAATGCTAAAGTGTTTTTAACAAAACGTAATAAACTGCTCGATTTATTAAACACTTTATTTTCTTTCGGCTTTATTCGTATTTTAATAATGTTTTATTTCATTTAAAACTCGAGGCTAACTCTTTAACTTAATTCGATTTTATTTCTGGCATTTTCTGAGAATCATAAATAAAACGAAATTCTCCTAACATTGTACCGAGACGGTAACATTTTCCCATCATCATCTCGAAAAGTTAAAGTAAAGCATTTAATTACAAACTTTTTCCAAATAAACCTTTAATTAATAATGCCTGTATCGATCTATTTGAGAATAACAATGTTTTAATCGAGCAAACAATAAAAAATAATAACAATCTCGGATGTTTAAGTGAAAATATATAATCCTTAATCATTGAAGATAATGTAAGAGACTCTCAAACGAAAATTTGAATCAAACAACTCCGAAAAAGATTCGGTCGCATCTCGGAAATGAGCATCTGTGCTAATTCAATCCTATCCCTTCGGTCATATTTAACTCTAAGAACAATTATACGACTAAGAACAAATAACGTAGTCGCTAATGATTAAACAATTCAATTCAGATTTTCTAAAAATTAAATAAAATATATTTCAAAAATAATAATAATAAAAAATTTAAAAAATAACTTATATCTTTGATGTAGCTATTCCAAATTCATGTAATATTCAAAAATCTGTTTCTGAAAAAATAAGAAAGTATACAAAATTATATACGAAATTAAAAGAATTTCGCATTCTCAGACTATAAAAATATTACCATTTGTTATTATTGTTATATTATTGTTATTGTTATCTGGCATTATACCTAGCTCTCCCATTAAAAATTTATGCGTATTAGATTTGTCAAAGAATTTGTATATAAAAATGTAAAAATCAGTCATTTTAAATAGACGTAGGATTACGAAAGATTGTTTAAATATTTATATTGAGGGATCAGTAGGATTTATCAGTCAAATTAGGAATTACACCGAGCCGAACCCTCTGATATGAAAATATCTGGAGTCGGTGAATTATTTTCCCATTTAATAGTCTGGTAGGTTTACATGTTGTTATTGTATTGTTTTGTATTAATTATACTTATATAATACACTTGCATAGCGTGGATTTACTAGATGACAATTTTTATGGAAAAGTGTGTGACAGGGTTTAGTTTTTCCTATGGGGAAAAGTAAACCTGGACCTAAAAGTCTGGTGCATAATAAAGGTTAATATTAAAGCGCCAATTTGTGAAAAAATCACCTCAAGGGCGGTGAATATATCATACAAGTGGATACAAGGAACAATCGTACGATTAATTGACTCACCACTTGAGTCGGGTCATGTAAAGTTTTGGAATAACAGAAAAAATTGTATGAATGTTAATTAAGCAAGAAAAGCAGAGGACAGTATGGGAGATACTTTCGGTATATTTTCTACGTTCTGAAGTGTTAGATACCTTCAGAATCGTCCTGGTGAAAGACCACAATTCGGCATCGAAACGTTGCTTAACCACTCGAGCGCTTTTTGCCATATTACGGCACTATTTTCAAAACCTCGGATTGTTTTGTTGCCAAAATGTGGCAATTTTCAAAAAAAAAATTATTTAAACGACTAAATTTATTAATTTATTGTACATTCAAAATATAACAAAATAAATATTCTCTAGATTCTTTGTTATGTTTTAAGGTTAAAGATTTAATTTTTTTTTTATAAATCCTACAAATATGTGATAATAGACAAAAGATAGGGAAATTCATTGGCTACATAGAACTATAGTCAGTTTGTATGTCATTTATTTAAATTCGGAGATATGATTTTTTTAATGTGGGTTGAAAAATTTCCTTTAGCAATCCGAGAAAAAATATTTTAATTGCTCTGTCGCTCCAGTGGTCCAATTGGCTTTAGCGAACAGCCTGTTCCATCCTCCTTTCAGCCTCGAAACCATACCCTAACTGGGGATAGCATAGACTCAACGGCTTTAGACGGTTGTAAGCAGTTGGAACTCTTGTACCGTGTTCACATTTAAAAAATTCCTAAAGTTAAAATGTATCTTTGCAAAAACAATAAAAATTGTAAATTATCTTTCAAAAACTAAGCTTTTCGTTGAATCCGAGATCCAAATATTTCTTTTCTTCCTCGAAAGGGGGAATATATCCTGGGAATTCAAGTACATTTTTCTTATAAGGGGCTTAATTCACTGAAGTCACGTTTGCAGCAAATGGTATTTATCTAACGCAAAATAAATCAAAATTGTTTCCCGTATTTCATCAATGGAACACGATTATACTCGTAGCACGTTTCACTGTTATTCCCGACATATTCAATATTACTCTATCACTTTGTAACGATTCACAGAATAAAGCGGATCTTAAAAGAAATAAAATGTTATCGATATTTTTTTAGTACATACCCAATTTGTTAGTAGTTTAGAAAGATGAATTGTATGTTGTTACATTAACTCCACACATTTTATGAAAATAATTTCCCTTAGGGCCTATGTCATCTTTGCATCATGTGTGTGGGATCTAAAAATGATGTAAAAAGGAAGGTCATGAAAAGACCCATGTTGCAAGAGGGAGGAAAAAATCGTAGATGCCGAAGGAATCAATGACGCTAGTTCCTCGGAGCATCTTCCATTCAAAAACCGGTAGAACAAGGACAGCATGTGCTATAAAGATTGCAATCACTTTGTTAAGATAGGGTTATCTGTCAAAATCACCGCCCGTTTCTGCACAGTCGATTCGATGGTTTTTTCAAAGATTTTGGGGCTTTAAACCAGAGGTGGCTGCCAGTTTATTTGATGTATCGGCAATAATTTTTAAAAAATTCAAACTTAAAATTTTTCGCCGGTTTTAATTATTCAATTTTATGTGGATAATACACCGAGTAGGTACCTAATATATATATAAGTTATTGATTAAAGTTACTTGACGACTATATTACATTAAGGAGGTTTCTCACCATCCTCCCAATAGCGTATCTACACTAATAACGAATATTTTCGATTTATGATTAACGGTTTATTTATTTCTTAAGTTGGAGTTTATAATTCGGTACTCGAACCTATGAATAGTGGCTATATATTGGATCAGTTGGTCGAGTTTTCTAACCACTGCGAGTATTTTATTTTTAATAATATTCGTTATTAGTTATTAGTGTAGATATGCTACTGGGAGGATGGTGAGAAACCACTTAAGTATATATTGTAGTCGTTAAGTAACTTTACACAGCGGTAAAAAGAAGCATTTACACACAGACAGCGGTGTATAATTTAAGCTACACGATGGGTCGCTAATCGGCAGTTCACTCAGAGGTGGTTATTATATAATTTTTATTATTTTTTAAAAGAATTGTTAAAAAAATTACTTATCACTTTTTGTTTGATCACCAAATATGTACCTCCACTATCTCTGCTCGTGTAAAACAAGATAACGTGTTACTATATTAAACAACTATTTATTTTCTCCACTATGTGGTCTAATAAACAAAGTGTGGAATTACGCAAAAACTTTCCTAAACCAGAATCGCGAGCACTTAACAATGCATAAATTTGCAAATCCAACGTTTTTAATTTTCACCCCCTACTTAAATATCTCCCAACAAAACTGTATTTCAAAATAACCACCCTTGCGAAACCACTGTACCATTTGAATTGGAGTTCACTTCAGAATGTGGTTGGTTTCATTATTTATGATATTTAATATAGGATAGGATAACGTACTACATACCTACATAATACAACTTGATATCGGTAAACGATTAAGGCAATAATATAAAGACCGATTTTTATACGAGTCTTTGCAATAAACCTGTTAGGAGTTTTTTTTTTAAATTTATATCTTACTAATATTATAAACGTGAAAGTTTGTATGGATGTATGAATGTTTGTTCCTCTTTAAATCGAAATTTAATGAATGGATTTTAATGAAACTTTACAATAATATAGCTCATACATCAGAATAACATATAGGCTATAATTTACGAAGCTAGCTATTTATTTTAAATATATTGAAAATAAGAATTATAGTTTAATAGAAAACGTCAAAATTTGAGAATGACATTTTGCAAAACAATGATTGTTACATCAAAATTCTATTTTGGAAAATATTTAAATTACTGAATTTATTTGAAGTACTCGCCTAATACTTTGAATCGAATCAAGAATTATACATATTTCAAATAAATAGGTTAAGAATTTTGGTTTAAGCGTAGATGGGACCTAGGAAAAGAAAATAGATTACTCGAAGTACTAATCCTACGCAGACGAAGTCGCGGGCAGAAGCTTGTGAGAACATATTTTTGCATTAGGTAAAAATCAAGGAGTACAGGCAGTATTTTAAGGGATGTATTAGATTAGACTTTCGACCAAAGAAACATGATGTCATTTTGCAAAATAAATCTCATAGTGAAAAGGATTTTGTGAACACAAAATAATTGGTAACAATTATTATAAGCAATAATTATTAGCCCGAAACACTCATCCATATTGAAAAAAACTTCCGAGAAAAGATACATGTCGCCGACGGTACTCGAACCCGCACCCCTTTGATTGCCGGTCAAGAGCTCTACCATTAAGCTACGGTGGCTTAACTCATACCCGCCAAATGATTCAATATTACATACCTGGTATTTCATTCAACAATTACCGTGTATTACATTTTTTCACCTGCAAACAACCAACTTTATTTTTATATGGGAAAGGCATGTAAGTGCTAACTATCCCACTATATGGCGTCGAGACATATTATGTCTACATTTATTTGTGAAATAATTTAACTCGTCAATTTAATTTATCAATTAAAAATAATCAATATTATCCTCACATGCTGAAATAAACACCTATTATTATTATTATTATAAAAAACATTAGTTACCTGCAGTATCACGACGTATTTAGTATTCGTGTTCACTTCAAAGGTAAATAAATTGGTTTCGTGGCACACTGTGCATAAGCTATTCGTGTCTTATAAGGCCGACATTTTGAAATACGTTCTAACAAACGTCTACGATATTACTCTACTATTTAACTAAATTGACAGTGAAGAAATTCTGCCGCAAAGGATACACGGCTTTGTATTGTCTCCAAATCCCGCATTGTAGATCCGCCCTTACAACGTATCACGTGGTATTATTATTCTCACCTACATTTTAATACCGTCACTTTGCCCCCTGGTGGTAACATTGTACGAATTGAAATTAAAATGTAGGCATGACAAAAAATGCTGTTTTCTTTTTAAATATATATCACATTTTACGTCACCTTACAGAAGCACAAATAACATGTTTTGTCAGTGGTGCTAATAACAGTGAGCTACTCGTAATCTTGGATATTAACATAATAAGATAACAATAATAATCAAAAAAATATATATATTAAAATGGACAAGACACAGAAAAGTACTAAACGATAATGGTCGCAATTGGAACTCGAAACCAGAACCTCACGTCTAACCGGTACATACGCTTTATCCAATTCAGCCATTGCGATCTATTATGAGGCTGTCGTATTTGTCAACTTCATATTTCAAATTTCAGAATTAACAATATTATCTTCATGGAAGAAGAAGATAACAATAATAAACTAATTTTTTGAAATATGAAAATAAACAAGACAAGGAAAAATAATAAAAGATAACGGTCGCAACTGGGACTCGAACCCAGAACCTTACGACTTACCGGGACATACACCTCTACCAATTAGGCTACTGCGATCTTATATGAGACTGTCGTAATTGTCAACTTCATATTTCAAATTTCAGAATTAACAATATTATCTTCGACTAATGTTTTTTTCCATATTATTGGCAGCTACCTTTATTATTGGAAACAAGTATTCAAAGAATGTATTTGTTACCTAGACAGTGTCTCGGATAAATATATCCGATTTTTATTTTTATGGAACACCTGTTGACTTTTTATAAAAGTCTAAATGAATATTCATATTTTTAAAAGAAAAACTCTCTTTTTAACTTTTGAAGGTTATTCCCATCAATGTAATATACCATTGAAGAAGAAGATAACAATAATAATCTTTTTTTTTTAAATATGAAAATGAACAAGACACAGAAAAATAATAAAAGATAACGGTCGCAACTGGGACTCGAACCCAGAATATTACCGGGTTTTATTTTATTTTTAAAAATAAAATTAAAAAATTGACAAAAATAACTTATGGGCCAAAGTGAGTCACTTTTACCGTACCGCAATGGCGGCGAGAACAAATCCCGAGAATTATTTTACTGAATAAACTGCGGCATTACTTGCGAGACTGGCAAAACCTTGTAAATTTGTCTGCGCTGTCACTGGCAACCCGCTCTGCCCCACATTCTGTCACCTACACCTTGTTTAATAAGGGATCATGCACATGTACAATGTAAATTGTACAATACGGTGTTCTCCGTTCACAGTACTCGGTCCTCTGTGCTCTGAACGCACCCCTGTGTAAGGATTACCGCTGTAGCTGGTGCGATATTTCTCTCAGTATATTCTGTTAAATTGATTCATTTATATATTATTTCATCTGTAGTGTGGTCACTGGGAACAAGGCTTCATATGATTCATGGCAATTTTAGATAACCTTTTCTATAATTGTTCAGTGAGAATTAAATACCATTTATTTTGTTAACAGAATATAAGTCTCACAACCTGTAGAATCATTTTATAGAGATCATTACTTCGGCGCAGGATTAGTACTTCGAGTAGCCTTTTATTTATAAGTACTTTTCCTAGGTCCCATCTGTGAATATAACAAAATTCAACCTATTATTTATTTAAAATATCTACAATTCTTGATTCGATTCAAAGTATTGTGCGAGTACTTCAAATGAATTCACTAGGTAATTTAAATATTTTCTAAAATACAATTTTGATTTAACAATCATTGTTTTGCAAAATGTCATTCTCAAATTATGACATTTTATATTAAACAGTAGAGAATTATTATTTTTGATATATGGAATGTAGCTAGCTCTATAAATTATAGCCTTTATGTTATTCTGATGTATGAGCTATATTATTGTAAAGTTTCATTAAAATCCATTCAGTAGTTTCTGCGTGAAAGAGTAACAAACATACATACATCCATGCAAACTTTCGCGTTTATAATATTAGTAAGATTGAATGAGAAAACTGCGGGCGGTGTTCCAAACTATTTCAAAACATTTTGAATCACTATCGGTTTGCACAAATTTAAAACTTCTCTTTAAAATGATTTGTCTGAAAGTGCCTACTGAAAAATCAATTGAGTAGGTACCACGTTTTACTTTCAAACTTATACTATTGCCATTCATTTCCACTATGTTTGGTTATTTTTTACGCGTGATAGATATTACGCTTTTAAAAGAAATTTTTAAATTAGAATAAAAAATAGATTACATTATATTTTTAACTACAGTAATATGTTTGCCTTTCTGGAGGAAAGAAGCTATTCGAAAACAAGAGTTCATGGAATTGCTATAGGCTAAACCCAAGGGCATATCTAAGGGGTTGGGTTTAGGGAGTTCAACCCCCTTCGCCCATTATTGCATAGGAAAAAGATAGTAGTTCTCGTCGCTTACATGGTTCCATGTCTAATCGGACTATGAGATCTCAGCACCCGAATTCCCATAGTAAATTTATTCAGACACGATACTTCCTCACGTAATAATTCATCACATCACAACTCACATTAACCTACCCTTCCATTTTCCCGTTTTCTCCCCCCCCCCCTTCACCTAACCTAACCTAAGGTTAAAAACCCCAATTATTAGTTTTCGACGCTTCGAGACATGATGAATCATCATGTGAGGAATTATCATGTGAGGAAAAGTTTGTACTCAATATTCACGCACTTAAAAAGTTTTCACTGAGTAGACCGGTCACCGATTACATATATACAACAATATAATTTGCAACATATAGTTTATCAATGTGAATACATTGCATTATGGTACTTAGAAGTCTTAAAAGAGCTTTATAATGATGGCTTTATTTTATTTTGTGTCCAACCTCCCTTTCCTACTCCCTCCCTGCCCCGGGGATCGACCCCCCCCCCCCCCCCCCCTACCAATGTGAATTTTATAGCTACGTTTAGGGTTTAAGATTTTTTTAACACAAATGGGTCATAAATAGTATGCCAAAAATAATGTTGTGATTTTTTCCATTCAAATAAAGGAAAAATATAAATAGAATAATTTTTGAGAAATTTTTTTTCTTACCACTCTGTTAATTTTACAACAAATTATATTTTGTGGTGGATTCGCCAAGTTTATACATTAACAGCAGCTGCGGTCACCGGGGAAATAATCTTGCTGAAACTAGTCCAAATTGCGACGAACAAGTCAAATATGAATATGACAACCTCTTCACTTTAATAACAGTAGATCCAGAATAATATAGGACTGAGAAAGCACTTTGTGGGAAAGCTTTGCGAAACTTTCCGTTATTTCAACGCATAATTTTTTTTGTCTCTAAATATCAAAATCATTATAATATTCAATGAAGCACTGGCATACAACTCTGTTTTGGAGCACATTCCTTACTTAATTCACAAAGACAAACATGTATTCTTCAATCTTCGCAAATTGACTTTGTGGCGTCACTTTAATTAAATAAAAACAAATCACTTTTTATGCACCTTTCATAACATCAAAATTACATCTTGTTTCATAACCAATGGTTTCTTCGTCAGGATAAAAATAATATTATAATAATAATTTTTTTTTATACTGAAAAATGAATCATTGGTTTCGAAACTTTCTGTAATTTTAATTAAATAATTGGTGTATGCAAATTGAATTGTTTTCATTTAATATTAAACAAAAAAAATATTCGAGACAAAATTATTTAATAAAGTAAAGTTCTTTTTTTCTGGTTTTTTGTTCCTTATTGTCTTGTCGGAGAAACTAGGTCATTTAATATTTTTATTTATAAGAGTGGTATTAAAAAACAGTTTTAATTGTGTTGGGTTCTATACAACTCTTTCGCTTTAAACAAACATACCTAATAGAACTTTATTTAAACGTATTTTATCATTTATATTATTGAAACCAAAGATAATAAAATAATTCGGGTCATTTTTCAAACCCACAGAATTGACTAAGAATATGATGTCGAGAATATCAAAAAAGGAACCATGAATATTTCAATGTACCTATTATATACTTCTTAATAATATTATAAACGCGAATGTTTGTATGGATGTATGTATGTTTGTTACTCTTTCACGCAAAATTTACTGAATACATTTTAATGAAACTTTGTATAGCTCATATGACAGAATAACATTTAGGCTGTAGTTTATAAAGCTAGCTATTAATGTTCAATCTATTGAAAATAATAAATAATTATCGTTTAATAGAAAATGTCAAAATTTGAGAATTGACATTTTGCAAAACAATGATTGTTCAATATAAATTCTATTTTAGAAAATATTTAAATTAGTGAATTTATTTGAAGTACTCGCCTCATACTTTGAATCGAACCACGAATTTCAGATATTTTGAATAAATAGGTTAAGAATTTTGGTATAAACATAGATGAGACCTAGGAAAAAAATAGATTACTCGAAGTAATCCTAAGTAAGTAGACGAAGTCGAGGGTAGAAGCTAGTAAATAATATAATGTCAATGATGATAGTGAACAGAGAAAGCGTTTCTCGGAATTACAAATTGAAATAAGCCTTTGCATCACTGAGTACCTATCAGTAATATCGTTTGAAAACTGTTTTACCAATTAGCCGTAAAATAAATAATAACCATAATAAATGGACTAAAGCGCCCTTTTCGTGAAAAAATCACCTCAATCTTAACAAACGGATTGCAATCTTTAGAGCACAGGCGTTAGATATTATATATAAAGATTATATATTGTTTTCAGTTTAAATCTGAATAACAAGTAATATTCCAAACATTGTCTTTACCCTTATTCCTCAAATTCCACATGATGAGATTAGTAGGTTTCTTGTGAAGTATCTACGTATAAAAATGTCCTATTTTTTCTTGCATTTTGACATAGATGATTTTCAACATCACGAAAGTATATTATTATTCATCTACAGAGTTTAAGTAGTTAGTTAACTAGCCATCAACAAGAGTGAAAAGAGAGCCACACAACTATGTATTGGCAGAATTTCTCATCAAGAACTGGACATTAAATACAATTATCTCACGGCTACGTGGAATTAAATTCTAGCTTCATATTGCTAAATGTAAAAATTTTGTTTTTCGTTTTTTTAATTAGCTGACAGTTGGGAGAATGTGTGTAATTTAAATTTGTATTTTGATGCCATAGATTATTTTTTTATTCAAACATTTTATTTCTATGAATAATCCAGTTAGTTGGTCGACTGGTCGAAAGAGTCCAGTCCAACCAGGCGCCGCTAGCTAAGTCGTGCTTCATTTCACAATCAACATTTTCTGATTATAGTGATTGATGGCAGTAGGAGATTTTCAAATACTGTCAGGATATTCATGGTTCGGGAACATAAGTCTTTTTAAAGAAATAAATCGCAATAATATGTGAATCGCGTAATACACTTTAACATTTTAACCACCACTTATTATAGTGCCCACGCACAGGCTTCGCCTTTGTGGGATTTTTTTGTTACTCTCTTCATTTATTTTATTATGTATGTACCTACCTGTAAATGTATGTATCAAAAAATTTTGTCAATAAAAAATAAATAAAAAATGGGTAGGTACCCTCCAAAACAAAATGGTGAAATTGTGAAAAAGAAATAAATCATTGACAGCAAGAGTCATGGCTAAAAACAACCTGTGGTCAATAATTAAGATATTATCGAATGGAAACATTAATCAAGTATTAAAAGTTTTCGAATAGGAGTTTTACTGGAGCTAACTGGATTTTTTTTAAGGAAAGCAAACATTCCCGGGTTACAAATAACCTAAAAGTGCTTGAAAATCTCTTGCTATAACCAAAGTAAGTCGCATGTGTGTTACTAGTTAGTTTCTACTCATGAAAACACATAGGTAGGTACTCCAATCTTCGATTAAACCAAGCAGATTCACAAAATAAATTCACTTGCTATAACTCATACACTCCACTAACCCCATTCCTCTGAGTTCAACCAACCCAGACATCATGCAGCCCCCTTACAATAGAAAATATAATATAAACTACATACTCGTCCACACAATGTCCGGCCGTGGCGATCCAATCGTGGTTAAGAAGCGCGCCCCCGCAGCGATGGGTGCTAGAGAAACCAAAGAAAGAGGTTCTCCTCACGGACACCTGAAACAAACAAAAAAACACTTTTAAAATATGGTTCTGGGTTATGAAGTGAGATTTAAGACAACTCAATGCCCTAAAATAAAGTCGGAAGCTTAATCACGAAAGTGAAGAAGACGCTTACAAAAATATACGGCGTCGGTCGAATTTTTGACTAAATGTACGTATGACTAAAATCTGATACATAAAATCATAATATAAGTAAGTCATCTCAATATGGCATAACCACAGTTTGCTCCTAAACAGCCTTCACCGCAAAAAAGGCTATAATTCTTGCAGCATTTATAAATAATTCAGTTTCATTTAGGTACTTTTTTAAATTTAATCAGTGTAGTGTTAACTTGTGTAGTTATACAATATTAAAATAAATGTATTCGCATTTTGTAGTGTAAGGTGAGCGAGTGAATGAAATTCTTTGAATAGTTTGCGGTGCTGAATTAATTATTTAGGAATAATCGTGAATTTTTCAATAATTATCGTGAAGTAAAATGTATTGCATTGCATTGCAGAATTTTGTTACATGTGTTACTCTATAATATACACTCTATAGTTTTTAATAATTTATTGGTTAAATGGATTTCTGAAGCTCAGAAACTGTATTTTTTCGTGTATAGGAGAAATAAATCAACTATATTCGACCACTCAAAATATTCCTCATCGGTGAGGATTTGGCTTGACTTGAAATCACCTACTTATCTGATTACAAATACATAGATACCTTGTCTATGTTTTACGAAATAATATTCGTTAACCGGACATGTACTGTACAATAACTACAAACACCTCATAACAAACAATGGGAAAAAACCCTAAATGTACCAGGCCAATACAAAATACATATTTATTCGGAACTGGTTGCAATACTATCCACATTGAAGAAGAAGTTATCTGAAAAAAATCTGAACGAAACGTAAAAGAGAACAAGAAACAGATAATAAAATAAACATACAAATAAAAAACAGGTAACGGTCGCAAGTGGGAATTGAACCCAGGATCTTTGTCTTACTGGGACAACGCCTTATACTACTCGGCCATTGGGACCTATTTAATTTATGTCATTGTTTGTCGATTTCACATTTTTAATTCAGAATTAACATTTCACATTTTAAATTCAGATTAATTAATTTTATCATCAACTAATTTTTTGAAGATTAGATTGCCAATATATTTCAAACAGAAAAGAAGTAAAATAACGTTGATACTTGGGCAAATCCAGTTAATACCTAACTGCACGTTAATAATTACAATTTGTCTTGTACCTAGAGCAATTTCGCAAGTCATCAATCTAATCATTTCTAAATTTTCTTGGTATATTAAATTACTCTGCTATCTTCAACTTGTCTCGAAGGGGATGTACTGACTACTTACACCCTCCCCATCAGCCTTCCTCGTCTTCTAATCAAATTTCGTGTGAGAAGGGTGGGAATTTTTGAAATCTGATCAGTACATCTGGGGCCCGTCTCGGATACTTTACCAGCCTATTTTTGGTTTATGTGGGTTAGAATATAATTTAGAAATTCAAAGGGGTTAGCTGAAGGTTAGTAGGTCGATTTTGCAAACTCTAGATTTAACCTCTGTTCAAGGGTTGTAATCAATTAGGATAAATAAATAATATGTGTAATTTGAATGATGTCGATAAACCGCAATACAGTTCGATAATTTGTTATGTAGGCGGTAGATCGCTTATAATAATTGGTGGAATTGAATTAGTGTGCGTAGTCTTAAGTAATTTTAACTATGTATTAGAAAGATAATCTGTTTCTATGTCCCAGTAAGCCTATGAACGGGTAACTCTAACTTCGGAATTCGAGTGTACCTAGGTAACTTATAAGTAACTTCTAATTTAGTGAATTAAAATAATTTTAACGTATTAAATACTTTTTCCATATTGTCATGCGATTAAATATTTATATTGGCGGGTGAAGAGGAATTTAAAATAATGACGAAAAAATTTATATACTTGTAATATTTTATTAATTATGTTGCAACCCATTTCATATTTTTCACTGATATTTTTTATTATTAAGTTTTTATCATTGTTACAGCTGTTTTGGCTTAAAATACCATTTTCAAAATGTGGTTGTTACACATTTGGACGAGGTATTTATTTATACGATTTTGAAGGTGATTAAATTGATTTATTATTGGTTAAACCGATTTCCTGGGAAAATAATAGATTCTCTCCCCGGAGGTATTTAAAATCTGTTAATGTGTTCTTAATTGTTTGATAATGACGTTACTGCTATGAATATTGTTTAGGTTTTGTAAATATACTGAGTAAATATATATTTTGTTTAGTTTTTGTAAATACGCTGAGAAGAGGGGAATACATATTTACCCAAGGGTTTTTCAAATCTGTAAATCTATAAAAATGTGTTTTTAATTGTTTAATAATGACGTTTCTGCTATGAATATTGTCAACGTTTTGTAAATATACTGAGAAGAGGGGAATAGATATTTACTCAGTATATTTACAAAACCTAAACAATATTCATAGCATTAACGTCATTATTAAACAATTACGAACACACTTTTACATAAACAGAAAACAGATTTTAAAAACCTCTGGGGAAGAATCTCTTATTTTCCCAGGAATTCGGTTTAACCGATAATAAATCAATTTAATCACCCTCAAAATTGTATAAATACATCTTTTAAATGTGTAATAACCACAGTTTTAAAATGGACTTGTAAGCCGAAACAGTTGTCACAATAATAAAAACTAAAACACTTGCAAAACTTAATAATAAACATTATTCAATTAAATTTTTTTTAAATAAATGGAGTTCTACGAATTAAACATAAAAACAATAAATAATCTAATGCCCTCAAATTAATATTTAAAAACTTAATAATTAAGGTTTAGATAGTGTAGAGACGATTACAGGACTTGAACAATAGTCCTGATAAACAATTTTTTTTTACGTCACTCGGAAATAAACATAATCTAAAAATTACTGTTTTTAGTACCCACTAATGCCTACCTACAGTTTTATTCTTATTTTGATTAGCGTTTTAAACAGTATTTATAAATTCATATATGAAATGATAAGTATATTTATATCATTGTTCAATTATAATTATCTCATAAGTCTTTGATTATTGTTTACATATTTAATTAGAACATTATTTTTTGCATGTAAATACTCCTCCCATAAACACGAGCTCCTAGAGCTCAACTTATGGAGTAGTAGAATAATAATGAATAATTGTATAACTTTGAATAATGTAATCACTTGTAATGTAAAGTCTTTTTCTTATAAATAAAAAAATAAAAAAAAAATTAAAATTTAAAAAAATAACGTCATATAATAGAAAAATTCACAACAATGTACCTAATATAAAATTTTTTTAAAAATTGCCTAATACGAGTATGCATTAAAACTTTCATAGAAAATGTCGAGAGATTTAGAGATATCATTTAGCAGCACCATACCTCTTGTCTTGCTATGCTGACAAACAAAACAAGGGGGTCCTCCTGCGGTAGTTTTTCAGTTCGAACATTTTATAGCATTTCAGGATGGATGAGCCGATGCAAACAAACAGTGTTCTATTCAATAAACTTTAATAGTTCTTCAATAAGTAATTCAACTTTAATAGTAAATTCACAAAAAACTTTAACAGGGGTTGCTAAAAGCCTGAATGAATATGAATGAATGAATGAATCTTTCGTCGTGATACACATGACAAAGGCCTTTGCAAAAACCGTGTGAATCAATACATTGTGTAATCGCTAAATCATACAGAATATCAGGGATGCCTCAGAAATAAATCATATGGGGCATGATTTATCGAATCATTTAATTTAATCGGTTCATATTAGAATATTACAAGAGAATGAGCGAATGACAATTGATGAATGAGAATGGATGAATGAGAATGAATGAATGAGAATGAATAAATAAGATTGAATGAATGAGAATTAATGAAAATGAATAAATGAGAATGAATAAATGAGAATGAATGAATGATAATATACACGAATATATAAGTAAGAAGTAACGAATGAAAATTAATTAACTAGTTAAAATGGATGATAATTAATTCATGAGAATGAACGAATGAGAATGAATAAAGAAGAATGAATGAACGAATGCGAATGAAACAAAGTGTGTTCGCCCAGACAGACTCGTGTAGATTTCCGTCATATGTACCTACCCTGCAAGCAAATGGTGTTGTGGTTCGTTGGTTATGAAATAATATTATACGTCAAATAATTTTATTGAAAGTAAGTCACCTTGATTTAATGTAAAATTATCCCAAAACCTCAGTTATAATATTATTAAAATAAACCCTCCAATTTTCATAATGGCGTTTAAAATTCAGAGCATATTTTCTAGTGTTAACACAAGACTGGGTGCCCCCGTACTTTGGGGTGATTAATTGTCTGACATCTCTTTGATAAAACAACACATACTCTACTTGTTTGCATAGCTAGATTAAAGGCGAGATTCCATTGATTTATAAGAGACAAGATTGAAATTTCAAGTACTTAAAATATCCTTTTGTCGATGCAATGAAATAAAATACAGGGGAGAGCATGAAAACTGATGATAATTACTAAGTAGTAATACCAACACCACATTAAATTAATCACTCAGTGAAGTAATCACTTTTGCAATTTCGAGGAATATAATATAATATTGTTTTATAAATTAACTAGTGGTCCGAGTTTCAGTATACCTTTATGAAAACTCTAAAAAAAATCAATGATGTTGGATCTTGCCTTACTTTTTAACTGTCAGTGGATATTTCAAAGCTCTTTAGCTTATGTTGAAAAAATGTAATGGGTTCAAGAGTAGGTAGTGGCTTTATTAAAGTAAATTGTACTATTGCTAGCCAGAGCTCTCCGTTCCTGTTGTTTTACTTTTAGAATTAATGCTTATCTTGTACCTAAACTAACTAACTAACCATCACGCCGTTTCCCTGCAGGGGTAGGCAGAGAGGACGGACCGCCAAACAACTCGGTCTTGGCACACACTCCTTGCCTCATTCACATTCATACATCTTCTCATACATACTCTTCTATTATTCTGACTTTTGACATGGCCCGACTCAAGTATCTGATTTACTTGATCGTGCCACGTCTTCCTTGGGCGTCCTCGGCTTCTTCTACCGTTCACATTCGCGTCATAAATTCTCTAGTCACATAAATGGAATGGCAAGTAGTAAATTATTACCTATGTATAAAAAAATAATATCTCACTTATTTATGACTGATTTTTAATTTGATAAAAATGTGTTTATATAATTCATTAACTTCAAACATTTTGCTACACATTCTTTACGAGTGAAGTCACTGAAAACATATGTCAATTTAATTTATAATTATATACAATTTAACTTGTATTTTTACATCTAGTGGTTTTTAAGTCAATTAATAAATGTACACAAATGTGTCTCTCACTTGGGGGCATTAACGACTGAAAATGACTATAGGCTTTTATTTAACGGATCACGCAATGATTATAAGGCCTGAAAGGAACAAAATTTCCGAAACATTCTTGATTGTTGTAGACCTCATCGAATAGAATATTTAATATCTTGACGCCTGAGGAACACTCCGAATAAATGCCAAGTATTCGCGGCTTGCCAAATGAGCACTTTGTGTTACATAATTTGTTCAAAAGTTTCGTTATTGGTAGCTGAGAAAGATTTCTCATTCATCTATTCCGTGTTCATAGTTATATTTAGAAAAAGGGGTTTGTTTTTTATTTCTCTTTCACGACGCTCCAAATAAACTTAATTTTTTTTATATTAACTCCACACAGGAGGCCCTGCGGAAAATAATTTCCCTCAGGGCCTATGTCATCTTTGAAGATGCTGTGAGGAGGGTCTTATTGAGGAGAGGAAGGAGTGAACGTGGGTCTTGAAGAGACCCATGTTATAGGAAGGAGGAAACACAGAGGCCGGCAAATCGTTCCACAGCCGAGCTGTCGAACACAAGAACGAGTCGTAGAAGCGTCCCGTTCTCATGTGACAAATGTCAACCGTGTACATATGTTGGGCGAGCGTTTGGCGTGTTTCCCGACTATGCACCGGTGCCGAGGGGATCAATGAGGCTAGTTCCTGCAATCCGTTTGTTAAGACGGGAGAATCTATCAAACGGACCGCCCGTTTCTGCACAGAGTCGAGGGTGTTTTTCAGGTACTTTAGGGCTCCAGAAGATAATATTGTTAATTCTGAAATTTGAAATATGAAGTTGACAAATACGACAGTCTCATAATAGGGTGCAATAGCAAAATTGGTTAATGCGTATGTCCCGGTTAGACGTGAGGTTCTGGGTTCGAGTCCCAGTTGCAGCCATTATATTTTATTATTTTTCTGTGTCTTGTTCATTTTCATATTTTAAAAAATTAGATTAATATTGTTATCTTCTTCTTCAATGATATATTACATTGATGGGAATAACCTTCAAAAGTTATAAAGAGAGTTTTTCTTGTAAAAACAAAAATAAAAAAATACTAGCTTTTTGATCAGAAGTCTCAACTCTTCCAACAATGCCGGAAGACTGGAGACAAAATCGCGAGAGCAGGAGAGCAGAAATGAACACGTCCACTTGTGACACGTGCAGTCTTGGAGAAGTCTCCGAGATCATGCCCCCTAGCACCCTCGATCGATAAGGATTAATTAAAAATAGTTATATAGTTAATACGGCCCATATCCATTTGAGAGTCCAGTCTCGAGACAACTCTCGAGACTGTTTTGTCTCAAGAGGACACTTAGCTTTAGGGTTAGCGTAAGCTGAGATTCAGGCAACGCAGTACGTGCAGACTTTGCAGGTGCATATTTTGTAATGTATGGACTTGAATGAAACAAGTAAGCTGAGAGGCAGACATCATCGCTTCATACAAGTCCATACATTACAAAATCTGCACCTGCATCTCAGCTTACGATGATCCTAATGGTTGTATTCCTCGTCTATGAATCAGGAGGTCGTGGGATCAAATCACGGCGCGCGATAGACACTGTAATGCTGTCCGAACCGTTATCTGGAGAAGAAGGTAGTGCGACACGGCATAATAACCCAAAAATAAATATCGAGGATTCAACATTATATACGATACACTTGCTACAAGTGACGGTTTTTATATAAAGCTTTTTATCGACGGTTGTGTAGTGTACTTCCAAATTCGCTATTCCGGTTCGCAGCCACTAACCAACATCCTCCGTGGCCCATTGTCAAGACTCTGGACTAGCTATCCGGAGATCACGGGTTCAAATCCCGGCTTGTTGTAAATTGTAGTAAATTTTATTTTATATGTAGTAAATAAGATTTGCGTTTTCACAATTGAATCGATCAAAATCATTTAAGGTATATCTGCGGTACGTCCCATAGTGAAAGATACTGTATACCTCTATAGTATCGCTCTGGTATAAGACCACCATTCAGAATTGAAACATTGCTTGAAATGGCTTTAGCCGTGTTGGTGACTAGATCTGAACAGTAAAGTGCTTCCCCTCCTTCCTCCAACCCATCTTCTTCCCTTCCCTACTTACCTTTAGCCTCACAACTTACCCCAATGCCGTAATCTCACTATTGGTAGCAGTTGGGACTCTTGTGCGGTATTCACTTAAAAAATTCTTCTACGAATTTTTTCTATCAAACTGTGTAGATTTATAAAAATAAAAGTTTCACTTTTTTTAAATTTAATTCACGGTGGAATTCCAATTTAACATAATTCTAAAGGTTGGACAGTTGGGACTCTTATATGGCATTTATTTAATATTTGTTTTTAAATAATTCCCGAAGCCAGTGAGGCTAAAAGTTTGTGGAAATTGTTGGTAGCTTACGGTGAAGAGAATGGTTGTTAAATGCGTTTCACCATAAAATGTCGACTTAAAATTTATCTTATTTACTTAAAAAAATCTAATTTATTTCTAGAATACAAATTCAATTTTACTCAAAAGATTTATATATAATTTTAAATATTTAGTTAGGAAAGCGTTTTTTACGTTGTTTTCGTATTTTCACGCTGTTCCAAAGGACCTCCTATTTAAAAATTAATATAGAAATACATGTAACCTACACAGCCATGCCACAACCCTGAACCTTGATATAATATTTTTTAATGAAAACATCACGACATAAAACTGATTTGTCATCGCAGGCCTCATTACCGATAAGGCCGACCGACCATCCCCACGCGACGCCCCATAACATTATTTGCGCCTGCCGCATCGCTGGAGTCACCCCCGGCAGGCAGTAACCACCCCCACCCTCGGAGGGGGTGACATGGCCGATTAATGATATAATGGACTGATCATGTGGCCGGCGAGATGAGCGAAATGGGGCTTTGAAAAGGCGCTGTTGGGACAAACGAGAAACTGTGTCACACTCGGAAATTAAAATTTACTAAAATCTTTTCTGTCTTCAGTGGCAAGATCTGAATAGTCAGATACTTCTAAACCTTTATCTACCTTATCTCTTTCTTCTACCACTACCTCAGCCTCAGAATATCACATTATTGGGATTTTTGGGATTATAGTGGTTTACACAAAGTAATTTGTTTCATTTAATAAAAAAACTATTAACTTAAGAACAGAGTCAAATACCTAAGACATAACGATGATATCAATAGACAAAAGCATGTCTTTGGCCTATAAGCAAACGTGCTGTACAGACGTCTAACATTATAATATCATTCCTGCCGGGTGATCTGTCCTGTTGATGGACATGGCAAGACTGTCCAAAACCATATACGGCTCAGTTTTTTTTTTTTTTTTTAAAGAAAGACAGGTTACGAATAACCCAACAATATTTGAAAATCTCCTACTACCACCACACTAAACGGAAGACGTTGCTTGTGTTGTGATGGAGGACTTAGCCAGCCGAGGAATCGAACACGGAACGCCTGGGTGGGAACCAAACGCGCTGCCCACTCAACCACTGACCAGTCGTTTACTTTTCTAAAAGCCATATAATATAAAACTAATTAATTTATGTGCTTTTTAACATCTCTGAGATTAAAAACATCCACGAAGGTTGATGGCCTACCGGGAAAATAATTAATTTCATGTCAACTTAACAACCGTTGCAGCGTCCTTTGTGTATCCTTATTCCGCGTGGTTAAATATACAATTCACATCGCTTTTCATGACAGCGAGGAAGCAATTTAACCTGATGATTCTCCGAAATTTTATTTATACTGTCGGCTCTTTTAGTGGTGACGATGTAGCCTCGTAGAACCATCGCTTGTAGCCACTCGTAACGTCGGCCGGCGGCTTTCAGCCGGTTTTAACAGGCGGGTTATGGCCACTCGTAGCGGCGTAGCGGGATTATTCACAAAGGAACCGGCCAAAGGTTAGATAGTAGACAGTTCTCGTTAACTTTCATCGTGAACGTAAACAGACTAATTACAATGCGGTCAAACTCCACTCATTTTGAGAACGACTAAACCCGGCACCACATCTAAAGGCTCAACACTGCGTATTATTTCTTAACTGTTGTTCTGCTAAAGTGCGTCATAACAGAACTGTTGAAGTTGTTCAGTGGTAATTAATGTACCTAATGAAGTCCATTAAAAACATTTTCCCACTAAAAATACTTAGATCTATATATTTTGCACTGTTTCAATCCATTGCCACATATGGAATGCTAGCTTGGGGAAGTGCTACAAACATAGCAATTGACCCAATTCAAAAAATTCAAAAAGCCTTAATTAAACTAATCCTGAAAGTACCATTCTACACAGATTCAAGCGAAATTTACAAAACATTGGAAGTCATGTCAATAAGACAACTCTATGCCAAATATGCACTTCTACACCTTCTCCAACACAAACTCCATATTCCAATTCAACCAAAAACCTCAATAAAAACCAGGTCCTCAACAAATAAAACACTGAACATACCGATAACGCACACAACACATGGACAAAGACACTTTCAATATTACGCAACCAAACTTTTTAATTGTATGCCCATTACTCTGAAACAACTAATAACTGCAAATACGTCTACAAACATTCACAAAAAACTTATCTCAGCCTGGATCAAAAATCAAGATTTTAACTTCATTCAAAACATAATAACTCCAAACCAAACGTAAACAAACTATAAAAAATGTAAGATATATATATACATATTTTTTTAATAATTTTTTTTATAAATAAACAGTTTAAAATAAGCACTAATTTAAAAAATAAATAAAGAAGAAAATTTTTACTACAACACATAAATACTTGTCACACTTAAACATAACCACGTAAACACCTCAGCACAGGTTCTCCTAGTGAGGTGTTCACGAAACAAACAACATTACCCAACCACAGTTTCACAGTCACTAACCTACCTTACACACAACACAACAAAAAGTTCATAAATTATGTTATTAGCTATTATGTATAAATATTAATAACTTTATGTGAACGCTGTAATATTATATAGAAAAAAAAATAAAAAAAAAAAAAAATAAAATTGCTAAATTAGATAAATAATCATTTATTAATTGTCAGCAGCGCAACAATTTTGATTCCGAAGAACTTTTATGACTTAGCGTTGAGATGTTAGAAATAATACGTAAAAATAATCATTTGATTTGAAAGATGCATATATGCACCTATACAGTGTCTTTTGAAACGTACTAAAATTATTTTAACCAGTGATTTTTGACAACATTTGGAGTAAAAAAAAAAAGTTACGGTCTCCAGTGACTTTTTTTTCTACAAAATCAAAAAAAAAAACTTCCACATGTCGTCAGTCGTCACTTATCCGAATAACCTACCAACCCCTCACACCACTCTGTTAATACCTACTGATTTTTTAAATGTTTTTAGTTAAGTTAAAAAACATCAAAAATGCACCTGTGACCAAAATTTCATTTTTTTTTCTCCAAATAATGTCAGGAATAACTGATTAAAGTATGTGAAGTGAGTCCCTGTTTATATCTGTATTAATTTTTTTAAATATGTCACTTATTTTTGTTATTTCTTTCACTTCTTGCTTTTCAATCTCGTTTCTTAATTGACAATTGTTCGCGTGGGTTACAATTTATATTAAAATCGAGGTATCGCGTAGAATTTTTGGTTTTTATTAAATCCATCAATCAGTATATGTAAGTATGAATTTTTTATATTGTCTGCGATGTATTTTGTGTCTGGACGAAGCAAAGTTCTGTTTTAACTCGACCATATTGTTACGTTCCGGTTCCGGTGCAAGATAGTGGCCTTGTTGGGTATTAATATTTAAATCCGCTAGAGTTCCCACGATCGTGGCTTCTACTAAGAGCTGTCAAATCTGAAAAATTAATATTAATGTACCTACCGGCAAAAAGAAAAAAATAATTGTCATCAAGATCATGATATTTATATATTATATCTACTTTAATATATTTTGAGTTCATAAGAAATTTTGGTGCTGAATTATTAATAAAAAGGAAAAAATTTACATGTTTTTTGAAATGCGATATCTGCTGTTCACAAAACGACTAAATAATTACCATAAGAATGAAAAATAAATTTTGAGTTACTCAAAAAGTTGAAATTTGATAATCAAATTATTCTAGAAAATTCTAAATCTTTAAAAAAAAAGCTGTAAACCCCTGTTATCCATATTTCTAAATTAAAACTTTCTTTATATAATTGCTATTTGTATGTTAATACCAGGCAAGAGACACAACTGCTAAAACTGAGGGAACTGATGGGAAAGAGGAAGGTGTAAAAGAACCTGGCTATTTAAATCTGGTGATCATACACAGCTAAAGCCATTTGAAGCAACATTTTAATTTTGAATGGTGATCTTCAACAAAATTAAATTAAACCGTTTCTCCATTGGTTTAGAAAAATCTTTCCGCTTAAAAAACATATTAGAATCTCGTGTTAAATAAAACATTGCTTGTCAACTTATTTGTCATGAAGGATATTCCCATAAAAACGGGGACAGTAAAAATGTTGCCCCATTTTGTGTAGAAGTTATAAATAAATAAATAAAAATCTTGTTTCTAAGTATCAACATTATTTAAGCTTTAATAAAAATAAAGCATTTTTAAGAAAATCCTAAGTGATCTCATTTCCGCGGCGATACACTTAATGTATATTCGCTAAAGGACAGCATCCGAGATCGATTACTAAAAATGACATATTACAGTGTGGGATGATGAACGACATGCCAACATTCAATGGACTATTTTCCCCTCGACAAATAATATTAACAACTCGAATCAATCCAACAAGAAGAAAGATTGAGAAAGATGGAGTGAGACTAAATAATATAATGTACATATTATCTTAATACGAAACGTACCTAATTCATCAAATCTGAAATGAATTAAGTGCTTTCTATTATAATTAATACTTAAATAATAACTATTAAATAATGAACACTTCACTTTGAAAATTGAAACAACGGTGGTAATAACAGAATAAATAACTTTTCATTTTTAATGTTAGCTCCAACCAGAAGACCCTTACATCGGAGCCGGAGTTATCAATGGGGATGTATTGTTAAGAAGCTAATAATAGGAAATTAGTTCTTTTTAAATCAATTTCTAGACGTATTAACTCTTTTTTACAAAAAAACATAAATTGATTTTGAAAGATTGTTATTTTATCTGGTACATGCAGTTTTAAAATTTTGAAAAACTAAGTGTATTTTTAATATACTAAGGTTACACTGTTAGTCGTTGGCAGATTTGTTCAATTTTTCAACAATACAAATTTGAAATCATATAATCACACAACAAAATAAATCAATACATAATCTAGTCAACACAGTTTTTAAAAATTTTAATTTTAGTTAAATTAAAATCATTAAAAAATAAATCCGGGAACGTTTTTGTGACAAAAATACCTCTGTTTTTCTATTTATTTAAGGTCTTAATTTAAAATATTTAAATTTTTTTACACACATATTTTATTTAGACATTATTGAAAAATCATAAATACTTATGATCAAAAAATACAAAAAGTACACGATATTTAATTTTTTTTTTTTTTTTATAATTTATCATCTTGCGTTTTGAGCATTTTTATTGCTTACTTGGATATAGGAATACATTAAAGCAAGTGTTTAATAAATTAAATAGATATTTTCTGTTTTTAATTTTAAAAATTTGATAGGGGAATAATCGATCTTTCTCATTGGAAGATCCCTGTACAGTTGCAGGTATTTTGAAACTTTTATTCACAGCTGCTGGTCAATCGCTCTCAAGGAAAAGAAGAAGCGAACCATCATTGAGTCCCTTGCTGAAGATGGTAGCAAACAAAAGGCCAGGGAGTTATTCAATCACAAGTCAATCATAAAACCTACCCGCTCTAGTGCAGGAGTGCCTTCCTGTTCCGAAAAAATCCATATTTATGCAAGTTAAAAATAAAATGTAAATACCTTCATTACCTGCAATAATTTTTTTTGAGAATTAGAAAAAACGATAAAAATACTCTATTGACATACCGAAAGCAAAAAACTCAGCATTTCCTTCATTCATGTTCCAACGATTTAATCCGTTACTTAAAATAAGTTAATCTACTGTACATTCCACACCCAAGAGAGATTTTCAATTATTTGTATACTTCACAATAAAAAAAGGTGAGCGCTAAGGCTGGCAGAAGCGGATTATTCCTGGAAAATTCCTGGCAAGGGATAAAAATTACTTTGTAAGGACATCATTATGTAAAAAAAATCAGCCCGTAAGCCCGTTTTTTTACTGAGATACATATATTTTAAATAAATAGCCGGCTAGTAGCCGATTTCAAAGAAATTAGTGCATGTGTGTGAGTGCGAGTGAGTGATATAATGCATTACCATCCACAACGAGTGTATCTACCGAGTTTTAGCCGATAGGATGTCAGAAAGTTGGTTATTTTCCACTTCCAAGATTTGTATTTATTCATTCATTCACGAAAACAAAATAGAAATTCGATTAGATTTTAATGTGACATTATAATTTAAAATAAAACAATCTCTAAGTAAAAACCACATTTTTTTTAAATATTTATAGAGCAGTATAACACTATACTGTAATAGTAGTAGTAGTACTGGAGTGGAGTTTTATACTGCCCTGAAGAAGCTACGGCTGTAGCGAAACCCGGAAGCCATTAATTATATAAAAATAAAAGTGGCGTATACTAAAATATCTTTTTACATCCTATTTTATATTAACATTCAAGAATTTATCAATTGTTACCCCAAGCAATCATAATTCTAGTAATATTTGTCAAATATAATTGACCTGTCCTTTCATATTTGCAACCATACAAATATACTCCCGAACTTTGTAGATAGGTACCTACGTATTCAACTAACTTTACAACATCCATTTACCGAAAAAAGTCTGATTCAATATTATCGCCAGATAATGATTTAGTCTAATGAAACTTAAAACGCCATGTCACGGTCGGCCAAATTATCCGTGAAAACTTCCGAATAAATCTCTCAGTCCCGAAAAGAGTCCTGAATATTTTTTTCGGATAAATCGACCGCGACGCGTTCATTAGGGAAGTTTTCCAATTTTGAATCGGTGTTTTCAAAGGTGCGAAAAACCCGCCAATCACCGCGAGCCGAGTCTTTCCGAACCTGAAAAAGCTCGAAAAATAGAAGCCTGAAAAGAGAAGCCTGATTGATGACAGCCGATACTCTTTTTACAGCGTACATTTTAAAATAACCTTCAACCCCTGACAGCGCAGGAGCTTTAAAAGATGCCTGTAGATTGAAACTCCAAATGGTTTCACTAAAATGCTTTTAGCTTAATTCACAGGCGGTTTTCAAAAGATTTCAGTCGATTCAAGTCATTTATATTAGCGCTCTGATAATGCTGCAAATGTTGATCAAAGGCAGTTGATTTGTCGTATTAAGTTCTCCACGAGAAGACTCAGAACGTCAATAAATCCATTTAAAAGCCACTTGCTTACCACGTGGCTTAGAGCGAAATTTCATAATGGGACGATTCATTTTTCTATGCCAAATACGATATGACCCAGATGCTGGAACATTAATCTATTTAATCTAGAAATATATATCTTAGATAAAAAATTCTTATTTTTTTACAATAATTTACATTAAACACACAGAAGGATAATAATTACCCTGGCCCTGAGAAAAATAATTCCCTCATGGCCTGTGTCATCTTTGGAGATGCTGTGTGGAGGATATTTTTAGGAAAGGAAAGGAAAGGAAAAGGGTACGATGGGTGGGAAGGAATCTGGGGGTCAGTATGTCCAGGAGTGACGGACGTATGAATCAACCCATCCCACTGAGTGTAAGGCAATAGTCCGAGAGAGTCACACTGGAGAGGTCATAAGGTTTCCCTTTACCTGTCTCTCACGATCCGGCCTGCCACATAGTTGGTGGGCAAACGCATCGGCCACCAAGATCCAGACAAACCTCACTCTATGAACCCGGCCACCCCTGCTAAGTCACCAACATAGCAAGACACTTGGAGTGACCGCTGGCAAAGGTGTTTGTTATCCAGTAAATTATTCCCGGGTGACAGTACTCATACCCGCCCCCTATTTTTTACTTAGAAATCGCACGGGAACCACAGTGAAAAACATTGCAGAGATAATACATACATTTTAAACATAAAATTTCATGATTCAAACGATGTTGAAAAAAGTTCTTTCGACCCCAAAAAGTCAGATATGGCCTTTTGCAGGGTAGACCCAGACTGAGTACAGAAGTGGGACAAAGTTTTCCACGACATAGTTTTTAATGAGATATTATTAATAATAAAAGTACTCATTCTGACTCCAGAAAGTCCACCGTGTTCTTTTTTAAATATCCTAACATTAGATTACATCTGGTAACATTAAACTGTACAGGAGGTAGGTACTGTTTAATATCCAGGAGACCCCTAGCAGACGACTGGCTGGGTGGAAACTCCCGCATTTTTCATTTAACCGCCGTTTTTATCTGTTTTCCCGCGTTTTTTAGATCAAGCGACGAAAGGTGCCACGGTCGACAAAGACAGGCGGAGGAACTACCATTTAGTTTTGAACTTTCGAATAATTTACTTTATTTAGAAGGTTTTACACTATGACAATTTCAAGATTACATTTCGTTTAGTCGATTGAATTATTATTTTTTTATAAGAAAAACTCTCTTTTTAACTTTTGAACCGGTAAAACGTGAGATCTGGATTCGAGTCCCAGTTGCGACCATTATGTTTTATTATTTTTCTGTGTCTTGTTCATTTTCATATTTTAGTTTAGATTATTTATTTTTTTTACATTAGGTCCACACAGGAGGTCCTGAGGAAAATAATTTCCCTCAGGGCCTATGTCATCTTTGGGGATGCTGTGTGGAGGGTATTTTTTAAGGAAAGGAAGGAGAGGAAGTTCTGGAAAGGAAAAAGGTATGAGGGTTGGGTAGGAATCTGGGGTCCAGTGAGTCTAGATCATCCGCCACCAAGACCTAGATAAACCTTACCCCATGAACCCGGGCACCCCTGCTAAGTCACCAAACGTAGCGAATTACTTGGAGTGACCTATGGCAGAGGTGTTGGTTATCCAATAAATGGTTCCCGGGGCGGCGGTACCCATTTCCGTTGCCTTGATTAAATTTTTAGAGTATTTATAGCAAAAAAAATCTTAAAACTACATCGATAACATTTCAAGCATACTAACATTTATTGTAATATAAGGTTTTAAGGTTAAACTCAAAGCAAATTAGCAAATTCACCCTATACAAATTCATTAAATTATAATGTCAAGAAACAAAGAAATTGCTTTCTTCGATAATTTATTGATAGTTGATACCTACGATTGAATTATCAAATCTGAATAAATGTAAAATTTTATAATAAAGTGGTTTAAAAGAAAGTAATTTTTTATACAATTATAATGTCGAGCCGTATAGAAATGTATTTCTTCGATAATTTTATAGCAGTAAACACGTCTGAAAAAGCAAAACTGTATAAAATGTGAGAATTCATAATTAAATGGTTTAAAACATATATACTTTGACATTTTTATACCAATGATTACAACATAAAAAGCAAATTGTATAAATTGTAAAACTGTATGATAAAGTTGTATAAAGTAAAAAAAAATCATTTAAATTATATTGTCAAGCCGCGAGAATATATATATTTGTTTAATTAATAATTTTTTAAATGTTAGAGTTTTTGACAATTTTTTTAACTACCATACTAGGCTAATGCGCGTGTTGTGGTAGTCATACATAATAAATATATGAACTAAAAAATACTTTATTATAGATACAGATAATAAAAACTATGGTAAAATTGCTTTCTTCGAATATTTCATATCAGTAAGGATGACTGAAAAAAGATTAATTTTATAAAAGGTAAATTTGTATAAATAAAGTGATTTAAAACAAAGTGGTACTTAAGTGAGATTAATTTTTTTTTTAAAGTTTTTGATGAAATACAATTCTAAAGAAATGGTTAAGTACCACGGAAAAAATATGTACCGCAAAAAAGTTAAGTTTGAATGATATCTCAGAAATATCATCAACATTGCTGATAATGTTTCAACATTATTTGATTACTGCCAAATCCGTCAAGAGTTCCTGAACTTCAAAAAGGTGAGCGCCACTCCGGAACTTTCCCTTTATTTTTTTGTATAATTACTTTTTCAAGTAGACGCCGCGAGCTCCGGGGGTTTCTAATAATTAAATTTCTTGTAAATCCGCACGGGGCGACACTGAGAAATATTTAAATCAAATTCGTTTTGAATTAAAGCAAATTTGAATATCTATCTCATTCTCCTCCCCCTACATATTAATGGACAGGAATCTTAGACGCCCAAAGCAATGGTTTGCTCTATATCAAAGAATGCAATTATTTCGTAATACCAAGATTAAAAACTTAATTTCAAAATTTAATAACAAAAATGAATATCGTGTAGGTTATTTTTTAATTTATCAAAATGAAAATGTGATTGTTAGCTCTACCATTGAAAATGTTTTTTTTTTGTTTATGCGGCGAAGATGAAAGAGTTCAAATATTAAGAGGGCATTACCGGAAATTAGTCCTTTTTAAATCAAATTCTAGACGTATTGACTCTTTTTTACACAAAAACAAAAATTGATTTTGAAAGATTGTTATTTTATCTGGTACACGCAGTTTTAAAAGTTTGAAAAACTAAGTGCATTTTTAATATACTAAGGTTATACCGTTGGTCGTTAGCAGATTTGTTCAATTTTCAAACAATAGATTCTATTAAACAACACAAATTTCAAATCATATAATCATAGGTTAAATAAAATAAATTAATACATAATCTAGTCAACAGAGTTTTAAAAAATTTAATTTTATTTCAATTAAAATCATTAAAAAATAAATCCGAGAACGTGTTTTGTGACAAAAATACCTCAGTTTTTCTATTTATTTAAGGTCTTACAAACTTAAATATTTTAAATATTTTATTCACTTATTTTATTTAGACATTATTAAAAAATCATAAAGTACACTATATTTAATAATTTATCATCGTGCGTTTTGAGCATTTTTATTACTTGAATGTAGGTATATAAAAAAGCAAGTTTTGAATGAAATAAATCGATATTAAATATTTAATTTAAACAATTTGAATAATCAATCTTTCTAAATGGAACCTCCTTGTACAGTTGCAAGCATTTAAAAACTGTTATTCTGAGCCGCTGGTTTGAAAATTGGAACAATTAGTCAAATTTTTGACGTTAATTTTCACGTTCTATTAAGATCTATTCAAGTTCTGTAATTATTTCCGTTTTAGAAAGCAACTAACCTATAATGATACAATAACAGAACTCGAATAGAACGTACACAGAGCGTGAATATTAACCTCAAATATTTGATGAATCATTATTATTTTTTTAAACAACCCTTCCTAAAACTTAATTCATCGTAATTGAAAACTTAAGACTAAAGACAGTTTTTCTAAAATTAATAAAAGTATCACAAAAATAATTTTAAAAAAGACGTACGCGCACATTTTTTTTGTAAAATTTCAAGTTTTTAATTGGATTAAGCTTTTACAGCGGTTTTTTTCAGTGTTTTAGGCACCCGCTTTTTGTAACCAATCCGTGATATTTTTAAGAGAATTTATTTGAAAAAGCCTAAAGCTCACCTTGCAACTCTCACACAATACATTTACGATGTAAAATACCCGACGTCGTAAATAAAAATGCTTTTTGTACGTATCGCTTCACAGTTATGGAGGAAAAACTCGTGATTAATGACGTAATTACGACGAAAACCGTGAAATACAGTTTTCATTTCCTCCTAGCTCTTCTGCGCTCCGGGCTCTAAACTAGAATACGCCCTCATAGATGGAAATTTTATGTTCAAACAATCATCTCGTTTTCGTCATTAAATATTTTTAGCGCTTATATTCCATACGCTTTACGTCACGAACCAATTTAGGCGGAGTGCCTCAGAAATTTCAATAAATTTTATCGGATATTAACATCCGAGTCAATAATAACGTAATGGAAGCTGCTGCGTGTTTCTAAATTTAATACTAATACCGTGTAAAGAGAAATAAGATGACGGAGGTGGAATTTTCGTAAAATGATTACGCTAAGTTTGTCTTACAACAAAGTATTTGTAAGGTTTATTAAAATTATATTTTTATGACAAAGTTTGATCTTCGAGAAGTATTCAAGTGTGATTAAATAGAAGAATATAACCTAAGTTTTAGCAATTAGGACACAAAAGAAATGGCCTGGAAATATTCATAATGTTATATATTATTAAGGTAAATACTTCTTTACGCACGCTTGACGGGGGATAAGCTAGCGAATGTGTAACGGAAATTGAAATGCGTTGAAAAGAGAGAGTGCATGAAATATTTCAGTCAGTATTTTTAAATACCAGTTACCAGTGACGCGCCAAACGCGGACATCGATGCGAACGGCTTGATCGGGCGAGGCAAATGATAATAAATTGAAATAAATATTTGTAGAAAATTCAAATATGTATATACATGTATCTATATATGTTATACATATAAACATTTATTTTGATATACACATAGATGGAAGTATTTGCTTCAGTCGTGTGGTGTAAAGTACACTCTTTTTTTTATGATGTTATATGTTATCCCAAAATACGATTAATGATAACGATTAGGAATTTTCTGATATGAAATAAGTTTGGGCTTTGATTGACTATTCAGATCTAGTCTCTTGATTACGATCCTTGACTAAGAATCAGGAGATGGTGGGTTAAAATCAAATTTATTTCACATTTATTTATTTATTAATTAAAAATGATATTTAGTATGTTTGCAGCACGTTCCTTATTGATAGATATTTTAGTATCACCTTAGTGAAAGACAACTATTCAGAATCGGTTTTGAACCCATTACCTTCGATCCAAGAGCCAAAGATCTGGCACCTCGACCGCAGAAATGACAATATCCTATTTAAAATGTTTTGGAATCATATTTCAAAGAACTGCTGAAATTGTAACACTTAAAATAATATGGATATAATCCTTTCCTACATAATATTACATGGTATGACTGTTTTATTCTAAGATATTTAATGTATCTAAAGTGCGTAGCAGCTATTACACATCTGCATTGTAATGTTGTCCGAAACGTTGGCTAAAGTATAAACATAAATTACGGTGACCCGACAATTAATCTCCCGAAAGTTGGTCCCCCAAAATTATATTTATGATAAAAGTATATTTTTTTTAAATTCAAACCTAAAATCTACCTCGAAAATATCTGTAATAATAATTTTGTGTGAATATTTATTTAGGTACAGTGTCGATTCTTTTACATATAGGTACGTAGATATGTACAGTATCTATTTAAAGACAATTCTTTTTATCCTTGATGCATTTGAATGAAGATTTATACTTTTTTTTATTCCGCGGTATATCCTCTCATACTGTCATGGAATATATATCTATTCGAAAACGTAAAAATAAATTAAATTAAATTTCACTATTATTAGCTCACTAAAATTGCAGGAAGTTTTGAAGAAAATTAGATTTCGTGATTCGGGAAAAAAATAAAACGAAAGGTCCATATTTTATGTTTTGTAGAAAACTTAATTTTTATTCCATAATTGTATTCCAAAATATACAATTTTTTTTTTTTTTAAAACAAATATATGTGATGTGGTCACAATCACAATGTGTTTGTAAAAAATATAAAAAGGGAAAATAACACTTTTTCTGGATAAAATCAAGATATTAAACAATAACCACACCAAAATTTTTTAACAAAATAAAACGAATGAAAAATAATGGATGCTCAAAATTTTATGATGACATAATATGATAACAGTAATTATTTTGAAAAAAATATTAATTATCATAACTTAAAAATACATGTTTTAGTTGTTTTTTTCTGATTTTCAAAGCATTTTAGCGATTTAAAAAAATACATTTATTTAAAAAAACAAAAAATTTATATGCAGATCTCATTTTTTTTAAGACGTATCTTTTGAGACCCCAGGCATTTCTGAATTCAAAAGTTGAAATAATGGACTCACCCTAGTGAAAATCTCAAATCATTTATATGGCAGCTATTGATTAATATCATATACCAATACGCTAGAGAGATACACCATAAGAGGGAATTATTTGACAATGGTGAAGACCTTCATATTTCACTGAGGCGTAACAACGAAATAAGTGTAGGTTTCATCTCCACCACATTCACAATCGTAATGCACCCGCTTTGAGAATGCCACAACCCCACCCTTATTACGTGAGTATTAAGCATGTATTTCCATTCTGAATTCAGCGAGGAATGTTACTTCATTACGAAACTCATTTGGCCTGACAAGTAACGGGCGTAATGAGCATCGCTTTGTGGGGCTTAAAAGATTTTATACTTTGCCCTTCGTACGTTTTCAATACTAAGACGTTATTCGTGAAATTCGTTATATACTCGTAGAATGGTAAATTCAAGTGATCTTTATTATGCAATATGGAATATTAACAGATTTATTTGGAACTACATAAATCAATCGTGAATAGTAAAGCTTGTAAATCATATTATCGACTTTATGAGTTTTATATGTTTGTTTTTAATCGGTTTTGCCTGCGGTGTTATGCTCTTTCATCCACAACGTATAGGATAATCAAGAAGTAAAAATCCAAAGGTCACTGGCTCAATTCCCGGCGTGCACAATATATATAGATATTTTTTATTTTTATTCGTGTAATTTCCCAATTAATTTATTAAAAATAATATGTAGTATATTAATATGTAATAATATGTATTATATTTACTGCCCAGAGTCGGAGATACTCTCAGTATCACCCTAATGTGAGACCACCATTCAGAATTGAAACGTTAATTGAAATGGCTTTAGCCATGTTTGGTAACCAGATCTAAATAGCCAGGTTCTTCCCCACCTTCCTTTTTCCCATTTCCTTACCCACCCCACTAACTTCAGCCTCACAGCATACCCCAATTGTGGAAGCCATAGTCTCACTGGCTAAAGGCGGTGCGGAGCGGTTGGGACTCTCGTGTGGTATTATGATCTTTTATCAACAATGGGTATTCATATCGGCACTTTACATACATGAAACATTGCTAACGAGCGAAAGTATCCACGTTTATGAAGAACTCAAACTATAGTTTTAGGACAGGATGTCCTAAAACTATATAAAACTAAACTGATGCGGAGTTTGTTCAACTTTGAAATTCGTGTTTTTTCCTTCACAGTTTTTACTGCTTAAGAGGCTAGACTTTGAACCACACGCGGAACACCCGCAACTGTCATTCTATCCCGCTCACAATAAGCTCACGCACACTTACAATACATGCGAATGCGAAATGTGCGAATGAGACAACGCTCAAATTTACCTACAGAAATCGCTCGAAAAGGGGTTTATGGAGAATACACTTTTCTACACCGAAACTTTCACGAAATTGAAATTTAAAAAAAAATATATTTTCTAAAAAGAAGAATCTACGTCGGTAGCTTTTTATAATTTTATAATTCTTTATGAGAGTTGAGTTAGCAGCACTTTTTCCTTAAATAATATTTTTTGATAAATCGTACATGTTTGACAGTGAATGTTTACGTTAATACGAAACGCATCGAAAATTCGAAAACATACCGACATATTTTTCACCTTCTAGAAGGCAGTATAAAAAAATGTATTTATTTTGTGCAATTTTCAATGTAGAAAAGTGTTTTTTCCCGGGCGTCCTTTTTGTATGGGCCGAAAAGCGAAGTCTATCATCTTAATCATTCAAATCATGTTCAGAAAGATGTACCTACGTAGCAATCTTTTGCAAAGTTGGCAAATGTAATAAAAAAAAACATTTTATTATATTCCTCAATATATGTCAGCAAAGTGGCACAAAGTAACCTTGAAAGAAACGTCGATCTGTAAACCTTTTTTCGGTTCGCGAGAAACAAACACATTCCGCCGTCAGTTACAAAACCTTTATTCAATTTCCCGAACCAGATATGCGCTAAAAAAGGGCGCGAGGAAGCCGAAATGATTTTCGGAAACTTCCGCAACAACTCTTGTTCTAACCGGACATCCGGGATAGATTAGGAGACCCACGCGTTTGCCGACCGAAAGTTTAGTAAAAAAAGTTTCAGTTATTTCAGAACCATAGGGAATCACCTATAAAATAAACGATATAGCGAGGCCAAAAGTAAAGTTTCCAAAGCCAAACAACCGTGAAAGTTTTAAGAGGCTCCTTTGCAAACTGGTTTGAACTAAATACGGTATTTCATTCACCCCTTTACCCCTCCAAGAATGTACATACCTAAGACTTGGGAACAAACCTTATAATATTAAAATAACACTTAAGTTTTGTGCTGCGGTGGCTTTACGGTTTCCTTATCGGGGGTGTTTCGAGAGTTTGGCTGCATTTTTACTTATTTAAAAGGCACTTCGAGATTTGGTTTCACGATACCCCAGAATGTCTCTGATTTTCTGGCTAAGATGTAATGAAAAATAACGGTCAGACCGTCGCTAAAAAACTGTCATAGTTTTACATGTTGCGGTCTGGACCATTCAAGATTATTGAAAAGATAAAGAACAAAGGAACCCAGGATCATTCGAAGAAATAGAAAAATAAATATGACTAGCTTTAGAAGAAATGGCAATATTATTATCTTCGTAAGACTATTTTCTTGTGTATGTACTAGTAATAACTACCCAGCTTCGCCCGAGTGTAAAATCTTTTTTTTGCTTATTAAAATTTTTTGAAAACTTTGAACAAACAATACGGCATATTATCTTATTTTGGACAATTACATAGGAACTCATACAGGGTGTTACGGGACGTACTTGACTTACAAATGATTCCTCCGATGACATTTTTATGTTAAAAAAAAAAAATTAACTATCAATTTATTTTGTCCACCACATTTAATTACTGGTCACTCAGTCAACTAATCGCCTGACTTCTCACCCCAACCCTACATGTTTGATAACTACTATTTTTTTTATTATTTAAGTTGGAAATAAAAACTTCAAAAATGTTACCGGAGACCAAAATTTCATGTACAGTTTTTACTCCTAATAATGTAAGGAATCTTAGGTTAAAGTAAGTAAATTATGTCCTTTAAACAATGTATAGATATTTCAAAGCACCAAATCCCTTGATGAAAATGACGTTTCTAGCTAAAAAATCCAAACACAAAAAACACTGTAAAAGTTTCAAGATTCAAAATGACGAAATGAATTTATATGGATACGTTGACCTAAAATATGTTTTGCTTTATAGTAAACATTTTTATTATTTCTTAAACATGATATCATTTCAAAATAACTTCTACATAAAAGACAAGAATAATATATTTTGCCAGCACCACTCCAGTCAAGAATACGAAACTCGAGATACACGTTAAATAAATCTGGTCGAATGCGGGTCACATTTCAGAAATCGGCAAATTGATAACAACACACCCAGCCTCCATTGTATTCAATGTGAGTGCAATCTCAACTCGCTCACTTATCTTGAGGGGACACTTTTACTGAAAAGGCCATTCCAACATCAAGGGTCAAGTGTCCCTCATGGGACAAGGGATGGACTGATTCATGAAAGGGTTCTAGGGTTGTACTCGCTCTGACTAAGTTGGAAAGCGAGTTCTGTACAGTATTTAAGAGAACTGGCAAAATCGGGCCTCACACCAAAAATGTAACTTAAGTTCCTGAATATATCTTTAAAAATGTTATACTCATCGTAATTTTTTGTTATTGTTCTATTTCTAAAATAAGCAGACATTTTAAATATTCGAATGCGATGTGGAAACTTACGAATCGAATATTTGTAATTTTTTTTTCCAACATAAACTTTATGTATGTTTTAATGAGAGCTTTTATAAATGCGAGTCATGATAGTGTATTTATTTTTAAAAGAGTTCTGCCGTAATGTCTGGGTAACATTAATTAAAATTAAATTCAAGTTTTTCCCTTTTGATGCAAGCCCAAGGTGTAAGTCTTTGAAATGGTTTAGAGATAGGATTCGAGTTCAGCTTTTAGGTACAACATTTGTAGGGACATTTGCTTCACTTTGGAATGTAAATACATGCGCATATTGACATTTGCAACATCTCCAAGAATTAACATAAATTGATCTAGATGTGTTGGAAGTTGTAACACGTGACTGCAGCTAGCTTACTCATCTCGTAAACAACTTATGCTCTCCTGATACTAAAATGAGCAAAGTGTAGTGGAATAACCTATGTGATAATTGTGAAAACTAATGGATTATTTCATGGCCTCTGCTTAAACTGTCCACTGGCGCTACTCGTCAAGTAACGTGTTTTATTGGTTCAGCACTGCTAAGTAACGTTACCCGTTAAGAGGGTATTACCAGAGAATACCGGAAATTAGTCCTTTTTAAATCAAATTCCAGACGTATTGACTCTTTTTTACAAAAAAACATAAATTGATTTTGAAAGACTGTTATTTTATCTGGTACACGCAGTTTTAAAATTTTGAAAAACTATGTGAATTTTTAATATACTAAGGTTATACCGTTAGTCGTTGGCAGATTTGTTCAATTTTCAAACGATAGATTCTATTAAACAACAGAAATTTCAAATCACATAATCATACATAAAATAAATCAATACACAATCTGGTCAACACAGTTTTCAAAATTTAAATTTTAGTTCAATTAAAATCATTAAAAAATAAATCCGAGAAAGTGTTCTTGACAAAAATACCTCAGTTTTACTATTTATTTAAGGTCTAACAAACTAAAATACTTAAAATTTTTTTACACACTTATTTTGTTTAGACATTATTGAAAAATCATAAATACTTATGGTTAAAAAATTCTTACAATAAGTACACAACATTTAATAATTATCATCGTGCGTTTTGAGCATTTTGATTGCTTACTTGAATGAAGGTATATATTACATTAAAGCAAGTTTTGAATGAAATAAATCGATATTAAATTTTTAATTTTAAAAATTTGATACGGGGAATAATTGATCTTTCTCAATAGAACCTCCCTGTACAGTTTGCAAGCATTTTTAAACATTTATTCTCAGCTGCTGGTCAATCGCTCTTAAGTTAAGATTATCGAATTGGGAACTAGTTGATCGTAGTCAACCAGTTGCCGGTGTAAATTAAAAGATTAGCGATTTTCCATGTTAAACTAATTATTAAAATGACTTGACTATTTTATAGTAGTTACTCAACAGTTTACTAAGAAGTGATGAAATGTGTCCTTAATCAGTATTTGTGTTGAAAATGTATTAAAAGGGAGAACAAAAGAAAGGCATGTTTTAAATTATTCCGTTTTCCGTGAGATGATTCAAATTGAGAAGCACTTTGAATAATAAAAGTGGGCCTTTTATATGTCGCCAGTAAATCCTTTAGAAAAACATAAATAAAATAATAATATTCTGAATAAGGAAACGGGAATGAACAAAGGAAGAATCCTGAATTTAAATCGGAATTACGAACAATATAGACGCCTCAAAGATCGAACGCCATCGCGAAATCCCAATCAAGAGACACACTGTTTTCTTATTTTGAATAATGGGCTTGTATTGTGTTCCCAGAACCACCTCGAATAGATGTAGTCTTTCACTGTGGGTTGAGCGCCAAAAGAACGTGCCGCAAACCGAGGAAAATCATGAAAATGTAATAAAATCAATGCTCTAATAACTACAAGGAATTCGGTGGATTGATCTGCTTGCATGGCCTTGAGTGAGAGGGTTTGCTCTCAGACAAATGAGGTTAAATATTTTCTTTTATGTAATAAATACGAAATAGCTTTTTTAGTGTGTGAATGTTTAGAATGTATTAGAGTAATACATATAGCATTTATACAGAGTAGACCGCCTAATTCTATTCTGCTTATTTACTACTACGATATATATATCGCCATACTAGTATATACATAAATATTATCAATCAATAAAAGCATTTTCTAAGTTACCTACCTAAAACTCCAAAAATAATAATAGGAAAGATCTGATGTAAAGCAACTAACTAACTAACCATCACGCCGTTTCCCCGCAGGGGTAGGCAGAGAGGACGGACCGCCAAACAACTCGGTCTTGGCAGACGCTCCTTGCCTCATTCACATTCATACATCTTCTCATACATACTCTTCTATTATTCTGACTCTGGACATGGCCCGACTCAAGTATCTGATTTACTTGATCGTGCCACGTCTTCCTTGGGCGTCCTCGGCTTCTTATACCGTTCACATTCGCGTTATAAATTCTCTTTACACTCCTTTCTTCATTCATTCGCTCAACATGCCCAAACCATCTAAGCGTCCCTTTCTTAATCTTACTTACTACGCTCACGTCAGCCTTGCATTCTTTTCGGATCTCCACATTCCTCACACGATCATACATGGTTTTACCACACATACGCCTCAGGGATCTCATTTCTACAGCATTCAGTCTACTTTCATCCTTTCTCTGCATTTCCACGCTTCACTGCCATACATCAGGGTAGGTACCAGTACTCCATTGTGGACTGCTAGCTTCGCTTCTGTGGACAACTTTTTGTTGGTTCCAACGGCGTTCAATCCTCCATTAATGGCGTTACCTGCATTCACCCTTCTTTCGATATCCCTATCAGCCTTCCCATCTCTCGTAAACATACTTCCCAACTAATACCTTGTAAATTTGACAGCTTTAATCAGAGTATTGCTCTTATTTTTAGTTATTCAAAGTTATTATCAGATTGCTAGCATCCAAAGTTCCTAACAAAATTTAATGAAAAGATCTAATATCAGAGCTTTATAATGAAGCGTGATAAAAGCTTAAGCTGTTAAAATAAACCAGGAGATTTCAAATAAAATTGCAGTCATCACATGTTATTTTTTTGGTTTCCAAAAATCAAAGAAAAAATTATTTACTTATAATCCCACGAAGCCCTCCCATAATAAGTGGGTAAAAATTTTAATTCCGTTGGGATTGGCGCCTTTTTCCAACCGTATTATTCGCGAAATTCTCAACCCGCTCGTCACCTCTTTTGAATTGGTCAAATTTAAAAAAAAAAATCGGCTTTGCGCAGTGTCGTTAGCCCGTTAGTGTAATCTAAAAAAAAATATCGAGTTTGCGGAACAATGTGAAAAAATGCACAGGTGGTTTGAATTTTTCAGGATCGTTAAAATTCCGCAAACGAGAATTCGTAAAACTCGTGTAGCAATGGAAACCAATTTGTGTGAAGGGCTGCGGTTTAGTTGCCAAAATATGGATTTAAAAACATATTCATGCTCCTATGTCATAAAAAAGAAAAGTCTGAACGTTTTCTGTTCAAATTTTCTTGTTAAATCTTGATTCTAACTTAACATATTTTCTCGCAAAACACATACTAACCAACATAATGAACTTTCTACAGAAGTTAATTGTTTAAAGGACAAATTTCAACGAGCTCAACGATTTTTTACTCACCATACTGATAAGAATCTATGTAAAATGCTAAACAGCAAGAAATGTTTAAAGGAAGGGTAATTTAACACGTGAGGTTCGTAAACAGTCAAGATTTTTCAGAATTTAACACACTTAATTGATAAATATCAATCTTCAGGTATTATAGATGTACATAGAATTGGGATAGATCTACTTAGGTTTGAATAATCTAGATACTCTAGAAATCCATAAATTAATAAAACCATTCAAAAAAACTACGAGTGTACTCTAGACCACACGACTGAAGTAAATACTTCTTTAGTAATCTAATCTAATTTTCTTAAAACCATTCCAATCATTAGTGTATAAGAATCTATATTGAAGATTTGTTTGGAATGTTGCCAATCATCGTTACAAATCAATCGTTTCAATGCACTAAGTTCGCACACTCTAAACGAAAATTTGATTAATTTTATTATGGGAATTACGCTTAGAATGGGATTGTTGATTTAATTCGTACAAAGTTTAAAATAAATGCCAGCACCCATTCCAAGCGTCATTACTATGGATTTGAGCATTGTTATTACGATTAGATTGTGAGGAATGAACCTCAAAATGAATTTTAATTTATTATCTTTCGTCTCCGTAAGGTTCGTAACACCCGATATTACGCCTCTCGTAACGCTGTAATTTCCGTAACGCATTCGCCAGTTTACCCCTCAAGTCGAGCGTGTGTAAAGAAGTATTTAATTCAACAACATATCACTTTATTAAATGAACATACTAGGCTTTGTGGGGTCTTTGGGGATGAAAAGATATATAATATTGTTGCCAAACTGTAGCTCTCCATTTGTTTGTCGTTCCACGTGATTTTTGTTCAAATGTTGATGATAACTGGTTAAAAATTCATCCCTGCTCCAAGAGTCAAAAATGAACACAAAACATCATACGTGGCAATCACAACAACAAGAGATTTTCTGTATTGCATGGTACCTGTTTATACAAAAATTTAAACATCCTTGTTTTTAATTTAGTGTGCGTAAGAGATCTCTCGAAATTTGCATCGTCAATTGTGTTTTTGGTCCTTTGAGCCAATTCCCTCGGAACGCCTCTGTCAGTCAAAGAAATTTCGCTAACCTAACCTAACCATGTTTAAGTCGGATGTTGAGAGCCAGCAGTATCATCAAAGCTGCGCATACTACTATAGAATGCACAGGCTACAGAAATGTTTATCGCACATGCAGGGCGCAACTTTTATCGCAAACAGTTTGCAAACAAATGGGGCGTATCGGGCGCGAGGAATAAATTTGTTTATATAGTGTAAGGAGTTTTCTGTTCCAAGAATAGTGCAATAAGCACCTACCCACTACGAGTAATACTAGAAATGCTAATGTTGCCATTAGAATACCTATTTGAAAGTGTGTTAATGCATTTATGTATATATCCTTAAAGCTACTACAGTATTTGTAGCTCTGTTTTCCAGATTTTTCCAAGTTATAACAGATATCTTTTTAAAGTAGTTTTTCTTATTGCATAATGGCAGTTAATAAAGCAGATGATGCACATCTGGTCGGCGGTGTGTACCTAAATTTAAAACGTTTAATGAATATTTAAAGTTATTTTTTTACATTCCGGTACAATACATGTTTTTCGGAAGAGAAGATATAAAAATAATGTGGAATATTATGAGTTTTTGTGCGGGGCAATCTCGGAGCAAGTGGATGAGTTTGTATTCTTAGGAAACATGTTCGGGAGAGACGAGAAAGCAGATGGGGATATTTGCATAGTGGGAGGACTGGATGCAGTACTCATTAATTAAGCAGTCCACAGGAGAGTTCTGATACTAACCCTGATTCATGGCAATGAGGCATGTAATTCGCAGAGGATGGTCAATAGTAGATGAAATGCAGTAGGTTTCAATGAGATTCTCAAGTCATTTTATTTTAGTGCTCGAAATATTTTCTGAATGGATTTTGATGGTAACACTCAGGAACACCGTTGAAATATCGGTATAACAAATGTAGAATTCTCCACTCTCATTGTTTTTTTTAATAAATTAATAAGTTAAAATCGATCAAAAATTTTTCCGGTTTAGAAACCTATGTTCTTATGGAGCTGTGAGTACCTAAATGAGTTATAACCAGGGTCTAATAATACAAGTCAGAAAAATGTACTGTATTTGTCGACCCTCCCTCCATAACTCAACCGAAATTTATTGGTTCTGCCTCCAAAACCTCTGAACTTTATTGTGTCGAGCAATTGATCAAAAGTTCTACAAAAGATCAATGTATAAAGTTTGTAATCAGAAAGAGAATATTGGGCGTAGAAAGAGAAGAAACAAGAAGAAATAGAAATGTATTTGAAAACAAATGAAGAGTGACATTTAACCTCGTTCACTTAATTTCCTTTTCAAAGGAATTCGCATTGAATATTTTTGACAGAGGAGACGAATTCAAAGAATTATATATATTTGCCAAACTTTTCTCATTGAAAAGCTCCGAATTATTTGGGACAAAAATATTTTGTGGAAATTGCCTCTGATGCCATCAATCACGCGGATTTTCTTTTAAAAAACTTTACAAATTTCTATCATTAGGTACGTGAAAATATTTGACGAAATATGATTTTCAATCCAAATGTTAAATTGAACAGAAAAATTCATTTCACATTCATCATTTTTTTGAAAAGTACCGTTTGAAATATCAAATTAATTATACCAAGAAATCAACCGCGATATATTTTATTTTGTTAGAAAAACTTTAAACTTCTGATTGGTTTCCATTTGATCGTTTATAAGAGATAAATTCATAAATGTTTGGGTAATAAATATTACCTAGAAAAGCAGAAATCACCATCCCTAGCAACTTTTATTTGCTTGTTCGTAATAAGCATTAACTTTGTGGCTCGCCATAATTTACAATAAAATATATAAATTTGTTTTAGACCACTTTAAATTTTAATTAATTTAGCAAAAAAATTAGATAACTTGGAAGCACTTGAAATTAAAAAAAAACCCTAAATAATAACGCTAATAACCAAATTAATTTATCGTTTAGTCCCATTCTAGATATGTTTCCAATAAACCGCTAGATTTACTGCTAGATTATTCTGAGTATTTTGGCCAATATTCGTAATGGAAGCCAAACTAGACTGTGATTGGGAAACCAACATTATATCTTTACGTCGACTTGATAATATATTATGTAAACGTTGAAGATATCAAACTTATTCTGATTTTGATCTCAAAATAAATATATTTTTTATGATTATTTATAGAATATTATTATGGAGCAGATGAAAAAAAACCAATAAAAAAAACAATTAATATCCTTTTTGTCAAAAACCATGAATTTTGAATGTATGCCTCTGCACAGCAGCATCGTGAAAATTTGAATATAAACTATTTTTTTATATAAATTAACATAAAGAATGTGGTCTCTGGGTGCATGTTTTATCAGTATCTTACAACGTACAACGAAACATACCTAACATTAATTTGACCGTAGGTAGGTGTATCTGGATCGCCAATACCATTAGAGAGACCAAAAAGAATACTTTAGATTCACTTTACAAATCTGGGCAACACCGAAATTGCGTTTTAAATTTTCAACTTCACAAAACAAACCAAAAAGGACAAAATACACTTCAAAAAATTAATAAAAAATGGATGTAATTGTAAGATAAAATATTTTTCTTAAAATCTACGTGTATATTCACAGGAACATATATATATACATTGTGGAAAACGAAGACAATAGATTTCAGACAAAAGAAAAATAAAAATTTTGCAAATTCACTTTGTGGCACCATTTTATTAATGACAAATAAAAAAAATTGTTTCAAAATATAAATTTACTGCTTTTAAAATTTTACATACTAACGTTAGTGGTTTTCAATTAGGTCTTTTAGAAATTTTAAAAATTAGGAAAAATGTCAATAGAAATTTGAATATTATTAATAACCAAATCAATTTTGTGAATAACCCTATCTTAAACATATTTCCATTGTAATTTTTTGTCTTTGATGTTCTAAGCACCTCCGCTTTCCACCTCTCCCCCTCCCCACTCTTCCCTGTTGATCTTCTAAGCACCTCCCCTCACCACCACTCTCCTCCCACTACTTCAATTTCTACCCACGCATAGCTTTGTATACTTGATTATTTAGTTTTAGTACATTTTATGTCCTGAGGAAGAGAACATCGTTCTCGAAACATGTCGATTTGATAAAATAAAGATTATCGTAGTAAAAACAAAGTGTTTTAATTTGTCATTAAAAGAAAAATATACCTAATGAGTGAATTTAATTATTTTTAACTTTTTCACCTGGTTTTTTTTACATTTATATTAGCATCATAAAATCAATTATTTTACATTTGCTCTATGCAAGTGGCCTGAGAAAAAAAATCCCTTAAGGCCTATGTCATTTTTGGCGATGCTGTGTTCAGGGTATTTCGTAGAATGGAAGAAGTGAAGTTCTGGGAAGGTATAAGGTGTGAGTAGGAGTTTGGGTGTCCATGTGTCCAGGAGAGACGAACGTATGAGTCCATCCCTCCTTCTACGGTGCAAGGCGGTGGGTCGAGAACCCTGGCAGGAGAGGTCAAAAGGCTTTCTTCAATCTGTCTCTCCCGATCCGTCCCACCACGCAGTAGGTAGACAAACTTTTCTGCGGCCAAGACCTAGATAAACCTCACCCCATGAACCCAAGCACCCCTGGTAAGTCACCACACGTAGCATACCACTCGGTGTCCTATGGCAGGGGTGTTGATAATCTAATAAATTGTTCCCAGGGTGGCTGAATCATACCGCATCCCAAATTAAACTCGCACTGCGAACTCATGTAGATATTATGTAATTATAGTTTCCATGCAATTTTAATAGATATAATAAAAAAAATTAATATTATAATCTTTTCTTCCTTTTCTTATAAGTAAGGTAGAAAAATTCATCAGACGTCAAAGGTGAACTTAAGTTGTAAGGCACAATGAACAAATTCAATACAGATTTCCAAATAAAATGACTTGAAGTTTGTGCTCACTGTTAAATGCACCTAAAAACGTACACAGAACAATAGTCTGGGCGGTCTTCGAATGGGAGAAGTTACAAAATAACTGCTTCTAGACTTACAAACATTATATTATGATTGTTATGTAAGATGCAATCTGCCTCGAGTAGCGGTAAGGTGCCCGCAAGGTGTACAACTCAGTCATGTTTAAATTTTCAAGCAAAATCAAAAGATAAGGGATTTTAACGTATTACCTACTCGTAGAATGCGATAAAACTCTATTCCTTTGGGACATAAATTTATGGATACACAACGAACACACTAAATAGATAAACAACGATTTCCAGTTTCAAGCTAAAACACTGGATTTTTCTAGAATGAGATTTTTTTACGTTTACAGTAGGCTCTGAGGAAAAAATTCCTTCAGGGCTTCTGCCATCTTTGGGGGTGCTATATGAAGGGTATTTTTAGGGAAAGTAAGGAAATGAAGACCTGGGAAAGAAAAGGGTTTGAGGGATGGGTAGGAATCTGGGGGTTAATGTGTCCAGAATTGACGGACTTGTGAATCCATCCCTCCCTCTGCAGTCCAAGACGATGGACCGAGAGAGTCCTGCTGGATAATTCTAGGTTAGATCTCCCTCATCTCAATTAATCTCTCCCGATCTGACCCGCAATGCAGTCGTTGTGCTAACGGATTTTTTTTCTTTTAAAAAGAAAGACAAACATTCCCGGGTCACGAATAAACCAACAACATTTGAAAATCTCCTACTACCACGACACTAAGCAGAAGATGTTGTTTGTGTTGTGATGGAGGACTTAGCCGGCCGAGGAACACGGAACACCCGGGTGGGACCCAAATGCGATGCCCACTCAACCACCGACAAGACTTATACAAACCTCACCCCTTGAACCCTGACACCACTGTTAAGTAACCAAACTTTGGGTGACCTATGCCAGGAGTCTATCCAAATGGAATTTTTCCGCAGTCATGGAAAACTTCCATAAAAACACCAGTGCCCAAAATAACAAATGCTAAAAATTTCGAATACTTCAGACCAACAAATGGATTATCTAAATTGGCATTATTGATGAATGCATAGTGAAAGGCCAGATGAGTAAATTTATAGAAAAAATAAGATTCGGGTAAAAGAACAATCTGGGTTAAGAAATAAATATTCCTGAGAAAAACCCTTAAATTATGTGATAAATGAATGTAAAACAGCTAAAAATCACAATAGCAGTGTTCTTGGATTTAAGACGTCCTTTTGAAACGATAGACAGAGAAAGACTAATAATGAAATTGAAAAACATAGGAATTCGTGCTACTGAATGATTATTGTGTACATAGAAAATATAGAAAACAAAGAACCAAAATTGGAGATAATATCTCTGAAGAACAAGAAGTCAACCAAGAACAAAAACAAGAATTCAACCTGGGAGTTCCTCAAGGATCTGTTTTGGGACCGCTCCTATTTATTAATGATATAGTGAAGCGCCTAAAGTACTGCTCCCTTACAGTTTTTGCAGATGACATACTTTTATATATTATAGCAAATTATATTGAAGATGCATTGTCAATAATACAAAAGGTACTGAATGAAATATCTAAGTGGTTAAACACAAATAAACTGAAATTAAATGTAAATAAAAGTAAATTCATGGTAATGGGGAAAAAAACTAAACGGGGTAAATCCGGGCCAATTTGGCCCGGATTTCCAGAGGTCCTGGGTTCGAGTCCCAGATGTATCCGTATCTTTTTCTGATTTTTCTGTTTCGGATTTTCGATTGACTTTCGCTAATATTATCTTCATTAATTAAAATAGTAAATAATATTAATTATAGTAGTCTTAGAAAAGAACATATTAGATACAAGACGTAAAATTTTATAACAAAATAAAATATATTTTAAAAAAAAATATGTTTCTGAAACAGCGGTACACAAACCCGCCTCCCAAATTGAAAATAAATAAGGTCACATCATATTAGATCACAAATTTCTTCTAACCAACCGAGTTAAAAGCTTTACATTTTCCTAATTTAAATTTATATCCTACATTACATGACTTGAAAATCCTCTTAGAAAACCTAATGGAATCTCAGCTTAGAGCTATAACCTTTAAATCCATTAAGAAAATATCTCCGTCTAAAATGATACGCATACTTTATAAGGAAATTTATACGTGGTTGGAGAAACAATGTCACATGAGGTTTGGCGCTATGGTGGTTCCGCTATTACAACTTTGATTATGAATATCTCTAATGTTTCGGTGGCGAATGTATCTGAACACTGGTGGGTATATAGAACTCAGAAGTAAAAGCTTTTAATGTTGTTCGAGGTATTCAGAAGAGAAAACGGATGAAAATAATTCAGGATAAAGTCAGATATTTCACATTTACTGACATTGTTAGAGCTTTACTTCGTGGATACGAGGATTCTCAGGAAATAATATATTTTAATTAACCTATTTTGCGTTTATATACAAATTTTCTCTTATATTATATTTTGAAGTTTAAAATATTGTTTAATTAATTTTTTATAAGGATAACAATACCATCAACAATTTTAAAAATAAAAGTCAAGTCGGAAATAAGTCTTCTATCTGAGAGTTTTAATAATTTTAATACTTGTGGTTGTAATTTATTGTTTCAATAGGTAGACCGAGCTTATAGTTAACATAGTACTTTGTAAATTTATACTGAATTTTGTTCAATGATATCAGAGTACATTTTAAAGTGAGGGGACCAAATAGTAGAGTTATATTCGACTTGACTTCGAACTAGAGAAGAATGTAAGATTTTCAATGTTGAAATATTTTGAAAATCTCTGCCATTACGAAGAATGAAGTCAAGCATTTTTAATCATTTTATTAGTCACTGTATTAATGTGTGAAAAAAATGGAATCGAAAATAATGTCTAGATAACTTTATATTGATAGATAAAGGTTGATTGAATCTGAAAAATATTATTATATGGCATTTTCAAATGTTTAGATAAAATTTGTTAATTTGCACAGATCATGTAGTTTAAGGTATGTTTTCCTGGCGACATATTTTTTGCGCTGTGGACGACGTGATACGCTGAGCGTTTACGTCGCCAACTCTTTTCCTAGACAACGCATCGCGTCGGTGTAGAACGTATAACGCCGACGCGATAGACCAGGACGCGTTGGATAGACCCGACTGCTTCCGGAGAACTCTGTTGCGTTGTGCGCAGCGTTTTTTGCCGTCTTCCCCATTGTTTCTTGAATGCTAGCGCGTTTTCAGTGTCCTGAGGGCTTCAAAATGTCACAAAGTACTACTAAATTGCTGACAGTGAGGTTTTCTGCCGACAAGGACGAAGTTTGTACAGAATCATGCGAAACTCTATGATTTGAAAGATTCAGAGTTTAAGAATACCAGGAAGAAAAACTCTTCTTCCTGATTTATTTAAGTAACATTGCGACAATCTTCTTCTTCCTGCAGATAGTCTCAATTTTGTGAAACTGACGAACTGAATGCCAACTGAATACAGTGGAAACGACGTTCAATTTAGTTAAAAAAATAAACTAAAATTATTAAAATTTTTAATTTTAATTTACAAAGGGATGATTGTGAGCAATACATAGTGCAATTTTCACAATAACAATGTAAACGCAAGGACATAATAAATGTGGTGGGAACCATATATATAACAGCGACATGTCATTGGTACCAATCATTGTATTAACTATTTTTTTCTACTACTGTTTGTTTCTGCAAAATAAAATAAAATAAAACACGACACAATTTCACGTTCCTGCCGACTTAATAAAGCGAATTCGGTTCCTGCTGCCCAAAAAACCTGCCGTGTGACCAGTGACGACATGTGGAAGATTTTTGTTTATTTTATTTTAATTTAAAAAAAAAAAATGTCACAGGAGACCAAAATTTCATTTATTTGTTTTACTCCAAATAAGGTCGGGAATCACCGGTTAAAGTAAGTACATAGACGTTCAATTTAGTTCAACTTAGAATGTAAAAAATCAGTAGCTATTGGACAGATAGGGTCGGGATGAGGGGTTGGGCGGCCACTCGGGTGAGTGACCAGTGACGACATGTGGAAGATTTTTTGTTTATTTTATTTTGAAGAAAAAAAATAAAAACATCAAAAGTGTCCAAAATTTCATTTACATGTTTTACTTTAAATAATGTCAGGATTCAATGGTTTAAAGTAAGGCAAGTGCGTCCCTTAACACTCTGTATATCCGAAAGAAGGGCGGATAAGATCCTCTGTAGACTTGATAATCTTATCGGTCCATTAATAAGTCCAATTACATACCAAAAATCGTCTCAATGATGGTCTGCAGAAACTGGCGCGGACAGGTAATCAATAGGCTCTTGAACAATAAGCATCAGACGTGGATGCGAGGCTGGAGAGGATTCAGTAAATCTTTTAAATATTTTGTAAAAAAAATAGTAACTGTATAACAAATTAGAAATTTAATAACAAATTAGAAAGTTAATAATAAATTAGAAACTTAATAACAAACTAGAAACATAATGACAAATTAGAAACTTAATAAAAAATTAGAAACTTAATAACTAATTAGATACTTAGTAACAAATTAGAAACTTAATAACTAATTAGATTCTTATTTACAAATTATTAAAAAAAGTTAAAAAGTACTTAATAATAAATTAGATTCTTAATAACAAATTTGAAACTTAAAAACTAATTAGAAACTTAATAACAAATTAGAAACTTAATATCAAATTAGAAACTTAATAACAAAAATTAGAAACTAAATAACAAAATAGAAACTTTATAACAAATAAGAAACTTAAAAACCAATCGGAAACTTAATAACAATTTTGAAACGTAACAAAACAGAAAACTTAAAGCTTTAATATTAGGCATATTGATAAGATGTGATGATATTATGACCATATTATTATAATGGTTTGTTTTTGTTAAACACTGAGGGTACTGAGTATCTAATATGTAGACCAAAAATATTTCAACTTTGAAGGAAGTTCAAACGAGGTCAATTTAATGTTCTCTCTCGATACTAGCCAATTCTACCATTAAAAATAACGGAGAGGAAAATATTTTTGTCGGGATACAAGTTGATTTATTTAAATTCCCATTAAAAATACGAAATTCAACCAAAAATATTAATACTATTTGAATCATTTGTTACTAATATATTATATTATGTATATTTGTTTGATTGAGGCATTGTCCCGGTAAGACAGAGATCCGGAGTTCGATTCCCAGTTGTGACCGTTACCTTTTTATTTTCTATATCCTGTTCTGTGTCATGTTTCATTTAGATTTATCAGTATTATCTTTTTCAATATATAAATTTTAGTTTGTAGTGATTGCTAACAGATTATCACTCTTTTTTGCAACAATTTAATGGTGTGAATATTTTTCTTTACATTTACTTCACTCAGTTGGTCCTGAGGAAAACAAGATTTCTGTTGGGAGATAATTTATTTTGGGGATGCTGTGTGAAGTGGTTTTTACGCAATGTAAGGAGAGATTTCGAGGAAGGAGGGGGTATGAGGAGGAGGAGTAGGAATATATGGGTCAGTGCGTAAATCTGTCGCTCAGGAGTGACAGGCGTATATTTGAGAGAGTCAGGCTATGGAGGTCTATCTACTCCGGCCAGTCATGCAATTTAATTGCAACTGTCGAAGAAACCACTAGTTTTGAAATACATTGATAATAAAGATTAAATAAGTGGTGTACACAAAGTGATTTCTTTTCAATTAGTGTTATATTGTTTCTATAATTACTAAAGCACCACAACCTCCATGTATCTTTCATAATTGAAAGCTCCTGCCTCTCTTAGATTCAGCTTTTCATTCACTGCCCGTCGTCCATTGTTGAGAATTTGGGAAAATTAATTAATTCCAAATTATCAGTCCTGAAACCGTCGTCCATTTCCACTCTAAGCCAGTCAGCCGCCAGTGGCCGCCAGCAGCCAGACAAATTACGGGTCTAAGAGTTTAAGGTCAATTCACTCCGAAAAATATTACACAATGCCTACTGTTGTTGGTGAATAGGTGATAATACTGATAATGTATTATTAGTCGAGTAATTTTTTAATATCATTAATAATTCACACTAGGAACTGTAAAAATATATAAATTAACTACCGCATATAAGCTTGTCACTTTGTGGACTTAGTCCCAGTTGCGACCATTATATTTTATTATTTTTCAGTGTCTCGTTCATTTTCATATTTTTAAAAATTAGCTTATTATTGTTGTCTTCTTCTTCAAAGATATATTACATTGACGGGAATAACCTTAAAAAAAATAGTTGTAAAAAAAAATACTAGTGTGCTTTAGACCACACGACTGAAGTAAATACTTCTTTAGCTCCACCGATATGTATAAAATATATAAATTTTCAACAAATGTTTATTTAAATTTATTATCATTCGTCTCGCCCGATAAATCCGTGCGCATCGATGTTCTCCCCCCCCCCCCCCCCCCCGCGTTTGGCGCGTCACTGGTATTTCAAAATTCTGACTGAAATATTTCATGGCTATGAGGAGAGGAGAGAAAGAAAATTTGCGCGCACACTGCTCTCTCTTGCTTCTACAATGTGATAAAGCCCGTTCGCCTCGCGAGGCATTTCACTTTTCGTAACGCTGTAATTTCCGTAACGCATTCTCCAGTTTACCCCTCAAGTCAAGCGTGCGTAAAGAAGTATTTAGTGTGCTTTAGACCACACGACTGAAGTAAATACTTCTTTAGTAATCTAATCTAATTTTCTTTCTGGCATCGAATAAAACCATTCCAATCATCAGTGTATAAGAATCTGTGTTGAAGATTCGTTTGGAATGTTACCATCGTGACAAATCAGTCGTTTCAATGCACTGAGTTCGCACACTCTAAACCAAAGTTTGATTAATTTTATTATGGGAATTACGCTTAGAAAGGGATTGTTGATTTAATTCTTACAAAGTTTAAAATAAATGCTAGCACCCATTCCAAACGTCATTAGTATGGATTTGAGAACTGCTATTGCGATTAGATTGTGAGGAATGAACCTCAAAATTAATTTTAATTTATTATCGTTCGCCTCCGTAACGTTCGGAACGCCCGATATTACGCCTCTCGTAACGCTGTAACTTCCGTAACGCATTCGCCAGTTATTTACTTCAAAAATGATATTGTAGTTATGGGAAAACCATGTTACTACGAAGCTTGTGTTACAATTTACAATAGGGCACGAACAATAATGGATCAGTCACAATATGTGGTGTATCATAATACCTACAGGAAAAATACGCACAATATTGTTCAGCCACGTATGAAAAGTAATATTATGGTGCAATGATGTGTAAAAAGTTCCGATATGCGATAATTATTCTGCCATTGTGACGATTTTCAGTTGATTTCATTCTGTAATCACTCATTGTCTATTAAAACCATTATTTAATCAGCACGAAAATAATATTTAATGAGACAGGTTAATTCATATTCGCAGGTAATATACCTACTCGTAGTTTATTAGGAAACCACAAGCAAAAAAATTAGTATTCTTAGGGCGTTTCTCACCTTCCTCCCAATAGCTTATCTACACTAATAATGAATATTTTCGATTTATGATTTACGGTTTATTTATTTATTAAGTTGGAGTTTATAATTCGGTACTTGAATCTATGAATACTGGCTATATATTGGATAAGTTGGCCGAGTTTTCTAACCACTGCGAGTATTTTATTTTTAATTGTAGCTATCTGTTATTTATTACAAACATTAACAGATTCTCCAATACTTTGGATGGAGATTACTTCTTGGAATAATAGATACTTTATGTTATTATCTGTGTTTATTGTACACTTCGCGGTTTACAATGTAGATCTCGTTAGTCGACCTAACTAGAAGCTGGCTAAATAGAATCTAATCCGCGTGTACCAGTGAACGCTCTCTCAGAACTGTTTGACCCTCTCTTGGTTCCCACAGGTACCAACCTACCTGCCATCTAGCGGAATCTAAGGACAGCTCTTAACACTGCCATCTATGTCTACAAGCCGGAAGCTTTTAGATAGACTACATTAATAATATTCGTTATTAGTGTAGATAAGCTATTAGGAGGGTGGTGAGAAACCCCCTTAGTGTGCCTTACATCGCCACAAATATGGGCATAAAAATCGCTTGGAAAATGGAGTCTAGAGGTTATGATTTGAAGCGCAAAAGTGATTTTTATTTATTTTGTGAATAATTTTATAAGAAAGAAAAAAGTTAATCAATGGAAACTGTCACAGACAATTTTAGCCACAAAATTTTACTTTTAAAATTTTCTTATATAGGTTAAGAGTGTTTTATCAGAGAATACCGGAAATTAGTCATTTTTAAATCAAATTCTAGACGTATAGACTCCTTTAAAAAAAAACATAAATTGATTTTGAAAGATTGTTATTTTATCTGGTTCACGCAGTTTTAAAATTTTGAAAAACTTAGTGTCGTTATAATATACTAAAGTTATAACGTTGGTCGTTGAAAGATTTGTTTAATTTTCAAACGATAGATTCCATTAAACAACACATATTTCCAATCATATGATCATACAACAAAATAAATCATTATATAATCTAGTCAACACAGTTTGCAAAAATTAAATTTTAGACAAATTAAAATCATTAAAAAATAAATTCTAGAACGTGTTTTGTGACAAAAATAGCTCAGTTTTTCTATTTATTTAAGGTCTTACAAACAAAAATATTTCAGATTTTTTTACACGCATGTTTTGTTTAGACATTATTGAAAAATTATAAATTATTTTGATCAAAAATTAATTTTAAGAAGTATATAATTTTCATTCATTTACCATATCCCATTTGATCATTTTTATGGCAGTTCGAGACATAAATTCTCTCGACTCATTAGCCGCTGAGATGCGGCCGTGACATATTTTTTAATTACCTAGTTTACGATTATATTTTTTCAAAGGTAATTAACAATTTTATTTTAAATTCTACTCACTGGAAACGGTTGGAAAGCTTAATTTTTTATTTTTAAAAATGGACTGAAGTTCCTTATTGTAGGTGTTTGGCATCCACTACCGGTGTGGAATTAACATAAGTATTGATATATTAAATGAAGCGATCAACATTTTTACGATGAAGATTTTATTTGTATTCATTAAATTTATATAACCGTAATACTTAATTTGCCATCACAGAAGAGTGAAATTATTCAAATATTTTATTACCGTCTATATTGATTCAGTAATAATTATTGACAATATTTATTAGATTTTGATGGAAATTAATCGAATGACATCCTGCTCTTAATGATGTTAGGTAATATTGATTTAAAACACAACGCAAATGTTAACGGCAAATTTTTCCGGTTAAATAATATATTCTAGAATTAAATTATACATCTTAAGTTGATCACAAAGTTAGGCCTACCCACCTAGTTGCCATCTTTCAGGTATTCTAGAAATGTGTACAAAAGTTATAAAGAAATCCAAATAAAATGTCAATCTGTCAAATAAAAATATTATTACATCCATAATATAATATATTTACCTTACCGATTTTGTCCTACCTACGATTGTGATCTAAACGGATGCCTAATACATTGTTAATAAAATAATATAATTCATACATCTTTTGTAAAATCAGGAAACGGTTACCAGGTTTATCGGGGAATTTCGACCGTCGACATAATACGAACTATTTTTTTTAACTGACGCTTAATGGAAAATAATTTGTGCCGCCGTTGTCGGTCTTAATTTATGACCATTACATGACTACCTATTCCAAAACTCCATGGCTTTTTTTTATTTTTTTATTTCTATATAATATTACAGCGTTCACATAAAGTTATTAATATTTATACATAATAGCTAATAACATAATTTATGAACTTTTTGTTGTGTTGTGTGTAAGGTAGGTTAGTGAATGTGAAACTGTGGCTGGGTAATGTTGTTTGTTTCGTGAACACCTCACTAGGATAACCTGTGCTGAGGTGTTTACGTGGTTATGTTTAAGTGTGACAAGTATTTATGATGAATATTAGGATAAAATCTTAAAATAATAGCCATAACCTAAGAATTCATACAAATAAGCTGTGTAAATGTCATTACGTCAGAGCTTCTACCTCGAGAAGTTTTGATTTATTTTTAAGCTTTATAGTCACTTTCAAACATTAACGAATATATTTTTTTAAATTTAATTTAAATTAATTTAAATAGTGTTTATTATTAAGTTCTGCAAGTATAGTATTTTTTTTTTTATTAAAATAAACGATAAATAAATTACCGGATAATTTAATTAAAACTACACCACCTTCTTACTGCTTATTATAATTTTTTTAATTCTTAATTTATTCTGAAAAAAAAATCAATATTTGTTTAATTTTACTTTCGAGAATATGTTTAAATTATCCAATACTTCCTGTAATGCATTAATTAGTATTGCAATCAACATTTGGATCATTCGTTTATTAAGGATTCAGACCGAATCTGTACTAAAGATTCCCAGGAGGCAATAGGTTCAGGAAGTAAATAAGGTTTAGTAGGACTGGGCTGTGTCAAATGATAGCGGCTAGTGAATAGTTCCTACCTGCCAGGGCCAGCGACCGAAGGAGGCGTCCTTCCCCCCCACGATCCGCGTCTCTGGGCGGTTGAGTAGGGCGGGGACTCCACACTCTGAAATAAAGAGACAATAATATTCAGTTTGACCCATTGAAAATGTTCATCACAAAGCAGATTCTAAAACAAACTAGTTCTCAGACTATAATAGAAGTACCTTATTTTGCAATATTTGCGAAAGTGGTCGAGTTTTATAGTGCCCGTTCACGAAAATGTTATAAGGCCACTTCAAACCAGTGGAAATGTTCCAAAACATATATCAGATAAATAAAATGACATAAGTTATTACAACTGAAAAGAAATTTAATTTAAGTAGGTACAAAATTTTAAAACAGTTTTTAATATGTATATTGTTTTATTTGGGACACATTCAAATTCAAAAATGCGTCAAAATTATATTTATCTGAATATTATATTATTTTATCAGAATTATTCTGGTAAAAATATTACATCGCAGAATTTGATCATAGGTACTGCAAATTTGAAATCTTAAATATATATTACATAATAAACAATTAAAATACAAATCTGAAACCGGTCAGTGGTTGAGTGGGCATCGCGTTTGGGTCCCACCCAGGCGTTCCGTGTTCGATTCCTCGGCTGGCTAAGTCCTCCATCACAACACAAGCAACATCTTCTGCTTAGTGTGGTGGTAGTAGAAGATTTTCAAATGTTGTTGGGTTATTCGTAATCCGGGAATGTTTGGCATACTTTTTAAATTCAAAAAAAAAAAAAAAAAAATCAGAAAAAGATACTGTCGCATCTGGGACTCAAACCCAGATCATTTGGCTTTCCGGGCCGCAGCTCTACCGATGTATCCTATTTATTTGGACTGAAAACTACCAACTTTATCTTTATTTTCTTAAGGCATAATTTTATTGGCTATTTGTATGCAGTGGCGGCCCGTGACTTTTGGTGAGCTAGAGTGCTAATATTAACAAAAATGGCATTATTGATGTCGTTGTAGCCGAAAAATATAATTTTTTTTTTGTATGAAGATTTTCAGGAAATTTCAGTTATGCCGTGCGCCGCACAGATTTCCTGAAAATCTTCATACAAAAAATAAATTTTCGAAAAAAAAATAAAAAATATTTTTCGGCTACAACGACATCAATAATGCCATTTTTGTTAATATTAGCACTCTAGCTCACCAAAAGTCACGAGCCGCCACTGTTTGTATGTATGATATTGTCTTCATTAATTAAAATATTACAATTTGAGGTTTTACCTTTTAAGTTAAAAATAAAAATAAATTAAAATACAATTTTAAACATTCTATAGTTTTAAAAAACATGTATCTTGAAGTTCAAAGTATTATGTATTATCTTCCCGAACAATAATATAAAAAAAAATTATAACCAATGAAATAGGTACGATTATTTCTCTAATATTTATATTTGGATATCTCCAAACTTTTGCATGTGGGTTAGTTGACTTTTGCTTGAACAGGGGACGCATTCTAGTCTCAGCTGGACAAACAAAAAAATGTTCAAAATAATGTACAAGTTCAACTAACCGACATCTTTGGTAGCTGCTGTAGTCATAATGGAGCCAGTGGAAGGTCTCGAATGTCCTCCCATAGATGGCGCCACAGTCGATAAATACGTCACAGTCGAGGGTCTCCCATCTAAAGACGATTGGGGGGCCGAAGTAGGGTTTGTATTATAACTAGGATTGGGGTTCCTCGCTGGTTTGGGATTGGCCGGTTTGACCGTGTAGGGTTTCGGGTGCGGGGTTTTAACGGTCTGAGGTTTCTGGGTTGTGGTGGTGAACTTCTTGGTGGGTTTTGGTTTTCCGGTTGAGGGTTTTTCCCAAGAGGCGGGGCGAGGTTTGGTGATGAAGTTGGCTTCAGTGGTGGCCTGCCAGTGGACCGTGTTGATGTTGAGACCGGGCCTGGATGCCCAGGCTCCGCCTGAAATGAAAATTTAGATAAAATCCTCATATTTACAAAATATCAAGAAAAATAATTCACTTCAAATCATAAAAGAATCACTCTTCTGACTTAGCCCGATTCTATCTTTATTTTAAACTAGCTTCTGCCCGCGACTTCGTCCGTGTAGGATTAGGTACTTCGAGTAATCTATTTTCTTTTCCTAGGTCCCATCTACGTTTATACCAAAAATTTTAACCTATTTATTTAAAATATCTATAATTCTTGATTCGATTCAAAGTATTGGGTGAGTACTTCAAATAAATTCACTAATTTAAATATTTTATAAAATAGGATTTTGATTTATCAATCTTTGTTTTGAAAAATGTCATTCTCAAAGTGTGACATTTTCAATTAAACAATAATAATCATTATATTCAATATATTGAAAATAAATAGGTAGCTTTATAAATTATAGCCTATAATATATGTTGTCTGATGTATGAACTATATTATTGTAAAGTTTCATTAAAATCCAGTAAATTTCAGTAAATTTCGCGTGAAAAAATAACAAACACACATACATCCATACAAACTTTCACATTTTTAATATTAGTAGGATTAAACTTGATTTTGAAAGTCATTTTTTGGCTTTGTTACTTTTAATACTAGGTCAAACACGTTTTCGTAACATTGATTTTGGTAGTGGCGTGAATTGTTCTATAAGAAAACCAAAAGTTGTGCTGTGTGTATTAGTTCTTCAAGTCGAGGTATGAATCAATTGACCGTCCGTGGTCGAGTGGTAACAACACTTGACTCCCAATCGGAAGGTTGCGGGTTCGAACCCGGCGTGCGCAAATAAATTTTATTTGATTAATTTGTGTTATTTCACAATTAATTCATAAAAATAATATATACTACATTTGCGGCACGTTCCAGAGTGGAAGATACTGTCAGTATCGCCCTGGTGTAAGACCACCATTCAGAATTGAGACGTTGCTTAATAATGGCTTTAGCCGTGTTTAGTGACTAGATCTGAATAGCCAGGTACTTTCCTACCTTCCTCTTCCCCATCTCCTTCCCTTCCCCACTGTCCTTCAGCCTCACAACATACCCCAATTGGGGATGCCATAGTCTCACTGGCTCCAGACGGGAGCAGTTGGGACTCTTGTGAGGTATTCTCTAAAAAAAAAAAAAAAAAAATTGTGCAATGAATATATGAAAATAGTTATATTAATAACATCTTCCCATAATTGTCGTAAACAATAACGTGAATGAACGAATGAAGGTGGTATATTTTTCTTATGCACATTTAAAAAATAATCTATTTTTTGCTGCTTTTCTTAGGATACGCACAGATTTTCATCCTATGTGGACTGCCGCAACTGGAATTTTTTTTATGTACATAATAATTAGTGTTTCATTACCTAAAAAAGTATTAATTAAAAAAATTATACTGCGTCAAAATTTTTAAAATAATACGCGCGAGGTCTAGAGGCGCTACCTGTATCTAGGCATGTATGTAGAAAGGTGCTATTTCAATACATCAATACCTAATAGATTAGCAGAAAAATACCTATAAACCTTATGAACTCGGGTACAGACATCTGCAAAATAAGAATTTGCAAAAAAAATCATTCATCCATCAATTAGGCAATAAATAACTCATAGAAACTCCCTACTTTTTCTTACCGAATCGTTCTTTCCGCATCTTTTCAATTCATTTCAAAATCTTGAGAGCCACTTAGTTCGGAAGAAGCATTCCGTTTAGCAAGCAATTTACTAGTTAATGTTAATGCAATACATCAGCAGTTTTCCATTATAATATCCAATGTTCCCATCAGCATAATAGTTAATTCGCTGGGATTTCAAATCCCTTACTGAATCAGATTTGTCTTTTCCTCCAAACGGCCAGAAAACTGCCTACAGAAGAAAATAAATTTCTTAATATTTTAGTTGTACCTTCCGGGAGCAATGGACATTAATGTTATCATCATTTCAGCATTCTCCGAATCCATTTGGCAAATCTTATATAAGTATTACTGCAAATCCTGTATTAATTATGTGGATAAATCTTGGGAAGTACCTACCGCAGAGTAGTCTTAATAAATTCTAAGTAAACTAATTACTTTTTTTATATAAAGTATATGCATACACAGAAATTGTGTGGATGGTAATGTTAAAGGTAGATTCAGACTGGGTCGACGTACGTATGCGTCGCTACGCCTAACAATATCTGGGCTACTTAGCAACCATAGATTTTCAATGAAAATTTATGTTTTAGGCGCTCCGCCCACTGAGGCAACTGAAAACCAACTAAAACCGTCTGTTTCTCTGTCTTGATTGGTCAAAAAGCTTGGTTAACCATAGAAGAAGAACAATCAGCTGACAGTTGGCAACTATCAATGGCCGCCCAGGGCAACCAGTAGAGCAAGTCGCAAGTCACCGCTTGCGTTACCATTGACAACGGGGTTTTGTGTGATAGTGTATGTGCGGGCCATCACATTGTCATACAAAGACAGTTGGCAGTTGAGAGTTTTCAGTTGCCTGAGTGGGCGGAGGCGCTTAGAATCACATTGGACACACGCATCGCGACGTGCGATGTCTGTGGCCATTTTCATAGAAAACGTATGGGTTGCTAAGCATTGTTTGGCGTAGCGATGCGTACGTACGTCGTCGAGTCAACAACCGTAACAAAGGCCCATTTTTGAGATTTTTTTTAGATGCTACACTTTATAGAAATGTACTTAATTGATCGTAACATTATGGTACAACATATGAACAATATTTCCTTAATTTTTAAAAACAAAATATAAATAATTAAGCCGACGGCAGCAAATCTTCGTAGGCGCCTCGTAAAAACTTGTCCGCCGGTGAACAATTTAACTCATGACCGGATCATTTTAAATCAAAAAATAAAAGTGGTATCATTAGATAACCACTTTCCTAAGGTATTCCTAGGAGGAAATATTTTTTTTCGATTTTTAAATTTTAGTGAAAACACTGATTTTCGTTTAAAAATGGGCTATTTGTTATTGTAAAATAAATAATTATGAAAAAAATCTCCCAGCGTTACCTGGTCATTCATGTGAAGAAGTAGTATACAAAATTTCAAAAGAATCGGTTGAGTAGATTTTGATTTAAACTGTTCACCGGCTTCAAAAATGATAAGAAGTGTCAGAAAATCGCTTTACAGTTTTGTATGCCAGAAAATCCAAAACTAAACATGAAAAGTTTGTTCATACAAGTTCTATATCTTATTTAATTTTACTCCGATTTGTTTCAAATTTTGACGAAACAATTTTAAGATTTTGTACAATCATATGAAAAATTAAAAAAAAAATTAAATTAAAAAATTCAAGTACCATCCCCAAAAATTTGAGTTATTTAGGTAGTTACCAGATCTTATCGTGTATCACAATAGTTTCCTAGTACCTACCCACTTTATAAACATCCATTTGTTTTTATTTTTAATCGTAAAATTCGAATTAATTACAGAGTGAAAATGTAACAATTATTATAAGCAATAATTATTAGCCTGAAACACTCATCCATGTTGAAAAAACCTCCCGAGAAAAGATACATGCCACAGACGGGACCGGCTCCTGACCGGCAATCAGAGGGTCACAGGTTCTAGTCCCGTCGGCGGCATGTATCTTTTCGGGAGGTTTTTACAATATGGATGAGTGTTTCAGGCTGATAATTATTGCTTATAATAATTGATATCCTTTGTGCAATCATTAGTTTATCAATTAAAAATAATATAGTGAAAGGGCCTTTCTTTCCATTCACATGAGACTTTGCAATACCCTAATACAGGAACCGATGAAACGAAACAGATAATATAATATACACGTGGGCGTGGCCTAGTTGTCGGAGCGATCTTTGAAAATATTAGGCATGTCAGTTATTATTTTTTTATTTATTTCGATACAATAATTGGGGAGCTGCCGTGGTCGTATTCACGCGGCTGTCAGCTATCGAATCGGTTGAACCCCCTAACAAGAGTGATATAAACGACCTTGCTATAGGGTGGGAGTAAGATTATAGCTTCCGTGTGAGACTAGAATATAAAATTATATTATAATATATAGGCCACGCCGCCGTGTGAGACTAGCATCATGATTTTACAACATGTTTCCAGTCTTTTCATAATTCTTTTAGATTCCTTCCAATCTAAATATCATATTAGAGAAATTCGTATGAAAATACTGCACCAAGATTACGTGGAATGATAATAAAAAAATAAAATGTTAGTAAATTATTATTTTATTAAAATCATACGTACCTAAACCAACACTTTCCTGAGGCTGTATATCATTGAGGGTATTTGAAGTCATCGGCCGCGCGGTTCCTCTCTGACCAAATCCTGAACCTCCCACTAAATTAGGACTAGAAGAGATCTTATTGCTTGGACTAGTGGCCAAGAGAGGTCGTTGACTCATATTGCTTGGCCGCGTCGCCGATAGATGGTTCTCATCGTAATAATTATTATTAAAACTAGGTTTGTAACCCGGCTGAGCTCCGCCCGGTTTGTTCACTACATGGTGACTGACACCTATCGGTTTTGTCACGAAGGTCGGCCGCTGGGAGTACGGCCGGTTCGTGATTTGAACTGTAAAGTCCGTCTGATTGAAGCTGGGAGCTTTGGTATAGGTTTGGTTCTGTGGTGGCTTATACGGCCTTGTTGCTGTGACTGGAGGATGATACTGCGTTACTGAAATCAGAAATGAATACCATTTAATTAAACCTGCTGTTATAAAAATTAAAATTTCTTTATATATTATTTATATACACATTTAATTACTAAGAATTGTTATCTTATAAAACTAAAATGGTTCCATTTAAATCGTTATCACTACTTTATTTTTCAGTCCATAGATGTCATTAGTATACAGGTAAGAAAAGTTTATCTGAAGTTCAGTTGATCAGAAGAACATCAAACGTCTTCTGTTTATAATAGAAATGTTTGTGTGTTTTACACTAATACATACAAGAGTGTAGCTATAGCAGTCACATGGAATGGTTCGACCGAGGGGTGGGAGGGGAAGGGGGGCAAGGGAGAAAGGATGGGGTTGTGTTATTAGAAAATTTTGGCACCTGTTGTAGGAAGGAGGAGGAGCTGTTGAACTTAAGAACGAGTCGTAGGAGCGACCCGTTCTCATATGACAAAAATGTCAACCGTGTACATATTTTGAACGAGCGTTTGGCGTGTTTCCCGACTATGCACTGGTGCCGAGGAGATCAATGACTAGTTCTAGTTCCTCGGAGCATCTTACTTTGAAATACCGTTAGAACAACGATTTTATTTTTTCAATCTTTGCAAATTCACTTTGTGGCATCATTTTTATTTAAATGAAACAAATTACTTTTGTGTAAACCACTATAATCAATGTTATAATATCTACATGTTTCAAAACCGATTTATTTAATTTATTTATTTCATGTTATTATTCTGACGAAGAAACCATCGGTTTTGAAACAGGTAGACATTATAACATTGAATATAGTGGTTTACGCAAAAGTAATTTGTTTCATTTAAATATAGTTGTATTTTCCAGGAATGTAATCTACGAGTGCTATTATCTTTTTTTCCTACGCATACTGAAGCCGCTGGGGGGAGGGGGGGTTTGAACCCCCTAAACCCTATATCCTTCTATACGTCCTTGGTTATATAGTGTATACTATAGCAACAACGTGGCACACTATTGCCACGTTGCTTAGGCATAAGTCATATTCAATTATTTTAATGCGAAAAATGGCGGTCTAGCGAGTTGAGTGGCAAGATTGAAAAATACGATATTATTGATAATGTTGTCGCTGAAAATATACTTTTTTTTTTTTTTTAATTTTTGTACGAATAATGAAATTTAGCAAAAAAAAATACCTTCAGCCAAAACATCAATAGTGCCGTATTTTTCAATCATATCAATCTAGCTCACGAGAACTCTACAACAGCCCCTGATGAAGGCATACAGTTGAAAACTAGGATTTAACTTCTCCTATTTGTAATAAACTACCGATATAACAAAATAGATAGTTGACAACGGAGCTTTCAGTGACAAGAACATATTGGATATCAACACAACAAAAAATGTCAACAAGCGAAAGCAGCGGCAATACGCAAACAACTTAACACTGACTCAACACCAGTTTCCAAATTACACTTTACAACCCAGAACTCAGGCCAGTGGCGGTTCTTCAAGGGGAAAAGGGAGGGCGATCCCCACCAGATATTCCCTAAAATAGTGGATGAATAAAATAGACACTTACTTAAGGAAAAAATAGTGGATGCTTTTTCTTTGTCTCACTAAAATTAATGAATTTTCACATACAAGAAATATACCTAATATAAAAAATTATTTCGGTTTATTTTCAAGCACGAATTTTGGTGAAATACATGGAGAAAAATGTTATTCTAAAATATGACCATTTTATTCGTAAAACGGTTAAAAACGGGACTAAAATTCTTACGAACAAATTAACAGGGTTTTAATGTTTATTCTTACATTTTCCCGCCAATAAACATTGAAACACTGTTAATTTGTTCGTAAGAACTTCAATCCCGTTTCTAACCGTTTTTACGAATAAAATGATCGAATTTTAGAATAAATTTTTCTTCGTGTACCAAAGCGACAAGCGACCGGTCGGCATTATGTCCAATACATAGATCTGGGATAAACCATTAAATCCCCTCATGACAAATATTATTATGATTAATACCTGTGTTCGAGTCCCAGTTGCAACCATTTTTTTTCTGTGTCTTGGTCAGTCTCATGTTTCGTTTAGATTTATTATTATTTTTATCTTCTTCTTCAATGGTATATTACATTGATGGGTTAACCCGTTTAATCGTAGGAGACCATATTTGTCCCAGCCCACATAGGTCTCATAGAAATCATTGTGTCTCCCTTACTATCATAGTGAGAAGTATGATCTAAATGGTATTGAAAAGAGAATACAACACGCTATATATTCGAATCTAAAAGTTAACTACATAATTAAAATGTACCCCTTTATGAAACCAAAGTTTCCGATCGCAATTTGAAAATAAATTATGAATTTTTAAAGTTTTTTTTACAAGAAATGACAAAAAAGTGAGGTGACGGAAACGTTTATAATTCATTTGTCTAATGAAATATGTAGGTATATATTTTTTTCATTATCAGTAATTTTAGTTAGAAAAAACGTTAAGGAAGCCATTTTAAAAACATTATAAAGTTTTATCCAAAATTTTTACATTTAAAAAATGACGTGGTTATTTTTAATATTAAAATTTGAAAGCCTAACTAATCACCTGTCGAAAACCGTTTTTAGTTTTCGGATATGTTAACAAATATTCCCTTTATTTGGATTTTATTGCAAAGCGGGAATATATTTAGCCTCTCACAAAATACGCCAATTTTTTTAAGGGACATTCAAAAGTTATTCGAATAAAAAAATAAATATTGTATTCGGACATCTGATTGGGTGCCTGACTCGTCCATGAACATTTTTATTTGAGACATTTTATATATTCTCCGGGTAGTGAGCTTGAGTATCTCTACCATCGAAGAAGTTAGTGCTCGAGCCGCCACATTACACTTAACCGCTCAGACTGTAAAGGTCTGTTAACATTCACGCTCAATATCTTAGGCAAATAGCGACTGAACTCACTGAACAACAGATAACAGTTCAGGGAAGATGAAAATCTTCTTATTTGACTTCCTGGCGGCGCGCTGGGTATATTGGCGTGACCGAATGACTGCACTGTCGTTCCAGTCAAACAAGAACAATAGGTTGGTATATTAAAAACTGGGAAAGAGATGGTATTTACAGGACCCAGTTTCCTCAGAAGCCTTTGTTAACTAATTCAGCATTTGTTACTAATGGTTTTATCCAGAAATAAACTCTTATTTTAATAATTTCTTTTTATTAACTGATAAGAAGTACATGTGTTATACACTCGCTTTGCAATGTGACAATGAGAGAAGATACAGTACATATCCTACCTACAACAAGGCAAGTTAGAGTAAACAGAAAAAGGCCGGGAAATTTAAATCCAACAGTTATAGATAATGAATTTGGTAAAAATTTTGTGTACACATTAGGGAGTGCCTAAAATACTGATTCGGGGTGTAATATTATATTATTATCGTCCTGCCAATATGAGCTTCGATGACATCGATCAGATGTATATTGTATAATATGTATGTTACATACTGATACACCCTCCATGAGAAAGATAGATTAGTTACAACTGTTTAACGATGCTATGCCCTCAGCCACCAAAAATAAAACTACTGCATATCTACCTACTTACCCACCCAAAATAAGCAACCAATTTTTATGGGAAATCGCCTCACGGGCGATTTACAATTTAATTTATTCAATCTACATCTTTTCACTTTTAACTATAACTAATAATAACTTACGGCGAAGATTTATTACTAATGACCCACAACTAAGATTTATAACTAGTGACTATACTGAAACAACTACTAACTACAAATATATTTACGATTATTCACAAAAAACATATCACAGACTGGATCAAAAAACTAGGCATTCACTTCACTCAAAACATTATAACTACTAATCAAACATAACCCTACCCAAAAAAAAAAAAAAAAAAATACTTTGCTTCTGGACAAATATTACCTTTATATTATTTAAAAAATCTAATACACTGCGTTTCTACTTATATCGACAGAATATCTCTTAATCCTAAACATGCGAACACCTCAGCACAGGTTCTCCCAGTGAGGTGTTCACAAAATGCTACTATTAACCTTCTTACATAAAGCTTTACATCCTGTTACTGAATATGAACTTTTTTTGTACTACTTTGTAAACCATTGTAATTATTTGTTAAATGTATGTACAAGTATAGAAATAAATAAATAAACAACTTAGATTTAAAGCTAGCAACTAACTTCTGAAACTAATAAGTTCTGCAAATTCCTACCGTGGTGTAAGGGAAAATATATTACGAACATCGGTATGCTGTGATTCTTCAAACATTAAATTTTTTTTAAGAGTTATATATAGGTAGTATCAAAAAACAATATTTCCATAAATATGTGTGTTGGGCATATTTTATATCCACCACGCCACGCTTCTGATCTATTATATCATAACTAATCCTACTAACTAAATGTATGAGTAAGTGTATACCTACACGGAGAAAAAGGTTATTCTAAAATACGATCATTTTATTCGTAAAAACGGGACTCAAGTTCTTACAAACAAATTAACAGGGTTTCAATGTTTATTGGCGGGAACATTTAATAATAATTTGTTGGTATACGAAATTTCGTACGTATAACACTGTTAATTTGTTCGTAAGAACTTCAGTCCCTTTTTTAACCGTTTTTACGAATAAAATGATCGTATTTTATAATAACATTTTTCTCCGTGTATATAATATATGTGTGTGTGTCGGTGGAAACGAGAAATCCCTTTGACAATCGCCCATTGTTTGATATATTGTCAAGGCGGCAATGCGATGTTATTACCTGTGGTAGACCTATCGGGGAAGACAGGTGGCGTGGTGGGAAGGGCTCCTGCGGCGCTCGCCGCCGCGACGCTCTTTTCGTCCACGGCGCAGCACGAGCCGAACATGAAGCCGTCCACGCACACGCCCACGTGCCGGCCCGCGCCACGCAGGCAGTCCTGCACGAACATGCACGTGCCGCGCGTGCCTCCCACCGAGCACGGTTTACGGGATATCTGGTAACCTGGAATAAAATAATTCATAAGTTTTTGCAATAAAATTTACACATTCGAAATAACTGAAAAGTCTGAACATGTAAATTCTCTCTCTGGTTTCAATGGACTCGAACCCGGCGTGCGGAAATAAATTTTATTTGATGAATTTGTGTTATTTCACAATTAATTCATTAAAAATAATAAATACTATGTTTAGCAATTGGGACTCTTGCGAGGTGTTATAGATTAGGTATTTTATTTAATCTTTGGAATACTTGCAATAGTAATCGTTTCTTGTATTATTTTTATATATCTTTTTTATATCATTTTCTGATTTATTATATTTTACTGTCATATTTTTTTTAAATTCTAAACATCATTCAAAAAATGTGTAAGTAATTATTAAGTTTTATAGAAATCTGCGGCCATCTGGGCTGCCTGTGTCCAATGTTTGAATAAAAACCTTCATATTGGTAAATAGGTCACCCCAAGTGGTTCGCTACGTTTGGTGACTAAGCAGGGGTGTCCGGGTTCATGGGGTGAGGTTTGTCTGATCGGGATACACTGAACCCTAGATCCCTACCCAACCCTCACACCTTTTTCCTTCCCAGAACTTCCTCTCCTTCTCTCCTTCCCTTTCTTAAAAACACCCTTCACACATCATCCCCAAAGATAACATAGGAAAAAAAGGGAAATCCTTTTCCTCGGGGCCTCCTGTGTGGAGCTAATGTAAAAAATATATATATATATAAATATATATACATATAAAGTTTTTTTGGCAAAGAATTTTAAAATTGGATTTATTTGAGGGATTTTAACTTACAACAATAAAATATATAAATTTGTTTTACACCAATTTAAATTTTAATTACACTCTACCGGTTTCGGAAGAACCCTTCCTTCGTCAGGAGAATATTAAAAGTAACCTGTGATACAAAATATTGATAGATATATATAGATATATTAAGAGTGTAATTAAAATTTAAATTGGTCTAAAACAAATTAATATATTTTATTGTAAATTATGGCGAGCCACAAATTATTACGAACATGTATTTTAGTCTACTTACTACACTTAGAACATAATACATAGAATATAGTAGTAACGGTGGAGAAAATTTAAGAATGATGATTAAACATGGATAATGATGATCAAGCCATTAAAAACGCCAAGAATTTTTTTGTCGTACTTATCCTACTTTCTCCGTATTTTCTACAAAACCACAGATGTCAAAACTAAACATACGAAGCTTGTGATAAAATTTAAGCACCATTAAAGACAAAATAAACTGCAGTTTATCTACAATACACAATAGTTACATTCGAATTATTCTACTAACCCGTTTCTAATCAACATTATAATATCGGAACGGCACAACAAGACGCTAAATTAAAGACAAAGCAATAATAGAACAGTAGTCGGTATCAACCATATCAAATATCATGAGATTAACATTCCTCATCTGCTAACGAACCGAGGAGCTTCAATTTAATTAAGACGTTGGGTGTTTAATCCGAATCCGATTTTTAAATAAAATAATAATCACAATCAGCAAAGCTAACTGAATGGCCCAGTTGCATGATATGTGTTTTTTTAATTCTTTTTATAATTTTTTTTTACACCTTTTTTCGACATGGATTTTTTAAACTAAAATAATTGCATCGTCGTAAGATCTCGTTGATATTGTAGCACATATCAATTTCGTTTATAAGTTTTCACTTCAAATAATATTTTGAAATATATTTTTCAATCGAAAATAATTTTGACAATTTTGTAGTTAATGGTTTTATTTAGGTTTCTTCAAAGTTAATTAATACCTTCCTCACTGAGAATTCATGTTTAGTGGCGGAATCTTTTAACTCTGTTTTCTGAACTACTGCATTTTGTAAACATGTTTTATTTAGATACGTTTTTAGATTTTCACAGCCAAAAGCATTTTCGTTGTTTGTTTTTGGGATGTTATTGCGTGTTGCGCTACCTCCTTCTTTAGCCGACGGTGCCCTGATGATGGACACTGCAACGCTGTCCGAAACTAAAGAAGGAGGTAGCGCAACACGGCATAACAGCCCAAAAACAAACAACGAAAATGTTTTATTTATTTTTTGTATTATATCTATCTTGCTACACAGCAATCCTAGTGAATTATAAAACTAGTTTTGAGACCAGAAAAACTTACAAAACAAGTGGGAGGTAATACGCACAAAAATTTCATCTGCTACCGTCTGGAGCCAGTGAGACTATGTAATCCCCAATTGCAGAATATTGCGAGGCTGAAGGTAGTGGGGAGGGGAAGGAGATGGGGAAGCGAAAGGTGGGAAAGTACTTGGCTATTCAGATCTAGTCACCAAACAAAGCTAAAGTCATTTCAAGTAAGGTTTCCATTCTGAATGACAGTCTTACACCTGGGCGATACTGAGAATATCTTCCACTTTCGAATGTGCTGCAAATAAACCATATATATTATTTTTATTTAATTAATTGTGAAATAATACAAAGTAATTATACAAAATTTATTTTGGCACGACGCGTTTAGAACCAGCTTCCTTTCGAATGCTAGTCGAGACCCCTTGACCACGGAGGCCGTCAAATTTACGAAAGCAGATCAGAAGAAAGTAAAAGAATGGCATTTTTCGGAAAGCGATGCACGATTATGTTTAAAAAATTGCAGTTTTTTTAATATTCTCAATATTAATTAATTATTTTATTAAAATGCGTGAAAGTGGCTCATTATCAAAGTAAACGACGAGATTAAACTAAGCCATGTAGCCCACTATAGTGCTAGAAATAGTAGAACTAGTAGTAAAAATGACGACATTTAGCCCGAGGATAAACAAATAGAAGCAGAATGAATTAATAATTAATATTGTGTTTATTATTGTGATAATGATCTCTAAAACGTAAAAAAGCACTTTCAGTAGCCGAGATTTCTAACTATTGATAGAGATCTAAGATCTTGTACATCAAAGTAGATGTCCTTGGGCGTTTTGAATGTTTGTCACCATACTTAAAACATTTCAAGTAGAAAATTTCACTTTCTACCCCTAAAGGAATCTTAGATCCATCGATAAGGTTTAACCGACTATCATGAATTTCTAATATATTATGTAGAAACACCGGTGTTTAGGTAGCGCTCTTAAATTATTAAATTAATTATAAATCTTAATAAATTATTTAAGTAAATTTTTACCATAATGGCGCTATAAATGTATTCTATAGTTATCGAAGTATATTAATACGGTAATACCCGTACGGTTCAAATTAAGGAATCCGAGTCCGAGTAAATCTCCAACGCCACACTGTATGGAAACCGTTCTGACCCGTCCGTGACGTGCATTTTTCCACGAAGCTGCTGCCGTAAAATGCACACTTATCACTCACTCACTTGCGATTTGCAAACGGAAGTGGCGCCATCTATAATACTATATTTAAGGAAAAAAGTATGAAGAACATTTTTCGTTTTCATTCAATAATAAGCAGATTTATGTTGGGGTGAAGAGTGTTCCTCTCATTATTCACGGTCTTATTGTAAGAATGTCTACTATTATATATCTACCTATTAAATATAAGTATTCTGTAGTTTAATGTTAATAGTAGTTAGTTTTGCAAAAGGGTGATGCCTTATAAATAGTCACCAGCACTTAAACTGGGCGAAGCAGAACGAAAAGCCGCCCTCAGGGCCTAGCAGCAAAAACCAGCGGAGCGGGCTAATTAGTTTTTATTACTTTCTTCAATCATATTATTATTACTATCTTCACACGTGAGCATAAATCCAAAATGTCTTAATTATTTTACTTGTGTTTGTAACAACTTAGAAACTAACTTGTACGACAAGTTGACATCCAACGAAAATAAAAAGTTATATTGACAAAACTAAAAAAAAAATATAACACCATTTTGCAAGACGTAGTTCACGTGAAACGAAATCGTTTGTATCTACAAGATAGCTTAATTATCGTATAAATCCAGGGGAAAATAATTAAAAGTATAGTCTTCAAGTCCTAAAATCAAGTCTACGGCTTCAAGTCCTAAAATTCATATAACAGTCGTGCATGTTTTTTTCTGCCAAAAGATGTAAATAATATAGAGTTATGCAGCAAAAAATAAACGGATATTTATAAAATTTATCAAAGAAAGTAAAAGGAAAACATTTTTTGGAAAACAATTATTTTTAAAATTGCAGTGTTTTTTTTAATATTTTCAAAGTAAAGATCAGGTTAACACTCCTTATGTAGATGCCCATAAGGTTTAAATTCGATTTTAACACCAGTTGACTGTTTTCATTGATTCAAGAAAAAAATGTCGCCAAAAAACGTTTTTTATTTTATTTTGCGAAGTTCAGTCACAAAATTATTTTGCCACATTATGCAATAAAATCATTACCGTAAAGGGGTCCGTAAGTAGGAGATTTTGATTCTTAAACCAGTTTCTATAGGAGTGATACATTTTTCTGGGCTTATAAAAAGAATAATAAAAAAAACTCGATTATTTCAAAGGCATAAAATGTGTTATACTCGCTGAATTTAATTAAGCATCTAAAATATTTCTGAGCGATATAATTTTCAAACCAGAAACACATGAATTTGCGTTACTTAGTAGTGCTTCATCTTAAGTTTGAAATTAACTTCGAAAAGCGAAACGGCTGTCAAACGTTAAACTATTACTTAACAGAACCAAATTAATGGAAGTATGTGAAGCGACGATAGAAACGCTAAGAGATAAATTAAAGGATTCATCAATGGGGAAGAATAGGTCGTCAACCTCGTAAGATTAGTTTTGATTTTAAGCGGTCCTCTTCGCATTGTGAGCACAAGAGTATTGGCAACTAATCCTGCGTATAAACGCGTTTTTAAACTATCACAAAAATGTTTTGTGTTACTGTCCATTTAACAAAAGTGAAGCGTTCTTCCAGAGTCTTGAAAGTACAGCACGTTAATTGTCCTAAAAACACACTTGAAGTAATGCTCACATTACTCACCCGTCATACCACATACCATTAATAACCTCAGCATTATATTATAAGGAGAGAGATATCAATCTTTCGCGAAGAGGCTGCTATTTATACTTATACCTAATTATAGCGGCGAGGAAGATGCGGAGAAGTTTTATATTATCTTATTCATATTCATACTCTGCAACGGCGGTGGCGGAAGACGTGTGCATTTTATGATTTTATATTACCGCGAGATAAGGTATTTTATATCGTGTATGACACCATCGTTTATCATCCGCAATATTGCAGCCTGTTCCCAGTTCCCACAAGCTGTAAGTCTGTAAGTCACGCCACTCGTGACAGCGGAAGAGGAAAAATGCGAGAATTGCGTGAATTTGTGGAAAGTTCCTCTCGCGGAAGGAAAGCATTGCGATAGTGCGAGATAAAGAAAAGATATGCCGCAGATCGGTTTCACTGCACTAGTTTTAACGACCCAATTAGTTGCGGTGGTTTTTTCAACCACTACAATGTGTCTAGTTGCAGTGTGCGCAAACGAAGCGGATTAACAAATAGCCACGCAACGTCACTCAACTAAAGAATACGTTAGATTTAAACGATGGGAAAAATAGAGAGAAAAGTTATTGTTAAATGTAAATATATTAATAACTAATATTTAAACATTTAAACAATATGAATTAGAAAAATTCATAAAAAATGGAAAATTGGAGTCAAAATCGAAAACTTCAGTTTGTCGAGCCATATCCAATAATGATGTTTTTTAGTCATCACTTATTTCTTGAAAATTATTAATTCTGCGTTTGAACTAATTTTCCGTGGGAGTAACTGGTGTTTATTTTTATAATTACACATAATTTTTTTTATATATATTTTCAAAGGCATATTTTACAAGTGATCACATTAGATTAGATGTATAATGAATTCCAGTAATACAAAAAATGTTTTATTTATTGTTATCAAGCTTAATTTGTAGAACTCCGTTTTCATTTGTATTCTTAGGACTTTATGTCCTGGTAAAATCTTTCTCACAGGAAAAACGAAACCCTTCCACACACTTTTCCACAAATGATAATCTAGTCAATTCATGCTATGCAATTGAGAGGCAACTGAAAAAAACGATTTTTATTTTTTACTTTTTAAAATAATGAGTTAAACCTCAAATTATAATATTTAGACTATAATATCTAGACTTGCAGAAAAAGTCAATAGATGTCGCATATTAATAAAAAAGTAATAAAGTTTATAATATTTTAAATAATGAAGATAATATTAGCGAAAGTCAATCAAAAATCCGAAACAGAAAAATCAGAAAAAGATACGGATACATCGAGTCCCAGATGTATCCGTATCTTTTTCTGATTTTTCTGTTTCGGATTTTTGATTGACTTTCGCTAATATTATCTTCATTATTTAAAATATTATAATTTGAGGTTTAACTCTTTAAGTTAAAAAGTTAAAAATAAAAATAAAAATAAAGTTTATCCTGATACTATCTATAGGGCATTTTGTTCGAGTTAAATCTTGCAATCATACATAAAGATAGCAGCCAATAAAAATATGCGTTAAGAAAATGAAAATAATATTGGTGTTTCTCAGTCGAAGTATGATACAGTTAAAAATGACCGAATCGGATAGGGATACGTTGGCGCAGTGGATAGCGCGTTTGCCCGGATTGCCAGAGGTCCTGAGTTCGAGTCCCAGATGTATCCGTATCTTTTTCTGATTTTTCTGTTTCGGATTTTCGATTGCCGTTCGCTAATATTATCTTCATTAATTGAAAAAAAACGAGTTTGCAACTAAACTCGCTAAAATGTGTATGTCAATGTGATGGCCCGCACGCTATACAATTTCTCAAAAACCATTTATCAATGGCAACGCAAGCAGTGACTCGCGACACGCCAGTTTCGCCAGTTTTGTTATGAGTTTTCTGTTTTTTTTTTCCATTTGACAGCTACAGATGATTGCGATGACTAAGACGATGTCAAAAACGACGATGTTAGACAGCTGATATAATAATTACAGAAATCGTAAAATTGAGTAGCACCGTGATCAAAGTTTGGTTGGAAACCATAGCAAACAGCCAGTTTTAGTTTGGTTTCAGTTGCCTCGTCAGCGGAAGCACTTAAGGAAACATTTTAGTACAATTATAAACGGTTTTCAAAATGTAATTATGCCCAAAATAATCATCATGAACTGTAATAATTTATACCAACCTACCCTTTACCAATCGAATATACTTGGCAAACGTATCTGGAAGTTGCTTGCATTCGCGTATAATTAAAATAACTGGTTTAATTCTCGAGCCATGTTTTGATTGCTGCGATGTTTAACGAATTAATTAAGCAATTAAATACGAAACTATTTACGGAGACCACATGTGGAGGCTTCATTCTCAAATTACTTCATCTTCGACGTCACTTATGCAAATTTTCGATTTTTATAGTCATTAAAATACCAATGGCCTGGATATTTTAAAGGGTGTCAAATCGATAATGTAAAACGAAATATTATTGTTTCTATATTATAATTAATTGATTTTAGCCGAAGCAGACAAAATATTTTTTTCCAAATTTAATATTACCTTACCGAAATTAAAAATTTAATGATAGTATAATGCAATTTTTTGTAATAATCATCATAAATTTTCGTTTGTTTACTAAACTATTACGTAGGTACATTATTACCTTTTATTGATCAACAAATTACTTGGTTTCATTCACTTGAAAATAAATTACTTCCACAAAGAAAAGTCAATAATTAACTTAACAAAATTATACTAATGGCATGTTAACAATTTTCTCTTGTATTTTCTAAAATATATGGAGAATATTTATTTATTTGTAAAATTATAGAAAGATTCCTGCACCATGCACGGCATTGTTTATATTTTATATTTTTTTGGTTTTAATTAAGACTTTTACAGACAATTCAATCACAAGGGCGGGAGTTGGTTTCATCATGATCCTACGAAGCGTAAACATATGGATTAAATATTCAGGGACGTACTTGACTGACTTTGACGTAAACAATGAGTCCTGACATTATTTGATTTAAAAAAATGTTATTTAAATTTTGTTCTCCGGCGACTTTTTCGATGTTCTTTTTTTCTAAAAATATTTCTTCAAAATAAAAAAGCTTCCATTGTCTTCATTGGTCAATCAGCCGAGCAACCACCCAATCCCTTACCCGGCTCCTAACCTACAGATTTTTTTTATAATTTCAGTGGAAAAAAAAAAGTTACCCTGAACAATTCCGTTAACATATTTACTCCTAATAATGTCAGGAATCACTTAACCTGTGAGGTAAAAAGTAAGTCAAGTACGTTCCTATATAAGCAGACAATAGAAAATAGAATTGCATTGTATATAAAACATAAAATGTAAAACAACGGTTCGAAAAACGTAAATTAATTACTGAAAATTATTCCTGCATTACATTTTAAATTAAGTGCCATTTTTCTTTTAAATGCGTAATAGAAATTTTTAAAACTGCTACCAATAGCCTTCGGATTATTCTTCAGATGGACTAATCTCTACTTATTTACGTAATATTAACAAAACACTTTTATTATGTAATAAATCATCCCGTTGTAAAATATGTACTAAATTCGCTAATCACCCATATCACTCATCTGGAACCGTTAACTCATTAATTCAAAAAGGAAGTTTGAATTGCTTAATTTACCTTGCAGTTACATTGCCTAATGGGCAAATACTTCTTGGTGCCTATCAAGATGTGAACTTCGCAAACATTCTAAGCATATACAAATAAATCACGTGCCTAACGTGAATGAATCGTTTTGAGGGCAAAAAGTTTGAAATGTGGTTCGGACATGCAAAACTAATGGTTAAACATTATTAATTTGATGCAACTTAGAATCGTTCCCATAATCCTCTCTACGGTACTTATCCTCTTGAAAAACCGACTCCAAGATCATGCGGGTTATGTTGAGTACTTTCGTAAATTGAATTCAGAAACTACTAGGCAAGACTTTAATTTTTCTGCTTTCAGTCAAACGATTATTATTAAAAAAATATTATTAGCTGAACCGGCATGCGTTGCAATGCAACTAACTGTTTATCCCTATGGGTCCTTTCCCATTCGTCCCCGTTCCCCTTCCGCCTTCTCCTCCCCTCCCACATTCCCTCCCCCCCCCCCCCCCCCCCCCACTGCGTTCCACTTTCACCATCCCCCTCCCCTCTCCCGCTGTCTCTCTTCTCGCGAACCCCCTCACGCGTTACCCTTCCACCTTTCCGCCTTCCCCTCGTCCCCCCTACCATGAACCCCCCTCCTTAATTCCCCCTGTCTCTCCCGTATACCCCTCCCCGTCCCGCCTTTTTTCCCTGCCGCTCAACTCCATAAAATATACCCATTTTTCAAACAACTCGCGTTTGACCTATTTCAAAATTTTGATGCAAATTTCATAAGCCAAAGCTCGTTATTCTGCTAATCAGGACGGAGACAAATCCAACAAATCCAAGATCATAATAATCGGTCCAGCCGTTCTTGAGTTATAAATGGTGTAACAAACCCGACTTTCTTTTATATATTAAGATTAGTAACTACTAACTTTTCGACGGCCTCCGTGGTCAAGGTGTAAGGCTCTCGGCTAGCAATCCGAAGGTTGCAGATGAATTTTATTTGATTGTTTTGTGTTATTTAACTATTTATTAATTTAATATAATATGTAGAACAATTGCGGCACGTTCCAGAGTAAAAGCTACTATCAGCATCGCCCTGGTGTGAGACAATTCAGAATTAAAAGGTTGCATGCAGTCCCTTTAGCCATGCTTGGTGATCAGATCTGAACTGCCAGATACTTTCCCACCTCCCCTTTCCCCAACTCCTTCCCCTCTCTACTACCTTCAGCCTCTTATCCCAAATGGGGAGGGCACAGTCTCACTGGATCCAGACGGGTGCGATATGCACATAAAAAATACGTAAAACAAGACTACTATTTTCCATATTTTATTCAAAATGTAAAGATGCCTATTAAAATTAGACAGGTTTATTTTTTTTTTAAATGAAATTCATTTAAAGCATAAATAACAGTAATAATATTGCATAATCTCACTATCTTACTAATATTATAAACGCGAACGTTTGTATGGATGTATGTATGTTTGTTACTCTCTCACGCAAAATTTACCGATTAAATTTTAATGAAACTTTACAATAACATAGCTCGTACATCAGAAAAACATAAAGGCTATAATTTATAAAGCTAGCTATATATTTTCAATGTATTGAAAATAATAATTATTCTTTAATAGAAAATGTCAGAATTTGTGAAATGAATGATTGTTAAATCAAAATTCTATTTTACAAAATATTTAAATTAGTTAATTTATTTGAAGTACTCGCCTAATAATTTGAATCGAATCAAGAATTATAGATATTTTAAATAAATAGGTTAGGAATTTTGCTATAAACGTAGATGGGACAAAGGAACAGAAAATAGATTACCTAATCTAAGTACTAATATTAATACGTAGACGAAGTCGCGGGCAGAAGCTACTAACAGAATAAATTTAAAATGTGTACAAGTGTTATTAGTGTTATTACGTATGGTTAGGTCGATATTAGTTCCTAGCGACCCATATTTCCTGTTCTAAGGAACCAAATGTTCATGAAATACAAAATGAATTATGCTGCAATTGTATGAATAAAAATTTTAGTTTGAATTACAGCTTACGTTTTTCAATGTTAATGTTATTATCTAGTTAATTTAATTATTAAGGCTTAAAAATTATAATTACATAAAATGTATAATATATTAAAGCAAAGTTAATTTTCTTTCCTAATAATGCATTGCAAAGATTTCTATTATTATTTTTAAGAAAGATACTTGTGCTTTTGTATTGAATAATTGGCTCACCTACTTATAAAGAAAACTGATCGTCTTAAAAAAAACTTTCGGTAGTTTCAAAAAGAGGGCTTTAAATTGAAGATAACATTTTTACACTGTTCATCTAATAATTATAATAAAAAGACATTTATTTATCTTGTTACACTTTTCTTCAATTACAATTTCTACAGTTACAATTGACTTGAAAATATTGGAGCAATAATATGTGTATCTGGCACGGCCGATCGATAAATGTTTTATCAATAATATCGGTAACTTGTAATCATTCCTGAGCATTACTGCAGATGACCAAAAATGAACAGCGGTGCAAAACGACTATGTGTTCTTAATTTATTAGACTTGAACTATTGTTCTAGTATCAGCGTACTGCAGTGGTAATCGGTAGCGATGACAAATTATCAACATAATCGATAAATCCTTTATCTATAACTCGAAGTCATTCCGTTGAGAAATCGTTTTTACTCTTTGACTGTACATGTTCGCATACTTCAGACGCTAGTCAATTTGAAATCAAATAAAATCGATTTTTAATCCTATAATAATTAATAGCTGGTCTTACATATAATAAATAGTATCTTTAAAACCCGAGAAGTGAAAGAAAGATAACCATGACGACATTAATGGCCGCAGTTAGATAAAATACCGTAGAATTTTAAAAGTTTGCAATAAAATTTGCCATTTTATTAACCGCCATAAAATTAAAAACAAATCTATATATTTTTTGTGTAATATGACCCGATCGTTATTTGGGCCATCGGGTTTTATTATCCGTAAGCGTTATTTTAATTTCTTGTCACATAAACAATCATTCTCAAATTTATTAGGCAGTTCAGCTCTAATAAACATGTTTTGAAATTTAAATTAAAAAAGGTACTTGGCGTGGTATTATTTAGTTGGTTAGTGGTATTTCCGTTTTGGAGATATGGGTCAGCTGGCTCCAAAAGCTTGATCGAAAATAATGCACCAAAAACAATTGTATCAAAGTATACTATCTGTACGTTAGAATTTTTCAGAAAGATTTTTTTGCCTTTTGTTCACTTTTATTAGTTCTGCCTATTTTTTTAGATATAAATATATACAATTTTAGCACGATATAACTACCCACAAGAGCATCCGAAAATCAGTTCTGCATAATCAAACTAAATCAATCTCACAATACGTTTATTCGATAGCGGATATATGAAAAGCTGTATAGGACAATAAATCCAAAAATAAGTGAAATATGTCACTTTTCTTTGTTTTTTTTTCTTTCGATCTGTGTTTTCAAAATATTTATATAAAAATAAGTGCATCTTTTACAATGTGTATTCTAAGAGAATTTTATTTCTGAAAAATTAAAAATAAGTTAAATACTATTTTTAAATAAATTTACATAAAATGTTCAGTATTCTTTATTTTATAATAAAAAAATTGTCATTACAGGTCTACAAAAACAGGAGATATATTTTTTTTTAAATAAAAACTTTCTTTTCGCTTTCGTGGACAATTGACACAACATTTTAAATTTCCTTGATCGATTGAATAACCACACACAAGAGCAGCCTAAAATCAGTTTTTTAGTGTCAAACTGAATCAATCATGTAGGTTCATATTATTTTAAATATCAAAAAATGAAAAATACGGTTTGGCGCATTTTTCACAGGAAAAAACCTACTTGTCAGGGAATTCCAGCACTTCGGCGCTCCGCCCACTGAACCAACTAAAACCGGCTGTTTTCTCTGTCTTGATTGGTCAAAAAGCTTGGTTAACCATAGACGAAGAACAATCAGCTGACAGCTGGCAACTATCAATGGCCGCCCAGGGCAACCAGCAGAGCAAGTCGCAAGTCACCGCTTGCGTTACCATTGACAACGGGGTTTTGTGTGATTGTGAAGTGTGCGGGCCATCACATTGTCATACAAAGACAGTTGGCAGTTGAGAGTTTTCAGTTGCCTGAGTGGGCGGAGGCGCTTCGTTTTCAGTACCAGTCGTTCATTACTTAGTGATGTGGTGTCACTTTTCTTTTGTTTATGTTTATTAGGGAAGTAAATTAGGTAGATATATTTTTGAGGAATGGTAAAATAGTCTAAACAAAAAAGATGGTCAAAGTTTTTTGGTTTGGCACTGGTTCGAATGTGCTTGAATAACAGTTTTATGAATAGGTATTGTTTTCTCCAAAATAATAAATTTGATTTCTCTTTTCGGTGGTTAATTAGAAGCCATTATTAACCTGATTCCATTTTTTTACACAACCGAATCTGTTTTGAAATCAGTAATTTTCATTATTATTATATTCGGGAATAAAAAGTATTATATACATATTACTTAGATGTCTGTTTACCTTGTTGTTCATGTTCTTACAGGAAATATAACTATAATTGTACGCATCCGACAGCGCAAATTAAACAAAGTTTTTATTTTCTAAATTCTTTATTAGAAGCCGTACCCCTTCTAATGTTTATAGAAAGTTTATGATATGACATATCCGCTATCTATAAATCTTTCTTCTATATGAGCAGGAGGTATTTTATAAAACATTGTTTTCGTTCTTCGAACGTATGGTAAATTAAAAAAAGTTACGTAGGATTTGTCATCATAAATATTATTTAGATAGAAAAAGTAAAAGTACCGTGGAGATAAACCAGCTTTGTTTTTTGTTATATTTTCAATAATATTGTTATTCAATTTATAAAAACAGTTTATTTATTAAAAAAATCTGCTATTCTGCTAGTCCTGTAATTATTTTAACGCGTGACATCTGTTTCCCCTTCTTATGAGAGGTCAACAGGTCTCCCTCGACCAGTCTCTCCCTATCCGGCCTGCCATGCAGTTTGTAGGCAGACGCAACTGTCATGACCGGGACAAACCCCACTCCATGAACCCGAACGCCCCAGCAAAATCACCAAACGTAGCAAACCACTTAGATTGACCTATGACAGAAGTATTGGTTATCCAATAAATGGTTCCCGGGACAGCGATACCAATACCCGCCAAGTTAAAGGTCAATATTGTCACATCACTATTGTTATGTGTTGCACATCACTAGTGATGAACTAACTAACTAACTAACTAACTAACTAACCATCACGCCGTTTCCCCGCAGGGGTAGGCAGAGAGGACGGACCGCCAAACAACTCGGTCTTGGCACACGCTCCTTGCCTCATTCACATTCATACATTCAACATGAACTAATTATCATAAAATATCATCTATGGTTACTCTATTAAAGATGTCGGTACTGTCAAGTCACATTATTAAAGTCAGTAATATAAAATATTAAACAGTGTTTTCTATAAGTCATCCACAATAAATATATAACGAAACAAATAATAACGGAGTATTATTTATTGACCAAGGAAGTTCATAAATTTCCCGCATTCTACGAAAAGTGTAGTCTGGTGAGGCGAACGGACTGTATCACACTGCAGGAGCAAGAGAGAGCAGTGCGCGCGCACATTTTCATTATTTATTCCTCTGATAGCCAGTGCATAAAGATTATTCGTAATTTCATATCGTTCTTGAACAATTTTATAAAAACTGTAGGAGCAAGAGAGAGCAGTGCGGGCGCACATTTTCTTTCTCTCTAGAAGTTTTACTTCAGTCGTGTGGTCTAAAGCACACTCGTTTTTTATTATTTTTTTATTGATAAGTCTATGCAAATAGCGAATAAATTTCACAATAATTTACAATGCTGTTCAATAATTAACTAAGGCCCAGTTGTTTCGCAGAAATTCACGTGTGACAAGAGTCATCAAAGAGCCATTCAGAGAAGAAAAAAAATTAACAGTTGAAAGACCGTTTCAGCTTTTAAACAAATTGTGATCAGAGGAAAGAGAACATCTTTATCAGCTTATTACATTTTGATAGAACACCCTGAAACGCAGCACCTAGAATCGGCGTTTAACGGAAACCTTTCAAATGTCAAAAACAAAATGATACAAAATGGCCATTTGATGACAATGCTACATTTGAATAGGACAGTTAAATTTTTGTGGACTTTCTTGTGAGTTATTGAGCACTCCGTTGCTCGTTAATAATGACTAAGCCATTGATTTACTATACGATTGATATCCAAAACCAGTATGAATCCCAATCAAGTTCTATAATACCAATAAATTGGGGCAATTAAGAGTAGGTATCGAATTAAGTTGTCTGCGTGGGTGTTGCAAAAATACTTTTTTGTTCGAAGTATTTATTATCAGTAACAGTGGCGGGAGGTGAATGCAGATTTCAAGAATCGTTTGGTAATTTTCTATAAGAAAAAGATTTATTTTCATTCCCGAAAATCCCTTTGCGTTTTAAAATGGTTTTTAACAATATCTTACTGATAAAAGTAACGTAATTAAATTAATTAAAAACGGAGCCATTTTTATAAATTGTTGACATCAGGAATTATAATCATGCATTTTTTAAAGTAAAACTTCTTTACGCACGCTTGACTTGGGGGTAAGCTGGCGAATGCGTTACGAAAAGTGTAATGCGTTACGGGCGAGGCGAACGGGCTGTATCACACTGTAGAAGCAAGAGAGAGCCGTGTGCGCTCACATTTTCTTACTCTCTTCCTCTCATAGCCAGTGCATGAAGATTATTCGTAATTTCATTTCGTTCTTGAACAATTTTATAAATACTGTAGGAGCACGAGAGAGCAGTGCGCGCGCACATTTTCTTTCTCTCTATAAGTTTTACTTCAGTCGTGTGGTCTAAAGCACAATCGTATTTTTTTATGTGAGTACTTTACATGAGTCCAAATTGCTCCCGTCTGGAACCAGTGAGACTATGGCATCACCAATTGGGGTATGCTGAAAGTGTACCTGGCTATTCAGATCTACTCACTAAACACGGCTAAAGCCATTATTGAGCAACGTCTCAATTCAATTCATTAAACTATGTTAGAAATTATTTGAGATTTTCGCGGCCATTAAGTATTATCGTGATTTATTTTTGGGGTATCATGCCGTGTTGCGTTACCTCCTAACGTTTTAACCTTGAAACGTTGGCTAGATAAAAGAAGAAGGTAGTTTAGAATACCTACAGCGTTCGAATGTATATATATATATGTATTCATATTTTTAACTAAAATAAATACTTTAAAAAAATACAATAAATTAGAGCAAAGGTAATAATCTTTACTCACTCGCAAAATTGGTTTAAAAAACAGGATGTCAGACACTCCCCTGAATAAGCACTTCAATTATGTATTTTAAAATTGCCAGTAAACCCAAGCTTAGGAGTCAACCATTCAACGTATAAGCCTACCTTATATATATAGTCTAACTATACTGCCTCCGCTCACGAGGCAACTGAAAAAAAAAAGTTTACAACTAAACTCGCTATCCTCGGAATGTAAATATGATTGTCCGCACACCTAAGTCGTACGTATACCATTGAACATCCTGCATTTTCCGTTAGTAAAAGAAAAACTAATTACTGGCAATGCTAGGATCCACTGATAATTAAAAAAAATCTTCTGATTTCGACCATAATGTACTTGACTAATAGGTTTTATATAGAGCTATACAATTAGAAGCAACATTGCCTACTTTCGTCGAAACATGGTCCACTACCGATAATCAGTGCGCAGTGCGTGTAGACCGGATTTTGTAGTTTCCGGTCGGTCTGCGTTAGAGCATTGGGATATTTAAAGGCCAAATCGGACTTGATGTGAGGACAAATTTTCAATTCGGATCAGACTTTATCTAGTACGGTGGGTAAAAGAAACCAAATGAAAATAATATAAACGGCATATAAGACAGCACTGTAATCGAAACTTATTCATATCACATCTAAGTATCAATCAATGGGTTTTGGATAATTTTCGAATTCGTGACTCTTGCGATGTCATTTCGACTTATTATTATATTTACCACAAAATATAATTATTATAGATATTTTTTGGTACTGATATAATTTATTTCCCTTTTTTAAACTGATTGGTAAGCTTATTATTTACTTAGCAATGGCTGAAATGGATAAAGCGTATGTACCGGTTAGACGTGAGGTTCTGGGTTCGAGCCCCCGTTGCGACCATTATCTTTTATAATTTTATGTGTCTTGTTCATTTTCATATTTTAAAAATTAGATTATTATTGTTATTGTCTTCTTCAATGATATTAAATAAATATTTGATTGCTGACCATAAATCAAATATAATTTACACGTTTCTGTGTTTTAAATATTAAATATAGTATAAAATAACACCGGAAATCATAAGAGTTCAGTACATAATTACGATATTTTGAAATATTCTACTGGTGACACAGAAACATCTACATTTTGTTTTATTCACTACAAGTTTTCTGCATTATAATTGACAAGCTTCTGCCCGCGACTTCGTCTGCGTAGGATTAGTACTTCGAGTAATCTATTTTCTTTTCCTGGGTCCCATCTAGGTTTATACCAAAATTCTTAACCTATTTATTTAAAATATGTATAATTCTTGATTCGATTCAAAGTATTAGGCGAGTACTTCAAATAATTTCACTAATTTAAATATTTTCCAAAATAGAATTTTGATTTAACAATCATTGTTTTGCAAAATGTCATTCTCAAATTTTGACGTTTTCTATTAAACAATAATTATTATTTTCAATATATTGAAAATAAATAGCTAGCTTTATAAATTATAGCCTATATGTTATTCTGATGTATGAGCTATATTATTGTAAAGTTTCATTAAAATCCATTCATTACATTTTGATTTAAAGAGTAACAAACATACATACATCCATACAAACTTTCGCGTTTATAATATTATTAAGACAAGATTTGGTGGTGTTGTTTTTTGAGTAATCTGAGTATGTAGTATGTACCAGACAGAAGGTACATTTTTACATATGCATACTGATCTCAAATTTAAATTTTTCGTAGATGTCTGACTAATCAACTCAACGATCGCTTTATAGGGTTATCTACTACAAAAAAGCGACAGATTTATCGTTTTACTAACCTTTAACTTTTAATTAATATAACCTTTGGTAATATTTATAAATCTTTCTTTCAATTTACACTACCATGCAAGAGATAATATACCTTACTAAATCTCTAGCACACACAATGATATCATTCCACCTTTAGTATCCCAATAAATTGCTATTCACCCAATAAAAACCATTTCTTTGTGGCGAACAAGCGATATCGATTTCATGATTTGTTTTACTTGTAGAATGTTGTTGGCACGCCGGGTCTTATTTTACGATATATCGGCTACATATACTGACCCAGATGCTTTACTTCCAATTAATTTATAACTGATGCCAGTCTGACATGCTTTAAGAGCGATTGACCAGCAGCTGAAATTAAAAGTTTAAAAATGCTCGCAACTGTACAGGGAGGTTCCAATGAGAAAGATCAATTATTTTTTAATAAAAAATTCAATATTTATTTCATTCAAAACTTGCTTTAATATATACCTACATGCAAGTAAGCAATAAAAATGATCAAAACGCACAATGATAAATTAATAAATATCGTGTACTTCTTGTAAGTATTTTTTAATCATAGGTATTTATGATTTTTTAATAATGTCTAAACAAAATAAGTGTGTAAACAAATTTTGATATATTTTAGTTTGTAAGACCTTAAATGAATAGAAAAACTGAGGTATTTTTGTCACAAAAAACAAATTCTCGGATATATATTTTAATGATTCTAATTTAACTAAAATTTGAATTCTAAAAACTGTGTTGACTATATTATATAATGATTTATTTTATTGTATAATTATATGATTTGAAATTTGTGTTGTTTAATAGAATCTATCATTTGAACAAATCTGCCAACGACCAACCTTAGAAGATTAAAAATACACTTAGTTTTTCAAAAATTTAAAACTGCGTGTACCAGATAAATTAACAATCTTTCAAAATCAATTTATGTTTTTTTTTTGTAAAAAAGAGTCAATACGTCTGGAATTTGATTTAAAAAGGACTAATTTCCGGTATTTTCTGGTAATACCCTCTTAAAGTATGTTTTCTTGCATATCTACTGTATACGCTAAGCGTCGGATCAACTATTGATTGCAATTGGTTCGTGAAAAAGGGCTAGAAAATGCAAAAAATCAAACCGAATAAAAATAAAACCTTTTATAAAAATAAAACCTTTTATTTTTATTGCAATCCATACATAATACAGACAAATTTTTAACACGTTCGTCGTGTTGCATTTAAGCCATTTAACGGGCAATAATATGCACGAGCGCAAATCTGAATAAAATGTTTAATAAATATTATATTGTAAAATTATATAGTTATACAGGGTGTTAAGGTACGTACATGACTTACTTTAACTAGTGATTCCTGGCTTTATTTTGAGTAAAAAATGTGAATGAAATTTTGGTCTCCGGTGACTTTTTTGATGACATTTTTTTTTTTTAATTTTTTTTTTATCTTCAAAAATAGACTTTTTTCACATGACGTCACTGGTCACTCAGCCGAGTAACCGCCCCACCACTTAACCCGCCCCCAGCTGTCCAAAGCTTAGTTACGTTTAAGGCGTTAACCTGTGGGAATTGAATTACTTTAACCAGTGTTTCCTGACATTATTTGGAGTAAATAATGTAAATAAAAATGTGGTCTCCGATGACATTTTTGATGTTTTTTTTTTCTACAAAAACATAAATAATAGTAGGAGTTGAACAGCTAGGGGCGGGGTAAGATCTTGGTCGGTGACTCGACTGAGTGACCAGTGACGACATGAGGAAGAATTTGTTTTGTTTAATTTTTAAGAAAAAAAAATTGAAAAAAAAAGTCATCGAAAAAGTCACCGGAGACCAAAATTTCATTTACATTTTTTACTCCAAATAATGTCAGGAATCACTGGTTAAAGTAAGTCAAACACATTCGTTAACATCCTGTATGCATTTGGTTTATGGAAAATACAGTACACCTACTTACATCCAATGTATCGAAATGTCTCCGAAGGAGTGTGCAGAGAGGATGTAACGCTGAATAACAAAAGTACAAAATATATTTTTGTCCAAATTCATCATTATATGTACTTGTCTATATACTGTAGGTATGTATATGAATTCGTTTGTATCCATACCATCTTATTAAGATATTTACTTTCGAATTCGATTTTAGGTTTTAAAATATTGGTAAATAATGCATAAAAATTTATAACAATTAACGGATTAACTCTCGGGTCACCATATTCTTCGCACATCACACATACGACATTATATTATAGTCAGATACTTTATCGCTTGTCTAAAAGCTTAACACTCTAAATGTAATTTTAAAAATGACCCTTACCTTTAAAACCAATCCGAATTAATTCAACCAGAGTTACAATCCCTCACAGACACACCCACAGCCGAAATTAGGATGTTTGATTTTAAATTCTTTTGCCAACAAAAGCAGCTCGAAGCAACATAGGATGAGATATTAAAAACAAATGCTAAAAGTTACTTTTTTATTTTTTTATTCTTCATTTGAACACCCGCTAAACTGCCAAAGCAGTTTTTCAGCAGGTCAATTTAACAATAATTATAATATAATGCTAAAGTACACACACATAACAAGAAACCACAATATGCAAAATAAGTACAGAAGAATAACTTGAAATGAGTTTACCTACATTGGGATCATCTTAGAATCATCAAGATCCATGATTCAACAACATACATGTACGTTTTATCCGCTCCTCGTCCAAATATACCCTTCTCAAAATTAAAAAAAAATTAAGTTTGTACTTGATTTAAAATGCTCCACAACAAAGGCAGTAATATTCAAAAGTTAACATTCATGTCACACTTTAAGTATTCTAAACACTATCTAATTAACTCACAAAACAATGTGCGCTTCACATAGTTCCTTGTACATAGTGCACATTCTTACAATTCATAAACACCTCCGAGTGGATACCACTTTTAAAACAAACGATAGTTATTTTAATTGAAGTGGAGTATTGATGTTGAAATGGCGTTATACACATGACAAGACATAAAACAATGGCAAGGCAACGAGTGTATTGTCATCCGCTTTCCCTGTCGTCACAATGGGACAACGTTTATGGGAGTGAGGCAAGATTACGTTTTTGACTAGTGCCTACTTCCGTAAAGGAAAATTCTATGAAATATCATGTTGGTAACATCGGTAACGTGTCTGAATTTTTATTATTCGAATATTAAATAAAATGGATAAATTTATCCAACACACCATCTAGATAGCATTTAGTTCGAGTTGAATCTTGCAATTGTACATTAAGATAGCAGCCAATAAAAAAAGCGCTTAACAAATAAAGAATAATGTTGGTGGTTCACAGTCGAAGTATGATACTGTTAAATATGACCGAATGGGATAGGGACACATTATCTCCGTAGTTAGAATTGCGCCCCGGAAAGGCGAAGTTTCTGGGTTGGAATCCCAGATATGACCTATCTTTTTTTGATTTTTTTATTTCAGATTTTCGATTGAGTTAATATTGTTTTTTTAATATTGTTTTTTTAATATTTTAATATTGTTGTTTGTTTTTTTAATATTGTCGTCATCAATTAAAATAAATTATTATTGAGTGTTTGATAGTGTAAATATACATTTAAAAAAATTGTATTTCAACTACGATTGACCCATCTACTAAAGGGACACAATTTATAATTGTTGAAAAAGATGTTATATTAACAGTTTTTAAAAAATATATGAAAATAAAACGGCAACGGTCGCAACTGGGATTCGAACCCTGATCCTCTTGTCTTCACCGATACTGGCATCTCTTCCGTATAACTAACGTAATCCCCATAATGGACGAGGATTATGTTAGTAAGGTTAGTAAACTATTCAAAAATTAAAACAAATGCTAAAACAAATAATATGGTAGACAAATACTTAGATCTGTGAATAACAATTAATATTGAAAACAAATAACGTTTTTTTACGAATACCTAGATCTATTAACCATTGTTAAAAAAAAACAACATTTCGTACATTATGATCATAAACATTTCAATAATTTGTTAAGTAATTGTTTGATTGGTCAGTTTAGTAAGATTTAACTAATATTGTATAATTTAAAAAAAAAACTGAATAAACATATTAAAAAAAAAAAAAAATAAAAAAGGTTGATATCTGATGTCATTTTTCTTTTTAAAATCATTAATTCCCATATTGACAGCACTGCATCATTGCAATTGATTTCATTTGAGGTCCATAATAGAGTCACACGAACTAAAAAATCTTTCTCTGCAACAATCATGTCAATATAAAAAAACATAAAAAATAAAAAAATATATTGTATTCAAAGGTGTCTGTACTGTAAATAAATAAATGAGAACAAGATCGTAAATAAATAAATAAAACAGACAGAGATGACAGAATGTAATGAGGTGGCTATAGCTCAATTAGAAAAGACGATCTGGGTTCGAGTACCAGTTGCGGCCATTACGTTGTATTATTTTCTTTGTCTTTGTCTCTATCGTATATTCATTAAGAGTTGTTGCTGTTGTGTTCTTATTTGATTACATATTAAAATGAGGTTTAAAACTTCTATAAACTAATCAAATAATTCTATATTTTCGAAGTAAACAAATACTTGGGCGTGGGATATTATGCGTGTATATAAAAAAATGTATTAAGTGAACACAACACTTTGTAATAGACCACTTTTAATGAATCAATACATGACAGCCAACCAGATTTCGCATAGCTCAAGCTTCGTCAGGGCTTATCATATCAACCTTGACATATAAGCCGACGAAGCTTGAGCTAAAATTCATTAAAAGTGGTCTATTACAAAGTGGGAGTATTCATTTAATACGCAATTTTGTTTATTAAGCTTTCCTAATGAGCTTTTACGTGTATTAACTCGATATAATTGTAAAATAATTTTCTCATATAAACAGTAAGAGTGCCTAGTTAAGTAATGAAGTAGTAAAATATTACCTACATTAATAAAGATTGATGTTTGACATTATAGCCTTCCTGTATCTACATTCCGTACAGTTAAATCTCCCTTAAGCCCAAATGAGCTGAGATAAGCACATATTTTAATAGCTACATAGATAACTAAATAAACTAAACTAACTAACTAAAGTTATTCAAGTGAACAGTAAGAATAAGTTACATAAACCTAGTAATAAGGCAGTAAATTACTACATATTCCTTTGATTTATGGGACATCATATTTATTATAGCGTTCTTGCATCTACATTCCTTGCAGTTATACACCTTTGTGGTAAGTGGTAAGTTTTTAAGGGACGTCAAGAAAGTTCATCCTTATAGCTATATGACATTCGTGGTAAAGCGATAAGTTGTATGATCTCGGGCCTAGATAGGTATCACGGGCTGGTGCAATTTTGTTAAAAGGCAACAAGTGACGGCCGGCGTAGTCCAGCGGTAGGACGTTGGACTTCCATTCCGAAGGTCGCGGGTTCGAATCCGGCGTGCGCAAATAAATTTTATTTAATTGATTTGTGTTATTTCACAATTAATTATTTAAAATAATATATAATATATTTGCGGCACGTTCCATAGTGGAAGATATCTTCTCTTAATATCGCCCTGGTGTAAGACCACCATTCAGAATTGAAACGTTGCTTGAATGGCTTTAACCGTGTTGACTAGATCTGAATAGCCAGGTACTTCCCAAACTTCCTCTTCCTCGTCTCCTTCCCTTCCCCACTTACCTTCAGCCTCTGAGTACTGAACTTTTCCCTTGTATTTATCTATTTCGTTTTATTATGTTTTTGATCTTGTTTTAGATTATGTTATTGTTTATGATTTTGTTCTTGATTTTGTTATTCTTATTGAGATGATCTTTGAGAATAAAATATAAAATAAATAACATGTAAAAGCTCAGCTGGGCGTGAATTATAAAATAAATAAATAAATTTTAAAAAAAATATATATAAAATAATAAAAAAATTAAATTAAAGAAAAATTTAAAAAAAGTAATAATAAAAATAAATAAATAAATACATAAAAAAAATTTAAAAAGTAAATATAAATAAATAAATAGATACATAAATAAATTAAATTAAAAAATAAATAAATAAGTAAATAAATTAATTAATAAATAAATAAAATATGGAAAAGTAAGAGTACAAATTGCGCTCACAAGTTCTGATTAGCCAGATACTTCCAAACAACTGTTTTCCCTTCCACTCCCAAATTTTATGTAGCCATAGGTACACAATGATTTATTCATTTTTATGATGGAAGTTGTTGAAATGTTTTAGAAAACGTAGATCCATTAAGCAAAAATAACGCATCATACACAACCAGTTTTTAGCACATAAACTAGAAGAATAAAACGACGTATTTATCTTTTTGACTTAATCACCTCAAAGTCACGCTGCGACAAAGAATTATGTACGATTGCTTTTATTGCCAAAATGTCTGTTCGCATGATACTTTCTTAAGCCACATTTTGTCTGTCGGATTTAAGTGCCATATTGTCTTCTGAAATAAAGTGCCAAAATTTAAAACTCGCGAAAGGCATAAACATATTTTTAAGGCACCCAAAAATAACAGTTAAAGTTTATTTTAAAGTTACGATCGTAAATCCGGAATGTTCCCATCATTTCGTAATTCTTGTATTCCTCTTTGTTAACATAACTGAAAATTTTACGATGCTTTCAATACTTTGAAATGAGCAGAAGCATACAATGTTAAATAATTTGAACGTTGCATAATTCGAAAATGTTTTTCATGAGTATAATTATTTTATTAATTTATTACGTATTAACGCTCTATTGGACGTTAACGTGAAATTTAACATTGTGTTAGAGTACGTACAATAGGATAAATTTAATATAGTACAACTTGCTGCAAGGATTTCAATCCCGGAAGCGCAGCACCGGAATTACGGTGCCGATAATAGTCCAGGATTCCCGGGAGTCCAGGTTTTCGAGATCCCTGAATTATAATATTATATATAGTCTAACAGCGCTTAGCATACTACCTGTAATAAAAATTATTACATATTAGCATGTGATTAATGTTGAATTTAAATAATACGGCATGAAATGGTAAATAAATAAAATAAGTGTTCAATATAGTGAAATTTAAAAAAAGATTTTAAAGATTTAAAAAAAAACTAATATATAATAACGAAATAACTAACAATTAATTCCCAGGCGGGCTAGAGCAGATAGAGAACTGCTCACATTAGTAAAAGTCAGGAAAATTTCATATCTGGGTCAAATTCTTCGAGGAGAGAAGTATCACTTGCTCCAATTAATATTAAAAGGCAAGATAGATGGTCGCCGAGGGCCTGGTAGGAAACAAATTAATGTTGACATCAAGCATAATCAAGGTCGTTTATCCATCACACAATAAAGTGATTCTGCCTTATTGAATAAGATTAAGAGGAACGGTTACGCGGCTGATTTCATACAAAACGTAGTTTTAGATTTGAGGCCAAAATACTCAACCAAACTGAAAAAATATTTTTGTAATTAAAAGGCATGTCAAATATCTGGACAGGAGCTACTTTATTTATTTTTGCTTTGATTTATAAAATATAGGCTATTAAAGATTTTAATATTTTATGATTTTAGAAGCAACTTGGACAATTATTTGCGAGTATATCCAAACATCTAAAAATTTAATTTTACTGTATTTTTTTAGAAATACAATTAAATATAAAATTAAAAATATAATTAATTTTTTTTGGGTGTAAATTTAAATTACAAATTACCTATTTACATCGGAGCAAAAACTTATTAAACCTTATTATATTAAAACCAAGGATTAGGCAGAATTTTTTTTTTATAAATTATATATAACTTATTAAAAAAATGAGCCAAAACTGATTTCTTTAATTACCTGTATGTCATAATTTAAAAGCAAGTAGCTCCTGTCCAAGCAAGATATTTGACATTTCTTTTTGGTACATAAATAATCTTTGATTGGGTATTTTGGCCTCAAATCCCAAACTACGTTTTGTGTGAAACCGGCGCGCATCCGTTCTTCTTAATAAAATGACGCATAAATGATTTAGACATGAAAAGACGATAGATGGAGAAAGGAAGATCAGAAAATTTAATTATTTGATGGGGATGACCTAGGAATCAATGGCACGAACAAACATACTTTCAAAGTCCGGTTATGTCAGGGGTTCCATGCCAACTGAGAATCAACTCAACTAAACACCTCTTTGAAAAGTCAAAAGCTATGAAAAAAAAAAAGAAAAATAGCCCCATAACCTAACCTAACGTAACCTATTTAAACGTTTTGTTATTATATTTTTTCATTACTTTTAACGAATATTCAATGGCGGTGTTGGGCTGGGAACCGGTCTACTCAGTGGAAACTTTTTAAGTGTGTGAATATTGAGTACAAACTTTTCATCGGATGTTAATTCCTCACATGATAACTCATCATGTCTCGAAGCGTCGAAAACTGATAACTGGGGGTTTTAACCTTATATTAGGTTAGGTTAGGTTATGTTAGGTTAGGTGAGAGGGTGGGGAGGCGGAGAAATGTAAGGGTAGGTTAATGTGAGTTATGATGCGATGAATTATCATGTGAGGAAGTATCGTGTCTGAATAAATTTACTATGGGAATTCAGACGCTGTGATCTCATAGTCCGATTAGACATGGAACCGTTGAGCTGAGTTTATTCTGAGTTTCACCATTTCAGGATTCGATATGACACAAGAGTATATTTTATAAGACCGTGAATGCATTAATTTGGGCGGTAGGATGAATATGAGCTAAAACAGATGTTTTGTGGCGGTCCAACCTCTCTACCCCTGTTAAATCATATTATTAATTAGTTTTATATTATCCGAATCCTTTTGAGTTACCAAGGAAAATACGAAATATTATTTTCCAGTAATATTTCGTAGTAAACAATGTTTTGTACGACGACCGCACATCGCAATGTGCTGCTCCCGACTATCAAGTAAGCTAATAAATACTTGAACACTTGCTCAACGTGCGAGATGCAAATGGAAGTGCCGCCATCTATAATATTTAAATCTATATTATTAATACTCTAACGTCCGTTGAAGACACTCGCTCTACGTGCGAGATGCAAATGGAAGTACCGACATCTATAATATTTAAATAGAACTATTGGAGTTTTCATATTACAGTTTTCCCGTCTAAGTTCATTTGCTAATTTTCATAGTATCTGGTGTGCTAGCACGGTCGCTCGATGAGAAGTTACCGACCGATTGTCGGTAACTTCTCATCGTTCCCTAGGACAACTGCAGATCTCAAACGTACAAACGACAGTTAATATCGAATATATTAAGGACACTTAGTCATCGTGAACTGTCACGGAACGATGAGAAGTTACCGATAGTTATCCTATCGATCGTTATAGAGCAAGCGTGCTAGGGCCTCTGGTGGAATTATTGTCTTAGGGTCTGTACGGTTGAAATTTAAGAACCCCACTTCTAGTACAAATCCGACGCCCCGCCTTATCCAAACTATCTTCGTACGTTACATTTAATATAAACATTGTTCCTCAAAGTTGTCTTGACAGAATCGCCATTCCATTGTAAGAATATTATGTAATAAATACACAATTTGGCTGTCCTGAAACAGGAATCCTTCCCAGTTGGACAGACAAAGGATTATTTTGTGTTGTATTGTTTGTAATATATAAATAACACAAAATAAATAATCATGCATATTATATTACACTTACCTTGATAACATACATAATAACAGGGTGTACAAATGTTAACTAAACCGGGCAATTTGTCTATCCTAAAACGGGAAACTTTCCTAGTTGGACATTCAAAGCTTCCTTACTACATGTATGTCAAAAAATTGTATCTAACATATAAATTAATTAATTAAACTTTAACTTTGTTAGCAAGCTACTGATGTTTCGCGCGCCCCCTGCTACCAGCAAAAACTATTATTGTCGCAATTGACTTCATACACTTTTATTTGGACTTTTGACTGCTTAATTATTTTTTTCTTTGTTAGGAGCAGCTCAGTATATTGCGGGCATCATGTTAACGGAAGCAATGATTGCAAATATTTTATATTACAATCTGATCATTGTTAACTGGAAAAAATCTTCTATTGCAAATTCTCATAACAGTATAGTTGGATATCTAGGACGTCGAAGTAATACAAAACTCGTTACAATAATATCTGATCGATCTAAAAGTTTAGTTTTCATATATAGAAACAATGAAATTTTATTTGATTATCTCATTTTTATCACGTTGAAAAGTTTATCAGATATGCTATAGATTCACTGGCCTCGTTCTCTTCTTCTTTTAGATTCAGCCGTGCAATCGTTTTAATTCATGCCTTAGGTCACCTAGTTAGGTTAAAACAATGAAAATTAGGAAATTAATAAAAGTGTCAGTGTAATTCATAGGTTAGGTTAGGTTAGGTTAGGTGACCTATGAATTGAGTCATTTTTAATAATTAAAAAAATGACAGTAAAACTTTTTGTGTAATTTCAGGTACTAGAATGTTCTGTACCCTTTACCAAAGATTGTATTCCATACCATTTACCTAAACAGTTATTTCCCAAAATAGAAATATTAATTTTGCATTACTTTTCATAAAGAATTTTTAAAATTCCTACCATAACATTGTTCTTGCAATTTTAATTAAGAAATAGAGGTGCAAATAATTTTTTTTCTACGGTTGAATTCTATTTTAATGTTAAGTGTGAAGTTTCCTCATTCTAACATTTTTTTATCATATTTCACACCATGACAGTTAGGGAGATACAACGATTTTGGATCATCCCGAGCTTACCTCAATTCGGTAATTTTAACTCTTACGACATTTAGACAAACGTAACATCAATAAAAATAAAAAGTAATAAATTGCTCCGAACGTAACATCACTCACGACATTATTGAATCCATTGTTCTGCAATAATAATACAGGAAACAAAACTAACATTGAGCCATAGTAAATAAATATCGCGAATACAATATAGGTACAGTAACAATAGCTAAACATTTCCGTAAGAAAGTTAAATTTATTTAATTTTGAGGAAGCTATCATTGGGTGCACGACTTAATAAAACATGCGTAATACCATTAGGCTTTATTGTTATTATTACATAAAACTACTTAGTTTTTAATGCGAATACCTCATAAGAGTTCCAACTGCTCTCAACCGCCAGTATCCAGTGAGACTGTAGCATTTCCAAATAGGATTTTTTTATTTTATTTTTAAATTTATTAAAAGCATTGTTATAATACATCAACAAACAAGTCCTGATAAGCCAATTGAATTGGCTTGTCAGCAGGTGCTTATAATTTAGTTACATATATATAATTTACATCTTATATCTACAGATAACATTTTTTCATACATTTTTTCATACGTTTTTCGTACACAATATAAATTTCTTTTTTCTGATAGGCAATTTTTCACCATATATTTAACCTTATTCTTAGACATTGCTTTATAGTGTCTGGTAATAAATTAAATATTTTCGGTATGTTGTATTCAAATGTTCTCTCTCCGTACTTATTATTAAATTTCGAAACTATTAACCCGTCGTTGCGCGTGAATCTAGTGCTGTATTTATGATCTAATTTTTCTTTATGCTGCGGGGTAAATATATGCTGAATTATTATTTTGTGCCATGGTATAGCATTAACAGGTAAAATTTTGGCACTCTGAAACAACAACGGTGTATTATGTATCTGTTTAAAAATATTAGGGCCAACTAATAATATGTTGTGAGGCTGAAGGTTATGGGGAGGGGAAGGAGATGAGGACGAGGAAAGTGGGGCAGTACCTGTCTTTTCAAATCTGGTCACCAAACACGGTTAAAGCCATTTCTTAACATTTCATTTCATACCCCTCGACCACGGAGCCCGACCACCGTAGTATTATTATTAACTAGCTGATACCCGGCATGCGTTGCAGTAAATAAATTGTTTCTCCCTTTGTGTCATTTCCCATTCGTCCCCGTTCCCCTTCCGACTCATCTTCCGCATTCCGCTTCCACCTTCTTTGCCTTACCCTCTCCCTCGTCCCCCCTCCCTCCTTAATTCCCCAACCGACTTTTTCGTATACCCCTCCCCACAGCCTTTTTTTGCTGCCGCCCAACTCCATAAACATACACCCATTTTTCCAACAACTCGCGTGATCTATTTAATTTTTTCATGCAAATTTCATAATGCCAGAGCTCACCAGTATAGATATGGAAGTGTTCACGGGCATGTTCACAACAATTCAAAAAAAAAATAATAGCAATCAGATGAAATTTTTTGAATAATTTTATGAATAGTATAGGAAATAATTTCATAAAGCCAGAGCTCACTATCCTATAACCATCCCGGGTATGCACACATCACATTCCCAAAGTTTCATCGCAATCGGATGAACGGAATAGCTGCGCATAAGGTACGAACAAACAAACAAACTAACATTAATTTTTATATTATAGATTAGTCAATCCAATTATCTTGTTGCCGAACCAATTTAGGCCATTTTGAGAAGCTGGTCATGAAAAAGTACACATTAGAGAAGGTACAAAATGACATCATAGTTACCTATATAATGAACAATAATTTTAAATATTTCAAACCACTTTCGAATTGACAAATCATTTCTGGTGAAATAAAACATAATTTAATTTACCTTTAATATATTTCCAAGAATATTCTACGTACATTAAAACAAACTTGAAATAAATGTATTTGGACATGGACGAAAGAAAGACTGCAATTAGAAAAATTGATTACCGTTTTGAGAATGTATTTCTTATGGGACAAAATTGTATTATATACTGGATTAACTAGTACGAACATATAAAAATAATATTTTTTATAAATCACATCTGTTGGAAATTTATTTACGGTGGTTATAACTACAGCGTACCACAATAATAGCTCAGTGGCTGAGAGTCTAGTGTAATCCCCCATTTAGCGAAAGGTCTTGATGTTTAAATCGTTAGACAATCAATAGGCCACATCTCTTGTGATTTTCTAAATCGTATAATAATATATATTCTTCCATTATTTTAATATCCCTTGAATCAGTAACTACTCAATCGATTGTATTATAACTGACTACGGGCAGTTGTAATTCCTGTGTGGTCTTTACATGAAATATAAACTGGTAAATATTGGCCTTATAAATGTATTGCTGTACTTCTGTATTTGTTCGACTACCTGGAAGGAATCAAAGCGAACATACGAGTATTATATTAAAGAATGCAGTAACGGTGAAACGCCACAAATCACTGCCATTATGTATACATTGTGTAAATTCTTCAACATTGTCCACTTCTTCAAATAAACAACAATGAAAGTCACAACCATCATCGCAATAATTTATTGTCATTCCGATAAAAGTAGATTTACAGTAGTGACATGTAAACGAGGTAGACAGACAAACTATCGCATCCATAATCGAAAGCATTTACGGTAGGGTTTTGTTATTATTGTAAGAAAGGTAAACATTTTCTGTTTACGAATAACTAACTTACTATCATGCCGTTTTCCCGCAGTGGTTTGTAGAGAGGACGGACTGCCAAACAAACCGGTCTTGGCACACACTCCTTGACTCACCAAAATGCATACTTCGTCTCAGTGAACTCTTCTATTATTCTGACTCTTGACATGGCCCCACTAAAGTATCCGATTCACTTGTCGTGCCATGTCTTCCTCGGACGTCACCGACTTCTTCTACCATTCGCGTTAGTATCATATATTCTCATTGCACTCTTTTCTTCGTTCATTCGCTCTACACGCCCATCTGACCATCCCTTTCTTAATCTTACTCATTTCGCTTAATTATTACGCTTATAACACATTTCTCACACGACCATACAAGGTTTTACCACACGTACGCCTCAGCGACGCAAATGTTTGGACTCGTTGCGGCCAGGCTGTTCTCGCCCACTCTTTATGTATTTTTATATATGTTTCTTTTTATATATTTTCTTTGGTTTTAATCATACTTACACCTGTAAATATCGCTCGCTTTCTTTGTTATTTCACTCCGAACAAGTTGAAATTAGATGCTGAACTAATAGGCGAACACATCTTTGATGTGTCTTCATTGTGCTAATGACTACAAATGTAAGTATACACACATTTTTCTTTCTTACTAACAATCATGCATGCAGGGACATTGGAGGGTCTAGATTAGTTTTAAATATAAATTTTGGCTTCATTTGTACGGAGTCCTGACGTGTGCGGCTAAGGAGGTAAAACAATCAGTTTCCTCACACAGCTGTCGGGAATGTGGTGTGTGTATGTGTGTGTGTGTGTGCGTGTGTGTGTGTGTGTGTGTGTGTGTGTGTGTGTGTGTGTGTGTGTGTGTGTGTGTGTGTGTGCGTGTGTGGTCGCGAGAAGGGAGACAGCGGGAGAGGGGAGGGGGAAGGTGAAATGGGAACGGAGACGAATGGGAAAGGAATCGCAGCGAGAAACTGTTTCTTTATTTAAGAGTGATTGACCAGCGGCTGAAAATAAAAGTTAAAAATGCTTGCAACTGTACAGGGAGGTTCCACTGAGAAGGACCAATTATACCCCGTATCAATTTTTAAAAATTAAAATTTTAATATCGATTTATTTCATTAAAAATTTTATTTAATATATACCTACATTCAAGTAAGCAACAAAAATGCTCAAAACGCACGATGATAAATTATTAAATATAGTGTATTTTTTGTAAGTATTTTTTTAAACATAAGTATTTATGATTTTTCAATAATGTCTAAACAAAATAAGTGTGTAAAAAAAATCTGATATATTTTAGTTTGTAAGACCTTAAATAAATAGAAAAACTGAGCTATTTTTGTCACAAACCACGTTCTCGGATTTATTTTTTAATGATTTTAATTTAACTAAAATTTAAATAATGAAAACTGTGTTGACTAGATTATGTACTGATTAATTTTTTTGTATGATTTATTGATTTGAGATTTATGTTGTTTAATATAATCTATCGTTTGAAAATTGAACATATCTGCCAACAACCAACGGTATAACCTTAGTATCTTAAAAATACACTTAGTTTAAAAAAAAATTAAAACTACGTGTACCAGATAAAATAACAATCTTTCAAAATCATTTTTTTTTGTAAAAAAGAGTCAATACGTCTAGAATTTGATTTAAAAAGGACTAATTTCCGGGATTCTCTGGTAATGCCCTCTTAACACATAAATATAGGAATTGCATGCATAATTTGGTTTACGCCACGAGTCCACTACTCGGAATCACAGTACAATAAAACTGTACATTAATTTATTTATACTCCATATGTGTTTACCGTTGCGTTGAAATATGTTCTCAAACTTTCCATATCCGAATAAGTTTTGATGTAGTAAAGAAATGTTCATGTAAATAGCTATGGTTTCCATCTCTATACCGGTCACAAATCACAAATAGATAACAGCAAAAAATAATTACAAAAACCGACACATACTTGCCAAAAAAATTAATGGCAATGCGCTACTTGAAACTTCTGCCAGGTCTCGCCAACCCATTTCGCACGTTTCCTTATAAACCAACAAGATTAATAAGTCAGTGGTTGCTAACTAGGCACTACCGACTCCGCTGATATAAGTTCTGTGGTTAGGCCAGAAATGGGTTAAGAAATGTGTGTTATGTTAAGCTAGGTTCACTGTTAACTGATGTTGTGTTGTTCCCACTGTACGTGGATTTGGTTATAGAAATGGAGAAGCGCTTTACATAATGAAAATGGAAAAAAATTGTTTATAAATAAAACTGTTATTATATAATGCTTGTGAATCTACCTATAACAAGTTTTACTACTGCATTTGCCAAAGTTTTGACAAGTTTTTCATAAATTATTAAACAATTGTGTATATTTTTTTTTCAGTTGCATGGATAATCCAAAACTTCACCGCGAGCTAAAAAAAATTAGGTCCTGGGTTAGAGTCCCAGATGTATCCGTATCTTTTTCTGATTTTTCTGTTTCGGATTTTCGATTGAATGACACTAATATTATCTTCATTAATTAAAATATTATAATTTGAGGTTTAACTCTAAGTTAAAAAATTAAAAATAAAAAATAAATATTTCATCCTAGACTTGCAGATAAAGTCAATAGATGTAGCATATTAATAAAAAGTAATAAAATTTATCCTGACACTATCTAGAGGGCATTTAGTTCGAGTTGAATCTTGCAATCATATATAAAGATAGCAGCCAATAAAAATATGCGTTAAGAAAAAATAAAAAAATAATGTTGGTGGTTCTCAGTCGAAGTATGATACAGTTAAAAATGACCGAATCGGATAGGGATACGTTGGCGCAGTGGATAGGGTGTTGGCCCGGATTGCCAGAGATCCTGGGTTCGAGTCCGTATCTTTTTCTGATTTTTCTGTTTCGGATTTTCGATTGACTTTCGCTAATATTATCTTCATTAATTAAAATATTATAAAAAAATGCGTTGTCTTAGAAAATTTGACGGGGAACGCTGTGAAAAATTCGTAACGCTAGAGTTCACCATTAGAGAGATTACAACAAAAATTGATTTAGTTATAATGGTTATTTTGAAACATTTGTCACTTAAACTTGTGACTGCCGATTAAATTCACCCCAGATTAACTCAGTATTATAATATGTTTATATTATTATTTTTTCTCAAGACGGTGATCTTTATCATTATTTATTTATTTATTTATTTGTAAGAGGCAAACAGCTTACATACAACAATAAAAATAGAGATACATATATACAAAGTTAAATGGAATCAAGCCAAAAAAATCTCCTATGTTAAAGTTACATAGGAGATGGAGTTTTAATATATCTTAAATTTTTTTTTCGGTGTGGAGGAGAGGAAGAGGAAAATAGGATAAGGAATATAAGGATACGTGATGCTTCCGATGCATTCCACACTCTTGTATTAATTTTCTATCGTACGCTTTACTTCTATTCGGTATGTCTGAAGGGTGTTGTTGAAAATGTCTAGATTGTACAATTTTGTATTATACTGTGCACATATACGGGGAATTTTTTCAAATGTTAGTTCGACATGTGGGCAAATGAAATAAGTTGGATTGTCTTGTTGATCTTGTCGGAATATGGATGTGTATTAAATTGGTAAGCTCTGGGGAGTCCAGGCCATTATTAAGAATTTTAAATAACAAAGTTCGGTCAAAAATTAATCGTCGTGTACACGGAGAAAATTTTTATTCGAAAATACGATAATTTTATTCGTAAAAACGGGACTGAAGTTCTTACGAACAAATTTACAGGGTTTCAATGTTTATTGGCGGGAAAATGTAAGAATAATTTGTTGGTATGCGTACGAAATTACGTATACCATCAAATTATTCTTACATGTTCCCGCCAATAAACATCGAAACCCTGTTAATTTGTTCGTAAGAACTTCAGTCCCGTTTTTAACCGTTTTTACGAATAAACTGATCGTATTTTCGAATAACATTTTTCTCCTTGTATCGAGGGAGTTGAAGTTGTGAAAGTTTAAAGATTCTGTTTAATTTGAAAAGTGTAAGTTTTTTTATTATTATTAGTATCTACATTATATAATGTATACGCGTTGTTAAAACATGGAACTTAGTAATACCTTTTCTACCGGTAGATATAGCATATTTATAGGGAACTTAGTATAATTTTAAATATGTAATTTAGTTATTTCATCATTCGTAATGCAGGAACAGACCGCTGCTGTAAATTTGCGGTCAAGAGTAAGTTTCTAATTCGGTAACTGAATTATTGTTCTGTTGGTAAGAAATTATATACGTATGTTCTACCTAGTTCTCACTAATACCTCGGCACACAAGTATAACATAAAATGGCACCGGTTAGTAGCTGATTGGACAAATTCGTTGGGTTCCCACCCAGAAGTTGCATCGTGGGATCAATCCCCTGCTGGCTAAGTCCTCAACAATAATTGTAAATAGATGTAAGTAGGAGGAATTCAAATATTGTTTTGTTATTATAGTATCTCGTGTCGAAGTATGTGTGAATAAAGAGTTAATGGTGAATGTAAGTAAGTCTAAAGTTATCGTGTATGTAAGAGAGAGTACGAAAACAGTGTGCAATATAGGGTAGTTAGTATGTTCACGAGAAATGATAAGACTGAGAGAGAGATATTAAAAGAAGGGTAAATGCAGGTAACTCCATTAATGGAGGACTGAATGCCGCTGGCGCTAACAAAAAACTGTCCAAAGAAGCGAAGCTAGCCGTCCACAATAGAATGCTGATGGTTAACAGTGAGGCATGGAACAGGCAAAAGAAGGATGAAAGTAGACTGAATGCCGTAGAAATGAGATCTCTGAGGCGTACGCATGGTAAAACCTTGTATGATCGTATGAGAAATGTGATGTAAGCGTAATAATTCAGCGAAATTGGAGGTGTGTTAAATTGTGTGTGGGTGAAATTGAACAATATTTAAAATCTGTTTGTAAAAAAAACACATACATACACACACACACACACACACACACACACACACACACACACACACACACACACACACACACACACACACACACACACGCGCGCGCACACACACACACACACACACACACACACACACACACACACACACACACACACATACACACATACACACACGCACAACCACACACAGACAAACACAATTTTCCTAGGCACGCCTAAAATTACATTTAGGCGCCCATTATTGCGATGTCAATCCAACCGGAAATTGTCTCTTGGACATACATTTAAATTGTGGTCAGACAATTTATTTTCCATCAAGAAGTCTCTTGAGCTAGTTCACATGGTGCTCTGAAACACACTCTAAATCTACATAGAATTAATTATTTCAGTTTGCACCGAATGTGCCCACTCGCCCGATCAACCGGGCAATCAATCATGTTCGCACAATATATCAAACTGAAACGTTTCATCGGGTACCGATAATTTTTTTATTTGTAACAACTAGCTCCTACAAATTGTAGAATAATGTATGTAGCAACATGTGTTATTCGGATAAGAGCTTGTCTATCAATAATTAATTTGCATTGAAGACGGTGAAAAAGTGTGATGATGTAAAAATAATATGCTGAATTTATTAAAGCTATGTATGATTATTTTCCGTAACATAATGCGAGTTTAAGGTTTTGCCTCAATGAAATTATCTCAGTTTAACTGTTACATAAAATATATAAATTTATTTTTTATCGGTTTTGAAGGATATTTCCTGCAATGTATCATTGAGGAAGAAGATAATAGTAATGAATCTAAACAAACGCGAAACAGAACAAGAAACATAAAATATTAAGGTCATGGTCGCAACAACTGGGACTCGAACCGAGGATCTCTTGTCTTACCCGGACAAATGCCATAACCAACTCGGTCATTGGAACCTCTTATTTTAGTCATATTTGTCGATCTCATATTTCACATTCTGGGTTAAAAATATTATCTTCGACAAATTTTTACTACAACCGCTATTTTTTTTATTTTTGTGTTTTGTTCTTTTTCACATTTTTATTTAGATTTATTAATATTATCTAATTTTTCAATGATACTTTACATTGATGGGAATAACCATCAAAAGTTATTATAAAAATAGTTATATATTATAAAAACAGTTAAAGTTATTATAATAAAAATTTAATATTAGTGACTTTCGTAGCGCATGTCAGAGAGCAAATCCATGCGATGCATAAAGGGGCTGCCACATACTTGCCACAAGTCGCTTGTCGCAAGGCTCGGCAAGCTCGATTGCGCCATTGTGTTCGGAGCGCCCAGACGTGACGGAGTCTAATTAGATTGTATCATGTTTGCGTTAATTTTTACGTTAACGTGAAATAAAAAATATTAAAAAATATTGTATCATTCAAGAAGAAGATTAAACTAATAAATCTAAACGAAAATATGAAAAAGAAAAAGACACACAAAAATAAAAAGGTAATGGCGAACTGGAACTCGAACCCAGGATCACTCGTCTTATACAACATTAACTGAAATGACCTTTAAAAGGTTAATATAAATAAGAGATATTCTAACAATAATCATATATTTTTTAAATTTTTGTATTAAATAATAAATCTTCAATATTTTTTATTTAGGGCTATATAAGCCAATCGTAAAAAATTACACTAGTGTAGATATTAAAAATCTGTAACATAATAATATATATAATAACAATATTATATTATAATAACGTCGTCCGTTCGGGACCAGTTCGGAAGTTATACTGACGCGCCGCAAAAGTTGCCGCTTGTGTCCAAAATACCTACCCCCGATGGGTCGGCGGCAAGCTTTCGCAAGCCAAGCCAAACGCACTGTCCACACGCTGGGACTTGTGAAAGCTTGCCGAGGCTTGGCAAGTGTGTGGAGCCTACTTAAGAAAAGGAGCAAGGGGCTCACCCGGCGGTCTCGCCTGGCCGGCAGCAGGCCACAAGGGCGCAGCACCCAGCGCCACCAGTACGGCCCACCACCAAGACATCGCTCCTGTAACAACAAAACATGGTAAACAGAGTTATTGATATATTTTATAAATAATTTGGAACCTTTATTTGGAACACTTTTTCTCCGTAGATCTCTTAATTGCTACTGAATCTATGTCTTAATATTTAATCGATATCGTGTCCCTGAACATCAACAAAACATGCATCAAAGAATTTAAAAAACAGTTAAAATTAAGCCTCACTTCAGAATACCAATGACATAACCCTCCCCAGTAACTCCTCTAAACATACTTGAACGAAACGAAAATTAGGTATGTGGCTTGAGAAATTATAGCGATAATTTTATGTGCTGTATTTGCTAATTTAATACCTATTTTTTTCCTGATAGGTAGGGCCTGCAAAAGGTGTTTTAATTTAATAATGCACCAAAGAACATATTTTAAAGTTGGACCCATAAAAGAGGGCTTTGTTGGCGTTGTTTCTTCTTCTTTAAATCATCCAAGATTGCCAAGATTTTTTTTTTTCATAATTAGAACAAGTAATATATGTAATATATAAAAAAACTGATGGTTCCTCTTATTTGCCTAAACCTCCCATAGGGCTTGATGTCGCACTGTAAAGGAAAATTATTTTAAGTTGAGAGTTAATTTTAATGGTTTTTTTTAACGCTAGCGCGAAGAGAGGAGAAGTTTTCGGGCACATACCGTAAATTTATCTTCAGATGTGTATTTGAGTAAATATTATATTTTGCATCTCGTTTCGATAAATGGCTAGTGTAATCAATCGTGCACGGTATTCAGAATTGGAATCGATTGCTTTATACTCAAATAAGCTTATTTTGCAGGGTTATTTTCCGATTATTCTAGTTTGGTTGTGAGGTCACTGTTTTTTTATCAAAATAACTAGCTGGTACCCGGCATGCATCCCGTTAACCTTTCTCCTTCCCTTCCTCTTCCGCGTCCCCTTCCCCTCTCGCGTTCCCACTCCTCCTCCTCCACTTTCCCTCTCCTCACTCTACTCCCCCCCCCCTTCCCCCGTCCCGCGAGCCAGCTACATCGAACCAGCCGTTCTCGAGTCATAGCGAGACACACAAACAGCAATTGATTTTTATATTTCGAAATAATATGCCTTAAAAGTTTTATCGTTCTATTTATTGTAGTGCAGATACTAAACCAAGTATGGGTGTGAAAAATATATGTCTTGAAGTTTGGTTTAAGTGATAGTGTCAACACAAGACCATGTTATTAGTGTTTCTTCGCAGCGAATTCTGATACAAGATTGATGAAAAATGTTCTTGTTTGATGATTAATCATAGTAATTAGCCGTGAATGTTCTGTATAATGTACCTACGTACATAGTTAAATCATTAATTTCATTCGCCCACCTTCATCATAAGAAATCTAAAACCGCTTGAGATGTAATGAGGTGTTCCATCCTTTTCGCATAAAATAGCAATATCAAGCAGCAAGTAAAACTTTCAACGATTTATTTTTTCTCTTCGGCCAGTCATTGAATTGTTACCCAGCCTTTGCAACACCAGCTTTCGCAAGTTGTAAAATAGTTTAATTGCATCACATAGTAAAAATGGAAGTTAAGGTGAGACTATGTCTAGTAAAAATCAAATGCGCAAATTGTTCAGAAAAGGCGTTTGGAAGAAGAAATTTGTTGATTTCAAGGTGTAAAACATGTCAAAGTATTATTTTGACATACACTTTCATATAAGCCCTACTTTCATTAATCTCAACAACACATGATTTTGGACTTTTGAAATAATACACATTTTAGAGTAGGTACTTTCTGGTACCCTACTCAAATTTCCAAAGTGTGACACAGGCACTTCTAGCATAAACCCCAAATATATACACACTATTTCTTCAAACTTCGCAAAATCACTTTTTGGCATCATTTTGAATTAAATTAAAACAAATAACTTTGTATTAAACCACTATTATATAAACACAATTACCTACATGATTCGAAACCGATGGTTTCTTCGTCAGGGTAGTAATGACATAATTTTTTTTTTTTTTTAATGTCATTTTCGAAACATGTAGGTAATTGTGATTATATAATAGTGGTTTAATACAAAGTTGTTTGTTTTAAGTTAATACATGCACACTACTTTACGATGTCATTATTCCTTAAAACAACAACTGTAAAACCATTTTTATAAGGTTTTTTAATGTATATCCACCAGCAAACTCAGATTGTTAAAATTCAATTAAATATTGATTGTGGTAATATATAATGACTACAATATAACACTCTTTAAGAAGATGAATCAGTCATCAGTAGTATAATGCATTAAAAAATCACGTTTTTGTAAAACATTTGATCTTTAGCAGCCTCAAACAACCAAAGCAGTCCACCAAAATACATTTTACTATGAAAATTAGGCACATGTAAGTCTTATTAAACTCATAAAACTCTGGTCATCAACCAAATATGATTAACTGTTCAACACGTCTGTTTACTGTGACAATTTGGGCCACGGTTTTATAATTACGTACGTTTACAATAAAAGTGATATCAAGCGCTCTACTTTCCTCCAATCTACCGTCTGTACACATCAACTCAGGTAGTCCCACTCAACACTAGTCAATGAATCGGCCATGGTGTCTGCGAGGTAGTTTTAATTAAAATAATCAATCAAAAACTTATATTCCATGGAGAGGAAAGGGGGTCAGACGCGAAAAGAAATTCGCCGAGCCTTGAAACCGAAAGTTAAGTGCCAAGCACCACATAAGATTTTTTGCGCTTCGACTTGTCCACAAAAGATTAATATACGGACCCATCTGCACGTTGTGATGTGAAATCAATGGAGATACGTCTTAAATGTCATATCTGAGAGTTATTATTCCACGAAAAAATATCATGTAATTTATTTCATATGCATTGAGGTTTGTCATTATTGGAATAAACTTGTATATTATAGCTAGATAGGTACCCACTATTATCAGAAGCTTTTGCTTTGTTTTTATACAAGAAGAGGAGTGTACATCTGTTTACAAATATTATGTTTTAAGAAAGTTATTCATTTAAAATTTTATACAATGGTATGGTGTTCATATCGACTGTGGTTTGGTAAAACCCTCCAAGCCACAAACTGAAAACATTACAGAAAACGATGAACGAGTATTTAAAAATTCATAAAACTATTTAAAAATCTTGAAGTTTACAATGTTTACATGTTATTTGCTTTTCAAGATTTAAAATGTTGCATTTCTAAAAGGTTAGAGGATTGAGTAATTCCAAATTTGTTTTTTTTTTCGAGAAAACCTCTGAAAAGTTTACGCATAAATTTTGTTTTTAGTACGTTTTTTATAAGAAAAACTCTTTTTTTAACTTTTGAAGGTTATTCCCATCAATGTAATATATCATTGAAGAAGAAGATAACACTATTAATCCATTTTTTTAAATATGATAATAAACAAGACACAGAAAAATAATAAAATATAATGGCTGCAACTGGGACTCGAACCCAGAACCTTACGTCTTAAAACCAAAAAGTTTTACTTCTATCGGTTAGGTTATTACCCAGCATACCAGACAGAAAGGCTGATGGACATCACTAATGCCCAATACTTAAATTACATCACTGCACACTTTAACAGATATCTATATTATATCGTGTGATTACCCAACTATATATTCTTTGTTAAAACAGAATTGATATCTACTCATATTCACGTTGTTTCACGGTAAAGCTGTAACCTGACGCAAGTGTATAAAAAAAACGAAAATCTGAAACTCGATTAATGGTAGAATATACTAACCTTTTGACTTCTGTTTTTGTTTTCATTATGTCTCTCTTAAGCAGTCATAAACATTACTATTAACATCAATAAAATTCCATACCTTTTCAATTCACACAAACAATTATTTTTACAGTCGTATCTTTGACTTTCTATTGAACCAATGCCACCGAGCGCCTTCCGATTCTTGCATCACAAACAATCGTCTTAGACAATTAACTTTCTTTATTTTTTTCTAAAATCTTGTGAACACATACACCACAATGTTTAATGCATTCTGTCTATTGGAACAAACTGACTATGATATACGTTTACTAGGCCTGGGAGAAATCGAAAAATAATCTAAAGTTCTCACACATAAAATTTACCGATTTTTTAAAATCAAGTCTCTCATTTTTTTTTAAGTTTTTCAACAGTGATTCACACCAAAGCCCTCGCAAATACAATTACAATAGGCATGGTTGATACTATCACTAATTAAATACAAACACAGACAGCATTAATAACATAATATTATTTACAAATATTTGAAAATCATTTTGGTGAATATATTACTTACAGTCAGCAAGTTACTAATCTATTACATACATATAAACATTACTATAATACCTTTTTATAAAGTTGGGGAGACTTCGGTGGCTGGGTCATGTAGAAAGAATGACAGAGAATCAAGCACCAAAGTCCCTGCTAAAATCTACACCTATAGGGCGAAGGAGCCTGGGACGACCAAAATTAAGATGGAACGACAACGTCCTCAAAGACCTACGTACCTCAGAGCTTCCAAACTGGAGAGAACTAGTACAAAACAGAGATGTGTGGAGGAAGACTCTTGAGGAGGCCAAGACCCACCAAGGGGTTATAGAGCTAATTGTGATGATGATGATAAAACCTTTTTACTATTAGTGGAGTACTAGTGGTTTGGAAGCATTGCTAGAGGAAAATGATAGGGAGCTTTAAATCTTGTTAATAGATGTTTTAAAGATGACCAATGATGACATTGTCAAATTAATGGAATAGTTTTTATGTCTCATTAAAATGACGGCACATTCTAATAACATAGGGGAATAAAAATACGCAGTAACCTTGATTCTGTTTTTCGTTATTTTTTTAAAAATTGTATTTAAGAATAAAATACCTAACCATAATATTGAATGATATTTTTTCTATCATAATGACAACAAATCTTGTAGAAAATTTTTTTTAGAAATATTTAGTTTTCATTGATAAAATATCGGCCACAAAAGCAGACGATTTTTTTGGGGTTTTAAAGGCAATGTTGGAAATTTTTCGTAAATAACTGATAGTTGTTGTCTTTGAAAAAACGTACACCTTGAAAATACTATGAATTGTTGAATAAAAAATTAAACAAAGTAAAAAAGCATTCTCTTGAGTGAAAAATGAATTAAGTGGTAAAAAATTTACATTGGAATTATCCCATTATAAAATATTAGTATACTTTGAAATGTTCCACATTTATGTATATGGACATAATATAAACTATAAAATCTATCGACACATTTAAAATTTAATTTATTTTTATTTTAAACTTTTATGTATTTTTTTAATCATTCTTATTTTTTTTTTTTATTAATCTTTCTATTATTTTTATTTCTTCCAATTCTTTTTGTTTTGTACTAACATGTTCTGTATATTTTATACATCGTGGTAATTTGACTGTCCTAAAACAGGATTCCTCCTATTTGGGAAGTCAAAGCACTTAAATAATGTATAATATTTTACTAAATAAAAAAAATTTAACATTATATTTATATATTTCATTTCATCGTTTTTCCAAGCTACATAGATAGATGAAGCATGATTTATTAAGTCCATTTTATGAGTATTTTGTAATTAATTTTTTTTTAAATACTTCTCTGAATTTGATTTATTTATAGTTCATTATTACGGAGGGTTGTTTCACAAATTACAAACATAATTTTCAAGTTTCGTAAAGGTTCCATCCAAGTTCTGTTAATATATCATTATTGGCCAGCTGTTTCCTATAACTGATATTATAGACTTAAGCCATTTTTTTATTGAAGCACGCGCCGTGTGCGTATCTCTTAACATTATGCATAAATGCTTATCAAGAATTAAATTTCTCTGTGTGCTTTCGATGCATCTCAAGAGCGTCGTGCATATCAGACTTTCGGTTTTAATCGCTTTGGCTAAGCATTTAGCGATGTGAAAACGAATCTTAAAATTGTGTGCTTACCGCTCAAGCTATCATCACTGCTAATATGTCTTCCATAGCTGTGACAATTCGTCATGCTTTCATGGATGGTAACCATTTACACGCATGAAGAAATTCATGCAAATTGTCAATACCACCACTCGATAATAACTAACGGTCGTTAATCTAATGCCTAGTTAGATTTCTAGGTTGATTTGTAAAATTAGTATTCGACCTAAATGCATGCACAACTACATTCTCCAAAACACGAATCGTCAGAAAAATTGTTGTGTACCCATTATTATAACAGCTAATAAATTGATATCATTTTTGTGAATTATCAAATAAAACCCGTTGTTTTAGGTTTCATCCGCAAGACTGGGCCCAATTAATCTGAATTTATAAAATGGAAAATCTGTTTGTTTTCTGCAATCCACACTGGAAAACACTTTCAAACAGAAAGCAGATGAGGCATGAAATTTGTACACGTGTTTTAATTTGCATTCACTTTTTAAAGACTTTGAGAAGTAAGGCTTTTAAGTATAATCCACCTCTCAAGTGTGTTATGAGACCAGAAGTACCAGAAGCTGATAAAGTTAGGTAAAAAAAAATTACTTGGTGAAATCAGGCAGACATTTTTAGATCACACTTCTAGTGATTTTTCTTCAGTGCTTGGCTTGAATATAATGTGTGTGTTTCGTGTGTTTTAAATGTAAAAAAACTTTTAAAATATTTATCTCGTTATATTTTAAGAGTTGCGAGATAAACTAAAAGTGAAGTGCCTATTAAAGATATCGGTAGGTAAGTACTGTATAAAAAGGTTATTGGAATTCCAAATGTGATCACACTAATCCGAGTATCGTTTTCACTCTGAAGGTGAACACAATAAAAAATTTGATGATTTTAGATTTCACTTTCTAAACGTGCAGCATTTCATAACAATCAATGGGTTTTAGTTGTGAATCATCTAATGGTGTTAAAGGTGATGATGAATACAATAACGTACAGGGATGGATTTGGGGAACAGGGTGATGATGAAGAAATGCTGTGAATTTAGATAAGATAACAAAACTTCGCCATAAAATAGCTTTATAAAGTATTTTATCAACAATTGTGCACAATGTAAAAAAAAATACACAAAAAGACGTATGCGTATCTAGGACCGAAATTATACAATAAAATCCCCCTAGACTTAAATATTAAAAATTGCAAAATGTCCTGCATTGGTTCAATAATAACTAAATGGTCGATTGGCTTGGGTAGGGAGGAGTCTGAAAAACTATTATATAATGTGACTTAAAACGATACATGGTTACCTATGAATGGCACATTTAGTAAAAACTTAGTACATAGGTATTAATTAAAAAAATTATAATAATTTAAATTGCATTTGGCACTTTACACACTTTGGTTCCTTAGAACAGGCAATCTGCCTAGCTAGGAACTAATATCAACCTAAAACAACGTAATAACACTTGTATTCATTTTAAATATATTCTCTTATTATGTAATATTATGTGTTATTTTGGCTTTAAATGTATCAAATGTAAATAAATAAAAAAATAAATAATAAAAAAATAAAAAAATGTATTTTTACGGATCTGATAAAGATTTGCTATTAGTTTTCAGGGATTTTGATAAGGAAAACCGGTCAGAGAAAAATATGCTAATTTTGATCGCATAAAGCATTGAAGGAAGTGCAGAGATGTAGATATGTATGTGTATATGTGTATTATAAAAGAAGCAGAAAATCATCTAAACTGCTAGAATAGGGTATTCACACAAACGAATTATTTTATGAATGTCGCTAAAAATGTCTGAAAGATTTAAAGTTTGTTATTCTGGTTCTGGTTATTGTGGTAATTGTAATTATAATAATTTCATTTATAGTTATTGATTTCAAAAACCCCACATTCCAAAACGGTTTTAACTGGCTACAATGTCATTATGACGAACGCTGCCAAATTCACGAATAAAAACGAACATGTCGTTTTGGCGGCATATCGAAAATGGTAAATTTTAAATTGTTATAGAAAATCTATTCATCAATATGAAATGCCTTCAGAATCGTATTTTTTCTTATTTTTTGCGAGAAAATTAAAAATGAGATTAGCCTATTTCTTAATAAGTTAATACTGTTGTGCAATTATTAACAAGATCCAAATATTAATAAATATATCACAATCGTAATACGGCTTACTAAACTTTAACTTGCCGAACATCTAGGCTTATTACTTCAATTTTTTTCTGAAATCAACCCTTCTTGGAGATAACCTTATATCCTTCAACAAATTTTATAAAAACGGCAAAGTAGGGTATTTTCACAAACAAAAGGTTTTTTGTAAATGTATGTAATATTTAAAAATCATTTTTCTGATTTTAATCATTCGACAAAAAATGTTTGTTTTTTATGTTTTCATTCAAATTTATTCATTTGAAATACGATCAAAAATCGACAAAACCAAAACGGCCCGTGGTTAGCAACGGCTCCAAATACGCACGTCAACAAACGACAAAGTTACTACGGTCAGAAATTTTTCAAAGCCGGTTAACGCTTATGTCGTCACACGATAAAAATATCGTTTTGGCTGTATTACAAAAATGGGAAACTTAGACTCACTATAGAAAATTTGTTCGTCAACATAAAAATAAAATAAAAATTCCATAATAATCGTAATTTTTTTAACAATAAAAACGTGGAAATACCCTATTGTGCCGGCATTTTTTTTTTTCTTTATTGTCTAAAATGTTAGAAATAAGTTTTTTTCCTTCTTTCGGCTCTTGATGTATGAGTCAGAGCTTATCATAATACCTTTATAGACGGATTAATACGACTTCGAGTCACATAGTAAAATAGTGAGTGTTTAAATAATTAATCTGATATCCAGTAGTAAACCTGATTTTCCAATCTTTCGCTCCAATACTAATGGACTCAAAATCGCTTCAATGACAAAAATACATTATGTTAATCACTCTGTAAAGATATTATAATTTCTCCGTAATTCACTGTATCTGAAATATGTGGACGTAGGTGATTGTTGTGCAATACTCTTATTAATAATGTTTTCTCTTTTAAGTAAGTGACCTTGCTTTTGGGAGGTAGTTGTTGATGTGTTAATAGAAATTAAATTTTTACGGGAAAAAAAAATCTTCTGGAAAATATTAATTCGCTAAAGAAAGGCTCAGAAATTATATTTGTGAAGGTCGCGTTATTATGTGATATTTTTTTATGAATTGAAAGAATTTTTTTTAAAACATTTTTTTGTCAATAGATTTTTACAAATTTATACATCTTGTTTATTTCACATTGATTCTATTGACAAATGGATCACTGCTAAGCTTTACATACGGGATTTCTCCCGGAATACAGCTATTTTTTTTTGTATTATTTGGATGTCAGAATATAATACACATACAAAAAATTTAAATTAATTTTTAATTATAAATTTTTAATTATAAATTTTTAATTATTAATTATTCATTTTTAATGATAATTTTTTAATTATTAATTATTAATTTTTAATTATTAATTATTAATTATTAATTTTTATTTATTAATTTTTAATTATTAGTTATTAATTTTTAGTTATTAATCTTTAATTATTAATTATTAATTTTAAATTATTAATTATTAATTATTAATTATTAATTTTTAATTTATATTATTAATTATTAATTTTTAATTATAAATTTTTTTTTTTTTTTTTATCGTCCGCTTCAAATTAATAACGCGTCAAAATAACAGGTTGTTCTTTAGTCAATTAAAAGCGGAAAGGCAAGAAAGTTGTGATAGGTAATTCTTCTACGTAGTTGTAGTTCCTTGTTTTAAGTACCAGAGTCAATATTGCTAAGCTTTTATTGCTACTTCTTTAGTACTACAATGCATCGGAAACCAAGATGTGGCTGTAAATTAACCGCCTACAGGAGTGGCTACAGAGGCGTGCACACCATATATACCTTGCTGTACTCATAAAAAATATAAATAATATAAAAATTTTAAAATTTATTTATGGATATATAAGAATTTGGCATTTTCAGACTACAAAAATATTACCCTTTATTATTTCGGCTACTGGCATTATACCTAGCTCTCTTATTAAAAATTTAGGCGTATTAGATTTGTCAAAGAATTTGTAGATAAAAATGCAAAAATCAGTAATTATAAATACATGTAGGATTACGAAAGATTTTTTGAATATTTATTTATTTAATACATGATTTATCGAAAGTACATATAGTTTATTGTAATATTTCACCCTCCATGCTAGGGATGACCCTGTGTTATAGTGGGTGAATTTTACAGTTTGTGGATATACATTCATTAGTATTGGTTGATAATTTTCATTAATTAATACTATGCACACAATTCTTCTACAATAAAAAAAGTTATTTGTATTTAGGATTAATTACAAGAATAAGATGAAGAAGTTAAAGAATTATTGGAAAAGATAAATTTATGTAAGTCACAGTAATCAAGATAAAAAATAAAGATAAATTATTTTTTGCCTGCTTTTGATACTGTGCATCCAATTATTCTATAATAATAAAAAATGATGTATAGTTAGATTGGGTTTATTACTAAATTGGGGGATCAGTAGGATTTATTGGTCCAGTTAGGAGTTCTACCAAGCCGAACCCTGTGATATGAAAATATCTGGAGTCGGTGAATTATTTCCCCATTTGCTATCTGGTGGGTGAGCGTTTTGTGCTTGTATTGTTATGTATTTATTAGACTTAAATAGTACAATTGCATAGCATGGATTGACTAGATAACAATTTGTGGAAAAGTGTGTGGAAGGGTTTAGTTTTTCCTGTGGGGAAGATTTTACCCGGACATAAAGTCGTAAGAATCAATCTAACTTAATCTAATGAATTGCAGGGCGCGGCGAGCTCCTTATCGCCCCACTTACTATATAATTCGTCAAAAGCAATAACTAAGTGTGCAAAATGACGCACTTTTCGTTTTCAAATATTGCTGAATTCTACACAAAAAAGTACAACTGTGCTTAATTAATGCATTCAATTCAATGGAAGACTCGTTTGTGTTAGTGTTGAAAAAGACTGTGCTTTTCTGTACAAATCACAAAGATAACAGTCAAAGCCCTATATTGTTACCGGTGTTAGTTAGTACAAAATTCATCTAACGAAATAAACATCATATTATGTTGGATTTCTTTCATGCTATTATGCTCTCAAAAAAAAATTTTTTTTTAAATATATATCCAGTAATTATTGGCTTATAATAAAGCGGTTATTTGGGTATTTGACATTAAGACGGTATTACCAGAGAATACCGAAAATTAGTCTGTTTTTAAATCATATTCTAGACGTATTGGACCTTTTTTTACAGAAAATCATAAATTGATTTTAAAATATTGTTATTTTATCTGGTACACGCAGTTTTAAAATTTTGAAAAACTAAGTGTATTTTTAATATATTAAGGTTATACCGTTGGTCGTTGGCAGATTTGTTCAATTTTCAAAAGATAGATTCTATTAAACAACACAAATTTCAAATAATATAATCATTCAACAAAATAAATCAATACATAATTTAGTCAACACAGTTTTCATTTTTTAAATTTTAGTTGAATTAAAATCTTTAAAAAATGAATCCGGGAACGTGTTTTTTGACAAAAATATTTTTCACACACTTATTTTGTTTACACATTATTAAAAAATCATAAATACTTGATGATCAAAAAATTCTTACAAGAAGTACACGATATTTAATAATTTATCATCGTGCGTTTTGACCATTTTTATTGCTTACTTGAATGTAGGTATATATTAAAGCCAGTTTTTAATGAAATAAATCGATATAAAATTTTTAATTTAAAAAATTTGATATGGAGAATAATCGATATTTCTCATTGGCATCTGCCTGCACAGTTGCAAGCATTTTTAAACTTTTATTCTCAGCCGCTGGTCAATCGCTCTTAAAGCTTGTAAAGTAAAGGGTAGGCATTTTTAATTTCAATTATTTAGCTATTTTTCTATTGTCTACCCTGATTAAGACCTCCGTGCACGCCACTGAATGAATAACACTGATAGGTACCTGATAGTACTTGCAGTTCCGTGAGTCACTGGGGCAGTGAACTAAGCCCAATCAGTGAAAGTGATCCCGTGACCGTGAATTGGACCACTATACTCCATACCTCTATAGGCTAGTGCGCCCGTCAGCCCGAGCCCGTCGGCCCAACAGGTGCGGCACAGGCGTGTGTTCTAGATGCTCCATGCTCTGTGTACTGTGTTCTGAGGTACCAGCCTGAATTGCGTGGGTGCCAGTAGTGGCCACACATACCATTATTACTTAGACAAAGAAGTTTAGAAGATGTGGTGCTTTTATGATTAACTAAGCATTAGACCATTCAATGAAGAATGTGAACCATTGTAGGTACTTAGAAGGGATTTGTAAAATGTGGTGCATTAACTAATATTTTTTTTTAATTGATAAACTAATGTTTAAGACAAGATTTTTTTATGCATAGCACAAAGGGTAACAATTATTATAAGCAATAATTATTAGCCTGAAACACTCATCCATATTGAAAAAACCTCCAGAGAAAAGATTCATGTTGCCGACGGGACTCGAACCCGCACCCCTTCGATTGCCGGTTTAGAGCTCTATCATTAAGCTGTAAGCATTATTTTGTAAACATTTCCATCACTCTGCTGCATCCCTCATCTTAGGATAGTCGAAGTTAAAATAGTTAGTAGGTATAATATAACGACACTTGTCCGTGAGACCGCCACGTGGTAGTGGGCGGACCGGCCCGGAACTGGGTCTGAGAGACTGCTCTATTATTATGCAATATTAGGTTTCTAACACTCACCTGCTTCTTAGGATGCGCGACGTGTGATCAAATTGGATACATGAATTTGGGTGATTGACATATTTTACAGAACATGTATTATTTAGGTTCTGTAAAGGTTAACGTACAATCTTAATAAAGACACATGCAAAACATATACCATTGCACAGTATTGTTTATTGTTTATTATTGAGGCATTTTAAGTAGGTACATAGTTATCTATGTCCTAATACAATCCTTATATATATATACATAATTAAAGTAATACATTTACAAAATATCAATCACATATTTTCGTAATTTAATTTTAAATGTTTTTATGTTTTCTTCTAATTTTATTTCTTCTGGTAATTCTCCAAATATCTTCAACGCTCCGTACATCAACGAATTTTGACTCTGTGTTTTTTTCCTGAAGGGGAGTCTCAGTTCATTTCTTTTCCTCGTCTCATATCTGTGTGTGTTCTGAAGTTTATCGATGTTTCACCATGTTGATCATGTAGTTACGTGGTGCAGAAGAAATACGATTGATTTAATTTAGAAATATAGTTTTTCTCATCGTTGCTCTGTAAAAGGACCATAGCTATAAAAATATCACTTTATCGTTTATTTGTTCGTTTGATTCGGAATAATTTTCTGCAATATTTTTGTGAGGCAATGTCAAACGCATCTTTAATAAAAAATTAAGTAAAACTCTTAATAAAATAAAAATTTTACCGGTTAAATGTTTTAATTGAATAATTGTTAATTAAAATATATTTTGAATGTAATTGTTTCAGAGACATTAAATACAGTGCATTAAAAAGGTACGTATGAGTTATGATGGGGACTAATAAAGTATAATTTTCAAAATTGCCTTATGTGCTACGAGGACTGGTTTTATATGTATACTTTATTTATTTTCCAAATACACTCAATTATTTATAAGCATTACAAAATTGTCATCAATATCATTAAAATTAAATTAATTCGTTGAGTTTTCTAAGAATGTTACAAAAATTAATTGAATTGAAAGTTGTTTTTCACAGCTCAAGGCATCCATCTACGTACGTCACCTTCAATGGGAAGTGGGTCTACACAACATTATTATTTCAAATTTAGATTGAAATTCTGTGCATCTATCCAGTTAAAACTGATCCATTGTTATTTAAGCCCTAAGTATCGTCATACCAAATTCTATCACAATATGCGGTAAAAACACTCATAAAAAATCTATTGTATTTCTCAAACAAGTTTTATTTATACGCCTCTCTAGTAATATCATCAGATGATTGAATATAATCGATCCTCTTTCTGTATAAGATTAACTTTCTTTCATGAAAGTAAAAGCATTATTTCTATTTATGATTCAGAAGAAAAGAAACAACGTGGATAAAGATTAATTGAACCGACGCGATTTAAAGAAACAAATTTATCATTCAAGTATCTATTCGAACAACTCTCTTAACGGACAAGATTTACAATTATATTTAAATCACTAGCTGATGAATAATCGACTGGTCGAGTAGACGCATCGGTTCATTGGACAAGTGAACCAATTGCGCTTCTTTAAATTGATTTAAATGAAATGTTACGTAGGTTAGGTACCTATGTTCAATTCTAATTCTGTAGGTATGTGATTTGTTTGTATTCAAGTATCTAGGTATTAGGTAATTCCGTCGGGAATCAAGCTTTAATTCTCACATTTTTGTACAGAATGCTGTGGCGTGTTGTCCGTAAAGGATGAAAAGCTGTCTAGCCCTCAATCAACAAAGTTGAATTGGCAAATTTAAGTGTCCAAAATGTCTACATAGTCTATCAAACTAGTTTGGTAGGGAAAGCACATAACCTACACAAACAAAATTACCTGAAAATTAATTAATTTTGAATTTTTAGTAAAATATAAGGGAGTCTCATCTCTCAGGGAGTCATTAATACATGATGCATTTAATTATGAAATTTCGAAAAACCTGTGGTTAAAGTCGGTTTCTTTACTAGCTTATTTATTTTAATGTTTACATATGACTAAATTTTGGTTAAAAAGAAAATAAACGCTAGATTGGAAAACTGTGATTTTTTAGATGTCACCGCATAGAAATAGGTCAACGCATTTAACATAAAAGTTTACTTTGTTGTTTAGGTATTTTGATAAGTACCGTTTACCTAATTCTCGCTCAAAAGGGTATATATTTTAGCTAACGTATATTCAACACCAACTGTACTGGTAAAGCTTTAAGAAATGCGATGGAAGATTTCGAACTAAACACTGAATCCAACATCTTCTTACACCTGTTTTACTTTACTGACTAAGCAGAGTTTTACAATTTATTCACAGATGACTCGGCTTATATAACCACGCTGCGGTGCGTGAACTCTCATTTGAATACGTGAATTCATTAAAATCTGGCAAATTCAGCACAGTCAAACGGTTACTCTATTTTTGCTGGTTTTGATGATTACTTACCTACATCGATAAATCTTTGTTGTGCTAGTTACCAAATCAGCTATTATTGTCTATTTATACCCATTTTTGTTGTGTTAGTTCGTCTCTGAATACAGTAAAAATTGACTTTTTTTCATAAGGAGATAGCACAGTAAAAACTACTGGTAGATTTCTTAACTATAAGAAAATAGTTTTGTCTGAAATCTGAAGCTGACAAATTTTTAGCGTTATGAAAACTGAACCGCTTTTTTCTGTCTCTAATTTTAATGACACATAACCAGCAGCGCAACTGTACCATTAGCTATGTACCTTCGAAATATAAATCCAACTGAGAATGAAGAAAATACACAAGATACCGTATTAGTTTTTACAATTAAGACCACTTTAAATTTTAATTAAACTCCACCGGCTTCGGAAGAACCCTTCCCCCTTCAGGAGAATTCTTAAACAAATGTATACATTTTTATTGTAAATTATAGCGAGCCACAAAGTTAGAAAATGCTTGATATGAATATGTATTATTTTTGGTTCGCTTTCTTTCTTTAAAATCGAGAAATTAAAATTTTCAAAAACTGACTCTTTCTAACAAAAAAAAATTAATCAAAGTACACGGTTTAGACAATAATTGGGTAGTTCTGCGAAGCCACCACAAGGTTGCTTGTCTGCAGACTCTACAATAAGAATACAAACACAATAAGAATAAAAATACAAGTGTGATTTTGTGAAATTCTACAAAATTAAAAATAAATAAACTTATACATACACAAACAGAATTCATTAAAAAGTCCACAAAAAGTACCAAGTACACAGACATTTTACACAACACGATAATGTACATTTAAATACCATTTTTACTCTACGGTAAGCAAACTATTTGTTTCGATAGGGGCGATTTATATAATTGCCTTCCAGATGATATTAAAAATTATAAGGTGAGAAAAAAAATACATACATTTATATTAGTAATTAGTTAGTATAATAGTCTCAATAATCTCAACAAAATAAAATACTTCGCGCACACCACTATTTAATCAAAATAATCGATCTTTCCAATTCGAAATCAATGGTTTTTTACGTATAATATTTTTGTTTAATTCTGCATATTTGTATATAGGTATTACATCAATTTACAACAATGTGCAAAGGAACCAAAACGGTTTTGGTGCGTCCTTCGCTAAAACAGAAGCAAAATTCAAGCAGACAAAATAAACTTCACATTTTACGAGTATCTGCGTATCGGAGTTATAATTAATTATTTTTTTTAAATAACTCAGCTCTATTACAAAATAATCTACTAGTTTCCAAAGCAATAATACGGTTTTCAGCATAACAATGCTTTTGTGTAGTTCCGGTAGCTTTTTCTCGTGCTTTCATCTTTAAAACTCCGACCCGACAGGGCAAAGTGTTTTGAAAGTGCTAATTGTACACATGAAAATCAATACACTCCCATTCTTTTGTAGAAAGTTGCGATGTTTCAAAGATTATTTGGTGGAACCCACATTGCTGCTTCCTTTTGTATGTTTTTTATAAACTTCCTATCCTTTCTCTACTCATTGCAATTATCTTAATTATTTGCAACATTTCTTCAGAAATTTTCTTCTTGCTTTCTATGAATTATGTACGTTCACGAATTAAAAGGTTATCGTAGCAAACAATTTTATTTGCAACTTATGTGTTCCAGCATATATGTATATGCAGAAAAAAGGATGTCGACCGATACATCAAATAGGTTGCCAAAATTCAACAGTATGTCAAGTAAGCAATTTTTTTTTATATAGTGGATAGAATAGTGGATCTTTGACCTTTTGAAATTGTAAACCTTTCTATCTGATATGTTTAATACGATGGAACTATTATTTGGTCTACACTCCATTTCCATCAAGCGCAACGAAGCTATATATTATATATCTTAATGTAAAAAATAACAGATTACAATAATGTTATTTTCGTTGCTAAAAAGATTTCTTTAAAAAAGTCTTGAAGCTCAAGCTAAACCGGCCAATATACCGCCGTCCCGGAAACCATTTACTGGAAAACAGCCGTAGGTCACCCCAAGTGGTTCGCTACCTTTGGTGACTTAGCAGGGGTGCCTGGGTTCATGGGGTAAGGTTTGTCTGGGCCTTGGCGGTGGATGCATTTCCCGCCTTCAGTGTGGCGGGCCGGATCGGAGAAAGACTGGTAAAGGAAGACCTAACCTATACCTCTCCGCCAGGGCTCTCTCCTGTATACGTCCGTCGCACCTGGACGCACTGTCCCAAAGATTCTAAACCATCCATCATAACTTTATCCTTCCCAGAACTTCCTCTCCTTCCTTTCCCTACACCTTTCCACCCCTTTTTACTACGACTACTACTACCCTCCATACAACATCCCCAAGACATAGGCGTTGAGTGATTTTTTTTTTCTTCGAGGCCCCCTGTGTGAAACTAATGAAAAAAAAGCTACGAACCTATGGAGCTTCGAAATATACATTTTATTAAATTAAACATATAACTTTGTATCAACCACTATTATATAATCACAATTACCATAGTGATTTTATAATACCACTTGTGATTATATAATAGTGGTTGATACAGAGTTATTTGTTTAATTTAATTCAAAATGACGCCACAAAGTGATTTTGCGAAGTTTGAGAACTACATTTTATTGTTTAAAATAATACAATACAATGTATCACGTTATTTTCGTTGATAAAAAAGATTTTAAAAAAAACATTTGAAGCTAAAGCCAAACCGGGCAATATATGATATTTTTTTTGAACATGTAGTTAAAAAATGCATATTTTTGACTTAGCTGCGTTGCGTTTCCAACCAATTTAAAAGCACTCAGCTTCACGAGGTACACAATAATAGACTCAACACATGCTATTGATTCAAACTTTTTATTTCACATAATAAGAGGCTTCATTGCTTTACACCGGTCACTTTCTTTCCAGTCCGTGCTTTTCATTCGTTTGATCCGCTGTTAGTTGTTCGACTGCAGCATAAAAAATCTAATCACAGTGATTGTGAGTTGATTTCTTGTAGAGTGTTTTTTTACATCAGATATCGATACTAATGAAATCATTTTAGATTGATACCAATTATGGGATATGGTGATTTTAGTTTTTTTAGGTTTTGTATGCTTTGATCCGAGTGTGAAACTCATTGATATTTTGTTGAAGTATTTAAATGGCAACAGATGTGAAGAATGCGTTCGAATAGTGATGGATTTATTTTCATATTTTATTTTAATTTATCATTATTCCGAATTTTTTTTAGATACTTTAATTTATTTTTTTCTGTTTTTGTTGGTGGCTCTATTACTTGTACGTGGGCCTTTATCAGTCTTAAGAGGAAGCCACAAGCCAAAAATGAGTATAAACTTAGTGTGCCTTATATCGTCGCAAATATAGATAACATGCCTAAAAATCGCTTGGCAAATGGAGTCTACAAGCGCTCGATTTTAAGCGCGAAAGGGTTTTTTTTATTTATTTTGGTAATAAATTTATAACAAAAAAAAGTTTATCGAGGGAAACTGTCAGAGAAAATCTTAGCCATAATAATGTATTTTTTATGTTGTTACTCATGTACTGTTCAAACATTTCTAACATTTTTCAATAGTTTACGCTTATATTTTTTATAAATAATTAACAATTTCATTTTAATTCTATTCAAGCGAAATGAAAATTAATCTAAATATTGATTTCACTATTTAGGTTTACCTTTGTTTAAGATTAAGTTTGTTAAGCTTGTTCACATTGACTAGTGGGCGCGATGGTGGGTGGATTGAAGAAAACCCATATTGTATTAAGGAGGAAACACATGTAGAAGCCGATATATTCTTCCGTAGCCGAGCTGTTGAACTCAAGACCGAGTCGTACAAAAATTACAAATTGTGACTGTGACAAAAGACTGTGCACCAGTGCCAAAGGAATCAATGGCGCTAGTTCGTCGGAGTATCTTCCTTTGAAATACAATTGAACAATTGCACAAGGGTAGCATTCTTCGACGGCCGGCGTAGTCCAGCGGTAGGGCGTTGGACATCCATTCCGAAGGTCGCAGGTTCGCACACGGCGTGCGCAAATAAATTTTATTTTATTGATTTGTGTTATTTCACAATTAGTTATTTAAAAATCATATAATAGTATATTTGTGGCACGTTCCAGAGTGGAAGATTCCCTTAGTATCGCCCTGGTGTGAGACCACTATTCAGAATCGAAACGTTGCTTGAAATGGCTTTAGCCGTGTTTAGTGACTAGATCTGAATAGCCAGGTACTTCCCCACCTTCTTCTTCCTCGTCTCCTTCCCTTCCCCACTTACCTTCAGCCTCATAACATACCCCAATTGGGGATGCCATAGTCTCACTGGCTCCAGACGGGAGCAGTTGGGACTCTTGTGAAGTATTCACTGTTAAAAATAAAAAATAAAAAAAATAAAATGAAATAAAAAATTTAAAAATAAATATTTTAAAAAATCTTACCCGACGCCTGTGCTTTAAAGATTTAAGTTTTATACTTATCGGGCAGGTTGAACCGTATAAGGAAATACAATTCATTGTATATTTAAAGTGTTAAAATTATGTGATACATTCCACTGAATTCCACAATTAATTAATTCTACTTTTTTTCACCGTTTAGTCGTCGCTTTCGCCCTTTTGGTTTGGAACCATTATCATACTTTGAAGATTACCAACGTGTTTCACGTGAATTCTAAATCATTCAAATTTGACGTTGAAAATATACAGGTGCTTCCAGATGAAATGATTTCGTGATACTTCTGAACGGCGATTGACTAAAATAGAACGATCACAATAGTCTTCGATCGTGGCAACCGATCGTGCGGTGATAATAATAAAGTCATTTGATTTTTTCTGATCAAGCAGTGCATGATTTTTGCACGAATGCCTTAAATATAAATGTCACTTTTAATTATTAAAAAATTACCATTTTCGATTAATGATTTGGGTTCTAACTATTTTTTATAGAAATTTTATTTAAAATCATTCTTTAGTGTATCTTAATGCTTCATCTAAATCGTTATATATACAGCATGAAGGAAAAGTCAGCGATATCATTTAGATAGCTGATAACTTAATTTATATCGGTCCAGAATATTGTAATATTATGACCTTAGTAAACAGTCATTAGTCATTAGTTTACGAGATACATAGGTCATATTATGTTATCCTGGTCGTAGTTAGTACGCCGATCGGCCCTTCAAACGTTGACTTTTCCGTTGTATCGTTGACTTGTGTTAAGGTTTGTCTAGGTTTTTTGAACATCAGTTTATTCACCATTTTGAACGTCGAAATGGGAGGGATGAGGGTCATTTTTAGGGATTCTGTATGGAGCGTGTTTTTAGGAAAGGAAGGAGGGAAGTTCTGGGAACACAGAGGTATTGGTTGGAATCTGGGAGTCAATGTTTCCAAGAGTGATGGATATATGAATTTATCCCTCTCACTGGGGTGCAAGGTGATATTCCGAGAGTCCTGCTGAAATGTCTTCCTAGACCAGTATCTCCCGATCCGGCCTGCCACGGAGTTGGTGGGTAGATTCATCCACCGCCAAGATCCGGACAAACCTCACATCAAACGTAAACTATTAGGGGCGACTAATGGCAGAGGTGTTGGTTATCCAATAAATGGTTTACGGAGTGACGGTATCCATACCCGCCTACCACTTAATCCAAATATTCCAGACTACCAGTAAAATGATAGAATAACCGGTAGATTTGTAAATAAATTTAACCTTACTAGTTTTGAAGCTGGATGACCTGCCATGTATATGAATATGTATGTCGGAAGTTTACATTGGCTATTGATCAGTTTTATTGCTGTTGTGCAGTGAAATAAATAATTTAATTACGGGAAACAGGAAGTAGATAAGTAAAGCGTTTTTTTTTGTTTTGTTAATCAAGTTTATAAAGGTGGCATATAAATTTCAGTAGGTACCGAAACATTCAATAAAAAAAATAATCCTGGATTATCAGCTGGGTGACCTTACATGATAGCCTCCGTGGTGGAGTGGTTACGATCCTCAGCTATGCATCCGGAGGTCACAAGATCAAATCCCAGCGTGCTAAAGTAAATCTTATTTGATTAATTTTGTGTCATTAACAATATATTCATTAGAAATAACGTAATGTAGTATATTCGGGGCACGTTCCAGGGTGGTAGATACTTTCAGAATCGCTTTGGTGAAAGACCACTATTCATAATTGAAACGTTGCTGAAAATGGCTTCATAGGTGTTTGGTGACTAGATTTGAATAGCCAGATTTATTCCCACCTTCATTAATTCCTCCCCACTACCCACAACATCGGGGGTTCCATAGTCTAGTACTCTAAGATCAAAACAAAAACCCGAAAATCTCCCATATTTAAACGACCTTTGCTTCACGTATTGCTACTATAGTTACCTTATAATTATCTTAATGAACTATCTGCAAAAAAACATTGTTGTATTATTCAAAATTTTCTGCCATTTCGAAGAATCTTTACATTTATCACAATAGCTGTCCTAAATATTTCAAGGATTGACTCAATTTTCATCTTAATTTTTATTTTTAACTTTTTAACTTAATGAGTTAAACCTCAAAAATGCGTTAAGAAAAATAGTGTTGTGCTCAAAATATGCGTTAAAGTTAGTGTTGGTGGTTCTCAGTCGAAGTATGATACAGTTAAAAATGACCGAATCGGATAGGGATACGTTGGCGCAGTGGATAGCGCGTTGGCCTGGATTGCCAGAGGTCCTGGGTTTGAGTCCCAGACGTATCTGTATCTTTTTCTGATTTTTCTGTTTCGGATTTAATATTATCTTCATCAATTTTTATCGTTTGACCAGGAAGTTATGTACTTAAAATAATTGCAGGTGTAAGGACATACATGTACAGGATTACCTGCGTACCTAACTTACTTTAAATAAATGAAAAGAAAATACTTTGTTTTAAGTCACTTTATTTTTATAAAAATAAAAATAAAGTGACTTAAAACGAAGTATTTTCTTTTCATTTACTTAAAATGTCAAGTCACAGTGTGTTTGCTTCTTTTGAAAAATTAACTTACTTGCGCTGATTTCTGACCTTATTTTGTGTAAAAAATGTAGACGGCATTTTGGTATTTGGTGACATTTTATTTTCATTAAAAACATAATAAATCAGTAGGAATTGGACAGTTAGTGTTGGGTGGGGGGTTGGACGGTTACTGGAGTGACTGACTAATGACAACATTGGAAATAAAAATAATATTATTCGATTTTGAAAATAATTTTTCCACAGACGAAAATTTATTACTCTTTTTACTGCAAATAAGATCACTGGTTAGATGAAGTCAGGTACGTTTCTTAACACCCTTTATACTGAATCAGCTTTACTTTTATACGAATATCAAGAAAATCATTCGCAATACTGGTCCATATCAATAATGACAGTGCACACGCTCTGGCAGCTAGAGCAACTGACCGGGCATTACATTAAACAGGTAGGCGATAGGCGACCAACAAATATCGCCACTGCCAATTTGCCCACATGAATGCATCGTGACTTGCGATAGTTTGTATTGGATTCCGGCGTCACCCAACAATGGGATTGGTCGTGTCCAAGGCGAGATTGTGTGCTAAACGCGACATGCCTTTACATAGACACGCTATTAAATGGAACACGGGCACAGAACAGAAAAGCACAGACTCTCTTGGTACACAGTGATGAATAGCAGAGAGTTAAGATAAGCAGTAAATCAACTCTACTTTATCAAAATAGTGTGAAAATATCAAATCTCATTCAATATCTCAATCAGAAAGATTGCGGTTACAATTTTTTATATGGAACATCTGTTAACGTTCTACCATAAGCACAGCTTTTTCTGTCTTATGTCATTTACATATATCATGCCGTCATAAAGCTTGAAATTTTGAATAATAAGACGTGATGACATATTGTTCTTCGAATATTTAACAATTATTTTTATTTTTCAAAGAAAACCTCTTCGGAAAGGTTTTCACTTTGTGATGGCATTATTTATTTTAATAAAAAGACAAATAACTTTATTTCTTCAATCTTTGCAAAATTACTTTGTGGCATCATTTTAATTAAATTAAACAAATTACTTTGTGTAAACTATAATAATCACATGTTATAATATCTACATGTTTCAAAACCGATAGTTTCTCCGTCAGGATAATACCATGAATAAATTAAAATAATATGATTTGTTTACATCACTTTTATTTTTACACAATCAACATGTTTCGTGAACGATTTAAAAAATGAAAAATTAAATATAGATCACATATGGGAGGACGGGGTAGAAGGAAGGGGAAGGGGTGAGAGTGGGGTAAAGTTTATTAGTATCGGGGATTTTAAATTCATTAAAAGGGAAAGACCGGTTAAGTGGGAAGAGCTTCAAAAGAGGGTTTATAAAAAATGCTGCTTATTAATTATATCTGCTTTGTTATTAACATTTTTTCTTATTTCTAATATCTAAAAATTATTAATCTGCAATGCTTCATAACCCGTATGTAGTATTTTAAGTCCTAAGTTTTTGTCAAAAGTATGATCATTTTTCAATAAATGATCTGCGAACTCAGATTCACTATTGCCATCTATGCCCTGAGATGTTCTTTAACCCTTACCCCAAAGTTTCTGTTTGTTCTACCTATGTATATAAAAGCATTTACAATCTTTACAATTGAGTTTATTAACCCCAGGTTTTTTTGTTGTTTTAAAATGATTTTTTTTTAAATTTATTTTGAATTAATAATAAAATAAATTAATAATTATTATAAGCAATAATTATCAGCCTGAAACACTCATCCACATTGAAAAAATCAGGGTCAGGTGTCAAATCTACGTGACGCGCTTCCTTCTTTTTTAACAAACTTTTCATACATTGGCCGTGAAAATCTCAAATCATACCCATTGAGGTATATTGTACAATAAGAAAAATTGTGTTCAAACTCAAAAAAAAAATCTGATTCTCTTACTAAACAAAAACTTTTTACCCCCAAAAAATCGGAAAAAAGCCAGTGCACCCCGTATCATTACATCAATCTATGGTTTAAATTTTATAATACTTGTCTACTATCGATATTGCTTATTCTTCATCTTCCACCGATTGTTCCTCTCCAACCTGATATTAGACACCACACTATGGGCCGGTATATCAGTTGGTCCAAAGCTCGACTTTGACGGAATGTGGAGCTCAGCACGGCTTAGCACACAATCCGTATATTAGTCGTAATCCTAGAGTTGACCAATTTTAAACGTTTAGTCTATGATAATTTAGTCATTACTATGCCGAACCAATCTATTTATGTAAGTATCTATGGACTCTATGGTTATTATCAAACAACCAAACGTCAAACGATGTCTAAATCGTCATCACTCGAAGAAAGTTCGAATTCCATGTTTATAGGTAAACTTATTCCTCCAATGTAATTTATTGCGTCCGTACGTAGCAGATCGAAACCAAAGCAATGTGAAATCTGACAGATGACAAATGTGTTTTTGCCAATGGCGCTAAAGCGTCTAGCAAAGGAACTATTCTGCGGCTTACCACGGCTTAAGCGGCCGATTTCGGCGGTTTAAGTTGAGCGAGGAATGTGCTCCTTAGCAAAGACTAATATACCGGCCCTATCTCACTTTGAATCAACCCAAACATGGTTTAACTGTTCATAAACACTGTTGGGCGTTTTTCAAAAAAAGTGTACATAGATAAAAGTCAGTGTCCCATCACTTTCAGGATCAGTAACTTTTGTTGTGTCGTTTTTAATGACCAACCATATATTTTACCAATATAATAACAAGTAAATACCTTTATGGACTAAAAATAATGAATAAATCTATTAAATTTCGATATTATTTTTAAATAAGTAAGACTACAGGTCACTGTTTCTGGTATGTCCTACACCTACCACTACCAGTAAGAGTTCAAAAATTAATGTTATTTAATGTTATTCCAGTATTTATTTCTAATTCTACTAATAGTATATGATAATATTTTCGATTTGCAACCATAATATAGATTAATTATCGTGCAAAATAATTTAAATACCAGATATTGAGTTGTCCTACGAAATAGCGTATGGTGGAATTTCCGCCTACGCAACCACATTATTGACGTCTTCCAATAAAAATATTACCAAATCGATGAATATTTTCGAAAATAGCAACCCTATTTAGTCTATGAAGGGCGGCCATGCTTGGTTTTTTACAGCCAGTTTGCCAAGAAATCGTAACACAAGTGGTCGTTCTCGGCTGTACTAAAAAAGTGTTCCACCAACGCTTCCGTATTTCTCCAGGTAATTTACCAGCATGTATTAGACTCTACTTTGTATTAAATTGATTCATTTATTGTTTTATGAAATGTTTAGTTAGAACAAACAGAAGTTTCATAATTTATTGATAAATACATTTCGAAAAAATATTGACGCGATTACGCCACTTCTCTTACGCAACGGTCTCGTGAATGGAAATTAAAAGTGACGTAATGGAATTCTAAAGGTCGGTTCACTCTGTCCGTCTTTTAGTGTATTTGGGTGTGTTACAATTTTCTAATTAAATTTATATTTTGCATGTATCTTCAAAATGTAACTATTACATGTAGATATGTGGGTTGAGTGATATATGTAGCATTAAAAAAAAAGAACAGCATAGCTAAAAAGAAAAAAATATTTGATTTTTATGTGTATAATTTTTTTTCTTTTTTTTATAAATTAAGATTATTAAAGATTAATTCTGAAAGAGTCGAAATGGTGTCGAAGTACTAATATAGACAGCAATATGAGCAACTATTACTGTAGAGGCAACTCTGAAATTCAGTATAAAATCAGCTGGTTCATACAATTTTGATTAAGTAAGTATAAAATGTAGCATGATTTATGTTCCTGTGTGTTTTAGTTAATCCTGTACCTAATTAAAGTTGTGTACATTAACAGGTACTTTAATACCCTTTCAGCTTAGTTACCTATTTCAGGCTATACACGGTATGCACGTGTAGCCCATTATTACCTATCTAATTATTTGTGCATTTTTATAAATAATTTATTTTAATTTTATGTTCAAATATGAAAAATCAAAAAGGTACAGAGACAAAATTAAAAGCGACCCTGAAAAATATGAAGCCTTTATGAAAAAAAGAGTTACAAAGACAAAAATAACATCAAAATAAAATCAGAGAGCTAACCAAAGAAGAATAGAAAAAAGAAGACGTTGGAGAGAACAGAAACGAAAATAAAAAGAAAAGAAAAAAGAACAAGTGGAAGAAAATGTACTTGCGCGGGGGGCCTTCCACGGTGGCGGTAGTACGTAAAATCGCCCTTTTTTTATAGAGAATACCTCACATGAGTCTTAACTGCTCCCGTCTGGAGCCAGTGAGACTATGGCATCCCCAATTGGGGTACGTTTGAGGCTGAAGGTAAGTGGGGACAGGAAGGAGATGGGAAGAGGAAGGTGGGGAAGAGGAAGGTGGGGAAGTACCTAGCTATTCAGATCTAGTCACTAAACACGGTTAAAGTCATTATTAAGCAACGTTTCAATTCTGAATGGTGGTCTTTCACCAGGGTGATACTGAGAGTATCTTCCACTCTTCCCATAACAGTCGCTTGTCGCGCCTTCAGCAGTGTAGCCACAACGTGCGTACACATACGACTGATATTTCGCGCCCGCTGTCGCTACCGGGCAAGCCTCTCAGTCTGGCCGAGGCCTTAGAATTCCTAAACGTTACCAAATTTTTCCCCTTACGCCACTGTCCTGTTATTGCTGTGATTTATTTTCTAAGATCAATTATTATATCTCAAAGAAATTTGTTCTTTTTTTTATTGATATAGTTCATGATTAATTTTAAATTTGTTATAATTAAACATTCGTAAAACAAAAACTTATATTCGTCTTTCTAGAACGAAAAATATACAGTACAAAGTATCCAAAAGTAGCGTAAATGAATATTTTTATTTAAAAACTTAATATTTATTTCAATAAGCTTGATTATTCATATTTTTTAGGATACAGATTGTGTTTTCAATTCGTAAATAAAAATCTGAAATAATGAATTTCTTTTAATTTTCTTTATAAACTTTATGATAAAAGTGACGTAAAAGAATTTCTTACCAATAGTATTAAACTTAAATTGCAATTATTTTCGAAGTTTATTGACATTTTCTATTTAAATACTTTTTGTCATGAAGTTCATACTTTCTTTAATAAATTAACGTATATTTTTAATCGAAATGCAGCATCTCACTTAAGTGGAATTCCTATTACGTCACCGACATCTTTTTTGTAAAACGCCCAGTTATCAAGTTATCTCCACAGTAGGCCTGCAAATACCTTTTAACATTCAGCAACAATTATGACCATCCACAAACCAAGAGCCAGCGATTTCTATCAGACATTTACAACATTGTTATTCCGATAGTAATAAATATGATTCCAAGTCAGTTGCGAGATTTTCAATGCAAATAATATCTTATCGCATTCAAATAATAAGATTGCCCTTTTCTCTAACTGAACTCGTGTGTAGACTGTTCTACTTTATTCCACGATAAAACAAGCGGCATGCACTGACCAGCAATGAAAGTGGACATGCTTTATTATTTATTTTTATTTAAAACATGACTGAAATGTCATGTTGATTTTGTTGTCAGTCTACCTGTACCAAATAAGGTAACCGTTAAAATACATGTTGTATTTTAATAATAAGCACATACTAGCATCATTTAAACATTCATGCGAGAAACCCATTTTCAGGTAAGACGTGTCTTTATTTGCAATGCAAAATGACTATAAATTCGTGTTTCATTTCTGTGTCTTGGGATTTTCATCGTAAAATTTAATTTTACCTTGTTATTCATTTAATTTAAATGGCTTTACAGCTTTGAGGAACGCGATTTTTCTTCTTTTCTGGGATAATAATTTCCATTTTTTGTGGAGGGTATTTTTAAGGAAAGGAAGGGGAGGAAGCTCTGGGATGGAAAAATATATAAGGGGTTGGTCGGAATCTGGGGTCAGTCTGTGTCCAGGAGTGACGGATATATATTTGACCGGTCAGTGGTTCAGTGGGCATCGCGTTTGGGTCCCACCCAGGCGTTCCGTGTTCGATTCCTCGGCTGGCTAAGTCCTCCATCACAACACAAGCAACATCTTCCGCTTATTGTGGTGGTAGTAGGAGATTTTCAAATATTGTTGGGTTATTCGTAACCTGGGAATGTTTGTCTTTCTTTTTAATAAAAAATAAATAAAAAAACTAAATATGAATTCATCTCTCTAACTGCGGTGCTAGGCGATGGGAGATAACTTTTGGTAACTTTTCATCGTTCCCTAGGACAACCGAGGATCGCTAACGTACAAACAACAGTTGTTATTGAATATATTAAAGACACTTAGTCATTGTGAACTGTCACTTATTCGTTGGCAATCTGCAGTCATGCTAGGGAACGATGAGAAGTTACCAAAAGTTATCATGTCAATTCTTATCGATTGCCACGTCATCGCGCCGTGCAGCAGGTAGGCAGACGCATCCGCCGCTGAGAACCTCACCCGATCAATCCGGATCTTTCTGCTAAGTCACCAAGCATAGCAAACCACTTAGTGTAACCTATGGCAGATATGTTGGTTACCTAATAAATGGTTCCTGGGACGGCAGTACTCATACTCGCTTCCCAAATAAATAAAAAAGTTATATTTAAAACAAACAAGAAAATCTTTGTTTATTACACAATAAACTACTACGTAAATAAAAACCACTCCACAAACAATTCCACGTCAGAAATATAAAGGATCTGGATTGAAACAGAGAAACAATAAATTACGTAGTTTTCTGATTTTAAATGTCCAGTTTCATTGCTCACCAGTGTTCATACGCAAACCCTTGCATTCACTTTTATAATATATGCTTCGCTCACGAGAACATTAACTGTCTCGATACCGGTTGGCCGTACAACTTACGACTATAATATGTAACAGTTTTTAGAGAGATATGTTATTTTTTGCTGTGAAGATTTTTATCAGACAGGCAGCCTAGATTTCGCTATCACATCTCGCAGCACTTAGCCTCTGTGTCCAAGTAGTCAAGACTTCAAAACTAAGATCAACGAGATAGAAGTGTTGATACCATCAACGAAGCAACATATGTATGGTGCCATTAACTACTTTTCCTAAAAACTAATGACACTAATATAAATATATTTTTTACATTTTCTCCACACAGGAGGCCCTAAGGAAAAAAAATCCCTGAGGGATGTTGTGTGGAGAGTCTTTTGAGAGAAAGGAAGTAGATGAAGTTTTAAGAAAAAGGGCTTGAGGTGGGTAGGAATCTAGGGGATGTGTTCAGGAGTAACAAATGTATGAATCCATTACTCCTACTGCGATCACGAGAAAGTCCTGATGTAGAGGTCAAAGGGTCTCCCTTAACCACTCGAAACTGCCGCCGGCAAACCTCACTCAATGAGACCCGTTAACCCCTGCTAAGTCACCAAACATGTCCTGGGTGTCCTATATTAGAAGCACTAATGCCACTAATAATGGATTTTGGAAAATGCTTCCCATTGTCGCTTGTAATGTAGAAATGAAGGAAATGGATGGGCAAACATAATCTATGTAGATGTGATGTAATTACATAAGCATAAATGATAATTACAATACGTTTTTTTTTTAAATCAATATTTTGCGCTCACTAAAATAGAAAGAAAATTTGTTAAACTTTCCTCATACATTATTTTTTGCGGTAATAATTAAGATCTGCAAAGTCTGCCCAAATAAAAGTACTTGAACATCCCTTGGGAAGAGAGAGGAGAAGAATTTTGTGAAAAATGCGTATGAGTAAACAACACGTAAGGCAATATTCTGTTTATTTAACCATATTCAAAAATGAAGCCGAGTATAACATATATAATAATTGTGGTCAAATAATACCAAAAAAATATCTGCCTATTGTCGTCCCATGGAGAGCTCCATCATGCTCTCTCTTTCTGTCACGTGCTACGTATTTAAGAAAGATAGAGATAATAAATACCATGGGGATATCAGCGTTATTGACCCGCCTCTTTATTGATCTAGCCTCTCGGAATGCTCTGATATTAATTTTTTATATTGGCCATATTTGAGCAAATGTCATCCGACATTCGAGAGGTTAATATTCATACCAAATTATTGTTAAAGGTATTTTAAAAATAGATTTATTATATATACCATAGAAAATGAATATCAGAGATAGGCTAGAGTTTTGAATTAAAAAGCTACATCTGGAATGATATTGGCGCATGCCATTCTGACCTTGTCCTTGTACAGTTTCTTTAAACATAAGAGTTAAAATCGCATTTTATGTTTTAACCTCTCATGTGTCACCCGGACACCGGTGTCCGAGCGACAGATGTGTGGGCGAATTTATTTACAATCTTCAATGTTTGTATTTGTACGCTTGTTTAAACAGTATATACATAAACAAGTAATTTTATCTTTGATGCATTTTAATGAAAAAATGTTTTTTGTACTTTCGTTATTTGTCGGTACATCCTTTGCACTTCCCTTCTGAGACAATTAGTTTAATTTTGTGTAAGTATATCGTATTTTCCCAAACCGACTGCATACTGTGTGTAAGTATGCCAACTGTCGGGAAATCAACTCTAATCCATTCAAACCAGCTTTTACATACCAGCCATCCATAAAAAAAATCCACTTTAAATAACACTAACTAATTTTTAACTACAAATTAAATTTTCTCCTTAAATTAACTGGCGGTACAACAATCAGAATCGAATGAAACTGATTGCAGATCAAAGCCTGGTGGTAAACCATGTAACAATACGTCAATTTATCTTCCCGAATATCGGCCTACTAATTGCTGGTCCAGCGGTCTGCCTTCAAACTGAATGTTCCTTTAATTTAATATTTATCGCTTCTCCGCTAATAGAATCATAAACTACAATTTCCCTTCAGGCTATAAGCATAATACGTTGCATGTAATGTGGTGTAACAACCCGGCATCCGGCGTTGCTAGGAATTTAATTTTCTTATTTTGGTATCATTTTTTAAAGCTTACAGCATATTCACTATCTGGATTTTAATGTGTACTTAACTTTATCGAATTTAACCGGAAAACGATAATTGGGTAGCATAAAATATACACATAAAATATTTTCACAGTTTTTTTTAATTCTATAAAAAAAATTATAATAAAATATAGTTGATTTTATTAGTGAATGTCTGGTGCACTTTGATGAGAGCACCCACCCCAATAGACTCAAATGAAATTCTTGGAGTAAGGCGATCCGCCCACTGAGGCAACTGAAAACTGTCAACTGGCAACTGTCTTTGTATGACAATGTGATGGCCCGCACATTACACAATCACTCAAACACCCGTTGTCAAAGGTAACGCAAGCGGTGACTTGCACTGCTGATTGCCGTGGCCTGCCGTTGCTAGTTGGCAGCTGTCAGCTGATTGTTCTTCGTATATGGTTAAACAAGCTTTTTGATCAATCAAGAGAGAGAAAGAGAAAACAGCCGGTTTTAGTTGGTTTTCAGTTGCCTCATCGGCGGAGCGCCTAAGTATATTAGACTGGCTCCATTTAAGCCCGAGTAAATCTGGCTTCCAAGAAACTAGGAGTCCTGTAGGGTAGGATAGAGTAGGGTTAGCAGATTATTTTATACAATTTGTTTTCTAATATATTTTCTATGACGATTTAAATTGTTCAACTTTCGATTTGCCACCAAAACGACATGTACGTTTTTATTCGTGAATTCGGCGGCAGTGACGTCACCCCGGGCAATGTAGGTGATAGCCGTCTTACCAGCCAGTAGCGGTTTCTATGTCATAATGTCGTTGTAGCCAGTTGGAACCGTTTCGGAATGTGGATTTTTCGAATCAGTATTGAATGAAAATATTGGTATTATACAATAATTAAATTCATAAAAATAAACTTACATCTTCCGCAAATTTTTCCAATAGTATTTTAGCAGTTGCAAATCACGTCACAATTAAATGTGTTAAATAAATATCTTTAAATTCCCGTCACAGTACCACGAATAGACGAAAATAACGACACACTAAATACTCTTTACTTGTACTATACAAAATTTCACTTGAAAGGGTGGTCCACTCGATACAATAGTAATTACACCCGAATCAAGAATTAAGCCCGTCCACCATCGTAATATATTATAACGTAAAATGTAGGCACTGGCAGGGAGTGTAAGGTGCCCCTCTCAATGGAGTTACCGTTTTAGGACCATTCGCCCGTCAAATTGATGGACTGTTATTTAATCAAAGTGGCCGATTAGTATCGTAAGATTTATTTAAAAAATAATTGTACCTACCTAAGACTTACGAATCAATTTAAGTGTTTTTATAAATATAGTGTTTAGTGATAGATGCAGCTAGTAAGTTATACCTACATTGTGATGCATTCATATAATTATTTATTGTAAGATAATGTTATTCGTATAGCAGTTTAATTGTTTAATGTTACTACCGAGTCTTAAACGAATTAGTAAGTTCGAGTTTTAAAAACTTATTTAGTTTTTTATTAACGGTACAAATAAATACCTTTGAATATAATTTTTTTACAAACAAATGGATTGCAAAACAATTACATATTGTAAACTTATGATTTTAATTAAGAGGGTATTTATTACCAGAGAATACCAGAAATTAGTCCTTTTTAAATCAAATTCTAGACGTTTTGACTCTTTTTTACAAAATAACATAAATTGATTTTGAAAGTTTGTTATTTTATCTGGTACACACAGTTTTAAAATTTTGCAAAACTAAGTTTATTTTTAATATACTAAGGTTTAACAGATTTGTTCAATTTTCAAACGATAGATTCTATTAAACAACACAAATTTCAAATCATATAATCATACAATAAAATAAATCAATACATAATCTAGTCAACACAGTAGAACGTGTTTTGTGAGAAAAATACTTCAGTTTTTCTATTTATTTAAGGTCTTACAAACTAAAATATTTCAAATTTTTTTACACACTTATTTTGTTTAGACATTACTAAAAAATCATAAATACTTATGATCAAAAAATACTTACAAGAAGTACACGATATTTAATCATTTATCATCGTGCGTTTTGAGCATTTTTATTGCTTACTTGAATGTAGGTATATATATTAAAGCAAGTTTTGAATGAAATAAATTTTTTAAAAATATAGTTTTTAAAAAATATGTGAAATGTTTTTTTGTAAGTACTTTCTTTGTAAGAATTTGTACACGCAATTTGTTACTTCTTATAACTTATTACCAGTTGTAAACATTATGGTGCGAACGTGAAAATTCATTAACACGTTAAACGTGTTTTATTGATGTAAGACAAACATAATATGTATAATATGTGTGTTTTATAGAAAAGTCAACGATTTCTCGTCGCCATACATAATTGTGACGGTTTCATAACCTGTCGCCAGGTAAAGACCTCAAATTCCATATAAGAAAGGCGGTTAGAATTAATCGAAAACTCGGCGCAAGTGAGATCTCTGGCAAATGGAACAGCAGACACGAGGTGACAATAATTATTGTTGATCCGCTAATCAACAGCCTCTCGAGATTATAAAATGGGACATTTTATTAAAATTGCACCCATTTTAAGTTTTTTGCAAGTCTCGTGAAGATTATTAATGGTTTTAACGAAGTGTGTTATTAATGATGTTAACCTCCATTTCTGAAATCTTTCTAGTATGATCTTTATGGAATCCAAGTCTATGGTAAGTCAGTCTATATAGTTAGTCAAAACATGGAACTTTCTTCTGGCCTAATATTTTTTTTTTAGTAAAGGATTATACATATTATATTATACATTATTTAAGTGTTTTAACTTCCCATTTAGGAGGAATCCCGTTTTAGGGCAGTCAAATTACAATGATTTATGAAATACACAGAACATGTTTAGTACAAAACTAAACAAAATGAAGGAAATAAAAATAATAGAAATACAATGTTCTTGTAGACGATTGTGTATTTACTTATTAAGTTTAAGTGCTTTTTATAAGTATTTTTATGTATTAACAAAAAAAATCTCGATCTGTGTGCTCAACCATCATGCACATTGCATACATTTTCTGTATGTAATTTCTAGGTCAATCAGTGTCTCGAAATTCTGCTCGCAGATTTGATTCCATCATGAGCTATGAGACTTTGAAATGTTAAAAATTTTAAAAATGTAAGCTAATACGCCAAATTATATTGTTAAAACATATGCAAATGCACAACTTATTAAAGTTAGTTTTTAAGAACCAGTAAAAATCAATTGGTATAATATTCGTACTTCTCTAATGCATTATATTTGAATACATTCCCTTTTCCTCTTACACGCAGTTCATCATTATCGCGGTACTCTGTAAAGTGCATTGAACGCATAAAGGGATCCAAAAAATAAAGAATTGCATCCCATGCAGCGCATTGCCCTCCAACATGGCCAATGGCCAATTTACTACGCGCGAGGAAAATTATTCACAATGCATTCATTGCATATGATTTGGTTAAACGATGTTTAAAAAAAAACATTGCCAGTGGCGTACTTTCAAGTCCATTAACCTGTGTTTTGTGCCTTGGACATGAAAAACTAACGTACCTATAACATTTAAAAAATATTTCGGATGCCGATATTAGATACAAATCAGCATAATCTCTTCGGTGTTACAATAAAACGATAGGTAATTCCCTTATTCATCAGTCAATATTCGTGTTTAAGATTTTAAAGCCTATATTCAATTCTATGTGTTTCTGTACCTACTTGCACTGTTCATACTATTAATTAATTCATACAATCTTACAAATATTCTCCCTTGGATAAAAATTCAAAGTAAGGGTTTGAATGTTCCTAATGATGTTTTATGATTTTTCTATGATTAACACATTAGAGTGTCATTTTTTGTTTAAATTCTAAAGGGAATTTTTAGTTCAAACGTCACTAAATAATAAAACGTTTGTATTATTTAGTTTATTGGGCTTTTTTTAAATGTATCGTTTCATTTCGAAAATTATATTAATACAAGGTAAATAAATTATATTAATAAAAGGTAAATAAAAGATCAATGGTAAATAAAGAGAGAAAAACAATGTAATGAAAATGACAAAATTAACTTAAAGAACTTACAGCAGAGGCATTGGGTTCATAAAATTAACCTTTTGATTTGGAGATGAGACATTCCAAGATATTTCAAATTGAATATTTCTTATAAGATAATATTCAGAAAAAATCAAAATAACAAGTTTGGCAATGTCAGAGGACTTTGTACCATAAAGGGTAAACAAAATACCTTTTCCACTGAACTTTGTTGGAACCTCTTTATTTTACATTACGCCCCATCATCTCTCTTTAGACCCGCCTCTGAACACGGCAGTGCCCTTAATAAGGGACTCCATGGAGAGGCAGAGATACAGCAGGCAGTAATGCAGTGAGGTAGAGGGCCTGTGAGGCCACTTAGCCCGGCTTTCACCGTCCCAAACCACCGACAGAAATTTCGAAGCCTTAAATTCCAATTGGAATTGCAGCTCCAACCGCATGCCTATTACAAGGAAAGTTATCGTTTTTTTCGCGACCGCATGTTGTTGGCTGTCTTATGAGGGTCGACACTGTTTTACCCCGTGTGTTTCCGGGACAGTGACAGGATGTTTTTGTTTTTATTTTAGTTTATAATCGGCCTCCGTGGACAAGGAATAATGTTTTTGACTACGAATCCAGAGATCACGGGTTCAAATTCTGGCATGAGCAAAAAGTTATATTTAATTTAATATATTGGTGGTGTTTCTCAATTATTTCATCTAAATAATATATAGTATGTATATTTATGGCACGTTCTGGAGTGGAATAAACTCTTAGTATCGAACGAAGATACTCTCAAGGGTAAAAAACTACCATTCAAAATCGAAACGTTGCTTCATATGGCTTTATTCATGATTGGTGACCAAATCTAAATAGCCAGATACTTCCCACTATCCTCTTCCTCATCTCCTTCTCCTCCCCACTACCTTCAGCCTCACAACAACTCACTGGTTACATACGGATTGGACTCTTGTGCGGTATTCACATAACAAGAAAAAAAGCTTTGGAGAAGAAACTTTAATCTTACGCTAAGTTTTGGTAATAATTCGCAAATATTTTAATTTAATTAACTAGATTACAGTTTTAATTTATTTTTTCGAACAGAACTATTTAGGCAATCCTTTTTCAAATTTTTTATCCTCCCTAATATCAATAATCGTTCAATCAAACTATTTACAATCATTTATGTATTGGATAATGTACCTTGCAATATATAATATTATATATTGGATTGTATTATATAGGTTTAGGAGATAATTCATCAGATAAGTTGGTACTGAGAGTCCATACGTATTTTTTGCGTAGCATACTTTTCTAAATAACCTATTAACTTTACGATTTAATTTACAGATATTTTCACTGAACACAACGAAGTCGATACCCGCTGAGAATCGAACTCCATCCGCCCGACAGCTAAACGAGCATCCTACCCACCAGATAACCGACCACCTCACATTACCATCAATAATCAGCTGTCAATACGTTGCAGATTTGTTGAACGTTTATAATGTTTAGCTAAAGAAAATGTTTAAATGAACGTGTAAAGCATGCTTTATAATCTGCGTTATAGACATTGAATTTTTAATTTATGGAGAAATTTAACTATGCAGTCTGAATATCTTGTTGACCCTAAAAGGGCAATAATTTAGCTGCTAGAATTAATTCCATATCTCGTTGAGAATTTCTAAATTTATTAGCGAAATCGAAATTCTTCTGTTGGCTTTCAGGTGATTTACTAGCAACATAATTGCATACACATGCTGAACATTCACATTCAATTGTTGATACACTAGGAAAGTGAAAAAGATATATCTGGGCACGTGAGCACCACTAGATGCGTTATTTAAATAATTTATTATCACGGCATTTTTCTGTCACTGCTCGTGTTTCTGAAACCAATTAATATGTTTATTAAACAGTTATAACTGTTGAGTTTTAACTGTTTATCCTACCTTGTTTCTGTGCTCCCCGCTGGCGATGGAGAACACAAAAATAAATCAGTTTCGCAACACACGGGGCTGAATTTTGACGCCTGATTCACTTGTTTAAACATTCGGAAACATTAAATTGTATTACATTTGTATTCTAAACAACGAACTGATGTGGACAGCAAGGTCTCCGAAAATTGTTTCTGTAAACATCTACGTGGTTACATTTTAAATTTTTTTTTTTTTTTATTGTTTTAGTTGTTGAATGAAACATTAGTATATATTGAATCATTTGGCGGGTGAGAGGTAACCCGCGGTAGCACCGTGGATTAACAGCACCTGACAGGACATCAGAAGGGCACGGGATCGAGTCCCGTCGGCGGCATGTATCTTTTCTCTGAAGATTTTTTCAATGTGGATGAGTGTTTCAGGCTGATAATTATTGCTTATAATAATTGTTATTTTTTGTGCTATGCATAAAATCATGTCTTAAACATTAGATTATCAATTAAAAAAATAATCTACGTGGTGTTTGAGAAACTGTGTATCCGAAGCATTGTTTCTCAGTTAATACATGGCTTTAATATTGCAGATTTTTGTTTCCAAGATTTTCTCTACTTTAGAGCATCACTTTAATTCCAATGTAGGGAAAATCACGAAATCAAACTGAACATTTCTAATTTATTAATCAGAGAAAATCCATAATCAGCCAAATGTGTGTATCTGATATGAATGCAGTTCCACAGAGTTGATCCAGGCCGCTGTCTGCAATGTGAAGATTGATGATAACCGACCGCCGATAATAGAAAAAGATTTTTTTATTAAATATGATATAAAAAAGGGTAATCGGACGACTATATACCTAACTTTTTCACTATTTTGAAAAATGATTAAAAATTATGAAAAAAACTTAAAATTGTTAAATGGATTGCGTTAGGTTAGGTTGAGAGCATTTTTTAATTTTTAATGACTTTTCAAAGTGGTGTTGACATGCCACTTTGTTCAGTTGTCATGGAACCAAATTAAAACGTTAACTCAACTAGTATTGTATTAAAAATATTGTCATCCGTTCAATTATGGTGCTACGATCATATGTTAAGTGTGTAAATTTTGTTTTAACATACTACCAACAATGAAATGCCGGTGGCCTTTTTCGGCATTTTTTTTTCCACGTTGGTTTATTGGAGCACACCAAATCAGAAATGAATTGTTTAGACGTAATTTGTAAATGATGATTATCTAAATGGAAGGTGCTATAATTACTGTAATTAAGTGTAGATATAATCCAATGCATATTAGACAAGACAAGCTTGAAATAACAACTTTTTTCATTGCCGAGTTTGGATTTTTAAAGTTCAAGTACGGGTGAAATAATGGTACAATATTTTTATTTGTGCAACTTTGTGTTTTCAGAAGACTTTACATTAAATAATGTTATTTAACACAAACTGCTTCAAATTAAACGACACAGTTAACTCAAGTTAACCAAAAATATAAAAGAAAGTGTGATTTTATAATGTGATACCGCATAAGAACTTCCTAAAGCCGGTGCAACTGAGCCAATTGAAACTCTACTTTATTTACTGTCAATTAGACTGCTCAATGTTTAAAGTTTTTTTTCTTATCTGTCAAAACATACTACAAAGAACAAAATAATATAAATTATATTAAAGAGCATGATCTGCTTAGGGCACTTTAGCAGAAGCTTTGACCTATAATTTTAAGAAGTTAGTAATAATGAGTTAGTGTTTTCCATGTTTGAGAGTGCGTTATTTATTCGTAATCTGTAAACACGTGTTGCTATCTAAATAATGGTTAATAATGGATGTCCGCATTTCTTAGTTAAAGCAGGTGATTCGACAGAGATCTCCAAACTATAAAATTTCATAGTTCACAATATTTACACAAAAACAGCATGCTTAGATATTTGTCAACATAGCACGTTCGAAACTCCGAAAAAAAATTCGACACTATTTGATACAAATACATTCAAAGATGTAATCTTTGAAATAATTTGCATGTAATTTTCTAACGAGGATGGAACACTCTCCACATCTCCGTCAACACACATTGTTTGCTTCGGGTCTAAGACAGTTGATCCCCGACACTTGGTCCCCTGGCATACTTATATACAATACAAGCTTTTGTCCGCGACTTCGTCTGCGTAGGATTAGTACTTCGAATAATTTTTATTTTCTTTTCCTAGGTCCCATCTACGTTTATTCCAAAATTCTTAACCTAGGTATTTATTTAAAATATGTATAATTCTTGATTCGATTCAAAAAAAATAGGCGAGTTCTCCAAATAAATTCACTAATTTAAATATTTTCCAAAATAGAATTTTGATTTAACAATTATTGTTTTGCAAAAAGTCATTCTCAAATTTTGACGTTTTCTATTAAACAATAATTATTATTTTCAATATATTGAAAATAAATAGCTAGCTTATGGCTAGCTTTATAAATTATAGACTATATGTTATTCTGATGTATGAGCTATATTATTGTAAAGTTTCATCAAAATCCATTCAGTGTCCCCGAATGGGTGTGCAGTGAGGGTGTACAACTGAATAAGAAAATTTAAAAAAAAAAATTCGTTCAAATTCATCAAGGAATATATGCGTATAAGTACAAAAAACAGGTACTGTGAATATTTTTTTGTTTTTCATACCAAGGTATTTTTAAAGTCGATTTTAGGTTTGAAATTGGTAATACACAAATGTACACAATGCACAAAAAATATTATTTTATATTAAAATTCATTTCGTGGCGCCAACTGTGGGTCACCGTTTGTTTAATTGACTCGTGACATGACCCGACTTTTATGGTTCAAGTAATCATGCAATGTTTTCTAAGGTCGACCCTGACTTATTCTTTCCGCATTAGTTAGACACAAATAATGTGTTAACTTGAGTTTATTGCGTTAAAGTTTTGAAGCCACTGCTTCAGACTTACCGCAATATGGCCATCATTACTGTGAAACCACTTCAGTATGTATAGGAACCACTTTTGTTTCGGAAATTCGGTAAAAACGAGAGCATTCTCCGATAAATCGAAGGCCGCCGGAGAAAATAGCGAGTACGAGTCGCATGGGCTCTTTGTACGTCGGAAATAATAATAAATAATTGGACGTCTAACGAAAATATACCCGTGTCTACATCGTTAATGATTTCTCGTTCTCACGGCCGCGATTTCGTCGTAATACTGTTTGTTAACGTGAAAGAAAATTGCCTCTGAACTTCAATCATTCTCGTCGAGATTAAATTTACCTGCCAACTAAACGTTGTAACAAACCATATCGGTATCTTGGCACTTTGAAGAAATTTAATTCTGAGGCTGCTTTGATTGCATCTAATTTTTGTTATAAAATTTTCATCGCGAGTGCATTAAGAAATTTAATGAGAGAAAGGGAAATTATTTAGAAAGGGATTAGGGTTTCGTGTTTGCAGCATGGGTCGATATTAGTCGAAAGAGATTGAAAAGCGCAAGTAGTAGGTGAAACTGAAATCATATGAAACTCTTAATGGCAATTAGTTTCGAACAAAGGTAAATATCAACGTAGAGAAGTGGAATGCCACAAGGATCCGAAAACGGTATGAAGTTATTTGGTAATAGGTAACATATTCTGATATTGGAGAGATTTTGAAATGTAGACACATTTTGTAGGATTTTTTTATGTTAATTTTGCAGCGGATTTTGCATTACTTAGGAACTATAATACAATAAATGAGAAGGAAAAAATTTTAAGGTTTTTAGACCCTGTTTTTACAAGAAAATCTATGATTTTACTATTACAGAAACATGAATTGGGTGAGGTACTTTCTTCCTAATCTAATGTAGGTTTCAAATCTCAATAGTGGGACCTGGTACATTTGCGATTTTTTTCAAACATAAAAATAATAAGACATCATAACTAAACATTATTTGACTTATAGTCCTAAAATCCCAAGGATGGTGCTAGACAGCCTATCGAGAGGATGGCCAAATGGAATTCTTAGTTTTTACAGTGCACATCTCTATTGATATAGCCTGTTCCTCTGAGATTTCTATGACTTATACTTGCATAAAAATCTCTTATTTTGTTTGAAAAGTTTTTAAGATACCACACGATGGAACAGATTTTCTAGCACAACATAGAGAAATATTTGTGCCAAGGAGTGAAATTTCAAAAACAGAGATCTAATTACTCTTGGGTTAAAGTTTGTAGATCGATGTTGGTCAATTAAGAAAAAAACAGTTTTCTGCCTAGTTCAACAATATTTTAATATATTCCCCGGTAGAAAATAGATAATCAAAATATAGTGGTGTAAACTAAGATAATTGTCTTTTTAATAAAATAAATAATCCCATCACAAAGTGATAACCGTTTAGAAGAACTTTTCTCTGAAAATTTGATAATAATTAATGATAGATACAAACTTTGATTTTACTGAATTAAAATTTTACGACTATAAGTATTTTTACCCACGCCTTCCATTGGCTCACTTATTTAACAACGAACCAATCAATTAAAAATCAAATTTTTAAAAATCATTACGTGGAAAAGCTTTAAATAATGATGATCAACATGGTGGGTTCGGTTTTATAGAGATGCACCTGGTAACGTTTTTTTTTTTTACTTTGAGGGTAAGCCATGTAATTACGATCAAAATTCCTAAATCGTTGATTATAGGAAATAGTGTGGAGTAAATCTATAATCTATTCGCATTTAAGTTTCTCAAGTTATTGGTTGCGGTATCAGAAAAACTTTTATACCTGCGTTTCATTTTAGAAAATACTTCGATTTGTGTAGCACTTCTCAAAAATTCTTGCCAATTCCCTCTCTGACGAATTAAAACCTAATATTTAACAGTTGCTGATTTAGTCACCATTCTACGCACAGAATGTCAGATTATTATTACACAGAACGTATGCACGTCGAGCATAGATGAGAAAACTTTTGCTCTTGTTACTTTTGAATTTCTTATTTCATCTTAATTTGGTTTTAAAATATGTGGTACGAGTGTTATTTTATTATTCTTGTTTCACTGTGGGCATCTGTCACTTCATCTCTTCAAATAGAGGCAGGGAGATCATTGACAAAATTATTGATTGCTGTTTTTGTCAAATCTGTTGAATTATCAGGTGCGTAAGCACCTGGTTCTAGAACACTCTCCCATTCACCGCCGTTTGCGAAGAGTAAGTTCCTTAATAAGAATTAAGGAAGAAGAGGTTTGAATAAAAACAATTCACGAATTATTTATTTCTTATCAAAAATTCAAAGTAAAACATAACTTCTTCAAGCTTGAAAATGGACAAAAGTCTTGCTGTGAAAAGTGGAATTCAAGGAGATTAAAAATAGCCTGTTGTTTTTTTTAATGTATAAACATTTTCAGATATTTTTTTCCATGGAAATTAGAGTAACGGTTTTTTCTATTGTAAGAAGCCAACGATTTTTAGCTTTCGTTTTTCATCTGGAGATTTATTGATATCGCTAAAATTCTATAATAAAAATATATAATAGGATAGACATAATTTAAAAATATTTACGGCACTTATTTTTTTTTAATAAAGATTAAATAGCGTAAATATATGCTTTTATATTTTTCGTTTGAAAAATATGAAAGAAAAAGATTTCTTATGAAATTTACACCCTCGTATCTTTTTGAGCTTTTTCAGATACACATTTGAAATGAACATAACATTTTTCTTTAAAACCAGACTTATTTTACTTCGATCGGATAAATAGTCTCTAGTCTGAGATATGATCCCGATTATGGACACGTGTCGAATCTGAAATATCCAAAATCGTGGGTTCACTTTATACTTGCACAGTTGGCGATTTTTTACCGCCACTAATCCTTAGCCCTGGCATAAATTTGCATTATTCTTCTTTAAGGCCCCGTAGTACCCGCTCAAAAAGAAGAAGAAGGTGATATACGTAAATACGAATGTTAAAGGCAGCGCACTAATATTAAAAACGATAATATTCAAGCCAAATTTGTGAAAATGTTTAATATAATACGACTCGTTAGAATAGAGCAAAAATGTCTCGACAATAACTTATTTAAGTAGCATTTAAAGAAAGACTATGAATTTTTTCAAACCTGTGATGTGTTAAATAATAGAACCGTGTGTGTTGTTTTTAATTTTCGGATCATAATTAATCATGAGTTATTTAACCTCGATAGAAACTATCGCTCATTTATGCTTAATTACCTCTCCACACCCGTGTATTGATTTTAGACGTTTTCAAGACAAAATCAAAAACTACACGTAATTTTACGCATAGGCACAATTTCGGCCGAACAGCGTTTTTTTTTTTAGATTATTGCATCCCAATTTTTGTTGTTCATGTTGTGAGACTAAAGATAATAGGTATAAGAAAGAGGTGGGAAAAATGAGTGCAAGGAAATGCCTGACTAATCAGATCTGATCACCAAAAATGGCAATAGCCAATTCAAGAAAGCTTTCGATTCTGAATGATTGTCTTCCACCAGGACGATACAGAGAGTATCTTTCATGCTTACATGTAATATCTACATGTAATATCTCACGTATCTTCGTAGAGCTGATGATATTATTAAGCAAACCCATAAATCACAGACTTAGTTGCAATGGCCTTAATAAGAATCTCACATACTAGCCTATCTGCTGACTATTATGTCCGGAGTTAGAATAAAATTCCAACGGTAGGTCATTAACGAAATCTCACATGTACGCAATCAGTATCAACCTACATTCAGAAATTATTCAAATTCTTTTATGAAAACAGAAATTTGTTGGTATTTCTAAGATTTATTGCATGATTTGTAATGATTGAATTTTAAAGCTTTGCGGCTTATTTGTATGAAACGATTCAACCAAAAAATCATTAATTTTACACTTAAAATTAATAATAAACATATCTACCTAACAGTTTATGAATAATTCATATATTTTTGCGGTGCAATACAATATAAGGCTTAATTACGTCAATTGAACATCGCTTTATGAATATTGGAAATTATCATTAATAATTTTATTTCTAGGATTTTTTCATATTCTCATATTGGAATAATAACTGGATAGTAGCTAAAATTAATAGATAAAATGAACACTCCCAACTGCCCCCCAAACATCTGGAGCCAGTGAGATATGGCATCCCCAATTTGGGTATGTTGTGAGACTGAAGATTGAGCGGAGGTGAAAGATGTGGGGGTTCAAACCAGTGGCCGAGTTGGCATCGCGTTTGGGTCCCACCCAGGCGTCGTGTGTTCAATTCTTCGGCTGGCTAGGTCCTCCAACACGACACAGGCAACGTTTACGCTTACTGTAGTGGTAGCAGGAGGTTTTCAAATATTATCAGGTTAATAATAACCTGGGAATGTTTATCTTAAACAAAAAAAAAATACAAAAAAAGAAGGAAGATGGTAAGGTACTTGGATATTCAGGTCTGGTTACCAAACATAGACAAAGCCATTTCAAGCAACGTTTCAATTCTGAATGGTGATCTCGCACCCGGCCGATATTGAGAGCATCTTCCACTCGAACGTACCGCAAATAGACTATATAATAATTTTCAATTAATAAATTATGAAATAAATCAATTGGGATTTGAACCCGCCATCTCCGGATTGATATACGAGATCCCTACTCCTTGACCACGGAGGCCGTACGTATACCACTACATCCTATTTCACCTTTGGGGATGCTGTATGGAGGGTATTTTTTAGGAAAGGAAGGAGAGGAAGTTCTGGGAAGGAAAAAATAGGAATCTGGAGTTCAATATGTACAGATCATCCGCCGCCAATACCTAGACATATCTCACGCCATGAACCTGGGCACCCCTGCTAAGTCAGCAAACGTAGCGAACCACTTGGGGTGACCTTTGGCAGAGGTGTAGGTTATCCATTAATGGGTTCCCGGGCCGGCGGTACTCTTTTCCGCCTCCCAAATTGATTGATTCAATGTTTAAATATTTGTTTTTCGTTACAGAACCAAAGGATATTTACGCAATCTAAACCAATTCACAATAAAATCCACGTTAAAATTTTTCTGACGTTAATTTTCTTACGTGATAAATATGTAGTTCAAACAAACACGTGCAACTTAATATGTATATAACAATGATTTAATAATAATAATAGCGTATTTCAATGAGAACAAAATGGTATCTCGGTATGAAATATCACGATATTTCGATAAATTACGCGTTGCCTTCCGCAGATCCAGACGGCCTAACTCTGAAACTGTGCTCGGTCGAGACCGCAAGTGTAATGATTGATCGAGGGGGAGATGGATCGTTGAAAACAAAATACTTATTTAAATAAATTAGTAAAAAAAACTAGCGCGTACCCGATGTGTTGTTAGTAAATCTAGTTAGTTAGAAAATAACGCTTTTTTTATCCTTAAAAATCACGAAATCTTTCTATAATTGTCAAGATTAAGGGGAACGTTTTTGCGGTTCATTTTGGCCGGTTTCATATAAATCATAATTTTGAATTTGACTTTCAAATTAACCAACCAAACTGAAAAATTACTTTTTCCTTGAAAATCGCGAAATTTAACATTTTTATTGCTTATTTCTCTTGAACACTTTAATTTTTTTAAAGTTCTTAAAACAAATGTTATTTGTTAATTTGTATTTATACGAAATTTCCTCGATAGAAAAAAACGCAAAGTATGCTTCGAAAATTCTTAATTCATTTAAGGCATGAAAAAATGTGTATTTTAAACATTGTAGTTTTAAAACCAACTTGGGTATTTGTTGGTTCACTATCATCAGAGCGACATTCGCCGAGTAAGTTGAAACCAATAACATCTACACAGAATTATGTGGGTACTTTACGTAGATATCTTCCTTTTACGTCTAAACCTACAAATTTATACTTGTTCGTTATTAGACAAAGGACGCCTAATTTGGATATCCTATCCGGCAAAGTTTTAGGATGCACCTATTACTTTCTCAATTTAAAGTTTATTTTTGAATCTTTTAATGAAACATTAATTGCAAAAGAGATTTTCATATCGATCAAAGCGCTCTTGCTAATTTGCCAATATAAAGAATATTTTGCTATTGTGTGCAGCGTGGCACAAAACTACGCCACTTTCTATAAAAATTATCACTTTTTAATTACCAAAAATATTTCCTAGACTTAAAACAAATATGGACATTATTCCTTAGTGCCGACCACCTCTGGACTGCATTACATCACTATCCCGTGCAATCCGCGACAGACCACAGCAGCCGGGGGGGCCGCTATCCCAACTCAGTCAATATAACGTAATAACTGCAGTGGTAGTTGATTGGCGGGCCTCTAGACCACAGCCACACTGCCATAGCCCTCCAGGCCCCGGTTGCAGACAAATTACCAACTGCTTGGACGGGGAAGACGTTGTTTGCATGCAGCGTTATTGCTTTTACAACAAGTGTTAACAAAAAATGTACATATCGATAGTATAAGAAAATTTATTAGCTTTCGTTGTTGTCTTAATTATTACAACGCTACACCATTGATTCCAGAGGATATGGGTTTGAAACCCGGTGGGGTAGATGAAACCCTAATTGATTTACATAGATGGTCTTTCACTGTGACGATATTGAGAGATACTACAACTCTAAAACGGGCTGCAATTTCACTAAAATTACGTTAAAAAAAATATGAACATGATTTTTTTTCTTCATTTTTAGTAGGCAACTATATTTGCACCGCGGTCCAGAATTGTAAATATTCTGAGTATCGTCCTGATGAAAGATCATCATTCAGAATCGAAACGTTTCTTGAAATGACTTTAGCCATAATCAGTGACAAGAGCTGAAGGAACGAAGTTTTTTCAACTTTCCTCTTCTCCATTTTCTTTTACTATCTACTTCATTCATCATCACCATATCTATATTTTGTTATAACGGTAAAATCAAAATCACTCAAACAATTAATATAATAATCAATCTTAAGAGCCATTGACCAGCGGCTGAGAATAAAAGTTTAAAAATGCTTGCAACTGTACAGGGAGGTTCCAATGAGAAAGATCGATTATTTCCCATATCAAATTTTTTAAATTAATAATTTAATATCGATTTATTTCATTCAAAACTTTTGATATATACCTACATTCAAGTAAGCAATGCAAATGCTCAAAACGCACGATGATAATTATTAAATATCGTGTACTTGTAAGTATTTTTTTATCGTAAGTATTTATGATTTTTTAATAATGTCTAAACAAAATAAGTGTGTAAAAAAATGTGATATATTTTAGTTTGTAAGACCTTAAATAAATAGGAAAATTGAGGTATTTTCGTCACAAAACACGTTCTCGGATTTATTTTTTAATGATTTTAATTTAACTAAAATAAAAATTCTGAAAACTGTCTACACTAGATTATGTATTGATTTATTTTTCTGTATGATTATGTGATTTGAAATTTTTGTTGTATAATACAATATTTCGTTTGAAAATTGAACAAATCTGCCAACGACCAACGGTATAACCTTAGTATGTTAAAAATAAACTTAGTTTTTCAAAATTTAAAAACTGCTTGTACCAGATAAATAACAATCTTTCAAAATCAATTTATGTTTTTTTGGTTTTATTTACGTCTAGAATTTATTTAAAATTCTATGGTAATACCCTTTTAAAACACACCCAACATATTTAATAAATGTAAGTAACTCTATACGATGTGTCATTCAACTCTCATTTAGTGTCATAACGAAATTCAATTAAAAAATGAACTGAGAAACAATAATTCTATATAATAACCCTCACTGCTATTAATTTATCGAAATATTAGGAAGTATAGCCTAATCCGATATTAAAACGGTATTTTTACCTTGTTCACACAGGTATACGATTAAATGCACGGAAACCTGTTCGAATAATAATTAACACGAGAGTTAATGTGTACCAACTTGTAATTTACCTTACCTGTGGTCTTTGGCTATAACAGCTAGTCTTTAATTATCTAATAGACGGATAATTAAGATTTTACATCCATAAAGCAAACTTAATTTGATTAGTTTGTTATCTTTATTTAACTTAACAAAATTTATGACTTCCCGAATAGAAAAGGTGAATTTTGCAATTTAACAATATGAAAACTTTGATGAATAACACACTCTTTCACACCTTAAAGCTGGTGTTGATTTTCATCGAAATTGTTTTTCAAAATGAGACAAAATTATTACGTAAGAAGTACTGGCCACCCATCCAACCCACCATCATTTTTTATAGTTTGTCATGTCAAATCCCTGAATGCTTTGTACCTAAATATGTGTCGATATTAACAAATTATATTTAGTTATTGATTTCATTCATTGATAATAAACACGTGTTGCATTCAAACATAAAATTTAGAAGAAAAATAAATAGATAACCAAGAAGATTTTTTAATATAAATATAAATATGTAAGTTTATTGTAGTTTTAAAAAATTGACGTTTTGATTGCAACATAATTGTATTTAATGTGGAGGGATGTAGGCAAATCTTACTACACATTCCTCAACGTAACCCAATAAAATTATTTCAGTCAAGCATTTGTAGCGTACACGCATTATGTAAATTAAATTTAATAAGACATTATTTATTTAATTTTTTTAAAGAAAAACTACCATACTATGAAAATAAACAAGATACCGAAAAATAATAAATATAATGGTCCCAGTTACGACCATTATCTTTTATTATTTTTCTGTGTCTTGTTCATTTTCATATTTCATATTGTCTTGGTATAGTAAAGTTATTGAACAATTTGTAATTGAACAATTGGATTATAACAACTGGATTAACTGCTTCAGTAAGAAAATGTTGTATTTGGTTAGTGATAAAATGAAGATGTCCACTGACTCGGCATAACGATTTCCCTCTGGAAAATTAGGAATACATATGGTAGTTAGACTTAGAATTTCTGCACTGATATAAATCCCGACTTCTAGTATTGCAATTCTGGACTATCAATTGCGTAATTTAGAATTTTATATGGAAACGCCAAGTCAGTAAAAATCCTTCTGGCCGAGAATGTAAGCATATGCATATATTCTAAAAGAGATGTTCTATTTTATTTAAAAATCTGAAACTATTGTAAAACTTGAAAAACGTAATAATAATTAGTTATTATCTAATTGCGGTTAAAAAACCACCATGTACGTATATTGTTCTGATGGTTATTTGTACGCTAAAAATATTTCAACAAAAAGTAGTACGAGATTGATTCTTTTTTATATCAGTGGCAACTCACATGCATACAATACGGTAACCGACGAGTTCGTCGAAAATCAATTCATTGAAAGCAAATTCATCGACAACGAGAAGTTAGGTTAGGTTAAGTTGAACTCGTTTTTGATGAGCTCGTTTTCGATGAACTCGCCGTGAACAATACAATACTTATAAGTTCTACCATATGATTATCATTGAGACACCTTATGAGGGAAATATTAAAATGCGTTAGTAAATTAAAAGTGACCAGAGAAGGTGTAACAAAAAGTTTGTTAAGTTCCTGGCTACTTGGATGCAGTTATTAAAACAATTTGTATTTGAATCGATTTTAAAATTCTTAATAGATTGTGCATGATTCGTACTGAGAGAATCTTCCAATCTTTCTAAGCTTTCACCAATCGAAACTGGGTAAACGCTAAGCATAAATACACACTCAGTTTCTCCTTGAATTGACTCGGTCATGTTTAGTGACCATATCTGAATAGCCAGGTAGATAGTTCCTTTCTTCATTCTCAACTATTCTTCTCCTCTTCTTTCGTCAGCCATACAACCTCCCTGAAATTGGCGTGCCTTAGTAAATAAGATCTTGCTTCAATGTATTTTTTCAATATTTCTGGGTTTTACCCTTCAAGCGTGTTCAAGGCCATCATTTCACATAATGGAGAGAGGGAAGGCAAATTTGTAAAAATTAATTTTATTTTAATTGGTTAATTTCGTAATTACATGAAAGCGAGTCAAGTTCAAACTCAGAAGAGACGATGTGTTGAACCGAGAGAAGGTAGTTTTGGATGCGGCTTAATGGAAAATAGAATATTTGTTCTCCAATGTTTTGCTAAAAATCTATATCTACACGTTTTATCATCTGCAAAATCCAGTCAAGAACCTATGACTGTTTTTATTTCAACATTCACTTTCTTCGCAGTGGCGCGTCGCCCGCACGGCGAACTGGGCTCCCGATCGGGCAGGGGGGCAGAAGAGAGGAAGGGGCCCGACACAGTTAGGAGTGATTGATGAGCCGCGCGATACAGCTGAACACTGAACACTGAACATCTCGGCAGTACTGTTTCCAACAGGCATTGTGTCCATTATTTATTTTGCCCGCTGGGAGCAGATTATTAATAGGAAGCGATTCGATGATTGACCCTGGGGCGAATCGCACAATAGAAAGTACTCGAATATTTATTGCTTTTGACATGTGCGCTTGTGAGGAATTTGCTTAGAGATTTAAAGAGAGAAATTTAAATAACATTTGCCTATACCTTTATAATAAATCTTTAATATAATTTGTCTCTAAAATAATAACACGATCTATAAATTCCACTTAAATCTTTTACTTACCTACCTATATAATAAATTTGCCTTGAAAATAATTTTCTTTTAAATAATTCTAAATTCCTTTCACAAAATTTCCATTTAGAAAACAAAACAGATTATCTTAAGATAAATAAAATTACCGACTAAATAACATCATTTATCTCACAGGTGGAAATAGATCTAAGTATAAGTTCTTAATCCGCCCTAACAAGTATACTCGTGGGAGATCCCATGCACTTTTTATGCTCTGAAAACGAGGGTTTTGCCTATGGGGACGCGCTAAAAAACAGAGCTACTGATCTGCTTAACGATTCTGCATTGACCATTGACATTTTCAATGTCGCTTAGAGTCAGTTCAGCAACAAAATAATAAAACTTTAAAACTGTCTCCCATGCACTTTTAATCTGTAATCTTCTCCATGTTGTGTTGGTGTATAACCGTTTTTCGGGGAATATGAAAAATAAATAAATAAATATATAGACAATTATTATAAGCAATAATTATTAGCCTGAAACACTCGTCCATATTGAAAGAATCTTCCGAGAAAAGATACATATCGCCGACGGGACTCGAACCCGCACCCTTTTGATTGCCGGTCAAGTGCTCTACCATTAAGCTACGGCGGGTTACCTCCTCCCCGCCAAATGATTCAATATATACCTAGTGTTTCATTCAACAATTACTGCTTATTACCCTTTTTCACCAAGCGTTTCAGGCTAATAATTATTGCTTATAATAATTGTTCCCCTTTGTGCTATGCATAAAAAATCTTGTCTTAAACATTAGTTTTTCAATTAAAAAAATAATAATAAATATATAGACGGCTGATATTACCCGCAGGTGAACGGGTCGGTTTTATTGGTCGGCTCTTAGTACTTATTTCCTACCTCATTTAAGACCCACGTTCTTCCTATACTTTCCGTACAGACACCCCCACACAACGTCCCCTAATATGTTATAGGCTTTGTTGAAACCCCACAAACTCACGTTTTAAAAAAAAAATACTATATATATTCATTTAATTATTATTATATTTATACCTTAATACAAATGCAGCCTTTGAGAATCGAGTTGAGTGTTTTCATCAGACGAAAGTGTGAAAATCGATTTACCTGAAACAAAAATAAAATAATTAAAAAAACATGTAAAAAAAATAATTTTTTTTAATAGTTTCCATTGCAATTTCTTTAAAACTTTAACCTGTGAAATTTCGATGCGGAAAAGACATGACGAATTTCGCCCGAGAGAATATTCAGTATTTTATTATCAGATCATATACGAGTATAATAAAAAACATTTTTTAAAGATTAAACGAGTTTGAACAAAGTATTGCGGATATTGAATTTACACCTTTTAATTACAATGATTCTCCTGACCGACCAGTGAGCTTTTTTTGAGAAATATAACAGCATTATTTTTTTATTGTGCTAAACTAGAAAGCTTTGCGTTTGATTGTATGTTACGTTTTACGCAAAGCTAGGTTTTTATTTATATTCTTAGACATTGCCACCTGTCATCCTAGGTGTTGTTATGTTTATTGTATTGTTTATGATAATGTTTTAACACCTGTCGTGAGAGATGTCATTGATAAATCAAAACATCGCGCATCGCGTTCTTGTATACGAGTAAATGCGATTAATTTATGTCTATGTATTTATAGCACATTTATAACAGTTCCAGAGTGGAAGATACTCTCAGTATCGCACTGGTGTAAGACCACCATTCAGAATTGAAACGTTGCTTGAAATAGCTTTAGCAATGTTTAGTGACTAGATCTGAATAGCCAGGTACTTCCCGACTTTCCTCTCACTTATCTCCTTCCCTTCCCACTTACCTTCAGCCTCACAACATACCCCAATTGGGGATGCCATTGTCTCACTGGCTCCAGACGGGAGCAGTTGGGGAGTTCTATATAAAAAAAAATTAAAAAATATTATACTAGTTGCTCTTTCCGGACTTGCCCGTGGATTTGTACACTATTTTATAATATTTGTCAAAAAATCTGGTAAATAAGGAAAAGTACTATAAAGTAACGCAACATCGCGTGTTTTGGGTTTCAATAGAATAGAACATAAACATAAGAATAGAACGAGATTGGACTTTCAAACAATCAAGCGTTTTTTTATAGGCCCAGAAAAAAATAATGTAAGTATAAGCCTTTAAAAATTGCTTTAAAGTTCAAATTTTCCTTTTTACAAACCCCTTTTCAGTTAAGGTTTTATCGTATAACGTGGCAAATCAAGTTATTTAGAAAATGATCGTAAATAATTTCTATATTTGTGCCTGTACTTAAAATAAAATAAAACACACTGTTTGCGATGTTTTTTTCGTGCATAAATTAAAACAGGCGGCTGTTGTTAAGCGAGAATTTAAATCTTATCACCGTCTACATAAGGAGTGATATTGTTAAAGGCCCGCAAATGTTAGACGTCGTGGTGTATGGCCTTAAATGGACATTTTAATGCTACAAATATTCTCTAAATAATAATTAGCATCATCGATCTTTAAATTTCTGAAAAAAAATTGCAAAATTGTGAAGTCACAGTTCACAAGTCGCGAGAGTACTCTGATTTTTCGCTTCATATACATAATATCTATATTTTAATGTGAATACCGCACGACTCTCAATTTCCTGGAGCCAGTGGGCTATGGCATTCCTAATTGGGGTGTGTTGTGAGGCTAAAAGTGAGAAAGAGAAAGATATGGCGAAGAGAAAGGCCGGTAAGTTCTTGGCTATTCAGATCCGGTAACCATACAAATCTCAAGCCATTTCATGCAACATTTCGATTCTGAAATTAAGTAACTAACTATGGCAGATACTAATAATACACACCTTGCTTCATACACATTCAAGTAGTGACTTGTAGAAACTCTTTTGCTATTCTGAATCTTGAGATGCCACGACTAAAGAGTTTGATTCACTTATTATGGTACAACAGAATTTTTTTCCAATTATATTAAAATTTCACTGTCATATCAACATTTAGATAAGTGACTCTTCATTAATTGTTTGAATTCATTCAAAAAACAGTCACATATAACGAAATTCTTTGCTACTTCATTTAACAGCACCACTTCCCTCGTCATGCTATGCTTTGCCATGACGTCGGTTTTGCCGTTTGGTACTTTGAATATGGTGATCTTCCTTTGGAGTCTTTCTACCCAATAAATGCAACTGATAAAAGCCTTTTTTAATAATTTAAAAATTATTTGCGGTTAAGTACCTACCTATTACTTTTTAATGGCTGTTATAATTTATAGATCGTATCACGTTTATGATTTTTACGAACCGGCTAGATTTAGACACAATTATTAAAACCAGCCAGTTATAGCATAGCAATAATTATTATAAATTATTAACGGTGATCATTTCTCTGATCTTTGAACTTCTTTAATTCAAATTTTCTCTCAAATCAAACACCTGATGCTTTTTAGTGGCATAACCTAAATAATTATAACATGCATCTATAATGTGAGAGAAAATTTGCAATATATGCCATTAATAAAGTTTTATTTTTTTGTTGTACGAGTATTTGTATATATATATATATATTATTTTTTGAATGTTTTTAATTTACTATCATCAATTTTTTTTTAAATTGGTACTCACAGAAGCTTTTTATTATTTTTCTAAATTTTTATTATATATATAAATGTGAATGTAAAGTATGGACATGTAATTCATAATAACAGCTTCCTGTAATAAATGTGAACTATACCAGGCAATTTTGACTGTCCTAAAACGTACAGGCGGACAGTCAAAGTTTGTTTATTATGTGTACGTAAAAAAAATTGTTTGGATCTTAGTTACAGACCATCTGGTTTTCTAATGCAATATCTGGTTTTCTGGTGCAATATAGTTGTGAACGATGAATACTTGGATCAGGTGGATGAGTTTGTATATCTGGGTAGTATATTTACGAGAGATGGGAAGGCTGGTAGAGATATTGAAAGAAGGGTAAATGCAATCTTCAGTTATAGAGGATTGAATGCCGTTGGCGCTAACAAAAAGCTGTCCAAAGAAGCGAAGTTAGCAGTCCACAATGAAGTGTTTGTACCTACCCTGATGTGTGGTATTGATGCATGGAACTGGCAGAGGAAGGTTGAAAGTAGACTGAATGCTATTGAAATGAGATCTCTGAGGCGTATGTGTGGTAAAACCATGTTCGAACGTGTGAGAAATGTGGATATCCGCAAATAAGTTTGAAAGGGACCCTCAGATGGTTTGGGCATTTATAGCGAATGAACGAAGAAAGGAGCGTAAGGAGAATATATATAAGTGTGAATGATATAAGTAGGGGACGTCCGAGAAAGTGAATCAGATACTTGAGTTGGGCCAAGTCAAGGGTCAGAAAAATAGAAGAGTATGCATGAGACGATGTATGAATATGAATGATGCAAAGAGTGTGTGCCAAGACCGAGTTGTTTAGTGGTCCGTCCTCTCTGCCAACCCCCGCGGGGAAACGGCGTGATGGTTAGTTAGTTAGTAATTTTTTTTTTTTTTAAAGATAGACAAACATTTCCGGGTTACGAATAACCAAACAACATTTGAAAATCGTCTACTACCACCACAAAAAGCGGAATACGTTGCTTGTGTTGTGATGGAGGACTTAGCCAGCCGAGGAATCGAACACGGAATACATGGGTGGGACTCAAACGCGATGCCTACTCAACCACTGACTGGTCATTGTGTACTTACAATCTCTAATTTAAAAATCAAAACATATACCCATATCTCACTAGAGGAATAGAGTACAGTTGCCGCACATAGCGTACAGGTAATTCAATGAAAATTATTTAAATAAAATCATGTTAGGTAATTTTGTGGCATGTCGCAGAGTGATAGATTCTCACAGTATCGCTCTGGTGAAAGATCACTATTAAGAATCGAAACGCAGCTTTAAATGCCTTCCAGCCGAGTTTGGTGTCCTGATCTAAATAGTCAGGTATATCCCGACCACAGCGCTCTTGAGGTGATTTTTCACAAAAACGGCGCTATACAAGTCATGTAAGCATAAGTCATCTATACAAAACACTGCATGACTTGCATGATGAAATATTTTATATAGAATTACGAAAGATTTTTTAAATATTTATATTGAGGGATCTGTAGGATTTATCGGTCAAATTAGGAATCCACCGAGCCAAACCCTCGGATATGAAAATATCTGGAGTAGGTGAATTATATTCCCATTTAATAGTTTGGTAGATTAACATGTTGTTCTTGTATTGTTTTGTATTAATTATACTTATATAATACACTTGCATAACGTGGATTTACTAAATGATCATTTATATGGAAAAGTGTATGAAGTGTTTTTCCTATGGGAAAAACTAAACCCGGACATGAAAATCTGGTGCGTAAAATTATTATTATTATTATTATTCCTCTTCCTTATCCCTTTCCTTTCGTACTCCCTACAATTCAACAAAAATATTTCACATTTAATTATATTATCAGTATCAAAGTACTTCTGGAGAGTTTTTTTGGTATTTACTAGCACAGACCCATGAAAAAACATAGGATTTTATAAATTTAATTTGAAAATGACAAATTAAGTCACAGGTAGGGACTTTATCGCTTATCTGAATTTGTTCAAACAAACACAGCGTCAATTTTGAAAATCACACTATATTCAAACCAAATTTGAGTACCTCCAATGAATCCGAGTTACAGACTTGCAGACGAAATTAGTATTTTTGATTATATTTTTAGCATTCAAATATAAAATCTTTGAAATCCATTAAGTAGTTAAATTAAAAAATATATTAATATTTTTTTCACGCTTGGAAAATCTGAACATTTCTAACGAGCAAATACTAACAGTATCCACACATAATATTATTATAACATAATATATTTGTATACTCGGTCCGTTATGCTCCATCTTCCTTCATTTCCCCCCTATAGTCCATCCCGCTAAAGATCCGTGAGTAGTCTCCCCAATGCATTATGGCGTTTGATCCAATCACCGACAATGAAACTGGTGTTCCTTTGTCGAAACGGAGGGTATTGATGCGCCTAATATGGAAATGACATTCGTCGTGTTAAACTCTCTCTGATCGAATGCTGTCTTTTGTTGGAGAGACTACCATAATAAATATATATACATGCATCACGCCACGAAACGATGCATTAAAATTTATTTTTAAAAATGTTTTTTCGGAATTGAGGAGACTACTTTCATTGATAATTTCAGATTTTACAGTTGAAAAATCTGTAAAAATTATGGGATTTTTCAACTATATTAAATTTTTTTACACTTTTTTACTTGAAGTCTTTTTGCTTTTGTAGAAAATCGTGATAGAATAAAATTCGTTGCACAACTTTGATGTGTTGGGTATCTTCCAAATAAGTTAAAGTTTCGTGTGATTACTGGTTAATTTATTAATTTGGCAGCCATCCCTAGTCAGGAACCCCAATGTACCTGAAAAAACCCTCGACTCTGTGCAGAAACTGCTTGATAGTAAAATCTTTAGAGCACAGGCGTCGGGTGGGAAAGCTATTCTTATTTTACCGGAATTTCAATGGAAGATGCTCCGAGTAACTAGCGTCATTGATCCCCTCGGCACCGGTGCACAGTAGGGTAACACGGCAAACGCGCGCCCAACATATGACATTTTACGGTTAACGGTTTTTTACGGTTAACATTTGTCACATGATAACGGATAGCTTCTACGACTCGTTCTTGCGTTCAACAGCTCGGCTGTGGAACGATTTGCCGGCCTCTGTATTTTCTCCTTACAACAACATTGGTCTCTTCAAGAATAACGTTCATTCCTTCCTCTCCTCAAATAGACCCTCCATACACCATCTTCAAATATGACATAGAGGGAAATTATTTTCCCTCAGTGTGGAGTTAATGTTAAAAAAAAATTATCGATATCCATTATAGTTACTTGAGTAATCATTACACTACATGTTATTATTACAGGATGTCCGCAAACAAATAAATTAAAATAAATGTTTGAATGGCCTTGTCTAGTGAGATAGAGTCTACGTACTGAGTCTACAATAAGTAGGAATGTAGGCAGCTTCCACTTGTGTTTTTGTTTCTATGAAACATCACAGACAGACCGTAATAATAACTCAGGCAATATGTATCGAGTTGAGCGGGTATTTGAAAGTTTTCCAATATAAAAGCAATACGAACACACAAAAAACGTAATGGATACGATGCCGACTGTTATTACAATTTACGTGTTGCAAGTCATAGACAATAGGCATTTCTTCAGAAGAGGAAGATATAAGAATTGTACGTTCGTATTTGAGGGAGACTTGTTCTCGTTTATATTCAACTGAATGTCGTTTTTGTAGATAAAAGACAAACATACCTGAATCACGAAAAAAATTACAAAATTTTAAAATCTACCAGTACTATCATTATAAACAGTTAATCTTTTAAATTCTTATTAGAACATCTCTCTTTTAAGAACTATTGAAGGTTATTCCCATAAATGTAATATATCACTGAAGAAGAAAACAACAATAATAATCTATATAATCTATATAAAAAAATAATAAGCATATAATCAAAGATCCAAATCAAATTGATGATTTATGTAGAAAATGTATGGCTTTTCCGGAAACTATAGAACACATTATATCAGGATGTTCTATATTAGCGCCGTCTGAGTATACATTTAGGCACAATCAGGTTTTAAAAATAATTCACCAAAGTTTGGTAATTAAACATAACTTGATTGACTGTCATAATGTAGTACCATATTATGAATACGAACCAAATTCATTTTTAGAAAATAATTTCTTTAAAATTTACTATGATAAAACTATACTAACAGACAGACCAATTGGTCATAATAGACCTGATATAGTTTTACATGACAAAATTAAAAAAATAACTTATATTATTGATGTAGCTATTCCAAATTCCTGTAATATTCAAAAATCTGTTTCTGAAAAAATAAGAAAGTATACAGATTTAGGAAATGAAATTAAAAGAATTTGGCATTCTCAGACTATAAAAATATTACCTTTTGTTATTTCGGCTACTGGCATTATACCTAGCTCTCTTATTAAAAATTTAGGCATATTAGATTTGTCAAAGAATTTGTATATAAAAATGCAAAAATCAGTCATTTTAAATACATGTAGAATTACGAAAGATTTTTTAAATATTTATATTGAGGGATCAGTAGGATTTATCGGTCAAATTAGGAATTCCACAGAGCCGAACCCTCTGATATGAAAATATCTGGAGACGGTGAATTATATTCCCATTTAATAGTTTGGTAGATTAACGTGTTGTTCTTGTATTGTTTTGTATTAATTATACTTATATAATGCACTTGCATAACGTGGATTTACTAGATGATCATTTATATGGAAAAGTGTATGAAAGGGTTTAGTTTTTCCTATGGGAAAAACTAAACCCGTTCCTGTAAATCTGGTGAATAATAAAAAAAAATAAAGTTAATTTATTAATTGTCTTTATGTTTAATTGATGAATGCTCATTTATTATTTTTTTATTTAATGTAAATCAAATTTAATAATGTTATTATTAAGTTCTGCAAGTATTTTAGTTTTTTTATTATTGTGACAGCTGTTTCGAATTACAAGGCTATACAATTTGAGTGTAACATTTTGGAATACGAAATAGTATGTATTGCAACATAAACCCGCTCAAAAAACTAAATTGAAATTATTTATAACATGAATCATAATAATTTGTAATTTTTAATAAAATCTTGTTATTATTATGTCACTTTAATTCCCTAACTTTCGCTATCAGTTTAACATACAAAAAATACATAATGAATCATCTATCTTCACTTTCAGCTCAGTAAACATAATGTGTATAAGTGGTGTATATGCGTAAGTACAAATTATAAATACTGTTCTTGTCAATATGTCTTGTACATCAACTTCTTTATGGCTGAAAAAACTGACCTCTGAATCGTATTGAGAATTGCAATACGGTGTTTACGAATATTTTTGTATTGATTTATGCTTTACGTATGAAAGGGAAACTTGGCCTGTCAGTTCATGCTGATAATTTTGTACTAACAAACTTTCATTCAGATAAAAAAGGTTTCTTATTATGGCAGGTAGTTTTTTTTATTATTTATATCCAGTAAAGAGTAGAATGAACAATACTCTACATAGTTATATTTCAGCCAATTAAATTGATAATTCAGAAAATGTGAATATAGTAATAATTTTATATTGGAAAATAACACTAGAAATAGATGCTTTCATTCGTAAAATGGTATTTATTTATTTAGCTGTATTATTGTAAGCCCGTGAGGGCTTTTGCAAATATGAAGTAAAATGTACTAATTAAATTATATATAACTCATTCAGAACAATAGTATTATGCTAACATTGATTATTATTTTTTATGTATGTTGTTATAGTCTCCTTATAATTATAATTTTGTAGCAGTTGAACAGTACTTCTGAGAAAGTATTGACAACTCTGTGATTTCTGGGTGCAAGCTGTCACATCACTATTATGTGTTGCACATCACTAGTGAAGAACTAATTGTCTTGTAATTGTTGACTATGGTCTCTCTTAATCATGTCAATAATGACAAGTCACAATTAATTAAGTCTGTATTATAAAATATTAAACAGTGTTTCTACGTCATCCATAATAAATACACAACAAAACACAACGAGAATCTAAATTAATCAGTCCTAATAGTGTTGTTATATTACATACATTCAGCGCCCTTGAGGTGATTTCTCACAAAAACGGCGCTCTACAAATTATAAAATTATTATTATTATTATATACACTAAATTCGCACACATTAAACACACACACATGTAAACATACACACACACAAACACTTACACACACCTCTCTTCTTCCGTAATATACGAACTAACTTAATTTAGGTAAAATGTATAATATATCACACACAAACATATATACATATATATAACAGCGACATGTCATTGGTACCAATTACATATTGTATTAACTTCCATAAATTTGTAACGATTTTCCTCCATGTAATTATGTACTGTCTATTTCTGCAAAATAAAATAAATAATATTAAAAATCTACCTACAGTAAATATCTATTTCTTTATTTTTTAAACATCTTTACACATGTCTACGAATAAACCAGTTAAACTCAAATAAATAATCAGAGATCTCAGTAATATTATAATTTAAACTAAATTATGTTAAAAAAATTATATTGCTTAAATAAATAAAAAAACTTTCGGGTTTTAAAATATTTAAAATAAAAATAATTTAAAATAAATCACATTGAAAACGTTGCTACTAAAGCCGCAAGTACTTTAAAATTTTCAAAAAAAATAATCGGTTAGTAAAGTATGTCAAAGGTTCGTAACATTTTTTTTTTCTTCACACGTTAGAAAATTTAACTCACATTAACATGAAACTGCAATGTTAATTTATGTTCACCTGTAGTAGCATTAATTAATAGTTCGTATTAATGAATAGGTATCTACACGTTTATCTCGTAAAAGCTGGGATGATATTAAGTACTGGGTAGGTACTTAAGCGCAGAACCAAGTTTGGTTTTTTTCTTCCGCTATCCATATACGAATCGATTGGATAAAGAGAAATTAGTATTACCTTAAAGGGGTACAGTTCGAGTTACTCGAGAGATTCCGTTCGACTATATGTTTTTATGGACTAACTTTTACGAGAAAATTAGAGATTGAACTTTCTACGCTAGACATTTTGATTTTATGCGATTTCTTTGATTAATTTAATTAATGTAATGTATGTAAATTAATTCAAGAAAATTAAAGTTTTCATGTGGTGAGATTTGTGTGTGACAGGTTTCTTCTTTATTCCGGATTGTGGTTAGATTAGTGTAACCCCACAAAGTAAACTAATTATTTCAAACAAGAGTAAGAAACAGAGGTCGTTTAAAAATGAAATGGCTTGACATACCTACTAAGGAGAATTAATAGCTGACGTTGGATGATTGAGGATCAAAACAGGAGATATTTGAGGTAGGCTTTTTCCAGAGTTGAATAATACCAGAGAGCCTATGAAATAAATAAATAAAAAATTCTGTTTAATGTATCGTTAATCAATTAGGCGAACTTTTTGAGTCGGGTTAAGGAAGGATCCAAATAAAATGTTACACAACTACTGTTGTTCTTGATGTAAAGTTTAAGGTTAGACGGCAAGTTCCAGAATGGAACCACACAGAATCGAAACGTTGCTTGAAATGGCTTTAGCTGTGTTTGGTGACCACATCTATAGCACGGTACTTCCCAACTTTCCTCTTCGCGACTCTCTTCAGTCTCTCAACGTACCCCAATTGGGATTGTCTTAGTTCCACTGGCTCCGGACAGTTTATTTATTTATTTTATTTAAACGCCCATGGAGATTTTACATATCATAATGCATTTTTTTAAATTACAAATAAAGAGTTTTCTACTTGTATAGGTTACATAAAATATAAGAGTTGACAAAGTTAAGGCAACATAAAATATAAGGAACAATAATATACTCGTATAGGTTACATAAAATATAAGAGTTGACCAAGGTTAGGTAAAATAAAATATAAGCGAAGTCAAAATAGATATTCTGCCAATATCCTCCAAATCAATAATGATATTATAAAAATCATTTGAAAATGGTGTTCACAATAGTTTATGAAATAGGTATCTATTGTTGGGACTCTTTTGCGGTAATCACATTAAAAAGCTTCCAACTCAAATTTCGGGTCGACTGACGATCTCTCCCGGGTCAGGAGTCACAGTAATTATATTTTAATAAATTAATATTAATAGTGAAAGGGGGGCTTGCGTCAATAAGCGTCTTATGTACTGTTATTATATACATCGGCGTGTAATTTAGTGTACGTATATATTTCTCCGGTAAATTTTAATTGTAGGTTTATACGCAATTTAAGATATTTCATGTGCTAGTACTAAAATTGAGTACACAATAAAATTGATAATTGCAGTGAGTTTCATTCGAAAATACTTTCACTTTGTTTAATGGCTTTATGAAGGGCCATTTTAAAATCATGGAATAAATAATGTTTAATTTTTAAACAGTTTTCAACAATCAATCGTGCCTTAGACAAAAAATAGTTATTGCCGCTTCTAACTCTAACCAATGAGCCATCACCACTATCATAAAACTGCCCGTTTTAATCTAATCTAAAACATATATAGCCAGATACTTCCCATCCTTCCTTTTACCCATTCTTCCTTTCCCAAACCCTTCAGCCTCACGATATACCTACCCCCAAATTAGGATGCCATAGTCTCACTGGTTCCGGTTAGCATGGAGCAGTCGGGACTTTTGTGCGATATTTACTTTTTTGTATTAAGTTAAAAAATACCACAAAAATTAGTAAGATAACACATTTAGGTACTAACATTGCAATTTTCAATTTTAATTGCAACAAAAAATTTATTAGATAACATAGGTACCTACTTACATTGCAATTTTTCAAAGGCTTTGTTTAGTAACAATCGACATATTCGGGAAATGTATATTAAAATAAAATTAATTATTTATATGAGCTTTCCCCCGCGTTATCCATAATAGTAATTAACCAAAGGATACCTTTTGTTGTAAGTATGCTCTCTGAGCCATATAATAGTTTTAAGTTATTTCTCTCTCTGTAAATATTTGGTGTAACAATTTTTTTTATTATTGCAGTTTGTAAATTATTTTTTAACCAAATCCAACAGACTGATTTTTCAGATGTATTATGTTGCTATTCTCTGTATATTTTCACTGATTCAATTAATTGACAAATATTTCAAATATTAAAGATACTAGAATATTTTGTAACTTTACCTACAATTTTTAAGTATTAATAAATAGACTAGCTCCCCAGTTAGACCCAAGAATATGCCTCTACTAACTGGGCAATTAAATTACATAATATTAATTAACTACATAACATACTATTAATTTGTTTCCATGCATTTTTAATTACAATTAAAAAATAAATTAAATGTGTAATTTTATTATTTTAAAATACTCGTATATATGTATGTTACTGGTGATGCTAGAATACGAAGAAAACCTAGGTTTATCCGGGTTAACTTAGCAAAATTGGGTAAACTCCGAACACTGACAAAAATAAAATTAATTAAAACTTAACCTAACCTAATCTAACATTACCTGGCCAGTGTTGGATAGGCCCAGGTGTACACGGAAAAACACTGTACACTGAAAACTGCGAATTCAATTTTATTTTTGTCAGTTTTCGAACATTACCCAACAGGATTGGGTAATACTAAGTTAACCCGGACAAACTTAGGTTTACCTCGTCTTCTAGCATTAACATATACACAAAATGCCTTGTAATTATTCGTACCTTGTTGGTCTGATTCAAGACATTTTACTGTATCCCACGTTACTTATTTTCTTTACTTCTGTAATAATACTAATAACTAAAGCACTTCGAATATGTGCAAAAAGTTACAAATTGCTGAATACAAAGCCGAATGGCACAAATTGCACAATAAGCACACGACATGCCACTTCACTTGACTGATGTAGAGTTGTTGCAGCTAACTGTAAAGATGAGAACGTTCATTATTTAATAATTGTGACTTGAACGTACCTAGAAATTCCTCCAAGTCCACGCGTAATCATTTTAATTGTAAGCCTTGCGACCTGAAATTTAACGACTTCAAGTATTACTTTGCATTTAGCCGACTACTAACACTGTCTAGAATAAGAATCCACTATTTAGTCTAGTTTTACTACCACGATACTACACCACATCGATGCTGGAGAGGAAAAATGACCAAAGCAAATACCAGAACATGCAGGAAAGAACTTGATTTGATGAACACAAGCGCAAACAAACAACATACCTTATTGTGTAGGTTCATCTTTAATTTCACTGCTGTATGGCGCTTTAGCCATTGTGTAGGTTATTTTGTAGGTTCATATTTAATGTAACAGCTGTATAGCGCTTTAGCCACTGTTTAGGTTCACCTTTAACGTCATAGCTGTATGGCGCTTAAGCCATTGTGTAGGTTCATCTTTAATGTCACAGCTGTATGGCGCTTTAGCCATTGTGTAGGTTATTGTGTAGGTTCATCTTTAATGTAACAGCTGTATAGCGCTTTAGCCATTGTGTAGGTTCATCTTTAATGTCACAGCTGTATGGCGCTGTAGCCCCTATTTAGGTTATTGCGTAGGTTCATGTCACAGCTGTATGGCACTTTAGCCATTATGTAGGTTCGTGTCACAACTGTATGACGCTTTAGCCATTATGTAGGTTATTGTGTAGGTTCATCTTTAATGTCATAGCTGTATGGCGCTTAAGCCATTATGTAGGTTATTGTGTAGGTTCATCTTTAATGTCATAGCTGTATGGCGCTTTAGCCATTGTATAGATTATTGTGTTGGTTCATCTTTAATGTCATAGCTGTATGGCGCTTAAGCTATTGTGTGGGTTATTGTGTGGATTCATCTTTAATGTCACAGCTGTATGGCGCTTTAGCCATTGTATAGATTATTGTGTTGGTTCATCTTTAATGTCATAGCTGTATGGCGCTTTAGCCATTGTATAGATTATTGTGTAGGTTCACCTTTAATGTCACAGCTATATGGCGCTTTAGCCAACCGCAAACAAACAATTTAGTTTACTGTGTAGGTTAATCTTTAATGTCACAGCTGCATGGCGCTTTAACCATTTTTCCTTTCCAGCGTCGGTATAATATAATATAAATATGTTAATGGAAATATTGTGCCATACATGAAAATAATGTTAAAAAAACGGTGTTACGCTTTATTACGACTGATGAACACGCGCTCGGCAAAATAAAACGCTAAGAAACGAACGGTTAATTTGAGTATTTTATGATAAGAATTCTTTTAATATTATTTTTCTTGCAAGTTCCTGTAACCTACTGTTTCACATATACCTAAACTTACATGCTTCATTCTGTATTTACCCCTAATAGTCGTAAAAGCCTGCAGCAGGTAGGACTTTGACATCCCCGATTTGGAGTATACTATGAGAATGAGGAAAGTGAGGAGGAGTGGAGGAATGATACAAATGAAGATTGGGGAGTACCTGGCTATTCAGATTACTAAACATGGTGCCTTTCTTAAGCACCATTATATTAAGTCTTCACGTCTACCTCCATTATTGCTAGACAAATGTGTTACAAATTTATGTATTCTGTACAGATGTATTTAAGTCTGTACAATCATATTCATTAATAACGTTTTTGGTAATATTGATTGTGACAATAATTTCACGTCGAAAATCTTTTATATTAGGACAATTTTAATTAATTTAATTAAATGTCCAACTTTTTATTGTGGCATTTACATTGATTCCGTAGAATATATTTAAAGAACGACAAGGTCTTTACGTTACTCTTCTGTATAATAAATTGTTGTCATTCGTTATTTATTCAGTTTGACCATACATATTCTGTGAAAGTCCATTCATGCGGTTAATGCATAAAAACAACTTGAAGTAACTTTAAGGTAATTTTATTCATTAAATTCTTATTCTTTAAATATCTCATTTCCCTTCTCAGAGGCTGTCAGATAAGGGGCTTTCTTTACTTTGAGGACAGTATTTCTGCACAGAGAGTTTTTTTAGGTACGTGACTTGCTTTAAGGGGATACCCGGCAGTGATTTTTCCATACAAACGTATTCCCTATTTATCTCTCTGGATTTTAACTCTAGAGAAAATATTGTTTTTACATAAAATAGATATCAACTACTAACGTGTCGCTACTTTTTGTTTTTTTTGATTAGTTACTTTTTATAGAAGTTATGACCTTCCAAAAATCAATAAAATTGACTGGTTTAAATGCCGTCAAAAGACGTTCAGTATACAAACTAGACAATGTTTTTTTTAAAAAAAGCAAAACGTACAGACATAGAATAGTTTTATCTTATGTAGTTGGTAAAAAATTGAAAATCAGTCCATTTTGGAGGAGAAAGGTAAGGAATACAAAACCTCGATTTTAGTTAGGTATTAGTAGCCCGAGGTGCATTGTCCCTTTCGCTCAATATCCGGTGGAGTAAGAGCAACAGTGACAGCTACAATTTAATAAAATCTATTTTTCAAATTTCTCCACTACCGGGTTTTATCTTAACCAGTGATTTAAGACATTATTTGGAGTAAAAACTGTAATTGAAATTTTGAAAAAAATGTTTTTAAAAAAAATGTAATGAAAATCTCAGGCGACATTTATTTTTTTTTCAACTTACTGTCGGGGTGAGGGGTTGGGCGATTAATCGGCTGAGTTACCAGACAGTTACACGTGAAGTTTTTTTTTTAATTAATTTTGAAATAAAAGAATTATAAAAAAAAACCTATCAAAAAAGTTACCGGAGACAAAAGTTTTATTAATATTTTTTACTCCAAATAATGTCAGGTATAACTGGTTAAAGTAAATCAATTACGTCCCTTAACACCCTCTATATGTTCTATTTCTTTTATACTCCTTTCTAAAGTAACTTTGTATAAATTATTACAAACAATGGTCACATAAAGAACTTACTAATAAACTAGGCACAGGCTCGTGTCATAGTGATTAGTACATTATTAGTTGATTTTTTTAATGTGAATACTGTTCAAGAGACCCAACTTCTCCCGTCTGGAGCCAGTGCAACCAGCATCCCCAATTGGAATTTGTTGTAAGGCTGAAGGTAGTGAGGAGGGAAAGGAAATAGGAAAGAGGAAGGTGTAGAAATAGTTATTAACATCTGCACGCCAAACACGGGGAAAACCATTTCAAGCAACGTTTCAATTATGAATCGCTTCTACTCTGGAACATGCCAAAAATTTCAATTTGGGAAGCGGGTATGGGTACCGCCGCCCCGGGAACCATTTATTAGACGACCAACACCTCTGCCACAGGTCACCCTATCAAGTGGTTCGCTACGTTTGGTGACTTAGCAGGGGTGCCCGGGTTGATGAGGTTAGGTTTGTCCGGGACTTGGGGGCGAATGCGTCAGCTGACCATCTGCGTGGCAGGCTGGATCAGGAGGGACTGGTTGAGGGAGACCTTTTGATCTCTCCTCTGGGTGGCTTTACAAGTCCATCACTCCTGGACATATTTATCCCCAGATTCCTACCCACCCCTCAAACCTTTTTCTTTACCAGGACTTCCTCTCCTTCCTTTCCCTTAAAAAACCCTTCACACAGCATCTTCAAAGATGACAAAAATTCCCTCAGGGCCTCCTGTGTGGAGCTACAGTAAAAAAAACTGTATATATTTTTTTAATTAATTAATTGTTAAATAACATAAATTAATTAAATAAAATTTATTTATACGTGCCACGATTCGATCCCGCAACCTTCGAATTATGTGTATATAGCAGTGGTTTCTCAATGATGGAGGTATTATTTCTCTAACGATGAGGATACGTCTATATTGGTAGATACCATTTAATAAATAATTGATTCCTGTAATTTCGTGTGGGAATGTTTAATAACTTATTGTGTACTTCACTTAGTAATGTTGTCCCAAAAACTTATTGGGTCACAGCTGAGGTACCTTCACCCACTGTTCATAATATGATATATGAATTTACAATAAACGGGATACTTCGATACTATGGTTAGAAGCGGAGTGGAAGACCGCAATAATAAATTTACAAATATTTACAAACTGTGCCTTAAAAAAAATTTTTGTTCGTCTTTCAACATTCTCACTGATCCATGCTCAACTTGTGTTTTTAGATAATCGTTATATTTATTGATATCTACTTATTAATTAATTTATATAAACAAAGTATTCTTCATGTATTGAACACTAACTATTAAGAACCATTAACCAGCGCCCGAGAATTGAAATTTCAACTTGCGTTCGTGCCCTTGCAACTGTACAGGGCGGTTCCGATGAGAAAGATCGATTATTCTCCATACCCAAAAGTTTAACTAATAACTCAAAATCGATTTTATTTCATTCAAAATTTGCTTTAATATACCTACATTCATACTTACACTTTATACCTACATTCAAGTAAGCAATAAAAATACATTTTTTAATATTGTGTACTTCTTGTAAGTATTTTTTGATCATAAGTATTTATGATTTTTCAATGATGTCTTAGCAAAATAAGAGTGTTAAAAAATGAAATATATTAATTAGCCTGTTATCTCTTAAATAAACAGACAAACTGAGGTATTTTTGTCACAAAACACGTTTTCGGATTTATTTTTTAATGATTTTAATTGAACTAAAATTAAAATTCCAAACAGTTCCAATTTTGAATATTTCAAGGTAAATTTGACTTCGTAAAACGTGAATAATTTCACGCGGGAATAATTCACTTCACGCACCGACCACCGAAATCAGTATTTTTGACAGGTAGTAGCAGTAAATCTAGTTTTTCTAAAATATATATCATATTACGTTACACAAATTATTTTGGTGGATCGTTTCACCAAGCAATTAACTTACCAAAAAATAAAAACTGCGCTACCGTTCAAAAAATTAAATTAAAAGAACGAACAAAATAATAAATAAATAATTGCGGCGTCCTCGGAAAGATAGCTCGTCTCACCGATGATAGTATAACCAGACGACGGCAAATAAAATTTCCGTTAAACAAAGTCATTATACACACCCGGCACGTACCGCAAACTGATTTATTCACTTAGGAGTCCGTGTCGTGTCGTTATTCATTATGCGGACCCATAAGGGCTGCATACCACCGTTAATATCTGCGAAGATGGCCAGTGAGGCGATAGAAGTACGGTGGAGGATGTGGAATTCTGAAGGTCCCATGAAAATACATTTGAAAACCCGCAATTATTGATTTAAATTATATAACTAGATCAGGCAGTGAAGAATTTGACAACATATTCTTGGAAAAAATGTATGTTTTTTTTTTGGTTTTGATTGATATGTTACAATATGAAAATGAAATCTGCTTACGAACAATACGAACTGTTTACAATATTTTCAAAAACTATGAATCATTAAAAATGTGTGAAAGATTTGAGGTCTATTTTTCTGATTCTTATTTTTGTACTAAAAGTGTGTAAAGTTTCATTCATAATTATTGATTTGAAAAACCGCACATTCCGTACTAAAAATGTGTAAATTTAATAGTTTCATTCATAATTATTGATTTGTAAAAACCGCACATTCCGAAACGGTTTCAACTGTCTACAACGTCATTATGACATAGAAACCGCCACTGGCTGTTGATATGGCTGTCACCAATGGCGTCCGGTGTGACGTCAATGCCGCCGAATTCGTGAACAATAACGAACATGTCGGTTTGGCGAAAAATGGAAAATGGCAGCTTTTAAATGGAGAAAGAAAATTCTTCCGTCAACATAAATATAACATTAACGTAATTTTTGTCGAAAATAAAAGAAAGGTAAAAGTACAATTGCAGATCGGATGAAAAAGGTTCAACTTTTTTTCAAAAACCGAATACTTCATTAAACTCTTTGGTTTGATCCTTTTATCGCAGTAAGCGATCGCTTTGTATTTTGAGTCGCTATGCGTTTAACTTTGATAGTATGTGTCACAAAAATTGTTCATTATTATTTTGAATACTGTTCATATTAGATGCCAGTTAAGATATGAAAGACGGCGCAATTTATTCAAGAAACACGCAAATACTTCTGGTTCCAATTAGGTTGTCACGTGGTTTACCTCCAGGCAGTCCGAAATGGTAAGAATATTTGGCTTTAGGGCAGTTCTATTTATTCTGATGTCAGTAGCAGGTAGCTACATGGATCTTGGAGATATTAGATTACACAATACATAACACCTAAAATAAGGGAATAAATCATGAATCGCATATTTTATTGCTGCGATTTCTACAGCTCTTTTGTCTACGGGCAGTCACATGTTCGGCGAACTGCGTAGTGGGAAAAAACGAATTTCCCACAAGAAGTTTCGAGTAAAGGTTTTTTGGCGGAGCAGTCTTATTTGGCATTTGTATGCGTTCCCAATGCGCAATAATCCCTCCTTTGATGTAACCACCGTGAAAGAAATGTTCAAGTGAAAAAAAAACACATTCATTTTATTTTCAATTAATACAATTCAACTGTCCATTCAAACTGTGTTAACATCGAAAGTATCACATGTCGGAATAAAATACACGAATTATACGTGACGTTTTGGAAAACGGCGGATTTAAGATGTCAGATCATAAGATAACAGAATGCTGATTGGCCAAATTTAAACTATATGCACAGTTTCTCACTTTCACAATTCAATATTCAATTCAATAAAATAGTATAGTGAAATCTATAAATCACACTTCAAAGGAAAGACCGCAAAATAACAAACTGAATAACTCACCATGTGTAGATCTACGCATATATATTTGCCTGGGTACCTATCTAATTTAAAAGGATAGTTTATTTGTAAAGAAGTTTAGAAAAAATTATCACGTTTTTAATAAACGCGTAACTATGTTTACAATGTCAAAATTACCTAAATTCTTTCGGTGAGAAGAACTTGTGTCAATTTAAATTAATCTTCCTTTTCGTTGTTTGTTTTTGGGGTGTTATGCCGTGTTGTGCTACCTCCTTCTTTAGCCGACGTTTCGGACAGCGTTGCAGTGTCCATCATCAGGGCAGATCCGGCAGACCCTGATGATGGACACTGCAACGCTGTCCGAAACGTCGGCTAAAGAAGGAGGTATCACAACACGGCATAACACCCCAAAAACAAACAACGAAAATGCTTTTGGCCGTGAAAATCTAAAAACGTATCTAATCTTCCTTTGCCTTTTTTCATTCATGTGTAAATTGGTTAGTAACATTTTGCTAAGTTAATACCTACAAATAAGAATTTTAATTTTACACGTCGACCAAATCGACGCTTTATTTTAGCAGGTGTTGTAGAAGTGATGATTTTAATGTAAACTCTTGCTTTTACTATGAAAAATTATGCTTATAATTTATTTTTATTACTATTGACCAAATGAACATAACGATTGAAATGATATTGACTAAACCAATAACGATCGTAATTTCACACGTTCCAAGCTTTGTCAATCACTTATTCAAACACCACCGTAAGGAAAGTCCAATAAATTATCTGCATTAGCAGTCAACGTTTATTAGGCGGTATCTTTTGACACTTTTTTGGTGACATTTCGTGACTTCTACTTTCTATCCTAAATAAACATCACTCCTTTCAAGGAGATTGAGTTTTACCAATTAAAATCAGTTCTCACTCAGTGGTGATAAAACACGAGATTTTAACGACTGATAACCTTAGTTTATGGTTTGTTTTATCGATAAAAAGTAGTTTTTTTACGATAATGGTAGAATAAGGTAAAAAAACGCGATTTAAAGATAAGATATTCATTTTCTGATAAACCCACCACCTTTCACTTTCCATACGCTCCTCTGCGATACTTTCAAAGATCAACATTTTCAAATTAGACATCCAAAATGCAAATTTTCATAATCATATAGGACGTCTCCTTGATTTAAAATTTGATATAAATAATTAGTAACTAGAACCCAAAAATTAAAGTTCAGATGATTTCTTTCAAGTTTTTTATCCACTTTCCCTCTGCATCGAGTTGTTCTAACAAAATCATATTTCAGTAACATTTATTCATTTTTGTCAATGTGACATTTTTATAAAATGTATTTTTTTCAAACTTCTACCTACCTATAGAAATTCCATAATGCAATGCAATAATAATGAATATAACCAATAAAACTAATTTAAAACTGTATTCCACTTGTCCGTTTGCTAACGTTTCGGTTAGCCTTACAGTGTCCATCATCATGGTTATTTTAGTTGTTACCATTTGTTAATGATTTAGTACCGTCCAAAAAAATATTAATTCTTTTCTAATGTCTATAAAATCTTCTCTTATCGCTGTGAACTCGTAAGTATGAAAATAAACGTGGTGTAAAACACCCATTGTCAGTAGATTTAGTGCATTCATAGCTGCACGGTCGGTTATACTACTCAGTTACTCCCACGTATCCATTTTGAGCATTGAAATTATTGATTTGCCATCGGCAGCGGCTGTGAGATTGAGTTGTAGGTTCCATATTACAACCGATGCAGGTGTTGAGGACTGGAACAAGTTGCCGTTTACCTGGCGGGAGTAAGAGTAAACCTATAAACGCTACCGTCTCTGGCCTAACTGCTATTTGTTAACAGATTTGACAATAAAAATGTACACGAAACAGCAAGAAAATGAAAGAAAATAAATTTAACCCAAAAACAACCGATCCAAGTGCTATCCACAATTTTTGTTTCAAAAAGAATTTTATTTAAATGAAAATATAAACACTGTTGACAGATATATAATAAAGTGTAGGTCATAATATACAGTTACATTTTAATTATAATAATTATGTATCTATATTTTAATTTGAAGACGTGCTCTCGTGTAAAAATGGGGTACTATTTATTTAAATTAAACCAATTACTTTGTGTTAGCCACTATAATCACATGTTATAAAATTTTTTTTTTTTTTAAATATTATTTTTTTATAAGAAAAACTATCTTTTTAACTAAATACGACAGTGCCGTAATACATCGCAATGGCTGAATTGGTTAGAGCGCCCGTCCCGGAAAGACGTGAGATCTGGGTTCGAGTCCCAATTGCGACCATTATGTTGTATTATTTTTCTGTGTCTTGTTCATTTTCATATTTTAATTTAGATTTTTATTGTTGTCTTCTTCTTCAAAGGTATAATGATGATTCCTTAAAGATTATTTTAATTATTACTTTTTATGCAATGTACAGAGATTGGATAAGAGCCAACATAGGGTACCTAATTTGATTCGCATGCCTATTTTAGTATTCTAAATGGGAAACTTTTTTAGATCGAAAATAATTAATTATAGGTACTTCTTGACATAGATACCTACTAAACATGACACATAATTTTATTTTATTAAAATCCTTATCTTAATCAAGCATTATCCATAAATAAATTAAAACTGTAAGCAAGAAAGGCTTTTGTCTGGAAATTATGTACGCTGTGAAATGAGTTGCGTTAACCTAGAAATTCCGCACCAAAAAGTAACGCTAACATCACGATAATAAACAGTTCTAGAATATCCCTTTTTTTTAACCTCTGTTTATTCGTGGGACAAAGTTAAAAATTAAAAAGATATTTCCATCTGCAATTCTTTCATCATCGGTTAACAACATGTAGAAGTTATAAGTTGGTAGAATATCTATGTTATTCCATTCTTATGTCGGTCAGCCAGTTATGCATATTTTAATATCGCAAGGTGTTAATGCCGTCTTGTAACTATTAACTATTAACCTTTAAAACTAACTAATCGGTGATATGTGTTTTTTGTATGACTTCATCGCACCTTCCAAGACAAGTTTTCAATTATTAAAAATAGGTTTTTGAACGCAAATAATTTTTTTTGGCTATTGCGTTTAGTGGAAATCAGATTGTTAAGGAGTTTCTGTAATCCACGGGTTTTTTAAATTATACTCGTTATACTCAAATTAAAATAAGCATTTAAAATAATTAATTGACTGGAGTAAAAAGAAGAGATATAATATAACACAGCACTCCTTTGGACAGACACACGTTTCTTGTTTTATCCACATTTACATAATATAACTTGTTGATGTACTCGTATTTAGTGTTGACAATTTGGCAAGTTTCAAAATGCAACTAACTTCGATTCTATCTTCTGATAATTAACTTTTATTATTTTACCTTTATATAATACCTTTAGAGTACATTAAATATTTATTTTTGTTTTAATCGTTGTAACACACACAAATGATTGTATCAATATATATGGATTCTAGCCTTTAAACATTACACTTTGTTTTATGTCAAAACTCATTTCTAAATTGTGTTAGTTTTTTTTTTGCAACTAAAACATTTATCATTTTATACTTAAGTAAATACTGTAATTAGTTTTCAAATTTTAATGTAAAAGCACACTAGGTTGTAAATAAATAATATCTTTACTTTTATTTGATTCTTAACGTGACTCTCCAAAATCATTTCGACAACTATTTTTGCGACGGCACTGATTTCTTTCTCTATTCTCTTGCGTTTCATATATACCGTATCCCATGCTTATACCGTGAAACTTTGAGGGTGATTTTTTTCTTCAGTGCCCAATTAAAAATTTATGATAAATTTCTCAGTTTAGTGTGTTTTACAAAGCGTTCGTATAAACACAGGATTTTTATTGTTATTGTTCTATTCTTCTGTTGAAAATAAATTACATAGTTCATGAAATTACACTATTTTATTTATCATTTAAACGATAATTAGAGCCTGTTTCCAAATTAATAACCGCCGTTACTCGGCACATATCCTCTCAATTATTGCTCGAACATGATAAGTAAAGCTATATACGATAAAACACTAAACTTTTTTTTTATAATCCGAATTGCTTTGTTTAAAAAACTTTGTTAAGATTGAAATAGTGCATCTACGTCGGTCGGGCATTTCGGTCATTTGCGGTAATATGAAGGTGAATGAATGAATGTAGGGCCGCGTTTTACACGTGATTCGCAGCCCGTTGCATTCGAGGACTATCGATCCAGCGCGTCAACTCTACATCGTCGGTTAACAGATTTTCTTAGATTATCATGAAAAATCCTCCCGAAAGTTTTGCGGTAAGAGCGTGGAACACGGTGTATATATAGTCTCCAGACACTTAATTTCTCCGTCCATCTGATACAAGCGTAACCAAACTATCATTAATTGACCATATTCATAGATATTCTCCTCTTATTTTGAATTATTTATTTATTTTCTCATGTTCTCCGTAAAACAGTTATACACCAATGTATCATGGAGAAGATTATAAATTACGAAGTACACAAGGGCAGTTTTATTATTTTGTGACATGTGTTAAAAGATAGTTGCTGAACTGTCTGTAAGTGACATTGAAAATGTCGATGGTCAATGCAGAATCTGTTGGCGCGTTCTGATAGGCAGAAGTCCTCACTTTCGGAGTTCAAAAAAATGCTGGGATCTCCCACGAGTATACTTATTAGGGACATAAAAATTAACCTCTTTTAACATAGGCGGATTGAGTTATGATACCAGAGATAACTTAAAACAGTGTTTAACTAAAAATATTTTTCTGCTGGCTTCTAAGGTGTTTAAATCGAGCATCCCTGTTAAGAACAAGGATGGATACAGGAATAAATAGTACGTATATTTCCTTATGACCTAAACTGCATGATATTTGTCGAACCGAAAACTCACTGATTCCTTATTTCATCGACTTGTCGGAGAAATATTCTACCAAATATATATACATATGAAATTAGTCGTTTGTTTTAACCTCGTTTATTATCTTTTATTAAAAAATTCACGTAAATTTCGTAATGGGGTCAAATGTGATGCAATAGCAATGCACAATTTAAGGAACCGACTTAACTGAAGCCATTAGGAATAATACTTGTCATTATTATGCTAGGCCAGCCGATTCCCAATGAATTCTCTGAACAACGGATAATTTTATTACTAAACCGAATCAAATGCTATTGTGTTAATTGCTTTGACTAGAATACATTACTATAAAAATATTGTGTAAAACCAAAAACTTTCAATTAAATTTTAAATTTATTTTATCATAAAAAAATATCTAAAATTTGTTCGCTTCCCGAAAAATAAACGCAACAACTTTTTCGGAATTAAATGTGTCATTTGGAGAAGAAATTCATATTTCTCCCAATTTTTATATGATTTTGGCAATTAAAAAAAATACTGTAGCACAGTTAACAATATTGCTTTTCTTTTTTTAATGTGAATACCGCAAAAGAGTTCCAATTGCTCCCAATCGCCTAACTCCAATGAGACTATGGCATCCCCAATTGGGGTATGTTGTGAGGCTTAATGTAGTAGGGAGGGGAAAGAAATGAGGAAGAAGAAGCTAGGGAAAGTACCTGGCTATTCTAATACACATCTAAAGCCATTACAAGCATTGTTTCAATTCTTATTAGTGGTCTTACACCAGGGCAATACTGAGAGAATCTTCCACTTGAAAATATACCGTTTTGTTAGTCGAGAGCCTTACCCTTCGATCACGGAGGCCATCTACTCCTGTCACAGTACAAATTATCATGTAAAACCTCAAAAGAGCTTCAAAATCTAAATAAATGATCCCTTCAAGAACAATGCATTTTGTAGTTACTTTCGTCGGTTGGCGTGTACAAATTTACAAACTAATTCTAATTAATATCTTTTACATTATAAAAAATGTGTCTAACCTCATTACCTTGAACCTCGAACATAACGGAATGCGTTGCACAAATAAACCACATATTCGATATCAAATAGAAATACTTCGTCATAAGTTCTACGAAGTCTCCCATTCGATCCGAAGTTCACTTTAGGTTGCTCGCTTATTCATGCATTGAGCTCTCCTCGCACGCCAGATGTGGAAAGTGGAAAACAATATTTAAGTACGCACTGAAAGGTGAACCTATTTACTACTTAGTACGGAGAATGCCCTATTGTATAGCAAGTCAGTAAGGTGCACCTACCTAATGAGTTCTGTAAGTGGGTTATATTGAGAGTAGCTAAAATAAAGGTTTTGGTATAGGGATTGTAAGTAAATAGAAAAGTTTCAAAATGCTCCATCAGTGACTTGCGGTCACATTAAGAGACACGTGTTATATTATTAAATTATCATTAATATATAAAACCACATATACAACTGATAAGATTAATAAGGCTTGGACTCAGCACATGAAATAATTTTTGATGGCAATAGAAAAGCTCATCTCTTATTTGAAAAAATAATGAAAGATTTATTGATTCTATGTGTATTATTTTTTATTAACTCCACACAAAGGTCCTTTAGTCATATTTGGAGATGCGACCCATATTTTAGGAGGGAGGAAACCTAAAGGCTGGCAAATCGTTCCACAGCTAAGCTGTTGAAGTCAAGAACGAGTCATAGTAGCGATCCGTTTTCATGTGACAAATGTCAACCGTTTGTTTTCCAACTATGCATTCCTCGGAACATTTTTCATTGAAATACGGGTAGAAAAAGAAGAGCATTCCTGGTGGGAATTTCCCAGCCGGCGCCTGTGCTCCGTTTGTTGAGACAGGAGAATCAGCACAGAGTGGAGGGTTTTAATAAATAAAATTCACTAATTTAGGGCTAAAAATTCTTCAGAAAAATCAGTTCAAGAACAATTGTATTACATGTTACCTATAAATCCAATGCAATTTTTTTTATTGAAGATGAAGATAACAATCGTAATCTATTTTTTTTAAATATGAAAATATGAACAAGACACACAATTTTTTTTAAATAATGGTCTCAACTAGGACTCGAACCCAGAATCTTACGTCTAACCGGGACTTACGCTTTATCCAATTCAGCCATTGCGTCTGTCTTATGAGACTGTCGTATTTGTCAAACTTCATATTTCAAATTTCATAATTTACAATATTATATTCGGCTAATGTTTTTCCATATTATTGGCAGTTACCTTTTTTCATTGGAAACAAGTATTCAAAGAATGTATTTGTTACCTAAATAGTGTCTCGGATATATATATTCGATTTTATTTTTATGGATTTAGTAATTTAGTAAAGTAACTACAAAATGCATTGTTCTTGAAAGTATCGTTTATTTAGATTTTGAAGCTCTTTTGAGGTACATGATAATTTGTATTGTGACAGGAGTAGACGGCCTCCGTGGTCGAAGGGTAAGGCTCTCGACTAACAATACGGTATATTTGCAAGTATTGCCCTGGTGTAAGACATTGGCTTTTTATAAAAGACTAAATGAATATTCAAATTTTTATAAGAAAAACTCTCTTCTTTACTTTTGAAGATTATTCCCATCAATGGAATATAAGAACAAGACACAGAAAAATGATAAAAGATAATGGTCGCAACTGGGACCATTAGCACAATTAATTACTTAATCATTATTACATTTATATTTTTATAAGAAAAACTCTCTTTTTAACTTTTGAAGGTTATTCCCATCAATGTAATATATCATTGAAGAAGAAGATAACAATAATAATCTAATTTTTTAAAATATGAAAATGAACAAGACACAGAAAAATAATAAAAGATAACGGTCTCAACTGGGACTCGAACCCAGAACCTTATGTCTTACCTTTGTTTACATTTGTTGTTCATTTTCACATGTAGATTATTATTGTTATCTTCTTCTTCAATAATATATATCATTGATGTGAATAACCTTTAATAGTAAAATAGAGAGTTTTTCTTATAATTTTTTTTTTAAATCTCGTCACCTTATTTCCAATCGATACTAATCATGTACATGGGAGTTGTGACTAGTATCCTCTGATCACACCCTGGTTATAAATAAGGTCATTTTATTAAATATTTGAATTTTGTGGAATTCTTAAAAATTGGTGCTCGTAAAACGCTTTTGTTTTTCATTTCAGCCTGAATCTAGCGCAAAAGCGTTAAGATATTTTTAATGGTCAAATTTAAAAGCAGAATCATGAAGCATGATGTGTCGGTATCAGCGTGTTAAATAATTTGTTAAGATTGGGAGCAAATAATACTTTTAATAACATGTTGCAAGTCCCATCCATCATAACACCGAGTCATAAGTCATGCTTAGTTGATCACACTCCTCAAGACAACGGAGAGTGACCAAATCACTAATCATAACGGATCATAACAAGATCAAACTGTAATTAGAGTCATGATATGAAAGAATCTACTTATGTAACAAGAATGAATTGGGAATCTGACCTACTTAATTAGCAACTTGATTCAGAAACGTTTTAATATTCGAAATTGTGTTTTTATTAACTTGGCATGCATGAGCGTTACAAGTATTAAAATAGATATTCTTCTCCTAATTTTTCAAAGGCAAGTTTTCTTACATCTCATGACTCGGGGGGTAAGCTGGCGAATGCGTTACGAAAAGTGTAGTCGAAAGTTACGAAGTGCGAGGCAAACGGGCTGTATCACACTGTGGAAGCAAGAGAGAGCAGTGTGCGCGCACATTTTCTTTCTCTCTTCCTATCATAGCCGGTGCATGAAATATTTCAGTCAGTATTTTGAAATACCAGTGACGCACCAAACGCGGGGGAGAGCGGACGTCGATGCGCACGGCTTGATCGGGCGAGGCGAATGATAATAAATTTAAATAAATATTTGTACAAAATTAATATATCTATATACATGTATATATTTTATACATATAAACATATATATACACACAAATAGATGGAGCTAAAGAAGTTTTACTTCAGTCTTGTTCTAAAGCACACTCGTATGTTTTTATATAGTATTTTAAAAAATGCATGCACATCAAATGTACGTAGGAAATTTTTTAAACATGTAGGTACTATATTCATAAAAACTTTTAAAAATGTTTTTTTTTGTAATGTAATCAATTGGTTAAAGAAATACAACGATGTAACCTTTTTTACATTTGTAGAAAGATCATTAAAATGTTGCGTTCTCTTAATTACGAATACTAATAACATAGCTGTAAGTTAGGTTGTTGAATGTATATGTGTAAATACTGATTTGAAAATAAGTTACGTAATAAGAACATGGTAAATAGGATAACTAAGGAAACGTTTCATGATAATTTATTAATGGTATGTTTATTTTACAAATTAGCAGAATGTTAAATTATTTTTACAGTGCATTTTTTTTTTTAAATTACGCTTTCTTATAATCTTCTGCTATATTATTATTTATCATTATAGTTTTGCCTTCTAGAGCATTGTTAAACAATGACTTGACCACCCAGATACCTAAATAAATTATTATGTTTTTGTATTATTTTTTTTAATTGTCACAAAAATTTCCCATAAAATGGTATTTTTTTAGTAACATATTTCGATCAAATAATATAAGTTTTTTTTTATAAACAAAACTCTCTTTTTAACTTTTGATGATTATTGCCATCACTGTTATATATCGTTGAAGAAGAAGACAACAATAATAATCCGAGACACTGTCATGGTAACAAATACATTCTTTGGCTACTTATTTCCAATGAAAAAATGTAGCTTGCAATAATATAGAAAAAATATTAGTCGAAGATAATATTATTAATTCTGAAATTTGAAATTTGAAATATGAAGTTGACAAAAACGACAGTCTCATAATAGATTGCAATGGCTGAATAGGTAGAGCGCGCGCCGTCTGGGTTCGAGTCCCAGTTTCGACCATTATGTTTTATTATTTTTCTGTTCATTTTCATATTTTATGCCCCACTGCAGTCCTTGTATTCAAAATGGAATTCACATTCCTAGGAAATGGAAAAATAATTATTTTGTAATACCTGGCATACCTACCTTTATCTATGAAACTATTGATGTGCTTAATGATTATACTAATTTCTTCATAAATTTATTTTTACTTGCTTAGTATATGTATAAGGCTTATGCTGCTATTTATGTATATAAACTTTTCTATAATTTGACCAACTTATGTATTTATGAATCATCATATACCGTTTAAATTGTATCATGTAATTGTATAAAATGTTGTTTCTGTGTCCCTGCTGACAAACTACATAAGTAGTTTAGCGGGTTTAATTGTAAATAAATAATAAATAAATTTAAAATTTGTTTATTGTTGTTGTCTTCTTCTTCAATGATTAAACAATGTAAGGATTATCATAATTAAAATGTCTTAGTACCTACATTGAATTAAAAACCAATTAGGTACGCTTAACTTGCAAAAAAGCTATATCACTTTCCTGCATCAGACAGGTGAAGATTGATAAATAATATGTACGGACTAAAATCACCATTCAGTAATGAGTGAATGCTTCCCAGGGTCGGATGCATTACCGTCTATACGTCTACAGTATGTACTGCACCGTCTGAAGTCTGCATGCTGAAGTATGCCTGCTCCGTCCGTCTGCAGACTACAGACTGCGGATGCACTCAGCTGCATTACCGGGTCTCCGTGCGAGCCTTCCTCGAGGCGCGATGCCTCCGCGGTTCATGGCTTGTGATTTCATACATTTCCTCTTACCTGCGCGATTAATTACCTTCAATGAAGTTGATTGCAATCGTGCTCGCTGGGCAAATGCTAATGGCACGAGCAGTGCCGTATTTCATTGAGAATCTGTTCTAGAATGTCAAATTTATTTGGCACACATCTAAGGATTAAACGCACATTTTATGCATCATTCGCGTTTCATGTGCGTTAAGTCATATTCAATCATTTTCTTTTGACAATTCTTTTTGCCATTTTTCGCATTTGTGCGACACATTCAAATGGTTGATAGCCCGATTGGTTGGTCCCTCGGCTAGCAATCGAAGGGATTTTCTTTTAGAATTATGTTTAGTGGTAGGGTATCTGTATCGATGACAGTGTCTTATTGAAGATTGTTAAAAAATCATTTGTACCACTTGTTTTTAAAGTACTTTCCTGATCCAAAAAGTCTGGGATATTGTCCCTTAAATTTAAAATTCACAACTGTGTTTCACCGTTGTAATGTTCTTCAATCCCAATTTTTTAAATTACTTGAAATGTGTTCTGAAAACTCCAATAAAGATCGAGGTTTGAGGATCGCGATTACAAGTTGATTTATTTGAAAGCCCAAAAACCTGACACCGAGGGAGCCCAGCTGTCCATCGGGTATCATCGGCTATTTCCGTAACCGTTCGTGTCAGAAACGAACGACGATAAGTCGCCTCTCTTATATGCTACTATTTAATGACATTTGTGGAAACATCTCAAAACTACATATAACTATCTACACTATCGACATCTGTTGAACTACATATATAAACCTGTATACCCCAATCGTTACTCTGAAATTTAAATTCTGATCAAATCGGATGACGATATACGATGACAGGCAAAGTATAAGAGAGACAGAGTGCATCCAAAAGGTACTAAGTCGACAGTGGCGACATAGGTTTCCATCCAATTCCACATGGAAGACATTTATTTTGTGTAATACGTCATCAGTGGTTCAGTAACAAAACAGATTGGTAGTCTAACGTTTTACAAATAATAGGTATATTTTTCTGTCAAAAGATAGTACGTAACGTATTTTATACCGGTCTTACAAATTTGAATTCACATTCATCAAAGAAATGTTCAACATAATCCATCAGATATTTCACTTCATCAATTATGCACAGCATTACAAATAGGATAGTGCATCTTCCCGCACATTTTATGAACAGGCTCAATACAGGCAACACTGCGGTATGAATAATAACCACTTCCCGGCCGATCGGTTACATATTATTACTCGGACTCGCGGTAAAACCAGATTTCTCGCATGTTTCTTTATGTTAGTGACTTTAATTTGCTCTCAGGTGCCCGACACCTACTGGCTAATTGCAGCTAGCTGTCATGAAGTGCGTACCACCGATCATTTTCTACAGGTGAGAATTCATTGGACTGGCATACTCAAGCAGCAAAATAAAATATTATATGTATTATTGGTACTTGCTTAGATTATTCGCAATCCAGACAAAATTGTCGCTTAACTTCCAACAGTCAAGACAACTTGATATTATGTTTTAAGTATCTTCCAAATAAGTTAAAGGTTCGATTAATCATTAGTTGAATCGTGAATATTAAACTGGACAGATGTCCTTACTAGGCTTAGTTCTGTACCCCGCCCAACCCCACTGAAACCTTCGGTCATCATCATAACATTTCGTCTCTAAGGCACGAACGCGATAGATGGTACTCTTATGATATCCAACCCAACTGCCATCTTTTGGAATATAGCAGAATTATTATATTACAAACTGGAAGTGGAAGATACTCTTAGTATCGCCATGGTGTAAGACCACAATTCGGAATTGAAACATTGCTTGAAATGGCTTTAGCCGTGTTTAGTGACTAGATCTGAATAGCCAGGTACTTCCCCACATTTCTCTTACTCATCTCCTTCCCTTTTCCATTTATCTTCAGCCTCATAACATACCCCAATTGGGGATGCCGTAGTCTCACTGGCTCCAGACGGGAGCAGTTGGAACTCTTGTAGGTATTCACTATAAAAATAAATATAAAACTAATCTGTTGGCATCTATTGCAAGAATCTGAAACTGCGTAGATAATCATTTGACTGCCCTAAAATGGGATTTCTCCCAGTTGGGCAGTCAAAACACTTAAATAATGTATAATATAATATGTCTAATCTTTAAAAAAAAAGTACTACCGGCTTCATTCTAAATTTAAAAACTCATATACTCACAAATACAACAAAATATACGAAATGTGAATTTCACTGCCAAAAGTGTTATTGTGGTTTATTTCACGGTATTATTATGTGTTTCGTTTTATCCGTATTTAGTCAACGTTACGGGGCTAGGCTTAATAGTTATTTGTGTCCACTGGATATTTTCTAGTACTTGACGGCTACACCAAAACTATACGCCAAAAACACACTTATTTTTCTGATTATTATAGTGAAATACTACCCATAAGAGGATTGACGCGCGCAACACGGCACTTCTACATACATAAACGTACACTTCATAATAACTGCCGTGACAATGGATTCTATTGTAACACGCCGCATAAATGCATACACATAAAATAACGCCACAAAAATAATTAAAAATATATGCTCGAATTGATCAAAAATTATGGTATGTAATGCATTTAAAAAAAATCATGATGTTCACATTCAAAAGTTTTTTTCAAAATGTTTAAATCGTGATTATTATATGTTACCAGTGAGAGTGCAAAGACTGATATATTTCTGGCCAAGGAAAATCTCCTTTTCACTTCGAATTCGAACCACATTTTTACCATTATCTTCAATAATCTGTAGTAATTAATAATACTTCTTATTTAGAAATGCAACAATAAATATTTTTTTAAAACACTGTATGAATATGAGTTAGTTACTCGGGCGATGTGTAGTACATATACATCCCTATAAATCTAATTCTTATTGGCTTTTCCAATACTATTTTTGTATTTAAGATGAAGCAGGTTACTAAGTACACTTCTGTTATTCTTTACTTGGCTAAATGTTTAAATTTAATATTTTAACAGTGATTTAGGGTGACAACGCGAGAAAGAACTACTGTACATAACGGCAAATCTATTGCCTTCTCACTTCTAACACTACTTAAACCAATTGATCCTCTTTTTTATCCCGCAACAAGGATCATTTATTTGCAAAGCGTAATTTCTATTTAGATTAATTAGAAAATCCGTGTTTTTAATCTTGACAATTTTATATGCTAATATTTTGTGACAGAAAGATTGACGAGCATGTTTCCAAAGAGACAAGTTTATCAGTGTTTTACTTGATCATGTCGGGCGTGTAAACCCGCTGGTCCGGCCCTAGTCACGGGCGGGAGGGACCACGTAGTTGATTCATTGCCAGTCGTCTGGCGCGAGCTCTGCAAGGTTTCTATCATCAACCAAATAAGAAGAACCGTAATATTGTATTAAAAGAAATTCGTTGCGTGCTTCTGATTACCATTCCACTGTAAATACTCATTTTGCAGTGAGGCGAGGTGTCGCTATAAACAAAGTATTAAAAAAAACAACGCCTATCACATATATTGTGATAGGCGCTGTATAGTGTTTTCTAATTTTGTACTCAAGTGTTGTCTGTACTGGCTCAATACAAAACAATGCAACACCCATCTGGTTACTGATTTTTGTTTATGTAAATACCCCTTAAAATTCCCAACTCCTACCAACCGTCTGCAGTAAGTGAGAGTTCCCCAATCGGGTATGTTGTGATCAGTGGCGGCCACTGCCCTGAAAATGTGGTGATTCACTAACAATCCGTACTTATGTAAAAAAAATTAGGTAAATATAATTTAACCTACTTGTAATGAAGTAAAACGTGCGTGGCGAGACAGAGTTTTTTGGTTGATTTTTTCACAAAAAGGGCGCTATCAAATCATCTAAATGTTATTATTACTATCCATCTTCCCTGTTTACTCCTGCGGGAAATATCGTGGTGGTTGAATTTTTAGTTAGCCAGCTGAAGAACTCTTTTTTTATAAAATTATTTTAAAAGTTTTAAAAGATCGTGATGCTGAAAACAGACGAGTATGATTTGATATTTTCCCGGCCAAAGTAATACCGTGAATAATTTTTGGATTATTTTGAGGTGTTGCGCTTCCTTTTTTCCGTAGCCAACGTTTCGGATAGCGTTACATTATGCCCTGATGATAGATATTGTAACGATGTCCGAAAAATTGGCTGAATTTCGCCAAAAATAATCACGATAACCGTTATACAGCTTTACAAGATACCAAAACACAATGATATAATATTATGTAAGTATGTTAAATAAGGTCAAGTATTAATTCAGTACATAATTAAAGCATATTTTTCTGTGGTCGTTATATATAAATTGACTGCAAATAATGGACTTTAATCAATAATTTTTAAATAAACTTTTCAGGTTTACACAAATAGGTATGTGAGAGTAAGAAAACATTTGGAGATTTGAAAAGGACAGACTTACGTTCTGATACGATATTTTGGGGAATCGATATAATGGCACCGAGGGATTACTGGGTTGATCACTGCACAAGTTTCCATAATAGATTCGAATAAAGTGCACTAAGGTATCAACTAAATATTCACTCCATCGGTTTCGTATTTTGACTCCAATTAAACATACTGAGAGATCACTTTGGAGTTGGTCATTGCACAGAGACTTCTTTAACAAAATCGATTTTAAAGCACTGAAGGATCAACATAGGAGTTGGTGATTGCACGGGTTACTTCAATCGACTGACAGTTCCTTGGGTTATTGTTCCAAAGGTCAAATGTAGGTAATTTAAGATAGATTCAGACTGGACGACGTACGTACGCATCGCTACGCCAAACAATGCTTAGCAACCCATACATTTTCTATGAAAATGGCTACAGACATCGCACGTCGCGATGCGTGTGGCCAATGTGATTCTAAAACATAAATTTTCATTGAAAATCTATGGTTGCTAAGTAGCCCAGATATTGTTAGGCGTAGCGATGCATACGTACGTCGACCCAGTATGAATCTACCATTAGCCACACACCTTGTCAGAGGATGGGTATATGGGTTGTTAGGTTGGGTGGAGGATGGGAGAAGTTAGTTTCGTGAACAATAATAATAACTTGTTAATTTTTGAAATTGTAATTTAAGTAATATTGCAAGTGAAGTAGTCTCCATATAAGAAAACATTAATATTTATATTCATAATTATAGTAGAATAATAGAGCAATTAGATACCGAACTATTTGTAAAAGAAATTTTTTTACTGCCAAAGAGAAAATAAATCACTGGCCTTTTCTAAAATTTTATAATATCGTAATTTATAATGAAATATAAGCATTTCTACGACATATTAAATTCTTTTTCAAAAGGAAAAGAATTTTTATTTCACGATGCAATATTTCTTTCATTTAAGCAATGAATTTTAGAGACTTTTTTAATATTAACAACGGTTATGACCATCGATTTCTTCAACAATTCTTTTTATTATAATTACAAAATAATACGACAGATGTCGTCTTAAATTTCATACGAGATTCAGATAAGGACTTTTATTATTTTTTTAAATAATTTTTTTTTATTTTAATGCTGTCTTCAATCTGATATCCCAAGTAATTTATGTTATTTGATGTTTTCATAAAAGTTTGAATGTTTATGTTTTTTTCTTTTGATGACATTAAAGTTTAACTGATTATACTAAAACCCATATTAGCGATCGTAAAGAAATCGATATGACGGCTTATCAATAAATGTTATCACGAATATGCTAATAAATAATTTGAGTAGGTGTATTTTCTCATAAATATATTTTTTGTCAAATCTATTCACATTGATCTGTAAAGATAGAATCTTGAATTTTACTAAATTTATCATAAATTATGACGCCTACTTAAGTAACAAGTAACAAATTTATTTTTTGTGAAATATTATAAATATATATTTTTTAAAGCTGGTCTTATATAACTTTTCTTTTAATGTTTCATCTCTTTTCAAATTGCGTGCAATCTTAGTTAATATTTCTTCATTTCACTCATTTACACAAACTTGTCACAGTAAGCAGTAATAATCATCGCCGTTTCGTAATGGATTGTAATGGGCGTGTAACAAATCGATCACGGTATGAGATTATAGTGATGCGTAGGTACGATTGACTAGGCTTCTAGCGAAAGCAATTTTCACTTGTGCCTTTAAGTTAGTGGAACGGAATAAATATTACTCGGAGTTTAATTGGCTTACTATGTTTAGAATCCCCTTACAGTTGTGTTGCACGCATTGATTCTTTCTATATCGCACAATTTGGTATATCTAATCTACAGGATGCAATTAAGAAAGCGACGATGGGGGAAAGTGCGAAAATAAAACTGTTTTTATTCGTTGAATTCGTTACTAAGAGCGTAGCCAAGAAGAAGCAAGAAAAGGGAGGAAGAACCAAAATTAACTAACCTAACCTAAACCTAGAAGTGCCCAAAGAGCCCGAAACGGCCAAGAGACAAGAAGTGCCAGTAAAAGGCTAGAACTGGCAAGAAGGCCCTATATGAACAAAAAGGGGGCAAGGAGTGTCAAAAAGGACGCAAGATATAAATAAATAAATAAAATCGTTTATTCATCAATAGATGTTTTTTTACAATATAAATACACATTTTTGATTACTCATTGGTTCTATTGATGAGATAAAATAAATACAATTAAATTAAATTTCATAAAAATAATCAAACCAAATCTCAAATTCAACACACACAATATAAATAATAGAGAAAGAAATAGAAATAAAAATATATTAGTAAACAGATGCAGGATTAGCCAAGAAACAAGAGAATAAAGCACAAAAATTCCCAATATGAGCAAAAAAGGTCAAGAAAGACAACGTGATAAGAAAAACTTGCTTTATCCATTATTCCATACATATCACTCCATCTTACATTTCTCATTTGTTTCAATGCCTTCAAACGGCTGATTAAAACTCAACCTCCTTCCCATCCTAAAATCACGTGTTCCAAGTCCTAACAAAACAGGTATAAATGTCGCACCGGGACAACAGTACTCCTGTCTGGGGTGGCAAGTTATTGTAAGAACGGTTAGAGCGGAGCTTTAGGTTGCAGGCTACAAAAAATGTTCAATCATATGAGGAACTTTCAGTTTATTCCAATTACTTTCAGGTCACGAGGTTGCGGATTCGATTCCCTTTCATATCAAATAATATTATTTATCTTAGATTCGTGATGTTATCTATTCATTTTCAATAGACAATGGATTATAAGCTGGTTTATGTTGATTTCTTACTTATATTTGGATCGGTACCTTTGTACCCATTGACTTGATACCTATATTTTGATGTGTAGGTACTTTTTTATTGTTTATAATAATAATAATAATAAGTTCTTTATTCCAGAATGTGGGGAGGTGAGTGCAATCCCACACATCCCATAGATAGTATAAGTACATATAATATTGAAGTAAAAGTAAAATCAAAACACGGAAACGCAGGAATCCATCGGATCTAGGATTGTGGGAGCCAGTGTCTTTCTCCAATGGTCTTCTATGCTCGATCCTGGGGTCATAAGGGATTCTATGACGAGAATGTTTCTGTTACTGTTTATGTTACTGTTGACTGCTTTTTATCCCTTTGATGATTTCAAGTTTGTTTTTAAAGCTTGCACATAACTTGTTACCATTTTTAAGTTGTCGATATATTCCAATATTTTACTGGGACTTGTTGAAATTGCCCATATTTTTACCTTTTATATTTAAACAGTATTTGAATGTCTCTAATCTTTTTCAATAGGTTTGTTTTGTAAATAGAGTAGATATACTTGTAACATCTTCCAATGTCTCAGTTATTCGTATAAATCTTTCACGATTTCATATAATAGCTTGTTTTCGTTGTTAAGCCTTAATTGGAAATGTTATTCAATGAGCCAGTGCGGATTTTCTTTACCTTATAGGTAAGAAATATAATTTTTGCATTATAAACGGATTGTTTTAATAGCGGTGACTATCTTATAGCCCATTCTACTTCGTTTTATTATTAGGTCAATTATAATTATTATGGCAAATGGCCAATCTTGGAAACTGAAGACAGTTAACTGCGGTCACTAAAATGGACAATAAGGAGTTAGACAAGTACTTATTCAATTCATACTTATGGGATGGGAAACGTGGGTATTGCATTGCTTTTTTTTTAAATTTCAATCTGTCGAATATGATTAATGAACACCCCTGCCATAGTTCATCTCAAATGGTTCGCTACCGCTTGGTGACTTAGTAAGGGTGATGTTTGTTAGGTCTTACCGGCGAATGCGTTGGCCCACTTAATACATCACGGGCTGGATCGGGAGAGACTGGTTGAAGCCTTTTTAACTCTCCTTTTGACCCATCGCCGTGTACCGCAGTGGGAGGGATGGATTCATACGTCCGTCACTCCTGAATACATTGACCCCCAGTTTTCTACCGATCAAACCTTTTCCTTCCCAGATCTTCTGCTCCTTCCTTTCCCTAAAAAGACCCGCCACGCACCATCTCAAAAGATGACAAAGGCTCTGAAAAAAAAAATTCCATTTGTTTGAAAAAATTGGTGTTCAATTCTGTTTTTCAGTGAGTTGACACTATATAATGTGTGTTCGATCGTTAAAATGTTTATTGATTGACACAAGTATGACAAAATCTTACAGTATGGAACTGGTATTATCAGTAAGACACTAATGTGTATATTATTTAGAACTAACAAAACTGTACAAAACACACTTTCCTGTATCAGAGGCAAAGCGATAATTTCAAAGGATTTAATTAATAGGTAAGCACGTAAAGCAGTACCTCCTTTGTTTGAGACAATACAAATTTCTTATGAATTAAGACTGAACTTTTAGGAAAGCTAAAGCATACCTAAATGTATCAAATACAACTATCGAATATAGAATTTCGCTCAAATCTCTAATACACAAAGGCCATGAGAATTTTTTTTCCTCAGGGCCTCCTGTGTGAAGCTAATGTAAAAAATAAAATGATTGTATAATATTATTGAAGTTTTCTTGATATACAAAAACATACAACTTCTTTGTATTAATATGAAATAAATCAGTAACAAAACTTACTTAAGCAAGTAATAAACTTTCCACTTAAATTACTTATTAATTAAGACTTAGAAAGTTAATTAAAATTTGTTATACGAGTAATTCGAAAACTTTAATTTATTATTTAAATAAAAGTAAAAACATTAATAACACGTGTAAAATAAGCTATAAATATTAATCACATTGTTTTCATTGAAAATTTCACTAAGAAATCATATTTTTACCTGTTCTAATTCGCACGCTTTCAAGATTATGACTGATTTTAGTAATTAGTGACTAAAATATTCATGTAAAAACCGTGACCTTGTGTTGGGTAAACACAAACACCAGTTTCAAGTTTCAAATTTAATTTTAAACAGTTGTGTTGTGGTACGAAATGGAATAAATGGGAAACTATTGTCTCGCGTTTGGCTTTATCTTCTGCTGTAGCGGGCCGCTGGCATTGTATTGTTTTATCGGTGCTGTAATGGTTTACATTCTGAATGAGTGTTTTGTATTTTCTCTTTTTTTAATGTTTTTCCGATGTACCGGGAACAGTTTGACAATAAATACTTAAAAATATTATATATTTAAACTAATCATTGTTTTTTTCTGTACATTGCGCAATCTATCTAAGCATCTTAAAAGTGTGAATTTTAGCAAATCACCTTCAGAACTAAAATTATTTATGTTTTCTAACTAGCTAATTTTTTTATTTACATATTAGCTCAACAAAGAAGGTCTTGAGGAAAATAATTCCCCTCAAGGTCTTTGTCATCTTTGGGGATGCTGTCAGAGAGTCTTTTTAGGTAAGGGTATGAAGGATAGGTAGGAGTCTGGAGATCAGCTTGTCTAGAAGTGACGGACGTATGAATCTATTCCTCCCACTTCAGTGCAAGGCGAAAGCTGAAGAAAAGTCAAAAGGTATCTCTTAACCAATCTCTTCCGTTCCGGCCTGCTACGCAGTTGTTGCAAACCAACCTCTCCCCAGGAACCCTGGCACCCCTGCTAAGTCACCAAACTAACAAAGCACTTGGGGTGGCCTATGGCAAGGGTGTTGGTTATCCAGTAAATGGTTCCCGGGGAGGCGGTACCCATACCCACCTTTCAAATTGAACATTCATCGACAGCCTGTTAAAACACCTCAAAAGTTTTCTGGAAAAACCATGCCAAAAATAGTCTTACTTTTATTTATAAAGAAAGTAAAGTAATGTTATGTTCGTATTGCTTACTAATACGTGTAAAAGGTATCTGATATTATTAATACGCTAGCGACTGTACGGTTGAAATTTAAGAACCTCACTTTGAGTACATCTCTGACGCCGCGCCTTATGCAAAACCATATTAGCACGTGAAGTTCGTTATCAAGCTACCGCTCGCCACCCGGAGGGCCTAGCAGCAAAAATCAACGGAGCAGGTTTTTAACTGCTAGTCCAAATAAATACAGAAGAATAAACAAATAATTTAATAACGAGTAGGGTCGACAAACCGTTCTCGTGTTTTGTTTACTACGCTTGTTGCCCTTTAATCGGTGGAATTGCCAGTTTTTATCTGTGGTAATGTGTCAAAGAAACTTCAATCAAGACCTACGGCGAGTACTTACCTCAATTCCTGGGTACCTACTTCATACAAGCAACTAAACGTTAGATCAAAACAATGCCGAGGATACAGCATAGCTATGAATTAACCTCGATGAAGTAACAAAACTTATTTCACTAACAATCCTAATTTCTTTTTTTTACAATAGCTCCACACAGGAGGCCCGGAAGAAAATAATTCCCCTCAGGGCCTACGTCATCTTTGAGGATGCTGTGTGGAGGATTATTTTTGGAAAGGAAGGAGAGGATGTTCTGGGAAAGAAAAAGGTATTCAGGGGTGGGTAGGAGTCCGGGCATCAGTGTTTTTTTTTTTATAGAGAAACCTCACAAGAGTCCCAACTGCTCCCTTCTGGAGCCAGTGAGACTATGGCATCCCCAATTGGAGTATGTTGTGAGGCTGAAGGTAAGTGGGGAAGGGAAGGAGATGGGGAAGAGGAATGTGGGAAAGTACCTGGCTATTCAGATCTAGTCACTAAACACGGCTAGAGCCATTATTAAGCAACGTTTCAATTCTGAATGGTGGTCTTACACCAGGGCGATACTGAGAGTATCTTCCACTCTGGAACTTGCCGCAAATATAATATATATTATTTTTATTAATTAATTGTGAAATAACACAAATTAATCAAATAAAATTTATTTGCGCACGCCGGGTTCGAACCCGCAACCTTCCGATTGGGAGTCAAGTGTCTTACCACTCGACCACGGACGGTCGTCAGTGTGTTCAGGAGTAACGGATGAATTCTTTTTTTTTACATTAGGTCCACACATTAAAGGGAAATTATTTTCCTCAGGGCCTATGCTGTGTGGAGGGTATTTCTAAGGAAAGGAAGGAGAGGAAGTTCTGGGAAGGAAAAAGGTATGAGGGTTGGGTAGGAATCTGGGGTTCAGTGTGTCTAGATAATCCGCCGCCAATACCTAGATAAATCTTACCCCATGAACCCAGGCACCCCTGCTATATCACCAAACCTAGCGAACCACATGGGATGACCCACCCCCTACACGTGAGATATTGTTCTTACTTTTGAAATAAATTTTTTTCATAGTAGCCATTTTTTCTGCGGACAAAATGAGACACTTCAAAAGAAGTGAAACAATATATTTTTATTTATATTATCTCTATAATAATTTTTTACTAGACCCCACCCCCTTTTTTTTCATGTAATTAATGTATGCCCCTAATTACCCAGGTATACCATATGAAGTATGAAGAGAGTTTATCCTATTTTATGTTAAATACTCGAGAAACTGCTGTCATAAATGCATCCTACAAACTATGTAGGTAACTATGTAGTAACGTTTTTTCGGGTAGAATCCTGCGGAATAGTAATTATAAATGAAATTTTAAGTCATTATATATTAAATCATTATCTATGTAAAAGAATCGTCTGTGCTACCATAATTAATAATATAGTAATTAAACATGGCATGTTAAAAAATATATATGTATATATATATTTATATACGTACAAGCTTCTGCCCGCGACTTCGTCTGCCTAAGATTAGTACTTCGAGTAATCTATTTTTTTTCCTAGGTCCCATCTACGTTTATATCAAAATTCTTAACCTATTTATTTAAAATATGTATAATACTTGATTCGATTCAAAGTATTAGGCGAGTACTTCAAATAAATTCACTAATTTTAATATTTTCCAAAATAGAATTTTGATTTAACAATCATTGTTTTGCAAAATGTCATTCTTAAATTTTGACGTTTTCTATTAAACAATAATTATTATTTTCAATATATTGAAAATAAAAAGCTAGCTTTATAAATTATAGCATATATGTTATTCTGATGAATGAGCTATAGTATTGAAAAGTTTCATTAAAATCCATTACTTAAATTTCGATTTAAAGAGTAACAAACATACGAACATCCATACAAATTTTCGCGTTTGTAATATTAGTAAGATATCTGTAGTTATTTAATCTTTAACCCACCAGCCGATACTAAACACTAGTGTTATCAGTATGTAGGTTGAGAATCCCGTACTCAACATTGTCGTTAAGAAGTCTGGTTAAGAACAAAGGGTAGATCCGTATTGGTTATGCGGAATCCACTAACCTGTTGACAGTAACAGTCAGAACATCGGCGGTAATTATTCCTGGTTATAACTCACTTTCTAGCATGACAGACAATTATTATGATTGCTATTAAGTTGATGGCCTTATTTTAAATACGCTTTGTAAATAAGATTTCTACAGAAGTCTTCAAATGTACGAGTGTCAGTCAAAAACTAATTCCTCCTATTTTTTTCTACTTAAATAAAGTTAGTTTAGGGGATAGTAATGTATGGTTTTTATTATTATTATTTAATATGATTGTGCAATGTCTTAAGATTGTTGTGTCAAAATTTGAAACAAATCGGAGCAAAACTAACTATGATACTTATAGATAGAACTTGTACGAACAAAATTTTTACGTTTGAAATTAGATTTTCTGGTATCCAAAACTTTAAAGCGATTTTCTGACACTCACGAGGGTTATTTTGCAAGCCACTGCAGTGCTGCCACCTGTTAACGAACAAAGATATAACTTGAGTAAATTGTAGAAGAAGGTTGGAGGAATAGCGCCACATTCAATTTTTTTTAATTAAGGGGATGGTAACGTTAATTCGGTGTAAAAAAGGCCAATTTTTAAGTTTTTTTTCGACGCTACAGGTAATACGAATTTATTTAATTGATCGTAAAATTATAGTACAACATACAAACCAAATTATATCATTTCTTATATCAATCTTTTGGGTATAGTGAAATCTACAAAAATCTATTACAACTTGTAAAAAAGTTTTTTTATTATTCTAATGTTTTTTTTTAATTTATTAGATTTTTTCTGGAATAGCAACATTGCTCTCAAATGTTAATCAGATAAGACACTACTAATCTAAATTATATGTAAGATATGTATCACAAACTTCTTATACCTGTCAATCTTACAAAACCACCTTACTTGCAAAGCTCTTCCATTCTCTTTGCTTAGCTAATGTTTAATACGCCACCTTCCGCAGTTCGAATCTCCGCATGAGGAGTATAATTCACTCACGATTTTCTCGGTAGCCGACAGCGACGCTTCCAGTCTTTGTGAACTGCGATGGTTGCTGAGATTAAAAAAATACCATGTGGCATGTTACACGACTTTCTGAACACTGTTTATGGTAATTTCTACTGTTTTTTAATATTTTTCAAAGAATAAAACTCCATAACGCTGAGAAATGTTTGTGTAGCCCTTTTAAATCTCACAAACGGTGAGAGCTCTGGCGGTATTTTTTAATCTTTCGAATTTACATTAAAATGATGATAATATTTTCAGCTCGCAACACCATTTCCATCATCTGCTGTGGAACTTGAATTTTTCAGTCAACTATAAAGATAACAAAACATCACAGAAAGAGTGTTTTAATAAGACAATTCAAATTCTAAAATCTGGTTTTTCTCTTTCAACAAATTCAACAGTCAATAAAACACCTTTGCTTATTTTTCGGCAGTCAAATTGATATTTTAAAGTTTCACATCACCTGATAACGTTACCAACTAAAATAATAGAAATTGCAAACTAAAATAAGCTATCGAATTTCTTGACGTCAGAGCTCACTTTATGGGAGTATTTGCTGCTTTAGAAAACTGATTTCTGCATATGTATGTATATAATTTTTGCAGAAATCTCCGCAGTTTTTACAGTAAATACACGCAGTTTTTCGAAATCCGGTATGAATAGTATTTTTTTCTTTTATTTTGAATTATTCATAATATATTGTTACCGGTATTAAGTGTAGTTTGTAAAACTCCTTTTTTTATATATGTAATACTATTAATTAATTTATACAAAATATAGTTTATTTATAGACAAGTTCTGTTATGCAATTATAATTACGCGTGATAGCTTATTTGATTGTTAAGTAGGCATGCAAATTTCATGTAAAAGTATCAACATTCTGCTTTAAAGATGGGAAAATAGCGTGGAATGGCTTTTCGAAATCGCTTGTAAACAGTGACCTCCCTCCTATTTTGAATGTCAAGTGTGCAAAATTTCATCAATCTCGAAAAAAAACTCTAGATTTGCTTAAAAAAACAAACACACACTAGGACACTCTTTTTTATGTAGATAGTATTCTTTAAAATCGGTAAGAAAAACGTAAGATAAGTATCATAATAAAATGTTATATTATACTTTTTTTTAATTAGTAAAAGATAATAACTTTGCGAAAACATTCTTCAAGAGTGAGAATTTCCGCTACAAGATGTTTGTTACTCTTACACCGGAGTCGCTTACCCTTTCAAGAAACCAGTGTGATACTTACGAGCCAGCAAAAGGCACAAGGTGTGTGGTCTTATTCTTATCTGATGATGATGATACTAATTCTTTTGCGCGAACAGATCACGAAACGATTAAAGATTAAATTATAATTCAGAAATGAATATTATCATCGACTTAATCACGATTTGGAGAGCGACCTTGTTATATTTAACATTAAATCAGTGGCGTGCGGTCCATTAACGCTGAAAAACTGTGCCTAAAGTCAAACTATATACATCACCCGCCTCGGAACAGACTTTGTCTAGCAAGGCAGGTAAAAGAAAATCATGTAAATAAATTAAAATAAATAAAAAACGCCCGCGCTGCCGGTTGAAACTGAAAGTGATAATATTTTCCTAGTTATTACACCCTTTTTGTAAAATACAAAGAAGAAAAACATGATTGTACACTTTTCTCACAAACACATTCGCAAATATTTACGAAATGCATAAAATAAATTTATAAAAATTACAGAGCTTCAAATTTTTATTATTATTTATTGAGTTAGTTTATACAACATGAATATAAACTAATATAAACAAAATACTTCATTCTGTAACTTTAAATATTTTTACAATAAACATAACATTTATTTTTAAATACAATCATTCTTCCTTCATTCTTTAGACTTTCAGGCATTTCATCGTACATCTTTAGTCCTCTCTACATTAGGCAATTCTGTGATTTAGATTTCTTCATATTTGGCAATCTCATTCTATTTACACTTCTGGTTTCGTAATTATGTACATCTTTTTTAAAAAAGTATTTTTAAAAAGTTGGGAAAGTGGAATGTGGGGAAGTGCTTGACTACTTAGATCTGGTCACCACACACCGTTAAAGTCATTTCAAGCAACGTTTCGATTCTAAATAGTGGTCTTTCACCGGGGAGATACCAAGAGTATCTATAATTCTATGATTAAATCATGAATTCTGTATGATTGATTTGTGAACTCTGTATGCTTGATTCATGAATTCTGCGTGGTTGTTTCGTGAAATTTCTTCAATAGATTGGCCAAATAAATTATTATACATAGTTCCTATATGCTAATGGATCTTGTCGGTTCCTTTATCCGGATGGCCAATAATAAAACCGTCAGTTTCGAATATTCAACACACGATAAAATTAATATCTAGATCAACCTAAAAACTACACAACATACGGTCATAGAGCAACGCACGCCACTGCATCAAATATTTATAAAGCTATTTAGTTTTATTTATGTCGTGAAAGAGTATTGAATTTATTGGTCCGTTCGGCCCCAGGGCAAATACAAACATATTTTCCTGAAGTGAAGCATTTAATCACTTGCTTTTTAAGCCTGCATTCAATCAGAATTATTTGGTTCGTTTGTCGGTTCAGGTACAGATTGCTCTGGGTCACGGAAGGTGCCCGGTTGTTTATTCAAACGATGAGTCAATAAAGGTGCCCGAATTCAAGTTCAAACAGTCGATAGGTCAATAAAGATGTCCAAACGAAAAGTTCAAACAGTCTATTGTTCCAAAAGATTCCTATGGATATAGTTTTGTCAGGAGCGCCACTTACCTACTTTCGTTGTTATGATGCACACGGGCGGTTAAACAAAGGAGCTGCTGATTGATTCGGTGGTCTTCTTGTTTAAATCAGTTGTTATTTTTTTAAAGTCCTATATATTTACAAACATTTAAACGAATGAGAATGATACGTCACATGGAGCATTAAATCGTATAAGATAGATTATTGAGGCGTACATGATGTGTTAAAATCGTACATGACCGGATTTTAAATCAGAAATTTGTCTTTCGAATTTAAGTTAATTTGTACTTATGTGAAGTAATGCCGATAGTTTCATTTTAACCTCTCCCTTTGTCTAACGAATCACGCACTTAACTTTAAGCAACTTGAAGGATTTTGCCTGCATGATGGTCACACGGTGTTGCTAGATCTTTAAACCTTGCGATGGCTTTCTCACTTATGAATGCTTATAATACCAGAGGGGATTGCGGTTCTACTTAATTAAGTATAAGGAATTATTTGCGACTCTTAGGTAATCCGTTAACACCGGATGCCAGCGGAATGTCTTGAACCTTAAAATTAACCATTTTTACAATTTCAGTTCTGTCGGATGACAGCAAAAAGGGAGTTAATTATATGATTAAGGACAAATCCTTATAGAACCGGAATCGCCCCTATACAAATCGTATACAGTTCTTATCTTGGTGCGACTTTTTTCCCTTGAGACGACCCTGTATTGACGCTTCTTGTGGGTCATCAAAGGTGAACAAAGACTCAAATCTTAAATCTTTGACCTGGGTTTTCAAAGCTTCGATTCCCATGGGATGAAAAAAAATATCAGTTTTTTTTTATTCTAATCTATTTGAATTCCTTTTTAAGTAATGTGATGTCATCTTAAGATTGGAGCTCGCAAAAAATCGTGCGAAAGATGTTTTTAGTATTGATTCAAGTAGTTTAAAAACAGGTATCACACAGGTAAGTGCCTTAATGACTTTATTGAAATGGAGTTGATTAATTAATTGCAATAAATTACCTACTAACAACTGTAATCATTCTGTTATAAAATAACAGTTTGAGTGTGAGAGCACAACTTAATTAAAAATACATGTATCAAAAAATAACAAACTACATTGCGGCAATCTTGACGGGACTCTACTGGCAATATTGATGACTAACACCACACTTCTTCTTATAGAAAGCCAACAACACTAAAGCAGCAAATAAGTCACCAATTACTCGCGAAATCACACTTAAACATTATTCACGTTTAAGTGTTATTCAAACCATTTTTCTTTTGCGTGATATAAGTTATTTTAAAAATTACTTACACTTAATTTTTCTTTAAACGTTTTTTTATTAGTCAATCACAATTCGTCTTTTTTTATTGAAAAATTATTTTCTCTCTCTACACACGCTTTCTTGTGTTTTATTTATTTATACATTTATTAGAAGTCCGATATTCTACGGATCTACGTAATTGGTACTATTACCATGTATGATTTAATATGCCTAATCACTTGTATCATAATATCCTATCTCAGGAATGCTGAGTATCTGCAGTCCAGTTCCAGGCGGGAAGTCGCATTACTGCTGATGGCTTATAAGCTTCTAAATGGTTTACTCAATAACAGACATTCTGGCTGAAATAGGACTTTATGTCACGGATTACTTCACGCGAGGCCGCCAACACAGGCTTTTAATTTTTCCCAGGTGCAGAATTAACTTACCAATGGTGATGCCCTGGGGAAGACTCACTAGGTTAATTAACTCCCTAGCAGGTAACCTGAATATTTTCCACATGTCGTGCAGCGACTTTAAGCGCGAAATATTATACATTTTTTAACTGTACACGGAGAAAAATGTTATTCTAAAATACGATCATTTTATTCGCACGGTTAAAAACGGGGCTGAAGTTCTTCCGAACAAATTAACAGGGTTTCAATGTTTATTGGCGGGATTATATACGTACGAAATTACGTATACCAATAAATTATTATTACATGTTCCCGCCAATAAACATTGAAACCTTGTTAATTTGTTCGTAAGAACTTCAGTCGCGTTTTTAACCGTTTTTACGAATAAAATGTTCGTATTTTAGAATAACGTTTTTCTCCGTTTATACTTATGTATAAATTTTTTGTCTAAATTTAAATAAGCAAATAAATAAATAAAAAAATTAAAAATTATGCTAAAGTATGTTTTACAAACACGATTATTGACGGGCAGTTCGGCAATAAATGATTTATCTTGCTCGATTACCAGCACCTTTCGATGCCATATTATTGTTCGGTAGGTACTGTTAAAATATTTTCTCCTTTATTAATCACGATCTTGCCTTTCGATATCAAGATTCTTCAATATCGAGCATTTATAAATAAACCTTCTCGTCGTGCGTTTCGATTATATTCGCTCTAAACTCAGCCAACTTTTTGCATTCCTCGTCACGATACCATTCCTTGAGCCAGTTTCAGAGTTCACATCTTATCATAAATGCATACAAAGGTAACTAATATTCTTAATCTATATAGGTTAATTAGTACGGTAGTTTCCTAACTCACGGGTCGCCCGCTACTTAGAGTTAACTCTCTAACAATGGGTTAGACAACTCTAGGCACATATTAAACTTATCTCGTGTTAAATGTTTTACTACTAGTTTTACCTGTTGCGGTGAGAAGGTAAAACGATGAGAAAGAGGAGAGTATGTAGCAATGTAAGAAGACGTAATTGAGGAATATATAGAATAGGAAGGCTTTGTAGATGACGGCATTGCAGTGTAGGTAGAAAGAGCAGAGAAATTCGTAATTAAACGTTTTTGAATCACTGAAGACCATATTAACGACTCTCATCTAAAATTTTGAAACAGAAAAATGTGGGATAAAATCTCTGAACTATATTGCCTATACACTATATAATTCGCTTCCAGATATGTACAAAAACATCCAGCGTAATAAAAAATTGCAAAGCAATGCTTTAAAAGAATATTTTTTAACTACATTTAAATATGAAAATATATATTTTTTTTTTATAGAGAATACCTCACAAGAGTCCCAACTGCTCCCAGTGAGACTATGGCATCCCCAATTGGGGTATGTTGTGAGGCTGAAGGAAAGTGGGGAAGGGAAGGAGATGGGGAAGAGGAAGGTAGGAAAGTACCTGGCTATTCAGATCTAGTCACTAAACACGGCTAAAGCCATTATTAAGCAACGTCTCAATTCTGAATGGTGGTCTTACACCAGGGCGATACTGACAGTATCTTCCACTCTGAATATATAATTGTCTTGTCATTTTTTGTTCTATCTTTTATACTCGTATCGTTTTTTTCTCTCTTTACTTGTTTTCTCTTGTTGTTTGTTCTACTTAACCTGTATTTATTTTTATTTTTATGCTATACTGAATGTTAAACTTATATTATGATATCAAAATACCTTTGTAAAATTGTAACTACTACCTCCTACCTATGAATTGTAAGTTCCTCCTGTCCTAAAATGAGTTTTGTAACTCACCGGGATTGCTCTAGCAAGAAATAAAAACATTAAAATAAAAAAATTGAAAAAGATATTTTAACATCAAGGAACTCAGTACCTTAGCCTTGCCGGGGCGCTACACATCTGAGCTAATGTGACCCTACCCTCTTCAGTCGTATTTAACTTTATTATAGATACTTCGATTAAGAACTACCAACATTATCTTCATTTTCTTAACGATGCGACCGTATAATAAAATTTTCGACTGAGAAAAACTTAAGAAAAACTCAATTTAATTATATTTTTTATTTAATTTAGAGTAAATAAATTTTTGTCATATTTTGATAGAAAGCAGTCACTTGTGACTTGACATATTAATAAAATAAAATAACAACTTTGTTTACAATAACGAAATTTGTTTAATGCATTTAACAAATTTCGTGGTTACAAACAAAGTTATGTTTTACTTTATTCAAATTTAATAATTATATTATATTTTTAGGTTTGTCAAGTATTTCGGTTGATATTATTGTAAACGACACGCGGAACACCCGCGACTCTCATTCTGTCCCGCTCACAATAAGCTCACGCACACTTACAATACATGCGAATGCGAAATGTGTGAATGAGACAACGCTCAAATTTACCTACAGAAATCGCTCGAAAAGGGGTTTATGGAGAATACACTTTTCTACACCGAAACTTTCACGAAATTGAAAATTTAAAAAATATATATTTTTAAGAAAGAAGAAGCTACGTCGGTAGCTTTTTATAATTTTATAATTCTTTATGAGAGTTGAGTTAGCAGCACTTTTTCCTTAAATAATATTTTTTGATAAATCGTACATGTTTGACAGTGAATGTTTACGTTAATACGAAACGCATCGAAAATTCAAAAACATACCGACATAGTGTTCACCCTCTAGAAGGCAGTATAAAAAATATATATTCATTTTGTGCAATTTTCGATGTAGAAAAGTGTTTTTTCCCGGGCGTCCTTTTTGTATGGGCCGAAAAGCGAAGTCTATCGTCTTAAAGCCATTATCAAACTATGGTTAGACCCCGTTAAACGGCTGATGTATATTATTTTATTGTTATTATAAAACTAAAATTATCATTAAATTTATGACAAATTAATTATAAACCGTTGAAATTTTTCATTTTAATAAAATTGAATTATTGCTGACAGTACACTAGGGATATACTTTGTGTAAAGCGTGAACAAGCAAACACTCCGCAAATTGGTGGAACAGCATACTTTTTTGTGTCTAATTGTAAAACCTGCCTAGCTTCCTTTTTTCTTTCAAGCATGTAATTACACTAAATCTATGTAATTCCGTGTTATTTGTTTAATAATTAGTAACAGAAATCTTCAAACTGGTTTCATTGGAGAAGCTGTTCAAATTGATTACAACCTGCCACGGAAATTGCAGGAAATTTTGCACAGATTTGCGTTGATTCCTCACAGGAGATGTCTTAATAATGGTTTTTTATTTGTTTTCCTAGAAAAAAACTGTTACGGCTAATTGAGTGGGTTTATCATTTATACCACTCTTCCTGGCAATTCAAGGATATATCTAATTACATATAATTCTCACACAAAAAGCATTGTTCACAAATACAACACAAAATCACGCAAAGGGAGACCTCTGAGCCGAATTTAATCGATTACTTTTCGTCGTTTAAGTTACGTTGTACCTACTGCGTTATTATTTTAGATGCTCATTTACGTTAATAATTAATTATAAAAAATAGAATAATTATAAAAAAACCTGTGTGTACCTTTTTTTATGCAAAAAATTTGTACAGTAAATACATTTTTTAGTATTATTTAAGCCGCCATGCCTAGGGATGCCCCTGTGTTTTGGCGGTTGAAGTTTACAATTCGTATTTATTGTATTTTTTTCATAATTATTATGATTGCTAAAACATAATAATTATTGTTTTACAATTCTGTTTGATTCATAAATATTTTACATGATAACTATATTATTAAGTGAAATAAATGGGGAAAGAAAAATATGTCTAAATATGAAAGGATGTTTAAGAGTATAAAAATTTGGGAGGCGGGTTTAGGAACCGTCGTCCAGGGAACCATTTATTGGATAACTAACACCCCTGCTACAGGTCACCTCAAGTATTTCGCTACGTTTGGTGACTTAGCAGGGGTGCCGGGTTTTTGGGGTGAGGTTTGTCTAGGTTTGTGGTGGATGCGGTTGCCCATCTACTGCGTGGCGAGCCGGATCGGGAGAGACTGATTGAGGAAGATCTGTTGACTTCTCCAGCAGCACTCTCTCGACCCATCGCCTTGGACTTCACAGTGGGAGGAATGGATTCAAAGGTCCGTCACTCCTGGACACACCCCTCATACATTTTTCCTTCTCACAACTTTCTTTTCTTCCTTTTCATAAAAAGTCTTCTTCATACAGTATCCTCATAGATGACAGAGGCCTAGAGGGAAATAGTTATCTTGCATGAATCTAATGTAAAAAAAAATAAAAAATAAAAATGTTTTTTTTAACAGTTAAAAAATCGGGACTGTACCACACAGGTAATCTCTCCTGGATAATAAAAATATTTTTGAATTTTTGTATTTCTTTTGTTATATTATTACTTACGCCAACAACAAAGTTGACTCCCATAAAATGCTTTCAGACCAGCTCAATTAACATGTACGTAGTTAAAGTCATTTGGACAGATTGGCGATACTGTAATATTCCGCCACTTTAAATATAATTTTAATTACTGCGGGGTTGTTAAGGTACCGGTTGTATTACGCCTGGTAGGTACCTACCTGAGCAATCGGCCACGCGCCGCGCCGGCCTCCTTACCTTATCCCCGAGATAAGGCGCGCCGAGCACCACTCGCGGATAGTGCCGCGCAGGCCTCCGATACTTCTATACCTTAACCTTTAGCAAGCCAGGTGTTTTTGGAAAAAAACTGCGCAAAATTAGCTTCCCGGATTTTGCTCAAATATCGTATAAAAACAAAGAATTTTTTTTTTGTGATTGTTTTCTGCTTGCCAGATCATGTACCTTATTATTCATATATATTTCATGATAATACCGTTACAAGTTTTCCTAGAACAGCTATTTATTTACAAAAAATGTATGAAAATATTTCTCATTCGACAAAAAAATGTAAATAAAATATATTCATACGAAAATTATCATTTTTTTTTATTTCTCTACAAACCTGAATAGACACCCTACGTGAAAAAACCAATTCAAAGGTGTTTTCGAAGAAGTAATGACATAAGTACTTGTTTGAAAATGAAATGACAGTTGAAAACCGTTTGTAAAAGTGAGGCCAAGTTGACCATAGATATTTATTATAAATTATTCAGATGGGTTGGCGCTATGCGGATTTTTGCTATGACATTGTCAAGATCGAGAACGGCGCAAGCGATTCTGACCTTGTTCTTCATACAATTTCTTTATACATAAGATACAAAATCGCTTTAAAAAAAAAAATAATTTCGACCCGTGGCCACCGGTGGGCGAACGGCCATCGAGAGGTTTGGATAAACCACGGAAGTCCACTTTTTGGCAGTTGAGTTGAATATGCAGAAAAATTTGATGTATTTCATTACATTATTGGATGAAACAATGAATTCCATAAACAGTATATTAACTGAGTTATCTAATTACAAAACCACTGGAGTCCAATTTACTTTAGAGGATAAAACAAAATATATTAATAAATTGACATATTTAACTATGGCCAAGAACGAATGCATTTTTGAAATGTACCCTTCACAGGTCTTAATTATTGCGGTAAGTAAAAAAGTTCCTTCAAACATTCAGTACACAAACACAAAAATCGCTTTCCTGAACAAAAGTCCAAAGTGGACTGCTGTGGTTTATCGTTTAAGGTACAGACTTTATCACTGAGCCAACGGTCAAGAGCCACCTTCATTCTAGGCAACAAACATTGATAAGATGTTGGCCACTTATAGAGGTGTATTGTGAGCGTGTCAGTGTGCCCTAAGTAAGCTTTCCTTACTCCTTCTGAAAATGACGTAACATTTTCAAACAATGAAATTCTTTATTTTTAACATAAGATCCACACAGGAGGCCCTGAGAAAAATAATTTCTGAATTGTGTCATCTTTGGGGTTGCTGTGTGGAGGGTCATTATCTGAAAATTAGGTTCTGGGACGGAAAAAGATATGACGGATGGGTAGAAATCTGAGGGCCAATGTTTCCAGGTGTGAAGGACGAATGAATCCATCCATCCCGCTGCGGTTTAAAATGAAGGGTCGAGAGAGTCCGGCTGAAGAGGTAAAATTGTCTCCATCAACCGGTCCCGCCCTATCTCTCTATGCATTAAATGGGCAAACGCATTTACCGCCGTGACCTAAACAAGCCTGATCCCATGAACCCGGGCATCCTTGCTAGTTCACCAAACGTAGCAAAACACTCGGGACGACCAATGACAGGGGTGTTGTTTACCCAATAAATGGTTCCCGCGGCGGCGTTACTCATACCCGCCTTTCTCGTGTAATGTACCTTTCCGCATACTTGAGCTCTATAGGAATCGAAAGCTCATATTTTGGCGACATCAAGTTTTTAATTTTTTTGTAGATCAAACTTCTAAGATCTAACTGTTCTGTGGTGCTAACCATCCGTTACGTTATTCCAGAAAATCAATAGATTAAATCTATATTTCAATAAGTCGTGAGATGAGGTTTTTTAGTCGAGTTTAAAGGTTAGATTTTACCTGAAGATTGATTTTTTATTCGTTTTACAAAGAGTTATTATTTTGCAATGAAAGTCAAATTGATACTATTTTTCACTTCTGCGGGATAGATTCAAAGGTTGCAATGTTAAAACATTAGATTAATGATTTTAATAAATGATTTAAGAAGATATCATCCGCCTTACTAATAAACGTGTTTAAAATTTAGTAAACTTACACATCTAATAAACACACCGTTTACGATAAATTAGTAATTGTTTTATAAGTCAGTTTCATCAATTTTATTTACATTTTCCTTTTATAATGTTGATAAAATATAATGTTATGAAATTGGATGTACCAAAATAATTTTTTATTCAATATGTCACCTGTAAAAAAAAATTGATAATTTTGTAGAAATACCTTAATATTATGACGATATTGTTTTACTATTAAAATGCTAATTACAATAAGATGTCATGTCAATAATCAAGCATACTTCATGGCTTTACGGTGAATTATTCATAGTTGCAGGCTTCAAGGTTAAGATCGCCATGATGGTAGGCAACCTCCAATGGGAGAGAGTATAAGATGAAGAAGAAAATTATTTCAAACGGAAATAAAGATTGTCTCGATTAACGGTTTAGAACAGTCACCAGTTTTTATAATGCTTGTATTTTGGATCTGATTTATGATTTTTCAATTTGATCTTTCGGACAGCATTAAAGTGTCCATCATCAGGGCAAATATGTGGATTGCGATGAAGTGTGTGTTTATGTATGTAGAAGTGATACCGTGTTACGCGCGCTAATCTTCTCATGCCAGTATCTCGATGTAATAATTAATTGGTTATAGTAATGTGGTTTTCGGCATTTCGTTTTGGTGAAGTTTTCAAGTACCGGATACCAAGAAGATTTAAGATTAGCCTTATCGTCTCTATTAGAAGAAAACAGAATTATATTTTTATGTTTTTTTTTAATTATTTTTTTCTTGTTTGCTCTTTTTCCCGCATGACGTCATCATCCGTTGCCAGAAAATTTACAAGAATGATCTCAGTATCATCTGATTTCGAAAGATTAGGACGGAAGACGTTATGCTTAAAAAGTTAATTTAAAATTTCGACGAATAAACCCTGTTTTTTTATACGTTCCACGTGGGAGACCCTGTCATCTTTGTGGATGCTGTGCTGATTGTCTTTTTATGGAATGGAAGGTGAAAAAGTTCTGGGCAGGAAAAATGTATGAGGTATGGGTATGTATCTGAAGTCACGGACTTAATAATCCAAGGCAATGGATCGAAAGACTCTGGCTGGAAAGGTCAAAAGGTCTTCCTCAACTAGTCTCTTCTGATCCAGCCTGCCACGCAGGATGTGGTCAAACGCATCCGCCGCCAGACCTAGACAAACCTCACCTTATGAAACCGGATAATTGGTGTGCAGGTCCACGTAAAGCGTCAGAATTTTAATAAAATTAAGCTTCTAATGGGTCCATTAATATCTTATTATTATTAATATTTTGTTTATTTGCCTGAATTAATAATTTAACATTATTAATACGGTATTTCTGTATAAGACGTTAATGATTAATATCTAATAATTAATAATTAATATCCATTAAGCTCAAAGTCATGTCCAGGTAATGGTAATCATAATTGGCACCTACTTGAAATACGCAGCATTCTGGAAATAGCAAATAACTTCGTAAGGAATTCGCCCAAAGACAAGATTAAACTAGATTGACGAAATACTTAGAGAAGATGTAGAAGAAGGCCTCCGTCGTCGAAGAACCTCTAAAAACCTGATTATATGCATCCGACAAATTTCCATAAAAACACATAATAAACTATACTACCCGGCTGAGTCCAAAATTCGTCGTAATTTTTATGGCTCACGATTGAAATAATGTTGTGAACTGAAAAGAGTTAGCGAAACTCCATCGAAAATCCTAAACAGAAAAATTAGAAAAAGATACCGGTACCTTAGAGACTCAAACCCAGGCCCTTCGTTTGAAAAGAGTTTCATTTTTGCCAAGCCTTGGGATGGGTTGTTTCAAAAAGTTTGAATAGTTCAACAAATATTTGTAGTTAATTTCCACGTTCTGTAAATGTTCAATTCGAGTTATGTTAATGCATCATTATAGGCCAGTTGCTTCATAAACTGAAATAATCACAGAACATGAATAGAAAATTCAAAGAACGTGAAAATTAACCAAAAATATTTGATGAATTGTTAATTTCTTTTTTAAAATAACCCATCCTTAATGTGTGCTCTCCCCACGCTGCGGTTCAATTTCCTACTTTTATGTAAATAGGTAAGGTTAGGTTGTGTGGGTTTTGTAAGTCGTATAATCACTGGAAACTCATATGAACTGTTTTTATAACAAAATTTACAATCTTATTGCTGCATCCTAATGTTACACAATGTAATCATCTGAGCTAGTATTAGCAAAGTGGTGAATAAGCGTGTGGATGCTTCCGTTAGATCCTGAAAAACGACATCGGCCACAAGTATTCATGTAGCATGTACTGTTTATATCTCGTGTACTCACCGGCCTGTATCCCCTGTATATCTATATTCTGTACCTGAATCCCCTGTACCCGTGTACCCACTATTTATAGCTATCTGCTGTATCCCATGTACCCACAATATCTCTCTACTGTATCCCCGTATCCAGCAACCAATGGAAGGCATCTCGCGAAGATCAGAAGCACCTCGGCATGGCGCCAAGCTAACATTCTTCATATCAGATATGCGATGAAGTGATGTACCTGGTTTACCTTGCGCAGCTGGATTTATTTCTTGGGAGATAAACTGGGGTACTTTGTAATAGTGAGATGTTTTGGAAAATTACCAGGAAAGGAGCTTTTAATGACACGCCATGAATAAAAGCTCATGTTCGTTAAATGATTTTGAAATATTCTCAATACAGGTATATACTAATGAGACAGGCATCTAAAAAGCCCATGTAATTAAACTGTACATGGATTAATAAATAAATAAAATCTATTATCAAATTATACGCAGCAACATAATTAATTTTTGGGTTTTTACGATTTATGAAGATGACATAATATGCCAATTTTTTCCTCGAGGCTTCCTGTGTGGAACTAATAAAAAAACGTCGAAATTTAAATTTATTGTCCAAACTTTTAAACTCAGAAGTACGTACTGAGATCATTCTTGTAGACTTGTGTAAAGGGAGAAGCGTTCGAAATCTCTACTGAAAATTGTGAAGGATAGCTTGACACTTTTATGATCTCTTTTCGACGAAAAATGAAGAGCAAAGATAATTTTATTTTTATTTTCTGGCTATGGGTGACGGCATCACGAGGGAAAAGAAACAAATGAGAAATACATTATTTCTAAATAAAATTTTGCCATGAATAGATAAGTAACTAGTAAGTAAAAGCGTCTTCTTGGGAGACATTGTACAGGTACAAACAACTTGTCTGTTTACAATGTCATTGGTAGACGTCACATAAATCTACGTTTACCATAAAGCAAATAACGGAAAAATTAAACGGTTTTAAGCATTTACAGACATAATCCATAGAAAATCGCCAGCATTTCTCAATGAGGCTGTATGGTGTACCCAGTGGTAATACATACGGCCTTATCATGAATCTATTACACCGGCACAGAGAAACAAGACAGATGTGAATATATCGGCTCGCAGGCTAAAACGGCCGCCGATGAAGCTGTGGATGGTACAAGAGAAGCTGGAAGGCTGCTGTATTTGGATATTGAGGTTGCAAACACCGACTTGCGTCTAGAGATTAAGGTAAGGCACACTTCATCAGGCGAGGTGTAAGCATGGTAACTTACCGACCTGAAGTTAAACAGTATATCTGTGGTAGTATTTAGTCTACCTATCCACCTGTAACTACGCCGGAAGACGGCAGTCAAAACTTAACCTAACCTCGCATATTTTAACGTCTCCTGCATTAATTCTTCCACTCTATGTAACCTAACCTAACTTAACCTAACCTCCTTCTCAAACGCTTCCTCATTGCTGAGGGTCGTGACGCGTACTCCAATTTCCATGGTGGACAAGGCTGATCCACTCCTCACGGTCCTGCGCTACGTGGAGAGCTGCGGTCACCGAAGTACCAGACGTCAGTGGTACTCGTGTCACTCCAACGCATTGGTAACCTACCTTTGTTATTTCTGTCTTCCACTAAGCTAGTGACTGTGAGTTTCTCTAAGTTCGAGTCAATATATAAGAGTTTGGCGAGCAATGTATCCAAAATATCTTATTATGCGTTGTAGGCAGATAGTAACCTAACCTAAGATGGACTGTTTCAATGATAGATAACCTGCATTCTTAAAAAATATGTATTTAGGGACTTGAAATCAATACTATGTACAACTGGAGCAGTGTATGTACAACCCGAGCAGTCCGCTCCAGGCGCCGGGTTGTCGAGGCGCCAAGGAGCCAAGAATCCAAGGCGCTGATAATAACCTATCACAGTGCCTTTGGGGTTTTTATTAGCGTCAGGCGCGTTTGGCTCTGGGCCGGCCCTGCTTTAACTGCTTAAAGGAAAAGATTTATCAATATGTATAAAAGATCGTTAAAATTGGCAAGGAAGCAATATTCGCTCCGAAATATACGAGAAAGGGTAAGAACTATTGCCAACTATAAAGAAAGTAAAGTAACTCTTGAGTTACTAAATCAAATGTGACGATTAAAATTCACTAGCTATAAGATGGAGAAATGTCACAGAGAATCTTAAATTCCAAGTAGAAATCAGACAGTTTTTTGGGTTAAAAAATATTTGGTCAGGAAGCAAGGACTTATTTTTATGATAGGATAGGTGGTACCTGTCACGAAATTCCATAAATTGTAGGGAAATTTGCTAAAATCTTTACAATTTTTTTACATCTTATTTTTTATTTTCATACATACATACACATGTCCTATGTGGTATAGGAGTAAGTCTCTCGACTAGCCATCTGTCGTGGGTTCAATTTGTGTTATTTGACATTTAATTAATTAAAATTAACATATAGTATTTTTGCAGCACGTTCCAGAGTGAAATACTCTCAGTATCGCCCTGGTGTAAGACCATCATTCAGAATAGAAATGGCTTGACCAGAATAGCCAGGAACTACCCCACCTACCTCTTCCTTGTATTATTCCCCTTTCCAATACCTTTAGCCTCACAACATATACCAATTGGAGATGACATAGTCTCACTGGCCCCAGATGGGAGCAATTAGTTCCGTTGTGCGGTATTCAAATCTATATTTATTTTTTTAATATATAGATAACCAGTAACAAAAAAAATATGATCAGTAACTAGTATATAAATAGGTTAGTAGTAGTATTTTGTGTACACCTCAACTGTAGCATATATCTACCCGTGGCGGCAGTTTTATAAGGCTAGAGGCAGTTAAAGTAGATCATATTGTTAACTATTCAATTCCCATGTTAAAGTTAATAAATAATTTTCTTTTCTCTTTAAATAAAATAGCTTATGTATAAAAGCTTACAAGGCAAAAAAAATATATAATAAATAAATAAACTACCTCCACTTTGTATGGCTGTGTCACCTACAGGTGACATTGGCCAATGTGCAGTTAAGACTCTGAAGAGACACAGCATTTTTATTATTCTTACAGTAGAAATAAAATATCAAAGTTTTATAATAATATTTACTTATATATAAAAACAGAGCACGAGAATGAATTTGGCAAATGGCGTGTGGCAATATTGCCAGAAAAAAAAGACCGAATAGAGTTACTACTTGCCTTTGCTATAGTAGTAGTAGAATTTAAAAATAAAATTTCGATGTGGGAGAAAAAAAAATAAACTTCTGTCACCTACAGGTGACACTGGGAATTGAAGAGTTAGATAGATAAAATATAGTACAATGTGAATGTAGTGAAAAGAAAAGAAAAGGATACTACATTGACTACTTTACTTTACTGTGTTTGAATGTTTTTAATAAATTTAAGGATATATTGAGTAAACTATTCCCAGCGAGTACGGACGTCATCGACGTTCATCCTCTTCCTTCTCACGTGTCTTGTTTGAAAACGAAAAAGACAGAAGATATTAAAGCGATAACGTCATATACAATCTCTTGCTGGACTAGTATACGTACTAAATTTAAAATGTATTTATTTTTAAAACAAAGAAAATAGACACCAATAAAAATAAATACATCTACATTGGAGATCATCGGGTTTGTCACTTGCCCTACCGCTCACATCATAGGATAAAAAAAAAGGTTTTTTTAAATTATTGCAAACGCAGGTAATGTTTTCTACCTCAAATATACATAGTATTATATTTGCAGTCACTATTGATATTTTTAGCTCTCTCACGCGATTTATAGTTCAAAATCAATATTTTCGTTCAGTTCTCTAAGTTGTTCGTTGTTCGCAAATTATCATTGTGTAGATTTTTACAAAACCAGCTTTTACCGTCCACCGCAACCTTGCTGACCACTAAAAAGTTAACTGCATTTATTAATGTTCTTGATAAATTTACAGGACAATAACCCTTGATGCCAGTTTGTATAATGCCAGAAAGTGTGGCCACAGCAAGCAATATCTTACTTCAATATTTTTGTAAGCTCACAATCAATTTAAAAATAATTAAAAGTGTTTTAGGGAATATACTGCACAACACACCGCGTATTTTTAAAAATTATTTTACAAAATTTACGTAAGTACTAATGGAGTAAATTAAACTACAAGTTTAAGTCAACTGGTTTAGCCAAATATATGTAGGCTACCTAAATTGTGATTTAATATTAATCGATGATTCGTTGTAACTTTGTACACTTTAATTTATAATAGTATGCCAGCAGATTTCGACAAAACCGCGCTTTCGTCGGTGCGAATATAAATGACTAAATATTAGCCTTCAAAATACCCGTAAGGCCCCGCATTCCGAATTTCTACCTAATTATAACATATTTCTACTGATTTATAACATATTTCTACTTATTTCTAACATATTTCTACCGATTTATACCATATTTCTACCGATTTATTACATATTTCTACCGATTTATAACATATTTCTACCGATTTACAACATTTTTCTATCGATTTATTACATATTTCTACCGATTTATAACATATTACTACCGATTTATAACATATTTCTACCGATTTATTACATATTTCTACCGATTTATAACATATTTCTACCGATTTATAACATATTTCTACAGATTGGTAACATATTTCTACCGATTTGTAACATATTCCTACCGATTTATAATATATTTCTACCGATTTATAACACATCTATACCGATTTATAACATATTTCTACCGATTTATATCATATTTCTACTGATTTGTAACATATTTCAACCGATTTATTACATATTTCTACCGATTTATAACATATTTCTACTGATTTATAACATATTTCTACCGATTTATAACATATTTCTCTTGACTCTTGAACACTTTAAGTTTTTAAGTTCGTTAAAAAATTTATGTTATTTTTTAAAATAAATATCTACACATTTGTAGAGCCGAAATGGTAATTATATAAAAATTCCTCGTTAGAAAAAAGTGACGAAAATTACTTAAAACACATTCGTTTCTCTTATTTAACATGTTATAAATATGAAAAAAATCATTGCACCTTTAAGTGCAACTGAGGTATTTATAGAGAGATGTTTGCTCTATTTTAAACTAATCAGGTTTTATGTATTTTCACATTTTCACTTAATTATTGTCGTTTTTTTATACTAGTGCGCTCCCTCTAACAAACTTATATAAATAGCTCTCTTATTTTTGAACGCTTGCTACGTAACCTTAACTGCCCCAACTAAAGCGCTGTTTTGAATTCGGTTGGCATGTGGTTTTAGATTACAGTGATGTTTACAAAGTTACAGTGTTTTATTTAATAATAATTGTTATCAATTTCTGTAGCTTTCACCAGGTGACTTAAATATAAACGATTTATATTTTATATTGTAGTATTTCACCGTTCGGGATATCTCTAAGTTTTATTAGACCTATACCGTTTTTACGTATTTAAAAAAAATCGGCTTTAGAAAACGGTCGTCTACCTGAATGGTAATTTCTCACAATTGGCGATCAAATAGGCAGCAGGAAATAATCGAACGGCACATCCGACATAACAGCAGCACGCTTCGTCTCCTACTAACCTTAGTCCAGTCCCCAGTTCATCCACTCCGAGAGCAAGTTTAGTCGAAGAGGAAAATCTATCTTCAACTAAAATAATTACGAGATATTTATTTTGAGTACTGGATTGTCAAGAATAATTTAATTTTGTGAAATTTATTTGCAGATTTAAAATAAAATTATATGGAAATTCTGTGAAGTGTGCAGTAAATTATTTATGTTTTATGTCTTCCTTGGTTTGACATAACTATATCACATACACAATCAGTGAACCAAATCTTGTTTTTTTTCATTTTACGTGCAAAGTTGAGTGTTTCCCACGTAACTCATGATAGCTATATTGTCTTATGGAGGCTTTACCTAAATGATGTGTTCTCTTGTGTTTAGTTTTGTATATTTTTAAACATATTTTTTGATCCATTAAAGCTCATGAACTTTAAATGACTTATTATTTTTAAGCTTTCGATTCATTTTAACACAGCTTAAGCAATAACTTATGTAAATTAATGCTGAAAATTAGAGCTTTTTCCACCAAAACATATCTTTAAACTTCATTAAAAATGTTATAAATATTTAATCTTAAACTAAGCTGGTCCGCAAATATATTTTTTCCACCCAAAAGCAATTCTTTTATATTACGTTTGTTTAATGATTTAACCTCATTTTAAACAGTTTCCAAATATATTTCCTTGCAAAATTATTTTCCTATTTTTAAACAAAATTACATTTTGTAAAGATTTAATCATCTCATAAGAGACGAGATTTTTTGTTTTTAAATATTATGCATTAAGTAAAAAAAAACACCTTTATTTTAAATAATCAAAGCAATCTTACCTTTTACACAGATTCGCATGAGAATGCCAGTAACCCCATGGCCTATGAAACAAACATGAACACCACTTTGTGGTCACAATTTCGGATGAAAAAAACAACCGAAGTCACTTGTAACCAGATTCGAAGCCACAAAAAAAACTTCTTCGAAGGAAAAAATAAGAAAAAACACTCAAATCCAAAACAATTTTTGCATACAAAAAAATTTTTTTCTAGTCCAATTTTTTTCAGATCTTCGAATAAATTGATAATAAAATAAAAAAACACTTAATTTTCAAACTTTTTTTATATAATAGATTTTTTTTTTTTTAAGTTCTGAATGACACTCGCGAAACGTCGAATGTTTACGTTCGTATTTGAGAAAGAAGTGTGTTGAATGAGTAGCACACGTGCGCAGGTGTTGGTTGCACCACGACCGGTCGGCTGAACTGCTGCGGCCTGACTACTGGTAGTTGGGTATACAGTGTACAGCGTACTGGGTGGAGTGGTGCGGTGCACGGGTAGAGTGTGCCTGTGAGTACTGTGTGTGCGAGGTTTAGGTGCGGAGATGCGGAGAGTCGCGTGTGCTCTGTCAAGCGGCTGATCAGAACCGACCGGGAAGCTGGGGACATTGGAACAGGACCGGCATTCGGAATTACTTACAAAACTTTTTAGAACAAAAATATTATGATTTCACTAAAATGATTCTTACCAACGTATCTTTTTTTTAAAGCTTAATTGAAACTAGTTAGAATCATGTCAGACATTTTCCGCTAAGTAAATAATTATTACATTTCACGATTTTTAACATGACAACTAGGTAGGTACTTACTATTGTTAATTTATTTATAATTCCTCGTTACGAATTCCACTTACGTGCTATCATTGGATATTATCGCCCTGGTACAAGATTCTTCTAAATCAGGATTTTTTTTTAAAAAGCTTACATTAAAACATAAATAATTTATATAATATAAATTATAACATTTAACCAAAATAATTATCGTGTTTCCCTTATCAGGTATAAGAGCTCCTTTTTACATGACCAATGATGACTGTACATATAATATTCTGTAAAATATATATACACATAAATGTAAACCATATTCGTTTATATTACAATAAAAAAAATAATCAGCAATAGAAATAATGAAATCAAGAAAATACATTATTATTATACATAATAGAGAAAATCATTTTCAATTAGAAATAATGTGCAATATTTATAAGAAAAACTCTATTTTCATAACTTTTTAAGGTTATTCCCAAATTCATCAAAATTTTCTTCAATGATAATGTGATTCAAATAATAATAGATGACAAGCGAAAACTAAAAAAACACATTTTCAACGAAATTGAACACATTAAATATTTTTTTACAAATAACATCAAAAACAACGTTGTTAACAAAATGCATATATTTATAAATATGTACCGTTAAAATATTTCCTTGGTTTTTCCATTCCATTTCGTAAATTCTGTAATGCATGGTCATTTCTAAAATACATGAGTAATGACTTTTTCCATTGTTTTCACAAAAGTAACTCATATACGGACCAAATGAGTTGTTTTTAGAATAAATATTGGGATCTCAAGACAAAAATCAAAATTGTCAAAAAAAATATTGGATTTCCAAAAAAAATATTTTTCTCTTATAGCCAGTCCGGCCCATGCTGTATATTGCCATCTTACTTCAACGCGGGCCCGCTGCGGGCTGCATTTCCCCGTTGGGCCGATTTCACTGGCGGTTCAGTAACATGGTTGCCAATCAAATGCAATTATGCTATCACAACCAACCAAGATATGCCGTTTATACTCTGCACTATCTTCTATTGTCCAGACGACAGGTCATTTCCACATTTTCTTATTATTAGTTGTCAGGTCAACTGTACATATTCAAATTCGCCAGGTTAATTCTCTACATTATTTGTGAATAGGAACACACATCACGTTATTAATAATTTTCTTCTGCGACAGTTCTAAAGCTGTTTGAGATATTTTGTATTAGCCACTGGAGCGACAGCGCAATTTAAAACTTTTTCTCGGATTGCTCGAGATTTTTTAAGGGTCATTTTGAAAATTTTCCGCCCAAATTTAAAAAAAAATCATACCTCCGAATTTTAATAAGGAGACATATAAACCGAATAAAATGCTTTATAGTCAATTAATTCACCTATATTTAAATAACTATCCAATATTTTTAGGATTTGTAAATAAATTATTAAAGAATCATTTATAAAGTTTTACGAATGGTAGGAAAATGTGGTCTAATTTTGGACCGCTGTCAATCGCAGAAAAATAAAAGCGATAAATATTTTGCCCTTAGTCGCTCCAGTAGGTATTTAGTTCTGTTTCTCTCTATTCCACTACTAAAGTTATGTTTTTCTGTTATCATTTTCATATATATCATATTTTTGTACAGATTAATTTACGTCCAGTAGTTTACGCCCAGTAGAAATGCAATCTTCCATATATTAAGTATATATAAAAAAACATGTTTCTTTGTTAGACCCTTGTTATTTCCTATACCATTCATCTGATGGCGAAAAAACTTTTGTGAGTTGTTGTGCGCACGTCCGCAAAGGTTTCTATATATAATAATGAGCTCTTGCGTTATGAAATTAACTTAAAAATTTAAAAATAGGTGGAGTGAGTTGTTTGAAAATGTGAATATTATAATATATAGTTTAGCGGCAGGGAAAGAAAGAGGTAGGAAGAATGCGGGAGGGGGGAGAGGATTAAAAGAGGGGCAGAGGGGGGACTGCAAAAGAGATAGGTGATAGCAGAAGGTAAATTTTTAAAATCCATCCTTCTCACACGGACAGCTGTATGTGGTCTGCTTACGAGTCGGAAAGCCTTCTAATATCCTTTCTGAAAAAAAAAATTATGCATCCAAAATCATTTCAATAACCAGAATTAATATACAAGCAGTCCTGTAGGAGCGTTCAAAAGGTCTCCGTCAACCAGTCTCTCCCGATCCAGCCATTTATTTTATGGCATTTATTTTCTATCAATTAATATTTTTAAAAACTTTTCAATTTTTAAATGTGTTCTGAGGCAATATTATATAGCTATCTTTTTGAAATCTTACTAATATTATTAACGCGAAAGTTTGTATGGATGTATGTATGTTTGTTACTCTTTAACGCAAAAACCGCTGAATGGACTTTAATGAAACTTTAAAATAATATAGCTCATACATCAGAATAAAATATAGGCTATAATTTATACCCAAAGCTCGCTACTTTCCCTATATTACAAATAATAATTATTTTTAATAGAAAATGTCAAAATTTGAGAATGACATTTTGAAAAACAATGATTGTAAAAGCAAAATTCTATTTTAGAAAATATTTAAATTGGTGAATTTATTTGAAGTACTCACCCTTGAATCGAATCAAGAATTATAGATATTTTAAATAAATAGATTAAGAATTTTGGTATAAACATAGATTGGACCTATGAAACGAAAATAGGCTAATCGAAGTACTAATCCTAGGCAGACGAAGTCGCGGGCAGAAGTCTAGTTCGATATAACTTTGTTTGAAATATTCCTTGTGCGATATTATTAGAAACGACATTTCAATCCAGAGTTGTTAACTTTAACCACTTGAGCGATTGGTGTTCAATTTTTGATTTGGCCATTCGATTTAATTAATATCATTCCTCAAAATATTAATATGGAAACATATAAACTGTATACTGCGGTTTAAAGCTAATGAATCCACCTAGATTTCACCGTTATTCCAATATTTGTAGGTTTGCTAAATGTGGTCCAATTTTGGACTGATATCAATCGCAGAAAAATAAAAGCGGTCCAAATTTGAACCTAAATTGCACCAGTGGTTTTAAAGTGTGAAAACTTTACCCAGTGTGAATTGTGTTTTAAATTCCAAAACAATAAGACAATTTATTTGCAATCTACGTCTGGTAGTTATAACTTTTTGTTAACATTTAGCAAGGATTTAATTGCGAAATAATAACGATAACTTTTTTCATTGTTTACATTTCGTCAATTTCATTGTTAGACATCTAATTTATTTTAACGTCGCATTGTTATCGTGAAATTATTCTTTCCCTCTTGTACGTAGTTAGTGTCCAACGCAACCAGTTATGTTTTTTCATAGGACATTTTGGTAGCATTTTAACGGTACAAGTATTTTATATTCTTGCGTGTGAGTTATTGCTGTAAACCTTTTTTGTCAAACAGACAATCCAACCGCAATGATGACATAATATTTTTTCCCAGTCTGGATTGTTAATTAAATATTTGGATTGCAATAATATTCCTGTTAGAATATGATTATAAAAAATAATAGTACAATATTTCTGTGGCTCTGTTCTGTCCCTGTTATAGTTTTGCGTAAATATTTGATGTCAAAAATCCATGGGCAGGTAAAACTTTAAAAAAATTATACCTCTTAGTTAAGATACTTGTATGTGTGGACAATTGTAATAAACAAAGAGGACAAAAATATCAGGTTCAGGAAAAACAAAAACAAAAATAATTCAGAAGGCCGGAGTGGATACCGCCGCCCTGGGACCCATTTATTGCAAAAAACCTCTGCCTTAGGTCACCCTAAGTGGTTCACTACGTTTGGTCACTCAGCAAGGTTCATGACGAATGCACACCTAATGCGTGGCGGGAGAACGGGTTTGGTTGATGGAGACCTTTTTACCCCTGCAGCCGGAATCTCTCAACCCACCACAGTGGGAGGGATGGATTCATACGTCGGTTTCTCCTGGCCACACGAATCTCAGACTCCTACTCACCCCTCATACTTCTTATCTTCCCAGATCTTCCTCTCCTTCCTTAAAAAGAACTTCTACATAGCATCCAAAAAGACAACATCGGCTCTGAGGAAAATTATTTTCCCCAGAGCCTTCTATGTAGAACTAATAAATATAGTTCCTTTTTTTACTTTAAAAATCATAAATAAAGTAAACACAAATACAAAAAAACCAACTTTGTATCTTGATGAAGAAACCTTTTGTGTTGAACAGGTAGATAATTTTATTAAAAATAGTGGTGGAAACAAAGTTGATTATTTTCTTTTAATTTAAAATGAAACCATAAATAATTTTGCAATTATTCAAGAAAATGACAAATTCTTCAGTAAGCCCTTAAGAGCAGTCAATTTTTAAGCGTATTTAGTTAGTTATATTTGCCAGCGAAAAGGGAAAATATAATTCAGGAAGTTGTGTAGATTTTAAACATACTACATATCTCTATTTTAGTTTGTTGCTTACTAACTGCTTTCTACCGAACTACCTTATAATATTGTTAAAGTTTTTCAAAATTACCTACAACAAAGTCAGTTCTCGTTTTAAAGAGAAAAAATCATTTGCTATATATTTTGTTGGACATGTAAACTCGAGGGCTTTCCTACCTCTTTCCTCCTTTTTTCTTTCCTGATTCCTCTTTTAAGTGTGCCTCAATTCCACCATTGAATTTATTTACATTTAGCCATCTTCTTTGTATCATAATTTCTCCAGTTGACATCCCTGTTTGCTATGAAGGTCTCTGCGTTCCACACGCTAATTACAGAAACGGTATGCATTATTATGAAATTAGCAAATACCGTATGTATTGAAATAAGAGTGAAAGGCGGCGCGAGATGTCCCCACACTGGGAAAGCCCAAACCACAAGGCTCTTGTGATTCACACTGCCCTTTAAACAGCAAACATCTCATTATTATGTAAATATTATTTTGTGTAAGCACCTCGAACGAGGTGGGCCTACAAAACTGTGTTTTTTTTAAACGTTATTTTCGTGACACGTCAAAATATCTGTTAACTAGAATAAACATTATTTCTCCGATTTTTGTTTTTATTTTTTATTTTTTATTTTTATTCATTTTAGAGATTTTTGCTAAAATAAAAAGTGTGAATATGGTAACAATCACCAACGTCCTAGCGAAAGTAGGCGCAATATTTTTCCGCAAAGAAATTTGTATTTTTAATACATAAGGTAGACTGTAATAAAAAAGTGACACAACTACGGGAATAGCGTAATGAAAAGTGAATTTTTAAAAGAATCTGTCTTACCTTATTTTTTACGCTGCATTTTTTCGTGGGAATCGATAATATTTTTATTTATTTATTTATTAAATGAATTTTGTACATTGTATAGATATTGTGTTATTTCATCCGCAATGCTAGGGATGTCCCTGTGTTATGGCGGGTGAAGTTTACAGATAATATAATTTATGGTGATGAAGTATACTGATAATATAATAATTGATGATTTTGAAGTTTACAGTTAACGCAGCAATGAATTTATGATAATTAAGTTTATATATAATATGATAATTGATCATAATGAAGATTACACATATGGCACTGAGGAATCACTCGGTTAATCACTGCACAAGCTTCCAAAACCGACTTAATGATAAAATTGTTTCAAGGTCATTGAGTTATGAAATCCACACTGTCAGACAGGAAAAGGTAATGAATAATAGGTTGGGTGAAGGAACAGTTGCATATATGTAGTTACGTCAACATTCCGCCCACCTAACTTTGAAACGAAATTATTAAAAAACGCAAAAAGTCGCCACGGTAATTTATGCTATTAATCAAAAATAAAATATTTTTTATGATACGTAAGCACACCAGCTGTCTTTTTTGTATTTATCAAAGGAAAAGAAAAAGAAACTAAATAAGATTTTAACAGAATTTGAATTTTTACTTTGAAATTTGACTAAATTTAATCACAATACTAAGTCATTGTTTTTAAGTAACCAAATGATGATACCACTTGCTCTCTTTCACCGCGTCTTGCTGATAAATTTGCTCAACTTTACAAACATTTATTTATATTGCAATATTTACATATTACTAAACTTTACATAAGAAACAACTATATTTCCATTTATACAACGACTAACAGTTAATGCACGTATAGTCCGATTTTTGCAAGTACTATCAAGATGTGTACATAATTAGTTACCATTATGAGACAAAGTATCAAGTGGGTGCTAATATTCTGCACAAAAATGGTCATGGCAACAGATTAAATAATTTAGAAGCACTTTCTCACAAACTCATAAAAATCCCATTATCCGGTAATCACCTATTTAGTTGAAGCTTTGTGTCTTTAGATATAATATGGTAACCCATTATATACACATTTGTCTCTTTCTCTCTGTTACTAGGTATGTTAGGTTTTAATTTTTTTTTCTCTTTATTTTTTCTCATTAGATGAAGTTTAGTAAAATGTAAATATTGCTGTAAAAATAAATGTTTGTAAAGTTGAGCAAATTTATCAGCAAGACGTGGTGAAAGAGAGCAAGTTGTATCATCATTTGGTTACTTAAAATAAATAACAGTTAGATAGCATGAAACGAATTCTTTGGTAACTTCAAGACTAACTTTATTTACTTTCTTGAAACTATAACAAAATAATCAACAAAATTTTATGTTGTCCTGTTTTACTACAATATTTTCATAGATATCTACATTTCTGAACCTTTGCTTAAAAAATTACTCAAATTCATTTCTATATTTCACTGTTTTACTACGATATTTTCACAGATACCTATTTCTAAACCTTTATTAAAAAATTACATTTTTTACTTGTACTTGAATATAGTACATAATGTATTTTTAATTAGTTTAATTTTTAATTCGTTTTTCATCTCGTAATAATTTTTTTTTAAATATTTCATTAGTCTGTCAAACCACAAAGTGATTGATTTTTACCAAAAATATATATTTTTTTTTTTAAAAACAAATAACAACTGCTTAAAATCCCTTACACATATATATAGATGTATATATTCAGTATCCCAGCATTAGTACCTTGCTACATAATAGAATTTGAAATTTAGTATACATATACAGGTAGTAGGTAGCTTTCCTTCACTTTTCAATTCCAACTCATACAACATCTCCCACTATACTTATCCTATCCATCATTCTGTGCTATAATTAATTACATAATTGTGACATAAGCGAATGAAACGTTTTAATAAGCAGATGTCATTGTCAATATGACACTTGACGACAATCTGGCTCAAAACTTGATGGACGTTGTACCCAATAACTAGTGACGTATAAATATACTTCGCGGACAAAAGTCATATAAAAAAAGTAATCCGCAATTGCCTAAATGTATAAAAATGACACCAACCTTTAAAGCCAATGTCCTCCTATAAAAGCGGCTCTTCCAGATCTCATAGTTGGCATACACACGTTAAAAACACCGTACAATTATAATATGTGAGAAAACAAATTTGTGAAACATGTAACGTACAACACGATACTTGTTTTCCTTTGTGGTTTTTCTTCCAGAAATCTTTCTACCTAGGATCAGTTTCATTTTGGCGATCCCTAAAAAAATTATTACCTGTATGTATTTCATCAATCGATAGTACAGGTACCTGAAGAATTGGTACTTTATCAAATAGATTTACGTGCTGGGCAGCCGTCAACACGGTCAATTCGGACAACACGGTCTACATGGTCAATTTGTCGATTTCCAAAGGTTCATTGGAGGGCCACCGTGGCACCGTGGGCAATACAAATTCCCGGCACAGAAGACCACCGGCACCGCCTTAGTATTGTAACACGTTGTCTGTTGGAGTCGGTCCCTTTTCCTTCAATATTGCCGAATCGTGATGATATTTATTGTCTGGACAGACAAAGTTTATACGCTGATTTAAGACTGAGACTATAGATCTGTAGAGAACGATGTTTAAATACATCTATATAACACCACAGATGATCACAGATATTTCACAATTTCAGGTTAAACGATTAAAATCAATGAATATGAATATTTATAAAGAGTTTGAAATCAGCGAAATGGTTATCTATTTAACTACGATGGAAACAATCTTTCGAAACTATTGACATACCTACTCGGTGTAACTCGGGCACAAAGTTAAGTTAGCCTCTCAGAAGCTTTATTTAGCTCAGTTAGATGAATATTGGGAGGTTCAACAGTTTGAAATGGACACAAAGTGCAATCGCACGAAGCTAATGAATCTATCCGCTATATATCTAAGTACCAGAAAAAATGTTGACTCTCTCCCAAACCAGGAACTGCATTCAATGAATGGGTTGAAATCTGCAGAAATCTGCGCTATTTGGATTTGAGGCCACAGCACTTAACCAAACTAAAAACTATTTTTTTTAGTAAAGAATATCGAATACGGATATCTGCCACTTTATTTATTTATATTTCAAATTATATAGATATATGCCACAAAAAAAAATCGATTTTACGTTTTTTCAAAGGTAATTATTGCTTTTTTTAGTTAATTATAATTATTAATTAAATAAACTTACATGCAATGAAAAATAAAATAATCTTACCTTATCTACTGTTTTAACGCAATGAAAAACAAAATAAAAAGTAAAGCATCATAAAAATCCGTTTTTTGAGAAAAAAAAAATTGATATATATATGTAACTAACTAAACTAACTAACTAACCATCACGCCGTTTCCCCGCAGGGGTAGGCAGAGAGGACGGACCGCCAAACAACTCGATCTTGGCACACACTCCTTGCCTCATTCACATTCATACATCTTCTCATACATACTCTTCTATTATTATAGCCCGACTCAAGTATCTGATTTACTTGATCGTGCCACGTCTTCCTTGGGCGTGCTTCTCAGCTTCTTCTACCATTTACATTCGCGTCATAAATTATCTTTACACTCCTTTCTTCATTCATTCGCTCATATATATATAAAAATAATATAAATATGTGTTCTATAATAAAAATAATACAAATATGTGTTCTGACGTTAATCGGTCAGTTTTAAAATAAATTTCGAGCTCATAATAATGTTTTATTTTATTTTATATTGTATTATATTTTTAAACTAAATAATTCAAAATTTTAATTTTTAGTTAATTACCAATGATGCCTCCAAAATCATGAAAAATTTGCTAGGTTTCAAATTGATTACGTATTTTGGCTCAACAACATCCCAAAAGATTACATAAATCTCGAAGGAAACCTCGGGACCTCATTAGGGGAAAAAATATTTTTGCGAGTGGTATATTTTTTTGTTACCAATTATAACACTTCCATTAAAGTTCTTTCCTCGTGGATTTGAACATTCGATCCAGTCAGTATTCGGGTCATGCCCCGTCCTTTTAGTAGTATCAAGTACGTTTATGCAGCGCGGCGTGTTTGTACTGTCTGCGCCTGACTGTGCCTGATGCCGATGACGGACGACCGATAATCGGAAAGCGTGGTGCACCAGGCGACAGTGTGAATGGGCCTTAAAATGGATCAGGTCTGAGAAATTACCTATCAAGATGAAATTTATTTAAAATTCTACAGAAAGGGTTTTGATTTCTCGAAACCTTAACCTACTAACCAAATGTTATTATTTAGAATCTTGCTGTACTCTTACCTTTATGTACCTGAAGATATAAAACTGAGAGAGGTTGTAAATTCTCGGGTTTAACTGACGGTTTAAAGTTATGTAAAAAGTTATAGTATTATTATATAGGATATAAGCATTAAACCCTGAAATCGCACTAGGTTATTGCAGCGAATGAAATAACCATAAAAACCTTTTTTCTCGTAATCTCTATTTAACGATTCAAGTAATTAACAGTGTTGCAATATTAAGTATATGTAATATCATTATCGTACACAATTTTAATTCCTAGGTATCGGATAATAAAAAAAAATTGAATCATGGTACGTACTAGAGAATCTAATGAGAAATGAAAGTGAGAGATTGATAAATGATAAGGTATTAAAGGAATTGTCTAATTATATAAACAAAGAAATATTTGAAAGCGAATAATTATAATAAAAACCAAGTTACAGACGAGTACAGGAATAGGCAATTCATTGACGATTTCTAGGGGTAAGGAGTAGAGAGGTAGACGAAGGGTAAGGCTCTCGACTAGTAATCCGAAGGTCGCGGGTTCAAGTAGCGGCATGCACTTTTTATTTAATTAACTTATGTGTAACACCACCATTCAGAATTGAAACGTTGCTTGAAATGGCTTTAGCCGTGTTCAGTAACCAGATCTGAGTAGCCAGGTACTTTCCCACCTTCCTTTTCGATATTACCTTCAGCCTCACAGCATACCCCAATAATTGTCTTACTGGCAATTGGGATTCTTGTGTGGTATTCACATAAAAAAAAGTTTTTAAAATAGTTTTCCTATTTTTTTTCTTCACATTTATTTCAACTAAAGTTACATTACACGATTTAAAAAAAACTATTGTAATGTACAGTAATTACAGTAATGTACAGTAATTACGTGCTTTCGAAAATTCATGAGTATTTTAACAAAGTAAAAAAAATCACCCTTAAACCTTTAAAACCCTTAAACCTTCCTTGGTATTTTTTGACATCGAGTCACAGTTTTATGAAATATATAGAAGTATCTAACCTTTTTTCCTTAAATTATATACAACAAACTCATACTTCATAAGTACAAACAAAATTGGTTGACCTATTTAGATCCCTACACTAATAAGCCACACACACTCATTAGGTAGGTGCTCTCCTAAGCGAGCTATATCCTCTTAGCGCTAATCAGCAAAGTTCTCAAAAGTCTGATAAATCGGCCTCAATTCCATAGATTCCGTGAAGTAATGGATGCGTCACTATTATGCGGTGTGACATAATTTCCATAGAGAGCGACGAATTAACTGTCACTGTGATAATATGATTTGCATACCAAATCGGTGGCGTGGCTATTGAATATTTATGCTAACGAAATGGAACCTTATCATTCTCAAAAATTATACTATTAATATCTTAGTCTCTGAAAAACAAATTAATATTTTTGTTTGGATCCCGAATGTGTCGAAATCCCACACATTCACTAGCCTAAAGTCAGTAGGATTGTGGTACCATGATGGTACCCCTAATTGGGGAATATCGCTAGGCTGAAAGAAGTAGGGAAAGGTAGGAATTGAAGAATATATAAGATGAAAAGAACTTGACTATTCCAATCCGATTACCAAACACGGCTAGATATAGCCATTTAAAGCAGCGTTTCGATTCTGGTGGTCTCTTAACAGGGTAACACTGACACTGGGCGACACATTCTCTCTGGGACTAATGTAATATAAAATCGTTCTTACATAATCAATCTTATTTTTAATAACAATATTAAAAAGGGAATGCCAAGCATTCCCTTTTTACTAATAACCTGACAATTCACATTTGAAAACTTCATAGTATTATCATCAAAGACTGAAAATATAACTTGTGCAATGTTTCTTCAAAGACTTTTCAAGAGGACAAGATTTAACCAGCCACACTGCGCGTGGTGGGAATCCGTCGCATTTGTCCGCTCAGCTACTAACCCGTCTACGTTTCTAATATTCCTTGTCAGATTAGTACCTACCTATCCAATTTCCCGTTTGAGTGGGGAGTATGGGTACCGTCGTCCTGGGTCCCATTTATTGGATAAGCAAACCCCTGCCATAGATCACCCAGAGTAGTTCGCTACGTTTGATGACTTAAAAGGTGTACATTGCTTAAGATTTGTCTGGGTCTCAATGGGGGATCCGTCTGCCCATCAACTGCATGGCAGGCTGGATCGGGGGAGACTGGTTTAGATGGACTTTTGAACATCTCTCGGAACATGACCCTACACGTAGGGGGAGGGATGAATTCGTACGTCCGTCACTCCTGGACACAAAATCCCAGATTCCTACCCACCCCTCACATTTTTTCCTTCCCAGAACTTACCCTCTTTCATTTCTAAAAATACCCTCCACACGTCATCCCCAAAGATGATATACGTCCTCAGGGGAATTATTTTCCTCAGAGCAAAAAAAAAATCAACAAGTGAATCATCCAGGTGAAAATTGTGAAGGAGATAAATAAAAAATTAATTACACCATGCTGCATTTTTGTCATATAAATTTTCTATAATAATTACTGGAAAGTGGTTTTTTCCGAGATTAATTACTTGTTGCTTTACATACTACTGATAAACAAATCATTGCATTATGAAACACAAAAATTTCAGAATGTTTCCTAAACAATACAGGTGTTTTACAATTAAAATTAACACAGGTAAAACCGTTCATACTATCTGGTATTAATAATAATTAATTCATAAGGTGGCCTGTTTGTCTGTGTCATTTTTCGGTCAAGGTAACATATTTTCTTTATTATTCAAATTACTCAGTAAAATTGGTACACACTTTCGGTTTTTCTGTTGACAATGACACGGTGTTGAATCATTTGAACCTTGTAACATTACTTATGCTTTGTGGTTTGTTATTATACAGATCCTTAAAAAATATATGTTAATCTGACCGCAAGAAAGCAGGATTAGAGTGAAATAATACTGTGAAGGTCGTATTCAAATTTCCTTTCAGTCGATTTACTGGGGAAATTTAATGTTCTTTGACCCTGAACTAATAATCTATAATATAAAAATTAATGTGTGTTTTTTTTGTTTGTTCGTACCTTATGCGCGGCCATACCGTTCATCCAATTGCGATGAAACTTTGGGAATATGATGTGCGCATACCCGGGATGGTTATAGGATCTCTGGCGTTATGAAATTATTTCCTTTACTATTTATACGATTGCGATTAAAATTTCATCCGATTGCTATTACTTTTTTTTGAATTGTTGTGAACATGCCCGTGAATACTTCCATATCTATATTGGTGAGCTCTGGCATAATTAAATTTGCATAAAAAAATAAATAGGTCACGCGAGTTGTTGGAAAAATTGGTGTATTTTATGGAGTTAGGCAGCAGGGAAAAAAGGCTGGGGGGAGGGGTTAGCGGGAAAGTCGGTTGGGGAATTAAGGAGGGGGCTTCGCGGGAGGGGGGATGAGAGAGAGGGGAAGGCGAAGAAGGTGGAAGCGGAATGCGTAAATAAGGGTGGTTCGCGAGAAGGGGGAGAGCGGGAGAGGGGAGGGGGAACGCGGTAAGGGGAAAAGGAAGAGGAGTCGGAAGGGGAACGGGGACGAATGGGAAATGACACTAAGGCAGAAACAATTCATTTATTTAATTTTTTCAACAAACTTTCTGTTTATGTTTATAATGAAAAATCAAAATTTCCGTCTATGTTTCAGAGTACTTTTTTAAATATCTTGTATAATATGTACCCGTGGTGTGTTTATACTCTTCTTTTTTCTACATACTTGTATTTATAATAGCTTACTCTTTGCACTTTTATGTTACTACGATACTTACTTCTTAATTTTTTTGTCATATAACTTCCGTTTACATCGGCGTTAATAAATAAATATTATCAGTATTATAAGAACTTATTTTCTAACTTTTTTCACAACCACTCCCTTTTTATAACTTTTAAAAGTTATTCCCATCAATGTAATGTAATATAACACTAATAAACTAAACAAAAATATGGAAATGAACAAAACACAGAAAAAAAAGAACTTTTCAACTCCCATGCAATTTCCCTTTTCATAACTTTTAAAAGTTATTCCCATCAATGTAATGTAATATAACACTAATAAACTAAACAAAAATATGGAAATGAACAAAACACAGAAAAAAAAGAACTTTTCAACTCCCATGCAATTTCCGTTTACATAAGCGTTTATAAATAAATAATAATAGTATTTTATCTTTTGTCGTAACAACTCTCTTTTTATAACTTTTAAATGTTATTCTTATCAATGTAATGTAATATAACACTAATAAACTAAACAAAAATACGGAAATGAACAAAACACAGAAAAAAAAGAACTTTTCAACTCCCATGCAATTTCCGTTTACATAGGCGTTTATAAATAAATAATAATAGTATTTTAACTTTTGTCACGACAACTCTCTTTTTATAACTTTTAAATGTTATTCTTATCAATGTAATGTAATATAACACTAATAAACTAAACGAAAATATGAAAATGAACAAGACACAGAAAAATAAAAGATAACGGTAGCGAATGGGACTCTTTTTACTTTTTACTTTTTTTTTACTCTTATTTTACTTACACTTATTGAACTCCTTTGTCCAACTTTACATAATAATGAAACACCTGTGTGTACCTATACTTACAGAGTTTTGTTTGTTATTTGGTTTTTAATGTTATCAGTGACAACCCTGGCAAAAACCAAAATACGAAATTTTAAATATAAGTACCTATGTTAGTTGTGAATCTCTAACTTCAAGTCACAGGTGTAAATATAAATGTAAGTCAGTAGTTATAAGTCTTAGACGTAAGTCACTAGCTATAAGTCTTAGATGTAAGTCACTAGTTATAATTATAAATCTTAGTTTATTTGTACGGAGCCCTTGAGGTGATTTTTCACGAAAACGGCGCTATACAAATTAGCCAAATATTTTTTATTATTAACGCACAAGGCTTTTAGGTCTATTATTATTATTATTATTATTATTATCATACCTACTTACATATTTCGTATTCTACCTACTTACATATACATTAATTATATATATTAATTGTTATATAATACACACTTTATTATTATACTCCCGAACAACTTACCTTATAATGTGTACTGCAAGGAATCAATTTTTTTCTATTTTCGGTGTTTTAGTGCGTAGAACAGGAGTACCTATCACATTTTATTTCTACCAAATGATATCAGCAGTGCTCTGGTTGTTTTGAATTGAAGCAGAATATCTCGATTGGAGGAGCGATTAATTTCATCATCCGGAACACCACTCCGGTTGACTTTAATTGAACCTGAACACTAAATAGTATACAAATAAACTAACTCTGGTTAAAGAAGCGATTGATTTCATGATCCGGAACAGAGCTCTAGCTTGACTTAAGTTGATCCTGAACCTTACAAAAGTTGATCCTGAACACTAGGTATTATAAACAGAAAGCTGACTAATTCGAGGAACGATTGGTACTGTCATCCGCGTGAATCAACAATGAATAGGTGCACATGTCACAAAGTCATTTATGTGCAACAAAAACAAAGTCGAAGACAGAACCGATCCCTGCGGGGCGCCAACATTTACCGAATGCGAGGAAGAGGTGAAATCATCAGCAACCGTCTGAATCAACCTCTCACTCAAAAAGTCGGCAATCCACATACACAAGGATACGGGAAGTCCGTAAGAAGGCAGTTTGTTGACAATTCCTCTGTGCCAAACCCGGTCAAATGCCTTGTTTGTCTATTATTACAAAATATTTATATATTATTTGTTCAATTCCATTTGTTTTTTCATCTCTTTTCTATATAATTTTATATTTCTTTCTTTCTTTCACTCTCTATAAAGAAGCGTTTTTAGTAAATACATATCTGTAATTAAATGTATGAGACAAAAACATTATTTATATTTTTATTTTAAACTTTTTAACATAAAGAGTTCAACCTCAAATTATAATATTTTAATGAATGAAGATAATATTAGCGAAAGTCAATCGAAAATCCGAAACAGAAAAATCAGAAAAAGATACGGATACATCTGGGACACGAACCCAGGACCCCTGGCAATCCGGGCCAACGCGCTATCCACTGTGCCAACGTATCCCTATCTGATTCGGTCATTTGATGTATCCGTATCTTTTTCTGATTTTTCTGTTTCGGATTTTCGATTGACTTTCGCTAATATTATCTTCATTCATTAAAAACATTATTAATAAAAAAATAATTTTTTAAAATTATGATCCTGAAAGTCGGCAATCCACATACACAAGGATGCGGGAAGTCCGTAAGAAGGCAGTTTGTTGACAATTCCTCTGTGCCAAACCCGGTCAGAGGCCTTGGAAATGCCTTGTTTGTCTATTATTATATAATATTTATATATTATTTGTTCAACTACATCTGTTTTTTAATCTCTTTTCTATATAATTTAATATTTCTTTCTTTCATTCAATCTTTATAAAAAAGCATTTTTAATAAAAACATATCTGTAATTAAATGTTTGAGATAAAATCATTATTAATAAAAAATAAAAAATTAAATTAAAAAACTCATAATCCTAAACAGCGCTCAGGTTAGCTTGAGTTCAAACCGAATACTTGGTATTATGCAAAGAAAGCAAACTCTGATTGAAGATGCGATTGATTTCATGATCCGGGACAGCGCTCCGGTTGACATGAGTTGATCCCGTCCACTAGATTTTATGTATAGAAAGCTAACTCTGTATTTGACATCATATATGATAAGATCATACATGAACAGGAAACAATTATCGGAACATTTAATGAACCATACTAAATATACAAAAAAATCCGTATGTCAGAAAAGTAATGCAGTGATTAAAAAATTCTTAAACTTATTATGATGTGTTACATAAGTCATTTACACTTTTAACCCTAGATTATAAGCCTTCGTCGATTTGGCTACACTTTAAAAAAATTGTAATTAATACATTCAGCGGACTACTTTATTTTATTTATTCACGCCCTTAGAGCTTTTACAACAATCATAATACAAAAATAATAGAAAAATAAACAATAATATACAAATTATATTACATCGTTGTTTAGTAAACGGGAAACAGAATTTTTGAAATTTCAGAAATAAATTTTGATAAGGAATAAACGAAAATATCAACTGAACTAAATTTATTTCCAAGCCTAAGTAGTCTTTGGATTGGGGAGTTAATGAAATGGTTAGTTTTCGAAGGATAAACAAAGAACAACTCTGAAAGCCTCGTGTTACGATTTGGTACTCTGAATGTTATTCGTTTAATTAAGTCAGGTGCCTCAATTGTGCCAGTTGTTTTTTAGTTATTCTGAATCTTATTAAACAATCATATTTTATACATATTTGGTATTAATTTAAGGTATCTGCTTAAAAATAACATTTAATTATTGAAACCTTTACATTTTAAGAATACTTATAAAGTTTTCAGAGTACCCGGCGTCATGTAAAAAAACTACTTATACCAAATATGTAAAAGTAATGCAGATCATACAGTAGGAATATTAATTACACTATCTGACCACAAATAAATCTAATTATCGGATTTTGTGCGTATTATTTTTTGCAACATCACATATCGCCCTATGGAACAACTCATTTGTGAAAAGTATCGTTATTCAAAACCTTCGTCGATTTGACAACGTGGACAATCAGTTTCCGTTAACCTGGTGCACGACAACGATCGCTAATCTTTAATACTAGTTGTAAAAATGAAATAACCAAAGTTTTTAAAACAGTAAAAATTTTAAAATAATTTATTTTATTTAAAATTTTAATATAATAAACATTTGAAAATAATACGACAGTAAATTTATTGTGTTTCAATGGTTACTTTTCTAGGGTTGGTGGCATAATTTTTTTACAAAAAAAAAAATTGATTATGTCATTTGATTGTTGTAGTGCATCCTCCACAGCTAAATTAAAATGGTTGGAAAATATGTCACGACATTGTTTCGGTTGGTTGAAGAGATCTACGTCACGTGTGTCCGAGACATTTTAAATGCTGTAATTTCTCTGCTGGGCAGCTCAAACTAGATCGAAAGCATCACTCAGATTTACGACTCTAGACCTGTGGGGGTAGCAGCACAGCGATGAAAACAATATTTTATTATTTATAACCACTCGAGCGCTTTTTGCCGCCACATGGCAACTATTTCCAGAACCGCAAAATGTTTACGATTTTATAAAATATTTTTTATAAATCTTACGAATATGTGATTATCGACAAAAGATAAGTGAATTCATTGGCTATACAGAACTATAATCATTTCTTCAAACTTCGCAAAATCACTTTGTGGCGTCATTTTGAATTAAATTAAAACAAATAACTTTGTTTAAACCACTAATATAATCACAATTACCTACATGACATTTTGTCATTACTACCCTGACGAAGAAACCATCGGTTTTGAAACATGTAGGTATTTGTGATTATATTAGTGGTTTAAAAAAAGTTATTTGTTTTAATTTAGAACTATAATCAGTCTTTTCAATTTTCAATTCAAATTCGGAGGTATAACTTTTTTAATGTAGGCGGAAACATTGCTCTGTCGCTCCAGTGGTTTATGCCATGATTTAAGAATCTTTATAGCAGAGTGCGAGATGCTCTCAATGTAGCCCTGGTGAAAGACTACCAATCGGAATCGAAACGTTGCTTGAAATGGCGATAGTGACCAGATCAGTAAAGCCAGGTAATTACAAACCTCACTCTTCACCATTTCCTTCCCTTCCCTTGATGTCGTAGTCCCACTCACTTCGAGCAATCGGGACAAGTTGGTTCATAAAAAAGCAGGGTATTTTTTTGTGTATATATTTTATTTAACATTTATAGGGGATGTATCAGGAGATCAGTACGTACCCTATTTTTAAGTATATATTTTGCTTAACATTTGTAGGGGATGTATCAGGATACCAGTACGTATGACTGACTTCAACCGACGTTTCCTGAGCATATTTAGATTAGATAATTAAAGTTGATATAATTTCAGTCGCCTATGACTTTTTTATCAAATTAAAAACAAACAAAAAAAATTTTTTTTTGTACGTTTGTACCACGTGCACTGTCCCTTTCTCATGGCGTTTGACAGTAATATACATTTAGTCTCGGTGAGCGAGAATTTTATCTTTATCGATGATTACAATCAATAGTCTTTAATTATTACAAATTGATTGTTTAAAATTGATATAGTTATACCTCGAAATTGTACGAAAAATAAAAAATCTAATAAATATTGTAATGTAAATTGTGTATCGTTATATTTAGTGTGGTGGGTATATAGGATTATATATGTAGTTTTAATGTCAGATTTCCTTATTATGGGTAGTTATATTCAGTGGCGGCCAGCTCTAAAGAGGGCTAGTGCGACGCACTCCCAGAATTCTGCCAATCCAAAAATTCCCTAGCGCCGAATAATATATTTCCGACACGCCTCGTCACAAATCACAATACACACTTCGCTAATGCATACATAATATGTCCATATAACTGTGTGCGTATCGAAGCAGATCGTTGTGTGCCTATATTCCGAGCGCTGGATCGTTTTTAAAATCGCTCCAAAGAGTCCCTTCATAATTATCTAATAAGTTCAAACCGTGGGTAGGTATAATATGGGTAATATCCTTAACAAATCTTACGTGTACGAGATCGGCGATCTGAAAATTTCCACCACATCAAAAGGAACGGTTTGTTCACCAGCAGATTAAAATGAGACGCGTTTGTGTAATATTATTTTCGATATTGTGTATTTAATTTAACATCTACTCTTTCATTTAATGTTCCGCTTAGCATAATTAACAAAAACAATGTAGACATGTTGTGACAGGTCACAGGTCCAATACGCTATTGTGATCCGTTTCTTGGATGAGTAAGGAAGATTTTAAAATGGGCTGAACTTTGAAAAACGGTTAGAAATTAAACATTGTGATCAATATCTATTTTACAACTCTTTTATAGTAAGTAATAAATTATCGGATGCTTTTTCGTGTGTTAAATTGTTAAAAATCGTGGGTACCATCCCTATGACGCCGAGGAAAGTTGTTTCGGTGATTTTCAACTTTAAAAATAATTTAATTATTCTTGAGAAACACAATTAGCCAAGATAGACTCAATGCATTGTCAGTGCTAAGCATTAAATAACGCCTAAATCTATACCGGATTTTAACTCCAGGCTCATTGATGTCTTTGCTACTCAGAGACAACGGAGAATGGACCTAATATACTATAGGTGGGATATTTTCATAATTAAATTTATTTCAAAGGAGAAAGGAGTGTAAGGAGAATATATGACGCAAGGTTGAATGATTTAAGAACATAGTAGAGAACATCCGAGGCAGACATCAGACACTTGAGTCGGGCCATGTCAAGAGTCAGAAAAATAGAAGAGTATGTATGAGACGATGTATGAATGTGAATGAGGCAAAGAGTGTGTGCCAAGACCGAGTTGTTTAGCGGTCCGTTCTCTCTGCCCATGGTTAGTTGGTTTAAATTTATTTTAATTAGAGTAGGTATATGTACAAGATTTTTAGCGCACCACCGATTTTTGTGAGCACCAGCCGCCACTGGTTATATTATGCAGTTTTGAGATGTCTCAACAGAGTGACAACTGTCGCCGTTCGTATCTCAGTCAAGTTATCTTGCTTCAGAATTACAGAAAGCATTCATTAGAACGAATTTTTGGTATAGTTAAATAACATTGTAAACCAGGCGACAACGTAAATAAAGTACATGGAGTCTCGACGAACCTCGAGCTTTATTGGAGATTCCCAAACACGTAATAAATAATACTAATCACTTGCATTAAAGAACTTTACATCGTGTTTTTTTTATTTATATTATTGAGTTGTGTTTCTTTGTTTTATTCCAAACTCACACCTATTGTTTGATTTTATGTGTTTGTATGTTTTCTGCGCGTTGTTTCAAATTAATTCTTAATTATTATCAATATTCATCACTGATTTCCGAAAGTTACTAATAAAAATCACCGGTCTAGTTATTTCGTCAACAATAAAGGCAGCTAAGGGCCCGAGAACGCCTCCATAATGTAATTGACTTTTTTATTTATATTAACTTTCACCAATTTCAGTGTTGTTCAATGTTGTAAAATTTCTTTTTAAGGCCGCGGGTTTTTGCGCGCTAGTATTTTTTATCCTGCTTGTGAGTACCCGGCCACCATCTCAGAGAATGCTTCGATACTTTATTATTTTTTTTTTAATTTGAAAAAATTATTTTAAGAAAGTATACATAGATAGACATAAATACTTTTATTTTGTTGAAGAAAAATAATAAAAAAAGTTAATGGTCCCAGTTGCGATCATTATATTTTATTATTTTTTCTGTGTCTTGTGCATTTTCATATTTTAATTTAGATTATTATTTTTATCTTCTTCTCCACGATATATCATATTGATGAGAATAACCTTCAAAAGTTAAAAGAGAGTTTTTCTTATAAAACAAACTTGTATTTTGGTTTATACTAATTTTAAAATGGTATAATAAAATAATACATCTTAATATATAAAACAAAGTCGGGTTAGTTACACCATTTATAACTCAAGAACGGCTGAACCGATTTTTATCTTTGATTTGTTGGATTTGTCCCCGTCCCGATTAACAGAATAACTATTAAAACATCGGAAAAAATCACGGGAAAAATAATTATGAAGACAATTAAGTTTTTCATATATTTTGTATGGAACGGCTTTTCAAATAATGTGCGTTGGTCGATATAATTTGAATCAATTCGAACTGTCAATGGTGTAGTGTGCCGAACATTTCGTGCTTAAGCTGGAATCAGACGATTCACTCGAGGGAAGGTTTCCGCCATGTTTTTTCGGCCTAATCGTCCATTTTGTTTCATTCCATGTTCACACGGCGCTATAGAAATAAGCGTTCACTCGTCCATTCCGGCCCCGAATTTTAAGGAAAAACATGTCAGATGCATCGATTTTTACGCAATTTTGTTGACACAATTAAATAAAAATAAATAAAAAAACAGTATTTTGTCGTCTTATAAACCTTTTTATTTTTTATGGCATAATAACACAATTTGATTTCACTTTTTTTATTACGAACATTTTCCTACAAATTAATAATCTTACATATATTAAAAACATATAAAATACATGGATAATAAGGGAGACCCAAAAATTTATATGAGAGTTGTTCCCAAAAGCAAACAAATTAGCCGAACGAATACCATTTTGGCGTTTTGCGTGCGATTTGATAGCGTCCTTTCATGGTCCTTCCCGTACAGGACGCGAGACAAACTGATTGAGAGTTCACTCGGTGTTCAGACGATTCACTTTGCTCTCTTCCGCGCGCATGCGCGCGCGAGTGAAGGATGCCGAAGGAAAATATCCAACATTGTTGGATCGGTTCACTTGAAGATTTCATTCGGCAGTGTTCGGCACTTTCGATTCATTTCATGTTCAGACGTGTCATTCCGAGTAAACTAGGCCGAATGAAATGCGGAAATGAGCGATTAGTGAAACGTCTGAATGGCGCTTTAGCCAATAGCTCAGTTTCATTTTTTGAACTTATGAGTAGGTACCTATTTATTTTAACTTAATAAAAACTTAATTTATTTCAGCTAATAAATTAAACAGAACATTCATTGATTCTGAGGCGGTACGAAGTTTACCGGGTCAGCTAGTTATAAATAAAATAAAAATTTATGAAAGGTAATAATGAAATGAATTAAAACAAATAACTTTGTTTAAACCACTAATATAATCACAATCACCTACATGTTTCAAAACCGATGGTTTCTTCGTCAGGGTAGTAATGACATTAATAACAAAATAAACAAACAAGTATAGACTAAAAAGAACAGATTAAAAAGAACTATGGACAAAAATATTATAGAGAGAGGTGATTAATTAATTAAAAAACAATTATTTAAAATTAAATATAAAAATTATTTTAAAATATGAAAAATTACATTATATAAATTATCAAAACATAATAAAGATGTTTTAACAACAAAAATAAATTATTTTAAATATAATTATTAATAATAATGTTTTAATTTAATTCAAAATGACGCCACAAAGTGATTTTGCGAAGTTTGAAGAAGAAGTAATAATGAAACACTGAATATCTAATGCGGAAATGGTAAAAGCATTTTTAGGGTGATGAATTTGGGCTGGACATGGGGTGGACAATTTATTGTAAAGATTTTTAGCACCTCTACATTGATAAAAGATACGATGCAAAAAATAACGTTTCTAATATTTCTAGGAATGTAAATTGCGAATAATAATCTACGCAATACTAAGGTCGATAGGGGGGTTGACCCCCCTAACCCCGCACCAACCCTTTTATACAGGGTGTTAAGCTCGTACTTTACCAGTACAGTTAACCAGTGATTCCTGCCATTATTTGAAGTAAAAAATGTAAATGAAATTTTGGTGTCCGGAGACATTTTCTAGGTTTTTTTTTCTACAAAAACATAAAAAATCAGTAGGTGTTGGGAAGTTAGGGGTGGGATGAGGGGTTTTTTGGTTACTTGGCTTAGTGACCAGTGACGAAATTTTGAAGAAAAAAAAAATTATGATATTGAAGAAAAAGTTTTTGAGAAAAAAAGACATCTAAAAAGTCACCGGAGACCAAAAATTCATTTACTTTTTTTACTCCAAATAATGTCAAGTACGATCATTAACATCCTGTATATGCCCTTGGCTATTTTGTATCGGACTTCTAAAAAAGAGAAACATTATCAGGTTAAAAATATAATCTTCCAATATTTGCGCACTACGTACTAAACATTATTTTACTGCCATCATATTAAGCTAAAAATGTTGTTTGTCGTTGATGATTTACTCGTACATAGTTATATAACTGATTTAACCCACGACCGTTTTATTTATTCGTACATAACTTACATTATGATTAACCCACGACCCTGATTAATTTAACCCATGACCCTGGGTGAGAACCCGACCCTTTGGACCACTCGACCAAACAACTGATTCTAATACATTATTATTCTGTTTGTACTGGCTTTCGTATCAGTATTGTATTCAGTTTAACCTACCGTAATTTTATATGAATACATATTAAAGTACAAGACAACATAATAAATAATGCACTATTTCAGTAAAGACTAAAAGTGGTAAAAGAAGCACAGACCATGAGCGTGTACACATATACAAGCTCCTTCCCGAAAGCCTAGAAACAGAAAATGGAATAAACATATTTAAGAAAAAACTTAATATTTTTATGTTTATTTTTAACTTTTTAACTTAATTAGTTAAATTTCAAATTATAATATTTTAATTAATTAAGATAATATTAGCGAAAGGCAATCGAAAATCCGAATCAGAAAAATCAGAAAAAGATATGGATACATCTGGGACTCGAACCTGACAATCCGGGCCAACGCGCTATCCACTGCGCCAACGTATCCCTATCTGATTTGGTCATTTTAAACTCTATCATACTTCGACTAAGAACCATCAACATTATTTTCATTTTCTTAACGCATATTTTTATTGGCTGCTATCTTTATGTATGATTGCAAGATTCAACTCGAACTAAATGCCATCTAGATAGCGTCAGGATAAAATTTATCACTTTTTATTAATATGCGACATCTATTGACTTTTTCTGAAAGTCTATTATGAAATATTTATATTTTTATTTTTAACTTTTTAACTTAATGAGTTAAACCTCAAATTATAATATGTTAATTAATGAAGATAATATTAGCGAAAGTCAATCGAAAATCCGAAACAGAAAAATCTGAAAAAGATATGGATACACCTGCGAGCGCGTTGGCCCGGATTGCCAGAGGTCCTGGGTTCGAGTCCCAGATGTATCCATATCTTTTTCTGATTTTTCTGTTTCGGATTTTCGATTGACTTTCGCTAATATTATCTTCATTAATTAAAATAAAGGCAATTCATTGAATGCAATATTAGCGACTATAATCAAATATTTTTTACTAGAAAATTATTTTAATTCTATTTTTAAAAGGATGTGCGCTATTCCATTTTTACGAAAGCGTTACTAAAATAATATCGCATTATTTTTCATGGTTCTGCGCGAGTTTACAATAAAACCGCCGAGTCTAAGCTATGATTTAACGAAGTCCATATAATAAAACACTTGGATTTGTTTTGAAAGTTTCAAAAGACTTCAATAATTTAGGCATATTTATCATGCTGTACAAAACCCTTGTTAGATGCCAACTAGAGTATAACTCTACGATATGGTCTCCCTTTTATAACATTCATTCCTAACATTGAAAAGATTCAACATAAGATTCTGAGGTAGGTATATAAACTATAAATTGCATATTCCTGTTTAAAACATTGATTATAATTACTTACCTACTTGATACAATGTCGCTGTTAAAACTTTCAGAAAGACGAATAAATACAGATTTAGTATTTTTACATAAAATACTTCATTAAAAAGTTGACTGTCCTGAATTGCTTCAATTAATAAACATCCACATACCCAAAAAATCTTGCAGAAAATTACTACCCTTTTATTTTAACAACACCAGGACACTGTCTTACCAAAATTCCCCGATTCCAAAGACTTCACAGTCTCGGAAATAAATATTCTGATTTGGGAGATACATTTCACCTTAAAAATAATCTATATAAATATTGTTTATTTCAATTCTTTCATATATCGAGACACAAATAGACGTCTATAATTTTATAATTTCTGCAATTTTTGTTTATATTGAATATCTATTTATGTGAGACTTCTTATCATTTTTACCGTTGTGTCTATTACCTATATGCTTTTGTAGTAACATTTAATTTTTTTCATTGTGTTTTCTTTATTGTTTTTATTGTAAAAGCTCATTAGAGCCTGTAATAAATACATAAATAAATATTTCAATACCTATAGATATATTTTTAAAGCGTTAAGAATATTTCATGTTATAATATCATAACCCGCTACAAGAGTTGTAATGTAATAAGGCAATGTAACGGTTGTAGTTTAATAAAATTGATTTGAATATAAATCAAATTATACAGGAAGCAGTGCTTCAAATATATTAGTCGTTAACGAAAGCCACATCGTTTGGTTTCCAAACCACAATCCTCATATTTTACTTCACCTCAGTAATGTACTTCTGGTCTCTGCCCTTATTGAATATTACGTTGAAATGTTAATTTAAAACATAGATTTACTTTGATATCTGCTAGTAAATATATCACAACATTAATACTGGTAATAAAGCAATACATTTTAGAGTTACTACGGGTTTTGAACTTACACCCTCCTAACTAAAGTGAAATACTTACGTAAAAAGGTTACACGGAGAGAAATGTTATTCTAAAATACAATAATTTTATTCGTAAAAACGGTTAAAAACGGGACTGAAGTTCTTATGAACAAATTAACAGTGTTTCAATGTTTATTGGCGCGAAAATGTAAGAATATTTTTTTGGTATACGTATGAAATTACGTATACCGACAACTTATTCTTACGTGTTCCCGCCAATAAACCATGAAACCCTGTTAATTTGTTCGTAAGAACTTTAGTCCCGTTTTTATGAGTAAAATGATCGTATTTTAGAATAACATTTTTCTCCGTGTGCGTTGAAAACTGCCGTGATCATATTTACTACAATTGACTGCAACAAAATTCTCCTTACCTTAGTCATTACGTTACACATTTTAACCAGAAGTAGTTATAAGATTCACACTATTATAAAGTTTATTGGTAATTCTCTTATCAAAACTTATTATTTACATCACATTGATAAATGAGATAATATTGTGCATGTTTTCAAGGAATGAAATTAACCCTCGCAACTTTGTTTGTGAGTTTTGCAAAACTGGCTCTTATTGCCGTCTAGTCCTCAATTAGAATTGTGAATTCAATGAAAAGAACAATATAGATACCATCATGACAACCAATCTTAAAAGTTAATATTGTAAAATACCGAAATCGTTTCTAAACCGAACGAACAATGCTTGACATTTTTGTATTTATTAATTAATGATAATTCTTTTATATTTCTACATACATACATACAGATTTATCAATTTTGAATATATAATTTTTAAACGACAGAAATTTACCTTCTAAGTTCTAAGCTACTATATACGCGTACCTACAAGTCGCTTATCAGCAGGAGCTAAGTAAAAGCTAGTAGATAAAAGAAGAAATTTCTCATAAATAACATTAATTGCAGATTCCATACCATTCCACAATATAATAAATAAACTAATAAACTATTTCCCGTGTAATATTTCAGGTAGGAATGTCCAATAATATTAGCATGTTCGTCGCTATCGAAACGGTTCCCTTCGCAATTGGCTTGAATTTGAATAACATTATAGGAAACAGTCAAAGTCAAGCCAATAAACTTAAATAATGAGGCACAAAACACAGCTATACTATGCTTCACTTTTCTTCCGGATATGTGTGTAGGTATTTCGCTTGACCACAAAAACTGGGACGGGACCTCATAAATCTGAGACCTTCCGTAGCTTCCGTTGGTTTCGAGACATAGAAACTAGGGGCATTTCTGTGCCGACATATTTCTGTTGATATTATATAAATAACCTGTAGTGTCCGCTGGTAGTAGACCACTTAATTGTACCCGAGAAAGTTTGTCAGGCTTTCCGCTCGATTTTATTCCCATCTCTACTTTCTTGAAGACGATCGCAAAAAAGTGCAACAGTGAAAATCTCAGCGGCGATTCGTACCTGTCCGGGACTGATATCAGCGGACTGCAACCAAACTAAACTAAACACCTGCCCTCTTGCTTAAGCTGGTATTCTTTTACCTGTCGATATTGTCATTTTTATCAGATGTAAATAACACTTATTTTATTTAAATAAACATTTCAGTTTATTTGTTTGGCATTTTTAATACATGCATCGACGATAGGATATACCATCATTTACAATACAAATTTATTTATTTAATTTAAAATTCAACTTTTACATTAAATAAAAAAACTAAATTAAAGAAACTTAATGATTAAATAAATGGTAAAAATAACTAGCTGGTTATTGGTTGTCATCGTGTTCTGTGGTTATAGCTATCAATCAAACAAAGCATTTGCTTTTTATTAGGAAGATTTTGGAACGATGAAGTTGTAACTCACAGATCTCTCGTGAGAAATCTAACCTACGGATACAGACTTCGGCAGACATCGTAGAAGCGCTGCAGCTGCGAGGGAGTTCAAACAGTATATATATGGGTTATTTTTAGTGTATTTGTAAAATAAGAAAATAATAATTATAATAAGGTATTTATTGCAGTACGCGGGGAGATTAGTGCAGTCCCACGCATTCCATAAATAGTCATTTCTTTTGTTTTTTTAAATTATTTTGCATTACATTGCAGAACCTCTGCATTTAGACCCGATGATTATTTTTTAATTTTACGCACCAGACTTTTAGGTGCGGGTTTAGTTTTCCCTATAGGAAAAACTAAACCTGATCATAAAAATGATCATCTAGTAAATCCACGCTATGCAAGTGAATTATATAAGTATAATTAATACAGAACAATACAAGAACAACATGTTAACCTACCAGACTATTAAATGGGAAAATAATTCACCGACTCCAGATATTTTCATTTCAGACGGTTCGACTCGGTGGAATTCCTAATTTGACCAATAAATCCTACTGATCCCTCAAAATAAATAATTAAAAAATCTTTCGTAATCCTACATGTATTTAAAATGACTGATTTTTAACGAGACAGCTAGGTATAATGCCAGTAGCCGAAATAACAAATGGTAATATTTTTATAGTCTGAGAATGCCAAATTCTTTTAATTTTATTTCCTAAATCTGTATACTTTCTTATTTTTTCAGAAACAGATTTTTCAATATTACAGGAATTTGGAATAGCTACTACATCAATGATATAAGTTATTTTTTTTATTTTTTTGATTATGATTATTATTGTTATTATTCTACGAAATAATTCAGGACAATACCGAAATACTCCGAAAATATTTCAATAGTAGGTTCCTACGATAAAGTTTTTCCAAGGTGTCTCATTAGTAACGGAAAGGAACTCACATAAGAAGAAAAACTTTATTTATTCTGGCCGTTTGCCCATAAGACACTTCTTGCCCTCTTGAAATTACCAATCAACTCATTAGTAGCTACTTAATCGGTTAAGATCAAAGAGAAGTGGTTCTGTATAACACTTGTTAATGACAAGCACGTAAAGATCACTAATTTCCGACATATTTCAACGAACGTCACGTGTTGTGTACCAGATTTTTTTTAATTCGCACGGTTTATATATGGACCAAGAAGATTGACCTTTTCCTGTTAACAACTTTCCAACTCTCAACCAGTCACTAAATACTGTAACAGCGTTTACCTACATATTCTATAAAAAAAACTATTTAACTAAATAAAATATAATTCTTGCTTATTTATATATTGGTGGGGAGTATGGTAACATAACCGCACTTCCTACACTAAAATTCCAATCTTTATCGACTTTTCTTATCAGCGTATGCAAATTTCGTATCTAAATGGTTATCTTAACTATATTGCGTTTTTTACTTATCTATTTGCTCATCTGTCTTCAAAACTCGGTTTAATCGTACTATCTTTACTTAGATCGTTTTTTATTCATCGGAGGTTGATCCAAATCTGAACACTCAATGATTCTCATAGAGAAACTTCTGTTCTGAAAATCATCAAAAAACAAGAAAAAAATGCACCAAGAAAACAATCACCTCATCAATTTCTTCATCTCTTAATTCGTCGATTCCTTAATTCCTCGAATTGAAAAATCATTATCTTTTCCGTGTGACCAAACCTTACAAACTTGTGATTCCATTATTTTATTTGACCGCCAATCATGTTTTAGTTCTATTTCTTGACAAATGACGCAACCATAGAATCATCTCCCAATCCAGAAGTCTTTCTTTCTAACTTTTATTCACCAAAAAATATTTTTTTAACCTTTCTTGACCGTTCAAATATCCGCCAGTGGGGCACTCCTGTGATGCGCCAATCACCCGCGAATGCCGTCAATCACTATCTTGTCCCTTATTAGGTCGCATGCGCTTTCGATTAACGATCACATTTACATAGTAGATAGTGGGTATTATAATACGTACACGACTCACCTCGCTCGCTGCTAACCCGATATTTTACGAGCAATATTTTACAATAGGAAATCCGTCCCGTAAAAACAGCGGATACAATATTAACTGCCTTCTCCCATACGAGTACAAGCGTGCGTGATTCAAATTTATCTCGCGACTGCTTATGACAGGTTTCCTTCAACCTGATCCCAATTGATACAACATGTCAGCATTTATGGAATTCCAAATCAGTTATTCGTGTGGTAAAGAGTGATTTAATTGGAACTGATTTCAAACGAATGAAATAAAGATTTGGTGCTTCGCGCACTGACGTTGTAAGATATGAATAAGCTTCTCGCAATTCCAGCAATAACACAAAGCGTTCACAAAGTGGGAATCAACTTGCTAGCTTGATTGATTGGGCGAGCGCGGGCGTAGTGTATTTTAACTCGACAGTTTTAAATTTTTATTTTGTTTGTACGTTGCGTTTCGTTTTCAAGATGGTGGCCGTTTTAATGGTTCAGTGAAATTTCTTTTTTCAAATGTGAAATCGCCATGTTTATTTAGACATTCTTATTGGCATTTTTTCGTTCTGAAAAAATATTTAAAAAATAATTCCCTTTGAGATAGTGACGTTTATTTAGACAAATTTTATAATTCTTTATTTGAAATAAAAAATAAATTTTACATAAAATTTATGATTTACTTTTAATTACTTAGGACCAGTTGTTTTGGAAAATTTCACGTTTGAATTTCCTTCAAATCGTCATTCACCGAAAAATTGGGTTGTTTCAACCTCCGTCAGAAGAAATTTCAAGGAAAATTTTATGGAAATGTTTCAAAAAAGAAAAGATTCTTTTTTTCATTTCAAATTTGACACGCAATCACGTCTTCCTATATTTCAAATACGAAATAAGTTGTTTCAAATCCAAATAACGTTCGATAAATTTGAAAATTTTATTCAAGTGTTCCCCGCCGAATCACAATTTTGACGTATGTCGCCTCCTATTATTTCGCTAACCGTCCGGACTCGGCTGATCACATTCACATCACATTTCTATAGTATTTTCACTGCTGACGGAAGTTGAAACAACCCAATTTTTCGGTGAATGACAATTTGAAGGAAATTCAAATTTGAATGGAATTCCAAAACAACTGGTCCTAAGGAATTTTCGATGAAATTTCTTCTGACGGAGGTTGAAACAATCCAATTTTTCGGTGAATGTCGATTTGAGGGAAATTCAAACGTGAAATTTTCCGAAACAACTGGTCCTTAATGTATTTTCTAACCAAAGAGCTGTACTTACAATTAGCGGCGCTATTGCTTCCTAACACCTCGTCAAAACGTATTCCACCAGTGATAATCGCAGCGTACTGGGTGCAGACAGGATTATGTAGTTTCCGGTCGTTCGGCGTTAGAGCGTTGGGAGCGTTGCAGGCCAAATAAAAGTAACTGGACGTAAAAAAGTGCAAACTATTTTTTCGCTTGGTGTCTCATCTAAATGTAATACGTCATTGTGTTTAGCCAATCGTTAAAGGTACTAAATACCAAAGTAACCTTATTTGTCCCGAGAGAATAAGAATGCGCCTGTAGATCTACATTTCAAAAGCCTTTATCTTCAGCGTTGATGGTTGATGGTTTAATGTCCAGGTATAAATTAATGAATCTACCTATGTAATTGAAGATAAAGAGCATACTAGAAATTTATCACAAAGTATCTACCATTGAAATATGAAATACATGATGGTATTGTTATTCCGTCATCTTTGATGGGAAATGTGAGATGGTACGGGCGCCTTTATCTCATTCTAAGTTTCTATTGAATCCAGTCCATTCATATTTTTCCGTATACACCAAAGAAGCAAATAATGGCCTTCATTAAACTATCCCAGTCTCGTGATGCCATAATAACCTATCAATCTTTTATATGATTAACCTAACTCTCTCCTTTCTTGATCCTAGATTTAAACCGTTTCTTTACTTACCTATTGTAAATTAAGCTGGGAAGCATCTAATGAGAACTTTGATTATCTTTACTAATTATTATGTATAATAAGTTATATATGGTTCTAAGGATATTACAATATTATCAGCCAAGCTGGATACCATTTAGAAGTGAAGCTTTGTTTTAGAATGCTTTCGCTGTTCTTGGGAACAAATATTATGAACAGCAAACGTTGTTTATTTATTTACACTGGGTTTTTACAGATGTTCGCATTTACATGAGAACAATCCAGTTATAAAAACTCAGTTATTATACAAATAGGGACATACAATTACAAAAAATCTACAATTACATACAATTAATTACATATACAAACAATTAGAAAAACAGAAACATCACCAATAAAAAATATACAAAATTATATACAAGCTCACTCGAGTAACAGATATTACAATGAGAGGCTAGAGACATATAAAACACGAGAGGCATGCATAGAGAGACAAATGACACAATATAATTAGTTTAGCATATTTTTTAACAGCGCCAGAACTTTTTTTCTGAATCCGTACAAATTATCGACAAAAATATCTACTTCAGCACACTGTCTTGTTATATAGTCGACACATCTGGGTCAGAGGGCTAAAGTCAGCGATATTATTTTTAAATGTATTCAGGGGAAAAATGTTATGACGTCTTAAAAATTGGGAATTGGGGACATTTATTTCAATTTGTGTCCCTTTTCTTTTCCTAGATGACCTTCGTAGCACAATGCTGTAGAATTCACTTGACTTGAGACAGGAAGGTGGCTGGTTTGATTTTCACGCAGCGCAAAAAGATATTGATAGAAAAAAAGTACAGATTGACAAATTCTGGAGTGATTGTTAACTCAAGCATACAATTTGATCAAGTACTTAAAAGCAATTTCTTTCCGATAGCGCAATTTCTAGGAAGAACGTGTTAATATATCTTTTAGTCTTAGTCAATTTTAAAAATAATTACATACTTTCCTTTTTTTAATCGAATTAGTCACCTATATCAACCGTTCTCCATACCCCTTATATACAGTAGTGGTAGGGGGCCTACCAGAGAATACCGGAAATTAGTCCTTTTAAATCAAATTCTAGACGTATTGACTATTTTTTACGAAAAATATAAATTGATTTTTGAAAGATTGTCATTTTATCTGGTAAACGAACTTTTTGAATTTTGAAAAACTAAGTTTATTTTTAATATACTAAGGTAATACCGTTGGTCGTTGGCAGATTTGTTCAATTTTCAAACGAAATATTGTATTATACAATGCAAATTTCAAATCATATAATCATGCAGGAACATAAATCAATACATAATCTAGTAAAGACACTTTTCAGAATTTTAATTTTAGTTAATTTAAAATTATTAAAAAATAAATCCGTGAACGTGTTTTGTGACGAAAATGCCTTAGTTTTTCTATTTATTTAAGGTCTTACAAACTAAAACATTTCAGATTATTTTACACACTTATTTTGTTAAGACATTATTGAAAAATCATTAAAACTTACAAACATATCAAAAATACATACAAAAAGTTCACGATGTTTAATAATTTATCATCGTGCGTTTTGAGCATTTTTATTGCTTACTTGAATGTAGGTTTGTATTAAAGCAAGTTTTGAATGAAATAAATCGATATTAAATTTTTAATTAAAAAAATTTGATACGGAGAATAATCGATCTTTCTCGTGGGAACCTTCCTGTACAGTTGTAAGCATTTTTAAACTTTTATTCTCAGCTGCTGGTCAATGGCTAAGTCCGCTTACACTAATGAGAATATTTAACTTTTATACCCATTTTTACCTATATTTTAATGAATGACTGGGTTTTACCATAATACGAGCATCGTCTGATCAAATCAGTGATACTTAGTTCTACCTAGCACTGAATCTTTAAAAGTTTAAAGATTTAAATAATTTTACTTTGACATAAAACTAAATTCGACCACGTACATGAAAATTTCTGATTTTTTTCAATGTGTAACAACATTTACGAGATGTTACAGTCATTTTACTTTCGTTGTTACGTAAAGTCTTTAAACGTGACTGAAATCGTCATTGAATAACCAATTAGTATGATAATCAGATTGATTTTGTATAATAGTAGATGAATCACGAGAATCCTGTGGAGAAAGCTGTGCGTTTCGTAACCAGTGTAATAAATAAAAATCCAATGAAAGGTTGATGATTCACAGATGATGAGTGTTCAAAACCATTAAGGAAAAATCACAAATTCACAATTTCATCAGGATTCACCACTTGAAAATTCTGACGATATTTTCCTCATCCGGAATTTCGAAAAAGAATCAGGAGAATATCAATATCATTATAATGAATGCAGAAGTCATGTGACCCTGAAGAAGTATGACTTGGTCTCACGTATTCAATATCGGCTGCCTAAGAATGCAGATTGTTGATGAATGCAACAGAACTGCATGCTATGTAGCACTTGCATTCTGGTGAGGAATTTACGTTTCAAGCACAGTTATTCGATTTGTGTCTCTTTGACTTATTTTTGTGTCTAGTTGGATGTTGAGATTTCAAGTTATTTTATCTTACTTGACCTATGTACGAGATTTAAACTAAGTATTTATTAGATACGCCCTGCATACACTGGGTAACTGGTCGAGAGGTTACGAAAAATAATTTATCACCATATTTTAGATAGATGTATAAATAAATATATGTGAGCCAAACGCAGCGGATGCGTTTTAAACACTCCTGTGTGTTTTACCATTTTAAGTGTTTTTTTTTTTTTATAATAGGTTCCTGAAAATTGCTCAATACAAAAGTTTTACATAGTGCGTACCAACCAACAAATGCCTTATTATTTATTATTCATTTTGAGAGGTTGGTAGGATAACCAACACATCTGGAATATGTCACCTCGAGTGGTTCGCTACATTTAGAGATTTAACAAAGGTGCCCAGGTTCATGGGGTGAGGTTTGTTCGGGTCTTGGCGGAGAATACTTCTGCCCACCAACTGCGTGGCAGACCGAATCGGGAGAGACTGATTGAGGGAGTACTTTTGACCTCTCCAGCAGGACTTTCACGGTACGTCACCATGCACCGCAGTGGGAGGGATGGATTTGTACGTTCCTCACTCCTGGACACACTGACCCCCAGATTCCAACTTACTCCTCATACCTTTTTCCTTCCCCTTCCCCGAACTTCCTTCCCCGAACTTCCTCTACTTTATTTCCTAAAAAGACCCTCCACACAGCGTCCCCAAAGATGACATAGGCCCTGAGGTGAATTATTTTCCTCATGTACTCCTGTTTTGAACCAATGTAAAAAAAAAGTTTATTTCATTTTTCACATTCAACAAAGTGACCTTATTTTAAACTGTATTTAATAGGTTACATAAATTTGATACACTAGCGAAGTGTATTAAAAAATGACCAATGAATCATCATCCAAACTAACACTCCTTTCGCTATAACATCTTAGTTTTTTTTCTATTATTTATCCAATCTGTCAATTTATAATTTAGGTCTCTTCAAGAATCAGATCAACAACTAGAATATAATAGCCCACATTCCGAATTCCACCCACACCTGTGTAGTAAGTAGTCTTAGGTATGTAATCAAAAAATCTATACGTGACTTTCCAAGTATCCATTTTGATTTGTGTGGGCCCATATATATAGTAATTTTATTTTACATCAGTTATTCTATCGCTGAATCTTCAAATGACAATTTGCCTATCAGAGTTTTGAATCGTTTTCGTAATGGTGTCTAATACCTACGTATTACTGTATTTTATGTTTCATTGTACACGCTTTAGCTCATTATGCCTAATGTATGTGCATAACCGAGGAAGTGGCATCATACATCAATCAATTATATCTGATGTAATACATATGAATCTTATTAATATTATAAACGCGAAAGTTTGTATTGATGTATGTATGTTTGTTACTCTTTCCCGTAAAAACTACCGAATGGATTTGAATGAAACTTTACAATAATATAGCTCATACATCAGAATATCATATAGGCTATAATTCATAAAGCTAGCTGTCTATTTTCAATATATTGAAAATAATAATTATTGTTTAATAGAAAATGTCAAAATTTGAGGATGATATTTCGCAAAACAATGATTTTTAAATCAAAATTCTATTTTAGAAAATATATTAATTAGTGAATTTATTTGAAGTACTCGCCTAATACTTAAAATCGAATCAAGAATTATAGATATTTTAAATAAATAGTTTAAGAATTTTGGTACAAACCTAGATGGGACCTAGGAAAAGAAAATAGATTACTCGAAGTACTAATCCTACGCAGACGAAGTCACGGGCAGAAGCTTGTATATTATAATAATACGAATATAGGTTTGTAATACATACGAATTTATTGTATCGACAACCTCCATGCTGGACAGGTAAGCTTCCTGACTCCAAAATTCAGAATTTCAATTCAGACCCCAGTGGTTTGAAACCTGACACGTGCATGCAAGTAAATATCTAAAATACATAATATAAGATGATATTTTCTAGTTTTCGAGTCTGATTCTCGAATACCCAACTGCTCCTAACTGTCTGTAGCCAGTGAGACAGTGGCATCCCCAATTGGGATATGTTTTGAGGCTGAAGGCAGTGGGGATGGGAATGAGATGTGAAAAGGAAGGTAGGGAAATACCTGGCTATTCAGATCCGGTCACCAAATACGGCTAAACTGAATTCGAGCAAAGTTTCTATCAGAACGGAAGTTGTTCACCTGATCGGTACTAAATGTAACTATCACCCTAAAGGGGCACAATAATACTATAAATTAATTTAAATAATAAATTGTGAAATTAAATAGATTAATCAGATATTTGCGCCATCCGGTATTTGAATCTGCCTCCTAAATATTAAATAGCCAAGGATGGTATCCACTCAACCACGGAGGCTTTCTGGTTTTGATAGTTTTATTAATAGAGTGGGTTGTAGACTCTCTTAGAATCGCACAGGTGAAAAAGAACTGTTCGGAAAGTTGCTTAAAATAACGTAATTATGTCTCACTTTCCGCTATTTTCACTAATCGTAATAATATACAATATTTTACAGTAATTATAAATATTTAAATAAAATAAAACACTTATTTAATAAATTAATAAAAACTCGTGGTTTTAAACAAAATAATTGTTTTATTTTATTTAAATATGTCAAACCACAAAGTGATTGCTTTCTACAATAATAATAATTACAAATATGTTATGGGAGGGATGGATTCATACGTCCTAGACCCACAGACCCCCAGATTCTTACCCCCACCTCATACCTTTTTCCTTCCCTGAATACCCTCTCCATCCTTTCCTTCAAAAGACCCACCATACAGCATCCCCAAAGATGACATGCTCTGAGTGAAATTATTTTCCTCCGGGCCTCCAGTGCTTAGCTATTTAAAAAAAACGTCTTCTCATATTTTTGCATAAATTTTTTTTTTCTTTTTATCTTCTAAAATGTAGTAATAAGTAACAAGCTTTTCTTGACTTGAAACAGTCGTCATTATTAAAATACAATGGAAGGTTATCCCGATTTGGATTTTGGTAGCGGTAGCAGCGAGTTACAACTGTTCACGAGATGAATAAGTACATTAATCATTCCGAGCATACCAATCAAATCTGAGTTCCGATCACCGTACGCGTTTCGAAAGTCATCGAAAGTAAAACCTCCACACACGATATGTGTACGTGTTGGCAGGGGCGGATTTACTGGTGGTCAGAATTAGCGTAGAACTAGGGCGCCGCATTTACGAGGGGCTCCCCATTTTTAAATATATATACCTATATACAGTTTCGTAAATTTTACAATTTTATCAGTATTGTTTCAAAAAATCGCACGACAGGTACTTAATGCTTGATTACCTAAATTAATGTTAACCACTCAGGTTAGTTTGTTCGGTTTTTGGAACAACTCATGTAGGTCTAATAGAAATCGTTGTCTCCCATACTATCATGGTTAAAAATATAATCCAAGCGGTTTTATAAATAAATAGAAAACCACGCTTTGTATTGAAATCTTTATTAAAGTTAACAGCAAAGAAATTAGAATGTACGCCTTTATAAAACCCAAGAACCGCAATTCGAAAAAAAATAGAAATTGGGAATTTTTTATTAATTGTTTTTACTCGAAACAATAAAAAGTGAGTTGATGACGTTTATAAAACATTTGCGTAAAATATTATGTGGTTTTATTTTTTTCGTTATCAGTAATTTTAGTTTAAAAAAAACTTACTTGAGCAATTTTTAAAACTTTGTCATGTTTGCATTAAAAATACATATTTTTTTAAATCATATGTTTATTTCGAATCATAATATTTTAATGGTATTTCATCACCTTTTAAAAACAGTTCTTAGTTTTCGGATGCGTTCATTCAAATATTTCATTTATTTGGATTTTATTTCAAAGCTGAAATATTTTGACCTTTCGACAAAATAGTGGTTAAAAATATATCTTATTGTACCCAGATTGCTTAAAAATAGGGATAGTTAGATTTTGAAGTATGGTTCTAGTGATGTTTTTGAACCTCTAAATGGCAGTCTGCCCACCAGTGGCCATTAAAAAAAAAATTTGAAGCGATTTTGTCCCTTATGTATAAAGAAATTGAATGAAGAACAAGGTCAGAATCGCTTGGGCCATTCTCGTTCTTGATGTAACGAAATACTGGATAGCGTCTAGCCACTCCAAATAATTCAAATTAATTCCCAATGACGCGTCGGGCATCAACGATGGCGGACAAAATGGCTGCCACTCGATAATATGAACGGAGTCGTATTCGTAGTCTATATTTTTTCATTGTTTTTATATAAATCTATTGTGGAAACCATAGATTTAAGTGATTATTATGAAGTTCGTTTTATCTACATTATTTTGATGTAATTTTTGTAATACATCACAAAAGAAATGTTATAAAAATTGAGTTCATAAGAAAGGTGAGAACTGTAACATATTTTACGTCCTATTGAAAAAATATATTTTTCCTATGCTGGCTTTCAACTAGTTTTAAGAGATGTTTTTTTTTGCCCCTTTTTTCATCTTCAAATTTATCAAAAAAAATTGTTGACGTGGAAGATTTCTTAAAAAAAGTTTGTGTTCCGGGTAGAATTTTTACGTATTTTTGTTATTATAATTTTTTTATTCGCTTTTCATTTTAACGGTGTCTTATAATATAGTTGAATCCGTCCCTGCATTTTATATATATAATCTGGTAATAATTTGGTAGCCTCAAAACACAATTTCGGGACAGGTAATCGTACGTACAATGTTAATATTTTTATGATAATGTCAAACCGATGACAGTTTGCCATTTTTCGGCAGTAGGTACCTATCGGCGGAGCAGGTTTTGATTCAAAATATTTAATTGCTCATTATCGTCACACATTGCAATCGTATTCTTTAACCAACAATAACGGTGTTCATCTATTTTAATCTCGATTGTAGATCAGTTGATGAAAGTGATCTAATTAAAATATGAGGGTGTTCAAACACTTTTTAATGTTTTACGGTACTATTTGAATATCTATTTGTGTTAATTTTAATGAACTGTTTTTAATATCTGCCTCACCCAGGATATAAATATGTTAATTAATTTGATTTTAACAATTGATCATATTATCTGATCAACAATTGAATTGATAATGTATCACCTTTGTTACTTAACCACTTGAGCGCTTTTTTGCCACATTATGGCACTATTTCCAAATCCTCGGATTGCTTTGTTGCCAAAATGTGGAAAATTTAGAAAATTTTTTTTTTACTAAAATGACTATATAATATATTGTACATTCAAAATATAACAAAATAAATATTCTCTAGACTCTGAAATGTTTTAAGGTTAAAGATTTAATTAATTTTTTTTATAAATTCTACAAATATGTGATAATAGACAAAAGATAGGGGAATTCTTTGGCTACATAGAACTATAATCTATTATGTATGTATATATTGTTGTCTTGTATGTCTCCGTATTCAAATTCGGAGGTATGATTTTTTTTATGTGGTCGGAAAAGTTTCCTTTAGCAATCCGAGAAAAAATATTTTAATTGCTCTGTCGCTCCAGTGGTTAAATACAGTTTAATTATTATTTCAAAGCCCTTAAGGTTTATGATGGAAATTTACCTGCCAAGTAAAAATAATTGCCTTAGCCCAGAAATTCCAGACAAAATAGCATTGCAAATATGACGTCAAAGCAAAAACTATTCGATTGATTTTATTACTTTGAAGGAAGATGATATGTTTTGTTAAAATTATTTTGAACTTATATTTAAAATGTATTCGACTGCATATAGGCATAACATAAGTTGATGGAATTTTATAGATACTAGAAGAGTTCACTTTCTTCCCAGTAAGTTAAGAGATTTTTAATAGAGAAGATACAGATGTTCTACTAAATTTGGAATTGGAAATCCATTGCCAAGTAACGTTTTTTGTATTCGCCTTACGCCGAGGGGTTTACCGAAGTAAAATTTATTTTACAATAAAATATATAAATTTGTTTTAGACCACTTTAATTTTAATTACACTCTACCGGTTTCGGAAGAACCCTTCCTTCGTCAGGAGAATATTAAAACTAACCTATGATACAAAATATTGATAGATATATACCAAACATTTAGGTGCTCGAGTGGGAGGTCAAAGGGGGAGTGGGGGTAATTGCGGGAAATGCAGCAATAACAGAGCAATAACAAGACAACCAGAAATGTAAATATTAGAATCACGGAACATTTAAGATGTTTAAATAATAATAATTTTTCGGAGTTTCCAAATCATCTTATTTCCACCAATCATACTTTTAATAAGGACACAAGGGTTAAAATTCTTCACCGTAATAATAAAAGCAAAAAACTAGATAACTTGGAAGCACTTGAAATTAAAAAATCCCTAAATAATAACGCTAATATATTGAATAAGTCCCATTCTAGATATGTTTCCAATAAACCGCTCTGTTATTGCTGGATTTCCCGCAATTACCCCCCCTCCCCCTTTGACCTCCCACTACAGCACCTAAATGTTTGGTATATATCTTTCAATATGTTGTATCATAGATTAGTTTTAATATTCTCCTGACGAAGGAAGGGTTCTTCCGAAACCGGTAGAGTTTAATTAAAATTCAAGTGGTCTAAAACAAATTTATATATTTTATTGTAAATTATGGCGAGCCACAAAGTTAATGCTTATTACGAACATGTAAAATTTATTTATTTTTATTTATTTGTTCGATACAATTTTTTTACATACATATAGTAAGGAAGCTTTGACTGTCCAACTAGGAAAGTTTCCAGTTTTAGGACAGTCAAATTGCCCGGTTTAGTTCACATTTGTACACGCTATTATTATGAATTACATTCGTTTATTTTTTTATCTACTATTTACACGTTCATTAACCTTGCCACATTAATTAGACAACATGTTATGGGTTAAATACCCTATCAATTGTAGATTACACAAATTATTGGGTTTACAAAAATAAGCGTTTTATAATGTTAATTATTATATTTGGAATCCCCAAAAAAAGTGTGAGTCGTGTGAAATATTCACACCGAAAACCTGATTTAAATTTATGTTAATGAGGATCCCAGGCAACTTCCAATTATTTTAATTAACATTTTTACAAACAAGAACCAATTTCTTTTATAATTTGTGTTTTCTGTTTCTTTTCACCGCAAATATATATGTATATACCTTCGCTTTATTATTTACCAAAAATGCCTTTAGTTTTATTAATTGCAAACTTTTATTTTTATTATTTCCGACTGTTGCATTCGTAAACCAGAAATTTAAAGAAAGGTTCAGCGAGATTATCGCTTTGTTAATTTAAGTCAATTAATAAATACGATTGGTTCTTCTGCTTTGTGTTATAATTTCCTTTTCACAATAATGTACGAATAAATCTGTTTGTACTTATAATAAATCTGATTCTTTTCGGATGAATTTGAATTTCACACGAGTATTCATTGCAAATAAATATGATAATTTTATTTGAAAAAAATCGAAAACGGGATAACACGACTCATTAACAAGTCGATTTCTTTATCCGAAATTCACACCGACATCCGAAGTAATAAAATGTTCTACCGCCCTTCGTTCACTACTTATAAGCGACTAAATCGCCGCTACATCTGTCATACTATTTTGCTAGTATATCGCCTGGCTGCGTTTACAAACACTAATAATAGTATGGAAGGTACAGACGAGCGGCGATCGCGTCGCTTGAAAGTAGCTACATGGAAGAACGGCGTTTAGCTAAATTTCGGTTTTTTTAATTGATGTTCATTAATTTGTATGCGATCTTATTGAAACCTCTATTGATATCTATATTTCAACAAAAAGATAGTAAATCTACGATCGTATTTTTTTCTACCTACGTGATCATTAAAACTATTGGATTTTCAACACACAGATGAACAGATATTATAACTGTATAATCAATTATGGGGCCAACAGACCTAGCTATAAAAGCTCAAGCGTTATTTGGTTTGGCGTATTTCGGCATATCGGTTGCCGTACAATCCCAATGGGAATGTATGACGAGCGATATGCAGAAGTAGGCCAAGCCAAATAACCCTTAAGCTTTTATAGTTAGGTCTGTTGGCCCCATTAAGTGTGATTTGTGTTATTATTGACACGTCACATCTGTACTCACTCTTGGGCTTTCTTCATTTTTCACCAAGTCCCTATAAAGTAGCTCAGTTCCTTAATGACTGGCTCCTCAACACGGCTTCCATATGAGCTTTCTTCCCAACACTCAGACATTGGCACCGTAAATTACTTTAAATAAATACACAATAATCTTGGACATGGGGTATGACAGATCTTTGTTTATGTTTGAACAATTAGAATATTACATACTTCATACACACCAATTTTAATATTTTTTTTCTTTCACTAAGTCCCCTATACAGTAGCTCAGTTCCTTAATGACTCCTGGCTCCTCAACACGGCTTCCATATGAGCTTTCTTCCCAACACTCAGACATTGGCACCGTAAATTACTTTAAATGAACACACAATAATCTTGGACATGAGGTATGACAGATCTTTGTTTTTGTTTGAACAATTAGAATATTGGAAACTTCCTTACATACTAGTTTTAAACCAATCTACTCACATTAAATCAAAAATAAATTACTTTAAGAATACAATAAGTAGTCACTTTGCATGTTGACCAACAGCGCGAATAAATCTACCACATGCATTCCAAGTAAATTGCAATATAATTAACACTCGTACATAAATCTCCATTGCAAAAACCTACACTCTTAATGCCGAGTAAATTTCCATTAATAGATTCGCTAATTGTACTATTGAGGCACAAAAAACTTGGTAATCTTTAATGGATACTTCTGCCTATTCATCGGGGTTAAGTTCGGCATCTAATCGATAATAGTCAGATACACTGCAGGGAGTAACAGTATGTACCCGAATGAGTTTAACCAGCAATTCCTGAAAATATGTGTTTAGAGTAAAAAAATAGATGTCATTTTGCTGTCCGATGATATTTTTTTCTAATAAAAACAAAATTATATTTTTCATTCTCACCTTGTCACTGATTGTGATTACACTCCGCGCACTGTTTCGCGTGTTACCTTGATGCAGGAACGAGACGGAGTGCTTATCACATGACATGCTAGGTTATACCCCATTACTCAGTTGCGACGTGTGATGGGAGATTATTTTTTATTGTTTTTATTTGAAAAAATATATCATCGGACAGCAAAATGACCTCTACATTTTATTTTCATTTTTTATTTTTCAAATGTCTTCAGGAATCGCTGCCCAAAATCCTTGGGGTACGTGCTGTTACACCCCGTATATTATGTACAAAATATACATTTAGGCGTGAATAATAACATATTTGTAGGTACTGCATGTTATCGAATATAACAACACTATAAATTACCATTATAATATGAAAGGATTGAAGATAAACATTAGGGCAAATCGTGATGGCGGGTGGAAACTTTTAAAGAAATTTTAATTATATAAGAAATATTAATTGACAAACTACAGAAGTAGTTTAGCAAGATTTAAATGTTAGTAAATTAAAACTGATTTTGCCTTCGAGTGTACGAGGACCTGCATCCATGAATTAAATTTTTCCATTGGCAATTATTTCGTGAGCTTACTATTTAGTACAGTAGAATTTTTTACTACAAGTGATACAATAAAATGATTTTTAACTTTTATGTCGTGCACATTTTTAAAATAAAAACATACGAAGAAGAAGTACCAAAAAATATTTCCTGAAAATCGTTTAAAGTGCCGCCGTTGTTGGCCATTTTAGGTAACCGCAAAAAGTTGCACGGAAAACGTGAATTACTCGGAACAGAATTGAGGTAGAATTGGGTAAAATCTTTAAATTTTGCACTCTCTTTAAACCACAAAAACCTCATTCCCAACTTCCTTTTTCGGTCATTTCCAATAAGGCAGAGAACGTCTTCTTTCTGGTATCCGAAATTGTGACAAAAAAAATACCGCAATTTATGAGGATGCCATTTTTTTCAGTCGCTGTCAATTTGAACTTTCTTTGTGTCCGAAATTCAGTTTGATTGATTGAAAATTTCCGGCTTCTAAATGCTCAGGATTTTAACTCATGTTCGTTTAGTATGATGCATGTGGATTTCTGAAAATGTTACACAACTCACTAAACGACAGGTAAAGGAGATGACTCAAATTGAGCTCTAACAAAATGAGTACGCCTATCCATTTCTCTTAGTCATATTTTCTAATTTAATAATACTGAATTGGATAACCTGATTAAATAAGAGAATATTATTTTATTTGCTTCGTTGAAACCCTATCATTAATTTATCTCTATATAATATTACAGTGTTCACCTAATTATTAACATTTGTACATAATATATTTTAGGCTTTTATTATGTTGTGTGTAAGTTAGGTTTGAGAAGGTGAAACTATAGGTGGGTATATAATATTGTACGTTTCGTGAACACCTCACGAGGATATATTTTATACTAGCTTTTGCCAGCGACTTCGTCTGCGTAGGATTAGTACATTGAGTCTATTTTCTTTTCCTAGGTCCCATCTGCGTTTATACCAAAATTCTTAACCTATTTATTTAAAATATGTTATTTCTTGTTAATTCTTAACCTATTTATTTAAAATATGTTATTCTTGATTCGATTCAAAGTATTAGGCGAGTACTTCAAATAAATTCACTTTTTTTTTTTTTTTTAAATAGAATTTTGATTTAACAATCATTGTTTTGCAAAATTTCATTCTCGAATTTTGACATTTTCAATTAAACAATAATTATTGAAATAAATCAATATATTGAAAATAAATAGCTAGCTTTATAAATTATAGCCTATATGTTATTCTGATATATGAGCTATATTATTGTAAAGTTTCATTAAAATCCATTCCGTAAATTTTGCTTGAAAGAGTAACAAACTAACATACATCCATACAAACTTTCCCATTTATAATATTAGTAAGATGTTTTGTTTTTGACTCGAAGGATCCTTTTGAAGCAAAGAATACAGAGAACAAATTCGGTGCAAATCCAAAATCAAATGGAATGGAATATAAATAGAATATACTATGTCAGGCAGGATAAAAAGACAGAGCGCAATATTGCTATTGGCTCTTTCGGGACTAGAACCAAAAGGTAGAAGTCAGCGGCTATATCGGTTTCTATTCAAATCTTTATTTTTAAATGCGAAAATCGTACATGAGTCTGTTCCCAACCGCCCGGGGTGTGTTGCGAGGCTTACGGTAGTGGGGCGAGCAAGAAGATGAGAAAGTACGTGGCTATTCGGATCTGGTCACTAAATACACTAAATACAGTTGTAGTTAAAGCCATTTCAAACAACGTTTCGATTTTGATTGGTGGTCTTTAATAAGGGCGATGCTGAAGTTATCTTCCACTCTGGAACGTGCCGCCAATATATTTACTATGCATTATCAAAATGCATTCGACAAAGAAAATAGTAGTAACTTCGTCCGAGTTTCATCATTCTGTTTGTATCTATGCCTCACCAAATGTATTTACTATGTATTATCAAAATGCATTTGATAAAGCTAATAGTAGTAACTTCGCCCGAGTTCCATCATTCTATTTTTATCTATGCCTCACAAAATGTATTTACTATGTATCATCAAAATGCATTGGATAAAGCTAATAGTAGTAACTTCGCCCGAGTTCCATCTATTTTTCTCTATGCCTCACAAAATGTATTTACTATGTATCATCAAAACGCATTTGATAAAGCAAATAGTAGTAACTTCGCCCGAGTTTCATCATTCTGTCTTTATCTATGCCTCACAAAATACAACCATTATGGATCCCATAATCTTACTGGCTCTAGTTGGTTTGGAGCACTTGTCACTATTGTGTCGTAGATACTCACGTGAAATAAAACACGATCATATCTAAATATATTTTTTAAATTACATTGAGTTTGGTTTGGCACTCGCGTCGAATGGGTTAAGCCACGGAAAATCTCGCTTACGATAAGAGAAGATGCACAACGGTACACTCACATAGCGTACAGCATATGTATATCACATAGCTCAAGATAGCGCATAGTCGTTTAATTGGCGTCAAAACTAATGAGATAATAATAATCGCATACTAAATGCAGCCACCATTGCGTGGCGCCCAACGCGGATCCAGATCACCGACATTATTTACTGTGTAATAACAAATACGTAGTATGGGAGTACCTACGTAATTCTTATTGTGCCCATACCCCAGCCCAGGGAACCATTTACTGGATAACAAACGCCCTGCCATAGGTCACCCCAAGTGGTTGGCTACGTTTGGTGACTTTCGTGACAGGGGTGCCCGGGTTAATGGAGTGAGGTCTGGTCTCATCCTGGCGCGGATGCGTTTTTCCACCTACTGCGTGGCGGGTCGGAACGGGAGAGACTGGTTGAAGAAGACCTTTTGGAACTCTCTCGAGCCATTGCTTTGCACCGCAATGGGAGAGATGCGTGGAGAAAAATGTTATTCTAAAATACGATCATTTTATTCGTAAAAACGGGACTGAAGTTCTCTGGAACAAATTGTTAATTTGTTTTTTCAATGTTTATTCTTACATGTTCCCGCCAATAAACATTGAAACCCTGTTAATTTGTTCATAAGAACTTCAGTCCCGTTTTTAACCGTTTTTAAGAATGCAATGATCGTATTTTAGAATAACATTTTTCTCCGTGTGGATTCATACATCCCACACTCCTGACACTTTTGAAATTGACAAACAGATTCCTATCCACCCCTCATACCTTTTCCTTCCCAGAATTTCCTCTCCTTTCTTTCCCTGAAAAGACCCAAAAAATAAAAAATGGATATAATATAATAGATTAAACTATTTAAATTGACTTACGCCGGAATTGGAACCCACGACCTTCATATTCATAGTTGAGAGCCTTACTTCTCGACCACGGAGGCCATTAATATTTCAGTTTTCCAGAAACTTGCGGCTCGTTTTCCATTTCGCTACGCTAGTTGGGTCCGCCAAGCAGATGTGATAAATCAAATAAAATATGGAATCAGCTGGCGTAACCATTGCATGTAAGTTAAGAAGAGATAGAGAAGCCACTAAACTACATTGCAGTATCCTCCCAATCAACTAACTTCTCTTATCTGTACTATCTTCCATCATTTAGCACTAACTGCCACTACACTCATGTGGGAAAAGCAATGAGGATGATTTATAGTAAATTCTCTGTACCTGAACCTAATACACTAAGGGCCTTACTAATAAACGTGTTTTAAATTTTACACAAATGATAAACAACTGTTAATTTATGGTAAATGGTTGTTTAAAATTTAAAACACGATTACTACTAGAAGGTTATAACATAACCTTCTAGTAGTAATCGTGTTTTAAATTTTAAACAACCATTTACCATAAATTAACAGTTGTTTATCATTTGTGTAAAATTTAAAACACGTTTATTAGTAAGGCCCTAAACCTCAACACTAGAAAATGACACCAAAGGCTGTGGCCAAGTGTGTACACCTCTACACTGATGGAAGCATCCTAGAGGCAGAACGAGTAATGGTAGAACGAGAATGTTTGATAGTAGGCTGACATTTCATGCTCATGTTGAGAGTTGAGATGGCTTTGTTCTTCACACTACAAGGAATTTAAGAGATTCCCGTGTTCTCGTAATTTTATAAAATTCCTTAGTGAGAAGCAGACGTGAGATTGGCTCGGTAAATTGGAGCTCACATCATTATCCCCTCGTATAAGAAAAAAATTCTGAGATTTGAAATACGGCTACTACCCATGGCTCTATCCTACTGACCTTTTGGTCATTCGTTGATTCGTGGATGGTTTGAAAACTCGGCAATCATGGAGAGCATATATTTCTATGTTCTCGATTATTATCTCCGTAACCTCAGGCATATACTGTTTTATCTACCAACCTGCAGGACTAACTTGACAATTGTCGTGCCGGTGTTGAACAGAATCATTCAGATATCAACATATTTAGCATCAATGAAGCTGTTTTTAAATAGCGAGTTATATTACTGCAATTATCATCAATTATTCATCATTATTATTATGTGAATATTAAAATGAAAGATTTTTTGAAGTTTAAAAAAAAATCCTCAATAATCGCAAATTCGCTTTGTGGAGTCATTTTAATTTAATGAAAATAAATAACTATACAACAATTTAATTTTTAAAAATCGACATATTTCAAAACCAATTGTTTGTTCATCATATTATTCTTACATTATATTGAATATTATTATGTATTATTTATTATACATTTTCCTGATAATGAAACCATTGGTTTTGAAACATGTTGATTATTTTGATTCAATAGTGGTATACAAAGTTATTTATTTTCATTAGGATTAAAAAAATATATTGAATTGAAATCATAGAAGAAGATGAAATCAAATAGATGGAAGCTCCGGGATTCGAAGGATAACTGGACAACATTGGGGGATGGTCAATTTTAGTCGCGGGTCGCGTAGTGATGGAGACAATTGTATAATAAATATAATATTTTGTATAAACGGTGAAATAGTACAGAGGATCCGCCGTCCGAAATCAATTGAATTGGATAATGGCGCTTCACAATAAACGGAGAAAAAATGGTTAAAGGAATGTTGAACAGAGGAAACCTAAGTAGTTTTTTTACCGCCTATAGCAAAAGTCATTTTTAGCAATGCCAACGTTTCGATTCTGAATTTCATTTCTCTCGAACGTCGAAACTACGAGTTTCTGCTTCTTTTTTTAGTTAAGTATAAATTTAATCAAATTTTAATTTCACTTCTTCAAATTTTGAACTCGTGACCTGTTTGCCAATCTTCAGCATGTACCTCACGGTTGTGTAAAATTCTTTTAATTTTTACAATTAAAGAACATTTTTATAATGTTTTACACATTCTTTTTATTTGGTGAAAAACAGCATTAATTTTTTGCCTCCGAGAAATGAGATAATTTCTTTTCGTTTTACGCAATATTCCAGAACAGAGGTCTTTTTGTTAAGGTATTTCGCAAGCCAGTCACAACATGTCGCTGTAACGAACGGTTTTCTAACAATCACACTTGGAATTAAAATAAAAATCGCAACCAAATAATATGTAAAGTAAAAAACCCCCTGAAAAATAATCTGCTTCCTAAGAAAATAACCCATATATAAACAAAAAAACGAAAAATCACAGAACGCCACTGCAACGGAGCCCATCGTATTAAATCTTCTCGTCGCTTAAATTATCGGATTCGCAATAATTGAAACCTACCTGTACAATCTTTATATCTACCTGGTCCACACCAGAAATACTTCGAATTATAATAATAAGCAGGTGTGTGTACTACCTATCATTCAAAATAACTAATTCATTCATGCGTTCGCTTCCGACCCGTATTATATTTAATTTAATCAAGCCATGACTACACATGAAGTACAAGTCGGCACTTACACAGGACAACCTAAACGAGTTATTTTTATTCCATTTTCTATGGCCACTCAATAATAATAACGTAAGTACTTATTTAATACGCCTCGTGGCATTTAGCTTGTAGGTACTCAGCCCTTTCAGCATCGCAGTTATTTTTCCACATATAGTACATATTTATGCCTGATTCAGGTACCTACCTAATTATTCGAAAATTTATCGTGTATTTGAATATTTTTCTATTTCTTAATTTTGCTTAATAATTTGGTTTTATTTATTTTTATTTGATAAAGGGTTGTTTTTTTTAGTAAGGAAGAAAAGCAACACGCAAACGATTATTTATATTATTTACAGTTCAACATATAACCAACGATTATAATGGATCCCAGACCAAGCAAGACCATCGAAACGGGGCTTTATTTGTTTGAGTTAATTGTCGTGGGAATAAGGATTTCAACTCCGTAAGAAAAATAGACGACTTAAGGAATATCCTCCACAAGCCGTACTAAAATAATACCTGCTAATTGTTTCACATAATCAAGTGATATCCATTTTTTTCGTGTTCCTGTGGAAGATCACTGACAACGAAAGGGAAACATATCAACGTATTAGAATTCATCAATGAAATATTATTTACAATACATTAGGAACATCCGTTATTTATGATTAAGTTGTTAAAAATCAGTAGAAAGCAGTGCCTAAAGCGACATTATTATTTTCAGTCAAGATATACAGGTGAGATGTGACACCAAGCAAGAATTCCGTTTTCTACACATTTTATGTGTAAAAACCACAATTTTCATACCAGACTAATTGAACATAATATGCCAAACATTCCATATTCATATTTAATTTGTACCTTCATTATTTTTTTATTTTATATTTCTAGAGAATGTAGGTACCAAAACATTTGTATGTTAATATTATTTTTTTCAGTAATAATTATTGCATTTATGCCCTCATGCGTGGGTACTTAATATTTAATGTCATAATTCAACACCAAAGTGAAATTAGAAAGATCATAGAGGAGACCCGGTATGGTGTTGTCAAAGGGGTTGGTTGAACGAAAAAATATATCAAAAGTGGTAAGTCTAGTTTACGTCGTGAAGTTCCCAGATTTTATTTTAAAAATGAAGGAACAGAGTTGGTATAACGGAATATTATTTGTGAATTGATTAATTTGATTTATGAATGTAAACGAAGCAAAAAAAGAGTGTGCTTTAGACCACACGACTGAAGTAAAACTTCTAGAGAGAAAGAAAATGTGCGCGCGCACTGCTCTCTCTTGCTCCTACAGTATTTATAAAATTGTTCAAGAACGAAATGAAATTACGAATAATCTTCATGCACTAGCTATGAGAGGAAGAGAGAAAGAAAATGTGCGCGCGCAGTGCTCTCTTTTGCTTCTACGGTGTGATCCAGCCCGTTCGCCTCGCCCGTAACGCATTACACTTTTCGTAACGAATTCGCCAGCTTACCCTTAAGATGATAGACTTTGCTTTTCGGCCCATACAAAAAGGACGTCCGGGAAAAACACTTTTCTACATCGAAAATTGCACAAAATGAATATTATTTTTTTTATATTGCCTTTTAGAGGGTAAAAACTATGTCGGTATGTTTTCGAATTTTCAATACGTTTCGTATTAACGTAAACATTCACTGTCAAACATGTACGATTTATCAAAAAATATTATTTAAGGAAAAAGTGCTGCTAACTGAACTGTCATAAAGAATTATAAAATTACAAAAAGCTACCGACGTAGCTTCTTCTTTCTAAAAAATATATATTTTTTAAAATTTCAATTTCGCGAAAGTTTCGGTGTAGAAAAGTGTATTCTCCATAAACCCCTTTTCGAGCGATTTCTGTAGGTAAATTTGAGCGTTGTCTCATTCGCACATTTCGCATTCTCATGTATTGTAAGTGTGCGTGAGCTTATTGTGAGCGGGACAGAATGACAGACGCGGGTGTCCCTCGTGTGGTTCAAAGTCTAGCCTCTTAAGTCAAGCGCGCGTAAAGAAATTTTACTTCAAAAGTGGTGGTCCATTATCTCTGCCAATACTTGAAATCTTGTTAATACTTGAAGAAGAAACAGTTACATTACGTGTTATCAGATACTTTTGTAGGGTCATGTCAAAAATCTAGTAGATGTGTATGTGAATGAAGCACGCTGTATTTATATATAGTGTGACGTTTCAAAATATTTGCTTACCTCTGCACGGAAATTACGTGACGGTTAGTTAGTCACCAGTTTAGATCCCAAACGTAATGCACATTTATTTACGCGCACGTAGGTACGAGTAAGTACCCAACTTCCCAGATAAGATCGTATCTGTAACACATACGCTAATCCCTATTAGCATATTTTCAAAAACAGAAAGCCGCGCTTTTTTTCCCGCCGGATTGGCTTGCTTTAAAATGGTAATCCCGCCAAATGTAAGCAGCAATGGCCGCGATGGGCGCCAAGCTTGAAACTATATCTCCCACACTCCATTTAATAATTAGCTCCATATATTAATTCGTCACATGAATATGCAGCGCCGGACGCCGCACAACACTGGGAAGGTGCCCGCGGCCGCCATTGTTAGAATACTAACTCACTGAAAATCAATTAACTAAATATACATTATTTGCATTTTAAATCGATGCTTTTCTAGCAAATAAATATATAAACAACGCACGCTTTACTTTGAATGTATGATCTGTTTTCTATGAGCTGTTAAGTGGGGAAGCAAGTTAGAAGAGAGTGCCTCAGATTTTAGCAAACCATTGGTTTTGCAAATCGAACGTGTAATTAATTTAATTTACAAATATTATATATAATTGCGACTTATATAAACCTTATATAATACTAGCGCAAACCCGTGAAAAAGTAGGATTTTTGAAAAATTATGATGATGATTATTATTTACTAGCTGGGGTACGCGGCTTCGCTCAGGACAACACTCGAGAGTGTTCTAGAATGTTCCACAATGATATTCCTGATTCCCTATTCCCGAACATTCCACAATATTCCAGAATGTTCCGGGATGCTATTCCGCCACTCCTTCCTGAACTTTCTAGAGTTTTATCGAACCTTCTAGAACTTTCCGGAAGACTGTTCTTGAAATTTCTAGAGGGCTAAACTTCCAACCCTTATATCTTCAAAAGCACGCCCTTTAGTTAAAAACGGGAACCCTCATTCTGGAGGGGGATAGAGATCTACCACACCTTATAACTAATAATAATAATAATTGGATAATTTGTAGAGCGCCGTTTTTGTGAGAAATCAAGGGCGTGAGAAACTACCTTGATCATACCGGGACTCGAGTTTTTGCAGTCCGCACGTTGTTCTGCACCTTCTTCTATAATATATATCTATATTGATTATAAAAAAAAATATTAACTATGTCCTACTCAGCTTACCGGTTAAAACGGAATACTTTTGATAATTTATGGTAAAATCCTGCTGAAAGACCACTATTCAGAATCGAAAGGTTGTTTTAAATGACTTTAGTGGCGTTTTATGACAAAATCTGAATATCCAGGTACTTCCCAACCTACACCAGTCCGATCAGTGGCTGAGTTGGCATATGTCGTTTGCATCCAACCCAGACGTCGTGTGTTCGATTATTCGACTGGCTTAGTCCTCCATTACGACACATGCATTTTTCTGCATGCTGTGGTGGTAGTAGGAGATTTTCAAATATTGTTATTCGTAACCCGGAAATACATGACTTTCTTTAAAAAAAAGAGAAAAAAACATCTCCCCTATCTTCCTTTGTCCCAACTCCTCAGCCTCACAACATACCTAACTCTGGATGCCATATCCCTACTGGTTTCGCCCAATTGGGGGTAGTTGGGACTTTTGTGCAGTATTCACATAAAATATATTTCTATTCCTTTTTATTCATCAGACTTTTTTATTAATCCTAAATTGAACCATAATTATTTTAATAACTAAGTACGTACAGCAAGTTTAGTCATACAAGTGCCTACTCAGACTTGCATGAGGCTTGTCTATTATTTATTTTGTTTTGAGCGCCAATAAGCCGCGAGAAATATGCTTACAACTGACCCGTAGCACTTTCATATTATCGACAGAAGTGCCCGGTAATTCCAAAGTACGAGTATATCTACTGACTGCCAGTTTATATCTTTATACATTTTAGAAATAACTAGTCTAATAAACAGAACCTGTTATTAAGTATGAAACGAAAAGTCTGTCGGGGGAGTGTATCGCTCTGGAACGTCAAATTTTAACACACTGGAGTAGAGTTGTCGAAAATTTTAGATTCGAATCGAAACATGTGATTTCGAATCAACACTTTATTTAATTTTTAGAAGTCTTGATTTGAAATCACAAATTTAGGGCTCCTTCGGATAGGCGTTTTGACAACTTTATTGATTCTTGACTAAATTGACCTCTGCATTTTTTACTCCAAATAAATTAGGAATAACTGGTTAATACTATCTACACACCATGCTGCGAACAGCAGCTTTTGGCAGCTGGCTAAAAATCGAAGGTTGGAGGATGTCTCCCGTCTCTTTTTTTCCCATGCGAACCCGTAACACTCTGTTTCACGTTGACTGTAAATTGGAAGAAACCGTCTGCCGTTAGTACCAACCGAGGAAATGAGATGGTGATATTGAATTTGTTGTGTTAATAAAAGAGACAGAAGACAACGTGAAACAGAATGTTACGGGTTCGCACGAGGAAAAGGGAGACAGGAGACAATAGTTAGCTGCTAACAGCCGGCTGTTCGCAGCACCGTGTGTAGAGCCCTTAAATTCCATCGGGTACGTCTTGTTACACCCTGTATACATAAACTGCTTCGACCGAATTTCAACACTCTTTATTTCGTATTGAACAATAAATTGATAAATATGGAATAAACCACATGACTTCGTACCTTTTTTTAAAGATAAGACATTATATTATTTTTTTACATTAACTCCATACAGGAGGCCCTGAGGAAAATAATTTCCCTCGGGGCCTATGTCATCTGTGATTTGCTGTATGGAGGGTCTTTTTGAGGAGAGGAAGGAAACACATAGGTGGGCAAATCATTCCACAGCCGAGCTGTTGAACTCAAGAGTCGTAGAAACGACCCATTCTCATGTGAAAGATATCAACCTAGTACATATGTTGGGCGCGCATTTGGCGGTTTCCCACTGTACTCCGGTGCCGAATGATGCTAGTTCCTCGAAGCATCTTCCATTGAATTACCGGTAGAACAAGGATTCCCACCCGACGCCCGTGCTCTAAAGATTGCAATCCGTTTGTTAAGACGTGAGAATCTATCGAACGGATCGCCCGTTTGCAAAGAGTCGAGGGTTTTTTCCATGTATTGTGGAGCTCTAGACCTGAGGTGGTTGCCAAATTCAACCATGGGGCGCACTTGCGATTTGTACAGAGTTAGCAGTTGCATACTATTAAAGTATCTACGGGCCCTGTGCAATACGTCTATGAGAGGCTAGCAACTCTGGCTTCGATGGAGCCCCCGTACCTGAGCCGGTCACTTAGAGTTAGTGCAAATTATATGACGCCAGAGCTAGCCGTTCAAGAATTTTTACTGCCACCCCGTCTACACAAAAAAGCTGTTCTGCTGTACAGATAAGGTAGATATCTACTACCCCTTACTATTAAACGTATTTTAAATTTTACACATCTGATAAAAAAACCATTTACCATATATTAATGATTGTTTACCAATTATGTAAGTTTTAAAATACGTTTATTAGTAAGGCCCCTTACGTGCATTCAGTATTCATTACAGATAATGTCTACGTTCGAATAGATATGACTGTCCAGAGAGAATGCTTTGGACTTAAATTCCGAAGGTCGCGGGTTCGAACTCGGCGTGCGCAAATAAATTTTATTTGATTAATTTGTGTTATTTCACAATTAATTAATAAAAATAATCTTCTTCTTCTTCTTCGATGGCGCTACAGCCCATATCGAGCTTTGGCCTCCCGCAACATTCGCCTCCAACTCCTCCTGTCCTCAGCAGCTGACTTCCAGTTTGTTATCTGGAGAAGCTGTGCTGCATCCCCTCTTACTTCGTCTTCCCACCTCAGTCTGGGTCTTCCCACTTTTCTCTTTCCACCTGGGTGTCCAGCCATAATTCTTTTTGGGACGCGTGTGTCCGGCATTCTCTGTACATGTCCAGCCCATCTCAACCTGAGGAGTCTCATATGGGCTGAGATATTGGGGGCCTGATATATGTCATACAGTTCTTTGTTGTGCCGGATGCGCCACTGTTCCCCCTCTTTCACGGGTCCACATATTCTTCTTAACACTTTTCTTTCAAAAGTATCCAGCATTTCAGCCATCTTTGCAGTCAGTGTCAGCGCCTCACATCCATATGCCAAAACAGTTCTGACAATGGTCTTATATATGGTTACTTTCGTTTTCCTGTGGACGCTACGTGACTTAAACACTGGCAGCAAAGAGAAGTATGTTTTGTTGGCTGCTGTGATTCTCCTTCTGATTTCTGCTGGATCCTCATTGTTCTCTGTCAGACTGGAGCCCAGGTAGGTGAATTGATCGACCACTTCGTATGAGTAGTTGTCTTTAAATTGTGCACTACCTCTTCTTCTATGTGAAGGGTTTCTGCTCTGTATCATCATTTTCGTTTTGTCAACATTAATCCGCAATCCTACTTCCCGCGCCGCTATTTCTAAAGGGTCGAAGACCTCCTTAATAGCTGAAATTGATCTTCCGACAATGTTAATATCATCCGCATATCCGACAACTTGACTACTCTTGAAATAAATATTGGAACCAGTGTCTATTAGCGTTTTTCTTATTACATGTTCGAGCACAATGTTAAAGAGAATGGGAGCCAGGCCGTCTCCCTGTTTTAATCCCTGCGATACTGTGAATTTTTCCGACAATTCTCCATCGATTTTGATCTGACATCTTGAGTCTGACATTGTGGCTTTGATGAGCCTAACCAGTTTCGGCGGAATCTGGAATTGTAGTAGTATGCCATATAGACACTCACGATCTATGCTATCATATGCTTGCTTGAAATCTATGAATAGTTGGTGTATATCTATATCAAACTCCCAGCACTTTGCCAAGATCTGTCTGACGGTGAACAGTTGGTCTGTTGTGGATCTACCAGTGCGGAAGCCTGCCTGATACTCTCCTAGTAGGTTTTCTGCGTACGTCTCAATTCTTTGTTTCAGTATTATGGTGTATATTTTATATGCTGTGCACAGAAGTGATATGCCTCTATGATTTTCGCATTTTAATTTGTCACCTTTTTTGTGAATTGGGCATATTATACTTATTTGCCATTCCTCTGGGATTTTTTCCAGTGTCCATATTTTGGTAATAAGATTAAGTAGCAGATTTCTCAGGTGATCATTTCCATATTTGAACAGCTCTGCAGGCAGGTTGTCTTTCCCAGGCGATTTGTTGTTTTTAAGTCTCTTTAGTGCAGCATTTATTTCTGGCATTGTTGGTGGATTCGCTTGTTCTTCATTATTTGATTCCGTGGGGATGTTGGTAGGGTGGCTTCTCAAGTCGCTATTAGGGTTGAGAAGTTTACAGAAGTAGTTTTTCCACACTGTTTTAATCCGTTCCTTATCGGAAATAATTGAGCCATCAATGTCTTTGCATAGTGTTGTATTCGGTTTGAAACCTTTCTTGAAGAAGTTTACTCCCCTATATGCTTCTCTAGTATTATTATCAGCAAAATCCTGTTCCATTTTTAGCAGTATATCATTAAGGAATTTTCTTTTCTTTCCCCTTATCAGCTTATTAGTTTCCCTTCTCGCTTGTTCGTACTCCTGTCTTTTGTTTCTTGTTGACCTTTCCAAGTACTGAGTGTATTCTTTTCAGCTATCTTTCTTTCACACTCTTCATCAAACCAAGGGTTTCTGGGCTGTCTGGGCATGTTTCCAACACTTGATTCCACTGCTTTTACAATTGCATCTTTTATATCATGCCAGTCTTTTTCGAGTGATTCATAGGAGTTCTGCTCAGTGATCTGACCTGGTAGGCTATTTACAAGGGCGTTGTGATACTGCTCTTTGCCTTCTGCGGTTTTTAGAGCTTCCGTATTGATTTTCGGAATAGTTGGTGGTTTCCGTGTCCTGTTGTTGGCGATTCGGCTCCTATAGGTGGCCACCACTATGTAGTGATCAGAATCACAGTTGGCACCCCTGTACATCCTTACGTTAGTGATGCTCGTTGCCCCCCTTCTTTCTATCAAGACATGATCAATTTGGTTATGGTGTCTACCATCTGGCGATGTCCAAGTCCGTTTGTGTATGTCTTTTCTGGGAAATTGAGTCGAGGCCACAGTTAGGTTTCTTGATTCTGCGAAATCAATCACTCGGGTTCCATTATTATTAGCATCCTTGTGTAGACTGTTCATTCCTGTAATGTGTTGGAGCAGAGGATCCTGTCCTATCTTGGCGTTAAAGTCCCCAATTACCATCTTAATGTCGTTAGATGGTAATGTGTCGTAGACCTGTTCGAGTTTCTGATAGTATGTATCTTTCATTATGTCATCTTTATCTTCCGTTTCAGCATATACATTGATAAGTGATACATTGAAAAATTTCGTTTTTATGCGTAAGGTGCACATTCTTTCATTAATGGGTTTAAAGTCTAATATGCATTTTTCCATTTTCCGGTCCACAATGAAGGCAACTCCGAATTTATGATGTTTTTCATTTCCACTATGCAGTATCGTGTGTGTTCTTGTGTCAAATATCTTGTCCCTAGTGATCTCTCCGAGGGCTCCACTTCTATACAGTATCCTTGCGTTCCAGGTAGCAATTTTCAAGTCCTTATTTCGTTTGCCGGGTCCTTTCCTAAGTCCAGTAGTTGTCCGAGGCTCTGTATTAGGTTTCGTAATAGCGTTGCTTTTACAGGGAGTGGTTATTAGCCTCTCGCCCAACCCCCTACCAGGAGGGCCAGGGTTTTCTGTAGGGGTTTCCATCCCTTAGCTGGGGGGTTCCGGTTTTGTGGCGCCGAAGATTCGCCATTCATCCTCTCCTATCTGCTATGGCTGATGGTATTGCCAGTGGCCACATTGCCCAGGGCTCGCGGGGCTTAAGAGACCACTCGTGGACGCTAGGAGTAGGACTATTGGTAGTGTTGCTGATGGAATGCAACTGTGGCGTTACACGGTATTTGGGTGACACATTTTTCCCAGCAAAAAATGCGTCTCCGTGACCCTACCAAACTTTGAGCCCCTAAATAATATACACTAATATACACTATATTTGCGGCACGTTCCAAAGTGGAAGATACTCTCCAATGGTAAGACCACCATTCAGAATTGAAACGTGGCTTGAAATGGCTTTAGCCATTGACTTGATCTGAATCTAGACTGTGTGACTAGATCTGAATAGCCAGGTATTTTCCGACCTTCCTCTCCCCATCTCCTTCCCTTCCCACATACCTTCTCCATAGTCTTGCTGGTTTCTGGACTCTTGTGAGGTGTTCTCTAAAAAAAAAAATATAAAAATAAAAAATAAAAAAAGATGTAATAGATTGCAATCAATGTACGTAAATTAATTCTAGGATAATATTGATCAATTTCATGAACATCGGATTTCTGTTTCAATGTCTTCTTATTCATTTTATTCGAAAAAGGATTCGATCTGATGTTTACGATTTGGCAGGCCCTAATTGACCGACGTGTGAACATTTCGCTCTAAATAACTGAACTATGTTAGACAGGCACTCTCACTCTTGCCTCAGGTGTGTATGTTTTACCAGCAGCACAATCATTTTGTTAACAATATAATTATTTAAAATAATTCCTCTAGTAAAGGAATATTATATGGGAACGGAATTATAATAAATGGATATATTATTAGTAACGCGATAATGAATGCACGCTACGATATTCGCAGTCATCCGGAGAGAGAGAACATTTCGTTCTTTGTTTCTGATGGTCCATTTTTAATGCAGGTATGTATTGGTAATGTGGGTGTTATTTCCGCATCTTGATTTGTGTTTAATTGATTGTTTTCTGACATTTTAATCTGTCTGCGTTCCTGGTAATGGATTCGTATCAAATGTATTAAAAAAAGGTTTTATTTGTATTTTATCGAGGACTTCAATCACTGTGTAAGGCACTATCTACTATGTACATATACTTTGCATTTCTTTATAACTCATTTACGTTTGTAAACCTTAGGAGTAGGCATATTCTTATTTTTTTACAACAGGTTTATACCTACAAATAATTATTGTATGCGTTTACTAGTTACTTGCTGTTATTATGTGTCAAATGGATAGGTTATATGTATCACAATATTATGAACTATTGTGAACTTACAATCTTCAGAATATTTTTTTATGAACTGTGTATGTAAAAGCCCAATGGGCGTATAAATAAATAAATATTATAATTAAACCAAATGTTTTAGCAAGGGTGCGAAGTTTGTCCGGGTGTTGGCGGTGGATGCATCTGCCCACCAACTGCGTGGCAGGCTAGATCGCGAGAGACTGGTTTAGGGAGACCTTTTGACCTCTCCAGCACGGCTCTTTCGGAACCTCGCCTTGCGTCGCAGCGGGAGGGATGGATTCACACATCCATGACTACTGGAAACACTGACCATCAGATTCCTACCCGACCCTCATACATGTTTCTTTCCCAGAACTTCATCTCCTTCCTTCCTCAAAAGACCCTCCACACAGCATCCCCAAAGATGGCATAGGCCCTGAGGAGAATTATTTTCTAGGGTAAGGAGCTAATGTAAAAAAATGGTCATAATGTTGACCTGCGTTTATGCATAGGAGCATAATATACGAGTATGTAAATATTATCAATATCGCCCTGGCGAAAGACCACCATTGTTTTATGACCACGTCTGAATAACAGTTACTTCCCAACCTTCCTTCTTATTCCTCTCCTTTACGTATTCACTCCCTACAGCCTCACCACATTCCCTGAATGGGAATGCCATAGTTTCCGTAGGTTCCGACAGTTAAGGATAGTATGGAAAAAAATGGAAAACAAATGTTAAACATTTACACGAAATTACTCTTTATTTACGTTGCAAGTTGTTTGCTAACAATGCTAATGATTTACAAAATCATAACATGTAAACAAATGAGTCTACATGACTCTAGTAAACTTGCCCAAAACGTGACAAAAAATATATATTGTGAATCATCTGCGTTGCTCTATTTCACATAAAACGCATTTTCACATTAAAATAATAAACGCCAGTTCTTATCACTAAAAATTGGAAAAAACCTATCTAAAGATAATATGCAAGTTGTTTTATCATATGGCAAGAACAATTTGTCAATAATATCTTAATAGCAAGCGGCTAAAAGAGGAACTAAATACGCCATTTTTATGTGAAACCGCTCAAGAGTCCCAACAGCTCCAGCTCCAATCGGAGTCAGTGAGACTACTATTTTTTTTAAGTAAGACTTCTTTAGGGGCATTACGACGGGTAACTAAAATCATTTTTGGAGGGAAGTAACATTATTTAAAAATGGAAATGACGTTCGATTTTTATTTCATCATATTATTATTGAATAACAAAACGTCAAAGCAAACTCAAATTCAAAAGTTGCCCATTTATTTTCGTTTACTAGTGTATAAGGTAAGTGCCACAGGTTTTTGTTTTGTTTTATTGATTATTATATGATTTAACTAAAGATTTTAGTTGAACCTTTTGATTTGTATTATTTTTTTCTATAAATATTAACCCTTTTTTCTCTCTAAAACTAGTGAATTCTAACTATTGAAGCAAAATGTAGAATTAATGTGATAATAAAAATAGTGTTAGAATTTAAATGGCTGAATCGTAGGAAAATTTTACCCATTAAAAAATCAACATGTTCCGCCGCCTAAAAATTGTTTTTAGTCACATATATATTTTTTTTATAGTTTTTATTCCAGCAGGACTGGGAGGATAGTGCAATCCCAGTCTGCCATATTGCAGAACAACTATAACGCAGAGTAAATTAAAATTCAAAAATAAAAGAAGAAATAAAATGAGATTATTACTATGGCATCTCCAATGTATGTTGTGACAGTATTTACATATATTATTTTGTGAGGCTGAAAGGTTTAGGGAAGTGAAAGATATAGGGAAGAGGAAGGTGAGGAAGTATGATCATTGGGGAAAAAAATTAACCTTGAAAATATTGTGTTATTTTCACTTACAAATGTTTTCATTGTATTTTTTTACTTTTAATTGAAATAGTATTTAAAAAAGTATATTTTAGGTTCCCTCAAATTTACTGCAAAGTTAACCTTGTCATGTTGTAGATACTTACCTAGGTACAAACCTAAAATAATATTGCGGACCTAAAAATTACTTTTCTCTAAGATTTTGAATTTAAGTACTAATTACAATCTCATATTCATTCAAATTAATTAAAACCCGCACAGCAATGGTAGGTACATATGTACATAAACGACTTTTTAAAAGTAAATTACCGACTGCACATCGCAATAAAAACCGAGTAAACAAGTTAATCGGCTAATTCCAGACACTTGAACGTACGTTATACGTCTGTGGTTCATTTTACTTTTCCTCATTAAAAAAATTAACACATCCGATAAATATATTCTATCAAAAATCCGTACGCTGCATAATTTCCCGTTGGGAGAAAACGAAAGTGTAGTTTTAATGGGACGAAACAAGCTGTCTCAGATGCATACAAATAATATGCATTGAAAATTAAAATATAAATTAGCATTGAGATAAATATTCATTAAAATGAAAATAAAATATGGAGGTAGGGACCTGCTTACAAGCCATAAAAGGCGGGAAAGCATCTGCCAAATACAACAGCTATGGTCAATTTACTTACACGGAGAAAAATGTTAATTGAAAAAACGATCATTTTAATAGAAAAAACGAACATTTTAATAGAAAAAACGATCATTTTAATAGTAAAAACGGTTAAAACGGGACTGAAATTCTTACGAACAAATTAACAGGGTTTCAATGTTTATTGGCGGGAACATTAAGAATAATTTGTTGGTATACGTAATTTCGTACGTATTTTACCGCCAATAAACATTGAATCACTGTTAATTTGTTCGTAAGAACTTCAGTCCCGTTTTTAACAGTTCATTTTTCTTCGTGTACGTTTACGGAAACCATAGGTATGTTAAAACACTACTAAACTACATTTAAAAAAAAAAATCAAATTTTAACAAAAACAAACTATCACTAACAGACCAGTTAGACTAGCGTATAAAGAAAATATAAAACCCCGATGGTAAACAAAAGCTTTCGACAAAGATACCATAAATACCAGGCTCTAGCATTCTACAACCATTCACTTGATTTAAAAAATGAGGATTTTTTTTTAAATTTGTTCCTTTTTCCTCTATGAAACCAAAATTTCCCATAGCTGTTTGAGAAAAATGTATAAAATATCTAGAATTTTTGATTCATTATTTTTTTAATGAAACGACAAATACGTGAAGTTATAATAACGGTAAAATTTCATCTGCCCAATAAATTTGTGTGCGTTTTTCTTTTTTTACGTAATGAGTAATTTTAGATAGAAAAGAGGTAAGGTGAGTATTTTTTTATACTTTTTATGTTTGAATTAAAAATTTTAATGTTTCAAAAATTATATTTTTATTTCTAATAATAACATTTGTAAACTTATTTCATTACCTTTCAAAAACAGTTTTTAGTTTACGGATATGTTTAGAAATATTCCATTTATTTGGAATTTATTGCAAAGCGGAAATAGTTTTACCTTCCGACAAAATACGCCAGATTTTTTAGATTGATTCGAACCAATTACTGTCGGATATTCGAGAATCACTGTAATCTTCATGTTCAAATATTTTAATCAGGAATCATGTTTATTACTCTGTCTATAACACTTCAAATAGCAACGCGCAGAAATTAGAGAGTTCGTCAGATGGAACTCTCTGCGTAGATAAGTGCGAAGTGATGTTTCAAAATAAATTTTAAAGTTTGAGTAACAAGGATCCATGACGAGTTGGAATATTGTTGCACAAATTTCGGGAAATAACTGATGCAGTTGGAACTTTTGACACTTTCTATTTCCTTTAATATGCATTATTTGATGTTGAAGTCTATAGGAGAAATAAAGAATAGTATAGTAGGAACATATTTCAATCAATAACCCAAATCAGCTCAAATTGCCTGATGCAACCTTGCTATTCCATAGGGAATTATTATCGTTTTTTAAGATGAGTAACTGTGAATAAAAATACAAAAATTACATGCATTTGAAAGATGATCAGACTAAGAAAAATATAGCTTAAATCTTCCGCATATTTTAATCAGTGTTAAATTTTTCGAAAATAACCCATTATGTAGTAAATATCTAGTAAGTGAAGTTGGCAATCTCACTTTTTGGACTACCTACTTAAATTTTGTAAAAGTCAAGAAAGATTTAAAAAAATATTATTAATATATGATATCCAAATTTCATGATGCCATAGCCCACTGTTACAGAGATTTTTGCTGTCTCTAAAAACAGATTTTCTGATGTATTATGAAGAATTTAGCGCTATTACGTGATCCGTATAGTGCTAAAAAAACGCTTTTTATCGGGAAGTATATAATGTAGGTACTTGTAAGAGGTATCAATAGGTAGAGGAGGCAGCTATGGATGTACGTGTAATGAGAATAGGGACATCTTAAAGGCTCGTGACTGTAAGCTTGTCATATCAAATCACTCAATCAAGATCACGTAACAGGGCTGTGAAAAGGTCTCCATTCAAAATTCTTTCACCGTACGTAATCTACGAAATTATTAATTTGTTAAATTTTAACTACGTTTAATAAATTGATTGGGTAATAGAATTTAGATACAACACCACTTGTTTCGATTTTTTTTAAGTGGGTAAAACAAAATGGCGTCCATTATTTTAAGCTCAAAGAGTTTCGTTCATATAGATATTTCTGTTTGAAAAGGCAGTCCAAAGTTTATGATGCCAGAGTTCACAGTTAAAAGTCACCCAGTGCTCCATTTTATCCGCTTTTAAATAGCTTTACTGATGAGTCCACATAAAAAGCAGTTATTAACTCTATTCACATAAGTGAAAAACAATAGATCTAATCTTTATTATTTACCAGCAGGTGTAATAATATATCGAAAGTATAAAAATATCAACATATCGGGAAATATCTGCACCTATATATCTACTAGGCATAAAGTCAATATGTAGTATGCCCCAAAGGTCTCCGTAGTAAGTTTCAAAGAGAAGAAGAAGATACATTCGCACTAATTAAAAAAAAAAACGGTCATAATTTATAGGCATAAGTGAAAATATTTAACAAAGCATGACGTATTTAAAATAAAGCCAAAACCTCTCGACAAATGTCAATAAACACTGTGAATTTGTTCATATCTATGACATGTTAAATAGCAGAACCGGACATTTTTTATGATTTTCAGTGCCTAATTTGAGATTTTTTTCTAAAGAGGTAATTTCGTATATACCTAATTACACGGAGAAAAATGTTATTCTGAAATACGTTCATTTTATTCGCAAAAACGGTTAAAAACGCGACTGAAGTTCTTACGAACAAATTAACAGGGTTTCAATGATTATTCTTACATTTTCCCGCTAATAAACATTGAAACCCTATTAATTTGTTCGTAAGAACTTCAGTCCCGTTTTTAACCGTTTTACGAATAAAATGATCGTATTTAAGAATAACATTTTTCTCCGTGTATCTTTTCAACTCGGCAAATATGTAAAGATTATCTTAAAAAATAACATGGTGTTCAAGGTAAGTAGGTATGTATGTTATAATTGTGGTAGAAATTCGGAATGCGGAGTCTGAAAGAGGTGACTTGATGAAAGTTATGTATAAAATTGCTCAGATATAAGCTTAAATTTAATAAAATTTGTCACAGAACTAGTAATTAAAGAATTTCTGGCAACCCTGGAGATGTTCAGAAGTATGAATATTTTACAGATGCTGCACTGTACACCAACAAAGTCAGATAGGTAGTTACCTCTCAGGTTGAGGCTCTCTCCAGCCCGCTCTGCCCATTAGTCAATTCATCTCACGGGGGCCAACTTACGTGCTAAGGAACTGGTACACGGACATGGCGCGTGGACCACGGAACAACGGTTACCTACAGAGTTCTTCTCACCTGAGATTGAGGACGTGAGGCGTTACGGAAGAATTGCCTAAAAGGGTCGCTTTAAGTATGATAATATGAAAAGAACATTGTGAAATGTCGCCTTGTAGGTATGATTATCATTTGCATGAACGAAATTGAGTCCGCAGATATAACATATTTAGGCGTATATTTTTGAAGTAATTTTTTTTAGGCCCGATATATCGAGATTTCTGGTAATTTTTCGGACGGAAATAACATTTTTTCAAACGGAAATGACGTCCGGATATCGGTACAATTACTGCCATTTGTGTTTGTTTTTATTTTTAAAGGTTTCTTGCCTTCGCTAGAATAGTACACGGAGAAAAATGTTATTCTAAAGTACGATCATTTTATTCGTAAAAACGGTTAAAAACGGGACTGAAGTTCTTACGAACAAATTAACAGTGTTTCAATGTTTATTGGCGGGAAAATGTAAGAATAATTTGATGGCATACGTACGAAATTATTCTTACATGCCAATAAACATTGAAACACTGTTAATTTGTTTGTAAGAACTTCAGTCCCGTTTTTAACCGTTTTTACGAATAAAATGATCGTATTTTAGAATAACATTTTTCTCCGTGTAATACAAGAACGGCGATCAAATGGGACCTTTCAAATATTAAAAAAAAAACGGCATAACTGAAAGGCCATTCGGTGACAATGTTGCATTTGAATTTCTGCGAAACAACTGGGCCTTAAGACGGTTTTTTTAACAGAATTTGAACAATTCATCAAATTGCGACGTTAATTTTCAAGTTCTGTGAAAGTCCTTTTCAAATTCTGTTATTATATAATTATTACTTTTTTATATTAGGTCCACACAGGAGGCCCTGAGTAAAATAATTTGGGGCTGCTGGGTGGATGGTATTTTTAAGGAAAGGAAGGAGAGGAAGATCTGGGAAGAAAAACGGTATGAGGGTTGGGTAGAAATCTGGGGTTTAGTGTGTCTAGATCATCCACTGCCAAGACGTAGACAAACTTACCCCATGAACCCGGGCACCCCTGTCACCAAGTCACCAAACGTAGCGAACCACTCGAGGTGACCTATGGCAGAGGTGTTGGTTATCCAATAAATGGTTCCCGGGGTGGCGGTACCCATTCCCGCCTCCCAATTGCTTCACATAATTGAAATAATAACAGGCCGTGGATCAAACTTTCACAGAACTTGAAAATTATCTTCGAAATTTCATGATTTTTACTAATTCTGCGAAACAATCCGTCCTAAATCCATTTCAGCTTTTTCAACAAATTACGATCAGCAAAAGAGGACAACAACTATCATGTTGTCAAGCTTGTCTACTTATTAGATATTAATATAATTTGATAGAAAGCTGAAACACATCTAGAATCGGCCTTTAAATGGGACCTTTCAAATGTCAAAAAACACAATGGCGCTGAATCGCCATGATGACAACGTTACATTTGATTTTCTGCTAAACAACTGGGAACACGAAACACAACAAACAATCAGAGGTATCTGCAGTGAAACATCGAAGAAAATCCAACATGGCTGCTGCTACAATTAATAATAAAGAAAGTCTTTTATCTATACGAGTCTTCTTATACCGCCATTTTAGCTTTTAAGACGGACATTTAAAATAATTATTGTGCTTGAAATGTGAGTTTCATTTTTATAATGCAATTAAACATCACCTACTTTCTTCATCGCATTCGCTTATCTAAACTTAATCCACTTCTTGCTTATAGTCGCACTCTTTTACTTCAATTATTTATTAGTACACACACGTACATATAACATAAACATCTTTATCCGTAACTTTAAAAGAAATCAGTGCACCTGACTACTAATAATGTTATTATTTGTACTTCACGGTGATGGTGAGGTGATGGCCGTTATAAAGATATCTATTTCGAAACGAACGATTATTTTTAAAATATCCAATACACCTATCTACATCTACTGCTACAGATATTTTCATTTTGAAACACAATGCTTTTGGTTGTATAATACGTACATTGCACTATGTAATAATAATTCATACATTTAATTTATTTTATTTTTTCTCTCTTCTTATAATATATTATTTTCAATTAAATTATCGAAGAAAGCAAACACTTTGTGGCTTGACATTATACCAAATGAAACAAATACATAGTTTTAAACCAGTTTATTTTTATTTATATTTGTCGACCAGTTTCGATTGCACTCAATCTTCATCAGGACAATAAAATATATACTGGATTTTTTAAATATTTTTTTAAAGTTTATATTTTATTATCCTGATGAAGATTGAGGCAAACGAAACCGGTCGACTAATATAAATTAAAATAACGTGGTTTAAAACTAAGTATTTGTTTCATTTAATATATCTATATTATTTTCACTTGCCTCTCACAACTATAATTTTTATAATGTTCATTTCTGTACGATTATCTTTTTTATTTAAACTATTTATTATATAACACTGTATTATACACTTATCATGCAAAAGCCCGTCAGGTCGTTGAAAATTAATAAATAAATAAATATGTAGTTACTTATTTATTTAAATTATGTAACAAATAACTTGGTGTACACCACTTATATAATCACAATTATCGACATGTTTCGATCATCCGGATAATAAGAACATGAATTATTATTTTTTTTTTGTTGAATAATTTACATTTTACAACATAATTTAATTGCTGAGGCCATTCAATAAGAAAAAGTAATAAATTTTAAATAATTTAAAATTTTATTTTTTTAAATCGGCATTTACTATAAGTTACGATTGTGTGTATGTCTTTTATAATGGTATTGAGTGTTACGTGTATATGTTTTATTATTTTATGTTATAAAATTTTTGTATTATTTCTTTTATGTTCTTGAATTTTTTTTACAATAGCTCCACACAAAACTGATGAATGTACATTGAAGAAAAAATTTCCCTCAGGGCCTATGTCATCTTTGGGGATGCTGTGTGGAGGGTTCTTTTTAGGAAAGGAAGGAGAGGATATTCTGAGAAGGAAAAAAGTATGAGGGGTGGGAAGGAATCTGGGGGTCAGTGTGTCCCGGAATGACGGACGAATGATTCCATACCTCCCATTACCATGCAAAGTGATGTTCCGGGGGAGCCCTGCTGGAGAAGTCAAAAGGCCTCCCTTAACCAGTCTCTCCCGATCTGGTCTGCCACGCAATTGACGGATCCGCCGCCCAGACCCGAACAAACCTCACCCCATGGACCCGGTCACCCCTGCTAAGTCACCAAACATAGCGAACCACTTGGCAGAGGGGTTGGTTATCCAATAAACGGTTCCCATACCCGCCTATTAAATTGATCCATATCTTATCAAGATATTAATGCTTTAAATGGAAGAGTAGTAATTTAATATAAGATGTTAAATAAAATATATTTATAATATTATAATTACAAGTTTCACAAATAAATAAATAATATATTTATAAATAATAAACTAAACTTATTTTCCATTACACGTGTTTAAATAGTGTACACAGCGACGCATCACGTCAAATTTCCACAGATCTCGGCACATCACATGATGTACTAACAGGCATCTTCCGGAAGCAGATAATCACACCGACACATGTCGCATTACGCACATTTTCAAAAGTGGCCTATATTTTATTTATGTAGGCCTAATGGATACTATAATGAGACGGCATCGCACGTATAAACAACATACGACGTGTAATCTATGAAATAATCAGTTGAAATGTAGCGGGGTGAAAACCGTATTTAAATGTGAATAGTGATTGACACCCCTTTCCGCATAATTGATTTCTTATCTTTGATAAGCCAAGTCACCTGTGGACTTGCGAATAAAACAGGGATGTCAGAAACTGATAAGCGTACATGACACAGATAATCCAAAAATCTCAATCTCATTTCAATATTTTTTAAACTTTTTTTCGTTTTTGGATTCCAACTTTGTACTCGACTTCCTCGAAAACGAAGCTCAAATCCAAAGTAATACCGCAAAATCTGATGTAGATTGGCCAGTTTCCCGATTGTTTTTTTTTTTTACATGAATACCGCACAAGAGTCCCAACTGCTCCAGTCTGTATTCAGTGAGACTATGGCATCACCAATTGGAGTGTGTTGTGAGACTGAAGGTTTAGGGGAGGGGAAGGAGATGGGGAAGAGGAAGGTGAGGAAGTACCTGGCTATTTAAATCTGGTCACTAAACACGGCTAAAGCCATTTTTTACATCAGCTCCACACAGGAGGCCCCGAGGAAAATCATTTTCCGCAGGGCGTATGCCATCTTTGGGGATGCTGTGTTGAGGGTATTTTTTAAGGAAAAAAAGGAGAGAAAGTTTTTGCAAGGAAAAGGTATGAGGGTTGGTTAGGAATCTGGGGTTCAGTGTCTCCAGGTCATCCGCCGCCATGACCTAGACAAACCTCACCCCATGAACCAAAAAAAGTTTCAATTATGAATGGTGGTCTTACACTAGGGCGATACTGATAGTATCTTCCACTCTGGAACGTGCCGCAAATATTCTATATATTATTAATTAATTGTGTAATAACACAAATTAATCAAATAAAATTTATTTTTTCGAACCTGCGACTTTCGGATTGGGAGTCGAGAGCCTTGCCACTCGACCACGCCGGCCGACGGATTGTACTGCGAGTTTCCAGACACTGTATAACAGGCATACTAACAGATTGATATTCCTTTTGCAAGAATCTAAAAGGGGAACTAGATCGAAAGATTGATTTTTTTTTTCATTTCTTACGGAAATTTCTCTTATAAAGAATTTACATCGTCAAATAATTTACAATAAATCACTGTAACCTACTACTATTTATATAAAAATATTATTATTCAAATAGCGGAAAAAAAATGTACAAAGTAAACGTTCATGATATTATAGTATTACCTATCTTTTATAATCTAATATATAAAAATTAATGTTTGTTTGTTCGTTTATGCGCGGCCATACCGTTCATCCGATTGCGATGAAACTTTGGGAATATGATGTGCGCATACCCGGGATGGTTATAGGATAGTGAGCTCTGGCGTTATGAAGTTATTTCCTGTACTATTCATATGATTGCGATTAAAATTTCATCCGATTGATATTTTTTTTTTTAAATTGTAGTGAACATGGCCGTGGACATACAGGTGAGCTCTGGCATTATGAAATTTGCATAAAAAATTAAATAGATCACGAGTTGTTGGAAAATAGGTGTATTGTGCGGAGTTAGGCGACAGGGAAAAAAGGCTGGGAGGTGGGGTATGCGGGAGGGTCGGTTGGGGAATTAAGGAGGGGGGCTTCACGGGAGGGGGGACGAGGGTGAGGAGAAGGCGAAGAAGGTGGAAGCGGAATGCGAGAAGGGGGGGGGATTCGCGAGAAAGGGGAGAGCGGGAGGGGGAAAGCGGGAAGGTGAAAAGGAAACGCGGGAGGGGAAGGGGATGCGGTAGAAAGAGGAGTCGGAAGGGAAACGGGGACGAATGGGAAATGACACGAAGAGAGAAACAATTTATTTATTTAATTGGCATTGCAACGCATGCCGGGTATTATATGTTTTGGAACATTATGTAAGGACTTGACATTTCATATCGATCGAATTCTACTGTAATTTGGGAGACGGATATGGGTACCGCCACACCGGGCATTATTTATTGGATAACCAACACCCCAACCATAGGTCACCCCAAGTGGTTCGATATGTTTGGGTTTTGCAGGGGTGCCCGGGTTCATGGATGACGTTTGTCTTGGTATTGCCAGCGAATGCGTTTGCCCACCTACTGCGTGGCGGACCGGATCGGGAGAGACTGTTGAGGGAGACCTAGTCTAGACCTCTCCAGCAGGACGCCCTCGATCCAACGCCTTACACTGCAGTAGGAGGGATGGATTCATACGTCCGTCACTCCTGGACACATTGACCCCACATTCTACCCACCCCTCAAACCGTTTTCCTTCCCTGAACTTTTTTTCCACCAAAAAGTCCCTCCTCTCAGCATCCCCAAAGATGATGTAGTCCCTAAGGGATTTTTTCCTCGGGGCCTCCTGTGAAGGCCTAATGTAAAAAAAAAGCTAGATGAATAAAATATTATTGAAACAGAATAATCGTTGTTCTACAGCTTAACACACATAACTTTGTAATCGATGGCGTCTGCAAACTTAAGTATATCGAGTTGTAATTCTCATTTTTTGATAATACTTTCTTCGTGTAAAAATATTTCAGAGAAAGATTTCCAAATTATTACTAAGTCTTTATTGAAAAAATATCGATTCATAAACATCATTTACATTATTGATATTTTTACCGCATCCCTATACACTACACTAATTTCTGTATATAGTTTGTTGTAGTAAGGTTTTGGCCGCACCCCTCAAAAAGAGAAGATAAAGCAAGAAGATCATACAACATCCATCCATTGTTCTCGGAGAAACTTGCATCCATTAGAGGCTTTTTTCCTTTCATCCGATGACTGCATTGTCTCGGCCAGGTGGTGAAGGGACCACAATCGACATTCGACATTGCTAAAGCAAAAAAATAAACAATGCGATTGGATGAATTCGTCTCCGGCATTGCGTAAAGGCGTGACAAGTTAAAGTAAAAACACCCGACACACTTGTTATTGTGAAACGAATTTGTTTTGGGTTTTTCTTTGTGGGGCAAGTTAAGGATGCGTGGTGTGAAGTTGTTTTTTTAATCAATATGACCTCATTACATAAAGTTTCAATTTTAGGAAAACCAGGTAGATACAGATTTGCTTACTTATCGGTGCAAGTGACGAAAAGCGTAACTAAGAAATTAAAAAAATGCACTGGTAGTTCCAATATCTAGATACATTAGTGACACACCCGACTACACCGAGAAGTTGAAATACAAATTTTCGAATGTTAGGTAGGTAGCACCCTCGAAAGTGAAGTTAGATAGGTACATACCTTCTTAAGTGAAGTTAGATAGGTACATCTACCCTCTTAAGTGAAATTACACGGGTACCTACTCTCTTAAGTGAAGTTAGATAGGTAGGTACTTACTCTCTTAAATGAAGTTAGATAGGAAGGTAACCCCCCTTCTTAAGTGAAATTAGATAGATACCGCTACCCTCTTAAGTAAATTTAGATAGGTACCTACCCTCTTAAGTGAAGTTAGGTGGGTACCATCCCTCTTAATATAAATTAGATGGGTACCTACTGTCCTAAGTTAAGTTAGATAGTTATCTATCCTATTAAATTATGTTGGATAGGTAGGTACCTACCAAATTTTTGAATGTTAGATAGGTAGCATCCCTCTAAGGTGAATTTAGATAAGTACCCATCTTATTAAGTGAAGTTAGATTTTTACCTCTTCTCTCTTAAATAAAGTTAGATAACAATGCCCCAATGATAGCTAACCTCCGATAGGAAAGGGCACAAGAAGAATAAGAGGTTTCCCTGTAATTTTTATTTCCTATTCTTTCCTCCTTTCACCCACTCAAAAAACCCTACCTTTTCACCCGAGTTTCCCTTTTTTCGAAATATTTTTTTCTAACAGATTAGGTAACCTACCTAGTATAAGCAATATAGTGATTTGTCTTATTTTAGAGGTTAATGGCATTGGTTAATGGTATTTCAAAGTTCCATGGCTCATGACCTAAAAATAGTAGCATTGACCCAGAAGATTGACTCAGGACTCAGGGGTTTTGTTGTTTCAGAACACAAATATACCTATATACAGTGTATAGTTAAGACTGGAACAAACTCAATATTTACAAAAAAATGACATAAGCTTAAAAAATTGTCAAGTTATTGCTAACAACCTTTAAGCGACGAGCTTCTAAATGTATTATTAAGAAACAGGACATTATTTATCATTAACATCTTGTATAACATCATTGTTCTAAAATGACTCAAAGTGGTTATTCAATATTATTAGCATGTCGTAACCGAAAAAAAATTTGTGACTGAATTTTTTTAAACAAAAAAATTGTTTGCCAAGTGGTTCAACATTTTTAAAATTGCCCTACATTGTGCCATTGTGGAATATTTCTTCACACATCTACAGTCTGTCAAGAAATTTTAGTAAACAAAAATGGAAGATGCAGCAACCGTTTAAATTAAATGGTTTTAAATGCTAATACCGAGAAGGTTGAACGGAAAAAAATGAATTTAAAAAAAAAAACAATGGTAAGTGTATATTTTTCATATCAATATAAAATTTGTGTTCACAAATTGAGAAACATTTTCACAAAGAGAAATATCTACCCAAAACAGTAATTGGGGGGCTTAAAACAAAAACGCCACTTTCCAAAAGTACTGTTTTCGGTAAATCGCAAAAAACCGATCAAAGAATGCTTGCTATGCATTTTTCGCGTGATTTTTTAGTAATGTAATAACTTAAAAATGATAATTAAAAATGTTGTAATAATGTGTTCATTAGTCATGTTGAATTTATTTTGATTTCGCGCTTGTGATTGGCTTTTGTGGAGAGTGATGATTATGCTTGTTAATCGCTGTGGACAGTGGTAATTTTCATCTAAACCCTATTTTCATTTCGATTTTTCCATGATTTGCGGTTGATTTTTCTAAGAATTTTCAAAAAATTATCTTGTAGCTACGGACATTGCGCATATATTGGCATTTATAGCACAATTTCACGGAGAAAAATGTTATTCTAAAATACGATCATTTATATAAATAATGCTAAATAAAATATGTAGACGAAGTGCGCACAGTTTTTTTTTTTAAATAAAAACCTCAGTCATTTTTCCGTCAACTCCTCCCAAACTCAACCTGCAAGATTCGGATATCAAACATAACCTCACATTTGAACTTTAATTTTTGTTCTAAAATCGGTGTTGCCATACCAAAAAAATATATACCTATTACATTTTATTTTTTACATAGACTTTCTAGAATTTGTTGACAGACTGTATGTCGTATGTTTTTAAAGATCCAACATATGCATATGTAGGTATATATAACACACACAAGTTAACATAACATAAAAGTGAAACTGTTGAATGTTTGTGTAAGTGATAATTTTCAAGGTATGCATACAAAATTATAGACATTAGGTAAGCGAACAATAAAATGCGTTTAGTAACAAATTTGTACCTCTGCATTCTTTGCCACAGACAATGGACGTTTCGGTAGGAGGATTTGATAGTCTTTTGTAGTAAAGTTTTAGAAGGCCATACTAAAAATTGTGACAAATATTTTCAGGTATTGAGGTAAGTACCTACCTAACTAACTCAAATGTTGAAAGTGCCTACCCGAGATGTTGTAGAAAATATTTTTTGATACCTTATACATTGTTTAACTCAATGCCTTTTACTAGTCGATTAAGTAAGTACTTATTGGCTAACAATTGTATTATTTTTAGAAAAACACTTTTTTATGAATTATCGACGTGCTTAGAAAAAAAACGTTTAAATAGTTTTTTTTTCAAGTAATAAGTTGGTCCCTAAATAACTTACGGTTACCTGCCTCGTTGCGTGTCTTACTTATCGAAACATGCCACGAAAATAAATGATTCATTTTGTAGAAACGAAACGAAGAAACACTCAACAAAAAGAAAGAATTTTCAGACAACATGATACATCGTAAAAGTCGGCGTTCAAAAGCCACAAATTTTCAGAAAACACTATTGTTACTTTGGGGGACCATAAACTCAACGTTGCAAAACATTCACATTGTTTAATGTTTCGCCGCAACACTAGGTATTTATGATTGAAATATAATATATTAAAATAAAAGGAGAATTATCATAATTTGGTGGTTGCCATTCGCCGTACAGTTTGACATAGTTAACTCTTCTGGCGGCTAATAGAGGCACTAAATGCGCAGTGTTTTTTTGACATACGGCTTTCAAAATACATATTTTCAGTTAGGTTTCTTCACTGAAGAGGTTAAGAGGCTAGACTTTAAACCACACGCGGAACACCCGCATCTGTCATTCTGTCCCGCTCACAATAAGCTCACGCACACTTACAATACATGCGAATGCGAAATGTGCGAATGAGACAACGCTCAAATTTACCTACAGAAATCGCTCGAAAAGAGGTTTATGGAGAATACACTTTTCTACACCGAAACTTTCACGAAATTGAAATTTAAAAAAAAATATATTTTTTAGAAAGAAGAAGCTACGTCGGTAGCTTTTTATAATTTTATAATTCTTTATGAGAGTTGAGTTAGCAGCACTTTTTCCTTAAATAATATTTTTTGATAAATCGTACATGTTTGACAGTGAATGTTTACGTTAATACGAAACGCATCGAAAATTCGAAAACATACCGACATAGTTTTCACCCTTTAGAAGGCAGTATAAAAAAAATATATTCGTTTTGTGCAATTTTCGATGTAGAAAAGTGTTTTTTCCCGGGCGTCCTTTTTGTATGGGCCGAAAAGCGAAGTCTATCATCTTAAGCAAACAGAATTATCTCCGGGCACGTCTATGTGCCGGGAGAAAATTTATTTTTTCCTTATTTCTGTTTTTTTATTTGAATACCGCACAAGAGTCCCAACAACTCCTAACAATCTGTATTATGCTTTCTTTATTGTTTTAATTTAGATTTTTTTTTAAATAACTGTGATACTTATCTATTTAACTAAAATGTAAGGGCATAACATAAGGGCGTGTAATAAATAAATAAATAAATAAACGGGGTAGGTTGTCTGGCTGGAAGTAATGGGGAGTAGAAGGAGATGGGAAATTGGTTATTCAGATATGGTCACCCCACAGTGAAAGCGGAAGCCATTTCAAGTAACGTTTTAATTTTTAATTGTGGTCTTTACCAGGGCGATACTAAAATTATCTACCCCTCTGGAAGGTGTCATAAATATACCTACCTTAAACATATTTTCCGCGACCTCTGGATTCGTAGTGGAGGATTTTATCCGCTTCACCACAGAGAACTTGTCATTGGTAACTCTAGGAATTTGATAGTTGTACAAACCACTCAATATTCGTATTTTAATTAACTTTTATCAGCCTTACTAAAAAAAAACACTCCGCGGCCGTTAAACGGTATTTCTGTAGCACGTTGTGTAAAGTCTGTACATTTCGTTTTTCAAATTCTTACTAAACAAAATATATGGTTTTGATCTGACAACGTCGCCATTTTACCAGCCTTACTAATAAACTTTCTGAAAAATTTGTACAATGGTCAAACAACCATGTATGAAGAATCCTTACTAATTAAGAACTGACAAAAAATTGTTCATGGAAAGATATGTACATTGCTTACACGGCCAAGGAGGGTAGTTTATCTGTTGTATATATTTGTTCCATTTGTAATTTTCAACGAATTTCGAATTTTTTTTTTAATGTCCTATATATTTATTATTTTTTGAGATGTCGTAAAAACAAATACCATTTTAGAACCAAAATTTAATTACCTTTAAGATTTTCATATCTAAAATATACTTAAATGTTTAAAAACTGTAGTATTTTAAGATTCAAACATCAAGTTGGAAAAAAAAACTCACTTACCCCAAACACTTTCTATTAAAACATTGAAATATTTGGAAAAATTCAAAATTCAAAAAACACAGTCCTTTTATTTAATGATTTTAAAATAAATCTGTCACCTCACTTTTTACTCCTTCAAACAATAAAAAAATATAAAAAAATCTTGAAATTCGCTTTTCATTTCCAAAAATTTACAATAAAAAAACTCACGTTTGAATACATTGCTTGCACATCTTAAGGCATTAATTTCTTTGATACGTTTACTAAAATATGTATTAGACATTTTAGTCACCAAAAAACATCACTTTCAAGAATTTATAATAAAATAAAGTTCTTAAAATGCAAATTATTTCTGAACATAACCTATGAACCATTTTCTGACAGCTTAATTTAGAACACACGATTTTAGTGCCACAATTTGACTTAAACTAACAAAAAACAACACAAATTAATAGCAAATATATTGAATACATGAATATAAGTGCGAATTAGTCATAAAGATTGAAATCATTAACTAAAAGATCATATTAATCAGACAAACATCCGCGACCGACTTTTTTCCGTAGTGTTAGCGTACGCGGTTATATTTTCGGCAATGCGCAGGCGCATCAATCACACCACCTAGCGGATTATTATGAAAACTCCAATTTACAAGTAAAATTTCCAGCGTTGCCACATGTAAAGATTCACAAAAGCCGCGGAGTGTTTTTTTTTTTTAGTAAGGCCGTATATGTTTTGTTGCGATGTAGGTACAATGAAATAATTTGTGTATTTGAACGTTTTCATCATACCTAGGTATTTTGTCAATATTCAATCAAATTAAAATATTCAAATAATATTTTTCTTGGTTTCAAATTAATGGTGCCCTAAATCAAAAGAATTATTTTGCAGAGTTAGCTGTGTTAATCTGTACCCGTGTACATTGTGTATTGTGTACAGTCAGTGTAGAATTAATAAGCGTGTCTCTTTATCAAGTTATTTATCGAACGGGCACACTGCCCTCCACATTCTTCCGTGAGCCATAAGGACCGTGCTCGGTGCCCGGTGTACCTTCACCAAATGTTTTATTGCTTTACGATTGATGTGCCTCCTCAATATCACGAGCTTTTGCTTTTTCTTTATTCGGGTAAGTAGGTACTGCGTCAAAAGCGTGGACTTTGTCAGTATCTTTTTTGCGGAAATATTGTGAAAGTTATTTTCGCGCTTATTTTACAAAATTGTCTATGTAACCAAGTATAGAAAATATCTTAAATATTGGGAAAATTTCCTGTCACTATAAATTGTTCACTATTTACAGAAAAAATCTTATAAATATTGTGAAAATTTCCTAAAAATTGTCAATGTCACCACCCAATGTTTGTAGCATATAGGTAGGGACTTACCTAGTGAAAAGTGAAACACATCGTTCCTTTCGGACTCCAAATGTCTCCAGTAGAATTCGGATTATTACCGTTTTAGCAACAATGTAAACTCAAGTTAAATTTCACAGTTATGTAGGTACTAGAAAAACATATCTGTTTAGTACCTACGGCTCCGTTTTAAGCGACTTAGCGCCTCCGCCCACTCAGGCAACTGAAAACTCTCAACTGCCAACTGTCTTTGTATGACAATGTGATGGCCCGCACACTTCACAATCACACAAAACCCCGTTGTCAATGGTAACGCAAGCGGTGACTTGCGACCATCTTGCGACTGTCACGGCTGATTGCCCTGGGCGGCCGTTGCTAGTTGCGAGCTGTCAGCTGATTGTTCTTCATCTATGGTTAAACAAGCTTTTTGACCAATCAAGACAGAGAAAACAGCCGGTTTTAGTTGGTTTTCAGTTGCCTCAGTGGGCGGAGCGCCTAACTGCTTAAAGCGACCCATAAATAAACCACTCAAGCGACCTATTTTAATGCTAATTCGTCCGGTTAGAACGACGCGCAGTGTTTTGTTTACAAAACCACCTACCTCAACGCCCCGCTATCGGTTTCCACTGAAATATCGCATTTTTTTTTAAATTTACTTCCAATATTTTAATTTAAAGGGTTGGCCGCGGCGGTAATCGGCAGCGAAAATTAGATTTACGAAGAAATTACGCGGTATTTTTACGAATTAACTTCGAATATCGGAATTTAAACGGCAGGCTGCGGCGGGAAATCGGCAGCGGAATTTCTATTTACGCGGTAGGCGTATTCTATTTGGTAGGCAGGTATAGGTACCGTCGCCCCGGGAACCATTTACTGCATAACCAACACCTCTGCCATAAGTCACCCCAAGTGGTTCGCTATGTTTGGTGACTTAGCAGGGGTGCCCGGGTTCATGGGGTGAGGTTTTTTCAGGGCTTGGCGGCGGATGCGTCTGCCCATCAATTGCGTGGCAGACCACGTCGATAGAGACTGCTTGAGGGAGACCTTTTGACTTCTCCAGCGGGGCTCTCTCGGAACATCACCTTGAACTGTAGTGGGAGGGATGGAATCATTCGTCCGTTACTCCTGGACACACTGACCCCCAGATTCCTACCCAACCCTCATCCCTTTTTCCTTCCCAGAACCTCCTCTCCTTCCTTTCCTAAAAAGAACTCTCCACACAGCATCCCCAAAGATGACATAGGCCCTGAGGGGAATAATTTTCTTCAGGGCCTCCTGTGTTGAGCTATTGTAAAAAAAATATATGTAAATATGTATTTTTACAAAACACCTAAATCTCAAGGGCCGGCCGCGACGGATGTCGACCGCAAAATTTCGATTTACGCGGAAACATATCGTATTTTAAGGAATTTACTTCCAATAACTAAATGTCGAGGGCCGAACGCAGCGGTAATCGGCCGCAAAAAATTGATTTACACGTAAATATATCGTATTTTAAGGAATTTACTTCCAATAACTAAATGTCAAGGGCCGGACGCAGTGGTATCGGCCGCGAAAAATTGATTTACACGGAAATATATCGTATTTTTATGAATTTACTACGAATAGGTATCAGAATTAAGAGCCGGCCGCAACGGGATTCGGCTGCCAAAATTAGATTTTCGCAAAAATAGTATTTTACGAATTTACCTCGAATACATGAATTGGAAGGGCCGGCTGATGCGGAAATATAACATTTACGAATATATTTCAATATGAACGGCCGGCTGCGAAGGATATCGGCCGCGAAATTTATTGTAATTATGAAATTAATATAAAAACAAGCTTAAATTATCCGACCGTTAGTTAGTACGACAAAGTATCGCCGGTCATATATCCGGATTCTAATGTATATTGATATTATTTTTAGTTAAATCTACGTTAATTTCCTCGCGCTTGTATTTGTACATATTAGTCGAATTAAAGTCGATAAAATGTTGTTTTTTAAACAGTAGGTAACAATGTGGTGTAGAGTAGTGAATGGTATAAATAGTTAGGGACACTCGAGGAAGATGGCACGATCAATTATAATGAACGCAGGAAGAGGTGTAAGGAGAATGTATGACGTCGAAGTGAATGATAGAAGACGTCGCGGAAGCCCGAGGAAGAGTTGGCGCGATCAAGTGAAACAAATATTTTTAAAAACACTTTTGCATTTTTTTACAAAAATATTAGGTACATATTTCCACCTTAAAACTACACTCAGTTTTCAGTTAAACTACAATTCACAACCTCAAAACTTTACTCCAAACCATTCATAGCCTCGAGCAACGCCGGGTACACGTCAGCTATTAAATTTGGTTTGTACACACCACGTCATACTTTGAATACATTACCATCACATACTTTTAACTTAAAAGTTTTAACCACTGTTAAATTTGGCAGCCCTTTGGCTACATACCTTGTTAAGAGGCTAGACTTTGAACGACACCCGGAACACCCGCGACTGTCATTCTGTCCCGCTCACAATAAGCTCACGCACACTTACAATACATGCGAATGCGAAATGTGTGAATGAGACAACGCTCAAATTTACCTACAGAAATCGCTCGAAAAGGGGTTTATGGAGAATACACTTTTCTACACCGAAACTTTCACGAAATTGAAATTTTAAAAAATATATTTTTTTTAGAAAGAAGAAGCTACGTCGGTAGCTTTTTATAATTTTATAATTCTTTATGAGAGTTGAGTTAGCAGCACTTTTTCCTTAAATAATATTTTTTGATAAATCGTACATGTTTGACAGTGAATGTTTACGTTAATACGAAACGCATCGAAAATTCGAAAACATACCGACATAGTTTTCACCCTCTAGAAGGCAGTATAAAAAATATATATTCATTTTGTGCAATTTTCGATGTAGAAAAGTGTTTTTTCCCGGGCGTCCTTTTTGTATGGGTCGAAAAGCGAAGTCTATCGTCTTATGAAGTTAATTAAATATATAATAGTAAGGTATAGTAAGGTAAGACCACCGTCCGTGGTCGAGAGCTAATAGGCTCTCGACTTCCAATCCGAAAGTCGCGGGTTCGAACCCAGCGTGCGCAAATACATTTTATTTTATTAATTTGTGTTATTTCACAATGTATTCATTTAAAAATACTGCCAGCCATTGGAGCCCCAAAATATTTTTTAAAAAAACCCTCGACTCAGTGCAGAGACGATGATGATTGATGGATTACCCTATCTTGACAAACGGATGGCATTATTTAGAGCGTAGGCGTCAGGTGGAAATGCTGCCCTTGTTCTACCAGTATTTAAATGGAAGATGCTCCGATGAATTAGTGTCGTATCTCTTCAACACCGGTGCATAGTCGGGAAATATGATAAACGAATCCACCGATTCACTTATGTAGTCAGAAACATCATGATACCTACTACCTGTATCAATACATCGTTTTCATTTTAGCACGCGTGCATCCGAGAGGCCGCACTTGGACTGCATTGCTTTGTCACCAATCAATTACCCCAGCCCCAGACCATTCATCCATTCCTCCGAGATTGCAGAAAGAGTCGTCGCCATCGCTCTGCTAAACAGTCGATAATACTTCCTTCTTTGTTTTTATTTACATTCAGATCATTTAGACGGCCGCGGCGATTGTCGGAAGACAGTAAATTGTTTAGTGAATTCTATGTCAATTCCGCTAATAACTGGAGCGAACACGGTATTGGAAAACCGCCATGACTTTGCTCTTTGATAGAAACTTGTGCCATACTGTTATTATTTTATTCTGATTAAAGCTCATTGTTTCACAACGCCTTCTTTAATATTGAATATTAATGAAAGTTTTTTTCTACCACAAAGTAGGTAGGTAATGCATGATTTCTTAATAAAAGACATTTTTTTCTTCTTAATTAATTTATTAAATATTACTAGGTACTTTCTAGTTTTTAATAATAATAACATGATCAAATAAAATAATTAATAATTGCATCTACCTCCTATTTTTTTTATAGGTAGGCTCTTTCAGTGAACTAATTAGGTAAATAAGCCTGTTCCAGGTTATGTATCTACTAATGATATTTATAATAAAATATTTTATGTTTACGCGTAATTATAATAGCTACACACTTTTATAGTAAGTTATGGGATAAAATAAATTCTAAAAACAGATTTTTTGATAATATTTCCTAACAGTCTTTTATTAATTTAAAATGTATGCAACAAAATAATATTTTACTTAAAATTAAAATTAAAATGAGCACATCTTCGTGAACAATCCATTAATAATTATTGAAACCTCTAAAACACGGGTGGTTAGGGTCGCAAGCAGGAGAGTAAGCGGCCCTGGAATAAAAAAGCTCCATTACAGTATTAATAGGGAAGTTGAGTGAAAAATATTTTGACTTATAAAAAATATGTTCATATAGATGACTTGCAAACTTAAATACCAGTATTTTTTTTAAAGTTCGTTTTCATAATTAAATTAATTCTATAAGTTTGAATTTTATTAAAGCCCGTGAAAACGGCGGCAAGAGCATAACACCGTGCGGCAGAGTTCGTGACGTGCCCCGGTCCTTGCTTGTGTGAAATATAAGGGCAAATATTTACAAAACCGGGACACTCTTAATATGGACGAAAAAAATTAATTTAAAAAGTTGTAGTAGTTAGATATTAACTAGTACTAATCAATTCATTTACCGGAATTTCGTAAAAAGTGCATTTTAATGGTTATTTTTTAAATTTAAAAACACGAAATGTCATTTTCCAAAGAGCGTGACCCGGTTTATTTTAATGATTTTATTTTAACTAAAATTAAAATTCTGAAAAGTGTGTTTACTAGATTATGTATTGATTCATTTTGTTGTATGATTATATGATTTGAAATTTGTGTTGTTTAATAGAATCTATCATTTGAAAATTGAACAAATCTGCAGACGACCAACGGTATAACGGTATATATAGTATATTAAAAAAAAGCACGGTATTTAAAAATTTTAAAACTGCGTGTACCAGATAAAATAGGTAACAATCTTTCAAAATCAATTTATGTTTTTTTTGTAAAAAAAGAGTCAATACATCTAGAATTCGATATAAAAAGGACTAATTTTCAGTATTCTCATGATATTCTGGTCCATCACAAGTTGGCCTATAAGCTCTCCAAAGGATAACGTTAAAAAAATTTGGGACACCCTGTGTACACGGTGAAACCCTTAATACAACCGGAAAACTGGTGAATCTATATTACAGGGAAACCAAAAAACTTTTTTTTATCCAACGAATTTGATTTTTTTTTTTCGGCAACTGAAGGGTTAGTCTTTGGAGCCGGGACTACACTTCGACGCATTCTACAAGGCATTAAGCACGGTACAGACTCGAAGCTCACATACAAAGATACTGTGTAATAAAGTCTCTTTTCTACTGACACACTACGATATAAAATATTTCTTCCTATGACAGGAGAAGGGGTCAGTTGAAATCGGAAGCGGTCGAGAGAATATCATTTCTTTGTACTGGATATGTCAACTTGACGGCTCCGTGTATTCAAAATGACCCCCTTCTCCTGTTTACGGCGAAGGGGGGTCGCATAACTTTTCTGATATCGTGACGGTAGCGAATACGAAAAATAACGCCGATTAGCGAAGATTCAAACCGTGCTTATAACACATGATATTTTTACGTCTGGCGGGTCTGTATGGGATTGTATGGCGAGCGCTATTGCGTTATAACTATCTTTTTGATGTGAACTTCGCGCGCTTCAAAAATTAAACAGCTGATATTAACCCCCCCAGCGATCAATTTTTTCCATACTTGAACTAAAAAGTTCCAACTTCGGACTCGATTTACTCGAAAACGAAAGCTCAAATCAAAAAGTTATAGAATAAATCGACTCCAAATGTGATGTAGATTCACCAGTTTCCCGCTTGTACTACCGAGTTTTCAGACACTGAGTAATTAAGTATGTTAATAGAAATAACAAATAGTAATCTCATCGTAATCATTTATGCATACGAATATAGCATATACAAGGTTTTGCCTGATGGGGCTCTAAGCTTACCAGATCCGAAAATGAGTTTTCCTGACAAAATCCCTGACATAGCAAAAAAAATCCTATAAACTCAGCGATCCATAAAACTATCCATCCTGGGGGGGGGGTGGCTAGAGATTTTCAGGTTGTGAATTTTCACCTATAAAATCATGCTTTTTGTCATTTTATTCGATTCTGCCAGGAAATCAGTCATCCCTTAAATTACGTTGCATGCAAAATTCTATTATATTTATTTTTTCTTATATTTTAAAAATTCCTGACAATTTCCAATTTTCCCTGTTTCCCTGACAGACAGCTAAAATTACGGACATGTCAGGAAAATTCTTGTCATCTGGTAACCCTAAATGGGGCTGACAGACTTAACTATAAAAGTGCCAGCATTATTTGGCTTGGCCTATTTCAGCATTGGGAACGTATTCCCATTGGGAATGTATGGCGAGCAATATACTCAAATACACCAAGCCAAATAACGCCGGTGCTTTAATAGCTGAGTCTGTCACAAGTGTCAATCCCCGAAAATAATTGTATTTAGGTACTACCGTTTTACCAACATTTCTACCGAACCTGAGGCTGATAATTTTATGTACCTGTATAATATTGTGCAGTGAAAACAATTATGTACCTAGTTAATTACATTGTTTGGACAATACCTCGTCGATTTAAATTAGCAAGCACACTGCTCAAGATGCAGCTTAACACACTTATTTTTGTAGGCGGCCAAAGCAGGAAGCAACAAAGGGAATCTTTATTTTGTTCGAATTCATAAATTTATGCTAAGAAACAAGAACAGACACAAATCCATTAAATCTATACTAGTTATAGCTAAACCGCAAACAAAAGAAGGTGTGCAGATGCACATCTCTTGCTATAGCAATCATGCAACATGCTTGCATAGCAACTTTTCTGCATATATGAATTTAATAGTAGTTTGCTAGTATTCATTAAAGGTTTACAATTCTGCACGTACCGTGCTTCGTTCCGTACGATGCTAGGGAATGGTCTTTTGTTTTTGGTCAAACTATCGCTATGCCACCGACTGCAAAGTTAAGTATATCGATCTGTATCGTCGTGTTTTATCGGAGCTATTGGAAGAAAAATAAAGGGGAGAAATATAATTATTTTACTTTGATCCAGGTGTATCCGAAGGGGGAGTCAAAAAGGTAGAAACACGCGATTGAGACTGAGCACTCCCTATCCCATTAGTCATCGGCTGAAATAATTTTCATCAGATCAATTAAAAAGAAATTGTATTTTCTTTACTGACTAACAATTTTTCAATTTTTTGTTATCTCATTAAAATCCGAGTCGACTTACAAATTTCCTGTTTGGATAGCTGTTGCTCGGATATCGTTGCTTGCTGACCCTTAATGGAGTCACGAGGTTTGACTTGAAATCCTAAAATGGGAAACTTATCAAGGTTAACCTTCAACATGCCAAGATATAAAACAATTACTGGTGGGGTTACTGAGTTACCCCCATGCATTTAATTTTCAAATTTTTTTGTGTTAAATTATATTGCTGATATATTATTATTTTTATTTTACTGTACCTGGTTGGAGCGTATCGGGGTATTCTGTGGTATACTCATCTGAGATCTGGCCGAAGAACAATGCAACGGAACCAATGGGAGGGGGTTATTGAATGGAGAATTATTCCTATCTGTAAATTGGAACTATAATAAATTTTACAATATACAACGCAATATTATTAACCAAGTTTTGTTCATTTTATCTATTCACCCAACTGTTTTCCCTACTCTAAAACTACAAATAATCGGTAGTATCTGATTGAAAATAATCAAATGAAGCGTCCACGGAAAAAAATTATCAAAGTCACCCCCAAAGAGGTTTAGAATAAATACCGCCATTTAGTTTATTCATGCTAAACCTACCAGGCCTGAATCAGAAAAAGGCTACAAACGTTCATAGTTCTGAAAAAATGATGTACATATTAATTTTCAGTGTAAAAGTTAATAATGATCAAAGTCTCCACTGAAAAAGTTAAAAACTATGTCCATGACTTTGATCTTTCTTAAAATTTTTTGGCGAAGCAAAAAATGTTCCACCAATGGAATTCTTTTTTGTGTAACCATTATAGATTTGTGTTTCTTCAGTAACACTTTGATCATTAATGAAATTTATGTTTCAGACTAACTAAAATCTTAAATAACATAATTAAAAACATATGTTGTTTTTTTTATGATATAACATACTGTTATAAATATATACATAGTGATTTTATGTCACGCAGCATTTGTGTATGTCACTTTTATAAACAATTATAAGGTTTCAAAGTTAAAAATTCCGTTTTCTTAAAATTCTTCTCAAGTGACTTTGATCATTCTTTTCGTGGACTCTTCAGATGTCATAAAGTACCTACATTAATAATTTTTTTAACAACTGACAATACTTTTTCATTAATCAAATATTATGAGTAGTTAATATTTTGTAACAAAATGAAGAACTACACAGGTTAGCATACATTCTTTAACAATCAATTTTAGCACCAAATTTTCTGTAATTCCTAATTTCGCCACGGGCAATCCTTCGACGGTCAGAGTTTTCTTACCATTAAGGGCAGATTTCAGTGTCTTATTCTCCTTGTGTAGATCCTTCAAGTTTCCGTACATCTTTTCAGTAATATTTTGCAAGCGCTTTATTTCGGTCTTAGCGACATGATACTTGCGGTTCTAATATGAAAAATATTAATTTAGAAGTCTTAGTTAATAGTTCATATTAGATACAGAAGGGTACAATTTACTTTAAAATGTAAATAAATCCATGATGTAAATAAATATTTAAAGAATTCTTGAAAATACAAAATATAAAATATGTGTAATAGGTACTATTGCTATTACATAAACGAAAATAGTACCAATGAAATCCAATGTGTTGTTAGTTTCATACGATGTTGCTTTTGAAAATCCAAAACATGCATTAGCTTTGTCAATATTTCGTCTGGCTCTGCGAAGAACTCCTTGACGTCAGATTTCATCTAAAACATGAAATATTCAGAATGCATGGTACATACACACCCTTATTTTATATAATTGGTAAATGTTTACTACTCCGCTTACCGGATAATACGGAATTCGAATTTCGATACACGGATACGCACGGATAATACGGAGCGGAATATTTCCTTTGCCGCCATTTCTTTGGATTTGATATTTGAAATTTTTTTCAGCCTAAGAACCTAATAACCTATTTTGTGCACGTAAATAGTTGTATATTGTAGTAATTGAAGTTGTATAAGTCCCGTTTCACTTGGCCAAACGTGGCTGTCAAATACTTCGGGTAAGTGAAATAATCTTATAAAATTGAAATATAAAATACATGTTTTTTCGTCTCCCCCGACATAAATACTCAATTTTCGTAATAATAAATCAATATCTAACTGTTTGAATAAAAAATATTCCGTATTAACCAGTAGGCGGAGTATGAAACTATTAATATATAATTTATCAAATGAAAGTAAACCATTAAGTATTAATTTATAAAAATATACTTCTTACATCGGGCACTAGTTGAATACTACTACAACCTGTTTTGCAGACTTTACATATTCCATTTTCTGTACCTACAATATAAATACATTCTGAATTGTTAATTTATTAAAAATGTTGGCTGTTTCCATATTGACACCCTTATGAAACAGAGCAGCTGCCATCATAAAAATAACATTAATACAACCACAAATCTAGCTGGACTTATAAAATATATTATATTTGAATAAATAAGGTCAATGTTAGTTAGGAGAAATAATAACATTGTGCGCACCATTTCCTAAGCAATCAGCACAGTACATATGACCGCAGCTGGTTAGGGAAAATGTCTTTTCTTTAGACGGCTGTCTAAAGCAGATATTACAATGGATCCAATCCATTATCACATTTAAAAAATCAATAGGTGTAAAAAAACATGCAATGGACATAAACTTCACAATGCATCACAAGAACATAGTTTTTTTTTCCTTGATAGTGTTCTATTTTCAAAAAGTTCATGACTGGTTAAGAACTATTTTCTGCAAATGCCATAAATTTTAAACAAAATTTGGTAAGTACCTAATTAAAGTAAACTTCGGAATATTTGATAATACTATATTATTTATATGGTTAGGAATTTAAAATTTTTTGTGAAATTACATCATATTTATTACGTATCTAACTAATTTATTTATCATAACTTGGTATTGGTTTATTTATGGATTTGGGTTTCCAACCAAACTTTCTACTCAATTTTCCGATTTCAATAATTATCTCAACTTGTTTAACCATAGACGAAGAACAATCAGCTTTCATGTCACGCAACTGGCATGACGAGTCGCGAGTCGCCGCCTGCGTTGCCATGGATAACATGTTTTTGAGAAGTTGTGTAGTATGCGAACCATCATATATACATACAGAGGATAGCGAGTTTAGTTGTAAACTTTTTTTTTCAATTGCCTCGTGAGCGGAAACAGTAACTCTGAAATCAGCGAGTTACACGCTAAGCGTAACTTTATTTCCTCGTCTATGAATGACACAAACAGAAAATAAAAAAAGTAAAAATAATTAAAAATTCCCAAAGTTTCATTTTTTTTCAACTGAGGGCGGAAACTTTGTCATAAAGGTGTGCATTTGAATGATTTTGTGGTTAAATTGTAGATTTGAATAGAAAACATGGTGTTCTCTCTTTCTAAGTCTGTTTAGATCATATTTTTCACCATGCTAGTAAGGGAGACATAACGATTTCTAAGAGACCGATATGAATTGTTCCCAAAAGCGCGACCCCTTCTCATGTGACAAATGTCATTTGTGTATAACAAATTAGCCTGAGGGGTTAACATCACTCAAAATAAATATCAATTTTATCAAAAATAAAGAAGTTACATATTTTTTGATATACTTATTTCATCATTTATGTTCTGCAATATTGATAAGCACACGTATCGAATGAAAACCATATACAATTTATTTTTACGCCATACAAATCGAACTCGCCATATCCAGACTCATGTCAAATGCATAGACAGCTATGGTCGCTACGGAGGATATCAAGCAGATTTAAATAATATATGGGGAACCTGCATACCTACCTCCACAATATTATTGTAAGTAGTAATAAAGTAAGAAAGCACTTTTTTTTTCAATCATTTTATTTACAAAAGTGTCTCTATTAGAATTCTGTTTTTAAAAATTACTCAAACTAAAACAATAATTTCTTACAAATACTAAAACTAAAAATATAAACACTTTCTTCCAAACTAATAAACATGTTTTAAATTTTACACAACTGTTAAACAAACATTTTTGTGTGGTAAACTGTAGTTTATCAGCTTTTGTGTAAAACTCAAAATTTTTTATTAGTGCCCATTGTATTTTTCTGTTTTATCTTTTTATCCCTCTTACGTATTTTATTTATTCATTGATTTATCCACTCGAGCAATGGGGATTTCGGGATGTTCGGTTTTCGCTTCGGCCTTTGGATTTAATCAATATCGTGCCTCCAAATAGTATTACAGAAAATGCATTGCCTACTGCGATTCAAAGCCAAGAATCCACCTAAATTTTAGTCCCAAAATTTTAAGTTTAACTTCTCCGCTAGTGAGTTTTGGCGAACATAAACTGTACGTGGAGAGTGAGTTTTTTTTGGATTAAATATTTTTTGATATATTATCAGGTTTAACCTCTCCGCTAGTGAGTTTTGGCAAAAATAAACTTTACGTGGGGAGTGAGTTTTTTTTTTTCAAAATAAAGTTTTTTTCAAATCATAGTTCATACAAAATAAACTGTTTCCTTCCTCTGACTACCACTAAATGACCCAACAAGAATTTTGAAACTAATACTGTAAAGTCGATATTGTAGGTAAGTGTTTGTAACTTTGACAAACTATGCGCGGAGGATCATAGATACCAATTCAAACATTTTCATTAAATATGACGGTGTTTGAATTATAGCCGCGGACGCAACTTTGCGGCCATACTCTTCTGGACTTTTTTTCACTTCGCCGCAATGTTACGGCCATACTCGTGGAGAGATTAATGAAAAAACATTTAAAAATCTGAAAGTCTCTGACAAGCGTGTATTTGAATGCAAATACAATTTTATTCTGAGACTGATGAAAATTTGCACGCTTAACCTTCAAAACAAGAGGAAGGTAGTGAAACAGTGTACAATAAATTTCGAAAAACTCTGTGTAAAGCCGGGGAACGCCGGGATTTTCAGATAATAAATCTAAAAATACATCTAATATAACCAGCATAAGTCCCCGGCTTTTCCCGGCCTTCATGCAGAGTTTTTCAAAATCTCGTCTCGAAAGACAGTGACCTTCCTCTTGTTTCAAACGCCAAGTGGGCAAAATTTCATCAATCTCGAAATAAAACTCCAGATTTGTATAAAAATCACATTCAAATGGCCGCCACAGGTGCTCTCCTTTATAATAAATAAATAGATTATGTTTGAAGGTAAGGTCCATACTATGATATATTACATAAATGCAGAATACAAGCCCTAACACAAACAAAAAATACTACTTTACTGTTAGGTACATACATTAGTCATTTACTGTATTTTATTACTAATTTTTGTTTAAGGGTTTGATGGCAACTCCTTCATCATCCGAAGAGTCGCTGTCACTTGTGTCACTGTTTGAACTTTCTGAACCCTCTCTGGATTGAGAAGCATTTCGTTGAGAATCTGACCGGAGACTTTTCCTGAAAAAAATATTAATATCTATATAGGAAAATATTAATATAGGAAAAAATTGAAGAACCTACTGCTGGATTCACGCCTGATGCATTCTTAGATTCTATAAAATAATTTTCAGAATTTTCAGAAGGAAAAAGAATAAAAATGGTGCACAACAAATTCTGCTAAGAGACAAAAGAGTAAAAATTGATGTGCAATGTTTTCAGTGTGCATCCATAATAAAAATTTATATTTAAATAAACAGAATTTTTCTATTATTTACCAGAACGGAATGAACACTCTGTCATAAAGAATTCACCAATCCAAGATCCATAAGCAAAATAAAGTGTTGCAATGTACACATTACAAATTGAATATGAATACACATTAATATAAGTAGGTCCCTTACTGGTTCACAATGGCCAGCAGACTGGCAACATTGGCATCGGCTTGCCAAGCAGTGTCCTTAGTTTCCGTCTGGCTTGCAAGCTCTTCAATTTCAGCGCGGGGCTTGTTCAGTAATGTCCCTAGTATGTCAACAGCTCCTTCAGATGCATCGGGGAAGCCACATTCTACGAGGTATGATAATGCGGGCTGAAAACAAAAATATTTTAAATGTTTTGTATTTGGGTGCTGTTATTTTTATGAATACCTCACAAGAGTCCCAACTGCTCCCGTCTGGAGCCAGTGAGACTATGGCATTGAGGAATGTTGTGAGGCTGAAATTAATGAGGATGGGGAAGGAGATGGGAAAGAGGAAGGTGGGGAAGTACCTGGCTAAAGCCATTTCAAGCAACGTTTCAATTCTGAATGGTAGTCTTTATTTGTCCACGCCGGGTTCGAAACCACGACCTTGGGATTGGAAATCGAGAACCTTACCCCTCGACCACATCGGCCGTCAGATAAAATGTGTAATCATACATAATAAGAAAAAAATCTTCAAAAGTCAAACTGGGTTCCAGAATGTTAAATAGTAATCACAGCTCTTGACTCTGATCTGTCACTTTTATTGTGACAGTTACAGTAAGGATAGATACGTAAATTAGAAATGACATATGGACGTAAACAAAAAATCTATAAGCCTTTCCTTACAGTAGCAAGCGTAGGTTTCTTCTCTGTGATAGCAAGGCGGGCAAAGTCCAACAGCGGTTGTGGAGAAGCCGGGATTCCCGAAGCGCCGCCATCTGTGTTTAGCTTCTTGACAGCAAGCTGGGCATCATCCAGCCTCTTGGCGTGGACCAGAATCTGAATCACATTGCCCAACATGGCTCCAGTCCAGCTGAAATTATAATAAGTTCTCAATTAAGATGACAAAGTCCACCCTTGTGCCGAGGTCCCCGCCCCCGCCTCGCTGGGAAGAAGATTCAGCAAAAGCTTCCAAATACCCACTGACAAACATGTCATTAAGGTGACTGGGTTATTGTCAAAGACACATGGTAGGATTTGTTTTTAACATGCTGTCAATTGGTAATAAATTGACAGAGCTCGGACGCAAAGCCACGTAAAATAGCGGAGATAAATTGGCGCCCCTCGAAGGGATTGGGTTAAATGTGCAAAAGCTTCTTAACTTAAAACTTATATGTAAACTGTATACTATAAGCATTTTAATTAGGTGTTAATCATTACCCGTCCTTATTTGTCTTCTCAGGGGACTGACTTTCCACCTGCGTCCAAATGTCCCAAGCAATATTGGCAAAAGTCTGCTCCAGAGAGACTGGCTTGATTTCCTCGCCATAATTTTTTTGCACGCTGCCCAATCCCAGAGACAGAGCAGAGCCCAGGGTTTTTATTTCAGCAAAGTTCATGCTGCTTTCCGCTGGCAGTTCTAGAAAATAAATACAATTCATATTAAGGTTAGAAAAGTTATATTTATTTGTTATAATATGTTCATTGTTTAAGTTAATGACTAACTATAGATATGCAGACACAAGTTTCTTGTCATGCGCAGAAAGGGTATGTATGATTTATTAGTAATTCACTAGCGTTTATTGGCGGCATGCAATACCACATTCGCCTCCCGCACTGTGCTTTATTCCGGACAACGCTAGGGACCAGTCTTTGGTGTTTGGTCGAACACATAACCATGGCACCATTTTACAACAGGGGTAAACAGCAACAGCATTTTGAAAACGAAACATAAATTCAAAGCAAATTTCAGTTCAATGCACCAAAGTTACGCAGGATACATGCAAAACTGGAATTATTATTTTTACTTACTGCTTATAATTTTTTTATGGTTTAAAAAATATTCAACAAACCTTTAGTTTCTCCAGCTACAATTTTGGGAACTTCTGATTCCGGCGTTATGGGGGGTAGATTTCGAACCATAGAATCCAAAAGGAATTCGGTCAATATCGGCATTGTGGACTGCCCAAACATGACCATGTGTGACCATAACAGGGCATAGTGTTCACATGTCCCGTTGGCGTCTACATTACGAAGAACCTAGAACAACAAAACTTAAATTGGCAAAGTCATAAAATAACATAGGCTCAGTTCGGTTCAAAGTCCCCCTTTTTCCTTAACTTCAAACAATATTAATTCTTCACAGAATCTCTTCTATGACAAAACTAAAAGCAATTTGAATCCTATAAAATGAATAGAATCAGCGAGAATCCATGCAGGAACAGGTTTTATTCTGGAATTTCTTTTTTTAGCTCCACACAGAAGGAAAATAATTAGCTTAGTGCTTATGTCATCTTGCAGGATGCTGGGTGGAGGGTCTTTTTAAGGAATGGAAGGAGGGGAAGTTCTGGGAAAGAAAAAAGTATGAAGGGTGGGTAGGAATCTAGGGGTCAGAGTGTCCAGGAGTGACGGACATATGAATCCATCCCTCCCCCTGCGGTGCAAGGCAATAGGGTGACCTATGGTTAAGAATGGTTCTCGGGGTACGACGGTACCCATAACTCTTACTTAAGACCTATTTTCTACTGTTAAATTTGGGTTTCATTGGCATGAAAATCAGCTTCTACTTGTATGTACTCTAATCTGGAATTAGGCTGGTAAATATTTTTAAAAAAAACAGTGGTTAAATAATTATTTGACCTATCCTTAATTACATACTTTTGAGTGGAGTAAAAATAGATTTTTGTAAGCAAAATTTTTAAGGACAATGTGGCTTTTTTATCTGAACGCCGCATTGCCCTGAATAAACTGTCTGAAACCAGGGAGACTGTGGCTTCCCCAACTGGGGTACGTTACAGGCTGAATTCAATTCAATTCAATTCAATTCATTTTATTATTTTAAAAACATTACAAAATTTGATATTTCAAGTCGTTTTTAAAATACATGTATTACAAAGTATTACAATTCATATATGGTAAGGACTGACTATTCAAGTATTAAATAGAATATGTAATTCTACATACTCATATAACATACTCTTGTAATAGTACGGTTTCCAAGGGCAATCATGAATAATTATTATAACGATTCATACCTCTTTCATGACAGACGGTTCAGGGATGTAAACATGCGGAACCAAGTCATGGTATAGCTCCATGAAGACGTTTAGAGGTTGGCAACGGCATTGCAGGGAGAAATAGTGGCGATAGTAGATGCTCTCTTTGTACGAATCTCCGATCAAATCGTAGTTCGAACCCAAAAACAGCAACGCATGGACTCGCTCGGCCAAATTAACATCCTAAAGAGAAAAACAAAGTGATTTATTTAATGAAAAACAAAAAACTTAATAATTTCAAAAGCTGATAGAGTATGTTGTTGGGACAGTGGTTTTGCTTAGCCTTCAATAGGTAAGAAAGCTTAATTGGTAGAACAGCCACTCCAATGTTTGCCATTAAGTAAATAATTAAACTCAGTTATGTATAAATATTTTTTAAATATGATTTATTACCGTTACATGGTAGCGACAAAGACCCATGGCAGTTACAAAGAAGAAAACATCTTTAGAGTCTTGAATTTTAAATTCCTTTCCGTCTAGTTGGTCCATAATGGCATAAAGGATATCGCTCCTTGGTCCTTCTGTAAATTGAAAAGAAAATAATAAATATATGAAGAGAATCAAAAAAGATTTACTTATAGTCGCCTTAGTTCTTAATCGATCAAACAAACATTAGCAAATTTTACAGGAGGAGGAGAATTTCTTTCATTATTTCAATGAAACATTATGGTAGGTATTTAAGAGGCTAGACTTTGAACCACAAGCGGAACACCCGCGTCTGTCATTCTGACCCGCTCACAATAAGCTCACGCGCACTTACAATACATGCGAATGCGAAATGCGCGAATGAGACAATGCTCAAATTTACCTACAGAAATCGCTCGAAAAGGGGTTTATGGAGAATATACTTTTCTACACCGAAACTTTCACGAAATTGAAATTTTAAAAAATATATATTTTTTTAGAAAGAAGAAGCTACGTCGGTAGCTTTTTATAATTCTATAATTCTTTATGAGAGTTGAGTTAGAAGCACTTTTTCCTTAAATAATATTTTTTGATAAATCGTACATGTTTGACAGTGAATGTTTACGTTAACACGAAACGCATCAAATATTCGAAAACATACCGACATGGTTTTCACCCTCCAGAAGGCAGTATAAAAAAAAAATTCATTTTGTGCAATTTTCGATGTAGAAAAGTGTTTTTTCTCGGGCGTCATTTTTGTATGGGCTGAAAAGCGAAGCCTATCATCTTAAGATGAAGCTATTTACGTAAAGGTAAAAAAGGTCTGATTAGTTTAATTAATTCTTAGTAAAGTGATTAAATAACGTTTTTGATACTTTATTTATAGTTTTAAAATGGAGATTGAACAAAAACTAAAAGGGTCGTTTGGACAACTAAGAACTAAGACGACATTATGCTGCCAACATTCCAACTCCTACTTATCTTCATATATCGAATTGTTAATAGAAACAAACCATGCATAAATTCTAAATTAACAAATGTAATAATATTTATAAGTCTAGTCGACTACAATTACAAAGAATTAAGTTCACTTACTCTCTTTACAGAATGTGTTCAAGACATGGTACCAAGTGCCTAAAGATGGCTCCACCCCTAATGTCTTGAAGTCGGTCAAAACACTCAAGCAATATTGCTTGCTTTTCACATTATTCATCGAGGAAACCGTCTCCAGTATTGAATTCATGGTTCCAAGGTTTGGGGTCAATCCCTGAAATGCAAAATATGTTGCCATTTAACAGGGAATCAACAAATATTAACATATTGACGTTCAACTGTACCATTGTTTGAAGCAAGAGTGGAAGACAGCCGACAATCAAAGAATCTTCTTTATAAGTTTGCAGGATGAAGCAGTGTTGGGAGACACAGCATTTAACAATGCATAATAATATTTACACAGCAGAACTTGTTTACAAATAAACTGTTTTTTATAAATTAAATGATAAAACTATTGAATGCATAAAAGAAAAGATTTGACTTGATAACAATAAATACCAAAGAATAATTAAATAGAAACCAAAGAGAGGGACCATGAATCATTATTAGCATGGAACGGCTCGTACAAAATTGTTGACAAGATTGTTTGCCCATACCACTGCTATACTCGCAGAAGCACCCCGCCTTTTCTTCTACCAACCACCAAATGCATAACTTTCATTGGCTCCACTGCTTTGATAGTTCATGCAATTTAGTCATTCCATGCCATATCTCTCCATGTTTCTATTATCTATTGTCATACCTGACAGAGATGCTTTCTAATAATGACAAAAAATTGTATTAACGGTTTAACCCATCCCATCTGAAATTATTTTAACTGAAACTGACCAAATGAATTAATTTTGGTGCTAACTTGTCCTGGTTTATTGATTAACGATTTTACCCTACTAAATAAAATCCTAATATTTACATATATAGTACTTTTTAAGTAAAAATAAAAATGCTTTCAGGATGCCCTAAATTATGGCGGCTCGGAGGGAAGGCCTGCTAAGATAGCCAACTTAAATTATGGCGGCTTGGAGGGAAGGCCTGCAAAGATAGCCAACTTAAATTATGGCGGCTCAGACGGAATGGGTTAACAGGTTAATCCATAAAACCTGCGTTTTATAAAACGGACAAACATTTTTACTTTTTTACATACCTTTGATTTCATTTCATTGAGAAGATCTGTTACCAGCTGCCACCTGAGTTCTGGGCTTTCTTTCAAAAACCCAACAATGCTCAACAGTCCATTGTACACATTGGTGTTCAGAGGAATGTTATTCTCCATGCACTCTTGATATAAAGCATAAGCTTTTTCTGCCTGAAATCATATAATATACTATTATACTTAATATTTTATACTATAACATCTTATGAATCTCAACTACCATAATACGGGCATTTGCCTAGCTTGGTAGTCGAAAAACCATGTTTTTTTTTCTCAAAATCAAACAACAACAAAAAATCTTACGCATCTCGTCACTGGTCACTCAGACGAGTGACCGCCCAGCCCCATAACCAGCTCCCAACTGTCCAACATCTACTATTTTGTATGTTTTTGTAGGAAAAAAAAAAAAAAACATAAAAAAATTTCGCCGGAGATGAAAATTTTATTTACATTTTTTACTCCAAATAAGCTCAGGAATCTCTGGTTAAAATCTCTCGGGTACGTCCTGTTACACCCTATATAAATATATTTAACAAGAAAAATTCTTCATCTTCAAAGAAAAAATTGATTAAAAAAAATAAGACACTTACAGCTACAACAACTTCAATAATGTTGTATTTTTCAATCTTTGAACTCTACATGGCTCGCCATTACTGCCAACATTACAGGATACAATACAATTATTATAAATACTGTCTTACCTGGTAATATTTGCACATCCCTTGAATCATTGTGCAGTATGCTTCGGGTGTTTTAGTTTCCAAACCATCAAAAAAAGACTGCGCCGCACCTTGCCCCCTGAAAGATATCAAATAATATTTTTGTTATACGTTGAATCCTCCATCTATCATTTTTGAAGGGTCCTATTGAAATAAACTTTGAATGCGAGAAAACAATGGATGCAGCAAACTTTTTGGGAGATATTTCTCCCAGACGGACTCGTGAAAGTCATGTTGCATTGTGTTGAGATATTATGATTTAAAAGTGTTAAAAAGAGAGAAAACCACGCTTTATATTTGCATTTGAAAGTTTACCATAGATGCTTCTGTAAAATTTTAAATAATTCTATGAAACAACATTTAGCATTTGAAAATATGTCTTAATAATAATAATAAATACTTACTTGTAAAGTTTAAAAAATTTACAAGTAAGTATTTTTATATAATATGGAAAAAAGGGAAGAGGCTTGCATAATCTTTGTCTAATTAAATATGTTTTTTTGTATTGTGTAAAGTGGTAATTACAGTTTACTCGGTAAAAACCATCATGAAGTGACTTACTTTATCCATTTTTGCATTCAAAAATGTTATATTTATAGTACATGTCAATTTGCAATATTTAAATCTGAAACCATTTTCAATTACACCATTTAGAATTGAAAGGTTGCTTGAAATGGCTTTAGCCGTGTTTGGTGACCAGATCTGAATGGCCAAGTACTTCCCCACCTTCTTCTACCTCATCTTATTCCCCTCCCCACTACCTTCAGCCTCACAACATACCTTAATTGGGGATGCCCTAGTCTCACTGGCTCCAGACGGGAGCAGCTGGGACACTTGTGTGGTATTCTTAAAAAGAAGGTTCTAAAAACTGGTTGCAGTAATAACATTCTCTCTAATATGTTCATCCGCTGAGTTATTTACTTTTAATTTACTTACTTCCATAGGACAATATGTCGATCGGCTCCCATCCACTTCCCCTGCCGGAACCTTCTCTCCTCCATCCATTCCTCGGCGATTGGATCCTCGTCGTTGAAGAAGCAGAGAAGCTCTAGGAACTGTTGCTTTGACTCCTGGCTGATGCTGTCAGGATCTTTGGCCGCCAGCAGCTCATAAACTTTTTTGGCATCAGACACCAGGGAGCTTCGCATGCATGTTTTGAGATCTTCCTCACACACCTGCATAGAATAAATCAAATGAATAAGTATTCAATTATAAAGAAAACATAATTATTGTCCAAAGAAAGACAAACATTCCCTGGTTACGAATAACCTTAAAATATTTTAAATACCTCCTACTTCTGTCATCAACTGGAAATTATTGGTTGTGCAATGATGGAGGACTAAGATGGCAGAGGGTTGAACCCACCATGTCTGGGTGGTAACCTGAAGCATTTGTCCACTTAACTACTAAATTAATTATGTTATATTAACCGCTTGGACACATAAGCTTGTTTTCACGATAATTTAACGTTGGTAGACATAGGAATGACGTATGTCCCGTACCTGAGTTATTAATTCTATAATTAATACAACACTTAAAATAAGTTAAATTACCTCGCTACTGTCATCATATACTGCCTTTGGTATATAGGCTGGAATCTGAGGCTCTGCATTTATGTGAGGGGTTTTCAGTTTCAAAGGTGGATCCGAAACGGTGTACATGAAGAAGTCCTTGTGCTCTTGTCGGATCCAGTGGGCAGCTTTCCTACCAGACTCCTGGGCCATGGCATACACACGCTTCTTGTAGTTGGAAGTGGGAATGAGATAGGGATCATCGTGGTATCTAGCAACAGATATTTTTTAAATAATGTTGTCGTAGCAAACTTCAGAACTCTCAAAAACATATCTATAATTCAAAAGCACTACCAAATAATATGTTAATATACTTAATATGGAGTTCATATTACATATTACCAGACCTGTAGTGTACCTACCGATGTCAGCTCCAATTCCCACAAACAATAGTACAAATTTATTGATGGCCATTAATTTTCTATCAGATAGGTATTCCGGAATTCTTCGGTGAAAAGGAATTTTCATAAAATAATTTGATGTATAGTAATTTACGGTGAATTTTAATCAGTGGGACGGCAAGTAACTTACTTGAAGTGTGAAGCGGTGGGATCACGTCCAACGGTGCCGGATAGAGCCAGTAAGATGTCAGTAGGGCTCCGATGTATTCTTGGTGGGATAACAATATCATCAGTTTTTTCTGAAGGCTCGGCTGTAGTGGAGTAAGTTTTCCCTCTTGGGATTGAAACAACACTGCACGACTGCAGACATTTCTTAGACCTAAAATATTTAACATATAGAAACGATCTTCATCCACAACAATCTTAAAATAACAGTAAAATTATAATATCGGCCAAATCAGAAAATCATATTATAGGTTATGTTTTTCAGATTTGACATAATTTACCTCCAGCTTCGAAGAAATGGAGAATATTTGTTCATGTTGACTGTTATTCTTTTAGTTTGTGGGAAATAACCATACTATTCATATACAATAGTAACAAATGGCTAATTCAAATTGCCTAGACTTTTGCACAATTTTTAGGCAGGTAAATAAAAAGTTTTAATGGTTGTTGAAATTAATATCTTTGGCCATGTGTAATCTCAAGTGGGTAAGTATTTTATGTCATGTGGTATTTTTTGGTAATATTATTATTTGTTGTAATAGATTTTTTTCTTTTCACTTGTTTCGCAGTATTTCCTGCAAATTTATTATAACAAGGCACCGACATTTTAAGGGGAGCGGTTAAGCGACCTTTTTTCACACAAAACTTAATTTTGGATTCAAATTTTTCGACCAATCTGAATAATATTTTTTCTTAGAGTGAATTTATTGCCTATTTCAAAAAAATAATATTTTTTATCATACGGTGTATCCAATACGGATATTTCTACTTTATTTATTTGTGTTAAGTTTAACTTTGATTTTTGATGGTAGTTATTAAATAAATAACCTTGCTTTACATACTGTAATGAAAAATAAAATTAAAAATTGTTAAAAATAGGGGTTTTCGGGTCGTAATTTTTAATTTATGAACGAAAGTTTTGTATTCCAATGTCAATCGGTCGTTTGTAATTGTCGGTTTGTTTTTAAACTCACCAAAATTATTTTTGGATAATTCTATTTTTTTTATTTATTTCATAAATCATTAGGATGCCTTTTCACTTTTCACACATAAGTAAAATTTATGACATTCGTTTTCAAGAGTCCCAACTGCTCCCATCTGGAGTCAGTGAGACTATGGCATCACCAATTGGGTATGTTGTGAGGCTGAAGGTAGTGGGGACGAGAAGGAGGGGGGGGATAAGGAAGGTAAGGAACTACCTGGCTATTCATATCCGGTCACCAAACACGGCTAAACCTAGTGCTTATTTGCGTTATATCGGGTTGTTTTTATTGTTTTCGACAGATAATTACGAATCCTAATCAGATTTCAATCATTAAAAAAAATCCTACGAAAACCTTTTTGACGTCTCGCAGAGCTGTATTTTGGTACTCAAGTATCTCAACTTACCAAACTGATTTCATAAGATGTGAGAAATCCGTCAGTTCCTCGGACGCCTTTAGACCTGCCAAAAAACAAGAACAATTCTGTAACTTGTCGTAAATTATAGTAAGTAACTTACGGTGTCGTTTAGATAGATAATTTTGCCACAATTCACTTACATAAGCGACTTACTTAAAGGCAGCCTTATATTTATATAGTAGGTAAAGCATTTTTTTATATAATCATTGTCCCACGAATAATTTGCCAAAGTTGCCTCCAAAATCGTGAAGAATAGATTTTTTAAATGGTTTATTGTTTATAATCTGAAACAAAATAAATAAAGTGGCACATGTCCGTACTAGATATTCGCCACACCTTTGGTTAAAAAAAATATATTATTCAGTATAATCCAGTATTAATCGTGAAGAATAGATTTTTTAAATGGTTTATTGTTTATAATCTGAAACAAAATAAATAAAGTGGCACATGTCCGTACTAGATATTCGCCACACCTTTGGTTAAAAAAAATATATTATTCAGTATAATCCAGTATTTTGGCGTCAAACCCAAAATTAATTTTTCGTATGAAAAAGGCCGCGCTGCCGTTCCTCTTCTACAGTGCTTGTAGCGATTTGAAATTTACTTTCTTGATTATATTGAGTTCATGTTACAACACAAAAAAAAATATTTCTTCAATTTAACCTTTCATAAGCAATAGTGCCACAGTTTAATCTTTCCTTTCATCAATAAAATTATTTTATACTCTGATGCGTCACTGGTCGAAATATAAAACAATAAGATTTAGAAGGCGTAGAGGATTTTTAATTAGTTTATTCTTCATTATAAATCACCTGAGCAGTTTGTGGCCCTGAGTGGTTTATATATGGCGTGGACCTAATATTTATGGTGGTATTTCTATGTTCTGCCCCTCTCTGCACTGTGGCATTTTGGTTATTTATGTTTATGCCTGTGGCAGGTGGGGGGTGGTGGAGGGGATGGATTTGATTTTTCATAAAAATCTACAGTTTTGATGAAATTTTGCACACTTCAAAAACAAGAGAAAGGTCACTGTCTACATGAAATTTCAAAGAACCATGCGAAAATTACTATTTCCAAAGTTATTATTTATCTACTTTACCTCTGCCTACCATCAAGAAAAATCGAAATCACTGCACTTAACCCCCGGGGCTCGGAAACCTCCCATGAGGCCCTCGTCAGTTCTATTTATTGTGTATATTGCGCGCTTCATCAAAATCAAACATTTTCCCTTGTGACTTTTAACAGTAAATTGTTACATTACCAACAAGGTAATTTAACAGTTGTTAAATTGAGGTGTATTGATGTGTATGCACTAGGGATGTTACGAACATTCGCATTCGTATATGCGAATAATTCGCATCACTTTAAACATTCGCATTCGCAACAATCGATGCGAATGTTTAGCGAATGCGAATGTGTGCAGATCATGTCGTGACTCGCCCACTGTCCACATGTCTTTTGTTTTCTGTCTAAGCAGCCTAAGTCTGTCTAAGCAGAGTAACCAGGATGGTAAACGGCATTCAGCTTCAGGTGCTAAAAGGTTTAGGACTTCAACAAGCAGCATTAATAAGCCTTCGACAAGTTCTGTTAAAACTCTTATAAGCAATCTGGCAGGAATCCTAGATTCCTCAAGTGGTAGCGAAAACTCCGACGGTGCAGAATCTGGAGACACTATAAGCTGTGAAATCAAAGCTCAATTGAAGGCATATCTTAAAGAAAAACTAGCCTCTCTTGATGAAAACCCCTTGGACTGGTGGAAGACAAAATTGAAATACGACAAATTGACAGATCTGGCTCGTAAATATCTGACCGCTCCACCGGCCAGCGTTCCGAGTGAACAATTGTTCAATGCAGCCGGCCTTATATACGAGCCCCTTAGAAATCGCCTCATGGGAGAAAAGGCTGTAAAATTGCCTTTTATGAAATATAATATGCCTCTTTTGAACTTCGATTATTAAATTGCTCAATTGCGATTATAACTTACAGTATAAGAATTGATTTATTGTTTTTATTTTTTTATTAAAACGATTATTAATGTTGACTAAAAATTTTGTTTTATGTGATTCCTTAACATTCGCATTCGCACATTCGCACTCTGAACATTCGCATTCGCATTCGCGAATGTGAAAAATATCACATTTGTAACATCCCTAGTATGCACATCTCAATGTTAAATTACGATATTGTTAACGATAAGTTTTAAAAAAAGTAAGTAATCCATAATAATTTTAATTTAATCCATAATACATTTAGCTGATTGATGGGCACATTTCAGACAACCATCATTAAATAATAACATTAATCCATTGATTTATTTTCATTCTGCATTTTATTGGGTATAATAATACTAAAAATATCTACTGGGTACATACTCGTTTCTGGAATAATTTATTAACACTGTGAGAACATCATAATAACAAAAATTAAAAAAAAAATTGCGGTCAAGGTAATGGGCCGTTTTCTGAGTAATTCGAAAATATCCACGAGATGGCAGCACGGTCGTTACCGGTCCTCCTGTCATCTAATTTGTGGACCAAATCTATGGACTGACGTCTTTCAATGATCTGTCATTTCGATAGCTATTCGCAATTTGTTTTCCGACAAATTGGTTTATTTATGAGTTTAGCCAAACCTAGTTTGCTCTATTTGTAAGTAAAATGCACAAAAAATACGGTCAGTGGACTATTTTCCAATTGAAGGAAGATTTGAAAGGACGTAATGCCAAAACTTTAGGTAAAAAAGCAATTCTCGTAGAAAGGTTAGTAAATACACCACTATTGCTTATTTGTATTGCCTACGATAATTTCTTTTCTAATTTATCACTAAAAGTTATTATCATAATGCGTTTTATTTAAGACTCGAAGACTATGATAAACATCATAATTTCAATCCTGCTGGCGTTGCAGACGAAGATGTCTTGGAAATGGTTACGCCGAAGCCGGAAGATTTTCAAGACATCAACATGGCTTCCAATATTTCAGCACTGACGCGGGAAGAACTTCATAAATTCAGTGTTTCCTGGGAAAGTTTGAAGAACACCGACAAAGCGGTAAGTATGTGAGTGCTGAGTGTTCGAAGTGCACATGCAAATGGCACAACCTATATTTTAGGAAAGTGTGCTTCGTAGTACAGGAAACATCTTTCTTATGCTGTCTATATACATTATAATTGTAACACTTTACGGAATGCTAATGTGAGTATATAGCTGGCGTATTAGCACATTGCAAGCACGCATTTGTAGTTCTACATGGAATAGTAGATTTTAGTGAAAATAAAAAAATCGTTGTTCAACAAAGTTGTACAAGCACGTTCCGTCTTGTGTATATTGTGAGCACTTGCATACTGCTACCTAACACCATATGCACGGACATTGGAGGTCTAGCTTCGTTTTATTAAATGTAGAATCGTTCTTATACAAAAAAATTGCATCCTTGTGAGAGCCTTGAAGGAGTGACCTTATGTTACTTATACCAGGGCGGGTAAATAGTGGACAACCTCCAATGACTGTATAGAATATAAATAAGTAGTAATTAAATACATGTCATCCAAATATAATTATTGGAAAAATAATATCTTGCATATTTTTAATATAATTATTTTAAATCAAATAGGATTTAAACTATTTTACTAAGTGTATCTATTACTATGCATGGCAGCTGTTTCGCCTTCTGAAGGCATTGATTTGACAAACTTACTTGAAAATATTTATGTTTTTATTCTACACTAGTTGCATATCTAATTTGCTAATCTGATTTTCTTTATTTTAACAGGTTGACTATTCACAAAGTTTATCACGCGTTGACCGATGCTACCACAACCATATAATATTTGGATGTAAAAAAATAAAATAAGTGCCAAAACAATAAATAATTTATGTATAATGTTAACTATTTGCTGTACTGATATGTTCTTCTATGTGTATAATGTTTTACGACATATTTATATTATGTATGTTCTTGTTCTTTTCATATTGACCTCGAGAAATAAAAGAAAGTTTTTATTTTATTTATTTATTAAATTATTTTGTGTTATTTAATACAACAATCTTTTTTAACCACTGCAGTAGCTGTCGTGCAAGGTCGCAGAAAACCATGACAAAACTGCACCGACACCCACACTTTATTTTAATAAAACAAATATAATAATGATCGTTTATTTCAGAATGTTGCGCAGTGAATGTTGAAATAGCACAAATACTGACAAAATAACAATGCATTCATACGTAGAATGAAACAGAAAATAAATTTAAAATATAGTAGGTATATAAAAATAAATCCAAAAAAATATGCAAAATCCGTTCATGGGGGATATTTGACAGGCTCCCATTTCCAGAAGGGCATCAGGGGGGACTCCATCTCCGTCCAGGCAACCATGGCAGTGATGATGGTATTCTTCGACTGGCGTAGTCTGCGCCGTAAGCTTCCCCTGCGGTGAAACAAAATTTTATTTTAATATATACAGGGTGTTAAGGGACGTACTTGACTTACTTCGGAGAAAAAATGGAAACAAAATGTTGGTCTCCTGTGACTTTCAAAATGTCACATTGAACATCGAAAATATCACCGGAGACCGGGCAATATGACTTCCACTGCCACGTCTTCTAGATTCACAGGCAACGCAGCTTCATCTTGTGGTTTTGGTTTTGTAGAATTTAAATATGTTTTTTCACGTATCAGACGCCTTTCCCGTCTGTTTCTAAATTCTAAATTACCTACTTCTACTTTTAGAAGAAACTACACCTTTCAGTAGCTTTTGCCTTTACAGTACATCTGAAAATAAATTAGGTTCAAACTTCCATCCTTGCATGATATAAAATACAAAACGGTCTACGTTAAGAAATTATAATAATTTGATTTTTTCCCTAAAACACTCCTACTGAATATTAAATTACAATCACGAGATACACAGACATGGGACGAGAAATGAAAGCAAATTAGATTGCCAACAATGAAGAAGAATCAGCCGCCCAGAAATCTCGTGCCAGACAGTTTGATAACCGTGTAATAAAATTATTGCAATAATTGAAAATATGGTTAATTTAAAAAAGGGAAATAAGATATTATGTCTACCATAATTATTAATGTTAGCTGTGATTGAGTACACTTATATTTAAAGGTACGTTTGTCAAATAATGTCAGCTGCGAAAGAAGGCAAAATTTTGTGAATTCTTTGTCAAATGTTTTTTTACGTGTTCATTATACTATACAAGTACTCCATATATTATATTGGGGATTCAATTATAGTAAGATATTAATTAAATGAGTCATGTAATTACTGTTATGGTTAATATTATTGAATACACAATCTGTGTCCCTGAAATGAGCTTTACAGACTACAGAAGTACGAGTCGGTGCCCATTTGGAACGCCTGATGGAATGATTCCATTTCGCTTTCAAGTCTCTATCTTTGGGAAACTCGTGCCCAATCCTATTTCTACACATTATAACACTACAACAGGTTGAAGGCATTATTATAATATTTAAAAACACTAAATTGCGTCAAACGGCCTAAAAAATGTATGGGATCTGACAGTTAAATAAAATAGTTGGACCGGTAGGACTATGAGCGAACCTAGCGGCCAAAATCGTGCGAAAACGGCCCATTAAATATGACCCAATAAAGCCACATTTATAAATAAATAGACAGGTAGTGCCTAAATGTATTTAAATTTCATTCTGATTCGTCACAATGAAAAGGTAAATAAGCGTTTTAAAGACATAATTTAGATATTAAAAATTAAAATACGAAGTCAAATTGTGCTAAAACAACATTTTTTTAATTAATTTATCTAGCTCTCCTGATTATATCAAAATCTTTGAACGAGTATTCATCAATCTTTTTTTCATTTTTGAATACTGCTTTCTCTATTTTGCTCTGGGTACTTCCAGTTTTGGTGAGCCATTCTTTCCTGAAACAAAAAATTAAATTATCACCATTATCTATTCACACAATTACTTTTTCAGCCGATTTACCCCTGTTTTCTCTTTTCAGGAAAAAAAGTGTTTGTGACTGCAATTTCACAAATAAAACATTTACTTACATTATTTGTAATTCTTTTGCAGGTCCTTCGACTTGACCTTGCACAGTTCCTTCGGGGGTATTTTTACACCATCCTCTGAGACCAAGGGATTTTGCCTGGTCTTGAGTGCACTGTGGGCAAAATAACAAAATATTAACGAAATAAAACTTATTTTATACATAACTATTAAAAAAACCAGTATAGCCACACAAGACACTTCTAATTAATCTAAATATCCACAGTACCTTTCGGAAGAATACACCTTGGACAATCCCAAAAACTTCAAAATCTACCGACAAAAGGTTTTCTGACATTTTTACAGCACTTGCGAAAGAACGAACAGAAGAAAGCAACATAAATATTTGGTAATTTGTTGCAAAACTACACTGTAGTGGAAGAACGCTGTTGAAATGAGCAGGAGAAATCGGGTACGCCGATGGCAGTAGAGAAACCATGTGATTTGAGACGAAGAAATCGGTAGTTTAGAAACTGATACTGCCGACATTCAAAATTCTGACATTCAAAATTCTGACATTTCGTGACATAATAATTTTGACAGCTGAGATGCATTTTTTTATGATCAATATTTTTGCGAAAGCCCTGTAGAACCACGTTTAGAAAAATATTGTACCAAAATAACCTTTATGAATTCGACTATAAGAGCTACTATTGTATGCGCTGATTGAATTCTTGTCATTAATGTAACGCCACGCGCCACAGGCCTATCACCATTCACCATAGACGAAAAAAATACCATAACCATAGAAATGTTTAAAAATCTGAAACAGTAAATTTATGTTTTTGACATTTGTGAGCGTTTCCCACTTTCCCAGGCTTGTGAACTGTGTTTCCAATTTTATTCTTCTTTTCCCTTCAACGCTAAGTTATGCTTAAACAGATCTATTAAACAATCCACCAATATGTCGGGATCACTAGAGATACCTCTCCGTGACACGGATGAGGTAAATATGTGTTTTTCTTTACAAATGTAGATTATGACAATTGACAATTACGCCGTATAACCTAACATTGTTTATCCTTCAATAGGTTATCGAATTGGATCCCGAGCAACTGCCACACGGAGATGAAGTCCTGGGTATTTTGCGACAAGAAAGATCTCAACTCAGTACTTGGGTTAGTGTATCGGTATGTATTTTCACTATTTTGACATTATTTACTTTCAAAGCAAGAAAACAACTCAAACGAACACCTACTTTCTTGATTATACTAATCATTTAAATTGTTCGTAGACATCTAATACACAATTTATTTTCAGCTTGCTTACTATAAGCAAAGCAAGATCGAAGACTTCCTCAAGATTTTGGAGGCATCTCGGATTGATGCCAACATTGACTACAGGGATTATGAAAAAGATCAGATGCGGGCCCTGGACATGCTGGCTGCATATTATGTTCAGGAGGCCAATAGAGAGAAGAATAAAGATAAGAAAAGAGACCTCTTCACAAAAGCTACTCTTCTGTATACCACCGCTGATAAAATCATCATGTACGACCAGGTAAGCAATCCTACATTTTTAAACAAGATTTCGGTACCACTAAGTGTATATTGTAATAACTGGACTACATATGTATATTTAAAAAAACATTACACCAACTTGATTCTTTGTCATAAAATTACAACATTTTTCAATCTAATAAATTTTGTTTTTAGAACCATCTTTTGGGTCGTGCATACTTCTGCTTGCTGGAGGGTGACAAAATGGAGCAAGCTGACGCACAGTTTAACTTTGTGCTAAATCAGTCCCCAAACAATATTCCTTCTCTGCTGGGTAAAGCCTGCATCGCATTCAACAAGAAAGACTACAGGGGTGCGCTTGCCTTCTATAAGAAAGCCCTACGGACCAATCCCAATTGTCCCGCAGCTCTCAGACTGGGAATGGGACACTGCTTCATGAAACTCAACAACCAGGAAAAAGCAAGGTAGGAATTGAAGACTCGAGCATATGCATTTATTTCTCTTTTTACACAGGGGATATGTTCCACATAATACCATGTAAAAATGCATTACAAATAATATATAGAAAAATGAGAGACTGGTGTGTGTTGTGCGAAAATCGCTTGGACATTTTTTTTTAAAATTTTTAGATTGGCATTTGAACGAGCTTTGGCATTGGACAGTTCTTGTGTTGGGGCGTTGGTTGGGCTATCAATTTTGAAATTGAATCTCCAGGATCCAGAATCCAACAAACTGGCCGTGCAGATGCTCTCCAAGGCATACAGTATTGATCCTAAAAATCCTATGGTGCTGAATCATCTGGCTAATCATTTCTTTTTTAAGAAGGTAAGTTTAGACTCCAATTATTTATTTTATTAAAAAGACAAAGACATACACAATCTACATTAAGGCATCGCAGAAAAATAATTTTGAAATTTTAGAAATAAGAAAAAATGTTGATAGGAAAGCAGATATAAATAATAAGCAACAAATTCTTATAAACCCTTTTTTTTGAACATTTTCCCACTTAACCGGTCTTTCCCTCCCAATGGCACTGTAATCTCTAATTCTAATACATTTCCCCCACTCTTACCCTTGCCCCTTCCTTCTACCCCTTCCTCTCCATGGGAGATTTGTTTTTAATTTTTAACTTTAGTATACGTTTGATGATGTGAATATTGTTCATGAAATATGTAGCTTATGTATATATAAAAAAGTGTAAAGTAAACCAAGTGTAAAATAATGCCATCACAAAGTGAAAACCTTTCAGAAGAAGATTTCTGCAAAAAAAATTTACTATTATGTATTTATATAATTATTTTTTACCATGCATATTAATTAGCATGTTTCGCTCTCCATAGAGAGAAAAAAATTGCCTTAGTTTTAAACGCCCGGGGTCTCAAAAATTGCATAATATGATCTGTAGCTATTTGAAAATGTAAAAATAAATGAAATTGGTATTCACTATTAGCTCGCTAAAATGGCCAGAAGGATGATGTGTTTGTAAAAAATGTGAAAAGGGAAAATAACCCTTTTTCTGGATAAAATCAAGATACTAAACAATAACTACAGCAAAATATTTGAACAAAATAATTTATATTAATTACTATAATTTAAAAATACATGTTTTATGGGTTTTTTTTCTGATTTTAAATACATTTTAGCGAGCCATTAAAAAATAAATCTATATGCAGCTCTCATTTTTTTTTGTAAGACGCAACTTTTGATACCCCAGGCGTTTTCTGAATTAAAAAGTCAAAATAATTGACACACCCTAATACGTATGGACTCACCTTTTTTGCACTTAAGTATTTTTATCATTGAAGAAGAAGATAATACTAATAAGTAATGTAAATGAAAAAGAACAAGACGTAGAAAATAAAAAAGGTAATGGAAGCAATTTCTTCTTCAAAGATCTATTACATTGATGGGAATAACCTTTAAAAGTTATTATAAAAGAGAGTTATTCTAATAAAAAACGTATTATTTATTTAGACTTTTAGAAAGGAGTGTCATATAAATAAAATCTAAAATCATATCCAAAACCGGATATGTTTGGACTGGATACAGACCAGTTCTTTAAACATTGTTGCCATTTTAGAAAATTAATATTGGAAATAAAATTTAGAAGAATTGTGTTAATTCTGAATTTCGAAAATGACATTGATAAACTTTACAAAATAATAGGTCTCAATTGGCGAGTTGGTTAAGGCGTTTGCCCCGGTAAGACAAGTGATCCTGGGTGGGTTTGAGTCCCAATTGCACCCGTCACCTTTTGGTTTTTCTATGTCTTGTTCTTTTTAGTATTTTGTTTAGGTTTATTAGTACGTATTATCTTCTGCAATGATATATTACATTGATGGGAATAATTTTCACACAAAATCATTTGTTTTTGGTTTGAATATTTGATCGCTTAGAAATTAAATACTGCGAGTAGAACACATCTTGGCCTTGGAAATAACGAGTATTTTTAGTATGTCTTGAAAAAAAAATGTATCAGGCCTATAAAAAATACCTAAAGCAAAATCTCCTGCTTATGAACCCCCTTTCGGATAAAGTTTCATTGGCAGTGGCCAATTTAGTTTGTTAGAAAATGATCGGAAAACATTTTAATATGTGTGTCTGAATTTTGCAAAATAAAACAAAACAATGCAATTTCCCACTGTTTTTTTTTGACATGAATCAATACGGGCCGCGTTCAACAAATTTGAGAATTATTCCTTATGCCGTCTGCATAAAGACTATGTGCATTTTGTATCAGTTAACACTCCGCTATGGTGGCAGTCGGAATATGTCTATTTCGCTTGGTTCCGTGAACTCGATTTTTAATTTCCTTGTTATTATAATAAACAATACATAAGAAAGGAGTTAATGTTTTTTACAGGCCTTTACGAAATCAAACTGTAAAAAAACAACTCTCAATTTTCTCCAACTTTTCCAAAAAAGTATTTTTAAACCCTGACCAAAAAAAAGGGGACCTTCCGATCTCGAATTTTTCAAGAACTAGTGGGTTGCCTTAAAAAGGAAATTCAAACATTCCCGGGTTATGATTAACCTGACAGTCTTTGAAAAACTCCTACTACCATCATTATAATCGGAATATGTTTGTGCAATGATGGAGGACTTAGCTAACAGAGGAATTGAACTCACGATACCTGGGTGGGAACCCGATGCATTTTCCACTCAGCTATTAACAGGTCTTATTTTTCTTTGAATTGTGATGCAGTAACTAAACCTTTTATTTAGTGCAGTGTGGACAAAGATATAATAGGGAGACGCACAACCTGAAATTAGACAGAAAAGGAAGCTGGGGCCATTCAAAAATTATATTCTTCAAATAAAAGTTTAATTGAAGAGTTTGCATCAAATGAAACAAGCAATGAGCTTTTAAAGGAAAATGGTGTGTCTGGTGCCAATCTCTCTGCCTACCTTCTATGTCAAAACACTGTGATGGTCAATTATTACTATTTTTCCACTACCAGGATTACAGCAAAGTCCAACACCTCGCGTTGCATGCCTTCCACAACACGGAGAACGAAGCAATGCGTGCGGAGAGCTGCTACCATCTGGCACGTGCGTTCCATGCACACGGGGACTGCGATCAGGCCTTCCAGTACTACTATCAGGCTACGCAGTTTGCCCCCGCCGCCTTCGTACTGCCGCACTTTGGCCTGGGACAGATGTACATCTACAGGGGCGACTCGGAGAATGTAAGTTTATTACAGCAAAATAATATATGTAGGAGGTTAAAGCCAAAAAGTTTCTCATTTATTCTATTACTAGCTTCTGCCCGCGACTTCGTCTGCGCAGGATTAGTACTTCGAGTAGCCTATTTTCTTTTCCTAGGTCCCATCTATGAATATAACAAAATTCTTAAGCTATTTATATAAAATATCTATAATTTTATTCTTGATTCGATTCAAAGTATTAGGCGAGTACTTCAAATGAATTCACTAATTTAAATATTTTCTAAAATAGAATTTTGATTTAAAAATCATTGTTTTGCAAAATGTCATTCTCAAATTTTGATATTGTATATTAAACAGTAGATAATTATTATTTTTAATATATGGAATATAGCTAGCTCTATAAATTATAGCCTATATGTTATTCTGATGTATGAGTTATATTATTGTAAAGTTTCATTAAAATCCATTCATTAGTTTTTGCGTGAAAGAGTAACATACATCCATACAAACTTTCGCATTTATAATATTAGTAAGAAAATACAGTTCTGTTAACTATTTATTGTGCACAGTAACAATGATATTATGGCAAGCACGAACATGGTATAGATTTAAACAGGGTCTTTCAATGAGGACCCCCGATTTTAAAATATAAATAAAACAAGTTTTGTTTGATATATCCACTCAATTTTTATTTTATTTGAAAGTATATTTTATGGCAATAAGTTTGGAATATAACGTCGTTCAAATGTCAGCCACGGCTTAGCTTGGTGGCACGTGTTCGGGAGGTCCAATTTTCAATGAGTTTGTCGCATAAATCTGGCAAAAAATTTGTGGATGGCGTTCGTAATGTTGACTTACAGGGCGTCAATTATTTACGGTTTATTCGCATAGACCTGCGATTTAAGGTAACCCCAAAGGAAGAAGTCTAAATCACACGATCTCGATGGCCAGTTCTATGTCGCCGCCGCGTGAGATAACCATGCCATGTTAAGCTACATTTAGTAAAAATTTGCTTAAAATAAATACTCAGTTAAAATACTAACTTCTTATACTTTTTGGTCCAACCCCTATATTTTCACAGCTGGTAGTGACCTCTAAAACCCCTTAAAAAAAATCAGAAAAAAAAGTGTAATTTTTTAGACATTTGGAAACATATAAAAGAGTGCCCCATAGAAAATTCTAAAAGTTTTTTTTCATACGTTTTGGAAGCACCCTAATATACGTGTTATGAAGTTTTAATTTCCATGTCATTCTGGATAACGCAGCGAACCACATGGAATACACATTCTTTGGTTGAAGGTCAACAAACCATAATCTTGATTTATCTCTTTCAGGCTGCCCAGTGTTTTGAGAAAGTACTGAAGGTGCAACCCAACAACTACGAGACCATGAAGATCTTGGGCTCGCTTTATGCCTCGTCCACTTCACAATCCAAAAGGGACATCGCCAGGACTCACTTGAAGAAGGTCACAGACCAGTTTCCAGATGATGTGGAGGCTTGGATTGAACTCGCTCAGATTTTGGAGCAGACTGATTTACAGGTAATTAAAAAGTATAGGACAGCATCAATCTACCTTTGGTGTATAAAGTCGTTTCTCTGAAGACACTATTGTAACTTCTAATACACTTCACCTTCAAAACGAGAGGAAGGTTACTGTCTTCATCCGATTTTGAAAAGCTCTGTGTAAAGCCCGGGCAACGCTGAGGACTTCAGCTAGTTTAATGTATTACGTTACCCATATAATGTATATACTGATGGTTGGAAGAACATCAGGGTTGCTAATACATGTGTTCTAAAATACCGACAGTAGATGTTCAAATTTCCCACAAATTCCTTTACCTCCAATATGAAACAAAATTCTGTCGAAATTATCATTTATTTTTTATAGTTAAGTCATTTATGAATTTTCTCTTTCATTCAGGCTTTAAAACAGGGTTTCTTTGACCATTTGCTGCTAAAGAAAATGAAATTGTGGTACATTCTCACAATTATTGTAAATATTTTTATAATGTGGTTGAATAATCTAGAAATGCCCGAATCCCCGCATTTTTCCCACGAAAAGTTCTCCACGCAAAATATCAAATTTTTGAAAAATCATAGAAATTCCTACAAATTGGCACTCCTGAGTGACATTTTATGTACCATCACATTTAATTGCATGATCGGCACCCCGCGCATTTCCCTCGTCACGCAAAAACGTGTGATCGAAAGTCAAGTTACATCCAAAAAATATTTTTTAATCAATTTTAACACTGTAATTTTCAAGGGATCACTGGCAGCCTACGGGACAGCCACAAAGATCCTCAAAGAGAAGGTCCAAGCGGACATTCCCGCTGAGATCCTCAACAATGTGGGCTCCCTACACTACAGGTTGGGCAACCTGAAAGAGGCAAAGGAGAACCTGGAGGAGTCCCTGGAGCGGTCCACCGGGGAGGCAGAGCACGACCCGCAGTATTATAACTCCATAGCGGTCACCACCACGTACAATCAGGCCCGGCTCAGCGAATCTCTCTGCTCTTTCGACAAGGCCGAGAAGCTCTACAAGGACATCCTGAAGGAGCATCCTAATTATGTGGATTGCTATCTTAGGTGAATATTTCGTATTACCTTGATAATGTGTGTTGTTCCGGAATCCTCAGTCTGCAGCGTTCAGCGTAAAGATTGCCCTGATAGAAGAGGGCACACGTAAAAACTGTACAATTTTTAAAACCGGAGTTCACCATTCAAGAGATTTTGCTGCTTTAAAAAACTTTTTTTAATTACTATATTAAGTAGTTTATGCACAGTCCTCCTCATTATGGATTCCTATTTTGAGGCGGACTGTAGGTTGTATTGGTGTTACATCATGATATCCTCATCTTCATATTTGTTGACAAATGTTTTTGTTATTTTTATCATCTATGTTGATATGTTGATTTTCACATCTTCATATTTGTTGGTTGTGTTGTTTTTACTTCATAATTTTAATGATTTCTTCAACTTCATGATTACTTACATGATTATTTTCTTTTACTTTACCTCTATGGTGTTCTTAATTTCAATCGGAAGGGCATTATATAATTTTGTAGCTTAGAATTTATGGTTTTTCTGGCCAAAAAATGTATTTAATTTTGGGATGTTCAGTAGATTTGAGGATTTCGTTCTTGTAGTGTCGATGTGTTGGTCGGTAATGTACTCATTTTTTCCCTTAAATTTGAGTAGACCTTTTTAATAGAATTTTATAATACATACTGAAAACATTAAGAGCTCGTACGCACTAGCGGCTGGCCGCCTAGGCGGTTCGATTAGCGGTTGAATTTTGTTTGAATTTTTTGGCGGTTTAGTGCGTACGAAATGAGCGGTTGAATATTAAAATAAAAGTGCGGCCAGCCGCCGAAGCTAGCCGCCTAGGCGGCTAGCCGCTAATGCGTACAAGCTCTTAAGTTATGTTTTTTTTTTTATGGAGTTCTTATGGGTACTTTATAGTTAAGATTGTGTTGGTAATTCCTTCATTACAATAATATTTTTTAACTTATAATAGTGTTTTAAATCAATTATGAAGTAAAGATAATAGTCGAGTTGACAAATGCATTGTCTTCCCACCCTGGTGTTGTGGGTTCAATTCCTATACTAGCGAAGTCCTCCACCATTGCACAAACAACATTTTTCCACTTATAATGTGATGGTAGTAAGAGTTTTTCAAATATTGTCAGGTTCTTCGTGGTCAATGTTTGTCTACTTACTACTCTAAAAATCCTTAAAAGTGGGTCAAAAAGAGTTGGCTAAAAATTAATAATTATTTTGTTATTTCCAGATTGGGATGCATGGCACGAGACAAGGGACAGATCTACGAGGCCAGCGATTGGTTCAAGGAAGCCCTGAGGATCAACAATGAGCACCCGGATGCCTGGTCCCTTCTAGGAAACCTTCACCTTGCCAAAATGGAGTGGGGCCCAGGACAGAAGAAGTTCGAGAGGGTTCTGAAGAATCCATCCACCAATACTGATGCCTATGCGCTTATTGCTTTAGGTATTATACTAAACTTATTTTGTAGTTTTTATACAGAAAACACTCACTACTTAACTTGTTGAAAGCCAGCATACAAAATTTTTTTTTTTCATTACGACGTAAAATATTTGACAGTTTTCACCTTTCTTACGAATTAAATTTTTATAACATTTATTTTGTGTTATAATACAAAAATGTCATCAAATTAATGCAGATAAAACGAACTTCCTAATAATCACTCAAATCTATGCTTTCCACGATGGATTTATGTGTATCAAAAACAATGAATAAATATAGACTTCGAATATGACAGCGTTCATATTATCAAGCGGCAGCCATTTTGTCCGCCATCTTTGGTGCTCGGCACGTCATTAGCAATTAATATGAATTATTCGGAGTGGCTAAATGCTATCCAGTAATTCGTAAAACACATTTCAAATTTAGGTAAAGGCCCCAATTTGGTTTTCCCCACTTTTGAATACATACTAGCCAAGAATATCTTTAAAAAAATTATATTTTATAACACATTTGCTGCTAAGAAGAATACAGGGGTTTTCATTTTGCACTTAGAAATGTTGAAGTGAATAAATCGGTGAACAAAATTTCAAATTCGAATACACATAAGTTTTGGCTTAGGTTTATACGGGCAGAAATTTCATAAAGGTTTTTTTTTTTCAAATTTTTAATTGAGGTTATCATTACTATAACTTTGTAAGCATAAAATGTGTAAAATAAAATAAATTGTTTCCAGGTAATGTTTGGCTGCAGACGCTGCACAACTCCTCCAAAGACAAGGATCGTGAGAAGCGCCACCAGGACCGGGCGCTCGCCATGTACAAGCAGGTTATGCGCAACGATCCCAAGAACATCTGGGCTGCCAATGGCATCGGAGCTGTCCTGGCACACAAGGGCTGCATCAACGAAGCCAGAGATATCTTCGCGCAGGTCCGCGAGGCCACGGCGGACTTTTGTGATGTTTGGATGAACATCGCGCACATCTATGTCGAGCAGAAACAGTACATAAGCGCTATTCAAATGGTGAGTTTCAAAAGAGATTGCTTGCACAGCCAGGCCAACTAATATACCTGTTCTGAAAGAGCTAGGTATATCCACAAATGGAATCGCTTATAAAACATTCTGTGATTTTTGCTCGCCAAACTGAACTCTAAAACCTGGGGAAACTCATGGTCACAGCAAAGTGCGCCGGGAGGAATAGAGGAGCCTTGTTTGCCAGGGAAATCAGTGTTGGAGTCACGTTCCTCAGCAAAGATTAGGGGCCGGTTGTTTCACAGAACTTGAAATCAGTTTTATGAAACTCATTAGGAATAATGTATTATAAATATTATCGTTATGATTTTGTAATATATTATCACTAAATAAAAATAAATTCATCAAAGTTAATATTCAGGTCCTATTCAGTCATGGGCCTGTTGTTTCATAGAACTTGAATATTAACTTTGAAATATGATTAATTGTTCAAGTTCTGTGAAACAACTGACCCTAAAAGTTTATGTCTCATAATTTGATGACTTATTTTTAGTTTTCAAAATCTGATGTGTAAATAGTACAACTCGAGAACGCATCTAAAGTCAATTCGTCGGACTTGCCTCTCACGCGGTAGCCATCTTAAGTCATTTTTAGGTTTGAGTCCTCGCTGTATTGCGTACAAGCATAATACAGAATAGAAATTCATTTGTAAAAATTCCCCATTCATATCTCTAGCGACATCTCTAGAAATATCTTCATAATTTTTTTTTGTTTATCTTGGGTAAGGATTTAAAGCCACTGAGTCAGGTTTTCCCCTTCAGTTCATTTCAAATCTGCCGCCTAGGTATATACGGGCTTGATCGGCGCGCAGGCGCAATGGAAAATTAGTGCTTTGTCAGTGGAACCGTGCATCGCTTTTCGTTTTTGGCTGATTTCGCGACAGTTTTTAGCAATTCTGAAATTAGAAATTTAATTTGACAATATCTTTTCGGAGGAATAAACAGTATTTTATTAAAATGTTTAATATAAAAATGCATTTGAGAAAATAATATCGCATTAGATTTGCTAACCTAAAAAAAATATTTATTTTGTTACTAATGTCATTACTACCCTGACGAAGAAACCATCGGTTTTGAAACATGTAGGTAATTGTGATTATATTAGTGGTTTAAACAAAGTTATTTGTTTTAATTTAATTCAAAATGATGCCACAAAGTGATTTTGCGAAGTTTGAAGAAGAAATAAAAAAAATACATTTCTTATTAGAGATTTGCTTCCAGTCTGTGTTAAATTATATTTTGTTTCGTGTTTTACAGAATTTATATGCATTTTAAAATAAATTTAAACTATCATGGTGCCCAGAAACCTGAATTTTAAATTGATTTAAAAAATTGAATGTGTTTGTTCAAAGGGAAAGAAGGTCAACTTTATTCTCGAAGTGTAAAAAGAAAATATTTGTAACATTGTACACCATATAAATAATTTCATAAACAAATCCTTATTTAAAAAAAAACACTCCCGATATCAGTGCATGGATCAAACAATGGGATATAAAAATACAAACACAAGCAGACGTAAGTACCAGTCGGTATCGCCGGCCGCTGTTGAAATTCAGTGATATTTTATCTGCCCTGTGATACACATTTTATTTATTATAAACATCGCCCCAAAACAATTATTTTGAGTTATTTATGAATAGTTAAGATAAGAATGTGTTATTTGAGCAATGTTTACATAAAGAACGAACATGTGAGATACGTTTAACTACGGTTTCAAAAAGAATGATTGCTCGGCGAGACGAGATTAAAATGTGCGCCGCATAAAGAAGACATTACCCATACATTCAAACGCAGCCTAAAGGTTACCATATTATTTATTCAATTCCCCAGTACGAGAATTGCCTCAAGAAATTCCATCGCTACCACAACGTGGACGGGCTGGTCTACCTCGCACGTGCACTATCATCTGCGGGGAAACTGCGTGAGGCGCGAACCGCCTTGTTGCGTGCGAGACGCGTGGCGCCCCACGACCCCGCGCTACTCTACAGCACGGCTCTGCTGCTCCGGAGACTCGCCGCCCACGTCCTTAGAGACGACCGCAGTAATCTGAACACCGTGCTTGGAGCTGTGCATGAATTGGGACTGAGTCACAAGTAAGCACTTTGTTTATTTGTATTTGCAATTCATATGGTTGCATTTAACAGTCACACAAAGAACAGTGTTGCCATATTGAGAAATGTTTAGCCATAAGGAAGAAAGTGTGAAAGCGAATAGGGAAATTGTCAAATACAATTGTACAATTGTTAATTTGCGTTTTTTGCCATAAAAAAATCCCCAGAACCTACCTGAATTTGAAGGTGCGGCCAAGGAACTCTATTTTCGATGATTTTTTTTTTTCTTTAAATTTAGAATTATGTGAGGATTCTGAATGTGTATTCATTTACAAGGTTTTTATATGCATACATACAAACTACAATTTGTAATTTCCCAGCTCCGCTTTCTTATACGCTGTTGGAAGAACTTAAAAGTAAATATAACAAAATTTGTAATAACAAAATTTGTATTTAGGTATTTCTCGTACCTATCAACTCTGGCCGTGGATGGTGAACGTCAGCGCTACGACCCTCAGCTGGCGGGCTTGGAAGCTCGGCAGTGTCAGGACCTGCTGTCTCAAGCCCAATACCACGTGGCCAGAGCCAGAAGGGCTCACGATGAGGAACGCAGCCAGAGACGCAAGCAGGAAGTGGAAAAGGAGAACTTCAAGAAGAGACAGGTAATGACTTTTTTCATGGTGTAATGGAATAAGTTGAATAAATATGTTTAATAGAACTGAAGTAGTGGCAGGTGAGGACCTTTTCGGGGTGTTATTGCACTGAATTGGAGATTGAAAATTAATCATAAGTATACAGCGTGTATACCCCTGGCCGAAACCGAAAATTCATTTACTGTATAACAGCATGACCCTGATGGTTCTGTTGCAACCTCTCCCTCTTTTTCGTGAATGACGCATGTTGCATAATGTAAAATTACAGTGCAGCTCTCAGTGGTTGGACCTTATATTTTGCCCATGTAACAATATTTTCATTTACTTGGTAGGGTTTATTTCTGAAGCTTGATGATATCTATTAATTTTTCCTGGAGTCGTTATTACATCATATTATTACATTTCTAACCTTTGGAATAACAAGGTTCCATCTGTGGCAGTAGTGTCATGCTATAATGGGATCTATAGTTAGCTACTTTAGAGTTCATTATCGCCTGACGTTACTGCAACAGATGGAACCTTGTGATTCCAAAGGGTCGATATGGATCAATAAAAAATAGCCAACGAATAATAAAATTGTACGTAAATGAATTAATAGGATAATTTTTATTTTCCTATTCTTCTATTCCTCTCTGCTCATTCCTTTCACAACACAATGTAGCCCAACCAGCATTAGTAATGTAATGAATCACCTGTTTCCAACCAGACATAATCTTGTTTTGAATTGTAATTAACCAAAATAAGTCAGTTTCGTAGGAGCAAAATCTATTAGAATTAAATTTGTGATTTTTGCATCCAGGAAGAGGAGCGAAAGCGCCGCGTCGAGGAGATGGCCAAGAGTACCGTGGAGATGCTGCAGAAGCGAAAGGACTACCAGGAGAAGACCAAGAACGCGCTGGTTATCGACATGCCGGCCGAAGCCAACAAGAACCGGCGCGGCGGAGGCCGGGGCCGGAAGGACGACTATGTCTCGGATTCGGGAGGCAGCGGGGATGACGGTGTTCCCAGAGAACCAGGGTACCTATAATCCCATTTTAAAACCTTTCTTGAACTCAACAGCCAATTCCGTACAACCGAAACTAGTGGTACAACTGAAAATCAGTGAATCTACATCTCGTAGAAAGAATCCTGAAAAACAATACACGATTTCAATTTTTTTTTTTTCATTTGTCCTTTTTTTCATCAACTAATGGGTAAAAAAAAATTTTGGAACCAATCCTATGATTCAAAACAATTTAAAAGACAATAGACACCTGATAGTATCCCCGTTTATACTGACCGATTTTTTTCAAATTTGACATTAAAAATTCCAAATTTGGACTCGATTTACTTGAAAATCAAAGCTCAAATCCAAAAGGGTTATTCCTCAAAAACAAGTCCAAATGTGATGTTGATTCATTAGTTTCCCGCTTGTACCACTAGTTTCCGGACCTAAATGTTTTTTTTATCCATTTCTAACCCCTCAAAATTCAGGCGTATTTTGTCAAAAGTAAAAAATATTTCCACTTTGCAATCCAAATAAATGGAATATTTCTGAACATATCCGAAAATAAAGAAATGTTTTTTAAAGGTGATAAAAATACATTTACAAGTTTTATTATTGAAAATTAAAATATAATTTTTGAAATATTAAAATTTTTAATACAAATATAAAATTGCTATTGGAAACTTTCGTTTCATGTAGGTGCACATTTAGATTTTTCTATGGTTAAATTTTAGATTTGAATATAGAGCATGGCATTTTCTCTTCCTAACACCGGTAAGATCATATTTCTCACCATGACAGGGAGATACAACGATTTATATGAGACCTATGTGAGCTGATCTCCTGTGAATAAACGGGCTAAATTACGTGTATGCATTAGGGAATGCAATCCCGATCTCGCGGATCTCGATCTCGCGAGATCTCTTGACATTTTTCGGGATCAATCCTGAAGCATAATATGATCTAGATCCCTTTCGAATCCGTTCCAAAATGACATAACTAGATCCCGTTCAAGATCGACGGGATTGGGCGGAAGTAGTCAGCGACGCTACACATGTCCACTCGGGGCACGAATGGTGTCAATTCAGACTATTTTTTCACGGATGAAAAACATGCTGTCCTTGTCGATTTGGAAAACACATTCAAGCCAGTGAAATTGGCTGTTGAGGTACTCTGCCGTAGAGATACTGATTTAGTAAGTGCAGAATATACAATGCGTTTCATGATACGAAAACTAAAAGACCTAAAAACTCCTCTCAGAAAAGTTGGTCTCTTCGATGAACAATCGTATCTCCGAGAGTCGCATAAATGCAACTGCAGAGCTGTGATATATGAAAAATCCGAATAATTATCAAAAGGACGTGGATCCTGTGGGAAGGCAATGAAACTTACCAATTGCTTAGCAAAGAAAGAAATTAAAAATATAATCAAACGATTACATCGTAAACAACCAACTCAACTCATCGACTCAACTTCTGGTACCGTGATTAATACCACAGTAGCAAACACAGAAAACGAAGATGACTTGCCTCTTTCTATGACTAATACATCACATACTACGAGGCGTATCCAGAAAGTAAGTGTACTGAGGCTCTCACGACCAAATGAATTTTATTTTCGACATGTTGGGTACACTTACGTGTAGCCTGACTCTTTCCCTCCGCAACGAGACCGGTTCAAGGTCAGTACGTTGAGAAGTGTTGACGCGACAACAAGTTTTGTGAAAAATGTCAATCCAATCTCCCGCCAAGTGCGAAATATGCGGCGTCGTCCGTTATCTCGTTTGGAAGGGAAAACCTCCGGTTGAGGTTTATAATGAGGTGAAAACTGCATATGGTGATAAAGCTATGAATCGTACGAGTGTGTATAAGTGGTATCGCGAGTTTAAAAATGGTCGTAACGGGCGTCACACCTCTTCACCCTCCGCTAAAAAGTTAAAAACCACAATTTCAGCCAAGAAAATCATGGCATCCGTGTTTTGGGACTGTCAAGGCATAATTTTGATTGAATATCTGCCTCAAGGGGAGACCATTAACCCTGCAAGATACTGTGAGACCCTAAAAAAATTGCAAAAGGCGATTCAAAACAAGAGGAGAGGCATGCTGACAAAGGGAGTCAGCCTGCTGCATGACGATGCCACACGGCCAACGCCACGAAGGAACTGCTTGCCTCGTGTAAATGGGATGTCCTAAACCACCCCGCGCATTTCCCTGACCTAGCACCTTCAGATTATTATCTCTTTACCTCCCTGAAGCTGCACATTGGTGGAAAAGGGTTTTTAACCGACAAGGAGGTAAAGGAGGAGGTGGAGAAGTGGATGAAGGGGTTGGCGGGAAACTACTTCGAGGAAGGCCAGCGCCGGTTCTATGAAATCTGGCGCCCTGTGCAGGAAGTACCGATGGCGCCCCCCCCCAACAATTTTTTTAAAATTAGATAAAAAATTTATATACATATATAGATATACATATCTATAAAAAAAATAAAAAATTTTTGCAATACGTTCAAAATAAATTAATATCCCGCCAACAAGAATCAAGAGTAACTTTTCCAAGTGACCAGGCAATATCTATGACACTGGACAAAATAAGAACATCATAACAAAATATAATATAAAACAGGAGGCAGTTTAAGTTCAGAAATAATAATATTCCGATCAGTTTGTTTAATTGGATTCCTTTTTATCTTTAAATGCATGAATATAAATCGAATTATAACCTAAAATTCTTACCTTGACTTGACAGAGCTGTATGGTGCCAAATCGCGCGCGAAACGAACAACGAAGGCATAAATTATAACGAAGCATTAACGAAGGGCGTCCTTCGCGAGCAGCGATCAATGAACCAATCACAATGTTTGTTGAATTTCGACATAAGTCAAATCCGTATTTCGTTAAATTTTAACCATCGATGCGCGCGCATTAGGTTCACGCATATGGGAAGTGAGTGTTGCCAGCGCATACTAATAATTCCGTATTACGAGTAATTTTTAAACGATTCGGGGAATATTTTAATTAAATTTTAAAACAATATTTCTTTTATGACGGCGCCCCTTCGGAGTTGGCGCCAGGTTTTTTGCACGTATTTGAACGTATGGCAGATCCGGCGCTGAAGAAGGCATCAAAAAGTTGATACCCCGCTTCACCACCTGCATTGAGAGAAATAGCGACTATGTCGAAAAATAGCTTACATATGTACTATGGTAACCATGTAGTTTTTTTGTTTCAATAAAAAAAATTGTAACCTACAAAAATTCAGTACACTTACTTTCTGGATATGCCTCGTAATATGTCACTTCAAGAGGAATTAGAAGAGATTCTGAGAGTATCTAAAAGTCCTTTTTCGCGTGTATTATTTAATTTAAAAAAAAACTGTTCATTATTTAGTAACTAATATTAAAGAATAAAGGTTTTTGTATTCTTTCAAATAATATTTTCTTTTAATTAACGAGATCCCGAAAATTACGCGATCTTGAAGAGATTGTAATTTCTAATCTTGCGAGATCTCGAGTCGAGATTGCATTCCCTAGTATGCATGCCATGATATTTAATAAACATATATGTATACTTTTCTCATAGCGTACCTGGTTAAGATCAATTAAAAATATAATCAAACGATTACATCGTAAACAACCAACTCAACTCATCGACTCAACTTCTGGTACCGTGATTAATACCACATAGCAAACACAGAAAACGAAGATGACTTGCCTCTTTCTATGACTAATACGTCACATACTAATAGATAATTTGAAGTTAATTCTGTGAATATCGTTCAAGCCTGCACATGTTATTTATGTTTCAAGCATAGAATGGCACATTAAATATTATCACGAGAGCTGCATTACTTCTTAAAGATTAAAGCATGATTCATGATTGTGCACGGAACATTATTTGTTTTGTTATTTGATGACCAAATATGTTACAGCAACTTTGGAATGTATTCATGTGAGAAGGCTTACGACTTCATTGTTTTAGTTACATGTATGTATCTATGTACATAGATTACAAATTCACTCCAGAAAGTGGAGGATAGTCAGTCTGTAATAATACTTCAGCCAGATGGTTGCAACTTCACTTGAGTCACTTGTTACATCGAGGTTAGGAAAATATGTCATTTTGCAATTTTTTTCTGCAAAAGTTAATAATTATTGGTTATATTTTATGTTGTGTTATCTGTCTTTCAGTGCGGAGAAAAGTAGGAAGAGAAAGAGAGAGCCCGGTGAGAAGAAGGCAAGGAAAAAGAAGGAGAAGGGAGGCGAAGCTGGATCTGGTTCGGACAGTGATAAACCTAAAACGAAAAAGGGTAGAAAGAAGGTATGTAAAGAATTTCAAAATTGTTGCATTTATATATTTCCACCAACTTTTTTTCTTGAAACATACATGCCCTAAGTTTAAAAAACAATAGTTATGGATATCATTGTCACAAGATTTACCGTTTCAATGTCTATTTACTTGTTGAACAAAATTGACAAAAATTTGTCATTTTGTCTCATCTTTAAGTTAAATGGTTATTCCAATGCTCCATAGCTCATGATGAAAATCACATTTCTTGCAGAAATTTTATACAAATTCCAGTGCAACAATCTGGATAAATATTGAGATACATTGGACATGGTCAATTTTATTAACCGCCCTAGGACTACGAACGTACGTGATACGTTCATGTTGATTGTACCATTCTGCACTATCCCGCATCACAAACGCATTTTTTTTTTAATTAAAAAAAAATTTCAATATTTTCTTTTTATGTTTTAAAAACTTTTATTTTAATAAACCTATTGTAAATGCATATATTTTGGCAAAATCTTATCAGGTATGAGTATTTTGCAGAAAAAGCCCGAAGGTAGGGCGGTTAATAACACTTTATATCAGTCAGATCATAATGAGAAACATCTATTACTAACCAGAAATGGAAAATAATGTATTTTAATAGCTATTTCATTAAAATATGGATAATATAATATCTTTTTTTCAAGCCATGTTTTGAAATAATAATATTAAAATAGTTTTTTTTTAAAATAAACCCAAACTAATTTGTTTAATTAATTAACAAACTAACCTATATGTTTATAGTTTGGGTTAAATAAGAGAAGAAAAAAAAAAGTCTAAAACTTTCACGTCACTAACAAGGTCGCCAAGTGAATGATCAATTTAAATTTTATCGAAATAACTATTAAAATGCATTCATTTCCAGTGACTGAAATAGTTTGCGTTTTGAAAATAATTTGTGTATATTAAGCTCGTCCACTGTATCTGGATATTTACCGAAATTTATAGATACCCGGAGCTCACAAATCGAAAGGTTTTTTGATTCAGATAATATTTATTTGAGCATTCCAACTATAGTTTGAATTACCCAATACAATTTTTACATAGTCTCGGTAACACAATCTTGAACAATATGGATGTTTTTGTTAATAATTTGAACTTGGCAAACTTCAAACGCAGTATGTGCCAACTATTTCTACCTATTTCGTACACTATCGTGAATACCAATTTTAAACATTTATAATATTAATAAGCCAACATATGTCGTATACAAGCACTCCACATACCAGATACAAGCGGAGGTGCTGCCATCTCTAGTTTTCAAATTGAACATCTGTTGTAGTTTTCATAAAAAAAATTATCTTGAGTGTTTGATCTTTATTAATACTACAGTTGATTTGAAGGATATTGGCAGATTATCTATTTTTACTTAACTTATATTCTATGTTACCTACTTTTGTTTACTCTTACATTTTATGTAATCTGTATTTTATTTCTTTATTTTTAATCTTAAAAAACATGTACTGATTGCATTAAATGTAAAAGCCCTATGGGCGTTTAAATATAATAAATAAATATTAAAATATTAGCTAAATTCGTTTGATTCATCTTATTTCTATTTGTAGGGGAGCGCCAAGGAGTCGAAGAAGAAGGATGTGTCGGAAGGGCTGAGTGCCAAGCAGAAGATGCGCATCGTGTCCAAGGCAACCATCTCTACCAGTGAGTCCGAGGACAGCGACAAAGGGCAGTCCAGCTCCAAAATGAGCGCCAGGAAGAGAATTGTTCAACGATCAGATAGTGAAGGGTAATTAGTTTATACATTCGATGCTTAGAGTAAAACCATTTTTACACTCATTATCTATATTATTAATACGGTAACGTCTGCCGTGCACACTCGCTCCACATACTAGATACAAACGGAAGTGCTGCCATCTATAATATTCAATTAGGACTACTGAAGTTTATGTATTATAGTTTTCCCGCAAAAGCAGATTTTTACCTGATAGTAATTATTGATATGATAGGACCCAGACTGAGGTGGGAAGACGAGGTAAGAGGGGATGCAGCATAGCTTCTCCAGGTAACAAACTGGAAGTTAGCCGCTGAGGACAGGATATCTCCTTCCCCTCCCCACTCCTTTCAACTTCACAACAAACCCACCCCAATTGGGGAGCCCCAATAAGCGCCAGGCAATTGGAATTCTGATTAATATTAATTGAAGATGCATCATTGTTTACTGCGATTTTTTAATTTTACCAGCATTGATTTTAATTTGTCTTATTATTTCCATAGATCCAAGAGTCGCTCTCGCAGTCGCTCCAAATCTGGAAGCAGATCCCGTTCCCGGTCTAAGAGTGGATCGAGATCAAAATCACGGTCCAAAAGCGGATCGAGGTCAAAATCACGGTCCAAGAGCAGGTCGCGATCCAAGAGCGGGTCTCGATCCCGTTCCAGGTCAAAGAGTGGCTCTAGGTCAAAGAGTGGATCTCGCTCTAGATCAAGGTAGGTTCATAATTTTTTATCTAAAAATATGAAGCTTACAGTTTTAATGAACTTTTAGTATGATAAATTATGCAAAATATATTTATTTACAACACTTATTTCTATGCTGTCCCCGCAAGAAAACCGTGCCGGGACCCTTGTGAAAATCGTCACTTTACATTATTATTACCATGGACATCCAAAACAGATACATCCAATAGACCTGCCCACAAATTAAAGGGGAACAAACCAAGTTGCGTAGAGTGGGGAGGTGGCGTGATCACCTCCCGTTTAACCTGTTGAAAGCCAGCATACAAAAAATATATTTTTTCAATACGACGTAAAATATTTGACAGTTCTCACCTTTCTTACGAATTCAACTTTTATAACATTTCTTTTGTGGTATATTACAAAAATTACATCAAAATAATGTAGATAAAATGAACTTCCTAATAATCACTCAAATCTATGCTTTCCACGATGGATTTATATCAAAAACAATAAAAAAATATAGACTTCGAATATGACACTGTTCATATTATCAAGCGGCAGCCATTTTGTCCGCCATCTTTGATGCCCTGCGCGTCTTTGGGAATTAATATGAATTATTCGGAGTGGCTAAATGCTATCCAGTATTTCGTTATGTCAAGAACGAGAATTGCCCAAGTGATTCTGACCTTGTTCTTCATACAATTTCTTTATACATAAGGGACAAAATCGCTTCAAAACCCGGACCCGCCGGGGGGACTTCGGGCGGCGACAGGTTAAGTGATTGTCAATAAATGAATGTGATAGTATGCAGGCAACTAGTATTGTCTTACAGTGTCTAGTCTTCAGAAATAAAATCTGCTTGTAAATAAGTAGTCATTTTACAATGGTGCGCAAATTGCTGGCTGCGTAAAAACATTAACCTCAAATCCTAAATCCAGTAAACAAAATTTTGGGCTTGTTTCCAATATCAAATATTTTATTCAACACTTTTACAAATGTGTTATAATTCACTCATCTCACTCATTTTTGCGTCGCTAAGCAACCTGATTTGTAGACTATTCAGTTAAAAACAAACATTCTGACCCTGCGCAGAAAAGTCCTACAATGCACTGCACTGCAAACTGTTAACTTACTTTAGCGAACTTTACTTTTCCGCGCAGGGTCTGATTGTTTCAATGTGCTTTCTTGTGCCAAAAAGTTGATCACATGGTTTTTGTTCAGCTCGTTGAAATGATGCCCAGATTTTGCATTAGGGCAAGGCTACCGTTTAGAATATCTAAGATCATTACATATTTTCATACCTACAATTTCATAGAGATTGCTGATATTTATTTGTAATTGCCATTAAAGAAAAAAACAAATTTGGGGGCAATACTTAACTGTCTAAAATGGCAACAACTTTAACCATAGAAATATTTAACATCTGTCCACATTATATTAGTTTATTTAAAATCTGCATTCTATTTCAGATCCAAAGGAGCATCCCGTTCGAGGTCGAAGAGTGGTTCCCGGTCAAAGAGCCGGTCACGTTCCAAGAGCGGATCTCGTTCAAAAAGCAGGTCCCGCTCCAAGAGCAGGTCCAGATCCAAAAGTGGGTCCAGGTCTCGGAGCGGATCCCGGGATTCAAAGGGGTCGGGTGGATCGAGGCCCGACACCCCTATCTCGAGGAAATCTGTTTCTGCATCGGAAGATGAGGGTAAGAATAATACAAACTCTGTTTTTTTTTTAGAATGATGAATATTTTGTTAAAGTAAAACCCTGTTAATTTTTAAAAAAATCGTAAATAAATCACCGAATTCGCGAGCGAATTTTGTTAAAATACTGAAAATATATTTTTGTTCTCAGACATCTCCAAATGAGGAAATATTTTAATGCTCACCATAAATCAAATATTATTTACATGTGTTTCTGTTTTTACATACTATATACTAATGAAATAACACCTGGAGCCACAACGGTCCATTACATTAGTGTGACATTTTGAAACATTCTACTGGTGACCCAGAAAACATCAACATTTTGTTTTATTCCCTACAAGTTTTTTTGCATTATAATTGATTTAGTGGTGTTTATGTTGTACCAGACAGAGGGTACACTTTTACATATAACAGCATAATCATCTCAAATTTCGATTGTTCGGAGATGTCTGACTAATCATGTACTGAGTGTTGGAATAATCATAATGAAGGAGGCCAAAGAGCCAAAAATAATCTTATTGCCCACGAAAATCACTCGTTTGACCTTACTTGAATTTAATTTAAATGTATTTTTCTTTTCTTTTTAGGTTGAAGACACACTTCGCTACAGCTTGCGGATGACGAGTTTGTTGAAAACCCATTATTCTTTGACCGCGAAATTACCACTAAAATTTGATGTATTTAACCTAATTTTTTTTTCCTTATTGATATTTTGTGAATGAGTCAATCAATAAATATTACGTATTGCAATGAATGATTTTTCTTTTACCCTGTATAACGTATAAGGGGTAGCTCTTCCTAATACATTGTCAGGACAAAAAGGTTACATATCCATTGAATTTCACACAGCTTTACCAAAGATGTCATAAGACGGCTAAATCATGCTGTGTCGAAAGGAATGAGTGATCGTGTTACTGGAGAGAAGAAACACAAATGCCGGCAAACGGCCAAATTTTCCACAGCCGATTCGTGAAAACTACATATCCTCGTGTGGGAAATGTCAATAGTGTGCGGATGTTGGGACTTTTGATTGCTTAATTATTTATTTGCTAGTTGGGAGTGACTCACAACTTACCTACTCTACTAAAATTGTGGTGTTCGGACGCGTTGAGTTACTAATATACTCGCTACTCGGCTGCAGTACTTGCCTAGTGCGAACGGCTCTTAAAGCCTCGATTCCATTGAGCAAGTTTACAAGCTACTAGCCGGCGAATTCACTATCTGCTAGTAAACTTTGTTTTGTTCACAATCTGCTAGTTAGCCAGTAAATATGATTACATTGAGCGAGTTTACTAGCAGATAGTGAATTCGCCGGCTAGTAGCTTGTAAACTCGCTCAATGTAATCGAGGCTTTAGGGACTTCAGCTAGTTAATAAATAAAACAAAAAAAATATTCTCATATTATTTATTATCATACAAACAGTTGACATATTATTTTATCCTTTGTTAACGGTAAGTATTAATTGTGTATTTGAGTAGATTTGACTAGCAAAATTTATTATATTTAATAAAATGACAGTCCCGGCCTCGTGCGCGGGTTTCACACTTAAAACTAAATCACATTACATTATTTGACTACAAACATTCACCGGTAGTAAAAGTGTGTTCTTGTAAAATCTTATTGAAAAGTTAAAAATGTATAAATTCACAACATGGAACTGGGATATTGTGTAACTTTTATGGGTTTCAGTCAAGTGGTGTGACAATTTGTGGATAGAATGGGGTCAAAATACAACTCAAAATCACTGCGCAAAACTATTGAGATTGTTTCTTTATGAAAAAACACCTTTGTACGTCTAAAGCATTTAATAATCGGAATGGTTTCGTTGTTATATTTTCTTCACTCTTCTGTAAGTCATGAAAACCTGGACACACCAAGTATATATGGATTTGGTTTTAACCTCTCGGCGAGTATGGCAGTACAAGTACGGCCAGAATAAAAAAGTCTCTAAGGAGTATGGCCGTAATATTACGGCCGTGGGCCTAACGCGTGCCCAACGCGATTTATTCGTGAAATGTGAAGTATACTGCCATCAATTTCCAAGGTTGTTTGGAACATTTAGAGCAGTACATTTACCGACGTTGCTCACTCACGGGACTGATTCTTGAAAAAGCTCACTCTCCGAGAGGTTAAGATTTAAGCCTTTGAAATGTGGATTTATAGGCACATACACAAAATACCCTGAACATATTTAGTTATGTATGTAGTTGGTTGAGCAGTCCAAAGCATTGTGTTCCTTCTCAGACATTGCGGGTTCAATCCTCTTCCTAGCTAAGTCCTTCATCGTTGCACAAGCCATATTTGAGGAATTCTTTTACCTCTTAAAGTAACCAATAATTCAGAAGCTCTTTATCAAATCACCACAAATTGTGAAATTGTACAAAAAACCCAATATCTTGGTCACATTATGAGGAACAGCAAATACAAGATTACCCAAGATATAGAGATCTAGAATTGTGCTTACGATAGCCTAATGACGAGAAGGACCTGGCATACCGATCCAAAATACCGAACATTCTGTCCAAACATAGGTTATAAGAAAAATGGCAGCGGTTTACATGGTTATTATTAAATTTATATGATAATTAATAATAATATTGGTTCCATATTGGCCACCATTTTTGTATAACCGTTTGGACAAAACGTTTTATTGGTATGCCAAGTCCTCTCTTAGGGTATTTTATCTAGTCATTGCCATTCAGGTAAATAATGCAAATTTTCGTATTTTTTACAAGGTATCTAGTCTGTAAATACAAATACAGAAATACAGAAACCAATATTATAATTTGTTCTAAATACATATTTTTTTGTTTTGATAAGATTGAATATCAGTAAAATGAAATTCAGCTAACTTCATGTTTAAAACATGGCGAACTATATTTCTATTATAGATTAAAACATTAAAAACCTTACACCAAAAAGGGAATATAATATAACTTTTCGTGCAAATAATAATACCTTTCCCAAAAATAATGCGAAATTCGTCAGAAATAACACCACTTTTCACAAAAAAGCAAATTTTGTCAAAAATAAAACCAGTTTTCGACACAAAAAAAAGCAAAATTCGAAAGTCCAATTCTACCAATTAATAATCCAGGGAGAAATTGATGGAAGACACCACACTTTCTAGTTTTGAAATCTGGTAAGAACACTGCAAAGATGTTTCCTGGCTGCTGTCTACAGGGTTAAGATTGCCCTGACGATAGCCAACCTCTGTTAGGATTTTGATTTTAAAAGTTATAAAATGTATATTTTCATATAAAAAGTCAATGCAGTGAATGTTTAACACACCCACAGCTTGAATATTTAATATTATGGTCAGACATTTATCATACCTTAAAATTGAGCTTAAAATAAAGTTTTATTTTTAAATTAATTAAAAGCCTTATGAAATATTAACGAAAATTGGAAAAAAATTATCCCTTTTGTGGGTTTAACAAATTTTTAGATTGCATATTTAAATAAATTCATCCTTTTATTTTTGGTCTTCAGAAGCTAAATATTAAAGTATTCAACATCTTCTTTAATTGTATTATCTATGCAAACTCCATTTTTTATTTCAGAATATTATGAACATTTCAGAGAATTCCTTTTTCTCCATTTTAGGAAATTTTATTTTAGAATTGTAGAGAAATATAAAAAATGTATCACAAGTAGTTTATACGAAATATACAAATTTAAACTTGTGCAAATCCTTTATCAATTTGGTGGTTCAAATTTAAAATGTGGTGATTACAACGTGTTAATAAATAATGATTATATGTACATACAACAGATAATGATTTGATAGACGTATGAGTTTTAATATGGGTTTAGTAACATAACATAACTTTTGTAATTGCATTACAGTGGACACCTGAACAGTCCAAGAAATTAATTAAATTTTGGGGTTGATTTAAATCCATACCAAATTACTAATTAGATTCAACTCAATATTGGTATGGTAAAGCCAGCCTTGAGCCTTGTTTAACGCCATGGTAATAAGTCAAGTTTTCACTGATTCAATCTTACGCGCTGCAGTACATTAACACCGAATTTATAAGTACGGGCATAGTATATTAGAATATTATTTCCCTTAAATATTGTACACTAAATTCCACTTTCATAAAATTGTGTAGAATAACTTTCAATCGGGATTATATCAGTTACCTGTGTAGCAATTTCAAGAATGATAATTGGCCAGTTGATTTTTTGCATAATATTTGTCAATTAATTTTGCTCGAGAATCGAATTTTGTAACCTTGGCTTTGTAAAGTCAATTCATTATATTATTAAGTTAATATTATAAGTCTAGCATCTCAAAAATTGATGCATACTTACTAACTTATTTGAGATCAACATCAACTGACGGCTTAAGCGCCCGGAGACAATCAATATTAATTGTGAATGGTTAAATTAATTTACGTCTTTAATGCGATTGACAATTGCTAATTGATCGTTTACAGAGGCAATCGAAGCAATTGACAATTGAAAATTCCCATTGATGGGGGGAATTATGTGTATTTTGATTAAGCGCATAGACAAGCGCCATTGATGCAGCAGAAATATTGTTTCACTGTGCGATTGACGATCGTTTATTCAATTGCTCTATCTATAAAGCCCTTTGGAATTCAGTTTCATCGTGGAAAAAGATTTGTTTTACTTATATTTGCAGAGTTTTTGCACTTGGAAAGTAAAATCCAAAGACTATCACTGTATTCGCACACTTTAGGTTATGTTTCCGCAGACATCCACAAAGCAACCGGGGCAAAAGTATCAACAGGTCGATTGAATTTCCATCAATCGCACTTCAATACACATAATCAATAACATAAGCACATTGACAATCGACATTGAATGTCTCCGGACCCATTTCGACTCACTTAGATTATTGTACGATATTATTTTCTACAATTAAAATTTGACTATAAAATATTTTCATAAATAACATTAAACAAACTAAATTGGACCTATATATTTTATCACTATCAATGTACACATAATTCTAAGCAGTATCTAATATAAATTACCTAGATCAATTACATCATTATTTCCATTTAGAATTTATCTACAGATAAAAAAAAACACAATTCCAATTTATGGCAGTATCAGGTAAATGTTCAATCAATTACATTATAACAAATAAATCACACTCAAGCTGTGAAACTTCAGGAAGTGATTATTCATGACAATCGAAGAAAAAAATTCTTGTCAATTTTTCTCATGACAATTTTTTTTTATTTTACATTAGGTCCACACAGGAGGCCCTGAGGAAAATAATTTCCCTCCGGGCCTATGTCATCTTTAGGGATGCTGTGTGGAGGGTATTTTTAAGGAAAGGAAGGAGAGGAAGTTCTGGGAAGGAAAAAGGTATGAGGGTTGGGTAGGAATCTGGGGTTCAGTGTGTCTAGATCATCCGCCGCCAAGACCTAGATAAACCTTACCCCATGAACCCGGGCACCCGTGCTAAGTCACCAAACGTAGCGAACCACTTGGGGTGACCTATGGCAGAGGTGTTATAGATATAGATACTTATAAATGTAACTTTTTTTAATTAAAATAATTCTAGTGTGAGCCTACTTTTACTTTTTAATTACAAGGACCACGCACTTCAATAATATTAGTATGTACCTGTTCGTATAAAGGCTCTGGTAAACAAGCAACTTTTTATGGCAAGAAATTAGGTGTTACCAAAGAATTGTCTTGACCGTCAATATTACTGCGTCCCATCAAGATTGCCATAATGTATAAGACAAATCCACAACACTAAAAAAGATACATCGCAATAACTCCACTAAACTTATATAAATTTGGAAATAAAATTGCAAAATTATTTATTAACCTCTTGAATGTCGGATGACAGTTAAGAGGTTAACCGCTTGGGAACATAAGCTTGTTTTCACGACAATTTAACGTGGGTAGACATAGGAATGACGTATGCCCCGGACCTGAGTTATCAAGGCCAAATTCCATAGAAAATAAATATCAGAGGATTCCGAGAGGCTAGAGTGCTCTAATAAAGAGCAAAGGTTGGAATGATATTGGCGCAAGCGATTCTGACCTTGTCCTTGTACAGTTTCTTTATACATAAGGGTTAAAATCACATTTTATTATCTCTCAGCTTTACCACCCACCTGCCGGCGGGTTTACGACTAATGAGGGGTCAATATAAAAATTCGAAATTATGACAGTTTTGGTAACAGGCTGTGAACAGAGACGCCCATATTGTCCTAACTACTCCCAATCGTCTGGAGCCAGTGAATCTATGGCATCCCCAATTGGGGCATGTTGTGAGGCTGAAGGTATTGGGGAGGGGAAGGAGATGGGGAAGAGTGAGGTGGGGATGTACCTGTTTATTCAGATCTGGTCACCAAACATGGCTAAAACCATTTCAAGCAACGTTTCAATTCTGAATGGTAGTCTGAGAGTATCTATCGACCAAAATTACAAAGATGCGTTTATAGAAACTCTTTGTCAAGCCAATCCGGTTTATTTCATCTTTGGGTATAAACCTTTGCACGCAATCATAACAACAGTTGATATGACAAGAAAAATTAATACGCGGCTGTATTATCTCTTGATATGGCAACTTTGTTCGGCGATAATGTTTCGTGTGGGTAACTAAAACTATAAACTTTTTTTCCTTGGAGTTTAATGAACAATCATTGCCTGAAGTTTTGCAGATATAAGCCTGAAAAACAGTGTATATTTATGAATAACATAATATTCGATTTACGTTTTATATGAAAATGTATGTTTATAATTTTATGTATCTACTCAATATATACGCTCGAGTATTTTAATCATATTCACAACTCTAGCAGTAGCAGTTTCATTAATAAGTATTATTGTTATAATCAATTAAGGAGTTTACTTTTGTATATTTATGTCTAAAATCTTAGCTATGCAAAGTCCATGAAAATTTAACAATAAAACTCTTGCATGATCAAGTTTGAGCTATCTTAACAGTGAATATAATCACTGCGTTGGGTAAAAATTCTCAGAATACAAAACAACAATTTATTATATAAAATAAAAATAATATTTTCGAAATTACATAGTAACTCTGATGTAATGAATTAATGCGTTTACAAATTTAAATTGATGTATACAAAGTTAGATTGATGTATACAAAGTTAGATTGATGTATACAAAGTTAAATTTATGTATACAAAGTTAAATTGATGTACACAAAATTAAATTGGTGTATACAAAGTTAGTTTGATGTATACAAAGTTAAAATGATGTACACAAAAGTAAATTGATATACACAATGTTAAATTGATATACAACAAGGTAAACTGATGTACAGAAAGTTAAATTGATGCACACAAAGTAAATTGATAGGTAAATAAATAGGTAAATTGATGTACATAAAGTTAAATTGATATACAAAAAGGTAAATTGATGCTCACTAAGTTAAATTGAGGTACACAAAGTTAAATTGATCGATACACAGTCAAATTAATAAAGACAAATTCAAATTAACGTACCTACATAAAGTTAAATTAATGTACACTACATTAAAATGTTTAATTTGAAATGAATAATGTTAATTGGGCTATTGATCGAATATAATATAAAGAGTGATGTCCATAATAATTTTTTTTAAACCTTTTGATTTATTTTTCTCTAAACAAGGACGGTATACAAAATAAATTCAGGTATGCTTTGAATAAATTGTTCCTTAAGCCTAAATAATTGAGCCTTGTTACGAGTTGGTTTCACCTGCGTAATATCCAAGGGAGGTAATCAACACGCCCCATTTCCGTTGATGATGTAGTGGTTAGTGGGTAGCCCGAGGAACGATGTAAAGGTGGTATCCCGGCTTAGGGGAGGTTCCAAGTTCTCCAGGGGAAGACAATCCAATTCAGGGACTATGTACTCTCTATAAATGAAGAATTCCATTTTAAAAACCAATTGTAAAACAGAAAATCTGTTTATTTTTGCCACTACTCTTAACACTTAACATCAGGCGTTTCTTGTACAGTTTTTTTTTCCTATAATTTTTAGTTCAAAATAACTATTTTCAGATATTAACGACATTTCCATTTTGAAATGTCTTTTTCTGTTAAAAATTAAGACATAACGCTATGACATTTTTGCCATATTTATCGATAGTTCAATAAAAAAAAAAGATCTATCAATCAGTATGTATTGGTAAAATTGTCTATCATTCATAGTCCATGAGTTGATTACTCTACATTGTCAATGCTATTTCTATATTGTCTATGTGATTCTTATCGCTTTCTGTCACTTGTAGAATTGCGTCGGAATCTAGCAACTACTTACAATCTACTTACATTTGTAATAATTGTCAAAAGTATTTTTTTAAATGTGTATGTATTTACCTCGATATGGTATCCTGATTCATTGCATTATCATTAACATTAATTTGATTTATTTCAATAATTTGTGGTTCCTCCAACACACGGGGATTCCTTTTTCTTGCACTAAACATTATAACTCCAACCATGGCCAAGAAATATGACAAAAAATAGAGACCGTGGAACTGCAAAATAAAATAAAATTTGATGTCATTAACATAAAAAAAATTGCTTAATACAAAACATAAATTATTGAAAATAATACTCCCAGGCAATAAATAAACCTAAAGGGCGCTGTATTAGGCGCTTTTAGGTATTATCAGTGCCTTGGCAAGTCGGAACCTAGTGCGAACTATTCAATTGCTAATATATGTATATATATATATATATATATATACATATTATTATTTTATTTTGATACAATATTTTACATTTCATAGTATAATCCAGTAATGTTGGCCTCACTGGGTGGCTTACCCGTGCTGGGGCCTCCATTTCATAATACAAAAAAATTATACATAATATATTTATATAATATATATATTATATATATGTACATATATTAAAATTATACATAATATATTTATATAATATATATAATTTTAATATATATATGTACATATATTAAAATTATACATAATATATTTATATAATATATATATTATATATATGTACATATATTAAAATTATACATAATATATTTATATAATATATATATATATATATATATATTATATGTACATATATTGTTGGTGAAGAAAAAAAATAAAAATACGTACTATCAGCCTTACTAAAAAACTTTCTGAAAAAATTTTACAATTGTTAAACGACCGTGCATGAAAAAACCTTACTAATTAAAAACTGACAAAAAATTGTTCATGGAAAGATATGTACATCGCTTACACGGCCAAGGAGGGTAGTTTAACTGTTGTACATATCTGTTTTATTTGTATTTTTCAAAGTTATTTTAAATGTCCTATATATTTCTTATTTTTCAAAATGTCGTAAAACCAAATACCATTTTAGAAACTAGATAAAATTACCTTTTAGATTTTTGTATTTTAAAATACACTTTAGTGTTTATAAATTGCAGTATTTTAAACTTCAAACGTGAAAAAAATTGAAAAAAAAAATCACACCAAACATTTTCTATTAAAACGTCGAAAATTTTTTGAATATTTGAAATTAAAAAAACACAGTCCTGTTATTTAATAAATTTGCAACAAAACTATCACTTCACTTTTTATCTCGTTCATACAATTAAAAATTATAAAAAAATAAATTAATAATTCCCCAAGAATAACTGAAAATACCTGACATTTTGAAGTTATTTTTGTAAAACTTAGACCTTGATTCCTATAATTTGTTTTTATTTACACACGCACCATACATTTTTGTTATTAAATAACATTACTTTTACGGAAGTTTTATTAAACTCAATCGGAAAAACAAAATTTTATAATTAATAACCTATATTTTTTATGTTCACAGAATTAAATTACGAACATGACGTTATTAACGGACCAAAACAATTGACAAATATAACACAAATAATAGTAATTGTGTTGAATAATACTATTATTATAGTGAATTGGTGATTGGATTAGAAATTATCCATAAAAAGATTGTACAAATTGCACGTGAAATCTCATATGTCAAACTGTAATTTGCCGCCTGCGTTAGAAAAGAATATGGCGGCCTGCACATGCGCAAATGGACTAATTTTCAGGGTGACCAACCGAAAAATTCATATATTTGTTCGATTTTGTTCGATTTGTTATTAGTAACGTTTTGTTTTAAAATATGTACAGACTTTACACAACATGCAACAGAAACACCGTTTAACGGCCGCGGAGGTTTTTTTTTAGTAAGGCTGTATGTGTTTAGGATAGCACAAAATTCTTTATATACATACATTTTCTCCCTTGTTACATATATATTCTTCTGTTATTCTATCTCTTGACATAACCGGGCTCAAATATTTGATTCACTTGGCCGAATAATGTCTTCATCGGGCGTCCCCGACTTCTTTAAGCATTCGCTTCTTTGTTCGTTCACCCGCTCTACATGCCCAAACTATTTATTAGTCAGTAATATGGGAAATAATGAAAGCACAAACCTTAAACTGGAACAACAGTATCCCCAGAATGAGTGTGTAGTAATCAGCCGATATAAAGGAGAGGTGCAAACACACGGCTCCCGCATCCTTCAGCATGACCACCATCAAAATGTAGAAGAAAAACTGCACCAGCGTGAAGCTGCCAAACTGTATCAGCATCTCTATATTGTACCAGTGAAATTTGTAAATATCATCGGATTCCATCACAAAGATCTGCATTCCAGAAACAATGGTACCGAAGAAGCCTAACATGGAGAGGTACTCTACGCAGGATTGTTTCTTGACTATGATCTCTTGCAGAACGGAGACAATGGCGAAGAGAAGGGATCCGCCCAAGCATAACATGTCACCAACCAGTTGATTACGACCTGTAATATTAAATTACGTGAATCACACACCAAAACTATATTTATGATGTTTTTAAATATATAAAACCCAAATAAAAGTGTACAAAAATCTAAATATTGTGTACACAATTAACAGTTAAAGTTTAAATATAATTTTAGATTGTGGTGTTTTCTCTTATCTAAATTAAAATTATTTATTTATTCATTCCCTATTTGGGCTTTTACATTTCAATACATTACTTGCACGATAGGTACCTACATAATAAAATATTGAATTTAAAAATGAGGATTTGAAAGAAAATAATATAATTTAATCCTCATTTTTAAATTCAATGTTTTATTATGTTGATACACATCATGCAAGTAATGTTTTCAAAAGTAAAAGCCCAAAAATGGTTTACAAAAACACAAAAAATTGGGATTTAAGGAAGCGAAAAACACCAGAATCTAAAATTATACTTAAACTTTTTTTAGTTGTGTACACAATTTGTACATAATAGTGATCAGATAAAACATGCATGATAGGTATCTACATAAAAAAATTATTGAATAAGAAAATAAGGATATAAGTAATTTAAATTTTTATTAAATTTTTATATAAATTTATTAATAAAAAAAATTTGTGCATATGAATCGTTTAGTTCCAATATCCTCCCTAATGAATTTTTGTTAAAAATGAGGCGTGAATGCCGTATTTTGGGTTTTCTGGTCAGGAATGTGATGCTGTCATTATTATTTCCAAATTCTTCCTAGTTTCTTTATAAATCGTGTTTAAATATCGACCTTCTAAAATTTTCAGTTACAAAATACTCCGTAATTGAGACAAATTACGGAGTATTTTGAATCAGGAGTCAGCATTTCAACAAATTCTAAATAATCACCAGTTTCTTTCTGTACAAATTATGGTCGTTTGGTTGATTTTTGTCATGCTTAACCCACATAGCCCTACCGTACCAATTTTGGTTCCAAACAAAAAATAATTATAAAAAGGCTTAAAGTTTTAAAAAAATAACTTGTGTTACTGTACATTTACATTGGCCTTTATAATTTAAACATAAAACAGTTTACTTGTCGTATTTGATTAAAAAAATTAATCAAAGTTTGCACGATACAAAATTGACAAACATGTGTTTTAGAATGTAAGTATGCGTACATGCTTTATAATACTTTAAAAGTTTATGAAAAATTATCTTTTATATCAACATGTTAACTGCGTTTTTTTATATTGTAACAAAAATCATATGTAACGTAATTTAATAATACTTTTTGTGTATGAAAATTGTGTTCCAATTTTGGTACGGTAGGGCTATGGGCGTATAACATGTTTTAAAATAAAATAAAAATTCAGTAGCTTGTCAATGCAATAAAAACTGTCTTTTCTGGAAGAAAATGAAGATGAATGCGACCAAATAAGCAAAATTTACAGATAACCACCACTAGAGGCCAATTCTGACCACACTGATGTTGGAGAAAAAAATGAGATACGAATTTAAAATTATCCGGGCCACATTTTCAAAATGAAACATTTCTGGAATATTTTGATGATGACGAGTGGTCATGACAATGGAATCAGTTAACCTTCATTCTTCTTCAGTTTCAAACTGTAGCCTCGGAAAATCATCTGTTACCCGCCCGCCGGCGGGCTTTAACCTCTTATCTGTCGCTGGCCTGCCGGCGGGCCAGCGGCAAATGCTTAAATGCGATTTTACCCTTATGTATAAAGAAACTCTACAAGGGCAAGGTCAGAATCGCTTACGCCAATATCATTCAAGATGTTGCTTTTAATTTCATTAATGTAGCTTTGTAATATTCTTTGTAATTAATTTTCTATGGTACACGGCCATCATGTGGCAAATGTCATCTGACATTTAAGAAGTTAAGTTGCATTCGTTCAGTAGATTTTTCATGAATATTGTAAAATGGATTCCAAATGGTTGAGTTAAATTCTATCTGGCTTCTGACGGGCTATTTGTACTAGATAATATGTTTTAAGATTTTTTAAATCTTTGGAATTTTTTAATATGAAACCCAACATTTGCATGGCTCATGTTATTCATACGAGAAATTAATGTTACGTTCGTGTCAAATGTTATTCCAAACTCTTTTTATTTCTGGTATTATATTTGTTAGGCTAGGAAAGCAACAAACTATTAATGAGTCTAAAAAGATTGTTGATCTGTTTTAAAAAACACAATCCCCTGCAGCTTTTCCAATTACAGCTAAGTGGATTGCATAAACAAGTTTGTTGTCTTACCATCAATTGGGGCTCCCTCCACATCGGCCCAAACAATGCAACCGACAGCCATGAGCCCTGCAGTAGCACCTCCAACATGGGTCACTCCGAGCCTCTGCCCCGCCAGAGCGCCCCCCAGCAGGGCTACACCGACCCCACTGCAATCTAACAGCTGTCAGCTCACTATCGAAGTATACCTCTGCGATAACACAAGCAGGAAACTCGCCTCCACATCAAGTATCGAACAGAGCAGATACATCCATGGCCTCTTCCAGAACGGCCCTTTCAGACTCTTGCAAGCCAGAATAGGCATGAATATTATAACCAAAGCGATGTAAGGAATTATCAACTGCGCTGTGGCGGGAAACTGCCATGTTGCACTTTGAAGGAGTGTACATAAAACACATTTCACACTGAGAAGCAGAGAGAGGGCTTGGCCAATTATTATAGAACGCCATACGTGCCTGCAAAAAGAAAAGAAAATTATAACACATATTTATATACCACTTGTAGCCTTTGAATTTAAATGGATACGGAACTCACCAGTGGCCGAGCTCTGATAAATAGTTTTCCAACTTGTCACCGAAATTCATTTGTGGCTCCATCACGAATCCGTGAAAGGAAAGCCGGACATTAAATTAAATTTGATGGATATTACGATACATCAAACATTTCACGAGAAGAGCTTCTCACCATAAACACAAGGGTATGTAATGAAGAACATTTCTATTGGGTACGCCCTCTCGTAAAATAGATGATAATATGCATATCCCAACTCAATAACTGTTCCTTTACAACACAAACGGACGCAGTTTACTTCTAAGCCAGCAAATATCTACAAAATTGTTTGTTATTATGATATTTAAATGAAATCCTCGGTGAAGCGAAAAAACTAGATTTTGACGTTTAGCTTCAAAAATTCCAGTCAATGATCTTGACATTAAACTTGGGTGTTGCCTTTTAAAAATTCTGTCCATAGAAATAATATTGTGACCTACTTTTCGGGTTCATTTACCGATTTACCTGATAATTTTTAACTTAATAATAATATTGTGCTGTTTTTTTTTCTCAATTTAAGATTTGATTTTATTTGAGATAGAACAAACTTTTTGAAAGCAAAAACTACTTCTATTATTTTGCGCAAACCGCGCCGGGTCAGACCCAAGGTTTGTATAATTGTATATTAACAGGCAATAATAATCTTGATTCTACATCACCAATGTAAAAGTAACTCTGCAGATATGGGATATTTCCATTTTATTCCTAACATTAATTAGTATATTACCAACCTTTCATATATAAATCATTTTCAAATGCATTCAGTCGCTTGAAGACATTTGTATATTAAATTCAAATCTCCCGGTGGAAAATTAATTTCAAGCTGCGTCACAACTTTCTACCCAATCACCGCCTAACTACCTCGATAAGCAAACCTATGTAAGTATACGACATATTCAATGAACCTTGGGGTTGATTATAAATTCTTTAGCCATTAATGTGAGATTTTTGGCCATTAAAATCACAGGACCCGCACTAGCGATGGGCACAATCGATGAATAATCGATGATTTACTCGATCTTTTTTACCATCGAATGATTTCGATTCATTTCCATAGAAAAATCGATTCTCGCTTCTCGATGTCAAATTCATTCGAATGCACAGCCCGAGAGAATCGGTTTGAAACGTCATCGAACTTGGAATCGATTCTCGCTTCTCGATGTCAAAATTCTTTCGAATGCACGGCCGAGACAATCGGTTTGAAACGTCATCGAACTTGAAATCGATTCTCGCTTCTCGATGTCAGAATCCATTCGAATGCACAGTCCGAGACAATCGGTTTTAAACGTCATCGAACTTGGAATCGATTCTCGCTTCTCGATGTCAGAATTCGAATGCATAGTCTTGAAACGTCATCGAAAGTGATTTTGCTTGACAAACGACATATTTTATAGGTACATGTTATAAACAACCTGATGTGTGAATTTTAAATTATGAATGAATACTTTTAGGTAACGATTTACGTTTTCAGTATAGTTTATACGTAAAAGATTGCGATGGTGATAGCTTTCAACAATTTAAAAATGTTATTATGAGGTTATGTATCATCTATTTGGGTATTGTATATTTAATTTAAAATAAAACAATAACTTAGTATATACCATTTTTATATTTAATGCCGACCGGGTTTCGCTAAAACCGTAGTTTCTTCAGGGCAGTAAATAATACTCTACTAAAATCAGCGAGTAATATGTTTTCATATGGACATATGAGCTTATTATAACCAAATATATTAAATTTATTTGAAATTAACAGGTGTTTCGTAGTTTGTAACAAAAATGAAACGATTTCTATAGTAAGAAAACTTTATTTAATGATAATCTCTTAATAATTGCACACGAAAAGGTGTCCATAACCTACATGTTATTTAGAGGTTATTTTTTTAACAAAAACGACATAAAATTATTATCTTCGTGTTAAACACAGACACACTGTCAATATTATTAATGGGAATTTGTACCTACCTGCTAAACTAAATATCTTATTAGTAATTTTATTGTTGTGAGATGTCCACATATTTGAAATTCGTGGAAAAAAGGAATAACACTAATGTTGCCATCAAACAAAAAGGAATTTGCCAATTTTCCATTGCCAGGAAAGAAAAACGGTGATTGAAATGTTGTTGCAGTACTTACTTACTAATGTTGCGTTATTTAAACATGTTAATTATTAGAGATTGTTTTTGAACAAAAATGTCATATAATTATAATTATTGACATATTATTAAACATACATGAATATTTTTAATGGAAATTTTTACCAAACTAAGAAGCTTAACAATAATTGTTATTTTGTGAAATGCATACCAAAAAACAAAAAATAAAATTACAACAAAAAATAAGCGTTGCCATACATGATGCACCATAATAATTTTCGGCTTCCTACCCCCCCCCCCCCCCCCCCCTCACAGACAAAAAACCTGCCCCTGACCGTAGCTATTGCTCCCAAACTCCGAGCAAAAAATCGATTAATCATTCGATCATTGTGATCTCTCGATTAAAAAAAATCGATTATATAAAAGTTTCGATCATTCCCATCGCTAACCCGCACCATCTCAACAGCAAGAAAAATTCTCTAGCATTAGTTTTTGCTACTGGCAATACTACCGATATAAACAAGACATAGAAAAATAACGCAATGACAAATGACAAGTGACAAATTGACATCCGCTTGCAGTAGCGATGGGCACAATCGATGAATAATCGATTATTTACTCGATCTTTTTTACCATCGAATGATTTCGATTCATTTCCATAGAAAAATCGATTCTCGCTTCTCGATGTCAAATTCATTCGAATGCACAGTCCGAGAGAATCGGTTTGAAACGTCATCGAACTTGGAATCGATTCTCGCTTCTCGATGTCAAAATTCTTTCGAATGCACGGCCGAGACAATCGGTTTGAAACGTCATCGAACTTGAAATCGATTCTCGCTTCTCGATGTCAGAATCCATTCGAATGCACAGTCCGAGACAATCGGTTTTAAACGTCATCGAACTTGGAATCGATTCTCGCTTCTCGATGTCAGAATTCGAATGCATAGTCTTGAAACGTCATCGAAAGTGATTTTGCTTGTCAAACGAAATATTTTATAGGTACATGTTATAATCAACTTGATGTGTGAATTTTAAATTATGAATGAATACTTTTAGGTAACGATTTACGTTTTCAGTATAGTTTATACGTAAAAGATTGCGATGGTGATAGCTTTCAACAATTTAAAAATGTTTATTATGAGGTTATGTATCATCTATTTGGGTATTGTATATTTAATTTAAAATAAAACAATAACTTAGTATATACCATTTTTATATTTAATGCCGACCGGGTTTCGCTAAAACCGTAGTTTCTTCAGGGCAGTAAATAATACTCTACCAAAATCAGCAAGTAATATGTTTTCATATGGACATATCCAAATATATTTAATTTATTTGAAATTAACAGGTGTTTCTTAGTTTGTAATAAAAATGAAACGATTTCTATAGTAAGAAAACTTTATTTAATGATAAACTACAAATATAAAAATATAAATACAAATAATTGCATACGAAAAGGTGTCCATAACCTACATGTTATTTAGAGGTTATTTTTTAACAAAAACGACATAAAATTATTATCTTCGTATTAAACACAGACACACTGTCAATATTATTAATGGGAATTTGTACCAACCGGCTAAACTAAATATCTTATTAGTAATTTTATTGTTGTGAGATGCCCTCATATTTGAAATTCGTGGAAAATGGAATAACACTAATGTTGCCATCAAACAAAAAGGAATTTGCCAATTTGCCATTGCCAGGAAATAAAAACGGTGATTGAAATATTGTTGCAGTACTTACTTACTAATGTTGCGTTATTTAAACATGTTATTTATCAAAATTTATTATTGTTATAATTATTATTATAATTATTTATTGTTTTTGACAAAAATGTCATATAATTATAATTATTTTCATATTATTAAACATACATAAATATTTTTAATGGAAATTTTTACCAATGGGCTAAACTAAGTAGCTTAACAATAATTGTTATGTTGTGAAATGCATACCAAAAAACAACAAATAAAATTACAACAAACAATAAGCGTTGCCATACATGATGCACCATAATAATTTTCGGCTTCCTACCCCCCCCCCCCCCCCCCCCCCGTCACAGACAAAAATCCTGCCCCTGACCGTAGCTATTGCTCCCGAACTCCGAGCAAAGAATCGATTAATCATTCGATTATTGTGATGTCTCGATTAAAACAAATCGATTATATAAAAGTTTCGATCATTCCCATCGCTAGCTTGCAGTGTCATCCAGGGGGGTATAACTCCGAACAAAATGGCGTACCGGCTCAAAAACGTTTATCTATGGTTTGTGACGTCAGAGCGTCCATCCAATAGGAAGCTTTTTAGCTTTATATGCTAATTCTATGGTTGCTCACCTGTCAAAAGTCAAAACGGGTACACGATTCGCGAACGACGATTTCCCGGCGCGAACATATTTATCGAAATACTTGATAATGCAGTGTCAAAGGCTCTACAGATTTTGGTTCAAGTCACATAATAAGGGACACACAAGATTATGAAGGTATACATCGGTTTTATATTATGTGAAAGGAAATATTTTACATGTTTTGTTCGCGAAATTTGGTTAATGTATAATGTTAATGTTTCAGAGCGTGACAGTGACTTCAGAGTCATGCACTGTGTCGATTGCTGCCAGAAGGATTACAAAAGATTACGAAGCAAATCTGTGTTTCATTTTCCATACACATGCATCGGCTCATTCCAGGATTCATCGTTGCAGCATTTTTGTTTAAAAGGTATTACAGACTACCGGACGTTCTGAATAATGTTAATCATCTTGCTTTGGAGATCCACGATCACATGAATTCATTCATATTCACTAGCTAATATCGTCCCAAAGAGAGGACTGCATCAATATTCTTGTATTTCTTGTTTCTGTGTTAGGTATCTATATTAATATATAATAAAATTGTTAAACATACTATTATGAGTTTTCATTTTTCTGTTTTAAGCAGAGGAATGTCAAAATTCGATAATATCGCAAGAACGACCAATTATATTTGAAAATATCCTTTTACAGGAATTGAAATTTCAAGTATTTTAAGGTTAATTTAACGATATCTCGATTTCTTTACAGAGCAACGGGTTCCTATCTGACACAGCGTTATTCTGAGAATATGAGCTGTAAAGAAAGATACTTTAAAGCTCATTTTCTCAGGACAGCACTTTGTCAGATGAAACCTACTTGTCCTGTAGGAACATTTTGACATTTCATTTTTAAAATAATATTTTAGGCTAATGGATTGGGTATGTTCGGAAGCAGGATTATATTGTCTATGGTCGTGCTTTTTTGAGTTTCCTCTATCCTCGTCTATGGTGTGTGACGTCAGAACTTAGCTTTATTGCCATATCCATGGTAAAATATTGACCAAAGTTGCCAAGTACAAAAAGCCCGAAGATATCAATCTAATAAGTGGTTTATTTATGGTGTCATCTCGCCGGCCGTTTTCGTATATAACTGCGCGCTATTTACCATTGTTGTCTACAATTCGTAATCATGTTGCGGTTTTTGTTAATTGCTACTTTATTTGTACTTGCTTCAGCCGAATTCGCAAGGTAAGAACATTTTAAACATTCAATAGCTCTGTTTACTTGTAAGGTTTCCCTTGTATTATCTTGACCAACAATCAATATTATTGAATAATGATAAGGTAATGTGATAACGTTCTCTATACACTCCTTGTCTATGTAGTATCATTCTACCATTGTGAAACAACTGATATTCAGTTGGAATAATTTATATATATTTTTTACTGATGGCAGTCATGAGAAATGATCCACTGTCTACCGTTACACCGTTACCTACAATCCTATAAATACAGTTAAAAATGTTCCACTTTTTTCCAGTTATTTATTATCTACAAATCGAGTCTAATTTTATAGATAAATAGCTTGTTTACAGAAATCATCATTGTGAATACTAAACTAAAATGTTTTGTCAGTCATCCAAGTTTTTTGTGTATTATTTTTCTTTATCTATTTGTATTTGTAGACGAACAACATTTTTTTACGTGTGTGTATGATAATGTTCACAAACTCTAATGCTTTTCGATAAATAATCAAACAAAACATATTTTATTGCCACAAATGGAATTTTTTTTCTGCTCTTTTATTTTTGTCAATATTTTCTGAATCTGGTTTTTTTTTAGAGTTCCGCTACACAAAATTAAATCAGCCAGGCGTTCTTTGACTGAAGTAGGAACTGAGATCCACCAAGTGAGGCTGAGGTATTCTACCCATGGAGGACCCACACCTGAGCCCCTGTCCAACTATCTAGATGTAAGTTTTTAACCAATTCTAATAAATAATATCCTCTAGTTTATTTTAGCACTGCTCTGATAATAGAGTTAATAACTCAGGTACGGGGCATACGTCATTCCTATGTCTACCTATGTTAAATTGTTGTGAAAACAAGCTTATGTGCCCAAGCGGTTAATAGGCATTTTATACTAAAATAGATTTTTGTTCTTTCTCCTCGTCTTACGTTTGACGGCCGTCCGTGGTCGAGTGGTAAGACACTTGACTTCCAATCGGAAGGTCGCGGGTTCGAACCCGGCGTGTGCAAATAAATTTTATTTGATTTATTTAGCATTGAAAGGTTGCTTAATAATGGCTTTAGCCGTGTTTAGTGACTAGATCTGAATAGCCAGGTACTTCCCCACCTTCCTCTTCCCTTCCTCCTTCCCTTCCCCACTTACCTTCATCCTCACAACATCAACTCACCCCAATTGGGGATGCCATAGTCTCACTGGCTCCAGACGGGAGCAGTTGGGACTCTTGTGAGGTATTTATTCTCTATAAAAAAAAATACATTCCCTATAAATTCTAGTATTTAATTCTGTATTCCTTTGTAAATTTCCTTACCTATCTGTTGTAGCCTTACAGAAGATAAAACTTAGTAGTAAGTAAAAAATTATTATTATTGTTTTGTCTTAAATTGTTATCAAATTGATATTTAAAACTAGTAATGCAATAATTTTTTTTTTTATATTTATTCAGATAGCTAGAGTTACTAATGCAAATTTATTTATTTATTTTATTTAGTAAAACGTTATACATATATTACATACAAGCTTCTGTCCGCGACTTCGTCTGCATAGGATTAGTACTTAGAGTAATCTATTTTCTTTTCCTAGGTCCCATCTACGTTTAAACCAAAATTCTTAACCTATTTATTTAAAATATAATTCTTGATTCGATTCAAAGTATTAGGCGAGTACTTCAAATAAATTCACTCATTTAAATATTTTCCCAAATAGAATTTTGATTTAACGATCATTGTTTTGCAAAATGTCATTCTCAAATTTTGACGTTTTCTATTAAACTATAATTATTATTTTCAATATATTGAAAATAAATAGCTAGCTTTATAAATTATAGCCTATATGTTATTCTGACGTATGAGCTATATTATTGTAAAGTTTTATTAAAATCCATTAATTAAATTTCAATTTAAAGAGTAACAAACATACATACATCCATACAAACTTTCGCATTTATAATATTAGTAAGATACATTATTTATATAACTAGGAGCAATCCCGTTTTAGGACAGTCAAATTAGATATGATATATGGAGCATGTTTAATTGTTATTAGTTTTGCTCAGGTAATATTGGTTCTTAGACAAATGTTTTTCAAAGGAAATGATTATGTACATCACGCAAGACGTATCCACTTATCTAAATTGCAGATAATTATCTATTGTAGTTCTCCATATAAGTTCATCAAATACTTACTGCCCACGTCCAGATGTTATTCAACATTTCCACCAGAAAAGCTTATAAGAAACATCTGGAAAATGATTTTTCAAGGTGGAAGAAAATGCATTTTCACACAAATACGTGCTTGTGAACGGAATTAATATTTAGAGCGGAAACAAAACAAATTTGAAAACGTTGAGCTGAGTTTTAAAACCTACATTCGTGCCATGATATTGCGTACCCCCAATTTTTGCTTCGCGTAGCCCTAGGGGTATTGAGCATTATAGGGTGTATACTGGCTTAGAGCATTCTTATGGCTTGGAGTAATGAAAGACTTCTACAAATGGTAGAAGCGTACCAAAGTTTCAGATGTTTGTGGGATCCAACTTATGGAAAATAAAAATAAATAATAATAATAACTATGGAATGAATTATAAAAATAAGTCTCTTCCTTCTTTTATTTTTCTATAATTGAACACTACCACTGATTGTTGAAGAATGAGCAATGAGCATTCACTCGCTTGATCTAAACATTCTAAACATGCCTAGAGCATTTGCAAGAATTCTGGTTCTTGATGTTCTCATTCTTGTTTGTTGGTTTCTTTTTTTTTTATATATCAACTCCATACAGGAGGCCCTGAGGAAAATAATTTCCCTCGGGGCCTATGTCATCTTTGAAGATGCTGCGTGGAGGGTCTTTTTGAGGAGAAGGAGTGAACATGGGTCTTGAAGAGACCCATGTTGTAGGAAGGAGGAAACACAGAGTCTGGCAAATCGTTCCACAGCCGAGCTGTTGAACTCAAGAACGAGTCGTTAAAACGACCAGTTCTTATGTGACAAATGTCAACCGTGTACATATGTTGGGCGAGCGTTTGGCGTGTTTCCCGATTATGCACCGGTGCCGAGGGGATCAATGAGGCTAGTTCCTCAGAGCATCTTCCATTGAAATACCGGCAGAACAAGGATAGCATTCCTACCCGACGCCTGTGCTCTAAAGATTGCAATCCGTTTGTTAAGACGGGAGAATCTATCAAACGGACCGCCCGTTTCTTCACAAAGTCGAGGGTGTTTTTCAGGTACTTTGGGGCTCCAGACCAGAGGTGGCTGCCAAATTCAATTGTGGGGCGCACTTGCGATTTGTACAGGGTTAGCAGTTGTGTACTATTAAAGTATCTGCGGGCCCTGTACAGTACGTCCAGTTTCTTTTGATGTAAATGGTTAAAACGAATTACCGTTTACCCTAAAGATTAACAAAGAATGCTCTTGTTCCTGCTCTAGCTATATGCACGTTAGGTTTAATCCCGTCTTTACAAGAATATATTTTTAAATTTTCCAAAAAAACTTTTATATTTTAATGACCATAGAAGCTTATTATTTAGAAGTAAAATTACATTTTATTCAGCACTTAATGACAATTTTAATGAGTCTAGACCATTCCTCAGATACATTTCTTCCTTTTCACTTGTTTGCCTAATTAGGGAGCTAAGTGTTTGTTTCTTCATTTATCGGTTGTTATGTGTCAACTATTATCAGTCATTATTGACTCTTATTTCCATTAAAGCACAATCATTGTTTCCACCAGAACTTATTTTATGTTATTATTACACTTAAAACGTAAACTGGAGTGACTTGCCAAACAGTTTATGCCGGTCTCTATAAATTGCTTGGTTCTCCATAATTTTTTGAATTAGGTAATCAGTTTAATTTTTCTTATTACAATTTATTTTTAAATCGGAGCAGAACTAGTTTTTTACAGTAATAAATATTATGTACAATCAGTAGTAATTTAAACTGTCATAGCTTAACCAATTCCAAATTATGTACGCATGTGTTCTATATTTAAATCAAAATGAAAGCAACATCTATTTGCATACCAAATGAGATAGGCGCTCCGCCCACTGAGGCAACTGAAAACCAACTAAAACCGTCTGTTTCTCTGTCTTGATTGGTCAAAAAGCTTGGTTAACCATAGAAGAAGAACAATCAGCTGACAGTTGGCAACTATCAATGGCCGCCCAGGGCAACCAGTAGAGCAAGTCGCAAGTCACCGCTTGCGTTACCATTGACAACGGGGTTTTGTGTGATAGTGTATGTGCGGGTCATCACATTGTCATACAAAGACAGTTGGCAGTTGAGAGTTTTCAGTTGCCTGAGTGGGCGGAGGCGCTTATTCACCAATGTTTAAAATGTGTTTTATTTGAACAAACCTTAAGAGTGTTTTACCAGAGAATATCAGAAATTAGTCATTTTTAAATCAAATTCTAGACATATTGACTCTTTTTTACAAAAAAACATAAATTGATTTTGAAAGATTGTTATTTTATCTGGTACACGCAGTTTTAAAATTTTGAAAAACTAAGTGTATTTATAATATACTAAGGTTATACCGTTGGTCGTTGGCAGATTTGTTCAATTTTCAAACGATAGATTCTATTAAACAACACAAATTTCCAATCATATAATCATACAACAAAATAAATCATTATATAATCTAGTCAACACAGTTTTCAAGATTTAAATTTTAGACAAATTAAAATCATTAAAAAATGAATCCGAGAACGTGTTTTGTGACAAAAATACCTCAGTTTTTCTATTTATTTAATGTCTTACAAACTAAAATATTTCAGATTTTTTTACACACTTATTTTGTTTAGACATTATTGAAAAATAAAAAAAAGTAAAAAAAATTTCATTCATTTACCATCTCCCGTTTGATCATTTTTATGGCAGTTCGAGACATAAATTCTCGCGATTCATTAGCCGCTGAGGTGCAGCCGTACAAGGTTCTGTGTTCGCACCTCTCTTCATGACAACATTTTGCATTAATTTTAAAACTAATACCATTTACCTACCATCATGCTTGTAAAAACATCCGCGAGCAGCGCTGTTAACAAAAACGGAATAATGGGTTGCTGGATATTACCTCTCAACCAGTGGCGGTTCGTGGTCTTGTTAACGGGGGGTTCAGAAATTCAAGAGAAGATATATTGTCTAATCAAAATTTACTCTCATAACACAAATTAAATAAAGTTAGTGGAGGGGTACCTAAATAGGTACTATTGTTTTTAAATAACTTGATACTCCTCAACACAATTATTAAACAACCAAAATGGTTTTAGAGGATTAAAATTGTTTAATGGTTTTTACAACACTCAATGTACGTTGCTAATTTTTTTTTTTCAATAAGAAAAATTGCGTAGAATGTTGAATATAATATAATTGATAATTTAAAACCTAAAAAAAACAAAAAACACAAATAAAGGCGGCCACGATATAAAATTAGCTTTTTTCGCTTACACAAAAAAAGGGATATAACGACTTATCTATAAAAAAAAAATACGAAAACAGAAGTCAAAATCGGTCCACTTCAATAGTAGATTTACAAATGCCATTAGAATGCAAATTTACATTTAATTAATTTTTTACATTAAATAGATTTACAAATGCCATTAAACGGTTGGAGAAATGCAGAAACAAGAAAATAAAAAATGTACAAAAATTACTACAAAGTTAAATACCATAATACATAACATTTAACTTGCATCCGTCGGTGCAAAAGTCGACCGTCAGCCGGTCATCCTGCGACAATCTCGGGCTTCGTTTCGGCGAGACTCGTCAAAGTTCGGAGGTCACGTGACATATTGACTCGTGAGCAGCGCACCAAGCTGCGTAGTTTTGTCCATTCTACCGTCACAGCGATTCGTATCGGCTATGATTTTTTCGTATGGACAAATGTGTGCGCATCGCAACGCGCACAAAATGGGAACAGATACCTACCGTATTTTTCGGTGGCGCGAGTTTTAAAGACGGAATTTTAATGTCGAACTATCTGTGATGCGCTTATATTACGATACAACAAGATTATTTTATTTTATCATCTTTTTAATGGGGGTTCACCGCACAACCGCACTTTAGAGAAAACCGCCACTGCTCTCAACACTTCCAAAGCATTCACTGAAGTGGAATCTGATACCCATTTTTTTTTTGTTAACGTTTTCTTCACACAGGAGCCCCTCTTATGCCCACTCCTCTGCTCACTGCTACGGAAATGGGCCGAATATAAACCAAGCATAACAGTCTAAAATCTAATATATCCGAAAACCTTTAATCTATATCCAGAATTTAATGTTTTGTTCTGTATGCCTTTATTATTTATTTTATTTACCGAATGTAAAATCCGTAAGGGCATAAAAGAGTTATTGAAAACCAGTGGTCGTTCGTGATCAAGTGTGCAAAATTTCATCAAGAAGTATAAATAAGCATGTAATATATGAAGAAGAGCATCGGTGGCGGCATTGTTTTATATGCTAATCTGCAGTTTAGTTCAGAGATCGATCAAAATTTTGCACACTATACCTTCAAAACAAGATGAAGTGAAGATGAAAACTGTCTACATGAGATTTCGAAAAACCACCCCATCCCCCTTTCCCACCACTTGAAGCAGAATGTAATATAATAATTCTGCTCTAACCACTCGAGCGCTTTTTGTCACAATATGGCACTGTATCCAAAACCACGGATTGCTTTGTTGCCAAAATATGGCAAATATTCTCTAGATTCTTTAAAATGTTTTAAAATTAACGATTTAATAATATCTTTTTTTTTATAAATCCTACGAATATGTGATAATAGACAAAAGATAGGTAAATTCATTGGCTATATAGAACTATAATCAGTTTATATGTCTCCATATTCAAATTCGAAGGTATGATTTTTTTATGTGGGCTGAAAAATTTCCTTTAGCAATCTGAGAAAAAAGTTTTAAATTGCTCTGTCGCTCCAGTGGCTAAGTGGTGAGAAAAGTGGATGGGGTGATTTTTCAGATGTCTCGTGTAGACAGTCCCCTTCATTTTGGTTTGAAGGTAAAGTGCTAAATTTCTTCAATCTCCGAAAAAAACTGTAGATTTGTATAAAAAACAAATCCACGCCGCCACAGATACTCTTCTTCGCATATTACATAGAAGTATAATTTTATTATCAATAAACTATTGTATCTCCCTCATTTTACTTGAAGTCACCAGTCAATAATATTTACATATATTCATGTCAATGAGTTTTTAACATCATAAACAGGTCACATGCAGATAGCTTTATGAATAATCAACTATTTAAATTAGGTGTGTAAATCTTTTTACCATTATAATATTATAATAATGAAGTTATGATTAAAAAATGTCAAATAATAAAATTCTATTATTTGAGGTCAGTTCCATTGTACAGAGTTTTTTATTACCCACCAAGTGAATGTGGGTAATAATTGAACCATTGACTGTGGATAACAACTATAATGCGTCACAAATGAACGTTAGATTTTATTTCATATTGTGTTGATTATAAAATCAACTCCAGTATATACATAATACGGCGATCGCTGCATATTATTCAGTAGTCAAATGGTTAAAAGCTCCCAAATACTTTTGAAAAAACAAACATGCTTCATGAACCTTATCTAGCCGGCTGTTGCAAATGTGATCCGTGAAGTCTCACTAATGCACACGCGTTGCCTCAAAATTGCCGCATGATAGTGTACATTTGCATTGAAAGGGTCAGTTTTTTAAAGTTTAATATAAAGGTGTCCCAAAATTCACGCAAGAAGTAATTTTGATATAAAACACATGTTGTTAATTAAAAATTGTAATTTTTTATTGATTCATAAAGTATTCAGTATAGGGTTCATCAACAATCAACAATCAACACATACGCACACAAGTGTTTGTTATCGCGACATGAGAATCTATTTTTTGTGTCTAAATTGCAGGATATGAATGTAAACGATACGTGGTTTCAATAAGACGGTGCCACATGCCATATAGCCCGAGAAACAATTCAATTACTGCATGAGTCATTTCTTGGTCCTATAATTTCCCGTTTTGGTGGTCAGAAATGGCCACCCAGATCATGCGATTTAACGCCCTTGGACTTTTTTCTGTAGGGTTTTTTGATGTCTAAGGTTTATGCCAACAAATCCACACCTTGATGGAGAAAATTGAGCGCTGCATCAACGAAATTCAGCCACTTTAAGCAAAACAGTGATGAAAAATTTCGACAAAAGAGTGCATATGTGCCATCAACGCCATGGACACCATTTTTGTCTGATATCCTGTTCCATACTTAACCCTATACTGTGTACCAATAAAATATTACTATTTTAAATTAAAACATGTGTTTTATGTCAAAATTACTTCTTGCGTGAATTTTGGGACACCCTTACATTATATACTTGTACATGTCTGAAAAAAATATTAAAAAACCAAACTGCAACTTGCAACTAATGAGTGTACAATCGTTTAATCATCAATAATTATGCATGATTCCCCTTTTGCCGGCCACTTAAACCCGATGACTCAGAAGTGCCAATCTAATCACTTAATTTGTATCATGATAAATTACTTGATAAAAACATGATGAGTGTTTTTTTCTTTTTTAGGCTCAGTACTTCGGACCCATAACCATTGGAAACCCCCCTCAAAGTTTCAAGGTAGTTTTTGACACGGGATCGTCCAACTTATGGATTCCTTCCAAGAGCTGCCATTACACAAACATTGCTTGCTGTAAGTACTCACAACTTATATTTTATGGCAGAAATTGGCAGCAGTCCCAGGAAACTTGGCATCTCGAATGACTACACTTTAAAAGTTAATGGCAACATGAATGAAAACGATGTCTTGCATTCTTGAAACAGTGTTAAAAACTTTGTTACTTAAACATTGATGCTTAGTTAAACCATTAATTTAAATATTTTAATTAATGAAGATAACATTAGTAAAAGTCAATCGAAGATCCGAAACAGAAAAATCAGAAAAAGATACGGATACATCTGGGACACAAACCCAGGTCCTCTGGCAATCCAGGCCAATGCGCTATCCACTGCGCCAACGTATCCCTCTCCGATTTGGTCATTTTTAACTGTATCATACTTCGACTGAGAACCACCAATATTATTTTCATTTTTCTTAATGCATATTTTTATTGGCTGCTATCTTTATGTATGATTGCAAGATTCAACTCGAACTAAATGCCCTCTAGATAGTGTCAGGATAAATTTTATCACTTTTTATTAATATGCGGCATCTATTGACTTTTTCTGCAAGTCTAGGATGAAATATTTTAATTTTTATTTTTAACTTTTTATCTTAATGAGTTAAACCACAAATTATAATATTTTAATTAATGAAGATAATATTAGCAGAAGTCAATCGAAGATCCGAAACAGAAAAATCAGAAAAAGATACTGGGACAGATGTATCCGTATTTGTGGTTTAAATCATTAAGTTAAAAATTAAAATAAAAAAAACATTAACTTAAATATTGATGCTTAGCTAAACCATTAATAACTCAGGTATGGGGCATACGTCATTCCTATGTCTACCTACGTTAAATTATCGTGAAAACAAGCTTACGTTTCCAAGCGGTTAATTTAAACATTGATGCTTAGTTAAACCATTAATTTGAACATTTATGCTTAGTTAAACCATTAATTTGAACATTGATGCTTAGTTAAACCATTAATTTGAACATTTATGCTTAGTTAAACCATTAATTTGAACATTGATGCTTAGTTAAACCATTAATTTCTTATTAGGATTTGTATTACTTTTTTGACGGCGTGTTTGGTTACCAGATCTGAATAGCCAGGTATTTCCCCACCTTCCTCTCTGGAATCTCATCTCCTTCCCCTACCCACCACTTTCAGCCTCACAACATGCCATAGTCACTGGCTCCAATGGTTTTTTTTTTATTAAGGAGAAAATACGGATACAGATGTCAATTGACAAGAATATACAAAAGAACAACTAGAGAACTCACTTCAATCCAAACTATTTCTCATGAATTGACTGGTTGGGAGCAGTCGAGACTCTTGTGCGGTATTCACATAAAAAATCGTTTTTACAGCATAATTAATCACAGAGCAGTGAATCAATTCAATTCAATAAATTGATTATTTTTTTGTTTCCTTTACATAAATACGAATCCACTGACTAGCTATAAAAATATATTTTTTTATAAATAACATTCTAAATACAATCGTGTTCTAATATTCACCACAATATACATGAATACCACATTACTCTGCTCCCGTCTGGAACCAGTGAAATTATGACATCCCCAATTGGGGTATGTTGTGAGGCTGAAGGTAGTGGGGAGGGGAAGGGGATGGGGAGAGGAAGGTGGAGGAGTACCTGGCTATTCAGATCTGGTCACTAAACACGGCCAAAGCCATTTCAAGCAACGTTTCAATTCTGAATGGTGGTCTTACACCAGGGCAATACTGTGAGGATCTTCCACTCTGAAACGTGCCGTAAATGTAGTAAATAATATTCTTAAATAATTAATTGTGAAATAACACAAATTAATTATATAAAATTTATTTGCGCACGCTGGTTTCGAACCCGCGACTTCCGGATTGTGAGTCGAGAGTCTTATCCCTCGACCACGGCGGCCGTCAAATTCACCACAATACAACAATAATAATAATTTTTAATGAACATTATGTTTTATGATGATTAACAAAAAAACTGAGTAATAATAATAAGAATAAATCATGATTTTATTGGTATTTTAATGTTTTACGCTGATAATAAGAATATTGTTTTTGTTAATATGTTTATAATAATTGGATTATTGACAACTGATACAAAAACTGCTTCTGTGGTTTCATGTTCAACTCTTTGTTTAGTTTTTGTAATTCCATGTACCTAAATATGATAAATAATAACCTAATTTTTTGCAGTGCTTCACAACAAATACGACAGCTCTAAGTCATCAAGCTACAAGAAGAATGGAACTGATTTTGCCATTCAGTATGGTTCTGGGAGTTTATCTGGATATCTTTCCACAGATACCGTCTCTGTAAGAACATATTTATTATGCAATTTACATATTAAAATATTAATATTATTCACAATTAAAAAAAAAAATTATACATTAAAAAAATATATATATTTTTTTTTATTGTATTTAAAATGGTATACAATAGTAATTTGTACCCGCTAAGCTACTGCAAGTAGCTTGTCAGCAGGAGATTAGTTCCACCTAACATAATGTTACAACAATAAATGAAATAATCATACACGCATTAGCGTAGTAATATATACATACATACCTACAAACATGTTATACTTTAAAATTGAAAATAATACAGAAGTAGTGTTATGGGGAAAAACAGTGTAAAATAGGAAAATAAAATTATTTAAATATCAGTAGAGTTGGGAATGCAATACAATATTAAGTACATGGTGAGGGCAAATAATATAACTGTGTATCAAGTATCAGTATCAATATAAGTATATCACACAGTCAAGGGAGACCATTGTGTTTATTTAGAATTTAGAGAATTACAAAATGATTTGGCATAAGAGGAAGATGGCACGATCAAATGAATTAGATCCTTGAGTCGGGCCATGTCAAGAGTCAGAATAATAGAAGAGTATATGAAGAGATGTATGAATGTGAATAAGGCAAAGAGTATGTGCCAAGACTGAGTTGTTCGGCGGTCCATCCTCTCTGCCTTCCCCTGCGGAAGATGTGATGGTTAGTTAGTTAGTTCTCCCATAATGAAATAACGTGTATGTAAAAGTTTAATTATAATTAAAATTATTAGGCATTAGCTCAGTCCACCAGGATTGCGATGCGTGACCTAGACTCTTTTACTGCGGATGGCTTTTCGTTCTGCTTCGCCCAGTTTAACTGATGGTGACTGTATATAAGGCTTCGCCCTTTTGCAAAACTAACAACTGTCAACATAAAACTACAGAACACTTACATTTAATAGGTAGATATATAATAGTAGACATTCTTACATTAAGACCATGAATAATGAGAGGAACACTATTCACCCAAACATAAATCTTCTTATTAATGAATGAAAGCGAAAAATGTTTCTTTTCCCATAACATCTATTGAATAACCAACTCCCCTGCCATAGATTACCCCAAGTGGTTTGCTATGTTTGGTGACTTAGCAGGGGTGCCCAGGTTCAATGGGTGAGATTTGTCTAGGTCTTGGTGGCACATGCGTTTGCCCACCTACTGCATGACGAGCCAGATCGGGAGGAACTGGTTGATGGAACACATTTTATCTCTCGATTTTATATCTCTTATCGACCCATCGCCTCGTAGCGCAATGGGAGGGATGGATTCGTACGTCCGTCACTCCTGGACATATTGACCCCAGATTCCTATCCACCCTTCATACTTTTTTCCTTCAATATAGCGGCTATTTTTTTTTTTTTTTTATTTTTTTTTTTTATTTCTTCTATTTTGTACGTTGAGCGAGTGTCTTGGACAGATGTTAGCATAAATAATAAAGATTACTATGAACATTATCAAATTTACTTCCACGGAAAAAGTAATAATATGAAAACTTCAATATATCTATTTAAATATTATAGATGGCGGCACCTTCATTTGCATATCGCACGTTGAGAGAGTGTCTTCAACAGACGTAGAGTATTATTAATATAGGTAATGTACCATAATCCAAAAATATACAATGTCCTACATTCTATGCAAGTAAATATGTAGTACTAAAGTAGAAAGTTTGTAATTTGTGTTTATTTTTGGCCAATTTTTGTTCGATAGTATGAACTTAGCATTGTGAATACGCGACATCATAGTTTTCATAAAAAAAGGTATAATATAGCATTTTTTTCTTCAATTGAAAAACATTTTGGCTTCACGGAACTCATTGTGTGGAGCGGTAGTCACAACAGATGATAAACACTGACTGTGATTTATGCGTGCTAATAAGGATAGGTGTGGGGATTTGCCGGGCGCGTAAGTTTTGTAAATAAAACACTGCGTGTCGTTCTATCCGGATGAATTATCATTAAAATAGGTCGCTTGAATGGTTTATTTATGGGTCGCTTTAAGCAATTGGTCTCTGAAAACGGAGTCGTACTAAACGGATATGTTTTCCTAGTTCCTAACTATGAAACCTAACTTGAGTTTACATTGTCCTTGCTAAAAAACGGTAAGCCGTTATAAGCGAATTTGTTTTATCCGAATTCTACTGTATGTTCATTTTTTTATATTAACTCCACACAGCAGGCCCCGAGGAAAAAAAATCATCTTTGGGGATGCTGTGTGTAGGATCTTTTTAGGGAAAGAAATGAAAGGAAATTTTGGGAAGGAAAAAAGTATTTAGGGGTGGATAGGAATCTGGGGGTCAATGTGTCCAGGAGTGACGGATGTATGAATACATCCCTCCCACTGCGGTGCAAGGCGATGGGTCGTGAAAGTCCGGCTGAAGAGGTATAAGTTAGGTCTCCCTCAACCAGTCTCTCCCGAATCATACTATAACTATAATACCATGCAGTAGGTGAGTGGACAAACCCATTCGCCACCAAGACTTAGACAAACCTCACCTCACGAACCCGAAAAGCTGCTAAGTCAACAAAAGTAGCGAACCACTCGGGGTGACCTATGACAGGGGTGTTGGTTATCCAATAAATGGTTCGCGGGGCAGCAGTATTGTTGTGAACATGCCCGTGAATATATCTATATATATATATAAATATATGCTGGTGAGCTCTGGCATTATGAAATGAAATAGTTCACTCGAGTTGTTGGAAAAATGGGTGTATTTTATGGAGTTAAGCGGCATGGAAAAAAGGCTGGATCAAAAAAATCTGCTTTGAACACTAGGATTACGGTGTGTGGACAGGGGTAATAGTGAAATGCCATTTTATTAGAAATATTAAAGTTAAATAAAAAATTGCGGAGCATATTTGAAGCTCATCACATATTAGTGGCTTTTCACCGTCTTAACAGCTCAGTAGTTGTAAAATCTTTGATCTGCTTTCAGTGTCCCTACAGTAACAGTCAAATGATTAGGGGAAACCAGTACGCTGCCATACATATTTATTTTTGTTATCGCCAAATAATTTTTTTTTCTTTTCTTCACCAGACTTTATGTCCGGGTTAAATTTTCCCCCCAGGAAAAACTTTCACACACTTTTCCACAAACGATAATATAGTAAATCCATGCTATGCAAGTGTATTAATTCCGTATAATTAATACAAAACAATACAAGAACAACATGTTAACCTACCAGAATACCAAGTGGGAAAATAATTCATCGACTCCAGCTATTTTCATATCAGAGGGTTCGGCTCGGTGGAACTCCTAATTGTATTGATAAATCCTACTGATCCCTCAATATAAATATTTGTAATCCTATATGTATTTAAAATGACTGATTTTTGCGTTTTTATATATAAATTCTTTGACAAATCTAATACGCCTAAATTTTTAATGAGAGAGCTAAATATAATGCCAGTAGCCGAAATAATAATTGGTAATATTTTTATAGTCTGAGAATGCCAAATTCTTTTAATCTCATTTCCTAAATCTGTATATTTTCTTATTTTTCCAGAAACAGATTTTTCAATATTACAGGAATTTGGAATAATATTACAGGAATTTGGAATAAATTTTAAATAATAATAATTTTTATAAATGTTTCATAACCTTATTATTATTAAGCCCAACAAACTTTAACATTATTATTAACCTCAACACAGACTAAAAAATATGTTCATGTAGATGACATTTAAACTTAAATACCAGAATTTTTTTTTTTAAAGTTCATTTCCATAATTAAATTAATTCTACAAGTTTGAATTTTATTAAAGCCCACCAAAACGGCGGCAAGAGCACAGCAGAGTCCGTGACGTAACCCGGCCCTTGCTTGTGTGAAATATAAGGGAAATATTTACAAAACCGGGACACGCTTAAGACGGACGAAAAAAATAAATTTAAAAAGTTGAAGTAGTTAGATATTTACTAGTATTAATCAATTCAGTTACCAGAATTCCAAAAAAAGTGCATTTTAATGGTTATTTTTTAAATTTAAAAACACGAAATGTCATTTTTCACCGACCGCTATGTTAGGAACTATTGCAAGTTTCGTTGAAAAATGACATTTTGTGTTTTTAAATTTAAAAAATAACCATTAAAATGCACTTTTTTTGAAATTCCAATAACTGAATTGATTAGTACTAGTAAATATCTAACTACTACAACTTTTTAATTTATTTTTTTCATCCATATTAAGCGTGTCCCGGTTTTGTAAATATTTTCCCTTATATTTCACACACGCAAGGGCCGGGTTACGTCACGAACTCTGCCAGCACGGTATTATGCACTTGCCGCCGTTTCGCGGGCTTAATAAAATTCAAACTTGTAGAATTAATTTAATTATGAAAACGAACTTTAAAAAAAAATAAAAAAAAGGACTCAACTTCCTTATTATCACTGTATAAAAGTGCAAACAAAGCAATTGAAACCAATTTTTTTCTTGTTTTGTTGGTTGTCAGGTTGGAGGACTTGACGTGAAGGACCAGACTTTTGCCGAGGCGATGAGTGAACCAGGACTGGCTTTTGTGGCTGCCAAGTTTGATGGAATCCTGGGGATGGCCTACAGAACCATCTCTGTTGACGGAGTGCTGCCCGTGTTCGACAACATGTTCAAGCAAGGTCTCGTCTCACAAAACATCTTCTCTTTCTACTTGAACAGGTAAACATAATTTCTTCATATTTGGTTTATTTTCTGTTTTGTTTCCGGTATCCATAATTAAAGGTTTGAATTTGTTCAACGTGATTAAGGGGGAATGGCTCACTTGTACTAAACGTGAAAAATAATAAGTCAGTATAAATTAACTACTCCATCTTCATCTTAACTAGTAGTATAATCATTTGGTAGTTTTGCCTGGAAAGTTTTTCAGGAGTATTTAATTTTAAAGATTTCAATGTGCTCTCTCCGAATTTCAAATTTGCCACTGCGTATCTTTATTGCTCGCGCCGCCATATTGGAAAAATGGCGCCTAGTAGCAGTTTTTTTAAAATATCTCCTTTCAGACTCATTTTACAATAAAAACATTTATATAAAAAATTTCCTACAATTTATTTATTAACAATTTTTTTTGTGAAATTAATAGTGTTGGCGTACAAGCGCCGCAAAGTATACTTTCTTATACGTTTTGACTAAAAACCTCATTTCCACACCATTTTGAGGAGTAAGCGGCCTGTTTTTTTTACCGTGGTGTCTGTCCCCTGTAGGCCTATTTTACATTTTATGCACACTTTTGAAATTTAACGCAATCTTCTTTGTTTTGCTGTCCCTGATGGACCAAGCGTTGCGTGTTCGTCTTCGGTATCGATCGAGTCATCACAGACCGAAACTTCATCCGTATACCTCACAAGACAACTGCTCCCGCCTGGAGCCAGTGAGACTATGGCATCCCCAATCGGGGTATGTTATGAGGCTGAAGATAAGTGGGGAAGAAAAGGAGACGAGGAAGGTGGGGAAGTACCTGGCTATTCAGATCTAGTCACTAAACACGGCTAAAGCCATTTCAAGCAACGTTTCAATTCTGAATGGTGGTCTTACACCAGGGCGATACTAAGAGTATCTTCCACTCTGAATATCATCTGCGATGGGATTATCAGACTCATCACAATCCTCTTTGTTTACGAAATATAATTTAAACAAACTTATATATTTAAAAATATATAATTAATTGTAATTTAAACTTTTATTCTTCAAACATCCTGATAATGTACTTATCTCCACCATATTTTATATCTTTACATGTTAAATTAATAATACTAAATAAATATGGAAGCCGTACTCTTGAATACCAAATACCAGTGATTTTCAATAAAATAAATAAAAACTTAAAATTTGAAAAATATGACAGATTATGCCCTAAAATGATAAAAATGTGGTTAATTAACGAAAACTCCATGTATCTTTAAATATGTTGAATTGATTATCTTAATGTTGCTGCCTATATATCTTATTATTAGGCATGTACATTGAAATATCTTATAGATGTAATTCAAATAATCTAATATTATTATGTGATCTATCCTAATGTGTCCTTAAAACTATATAATATGTATTAACAAATATTTCCTTATGTATAATATTAAGAGTGATAAATTGTAGAACCTACAGACAAGCTGCCATATGACAGCTTTGTGGGACTACCCTTATTTTGTACAAATGTATTTTTGATAAATAAATAAATAAAAAAAATAAAAATTATATCGCTAATAAAATAATGCAATTACCGGTAATATACTAGGTGAACGGTGTCGGTAACACTTTTGTACGCGTGATTTCATACTAATGATCATTCATTGCACACTGCATGGTCTATTTAAGTAGGTGGCGATTTCTTTTAAGTACTTTTCTTAAGTTATAGTAGAAATATACATTCCTTTTTAGTAACAGTACATTTGTATTGGATTATAGAGACGCCAATGCGAAACAGGGAGGAGAAATCATCTTGGGGGGATCCGACCCCGCCCACTACAAGGGAGACTTCACGTACGTCCCTGTGGACAAGCAAACCTACTGGCAGTTCAAGATGGACCAGGTTACTGTTGGAAATAGCACTTTCTGCAAATCCGTAAGTATCCTTCATTCAACATCTATTTAATTTATTAGCCATAGTCGTATTACTACGACAAGCCAGGCGCATTCCGTCCAATTAGTCTCCTTCCTTCTCAAGGCAATGGAGAGGCTAATGGATAGAAACGTAAGGGTGTGGAGAGGCACACATAAGGTAAGAATGTGGGCACTGAGGAAAAAACCCATCCACGAGTTGCAATTTGCATATCAACCAGGTAAGTCGGTCGACGCGGCACTGCACAGGTCGATGTACAAACTGGAGCAGGCGCAGGCGACTGGGGAACTGGCAGTAGGACTCTTCCTGGATATAGAGGGAGCGTTCAATTGCACCACTATTAAATCCATCGATGAAGCGGCCGAAAGACATGGACTCGACTAAACCACCAGAAGGTGGCTGAAGAACATGCTCTCAGGCCGGATATTCACAGTTACAAGAGGTGAGGTGAACTGGTGACACGAGGATGTCCACGGGGAGGGGTCTTGTCACCCTTGCTGTGGAGCCTAGTGGTGGACAACCTCATCCGAAAACTCAACAACAGGGCCTCTCTACACAAGGGTATGCAGACGACATCGCAACCATAATAAGGTGTTGGGATGCAGACACAACCAGAGGCCTCATACAATCAACACATGTGTGAATAAACAGGGCTGTCGGTCAATCCAGACAAGACGGAACTAGTAATCCTCATACTCAAATGGAAACTAGAGAGATGGAGCAATCCAAACTTCTACTGAATGGAGCTAGAACCCTCAGACACGATTAAGTACCTCGGAGTCATCATGGATGCCAAACTGAGCTGGAAAAACCAGGTGGAAACTGTGGGCAGATAGGCATGCGCACTAATGTGGGCAACTAGGCGAATCTGCGGCCGTGGGGGAACGTGGGGACTCAACCCTAAAATGATGCAATGGCTGTACACAGCCGTTATAAAACCAAGGATCATGCATGCAGCCCTGGTCTGGTGGAGGAGAACAACACTGAAAACAGTGACGGTCACACTCAACCATATACAGGGACTCGCACATTGCAGAGGAATCACAGGAGCTATGCGAACCACTCCACTACTAGCCTGGGAGTGCTGCTAAACTTACCCTCACTAAACTTAGAAATAGAGGGGACGGCGGTGGCGGCAGTCTACATGTTACAATGCAAAGGTCAATGGAGAGGTGAGCTGCCCAAAAACAGTCATCCAGAGATCGGAACAAGACTGAGGGCAATTAGCCCGACAGCTGGAATGAAGCAAGACGGCAAACAAGCCGACTACTTCTTCAGACAGCGTTCGGGGTGATCTATCCCACAAGGGAGGAATGGGACACGGTTCCAGGTCCAACCTTCAAACAGGAACTAATCTGGTTCACAGATGGGTCCAAGATGGAAGAAGGAACAGGGGCCGGGGTCTGTCTGCGGGGATCCAAGGAGGAACTCAGTATACTTCTAGGAACACACTGTACCGTGTTTCAAGCTGAGGTGAAAGCCATTTTGGCCTGCGCACAGGAGAATATACGTATCGGGTACAGGAATAAGAACATAGGCATATGTTCTGATAGCCAGGCTGCCTTAATGGCGCTGGGTAGTAACCGATGCGACTCTAGACTGGTGATGGAATGCAGGACTATTCTTACAGAACTCGCTACCATCAATAAAATAACCCTGATCTGGGTACCAGGACATAAAGGTATTTAGGGCAAAGAGCGGGCTGACGAACTAGCAAGGAAAAGGGCGAAAGCACCACTCGTGGGATCCGAGCCGGCCGTAGGAGTAGCAGTTTGCCACACAAAATTACATATCGATAGGTGGGTCAAATCCCAGCACTGTAAAGAATGGGAGAGGGCACCCGGAATGAGACAATCCAAAGTTCTCATGAAAGGACTAGACCCTAGACGAACCAGGAAACTACTCGATATGGATAGAAACTTGCTGGGGGAACTGGTAGGACTACTAACGGGACACAGCCATCTCAGGAGACACATGCAGATATTGGGAGTGGAAAACACCAATATTTGCAGAAAATGTGAAGAGGATGAAGAGACTCCAATTCACCTTTGGTGCCAATGTCCTGCCCTGGTGGGAACTAGGCTCAGATACCTGGGGAGACATACAGTAGAACAAGAAGACATAGCCACATATCCAATGACAACCCTGGTGAACTTTATTAAAGGGACTGGGTTGTTATTAAAGGATTGAGGTAAAATGGGAGATAGCACAATGGGCCTATGTCCTAAGTGCTCACGGGAACTGCTTGTAAATCGTCTCCGCCTTTAAAAAAAATATATAACTAAATATATAAATCCTACAAATATGAGATAATCGTTAAAATACAGGTTAATTCATTGGCTATATAGCACTACAATAAGTTTTTATGTCTCCATGTTAAAATTCGAAGGTATGATTTTTTTATTAATTAATTTAGTTATTTTGCGTGTTCGCTCCAGTGAATAAAGGAAATCAAATTTATGCTTATCAGTGTTACCTACGCACTTTATTCCACACTCATTTAAGACAACTTAATAACAATATTATTGTTAACTTTTTTCTTTAGATTTTCATAAATCAAGAAACCAATCAATTTAACGCTCGATTGATTTCTATTTAAAAAGAATAAAAGATTGGCTTTTTGTGAATTTACGAATGAGCTTTAAATACTGTGTCTAAACATAATATTATATACTTTTGAAACTAGCTATCACTTTGTGGTTATCCATTTTATAATTAAATGAAACAATATTTGCCCTGAAGAAGGAACGGTTGTTCCAAAACCGGTCGGCGTTTAACTAAATAAATCAGTGGTTGTAACTAAGTTATATGGTTTCATTTAATTATAATATTATATATTAATTATCTCTTTACAGTTTCATAAAAAGTATATAATGTCAACATTATTTGTCAGGGATGCGAGGCTATTGCCGATACTGGAACCTCCCTTATTGCCGGGCCAGTGTCCGAAGTAGAAGCCCTGAACAGAGCCATTGGAGCCACTCCCGTCATGGCCGGAGAGTACATGGTGGACTGCAGCCTCATTCCCAAGCTTCCCACTATCAAGTTCACCGTCGGTGGCAAGGACTTTTCCCTGACCGGACAGGACTACGTTCTGAGGGTAATTTATTCATCTTTCTGAGATCATTGCAAAAATTTCAACATTCAAATTTAAAGTAAAACAAAGATGGTCTTTGTACTAATGCTAGTTTCAAATTAACAATAATTTTTTCACTGTCCAAGGTTTTTTTTATAAATACATAACTATAGTTAATTGTCTATTTTTGATTTCTCCAAGTCACATCAACTTCTTTTGCTGAACAGTTCTCTCTTGTTTTTTTTTTGGTATATTATGCTACGCTAACTCCTTCTTTAGCAGACGTTTCGGACAACATTACAGTGTCCATCATCAGGGCAGATTGGAAGATACTCTCAGTATCGCCCTGGTGTAAGACCACCATTCAGAATTGAAACGTTGCTTAATAATGGCTTTAGCCTTGTTTAGTGACTAGATCTGAATAGCCAGGTACTTCCCCACCTTCCTCTTCCCCATCTCCTTCCCTTCCCCATTTACCTTCAACCTCACAACACACCCCAATTGGGGATGCCATAGTCTCACTGGCTCCATTCAGGAGCAGTTGGGACTCTTGTGAGGTTATTCACTGTAAAAAAAAAAGTGTTATTGAAAGTATGAAAGTGGTCAAATCTATGCTTAAGTACGTCTAAGCGATACCGTGTTGCCAGCTCCCTTCCTCTACGAGCTGGTAAGACAGTATAATTCAAAAAAAAAATTTGCGTTTAGTTTTGGTGTAGCCGTCAATTCTTGGTATCCGGTAATTGACGGCTACACCAAAACGCAACTGGCAACACGGTATCACTTAGACGTACTTAAGCATAGATTTGACCACTTTCAATAACACATCTGCCCTGTTGATGGACACTGTAATGTTGTCTGAAACGTCGGCTAAAGAAGGAGTTAGCGTAACACGGCATAATATCCCAAAAATAAACAACAAAAATACTTTTGGCCGTGAAAATCTTAAATCATATTTAGTTCTCTCTTGGCCTAATTTTTGGTGGGATCCTATGTGGAAGGTATTTTCTAGGAAGGGAAAAAGTGAACCTGGGTTTTGATGTGAGCCACATTGCAGGAAGAGGGAAACAAAAACAGGCATATTTCTCTAAATATTGCAATCCATCAGATTAACCCTTCCGCGAGTATGACAAAATAGTTTGTCTGAAAAATTTCCCAAAGGAATGTGTCCACGGCTTATTTCAATTCAATTCAAAATAATTATTTTTCTTGAAAATATAACGATTTGTGTTGCAAAACCTTATTTGATTATTAATAAAACCCACTATCAGTTTTATTTGGTTTATTAACACGGATTGGTGCCGATTACTTTCTTATTCACATTAATTTATTTTTTTTAAATCTATAATTGAGCAAAAAAGAAATCTACATTAAAAATTAATAAATTTGTTTTAGACCAGTTTAATTTTAATCAAACTCTACCGATTTCGGAAGAACCCTTCCTTCGTCAGGAGAATATTAAAACAGTTTTAATATTCTCCTGACGAAGGAAGGGTTCTCCGAAACCGGTAGAATTTGATTAAAATTAAAATGAACTAAAACAAATTTATATATTATTATTGTAAATTATGGTGAGCCACAAAGTTAATGCTTTTTTTTTTCAAATTAAAAAAAAATCACTTTCCACATAATGTTGGCAAAAGGTCACTTGCCTTTTCACAAAAAGAGCCTGAGGAACCTATTACCGGAACGCATATTTTTGCAATCAGTTTTTTTTTTTCAGTTATCTATAGGGCTCCGAACCAAGGAAATTACAAATTTACGTTTTGCAAGTGTCAGCAATGTGTATAAGATCGCTATTTATTTTGAAAGTATACTAATTGTAATGATTTATTTCCAGCTTTCCTCATTCGGAAAAACAATCTGTCTGTCTGGATTCATGGGAATTGACATCCCTCCTCCCAACGGCCCCCTGTGGATCTTGGGAGACGTATTCATCGGAAGGTTCTACACAGAATTCGACATGCAGAACAACCGCATTGGGTTTGCCGAGGCTGCCTAAGAAATTCCTTCAAAATTATTTTTTCAGTCACAAACTCTCTCTGCCTACAACTCAGACTATGTTCTGAGATTACAAGAGATTGCTTTACAGATTAGCCAGTAACCTATCTATTGTATTGAAAAAATATACTGGATTGATAAATTTATACTTCAGCTGAATGTTCAAACTTAGATTTTTGTATGTATGGAAAATAATGTACCTACTCGTAGTTTATTTTTAATAACTTTGTAAAATTACTTTATATTTAAGATTACTGAAAAGGTGGAAAACAATAAATTAATTGACTTGATTAGCCGCGTCAAGTCTAGTGTGAATGTGTTTAATCACAGCAAATAACACATTTAAATCCCCTCACATTTAAATCCCCTCACATTTTAATCATAATTTGTTCTGGTATTAAATTTCACCAGTATGCGACTTTAGTATCCTATTGAGTTGATTTCCAAATAAAGGCTTATTAAATCCAAATCAGTATACTTATTACTTTTTTATTCCTCTCCTGTCCACCAACTTGTCCACCATAGAATAAAGGTAGATTCAGACTGGGTCGACGTACGTACGCATCGCTACGCCAAACAATGCTTAGCAACCATACATTTTCCATGAAAATGGCCACAGACATCGCACGTCGCGATGCGTGTGGCCAATGTGATTCTAAAACATAAATTTTCATTGAAAATCTATGGTTGCTAAGTAGCCCAGATATTGTTAGGCATAGCGATGCATACGTACGTCGACCCAGTCTGAATCTACCATAAAGAGTAACCCAAGAAATGCAATGTGGGCATATTAGGTGATTTAAAAATTTGACCTCTACCCCAAGTGGTTCGCTACGTTTGGTGAATGTGTTTGACCAACTACTGCGTGGCGGGCAGGATCGGAAGAGATTGGTTGATGGAGGCCTAACCTAGACCTCTCCAGCCGGATTCTCTCGACCTATTGCCTTGCACGGCAGTATGAAGGAAGGATTCATCAGCCGTCACTCCTGGACACAGTTAGCCCCAGATTCCTACCCACTTTTTTTAATGATATTTTCCTCGGGGCCTCCTCTGTGTGGAGCTGATGTATAAAAAATAGGGGTTTACTATTGGTCATTTTACTTCGGCCGTCGCGGACGCACGATACCTCCGTATTTCACACAAAAGCTTTGCATGGCACTAACAGGCTATTGATATCAATAATCTATAGCGACCTACCTATATCTACCTTCGCACTGCATGCGTTAGTTACTTTGGTAGCCACTCGCAATGATTAGTACTGCGCTTACCTACTACCTCGCTAACTACCACACCAGGAATACGAAATATTATTTTGACCACAATTTTGAAAGGACTGGGATCTGCGGCAGCAATACACAGCGCTGCGCCGAATTATCGAGAAGTTTCCAGCGGGTGCACGGTTTATCCTACCGTTCAAGGTACTTGCTAATTCGGGCTATTTAAGCGGAGTTCAGTCAACAACTCGCTTCCATTCGGCGACGAACAGCCGGCCGCGCATCAACTCTCATATCTGCAGTTCGCGTGTCGAAATAATCTCACTACAATTGTAAATATTCTACATTTGTAAATAGTGCATTATGTAAATACATCATAATCATCATCCAGTGTTATTATTCCGACCAGCACGCGCAGAGGTATCTGGACACAATCGATATACCCTCTTTCAACCGGAGGCCCAAAATTTCCTCATTATCTCACGAGGCCTGAAATCTGCCTCCAAACAAAAATAACACATGTTTTAGGTATCAATTGCTTTATTGTGGGTTGCAAATCACTTATAACAAAAAAATTGTATATTTATTTTGAAAAAAACATAAACCTTTCCAAGTGAAAATTATAATATGAAAAATTCAATAGTTCTATTTGAATATTATAAATGGCGGCACTTATGTTTGTATCTCATATGTTGAGCGAGTGTGTACGACATACTTTAGCGTATTAATAATATAGATAACACAGGCATATTATGTGGAAAAAGTACATTATCGGGTTTTTCAAATTATGAGACAGCCTTGTTACAGTGCATACAAGAGGAATGCTTGGCTCAGTGAACTGACCAGTGTTGCCAAGTCAAAAAAATAAAAAATCTCTGGCAAAACCATACCTAGAAATAAGAAAAATGACCTAAATTTTAGACAGTCCTGCTATTTTTTGTGTATCAGAGAGGAATGGGGGTATCTTACTAATATTATAAACGCGAAAGTTTGTATGGATGTATGTATGTTTGTTACTTTTTAAATCGAAATTTAATGAAACTTCACAATAATATAGCTAATACATCAGAATAACATGTAGGCTATAATTTATAAAGCTAGCTATTTATTTTCAATATATTGAAAATAATAATTATTGTTAAATAGAAAAAGTCAAAATTTGAGAATGACATTTTGCAAAACAATGATTGTTAAATCAAAATTCTATTTTGGAAAATATTTAAATTAGTGAATTTATTTGAAGTACTCGCCGAATCCTTTGAATCAAATTAAGAATTATACATATTTTATAAATAGGTTAAGAATTTCGGTATAAACGTAGATGGGACCCAGGAAAAAAAATAGATTACTCGAAGTACTAATCCTACGCAGACGAAGTCGCGGGCAGAAGCTTGTATAAAATAAGACTTAAAATGTCGGACGATGCATCTGAAATCTTGAATGTTTTCGAATTTCTGGGGATTTTTGAATTCTGTGGTTGGGGCAGGGATGCAAACTAATGCACTCAGAATTTAGGATTTATTTGTTCAATTTATGGCATCTTTCCCAATACCGAAATATCACTGTAGATTTGATTTTATCTTTTCCCCTGTAATTGTCTCCCTAGTTCTAGAGATTTATACCTTTTTGTAGCCAGCCTCCACAATTGGTTTTGACTGATCATACTATTGGATTTATTTATTTTATAAAAATACTAGGGTGTAAGCAGGAATGGCCCAGCAATTTATTCTCCATTTGGAGGCCATGTGTCAGAATTCAGGAAAAAACCTACTAAGGAAAACAGCTGTGTGGAGACCTTTTGCACCAATTTATTACAATGATTTTGATACTTTTTCATATTTGGTTTCATAAACTCATCCCCAGATTTGATATTTTACCTGCATGACAAGGCATGCATCCCATGTGATTCTATGACATCCCAAAATTATTGTAACTCTAGGGTTATTCAGTTACCCCTCATTATGGGGTTTTCTGCAATTTTTCCTTGTGGATTGGGTAAAAAATAAACATTTATTACAGGGCTCTTCAATACCTGTCTCTTTCCTTCCTTTTCCTAATAGATACTTAACACTGAGAGGAGAATGGTGATGGGACTGGGTTATAAAAATCAATGGTCCCGAAGAACGCTGTCAGACGTGCGATTTTATAGATTTCCAGTAGAGCTGTTTAAATTTTCATTTCTGCATATTTACTGTTTTCGAGTTCAAGAAATATATGTAATGTTGTTTGACATTTTGCATTTCATTAAAAATGTTGAAAAATAGACTTTTAAATCAATGAAATACACCATTTTGAATTTTTAGCAGATCCAACATTATTCTTCGGGTCTGTCGGTTTGAATTTCAAAAATAAGAATAACAAATACTTAACAATCTCACATTTATTTTTAAATCATACCTACTAACTACCATAATATTCATTTTGTTTAAATACAGAATAAAATATTGAGTACAATAAATTGAAAATTATCAAAAATGTATGCACTTACAAATCATAAGTGTCATTGGTGACCGTTGAAAATGATGAAAACAACAATATTCAATTAGTGCCTAGAATGAATGGTTAAACGATTAGTTACTTTTAAATTACAATGGGAAAATAAATCATGTTATTTGAACAATATGTACGATCAATGATAAGAATAAGACTATGTATTATTTACAAAATATTTTAATCCTCTTTTGTCTGAATAAATTAACCAAACAATATTGCAAAGTTGATTACAATATTCTATGGGCGTATTAGAAATAAGTCTCTAACCTTCATTTTGTTAATGTACCAAAAGTGTAAAGTTGACATCACTTACGCTGCAGATGTATTCAATTTGTCCCAATTCGCAGATGACAGATAATAACATCAATGAAAATAATACAAGGATTAGCATTGTCTCAATAGTACACATAATAAAAGTCTGTAGTTAGCTCTTCCTTAAATATAACACTTTTACAGTGTTGAAGCATTTACAAAATAAGACAGCAACTATAGTTGATTGAATAATACATGATAATAAAACTAAATGTTTTTAACAATATCTGTGCAAGATCCATTATTTTATTTCGCTTAAATCATGCGATTCAAACGAAGTAAGGGAAAAAGATTGCAGCAGAAATGTACACTATCTTATAACTTAATATACATAAAATAAATAATACAAAAATATAGTCATACGATAGATGTGCGCCCAATAGAAAAGCATAAATAACCCGCAAGACGGGATTGATTCTCCCTTCTTAAAGTAGGTTCATTACATAAATTATTACACTTTTGGAACATTTCCAAATCGAATGAAGCATACAAGAGGACATAATTTTTTTTTAAATACTGAGATTTAAGGAATATTTGAAAAATAGGCCTTAGCTATCAATGATTTTCACCCATCGAGTTATTTACGTTTAACGTATATATATATTTATAGCAAGGCAGTTTCAGCTTGCTACTTGGCCTGGTGAGCTTTCTTCCTAAATTTTCTTACATAAGCTTCTATGAGAGCGTGTATCTTAGCCGGGTTGATTTCACCCGTACGGTTGTGACAGATCTGCAAACAAACACCAAGTATTCATGTTAACCTGATTAAATATAAGCATAAGCAACATAATCTTAATATATAAAAGTCGGGTTAGTTACACCATTTATAACTCAAGAACGGCTGGACTGATTTTATGATCTTTGATTTGTTGGATTTGTCTCCGTCCTGATTAACAGAATAACTATTAAAACATCGGAAAAAATCACGGGAAAAATAATTATGAAGAAAATTAATTTTTTCATATATTTTGTATGGAACGGCTTTTCAAATAATGTGCGTTGGTCGACATAATTTGAATCAATTCGAACTGTCAATGGTGTAGTGTGCCGAACATTTCGTGCTTAGTCAACAGCTCAATTTCATTTTTTGAACTTAGAGTAGGTAGGTACCTATTTATTTTAACTTAATAAAAACTTAATTTATTTCAGCTAATAAATTAAACACAACATTTATTGATTCTGAGGCGGTACGAAGTTTGCCGGGTCAGCTAGTACATAATATAATTTAATATATACATTATATTGGTATATAATATTACCTTAGGAACAGCTCTTCTTAAAATATCTTTATAATCCTCCTTGGTGATGTGTTTTTTGTTATAGTGTGGCTTCAGAACTAATTTAACTTCCTCTACAACTCTTTCTTGCCGGTTCAACTTCTTCAAAAACTGAAAGAAAAAATGGATTTAAAAATGTTCAATCACATCAAAAACATGCCAAGCTGTGAAAAGTACTCATTCTATTAAAGTAATATAAAAATATTTGTCATTAATTTGATCACAACATGGTCATTAAGAGATGATAATATAGAAATTGCTTATGACAAAATGCATTCATTATCAACAGTAATTTTAGTACGCACAATTTATTGTTATTAAAAAGAAACACATTAGATAATTTGAGGCGTATTATTTAAAAAATTGGGCATTAGAAATTCTCACAGCTTGAAAATGAATTCTTACTTTGGTCTTCACCTGCATTTCCACAGCTGAGCTCGGTACATCATCCATTATCTTCAGGGATTCTTCGTCCATCCTGACACCTATTTGTGTTTTATTACCTGCAAACAACAAAACATTATTATTTCATGTTAATATGTATTTAATTTTATCTTTGCTTATAATCAATTAGAAAGAGAGCAATTGTTGTAAGGCATAAAAATGTAATAATAACCTTTAGTTTTCTTCATTTGCCTCACGGGAACCTTTGATAGGGCAGAATTCTTGTTGCCTTTGCCAGATTTTCCTCCAAACAGGGAATCAAACACCACATTGAATTTGCTATTAGGTTTATTTTGAGAGTAGTTGTTTGATTGCTTTCCATTATCTGCCGGGGGTTCAAACAAGTCTCCAAAGTCACTAGAGCCAGGGGAGTAGGGCGAGTCCATATCCATGTCCAGTTCTATTATGTCATTTCCATTCTTTCCATTATTTCCCTTTGCACCTCGGGCAGGCAGGGGTTTAATGCTGGGCATGGGGAGTTTTGAAATAATAGTTTTGGATGGCATGGGTTTGATGGGTGTGGACTTGATGGGAGAAGGTTTAGATAGGAACAGTTTGGAAGGTTGGGATTTGGTGGGAGAAGGTAGCATTATTCTCTGGCTAGAAGGGGGTGTGCTTGAACTATACACTCCTATTCTGGGTACGGCAGTCAGGTACCCCGGAGTGGACGTGACAACTGAGGGAGTAACCGACGAATAGATAAGTTTTGGTGAGTTTGGTTTCACAATTGCCGGATACACCGTTTGAGTCTTAGTAGAAGGAATGCACTGCACCGATGCACCGTTTCTTTCGGGAGACTGAACTGTCACAGTGGGGTTGGAATCCAAAGCTTGATTTTCCACATCTAACTTTGGATGGTCGAATATTTGTTCAGAATATAAGGGCTGAACAGTGTTAGCGGGGGAAGGATTGTTTCTTGTCGATTTCAATAGAGCCAAAACCTTCTCCATGGGACTAATTGGTCTCGCTTGAATGACGTCATCAGCGGACAAGTTGGATTTCTGGGCGGCTTCCAGTGACATGGTTGGTACTTGTAGTAGGTCTTCAGGTCGCTTTTCCACATGTTTCTCAGCCGCACCAGTAGGTGGCGGAGAAGCTCTTTCGGGAGTGTTGGAGCCGGACTTGGTGGGTTCAAAGGGATCGTAAGCATCGGGGGAACTTGGTGGGGAGTGTGGGGGATCGGGAGGAGTATTGGGGCCTCTCTGAACCGTCTCCGCTGTCTCCTTCCCCTCTGCAGCATCCTCCACAGGGATTTCATCCTCTTCTTCATGCAGAGGATTGACAGCCCTCAATTGAGGATTGGACTTATTGGAAATTGTAAACTTAACGGCAGGCTCTGGTGGTGTTTTGGGGCCAGCAGTAGTCAGGTATGCGTTGGGGCTTTGCGGAGGAGACTCGGCGAATATGTCATCAGAATGCGGGAAACGCTTTTCCATTTGCAACAACTCCCCTCGGAGCATCTCCTGTCTCTCCATCAACTCTTCTTCCTTTTCACCATTTTCACTATCGCTCAGAACGATTATTGCTTTTGGAGATGGAGTCAATTCTTTGAACGGTGATTTATCCAAATCAATAATGGCTACTGGTTTTTTGTTCTCGAGATCTTTGGATCTCTTGCTCTTTTCCAAGCGTTTCTTTTTAATCTTTTCTTTGTTCTTGTCTTTTTTAGCTTTCACCGCCGTGTCCTTGTGCTTTTTCTTTTTAGGTGGCTCCTCAGGCGGTGGCATCGCAGGAACATTTTCAGAATCTTGCTTTTTATTAAAACTAACACTAACTAAAATATTATTGCCCGAAGTAAAGACCTCCTTTGAAGGACCTGTGTCTTTGGACTGATGTTGCAAATTCCTTTCAATGATTTTGGTTTTTTTATTGGTTTTCTTCTTTTTATCTTTCTTCTTAGATTTGTCTTTATTGGTGACAATAACCCTCAAATTAGACTGCTGCGGGGGAGGTGTCCAGCCGGGAGAGCCGGCAGGGCTCATGGAGTGTGAGGCGGAGCTCCAGTCTTGGTAGAGCGGAGACTTGTCTGGACCTGCCCTTCCCCATTCCGCCCTCAAAGCAACATTCTCTCTCTCTCTCTCTCGTTGTCTTTCCCTGCTTCTGGAATGTGACCTAGACAACACTACTCCCGGACTGAAACTTCTGGACCGCTTACGTTTCATCTTGGGCTTGGCAGGCGATTTAGACATTTTCCTTTTACTGCTAACACTCCTGTGTCTTTTTGGTTTACGGGGCTTTCTTACAACTTTGGGAGATTGAGCAGGGGACACAGATCTTCCCCTAGACTTGGATCGCCGAATAGGTCTTCTTCTGGGAGAAATAGGTCGATGTAAGCGGCCAGGACTGCTCCTGCGTCGGACCAGGGATGGGGAACGCTTTGCCCTCTTATTTCTAATCCTAGAAGTGGATCTGCGGATTCGTGGTGATTTTGAGCGTCGAATCCGAGGAGAGATAGATCGCTTTCCACGAATAATAGGAGATCTACCTCTGGGAGAAGGACTTGGCTTCTTAGGAGAATGTGCCTTGTGTTTAGGTGATATACTTCTTGGGAATCTGGGAGACTGGGATCTGCGGAAGCGAGGAGATATTGATCGGCGCCTTCTGGATACCGATCGCCGACCCCTTGAGATAGAGCGTCTTTTCCTTGAAGGTGACCTACGAGCTCTGGAAAGAGAGCGGTGGGGAACCTTGGAATTAGATCTTCTTGGTCTGGATGCGGATCTGCGTCCTCGGGAAGCACTACGTTTTCTCGAAACAGACCTTTTAAATTTGGCTGGAGAACCCTCTTGAGAGTCGGCACTCCTGGACCGGGGCCTCGATGTATCTCGACCAAAAGCATCTTTTACACGTCTACTTTTGTCAGATATAATGTTTCTTACATCATAACGCTCAATATCTTTTCTTTTGTCTCTTTTCTTATCTTTATCTTTTGCCTTGTCCTTCTTTTCCTTGTCAGGTGATCTGCTACTTCGTTTATCTTTCTCTCTTCTTTCTTCTTTCTCTCGTCTTTCTTCTTTATCTTTGTTTTTCGATTTATTCTTGTCATCCCTTTCCCTGTAATTCCTCTCTTTCCCACTTTTACTAATTTTTTTAAAAGAGTCTTCATTGCCTTTTTTACTTTTGCCTTTATCCTTGACATCCTTATCAGTTCTCTTTTCTTTCTTCTTTTTTTTCTTTTCCTCCTCAGGAGGCTTACTTATAACAGGTTGACTAAGAAGAGCTTTAACCTTCTCTTTGACCTTTTGTTTGCGCTTTTCAATGATCTCTCCCTCTTCAAATTCTCCTTGCGGTAGTTCAGTGTCCCGCACTAATAACTCGAGGGCTGTATTGTCTGAATCTGTTTTGAGATTGTTAATATCAGAAAATAATTCATTCCCTTCATCATCTGAAATCATTTCTGTGTCCAAGCCTCCAATGCCAGTGGTTTCCTTTTCACTGTCCAAAGTGGTATCCCTAGATTTATTACATTTATTTTCATCAAGACACGGAGTATAGCTTCTCTCATCTTCAGCGTCGCTTATGGACTCGGTTAGTTTTTCAACATCAGTTGGTAAAAGTTCAGAAGCATCTGTCTGTTTAATTTCTTCATCAAAGCTACTGTTATTTGCTTCTTCGTCGTATTCCCTCACTTGGGTAACTTTAGCGGGAGAAATGACAGGTTTACTAATATTCTGACCTTCTGACTCAGAAGGAATGTCTTCATAATCTTCTTTATCATATAGGCTGAACGAACTCTTCTTCCCAAGTCTGTGAGGTAATAATTTGATTGTTATTGGAGACTTTTTGATTGGCATTGTGTCAGGTTTTATATGTTTTGGACTTACAGAGTTTACCGTTTCATCTTGAATTTTCTCATCCAATTGGCCCTCACCAATAGCATCAGTTTTTTCTTCTTCTGAAGAGTCTCCTTCTTCAAACAACTTTTTCAATTTCTCGGCTTCAATATCTGTCTGGTCGGCTTTATCTACTTGATCTACTCCAACAACCTCACTTTGTAATTCATCATTGTATACAGAGGTCTCATTTTGATCTTCAGGTTTATAATCTATAGAGATTCCTTCAGCTTGGGCTAAAGTTTCTGTGTTATTTAAATGAGGCACAGGAATCATATTGACTTGAGGATTATCATCTTTAATATTTTCATCAACGCTATCTCTATCATCTTCTTGCACCAAATCTTCCTCGTTCTCCTGATTCGAATCTAATATATCATTATTTTCTATGCCTCCTTTTCTATTTTGAGCAATGCCCATACTCGTAGTGGAGTATATTGAAAAGTTGGGACAGTCCCCCTCAGATTCCCCTCCACTGTCATGTTCCGTATTCATCTTTTGGCTAGAAATTAGGTCTTGGCGCTCTTGCAATACTTGTTTCACAGCTTGATCCAAGATCGTGGGCGTGACTTTGAGCATTCCTGGACTATCAGACCCAGAGACATAATCTGCTACTATACAAGTATCTTTCCTCGGAGGGCTCACAATTGTTAGTTTTTGATGTACATTGATCGGTCTTGGAACCTTTTCTTCCTCAGAACTCGAGTCATCCAGGGTAGGCTCCATGGGATCATACTTATCAGCTTCTCTGGGTAAACTGGAATCACTTTTCTCATCTTCGGAAAGTGGAGGCTTTTGAAACCTTATGATTGGGGGTTGCGGCAAAGAATTCTGTCCTGCGGATGGAGGAGGTCCATGATGAGGTGCATCATGGACATCCACATAGCCATCTGTGCGAACTTCCAAGTTGTAGCCAGGATCGTGACTTGTAGTCATGTCGACAGGATTAGGGATGTCAGGAGGTTGATAATTAGAGTTGCGTCCTGGAAATGATCTGGATAAATCTGGTAACATTTGATTTTGCCACGGAGATGCCGGCAAAGACCTCGGAGGCATCTGAGAACCATATCTAGCTTGGTTACCTCTACCCCTGTTGTGGTTGGCATTGCCCCGTTGCATGGGAGATCTGTCTGGATAGTTGTCATAGCGATCTCTTTGTTGAAAATGATCAGGTGCATTGTTATTCTGCCAAGGACTGGAGGACTGGAAGGGTCTGTTGCCTTGGGAGGCGGAACCTTCCCCGGAGAAAGAAGAATACTCTCCCCCAGAGTAGGGGCGATTACCTCCGCGGTGTCCTTGTCCCCCTCCCCCTCCCCCTTGGCCGGACCTCCACGCGCCGCCTCCGCCGCTGCTCCTCCCTGCTCCGGGATATCCAGGAGTTTCTTTCACACTGACTGATGAACCTTCTTTGCGGACATCCACTTTATTTTCTTCAGGTAGAGTACTTTCCGGCTTGGTCGGTACGCTCAAAGGATTTGCCGTTTTGCTCAAAGGATTTTTCTTAGGAGCAGTAGAGTGTTTTGAGTGCAACAAGCTCTGACTTTCCAAAATGCTGGACAGAAGATCTGGAGCAGACGAGGCGTATGTTGGTGACGGAATGGATATCATTTTTCGACGAACCTGCAAAAGAATAAAGAAAATAAAATAGGTAGGTACCTACTTTTAGTGCTAGAAGCATTGATATATAATAACAACAGATTAGCCCTCTCATACCTAATTTCAATTTAAAAAAATAACACCACCTAAGAGTAATTTCATAAAACAATTCCCCATCGAATTATGATGCCTCGCTTCAAAAGTCTAGATATATGTGCAAGTTCCCTACAATCTTAATATATAAAACAAAGTCGGGTTAGTTACACCATTTATTACTCAAGAACGGCTGGACTGAATTTCATGATTTTTGATTTGTCTCCGTCCCGATTAACAGAATAACTATTAAAGCATCGGAAAAAATCACAGGAAAAAAATTATGAAGAAAATAATTTTTTTCATATATTTTGAATGGAACGGCTTTTCAAATAATGTGCTTTGGTCAACATAATTTGAATCAATTCGAACAGGTAATAAATTAAACACAACATTTATTGATTCTGAGGCGGTAAGAAGTTTGCCGGTTCAGCTAGTTACAATATAAAACAGAGCACAAATTAATCGCTCAAATTCCATGTTGTAATTTGTCAATTATATCAGCCAATAGCAAGCCTGAAAAGCACCGCGTCACAAGATACAGAGATGAACTTAATTCAAACTTGTTGTACAAGCTTCTAAAAACAATAGTTCATTTTGTGGCAAAAGTTGTGTCATAATTTGATATATGACGTAGTTATTTTGCCAGAAAGAAATGTAAGATTGTTACTTTAATAAATATGCTGCTTCCAAGCTATCTTTAACCACTGGAGTGACAGAGCAATTAAAATATTTTTTCTCGGATTGCCAAAGGAAATTTTTTTGCCCACATTAAAAAAATCAAACCTCCGAATTTGAATATGAAGACATACAAACTGATTATAGTTCTATGTAGCTAATGAATTCCCCTATCTTTTGTCTATTATCACATATTTGTAGGATTTATAAAAATAAAAATAAATTAAATATTTAACCTTAAAACATTTTAAAGAATCTAGAGAATATTTATTTTGTTATATTTTGAATGTATGATAATAGTCATTTTAATAAAAAATAAAAATTTTAATTTGCCACATTTTGGCAACAAAGCAATCGGAGGTTTTGAAAATAGTGCCATAATGTGGCAAAAAGCGCTCGATTGGATGAGGGATATATATTTTTAATTATTCATATAGCTTTTTAAATCGTTAATGATAAATCCCTCGAGAGCCCCTACCTAAAATATTTCTAACTGCCTCTATTTCATATTTGAAAAATGCTGGAAGACAAATTTGCTCCTTGCAGATCAACAAAAGGTAACTTTTGACTGCGAGTTTTTTTGTTGTTTTTGATAAATATTTTCCAATATTTTTGGTTTCCGTGTTAATTTTAAGGGGTGGGGGGAGGGGTTTAAAACCTATTTTTTTTAAATTTATCTGCATTTACAATATGTCAAGAGTATTGTGTCAAAATTTCAAGTTAATCAGAGCAAAACTAACGAAGATACAGCGTTTCAAGCGACCGGCCCTTTTCGATTATCGACCAGATTTTCGAGTATAAAAAACTTTAAATCGATTTTCTCACAAACAAATTTTTGAAGTTTGTGAACATCATAAATCAAAATTTACTTGACATGATCCTTTTGAGATTTTGTACACTATTTCTACACATAAAATCAACAGGTAATCAGAGAGTTTTTTTTTCACCATTTTTTTCCATTTTCTAAAAACAAATTCAACCGATTTTTTTTAGCAAAAACCGCTTTTTTCAAAATGCCTACCAAAAAAAAAATTTAAAAAAAAAAGAAAAAAAAAACTCCCTGTGAATACCTAGGAAAACATATCACCTTTACCATATGCATTTTGACTTTTTGTTTCGGATGATCCGGTAACGAGTTATGATGTTCACCGCATAACAACTTTTTTCCGAGGCGGCTCCGGAGATTCGCCCCCACGGACTTATTCATTGATATTTTTATTTGAAATATTTTTCTAAGATTCCTCAGATGTTATACTATAACGTGTATATGAAATAAATAAACCAACATTATTCATATCTCAAAAAAAACATGAAAACCTCCCCCTTAACAATCACACGCCCTGTCTAAGTAATATTAGTCAATGTTAGAAGTCAATAATAATACTCTGAAAAACATAGTGCTTAGAATCTAGCATACTCTGCCTAAATGAGAAATTATCGTATACCAGATTTCATTGAATTTTTTTTTTCTGTAAAATATTTAAGACTTGCTTTCATAGTTTGTAAAAGCCTAAAATATCTGTATGAAATTACTCGAGAAATTTTGAAGAGTAGCTAAGAAACAGGAAAAATTCCTATTAACCGATTTAATAATTACCTGTCTTTGCGAGTCTAAAATAGCCGAGGCCAGTGATCTTGGAGCTACAGCAACAGCGGTTCCTCCTCTACCAAATCCACTCTCAAATTCTTCTTCCTCCGACTCCTGGAAATAGTCCAACTCATTTCTATTGCCGTAGATGCTCAGAGCGGGCACAGCCAGGCGGTGGTGAACGTGTGAGGGGCCTGTGTCTGTGGCCTGTGTGCCATTGGCAGACTTGAGCTGTTCAGCGAGGCGGGTGCGGACCGAGGAGCGGACGAGGGCGCGCCTGGCAGCCGTGCGGGGGGCTTTCCTTGTCACCTTTAAAATATTTATATTCATTTATTAATATCGAACAAACTGTACATCCATTCCAAGGAGGCTGTAAAGATGATTATCGCTCAAGAAAAGGAAACAGAAATTCTTATAAAATAATGACAAGGATTACACTTTTTTTGTCTAAGCTTATGAGAAAATATTTTCCTTCTTTTCTTGGGACATGTACATTTTTACAGCTTCTATGACCTGCCCCGTTTGAATGGCTACGAAAAAAAAAAATTGTAATAGAATACATTACAAACCTTTCGTCGCCTTCGTTTGACTGCTTTCTTCTTAGTTTTGATTGGAAATTTTTCCCCTTCCCTTATCTCGTATTCGATTACCACTTTCCTGGTAGTTCTTCTTTTGCGACGTCTCCGAGTGGTGGTTTTGGGTCGAGTTGTTGCCCGCCTGGTCCGAGAAGAGCTGGCAGTGGCTTCAGGTCGGGAAGTGGACGAAGAGGGCCCCGCAGACCTAGAGGTGCTCGCCCGTGAGGAACTTCCCTCGGGGCCGTTGGTAGTGTGTCCAGAGGTGGAAGGCTGATTGTTATCCGGCTGATTGGGGCGATTGGTGCGGGTGGTGCGAGACATCCTGCGAATGGCGGCTCCGATGCGTCGGGTCATGTCTTCCAAGTCCAGGTTAAACACCCTCGGCTGGTTTTCCGCGCACACCTGGCAATACCACTGATTCTCGGGCACCTGAGAACATCAAATACATTTTTCTTTCATCTTCTAGTATTTTATAATGTTTTTACATAGCCTATATTTATTATTTCATATTATGCAAAAAACATTATGTATTTATTTGGAAATTTAAATGCGTGATTTAGATAATGCAGTGAGCTTACTTCGTGTAAAGGTGGATTCAGGCAGTGCATGTGGAAACCAAGATCACAATTGTCGCATAAGAGCATTGTCTCTTCAGAATTTGACATTCGACATACCTGCAAGAAAAAATAAGAGTCATGGCAAAGGTTGCTTTTGGCCACCAAGACTAGGTATTCGAAGGATTTATTTTTATTTTTTATTTAACGACAATACAAATTAAAATACAATAATTTCATCGCAAAACTTCTGAACTGAAATAAATCTGTTGATCGACACTGTTTAATCAAAAGAAAATCATAACACCTATTAGTTATGAAAAATTAAGCCATGAAACTAAAAAATATTCAATACCTTAACATCCAATTTTGGATACAACAAGTGATTTTTTCTAAAGTAACATTAATTTGAAACAAACGTAATTTAAAAAAATTGCGCAATGATAATTTTATGGAACAGTACCTATAAACACAGAGATAAAACGTTGTATAAAATTTTTGTAAATTGATTTAAATTTACCTCACAAAATGTTGTATCCTCAAAAATATGATCTTCATCTGAAGAGATTCTGGGATTGGCCGGAACAGTTTTAATCACTTTCCCTCCAATCTTCCTCCTGACATGGATGTTAGAGAAGGTCAATCTGTCCACCGGACAGGTGTTCACATTCTTAGACCATTCTGTTATACAATCAGCACAGAAGAGATGCTCACAAGATTCTGGTGTCCCAATATCTTGATTTGAAAATGTCAATAGACAAATTGGACATTTCTCTGAATTCCCATCAGACATGTCCGATACATTCCCTGTTTGGCTTGGGGATGGCATTCCCTGCCTTAAGCTTTTGCTTTTGGGACTTTTCTCTAATTGAGAGACTCCCACACGCCCATCAGAGTCCTCGCTTGTGGATTCCCAATCGGAGGAGTCATCTAGAGCTCTGCTGTGGCCAGCCGATTTTCTGCGAGAAATGCCGATGGAACTACCACTGCTGCTGCCCTCAGAATCGCTACTTATTGCAGACTTCTAAAATAAATATAAAACATTTTATTCCATGTAAGTCCAATATATATATATAACTCAAATATCTGTGCATTTTTAACATGTAAAACAACGTACTCGGAATTTTTTGGACCTCGAAATAGGAACGTCACTATCTTCGCTGTCGGAAGAGGAAGAAACAATTCGCGGCCTCCTCCTGTTAGCCGCTGAGGGCAATTCCCCGTCACTGCTATCGTCACTCATTTTGGACGAGAATACCTTTTATCACACTTTAATCGGGTAAAACATTTGTAAATAAATCGATATTTCATCTATCAAAAACGAATGTAAAATGTTCATAACATCATGAACAAAATGGCAAACGGTTTGTACACAAAACTGCTAGTAGAGCATTTTTTTCTCGTCACATACGAAATACATGATGTAAAATAATAATCAACTTGAATAATACCACTTTATTCACAAATAACAATCAATAATGCAAACACGAAAAATGACTACATTGACAGCCAAGCGGTTTACGGTTCTCCGAAAACAGCCATTTTTATTTTATATTTTACAACATTCGTGGCTACGTTCAACTTTTCAAAAGTAGGTAGGGTGAGAAATGCGCAATAACGGTTAGGGGTTTGTTGTTCAACTCTGCATAAGCTTGAAAAAAATCATTATTATTACGTACTTTCATATAAATTTTTTTTTTTTAAACCTAACTTAAAAAATTAAAGCATTTTGAAAATTATAATCAAATTCTGTTATCATGCTTGTTTTTTTTTTTTTTTAATTTTCAGTGTTGTTTACACAATCAAGTCTTTTTGAGTAGTTTCTCCTATATTTGTTTCGTGAAATTTATCGTGATTCCACATATAACCATCAAAATTATCTCGAATGTTTCCTTGCTGTTTTTATGTGGTGTGATATGTGTGAGTACCTACAGCAATATTTACAATAATAGAATATGGTTTGAGATATTCACGGCTAAAAGAATTAACGCGAATAACTTTGGCGCATTATATAACGTGTTGCCCTACCTCCCCCTACGATCCAACATTTCGGACTGTTCGGATTGAGTTACAGTGTCCGTCATGGCAGATGTACCTTGAGATGGAAAAGAAACACGCCATAATACCCAAAAGATGAATCGCGATAATAATGCTGATATAATTTGTTACGAAACAAATTTAAGGAGTCCGATAAAGGTAACATTTCCCGGTTATCTAGACTCTAGACGGAATTTTTGTATTTAATTTCTTGTTTAAATTTGAATCGAATTGGTCTGGAGACCTATTAATTAATTAATAAACTTTGCTTACCTAATTTCACTTAGGGAAAGTAAACGGGGGGGGGGGAGGGGGAATAAACAAATCGATGAGGAAACGACCAAAAATAATTAAAATATTAAATGAAATTAATTTACCTGGGTTTTAAACGGCTTTTCACCCCAAAGGAGTAAGGGGAGGGGGGATTGGAAGTTATTTAAAAAGTTATTCGGGACCTCTACTTGTCACAACTTATTATTTACTTTAAGTTGATAAAAGAGATAGTGCAGATAATGTTGTTGTATTTTCCAGGAATGTAATCTACGAGCGGGGGGATGTTTGACCCCCCCCCCCCTTATATACGTCCTTGCCTATGGTTTCTTGTAACAATCTATTACTAATTGGTAAAGCGATTGGGAGATTATAACAGGGTGTTTTATTTATGTTATGTATAATGTAATAAGTATTTGTTTTAACTTTTAAAACAAAGTTGTTAACTCCCCAAAACTTAGACCCAAAGCTAAACGAGAAGATTTAATTCATTAAATATAGTATATTTTATATCTTTTCGGTGTGTTAATACGTGTGCTTAGATACAAACTGACCTTTTGCCACTATTAATAATAATAATTGGATAATTTGTAGAGCGCCGGTTTTGTGAGAAATCACCTAAAGGGCACCTATTAACTATTTTCTCAATCCATTATATTTCAAGTATTTTTACAATATGGAATTATGTATAAAAACGTTGTTTTCAGAATGAGAGTGCAAAATACAAAAAGAAAATCCTTGTTTTTTAAAAATAATTTCGTTTATGCAATTATATTTAGAAAATTATTTTTATGAAGTAAATAATATTTTGAAACTTACATAGCCTTGGTCTTCTCACCATTTTTTCATTCATTTTCATAAGTACCTAACTTAATAATAAAAACGTAAATTTACGAACACGCATCCCAATGTCGCATCCGCCATTTTGAAATACTTTGTCTTTCTTTCGAAAAGTGGATTCTAGAAATCGGACGGCAAAATGGGTCGTATGCATGCACCTGGGTAAGTTATTACCGCAAATTGCATAATTCACTTGTATATATGATACCCTTATGATTACGACCCTTATTTTGCAAAGTAATGGCTAAGCAAACACACTGTTTAAGTATTTCGTATACCTCGTGGCCAATTGCCACCTAACCGCATGGCTGTCATGTTTACTGGAAATATGATTATTTTTCAGTAAGGGAATATCCCAGTCTGCTCTTCCGTACCGTCGAAGTGTACCTACATGGTTAAAGTTCGACCCCGAAAATGTGAAGGATGAAATTGTCAAACTGGGAAAGAAAGGTTTGACCCCATCCCAAATCGGTAAGTCCACTGACGTTTTGTAACTTAACCTCTTCTTGTAAATCTAATGCTATTTTATTTAATACTGATTTAAAGTGCTTTCAGTTGTTGCGTACATTTATCTTTACTATTTATTATTTTATTTTTCAAAACGCCGGAAATAAATAAATCAAACAATACGGATCTTCAAGTAATTGTGTTGGTATTGACAAGATAACTAGCTCTCTTCTCTCACGCCATCACATTGATTAGCTTATAATGCTTATAATTGAAGCCTTCTTTTTGTCTATGAATTGATTTTAAAGAATATGCTGCCATTTACGTTTTAGTTTTTTGTTTCTACGCCAAATTAATAATATTGCACTAAATCTGGACCATTCTCAATGATTCTGCAGCCAGAATAAAAATTCCAATGAAATTGCCGAAGTTCGCCTCGCTTATTTAGCACTTACAAGCGTTGTTGATATTTATATATTTTTAAAACTCTACATATATTATGAAACAGTTAAATACACAGTATGAACAAAAAATATTTATTTTATATATCATGGGTACTGAATTCTGTCTACTCTGCCGCCCTTACAAAATTTATTGTCATTTAATGCACTGCAATTGTGTAAAACAATAATTATTCAGTTATTCCTCACGTGATACTACCCAGCTATCAATAAGACATTGGTTCGTGTAATAATAAGTAAAATTCACAGTAAACTTTCAGGATTACTGGACACATTTAATGCAAATAATTTTTCGAAGAAAACCTTTTGATTCATCTTGATTACTATAAAAGACCACAGGAATGAATGAATCCAAATGTTCCATTTACGTTGAACAACCCTGACTGAAAAATGTTATTCCTGAAACAAAATGTCCCATTTACATTTAAGCGGTGGAAACCTTTCTGCTAATAGTTAATTTAAATGGTGGTTAAATTAGGTAGGTAGTTTAATGGTAGTTAAAAGTTGTATTTAGATTTCTGAATTGCTTGATGCACAACTGTGTTTATCGGTTAGTTGGTCAAGCGGTCCAAAGTGTTGAGTTCCTCGGCTATTACACATACACCTCGGCCTGTGGTTCACACCTTACTTCATTAAAAACGTAGGCCCAAACATATCTGTAATAGCAATTGACCCGCAGTCCTAACGACCAGTTCGACCTCTACGATGTATCAGCGAATAGCCCGTTGAGAAATGGCACGTAGGGATTTGAGCTTATTGCATATCTTTTGACTTTTTTGTTTATAGATTTTTATTGACTGATTTTATTCAGTTGTGCTGCAGCCATGTTTGTTTATGGAAAACCAAAAGCAGAGAATTAATATATTTACCATTATATCAATGGAACGAAAAAAATTGTTATAATAATGCTTGGACACTTTAATCTGTGGGTCGAGGAGCACGGTTCAAAGTCCTCCGCCATTGCACAAGCGACATTATTGTAATATCTGTTTCCCTGTAATTCTTTACAGCAGGCCTGGCCAACCCAAATGGCACCACGGGCCGCATTAATGACCTACAATTTTCCAAGGTCCGCAGGGGGGTGATCAAAAATATATTAAATTATTTTTTATAGCATTTTAGTGTATTTTGTATTTTAAGTACCGGGTTGCTACCTTTAATTATTTAACAATAAAGAAAACACAAAACACTGAAAAAAATAAAATGTTACAACAAAAGCATATAATATAATAAAATACATTGGTAAGAATGATAAGAAGTCCCACATAAATAGGTATTATTTATAAATGAAAATTGCAGAAATTATATACATCTATTTGTGTCTCGATATATAAAAGAATTGAAATAAACAATACGAACAGATTATTTTTAAAGTGAAATATATATGTTATATAGAAATCATATTCCCAACGGTTACTGATTTTCTTTTTTCTTCAACAAGTTTCCTTTTCTTCGAAATCATTGTTTAACGACTAAAAAATAAATGTAACAATTAAATATATATTACTACAATAAGTGCACCCGTTTTGCTGTGGATACGCAACGTGAGTAAATCTAAATACTAATCTGCACTGATTGGTCCTTGTTATGCAATCGGACAAGTTGCGTGTCCAGAGCTCCACTAATTCCTAAAGAAAAAGAAAAAAAATACTTTATACATGACCGCAGGCCGCACATAAGGGCGCCGCGGGTTGGCCAGGGCTGCTTTACTGAGATATTCTTGTCTTTAGTATTAGCACTGGACCCTTTCTCAGTACTATGCTGTTTGATTAAAAAACTTTAATTTATTTAAAATCACAATGACCGTTTATTGTTTTACGCACAATACAAATATGGTTTAAGAGGACCCACGTCCTAATAACTCGCTAGTTGGATTTTGTCTGGAGAGTTCTTGCAAAAGGAACGACTTGACACTCTTAGATGGGCTATGCTCGGTACACGTCGTAACCGACATCATGTGACCCGAACATAGCATAAACAACAGAACAATGATCATATTAATGTTATGGTATATTACTGTTATGATGATAGTACGAGAATAGAATAGAAATATTGCCAGGCTATTCGTAACTTGGAAATGTTGAACTTGGGCAGGTGTCATTTAATCTGTCCCATAAAGAATTTAGAGCGCTCATTGTGTGACAAGTGCATATTATAATAATTCACAATTTTTTTATTTGGAAAACATTTTAGCACAATTTCACTTCCAACAAGTATTTGAGGGCCAAGCAAAAATGCCACTCTCCAAAAGTACTATTTTTGGTAAATGACAAAAAAGCGATCAAAGAATGCTTTGCATTTTTCGTGTGATTTTTTTAGTAAAATCTTAAAAAGTATAATTCAAAGTGAAATATTATAATAAAAAATGTTGTAATAGTGTGTTCATTGGTCATGTTGAATTTATTTTGAATTCAGGCTTGTGATTGGCTTTTGTGGAGAGTGGTGATTTTCATCTAAACCCTATTTTCATTTCGATTTACGATATTACGGATCTCAAACACCATCTTGTAGCTACGGATATTACACATGGATTGGCATTTATAATTCAATTTCGTCATTTATGGAGAGTGGCGTTTTTGCTTTTAAATCCCACATTTGTTTGATATTATTGTGCCAAATATTTATTTTCTGCTAATTCAAAAGTTATAGGTTTTGTCGATCACTATGAAATTCAGAGCTGTCGATTTGTGTTTTAAAAAATAATTGTTTATTGAAAATTATTCCTAAAATTTGTCAGTTTATGTTATCAAATATTGAGGTGAAATATCACTTCAATATTACTGTGCAAACGTAAACCTCGTTCTTCCGTTCAAATAGAATAAAAAATATTCACTTTAATAATGTTTAGTTTTGATTGAATTCCAGGTGTCATCTTGAGGGATTCCTATGGAGTCGCTCAGGTCCGATTCGTGACCGGCAAGAAGATCCTCAGAATCATGAAAGCCAATGGCCAGGTTCCCGATTTGCCCGAGGATCTCTACTACCTCATCAAGAAGGCTGTCGCCATCCGAAAGCATCTGGAGCGCAACAGGAAGGACAAGGACAGCAAGTTCAGGCTGATTCTCGTAGAGTCCAGAATTCACCGTCTCGCCCGCTACTACAAGACAAAGAGGGTGCTCGCTCCCAACTGGAAGTACGAATCTAGCACCGCTTCCGCCTTGGTGGCATAAATCTAACTTTACTATTCTAATCTTTAATAAAGACCTTTGAATATTATACTTTTCTTTACGTAATTGTCCTGTTTTATTTACTCTACTAGCGTCCCGGATATAGACAATTATCCAAACACTCCACACGGCGTTCGTTCCTCAACTAGGAAGTAAATAATTAATCTGTCAAAGGGGTCAAATAAATTTTATGAAATCATTTGCAAATATGATAATATATTCGAGCACTTCCACCAATGTATAACTATTGCTCGATACCACTTGTTGCGCTTGTCTAGCTCGTTTGTAGCACCTTGACAAAGTTATTGACAATTTATGTTAACCTTCTCCTGGATGCTTTAGACATTCTAATATCTTACTTAATACCTAAGAGCGAAAAACTTAATTGTGTGTAGAGCAAACAAACAAAAACAATACCAGGTGATCTGTCAACATTTGTATATAAATGTAATATCCTTTTTATCTAGAGCAGTGGTCACTAACTTTTTTGAGAAAAGGGCCGGATTGATGTTTTTGAAAACCTGGGGTCCTTATGAAAATAAATTCCTATTCCGGCTAGAATCCAATTAGAATATTAATTTATTTTAGGAACTACATACGTTTCCTAGGAATTGAATACAATGACGGATTACATACATTTCCGTTAACAAATGCATGATGAAATATGTCATATTTTGTCACATGTTTTGCAGTGTAGTCGCTACATATATTCTTAAAAATTTATATACAAGTTTATTCTTTTCTAACAAGCACCACTTTTTGCAAATTAAACTTTTGTTTTTCAAGAAAGTCGACGTTCACAAAAAAGAGTCTTTGTTTTTCCCAAGCAAACAACTGTTTATTAAATACGCGGCACTCGGCATCTAGTTGTGGAAACGTTTCTTTGACATCATTATATTGGGGCATTATAAATTAATGAAATCAATCGAAATTTTCGAAACTATCTCAATTAGGGAAATCACCACTAAACACTGATACTATTCCTTTTTTAAGCTATCACGATAGACAAGCGACGAGTGCACTGAATATTTTTGATTCAGCCTCGAGCATTTAAGTAAAATATGAAATTAAACAAAATAAGGCATTCAGTCCCACGCTCGAATACTTACACGAAGCCGCTGAAATGCACCTTTTGGTGAAATCATTAATATTAGTGGACACACCAATAGACATTCTTTAATAGTATTGGTGGCTGCAAAGTTACCAGCGTCAAATTATAACGAAAGGAAATAAACATTTTAGTTTTATGTGAATATTTCCATCAAGACGGGTAATCATCCTTTTGATTAGTTCATTCAAATTAGCGCAGACGTGTATTCTTGTAGGAGAACGGTGAGTGAAAGAACAAGTATTCTATTGAATGGGGCAGGTACGAATAATGTATTTGAAGATAATAACGGCTTATGCGGGAAGCTTTCAACTTTGAGCTTTAAGCTTTGATGTTTGAGCTTTGAGGAATTTTTCGGAGACTCATCGTTCAGAATTGAAACGTTGCTTGAAATGGGATTAGCTACACAGATAGGTTTTGTTTCAACAAAATTATACAGGGTGTCCGGAGGTAAAGTGCAGTAACTTCGGGAGGTGATTCTATAATATAAGTAAAAAAGGTACAAACTTACCGATAAATTTGCTGTGCGCCCGCCTGCGATGTTGGATTGTTGTGAGTCACCCGTATCATAACAGCGTAAAATAGTACCTAGTGCTGGCCGCATACGACGGACTGATTTTATCGTTTTACCTAAAAAGTACCCCTTAAAGCTGGAATTTCGAAAAAAATAATTTATCTTTTTTACTTATATTATGACGTAGATCACCTCCCGAAGTTACTGCACTTAACCCCCGGACACCCTGTATAATACAGGAATTATCCCACTAGATTGGCTTCGATACACTTTTGTTACTCTCCCAAAGAAAGCAAAAGCAAGAAAATGTAGTGGTCAACGCACAATTAGTTTATGAGCCACTTATTAAAGATATTTTTGAGAATTATACACTGACGCATATAGCGCAAATCGTAAAGTGGAAGAAAAGATAGGTGTACCAAATTATGGCTTTCGAAATGGGTTGGGTATTCATGTACTAATCCAAAGATGTAGAGATGTGAATACAAATGTACACGCATGCTTCATATTTGATAGAGTTAGTTAGACATGAGAAAATGATTCAAATTCTGAAAACCTCTGGGATAGACTATAAGGATAATAGGTAATCTTTATTTGTACCAGAAAGCAGCAGTAAGAGTAAAACAATGTCTTACAGACAAAGTAGAAATAAAGAGGGGCGTGCGACAGGATGTATTCTTTCACCTTTCGACCAGTCAGTGGTTGAGTGGGCATAGCGTTTGGGTCCCACCTAGGCGTTCTGTGTTCGATTCCTCGGCTGGCTGGCTAAGTCCTCCATCACAACACAAGCAACATCTTCCGCTTAGTGTGGTGGTAGTAGGAGATTTTCAAATGTTGTTGGGTTATTCGTAACCCGGGAATGTGTGTCTTTCTTTAAAAAAAAAAAACCTATGCTGTTCAACTTATATTCAGAAGAAATATTCAATGAAGCTCTGGAAGAAGCTACTCAAGGACTTGTTGTAAATGGGAAGATTCTGAACAACCTGCGTTATTCAGACGATACGGTACTTCTAGCAAGTAACATTGAGGGTCTACAACTTCTGATGAATCAAGTAGTGAAGACTTGTGAGAATTTTGGGTTAGGGCTGAATGTATTCAGCAAGACAATCAACAACTGAGGAATCGTGATGGTGATATCGCAAGAGATAAAAGATGTTCCCCATTGTCATCAGGGATTATTTGATAGTCCGCGCCGGAGTTAAATTTTCTACTTCATTATCGTATTATGTTAAATGAATTTTATAATTTCTATACCTGCTATATCCGATTTTTTGATAAAATGATCCGAGTATGACATCTTGTTCACATTTCTGCGAGGATCGCATTTGAACCGATCATTGAGTTTCAAAACCTTCCTTTTTTTTTTTTTTTTTTACATTAGGTCCACACAGGAGGCCCTGAGGAAAATAATTTCCCTCAGGGCCTATGTCACCTTTGGGGATGCTGTATGGAGGGTATTTTTAAGGAAAGGAAGGAGAGGAAGTTCTGGGAAGGAAAAAGGTATGAGGGTTGGGTAGGAATCTGGGGTTCAATGTGTCTAGATCATCCGCCGCCAAGACCTAGACAATGAACCCCATGAACCCGGGCACCCCTGCTAAGTCACCAAACGTAGCGAACCACTTGGGGTGACCTATGGCAGAGGTGTTGGTTATCCAATAAATGGTTCCCGGGGCGGCGGTACCCATTCCCGCCTCCCAAATTGAAATTCCTTATCATGACCAAAAACCATGTTAAAACTACGAGTGCGAAACGAAATCTGCTAATTATACAAGAAGTTATATCAAAACCCGCTATATCGGATTCAATCAATCACAAGCAGTTATTTTGCCATTCGTTTTTATCGAAAATACTTAAATATTGTTAGACATATAAAATGAAAACTTCGAAATTATATTACTTCAATTCATTATAAAAAAAAATTAAATGCAATTACTTATTTACGCTAGAGATGTGACAGTTTTTTTTGCTGTTTTCTCCAAATCAATGAAAGTTTATATAGCTGATATAGAAATTACATGACTAAAATCATGATCCTCATTTTCAGCAGAAGTTAAAGGGTTTTCCTCACTGTTCGCAGGGGATGTAAGTTCTTCAGCAGCAGCTAAAGTAAGATTTTCCACAACGTCATCAAAGGTTGATAATTGGTGCTCCATTGTCTGCAGGGCTTTTATGATGTTGACCAATATCACCAGAGTTTTGAGAATAATCATATATTTTGGGTTGTTTGTTGTGTTCACCATGATTCTCGGAGATTAATAGATGCTTTGATGGACAATGGACTTTTATTGATGTTCTCCATTGTCAGCGGAGATTATAGGGTGTGCACCAATATCATCAAGTGTTGTTGAATGGCCACCGATAACCGCAGGGATTACATAATTATGTTTACTGTGACCCAAAGGTATGTATTACTTTTTAGGGATGTTTACCGGAATCTGTAACAACACGAACAGACTTTTGAGAATGATCGCCGATATCGGAGAATTTGTTTGGTTTACCATTACCCACAGGGGTTGCAGAGACCATTGCGTTAGAAAGTGTCAGCTTTCTGTTCCCCAAAAGTATCAATAACGTCATCAAAGTTTAAAGATCGGGCCATAGAATTTTCAATAGAAAGAATAACCAAATTATGTAGCCTGTCTTGTGCCATTGAGGTTCTTATATAGATTTTTTATTAATTTTATATTTTGAAGAGATTGATGCAATCTGTCACTGAGATTTTTTGCAATTAAATGTTGGCGATGGATTTGCAAATGCCCGGGGAACATTTTGTTTTAATAATAACGATAATAAAAATGGATAATTTTTAGAACGTCATTTTTGTGAAAAATCACCTCAGTGACGCTCTATAATTTATTATAAAATAAAAAAAAAACGCCTTTTGCATCTAATCCTAGAAAACACTTTCTTGCAAATAGAGTAGTGGATGCTTGGAACAAACTCCCACAACATGTCATCGATGCAACTAAAATAAACCAATTCAAAGCTCTATTGGATTCATATTTGGAGAGAAGAAAGGACTAACTTAGTTTAAACTTAAAACAACTCAATTACTGTCAAACTCATTGTGAAATTAGATATGAGCTCATCAGAAGAATGCTGCCTGCTCATTATTATATAATAATAATAAACTATATATTACATAATGCTACATCTAAATTTATTATTTACAAATATTATTTTAAGTGGCTTATAAAATCCAATAGTGCCCAAACATGGTAGGGGCTCCATCTGGCAGCAGATGGAGCCCCTGTTTTTTTTTAAAAATAATAATGCTATGTCTAAATTAATTATTTACAAATATTAAATATTATTTTAAGTGGCTTGTAAAACCACGATAGTGCCCAAACATGGTAGGGGCTCGATCTGCTGCCACTGATATTATGTTTGATAAAGAAGTTGACTTTCTCATGAAAAAATCTCTCGAAACATTAAATATTGATTCGCCTTTAGTATCTTATATCAAAGTCCTCGCAAAGAGCAGTTCTTCACAGATTTCTTGGCCTACAATAAAACGAACATTTGCCAATAGTAGTGGATCATTACCGGAGAAAGTAGATAAATACACAAGAATCTATCAACATCATAACTCATTTCATCGATACGTATTTGAAATGTGTTGTTGCTTAAAGGAATTTTTTTAGCGTATCATAGACAGTTTTGTGTAGAACAATTTTTAAAACATCTTCAATGGCTGGCAAAATTAGTTACTCCCCGATAGTATGCGACTTCTCTGAGTTTGCTTTGAGTAGCGAAATATTGTAAGACGCCCGCGAACCATCATCGTAAGATATATTGTTTCATTTAATTATAAAATGGATAACCACAAAGTGATAGCTAATTTCAAAAATACATCATCGTCTCTTTTTGAGGTTGAAGCAAACATACCATCCACCGTGGGTCTCTTCTGAAGTTTTTCATTCAGTGTTTTCTAATCTCTACCTGTTTTATCAGGGTGACTCCTTTGAAGATGATCCTCAAGCTTGGACATAACTTAATACTTTGTTGCATAAAAAGCACATTGTCTGACAATGATGGAATGAAGTCAAACTTGAAATAATCAACGTTATATATTGCCTACATTTTTTTTGGATTTGGCCATCTTTAGTAACATATATCTGAAGACAAAAATTTTGCTATTTAAATGTGATACCATATTGCATTCAAAATAGATTCCCAGTGTAAAATCTTATTTTAATCGTCAGAGATCTTTTATATAGATTTGAAAGAGATGAATCATGTATGCATAGAACATTGTCTTTAATATAGAAAGAAAACCATTAATAAATAGGTATGTGTGCATAGTGGAATCTCAAAAATAAGTTGGATCGCTATAATAAAACTCATTTGCCCATCTAAAGACAAACTAAAGCCAACCAATAACTATTGCAAATATTAAGTAAGTCATCATCATCACAATTGGCTCTACAACCCGTGGTGGGTCTTGGCCTCAAGAGTCTTCCTCCACTCATCTTTGTTTTGTACCAGCTCTCTCCAGTTTGGCAGCTCCAAGGTACATAGGTCTTTGAGGACGTTGTCGGTCCATCTTAATTTTGGCCTTCCCAGGCTCCTTCGCCTTACAGGTCTAGATTTTAGCAGGGACTTTGGTGCTTGATGCTCGGTCATTCTTTCCACATGGCCCAGCCACCGAAGTCTTCCCAACTTTATGAATTTTGTCACATTACAGAGTATAGAGCTCATCATTGTATCGTCTTTGCCAAAATCTATTTTCTAGAATCGGTCCGAAGATACGCCTCAAAATTTTCCTTTCAAAAACGTCCAGTGCTCGCTCTTTCCTCTTAGTTAGAACCAATGTCGGAGCTGCATACGTGAGCACTGGTCTAATAAGAGTTTTGTACACTTATATCTTGGTGTTTCTGGACAACAGTCTGGATTTTATCTGCTTTTGTAGGCGGAAGTAACAGCGATTTGCACTCACTGTGCGCTTCTGAATCTCCCCTGTAGTTAGAAAGAATACATAGGTTGGCCAATGAACTGAGGTCGCTGACATACTTAATTTAAACTTCGATCCATTTAAAGTCAAATTAATCCACCACTTTCTAAATGTAAATAATGAATGATAAATCATTTTATTTTATTTTAATTTTCTTTTGTTAAAATTAATGTGTTTTGGTTCTTTTTTCTTCTTTTTTTGCCCATGGGTATATGAATTGTACCTACGAGTTCTCTAAAGTCATCCAACTGTATTTAGCATTACATATATTCTTATTGGTTATATTGTGTTTATGCTTTATTCATGTAATTTGTAATCTTTTTTATCTATGTTATGCAGTAATTTTAAATGAAATTTGTAAAATGTAACGATATGAAAAAGCCCAATAGGGCGTCAATAAATAAATAAATTATTCTTGTTAGTTATCAGGGATCCTAGGTATGTGAAACTTGGTACCGTTTCAAAATTTTGAATTCCACATGAGAGAATTGGGCTTTGTTGGATGCATTCTACGGCCATGTATTTGGTCATCTGCTGATTTACTACGAGACCCATGTTTTTGGCAGAACTTTCAAGATTTATGAAAGCGTCACGTAAAGCTTCGGGAGTTTTCGCGATTATATCGATATCATCCGCGTTGGCCAATAGTTGCACAGGGTTGTCAAATATCGTTGCTCTTATATCAATGCCTGAGTCAGAATAACTTTTTCTAAGGCTGTGTTGAATAAGATGCAGTAGTAAGGAGTAGATAGTATCTTTTGAGTACTTACCTACAAATATTAAGTAAGTACTCAATAGATACTATCTATGTTAGGTTAGGTTAGGTTGTTAGGTGGATTAATATATTTACGGGAAGCCAAAATTTTGGTGACCGTCTGCCTAAATGGGATTCTCTCTCGTGGACCCCCATTTATTTTTGTTTTTGATTTTTACATTAGCTCCCAACAGGAGGCCCTGAGGAAATAAAATCTCTCAGGGCCTATGTCATCTTTGGAGGTGCTGTGTGGAGGGTCTTTTAAGGAATAGAAAGGAGAGGAAGTTCTGGGAAGGAAAAAGGTGGGATAGGTAGGAATCTGGGGATCAATGTGTCCAGGAGTGACGGACGTATGAATCTATCCCTCCGTCCGGCCGGGGAGATCAAAAGGCCTCAACCAGCCTCTCCCGATCCGGCCTGCCACGCAGTTGGTGGGCAGATGCATCCGCTGCCAAGACCCGAACAAACCTAACCCCATGAACCCGGGCAGCGGGCATCCCTGCTAAGTCACCAAACGTAGCTAACTACTTGGGGTGACCTATGGCAGAGGTGCTGGTTGTCCAATAAATGGTTCCCGAGGCGGCGATACCCATACCCGCCTACCAAAAGATTTACATCTCATGCAGACCTAATTTTTTTTTTCATAAACATTACTTCTAGCAAGTCAAAATCAAAAAAGAAGAAGACCAAATATAAAAAGAATGTTTTTTTCTGCTCTCCTCAACATTTGTCTTTTTGTGGATAGGTTTTATATATCTCACTCATCGAATTTGTGTTTACTTTAAATATTTATTATGAAATACTTACCGGAGATTTTAGAAAAAATATTAATTTCAGTGTATGTATGCAATATCGAAAATAAAAGTAAGTAAATGCTATTTTTATTATATTTTCACCCTTTTTTCTCGCTTCCAAACTTATGAACAATGAGAATAATGTTTTAAAAATAAAGGCTGCCATTAGGTGAATGTAGTACAATCTTCAAACAAGCACCATCATTATTTTAGTACTTTCGATGCATTACTGCTCTCTATACTCTCGTTTTGCCCACAATTTGGGCAAAAGGTACTGGGTAAATCCGTCGTGTGGAGGGCATTTAACCACTGCGTAAAGTCATTTTTTAGACACAATTTTTTCCCTCCCAAAAAAAAGAAGACCTCTATCTATAGCCAGGCAGTATTTTCAACACCCATAAAGTACAAATTGTGAGGCACGATGAACGCCGTTCTATTTATTTAGAATAAGTGTGTTTACATTCAGTAAATTGAAATGATTCCCACTTCACGACAAATATATAGAAATATGAAGTAAGAAAATTAAAAAAAAAACAAAGACAAAGCGCTATTCTGGGCATGGAACGGGATCCTCAAAAAGTCTGTATTCTGTGGAGATTTTAAAGCTCACATAAAGTTCCCCAAATAATTTTTTTTTGTATTATTTAGAACATCATAAATATATCTATGCATAAATTACATTAGTCCCGCAGGCTCCGGACAGTTGAAACTACCCGGAGCCAGTGGGAATACGACATCCCCAAAGAGGGTGTATTGTGAAGTAGAGTCGGAAGGGGAGGAAATGGAAAGAGGAAGGTCAGAAAGTGCCTTGTTATTCAAATCTGGTAATTAAATAAGGCAAAAACCATTTCAAGCAATGTTTTGGTTTGAATGGTAGCTTTTACAAGGGTAAACTAGTAAGCGGCCACGCGGTGGCTATTACAGTGCCGTACTCAAGGGAAAAATAACTTCATTTTTAAACACACAAAAAACGCCTAGGTAAATCTTAAACACTTATTTTTAAACCGCTTCCAGGTTTTAGCATGCAAGAAGTTGAGTATGTTGCTAACAAATAAAATTGACTTATTAAAAATGACGTGATATATACCATTTATATATATAGGTCCCACTACATTTTTGTCTTTGGGCGTGTCCGGCACTTCTAGTTCTTTTTTTTTTTAAATTTGCGAATATTGCACTGTGTATGCTCACAATAATCGCTAATATCATATTTATTTAAAATCGATAATAATGCAGGATTTGATATTTATTATACTTTCATACACTTCATGCGTCACGTTCATACTCACGTCCAGGTGTATATTTTTTATATATTGTAGGTTCCTTTTAATATAAGTTTTACGTCCTTCTACTCTAATTTAATTTCTACGTCATCCGTATATTGCTAACTCTTCTGATAAAGGTTTCACGTCCATGATGAATAATTTATTTTCGCGTCCAGTGTGTATTCCTTGTAGATACCTTTCTATATTATGAACAACTATCTATCAACATATATAAAGAAGAGTGTCTGTGGCGGGGGCTCGCGTGATGGACACCGGGTGTGGATTTGTTTTTTTATAGAAATCGACAGTTTTATTCCGAGTTTGATGATTTTTTGCACACCTGACTTTCAAATGTAGTCCAATATAGTTGTGATTGATGAATACTTGGAGCAGGTGAATGAGTTTATGTATTAGTGATATGAAAAGCTGATAGAAAGGTGAGATATTGAAAGAAGGGTAAATGCAGGTAAGGATTGAATGCCATTGCGTTAACAAAAAACTGTCCAAAGAAGCAAAACTAGCAATCTAGAATGGAGTGCTAGTACCTACCCTGATGTATGGCAGTGAGGCAAGGAACTGGCAGAAGGACGATGAAAGTAGACTGAATGTTATAGAAATGAAATCCTGAGTGGTAAGACCATGTATGAGAAACGTGGAGATTCGCAAAGATATGCAAGGCTTGATGTAAGAGTAATGAGTAAGATTAGGAAAGGACCCTCAGATGGTTTGGGCGTGTAAAGCGAATGAATAAAGAAAGGGGTTTAAGGAGAATATATGACACAAATGTGAATGGTAGAAGAAGTCGGGGACGACTGACGAAGACATGACACGATCAAGTGAATCAGATACTTGAGTCGGGCCATGTCAGAATAATAGAAGAGCATGTATGAGATGATATATGTATGTGAATGAAGCAAAGATTAAGTTGTTTGGCGGTCCGTCCTCTCTGCCTTTTTTTTTTTATATTAACTCCACACAGGAGGCCCTGAGGAAAATAATTTCCCTCGGGGCCTATGTCATCTTTGAAGATGCTGCGTGAAGGGTCTTTTTGAGGAGAGGAAGGAGTGAACATGGGTCTTGAAGAGACCCATGTTGTAGGAAGGAGGAAACACAGAGGCCGGCAAATCGTTCCACAGCCGAGCTGTTGAACTCAAGAACGAGTCGTAAAAACGACCAGTTCTCATGTGACAAATGTCAACCGTGTACATATGTTGGGCGAGCGTTTGGCGTGTTTCCCGACTATGCACCGGTGCCAAGGCGATCAATGACGCTAGTTCCTCGGAGCATCTTTCATAGGCATTTCGTCGCTTCAGTTCATTTAATAAATCGGGAGAAATGGCGCATTAATGTTGTTTTTACGATAAAAGCACATACATTTTGAAGGACATAAGACAAAGTGCGATTTGAAAACCACTTAAATAATCTTTTATAATTTTTTTTGAACGATTATCGTATAAATAATGGGTTTTTGAGAACAAATGCATACTTAACTCAAGTTCACGAAAAATGGTCTGTTAGACAAAAACGAACTAGAGCGACGATCTGCCTATCTGCACTAACGGCGTGCTGGTTAGTTAGTTAGACTTTCAAAAAAAGAGGAAGGCTTGTAAAACATGTCTAAAACTCTGCGTTATTTGAGGTATTGTTCAATTTTTTTGAAATAACTAATGACGAGAGAGACAAGACGGGAAGACTCTTCCATGAAAATAATAATAAATTAAAATAGTAACAAGCTAGCTTTGACCAAATAAGGACTCTTTGGTCAATGCAAGCTAGTAATAATTTTGTAGGCAACAACAAAAAATTATTTTTGTAACAACATTGAAAACTAAATGCCGTCAACATAAAAAAACCTAATTGCCGGTCATAATTTTGTAAACAGGTGGGTATCTTTTTTTTGTTTTAGTTACGTATGAAACTGAAACATAGCAAAACTCAATATAAACAAAGAATTATAATAATTTATACCCTCTATATCTAGGTACCTACTTTTAAGTTGGTTTTCTTCAAATTACCTTTTTCCAATTGCTTTGAATGATTAATTTTGCGATCTTTATTTTCTATATAGGTTGATTATATATATTATTGTAAAATTTTTCAGTTATTTATGTATGCCATGTAATAGGATTTGTCAATCTGTAATACACATTAAAAAAAAGGTTTCTGATTGTAAATTAAAAAAGATGCCTATTTACTGTAAGTGTTTTTGATTAAAACTTTTATTTTAGCTAGTCTTTGGTTTCTAGTAGTTTTGTATAATGCTTTTTTAATATCTCATTCCTGCCTATCTGAGGCCCTAGCACGCTTGCTCTATAACGATCGATAGGATAACTATCGGTAACTTCTCATCGTTCCCTAGGACAACGGCACATCGCTAACGTACAAACTTGATGTCGAATATGTCAAACAAGTTGATGTCGAATATGTTAAGGACACTTAGTAATTGTGAACTGTCACTTATTCGTTGGCGATCTGTAGTCATGCTAGGGAACGATGAGAAGTTACCGATAGTTATCCTATCGAACGTTATAGAGCGAGCGTGCTAGGGCCTCTGGTGGTTCATTGTTTTAATGTGTATAAAAAAATATTTTAGAACAATATTTTTCTATTCGTAAGTCCAGGGTACCATTTTACTTTTCAATTTTAATTATTCAGTGATAATAAATACTACAGTTCGATTTTTTTTTTTTTTTTTGGGCTTCTTTTTATACATTAGCCCCACACAGGAAGATCAGAGGAAAAAAAATCCCCTCTGGGCCTATGTCATCTTTGGCGTGGGTATTTTTAGAGAAAGTGTGGTGGGTATTTTTAGAGAAAGGAAGGAAAGGAAGTTCTGGGAAGGAAAAGGGTATGAAGCCTGGGTAGGAATCTGGGGGGTCAATGTGTCGAAGAGTGACGGACGTATGAATCCATCCCTCCCACTGCACTACGAAGCCATGAGTAGAAAGAGTCCGGTTGGAGAGGTAAAATGTCTCCATCAACCAGTCTCTCCCAATCCGGCCCGCCACGTGCTAGGTGGGCAAACGCATGTGCCGCCAAGACCTAGACAAAACGCATCTCTGCTAAATCATCAAATATAGCAAACCACTTGGGGCAACCTATGGCAGGGGTATTGGTTATCTAATAAATGATATCGGAGAGGAAACATATTTCTCTCTCATTCCTTACTAAGAAGACATCATTTATTCTTCAGGATAAACGAGATTTATGTTGGGGTAAGAGTATTCCTCTCTTATTATACGCGGTCTTAATATACAGAATTTCTACTATTATATCTATAATGTAAGTGTTCTGTAGTTTTATGTTTACAGTTTTTAGCAGCAAAAACCCGCGGAGCGGGTTTTTAAATGCTAGTCACAAATATTACGGCAAAACCTGTGAACTCACGATCATGAAATAAAGGCTTTAAGGTAGCGACAGACTCGCAGCTCACATCAAAAATAACACAATAGCGCTCGCCATACAATCCCATAGAGACCCGCCACACTTAAAAATATGATGTGCTGTGATCGCGGTTTGAATCTTCGCTAATCGGCGTTATTTTTCGTATTCGCTAAGGTCGCGATATCAGAAAAGTTACGCGACCACCCCTTCGCCGTAAATAAGAGAGGGGGTCATTTTGAATGCACGGAGCATGCACGGAGCTGTCAAGTTGACATATTCAGTACAAAGAAATGATATTCTCTCGACCGCTTCCGATTTCAACTGACCCCTTCTCCTGCCGTAGGAAGAAAAATTTTATAACGTAGTGTGTCGGTAGAAAAGATACTTTATAACGCAGTATCTTTTGATATGAGTTTCGTGTATGTCACCCGCTTTATCCTCAGTGCATTAAAACTTGAATAAGTTATGAGTTAACTGCCAGTGAAATGGTATCCAAGTAAATTATTTATAATGCTTTTTATTGAAATAATAATTTGAATAATAGATCACAATATTTTTTTGCAAAAAAAAAACCGTAAAAATATATTTTTTTAACTGTTATCAATTTGGGAGGCGGGATGGGTACCGCCGCCCCGGGAACCATTTATTGGATAACCAACACCTCTGCCATAGGTCACCCCAAGTGGTTCGCTACGTTTGGTGACTTAGCAGGGGTGCCCGGGTTCATGGGGTGAGGTTTGTCTAGGTCTTGGCGGCGGATGATCTAGACACACTGAACCCCAGATTCCTACCCAGCCCTCATACCTTTTTCCTTCCCAGAACTTCCTCTACTTCCTTTCCTTAAAAATACCCTCCACACAGCATCCCCAAAGATGACATAGGCCCTGAGGGAAATTATTTTCCTCGGGGCCTCCTGTGTGGACCTAATGTAAAAAAAAAAAAGAACTCCATTTTGAATAATATACAAATATAAATAACTTTAAAAAAAAGATCCATTAGATGAGGGATAAAAAATTCGTTAGATAAAAAGTAGTTATTGTAGGTTCCTAATTAAACTTACTTGGTACATTAATTTAATTGTATTAATGTATTTATTTACAAAGAACTACATTCCTGAATTCTGGATTTCCCCCACGCCAGCTACCCCACCTACGTAAAAGTACGTATTTTTTGTGACTGGCATAAAATCTTTTTCGAATAACCATGGAGATACAAATGAAAATGACCCAAAAAACCATGAATATGGCAGCGAAATTCTGAGGCATAGGTTGTAAAAAATATTGTATCAGTCATTGAATAATCATTTTTTATCGAATATCATTTTTCAAAAGCTTCGCATTATAAAAACGAAACAAAAGGAACCAATTACAAAAATAACCGGTTCCACAGAAAAATGATATTGAGCGATCCAGTGACACTAGAGTCGCCGGGCCAAAGTAGCCGCGACGGGAATATCCACCCACCATAATTATGTACTTCCCTTCCCTTCGCAAAGTTTTACAATTTCACAACGCTTCAGCCGCGGTGGACGTGCTGCTCAGTGTTGCTACTGTAAACCCGCGCAATTTATTACAATAATAAAACTATCAACTTATAAATTACATTTTACACTTTATTCCACTTTTCGTTTGCTGTGTATTTATAATCATCTTCGAAAGATGACACCAGTGTTTTGAGTTTATGAGTGAACTTAGTGTTTTTGAAAAAAACGAACGTTAAAAATGTCGGACAAATGTTTTTAAAGTTTTTGCAAAATTGATTTGTTGGTTTTATGATGGCGTGGATGGAGTCAGTGCATCATTTTGTTCTTATTGTGTTATTGTTATGCGTCTTTGGTTGGGGAACAGCTCAAATCTCTAATGAATTCGAGCTGGATGTGATTGGACGGTGTGTGCAAAAGTGCCCTTTTCAGGTAAGTTTTTCACTGTTACCTCTTCTCTGATAATCATAGGATTAATATTTATCACGAACTATCAATATCAAAGATGAAGAAGTAAAAGGTTTATCGCGAGAAATTTCCAATCATTTCTCAACTGTAAATCACGGTTTCAAAGTTTAATTTGCCATAGAAAGATAGATATTTGAAAGTTTTATTATTATTTATAAATTCACCAAAATACTATTGATAATACACAGAAGTGATAATACAGAAAGAAGAATTTTTCCTGTTATTTTTCATTATCTAAATATGTTTATTTTGAATTGGCAGCGATGATAACAAGACATTGACTTCTGATTACTTCTTCTATTTTAGTAAATGTCTGTCTGATCTAAGACGGAAACGGTCTTGTTTCTATTCTTATAGAATACAGAATATCAAATTATCGCTAATAAAATAATAATAGCTTTATATATCTTAGAAACCAATAAGAAACTGAGTGAACACAATAATACCGACCTAACCTAAACCTACCCCGACCTAAGATTTTCACCAATTTTAATTATTTTTTTATTATACCTAGATGCTCGTCGGTATCAACGAAATAATTATAATAGTCAGTATAAATGCATAAATAAACCAATAGTCAGTGTAAATACTGTACAAAAATACTCAATATGTCAGATAAAATGTTACTTACATACATTTAATTACATAGGTAAGTACATCAATAAAATCAGATGAGATGGAGCATTTTAACATACATTTATTGCGATCTATATTCCCACACACGATGTATTTTATTTTATTATTACGTGAAAAGAAAACAAGTAGCTAAATAATACAATTTACACAAAATTGAATATATCTTGTTAGACAATCAAGTGTGTATAATAATTACAAACTTAGCAAGTGTCTTACAAAATATTGATATAATTATCTAACAAGAATTATTATTTAATAGTAGCCGAATGACTTACTTTGATAGAGTCGTAATTATTTGTCTGATTATAGTAAAAATACAAAACAAAAATATCGTATTGCAATAAATTAGTCTCTTATTTTTGGTCACTATTATATTTGTTAAGTACGATAACTTTTAACCTAATTGATAATTCGTTTTTGTTAGGCCCTTACAAAAGTAATATATCTGATGTGTATCAAAGGCGTATGTTTCATTGTTTTTTTAATTTATTATACATAAATAATTGTTATAAGACGAGTTGCAAATGGGGTAGGTACCTACTACCTATCTACCTAGGAGAGTGGCAGATCATCACATGTTGCGAGAGCAACTGTCATTCAAATCTGTACACTTCCTGTACAATGAACGTCTCTATTTTTTTTTAAATTAATTTTCTAGTAATAGTTACCTACTAGGTCTCAAAGCTTCGGACAGGATGCCAAACAGGAGGGAATACATTTCCCCCAGGGTTTTTGCAATCTTTAGGGATACTGTGTGTAGGGATTAATGGAAGAAATAAAGGAGTGAACCTTCAAGAATGCCATGCGAATGTAGTAGGAGGGATGACGCGCATACTCCACCAAATCATTCCATCATCAGTTTGGGAGGCGGCTATGAGTACCGATGTTGATACCAATTATTGGATAACCAACACCTCTGCCGCAGGTCATCCCGAGTGGTTCGCTACGTTTGGTGACTTAGCAGTGGCGCCCGGGTTCATAGGGTGAGGTTTGTCTAGGCTTGGTGGAGGATGGGTCTGCCCTTGTTACTGCCCTTGTTAATTGCACGACTGAATATTTTTTTTATATTGCCTTCTAGAAAGTGAAAGCTATGTCCGTATGTTTTTAAATTTTCGATGCGTTTCGTATTAACGTAAACATTCACTGTCAAACATGTATAATCTTTCGGAAAGTATTATTTAAGGAAAATGTGCTGCTAACTCAATTCTCATAAAGAATTCCAAAATTATAAAAACATACTGACATAGCTTCTTCTTTTGAAAATAATTTTTGTTTTTAAATTAGAATTTGGTGAAAGTTTGGGTGTAGAAAAATGTTTTCTCCCGAAACCCTTTTTCAAGCGATTTCTGTATGTAAATATGAGAGTTTACGGCAGTTGTCCCATTCGCACGTTTCTCATTCGCATGTATCGTAGGTGTGTGAGCTTATTTTGAGCGAGACAGAATGACAGACAATGAAATACCTAAGCAATGTATAGGGTAGAAGTGTTACAATTTACAATATGTATTTGTTCCGATACCTACCTGTGTCTAATTCAATATAAACATAGAACACACCAAGCTAGGCATATCATTTACTAGGATTTTATTGCAGTATTGAACAAAAACTATGTAGGTAAACTTTCGTAATATTTACAACGATTTTCCAATACAGACGCAATATTGTCTTACATATTTTGTAGCTTTTATGTTTTAGCAATACTTCTGTATCCAGTATCACATATTACTTTGTTGTCCAATCATTTCTGGCTTTCACCCTTCAAGGGTGTTCTAGGCAATCATTTAAACTTGTGGAATAATGAAAGGTGAAGTTTAAATATTAAATTTTATTAAATAGGTAAATTTCAAAATTATAATGCAGATTGTATTAAATTTTATTTCTCTTTTTTTCAAATAATTTAAGTTCTTTATATCACCTCTTCTCCATTTTTTCTTTTCTTTTCTATTTCTCTTATTAATTTTCATTTTATTTTTATTTTTCAAAATTCTATTTATTAATTAATAATTTATTTTATTCTTTCTTTTGAAAATGATATAAAAAATATTAAATTACTGCCACCTCGGAACAGGCTCAGCCTAGTGAGGTGGCATATACCTAAAAGAATGTACATAAAATGTATTTTTTGGGTAATAAATAATAAAAATAAATAAAAAAAATTGAGGTCAGAATTCAGAAAGAGTCTTCTAAGTCAGAATTCTCGAATTCAGACTTAGAAGAGATGAGATGTTGAATGGAGGGAGGCAACTTTTGATAAGGCTTTAAAGAAGAGAGGATATTTGTTTAGAGAGGGACAACCAAAAATATGTGAGTTGCGAAACAACTTTTGTTGTGGCTAGTGTAGAATTTATGTTATGGATATTAATTTTTTTCCAAGTATCATTTTAGCCGCTTGCAAAGCTAAGTCTATAAAACTATCCGTTTAATAACCAGTACTAAGTACTAACGGCTTGGACTTATGGGCCGGTGGTACTCGCTCGAAAGGAATAAGAAGGAGAGATACAACAATACGAATGTTGGAGCGAGCACGCTAATATTGAAAACGAAAAAATGCGACAGAAAATTGGGAAAATGTTTAATAAAACATGACTCGTTTATAATATAGCAAAAATATCTCTCCAACACCTTAAGTAGCATTTAACGAAACACTGTGAATTGTTTCATACATATACTTAAGATGATAGACTTCGCTTTTCGGCCCATACAAAAAGGACGCCCGGAAAAAAACACTTTTCTACATCGAAAATTGCACAAAATGAATATATTTTTTTATACTGCCTTCTAGAGAGTGAAAACTATGTCGGTATGTTTTCGAATTTTCGATGCGTTTCGTATTAACGTAAAAATTCACTGTCAAACATGTACGATTTATGAAAAAGTATTATTTAAGGAAAAAGTGCTGCTAACTCAACTCTCATAAAGAATTATAAAATTATAAAAGGCTACCGACGTAGCTTCTTCTTTCTGAAAAATATATATTTTTTAAAATTTCAATTTCGTGAAAGTTTTGGTGTAGAAAAGTGTATTCTCCATAAACCCCTTTTCGAGCGATTTCTGTAGGTAAATTTGAGCGTTGTCTCATTCGCACATTTCGCATTCGCATGTATTGTAAGTGTGCGTGAGCTTATTGTGAGCGGGACAGAATGACAGACGCGGGTGTTCCGCGTGTGGTTCAAAGTCTAGCCTCTTAACTTGTAAAATAACAGAAACAAACGTGTACATAATAATTTTTAGAGCATATTTTGCGATTTTTTTCTATCGAGGGATTATTATGTAATTAAAGTTTCGGCTCTACAAATCTTCAGATATTATCTTAAAAAATAACATTTATTTTTTTAAGAACTTAAAGTGTTCAAGGGACATTAGTTAAAAATCGGAATTCCGGCCCTTATGCTTGGAACCTGAATCTATAATGTTATAAATATACAAATTTAATATAAACAAATAACTAATATACATGCCCAAACCGTTTAATAGTCCCTTTGTTACGCTATATCAGCCTTGTACTTCTATACTTCTAATAGGTATACGATCTTACAATATGGTTTTACCACACACTTCAAGATCTCATTTTTACAGTAAGTTCCTACCTACTCAGTATACTACGCTGGGTAAAATTTTTCGGGTACGTCATGTTACACCCTGTATAAAGGAATGAATGGGAGTTTCCAAATTAACACCCGTAAGATAAAACTACACGCCGCTTTATTTCATACACTATACTTCCCTACTCCGTTTAGCCTCCCATTACACCAATTATTTAGGATGCCATAGATAGTCCCACTGGCTTTGAACAATTGAGACTATTATGCGGTGTTCACATACATAAAAAAACGCATAACATAGAATTTGAGTTGCCGCACTTAATTTTTTTTTGTTTCCACAAAATCTAATCTAGCGAAGCCGTTGACTGCAAAGTTAAGTATGTTGATATGTACTAACGATTACCCGCTAAAAATATATTTATGTTGCTAGTACAAACGTAAATACGGCGTTATTGCCCTGTCCCATGGCAAAATCTAAAATCGGCTAATCCACCATTAGTGAACCCATGGATGTCCGCAATCAACGCTATTCCACATCTGTGGAGTCGCCAACTGTTTGCTGTGGAGCCAAAATTCTATTCTATTTTCTACTTCTTTAATTAATATTAATCACTTTTTATTTCTATTTTTTAAATTAGTCCAAACTGTTTCCAACTAGTCGCTTCAGTTCGTTTTTATCCAACAGACCAAAACGCGAATCGGGAGAAATGGCACATTAAACTTTTTTTACTATAGAAACACATACATTTTGAAAGACGTAAGACAACGTGCGTTTTGAAAACCCCTTAAATAACTGTTTATAATTTTTTTTTGAACGAGTATCGCATAAATAAAGGCTTTCTGAGAACATTTGCATACTTAATTCAGTTTCACGAAAATGGTCTGTTGGACAAAAACGAACCAGAGCGACGAACTGTCTAAAGCCAGTTGGACTATGGCTTAATAATAATTGGGGTATGTTGTGAGACGGAAGGTAGTGGGGATGGAACGGAGATAGGGAAGAAGAATGTTGGGAAGAACCTGATTGTTCAGATTTAGTTGTCAAACCTGTCTAAAGCCATTTATAATAATAATAATGTTTGGATGATTTTTATAGCGCCATTTTCGAGAGAAAATCACCTCAAGGGAGCAACGTTTCGATTCTGAATGGATTGAACCCGCGATCTTTTGATTCATATAAATAAACGTATAAATTTCCGACAGAAAAAGCTGTGCTTGTGCAATTTCATGTCGGAACTTTTTTCATTAGTTCTTTTTTTGAGAAGTGGGAAGAAAAACCCTCAGTTATATCAAAAAAATCTATGTTGGTCTTTTCAATGTTTTATAATATTATATTTTCCCCTAGATATAATGTAATCTCAACACATCAAAGCACAGGAGATACTGATACGTCTGTGGCTAAATAATATAATGTCTTTGGTAACAAAAATATTATTTTTAATACAAGAATCAAATTAAATTACGATAATCACAGAAATAACCTATTCATTTTTGCAAATAATATTCCGTACAAATTTGGTATTAAAAAAAATAATAGTCTCATGAGCGCTGCGCTCACGCGCGCTTAGTAAAATTCCAAGGTTTGCAAATCTACCGCTCTGGCGCCACTAGTAAGTATATTTTGTATGAACTATTTCTTAGAACAGAAAGTCCCATAGTCGCTGACATTCATAACGCACAAGTGGAATTCATTTCAGACTCAACTTGTTCAACTTCATCACTCCTTTGAAAAATCATTAAAAGTAATGACAAAAGTTACGTTAGTAGTAGTCGATGTTTTTTTCATCACTTTTAATTACTTTTCAAAAAGGTGTTGAAATGGAACCAATTGACGGGTGGATTTTTTTAACTCGGAATTTAAAAGGCACACTGTTTATAGTTTGAAATTATAATATATGTTTATATTATTTTCTTACCTTTTAATAAGAATTCATGGCACAAACGCACCTTAGAGAAAACCGCAACTTCTTATTATAGCATAATTCTTTAAAAAAAGGTTGATAAGTCGCGATGGCAGCATGAAAATTAACTGGATAATGGCGGCTGCGGGCCAATTGATGTGTCCTTCGCCGGACTGCCGACTACTGACTACCGCTCATCGCTGATGGTCCATTTTACATCATGATGCAGTTTGTTTAATCCGCAGACTGTTGGGCCATCTATACCGGCTTTAAGGAAAACCAACGTCGCCAATTTACATTATACTTTTCAACTCCTAGGCACAAATCAACAGATAGGTCAACGAAATTGATCAAATTGAAATCTGAGGTATACGACCAACTTTAATACCGACCTAAAGTTGATACAGAAATCGTCGCAATAGGTGAGTTGAAGGTCATAATGGGGGCATACATTAATTAGGGGGGTCCAGTAAAATCTCACCAAATCTCATTATACTGAAGGGGAGGTCAATAAAAATCTCAAGTCAACTTTAAAAGAGTATGTATTACCTATTACTTATAGACATAATAAAAAAAAAAAATTTTTCAAGTCTTTTTGAAGTGTCCCATTTTGCCCGCTGAAATGAGAAAAATTTTGCTCGAGAATGAGAAAAAAATCACACTTGAGGGGGGGGGGGGGGGGTTCCCACTAAATATCACTTAATCTCACCAAGGGGGGGGGGGGGGGGTGCTAAATTAAACACAAAATAGCTCACGTAATTCATGTATGTTCCCTAAAAGCGTGATGAAATTGAAATCTGTGCAAGAAAGTATTTCGATATTTGCAAAATGTTAGCTAAATTTCATCCACATTGACATACACAGGATAGCGAGTTTAGTTGCAAACTGGTTTTTTTTCAGTTGCCTCGTCCTAGTACCTAGTTCCTACCTACTTTTTTTAAATTTTATATTATTATTTGACACATGCACAGTTTGGAAAGTATTGTTTTTTTTTGTTGCTCGAAGTATAATGTCAATACGAAGTTGCTTTGTTCCTGTCATTCATTCACACGGAGTTCAACGATTTCAACATTTCAGGATATCAGTTACCCGGTTGATGGTAACACGCTCCGTGAATTATTCCAGCAGTGGCGTAATACAAATTTAAAAATTGGGGGCAGTTAATTTGTGCCCCCGTAGCACAGAGGTGAGCGTCTTGCTGAAGCGATGCTGAAAATTATTTTAGCTTTGTTTACCGATCCGGTCTGAATAGCCAGGTTATTTTACAACCCCTTGGCCTTCCCTTACCCAAACCCTCGCAGTCTCAAAACATTCTTCAAATAGGTATCCTGGCCCTGGGCAATTGGAACTCTTGTTTTATTTTGTTTGATTTTAATATTTGCTGCACACAGGATGCTTTGAAGAAAAAAATTCCACAGCTCCTATGGCATCTTTAGAGATGCAATGTGGAAGGTTTTTTTTATGAAAGAAAAGAGAGGAAATCGAATGGGTAGGACTGGGAATCGGTGTGTCCAACAGTGACGGATATATGAATCCATCCCTCCCACGGTTTTGTTGGGCAGAAGCATCCGCCGCCGAGACCGTAGAGAAAACCTCACCCCATGAACCCCGCACCCCTGCTAAGTCACCAAACGTAACGAAGCAAGTGGGACCTATGGCAGAGGTTTTCGATATTTAATAAATAATTCCTGTGGTTGGCGGTACCCATTCCCGCCTCCCTTCTTACAATTTGACGCATTGAGTTATGTATTCAAATATATGCAATTATTGTTATTTTATCATTTTTCATTCATTCGTAAATTGCAAGTTCCTAAAAAGCTTACCGCGCATTTAAAAAAAATGTATTCTCGGAAAAATATGAACATATAATATTAATACATGTTAGATGTGATGTGATCATCGAACAAATGTGTGTAAGTTTTCAATTAAGTATTGTTTTTATGCGGAGTTATAAATGAGGTACTTGATTTACCAGTGATTCCTCACATTATTTGGAGTAAAAAATGTAAATAAAATTTAGGTCTCCGGTGATTTTTTTTTGTGTTTTTTTCTCTCTTTAAAACCGTAAAAAAAACGACCACATGTCATTATTGGTGACTACCGAGTAACCGCCCAACCTCTCGCCGACCCTCCTATACCTACTCATTTTTTATTGTTTTAAAAAAAATATCTAAAATATCACCGAAGAGCAAAATTTGTTGTATGCTTTTTACTCCAAATAATGTCACGAATCACAGGTTAAAAAGTAAGTCAAGTAAGTCCTTTACACCCTGCACAGAGAAAAATGAACTGTTAAAAACGGGACTGAAGTTCTTACGAACAAATTAACAGCGATTCTATGTTTATTGGCGGTAAAATACGTACGAAATTACGTATACCAACAAATTATTCTTAATGTTCCCGCCAATAAACATTGGCACCCTGTTAATTTGTTCGTAAGAACTTCAGTCCCGTTTTTAACCGTTTTTACTATTAAAATGATCGTTTTTTCTATTAAAATGTTCGTTTTTCTATTAAAATGATCGGTTTTTCAAATAAAAATTTTCTCCGCGATGTACATCGATGGCGTATGAATTTTTGTTTCATTTGTTTTAGTACGCATTTTAACAAGCAAATCTAAGAGGTTATTTAGGCATAGAAGCTTTGAGTAGCCAATAACCGATATTAGTTGAGCTTTCAGCCGAAATTAACCCTTTTTTGTTCAACTTACTAAAAATGATGCCTTTATCATAAAAACAAAGTAAGCCCAGCGTTTGTGGCGTCACTGCCCCTTACCATAGTTCCCAAGTCACCTCGGCCGCAGTCTGCTGGTCTGCTCACATTTCCTGGTGGAAGCCACAGCAGTGTCCGTGTTGCGTGCTCTGTTAGCGTCGTGGTGTCAGCGGTCCTGTAACCTCCGCCCGCACCTCTACCCCTGGTACGTGCTACCTGTACCTGGCAATCAAGTCGCCGGTAATCGTGGGCTATTAATAACATTAATAAAGGTTAAAAGTTTAAAGTACTCTGAGGACGATCAACTAACTAAATGTGAAACTCATAGCTACCTTCCTATTGTCTTTATTTATTGTGATATACCGCCATAACGACCTGGCCCCCTAGCACACTCGATCTGATCAAATATCGATAGGATAATTGTCGGTAAATTCTCATCGTTCCCTAGGACAACTGCAGATAGCTAACGTACAAACAACAGTTGATGTCGAATATATTAAGGACACTTAGTCATTGTGAACTGTCACTTATTCGTTTGCGATCTGCAGTCATGCTAGGGAACGATGAGAAGTTACCGATAGTTAGCCTATCAATCGAGTGTGATATGGGGCCTGGTATTACGTTAACAATAAAAATGGTATAACTGAGGACGATCAACTAACTAAATGTGAAACTCATAGCTACCTTCCTTTTGTCTTTATTTATTGTGATATACCGCCATAACGACCTGGCCCCCTAGCACACTCGATCGGATCAAGGATCGATAGGATAATTGTCGGCTACTTCTCATCGTTCCCTGGGACAACTTCAGATAGCTAACGTACAAACAACAGTTGATTTCGAATATATTAGGGACACTTAGTCATTGTGAACTGCCACTTATTCGTTTGCGATCTGCAGTCATGCTTGGGAACGATGAGAAGTTACCGATAGTTAGCCTATCAATCCTTATCGATCGAATGTGCTAGGGGGCCTGGTATTACATTAATAATAAAATATAACTAATTTATTCCAGAAGGTATGCAGTAAGTAGTGCAATGTAAAATATTCCATAATTCAGAGTACAACGAAATAACATTACAAAAAATAGAAAATAAGTTTAAAAATATTAGTTATAAAGTATGCAAATGGTCGTTTTTGAAGGACGCTAATATATGGGATATTTATTTATTGTCTCTTCACAATTTAAAATACATTGTTAGCATTAATTATTTACCCCACTAGGGTTCGCCTGTATCGGGGTTAATAATTTTAAAATTTAATTAAAGTAACACAATATAGATATTTATCAAATGCAAAATTAAAAAAATTACAATGATAAATATTAATTTGTAGAAAAAAAGAATTAACAATATAAATAACATTTTGTTTGATCTCTTCATCAAACTAAATGTTATTCTTTACTGTGGCATTAGTTTAAACCATTTTCAACAAAAGAGAAAATCAAAAAAATCTACGTATCTCTATGGTTTAGAAAAATGTATAAATAAAAAAATAATATAATCAAAAACCTCACTTAGACAAGCCTTTGTTGATGTTAACAATAAAATTGTATATAGAACACAAAATAATATAGTTATCGAAAGGACAATATTGTTACATTAAAATTAATTCCTTACGGGTAAAATGGGTCCCTACTAAACAGATAGTAGCAACCTAATTACATTATAATGTGTAGATTGACCATGTGTTGAAATTTGTTTTGAAATAATATGTTATCAATTTATTTTTATAAGAAAAACTCTCTTTTTAACTTTTGAAGGTTATTCCTATAAAATGAACAAGACAGAAAAATAATTAAAGATAATGGTCGCAACTGGGACTCGAACCCAGAACCTCACATCTAACGAGACACTATTAGATAACAAATACAAACTTTAAATACTTATTTCGAATTAAAAAAATTAGAAAAAAAAGGTATTTGCCAATAACATGGAAAAAAAAACATTAGTCGAAGATAATATTGTTAATTATCAAATTTGAAGTTTGACAAATACGACAGTCTCATAATAGGACGCAATGGCAGAATTGGATAAAGCGTATGTCCCGGTTAGAAGTGAGGTTCTGGGTTCTAGTCCCAGTTGCGACCATTATCTTTTATTATTTTTCTGTGTCTTGTTCATTTGCATATTTAAAAAAATTTGATTATTATTGTTATCTTCTTCTTCAATAATATCTTATATTAAAAGGACTAAGATGAAAAGAAAAAAAATAGGTATGTGTAAAATTTATTTTTATTTTTGTAAGCTGTTGAATCTTTAATATTTAGATTAAGTTCTGTATTGTCATACAAATCAATGTTCTTTTTTCCTAATCGGTATCGATTTTTAGTGATGCAAATATTTTCGCAGATTTCAACTATTCAACATCTATAATATTTTACTGATGTCATCTTCGTGTTTTATTTCCTTGTTTTTTTTTTGCCTTCGTCTTTGCGCATTAGAATAGACCAATATTTAAACCAAACTATATACTGGTGACTCCATCCAGGCAGGTAGTAAGTAGTTCAATGCAATACATTATTCAGAGCACAAAAGAATAACAAAATGAAAATAGGAAAGAAGTGAAAAAATATTAGTTAGATTTTATGCAAATAGTCGCTTTTGATGGATACATATTATTATGGCGTATACTAGAGGTCTATGTCCAAGCAGCCATGGCAGTGATGATGGTATTCTTGGATTGCGTAGTCTGCGCATAAGATTCCCACATGGTGACGGAGAACTGCCCTGAAAGAATGCACTCGTCCCCTGCAGGAACATTTCCATAGCGCTGCAGTATTTCGGTAAGCGGAATAATTGGCGATATGGATTATTATGTGAGTTTTAGCTAAGGGTTAATTCGCGTTGTCAGATTAGACGTCTGATTGTTTTCAGTCACGTCGTAACCTATTCATATCTTGAGAAACCTCGATGGACTCCATCCATTACAGGCCCACTATCCATAATGGCTTGGGAGACCAACTGGAAGTCTCTGGGCTCTGGAATTGCCGATAGAAATTGTTAAAAATAATCCATCTTCTTTATTAGAAGGGTTTTAATGAAAAATAGTAGAGCTTCTCACAGTGTGACTCCCGTTAGTTATTCTGATATTTGGTATGAAGATACACTGACATGCACACTGCCGACTTAGTTTGCATTTTTGCTTTCTTCTCTCTAATGCCTTGATCTGACCTGACAAGTAGTAAGACGAGTGGCGAGTAACTCGCTACTTGACTCACCAAAAAGTGTTCGCACTGCTGTCAAGTAGAGTGACGGGCAACGCAATAAAGTAAATACGCTAATTAAGCTGATTGTAATGCTTATTTTAGAATAAGCGAAGATTAAATTAGTGAGACGAAAATAAATAAACTATGGTCACAAAAATAGATTAAAAGCCGCAAAAATAAAGAATTTTAAGAGCAGCATTTTCGCTCCAATGGGACGACACATTGCGCGCGTCTGCGTCAAAGAATGAACTGCGCAATTCAGTGCGCAGGGAGGCGTGGAGGGGGAAAAAATAGAACCAAATGGATTCAATCTACTAAATAGCTGACTAGTCTACTCTACTAAAATTGTGGTGACGTTTAGTTATTAATATATTCGCTACTCGACTAAAATACTCTCCTATTCAGAACAAGGCATAATAGTCGATAGAATCAACAAAAATCCAAAATTCCGTAATTTCTATATAGGTAGTCATTCTCGTTATAGTCGGGTTTTAACTTTTTTTCTGCCAGAACAGGTTCTACAATAGTTTTTTTTTTTTTAAATATTTTTAATTATTTTAGAGCATGTTGGGTGTGGAGAGAGTTACGCAGTCATAATCAGCGAACCAATTATTTTTCACTTCCGTTTGCACTACGTTAACTTCCTCTCAGATTTGACAATAAAAAAAACATAATATCCTGTAGTGTTTCGCCCATCCGCGATCCGCTTTGGTCACTGTGCCTTACCTTTACGCTTTGTTGTTAGGTTCCTCCGCCATGATTTGACACCGTAATTAGTTCCGCCATGAACGGAAGTGAACTCGGAAGGTAAGTGGATCGAATCAGTCAACAGGTAGGGACAGGAAGTGCGGACGCAATTATTATATTGTTTTTTGTTCGATTGAGATCAAATAAAGATCTAGGAGCAAACAGGAAAAAACCGTATTTTAGCGTACCTACCTAATTATGGAAATCTTATACATGCGTGTTGTAATAAAGATGCAATTTTTAAAAATAAATTTCGGTAAATGTACAGAAAAATGGGACATGGTTTAAACGCATTTTATAATAATAAAAAAACTTTGTTCATTTAATAATGAGAAGTTAGTATTCCAGTTTCGGGAAATGGAAAATAAAGCACTTTATTATTTAGTTCAATAAAATCAAAATCTATTGTTCACTTTGTGGCAAATTGTTTAAAACTTTAAATGTTAGTTTATCTAAAAAGTTACCTTAAAAGGTTACTTTTTTTATTCTCTTATTTTACTTAATTAGTTTTGGTTAAATTTAAAAAAAATAACTATCCTAAAAACTATTTTACTATTATTGTGTTAAAACGTGGCGCAAAGAAAATATTCAAATTATCAGTTTTTTTAACGAAATAGCTATTACTATGCACTATGCATTATTTTCCGTTTCCATAAACTGAAATACTTACACTTCTCATTGTGATCTAAATGATACAAAGTGTTATTAAAATAAAGTATTTTTTATATATTTTTTTATTTAATTTTTTCAATAATACATTATACATTATTTATAAAATGTTTTGTCTGCCCAACTAGGAAGAATCCCGTTTTGGGGCACTCAAATTAGGATGATATATGGAAGAGAAGAAAAAGAATAAAAATAAAAAAAATTTAAAAATAATAATTAAAAAAAAAAAAAAATAGTAATAAAAGAAAATAAAAGTTTTAAATACAATAACTGTTGTTTGTTTAACACAGATATTGAAATAATATAAAAATAATATATTTTTATGTTTTCCTAATTTTCTTTTCTGGTTTTTCTCTTTGATGTCATGGGAATAAATTAATAGGTACTACCTCTTTCTGAAATGGTGCCTTTGAATAAAAATACCCTTTCTGAAAGGACTCTTTTTGTAGTTGGAGTAAATGCTAATTTTAATATAATATTAGCTCAGTGTAAACCGTTGGCGTTGGTTCCACGATCCGCAAACTTCAATTCGTTTGGTACCTACGTTAAAAAATCTTCTAATACTGGAAAGGTAACCCTATTTATTCCATTTATTCAACCTCCTCTCCTCTTTGTTCATATAATTCATATTTATTTACCCGTTGAACACATAAGCTGTTAAATGTCTACAAAACCAACCCTTACTTGTAATATTTCAATAATAATGGTTATACTATTTCACACCAATAATAACTCGTCACGTTCAAATGCTTCACTGCGCATTGATCCGTAAAAGTAGCTATTTTACGCAGTTTACGGTATTGAATTCATACGAATAACTTCCTGTTACCTGTTGCTAGTTCCTCCACAAAGGCGTGAGATATGAGTATTGGTATATTCCAATAAATAGTGTTGGATGTTATTATGTTTTTGTTTAGTAGTATACAAAAAACACTAAATTACTGGGCTGTAAACCCCGTAGGTCTGCTTTGAGATTGAGTTTTTGTATAGCTATATGTTACCGGAAATGTGTGAAATCTTGGAATTGTATACAACTCCTAGGAAATGTATACAATTCCGAAGCTATTTAGGAAATGTATAAAATATATTTTTTTTAAATTATTTTATACATACATATCCTGGGAAATGTATACATTTCCTGGGAATTGTACGTAATTCCAATATCGTATTAGGAAATTTTAAAAAACAGTTATTTCTATTACGTTGTTTTATTTGTTATATTCTTATAAAGTTAAACTTTCATTTGGTAAGTAATCAGTCTATTATTTAAGTAATTAACATGGTTTGTGATACATAAAAAAGTGCCCCCTTTATAGCGCCTGCTCACATCAAGGCAAGAAAAACATCGCAGTTTTCAAGTTGTTTAGCGGCTACGCTAGGTTTGTGTAACATGATTTGTGATACAAAAGAAAGTGCCCCTTTATAGTTATATTATTATTAAATGTTTTACATTATCAAAAGTCCAGCTGTTCTTGAGTTATAAATGGTGTAACTAACCCGACTTTGTTTTATATATTAAGATCATTACAATAATTCGAATGCTACAAAATAATTTTTCAAAATTCCCTATAGAGGACTGAGTTCGGTAAGTGGGTTGGGTAGTAATTCATTTTAGTGTAAGTAAGTTGCAAAACTACAAAAATACGGTAGGTACGAGTACCTACTCCAGTGGCTGCTACAAAGTGGGTTGGGTAGTAATTAATTTTAGTGTAAGTAAGTTGCAAAACTATAAAAATACGGTCGGTACGAGTACCTACTCCAGTGGCTGCTTGTGACTTTTGGTGAACTAGACTTCTAAGGTTAACCAAAATGGCATTATTTTTTTCGAAATATTTTTTTTTGTATGAAGATTTTCAAGAAATTTCAGTTTTGCCGTACGCCGCACGGATTTCCACAAATACTTCATACAGTTTTTTTTTTCGGCTACAACGATATCAACAATGCCATTTTTGTTAACATTAGCACTCTAGCTCAACAAAAGTCACGAGCCGCCATTGGGTACTCCTTAAAATAATCATCATTGAAATTCGATCGATAGTTCATCAATCTCACCAAAAAAATTTCGGATCACGTATCAGAAATCTGTCTGATAAAAAATCTTGATGCCTATATGTTATGACACTCTCACAGTGGTTTACAAATTGTTATAGCATGAACCTACATAATTCACGTTTGTGAATTTTATTTACCCTATTAGTTGACATTGAATCATTAAAATAGAGCAGTTGCCAGCGCTAACTGTTTTTATTTACGTTACTCGTTGGAAATTCATTGAACTGGAATTCCCCTCACTATCAGAGCGAGTTACTCTATTCACTCTATGAATAGAGTAACTGGAAGGTTGACTTGTACCTTAAAACATTGTGAAAATAAATTTTTTCTTTTTTATTATAATGATTGTCGATACAGACTATTTTTTATTATTGCGTTATCTCCCATATTTCAACATATTCCTTTGACAGTAGCTCGGTCCATTAATATAATTCTCCAGGGTTTTCACCAGAGAATACCGGAAATTATCCCTTTTTAAATCAAATTCTAGACGTATTGACTCTTTTTTACAAAAAACATAAACTTGATTTTGAAAGGTTGTTATTTTATCTGGTAAACGCATTTTTTAAATTTTGAAAAACTAAGTTATTTTTAATATACTAAGGTTCCGTTGGCCGTTGGCAGATTTGTTCAATTTTCAAACGACATATTGTATTATACAACACAAATTTCAAATCATATAATCATACAACAAAATAAATCCATACATAATCTAGTAAACACATTTTTCAGAATTTTAATTTTAGTTAAATTGAAATCATTCAAAATACCTCAGTTTTTCTATTTATTTAAGGTCTTACAAACTAAAATATTTCAGATTTTTTTTTACACACTTATTTTGTTTAGACGTTATTGAAAAATCATAAATAGATACTTATGATCGAAAATACTTAAAAGAAGTACCTACAAGATATATTGAATAATTTATCATCTTGCGTTTTGAGCATTTTTATTGCTTACTTGAATGTAGGTATTTATTAAAGCAAGTTTTGAATGAAATAAATTGATATTAATTTTTTAATTTAAAAAAATTGATACGGGGAATTATCGATCTGTATCATTGGAACCTTCATGTACAATGTCTCAAGTGCTTGGCGATGTCTAAATCTCCTGGATTATCTATCCTCTTCACATTTCCAACTGCTACCAGGTGCTTTCTAGTTCCAACAGCTGCAAGTTTACCCTGAGTGAGCAGTATCATTCCTCGTGAGTTTCTGCAGTGCATTTTGGGTAATTGTCTGTTCTTTTGAACGTTTTGTTTCACCCTGGGTAATTTCTTCCATCTTTATAGCACGGGGGTGACCGGACAACTCGCGACAGGGACGCAACGGACAACAATGTGCAACTTTATCACCTCCTTTGAAAATTCATTACAGTCCCGCTAACCCGCTCAACAAGAAGATGGAGAGATAAGACAATACGAACCTGGGAGCGAGCGCGCTAACATTAAAAACCATAAAATTTATACGAAATTGTGAAAATGTTTAATAAAAGACGACTCGTTCGAAAAAGAGCAAAAATCTCGTGGGGGCTGTGTCAAATAGCATTTAAAGAAAAATTCTGATGTTTTTCATACATATTTTTATGGGGGTACATCAAACATATCTATATATTATATAATTAATTAGGGTATAAAATGTATTTGTAATTTATGTATCTTTTTTGAATTAATAATAAAAATAAAAATAAATTAAAAAAAAAATATAACTTGTAAAATAACAGAAACAAACGTGTAAAGATTTCGAAGAAAAACTTTCGGAGCATAAACTTTGCGATTTACCTCTATCGAGGGAATTTCAAATAATTACCGTTTCGGTGTGGGGAATGTATAGATACTATCTTAAAGAATAACATATATTTTTTTAAGAATTTAAAAACTTCAAATGTTTAAGGAAAACATGTAAGAAATCTGTAGAAATTGGAAGAGCGGCCCCTTAAAAGTGATGAAAAAATATTAGTTAAATATGTTACGTAAAGTTTGTTTATGGATTTTTTTTTATAACTTAACGATTTGAGAAAGGGTGTTGAAATGCCACTTTGTCGTGAAACTAACGCGGGGATAGAAACAACGTTTTAATATTAATATTCACCTATTTTAGTGCTAACCGGACATTATCATTAAAAGCCTAAGGATCAGCCCCTGCAGCTATTCCTGCAATTAAGTATGTAATATTTTCACATGCCAACATACATTTCTAAAATCAAAACCTATAATAATTCACAATTTTATTATTCTCTAAATGACAATTTATCAACAAAAAAGATAAAGGGGGTTTCTCACCATCCTCCTAATAGCTTATCCATACTATAACGAATATTATTAAAAATAAAATACTTGCAATAGTTAGAAAACTCAGCCAACTTCCAAAATATAGCCACTATTTCATAGGTTCGAGTACCGAATAATAAACTCCGAATTAATAAATAAATAAACCGTAAATCGAAAATAAACTTTATAGTATGAATAAGCTATTAGAAGGATGGTGAGAAACCACCAATGAGTAATTAACTAACTGGGTAACTCATGAAATCAGTTTTGTTGGGAAATTAAATTATAAAATAAATCATTCAGTTGTTGTATTTTTATAATGATTGCTAAATCGTAGATTGATGTGTTGGGAACCGTAATATTAATATTTTGGAGATGAGAATAACTAGTCATTTTTTATGTATTTATTTACTAAAATGGAATGACTTACCTAGTTACGTACAAAAATGCAAGGAACAAATTAATGTTAGTGCTCCAACTAGCTAAGTCTAGTTGTCTAATTGAGGTGTATATAATCAAGTGCAGCAATCTCCAAAATGCTTTATTTTGAAAAAACCAAAATAAACTTTTCAATTCAGTATTTCTCATGCATTTATAAGTTAATAATTTTATTCACAAAATGGAAACGTGGGCACACATAGCTGATTTTGATGCCAAATAACTGCTTTTGTAGGTAAATGCGTGAATCATTAAGGAAATACCCGGCGGTGATTTTTCCATACAAATGTATTCCCTATTTATCTCTCTGGATTTTAACCCTAGAGAAAATATTGTTTTTACATAAAATAGATACCAACTACTAGCTTGCCGGTACTTTTTATTTATTTTTATAAGTTACTTTTTATAGAAGTTATGACCTTCCAAAAATCAATAAAATTGACTGGTTTCAAAAGACGTTCAGTATACAAACTAGACAATATTTTTTTAAAAAAAGCAAATGTATAGACATAGAATAGTTTTTTCTTATACTATAGTTGGTAAAAAAAAATTTGAAAATCAGTCCACTTTTGGAGGAGAAAAGTGGGGAATACAAAACCTCGATTTTAGTTAGGTATTAGTAGCCCTAGGTGCATTGTCCCTTTCGTTCAATATCCGGTGGAGTAAGAGCAACAGTCACAGCAACAATTTAGTAAAATCTATTTTTCAAATTTCTCCACCACCCAGGTATCATCTTAACTAAGTTGCATTATTAGTTCACTTTTGAATAAAATGGAGATTGCTGTATTTGATTCTACATACCCAATTGTAACATAGAAAAACACTGTGGATTCCAAAGCGTTATGAGTGTTATGACTTTTCTGTTTTTAACATTAATAGACGAGGAAATAGTTATGCTATTAGTGTTACTCAAAAACGCTTATTTCGGAGTGCCTACGTGATGTAGGTTCTAGCACAATCATAATATTGCGCACAACAAGGGCATTTTGGAATCGGACAAGAGCCAAGGATTGGATCGACAAGGTACCTATCTACAAACAAACATTGCAATAAACATCGCTCACATACGGGCTAACGTATAAGGCGGTAATTATAAAACGGCGCTCTACATTGAGCTCGTTGAACTAGGGATCTGGAACTCTCCATACTTGAAAGTTTGTTTTAAAAAAATTACAATATTATTTTAAAAAAAAAGAAACATGTGTATCAATAATCGTTTTAACATGTGTAATTTCGTTTAAATATGTATAATTGCATCCGTATGTAATTCATGTAGTGTAATATTGGTACGTGAAATTTACACCGGTCTAATTTTACTCCTAATACCAGATTTAGCTATGTTTAGTGACCAGATCTGTATAGCCAGATACTTCATTATCTCTCTCGTCCCCTTCCCATTATTCAATATGGAATCATAATCAATCGGAAATAAACGACCGGTCAGTGGTTGAGTGGGCATCGCGTTTGGGTCCCACCCAGGCGTTCCGTGTTCGAATCCTCGGCTGGTCCATCCATCACATCACAAGCAACATTTTCCGCCTAGTGTGGTGGTAATAGGAGATTTTCAAATGTTGTTGGGTTATTCGTAACCCGGGAATGTTTGTCTTTCTTTTAAATGTTAGGTTAAAAAAAAAAAAATCGGTAGAGGTGGCATTCACAGCTCACCGGTATCAATTTTTGATTTTTTACATTAGTTTTACACAGGAGGTCCTGAGAAAAAACAAAATCTCTCAGGGTCATCTTTGAGGATACTGTATGGAGAGTATTTCTAGGGAAAGGAAGAAGAGGAAGTTCTGGAAAGGAAAAGGGTATGAATAGTAGGGTAGAAATCTGGGGGTCAATGCGTCCAGATGAGTAACCGTCGCATGAATCCATCCCTCCCACTGCGATGCAAGGCGATATAGGTCGTGAGAGTCCGGCTGGAGAGGTCAAAAGGTCTCCCTCAAACAGTCTTTCCCGATATGGCTAGCCACGCAGTAGAGGGGCAAAGGTATCCGCCGCCAAGACCTAGACAAATCTCACCTAATAAATATGGCACCCTTGCTAAGTCACCAAACGTAGCGATCCACTTGGTGTGACCTACGGCAGAGATAGATGTTGGTTATCCAATTAATTGTCCCAAAACATCTTACATAAATCCGCTCATTATGCACGGTACAGACACGAAGCTCACATCAGAAGATACTTTATAACACAATAGCGCTCGCCATACAATCCCATACAGACCCGCCTGACGTAAAATGATCATGTGTTATAAGCGCGGTTCGAGTCTTTGCTATTTATTATTATTCTCCGTAAACTCCCCCCCCCCCCTTACGCCGTTAACAGGAGAGTGGGTTATCTTAAATACACGGAAAATGCACGGAGCCGTCAAGTTGACATATCCAGTACCAAGAAATGATATTCCCTCGACCGCTTCCGAATTCAACTGACCCCTCTCCTGCCGTAGGAAGAAATCTTTTATAACGTAGTGTGTCGGTAGAAAAGATACTTTATATCACAGTATCTTTTTATGTGAGCTTCGTGTCTGTCCCTACCTTTGTCTATATTTTTTCATAGTGCGAACCCTACGAAACAGGTAGTTCTCGGGTATTTTTGCAAAGGTTTCTCATCGCCCTTTTGGGAGGACAAATAATGTTCCTTTTTAGCTTCCTATTCAGTGCACAGATGCCCCATAACTGTGTTTGCTTTGTGAAAAACAATTGAAAGGATGCGTCGACTATCGCCGGTCTGCTGCAGTACCGTTTGGCGGTCAAATCGCTTTATCAATCAACCGACAGATTTGTCGATTGCACTTTTAAGGGTTCAGATTTAAAAAAAAAATTATACTAGCTGAAGTCCCCAGCGTTGCTCGGACTTTATTCTGCTTTAAAGGGTGTGGTTTTTAGAAACCTCTTGTAGGAAGTGACCTCTCTCTTGTTTTGAAGGTCAAGTGTCCAAATATTCATCAATCTTGGAGTGTCTAAGTTTTTTTTAACACTCTTATTTATAAATTACTGGCTGAAGTTTTTATTTTTTATTTTCATGTAAGTACATATTTTTATGTAGATTGACATTTTCCTTTTTTTATTTTTTATTTTTTATCAAGTGTGCAATTTTATCAGTCTAATGTGGATTTGTATAAAAATGGAATCCGCGCTGCCCGCCTGCCACAGGTCACAGACACTCTCCTTTATATACATAGACTAGCACGCGTTGTTGTGGCTAATTTTTTTAAATTTTTTAAATATTTTTATTTATTTTTTATTTTTTATATAATAGTTAATACCTGACAAGAGTTCCAACTGCTCCCGTCTGGAGCTAGTGAGACTATGGCATCCCCAATTGGGGTATGTTATGAGGCTGAAGGTAAGTGAGGAAGGAAAGGAGACGAGAAAGAGGAAGGTGGGGAAGTACCTGGCTATTCAGATCTAGTCACTAAACACGGCTAAAGCCATTTCAAGCCACGTTTCAATTCTGAATGGTGGTCTTACACAAGGGCGATACTAAGAGTATCTTCCAGTCTGGAACGTGCCGCAAATATACTATATATTATTTTAAATAACTAATTGTGAAATAACACAAATCAATTAAATAAAATTTATTTGCGCACGCCGGGTTCGAACCCGCGACCTTCGTAATAGAATTCCAACGCCCTACCGCTGGACTACGCTAATGAAACACAACGCCATCTACTGAAAGGTTACCTAACCTAGATGACCAAGTGTTATGTCAATAAAATTAACTCACGCCGCCATCTGTTAGAAACTTATGGAACTTACAAATAATTGTCCCATAACAAAACATTTAATTCGCAATAATAAACATTGAGGTCAATAATCGAGATAAAAAAACTATCCTATCTCTTAAGTTGGACCAAATTACACACAGTAAGCCAAATTTCACAAAAAATCGGTTAAGTGGTTTCGCAGTTTACCTTGGACGAACATTGTGACGCGAGATTTTTATATATGTATAAAGATAGGTAGAATAATATAGTATAGATTTAGGAGACAGGCAAGACAGACCGACAGACACCAATGTAATGTAATTAGTGTAATTACAATTACTAAAGATTTAAAAAAAAAGTATCTTTCAATCAACAATTATTTGCAGATACGTTTTTATTTTTACGGCCAAAAGCATTTTCATTGTTTGTTTTTGGGGTGTTATGACGTGTTGCGCTACCTCCTTCTTTAGCCGACGTTTCGGACAGCGTTGCAGTGTCCATCATCAGGGCAGATCCGGCAGATGGACAAACATCGTCGGATCTGTCGGATCTGCCCTGATGAAGGACACTGCAACGCTGTCCGAAACGTCGGCTAAAGAAGGAGGTAGCGCAACATTAAAGTTTTAATAGCTATATGAGACGAACGTCTTGGATAAGCTACGGTTTCTATTGTGTAATGTGATAGTATGATGTTTAGTTAAAGAGGTCAATGGATCAAAGGTTTTTCTGATGTCCTCTCCTATCGGAGGTTGGCTATCATGAAGGCAATATTAACCTTGCTGTCTGCAGCCCGGAACAGCTCATAGGAACTGCACTCGTACCAGTTATGTAGATTTAAAAGCCAAAAAGGGCGGCGTCTTCCTCTATACGTCTTTCATCAATGAACCCCTGGTTTATCATTTACGTAATCCTGTATTATTTATTGAATGATTTTTGTTGTTGTTTAGGATTAGGTTGATCGAGATATCTTAGGCTGCGTATTCACACGCGAGCCGTACCACGAATTATCGGAAAGAAACGTAGCAAACGCATACACGAAGAAAAATGTTATTCTAAAATACGATCATTTTATTCGTAAAAATGGTTAATAACGGGACTGAAGTTCTTTCGAACAAATTAACAGTGTTTCAATGTCTATTGGCGGGAAAATGTAAGAATAATTTGTTGGTATACGTACGAAATTACGTATACCAACAAATTATTATTACATGTTCCCGCCAATAAACATTGAAACCCTGTTAATTTGTTCGTAAGAACTCCAGTCCCGTTTTTAACCGTTTTTACGAATAAAATGATCGTATTTTAGAATAACATTTTTATCCGTGTACGGTGCATAACGCCGTTTGCGTTTTCTTCGTTCCTTTCCCATAATCGAACCGGTTCGCGTATATATTTGCAATTGAAAATGCAGCATTAAAAGTGTCCGCGAGACCTGGAATAGAAACATATTTTTTTATTAGGTAGGTATTTGCAATTTAATTCGTTGAAGGAGTTCCGACAAACCTACAATTTACGTAGAATTTTTCTGACAATACAACTGCCGAGATTTTACGGTTTAATTTCATATTGTAGTAGTGTTTTTACAATAAATTTTCTATTTGAATATCGTAATAATTAGTATTTCTTTTGTTTTATTACAGAACCGAACAGATGATGGACACTATGACTTCGGATGCGGAACCGAATGCGGCATTGAACAAGTAAGTTTTTTTTAAAATTTTATGTACAGAACGTCTAAATCCAGAAATTCGTATGTCTTCAATACATAGGCCGGTGTATAATTTCTACAAATTACCACAACGTTTGGGGTAAGGTTTACATAAATATTTGACCTACACATTTTTCTGTGACAAAATCAATATGTTTACACCTTTTGTGAAACTCGTTCGAGGCATGCCGGTTGTTTATTTTGAAAGTCCTTAATATTGGTAAAGTAACCACAAAGCGCACTAGAGACGATGGTCTTCTAGCCGAAAGCATATTATGCAAACACAATAAAATCTTTTATTGTTTATCATTTTAACCCAACATGGCGGGACATCTCTTTGTTTCTCTCTAGTAGAGTGCAAACAAACTTAACGATTATTTTTAACTAATTTACTGTAAATTGCTCTAAAATTGCAAACGCCCTTTGAACGTTTAGCTTCTACGTCATTCAATTTGCACAGATTTTTCTTTCTGGTTTTTGTCCATAATAGCGCAACTTGTATATAAAGCATTATTTTCACCACGATATAACCACTGGAGCGACAGAGCAGTTAAAATATTTTTTCTCGGATTGCTAAAGGAAATTTTTCCGCCCACATTAAAAAAATCATACCTCCGAATTTGAATATGGAGACATACAAACTGATTATAGTTCTATGTAGCCAATGAATTCCCCTATATTTTGTCTATTATCACATACTTTTAGGATTCATAAAAAAATATAATTAAATCTTTAACCTTAAAACATTTTAAAGAATCTAGAGAATATTTATTTTGTTGTATTTTTAATGTACAATATATTATATAGTCGTTTTAATAAAAAAAAATTTTAAGAAAATTTGCCACATTTTGGCAAGAAAGCAATCCGAAGTTTTGGAAATAGTGCCATAATGTGGCAAAAAGCGCTCGATTTTTTATAGGAGCTTCATACCGTCAATTTGTCTGTCAACAATAATACAAAAATACCACCATAATGTATCTATCTATTTACATAAATAAGAGTGTCTGTGGCGGGGGGCATTGATTTGATATGTTACATACAAATCTACAGTTTTATTTCGAGACTGATGAAATTTTTGACTTGATTTTCAAAACAAGAGAAAAGTCTCTGTCTAAATCTGATTTAGAAAAACTCTGCCGAAAGCCGGGGACAGCTAGTGGCACAGTATTGGCATCTTTGATAAGGTTTGTTCCATATTTTTCAATTATTCAATAAGAAAAAATATTTAAAAAAAAATAATGTTCATAAGTATTTATTACCCGGGCAAAGCTGAATAGTAAAATGTAAGCCCCAGTTGTTTCACAGAACTTTCTAACTCAGAACAATACACCAAATTTATGCACAATGCATTATTTTCCATTTCTGGTTACTGAAATAATTATTTTTCATTGTTATCTAACTGATACTAAGTGTTTTTAAAATAAAATGTATCCAATAACCGTGTCCTGTGTATATGTAATTTTACCATATAATATTCAAATTTAATTAAATTAAAGATAACTTTAAAATTATTGTTGATATAAATCGATTAGTATTATAATTCTTAAATTGCGCTTCCTTTCACCAAAGTTAAATCGCCGAAAATTCAACGATTTGGTTCCTAATCGTAGTCATTAAAAATACATCATTCTAATTCAGAGATATACTCGTACATAAATAAGGCAATTAAGTCTCAGAGTTTTCTACCGACCGAAGACCGAAAGCGTGCTAATTTTTATATTATTTGAATTGTAATGGGTAGGGATTAGAGTCCTGTTACCAAGCACACGGCTTCATATTCACTTTATGTGAATACCGCACAAGATTCTCAGCTGCTCACTGCTCCCAAGACAGCCAAGTCTGTAGCCCGATGGGGGAGAGCAAAGGAAAAAAAATAAACACAGCTAAAGCCATTTCAAGCAATGTTTCAATTCTGAATGGTGACCTTTCACCGGGTCACTGAGCAACCGCAATAACACGGGATTTGAATCTGCGATCTCCGGATTCGTAGTCGAGAGCCGTACCCCTCGACTACAGACTCCGTCTACGTATACATGGTGCTAAGGGATGTACTTGACCTACTTTAAGACGGTATTACCTGAGAATACCGGAAATTAGTCCTTTTTAAATCAAATTCTAGACAAACATAAATTGATTTTGAAAGATTGTTATTTTATCTGGTACACGCAGTTTAAAAAAAAAAGTAAATTAATTTTTAATATCTAAGGTTATATCATTGATCGTTTGCAGATTTGTTCAATTTTCAAACGATATATTCTTAACAACACAAATTTCCAATCATATAATCATACAAATTTCCAATCATATAAATCAATACTATCAATACTATAAATCAATACAATCTAGTAAACACATTTTTCAGAATTTTAATTTTAGTTAAATTAAAATCATTAAAAAATAAATCCGAGAACGTGTTTTGTGACGAAAATACCTCAGTTTTTTTTATTTATTTAAGATTTACTAAAATATTTTGGATTTTTTTTACACACTTTTTGGTTAGACATTATTAAAAATTATATTTCAAGTAAGCATTTTATTGCTTACTTGAATATAAGTGTAATCAAGTAAGTATTTTATTGCTTACTTGAATGTAGGTACATATTAAAGCAAGTTTTCAATGAAATAAATCGATATTAAATTTTTAGTTTAAAAAATTCGATACGGGGGTTCTCCCCGGAACTTCCCTGTACAGTTGCAAGCATTTTGGAACTTTAATTCTCAGCAGCTGGTCAATGGGTCTTAATGATAAGTGTATGGGGTAAAGTTCGGTTCTTGGGAAAAATTCCGAAAAAATAAGTTGAATTATTTTTATACTAACTTTGGGCTGGAAAATCCGAATCTGAAGGAATTAGGTTGGGGAGGTCAATATCAACTGAGTTACAGGACTTTAAAGTTTCGTACACAGGAACAAATCCGCAATGCATTTTTGACATATTATACTGAAGAGGTCAAAGTGATTCAATGACGCCAACCTCAGAAAATTGCAAAGTGTTGCCATTAAGCAATAATATCAATGTTATTATGTGAATAGAATGTGTCAATCACTTTTTTATCACAAACCATGTTACACAAACCTAGCGTAGCCGCTTAACTACTTGAAAACTGGGATGTTTTTCTTGCCTTGACGTGAGCAGGCGCTACAAAGGGGGAACATCCTTTTGTATCACAAACCATGTTACACAAACCTAGCATATTATTGCTTAATGGCAACACTTTGCAATTTTCTGAGGTTGGCATCATTGAATCACTTTGACCTCTTCAGTATAATATGTCAAAAATGCATTGCGGATTTGTTCCTGTGTACGAAACTTTAAAGTCCTGTAACTCAGTTGATATTGACCTCCCCAACCTAATTCCTTCAGATTCGGATTTTCCAGCCCAAAGTTAGTATAAAAATAATTCAACTTATTTTTTCGGAATTTTTCCCAAGTACCGAATTTTTTCCAGTGTATGTTTTTAGGTATGCAATAGTATTCCTTTCAAAGTTTCTCGGTGCACTGACTTTACGATGGTGTCCCATGACAATTATCGAGCTCATTTGGTCCACGAGCGTGAAAACACTGGATTAAAGCAATTACATACATTTTTATTATTAGCAGTGACATATCAAATAATGGAAGGAGACGCATTCTGTTTGTGGAATCATCACATCGTGTTTATTCTATGACGAATGTAGCGGCCCGCCCACTTTACTATGTAAATAGTAACTTGGTAATTACTCGAGTAACTGCGGTATTGCATCTTATTACGATGATTTACAAGTGCAAGACATTCATTAATGTAATGATTGATTTTTTTTTTGTCTTAGGCGTGGGATTTTTTTTTAAATATAATATAGGAGAATAATAAGGTGATGTTTATCTAGGTCTTGACGGCGAATACGTTTGCTCCCCTACCGCGTTGTGGGAGTTTTTTAAATTTCAAATTATTGTCCCATAACAAATATTTAATGAACATTTAATTCGCAATACTAAATATTGAGGTAAATAATCGAGTTTAAAAATTATCCTACCTTTTAAGTTGGTTCAAATTATATACAGTAAGTCAAATTTTATCAAAATCGGTTAAGTAGTTTCGGAGTTTACCCTGGACTAACATCGTGACCCGAGATTTTTATATATAAAGATAATAATTTTCTATCTCCGTTTTCATGAATGACCACCCCCAATGGAGCTTTACAAATAATCTTTAAAATTTCAATCAATAAAAAAATCAAAATTAATCTTTCGTGCAATCGAAATAGCTAACAATAAATTTTAGAGATCATGACGTCATTGTTCTGGTATTTCCTATGTTTTTCGTTTTCGTACAAGACGTGCGTACGAAGGGACAATTATCGCCGATGACGTACGTACGTCCAATCTCTCGGACTAATTTACACATAATGACTAAAACCTTTAAAATACATTAGTATAGTATTAAAAAAACTTGAGGTAGCTAAATTGATTTACTTAAGTTTATTTGTTATTATTTGCTGTCTAGGAGTTCATGGATATTAATTGTAATCACTAATCACTCTTCCATAACAAAATTTAACAAAATTACTACATACACATAATTTTTCTTTTTTTAAACATTACACAATCGAATAGCGAATCCCAAGCAGTCGACAAGTGCATTTCTGCATCCACCCTCAGTGGCTTGGGAACCGTTATCCGTCAGTCGTTAGCTGGTAGCCCACAGGAGCAGCGCTATATCCACTTGAGTGCTTCTGGTTAGTTGACTGCAACAGCAACGAGTGCACTTGACTTGACTGCAATGCAATCCATCCTTTCGTAAGAGGGTTGGCTGGGACTGCCCAACTGTGGGAATGCCATACTTACTGGTTTTATTTCATATTGTCCTGTAAAAAAATGGGAATTTTTATTCACATAAAGATAAAGAGTTTTTGAAATAATATGCTTGAATCTATGTATCTTCTTGTTCAAAGTTGAAACGGCTACATTTATTGTGCATAAATACATCGACATACACAGACATTACCGCAGATCGATCGATCGATCGTCCGATCGACCGCACCGGCATCGACTAGGTATATAATTTAAATATGCAAGGGATGATTGTTTTCGATAGATTACTACACATTTTTTATTTTATTTAAAAACGTGCTGTAGCTATTATGCTGGTAAATAAACCCACCCAAGTGATTTTCCCACGGAAACGGCGCAATGTAAATATCTTTTTCGGTTATTTCATTAAAACTAAGCAATTATCTATACGTAAAGTTTTATCGGTTCCATGACAATTCAGAATCATGCAATTTCAACATCCCTTTGAAATGTTATTAGTCATTAGTAAAAGTCTTTGAAAAAAAAATAGTCCATAACCTAAACTAACTTAACCTATTTAACCAGTTCATAATTTTTTATAACTGAAATGAGATCTTGAAGTTGCATGATTCTGAGTTGTCCAATCACTGTTTTATCATAGTAAAATATACTGTATAGCTTGAAATTCTTTAACTTTTCAGGCGGTCAAAATTTAAACACTAACGAACAACGAGGAGACCATTTTTAATTTCGTACATTTTTTACTCAGTGGTTTTGCCTTCAACTGTTTTTACTTCTTGTATGTTAACACAATGTTTTTATAGTTTGGGGTTTATTTCTAGGTTTTGTATCTTATAAAATGATCCAATTATTACGTACTAGCTTCTGCCCGCGACTTCGTTTGGGTACAGGATTAGTACTTAGAGTAATCTATTTTCTTTTCCTATGTCCCATCTACTTTTATATCAAAATTCTTAACCTTTTTATTTAAAATATCAATAATTCTTGATTCGATTCAAAGAATTAGGCCAGTACTTCAAATAAATTCACTAATTTAAATATTTTCTAAAATAGAATTTTGATTTAACAATCATTGTTTTGCAAAATGTCATTCTCAAATTTTGACTTTTTCTATTAAACAATAATTATTATTTTCAATGCATTGAAAATAAATAGCTAGCTTTATAAATTTTAGCCTATATGTTATGATGTATGATCTATATTATTGTAAAGTTTCATTAAAATCCATTCAGTAAATTTTGCGGGAAAGAGTAACAATCATACATACATCCATACAAACATTCGCGTCTATAATATTAGTAAGATAAGATAAAAACGGACAATATTTCTATTGAGCCTTAAAAGTTTGAGAGGCTCCTGAAAGTAACTGATCGAGTTGCGGTTCCCAAAAGCCACTTGTTGGCATTGTCTGGCCTATGAGTTAAGGAGTTATACTTGGTCGTATACTGTCGAACATTAAAGACGATTATATTACATCATGTACCTGGTGGTAGTTTACTTTTGGGGTGCAACGTAGGTCAGCAAGCAATTTTTTCTCAATTTAATTACTTATTGTATATTTGTAGAGGTTCAGCAGAATCTTACTATCGCATACTATATTTCTATACCAAGATAAATTCTTCATCTTACCCTTTTATTATTTAATTATTGTTTAATAGAAAAAGTCAAAATTTGAGAATGACATTTTGCAAAACAATGATTGTTAAATCAAAATTCTATTTTAGAAAATATTTAAATTAGTGAATTTATTTGAAGTACTGGCCTAATTCTTTGAATCGAATCAAGAATTATTGATATTTTATGAATAGGGTATTTTCACAAACGAGGGATTCTGTTGAAAATGTATCGAATATTTAAAGATAATTTTTATGATTTTAATCATCCCACTAAAGATGTTTCTTTTTTATGTTTTCATTCAAATTTATTGGTTTTAAAAACGATAAAAAACTGACAAAACCAAAACGGCCCGTGGTTGACAACGACTCTACACACGCTCGTCAACAAACAAGAAAGTTCTACTGTCAGAATTTTTTCAAAGCCGGGCAACGCTTATGACGTCACTTGTCCAAAATGTCGGTATTACAAAAATGGGAAACTTTGACTAGTTGCCATAATAATCGTAATTTTTTGTTAATTTTAATTTTTTTAAGCAATAAAAAAACGTGGAAATACCCTATTGATAGCCATGAAGCCATGGACTGACCTATTAGGTGACGAGTCCGTGAACGTGACGTCCGTGATTTCTTCCCTTCAATCATCAATTTCTTCCCTTCAATCTTAATTAAAAGGGTAGTATAATATATCATCCCCTTTCGTAAATACTTGTAGTAGAGGACCATGGAGGAGAGGAAAACATTTTGGCCAAGTAAGACCATTGTTCTTAACACCCAAGTTCCACCCGAACCTTCCATCTTTTATCGGTGGGTGTGGGTGGTGCACCCTTCTGCACCGTGGGAACGTATCGGCCGCTCCAATTATCGCCCCTGGCTCGGATCCCAGCGCAGTGCTGTGCCCGTGTTGCCCGCCTGTCACAGCTTGTCAGCCGCGTATGAATAAACATTTATTATTTAAATTAAACACTTCCTTCCGCAGCGTTGGCATCGGCGGAGGTTCCCGCCAAAACAAGCGGCCATCTTGTTCTGGTCAATTTACTGCCAGTGATTGTGGTATTGACTGCCCATCGAATGGCCATCCACATACAAGGATTTCTACAGTTTACCAACTGCAGTGCTCACTTGCAGATCAATGTTTTTTGTTGGGGGATGTTTTCTTAGTCAGATGTAAACACGGTCATAGCTGCAATGTTTCCTTTTTTTACTTCTAAAACGGAAACAAATGCAAAATTATAATCTCCCAATCATACCTAAGTGAAAATGAAATATATTTGTTGTATTAATAATACCTACATGTTTTATTGTATTATTATCAGTCGGCAACCTATGATGTCAATGTTTGTTTTAAATTTTTTTTTGTACTTACTAAATCATTTTCGGATCGTAGGTTTGCCTGTAAACTTACGGGCATTTGTTAACGGGCCGCTCTGCCAATTTCTAACGATTTCTTACATGTTTTCCATAAACGTTTGAAGTTTTTAAGTTCTTAAAAAAATATATGTTATTCTTTAAGATACTATCTACGCATTCCCCACGCCGAAACGGTAATTATTTGAAATTCCCTCGATAGAAATAAATCGCAAGGTATGCTCCGAAAATTATTATTTACACGTTTGTTTCTGTTATTTTACAAGTTATATGTATGAAAAAATTCGCAATGTTTCTTTAAATGCTACTTGACGCATCCCCCGCGAGATTTTGCTCTTTTTCAAACGAGTCATCTTTTTATTAAACATTTTCACAATTTTCGCATGAATTTTATGGTTTTTAATGTTAGCGCGCTCGCTCCTTCGTTCGTATTGTCGTATCTCTCCATCTTCTTCTTTTTGAGCGGGGTATCGCGCCCTTAAAAACGTACTAGGTAAAAGGTTCATTAGGGCCAGTTGATTCGCGGAACTTCAATTATAACTGAACTTAAATGTTAACTTTGAAATTTGTCTAATTGTTCCGTGGCAAGTTCTGTGGCATTTCAACCGTTCACCTTTTATATTTATTTTTTTGGAATAAGTTTGACTGGTCCATGAAAAACGGGTTAAAAAGTCTCTAGAGTTGTATGGTACAATACATTTTGGTTCCTTGACAACTCAAAAAGTGGCATTTCAACACCCCTTTGAAAATTCATTAAAAGTGATAAAGTTTCTTTTAAATAGCCAACCTAACCTATTTAACAAAGTATCTTTTTTCATTAATTTTAATAATTTTCAAACGGAGTTGTCCGGTCACTTAAATTTTCTAATCCGTCTCGTTATCTGCTTATTTCACCAACAAACAAACGCCACAATACATCGCACCACTAATAACGATAGTTGTCTATTGGGAGCACTCGTTGAATCCAACAAAACACCAACTAACTGTTGATTGCTAAATTGCAACGTACATTATTGTGCAGTTCTCTCCAACTTCCATGACAGACGGAGAGGGGGTAGCCCGTCGACCAGATCCATTCATGAATAATAATAATCCATCCTATTCAGGACATTAGCCACTGTTCGCTGTTCGCCTACATCAGACTATGAATGCTTTCAAATATCTCTGCTGACAATCTATGTATGTTCATTTACATTCATTCATTGCAAATTAATTTTGTTGGCTGGCGACGTAAAGTATAACAAACCGTGTGTAGATTGGGGATCGTACATACCAATGTATTAACGTATATTATGTTAATATGTATGGACAATTAGAAATTCACCCCATTTTTGTAAAACTGTTGTGTTTCTAGATTTATTTATATATTAATTTTACAAAGATATTGTGTGTTGGCCCACACACTATGAGATCCCCCTGTTGTGGAGGACAATCATAATTTTTTTTTATCATGTAGTGTGTCTTTTAGTTTTAAAGTATCGGTTTTTTGTAGACATTTGTAGTTTTGCAATGTTTTACGTGTGAAACGATTGTGTAGTCTATGATTGTTGAGTGGTGGATCATAGATGGTATAGTATTTTTGTTTTTTTTACTTAATATGGTTAATATGTGTGTGGGTGGGTAAGAAGTAATTTAGGTTAAAGTTGATTCTTTATGGCGCTAATTGGCCATGAAATAGCATTTTTATTTGATAAAATTTTGACTTCGATTTTTTTATCGTTTGATTTTATTTTGTTTTTCTTTGAGGTAGTCGTTCATTGTTTTTTTTTTGTTTTAGACGAAAACACTTTTTTATACCACTGTTGTTTTTTATTATGATTTCAGCTAAAGAATTATCAAAACAACTTAATTTGAGTATAATGAGGAAATCTATAATTGGTTTCTCAGTTAAGTAAATTTCACATGTATAAATAAAGATGTTGATTTTCCTAAAATTATTACAAAAAAACTATTTTACATAGAATAAAGAAGAACAGTAAATGTGGCCAGCCACTGACTAAGTACCTTTTGGTTCTAGATCATTTAGCACGCGCTCTGTCCCTCTTTCACTTGCCTTGCATTGTATATCAGCATCCCTTTTGAATTTCATAAACACAGTTTGGTACTAGAAATTTAAGGCTCAATTGGCCAGACTTTTGGATCACGAAACACGCCAATATGGCATTCCTCATGTTCTTCTCTATTATATGACGCGATTTATTGATATTTTACCTCAAGTACACCTTTCTACCCTTTTCTTTAAAAAGTTACTATGATAAATATACTTTGTAACATAGGTTTATTAAAGGCAAATGCAACAAAAGTAATGATTTAACTAAGGTTAACACGTATAATAGACCCGATTTAATTAATATAAACACCTGCTTCATAGTTTTCTAGTTGACCTACGAGCTCTGCAACTTTATTGTAATTTATTATTTCAGTAATGAATTCATTGATGTACCTAATAGTAATATTTATTATTATATAAAATTTCAGATTGCCCTCAATTTTTTGTTGTGAGGCAAATGCCTTCGTATTCAATCTCGCCATTGAATTAATTTGTCTTGCTAGGCCAAACATTTCCACTCCACACATCGATTTAATTTTTCCATTACAAATTACGGGGGTCTAATTACAAGGGTCTTACCCATTCAAAATTCATAAAGCTCCGATTGTAATAAATATTCATGAGGCAGGTTCCTCCCGACTGGACTTCGTGTGAACTGCATTTAATATACGCATAATGGAATACATTTTATATTAACGTTGATTTTTTTGTGAAACAAACGTTATTATTTGTCGTGTTGTGGGTTCTTAACCCCTCAGGCCTCGAACCTATTTTGTCGGATGTTCAAAATAGTTCCGCAATATAATCCAAATAAATTTTAATTTTGAACGCATCCGAAAATTAAAGTCGGTTTTTGTTAGGTGATGAAACACGCTTGCAAATTTTATAATTCGAAATAAAACTTATAGTTTTTTTAATGTAATTTTTTTTAGTGCAAAAACAACAAAGATTTAAAAATGGCTCACTTTATGTTTTTTCTACCTAAAAATACTGATAACGAAAATAAATAAAAACACCCTCACATTTTTTTTGTCAAGTATAGATATTATAAATTATAAATGTTGTCAACTCAATTTTTGTCGTTTCGTATAAAAATAATTTCGTAATTTTTTTTTAAAATGTGGTCGGAAACTTTGGTTTCATTAAGGTGTGCATCCTAATTATTTTGTGGTTAACTTTTAGATTTGAATATAAAGTGTGTTGTTTTCTCTCTCTAACCATAATAGGATTCAACGGTATCCATGAAATCTATCAGTTGTTCCGAAAGCGAACAAATTAGCATGAGCTTGAAAATCAATATAATGCATCTTTAACAGTAATGATGGTAGTTAATTTATTATTAATAAATTGTGACATACTAGTAAATAGGGATATATTAATTATTTATTTATTTAGATTTTTTACGTCCAGCTGAGCTTTGATGTGTATATTTTTTTTGTAAAAATAAAACACTTTACAACTTTCAATGCAGATGGAAAAATAATAGTTTAGGAATAAAACATTAATTTTATATTATTCTAGATTCTGAAGACGACTGGAAACACCACTGAAGAGATAAGCCGATAGAAATGTTTTGCTGGTGCCTGTGGGCCAAAGTAAGGCAAAATTTATTTTGCTTCGGATGAAATTGATCAAACATTTTAATTCATTGGCCTGTCTGGGGCCCAGGAGTTAAATGGTCTTGAAATAAATTGAAGACTAAATAAACCATGTTAAATAGGTTACGTCAGATTATGTTATGGGCAATTTTTTTCATCTCTTTTAATGACGTGATATGTTTGTGGCGTTTGTTGAGTTGTCATGGAACCATAATATTAAACAGGTATCGGTCAGTAATGATTTATTTAATGTACCCCCACTTCATTTAAAAGATTTTTCTAGAAGGTTTGCTATAATCTTATTTACATTGATTTTCTTTTTAATAATATTACTTATCTATAGGATTTTTTTCTCGTTTGATGTAGGTATATGTCCAAAGCTGGATGTCGGAAGGCCAATGTAAAAGAGGAATAATTCATTCATTTTGTCATCGATATTATTTCAAGGAAGTTACTGAATGAAATTGCTTTCCTTTGATAACAACTTTACAGTCTAAAACTTTTAAATGGTTATCCCAGCAATTTTCATTGAGTCGTGTTCACAAGCCAACTGCTGTGACGTCCGCAACGTCCGCGTATCCCTTTCTACGAAATAATTTCTGAATCTGTAATGAATAGTATAGAAAATAATTTCATAACGCCAGAGCTCACTATTATATATAGAAACCATCCCAGGCATGCACACATCAAATCCACCAAGTTTCATCGCAATCGGATGAAGCGCATTAAAAATTATTTTATAACGCCAGCGCTCACTATTATATATGGAAACCACCCCGGGCATGCACACATCAAATCCACCAAGTTTCATCGCAATCTTAAGAATAAAACAGCCCCTTTCCTTAATCTACCTCACAACGTCATCCAGCGATCCAGCTAGTGTCGATATAGTTCCCTGGTTGGGCACAGTACAGACAAACGAGCTCTCGTGAGGTAAACAAGCGGCCAAACTGGCCTTGTATAAGTAATAATACTCGTCATATTAATCGTACCACAAATAGTTGCATTGTATCAGAAAGAGAGAATACAACAGAACTCTCAACATGTTGGATAAAAACGCACTCGTTTAACCTCGCAATCCTCACTTTGCAAAATGGCCACCAACCATCAGAAATCAGTACCACAAGCAGTCAGGTGATGAGGTGATGGTGGAATTCCTCTTGATATATTCCTCCAGCAGTGAACCGTCCCATTGACAGTAGTAGAACGGCACACAATGCGGCAGCATACTGAGCATACGGCGCACAATACGGATTGTGGACTAATTCATACATCCTCATTAAAAACTGCGAGCCACATTCTGCCGGATCGGCGCGGTGCTCTAATACTAACAATATACATAGGAGAATATAAACTTGTTCCTTGTTCGCCAATTTTTGACATTTCCTAAAATTGCTGAGGCATTTGTAAAAAAAACTTTTTTATTTGAAGGTTTTTTAACAACAAACATATTTTTTAAACATACGGAGAGAATTGATCTTCCAGACAATGTTTACATGGACGTACTTACCTAGTTATATTATTTAAAATTTATAATGAATGTAAACAACGATAAATAGGAATTTGTTTAATATTAATAGCGTAAAATGACAACACTTCGAGGAAAATGCTATTTTAGATAATCAGAGTGGCGAATACTAAATACGAGGGCGGTACTTTTATCGAAAACTTTAATTACATTTGCACACAATTATAAATCTACAAATTCTATAGCCTCCTTCCACTGCCGCTACAGCCATCATCAAAGCTCCTTTTGACGCCAAGAATTATAAAATCTTTCCCAAAAATCAACTTTGTGTACAGATTCACAATCTCTCTCCGCACAGATGGCATTTATACACTGCTGATTCGTATATCATTATCACAAGGGCGTAATAGAGATAAAATGACCCATTTTAATCTCTATTACGCCCATCGCTATTTTCAGTATACATTTTGACGATCTGCTCGCCCGCTTGAGGCACTAGTTTGCTTTTTCAATTCTCCCTGTTTTGGATATGACCCGCTTTGCATATAGATACACAGCAGTGACAAATGATGATGGCGATAATCACGGTGGTTATCCTATAATCATTCTAGTACTTAACTGATTCGCGTGGGTCCTTTACACGCGGACTGTTAGTGTGTACTTGTGTGTAGGCACACACGCACGTAGGGATAGAAAAATAATAATATGAAATAATGTAAAATCTCTACATCATCAGCAGTAACAAAATATTATGCATTAATTGAAAAAAAAACAGGTGCTCGTTGTTATTATCTCCATAGAATTACCAACTGCTGGAACTACCGTTTTTTTACAATGTAATTATTTTTTGCTACACAGTATCCGATCAGCCATCGCGCTCTTTCAGAAATATTTTCGCCGTAGGCTTGAAAATGATGGATTCTGCAGCGTTTTACAAATAGTACAAAACACAGAGCTGTAATCCTACTCCTTCAATTTCCTTGCATGTACTGCCTTTCTCATTTCTACGTATTGTAACACCAATATGGTCCTAATTGATCGGAGTCCGTGAACATACAGCATCCTAATATTTGGAGATGTTTTGAGGCGACATCAAATCATAAGTATACTGTTAATTGGGCTGATAAAATAACTTGAACGCATATTTATTTTAACTTACGAACTTACTTTTCATTATATCTGTCTATTAGTACAAAAGTAGTTCTTTCGAAGGCAGCAAATACTTTGAGGTGTGACATTATATATTAAATGAAAAAATACACTTTTGTAATACACCACTTTTTATTATGAATTAACAAATGTCAGCCAACCGGGTTTCGCTTATCTCAAGCTTCGTCAGGGCTTATTATATCAACTGTATATTAAGTAGGGATGCATCGATATGCACTTCAGCCGATACGATACCGATATTTTAAAAAAAAGTATCGATTTTACCGATATCGATGAGGACAATGAAGTTTTCAAAAAATGTAAAAAGTTGTGGGTTTAGATTAAAAATAGACGAAATTACTACTATAATATTTATTTGGAATGTTTACCTACTTTATAACGAAATTTTAAAAATTGTAATTTAACAGAATATTACTTTCAGATTATAAATTAATAATTTAAACTCACATTTATGAGATTATTATTCAGGAAACACAACATCCTTAAATTATACGGTTCGGTATCGGAAAGCCGATTTAGTAAGTCTATTTATTAGACGAGACCTGCCGTTGAGAACAGCCTTTTAGAGGTGACAGAACTCATTTAGATACTGAAATATTTTTGTGCCATTTTTTCAAATTTGGATACAGAATACAGAACTATGCCAGAAAACGAGAGGATCTGCTTCTCTTGGTATATTGGGTGATCTCAGATATCTCTCTAGTTCTTCTTTGAGAGAATCAGTGCTCAAAAGAGAGAGAGAGAGGCTCATCTTCATTAGCCTCTTTAATAATATTTTCACAAACGCTCCATATCCCACATCTCGTAGATGGATCAGAACTTGAATTTGGCTGTTGCGTCGACGATTTTGAAATAGTTTTGTGAATTCAGTATTATGACGTGTTTACACATGGATATCTATGATCTATGGTGCGAAATTCAAAATGTATCGGTGTATCGGCAAATTAATATCGCCGATTCCGATATATCAGAAAACCCACGATACCGCCGATATATCGGTATTAGTATCGGATGCACCCCTAACAGATGAGTTAACGACAACTGACATTTTTAATTCAAATTAAACGTGATGTTTTACAAAGTGTATTGTTTTTATATATAAAATTAGATTATTACGTTATTTTTTTATTTAATTTAAGTTTTCTTTGACGCTAAAATAAGCATTGTCAAGAAAGGTTATACGCATATTGGATATCAAGATCCCTGACCTAGTGTAGGGCTTAGGACATCACCCTGTGCACCTCGTCAATATTCCACTGCGGAATGAACGATGTCGCAATATTTCACCTTATATCTAATCCTTTTTGGTAATTATTTACTTAACTTCCGCATATTTTACTTAATGTACAATAATAGCTTTTGAATAAGACGATTTATCGTAGGTGTACATCGTAATCGCAATCACCAATCAGCGCATTCTACACTTGCCAAAGTGAATTGTGTCACCCAGATCGAGAGCACTAGATTATTTGAGAGGGCAGAGGTCAATGGGAACGGGAGTCGCAGTTTCATCCTCTGCGGACCGCTTCGTCAGTGCCGAGTGCCGACTGCCGACCAACTATAGAGTACGTGACGCTCATTCAGGGATGGTATGCCCAAAAAAATTATTTCCCTAGATTTCGAGGGGGGTTGTCGTATGTTATTACATTGTGCCTTTCCAAATAAAACACCTTTTGCTAATTAGAAACGGAATTTCCTAATGAAAATCACTTTGTAAAATGAAAATCAACCGCAATCACCGAAACTGAAAAAATTTCAAAAAAACGTAACTTGAATCCTAAATTTTATTTATTTTTTTGGGAATTTCCCTTTTATTTTTCTAGATACCTAATATCATTTTGAGTTGTCAGTGTTAAAAACATCATTGTTTGATTAATGTAAGTACATACATCAAAAGATTCATGGGAATTTCAAAAATAATAATTAACGACAAGCAATATCAGTAATATTATCATATTTAAAAAAAAAATATCCAGATTTCAAAATTTCCCCAGATTTTGTGCTAATTTCCCTTTTCCCTAAAAAGTATTTTTCTCCCCTAGATCTAGGGAAATTTCCCCAGACATACCATCACTGCGCTCATTTGTGGTTCGGATCAGCTGATTAATCAATCTAACGCCTAATTGTCGGCTAATGGATCCCCCTCAATTGAAATGCGTAAATTAAGAAAATAAGATTTGAACACTTGTATTAAGTTGAGTTTTCTTGGAAAATTTAAGTTTCTCCAAGGTAATTAATAATTTTTAACAATTGACTTACCCCCATCATTATAAATCTCTTTGTAGAACATCATAAGGTTGATAATGAAGATAATTCAGATGATTCAGACAGACACAACATAATAGAAAAAAATACTAGCGTGATGTTTCCAGCTAGCGGACATTCGTTATTATTGTTATTAATAAGGTGTCAATTTGGGAGGCGGGTGTGGGTACCGCGTCGCTCCGGCAACCATTTTTTGGATAACCAACACCTCTGCCATAGGTCACCCTAAGTGGTTCGCTAAGTTTGTAGTTGGTTGTTTCGTCTATAAAGTTGGTTGTTTGCAGGTGAAAAAATGTAATAAGCAGTAATTGTTGGATGAAACACTAGTACATACTGAATTATTTGGCGGGTAAGAGATAAGCCGTAGCTCAGTGGATAGAGCAGTTGACCGGAAATCAGAAGGACACGGGTTCGAGACCCGTCGGCGGCATGTATCTTTTATCGGGAGATTTTTTCAATGTGGATGAGTGTTTCAGGCTAATAATTATTGCTTATAATAAATTAATACCGACCATGTCTTATTGTTAGCATAATAATCTCAACTGTTTGTAATTTTTTTTTACACGTGCATTTGAATTTGATTATTTTTGCCATTTTATCAGAATCTTTTAATTTTTTTAATTCCACATATCTACTCGCCTTCTTGAACCTTCTCCAATAAATCAATATTTTCTGGTGCAAGAACTAATAACATAGTTTTTACTTCAATTTTTAGTATGTAAAAATATGTTTTCCTTGTTTTTACCGCCCATTTAAAAAAAGTAAGAAATATTGCTGGTTACAAATAATCAAATTTCAGGGTGCCATAACCACTGGAGCGACAGAGCAATTAAAATATTTTTTCTCGGATTGCTCAAGGAAATGTTTCCGCCCACATTAAAAAAATCATACCTCCACATTTGAATATGGAGACATACAAACTGATTATAGTTCTATGTAGACAATGAATTCCCCTATCTTTTGTTTATTATCACATACTTGTAGGATTTATAAAAAAAATATAATTCAATACTTAACCTTAAAACATTTTAAAAAATCTAGAGAATATTTATTTTGTTATATTTTGAATGTACAATACATTATATAGACGTTTTAATAAAAAAATTTTTTTTGAAAATATGTCACAATTTGGCAATAAAGCAATCCGAGGTTTTGGAAATAGTGCCATAATGTGGCAAAAAGCGCTCGTGTGGTTATTAGTAAAACATGGATTACTTCGTGGGAAAATCACCTCCATAATAAATTAAGTATAAATTAATGTGTTTAGACTGTTTTTTCTTCTTTTTTTTTGTTGCTTGTAGGTATATGAATTGTACCTACGAGTTCTCTAAAGTTATGCATGTGGATTTAGCATTAGATATGTTCTTATTTATTATATTGTGTTTATGCTTTATATATATATATTTTGTAATCTTTTTTATTTAGGTTATATTGTTGTTATAAAATAAATTTGTATTCTATGTGTAAAAGCCCAATAGGGCGTCAATAAATAAATAAATAAATAACACTAACAGTACGACCGGTTTCACGAATCCAACCCTCTGCTAGCCAAGTCCTTCATCAGTATACAATAAACATTTGCCGCCTATAATGATGGTAGGTAGCAGTGGCGGTTCGTGGTCTTTTTAACGGGGGGTTCAGAAATTCAAGAGAAGATATATTGTCTAATCAAAATTTACTCTTATAACACAAATTTAAAAAAGTTAGTGGAGGGGTACCTAAATAGGTACTATTGTTCTTAAATAACTGGATACTCCTCGACACAATTATTAAAAAACCTAAATGGTTCTAGAGGATTTAAATTGTTTAATGGTTTTTACGACACTCAATGTACGTTTCTAATTATTATTTTTTTCAATTAGAAAAATTTCGTAGAATGTAGAATATGATATAATTGATATTTTAAACAAAACCTAAAAAAAAAACAAGAAACACAAATAAAGGTGGCTACGAAATAAAATTAGCTTTTTTCACTTACACAAAAATTCCACTATACACGTATACAAAAAATAATTATATTTAATTTCCAAACTTTTTTCATGAGCATTAGCGTTATTTTTTGTATATAACACTGTATTCCGTCAATGTGTGAAAACATTAGGACAGAATATTCGCGACAACCGATAAACGCAACAACTTTCAATTTGAAAGCCGAAACAATACTAGGAAAGCTCAACACAAAATTGCATAACTAGCGACGTTCTTTGCCGAAACTTTAGTAAATGTACTCGTAACTAAGGGATATAACGACTTATCTATAAAAAAAAAAACGAAAACAGAAGTCAAAATCGGTCCACTTCAATAGTAGATTTACAAATCTGCCATTAGTAAACGGTTGGAGAAATGCAGAAACAAGAAAATAAAAAATGTACAAAAATGACTACAAAGTTAAATACCATAATATATAACATTTAACTTGCATCCGTCGGTGCAAAAGTCGACCGTCAGCCGGTCATCCTGCGACAATCTCGGGCTTCGTTTCGGCGAGACTCGTCAAAGTTCGGAGGTCACGTGACATCTTGACTCGTGAGCAGCGCACCAAGCTGCGTAGTTTTGTCAATTCTACCGTCACAGCGATTCGTATCGGCTATGATTTTTTCGTATGGACAAATGTGTGCGGATCGCAACGCGCACAAAATGGGAACAGATACCTACCGTATTTTTCGGTGCCGCGAGTTTTAAAGACGGAATTTTAATGTCGAGCTATCTGTGATGCGCTTATATTACTATACAACAAGATTGTTTTATTTTGTCATATTTTTAAAGGGGGTTCACCGCACAACCGCACTTTAGAGAAAACCGCCACTGGTAGGTAGTAGGAACAATGCAAAGATTGTCACGTTATTTATAACCTGGAAAATGTTTCTTTCATGAAAAACCTTGTTATTGTTTTCTAAGTAGATCGTTATTTCTCCCCCGGTTATATTTTTCTGCTATCAGACTAGATTAGTTAGATTGTGTTTAAACCAACATATTATTGAAAAAAAGATTTCGTAGATAGGGAGTTTGATTATCACTTGCTAAATAGATTTAACCCCTCGGGCCTAAAACATAAAAATGTTTAAAAAATGGATCATCTTACGTTTTTTCTAACTAAAATTACTGATAACCAAACAATAAAAACACACACATGTTTTATTAAGCGAATGTAATATAAATGTTATCGTCAACACTTTTTTCGCCATTTCATGTAAAAATATTTATTAAAAAATTTACAATGTTTCTTTTTTTTTTTTCAAATTGTGGTTTTAAGTATTTTGCGGTTAACTTTTAGATTTGAATATAAAGCCTGCTGTTTTCTCTTTCTAACACCGTTTAGATAATATTTCTAAATCTGATAGATTTCTGTGAGAACTTATATGAGTTGTTCCGAACAAATCAGCCTGAGGGTTTAAAGAAAAATTCTCACAACCTTTGAGAATAGAGAAAAATAAAAGTTAATTCAAAACCTGATCCCAAAATATATTTTAAAAGTCAATTAAAAATAATGCATTTAAAACCGGTGATGTGCTGATAATTAGAAAGTGACATTAAGATATCCAGAGACCGTTAATTGAAAATTAATGTTTAAAAAATTCGGTGAGATAAAAAAATTAAATTGCAATGTTTTTCTACAGACAAAAAAATTGAGCCATTAAAATAATATAGTTTTAAAAGTAATTTCTGCAATGTGTTCTTGTCATCAATATTGCTATCGATAATTATTATTTTGTTTTATTATGTTATTTTTGTTTTATAGTAATTTTATCACGTAAATATGAACTTTTACACCCGTGGGCCACGTTATTATATCGTCAAGTGTGGCGTGGCCGTGGCGCCAATGCGCTAATCAAATAAAAACCAACTCTGTACAGAGTGTCTAGAAACAGGTAGTGCAAATTGGAAAAGGGTTTAAGATAAATATTTTGCATAGGAAAGTCACAACCTTTGTGCAATTAACATGCGTATCTACTTTTTGGGTAGCTTGTACTTTATACAAGAGTTAAGTGAATTTGTGAGCTATTTTTTTAAAATCTGAATTTTCAGGACTACTTCTAACGAGAAATTTATAATTTTTTTTGGGTATTTTTAATTCTTTAAAAAAAATTCCCCGCTATCGACCGATCGGGACAGTGATAATTAATGTATTATTATTTAGATGTGACATGAAGCGAAAAAATTGTTTCGATTTTTTAAGGGGCCGCTCTGCCAATTTCTATCGATTTCTTGCATGTTTTCCTTAAACGTTTGAAATTTTTAAGTTCTTAAAAAAATATGTGTTATTCTTTAAGATAGTATCTACACATTCCCCACGCCGAAACGGTAATTATTTGTAATTCCCTCGATAAAAATAAATCGCAAAATGCTCCGAAAATTATTATTTACACGTTTGTTTCTGTTATTTTAGAAGATATTTGTGTGAAAAAAATTCACAATGTTTCTTTTAATGCTACTTGACACAGCCCCCACGAGATTTTTGCTCTTTTTCGAACGAGTCGTCTTTTATTAAACATTTTCACAATTTTCGCATGAATTTTATGGTTTCTAATGTTAGCGCGCTTGCTCCCACGTTCGTATTGTCGTATCTCTCCATCTTATTCTTTTTGAGCAAGGTAGCGCGGCCTTAAATTTACCTACCCTTGCCATACATATCCTATCACCAGGTTACACATTATAGTCCGTAAGGGGCGAAAAAGCTGGGCACTGTGTGCTCCAATAAAATAAGAAATTAAAATCCAAATTTTTTTCTGAAAATTTTTATTGGAATATTAACAGCTTTTGGTTAAAAAGTATTTTCATGCGTCATTTTAAATACCTACATATTCTATTTTTGAATAAGGTGTTTAATTTAATGCGAGCTGACTTTTAATTATTATCTATACGCACGGCAGTTGTTTCGCCTTCACGAAACTGTTAGGCCACCTAACAGGCAATCAATGCCTACTAAAGGCGAAACAGCTGTCACGCGTAATAATAATTACACAGCAGAACTTGATTATAAATAAACTGTTTATTTATTAATTTATAGATTGAATATAATAAGAGAATAACTTAAAATTAGTATAATTGAGAGTAAAATTTTATCTACTTGGCATTTTTCTAACATTCGAGATCCTTTTACGTGCTTGCCATAGACAGGTTCCTGCAAATTTACGTAAGTCGCTTGTGACGTAACTCTATGTTTACGAATTCCTCCGGTTAAGTATTCATTCGAATTTAAGTTTAGGTACTTAAAATGCATTTCATTCGAATTTGAGTTTAGGTACTTAAAATGCATTTCATTCAAATTTAAGATTAGGCACTTAAAATGCATTTCATTCGAATTTAAGTTTAGGTACTTAAAATGCATTTCATTCGAATTTAAGTTTAGGTACTTAAAATGCATTTCATATAAATTTAAGTTTAGGTACTTAAAATGCATTTCATTCGAATTTAAGTTTAGGTACTTAAAATGCATTTCATTCGAATTTAAGTTTAGGTACTTAAAATGTATTTCATTTCGAAGCTTAGATACAGAAAAAACGACCATTGATGGTTTCTAATATTACATACCTCGACGATTCAATTGTAGAAGGCAGATTACCAGTCACCCAGTAAAAGAAGCACGTACATCTGGAAATGTAAATAGCCATCTACACATGAACCTACTTTGCTTATTATTAAAATTTATTTAATACATTTTTAAGAGGCCATGTTTGAGGTTATCTTCCGCGAATAACATTAGACAGAATTATCTTCTAATCTGGCACGAGAAAATTAACTGTCCGATCAGTTTTAACTAAATAGGTTAAGTTGTTGTTATTATTAATTTATTACTTGTGATACGGTTGCGTATGATGCACGGGTAGGAACAAAATGTCAACATATCAATCAAATAATAACTTGAAAAACATTACACAACAATAATGATTAACTATTTTTCGTAGCTCCTAACCAATGTGTTGGGAGTTAACAATATTATGTTTAATCTAACTTTTTTTGCTAATACAATTTATTGGTTTCTTAACACATGTTTGATTTTGTTGGTACCTACACGGAGAAAAATGTTATTCTAAAATACGATCATTTTATTCGTAAAAACGGTTAAAAACGGGACTGAAGTTCTTACGAACAAATTAACAGGGTTTCAATGTGTATTGGCGGGAACATGTAAGAATAATTTGTTGGTATACGTAATTTCGTACGTTTACCAACAAATTATTCCTTCATTTTCCCGCCAATAAACATTAAAACGCTTTTAATTTGTTCGTCAGAACTTCAGTCCCGTTTTTAACCGTTTTTACGAATAAAATGATCGTATTTTAGAATAACATTTTTCTCCGTGTACATAATTACATTGCCTCCGCATTCCGAATTTCTATCTATGTATAACATATTTTCACTGAATTCTATAAGTTTTTAAGCTCTTAAAATATATCAACGAAGAAAATTTCAAATGCTGTAAAGGACAATATGTTGTATGTTAAGGAGAGCGAAAAGAAAGTTTAAAAAAATATTTCCTGTTTTTGTAGACCTGTAATTATGAATTTTTAATACAAAATTATCATTGAATAAATCTCAGAATACTTAAAGTTTTTTTGTAGAATCTTTAATAACAGATTTAACAGTTATACTATCTATGACTTCAAATTTACTATATAAATCTGTATTTGTAACTATTATATGGGATGTGTGGGATTGCTCCCCACATCCTGAAAAAAACCTTATTATTATTTAAGACCCATTGACCAGCGGCTGAGAATTAAAGTTCCAATGCTTGCAATTGTACAGGGAGGTTTTGATGAGAAAGATCGATTATTCCCGTACCAAATTTTTAAAATCAAAAACGTGCTTTAATATATACCTAAGTTCAAGTAAGCAAGGGTGCTCAAAACGCATGATGATAAATTATTAAATATCGTGTACTTCTTGTAAGTATTTTTTGATCATAAGTATTTATGATTTTTCACTAATATCAATATCTCAGGTAAGGGGCATACGTCATTCCTATGTCTACCTACGTTAAATTGTCGTGAAAACAATCTTATGTGCCCAAGCGGTTAACAAAATAAGAGTGTAAAAAAAATTTAAATATTTTAGTTTGTAAGACTTTAAATAAATAGAAAAACTGAGGTATTTTCGTCACAAAACACGTTCTCGGATTTATTTTTAAATGAATTTAATTGAACTAAAATTTAAATTCTCAAAAGTGTCTTTAATAGAGTGTGTATTGATTTATTTTGCTGTATGTATGATTATATGATTTGAAATTTGTGTAGTATAGGGTATAGGTAATAAATATTTCGTTTGAAAATTTAACAAATCTGCCAACGACCAACGGAACCTTAGTATATTAAAAATAAACTTAGTTTTTCAAAATTTAAAAAGTGCATTTACCAGATAAAATAATAATCTTTCAAAATCAATTTATCTTTTAGTAAAAAAGAGTCAATACTTCTAGAATTTGATTTAAAAAGGATAAATTTCCGGTATTCTCTGGTTTATATCCTCTTAATTTTTCAGACAAAAAATCCGCTTAAAATCCACATCGTCAAGGACACACTTTTTTCCTACGAATATTTCGACGACGCAGATCGAAAGAGAAAAATTAATATATTTTCTAATTTTTGGATTTCTTGTCCTTAACAGCATTTCAAATTTCTGCTGTCGATATATTATGTTATTTTTAAAGATAATATCTATACATTCGCTTAGCCGAAACGGTAATTAAATAAAATTCTCACGATAAAAATATCGCATAGTGCTCCGAGATCTATTGTAAACACGTTTTGTTCTGATACGTTTTTAGATTTTCACGGCTAAAAGCATTTTAGTTGTTTTTTTTTTGGGGTGTTATGCCGTGTTGCGCTACCTCCTTCTTTAGCCGACGTTTCGGACAGCGTTGCAGTGTCCATCATCAGCAATTACACATCGTCGGATCTGCCGGATCTGCCCTGATGATAAACACAACAACGCTGTCCGAAACGTCGGCTAAAGAGGGAGGCATTCGCAACACGGCATAACACCCCAAAAACAAACAACGAAAACGTTTTGTTTTGTTCTGTTGTTTAACATGTTATAGGTATGAAAAACAATCACAATTTTTCCTCTAAATGTTAGTTTGTCGAGAGATTTCGACTTTGTTTTAAATAAGTCGTGCTTAATTAAATATTTCGCTTTAGCCTTTTCATTTTTTTTTTAATATCAGCGCGCTTCCTCTAACAATCATATTTACAAATCTCCCGTTCAAACCATCTTCTTCTTCTGTTTGAACGCTTACCACGGAGCTTTAAAGTGCTAGTTCCATTTTAATATCTAATACACACATACCGGTATAACATACGTGAATTTATAAAGCAAAAAAAATGTATTTTGCTTCAAACGTCGATCAATCGACTATCTCTATTTATATGTAAAGAAGAGTGTCTGTGTCGGGAGAACGAGCGGGCGGGGATTTGACTTTAATAAAAATCCACGGTTCTATTCCTAGATTGATGAAATTTTTCACACTGGACCTTCTAAACACGAGGAAGGTCTCTGTTTACGCGAGCTGTCGAAAACCACCCCATACTTTTTTCTTACCCCTTAAGGCTATTGGGTGCGCGGCCGGTTTCATACAAAACATAGTTTTAGATTTTAGGCCAAAATACCCAACCAAACTGAAAAATTATTTTTGTAATCAAAAGGTATGTAAAATATCGATCTTTATTTATTTTTGCTTTAATTGATAAAATATAGGCAATTAAAGATTTTAATATTTTACGATTTTAGAGACAACTTGGACAATTATTTGCGAGTAAATGTAAACATTTAAAAAAAGAAGTTTATTATGTTTTTTTTTTTTTAATATAATGAAATATAAAATATTGTTTTATTTTAGAAACAATTTTGATGGGTGTAAATTTAAATTACAAATTACCTATTTACATCTGAACAAAAACTTGTCGTTTATATATTAAAATTACTATAATAATAATAATAATTGGATAATTTGTAGAGCGCCGTTTTTGTGAGAAATCACCTCAAGGGCGCTGTATCTACACATAAAATTACTATCTACCCATTAACATTTTTAAAATTTTTTATTTTATTTCAAGGATTAGGCAGATTTTATCTTTTACTCAAAAAAATTCCAAACTTGCTTCCAAAATGAACAAAAACTGATTTCTTTAATTACATATACGTCATCATTTAAAAGCAAAAAAAGTAGCTCCTGTCCGAGATCGACATTTTATCTACCTTTTTATTGCGAAAAAATATTTTTTCAGTTTGGTTGGGTATTTTGGCCTCAAATCCAAAACTACGTTTTGTATGAAAGCGGCCGCGCAGCCGTTCCTCTTAAAGCAGAAATTATGTAAGTACTTATTAATTTTACATACTAGATAAAAATTACTGTCTGCATCTGATTTCTAAAACTTTGCGTAAAGCACGGGCAACGCTGGGGACTTCTGCTAGTGTATTACAAAGAGCAAGTTTATCGCACTATCTACCTTTGGATTTTCTATGAGAATACCCTTTAAGACGATAGACTTCACTTTTCGGCCCATACAAAAAGGACGTCCGGGAAAAAACACTTTTCTACATCGAAAATTGCACTTAAAGAAAAATTTTTTATACTGCCTTCTAGAAGGTAAAAGCTATGTCGGTAGCTTTTTGAATTTTCGATGCGTTTCGTATTAACGTAAACATTCACTGTCAAACATGTATAATTTATCTGGAAATATTACTTAAGGAAAAGGTGCTGCTAACTTAATTCTCATAAAGAATTACAAAATTATCAAAACATACCGACATAGCTTATTCTTTCGAGAACATATTTTTGTTTTTATATTACAATTTCGTGAAAGTTTGGGTGTAGAAAAATGTTTTCTCCCGAAACTATTTTTCGTGTGATTTCTATAGGTAAATATGAGCGTTGTCTCATTCACACATTTCGCATTCGCATGTATTGTAATGCGATCTACACACCATGCTGCAAACAGCCCGACATATCGGGCTGTTAGCAGCTGGCTATTGTCTCCCGTCTCCCTTTTCCTAGTGTGAACCCGTAACATTCTGTTTCACGTTGTCTTCTGTCTCTTTTATTAACACAACAAATTCAATATCACCATCTCATTTCACTGCGGCGCATCGGTTGGTACTAACGGCAGACGGTTTCTTCCAATTTGCAGTCAACATGAAACAGAGTGTTACGGGTTCGCATGAGGAAGAAAGAGACGGGAGACAATCTCCAACTTTCGATTTTTAGCCAGCTGCTAATAGCTGCTGTTCGCAGCATGGTGTGTAGACCGCTTAAGTGTGCGTGAGCTTATTGTGAGCGGGACAGAATGACAGACGCGGGTGTTCCGCGTGTGGTTCAAAGTCTAGCCTCTTAATATAGTGTTTTTTGCTTTCTTTCGGTGAAGAATCGGATAAATAAATATACCTAAGCAAATTTGCAATAGGTACAATTTATATGTTCAACTTATACACACATGTTTGATTATTTCAATCACAGAAACAGTAATCGTATAATATTATAATCTTTTCACCTTTAACAGCATAATTGATTTATTTCACGTAGGTTCCTATATGTAATTTATATCTTTATTACTAACGATATTTTTTATATGCATTTTGTTATCTTCTTTTAATTATAATGTGTGTTTTGTATGTGAAATAATATTATTATTTTGTCTGTGTGTAATCAATATTATTGACTACTACTATATTATTAAACACAACTTTTTTTCAGACAGATTGCTTCAACAGCTGTTATTTGTTTTCGGAAAGATTGCAATTATGAGGTTATTAAATTTAAAAATGACTTTCGTATCACTTATTTTTTTAAATAAAAATAAGTGTGTGGTCTTGAAAAGCATTTGATAATACATTGACTAATAAATATTATACAGTGTTTCGGTTTGAATACAAACATTCATATTGTTATTAAGATGATAGACTTCGCTTTTCGGCCCATACAATGTTTGTCTTTCTTTTAAAAAAAAAAAAAAAACATGTACGATTTATCAAAAAATATTATTTAAAGAAAAAGTGCTGCTAACTCAACTCTCAAAAAGAATTATGAAAAGCTACCGACGTAGCTTCTTCTTTATAAAAAACATATATTTTTTAAAATTTCAATTTCGTGAAAGTTTCGAAGTAGAAAAGTGTATTCTCCATAAACCCCTTTTCGAGCGATTTCTGTAGGTAAATTTGAGCGTTGTCTCATTCGCACATTTCGCATTCGCAAGTATTGTAAGTGTGCGTGAGCTTATTGTGAGCGGGACAGAATGACAGACGCGGGTGTTCCGCGTGTGGTTCAAAGTCTAGCCTCTTAAAGATCGCAAACAGGCGTCGGCATCTTGAGTTCAATTCCTTGGCTGGCAAGGTCCTCCATCACGACACAAGCGTTTTCAGCATCCTCCATCACGACGCCCGGCTTAGTCCAGCGGTAGGGCGTTCGACTCCCATTCCGAAGGCTGCGGGTGTGGGAGATACTCTTAGTATCGCCCTGGTGTAAGACCACCATTCAGAATTGAAACGTTGCTTGAAATGGCTTTAGCCGTGTTTAGTGACTAGATCTGAATAGCCAGATACTTCCCCATCTTCCTCTTCCTCGTGTCCTTCCCTTCCCCACGTACCTTCAGCCTCATAACATACCCCAATTGGGGATGCCATAGTCTCACTGCCTCCAGACGGGAGCAGTTAGGACTCTTGTGAGGTATACACTAAAATAAAAAAATAAAACTCAGAACGTTTCAACTTACTGTGGAGGTAGTAGATTTTCAAATTATTGTCAGGTTATTCGTAACCCGGGAATGTTAATTTAATTTAAAAAATATATTTGGAAGGCGGGTATGGGTACCGCCGTCCCGGGAACTATTTACTGAATAACCATCACCTCTGACATAGGTTACGCCAAGTGGTTCGCTACGGTTGGAGACTTAGCAGTGATGCCTGGGTTCATGGGGTCCGTCCGGAGGTTGACGGACCGAGTTGTCGGGCCGAGACGGCGGATGCGTCTGTCCAAAGGATGCGTCTGCCCAACGGGTGCGTCTGCCTAGGCTAAATCGGGAGTGACTGGTAGAGGGAGACATTTTAATCTTTCCAGCGGGATTCTCTCGAAACATCGCCTAGCACCGTAGTGGAGGGATAGATTGACATTTTCGTCATTCGTATTATTCTTCTTTGACATATTACATTGATGGGATTAACCATCAAAAGTTAAAAACCGAGTTTTTCTTATAAAAAAAAAAATATATATATATATATTGTTAATTCTAAAATTTAAAATATTGTCTTATTTGTACCTAATTTATTAATAATGCATGTTTTCTATTATAGCTACCGAAAAAATGCGCCCAAAACTGTAGGGCTAACGGTCTAAACATATTTACTGCTTTTCATTTGACCCCCGACCCCTTCGCCATAATTCATCTTTTACGTACTCCTGTGGTCCGTGGTCCGGGGTGCCCGGGCTTAATTTGCTCCCCAATTAAAAGCAATAATTCGTTGATGATGCTGCAGTTAGGCCCATCGAATTGCTGCATCCGATGGGCCGGGGCCGGTTCTATTATTCTAATTAGGGCCGGACAGGATGTAAAAGGCCCTTCCTGCGTAATAATAATAATAATCAATTGTGCGTCCGGAACGTCGAACGACCAACCATTGTGATGGCATCCGCCGCATCGACGTTATTTTATTTTAGAGCGCCACTTGATGATGCTAATTTCATTTGCGCTTTTTGCGTGGCTGATTGGGAGATGTAAGTCGTATAATTACAAATTGGGAGGATGTAAGTAAATATGAGTACCGCCGTCCCGGGAACATTTATTGGAAAACTAACACTGTAATAGGTAGATATAGTTAAAATCTACATCTCATATTTTAAATAATTAAATAGGTAGCTAGCTCAGAATATGCGTATAGGTAATTATGTGACATTTAATGTATGTGATATTTAATTGCTATGAATAAAAGATTGATTATAAAGATGGACAATTTATTGAATAAGTAATTCACATGTTAAAGGAAGAGGTTAGAGCATGAATAGATTAGTTTTTAAATATTAAATCTCAGGTAGTGCGCGTGCTCATCGAAATGAAGACACGCGTATTAATTATTATTTAAATGCATTTACAGCTAATTTTAGGTAAAGTGACCGATGAAGAAAGAACGCCACGCCGTTTGAATATGACGGCGAAATATTATGAAAACTAGAATGGTAACCAAATAATAAACTAAGTATTGAAATTATGTTACGTATGAATTGCAACGATGTCCGACAAACTTGATCCAGGTTCCCGTCGAAAGCAGCTCCTCTCACCAATATAATTTTCCAACTGCTCGCAATCTACGAAACTTGGCGAGCCGAACCAAATCCCAGTGGAGCCAATCTCAAGATGTGACGTATTCTCCGGCAAGTAGGTACTGAAGAATTGGTTGAAATAGGGGCTGGTTGAGTCGAACCGCTACAACACCACTGCCACAGGTTATCCCAAGTGGTACGCTACGTTTGGTGACTTAGCAGAATAGCACGAGTTGAGGTTTGTCTAGATCTTGGCGGCAATTGTGTTGCCCACCTACTGCGTGGCGGGCCGCAGCGGGAGAGTCTGGTTGAGGGAGACCTCACCTAGACCTCTCCAGCCGGAATCTTTCGACCTTTTACCTTGATTTCGACCCCAGATTCTTACCCACCCCTTATTCCTTTTTTTTCCCAGAACTTTCTTAAAAATGTCCCTAATTGTCCCACTACACAGCATCCCCGAAGATGACATGGGCGCCCTGCGGTATTTTTTTCTTCAAAGCCTCCTTCCTGTGTGGAGCTAATACAAAAAAAAATATATAGATATATATACAGGGTGTTAAGGTACGTACTTGAGTTACTTTAACCAGTGATTCCTGACATTATTTGAAGTAAAAAATGTAAATGAAATTTTGGTCTCCGGTAACTTTTTTTATGTCAATTTTTTTTTTTTTTCAAAATATTTTTTCTTCAAAATCAAACAAAAAAAAAATTCTTTCACATGACCTTATTGGTCACTCAGCCGAGTTACCGCCCCACCACTTACCCCGCCCCCAACTACCCAACACCTACTATTATTTATGTTTTGTAAAAAAAAAAACATCAAAAATGTCACCGGAGACCAAAATTTCATTTAGATTTTTTACTTCAAATAATGTCAGGAATCACTGGTTAAAGTAACTCAAGTACGTACCTTAACACCCGTATATATATATATATGACCACCCAGAAAACGCAAAACCCTAAAAAATATAGAAAGTTCTTTAAAAGTTACAGTAGGAAAAATCGATTATTGGTTAAATAATTTACACGTTTTTCATCACACCCTACAAAATATTATTGGTTTTCCAAATAAAATAAAATAAAAAATGTAATAATGTTATGTTTTGTAGAAAGCAATTAGCTTAAAAGGTACTCGGGGTGATCCTTGAGCAAAACTGTTTATGGTTTGACATAATATTTTAAAGTTTATCAGTTGATTTAATTAACTAACTATATGAATGAATAACATCATCTTCATACAGTTGTTATTTATTTGTCAGTAATTTTGATGACTTATTAAATACATTTCTGTCCTTATTATTAATTATTACGAAGTGTTTTGACAGAAGTGCCAGAATTGCAGTTACGCCTTGTATCCAGCAAGTAAGTTGTCTTATCATTCATACTGAAACGATGTTCCTAATTTACACCATTTTGTGTAGGTTAATAAACTTGATTAAAGTAGATTCTCCATAATAAATAGTTAATTAATTTCTACGAGTAAATAAATCATCTTCGAATCACCTTCCAATAAAGTGTACCTATCAACTAGTTAGGTCAATAATAATAAAATTAAACAACTTTGTATTAACCACTATTATATAATCCCAATTACCTACATGTTTCAAAACCGATGGTTTCTTCGTCAGGATAGTAATAGCATTATGTAACAAAAGAAACAAACAAGTATTGACTAAAAATAACTGTGTGTAATTATAGTAATAGAAACATAATACCGCCTTTTTCACGAGCATTGCTCTAAAAAAAGGTTTATATAATATGTTTAAAAAAATTTATGTATTGTTTATATATAACTAGCTGACCCGTCCACGCGTTGCTGTGGCTAACGAAACACAACGCCATCCACTGGATGTTTCCTAACCTAAATAACCTAGTGTTGTGTCAATAAATTAACTCACACCGCCATCTGTCAGAAACTTATGGGACTTTAATTTCAAATCATTGTCCCACAACAAACATTTAATTCTCATTGATAAATATTGAGGATAATAATCGAGATAAAAATTATGCTATCTTTTAAGTTGGACCAAATTACACACAGTAAGCCAAATTTCATCTAAATCGGTAAAGTAGTTTTGGAGTTCATCTTGGACTAACATCGTGACGCGAGATTTTTATATATAAAGGTTGTGCCATTAAGTTTAATAAATATATATTAAAAAAAAAACACTGCGCCCAGTGGCGTTTCCAAGGAAACATGGTAATAGACATATTTATTTATTTTTGTTTTATAAATATTATATACGTAAATAAAAATTAAACCATGCGTTCTTTCTGCCGATTTAACGGCACAACACAAACATATTGGAATTACATATTTTTCCTCCAAGATTGGAATACATTTTCTTTTGTGTTCAAAGAAGTAAATTTATCGAGAATCGCATTTCGATACACTTAGTACGTACGTACACGGGTTTAATATTTTTTAAATGATACACAGTTATTTTTTTTACACTTTAAATAGGGAGTACCGCAGGTTAATCATTGAAAGATTCAGGATTATAATTTGAAAGATTATAATGTTTTTGTTAGGAAGCCCGACGAATTAAATAAAAAAAGCATAAAAAAGAACATTGTCGAATTGAATAGATGGGGTATCGGAATAGGGAAGTTGAGTGAAAAATATTATGACTTATAAAAAATATGTTCATGTAAATGACATGTAAACTTAAATACCAGTATTTTATTAATTTTATTTTAAAGTTTGTTTTCAAAATTAAATTAATTCTACAAGTTTAAATTTTATTTAAGCCCGCCAAAACGCCGGCAAGACTATAATACCGTGCGAAAAAGTTCGTGACGTAACCCGGTCCCTGGTGGTTTGAAATATAAGGTAAAATATTTAAAAAACCGTTTCACGCTTAATATGGACGAAAAATTAAATTTAAAAAGTTGAAGTAGTTAGATATTAACTAGTACTAATCAATTCAGTTACCGGAATTTCAAAAAAGGGCATTTTAATGGTTATTTTTTAAATTTAAAAACACGAAATATCATTTTTCAACGAAACTTGCAACAGTTCCTAACACAGCGGTCGGTGAAAAATTACATTTCGTGTTTTTAAATTTTAAAAATAACCATTAAAATGCACTTTTTTCGAAATTCCGGTAAAAAGTACAAGTAGGTTAGGTACCTACCTACTCTCACCATCAATCTAGACGATTATTTAAATTTAGAACGGAACTATGTCCTTTTCGTCGATTGGGCCAATTTACCTAATCAGTCCTACCAATCTCCGTCACCCCCGCTGGGTAACCAGTAGCAGTAACCAGCACCCCTAGGGAGCAGGATTAGAACTAAACTAACCGACTCCAACAATACCACTTTAGCGTTGTGTCGTTTAATTTATGTCTTCATCATTCACTCCTCCGGCGGACTTCCAAATTTATTGTGACATCTGACCGCGGCAGCCTTGTTCCCAACTAAAGCTAACCCATTATTATGCAATTTAATAAATAGCAGTTTCTACCTACTGAAAAGCTTTTAGTGAAGCAGGCTGATCACTAGGCACTTTCAGAGTTTTTCTAATGTACCCGTGCGGTCGCCTTTTTTTGTCACCCATTTGAGAGGCGGGTGTTGGTACCGCCGCCCGGGAACCATTTATTGGATAATCAACACCCCTGCCATAGGTCACCCCAAGTGGGTAACTACTTTTGGTGGCTTAGTGCCTGGGCACTAACTAAACACAAATCTCACCCCATGAACCTGGTCGTGGGGTGAGATTTGTCTAGGTCTTAGAGAAACTGGTTGGGGGAGACCTAACTTAGACCTCTTCGGCCGGTCTCTCTCGACCCATCGCCTTTCACCGCAGTGGGAGGGACGGATTCATACGTTCGTCACTCCTAGATACAATGACCCCCAGATTCCTAACCGACTAGTTGACTAGTACATTCATATTTTTTTCTTATTTAATTTTTTTCTGCAAAAAGGCGCCTAACATGATTTGGTTTTTCATTGCTGTATTAATTTTTATAATAATAGATTATGACTGTTACGAGTTATGGTTATGGTCAATAAATAATGAATTAAAAATCGTCAAACAATGGATTAAAATTCGGATGAGGGAATCAGAAAAAATCTAGTAGTAATTTGCGATGTTTTGTTCCCGCTGGTTAACCCGCTAATGCCCGACCCGCCCGCCCGCTATTTGTGTACGCTCCAGTCGTGTTTTTAATTAATTTCAATTAGACAACTAGACGGGCTTGCATGTGTTGGTGTGACGTGCTTATGATCGTTGAACTGCAGTAAACATGTGCATATTATTTAAAGTGTGCGTATTTTATATTGTGAGGAATTACTTACAACCGCTTTCACCGATATAACTAACCATCACGCCGTTTTGTCGGAGGGGTAGACGGGGAAGTTGGCCCGCTACACTTCTTTGTCTTGGCATACACATCGCTTCATTCACATTCATACATCGTATCCCATGAGTTTTCAGTGAGCTAGAATGCTAAGATTGAAAAATACGACATATTGATGATTTTTTTGCTGAAATTGATTTATTTTAATTTTTTAATTTCAATTAAGTTTTTTGTGTAATTTTGGGGTGGCTGTGCCCCCTCAGACTCGAAAATCTTCATACATACATCTTCGTAGTTTTCAGTAGCTAGAATGCTAAAATTGAAAAAAACGACAAATTGATGATTTTGGAGCTGAAAATGATTTATATTTATTTTTTAATTTCAATTGGGTTTTTTGTATAATTTTGGGGTGGCTGTGCTTCCTCAGACTCGAAAATCTTCATACATACATCTTCGTAGTTTTCAGTAGCTAGAATGCTAAAATTGAAAAAAACGACAAATTGATGATTTTGGAGCTGAAAATGATTTATATTTATTTTTTAATTTCAATTGGGTTTTTTGTATAATTTTGGGGTGGCTGTGCCTCCTCAGACTCAAAAATCTTCATACATAAAATTGGAATTTAAAAAAACAATTTAATTCATGTTCAGCTATAGATGTCATATTTTTCATTCTTAGCACTCTACTAGCTCACTAAAAGTTTAGGACCGCCCCTGCCCGTATCATACATATTATGTAATATTCTGTTATTTTGACTCTCGAGATACTTAACCCGTAATATACATATAATTCACTAATATAATAATATATTTTGAACTAACAGTAGAAATCTTCCAAATACTTATAATGATTCCGCTGCGTTAATTTAGTGAGCTTAATTAATTGTACCGTAAATAATATTGACAAATGAAAATAGGGGTCTCCAGCAGTAGCGTAGCGACCAACCCCCGGTATCTGGGGCACACAAGTAAACTGACTGCTCTCCCCATGCAAAATAAAAATATAATTGTTCTTGCAATAAGTACTTCTAATGAGAAAACATCCTAGAAGAGAATCCTCTTATTCCTTTCCCGGAGGCGATCTTCTCTGTTGAACCAAGTGACTCCCGGAGCCGTCAGTAATAATAATACTAATTTGATAATTTGTACAGCTCCGTTTTTGTGAAAAATCACTCCAAGGGCTCTGTACAAATATTACTTACTAGGATTTATCTTAATACGTACAAACATTTAGTTATTTATATCGCGGACTGTGAAAAGTTTCAGGCTTATTGTACGAGTACATAATATAGCAGTAGATCAGCAGTGTATGAAATAATATATTCTGTAGATGACGAAGATGACAAAACGGTTTATCATTTTCTGAAGAAATGAGTTTTAAGCTTCGCTCTGAATTTTGTCGAATCGACTGACTGGATAACCTCAGAATTTCACTTTGACCTCTATCAACTCTCCTTGAAGAGAAGAATACGAATAATAAAGTATGCATAGAAACTAGATCAACTTTTCAACTACCGGTTGTGACCGGCCAGTGGTTTAGTAGGCATCGCGCTATAATAATATAATAATACGAATAATAAAGTATGCATAGAAACTAGACCAACTTTTCAAATATCGGTTGTGACCGGCCAGTGGTTGAGTAGGCATCGCGCTTGGGTCCCACCCAGGCGTTCCTTGTTCGATTCCTCGACTGGTCCTTCATCACAACACAAGCAACACCTTCCGCTTGGTGTGGTGATAGTAGGAGATTTTCAAATGTTGTTGGGTTATTCGTAACCCGGGAACGTTTGTCTTACTTTAAAAAAAATATATATGTTGACGTATAATGCATCTAGTCTATTTATAATAATTATACAAAAGTTTTGAGCTTATTTTTCAGCTAAATAAATAATATAATTGAACAATGCACCGTAAAAATGCTTTTTATTTTATAATAATACAATTTTGACATTATGAGTAACTGCCCCCGGTTCCGGCTGAATGATAGCCACTCCACTGATCCCTAGTTCTGCCACCAACACAAAACCCAAATGAATTCAAGAATGTTCAATGTAAATGCCAACGAAAATACCGAAGAACAAATTTAAAGCTCCCTTTGAAAAAAGCTATTTGATTATTTTGAAGTTAATGAAAACCTAGTGCTTATTGATTTTACATCTATTTAGATTTACCGTGTTCCAAACGCAGGCTTAAAGATTAAAGAGGATCTATTTTGGTTGCATTTAGGGCCCATTTGAACTGGTGAGTGTATTTTTTAGAGTAGATTCCGACGATCCCGCGCGTGACCGTTGCACCGGGAGTAGATGCATTTTGTTGCTGTGATAACGGAAATAAATCCCAGGCGGAATTCTTAAAGGTTCCATTTTAATTTACTTCCACTTTATTTTTACGAATTTGAACGTTTCTCAACATTCATTTGTATTATGTTAATTTAACACCTCAACCAGTGTAATATATTTGTTCATTTGTCATTTTTTCTAGTTCCTATTAGTAGTTTCTACGTTTCCACCCTACGAAGAGAGTAACCGATGTCTGTGTGTTCGAAGTAAGGTAAATTGGATCTTACTTTGGGTGAAATTAATATATTTTCAAATATCGATTTTTTTTTCTTGGAACAGATGATCAATTTCATTTTGGCTTGTCTTGGGCCTAAGAGTCGAAAAATTGTAATGCAAATCAGATACATCGGTTTTATTTCAAATCGACCAAGTGATTTTGCTGCTAAGTGTTTCTAACCTATTTGTCTCGACGTCTTGGAGGAAATGTATTACAACTCCTCTTGCTGGACACCCTTGTCTAGAAATCTTTTTGTCTTATTTTAAAAATATTGAACCAACAATGTGGTGTAATTATAGTATGGTTTTGATGGGTATAGGTACTGTTTTACCTTTTGATAATTACACATATTTAGAGGAAATGGCTACCTGCAATAAATCAAGTTTCCCTATGAATTCAAGACATGCAAAGCTGTGCGAATTTCATGAAGTTAAATATCATTGTAACGAAAATGGTCTATAAACTCTGAATAGTTTTATTAATTATACAATTATAATATTATGTGCCAGATTTCAGCATTCGTCCATCCTTGCTGAATATTCGTGCAGCACCCTCATATAATTTTTTGCTAATTTCTTTTTAATTGGACCCTTAAATATTTTCATTGGAAGATCCTCAGTTCCATTTGGTATTTTTTTCTCGGAATGTCTTAAAAATTAATTAATGTACGTCTACGTTCCGATCCATGGCAATGTTGTGGCGCTTTCGTTTGAAATGCAATCGTAATAATAATGAGTAATTTAACTAATCCATTTGTGGACTGCCGACTTCGGTCACATGCGTGGATTATTTCGTACCAAACGAATTGGCTCATTAACTGCATTGGAGTAATGAAAAATTTAAAGCCTGTGGACTCCCATTTGAGTTGTATTGGAACAAACAAAGACTATACATAGCTTCCGGAAATTTATAGTACAAGCTGGAAACTGGTGAATCTACTAATATATTAGGTATCAAAAACTTAAATTATATGTGTGGCACCTAGCTAGTAATGAAATATTACTATTTTCATACGAAAACAACAAGATTTACCATTTTACGTCACGTGTTTTTATGCTTTTTCGATTTGTGTCGACGCATCGGATTCCGCAACCCCCTTATACAATTATTTAAAGTAGGTACGTATCACAAATACTATCAAATAGAACCTTGTGGAGATGTGTACAAAAGCACAGGGCAAAGGCTCCAGACAAAGTCCCCACATTTAAGTTGAGATTTTCCGTTAAGCTTTAGTGAGAGTTCTCTCGAGAACCTCCGATGATGCTGTGATCTGTAAGCCCAAACCGGCTTATTGAGCGATCACTTAACTCCGTGACGTGTTAACACGATATGTAAAGCAGACCAGACACCCTTCATTTATTGAAAACATTTGTTCAATCTAATTTGTATCAATCAAACAAAAACACATCTCCGACCTGTCAATTAAAATGAACAGACCTTTTGGGTCCGTTCCTTATTTAAATTACAGCTTCCTGCGGTTGCCGCCCCTACTCCGCGCTGATGGACGAAACCAGAGTATTTCGTGCATTCCATGACTATTTCACTATCTAGGCATGTTATCTGTGGTTTAGACTAATCACAATAATTACCGCATTACGTATTGTATAAACGACGTTAAATGCAACACGGGATATAAATATGTATCTTTGTTCATCTTTACGACTGCCCTGCACCCAGTCAATTTGTAATAATAAGCTTTAACCCTCCTGAAACCGAATAGGGAAGTTGAGTGAAAAATATTTTGACTTATAAAAAATATGTTCATGTAGATCACATTCAAACTTAAATACCAGTATTTTTTTTTTTTAAAGTTCGTTTTCATAATTAAATTAATTTTACAAGTTTGAATTTTATTAAAGCCCGCCAAAACGGCGGCAAGAGCACAGCAGAGTCCGTGACGTATCCCGGTCCTTGCTTGTGTGAAATATAAGGGAAATATTTACAAAACCGGGACACACTTAATACGGACGAAAAAAATAAATTTAAAAAGTTGTTAGATAATTACTTTAAAATCGTAGAAAATATTATGGTCAATTTTATTGGAATAACTTTTTTTGTAACAATTGATCAATGCAATATTAATCCTTGAAGATTATTTTTATTTTTTTTTCTTTATTCGTTGAATTGTTATATGATTTGAGGATTTATCGACCACCATTCCTAAGCACATGCTTGTGTTGTGGTGGCCGATTATTATAATATTTATTTATTTGTTTATATTTATTTTTAATAAATCTAAACAAAACATGAATTAAAACTACACCCAGAAAAAAATAACGGTCGCAATTAGAATTCGAACTCAGGGTCTCTGTCTTACCACGACAACGCCTTAACCAACACGGTCATTGGGTTCGTTTTGGCCATCCTGGGTTCGATTCCCAGTTTCGACCGTTTTTATTTTTCTGTGTCTTGCTCTGTTTCATGTTTCGTTTAGATTTAAGTATTATCTTCGTTAAGGATTAATATATTTTATCTGTAGGGTATTTTATACCTGTGTAAGTTTTGAAAGTTGTTCAAAGACGTTTTCTGTGAGGCTGTTAATTAACCTAGTAAGTATTCCCGTTGGTAAGTTTGTTCTATTCCTCGTGTAAAATTATCAGGAACATAGAATCCTATTTCTGCCAGGATGCTGGTATTGATAAGTAACCGTTTAGAATCTTATAAGCCATCAGCATTTTTTAGTAGGTAATGCGAAATTATTCCTCCTAGAACTAAGGCTGTATATACCCAGCCTCCCCGATAAAAATGCTGTTGAAAACGGTGATCGGTCTACTCAGTGGTATCATTTTAGTAATATGAATTTTCGTAATGTTGGTCTAATAATACGGCCGTAGGGATTGTCATAATTCATCATGGTAATAAATAAGAACGATTGTGATTAAAACTGACAATTGTAATTTTATGAATATTAATATTTAACGTACTTTGCCATTGACTTAAGTGCATATTATAACATTTATAATATGAAATTACATAATGAGTTTGTTCTGAATCGTTACTATGATGCTGATGAATTATCATGTGAGGAAGTGTCGTTTATGAGTCAATTTATTATGAGAACGACAAGACATGGAACCGTTGAAAACAGCTATGGGTAAAAACCGTACTCTCTCACGTAGAGGTATCGTAAAAAAATCTTTTGAATTTTCTCGATCATTAGTACCTACCTACACAGACGGCTGTTCAGGACAGAAGGATAGTATTAGGTATTAGAATATATTAATAGATAAAAGACATCAAACTGTAATACTGTAACAATTTACAAAAAAGTTTGAAAATGGCATTAGAGCAAAAATATATTCGTCATTGTGTAAAATTCACCCCACACGTTGTCCCTAGGGTTGCACAGTGCCCGCGTGAAAAGCATAAAACGAATTATGATAAAATGATCCACAGTCAGATGTCATAATAGAGTCATAGATAAATTGATTACACTTTTAGATGTCTTTATTAACTTTTGACGCCTGCTGGTGTTTGATAGCGGTAATAACCTAATAAAGCAATCATTTTCTGAGGGGGAGAAATTTGTACAAATTATTCATTAAAAGAGATACGTAAATAAAACCTTTCATATTAAAAAATTGAAGACATAATATTTGAAATGGTCATATATAATTTATGACGATAAGTATTTTTAATGCAAATTATTTTAGTACCTACCGACTACAATAAAGCTATTTCTTCGGGTCAAATTACAGCAGACCCTCTTACGCATTCCTGAGGAGCCGTATTTGTCAATCTACTAAACTACCCACCTACTAAACTACAGTGCTTTTATGTCTAAAGCTGGAATCAGACAGTTCACTCGAGGGAAGGTTTCCGCCATGTTTTTTCGGCCTAATCGTCCATTTTGTTTCATTCCATGTTCACACGGCGCTTTAGAAATAAGCGTTCACTCGTCCATTCCCACAGCGTCGCCGAGCGAGGTCAACCGCGCTGCAATTCGTTTGATTTCCAGCGCGGTCCGGCCCCGAATTTTAAGGAAAAACATGTCAGATGCATCGATTTTTACGCAATTTTGTTGACACAATTAAATAAAAATAAATAAAGAAAACAGTATAGTTTCGTCTTATAGACCTTTTTATTTTTTATGACATAATAACGCAATTTGATTTTACTTTTTTTATTACGAACATTTTCCTACAAATTAATAATCTTACATATATTAAAAAACATATAAAATACATGGATAATAAGGGAGACCCATACATTTATATGAGAGGTGTTCCCAAAAGCAAACAAATTAGCCGAACGAATACCATTTTGACGTTTTGCGTGCGATGTGATAGCGTCCTTTCATGGTCCTTCCCGTACAGGACGCGAGACAAACTGATTGAGATTTCACTCGGTGTTCAGACGGTTCACTTTGCTCTCTTCCGCGCGCATGTGAAGGATGCCGAATGAAAATATCCAACATTGTTGGATCGGTTCACTTGAAGATTTCATTCGGCAGTGTTCGGCACTTTCGATTCATTTCATGTTCAGACGTGTCATTCCGAGTAAACTAGGCCGAATGAAATGCGGAAATGAGCGATTAGTGAACCGTCTGAATGGCGCTTAAGCGCCCGTTCATTCGTAAAACGACCTTAATATTATCAGTATTATTACTAAATGAGATAAATACAAGTACCTAATCCATATTAATGCGTAGATAATTGTCTCATGGATACCAATAGCGAGCCCCTCAGTGTCTGTGTCTTTTACCTTAGAATGTATAGGTAATTAATCCTTGTTATATGCCATGATATTGCACAAATAAAGCAGCAGGTGCATTACACGCAGTAATAATTAAATGATACTGTCGTACATTTTGAAAAACTAAAAACTACACTACCCCTGGTAAAAGTAATGTTGTATTAGATACACGGGGCACGGGGGAACAGCGGCATCCCTAGCGCAGAGACATTCGCACAGAGACATCCCTTGCACAGGGACATTCCTAGCACAGGGACATCTCGGGCACGCGGATATTCCTAGCATCGCTAGCATGGCAGGCAAAAAATCCTCATTATTGATAAATTATAAAAAATTACTTTGTCTTTAAAATATAACATGGAAAATAGCGAAGGTAGACTTTTATTTCATAATATTTCAAAAGACGGCAAAATCAAGCCAGATAGGTAGGTACCTACCCCAGGCGGCACCGCATAGGACAGCTGTCCCTTGGAATAAAGATACGATTTCGATGTTTTAAACAATAAAATCGAATGCGAAGACATCTTTACGTATCGTAATCTCGTCTCTACAATAATTTAGCATTCTTCAGTATATTTTAGGGCGAGGGCACGCAGTTTCAAGTGTGCCCAAAGCAGTCCATAAAATAAACCACTGGTTAATCCAGGCTTGAGCCCTTTACGAAATCGTGTCGAAAGTTGGATCGTAAAGTTTTAAGGTTGGCCGTCGTGAACACAAAGCGCGAACCGCAAATAACATAAACATTCGAAGAGAATGCTGAAAAAGCATACACTTGAGATTACGGTAGACTCTACCGGGGTTTAAATTCAGACCTAATACCTAGATGTTGAATACATTTTTAAATGGTAGTTAGTGGAGTTGGTAAGTTTCTATTCTTGCATTCTTGAAGATCACAGAACCAATAAGATTTCAATACATTGGTAGTTTGGGAGGCAGAATTGAATATCACTTCTGTTTACTGTGTGTTTTTACTTACTATTTGACTACATTGATCATGAAACTTTGATACAAGAAGTATCTTTAATATATAAAACAAAGTCGGGTTAGTTACACCATTTATAACTCAAGAACGGCTGAACTGATTTTTATGATCTTTGATTTGTTGGATTTGTCTCCGTCCCGATTAACAGAATAACTATTAAAACATCGGAAAAAATAATTATGAAGAAAATGAATTTTTTCATATATTTTGTACGGAACGGCTTTTCAAATAATGTGCGTTGGTCGACATAATTTGAATTAATTCGAACTGTCTATGGTGTAGTATGCCGAACATTTCGTGCTTAGTCAACAGCTGAATTTAATTTTTTGAGTATTTATTTTAACTCAATAAAAACTTAATTTATTTTAGCTAATAAGTTAAACACAACATTTATTGATTCTGAGGCGGTACGAAGTTTGCCGGGTCAGCTAGTATAGTATATAATATAGTCACAGAGTCATATTTCTAGTGTCTTCTTTTTTGTTTTCATACAAGACGTGTGAAATGGAAGAGGTAGATCGTCGATTACGTGCCACCTATGTATAGCTATATATACTAGCAAACCGTAGTGCACTTACCTTTCTGCCCAGGGTCTTATAGTATTCGTTTTCTGTCGATTACTTACCGAACCATAACACAACCTGGCTTAGATAATTGCATTCATCATTACTTCACATTTTTGTGATTATTGGTATTTTTGAAAACGTTTTTAAAACTTTCTAATTTGTTGTTTAATTATTGAAATTTTTAATTATTATTGAAATTTTAATTATTATTGAAAATTGAACCTTTATTCTGAATAGATGATCACCTTGGCACGGCTCATTCGCTCTGGACTTTTGGGTTCAAAACCCGGTGACGACATAATATAAAAAAAAACATTTTGTCTATGTTTACGTAAACACAGTTTTTAAATTAATGTTATAGTTATATATATTTACCCAAAATTACACTTACAAACATTATCTAAATACAAACTCATTCACTTGACACTGGCTAGAACACTACTTTGGGATGAAACGCCATAAAAAAATTTAAATATGTAGGTTTATATAGTAGGTTCCGATTTTTTTTGCACATCGCTCCAGAGTTGAACTTATTCGCAGTACCTACACTACTTACCATACCGTTCAGAATCAAAATGTTGCTTGATATTGTTTTAGCTATACTTATTGTTCAGGTCTGTATTGAATAACAACCATCCAACACCACCTTCAGCGTCGCAATATTCCCAAAAATGGGGATACCATTACCTCACGAAAGGGGTCCGGAGACGATCAATGTCAATTGTCAATTCTAAGTGCGATTGACGGAACAATATTTTCGCCCACTTTGTGGACGTCTGCGGAAACAGTAGGTATCTACATGTGTGCGAATACAGTAAAACTATTTTGATTTTACTTTCTATAACTTTGGACAATTTGTATTCTCGTTCCGTCTTCTTCTTCGCACTCTCCCAATTAATTGCCTAGTTAGGCTGTTGGGGTCGGCTCTTCTCGTTCTCAGGTTGTAGCTTCTTCGGTTCTGAGTATCGCTTTCATCCAGGCCGTTTCTCTGTAGGATTTTGGTGCATTGAGTCATCCAGGAGTTCTTTGGTCTACCTCTGGATGACTGTCGATGGAGCTCCATAGACATTGCCTGCTTCACTATGTGGTCTGGTGGTCTCCGTCTTATGTGCCCTTACTATCTCAACTTTACTGTCGTTCCTTCAGCTTACTGATTATGTCCATGACACCCAGGCTACCACGAATGCGTGAACTTTTGATCTTATCTTTCAGTGATACTCCTGCCGTCCATCTAAGCATTCGCATTTCTGCTGATTCGAGTTGCCTAGAGTAGGAGTTGTACATAGTCCAGCATTCGGAGCCATACATTTCGCGGGTATAACAACAGTCTGGTATATCTTTCCTACTCTCGTTCCGTGGTAAAAATATAATTCCAAAAGGGTTCGATCTTCGACCAAACAAAGAAGGTTCGATAGATAGAGCAACAATAATTGAACGAACGATTGTCAATCGTACAGCGAAACGATCATTCCGTTGCGTAATGGCGATTGTCTATGAGCTCAAGCAAAATAAACATAATTCTCTCGTCAAAGGGAAGTCGCAAATGTCAATCATTCAAATGACTCTGTAAACGTTCGATTAGCAATAATTGTCTATCGCACCAAGGATGTAAATAAAATTGATGTGACTATTGACAATCGATAGATCGTCTCCGGTCCGCTTAACACTGGGCAGTTATCATATTATAAAATTAACTGTATAAAAACGTAAAATCATCCCTTGAAGATTATCAAATTATTTTTAATTAAAATCCCAAAAACGTCCGTGTTAAGGTGTCTTTTTAAGTAGGTATTGCGTTATACCTTTGGAATGTTGCAAACATGGAGAAGTTTGTTTGTATTTTTATCGCAGCTTTGCAACATTCCCACGCATTTCGCTTCTCCCATCGCCATGCACTTCCACTTGACAAAATCATCACTTGTGAGTTGTGTAAAAGCGACTGTTCGGTTGCTTTCAAGTGATGACAGGCTGATGTATTGTTTACTACAGTTTGAAACAAAATTGACTAAAATCACAGCATGTTAACAATTACAAAAAACATGTTGTAGGCATCCTCTTTTATAGTTTGCTTGAGCTGAGGAAAAAAACGTGAATATTCAAAATATATCATTACGATTCTTCTTCACTGCTGTAGTAATTCACTTTTTTATTCATTATTATCTGTAATTAAATAAATTTCTGCTCAAGAGTATTTAATTTAGTTTCGTTGAAGAACAGAAAGTCGCTATTATTGTGTCAGTTTTTCTAGGAAGAAATAAATAAGGCTAATGCATGCGCAATTGACAGTCAACTAGCATGACTAAAGAATTCCCTTTCCGGTCCATTTAAGGAGTAAACAGTGTTTACTAGTTTGAAATTTGAAACTAATAGTTTCGCTAAAATATATTCGTTCTGTTTTTAGATTTTTTGAATGGATATAACACATAACCTAAAATAGATTTTACGTTTTTGTGAATGCCGTCTGTTTTTTCCCTTAAGATGAAACCCGGTGGTGGAGAAATTTGAAAAATAGATTTTACTAAATTGTTGCTGTTACTGTTGCTCTTACTCCACCAGATATTGCGCGAAAGGGAAATGCACCTCGGGCTACTAATACCTAACTAAAATCGAGGTTTTGTATTCCCCACTTTTCTCCTCCAAAAGTGGACTGATTTTCAATATTTTTTTTTATCAACTACATAAGAAAAAATTGTTCTATGTCTGTACGTATTGCTTTTTTTTTTAAAAACATTGTCTAGTTTGTATACTGAACGTCTTTCGACGGCGTTTAAACCAGTCAATTTTATTGATTTTTGTAAGGTCATAACTTCTATAAAATGTAACTTATCAAAAAAAAAAAACAAGAAGTACCGACACTCTAGTAGTTGATATTTATTTAATGTGAAAACAATATTTTCTCTAGGGTTAGAATCCAGAGAGATAAATAGGGAATACGTTTGTATGGAAAAATCACCGCCGGGTATCCCCTTAAGTGCAGCTTTCCACAAAGGCGATTTTATCTGCTCCATATAATATATATGCTTATAGCACTTATAGATAAGTAATAGGTACTTGTTCCCTAGGATAGGTGTATTTTTTCTTCTTCTAAGATAAAATCATTTCAGGTGTCCTCTTCTGATTCTCCCTCCCACCGTAGGTTGACTAAAATTATATCATTATTCACCCTTTAGACTGCAGCTTGTAATATTGCACCGTGATAATGCTGGTAAGGCAGCCATGTAAGATTCGAAGCTATAATGAAACATTCATTTTCCTATACTTTCCTTTTATTTATTAATCCTCCCTTAGCTTTTCAGCTGAGTAGGTAACTAATCTTGTTTTTGTCGCCCCTCATGATTTGACTAACATATTGGAGTTTTCTTGTTTTAATATAATAACTTCTAGATGAATGAATGCAAATCTTGGAAGTGGAAATTAACCCACTTCCCTTCATCCGATCGAACTGAAACTCGGTAGATACGAAATCCGTAGACTCGTTGTCGACGACAATGCATTATGTCAACTTTTGGTGAATCACGCACACACACGCATTTTTCTGAAATTGGCTACTAGCCGGTCCAAGAGATGGCGTTGTGCCGTTCGATGCGTATATATAACTGTGGCGAAACATCGAAAATGTTTCATTACATGAAAAAATAGATGTATTATAGTAAAACAACTCTGTTTTTACGGGTTGATTTTTATGTAACTTATAGACAGTAGCTATTAGATCTACACCGCATCGATAAATCTAGTCCAAGTGGAAGCTCGCACGGACGTCATCGACGTTCGTCCTCTTTCTTCTCAAGCGTCTTGTTTGAAAATGAAAAAGACAGAAGATACTAGAACGATGACGTCACGTACGATCTCTCGCTGGGACTACCAAACATCAGTAACAATCAGGATTGTAGTAACAATCAATGAACAGATATCAATAATATAGATTAAATAAATAAATAAATTGACGCCCTCTACTGAGGGAGGGCAGTCATCTTGGACGCTTCCTCCTCATTATTTCAAGTATTAAAGGCTTTTTGGTTAGCTCGCAACAACCTTAATTTGACATAAAGTAAAATAAATAATCCGCGGAGGTACATAAAACCTAAAATAAAATATAAATTGAATTGTGTTTTATTTGTTTCTGATTTTTAAGTTCTGTAGGTTATTTTTCATTTAGTTTCTACAGCTTTTACAGATTCTACAGTTTGACGGCCTCCTGGTCGAGGGGTAAGACTATTGTACAGTATTCACATTAAAAAATTTCAACATTAAAATTTTTATATACATCCCTAATTCGTAGTCAAGTCGAATATAACTCCTCGATCTGGTCCCCCCATTATAAATTACATTCAGATTCAATCGAAAGAATTCAACATAAATTCCTAAGACACATTAATTTTAAACTCAGTATTCCCATTGAAAACCTTTACTATAATTATTTGATGAAAGGACTAAATTTATTAAAACTCTCAGATCGAAGAATTATATCCGACTTAATATTTATGTTCAAAATTGTAAATGGTAGTATAGACAGTTCCGATTTAACTAACCCCATTGAATTTCATATACCTACGAGAGCAACTCGTTCCAAAGTTCTGTTTAAATGCAACAACACCAGGACTGAGTATTCCAAAAATTCACTTGTACCTAGGTTGCATGCAGTTAGTAATAGATACGCAGATGTGGCGGATATATTTAACTGCACGGAAAGTAGGTACAAGAGGGCTATGCTATCATATATTTTCAACCAATATTAATTTAATCTAAGTTTACCTTATTTGTACTATAAAATTTGTTTGTACTTGTATCTCTTGCTCATATCTCATAATATGTCATTTCACAATCAAATGCCACAATCAATTGTTATTCTCTTTTTTGTTTTTAATTATTCCTAATATATGCTTTTAATGTGAAATGTAAATATTGTTTATGGTATGTTTATACCGTTGAAATTAAATAAATAAAAAATAAGCTGTTATTTGTGGTTTTTTAACCTGTCAACCAACATTATAATAAGGGCTTGATATATATGATATTCGCATCCGCAAATGCGGATTATTCGCAATAATTCTGACATCTCTATCCGCATCCGCATTAATTAATGCGGAGCTTTTACAGATGCGGATTCATATCCGCAACAAGTAACGACATGTAAAGAAAGTGGGCGGGGCCAGAGTGCCTCGCGCATGTTTGCTAGTTCCTATCTTCGTTGAATGAAGATAGCAATCGGCACGATGTTCGCTCGCTAACTGACCAATAGGAAGGCACACATTGGTGACAAGATCCTACAGATTTTGTTTGTTTTGTTTTAGTTATCGATTTGATTCTAACTGTGAATCAATTACAGTGATTGTTAACTGTGTTTATCCAAGTGTTTTGGGTGGTTGATGAGTATTTCGATTTATATATTGTTAAAAAGTAAATAAATACGCCGCCAGTAATAAAAGGCAGTATCGGACTTATTTTGTATTACTTTTTATTAAGGGGGTTTCTCACCATCCTCCCAATAGCTTTTCTACACTAATAACGAATATTATCGATTTACGATTTACGGTTTATTTATTTATTAAGTTGGAGATTATAATTCGGTACTCGAACCTATGAATAGTGGCTATATAGTGGATACGTTGGCCGAGTTTTCTAACCACTGCGAGTATTATATTTTTAATAATATTCGCTATTATGGTAGATAAGCTATTGGGAGGATGGTGAGAAACCCCCTAAATATAATAAAACCAAATTCTAAATTAAATAATTGTTTTCATTATAAAGCTTTAGACTTAAAATGCTAATAAGTAAGATTAAAAACTGTTTTAGTTTTGTTCTCAAAATATGATTAAAATTTAATCGATTTTCATTTATTTATGTACCTACTTAAAATTGAAATATCTTTAAAAATCATAAAATCCGCATCCGTATCCGCATCAGCGGATGTGAACTTATAATAATCCGCATTCGCGGATGTCAATATTTTTGCATCCGCAACAACCCTGATATAATATGTATATATTTATGCTCTAAATAACAGAGCTTTTTGGTACAGATTTTCATCTCCCATGACACTCATTACGTCTGGAGAACCTCGGCTGGGCCATCCTCCCACACCATCCGAGATTGTATTCATAATGTTATTATTGCCATTATCCATTATATAAGCCGCCCAAAGGACCAGGAATCAATGAACTCTTTGTCATGGAGTATGAACGTGATGCATTATGCAGTCAATCGAAATTATTATTTATAGCGGAATAAACTGATAATTTTGTCAAGCAATCTAAAAAAATATGTTCAGTAATAATTTGTCGTGTCCCTGTAAGGATGTTAATAATTAGATGTATTGATAATATATTGATCGTCCAGTTGATTAGTCAGACATATCCAAATGTTTTGAGATAATAAAGAAAGCAATATTCGAATGCTCACCATAAATCAAATAGTATTTACACGTGTCTGTGTTTTACATATTAAATCTGCTTTAAAATATAACCGAGAGGCACAACGTTCCAGTACGTTAGTATGGCATTTGAAATATCCTACTAGTAACCCAGACAACAGCAAAATTTCGTTTAATTCACTGTTTTTTTGCATTATAATTGATTTGGTGGTGTTTGTGAGTAATCTGAATGTTGTACCAGATACAGGGTACACTTTTACATGTAACTCAAAGTTAGATTTTTGGGAAATTTATGACTAATCAACCGTACGATTAGGTATTATACAGGATGTTAAGAGGCTAGACTTTGAACCACACGCGGAACACCCTCGTCTGTCATTCTGTCCCGCTCACAATAAACTCACGCACACTTACAATACATGCGAATGCGAAATGTGCGAATGAGACAACGATCAAATTTACTTACAGAAATCGCTCGAAAAGGGGTTTATGGAGAATACACTTTTCTACACCAAAACTTTCACGAAACTGAAATTTTTAAAAATATATATTTTTTAGAAAGAAGAAGCTACGTCGGTAGCTTTTTATAATTTTATAATTCTTTATGCGATTTGAGTTAGCAGCACTTTTTCCTTAAATAATAATTTTTGATAAATCGTACATGTTTGACAGTGAATGTTTACGTTAATACGAAACGCATCGAAAATTTGAAAATATACCGACATAGTTTTCACCCTCTAGAAGGCACTATAAAAAAATATATGCATTTTGTTCAATTTTCGATGTAGAAAAGTGTTTTTTGCCGGGCGTCCTTTTTGTATGGGCCGAAAAGCGAAGTTTATCATCTTAAGCATCGTACTTGAGTTACTTTAACCAGTGACATTATTTGGAGTAAAAAATGTAAATATAATTTTGATCTCCGGTGATTTTTTTAATAAATGTTTTTTTTTTTCAAAATCAAAGAAAAAAAAATCTTCCGCATGTCGTCACTGGTCTCTAATCCCAATATTTCCAATACCTACTGATTTTTATGTTTTTGTAAAAAAAAAAAAACTTCAAAAATGTCACTGGAGACAAAAATTTCATTTACATTTTTTACTTAAAATAATTAACTTAAAATAAGTTATCACTGGTTAAAGTAAGTCAAGTACGATGCTTAACACCCTGTATATCTACATATTACAAAACACGAACAAATTGTGGATTATTTTTATTTTTTTATGTAAGAATTAAACTGCAAAAAAACTATTAGAATTAAATTTACCCTTTGACAAAAATATCAACAATTATTAATTATCTTAGCAAAATTTACAGTTTTTTTATACAAACATTTCAATGGAAGGTTTTTCTCTGGTACGTTATTTCTTCAGGGATAATTACCGAACAGTTTTTCAATTACGAGGAATAATAAATCTGATTTCATATCAAAATCGGTAAGATGTTTTTCATTGTTTTAACATCTCTCTGATTGCATTATATTTTAAGACTTGCGCGACTGGCAACATTGAAAAAAGGCAGATGCGACCAATTTAACCGGCGTGGCGCCTCTTACTCTAGTACCCTCTCGTTTATCCAATCACTTTAATCTGCACACTTTATACTGGTTAAGTTTCACTTGATTGTTTTATCTTATAATATCTTACTCCGACCATCAACTCGGTGCAGAAACAGTCCATCCAAGAAAGGAAGCGATGTTTATTTATTTTATGTATTTAAGAGCCACTAACCAGCGGCTGAGAATAAAAGTTTAAAAATGCTTGCAACTGTACAGGAAGGTTCCAATGAGAAAGATCGATTATTCCCCTTATCAAATTTTATAATAAAAATTTAATATCGATTTATTTCATTCAAAACTTGCTTTAATGTATACCTACATTCAAGTAAGCAATAAAAATGCTCAAAACGCACGATGATAAATTATTAAATATCGTGTACTTCTTGTAAGTATTTTTTGATCAAAATATTTATGATTTTTCAATAATGTCTAAACAAAATAAGTGTGTAAAAAAAAATCTGAAATATTTTAGTTTGTAAGATCTTAAATAAATACAAAAAGTAAGGTATTTTCGTCACAAAACACGTTCTCGGATTTATTTTTTAATGATTTAATTTAACTAAAAATGATTATACACATGATTTGAAATTTGTGTTGTGTAATACAATATGTCGTTTGAAAATTGAACAAATCTGCCAACCAATAACGGTTTAACCTTAGTATATTAAAAATAAACTTAGTTTTTCATAATTTAAAAAATGCGTTTACCAGATAAAATAACAATCTTTCAAAATCAATTTATGTTTTTTTTGTAAAAAAGTTGATTTAAAAAGGACTAATTTCCGGTATTCTCTGGTAATACCCTCTTCATTTATTTATTAACGCCGATTGACGGCTTTTACATGGGAATTACAATAATTTGACATGTAGATACAAAATATATACAATTATTAAAAAATGTGCCTAAGTATAAAAATATAAATGAGAAAAATACAAGCGGGAAATTGCATAAGAGTTGAAGAGCTCATATGACAAAAAAATGAAGAAGTAAGTATTGTAGCAACAATATAAGAGTACAAAGAGTAGGAAATTATAAATACAAGTATGTATGTAGAAAAAAGAAAAGAAAAACACACCACGCACGGAGAAAAATGTTTTTCGTAAAAAACGATCATTTTAATAGTAAAAACGGTGAAAAACGGGACTTAAGTTCTTACGAACAAATTAACAGGGTTCCAATGTTTATTGGCGGGAAAATGTAAGAATAATTTGTTGGTATTGGTACGAAATTACGTATACCAACAAATTATTCTTACATTTTCCCCTCGTAAGAACTTCAGTCCCGTTTTTACTATTAAAATGATCGTTTTTTCGAATAACATTTTTCTCCTGGCGGGTACATATATACAAGGTATTTCGAAAAGTGCTTAAGAAGTCATTTGAAAGAACAAAAATTACTTTAAATGTTGATGTTATTTGTTCTGAGGGCAAATATTTACATATTATAAAGGTATGTAGGTATTTATATCGGTGACCGGACAACTCAACAACATAACATGGAACTTACTAACAGCTACTAAGAAAAAATCATTAAAAGTGATGAAAAAAAAATTGGTTAAATAGGTTGTGTTAGATTAGGGCTATAATTCTTTTTTTTTTCTTAACTTTTACTGACAGTTTAAAGGGGTGTTGAAATGCCACTTTGTTGGGCAGCCGTGGAACCATTCATATCGATGGTGCACGGAGAAAAATGTTTTTCTAAAATACGATCATTTTATTCGCAAAAACGGTTAAAAACGGGACTGAAGTTCTTACGAACAAATTAACAGGGTTTCAATCTTTATTGGCGGGAACATGTAAGAATAATTTTTTGGTATACGTAATTTCGTACGTATACCAACAAATTATTCATTAATTTTCCCGCCAACAAACATTAAAACACTGTTAATTTGTTCGTAAGAACTTCAGTCCCGTTTTTACTATTAAAATGATCGTTTTTTCGAATAACATTTTTCTCCGTGTATGCATTCCAAGGAATTGTCGTCCGGAACTAGTTCCACAAAGTTAACCTTCTCGCGGCCAGGAGATTCTTCAATCGTTGTCCCCTCATGCCGTAGGTACCACAGATATTAATTGGTCGTAGGTCCTTACCTCACCTACCGCAGCTTTTTATTGCACCACTCGCTTTTTGTTTCCACAAAATCAAAATTTATATTAGCAATGCCACCAACTACTACTAAGTTGAGCATGTCAAGTTCTATGGTTATATTACCTTCAAATAAGTTGTTTTGTATCCTAGATTGTTTGTCGACCTAACGCATGTTTGTTTAGAGTCAGTGAACCATAGTTTGCCTAACTGACCACACATGAAGACTATGTTTGTTTGTTGACAGGTTGACATTGTTAGTCAGTTTGTCTAAGGACACGAACCCTAAACCTATTAGATGCCAAGTGGTAGACACATAAACATTTTTGAAAAACACGAAGCAAGTTTAGTTTCGAGATTGAAAAAATCTCTATTCTTTTCGTTTCAGTTTCAAATTAGATACTAATTAATAATTTACCCAATTCAGTCTGCTATAAGATGTTTGTAATACGAATGTCGATAGAAAAATTTGTAGAGTAAATAATTATATAATCGACAGAAAATGTAGATATGTATAATACGATCTATGAATGTGGATGAAGTAAGGAATCTGATTGACAACCCGTTGTTAACAGGCCGATTGCCATATCTATTTAGGCCAAATCTGTTCTGTTCTGAGTCTGTTCTACAGATATTTAAATGGAGCCTGCTTAAAGGAGCTGGCAGCATTGATCCGCTGTGCACCGGTGAGCGTACGCGAAACTCGACGGACACGAACGGAACACCCGTTCGCACAGTCGTTGATGTCCTTTATGAGAAAGGGTCGTTTCGATGTAGAACGAGCTACCGGCATCTGTTTTTCTTCCTTCGTTAAATAATCCGAGCCTCCTCAAGAGCCTCATTAATACATCCCTATAGCCCCTACCTTAAGCCGTCTCCCAATGCTGCCTAACTGGGTAGTTTTCATGTCTTCACACTGTACCTACATATATATAGTATATATACAAGCCAAACTTTAATACGGACCTGATGTTTATACAGAAATCACCACAATAGGCGAGTTTAAGGTCCGAAAAGTGGCATGCCTCCCAGCCCACGCTTTTATCTTTCGCACGTATGTTTTTACGCGTCTTTCTCTTTCGCTTACGGTCATTGTAAAGAGACTACCTGCGCGAGAACGGATCGTATAAAGTTCAGGTAGGCATTAAAGTTGGGCGCGTACTGTACCTTCTAAAACATAACAGTGACAAAACAGAACATGATGCAAAAATATGTGAGGTTAGTTTTTTTCACACTTATCTTGTTCTCTTCATGTTCTGTTTTGCCGCTGTTACCGAAATTGTCACAGAAACAGGTAAGTATTTTTTTTTTGACATCCGTGAAATTAGCTCCCATTAAATCGCCCCGTCTTTGAAGAGGGTATTTTTAAAAGGTATTATTGTAAGGAATCTCTTAGGCGGAACACTCCGGTCATTTAATGACTCTAATATCACGGTAAGTGATTTCAGTACTGTAAGGGAGGCTCCCACCCTTCTTATAATTTATTATTGTTTGCACCCCCCTAAGATCAGTTCAGTATTAATAGGATAGGTACTCTTATTATAAACTGTTGTTTCAAATTTCTTGTTCTAAATGATTTTTAAAAAATGTGTGAGTACCTACCGCACAAGAGCCTAACAGCCCCCATAGCATCCCCGTTGGGGTATGTGAGTCTGATGGTATTAAGGAAGGGGGGCAAAAACGGAATGTGGGGAAGTACCTGGCTATTCAGATCTGGTCACTAAATACGGCTAAAGTCATTCAAGCAACGTTTCAATTCTCAATTTAAACGGAGTCTTAAATCGCAGATCTCACCGTAATGCAAAAGGAGATACGTAGAACGATTTTTAAGTCCGCCTCACATTTTTTGTTCTCAGTTGGTTCCGGAAAGTGAAAAAAATGTACTCTCTATTTCTATCCATGTACGGTGTACTAAAATGAACTAATCGACGTTAGGGGTTAAGAACATGACAATTCAAGGAATATGTCTTAGTAATATTATTATTTTTTTAAATACCCAACTGACCGTGGAAGCTCACACGGTAAGATTTCACGGTAGGGTGACCCGGAAGAATGGGAACACTTGCCCTAGAAACGTTACCCCAACGGTCAAGGATGTCACGTCTCACATCACAAGAAATCCGTTAAAAAGATAGCCATCAATCACGACGATACGGTAGGATAGTAATTAAGGATTTTACCTTATTGATTTCCCTATGATGAAGTGGTGTCTTCACAAAGCACTGTTTTTAGGGTAAATTGTCTATTTTTTTAAGTGGTGTCTTTTCGGACCTATCTAGTGCGCACCAAAATGTGTGGTATGATATAAATTTACATATTAAAATATAATTTATCAGCATTGTATTATCTTTTTCACCTTCCTCTTCCCTATCTCCTTCCCCTCTCCACATTAACATCTCCCAATAATTGGCGATGCCATAAAACAAAATGAATAAACTAAACACCACTTCGATCAATTGCCGATCTGTAAAAAGAGATTTTTTTTTCGATCTCTGTACTACAAAGAGACATGGCTTATACCAACTTATTTACATTTTCTAAGGAAATTCATCCTAAATTCTTGAGCTATGTTATTTCTACTACGAGGACGACCATTAGGCGGACTAGTTATAATATGACAAAAATTACTGTGTAAATATGAATAAATGGGACGTGTGGGATTGCACTATCCTCCTAACATCCTGGAATAAAACATTATTATTATTATAGTCTTACTGGCTCCTTCGGTTGTGAGCAAATGGGACTCTTGTGCGGTATTTACAATAAAAAAATCAAGCAAATCAAAACCTCCACATCCAATACTACCCCTATTAAAAACTAATTTCCTCTCGAAATAAATAAAAAATTCGAGCAATCATCATTGTTTTTTCTCACTTCCTGAAACAACAAAGACAAAAAGGAACGCTGCATCTTAACCCTTGCTGTGATTGGCCAGCGGCAGGCGGTGGTTAATTGTTGCATCCACTCGACCAATTAGGGAATTAAAGACACCCGGTGGAACTGACCTCTGATTGGATTTGTTTTGTAGTGGTTCGTGCCCGGAGAATGTTCGTGACATTGCGGCATTGCTAGACGGGCGGGATGTGGTTATTAGTAGGCACAGCTTCAACCCTAGTATTAGTCTAAATTATCGGAGGTAGAGGTACATATTTGGATACTTGTATCTTTTAAATGCGCTAAATTAGGTACGGAATAATTTGGATGTTGTCATTGTAACTGTTTGTTTGAATTAATCGACATTTTAAATCACTTTGCAACTTAAATCACGAACATAATTTATTTTAATTTTATTGAAAAGTTTTTAAGAGTTAGAAATTGTTTATTTTTTATGTATGTAGACCTCGCTAGGTATTCTGTTCTGCGGTCTACAAATCACAATAATTGTTGTTTTTACATTAATCCTTCATGGTGATTTAAACCTCTAATAAAAAAATTAACAAAGAGTAGATCTTAGTACCTATGTTGGTTCTATTAATTGTGGTGTATTATGTGTTATTCTTAAAAGGTTAAATCCCAAATGTCCTAAAGCATTAAAAAATTGAAATGCTTCGTAGGTAGATACTGCGCCCCTCCTGATTTTTGCATTGTTGTTATAGAAGGTCTACAGGAAATTTGGTAGACACGAAATAATGTTTTTTTTTTCTAAACACTGAAATCTGTAATTTTTTCAGTGTTGTTGTTTTTCCTATTTTTTAATATAATTAAAAATAATATTTTTTCTCACAAAGGGTTAAACATTTATATGTACCTGATACATAGTATTTCACGGGCTTCGATTTTTCACATCTGCACATATTATCAATAAATAATGTAATTGGTTCGAAATTGAAGGCATTTTTAATTAAATCCATTTTAAGCCTTTGTACTTTAAATTCAAGTCAATTATGTGGTTTTTATTAGTTAAGCACCTTAACTTAAACTTCTTGACCGTACTGAATGAAGACGGCCAGTGTGTGCTGTGCTGTAGCTGTACACACACGTTGAGGTGCTTGCTCCTTCATCCTTCAATCCTCATAACTCGCTCATCTCCAGCGATTCTCAGACTTTATTTCAAACGGTACTTGACCGGATAAAACAAAACAATGAAAAACCAGAACAAGATAAAATAAAAGGTTTGGTTAGATTAGTTTAGGTTGGTTATTATTTTTCTGTTTTGTCTAATAACAATATTATTTCTTCCTTTCTTGTTTGGCGCTTATTGGAATCAAGTTATATTCTTGTAGGATTCTTGAAGACCCATTCAGAGGGGACATACAAATCCACCACTTTTGTCAATTTTGGTTTTTATTGTGGTGGTTATTTATTTTTTACCCCCAATCTGAAAGGGTTTTATAAGTTTTTCGGTTGTTGTGTAAATGTAATCATTTGCAAGAGTTTTAATTGATATAAAAATAATACAGATGCGGCCGAAGCATAAGCTTGAAACAAAACCACCTCAACAAACTCAAGGCCGGAAAACATCAATTCGGCCACCAATTCTATGAGATCCTTCTAATTTTTAATTTATAATTTTTTAGATATGATTTTAGATTTTCACGGCCAAAAGTATTTTTGTTATTTATTGTTGGGGTGTTATGCCGTGTTACGCTATCTCCTTCTTTAGCTAACGTTTCCGACAAGGTTACAGGGTCCATCATCAGGGAAGATTACAGTGTCCATCATCAGATGTATTGTATCAACACATCTGCCCTGATGATGTAACACTGTAACGTTGTCCTAAACGTTGGCTAAAGAAGGAGATAGCGTAGCACGGCATAACATCCCAACAATAAATAACAAAGATACTTTTGGCCGTGAAAATCTAAAATCATATCTAAAAAATAATAAATTAAAAATTAGAAGGATCTCATAGAATTGGTGGCCGAATTGATGTTTTCCGGCCTTGAGTTTGTTGAGGTGGTTTTGTTTCAAGCTTATGCTTCGGCCGCATCTGCGCCTATCGTCCCGAAATAATGCGTGCCGATACTGCGTACGTTTTGACACTAAAAAGTTATCGCGATAAAGCCTGTGGTCACATTAGCGACTTCTTTAATTTAGTACGAACTATCGTGCATTAATCAAAGATGGCCGAAATCATTTCCAGACGTTTAACTATGGACGATGACTTTCTTTTCTTCTCGTGTTTTTTTTAATGATTTACATTTTTTGGATCCCACATGATGGGTCATAATTATAGAGGAATTCCATCACCATTTTATCGCTCCACTTCCATTTTTATTAATTAAAGAAATAGGTATAACTAAGCGATATAGTAGGTATACTTAGCCACCCGCACGGGTCTGAACTAAACAAGAACAATCGCCGAAATGAAAAAAGCTAGTCTGACCACCCTTTGATGTATCGCCTCCCGCGCCATAACGCACACGCAGCCCGAATATTCGCGACGATAGTCGATATTGGCCGGTCACATTTGCGAGTATCGTGTCAGCACGAAGCTTCGTGACGATACACGCAGGTGCGGCCCTAGCATTAGAGGAATAAAATTTCAAGCTTTAGTTAAAGCGCAAAATTTTATTAAATTTAACATTCACGATATAATATGTTCGGCGGATCTGTCTGTTGGATATGTCGGTCGAAAGAATCGCTCGGACAGATCCAACGGATAGATCCGCCGAGCATAACCGTATGTGAATTTTGCCCAAAGCGGAATCCCAGTGGTGTAGCGGCGTTATTTTTATTTTCTACTTCTATTTATTTAAATCTAACACAAACATTTATTTCTGTCTTGGATTAATTGGAAAACGTTTTTTTGGAAATTAATGCATTGCTTTCCAGATCACAGCCGAAGAATTCGGTTTATACCGCAACAAATATATTATGATGTTTTCTCATTTACTTTTGTATTTATATAAAAATACAAATCATTAATCATCACCATATCGTCACCTCCAAGGTTGAGAATCCGTCTTGAAGATGACAATGTAGATCACAAAATACTAACGTAGATTGTGACAAATGTGTTTAGGCTCGTGCTCCCGACCGGAAGCGGGGGCGGCCGCCATGCTGTTGTTGGCAGCCATTGCTGTACTGTCAACTGTCATGGCTACCATCGGGCGCCAATAATTCATCGTTACGGAGTACATCGTCCATCTGCCCGTGGCTTGTAATGGTTATTGAGATTATAGCTGTTGATTATGGATGCTGATGCGTAGGTTGCGTAGGCAAACTTAAACATATAAATTAACCCTTTGATTGGGTGGACAGGTCAGCGTGAAAATACCGAGATTCGAGATCATTTTCGTATCGCCAGATGAGAAATTTTATAAAAAAAAAAAAATTGATTAGAATTTCAATTTTGTTTGTTTGAATGAAGTAAAAGCTTGGAAATGGAAATTAACCCACTTCTTGACATCATATCGAGCTGATTGTCGATGACAATGCATTCTATCAACTTTTTGTAGCAATCACGCACACACAGGCGGACATACATGCATTTCTCTGAAATTCGATAACATTTCATAATTTAATATACGTAATAAATGTCGGTCTTATACATTCGAGGTTTGGTTCGGTTGGTACAGTTGAAAACTCCAGTTCCTGGGTAGGAATGTTCAATCCTCGGGAAAACATTTTTTAAGTTTTAAAAGACATTTTGAAGTAGATGTAAAACTTCGTTTTTTTACTGTTTTTTTTTATAAAAAAATATATGTATTACGATGAAAATAAATGCACACAGTACAGTCGGGGGCATCTCTTTGTTCTCTACTGCAGATATTATACCAGTGCAAAAGTTAGTTCATTCCTCTTTTGGCCGCCTGATAAGATTGTAAATCTGTATTTATGTTCTACAATGTTATTTATGAATTTACTCCAATGTATGAAAATGATCATTAGTAAGGAGGACCGTTGACACAAAAAATAAACTAATTGACTTCAATCTATCTATCTTCAAGTTAAACTCTGACCTGTTATTATTATTTTTTTGTGTGACTAGCGAAACTCTAGAAAAAATACACTTTTCTAACCTTTTAAATTTATATAAAAATTTGGGAACAGGTTATTTTTGGAACCGGTTCCTAGCGAAGTACAATATTAGCAATACTCATCTCTAATATTTTTTGTATTTTAATTCAGCTTATATTTTTTATTATTTTCTGAGTTTTTCATATTTTACTTACCTAAACAATGATTGAAATTTTTATTTTGAGATTCATGGCCTCAATTAATTAATTTATTTATTATCTACTAGCGAGTACCCGGCATGCATTGCAATGCCACCCAAAGAAAGAGAGTTAATTATTTGATTATTTTTATTGAAGTCCTTTTGGATAAATCGACACGAATAAATCAGGAGGTTTTCCGAGCAGGCCACATACAGCTGTCAGTATGAGAAGCGTGGATTTTCTAAATTTACCCCGTGCTTTCCCCTACCGTTACTATGTCTCCTTTGCAATCCCTCCCTCTTCCCCTCCATCGTCCCTCACTGTCCGCTCACCTGTGTGTCCTTTCCCATGCGTCCCCCTTTCTCCCCCTGTTACTCTCCCACGTTCCCTTCCCATCCAGCGTTCTCCTTCTTCCTTCCCCACCGTTCCCTCTCTCGTGTCCACCTATCCCGCGAACCCCCACCCTTCTGCGTTCCCATCTTCCTCTCCTCTTGCTCCTTACATCTTCCCTCTCCGACGTTACCTTTCCCGTAAACCCCCCTCCTTCGTTCCCCTCCCCCTTCCCGGATCACCCCCCCCCTCCCTACTTTCCTCCCTTTCGCTTAACTATATGAAATACACACATTGTGTGAGAAGCATGAATTTCCCAAATTTACCCCTGCTATCCTCTACCGCTACTATGTCTCTTTGCAATCCTTTCATCTGCTTCTCCCTCGTCTCCCACCCGTCCGTCACCCTTCCTCGGCGTGTCCTTTCAGAAAGCGCCCCCGTTCCCCCCTCCTCTCCTTCCCCTCTCACGTTCTCATTCCACCTTTCCCTCCTCCCGCGTCCCCTTTCCCCCCTCCTGTGTTCCCCTTCCACCATCCCCCCTCCCTTGGCCCATCTCCCGCGAACCCCTTCCTTCGTTTTCCTTCCCTCCAACGAATTTCCCCTCCCCTTCTCTCCTTTTCGCTCTTCCGCCTTAACGCCAGAGCTCACATATATAGATATATTCGCGGGTGTGCGAATAACAACTCACCAAAGTTAATCGCAATCGGATGAATGGTATAGGAAATAATTTCATAAAGCTATTATAAACGCTACATAAAGTTTCACCCCAATCGGATGAATGGCTTAGGCGTAAGGGGCAAACAAAGAAACATTAATTTTCATATGTTAAGATGATAAATGGAATATTGTAAATGTTATTTTTATTTGTTTCAGTGTGGGCTAGGCTGCTTTCTGTGGAGCAGGGCTTTGGAGACATCTTGCCAATTCGTTTGTGTGAGTACTTATTATTTATATTGTGAACGTCTCTCATCTTACAACAACTATGAAGGTATATTACAATAAAGCAATTACTTTGTTTTACAATTATTTAATTTTAAAATCATTGCCAACCAGTTTTCGCTACCACTGTAGCTTTGTCAGCGCAGTATAATACTAGGCTTTTTTTGATTGTGACTTTATGTCCAGGCTTATTCTAAAAAAAAAAAAATTTAAAATAAAGTTAAATCTAAAAAAATAAAACTAAACCCTTCCACACACTTTTCCACAAATGATCATCTAGTCAATCCGTGCTATGCAAGTGTACTATATAAGTAAAATAAATACAAAAATACAAGAACAATGCGTCAACCCACCAGAGACCAAATGGGAAAATAATTCACCGTCTCCAGATATTTTCATATCAGAGGGTTCGGCTCGGTAGAACTCCTAACTGGACCAATAAATCCTACTGATCCCTCAATATAAATATTTAAAAAATCTTTCATAATCCTACATGTATTTAAAATGATTGATTTTTGCATTTTTATTTATAAATTCTTTGACAAATCTAATAACCCTAAATTTTGAATGAGAGAGCCAGGTAAAATGCCATTAGCCGAAATAACAAATGGTAATATTTTTATCGTCTGAGAATGCCATATTCTTTTAATTTTTTAATTTGTTTAGTGTTATAATTTTTTTTTTACATTAGCTTCACACAGGAGGCCTTGAGGAAAAATTCCCCCCAGGGTTATCATCTTCTGGGCTGCTGTGTGGAGGTCTTTTTCGGAAAGAAAGGAGACGAAGTTCTGGGATGGAAGAAGGTATTATCATTGGTAGGAATCTAGGGGTCAGTGTGTCCAGGAGTGACCTATGAATCCATTCCTGCTGAGAGTCCTGCTGGAGAGGTCAAAAGGTCTCCCACAATCAGTCTCTCCCAACTCGGTCTTCAATACAGTTGGCGGGCAGGTGCATCTGATGCCAAGACTTAGACTAACCTCACCCAATGAACCCAGGCACGCCTGCTAAGTGACCAAACGTACTAAACCATTTGGAGTGACCCATGACAGAGGTGTTATCCAATAAATTGTTCCCAGGGCGGCAATACCCAAACCCGCCTCCCAAATTATTAATATATGGTATTATTATATTTAGATGAAAAATAGGTGGTTCCTCTTTTGTTCATCCAATTAGTCCTCCAACTCTCTTCTTCTTTCGTATGGTGGGGGGGTCAGAGGGGGACATCTAGGTCTGCGAGCCAGTCCAGGGCCTCAGGCGTCGCCCTGTGGACCTCATCAATCCCGCCGGGGAATGAATGGAGCGGACATTCGTTGACTACATGTACGGTGGTCTGCACCGCACCGCATTCGCACATCGCCGACTCTTTAAGGCCACATCTATGCATCATATGGGCACAGCGGCTATGGGAGCACCTTATCTTATTGATGGCGGACCAGAGTCCAACTCTCTAATGCCGAACGACGGGAAACTACAAAAGTCGGTCACTGATTATCGCTAGTGGAACACGTTTGGACGAGATATTAGGACACAATAGCACCTCTAATTGCCCTATGGTTATAATATAATATGGTTAAATAGATTAAGCTACGGCGGTAACGAAACCTTGTTGGAAATACGTCGCTTCACTTCGTTTTTATCCGACAGACCAAAACGCGAATTGGGAGAAATGGCACTTTAAACTTTTTTTACGATAGAAGCACATAAGACAAAGTCCCTTTTGAAAACTCCTTAAATAATTGTTTATAATTTTTTTTGAACGAGAATCGTATACATAAAGGCTTTTTGAGAACATTTGCATACTTATTTCAATTTCACGAAAAATGGTCTGTTGGACAAAAACGAACTAGAGCGATGAACAGTATAAAAATAAAGTGATGTAAACAAATTATTGTTTGCTTCTAAATGACAATGTTACATCCACAAATGTGAATGTATGTAGTAGGTACTGCCACTATTGGTACTACATATTTTTTAATGTGTTCATTGTGAGCAATTTATTTTAGTTCATTGTATAAGTGGGTGGTGAGCTTGTTATAAACAGTTAAAAAGCTAAGCCACACTGACACATAATATTAATACACAAAGAAAATATTTGAAATACCTTTTCGAATTTAATTAACTCAATATATACACCCATTAACCCCTCAGGCCTCAGGCCTATTTCTATAAACATTTTAAAATATAATTTTTTTTTACTGCGTTCATAAAAAAGTTTTAAAAATGGATTTTCTTACATTTGTAAACGAAAAAAAAATTAAATACATGCACATGTTTTATTAGGCAAATGTATTTATAAACGTTATCGTCAACTCACTTTTTTGTCATTAAATGTAAAAATAATGAATAAAAGATTCCCAAAGATTAATTTTTTTTTTTTTTATTTGATAGAAAATTTTGTTTTCATAAAGGTGAGCATTTAAAAAAAAATATTTTGCCATTAATTTTTGGATTTGTATATGAAACGTTGTATTTTCTCTTTTTAACACCATTTAAATCATATTTCTAACCATGATAATAAAGGAGACAACGATTTCTATGAGTCCCGAATGAATTGTTTGAAAATTTAACAAATTAGCCTGAGGGGTTAAGGAATTAAAATATATTTGTTATTAAGCCAAACTTTCGGACAGCCTTGTAGCATCCAACACTTTACAACTACTTCCCTACCTTCCTTTTTCATCTCCTTCCCTTCTACCTTCAGCCTTACAACATGCCCCAATAAGGAAGTTGAGTCCTTTTTTTCTTTTTTTTTTTATCAATGTTCACATGCAAACTTAAATACTAGTATTTTTTTAAGTTCATTTTCATAATTAAATTAATTCTACAAGTTTGGATTTTATTAAGCCCGCGAAAACGCCCGGCACGGTACAGGACAGTGTGTGACGTCATCTGGTCCCTTGTTTGTGTGAAATATAAGGGAAAATATTTACAAAACCGGGACACGCTTAATATGGATGAAAAAAATAAATTTAAAAAGTTGTAGGGACCACAAACAAGGGACCAGGCCAGCTATTCTCCAAACCTCGTCGCTCGCAATCGCAATCGAAAGTACGTCCGTTGGTAGACTTGGTTATTCTTGAGCTTGGTCGAAGGAACATACTTAGATGCCAAACGTCAAAAGTCATTTCACTCAACAACGAGTGGGGCAAACCAGTAGAAACAGAGCAGCGGGTGGTGGGTTGTTGGCGTATCTATGCAATGGGCTGTCAAAATCTAGAATCTAGTATTACTGTTTTCCCGCGCGAACTTTCGCACCCGCAAAGACGTAGTTTATAAAGTTTAGTTTATAAAGTCTATTTTTATAAAGTCAAATTACAATCATATTACTATTTCACAATGGTATTAATGCACATTATCAATATCAACCGTTTCACTGTTTGACAGTCACACCATAGAAATCTCAAAAACATCAGGAACATAGGCAATATTCACACAACTGCCAATGTAATCATCTCTTCGACCGTTCGACGTTCAAGAATACATAAAATTGAAACATTCGACAAAGTTCGTCGCGAAGATGAGTAATTTTTCACTCGTAGATGGCGACGATTGCAACGATTGATCGCTGCTCGGGAATAACTACCCAGATGACGTGAGACGACGTCACACTCTCCAATTTCTTACAGGGCGTTTTTGCGGGCTTTAATAAAATTCAAACTTGTAGAATTAATTTAATTATGAAAACAAACTCTTAAAAAAATATATAAAAATACTGGTTTTTAAGTTTGCATGTCATCTACATAAAAATATTTTTTTTAAGTCAAAATATTTTTCACTCAACTTCCCTATTAGGGATGCCATAGTCCCATTGGCTCCAGGCGTTTTTTGAGCAGTTGGTCGTATGTATTTAGTTCTGTTTAGAGGTTCTGGGTTCGAGTCCCACTTGCGACCATTAACTTTTATTTTCTGTGTGTTGTTCTTTTTCATATTTTCGTTTAGATTATTATTGTTATCTTCTTTTTCAATCATAATTTATTTGTTTGATTTTAATGATGATTGTTTCCAGAATGTAACAACAGATGTCCTCTCAGCCAGGGAGTTGTACTGCGTGATGGGCTGCAATGGTGCCCTCAACTATTATTTTCAGATGCTCAAAGGTATTATTATTTTTATTATAATCATTGTCTGAATCCTACACACACACTTAATTAGTAAAGGAGGATATCCTATTCTTGTAATAAAGTTTTGTGTTTTAATATCCGTGAACCGAAGTGCAAATTTCAAATCGCAAATTGCAATTAATTCTCTGGAGAACAAATCAAAGCCTTTCATAAATAAAACCATCCCTATATATAAAAAAAAATTAAGTTTCCTTGATTTTTTTGGTTTTGTGTACTGCCATCATAGTTGGTAACTGGATAAAACACAACATGATAAAAAATAGTAGTGCGTTTTTAGTTATTCTTTTTTTTTCTTCTTATTTTTTTAACAGGGAATCGCAATTGTATACTCACGTTCGCCGTGTACAGAATTTGGGTAATGATTATTAGGATGTTATTAACATATAATATAATGCATTAATCACTAAATACAGGTTTTTATAGAATTAATTTCAGCAAGCAGAACAAAAAATCTAGTTGAACAAACTGCCTAGTTCTGTTTCGACTTATTTAATTTTTTATTGTTCGACTGATTCCTTGCAAAATATGTTCGTACACTAAAGTATTTAAGTACACTTAGGTTTTTCAATCGGCTTATTTCTTGAATGGTGTTTCCAGTAGTGTTTTAGAATCTAGCATACTATGAAATTAAAGTTTTTATTCCACATCTGCTATTTTTCCATCTCTATTTTTCTTTAAAAAAATCAACCCGTAAAAATAAAACTTTTTTTTTAACTATAATACATTTTCGACTTTCCGCCATGGACCTATGCATTGAACACTACAGGAGCCAATTTCAGAGAAATGCGTGTGCGTGCGCTTGTATGTGCGTGAGTGCCACCAAAAGTTGAAAGTTAGAATGCATTATCATCGACAACGATTCTATCTGTCGAGTTTCAGCTCGATCGGATGTCGGGAAGTTCTAAGAATTGCATTCATTCATTCAAGAAAACAAATTAGAAATTCAAATAAATGTATTTAACAAAAATAACATGTAAGAAGTTCAGCTGGGTGTAAAAAAAAATTAAACAAAAATAATATTCTATTTTGTCATAATAACATGAAACAGATTAATTCAAGCGTAGTAAACCAAAGTTAATAGAATAATTCAAACATAGCCACTCAAGCGCTTTTTGCCACATTATGGCACTATTTCCAAAACCTCGGATTTCTTTGTTGCCAAAATGTGGCAAATTTTCAATTTTTTTTAAAAATTAAAATGATTATATAACATATTGTACATTCAAAATATAACAGAATAAATATTCTCTAGATTCTTTAAGATGTTTTAAGGTTAAAGATTTAATTATATTTTTTTCATAAATCCTACAAATTTGTGACAATAGACAAAAGATAGGGGAATTCATTGGCTACATAAAACTATACTCAGTTTGTATGGCTCCATATTCAAATTCGGATGTATGACTTTTTTAATGTGGGCGGAAAAATTTCCTTTAGCAATCCGAGAAAAATATTTTAATTACTCTGTCGCTCCAGTGGATAGTAAACCAATGTTAATAGTTGAATTCAAGCATAGTAGACCTATGTTAGTAGATGAATTCAAGCATAGTAATCCAATGTTAATAGATGAATTATTGAAGCATAGTAAACCAATGTTAATAGATGAATTATTCAAGCAAAGTAAAACCAATGTTAATAGATGAATTCAAGCATAGTAAACCAATGTTAATAAATAAATTATTCAAGCATAGTAAACCAATGTTAATAGATGAATTCAAGCATAGTAAACCAATGTTAAGAGATGAATTATTCAAGCAAAGTAAACCGATGTTAATATATGAATTCAAGTGTAGTAAACCAATGTTAATAGATGAATTCAAGCATAGTAAATTAATGTTAATAGATGAAGTAATCAAGCAAAGTAAACCAATGTTAATATATGAATTTAAACATAGTAAACCAATGTTAATAGATGAATTCAAGCATAGTAAATTAATGTTAATAGATGAATTATTCAAGCATAGTAAACCAATGTTTAGATGAATTATTCAAGCATAGTAAACCAATGTTAATAGATGAATTCAAGCCTTTCTAAACCAACTTTATACATTTTATTATAATAAATTTATTTATTTGTTTATTAACATATTTGCACTCTTTTCAGAGAAGATCGGCACTCCTTCCGCGCCCGCTCTGGTGGCGGACAGCCTCACCGCCACTTCCTTGTCTCTGGAATGGGAGGGCTCTCGTCACTCCAACCTCAGCTACCTGGTGCAGTGGCGCTACGAGGAGCTGGCGGGCGCCTGGCAGTACTGCCGCAACCAGACCTGGGGACACCACTCCGTTGTGCGTGTGGAGAACCTGCAGCCCTACACCAAGTACAGGGTTGGTTCATTACTAATACACCTTTTGATGGTCATTGATATTGAAGAGATTAGTCTTTAGGGATTTATAGTGTAGAGCTTTTATATTTAATTTTATGACGAATGTTTATAATAATAAACCTTACCCACATTTGGATGGAGGCTTATTATAGGCATATTGCATTCAATAATATAATATGTTATGTAATTAAGATCAAATATTGAAAAACTATACATGGTGTTAAGGGACGTACTTTACTTACTTTACCAGTGATTCCTGACAATGTCTTTTGCTTTTAACAACCCTTCTCTTCCACCCAGACCCACATTCTAAATCAATAAATTCTTGTTGACAGTGTTGACTGTTTTGTTCCTAGCATTGATTTAAAGGTGGATGGGAACAACCTCGCCCGGCTGGTTGCAGGAAAGGTCACCGACGAGTTTACAAAATGTAGACAATGCATGCCTGTGCATGAACCTCATTAATACTTGAATCATTGAATAATAAATACTTTTGTATTATCCCTATGGAAGGAGGACCTTGCTTATCCAAAAACTTCCTTCGATGAATACCTGAACATTTTACTTAAAGAGACCTTTTGTTTTGTATCTGTAACTTATCCAATAAACTTAATTTCTCAGTTCCGAGTAGCTGTCCTTCTATCACCGAGGCACAGTGACCCCATCGTCTCTGCGCCCAGCGTCATCATTAGCACCCTGCCCTCGGGTTCTCCAACCTCCGCCCCCATAGAGCTGAGAGTCACCGCCCTCGACTCGCACAGGATATCCCTCTCTTGGGAGCCGGGCCCTTTTCCCAACGGGCCCATCCTGTCCTACGTCTTGAGGATTGCAGAGATGGGGAGAAATGGATACACCACTTTGAAGGTACATAAGTTATTTATTTTATAGAATGCAATGTGGTAAAAGTTCTTCTTCAACCTTACTTTTTCCATTACTGGATTTAGGCCTCATTAGTCATTTTTAGCCTCATTTAGGTCTTTGTAATATTTATATTTTTCCTCTGCATCTATTTAAATCCTCGCTCTCTCTCTACTGTCTATCTGATAACCCTTTTCCTTCTAAACTTTTCTTTCCAATTTTGCCCTAACTTTCTGTTTTCCTTGTGGCATTGGCTCCCATTTCAGTTTGCTCATTTTTTGGGATGTTTGTTAAGAATAAATTTGTTATATGGTGGAATAGAAGCCAAAGTTTCAGTATTATTATGTATGCCCAATAATAGTTTGATTAATCACTGAAAACTGGGTCCCGCTCCGGTGTGGGAATCTCGAGCATGGCTTTATTAGGTTCAGAATTTCATAAGTGGGCTTCCAACTATTGGGTGGTATGTATCTATCGTTTAGAATTGTTAGGTGAGGTGTTTCACACTGCGTTGTTGCAAGAGATCACATTGCAGTAATGATTAAAATTGTATTTTATTATTTGGGAAGTAAAGACATATTGTGAAGTATTTAATAGATGTACTTTTGTTGTGATATTCCAGGATTTGCCAGCCTCAGAGAACACACTCTTCTACATGTTCCAAGGTCTCTCTCCCTCTGTCAACTACAGGGTGGGAGTGGCCATGAGAAATGGGGAAGGTGAAGGACCACAAGCCACTGTTATGGTGACCACATTGGCTCAGCCCACAGGTACCAACTACATATTGTTATTTTTACTATTCTATTTCACATGGACATATATTATATTCACTTTCTAAATTAAATTAACGATTTTAACCCTTTCAACCGAATTAAAATTGGCAGTGGTAGAACATATTTCATGTATCAGAACATATTCAATTAGTTTCATAAAATTCAATATAAAAATAGTATGCCAATATTCGCTAGATAGTGAAGAATTTTTTTTTAATCGGTATTTTTAAATACACACACAGTCTGAAAGGATTAATGCAATGTATTTTGTTTGTTTTAGCTGTGGCCAGCCAGCAACCAATACTGATTGTAGGGGGGTCCCATCGCATTGTCCAACAACCCGCCGATATATCTGGTGAACCTGACGTCATTTACAACACCACCAACGTTATCCAAGGTAATCAATTTTAAATAATTTGTATGTATGATAAAATACATATCCTTATTATGGTGAAGACTTGAATTTGTTTCAGATGTAAAACTGTTTTATACAATAATAAAATTAGACCATTTCTTTAATATTAACTAATATATTGTTACTCTTTTTATAGGTGTGGGAATTGATGTCCGTAGGGACATTCTTTTTGTGTCTGACTCAAGCGGCACTGTCTTTAAAAGTTCCCTCTCAAAGATGTCTCCTTCCACCGCCATCGTAACACCAGACTCCATAGCATACGCTCCTCTGGACTTGTCGGTGGATTGGCTGAATAGCCACCTCTACATCCTGGGCCAAGAGAAGAGGGCGAACCCTAACCAAGTGGTGCGCTGGCAAGTTATGCGGTGCGACTTTGAAGGGAAAGGGCAGACCGTTGCCTTTGCGGGGTTCCACTCCAAACCCGTTCATATTGAAGTGGATCCCTACAATGGGTAAGTAGTACAAATTACTTCTAAATCAAGAAATTGTTATGTAGATAATTCAACAGGTGGTTTGCTTCCTTCAAATAATTCTTGTAAAGTGGTTAAGTATGAATTACATGGAAATTCGTATCTGCTTTATACAGTTTTATTTGAAATATAAGTTAATAAAATGTTAAAAGGTAAATTAGCCTGCCAAAATAACCAGATAATAAAGAGAAGCCATTGATAAAATAGTACATTATCTAAATTAAACCATTACAAAAAACTATTTTCTAAATATCCAGACAGTTTTTAGTTTATTTCAGTGGAATCCAGTAGATGTTGGTTCCAGTGAAACCAATCTTTATTAGTGTAAAAAGTTTACAGTGATAATTTTTTCAAGAAAATAGTGAAGTTCAAATAAAAACAAAGTCACATGCAACTTTTAACCCATCATATCCAAAATTATTTTGAATGAAACTGACCACAGCAACTGAATTAATTTTAGTGCTAACTTGTCCTGGTTAATCCATAAGCTGCGGATCGCATATATTGTCGTTTTTTATATTATTTTGTAAGTATGTGTAAAAACGAAATTACTAAAGCGATGGTGTAAGTATTTGTAAACATCGCAGAATTAGATACGTTTTTAAATTTTCACGGCCAAAAGCAATTTGTTTTTTGTAGTTTGTTTTTGGGGTGTTATGCACATTATACACATCGTCGGATCTGCCGGATCTGCCCTGATGATGGACACTGCAACGCTGTCCGAAACGTCGGCTAAAGAAGGAAGTAGCGCAACAGGGCATAACACCCCAAAAACAAACAACGAAAATCGCAGAATTAATTCAGCAGCTTACGGGTTAAATGATTAATTTCACCTGCTCAAAAAAAGCGTAAGACGTCTGTTAAGTGTCCAATGACACCGTGTGGACTGCAAAACTAATTTTAAAGCGAATTACGAGTGTCCAAGATTGTGTTTTTATATCGCCAAGGGGAAGGAAAAGACAGGAATGACCCTTACCTTGATGATGAGGTGATAGCTCCCAGTTCTTCATTCACGGTCACTTTCCAATGTTAAATGATAACCCGATGGTCTTCACGAATATCATAATATGTTTATGATTGTTATTTGCGAGATTTGCGAAATGCTTGTACAAGCCCGACAGAATTTTCAAATATAACAATTGAATGTTTTTATTCAAAACAACGAGGTGCAAATGTGTTATTTTTTCAAGAGTTTTTAATTCATCACCTTTTGCTTCTTGGGTAAGGGCCTCGATGTGAAAGGAGGGGAATTAGAAGGAAGGAATATTTGGAAAGGAACATGGGTAAAATGGATTAATGTCCTGAAGATATTTCAACACTAAACAACGTCAATGCATACTACTATTTATGTAAAAATAAAAAACATGCTTTCGGTAGCCCCAAATTATGGCAGCGCGAACGGAATAATACAGTGTACCTTGGCAAGGAAATCGTTGAATCAAATAAAAAAATCTAGCATTTAAAAATTAATGTTCAGTTTAGAGAATGAATAGTAATTTACTTAATAAATGAATTCTTTCAGATATCTGTTTTGGGCTGTTCCTGGAGCAAGTGGTGGTCTGTACCGTCTGGACTTGGCCGATATATCCAATGGAGTCAAGCATGATATCACTCCCGACCAGATCCTCAAGGAACCTAATCTGGGAGCCTTCACCGTGGATCACACTAACTTCAGGATCCTGGTGGCGCACCTCAAGAGGAACACGGTGCTGTCAGTTTCCCTGGATGGGTAAATATTATACAATGGCCATATAATACAATAGGTGTTCAATAACTTCAGGAGATGGTTTTAGATACAATTAGACGATGTAAATAATTTTATTTGAAGCTCTGATTTTTGCATTAACCTGTTTTAGTATACACAGGGTGACAAATGAAGATGACATTTTAGTCTCCTCGTCTAATAACATAAAAAATCAGTGGTATTAGACAGTTAGGGTCACGGTAAGGAGGTCGGGCGGTTATTCGACTGAGTGACCAGTGACTTTTTTAAAAATGTGTATATCGCAAAAGAGTTACAATTGCTTCCGATTGTCTGGAGCCAGTGAGAATATGGCATACTCAATTGTGGTATGTTGGGAGGCTGAAGGTAGTGGGGAGAGGAAGGAGATGGGGAGGAGGAAGGTAGGGAAGTACCTAACTGCTCAGATCTAGTCACTAAAGCCATTTCAAGCAATGTTTCAATTCTGAATGGTTGTCTTAAATTAGAACAATAATGAAAGTATCTTCCACTCTGGAACAAGCAACAAATATACTATATATATAAATTAATCAAATAAAATTTATTTGCTCTTTATTTGGGATTTGAACCTGACACCTCCGGATTACTAGTCGAGAGCCTTACCACTCGACCAGGTAGTCCATATCTGTAAATAGTTTTGAAAAACTTAAAATGTCACCGGAGACCAAAACTTTATGTATATTTTTTTACTCCAAATAATGTCAGGAATCACTAGCTAAGAGTCAGGTATGTCTCTTTAACACTTTATATATTACAGTTAAAGAGAAAAAGATAATTTTATTTATCCTACTAAATGCTTCTCAATATATTTCTAAACATTAGATTAGAAATAGGTATGTATTATCATACAAATATCTATTGCTTTATTTGCATAACATGCATGCGTCATGTAAAAGTTAGATCTCTATATCTTTTTCATGATAACTGCAGCTAATTTAGTAATTTCTTCTTCTTCTTATTTACCCTGGTCTCGAAAATGATTTTACAGCAATCTTATAATTGATGACTTTTTTATAATATTTTTCAGTCGCGAAGTATCAGACTTCAGGACCAATACGCAGAGTGCCATGTTTTACTCGGTGCAGTCCCTGAGCTTTGCAAATGGACTGTTTTACTGGATAAACGGAAAAGATGTACTGAACGAGGAGTATTACAAAGGACAAGACAGCTATTTCCACAACATTTATCCGGACCTCATTGACAGCTTTAACACTGTAACTAATTTTATATTATCACTAATGCCTGGATCACACGGAGCGAGTGGATGGGCGAGACAGTGCTCTCGGCCGAGTGCTCGGTACGTGTAAACATATCACAGCAAAAGGACGAGACAGTCACTTGGACCCTGTTATATCTACTAGGCCGATGCGTACTCACCACTCGGCACATTCACGTCACTCGCAGCACGCTACCGTTTTCTGCAAATCCGCAGCGGCGAAACTGAAGTGACTGACTGACTCGGTGCCGAGTTAAAAAAATATGTGTAAACATCTATTCGCCCAGCCAACTCTCTCGGCCTAGTATCATTTTACTTTCCCGCCCATCTACTCAGTCCGTGTGATCCAGGCATTACTAAACAAATAAGCTAGAAACGATAGAGGTGACCGAAAATGACCTTAAAGTCTCTCATTTCTATTCATTCTTATAGTCATCTATGAAGAAGTCGTGGATGCCCCAAGAAGACAAGTCACATCATGTCAAGATTCGATATAACAGACGATTATGTATGTGTGTCAATGAAGTGTGTCATGATTTCAATTGGGTACCGCCGCCCCGGGAACCATTCATTGGTTAACCAACACTTACCATAGGTCACCCTAAGTAATTTGCTACGTTTGGTGACTCAAGGTGTCTGGGTTCATGGGCCTCTGCCCGCCAATTGGATCGGGAAAGGCCGACTTTTGACCTTTTGAAACCAAACTCTTTTGACCCGTCGCTTTGTACTGCAGTGGGGGAGGGATGAATTCATACCTCTGTCACACTGACCCCCAGATTTCTACCCATCCCTAATACCTTTTTCCTTTCCAGAACTCGATCTACTTTCTTCCTTAAAAAATCTTACCCACATCATCCCCAAAGATGATATAATTATTTACCTCAGTGCCTCCTGTATCTCGTTTCATTCTCTGCCGACCCCTACAGATAAATAACACAATGTTTAATTAGTTAGTTACAGTAAACATTTTTACATAATTTTCAACCTTCCTGCTGTCTGTTCCAAATGCCCAAGATTGTGGTATTGACCTCAATAGCCATCAAGTTTAGATCTCCCAATGCACTTTCTTTGTCTTCTATTTATTTATGTTCTTATTTGTCAGGTGATGGTAGCTTTCAACTCCTCCCAGCCCATCCCTGTGGCAGCGAACCCTCCCACAGGGCTGCAGGGGGTCATGGGTCGTTCAGAGGGACACATCAGCTGGAGGAGCCCCCATCGGCTGGGGCTACAGGGGGCGGGCGCCTGGCAACACTGGGGATACATTCTGCACATCATCTCTGGCAACACCACCATTTACAAGTACGCATTTATTTAACAAGACTTTTTAAACTATTGACTGTCTATCAGAAATAGATAGAAACATATGAAATGCTTATTACAGTTAAAAACCAATTAATTAAAATAAATTTCACCGTTTATCCCATATTTTTATGTCTTTAAATTTATACTTAATTCATTTTAGTTATTAAAAATCACCTACCTAAAATTGAGTATCCATCGCTCTATTGGTGATAATATTCCTATACATTTTTTAATGATTGCTTTTTCTTTCAGAACTCTCTCTGGATCAACAAGTTATATCGCAGAAGACCTAAAAGAAGACACGGTTTACATCATCAAAGTTGCAGCTGTTACTTCATCAGGCACTGGTAAGTTATACACAGTGTCCGGAAACTCGCAGTATAAGCAGAAAACTGGTGAATTTACACCACATAGAGAACCAAAAAAAACTTTTTCAATCAGAGCGTATTGATTATGTATCATGTTTTCGGCAACTAAAGTGTTAAAAAAAACTTTTGGAGCCAGTCCTATGCTTCAAGGTATTTTAAAGACATTAAACAATTACATTTTATTTATAACACATGTTACTAAGCTGTTAGACTTTTGTATAGATACTGCCCTGAAGAAGCTACGGTGTTGTAGCGAAACCCGGTCAGCATAAAGTGGTGTTTACTAAGTTCTTGTTTTATTTTTCAAAATTGCAAGTTTAGATTCGATTTACTCGAAAATCAAAGCTCAAACCAAAATCATTTGTACTGCCAGTTTCAAAACGATGCATACTTTGATCAAATTTTATAATTTTTAATAAAACTTCCTGTTAGTGTCATACTTTATTTGATTTCTGTAATGTAGCTAATATTATTCTATCATACAGGTCCATGGTCTTCAGAATTCTCTGCCAAAACTCTTCCCACATCACGCAGCGGCCTACCTAGCTCCATTCTCTGGTCTGCGAAAGAGGGAGTTCTTAGCTCAGACTTGACTGGCAACAACATCCACACCCTGATACACAAGTCCCAGCTGAGGGACATGCACATCACGGACATCTCTTGGTACAAGGACCAGTTGTACATGGTGTCTAACTCATCCAATGTCATGTGGTACAACACCACCAGCAACGAGAAAGGGTGGCTGCAAGATATGGACAATGTGGGAAGTCTGGCCGTTGATTGGGTTGGAGGGAAATTGTACTGGTCTAGCCCTAAACAACAGCTTGTGAGTATAAAATATTTTAAAAGTAGTAATTACTTTTGTTTAGGATGTAAATAGTTACGTTCCTATTGCATCTCACATCTCCTCTTAAAATGACATCAATAGACATTGTGCCGTCAATGAAAATTGTAAGTTAAAAACACTCTGTATACCCCGAAATTAGGCATTCTTTTTTATTATATAACTTGGAAGAGTTCATAGATAATGTTTGTTTGTAGAGCTTTTTGGTTCATTGTTGTGTAACAGTTCTTCATTGTACGCTATAGATATTTTAACTTTAAAGGAATTACAAAAATACAAAAGATTTTAGAACTATTAACCATTGGAAAAAAATTAATCTTAAATACAATCTCAATACAATAACTACATAACTATTATTTAAACGATAAACTTTGACATTTTCTTCACTTCTGAAAGGAACTTAATGAAATAAGAGTAATAATAAAAATAAAATATTGTACATATATATAATTGCTATGTGCCAAATAATATGTACGAATACATTATAAAAACTGTGAAAGATTAAAAAATAAATTAGATTTGGTAGGCATATAAACAGAGCAAACACAAAGTTTCCGGCGCCGGTTCCTCTCCGAAAATTTCATCCCAGTCAGTTGCAGCAAGCGAATTTAATTGCCACCGCAGATGCGAAATTTCGTACTCACTGTGGCTGCATGTATTACCATTTTCTTTGCTCAACTTTCTTTGGTGTTAACAAACCCAAAATGCAGCACCATTCACACATTGCTTTTATGTTTGGCAGATTACGAGAGGTAACCTTCGAGGCGGTATGCGTGAACCCGTCCCCATTGTGACAGTGGGTAAAGAACTGAAGCTAGACTCGTTGGAAGGCTTCATCTACTGGAATACGGGCCACGCCATCGAGTGTGCGAGGCTTAACGGGGAACACAAGTTCACCTATTATCCTGCCCAGCTGTTTAGGAAACAAGGTAAATTGATAAATTATAAAAAGATGTCAAAAGAAGCGATGCTAGCAGTCCACAATGTTGTGCTTTTTTTAAAGAGAGGATCGGTTTACTTACAGTTCCCGCAAGCACTTAGGCCATAGACCCATTGTGCCATCTTCTTTTTTACCTGATTCCTTTAACAGTGACCCGGTCCCTTTTAGAAAGTACGCCTGGGTTGTCATTGGAAATGAGGATATATCTTCTGATTCTACAATGTGTCTTCCCAGGTTTTATCTCTCCTCTCCACTTCCCCTTGGTTCCCTGAAGGCCCTACGAGGGAAGAGGGTCTCATCTCTCCTCTCCACTCCTCCTTGGTTCCCTGCACCAGGCACCACGAGGGAAGAAGGCCTCATCTCTCCTCTCCACTCCTTAGTTTCCTGAAGGCCCCACGACAGAAGAGTCCACTCCCCCTTGGTTCCCTGAAAGTCCCACAAGGGAAGAGTCCACTCCACCTTGCTTCCCTGAAGGCCCAACAAGGGAAGAGTTCACGGAGGTGACCTCAGCTCTCCTCTCCGCGGTTCCTCCTCTTGGTTCCTCCCTGCAGGCCTCATGGAGGAAGTCTTCAGAAGTGGCATCAGCTCTCCTAGGTTCCCCAAAGACAGAGCCTCCAGCAGAGCCCCGAGTGCTGGGGTAAGGTCTCAATACTCCGAGATGCGACCTTGTTTCTTGGAGGCACCATTCATGACACACAAAAAGCTCACACTTTAGCTTGGGATGGCTATTGCAGGTCGTATTTCCACTCCCTAAGCAATGGGTTACAATGTTTTGCTGATACCAACCCTGGTATTATAAAGCAGGAAAATTCCCGAAACTGGAATTATTGTGGGATTTTCATCTAAATGGTGAAATCCGAAAAACTAACCATTGAGATTGTATCCTACAATGAAATTTCATGTTATTAATACTACAGCATGCTGAGAACAGACATTTTGAGTTTAAGAATGTCTCTCTCAATAAAAGGTTTTAAATGAGGTTAGTTACATAAAATAAGTTATTTGGTAGGTAAAACTGTCTTAATTTGCATGGTTTTTATTCTGCTCTGTTGTTTCAGTGATGGGATTGACGGTTGACCTCCAGGGTAAGAAGCTGTATTGGATAGTTCACGGTTATGAAGGAACCAATTTGTATAAAGCCCCCACTGCCGACGTGTTAAAACCAGGAATGGAGGTAAACAAACAAAAAACCTTTATAGTGAAATCAAACTTAAACACAGATTTAAACACATTTAACATAATATTCTAATACAAAGAAGGTATAAATAGTGAGGATAACTAAGGACGGGTTGTTTAAAAAATTATCTTCATGTTATGCGAAAGTTCTATTCGAGTTCTATGATTATTTCAGTTTTATGAAGTAACTGACTGGCCTATAATGATATAATAACAACTTGAATAGAACATACACAGAAGGTGAAAATTAGCTTAAAAAAATGGATGAAGTGTTCTAATTTTTTGAAACGACCCGTCCTAAGAACAAAAAAACTGTATCTACCGTGTATCCTCCTCGATCGTTGGATAAACCTTAAAAAAAATTGAGTCATGCCATTTTTCATGTCCAATATCATAATTTAAAATTCGGTAGTCAATCATAAATATAATCGCATATTTGAATCTCCTTTAATTTTATTCTAAAATCAGTTGGGTTGCTATAGAAATAAAAAAAATTAGTTCCATTTTATTAATTTTCCACACTTTTTTGGTGGTTTTAATGGCCGATTCATTTCTTCTTCTTTATTTATCTAAACATGTATTTTTTTACAAGCTGCATGGATAAATGATATGCCGTAAGTTTCTGCACATTAAAAAAAAAAGACAAAAACTTTTATCTCGTAATTTTTTTTTCAGAAATAAAAGTTTTAACTGCTATGAATTAAGTGCTGCAGTTTTGCCTTTTGTTCTATGACGTATAAACATGATAAAACATCTTTTGTTATTACATTATGTTGTTACATAATACTTAAATATATCAACAATATTGTGTAATGATTCCAGGTATCTGGAACTCTAATAACATCCCTATCTGGAACCACAATAACAGGCCCGTTGTGCTACTTCAGCCAACGCTTGATCTGGCTTCAAGATGACTCTAATGCGGTCATATCGGATCTGAGCGGGCAGAACAGGGCCACTTTGAATGCTGTCACCACAACCAATGTCAATATGATCGCAGTTGTGGATCCTGACCTGCAGATGAACCCTGGTATTGATTGATTTCTATTATCCTTAAAAAGACACGATTTAATAAGCGGGTACGGGTACAGCCACCCGGGTACTATGTTTAATGACTTAGCACAGGGCCCGGGTTCATGGGGTGAGGTTTGTCCGAGTCTTGGCGTGTTAGCTTCACACCTGCTGTGTGGCGGGCTAGATCAAAAGAGATTGATTGAGGAATGCCTTTTGACCTCTCCAGCCAGACTCTCTCGACCCATCGCTTTGCACTGTGGTTGGAGGGATGGATTTATACGTCCATCACTCCTGGACACAATGACCCCCAGATTCCTTCCCCTTTCCCTCAAACCTTTTTCCTTCCCAGAGCTTTTTCTCCCAAAAGACCCTCCACACATCATCCCCTAAGATTTTTTTTTTAGAGTGGACTCCTTACACGAGTTCCAACTGCTCCCGTCTGGAGTCAGTGAGACTACGGCATCCCTAATTGGGGTATGTTGTGAGGCTGAAGGTAAGAGGGGAAGGGAAGGAGATGGGGAAGAGGAAGGTGGGGAAGTACCTGGCTATTCAGATCTAGTCACTAAACACGGCTAAAGCCATTTCAAGCAACGTTTCAATTCTGAATGGTGGTCTTACACCAGGGCGATACTGAGAGTATCTTCCACTCTGGAACGTGCCGCAAATATAGTACAGTGGTGCCTCGCATAACGAACGCCTCGCACAGCGAACGCTGCACACAACGAACTTCCTTTTCGTTCATTTCACGATTCATACAACGAACTTCGCTTCACACAACGAACTTCGCTTCACACAACGAAGTCGCCCACTTCACACGATCACTGCCGATTTATTGCATCCTTCCGCGCAGGCAGTCGTTAGTCACTGAGCAGTACGCATAACTTACGCACGTGTCGCAGCAATCGTTCATCATTACAACGAAGTCGCCCGATCTTCTACGATCACTGCCGATTAATTGCATCCTCCCGCGCAGGCAGTCGTTAGACTCGTTAGTCACTGCGTAGTACGCTTAACTTACGCACGTATCGCAGCAATCGTTCTTCATTACGAATTAAATCGCACACGTATCACGGCAGTCGTCCTTTTAAGATAAACTCAACATTTTTTTTATATGTCATTTTACCATATTTTATGCTACAGAACGAATTATTTTTTTTAACATGTATTGTTATGGGAAAACGCGTTTCACATAACGAACTTTTCGCATAACGAACTTGCTCCTGGAACGAATTAAGTTCGTTGTGTGAGGCACCACTGTATATATTATTTTTAATTAATTAATTGTGAAATAACACAAAATTAATCAAATAAAATTTATTTGCGTACGCCAGGTTCGAACCCGCGACCTTCAGAATGGGAGTCCAACGTCTTGCCCCTGGACTACGCCGGCCGTCGATGACACAGGCCCTGATGGAAATTATTTTCCGTAGGGCCTATGTGGAGCTAATGTTTAAAAAAAAAAATAGTCCCGAGATAAGTCAGAATGCCTATAGAAACCTCGTCTACGGTTAACATAGAAATAAGACATAATTGTGACAGCTGTAAACTTATTATAGTAGTCCCATAGAAAGGTCGTATGTGATGTCATCGACAATCATCCTAAAATGCTTACGTAAAAATCTTCCTTCTCACATGTTCTGCATGAAAACGAAAAAGACAAGATACTAGAATGATGACATCACATCCTACCTCTCTTTGGTTCTTCTATAAATATGCCATTTCTCCTCAGGGTTAGGCAGAGATGATGGACTGCCACACAATTTTGTCTTGGCACACTCCTTCCTTCATCCAAATTTATACATTGTGTCGTATATTCTCTTTGGTTTTACTGGCTTTCGATATATGCGATACAAGTATGGAATTCATTTCATCGTACCATATCTTCCTCGGGGTCCCTACTTCTTTTTCCATTCAGTTTCACTTCATATTCTCCTGTAACTCCATTCAAACATCCTTGTAGTATAACTTTTGCCTACCTATACTAAGAAGTTGTCGGTACCTCAGAGGTCAGAAGGAAAATGAAACTCATTGGAGAATTGATAATGCATTAATTTTTACTATTTGTCCAACAACATGTTTTACATTCCATGACAACTCAACAATGTGGCATTCAACATGAAGGATAGGAAGTTCTGGGAAGGAAAAAGGTATGAAGCGTGTGTGTGTGGTGTAAAAAAGGTAGGAATCTGGGGGTCAATGTTAATGATGGCCAATACGTAAACCGAGCGAAGGCGAACCCCAGGCCGCCCGCAGGGCCTAGCAGCAAAACCCGCGGAGCGAGTTTTTAATGCTAGTCACCTTTAATGACTTTTCAAAGGAGTGATGAAGTTGCACATTGTTGAGTTGTCTGGTCATCGTTTTACAGAAACCTGGGCTTTTCTTCACATTAGAATCAAAATTTAAAGGAATCAGAAGAGCTACAATAACCGTTGTAAAATAGACATCTTCTCCCAAGTCCAAATTTATTAAATATCACTAATTATTATTTATTCACATATTATTATCGTAAAACCCCTGTAAATAATTAAAAATTAATTTCGTACAATATGATAGTTTTTTTTATTGCCAATTTTCTCAGTTGACAAAGAAGTCATTAACGTCATCCCAGAGTCCGTGGATCCCACTTCTATCAGCATCCTGGGTGACTGGAATACCTTTAATATAACATGGAATCCGGTTACCAAAGTCAACTATGGACAAGTCTTCTATGAAATCAAGATCGAGTACAATCACAATATTCACGAGGAAGTAAGTACAATACTTTAGTGTTCCCCAATTACGAATTATAAATAAATTCAAAATTAGCATTAGAATTATACAAGCAAGTAATGTCATAATGTAAATGTGCCATAATTTTTGCAAATGGTGTCAAATGTCATTGCTTTGACATTTATGTTGTAAGAGGGAATTAGTTGAAAACAAGCACTACTGCTCACACAGCTCGGGCAATGATAAAGATTTTGAAACACCAATTTCCGAACCGTGTGATCTCTCGTTTTGGCGAATCAACCCTCCGGTCAGATTGCAAAATCTGACAGTGCTAGACTTCTATCTTTGGAGTTTTTTGAAATCTCACGTGTACCACAACAAACCACAAACCTTGCAAGTCTTGAAAGCCAAAATTGAAGAAGAAATCACCAATTTGCGGTAAAACTAGTACAAATGTGCATCAACTCAGGAGGTGGTCATTTGACCAAAATCATTTTTTCAACTTAATGTCGTCAATTTTACACCTTCAAATAAACTTTCCGTGAAAACAGAGCCCAATTTTTTTAATTTCTAAAAAAATGGCAGCCAATTCACATTATGACATTACTTTTTCCCCACCTTGTACACACATTAACATAAATATTAACAGGTATCAAATGACTTCAAAAAAAAATCATAATGCAATAAAAAAACTTGCTCAATATTTTGAGACTTAAAATGCGATCTCAATAATATCAAAGTGTCTAAGGTTTCATCATTTCGACCCTTTGAAACTTCACGCGGTTATGGGATCTATGGTAAGCTACCTTAGAGTTTATTAGCGCATGACATTATAGCAACAGATGGACCTTGTTATTCCAAAGGGTCGATTTAGTGAAATTTAGATTTCAAATGATGGCATATATGATTTTGTTTGTCATGATATAATATTTTTTTTAGCTTTGTCAAAATTCGAATAATTGTCAATGTTTCCATTACAGCACACCACCACAGAAGCCATGATTACCTACGAGGGAGGCATGATGCCCCCCTACAGCCCCGTGGAGATGTCAGTGCGAGCCTACACCTATTGGGGTGCTGCGGGGGCCATGCGGGTGGGGCTCCACTCCCCTCAGGCACCCCCCACCCCGCCCACCAGGCCCAGGCTGTTTGTGTTGCACAATTCACAGCTAGTAAAGTATGTCACCTAATATTATTATAAAATATATATTTAACCTTCCAGTAACCAAGACGGCGATAGATGTTGCCTAGCTTATTTAATGTAATATGTGATCTATCAGCGGCTATTCCTGTATGCGGATGTTTCATAATGTAATCCATAAGTGTCAATACAACACACACATTGTGTCAAAATACCGCATTATGGGATTGTATTAAAAATGCCAGCATTGTAAAGGTTAAGGCACACAGTGTTGTGATATCAACTAATAAATTTTAATTTAACATTTTTAAATCAGTAAGTAAATCTATCAATCTATGTAGCTTCGTACCATTGTAGAGCATATTTATAATTAACCACTTGAGTGTCTACGCTAGCAGCTCAACTGCAATTGGTTCGATATTATGGTATTTCGAACCTTAAAAAAGCTTCTAACATGCTAAAATATATTTAATTCGCTTGGCAAGGGAACAATATTTCTTGATTTGTGTTTATACAGGGTGTTAAGGTACATACTTGACTTACTTTAACCAGTGATTCCTGATATTATATGGAGTAAAAATAGTTAATAAAATTTTTGTCCTTGGTAACATTTTTGAAGTTTTTTTTTTTTTCTACAAAAACATAAAAAAATAGTAGGTGTTGGACAGTTGAGGGCGGGGTAAGTAGTGGAATGGTTACTCGCCTGAGCGATCAGTAACCTCATGCGAAAGAATTTTTTTTTGTTTGATTTTAAAGAAAAAAAAAATATATCCTCAAAAAAGTCATCGGAGACCACAATTTCATTTACATTTTTTCCTCCAAATAACATCAGGAATCATTGGTTAAAGTAAGACAAGTACGTACCTTAACAACCTGTATTTGGCGGAACCTCAGCATCCCAGTAGTAAAATGAATACATACATATTTATTTTCGTTATTATTGTTAATAGTAATGTATTTATTGTTGGTAGGAACGACACGGAAGCCAGCATAGTATTCCGCTGGGACCGCCCCGTCCACGTGAACGGTATTGTGCGCGGGTACAGTGTGCACTGTTGGTACAGTGGAGGAGGAGCCCCTTCCCCCGCTGTCCTACCCCCGCAGCAGTATGAATACATCTTGAGGGGCGTCCACACCAACGTGACTTACTACTGCCAGGTATTACCACATTGCATATCCTCAAAACGTATCAACCTCCCTACAAAAAACAAAAATTCCATGTTCCCAAATCTGATCAACCTTCATTAACATCCAGAACCGTTTCCTAAAAAAAAAAACACATATATTCACATTTGGTTAGTGCATATAATCCGATGGGTTCAATGACACAACAAAACACTGAAGAAAAAGAATAAACAACAAACCTAACCTAACCTAACTTATTCTTTTATTGTCAAACTATTTTATTTTATTCCAACTTGTCAAAAAATGTACCTGATACCAAAAAATGTATCGAAATTAAGCTTATCAAAAATGTACAAAGTATTCAAATAAAATATATATGTATAAACTAGCCTATCTCAACACAGAATAGGCCGGATCGGGGGAGACTGGTTGAGGGAAACCTTTTGATCTCTCCAGCCGGACTCTCCAGGAACATCACCTTGCAGTGGGAGGGCTGGATTCATATGTTTGTCATTCTTAGAGACACCGACCCCCAGATTCCTACCCAACCCTCATACCTTTTTCCTTTTCAGAACTTCCTCTCCTTCCTTTCCTCAAAATACCCTCCACACGGCATCCCCAAAGATGACGTAGTCCCTGAAGTGAATTATTTTCCTCGGGGCCTCCTGTGTGTAATGTTAAAAAATATATATTTATAATTTAAAATACCACGTACATGATGATGCAGATGCAGCACAAAGTAGCGTGAATATGGCGCAAGTGCTCTTCCTTTAAAGAAAAATATGCGTTAGCATCTCGGTATGAGGAGAGAAGGGTCGTATGGCAGTTCGGATTACAGGGATGTTCAGATTAGTACGGTTAAGGATAGTTACGGTGTATAGATGCTCTACTGTATTTTGTTTTTCTATTTGGTTACCAATCCGCCAACAGCCGCCGAGGGGTAAGGCTCTCGACTCGCAATCCGAAGGCCGCGGGATCGAATTCCGACGTGGGCATTTTATTTGATTAAAATTAATATATAGTATACTAGCTGATTATACTGACTATACTATAGACTATACTGACTATACCGCCCACTCACAGCTGTGGCTAACGAAACACAACGCCATCTACTGGATGGTTACCTAACCTAGATAATTAAGTGTTGTGTCAATAAATTAACTCACACGGCCATTTGTCAGAAACTTATGGAACAAATATTGTCCCATAAAAAACATTTAATTTGCATTTATAAATATTGAGGTCAATAATCGAGATAAAAACTACCCTGTCTTTTAAGTTGGATCAAATTACCTACAGTTAGCCAAATTTCATCAAAATCGGTCTAGTAGTTTCGGAGTTTATCGTGACGGGAGATTTTAATATAGGTATAAAGATTTGCGGCACGTTCCAGAGTAGAAGATACTCTCAGTATCGCCCTGGTATAAGACCACCGTTCAGAATTGAAACATGGCTTGAAATTGCTTTAGCCGTGTTTGGTGACCAGATCTGAATACCCATGTACTTCCCCACCTTCTTCTCCCCCATCTCGTACCCTTTTCCACTACCTTTGGCCTCATAACATACCCCAATTGGGGATGCGATAATCTCACTGGCTTCAGATGGGAGGAGTTGGGATTCTTGTGTAGTATTAATTAAAAAATCCGATATTTACAATAGTATAATTACCAATCAACTGTCTTCAATAAGTAGGTTGAATTAATTAATTAATTCAACATTTAATTAATTTAGTTGAATTAATTACTTTACCTCTCAACTGCCGTTCGCCCACCGGTAGCCGCGGGTCCAAATAAAAAAAAAAAAATTTGAAGCGATTTTGCTTCTTATGTATAAAGAAATTGTATGAAGAACAAGGTCAGAATCGCTTGCGCCGTTCTCGGTCTTGACATAGCAAAAATCCGCATAGCGCCAACCCATCTGAATAATTTATAATAAATATCTATGGTCAACTTGGCGTCACTTTTACAAACGGTTTTCAACTGTCATTTCATTTTCAAACAAGTATTTATGGCATTACTTCTTCGAAAACACCTTTGAATTGGGTTTTTTTCACGTAGGGTGTCTATTCAGGTTTGTAGAGAAATAAAAAAAATTGATCATTTTCGTATGAATACATTATTTACATTTTTTTGTCGAATGGGAAATATTTTCATACATTTTTTTGTTAAAAATAGCTATTCTGGGAAAACTTGAAACAATATTATCATGAAATATATATGAATAATAAGGTACATTATCTGGCAAACAGAAAACAATCACAAAAAAACCCAATTCCATTGTTTTTATACGATATTTGAACAAAAGCCGGGAAGATAAATTCGCGTGATTTTTTCCAAATATACCTGGCCTTCGAGAGGTTAATCTAGAATTAATTTATTATTCAGTAGAGTGTTTTTGATTAGATCATTTTTATAGAAAAAAGTATTTTTATGGTTCATATGATTATATAATTATAATTTTTAGGTCCAAGCTTTCACCGATGCCGGCTATGGTCCCAAAACGCACATAGTCTCCTCGGCCACAGACACCGAGTCGCCCGTCCCAAGGCTGGCCATCTCCTTCTTCGACTCGATCAAGGTGGCAGACCTGGATCTGGGCGAGGGGCATACCTACACCGTCTCCCGGAGTCCGGGCAAGCCCGAGGACTTCGCCGTATCCCTGAGGGAGCGGATGATCTACTGGATGAACCAGGAGCAGGAGATATATGTATCGCGGATGGACAAGACTGGACACACTAAGGTTCTCAATTGCTCTGTTAAAAATTTATTTTCATGTTTTATTTACAGTACAGGACACGGATAACTTTGCAGGCGGCCAAAGGAGGAAGTAGTGAACAAATAAATAATTTTTTCAAACGTCCATTGCGCAAGCAACATTTTCAGCCTTTTATGATGGGAGAATACAATTATAATTATACATTATTCGATTATATGCTCCCAAATGGGCTTTTACAAAATTAAAAAAAAAATAATGAGTTAACCAGTCCTGTGCCATATATGCGCCGGCGCGCGCGGTACTAATTTTCAATTTTTTTTTTTAAATGCCCTTTTGTATAAAGAAACTGTATGAAGAACAATATCCGTATCGCGCCAATATCTTTCTTGACATAACAGTTAACTTGATTATCTAGACCAGTGGTTCTTAACTTGGGTTCGGTCGAACCCCAGGGGTTCGGTGAGTCAGTCTTGAGGGTTCGGCGGAGGTCAAGACACACCCCCGACTCATATGATTCGTGATGACGCGCCGATTAAGAAGGGTTCGGTGAATGTGCTTATGAAACTGTTGGGGTTCGGTACCTCCAAAAAGGTTAAGAACCACTGATCTAGACCCTCTGAATATTTTTTAAGTAATTACCTTTGACATTTTCCAGCTTTACCGGCTGTCAACTTTTTAAATAAATATAAATGTAATTAACTCTTCGAAAACACCTTTAAATTGTTAGTTTTCATGTAGGATGTATATTCAGGTTAGTTTAGAAACAATAAAATCAGTTCATATTCGAGGAAATATGTTTTTTTTTTTATATTTGTTTGCCGAATGGGAGAATTTTGTTTTTTTCGCTGAAGTTAGCTATTCTGGGAAAACTTGTAATGATAGTATTATGTTATGTATATTTATTTATTTACATTTGATACATTTAAAGCCAAAATAACAAATAATATTACATAATAAGAGAATATATTTAAAATGAATACAAGTGTTATTACTTTGTTTTAGGTCGATATTAGTTCCTAGCTAGGCAGATTGCCTGTTCTAAGGAACCAAAGTGTGTAAAGTGCCAAATGCAATTTAAATTATTATTATTTTTTTTTAATTAATACCTATGTACTAAGTTTTTACTAAATGTGTCATTCATAGGTAACCATGTATTGTTTTAAGTCACATTATATAATAGTATATGAATAATAACATACATTATCTGATAAACAGAAAACAATCGCAAAAAAACAATTCTTTTGTTTTTATTCGGATATTTGACAAAAAGTCAGGAAGGTAATTTCCGCGCAATTTTTCCAAATACGCCTGGCACGTGACAGGTTAAACCTCAAATTTTAATATCATTTGTAGTTCTATGAGTTGAAATTGATAATGTTGTTTTAAGTCGAAGTATGATACAGTTAAATATTACCGAATCGGAAAGGGATACACGAGCGCAGTTGGTAGTGCACCGGCCCGGAAAGCCGAAGGTCCTGGGTTCGTGTCCCAGATGTATCCGTATCTTATTCTAATTTTTCTGTTTCAGATTTTCGATTGAGTTTCGCTAATATTGTTATTATTATTAATTAAAAAAATTATATATTATGATGAATAGTGAGTGATAAAAACAGAATGACTGATAATTTAATTTTCTTTAACATTATGTAATATACATATTTTTTTAATTAGCTCAAAAACAAATTTCCCTTGGGGCCTATGTCATATTTGGGTTATTCGGAACCCATGAATGTTTGTCTTTCTTTTCATCAAAATTAAGTAAACTTTATTTTTCCAGGTGTTGTCAATCAACGGTACCGCCCTGAGTTTGACTGTGGACTGGGTAGCCCGGATGCTGTACTGGTCCCAGGTGGAGAACTCCCCTGACCAGTACGAGTGCATGCTGTACCGCATGGATCTGAACATATATGACAGGGAAGGCCTGGTCAAGTTGGAGAGGATCCTGCAGAGAAATCTGCACATCAAGAGATTGCAAGTGTCGCCTGTTACGAGGTAAAATATTATAAAAAACAATAATTATCAGAGACAAAGCCGGTGATTTGATGACAAAATTATTCATTTATATCAAATAAAGAAGTGCCTTGTAGGTGTGTTTTGTGATCCAATTACAGGCCTGATTTCGGCCTATATTTTCATACAAAACTGTGTTTCACCTCGACTAAGAAAGTTAAATGGGATGGCGATAAACAATTTCAGACAAGTGTAAGGGAGACATACCACATGCTAAATGATCTAGTACCTTTTGTTTCTCGATAATTTAACTCCTATTGATCTAGAACATTTAACACTAAAGAAAGGTAGACTAGGCAATGCTTACGTGCCTAAAAGGAATGCACGCATCTGCAGGCGTATACATACCTGTTGGTCGTAGGATACAAAGTTACCAAGTAAAGGAAAAATAAATTGTTATTTTAGATCATTATACTGGATAGAGATGAATCACCACGGTCTCGGCAAGCTCATGACATCCGACATCGATGGCACCAACATTCGCCCCTTCTTCAGCGGCCAGTCGGCCCCCAACAACACCATCGAGTACCGCGGCAAACCGCCCGCCGCCAAGCCATGCAACTGCCCGGAGAACCCGGCCGTGGGCCTCGGATTCACCATCGACCTGACCAACCCCAAGACCAGGAAGATTTACTGGACGGACGCTTGGCTCAAGCATATCACCGCCTCAGATATGAACGGGTGCTATTGCAAGGTGTTGGTGAATGCCACAAGGTGGAATGATCACGGTATGCATATTTTTTTAATTAACTAAACAGGTGTTCTACAGACAGTTAATGACATTATACTACACGTTAAGTTTACATGTACACGTTGTAGCACTCTATAAGTGGAAAGCATAGGCACTTAAGGAAAGGCATGTTAATTTTTTGTTTGATAAAAATGTAATACAGTAGAACCTCGTTAATTCGAACCCCAATAATACGCAATAAAAAACGCATAATTCAAAATTTTTGCAAATAAAATAATTTCCTGAAAATTTTTCGAAATTCGTAATTTGAAATTTATTTTTGTCTGCGTGCGAAAATTTGTTTGTATAAATCGAAAAACATCGATTTTTGTATGATATTTTCAGAAAAATATACAATTTCGTAAATCGGAATCTGACAGACAGCTGTGTCGGTAAAACGCGCTTAAATATCGATCTACGCGGTTGGACATCATCCTAATTCGTATTATTATTTTGTAGATCGGAATCGGTTTCCACTTGCATGTCGTATATTTACGCATTTACTTTGAATATATGAATTTAAAGAGCCGACCACGGCGGTAATCGGCAGCGAAAATTTATTTATGCGGAAATATATCGTATTTTTACAAATTTACTTCGAATACCTAAATGTCAAAGACCGACTGCGAAGGCAATTGACGGTAATCGGTTGTGTGTATTTGAAGCAAAAATTTGATTTACGCGGAAATATATTGTATTTTTACGAATTTACTTTGACTACCTAAATGTCAAAGACCAACCGCGACTCAAAAAAATCAAATATATCAATTTAATGAATTCTAAGAATATGACACGTCTAAAGTATTTGTCATTGTAGATGGCATCGTTTTTGTCATCCTCTCTTTTAGAAAATATTTTACAAATATTTGTGCCTGCTCTCAAAATGAAATCCATCCAAAAACTGGCGTAAATAAAACTGTTCTCTTCATATTTTGTCAAAAATTCATTAAATTCAAATGAAAATGTGTTATTGTTATTCATGTTTTGTTAATTAAACTATTTTTTCAGCTCTTCCTCCAACTTCGATCACCGTTGACAGCAAATACATCTACTGGACCAACTCTTCACAAAAGCAGATGCATTCCATGGAAAAGAATTCTGACCGGATGAACCGAATGAACTACATCAACATTACAAATGGGCAAAAGATCGTCGCACTCGGCAGCAAGATACAACCATACCCGAACAAGAACTGTCTGTACCCTAAACAAGCACCTCTTCAAGTCAAATTAATGAACAGATCTTCGACGAGCCTCACTTTGGAGTTGCCGCAAGTTTTAAAATACGAAATGTGTGCCAATATAAGCATGGCGACACCGTACTACACGGTTTATTATCAGCCCTACTCAGAAGACGATGCTTTGCAGTGTAATGAGACTGCTTGCACAAAAGTAAGAACCTTTGAAAATAAGTTGTATCTCGGAGGGTTGATACCGTTTTCAAAGTACGTCTTCTCGGTGCAGATCAGTAATTATTACGGAGATGCTATCGAAGTGAAATCCATCATGGGACCACCTGTTGTGCTCAGAACTTCTGCAGGAGGTAATTGTAACATTTATTTCTTGTTCTGTTTCAAAAGTAAGACCATCAAGTATATAGTTGTTTAAATCTTCTCACTGAGCCCAGCTGCGTAACATAGTGGTCTATGCAATTGATTTTTTGTTGAAAGTTAATTAAATATTATAAAAATAAGACAGGATATAACATCAAAAAATAAATAAAAAACAGCAACAAAAAATAAAATTTCTGTTAGATATCTCCAAAAAAAGAGTATATTAGAATCTAAATTAAAGTTTAACTTGGTTCCAGCTCCTCCTTCAGCCCTCGACGTTAAGGCAGTAGTATTGTCACCACACCATGCTAGGGTCCAGTGGAAGCTGCCCCCGGCCTCTGCCTCCCCCACAGTCGGTGCAGACCTGGACCTGGACTTGTGGCACGAGATACACTGGAGGACCGAGGGCAACTTCAAACCCAACCAGAGAATCAAAGGTACTAATACTTTCACTCTTCTGACGTCGGCAACAACCATTTTATAAACATTACAGGCCTCTGCACCACTTCTGCAAATTCTCTCTTTTGTTTTTTTTTCTGTGTAAATTTTGAATTTAGAACTAATCAGAATTGCCATTATAAACAAATTATCCAAAAACACTTTTAATTCAGATTGTCCATAGGTCTTGTTTCTACATACAAAATATTATATTGAACTAAATTAATAACTTAGTACAATAATATATAAATCACTCTTTTTAATCATTTGTAGATGCTTCATTTTTCACTTGATGTGGCCAAGGTATGCCATTTTTCTTTTATTTGTTGAAAGGTGCACCCTTTCATTTGAGAATTTTTGAGATAATCTAGATTCAAATTCAAAATACACGTTCTAGATGTCAATAATACCAAAATACATTTATTTATGTAATTTGAGTTATCAAGCTTTTGCTACTTTATAATACGAATATCTTTACAAAATATTTCCAATATTTTAAGTTGAAAAAAAGGATCGCCGCGAGTATATGCCATCAGTTTACATTTTACGTTGAAATTCTTGAATTATAAGGGATTTTAGAAATTTGTTAAGTATTCTACTAAAGGTTCCAATCTCAAATTTTTATTTAGTTTCTTTATTTTATGTATGCAAAACAAATTAAATGAATATTAATTAACTATTTTATTGTTTCCAGAGCACATATTCATTGCAAAAATCAAGTCTCCATTCAACGAGACCACAACCCAAGCTGACCTTTTAAAGCTTATGCCGTCACAGAAATACTCTGTCTGGGTGCGAACCTACTCCTACAATAGCGACGAGCAAACTGACAGTGAAATCGTCTCCATAGAAACTTACCCCGAACCCAGTGATATTGTGGCAACCTTCTCTGGACCCTACGTGATGCATGTTTCCTGGATGCCGTATAAAGACATACACACTTCAGTGTAAGTAACGATTATAACTCAATAGTAGTTGACTTGCACACTTACAATGGGCTCTAAAGACTTGTTCGCACCTGACAAGAGTAGTAAGTCGAGTGGCGAGTAATTCGCTACTTGACTCACTAAAAAGTGTTCGCACTGCTGTCAAGTAGAGTTCATAGTAAGCGACGCGTCGCGACATGACGGGCTGCAACGCAATAAAGTAAATACGCTAATTAAGCTGATTGTAATGCTTATTTTAAATAAGGTGGATGAATAAATTAGTGAGATGAAAATAAATAAACTATTGACACGAAAATATATTAATAGCTGCAAAAAGTAAAGGAATTTAGAGTATCATTTTTGTTCCAACGGGACGACATATCGCGCGTGTCTGCGTCTACGATTGAACTGCGCATATCAGTGAGCAGGGACGCGTGGAGGGGGACTCTACTCGCCGAAAGAATAGAACCAAATGGATTCAATCTATTAAAGAGCTGACTAGCCTACTCTACTAAAATTGTGGTGTTCGAACACGTTTAGTTACTAATATACTCGCTACTTGACTAAAATACTCGCCCAGTCAGAACAAGGCATAATAGCAAAACTTTTGAATGCTTGGAACTCTCCGAACAGACTTAAAAGCTTAAAAAACTGGCAACTCAGTAATCTTTTTTTTCTTGTTTTGTTTCATGTTTTGTTTAGATTTATTAGTATTATCTTCTTCAATGATTAATCATTATATTGATAAGTATAATCTTCAAAAGTTATTCCAATAAAGTTAAATCTTATTTATGTTTAAATTGATGAGGTTTTGTGAGATCAGATTTATTACCTAATCATGCATATACGATTTTGATCTAACGGGGGTTAGACTAAAGTACATCTGTAAGCAATTGTCCCCCAGAACATCTGTTTTAGAATGTTTTTCACTTCTTATCTACAAGTAAAACTAAAAATTATTTCAGATACTGGGATATTCAGCACATTTATTCAACCTATATGCAGCTTTTTTAATGCAAAAGGTTAAAGCACGGTATACACTCGAAGCTCACATACAAAGATACTGTGTTATAAAGTATCTTTTCTACTGACACACTACGTTATAAAATATTTCTTCCTACGGCAGGAGAAGGGGTCAGTTGAAATCGGAAGCGGTCGGGAGAATATCATTTCTTTGTACTGGATATGTCAACTTGACAGCTCCGTGTATTCAAAATGACCCTCTCTCCTTTTTATGGCGAAGGGGGAGGTCGCATAACTTTTCTGATATCGCGACCTCAGCGAATACGAAAAATAACGCCGATTAGCGAAGATTCACACCGCGATCATAACACATCATCTTTTTACGTGTAGTGGGTCTCTATGGGATTGTGATTGATTGTATTGTGTTATAAGTATCTTTTTGATGTGAGCTGCGAGTCCGTCCGCATTATTAGATACATAATATATTTATTTTTATTTTAGTGATTGATTTTAATTATTTCACAACTTCCAGGCACTATATCGAGTACACCGAGATGGGATCTGAAGCTTGGAAGGCTGTTGAAGATGAAGGCTCCAAGAAATCGGATGGATCCATCAACTATGTAGTGCAGAATCTACTTCCAAAAACACAGTACAAATTCCGGATCAAAATCGTCTACTTGAATAATACAATGCCGTACATCTGGCCGCAGGACACCAAATTCATGTTTGAGACTTTGGGTGAGTTATACTAATTGTAAACATATTAAACCCTTGATTCATATTGATAACTTTCCGAATACCCAGTTCGAAAACTTTCTTTCTCTCCCTTTCCCGCCGCATTACTGTCTAAATATTTTCTTTACACATTCTTCTGTGGAAAAGTTAGATAATTAGTTTCATTAGTTAAAAATAAATTAACCCCTCAGGCCTATTTGTTCGGTTTTCGGAACAGCTCATACAGGTCTCATAGAAAACGTTATGCTCATTTACTATCATGGTTAGAAATATGATGTAAACATTGTTAGAAAGAGAAAACACCACGCTTTATATTCAAATCTAAAAGTTAACCGCATAATAATTTAAATGTACACCTTTATAAAACCAAAGTTTCCAACTGCAATTTGAAAAAAAAAAATTTTGGAATTTTTTATTATTTATTTTCTACATGAAATGACAAAAAAATGAGTTGAGTATAACTTTTATAATACATTTGCCTAATAATATATGTGTGTGGTTTTATTTTTTCATTATCCATTAATTTGAGTTAGAAAAAAAGTGAGAGCCATTTTAAAAAAAAAATTATGTTTGCATTCAAAATTTTTATATTTTAAAAATTATTTGATCATTTTGAATTATAATATTTGAAAGCGTATTTCATCACCTTTCAAAAACAGTTTTTAGTTTTCGGATACATTCTGAAATATTCCATTTATTTGGATTTTATTGTAAAGTGGAAATATATTGACATTCTAAGAAAATAAATCTAACCTAACAAAATAGGCCCGAAACTGTAGGGGTTAATGTATACATATATCACACATCATAATGTTAACTAAATTTCTAATGTTTATTACTGTATTTACAGCAGGTGATGTTTATCATAATTTATTTAAACCAGTCTTTTGTAATAATTTTAATTAATTCTGTTTTAGGTGATCGTCCTTCCAACCCTGGAAAGCCTATCGTTCAGCACTTGTCTGGATCCGTGTACCAATTGCAATGGGCTGCGTCAGCTCCTCATGGCAGCCCCGTCATGTTATACCGACTCTACGGACACTCCAAACCTTCCGAAGGCGAGAGGATACGAACACACCGAAACGTTCGAGCCATACTGACACCTGATACAGAACCAACTCGTGAATCTTCTCCCCATTGGATCCGCCAAGACAAAGAAATAAACAACGAATCATCGATGAGTTCTTGGAATGATGAAAGAATATTTGAATATGTTGATCTCGTTAATACAAGAAATAAGAGAGAGGCTAATTATTCCCTCCCACAATCAGATTTGCCTTATTTCAGTGTGGAAGATAATGCAGATTCTATGCTGATTGAAGCTACGGACGAACCCTTGAAAGATGGATGGAAAATGCTGTACAATGGAACCGGTAGGTTGCTAAGGTCCGGGTGTTTCACAGAACTTGAACAATTCATCAAAGTTAATATTAAAGTTCTGTTATTATTCCATTAGGGACCAGTTGTTGAATAATAACTTAAGAATTCTCAGTACTTGAATAATAACAGAACTTGTATGGAACTTTCACACAACTTAAATATTAACATAGTATTGTTCAAGTTCTGTGAAACACCTGGTCATGTTTTATTGTTTCTGTAAAGCACCATTTTCATATTTTTACTTCTTCAAATGTCTCTTGGTAACTCTCACGGGTCAAAAACTGAGTTCACTTAATTCATCAGACCAATTTTGTTATGAGCAGTCTTTGTTTACTTTGCTAGCCACGAATGTCAATAGATGTTGTTTGAATTTCAACCGTCTTTCGTTAGCCCAACATAGCACCATTTAAGTGTGAACATTGTGACAGTAATGTCACTTTTTTCTCGTTTCTAACCTCCCTTTAGGTTTTTTGTTTACAAGGTAACATTTTATTATTTCATTCAAATTAGCTGGCAGGTAGAGCCCGGTAGCATGTAAATATATCAGTTATATAAAGACAGTTATTTCTCTTAACCTTACCTATGCAGTTGTCGCATAATAATCTCCATATTGACCCTATGGAATAACAAGGTTCCATCTTTTACAGTAACGTCATGCGATAATGAACTCTAAAGTGGCTTACTCTAGATCCCATTATCGCACGACGTTACCAAGGCAGATGGAACCTTGATATTCCAAGGGGTCGATATGCGGATGTCGCATATACAGGGTGTAACATCACCTATTTGAAGGATTTTAACCAGCGATTTCTGAGCCTATTTGGCGTTAACCCCTGGGCCAGAGCCCCACGCTAATCATTATTATTGTAGTTTCTTGCAGGTCCCTACGGGTTAAAAACGTAGATGTCGCTAAAACACATAATTGTTTCAAAGCCTGCCGCGGGATGCAATAGATTGCATTGTATTATTATTTTGTAACCAATAAATATGTTATAATTCAATCTTATTTCAGATAATTACTGGATCATAGCAGACTTGAAGCTTAGCGAGCGATATACATTCAACGTACAGGCCCTGAACTCGTACGGCTGGAGCGACATGTCGGAACCGAGCGAGGAGTTTGACTTCTCGGAAGCCGAACTGATGGTGGTCCACCAGGACTACTTGGCCATCATCCTCGGGATAGGCATTTCCATACTTGGAGCTCTGGGTTTGGGTATCGGAGTATGCGTCTACTGTGAGTAATTATTTTTCTAATCTCTAATTTAATTTTTTTTGTTGCAAAAACTGACAAGTGAAAGTAAAAATATCCGATTTTTATTTTTTTATATATTCAATATTTTTTATTTTTTTTTTTTATTTATTTTTTTTTTTTACAAATACAGTTATTATACATTGTATATATATATTTTTTTAATACATTTTTTTAAATATCGTGTTTCACCTTTTTTTTGAGCAATGCTCGTGTAAAAAAGGTGGAGCAGCGAAAAAACAATTCAACATATATTTTTAAAATGTGTAGGATAATGAAAATTATAATATTTAATTTTTTTATATATGTATATCATACATTATACGTGAAACAGAATTGAGTAAAGAAAAGATATAAAAGAAGAAGAAGAGAGAAAATAAAAAAGAGTATAAAAGTAAAGGAATTTCCAAAGTCACAGTCACAATGATTGTAATATGTTATTGATATATTGTTTTAATTAACCTTTTGAATTTTTTATAGTTTGTTTCCAATCTTAAGTTAAGGGGTAATTGGTTAAACCATTTGACTCCAAAATATTTATAAAATTGTTGGGCTGTGGTGGTATTACAAAGCGGGATAGTTATAGAGCCAAGAATACTTGGTCTTTTGCTGTTTGAAATAGATATTGAGGTATCGTTGTTGAAACAATCTTTGTGTATTTGTAAAAGTGAATTTTTTTTATAAATAATGTGTAGTGAAGGGACTTTAAATTCTTGAAATAATCTTATGGTGGGGTAATCATATGGTTTTTTTAAAATTATTTTTATTAATATTCTTTGGATGATTTCTAAAGGCAAGAGAGAAGTTTTGAATGCACCACCCCAGCCAACAATTCCATATTGTAATACAGATTGAATCAGTGAAAAATAAATGATTCTTAATAGTTTAAAATTTAATATGTTTCGGATTCTAAGAAAAATGTACAATAATTTTCTTAATCTTTCTACTGTTGCATTGATCTGTAGTTTCCATTTTATGTTACTATCTATAATTACACCGAGGTATTTTACATTAGTTTTAACAGTGAGTACAGAGCAGTCAGGTTTACATGAATTTAAATTTCTATTACAATTATATGAATGTATACTAATCTTTAAATTTTCAGGGAATGCATGTTTATTAATGGTGAACGGTATTACAAAGGTTTTTTCCGTATTAAGTGACAGCAAGTTTTTATCGAACCATTTTTTTAGTATGTTTAAGTCTAACTCTGCTGTTTTCTGGGTTTCATTCCAAGTTAATCCCTCGGTTAGAATTGCTGTGTCGTCTGCATATGAAATGAGTTTAGACTTGATTTTGAGTTTGAACATGTCGTTGACATAAATGATAAAAAGGATTGGTCCCAGTACAGTTCCCTGCGGGATGCCAAAATTCGTGGTCTGTGAACCGCTCAGAAAGCCATTTAACTTAACAAATTGCTCTCTATTAAATAGGTAATTTTTGATCCAAGTTAAAGCATTGTCAGTTATACCAATTTTCGTTAGTTTGGAGATGAGATTAGAGTGTGATATACTGTCAAATGCTTTTCTTAGGTCGACAAATGTTCCGATGCATTTTTTTTTATTATCTAAAGATTTATATATTTCAGATGTTAAATCTACAATCGCATCTTGAGTGCTCAAATTTTCTCTAAACCCATATTGATGTGCATTTAATATATTATTTTCTTTTACAAATTTAAATATTTGTTTTTTTACAATTTTTTCAAATATTTTTGCAATATTTGAGGTAAGAGAAATTGGCCTATAGTTACTACTTAGATGGGGGTCCCCAGATTTAAAAATTGGGGTAATAATAGTTTTTTTGTAATTTAAGGGAAAGTTGCCATTTTCGAAACTTGTATTTATGATGTGTGCCAATGGTTTGCAAAGTGAGTTTGAATTTCTTTTAAGTATTTCTACAGAAATATTGTCATAACCAGGGGAAGAATTTCCTTTTAATTCATTAATAATTTGTTTAATTTCTTCAACGTTAATTCGTTGAAATTGTGTTAGGGTGTTACTAGAATTGGAAGGTGATGGTAGATTATCATTATCGTAGTTTTTTATTTTAAGTGCTAATTTTTCACCAACTGACCCAAAATAATTGTTTAAAATATTTGCACATTTCGTTGGATCTGTGTTAATATTGTAAATTGTGTTATCAATATCTGAGATTTTATTTATATTAGATTTTTTTGGTTTTTTATTGATAATTTCATTAATAGTTTGCCACACCTTTTTGTTGTTGTTGCCAGCAATATTGATTTTTTCTTTATAGAAATCTTCTTTAGTTTTCCGGATAATGTAACATAATTTATTTCTAAATTTTTTAAAATATTCGCGTAGTTTGTGGTTTTCAGGGAACTTTTTTAACTCTTTATAAATTTTTTCTTTATGTCTTATTGATATTATAATTCCTTGTGTAATCCACGGTTTTAATTTTTTAAATTTATTCTTTGGAGAGTGTGTTACAATGGAAGAGGAAGATTTGATGTGTTTATTCAAGGTTATTTCAAAATTATGTGAACATAAATCAGTATTATTAAAGGAAAGTACAGTTTCCCAATTTTAATATTGTTATTTAATTTATATAAACAGTTATACATAAACTGTTTATATAAATTAAATAACAATAATATTGTTATTTAATTTATATAAACAGTTTATGTATAAACAAGTTCTGCTATGTCATTATTATTACGCGTGACAGCTGTTTCGCCCTCTGAAGGCCTTAACCAAACTGGGTTGCCCCACTTATGTATCAAAGTCATACGACTATAAAAAAATAAAAATTGAGTTTTTCATATTAAACTTGATAACAATATTGCATGTGTGTACACTTGCTTTGCAATTATTAATCCTTGATAGGATTTTCGTTTACAGACTATACAAATTTAATTATTTGGTTGTGAATTCACGGCAGCCATATTTCAATTCATCAGTCGGAATTTGATTAGGTAGTAGGTAGGGGACTAAAAGTAAAATAAAAAATTGATCATTGATTTAGTGATAACCAGAGTTTTCGGAGAAATCAGTGACGAAGGCGACCAGATGTTCGTTACTCAAAAATTACCCGGAGATTTTCATTAAATTTGTTGAAATTCTAAGAATGTAGTGCAGGAAAGCTAAAAAAGGTTCAGGCAAAACATAGGGCGAATCGAAAATTTTCAGTGCACGTATCGCTTGATTATCGTGATAGCTTGAAATGGAATATTAATAGTGTTTGGAGGTAATTGCCCTAATTGAGGTTGTTTCTAAAATTTCGATTGAAATTCATTCAATTATAATGATGTCAAAGAAAAGAAAACTAGACGCCGAGTGTCGCGTATTTAATAAGCAATGGTCAATTCGTTATTTTTTTTGAACATCGACTTTTGTGAAATAAAAATGTCTAATTTGCAATAAAGTGGTGTCTGTTTTTTTTTTTTTTTATTTTTTTATTTTTTATTATTTATTAACCAAAAAATACATGTGATGTACATTCTTTTAGGTATATGCCACCTCACTAGGCTGAGCCTGTTCCGAGGTGGCAGAATGCGAGGTGGTTTTAAAGAATATAATTTGAAACGGCACTACACTGCAAAATATACGACAAAATAATATTTCAACATGCACACGCACATATAAATTTAATATTCTAATTGGATTCTAACCGGAATAAGAATTATTTTTTTGTTTGGCCCCCCAGGTTTTCAAAAACATCAATCTGGTCCTTTTCTCAAAAAACTTGGTGACCACAGGTCTAAATAAATATTAAATACGGCTTGAACTTGTACATGACTAGTCCCAGCGAGAGATTGCATGTGACGTCATTGTTCTGGTTTCTTCTGTCTTTCTCGTTTTCAAACAAGATGCGTGAGAAGGAAGCGTACACGCTGGGGACTGGTTTATTATGGCTATTTTTTATGGCTACTGACAAATATTCAAACAAGAGTATTCTTAATTTTTAGTGATAAAACGGCGCGACAAGAAAAGTCTCCATCACTCCATACCCACATCCACTCTGAGGGGTCCCGACATGGAACTAGCCACTCTGCGAGAGCTGCCACGTTCCCGGGGCGGCGGTGGAATGTTCCAGCAGTCTGTCCTCTATGGGAGGGGGGGTGCCTGCCAGCAGGAGGGGGCAGACATGACTGGCTTAGTGCACATACGGAGGGACCAGATCACACTATCCAAGTTCCTGGGATCCGGGGCCTTTGGAGAGGTGTTTGAGGGAAAGTCCTCGGAGACAAGGGTAGCCATCAAGGTAAATACTATTTCTCATATTGATACAAGGAGTTTCCTTTCTTCCAGTTCCAAGAACGCACATCGATCTTCCACAACACAACGCTGATTACTATTGAATGGCTGAATAATCTTAATTGCTTTTTTATATTTATTTTTTTTATTTTGTGGTATTAGGGAGAAATTACTCCACAAAGAATTTTCTCACGGGAATGAAAAGTAGCCTGTCACTTTCCAGTCCTTCAACTATCCCTACGCACCTTGATCGGCCGCTCCGTGGTGACATGAAAGAAGGACAAACAAACAAACAAACACACTTTTCCATTTACAATATTAGTCAGGATTAATGTTAATTAATTAACCGCTTGGACACATAAGCTTGTTTTCACGATAATTTAACGTAGGTAGACATAGGAATGACGTATGTCCCGTACCTGAGTTATTAAAATGATGTCCCATTAAAGCATTTTTGTTATTTATTTTTGGGATGTTGCATATTATATTTATGTAGCATTATTATTTTGAAGAGATAAGATATTTATACTAAATAAACAAAAAATAAATACCGAAACGGAAAAAAGTACACAGAAAATCAGAGAGAAAAATAGATCAGTACAAAAAGTCTTTTTCACGTAATTTTTTTTGTTAGCATGAAAACAACCATTATCTTTCTGACTATAATAAGAAAAAAATCACTTTATGATTGACGAAATGTTGGGCCCATGAGTTATTAAAATCTTCAAAATGTTTTGAACTGAAAAGTTTTCTGTTTATTGTGTTTGATAAACCTTGTGGGCAATGATCTATTTTTTTTAAATGTGAATACCGCTCAAGAGTTCCAACTTCTCCCAACGGACTATGCCATCCCCAATTGGGTTACCTATGTTTTGAAGGCTGAAAGATGTTGATAGGGGAGTCTCACTGGCTCCAGATGGGAGCAGTTGGGACTCTTGCGCGGTATACATATTTAAAAAAAAGCCTAAAGTCATTTCAATTCTGAATTGTGGTCTCACCACGGCGACACTGAAAGTGTCTTCCACTCTAGAAATTTTGTATTGTGACAACAACCATGTTTCTTGGTTGCCATTTTTTGGTTAACAACTTATAGAGGCAGTACTTATTTTTTTATTTTATTTTATTTTATTTTTTATTTTTTATTTTATTTATTTGCGTTATAAACAGTCTATACATTTATATATGACAGTGAATAATATGTTTATGTCATTGACCAATAAAATAACGACATTTAAATATAGGACCATAATAAAAAAAAAAAATGCAACAATATACCTAATACAAACAATTCTGATGCATCTTCAATTTATAAAGTGTTTTATGATATAGATATTTCTAAGGTTTACACTTAAATTTTAAAGGATATCAATAATATTTCATTAAAATACAAACTAATAAAAAAGTAAAAGAGAAAATGTGACGAATTAATAAAAAAAAAAAAGAATTCAATGAAATTAAGTTTTTGGTTAAACATATGGCATTCGATGGAATGTCATTTTTTTATGAATGTTTTGAATTTAGCAAGGTTCGTGTTAAACACATCGATGTTTGGGCATAATCTATTAAATGTGCTACAGCTTCTTCTTATAAATACATTTTCAAGGTAATTCGTTTTGCTCTTAGGAATATAAAAGGTATCCATAGATCGAGTAACTCTTTTTGGACATCTAAAATGAATATTTTGTAGTAAGTATGGGCTGTCAATATAGTTATGAATTATCTTATAGAGCATTAATAGGTCTCTGGTGTCTCGGCGTTGATCAAGAGATTTAAGGTTTACGGGGACATAGTTTACATAATTTCGTACGCGAAAAGAGACATATTTGATAAACTTTTTCTGAACTCTTTCTAGATTTGCTTTATACGTAGAACAATGGGGGTTCCACACAGTTGAAGCGTACTCTAGGTGGCTTCTGACATAGGATATGTAGAGAATTTTAAATGTTTGTGGATTTTTGAAAGCTGAACTTACTCTAAGTATAAATCCCAACATTTTCAAAGCCTTCGACGTGATATGCTCGACGTGAGATTGAAAAAGAAGCTTACTGTCTAATAGAACTCCAAGATTCCTTACTACATTTACCCTGTTTAAAATATTGTTCTTAATTGTGTATGGATACAATACTGTGTGTTTCTTTCGAGAATAAGATATGACGCTACATTTATCTGCATTCAAAAGGAGGCGATTTTCTAGACAATACACATTAACCAGAGAGTCCAGGTCATTCTGGAGCTCTATACAATCCATCTCAGACTTAATGATTTTGACAATCTTTTTGTCGTCCGCATATAGGTACAACTGAGAGTTGCGGATAATTTTGTTAACGTCATTCATAAAAATATTAAATAAGAGGGGACCAAGGTGAGATCCTTGGGGAACTCCTGAGGTTACGGGGACAAAACTAGAGCAGAACCCTTGTACAGTTACAGCTTGCGTACGATTGTTGAGATAAGAGGCTAACCAACGAAGGAGGTCACCGTGTATACCCATTGCTTCGACTTTCTCTATCAAGATGCTGTGTGGGATTTTATCAAAGGCTTTGGAGTAGTCTGTGTAGACTACATCGACTTGATATCCATTATCCATAGCAACAAGGACTGTATCAACAAACTCACATAGATTGGTTTCTGTTGATTTTTTGGTGACAAAGCCGTGTTGATTTGAAATTATGTGTGGTCGTATACATGGAAAAATGATATCAAAAACAATTTTTTCAAAAAGTTTACCCATTACATTTAACTTAGAGATCGGTCTGTAATTTTCAATATTGTGCTTGTCTCCTTTTTTGAATATTGGTACAATATATGAACTTTTCCATTCCTGTGGAAAACTGCCAGAAGACAATGAAGTTTTGAATATTTGACTTAGCGGATAACATAAAACATTAGCGCAATTCTTTAAAAATACAGGGTGTATACCATCAGGCCCACTGCCTTTGGTAGGGTCTAATGATTTAAGATATTTACAAACTAGTTGAGTGTCTATATTAACATTATTAAGATTGAGAGTTGAGGTGTTCGGATTATATATTTGAGTTGTAGCCGAGGTAGACGGGGTGGGGGATTCGAAGGAGGATTGGAAGTGATTGAAGTTACTTATATCTTCCCCACCCGATACATGCTGAGACTTAAGAAACATATTGTTAGGAATTTCAGAGTTTTTTTGCTTGGATTTAACAAAGGTCCAAAAGTGTTTGGGATCAGTATTAATATTAATTTCAGCCATATTAATGTAATTATCATAGCACACTTTCTCCATACACTTTTGTCGTTCTCGGAGAAGAGAGAAAATTTGATAGTCGGAGTTACGGTTATAAATTTTGTATTTTTTGTGAAATTTAAGCTTATCTTTAATTACTTTTTTTAATGCGGTGCTGTACCATGGAGGGTACCTTGAGTCTATGTTAATTGATCTAGATGGTACATGCGTGACAATTATCTTATTTAATTCGGAATAGAAACGCGCAGTCATTGAATCTACATTGCTGCTGTTTAGAGTCGTTGTCCAGTTGACGGCTGCTAAGGCGCTATTAATCTGCCCATAGTCAGCGCTATGATAGGAGCGGACGGTGCGAGAGCGCGGCGTTTGGAGGGTTGGTTCGTGGGACAAGCGCAGCGACACCTCCAGAGAGCGGTGGTGTGCATCCTCCGGCACTAGCGGTGTGTCACACCCAATAACAGTGCACGCGCGACTCGATATCACTAGGTCCAGAACACGCTCGTTTACATTAAGCTGGTTGTTGAATTGACGAAAGCCGGTATAGTCTAAAAAATCAGAAAGAGTTGAAGATAGTGCATCGATTGAGGACCGATTTAGCACCAGGGAACCGTCCGTGGTTGGAGGCAGAAGCCATGGGGCATGTCGTATGTTGAAATCTCCCAATAGAAGGAATTCATCATTGGGGAAATTGGTATGCATCGTAGATATAAATTCAAAAAAGTCACTTAATGATTTAATCTGCTCCGCGCCTTGGACAAAATACGAGCAGTATATACGGAGTTTAGAAGCACGCGCTCAAGAACCTAGTGAAAGAGTAGCGGTGGCTATCTCTGCACGCTTAATGAGCGGGAGGGGGGGTGAGGGGCATGCCGGCAGTTCGCGGCGCACTGCAATAAGTGAACCGCCTCCGAGTGCCTGGTCTAACAAGATATAATCACGATCACAACGATACACTACATAGCGTTCATCAAATAATTCCGAGTCAAATATACTTGGTAAGAGCCAAGTCTCAGTCAGGCATATCACGTCATAATTGGCATTCAAAACACCGGAAAGGAATACATGGGATTTCGTTCGGAGACCTCTAACATTTTGATAATAAATATTCAAATCACCGATAATAAACATTTGTATGGAACATGTAGGTCAAACATAAATACAGGCATTAGGAGCACATACATAGTAATTATAATACCCACAATTTAAACCTAGAATAATGAAGCAATTATGCATTAAAAACACAAGATACAAAATTATCCATAAAAATAATGATATGCAGTTTTTATAATATCCGTTGCTTGTATCTAGAATTAAGAAGCAATTATACACTAATATTAGATATATGAGAAGATAAAAAGTAAACAATAAAGATAATATAGTGTTATTGTAAAATCCATAACTTTTGCCTAGGATTATGAAGCATTTACATATTAAAAGCACATATCTCAGAAAATAAAAAATGAACAATGAAAATGATAAAGTTGTATTGTAAAATCCATAACTTTTGTCTAGGATTATGAAGCATTTACATTTTAAAAGCACATATCTCAGAAAATCAAAAATGAACAATGAAAATGATAAAGTTGATTAACCCATGCTATACACATTATATTATGATACATAGATTCATTTTAAAAAAGCATTTAAAAATGCCATAAGTGGCCATTTTCCTACATAATATTGTTGTACATATCAGGAATGCTGTGTAAAATCAATACAAATTATTTTGGCAGTACATATTATGTCCTATGATCTGTCTGTCTATCAAGGGAATAAACAATAATCTTCTTTGTTTGTTTCCAGACACTCCGCAAAGGCGCCACCGACCAGGAGAAATCAGAGTTCCTGCAGGAGGCCCAGCTCATGTCCAACTTCCGGCACAAGCACATCCTCAGCCTGCTGGGAGTATGTCTGGACAATGACCCCCACTTCATCATCATGGAGCTCATGGAGGCGGGAGATCTGCTGGGGTACCTGCGCAGCCGGAGACCTATGCTGGTGAGGAAACCACCATTGTTATCATGAACAACCAACCCTTGAATTGCCATACTCAAATTTAGAGAAACTATAAATTGTAGAGATCTGAGTTCCCGATCCTCCAACTATCCTTCGCTCCGTTGCGATGTGGAAAAAGAGCAAACAAAGAAACACACTTGCACTTTGCATATATTATTAATACACTAATGTCTGTCGTGCACACTCGTTCAACGTACGAGATATAAATGGAAGTGCTGCCATCTATAATATTCAAGCAGAACTATTGAAGTTTTTATATTTTATTTTTCCCACGGAAGCGGGTTTTTACCTGCTAGTTTATATAATTAGTTAGGATAAACACTAATTACAACTAAAAATTAAAGCTGGGCAGTACTTTTATAGTTGGCAACAATAACATTCTACTGTTAACTACACAGGGTGTCCGGGGGTAAAGTGCATCTTCGGGAGGTGATTCTGCATGAAATAAATGGATATAAAAAAGTATAGATATAGGAGTAAAAAAAAAATTTCAACTTTTTTTCCCATACAAAAAGACGTACCTGCTAAAAATCCTTAGTGTGAGGTACACATAAATTCGCTGTGAGCCAGTCGAGAGTAAAATTGGCACCGTTGCACATTTGTTATTGGCACGTATCTATGAAAACCGTGTGTAAACAATGCCAAGCCGAGATTTTGACAATTACAATTACGCTCCTAAATCTTTTGTTTGAAATAAAGTTCAAAAAATTAACTGCACTAAATAACAAAGTGATGTTACACTTATAAGAATGAAATAGGCCAGGATGAAATCGAAAACGAATATTATTAGTACAGGAAGGTCGTTCATCAGGAAATGCAGGTAGTGTCATCACATGTGATTCTATTATTTGGTTGATGCCTTATGGAGCGTGGGTTTAACAAAATCGCACAAAAGAAACACAATTTTATCAGTAAGGTTAGTTTACAACTAAATAACAAGAACCATTGACGACACATTGAAACGTCATTGACAACAATAAACTAAACACGCACTGAACAAACATTTTCTTTTAAGTACTGATTAGTTTAATAAATACACACTAGTTAAAAAAAACACAAAATTAACGAGGTTTGATCATAATAATACAGTTTTTAAATTCATAAATTACCTACTTGCTAATAAACAGTAAAATGACAGTTGCATTCAAAATCAACACTGGCTGTGTAGTGAGTGGTAGATTTGGCAATAAGGCAAAATAATTATGCCGGCCTTACACGTCGGGCAATTTTACCCTTTTACTGAAAAAGTACCCCTAAAAGTTGGAATTTCGAAAAAAGTTACTTAACTTTTTTATTCCTACCATCATGTAGAATCACTTTAGCAACACTTTACCCCCGGACACCCTGTATAAGTATTACAAAGTACCTGTGTGGTGGCTTAACATATTGATTTATCAACAAAAAATAACAACTAAATTAAATGATATCTTGTCTTATATTTTCGCATTTAAATTGATGTTTCAAAACTCCACAGCTCATGATAGGATTTAGATCCAAGCTGAACATATGTAGCTGCTTTGATTTCAGACAGAAAAAGATGCGCAAAATGATGCCAGAATCCACCGTTTAAGAGTTTTCTTGAAAATTTTTTAATTTTCATTAGCAAATTAGGAATGACTTCTGTGAAAACTGATGTATGATGCAACTGCCATAGCTCTTGAGCTTTTAACCCTCAATAATCAATGACTACCACAACATAGACATGTTCCTGGCATGATGGTCGAAAAATCCTCAATTCATGTAACAAACAATTCAATGAATAGAGAAAATTAGAAAATTTAAATGTCTTGAAGTCATTCATATAAAATTCTTTAAAAATCTGTTGACTTTTCTCTGTCATCAATGAATTTATTTATTTATGATTGTTTACCGCATTTGACATGACCAGTACACAAACGATTCGCTGACCCTGGGTGACCTCCTCTCCATGTGCCTTGACGTGACCTCCGGCTGCTGTTACCTGGAGGAGATGCACTTTGTCCACCGAGACCTCGCCTGCCGCAACTGTCTCGTGTCTCACCAGTCCACCGGGAGGATTGTCAAGATCGGGGACTTTGGACTGACCAGGGACATCTACAAGAATGATTACTATCGGAAGGAGGGAGAAGGTAATTACACACTAACTTTTTTTATATTTTATATGTTTTAGAAGTCCATTTTATACTTTAGGTACTTGGAAATATAGTATTTGTTTTTATATTACCCACACTCAGGCAGTGCCTTAGTGGGTTTTCATTTCTTGTTTATACTATTTGTTATTACATACTATTTGTTATTGTATCTTATATGTATAAAAAAATGAAAATATATAAAGTAAAAAAAAAAAAAAAAATTACATTAATCTCTCATTTGTCGTAAACCTGCCGGCGGGCGGGTGACAGTCTAGCGGTTAAAAAATAAAATGCGGTTTTAACTTTTACATATAAAGAAACTGTACAAGGACAAGGTCGGAATCGCCAATATCATTTCAGATGTTGCTTTTAATTTCAGTTTTCTAGCTTCTCGGAATTCTTTGTAATTTATTTTCTATGGTACACAGCCATCATGTGAGCAAATGTCATCCAACATTCAGGAGGTTAATCTATATTTGTCTGACTTAAGCTTTTTCTCTTGTGGCAATACTATATTTAGTGAAATGCAAGCTTAGGTGCCGCAGCGCTACAAATCCATTATAACATTTCAGGCTTGCTCCCCGTCCGCTGGATGGCGGTGGAATGCCTGACCGATGGGGTGTTCAGCCGCGCCAGCGACGTGTGGGCGTGGGCTGTGCTATGCTGGGAGGTGTGCGCGCTCGGCATGCAGCCCTACGCCGCGCTCTCCAACCACGCCGTCATGCGCTATGTCCAGGGCGGCGGAACACTACTGCGCCCGCTTAATTGTCCTCAAGAACTGTGAGTTATTTTTAGAACACTTTTAAACTGGATAGTATAGTAGCGTGGTAAAACTTGAATGACCGTGTTACAAATGTGGAGATCTGGAGAAAATTTTTTAATTTTTTTTTAAAAGAAAGACATACATTTCCGGGTTACGAATAACCTGACAACATTCGAAAATCTACTTCCACCACACTAAGCGGAAAATGTTGCTTGTGTCGTGGTGGAGGACTTGACAGTTGAGGAATTGAGAACACGACGCCTGGGTGGGACCCAAACGCGATGCCAACTCAGCCAATGACCGGTCTAATAACCGAAGTAAGTGTAATGGTTAAGATTAAGAAAGGGATACTTAAATGACTAAGCTACAGTGATAAGAACCTCATCAAAGATTCGTCATAGTAAAAATGTGTGAGAAAACTATGGAATAGATAAATTGGCCTTGGAGATTTCAAGCCTTGGAGATTTCATGCCTTGGAGATTTCATTTCTACAGCTTTTAGTCCACTATCATCCTTCCTCTCCCAGTTTTATGCCATATTGCCATAAATCAGGGTTGGTATCAGCACACCATTATGGACAATTTTTTATTAGTGCCAACCGCCTTCAGTCCTGTATTGAATTAAAAATAAATGTGAATAAAATGTTGTTTTCCAGCTTCGAACTGATGCAAAAGTGCTGGAGTTACAACCCCGACCACCGGCCGACCTTCAAGCACTGCCTGGAGGTGCTGCAGCACCTGATGGCCAGTCTGAATGGAGACACGGTGCTGACTATTAGCATCAACGATGAACCGCAGTATATCACCGTCGTGGCCGATGGTAAATACATCAACATTTTGTTGGGCCCGATAACTGCTTGCACCTTGGCATGGCGCATTTGGCATGCACTGCTTTGTTATTTTTCTACCATTTCAATATAAAATCCCTGAGTCGATATTCGGCCCGCATTAATATTTCAATCTGCAGACAATATGATTTTTAATACTTCAGCGACTGAGGGATTGCGGGAAGTGAAATCAGGAACTACACTTAATTGGGTATAAAATGTTGGGTACATCTACAATTATTATTGTTGTCTTATAATTTGTAGTTTCTAATGTCCATGCTACTCAATACTAAAACACTGTCTGTGCATTTTGAACTACTTACATATATATAAGTCCTGGCCCACACAAACAACTTTAGTTACAGGCAATAGTTGTGTCGCTGCAACAAAATCCAATTTATGTATATGGAGGTGCGTATGGTAAATGTAAAAAAACTTTTTTTCTTCTAAAACAATTAAAACATAACCAGCCCCCCTAGCACACTCGATCGATAACGATTGATAACTTTCGGTAACTTCTCATCATTCCCTAGTATGACTACAAATCGCTGACGAATAAGTGACAGTTCACAATGACTAAGTGTCCTTAGTATATTCGACATCAGCCGTTGTTTTAACGTTAGCGGTTTGCAGTTATCCTAGGGAACGATGAGAAGTTACCGATATTTATCCTATAGATCGTTATCGAGCGAGTATGCTAGGGCCTCAGGTGTATGTACAAAGTATTGAAATTGAAGAAACCAGATTATTTAATACCAAATATAAGGAACTTTTGCAGTAACAGTCAGATTTTTGTAGCTATATTGACACTTTACCTAAAATCACATAACCGAGTTTTGCTGAAATATGAGTTATTATTTTTTCAAAGATGAAGACAGAATTCTGTAATTCAAATAATATGATCAACATTATTGATTTTCTGCATATTTAAAAAAAGACTTCTTTTCAGGCTGTCGTAAGAAGTTTATGCATGTACAGTAGAACCCCGTTAATTCGAAATCCATAGAACATCAAAAATAAAATTTTGAATTTATCAATTCGTAAAAAATATTACCGTGAAAATCGAAATTTTGCAGTCACTTTCCGGCCATTTAAAATTCAGATATTCTAAATAAATTTGTAAAATTACAATATATTTTTGCTGTATAACACGCTATATTTCTGAGTAATTCGAAATTTCGCTGCCGATTTCCTTCACAGCCGACCGTTAATTCCAGATATTCAAAGTAAATTCGTAAAATTAGTGCATAATTTCCGCATAAATCAAATTTTCGCTGCCGTTTACCGCCGCGGCCGGCCCTTTTAATTCATATATTTGAAGTAAATATACGACTTTCCAGTTGAAACTGATTCCGATTTACGAATTAGAACAATGTCCAACAATGTAAATCCACATCTAAGAGCGTTTTATCGCCACGACTGTCTGTCAGATTCCAATTTACAAAATTATATAATTTCTTTTGTTTTCAAATTACACGAACAAATTTTTGTGTGCAGACAAAAATTAATTTTAAATTAACAAATTTCAAATTAAAAAAAAAATTTGTATGAAATTTATTAATTATTATATGATATTAATAATATTAATTTTCTGGAGACTTCTTTTGGCAAATTATTATATGATATTAATAATATTAATTTTCTGGAGATTTCTTTTGGCAAAAATTTCGAATTTCACATTTTTTTGAATAATCTGGGTTTAAATTAATAATGAGGTTCTACTGTAAGTTTAACCCAGCATGTTACTGAGATTGTGTTGCTTTTGCAGGGGTGAATAACCGAGCTTATTTTATGGATGAGAATCAAAACAATTTCTCAGGTAACTAATTGTTCATTGCACGCTTAATGATATAAAATAAGATGGAATCATTATTAACAAATATTTAGTTTTGATATTCTTGTCACAATCCTAATGTTCATAACATATTCCAGGAGATTCAGAGTTCATCAACGAATCTACACAGATATCTTCGGAAGCGTCACAAAGCCAGGAAGTTGGCCCGGAAGGACCGCCCAAATACTTAGAATTAATTTACCATGGAGAATCTCTTCCTGTGTGTGTCGACGGATACGAAGTCCCCAGATCTAGTATACGAAGCAATGCTTCCAGAAAAATGTTCAACGGTGATATTCCTCAAACAAATTCTTTGAGAGGAAGCATTCAACGCAGGCAGTCTTTCAACACAATGGAACATAGGCATTCGATTAATCGACGCTCTTTAAATCGGAGTAATTCTACAAGTCGAAACCCAGAAAATGGGAGATCCGTCAACTTCATTCCAAGTTCTTCTACTGCACAAGTTCACTATCCCAGCGGGTTCAAAGTTCGAGTGTTAGAATCAGATCTGAATGATGTTGTTTACCGCAATAGTTTGAGGTTATCTGGCCAATTTGGTGACAAAAGTGGATCTCGACCAGCTTCGCTACAAACATTTGTACCCAACGGCATTTTGAAAAACAGTATTTCCCGAACGAATAGCGGGACTAGTCACACAAGCGATGAAGACAAGATAACTAGTCCTACGCGTAGTGAACAGAGAAGACTATTAAATACAATGACCGGTTTCGCAACAGCGGATCGTCTTGATTCAAGTGTCGGTAACAAAACTTTGTTGAGAACAATCACATGACTCGTTATACTTATTTTTATGGTTTTAGTGGCCAAGATTACAGAACTTTTAACAGTGAGCTGTTATTTTGAATCTCTTATTTTTGTCATAATTTTTTTTTTCAGTGATAAGTGATATTAATAAAAATCATTCTGACCTTTATTTTTATGTTTGTATATTTATATGAAAATTTTAAATGCAAAATTGCAAATGATTATTATTTATTTCTTATTTTTATTGCCATAATTTTTTTTACAGTTTACAATCGGTGATTTAGAAGACTTTTTGATCATAAAAGTTATTGTGTATTGTATTTGCTACACAGCATTATCATTATTTCCACCATTTTGGAAATTTAGTCAATATTATGAAGCATTTACGTAGAATGTAATGTTACCTACTTTAGATATTACATTGTAATATTGCTGGAGCGTTACATATTACTTTTACATTTTCTTTTGCGGTGTTGGGATTGTTTGAACTTCTGAACAACTAACTGAATTCCCAATGAAGCAAAAAGAGGGTTGAATTCATTTAACATTTTGTCAGCTGCTAGTTGGAAATATTATTTCGGTCTGTTTTAAGATCATGTGAAATGATAAAAATATTCTTTCAATTTTTTATTTATTTATAAACCTCTACCTATCGCTTTTGAGCGATAATAGTGAATCCAGCACGACAAATCTTTTTTTGAAAACACTCATTGTTCTCTCACATAATTATATAGTTTCAAAGTTTAAGCAAACAATTAGGCTTTTATCATGCTAATAAAGTAACTCATGAGTTATCTATTTTCTCACATATATTTCAGGTGCTCTGACTTATTTGTATGGCTTTCCAAAAGTTTGAGTTATTTTTTTTAATGATTTATTTTTCAAGTTCTGACTTTGTATGAATCGAAAGAGATTAGTTCTTAAGCTGAAATTCTTTCCATTAAAATTTTCAGTCTTAAACTTTTTGTTCTAGAAAATCATAAAAAAATGTCACGACACACCGCTGCTCCCAGTTGAATAGTGATGTAAATTCTATTCCCATTTTGCTGAAACTTTTGTAAATAATTATTATGTTTATTAAAATATTGATATTATTTTAGTTGTGTTAGATTTAAATGCAGATATTTCTATATAATATTATAGCTGTTGTGAAATACTGTATCAATCATAAAGACTTTAAAAAACTACTTTCTTTACCTTATATTCAAATAATAAATCAACAGTCAGCTTTTCTTAAATCTGTATTATTGTTGAGTTGCCTTTTACTGAAATCGACCAAGCATTTAGTAATATTATTAATTACATTCATATTGTAATCTTCAAAACAGTATTACCTGCTGCGAAATCCTGATTTTCTCCTCATTACATCACAAATTAAATACATTATTGTGTAAATATAATTATAATTTAATTGTGATAATTGTTAACATGACATTTTTCATATTTACACAGCAGTATTTTCATAATCCTCTTCCTGATAATGAAAAAAAGTTCTGTAAATATGAACACTTTTACATTTTTTTGCATTTTGTAGTGTAAGTAATGTTTATGTAATTTCTTTAAATCCGGGATTTAATGCTAGAAGCGCCAATGTCAGTTTTTGGTAATTTAATTTAGGTACCAGAAAGTACTTTAAAACATCCCTTATTTGAATGCTATGTAAACCAATGTCGGGAGCTCTAGATTGATGAAATTGTGGCTCATCTAATGTAGAAGTCAAAATATCGATTCAGCATTTTTTAAATCAAGAAATCGATAAACAATCTTCATTCCTCGGCGATTTAGAAATTTGACAAAGACACTTCTAGCATTAGACCCCAGAAATAATTCTTCCATAACTATTTGTATTCGTTGATATTTTAAAAGATTGCAGCTATGAGCTATAAAGTACAAAACATTTAGTTTTAGTTACCCTCTAGGTATCCAAATGACAGATTATTAAAATGTTTATAAAACGTACTCCTATTGAATCTTTGAGACTGTTAATTCCCCTCTATTTATGAATCTTTTTATAATATAATACTTTTGTATATAGTGTTTATGAATCGATCATTATTACATTTTGTTTTTGTTTCAACATTTGAATATTGTAATGTATAATAATTAAATTCTCACAAATCACCAATAACATTTTTCAATTAAAAAAAACCATATACACTTTGCATTCAATTTATCAAAAAAATCATATGAAAAAATAAACTATTCATAATTATAATCAAAATGTTTCTAAGAACATTTCTTTTTGTTTGCATTTTGTTTTTCCACAGTAAAATTATTTGTCTTGAGCCCAAAACCTGGTAATTATTTCTGAGGGATAATAATTATAGTTCCACAACAACTCAACAGAGTGCCATTTCAATACCCCTTTGAAAAGTCATTAAAGTTATGACAAAAAAAAATTAAAAATAGCCCATAACCTAACCTAATGTAACCTGTTTAACCAATTTTATCACTTTTAATGACTTTTCAAAGTAGGTGTTGAAGTTGCATGTTTCTGAGTTGTCCAGTCACATCACTTAGAAAAATGGTGCAACCACAGTTTGTTATGAGTTTTGAAATAAACAAGGCTTTTTAAATGTCAAAACTATCAAAAATCATTAATATATGTTATAACGCTCAAGGTGATAGTTAAAAGAATTCATAATCTTCTCTTTCGTAGATGAAGCACGTTTAATTATTGAGGTAAAACTTCTTTAGGCGCAATATGACGAGTAATTCAGATGTTTTTCGGACGGAAATAATGTTTTCAAATGAAATGACCTTCGGATATCGGTAGAATTACTGCCATCAGCGTTTGTTTCTATTTTTAAAGTGTTCTCGCCTTTGCTAGAAAACTTTTATTATTTTCCAAAACTTGGATGAAAAATCACGAGCGAATCTATATTCATAATTTTTATTGCAATTCTTAGTACAAGCGACCAAACTCAACAGCCATTTATCAATTTGTGTCTACAGATGAATGATACACAACTACACCACTGAATGTTGAGTTTGGTCGCTTTTGTTGAGAAGAAAATAAAAATTATGAATATATTCGTTATTTGTTTTTGGGGTGTTACGCCGTGTTGCGCTACCTCCTTCTTTGGCCGTGAAAATCTAAAAACATATCATTATGAATATAGATTCGCTCTTGATTTTTCATCCGAGTTTCGGAAAATAGTAAAAATATTCTAGCGAAGGCAAGGACCCTTTAAAAATAAAAACAAACACAGATGGCAGTAATTGTACCATTTTAGTAATACCTTCCAACACAGTCAAAGAAGTTTTACTTCAACCACGCATAAAGGTTAGACGCACAAATTTTTTTTTTACAAAATAACGCTTTTAACAAGTTATGCTATAAAATATTTACAAAAATCCAATCTGTCAAGAAAGGCTAACAAATACAATTTGGTGATTCAATCCAAAATTGCATTTGTTAGCCTTACTCGAAAGATTTGAGTTTGTTTATGGACAAAACTAGTTACAGTGAAACCCTCTTAAGAAGTTTGTTTTTTTCGGTCTCTTGAAGACAGAATGGCCCAATTTATCCCACATATAAGGTTTTCACTTAAGAAGTTTTTTCCAGTCCCCTGAAAAACTTCTTAAGAGAGTTTCACTGTATTCATATTAATATTGCGTACGTAGAGGCGCAAACAAATAATTCATCTTAATATTTTAAATAATGAGTTGTAAAAAGCGTTTTTCCCTAAAATAATTAAACACGCGCCATTTATGAACGACTAGAATATGAATTCTTTTCACAATCACCAAGTATTTTTTTATTTAAAAAATATGTATACTACAGAAATTTTTAGTGCATCAGAGGTATAAAATGATTTTTGTAAACTGTTGTTTACACACCGCCATTATTAAAAGTGTCACATGTTTATGCCTTTTTTGAATGACAAAAAATAGAATTTAATAATGAATTGATTTTTCTTTTCTTAATCTGATAATAATGTCCAACATGCACGCACGAGTTGAAAGTTCTCGCTGGAGCCTAATGTCTGGATCACATGGACGGAGTAGATGGGCAAGACAGTAAAATGATTCTAGGCCGAGAGAGTTGAGTGGGACGAGTAAGTATTTACACATATTTTTTAACTCTGCACCGAGTCAGTCACTCAGTTCAGTTTCTACACTGCAGATTCGCGGGAAACCGATTGCATGTTTACACCCGCCGAGTGGGAAGCGAGACAGGGAAGTGCGGGGATGGGCACTCGGCCTAGTAGAAAGAACAGAGTCCAAGTGACTGTTTCGCCCTTTTGCTCAGCCGAGCACTCGGTGATGTGTTTACACGGACTGAGCACTCGGTGATGTGTTTACACGGACTGAGCACTCAATGATGTGTTTACACGGACTGAGCACTCAATGATGTGTTTACACGGACTGAGCACTCGGCCGAGAGCACTGTCTCGCCCATCTGCTCGGTCTGTGTGATCCAGGCATAACCACTACCACTATTCCAAAAGTCCTTTTATTGTTTATATGTTAATAACCTTACAAGATTCTCAACTCCGGGAGCCAGACTCTCTCACTCGTCCAGAAACAGGCATTCCTCTACATAAGTATTTATACTAATACATAATTGGATAATTTGTAGAGCTTTCGTTTTGTGAAAAATCACCTCAATGGCACTGTACCTGCAATTTATTATGGGTTCTCAGGCTCTATCTAATTTTATTATTTACAAATACAAACAGAAACATACTTATCTGTCTTACAACCGTTGTGTCCAACTTTTCGATTGATTAATCTTAGCATACCGTAAGGCGCCGATGAGTTAAGTGATCTTAAGGACACGCTCCAATTTGCCTGTTCCCAACTTTTTGATCTTTGATACTGTCGAATTGCTTGTAGGTATGTGAAGCCGTCTACTTTCATAGACAATAAAATGACGTCAAAGTAAAAACTTTCCATGTTAAATTAATATTGAAGTGTTAATACATAATTTTATTTATAATTTAATAATTAATACAAATAATTTCTTTTAACCGCTTGGGCACATAAGCTTGTTTTCACTACAATTTAACGTAGGTAGACATAGGAATGACGTATGCCCCGGACCTGAGTTAGTAGTGCAATACATAAACCGACCTTTTATATTTTTTAAATAAACGTATTCAATATGTTAAAAATAAAGTGTTAGCTTGACTTTCTTTTTTATTTACTTTACATTTTGATGTTTGACGGCAGATAGGTCTCAAACCTGCTACGATTTTGTTGGTCATAGATGGACAAATTTAAAAAAAGACTCCATTTTAATGTGGAAACTTCCAGTTGCGGAGGAGAATCGTAAAGCTACAATCAATAGTGTCCGACCGAAACTACTTTTTACTGCCGAAACCGAAACCGAATTTCGGTTTTGATCTCAGTTTCGGCCGAAACCGAAACTGAAACCGAAACTTCCATATAAGGTCATGTTATCATGGGAAAAAAAATAATCAATCTTAATCAGTCAGCCTTTATTTTAAAACCTTATATTAAACATCCCGTCTCGGATATTTGAACTAATAATAAACATAACATAAATTGTCTCTTGGTATTTCAAATAAATTATTTGTGCTTTTTGAAATAATGATTCGAAATAAATATACCTACTTATTTTAGGTATACTGATTTGAAATACATATAACTACTTATTCTAGGTATATTTATTTCAAATGAACTCTTTGGTAAATAATATTAAAATAAGAAATGGTAGGTCTGTTATTTCTTTTTAAACGTTATTTACGAATAACATAAAAAAATAAGTACAAAAAAAATAATTTTTAATTTGTTTAGGTACACTAAACAAAAAATACTTTATAATATCTTACATCTTAAGAACAAAATAATTTCTTCTAAACTTTGGTCATTTTGTAAGGAACTCTTTTTAATGAAATTCAATAAAATAAAAATAAAAATTACCTATCTACTGAGTTCAACAACTAAATATTTTTTATACAAATAATACTTATAGCCCAATTATTTGGTAGTTTTACCTGGAAAGTTTTCCGGGAGTTTTTGAAAATCGGTAATTTTATAGATTTCGATGTGCTCTTTTCGAATTTCAACATTGCCACATCGTATCTTTGCCGCTCGCTCCGCCATATTGGAAAAATGGCACCTAATAGAATTTTTTTGACAATATCTCCTTTCCGACTCATTTTACGATAAAAATATGTATGTACAAAATTAAACTAGAGAAAATTTCCAATTAACGTACAAACAAATTTTTTTTGGTAAAATCAATAATTTTGTACGTTTTTACTACGTTTTTTTCGTATATTTTTCCAAAATATTTTGCTATCCGACCGGCAAAGATACGAGTTGGCAAATTTGAAATTCGATAACAGCCAAAAATTACCAATTTTCAAAACTCCCGGAAAACTTTCCAGGTAACCTCTTTTTTTCGAACCAAGTAGCTATTAATATTACGGCCGGCGTTGTCTAGAGGTAAGGCTCTAGACTTACAATCCGAAGGTCAGGGGTTCGTACCCGACGTGCGCAAATAAATTTTATTTGATTAATTTGTGTTGTTTCACAATTAATTGATTAAAAATAAAATCTAACATAAAAAAATTATATAGTATATTTGCGGCACGTTCCGAGTGGAAGATACTCTCAGTATCGCCCTGGTGTAAGATCACCATTCAGAATTGAACTCAAACTTTAAAAAACTGTGAAGAGCTCCAATGTGCTGCAATCATTAATAATTTTAATGAATTAATTATTATCAGTATTCATAATTAAACAATCTAATATTATAAGTGAGAAACAATAATTTTATCAACATTTTTGCCACAGAATCTTTTCTCCGGTTTTAATAAATTTGACCAGCAGCACTAAATAGTTGTTAACTGGAAACATCTTTCGGTGGAGCCGACAAGAATTTCACTGCAACCTTTGTCAAAGACAGAAATGGACTAGAATTCCAGTAAGAATAAATATCTGCGTTTCTTGTAACCTTGGCTCTGTTAAGTAGGCTTGAATAATTTGCTCAACTTGTGTGCGATCACCATTATCCACACTAGAAGTTTCTTCTATTAAAAGTCATGGGCATCCCATAGCCCTTCTCCTCTTTCAGAAAACGCGATTCTAGATGAACAAGATAAGATATAAGTGGGTCTCCAGAATTACAGCTTTTGCTCATTGTTGCACTAACGACGCCCGCGCACAATTATCAACTTCATCAGAATTCAAATATGTAATTTTTAATCTGGGATTCAATAATGTTGAAGTAATCAGAGCAGGATGTCCTTTGAAGTATGCAAATCAACAAGCCCTGACTGTCCTGACATGACTATGAGTGCTAACGCAGCAAAATGACACTTCGTCGCTCGCAGTTCAGTGTACCGAACATATCCGATCGCAACACGAAACCTCCCGAATTCAGTTTCGGTTTCGGCCGTAGTTTCGGCTGGTTGGCAGCCGAAACCGAAACCCATTTTTTTGCCGAAACTAGGCCGAAACCGAAAGTTCGGTCGGACACTAACAATCAATTAATGATTGCACGGCAAAATTGGGCTCAAAACATATAAAAAACATGTTTTAAGTCATCTTAAAACTGTAAAAATCTCCATCATTTAATATTTCGATATATGTAATTAATATCTGCATCTCATCGCCGCCTGTGTAACCCGATATCATTATGCATTTCCGCCCATTCCGTTTAAAACACTGGACATTGCATGATTTTATATTTGCTACCCTTATAATGGCAAAAGTAGAGTTGATATTTATTTTGGAAGAGTTTTTATGAAATAACCTTAAAAATTATTTTATTTGCTTACCTTTTTTTACAATTAATTGTTTACAATGTTGCGGGCTGTGAAGATGATGTTGAAAGGTTTTTGACTTTATGGATATAACTTTCCGAAAATATGAGTTTTGAGTTTAGCTCTAAATTCTGCCTGGTCTGTGACCATTCTTAAATCATATGGCAGTCCATTCCAGGCTTTTAAATCCTCCGTACTCCGGTACTGGTACTCCGAAAGTACGCTCACTGAACTTAGTATCTGGTGTGCGCTTTGATTCCTTCAACCCTCTGATGGTTGATGACGTTGCTGATCTGAGGGTTGACTGTCGAGAATTGGAATGTTTTAGAATACACATTTCCGATAAGTAAGCCAGAGCCGTCCCGTGGAGACTTAAATACCATCCAGCAGAGCTTGAACTGGATTCTTTCAGGACATTTGAGCCAGTGAAGATTTTTGAGATGCTCTGAAATGTGGGAATATTTAGATACACCGATGATAAATCTTGCCGCAGACACATTATGGAGTATGAATAAAAAAAAAACAAATCCTTTTTCAATAATATTTTATTTGGTTTTTAATTCTCACACAAGTTTTTAAAAATATGTATGTATAAGAAAATGCCAATATTTCCCAGTTTCATCTGAGAAATAAGTGCTTTGCCCACAAGTGGTAATTCTAATGATTAATTAACCACTACGTACACATAACATCCCCTTATTTTCAACAACTATATCTGCCCATTATTTTAAAATTATCTTATTTCCAACAACATTAATTATCACATTGAACTCATTCAACTTTTGATGACAAAATAATATTTCACAAATACATCAACACTGTTCCACTCTACTTATATGTAATATATTATATTATTATGTCTTTAAAGCATGAATTGATGACAACATCAACTTTAACTGCGATGTGGTGTTTGGCAGAATTAACTCGGGGATGCTTCACAGATATTCGAAAAGTAAACATTGTCATGAAATAATAATAACCATTTTCTGCTTAAACACCGATTCTAGGTCTGTTTCAGCTTTCTACCAAATTGTGATCAACTGACAAGCATAACATGACAGTTGAGTTTTTCTACTGATCATGATTTGTTCAAAAGCTAAAGCGAATCTAAATTTTACATTTCTGGAAAACACCCCAAACTTAATAATGTGTACCCCTTACAGCTAAACATTCTGTATAAAAACAACATTATTGCTTTGTTTTGGTCTAATATGTAAGAATCGTCATTATCACAAAGAAACAATTAGGTGGGTAGTCAAAATGCATTTCGCTTCAATAAGACAAATTAAATTATGACAAGAATTAAATTTCACATTTCCAATATTTATTGATTAGAAAAATGAAAACAACCGAACTATGCGAAACAATAAAAGAAACTTTATACAAATCTACAAATTTATTTCCGTCTTTCAAAGCTGTATCTTGGTCCATAATATATAACATAATAGATAATGCGTATATCTATTTTATGATTACAATAAATGAAAAATTGGTAATTACAAAAGACAGATATCAAGCGCGCTAGAGGACTGGTGCCGGGCTGGAACTCGCCGGTTATTTCTACGAGGTATTTTTATTTCACCGGTCGCCGGGCACTTTTCACCATAGATATCATCATGCTTCCGCACTTACTGAATGAGTGTGTTCTGGTTATTGATTAGTACGGTCCAATCAATTACTAGATAATTTTGCTGGTATGATGTATATTATGCAATTATTAATAGCTACAATTTCAAACTTATTATATTAATTACATTTGATATCCTATAATGTATATACAGAAGGTGTAACAGCACAAACTTGAAGTATTTCAACCAGCAATTCTTGAGCATATTTAGAGTTAAAAAAATAGATGTCATTTTGGTGTCTGATGATATTTTTTTATCAATTAAAAACAACAATAAAAATATGTTTCTATCACACGTCACCACTGATCAGTGATCACGTGATGTGTGCTCTCTCCTTTGGTAGCGTGCTGCTAAAATGGAAAAATATATTTGTTTTTAATTGAAAAAAATATATTATCAGACAGCAAAATGACATCCACATTTTTTACTTTAAATATGCTCAGGAATCGCTGCTGGTTAAAATCCTTCGGGTACATGCTGTTACACCCTGTATATGCAGGATGTTAAGGTACGTACTTGACTTAGTTTAACCAGTGATTCCTGACATTATTTGGAGTAAAAAATGTTATTGAAATTTTGGTCTCTGGTGACTTTTTTGATGACAATTTTTTTTTCAATATTTTTTTTCTTCAAAATTAAACAAAAAAAAAATTCTTTAACATGACGTCACTGGCCACTAAATCGAGTTACCGCCCCACCACTTACCCCGCCCTTAACTGTCCAACACCTACAATTTTTTGGTTTTGTAGAAAAAACAAAAGAACATCAAAAATGTCACCGGAGACAAAAATTTTATTTACATTTTCTACTCGAAATAATGTCAGGAATCACTGGTTAAATCGGTCTACACACCATGCTGCGAACAGCTTGACATATAGGGCTGTTAGCAGCTGGCTAAAAATCGAAGGTTGGAGGTAGTCTCCTGTCTCTTTTTTCCTCATGCGAACCCCTAACACTCTGTTTCACGTTGCCTGCAAATTGGAAGAAACCGTCTGCCGCTAGTACCAACCGATACGCCGCAGTGAAATGAGATGGTGATATTGAATTTGTTGTATAATAAAAGAGACAGAAGGCAACATAAAACAGAATGTTACGGGTTCGCACGAGGAAAAAAGAGACAGGAGACAATAGCCAGCATGGTGTGTAGACCGCTTAAAGTAAGTCAAGTACGTACCTTAACACCCTGTATATAGTATATATATTCCTCACTTCACTCGGTAATTATTCATACCTAATAGATTTTAGGCAACAGAAATATGCAAATCAAACAACTTCCTTCCGTCAAATCTAAACATAAACTTACAAAAACCAACTCATTAAGAATATCAATATAATATCTAAACAAACTTAAGTGTAGATACGTTTTTAGATTTTCACGGCCAAAAACATTTTCGTTTTTGGGGTATTTGGGACGTTTCGGACAGCGTAGCGGTGTCCGAAACGTCGGCTAAAGGAGGTAGCGCAACACAGCATAACACCCCAAAAACCAACGAAAAAAAAAAAAACTTAAGTGTAGTTTCACATTGGCGTCATAGCAGTGCGATTCAGGCGCGTACATAAATTATATAAATTGATTTGTATATAAATTGATTCACATACAAAACAATGTATGCAACTGGAATCACACTACTATATCTCACTACTACGTCGCCAAATGTAAAACTAGGCTTTTATAATTAAAATTGCCTTTTGATTGAAAATTTTCACCGCCATCGCAAATATTGAAAAAAGTCAATAATATATATAACAATAATACTTAAGCGTAGAATTCCTTAAGCCTATCATATTTATACTAAACAGTAATTTAAAAAACCCAAGTTGTTCAGGTATGCTTAATTATAAAGACAATGATGCTTTTATAAATGTTTTAATGAAATAAAAATAAAATGTGAACTAAGACACTTGGAACATCAAAAAAATATGCCTTCTCCCACGAAGGCAGGCTGCTTGGTTTGGTGTAAATCGTGTGCGGAATTGGCAAGCCTGAGAAATAAATATTTACATTAGTTAATTAACAAAATAAATTAGAATTTGATTACACTATATCAAAATTTATTGGCGAACAGAAAATCTATTCTATTGTCGGTCAGGACTCTTAAGAGCTAGAAGTCAAAATGAAAATGACAAAATCAATATTCTTTCGGTAATCGGTAAAGATTTTCCCTACAGATTTTCTGTTCAGTGAGTGAGACCAAAAAAATTAAGATTCAACATTCCATGAAAAATCACAGAATGCAAGGCCCTTTCCACAATACTCGATGATTAAAGTATCTTAATGACTACGGCCATACATTTGCAGGTTCGTGGTCTGCAGGCATTGCCGACATTCTGTAATCAGTCTCCCACCACAAGACAGTCTATTTTTTTCCTACTTTAACCTAGCCTGTGCTGTAAACCCGCCGGCTTGCGCGGTACTAATTTTAATTTTTTTTTTTTAAATGCTATTTTAACCCTTATCTATAAAGAAACTGTATGAAGAACAAGGTCAGAATCGCTTGCACCAATACCTTCCTTGATGTAACAGTTAATTTTATTAATCTAGCCCCTCTGAATATTTTAAGTAATTATCTATGACATTCGGCTGTCATCTTTTTTTCCCGCTTTACCTGCAGAATTTTTTTTTCCGCTGAAGCTATTTTGGGAAAATTTGTAACGATATTATCATGTAATATATATGAATAATAAGATACATTATCTGATAAACAGAAAACAATCGCAAAAAAAAAAAACAATTCCTTTGTTTTTATACGGATATTTGACAAAAAGTCAGGAAGGTAATTTCCGGTCGGTTTTTCCAAATATGCCTGGCACGTGACAGGTTAAACATGGCATCACTTGTGTCGACATTTTGTGACAATGCGTGTGTTTTAATGCTAGAAACAACACAGAAAAAATGATTACAGGACATAAATAATGACGGTGACCGGATAACTCAGAAAATGCAACTTGAACACCTCATTTGAAAAGTCATTAAAAGTGATGAATTTTTTTTTTAAAGTGGTTAAATAGGTTACGTTAGTTTTTTTTCCTCACTTTTAATGTCATTTCAAAGGAGTGATGAAGTTCCACTTTGTTGAATTGCTCGGTCAGTGGTATGGCCTTACCTTGTTCTGGCTAATTGCTATGTTCCTCTTTGACGCGCGCCTTCCCTTCATCGCTGGCGCCGCCCGTCTGCTTCACGTCATCATCGTCCATACCGTCGTCCTTGCTGTTCTCGTGCAGAAGGACGTACTCGCGCTGGCTGAAGCCAAACTTCACCACATCTCGTTCCAGGAGCTCCACGTACTTGCTGGGGTCGATGCGCTTGTTATTGACAAACGTGCCATTTGCTGAGCCTGTAGACAAATTACTATAAATTAATCTTCATAATATTGATACTCTATAACAGTGACGAGTCCTATGAGCCCATTTCGCTATAAATAATAAGATTTTTCTTACACATTCTTTGATTTCGTGGTTTGATCTTAAGTGTAAAACAAATTTCCTTTTTGCGACGATAAGGTGGTTTGGATATGTAAAGAATAGAAGAAGAAATTATGATGTGAAAGCATACAGTAGAAAAAGTCGGAAGACAAGGCACCATCAAGCGAATCAAATAATTCAGATAACAGAAGCATGGATGAATGTGATCTTGTCTACCGTCCCCTCTGGAGAAACGACGTGACGGTCAAGTTAGTTGGTATAATCTTACCAAGGTCTATGATGTAAGGACGCACCCTCTTCCCCCTAGAGCCGTCGTCCCGGGTGAAAGGCACGAGGCGATACTGCAGCGCCGCATGCTGTTTGGAAACCGAGGGGTGGTCCAGGGGGATGTCTGCCACCTTGCGGTCACGCCCCAGCAGGAAGCACGACTGCCGGTGGATGTAGAGGATGGACAGAGCTTTGTCGCCTTTAAAGGGGTAAAACCTGCAACAAAAGATAGATCAGATACTATCTACAGTGTTATACCCAGTTACAAAATTCCCACATAATCACGCTTAAGAAGTTTTTTTCTTCAGTTCTATGAAGACTGAATTTTAAAAATGGCCCAATTTATCTCACTTTAGAAGTTTTTTTACATTCCCTTGGGAAACTTTATAAAAGAGTTTCACTGTACTAGCAAAGAATCACTTTAGACATTGACGTATTTAACATCCAATAAAGCAGATTTTTGATTTTGTCCTCTGTACTGAGTGCGTGGATGATAATTAGAGCACTCACATGTGAGAGAGTTCCGAGTATGGTCGTAAAAAATGTCGCACAAATGTTTGCGAAATCAGTTGGTTAACCTAAGGTATCAATGTATTACATATGCGCTGGGGGCACGATTTATTAAAGCCCTCTCTTATGCGCGTAGCGGCATATAGGTTAATAATGAAATTGTAAACTAATCTACGATTTCATTTATTTCTACGAGCTTATAGACTTTATGATAGTTGGTAAAATCCAGGTTTGAAAAATATAACTAGAAATTAGTTACATACATCTATTGACAGTTTACATCTGACATCACGGACCACGCTATTTATTACAAGCATGGAAAAAGGACAGCGGAAAGTATCCATATCACTTTCCCGCACCATTGTAAGGAACTGTTCGGTTCCTCGAATTAGGACAGAATTTAACATGAAGCTGCATTTATGTATAAACGACTCATAACAGAAAATATCGGTGACCGGAGAACTCAGAATTGTGCAACTTGAAGTCATTAAAAGTGATGATTTTATTAGTGATATTAAACAGGAACTAGCAGTTAAACACGGGCGACACGGCAGTAGCTTGGTAATAAACTTTATGTACGAAGATGGTTTCGCATAAGGCTTGCGCGGCATCGGAGATGTACTCGAAGTAGGGTTCTTAAATTTCAACTGTGCCGTTGCTAGCATATTATTATTATATCAGATTACAAAGGGAAAGTGTCAGTTGAGAACAATTTATAAATATAGGAGTAATAAAAGAGTTTTGAAAACGGCTGCATACCTCCATCGCCTCTTGGGCTGCCTGGCCTCGGGTGGCTCGGAATACTTGAGCACCACCCCGTTGACAGTATTCCTGTCCTCAGTCAGCTTGCCCGAAAGCCCAAAGTTTGGCTTGTCCCTGTCTCCGGCCGGCTTGTCATCCTCGTCGGGCTTATCTCCTCGCTTGCCCCACTCGTGCTTGCCGTCGTCGCGCTCGGGGCTGGCGCGGGAGCGGGACGTGCGGCTGCGTGCCGTGGCGCCCGATTCTTCTCTGTCTTCCCTGGAAGAGATAGGATAAGATAAGGTATGATGCGGTACTCCCATTTTCCTTTTCATAATGTACTGTCTTTTTTACAAAGTATTTTAAAATAATGTAAAAACAGAAATAAGTGAACAGACTAAGAGGGCTGTTCAGAAAATAATACACTTGAACGAATGAAATTGACATAGCTGCTCAGTTTGTAATTTCTAGATCAACACAACTCTTTTCAACTATGTATGTCATTTCCATGAAACCTTTGAAATTTACATGACACCATTTTGTTGGTTCAATAAGAAAAATTAGTGTTGAAACTTGGTAACGTCGAGTACTATATAAAAGTATGCAACTAAAGAATTAGGGTTTTAACTTTTACGATGCTTATAAAAGTGAAGTCGTAATTCAGATGGTACAAACCTCTTGTATTCGGTCCTCGGTGGCTTTTCCTTGCTGCCGAGTCTTCGTGAATCAGACCTCCTCTCCTGTTTAATGTCCCTGAATAAAACAGAAAGGTCAGTAATGCAGCCGGTGACCAAGGGACAGGTCCACTAACAATCCGTGCAATCTCTATCACAATATTGTTAATTTATAGATCAAAAGTCTCTGATTCTCAATGTTCACATATATTGAGTTGGAAGATTTTACACGCAGACATACATTATATCAAATTCAATATAATATTGGTAGTTTGATAATTTAAAAAATTCTTAGATTAGTAATAAGTATTTGTTAGATTCATAAATTAAAAACAGATTTTTTTTATCAAATGTGATTTATAGGACATACACTAAATTAAACCATATAAATTTTAAGCCGTGCGTTCAATTTCTCAGAAATAAAAGATTTTTCTACGCTTTTTGGAGACCAATAAAAAGTAATTAAATTAAAATAATGAATTCCCAGAAAGTGGTTATTTGACGATCACAATAAATCTGGGACTTGGAATCCAACTTTACCTCTATCAAGTGTTTTGTTTAAATTTAGCATTGCGGTCATAAAGCAGCGTACCTTCCTAATGCGATATCGAATAATAAAAGAGATTTACAAAACCTTTTCACTATAAAAATACATACTTATAGTTCTCACCCTCCTCCATTGAGCCACAGAGCCTGGTACAAGGAAAGGCGATATATAACGCTGTGCATACTTTGCATCTACCCAATATCGTGGATAACTCAATACCATATTATGTTATGCAGTCTAAATTTCAATCATTTCATGCTCACAAACATTTGAAAATAATTTCCAAGGATGGAGTTACCATTCGCCAGTCAAGTACTTCACTCTATAAACTCGGCTCCGTGATTGTGATTGGTAAAGTCAGTGACCTCTCTGCCGTGATTAGAAACACTTCATTCCATCACGGAGTTGTGGGTAATTCTATATAATAATGTTGTTTTCCATTTTAAGTGATCATTTTGACTTGATATTTGACTGAATTTTGTTGGCATTTCACTAGAAAAGCTTAATTAGTCATTTTTATATAATTGTCACTCGGGGGGTTAATAAATGTTATAGTGTAAAGCAGCAGGGGTTTGCATTACAATTCTGCTGTATATGGAAGTTAATACAAACATTCCGTATTTATTCACAGATTTCATTCACTTTTATCTTAGTGGTTCCATATCCTGGCCGCTTTCAAGTAACTATGAAGTGATGATAAAAAGTCCGTCAATTTTGTTTTCTTCATTTCCCTGCTAGTAAATTTTTAACACTGCTTTTTTCAATGCATATTATGAATTTCCTGTTAGTACATCATATTTATTGCAAGAACATTGTTACAGTGCAGTACCATGTCATTTAATGGTTTAGAATGGTTCACCCCCACGGTGAATCGTTATGTACTAAAATTGTAGACGTTGTTTCAAAAAAACTCCAATATAAATCTTTGATGTGAAGAATGTTTACTATTTCTCTTCGTAGTAAAATCATCCGATGTTTCTATTCATTGTAGAGTTGAAATCATTTGAGGTTTCTCTTCATTGCAGAGTTGAAATTATTTGATGTTTCTCTTCACTGTAGAGCTGAAATCATTTGATGTTTCAAAAAACTATCAATTTTGCTTATTTTTAAAATCTTCATCCTGTGATTTTCAGTTTGATCCTCTGGTATTTTTCTTGAAATGTTTGTATTTGAAACCAATTAAAATACATTTGTATACAGTGTACTCCTCATTTCTTAAAGTTCTTGTTGCAGTGTTTTTCTAATCAGATTCTGCAAACTTTTTATTTCATTTTTCAGCAAACATATTCCATGTGACGAAATTCGCCAGAATGACAATATACTAGTTGTTTCTGAAGATATATTAGTGATATGAAAATGTTGGCTAGTGGTGAATACAGTCCAAATCTAACACATTGCTAACTTATCACCACAATATCTTTGCTTTTATACAATCAGTCAATATCAAAATTGTGGAAATAATATTGACATGCAGCGATATTCTGAAGTATTGTAGAAATAGATGTTCTTGTAGAAATTCAACACATTTCAACATGAAGAAATAATGTAACAGGCTCATTGTAATGTGCTGGTTTCTATCCGCAATGTGGGTTGATCAAATGTTGCTATTATCTTCAATTCAATTTTTCAACCATCTTATTCATCTTATCTTGTTAATACGTCAGAGGTTCTTTAGAGTTTTTATTTTCCTAAAGCTATGCAATGCAAAATCTTTAGAAGAGTAGATGGATAGCATGTCCAAATCATAAATCAGTCAATTGGTGGAGTACTATAAAGATGACAAAAGTTTTAGGCTGTTGTAAGGTATAGTAGCGCCAGCATCATTTTCGTATCATAAATGCTGAGCAGTAGAAATTGATTCCCTTGAAGAATGTAGTCATTGTTAGAGTGTGTAAGTAAAAAATGAAAACATCAACACACATGACATGTATTCCTCCTTGAAGATGCGTCTAAATTCTTTACTTTACTTCGATAATGATGTTAATTGAAGACGTTCCATTTAATGCAGTAAGTTCAGTAGTTTATTAATCGTTTCATTTGATCCTTTAAACATGGCCTTTCTTCAGAGCGCAACAATTATTATTTGCCAATATAAATAAACTGTGTTAATGCATGTTTGATTTGTTAATTAAATGTCCCAATCTAAAATATGTTTCATGATTTTCAGAGAATGCAGGTCCTAAAGATAATAGATGTAAATTTATCTTTGCAATTTGCTTCATCGCAATTCTATCTTTTCGCATTCTTTAAAAGTTCATTTAAACTGATGTAGAATGGCAATTATTTGTCCATCCATGTTGGGCAGACATCATTCAGATGTTCTTAATTAGAAATGTTCAAACGAATCTGAATATTTTGGTCAATTCGGTAAAAAGGGGATTTTTCTCAAATCTGGATATTTTTGTGCTAATTTTTACAAAATCTGTCTTATATAAATGATTCATTTACATATTATTTGGATGGTGGTGGCTTTTTAAATCCAAAGTATTGCAACCCTTCATAAGCACTTTTTGACTTAGCGCCAAATTCTTATTTCAGTTCCCATGGATTTCAACTGCCTCAGACTTATTTCAGTTCCCATGGATATCAACTGCCTCAGATCTGTTTAGCCTCTGGGACAAGTTCTGTTCTCATATCTGTGACACCATTTTCTTTTCTGATTCTTTGGAGGTGAGTTCTTTAAAATAGCTCTGTTAACCATTGAAGATTGGAGGCATTAGACGTGTAATAAATGTCTGGACACCAAATCTGTTACGGATAATATTTCTTATAAATGACAATATCCATTTCGGTGAGAGTTTGGGGACACTGTAAAACAAATAAAAATTTATTTAGCTCGCTTTCCTATATCGGGTAACATAAAAATGGTAGTGTCGCCAAAAGCTGAAAGCAAATTTAGTTGTCTTTTATATTCATGTTTATAACTCTTTATTTAAAAAATCAATGAACAAACAATAATTTTATTTATCATCATTTATATTTTCGATAATTTAACAGCAGGGCTTTGAATATTAATTTTATAAGCTGTGCAGAAACAACAAAGTTGTGATAAAGAATTATGCGATGACAAAAATTAATACGGCAGAATCATAATAATAATATAAAAATTTCAAAGCATATTTAAAAAGATATCAAAAGCAAAATTATGAATTAACTTTTGCCATCACAGAACTTCCAAAAGGGTTAATGTTTAGTTTGCACTAGACTCTACAGATAAAAGAAAGTCTAACAGACTATAATATTTATAAATTACCCGTAAAAAAATAATAATAAAAACCAGAAAAAATAAGGATATAGTACAAGGAGTGTTGTATTTAACAGTTTTGAAAACAATGAGGTATGGTTGGTTAGTGTAAATGTAAAATATGATTTACTTGCCAAAAGCAAATATTCCCACCTCTAGTAGGTGTGCCCCATTGCTGACTGGTAAAGAATATAAGGACGGCCTGCTACGCTACAGGCCGCAGCCTTGGTAACGGTATCAGGCAACACGGTGAGATTATCTGAAGATATTCAATACAACAACCTACTGTGATTACTGATTACATGTGAATACATACCGAGTGGAGGAAGCCGAGTGCTCTCTTTTCACGGCCGGTTTTCTCTCATTGCCATCAAACCTTCTCCTGAAATAAACGAATAAATTTATTACTTACCTAGCAGTATTATCCACTAATAATAAAACTGCTTTATATGAATAATAAATTATGCTTACGTGTTTTGATTTCCAGCTGAATAATCCCCCTTGTCTTGGAATCTATTATTGCCTCTTTGGTCATTTCTAGGATTGTGATAATCTGAAATATAAATAACAAGAGTTGAATATTTCACAAATCAATGCTCAAAAGTAAAAAAAAAACAGAGATTTTTTATTGGAAAGTTACCTCAAAATTTATTGCGTAATATTGCCACCAGAAATTTATTGCAAAATATTATTGCCTACATTTTTATGTTTTACACTGTTTGTATACAGGGTGTTAAGGGACGTACTTCACTAACTTTAATCAGTGATTCTTGACTTATTTGGACTAAAAAATGTAAATTAAATGTTGGTCTCCAATGACATTTTTTTTTGTTTATCTGTCTACAAAAACATTAAAATAATAGTAGGTGTTGGACAGTTGGGGGCGGGGTAATTGGTTGGTTTTGGATACTCGGGTGAGTGACCAGTGACGTCTGGGGAATTTTTTTTTTTGTTTAATTTGTAAGAAAAAATTTTTAAAACAAAAAAGTCGTCACCAAAACAGACAGCAAAATTTCATTTACATTTTTTAATCCAAATAATGTCAGGAATCGCTGGTTAAAGTAAGTCAAGTATGTGCCTTAACACCCTGTATATCGCATATTAGAAAAAAGCTAGCAACAGAAATTATAATTATATTTTTATAACTTTTTACAAAAGCCGAAAAGAATGTGACTTTACTGGTGTACCATATTCTAAGGTCATATTGTACATGGTTTTGTGCATGAATTCAAGCTTTTTTTCGCAAGTACAGTACAATCTCACTAATCCCACACTATTAAAAACCAGAGGGTGCCGGATTATTGGAATGTTCGGATTACTGGATTATATAGAGAAAAAATCATAAGAAATAAAATAAAGCATTTCATAAAGAGAATATAATGTATGTAATGTATGTACATATTTACTAAAACTTCTATATACCTTTTTACCTTAATGATCCTGTCACTGATTTCAATATTAGAGTGATAGTACATAGTCGAGCGTGTAGAGGAGGAGAATGTAACGATAATTGTAAAATCCTGAAGAAAACCTCAGATGTAAAATATCTAGGGATCACTATCGAAAGCAACATGAAATTTAAGAAACACGTTGAAAACTGTGTCAAAAGAATTAGAAAACTTACTTACATTTTTATACGTTTAAGAAATATCCTAAATCTTTCAAATATTAAAATAGTTTACTTTGCGCTTGTACAGTCAGTTTTGCAGTACGGCATAATCGCCTGAGGAAGCATATATGAGAATAACCTGTATCCGATAGTAACAACACAAAAAATGATCATGAAAGTTATTATTAAAAAACCAAGAATTTTTCCAACCAAGGAACTTTTTGAAAAATTTAAAGTCCTGTCGGTTACAAAACTATTTGAAAAAAATGCAATTTTAACAGTTTTTAAAGAATCTGAAGTGTCCAACACGAAGTAAAAGACCTAGAACATCTGGAAACATATATGTACCCAGATGCAACACGACAGCTGCACAACACCATTATGAATATGTAGGCCCAAAGCTATTTAACGATTTACCCGATACAATAAAAAGTGAAAAAAACTATTTTAAATTTAAAAAAAAACTCTCGTTGTATTTTTACAGATAAGCAACAGATTGACTTATTTTTTATCGATGATTTTCAGATATATTCCGTATTCTGTTGCTAATATTTTGTTGATATTCCAATGCTAAAATATATGTATTTTTCTCATTGTACAATATTTTGTAATATCTTACAGTATTTTTGAAAGTATTTTACTTTCATTTTGTAACTATACATATTATCTATAAGCAGTTCTAAATGTATAACATAAGTACATAGACTAGCTCCCCAGTTAGACTCGAGAATATTTCTTTACTAATTGGGTAACTAAAAAATTGATGAATGATATGTAATGAAATGATGTTATAATTGTAAATGTTATAAATAAATTTAAAAAAAAAAAATTGTGTTCTTGTTTTGACAGGTTTTATTGTAACTGTAACATATCTCAAAATTACATAGTTTTAAAATACTCCTTAATTCAGGTCATCTTTTGACTTCTTTAAAATGTCCATTTTATCTTTCAAATCTAGTGTCTTGTGTTTCCGTTTACTTTACATTTTTAATTACACACTATCCTCACTTCAAAACAACAGGCAAATACGTACGAGATAAGTGTTGAGGTTAGACTACTAGACGGCGATGGAACGCATATCATTATTACAAAATACAAAAGTTTAAAAAAACTACAGGCCGCCTTAGAATAGGAAACCCTAGTGAGGAGGACTGTGAAAAAAGACAAAAAATTTATACTTTATACCTACGTAGAGGGGCGAGCCGGATTGGTGCCGGATTATTGGACGTATCGGTCTAGTGAAGTGCCGGATTAGTGAGATTGTACTGTATGCTAATTTTTTAAATAAGAATTTCTTTAAAAAAGGAACTTACCATTGTTCTTTTCGTATCCCCCGTCTTGTCTTTGATTGTCCCGCTGATAGTTTTGTCCTTGGTAATTATTTCCTCGTCTATTATTGTATCCCTCCGTACCGGGCCTGTTGGCTTCTTGGCTTCCCTGGTTATGGTTATCCCTGCTGCTTCGGTAGTTTGGATTTTGATTAGATTGTCCAGCGTATCTGAGGGAAAATGATTATTTACCTCAATGTCATATAATGATTTTTTTAAAAAAAGAATAATATTTGAAAATCTCCTACCACCACCACAGTAATGTTGCTTGTGTCGTGATGGAGGACTTAACCAGCCGAGGAATCGAACACACGACGCATGGGTGGGACCTAAACGCGATGCTGAAGTAGTTTTGCTATGGTAAGCTTAATATGTAAACAATTCTGAAAGACTAACCTTTCTTCCCTTTGTTCATCGTTTTGATATTTATTCCCTACATTTCTATCAAAGTTCTGTCTGTTTTCACCGTAGCGGTTGTAGTTATTGTCGGGGAATTTGTGTGGGTAGTCTCTGAGTTTGTCATCTTTTGGTCGATCATCTCTCGGTCGGTCATCTCTCGGTCTGTCATCTCTCGGTCTGTCATCTCTCGGTCGCGTATCCCTTTGGCGAACATCTCTAGGCTGATCATCTCTCAGCGGTCGGATGTCCTCTTTAGAGTGAGGGTCCCTGACCCTCTCTTCTTTAGATCTATCTTCCCTAGGCTTGGCGTCTCTATTTTTATCATAATATTGGTCAGGCCGGGATTTTCCTTCTTCATAAGCTCTCTCTCTCGGTGGGGCGGGATACTTGTCCTTCTGGCTGGTTCTGGGAGCGTCCTTGTAATATGGACCCGGAGGCTCTGTGCCCTTCTTGGAGAGGAGCTGGGCAGCGAGCTGTGGTCGCGGTGGGTGGTGCTTCACACGCTGACGGTCAACTATATCTTTGATTTCCGGGCGACCTTTGTAACTGAAAACAAAAGACATTCATTTTCCATACATCACTCTATACGTAAAACTAAGGTCTTCTATCACAATATAATATATCCTCATTTATATTGTGATGTAAATTAGTGAGACAATATATTTCTGGACCCCTTAAGATAAATAAATAGATAAGATGTATAAATAGATAAATAAAAAGCCTTACACAGGATGGCGATCAGTTTCATCCCGTCTAGCAGCCCTCTTCTTAGGCTGATCCTCTTCAGAGGAGACAATGTTTTCAACACTGGATTGGCGCTGTTCCTTGCCCAAGCAGACACTCTTCATCTTGTGACTTGTGTTGGCCTTAGGGGGTGCTAGCCTCTCGCTGCTCACAGAGGCTTTTTCTGACAAGAGATATACATTAACGTTACTTATTGTTTTTACGTCATTTTATGACAATAAGATTACATTTGTTTTTTATAATATTAGAATTGCATAAAATTTGTGTACACTATCAATTTAATTAATCAATAATAACTAACATTACTGAATCAATTGACCATAATGTATTGGGTATCAAGAATAATTGTAGATTTGAGTATATGACCTTGAATGGTCTTTACACTGCTATGTTATGCCGGTGAGTGTTGGATTAAAGTAATATTGAAACAAAATCGGCAAAACAGGAGTTTCTAAGACATGAGAGAGAATGTTTCGCTGTAGTGAGACAAGTCTTTGAATGTAATAGTAAATTGTTGTATAAAATTTGAACTAGAAGCATTATGTTATTCCAGGTAGACAAAACAGATAAAGTTACCCTTCCTCCGATAGGTCGAATGAAGCGTTCATAAAATAAACACGGTTATTTATTTATAAATCGGTGCATATTTCTGGAATCGCTATACAAACCTGGATACACATCACCGTCAGAATCGTGTCGGCGTTTTTTGGAATGTTTTCCAGAATGTCTGTGCTTGTGCTTATGCCTCTTCTTCACGACAACCGGACTATCTTCTTCGCTTTCATCGCTGCTGGCGTCCGAGTCACTTTCACTATCGTCAGAACTGGCATCCTTGCGTTTCTTTTTAGAATGCTTGCGTTTCTTTTTCTTGTGCTTCCTCTTCTTGTGCGCCTCTTTATCGCTAGCATCTGATTCTGATTCAGAACTAGATTCTCGCTTTTTCCTACGTTTCTTTGACTTCTTGGAGACCTCTTCGTCACTTGATTCGAACATGTCGGAATCAGATTTATTTTGCGGCCACGATTGAGTAGGTTCATCCGACTCCTCCTCACTGTAACCCTTACGAGAACGCTTGGTTTTCATTTTGTTTGCACGATGCAAGATAGAATGGATAAATCACTAAATTTATACCACTTTTCACCAACCGAAAAGATCTAACTTTTTATTTCAAAACGACTAGTATAAAATTGACGACCGCACTCACGATCAGAAATAGAAATAAAGATGGCTGACGAAAATGCGAAATCAACATCATAGACAATTTATCTGTCAGCTTAGGCTGGAATCAGACGGTTCACTCGAGTGAAGGTTTACTCTATGGTTACTCGAGCAAATGTTCCCATCTTCGTTTCACTTTTGTTTCATTTCTTGTTCAGACGTGTCATTCCGAGTGAAATAGGCGGAATAAAATACAGAAATGAACGATTAGTGAACCGTCTGATTCCAGCCTTGGGCCCTTCGCTCATGGAGAAACTGAAACACCAAACTAAAATTGGCCGATTGCTATTGTTTCCAACCAAACTTCTATCACGGCGCTACTCAATTTTACGATTTAAGTCATTATCTCAGCTTGTTTAACCATATAGTATGAACAATTAAGCTGTTAAATCAGTCATCTGCTGCTTCATTTGGCACTGGCGAATAAAAAATAAAAAATAAACTAGAAAAATGACAAAAAAAAGGCGCAACCATGACAACCAAACAACGGTGGCACAATTATTACGTAGAAGTATATACACGACATGATTTCAAACAATTGTTATACCACTCTCCCGTAATAATATTTTCATTTTAATGGTACGCGGCACACGTGTCTTTATCGCCGACTGATGTGTGGACGACTGTCTCCAACCTTCCAACTCGATCTTCCAACGCTCGAACTACCCCTCCACACAATCGTCCAAACGTTTGAAGTTGGAAGTTGGCCACAGTGTGCCCTTAAGGCGGAATCAGACAGTTCACTAATCGTTCATTTGAAGAATGACACGTCTGAACATGAATTGAAACAAACGAGATTTCGTTCATACTTCATAGGTTTCATTTTAATTCATAAAACATTTGGTTTGATGAATTTAATTTCATAAAACTAAATTAAGTTCATACGATTATTCATATTGTTTTATAATGAATATTAATTTAGTTTTATCAGAATATTAATTTTAAAGCTGGTAAAGCAATTATGTGCGTTAATATTTTTATTTTTACCTTCTCATGTAAATTATGTACCTACTTAATGAACTCACATCATATTATTATTGTTATACATTATGCTATTTGCTGTTCAAAATCATAGGTACCTATAGCCGAATTCATAATAAAATGTAGAGCGCCCTTGAGGTGATTTCTTACAAAACGGCGCTCTACCAAATTATCCAATTATTATTATACTTGTTGCTATGTTTTTGTTTTTTTTTTTGAGAAAGATTAACATTTCCGGGTTACGAATAACCTGACAATATTTGACAATCTCCTACTACCACTACAGAAAGCAGAAAATGTTGCTTGTGTCGTGATGGAGGACTAAGCAAGCCGAGGAATTGAACACATGACTCCTGGTGTGGTGAGACTCAAACGCGATGCCATCTCAGCCATTATCTAATTTTATTGCAACATCTAGTGATTTTGGGTATGCCTGGTGTCGGTAAGTTTATATTTAATTTTTTTATGTGAAAACCGCACAAGAGTCCCAACTGCTCTCAACCAATTTGGTAGGCGTGTGTGGGTACCGCCGCCTGGGAACCATTTATTGGATAACCAATACCTCTGCCATAGGTCACTCCAAGTAGTTCGATACGTTTGATGACTTAACAGGGGTGAAGTTAGGAAGTTCTGGGAAGGAAAAGGGTATGAAGGGTTGCTAGGAATCTGGGTCTCAATGTGTCCAGGAGTGACAAACGTATGAATCCATCCCTCCCACTGCAATACAAGGCTACGGGAAGAGAGTCCGGTTGGAGAGGTAAAATGTCTCCATTAACATAACAGTAATATTGTGACGGCCGTCATGGTCGAGGGGTAAGACTCTTGACTCCCAATCTGAAGGTCGCGGGTGGGCAAATTTAATTGATTAATTTGTGTTATTTCACAATTAATGAATTCACTGACTTTAAATGTACGGAAAAGTTGGAAAAACTCATAACAAACAGATATATCGACAACATTGAAGATTCATACTTTTTTAATCTTATTTGTAAATTTAAAAAACCCACTAACGGACCTTGGTAATATTTTACACGGGCATTACTTTATACTGAGGTACCATACAGTGGATCTAATTTGCAGAATATGGAAAAAAAATTCTCTTCGCAGTAGTATAGTTTTAATTCTCATATTTAAAGTTTAATTCATTTTTGGACTTTTTGTGGGTTGGATCCAGTTTACCAAAATACATATTTAGAGGCAGGATGCGGTCTCCGATGGTGAGAAGAAATTTGGGCCTCCGATTGAAAGAGGAGCTATCGGCGTGTTGTGATAACTCCGAGCGTGCTGGTAGGAATAATAAACACTCTGGCGGATGATGATGATGAGATGATGATCATGATGTATTTATAATAATATATTTACAAATGTACAGTATTTACATGTGCACAGTATTTACAAATTGCGTAATATTATTCCGAGGACTGAGATGTGCTTCGCGGCGGCCCGTTGCTACTGGGTTGTGTGTTGATTGCAAGACTGATTAAGAACGACTGACTCGATTTGGCTTGCTCGAGCCCTTATATAGGCCGAGCCTGGCCGGTATGACAACGGCAGGCGAAATCGCGCACACGCTGGAAGATTCCCGAAATTTCGGCGCAGCGCTACGTGTCGCGCATTGCAGATCCGAGCTCTTTCCAGAAGGCAGTCAAAAATCATATTGCCTAGCGAGGCAGTAGGTAGAGGCGGATAATCAGTGCCGTAACTAGGTAGGCTGCCACGTAAGTAGGTGGCATATGAATCGCTACACATACAATTACAACCACTATATGAAATAATTAAAATTATGAAAACTCTAAGATAGAAGACTTATTTTTTACTGGACTTTTGTTTTTTAAATTGTTCATGTTATTATAGACAGCCCTGATTTACCAAGCCTAATTACATTCCCTATACCAACAAGAACTTCTCGATCTAAAATTCTTTTTGATTGCAACAACAGTATCAGGACTGAGTCATTTGCAGCTGGCAATACTTTCTGAGAAGTAGTAGAAGTGTTCAACTGCACAGAATATAGTTATATACGATGCTGAGTGTAATCTTCCACTCTGGAATGTGCCGCAAATATACTATATATTATTGTTAATTAAATAGTTGTGAAATAACACAAATTAATCAAATAAAATTTATTGGCGCCGACGGGTTCGAACCCGCGGTCTTCGGTTTGGGAGTCGAGAGTCTTGCCCCTCGACCGCGCCGGCCGTATGAGGGGTGGATAGGAAACTAAGGGGCAGTGTGTCCAGGAGTGACGGTCGTATGAATCCATTTTTCCCACTGAGGTGCAAGGCGATGAGTCGAGAGAGTCCGGCTAGAGAAATCGAAAGGTCTCCCTCAACCAGTCTCACCCGATCCGGCTCGCCACGCTGTAGGTGGGCAAACCCATCCGCCGCTAAGACCTAGACAAACCTCACCCTATAAACCGGGCACCACTACTAAGTCACCAAATCCAGCGAACTTGGGGTGACCTATGGCAGGGGTGTTGGTTGTCCAATAAATGGTTCTGGGAGCGGCGGTACCCATTCCTACCCATACCATAAATTGAGAGGCGTATAGGGATATGGATGAATAGGATTAAAATTTATTATTTTTCTGCGCTTTTTACAAGTTAAGCTTTGAAATATTAAGAAAAAATAAATGTTAGCGCACGTACACAAGCAATATGAATATGAATAAATAGTTTTGTCAATTAAAAAATTCAAATCTTTCAAGAAAGGCTAAAATACAATATTGCATCGGTTATTATTATCAATATTCAATCCAATATTGTTTTTGTTAGCCTTTCTTGAAAGATTTGAGTTTTTTAATTGACAAAACTATTTATTCATATTGCTTGTACACGTGCGCAAATATTTTTTTTTTAAGTGAAACCCCCTTAAGAAGTTTTCCAAGGGACCGGAAAAATAAAACTTCTTAGGCGGGAAAACCTTATAAGTGGGAAAAATTGGGCCATTTGGTCTTCAAAGGACCGAAAAAACCAAACTTATTAAGCAGGAAAACATCTTAAGCGAGAACTTCTTAAGAGGGTTTCACTGTATTTCAAAGCATAAATTTTACAATTTATTTATTTATACTGGGTTTTACAGATTTTCTCACTTGCGTGAGAACAATCCAGTTATAAAACTCAGTTAATAACTTGTAAAGAGTGTTTATCTGTAAAATAATTATACGCTCACCATCTATGAAAAAGTTTAATATGAAATCTTTTGACAATCACTAAGCCAAAGATGGATAGGTCTCCTGACAATGGGAAATTTAAAAAATAAGGGAATATTTGAAAATAATGTCTCTAGTGGGGAATTAGTTATATCAAAAAGAATTTGTGATAACTACATATTTAATTGTTCAAGTCAAAAATTATTGTCACAATAAATTAAATAAATAAATCATAATATATTATCTTATATTACAAATCCATGAAGAAAATCTTTGACAAAAATAAAAAAAAAAACTATACATTAAATACAATCAACTTTATACAAAGCATTTTCTTGAGAATAAGTTTTAATTTTTAAATCTGATTGCTAAAATGAATTAATTCCTTATTACTTCGGTGTCATCTTTATTTTTTAAACGATATCAAAAAAATTTCCGCTAAAAAGATAGATAATGATACACAATACAGGAAAGGTCAAATAGATAACTCGGTTCAAACAGCAAGACTATTTAAGAAGATGCCTCAGAGGGAAAATAACATTCATTATTATATTATCATACTCAATACAAGTTTTTATAGCAATTTTTAGCAACATGAAAATAATTCTGTTAATTTTGGTTTACACCAGTTTAATATTTTCGTGTATCCACTCGCAGGCACTAAACGGAGATAGTGAAACAGTAGAAACTACTAAAAAGGTTGGAGAAATAGTGCAAGGAACTAGCCATGCGGTACTTGACACTGTTCAAAGTGTTTTTGGAATGTTTTTTTCAAAACAGAATACCCAACAGAAACCTACTCCCGAACCCAAACAACCAAGTGAGGAAGAGATTTTAAGGCAAGCGCAGGAAATATTAAAGAGGAGAAATGATATAAACACACTGGCAACAGAGTTGGAGTCAACCTCCAAGGCTAACTCCATACAAATAACGGAAGAAGAAATTGCAAGGCTGGTCGATGAACAATATAAAAAAACTCTCTACGAAGAACGGAGAAGACAAAGGAAGCAGAAAAAATATGATGAAGTGCAAAATAGATTGAGGCAAGACCAGCGTTAATTTACTTTGTTGGAAGCATGTTATACTTTTTTAATATATTTTATGAGCTATTTTAATAAAAAGTAATTTTTATTTTATTTACCATATCACTATTTACGCATAATATTATGTTTATCATGTGGTGGGTTTATCATTGTCCCTTTGAAATTTATTCCTGCCAAAGTCAACTTACAGTGTAATAAAATTTACAGTGGAAATAAAATTTGCATTTTTTACAACATACCACAGTGTAAATGTATAAAAATAAAATAGTCTTCACGTGGGGAAGGAGTGGAGAAAGGGAAGGAACAAGTTTAGAAAGTGGTGCATTAATAATCATAATAATAATATTTGGCTAATTTATATAGCGCCGTTTTCGTGAAAAATCACCTCAAGGGCGCTGACTTGAGATGGTGGGGAGTACGGACAGAAAGTCACAAAATAACACATTACGAATACCAGACAACACAGGAAACCAATACCTCTGCCATGGGTCACCCCAAGTGGTTCTCTTCGTTTGGTGACTTAGCAGGGGTGCCCAGGTTCATGGGGTGACGTTTGTCTGGGCCTTTGCGACAGTTGCGCCTTTCCACCTACTGCCGTATTGAGGAAGACCTTTTGATCTCTCTCGGAACATCGCCTTACACCACAGTGGGAGGGGTGGATTCATATGTCCGACACTCCTGGACACACTGACCTCAGATTTCTACCCACCCCTATTACTTTTTTCCTTCACAGACCTTCCTGTCCTAAAAAGACCCCCCACACAGTATCCCCAAAGATGGCACAGGCCCTGAGAGGAATTATTTTCCTCAGAGCCTCCTGTGTGGTTCTAGTGTAATATACAAATTATAGATACACTAACTCAATGATTTGTGTGAATAAGACATACAACAATTTTCTTTAAACATATTTTTATTATTTTCAATTTTCATCAACAAGAACAAGCCACATGAAACCCACAAAACGTTTTAACATTTATTTTGTGAATTATTCACATATTATTTGCAACACTAGAATTATCTAACAATGTTTATTATATAAATTACAATTTGTATTCTTACCAAACTATTTATTTTTTACATAAATATATACCTGAAAAAATGGTCATATTCAACAATGTATCTAAAAATATCTTAAAATGAATTATTGTATTTTTACGTGTACTAACTGAAGTCCCCGGGGTTGCCCGGGCTTAATGCAGAGTTTTTCAAAAGCATATGTAGACACTTATCTTCCCCTTGTTTTAATATCAAGTGTGTACAATGTCGTCAAGAAGTATCAACAATCTGACACTCTTATTTAGATAAATATATTATATGTTATTGTATGGGGAAAACAAAGTTGGAATTTTGAAAAAGTTGTTAATCTTTTCTATTCCTACCATCATGCAGAGTCGCCTCCTGAAGTGCACTTTGCCCCCGAACACCCTGTATATTAGTATTATTAAATAATGGCTTTTCCAATAACATGTGTTTGCTATTATGTCCTCTGCGCGCAAACTGTATTTAAATTTCTCTAAATAAACAGTGTCAATCTCAAGTGTCTCTACCAGAGGCCCTAGCACGCTCGCTCTTTAACGATCGGTAACTTCTCATCGTTCCCTAGCATGCCTACAGATCGCCAACGAAAAAGTAACAATTCACAATGACTAAGTGTCCTTAACGTATTCGACATCAACTGTTGTTTGTACGTTAGCGATGTGCAGTTGTCCTAGGAAACAATGAGAAGTTACCGATAGTTATCCTAACGATCGTTAAAGAGCGAGCGTGCTAGGGCCTCAGGTAAGTATGGTCCTAAATATTTTCTTAATAAAAAAGAATAAAAAAATACATGTACATTTTTGGGCAACATCGCGTTGGTTCGTCGGATGCATTGTACATATGTACATAAGAACCAGAGGATGCAATGTTTTGGCCATAATACTAATGTTTGTTAGTGTACTAACTGTAAGTAAGATTTTAGATTTAAAAAAAAAAATTATTAACCAAGATAATATTACAATATATATAAATACATATTTTTTTGGTATATACCACCTCAGTATTTCAATTTATACAGCACCCTTGAGGTGATTTTTCACAAAAACAGCGCAATACAAGTCATCCAAATATTATTATTATACGAGATGCTTTTTCTTATATTTTATTAAAAAATTATTTAAAAAAGATATATTAAACTAAGTACAGGGAAATCCTCTTAAGAACTTTTCCAAGGGACCGGAAAAAAAAACTTCTTAGGCGGGAACACCTTACAAAGGGAAAAATTGGGCCATTCAGCCTTCAAGGGACCGAAAAAACCAAACTTCTTAAGCAGGAAAACTTCTTAAGAGAGAACTTCTTAAAAGAGGGTTTCACTGTATTTGTTTATTGAGTCCAATTCACTACAAAAAGTGTCCTGCAATGAAACTGTTTGATGAAAACGAAAACGAAAGAATTTATTTATATTTTTAAAAAATAATCTAAAAAACTACTACTGTTTGAAAAAATAGGAATTGAAATTTGTAGGCTTGAAGTAATTTACTAGTCCAGTGAGAGGTAGTATGTATGTCATTGACGACCGTCCTTTTCCTTCTCACGGGTCTGGTATGAAAACAAAACAGACAGAAGATACTAGAATGATGATGTCACGCTGGGGCTAGTATAATGAGTTTTGTATATTTTAACATTAATATATATATTTTTAAACCTATATTTTCATCACATTATATATATATATATATATATATATATATGTATTTGGTTTGTGCATGTTAGGAATGTGTACACTGATCCCTTGGATTAATTTGAATTTAAAACAGTTTGTCTTTGATTTTCGTATGCTAAGTATGCACTTATTATTTCTTTATATGCATAAAGAAATTATACATTATATTGATTGATTAGTGTTATTTTTTACAGTTGTCATATCGTATATGTAAGTTGAATACCGCATTTATATGAGCCAATAATTCCAAAATTCGTTTTTTTGACACTTTCAGATGAACAGAACAAGCCGCATTGATTGGTGCTTTCAAATTTAATAATTGACAAATAAGCTTGTTGTTAAAGTCAATACCGCTAATAAACTATCCCCAGCATAAGCAAAAAAGAGCTATTATATCCCTAGATAATTTTTTGTTCCTCCGGAATATTTTTACAAATGGTTCTTCAATGGTGTTTTACTTACACTAACGATATGAACACGTTTCACAAGCCACAATAATAATTCGGGGCAGCATAAAATATGACGCATTCAAGCACACACACAATATTTGCACATACATACATATGTGTATTAAGGTGATATCTAAAAGAATTCATAATGTGCTCTTTCATAGATGGTGCGAATTTAATTATTTTAGGAAAAAACACTTTTGGCAAGTTATGCTTTCAAATATTAAGTTGAATTAATTGTTTGCGCCCGTACATACGCAATATGAATAAATAGTTTTGTCCGTATACAAACTCAGATTTTTCAAGGCTTATAAATACAATATTGTATCGGTGCAAGGCCGAACTATGAATTTACGGTGACCGGTCTAATCAGTAGAAACTTTTTAAGTGTATAAATATGGGTACAAACTTTTCCCGGGGGGGGAAATGGAAGGGTAGGTTAATGTGAGTTATGATGTGATGAATTATCATGTGAGGAAGTATCGTGTCTGAATAAATTTACTATGGGAATTCATACTCTGAGATCTCATAATCCGATTAGATATGGAACCGAATTTACGACGTTAAAAATATTTTTATTGATATTCTGATTAGAAATATTTATGAGGAGACTACCTAACAAAATCATTCAGAAAAATAATACCTAATGAGGGTTAGTTGGGGTCAGTTGTTTGTAGTATTTTAATTAAAAAATATATTATAATTTCATATAAAATTATTTCTGTATTTTAAATTAGCGCGATATAATTATGATTATACTGTAAAATGAAGATATCTTTTAACACTGAATTTTTCATCATTATAAATACCTATGTTGTTGTTTTCTCTTAATACTCATTTCTTTTAGAGCGAGGTCGCCAAAGAATGCGTTCGATATAACAAAGAGGAAAATAGGGATATATAATATTTTAATTTTAAAGTTATAAGATATTTTTTCAAACTAGTAAAAAAGAGTAGTGGAAATCTGTGGAACTTTTTGTGTAACTATAGCTAAAGTAAAAAAAACAATATATTTTTTTTACAAAAATAAGATATCATAAAACATAAAGTATATTATATCTATATTACGCACAACTATTATGTTAACAATAATTGCAGATCAAACTACTTACATGGCTCTTCAAAATGCACTTTGAAAACCTTATTTTATAGGGAAAAAAGGACAAACATATTAACTCCGTCAATGATTCAGGCGAAACTGAACCGTATTGGCGGGGCGAAAGATAACTCAACTTTGGGCACATGTGCAGGCAATCGGGTTGCGTTACAAAATATTTTTTTGCAGTTCATTTTGAACTGGTTTACATATGACATTTTAAACGTATTTGTGATTAGTTTGCAGACAACAATTTTACATATTTTTGGCACCGTAATTTACTTTGGCCGTCCTTACGTGAGGTGAGATTCAATCCAATATTGTATTTGTAAACCTTTCTTGAAATAATTGATTTTGCTTATGGAAAATACTATTTATTTATATTCATATCCACAAAGCAGAAGTAATATTACAAAACATTAAAAAATGGCTGGATAATAATCTACTCACGTTAAACATAGCTAAAATGAAATATTTAACATTTAGCCTCAATAGTATAAGCCAACCCTCAACTAATCATTCACTAAAAATACATTATTGCAGAGATCTCGCTAGTTGCATATGCAATCCACTGGAACGCGTAGACTCCATTAGATACTTAGGGGTAATAATTGATAACAAACTTCGGTGGGAAGATCATGTAATCAATGTAACAAGTCGTATACGGAAACTAGCATATATCTTCAGATCACTACGAAATATACTAAATAAAAAGACATTAAAAACAGTATACTCTTCTCTATGTCAATCAATTATTTCTTACGGTATTGTTGTCTGGGGAGGGTGTTCTAAAACTATATTAGATTAGATAAAGGCTCAAAAATTGATAATACGGACTATCTACAAAGTACATTACATTCATCCCACAAAGGACTTATTTAAAGACTTTAAAATACTTAATATACAATCCCTATATGTAAAATTCATTTCTTGCTATTTTAAATTTAAATTTATTAAAAAATATGTTTTTGAATCAAAATATAATACAAGATATTCCAACCAATGCAACTATATAATTCCAGTAACAAAAACCTCAATGGCCCAGTCACAGTTTAACTTTCTTGCTCCAAAAATCTTCAATAACTTAACAATTGAAATAAAGACAATAACCAAATATCACACTTTCAGGAAGACGCTTGGAGACTTTTTGATGAGTGAATGTGATAGAATTAGAAGCCTGTTTATATAATCTAATGTACTTTTTTTCTCCTTTCTATTTTCTACTTTTTATTATAATTTTTCCAATATTTAACATGATTTATACTAATTCCATGTTTACACTAGACTTCATATTTCATACAATGTAACTATACTATATTGGTCACCATGATACAGGCAGCCGCCTAGTATGGTGATTTAATATATCAACTTTATGTAAATGTCACAATTATGTAACATGTATTAAATAAATAAATATTGTGTATGTACGGGCGCAAACAATTAATTCATCTTAATATTTTGAAGCACAACTTGCAAAAAGTGTTTTTCCTAAAATAATTAAACTCACGCCATTTATGAAAGAGCAGATTTTGAATTCTTTTAAGTATCACTTTAATGAACAAAATTCCAGAATCATTGCATCATTTAAAATTTAAATGCCAACATTAAATATACATAGATGAAATTATAATTATTTTACAAAGCTGATATTAAGGTAGTGTAAGGACAAGTGTCTATGATTTAATCTTGTCTTCACCTGGCGACCCCACGAGGAACCAACGAGTTCTGGCCTTGACAGCTACGCGCCGCACCAATCTTTTAGGATCGTCTAAGGTCGGTGAAAGCTGCGTTATTATATCCTCTTTGTAGGGCAGAAGAATCATGGTCGGGTAAAAGTTTGCTATATCAAACAAACACTGCAAACTGCCAATGCGAACTTTCTGCAACAAATACATTAGAATTAATCCAATTTCTCATTGATTCTGCCACCTACAGAATCGCCCTTAATGGGTTTGCTAACATAGTAAAACTTTTAATCTAATATATAAAAATCTCATGTCACGGTGTTTGTAGTCGCACTCCTCCGAAACGGCTTGATCGATTTTTATGAAATTTTTAATGCATATTTGTTAATGAGAATAGGTTGTAAAGTATATTTCATATCGCTAGGTGTTTAAGGGTGTCCCTTATCCAGAATTTTTTTTTGACAATTTTAAATTTTTAAAATTTTTATTTGGACTTAAAAAATAGCTATAACCCCAAATTTTTACTCTCCCATTTTTCTAATCGCGACCCTCACTTATGAACAAATTTAATCCGTTCATATTTTAAATAGAACAAAGTTATTTATGTTGTTGAATGACAGGCGTCACGTCATTTTGACATTTCATTCGGAATTTGTTATGTATCACAACGCACTGCGTGCAAAATTTTGTACAATTTATTTTAATTTATCTATTTGTGTGCGGGTCATTAAGTGAACGAATAAAGCAACAAACATGCGAAATAGTACAGCAGAAAGAACAGACGAACAAATCCAAAAATACAACAACAAAATATTCGGTGGTACTCTGTTACTCCTTTCAGTTGTTGTTGTTTTTTTTTTTTTTATCGCGGTCATCGTCTACAGCGCTCCATTCCTCTTTCTGTTATTGATCCCATCCCTACACACTTAAAATAAATTTCTTATTTTTTAATTTAAAAACCAAAATATTCATTAGAAATAGTTTATATGGCAGAATAACGTTTGCCGGGTCAGCTAGTATATTTATAATTTAATTTCAAGAAAATACTGAGAAAGGTTTCTAATTAAGTTAGTCTACTAATCAGTTTGACCGACTAGGAGTTGCTTCTGGGAGCTTCTGACACTAATTTTGTTGCACTTACCATGGACCCTTTGTGGCAGCTGAGCTTCACACAGCGAGGAATGAGGGATTGCAGACTGCTGGCTATGTCTGGGTTTTTTTTCTGTATGAGGAAAGATAACGTAGCCAGGGTGGTGAGAAGAAGTTCCTGCTCGGTAAAGTCTAGAGATTCTATCAATATGGACGAGATCTGGAATATAAAAAAGAATTGAAAGAGACGATAGTTTATATTGAGGATTATGTATTACCTTATGGCAAAAGAACTTAATTCCAATGCATCTCTAAAACATAAATTTTTGAATAAATATGAAACTTATTTTTTAATTTCTGGCTTTCACCCTTCAAGGGTGTTCTAGGCCATCATTTAAAATTATGGAGAAATGAAAGGTGAATTTAAATATTAATTTTATTTAAATGGACAAATTTCAAAATTATAATGAAGATTGGAGTCGAGTTCAGACTTGGAAGAGATGAGATATTGAATGGAGGGGAGGCAATTTTTGATAAGGCTTGATAGAAGAGAGGATATTTGCTTAGAGAGGGTCAGCCAAAAAATATGTGATCCAAAGTTCCCACTTCTAGACCACAGAATGTACAATCTGGGGAGTGAAGGATGTGAATTTTATAAAGGTGAGAAGGAACAGAACAATGTCCGATTCTCATTCGAATAAGAACAATTGGGGAATTGTTGAAACCATGGTTCTGATGGGATAGTCGTTTGTATTGAAGGCCTCGGTCCTGTTTTGTCGAAAGGTCAAAATTTTTTCGTTTTGCATTAAAATCCAAATAAATGGAATATTTCTGAATGTTATATAATACGCTCTCAATTTTGTAATTCAAAATAAACATGTAATTTTTTAAATACAAAATTTTTCCATTCAAACATAAAAAAGTTTAAAAAATGAACCACCTTACGTTTTTTCTAACTAAAATTACTGATAATGAAATAAAATAACAAACATATTTCATTAGACAAATGTATTATATACGTTACTGTCACCTCACTTTTTTTTGTTCTATGTTAAAATAATGAAAAAAAAGTTTAATTTTTTTTTTTCAAAATTTAATTCAAAACTTTTGTTTTATAAACATTGTACTTCTGCTGTGGTTATTTTTTAGATTTGAATATAAAGCTTGGTGTTTTTCTTTTTAACACCGTTTGGATCATATTTCTCACTATGATAGTAAGGGAGACACAATGATTTTAATGAGACCTATATGAGTTTTTCCCGAAAAGCAAACAAATTAGCCAGACAGGTTAATAAATACAGATAATGGCATCCATTGACATTTTAAAGTAAATTGAAGAATAAAAATAAAGTAACCAAAATGTAAAGATTATTTGTTAGAACAAACCTTTGCTGATTCCATTTGAAGAACCATTTTGGAGACAGACTGAATAATATATGCCCACGCCAGCAAATATGGCTCCCGATTCACAGCAGTTAGATTCTTAGTCTTATGCAGGAATAGCTGAAACACTTTCTGTCGATACAATAAGCCTACACTGCAGAAGCAATCGGCATTCAATGCTTCTAAACATTCAGACATTATTAATTTGAAACCTTTGGCTGCTTCCAGTCCCCATTTTGCATCGTTCATTATTTTATCGGTAATCTGAAAAAAGGGGAATGTTAAAACTTACAATCGAAGACGTTGCACTAACAAAAATGGCACACTCTGGGCATAATTGAGTTACAAAGAGAACAACGATCTATTGATCATAATTCATAAATCTCATAACTCATAAAACCATAACTTCAAATTACCTTTATGTGACAGTTAAACTGGACAAACAACGACGAATGTTACAGAAGAACAACAATGAATGTTGAATTTTATTCACGAATGGTATAAAAATGACAGATCCGATGGTGTTTTTCTGTCGCCGGGTTGTTTAAATCGTTATAAGAGTAAAAAATGCAATATAAACATAAAAAATGGAAAGATCCCTTATTAATAATTTTTATTTATTCCTCGACATTTTGCAAATGTGCCATTCATCGGTGTTCGTGCAGTGTCTTTAACAATATTATTGCAACATCAATTTGCATTCTATTTTATTTTATTAGTCAATAACAAATAGATTACCTTTCCAAGCCAATACGATGAGTCCGGGTGTCCGCTTTGTAAAAGACTTTTAGTTATCCAAGACTGCAATGAAATAACATTACAACCGATTGATTCATTAACACATCTTTCATCCAGTTTTGTACTGATATTCTCTTTTATTTTGCCGTATTGATTGGAAAAGGCCTCTTCCTTGCCATGTTTGTTCATAATATTGGCAATTAATAAACATGATTTGTGTTGGATAAAAGGTTCTTGTTCGTTTAATGCCAGATCCATAGCACGAGATAAAACTTCATCAGTCTGAATAAGTTTAGCATCTTGCCGGGTAGAATTCAGTAAGGCTTCAATAAGGATTATGTATTTACTATTAACAGATAATTGGTTTGTGTAAATAGGCACATATAATTCTAAGATTTGGGACTGCACGTTGCTTTCTAATGTCTTTAAGATCCTTATAATTAATTTCGATATGCAGTCGAGTACTTCTGTGTTACTTTGATTCATATTTTGATCAGACCATTCCAAAATACACTTTAGAAGATTGTATTTCATTTGCATTTCACATATTTTATTGTCGGTGTACATTATTTTATTGTCAAAATTTTTTAATAATATTTTAATCAGGACATGAGCTTTAGTATCATGCTCGGTAAATATACTAAGCAATTTTGTCACAACAAGTTCACTAAATGTATTGATGCTTGATAAAGTGCACAACATGTCTAATCTTTTCTCCAACAAACTATTATTGTGAATAATTTGGTCAAAATTCAATTTATCTTGCACGTAATCTGAATACAATTTTGGGTCTTTCTTGGCCAATTCAAGAAGGCACTTTTTACTAGAATTTGCTAAAGATTCAATGGAGGAATTATGAATATTTTGGTCAAGTATTTGGCACAGAATAGTTACTTCACTGGGTAGAATTACATCCGCTACCGCAGATATGGTGTTAAAACTGGAAACTTTTAAATCATCATTGGAACTATTCATGGCATTTATACACATCGTTGGAATCTGTGTAAAGTGATGCGACATCTGTGAAAGAAGATTCCAACTAATACAAGATTCAAATACGCGGGCGAACCATTCCAACGACGAAACTTGTAGAGTTTCATCCAAATTCAAATGATAGTGAACAATCAAGAGCGGCACAACATTTTCTATGATGAAAATACATGATTTTTCCGATGCTTTCGCTATTGTTAAGAACACTCTCAATGGTAGTTCCAGGGTGCTTTTTGTTTTTCCATCAGCTAGTAATAGTTTCATTGTGATTAGTATTTTGTTTAAAAAGGATTTTCCTATGTTGGGTTGTGCCAGATCTGAGCACAAGTTGTTGAGCAACGCCAGAAGAGCGTCATGAGCAGCTTGGACCATGTCTGAGTCTGTTTTATTGGCTAGTTCTAACTGCAGCATAGCCCAAATAGTTTGAAGATGAAGATCATAACTCTCAGCAGGAAATACACTGCAACTTTGTTTCTGTAAGTGAAGAAATAAAATATTAACACACCTATCTAAAAGAATCATGTATCACACATTTTAGAACCTGAGATTAAATAGTTTTATTTATTTATTCAACAAACTCATCTTTGCAACGTCCAACAGACTTACAACCAACATCAAAATGGTGACTGGCAGAACTAACATGATGTATATGAAATTTAAAAAAAAATAACATGTTCGAAATTAATTACGAATGTAGGCAGTAAAATTGTAATGCAACAATGTTAAATTAAATCTTTTACTTTGTGTACACCCCTTTTCCATTAACAACAATTTGCAGTGTAAAAAAAATTAAAGCAAAAATCATTGAAATATTTTTAGCACTGTGGGAATCAAATCAAACATTTAGAGTATTATTTTGGCACTGTGAGAATCAAATCAAATGTTTAGACTATTATTTTGGCACTGTAGGGATCAAATCAAATGTGTAAACTATTATTTTGAAGAGGTCATGAGAAAAGCAGTTAAGAATTTGGAGATAAAAAGAAAAACTTAGTAAGTAAATGACAATTTTTGTATTGTAGGGAAAAAATCATCTCAGCAAGTTTTTTGCTTTGGACAACATAAGTAAGGTTTTAAAAAATAAGTCATTTTTCATAACGGGTTATGTAAATGCAGTTGAATTATCAACAGTACCAATCAGTATATAATCAAAAGTTTAAAAAAATATCAAAATACATTTTTTAAACTTACAAGAAGTTTCAGTGAATCTAACTTAGCCATTCTCAGTTTGGAGTCAAGTTTCTCCAGCAAGAGTGATAGACAAAACTCAGCAAAAGCAGGAGTGGCACAAAGACAAACACACAGCCGGTCAGCCAAATCGTTCCTGGTGATTGCATTTGGATCATCGGGAGGGGAGTTGAAGTCAACTGGGTAGTAGCAGGCAATGACTTCAAACATCTCCTCGGATAAGTGGCCCAGAGGAATGGACTTGAGAAATGCCGGGAGGATGGTGAAGAGAAGCATCAAGTTACGAGGATCTCTCTCTCCGTCCATTGCGGCGATCACTCCATACACAAGGTCGGGACCCATGGCTTTAAGTTCTGTAACAAAAAATAGTACTTCTACTCAAAACTTGGCATAATTTTCACTTGTGTGGCTAAGAACTAATACAAACAAGGCGCTAGTTTGAATTACTAGAGATCCATACGAAAATCATGCATTTGAGTGTGTATGGATATCTCTGATTTGTGTGGATATCTGATGTGTATGGATATCTGATGTGTATGGATATCTGATGTGTATGGATATCTGATGTGTATGGATATCTGATGTGTGTGGATATCTGATGTGTATGGATATCTGATGTGTATGGATATCTGATGTGTATGGATATCTGATGTGTATGGATATGTGATGTGTATGGATATCTGATGTGTATGGATATCTGATGTGTATGGATATGTGATGTGTATGGATATGTGATGTGTATGGATATCTGATGTGTATGGATGTCTGGATATCTGATGTGTATGGATATCCGATGTGTATGGATGTCTGGAGTGTATGGATTTCTGGATATCTGATGTGTATGGAAGTTTGGATATCTGATGTGTATGAATGTCTGGATATCTGATGTGTATGGATGTCTGGATATCTGATGTGTATGGATATCTGATGTGTATGGATGTCTGTATATCTGATGTGTTTGGGTTTATAGTAATACTCTCAGAAGGATGGACATGGATGAATTTGGTATATTTAATGAAAAAACTAAATATTTGGAATTCATTGTAGTAACTGTTATATATCGGCTACTCTGACAGTGGACAAAACAATGAAAACTGTGCAGTGATCATTTGTGATCTCGATCTTATCAAGTAATAATATTGTCTTTATACTATCGACGCTCCACTACCTTTTTATCAAGTGTAGGAAAGCAGTCATTATAAATTTACATTAATTTACCAACCCACCTATCTATTGGGTCCGGCCAAAGGAGAAAATGGTAATAAGAATTGAGAATTCTTAAAACCCCTAACTTTAAATTAAAAAGATATTTTTAACAAATTACCTTGGTTGTGACTTTGTAGAAATGTATTAATAATGGAGTAGATATGGTGCCTATCCGTTCGAACCTGTTGCTGACATGGTACATTATTATAAATGGACATAAGAAACTGACTTGGAGCATCATTAGGTAGATTCTTCATTTTAGATAGGGCTACTACTCCCTCTAAAACTGGCGGTACCACCCGATGATTGTCTTTTAATCTGTCGACGTAAAAGCTTGAGATGAACTTCAGTTGGGCCTCGGTAAGGTAATCCTTCGGTAGAAAAAACAGAACTTTTGAAAAGAAACACATCCCTCTGGCTCTGAATTCTGGATTAACATCTGTCAAGACACCAGAAAGCCGCTCCACCAACACCGTGATGTCCACTTTATCGTCGAAAACATCTAAAATGAAAATAAACATAACCTCAATTATATCTTCTACTCAATTTCATGACTCGGTACAATAAAATTAATATTTTAGCCACCTTTTACTACGAGTTCGGCATTTTCGTGAAAGTTTTCATTTTCTTTGATCGCGGTCGATAATTCATCAGTTAACCAGACGGATGAAGACATGCTGTTTATCATTTATCAGTATTTTCGTATTTTCTCAATGACAGCACTGTCAATGTCAAATTTATGAAAATTAAAAATAAATTGATGTTACTCTGTGGTTTTTAATGATGCCATAACTAAATATCAAAATTTCCCAAATTACAATATTTATTTAGGTACCTACTGAATTCACATATTTTTGTCTGTGGACAGCTTTAGATTAAGAACTTTTCGATAATCAAATATTATTACTACAATAATAGCCTTTATTTTCGAGTGCTTAAAGCTTATTTTAGAATGGTAACAATATTTTGAATTGGTTCCTAACATCTAGACCCGTTTTTATTCCATAGATTTATATTATTTCGGTCGACAGTTCGATTTTTTCGAGTTCGATTGTTGAGTTCTAAAACTTATAAATTTTATAAAAATGCAGGCAGCACGACCCCTTGTGAGGGCTGTTTCTCAGCAAGGTAAATCAATAAATAATGTCCTTATTCAAATATCTATCCCTTTACTGAAGTCAGCTGTTAAAATGTTATTTTTTTGAAATTATCGTTATCTTGTAAGGTGCGACGTCTTCCGAAAAAACCTTATTTAAATCAATTTCCCATTGACCACACGCTAATAAAAATACATTACTGTATTATCAAAGTAATTCCCAACGGTTAATACTAACTATCGCCCCCTTAATTCTGATAACGCGTATTATGTATTATGTAACTCGCATAACCCTACCGCTCTATTGTCACTTTCAATAGATTTTTTTTTTTTAACCTTGACGTCGAATATTGGTTCCATTTTCAATTTTTATTCAAATAAAAATGAGTCGCCATGCATATTTTTTTTTACTACGTTATTTTTTACCATTTATATTTCTACATTATAACCCTTATTTTCTAAAGACTGTTTATTTTTAGTCCCATATGGCATAGAATGATGGTTTTTACCCATTGTTTGTATTAACTGGGTACTTATGGTATGTTGAATGATTGCAGTCCGTTCTTACCACGGGCCCCCCTCCACCCATGTGCCCCCGCACATGAACGAGCTGCCCGTACCCTGTGGATCGTGGAAGGAAGCCCACGCAGCCAAGAACCGTTACTACAACACCGTTTTGGTCGCCGGATTCACTTTCGCCACTTTCTCCTTCATTGTTGTAAGTGCACGCTCATGAGTACAATAAAACAGCATGAAAATTCCTATAAAAAAAAAATTTATAGCTACAGGAACACATCTTTATTTTTCCTTCAGAAGTCAATAAGATTAAATTATTATTGAATAAAATTACAATCAAAGTTATTTACACAAGTTCATTCCTCTGCTATTGCTCGGCAGACAATAGCAATTTGGACGTAAGCTGAAACGGGCGGAGAATCAGCATTCAACCGGGTATTTAACTGTTTTAATGTCAAAAATTCAAAATGGCATTATTTGTCTATTTTGTCTAAAACTAAGTGGTTACAAAAATGACACACGCTTGCCAGTGGCGACGCTGTAAGCAGTCTATTGTCAATCAGTCGAAACTATTAATTTTAATAATTTAAATGTGATTCCAAAGAAATCCGAAGTACCCGAAACTTAAAAAAAAAATCTTTATTCATGTTGCGGGTTGGCCAGGACTGCTTTAAAACATCAAAAACACACCGTGAACAATCTTCACCAACTGCCACATTAGTATAGAGCGGCCATCTGGTCACGTGACACTTTCTATGAATTTGATTGGCCGAAATGGAGATTGCTATGTTTGCTTTTGAAAGGACATGGAGATTGCTATCTTTGCTTCTAATACATACTTTCAAACTGAAATTTTGATGGAAGGAAGCTGAGTTTGCAACTAACCATTGGATTTATTAGGTTCACAATCTGAATCTCTATGAAACTGAATTCACAGCTTTTACACACCTCAAATAATGTTCGGAAATAAAGTTATTGTTTCAAATACTATAAAAATTGTCAACCAATCTTGGAGTAGACTGTTATACCGAAAGACATTCTAAACTCAAACTAAATAACGTGAGTTTCTACAGCAAGCAGAAAGGCAGGAAAAGGTATTGTGTTATTTTTAGGACAACCCATTACATTATTATAATATAATCTGGAATAAATTTCTCTATTTTTCAGGGTAAATCATCCGGACTATTCTACTTCAACTACAACCCCCCGCAGTCCATCGATTAAATGCAACTCACCCTCCATTGATTGCATCACACCATAGAGAATATGGAGCATTATTTTATGTTCTGGCTGTACAATTTATATTTTAGTATTATAGTCTTTCTCTTCAGGAAAATGCAATGTGATTAAAATTGCTAACTTAATAAATATAAATCTATAAAACTACACTGTTTACTTTTATTTTTGCCAATTTAAAACCTTTTCTCGGAGCTTGATGATGCTTTGGTGTAGGTATATCCAAGGTTTTAAATTATTATGTTTAAGAAAGGGACGCTTAGATGCCTTGGGCATGTAGGGTGGACGAAAGTAGAATATATGACGCTGAAGAAGATGTCGGGAACATCATAGGAAGACATGACTCAATCAAGTGAATCAAACACTTGAGTCAGGTTATGTCGAGAGTCTGAATAACAAAGGATTATGTATGAGACGATATATGTATACATAATGTAAATGAAGTAAGAGGATGTGCCTGTACAGATTTATGCGACGGTCTATATATTTTTTACATTAGCTCTACAGAGCCCCTGGGGGAAATAATTCACCCAGGGGGTTTGTCATTCTTGGGGAATCTGTGTGGAAATTCTTTTTAGGGAAAGGAAAGAATGGAAGTTATGGGAAGGAAAAAGGTGTGAGGGTTTGGTAGGAATCTGGAGATCAGTGTGCCCAGGAGTGACGGATGAATCCATCCCACTTGCATCCCTCATAAGGGGTCGAGAGTCCGGCTGGACAGGTAAAAAGGTCTCCCTCAATCAAAAAAGTCTCTCCCGATCCGGTCCAGTTATTAGTTTTGAATATTTTTTTTTTTATAGTGAATGATAAAAAAAACACAGTTTGATCATATTGTTTAAAGGCACTATAATACATAAATATAACATTTTTAATCCAACAATATTACTGACATGTTTGATTTATTTTAAAATTAATATATTAATTATCTTGATATCTGTAATTTAATAATTATTCTTGAGCACTGATAAAAACTTTTTTATGTAAGAAAGAATGAAGAACTGATGGTAAATGCCATGATGAGAATAAGGCACCATCAACACACCCGAAGAACTGTTTTACAGACTCCAGGTTCTGTCGAGGGAATAAGATGAAACACAACAAAGAACGTAACGGGCAAATTCATTCTGGAGAACTTGTGGTATTTATGCAGACTGTCTCCGAATTGATTCATAATAATTAACAATATTATAAATAAAACCATGTATTTTATTTTAATACTTTAGGTTCAGCATCAATCCTTAGATTTGGAGCATAAACAGATGAACAAGACAAATATGTATGTACAGTGGAACCTCTCATAACGAGTATCTCTCATAAAGAGTAACTCGCATAACGAGCAAAATTGAAGGTTCTCCCTTAAATGAAGAAAAAATGCTCCCTTATTGAGCGATATTTCGCATAACGAGTGACGCAAGTGAAGTCCAATCTTCATGTCACTCACATGTGAGCAGGGACTTCCGCGCCAGTGCGTCAGTCTCTGGTTAGCACTTGTTCATCTAGCACGTTAGTATCGCATGTGATCACACATTTTTTCCAAACTTGTCTTCAGACATTATTTGTAATTTTTTTTTAAATTTTGTTGAATATGAAAAAGGTTTTTCTCCGCTATGAGTAAACTTGTGGGTTTGTAAAATCTCCTTTCTAGAGTATGAATAATTGCAATAGGAACATACAAAAGGTTTTTCTCCACTGTGAGATAGATTGTGTTTGAATAAACGTTAAAAACAACAAAAATTGTATTATCGTATTTTACATTGATTTATGTGGGAAAAATTGTTTCGCTTAACGAGTGTTTTACATAACGAGTAAGATTTCTGAACGAATTATGCTCATTGTAAGAGGTTCCACTGTATATTACAAACAAACTTGCCTTTTTTAATATTTTATACATACTCCATGCATGATAAAAAATGGTGACGTATAATTATAATGTTAAGTAACTATTTAGTGGGTCAAGGAAATAAAATGGCATTATTTGGAGAGTTGCACAAATAATGGTGGATGACATAAATATCGGTTAATTTTGCCATATTTGTGCACTTTAATGTCCGATTACAACTCAATCCAAAATGTGCCATTCATCGCTGTTTGTGCCAAGTCTTCACATGTTTAGCAGTTATATACAATATTTAAGCTAAACTTTGACAGTTAACTATCTATATATTTTGACAGTTGAAAAAATCCTGCTTTAAACATCTAAAAAATTGCATAAAGCAGGGTCTCCTGCAAATTATTTAATCAGCCATTGAACAAAACGTTTGCGCTAACATGTAACATTAGGGCATGACTATACACAAGTGTGTATGTATACGCTTTGTTTTAACTTTCCTAGGCCAATGGAAAACAAAAAACAATTGTGTAGGCATATGCAAATTGTATACGTGTTTTAAAAACATTTTGACGCAGGAGACTTGGCTTGAAACACAAAAACATTAAACAATGTGTATCAGAATGTACAAATAAAATGACTCAAAAGTAAGGTTAAGAAGGCTATCCATAAGCACCTAAATTGGAATATTTTTGTGATAAAACTAACAAAAGGAATAAAACAAGAAGTACATATTCTTATAACAAAGTCATAGAGGCTACTTGCAAAACAAATTTGTTGCACAATGTTTGCTGATATTGATCGTCCAGTTGTAAGACATCTCGAAAAATCAAAATTTGAGTTGAGTATACAGTTATTTGTAAAAGTGTAACCTTTATCTGGTACAATACTCAAATTACTCATAAACACCACTAAATCAATTATAATGTAGAAAAACTTATAGTCAACTAGCTGATAACCTGGCGTTCCCCTTCCGCCTCCTCTTCCCTTCCCGCGTCCCCTTCCCCTCCCACATTCTCTTTTCACCTTCCCCGCATCCGCCCTCCCCTTTCCCCCCCTACGCATTCCACTTCCACCTCCTCCGCCTTCCCCTCTCCCCTCCTTAATTCCCCATCCGACCCTACCGCATACCCCTCCCCCAGCCTTTTTTCCCTGCCACTTAACTCCATAAAATACACTTATTATTCCAACAACTCGCGTGACATATTTAATTTTTTAATGCAAATTTCATAATGCCAGAGATCACCAGTATATAGAAATATTCACGGACATGTTCACAACAATTCAAAAAAATTTAATAGCAATCAGATCAAATTTTAATCGCAATCGTACGAATAGTATAGGAAATAATTTCATAACACCAGATATCACTATCCTATAACCATCCCGGGTATGCGCACATCATATTCCCAAAGTTTCATTGAATCGGTTGAAGGGTATGGCCGCGCATAACATACAAACACACAAACAAACATTAATTTTTATATATTAGATTAATCAAAATGTTGATGTTTTCTGAGTCACTAGTAGGATATTTCAAAATGTCATACTAATATATCAGAACGTTATGCCTCCTGATGTTATTTAATAGCATATTTAATATGTAAAAGACACTTGTAAATAATATTTGGTTTATGGTGAGCATTTAAATATGTCTGACTAATAAACTGGACGATCAATATTGTAACTCTAATTAAAGCCGTACTTGCAACAGCCATCTTAGTTGCGAAGAAATAAATTAATATAATATATTATGTTTTATATACATGTGTATTGTCTATCATACATTTTGTGTATCACACACAGACATATTATTCATAGACTTGAGAATCAGGGAGAGGGGTAATAACCATCTGTAGCGGGGCGGAGAGGGATGAGTTGACGGTAACGATGTGTGATTCGTTAATCCTTCAATATGACAGTATATAGGCATCACGCATTATAATATCACCATTTAGCTCTTAAAAGTAAAATCTGCTTTTGAATGAATAGACCTTTTTACATGGGAGCGCGAATTGTTCGCCCGGTTTGAACAAACTCGTGTAATCCATATAAAATGAAGAAAGGTCGCTTGTTTTGAGAGTCGAATATTTTGTTACCGTGTTTAGTTAAGACACTTTTACAAATGTTTCATAATTTACTTATCACAGTAAACTGCAACGTGCACACGACGGGACCGGGAATTTCGGTTCATGTCTAAAACTGATCATATTATATGATGTGAATAAGCTTAAAATAATGACAAATAATGTCTGCATACGGAAGGTAATACGACAATTGGGTTTATACTCTTTTTCACTTCTATTTTTACATGTTTTAATAGCACAAATTACCATTTTTGCCGTGTTATTTCGTAAAATGTACCGATAAGAGCTCGACGCTAGTCCGCACAAGAATGATGACGTCACATTTTCTAGATTCACGCGTACCTATACGCCAGCCGGGCCGGTTCCATGGAACCCAGAATTAAGGAGGGGGAAATAATACGCTTTTATCACTTAGGGCAGGTCTATACATATTCATCTGTCTATGGTATCACATTTTTTTCCAAAATATTGTCATTCTGAGAATTCAATAAATATTACAGAACTAGCGCAGGACCCGTGAAAATCACAGAATAATATGAATTCCTGTTCCAATTTTGAAAATGACAATTCAAATAATTTTCTGTTAAAATATTATATCATAGGTAGAAACCTACTTTATCGCTTGTCTGAAATCTTCACACAATCAGCTACAATTTTGAAAATGACACTTAAATTCAAAGCAAATTTGAGTTAATTGAACCAGATTTCACGCAGGACTAATGCACAACACAGATAAACGAAATTAGTATGTTTGATGATCTATGTATTTTCCATCAAGTGTTTCGCTCTTGTAAAAAATAGTTTTGTATGTATGTACCCACGTAGTTCAACATAACTGACAATAAATATATATGGTTAAAAAGGATACCAAATAAATAGGATAATGATTGGCAAACTTGCCATGCTATGAAATTTAATTTCAGTAAAACCCTTTGTTATTTATTTAAATATCGACCCTTTGGAATAACAAGGTTCCATCTGTTACGGAAACGTCATGCGATAATGGGATCTATAGATAGCTACCTTAGAGTTCATTATCGCATGACATTAAAGCAACAGATGGAACCTTGTTATTCCAAAGGTAACGGAAACGTCATGCGATAATGGGATCTATAGTAAGCTACCTTAGAGTTCATTATCGCATGACATTAAAGCAACAGATGGAACCTTGTTATTCCAAAGGTCGATATTTAAATAAATAACAAAGGGTTTTACTGAAATTAAATTTCATAGCATGGCAAGTTTGCAAATGCATTATGCTATTTATTTGGTATTCTTTTATAACCATATCTATTTATTGTCAGTTAAGTTGAACTACGTGGGTACATACATACAAAACTATTTTTTACAAGAGCTAAACACTTGATGAAACATTATCGCATGACATTAAAGCAACAGATGGAAGCTTGTTATTCTAAAGGTCGATATGTAAACCATGTGCAGGTATGTAATTTTTAACTGAGGTTTTAAAGTGACAATATTATGATAAAAGGATGAGCTGATTCAATTAATAATTATGTAATAAAATGTTTGATATGTGCACAAAAACTCATAACACATAAATTATTGTTACATTTATAGCCATTTCAGAAAAAACATTGATATATTCAGAAATATTCAATTTTTTTGGATTTTATTGCAAAACGGCAATATTTTGAGCTCTGTAAAAATATGATGGTATACGACGCGTCATGTTATGTAAGCTTTTATAACGGTCACTTGATGAAAATTCTCCAGTCATAAAGAATCATTAAATTCTCAAGTCTTTCAAAGTAAGTATTAACTCACCTTTGGCATTATACTTCTTATAAGTGAATACCAAAAGTGATGGGGGGCAGTAAATGTAAAATCATGCAATGTCCAGTGTTTTCAATATAATGTCCTCCGCGTGCAAATTGGTATCTTCTCCTAGCATAAACTTTCTTATTAAAGTGTGTTTATCGGAAGTGACCGACCAGGTAAGTATGTTTCTGTATACAATTGTAATTAATAAACTTAAATATAGCCTAAGAATTATATATTATAAATTGTACAGCGCCCTTGAGGTGATTTCTTACAAAAACGGCGCTATACAAATTATCCAATTATTATTATTATGTAGCCACGTTCACAACGGTGCTTGTTGAAATCTGTGTGTAGATACCGCGCTCTAATGTACAAACAAATGCAGGAGACGACAATAAGGAAGTTGAGTGAAAAATATTTTGACTTATAAAAAATATGTTCATGTAGATGACATGCAAACTTAAATGCCAGTATTTTTTTTTTTAAATTAAATTAATTCTACAAATTTGAATTTTATTAAAGCCCGCGAAAACGCCCGGTACGAGGCGAGAGAGTGTGTGACGTCAGATATTAACTAGTACTAATCGATTCATTTACCGGAATTTCGAAAAAAGTGCATTTTAATTGTTATTTTTTAAATTTAAAAACACGAAATCATTTTCACCGAAACTTACAATAGTTCCTAACATAGCGGTCGGTAAAAAATGACATTTTGTGTTTTTAATTCACCCTAAGTAGAGTGCTATGTGTATTAGTACTAGTTAATAATATCTAACTACTACAATATATCTAACTACTAAATTTATTTTTTTAGTCCGTATTAAGCGTGTCCCGGTTTTGTAAATATTTACCCTTATTTTTCACACAAAAGGGGACCAGATGACGTCACACACTCTGCCATACCGTACCGGGCGGTTTCACGGGCTTAATAAAATTCAAACTTGTAGAATTAATTAAATTATGAAAACGAACTTTAAAAAAAAAAAAATACTAGTATTTAAGTTTGCATGTGAACATTGATAAAAAAAAATTAAAAAAGGACTCAACTTCCCTATTGGAAAAAACAAAAAATGTTCTCGACGTGTTGAAGGCGTTTTGTTGAAGCTGGAGTTCGGACTATAAATGTACATTATATGTGTAACAAACATAATATATATTTAAAAAAATACTTGAAGATTGCAAAAACATACAACAATAGCAACTTATTTTAGTACGGATTTAAAAAAAATTAACTGATGCCATTTCGATTTCGATTGTTTTTGAATAATGAATGTTACATAGTGCTACATTTAGTCTATTATAATATAAAAATCTCTATTCAATTATTATTTATCTGCATAAGACAACAAAATTATCTGTGCAGGTTTGTACAAGTGACCACATTATGATTCAATAAACATTTGAAATGGTTTCCTCAGTCGTTGGGCTAGTGAGAGCGAGCAATCTCTGAGAATGTCTCGAGGATATCTTTGATGGTGAAGTCAAGCGCGATCATAGATCCAGGATAGCACTGCTGGATGTGCTCCTCCAGGTATTTGTACTGCGTTATGAACTCTTCTTGCATGGCCCTCCAAACCACCTGTTAAAGAAAAAATCAAAATAATTGGTAGTGATAAGTCCTAGACAATTATTGTTATAGTACACACCAATCTTTAGAACCGGCCTGAACTTGTTTCGATGTTTTGTTTTTGTTGTAAACGAAAGAGAAAGATGCGTAAAAACATATGTGCAACAGAGAAACACGAGGGCGGGGACACATGCCACTTTTTTTTACCATAAACTCGTCTATTGTACGTATTTTATTTAAAATTATATAACAATGAGAAACAACTATTTCAGTAACCAAAAACGGAAAATAATGCTTTTTAAAATCTATTTCGTAAAAAAAAACCCAGATAATTTGCACCTTTTATTAACTAATCTTAAAATTTTTACATCAGTAACAAAGGCCGCCAAGTGAACAGTAGATTTTAATTTTAACGAAATAACTATAACAGTATAGCGCTTTTGTGAGACTAGAATTAAAGTCAGATTCAGGTGACAGGTCTACAATAAATATTTGATAACAAATATGATTGGTCGTACCAGGTCTACAACAAATATTTGATAAGGAATATGGTTGGTAGTGACCGGTACAAAATTTGACAAGGTAAAATTGTTTTGACAAGGAATATGATTGGTCGCGACAGGTCTACAACAGATATTTGACGAAGAATATGGTTATTCGTGACACTGCAACAGATATTTGACAAGGAATATGGTCGCGACCGGTCTACAACAAATATTTGACAAAGAATATGTTTGGTTGTGACAGGTCTACAACAAATATTTGACAAGGAATATGGTTGGTCGTGACCAGTCTACAAGAAATATTTGACAAGGAATATGATTGGTTGTGCCAGATCTACAACAAATATTTGACAAAGAATATGATTGGTTGTGGCAGGTCTACAACAAATATGATTGGTTGTGACAAGTCTACAACAAATATTTGACAAGGAATATGATTGGTAGTGACATGTCTACAAGAAATGTTTCAAAATGAATAAGGAACCGACCTGTAAGAGATTCTCCTCCTCACACAGATGCTTTTCCACCTTCTTGTAGAGACTGTCTAGCCCTTTCTTGACCTCTCTGTGAGGATAGAGAGCGATAACCTTCCTAAGTTCCTGCTTACTAAACGCCATCTGATAAGATATCTCTGATTTGTTCACTCCTTGACTTACTCTGCTCTCCACACCTTCAAAGAATAGCTGAAACAAATAATATAAATATTAAAAAAAAAAAAAATTTACTTATTAAAGCTTTACACTTCATTAAATTACTTTAACCTCTTGTAGGCCGCAGTCCACCCGGCGGGTTCGGATTTTTTAAGCGATTTTGCCCCTCATGTATAAAGAAATTGTATGAAGAACAAGTTCAGAATCGCTTGGCCCATTCTCGATCTTGACATAATGAAATAATGGATAGCATTTAGTCACTCCGAATAATTAATATTAATTGCCAATGACGCGCCGGGCACCAAAGATGGCGGACAAAATGGCTGCCGCTTGATAATATGAACGCTGCCATATTCGAAGTCTATATTTATTAATTGTTTTTTATATAAATCCATTGTGGAAAGCATAGATTTGAGTGATTATTATGAAGTCCTTTTTATCTACATTATTTTGATGTAATTTTTGTAATTTATCACACAAGAAATGTTATAAAAATTGAATTCGTAAGAAAGGTGAGAACTGTCAAATATTTTACGTCGTATTGAAAAAAAAAAAAAATTTTATGCTAGCCTTCAACAATAAATCTGGAATACTTTTTTGAGCTCAATTTGTGTTATTAATTTAAGTTAATATTAGATTACAAATAAATTATTTAAAATTAGCATTAAAAAACCTTTTAATTAATAATTCTAAACATATTATACTTCGTAACATAATACAATATTTTTTATCAATAATATTCCAGAGCAATCTTTTTTTCTTTTCTCATTCTTATCTATTATTTTCTACTACATATTTGTTATTTTTTTTGCTCTCTTGCTCTTTCTGAAAACTTTATTTTAGAATTTATTTTGCTATGATACTTTTTTAATTTTCACGGCCAAAAGCATTTTTGTTGTTTGTTTTTGGGGTGTTATGCCGTGTTGCGCTACCTCCTTCTTTAGCCGACGTTTCGGACAGCGTTGCAGTGTCCATCATCATTTCACTGTAATACCTACCAGCTCGTAGTGGATTGTAGTTGGCGACACGGTATCGCTTCCAACTAAATAAGCACACGCTTAACACTGACAACTACACATCGTCGGATCTGCCCTGATGATGGACACTGCAACGCTGTCCGAAACGTCGGCTAAAGAAGGAGGTAGCGCAACATGGCATAACACCCCAAAAACAAACAACGAAAATTATTTTGCTATGTTTCTCCGCCTTTTTTACACGAGCATGTTGCTCTCAAAAAAGGTATAACACAATGTATTGTTATGTATATTTAAAAAACTTTATATCTTATATCTGTTCTTTGTTCATATTAAGATTAAAGAAATTTAAATAAAAAACAAAAATGAAAAGTACACTTACATTGAGCTTTTCAAGTGGTCTCCCAAAGTAATAAGTGACATAAGCCTTCAGGGCCTCCGTGTATTTAACTTTGGCTTCTTTCCTCAATCCATCCAGGGCTGGAATCTTCAACTGGCAGAGCAGTGAGTATAAATGGTGGAAATTTTCTAGAATGCACAATAAAAACATATTTGATTTGTCAACAATGGTGAATAGTTGTGACGGTCTGTTAGTTTTTAGTGAGCTAGAATATTTTAGATTGACTAGTACAACATTATTGATGATGTTGTAACTGAAAATGAATTTAATTTTTTTTTGCAATTTCAATTTTTTGTATGAAGGATTCTTTGAGTTTGGGGATGCTCCACTAACTGATAAACTTCATTTTATTTTATTTTATTTTATTTATTTGCGTTATAAACAGTCTATACATTTATATATGACAGTGAATAATATGTTTATGTCATTGACCAATAAAATAACGACATTTAAATATAGGACCATAATTAAAAAAAAATATGCAACAATATACCTAATACAAACAATTCTGATTAAGCGCATCTTCAATTTACAAAGTGATACATAAAATATATACACATTTCTAAGGTTTACACTTAAATTTTAAAGGATATCAATAATATCTTTGAGGAAAAGATTTCATTAAAATACAAACTACTAAAAGTAAAAGAGAAAATGTGAGGAATTAATAAAAATAAAAAAAATAAATCAATGAAATTAAGTTTTTGGTTAAACATATGGCATTCGATGGAATGTCATTTTTTTATGAATGTTGTGAATTTAGCAAGGTTCATGTTAAACACATCGATGTTTGGGCATAATCTATTAAATGTGCTACAGCTTCTTCTTATAAATACATTTTCAAGGTAATTCGTTTTGCTCTTAGGAATATAAAAGGTATCCATAGATCGAGTAACTCTTTTTGGACATCTAAAATGAATATTTTGTAGTAAGTATGGGCTGTCAATATAGTTATGAATTATCTTATAGAGCATTAATAGGTCTCTGGTGTCTCGGCGTTGATCAAGAGATTTAAGGTTTACGGGGACATAGTTTACATAATTTCGTACGCGAAAAGAGACATAATTGACAAACTTTTTCTGAACTCTTTCTAGATTTGCTTTATACGTAGAACAATGGGGGTTCCACACAGTTGAAGCGTACTCTAGGTGGCTTCTGACATAGGATATGTAGAGAATTTTAAATGTTTGTGGATTTTTGAAAGCTGAACTTACTCTAAGTATAAATCCCAACATTTTCAAAGCCTTCGACGTGATATGCTCGACGTGAGATTGAAAAAGAAGCTTACTGTCTAATAGAACTCCAAGATCCCTTACTACATTTACCCTGTTTAAAATATTGTTCTTAATTGTGTATGGATACAATACTGTGTGTTTCTTTCGAGAATAAGATATGACGCTACATTTATCTGCATTCAAAAGGAGGCGATTTTCTAGACAATACACATTAACCAGAGAGTCCAGGTCATTCTGGAGCTCTATAAAATCCATCTCAGACTTAATGATTTTGACAATCTTTTTGTCGTCCGCATATATATATACATATATATATATACATATATACAACTGAGAGTTGCGGATAATTTTGTTAACATCATTCATAAAAATATTAAATAAGAGGGGACCAAGGTGAGATCCTTGGGGAACTCCCGAGGTTACGGGGACGAAACTAGAGCAGAACCCTTGTACAGTTACAGCTTGCGTACGATTGTTGAGATAAGAGGCAAACCACCGAAGGAGGTCACCATGTATACCCATTGCTTCGACTTTCTCTATCAAGATGCTGTGTGGGATTTTATCAAAGGCTTTGGAGTAGTCTGTGTAGACTACATCGACTTGATATCCATTATCCATAGCAACAAGGACTGTATCAACAAACTCACATAGATTGGTTTCTGTTGATTTTTTGGTGACAAAGCCGTGTTGATTTGAAATGATGTGTGGTCGTATACATGGAAAAATGATGTCAAAAACAATTTTTTCAAAAAGTTTACCCATTACATTTAACTTAGAGATCGGTCTGTAATTTTCAATATTGTGCTTGTCTCCTTTTTTGAATATTGGCACAATATATGAACTTTTCCATTCCTGTGGAAAACTGCCAGAAGACAATGAAGTTTTGAATATTTGACTTAGCGGATAACATAAAACATTAGCGCAATTCTTTAAAAATACAGGGTGTATACCATCAGGCCCACTGCCTTTGGTAGGGTCTAATGATTTAAGATATTTACAAACTAGTTGAGTGTCTATATTAACATTATTAAGATTGAGAGTTGAGGTGTTTGGATTATATATTCGAGTTGTAGCCGAGGTTGACGGGGTGGGGGAGAAGGAGGATTGGAAGTGCATGTTAAATAAGTTACTTATATCTTCCCCACCCGATACATGCTGAGAGTTAAGAAACATATTGTTAGTAATTTCAGAGTTTTTTTGCTTGGATTTAACAAAGGTCCAAAAGTGTTTGGGATCAGTATTAATTTTAATTTCAGCCATATTAATGTAATTATCATAGCACACTTTCTCCATACACTTTTGTCGTTCTCGGAGAAGAGAGAAAATTTGATAGTCGGAGTTACGGTTATAAATTTTGTATTTTTTGTGAAATTTAAGTTTATCTTTAATAAATTTTTTTAATGCGGTGCTGTACCATGGAGGGTACCTTGAGTCTATGTTAATTGATCTAGATGGTACATGCGTGACAATTATCTTATTTAATTCGGAATAGAAACGCGCAGTCATTGAGTGTACATTGCTGCTGTTTAGAGTAGTTGTCCAGTTGACGGCTGCTAAGGCGCTATTAATCTGCCCGTAGTCAGCGCTATGATAGGAGCGGACGGTGCGAGAGCGCGGCGTTTGGAGGGTTGGTTCGTAGGACAAGCGCAGCGACACCTCCAGAGAGCGGTGGTGTGCATCCTCCGGCACTAGCGGTGTGTCACACCCAATAACAGTGCACGCGCGACTCGATATCACTAGGTCCAGAACACGCTCGTTTACATTAAGCTGGTTGTTGAATTGACGAAAGCCGGTATAGTCTAAAAAATCAGAAAGAGTTGAAGATAGTGCATCGATTGAGGACCGATTAAGCACCAGGGAACCGTCCGTGGTTGGAGGCAGAAGCCATGGGGCATGCCGTATGTTGAAATCTCCCAATAGAAGGAATTCATCATTGGGGAAATTGGTATGCATCGTAGATATAAATTCAAAAAAGTCACTTAATGATTTAATCTGCTCCGCGCCTTGCACGAAATACGAGCAGTATATACGTAGTTTAGAAGCACGCGCTCCAGAACCTAGTGAAAGAGCAGCGGTGGCTATCTCTGCACGCTTAATGGGCGGGAGAGGGGGTGAGGGGCACGCCGGCAGTTCGCGGCGCACTGCAATAAGTGAACCGCCTCCGAGTGCCTGGTCTAACAAGATATAATCACGATCACAACGATACACTACATAGCGTTCATCAAATAATTCCGAGTCAAATATACTTGGTAAGAGCCAAGTCTCAGTCAGGCATATCACGTCATAATTGGCATTCAAAACACCGGAAAGGAATACATGGGATTTCGTTCGGAGACCTCTAACATTTTGATAATAAATATTCAAATCACCGATAATAAACATTTGTATGGAACATGTAGGTCAAACATAAATACAGGCATTAGGAGCACATACTTAAGATAAAAAATTATCAAAAAAAATTAAAATTAATGCCCTGCTGTTATAGTAATTGTAACTTGAACTTAGAATTATGAAGTAATTATAATACCCACAATTTAAACCTAGAATAATGAAGCAATTACGAATTAAAAACACAAGATACAAAATAATCCATAAAAATAATGATATGAAGTTTTTACAATATCCGTTGCTTGCATTTGGAATTAAGAAGCAATTATACACTAATATTAGATACATGAGAAGATAAAAAGTAAACAATAAAGATAATATAGTGTTACTGTAAAATCCATATAAAAAATTGAAATTTAGAAAAAAAAATATTCAGCTACAACATCAATAATGTCGTATTTATCAAACATTAAAAATATTATTAATTATCACTCTAGCTCACTGAAAATTCATGGATCGCCGCTGGTGAATAGGTACAGGTAGATTTGTCAAGAAATTAACAGATATAAGACAATAACAAGAAAGTTTACAACCAAAAAGGTTTCTTTATAATAAGCCTGCAGGTTGCAGGAGTATTAAGAGACCTAAATACAGATGCTAGACTGTGATGACATCTGAATAGGCAGGTGCTTCCAAATCTTCAATATCACTATCTCCTTCCCCTTTACACTACTTTCCGCCTCACAACATGCCTCCATACATATGTCGTGAGGCGGATGAGGCCATGATCTCCTTGCGCCACAATCATTTGTAAAAATCCATGGACATAAGAAAATGAATGGAGGAGGTGGGATAGTGGCAGAAAGACGTTTGATAAAAGAAGCGAGAACATTCCAGGGCCCAAAATATAGCAGGCAGAAACAAAGCAATAATGAACGCTGCGTTCCAAAGTCCTGAAAAGAAGAAGGTATGAGGGGTGGGTAGGAATCTGGGGATCAGTGGGTTCAAGAGTGACGAACGTATGAATCCATCCCTCCAACTGTAGTGCCAGATGAGTTGAGAGAGTCCAGTTGGAGGTCCAGAGGTCAAAAGGCCTCCCTCAACCAGTCTTTCCTGATCCATCCTGCCACATAGTTAGTGGGCAGACGCATCCGGACAAACCTCACCCCACAAACCCAGCACCCCTGCTGAAGCATCAAACGTAGCGAACTACCTGGGATGACCTATGGCACAGGAGTTAGTTATCCAATAAATGGTTCCCAGGGCGGTGGTATACATACCCACCTCTTAAATTGTAATCCTGTTACTGAATTAGAACTTTTTTTTGTACTACTATTTAAACCATTGTAATTATTTGTTAAATGTATGTACAAGTATAGAAATAAATAAATAAATTAGGTACCCATTTTAATGACTTGATGTGGGGTTCGGGGGTGTTCCTGTCTCTGAATAGCCTGACTCATGGCTGTCACCAGCTGCACGTACCACTTATCCAGGTCTGCCCTCCGGTTAGACTTGCTGAATATGCTCTCGGCTGTTCTGCAAAATTCCTGCAAGAAATTTTTTCAATCAATGTACAAATAACAATTAATAATGTAATTGCACAAACTTTTAGCACAGCAAAAAAGTGACGAACCCAGGATTTTATCGAATGAAATACATTTGCATTGTAATTTTAAATGACAATTTCGGAGATAACAAAAGTTGAAATTTGGTTGAAAATATAATATTATAAAATGTAGCTTTCTATTCATCTGATAACATCGATCTCTTTGTATATATCCAGCAAAGCCTGTCCATTGTTTCGTAATTGTGTCATAGTCACAAATCTTAAATGTCTGTTTTTTAAAAGTTGTAAGTGCCCGTTCCAAAGTCTGTTTAAAAAGTGGATGACAAAAAACCGGACGTCGGACGCACTGTTCTCACCTCCGTTTAAAAACAGAATGACAAAAAATCGAATGGCGGATGCCCTGTTCACACTTCCGTTTAAAAAACAGAAGGAAAAAAAAATCGGATGATTACGCAGATGCTGCATGCATGCTTCCTTGCAACTAGGAGTGGGCGAGTTCCAAGACGATTTTTAACTAAACCTATGAGCGAGCGAGTTCCGAGACGATTTTAAACAGATGCGCTGTGCTGGCCATCCATCCTACAAACGTGCCGGATCCCATTTTTAACCATGTCGGATATTCACCACTCTGTGTGAACAGCTCTGTACGTCCTCTACAGCCACTAGACTAGAGTATCCGAATTTTAAACAGAATGATGTCTGATTTTTAAAAGGAGTGGGAACGGGCACTAAGGTTGAAAATTACCCCTCACTGACTCATGTTGTTACACGTTGCAAATACTTTTAATAAAATATGGATCTTAGGATAAATCAATTTTTCACACTTCGAAATTACATCAATGACTGAAATTTTTGGATGGAATTATTGTTAAAGATTTTTCAAATTTTAATTGTGACAAAAACTAAGTTACAGGTTATGGTGATTTATTTTTGCGGTATTATGCCGTGTTGCGCTTTCTCCTTCTTTAGCCAACTTGTCCGACACGGAATAATACCCCAAAAATAAATCACAACAATACTTTTGGCTTTGAAAATATCTAAGTTGTAATGTTTATAATTGCCCTGCTAAAGGTTGAAAAGTTGTTAAAAAATAAACCTACAATATATATCAAGAAGCACAGATTAATTCTAACCTCAAAAGTCTCCACAAAGGGCAGTATACCGCACTTGTGCCTCTTGATGGCGGCCTTGCACGGCTCGGACAGCGCGGTGAGGCGCCTCTTCAGGGCGGCATCGCAAGCTCTCTTGGCCTGCACCAGGCACGAACCCAGCGACACGGACAGCAGGCTGCCAGCATCTCTGGCCGCCAGCACGTGGGTGCCCACAACCACCAGGGTCTGCATGCAGCCGCTGTGGAATAAGACAACCTAAATTACAGTCAAACCCCAAGTTTTCATGGTTAACTACCATGCTGCAGGTTTTTTTTTTTTTTAAATATTAACTCCATGAGGAAAATAATTTCCCTCGGGGCCTATGTAATCTTTGAAGATGCTGCGTGGAGGGTCTTTTTGAGTCTGTCTTGAAGAGACCCATGTTGTAGGAAGGAGGAAACACAGAGGCCGGCAAATCATTCCACAGCCGAGCTGTTGAACTCAAGAATGAGTCATAAAAACAACCAGTTCTCATGTGACAAATGTCAACCGTGTACATATGTTGGGCGAGCGTTTGGCGTGTTTCCCGACTATGCACCGGTGCCGAAAGAATCAATGACGCTAGTTCCTCGGAGCATCTTCCATTGAAATACCGGTAGAACAATATATTATGTGTTTAGTGAATGCAAACCATAATATGTCATATTTGGGGATGTTGTGAAAATGGTACACATTGGGGACACAGGAAAAAATATATCAATATTGTTAGGATACTGACTTTTCGAAAAATAAAAACCGTGTGTTGGTTTGCCCTCCAATCTACAAAATTTTTCGCCTTTTTTCTGTGTCTTTGTAAATGTAATGATTCATAATCCACTCTATTCACTTACACGACATAGGTACCCCAATTAAGAATACCGTACTTTTTTGTTTTAGTTTGATATTTTTATGAGATGTCAAATTGAAGGCGTGGGGGCGCAATCAGCACACTAGCCTAGGGCGGCTGGAACCCTTAATCGGTACCTGATTATTATATTGTATAAACTCGTTAATAATGCAGAATGAAGAATAAAATAACTAACTAGGTATCAACTCGTTCATAATGCGCAATGAATGCGGCTAACTCCTGTTCCAGGCTCGGGAACAGCTCAGCCATGACCTTGCGAACGTCCTCGCTGAAGGTCTTCTCCTGGCGCGACCTGGCCAGGTCGGCCGAGAGCTCCGCTGAGCCCGGAGAAAGGTCGCGGCCGCTGAGGTCGTCGCTGGAGGGACTCACCGCCAGACTGACGGCTGAAGTGTCGGCCGTGAAGGAACCGTCCATGGACTGCTGGCCACTCTGGAGACAGTTAACTCATTATTTATATTGACAGTGATTCCATGACAAAACAGAACATTGAATTTTATCTGGTTACTATTGGCAGTATATCAGTAATATTATATATGTACTGAAATGTTGTCGTTTGGTTAACGTAAATGTGACGATCATAGAAAAGAACACAAGAAATTGCATGCGGGCGTATTTCGTGATCCAAAATTCTTTGCTTAAATTTCAAATGCAGAAAATTGTTTCACAATCGTTATAAAATTCAAATATGATGGCGATGGCTAGAACCAAAGCTAGAACCAAAAGGTACAAGTCAGTGGCGCTATCGGTTTCCATTCAAATCTATATGGAAGGCATTTCCAGTGTTCTTGTTTGTTCTATGGTGATGATCATAATCAAATCATCTATTTAAATATGATTGATCATATAAATTTTCGATTATGAAAATCATCAAAAATTAATTTTCAATCTATAAACACACATACATATCGACAGCGGAAATTTGAATCACTGCAAAGGACAATAAATTAAAAAATAAGTTAAATATGTCATTTTTCTCCTTTTTTTACTTTTAACATCTGCGTTATCGAAATATTTCTAGGAAAATAAGTGCATCTTTCACGACATGAATTTTAAGAGGATTTTTTTCTGAAAAATTAAAAAAACCGTCTTAAACTAACTAACTAAACTAAACTAACATTTTGTCCTTTACAGCATTTAAAATTTCCGTAATCAATTTAATATCAATATTAATTATTTTTTATTGAAATTAATTCTTCAAAATGATTTCTTATTAGATTACCTAAATGAAATGATAATTAACCTCTCATTTGGAGTAAGCCCGCCGGCAGGCAGGTGACAGATGAGAGGTTAAAAAATAAAATGCGATGTTAACCCTGTATAAAGAAACTGCACAATGACAAGGTCAGAATCGCTGGCGCCAATATCATTCCAGATGTTGCTTTTTAATTTAGTACTCTAGCCTCTCGGAATGCTCTGATATTAATTTTCTATGGAATACGGCCATATGTGGGCAAATGTCATCTGAGATTCAAGAGGTTAATATCATTAGATTATTTACAACATTCCGATTACAATCCTCATTGGCTTGAAACCTCTTTATCCACTCGAGCGCTTTTTGCCACATTATGGCCCCATTTCCAAAACCACGGACTGCTTTGTTGCCAAAATGTGGCAAATTTTGAAATTTTTTTAATTTATTAAAACGATTACATATTATATTGTACATTCAAAATATAACAAAATAAATATTCTTTAGATTCTTTAAAATGTTTTACGGTTAAAGATTTTTTTTTTTTTTTTTATAATTCCTACAAATATATGATAAAAGACAAAATATAAGGGAATTCATTGGTTACATAGAACTATAATCAGTTTATATGTCTCCATATTCAAATTCGAAGGTATGATTTTTTTAATGTGGGCGGAAAAATTTCCTTTAGCAATCTGAGAAAAAATATTTAAATTGCTCTGTCGCTCCAGTGGTTAAGATTGAAATGAAGTAACTAAATATTACCTTAGGTCCATCAAGTTGAAAAAATGCGACACAGAACTGTTGTTCACTGAGGCAAACAGGCTCAAGTTGAGAGAGTACCTGAAAATAAAAAAATAAAAGTACTATATTTTCACTTTTTTGGAAATGTATTAAAATTATTGTAAAAGTGATAAACTACTCACAGTTTCCAATATGGCATCAAAGGAATGTGATGCGGAGGAATGATTGGAGGCGTCTTCTCTAATGTTCTTCTTGTCTTTATTTCCTGCCATGGATCCCCCGATGAGTTGACGGGCATGCTCAAAGAAGTTCTTGATATCTCGATCGTAGAGCTTACTCAGAGAGGATGTATACACCTGACAAAAAAATAAGACTGTTATTTTCAATCCCTTAATCTTAGCTTCGCACGTTAGGGACCGTCTGTTTCAACCGAAAGCTAAATCTTAAAGTAAATTTTAACGGTCAGTTAACATCTCGCAGGCCGCAGTCCCCCCCGGCGGGTCCGAATTTTTGAAGCAATTTTGCCCCTTATGTATAAAGAAATTGTATGAAGAACAAGGTCAGAATCACTTGGGCCATTCTTGTTATTGACATAACGAAATACTGGATAGCATTTAGCCACTCCAAAATATTCAAATTAATTGCCAATGACGCGCCGGGCACCAAAGATGGTGGACAAAATGGCTGCCGCTTGATAATATAAACGCTGTCATATTCAAAGTTCTATATTTATTCATTGTTTTTTATATAAATCCATTGTGGAAAGCATAGATTTTAATAAATTATTAGGAGGTTCGTTTTATCTACATTATTTTGATGTAATTTTTGCAATATGAAATGACATAAAAAGAAACAGAAACAAGAAACAACAAAAGAAATGACATAAAAAAATTGAATTCGTAAGAAAGGTGAGAACTGTCAAATATTTTACATTGTATTGAAAAAAAATATTTTTTCCATGCTGGCCTTCAAAAGGTTAATGTAACAAGGATGTTAAATAGGACCACGAGTTGTTTCAATTGTACTTTTGCTTAAAGTTATAATTGTTAGTGTGGCCAATTTAAAAGTATTCCTCGTAATTTTGTGAAAAAACGCATCACATTAGCTTTTGGTGCGGCCATACCATAAGTTAAATTTGAAAACCAGAACAACTGTCAAAATATCCGTCTGTATTTTGATTCACGTCATTGTAGGATCTGACAGCTGAATTTCTATTAAAAAATTTGTATGAATATTTAAAAATAAATGATGACCTATTATAAAATACACGATATAAAATACACGGCGTGCGAGTCAAACAGGTGCGAGCGAGTCACCAAGAGTAAAGTAACATTATTAATCGACTACCATAATTCGGGCATGTGTCTAGTGTGGTATGTAGTCGAAAAGCATGTAAAAAACTGTGCACAAAAATATTTTATAAATAAAGAAAAAAATGTATATCACGCTGATTGCAGGGAGGTGTGTAAGGCCTTTAAGGCCCTTGGTACAAAGAGATACTTGTAAGCTATGTGACTGTAACGCCGTTCTTCCATGGAGCTACGTTCAAGCGACGCGATCGCCGCTCATCTGTGTTTTCCATGATGTTATTAGTGTTTGAAAACTAGCAAGATAGTATGACAGGTTGCGGTAGCGTCGCTTGTAAGTAGCTACGTGAACGATGGGCGTAACGCAACCACAAGTAGCCTACCAATATGCTACTCTTTAATGCTGGTTTCCATACATGGAACTTTTTTTTTTATAGTGAACACCTCACAAGAGTCCCAACTGCTCCCGTCTGGGCCCAGTGAGACTATGGCATCCCTAATTGGAGTATGTTGTGAGGCTGAAGGTAATCGGGGAAGGGAAGGAGATGGGGAAGAGGAAGGAGATGGGGAGGAGGAAGGTGGGGAAGTACCTGGCTATTCAGATCTAGTCACTAAACACGGCTAAAGTCATTTTAAGCAACGATTACACCAGGGCGATACTGAGAGTATCTTCCACTCTGGAACGTACCGCAAATACAGCATATATTATTTTTAATAAATTAATTGTGAAATAACACAATTTAATCAAATAAAATTTATTTGCACACGCCGGGTTCCAACCCGCGACCTTCGGAATGGGAGTCCAAAGCCTTGCCCCTGGACTACGCCGGCCGTCAGTATAATAATATACTGATCATTTTTTCACATGCAGCCGTGGAGTTAATAAGATGTCAAGTGACTCTAGCGATGAAGACAATATTGTTCTTCTTTATCTTTATTATAAGTTTAAAAAATAATGAGAACATTTTGGATATTCATCCATACAACGAAATAAATATTAATTGCAAGGCATTCGTCACTGCTAAATTCTTTATTACGTATTCCGGTAAATTATAGTTACATGAATGCAAATATTTTCCCACCTTGCTGGTAGCATAGCACGCTACCAGCACTGTCAGTAGCATGCAACTGACATCAAACCGGTAGTCGACGCATTGTGTCGTGTACGAACTCTAGCAAAATAATATGGCGGGTACTATATAGATCGGCTCGTATGCTATGCGCACAAAACGCGAATCGCTTGTAAGCGTCTCCGGGCACGAATGGCCTAATAATATTACTGTTCTGACAATTTTGGAAAGATGAATAAAATAAATCAAAAATCTGAAGTCTCCAAATTAGCAAGAATCTTCCAGTATTATTTTTACCTTAGAAATCAAAAATCTTAAGTCTCCAAATTAGCAAGAATCTTCCAGTATTATTTTTACCTTAGTGAGTGCATTATACGCCTTGGTATCCATCAATTTGGTCCAATGCATCAGGGGTGCGTACTCCATCAGTTCGGTGTGAATGTGAAACCGTGAAGGCAACGTCAGCCCATCGGCTCCAAGCACGGAGGTTTCCTGACTCGCATCATTGCCCAGATGGATTAGAAGATTGTTTAGGTGGCGGGTCAGCGCCTGAGTGAACTTTTCTTTGTATTTTGTGACCTTGCGGAATTGTTCTTGCGTCGAGGCCAGTCTGAAAAGTATTTCACCAATAGAAGTTTTGTAACAGTACTATGAAATAAACAAAAACATTACTAATTATGTACATAATTATATGGGCACATTTGGCAAATAAATAATATGATCATGTACTGGTGTGATGGCTAGACAGTGAAATATAAAAATAAATCATTTCTGAAGAATAAAGGCCCAGACACAAGCAATATGACTATGTAACCTGCTTGTGGAAATGAATCCTTATACAATGGGTTAAATATAGAAGGACCCTGGTGAATCAATTAGCTAATAAAGTAAAGTTAACTTGATAGTTAGTTTTATGCTCCCGGAAAGCTCACCTTCCACTGCGAGCGGAGCAGGATCAGTACAGACTAGCTAACGTAAATTGTGTAAAAGTTTGCTCATTTTTATGAAAGCACTCGCAGTTTACTTTTGCAAGTTAAGTCCAGTCTGTACGGATCCCGCTCCATTCGCGGCGGAAAGCGTGCTTATTTCTTGTAAGGAGGGATAGTTAGCATCAAAAGTGAAAATTTAAAGTTTAGTTCCACTAGTGTCGAAAGTATCAGTGATGCTAGTTCCTCGGAGCATTTTCCTTTGTAACATCGGTAGAAGGACAGCATACCGACCCGAGGCTTGTGCTCTAAAGATTGAGTCAAGGGTTATTTCAGGTATTTTGGGGCTCCAGACGAGAGGTAGCTACCCAAATCAACAGTGAGGAGCACTTGCGATTTGTACAGGGTCAGCAGGAGTATACTATTAAAGTATCTGCGGGCCCTGTATAGAACGCCAGCTTCTGAGAGGCTAACTCGACTCTGGCTTCGATAGAGCCCCTAATGGATTGAGTACCAGAGAGTCCATATAAAACTGCCTAGAAAGATTAAGAAATGTTCATTAACAAATAATATGTGCTTGTACACGTGAATTTGTACCTTTGAACGAATGGCGGTTGTGGAACTGTGAGAGCATTGCGTAGGATATTTCCAGCATTCAGTGCCGCCTCTCGTCCTTCAGCCGTAGTTAGGACAATGTCCATGGATGCCCCGGTCACATCTAACCAAGCCTGTAAACATGAAATCCAACACATACTTATATTTTATGAATGGAATGTGGAAACCATACAGCTAGTCCTGCTATGTTGAGTTGTCAAACTATATGGTAGAATTTTGATTAAAAGGGTACAAATGAAAACAAAAGTTAAAATATGGGATTTTCAAGGTCCTTTCCTTTGAAGACATGGAGAGCTTAAATCAAATCAAGTTTCTGGCAAAAAACCAGAAACTACTCTGTGAAAAAACTTCTGTAGGTACATATATGAAAAACTTACAATAATACTATCGAGCTGCTGTAATAATTTTTGACTATTTCTGTTTGCCGTCTCTATCATGCCATTTTTCTCCTCCATCTTGTCCATGGTATCACGGATATGACAGAGCATTTCATCATATCTGGAATTATTAACAAAAATGTTATTATAATTTTTTTTGGCTTTGTTTTTTAAATAGATTTATGTCCACAATAATTACACTACAAGTGTTTCGTGACATCATTTGGTCCTTGAAGGGCTTGTAATGCCTTCCACTGATTGGCAAAGCCAGGATTCGACCAGTGGGGTTGGTTCTGCACAATGTGTACAATCGGCCAATCGCCAGCTAGTGCCAGCTTGCATCAATCTTGAAGTAGCTACTATCGTTCCATTATGCTGTAATGCTTCTTAACGCATAATACCATGATTACTCAGTTTTAACAACCTTACGTTATTTATTTATTGACGCCATATCGAATGCAAATTTCATTTATAACAACAGAAGTATAACATGTACGTTTTTAGATTTTCACGGCAGTATAACATATATAAAAAAAGGTTGGATACGTTTTTAGATTTTCACGGCCAAAAGCGTTATGCCGTGTTTTGCTACCTCCTTCTTTAGCCGACGTTTCGGACAGCGTTGCAGTGTCCATCATCAGGGCAGATCCGTCGACGGATCTGCCGGATCTGCCCTGATAATGGACACTGCAACGCTGTCCGAAACGTCGGCTAAAGAAGGAGGTAGCAAAACACGGCATAACACCCCGAAAACAAACAACGAAAATATATAAAAAAAGATTACAAAGTATATAAATAAAGCATAAACACAATGAGATAAATTAATAAGAATATATCTAAAGTTATATTCAACGAATATCGCTGTGAAATGTTAAAAGTACTATCGCCTTATCATAATATCAAGATTGTGACAGTTTTACATATCTGAAGTGAAATTGTCCATGGTTGTTTCATTCGTGACTTCCGCCTGGAACAACCAGCGGTTTATGAATCATAGTGAACAAATGTGACTTTGGAAATCCCTTTACTTTTATACTCTTTTTTATTTTCTCTCTTCTTCTTCTTTTATATCTTTTCTTTACTCAATTCTGTTTCACGTATAATGTATGATATACATATATAAAAAAATAAAATATTATAATTTTTATTATCCTTACTACACATTTTAAAAATATATGTTGAATTGTTTTTCGCTGCTCCACCTTTTTTACACGAGCATTGCTCAAAAAAAAGGTGAATCACGATATTTAAAAAATGTATTAAAAATATATATATACAATGTATAATAACTGTATTTGTAAAAAAAAAAATAAATAAAATGTGTTTGTATGAATTTACCACCAAGAATCCGTATCATACAAACTATACAAGTGCCTGTGGTCTGCTCCTCACTCTTTGAGTACATAACCAACCAGGGGGCCTAGTCTCGATCTTTCGGTTTCACAAACAAACACGTTTACCGTTTAACCTTTCTTGACGGTGCTGTCAACTAAGCGGTCACGGTTTGTATTTACTGAAATATATTTGTAAATATACTAAACATAGAGTTAACATTTTAGGTATTCCTCAACAATACATTTATGTATTGGATTAAATAAATACATTACACTAATATTTACTGAGTGTACAGCATCGGAGCGCGAGAAAGTTTTTAGCACGGTCAGAGGAGGGTTAATACGGATTCGTGACGTAGCTAAACCCGCGTTACGGGCGCTGTGAGAGATATAGACTAGGCCCCCAGCTGTAAGTACCATTGTTAAATTTACTTTGCTGTTGGTATTGGGGCAAACATCTCATTGGGGACCATAGGCCGTCTAGATAGGACACCACGCTCCTTTCTGAGCCGTGAAGTGACGCGATGCAATCGATATAACAAGCAACTGTCAAGTAATGTGATCTTACAATGAAACAAAAACCATTACCTGTCTAATCTGGCTTCAACAGTTTCTGCATGTGAAATAGCTTCTTCTAATTTGTTCATAAGTGATTCTACTTGTACTTCTGATGCCAGCATACTTTCTATATTTTCCTAAAAACACCAATATTTTCACATTGAGTATATATTATATTGCGACCAAATAGAGCACGTCCTAATTTTTATGTAAGTACATTATTGTTGGTCATGTTTGCAGTGCTGTCTTCAACGGTAACTCATTACAAAGAAAATTGGGGAATTTGCACTATTCCAAAAGCTTCCAATAGGCGCTTTTAGCATTCCCGCGAAAATGGAATGGGACAGGAATGGCTCCCTCACTCGCATTAATTAAATGAGATGCCGCAAGCCGTTACCGTCGCCGTGCCATTTCCGCGGGAATTATAAAAGCAGCCATTGAAGTTCTTTTTTTAATAAAGGCATGGCTAAGTTAAAGATAATATTTCCTCCATTACATGTCATGGAACAAGCGCATTATTAACACAGAGAATATTGAATTTTAACTTTGATGGGTTTTGTGAATAGAAATTTGATGGATGAACATGTTAACTTACCCCATCCAAAATAGACAATTTATCTCCTAATTGTGACATAAATTGTTCTGCATTTGATATGGCTAAATCACAGTTCCCTAACAAGGACATTAGATCTTTAACATCGTCTAATTCTCCGGACATCGCTTGGAACTCGTAACCTGGTTCCTCCATAGTTTGGGCTGGAAGAATATTTTAACATTCATTTAGAAAAACGTTTGGTATAGTTCACATTGGTGCGAAAAAGAAATGAGCAACTTCCCAGAGCATCCAATTGCCATATAAAAAATCATTATTTTTTTTATTTTTTATTTTTAAAAAGAAAAACCTACATTCCCGGGTTACGAATAACCCAACAACATTTGAAAATCTCCTACTACCACCACACTAAGCGGAAGATGTTGCTTGTGTTGTGATGGAGGACTTAGCCAGCCGAGGAATCGAACACGGAACGCCTGGGTGGAACCCAAACGCTATGCCCACTCAACCACTGACCGCAAATGGCAAATATTATCAATAACACAACAATTAATATGGTGTCTAACTAACTTTAATTTATATTAACCTATCCCTCCATTTTTAAAATCTGACAGCTCTAATTGATTCAAATTATGTATATAAACACATTAAGGATTTTTATTTTTATATTTTGAAAATCTCCCCTGGGAGGAAATAACTGATTCATATTACTAAATATACACATATATAACAAATTCATTGAAAAATATTCATAAAAGTTGGCCTACACTCATCACCACAATCAGATGCCATAATAATACTGTATTACAGCTCAAAACAAATTGAAACTTTGAAAGATTTACATAATATTTGCAACTGGACTTGCAAAAATGTATTTTCATTACTGAATGTTCTCTGAGAGAGATGTATCAAACAACACGTGTATTCTGCTTCAAATTGGACCTAGTCCAAGTTATTGGCATATTTTTGCGCACGCCTGTAATGTGCGTTTGTCACTCATTAAACATTGTGATTCCGGCCAAATAAATCAACAGAACCTAATAATTAATCCTTATATTACAATATACAACTATGTGGTTTCATAAAAAATATCTTCTTTAATTTAAACTATAATGTCTAATCAAAAACTACAGTGCTTGTTTCCCTTGAAAACTTACTTGGGATGATAAGAGGACTATCGGGACTCTGCAGCGACTGTGAGCCGAGCCACTTGTCAGGGAACTGAGTGAAATCCACCTTGACCTTGCTGTGGGTCACCATCTGATTCAGTGCCGTGACAAAGTGCTGGCGGTCGTGCTCACTCAACGCCACCCATCTGTACAGCTTCTCGGCGGTGATGTCTAGCGTTAAGCTCTGTGAAAATAAATTAAATGTTTTAATGTGAAGGTGCCATCATTACAGTACTACGCGTTAAGTTGGCGAAAAAGGAGGGCGCTCTCGTCTATGACATAACAATAGTAGGCGTGAGTGACAGATTAAAATATAAAGAAATAGCGTTAGTTCATGTGTATGCCACCGCAAACTTATATATGTAGCACTGTAAATTACAACATAATTTCCTTTGTGAGGTTAAACTTTTCAAAATTGGAACCGAAGAATCTTTTCAAATCCAAACAAGCATTTAAGTAGGTACCTACCAATTCCGTGAGTTTTCAGTGAGCTAGAGTGCTAAGATTTAAAAAAAATACGTTATTGATGTTGATGTAACTGAAAAAAAAAATTCTTAACTTTTTGTATGAACTTTATACAAAAAGTTGAAATTTTGAAAAAAAAAATAATTTTCAGGTACAACAACTTCAATAATGTCATATTTTTCAATTTTAGCATTCTAGCACACTGAAAACTCAGAGACAGCCACTGGTACCTACCTATAAAATATGATTTATGGCTTACCTTTGCAGGCCATATTTAAAAGAATAACAACCATGCAAGGAACATTACATCTTAAGCTATTGAAATATGAAAGCATAAAAAAAATTGTGATCTTATAGAGGAGTTCGATTGTGGAAGTCTAACTTGGCAATACCTGGGCTCCCGGGTATATACCCATTAAACACACAAAAACAAGTCAATCATCCTTACCAGATCATGGTCGCCATCCAAGGTGAAGATATAACTATATATGTATTTTTTTAAAGAAAGTCTAAAATTCCCAGATTACGAGTAACGTGACAGTATTTGAAAATCTCCTACTACCATCAAGGTAAGCTTTATATGTTATGTTCCTTGCATCTTGATGGCCTGAGGAATTGAATTCACAATGCCTGGGTGTGACCCAGACGCGATGCCAACTCAGCCACTGCCGGGTCGTGCTTGACATTTTTTTTTTTTTACATTAGGTCCACACGGCCCTGAGGAAAATAATTTCCCTCAGGGCCTATGTCATCTTTGGGGATGCTGTGTGGAGGGTATTTTTAAGGAAAGCAAGAAGAGGAAGTTATGGGAAGGAAAAATGTATGAGGGTTGGATAGGAATCTGGGCTTCAGGGTAGGAATCTGGGGTTCAAGACCTAGATAAACCTTACCCCATGAACCCGGGCACCCCTGCTAAGTCGCCAAACGTAGCGAACCACTTGGGGTGACCTATGGCAGAGGTGTTGGTTATCCAATAAATGGTTCCCGGGGCGGCGGTAACCATTCCCGCCTCCCAAATTGAGAAATGGGAACAAAACCTCCCAAATGCTTTAAATGTAAAATAAAATGACCACTTAAACTTACTGTTGCATCGGTTCCCCCGTCAACACTCTTTATCTCACTCAGTAACCATGTCCTCTTCTTTTTAAATGTATTTTTATCAAATTTCTTTACTTGGCAGATAGACACCGATGTTGGTAAGTCGGTGTTGTTTACAATGCACAAATAGCATGTTTTCTTCTTCTTCAGCAGTTTAGACACTTCACACACAACTAGTAATCGTTCGGCACTACTTTCGAAGACTTCTTTCTGTAAGCTATGGCGTATCGCAGCCATGATGCAAAGCACTAAATACTTCTATTGGAAACGGTAGTCATAAGATGACTCCAAGATACTCCCACTTTCATTTAGATACTAAAATTAAAACAAGTACGAAAGTGAAAACACGGGCATTTTAAATGTACTACTATAAAGAGGGGAAACTGAGCTTTAATTCCAGAATTTACACGGCAAAATAAAACCAGCATAATAGTAAAAATTCAAGTAAATAGGCAAATTTAGGTTGGCGAATTTTTATGTTCAGTCAAGTCATAGTCAAGTTGTCAATTTGTTAAACGTCAACCCGCCCATAGAAACGAGGGGGCAGGATTATCACTGAGTAAATCTGAATGGAATCCAAAACCTAACCCTCGACCTTGCTTGCTGAAGATTTGATTTTTATTGTTGCTGTTGGCCGTTGGGTGGGTTAATTATCAATATTTACGAATTCTCCTGGTTTCTTTTTCATGTTGGAACTTGGAACCATAAATTGTTTTAAACGTTATCACTGATCAGCCATAAATGTAATTTTGACTCGAAATGGTTTTAGTTCCACTGTTCTATGGACAATTGCTAAAAAATAGCTCTGACAGCTAAGTGAGCTGAGGTTAAATTTTTTTTTTGGAATTTATCGCAAAACTATACCGAAATGGCTTCTAAAACAGCTCCAAAACCCACTACAAATGAAGAGATTTTTGCCGGTTTTCAAGGTCTGCGCAATGAGCAGCGAAATCTAGTGAACAAACTTTCGGAATTAGAAATGGACCTCAATGAACATAAGTAAGAATGAAAGCACATGCCGCTAAATTACATATTTTTTCAATAACTATCGAAACGTATTTGATGAATTTATTTAATAAACAATCTAATGATCTGAAAATATCGTAATTTTTGTCATTTGCTAATTTAACATGTACCTAACTATTCTTGTTTGTTGGGAGGGTGCCTAGAAAAATATTTGAATTATTTTGTTTATTTCAGAATAGTGATAGAGACACTTAAACTGGTCAACGAAGACAGGAAATGTTTCCGAATGATCGGTGGAATATTGTGTGAGAGGACAGTAAAGGATGTAATGCCCGTCCTCACTTCAAACCGAGACCAGCTAACAAAGGTTATCGGTTCTCTCACCGAACAGCTAACTAAAAAGGGAACAGAAATTAATGAATACAAGGAAACCCACAATATCCGTATTCGAGGACAAGATGAGATACCGCAACAAGAGCAGAAAGATTCATCCGCGCCATCAAAAAGCAATGTTCTGGTATCCAACAACTAGTGCGCAGTGATACAAACAATTTATTTTAACTAACATCTCACATGTAAACTAGGTTATGCTTAGTGCCCTTCATTCAATCCTGGATTCACAAACAAATGCTACTAAACAAGACGAGATAAAGTAAAGAAATGTAAGGAAAAGCTCCATAACATATTTTTTCATATTCATAATGTAAACCGATTCGTAGTAAAGATAAATCTAAATAGTGACTTGGCATATAACTTCATCTTATGTATTTTTGATAATGTGCACCTCCAATTAGCACAACTTCACTGAGAATGGAAATACGCAATGAAAGTAGGTAGCTAGTTCTAGAACAATTTGTTGTTCTAGAACTTTTTGGAGAAATTGGAGAAACGTCTCCTTCTCTTGCTACCTACACCAACAAGTCAATTTTTAAAAGCCATGCAAAATTAACATCTGTGGAATTTTCACCCCCAAATTAGCAATCTATCAGGGCCAATCAGATTTGTTCTGGTTTTTATATAGTTGCATTTGAAAATGAATCATTTTTAATAACATCCAACTTAAAATTCAGTTACCTAAACACCTGCCAGTTTGTATCCTTTATCCGTTAAAACTTCAGAATTGATTATTTTGTTGTATTTAGGGCAAGGACAGGCACTTACATGATTGGTCAGTCAATACTTTAAATACAGATATTTGCTATATGTATTTATAATTACGCACCACAGTGAAGGACTTTAATTATGCTTTAATTAATAATTGCCAGTCAATTGCTACAACGCTTCAACTTTTATGATAATTTTTTTATTTTAATTTTAAATTCACAAATTAAATTTTTACTGCATTTCTGTTATAAAAACAGGGTACCAGACCTCAAGTAAAACAATATGATGTAAACCCCACCATAAAAAAGTATTAAATATTTGCTACATTTACTTTATTTTTCCCCTTTTATGTTTTATAATAATGTTGAAAGGGGTTCTTTAAATTTTGTAAACAGTGATTATTGAATTAATATTTGGTTTTAAATTTAAATTGTGTTTAAATTCGTGTACTCATTGTTATTCATCAGTCATTTAAAAATATTTAAAACATTCTAATGCTAAGTAATCTCAATCTCGTAAACAATTATTATTTATTGTTTCTCCTTTTACTAAAGATTATTTAGCCCTGATAATTATAACAAAATAAATTTATTAAATATTTTATCTTTGCCTTATTTATTAAAACCTCTGTACCTACTTGATTTTACATTATCAAGCTTGGACCACAACAGATTGTACTTTCTGTGGCTTGAAAGTGGGAACTTTTAATTACATATTTTTTGGTTGTTCCTCTGTAAATAAAAATCCTCTCTTATAGCAAAAGACTTATCTAAAATTGCCTCCCTTCTGTTCAACATGCCATCACTTCTAAGTATGAACTCTACTCCAATCTTCCACATAGTTATGATATTTACCCATTTAAATAAAATTAATACATATATAAAATCATCATATATAAATTCATCGGCCACCATAACACGGGCATGTGCCTAGTATGGCGGCCATAAATTCCACAATTGTTATATATTTACTATTCAAAGAATAAAGAAACATTAAAAAAAAAAAAAAAAATCACCTTAAAAACTTGGATTCTCGGTGGTTGACCTGAGGTTTGATGTCAATTAGCAGCGAATCATTTTTGTGAGTGCTGCAGAAGAGTTTATAACTTATAATAGACATAGGGGAGATGGGTTTTGGACAGTGCCGGATTAAGACTACTTGATGCCCTAAGCAATCCACGCCTGTGGGCCCCCTATCCATAAGTAAACTAGTTTCGGTCTTTAAAAAAAAATACCTATTTAACACATCGAGATAGATTATATGAAGGTATTACATACAATAAAAACCAAAGCATTTTTTTATTTATCCATTGAAATGCGACTTGCTACTTTTTGGGGCATTAAATTCGCAGAAAATAGTTTATAAGTACTTTTTTTTTTATAATAACATTGTAAAAGCAACAACTGACCCCGAGCGCGCTACATCGGTTGGCAGCACTGATAGAGGGAGAATATCCTGCGGTTGGCCACATTGGACCGGCCGGGAAGGGTAGCAGGTGGCCTACCTGTTGCTACCCCATCTCTTCTCTCTACGCACGCTGGACACATGACACGTCGCTGACACACATTGTTATATTCTGAGAGAGTTTGTTTGTTGGAATACACAAAGTGATTAAAAGTGCCCAGTCTTTTCATTTATCCTGTTATAAATTCAGAAGTGGGATATATCCAAAGTGATTGCGACAGTGACGTTTGTTTGTTTGTTTGTTTTGGTGTACGATTTACGCGCGAAATAGACGCTTTGTTATTGTTTGTGTTTTGTTTTCTTGAATAAAGTTACGATAGAGACGTTTTATTCAGAGATAACATCCACGTGCGAAATTGACGCTTTATTGTCTTGTGATTGTGTAGATACGAGAGAGAAGGCGATTTTCATTTGGAAAAATCATATTCGTGCGCGGGACTTACATAGTGACGCTACCGCCGCCATTTTGTTTTGGGTTTGTTTTGTTTGCGTTTGGCGCGAACTTGAAAAATGTCTCGAAGCAACAGCCGCAGCCGAAGCCCGAGCAATTCGGAAGATTCGATGGAGCCTTCGCGCGTTGTTTTCGAGAGATTACTCGAAAATAAACTTGAGGGCATGCTAGCCAAATACTTTAGGGCTAGGGAAGGGAGTTCTGGGTCCAGCCGTCAGGAGGGACAATGCACTTCGTCGGCGCGAAGCGGTGGCCCCACCGTGAAAGCGGAAATAATTCCATTTTTCGATCCGGAGGATAAGACGGTCACGGCAGTGTCGTGGCTGCAGAAGATCGAGGTCCTGGGAAGAGTCCATGGATGGGACGAGTACGCAAAGGCGTGCTATATGCAGACGCGGCTACGTGGATCAGCCCGTAAATGGTACGACCACCTCGACAATTACGAGATGTCTTGGCCGGAGTGGAAGTTGTCGCTGGAGCGAGCATTTCCGCGGCATACGGAGTATGCGGATATGATGGAGGAGCTGATGCAGCGAAAAAAACAGAATAACGAAACCATGACACACTATTACCACGAGAAGCGGATGATGGTGAAGAGGTGCCGTTTGGATGACGAGGCTGCCATCTCCTTAATAATACGGGGTCTACCCGTGGAGCTTCAGCCGCATGCCAGGAGCTTCAGGTGTGCTACCCCCGAGGAGCTGTATGTGGGATTCCTGGCATCCCAGGAAAATTACCAGTCCCCCGAAGGCAGTTCATCTAACAGGAGTGACAGGGCCGCTGTGCGTACCCCATCGGCATTGCAGTCGCATCGCTGGGGAAAGCAGGGGCGTAGGCGTGACAACCGGGATGGCGCCAAGGCAGACAAGGCTTGTTTCCGGTGTGGTAAACAAGGCCATTATGCAGCCAACTGCATGAAGAAGTCTGAGGATTGCCCGCACTGTGGCAAGAGTGGACACCTTCCTGCCAGGTGTTACAAGAGGCCAAAACCTCAGGAGAAGTCAGTTAGCCTCCTTAAGCTGGCAGGCAGGACTGATGTGTTTAACAAGGAGGTAAAGGTAAACGGGTTGATTTTCCGTGCCTATATAGACACGGGAAGCCAATCCAACATAATATCTGGAGAAGCCTCCATGCAGTTAAATTTGAAAATGGAACATTCTGGAACCATTTTAAAAGGATTTACAGGTGGGTCGGTAATGGCACAAGGTGTGGTAGAATTTATTCTCGAGGTGGACGGTTTGAGTCTGGTCACCTCGGCACTTGTGACCGACTGTATTATGGGCAGCATTGATATTTTAATTGGACAGCCTTTTATTTCACAGATTGGAATTTCCCTGATTGTAAATGATGGACAGGCGATTTTTAGAAGTGATGTAGAAATTAACCCTGTACAAACTATTGAACTTGCAATAATTGATGACAAGTCATTCCAGGTTGTATGTGCCGGAGACGTCACAATACCACCATCAACCACAGAGGTGGTTAAGGTGAGCATTGCAGGAGCAGAGGTTGGGGAGAGCTACTCCACGGCTCCGCGCTGTTTCGAACTGGGAGCCACCACCTTCATGCTGCCAGCTACATTTTTGGGTGCCGAAGGAGGGATGAAGGTGCACAACCTTGGGCAGGAAGCCTTGAGGTGGAAGAAGGGCGAGCTCATTACTCGGGCTGTACGGAGCACTGAAGCTCCAGCAGGTCAGGCTCGTAGCCGAGGAGAAGTAAGTGACAACCTTGTTTGTTTAATGGAGACATCAGATCTGCAGGTGGGAGACATAAGCGAAGCGGAGAAGCGGGACCTACTGCAGGTGCTTCGTGAGTATGAATACTGTTTTGCTAATTCCACCAATGATCTAGGTTGCACCACTTTGGGAGAGATGTCTATTAAGACTACTACCGAACAACCGATTCATTACAAGCCATACAGGTTGGCCTTTGCAGAACGTAAGGTAGTACAAGAAAAGATTGATGATCTTTTGGCCAGTGGTATAATCCGAGAGTCGGATTCTGATTATGCTAGTCCTGTGATTCTTGTTAGAAAAAAGGACGGAGATTTTAGAATGTGCGTTGATTATAGGGCCCTTAATGCAATTTCGATTAAAGACCGGTTTCCTTTGCCGCATATTGATGACCAAGTATGTAAACTGGCAGGAAAAATCTATTTTACCAGTTTAGATTTAGCTCAAGGCTACCACCAGGTACCGATGGCGGAGGATTCCATCAGAAAAACTGCATTTGTGACGCCAGATGGACAGTTTGAGTATTTGCGAATGAGCTATGGATTAGCTAATGCACCCTCTGTGTTTATGCGCATTATTAAGAAAGCTTTAGCGAGAATACCAGGTGATGATATTCTGGTGTTCATGGATGACATCCTGATACCATCCAGATCAGTTCCCGAAGGGATAATCAGACTTAAAACGGTATTGAGTTTGTTAGCAGAAGCTGATCTTCGAGTCAACTTGAGTAAATGTTCTTTCCTGCAAACTAAAATCACTTATTTGGGACATGAGGTGTCCGATAAAGGCATTGCACCAGGCAATATCAAAATCGATGCAGTTCAGAACTTTAGGCAACCTACTAATATTCATGAAATTAGGCAATTTATGGGATTGGCCAGCTATTTCAGAAAATTCATTAAAGGTTTTGCTACCATAGGTCGCCCGTTGACTGAGTTGACAAAGAAGGGTGTCGAGTGGAAATGGGAAGATTCCCAGATACATGCATTTGAAGCCCTAAAAGAGAAGTTAGTTAGTCGCCCTGTTCTAGCCATATATGATAGAGAACTAGAGACAGAATTGCATACTGATGCCAGTAAGCTTGGGTTAGGTGGAATTCTGATGCAGAAGCAGAGCGACGGTGAAATAAAACCAGTAGCTTATTTCAGTCGTGTGACTTCAAAGGAGGAAGAATTCTATCACAGCTATGAGTTAGAGACTTTAGCTGTAGTTGAATCTGTAAAAAGGTTCCGTATCTATTTGTTTGGCATACATTTTACCGTTGTGACAGATTGTACTGCTGTAAGGGCAACACTGGTTAAGAAGGATATGATTCCTAGGATAGCTAGATGGTGGCTCACCATACAGGAATACGATATGAATGTAGTATATCGTCCTGGTGACCGTATGAAGCATGTAGATGCTCTGAGTCGCAACCCGTCACCTCTTGAGGTGAATGTTTCAATGGTTGAAACAGATGATTGGTTACTTTCATTGCAGCTTCAGGACCAAAAGATTTTATCGATTGTAGAACAGCTTAAGAGTGGCAAGGCTAATAAGGACTTGACAAACGATTTCTGCATCAGAAATGATAGATTGTACCGCAAAACGTTGGCGGGTGAACGAGTGATGGTCCCAAATAATGCTAAATGGATGTTGGTAAGGAAATATCATGATGACATTGGTCATCCAGGTTTCGAACGGTGTGAGAAGCTGATCAAGAGTGAAGTTTGGTTCCCCAAGATGACCCGTTTCATCAGGAAGTATGTGGCTGCATGCATAAATTGTGCATTTGCTAAGGGCCAATACGGGAAAAAGGAAGGTAAGCTCAATGCTATTCCGAAGCCCGACAGATCGATGCACACTCTGCATATAGATCACCTTGGACCATTTTCTAAAAGCAAGACAGGTAATAGTTATTTACTTGTGGCTACAGATGCTTTCTCCAAGTTTGTGTTTGCTTTTCCGTCAAGAACACTAAATTCGGTGGAGACAATTAGAAAGTTGAATGAAATGTTTAGTACATTTGGAGTACCTACTAGAGTTATCTCCGATAGAGGTTTGGCTTTTAATAGCAGAAGGTTTAAGCAATTTTCTGTAGAAAAGCAGTTCAAACACATCTTGACCGCAGTTGCTACTCCCCGAGCAAATGGGCAGGTTGAGAGGACCAACAGGACATTGCTGGAGGCGATGCGTGCTATGGATGCAGATCCTAACTTATGGGATGTAGGACTACCTGAGATTATCTGGGGTGTTAATAATACCATCAATGCCAGTACTAAGTTTACCCCATTTCAGTTAATGTTTGGTCACAAGAACAGTGTTCTTGCTGACACGCGAGAGGATGCCAGTGTTGAGCATCTCTCCACGGAGGCGCAGGTAGCTGAGTGTCGTGAGGCGGCTCAGCGTAATATGGCAGTGGCTGCTGAAAGAATGAAGGCGCAGTACGACAAAAGGCGAAAGGTAGCACGCAAGTATGGAAAAGGAGACCTTGTCTTGTGGAAAGAAGGTGTGGTTCGAGGAGGAGCAGGGATCAATCACAAAACTGACCCCCTCTATAGTGGACCGTACAAGGTAACTAAAGTATTTCCGCTTATTGACCGCTATGAGATTAGCAGTGTCAAGGGTATGCGTGGCTACAAGAAGTTCACCGCCATGGTTGCCGCTGATGCGTTGAGGCCCTACAAAGGAGCACCTGGAGACTCTGACGAGTCTGACAGCCAGGATAGTGAGGTAGGTCGAGATGATCTATTGGATTTGTTGGAGAGCTGAGTCTCACCATATCGGCACGTTGCATGATTGATTGTTGATTAATCTTGTTGACTGTGCATAGTGACTTGTGTGTCACTAGGGTAGTCATTTGACTATGTATTGCAGTTTGGCGGATTACATACTGGTTTCAGCCTTTGAAATTATCTGTGTTTGTGCATTCTAGTGTTGTGTTGGATTCGTTCAGTAGAAACGATCCAAGTAATTGGGTATGCTCAGTAGAAGCTATCCAGGATTCGTTCAGTAGAAACGATCCGAATAAATTGGGTACGCTCAGTAGAAGCTATCCAGGATTCGTTCAGTAGAAACGATCCGAATAATTGGGTACGCTCAGTAGAAGCTATCCGGGATTTGTTCAGTAGAAACAATCCGAATGATTGGGTATGCTCAGTAGAAGCTATCCGGGATTCGTTCAGTAGAAACGATCCGAATAATTGGGTACGCTCAGTAGAAGCTATCCGGGATTTGTTCAGTAGAAACAATCCGAATAATTGGGTATGCTCAGTAGAAGCTATCCGGGATTCGTTCAGTAGAAACGATCCGAATAATTGGGTACGCTCAGTAGAAGCTATCCGGGATTCGTTCAGTAGAAACGATCCGAATAATTGGGTATGCTCAGTAGAAGCTATCCGGGATTTGTTCAGTAGAAACAATCCGAATAATTGGGTATGCTCAGTAGAAGCTATCCGGGATTCGTTCAGTAGAAACGATCCGAATAATGGATATGCTCAGTAGAAGCTATCTGGGATAGTTCAGTAGAAACTATCCATGTGGTTGAATATGCTCGGCAGAAGCTATTCGTTTGTGGGTACATCCTAGAGGTGTATGAGATGTCCGGTAGAGACTATCCGTACATTTTAAATTTGTCTTTGTGATAAATTAAAATGTTATTTTGAAGATACTGTGCAGACAGGCATGGTCACTTATTTGATATAATGCTTATAACTAATATGTTTTTATTTTTATTTTTGTGAGGTCACAATGGAGAGTCAGGATGGTCGAGTGTAAAAGCAACAACTGACCCCGAGCGCGCTACATCGGTTGGCAGCACTGATAGAGGGAGAATATCCTGCGGTTGGCCACATTGGACCGGCCGGGAAGGGTAGCAGGTGGCCTACCTGTTGCTACCCCATCTCTTCTCTCTACGCACGCTGGACACATGACACGTCGCTGACACACATTGTTATATTCTGAGAGAGTTTGTTTGTTGGAATACACAAAGTGATTAAAAGTGCCCAGTCTTTTCATTTATCCTGTTATAACATAATACTATCTATATAATATTGATAAAGCGTCGAGCCTCTCCTGCAGCATCGTGGTTCTTTTATCATTTTTTTCAATTTCTAAAAATATCATTCCGCTGTGCAGTTTGATATCATCAGGCATACAAATGTACACAAGGCTGTTTCCACATTAGGGAACGCTGATTCTATTTTATCATAGTGAACTATTTTGTACAATTGATTTTTTTTTTGGTGCTGTTTCTGGTGCCCCCCAAGACGTGATGCCCTAAGCAATTGCTTAATTTGCTTAGGGGCTAATCTGGCACTGGTTTTATTCATTGGACCATTATTATTCAACTGCTTGTGTTGACAACTGACAACCACACTAACTGTCCGGAGCCCTTAGGAAAATAGGAGTGGAGGCGGTCATACGAGCATTCTTTCTGAGGCTTGTCGCCAGCTTTATGGATGAAGATTGTGGTGTGGGGATTTTTAGTAGCCATGCGCATCCATCTAGCGCATCTAGCTCTATCGCTGTGCTTACCAAACACCGTGGCAAACATTTCAAAGATTGAATATAATAGGTTTTCAGAGAAAAAAAAGACAAAATCAATTTCAAAAATATAATTATTAAAATTAGAGAATATGTTTGTGTAAATATATATATTTTTTTTATAAATGTATAAAAAAATAAAGGGTAAACTTTTGATCGAACTGGCCACGCTTATTACGAATATTTTTTTCAAAAAACCTTTAGATTCACCTTAATTACTATATAGACAACTTTTTGCATTCGGGGAAGTGGAAAATTTTGCAATTAAAATTTCAATTGCGTAAAATGAAAATTTACTGGCGCGTTCGAGAGCGGGATATTTGGCGGCCAACTGTCATTTTGTTATGTTGGTATTCCCGACACTGAAGAAATAGGGGCTAGATGCTAGATGATCGTAGCCGACTTCACGCGGAAACATAATTGGCGCGTATAAAAACACTAAATAATTTATAATAATATAATGTAAACAAACCTCTAATCAGAATCACTTCAGAGTCGAACTGAGGCGCTGGGATCATGTTGGATTTCGTCGTCATTATATTGAAGCTGTAGAAAACAAATAGAGTCGAGCCGAGGCACTAGAATCATCTCGGATTTCGACGTCGTTATAATGTTATGGTAATTTAAGCATTAAATAATATAAAAAAAAAAAAAACACTAAATGGAATCACTGGTTGAGGTTATATACTTCGCTAGCCATTTAAAAAAAATTATAATGTAATGTTAATTCAAGCAATAAATAATAAATAAAAAAACACACTAAATGGAATTACTGGTTGGGGTTATATACTTCGCCAACCAATTTAAAAAAAGAGTGTATTCTGTCTTTATTTTTTGGAACCAATCTCTTCCAGAGAAATTCACAAAGATATCCCTCGTAATGGGCTTTGCTTCTTCCGAATCTTGGAACGTTTCGTGAGCCCCGGTATTGTGATCCACAAATGTCAGACTATGGTTCACACTCATGTGACGGAAGCCTTCATTTTCAAGGCAGTCGTATGCTTTCCAGCAATCCGAAATAATGGTTGTGCCCGGCAATATGTAATCTTTAATTACTTTCAAAAGCGTTTCCTTCGACCGATTTTCTACTCCACAGACAAACATCTTCTTCGAGCCTCTTTCGAACCCGCTGAAAATCCATTTGCCTTCAACAATTCTCCCTCTGTTATTCTTCCGTTTGCCGTTTTTCGCTTCATCGATCTCTACTGTCACTCTAACACCTCCAATTTGCTGTTTAGTTCTTTGGCACCACAGGACGCACACCTCCCGGCAATAGGAAGACCAGTTCACTACTGTTTCAGTGCTCATGTCGAGCTCCTCTACCAAAAATGCGGTCCTTGGTGGACGCAGCATTGCCCAAAATACGACAAATTTGCATATTTTATTGACGGAAAGGCTCGATTGCGAGAAAAAGGTGAATTTTCGCGCCGAATTGGAAAAACTGCACCTCGATTTAATTTTTTTGTGACCGATAACAGCCGTGGTAGTTTTTCGGCACCTGTACATAAAATTGTTAAAATTGCACTTATTACCACATTTCTCACATATTTTCTCCCTGAGAATCACACCGTGATTCCTCATCCATTCCACCAAAATTTCCTCCTTTCCTATGATCTCTAAAAATCCCACCAAACCGACCGAACACGATACGCGATCCATTTTTTTTTTGTTTTGCAAGAGGTCTATCTGAGCGAAAAAACTAACTAGTTGTTAATTAAAAATCGGAATTAAGCGGGAAGAAACGAGCGGCTAGAAACAATAGGGAACAATCAAACTTTTTTTTCACACAAACTTCTCGGGCTCGGGAGTGCGGTGTGACGTCATAATGTCGCCAGTCAATGATGACTCGATATTTGAATTTTCACACAACTTTGAAAGTGAATTAATTAATTTAATAATTTTTTGGGGGTTTTAAGTACGTTATTCGAGTTAAGTTACTTTTTTTACATATATTAAAATCATTGAAAATACCATATTACATACAGTGCATGTACCCTATTAAATTAAATTAACTTACTAAAAATAAATTAATATAATTGATTAAAAAAAACTAGTCTGAAAACCTATTTTGTTTTAAATATAAAATAGGTTAGACATTTTTTTTTTAATGAGAATTTTTTTTTAAAGTAAAAAAAACTTGCGTTAAAGCCATTATTCATTTTATTTTATTTCCGGCACAAGTACGATTTCCGTGGCGCTGCCATTTGACAAAATAAGTCAAAAATGAAGAATAAAAGTTTTCGATATCTCGCTTCGTTTTTGAGATATCGATACTTTCGATAAAACAGATTCTTAGGTAAACCTTTTAACATAATAACAAAATTTAATGTAGAAAAACGTGCCTGAAGGTCTTTATTCAATTTACTGTATTTTATTTCCAGAATTTCGCCAAACTAGTACTTACCTAATTCCGATAGATTGTGTAGTAGTGACATTTCTAGCTCCTCGTTATGTTACGGTAATATATCGGGTATACCAACACAACAAAATGACAGCTGGCCGCCAAATATCCCGCTCTCGAACGCGCTCGTACGCGTCAGTAAATTTTCATTTTACGGAATTGCAATATTTTCCACTTCCCCGAATGCAAAAAAGTTCTCTTTTATAGTAATTAAGGTGAATCTAAAGGTTTTTTGAAAAAATATTCGTAATAAGCGTGGCCAGTTCGATCAAAAGTTTACCAAATAAAGATATTAGTTTACAGTCTAATATTATTAAAAACATAATTCCTGATTACAGTCACAAATCATGTTACTTTTTTCCTTAAAAATATATTAGTTGATAGGCAAAGCTTGGCTAATTAAAATATATTATATATCTGCACTTTCCCTAAACATTCATAACCCTTTGTATAATAAAATGTCACAACATGCCTTTTTACATGTAAAATAATTTGTGATCCCTTGACATCAAATTCAATATATAAATAATAAAGGAATGCTACTTTTATTTGAAAACGACAGTCATGGAGCTAATTTATTATTTCATGAAATCAACTTCTCAGTCTTCACTTCAATCCTAAACTACTTTTGTATAATATGTACATAATATGATATATACCTATTTTAAATAAAAATCCAATTAACAATAATTGTACAACTTTTTTACAAAAAATAAAAAAAAAACTCTTCAATTTGGATAATATTTTAAAACTATTGAATATAACTTCATTTCATCATATCCAAGTAATTTCCGGTCATTATACTTTTCACAACATTACATTATTTATACCCATTATGATGCTAAGAGTTACAGTTTCTGGTTTATATACCTTTATTGAAAAATTCTATCAAAATTAAAGTTTTATCTAGGAAATACTTGAGAGTATGAGATTTTACTTTAACATTTTAAATAATCAAACATTATCATCAGATGGTTTACAGAAATAACATTTTGCTAATATACTTTGGTTTAATCATTTCTGTTGATTTAAACACTATGAAGGCAGATCACAACACACATACACAAATTAAATTTCTGCACAAACATTTCACACCTTTGACAAACAAAATTTTATTTTAAATACATAAATAAACAGCGCTGGGAAGCATGGACTACTCGTACATAATACTATGCGTTTACGGCTAATGAATTGACATCAAACTTTTATAAACTCAAGTAATCCAATCGAGTGCAACGAGGAGTGGAGAAGCCTTACCCAACATGGATATTGGAGTAGGGATCACAAACCTCGGCAATGAGTAACTGAGTTAAGAAGTATCTACATAAGTAAAATAAGTTTGGAAAATATTTACTTGCATTTCTATTATGTACTAGCTGCCTTTAAATTCTGAATCTTACTTAGGGCCGGTATTTCAGTTGCTTTTTAACCTTTGGAGGGCCAGGTTATTTTAAAAAAATCAACATCACTTCAGAATTTTTTTGTGCCGCATTTAATAAGTTTCAGATTTTGGTAGTTTCTACAACTGTTGTTACTAATAATATTATTTTGTAATAGAAACTCGTAAACAAATAATGCTAAAAATATATAATATAATCATTACGACGTAAAAAATTTGACATTTCTGAACTCAATTTTTATAACATTTCTTTTGTGATATATTACAAAAATTACATCAAAATAATGTAGAACTTAAATGAACTTCCTAATAATCATTTAAATCTATGCTTTCCACAATGGATTTATACAAAAAACAATGAAAAAATACAGACATCGAATACGACCATATCAAGCGGCAGCCATTTTGTCCGCCATATTTGATGCTCGGCGCATCATTGTGAATTAATTTGAATTATTCGGAGTGGCTAAACGCTATCCAGTATTTCGTTATGTCAAGAACGAGAATGGCTCAAGCGATTCTGACCTTGTTCTTCATACAATTTCTTTATACATAAGGGACAAAATCGCTTCAAATTTTTTATTTTTTAAATTTCAGGGCGAGAGGGCAAACGGCCAATTAGAGGATGACAAGAGATATTTACTTTTGTCAAGATGCTTATGGGTATAATCCTGAGAACCCAATCCGACTCGTAATATTCTTGAGCATTTTGATTATTTTGTTCAAAAATAAAAAAATAAATTTACAAAAAATGATTAGATTATAAACAAATGAAACAAAGTAATATTGTTTCATTTATTTATAATGGTAACCACAAAGTTATACATATTTACATTCTAAAGTAATATTAGATTATCCACAAACCTTATACTGAAATAATACATGTCTTGTTCAAATTGCTTGTGTAAAAAACACTGCTTCAAATCTATATAAATAAAAAGCAATGTTCGTATGTGTGTGCGTAGACTTAAAAATTACTCAACCGATTTCGCTGAAAGTTTCAAAGTTTGTTCTCATTATTACCAGGAGTGTAAGGGTAGTTTGAATGGTAGAAAAAGTCGGAACGCCTGAGGAAGACATGGCACGAACAAGTGAGTCAATCAATTGGCGATAGCAAAGTATTGCCGGATCTGCTGGTCTTCAAATAAACGTTAAACATATGTGGGAACGAAAGCCTCAGTTGTTAGAATGGGTTCCGTGTTATACTTGACGTAATGAGACTTCCCTCCGTCCTTTTCCACCAGCATGATATACTCAATGCAGATATTATGCGACACGGACTTGCACATGTCATATATTGTCAGTGCTGCCACGCTAACCGCAGTCAGGGCTTCCATTTCTACTCCAGTAGTCCCAATGCAATGTGCCTCTCCGGAGATAAGAATGGACGTCTCGTTCATGCCGATTCTAACCTTTACACTGGAGAGTGGGATATTATGACAGAGTGGGATTATTTCTGAAGTGCGTTTAGCAGCCATGATGCCAGCAATTTGTGCTACGGTCAAAACATCTCCTTTCTTAAGGTTATTATCTGTGATCAGTTTGATGATTCTAGCTCCAACTCTAACACAACCTTTAGCTCTCGCAACTCTCTTGCTTGGAACCTTGTCTCCCACGTCCACCATGTTTGCCTTCCCGCCATCATCTACGTGGCTGAGTTTCCCATCATTTTTTGTACAATATGAACGAGTGTTTGTGTAAAAGATAGGTCCTGGAGAATTTAGTAACTGGTTTGTTCCTTTCGGTGATGCAATGTGATATCTGTGGATTTTATTTTGTTCCTGGGCCGATGATAAGTTGGACATGATGTGATCATTGGATTCTGAAAAAGGAAGTACACAAATTGAATAAATAAAATAAGATTTCAATGGGATCGTAAACAAGGCCTAATTAAAGTTTATATATGAAGGAAGTAAGTAGAGGAAGTGAGTTTATGAACATGTTTGTTACAGTGAGGGGATAGCGAATGACACCTAATGTATTTTTCAAATGAATGATTTTGTACCAGAGCAATTCACCCATGCCAGTACCAGGGCATTAGCGGCATGCAATGAGTCACACTGTCACACCACAACTTTAATATCATGAGTTAGTGTATCTGAGAATGTGGTGAGACATGTAGATTAAACCACACGCATAATAATCTACACCTTCAATGCTAGGCGCGTACTGCATTAATAACAGTGTTAAACTAGTCCCAACGAGAGCTTGTACGGACGTCATTGAGCTTCCTACTCTTCCTCATCACATGTCTTGTTTAAAAACAGATACTAGAAGGATGACGTCACATACAATCTCTCGCTGGGACTAGTATATTTATTATTTTTATATACTACTATATTATTTTTATGTGCCACTCGTGAACGTAAGCACAAACAAACAATTTATTAAACTTATAATTATTAAGCTCCGATTAATGCTCCGTGACTAACCGCACTGCGTAGTGGTTGTCAAAATATTAAACAATCCCCTCCCCTGCCTTCCCCGATTCACCTGCAGGGAGAATGTTTTCGATCGGCCACGGAAAACAAAAACATTTCATCTGCACACAATGTGTAGACACACCCCATTTTTTACATTTGTATAAACATTTGGTGCAATGTTAGTGGTAATATTGTAATATTGTGGTAATATTGTGGTAATATTGTAATATTGTGGTAATATTGTTTGTGGTATGAAAAAGAAGAAAAAAAAACTGTTATTTTCACACATCTGCGCGCTATTATGACAAAAATGCTTTTTTTCAAATGGAAAATAAATTAATGATATTATTGTAATGATCAATGACTACAAAATCAATCTCAAGGAATCAAAATGGATAGGTGGTAATTGTCAATAATTGTTACTAGGCATCTTCGCGTAAATAAAGAAACCACCACACAAACTAAATAAATTCTGGGATTGTGCCAAAACAAAGTGATAATAAGCCGTGGTGATAATATTTCATCGATATGGCAATTGCCAAAGATAGGTAATATGGCGATGATGGGTGATGAAATGATAGGTATTGTATTGTGGCAGGATTACATCAATGCAATGATAATCAATTGACAATTACAATCAATCTGGTGTTGCAATGTTGGTTCTGGTGATCGGTGATAACTTACACCCAGGGTTGGGCAAAATTCATGCTTTGCTGTAATTAAAATACAAATTACAAAATACTTTCAAATCGTGTATTTGAAATACAAAATACAGCATTTTTACCATTTTTATTTAAAATACAAATTACAAAATACTTTCAGAACCTTTAATTGCAATAAATTGTCGTTAGTGCTTTTATCTAAGAGTGCGTTTCCATAAAAGCAAAGCTGAGCAGAGCGAAGCAGAGATGTGCAAAATTTGACTAATCATTTTGCTCAAAAGACACGTCTCATCTCTGCTCCACTACGTAGGTAAAGTTTTGTGGTATAGAACCTAGGTTTTAGGTAATGTAAATAGAAACTAATCCAGCCCTGCCTATTTAACAGTAAAATAAAAATTTCCTTTTATGAACACTAGATTTTTAAATGCACCATCAGACAAACTGTTTCTTATTGGGGAATGAATAAAACCCGCTAAAGAAAATAAACTTTCTGTAGGTCCTGATTAGCACAAACTTGTGTTAAATTGTATGAACACTTTTTTATATGTATTTGGATAGCTTTCAAGAATGGTTAAGCTCGTTATTTTTATCATTTAGAAAGCTGACTAACTCTAACTCCATTGTTGATGTCTTATTATCGTAAGATCGCTAAATGTATTAGTGTGAAAATGTAATTTTGAAGCCACGAGTATTTGAAAAACTAATTAAAAAATACTTCAGCATCGGGTATTTGAAATACAAAATACAAATTACATTTTTAGGAAGTAATTCAAATACTGCCCAACCCTGCTTACACCATAATCCAAAGATTCTGAATTGCAACCCAAGTATTGTGGTAATGGTGGGTGATGCAATGATAGGTGTGGTGATTAATCATGGTGGAAATGGGGGTAACCAATCCGAATTATAGAAAATGTGAAGATGAATGTATGGAGTGGGGTTGCTGAGGGTAAACCAGGGTACGTACATTAGAGGGTGCTATCCACCAATAAGTATCATTGGTCTATTCTCCATTTGCGATAGATTCAGCATGCCTAAAAATATATACCTCAACATAAAAGACAGTAATTTCTATCGCCTACTGATGTTCTTATTTATTTCAAAACACTACAAATTGAATTAAGCTTTGATTAATTTGTACTAAAAGAAAATAATACAGTACTCTCCCACTAATCTACCACCCCAAAAACTGGGCAAGTGTCCAATTAGCGAAAGCAGGGGATTATGGTGCATATATTCAAAATGTGCTAAAAATTAAAACAGGTATGTCGTAAAAACAAACAGTAAAGTTTTAGGATTTCTGGCCACGCTTATTATAAATTTATTTTTTTAAAAGCACAGATTCAACTTAAATATCACAAAAGACAACTATTCACAATTAAATGGAAAATACTGCGTTTGAAATGACATGAAAATTGATGAAAGAAAAAAGTTGTATGGGACGACCGCCATATTGCTGTTACAATAAGTTCTGTCCATTCTATGACATTGTGGTAAGTCGGCATCCTGACTATATTTTATTAGATATAAAATTGTTTTTAAGGGTTTTTATATTAAAAAATTAACAAACATCAAACGTTAAGGTGTCTTGCAAAAAAAAACTCAATTTTGTAAACATATTCAAACAAAGACATGGCAGAACGAACTGAATAGAAACACACGCGACGGATGCTAGAATAAACATAACTCTGGTAACTGGTAAAATGGTCAGCGAGAGCAAGGTAGACGGAGGTATAGTAACTGAGTGTGTAACGCCGTTCTTCCATGTAGCTATTCACAAGCGACGCTACCGCTACCTGTCAAACAAATTTGCTAGTGTAGCACCTAGCGGCGTTTTCAAATACTAATAACAGTATGGAAAACACAGACGAGCGGCGATCGCGTCGCTTGAAGGTAGCTCCATGGAAGAACGGCGTAAGAGTAAAATAACCCAATCTGTCAGTGTACAAAACTTTGGTCTACTTCAGCGGACTACTGAATTTGACACATATAATAATATTAGACATACATTGCGTATTATGGAGTTGATTTTGTGCTTTCAACTAGTAAAAATAACGGCGCAGATATGTGAAAGAGTACTGTAGTAATAAAAAATAATAAAAATACCAAAATTTCCCGATGGAATTTTTTTCTTTAAATTAATTTTATATCAAAAATTAATATGATTGAGAAAGCATTAAGCATTTAAAAATAAATATTAACAAACAATATGAAGCCACAAAGAGTAGAATTTTAATAAAATAAAGTAACACATTTAGTAATATTTGTATTATAATATTATGTAGAACTATTGGAGTCCTCAATAATTAATTAGTGGTTAACAAAATTAAAGCATAAAATGCATATTTTATTTACGATAGCAAAAGGACAAATATAAAGTAGACCCCAAAATCAGAGAATTCTTGCCTGCGTGTTGTTTCTTCTTCCTGTTGATGGCCGCACCGATGAGGCATGTCAGATCATCTTCGCTGATATTATTTCTAAGTGCATCACGGAGGCTAACCTCTGCATTACCAAACAAGCAAACCTAAAGGGTACAAAATACAATATGTAAGGGGGCATACATTAATTATGCGAGCAAAAAAAGGGGAGGGGGGCAGGAAAATCTCACCAAATCTCATTATACCGAGGGAGGGGGTCAATATCAAATCTCACGTCAACTTTAAACAACATCTTAAGATTGTTGTGTCGAACAAATCAGAGCAAAACTAACTATGATATAGAACTTATATGAACAAATTTTTCATGTTTAATATTGGATTTTTGGGTATCCAAAACTTTAAAGCGATTTTCTGACACTCACTTGACATTTTTAAAGCCGGTGAAAAGTTTAAATCAAAATCCACTTGACCGATTCTTTTAAAATTTTGTATACCACTTCCTTACATGAATGAAAATCGGTGTTTTCACTTCTAAATGTCATCAAAAATATAAAAATCAAAAAAAAAATCATCCCTGCAATACCTTAGGAAAGTGGTTATCTAATTAATTCTGTTTTATTTTTTGATTTCACATGATCCAGTCATGAGTTGTAACATTACTTTAACTACTGTGTATTTATGGTAAAATAAACGATTAAATTTTTTTTTTCGATGGTAATAAATTTAAATCAAATAGTACCAATTTATGTTGAAAGGAAAAATTGATGTAGGTTCGTAAATTTAAATTTCGACCAAATAAAATGCCCTTTTTACAATGTTTCAATTTTCATTTTATATTTCATTATATTAAAACATTACTTTGGTAAGATAATTTATTTAATAAACTTATTATGAACTCACAAAAAATTGCTAAAGTTGGGTCTAAAATCACAAAAAACTCATTCCCAAATGGCCTCAATTTTATATTTAAGAATACAAATAAATTACATTACTCACATCGGCAATAGATATTTCTTATACATTTTGATTTTTTTTTATTGTTTGAACAATTTGAAACAACTTTCTCAATATAATAATATCAAAATAAAGTGGGAATTCAGTTGGTAAAATCGTAAAATATGTCAGAAATTGGTGCAGTCAGAAATAAGGTGTTTTACCTTAAATTGTAAATTTTATGATATAAAGACAAAATGTAAATATATATGAAAAAGTTCTCACCTTTAGGTTTCCATCAGCCGTTAGTCGAATGCGGTTACAGGAGCCACAGAAGTGTTCCGACATGGATGTTATAAAACCTAATTGACCCTTAAAGCCAGGAACTTTCCAAGCCTAAAAAAAAGTGATATAAATTAACAAATACGGATTTGTAGCCTTTGTCAGTTATCAATCTATGGTACATTCGCAACTACACTGCCAAAATATACCAAAATATGAAATTGAAGTTTTGCATAGTGAAGGCAGGCAAATTAAATTTAGAATAAATCATCAGATTTAAAAAAAAAATTACATTATGTCCACACACACACCTTGAGGAAAAAAATCCCCCAGGGCCTATGTCATCTTGGAAGATGCTGTGTGGAGATCTTTTATTATATGCATTACACATTTTATTTGAATGAGGGGTTAAACACAATAATATAATGGCCACTAAACATGATCAAGTTTACCGTCCAATTTGCACAATCAAGTCGGCAGGATCGAAAATCGATTCTGTCTTCAAGTACACTTGTACGCAAATTGAGTCAAGTTTATTTAATCTGTGACCGGGCGGCATTTTCATATTCAAAAGCCATGTTGAATAAGATTTTAAGGTGTCAAGTGGGCAAACCGTCATTCACCAAAAAATTGGGTTGTTTCAACCTCCGTCAGAAGAAATTTCAAAGAAAATATCATAGGACCAGTCATTTCAGAAAATTTCAAGTGTAAATTTCCTTCAAATTGTCATTCACCAAAAAATTGGGTTGTTTCAACTTCCGTCAGAAGAAATTTCAACAAAAATACTATAGAAATGTGAAGTGCAATTTTTGAAATGTGATCAGCCGAATTCGAACATTTAGGTTCCATGGGAGGCGCATGCGCAGACATCAAAATGTGATTCGGCGGGGAACACTGAGTGAAATTTCCAAATTTATCGAATGTTATCTTGGAGTTGAAACAATCCATTTCGTATTTGAGATGAAGGAAGACGTGATTGCGTGTCAAATTTGAAATGAAAAAAATAATCTTTTCATTCTTTGAAACATTTCTATGAAATGTTTGTTGAAATTTCTTCTGATGGAGGTTGAATCAACCCAATTTTTCAGTAAATTACGATTTGAAGGAAATTCAAACGTGAAATTTTCCGAAACAACTGGTTCTAAGTCGATCTTATCGACCTTGCATCTTCTCTAAAATAAATCTGTGGGTTGATTTTCTCATGAAAATGGAGCTATAGAAATCATCCAAACATCATAATTATTAACAATTGTTTTATTTAAAATAATCCGTAATAATAAGTCATTTGCGTGTACTTATAAATGAAAAGTTACTCATTGGCTTTTACTTTAATGTTTGCCGAGTATTAAAAACAGTTAGTCATCACACGTATTTTGGGACTTTTTTAATGCAATTAACTTAGATGTAGCTCACAACCTTAAGCGATGCGCGACAGTTTCGTACTAAAACTACAAAATCGAAAGTATTCCAATCAACAAATGTTTTGCTTGTCATTTTGAGATTCCTACACTGCGTCTATATATATATAGTAAAGTCATTTATAACCAATGACAACGATTTTGTAGATTTAGTACTAAACTGACACGGGTTATTGCCGAGTATTGAAAATCTAAATATAAACATTTCAATTAATTTTACAAACCTTTGACGTGTCATTAGGTGCGTTCTTTAGAGCTGCAAATGTCGGCCATTGCGTCTTAATTTGATCGACCATTTCTTTATAACTAACCATGGTGTTATCTTTCCAGTTATTACCACTAAATGGCATGTATTCTATGAATCTACAATAGAAAATATAAAAAAAAAACTCTGTTTAACATAATTGTGATTTTTTTAATTACTTAGTAATTTGTTGAATAAACTTGTTTTGAGGATCTAAGATATTTTACCACTAAAAATAATTATTATTTGACTTCTAATTTTGTAACTAACCTGATGTCAACATTTCTGTCTTTAGTGAATTCAACAAAGTCATTAACTTCATTGTCATTGAAACCTGCAAAACAAAGTTAGTTGTATATCGTCGTTTGGCATGCAATTTTTCCAATATTTGAAAGCCATTTGATTAATTACTTTATGATAAAATATATATTGTTCTCAGACATGGAATTTGCTAAATAAAATACCTCTCATGACAACACAATTTACTTTGACAGGGCTGTACCCCAGCTGCAGCGCCAAGTCTATTCCTGCCATAGCCCTTTCAAATCCCTGGAAAAGAATTTATAATAATATAGTTATCAAATCTTAGGAAACATAATAGATATTTATTTATCAAGATATTATAGTCGCAGATGGAGGCGACTTGGATATGTACTTGGAATGCCAAAAGACCAACTTCACACAAAATACTGTTGGCAGTTCAGAAAGAAGATGTCGGAAAAGACAAGCTGGGGAAAGCAAAGAAGTGGCACAAGTCAGGGAAGCCTGGAGACACTGCCTCGAAGTGATAGGTCCCGAACCCGAATAGGACAAGGGATTATAGCTTATAAAGCTTAGAAACTGTTGTTGTCCGGGTTGTCTTACAAACTCTTTAAATAAAAACTTTGGGGTCAACAAAACACTTTTTTTTTATTGGTGATAGATTATAATGAGCTTGGATAGCTTTATTAGCAGGCGGTAGGAATGATTCTGGGCCTCAAACATGGGCTTGCAATCGTAATTTAAATCTGAATCCCGGCATTATCAACAGCCAGTGCCATCTATGAGTAACCTCTTAAACTACTATCTACTATATCACAGAAACTCACTCGACTTCTTGCCATCTTCTCATACTTGTCAGGTTGGAGAGTGTCCAGAGATATGTTGATGATGTCCAGCCCCGCCTTCTGTAGAGCCACCAGCTGCCGGGTGAGGGTCAGTCCGTTTGTGGTCATTGCCACTGTCTCCAGGCCTGGCAGACATTTCAAACATTCTAAAACATAAAAGAATAATGTTTAGTGTTTCAAAAAATATATTAAAATTGATTGGGATCAAACGCTAGTTCTGACTTTTAACTTGTCGTTTGTTATTGTTTGTGTGCGGTTCCCATGGATACAAATCATACATTGATATGTTCACTTCACTTCACTCTACATGTGACAAATGTCAATTGTGTACATATGTTGGGGGAATGTTTGGCGTATTTCCCGACTGTCCACCAGTGCCAAGGGGATCAATGACTCTAGTTCCTCGGAGCATCTTCCATTGAAATACCTGTAGAACAAGGCTACCATTACGACCTGATGCGTGTGTTCTAAAGATTTCAATCCGTTTGTTAAGATGGTAGTATTTATCAAATGGATAATAATAATAATAAATAATCATTTTTTAATTTGACGATTTCCTTTGGACAGTGTTTAGCAAAGCGTGTGCCACGGCATACTGATGTACCGTAGTCATTGGTTGGTGTGCCTCACCGCAATGTTACATAAGTAACTCTCACGATTCATCTTTCAAAACATAAAACAAATCACAAAAAGCAAGCAACGTGATCGCTAATATGCTAGTTAAATCCAAGAAGCCCTTTTCTCTCGCTGAAACTTTAATTTCACCTGTCTGCAAAGAAGTTGACAAGATTATGATTAGCCAATAAGCCGCTAAGGAAATCGAAAAAATACCTGCGTCTGTGATATTTCTAGCCAGACATTGGTTATTGATATTTCTAGCGATGTTAATTGAAAAATTAAGGCTTAGTGGAGTTTTTAATATCAATGGTCACGCGCATCTCATCTCAAATGTGAGGTACACTGACAGAAATGAAAGAGGACCTTTTATTTTGTCTGCCAATAACTGGTTTACCACTGGAGAAGAAATATTTATAGTAACAGACCAGTACTTCAGTGAGCATCATTTAGAATGCAAACAACTGCATAAGCATTTATATAGACAGAGCTGCAGATATGAAGGGAAAAAATAGGGGATTTTTAATATTAGGGATTCTGAAAAAATCCGTAATATTAAAAATTTACATTGTTTTTTCCACATGGAAGCATTAATGATGAAGTTTCTGTGTGATGAATTGCTGTCTGTTCTACAACAAGTCGTCAATTACATCAAGTCGCGATCGCTGAACTCTCGTCTGTTTAATACAGTGTGTCAGGAAATGAGAGCAGAGCTGTTTAATACAGAAGTACGATGGCTTTCTCGCGGAAAATCAAATTTACGTGCTAAAAAATGAGACCCAGACGTTTTTAGAGACCCAGGGTTCAGATTTTACTTCTCTGATTAAAAAAGAAGAATGGGTAGCAAAACTTGCATATCTGGCGGACATATTCGTTCATTTAAATGAGCTCAACAAAAAAAAACAATATTAAAGGCTTTCGCGCTAAGTTGGTGTTATGGATCAGCCACGCTACCAATGGTAGTAGTACATAATGAAATTTTCTTAAATTTCATGGCTGCCAACTCAGAAAAAAAGTGCAGGCTTTGATAGTGAAACACTTGGAGCTATTAAACTCATATTTTCCTAAGTGTGACCTGCAATATATGAACTCAGTACCAAATCCATTCTCAGATAGACTCATCAAGCGACACTTGCCGATAAATGAGCAGGAGGAAGTCATGGAGCTAAAAACTAATTGGACATTACATTTTCCAAAACAGAGCATTTTCTGAACATTTTGGCTGCATATAAAAAATGAGTATCCACTTCAAATCTTGCTATTGCAATTCTCTTACCATTTGCCACGATCTACTTATGCGAATTGGGGTTTTCAACTCTCATTACGATTAAATAAAAAAAGAGAACGCCTGAGGTGATGATTGATGAAGAGATGAGAGCATCATTATCGACGATTGCTCCAAATTTTGATCGCCTGTGCTCAGTTAAGCAGGCTCACATATCTCATTAAACATCTTTCATATTATATTGATTTTAATAATAAACTTTAACCGCTTGGGCACATAAGCTTGTTTTCACGACAATTTAACGTAGGTAGACATAGGAATGATGTATGCCCCAAACCTGAGTTATTAAATAAACATTTTTTTTTTTTTACATTATCGCTACACAGGAGGCCTTGAGGAAAACAATTTCTCTCAGGGCCTATGTCAACTTTGAAGATGCTGTGTGGAGGGTCTTTTTGAGGAGAGGAAGGAGTGAACATGGGTCTTGAAGAGATCCATGAGGCCGGCAAATCGTTCCACAGCCGAGCTGTTGAATTCAAGAACAAGTCGTAGAAGCGACCCGTTCTCATGTGACAAATGTCAACTGTGTACATATGTCGGGCACACTTTGGCGTGTTTCCCGACAATCCCGAGGGGATCATTGACGCTAGTTCTTCGGAGCATCTTCCATTGAAATACCGGTAGAACAAAGAAATTTCTTTGGTGTACCTCTAAAATTTCTAGATTTGGTAGATGCACCTTGAACACAAAAAGTTTGCGGAACACCGCCTTAGGATATGCGTCCTTCCCGTGTTTCAAAAAATTTTTATAACTCAGGTACGGGGCATACGTCATTCCTATGTCTACCTACGTTAAATTGTCGTGAAAACAAGCTTATGTGCCCAAGCGGTTAATAATTCATCAAATATTTGAAATGAATTTTCTCGTTTTATGAAGTTCTGTTATTATATCGTTTTAGGCTAGTTGTTTCATAAAACTTAAATAATCACAGAACTTGAGTAGAACTTTCAATGTGAAAATTAACTTTTTTTGAACAACCTTTCCTTAGAAATTCAAGGTTCCAAATTTAAAAAGTTCATGCTGGTACGTACGGACCATGGAAGTAAGAAGCTATGGAATGGCAATAGAACCAGTATTTCATACTAGAAAATGAAGCATATTTATAATGTACGTGATACTTAACCTCTTGAATTTGGGATGACATTTGGCCACATGATAGCCGTTCTCCTTAGAAAATTAATTTCAACGCATTCCAAGAAGCTACATTACTTAAAATTAAAAGCAACATCTGGAATGATATTGGCGCAAGCGATTTTGACCTTGTCGTTGGACAGTTTCTTTATACATAAGGGTTAAAATCGTATATCATTTTTTTTTTTTATTAAATTTGATCTGGATGCCGGAGTCTGAGCCACAGATGACAGGTTAAGCTCCGCCCTCACCTGCCTGTTGTAATGGTAATGCGGTAAGCAGGTAAAGGGCCGCATTGGGGATTTATGTTAAATGAATGTGATTTTTCATGGCAAATAATTAGTAAATTTACTTATAATGTGTACAATGTCCTTCCTGACAGTCGGTTCTCCGCCAGTGAGCCTGATCTTGGTGACCCCCTGCTTCACAAACACTTCGGCCAGCTGCAGCAACTCTTCAGTGGACAGCAACTTGTCTCTCGGGGTGAGCTTCACACCTTCTGCTGGCATGCAGTAGGTACCTGAAATTATACCTATTTTCAATTAAGGAGAAAGGAACCTGGGTGCACCACTATTGAGTCAATAGTATTACTGCAAATATCTGCATGTTCGGAGTTACACTATCGTTCGTCTGTTAATCCGTCGCAGGCCGCAGTCCCCCCAGCGGGTCCGGATTTTTGAAGCGATTTTGTCCCTTATGTATATAGAAATTGTATGAAGAACAAGGTCAGAATCTCTTGGGCCATTCTCGTTCTCGACATAACGAAATACTGGATAGCGAATAGCCTCTCCGAATAATACAAATTAATTCACAATGACGTGCCGGGCATCAAATATGGCCGACAAAATGGCCGCAGCTTGATAATATGAACGGAGTTGTATTTGAAGTCTATATTTTTTAATAAAAATAAAACACTTTTTTGTTTTAAAACCACGATATTTATTAATTTAGTTTACCGACCGGTTTGGCTTTACTCAAGCATCTTCAGGGTACAAATTAATACTAAGCGAAACCGGTCGGTAAACTAAATTAATAAATATCGTGGTTTTAAAACAAAAAACTGTTTTATTTTTATTAAATATGTCAAACCACAAAGTGATTGCTTTCTACAACAATTCTATATTTTTTCATAGTTTTTTTATATAAGGTGCACAACCCCTATAGAAAATCGCATTTAACCTTTAAGTACTGGCGTGGGTGTCTCACAGACGGCAAGTTAACAAATATGAGTCTTATTTCGAAGTCTTTAAAGATACCCCCGCGCCCTTCCCCTTAGCTTCGGTATCGAACACGGCGATCAAAAAGAAGTACTAAGTACAATTGCATTGAATGTCGCAAGCCTATTTGTCTTGGGTGTTGAAAAACAGTATGCGTGGACTGTGTAGACAACAAGTGATTAATTCTAAAATATTTACGTGATTTCAAAAGCAATCACTACCTAAGTTATACTATAATGAATACTGATGTTTAAAAAATAAAAACAAATACAAAAAATGTCAAAATAATTTTATTATAGCTAAGATTATAACGAATATTTGTCTAGTTGAGCGAAAAATAGGTTATATAATTTGTATCAAATAAATATTGATCTCATTTTAAATGTTGTTGTTTTTTGTACTTCCTTAGTAAAATAGTAATAAACGAATCATAATACAAGTTAATAATGTGCAAGTCAGTAAATATAAATAATCCATTTCGATTATTTATGAAGCCGTCTGAGATCCGTCACGTCATCATTTATTTATTTATTTATTTATATAATACATGTTACATAATTGTGACATTTACATAAAGTTGATATATTAAATCACCATACTAGGCGGCTGCATGTATCATGGTGACCAATATAGTATAGTTACATTGTATGAAATATGAAGTCTAGTGTAAACATGGAATTAGTATAAATCATGTTAAATATTGGAAAAATTATAATAAAAAGTAGAAAATAGAAAGGAGAAAAAAAGTACATTAGCATTAGATTATAAAAATGTACATAACTTTTTTTTTCTTTTTTAATATGTGTGCTTGCAAGCACACATGTATAATGTATGTGTATAGGTGGACACATCTATACAGACATGAACATACATATACATAGCCATACATGCACCTACGTACATAAATACATGCACATATACGTACACAATCAGACATATACATACATATATATGCACACCTACATACACATATACATATACCAACACTTACATATAATATATACACACACCTAATTTCCACATCCTCACAATTTATGATATGACTTAACCACGTCAGTACTTAAAGGTGAAGTAATTGAAGATCGAAATTAGTTATTGAAATTGTAAAAGTAGAAAATTCCTTTACCAAAAATGAATAAATTTAAATAATGATTCAGACAATATTTTTTACTCCTCAGTTTTTATGAGCTAACAGAATCTAAGCGTAATATTTATAATATACATTATATCTTGCATAATGTCGCTAATAATATTGATCCAAACAATAAAGTGTGTCATGCGATAATCTTAAGATAAACATCAGTATTGGCCTTCAGGTGAGAAAAAACTTGGTTGTGGGTATTTTTCCTCAGTACTTGAAACATAAGCATTCAACACTTAAGTATAACTACATAATTATATATTTTAACACAAGGTAAAATAATGATCTTGATTGAGAATTGCAAGATAAATAAAATAAAGTTTTGTATTAGAAATATGACAAATTAGTAAATATGTTCACAAATATCACTTCTTATTTTAATAAATACAATTATTCAAGAGGCTTTTAGCTATCCTAACACTGTAAGTGACCAAATAAAATAAAGTAAGATAGCGTAGGGCGTAGGGACACATAAGTATAAGAAGGACAACCTACTGGCAGTATATCATCTCATCGTCATGTCATCTCATACAGTGTTCCACATGTTTAGTGTAAGCGAGGAAGCGTATTTTATCATCTGTCATACCCGTGATGTAGAATGTGGTACAACTTTTTTTCCCACTTAAGAAGTTTTTTAAGAAAACTACTTAACCTTCCAGCGGGAGCGCTGTCGTAAAATTTACGACAAATACGCCTTATCGCTTCCCCCAGTTTTACCTTTTAGTCGCAAGCAACTTCGAGCTATTGGAGGGTCAGTGTCTCTCTAAACTGCAGACGTACCGGGTGCGTTTAGAAGTTTTTGTTATTCATTGATATTTGGAAATTTCCGTTGCAGCGTAAATTTTACGACACATGCCTGAAAGTGAGAAAAATACCAGAAAGCCTCGGGTAATACTGGACTACAACTAACCCAAAGGCGAGTGGAAACAGTCGACAAAATGTGAGCCACTTACTCGGTCTCTAGAATAACAAAGAGATGGCCATGTGTAATTTTCTACACTCTAATTGAATAGAAATTTGCCTGATCAAGGCTCCAAAGCATTAAAGAATTTTCCTAAAAAAAATTGGCTTTGACCATGATAAACAAGCATCTTATCTTCAGATCAAATGTCAAACATTTACCTAATATTTATATAAAGAAAACACCATTCACATGGAGAAAACTTGATGACGTAAAATTTAAGGAGTTTAAAAGGTTAAGAGAGTTTCACTGTATTTGTTGTATCTTTTAAGTGTGCCCGGTCCTATAACTATTTTGTTCGTACACACATTTTTTTTAATGTCTATCATTGTCAATGTTTGAATTAATAATTTACTGGAAACACAAGATTGTTTGTTACTTTTACTACACGTTTCGGGTTGATTTTGTGCAACAATAATGGGTCTATTTGTATTGTAATGCTATTTGGCTTTCTATGACATAATTGAAATATATATAAAACAAATAATAATAATTTTCAAAGCGTTATAGCATTTCTACGTCAGAGATTTGTGGATATTGTTAAAACAATTAGCATAATTGGACCCAGTTAAGGCAATTTAAAGACTCAATGGTGCAAACAATCGCAGGAAAGTAAAACTAATAAAGCTGTATATGTCAGTAGGTACTAATGGACATAATGTGTATGCTTTATTCCATTTCATTATTTTAGCTACCAGGGTTTCATGATTCCAATTAGGGTTTGCATATCCCGCACTATTTTCAAATCCCAAGTGATAGTGGGACAAAATTTAGAAATCTTACTGGGTTTTTTATTAAGGGGTATTAAATTGAAATAATGCAAACATTATTTAATTACTTATATTTTTTACTGGTATATTAACCTGTCATTGGCCGTACGTACTCCGGTGTACCATCGATTTTGGAAGCGATTTTGTCCCTTATGTATTAAGAAATTGTATGAAGAACAAGGTCAGAATCGCTTGGGCCATTCTCGTTCTTGAGGTAACGAAATATTGGATAGCTTCTAGCCACTCCGAATAATTCAAATTAATTCACAATGACGCGCCGGGCATCAAATATGGTGGACAAAATGGCTGCCGCTTGATAATATGAACGGAGTCGTATTCAAAGTCTATAATTTTTTCAATGTTTTCGATATAAATCCATTGTGGAAAGCATAGATTTGAGTGGTTATTACGAAGATCGTTTTATCTAGATTATTTTGATGTAATTTTTGTAATATATCACAAAAGAAATGTTATAAAAATTGAGTTCGTAAGAAAGGTGAGAAATGTCGAATATTTTACGTCGTATTGAAAAAAAAATTTCCTATGCTGGTTAAAGAAATAAAATTATAAAAAAGACATTGAAAACGTCCAGAAGGTAGTAAATCATTAGGACTTTTCGTATCAATCATCTTTGGTAGTAATGTTATAAAAAGATATTGAAAAGGTATTATGGATAAACTATGGTGAGCCTGTCACCCGTACGTGACCGGAAATTTGTGCACAAAAGCACAGTAGTAAAAAACACCCTCTCTGCTTTTACAACAGTTGGTGTACACCAAGTAACTGGATGGAGACTGGAGACCTCTCCCCCCCTCTGGAGACAGGAGAAGGTCAAATATCCTCCATAAAAGGCTGCTTTAATACATTTTGGTGTAACATTTTTCACTTCTCTAATGCATTTTTTTTCTTCTTTTCATTGTTATTTTTGTATTATTTGTCTAACTTCCTTTTTTGTTATTTCAAAATATGGAATGTAGTGCATTGCACTACTCCTGGATTCCACTTTTCTGGAATAAACTATTATAATTATGGAAATTAAACTTCAATTAAACTTAATTACTTCAAGAAAGAATTATTTACATTCGGAGAGATGGTAAAAGATGCATTAAGGTGAATGTCAAAAGAATTCATATTCTACGCTTTCGTGGATGGCGCGCGTATAATAATTTTACTTATAAACGCTTTTTACAAGTCTTGCTTTGAAATATTAAGAAAAATTTATGGTTCGCGAAAGTACATAAGCAATATGAATATTAACAAATAGTTTTGTTAATTAAAAAACTTAAATCTTCAAGAAAGGCTAACAAATACAATATTTCATCGGTGATTCAATCCAGTATTGTATTTGTTAGCCTTTCTTGAAAGATTAAAGTTTTTTAATTAACAAAACTATTTGTTAATATTAAATTGCTTATGTACTTTCGCGAACAATAAATTTTTCTTAATATTTCAAAGCATAACTTGTGAAAAGAGTTTATAAGTCAAAATACTATACGCGTGCCATCTACAAAAGAGTAGAATATGAATTCTTTTGACATTCACCTTAATTGAGATAATTAAATAAAAAATAAATAAAGTTACGTTTTTAGTCAAAGTTCAAAATTTCCCTTATAAAATGATCCCTTTGCCGCCATTTTGGATTTTTTTTATGGATTGATGTTTGAGAAAGTTTTGTTTCTATCTAAATATGCATAAATTTAAAATCCAATTCAACCTATTTTGTGCATGTAAATAGTTCGCTTCTTGTAGTAATTGTTGAAACGATATGTAACTCTCGTAATATGTGCATCAAATTTGACTGCAACTTTCCCGCAACTAAACAATGAAACTTTTAGAAGATTAAATCTTTTAGAAATTAAAATATTCTAAATAATATTAAAACGTACATTTATTCATTAATATTATAATGTACACAACTTGTTATTATAATATTATAATGTACAAACTGATAATATTTACATAACTTTCCGTACATAATGCGTTATGTTCACTATTATTTAAATTGCACGCCACTTACATCGTAAATTACATTTTTCCGTCAAAGATATGCGAAGATATGTATGCCGGCGTCCGAAAGTATCGACAAGGGGGTCAAGGGCTTCCTTCTTTATCTAAAAATTCAAGACATGCGAATCAAAACACAATCTAAATATAATGTAACAAAATAATAAATTAAAACTTTCTTATTACGTTCAATGAAGGCGAAGAACTCGAGCTAAGGAATTTTACAGAATACTGAGTATAAAATGAGAAGTAGTTTTTTTGGCATGTTTTAAATAATCCTTTGGAAAACATATCAAAATATTTTATATAAAAAATTCAAATATTCACATCGACTTGATAGAATCGCGAACTTAATCAAATTCCACGGATAAAACAAAAAAAAAACTTTTTGACAACCGACGTTGTTGCCACCTCGATTTGAGTGTTGCCATTTTGGAATCTATATTCCCGCTAAAACCTACCTAATTACAAATAATGTCATGAATCCTTGTGATGGTTCCGTGTCTCAGACGGTTCACTCGAGTGAAGGTCTACTCTATGGTTAAGCTGGAATCAGACAGTTCACTCGAGTGAAGGTTTACGCCATGTTTTTTCGGCCTAATCGTCCATCTTCGTTTCATTCCATGTTCAGACGGCGCTATAGAAATAAGCGTTCACTCGTCCATTCCCACCACAGCGTCGCCGAGCGAGGTCAACCGCGCTGGAATTCGTTTGATTTCCAGCGCGGTCCGGCCCCGAATTTTAAGGAAAAACATGTCAGATGCACCGATTTTTACGACATTTTGTCGACACAATTAAATAAAAATAAATATAAAAAACAGTATTGTTTCGTCTTATATACCTTTTTATTTTTTATGACATAATAATAACACAATTTGATTTCACTTTTTTATTACGAACATTTTCGTACAAATTAATAATCTTACATATATTAAAAAATATATATAATACATGGATAATAAGGGAAACCCAAAAATGTATATGAGAGGTGTTCCCAAAAGCAAACAAATTAGCTGAACGAATACCATTTTGACGTTTTGCGTGCGATGTGATAGCGTCCTTCCATGGTCCTTCCCGTACAGGACGCGAGACAAATTGATAGAGATTTCACTCGGTGTTCAGACGTTTCACTTTGCTCTCTTCCGCGCGCATGCGCGCGCAAGTGAAGGATGCCGAATGAAAAAATCCAACATTGTTGGATCGGTTCACTTGAAGATTTCATTCGGCAATATTCGGCACTTTCGTTTCATTTCATGTTCAGACGTGTCATTCCGAGTAAACTAGGCCGAATGAAGTGCGGAAATGAGCCATTAGTGAACCGTCTGAATGGCGCTTTACTCGAGCAAATGTTCCCAACTTCGTTTCACTTATATTTCATTTCGATTTCAGACGTGTCATTCCGAGTAAAATAGGCCGAATGAAATACAGAAATGAACGATTAGTGAACCATCTGATTCCCGCCTAATCGGACTTTGAGATCTCAGCGTCTGAATTCCCTTAATAAATTTATTCAGACACTATACTTCCTCACATGATAACTCATCACATCAAAACTCACATTAACCTAACCTAAGGTTAAAAACCCCAATTATCGAGACATGATGAATTATCATGTAAGGAATTAACATCCGATGAAAAGTTTTTTTATTTATTTTTTTTTTATTTATTTAACATTCTTTTTTTTACATATTTGAACATTAAGTCCCGTTAAACTGATTTATATCAGTTTGTCAACGGGTTCTTTTACAAATAATTTTTAGAGAATTTATAAAATATACATTATATATACATACATTCACATATTTTTACATATATAAAATAAAGAGCAGAGGAAAAACGAAAGAAAGAAGAAGAAAAAAGATTATAAAAATGGAAAAAACATTAAAAACGAAAATTAGTTATACTCAATAATCATACACTTAAAAAGTTTCCACTATACATTCTGGTCACCATTTGTGATATGCCTCTATTTTCGGCGAGGAATATTATTATCTAAAAAAAATATACCAGGAGGAACAAATTTAAAAAAGCTATGAAAGTTATTAATTACACATTTATTCTAGAATTACAAATAGCAGGAGTTGATTTTAACTCAGGGGTCTACTTAATTAATTAAAAACTTAAATTTAGAATGTACAATTGGTTAAGTCTACGAAAATCTCCTCAATGTATAAAAAATAGCCTGAAAAAATTTCCTTCCCTTTGTTGATGTCGATGTCTGGTTCTTCGATTTTCACGTACACTCACATTCACTAGTTATTGCACTTTATCACTACGATTACTTGGCGGTAACTGCATGGGCTGTCTCACCTGGGAGCGGGGAGACGATTCTTCTGCGGACGGTGGCCGGCGACTCGTGAGTTACTTCTTGGTCACGCGAATGTTATGGAAGAGCCTCGACGGTGGCTTGAAGAGGTGCGCGAAGGTTGGCTTCCTCGGCGGGAAGCTGCTGGTAACTGGGCAGCGGACTGAACCAAAGGGCGGTCCGTATGCTGGTCGACAGAGTGTACACGTCTGAAGAGCGGAGTGTACGGGGAAGAAGTTCGCGAACTGGATGGTGACTGGGTGGCGGACTGGGCCCGAAGAGCGAATCAGTATGCAGGTTGGCGTTACTCGCGTAAACTCCGAGGATTCTAATGAATATTGGTCGCACGGTGGTGGGTCAGAGACGCGAAAGACAACTTCCTCGTGGCCCTCCAAAGGGAGGAGAAGGAAAGTGAGCGACGACTATCGAGCGCATCGAGCGTTTGAACTCCCGCCTCCTGGCTTCCTGTGTCGCCTCTAGCGAGCTTGTGTAGAACTAATTTAGTTCCTTCTTGTTCCGCTTCTCAAAACTGCAATGGCTACATGGCGTTGTGGTCGTCTTATGGTTGTCAACTTCAACGCGAGAGGGCGCTAATAGTCTCGTTTGTAACTTTTGAATTCAATTGATAACTCAACATAATTACGTTCTTAAGGCTAGATTACAATAATATTCTTAACTCTAATAATTTGAAAATAATGCATATTATAATTGAGGGGTTTAAAAGCAAAAACACCACTCTCCAAAAGTATTGTTTTCGGTAAATCGCAAAAAAAATTATCAAAGAATACATCGCATTTTTCATAAGATTTTTTAGTAGAAATTTAAAAAGTATATATTCCAAAGTGAATTTTTATAATAAAAAATGTTATAATAATGTGTTCATTGGTTCTGTTGAATTTATTTTAAATTCAGATTTGTGATTGGCTTTTGTAGAGAGTGGTGATTTTGCTTGTTAATCGCTGTAGAGAGTGGTGATTTTCATCCAAACCCTATTTGACCGATTTTTCCATGGTTTGCAGTTGATTTTTCTAGGGATCTCAAAAACCATCTTGTTGCTACGGACATTGCGCATTAGACATGGGCAGATTCATTCACAATAGTGAATCGATTCAGTCTGATTCCCTTGGCCTTTTGAACTGATTCCTTTCATTCGATCCTTTAATTCATAAAATTCCAAAAAAAAAATATATATATATACATGTATATAATAATAATAAAATAAAAATTTAGACACTGATCGACGAAAACCACGACGACGGGGTTTTTAATGTGATGTTATGACAGCAAAACCGATAGAAAAAATGTATCATCAAATTAGTTTTACTAATTTTATTATATTTATTTTAATAAAATTAAACAGTTTTACTAATTTTTTTATATTTATTTTAATCAAATTAAACAGTTTTACTAATTTTATTATATTTATTTTAAACTTAAAATAGTTCCGCTTCGTGTGATCGAATATAAAACGCATTCTACCCAATTTACGCAGGGCTCGAAATCGGAAGTTTTCGACCTACGATGTAACTAAATTGACGGCTCGGCCCATGGGGGAATCGCACTGCACTGCCAAACGGATTTGCGGCAGGCATCGAGAATGAATTGTATCTTTTGAGCAGTGTCTTGTGTCTTGCCTGGGACTTGTGACTGGGAACTAAATTGACGGTTCCGCTGCGCGGGGACTAACGACGAACCGATTCGCAGCGGTCGTTAAGGATTGGATTAGGAACTTTCGACTAGCAAGTGTCTTTTGACTTGCTGTGACTTAATTTACTTGCGTTCCGCGAACCTAACGACTCGATAACTTCAACAGAGGCTGTACCGGACGTGTTTTGTGAATAATTAGTTGATATGTAATAAATTGTATCACGGGGTCAAGCAGTCCGTACAGAGACAAAAAATAAGGCTTGACCCCCCCCCCCCTCTTCCCTTTTGTACGTACCTACAACCTACCCTTTTTCAACTTTGCATAAGGTTTGAATTTGCGCAAAGTAGTCTCTTACAAAAACTCACCTTTGCGCAAATCCCGAATTATGCAAAGCCATTTTTTGCATAAAACTATATCTAAATACAAAATCAATTTATTATATGTTCAATTAAATTGTGCAGAGCAACTTTGCATGAAACCAAATCATGCAAAGTAACTCTGCACAAATTTCATATATACACCGCCTTCACCGGAACATCTCTCCCTGCTCTGCTCTACCTCCTCTGATCGACTTCACCACTGCACTGGACTTCTCATTTCGGCCGACCTGCTCACCTTCCTGAAAAGCATATTGCAATTGTCGATCGCCCTTATCAGGGCGCAGGTTTCCCCCCTACCTTCCTTCCCCCTTGCCTTCTACCTTTTTCCTAACATTTTTCCCAACCTTTCCCTTTCCCCACATTTTACCCCACTTTTCCCTTTACCCACATTTTACCCCACTTTTTCCTTTTCCCACATTTTACCATACTTTTCCCTGTACCCACATTTTTCCCTACTCTCCCCACATTTTTACCCCCTTCTTCCCTTTTCCCTCGTTTTTTCCCACCTTTTCCCCAGGCGTCGAAGCGGCCAGCCGGTCCCTTCCCGCTACATCGTCTGTGCGGCGGTCGGCTACAGCGCCCGTCCCGTACAGAGGCAGTACACACTCGATCATGGGAGCGGGATTTGAAAAAGAGGCGATCATACTAATTCGTTCATTCGTTGAATTAGTGGAACAGAAGTGACACAGAGATTGGGTTTGACCGCTTCGGTCCGGACAGACTTGTAGGACTATGACGACACAACTGAATAAGGAATACATTTGTTAATTCCATGAATGAGTGGGACATATGGGACTGTAAAAGAAATGCGTTGCTCTGAACTCGGAACTACTTCGTTCGACTCGCAACGTTTTGTCACCTGGGCTGGAGGTGTGGGGACTCTCTGACCTATGGGTTTTCCGCGCGGGATATACTATACGTGATAGAGGTAGTACAATGCATATAGCACATTACCTCCGGTATCTTCGCGGCGCGCGCTTATAGGTAACTTATCCGCGCAGTAAACATACAGAATAATATTAAATAAAATTTCTACGAAGCATTAAAATATGTAAATCGTTAACATAAAATATTTTTTTAATCAAAAATAAATAGAAATAAAAATATGGTGCCGTTTAAAAAATCTGTAAGGAATGAAGATTTAATTCCTTCTGAAAATGAGAATCAGATCGAGTGTGGTACAAGATTGAATTGATTCATTCAAATCATTCATTCAATTTTGCTCACGTCTATTGCGCATAGGTTGGCATTTGATCATTTTCGTAATAATTTGGAGAGTGGCGTTTTTGCTTTTTTTTCCTTTTTTTAACCCACGGCGGTTCAGTAAATAATTAAGTACCAAGAACTATTAAATATAATTATTTGTGGTATCTAAATACCTATCTACAAGTTAGTTTATTTTCTATACAAATAAATATAATTTCTTTCCAGCCAGCATCGGAATTAATTGAAATACTTTTATCATTTCTTTATCATCCTTATCACCAAGTTAAACATTATTTGACAGGCGCTTAAAAAATATACAGGGCCGAATCCGAAAAATAATTATTTTTTTCTTTGTTCCTTTGTAATTATTATTGAGTGAGCGTAGATCGACCGTTTGGCATTTCATCTGTCTGTAAATTTGTTTGTTACGTTCCATTTCTGGTTCAAGATGGTGGTCGTGGTAGTGAGCTATTAAGATGAAGCTATACCCCAAATTACTATTTAGATTTATCTTTACTACGAATCGGTTTACATTATGAATATGAAAAAAAATTGTGCTATGGATACATCGAAGCTTTTTCTACCTTCTCTGTGTATTGGAATTAAACTAAAATTATTAATTGCATTACAAAAAGTTTAAGCGTAAAGTACTAAATAATTTGTTTTTTTCATTACATATCTAAATATGAAGTTATATAAGAAACAACTTTTAAAAAATACCCCTTTATGGCTAAGATTATTTTTGCCTATTTCCATTGACAAATTTTTTCATTCTTGTAAAATTATTCATAAAAAAACCATTGATGCGCTACTTTCCTTGTGCTATTACCAAAATTTATTTATTTTTTACCGATATTACCAAAAACACGCGGAGTGCTAAAGGGGTAAGAAGTCAAATATTTCGGTCATTTATATTCCTCTTAACTGCCATTTTCTATAAAGATTGATAATTTAAAAAAAATATATATTTAAAAAAAATCATTTTTAGCTACGTATTGTTTAGTCTTAGCACTAGCTCACGAAAAGTCTAGAACCGCTTGTACATCACATCAAGCAGAAAATGTTGCTTGTTTCGTGATGGAGAACTTAGCTAGCCGAGGAATTGAACTCCAGACGCCTGAGTGGGAACCAGACGAGATACCTACTCAGCCACTGACCGGTCGTCTTCCCGAAGGAATCAATATGAATCGTATATAAATCAAAATGTAAAATGCGAAAAAAATTTAAACTTGGACGCGAGGTCTGTTTGAATTGTTTTCTAATCATTTCGAATTTGTTCGAACTTCGAATTCGAATAAATTCGAAATGCTCACTGAACTACTAAAAGGCAATGCTATCACCAATAGGAAAAACAGATGCCGGTAGCTCTTTCCACATACGGTCAACACATAAATGAGGTGGTTTCTCACCATCCTCCCAATAGCTTATCTACCCTGATAACGAATATTATTAAAAATAAAATACTCGCAGTGGTTAGAAAACTCGGCCAACGTATCCAATATATAGCCACTATTCATAGGTTCGAGTACCGAATTATAAACTCCAACTCAATAAATAAATAAACCGTAAATCGAAAATATTCGTCATTAGTGTAGATAAGCTATTAACAGGATGGTGAGAAAGCCCCTGAGTCGAATAAACTACCCGTTCTATGAAACCAACGTAACTTATATTATTTGAGATTTATGATTTCAAGTTTCTTATTAAAATGAGGGTAGGTAATACGGTACACATTATATTATTGTCGTAAATCCAGTTTGAAAATAAAGCCTGTGCCGACCCTAATCATAGTGTTATGAATATGTAATGTTTTTCAGGGCACGGGAGGTCACATACTACATTACTGTATTCGTATATTGTGCTTATCTTTGCCGTGGTGGTGCCATATCGGAATTTTAGTTAGGTAGTTTAAATAGACTGAACGGTCCATAAAAATGGCGTTGTTTCGAAGCGGCCGGTTGGTTTCTCGGTGTTTATCGAAGAATAGTGTAGTGGTAAGGACTGTTTATTGTTCACATATAGATTTCAAAAATATATCGGTTATGTTGATTTTAATAAGTATGTTTCATTTTTCAGTCGTTATCGACAACTTCACAACCTAAACCAGAACAGACTTATGCGAATGCGGAGCCTAAATATGTATTCCCAGGATGTAAAGCTCCCTTTACGACAGAACTGGCATTCACGGAATCAAAACATTATAATCCCATCCCAATATACAGTATCCTTTCAAATACGGGGGAGATAGACAGCAAAGAAAATCCGGATTTGTCCCAAGAAGTAGTGACCAAAATGTATAAGGACATGACTCTGTTGAATACGATGGACAAAATCATGTACGAATCTCAGAGGTAAACAACTTAATCTGTATCTATAATACCTACACATCATTCGTGACGTAATGTGTTATTTTCTTGTACATGGCATATGTACAGTAGGCTCTCGTATATTTTCCGAGCACATCAAATTATAATGATAACATTATTTAAAAAAAAATATACTTAATGATTTTACCCAATTTATTTTAAAATGTATATACGGTGTAACAGGACGTACTCGAGGGATTTTAACCAGCGATTCCTGAGCTTGTTTGGAGTAAAAAATATCTATCATTTTGCTGTACGGTGACATTTTTTTAAAAATTAAAAACATATTTTTTTTGTTTTTTCCACAAACCGTCGCTGATCTTGTTTTTCGGGTAAATGATCCGGCAAAACCCCGCTAACCCCTTCCCCCTATCCGCCAGCCAACCCCGCGCAGCGTGCTCCCTCGCTCTCCCTACCGCTATTTCGCTCCCTTTCCTTTGTGTACGCGCCACAAGATCAAACGAGCATGTGTGGTCTTGTGACATTGTCTCGAGTCTTTTTTTTTATTCTTTTTTATCAATGTTCACATGTAAACTTAAATACTAGTATTTTTTTTAAAGTTCTTTTTAATAATTAAATTAATTCTACAAGTTTGAATTTTATTAAGCCTGCGAAAACACCGGCAGGAGCATAATACCGTGCGGGGTCCTTGATTGTGTGAAATACAAGGTGAAATATTTACAAAACCGTTATTTAATTTTGTATTGTTTTCTTTACTTTATTAACTATGTATTATCTCTTATCCATGCATTTATATCAATAATAAACCTGTAGGTAGGTCTGTACCTACCTGTGTAAATCATTTTAAAGATACCCTTGCCAGACGTGAGATAACACGGCCATTGAATTTCTCGCGCAAAAGAGCCATTGTTTCGTTGGCTGTGTGGCACCGTCCTGTTGGAACCACATATCGTCCAGCTCCACATCTTCAATTTCTGGCCACAAAAAGTCCGTTATCATCTCGCGATAGCGAACACCATTCACGGTAACTGCTTTGGCGACCTCATTTTCGAAGAAGTACTCACTATTGCGAATAGTAGCAATGTTTTCCGCAGAACGAACTGGGCGAGCAGGTGTTTTCACATCTCCTACAGACCCGGTTTGCTATTTGGTCGATTATGCTGAGCAAAAAAATCACGAAGTGCATTTTGATTTGAACGCCATTTTCATAAAACGCTTTAACAATTTTAACGCGCTGCAATTGTGTACCTCTCCATAGTTGAATTTGTCAAAGACTTAAACAAAGAAATGTCAAATAAAGTTGGACAAAAAACTTGAAATTAAGGTGTGACTCACCGTGCGTTGTGGTTGGACCACCCTATACTATTTGATACCACCTACGAACATGTTAGGAAACTGTTTCTATCACGTAGGTACGTTTTTAGATTTTCACGGCCAAAAGCATTTTCGTTGTTTGTTTTTGGGGTGTTATGCCGTGTTGCGCTACCTCCTTCTTTAGCTGACGTTTCGGACAGCGTTGCAGTGTCCATCTTAAGGGCAGATCCGGATCTGCCGGATGTTGAACACATCGTCGGATCTGCCGGATCTGCCCTGATGATGGACACTGCAACGCTGTTCGAAACGTCGGCTAAAGAAGGAGGTAGCGCATCACGGCATAAACCCCCAAAAACAAACAACGAAAATGTTTCTATCACTTTTATAATTCTTTAGACAGGGTCGCATTTCATTCTACATGACAAATAATGGAGAGGAAGGTTTACAAGTGGGAAGTGCCGCAGCTTTGTCTCCCGATGACCTGATCTACGCGCAGTACCGAGAGTGTGGGGTGTTCATCTGGAGAGGAGTTTCTCTGAATTATCTGGTGAACCAGTGCTATGGTAACCACGAAGACCCTGGGAAAGGAAAGCAGATGCCGGTTCACTACGGAAGCAAGGAATTGAACATTTCAACGATTTCAAGTCCTCTTGGTAATTTAGATATCGATCACGGAAATTTGAAATTCTATTAAAGGCAAAATTTTAAAAGACACCCTTTTTTTCTTAGAATTATTTCGGCGACGCATATCGAAAGAGAAAAATAACGGAGGAAAATTACATATTTAACTCATTTTGGATTTATTGTCCTTTACAAAATTTTAAATTTCCGCTATCGATATGTATTTAAAAAAAAACGTTACTTGCCAACATTTTACAGAAAAGAATTTTGTTCACTGGAAACCTTAGATATTTTCCAAACCACAAGTTTGGAAAATGCAGAAAAATCATTAAAATTTGTAATGTTGCTTTTTTAGCAATAATTTACTAAGTATGTCTTTTTGATTTCTGACCCTTAATTAAAAGAAGTCGGTACTTAAGAAGTAGGGTAAAAAATTGCCTTCGAAAGGAAAAAAGGAGTAGGAAAAGGCAATTTAACGATCAGGAAAGATATGCGAAAAAAATGTCTTAAAAATTTGTGACATTTTGGAGAACACAGTTTGGTTTCAAGATTTCTAAAATAGTAAACTCCATATAGAAAAAAATAAATTTTTGTGCTGTAAATTTAAATTTGAAATCGGATAAGATTCTTTATTCTTGTTCGAATCATATTTATTTATGTGGTTTCCAGGTACTCAGATTCCCCAAGCCGTGGGATCAGCTTATGCCTTCAAGTTAACCCCCAATAATCAAAAGATTGTGATGTGTTATTTTGGAGAGGGATGTGCCTCAGAGGGTGATGCTCACCCGGCATTTAATTTTGCCGCTACCTTGGACTGCCCTGTTATATTTTTCTGGTAATTAATTGTTTTGTCTCTTAATTTCCAGTAATAAGACAACTAGGATATGTTGGATATGGTTTCATGTCAAATCAGAATCAACTCAACTCAACAACTCTTTAAAAAGTCGTTAAAAGCCAAGAAAAAAATAGTCCTTACCCTAACCTAACCTAACTTAATATAATATATTTAACCAATTTTTTATACATTTTTTCATAACTTTTAATGACTTTTCAAAGGAGGTGTTGAGTTGAATTCATTCTGGGTTATCCGGTCACTGTTGGATATCTTCCAAATAAGTTATAGGTTTGAGTGATTAGTAGTTGGTTTATTTAGTTATCGTAAATATTTACAGTGAATATGAAACTGAATACACGTCCTTATTAGGCTAGAATGTAAGTAGTTGTGTAACTGCGGCGGACGGACTGTGGGAGCCCTTCCAATATCACTGATGCCTACGGCCATCATCGTAACCGTTCATACCTCAGACACGAACGGCGGTAGATGATACTCTTCTGATTTAGCTTGTTCAAAAGTTTGACATGCTCAAGTGATGTCAGTTCTTACAACACGTCTAAGTTTTCACCATGTTTCAGTCGCAATAATGGATTCGCCATTTCGACATCGTCTGACGAACAGTACAAAGGTGATGGGATAGCCGCAAGAGGTCCAGCTTATGGCATTCATACAATCAGAGTAGATGGAACGGATATTTTTGCAGTATACAATGCAACCAAAATGGCCAGAGAATATGCTATCAAAAATAATAAACCAGTCCTCATTGAAGCCATGGCGTACAGGTAAAATAGTCGTTATCCCTATATGTATATTTATCCACAATATATCCACAAATATTAAGATCTGTAGCACACCGTTTTTACGCTTGCCACTACACCATCTCTTTCCCCCGTACAGCGCCATCCTGCTCACCCAAACCTAGGCTAACCAGGCTGCGCAGACGCCTTCTGCGCATTTCCTACCCTAGAGTCGCCCCATAAACCACGCCCCGCCACAAGAGATATATAAAGAGCTGCGCGCCCTAATTCAACCAGTTCGTCTGCAGCTCGCCCTTGGCTAGTACACTCTCTTAGTTGCGCCTTGTCCTTTGGCACGACCCTCTAAGGAGTATTCTACTTCCATAAGCAAAGCATTAACCAGACCCTGACTGCTGCCTTTTGTTGCGCTTCGTCCTATGGTACGACCCTCTAAGCAGAACACAGTCGCCGCCGCCCGTTACCATAACGGCACGAGTCAGTTTTGTTGTTCCCAAAGACTAATCAGCAAGGTTCCCTCCGATCCCTTGCTCAGTTAATTATTATTGTGATTTGATACATTGTGACTATTTTTACTATATGTGATCTGTGAACTTACCTTCAATAAATAACATTTTACCAACAGATGTGTTACAGATCTTGTTTGTTTGACAAATTTAACAGCTTTTTTCGTTATGGTTGGTTGTCAGTATTATTTGTAACTCACTCTTTTACCTTTGCATGTGCCTAACTGAGAAGAGTTTTCAAGATCTTACAGATTTAAAAGGTCCTTCTTCAAATAATAATTATTAATTGACCCAGATTGACACGAAATTACAAGAAACCCGTGCATATCTGAACGTAAATATTAAGCGGAGTCTAATAATCTAATTTGTTTACGATTTCAGAGTTGGTCATCACTCGACATCTGATGACAGCAGCGCTTATAGGGATCCTTCTGACTTAGCCAAGTGGAACACAACAGAGAATCCAATAGGAAAACTCCGATTGTTCATGGAATCCAAATATTGGTGGAATCAGGAAATGGAAAACGCTTGGGTTTTGGATGCCAAAAAACAAGTCCTCAGTACAATGAAGGAATCCGAAAAGAAAGTAAAACCAAATTGGCGGGAAATGTTTACCGATGTTTATTATGACATGCCAGATCATATTCAGTGAGTAAATCCATATTTCTAGTATTTTAAAAAGGTTATTGTATAGATTTTATTTGCTTAGAAATAAAAATAAGTATACAAATATTTAGGATTATTCTCGCAAAACAGGTGCCTCCACAACTATACATATATTTTTTTACACTATAACAATAAAAAATATTATATTCAACGTAAGAGATTAGGTACTTTAATCCAATCTCGAAATCATTTTGTACATAATGATAGATTTTAATTTGTTTCAAATAATAATTTTAAATCAATTAACTTAAAAAAAAAAAACAAAACACAACTCTCTTTCGTGATTTATTTTTAAGCATTGATTTTTTTCAGAAAACAAATGAAAGAGATGGAAAAACACCTCGAAAAATACAAGGAACACTACCCCATGGCAAATTTCAAGAGCGACTGAATAGATCTCCGGTTGAAACAATTGTAAATAACGTCTCAGAATAAGTATATTACAATATAATATAAGTACATTTATTTTGCATCATATTTCATACGGTTGGTGTTAACCTTTATATTATGTAAATACCTGAAAATAAAATATTAATGTGTAAGGGAGTCATTAGGCCCTCATCAAGTAATTCGTAGTATTTCTTTTGTCCTTTCCAGTAACACTCAGATACATATTAGATACTACTATTTTAACCATCGATCATCTTCGGCCAGCAGTCAATCAAAGTCTCCGAGGAAATGTATTATTCATACAAGATAAAAATAATGCAAATCGGAAAGAGTACGCAAGCCCGAGAGTTACTAGGTATCCAGTACGAAAGCTAGAGTACAGACTCAAGACTCAAGTCTATTGTAATCTTTTCCAGTAAAATGCACCGTTTACGGCCGCACTAGAATGGAGGGGATACATTTAAACGAGAACGGGTTAATTTTTTACCGAAAAGTTTTTTTTTATTAGATTAACGAAACTATAAAGTGTGTGATGTAAAACTCTCATAACTCCCGCTTCAATGGGGGTACTAGACCTACACCCTTCGATGCGAGAGTGTATAGGTTGAAAAATAAATAAAACATGTTTATGGAAAATTACAAAAATGAGCCCACCAGTCGGTGTTATCGAAATGTTTTATTATTTTTCAAGTAGGTACCCATAATGCATACGTTAATATAATCTCAACGTAGGGCTAACTTTCGTATAACTTGAGTTTTAAGTAAACACAAAATATTATAATATAATATCGACCACGGGCATGTGCCTAGCATGGTCGTAAAATCATCAAAACATGTGACTAATAATTTAATGAATAAATAAAAAATAAAAGAAAATAATAATTTATGTATCGCACATACGATATTTATACTGTGTATATATTCTGTAAATATTTCCGTTAATAAAGTTCTGAATTTGTTGTTCATGCATTTTTCTTTCGGTCATTATTTATTGAACTTATTGACAATGCAAAATTTCATGTGTTTTGATAGTTCCGGACATTTCTTGTTTGGTGTTTCAATTATTGTTTGGTGTTTCAATTAGATCTGACAATTTTTTAAAATTATTACCAAGAATAATGATCAGAACAGAATTGATCAAAAACTACAAAAAGTTGCATTTGTGAAAAAATCATCATTTTGCGGGCACAATGTAAGGTTTGGGTTCGAGCAGTTTTATCTGGATCTATGCAACCGATCTAACTGACATTTTTAATTCTTACTAAAATAATGGTCTGAACAGGAATCAATATCAAAAACTGCAAAAGTTGCATTTTGAAAAAATTATGATGAAAAAAAAAATAATGCATGATGATCTGACTGACATTTTCAAATAGTAGTCTGAACAATTCACCTACTTGGACTCCAGTCTAACAGAGAACAATGAGGATCCAGCAGAAATGAGAAGGAGAATCACAGCAGCCGTTTCCGGTATCCCGCAGTCCCGCCAACCCTCTTTTCCACGTTCTAATCTTCCCCTCCCTCGTCTCCCCTCCCCCTTCCCGCGAACCACACTCCTACGCCCTCCCCCTCCCGGATTATCTCCCCCCCTACCTACTTTCCCTATAAGAAATACACACACTTCTCAAAGCTGTTTTCTTTTTTTGTATTGCATTGTGCTGTGCTCGGAGATGTGTGACCATATTACCTATTTTTTGCCATTATTCTTATTGTTACGAACTTTGACTCTAAAGGCGGAATCAGACAGTTCACTAATCGTTCATTTCTGTATTTCATTCGGCCTATTTTACTCGGAATGACACGTCTGAACATGAAATGAAAAAAAAGTGAAACGAAGACGGGAACATTCGCTCGAGTAACCATAGAGTAAACCTTCACTAATCGTTTATTTCCGTATTTCATTCCACCTATTTCACTCGGAATGACACGTCTGAACAAGAAATGAAACAAAAGTGAAACGAAGATGGGAACATTCGCTCGAGTAACCATAGAGTAAACCTTCACTCGAGTGAGCCGTCTGATTCCAGCCTAACCAATGAATTGCATTACTCTTATCCAAGGGCGTCGCCAGCCGATAGCCCGGGGGGGGAAGTAAGTAGGGGGGGAAAGTAAAATATGGAGAATCAGAAAAGTATGAATTATAGGTAAAGTCAAGAGCACATGAAGCTGTTCATTTGTAATACAAGCCTCTTACATCTACGGCGATTGTAATAAACGATACAGAGTCCAACATGTAAAGCTACACGAGCTCTTGAATGTACAATAAATAAAACTTGTAAATAAGTTAGGTATTACATTTATTAGAAAAATTCAATAAAAGTAATTTCGGAGTTTGATTTTGAATTAGTGGATTTAATTAAAACATAATTTTCGGGGGTTTTTTGTAAACTTCTCGATCACTTTATTATGAAAATCTTCTAAGTGTCCATGAATAAGTTTTCTGTGTACACTCATCATGGCCAGAACTTTTTTAGAATCTCTGGGGGGGGATCTCATATAAATTTTTGGGTCTCCCTTATTATCCATGTATTTTATATTTTTTAATATATGTAAGATTATTAATTTGTAGGAAAATGTTCGTAATAAAAAAAGTAAAATCAAATTGTGTTATTATGTCATAAAAAATAAAAAGGTTTATAAGACGAAATAATACTGTTTTTTATATTTATTTTATTTAATTGTGTCAACAAAATTTCGTAAAAATCGATGCATCTGACATGTTTTACCTTAAAATTCGGGGCCGGACCGCGCTGGAAAACAAACGAATTCTAGCGCGGTTGACCTCACTCGGCGACGCTGTGGTCGGAATGGACGAGTGAACGCTTATTTCTATAGCGCCGTGTGAACATGGAATGAAACGAAGATGGACGATTAGGCCGAAAAAACATGGCGGAAACCTTCCCTCGAGTGAACTGTCTGATTCCAGCTTTACTCGAGCAAATGTTACCATCTTCGTTTCATTTTTGTTTCATTTCATGTTCAGACGTGTCATTCCGAGTAAAATAGGCCGAATGAAATACAGAAATGAACGATTAGTGAACCGTATGTGAACCGTCTGATTCCAGCCTTAAGAACTAAAGAGTTTTTTTTACGAGAAGCTCTAATAATACTAGTGGCTAGAAGTGATTCCTAAAAATGTCTTTTCACTCGATTTTTATAAAACTGAAAAAAGACTTACGAATCTTATGTTTAAAGACTATTTTACCGTGCAAATTTCTTTACCAAATACCCAAAATATCTTTCTGGTGTTGTCATTGAAAAAAATTCGATCCGTCAACTCTTGTTTATGATAAAAAAATGTTAGGACCTCAAATTCCTATTTTGAGCGTCGAATAGTGAATAGTGACTTAAATACATTTTTATGTTTATATGAACTAAACTGTAGTCTTATAAAATGACAATATGAAGTGAAAATGTAATGTATTGGATATTGAAGATGAGAGAAGTGCGTGCCTTCGACATGGGTTTTGTTTATATGTTTTGCTTATGTTCCGGAGAGGAATCGCTGGAATGTGTGTAATATAAAGATAAACAAGTGTTTCAAATCGGATTTGAAGATGGTTTCAATCTTTGGTAGTGTTTTACCAATAGTTGTATGTATAGCGCTTACTTTGGTATCAGCAGACCAATATTGTCCATCATTGTGTGTCTGCAAAAGCAGCAGAACAACAGACGTTACCAATTCTAATGTCGATAATATAGAATCGATTAAACTGAAGTGTGGGAGCCCTGAAACAGTTATTACTGAATTAAAAGAAATAGATCTGTCAAAAATTGCATCCCTTGTAGTTAACCTGTAAGTAATCGTCAATTTATAACACTGAAAATTCTGACATATTTCGCACAGCTTTATGTACTTCAACAAAATATTATTATTTTTTCAGGAATCTGTCTGAAAATTCTATCACAACATTGTCTAGGGAGTTCTATTTACCTCAACTGCAAAAATTGTAAGAATTTTACTAATATTATTATTTGATTAATAGTTTCATACTCCGCCTACTGGTTAATACGGAATATTTTTTATTCAAACAGTTAGCTTTATTATTACGAAAATTGAGTATTTATTTCGGGGGAGACGAAAAAACATGCATTTTATATTTCAATTTTATAAGATTATTTCACTTACGCGAAGTATTTGACAGCCAGGTTTGGCCAAGTGAAACGGGACTTATACAACTTCAATTACTACAATATACAACTATTTACGTGCACAAAATAGGTTATTAGGTTCTTAGGCTGGGTAACCTAAGTAATTTGTGCGTATTTAGATTGAAAAAATCGCAAATATCAAATCCAAAGAAATGGCGGCAAAGGAAATGTTCCGCTCCGTATTATCCGTGCGTATCCGTGTATCGAAATTCGAATTCCGTATTATCCGGTAAGCGGAGTAGTAAACATTTACCATTATTTGTAATATATCATCAGCTATTCTCAATTCACCGCTGAATAAAGGCGCCACCAAACTTTTCTGGACTTTGTGGCATTTACATAACGGTACTTAGCAATCGATTTCATCAATGATTGAACGAGGTCTCACTTCTACGTTGTGGATTTGCTTTGGCCAGATTGTAATTTTCACAATATAACTGTGGATAGTACGATATGCTGTTTTGTTAAGATTTATGTAACATTTTTACCCTATTGTGAACAACCCGTTCTTTACCCTCTCATTTGTTGTAAGCCCGCCGGCGGGCGGGTGACAGATGACAGATTAAAAAATAAAATGCGTTTTAACCCTTATGATATTGGATATTGAAGATGAGAGAAGTGCGTGCCTTCGACATGGGTTTTGTTTATATGTTTTGCTTCTATTCCCGAGAGGAATCGCTGGAATGTGTGTAATATAAAGATATAAACAAGCGTTTCAAATCGGGTTTGAAGATGGTTTCAATCATAAATGTATAAAAAACTGCATAAGGACAAGGTCTGAATCTCTTGCACCAATATCATTCCAGACGTTTCTTTTTATTTGAGCACCCTAGCCTCTCTTATTGCTCTGATATTAATTTTATATGGAATTTGGCCATATGTGGGGAATTGTCATCCGACATTCAAGAGTTTAACACCCATATGCATAGTCGGTTCCTCGAGATTTCCTCCACTCGACTGTGACTCGACTCAACCTCAAGGATAAAATCGGTATGCAGAACTGTAAAAACTATCCTCGACTTGAGCAAATTCCTCTGTCGAGTCGAGTAAAGAACTGTCAAACTCAAGGTACGTCGCGATCTACCTTGAGGCCTCCTCAAAGCTTGTTAACAGCGCTTTCCACATTATTTCTGAGGTTAATTAGCATAATTAATAATTTCCATGATTGTATTGACCACCTTTATGAAGATTTGTACCAATATCATCCTATAAAGCGGTATTTACGGGATGCAGAAAATCCGCTGGAATATATTTTGATGATGTGGAATTCCGAAGAAGATTTCGATTTAGAAAAGATACAATATTAAATGTCCTCTTGCCACTCCTGAATTTAACACCGAGTGCCAATAATTGAGGTATTCCAATACCGCCTCTGTTGCAGCTTCTCATAGCATTCCAATTTGGGCGAGTATGGGTACCTCAATTCGACTTTCTGGAGGTTCCTCACTGGAGGGTGAAGCCGTAACTGAACATACTGATTTCAAGGGAGTTTTTAAGATTTCCTTGAGGTGACCTCGACTAAGGTCGAGTGGAGGAGGTCTCGAGGAACCGACTATGCATATGGGTGTAAGTCCCTTGTAGCAAAGCAACTTTAACTGAGAGAATCTCATGTATAAATATTTTTATTTCGTTTCCTTATTTTTACACATGTAAATTTTTTTTCCCACGTAAGCAACTTATGGCCAAAACCCAAACTGCCCATTGGCAAAAAGTAGCTACTTGAGCGACTTAGGCCCAAATTACCAAAGAAACGACACCAAAAGTCACTTACCATAATTTATATTTTTCGGCCACCATAACACGGGCATGTGCCTAGTATGGCGGCCATAAATTCCACAATTGTTATATATTTACTATTCAAAGAATAAAGAAACATAAAAAAAAAAAAAAAAAAAAATAGCAAGTTACAGAAGTTGTTCTCATGTAAGCTTTTTGACAGGTCTAATCGCTTCCGCGAAACCTTCCAGCCTTCTCACAGCTTATCAAATCAGTGTGAGACTTTCCATAAGAAATGGTACCAAAATATGCCATGCGAAATATTACCATAAGTTAGTCACGTATGTAAATGTTACTGTGAGTAACTTATCAAAATCATACTTACGAGTATATAGCTAGCCTAAGAAATGAAACCCACACCCGTTAAATTCAGAAGCCACTGTATATATTATGGAGATTGCACAAACAATATCATAAATGTATTGACATCTGTCAAGTTTGGTTGTTTAATAATTATTGAATTGTCTAATATTTGTGTTTCCAGAGATCTTAGTCACAACAAAATAACCCTCATAGAGCCGGATGCGTTCTCCAACCTCACCAATCTGCTGCGGCTGGACCTGTCGAGCAACTCCATCCAGTCGCTGTACATGGAGGTCTTCAATGGCCTGGGAAAGTTGGAGAGACTCCTCTTGAACCAAAATCAGATAGCTACAATGGCCGACAACACATTCCATCAGCTTTATAATCTGAAACAGATGTAAGCCATATACATATAATACATCTATGTAGACCAGTCTTTCTCAAAGTGGGTGATAACACCCCCTTGTGGGCGTTGGAGGCTTTCATTATCAAACTTGATGTCGTGAATTACGTGAAATATGTCTATGGGCGGCAAGCAGTGCTATATTTTAGAATAATATTTAATTGTTTTCTCAGCTAACGTGAGGTTTTAAAACACTAATACTGTTTAAAAATTATATACATACTATCTGACCCGCCCACGCGTCGCTGTGGCTAACGAAATACAACGCCATCTACTGGATGGTTACCTAACCAAGTGTTGTGTCAATAAATTAACTCACACTGCCACCTGTCAGAAACTTATGGAACTTACAAATAATTGTCCCATAAACAACATTTAATGAACATTTAATTTGCAATAATATATTGAGTTCAATAAAAACTATCCTATCTTTTAAGTTGGACCAAATTACACACAGTAAGCCAAATTTCATCAAAACCAGTTAAGTAGTTTCGGAGTTTGCCTCGGACGAACATTGTGACACGAGAATTTTATATATAAAGACATATATAATACATCTATGTAGACCAGTCTTTTTCAAAGTGGGCGATAACACCCTCTTCTGGGCGCTGGAGGATTTCATTATCAAACTCGATGTCGTGAATTACATGAAATATGCCAATGGGCGGCAAGCAGTGCGCTATTTTAGAATAATATTTAATTGTTTTTCCAGCTAAGAAGAGGTTTTAAAACACTAATACTGTTTTAAAATTATATTTGCAATAACTGTTCTTAACCTGTCCTGTGCCGTAAGCGTGCGGTACAAATGCGTTTTTAACCCTTATGTATAAAGAAACTGTAAGAAGGACAAGGTTAGGATTGCTTGCGCCAATATCTTTCTTGACGTAACAGTTGATTTGATTAATCTAGCTTCTCTGAATATTTTTTTAAGTAATTATCTACGACATTCGGGAGTCATTCTTTTTCCCGCTTTACCAGCTGTCAACTTTTTAAAGAAGTATCGATGTCATTAATTCTTCGAAACACCTTTGAATTGTTGGTTTTCGTGTAATAATAATAATAATATAATAATATTTGGAAGACTTGTATAGCGCCGTTTTTGTGAAAAATCACCTTAAGGACGTTGTCCAAATTTCAATACATTTCTACAATCTTACTTCTAACTACACACTAGACAAACATAAAAAACCTATGGCTAAAACATTGCATCCACCGGTTCTATGATCAGCGATAGAAAACTATGTGTACAATGCATCTGACCAATTAACGCTTCCTTAAAATGTACATGCACATGTATGGGTGTATATTTAGGTTTGTGTAGAAACAATAAAATCAGATACGTTTTTTAGATTTTCACGGCCAAAAGCATTTACGTTGTTTGTTTTTGGCGTGTTATGCCATGTTGCGCTACCTCCTTCTTTAGCCGACGTTTCGGACAGCGTTGCAGTGTCCATCATCAGGGCAGATCTGGATTGGAAATATTGGAGGCACTAGATTTTTTTAAAGTGGACGGTCGAAATAAGTTTGAGAACCTGTTATCTAGACTCTCACAAAATTAAGATAAAATGTGGCAAGTAAGAAACAATCTTTAAGTTTTCAGTCAATTCTTAATTCAAACGTTGTTCATGATTGACAAAAATAGCCTTTCAAAAAATATGTATGCACAAACAAAATAAAAAATAGGACAGGACGGCATTTTCGTGTTCTAAAGTTTGGTCGAATACTGCCTCAAGGACGACCAGAGTAGGAGGCCTGGGCGCCTGACAGATTTTGAGGTGTCAGTGCCGTGCCATAATGGAAATAGAGCAATGACAATTTGCAAATGGCGGCGATTTGTATGTTGGTTTACCGCAAGCATATAAATTAACAGAGTTATTAGACTATCTTTAACGGTAAAGTTTAGTTGGTGACAGCAGTGACTTAGTAATTTGGCTGTTGTTGCATTTTGTTTGATAGAAAATATAATCCGATGTCTTGTAATGATGTATACCACCTTAGTGATCTGAGTGCCAACCCCCTGGTCTGCGACTGCGCCCTGCTGTGGATAGCGGATTGGTCGCGCAGTGCCTCCGTGCGGCTCACGGGGAACCCCCGCTGTGCTCGCCCGCTCCCTCTTCTCGGGCAGAGCGTCAAGAAGATACGTGCGCTGCTGGACCTGGCGCAATGTGGCCGTCCCACCACCACGATTAATGCACTGCTGCTGCGACCCGAGAATGGACAGGTAATTTAAATCAATCCTAATTAATCTTTTCTTCCTTTGGTTCATGAGCCTTGTGGCATCCAGCTTTGGATATTTCCTTCCTCAATTTTTTTCTGATTTGTGGATTATAGAATTATTTGTTATTTTATTTTATTAACAATTTTGTTGTTAGGTTGTATTTCAAGGTGACTCTCTCACGTTGAGGTGCAAAGCTCCATTTTCTACCATAAAGATGATCTACAACCTGACATGGTCTCTACCCAACACAACCGTTGATACTGAACACTTCAGGTATAGCCATATACATAATATTGTTTATCTTAGTAACTCAGGTACGGGGCATACGTCATTCCTATGTCTGCCTACGTTAAATTGTCGTGAAAACAAGCTTATGTGCCCAAGCGGTTAAGCTCTCGATGGCCGATGCTAAATTTTGCCGCGCGCCAGCTGATTCTTTTTGTGTAATAACTTACTTGTTTTTTTTTTTTGCAAAATTATGTTTTTAAATTGTACCGTCTTACCATATTATAATGTGTTTGTATATTTATAAAAATGGTATATAATATTTTTTTTTGCTTTGGTTACATTGATGGCAAAATTAACAGTAATAATATTTCTAGGAACAAAGTATATTTAAAATGTGTACAAGTGTTATTACGTTTTGTTAGCTCGATAATTAGTTCCTAATTAGGCAGATTGCCTGTTCCATAAGTAGTTTCCCCAGAATAGCTACATAGTTATATTCAGAGAAATGATTTTTTAAATGTATCCTTGCTGGCGTTCAAGAGGGTAATAGCCAAAATACTATTTTAAGTAGGCACTTAGTTCCTAACTAGAGTCAGCGTCTGTCCTATGCAAGCGCAATTCAGTCTGCTCGATTATAAGCCTAACACATCGCTGTAGGGGCTACTTTTCATAAAATACAAATCATCTAAATATTATTGATTACAGTGAACACCTACCTAGGTGTCTACTGGTTTTGACAAGGGGTGCCAAAGCACCAGGTGTCATTTTACAATATAAATTATGATTATGTTTTTTTTTTATGAATGTGTGCAAAGAGATGAAGATGGTATGTACAATCTCCATATTAAAAATGAAGATTGTACTAAACAATAATATGTACAAATATTGTATCCGAGTAGAAGAGAATCAAATGTTTACAGCTTAATTTGGTTAAATTTCCAGTCGGTGCCATTGCTAGTGTAGTGTAGATTTTCAGAATACAATAAAATCTCAATAAATGCCCTAGTTGTCTTCAATTAAATTATTTGTTAGTACCTATTTTAGCCACCACCAAGTTCACTAATCCCATGTCATGCTGTAAGGACCAAAATTACATTTCTGTCATTGAGAGTTTAGTAGTAACTCCTCTTTTTGTTACTTGCATCCTTTATGAGAAAGAGGGAGAGCATATGTTTATTAATTTACATAATATTATGTATCACTTTTAGAATAGCGAATCTGGACCCTTTAGAGGAAGGACAGGCAGAGACCATATTGACTATAACGGAGATTACAAACAACCACACGGGGACCTACACATGCACCTACACTAAGGATAATGCTACAGATCTTAGTGAGGAGATAGACATTGTGGTCATCTCCAATGTAACCAAGTATTGTCCTATCCAAGGTAATTTTAAAATATAATATCTAAATAATCCTTTAATAACTCAGTTCCGGGGCATACGTCATTCCTATGTCTACCTACGTTAAATTGTCGTGAAAACAAGCTTATGTGCCCAAGCGGTTAAAAACATGTTTAGCTTTTGCACCAAACATGAGGAAATATATTATCTATTAGTCATGCTAAGAGTAATCACGGGCTGCAGGGATACGGTACATTCAGCTTGACATGTCTAACTCTGTAGTCGGTGGTGTCAAAAATCTATTAATATTTTTAAAACCCTAATTTTTTTACAAAACAATCATGGAACGCATAGAAAGGCGCTGCAGCCAAACATTTTATGTCTCCAAGGCCAAACCAATAAATAATTAATGCTTGCAATTTTCGGCGACTGATTCAAAATATTCAAATAAAAGTTTTGTCGCGAAATCCTTTCATATTTTGTAATACAAATTTTGAAATTGTAATATATTTTATCAGAGCAACCGGATATCCGAAAGTTTGCTATTTAGGTTTAAAATACCATAAAATCAAGTTTCTACACAAACCTGACTATACACCTTACATAAAAACAATAATTCAGAGGTGTTTTCGAAGAATTAATTACATTTATACTTCTTTAAAAAGCTGAATGCCATAGATAATTACTTTAAAAAATATTCAGAAGGTCTAGATCAATCAAATTAACTGTTATGTCAAGAAAGGTATTGGCGCAAGCGATTCTGACCTTGTTCTTCACACAGTTTCTTTGTACATAAGGGTTAAAATCGCATTTAAAAAAAAAAAAAATTAAATTAGTACCGCGCACGCCGTTAAAATACCATAAAATCAAGGCAAGTGCTTTGAGTTCCTTAGATATCCGTTACGGATTCGCTGTCATTCCAAGGGTTAACGGCGACACATAATATCAGCAGTCTGTTTCAAATTATGGGTTTGAAAATAATGATCACGTAAATTAAAGGTTTTCCATTTGGGCCCTGTGGTGTCTGAAACTTCTGAATAAGATCGAGGTACATTGAGATTATAAGTTACTTTATTTACGTTTTCGTAATGTTTACAATGAACATTTAACTGGACCTAGCTTCTTTTCTATAGGAGGCTGGCGTCCGCCCGCCTAACAGATACCTTTCGGCTATTATCGTAACCGTTTATGCATTAGATACGAACGACGATAGATGGTACTCTTCAAAATAATTCTTAACTGACATCTGTTGAGATACCACAAAACTACGTATAACTAACTATACTAACGACATCCATTGAAGGATGTTGAAACTACATGACTAATCTATACGCCACAGGTCCCGATATGGTTTCCATAATATTTGGGAATCGGTATGGAAATAAGTTTAGTGTAAAGCGAGCACAACACTTGTATTTGATGTATATTTTTTCCATTTTCCAGAGACTATGGACAACAAGGGTATGTACACCTGGCCAAGTAGTATTACTGGTAACCTGGTGTCCCAACCCTGCCATAACAAGGACGGTGCCTGGGCCTACCAGAACTGCGGGCCGGATGGGGTGTGGGCCCTGCTCAACACTTCGGCCTGCCCCTATGAAAGTGAAACTACTAAGGTGAGTACTGTGATACCATGATGCAAACACGACCATCCCATATAATATAATTTGTATACATTATATTAGTAGACTGTTTATATTCCTGAAGTTATTTTTTTTTAAATAAGAAAAGTATGTAAATCAAATTGAATGATAATATATGCTATCAGGCTGTGTAAGAGAGAAAGAGTGTGTGTGTTAAATGGACTAGCACTAAAAGATACTAAGCCGTGGCTTCACAGGGTTTCTTCCAAAACGGCATGGAAGGCACTTCTAGCTTGTATTATTTATTCAGTGGCAACGGCTATCAAAAATCCCTAGAAATGCAAAAAACTAAAAAGATTTCAATATTTTGTCCAATTTTATAAGTTTTATTTCACATCCCCCCCCACCTCCTTACCTTGGCATGAATCTTTTGACCTCTATTCTAAAGGTTAAATTAGTACCTATGGAAATTAATTACGATTTTCCTAGGTCCTGCATCGTAAAAATTCATACATACATACTTTTACACCTTGTTGAATGTTTTTACTTACATATCTACAAATGTGAGAAAATCTGCTTGATGTAACCTTATTGCTGACCTCTGCGGGCTCCTGCGTTGCACCAGGAGCTGCGCTCACCTATAATAATTTTTTATCACTCACCGATCTGCTTCTCTTGCCTTCCTTTCACTTTGCCAGTGACAATAATCTAACTTGTATTTAAATTTCAGATGTTGGAGCAGTTTGCCCTTGTGAACCTTAGTGTGTACAAGGACAGTGTGGTGACGGCCTGTGAGCGCCTGCACTCGCTGGTGCTGCAGAACGCACCGCCCACTGGAGCCCTGACAGACCCCGATGACGTCAATTTCATTGCCAAGGCGGTCGATAACTATATGATGTATGCGGCCAGCGAGAGCGATCTCGGTAAGGAAATTTACTTTATTCTAAACTAGCTGATCCGGCATGCGTTGCACTGCAACTGTTTCTCCTTGCGTTTCCTTTCCCAATTGTCCCCGTTTCCCTTCCGCCTTTTCTTCCCCTCCCGCGTCTCCTTTTCCTCCCGTGTTCCACTTTCACCTTTCCCCTCCCCTCTCCCGCCTTCCCCAGTCTCGCGACCCCCCTTCATGCATTCCCCTTCCACCTTTTCCGCCTTCTCTTCTCCCTTGTCCCACCTCCCGCAAACCCCCCCTCCTTAATTCCCCTCCACTCCTCCCGGATTCCCCTCTCCCTCCACCCATTTTTTTTTGCCGCAAAATACACTCATTTTTCAAACAACTCGCGTTTGACCTATTTCAAATTTTAATTTCATACTGCCAGAGCTCGTTATTCTGCTATTCGACCAAAGAACAAATCACAAAAATCCATCAAACCAACAGATCATAAAAACCGTTCTTGAGTTACAAATGGTGTAAACCCGACTTTGTTTTATATATTAAGATATCATATTCCAATAGAATATACATATCGATGGTGGAAAGGCATCTCATAAGACTAAACAAGCCGGCAGAAAAAATTTCCTTGTTAGTTATTTTGCTTTTCCACTCTATTGTATAACTCTCAAAAAGATTACTCTATTGCTGTTCTCGTAAAGATTAAATTTGGTGTGCAAAATATTAAAGAGATATAAATTAAATAGTTTGTAATAAATACCATTGGGTACAGGAATCACTTTTTAATGTTATTAAATTAATTTTAAATTTTATTAATGTGTTAGATTATTGGAGGGGAAACTGTGTTTAGGTGGGTAACAGGGATGTTATAAAACTGTTGAAGATTGTTTGGAGGTGATTGATGCTTGAAAATTTTGTAATCCATATTTAATAAATAATAATTATTATGGATATTTTCTTCGAATTAGAGAACTAAACTAATAGGATATACAGGTAAATCATTTTAAAGAGGCCCTTGCTTGTGTGGCGGTAGATTAGATATAATACTTATTTTGATTTTTTTGGGAAGATGAAGAATGAGACAATAAATATTGTAAATATAATAAATTATCATATAATAAATTATAATAAATTATTTAATAACATTGTCGTATTAAATAATTTATTAGTGTAAATTTTAACGGAAATTGAAACATTATTATGCACCCAGTATCTTTAGCTATTTGCAGGGTAAGATGGGACATTGGGCGGGTGTATGAATAATTCTCCAAAAAAGGATAGGGTTTGAATAATTTTCAATACTAATATGTGTACAAATACATTCAAACGTGTCCTCTTTAAAATGATTTACCCGAAAGTGTTTTTTGTACCACAGTAAGAAAAATGATCTAACCCTTGAAGTAATGGATTGAATTCCATTGCGGTAGAGTTAATTTATAAGTATTCATAATTTTCCAGGATCTGCTCTTCTGGACATAGTAAACACCGTGATGAACCTCCCCGCCGCAGTAATGAAGACTGCCGAGAGCCTGTACGGAGCCTGCTCCTCGCTGATAGCTGCTGTGGAGAACATCTCCCAGTACACCGGTAACGTACAGGGGGGACATAAGGTGATTTGTTAATACCATTTTACCTTCTGGACATAGTAAACACCGCGATGAACCTCTCCGAGACTGCCGAGAGCCTGTACGGAGCATGCTCCTCGCTGATAGCTGGGTTGGAGAATATCTCCCAGTACACCGGTAACGTACAGGGGGGACATAAGGTGATTTGTTAATACCATTTTACCTTCTGAACATAGTAAACACCGCGATGAACCTCTCCGAGACTGGCGAGAGCCTGTACGTAGCCTGCTCCTCGCTGATAGCTGCTGTGCTGATAAATGGCATGACGAATAAAACCACAAGTTAAAATGTTAAGGAACCACAGCAGGATTAGTTCGGAAACACATCATGGCGTGGCGGGCGACGAACCTCCTAGAAGGAATATCCTATATAAGGACAAGAGACACGGCAAATTGGGTGATTCTCCGTACGTCAGTGACAGTAGGGCACACGTCGGCTCCGGAATTAGGTCGTTTGCCTAAGATCCGTGACATGCCGTCACGGATCATTACCATCATGTAATTAATAACAGAAGTGAATCATGGTAATTCGCGTAATTGTGACGAAAATGCAAGTGATTAGCGGAGCCCACTGACTATGGACGCACTCAACGAGATCGTCATGCATCCACCGGAGGCCCTCCCATCCAGCCTCCCAAGACCTTAGACCGGTTGTCTGGGTTGGCCTCTCTACAAACGCCGAAGTTATCTCAGTGCAAAGTATATCCATAATCAGAGCCATTAAAATCAAGTTAGATGTTGTTCAACTTGATTGTCTAATCAAAATAGATTTAAATATCAGGTTGATTATAAAAGTTCAATAGATTAAGTATAAAAAGTAATTACATATTGCCCTGGAATAAAGTTGTAAACATAAACAATTCTTTCATTTAATAATTGTTCTTAGAGTGCCGTATCCAGCCCAGAGAAAAGAGAAGTCTCATGCTAATTGTTTTGTTGGTGATAACTGAAATCAATATAATTCGCCTTAGAATCTACTAAAAGCGCAGTCTAAACGACCAACGCGCGGGAGAAACTCAATAATGTGCATAAAAGCGAGTATGTATTACAACGGGCAACGTACAGGGGGGACCCAACGCAGTGATGACGACCACTGAGAGCCTGTACATACATATTTTTTTAGTGTATTGTAGTTTTTGTCTGTGACCAGGAGTGGCTACACCACATATTTCAAGAAAATTTGTCCCAGAACATGTAATATGTGACCATGTAATCTAACCATTAATAATTGTTGTTGGCAGGCAAACTTTGCAGTGGAGAGATTCTCCATCAAGCGCGAGAGCTTTGCGGGCATTGGCTGCTTCTGGTACTCAGAGCCCAACAAGTCGGGCGGCTCAGAAGGCAAGAGCAAACGCACGCTGCACTGCTCCACCACCAACACCACCATCGCTTCCCTGCTTGGCGTCAGGGACAAGGTCCTGGAAGCCGGCATTCAGGTACAGACCGGGCCCCTTTTTATAAATTGTCTACTATGGACATTATTTTGTGTACCCCACTTTGTGTATTGTGTACATAACTATTATAACAATTTATATTTATTTAACTAACTTAAAAATTTATTTGACACGTGGTGAAAGAAAATCTTTCTTAAATTCTGAATGTAATTTGTTTTTGTTTGTGTTTACCAAAAGTGCTTGCGAACTGCACAAAATTTGTTGCCACAAGCCCCAGTTTTCCCGCCCCTTCTCTAAAAAATAATATTAATAAGTCCATTAATTTCAGATACCAGCCACCCTGCTTTACCGCCTGGACCACCAGTACGTGTCTACCCTGGGGGCGGGCAACGTGCACCGCAACTATGGTCTCATCGTATCGATGTACGGCAACGCGGCCCTGTTCCCTCGCGTGCCGTCGGCTGGCGGGCCCAACCAATCGGAGAACGTCTACAGGGGACGGGTGTGGGATTTCTACGGGGCCAAGATTCCCAATTCGGGCGGCTTGGCTATCACCACGCCGGTTGTGGGGATCAAGATAGGTGATTAATTTACATTTTATACAGGGTACAGATTGTTTATAAAAAAAAATTAAAAAAAGAGGGCGGTGCTATCGTTTGACACCTTGATGGTTAAAGGGAAAGAAAATGTATCTTTAAGAAAGCACTATGGTTCAAGTGAATATTTTTCACATCAAAAAATTAGTGGTACTTTCCAAACAGAGGTTATTATTCCATCTGTCACTGAAAAGTTAAACTAATAGAAGTTGTGGGTAAAAACTATGTTTTGTTAACGTTACCATTATCTTACCAGATAATGTGTTTTTATATTTATGAAAATAGAATATATTATATATATATATATTACCATAAGTAGTTTCCCCAGAATACCTCAGAGAAATGATTTTTTCAATTGTTACAATTATTGATCAATTCTTCTTCCAAACAACGCATTCTAGTTAGCAAATAAATAATTAAGCCGTCAAAAGGGCAAAATAAAATGTATAGGAACATTTGTGACTATTAATAATATATTTTGACATTTTCATTAGTGTTCAACTTTTGCTTCACACTTGTTCGCACTCGTCTAACTCTTTCGTCGCGCCTGGTCGAAGTATTGACGATAATATTGACATTTATCATTTCGGGGGTGCTTTACGGGTGAAATTGATAAATTTTATACAAATATCAAAATTCTTACGTCAGTTGATTTTCAATTTCAATGGCCTGTTAAGGCCTTAGAGTCGAAAGGTCTGCAAATTGGCCTCATCCGTTTTCTCTTAAATCACAATTCGTATAATAGATCACACTTCTAAGGATTTTCTGTTCTGTATTTGCAGTTATAATCTTAATTTGAGTTCTTGTGCCCTTTCATTGTTGAATGGCCCATGTGTTTTCAGAGTTAATAATCATAATTCTGTCCTTGTTTCCCAGTGAATGTGAGTCTGGTGCAATCCCTGGCTGACCCCGTGTACATCATGGTGCGAAACTCCGAGGTCAGCTCCGGTGTCAGCGGACGTGCCGTGTTGTGGGATGAAGAAACTCGCATGTGGTCCGACTCTCCCAATGGTAAATTATATATTTCAATGTAACATTCTAAACTAATTACTATTATAAAATTTGGTTTTCCTGTCCCTTGAAGAATCTTAGAAGAGATTTTCACTGTACTGTGTATCTCTATTGTACACCTATTTATTTTTATATTTTCTCCCGCCATTAACCCTTGGAATGCCAGCGAATCTGTAGCGGATTTGATAGGAACTCACCACATTTCCCTTGATTTTATGGTATTTTGAACCTTAAAAATTGATCCTCTAGCACATTTATATAAATTGTATTCTATTGGCAAGGAAATAATGTATCTTAATCGCTTTGGCACATAAGCTTGTTTTCACGACAATTGAACGTAAGTAGACCTAGGAATGACGTATGCCCCTGACCTGAGTTATTAATATTATTCGGACTTGTCATTTTGTCACTTGCGAATGTTGATTTTTTATCTTTGAAAAACTGCATCGCAAATTCCGTATCCAGTGTCATGTTAATGATTTTCAAAATTCTACTGCATTTTTTTATTGTGAAGAATGCTTATTTAGCGGGAAAACATAATAAAACTCAAGAATATTTTTGTATTTCTTCCTTTTATTATATTTATTAGCCTGTGGAACGCCAACTCTCCGTGTGGCGCAACAACATTATTCTGTTGAACATCAAACATGCACTATGGCGCTGATTCGGTATGTTCACATTCTGAGGGGATTTTGAGCCTTAACTTGTTGAAGGCCAGCATACAAAAAATATTTTTTTTCAATACGACGTAAAATATTTGACAGTTCTCACCTTTCTTACGAATTCAATTTTTATAACATTTCTTTTGTGATATATTACAAAAATTACATCAAAATAATGTAGATAAAATGAACTTCCTAATAATCACTCAAATCTATGCTTCCCACAATGGATTTATATAAAAAACAATGAATAAATATAGACTTCGAATGTGACAGCTATCATATTATCAAGCGGCAGCCATTTTGTCCGCCATCTTTGGTGCCCGGCATGCCTTTAGCAATTAATATGAATTATTCGGAGTGGCTAAATGCTCTCCAGTAACTCGTAATGTCAAGAACGAGAATGGCCCAAGCGATTCTGACCTTGTTCTTCATACCGTCCGTGGTCGAGTGGTAACAACACTTGACTCCCAATCGGAAGGTTGCGGGTTCGAACCCGGCGTGCGCAAATAAATTTTATTTGATTAATTTGTGTTATTTCACAATTAATTAATAAAAATAATATATACTACATTTGCGGCACGTTCCAGAGTGGAAGATGCTGTCAGTATCGCCCTGGTGTAAGACCACCATTCAGAATTGAGACGTTGCTTAATAATGGCTTTAGCCGTGTTTAGTGACTAGATCTGAATAGCCAGGTACTTTCCTACCTTCCTCTTCCCCATCTCCTTCCCTTCCCCACTTTCCTTCAGCCTCACAACATACCCCAATTGGGGATGCCATAGTCTCACTGGCCCCAGACGGGAGCAGTTGGGACTCTTGTGAGGTAATCTCTATAAAAAAAAAAAAAAGTACACTATCTTTATACATAAGGGGCAAAATCGATTTAAACATCCGGACCCGCCGGGGGGACTGCGGCCTACGAGAGGTTAAAGTATGTTCATACAATACCCAAATAAACATTATTCTCGCTTTTGTTTGTCACAACGTACCAAAGGTACGTCCTGTTACACCCTGTATAAAGCACAAAGGAAAATACAAAATTACAATGAAATAGAAAAGAATACCAACAAAAAAATGGAAACATCGAATAAAAAAATTTGAAATTTTACAAACAATTATAATGATTACAAATTTTTTTATTTTATTTTATAAAAAATATAAGTAAATAATATAAAATACGAAAATAGGTAGGTAAGTGTAAGTACGTACCCGTCACTGCCCCAGTGTCACATCCACCACTCTCAACAGCGAAATGATACTGATTCCCACCGTGTCTTAAATTCACGTCAAGACATGTATGCATGACTAATACTTTTATTGCTCGGAAATATACATCCCGCCCATTCCAGGGCACAACATATATTGCAAGGACGTATTCATATGTCCAAACCGGTTAAAAAACTGGCTATCAAGAGGTTAATAAATTGATAATTTTGTCAACACATCAGTTTCAAAAGTACACACTTTGGTTCAACACTGGTTCATGTTCAAGTATTATTTCAGGTTGCAGTGTGCACCGGGTGGTGTCAAACTTGGTGGTGATTCAGTGCTACAAACTAGGTTATGTTGGCCTTTTGCAAAATGTGGAAACTGGAATCTATGGTGGAAGGTAAATATTTCTCTCTCTTTAGTTATAATATTTTGACTGTGATTTGGCAGAAGGTTGTAACCCAGATTTACACAATTTCACTGTGGATTCGTAAAACTATCTAATGTTTTATTATTTATAACTAACTAGCAATTACCCGGCGTGCGTTGAAATGCCACTCAAATAGAGTTTTTGTTCTTTAATTCTGATTATTGTTTAAGCCCTTTGGGATACACAATATTTTTTGATTTTCCGCCTGGTGCGTACACAAATAAATCAGAAGGTTTTACGACTCGCGAGCAGGCCACGTACAGCTGTCAGTGGGAGAAGCTTGAATTTTCCAAATTTATACCCTGCTATCTCCTACCGTTACTACATCTCCTTTGCAATCCCACCCTCTGCCCCTCCCTCCGTCACCTCTCTTCTGTGTGTCCTTTCCCATCTGTCTCCCTCCCCGCCCCCATTCCCCTCCCATATCCCTTCCCCTCCCGCGATCCCTTTCAACTATCCCGCCTTCCCCCTCTCCCGTGTTCCTCTTTCCCGCGAGCCTCCCCCCACCTCTTTCCACGCTCCCATATTCCCCCGCTTTCCCCTTACACCTTCCCCTCCTTCCCGCGAACCCCTCCCCTCTCCTTTTTCCCCTCCTTCTCCCTACTTCCTTCCCTATCGCTAAACTATATGAAATACACACACTTCTCACAGCTGTCCGTGTGAAATGCATGGATTTTCCGAATATACCTACTACTGTAATGCCTCCTTCACTGGTCATTCAGCCAAGTAACTGCCTAAACCCGCAACCTGACACTAATGGCCTGTAAGGACTAGGTTAGTAGTTTAGTCGAGTAGCGAGTATTTTAGTAACTAAACATGTACGGACACCGTTAAAATATACATATATAGAACTACTTGCCCAGTGCGAACAAGCCTTAACAGTTTAAAACCTACTGAGTTTTTATGCTTTTAAGGGGGCAGTCTGGTCCAGCCGAGTGTTTTTTCCAATGTGTTTTTTTTTTTCAAAGATATAATTTATTTTCATTCACAAAATTTTTGTTACATATAAAGGTGCATTTGAATAAGGAAAAACAATATTGAAAATTTGACATGAATATCTATACTTATAGATACAGCAGCCGCAAGCAGTATAACCAGATCGGTTGTGATCCTGGAGTCGTTGGAAACTATCTGAAACATGAAATTCAAAAAAATTCTAATAGTATGAATGTCGCATGTGCATGAACCTCAATTTCTAACAAAAAATTGTTGATTTCAGAAATGACAGACATAAAATGAAAATTGATGAAAAAATCGGCTTAGCGAACATTTGCGTGGACTGTTTCATACAAGTCTTAATTTTGGATTTGAGGCCAAAATACCCAACCAAACTGAAAAATTATTTTTGTATAATCAAAAGGTATATCAAATATCTAACTGGGATAGGTGCTACTTTATTAATTTTTGCTTTTAAATATTGACATATAGGTAATTAAAGAAATCAGTTTTGGTTTATTTTTGAAGCACACTTAGGATTTATTTGTGATTTATTTATAATTTAAAAAAAAATATCCTGCCTTATCATCGGTGTTAATATATAGAAAATAAGTTTCTTTTGGGAGTAATTTTAATATATAAATAACAAATTTTGGTTTCGATGTAAATTTAAATTTTTTATTTAAATTTACACCCATCAAAATTCTTTCTTTAAAAAATTAATATTTTTAATTTTTATTTCATCACTTTTCTATAAAAAATAGTGTACAATAATTTTTTTAAATGTTTACATTTACTTTCGAATAATTGTCCAAGTTGCCTCTAAAAAATCATAAAATATAAAATTTTTTAATGGCCTATATTTTACAATTTAACCGCTTGGACACATAAGCTTGTTTTCACGATAATTTAACGTAGGTAGACATAGGAATGACGTATGTCCCGTACCTGAGTTATTAAAGCAAAAATAAATAAAGTAGCACCTGTCCTTGTTAGATATTTGATAAACCTTTTGATTAAAAATTTTCAGTTTGGTTGGGTATTTTTATCTCAAATCCAAAATTGAGATTTGTAAGAAACAATCCGCGCACACGTTCCTCTTAATTTTTCCTAAAATAATAATATTTCATATTTCGAGGTTCATCCGCATAACAATTTAATTTTCTTTAATATAAACTTTGAATGAAGTAAATTGGATGAAAAATCAATGAGCTAGGATTCAAACCAACTTGAAAAAGGTGGTTTTGAGAAAAATGCGTTTAAAGTTTTCGCTTGTAACCGCATTGCTTCTTTATCCGTCTTCTTATCGAATTAGATGCCATAACTTTGGGAATGTATAGAAAGATTTTTAGATAACAAAAAAAAAGTTGATTTTGTGGATCGGCTGGACCAGAGTCCCCTCTTAAGTGAAAAATAAAAATAAAGATAAGTCACCTGAGACCAATATGCCATCTACTCCAAATAAACACAGGAATCACTGGTTTAAGTTTATCGGGTACGTCCTTGTACACCATGTATAATCGCATCATAGTTCAATAATCGGTAAATTTCAAAAGGACCTCTTCCTGCCTTACTTATAATAATTATTCTAATATGTAACTATTTGTTTTAAAAACCAGAAGTGGCGGAGCGAGGTTTAAGTTCTCCCACCCAGCTATCTACGTGGGCAGCATTATTCTCCTGGTCTGCCTCATGGTGGCCATCCTCACCTACACCGTCTGCTACTCTGCTATCCACATGGCTCCCCGAGTCAAACACGCCCTAATCAACTGCTGGCTGTCCTTCAGCCTCCTCTGCTTCATGTACACGCTGGGTATCTACCAGACTGAGGACATGAAGCTGTGCCAGGCCATCGGGCTGCTTCTCCACTACCTCACCCTGTCCAGTCTCCTGTGGATCACGGTGGCAGTCAGTCAGCTATACAAGTACCTCTCCAAGAAGCAACCTTCCACCTCCACCCTGCAAACCCCCGAAGACGAGTTGCCCCCGGATGTTCCCATACAAAAACCTATTCTGGGCATCTATCTCGTGGGCTGGGGTATAGCTTTGATCGTCTGCGGCATATCAGGAGCTGTTAACATGAGAGATTATGCTTCCTATTCTCAATGCTTCCTGAGTAATGCTCCCGCTCTGAGCGCCGTGTTTGTGCCTGCTGGAATCATCATCATCTTCCTGTGCATCCTCTTCTTGCTCATCAGATGCACCATCAGGAATGTTAATGGACAACTATCGGAAGGAACTCAGGCTACGGAGAATGTGGACCTAGAGATGTGGGAGCCCAGCTTACTTGTCAATAACACGGCGGACAGGCAGAGCGAGAGAAGCGCCACAGAGACAGAGGTAGAAGATACGGAGCACACGCCTGTCGTCCAGCTCAGGGCTCATGTTATTGTCCTCTGTGTGTATTTGGGGGTCTGGAGCTGTGGCACCATTGCTATATACCATCCCTTCCCGCTCTACCTCCCCTACCAGGAAGACATATTCAGTATCCTGTACGCTCTCAGTGCTACTGTTCTGGGGACTTTCATCCTTTTCTTCTACGGAATAGCCAGGAGCGACGTGAGGTCCCAGTGGCTCCTCATGCACTGCTACTTGAAGAAGCGGAAGCCGTGCTGCCGAGCCAGGACCGTGTTTGATACGAATGCTCAGAATGTCCCACAAAATCAGCACAACCTTGCCCCCATCTCCAACCTGGCCGCTGCCCAAGCCAGGTCTAGGTCCAGCAGCCAGAACTCGAGAACCAACAGTAAATCTAATAACAGCAACATGTTGAAAGCGGCAGCTGAACTCAATGGCCAAACCCTTCACGACACCCTTCCTAATGGAAACAACATGAATCTGGTGGTCATGCACCGTCAGCAGTACAGATCTAATAATTCCGTCACTACCTATCCTGAAATCGGTCCAGATGGAGCTGAAATATTCTACAATGCCAATCAAAGTAATGTTGCCAGAAAGTTTTTTAAAAAACAGAGAAAACACATACGACGAAATTGTTTGGATATACCCAGAAGAAGAAATTACGACTCGGATTCTCAAATCTCCGGTTCCCATCTTCCTTCTGTTGAAAATAGAGACGGAGTGTCAAGTTTGTTTACCTCTGGCTCGAAAGTGAACAACACCAACATCCACATTGAGAGGGGCCAGCAGTCGGATAATGGCATGAAAGAAATGACGAGGCATCAATTGAACCCCAATATTCTTGCAGAGGTTGACGAAAGTCCAGAAAAACCTCAGCTGAAAAGGTTTGTTCTAGAAAAGGACATACATCAAAACTCTCGCCTCAAGCTTAATGAGGTAAAGCCATCTAATCAGCCTTCCATGCTGATGAATATTTACACCAACGTTCCGGAAACTAAAGTTCCGCAGCATCAAGTGGCCACATCATCAGCATCATCCAAGGGGCTGCCCTTGAATCAAGACAAGCACCTGGGTCAATGCTCCAGTTCCAGCATGTCGGCCGAATGTCTGGACAGCATGCCTGCCATGAGAACGGTATCCCAGCAATGCAGTCTGGAGTACAGCTCGACTTCAGAAGTAGCCACTCCGCTCAATCAGCTGGGCTCGGATAAAACTCTCAATACCCACTCAGAGCTAACTTCTCTTCAGGAAATTCACAGCGCCCTTTGCTCCACTCACGAGATCACCAGTGACACAGAAGAGGCTCACAGCTTTGAGAAATACACAGACTTTACCAAATCTAAGAAAGGTGTAGAAAATTCTAAACAACATTTGAGTTGTGGTAAGTTACAAAACGAATACAAAAAAAAACCTAAAGTTGACTCAAAAAGCTTGAACCGTTCTCTACAAGACATCAACACCAGACGAAAGGGCAGCCCCAAAAGTGACAGTGATTTCCAAGATGCGCTTCCCACGCCATGCACCGATGATCAATACTTTGTTAATGATAACGCCAATGCTTCGGAATCTGATAATCTAGTCATAACCAAAGGAAACAACCATCAAAGTGACAGATTGCAAGGTGATTTTGAAACACAAAGTTTGAATGCCGGTGCCGGAGAGCAGCCATACGAAAATGAAAGTGATATATACTTTCCCAACTACCAAATGTCAGAGGTCAGTATAAGGAGTCACGGTCTGTATGCACCGCCTCCCGCCTCCATCTGCGCTAACGACCTCAACCTCACCTTCAGCAATGGAGAACTGTCAAGAACCCAGAATGACGATGATTGCTACGAGAACCAGTACGTCAACTACAATCCTGCATGGAGGAAGGTCAACGAAGGTCTTCAAAGCTCCAACTCGAGGTTTTACCACAGCCCGGCAGTCAGCTGTCCGGATGTAAATCGAGCAGATAATGACAGCCCGGCATCGCTGGTCAGTGAAATTGACGAGTTGTATAAACAGATAACCAGTCGTGATAGACGAACATCAAGACGGACGCAACATTCTCATAATGTTAGGAGCCACGGAGATGCGGCTCTCAGGCACTGCGAAAGCGACAGCTGCATCAGTGAATCACATTCTGATATCCTGGACTCCGACCAGAGAGCCGAAACTAGAGTCTAATTAATACGGCCTTCCTAAATATTGATCCTCTGTATGACTATTTATTATTTTCTTTCGTTACAATGAAATATTTTAGGTGTGTTTGTAAATATAATTTAAATATGTCGTAGGCTATTCGGAATAAAAAATGTGTAAATTAATTTATTTTAAGAATTTGTTGACAAATCGCAATTTTGTAAATATTTAAATGACAAATTATTTTAAGATAGATTTGGCATTTTTGAGGCATTTAGTATTTATTGTGTGACATTGTGGATATCATTATGTATTATGATCTGCGGCTTGTTGCCACTTGTATGTTATGCTAGTGTGAGTGGGCTAAGCTTTAGGAAACGCTGGCTTTTGCAATCTGTGCACATGTATCAAACTTATGACGATCAAGAATTTTGTGCTTGCATTTTTTAAGTAAAAGTAAAAGCAATCTGTGTTTGTCCAGTATTTTAGAATGTGATAGATAATTAATTAATTGTTGGTTTATTATCAAAAAGTATGTTAACTGAAATTAATAGTGAATATCTTTTCCATTAGACAATCTCGTTGTGGAATTGAATGATAGTTTTAACAAGCAGTGTTTGATTTCTTTACCAAATAATTGTTTTGTATTGAAAACATTTGAGTTTACTAAGAAATGTTCTTAATTTACAAAAAATATTTTAAGTTAATGTTAAACTCTTAACTGAGTAAACAATTTTGAAACTACCCATGTGGGTAGTGAAAGACGCTAATGTGTGGGCATTAAATATCATAAAATAATGCATACATACTTCATCTTTGTATGTATTGAATTATCATATCATTTGTATCAGATTTAAGGAAATAGTATCTGATTAATTTCTATGAACTTTTATACATTTTATCTGATTTTCGTAAACATACCAAATAAATTATAAAGTAACATGTACTGCGGTATGAAGTGTCGATTCTTCATTAGAAAAGTATATTAAATGCCTTTGCCTTCTGTGCCATGAATGTTGTGTTGTGTCATATTGTCAAACGCTTGGAGACTTGGAGCTTTCAATTATAGATTTGGTTTCACTTGAACCATTTTTTAAGGCTTCTTAAAAAAATTAATAAAAATTCTAATGCAAGTTTAAGTTTAGAGCTTTAAATATTTATAAATAATAAATCTATCAAAAATGTTTACATAATATTATAGTACCTAAATGTATTAAGAGTCATTTTAAAATCTTAAAAATAGCCGTGGTATTAAATACAGAAGATAAATATTTTGAAGTTATACAGCTTGTGTATTCCTAGAAATAATTCCCTCACCGAATGTCATTTGCTGAATTTGTCAATTAAAAAGAGTGTATTTTATACATCTTTTCATTTTAGTCAAACACATGAAACAAGGTTTATTTATTCGTACATACACAAATCTATCTCCAATTACAAACTAAAATATGAATTTTGTCAGTCGATGTATGCTTCCGTTCAGTGGCTTCCGTTCAGTGGCTTCCGTTCAGTGGCTTCCGTTCAGTGGCTTCCGTTCAGTGACTTCCGTTATGTGGCTTCCATATTCTGATCTACATAGTTGGTAAATACTTTTTCATGAAAAAATATCAATAGTATGTGTGTTAATATTAATTATCTTCCTAATAGTCAAACCGTAACTCTAAATATGAAAACACCTTATCTGAGTACATGTGTCATCTTCACACTAAATCAGAATGTTATCTACAGTAAAACCCTCTTAAGAAGTTTTTCAAGGAACCGGAAAAAGAAACTTCTTAGGTGGGAAAACTGTATAAGTAAGAAAAATTGAGCCATTTGGTCTTCGAAAGACCGAAAAAACTAAACTTCTTAAGCAGACAAACATCTTAAGCGAGAACTTCTTAAGAGGGTTTCACTGTAGTTTTAGTCAATGGCTCTCTTTTGCGGTTTTATCAATTAAAAAAAACTTGTTAACTTGCTGTGAAAGGTCAGCAACCTATGGAACCATATTTATTATAAAAATATAATATAAAAAATATTTACTTGCGTTCACCGGCATTTTAACCCGCAACCTTCAGATCGCAAGTCGAGAGCCTTACCCCTCGATCCAATAGGCCGAACTAATGAAAAATAGCCCGTTTTTACAGTGTTTGATCTGATTTAATAAGCAGTATGAAAGAAAAATATATAGCAATTGAACATTGAAATTGTTTTTTTAAGTTCAAATTACTGAAATTAAAAAAAACTTGTTAACTTGCTGTGAAAGGTCAGCAACCTATGGAACCATATTTATTATAAAAATATAATATAAAAAATATTTACTTGCGTTCACCGGCATTTTAACCCGCAACCTTCAGATCGCAAGTCGAGAGCCTTACCCCTCGATCCAATAGGCCGAACTAATGAAAAATAGCCCGTTTTTACAGTGTTTGATCTGATTTAATAAGCAGTATGAAAGAAAAATATATAGCAATTGAACATTGAAATTGTTTTTTTAAGTTCAAATTACATGATAAATGTCATAAATTTTAAAATAATAAAATATTCAATATATTATGTAATTGGGGATTTCCTGTAATGAAATAAAATTCTGCACAATCTACAAAAGAGTTTATTGGTGACTTTTCACAGCAAGCAAACGAAATATACTTGGTTTCAATTTTATATTATGACAAATATTTTATCAATGTCACAAAAAGTGCCCTTCACCTTCGTTTTATATACTATTTCTAACACAGTAAAAAGTTTAAAGAAGCACCAACACTTTTATTCACTGCTAATAACTAAGTATTTTAGAAAATTAATTTTAAATATTAAAATACCGATGGGTTAATAATGACTGCTCAATCCTCAATCTGTTTCTTCTGGAGTCAAGCTAAATATAAACTCTGAATATTCTAGATTAGATAAACAGATGAATTAAACCTGTGAAGTTTTTTTTTTCTTTTAATATGTTTTCCTACTGTACCTGATGAAAAAAGACTTGTGTAACTGTTGGCTTAGTGAAACACAATAAGGTGAATCTTTCGCCACAATAACTTTTTAATAAACCGGTGTAAGAAATAATTGCTTTTATTCGGTACATGTCAAGACGTAATGTGTAACAGTTTTTGATATTTTATTATTTGTATTTGTTAATTTTACTTATAAATATTTTAGCACATCATTACCTCATCATTTTATTCTTGACTAATTTATTCATTATGATCTGGAGATCTCTGTTTGGTACAAAAAGTTATTTCGACATGGGCAATTTATATATCTTTGATGGAACATACAAAATCATGCTATTATATTGTATTTCTGCTCTATTATTATGGTTTTTGCGTGTTTTACACACATCAACACAGCAACAATGTTAACCCCTAAAAAAATTGGCGTATTTTGTCAGAGGCTAAAAATATTCCCGCTTTGCATTAAAATCCAAATAAATGGAACATTTGTTAACGTATTCGAAAACTAAAAACTGTTTTCGAAAGGTGAGGAAATAGGCTTTCAAATTTATATATTAAAAATTACTATGTATTTTTTTAAATATATTTTTTTTGCGAAAACTTTAAAAAGTTTTAAAAATGGCTCACTTTACTTTTTTATCTAACTAAAATTACTGATAATGAAAAAACATAAAACACATACTTTTTTCATTAGATAAATGAATTATAAACCTAACTGTCACCTCACTTTTTTTCGTTTCATGTAAAAAAAAATCTTAAAAAATTCACAAAGTTCCATAATTTTTTTTAAAATTGCTATCGGAAACTTTGGTTTCAGAAAGGGGTAAATTTTAATATTTTTGTGGTTTTATTTTACATTTGAATATATAGTTTGTTGTATTCTCTTTCCAATACCGTTTAGATCACATTTAAAGTAAGGGAAAAACAACGATTTCTGTGAGACCTATGTGAGCTGGGACAAATATGGTCTCCTGTGATTAAACGGGTTAAGGATCTGATAACAGGTTGTTAACATTACAAAAGTCAATGCTCTCGTGTAAAAGGAATGCCAACAATATAAAACATCTTCGTTGTGTACATGTTCAAGGATTACCAATCAATATTATTATTTCGTACTTATACAATAATCACTGGAGCGATTTAGGTCAAAATTTGGATCGCTTTTATTTTTCTGCGATTGATATCGGTCCAAAATTGGACCACATTTCCTACAAATATAGGATAGACGGTGAAATCTAGGTGGATTCATTAGCTTTAAACCGCAGTAAACAGTTTATATGTTTCCATATTAATATTTAGAGGAATGATATTAATGCCAAACCAAAAACTGAACACCAATCGCTTAAGTGGATAATATCAATATTATATTAAGTTTTTTACAATAACGGACAGATTGTGTATAGTACACGCCAAACTTTAAAACCGACCTGAGTTTTATACAGAAATTGTCGCAATAGGCTAGTTTAAGTTCGAAAAGAGGCATGCCTTTCTCTGTTGCACGTATGTTTTATGCATCTTTCTTTTTCGCTTACAGTAATTGTAAAGTCGTATACCTGTGCGAGTATGGATCATACCAAGTTTAGGTTGGCATTAAAGTATGGTGTGTACTGTAGTTGCAGTAAGATTGTAATATCTATCATAAAAACCGTTGGTAAAACACACAAAAACCATATATTTTTGTATAAAAAATTCTTCCAGCTCCCTGATAACTTTTTGTCCAAGCTCGTATTGTGTATTGAGAAAATTATCTTTTTTTTAAGATAAAGGAATTTCTATAAAAAATTAACAAAAAAAATCTTTTTGTTGCCAAAGTAATCTCATAAGCCTTTGCCATGAACTTCTTCCTAAATATTATAATATTTATAATCTAGTAATGTTGAACAATGTTTGCCTCTTGTAGTGTATAATGCAATAAAAATGTAAGTTAAATTAAATATTTGTTTCACTCGTTTCCTCAACACTATGGTCGGGTTGTTTTTTTAAGAATTTGAACAATTTGTCAAATTTCAAAGTTATTTTTCAAGTTCTGTGAAAGTTCTGTTCATGTTCTGTTATGATATCATTATTGGCCAGATGTTTCACAAATGTGAAAAAAAAACAGAACTTGAAAATTAAGTTTAATTTGATTCATTGTTCAAATTCTGTGAAAAAACCCGTCCTAATTATTTCTAAATAAATGTACTTGTTTTCAGTCTTGTTATCACACCCAGTACTAAAAATCGGGTCAATTTTAATGACCAAAAATTCATACATCAGGTTAACCCTCCCTTGCCTGCGATGTGTATCTACTACACATTGCTTCTTGCACCTTTAATATCTCCGTAAATATGGAAAATTCTGGGTTCAGATTTTAGGTAATCCTCCGTTATACATTTAACCATTAAATAAAAAAATTTAAAAAAATAATAATCCGTACCTTTCGGGCACATCAGAGGTATTTTGTGAGAATCGAAAATAAATTCACCAATAAATCAGACGTCTGGCAATACGATCAGCGCTGCGGGTAATACGTACAAATGTGTGAAGCAAGCGGCTAGTGCGACGCTATGCGCGTCTCACTCACACCTACTTCGATATAAGTAAGCGCGAGAAAGAGAATCGTCAGTCGTCAATCGTGTTTGTTCCTTCGGTTTACCCCGCGGACGACACGACGCGGGCCGCCAGTCGCCGCTCGGCATTCATTCGGGGTGGTCTCTTCGCATGTTGTATGAGCATCGTTTCTTTGAGCTACCGATGTTTTTTTTCATGTTTTCAGAAATTAAATATCAATTTTTATCATTTTTTACTGTTACTATAATGAAATATAGCGATTTGCTATAAATATTCATTTTTTTTGGCTTTTAATTCGACTATTTCTGCTTGTGTAGTGATTACACAGCACCGGAGCGCGCAGATTTTTTCAGCTCAGTAAGGGAAAGGTTAAAAAAGATAATATTTTTAATAAATTCAATCAGGTCTTATCAACTTACAGGTCCCATACGATGGCGTGTATTACTCTTTTTTTTTAAATTACATGTATGTAATCATAAACTCATTTAATTCAAAATACAAGACACAATAATAAGGAAAATTACAAAAAGGTAGGTAGGTGTACCTAGTGTATTAGGTCATGAGTGTCATGACCCATTTACTGTTATCATTATTTTATAATTATCTGGCTTTTTTAAAATATGTATGTATCTGCTTTATTCATACATAATCAAAATCGTATTTTACTTTCAGACGAATCTTCTTTTGCATTGATAAGGGGGTTTTGTTAATATTATAATAGGTAGGTACAATATGTTGAGTTAAAGACATCGTAGTTTAGAATTTCTCCTGTTTATCGTGACATTAAAATAAATAAAAACACTAATCGCAAGTAGAGATACTAAAAAAAGTCGGGGCATTGTGAGACCATCGTCAGTATTATAATATCAACCGTGGTATAAGCTGTTGGGAATTATTCGAGTTTTGGTAAATAACAAAATGAAGATTATTGTATTGGTGTGCATCAGTATTCTGTTTTCTCCTCGTCTCTATGTCTCCTCGCAAACAGACGGTGTAGCAGATGTTGCTGAACAAGTTAGTTTAACAGTCAGAAACACGACTTCTATTATAACTAGTGCTATTGGAGACATCTTAGGATATTTTGCTGTGCCGAAACAAAACTCAAGAGTGTATCAAAAAGAACAAATAAATCCTTTAAGTACTGTCCAGAATGTTGTAGAAGTTACAACAAAATTAGCGCCAATACTGAAGGGTAAAACTATAGAAATGACTAAAGAAGAACTTGAAAGATTGATCAGTCAAAGAGTGAAACTGTTGCAATTTGAAGAGGTTCAAAGTCGGCTGAGGCTGGAACAAAATGGAACAACTTAAACATTGGATCGTGGCCCCAAAACTTGTCTCATTACTGATACATGTTTTTAATGATTTTCTTTGTATGAAATTGTGTAATATAAGTCTATTATGTAACCTACACCTCACTGAAATGACTAAGTACCTACAATAAAGTTTCCTAAAACAATTTTTTTGTTTATGTTTTCTTTACATGGTATTGTTTACATTTCAATTTTTAACCTCACTAGGACAAGCCTGTGTTAATAAAAGGGAATTTTCACAAGCGAGGGATTCTGTTGAAAATTTATGGAATAAAGATCATTTTTCTGATTTTAATCAACTAACTAACTAACCATCACGCCGTTTCCCCGCAGGGGTAGGCAGAGAGGACGGACCGCCAAACAACTCGGTCTTGGCACACGCTCCTTGCCTCATTCACATTCATACATCTTCTCATACATACTCTTCTATTATTCTGACTCTTGACATGGCCCGACTCAAGTATCTGTCCTCGGCTGATTTTAATCATCATACTAAAAATGTTTGTTTTCGTTTTCATTCAATTTTATTCATGTTAAAAATGCTCAAAAACTTACAAAACTAAAACGGCCCGTGATTGCCAACGGCGCTTCGTACGCATGTCACTAAACAAACAAAGTAGAACTGTGGGAAATTTGAAAGTTGAAAAAACGTAGAAATACCCTATTGAGGTTATAATTTTTCAACATAATAAAAATAACACAAAATAAAATATTGAGGGAACAATATTGTTACCTTAATATTTCTTACAAATAATGGGTACCCACTAAGCTGAAGGAAACTAATGAATTATATTGGAGTAAGGATGCAGGGCTACCTAGACGCTTGCTGATGATTGGTTTGTACGTTTGTACTATGTCCATTTTTGGGTTTTTAAGCTGTGAATGCAGTAATATTAATTATATTTTTATCTACTATGTCCACACACAAAAAATACACATTTTAAGCAGGAACTTATTTTGAATATCTCTTTCATCCTTTCTCCATAGTAAAAAACTAAAAACTTTTACTCCAAACCTTCTTTTCTCGATACGAGTTTTTATTGACATAGTACAAACCAATTTTCAGCAAGCAACGTGTTAATATTTAATTTTAAGTAATATATTATGCTATTACTTTAAAATAGGACAAAGACGAAAAATAAAAAAAAACAAAATTATACAATATACATAATGTTGTAAGTACTGTTAAATTAGAAAGGGCACAGATTAAAAAATGTTGGTAATCCTCTGCTAAGATAATAATAATATAAACAAAATTATTAATTTCATTGGATAATTGGTAGAGCACCGTTTTTGTGAGAAAACTCCTCAAGGGCGCTGTAATATAGTAGCTCTAGCTCGCAGCTCTAATACAAATACGTCACATACGATGTAGTGCTACTACACCAACTACCTCATCACCTCATACATTTGTAGCAATACAAAGAAAAACATTTGGACCTCAAATGCGTCCCATACGATGTAGTAATACTACACCAACTACCTCTCACCTCATACATTTGTAGTAATAAAGAAAAATAGTTTGACCTCAAATACGTCCCATATGATGTAGTAATACTACACCAACTACCTCTCACCTCATACATTTGTAGTAATAAAGAAAAATAGTTGGACCTCAAATACGTCCCATATGATGTAGTAATAGTACACTAACTACCTCTCCACCTCATACATTAGTAGTAATACAAAAAAAAGTTGGACCTCAAATACGTCCCATGCAATGTAGTAATACTACACCAACTTACCCCACCACCTCATATTTGAGGTGGTACAAAGAAAAAGTGTTGGTACATATACATGTTGTGAGGTAACGGGACTTTTTACGCCATTGTATGGGACATTTGTAGTGCATCTTGTACGAGGTACTCAACACTAGCAGGGTAGACTGGGGACGGTTGAAACTCGTCAACATTGAAACATCTCAATTTTCTATTCATGACTTCTAAGAAAAATTACACATAATTTTAGAAAGGCGATATTTTTGATCAGTTCGCAATTTATAACTACGACGAGACCGGAATTACATTCGAGATATGAGATTTTGTAAAATGACATGTCACAAATAAAATTATTTTTATAGCATACCCATAAATAAACCACTTATAGCATACCGAAATATATAATATATAGTTCACCGAAAAATTGGGTTGTTTCAACTTCTGTCAGAAGAAATTTCGACGAAAATACCATATAAATGTGATGTGAAATTTTTAAAATGTGATCAGCTGAATTCGAACGTTTAGCGTTCAATGCTAGGCGCATGCGCAGACATCAAAATTGTGATTCGGCGGGGAACACTGAGTAAAATTTTCAAATTTATCGATAGTTATTTTGGAGTTGAAATAACCCATTTCGTATTTGAAATGAAGGAAGATGTGATTGCGTGCCAAATTTGAAATGAAAAAAAGAATCTTTTAGGACCAGTTGTTTCGGAAAATTTCACGTTTGAATTTCCTTCAAATCGACATTCACCGAAAAATTGGGCTGTTTCAACCTCCGTCAGAAGAAATTTAATCGAAAATTCCATTCGAAAAGTTGTTTCGGAATTCCCTTCAAATTAGAAATTCCTTCAAATTTGAATTTCCTTCAAATCGTCATTCACCGAAAAATTGGGTTGTTTCAACTTCCGTCAGCAGTAAATAGCAACAAATAACGTTCGATAAATTTGAAAACTTTATTCAAGTGTTCCACGCCGAATCACAATTTTGACGTCTGCGCATGCGCCTCCCATTATTTCGCTAACCGTCCGGACTCGGCTGATCACATTCACATCACATTTCTATAGTATTTTCACTGCTGACGGAAGTTGAAACAACCCAATTTTTCGGTGAATGACGATTTGAAGGAAATTCAAATTTGAAGGAAATTCAAATTTGAAGGGAATTCCGAAACAACTGGTCCTATGGAATTTTCGATGAAATTTCTTCTGACGGAGGTTGAAACAACCCAATTTATCGGTGAATGTCGATTTGAGGGAAAAACAAACGTGAAATTTTCCGAAACAACTGGTCCTTAATATTTTAACATTTCTATGAAATTTTCATTGAAATTTCTTCTGATGGAGATTGAAACAACCCAATTTTTCGGTGAATGATTATTTCAAGGAAATTCAAACATAAAATTTTCTGAAACAACTGGTTCTTTGTACTGGTCTGTTCATGTTTGAATTTGAATCATAATGATCCTGTCTGAATGTGGAATGATATTCTTTACGGCACCTGCTACATTGTTTGTGACGATAATGCCATCTCCATTTCGATTCCGGGATTTAGTATAGTTATTTTTATAATAATAATAATAATTTATTATCAAAGGCATGTTATTTTATTTGTTTATACCATTTTTCTCCTTTTTCCTTCTTTAATATAATATAATTTTGTTGAAACGACACCTATCTGTGTAGCTAATCCCATTTCAAGCAACGTTCCAATTCCACGATGAAGTTTCTGAAAAATTCCTCAAAGCTCAAACTTCAAAGCTTAAAGCTCAAAGTTTGAAGCTCAAAGTTGTAAGCTTAAAGCTAAAAGTTAAAAGGTAACCCCAAAGTTAAAAGGACAACGATCAAAGCTCGAACCTTAAAGCTATATGCTCATAGTTCAAAGCTCAAAGCCCAATACTTAAAGCTCAAAACTCAAAGCTGAGTTCAAAGCTGAAATCGTAAAGATCAATGCTCAAAGTTCGAAGCCCAAACCTCAGCCTTAAAGCTCAAAGCCTCAGTCTTAAAGCCCAAAGCTCCAAGTTCAAAGCTAAAAGCTCAATGTTTATATCTCAAAGTACGAAGCACAAAGCTCATAGATTAAGCTTAAATGTCAAAGCTCAAAGGTTGAAGCTTAAAGCTCAATGTTAAAAATTCAAAACTCAAAGTTCAAAGCTGAATTCTCGAAACTCAAAGCTTAAAGCACAAAGTTTGAAGCTCAAAGTCAAGTTTTAGGCTAAAAGCTTGGAGCCCAAAGCACAAACCAAAAACTCAAAACTCCAAATTCAAAGCTAAAAGCTCAAAGTTTAAACCTCAAATTTCGAAGCACAAAGCTCATAGATTAATTTTCGTTGTTTGTTTTTGGGGTGTTATGCCGTGTTGTGCTACCTCCTTCTTTAGCCGACGTTTCGGACAGCGTTGCAGTGTCCATCATCAGGGCAGATCCGGCAGATCCGTCGATGTGTTGCATGATCGTGCAGATCGACGGATCTGCCGGATCTGCCCTGATGATGGACACTGCAACGCTGTCCGAAACGTCGGCTAAAGAAGGAGGTAGCACAACACGGCATAACACCCCAAAAACAAACAACGAAAATGCTTTTGGCCGTGAAAATCTAAAAACGTATCCCTCATAGATTAAGCTTAAATATCAAAGCTCAATGTTTGAAGCGTAAAGCTCAATGCTTAAAATTCAAAACTCAAGGCTCGAACATGAATACTCAAAGCACAAAGTTTGAAACTCAAGGTCAAAGTTTTAAGCTAAAAGCTTGGAGCCCAAAGCACAAACCAAAAACTCAAAGTCCAAATCTTGAAAAATCAAATCTCGAAGCTCAAAGAACGAAATTTAAAGCTAAAAGCTCAAAACTAAAATCTTAAAGTTAATACTTTAAAGCTAGTAGTTTAAAACTCAAAGCTCAAACCCTAAAGCTTACGCTCTAACACCAAAGCTTGAAGCTCAAAGTTTAAGACTAAAAAAGTTCATAACTTAAAGTTCGAAGCTCAAAGTTGATTATCATGTATTATATTTAGAAATAATTATAATACATGCATAATTTATTAATCTTTTCAATTTTTTATTCTATCGCATTATCAATGTTATTATGATTTACAATACTTACATATGCGTGAAAGCTGCTTTTATTTATTTGCTTTATAAACAGTCATATATATAGTAATAACTACCTATGTTTATATCATTGACCAATAAAATAAGACTACTAATTCAATTCATTTATGAGAAGTAGTAATTTAATAGGAAATGGAGAGCACACTGAGCACTGTTTTTTTTGCTGTTTTGCTTAAAAGAATTATTACTTTCTTATGAATTATCCTAAAGAAATTCAGATAAGCCCATTATACACTATGGAATATTACAGTGCCAAGTCAAAAATATCGACCGCGCTATAACTTTCCTTGTGACCTCAATGGTTGACGGCCAATTTATTAACCCATCTTATTAAAATTTTAACAAACACTGACAGACCGAGTGTCGAAGGTTATCGAAGGTTAGTCCAATACAATATAATCGGACATATTATACAGTGTTCGGGGGTAAATTGCATTGACTTCGGGAGGTGATTCTACATGATGGTAAGAGTAAAAAATATTAACAACTTTTCCGAAATTTCACCTTTTTTTTCCCATACAAAAAGTTGTACCTATTAAAAATCCTTAGTGTAAGGTACAAACTTACCTGACTAATTTGCTGCGACCCTGCCGGGCGCAATTGTGGCGAAGGTAGATAATTAGGATTGGCCAATATCGTTACAACGTAAAATCATATTGCTGGCCGCACATGCCGGACTAATTTAATCTTTTTTACCATAAAATTCCCCTAAAAGTTGGAATTTCTAAGTTATTTACCTCTGTTTAGTTACAAAATCAGTTTCAAGTAGCTACATGTACAATATGGATGATTAATATAATTTTCGTTGTTTGTTTTTGGGGTGTTATGCCGTGTTGTGCTACCTCCTTCTTTAGCCGACGTTTCGGACAGCGTTGCAGTGTCCATCATCAGGGCAGATCCGGCAGTACAATCGACGGATCTGCCGGATCTGCCCTGATGATGGACACTGCAATGCTGTCCGAAACGTCGGCTAAAGAAGGAGGTAGCACAACACGGCATAACACCCCAAAAACAAACAACGAAAATACTTTTGGCCGTGAAAATCTAAAAACGTATCTGATTAATATAATTATCGGCTATCCGATAATATGAGGATTTGAACTGCGCCTAATACGAGTTAACTCTCAGTTTTATTTATTTTTTTCACTCAGCAAATTTAATAACTCAGGTACGGGCCATACGTCATTCTATGTCTACCTACGTTAAATTATCGTGGAAACAAGCTTATGTGTCCAAGCGGTTAATATATCTTAAAAGTTACATTTTTTTAACCCCTCAGGCCTCGACCATAAAATATTTCTGGTTTGGAATAAAATCCAAATAAATAGAATATTTGTGAATGCATCTGAATGTACACGTAAATTTTGAAGCATAAAAATGTTGTTGCATGCAAACATGAAAATGTTTCAAAATTGTTCACCTTACGTTTTTTTTAAGTAAAATTATTAATAAGAAAAAAAAAATATAAAAACACATATTTTATTAGACAAATCAATCCGACATTCAAGAGGTTAAGGGCTTAAACACAGTGTGCAAAGGAAATATTTTATAAATCGGTAATATTGGCAGAGGACATGAGGATAATTTTCAAAATTGAAACTGATTGTGGAAAAAATACAGGGCATTCATTGAAGGGGAACTTTCCCAACTGCTGTGTGAGGAAACTGATTGTTTAACCCCCTTAGCCGCACACGACAGTACTCTAATTTTTTTTTTGTAAAAAGGAAGATACATATTTTTGAAACGATTCTAGACCCTCCATGTCCCTGCACACATGCTTTTATTTATTTATTAAACAATTCAAAAATAATTTAGCAATCTGTACATACATATAATACCAAGAAAGGAATGCATACTTACATTAATAATAGTCATTTGTGTTATATTCTTTATTATGCCTCTGATAAGCTAGCTTTTCCAAGTGACCAGTGACTACTGTGGTAGCTAGGACACTCGTTTTTTTTTTAAAGAGAGAATCGCCAGTAGCCCTATACTCTCTGAATTAGTGATAAAAATCGATAAAAAGTACAAAGATAAGTTCAGTAAGATGTACAATATTGTTTTAAGTTAGTTAGTTGTTAGTAAGTTGTTAGTATGTTAGTCCCCACCATGCAAGTTAGTTTAAAACAGTATTGTAGATCTCACTAAGAACTCATCTGAACTAAAAATGAAACCGAACCACTTAAGAGTGGTTGCCCGCCGGAAACTTAAAACTAACTTAAAAATAAACCTGAAAAGACAATGATGCTGGCCTCTGGTCCGGACCACTGGCTTAAGGGGACCACTTGCCCGCCAGAAACTTAAAACTAACTTAAAATAAACCTGAAAAGACAATGATGCTGGCCTCTGGTCCGGACCACTGGCTTAAGGGGACCACTTGCCCGCCAGAAACTTAAAACTAACTTTAAAATAAACCTGAAAAGACAATGATGCTGGTCTCTGGTCCGGACCACTGGCTTAAGGGGACCAGTTGCCCGCCAGAAACTTAAAACTAACTTTAAAATAAACCTGAAAAGACAATGATGCTGGTCTCTGGTCCGGACCACTGGCTTAAGGGGACTAGTTGCCCGCCAGAAACTTAAAACTAACTTTAAAATAAACCTGAAAAGACAATGATGCTGGTCTCTGGTCCGGACCACTGGCTTAAGGGGACTAGTTGCCCGCCAGAAACTTAAAAGTAACTTAAAAATAAACCTGAAAAGACAATGATGCTGGCCTCTGGTCCGGACCACTGGCTTAAGGGGACCACTTGCCCGCCAGAAACTTAAAACTAACTTAAAAATAAACCTGAAAAGACAATGATGCTGGTCTCTGGTCCGGACCACTGGCTTAAGGGGACCAGTTGCCCGCCAGAAACTTAAAACTTAAAAATAAACCTGAAAAGACAATAATGCTGGCCTCTGGTCCGGACCACTGGCTTAAGGGGACCACTTGCCCGCCAGAAACTTAAAACTAACTTAAAAATAAACCTGAAAAGACAATGATGCTGGTCTCTGGTCCGGACCACTGGCTTAAGGGGACTAGTTGCCCGCCAGAAACTTAAAACTAACTTAAAAATAAACCTGAAAAGACAATGATGCTGGCCTCTGGTCCGGACCACTGGCTTAAGGGGACCACTTGCCCGCCAGAAACTTAAAACTAACTTAAAAATAAACCTGAAAAGACAATGATGCTGGTCTCTGGTCCGGACCACTGGCTTAAGGGGACCACTTGCCCGCCAGAAACTTAAAAGTAACTTAAAAATAAACCTGAAAAGACAATGATGCTGGCCTCTGGTCCGGACCACTGGCTTAAGGGGACCACTTGCCCGCCAGAAACTTAAAACTAACTTAAAAATAAACCTGAAAAGACAACAATGCTGGTCTCTGGTCCGGACCACTTGGCTTAAGGGGATCACTTGCCCGCCAGAAACTTAAAACTAACTTAAAATAAACCTGAAAAGACAATGATGCTGGCCTCTGGTCCGGACCACTGGCTTAAGGGGACCACTTGCCCGCCAGAAACTTAAAACTAACTTAAAAATAAACCTGAAAAGACAATGATGCTGGTCTCTGGTCCGGACCACTGGCTTAAGGGGACCACTTGCCCGCCAGAAACTTAAAACTAACTTAAAAATAAACCTGAAAAGACAATGATGCTGGTCTCTGGTCCGGACCACTTGGCTTAAGGGGATCACTTGCCCGCCAGAAACTTAAAACTTAAAATAAACCTGAAAAGACAATGATGCTGGCCTCTGGTCCGGACCACTGGCTTAAGGGGACCACTTGCCCGCCAGAAACTTAAAACTAACTTAAAAATAAACCTGAAAAGACAATGATGCTGGTCTCTGGTCCGGACCACTTGGCTTAAGGGGATCACTTGCCCGCCAGAAACTTAAAACTAACTTAAAATAAACCTGAAAAGACAATGATGTTGGCCTCTGGTCCGGACCACTGGCTTAAGGGGACCACTTGCCCGCCAGAAACTTAAAACTAACTTAAAAATAAACCTGAAAAGACAATGATTCTGGTCTCTGGTCCGGACTACTTGGCTTAAGGGGATCACTTGCCCGCCAGAAACTTGAAACTAACTTAAAAATTAACCTGAAAAGACAATGATGCTGGTCTCTGGTCCGGACCACTTGGCTTAAGGGGATCACTTGCCCGCCAGAAACTTAAAACTAACTTTAAAAATAAACCTGAAAAGACAATGATGCTGGCCTCTGGTCCGGACCACTGGCTTAAGGGGACCACTTGCCCGCCAGAAACTTAAAACTAACTTAAAAATAAACCTGAAAAGACAATAATGCTGGTCTCTGGTCCGGACCACTGGCTTAAGGGGACCACTTGCCCGCCAGAAACTTAAAACTAACTTAAAAATAAACCTGAAAAGACAATGTTGCTGGCCTCGGGTCCGGGCCACAACGGAACGACAATAGACGACAACAGCAACGACAGCCGAAGACCGACAAAGGCAGAGCGACAACCTAACGATAACCTAGCGACAACAGCAGAACGACAACCTTACGACGAAGCAGACAACCTAGCGACAATCTAGCGACAACCTAGCGACAACCTAGCGACAAAAGCAGAGCAACAACAGCAGAACAGCAGCATCCTGAAAACGAAAAATCTGAAAAAATCCTAAAAACACAATGCAAAGTTAAATTTGTGCAGGCAAGTTCAAAAGAAAAATATCATACCACAGACCAGTTTTGTAGAGGGTCTGAGCTCACCAGTCATCCAGTCCTGTAGTCATTCGGTTCCAATCATCTGGTTCTTCAGGCCCACAGCGTTCCTCCAAGATGCATCCTGAAAAACAAAATGCAACGTTAAATCTTGAAGGCAAAAAAGTCATTGACTTGCCCCCTCAACAGTTATTGTTACATGAAGTTTCCGCATAAAATTCATATCAAAAACAGAAAAACAGATTATTAAAGAAAACATTATGGTGGTAGAAAAAGAAAAATTTAAAAAACAGAAAAAAATTTAAAAAGAGAAACACAGATTTAAGCATATAGGATAGATAATGTAAAATTCAATTATTAACCTATATAAACATAATACATTTTTACATCATAAGATAATGTTTAAGGATGAACATGATTAAAAAAAAGATAAACAACATAATGAGAATGAGAAAATAACACGCAGCAGAGGGTTCATAATTAACAACTTCTTTTAAGTTTTTCTATTACATTTACTAAATTAGCTTTAGGACAAATGGAAAATATCAACGCCTGAAAAGATATTATTGTATTTTGTTCACGTCCTTTTGAGAAATGAATGTTGTGTGTAGTTTGTTTTTGAATGAGGGATTTTGAATAGTTGGTTTGATCTGGTATTTCGTATTGGACAGTGAAAGATGTTTTAATGTTTTCTAGAAGAACTATGTTGATGATTTTGAATAAAAATTTCTGGTCGGATATATTTCTTCTAACTTCTAGAGTTGATAAATTATGGAATGTAATTAAATTGATAACAATAAAACTAAAAAACATAAGAATTAGATAACGGATTATAATATTGACTTGACGTAATTATTATGAAGTGTACACGCAGTCTCATTCATTTCATTTGGCACTTCGCAGAATTCAACATAATATTGATTGAAATTATAACTAAAACTTCCCACATAACAAACATAACTTCACAGATGTTAATTTATTTAATCAAACAATAATTTCGGTTGTTCGTGTATGGATAACTAAGTAACGAGAAATATTCCTGCATAATTTATAATGCGTTTGTTACATTATTCAAGTTGAACAAACTTTTCATTTTCAAAATTGAATCTACTTTTATCGGAGAAGCTATAAATTTTTTATTTTATTTTTTTATTCTTCACTTTAATCACCCGCTAAACTGCCAATGCGATTGTCAGCGGGTCAATGTAACAATATATTTTTATAATTAAAAAAAGCACAAATCTAACAAGAAGCTACATTGTAGAAAATAAATACAGAAGAATAACTTTTAAGTATATAACATTACAAAGGCATAAAATACACAGACAGACAGTAATAACACAGGCAAATTACGGTTACCGACGAGATCATCAAAAATCAATTCATCGAAAGCAAATTTATAAAAGCAAATTTACAAAAACAAATTTACAAAATACACAAAAAAAAGGTTAGGTTAGGTTAGGTCAGGTTGAATTTTAGTTAGTTGAACTGGTTTGCGAACTCGCCGTGAATCGCAAATTACATATACTCATATTATTTATAGATAAGATTACAAACAATATCAAAATAAAAAACTTAGTTAATTTTGTTTTTTTATTTCGGTGGTACAATTTGTCTTGGATTTTTATGTGCATTCTTTATGCGATATGACTAGCGCCGTATCATTAGCATAAACGTAATAGTTTCACATTAATTTGTCGATTGTTTAAATAGTTTTTGAGAAGTTCTAGTAATTTTTCCCTAATTCTATCGCCTCCAATATTTGTAATAGTTTTTTCGGATCAATAATATCAAACGCTTTGGAGTTGTAATATTTCCGTGTTTTTTTGTTTTGAAATCCCTATTGGTTGGGATCAATAATGGAGAAACTTTCTAAGTATTTTATTAAATTTACGGAGATGTATTTTTCTGGAATTTTTTCAATGGCTGGCAGTATACTAAATATTGGTCTATAATTTTCTATTTCAGTATGTTTTCCCCCTTTGTACATTTAAGCTCATACTGTATAACTGTTTGAGATAAGATTTTATTAATTAAATGAGTAATTACCGGACATAGAATATTTATATGTTTTTTAATGTTAAATAGTTAAAACAGGTATGAAAATTATTTTATGAATTAATAATTCTTTAGAAATAGTTCCCTGCGGTATGGTAAAACCATGTATGATCATGTGAGAAATCCTCAAAGGGAGATCCGCAAAGAATACAAGGCTGGTGTAAGTGTAATGACCCTGATGATTTGGGCATGCAGAACGAATAAACGAAGAAAGGAGTGTAAGGAGAATATACGGCGCAAATGTGAATGGTAGAAGTCACGAATGGAGGAAGTCACAGCACGATTAAGTGAATCAGATACTTTTGAATCAGGCCATGTCAAGAGTCAGAATAATACGAGATGAATATAATAATATGAGCACATAATATGAGATGAACTATGAATGTGAATGAAGCAAAAAGTGTGTGCCAAGACCGAATTGTTTGGCGGTCCGCCCTCTCTCCGCAAAGGTGTAATGTTAGTTAGTATAATAATTCTTTATTCGAAATGCGTATTTGTTCAAATGATTAGATGAATTAATAGAGTAAAGATGTTAACGAGACCCAATGCGTGGTTTCACTGTACTAACGTTTCTCGTTGTGTGTCCTTTCTTACGCGTCCCCGTTCCCACCCCTTTTCCCCTACCCGTTCCCTCTCCCGCCTACCCAGTAACACCTTTAAATCTACATCTATTCCTATGTCTACCTACTTTAAATTATCGTGAAAACAAGCTTATGTGTCCAAGCGGTTAAGTAAGCCCTGAGGAGGCATTACTTACAAAACATAGTTTTCTATTAATCTTGAAATAAAATCTTTCTTTTTTTGATTAAAAATATAAGACTTTTTATTTATTTAAATAAAATATTGGCTTAGCCAGCTTTTGTGTTTCATAATTATACCTGTTAAATTTGAAGGCCTTAAAAATTTCTATAAAACAACTGAAGTAATAATGAACAAAGCGTGGAGTTAAAATGATTAAGCTGCACACAGTATACAGCTCATGATGGAATTGACATATAAATGAGGTGAGTTGAGTGGATACATATGAAAGCTGGACAGCTCGTGGTGGAAAGGACTTCGCAAGTAAAACATAGTTGATAAAATAAATAACCCGCACAGAAGCTTGCAAAATTCATGACTCTTATTATAATTCTGAGCACTCAAGAATATTCTTATTAATCAGACAATCTGCTTTCTTTATACACGAGTAGATGAATATTCAGGACAGCGCACGCTGACGCGAATAAAGCAAATTTCGCAATGCTCAAACGCTTTCTCAATACAAATTTCGGCCTACAAATAAATATGTGGTTACAATAATTTTTAAAACACATTAAAATATCTTGGAAGGTTGGTTCAACTATCGTTCAGTGGTCGTAGGTTTTCAGATTAGTTATTAAAATTACATTCAGTACAATTCTAACGCTCATAATGGAAGCCCCTGCCACAAGATTGGCTTTGAGCACACTTACCCAGTAACATTTTCACGATGGTAGAAGAGTTACTTAATATACAACTAAATTAAGTTCAAAAAATTATAAACGCTTAAAAGATTTAACCCCTGACTCCTCAACCATATTTTGTCAGAGGGTCAAAATATTTCTGAACGTATCTATAAACTCTAAAATGTTTTTGAAAGGTGATGGAATACGCTTTCAAATTTTACAAATCGAAATAAACACATCATTTTTAAAGTATAAAAATTGTGCATGAAAACATTTAAGTACCAAAAAGTTTTAGAAATGGCTCAGCTTACGTTTTTTCTGACTAAAACTCTATGTTTTATTAGATAAATGTACTATAAACGTTACGATCCAAAACTTTGGTTTTATAAAGGTACATTTTACTTCTCTTGTGGGTAACTTTTAGATTTGAATGTAAAGCGTGCTGTTTTTCTTTCTAACACCGTTTAACTGCTTGGGCACATAAGCTTGTTTTCACAACAATTTAACGTAGGTAGACATAGGAATGACGTATGCCCCGGACCTGAGTTATTAAATTATGCTTCTTTTTTATTTAAAGAAAGACAAAAATTCCCAAGGTTACGAATAACCTGACAATATTTGAAAAACTGCTACCACCACAGCAGGCAGACTTAGCCAGTCGAGAAATTGAACACGCGACGCCCGGGTGGGACCCACATGCAAAGTCCACTCAGACATTGACCGGTCTACTTCTAACCATGATAGTAAGGGAGACAACGATTTCTATGAATCGTAGATGAGTTGAAAGTTGTATACAAAATTTACTATAGGTGGCATGCGATTATTTTAAAAATGTGTGTATTTTATATAGCGGCAGGGTGGGAAGGAGGGATGAGGATGGGAATCCAGGAGTGGGGAGGAGAAAGAAGAGTGGTAGGGAATAGCAGGGGGATCAGAGTTTGGAGATCTGAAGCAACGGAAAAATAAAAAAATATTGTGTATCCAAAAGCACTTCAATAAACAGTCTTACATATACCGATGCCAAACGGCCATAAAAAACGATAAAAATTAAAAAAAGGGAATTATTAAAAATCAAATAACATACCAAGTCCAGAGAAGCGCTGGCGATCCCATCATGTGCCCCGGAGTGCCAGCAACCAAGTCCCCCGAAATCCTGGGAAACTGGAGCTGGTACGAGGCGCGAGGTTCAACCTGAAAGACACAAAAAGAGATGTTATTATAATGTAAAATCAAGACATCATTAAAACAAATGAAAGGCGAGGTTAACCCCTCAGGCTAATTTGTTCAGTTTTCAGAACAACTCCTAATGGTTTCATAGAATTTGTTGTCTCCCTTACTATCATGGTTAGAAATATGATCTAAACATTGTTAGAAAGAGAAAACACTGCGCTTTATATTTATATCTCAAAAGTTAACCATGACATATTTAAAATGATACACCTTTATGAAACCAAAGTTACTGACTGCAATTTGAAAAAATATTATATAGCTTTGGTAATTTTTTTAATAAATATTTTTACATAAAATGACAAAAATTGAGTTGACAATAATGTTTAAAATATGTTTGCCTAATAAAATATGTGTGTGTTTTTTTTTTTCATTATCAGTAATTTTAGTTAGAAAAAACGTAAGGTAAACCACCATTTTAAAACTTTTTTATGTTTGCAAACAAAATATTTGTATTTCAAAAAATTATATGTATTTTTGGAATTATAACTTGAGAGCGTATTTCATCACCTTTCAAAAACTGTTTTTAGTTTTCAGATACTTGTTAAAAATTTTTGCATTTATTTGGATTTTATTGCAAAGCGGAAATATTTTGACCTTCTGACAAAATAGGCCCCAGGCCTGAGGAGTTAATATATAAAAATGAATGTTTCCTTGTAATTTCCCTTATAATTTTTTTAAACACGTGTTTTAAACACACAAATTTCAAACCTAGGCACTCAAAAAAATTAAAACTAACAAATAAATAAAAATAATTCACATTTTTATTTAATGTTTATGAAAAAATTCTGTCTCTGTCGAATTATGGCGGGCACATACGAATCGTTTGAGCGGGCACCGGGTTGGGAATCTCTGCCATAGAGAGTGATAAATATGTGTGATAGAGTGATACTTGCATCCGCAAACATTAACACTTTAACAAATAATATCAAAAATAAAATATTACGATATTTGATAAATATTGACAGATCACAATAATGTGTAATAATGTGTAGGGTTCATCAAAGTACTTAAAATTCCTCATCTAAAATTTTTACTTAAGCACTTACGCGGTATTGCAATTTTTGTTTACCCGGTTTTGCATTATCACCAATGATATTACATATCGTCTCTCACATTATAACACCGCGTGTATATCAAAAACTACTAGGTTTAAAGGTTCACTATGGTTAGAATCGACAAACGAATGTTTTGACCAATCACCACTATTTTTATACAAAAGTTTTGAAACAAAATAATTGGTATTTATCAATGATTGCAGTAAATGTTCATACAAAAGTTATATTTAGCAATAAGAATAAAATTATTATAACTTTTTAATCCTCTTATAATTATTTTATAATTATTATTTAAAGTAAATCTAATTATATATTTCTCGCATAAGAACGATGCATTTTTAATTATTTATCAGCCTTTTATGTGTGTTACGCCGCGAATATCATTTAAAAATACCTATAAATATGTTTTTAATGAAAAAAATTACTTCCCCAAATAACTGATCCCTAAATATTAGTTGACCCTTTTTTTTCAAAAATGTGGTATTTTTATTTAATAAACTTCACTAGGTTTCACTAAATCTTCTTAATATATAAAAATAAATGTTTCTTTGTTTGTCCCTTATGTGTTCCTATGTAAACCAATTATCCGATTGGGATGAAACTTTAGTGATTTGTTGAGCCCACGCCTGCGATGGTTTCTATATATAATGGTGAGTTCTTGCATTATGAAAGTTGAGTGGCATTGCAACACATGCCGGGTACTCACTAGTATCTTACATATCTATCGTCCAGTTGATTAGTCAGACATCTCCTAGTACTAAGTTTTGAGATAATGAGGAAAGCAATATTCGAGTGCTCACTATAAATCAAATATTAGTAACATGCTGTGTCCGTTTTTTACAAATTAAATATGCCACCAATTTTGTTTTTAAATTTTATTTATTCATTGCTTAGTAATTATAAAATTTGTAGATTTAATGACCACCATGCTAGGCATATGCACGTGCTGTGGTGATCGATATAAAATCACACAGGGAGGGGTAAAACGGTCCAGTACAATAGTATGAAATTCTCAATTTTCCTACTAGTAACTAATAAAATATCAATTTTTGTTTTGTTTCCGAGTTTTTGGGCATTATTATTGATTTTGTGGCATTTATGTATAATCTGAGTATTGTATCAAGACAGAGGGTACACTTTTACATACAACTGCTTACTTAATGCAAGGAATAGCCGCGAAGTCCACATCAAAAGATACTTTATACATAACACAATATCTTTTCTACCGACACACTACGTTACAAAAGTTTTCTTCCTCCGGCAGGAGGGGGTCAGTTGAATTTGGGAGCGGCCGCGGAATATCATTTCTTTCTAATGAATCTATCAACTTGAGGCTGACAGCGGCTTGAGCACGGCAGCTGAATATTTAAAAATGACCCCCTCTCCTGTTTACGGCGGAGAGGGGGTTGCATAACGCATATCGTTATGGAGAATAATGACGAATAGCGAAGACCCGCACCACGCTTATAACGCATCATCCTTTTACGTGTGGCCAGTATGTATGGGATTGTATGGCGAACGCTATTGTGTCAAAATATCTTTTGATGTGAACTTTGCTTCTGTCCCTTGCTTTACTCAAATTTCGTTTTTCAGAGATGTCAAATTTAATGAAATTAATAGGTTTTTAAAAACAACCCATTGAAAAACTGCTGCGAAAAGTTGCCATAAAAACAATAAAAATTTAAAAATAAATTATAATGAAATAACATACCAAATCCACAGAAGAAATACTGGTGATCCCATCAAGTCCCCCGGAGTGCCGGCAACCAAGTCCCCCAAAGTCCAGGATGGTGCGCGAGGTTCAACCTGAAAAACACCAAAACAGATGTTATTATAATGATAAATCTAGGGATTATTAACCCCTCAGGGTAATTTGTTAGCGTTTCGGAACAACTCAAACAGGTTTCATAAAAATCATTGTCTCTCCCTTACTATCATAGTTATAAACGGTATTAGAATGAAAAAACACAATGCTAATATATTCAAATCTAACCAAAAAAATAATTAAAAATTACACCTTTATAACACAAATATATACAAAACCAAAGTTTCTAATACAATTAGACAAAAAAAAATATTTTGTGAATTTAAAAAAATGATTTTACATGAAATGATAAAAAAATGAGATAACATTTGTCTAATAAAATATGTGTTTTTATTTTTTTCATAAACTAAAATTTTAGTTAGAAAAAACGTAAGGGGAGCTATTTTTAATACTTTTTAAACATTGCATTCAAAAATTTTAAAATTAAAAATTACATTTGTTTTTCTAATAAAATCCTAACGAATTTATTTGGATTTTAACCCAAAGCGGAAATATTCTGACCTACCAACTATGTTCGAAGCCTGAGGGGTAAACACGAATGAAAATAGGATGCGAGGAGCTAAAGGAATACAAGAGACAAATTTTTCTATTATATTTTCTAATATACAATTTGTTCAAAGAAACATCAACATCTCAGTAATGATTATTATTTTTTCAAACTTCCTTTATGGAGTTAAAAAGGTCTTCGCAACGCTCGGTTAATTTGAGAAAAAACTAATACAGCTTCAGAATTTTTTATTCATAGTTTGACAAACTGCCAAAAAAAATTAAGGAATTTAAACAAGGATCTTTATTTAAATGAAATTTCTTACCGATTCTCAGAAGAGTCGACATATGTGTCTCGGAAGTGCAAGTCAATCCCTTGGAGTGAAGGAGAACTAGAAGAGAAGGCCTGAGAGTGACCTAAAAAAACTAAAAGAGATGTTATTATAATGAAATGAAAAAGTAAACAAACACAAAAAAAATCTGAGCATTGTTAATATGTTCCTCTTCCGCATCTTGAACCCCACTAGACGGCTTAAAACTAAAAGTCACACCTTACATGCTAAAAACGCTTACGTGCTAAAAACGACTTAGGTGGTAAAAACGCCTTATGTGCTAAAACGCCTTAGGTGCTAAAAACGCCTACGTGCTTGGAGTGCAGGAGAACTAGAAGAGAAGGCCTGAGAGTGACCTAAAAAAAAACTAAAAGAGATGTTATTATAATGAAATGAAAAAGTAAACAAAAACAAAAAAAATCTGAGCATTGTTAATAAAATATAAAAATTATCTGTGTTCCTCTTCCGCATCTTGAACCCCACTAGACGGCTTAAAACTAAAAGTCACACCTTACATGCTAAAAACGACTTAGGTGGTAAAAACGCCTTATGTGCTAAAACGCCTTAGGTGCTAAAAACGCCTACGTGCTAAAACACCATAGGTGGTAAAAATGCCTATGTGCTAAAAAAGCCATAGGTGCTAAAAACGCCTAAGTGTTAAAAATGCCTTACATGCTAAAACGCCATAGGTGCTAAAAACGCCTATGTGCTAAAAAAGCCATAGGTGCTAAAAACGCCTAAGTGCTAAAACGCCTTACATGCTATAAACACTTACATGCTAAAAACGCCTTACGTGCTAAAACACCTTAGGTGCTAAAAACTACGTCTTACGTGCTAAAACGCCTTATGTGCTAAAACGCCTTATGTGCTAAAACGCCTTAGGTGCTAAAAACACCTACGTGCTAAAAACGCCTTACGTTACTAAAACACATTAGATGCTAAAAACGCCTACATGCTAAAAACGCCTTACGTGCTAAAACGCCATAGGTGCTAAAAACGCCTAAGTGTTAAAAACGCTTAAGTGCTAAAACGCCTTACATGCTATAAACGCTTACATGCTAAAAACGCCTTACGTGCTAAAACGCCTTACGTGCTATAACACCTTAGGTGCTAAAAAAGCTTTACATGCCAAAAACCCTTTACATGCTAAAAATGTTCTTAAAGCTAGGCGTGCTTAATGCTAAACGGGCTTAAAGCTAAAACAGCAAACATTTTTAAACTGCATACCAGTTTATGAATATAGTCAGGGGGGCCCCCCTCGTTAATGGTTATCAACAAAATACAATAAAAAATAGAAAAATTAAAGAATAATATAAAAAATTTCACTTCCCAACAAGCCAGGCAGGTAGATGGTTCACCAGCGAAATAACGGTGGTGATTCAGCGGGCGGGCGGGCGGGTGATACATCTGCTGAACCCAATACAGTTTGATGATGTCACATTCTTCGTTGATAGAAAACCATACACCTAAAAACAAAAAATAATGTATTTAGTTTAAAAAATTAGCATTGACGGATAAAATAATTCGAATATGTGTGATATAATATAATATGCTAATATTTATGCATATCTGGGACCGAAATTATACAATAAAATGTCCCCAGACTTAAATATTAAAAATTGCAAAATGTCCTACGTTGGTTCAATAATAACTAAATGGTTGATTGGCTTCGGTAGGTAGAAGTCTGAAAAACTGTAATGTGACTTAAAACTATACATGGTTACCTTTGAATGGATCATTTAGTAAAAACTTAGTATATAGGTATTAATTAAAAATAATAATAATAATTTAAATTGCATTTGGCACTTTACAAACTTTGGTTCCTTAGAACAGGCAATCTGTCTAGCTAGGAACTAATATCGACCTAAAACAATGTAATAAGTAATAAAACTTGTATTAATTTTAAATATATTCTCTTATTATGTAATATTATTTCTGTTATTTTGGCTTTAAATGTATCAAATGTAAATAAATAAAATATGATGAATTTGACAATATTTGAAAAATCGACACACTGCAACACACTAGAACACACTTGAACACACTTTAACACACTTTAACACGCTTCAACACACTCCAACGCACAACTGATGAGGTGTGCTGAAGCGTGTTGAAGTGTGTTGAAGTGTTTTCAAGTACGCTCAAATATTGTCAGGTTATTCGTAACCCGGGAATGTTTGTAAAAGAAAAAAAAATACTACCCTCCTGCCTCCTACCCATCAACCTTCCTCTATACCCCTTGGGAGGTATGGCACTTCGCTTGCTGAGGGTTGGTTTCTACCATGTACATTTATGGTTTTTTTTTAAAACTGTGAATGCAATAATATTAATCTACTATATAATATCTACTATATCCACACACAAAAAAAAAAAAAAAAATAGCGGGAACTTACATTTTGTTCTATCTCCATAGTAATTACAAAAAATTTGTATTAGAGTGTACTATGTCCATTGGCCGATACTATTTTTTTTACTATTATTTATTAAAACCTTATGTACGTATATGTAAAAATTACCAATGTTTGATTACTTCATACATTTTATTTATTCATACGACAATACCAAATTTTCGAATTTCTAATATTTTTTTATTTTATTATTATTTATTAAAACTATTTGTACGTGAATGAATTGTTTGATATGCCATAAGATGAAATTACTGTTGGTTTGGTTTATCTCCACCCAGAGAATGGATATAGTAGGTATACAACAACATTAAATATGGTCATGGTACAAACCAACATTAATTTTTTTGCTATTTTGCTTAAAAAAGGTGGCCTTAAAAAATCTTGACTATGCTTTATTCAAATAAAAATTCAACCAATTATTTATGTTATTCTTTTACTTATAGGTAGATTAACTCTTGTATTTTATATTATTATTTATAACAATTAATTTAAAGTAAAGCTTACAAAAAAAAAAATTTACTTGAAACCTCATTTTCTCTATACGAGTTTTTGTGGACATAGTACAAACCAACCCTCAGCAAGCGCAACTTGTGTTGCATTCACATACTGTAAAACAAAACCCCTGACTATCCTGAATATAAACTTAATCAACCCCAAAGCGCTCTCACCTCTCCCTCCCATTGGGAACAGTTGGGTCTCATATGCGGTATTCACATAATAAAAAGTTAAAAACCCATACTATTCAGAAAAAAAGAAGAAATACCTATCCTTCCTCATCACGACTAGCTTTGGAGCAGTGCTTGCTCTTGTGCGGCATTCACATAATAAAATATTAAAACACTACAGGACTTCAAGAATGTTGTGTATGAGGTGTTCGGGTAATTTTACATTTAAATTATGCAACCATGATTATTAGTAGTAGGTAAACTAATATTCAAGATAGCTTTCCATATGAGGCATACAATACCGATGGCTTAGAATTAGTGGTAATTATAAAATTTCAATTGTTGGGAAAAAAACAGTCTTAGCAATTTAATGTTAAGTTTTATTATTACATAATTTTTTATTAAAGTATTCGTATTAACTAGTTATCTAAAATCAAACCATTTTTCTATTGTTGCCGTAATAGAAGGATAATTTTTAAAAAATGAAAATATATCACTGATGCAGCATTTTGAGATTAAACTGAACATGATGTTTTAATCAATTTAAGATTTAAACCCATCGGTTGAATTTGTTATTAAGTAGAAAGAAAACAATTTTTTTTTGTCTAATCATAATATTAAAACATTAATTTATAGTACTTATTCAAATTTGCACTCGGAAGAAAATGAAATAAGTGCAGATTATTCAAATTGAATTTTCTTGTCTCCTCGGTTAATGCGTTATAAAATTTCTGTAAATTTTCCTTAAAACCTGATGAGCACAGTGTCCCAAAGTTTATTTGATTTTATAAGCAAGTCAGCTTTTTATTTCGACTGTAAACAAAAGTTTGTAGAACTAATATTACACCAGGATCAACGACACTGCAACCTTTTAAATTAGACATCTTTTAAATTATATAAAGTCGATCAAAATATTTAAAGGTTTATTTCAGGAAGTTTTACATGTTCACTTATTACTATTCTTCGTTCAAAATAAGATCAACCCGCTGAGAACGACATTTGGTTCGTACTGCGCATACCCCACCCCCTTCTTCGGTCCCTTCATCGTCGCGCTGTTACTCCGCCCATAGCTCAGTAGCTCCTGAGCAATGCCCGCGTCTTAAGATTTTAACCCGTTCAGACCCCGAGATAAAATGGATATTCAAACATCAATGTTTCAGCCGAGCCCAAATTCGTTATCACATCGTCGCGCTGTTACTCCGCCCATAGCTCAGTAGCTCCTGAGCAATGCCCGCGTCTTAAGATTTTAACCCGTTCAGACCCCGAGATAAAATGGATATTCAAACATCAATGTTTCAGCCGAGCCCAAATTCGTTATCACTGTCACTGAATGCAAAAAACAATAGAGGAAAGCTGTACATTAATAATTATGCCCTTTATTTAACGCTATTCGGATTGCAACAATATGAAAAATGCATATTTATAAAACAATGATAAAACAATACTGTTCGTATAAAATTACTGAATGTTGGCGTTGATCAGTTTTATTTATTTGTAGGAGGTATACAAACCTCAACCCACAGTGATAATAAATATATATTTTTAATGTAAAAAAAAATATATATCTGTGGAAACTTAAAGATGTACCATTCACACAAATTTTGAGCAAACTTGTTAAAATATGCGTTGTTATGGTATACAAAAATTGGTGATTTGACTGAACATATTTTCGAAAATTGAATACATCGATAGACGATTTGATAAATCTGATATCACATAAAATCCATTGTGTGTATTGTAAAATCATTACATTAAGTATTTAAATGAGGTTAAAAAAATTGATATCAGATAGGAGGAAAATAATAATAAAATAATTTAATATAATTTATTTTTTAACCGCTTGGACACATAAGCTTGTTTTCACGATAATTTAACATAGGTAGACATAGAAATGACGTATGCCCCGTACCAGAGTTATTACAGCGGGGTTTAATGTGTTAACGCGCGTTCAAGCAGCGGACAGGGGAAGGGGTGGTGACATGCGCGCTCACGGGTTGATCTTAAGCTGAACGGAGAATAGAAATAAATAGTCCACCTTATTATTCCTTCAAATGCATACCAATCTCAGAGAATGTTTTTAAAATTCGACCATCTACTAATTCAAAACAAATATGTACCTAGCTATGCATAATTATAAAAAAAAATTCTACCAATAATTATGAAAAATTACTAGAAAGTAGATACTTTTAGTATCGCCCCGGCGAAAGACAACCTTTCAAACACGAAAAATTGGTTGAAATGGCTTTAACTCCTTCGTGTGTACATTTCGCACCATGAGTATTTTAGTGGATGACCCGATAGTTGATCTCCCGACAGTTGATCCCCGATAGTTTATCCCATGACAGTTTATCCCACGACAGTTTATCCCACGACAGTTTACCCCTTAAAAGTTTATCCTCTGACAGTTTCGCCCCCGGCAATATCGACCCCAACAGTTTATCAGCCGACAATTGGCCCCTCAAAATTATAATTACTATAATTTTTTGGTGACTGGATAACTCAGAATGAATTCAACTCAACACCTCCTTTGAAAAGTCACTAAAAGTGAAGAAATTTAAATAGGTTATGTTAGGTTAGGGTTTGGGATATTTTTCAATATTTTTTTTCATGACTTTTCAAAGAGGTGTTGCGTTGACTTTATTCCGAGTTATCATGGAACCATTTTTTGTGCAATTTTTACCACTGTCAAATTTAAAATCGACGGTATGTAATTATGGATATCAAACGAATTTATTTACAGTGTCGATTTTTTGTACTTATACGCTGTTATACATTTTTACCTATACAGTAAATAGTTATCCCCGGCATAAATTTGAATGAAAATATGTTTTATAGTTTTGTTATTCGGCGATACATCCTCTGCGCACCCCTATGGGGCCCACTTAGTTATATTTTGTGTTAGTAGGTATACTGTATTTTTCCTAAACCGGCTGTGTATTGTATATAAGAATGCTAGGGAGCCAACTGTCGGGGGATCAACTCTCATTAAGTCAAAGAGTATAGTTTTGAGATATCAGCGTTCGAAGTTAAAAAGGTGAGTATACCTAAGGACTGCGTATGAGTACGACAATCAAAGATACGCCAAAGCACCCAAAGTATATCATAAACATGCAGTAAAGCAGTCAACTTCTTCAAATATTTTAGAAATATTTTTAGTAAAGCAAAAAATGGTGCACAAATATTCATTATCAACTAAAAAACGATATTTTTTTACTTATGTGAAGTAATGCAAAATCATGTGATTTTGGATTGAAACGTTTATTTTACGCCCACAGGGTTTTTACATAAATAAATAAAGACAGTACAACTAAAACATGACAAAGAAATACCTAATATAAATAAAGTTACGATAGAAAAAAAAGTACATAGGTACATGAAATAAATGTACAAGCAATAAGATCTAAAGAGAAAACTCCACGCTTTATATTGAAATCTAGAATTAAATCAATAGCATTTTTTTTATGTGAATACCTCACAAGAGACCACAATGCTACCAACCATCTAGAGCCAAAGCCGTTGTGAGGCTGGGGTGGGAGGGAAAGGAGATGGGGAAGTACCTGGCTATTCAGATCTGAACACAAAGCATGGCTAAAGTCATTTCAAGCAATGTTTCAATTCTGAATGGTGGTCGGAATGTGACGCAAATACGGCCGGAATGTGACGCAAATACGAGTATACTATATATATTATTTAAAATAATTTTAAAATTTACGCCAAACGCGCGCACAACATTGATTTGTCATTAGACCACTCCACTCTGGAAGGTGCCGCAAATATACTACACATTATTTTTAATTCAGAGCCATTGATTGACCAGCGGTTGAGAATAAAAGTTTTAAAATGCTTGCAGCTGTTCAGGGAGGTTCCGATGAGAAAGATCGATTATTCCCAGTATCAAATTTTTTAAATTAAAAATTTATTATCGATTTGATTTATTTCATTCAAAACTTGCTTTAATATATACCTACATTCAAGAAAGCAATAAAAATGCTCAAAACGCACGATGATAAATTATTAAATATCGCGTACTTCTTGTAAGTATTTTTTGATCATAAGTATTTATGATTTTTTAATAATGTCTAAACAAAATAAGTATGCAAAAAAACATGAAATATTTTAGTTTGTGAGACCTTAAATAAATAGAAAAACTGAGATATTTTCGTTACAAAACACATTCTCGTATTTATTTTTTAATGATTTTAATTGAACTAAAATTTAAATTATGAAAAGTGTGTTTACTAGATTATGTATCTATTAATTTATTTTGCTGTATGCTTATGATTTGAAATTTGTGTTGTATAATACAATATTTCGTTTAAAAATTGAACAAATCTGCCAACGACCAACGGTATAACCTATAGTATATCAAAAATAAACTTAGTTTTTCAAAATTAAAAAAAAATGCGTTTACCCCTTTACCTCTGCTAATACCCTCTTAAATTAATAACTCAGGTACGGGACATACGTCATTCCTATTAAGTTGTGAAAATAACACAAATCAATCAAATAAAATTTACTCGCTTGTTCCCACGCAACTAAAGCAAATTTTCATTTTATGTAATTGAAATTTTAAATGCAGTATTTTCCATCGCTTAATTTGTGTCACTACTAATTAATTAAAATAATAATTATCTTATTTTTGCGTTGGGTATGTTTAATAGAAAAGTTCCAGAGTGGAAGATATTTTCAGTATCGCCCTGGTGTAAGATCACCATTCAGAATTGAAACGTTGCTTGAAATGGATTTAACTGTGTTCGGTGACCAGATCTGAATAGCCTGATACTTTCCCACCTTCATCCTCCCATCTCCTTCCCCTTCCCCAATTCCTTTAGTCTCACAACATACCCCAATTGAGGATGCCATATAGTCTCACTGGCTCCAGACGGGAGCAGTTGGGACTCTTGTAAAAACAATCCTATCTAATGTTAAAGTACATTCATAGACGGTTGACTCATCCCCAAGAGTGATTAAAAGCGTCGCTATCTCAATTCGGTGACAATATTCATTTTAAAAGTACCTACAAGCCATTTCTATTCTACAAGCAACATATTTATTTGCAAACAAGATTATACCTATTAGTGACTCTTCAATGCCTAAAATGAGTGCTTTTATTATTACAGCGATCATTCGCGGAAATGGCACGGCGACGGTAACGGCTCGCGGCATCTTATTTCTCTAATACGAATGAGGAAGAGGCAGGACATTTTCTTGCATCTCCCTCACTCGTATTAAAGAGATTAGATGGCGCGAGCCATTTCTGTCGACGGCAACGGCTAGCTGCATCTTATTTCTCTAATACGAATGAGGAAGAGGCAGGACATTTTCTTGCATCTCCCTCACTCGTATTAAAGAGATTAGATAGCGCGAGCCATTTCTGTCGACGGCAACGGCTAGCGGCATCTTATTTCTCTAATACGAATGAGGAAGAGGCAGGACATTTTTTTGCATCTCCCTCACTCGTATTAAAGAGACGAGATGGCGCGAGCCATTTCTGTCGCTGTGCCGTGTCCGCGTAATAAAATCGCTCATTCACGTTTCCGGCTCCGGATTGGAGCTGGAAACAGGGAATCCCATCTATATATAGCAGCACACACTTCACCACATCTGCCCTGATGATGGACACTGCAATGTTGTCCGAAACATTGGCTAAATAAGGAGACACCGCAACACGGTATGTATGATACCCCAAAAAAATCAAGATAATTCTTTTGACTGTGAAAAACTTAATCCCCCTTACTTATAATCGTATGTGTAACTAATACGCGTCGTATTACGTCGTAACAGTGGAAAACTTGACTTATTGTCACTGCAAGTGTATGGTTAAAACGGCTTTAAACCAGGCCAACTTTACTAAACCAAAGATGAGTCGGCGGATACCGCAATTATAAGTACCTAAGGGGGTATATGTACTTGGAAACCCAACACTGGGTTTATAAGACAAAGTCGAAGCCACATCACATATTTATAAGTTATAAAAGTAAAATGAACACTCACCCTTGCTGAGGCGCTCTCGGCGTATGCACACCGCAGGCCCAGCAGACTAGAGATGGTCAGCGGAGCCCTGGAGCCTGGGCAGTGACTAATATGCCGGTAAAGGATCTCCGTGGTGGGCATGTCGAGGGACAGTTGATCTCCTGGAATTATGAAAATATTAAATATAAGACTTTATAAAAGGGTTAATCTGGAATGCATCCCCATAAACTCCCGTGTAGATAAATAGAAATTATGGAAGAAAAGTTAACAACTAACTGCGTGTATCACAACGCAAAGGATAATGTTATTAAGAGGAATATAAACGCCAGAAATATTTGACTTCTTACGCCTTTAGAACTCCGTGTATTTTTGGTATTAGCTGCGCGTGGAAAGTAGCGCCAAAGTTGGTTTTATTTTTTTAATGAATAATTTTACAAGAAAGAAAAACAGGTAGTCAATCAGTCGAGTCAAAAATAATCTTAGTCATAAAGAGGTATTTTTAAAATGTTGTTTTTTTATCTAACTTCATATTTATGTAATGAAAAAACCAATTATTTGCGGTTATATTTTTTGTAATGTAATTAATAATTTTATTTTAATTCCATTAAATTGAAAATGTAGGTAAATCTTCAATGTATCCATAACATATTTTTTCATATTCATAATGTAAACCGATTCGTAGTAAAGATAAATCTAAATAGTGATTTGGCGTATAGCTTCATCTTATGCTAGGGCCGCACCTGTGTGTATGCACGCCGATAACGCATGCCGATACTTCGTACGTTTTGACACAAAAAAAAATTAAAAACGAAGGTTTTGAATTGCTAATGTTCGGGACGATAGCCGATAATGGCCGGTCACATTTGCGCGTATCGTGTCATAGCACGAAACTCCGTGACGATACACGCAGGTGCGGCCCAAGCATTGACAAAAAAAACGATGATAAACTTGCCGAATTTTATATGTATGTACAGGTACAAACAGATAATGCATCTTAATATTTTAGAGCAGTCTTTCTCAAAGTGGGCAATAACGCCCCCTTGTGGGCGCTGGAGGCTTTCAGGGGGGCAGTAGAGGGATCCAAGAAAAATGAAATCTAAGAGAACGATATTGTGTACTTGACAGACCTATACAAAATTTAATGATGTGAATCTCCAGCTTCAAGGAGACTGCTACTGCCCAAAAGGAATATCGGCAGAAATATGATATGAGTCACATCCTACCCATTCTGTCCATAATGCATGTTTAAAAATTATATTTCCAATAACTATTGTTAATATACGCAACATATGGTAATGTAAAAAGGTTAAACAATATGAGGGGCACTAGATTTTTTTTTAAATCTCAATTAAAATCGCGCCTTTGATCTCTTTATGAAAGATCATATTAAGTTCTTAATTTGGGTTATATAATTTATGCGAATTTCCTAATCTTCATGTATGACCAAATGGATCACACACTAGAAAGTAGAAAGCTCTTTCAACATCAGCTAAAGTGATAAGAGTTAAAGTGCAAAAGAGTCAACAAATTATCACATTAATTTTCTTGTATAGAAATAGTTTCAATACGCAGCTCAATATTACCTTAATTTAATTTTTAACAAAGACGGGCGTTAAACTTTTCACGGAAACGTACACAATAGTGACGCAATATAATTTGTGATTATACCTACATTAAAAAAACACAAATATTAATTAAACCCACATTCAACAAACATTAATACCTACATTGAAACAAACATCCATTTAAAAAGTAGTACTTATCATGATTAAAAAAAAAAAAACAAAGAAATTTATTTAAACAATATAAATATATTACATATAAAATATTTTAAACATTTCACATTAATAATTTTGTATCCACATATTTCATTTAAAAATACCCTCCATGCTTGTGCGTGTACGGAGAAAAGTGTTATTTATTTAGTTGTTAAGAATATATTTTTATTACGGTTTGTTTTTAATATGTTTTAAAAAAAAAATTATAAAAGTTTCAATTTGTTTTCGTTGCACTTTTTAGTATATTTTTATTTATTGGGTTTTGAATTCTGTGAACCATTTTTTAATGAATCTTATATTTTCTGGCAATTTATTAAATAAACTAGTTCAAAGGTATCTATTTGTAGTTCTGTTGACCCGAAATGAATAAACTTATTTATTTATTTGATAAGACATACACTATAATGAATTATAATAAAAGTTGTAAGGTATGTTAAATAAATTACATGCTTATAGTACCTATTACGCAAGTCCTTAAAATGTTATTGGGTAATTTCGCCTGAAAAAACTTAATAAATTATAATGGACTGATAAGAATTAAACATTGGATGACTAATAATAACAAAAATAAAGCATGTGGGTGGAGAAAAACATACCAATGAATTAATTCGTTTAACAAATATAAAACTGTTACTATAACATTCATTTCTAGTGATGGTCATTATACATTATGAAAACATAATTAGACGTTGATTAAAATATTAAAACATCAAAAATATTTCTCAGCAATCTAATTTCCAAACCAAAAACACGATTTTAGTGCATCATCTCAAAGTTTAAAAAATACGTGGAAAACAATTCGATACCTGTAAGTAAAGGTTAACTGCAAAATTAGATTTCACATTCAATATAACTGATTAATAATAAAAGAAAACTTACATATAATTAATTTGGCAATTATTTAAAATAACTGTATTACTCATGGCGAATGTTATCGGAAACTTTGCAGCAGAAGAAATAAATTATACATCACCTCCCGTGAGAACCTGATGTGCGCGTGGCACTTGGAATGTGGCACGTGGCACGCGCCACGTTTCACGTGCCACATGCCACGTAACGCGTAACTTTCGACGTATTACTCAGGAAATTCGTGATATGACGCAATTCGTATCATTGAAAATTAAATATTGTATTTAATATTTTAAGCAACCTTTCTAGACGCCAAGATTATATATGTACATTATGAACGATGAGAACAAAAATTGGTGCCATTAAATGTTCGCAATATTGAAATGCTCCGTAAAGGACAAATATGTTAATTCTTCAGGAGAGCGAAAAAAAAAGTATTTTATTTTTAAAAATACATATCTCTTGTTTTTATGACCTATAATTAGGTTTTTTTTTTCAATAAGAGATCTTTCCGAAAACTTAACATTTTTGTAAATTTCTTAACAGCAATTAATTTATTTTTAATTTTTCAGAAAAAAATATCCTCTGCACATCGTATAGCTTTATTTCGTCGACGCAGATCGAAAGAGAAAAAATGACATTAATTGAAATAATGAATTAAAAATTTAAATTATATTTCTGGATTTATTGTCCTGTAAAACCTTTCAAATTTCCGCTATCAAATAGGTGCAACCATAATTTCAGCGTGACCGCGACCACGAGGCGTAAATCCAGGGGTGTACCAGGAGTTTTAAAAAAAATCATTTAGTTATGCAATACACAATTTACGTGAATAATTTGAATAACGTCATAAAAATATCCCAACATTCAATTAAGTACAAAATGTATTAAAAAAATCGTTTTATAAAAAAAACTACCTCGGAATATAAAAACCATGGGTAAATGTTCCATTAAGCGCCGAACTTTTATTAGGCGTAGATTTTGGAAATTACAGTTACTACAAGGAATCTAATTACGTTTGCATAGACGCTAAAAGATACAATAAAATTCCATTTTTATATAATCAATTTTCAAAATTTCCAGTATAAAACGATTCCTTTGCAGCCATAATTTTTTTTGTACTGATTAAAATTTACATAAGTTTCGTTTCAATCTAAATACGCAGGAATTTCTTAGTTCAGTCCGAACTAAGAACTGAATGTAACCTATTTTGTGCATGTATATTTATTAGGCGTTTAAATTGGTAATTATTGGATATTTTTTTAGTTGTATCTTATAGTAATTGTTGAAACGACGTGTAATTTCTAAAATATGTGCAATAACATTGCAGCGCTTGCAGGGGAACAATGACAAAAATACAAAATTAAAGGAAAGGAAAAGTGAACCCATTATCGTAAAATATTGGCTGAATGCTTGTATTAATTATTGGAGACAACGAAGGTTTGATAAAAAATTTCAAAGATAATTGTAATATTTAAACGAACTTACGTTTCGTAGCGGAGGCTCGATGATGCTCACAGCTATTTGCTGCCAATGATATCTACGGAGAGATGGTTGGTAAGAGTCGCTGGCTCGCCGCGAGGAACCGCGCGTTCGCGACTCAACTCGACAGCGGGCTACCGGCGACTGAGCAGGGCCGGACTTGGCCGGACCGGAGGGACGAAATGCTAGGCACTAGGTATCCCCACTACAAAAATTATCACGTGGTTTATTTTTATTGTGTTGCCTCCTTCTGCCGTGAACAATTGATATTTCTTGAACAATTTTTAAATGCTAACAACTTGGAAGAACAAAAACTCCCGCGCTGATGTGATAATTTCAAAGGTGAATCAGTTTTTATTTATTTTTGTCTATTGTTCGTCGGATTGTTTATATCCATAATATTTAGTTTGTTATAGTATTGATATTGATTATTTCTTATTTATTTACGACTCTTCACCCCGATACATTTTCTTATCGTAATTACAAAAGTTATTAAGAATGTTATAAATTATTAAACCACGGTTTATTTCACGTTTTAAAAGGTGTCTATTCTTATTTAGTTGTTTATTATTATTCAAATAGATTCCTATAAACACCTATTATATTTTATAGGTAATCTATCCATCTACCTAAAATGTCATTTCCAATAACATTTGTTCTGTTTCCAATAAAGCTTACGTATATTATATATTTTTTGTGTATTGTAGGTTCCTTTTAATATAGATTTCACGTCCTTTAACTCTAATTTAATTTTTACGTCTTCCGTATATTGCTACCTATCTCTTTTGATAAAGGTTTCACGTCCATGCTGAATAATTTATTTTCGCGTCCGGTGTGTATTCCTTGTAGGTACATATATATATTTTTTTATTTTTATTATTTATTTACGCATTAATGGGCTTTTACATGAACATGTTACATAATGATTACAGTAATTAAGTATAACTAGTAATTATTTACTTTACTTGTAAAGAAACATTATAGTAGATAATTGAAAATAAAATAATAAGAGTATAACATATATTATGAAATAGGCAGTTGTGTTAATAAACAGGGAGATGAATTGAATTGACAAGATTGACGGCCGGCGTGGTCAGGGTAAGGCTCTGGACCCCCAATCTGAAGGTCGCGGGTTCGAACCCGGCATGCGCAAATAAATTTTATTTGATTAATTTGATATTTCCCAATTAATTAATAAAAATAAATTATAGTATTATATAGTATAGTATAATTATATATTTGCGGCATGTTCCAGAGTCGAAGATACTCTCAGTATCGCCCTGGTGTAAGACCACCTTTCAGAATTGAAACGTTGCTTTAAATGTCTTTAGCCATGTTTGGTTACCAGATCTGAATAGCCAGGTACTTCCCCACCTTCGTCTTCCCCATCTCCTTCCCTTCCCCAGAACCTTCAGCCTCACAGCATACCTCAATCGGGGATGTCATAGTCTCACTGGCTTTGGACGGGAGCAGTTGGGACTCTTGTTCGGTAGGTATTAATGTAAAAAAAAATGTAGGTGAATAATTACCACAGCTATAGCTAGTAAGTTAGTAAATAACTAACTACAAATGTATAAAGGAGCATACATTACTTAAGTGAGCAAAAAATGGGGGGGGTTCAGTAAAATCTCACCAAATCCCATTATACCGAAGGGTAGGGGGGATTTCAATAAAAATCTCACGTCAACTTTAAAGGCTCCGTCAAACAGAAGGCGTACTTACCGTGCGTCAAGGCGTCAGCGTAACGTCGCGTACTTTCTATTTGAACGGCTTCGACGCGCAAGCCAGAGCGTTCGGCGTCAGTCACTGTCAGTCGGTTTTCGCCACGATGTCCAGCGATTCAGATGAAGGTAATTTGTTACTGCTGTGTGCATCATCACGTTCCCGTAGTAATAGAATATGGGTGCATGATATTAATAAGAAGAGGAAAGAATTTGGAGAATATCATCGTTTATTCCGCGAGCTTTCATCACATGAAAATCGCTTCTTTCAATACTTACGTATGTCACGAGAGTGCTTCGAAGAATTGCATTCCTTTCTGCAACACCAAATAAGCAAATGCACCACAAATGCAACTGTTCCTCGTGTCATACAAACAATGATATATTTGGACACATTCAATTAACTTTTCGGCAACCATTTTTACCACAGTCAAGCAAGAACTCCCGGCCTCAAAGGAAATTTTGTAACAAAAATACAACGTGGCGTTCTGCCGCAGCGGCAGAGTTTCGCGTATTGCTACACGCTCGCTCTGTTTGACCGGTTTAGGCATGTTCAGTACAACACAACGTAGCGTTATACGTCCGGGACGTTTTAACGCCTTGACGCGCGTAAGTACGCCTTCTGTTTGACAGAGCCTTTAAAGATTATATATTATTATACAGATAATAAATTAAAAAAAATGATGTTTCATTCTTCTTTTTTGAGTCTGAAAATGGGTACTTTTTGGAAAGGAAGGAGTGAACCTGGGTCTTGAAAATATCCAGGTTGTAGGAGGTATGGAAAACAAAGAGTCCGGCAAATCGTTCCACAGCCGAGCTGATGTTAACTGTGTACATATGTTGGGCGCGCGTTTAGGCGTAAATTTTAAAATTATTAAAAATAATGTACATTATATTTGTGGCACGTTCCAGAGTGGAAAAGATGCTCTCAGTCTGGTGTAAGACCACCATTCAAATTTGAAATGTTGCTTGAAATGAATTTAGCCGTGTTAGGTGACCAGATCTGAATAGTTAGGTAATTCCTCTTCCCCATCTCCTTCCCTCCCCACTACCTTCAGCCTCACAACACACCACAATAGGGTATTTTCACAAACGAGGGATTCTGTCGAAAATATATGGAATATTTAAAGATCATTTTCTGATTTTAATCATCGTATTAAAAATGTTTTCTTTTTTACGTTTTCATTCAAATGTATTCATTTTAAAAACGCTCAAAAACGACCCGTGATTGCCAACGACGCTTCGTACGCACGTCATCAAACAAACAAAGTAGAACAGTCGGAAAATTTTCAAGAACGAGCTACTCTAATGACGTTTTGGCGGGACTATAAAAATGGGCAACTTAGACTCGCTGTACAAAATTTATTCGTCAACATAAAAATAAAATTAAAATGCCGTTATAATCGTAATTTGTTTAAGCAATAAAAAAAAATCGTGGAAATACCCTATTGGGGATGTCATAGCCTCACTGGCTCAATATTTCAATAAGTTATTCACATTAAAAAAATGTTTTTAATTTTTGTTGTTTTGGTGTACACGGGTTCAAGGGGTGAGGTTCATAGGTCTTGGCGACGGATGCGTTTGACCACCTACTGCATGGCAGGCCGGATGAGGAGAGATTGGTTGAGTGAGACCTTTTGATCTCCCCAGCCAGATTTTCTCGACCCATCTCCTTGCACCGCAGTTGGAGGTATGTTCATAAATAAACCAATAACGGTATGTTTTCATCCGCCGTAGTGGGCCGATTTCGCCTCTCCAATCCTCATCCACGCGGTCTATACACGTGTCGACGTCAGTGTCAGATTTATTCTTTTCATAAGTATAGGCCACTTCATTTGCGCTGCCCCTTCCTCCTTCTTAGAAGTCCTTTCTCCAGAACAATTTGTGGCCGGAATGCAAACTTCGCCGCCCCCTGATGTCTGCCGCCCCTAGGCCGCGGCCTATACGGCCTGTTGACAAATTCGGCACTGGTCCACTTCCTCCCCGGTCTTCCTCCCTCTCTTCCTTCCACTGGGACACCCAATTGGTGTTTTTCGGTGTCCTTTCATCTGGCACACATCCAGCCCATCGTAGTCTTTGGCAATATAATCTTAAAATGGTCTCATGCTCTTTCTCTATAAGATTGTCTAGTTAATTATTAAGTTATATCCCACGTCCTACAATATTCATGTTCTGTGTAGGTCCAAAACCTTTTGCTAACTTGGTTTCATCATTTGACAAATTATAGGAATCATGTCTCACAACCATAAGTAACAACCAGTCTTATTTTCGTTTCATAAATAACCAGTTTTTGATATTAACATATGAATATTATATACATTTTAAAACAGAGAATTGGATGGGAACTATACGCTTTGGACCGCTAGACGAACCAAGTAATGATCGGCGCTTTTTGATTATCGGTCAACGCCCCGCGATAATCAATTTATTAAGCAACTGATCGAATTGATTGAAAACAAAGCAGGGTTAACAAACGTGTAAGATACCTAAAATTAAAGATTGTAAATATGTTACTTATTATGTAAAAAAATTGGCATTGAATACAATGCGTGTGGTAGGTTACAGATTACAGAAACAGAAATTCGCAGAGGTATAACTGATAATATAGCCCCGGTGCGGTGCCAGGTAAGTAGGTACCTACAAAGTGAAAGTAAAACCTTGGTTATGTAGATCAAGTTTACCAATCTTTTCCAAGTTCTCGCATTTTTCCCTTGATAGTTTATTTTTGAACTAGTCATTGGTTGGTTTCATATAGGTATACCTAATATGCTGAGTGGGTTTCTCACCATCCTCTTAATAGCTTATCTACACTAATGACAATAACGAATATTTTCGATTTACGATTTAAAGTTTATTTATTTATTAAGTTGGAGTTTATAATTCGGTACTCGAACCTATGAATAGTGGCTATATATTGGATAAGTTGGCCGAGTTTTCTAACCACTGCGAGTATTTTATTTTTAATAATATTCGTTGTAGTATGAATAAGCTACTGGGAGGATGGTGAGAAACCCCCTGATAAATATAATAATATGTAGAGCGGTTTTATCTGACTAGGTAGATACCTATTATGACATAGATATAGGTATGGTATGTATAATATGTTTATACAGTAATATGTTATAATGTATGTAAGTAATGATATTTAGGTTCTCAATGTTATCCACGATTCAACAATATTTAAACGAATGGTTTGTCAAATAATGTTATTGCGTAAATTTGCATATTGTTGTAAAATTCTATAATACTATAAAAGCAGAACTGTCGAGGTAATCTTATACATAAAAAAGTAATGTTTGTTTGTTTGTTCGTATTTTATGCGCTGCCATATCGTTCATCCGATTAAGATGAAACTTGATGAAAGGATTTGATGTGCGATGGTTTTAGGATAGTAAGCTATGGCGTTTTGAAACTATTTTCTGTACTATTCATCCGATTGCGATGAAAATTTGGTGAACACACCAGTGAAGGTTTCATAGCGATATTTCTATATTGGTGATTTCTATATTGGGGTAATGAATTTTTTCAATAGGTCACACGCGAGTTGTTTGAAAAATGGGTGTATTTTATGTAGTTTAGCAGCAGGGAAAAAAGGCGGGGAATCCGAGAGGGATGGATAATAATTAAGGAGGGAGGGTTCGCGGGAGGGGAGACAAGAGAGGGGGGAAGGCGGAGAAGGTGGAAGGGGAATGCGTGAGGGAAGGTTCGCGAGAATGGGGACGGCGGAAGATGGGAGGGGGAAGCGGGTAAGATGAAAGGGGAACGAGGAAAGGGAAGGGGACGCGGGACGGGAAGAGAAGGTGAAATGGTAATGGGGACGAATGGGAAAGGACACGCAGGAATATTTTTTTTATTAAGTGGCATTGCAACGCATGCCGTGCATCAGTTAGTTGGATACACAAATAGCATCCCTGGCAAGGTTTAAGTAGGTATTTAAATAAATTTACAACATAGAGACACCAATAAGGGAAGGGCCACGAGGGTTGAAGATCGTCAGATTTTTAAGGTAGACACGATAGTGAAACTAAACCTTTAAAAAATCCACTTTTTTTTGCATTAGCTCCACACAGGAGGCCCAAAGGAAAACAATTTCCCTCAGGGCCTATTTTATCTTTGGAGATGCTGTGTGGAAGGTCTTTTCAGGGAAAAGAAGTTCTGGGAAGGCAAAGGGTATGAAGGGTGGGTAGGAATCTGGGGGTCGGTGTCCAGGAGTGACGGACGTATGAATCCATTCCTTCCACTACGTTCGAGGCGATGGGTCGAGAAGGTCCGGTTAAGGAAGTCAAAAGGTCTCCTTCAACGCTTCAACCAGTCTCTCCCGATCCGACCTGCCACGCAGCAGGTGGGCAAACATATCCTGCGCTAAGACCTAGACAAACTTCACCCCTTGAACCCGGGCACCCCTGTTAAATCACCAAACGTAGCGAATCACTTGGGGTGACCTATGGCGGGGGCGTTGGTTATCCAATAAATGGTTCCCAAATTGAAAACTTTACCCACCATAAAAAATATTTCGGTATTTTTTCACACTTAATAAGCATTAAAAAAATAACACTTGGTATCAGCTTCATTAGGTAGGAGACAGCTATTATGTCGGAGAGACGAAAAACTATCCACAGAATGGGTTTTTAGGTTCTTAGTTTGGGTTATTTGAATACTTTGGGCGTGTTTACTAATCTTATAACTTAACCTACGACAAACAACAGATCAAAAAGTGGTGGTTATATTTTGCCCATGGTTTTATTCATTCATAAAACAATAATCGGTGTTTTAGGAATACCTACCTCCACCTACACTTCGTAACTAGGTAGGTACCTATAGAACTTACGTAATTTGTAATCGTTAGTGTACAAATAGCAAATTGTTGAAAAGGGCCTGGATATACAATCTACATATTCAATGAATTCCATTGATTTTATTTTATAAAAGACTTCCTACTTAGTTATGTAACCTTTAAAAAATATACCCCCTCGATCTTTTGGATCGAGGTTAACAACTCCTGGTATTTACTTGTTTCGGTGCGTTAGTGTGAAGTAGCAGCAGTTCGAGCAATACAGTAATACAAGAGCAAGCTAATTTATATTTATTTCGACCGCGCCGAGAACAGCGGGTTTATAGTTTATATAATTTATTATTACCGCCATTCGAGACAGGCGACAAAATGAGAACGCACCGGTGCTTGCTGCTCATCACGGGCGAAAATAATAATAATATTTGTAAAACTAATTTTCAAGTTTCCAACCCTGACGGAACACGTACTTCTTGCGACTTGGAAATTTTGACAGTTGATGGGTGAGACTTTTTATTTGTTTACCAAAATAATTATGATATTAAAAATAATCAACATTCTACAAAGAAATCTCATCTCTGTTTATTTCACTGTCATGTGTTAATTTTTGTGTGTACCTAATTTAAAAATTGTGTCCGTATTTGAAAATTTATTTTTTGAGCCCTTTTAAAACGTCATGGGTTATTATTGCCCATAAATTTGTGGTGTCTGGAATAACCTATAAGTGATTTGTGATTATTATAATATAATTATTGTTTTATTATCAGGAGTATAATGGCCACTCGAAAAAGAAGTGGGTCTGGTTCGAAGCGACAATTGAAGGAAAAAGTTGTACAAATATACGAATCTTATTTTCGTGGCGAAGATTTGACAGTCAACAATGCGACATTTTGGGACGAATTGTTTTTGTTGAAGCCAAAAGTTGCACAACTTGAAGCGGAGATTCAAAAACTGACACCAGAACAGATCAACAGCTTGAGAGAAAACATTAATGTCCTGTTTGCAAAATGTGTTGACACTCTCGGACAAGAACACCAGTTAAGGTCAGTAAATTTTGCTTATTTTATAGTTCATATTGTCTATATTCTACGGCCTCTCCCACAAATACGTTATAACTCGGCAGACTGATTTACAATAGATTAGAGTCAACAGTTTTGCAATTGAGTCAATATGGCTACAGCAACAAATAGACGGCACAATATGATGGAATATGTTTATATTATTTAAGCTGTCTGTAGATTGAAACTTGCAGTCGTTCTATCAACCAAGTAAACAGGTTGCTTCGGCCATGTCAAACTTTAGATTAATGATAAGTCTGCAAACAGTTATTGTTATATAAATAAATTAATTGGCTGACTTATTCATGAGTATATTTATAGCAGGTAGTAAAATATATTTCTCTTTATATATTCGCATATATTAACTCTCCACAGGAGGCTTTGAAGAAAATAATCTCCCTTAGGGCCTATGTCATTTTTAGGAATGCTGTTTTTATGAAGAGAGGAAGGAAGGTCTTGAATAGACCCATATTGTAGGCGGGAGAAATTATTTATGATGGGCGCGCGCGTATTTCCAAATATTTACTCATGTTTCTTTTCCATGTAGAAAAAAAAAAGAATTCGTTTGGCTTACTTCATATCGTATTTCTACTGAATCATCTCCCTTTTCCAAAACTCCACAGATATATATTTATCAAACAACCACCGGAGAATGGTAATTCACAATGTTGAAATAATTTTTTCTATGACATTTTTAATTACGAATTCCTATCAAACAAAAATATTTGTTATATTGTAAGATTTTTTTTTCAAATCTCTAATGGCTTGTTCGCAACTTGGCAAGTGGCAAGTCGAGTGGCGAGTAACTCGCTACTCGACTTGTCAAAAAGTTTTCGCACTACTGTCAAGTAGAGTTCATTAGTAAGCGGCGCATCGCAATATGAGCGACTTTAACGCAGTAAAGTAAATACGCTAATTAAGATGATTGCAATATGAGCGACTTTAACGCAGTAAAGTAAATACGCTAATTAAGATGATTGCAACGCTTATTTTAGAAGAGGTGGAAGAAACAATCAGTGAGATGAAAATAAATAATGGACACAAAAATAGCTGCAAAAATATAGAATTTTAAAGTAGCATTTTCGCTCCAACGGGACGATATATTGCGCGTAACTGCGTCTACGAATGAACTACGCATGTCAGTGCGCAGGCGGGGGAAGCGAATCGCCCAAAATAATAGAACTAAATGGATTCACTCTACTAAAGAGCTGACTTACCTACTCTACTAAAATTGTTGTGTTCGGACTAGGGAATGCAATCTCGACTCGAGATCGCAAATTCGAGATCTCCCGAAATTAGAAATTCGAGATCTCGGAATTTTCGGGATCTCGTTAATTAAAAGAAAATATTATTTGAAAGAAAACAAAACCTTTATTCTTTAATATTAGCTACTAAATAATTAACAGTTTATTTTTAAATTTAAATAATCAAAAGAAAAAATATAGCTTAATAACTCTGGTACGGGCCATACGTCATTCCTATGTCTACCTACGTTAAATTATCGTGAAAACAAGCTTATGTGTCCAAGCGGTTAAGGAGATTAAAAAGTAATTACGGGTGATTTTGAAAGTAATTTCTTAAAAAACAAAGTGTATTAAGGGTGCTGTCTGCTAAACGGCATCTAATGTCCGTTGCAATATACACAGCTGCTGAAAATGTCCTCTCCGACTAAACACTGGTTGGCAGCAGCGTGACTAAGCAATTATATGGCAACTGCAAAAATCTCCCCCTTGTTCCTCCACACACAAATAGATCCATTTCTTTTTTATGACTGACTCTAATTTATCTAAACTCATGGATACACGCGAAAAACGACTTTTAGATACTCTCAGAGTCTCTTCTAATTCCTCTTGAAGTGACGTATTAGTCATAGAAAGAGGCAAGTCATTTTTGTTTCCTGTGTTTGCTACTGTGGTATTAATCACGGTACCAGAAGTTGAGTCTGATGTAATCGTTTGATTATATTTTTAATTTCTTTCCGTATGAGATATTTAGGCAATTGGAAAGTTTCATTACCTTCCCATAGCTCCAAGTCCTTTTGATAATTATTCGGATTTTTCAAATATAAGAGCGCTGCAGTTGCATTTATGTGATTGTTCATCGAAGAGACCAACTTTTCTGAGAGAGGAGCTTTTAGGTCTTTTAGCTTTCAAATCATGAAACGCATTGTATGTTCTGCACTTACTAAATCAGTATCTCTACGGCAGAGTACCTCAACAGCCAATTTCACTGGCTGGAATGTTTTCAAATCGACAAGGACAGCATGCATGGTCGTGTGTAGCGTCGTTGACTACTGCCGCCCAATCCCGTTGATCTCGAACGGGATCTCGTTATATTATGCTTTGGGATTGATCCCGAAAAATGTCACGAGATCTTGCGAGATTGAGATCCTGCGAGATCGGGATTGCATTCCCTAGTTCAGATACTTTTAGTTACTAATATACTCGCTACTCGACTAAACTACTCTCCCAGTGCGAACGACTCTTAAGCTCTATTTTTTCTATTCGCTAAAACGTTTTAAAAAATCATTTCTCTAAATATAACTAGCTATTCTGTGAAAATTATGTATCGTATATTATAAACTACTTTTATAAACATTATCTGATAAGACGTTACAATTTATGAAAACATAATTTTGTAAAAAAACGAGCAAGTTATGACGAAAATAGAATCAGACGCCACATGACAAAAATTTTGGGTCAGCACACCAAAAGTTTACAGTGAAGCCTCCATCATTTTTCAAAATGTTTAGTTCAAAAACTGCAAGCTTTAAACGACCAATGAGCTAAAATGGTACATAGAGGAACACAATATAATTTTGAAAAAAAAAAACTTCAAAAAACGCATTGGAGATTAATTTATTAACATTTTTTTAACTTTAATTAAAGTCAGGAATTTATGTATTTCCATGCACACGGCACAACATGTGCAATTAACGTATGAAAAGTACAACGACATAAAGAATGTAACAGTATAATTGTAAAGTAAAAAGTAAGTCAAATCCTTAACTTCCTGTATCTTTTAATAGGTTAGGTAGAACATTTTAATAAAATTGTTCCACCAGCGAGCACAACCTGGGCTCTGACAGGTGTTTACATCTTATGAATTCATAGAACATTCTAGGTACAGTAGGCAGAAATACAGCGACACTGCGTAGAACCCAAAATAATAATCGCTTGTATTTACGACAAGAGAATTTCGTAGGAGTAAGATCAAACTTTCGCTCGTTTGGTCTAAATCTGGCTTTAGAGTAGCTAAAAGTGTGTTTAAATTTGATATTTTCAGGATTGTGTATTCCCTGCAGACCCTCAGCGCCCTGGTGAATGCCATGTACAGGAAGTTGTCAAATGACGCAGGCAATGATATTGTCAGTGTCATGATCGGAACGGACACCTCCAAAGAAACCATGCACAAGTTCCTCGACTACTGCAATGGATTCTTGTCAGGTAAACAAATTTATTTGAAATATTCTGTATTATAATAAAATGGCTCTTCATCGGCCTTCATTACAATTTGCTGCACTATGTAGTTTGCCTAACGCTAGAGATAACGGCGCATTTTGCCGCGTAGTCCTCGATCAAAGATGTCAGTCGTGGGAAAATTTGCATACCGAATGTTATCGCGTTCAAACATGAAAATAATATGACAAATGGATGGTCATTTATGAACGCCTGTTAGACTTGTTTGTATGTAAGGAATTTGTAAAAACTAATAAATAGTAATGTGTTTGTAAGTAGGTAATTAATCCATTTTACACACTACAGGCATAGACATGCCACTGAAATTTGATAGCCGATAACGCATGACTGACGCCTTCCGATATCTGACAGATTTCGCCTTTTTGTTTTAATTGTCTCGTAACGGTGTCTTAACGCTAAAGATAACACAAAATATACAGAATCATTCTTCCGGCGGTTGTAGGTTTGATTCCTATTGTAAAAAAAAAAATGTATGCTAATTTTTTTTTCTTTCTGCTAATTATATATTAATTCATTATGTTACTTTAAAAGATCTATCAGATTCACGATTTATTTAGAAATTTTCCCTTTTGACATTAACCTCTCGTTTGTCGTAAGCCCGCCGGAGGGCGTGACAATTTTTTTTTCTTTTTTTGTTTTTGTTTTAATATATTCTGTTATTATGCAATATTAATACCGTTATTTTTTTGCTACATAAATGTATCTAATGTAAAAAAATAAATAAATAAAGAAAGTGTGGTTCAAAAATTGCACAGTAATACAAAACCAGACTTTTATGAGTCCCTATCAGCTTGTTCCGTAAAATACACAAGAATACTCTTCCGATGTCGGTGTTCTGTGCACAAAAGGACATAAAAAGATTCAAAACACCCAAGGGGTTAAGAAACTTTTTTTTTATATGTATTTTTTTTAAATGTAGACAAACATTCACAAATGAATAATTTGACAATATGTATTTGAATTATTCCTACCACATACCATAATTTATTGTAAGCGGATAGTGTTGCTTGTGCATTGATGGAGCTAGTGGAGAATGGAACCCGCAGGGAATAGAAACCTGATGCTCTGCAAGACTGGGCCATTCACCGCTTAATTTATTGATAAATAGATACAAATTCAGCATCTGTGGTCGGAATGACGGATCTTAAAAAACTTTCTTTACCACATCCTAAAGAACATAAGAGTTGATGTGATTTATGTTGGCTTAAATATTTTCTTGACAAACATTCTTATCAAAGTCATATTGTAGTTACAGTGGAAAATGCAACTGTAATAAAAAGCTTAACTATTAGTATGGCAGGGACTTCCCGCAATAGTACAATAACTTAGTAATATTTAATAGTAAAATTTTTTGAATTATTCAAAATTTAATCCCATTGTAAAATTATTTAAGATAATATAAACAAATTGTTAATTTAGTGCAATGGAAATAGACTTTACTTAAATACGAGGGCGGGTCAATAAGTCAGATTTTTGGATAAAAAATCATTTTACTTTTCAACATATCTTCTTTGAGCTCTATACACTTTTTACAACGTTTATCCAATATTTTTTATCCCGTTATCTTTTATTATTTTTCTGTGTCTTGTTTATTTTCATATTTAAAAAAATTAGATTATTATTGTTATCTTCTTCTTCAATGATATATTACATTGATGGGAAAGTTGTCACACGATTGCGTTTGTGGTCGATTGTGAGCAAACGCGGCACTCATCTTGCGGAAAGCTTTCTCATACCCAAGTGATCATTCAAAATTGAAACCTGAAACTCACTGAGCCATGTGATATGCCTATGGCTTCCACAATCTCTCGCACTTACAATCTCCGATCGACCAACACCATATCGTGAATTTTTTCAATTGTTTCGGAAGTAGAGACCTTAAATAGGCATCCAGAACGTTCGGCATCTTCCGTGCTTGTACGGCCATAACCAAATTCAGTAAACCACTTTTTTACCGTTGAAATTGATGGTGCAGAGTTCCCATAGAATTTATCAAGCTTAGCCTTGGTTTGAGTGATTTTTTTTCGCCACAGAAAATAATGCATGAACACACGAAATTCACTTTTTTCTATTTTCTCCCCAAATTACAAGGTCTTCTATCAATGGCTGTCAAACACAAACTAAATCTCTAATGAGGACTTACAAATGTTGGAATTTATAAATAGGCTCACTAGAGATTTCAAGAATATTAAATGTATTAAACTTTTATATGTTGCCTTTATTAGAAGTCAACTTGAATATAATTCTCCCGTCTGGAACCCATATTATAATATTCATGTACAATCTAATGAAAGAGTACAAAATAAATTCTTACGTTTTATAACTTTTAAAATGAGAATTTGAGCAACTATGTTGAACTACAACACTCTTTTAAATTTTTATTTAGACAGAAGGATTTTCTCTGACTTGGTATTTTTATATAAAATATTAAATGATGTAATTGATAGTCCAGAATTGCTTGCATTGATTAGCTTTCGGATTCCATTACGTAACACTATAAGTCGGGACTTATTTCAGTGTCGAAATTCTGGGACTAACTACCCTATGTATTCCTCTTTGCCCAGAATACTAATGGAGGATAATAATTATACCAATTCAGTGAACATCTTTAATTTGTCACTAAACAAATACAAAATGTTGTTACTAAAGCAGTTCAGTTATGTACAATAAATACTGTATATTTTACTACCCATATGTAAAATCCCCTAAAAAGGGCGTTTAAAAAATAAATAAATAATATCCATTAACCCTTTTAAAGCCAAACTCTCGCAGCCTATCACTTATCTTTGTGTGCCAGTGATACTATTTTTGTAATTACTTATTAGAAGTGAATAAAATATATTTTAGTATGTTAGGATCATTTTTTAAGATTTCAAATATCATAAAATCGAGGCAAGTGCTTTGAATTACTAGCAAATCCGTACGCATTTGCCAGCCTACTAAGGGCCTTAGAAATCTGCTACGGTTTTCTTGGCACGCTATTAACTTTATTTCTAAAGAGAAACACCAAACCAAGTACAAGATTTTGTTCGGTTCGCTCCATAGATAGTATACGGATTTCCCATTAAAAAGCTGAGAATATTGTAAATATTTTGTTTAGTAATATCCAAATAATTGCACACTGTGAACTTTATTAACTATACCCCTTGAAACTTGGTGCACTTTGCTTCCTCCGCACTCATAAATCATGTCTGCCCACTTTCCGGTTTGCTGATTCCCCCTCTAAACAAACAGAGTGTCTCTCTGATCCAGGTCAAAATCATTATTCACTTACCCCCTCTTTGAACAAGGTTAGCAGGGATCCTGCTGTATTATATTGAGCAGGATGGATATTTAACTTGTTGAAAGCCAGCATAGGAAAAATATATTTTTTCAATACGACGTAAAATATTTGACAGTTTTCATCTTTTTTACGCACTCAATTTTTATAACATTTCTTTTGTGATATATTACAAAAATGACAACAAAATAATGTAGATAAAACGAACTTCGTAATAATCACTCAAATGTATGCTTTCCACAATGGATTTATATAAAAAACAATGAAAAAATATGGACTTCGAATAAGACTCCGTTTGTATTATCAAGCGGCTGCCATTTTGTCCGCCCTTTTTGATGCCCGGCGTGTCATTGGGAATTAATTTGAATTATTCGGAGTGGCTAGACGCTATCCAGTTTTTCGTTACGTCAAGAATGAGAATGGCCCAAGCGATTCTGACCTTGTTCTTCATACAATTTCTTTATACATAAGATACAAAATCGCTTCAAAAATCCGGACCCGCTGGGGGGACTGGGGCCTGCGACGGGTTAAAGGAAAAATAAAGAATGATAGTCCTTGTAAAATGTCTAAATAATTTTTGGATTCAAAATATTATCATGTCTTTTTATCATACTGTCTTGCAGAATGCTTGTCTGAAATTGTTACACTACCACTATCACTTTGTATAACCCTAGTTGGAAAACCCCTGATAAAACGTTTAGGGCTAAATATGTAGTAAACCACATTCCCCTATCAGAGTATTGGCACATTGCTAGTCAATCCAAGGGAGCCTGCTATGCCTCAATACAAAGGACTATCCAAACAAAACCGTGGTTTCAACAATTCCCTCATTTTTCCAAAAAAGAAATTTCCTCACTTATTCAAATGAGAATCGGACATTGTTCCGTTCCTTCTCATCTTTTTTAAATTCACGTCCTTGACTCTCCAGATTGTACATTCTGTGGTCTAGAAGTGGGAACTTTAGATCACATATTTTTTGGTTGTCCCTCTCTAAAAAAAAATCCTCTCTTCTATCAAGCTTTATCTAAAATTGCCTCCCCTCCATTCAATATCTCATCTCTTCTAAGTTTGAACTCGACTCCATTCTTCATTATAATTTTGAAATTTGGCCGTTTAAATAAAATTAATATTTAAATTCACCCTACATTTCTCCACCTTAAAGACCCTTAAAGGGTGAAAGCCAGAAATAATTGAAAAAAAAAAAACTTTAAAAAAATTTATATTTTATTTATTATATCGCTTGCTGAGGGTTGGTTTGTACTATGTCCACTTATGTTTTTTTTTAAACTATGAATGTAGTAATATTAATCATATTTTTATCTACTATAACCACACACAAAAAAAATTTATTTCAGTGGGAACTTGCATTTTGAACATCACTTTTTGTTCTAAAGCGTTGATTTTGCTTTAACCATCATTTTAGAATCATCTCCCAGAGAATGTACCCCCAAGACATCATGAATTATATTTTCTACAAAATCATTACCATAAGTCATATTGTGTAATAAAAATATTTGTTTGTTTTTCTTTGTTTTTTTTTTTAACCCTTCTATGTAGTTGTATCTTATTTCAAAATACTGTTATTTTTCTTTCAGGCGATGCACCGGACAGTTTAAAAACACATGTCATGAAATTGTTACTAGTTATAGCAACAGGAAAAGAAGACGTCAGCGATAATCCACTCCTGGAATTCTTCATGATTACTTCCTTATTCGAGTCATTAATTAAACTCCTCTCCACTACAGCTGAAAGACAAGTCCATGGTAAATAATACATTCCACAAATAATTATATTGCTTTATAATAAGTGTTTTTGTATTTTACATCGCAGTGTAAATAATTATATATCTAATGTTTATTATTTTTAAGTATTGTGATAAGTGTTGAATACCTTCAGTTAAATCAAGCGTGTTGATAAAACAATTATGATCTGATATGAACATATTTGAAGTTCATTTATAGGTTAATATGTTTATTATGAATGCTCGAAACAAGGCAATATCTGTCTGTCAAAAAAGAGTAGAAAACATAGGAGGGCGCCACTGCTTTTCAAATGGCAATACTAAAATTAAAACACACGGTGGAAATATAAAGCTGTGTAACCTACAATTTTGTAAAAAAAACTAAAACACATAAAAGTGGGAAAAATATTTTTTTCATTGCAATATAGATACCCACTGATCTCAAAATTAGAATTGCAATCACATTATATTATCCCATTGCAATTTTGTGTTAATACAATGAAGAATAACGATATTGTAATAAAATAAAAACACATTTATTTAATATTAAAGTGGTGGTATGTATATAGTGAATTGGTCATTAGGACAGAAATTATACATAAAAACATTATATGAATAGCACGTAAAATTTCACATGTCAAAACTCTCATTTTGTGCCGCGAATGAAAAAAAAATGGTAGACTGCACATGCGCAGATGAACTGATATTAAGGGTGGTTAACAGAAAAATTAAAGGAGAAGGGGTAACTACGGGATTTCCAGCAAGAACAGACCGGTTTACTGAAAATATATCTAGAATAGGACTAAAAGATAACTGGTAGAGTGTGGATAAAATTAAATTGGTCTATAACAAATTTATGTGTTTTTCACTGAAAATAATGGCGAGCCAAAAAGTTTACAGTTTTTACTTTGTTATATCTTATTTATCAAATAAAATTAAATTTATTTTAATTTTAACTTAATGAGTACAACCTCAAATTGTATTTAATCACTAAAGACAATATTAGCGACCCTCAATCGAAAATTTTAAATAGCCATATCAGAAAAATATATACGGTCACGTCTAGGAATTGAATCCAGGACCTTAGCCTTGCCAGGGCGATGTTCTACCACTGAGCGATACAATACCAATGGGACCCTATTCCCTTCGGTCACGTTTATCGCCCCGGCAAGATTATGGTCCTGGGTTCAATTCCTAGATATGACCATATCTTTTTCTGATCTTTTTCATCAAATTTTCGATTGAGAGTCGCTAAAATTGTCTTCAGTCTAAGAATTAATTTTTGTTTTTTAGGTCATGATGCAGTTTTGTTATTGACGTTATTAGTAAATTATAAAAAGGATGAAGCTGCAAATCCATACATCGTGAAGCTGTCAATTTTGGATGACGAATTGTCTTTAAATGGGTAAGTAATTTTCTTTTAACGTGACACAGAGTCCTGCTGCCCGAAGCCAGTGTGGCATTGGCAACCCCACCAGGGAATGTTGTGACAGTAGGAAATGGGGAAAGTGAGAAACTGGGCTATTGAGTTCTAGTTACTAAATACACCTAAAAGCAGTTTCAAGGAATTTTTAACTTCTGAACAAGAGCACTGAGAGTTGTATTTCCCTCCACTTTCCTTTTCCTTCCTCCATTTCCTTCCATCCCATCCCCAATGGGGGGTGCCATAGTTTTACTGACTACGTAATGCTTTCAAGTCAAGCCTATTGTGCAATATCTTCTCAATCCATTGATAAACTACTGGGCAAACCACTCGTCTGTAGGGCAGTTAAGTTTGGTCCCAAAAAACTTTGCATGACTTCTAACTTACTTTTTTCTAAATTTTCATCCACGCTTTGCATAAATATTTGTCAAAAATTCAAACAAATATTATGTTTTTGCATTTTAATGAAGAACGCAATAAGATGTTATTTATTTGGATGATGTATGTCAGTCACAGTTGAATACACACAGGCTTTCAGTTGTTTGTATTATGGTTGTCAAAAATCAACAAGAGTTATTTCAGGGAATGAAGGTCGCACAAGGTACAGTAATGTAATGTGAAATTCTCAACTCTAAAACCAAACTTTGGAAAAATCTAGAGGCAGATTAACGGCCGCTGTTCCCAATCCTACTAATCAATTACTAAGCCAAAATTTTGCCTTAGTATTTGATTAGTGCACAACTACGCTTTTTCCAACACACAAGTATCGCTTAAGCATATATCTTAACCTAAGGAAGCCGGACTAGTGGATTAAACTCGTTCCGGCCGCCTCAGTTTTGGACTAGTTCTTAATAGTGTCAACAGAGTAGAAAAAATACCGCGAACACAATGTATGGTCGATGAAATATCACTTTGACAGAAGACACAGTTTCGCGCTCATTTCACTTCTGTTGTATTGCGTTTATCAATTATCATTTTAATTAATATGGATTGAGAAGTTCGGATGCGTGCGGAGCAGAGACGAAAAACGGTTAATTTATGCGAAAAACTATGTCGTTTTCGAATATTCGCCAAGCCAAGTGTCAAAGTCCAGTACCTACAGTCAAACTGACACTTTATTTTATATACGTTTGTTTAAAAAAATATAAAATGTCAGTTTATGGATAAAAATATTTTAAATAAATTTTGTGTATTAATAATAAATCCAACAATTAACTCTATAATATTAATTTAACTTCGAAAGTTCTTACTTTGATGTCATTTTATTGTCTATGAAAGTGGGCGAGGCCAGATAACATAAGATGTTTGGGGACAACATAAATCGAGCGCTACCCTACAAAATGCTTGGCTGATGCGGCCTCAGATGAATCGATGTAAAAGTTAGAAACAGCGGCCGTAAATTACTGTTCTCAATAAAAATTCTGATTCACTCTGTTGTAAAATTTTTTCAGAAAGTTTATTAGTAGATTTTTAAAAAAGATAAATAAAATGAAACAAATAACTGAGTTTTCACCACTAAATATTATTTATAAAAATCTACATGTTTCGAAACCGATGGTTTCTTCATCAGGATTATAATATGAATGATAATTATAATTATCGGTTTCGAAACATGTAGATTTTTATGAATAATATTTAGTAGTAAAAACACAGTTATTTGTTTCATTTTATAAATAATGATGCCACAAATAGAATATGCAAAGTTAATATTGCATTTGATTTTCAGGATTAATTATAAATCAGTGTTGTCCGAAAAATAAATCAATATTTTTTGTTGTTATTCCAGATACGGGCAAGTGATTACTTCTGCGCTTGGAGGCTTCTGTTCCCGCTATGGTCACGAGGGGGAGGGGGGTGGAGGTGGCGGGGGAGGTTGGCTCTCCTCCCTGACCTCCATGGTAGGAGGGATGTTTCTCAGTGGGGAGGATGCACCTGGGGGCAGGACACACCACATTAGGTAAGAATTATTTATTTTTATTTTTAACTTGATAGGTAAATCTATAACATTTTAATGAATGAAGACAATATTAGCAAAACTCAATCTAAATCTGAAACAAACAAAAAATCAGAAAAAGATCAGGTCACACCCGGGACTTATTTATTTAAAAATACATTAGTTTTTAATTAATTATCTGTGTGGAACAATTTTTGCATTTGTGTAATTTATCGAAATGACAAAAACAATTATTGTAGTGTCTGATTTAACAGCTGTTCTCAGGAATTTTTTTATCAAATAAACAGGTCATATTGTACATAATCAAAAAAATGCGATGTTAATTTTTTTTTTAAGAAATTAGTGAGTAATAAGAAATTGTTCAATCATACCTTTTAGTAGGTACAGTCTGTCAACTTGCTCCAGAAATTTTATAAAATAAAACTAAAATCTTTCATTACTATGGGAACATCAATTTTAGGACAAAAATTCTTTTAAGACCGGTAAATTTGCAACCTTAAATCAACCTTAAATGTCGTCAAGATTTCTGTGTTGTCGGACAAGATTGTTGTGTATTGCCTATTCTTGTCGATATATTGGCCTGTTTTGCCAGTTGTAATATCAAATATTTTTAGTGCTTTAGGTTTGGAGATAATTTTTTTATATGCATTTTCATCATTTGTCGTTTGTACCGTGATGTTAAGTAAATTATCGATAGGGTCAGTCGGGTCCATTATAAGCGTCGCTGTATGGTGGGGGTTCGAATTTGTCAGTGATATTGTGAGTTAAGTGGGTATATGAAGCTAAGGGAAAACCATAGCAATTAATATTTAAGATGTTTTTTTGCAGCTGTTTAGTTTCTCCCGTGCTGAGGAGAATCTTAGATATAGTACGAGTAAGTACACTAAAAAGAACTACGATCATTCGGATAATTAAATGTATAGAAAGTACGAGATTAAGGATTTTTGTAAGGATGATGTAATATCAGCAGTCCAGAGTTCTCTGGACTGCTGATATTACAACAATATTGTCGAACCAAATCTATTTTCTTCTCGCTCGCTTTTTTGTTTATTTATTACTTTGAAAAAATAGTTAAAAATTATTTTTTTTTCTTATGTAGACTTCACTAGGACCTTCTTCTTCTTCTTCCTTGCACTGTCCCAACTCATTGCCTAGGTAGGCTGTTGGGGTCGGCTCTCCTCGTTCTCAGGTTGTAGCTTCTTCGGTTCTGGGTATCGCTCTCTTCCAGGCCGTTTCTACTTAGAATTTTAGAGCATTGAGTCATCCAGGAGTTCTTTGGTCTTCCTCTGGATGACTGTCGCTGAAGCTCCATAGACATTGCCTGCTTCACTGTGTGGTCTGGTGGTCTCCGTTTTATGTGACCATACCATCTCAACTGTCGTTCCTCTAGCTTATTGTTTATGTCTGTGACACCCAGGCTACCACGAATGCGTGAACTTTTAATTTTATCTTTTAGTGACACTCCTGCCGACCATCTAAGCATTCGCATTTCTGCTGATTCAAGTTGCCTGGTGTAGGAGTTGTACATGGTCCAGCATTCGGAGCCATACATTATCGCGGGTCTAACAATAGTCTGGTATACCTTTCCTTTTAGTTTTATAGGCATTTTTGTGTCACACAGGATTCCTGTTACGGATCTAAATTTACTCCATCCCACACCTATTCTGTGGTTAACATCTGCTGCACATCCTCCATCTTTGTGGATGAGTGAGCCGAGATACTTAAATGTGTCACAGTTAGCTAATGTTACTCCATCCAGTTGCATCGAAGGAGTTACAGCATTTGTGTTTTCAAATGGCAAGTACAAATATTCGGTCTTTTTCCTGCTAATTTTTAGGCCATTATCCTCTAGGATTTTTCTCCACCTTTCCAGGCTATTTTGTAAGTCACAATGATTATCTGCTATCAGTACTACATCATCTGCAAAAAGCATAGTCTTGAGAATATTGTTGTTCATTTCTTGGATTGTTAGATAATTCATTACCATTATGAATAGCAGTGGGCTGAGGACAGATCCTTGGTGTACCCCCACTTTAATTGGAAATGTTGGTGATGTCCCTGATGTGCATCTTACTTGTGTTTCTACGTTTGTATACATATCTTGTATGGAGAGCACATATCTTTCTGGTACGTTATGAGATCTCAATGCCGCCCATACCATATCATACTTATCTTTTCAAACCCAGAACGACTGGCTTTCCTCCGCTTCATTTTGCTTGCCCCTGGAGTCCTGCAAGCTGGCCCAATGTCAGTCTCTGGATCACCGAGGAGAAAATCACCCTCGCTGCCAGACAGGGTAGTGCATCTTTGCGTATGTTTTTCCATGAAGCATTGGTTGATTTGACTATATGGTTTTTTTTATCCACCGATGGTCATCAGACGTGGAACCAGAGTGACCCAACTGACTAGGGCTGCATCCGCTATCATTGCCCATTTATGGTCAATTATCGGATTAAACTAATGAGCCTGGATACCCATTAGGTATGGTGTATGCGACTAGTACCCGATTACGTCAAGTTGCCACACCTACCATTTGTGAGCCGCCACTAACATGTGGGACAGACGCTCACTGCTTCTCACTTTAGCCGTACTTTTGGGATTCCCCGACGGGTTGGTTACCATCAACTTCACCCTCCAGTCCGTTGCCCGTTGGTCACCGCGTGGAGGTATGAGAAGCGTGGGTGGGGGAAGCTATGTTGGTCCAGGCCCTAGGACCAATGTATTGCGCTATAACCACCCAACCAACAGACTTCACTAGGACCTGTTCTGAGTAATTAATAATTAGTGCAACGTCACCTACCCGTTACCAAAACTTTCATGCAAGACACGATAATATTGATCGCCGACACCTTGTTCTGCAAGACTATTGACAACCAAGACAATTGTTCGGCAATAGGCAATAGAAATAATAAAAATACCATTAATACAAATTTTCTTTCTCGTTAACCAGCCACCTTTGGATAATTTTATGGTTGACTTCCGAATGTGACTGGATGTGAAAACTGACTTCACTAAATTTTACTTAACTTTTTTGTTTAAAAAAAAAATATATGCAGTTCTTCCACATAGTTTTATTTTTATTTTGATATGACAAATTCACCCTGTCAAATTGCATAAGCCAAGCTATGTTAGTGTTTTTGACTTGTCAATTGAAATAATCTTTATAGCTTTCTCACTATCTCGGACTCAGGTAATCGTTTACTTAGGTATTTACATCAACAACTATTGTAGATGGACAGAACAAATAAATAAAACAGCAGGTAAAGTTAGAAAACTTATATATTTTTTTAAGAATGTACGAAACATAATGCCAATGAAGACTCTAACAACGCATTAGCCCAATCAATTATCACCCACGGTATAATTGGTTGGGGTGGTGCTGCTAGAACCAATATGGACCCTCTCGAAAAAGCGCAAAAATACTTATTAAACTTATTACAAAAAATCTTATAGATTCTCGACAATACAGTTATTTAACAACTTCGCTGTTTGAACATACAGCAATTGTACATCAAAATTATATCTATACATTACCAAAAAGGTAAACTAAACCACATACGAAACAAGACATAGACATCAACACATGACTCCGAAGACAAATACCACCTATGGACAAAGACATTACTGTAATCTGGTCTCAAAAATATTGAAAAAGACATTAAAGATATTCATGTGATCAATCTAACATACAAAATACACACATGGATAGTCAACAAGGGCATTGTGTACTGCGGACAGATAACTTCTACGATGTAATAACACACTAAACGCCTGTATTTCGTCTTGTCCTCACAATTATTTCTTTCCGTCATCTTTTTTTTTTTTCTATTTTCTCTTATTTCTTTTTTTTCTCTTTTCTTTTTATTGCTTTCATTCTAATTATCTTTTTAAATTCATAATCAAAATTTAATTTATTTTATCTTCCAAGATTAAAATATCAAAATTAGCTTAAATTTCTGCCATCTCGGAACAGGCTCAGCCTAGTGAGGTGGTATATACAAAAAAAAGTATTTGTATATAATTGTAATATTATCGTGGTTAATAAATAATAAATAAAGCTTTCCACTAGCTCTCGAGGGCTTTGTTTATTTTAAAATGAAATTATCTCGCCAAGGTGTTAAACAATAACAGTTTGCTTGAAAATTAAATCTCTTTTGAATGTGATTTAAATTCATCTCCTTTAAGGAATTATTTCTAAACACCTTTTGATACTGTTGTGAAAAATATTCAATTGAACCATAAAGGTAGCGACAGACTCGCAGCTCACATCAAAAGGATACTGCGTTATAAGTATCTTTTCTAGCGACACACTACGTTATAAAATACGGCAGGAGAAGGGGTCAGTTGAAATCGGAAGCGGTCGAGAGAATATCGTTTCTTTGTACTGGATATCGCGACTTGACAGCTCCGTGTATTAAAAATGACCCCCTCTCCTGTTTACGGCAAAGGGGGGGTCGCATAACTTTTCTGATATCGCGATCGTAGCGGTCACGAAAAATAACGCCAATTAGCGAAGATTCAAACCGCGATCACAGCACATCATATTTTTACGTCTGGCGGGTCTGTATGGGATTGTATGGCGAGCGCTACTATGTTATAAGTATCTTTTTGATGTGAACTTTGCGTTTCTTGCTCGCTTACAGCTTTATAATTTTTCCTTTCAACTAGTTTTAACCATCTTACGCTGTTCTTCCATGGAGCTACTTTCAAGCGACGCGATCGCCGCTCGTCTGTACCTTCCATACTATTATTAGTGTTTGTAAACGCCGCTATACGCTGTACTAGCAAAATAGTATGACAGGTAGAGGGAATTGAGTCGCTTGTAAGTAGCTGCTTGAACGAAGGACGCTAGTGTTGCCATTTAATTGTTAAATCCATTTAAATGATTGCAGCGCCCTCCATTTTTGTCAACTTTATTTTTCTAACCTGTGGGTGCCTTCGTTTCAATATAATGATAAAAAATGGAATTTGAATAAAGAAAATACATAGAATATCTAAAAAGTAACGCTTCATCCACCTTATGTGTGCCAAATATTTGTGCAGGTACCTACCCACTTTTTTGTTTTAAAAAATACATATCGCATATCCTGTAAAAAAGTGTCATATGTTAAAAATAGTTAATTTTATATGAGGGCGAAAACAAACGAATCGTGAACAAGCGGTCCCGCCGAAAATAGATATTACTAACATCTTGCGGAGACGGGGTGATCTATTTTAAAATACGGTTTTTGTGAGGCATAGACAATTTCAATCACATTACTTTCAGAGATAAAATGTAAAATGGAAAATTTTGACTTACTACCTTTTTCTATGGAATGTGCAAAATTTTATCCTTTGGAATGCCGACCTAATATATTACGACCTAACATGTTTCCACACCATATAGAAATATGATCAACATCCGATTATTATATTAAGAATAATATTAGGATAGTATATCCTAATATTATAATCCTTGCCAAGAGAATACAATATGTTTTATTATGATAGGAGCATTTTTTAAGGTACAAAATCCCAAGAAAAGAAAGTATATTTTTGACATTTCTGATATACAAGAAGTCGGAATTTATTTCAGTATAACATTTCTGGGACTAACCCAGTATGTATTCCTCTTTGCCCAGAATTCTAATGGAGGGAATTCATTATACCAATTCAGTGGACATCTTCAATTTGTCACTAAACAAATACAAAATTTTATTACTAAAGCAGTGCAGTTATGTACAATAAATACTGTATATTTTACTATCTATATGTAAAATCCCCTAAAAAGGGCGTTAAGATGATCCACTAGTCCTTAACTCATTCGGAATCGGGCGGAGCGAACGATTTCTGGGCGTTTACCAATAAAAACCCTAATCTCTAGCAAACAACAGTGTTTTGTTATTCCGCAAGTATATTTTTAAAGATCGAAGCGCCGCCTAGACTAAGGCATGTCCGTTGGCCCCGGGCTCTGGGCGTAGACTGAGCGACGAGCTAAAATCCTTCTGTACATGACAGAAGGGTGAAATTCGCAGTTACAAATTCGTTGGGTACCGCCTATTTTTATTCACTGAAAAGAAACGTCGTCAAAATGCATGTTTTATTTTATTTTGTGAAGTTCAGATACAAATATTAAAATGTTTTCCGATCACTCTATAAGAAACTTAATTAGCTACATTATTCAATAAAACAACACTAGAAAAAGGATTTGTAAGTAGGAGATTTTTCACTTTTAACCATGTTTTATAGGTCAGACGCATAATTTTTTTCTAAGCTTATTAAAAAGCTTATCAAAAAAATACTCGATCACTTCAAAGGCCAAGATGTGTTCTACTCACAGTATTTAATTGAAGCTTCTATATTATTTCTAAGCGATCAAATTTTCAAAACTAAAACACAAGATTTTGTACGATTTTGCATTTTTTCGCATGTCTTCACCTTAATAATAATAAATATAGATATTGCGGATAAAATTTTAAGTTAAGTTAATAGTAATTAATTAATTTATTTATTTAATTTTTATTAAGAACAACTCTCTTTTTATAACTTTTGAAGGTTATTCCCAACAATGTAATATATCATTGAAGAAGAAGATAACACTTATAATCTAAAAATGAAAATGAACAAGACACAGAAAAATAAAAAAAATAACGGTCGTTATCATAACAATAAGTCGTCCCAGTTGCGACTGTAATCTTTAATTTTTCTGTGTCTTGTTCATTTTCATTTTTAGATTATTAGTGTTATCTTCTTCTTCAATAAATTAAGTCCAGTTGCGACTGGTATATTTTATTTTTCTGTGTCTTGTTCTTTTTCATTTTTAGATTATTAGTGTTATCTTCTTCTTCGATAAATTAATTTATTGTTTCTTTTAGGGCAAATAATGCAGTATTGTTGGCTCTGTACGAGGCGGCCCATCTCAACAGGAATTTCATGACCACCTTGGCACACACGCAGAGCGACAGGCCCAGTGCTCCCCCCTCACCTGTTAATACTCTGTCACATAACCAGGTCAATTCTATTTTATTGTCGCTTAAACCAGTGGCAGTTCATAGATATTTAGCTAATAATCCATTTCAATTTTTTTTTAAACTGCATTGCAAATGGTGATGGACTTCCTTATCTTTACCTACCTGTTTAGAAGAAATTAAATATGTTGAAATTTTTTTGTATTCAATATTTTATGTTTGATTATTTACAGACTCCGCCAAATGCAACTGACCAATTAGAATTAGACATAGCACAACCGACCAATCTTCTCGTTACATTTTTCCAATATTGGTAAGTCTAATGATATACCGTGGAACCCTCTTAACCTCTCGCAGGCCGCAGTCCCCCCGGCGGGTCCGGATTTTTGAAGCGATTTTGCCCCTTATGTATATGCAAATAAATTTTATTTAATTGATTTGTGTTATTTCACAATTAATTATTTAAAATAATATATAGTATATTTGCGGCACGTTCCAGAGTGGAAGATACTCTTAGTATCGCCCTGGTGTAAGACCACCATTCAGAATTGAAACGTGACGGCCGGCGTAGTCCAGCGGTAGAGCGTTGGATTGCCATTCCGAAGGTCGCGGGTTCGAACCCGGCGTGCGCAAATAAATTTTATTAAATTGATTTGTGTTATTTCACAATTAATTATTTAAAATAATATATAGTATATTTGCGGCACGTTCCAGAGTGGAAGATACCCTTAGTATCGCCCTGGTGTAAGACCACCATTCAGAATTGAAACGTTGCTTGAAATGGCTTTAGCCGTGTTTAGTGACTAGATCTGAATAGCCAGGTAATTCCCCACCTTCCTCTTCCTCGTCTCCTTCCCTTTCCCACTTACATTCAGCCTCATAACATACCCCAATTGGGGATGCCATAGTCTCACTGGCTCCAGACGGGAGCAGTTGGGACTCTTGTAAGGTATTCACTATAAAAAAAAAAATAATAATAATTAAATTGTATGAAGAACAAGGTCAGAATCGCTTGGGCCATTCTCGTTCTTGACATAACGAAATACTGGCTAGCATTTAGCCACTCCGAATAATTCATATTAATTGCCAATGACGCGCCGGGCCCAAAGATGGCGTACAAAATGGCTGCCGCTTGATAATATGAACGCTGTCATATTCGAAGTCTACATTTATTCATTGTTTTTGATATAAATCCATTGTGGAAAGCTTAGATTTGAGTAATTATTAGTATGTTCGTTTTATCTACATTATTTTGATGTAATTTTTGTAATATATGACAAAAGAAATGTTATAAAAATTGAATTCGTAAGAAAGGTGAAAACTGTCAAATATTTTACGTCGTATTGAAAAAAAAAATCTTTTTGTATGCTGGCTTTCAACAAATTAAGAAGTTTTTCAAGGGACTGGAAAAAAAACTTTTTAGGCAGGAAAACCTTATAAGTGGAAAAAATTGGACCATTCGGTCTTCTAGGGACCGATAAAACCAAACTTCTTAAGTAGGAAAATTTCTTAAGAGAGAACTTCTTAGAACTAGGGTTTCACTGTAATTTCATATTTGTATAATAGTATTATAGAAGAAAAAAAAACACTATTCCCTGGTGTGTCCAGAATTAAAATATTAAAAATGTTATATTGTTACATATATACAAGTTTTGAGATATCTGAATTAGAATGTTAGAGTAATAATCTTTTTTGCATATTTTTAATTTTTTTTCTTTTATTATGTGGGTAGATAAATATTTGAAATTTTAATTACATAATCTTTAAAAACGTATTTTAAAGTTTATAATATTTTAGCTTTCAAATTTGCAGTATCTCAAAAATGTGTTTTTGTGTATTGTGTTTTGGTGACTTTTGCCTCTTGAATATCGGATGATATTTCAAAAAACCGCGCGGAAATTACCTTGATGACTTCTGGTCAAATAGCCATATAAAAACAAAGGAATTGTTTTTTTTTGCGATTGTTTTCTGTGTACCAGATAATGTATCTTATTATTCATATATATCCTGATAATATTGTTAAAAGTTTTTCCAAAATATAATAAATAAAAATAAAAATTCCTATTCGGCAAACAAATATAAAAAAAATAATATTTATACAAATATAATATATGAAGTGATTTTATTGTTTCTGCACAGACCTGAATATTAAGGTGGGTCCTTTTTAAAAAAGTGTGAATTTCAAATTCTAAGAGCGATAAAAGGGTGCCAAATGGGTTCAAAACGATGTGTTAAATTTTTTTTAATTTTCTGAAACGATCTTCTTCCTCCGGATTCACTTCACAATTTTGAAAAATTAAAATTTTATGGCTTATTTCTAGTGTGTATAAAAGTTATTATGAATCTTTTTAATCATATTTTTTGTAATCTTCCATAGCTAATGTAGTATATATTTACGAAATCATTTACAAAAAGTCCCGGTTTTGATTATTGAAGGCGTGAGGTGAGGGCGGGGGGAGCACCGATTGCTCTAATACCGGAGAAAATATGGAGGAATTCCGCCGCAAAAGTAAAGTGCTGTTTGATATTTCGTCTTGCAAATGCAATGATTTCAGTAAATGTGACTGTCCTAGAGATCAAAAATACCTGTAAATGAATAGAGTTTCATTACTGACCAACGTACTACACAAAAAATGATAATAGTAAACGTGGATATCGCTTCAACAAAACAAATGAAAACTGCGTTGAAAGGGAAACTTTTGAGGCACAAATCCTTGTGCCCGTCTAAAAAGAAAAGCATAGGTAAGCCAACTACCTCTCTACTCGATATTTCCACGTCTTCTGCATCAAATGAATCCGATTGTAAAGATGTTTTCAAACCTAATGTTATACCTCAAACGCTTCAGAAGCAGGCTGCGGTCAATATTGATCATTCCACACTGTCTAAAACTTGTGATAGATATGGAGTGTTGGATAAGGCAGTGGCAGCCATTGCCTCATCAGTTATGTATGACATCAAGTCTAATATTCCAGCTATTGACAAGAGTAAACTTCGCAGAGAATGAAAAAAACAAGAGAAAATATTAAGGGCACAACACATAGTTTTATAAAAATCTGCAATATATTTTGATGGCCGGAAAGATAAAACATTAATTATCAGGAAAGGGAGGGGACGCAATACAGAGAATGACGCATTGAAGGGCATATTTCATTGATAAAAGAGCCAGACTTAATATATTTAGGTTTTATTGCACCAAACTCTAGCACGTCGAAAGTTATAAACCATTGCAATTGATAATTTGCTTGCTTCACATGGACGAGTTACCATTTCGGCATTTGTTCGCACATCTTAACGGTAAGACATCTGGACCTCAAACATATTCAGCCATAATAGGACTAGCTTTGGAAACCTCTGAAAAAAAGCTGATGGTTCATTTTCAGAAAATTGACGGAGAGTTGCATGAATTATTTACTAAAGACATGGATACAGATCAGTTATATTTGTTTAAAATAGTGTCTGCAGTTACGGTGGGGGAATTACCTAAAGATTTATGCCACAAATCTCCTGAAAAAATGTCTCATGCCAAACAGCTTACCAGTGCTAACCGAATTCTTCGTCTTTATGTTTCAACGGAAGCTCCTTTAGAGAATCTTTTTAATTTAGAAACGTACGTTGTTAAAGTTTATGCTCCGGCTTGGTTTAGCATTAAAACTCATCCCACCTGTAAAGATGGAGCACGTCACCTGTGGTAGTTAATCTCAGCGCCTAGATACTTATTAGCTGAACTAAAAACTATAATTGATTCAGTTATAGAAAGAAACAGTTACTTCGCACACCCCGAAAATTTATTGCTTGCAATGTTGACAGACCCTAACAGGCATATCCGAGAATTAGCTGCGCGTCGTAAAGCACGCAGTAAGAAACTAAGTAAAACAGGGCTGTTCCAACTTCCAAACATAAACCTCGATGCATCATATTATTTATAAGAAAAATGTAACCGAACCCCCAATACTGAAGAATATATCGGATGAAGATCTTCAATTATTTGTAGCTGAAGGGGGAGAAGGTAGATTGCCTCTTCTGCGACTGCCATGTCATTCTCAAGCAGTTAAAATAGGTTATTGAAGCCCTGACTACTTTATGTATGAAGTATGCAAGAGAAGGTCTTATTAAGATGAAGATTGAGTCTCGCAAAATAATGCCGAAATTTGAGAGTAAGAAGGATTTTGCTGGTACATATTTGAATTAACCACCTTGAGATAGTTTGAATTATATTCATATATGTTTTTAATAAATAATTCGAAACATTCCCTCTATTTTGCGTTTTATTGAAAAATAGTTCATTTTTACTTGTTTATCTAACATTTTTTAAAGATTTAACAAGGGTGGGTTTTTCTCTAATATGTGAAATTTCAAAGTCAATACGGAGGAAGAAGATGATATCCAAATATTATCAAAAAAATTACGCGCTTTTTCATCTTCATTTAACACCCTTTTATCACTATTAGATAAATCAAAACAAGAAAAAAAAATTCCCCATACATTCGTGACCCACCTTACTGAATATACACCCTAAATGAAAACCAATAATTCAAGGGTGTTTTCGAAGAATTAATGACATTGATACTTCTTTAAAAAGTTGACAGTGGTAAAGCGGGAAAAAGATAATAAAGTCATATATACTTTAAAAAATATTCAGAGTAGCTAGATTAATCAAATCAACTGATACGTCAAGAAAGATATTTGCGCAAGGGATTCTGACTTTGTCCTTCATACAGTTTCTTTATACATGTGGGTTAAAATCGTAAATAAAAAAAAAAGCAAAAAAAATTGTCGCGTCCGCCGGCGGGCATACGACAAACGAGAGGTTAATGGCGATGATATTATGCGTTCACATGTTTTTTTCACCAGTGTTGCCTTATTTTAATAACACATTAACATTATTAGCAATTACAATGTACTGACGGACGGAAATCTTAACAAAACAGCTGTTCCATATGGTGCCTTTCATACCAAAATTCACCCCTTTATGAATAAAGTAATATTTGAAAAATTTCTTATTTTTTATTGATAATTTTAAATGTTGTAATATTTTGTTACAGTTCAATAGTAATGCAGGACACTAAAAGCGATCCCAGTATCAACAACTGCAAGCTATGTTTTCTCATTTTAACCTGCATATCAGAAGACCAGTATGCTAATTCCATAATGCATGACTGTAATCTCACATTCAAGGTAAGTTGATCTAAATCCATCCATTATTTGGACATTATATCAGAATTACACTACTCCATGTAAATGTTGTGATAGCTATATGTATTATGATTTTAAAACTTTATAACTATGCTCTACTTGTTTATTAGAGATCAGACTGGTTTCACCCTATCACCAGCATCTTCAGATAGGTACATTTTAAATGCTTCACTCTTTACAAGGAAGAAGTTAATTATTTAGCTAAACTTTTGTTAATTTTATATGTCTTTCAGGTACAATTACATAGGTTACCCATGAGGCATCGGAAAGTCACGTTAGACAAAGAAGCTCCTTCCCAAACACTTGCAGCAACATTAATAGGTTTGATAAAATTTTATTACCAAAATAATACATAAAACAACAATACTTACAATATTCCTCTTGAACAAACATAGCCAAACCTTTACTTGGTTCAATTGACTAATTTACTTTAAAATACCCTTTAGTTAGTTTTCATAAAGATCATCAACATCTTCTATCTTGTCCTGTTTAGATCCATTGCTTTATAACACTATTTCTTAATTCTGAAATATGTGTGTAAAAGACATTATAATGTGTATGGTAATGTAATATAGGTTAGCAAATAAAAAGATTCTTAACATTGAAAGACATTGAATTTATTGGATATGTTAATCGTTACAAGTTTAAATTTTGAATAGCAAGAGACTCTAAGTTTTATAATTTGTTAAATAGAAATCGTCAGGGCATGTTTAGATTGTGAAACAACATCTAAATAGTGATGAAACGAAGTTTCAAAGTTTATCGTTAAGGCCACATGTTTTGAGAGGTAAGACACAAGAAAAGCTAAATTTCAAGGAATGATCATGTTAAAATTATTTAGGGCGCCAGCTCTCCCTTTTAAAATAAGAGAGAAGCATATTTATATTTGGATAATAAACCATTTCTAATTTAAAATCTAAAGTAACATAATGTGACAATTGGCTCACGAATGTCGGTAACGCAATCCCTTGCGCGTCCGTCCTGTGTCGTAACGTCCACTCCCTCGCGCTCGCCTCTTGGTACTCGTGAGAAAAAAATACTTGTGCTCGAAGGCCGGTCTGCCCAAGCAGCTGTTGTGTTTGAAAACAGCAATCAGTACTTATTTATGGTCGTAAAGCCAAATATGGGGTAATTAGTTCCAGAATGCTACAGCTTCTCTAAGAGACCTCCAGGCGTCACTGACCTGAGCTTTTTCAGCAGCCGACATTCATTGCATGCCCAGTCTCTCGCACAGAGTTCTTTCGCTAACTTTGAGTGTGGCGGCAAACTGGGTATCTTCCTTCTAGAATTGCCGCCAGCATTTTATGCGGAAATTGGCATTCTGACATTTACCTCAGTCACCTCATTTACGAATTTTCAATGATAAATAGCAAAGGTTAGGTTCTAAGCACATCTCGGTTCGTCGAGATTCTCGCTTGATTCCATTTTGTGATTCCTGTTACTACCTTAAAAAATCTCATTTTGGCATTTTGGGCCCAGCTTTTTTCTTTTATTATTATTTACTTTCTCATCCATCATCCAAATTTGATCCTTTCATAAAGATGACACTAAAATTGGTAAAATTCTCATATTCTGCTTCAATTTTTAAATTGATATATATTTTGTAGCATCAATGACATATCGTCGCTCTAGTTCGTTTTTGTCCAACAGACCATTTTTCGTGAAATTGAATTAAGTATGCAAATGTTCTCAAAAAGCCTTTATTTATACGATACTCGTTCAAAAAAAAATTATAAACAATTATTTAAGGGGTTTTCAAAACGCACTTTGTCTTACGTCCTCCAAAATGTATTTGCTTCTATCGTAAAAAAAGTAAGTGCCATTTCTCCCGATTCGCGTTTTGGTCTGTTGGATAAAAATGAACTGAAGCGACGATATTGCGGAAGTTAATATGATGTAGACTTTTCTACTGCTTTGTATTAATTAACCATATCTACGCACGATCCATCGGCGGAATCTCCAGAAGCAGATTTCGCTCATGTTATCCATGAAGTTTCACCAAAGCACATACATTATATCGAAACATGCTACATGGTGGGATAGATTGCGTTGAAACGACTAGTCGTTCCTTGGAACAACAAGGTTCTATCTAATTCAGAAATGATACGCGATATTGAACTCCTCTCTAGAGCCCAGTGATGATCGGATGACATTGCTGTGTCAAGTAGAATCTTGTTGTTCCAAGAGCAATTTTGTAAAGGTCACGATTTTTTGTACTTGCAGATCTTCTAGTGGAATTCATAATGTCTCACATGATGAAACGGCTCCCGATGGAATTGTATCTTCACTGTATCGGGGTGATTCACCGCCTGCTCTGCTATCAGAAGCGGTGTCGAGTGAGGCTGGACTACCAGTGGCGGGAGCTCTGGTCGGCCATGATTTGCCTCCTCAAGTTTGTGGTCAACAATGAGTCCAATCTCTCAAAGAAGATGGACATCTTCCACTTGTGTCTGCAGCTGGTGAACATATTCAATCTGTTCATCACGTATGGAGATACATTCCTGCCGACTCCTGGAAGCTACGATCAGCTGTATTATGAGTTGATTAGGATGCATCAAGTTTTTGATAACTTATATTCAATGGGTGAGTCTTAAGTTTTATTATTACCTCACTGTTTTGTCAGTTTTTTAATTTATTTTTAATTTATTAAGGAGAAAATACAGATACAGGTGTCAATTCATAATTCATAAAAACAACAACTAGAGAATTCACCTGCATCCAAACTATTTCTCACTAATTGACTTTAACAGCAGATAAAAATATTTTTACTTATAAAAAATAAGGAAAAAATATATAAATGAGAATATTATTTTACAATTAGAGAGATGGGAAGATGACCTAAAACTCACGGCTGGACATCAATGGAGAATAGTAGCGCGTGACAGGTCCCAATGGAAAATGTTAGAGGAGGCCTATGCCAAGAGGCAATCTGAGCTTCGGGACATATTATAACAAACATATTATAAAAAACAAAAAATGTTTAAATTCATGTACCTAACCGAAGTCTAGAATAAAAGGCTTATTATTATTATATAGAGAGATGAAAAAAAAAGAAAATGCGCAATATCCTTAACTTATAAAAGTTTACAAATTATTTTGGAAAAATTTGGAGGGTAAGACAAAAAAATTAAAATATATATATAGATTAAAAAAAAAACAATGTTTTACGGATATGTCTAAAATGTTTACTTTGTACTATTGTAGGAAAACAGCCTTCAATTTTCTACTAAAAGTACTTTGTGTATTAAAAAATAAGTCGGAATCCTTGAGGTCTTGATTTTGATTAAAAGATTCGCACATTCTTCTGATTGGATCCCTGATACCTGCATTTGTACGAGTCCGGCTAATGTGGAATAAGTCGTTAAGCCTTGTTACCCTAGGTGGTATTTTGAAGTTTATTAATTTCAGTAAATCAGGACAGTCAATAGTTTGTTTTGTTTTGATCGCTTTACTACCCAGCTTTGCCCAAGATTTCAATACTATTTCTTATTGAACATTTGATTGTCTTTTATTATTATGGCAGTTAATTTTAATATTTTTAATTTGTATAGCTCTTGATAGAATTGACTTTATGAACTCAAAATAGATGCTGACAAAAAATATGTGAAAATTCCATGATTAGTTTTTTCTAATTCAAACCGATTTTCTGCTTGGCAAAAGCACCTCATTGAACTCTTTTTTTGTCAAATCTATTTCATCTGTCCAATGTAAATGCAAGATATTATTTGTTCAGTACAATAACAGGGTCCAATGGTCCAAGTGGTCTTGGTGGTAAGTCTTTAGCAAAATGGAAAATATGTATTTTCTGCCTTGGTTGCTTTGAGTAAGGTTAGCCAAAGTGGAAAATATTGCACAAGCACAAGTTGGCATAACTAGCAGTTCGATTATGTGTTTCCTTTATCGACAGTTAGGCGGAAGCATAAATAAACCACTCATTAGATTGATATCTTCGGGCTTTTTGTATGGGACAACTTTCGACACTATTTTACCATGGATATGGCAACAAAAGCTGTATTTGACTTCACACACCATAGACGAGGATAGAGGAAATTCAAAATGCCACTCAGTTCTTCCACGGACATTCTAAGTTCTCTATGGGATGAGAAGATTTAACTTCATAATGACGTCACGCGTCTTTTTCATTCGATTGACCATTTTGTTCGGAGTTACAACCCCCTGGGCGAAAGTAGCATTGCCATTGCTTTTGCTAACTTTGTCTGTGGCGGCATTCTCCTTCTTTTTCTGCTAGGCTGGTTTAACTGCGCCCCATTGCTGGCCATGTATAAATAAATACACTAATATGTTTTTGTCTTGATCTTAGTAATTTATGACTCATAATATTATGTATTACATTGTTTACAACATAAAAAAAAAATTTGTAAAATATTTAATAAATAATTTCTAATTTCAGCTCTCCGCTACTCGACGAGTGACAGCGAATACAAAGAGAAGGCTCTAAAGTTGGCCAACTGTTTGATCAACATTCGCGCTATCATCAACCACTTCACACCAAAGATTGAAAGCTGGCTGGCCAGCCAGAGTTTGTCCACACCTAATGAAGATCAGGTTAGATATTACCCGCATCTTACTTAATATGTATAAGACAATGAATTTGATTAAAAATCAATGATGAAGATTTCTATTTTGACATTACACTGTACAATTTGTACATTTCAGTACTGTCTAATATAGCCATATAAGTGCCCACTGTAGTCTAACAATACCATAGATATTAGAAACAAGGGAGATGGGCCATGAATTGGTAAGAAACTGCACAAAAATGTAGTCAACATCATTCATTCGTATACTACTGCAAGTGGCATCTACGCACAGTGGTGCCCCACCTTTCTTCCTACCTACACAACAAACGCTTAACTTTATATCATTATAGAAGTCTTCTCGATCTTTTGTATTTGTACGTCATAAAGAATTAAATTTTCACTAAACTAATTTATATCAATTCATAATGAAGGCAAGCAGCCTACAGATCCGCATTGTACGTTTTAAACGGATTGCATCTGACGAATTTATTAAGCACAGTGCGTGATAGTACGTCCACTGTATTCAGAGTGCTGATGCGATGGCTATTTGCAATCAAATTTTCAACATTAGTATTCGGATTTTCGTAGAGAGCAGTTGAACTGTGTGTGCAAACCGAATGCAAATGGCGGCCGAGCGCGCATGAGTGTTCACTGGATCGGCAATCCGTATGTCGTCATCCGTACACATCGGAATAATTGCCCCTCCAAGAATTTATTTCAGCATTACCGACGATCCGATGCCTGCGGTCCGTCTGGTGCGAATCAGTGGACGCACTTGTATGACTAATTATATAAAGAATTCTAAAATATGTTTGATGTGATCCATCTGATACAATGTCAACCTGTGATTGCTTACCTTAAGCCTCATAAAAAGGACAATTTATTTTTTTATTGTAGATTTAAATTCTACGATACAGACCTTTTTTACTGAGCATACATAACCTACTACTTCTGAAAGTTCTTACCCTTTTAAGTGTATTGATTTGAACATTTCATTACCAGATACTGGAGGTCGTACGGAAAAATTATGACAGTCTGATGCTGAAACTGCAAGAATCCCTGGACAAGTATGAGCGCTACGGAGAAAGACCGGCACACAGCGCTTTCCTGACCGCAGCTTTGACACAAACCGTGCGCGATACGAGAACGCACGTTGACTACGCAGGCGCTGATATCAAGGGACTCTCACTTCTAATAGAAGGAGCCGTGGTGACCTGAGTTCAATTTCATATCGGTTCTATCTACCCTTATCATCAAATATTATTGTCAATTAATTTATGATACCGCCTCGGCGATATTTTTGCTAAAGAATGAATAATTTGAATCTAAAATTTTGAGCAAATCAATTGCTTTTTATTCTGTATTAACTCTAATGTAATATGGCAAAAGCAAAATAATGCCTCCTGCCAAATTCATATCCTGCTATTTAGGCGACATAAGAATATATCGACAATATCTTCAGCGTAAATCCATCTCTGTTTAAGTCAAATATCCAGTCTGCTGTAGAATTTTTATTAAAAACTTTATTTTTACTGAATATTATTGTCACAACATTTCAGGATGAATCACCCAGTGATGGATTTGTAGCGACGATATCATTCAAGATTCATCAAATTCGTGATTATTTGAATTCTTGGTGATTGATTCTGTTTTAAGGTTTTCGCAAGATCTTGTTTTTTCGAGTCCCATACATTTTATTTGTAGTATTATTTTATTTTTCAAGCTTAATTATTTTTTAATTAGGATGGGTTGGCTTGAATTTTACAGGATTTTTGCCAAAAATGATACTTAATATCACTATATAGCAGCATGTTTGGACCACCATTTTAACCAAAAAATCTCTATTGAATTCCAAATGTAATGTATAAGGTATAATAAAATGTACATAATTGGAATGCTCTTTTTTGCAAGTACATTACTCATAAGACCCGCATCGTTTAAAATATTATTTCATATCATCATTCACTACATTGCTGCACTAGATATAACCGCAGATGCTCTTAATTTATAGCAGATATTTCCAGTGACTATTCGTGCTAGAAAGCTAAGATTGTCATATTTTTTTAAGTGTGTTGTAGTCATTTTTTTTCAAATTCAAAAGTTAACTTTAGATATCACAATAATGAATTTGATATTTAGACGAAACTTTCAAGGGTAAACATTAATTTAATGGGCAAATAAATACGTAATTTATATTGCCCATATTTCGGAAAGATTGCTCAAGTAAACACAGATAATTAAATGAACACGGAGCAATTTTTATATATATTCATCAACTGCCTAAACCTGTAACCTCTTTTAGAAATCTGGTGATAATACAAAAGATGTCAGTTGGAAAAGAATTGTGAATCAAAATATTCTTGTTCAATCATAGCTCTCTAGTAAGACGAAATTCACCTTCAGGCAATGCCTAATAGTGCCGTGTTACAAATTCTCAATGAATTCGCTGACCAATTCCAGAACAGCAAATCTTCCTCAGGGATTTTAGCAGTAAATCCTTAGACGACCCCGAGGGTGCAGGCAAACTTACCGGTTTAGCCGGGCGACAACCAACCAGTTATTCCAACAAGGTGACACATCCGCCAACTGCCGGTTTTTGCTACAGATATCATACTACCGCGGCAACTTTATGAATCGGTTATGGACGAATTTGGTCACATATGATGGAATATTGAATGTTGTTTTTAACAAAATTAAAGAAAAAACTATATCCATGAGAAAATTGATCCCTTCCGATGAGAAACAAGCTACAAATACATTAATTAAGAGATCATAATATTAACTTATCTCTGCATTGATAAAATTAACTGTTCATCTTTTCACGGAATATTAATTCTTTTGTTACCTATACAAATTTTATAAATTAATAGCTAAAGACCCCGGTGTTGCCCAAACTTTCCATAGAGCTTTTCGAAATCAGACATAGACATTGACTTTATACTTGTTTTGAAGGTCAAGAAGGTCAAGGTGCAAAATTTCATAATTTCAGAATAAAATTGTAGATTTGTATGAAAAAGCCGCCCGCCTACAACCGACAATCTTCTTTATATAAATAGATTATTCTATATTTTTGCAATCTTATTTGTGTCACCTTATCATTTGGAATAAGGTTAATGGTAGATTCAGACTGGGTCGACGTACGTATGCATCGCTACGCCAAACAATGCTTAGCAACCATACATTTTCTTTGAAAATGGCCACAGACATCGCACGTCGCGATGCGTGTGGCCAATGTGATTCTGAGTAGGTATTCTAAGTATTCTATGGTTGCTAAGTAGCCCAGATATTGTTAGGCGTAGCGATGCATACGTACGTCGACCCAGTCTGAATCTACCATTAATATTTTAACAAATTGTTTTCAAATTAATTGCCATTTTGTCAATTGATTTTTGATTACGACACTTCTTGGCCATGGCTCCTGGTTTGCATATTGCCGGGTCAATGCTGGTGTAAGTGTGCCACCTTGCATATGTTGTCAAACCTAGTAAACCGGGCTTAAAAGCTACGAGTCTGTCGGCACCCTAAAGAAAACAGAACCTCCATCGATTTTATTAATTATTGTATGTTTAGTTGGGTAAACTTACAATTAAACGAAAAGAAAAAAAACTTATGATTGTTTTATGTTGTACTTTGTAAGAAAACATTAAAGAATCTGACTAATTATTTACCTTGATTTTCTTTGTACCTTTTTAACTATTAATTTTTCATGTTATGTATTATTAAACTAAATCATTAAAAGCATCAATACTTTTGAAAGAATCATTAAATTATTGTTCCTAAATAAAATGTGAAAAGAAAAAAGAGAAAAACAAATATACTGGCAATACATATATTATTTGCCGTAAATTTTCTTTGAAAAATCGTCTCATTGAAAAATAATTTTGAAGAATGTTAAAACATTAACAAAATCTTCCCAAAACTTTCCCATCACACCTTAAAATTAAAATCATCACAATATAACATGCATTTCTTTTCCAATTATATTGACTGATTTATATTACTACCATTATATGTTTTTTCTAGCAATAAAAAACAAACTATTTTTGTTTTTTATTAGTTTGTGTAATAAAATACCATTTTCTATATTCATATAATATTATTTATTCAACAAAAATCCAATGAAACATTTACCATCCAGTTGACAGCTATATTTAAAAAAATTTTTTTTTAAATTTCCTCTTTGAAATAAATTCCTTGCAAGTTGTTGTAAACTGTCCCAGCGAGAGCTTGTACGGACGTCATTGACGTTCGTCCTCTTCTCGCGCGTCTTATTTGAAAACAATAAAGACTAAAGATTCACATACAATCTCACGATGGGACAAGTATATCTAATATTATGTTTATCATGAAATGTAATAAATATTAAAATGCATTATATTTTGTTATCCGCATATTAAAATAAAGTTTTGTAAAACAATTTCTTGTTATTTATTTCATTGAATTCTAGGGTTCTTTGGAATGCGGTGTAAATAATAAATCAAAATATATATTTGAAAAATTTTGAGAATAAACATATAGATTGTTTTTTTAATAAATTACCGACCTTTTTTTTGATTTACTGAATTATTTACTTGGAAGGTCAATAATTATTTATAACTACAAATAATGCAGAAAATATGTTTGCAAGTCTCAATAAAAATCTGCAAATGGCGAGTTATCATTAAATTTGCATATATTTTTCTGGCTGGAATTTCATCAATATTATTGAAAAAAATTACATAATAGTTTAACATTTTTCAAATAACCAAAAACAAGGTGGAGGTCAGGTAATATTTAGACTTAATTTTTGTAAAATAAGCACATTTACAAATGAGATTTATAATTTTGAGATATATTCAATCTCCAAAGACTAGAAGCAAATTGGTTATAATGTACATATAATTTTTCAGATCATAATTTTTTATTGATAAAAATTAAACACAAGTCAAAAACTAGCATAACACAATAATAAATCAGGCAACATAACAAACGAATATAACACAATGAAGAAGAATTATTAAAACTATAAAGAAAATATATTTGACTAGAAACTATTAAAAATCTATTTTAAGTACTTGAAAATTAAAGAAAAATACTTAATATAAGAAAAAACAATTTTTTTTATGGATGAATTTTTAAAACATTTTAATTTTAGGTACCTGCACTAAAATTAGTAACTAACATAACAAAACAACATTTCATAAATTATGGTAAAGCTTGACATACTTAAGTTTGCAGGCAGCCAAAGAACGAACTGGCAAATAAACAATTTTTTAAATCCTTAGATTTTTTTATTAGCCACACAATTTATACCAACGATGCCACCAACTGCAAAGTTAAGTCTGCAACTGGAATGATTTTCTATCACTGCTTTGGTTTATAGGGCAATTTGTAAAAATACAAATGAACACATTCGCTAATAATACAAATTCTATAAACATAAGCGATTTAATAAAGTGATGGGAAATATAATAATATATTCTGTATGTAATAGTATTTTATTCAGTATATTTGAATTCCAATACTTAAAGAATAATCTATTAATTTGATTCAATTCAAATCCTAAAATAATGTATACATTTTAATAAAATAGATATAAATACATCTTCATTAGCTTCACGTCTACCACAAATCTGAAAGTCTTGCAAAAAAATTAAAACATGTGCAGATTTTTTTTTGTTATTTATTTTTGTGACTTACTGAGGTCTGCAAAGACTAGGTTTCCTCTGGAAACAGATGGAAAATATAAACTCAGCTGTTCCGGATGATAGAGATAGAGCGGACGATCTCCAAAAGGATATCGGAACACTTTCGAGCATGTAAACTCGGCCACCCTGACAAATCGGCAATCGCCGAGCATTTAATCGAAACCGGCCATTTCTTTGGATTTGTTCCCGGAGTCCCGGGGAGACCCAAAACTCATAGAGCACCCCTAATTACGGAGGCAATCAAACTCATACAAATCTCATTAATATTAATAGAGACGACGGAACTAGGCTCAATAGTTCTTGGTATCCGGTAATTGATGGCTACACCGAAGCTAAACGCAAAAAACTTTTTAATTTATATTGTAATACCAGCTCGTAGAGGAATGGAGCTGGCAACACGGTATCGCATAGACATACTTAAGCACCACTAACAATAACACATCTGCCCTGATGATGGACACTGTAGCGTTGTCCGAAACGTTGGCTAAAGAAGGAGGTAACGTAACACGGCATAACACCCCAAAAGTAAATAACAAAAATACTTTTGACCATGAAAATCTAAAATCATAACATGTGCAGAATTATTCATTTTATAAACAACCGTCATAGTCTCAATAGTTTTAACTGCAAATTTTGGAAACGGCTCATATAAATCGTTACTGTCAGGTGAGAAATATGATCTAAGCAAACAAATCTAAAAGTTAAACATAGAAAAATTAAAATGTTCATTTCTATGAAACCAAAGTTTGTGATTTATTTTTTATGAAATGACTTAACAAAAAAGTGAGCTGATAATAATGTTCACAATACATTTGTCTAATCAAATATATATTTTTCATTATCAGTAATTTTAGTCAAAAACGTAAGGTGAGCCATTTTAAAAACAACTTTTTAATGTTTGCATTCAAAATTTTTATAAGCCTGAGTGGTTAATCGGTCATTTTTACAGGGTTTTGAAATAACACAGTCCACGAAGCGTAAAGGTAATATGCACCCATAGTTAGAATTGGGTTAGGATTGAATCGAATCAAAATAGAATTTCATTAGATTAATGAAGTGAGAACATACGAACACAGTTGCGCCCTAGAGGTGATTTTTCACGAAAACGGTGCTATACAAATTAGCCAAATGTTAAATATTATTATGCGTTTATTGTTCGACAGCGACATATACATTATACAATGGAATCTATCTCTCCTTTTCCTATACATAATGTACTGTATTTTTTTTACATGTTATTCTGTGGAACATATCCATCATCAATAAACTACTCATTAGATTGATATCTTCAGGTTTTTTGTATGGGGCAACTTTCGACACTATTTTACCATGGATATGGCAACAAAAGCTGTATTTGACTTCACACACCATAGACGAGGATAGAGGAAATTCAAAATGCCACTCAGTTCTTCCACGGACATTCTAAGTTCTATATTTATAAATATAAAAGATAATGGATATCAGGGGGTATAACTCCGAACAAAAAGAAGTGTGACGAGGACTCTGTTCACTTGAAAATGGGACTTCTCATTTATCTAATGCTGGCTATCGCATAATGACATAGAAATACCGATCGGCTATCGTATAATGTTGTATTTTCACTCATGGTGACACGGTCTGTGTTTGGTAGACGTGAGACTAACAAGAATCAAATAAATTTATTAATACTATTAATCTAAGATTGCACTCTTTTTGATATCTTAAATCTAAATAATATAATGGAGATATAATAATGAGCAGAATATATTTTTGGTAAGTACAAATTTTTATATTATCATTTTTTAATGGAATGTCAAAAAACATACCTTAGTAAGTACATTATAATTATATTCGATTCCACCTAATTGGGACACATCAGAACCCATACATACATTTTGTCCCAAAGAAGCAGAGTTGTAAGGGGTTTAAAATTTTTTTTAATTGGACAGAGCATTAGAGCGACATTGTATGAATTACATTGAGGCCAAATCTAGGGTTAAGGGGGAATTTTCTGGTAGCCATCTTGGATGACAAACTTTTGAAAAGATTTGTATGCAAAGTGGTATAATATGACCCATTTTTAACCAGGAACATGAACATGAAGGGAGACTTCCATTTAGTTTTATTTGTTGTATACATTTACCGCTTGGACACATAAGCTTGTTTTCACAATAATTTAACGTAGGTAGACATAGGAATGACGTATGTCCCGTACCTGAGTTATTAATAATCATAAATAAAAATTATTTTTAAGGTGCACCTTTTTCCTGCTTCCAAATTGATTTTTCACTCTCCTCTATATCTTTAGATATATATTTTTCCCATTATTAATTATTTGTAACCCAATCCAGAAAAAATTGGCATCCCCTCTCCTCATCCATGCTGCATACCGCAAGCCTGCTCTTCTTAACTAAAATTCGTTTAATGAGACACTTTTGCATCGACTTTAGATCGGAATTTGTCCCAGTTAAACGGAATGGTGTCCCAGATAATCAAAGTAAATTAGTATTAGTTTCTGTTCCTTGAGTTTTGTCTCAAATAACCGGCTGTCCTGATAAACTGGTGTACCAATTGAGCAGAATCAACTGTATTTAGATTGAAAAGGAAAAAATTCACTTTTAAAATATGTATTTTAATAATAGTGATTGTATACAAATCTAGACTAGAAATTTGACCCATTATGAACCATTTTATTTTACTTAGAAAGGAAGACAAAGAGAAACAGAATTTGACAAGGTAGAGCCGAAAGCTCCATGTCTCTGGGGCCAGAGAAATTACATTTTATTAAATATTTATGGATTTTTAACATATTGGAAAAGGGGAGCTATTGCTGGTTGTCCAACAAAATAGATAGAAAAAGCTACTCTAAAAGCGAATGATAAGATACAGTTTCAATTTTGTACTAATCATTTTATCCATAATTTACTATTACCTGGTAACAAATTAATAGTGGGTACATAATAATAATAGATATTTATTATTTACTTTGTACAGTTGTGCGTGCAAAATCTTTAACGATATGTGAATATCTGATTAGTTATTTGGATATATTTTAATATGTTTTTGTAATACGTCACATTTGTTATAGAATTAGCGGTACCATCAATTGCATATTACTAACGATGAAGCACAATCTTTATCTTTCATCTTCAAATATAATAAACAATAATATTATGGCATATACTTTTTATAAATTGTATAAATAATAAAATTTACAAGGTGTTCAGTCGTTAAAAGCAAACATTTCCGGACATGATTCAAGATGATAAAACAAGTAAAAAAATATAATTTTTTACTTGATATGTAAAGTTATTATCTACATTTAAGCGAGTCATGCAGTACTAAAAAACGGAGTTATTTTATAGCGAAATTCGCATCAGTTTTTGTGAAATTTTTGAGAAAAGCATGATATTTTTCAATAAAGTCGGTGATAGTTTGCGACAATATAAACTTTTTAGTGTTTTGCAGAAAAAAGGGCCATTTAAAAAAAAAAAAAATTTTTATGATTCCCAATTCCGAAAATTGCGAATTTCGTGAAAAATTGACTTCGCTAAAAAATTCACATTATCGCAAATGCATAATTTGCAGGTCTCTACTATCTACCTACATGTTACTTCACTTGTCTACCGAACACCTTGTATATTATTGACCTTTCTTATAGAGCCATGAATACGGTGTTTAGGGTTGTAAAGTTCATAGTACAATTTTGTAATATTGTACGTTTATTATGTTCCTAATGCCTCACTGATTTTGATTTTCTTCAATGTCAATATCATAATGAGCTTCCTGAACTAACTTTTGCAACTCCGGTGGAAGATTTCCATATAATTTTTCTTCTGTCTTCTTAACGGAGTGTTCTTTCCTCTTTGCTTCCCCGTTTGTTATTTTCTTCTGATCATCAGGTGTTTCTTTTCTTCTTTTGCTTCTTTTCGTTTCTATCACTTTAAGGTCAACTTCCACGACCCGGGATACTTCATCAGTCAACGATTCCGTAGGAATCTCTGAGATTTCTGGGATTGTATCACTGCTGGGTGGTTCTGCTTCCTGAGTGTTGTTGATATCATAAGTATCAACTTCCGACGAGCAATATGTTTCGAGGAAGACTTTGGAAGGAAATAACGAGACTCTTTCTTCATTGTCAGATGTGCCCTCAAGCCTCTTCTCCAATTCTGTTATCCTGGTAGCTAATATTCTAAAATTTATTAAAAAATGCACTCATTATAATGATATAAATGGAAGTGTAGCAAGCCACCTCTTTTTGAGCGTAATTAATAAAGATCTAATCTCGAATACTCTCCCATTCCCGCATCGTGCCATCGTAACCCAGATTGAATAGAAGCCGTAATCCTTTTGTTGAAAGGGTTAACGAGCAGTTGAGGGAACGATTAGGTTCCTTTGTTGTTAAAGTACTCGATTGAAGTATACTGATTGTGAAGTGTACTGATTTATGATTATTGAACTGTTACATTCTTGCCAATTGATTGTACCTGCTCCCAAAATAAAGACCTGTTGGGTTTAACATATAAAATTGTGGGTTTTATTTAATTATCCCGCTACAACTGACGCCCCACGTTAGGTGACAGTTGTAGCGGGGTAATTCCCACAATTTTATATGTTAAATACAATTAACTATTTCTACCATTCACACATGGTATTATATCAATGGTCTAAGCTGTGAGCTTACTTCCCAAGAATGTATCTGAGTTAGCCAATAGCATCCCTCGCCCCTAATTAGCAAGGGACGGCACGATGCGGGAATGGGAGAGTATTTGAGATTAGATGTTTATTAATTACGCTCAAAAAGAGGTTGCTTGCTACAGAAGTACTTTATTTGTTCAGTAATTTCATGTAAATATGTTTAACTTTTATGCATTATTAAACAGAATCATGTCAGAAAAAACATAAATTATTTAAGATGAGGGATAATGATTTCACAAATTACATAGGGATTTTGTAAGAAATTTGGCATGTTACCATCTATTTTTAGCACATCATAAAATAATTTTTGGTTCTTGTCATATTTATACAAGCAGGATGTTAGAGATAAGTACCAACATATTTGGAGTCACAAAAAGTGATAAGAGAAATTTTTAGAAGAGTAGTCTTTACTTACCTATTGGCCTTCTTCTGATGCGACATCGCAAGTGATTTGTCATTTAAAGCGTCCAGCAAACCAAAGCTTAACGCCCGGAGATCAGTTATAGTGGCCGCTGTGATAGGAAGTTCCGGAGCCTCTAGGAGTTGTTTCACTATAAAGGTAAAAAGTATTCATATATAACATAATATCTAAAATATTTTGTGTAGGTACTAGTGCTCTATCGAAATATTGAAAATATCAGCATATCAACAATAAAAAATCAACAACACCCAACGGCTTTTGATGAAAAAATATAATAAGAATTAATAATAATAATATTTTATTCCAGGATATGGGGAGGATAGTGCAATCCCACACGCATATAGTTATAAGTACAGTTAAATTATAAATAAAGTAGAACAATTATAAGAAGGTACAAAGTTATAAATAAGTAATCGATTTCTGCGTGATCTTGAGTGAGCTCGGGCTGATACTTCTCCTTTGTCGCTCAATATCACCATTGTCCGAGAGGTCTTCAGTAATGAGGTGCCCCAAGTATTTCACGTTCTTTGATGTACTTATTATTATTATTATTTTTTTTTTTTTATTATTTGAAATACATAGGTACATATATTTACAAAAGAAAATCATAAGTCTTAAAAGCTAATTACAATAAAAATAGTTTGTTAATGAATCTACCCAATTCAATAAAGAAAACATTTCTCGTGTTTGAATTGGGGAGTGCCATTACAAAGGTAAGAAAAAAAATAAAAAAGAAGAAAAAATTTGAGGTAAGAAAATACATAAACTTATATAGGATGTTAACAAATATACATTGATAGTGGAATTGAGTATCATATCAGTTACTAAGTTATTTATTACTTATGTTTACCTCATTAAGTTGTATGGGGAGCATCTTCTCTGGATTTTTTCCGTGGTGGAATGCGATTAGTTCAGTCTTCTTGTAATAATAATACGAATAATAATAATAATACCTACTTACGAAAATTATTAAAAAAGTATAAACTATTAAAAAGTATAGACCTTTTTTAATATATTAAAAAAGGTGTAATAGTTTACTTGAATGATCTTATCAGTCTTTTGGTTATGCCATCCTACTAGACGTCTATGTTTGTTTTCATATCCGATACTACCGATACATAGCGCCAAGCGTCGGTCGGTATTCGGCCGATGGCAAGTAAATTATTGGCTCGTTGCTCTTTGGACCATATTGGATCGTTAGCTATTCAAGTTATAGCAATTATTCTAGTCCCAACAGTTAGATGACACTAACTTTAGGATTCCCTAATATTATTAGGATCGTTTTTTTTTAATGTTTCATTATTTTCGGCTTTATTTCCAGCGGTTATTTTTAATCGCCAACGATAGCGGTTGTTGGCGTTACTCCTAATTAATTCACTTTACCCCCGGACACCTTGTAGACATTATAAATGTACCCGAATAACTCTCTGTAGTCTGTAGAGTCGGCAGTCTCATAAATCCAATGTTTATAAAATGGATGATAATGAAAACAATTCTCGGATATAATTTCATGCTTGACTGAAATTATTATAAATAGCATTGAAGATTTTCGATAGGCAATATGTATTTATTAAAATTAAAGTGTGACCTAAATATTGGTGGAATATGATCAGAAATGTGATTAATAATAATAATGTTTAAACAAACAAACCTTGTTTGTGTGTCACAACTGCATTTGCAGTGTTTGTGCCCAGTTTTATTACACCCTTCCGATGCTTGGTTTCAAGAATGCTCTGAAAATAATAAAATTTGATACAATCAAATTGTGAATTAATTAACGATCAGCTGAATAAAATAATGTTGTGCTTTGAATAATTCTTCTAATGAAAAGGTGTTTGATATTAGTTGTCATCGAGTTTCAGAATGTTTATATGTACATTTATACAAAGAGTACATAATAGTATTTGATCTATTTTTTGGTAAGTATTTAATAATTTGATTATTTCTTAAGCACATTGTGTACATAGATAACAATAGCCTATTTACTAAAAATTACTGATACCATGTTCGCAATAGGTTCTTTTGATTTACATGAATATACAAATGTATAATTTTATTTAAATGAAAAAACACACTTTGTAAAACACCCCTTTTATTTTTGAATTTTATAGAGAATACCTTACAAGAGTCCCAACTGCTCCCGTCTGGAGCCAGAGAGACTATGGCATCCCCAATTGGGGTATGTTGTGAGGCTGAAGGAAAGTGGGGAAGGGATGGAGATGGGGAAGAGGAAGGTAGGAAAGTACCTGGCTATTCAGATCTAGTCACTAAACACGGCTAAAGCCATTATTAAGCATTAATATTCAACAGCCAACCATGTTTCGCTTAACTCGCTAACTTAAGCTAAGCGAAACCTGGTTGGCTGTTGAATATTTTTTCAAAAATAAAAGTGGTGTTTTACAAAGTGTGTTTTTTCATTTAAATATATAATGTCACACCCCAAAGTATTTGCTTCCTTCAATAAAATGTATTATTTTCCTTATTATAAAGCCCTCCGCTCATGGAGAAACTGAAACCAAACTAAAACTGGCTGGTTGCCATGGTTTCCATCCAAACTTCTATCACGGCGCTACTTAATTTTACAATTTCAGTAATTATCTCAGCTCGTTTAACCACAGAAAGAAACACTTCAGCTGTCATCTCACTCTTTTGTTGCTGTCATATTGGCACTGGTGACTAAAAAACAAATAAAACTCGAAAACTGACAACAAAACTGGCATGACCATGACAACTGGGCAACCTGTCAACGGCCAGCCACAGCAACTAGCACGGCGAGTTGCGAGTCACTGCTTGCGTTGACACAGGATAGCGAGTTTAGTTGCAAAATGGTTTTTTTCAGTTGCCCGTGAGCGGAAGCACTTAAAATATTTTCACAACCATCAATCACGCTAACCTCAAAATTATTTCAAGCTTTTTCCCTCCAATATGTTTCCTGTCAAAACCAACTTCTAAGCTTTTGTTTACACTATAAAAATAAAACAACTTTGAAATGTGAAATGAAATATTAAAAGAAACTACCTCCGTAATCTCGCTACGGTACCATAAAGCTATATTTTATTACCTTGTATTTAGTAAGAGCATGAGTAGCCAGTTCTTTCTCTGCAATGGCCTGCGTTAGCCTCTCCTGAAGATATCTGTTCTCCATGATGAGGGAGTCTATGTCTAGAACGGGCCCTGGCTTCCCGGTCTCGACTCCGTTGGTCTTGGTTTTCTTCGATAGCGCCACCATGAGCTGGTGATTTAGTCGGTGTAGTTTGCACTTGTAAGAATCTCTCTCGTTTATCAAGTCCTCTTTCTCATCCAGCATTGACCTGAGATCTGATTGCAACTGTTCAACCTGTAACCACAATATAATATTTAGGTAGGTACTTAATTATTATGGTATTTAATTGTAACTATGCAACTTTGCTCGATTTTCAAAACAATTGAAAAACATTGTGCTTATCTTATTTTTTGTACACATATGTATGTTTTAAAGCTCTATAGGTCATGATGGAAATGAGTTTGTAAGCGGAAAACGTTGTGTTAAATCAAGAAATAATACACTAGCCTAAGAATTATATTATAAATTGTACAGCGCCCTTGAGGTGATTTCTCACAAAACGGCGCTCTACAAATTATCCAATTATTATTATTATACATACATAAGTCCCAAATCGTTGCTTTACACAATGACGTTAATACATCTAGATTTGCTATTGTCTCACAAACTCAAGATAAAAGGTGGCAAGTAAGAAACACTTAATTAATTAATCCAGAAAATTCTTAATTCAAACGTATTCTAAGAACATGTGCGTATGAACGAAATAAACTATAGGACCGGACGACGTTTTCATAATAAAAAGTTCCATCGAATACTACCTCAAGGCCGACTAGAGTGGGAGGCCTAGGCCCTGACGAATTTGGAGGTGTCAAGTGAGAATCGAAGTGATCGAGCTATAATAAAGCAACGACAAATTACATATGGCAAATACAACGAGTACGAAATCGAGTTTTGTACTCGTTGCTGTTTTGTATGTTGTTTTAACTCAAACATATAAATAAACAAGAGTGATTAGACTATTTTAAACACTAAAGTTTACTTAGTGAAAGCACTGACCTCGTAATTTGACTATTAAATGCCCAGACCCTGTACTCTAGTAGGCCTTGCATTCTCTAATGACAAATAAAATCTTCGGGCAGACAACAATTATTGTATTATTTATAATAATCAATAATAATAAATAATTTGGGTACATTTACAAATGAAATGTTATCCTTTGGCTTTGAGGTTAAACATTAATAAGTTAATAAAAATACCTACCATATAAAGAAACAATAAATAAATAAAATGAAAACATTTTTTCATAACACACGAGAGAATTTTAGCACTTTTTTATCGCAATTTACTTGGAGTTAAACACGAACTTACACAACGCGTGGCAGTAAAACTATGAAATCGAAAACACTACAATTGACTTGTTTTTTGCTTGCCACTTTGAGATTTCTGCAGAGCGTCTATATATATATTGCAACTTCATTGGCGTCATACACATAAATTTTCCGATTTATAGGTCAAACATTATATTCATCTTCCATAAAGGCGTGTAACATTTTATTATTCTGATAGATACTATTGAATTAGGAAAAGAATAATATGTTTGTATTTAGATACCAACTTTTTTGTTTAGCGTTTCCAGTTGGCGAACTAATTCTTCCCTTTCAAAGTTCAAAGCGTTAACAGTTGTTGCACCATTGGACTTGTCAACAGATCTCTGAGGACTTTTCTTCTGTTTCCTCAACACCCTTATGTCCTCCTCGGCCTCTTCTAACTTATGTCTCAACGTTTCCACCTACAGATAAATAAATAAATTAATCATCTTCATATTTCATCCTACGTAGATTAAATTGGGTAATTTAGAATTCTGTATTCAGAGCGCTGCATTTTTTACAAACCTAATGTTACCAGGAGGTCATAATAATATTTGGTTTTGGTGTATTTTAAGCATATTTATATTGTAAATATTATGCCAGGGTACATAACATAAAGCAAATTATTTGAATAGCCGTTTATCTAACATAATCCAAGCACAAATTATGTGAGTGACATTGAAAATTTACATTTTAAACACAGTGGAATGATAGATTATGTGGCTGGCTTTACACTCGTAAGATAAAGTTACGGCTTATATAAGTTTTTGATAAGTTGCTGACAAATGCGTTTACAAGTTTGTCCAACTCGGTAATTAACATTAATAAAAGTTTAACTTATACAAACGCTCACAGCGACCAATACATTTGTTAGGAGAAGGAAATTTCCTGTCAGAGTTCCAGCAATTTATGTAATTTTGTCCATAAAGATGAAAGGTCCCAAGAATAGAAATTGGCTTAAAAAAAAAAATTCTAGGCGCTTTTGTTTCAGTACTTGAGGACCAATACTAGTTCTTTAATTTTATCAGAATGACAGCCAGATGAGAGCAAACAACTTCAAATGCGTCACATTAGAAACATTGAGGTTAGAAAGCACTGAACCGCTAATCAAAAAGAAGAAAGCTATTCACCACCTAAAAAATAAATGATATCTCTACGATTTTTTAATCCAGAAAAATATCTTTCTGTTTATATCGTTTTTGTAGTAATAAGTGTCATTTATTTTTTTATTATATTTTTATGTACAAGAGACCCAATTGCTCCCAACCATCTAGAGCCAGGGAGACAATGGCATCCCCAATCGGGGTATGTTGTAAGGCTGAAGGTAGTTGGGAGAGGAAGGTGGGGAATACCCGGCTATTCAGATTAGGTCACAAAGCACGGCTAAAGCCATTTCCAGCAATGTTTCAATTCTAAAGTGGTGGTCTTACATTTTAAATTAAACATCCCACTAGAAGACTTAAAATATAATTTCTTATTAAATATTCTGAAAATACATACATTAGAAGACAAACATAAAATAAACGACTTAAACTTTTATCCAAAATTCTAAACTCTAAATTCGCCTGTTGCGAACTCCTGCAACTCATAAACTTACGAATACCCAAGTGACAATACGAAAAAATACACTAATCTACTGCAGCTTCATAAGCGTAACTACATTGCTCACTCTCCGATACAACGATTTCACACTAGAAAACAATACTTATGTGATGTTGACATATTTAATATCAGCTTGGTGAGTTTTGCGGATCATGTAAAATATTTATTCCAACACTATTGCTAAACTGATCTTGTATTTTTGTAAACCTATCTATTAGCTGTATTTTTTAGTTTCTGTTCTTGTATTTTTACGACTTATGTTTTTGTATTTTCTACTACCAACAAAATGTAACAAGTGTACTTACTGTACCAACATGTAAAAACCCTTTGGGCATAATAAATAAATAAAATAAAAGGTAAATGTTTACTACTCCGCTTACCGGATAATACGGAATTCGAAGTTCGATACACAGGTACGCACGGATAATATGGAGCGGAACATTTCCTTTGCCGCCATTTCTTCGGATTTGATATTTGCGATTTGTTTTTCAATCTAAATACGCATGAATTACTTAGTTTACCCAGCCTAAGAACCTAATAACCTATTTTGTGCATGTAAATAGTTGTATATTGAAGTAATTGAAATTGTATAAGTCCCGTTTCACTTGGCCAAACGTGGCTGTCAAACACTTCGCGTAAGTGAAATAATCTTATAAAATTGAAATATAAAATGCATGTTTTTTCGTCTCCCCCGACATAAATACTCAATTTTCGTAATAATAAAGCCAAATCTAAATGATTGAATAAAAAATATTCCGTATTAACCAGTAGGCGGAGTACGCAACTATTAATAAATAAAATAAATATTCATTGTAAGGAGGGTTAGACAAAAAAGAATATCTATAAAACGTTATTTAGTTTACCATAAAGCTAAACCATTGAATATAATCTAACTAACCATCTTGACATTACCCGATTGCCATTTATTAACATTAGATTTTACCTCAACTGAAAGAAGTTTGTTTTGCTCTCTTGTATTAGCCAGAAGCTGTGCACCAGATATATTGTGAATTCCGTTGGAGCCATTGTACGGTTGTTTGTAGTCTGCCTCCGGACCTCGAGACGATGGAAATCTCATTTGAAACTGTTCTGCCAGGAATTTATACCGGTCTTTTTCTGTGGAGCATTTATCCAGCTGCTTGCTCATGATAGATAGGGCTTCCACCTTGCTTTGGAGTTTGCTGCGAAGAACTGCATTCTAAAAATATGTAATTAATTCAAATACTTTAATATTTGTTTCAACGGTTGAGAAGTTAGCTTAAAAAGGACCATGGACCATCAGATTGAAGTTAAAATTGGTAAGTGAAGAGAAATATAGTAATGAATTGTTATCCCTCGCCGAAATAAATTCAAATGTTTTCACATTATGATTAAGTTGTTTCCATAAAAGCAGTCAAGCAGGTGGGCCACGGTACCTTATCCCATTACTTGGCTAGGAATAAAACGTACGTAGAAACAGCTTAACCATAGCAAAACATTAAATACTATATGACGTACTCAGACGGAAAAACAATATTATAACCGAAACTTCTATTACGAAACTGACAAGAATTTATCACGATTTTAGCAAAACATTCAATTAATCTAAATAAATTGATAGAATGATTAATTTAATATAAAATAGATGCATAAAACAATCAATATGCTAATCAATATAACAGTCGGCTTTATCGCGTGTGTTTAGTATGTTTACCTCCGAAATGACATTGTCGACGTGTTCGTCTAGAAAATTCACTTTCGCGGCTCCGGTAGTTTTGTTGAACATGTGTACCGACATCTAAGGGAATAATATAATCAATCGATATTCATAACTTTTCCTTTTGTCGGAATTGACAGAAGTACGATGATAAACACAACCATAACACAACTAACAAACGAACTGTCAATAATTTAGTTTCTTCCAGTTTCTTCCGTCTATGAAGTGTCACTTTCGGCACAGAGCAGAGACAAGATAAAAAGATTCTGAAACTTGATTTTGGTTTCCAGTTTTTAAAAACAGATGTCGGTAATCTTCAATAATAATAAACCTCAGTTTGCCGGGGCGGATTTAAAATGATTGATAATAAATAATATATACCTAATAATAACCAATAATATTTTCTATGTTATGAAAATGGAAAATTTTAGAAGCGAAAGTAGATATAACATGAATACAGCATTATGCCTTTGGCAAAAATAAAATATATAAATATGTATTTATATAGTTTTTCTTTCAAAGACGAATATCGCGAAAAATTTTTCATAATATTATTATTTTATAGTGAAGTAAATAGAGAGAAAAATAGAAGAAATAGCTACAAACCAATCGCAGGATTGAAACCACAGAGAGAGAGAGAGAATAGTAGCAAACATATTTAAATAATATCCCATGGTCTATGATGGTTTATTTATGGTCTGTTACTTGCCACCCATTGACAACGGCTAAACAGAATAAAACAGAAAATTAACCACTGTTAATCCAGTAGGAATCCAATACTGATTTCATACCATTACTACCCGGTGTCGCCCAAAAATATGAAAAATATAGAACACACAATACAGTTTCGGCACGCTTAAAGTATTTCAAGCTCCATTGCTCAATTAGATTAGCAAATTTCACGACGCTAGGCTTACAGAACGAGAGTGTTAGAAAAATCACAGAGAATTTCTGATTTATTGTGCCATGATCTCAACATTATGATAGATATTTATAGATACTTCGTTGATATTTAGTTACCCACCCGAAAACTATTAAATTGTCTAATAATTGGCCTACAATGTATCTAAGGGGGTTTCTCACCATCCTCCCAATAGCTTATCTACCCTAATAACGAATATTATTAAAAATAAAAATAAAATACTCGCAGTGGTTAGAAAACTCGGCCAACTCATCTAATATATAGCCACTATTCATAGGTTCGAGTACCGAATTATAAACTCCAACATAATAAATAAATAAATCGTAAATCGAAAATATTCGTTTTTAGTGTAGATAAGCTATTGGGAGGATGGTGAGAAACCCCATTTTATTTTAACTTGAACACATTTCTCGTGAGCAAGTAGGTACCTACTAGCGATGGGAATGATCGAAACTTTTATATAATCGATTTTTTTTAATCGAGACATCACAATAATCGAATGATTAATCGATTTTTTGCTCGGAGTTCGGGAGCAATAGCTACGGTCAGGGGCAGGATTTTTGTCTGTGACGGGGGGGGGGGGGGGGGGTAGCAAGTCGAAAATTATTATGGTGCATCATGTATGGCAACGCTTGTTGTTTGTTGTAATTTTATTTGTTGGTATGCATTTCACAACATAACAATTATTGTTAAGCTAATTAGTTTAGCCCGTTGGTAAAAATATTTATGTATGTTTAATAATATGTCAATAATTATAATTATATGACATTTTTGTTCAAAAACAATTTCTAAATAACGTGTTTAAATAACGCAACATTAGTAAGTAAGTACTGCGACAATAATTCAATCACCGTTTTTATTTCCTGGCAATGGCAAATTGGCAAATTCCTTTTTGTTTGATGGCAACATTAGTGTTATTCCATTTTCCACGAATTTCAAATATGTGGGCATCTCACAACAATAAAATTACTAATAAGATATTTAGTTTAGCCGGTTGGTACAAATTCCCATTAATAATATTGACAGTGTGTCTGTGTTTAATACGAAGATAATAATTTTATGTCGTTTTTGTTAAAAAAAATAACCTCTAAATAACATGTAGGTTATGGACACCTTTTCGTATGGAATTATTTGTATTTATATTTTTATATTTGTAGTTTATCATTAAATAAAGTTTTCTTACTATAGAAATCGTTTCATTTTTATTACAAACTAAGAAACACCTGTTAATTTCAAATAAATTAAATATATTTGGTCATATAAAGCAGATATGAAAACATATTACCTACTTGCTGATTTTAGTAGAGTATTATTTACTGCCCTGAAGAAACTACGGTTTTAGCGAAACCCGGTCGGCATTAAATATAAAAATGGTATATACTAAGTTATTGTTTTATTTTAAATTAAATATACAATACCCAAATAGATGATACATAACCTCATACTAAACATTTTTAAATTGTTGAAAGCTATCACCATCGCAATCTTTTACGTATAAACTATACTGAAAACGTAAATCGTTACCTAAAAGTATTCATTCATAATATAAAATTCACACATCAGGTTGATTATAACATGTACCTATAAAATATTTCGTTTGACAAGCAAAATCACTTTCGATGACGTTTCAAGACTATGCATTCGAATTCTGACATCGAGAAGCGAGAATCGATTCCAAGTTCGATGACGTTTAAAACCGATTGTCTCGGCCGTGCATTCGAAAGAATTTTGACATCGAGAAGCGAGAATCGATTCCAAGTTCGATGACGTTTCAAACCGATTCTCTCGGACTGTGCATTCGAAAGAATTTTGACATCGAGAAGCGAGAATCGATTCCAAGTTCGATGACGTTTCAAACCGATTCTCTCGGACTGTGCATTCGAATGAATTTGACATCGAGAAGCGAGAATCGATTTTTCTATGGAAATGAATCGAAATCATTCGATGGTAAAAAAGATCGAGTAAATAATCGATTATTCATCGATTGTGCCCATCGCTAGTACCTACCTATTTTTCATTCAACAAACAAATTTTCGTCTAGGAGCCAATTTTTTATGCAAATGTGCTATTGACCTTGAAAGCTAGTTATGTTCTCTCCCGCAACAAAGTAGATGAAAAGTGATTTAGTAAGTTAAAAACATTGGTATATAATGCTTTATTTACATTTAAATTCTACAACTCTACTAACAAATAGAACATCAGTGTAATCTTTTTTTTTTAAATAATATTTTACATTATAACACGTAGAGGTAGGTACAAGTTTATAAATTCTGGTATTTTAGATGTAGGCGTGTTCTTCAAATAGTTAGATCTGAGATGCCGGTTTTGAGATGCAAACTTCACAGAAATTTTAGGTTATGCCGTCGAGCTATCAGTATTATTGATTTGCGAAATGTATTTTTTTTTAAATCTAGTGTTGTTTTTTCAGCATTTTTTTAATTCTTGTGAATCACGTTTTACGTACATCGGGGATTATATTAATGATTAAAATTTCAAAAGATAAGATGAATACGGTCACATTCCTCCTTCAAAACTTTCGCGGTCATGTTTTATCTGAGGAGGATTTAGGTTATTAATTCAAATTATGCCTCAATAAATGTATATAGACCGTAACAAGAGAAGTAATCATAAAATAATAATTTGGATAGGTAGGTACTTGCTATAAAAATGGATCATTAAAAATTACCGACACGAATTTTGTAAATGAAGAATCGAGAATCGTATCGTTACAACATACAGCTGTTAACCAATATTTTTATTTAATATTAAATAGTTTTCTTATGCTGGGTTCCAACCTTAAGGGACGTACTTGACTTACTCCAGTGATACCTGACAATGTTCGAAAATAAAATTTTGGTCTCCGGTGACTTTTGTCTACGAGTATGTCAATTTGTTTTAAATCAAACAAACAAAAAAATTGTACAAGTCATCACTGGTCACTCAGCCGAGTAACCGCAAACCCCCCCACCACGTCCCGAACTATCCAATACCTAGTAATTTTTTAAATGTTTTTAGTTGGACAAAAAGTCAAAAATGTCACAAGTGACCAAAATTTCGTTTTTTTTCCCAAGAGTCCCAACTGCTCCCGTCTGGAGCAAGTGAAACTATTGCATCCCAAATTGTTGTGAAGCTGAAGGTAGTGGGGAGGGGAAGGAGATGGAGAAGAAAGGCATCTGGGGTGGGGAGAAAGAGAAGAAGGTGGGGAAGTATATGGCTATTCAGATCTGATGGTCACCTAATACGACTAAAGCCATTTCAATTCTGAATGGTGGTCTTACATCAGGGCGATACTGAAAGTATCTTCCACTATGGAACATGACGCCAATATACTATACATTATTTTTAATTATTTATTAGTGAAATATCAGAAATCAATCAAATAAAATTCGGATTGGGAGACTTATCGAGTCTAGAGCCTTACCCCTCGACCACGGAGGTCGTCAAAGGTCTTATACTCTAAATAATGTCAGGAATATCAGGTTAAAGTAAGTCAAGTACGTCTATTGACATCCTGTTTAGTCCTTTCAACTTTGGGTTTCGATCGTGGGATTGGATGTCGATCGATAAGGATCGGTAGTATAATTGTCGGTAACTTCTCATCGTTCCCTAGGACAACTGCAGATCGCAAACGAATAGGTGACAGTTCACAATGACTAAGTGTCCTTAATATATTCGATATCAACTGTCGTCTGTACGTTAGCGATCTGCAGTTGTCGTAGGGAACGATGAGAAGTTACCGACAATCAGTCGGTAACTTCATATCGATCGAGCATGCTAGCACCCCAGGCCCCCTAGCACACTCGATCGATAAGGATTGTATCGATAACTTTCGGTAACTTCTCTTCGTTCGTTACCTAGGGCAACTGCAGTTTGCTAACGTACAAACAATAGTTGACATCGAATATATTAAGGACACTTAGTCATTGTGAATTGTCACTTATTCGTTGGCGATCTGCGGTCAAGATAGGAAACGATGAGAAGTTACTGAAAGTTATCCTGTCAATCCTTGTCGATCGAGAGTGCTAGGGGCCCAGGGGTGCTAGCATGGTCGATCGATAAGGATCGGTAGGATAATTGTCGGTAACTTCTCATCGTTCCCTAGGACAACTGCAGATCGCAAAAGTACAAACAACAGTTGATATCGAATATATTAAGGACACTTAGTCATTGTGAAATGTCACCTATTCGTTTGCGATCTGCAGTTGTCCTAGGGAACGATGAGAAGTTACCGACAATTATCCTACCGATCCTTATTGACAATTATCCTATCGATCTACCATGCTAGCACCCCAGGAGGATCCAAGATTTGCTGAAAATATCTTGGTGAATGTCTGGACAGATTTTATCGTGCGAATAGTTTGAATTTTAAAATTAAGTGTCTTGCATAAAATCACTAACCTAAAGTACTGTATTCTGGAAAACTTCGAAAAAATTTAAAAAGTAAAAAAAACCCTCATTTCAAGAATACGACAAAAAAATTAAAGTTTCCCATGTTTTCATCAGCGTGTCGTTCTTCAGTGGATGCTAAAAAAACAAAATAACAACCCATACTAGGCTAGGAACTAATATCGACCTAAAACAACGTAATAACACTTGTATTCATTTTAAATATATTCTCTTATTATGTAATATTATTTGTTATTTTGGCTTTAAATGTATCAAATGTAAATAAATAAATAAAATAAATACTCACAAAAGAAAAAGGGTGATTGGAAAAATATACGATTTCAAAATAAATAGGTATGTTTTAAATTAAATTAAAACAAATAACTTTGTTTAAACCACTAATATAATCACAATAACCTACATGTTTCAAAACCGATGGTTTCTTCGTCAGGGTAGTAATGACATTAAAAACAAAATAAACAAACAAGTATAGACTAAAAAGAACTATGGACAAAAATATTTTAGAGAGAGGTGATTAATTAATTAAAAATATCGTAAAAAACAATTATTTAAAATTAAATATAAAAATTATTTAAAAAATATGAAAAATTACATTAGTTAAATTATCAAAACAAAATAAAGATGTTTAAACAACAAAAATAAATATTTTTAAATATAATTATTAATAAGAAAATAAATTTAAGAGATGGCTATTTTAAAAAAATATTTGGTTATTGATAATATTTAATTTACTATTGACACTTTTTCTAATTTCTAAAATTTCTAAGTTTGCTAATTGTAAATCTGTTGAGTTTGTGTGTAAAATTTTTAATCCTGTATTTATATCAAAAGAATGATTTGTTTCTAAAATGTGATTGGCAAATTCAGAATAATTATTATTATTCAAACACCTTAGATGTTCTTTAACTCTAATATTAAAATTTCTAGAAGTCTTTCCAATATAAAAAAAGTTACAATCATTACAGATTAATTTATCAGATTTGTTCAAATAATCACCCTTATCCTTGTTATTTAAAATATAATTTTTTAATTTGTTATTTGTGTAAAAGGCTGGGTTAATATTATCTGGCATGTTTTTAATTAATAAATTTGAAGTATTATTATTTAAAAATAATATTTTTCTCCAATTATTATTATTGTCAATCACATGTGGATAAACATAAGAGTTAATAAACTTTTTCTTATATTTTTTGTTTAACATAGTGTCTATTAATTTAGTATTATAACCGTTATTGATTGCAATTTGTTTTATAATATTTAATTCTGTGTTAAAATTATCAAAAGATAATGGAACATTAATTAATCTGCTAAGTAAGGTATGAAAAGCTGCTAATTTTTGTAAAATTGGATGGTTCGATGTATTATGTATAACGATATCCGTATATGTGTCTTTGCGATAAATATTAAAATCAAATTTATTATTGATAATAGAAATACTTAAATCTAAAAAATTTAAGCTATAATTTTTTCCAATTTCTAAGGTAAATTTTATTTTTTTGTGAAGTTTATTAATGAAATTTAAGAAAATATTTAATTGTCTAATATTGCCAGTCCATATACAAAAAATGTCATCCACATATAAGGTATGTTTTAAATTAGAAATTTATGTACGTCGTAAGGTATGTTTTAAATTAGAAATTTATGTACGTCTGTCCAATTACCAGTACCAAATTTGTAATTAGTACATACCTGTGAATACTAACTTATCGATTTACCTTCGAGAAAGTAGATAGATATTACGAATACACGATATTATTATGCCTAGGTCATTGTAAAATCAATAACAAGTAACATCTAATTGATTATTGGACATTGATTGCATTTTAATGAAATGTGAACAAAATTCTCGTGGGAACTGAATCAAATGAGTTAAATTAACATTATAATGCACCTAATATAAAACTAAATCAAGGGTGTCAATTCATACTTTTTTTTGTTAGTTTTAAAACATGTATTGAGTTTCTAGTTAGGTACCTATAAGTAACAAGAAAACAATACACAATTTTCTTTGAAAAAATAGAATATGTACACAATATCTGTAGAAGTATACAGGTATTAGCAGTTTTATGAACAGTTAGTAGGCCTCGGGTCCAAAAAATTTTGTCTCTAGTTTTCTCATATATACCTAAATCAAAATTTTATATTAGACTCTAAGACAAACAATTTCTATTAACAATTTTATTAAAAAAAAAAACAATATTTCCTATAAAATCCTAAGATTTTTAAGTAAGTACTTAGACACCAAACTACATATTTATAAACCATAATATTTTTTGTAAAAAAATGTGCAAAAAGAGCTCATGAAATTACATATTTCATTAATTTATTAGTTCGAACAAAAAACTTGTGTTAAATTAGAGTGACAGGCATATATTCAAAAAGTTAACATTTCTAGGCCAACTTATGACGGGCAGTATCTATAGTAATATGATTTGAATAAAAAATCAAACCGAAGGAATATAAAACTAAGTTTTTTAAACTATATAACATCTATTTTCAAATGTCTTTTAAAACATTCATTTTTTAAATTTTGACTGAGGACTTCTCCCCCAGGTACTGGAGTCAACAAAACTAACCCCTGATCCAAATCCCAATTGGAGAATACCGATATATATTTCGTATAATATATAATGTCATCCCATTTTAGAAAAAAAAAAAAGTGTTTTCATGAGGGCCACCAAAATTTGACAGAATGCAATGTCATCGACAACGAGTCTATCTGCCGAGTTTCAGCTCGATCGGGTGTTGGGAGATGGGTTAATTTTCACTTCCAAGACTCATTCACATCATTAGATTGGATCAGTTTTTCAAGTGCCACAGCTGCAAAATTCCATATTCTAAGATTCTAATTTTATTACGCAACTCTGAATAGCTCTGCTATTATTAATCACTAATCACTATCCAAATTTTAATTAACAGTGCCTGTGTCTTTGGAAAATAAAAAACATTTTTGCACGATTTCTCATACTGTAAAAGATGTACTCCACCAACCTTGCAACTTATTTAAAAAAATCTCATTTAGTTTATTTCTTAAAGTGGTAATTTGGGGACAACCTATATAATAAACACAAAATGATGCATTTTTTTCGAAATTATAATAAAATTAATCACTCCCATTGGATTCAAAGACCAAAATGCGAGTACTTACCTAGTTCTAGTAATATCTGTATTTTTAAATCTACAATATAAACTCGAAAATGTGCAAATTACATCTTTAATTTATCCATTTCATCTGATGTATTCAATGACTAAATAAAATATCCTAGAGGACTTGGCTTGGATAAAACAGTGGTCACAAAGTTTTTTGAGAAAAGGGCCGGATTGATGTTTTTGAAGAACGGGGGGCCGGATGAAAAATAAATTCTTATTCCGGTTAGAATCCAATTAGAAGTTTAATTTATATATGCATGTGTCTGTTGTAATATGTCATATTTTGTCGCATGTTTTGCAATGTAGTGTCGTTTTAAATTATATTCTTCAAAGCTAACACCACTGTATTTACATTTGTATTTCACAAAAGTCGACGTTCACAAAAAATACGACATTGTTTTTCACTTATTAAATATGCGACACTCGGCGTTTCATTTTCTTCGACATCATTATATTAGGGCAATATAATTGAATGAATTTCATTCGAAATTTTAGAAACAACCTCAATTAGGGCAATCACCGCTAAACACTATTAGAATTCCACTTCAAGCTATCACGATAATCATGCGATGTGTGCACTGAATATTTTCGATTCGGCCTTTGTTTTGTCTGAATCACCCTTTTTTTATCATGCCCGCACTACATTCTTAGAATTTCAACAAATTTAACGAACATCCGGTCGCCTTCAACACCGATTTCTCCGAAAACTCTGGTTATCTCAATTACCCAATTTTTTAAACTTTTTGTCCCCTACCTACTACCTAATCAAATTCCGATTGATGAATTTAAATATGGCTGCCGTGAATTCACAACCAAATAATTAAATTCAAACAGTGTTTGTCTGTAACTCTAGTTAGAAGATCTCTAGAACTCAGATTTGCTTTGAATTTAAGTATCTTTTTACAAATTGGAACTGATTTTGTGAAAAATGTAATGGCGATATGTCAAATTCGTCGCCCAAATTTCGAAAAAAACTAAAAAAAATTGTTAATTTTATTGTGGTTCCATTAACTTACGGCCGAAATTTTAGTATATTATGTATTCGGGAATTTTAGAGTCGGATTAGGTAGGTGCTGTTCGAGGGCAACTTGACGCACAAAAATATCTCTAAGTCGAGCTTAAAAAGCAACTGAAATACCGAACCTATATAAAGCTTTCGAAACTTTTAATATGTTAATTATATTCATTTGAAAACATAATTGTATTTCAGAAACGGGTATATCGCTGTCATGCCCCACAATTAGTCGATTAAATATTAACAATAAAAAATGTTAAAATAATAAAGTTTCGTAATTTGCTTTGTTTGTAGTTAAAAATATTTTAGCAAAGTTGTGTGAACCCTGTTATTGCCTAATATTACTCATTGCTAATTAATTAACAGTTATTAGAAGTATATTTAAAGGTTTTGTTTAAACCCATTGCAGTCCAATCGGTGTAGACATTGGGTTTCAACTTTGTCCTCACGTAAGTCATTTTTTTATACTAATTATTTATATTATATATCAATTTTTTTTTAAACTTCTGAGCAATTTCATTGTTTACCATCGCTTCATTATAAAATCATTCTTTGTAAGGTGTAAAGGCAAGGTAGTAGAAATCAAAGTGGGATGTTGTGACAAAAACTTTGACAGGGAAAGTGACAAAACCTGGCATATTTAGGGTTTTTCTCATCATCCTCCTGATAGCTTATCCATACTATAACGAATATTATTAAAAATAAAAATAAAATACTCGCAATAGTTAGAAAACTCAGCCACCTTATCCAATGTACATATAGCCACTATTCACAGGTTCGAGTACCGAATGATAAACTCTGGCTGAATAAATAAATAATGCGTAAATCGAAAATAAACTTTATCCGATGGATAAGCTATAAGGGTACTGAGAGAGTCAAAGAGAACAAAGGAATGTTCAAAATTATTTTTGATTATATATTTTAGAAATTCTATTATTGATTTGAAATTGAATGAAATATTCTGTCATTGGATCTATTGTCCAGTCCTCTTCTTCATCCTGATGATCACTTTGTATGCCTTATTCGAGTGCTGATAGCCTCCATTCAAAGCTCTGGAAAGACCGTGATCCTGATTTGGATTTCTGGACATGTTAGCATAATGGGTAATGATATTCCGGATGCCTTGGCAAAACATGGAGCGTCCAACCCTGTTCTTACCTTCGTAAATCATATTTCTCTATCTGTCATTTTTTCTATCATCAAAGATAGAGATCCCGCAATACATTGCTAGTCAATCCAAGGGAGCCTGCTATGCCTCAATACAAAGGACTATCCCATTAAAACCGTGGTTTCAACAATTCCTCCATTTTTCCAAAAAAGAAATCTCCTCACTTATTCGAATGAGAATCGGACATTGTTCTGTTCCTCCTCACCTTTTTAGAAACCACGTCCTTGACTCCCCAAATTGTACATTCTGTGGTCTAGAAGTAGGAACTTTAGATCACATTTAGATTGGTTGTCCATCTCTAAACAAACATCCTCTATTCTATCAAGCCTTATCAAAAATTTCCTCCCCTCCATTCAATATCGCATCTCTTCTAAGTCTGAACTCGACTCCAATCATCATTATAATTTTGAAATTTGCCCATTTAAATAAAAATAGTATTTAAATTCACCTTCCATTTCTCCATAATTTTAAATGATGGCCTAGAACACCCTTGAAGGGTGAAAGCCAAAAATAATTGAAAAAAAACAAAAAGCTTTGAAGAGGATGGTGAGAAATTTTTTGGCGGCTTCAAAGTTAACTGTGTCAAGCTGTAAATTAATTTTGTCACAAAGGTGAAAATTAGATCAATTGATGCAATGTGCAACTGATTAAGTATACTTTAAAAAATCATGTGGAGTGATAACCTAATACCACAGATAAAACATATTTAAGATAATAATATTTACATTCAAAGGAATTTTCCATATCTTTCAATAACGAACTTGTTATCTACACCGACCATAAAAATCATTAAAACTTTTTTTATTTATAGAAAAAACATATTTTTTTTTATTAAAATGATAATTGATAAGGGTAATTACCCTCATATTTTGTGGACTTTGATAATAATCATAATGTTATGTTATTTTCGATTGTAAACATGGCACGATAAAAGATTACCTCATGTGAATTCTTTCATATCGTTAAATTATAAAAACAAATCATCATCGTGTCAATAAATAATGTTATCAGCTGTTGTGATTATTGTGCGCTTATGTTTCTATTTAAATTTGAGTCGTCCCAAGGTTTTCAACAATGTCAATTTTCATTAAATAGGTACGCAGAAATTTTCGATAATTCAAAATCAAAATTAAATAATTTAAAAAAACCCTTCAAACGCAATCGACGTCCCACTTTTCATTATGTTTGTAAGAATAAATAAATTATTAACACATATTCAGACTTTTTTAATAAAAGCACTTTTATTGAAAAAAACACACGCCAAATGTTCAGCTTGTCAAAAAATCGAGGTTTTGAATTCTCTATGTATCCTCTCTAAAACTGATCCAATTTTGAGATTTTTTTATCACCTGTATTAGATTACTGTGTATTTTCCTATTTTTTTTTTAATGCATTATCTAGTTTGTATACAGAACTTGTGTGGATGGCGTTCAAATCGGGCAATTTTAACGATTTTGAGAGGGTCCTTACTCCTCTAAAAATTAACTTACCGGAAGCAAAACGTACTTATAGTGGTCGATTTCTATATAATAATATAAAATATTGGCATTAGTCTCAAAATCCAGAGAGGGAATACGTTTGAATGGACAAAATCCCGCCCGTTTGTGAACCGCACTCCAATTTACTCCACGGATTATTGTTGGGTAATCCTCATGAAGTGGCTAGGGCCCGGTATATCAGTTGATTTGAAGCTCGGCTTGGTTGGAATGTCGAGCTTATAACATAATCCGTATATTTTTTTTTGTATAGGTCGAAAGCCTAGATGTCATCAATATTACGTGTATTGTCTATGAATTTAATAGAGTAATGTGTTTATTTTTTTCCTTATAAATCCGCCGTCTATGCTCTCTACTGCATCTGTACGCACCGGGGAATCACTATATTTCAAAAACGCCTTTTTTTTAAAGCAGCTTTTTTTTTAAATTTACGAGTTAATTTTTGATAAAGTTTTACACTTCAATCAGCACGGTACTATAAGCGAGTACACTAATTTTAGTTATTATTTAAATTGCTAGAGTCAGTGCACTATTATTGAAATTAACCGCTGGAACAAACTGTCCTGACGTAGAAACTTTTAAAATCCCTTATCAGATTATTTTTGATTGATTATCAATCAATAACATTGTCATTCCCAATTGTTCGATGAATATAATAGTCCAAAGTTGTAAAATTAGGCAATTTACGTAAATTTCGTTGGGAAGTATTATGTTATATTATTTACATAAATGTCAGATTTATGTAAATAATAAGTATTATATTATTTACATAATTGTCAGATTTAGCAATTTTGGCATATGACTGCTAGCTCCTCACCGTCTAAAAAAGGAACTAATCTGCCGCTTATCGAAGCTGGAACGGTAAATTAGCAAGCTTAAATTGGAGCAAGGAATGTTGTACATATCAAGAATACGGACTGGCGGATATACCGGGCCTAAGATACTTTTATACTCATCCCTCGTCCAATTAGTACGGCAATATTTTTTATGGATTTAAATAATTTGTGCATTTGTTACAGTTTTCTATTAGCTTCTTCAAAATGCTGTCAAGGATCTCGACGAAAGGTGCAAAATGCCTAAAGACATCAACACGCCATCAATCTAGTGTGGGACGAGTTAGTTCTGCACAGGTTATTCGCAAGGAAGAGAAATACAGCTGTCACAACTATCATCCCTTACCCGTGGCGCTATGCAGAGGAAGTGGTAAGTAACTTGTATTATTATATCAGTTGTACAGTCGATGAAAACCTTTTTTCGTCCGAGAAAATCACTTACAGTCGACTTCAGAGCCAAGGACAAATTGATGGCAAGGCTGTGTGGCGCCCAATCTGACTAAGGTTAACAGATGACAGGAATTTCCCTGACATGTCCGGAATTTTAGCTGTCTGTCAGGGATACAGAGAAAATTGAAAAAAATTGGAAATTGTCAGGAATTTTGAAAAATATAGAGAAATTAAATTTTATAGAATTTTGTGCGCAACGGAATTTACAGGGATTACGGATTTCCTGGCGAAATCGAATAAAATGACAAAAAACTTGAATAAAAACAAAAAACGTAGGCGAAATTACCAGAAAAATTCACAACCTGAAATCCTCTAAATGTGTTTTGTAACTTTTTTTTGCCCAACCTACAAAATAGTGTTCCGTTAAAATTTACGGGTTTGCAAATGTTCCTTTGAAGAAAAAGTTTGGGAAACCCTGTGTTATAGAAACCCCTCTTAAAATGAAGCTATTCGCCAAATTACTATTTAAATTTATGTTTACTACGAATCGGTTTACATTATGAACATGAAAAAATATGCTATGGACACATTGAAGCTTTTCCTACCTTCTCTATTTATTGGAATTAAAATAAAATGATTAATTACGTTACAAAAAAAATAAGCGTTAAGTATTAAATAATTTGGTTTTCATTATATAAATAGGAAGTTATTTAAGAAACAACTTTTTCAAAATGCCCCTTTATGGCTAAGATTATTTTCGACTATTTCCATTGACTAACTTTTTTTCATTCTTGTAAAATTATTCATAAAAAAAATAAAAAACAACTTTGGCGCTACTTTCCTCGTGCAGAGTGAACACGCGGAGTGCTAAAGGGGTAAGAAGTCAAATATTTCTAACGTTTATATTCCTCTTAAATAGATTACAACGGTGCTCACGATATTAAGAGGGTATTACCAGAGAATACCTGAAATTAGTCCTTTTTAAATCAAATTCTAAACGTATTGACTCTTTTTTACAAAAAAAAACATAAATTGATTTTGAAAGATTGTTATTTTATCTGGTACACGTAGTTTTAAAATTTTGAAAAACTACGTGTATTTTTAATATACTAAGGTTATAACGATAGATTCTATTAAACAACACAAATTTCAAATCATATAATTATACAACAAAATAAATCAATATAAAATCTAGTAAACACAGTTTTCAGAATTTTAATTTTAGTTAAATTAAAATCATTAAAAAATAAATCCTAGAACGTGTTTTGTGACAAAAATACCCAAGTTTTTCTATTTATTTAAGGTCTTACCAACTAAAATATTTCAAATTTTTATTACACACTTATTTTGTTTAGACATCATTGAAAAATCGTAAATACTTATGATCAACAAATACTTACAAGAAGTACACGATATTTAATAATAATTTATCATCGTGCGTTTTGAGCGTTTTTATTGCTTACTTGAATCTAGTTAAATTATAAGCAAGTTTTGAATGAAACAAATCGATATTCAATTTTTAATTTTAAAAAATTGATACGGGTAATAACCGATATTTCTCATTGGAACCTCGCTGTACATTTGCAAGCATTTTTAAACTTTTATTTTCAGCCGCTGGTCAATCGCTCTTAAAACCTTTTTGTTGTGCAGGAATCTACGCTTGGGACGTCGAAGGTAACCGTTACTGGGACTTCCTGAGCGGCTACTCAGCCACTAACCACGGTCACTGCCACCCACGCATCATGGAGGCCATGGTCCAACAGATGCAGGTTCTGCATCACACCTCCAGGGCCTTCCACACGGACGTGCTGGGCGAGTTCGCAGAGATGATCTGCCAGCTCTTCAAGTACGATAAGATGCTGCCTATGAATACTGGTATGCCCTTGTACCTAATTCTTATTGTTATTACTGAATACCTACTACCTTCACGTATATATTGATCAGATTACTGGAGCCAGTAAAGCCTGTCAGTCTGTATCTGTAGTTACATCATACAGCTTTACGGACGGGTTGTTTCGCAGAAAGTTGTTTCATACAACTGAAATAATAACAGAGCTTGAAGAAACTTTCACCATTTTTATAATAATGTCAATCAAGACGCGTTGTTCTATCGTATCTCTATGTTCTATCGTATCTCTATGTGTACAGACTCCCATCTGTCTCCTACCGATCTATCATGTCATAATCATGTAACAATATGACAGACCAAACTGCACGGAGAAAAATGTTATTTGAAAAAACGATCATTTTAATAGAAAAAACAATCATTTTAATAGAAAAAACGATCATTTTAATAGTAAAAACGGTTAAAAACGGGACTGAAGTTTTAACGAACAAATTTACAGGGTTTCAATGTTTATTGGCGGGAACATGTAAGAATAATTTGTTGGTCTACGTAATTTCATACGTATTTTACCGCCAATAAACATTGAAACACTGTTAATTTGTTCGTAAGAACTTCAGTCCCGTTTAAATCGTTTTTACTATTAAAATGATCGTCTTTTCAAATAACATTTTTCTCCCTGTGGCGGGCAATTCAAATCTTGTGCGCTTATTGATACACCCATATAATCATTCCACCCGCGAATCATTTGGGCGTGACAAACATGCTACTAGGTATTTACCATTGGACCATTAGCGTAGCTACTGGGTACCATTGCGAGTAGAAGGGGAAATTAGCATGCTACTAATGAGCACGTGTGCCGGCACCATAACTCACAAATAAATGCCAGAGTTGCCTCTAAAATCGTGAAAAATATATATTTTTTTAATATTAGCTTCACAAATGAGATCTCAGGGGATGCTGTGTGGAGGATCTTTTTAAGGAAGGGAAGAAGGGGGGATGTATTTAATGGCCTATATTTTATAATTTTAAACACAAATAAATAATGTAGCGTATTTCCGAACTAGATATTTACTACATCTTTCGATTTAAAAAGAAATAATTGCATTTGGCCAAGTATTTTGGCCTCAAAACCAAATTTTAGTTTTGTGTCATCACTATTTGGATTTATCTTTATTACGAATCGGTTTACATTATGAATATGAAAAAATATTTTATGGATACATGGAAGCTTTTCCTACCTTTTAAATTTAATGGAATTGAAATTAAATTGTTAATTACATTACAAAAAAAAATAAGCGCAAAGTACTAAATAATTTGTTTTTCCATTAGATAAATATGAAGTTAAATAAGAAAACTTTTTAGAAATGCCCCTTTATGGCTAAGATTATTTTTGACTTAATTGATAGACTATTTTTTTTTCGTTCTTGTAAAATTATAAAAAAAAAAATAAAAACAACTTTGGCGCTACATTAATAATAAAAATACGCAGAGTGCTTAAAATGATAGACTTCGCTTTTCGGCCCATACAAAAAGGACGCCCGGGAAAAAACACTTTTCTACATCGAAATTTGCACAAAATGAATATATTTTTTTTATACTGCCTTCTAGAGGGTGAAAACTATGTCGGTATGTTTTCAAATTTTCGATGCGTTTCGTATTAACGTAAACATTCATGTACGATTTATCAAAAAAAATTATTTAAGGAAAAAGTGCTGCTAACTCAACTCTCATAACGAATTATAAAAAGCTACCGACGTAGCTTCTTCTTTCTAAAAAATATACTTTTTTTAAAATTCAATTTCGTGAAAGTTTCGGTGTAGAAAAGTGTATTAAACCCCTTTTCGAGCGATTTCTGTAGGTAAATTTGAGCGTTGTCTCATTCGCACATTTCGCATTCGCATGAATTGTAAGTGTGCGTGAGCTTATTGTGAGCGGGACAGAATGACAGACGCGGGTGTTCCGCGTGTGGTTCAGTCTAGCCTCTTAAGTGGTAAGAAGTTGAATATTTCTGGCGTTTATATTCCTCTTAAAGGATTAAAAATCAAACTTAGTTAGTTATTATACCCCAGTCTTCTTCTTCTACTTCCATGTGTTTTCTTCCCATCAGGTGTTGAGGCTTGTGAGTCTGCCTGTAAGATCGCCAGGAAGTGGGCATACAACGTAAAGGGAATAGAGAATGGAAAAGCAGTCATTTTGTTCGCCGAGGGTAACTTCTGGGGACGATCGTTGGCTGCCGTTTCCTCTTCTACAGACCCTGAGAGCTATGATGGCTACCAGCCGCTGATGCCAGGATTTGACCTGGTGCCGTATAATGATCTGAAATCATTGGAGGTAATTCTATAACTTTCACATCTTAGCCTGAAGAAAGTCTCTGAATGTCGTGGTCAATGTTGTTCTTGATAATCCTGCATGCTTCACCTAACTTAAAACCTAACCTAACCTAACTTAAAAGCAAAAAAATATATTTGTCTTTGAAGCAGGAAAACCGGCGGCTTTTGACGGCCTCCGTGATCGAGAGGTAAGGTTCTCGGCCAGCGTTCGAGTCCCAGCGTTCGCAAGTATATTTTATTTGATTGTTGTGTGTTACTTCATACTTTATTAATTAAAAATAATCTATATAGATACTAGCTGAACCGCCCACGCGTTGCTGTGTCTAACGAAACACAACACCATCTACTGGATGGTTACCTAATCTTTATAACCAAGTATTGTATCAATAAATTAACTCACACCGACATCTGTCAGAAACTTATAGAACTTACAAATAATTGTCCCATATGAGGTCAATAAAGATATATATATATATTATGTTTTGCGGCATGTTCCGATGTGGAAGATACCCGTAGTATCGCCCTGGTGTAAGACCGCCACTCAGAATTGAAACGTGGCTTGAAATGGCTTTAGCCGTGTTTAGTGAATAGATCTGACTAGCCAGGTACTTCCCCACCTCCCTCTTCCCCATCTCCTTCCTCTCCCCACTACCTTCTGCCCCCCTTCCCCCATATGGGGATGCCATAGCCTCACTGGCTCCAAACGGAAGCAGTTGGGACTGTGCGGTCGGGTGCAGTATTAACATTAAAAAAAAATATATTTAAAAAACCTGCCGAACTCTTGTGTAATGAAATTGTACAGCTTTTCTTTTCCAATATATTACCATCAGGCTATTCCGATACATCTTTCACATAGATACTATAGTCAAATAAATCAACTATCCCATCAGAAACTTCACGGGCCGTTTATAATCAATGTCATCTTTCCAGGAAGCTCTCAAGAACCCCAACGTATGCGCTTTCATGGTGGAACCCATCCAAGGTGAAGCTGGGGTTCTAGTACCAGATGACCATTATCTGAAGGGTGTTAGGGAACTCTGCACTAAGAACAACGTTCTATGGATTGCTGACGAGGTATAAATAAATAAAATAATTATCAAAAATGCTCCTAGGTATCTAAGTACTAATTTTGGTTGTCTGTGTGTTAGTTATTCCCGCTTGAAATTATTCAAGTTTAATTAACAGTTTTGAATTTAAGTGTAAATTTCAAAATTAGAACTGATTGCGAATAATTCAGACAAGCGATACAGTAGGTACTTACCTACCTAGAGTAAGAAAATTATTTAATTTTAATTGATTATTAATTTTATATTTCTTTCGTTTATATCAAGTTTACTAAAGGTGTTCACATTTCAAAGGTACAAACTGGTCTGGGAAGGACAGGGAAGAGACTATGTGTAGACTATGCGGGAGTCAGACCAGATCTGCTGGTCCTGGGGAAGTCACTCGCTGGTGGGCTGTATCCTGTATCTACAGTTCTTGCCGATAGTCCTATCATGGATGTCATTACTCCAGGTAACCATTTTTGTTTAGTCCAAATTTCCTCTGTTCCCTACCTAGTTTTACTAGTATACTTTCAAGAAAGTAAAATTTTGATCCATACTTAGACTAATAGACCCCACTCACCATCCATTTACAAGAACTGCATGCAGGACTGCATGCTAGGATTCTGCAAATTTGACTGTGAGTAGGCAAAACTGCAGCTGAACTATTATTATTCCATTTTTCGGGCCGCCAGAATAATAATAATTCGGTTGGCGGTTCTACAATATGCTGTCCTGCAAGCAGTTCTGCAAATTGGGAGGTGAGTAAGGCGTATAATAATTGTTACTCAAAGGATCCTAGTAAGTAATGAAAATACTTAGGTCCAGTTGTTTCGCAGAAATCCAAACGTAACATGTTCAAATGGCCATTCAGCACCAATTTTATTTTTTTTTACATTTGGTATAGAAAAAAAAACCCACCCTCGAGTTGTTACGGGGGTAATAAAGACACATGTAAACATTCAATCGAAACTCACTTAATTAAAACCTCTGATATCCTAGATTAATTAATAATGTTAATGCAGGGATACGGACATAAATACTTTTTTTTTGAACTTAATGAGTTAAACTTCAAATTATAATATAATGGTTAAATCTGAAATTTGAAATATGAAGTTGACAAATACGACAGTCCCGTAATAGATCGCAATGGTTGAATTGGTAGAGCGCCGTCCCGGTAAGACGTGAGATCTGGGTTCGAGTTCCAGTTGCGACCATTATTTTTCTGTGTCTTGTTCATTTTCATATTTTAATTTAGATTATTATTGTTGTCTTCTTCTTGAATGAAAAAAAGATGAATTTTCAATAAAAACCGATCACCGAATCGAATAGGAAATTATTGCGAAAGGTTTCCGGTTAATTGTTTTTTTTACGATAGCGTTTCTAGAAACTGAAAACCCTTTGAAACTTTTTGGATGACAGCACGAGTTAAAACCATCCATGTGACTTCACTTTTCAGTTTAAAAATGCTACTTTAAAAAAATCTGTCCACTCATTGGAATATAGGCAAGGCAAGATAGAGGGTCGCCGAGGGCCTGACAGAAGACAAATGTCTTGGCTGCGAAATGTTCGAGACTTGAGTCTTATTAGAGTGTATTAGAAGTGTGGAGGAGCTATTCCGGGCAGCGCAAGATAGAGATATATTTACCAGAGTGATCGCCAATATCGGGGGGAAGAAAAAGTCCACTCATTGATTAATTTCTGGATGTTTTATACAGGAACCCACGGATCTACCTTCGGCGGTAATCCCCTCGGATCCAGAGTGGCCATGGCTGGTCTGCAGGTCCTGGAGGACGAAAACCTCTCTCAGAACTCCTTCGACATGGGCAAGCTCATGCGGGAGAGGTTGCGGGACATGAAAGGATCCATTATCACAGATGTAAGGGGCAAGGGGCTCATGAACGCGATAGATATCAATACAGGTAAATTTAAAATGATGACTTTTTTATTTATTTATATTTTATTTTTATTTTATTTTTATTTTTTTACATATTTCAACATTAAGTCCCGTTAAACTGATTTATATCAGTTTGTCAACGGGTTCTTTTAACAATTAATTTTTAGTGAATTTAAACAGGTACATAAACTAAACACATTATTACATTATATATACATACATCCACATATTTTTACATATATAAAATAAAGAGCAGAGGAAAAACGAAAGAAAGAAAAAAAAAAAAGATTATAATAATGGAAAAAACATTACAAAAGAAAATTAGAAATACGGAGGTTAGCACAAAAAAATTCTTTCACATAACAATTTTTTTAGCATACATTTTCTTCTGAAAGTCAATTCACAGCTTTTTATTGAATTGGGTAACATGTCGTAAATTATTGGTACGAGGTATTCTAGAGTTCTTTGACCGTATTTATTTAGGTATCTGGGAATAACAAGTCCATCGTTTGCAGTTAGTTTTGTATTATGAACATGTACCACTATTTTATTATACTCAGATTGAGATGTATGCTGATTCGCAATTTTGAACCACAATTTTGATTCAATGAAATAGACGAGATTTGTATATGCACAGATTTAGGTAATGTTATGGAAGGTTGAAAACGAAGTTAGATAAGCTCAACAGTGATAAATTACAAGTTTTATTTTCACTAAGAGGAAGCCACAATCCAAAAATGTATCTTAACCACTGGAGTGATTTCGGTCCAAATTTGGACTGCTTTTATTTTTCTGCGATTGATATCGGTCCAAAATTGGACCACATTTAATGAACCTAAAAATATGGAAAAAATAGTGAAAGTTAGGTGGATTTATTGGATTTAAGCTGCAGTAAACAATTCACGTGTTTGCGTACTAATATTTTAAGGAATTATATAAATTAAATCTGATGGCAAATCGAAAACCTAACACCCATCGCTCGAGTGATTAGTGTGCTTAATATCGCCAGGATTATAGGTAATAGGCATAAAAATCGCTTGGCAAAGTAACGGAGTCTAGAGGTCACGATTTCAAGCACTAAAAGGTTTCTTTTTATTTATTTTGTGAATAATTTTATAAGAAAAAAAATCAATATAAACTGACGCAGATAATTTTAGCCAGTTTAATGTTGTTTCGCTGTATTCATTCATTTCCAATAATTTTTTTTATTTATTTTAAGATCTTTATTGCGGCAGCTATTGTTAACACTTAATAAAAACAAAGGTATTAACCTTGTCAAACACCGATTTATTATCTTATATTTTATCGTATTAAAGTTATTAATTACATATTGATAAAAAAGTGGGCTTGTTTCGAGTTTCGAAAAACGTAAGCCCATTAATAATTGCACGGTTATCTGAATTAAAATACCATATGTTATTTTTTAATTTCCCACGCAGCGGCTTATCAATAAGACTTAATAAAATATGTACTTAGATACCTACTTTTTTATAACAGATTAATAACAATAAAATAAATGATATTATCTTCAGAGATATCAAAGAAATTTGAGAGAGATGTGCGTACGTGATCATGATCACTGACCCCTTGAAGAAAACAATCACTTTTACTCACGGGTGAAAGGTAATCAAGGGGACCGGTGGCGGCCCCCCCCCCCCTTTGCGGGGCCGCCAGCCCGCACGCTATTCATTCGTTTCTTTCGTCAGTCGACTCATCGAGTAGTTGTACATTCTTATGTAGCACGCGCGCGCGTCCGCGTCATCGTATTTCATACGTTAACAACCGAGCTACATATGTAAGGGATACAGAGTCGCTGCCAGGCAGGCAGTTTTTTTGCGCTCCCCCCTCCCCCCTTGAGTTTTTTCTGTATCCGCCATTGAGGGGACCCACCACTTTCTTTTAGCAAATACGACTAAGGCTGATTCTAAGTCTGTGTATTCAGTATTCATTCGCGACTTTCCCAGACAAATAAAATAGAAACAGGGGTCTCTGCATATCAAAAGACAGTTATAAATACTAAGCAGAAAGAAAAGAATTGGTGTTATATTTTCTTGACTTAAAGTTGTTCTTTAGCTTCTTGTGGCTAGAACTAGATGAAAGAAAACATAGAGAGACAGAAGATAATAGGTAAAAGAAAAATACAATAGATAGAAATACATTGTTTCATAATAATATATGGGGTGAAGGATGGGAACTAATATGTGATAGGCTCTAGCCCAACTTTTGCTGACTAGCAAAGTTTGTATATTGATTTTTTCTTTGTTTCTACATCTTTAGGGTGCGTACTACCATAACCCTCGAACAAGACTGCTTTATCTTTCTTTGAATCTAAAGGGCTCCTATTATCGTGGCGATTTTATTTGCCCTTTCCACCCCGTCTTTAACCTCTTTGACTCTTAATCAAAAAAAAAAATCCTCGGTTTTTTCCACTTCCGACGCGTAAATTGACTATAAATTCAAAGGCTGTAAAAAATGTTATCACACCACACACGGACAAAGACACTTTAAATATTACGCAACCAAACATTTTAACTGTATGCCCATTCCTCTGAAGCAACTACTAACTGCAAATACTTCTACAAACATTCACAAAAACATATCACAGCCTGGATCAAGAATCAAGATATTCACTTTATTCAAAACAAAATAACTCCAAACTAAACATAACCAAATTATAAAGAGTGTAAAATAAATAAACACGTTTTTCGAGAATTTACCAACTATACACACACTTCGTACAAGATCACCCAGCCACAGTTTCACCTTCTCAAACCCACCTTACACACAACATAATAAAAGTTCAAAATTTATTATTTACAAATGTTAATAATTATATAGAAATGAATAAATAAACGCGTAAATAACTAAAATCATCTATCTATCTATACAATTCTTAAATACGGTTTTTGTGGTATGCTGCTTTTGCACAAGGGGTGAAAAAACCAAAGGAACAATTTGATTTCAAATTCTTTAATTTCTATTTCAGATTTCATTTGTAAACCTTTATTTTCAGATGCCATCGATCCATGGGAGTTAAGCCTTCTACTGATGAAGGCAGGTCTGCTGACGAAGGTAGCTCATGGAAAAGCCCTCAGGCTCTCTCCTCCTCTTATCATCAACCGCCAAGAGATGAACGAAGCCATGGACGCCATGAAGGCCACCATAAACGCAGTTTAAACATTAAATGAAAGCTATTTTGGAAACTGAGCATTTTAGACAAGGAGCAGATTAAGGGAACTCGTTTTGAAAAAAAATCTTTTTCTAATGATCTCTACACTTACATGTACATGTATCTACTTGCATTTTTAAAACTACAAAGAACCAACCAAGAAACTAGGATAAACACCTTAAATGTTGCCTTAATGTGTCATTTTAATAAATATTTTTTATCAAACCTTGTTTTAATAAGGTTATGCAATTTTAATCCTGTATTGTATTTTTGAGTTGAAAAAAAAAATATATATAAACAAAAATGATCGTCGGATCTGCCGGATCTGCCCTGATGATAGACACTGCAACGCTGTCCGAAACGTCGGCTAAAGAAGGAGGTAGCACAACACAGCATAACACCCCAAAAACAAACAACGAAAAATGATCCTGTTTTCGTTAACATGAATATTACATATTATATTTGTTACGTCACCTCCACACAGAAGGCCATGAGGAAAACAATTTCTCTCTGGGAATATGCCATCTTAGGAGATACTGTGTGGAGGGTCTTTTTAGGGAAAGGAAGGAGAAAATTTTTGGTTATTTATTTTTGGGGTGTTATGCCGTGTTGCCAACGTTTCAACGTTTTGGACAACGTTGGCTAAAAAGAAGAAGGTAGCGCAACACGGTATAACACCCCAAAAATAAATAACCCAAATACTTTTGGCCGTGAAAATCTTAAATCATATCGGGAGAAGAGGAAATTTATTTATTTGTTTGACGGCTTTTACATGGGAATTACAATAATTTGACATTTAGATAAACAATATAATATGTATATCTACATCTATAATAGAAAACTTAATGTTTGTTTGTTTTTTTGTTCGTACATGAGGGGGGAGCTAATATAGCTAATATCCCCGATGATGCGCGGCCATACATGAGGGGGGAGGAGGTTCGCGAGAAAGAGGAGAGCGGCAGAGGGGAGAGGGATCGCGTGGAAGGGAAAAGGGAACGCGGGTGGGGAAGGCGACGTGGGAGGGAAAGAGAAAGAGGAGTCGGAAGGGGAACGGGGACGAATGGGAAATGACACGAAGGGAGAAACAATGTATTTATTTAATTAGCATTCAACGCATGCCGGGTATCAGCTAGTAGTTAATAAAAAAATATAAGTAAAAAAATATATAAATGAGAAATATACAAGCTGGAAAAGCGAGAGTTGAAAAGTTCATATGAATTTTTTTTTTAAAGTAAGTTGTAGAAACAACATAAAAGTAAATACAAATTTAGGGCCGACTACACATACCGGGGGACAATTTCAGGGCAGTGGTACGGAATACCCTAGATTGTCCCATAGATCAACGCGTGTGTAGACAAATCGGCCCTAAATTTCCCCGATTTTAGGGAGGAGTGTAAGGCCTTTTACCTTTTGGGGCCTTTAGGGAAAAGGAGTGGAAATGGAGGCGTCTACTAATATCTACAGGAATTTCAAAAACTGAACAAATCGGACTAATATCTATGAAAATCCATGTGTTGACTAATATCTATACGAGGTATGTTGGAACAATATCTATGTGAACCAAAGTGAGGACGAATATCTACAGCTCAAACTGCTGACTAATTAATATCTACGGAACAGGTGATGTAGACGAATATCTACAGTACTGGCAGCAATTATGTACAGCATATTGGCATAACGTAATATTGCGTTTGCAGTTTAAAGAACTTTCTTTTGTATCACAAACCATGTTACACAAACCTAGCGTAACCGCTAAACTATTTAAAAACTGGGATGTTTTTCTTGCCCTGACGCGAGCAGGCGCTACGAAGGGGGCACTTTCTTTTGTATCACAAACCATGTTACATAAACCTAGCGTAACCGCTAAACTATTTAAAAACTGGGATGTTTTTCTTGCCTTGACGCGAGCAGGCGCTACGAAGGGGGCACTTTCTTTTGTATCACAAACCATGTTACACAAACCTAGCGTAACCGCTAAACTATTTAAAAACTGGGATGTTTTTCTTGCCTTGACGCGAGCAGGCGCTACGAAGGGGGCACTTTCTTTTGTATCACAAACCATGTTACACAAACCTAGCGTAGCTGCTAAACTACTTGAATACTGGGTGTTTTTCTTGTCTTGACGCGAGCAGGCGCTATGCCAATATCAACATTACAGCAAAATACGCTATATAATGCAAAAACTTCATGTACGTACTTTAAACGTTTAAGCCTTTACGTAATTGAAGTAATTTATGCTTTTCCGTACAACCTCTTGCTCAGCTGCCCTCTGTAGATATACTTTTAGTGAATCCAAAAAAATATTGAATTTCGATGGGAAAACCCTTAATGCCACAAGATAGTCCAAGAAGAAAGCAAGGACAAATATCAATGTTACGTAAGAGAATTTTGCTACAAGTCTAAGAAGTGCTGTGTTAACCTACAGGAAAGTGTTATTAATTTTAGGAAATGTTGAAAAAAAAGATATCTTTCAAAGTTAAATAAATTTATAATAAAAACACAAAAAGTTTTTATAGACCACTATAATTTAATTGTTTAAGGCGCAGGTTTTACGGTAACATTTTGGAAATTTATTCAGTAATGAGTGGACATTTGAGGGGAGAGGTCGCGCGCTCGCATTGCAGTTCCGTCAAGCAATGAATGAGGAAATGGGTGTTATACAAGCAAAGTAGAAATTAAATAATTAATTATTTTATCGTATAAAAATGAATGTTTCTTTGTTTGTTCCTCGTGCGGAACCTAAAGCATTTATCCGATAGCGATTTGTCGTGTATGAAATTATTTCCTATCTAGCGTTATGAAATTATTTCCTATACCATTTATCCGATTGTGATGAAACTCTGGTGAGTTGTTATGTGCACACCCGCCAATGTTTCTATAAATAATAGTGAGCTCTGGCGTCATAAAATTTGTAAAAAAATACATAAAAAATTAATGTTTCTTTGTTTGTCCCTTATTCGGTACCTAAAGCATTCATCTGAGTGCGATGAAATTTTGGCGGATTTTTCGTGTACGTGTACATGCCCTTGAAAGTTTCTATATATATTATAGTGCAAGTGAGCTCTAGCGTTATGAATTTATTTCCTGTACTGTTTATCCGATTGTGATGAAACTTTTGTAAGTTGTTAAATGCACACCTTCGTAATTCCTTATACGGTACCTAAAGCATTACTCCAATTGCAAAGAAACTTTGGTGATTTGTTGTGCACATACCTGTAATGGTTTCTATATGTAGTGCTGAGCTCTGGCGTTATAAAAAATTTCCTATACCATTCATTCGATTGCGCTGAAACAATAGGTGATTTGTTGTGCACACGCCCGCGAAGGATTATATATACATATAGTGGTGAGCTCTGACGTCATGAGATTTGTAGAAATAATTACAATATTTCCTTCTCATCCCCATTCACCTTCAGCCACACAACATACCCCAATTGGGGATGCCATAGTCTCACTGACTCCAGACGGGAGCAGGTGGGACTTTTGTAAGGTATTCATATAAAAAAAGGAGTGGCGGACGTATTTATTTATTTATTTATTTATTTATTTACATTTGATACATTTAAAGCCAAAATAACAAATAATATTACATAATAAGAGAATATATTTAAAATGAATACAAGTGTTATTACGTTGTTTTAGGTCGATATTAGTTCCTAGCTAGGCAGATTGCCTGTTGCCTGTATTGCCTGTATGAATCCATCTCTCCCACAGCGGGGCAAGGCGATGAGTCGAGAGAGTCAAATAAATTTTGGGTAATTTGTACACGAGCTGCCAATAAGAAGGAACAGCCTCAGGAGCACACGTGCTTCAAGAATTATTCAGGGTCGTCTACCGCGATGGAATCCTTGTTCTACCGTTATTTCATACATGGAAGATGCTTCAGAGAGGAACTAGCGTCATTGATCCCTTCAGCACCGGTGCAAAGCCGGGAAACACGCCAAACGCGCGCCCAACATATATACACGGTCGAAATTTCTCACATGAGAACGGGTCGCTTCTACCACTCATTCTTGAGTTCAACAGCTCAGCTGTGAAACGATTTGCCGGCCTCTGTGTTTCCTCCTTCATACAATATGGGTCTCTTAAAGACAATTTTTCTCCGGGCCTCCTGTGCGAAGTTATATATAAAAATAAAAAAAAGATTCTACTATTATTGTTGAGAGGTTTAAAAATTCCGTACGACTGACACTGTTTAACACAATTACTAAAGATAAAATTAATATCATTCTAAAATCCACAAGTCTTGGCAATTTTTGTAGGATATTATGCTGAATATTTGCATACCAAGTTTACATTTAGTTGATTTTATATCAATTTGTATTAAATTTTGTGATTTTTCGTTTATGTGCGTCATTCTACTTTTTGTTTATCTGAGCTAATATTTTGAAATATATTCTTTCTTGAGTACGAAAAAATTTGTCGAAATAAACTTTCAAAAACAAAACCACCTTTTGTCATTTCTATTGCACGTACTTAAAAATATTTGTCCCAACTTTATTTTATGATCTCCCTTTATTCACACCCATTATTTTCCGGTAATATTATAAATACAGTTATTACCATTTTATAAACCATACAATCTACGTCAAAACACCATTAGATTCAAAGTCTCATTGAGTAAAAAACGGAGACGTCAAAAAAGGTTCAGGGCGTAAAAGATGTTTCTATCTATCCATTCCATTGCTAATATGATTTTTTGTCTGTCTAGCTGTATCCATTATCTAGTAAACAAATTTAAATTTTATAGAGCAAGTGTATTTTTTATTTCGTACTTTATCAAAATGCTAAATGGTTTACCAATTTGGTGTCAATCTTACCCGAGTCTGCCCCATAGACGGCAAAAATTGTGGTTCGCTAGCGGGCTGTACAAGTACCAAAAATACCTAACTGCAGTGAAGCCGAGTTTTGATATCCCCCCCTTAAATGGATTTTTATTGTAAATTTTGGCGAGCCACAAAGTTTAATGCTTTTTACAAATGTGCGAAAATAGTACCAAATCCATATAATAAAAAATAATTACATCTCCTGGGTACCTACACAATTCAATTGCCTTGGTTTGTACATAATAAACATCGGTTTGTGATTGATACCTATCTGTCAAATTTGAATAAATTTAAATGAAATATTTCGCCTTAATATGGTACTTAAAATGACCCATTTGACGAAAACTATGCATAGAACGTGAACCATGTGACGAAAACTGCGCCTAGAATATGAACCACTGAGAAAATCGCATTAAAATGTATTTTTCTGATTTAAAATAATTAATGGGTATTATAATAAACGAAATATACTTTTCCTACTTTATCCATAAATAGAATTGTTATTTTTGATCCGTTCTTTATAAACAGTTTCCACATTACCATATTACCAATCTCATATTTGCTTCTTTACGTTTATTTATTTTATTTTTTATTTTACGAAAATTATTAAAATGTTCGTGATCGCTGACTCGGACAAAAAATCGGATAAACTTATGATACCGTACGCACCAGGTATCGTCTAATCATATAATGATTTTAACGAGAGCCACCGCTAAATTGGAGCACATTTACTATAAAGCCTCATTCCTCGCTTATCCTTTTACGTGATAGTGTCAGAGATCGAAAAGTCTGCCAATCGAAACATTCTTCCTTCAATCATTCTGTGAATTTTGTATAAACTTTTTGGTAAGATCAATATTTTTAATTCATTGAAATTTTTTCTTTATTAATAAACAAAATATTTTCCGTTGTGATATCAGATCATAGCTATGATGTAAGTTTTGATATCTTTTTCTTATAAGATTTAACAAAGCCATTAAATATGTTTATCATCAGACAACTTTTAAAGTAGAAATATTATATTGCTTGCTATGTTTTTGTTTTTTTAATTACGCCTTTAACATTAATTCTTCATTAAATTTTACAAATGCAATAATAACAACAAATGCTGTTATTTTGCTCTATGTTTTAAGGCACTTTTACTCTTTTCCTTTTACTCTTTTTATACCTAAAAATAATCTAAATTCTTAAATCTCCTATTAACCATAAAATTATAATAAATTCAATATTATACCCACGCTCAGGCATTTGCCTTTGTGGGATTTTTTTGTTCATACAATATTATATTTAAGTACGTTATATACCTTTTATTATTTTATGTACCATTGTATCAAAAAATTTTCAATAAAAAAAAATTAAAAATTAAAAAAAAAGTTTTAATGTAAGTAACATTCATAAATTCAACAATAATTTTTATTAGTGGGTATATAATTTTTATACGATAAATGATAAATATTTATGCCGCAGTTCTTAAAACACTTGGTCATGAAATGGTTAACATGGTTGCCTTTCAAGCACTGGTTGATTGTGGTTCAATTTTCGGCAAAGGCATTTAAAAATAGTATAATTTTTAATATTCCTTTATATTTTTTTTAAAATTATTTTTATAAAAATATAATATAATCTTTTGGGTGTATTTCACCTTCCTACTGATAGCATATTTACACGATAACGGATATTAAACAAATAAATACTCTGCATCAGGTAAAAAACTCGGCTAACTTTTCCTATATATAGCCATTTTTAATGGGTTCAAGTACCGAATAGTAAACTCAGGAGGTTTCTCACCATCCTCGCAATAGCTTATCTACACTAATAAAGAATATTATTAAAAATAAAAATAAAATACTCGCAGTGGTTAGAAAACTCGGCCAACTTATCCAATATATAGCCACTATTCATAGGTTTGAGTACCGAATTATAAACTCCAACTTAATAAATAAATAAACCGTAAATCTAAAATATATGTTATTGGTGTAGATAAGCTATTGGGAGAATGGTGAAAACCCCTTGTTTTTAATTAATAAATCGTGTTTAAATAATCAAAAATGCACGTTATCGTATGGATAATCTATGAGGAGGATGGTGAAATACCCCCCTTTGTCTAAAATATTAAAAAATATATTACTTATCTCATTCAACCATGTAATAAATATTACACATAATTTTATTTATTTATTAGAAATTTTAAAATGATAGTTAAGATAAGATTTTTTTAAAGTTTTTTTTATTAAAATCATCACAAAGTGAATTTGAGAATATTACAGAAGTTTTTATTTGTATTTTTTTTTTTTTTATTCTTTTACTTAACATATTTTAAAACATTTTTTGATTAATTTGGGCCTCACTGTGTGCTTTACCCGTGTTGAGCCCTCCATTTTACCATATAATAAAATTAAATAAAAAATAAAATAATAAATTTGTATAAAATAAAATGAAACCAGAATGAATTAAAATAAGTTTTTCGTACAAGAGTATATTTTGTGTTTTAAGCTTTTTTTGTAGTACAGACGTATGTATTATATTTTAATGTTTTTAAACTCTTAGTAAGGCGCCGTACCTACATAATTTTTTTAAAGGTTTATGATCTTTTCTTCGTCTTGGTTGCACTACGTAGATATTGTAGGTGATAATATTTTAAAATATTACCGATCATGTGTTTGTTTAGCTTCGATATTAAAGACATTTTTTGTTTATTTGTGGTGTGTATAACAAAGACCTTTAGATGTGTATTTTTTAACCAGACTGTATTTGTCCTAAATTGTGCACCTTTACTCCATTTTTATTAGAAAAAACTCTCTTTCTATTTTAATAAAATAAATTTTTAGGGTTATTTCTATATATCATTGAAGAAGAAGATAACCTAATAATCTAAACGAAAGTATGATCCCAGTTGCCGTTTTATTTTTCTGTGTTTTGTTCTCTTTCATATTTTCGTTTAAATTATTAGTGTTATCTTCGCCTTCAAGATTTTTTTTAAATTCATTCAATTTCATTGCCGGCAACCCGGGCGTTTATTAAGGTAATACAATATTTTATAACAAGTAAGTTACCCGCCTCACTAGACGTTGTCTGTTTTGAGACGGGTAATAATTAGAACATTAAAAAAGATAAAAGGTGTACAGCAAAATAGTCAGAAAATAAACATGAAAATACAAGTTTATTTATTTATTTATATTTATTTATTTAAGTTGTATTAATCAAGAATTATAAATCATAATAATAGATCTATAATTGTTACCAGGTTACGAATAACCTGACCATATTTGAAAATCTCCTACTACCACCACATCAAGCGGAAAATTTTGCTTGTGTCGTGATGGAGGACTTAGCCGGCCGAGGAATTGAATTCACGACGCCTGGGTGGGACCCAAACTCCCTGCCAACTCAGCCATTGACTGATAAGATATAATTTAACCTTAAATCTCTATTCCGTTGACACCGAAATGTTAAAATATTACAGACTTGGAAAAAATGAGCCCTAAAGGGAAAACTTAAAAGACACTACCAACCCCAAATAATCTCTTTTATACATTTTTATCTAAAGACAATATCTACTCATACCACTCAAGTTTTCTTACCACGACCAAGAGATGGCACTGATCAATTCACACTCCCCCTATTGCAATATAAATGATAAATTATGATATTTGATTGAATAATAACACCTACTTCATGTTTTGCCGTGCAACTTGTGAGTCGCTTCTTATTATTGATTGTAACCAAAAGCTCATTCGTTCACCTAGTTATTGGTGGTTGGCAGTGCTTTTAAAAAAATAATTATAGTGAATTCATGAAGGTAGAACATACTGGGGTACGCTACTTAGGCGACACACTTACAATCGACACATTTTCTATGGAAATATATGCTTCAGAAACACACTGGCCACACGCAACATGTGGCTAGTGTATTTCTGAAGCATCTACTTCCATAGAAAATGTGTCGATTGTAAGTTGTCCAGATATCGGTTGTACTTACCTTAATTTCGTCAGCATCGCATAGTTTCAAAATAAAATCATAATTTAACGGTCAAAAGTATTATCGTGATTTACTTTCGGGGTATTTTGCTTCTTAAGGCCGCGCTAACCCGCTCAAAAATACGAAGATGGAGAGATACGACGATACGAACGTGGGAGCGAGCGCGCTAACATTAAAAACCATAAATTTCATGCGAAAATTGTGAAAATGTTTAATAAAAGACGACTCGTTTGAAAAAGAGCAAAAATCTCGTAGGGATGTGTCAAGTAGCATTTAATGAAATATTATGATTTTTTTCATACATATAACTCGTAAAATAACAGAAAAGAACGTGTTAATAATAAGTTTTGGAGCATACTTTGCGATTTATCGAGGAAATTTCGAATAATTACCGTTTCGGCGTGGGGAATGTATAGATACTATCTTAAAGAATAACATATATTTTTTGAAGAGCTTAAAAACTTCGAACGTTTACGGAAAATGTGTGAGAATTCGGTAGAAATTGGGAGAGCGTCCCTTTTAAGCAGCATTGCAGTGTCTATCATCAGGGCGGATGCGTAATAAGGTTATGGAATGAAAATAATAAATTAGTATTTTTTATACATTTCGATTTTGCACATTTTAGGAGCACGCGTTATATAAACGTGCTTATTACACTAATTCATTGAAAACCTTTTTATCCAAACTTTTCACTGAGATGAAAGAAATTTGCAATCGGCCTTTAAGAAAGTTACGGTTGTAAAAATAAATTTATATTAGTGTTATAAAAATATAGTTAATGCCCAATAAAACACATAAATTTGCAAATCTAAACTTAATAAATAACGCAAATGTATCTTGAACCTTGATGTCATATACATCGTACATGCCACCATAGATAATATGTTATTAATTTCCAAACTTCTACATATTTGCATTCCGTTGACCGTTACTGTATGTTTTTCAATAATGATATTAAAAAATCTCTTTATTTAGATGATCGTCATTTTTGGCAAGAACGTAAATTTGATTGGCAATTCATACTTTTATAAAATCCAAATAAAATGCATTAAAATCTAAGTATATACCTATTTAATAAAATCTACTTTATCGATTATGATATATTTTATATGTCGACTAAGATAAGGTAAGTACTTGGTAGTAACTAACCTACGCAAAATTATTATTTTAAAACGAATAACCTACAACACGCAAGTATTATATAGTGTAAAAGCACTGAATAATGGTCAAGTGTTTTTCAGATCGATAAGTCAAACTTGTAATCAATGAAAGGTTCAATTGTCGATATAATGCTTAATGATAAATGATAACTTTTAAATCATTACAATTAACGAAAGGAAATTTTCTAAAGCGGATCATTTACTAGTACAAGAAGTATGAAGTGCCTACTTGAGATTGAAAAGTTTATCATATCTACCTACTTCATAGGTCTTTGAATGAGTCGTAGAATATGAGTATAGTTCGTATTTGACTTTTTCATATCACTGTAAATGTTATAATTTATAATGCTTTGGAAAAAATATTTCTGGTTTTAATTATTGTTTATAGCTAAGAAGGTAGACTTAAGATGATAGACTTCGCTTTTCGGCCCATACAAAAAGAACGCCCGGGAAAAAACACTTTTCTACATCGAAAATTGCGCAAAATGAATATATTTGATTTAAACTGCCTTGTAGAGGGTGAAAACTATGTCGGTATGTTTTCGAATTTTCGATGCGTTTCGTATTAACGTAAACATTCACTGTCAAACATGTACGATTTATCAAAAAATATTATTTAAGGAAAAAGTGCTGCTAACTTAACTCTCATAAAGAATTATAAAATTGTAAAAAGCTACCGACGTAGCTTCTTCTTTCTAAAAAATATATATTTTTTAAAATTTCAATTTCGTGAAAGTTTCGGTGTAGAAAAGTGTATTCTCCATAAACCCCTTTTCGAGCGATTTCTGTAGGTGAATTTGAGCGTTGTCTCATTCGCACATTTCGCATTCGCATGTATTGTAAGTGTGCGTGAGCTTATTGTGAGCGGGACAGAATGATAAACGCGGGTGTTCCGCGTGTGGTTCAAAGTCTAGCCTCTTAAATATTATGCATACACTTCAAACAAACTTCAAGAATTATTGTGATGGTACGTAGGTACAGCATTATAGTATGATATTTTCTATTTTTTTCATTAATTACTGTTTAGATACAAATAATTATTATTTTATTATTCCTCCTCTCCAGGAGAACCTGTGCTAAGGTGAACTAGTTTTTGGATAGTGGGGTTTTAGCAAGATCTATAATAGATCAATTTGAAGGTGGGACAAAACTTAATAGTCTGTTTTTTTTAATGATAATTATTCAATAAATTTAAATATGTAATGATAATTTTAACACTTCGCAACACAAAACCTAACATAACTTCAAATCTTTATATTGTAAATCTTATTGTTATTCCTCTATCTTGTTATCAGATACCTTGTTTACACTTTTCAACACTCCCAACTTACCTACTTATCTCATAATATGTAATTCTGAATATATTATTTGTTACTGGGTTAATTCGGTAAATCCGAATAGCACATATACTACCAGATTACTTTTTAACATAGTCACAAAAAATGTAGGTATATTTTTTATATATTTCTTCATAACACAACTCAGTTTCAGAGAAATTTCTTGTTTTTTTTTTTATTTTTGTTAGGCAATTATGTACTTAAGGAATAATATGAACTAAACCTGTCAATTTGTCTGTCCTGGAACGGGAAACTTTCCTAGTTGGACAGGCAAAGCTTCCTAATATGTAGCTTGTACTTTCTTTTGTATCTATCTATAAATAAATAAATAATTACAGTTTTTATTTATTTAAAAAAATATATTTATGTTTCTCGTTAGGCGAGGGGACCAAATTGAACAAAATGCCTTTCAGGGGAATTGAAATGTTAAATATTTTTTTAAATTATTTCAGTTACCTGAGAATGCTGAGAAATAATATCGTAGATTCCAAGATAGCACCGAGTGCTTGCCAGCTGCCATTGAACAACCACAAAGTCCTCCCTAGAACAACTCTCTCATCGAAGGAAGTCATCCAGAGGGAGGAAAAGTATGGGGCCCACAATTACGACCCGGTGCCAGTCGCCATCTGCAAGGGAAAAGGTAAGCTATCAAAATTACGCATCAACCATCTTCATGGCCGAACGCTTCTGCTAATTACGACTTTTAAGTTTTTTAGTAAGTATAGACATTAAATAAATAATTTTTAACCACACTACACAACGCTTGGAGGGTCAAGCACAGAGAAATCGACAACTTTAGGCTAGCTTTACACTTGTAAGTTTTTTCGTAAGTTTACGACTTCTGACCAATGGGCATATTGCATTTTGAAATTCCAATGTGCCCGCCCATTGGCCAGAAGTCGTAAATTTACGAACAAACTTACAAGTGTAAAGCTAGCCTTACAATATCGGATCGATAGGCGTAACTTCCGACGATATTATATAAATTTACCGAACACGGTTTCACTGCTGACAGCTGAAGCGACATTGACAGTTTATAAATAAGAAATTGATATACGCTGGCAAGACTGGAGGTGTTTTCTATTAATTAACATTACGGAACGTCAAACGCCAACCAATTTAAATTAAAAGAGCAAGTAGAGTTATTATGTTATTATTAGATATTATTCGACGGAAGAAAACATAAAATTGTTTTAGTAAACTTAAAGAAATATCGCCCAAACACCTTGTATTAAACATTAAAAGGCAAGATAGCGGGACGCCGAGGGCTTGGTAGGAGACAAATGTTTAGGCTGCGAAATCTACGAGAGTGGACCGGTATTAGAAGTGTGGAGGAGCTATTCTGGGCAGCGCAAAATAGAGACGTATTCACCAGAGTGATCGCCAACTTCAGGGGGACCTGATAGGGCACACGAAGAAGAAGAAACATTAATAATAATAGAAATTAATGCTTTTACTTACGAACAAAGGTCACTCAGTCCGCAGAAGAATAATATAGACTACAAGCTTCTGCCCACGACTGTCTGCGTAGGATTAGTACTTCGAGTAATCTATTTTCTTTTCCTAGGTCCCATTTACGTTTATACCAAAAATCTTAACCTATTTATTTAAAATATGTATAATTTTCTAATTCGATTCAAAGTATTAGGCGAGTACTTCAAATAAATTCACTAATTTAAATATTTTCCAAAATAGAATTTTGATTTAACAATCATTGTTTTGCAAAATGTCTTTCTCAAATTTTGACGTTTTCTATTAAAGAATAATTATTATTTTCAGTATATTGAAAATAAACAGCTAGCTTTATAAATTATAGCCTATATGTTATTCTGATGTATGAGCTATATTATTGTAAAGTTTCATTCAAATCCATTAATTGAATTTCGATTTAAAGAGTAACAAACATACATACACTCATACAAACTTTCGCGTTTATAATATTAGTAAGATAGTAAGATATACTTAGGTACAAATAATATAACATTTTATCGAGGTGTATATTTTTAATTTTCCGCAGGGGTGTACGTGTGGGACATGGAAGGGAAGCGCTACTTCGACTTCTTGGCCGGATATTCGGCCACCAACCAAGGCCACTGCCACCCGCGTCTTATCGAAGCGATGAAGGGCCAGCTGGACGTGTTGTACCACACGTCAAGGGCCTTCCACACCGACATGCTGGGGCAGTTTGCGGAGAAGATTTGCAAACTGCTCGGTTACGATAAGATGTTGCCGATGAATACCGGTAAATCTACAAACATAATCTTTATGTTAATTTTTAAAAAGAAGCAAACACATTGTGACTTGACATTTTAAATAAATGAAAAGAAAATACTTTGTTTTAAGTCACTTTATTTTTATTTAACGTCTACCGGTTTCGGTACCTCCGTACCATCATCAGGACTGTTACAAAAATAATGTCTAAGAATACACAAGTACACATAAATATACATAATGTTGTGAAAGAAAGGGTTGTGATACTGTCCCCTTTCTTTCACAACATTATGTATATATATGTGTACTTGTGTATTTTTAGACATTATTTTTGTAACAGTCCTGATGATGGTACGGAGGTACCGAAACCGGTAGACGTTAAATAAAAATAAAGTGACTTAAAACAAAGTATTTTCTTTTCATTTATTTATAATCTTTCAGCCTTACTAAAAAAAAAAAACACTCCGCGGCCGTTGACGCAGACGCTGTTTATGTAGCACGTTGTGTAAAGTCTGTACATATTTTAAAACAAAACGTTACTAATAACAAATCGAAAATAATCGAACGAATCGTTTTTCCGATTGAGTTTAATAAAACTTCCATAAAAGTAATGTTATTTAATAACAAAAATGCATGGTGCTTGTGTAAATAAAAAGAAATTATAGGAATCAAGGTTTAAGTTTTACAAAAATAACTTTAAAATCTCAGGTATTTTCAGTTATTCTTGGGGAATTATTAATTTATTTTTTTATAATTTTTAATTGTATGAACGAGATAAAAAGTGAAGTGATAGTTTTGTTGCAAATTCATTAAATAACAGGACTGTGTTTTTTTAATTTCAAATATTCAAAATTTTTTCGATGTTTTAATAGAAAATGTTTGGTGTAATTTTTTTTTTCAATTTTTTTCACGTTTGAAGTTTAAAATACTGCAATTTGTAAACACTAAAGTGTATTTTAAAATACAAAAATCTAAAAGGTAATTTTATCTAGTTTCTAAAATGGTATTTGGTTTTACAACATTTTGAAAAATAAGAAATATATAGGACATTTAAAATACCTTAGAAAAAATTTGAAAAATACAAATAAAACAGATATGTACAACAGTTAAACTACCCTCTTTGGCCGTGTAAGCGATGTACATATCTTTCCATGAACAATTTTTTGTCAGTTTTTAATTAGTAAGGTTTTTTCATGCACGGTCGTTTAACAATTGTTAAATTTTTTTAGAAAGTTTTTTAGTAAGGTTGTAAAGCATATTTTAAAATACAAAAATCTAAAAGGTAATTTTATCTAGTTTCTAAAATGGCATTTGGTTTTACGACATTTTGAAAAATAAGAAATATATAGGACATTCAAAATACCTTAGAAAAAATTGAAAAATTACAAATAAAACAGATATGTACAACAGTTAAACTACCCTCTTTGGCCGTGTAAGCGATGTACATATCTTTCCATGAACAATTTTTTGTCAGTTTTTAATTAGTAAGGTTTTTTCATGCACGGTCGTTTAACAATTGTTAAATTTTTTTAGAAAGTTTTTTAGTAAGGCTGTTTATGTGTAAAATGAATGTTTCTTTGTTTGTCCCTTACGCGTTCCTAAACCATTGAACCGATTGCGATGAAACTTTGGTTATGTGTTGTACGCATGCCCGCGAAGATTACTATATATAATGGTGAGCTCTGGCGCTATAAAATTATTTCCTATTCCATTCATCCGGTTGCGATGAAACTTTGGTGAGTTGTTGTGCGCACACGGAGAAAAATATTATTCGAAAAAAAACGGTAATTTTAATAGTAAAAACGGTTAAAAATGGGACTGAAGTTCTTACGAACAAATTAACAGGGTTTCAATGTTTATTGGCGGGAACATGTAAGAATAATTTGTTGATATACGTAATTTCGTACGTATACGTAATTTGTTCGTAAGAACTTCAGTCCCGTTTTTAACCGTATACCTACTGTTGAGCTCTGGTGTTTTGAAATTTGCATACATTTTTTTACAATAGGCGCGCGTGAGTTGTTGGAAAAATGTGTGGACTTCACATAGTTTAAAGGCGGGAAGGGAAGGAGGGAGGGGGAAGGGAAACCGGGAGTTAAAAGGGGAACGACGAAGGGGGAGGGGTTTGCGGGAGGAGGGGACGAGGGAGCGTGGAAGACGGGGAAGGTGGAAGGGGAACGCGGGAAGAGGGAAGGAACAATTTCTTTTTTTATGTGGCATGCCGGGTACTCGCTAGTGTTATATAAAGAAGAGTGTTCCGGTGTAGGTTTGTGGATTTGTTTTTTAAACAAATCTTCAGTTTTATTCCGAGATATATGAAATTTTACACACTCTACATCTGATTTAGAAAACTTCTGCGTAAAGCCCGTGCAACGCTGGGAACTTCACCTAAGCTATTATATTATAAACTTTTCGCGATATTCTAAAACTTATCACAGCAAGTTTTTGCCAATGTTTATTCCACCATTCAAGATTTCGTCTTATAATATTTCGTGCAGGAACTGAAGGAGGAGACACTGCCTGCAAGCTGGCAAGAAAGTGGGGTTATGACGTGAAAGGAATACCCACCAACCAGGCAAAGATAATATTCGCAGAGGGTAACTACTGGGGCCGGTCCATCGCGGCCATCTCCACGTCCAACGACCTGGAGAGCGTAGAGGGATACGGACCCTTCATGCCGGGATTCGAAACCATCCCCTACAATGACACTGGGGCTCTTGAGGTAATTAACTATTACGCTTGTATTTATTTGCATATTCATGTTTTTAACGTCACCTGATAAACTAAATTTTGTAGTTTTTTTGCTCGGCAACGCTGCAATACCCTAATTTACAACTCACCTATCGCAAATCAAAACTCAAGCGCAATATTCACCGGGGCTATTCGATTAACATTGAAAAACATCGATGTGTAATAATCCAAGTAATTTTTTATTGTTATTAACCTTCGTCATAGAAAATAAAGAAAGCCATACATGATCCATCAGTGTGTAGGTAACCAAAATGTCATGTTTCACATCAATGAAATCCAAAATTGAAAGAAAAATCCCGAGAAGTTTTTCTCATATAATTCAGTTTCTTTCACAATAATGCCTCGTTTACTAAAATCACAATCTATAGGGTGTTAAGCATTGTACTTGAGTTACTTTAACCAGTGATTCCTGACATTATTTGGAGTAAAAAAAGTAAATGAAATTTTGATCTCCGGTGACTTTATAGATGTAATTTTTTTTTGTTTTCAAAATTTTACCTTCAAAATCAAAGAAAAAAAAACTTCTACATGTCGTCCCTGGTCTCTAAGCCAAGTAACCAACCAACCCCTCACCCCGCCCCTTACTTCCCAATACCTACTGATTTTTATGTTTTTGTAGAAAAAAAAAAAACTTTAAAAATGTCATCGGAGACCAACATTTTATTAACATTTTTTACTTCAAATAATGTCAGGAATCACTGGTTAAAGTAAGTCAGGTACGATGCTTAACAACCTGTATATATAATCGTTTGCACTTTTATGAAATGGCTTATAACGAGTTAACTAATGCTATACTTTTTTTGAGGACTTTAATAGCATGATTTTAATGATTTCAAAATCGTCCGATTTTTAGTAACAAAAAACTTTGGGATTTGCGAGTTCTCCCTAAGAAGTTCCTTGAGTTCTCATATCGTTTGCCCTCTTTAAAGATGGCGGCCGTCGAAACCGGAAGACCGCTCAAAATTCGTTAGGCTGGAATCATCAACGGTTCACTCGAGTGAAGGTTTACTCTATGGTTACTCGAGCGAATGTTCACATCTTCATTTCACTTTTGTTTCATTTCTTATTCAGACGTGTCATTCCGAGTGAAATAGGTGGAATAAAATACAGAAATGAACGATTAGTGAACCGTCTGATTCCAGCCTTACGGCAAAGAGAGTCATTCATGCAGTTATTTTATATAAAATATGGTTTAATCTTTTTATTGTTTGAACTTTGTTCGTTTTAATAAAAGTCTTGTAATGTTAGAAATTCATTCCGTTCCTTCCACAGTTTAAACTTTATTCGTTTTAATAACAGCTTTGTATTGTTTGAAATTCATTCCCTTTCTTTCACAGTTAAAACTTCATTCGTTTTATTAACAGCTTCGTAATGTTTGAAATTCATTCCTTTTCTTCCACAGTTCTTCATTCGTTTTAATAACAGATTTGTAATGTTTGAAATTCGTTCCTTTTCTTCCACAGTTTAAACTTCATTCGTTTTAATAACAGCTTTGTATTGTTTGAACTTCGTTCGTTTAAATTTTAAATAATAGCTTTGTATTATTAAAACTTAATTTGTTTTAATAAGAGCTGTATTGCTTGAATTTAATTCCTTTTAGTTTGAACTTCTTACTGAATTATAACTAGCTATCTTTCTTAACTTTAACAGCACAAAGCATTCTTTTAGGGTGAATTTCCTATTTAAAAAAAATTAAGTTTTGTACTATTTCAACTAACAGCTCTGTATTGTTTCAGGAAGCCCTGAAGGACCCCAACGTGTGCGCCTTCATGGTGGAACCCATTCAGGGCGAGGCCGGCATCATAGTGCCGAGCGACGGTTACCTCACAAAAGTCAGGGAATTGTGCACTAAATACAATGTGCTGTGGATCGCTGATGAGGTAATTCTATAGTTATTTCTACCAGAAAAGGTTATTTGATATTATGTGATTTGTGTTATTTCACAATTAATAATGAGCAGAGGCCCTAGAACACTCGCTCGATAACGATCGATAGGATAACTATCGGTAACTTCTCATCGTTCCCTAGGACAACTGCACATCGCGAACGTACAAATCACAGTTGATGTCGAATATGTAAAGGACACTTAGTAATTGTGAACTGTCACTTATTCGTTGGCGATCTGTAGTCATGCTATGACGGCCGGCGTAGTTCAGCCAACGCCCTACCGTTTCCATTCCGAAGGCCGCGAGTTGGAACCCGGCGTGCGCAAATAAATTTTATTTAATTGATATGTGTTATTTCACAATTAATTATTTAAAATAATATATAGTATATTTGCGGCACGTTCCAGAGTGGAAGATACTCTTAGTATCGCCCTGGTGTAAGACCACCATTCAGAATTGAAACGTTGCTTGAAATGGCTTTAGCCGTGTTTAGTGACTAGATCTGAATAGCCAGGAACTTCCCCACCTTCCTCTTCCTCGTCTCCTTCCCTTCCCCACTTACCTTTAGCCTCATAACATACCCCATATTGTGTATGCCATAGTCTCACTGGCTCCAGACGGGAGCAGTTGAGACTCTTGTGAGGTATTCACTGTAAAAAAAAAAAAAAAACACAGTACCAAAATAATTCCCCTCAAGGCGTATGTCATCTTGAGGGAAGCTGTATGGAGAGTCTTGTTAGGAATCTGGGGGTCAGTGTGTCCAGGAGTGACGAACGTACGAATCCATCCCGCACACTGCCGGTGCAAGGCAATGTTCAGAGAGTCCTGCTGGAGGAGTCAAACGTCAAATCCAAAAATCAATTCTTATTTTTTAGTATTCATTATGTACACAGATTATTAGTAAAGATCAATCGAAAATAGTACGAACAGTTTTGTAAATGTAAACTGTGCTGTGTAAATTATTGTCCAAAAACATATTTTACCTCCATTTAAGTAACACCACTCAGAACTCAGAAGATGTGCGTAAGTATATTTAGAGAATAAAAAACAATTTTATTTGATGGTGTAATGTAATTTTATTTATTTTTGTAATCCAGGTCCAGACCGGGTTGGGTCGTACTGGCAAGTTACTTTGTGTCCACCACGAGAATGCCCGCCCGGATATTGTAGTTCTCGGAAAAGCAGTTTCCGGTGGACTGTATCCGGTGTCCTGCATCCTGGCCGATGATCCCGTCATGCTGGTGATGAAACCAGGTAAATCAATAATTTTAGCGTAAAACCAGCCAGAAGTAAAGATTAAAGCCAGATGTATAACAATGATTTGAAATTTGAAATCATAAAAAATAGTCATAAATATAGTACTTTCTCAACCCTGTTATTCTCTCTTTTCTTTGCTCTACCTCATTTCCTTTCGCCTCTCAATATTTTCGAAAATATGAGTTGTCATAATCTTATAGGCTGGAAGTCCCCTTCTGTGTTGAGCTTTTCTTGGAAAAAGCTGAGTAGGTGTACAGGTAATCTCTAATTTTACAAATTTTAATTTTCCGGTATAATGCATATTTTTGAACATCAATATATTATTAAAAACAACAGTCAATCTAATTATTAAAACGAAGTGTTAGTTGTGGCGTCATGACATTTTCAAAGCTTTTTTTCTTGACATTTTTTATAACGAAATCCCGGCGTGCGCAAATGGATTTTCTTCTTCGTCTTCTTGCCCTATACGGGTCGGGGACTCACTGCATCGACAAGACTCCTCCATACGTCCCTGTCTTGCGCCGATTGTTCGGCCTCCGTCCATGGCAGACCCATCCTCTCCTCGCACAGTTTTTGGAGTTGCCTCGCCCAACTGTGTCTGGGGCGACCCACTGGATGTCTACCCTCTGGAATGGCACTCAGTATTTTCCTCGGAATTCGGTTATCAGACATTCTTTGTACATGCCCAAGCCACCTCAGTTGCGATTTTCCTACGAAGAATAGCAGTGGTTCAATGCTTAGATCATCTCGGATCGTATTGCAAATGGATTTTATTTAATTAATTTATTTAACAATTAATTCACGAAAAATAATATATTCGTATCTTTGCGGCATGTATATGGTGAAAGATCACCTTTCAGAATCAAAACGTTGCTTGAAATGGCTATAGCCATGATTACGATTAGTGATCAGATCTGAATAGTCAGATACTCTCCACCTATTGGGAGCAGTTGGGAATCTATACATTAAGAAGTATATAATGTTTTGTTATTTTTAATTGTTCAAAGTACAAACTGGAATAGTACACCACAAACTTCGCAATAGAAAGTGGTATACCTCCCCGCCCACGCCTTTCTCTGTCGCACGTATATTTTTACGCATCTTTCTGTTTTGTCAGTAAGTGACTGTTAAGTCAGTAAGTGACTGTACCTGCACTAGAATGGATCGTATCAAATTCAGGTCAGCATTTCAAATTCTAGTACACGCTTTACTCGCCTTTAATAGCCATCTTTCGCATCGTACAGTCATCAGAGACATGCGTTCACTTTCAATAGACAGTATCCAACCTATTTCATTACAAGAAGTTACGTAATTCCAAAATTCTCGTTAATCAGGCACCCACGGATCAACTTTCGGAGGAAACCCTCTGGGCTGCCGTGTCGCCATCGAAGCTCTGGACATAGTGTTGGACGAGAAGTTGTCGGAGAATGCTGCTAAACTCGGCCTGATCATGAGGAAGAGGCTCGACTGTCTCAACAAGAAGGTGGTCAAGGAGGTGCGGGGAAAGGGTCTGCTTCACGCCATTGAAATTAACACTGGTAAGTTGCAAAACAATCATGAGGTGACAGTGGGACAAACGGACATGGGGCACATGGTAAAGAACCATCGATAATCAAATGTGGTGTCGAGCTGCCATCATAGTGTTAGTACGTTTTGTTATTTTTAGTTCTACCGACATAAATCTTAACTCCTCAGGCCTCGCATATTTTGTCAAAAGTCAAAATATTTCCGCCTTGCAAGAAAATCCAAATAATTGAAAAACTGTTTTTGAAAGGTGATATACCTAGTCTTTCAAATGTTATAATTCGGAAAAAACATGTAATTGTCGAAACATATTTTTTTATCTAAACATAAATACCTAAGTCTTAAAAATGGCACATATTTGGTTAACAAACTACTATGAAAAAAGAAGAAAAAAAACATGCACAACATTTTTAAAACGTTATCGTCACCTCACTTTTTTATCGTTTCATGTAAAAAATAAAAAAAATACCAAAGTTATATTTTTGTTTTATAAAGGTCATTTTAATTATTTATTGATAATATAATAGATATAGATCAAATTTCTCGCCATGTAAGATAGTAAGTAGTAAGGGAGTCACAACGATTTCTATAAGACCTATGTGAAGCGAATAGCTCATCCTGAGAGGTACTGTATTACTTGGAGCTGCGAAAACGAACGGTTTCCGCTAAAAATAGAGCAATAATTTGTGTTGTTTTAATCGAGGCAATATTATGTAACGCGTAATCGTCATGTGGATTTTTTTATGTGACACCTCACAAGAACTCCCCCTTTTTATGTGACACCTCTCGCAACATTCAATCCCTCCTCCAATCGCCTCCAACTCCTCCTGTCCTCAGCGGCTGACATCCAGTTTGTTACCTGGAGAACTGTGTAATAAAACTAAGACTTATAACTAGTGACTTAAAATATACTTATTTATATGAATGAGTGGGTATTTACTCGTATTATGACAACTTATATTTACAAACACATATTGCTATAATTATTGCCCATGCTGTCAGTGATAAGTTATGAAAAAATATTACAAAAAAGAAGTTTACGCTTAATAAGTCTTTATTTAGACTAAAAGCTCTTAAAAACAGGAACGAGTGTGTAGGACGGCCTGGAGGCTAATTTCCTCTCTAGTATACTAGACAAATATGTCTCAAAATCTCTCCAACTCTTCACGGTACTTTGGTACCCACCATGGGTATACCCTATTTATTGCCGCGAAATCCATCGAATTACTCTATAACCATTTGTCTTCTCCACCCGGACTCTCTCGACCCATCGTCTTGCACCGTAGCGGAATTCATACTTTCGTCACTGGACGCACTGCCCCCTGAATCCCTATCCACCCCTCATACCTTTTCCTTCCCAGTATTTCCTCTCCTTCCTTTTCTTGAAAAGACCTTCAACACAGAGTTCCTAAAGATGACATCGACCCCGAGGGAAATTATTTTCCTATGTCTAAAATCCGTCTATGTCTCGTAGCTCGATAGTTCGCAGAAATTTCACAGAAATCATCACCTATATCGACATCGGATTATATGCACTAACAAAGTGCCAAAATATACATGCAAATATGCACTTAAAAAGGCCGAAATGTGCACTAAAAACTCTTGATATGCCCAAAATATGCACAATGCAAAATCAATAAACCATTTTTATTTTTATATATTTTGAGTAAAGACTACAAAATCAGCGAAATATTCTTAAAATTATGCATAGTTTTTGTGACAATGTACAATTAAGTATTTTTCCAAATTTTCGATCGCAAATTTGTGACGTATGTCATCCAGTATTAATTTGTAAGCGGAAAACGACCCCTCTACGGTTGTCGTCATTGGACAAAATTTTAAATTGGGCGCTGTGAGGTTGATGTAGACAATGTTCTTCATGTCTTCAAGACTCGGGTTTTTAAGCAAAATGGCCTCTAACTTTTTGCAAATCTTTTCTGATATTGAATTGAGGGCGTTGGCAAGTTCGATCATTGTTTACAGTATTTCTATTGATTGAAATAGAGGAAGGTTTTTTTGTTTCCAATTATTCATGGCATCTGGTAACTTGTGGAAATGTTTTGAGATGTATGATGTTGATAATGTAACTTTACTGAAATGCATTGGCTTCAGAACTGTCAAATTGATCAACGAAATATGCACGATTGGGAAAAAACGCAAAAATATGCATTAACGCCGTAATAAGAGAGTTATGCATTTGCATTTGCATATGCAAATATGCAAATGCATAAAATCCGATGTCTACCTATAACTATTGATCTCAAAACCAGTTTACCCTTTCTTCTCATTTGCCCTTTTAAGTGGGGATGGGGACCCATGCACATCTTTAATTTTATGAAAAAAAAACCATCAAACATCACTTAGTCTATCAAACATCACTTGGTCTAAAATAATACAAAAACCTTACCTCAACAAATTGACTTTAGTAACTTCGATTGCCTTACTTCATATCAGTCCACGCTTGCCCTCAATCATCTGTGTAGGTACCCCTTTATTTAATTAATCTAGGAATATAATGTTGGGTATTTAATATATAATATATGTATTTTAGATTACATCAGTGCCTGGGAGGTCTGCCTGAAACTGATGGATGCTGGACTTCTGACTAAGATGACTCACGAGAAGAACCTGCGGCTGTCTCCAGCGCTGGTCATCACGGAGACTCAGCTCCATGAAGCCATGGATATTCTGGAGACCACGCTGAATAAACTGTGATAAATTCATGAATACGTACAATGATAATAAATCATAGTTATGGGTGACAGAGGTGAGGGAAAGGATAAACAACTCAGGGAATATCCGCATCTGGAATCCATCCAACATCGACGCATATTTCATAAAGATACTGCCACTCACAATCTAATACCACACCCCTCTAAAGGCTTTATTATCACACTTTCATGTATATTTAATACTTTTTTGCTTTTTCATGTATTTGTCTTTATAATATAATCAAATGTATGTAGGTACTTCATTCAAAATATAATAACTCCAAACCAATCGTAAACAAACTATAAAAAAAATGTAAGATAACTAAACACATTTTTCGAGAATATACCAACTATACACACACTTAAAATATATAAATGTATACATATTTTTTTTATAAATAAACAGTTTAAAATAATCACTAATTTAAAAAATAAATAAAGAAGAAACTTTCTACTACAACACATAAATACTTGTCACACTTAAACATAACCACGTAAACACCTCAGCACAGGTTCTCCTAGTGAGGTGTTCACGAAACATACAATATTACCCAACCACAGTTTCACATTCACTAACCTACCTTACACACAACACAACAAAAAGCTCATAAATTATGTTATTAGCCATTATGTATAAATATTAATAACTTTATTTGAACACTGTAATATTATATAGAAATAAAAAAAAAACAAAAAAAAACTTTTTATGAAATGTTCGGGACTGCACTAATATCCCCTTAGCCGCAATAAGTAAGAACTTCTATATGTTTTTAATGTGGTTTTGGTTTTGAGTTTAGTTTTAATATTATTTAATGAATAACTGATAAATTAAGAAAAAGGAATAAATTTTTTATATTCTATTACACCTACATAAATTAAATATAATATCTTACAATATGTATTTATGTGTTATACAAGTAAATTATCGGTACTGTATTTTCCAAAAGTAAATAAAGCAATTTAATTAATAACACTGTTCGTATGATTTTATTTTTATTATTACTATGTGAACCCCCCCCCCCCCCCCCCCCCTCCTTAATAATAATATTAAATATTCATTAAAATCAAATCAAAAAATGTACCAGTATTACAGTACGAAATTATAAACCTACAGCTTCGTCAAAATAATGTCCAAATATTGGACATATTATTATTCTTAATGAGTATTTGGTAATAGTAAAAAAATAAACATAGTGTAGTTTGCGGAATTCCCTCTCGGTAGGCGCCATATAAGCGCCTTAAAATGGGCTTACAATCTGCGTAGCTTTGAAGTTATGTAGTTTGCGGAATCTCTTTTCGACAGGCGCCACATACGCGCTTTAAAAAAAGAATTTCCGCAATCTACTTAGGTTTGAAGTTTCGTAGTTTAGGGAATCTCTTCTCTAGACGCCAATTGTGCGCCTTAAAAAAAATTCTGTAATCTTCGTATCTCTGAAGTAGCAGGTGCCATATATGCGACTTAAAAAAATAATTTCCTCATTCCACGTAGCTTTGCAGTTTTGTAGTTTCCTGAATCTCTTCTCGGCAGGCGTCAAATAATGGGGTTTTCGCAATTTTCGTAACTTTGCTGTTTGTGGAGCTTGCGGAATCTCCACTCGAGAATGTTCGCCTTCTACTTAGTTTTCAAGTTGTATAAATCCGGAATCTCTTCTCGGCAGGCGCCAATAAAGCACCTTAAGAAAATATTATAAGAAATCTCCGTAGCTTTGCTGCTTGTACAGTTTTAGAAAACTCTACTCGGCGGCGTCAAATATGTGCATTAAAAAAAAAATTCCTCAATCTACTTACTTTTGAAGTTGTGTAGTTTACTGAATCTCTTCTCGGCAGGCATCAAACATGGGTCGATTTCCGCAATCTACGTAGTTTCGCAATTTTTTAGTTTGCGTAATCTCTTCTCGACAAGCGCCAAGATGCATATTAAAATGGGGTTTCACAATTTTCAAATAAAAAACCACATGGAATTTTTATATTTTATACACACTACCACCGATTAATTAATATATTTAGCGTAAATTAACCGCTTGCAAAACGACAATACTTCATCAAAAAGTCTATCCTTGGAAATCAATATTGTGGAGGTTTTGAAAAATGTAGTTTTTAAAAAAGAAATCATTTCAAAATACGCATCCAAAAGTAGTAAAACATCTAAACGAATGGTTTTGTGTATGTCTAAATTATATTATTAAAATAAAGCATAATAACATGTAAGTTACATTAATTGTACCATTTAAAGGTTTCCACTTGAGTATTATAATACAGGGAGTAACAGTAGGTACCCGAAAGATTTTAACCAGCGATTCCTGTGCATATTTGGAGTGAAAAAAAAAGGAAATGTTATTTTGCTGTTGCTGCAGAAGATCGACCTTTAGATGTAATTAATTGTTCAACGGGCCAAACGCTGATACGAACTGATGGGTGAATTGGTGGGTGAACTGACCATTCGGACTGTGGGTAAATTTCTATTACACGTACGTTTCGGCCCACGTTTTGGAGTGAAGTGTGAACTTTAGTGTAATGCATGGCCACTTATCCCTAGTTGAGAAATTACGTTTATGAAAGTTTTTATGAAATATAAATTTACACGCATATTTTTCCATCAATCTGTACCGACTGAAGTCGTCGTTTCTCTTAGTATGCAGTAATAATGTAATTTCCATAATCAGTGCATATTAGAAGTGCGGCGGTTAGGGGAATAATAAACAAATTCTCAATAAAATACTTCTGAAACTACTGAAAAATGTTTTTATTTTTATTTTTGGAGTATGGCATCACCGCACGCAGTAGCCATCAGAAAAAAAATTCAGCTGTTTACTGAAACGTCATAATAGTGTTGCGAATTGCTCGGATTCCCAAAAATGAGTCCAACATTGGTTAAAATGTTATGCTGTTAGTCAAAATATCAATTATTTTTTAAACATTCACAGTTTTTAATATTTAGGTAAGTTTTAAGCTATGTTTATGTTGTTTTTTGATGCATTGCAACCATTTGCAATAATTCTTGACAGTATAGATGTAGGTACTGTTATTGAGATCAATTTCACAGTATTTTTCCCAATTGAAACCGCAATATAATCACATATCTTATGTTCATAAAAGACAACCAACAATAAAATTAAGGTTATCAGGTTTGCAACCATTTCTTCAAATAAAAATTATCATTTATTTTCATCTTGATGCAGCTTAGGCGATAGTTTACGTACAAATTATTATTAGGGACAATCTGCATGCTCTTTCACATAAATGATACTGGTACTCGGCTCTGAACTAAATAAAATCTGCTCATCTTGGTTTATCCACTGTCATAATGTCGAAAACAAACATTTTTATTGTTTCTTACTTACATATTTTGGAAAATTCGTATTTGCGCATCCCAAAAATCTCTAATCTGAAAAATATGACTACGATAATGTGAAATTATTACATAGAACCCTTTTTACTGCCATTTTCTGCCATGCGACAATGGGCGAAAACAAGGTGTTAAAAGCAATGACGTTACAATACATCTAGACTTGCTATTGTCTCCCAAACTCAAAATTAAATGTGGCAAGTAAGATACACTTTTATGTTTCCAGTAAATTCTTAATTCAAAAGTTGTTCGTGTATGACAAACATAGATATTCAAAAGAATGTGTGCGTATGAATGAAATAAACGGTAGGACCGGGCGGCACTCCTTTCTTTTAAAGTTCCGTGGAATTCCGCCTCAAGGCCAACTAGAGTAGAAGGCATGGGAGATTTTGAGGTGTCAAGTGATCAAGCTATAATAGAGCAACGATAGTTTGCAAATGGCGGCGATTGTTAATACATATACTGCTGATTGCTGTGTTGTTTTACCACAAGCATATAAAATACACAGAGTGTTTAGACTATTTTGAACAGTAAAGTTAACTTAACAACAGGACTTACTTCATGATTTGGCTGTTGCGCCAGACTCTGTACTCATTTTCTAATGACACATAAAATCTTCAGGCAGAAAATAATTGCATTATTTATGATAATCGATAATAATATGTAATTTGTGTACTTAAAAATAAAATGTTATTCCTTGGCTTTTATTAGTGTTTATCGAGTAATGAAAACATTTTCTCATCACACACGAGGGCATTTTGGCACTTTTTTAATGCAATTTACTTAGAGGTAGCACATAACCTTACATGACGCATGGCAGTTTAGTACTGAAACTACAAAATCGAAAACACTACAATAAACTTTTTCACATAGTACTCTTCTTAGGGTGAATTGCCTTATACACAAAAAAAAAACAACTTTTTTTGACTTGCCAGTTTGAGATTTCTGGAGCGCGTCTATGTAAAGAAGATTTTGTGTTGTACCACTATCTTACATATATTTTAATGAAATTTTTACTTAGTACTCACCCCAGCTATAAAAATAGTTTCTGAAATTAAAGGGTACTTTGTAGTACAACTCGATAAACCCAAGTTAGTTTTGGGTTTTTATAATATTATTTTAGTTTATTACAGAAAGCGTGCAGTAGAACATATTGTTCTTGTTTTCATCACCCGTAAAGAAAAATATTGTACCCAATGATATTACGTTACATGTTATTGTCTCAAAATTTAAAACAAAATATGGCAAATAATGAACACCTTTAAGTTTCCAGTAAATTCTTAATTCAAATGTTGTTTGTGTATGACAAAAATAAATACATTCAAATAACGAAATAGATATAGAACCGGCCGGTGTTTTTATATTTAAAAGTTGCATTGAAGAGTATGTCCTACATCACAGGTGCGAATGCGATGACCATGTGCTTACTCGCTTACACTAAAGATAAATACGGAACCCTATATAAAACGACCTACTGTCAGTAGGCTGCCCTTCTTATTTGTTGCTACGTTTGCTACCTCACTTTCTCTAAAACTACTAAATTGAAAGTACGACAAATACCGCATCTTTTGCTTGCCACGTGGAGATCTCTACAACAAGTCTATATTTTTTATAAAGTCATAGATTGTGACCTGTTGAGTTATCTGCATTAATGAACCTCGGTTAAAAATTGTCAATTATGCACATTTTATTAAATTTATGTGAATAAGTTATGGAAATAAATTACCGATGTCGGGAAAACCCGCTTTTATTAGTTTCGTTAAACAAAGTGATTTTCATAATTTGATATTTAAATAGACTTGCATTTGACTGCACTCTAGCAGCTGTCAATATTGGTGCCTACTTTTCAACTGGTAATTTAAAGAACATAATATTTTCTTTCTATGCATTTATATCATCTACAATAATTTTACTAAGCTGTTTTAAAGCTAGCCAATGTCAAAGTATATGATTTCCTAAAATCTTGCATTTGTAATTCTAATGGGCTCTACACACGGTGCTGCGAACAGCCGGCTGTTAGCAGCTGGCTATTGTCTCCTGTCTCCCTTTTCCTCGTGCGAACCCGTAACATTCTGTTTCACGTTGTCTTCTGTCTCTTTTATTAACACAACAAATTCAATATCACCATCTCATTTCATCAGTTGGTACTAACAGCAGACGGTTTCTTCCAATTTGCAGTCAACGTGAAACAGAGTGTTACGGGTTCGCATGGGAAAAAAAGAGATGGGAGACATCCTCCAACCTTCGATTTTTAGCCAGCTGCCAAAAGCTGCTGTTCGCAGCATGGTGTGTAGATAGTATTAGGCGATCCGCTCACTGAGGCAACTGAAAACTGTCAACTGGCAACTGTCTTTGTATAACAATGTAATGGCCCACACACTTCACAATCACTCAAAAACCCATTGTCAATGGTAACGCAAGCGGTGACTCGCGAGTCGCACTGCTGATTGCCGTGGCCGGCCGTTACTAGTTGCCAGCTGTCAGCTGATTGTTCTTCGTCTATGGTTAAACAAGCTTTTTGACCGATCAATTAGAAACCAGCCGTTTTTAGTTTGGTTTCAGTTGCCTCGTCAGCGGAGCGCCTAACTTTAAATAACTTTTATTTTAAATCCCTTTTTTTCATTCTTTTTGAGCCTGCTTTTAATTAGAACAAGCAAAAGTTTTATTCTACTGACCTAGGTAGGATAATGAATTGGCATGTGATTTTTTATTTGAATCGTGCATTTATTAATTACGTAACTTTTTGACGGCCTCTGTTCTCTTCGACAGGTTCTCGACTAGAACTAGCGATCCGAAGGTCGCGGGTTTAATTCCCGGCGTGCATAAGTAAATTTTATTTGATTGATTTGTGTTTACACTTTTTCACACACACACTGTTTTCACACTTAAAATAATATAATGTATATTTGCAGCATGTTCCAGAGTGGAAAATCCTCTCAGTTACCCCAGGTGTAAGACCACCATTCAGAATTGAAACGTTGCTTGAAGTGGCTTTAGTCGTGTTTGGTGACAAGATCTGAATAGCCAGGTACTTTCCCACCTTCCTCTTCCTCATCCCTTTCCCCTCCCAACTTATTTTCAGCCTCCCAACATACCCCAATTGGAGAAGCCATAGTCTCACTGGCTCCAGACGGAGCAATTGGGACTCCGGTTTACAGCTTTTCCAAGACGTACACTGGTGTCCATGTATAATATCGCGGGCTGCATCCTACAATGTGAATTTTCTCCTGATGATAGCCAACCTCCGACAGGACAAGGCACCAGAAGAAGAAAGACCATTAGAATATAAATACGTATTTCATTTCTTTCAGGAATAACCTACAACAAGCATCATGGCCTGGCCGCTGAGAGACCACGAGATAAACCGCATCACCTCCTTCTTCCACTTGGCCGTGTTCCTGCTAACTTGCACGGCCATGGCGCAGTCGGGCTGGTTCCGGATCCGCGGACTCCAGTGCGCCCCGCACCTCGGCCTGACCCCGTTCTTCGGCTTCGGGGACTTCAGCAGCGCGCAGCCCAACTCCCCGCCACCCATCCACCAAAGGAACGGAGACATTGATGTGGAGATGCCGGCGCCCGTCACACTGGCTTATCTCTTCCCTCAACATGAACGTAAGCACTTTATATTACATTTGTTGAATGTCCGATGACACTCCGTGGACTGTAAAAGAGGTGTTGGTTATCCAACAAATGGTTCCCGGGTCGCCTCCCAAAAAAACAACATTACTAATTCGACCTTGTACCTTGTACCCATATAACCTAATAGCTGCATAAAACTATGAAATGGGGGCCTCTTTATTCTATTTGTTGCATTATAACCACTTGAACGATAGATTTAAAATTTCCTAAAACATTTAATTTTTATAGTGATTAAAATGTAGCAAAACTCACAGGATTTGCCAATAAATAACTTTTATCATTATTTCTCAGTAATTTTTATCATTTTTATTTATAAAATGAATGTTTCTTTGTTTGTCCCGTATGCTTTCCTGTACCATTAATCTGGTTACAATAAAAATTGGGTGAGTTGTTGTGCGCAAGCCTGCGAAAGTTTCTATATATTATGGGGAGCTCTGGCGTTATGAAATTTGTAAAAAAAATTATAGTAGATGGCAAGCGAGTTGTTTGAAAAATGTGTGTAATTCATTTAGAAGGGAAATGCGGGAGGGGGTTTTCACAGGATGGTGGGGCTTAGGAGGGGGGGAAGGAGGGAGGACATCACGGGGGAGGGATTACAAAGGAGACATAGTAGCGGTAGGCGATAGCAGGGTGTAAATTTGGAAAATCCATGCTTCACAGAGAGATAGCTGTATGTGGCATGCTGACGCATCGGAAAACCTGTTTTATTTGTGTACACACCGGATTGAAAAACAAAAAAATATTGTATATCCAAAAGCACTTTGTTTACCTGTCATTGGCCGTACGTACTCCGGTGCACCATCGATTTTGGAAGCGATTTTGTCCCTTATGTATAAAGAAATTGTGTGAAGAACAAGGTCAGAATCGCTTGGGCCATTCTCGTTCTTGATGTAACGAAATACTGCATAGCGTCTAGCCTCTCCAAATAATTCAAATTAATTCACGATGACGCGCCGGGCATCAAAGATGGCGGACAAAATGGCTGCCGCTTGATAATATGAGTCATATTCGAAGTCTGTATTTTTTCATTGTCCAAATCCATTGTGGAAAGCATAGATTTGAGTGATTATTAGGAAAATCGTTTTATCTACATTATTTTGATGTAATTTTTGTAATATTTCACAAAAAAATGTAAAAAAAATTGAGTTCGTAAGAAAGGTGAGAACTGTCAAATATTTTACTTAAAAAATATATTTTTCCTATGCTGGCTTTCAACAGGTTAAACAGAATTAAAAAAACAAACACTTTCTTACTTTGAGTGGCATTGCATCGCATGCCGGGTACTCGCTAGTTCTAGAAAATGTTGTGCATATCAGTATTATTTATTAACACGTAAATTGCTGTTAATAGGTACTGCATTAATTGTGCAGAATGGTTAGCAAAACAAGTATGTTCCCGATCTCTTTTGAGAAGTATTATGGCTAGAAAATTTTCCTATCTTGTTTAGGTAAGAACTTAAAAAAATATATATATTAATTAAATCTTTTTTTATAGCACTGGCCTGTATTTCTCCAAGACTAGTCAACCTGATGAGGATAATCCTCCTTCTTTGCTTCATGGTAGTCCTGTTCTCCTTGCTTGGCATATTCCTCAACGTGTCCAACTTGAAGAACGAGAATGTGCGCCTCATCCAGAAGAACGGGGTCCTGAGCGTGTTCTGCGTGCTGTGGGTGATCGCCATCGTTGGCGTCTGTTACTACGTCACTCTCGTCATAGAGGAAGAAACCAGTTTGGGATCCTTCAAGACTGTTGGCGTCAACTTTGAATATGGATTCTTTACCATTACGGCAGCTGGTGAGACACCTTTTTATAAATTTATTTTGAATTCAAATAAAAATGTTTAATTTTACAATGGATTTCTTAAATTGCCCATCCACATATGAAAAATTAACCAAGGTTAGTATATATCTTATATAATGTCGTTAAAAAGTGTAGGTCGCACAATTATGGTTGAGGCGAGAAACACATACATATTTACGTGTTTATAGCGATTGACCAGCGGCTGAGAATAAAAGTTTAAAAATGCTTGCAACTGCACAGGGAGGTTCCAATGAGAAAGATCGATTATTCCCTGTATCAAATGTCTTAAAAAAAAATATTTCATTCAAAACTTGCTTTAATATACACCTACATTCAAGTAAGCAATAAAAATGCTCAAAACGCACAATGATAAATTATTAAATATCGTGTACTTCTTGCAAGTATTTTTTGATCTTAAGTATTTATAATTTTTTAATAATGTCTAAACAAAATAAGTGTGTAAAATTTTTTTTAAATATATAATTTTGTAAGACCTTAAATAAATAGAAAAACTGAGGTATTTTTGTGACAAAACACGTTCTCGGATTTATTTTTTAATAATTTTAATTTAACTAAAACTAAATTTCTGAAAACTGTGTTTACTAGATTACGTATTGATTTATTTTGTTGTATAATTAAATGATTTGAAATTTGTGTTGTTTAATAGAATCTATCATTTGAAAATTGAACAAATCGGCCAACGACCGACGGTATAACCTTTAAAAGCCACCGAGTCAGGTTTTTCCCTTCAGCTCATTTCAAATCTGCCGCCTCGGTACATACAGGCTTGTTCGGCGCGCAGGCGCAATGGACAATAAAGTGCGTAGTCAGTGGAACTATGCGTCGCTTTCATTTTTGGCTGATTTTGCAACAGTTTTTTTAGCAATTGTAAAATTAGGAATTTCATTTAACAATCTCATTACGGAGGAATAAACATAAGTATTTTATTCAAATGTTTAATATAATGTAATATTAGAGTAGTTAACCTAAAAAAATACATTTCTCTTTTGGATTTACTTCCAGTCTCTGTTATATTATATTTTGTTTCGTGTTTTAGAGGATTTATGTGCATTTTAAAACTAATTTAAACTATCATGGTGCCCAGAAACCTGAATTTTAAATTGATTTAAAAAATTGCATGTGATTGTTCAAAGGGAAAGAATGTTATCTTTATTCTCAAAGTGTAAAAACAAAATATTTGTAACATTGCACACAATATAAATAATTTCATAAACTAATCCTTATTTAAAAAAACACTCTTAATATCGGCGCATAGATCAAACAATGGGATATAAAAATTCAAACACAGACGTAAGTGGTAATTTATCTGCTCAGTGATACATCATTTTATTTATATAAACATTGCCCCAAAACAATTATTTTGAGTTATTTATGAATAGTTTAGATATGAATGCGTTATTTGAGCAATGTCTACATAAAAAATGGTCCTGTGAAACACGTTTACATAATTACGGTTTCAAAAAGAATTATTGCTCGGCGAGACGAGATTAAAAAATACAGAGAAATAAATAGACATTACCCATACATTCAAATGCAGCCTTACAAGTGACGCTACCGCTACCCGTCATACTATTTTGCTAGTATAGCGTCTAGCGGCGATTTCAAACAGTAATAATAGTATGGAAAATACAGACGAGTGGCGATCGTGTCGCTTGAACGTAGCTCCATGGAAGAACGGCGTAAAGGTTAAACCTCAAAATCTCCTTCTTAGGAACTCCTTTTCGGTTATGGTTTTATTCTATAATGTAGAAAATTAAATTCTTTAGAAAGTGATCATTAAACATTTAAATATTTGGGCCTGAAATTCGCAAAATAAAATAAAACACGCTTTTTTGCAATGTATTTTTCTTGAATAAATCAAAACAGGTGGATGGTGTTAAACGGGAATTTAAATCTTATCACCATCAATATAAGGAGTGTTATTGTTAGCGGCCTGTTCCCGAATTTTACACGACGTGCTGCATCGCCTTAACAGTCTTTTGTCTTGCTTATGCCTACTTATTGTTTTTACCGAAAAAGGGACAGTCAGTACCTGTTGATTGAATTTGAATATTAGTGTTTGAAATGTTTTAACAAAATTTATATCAAGTATGTAATTTAAAAAAAAAGGAAGATCATAAACTATCCAACTTCTCCAGCAGGACATGAAAATCAACCAACTTCATTGTTATTTACCTATTTTGTTCAAGTACAATTTGTATCTCTTGTTTATTTATTTATTTGAGAAACAAAAAGGATATTTATAGAACATTCTTGTTGGTAATATAAAATAAAATTAAATACAAATATAAATATCCCTATACTAAATGTGTCTGCAGTAATCATATTTGCATGTACACAGAAACAAACACATAAAAAAAAAACAATTTCAGTATTTTTATACTTAACTAAAAAACTTAATTATGTATAATAATAAAAAAGAAAGAAGAAAAAATCTAATAAATAGAAAATGTTTATGAAAAAATAATAAAACAACAAACAATCTTTTATTTTGTAAGATGGTATATTAGGCATTACTCCATCCACCTAGTCCTGATGGAATAAATAATATAATAAATAGATAACTATTTCCACAATTGAATTTCAGGCGTGATATCGATCTTGGGAGCCGCTACAAACTTGCTGAGCGCCACCGTGTCGGATCAGAGCATCCAGCGTCGCCACCTGATAGAGGACTGGGATGGCTTGGAGAGCTTCAACATCGGCCCTTCCCATCGCCGCATCATCCGCTCCAACTCGGAATCCGGCCCCTTCGTTCCGGCCCCACCCAGGAGGAGTAGGACAATCCAGTCAGTCCAGTGTGACAACAGGATAGAACCCCCCAATGTTCTGGTGGACGGAGACCTGGCCATGTTGCCACCGCCTCCCCCATACACGCCCTGAAACTCTATGTAGTTTGAACTCGTCAAGAATTCAAATTGCATTTGAAAAACGCACTTACCAAATTTAACAAACAATAAGTTTGTAGGGTACTAGTATTGGATTCACTTATTGATTTCAACCTTCAATACTGCTGTTACAATTTTACCCATTTAGATTAAAATTAATATATTATCAGCTGTTCGAATGAAATAAATAAACTCAACTTAGCCTAATTGATGGTTGAAATTAAGTGTGGATGTATGTGCATAACAGGTACCTACTGTTAGTTGTAGGATAGTTTGTATATTATGTATTGCAATTGAGGTGGTTGATAATATGTGTATTTGTTATGTAAAGTAATTTGAGTCTACCAAAAGTAGTATGTATTGGATTGATTGCCTTAACTGGCAATAATATATCTATATTCCACAGTGTTTTTGATGTTTTAGTAAGATAGTTTGATGTTTTTATCGCATTAAACACGTGTAAGAGTTTCCATGAAACTATTTGCATCAGACATATCCGCTCGATGGCTTTGCATAAAATAATACGACTCTTGTCAAAAAATTGTTATTCTTGTTCCAAAAAACAGCTGACTCTCTATACTTTACAGGTATGGATGAAATCGGAAGTTTTTTTCATCAATTCTGGTGAAGTTTTCAAAATTGGGGTGACTTTTAGGGGTTAAGAAACAATATTTATATCCTGCTCTGTCTGTCCTTACTGCTAAATAATGTTAGTACAATTTGATCCGCAGTTTATATCCTTAACAGATCAACAACAATCTTTTAGGAAATTATTTTTGCTTTTTTTCAAGCGCCAAAATTACCCATTGGAAATTAAAAATTTGTACCCGTTGAGCGCCGGCGTTTCCATTTAGTAATCTGAATTACATAATTCTGTTTGTGGAATTTTTACCCTCGGCACACTACAGGGGTATTAGGTCGCAAGAGCTCGGCATACCAAAGGTTGCTGTGCATTGCTGTTTTATTTTATCTAGTATTTTGATTTTTAATTGTCACCGGGTTATATTTAAACTTATTTGCTATTTAATAGGGGTGTAATATCACAACACAAGTGAAGTCCTCTAACCTAGCATAGATCTGCTGGTCGGACAAGTTAGGTTAGTTTAATGTTCAATGTCAATAAAATGTGTAATCCCTCCGTTTAACTTGGAGATCTTCTAGTTAAGAAAAACTAAAACATTTCACAAAGTTTTATAAATATAACAAAAATTCTAGACTAAAAAAAATCTGCACAAAACCATTTTTGGAGAAAATCTTGAGATAATAAATGCTATTGTAGAGAAATAATCTTTGTACGTATATTAAATAAGTTAGTAGATATGCAAATGATTTTATTTTTGGTGCAATAATGCCAAGAATGCATTCATTTGTTTCGAAAACTAACTAAATAATGAATTTTGCATTATAAACTGTGTAGATATCGTAATGTGATACGCATAGTCAAGTACTTATCAATGCTCATCTTTTATTTTAAGGACATGTCAGTGGCTGAGTTGGCTTCGCGTTTGGGTTCCACCAAGGCGTCATGAGTTCAATTCCTCGACTGGCTATGTCCTTCATCACGACACAAGCAACATTTTCTGCTTACCGCGGTGGTAGTAGGAGATTTACAAAAATCCGGTTATTATTAACACAAGAATATTTGTCTTTCTTAAAAAAAAGTAGAGTAATCTCATAACACATTTGTATACAATTCCAGTGGGAATTAATACTCGACTAATTATTGATGGAGACTAATATAGAAGTATTTCAATTGCAAAATGCATGCATAAGGTGTATATTCCTTTAACGTTGGAAATCACTAAAGATCTGAACATTCCAGTACTGTATTAAATAAAATTACAATTTTAAAATTTTTTAAGCAATACTAGAATATATATTTTAACTTTGTAGTCTTATATGCCATTTAAATGCAAATATATAATAAAAGATGTTTGATATAAGTTTGAATTGTTTCACTGCTAATGTTGTCTGTTGTGTTATATTGCCATTTTATAATATTACAGTTTACAATAACCTTTTGCCATTTTTTTTTACAATACCAGCGATTTAATTTTCCTAATGTCTTTGTCAGACCACGCTACATGCACGCTATATTTTTGTGACTTGGCTTATTTCAGCATAACGCTCGCCATACACAGGCCAGGCTCAAAAACGCTTGTTACGATATAGCGTGATCAGACTGTACCTTAAACCTCTTGGTAATCTTAATTCTGTTTAATAACAAAAATAGTTTTTTAATTAAAATTTTTTTTTTTACAATACATTGATATTTGTATTATCGACAATACAATTACATCGATTTTTAGTTTATGTAAATCTGTAGTATAGTAAATAATAAAACAATAAATTAATGCGCATACAAATATATAATCAATAATACAGAACTGTTCTAAGGAAAAAAAATGGCGTCTCAGACTCTAGATAAGAGATTTATTAATATTCCATATTATTAATTTTTTTAAAGTTATACCCCCTTACTCATAATTGCGGTATTCGCCGACTCATCCTTGGTTTTGTAAAGTTGGCCTTAAACCTGGTTTAAAGCCATTTTAACCATGCAGACGCAGTGATACATAATAAGTCAAGTTTTTCAGTGTTACGTCGTAATACGACGCGTATTAGTTATACTACGATTATGAGTAAGAGGGATAGAGTTTAAAAAGATAAAATTTTATAATAATAAATTGATATCCATTGTATGTTGTAGGAAAGTGCAATTTGCATATTAGATCTAGTTTCAATAGAATCTATTTTTCTAATAAAATAATTTACAAATTATGTATAGCCGTAGAACTTATATTATGTAAACTAGTATTCCAAGCATTGTGATTGTTATTATTTTTATTTGCTCTCTTAATTGCTTAAAATTATGTATAACATGTATTATAGATGTGTATCTTAGGTCACTCCTTCTCCGATGTTTTCCCTAAATAAATTAAGCAACTAAATATTATATTACTACATTATGTAAAAACAAAAATATATTAGGAAAACTGACCATATTATTAACATTACACTTTATTAAGAGCAAGTACAATACATTATGTTTTTTTAATTTGGTGCTGAGTGAACCACCAAACATTTAATGCAATGGCTGCGCCTGCATATCTCACCATTTAAAAATCTCAATTATGTACCTATTCTCTGTCATTGCAATATACAAGTGTCCAGGGTAAAGTTATTCATCTTTTTTACTTGTACAGTACTCTCAGTAATCCTCCGCTCGATTACCCGATAACTATGGCCTATGTATAATCCGCCGTTATTTTTACTGGTTAAAAATGGCGATGTTTAGGCTCAGCCGGAATGAGTTCTTGAACCCGAGTCCTTTACGGGAAGCAGATCCCACTTCTACTTCTATTTTAATCAACTACTCCCAGAGAACTCGGACCAAGATTTGGAGCCGAATGCCTCTAATCAACTACTCCCAGAGAACTCAGACCAGGACTCAGACCCAAATGCCTCTAACCAACTACTCCCAGAGAATTCAGACCAGGATTTGGATCCGAATGCTTCTATCCAGTGCTCGGAAGTCTGGGTCCGAGTTTGGGGTCGGAACTGTGCATATCAAGATTGGTAGTGGTGTTTGTTTGTTTTTACGAAATATCTGTTTTAACCTCTCGATGGCCGTTCGCCCACCGGTGGCCGCAGGTCGAAATTAAAAATTTTTGAAGCGATTTTGTCCCTTATGTATAAAGAAATTCAAGTTAGATACGTTTTTAGATTTTCACGGCCAAAAGCATTTTCGTTGTTTGTTTTTGGGGTGTTATGCCGTGTTGTGCTACCTCCTTCTTTAGCCGACGTTTTGGACAGCGTTGCAGTGTCCATCATCAGGGCAGATCCGTTGACGGATCTGCCCTGATGATGGACACTGCAACGCTGTCCGAAACGTCGGCTAAAGAAGGAGGTAGCACAACACGGCATAACACCCCAAAAACAAACAACGAAAAAGAAATTCAAGGTCAACAAGGTCAGAATCGCTTGCGCCGTTCTCGGTCTTGACAAAGCAAAAATCTGCATAGCGCTAACCCATCTGAATAATTTATAATAAATATCTATGGTCAACTTGGCGTCACTTTTTACAAACGGTTTTCAACTGTCATTCCATTTTCAAACAAGTATTTATGTCATTACTTCTTCGAAAACACCTTTGAATTGGTTTTTTTCATGTAGGGTGTCTATTCAGGTTTGTAGAGAAATAAAAATAAAATTATCATTTTCGTATGAATATATTATTTACATTTTTTTGTCGAATGGGAAATATTTTCATACATTTTTTTGTTAAAAATAGCTATTCTGGGAAAACTTGTAACGATATTATCATGAAATATATATGAATAATAAGGTACATTATCTGGCAAACAGAAAACAATCACAAAAAAAAAACAATTCCTTTGTTTTTATACGATATTTGAGCAAAATCCGGGAAGCTAATTTCGCGCAGTTTTTTCCAAAAACACCTGGCTTGCTAAAGGTTAATTTTTACCATATTTTGTATGTAATAATTCACTAATTGGACACTTGCCCGGTTTTGGGGTGGCAGATTAGTGAGAGAGAACTGTACTATCTTGTAGAATCATTCTTGTTACCCTCGGACATCTTGTAGATAAAGATGTTCAGGCACTTTGAACCAATTATTCTGTAATTGTTCTTCACTGTATTGGACTTGAGTCACATTGCTTCGAGGTACGGGTTCTTCTTTGGACTCGTAACATTATGTTGCAAAAAAATTATTTTATTTTGTTTTAAAAACCTATGGAGAATTATTTGTAAAGATTTTATTAATTTAAAAATAAATGTGATAAAACTGTTATTTTTTGTACTATTTTCTTGACCTACTTAAATAAATATTTTTTTAATAACCACACAGCAGTTGGTTTGCAAGTAGCTGTTGGTGAGGCTTAAGGGTGTGGATAAGGTAAGGAGATGGGGAAGAGGAAGGTTGGGAAGTACAGGACTATTCAGATCTGGTCACCAAACATGGTTAAAGCTATTCCAATCAATGTTTTGATTCTGAATGGTTGTCTTTTTAACCTTGGCAAATACCGAGAGTATTCACTACTCTGGAAAAGCACTTCTTTTTTGCGAAAAGGGTTTCAAAATAAAAGATGGAATACAAATGTCCTATACAGGGTGTCCGGGGGTAAAGTGCATTAACTTCGGGAGGTGATTCTACATGATGGTAGGAGTAAAAATAATAACAACTTTTTCTGAAAATCCAACTTTTTTCCCACACAAAAAGATGTGCCTATTAAAAAAAATACTTAATTAAACTTACCTGATAAATTTGCTGTGAGCCTGTTACCTGTAGCGACATGTATTTTTTACTTATATATACTATGATTTAGAATCACCTCCCGAAGTTAATGCACTTTACCCCAGGACACCCTGTATAAATAAAGTAATCTGCAATTTTGTTTGTTGTGATCTTGATAAATTGCAATTTAAAATGATATATTTAGCATTGATTTTACGGCAGCATAGACGACACGTAGTCAAGTTGAAATAATTAAACAGTAATTCATTTATTTGTATACTTTTTTTACAATTTTATTCAATAAAATTACAAGGAAGCGTACAAATAATAATTCAATTAATAAAATGATAAAGTTATGTAATATAAATAAATATTTTAATACTATATATAAGAGTTGAACACTAGGAGCTTTTATAATAATAATATTATTTAACATTACAAACAAATATTATTTAGGATGTATTTGTATAAATTATAATCTTGCAATATCGGTACGTACCTATTGTGCCGACAAAATTACATTAACCCAAAGGGGCCGGATCCCTGCATTAGCAGTTTTGAATAATCGTACGCAAGCACGGTACGAAGCACTGCATTTGCAGTTCGATCTTATTTATTAACTTTGCCTTTGGATATTACCTCTTCTGGGTTAGTTAAAGATAAAAAATTTCACTTTATTGAGTTGTCTATGTGAATAACCAAAATATCTTTTTTTATTGAAGTTTCTTGTCTACATGTTAAAAAGGTATTGATTTATTTAAGTTTCTTGTCTACATGTTAAAAAGGTATTGATTTATTGAAGTTTCTTGTCTACATGTTAAAAAGGTATTGATTTATTGAAGTTTCTTGTCTACATGTTAAAAAAGTATTGATTTATTGAAGTTTCTTGTCTACATGTTAAAAAGGTATTGATTTATTGAAGTTTCTTGTCTACATGTTAAAAAGGTATTGATTTATTGAAGTTTCTTGTCTACATGTTAAAAAGGTATTGTTTTATTGAAGTTTCTTGTCTACATGTTAAAAAGGTATTGAGTTACATTGAAAGATGTAAAAATAATACGACGAAATTATTGTTATTGTTATATTTGTGCAATGTTGAGAACCCAGTTGTGTTAAAATATTTATTTTTAAAGATCTTTCGGTAGGGAACATGTCAATAAAAAAAATAATACATACATTTTCTCTATTTTTGAGATCATTAATAGAACCAAAAACACATCCATAAAAAAATAATAAAGACACATCACAATCACAATTCTTTAAGATCTAAAATAAAGCCTAGTTTTTATTAATAATATGTATTGGCTTATTTATATAGTGCCAGTTAAATTTCTCCAAGAGGCAAAATTGGTGATATTTTTAATAATATAATAATAGTTCGAACACAATTTCAATGTATAGAATAACTAGAAAACAATATGAAGTGATATATTTTATAATATTGTGACTAATTGCAGTTGTAAGATTATGCATAATTAAAACTATGGGCGTGCTGCACGCATACTAAATTAATAACATATGCATACACGCCAAAGGTGACTGAGTAATTACTACTTCTATGTAAATGAAGGTAGGCGTGTTATTTACACTAATAAATCATAACTGTGTTTGGGTGCATAAAATCAGAACAAGTCTTGTCGAAAGCAACTTAACGTGTCGTCCAACATGACTGTCAAACATCGTACAACTTGCAACAAGGCAGCCACTAATAGTGACAGTGAGAGACTAACTAATTTATTATTTTGAGTGGCTATAATTCTATTTCGGTTACTGTTAACAGTATGAGGCTTCTTCACATCGCTAGGATTATTTAAGTATTCATTGTCTCGTACACTATTATTGAAGATATCGCCATTGTTTTTAGCGTGCAGGCCGACCACAACACAATCTGTATTTTGCCTCCCATTAGGGAAGCGATTATAGTATTTATTACTTAAGTTCTCATTCTGATTAGAATCTATCACAGACTCGTTACATTCATTAACAGATCCACAACTAGCGGTCGGCTTCCATTGGTTCTCCGCCGTACCATCGCACACTTTGGAAATTGGTAATTCCGGATATTCTATATCAGACGGGCACACACTCTTATCAATTTGACTAACATAATTCGTATCACAATTGTTTGGAAAAGGATGTACATCAACCTTCACATCAAACTGATTCAAAGAACTTAAACTAGAAGAAAGTTTCTGCACGTGTCCGTACGATTTATTTATAAAATCTAAATCTTGCTCCAAAGTTCTCACATTGACTCTTTCGTTGAACGGAGAAGACGTTTGTTGGACAGGTAGCCAAGATTTAGTTTTAGCTTTGCTGTGACTCTGATCTTTGGATTGTACCACTTCTTCTGTAAGGTTTTTAAGTGAATCAGCACTCAGACATTTCTTTAAAGAAATTTTATAGTTTTTAACATTTGGATCGCAAGATATGACGGTTGTGTAGGCATCGTTATCATCAAAACTCCCATAATTACGATTCATATTTATTCTCCTCTGCGAACTCGGTATTTCGTCATAGGCACTGGTATTAGGAACAGCATATTCAGCAGGCTTAATCTGCCGAAACTTCAGCAAATGTCGCAATATTCTGTGAGTTTTGGCGAGGGCATCTTGTAATCATATGGCGACTATCAAAACTTCTTCCGTGTTGATGGGGGCCTCTGTCTCGATGGGATCACTCTGTGGAACTATTTCTGAATCAGATAGAAGGCACAGCTGAAAACAGAAAATCACATTAATAACAAGTTATGTTGTTTATAAGTTTAAATCAATGTTTCTTTTACGGAAACTTACAGTTGGATGGTCGAGACTTAAATTCCTGAAGTCTTCAGCAAAGGAGAGGATGTAGAAACAGAAAGAAATGGCGACCACCCACTCAGAGGCTGTAGAAGCCACATGATAGTGCCATCCACCATCATTGGGATTCCACTTTCTCGGATTGTCACCTAAAAAGAACATTTTCATTAATGGAATGTACTTTTATGTTTAATGTCCATTTTTTATATAAATTTTTAGTGATTTCCTGTTTTATATAATATTTTAGTTTTAAAGTTCTTGTTTTGTCCTGCACCGTTATTGTCTATTATTGTTGTCCTGTGCTATAACAGCACTGTTATTGTTAAATTTTGTTCTCTGCTTTTGTTTTGTTTTGTGTATATCGTATATTATTTATTTCTATAACTGAGGTACGGGACATACGTCATTCCTATGTCTACCTACGTTAAATTATTGTGAAAACAAGCTTATGTGACCAAGCGGTTAATAATTAATTTTTATTAATATTTTGTAATGGACTCGTAAGGAACACTATAGGATTATTTTTAAGTTTATTTTAGTTAAGCGCCCTTGAAGTGAAACAACACAAAACTTATACAAATGTTATGTTATTATTAATACATATTTAATGTAATTTGACCATTTTTGATAGTAATGTACTCACCATGAAAGTAGATATGGGAAAGAATTCCAGTTGTTAAGAGAATCACAAAAAATACTGTGCATAATACAGAGAGGGCGATCCTCAAATAAACTACTCGCATATTCTTTAGAACTGGAGACAGGGAATGGGACACGATAGCCTAGAAAAAAACATAAACCATTAAAATATCTATTCAGAAGTTTTTTTTCTTTTAAGGTAGGGACAGACACGAAGCTCACATCAAAAGATAACTAACTAACTAACCATCGGGCCGTTTCCGCAGGGGTAGGCAGAGAGGAAGGACCGCCAAATAACTCGGTCTTGGCACACACTCCTTGCCTCATTCACATTCTTACATCTTCTCATTCATACTCTTCTATTATTCTGACTCTTGACATGGCCCGACTCAAGTATCTCATTCACTTGATCGTGCCACGTCTTCCTTGGGCGTCCTCAGCTTCTTCTACCAAAAGATACTGCGTTATAAAGTATCTTTTCTACCGACACACTATGTTATAAAAGACTCTTCCTACGGTAGGAGAGGGGGTCAGTTGAATTTGAAAGTGGCAGAGGAAAATCATTTCTTTGTACTGGATATGCCGGCTGACAGCGGCTTGAGCACGGCGCTCCGTGTATTAAAAATGACCCCCTCTCCTGTTTACGGCGGAGGGGGGGGTCGCATAACTTTTCCGATATTGTGCGGCTAGCGGTTATGGAGAATAACGCGGAATAGTGAAGACTCAAACCGTGCTTATAACACATCATCTTTTTACGTCTGGCGGGTCTGTATGGGATTGCATGGCGAGCGCTATTGTGTTATAAAGTAGACATGGGCAGATTTATTCACAGCAGTGAATCGATTCAGTCTGATTCCCTTGGCCTTTTGATCTGATTCCATTCATTCGATCCTTTAATTCATAAAATTGCCAAAAAAAAAAAAAAATATATATATATATGTATATAATAATAATAAAATAAAAAATTTAGACACTGATCGACGAAAACCACGACGACGGGGTTTTTAATTTTTTAATGTGATGTTATGACAGCAAAACCGATAGAAAAAATGTATCATCTAATTAAACAGTTTTACTAATTTTATTATATTTATTTTAATCAAATTAAACAGTTTTACTAATTTTATTATATTTATTTTAATCAAATTAAACAGTTTTACTAATTTTATTATATTTATTTTAAACTTAAAATAGTTCCGCTTCGTGTGATCGAATATACAACGCATTCTACCCAATTTACGCAGGGCTCGAAATCGGAAGTTTTCGACCTACGATGTAACTAAATTGACGGCTCGGCCCACGGGGGAATCGCACTGCACTGCCAAACGGATTTGCGGCAGGCATTGAGAATGAATTGTATCTTTTGAGCAGTGTCTTGTGTCTTGCCTGGGACTTGTGACTGGGAACTAAATTGACGGTTCCGCTGCGCGGGGACTAACGACGAACCGATTCGCGGCGGTCGTTAAGGATTGGATTAGGAACTTCCGACTAGCAAGTGTCTTTTGACTTGCTGTGACTTAATTTACTTGCGTTCCGCGAACCTAACAACTCGATAACTTCAACAGAGGCAGTACATACTCGATCATGGGAGCGGGATTTGAAAAAGAGGCGATCATACTAATTCGTTCATTCGTTGAATTAGTGGAACAGAAGTGACACAGAGATTGGGTTTGACCGCTTCGGTCCGGACAGACTTACAGGACTATGATGACACAACTGAATAAGGAATACATTTATTAATTCCATGAATGAGTGGGACATATGGGACTGTAAAAGAGATGCGTTGCTCTGAACTCGGAACTACTTCGTTCGACTCGCAACGTTTTGTCGCCTGGGCTGGAGGTGTGGGGACTCTCTGACCTATGGGTTTTCGGCGCGGGATATACTATACGTGATAGAGGTAGTACAATGCATATAGCACATTACCTCCGGAATCTTCGTGGCGCGCGCTTATAGGTAACTTATCCGCGCAGTAAACATACAGAATAATATTAAATAAAATTTCTACGAAGCATTAAAATATGTAAATCGTTAACTTAAAATATTTTTTTAATGTAAAATAAATAGAAATAAAAATATGGTGCCGTTTAAAAAATCTGTAAGGAATGAAGATTTAATTCCTTCTGAAAATGAGAATCAGATCGAGTGTGTTACAAGATTGAATTGATTCATTCAAATCATTCATTCAATTTTGCCCACGTCTATTATAAAGTATCTTTTGATGTGAGCTTCGCGTTTTTTGCCCCTTTTAGAATAATACGAAAGTGTCTCAACCATTCCTCTTGATCAATTATAAAGAAGGAAAAAAAAGGTTTTTTTAAAAATTTATTTTGTAGATCTCCATTAGAATTGTATAGTTATAATTTTTTTTTAAATTAACTTAAAAATTCAGTTTATAAAAAGTTTTCCTTATTCTGAAAACTTTGATTTGGTAACTGCATTTTTGTAAGAAACCAATGGAATTTCATTATGCGTATTATGTTGCCTGCACATCAGAAGTAACATTCATTCTCAGTATCTAGGCGTAAAGGAAAGTAAAGCAGGCATTGGCCTTTTTTCGGCGTAATTTATTTCTTTGCTTATTGTTGAAGCCATAGATAAAAATTCTTACTATTTTAAATATATGAAGCAAAGCTTAAACAAACCTGTATCCAAAAGTAAACTGTTCCAAATCCAAAGCACATAAAAGCTCCAGTGTAGTGCACATACTTCACATTGGTTTCCTGAAAATAGGAATGGGATATTTTATCGCTTCCCCTGATCCTAATGGAATGAATAACTCCAATGAGATACTGGACATCTTATATTAAATAATTGAAAATGAGATTATTAATTTCTTGAAAATAATATTCTTAATATATTCGATTTTTGTTTTGCTTAAATGGTGAAAGCGTTGCTGCGTAATATGAAAATGTGTGCTAAAAGCTGATTCTGATTGTTTTGGAACTCTTTTATCAGTTGGGAAAAAACTGCATAAATGCATTGGTGAATTTGTCTTTTAAATTGGATGAAAAATTAAAAATTAAAAGAATGTAGATAAGATCTTTAATTATATGATAAACTGTAGACAAATGCAATGTGTCAAAAACATGCTACGAAGACGGTACAAACTTTTTCCACAAAAGACTAACTACTAGCCATTTTCCTATGGACCCAAATGATCATCAGGTGTACTTGGCTATGACTGATACCGTCTTCACAGTAGGTTTTCAACATTGTGTGCATAAGGAAAGACATCCAAGGAATCGTTTTTCCCTCAAAACAGCCTTCCTTCGGAATTTAGTAGACATATTTGGGCAACTTAATTTCCTGGAATGAATTGAAAAACTTTGGAGGTGCTAAATGGTAACTTTGCATAAGAGCTATTTAAAGTCACGTGTACATTTTTACCATTTTTTTTGAAAGCAATAAATTTACCATTGTTTGATATTTTGTCTAAACCCCCCTATTTTTCATTGGAAAAATATTTACAAAGTTATTTGTCTAACATAATTTGACAATGTTAAAACCAAGATTCGTTTCAGATTTTGTACAACCGTGAACTGTCTAGTACAAGAAGAAACCATGTGGCATACTAACACGGCTGCACGCTGATGGGAATTTCCAACTAATGTGTGGGGAAATATTGTAATCTTCACTTTGACGAGGTCTTTCATAACATAAACAAAATCATTTATCACATCCGTTTAGAAATGTCACTAGATGACGGTTCAAATTTATTTTTAAGCTTGAGTTTTGCACCATCTATATGCAGAGTTGGGATATCGTAAGACAAATTTGAAATTGTGTGTTCACGGCAGCGACAGCTCAGAATCACAAATCGCCCATGGAAGCACATGTCGGCTTAGGGGTTAAACAGTTCCCATGCAAGCCATACCAATATGCACAATCGATATTCTTTGGAGTAAACCTGGAATTTGTCACCTTCGACAGAGCTTACCTGGAAGTTAGCCACCATACTCAGCCCGAGGCAGGAGGCGGTGGCAAACCACACTGAGTGATCGTTCATTCTTTTCACCGATGAAGGGATCGGGTAGACGCATCGCAATTCTAATATTTGCCGATGCCTTATATACATTGTGATCCCAACTAAAAAAATAACAATCTTTTAATACCGTCTCTTGGTGACATCGTTTCCAGCAGAAGTTGTCTATGTTGAAGTCAAAGTATTCATTGTATTCAATTTTCTTCTAGTTCTCATAATAAAAAAAACTCACTTCTTATACAGCGAAATACAATTGAACATAAACTTTTTTTGTGGCTGTATCGACATGGTCACGATCACATTGTGAATACCTCTCTTATTCTAACATAACAAATAGAGCGTAAGTGAGACTGAATTACTTTGGGGCAATAAAAAAGGAAACAAACACTGTTGCGATAAGTTAGGTTACGTTACGAGGGACATACACAATATGATTTCGAGCATACCAACACAGTCACTCAAAAACTTAGGAGTTTTGTTTTCAATTGTGTTTTGGGACCATATAAAAGTTAAGTACTAAAATCATGTCCTCAAAGAGTGCAATTATTCTGCACGTAAACAAATACTCCGGTATTTGAAATGGTATCATTAGGATTATTTAATTTATAAATAAAAAAAGATGCAAGTCAATATTAAATTAATGTATTGATATTTTTCTTTACAGAATTCATAATATTTCAGACACACACTTAACAAATATTAATTAATTATAATAATTGAATAGAAAATAAGCAAAGAACAAATTGAAATGCAATAATCACAATTATTATATACTTATAAGAAATTAAAACAAATCAAAAAACTGCATATTTGCTTCTTTATCTCAGCTAATTTTTTTGCACTAAATCATACAAAAATTATTAAAAATAATTAATCTAAACAGTAGGTACTTATTTCACAATTACAATGAAACTGGCTCTATTCGAAAGAACAGAGATAAAAATAAATAAATTGAATTGATTTTCAAGCTTTTTTTAGGAGTTACTTCAGTACTTGTATGAAAATTCATTTGAAAATGTTGAATCTGGCAGTAGTTTACATTAGAAAATAGTTAATACAGAAAATAACCAATATAATATAAAAATCCATTGATTAGAAAAAAAATTAAATAGAGCGCACTTTGAAGAATTTAAATTTTAACAACAAAAATTTTAAAGTGGTAATTACATATATAATTAAATACACATTACATACCTGCGAGAGTTTTTGTTAATAATATTTCAAATAAAAATAAAACATCTATGCATTGATAAATTACACTCTATCTTAAGGCCCAGGCTACACGAGCGGTTCTACCGCCGCGGGAAACCGCACCAGATACAATTTACTATGAGAGCGGCCGCAGCGGTAGAACCGCTTGTGTAGCCTGGACCAAACAACGTCAGTAAATTGTGTCTGCGGCGGTTCGTAGGCGGTTTCCCGCAGAGGTACAACCGCTTGTGTAGCCTGGGCCTAAGGGATACTATTATTATATATAATAGTTGTGTGAAAAATTTACAAACAATGCAAAGGCTTTGAAAAGTGTCGGAAAGAAAAGCGGTCGGGCATTTTTACAAAAATGTGGTTTTATAGAAATCTGAAAACAGAATAACTACATTTTTTATTTTATAGAAATCTGAAACAGAATAACTACATTTTTTATTTTTAAAAAATCTTGTGGCAATGAACGTTTTAGTAAGAGGCAGGGCTAACAAAACAAATCATGATTTTTATTAAAAATATAAAGTTGAAACAAATGCTCCCATATTCTTTTGTTGCAACATTTGTACAGCACTCCTTAAATAATTGAAAAAATAATCAATGGTGATTTTGAGCTGTAAATGTCCTAGTTTGCCTTTAAAATAAAACATCTAAAACAAAACAGCTTTCTGACTATAAAGATCGAAGCACGCAAGTGCCTTATGCTTTTGAAACAACGATAAATAAATTCATATTGAAAATAACTCCTTTGAGATTGTTACATCTCAAGTTCTTTCGAAATTTTATCAAGATTCATAAATAGTTACGTAGAAGACTATAATATTATAAGAACATAACATAAATAAAGAGCATCACATAGAATGCTATCCAACCGAGTTGGTATGAAAGTAATTAGATGACAGAATGGCGTAGGTGGAAAAAATCCTGAGCCTATAAGTAGTCATGTCCAGGACAGTTTTTCTGACCATAAAAATAGGGTACAATTTTAATTATCATTAAATATAATGTTAATAAATCTAAATAAAACAAGACACAGAAAATAAAAAATACGAGTGTGCTTTAGACCACACGTTCCAAGTAAATACTTCTTTAGCTCCATCTTTATGTATGTCTATATATATGTTTATATGTATAAAATATATTAATTTTCTACAAATATTTATTTAAATTTATTATCATTCGCCTCGCCCAATCAAACTGTCCGCTCCCCCCCGCGTTTGCCGCGTCACTGGTATTTCAAAATACTGACTGAAATATTTCATGCCCTGGCTATATGGTTATGAGAGGAAGAGAGAAAGAAAATGTGCGCGCGCTCTGCTCTCTCTTGCTTCTACAATGTGATACAGCCCGTTCGCATCGCAACGCATTTCACTTTTCGTAATGCTGTAATTTCCGTAACGCATTCGCCAGTTTACCCCTCAAGTCAAGGGTGCGTAAAGAAGTATTTACTTTAAAAAAGTGACAATTGCAACTGAGGGTCAAAATCAGAACCTCTGTCTTCCCATTGTTACAGTAAGGCAAAGGTCCTGGGTTCAATCCGTAGTTGTGACAGTGACCTTTTTAGTTTGTGTGTCTTGAGCGTTTCCAGTTTTGTTAAGATTTATTAATATTAATCTTCTTCAATGATTAAATATTACATTATGTGTATAACCTTCAAAAGCTATTCCAATAATATCAATACAATACTTTGCTCTGTGACAAAAAAGGTAAGCTGCGTAGTTTTACGAGAACAGTGCATTGAATATTTCTTATATTTATGTTCATTATGTTATCATCTTCCACTAATTGTTGTGGTCAACTGAATAAATGAGCAAACAATTTCCTTAGCTATTTGTACATAAAATTAATTATGTTATATTCTTTTCAAGATTCGTAAGGACACATTTCAGCCTTTATGAACAGCCTGACAATATTATATATGGTATGAAGCTCAGTAAAACTAGATTTTTGTAGAATAACAGATTAGGTACCCTTAAAAAATTAAAATCAAAGATGATGGTGGTCAAAGACACGCTTTTGTGACCATCCGATTATTAGATATTATCGTACAACTATTCAAATTAGTTTTTCCTTTTTCAACAGTATTGAAAAATAGCTTTGCACAGATTTCACATATAAATTTTAATCAATAATAATTCATATGCTGTCATAGGTAGTTTACAAATCGTTTGAAATAATGGAATTCTGCGACTTCACCTCTTTGATACTCTCAATTTGTTGGCGAAGGTACATCAGCTTCTGATCTTGCAACGTCGCCTTAATTTCCATATGTCGCACAACGGCCCGGGCGCATTTCAGTTCAGTGCAAACCCTCATACATTGCAGGTCACCCAGGGTGTATGCTTCATCGGAATACTTCTGAGCCTGTCGCTCCAATACTTCGGCAGGCCACCCCGTAACGTGCTTCACAAGTTCGTTAGAAACATACTTGGAAAGAGAAGGAGACAACATGGGGCTCTCCGACTGTGTAAAGTTTCCGTAAGCACCGGTATTCTGAATGCCTTCGATCTTAGATTTTGAGAGCAACACGGGCGTGTGCCGATTAAGGGGATCGGAGTGTATAGAAGGAGCGCAGTGGTTCATGGCCGAGGAGTAGGTCACCGAGGGTGTGGAGGGCACCTGCTGGTGGGAGAGATTCCTCGGCAAGGCACTGACCATAGGTACCGAGTTGTGTACATCTTGTACAACAGGTTTCAACTTGTTGCCTGTGTCCAGGACGGGGGTGCTGCCGCCTGAGGAGGTGTCCGTGTCGTGGAGGACCTGCACCTCTGTGTTGTGTGCGGTGTGGGAGTAGTGAGGGTTGCGGGAGGAATCTCTGTTCCTGGAGTCATTATGTTGGTCCCTATAGCTAGATTCCTGGCTGGCATGGTTGCTGCTGCTGCTGCTCTCTTTGTACCTCTTGGAGCTGCTGTGCTCCGCCATGTCTTCGTCTCGGCTGCTGGGGACATTCCTGCGGCTGGGAGGGTCCACCCAGTCCGATGGCTTATCCCACTGAGATATGCCCAGCAGGCTGTTGTAGTAATACTTCTTCCCCGAGGAGCTGACATGCTCCGTCCACACTTCATTAGAGCTGTAAGAGCCTCTGCTGTTTTCTGAACTACCGTTTTCTCCCCGAGCGTGACTGCTGTGTTCCCGCTTACTGCTGCTTTTATTTCTATCTCTCCTGGGCGACATGACCATATGCTTTCTAATGAAATATCACTTCCAGTAATAAACCTACACTCTGCTTATGAGATTCCTACAATGTTAATATGAGCTATATACAAAACTCAATAAAATGGATAACTTTGATTTGATCAACATAGACAACTTAAACAGTAATTTAAGTTTAATTATATTGTGATGAGGATTAGGTTTGATTGAATGTTCCTGGATATCACAGAAGCAGCGTCGCTCGGAACAGAGACTATTGCTCTGTGAACTGCGATGAGAGGAATGTCTAAGTACTGCCTTCAATACGTACGTATCACACATCCGATATTAATCAATTGGGCGAACACACAACTTTCTGGAGAGTATGCAGCCGCATCACTGATGTATGGAAAATCTGGTTCAACGTGTTCGAGTAATACTGCCCAAATATACCTGCAAATATTTTTTGTATAAAACAAAAACTGTATAATGCTCATGCAACATGTGAAAGCAAGATATTTACATACTTCAACAATATAGTGTATATCTCAATAAATCGACGGAGGAGGAAGTTTGTTGATGTAAATAAACTGCTAAAATATGTACTTACGTTAACAAAAACGTCGCCGGGAAGAGGACGAAGCAAACCAAGGGTAAAAAGTGGAGAATTTCATAAGCCATAACGAGTTCCCATTTACGGCAAACTATGTACAATACTTATTAGAACAATATTAGTATTCAGGTCACACAATTGTGCCTGAAAAATAGATGAAAACCGATTTTTTATTGGTAAAATTCAGACAGGTTCCGATTCTGTGAAGTCGTTTTGGAACTGTCATGCCATTTTGTCTATGCTCAAAGCATTTTATTATCTTGTCTTCTTCTTCTTTTAATATATTATACTGCACCCACGACATAGAAAATAAAGGGTGCTATTCACGGAGTTTCACTCTTACATCAAGCGAAAAAAAAATTAATGTTTAGGTTTTAAAATGTATATATATCTAGGACTGAGATTAAAATACTTTTCAGAAATATTGCTCTCCAAAGAAATATTTTTTCTGTTATACATAAAATAAAGAAATATATATATATACAGGGTGTTAAGCATCGTACTTGAGTTACTTTAACCAGTGATTCCTGACATTATTTGAAGTAAAAAATGTAAATAAAATTTTGGTCTCCGGTGACATTTTTGAATTTTTTTTGTTTTTCTACAAAAACATAGAAATCAGTAGGTATTGGGAAGTTAGGGGCGGGTGAGGGGTTGGTCGGTTACTTGGCTTAGAGACCAGTGACGAGATGTGGAAGAATTTTTTTTTCTTTGATTTTGAAGAAAAAGTTTTTGAAAAAACAAAAAAAATACATCTAAAAAGTCACCAAAATACATCTAAAAAGTCACCAAAATTTCATTTACATTTTTTACTCCAAATAATGTCACGAATCACTGGTTAAAGTAACTCAAGTACGATGCTTAACATCCTTTATATATGTCAACTAAAGTTAAGCCGAATAAAGTCCCTAGTCCCTTTCTGGGAGATGGAGCTTTATTAGTGTTATTATGTTTTATTTATGTGATATTTGTATGTTTTTTACAATAAATATACAATTTTTACATGTTATACAGTATAAAGGAAAATAAGAACAGCCCTTCCTCATCATAAAAAGACGAGGCTCTTGTGTTTCGTGAAGGAATTCTAGCTCCATTATATAAAATTATCTAAGCAATTAAATAATAACATAAAAAAAACAAAGGGATAAGTAAGAAAAAGGCAAGATTTAGCACTAACAGATTTCAAGATGTAAAATAAATAATAATAATAGATATGGACTCTTAGGTCATTTTTTAGTTTTAGCTGAAATTCCTAAATATTTTCGATACTTTTTAGATATGGGAGGATACTTGTGTAGATAGAGATTAGTATTTTGTACGTGATTTGTATTAAATTTTGGGATTTTAATGTTATTCTGATATCTTGCTGATATTGATCTGTAAGTTATTTAACTGTATTTCTTTATAAATTTGTAAAATTGAATATTTTTTATATATTTTTATTGAAGATGTATGAATGTTATAAGATATATGTTATAGAACATGTATTAATGTGAATGAGGGAAGGAGTGTGTGCCAAGACCGAGTTGTTTGGCGGTCCATCCTCTCTGCCTAACCCTGTATGATGGTTAGTTAGTTAGTTAGTCTGTTATTATTATGAATTTCTTCGACTTTCTGCGTGTATGTAGTGATTGATGATTAGTAATGATTCTATAATATCTGTAAAGACAGATCAATTCTTCCTGTGATACTCGTATAATGTTCTGTTACTGTTTTAATTTTATTTTTGGACCCTTCACTGAAGTGATCTTGTTTATTAATTATTTAATGTTGTGGTAAATATGCATTACTCCGCTTACCGGATAATATGGAATATTTCTTGTCGAAGTTCGATACACGGATAATACGGAGCGGAATATTTCCTTTGCCCCCATTTCTTTTGAATGGATTTGATATTTGCGAATTTTGTTTCAATTTAAATAGGCATGAATTACTTTGTTTACCCAATCTAAGAACCTAATAACCTGCACGTAAATAGTTGTTTATTGTAGTAATTGAAGTCGTATAAGTTTGCTTCACTTGGCCAAACATGGCCGTCAAATTAATTTTAATAAAATTAAAATATAAAATGCTTATTTGTTCGTCTCCCCGAAATAAATCCGCACTTTTCGTAATAATAGAGCCAAATCTAACTGTTTGAATACAGCATATTCCGTATTAACCGGTAAGCAGAGTAAGACATAATTAATGAAGTTTTTAATAATTTCTTGGGTTTCCATGTTAGAATGTTGTTGACTTTATTGTGTTGTTAATTCGAGTCATGGGTCTAAAACCTTGTACCCACGACCGTTCATGTTCGTAAATTTGCATCGATCGAACATCACGGAACTATGCTCGTCGTTGCGTCCACACGACCGAGCAGCAGATGTGTCTTACGTCATGCAGCTCGAGGTGCTTGACACGAGACGCCGCTCAGTCGGCTCAGATATATATGGTCAAATGTCATATCTGCTAATTTCGTATTCCATAAGCAGGCTTCTTCACGATACAAATTAATAAAATTTTCAAAAAAATCTAGCTCCGGTAAAGGCTACTCCGAACATCCATTTTCTTTCTCCAATGACAAGGACAACAAAAAACGCAACGAACTCAAGACGGGCGACTAACATGTTCGATGCGTTCTCTACACCTTGAGACATGTTCGACCAAATTTCTGTCAAACATCAACAAGAATTACGCACCTTGAATTTTTTTTTGCAACTGCATTGGGAAACAAATAATGCTCAATTTATTTTTTTGAAATCAGAGTAAACAATTCTTTTTAATGAAACTCAGTATCCAAATGCAGTGTTTTTATTTTTTGATAAAATTAGACAACTATTACAATAAAAAAATAAAACCATATAAACACGTACAAAATAACTAGGGTAAAATAAATATTGTTGGAAAATAAATAATACCTTAAGGCTTTCCTTAAATAATTAAAAATATTTTTTGCTAGGATTTAAAATCTAAACATGGAAGATCAATAAATGGACTAGTTATTTATAAATTCATAAATAATGATCTTACATTTATTTCTAAGACGTAAATATTATTTATTTTTGACAAAAATGGCAGCAAAATTTTCACCGTTTATTTCATTACGTAAAATGCGGAAAAATGTTTCTTCAGAAACAATATCAAAACATTGTGTTTCTATCGTACTACAGAATCGTAAAGAACTGTAATACTCTTTAGAAATAAACGTAAACATTTTAATCCACAGTTTTTCGGGCATTTTTTTCACTATTATGAGCCACGAGGAAGTGACCTGTAAATAAATATTATGTAAACGAAATGATCTTGCTGTTGTAAAGTAAGAAATGCGGTATTTCAGATTATTTTCTTCTTTGGCTTATAAAATACTTTTTCAAATTTGCTCGGAGATAATAGTTAAGTCAATAAATTACTATTTAAAATCAGCATAAGTTTTCCGTAAATAATTTGATATGATCAACAGAAATTAAAATAATGTGAAACTGTATAAATAGTGCAATATTCTAGATTCTTATTATTATGGTTGTAAATTGAAATCACAGAGATTTTCTACATCTAGTAAATAAATTAACCACATGAAACTTGTTAGCATTTTGAATAAATCTCATAATTTCTCTGTCAGATATTATATTCTTTTAACAACATAAATAATAAAGTAGTATTAATTATTTCTTTACCTGCAATAATTTATTTTTAATCATATGAGCTGTTAATCATAATTTGTATAAAAATCGGTTGGTATTGTCGAGCAAAATAGATTAATTTTAAAAAATCATTTCCTTTAACAAAACTAAACGGTAACGTTACAGTAAATAAATTTGTTCAAAGCAATACAAAAGTGAATTAAAAATAAATTCTCTAGATTAAGCAACAAAACCAAAAACGCAGTAATTCAACTTTAGCGGCGTTTAATTTGAAATGGTATTATGTTTTATTATCGCATTGTTTCTAAACAAATTCCGTAAAAAAGTTATAGATTAATAATATTACACATTACCTACTGTGTATTTATATAAAACGTTTATTAATAATTCGATTTTATAACAAACATTTGGCAGTTTTTATTACTATAATCAATATGAAACACTAATCATACATTTAAATATAAAATTGTATTTATTTTATTAAATAGGTAAATGGCAGTGAAGTTTAGGTCTAGATTTATAAATTAATAATGTGAACATTTTGTACCCATTCTTTATTACCAATAAAATATAATTATATGACTTTTTAAAAGTGATCTCAAAAATAAAACCTAAAATATTGTATTGTAGAAAAGGTCTCGGTTGTATGTTTTTAGAATTTTTATTTTGCTGTGAAAGCATTGCCAGTAAAACTTAAATAATCATTGTATATTTTTTTTTAAAGAAAAACTCTGTTTAACTTTTGAAGGTTATTCCCATCAATGTAATAATATATCATTAAAGAAGAAGATAAAAATAATAATCTAATTTTTAAACACACGAAAATGAACAAGATAAAAATAAATAAATAAATAACAGTCTAATAATAGATCGCAGTAGCCCAATTGGTAGAGGTGTATGTCCCGGTAAGACGTAAGGTTCTGGGTTCGAGTTCCAGTTGCGACCATTATCTTTTATTATTTTTCTGTGTCTTGTTCATTTTCATATTTAATTTTTTTTTATTATTATTGTTATCTTCTTCTTCAATGATACATTATTTATTTGTTCACGTGTGAATTATTATTTTTTCTAAATTCTGTGATAAACATTGCTGTTCTATAAATATTATATTTGCAGTATTAAAAAAAAGTGCTTAAAAATGTACTACACAGGAACACATTACTTTGCACATAACGAAATATAGTATAACATATCTATTTTATCTATAATGAAAGAATTGAACTACTTTTAAAAAAAAAAATCGTGGTATAATGGTTCAATAATTTATTCTTTCTCTAGGTCTGGAGGCTTAGGGGCATTTCCTGAAGATCAAAAAATATTATTTTGATGAAGCTATTATGTCAAAGAAAGCTTTGAGGAGTTTTCTGTTTGAGGGTGAACATTGATTTTTATTTCTTGTAATTTGGCTGCACATCTGCCTCTGAAATACATCAAATAATTATTGAGTCCATGACACTCTTCCGGAAGCTAAAATCAATGTTTAAGATTAAAGTAAACTAAAAAAGGGTTGTAAATTTTGAAAAAATTAGATACTTTTATTGACAAATTATTACTTATGTATATTAATTAGAATCATCACACCCGTCTTCTTCTATAATTTTAATTTATCCATTGATTGGGTCTACAGAATCTATAAAAACCTCGAAAATGAGTATTACTTAAAGTTGAATAACTAACGTGAATCTGGTCTGCCCAGATTACCTATCAAATTCAACTTAACGACTACCTTAAAATTTATCATGAAACTTTACTGAAATATGAACGGAGATTAGTTAGTTACTTTTACTTCAGCATAAAAATTGTCAGATGAGAAATTGTTACTCTGGTTTACGGAGGGGTCCTTATAATAACAATGTGTGATTATTACCATAATTTGTTATTGCCGCACTAAATACCGGTTCTACATTAGGTTGAAGTGATTGGACAATTATCTCTTATCATATTTCACAAATAAACAGTAGTTTCATGTTTCAACTATTTATACGGAAGCTTCATCAATGACTGTAATGAGTCGGTTGTTTGCAGTGTGTGGTGGGGTTTGCTTCCATTTGGTCGGTCTTCCGTAGTTATTCGCTGAGGAAACTTGGCTTATTATGTTGTTTTCGTCAGGGTCTAGGGGTTGTTCAGAAGTCAGGGTGACCCCCCCGATGCCAACAGTTCTGGTTGCTCCTTTAGCCAAGGACCACTTTCGACCCTTCCGATCCAGGATAACAGGTATCTCAGCGATGAGATTGTTTTCATATTCACTGAGCATGAGGTAGTTTTCAACCTAAAATAATAATAAAAAAGATGTTAGTAATCCCCAATAAATTTATTTTGATCACATTTCTAGCCAATCGCTTGCCCGGATTTCAACAATTTGTAAAAAGTAGACGGGCTTCAACTTTAGTTGTTCAACTAAAAAATTGATCAACCATGTTGAAAGGGTGTTCACACTTGTCAATAAGCTTTCAAGTGTCATTCAACAGAGAACTGATTGGACCAACATTGAACCGTCTGATTGGGCCATTTCAAATGGCTCGTAATAATAATAAATATTTTAATATTCTCCGGACGAAGGAAGTGTTCTTGATAATTAAATTGGTCTAAAACAAATTTATATATTTTATTGTAAATTATGGCAAGCCACAAAGTTAATGCTTTTTACAAATAGTTATTTCATTCATCAGCAAACATACACTACGGGTGGTTTCACATCATTTGAATAATTCATCATATTTCAAAGTTAAAAATCAAGTTCTAAAGTTTTTTCAAGTTCTTTTAATATTTATTCATGGGCCGGTTAACGTCAACGGTCAACTTGCATATTAACTTTGCAATTTGATGAATTGTTCAAGTTCTGTGAACTAACAGGTCCTAAGCTCTACTTTAATAAATTAACATTTTTGTCGCAATAGCTCATGTCGAAATTCTTTCTGCAGAAATACTTGCTGCTTTTCATAAATTGTAATATTTGGGTAAGTCATTGTCAATACTAAGTAGATAGTAAATTGTCAGAATCCTCCACCTTATTACAACTGGTGATGCAGTCACCAATATAGTCAAGGTCTTCGAGCAAGTTATCCGGTAGGTCCATATCAGCCAGCCCTTCTTCAGAGATACATGTTAATTCTGCTTTCATCTCAGGCGCAGAGTGTGCCTCGCCACCCGTCGGACTGCCCATTTCACCACCAAGCACTGTAATAGAAACAAAGTGATTTTATGGTAAAGAAAATCATCGAGGACTTTTTATTAGGAACAGTTAATAGATCCAGTAAAACATCAAACGATCGATGAAAACTAATTTTAAAATGATTATTCGATCGCCGTTTACCTAAGGCTGCTGCAGCTGCAGATCCAGGAAGAGATCCGTCCCTTTCAGGCTCTTTGGAGAAGGAATTTCTCCTCTGTGGACACCTCTTGGAGTCGCATAACACCTGACTGCCATTGCTCCTGTAGGCAGAAACACCACAATCTCTGTAAATATGAAGACAATATTTAAAAACCAAAAGTAATTATTTATAAGTGCGCCACATCCGATACGCACAAATTATTGAAAACAGAAACACGAAAAGGGTTCAATAGTTATGTTAAAAAAAAAATTAAACCCGAACTAAGAACCTATTGTCATATGTCACATCGACAGAAAATAGCCGCAAAGTGAACACGAAGAAGTTGTCAAATATTAATGGAAATGCATTATTTTGATTCTCCAGGACTGAAATAGTTGTTTCCTACTGTAATTGAATGAAGACAAAGAGTTTTTTTAAACTTAGTTTGTGCGTATTGAAAATGAGACCTCTGGATATTTGCATGTCTTTAAAATTTTTTTTTTCCTCAAAATCAAACATAAAAAGACTTCTACGTGTCGTCACTGGTCACATAGCCGAGTAATCAACCAACCCTTCCACCCCTAACCCAATACCTAATGATTTTTTAATATTTTTGTAGAAAAAATAAAATAAAAAACCCAAAAATATCATCGGAGACCAAAATATCATTTAAATTTTTTACTCCAAACATGTCAAATGCCAGGAATCACAAGTACGGCCCTTAACACCCTGTATACATTTACTATCTATATTCATTATTACCGAAATTTATTTAATATTTATTATTATAAACATTTTCGTCTAAAATTTTGTAAGACGATCAATAGTACACAACTGCTAACCCTGTACAAATCGCAAGTGCGTCCCACGGTTGAATTTGGCAGCTACCTCTGGTCTGGAGCCCCAAAGTACATGAATAACACCCTCGACTCTGTGCAGAAACGTGCGGTCCGTTTGATAGATTCCCCCGTCTTAACAAAGGGATTGCAATCTTCAAAGCACAGGCGTCGGGTGGGAATTCTATCCTTGTTCTACCGGTATTTCAATGGAAAATGCTCCGAGATCCTCTCGGCACCGGTGCATAGTCGGGAAATACGCAAAACGCCCGCTTAACATATGTACACGGTTGACATTTGTCACATGAGAACGGGTCGTTTCCTCCTTCCTACAACATGGGTCTCTTCAAGACCCATGTTTACTCCTTCCTCTCCTCAAAAAGGCCCTCCACGCAGCATTCCCAAAGATGACAAGGCCCTGAGGGAAATTATTTTCCTCGAGGCCTCCTGTGTGGAGTTAATATATAAATAAAAAAAAATTGATAACACGTTCGATTATTATATTATATATTGTGCAATGATAACAATTTTTTACTCACCTGGTATGTTTATGTCGTGAAATGTTCCGCCTGTGAAGGTCAATGAAGAATAAAGCCAGACTTCCCACAATAACACACGTGGAGCTAAAATAATATCCAGACTTTCCTCCACAGCCAACATTTATGTAGCCTATAAAGAAACAGAGAATAAAATTAATTTTACGAAACCTCAAAAGAATTTACGGCGCAATGAGTGATCCTGAATATGAAAATGAATATCCATCACCACTATTAATATTGGTCACCCCATTTAACTAGAGACCTAGACTGAAAACTGTATATCGATCAATTAGGTTGCGTCGGCGCCTTAGCATTACGAGATTGGCGAGGTCATAAAATGAATTCCAGACATTTTTAGACCGAGGCTCAGTCAAATCTAAGGAGAACAATTATTTACGTGAATGGTTACATTTATATTTGAAATGTAGTCTATGGATTTTAATTTAGTATCTATAAAAAATATTTATCTCTACACCAATTTCCAAATCTGTGGCGTACAATATGAAATGTCAAAGTCAAGTCAAAGTGAAGTGTCAAATCCCTGTGATGGTGATGATTTTCTTTCGCTCGAATAGTGAGGATCTGTTTCCGAACAATCCCCTGGTAATAACATTAATGATTTTCAACTGTTTATTGTTTAAACTAAACTTGACGGGATGAAATAGAGTCATTGAACAGATAGCCACTATTTTTCGGTACTTGATGTGAGACTTTTCCATCGTAAAAGTATCTTAGTTATTTTCCTATTATATTGCCCATTTTAACCAAATGCTACTTTGTTTTTCGTATCTCTTACAAATCTTCTGGTATTTTATGAAAAATTTTCCGTCGTACTATTTTGGCTGTACCTACTGTTTATAACGTATTGCTCAAAACTATTATTCTAATTATGTTATTTCTGTATCTTTTTAGAAATGATCAATCTTTAAAAGCTTTGGAAATAAAGTAGCACAATGAGTGCCGATATTGACGATGAACTACTCTTCGAGGTGATGAATGATTTAGCCAGCAGTGAAGATTTATCCTCTCTGCCAGGTGATGATTACGCTAGTTTTCCTTGGAAACCACCAAATGAAATCATTCCTCAAATTACACCCGATGAAGCCACTTCTCAAGTTACAGCTGATGAAATAATTTCTCAACTTATCCCCGATGAAACCATTTGTCAAGTTATACCTGATCTTGTACCTGCCAATAACACAAATGAAGATGCAAAGGCAAAGGCAAACCAAACAATCATAATAATTCCCACCGTGTCTGTTACCGGCAATGTCAGCTATGTGCTCATTGTAAAGAAGGGCGGGGACTCGGACAACGCGGAGGAACTCATTGTCACACGGACGGAAAGTGCTCCGCCAGATTTAGGGGATCAACTTTGTAGAAGTATTGCCATTGAAGAAACTCAAATAACTGATGAGAGCCAAGTGGTCAGTTTTCAGGATGACCTAATACTTGAGCAAGGTGATGTAACGGAAGAGGGCGAAACAACAGATACCAGCCCAATAGTCACAGATGTTCCACCATTTGAGGAGACTCCAAATATCCAAGAAAATACAATTACAAACAACAAAAACACAATCACAAACAAAAACACAAACACAATTGATGAAAGTCCTACAATTAAATACAAGCCCACCATTATTACAGCAGATGAAATAGATCCAAATAACATTCATGTGAGTCATTTCCTGGACTTGGAAAAACCCCCGGAAAGAAAGGGTGTCTGGTACGCCTGCGACCAATGCGATTACACTTCAAAGAAGAAGAGCCTGACGGTCCGACACATGCGGACGCACTCGGGCAACGGGGCTCACATCTGCCACTTGTGCCAGAGGGCCTTCAAGACTGACATCTCCCTGGGGGGACATCTCATCGTCCACTCGGGCACCAAGCCCAACACCTGCAAGTACTGCCCCAGCACCTTCATCACCTCCGGGGAGCTCACCAGACACATCCGCTTTAGACACAACGAGGATAAACTGCACAAGTGCGAGTATTGCGACTACGCTTCCCTGGAACTGTGTAAGGTGAAGCGCCACGCCGCCCAGCACTCCACCGGGTTCACCTTCAAGTGCGGATATTGCTCCTACGCCGCCCTCAATAAAAACAAACTCAAATATCACCTGCAAATACACACTACAAATAAACCTTCCAAGCTGTTTGAGTGTCGTGTTTGCAATTTGGGCAACTTGACTTGGCAAGAGCTTATCAAGCACAAATCCACACACATTGCTAATTACTGTCCCAAATATCCTTGTAAAGTGTGCGCCATCAGCTTCACCACTAGGAGAGATTTGAATGCCCATTTACAGCAGATGCACTTCTCTCCGCAGCCGCTGAAGTGTACGCTGTGCGAGGAAACTTTCCCTGATCTTCACACTTATAAAGTGCACTTCAGCATTCATGGAAAAAGTAATACTTTGAAATGCGATCAATGCCCGTTCACCACCAGTTCTCTTCGCTATCTCCAGAACCACCAAATCTTGCACGATGATCAGAAACTTTACTCTTGCGAAGAGTGTCACCAGAGTTTCCCGGAGATGTTTTTGTTGAACAGGCACCGAAGAAGAAGTCATAAAAATACCGATGCCCCTTCCAGTCTCGGGGCTAACCACAAATGCTCCAAATGCGGGAGACAGTTTCTTCAAATGGAGCACTACCTTAACCACATGACCTTACACACATCTCTCGCAGAATCTCACCCTGAATTGTTTTTGCCAAAGAAGGCACAGAAAAAAGAAGAAACAGTACCTCCCGTCTGGGAGATATAAAACATCCTCGTTTGTCCCGAGACAAACATCAATTGCCACTGTAAAACAGCCAGGGAAGTAAAAAGAGCTTAAACTTTTCGTAGAAGATTTTCTTGGAGAACGAAATAAAACCAAAGATATCTAGTCATCATCTATAAATAATAGTCCTAGATAATAAGAATACATAATATACGTTAAAAATTTAGTAAAAGATTAAAAAATATCGCCAGAAATTCATATTCACTCAGAAAAATAAGTGTTAGTTATAACATTAAATTATACATATTATATCGTGTGGGATTGTGCCAAACGAAGATAGGAGACTGCGCAAAGAGATATTAAGACTGGAGAGGAAGGATGGAAAGAGGGAGACAGCGAGATGAAGATGGATGAAAAGGCCTTTCGATACCAACACGATCAGGACTGGGATTGCAATTGAATGAATGAAGTATTAAATACATTATTATGAAGAATGTTATATCAATTTTATTCTACAGTATTTCATAAATGTAATTTATTATGTAATAATTATTTTATATGGTGTTAAGGGACGTACTTGACTTTCTTTAACCAGTGATTCCTGACATTATTCGGATTAAAAAATGTGAATTAAATTTTTGTCTACGGTGACATTGAAGATTTTTTTTTTTCAACTTAAAACATAAAAATCATTAGGCATTATACAGGTAAGGTCGGGGTGAGGGGATGGGCGGTTACTCGGCAGAGTGACTAGTGATGACATGTGAAAGATTTTTTTTTGTTTTGAAGTAAAGAAATCACGAAAAACGTCACCGAAGACCAAAATTTCATTTACATTTTTTACTCCAAATAATATCAGGAATCACTGGCTAAAGCAAGTTAAATACGTCCCTTAACACCCTGTATATATACTTGAAAATTATATGAGTGTTGTAATGAAAAACATCTTGTTTTTTCTTTTGGAATATTAAATGTTTAATTGTCAGGGTTAACGCTAGATGTGTCTGTCAGAATTTGATAATTTGTGTTAGGTAACAAAATGTATCTACTCTAAGAAGAGCACCAGGAGAACATATATTGTGAAAGTGTATTGTAGAAGAGGTCATGGGCTCCCGAGGAAAACAGCAGTGAATCGAATACTTGAGTCAAGAGTCAGACTAACAAGAGTATACGAAGTGTGGCTATTAAATAACCAGACTGAGGCTGCTGCAGAGGAAGTACGTATGCGCCAAATGCCAGCGACCGACAGCTGTTTAGCGTGAAGTCTTCTCTTTCGAATGCAGTACTTCACGCTTCTCTAAACAAATCTGTATAGCCGTAGCCTTCGTTCGCATTAGAGTTGTTTTTTGTTTTACCGGAAAAATGATAAATTTAATAATAGCACAATGAATGTTGTGAAATTTCACATGAAACTTGGAAAAATCGCTACTGTAACTTTTAATTTATTGAAAGAAGTGTATGACAATGATTATTTATCTAGTGCACGTGTTTTTGAATGGTTTAACCCGTTTAATCACAGGAGACCATATTTGTCCCAGCTCACATAGGTCTCACAGAAATCGTTGTTTTTCCTTTACTATCATAGTCAGAAATGTGATCTAAACGGTATTGGAAAGAGAATACAACAAACTATATATTCAAATCTAAAAGAAAACCATAAAAAAATTAAAATTTACCCCTTTCTGAAACCAAAGTTTCCGATAGCAATTTGAAAATAAATTATGGAACTTTGTGAATTTTTTAAGATTTTTTTTTACATGAAACGAAAAAAGTGAGGTGACAGTAAGGTTTATAATTCATTTATCTAATGAAATAAGTATGTGTTTTCTGTTTTTTAATTATCAGTAATTTTAGTTAGAAAAAAAGGTAAAGTGAGCCATTTTTAAAACTTTTTAAAGTTTTCGCAAAAAAAAATTATATTTAAAAAAATACATAGTAATTTTTAATATAGAAATTTGAAAGCCTATTTCATCACCTTTCGAAAACAGTTTTTAGTTTTCGAATACGTTAACAAATGTTACATTTATTTGGATTTTATTGCAAAGCGGGAATATTTTTAGCCTCTGACAAAATACGCCAATTTTTTTAGGATTAAGCTTTTGCAAGATGACCGAGAAGACATCGAAGAAGATTCACGCCCGGGTCGGCCTTCCATGTTAAAAACGTATAACAATATCGGAAAAATCGGTAATCTGGTTCGATCTGATCGTCCGTTAAGTATTCGTGCGATTGCTGAAACTGTAGGAATTGAAAAAGAATGCGTACGGCAAATTTTACGTAACAAATTTTATCATACAAAAAGTGTGTGCCAAAATGGTGCCTAAAATTCTCACATTTTAACAACAAGAGCTCCCAAAAATGTTTGTGATGACACTTTATAATGCCTTATTTGCCGGATCTTGCGCCGTGCGACTTCTGTCTGTTCCCTAAGCTGAAATCTGCATTAAAAGAACTTTATCCATCCAAGCAAGGGTCTCTTTAAAATGATTTACTTGTACATATGTACATGTATAATGAAAACTATACCTTATGTTGGTGTTTTATAAAGATAAATTGAATCACCTGAAATAGGTACTCCGATGGCGATGGGAATGGCTTGAGAGCACTGCACGAAGCCCCACGTCCTGGCAAAGTTTCTAGACCTCACTCTCTCATAGGTGTACATCTTCAGGGAATAGTGGTATCCTCCACAGAAGATTCCTAACGATAAACAAAATACATAATAGAAATAAACAGTTTCAGATGTTTAAATTCATACATACATAATGATGGCATAGTTTTTTAAAACAAATCATAAAACGCAAATGAAGATTAACTTCTTATTGGATTGGTAGATAGTAAAAGAACTCAAACCATTTCAGTAGATTTTTGTGACTTATTTAATGTAATATCATCGTTGCATATTTAATATGAACAATGTGACGATTTTGACGAAAATTAGTTAAATATACAGTTATTTTTCTTCTTTTTTTCTCCATCTTCCACAATTTAAGCCATGTAAAAATATCAAATTTTTAAGGCGACAGAAAATAAATCATGTGAGGACAATCAAAATAGTACATAATGAAAAAAAAAGTCATATCCTCTGAATACCACTACACAATTCAATTGCCTCTGTATGTACATAATATTAACATCATTTTGAGATGCCTAGCTGCCAAATTTGAATAAATTTAAATGAAATATTTTGACATTATTATGGTATTTAAAATTATGACGAAAACTGTATTTAGAATATGAACCATGTGAGAAAACTGTGCATTGAATATGAAGCATGTGCGAAAAACGCATTAAAATTCAATTTTCTGGCACAAAATAATTCAGTTTTTCCATAAATATACTCTTATAATGAACGAAATATATTTTTCCTACTTTGTCCAGAAATAGAATTGCTATTTTTTGTTTCGTTATTTTTTTAAACAGCTTTCATCGATTTTCTCAGAATGTATTCAGTATCACATGCTTCATATTCTATATGCAACGACGATAATATTATGTGCATATTTATTTAATTAGTTTTAGCCACATTATGGATCTAGGAGACATTGCCAAACACCCAATAAACATTACTGAACTTCATCAATGGAACTGGGCTACTTTGATGTATGTGAATACGGCACAAGAGTCCCAACTGCTCCTAACCTTCTGGAGCTAGTGAGACTGAATCCCCAGTTGGGATATTTTATGAGGCTAAAAGTAGTGGGGAGGAGAAGGATATGGGAGAAGAGGAAGGTGGGGAAGTACCTTGCTATTCAGAACTGCTTAGCAAACACGGCTGAAGCTATTTCAAGCATGGTTTTTCTGAATGGTGGTCACCAGGGCGATACTGAGATTTTCTTCCGCTCTAAATATGTCGCAAATTACAACAAATTAAGATGTATATATTATACGGGGTGTAACAGCACATACTCGAAAGATTTTTATCAGCGTTTTCTGAGCATCTTTGGAGTAAAAAAGGTGTATGTCATTTTGTCGAAAAATTTTTTTTTTTTTCTATCGCAAGTCACCACTGACCTCATCTTCCACGCGCTCTGTCTCGTTTGTTACCGTGCTGCTGCAACGAGACGGAGTGTGTATTACCTGACCCGCTAGGCTGTACCCGACTACTCAGTTGCGAGGTGTGATGGAAAAATATTTTTTAATGTTTTTAATTGAAAAAAATGTATCAATTCTTGAGCATATTTTTATTCCAAATATGCTCAAGAATTGCTGCTTAAAATCCTTCTTGTATATCTGTTACACTATTTATACACGGTGTCCGGAAACTCATAGTACAAGCGGGAAACTGTTAAATCTACATCACATTATTTGGTGTTGATTTTGTTGTATAACTTTTTTGATTTGAGCATTCATTTTCGAGTAGGTCTGAATCAAATCGGGAATTTCTTAAATCAAATTTTAAAAGAATCAGACGAAAGAGGGGTTAATATCAGCTATTTAATTCTTTAAAATAGCAACGTTTTCTCAAGGAAATAAAAAAATTATCTCTGTATCGATTATAATTTTTTGTATTAGTATAATTTTCAATGAATATTTTTTCTGTTCAAACTTACCGTATATCCATGCAAACATCACATAACCATGGTAGTTGCCATGCACAGCTGTGAAGGCGAGAATGGAGAGCCCGCACATGAAGACGGCAGCCTGGCAGAGATATTGTCGACCGATCCGGCATTCTGGAGACGACTTCACAACCAGCAGACCAAAGGCGGCACAACCGGTTGTCCAGGCCAGACCCAGGTAGGCCTGCAGCAGTACTACAGCTTCTCCCAACCCTGAACAACAAAGGTGTCAATTTTAGTTGGATGTAAGTAGGATATTGGTGAAAAATCACTCTGAGGAATGCTTGATTGTTTATAATTGCGCAGTCTTTTGATTCAAATGCAGTTTCCTTTCCTGTATCGGTTTTTTGTAGTTTTTATAAATGCATAATGTTATGTAATCAATTCATAAACTAATGGAATGTGAATGAAAAATCTTTTTTTTTTAAATTAAAATTTTTCATAGTGAATTGAAAACATTGTTACTGAAAACAGATATTAGAGATGTTTTTTTTTAAAATTCACATTTTTCATAGTGAATTGAGTACACGAAAACAGATTAGAGACTCACTGAAGAGTTCCCCTACAACAGTCTTCAAAGTGGACGATAATACCCACTCGTGGGCCCTGGAGGCTTTCAGAGGGGCAGTAGAAGGCTCTAAGAAAATTAGGCGGCGTTAAGGAAATCTATAGGGGCGCCGGCAGGAAAATTCTATCTATAAAAATCCGACGGAATCTAGACACGCCACCACTTAAGATGCGATTTACTACTTGAATGCTTGGAGTCTCATAAGCAGTGTCGCCTACGCCTGTAATAATGTGGATGCAGCTTTATATTTATTTCATGTACATAGTCCGTGGTTAAGTTAAGTAAATAAAATTGTCTGTGTTATCCTTACAACATATTCATAAAAAAATTTTGGTCTACTGCGGCGATCCCTATCTAAAATAAAATAGGAAATGGGTTACACCCTTTCTATCCTATCCATATAATAAATAATGCATGTTTAAAAATTATATTTGCAATAACTGTTTTCAAGATAAGATTTTTTTTTTAAATCTCAAAATGGGCGGTGGTCGAAATAAGTTTGAAAACCTGGGCCCTACAACATAATATTATTATTTCGGCGCTGGAAAGGAAAAATGGCTAAAGCGATGATATTGATATGATATTGACGAACAAACTTATTGTGTAGGTTCATCTTTAATGTCACAGCTGTATGGCGCTGTAGCCATTTTTACTTTCCTCGGGAGAGAAAAGCAATGACATTGGTAGAAAATGCCAAGATTATATTACCAAGTACTTTAAAAAAGGATAACATGTCTAGAGGACCATGCGGTTGAACCACGAGATTTACTAGACCTCTTGTTTTCACAAACCCTGTTAACAACTTTGGTGAACTTTATTAAAGCAAGTGGACTGTTGTAGGTTAGATAGTAAAGAGTAATAATATCATCGCAAGAAACTTGGTGATTTAGCCATAATCTGTCGAGAAATAACCATTTGGTTGACACGCAGAAAGATTTAAATGAAATTCATTATCCATTATTCATTAATAGGCTCATTTATTTGTACCAGTTACCAATCTAATTTAGGTCGTCATCATTCATCTAAACAACAATATTTCAAGTGAAATCACGATGGACACCAACCTTCTTCTTCAGCCTGATGAGCCAGATAAAATATGGGCGTATTAATTCCAAAAGCCGATATCCCAGTTGACAGCAGCAGGATCCTGACGGTCTTGGACTTGAGCGTAGAGAAGTCAAAGAAGGGGGGGCTCTCATCGATCTTGGTCTTGTCTTTGATCTTCCTTTTGATCTTGTTCTGGTTCTTGAGGTGTAAGATGGCCCTCCGCTGCGGGTGGTAGAGCGATGCGGAGCGGTAGAAGGTGCCGAGGATAAAGGTGAGGAAGACGACTCCTGTCACAGCTTGCAGGCCCAGCCTCCAGCCGATGGCACTGAAAAAAAATCATTTCAGAGTCTTTCCATCATATAATTTATGATTAATAAAATTCAGATGAAAACTTAGACTCAGTTGTTTAAACCCCCTTCACATTTGTCATTTTCACATTTGACATCGTCACATTTGATATCGTCACATTTGGCAATGTTGACTTTTTCATTGCAATACTTGACATTGTCATTTTGAAATTGTCACATTTGACATTGTCACTTTGACATTGTCACATTTGACATTGTCACTTTGACATTCTCACATTTGACATTGTCACATTTGACATTGTCACATTTGACGTTGTCACTTTGACATTGTCACAGTTGACATTGTCACATTTGACATTGTCACTTTGCCATTGTCACATTTGACATTGTCACGTTGAAATTGTCACAATTGACATTGTCACTTTGATATCGTCATTTTGGACATCGTCATTTATTTTGACAATGTCAATTGTTTTGATACTGTCACATTATTGGGCATCGTCACATTTGGCATCGTCACATTTGACATAGTCATTAATCGACGATTATCGCAATTTAGGTTTTTTTTAGAGTTACCGCGTTTCCTCGGCCTGTCCGGTATTTGATCATCATTTTAAAAAGCATGCCCTTTATACCCACCCTATTATTATTTATATACAGGGTGTTAAAGTACGTACTTGAGTTACTTTAGCCAGTGATTCCTGACATTATTTGGAGTAAAAAATGTTAATGAAATTTTGGTCTCCGGTGACTTTTTTTATAACATTTTTTTTTTTTCAAAATTTTTTTTCTTCAAAATCAAACAAAAAAAAAATCTTTTACATGAACTTATCGGTCACTCAGCCGAGTTACCGCCCCACCACTTACCCCGCCCCCAACTACCCAACACCTTTTTTTTTTTATGTATTTGTAGAAAAAAAAAAAAATAAACATCAAAAATGTTACCGGAGACCAAAATTTCATTAACATTTTTTACTCCAAATAATGTCAGGAATCACTGGTTAAAGTAACTCAAGTACGTACCTTAACACCCTGTATATATCTACTAAGCAAAAATACCTTCAGTCAGATATTAATAAATTTCAAAACAGCCCATTATGAACCCAAATTATAAAATAATTGACTTACGAAATAGCCCCCTTGATGAAGGCGCTCATGACCGCGATGCCCAGTCCGCTGCCTGACACCACGAACACCTCAACCAGCTCCCGCTTGCGCTTGAAGTACTGCGCTACCATCAGCGTGGCGCAGTCCCGAGCCAGGCCTACGCCAACACCAACCACGGCACCTAAACAACACAAAGATACATACTTTAGTGAGAATAATATTACATTACAGTATTTGGCCGTCGTCACATTTGACATTGTCACCATTGATATCGTCACATTTGATATGGTCACATTTGACATCGTCATAGCCCATTTTGTTACATTTTAACCGCTTGGACACATAAGCTTGTTTTCACGATAATTTAACGTAGGTAGACATAGGAATGGCGTATGTCCCGTACCTGAGTTATTAATATTATTAAGATCAACATTACGTAACCACAGGGCCGTACTTAGAATCTAAAGACCCCGAGGCAAAATCCATGGTGCGGGCCCTACCCCAGTAAAGTGGGGGGTCAGTCTCCTGAATGTTTTAGGAAATTTTCTAACTAAAAACCTAAAAGGATACGTTTTATGTTTATTACATCAACAATTTGAAAATTTTATTATATCTAATGTGTTTAGAAGTGATGAAATGATGCGATAAAAAATTAAATATTTGAAAATCATTCATCAAATTAATAAAGTTAAAACTCAAGCTCTGTGAAAGTTTTATTCAAATTCTGTCAATATTTTATCGTGGGACGGTTGTTTTACAGTAGGTATCTACATGGACAGTATCAAAACTTGAATAGAACTGTCACAGAACTAGAACATTAGCTTTGAACTTTGATGAAATTACTGAAACAACTCGTACTTAGATGTTCAATAATAAAAAGAAGACAAAGTTGAGATTCGTGTCTGTGTTCGCAAATATGCAAAATCAGTATTATACTTTTTAAAACAATTTTAAATAAAATGCATTGATAACACATTTTTGTGCTTCGAAATTAAATTTTATTTTAAACGAAGAATTTTTTTATTAATTTGAGTCTATACCAGATGTTTATACAATTTGTGGCGTGGGTCCCTTTTGGTGTGGGCAGTGTGGGCACAAAGGCTGCTGTCTTGATAGCCTGCGCGTAAATGCGGCCCTGCTTAATGAAAAATCCTCAATTATAACAAACTATACAATGAATAAAGAAACATAAAAAAATAATCTAGTATATGTGCGGCACGTTATACATCGACCTGTTGTAAGACTACCGTTCAGAATCGATATGTTGCTTGAAATGGTTTTAGCCGTGTTTGTTGACCAGCCTTGAATAGCCAGGTACTTCTCCACCTTCCTCTTCCCCATCGCCTTCCCCTCACCACTGCCTTCAGCCTCTCAACATGCCTCGATTGGGGATGCCATAGTCTCACTGGCTCCAGACTGGAGCAGTTGGGGCGCTTGTGCGATATTCATATAAAAAAAAAACAGACACACACACTTTATAAGACACCGCCCGTGCCGCCTTGATAGTCCGTGCAGTTATGTACTGCAGTTTGATCGTAGCTCGTAGCTTGGCGACAGTCGGCACTCTTCCATGCATATCTCGCTTTGCTTGTATTATCCATAGTTGAGTTGCAACATATGAGCCGGGGTGAAGACCTAAAGGCCGGTCTCTTGCTACCGATTTCACAAACAATACCTCAAACATTACCATAAACATGGGGCAGGGCCATTCGGGCCTTCGTCGGAGGAGATGCCGCTTAAAGAGAACTACCGGCTCGGATGGGCGAGACTCACAAAAAATCGGCAAAACTAGATACCTGCATTATTTGAGGGAGGTTTACTCGATGTCCAAATCGCTAGAAGGCTAACGAGAAAAAATACATCTGCACCAATGATGGATACTGCAAGGTTGTCTGAAAAGTTGGATAAAAAAGAAGGTATTGTATCTTCGGGCTATGGAAAAGCAAACTTCGTAGCATTGCAGTTTTTGAGCATTCTGTCTGTGCTACACACTGTGCACACAGTCTCTTTAGAAAATTATTAATATTTGCAGACATTTTGTAGTACTCAAAATATCGAGACGTTTGCTCCTTCCGAGACAGCAACAACAAAAAACAACAAAAAAATTCAATATCCGATTTGAAATATACAAACACGCTGGTATGTAACTCTTTCCGTGGGAGAATCGGGGAACCGTCTCTTCGTTATCTCATGCAATGTCAGTGGTGTCATCTAATTTCCGTAAGAACGTGTTTCCAGCAAAAAATCTTCCCGCATTTTTTAGCCACAAATACCATTTTGCAATTCTGCAGCCAATGATATAAAAAAACATAAAAAATGCAGAACAAAATTTAACGTTAATAACTCGTTTAGAAATTTTAAACGGAAAGGACAAGACAAAGAAAACTTCCTACAATATTTTTTGAAACATTTTAAGACAGTAAATTATTACTGTTTTAAATTGTACATTTGATTTGTTTTGTAATATTTCGCTACCGGTTTAAATATTTTTCTAATATATAAAGAGAGTTTCTGTTTGTGGCTGGCGGGCGGGTGGCGGGCAGGCAGGCTGGCTGGAAAATGGCGTGAATGTGATTTGTATACAAATCTACATTTTTATTCCGAATTTCCCGAAATTTTGGACACTCGACTTTATTTATAAGATATACACAATAACTACATAAAATATAAGTTGTAAGGTATTAATGTTAAATAAATGACATGGTTTTGTACCTATTAAATAAATCCGAATTAAATTGAATACATAAGAGGAAGGAACCACCCCATTCCCATTTTCAAAACTCTTAAAGCAGTATTTTGATGAAATTTTGCAAACTTGACTTTCAAAATAAGAAGAAAAAAATTACTACACCTGATTTCGAAAAACTCTGCGTGAATCCCGGAAAACGCCGGGAAGTTCGGCTAGTATTTTATAAAACTAACACAATATTACACAATAAGTAACACGTGTACACAATAAAATAAAATAACTTCTCTAAAAATAGTTTAGGTCAGTTGGGTTGGGTTAAGTTAGGTAAGGTGAGATCAGTTTTTCACTTTTCGACAATATTCTTTTTGGTTACGAAACAGGAACAAAAATGCCCACAAAAAAATAAAAGATATCACATTGAAAAGACATTCACTCACCATAGCTGAAGAACAGCTGATGAAACTGCGAAGCGAAGGAAGTGAAGAGGCAGCCAAGCGCCGCCACCAGCCCGCCCATAACCGCTGTGACTCTGGTAGACTTGCGCAGGCAGCAAGCCACCGTCACCGGAGAGATGAGGAGCGCCACAGCCGTGGAAAGTGCTCCCAACCATCCTGCAAACAAAGATGCTTGAATGTTCTTTCTGCTTTGATACAACACATTTTGGCATCAACATAAATATTCATTATTCTTCCGATGATACTTTGAAGATTTGTTTTGTCGTAAACATAAATATGATAATAATTATATAAAATGCTTTCCGAATTTTAGTTTTAAGATTTGTTTTCCTATGATATTATTTATGAAAAATTACAACAGAAGTGGACCCAAATGGGAACCTTTAGGTAAGCCGTCATTTTAATTAATATCAATTATTTCAATAAGATATAACTTTTTGTCGTTACATTGGTAAAATTGGGTTGGCTTTTCTCACGACGTAAGGCACTTAATAACCATTTCTCAATCAGTGTCGATCTGAATCAAATATTTCTTAGTAAACTAATAACATAGTTTTTTGTCAATGGTATATATTATGAACTCTTACATCTATACTATAATCTAGCGAAAGTTAAGGAAAGCAATTTCTCTTTACTATAAAATGTAGACATAAATGAAAAAGTTACATTTTTGTTTCAAGGGGTTTACACAACTTATAGGATTTATTTTAAATATGTATAAGTACAAACAAAAGACAAAAATAAAAAAAAATTTCACAAGAGATTTTGCATTCGATGACGTCACACAGTTTCCAAACTCTTGCACATAGCGTTAAGAAATAATGTTGTTTTTTGTAAACATGTTTATTTTACGGTCATTATTTGAGATATCATAATATTAAATTATACTTTGCACACATAATTTGGGAGTAGCGGCGTATCATAAATAGGTAGGTACATTTTTATATCTCCGTTATGAACTGAATGTGTTTTATAGAAGAGAATCATGAAGCATCTAATTATTTGTTAATATCAAAGCCTATGATAAAATATCAATTTGAGACCCGTCTGACGTTTTTCAATAATCATAAAAAATAGCCTTGTGTGCTTTGTGTAGGAGATGAATAGATGATTCGAGTCTTTCTATTATCAATCAGAATTTAAAGCGATAATGAAATACGGATCTTTAAAAAAATCGCTTCTCGAAGAAATGCAATCATAATTTTAATTTAATCTCAAACACGTTATGTATTACATTCTACGAAATTGAGTGTAACAAAAAATGAGAATTTTTCATAATTAGGTGTCGCTCGTTTCATGTAGTGATGGACATAATCGTGATCGTCTAGATCGAAATTGTCTATTTTTTAAATAATGTCCATGAGAAATTTTTAGAATCTCAAAAAATTCCATTGAAATTGCAAATTGATTTATGCAGAGTGAGGCCTTTCGCTCTCGAAGAAACTGAAACCAAATTAAAACTGGCGGGTTGCTATGGTTTCCAACCAAACTTCTATCATGGCGCTGCTCAATTTTAAGATTTCAGTAATTATCTCAGCTTGTTTAACCATAGACGAGGAACACTTCAGCTGTCATATCAGTCACTTGTCGCTGTCATATTTGCGCTGGCGAATAAAAAAAATAAAAAAACCTGGAACACTGACAACAAAAGTGGCGCAACCAAACAATCTGTCAACGGCCAGCCGCGGCAACAAGCACGGCTTGTTGCTAGTGTCTGTTTGCGTTGCCGTTCACAACGGGTATTTGAGAAGTTGTAGGTATAGTGTGCGGACCATCATATTGAAATTGAGTTGCAAACTGATTTTTTTTCAGTTGCCTGTGAGCGCATGCCCTTACAGCACGTACCCGAAGGATTTTAACCGGTGATTTCTGAGCATATTTTGATTAAAATATGTACTTACACGTCATTTTGCTTTTTGATGTTTTTCTTTTTAATTTTAAAAAATGTTCCCCAATTACTCGTCGCCGCTGATACCATCCCTATACGTCGCGACGCGACGGAATCAAGTGATGAGCGTGCTGTTTCGTATGTTTACGTGCTGCTAGAACGAGACGGAGTGCTTATCGTGTGACCCGCCGCTAGGCTGTACCGGATTTGCAATATGTGACGGAATTTTTTTTTTCATTGAAAAAAAAATATCATCGGACACCAAATAGACGTCTACATTTTTTAGTCCAAATATCTCAAGAATCACTAGTTAAAAACCTTCGGGTACGTTCTGTTACACCCTAAATATATTTTTCCTTTTAAGGGAATATATCTCTTGGTCATTTGAAACATTTCGGGCACAGATATTTCAAATATTTTGATACTAAACAAATTAAATATACATTTTCTAAAATAAAGATTACCATTGAATCAATTGTTGCAAAAATATAATATTTCACAGCTTACATTACACATTAGAGCTTGACAGGATATTTCCGCGTTTTTTAATGCTTTCAAAAATTAAGCAAAGAGTTCGATTATTATGGCATTTTTATTTTATTTATATGTTGACGAATAAATTTTCTACAGCGAGTCAAAGTTTCCCATTTTTGTAATACCGCCAAAACGACGATTTGGACGTGTGACGTCATAAGCGTTGCCCGGCTATGAAAAAATTCTGACAGTGATGCTTTCTTGTTTGTTGACGTGCGTGTGTAGCGTCGTTACCAACCACGGGCCGTTTTGGTTTTGTCAGTTATTGATCGTTTTTAAAACCAATAAATTTGTATGAAAACATAAATTTTTTTTTTTAGTTAAATCTAGTAAGAATATGTGCAGCTTTATTTATTTGAGTTTTATAAAATATAGGCCACTAAATGATTCAATTTTTCATGATTTTGGGGGCAACTTTGAGAATTTATTTGAAATTATTAAAAATATATATAATAAAATAGTATTTAATATATGTCATAAAATATTTAATTATTAGATACAAAATATTTTTTTAAGTATTTATAATTAACTCACAAATAAGTCAAAGTTGCCTCTAAAATCATCAAAAATAGACTTCTTCAGTGGCCTATATTTCATAATTTAAATCTTAAATGAATAAAATAGCACATATCTTTACTAGATATTTGCTGATATCTTTACTAGATATTTGCTGTACCTTTTGATAAAAAAGTAATTATTGAGCTTTATTTATTTATTTTTTATTTATTTATTCATTTCTATGCTCTTACATACAGTTTATAAATACAATATGTGAAAGTAAAACAAAAAAATATCCTTAATATAAAACACAGTAGGTTGTAGAGTGAAGTATGTTCGGCAACTGCATGTAAATGGTTAAAAATAATGTGGTTATGTTTTGTGAACACCTCACTAGGAGAACCTGTGCTGAGGTGTTCGCATGTACTATTATGCCGTCATAAGTTATAGCACAGTATCCCCCTTGAGACTCTCAAGGAAGACTCCGTAGTTCCACCCATGGTGGCTGTATCGTGCATACAGTAGGTGTAGGTAGCTGTTTTGAGATAGTCATCATAATATTATACGGACACAATGTAGTAAGTATTTTGGCGTCAAATCCAAGTTTAAGTTTAGTATGAAAAGGTCGCGCAGCTATTCCTCTGAATGCATTCATTTTCTCAAGTTTTCCCTGTATAGCTTAGAAAAAATGTGGAATTGCTGAGTTAACAACTATGTAGGTACCGATCGTGCAGCGTATTTATATCGCCTAATGATATTTAGGCAAGTACTTGATTTTAGAAGTAAAAATCACTTATTAATTTATTATTACCGGTTGCAAAAATATTTAATGATAGCGTTTCTGATTTAGGTGTGTATATTATGTAATATTATTATTATTTATGCAGTATACTATAAATGTCCCATGATCATAAATTTTATGGCTTATAATGTATTACAGAAACTACGTGGTCAAATGGTAGCAATGTTAAATACTTTTATAGAAAAAACCGAACTTGTATTTCATATCGGACTTCAGATTAACGACGTAGAATTTTAGTATTGGTTATTAATCTTCCGTTTGAATGGTATAATGTCAATAAGTCTCCTCCACTCGTTTTTAATTTAAGTACATCATGTTTAATTCATTCATTATATTGAGGGAGTAGGCCACGTGGTTTCCATTAAGATATTCTTATGATCAAAATGTTAATAAAAAAGATACTGCCAGTTTGAAAATATTATTAGGTTTTGTAATTCTTTTTGTCTTTTTCTTGTTTTGATGAAATATTATATATTACCCCTCGATAAAAAATGGTAGAATATATTACCCCCTTCTATGAATAGTTTATATCATTAAGTAGGTACTTAATGAGAGTAATAAATAATACTCTCATTAAGTACCTACTTAATGAGAGTATTATTTATTACCTAGTGAAGTACCTACACAACTGGTCATTAAACATAGCCATTTCAGGACGAAAGGAAAGTATCCCCACAGAGGTAGATACTTTCAGTATCACCCTGGTGAAAATCCACCATTCAGAATCGAAATATTGCTTGAAATGCCTCTAAGTGTCTTCGCTGACGAGGCAACTGAAACCAAACTAAAACTGGCTGGTTGCTATGGTTTCCAACCAAACTTTGATCACGCGCTACTCAATTTTAAGATTTCTGTAATTATCTCAGCTTGTTTAACCATAGACGAAGAACAATCAGCTGTCATCACAGTCATGTGTCGCTGTGAAATAATAAAAAAAAACTAGAAAACTGACAAACCATGGTAACCGAGCAAACTGGCAACGGCCGGCCACGACAACTAGCAAGGCGAGTCGCGAGTAACTGCTTGCGTTGCCATTGAAAACGAGTTTTGAGAAATTGTTTGGTGTGCGGGCCATCACACTGACGTACACAGGATAGCGAGTTTAGTTGCAAACTGGTTTTTTTTCAGTTGCCTCGTCAGCGGAGGCACTAAGAGTGTAAATATTTGATTTCCAGATCTGAATCCTTAGCCATAGTCGCACTGGCTCCGGTTAGTTAGGGACTGTTGGGACTCTTGTAAAGTGTTCACATAAAAATAAATAAGATGGGGAAGATAAAGGTGGGAAAGTACCTGGCTATTCAGAACTAAAGATCTAACACGGTTAATGCCATTTCAAGCAACGTTTCAATTCTGAATGGTGGTCATACACCAGGGCGATACTAAGATTATCTTCCACTCGGGAACATGCCGCAAATATACCTTATATTATTTTATATGATTTTATTGTGAAAACCCAAATCATTGAATAAAATTTACTTGCCGTCAATTAGGTTTAGTGTGTTGCTACACGGAGAAAAATATTATTCGAAAAAACGATCATTTTAATAGTAAAAACGGTTAAAAACGGCACTAAAGTTCTTACGAACAAAATAACAGGGTTTTAATGTTTATTGGCGGGAACATGTAAGAATAATTTGTTGGTATACGTTATTTCTTAGGTATACCAACAAATTATTCTTACATTTTCCCGCCAATAAACATTGAAATCCTGTTAATTTGTTCGTAAGAACTTCAGTCCCGTTTTTAACCGTTTTTACTATTAAAATGATAGTTTTTTCGAATAACGTTTTTCTCCGTGTAAGAATGTATTCGTTAAAAGTTTTTAGTATTAAATCAGAGCTTCAGAAAATGAACCAACGGACGAGAAAGGGTATCAAAACCATTTAAAAACTATGTAGGTAGTTTGTTTACATCGATAGTTTTCCATATTCTGTTATTCCGTCCCCATGTTTGGACAATCTGCTTGTTAACCAGATCAAAGTCCGATCACACAACAGCCAGATTATGGCCACAAACCAGGAATTAATTATACCTGAACACGTAGCGGGCACGGCCCCTAAGTATCTAGTTTCAATTGCACACACTGCATTCTCCGTCTCACTTAAATAAATTATTATATTATGCTTAAAACTGCACGGAGTTACACAATTTAACATACATGTGACTCGGAATGTAATGAGTAATGACTGACTGCGTGTGCCGGCAATTATTTTTCATTGATTTAAAATAACCACCTGGGTACAACAATTTTTAATTTTGTAGAGCGTTTTGAAACACATATATCACAGATGGTAAAATATTGAGAGAATTGAAAGAAAATTTCAAAGATTTGTAAATTTTAAACTTAACATCCCTTTAGAGCAGATAAATTACCTATCATTAACGAATATTTTAAATATTCAAACTTTAGAAAACTGACGAAAAATAACCGACCTGACCTTTTTATTAAAATAATTAAACTCTATTATTAAATTATTAATAATTAAACTATTTATTTTAGTTTTAAACTCAAAATTTGATTGCTGTAAACTCTTGTATTTAATAAATCTACATGTACCTACACGAACTACTAGACAAACATTAACATTTTATATACACACATCTCATTCTAACTATAAATTGCATTCCCCAATACAACGATTACATAGTCTTGGGAACCAATATTTAAACAATATTGTGTTTGACAATAATTTGAATTTGGCAAACTTTAAACGCCGTATGTGCGAACTATTCCTACTTAATTCATAAACTATTGTAAATACCAATTTTATACATTTTTATTAATACATATTATTGTTGATTTGGAGGATAATGGGAGACTATCTATTTTTACTTTATTTATATTCTGTATTACCTACATTTTGTCAACTCATATTTTATCTCCCCTATATTATGTGTGTCAATATTTTCTGTTACTTACCTGTATTTTATATACACTATTACACTAAACATGTATTGCTTTATGTATGTAAAAGCCCTATGGGCGTTTAAATAAAAAATAAATAAATACTTTTCAATTTATCATAGGGATAAATAAGGCTTTTGATTCCCAATCCGAACGTGGCGGGTTGTATGTTTTTTTTTTTTAAATATGATTATTCAGTTTTAATTTTACAATATTTTATTTTACGAATCTTACGAAACTGATCAATCAGTTTGATTGTAACCCGGCGTCCGCAAATAAATTTAATTTGATTAATTTGTGTTCTTTTCACAATAATTAATCAATTCAAAATAACATATACTAAATTTCCGGCACGTTCCAGAGTGGAAGATACTCTCAGTACCGCCCTGGTGTAAGATCACCATTAGAAATTGAATCGTGGCTTGAAATGGCTTTAGCCGTTTTTGGTGATTTATTATTGGTGAATAGTCAGGTGTTTCCCCATCTTCCTCTTCCCAATCACCTTTCCCTCCCCACTACCTTCAGCCTCTCAACTTACCCCAACTGGGTATGCCATAGTCTCACTGGCTCCAGAAGGGAGCAGTTGGGACTCTTGTGCGGTATACATATAAAAAAATGACAAAGGTAAATATTAGACAAATTAATCATCCATTTACAGTACAAGATTTCTTATTTTAACATTCTTAACATTTGGGAAGATATCTATAGAAAAAAATTAAGGTTATTGAAAGAATTATTATAGGTACTGTTTTAGAAATTTCATTCCTCTTGTCCATACTGTGTTGTGCTAGAATATATGCCGTGTGGTATCTTGGTTCATTAGCACAGTGGTATCGGTGACAATTATTACGGCTACAGTTTTCAAGAACGTAGGTATGTATAAGCCACAGCATTCCAAGAGGAATGGGTTATCAATAGAGTTATGCATAATTTTAAAATGATTTATGTCAAGATTTGTGTAACGTCTTGTTTCTTGGCTAAATCTATTCGTTTCATCAATTGCACGAACCTCAGATAAGTTTCATGCGTTTTTTTTATTTTTCTTTTATTTTTTTTTTAAATTTCTATATAATATTACAGCGTTCACATAAAGTTATTAATATTTTTACATAATAACTAATAACATAATTTATGAACTTTTTGTTGTGTTGTGTGTAAGGTAGGTTAGTGAATGTGAAACTGTGGTTGGGTAATGTTGTTTGTTTCGTGAACACCTCACTAGGAGAACCTGTGCTGAGGTACCGTAAAGGTAAAGGTTTTACGTGGTTATGTTTAACCTGTAAAGGTAAAGGTTTTACGTGGTTATGTTTAAGTGTGACAAGTATTTATGTGTTGTAGTAGAAAATTTCTTCTTTATTTATTTTTTAAATTAGTGCTTATTTTAAACTGTTTATTTATAAAAAAAATTATTAAAAAAATATGTAAATATATATATATATATTTTAAGTGTGTGTATAGTTGGTATATTCTCGAAAAATGTGTTTAGTTATCTTACATTTTTTTATAGTTTGTTTACGTTTGGTTTGGAGTTATTATGTTTTGAATGAAGTTAAAATCTTGATTTTTGATCCAGGCTGAGATAAGTTTTTTGTGAATGTTTTGCGTTATATTCTCATTTTCTGTGTCTTGTTCTCTTTCATGTTTCGTTCATATTTATTAGTATTATCTTCTTCTTCAATGAATATTACATTGATGGGTATAATAAAATTGAACATAATATAATAAAATTAAATATAATAATGCTGTTCATCAAAAAGTCGTTGTTTAAGACGAAGAATGAGTTACTAGTTTTGGACAACTCGAATGCTCGCGATCAAATTAAGGAATTCGACTTTATGTGTATACCAGCACTTTGGAGTGTCGAAGGATTATAACCACTTTTCGCCACATTATGGCACTATTTACAAAACCACGGATTGCTTTGTTGCCAAAATGTGGCATTTTTAAATATTTTATTTTTATTAAAACGGCTATATAATATATTGTACATTCAAAATATAACAAAATAAATATTCTCTATATTGTTTAAAATGTTTAAGGTTGAAGATTTAATAATATTTTTTTATAAATCCTACGAATATGTGATAATAGACAAAATATAGGTGAATTCATTGGCTATATAGAACTATAATAAGTTTGTATGTCTCGATATTCAAATTCGAATGTATGATTTTTTTAATATGGGCGGAAAAATTTCCTTTAGCAATCCGAGAAAAATGATTTAAATTGCTCTGTCGCTCCAGTGGATAAAAAATATTATTAACCACTCGTCGCCTGCGTGCATAATTGTCCAAGCGACCATTTGCAAGTTTTACAGGAGGATGAGGTTTCCTTTCATTATTTCAATGAAACATTTTGATATGTTTAAGATGAAGCTATTCCCGTAAAGGTAAAGGTCTCGTTAGTTTAAATAATTCTTAATTCAGTGATTAATGATAGTTTTTGATGCTTTATTTTTAATTTTAAAATGAAGATTGATCCAAAATTAAAATGGAGATTGAACAATTAAGCACTCAGTCGACACACTAATGCGTATTTGGCTACGTGTTGGCCAATTTGCAAAAACCCTCGAGCGTTCGCTGGCCAAAATGTGGCCAACTTGAAAAAATATTTTAAAACATTTATTGGAATTATTTCAAAAGTTGCCGCGTACCGGTACTCTGATTAATCAAAAAATTTAGTTGTTTTCATTTTTCAACAAAAGATGACTCGCATCTCGTCTGAATTATTTTTATTGACATTTCGCTAAACGAAATTATTGAAATAGTTTTTATGACAATACATGGTAAAAAATACATGTCCGAATTAAAATTTATATCTGTTAATATCAACTAGGCTACAGACAACATACAGAAGTCATAATATTTAATATTCTCCAAATTGGTACCACACGGAGGATCATTTTATTCGTAAAACGGTTAAAAACGGGATTGAAGTTCTCACGAACAAATTAACAGGTTTCAATGTTTATTGTCGGGAAAATGTAAGAATAAATTATTATTATTAATTATTAGAACAAATTTCGTACGTATACATTGTTGGTACAAGGTATTTTTTCGTTGTATCGTCACGTTGTATTATCAGGGCAACTAGATAAAACATTTCAAAACGAATGTTTTATAAATATGGCCTGATAAATTATCGTGAGGGTCAAAATCAACTTTTCTCCGTGTACGTAGGAACGCCAAATTTACAGTAAATAATAATATGCAGAATTCAGGGGTTCAATCCTACAAATATAGGATAAACGGTTAAAAATAGGTGCATTAACACCGTACCCTCTAACAACATCAGTAGTATATGTCTCCATATTAAAATTCGAAGGTAAGATTTTTTTTACTGATGGCGGGAAATTTTCAAAATGGACGCTAAGAAATCCCGGACCCTGGACGCGTATTTCTATTATCAACGCGAACGCTCTAGTTGTTGTGTCGTCTGTAATGACACCGTCTACCTCCAACGGTTACAGGCCCTAAGGCCATTCTGACATAGATTCCACCGGTTCATCAAACAACTGCGTATAACAAGACGTATAAAAATACGTTTTTACAATATCAATCGCCAATAAATAACATTAAAAAAGTATAAATTGGCCGGTCATGTCATTTGCCGTAGCCCAAAGCGCAGTGAATAAATCACCAGTGGTTATTAACAGAGAATGAAAAGAAATTGCCGCATGACAGAGCTTGCAGAATGCCACCATTTCTCATAATACCTTATCTGGCGAGCAAATCTTTGATGCCAGAATAGGCAGTGGCAATCGACGGTCATAACTCTCAAATGCCGCACACAAGTTTTTTGAAATCGAAAACATTACCTTTGTAAAATTAATATAATTAAATAACACGTGAACACTAAATACAGGTATACGACCTATCTAATATGAGCATCGACGTATTAATTTATCGATCTTGTTTTATACTTTATATAATATCGGTGTTTTTGGACTTGACCGTGATTATGAAAATACGATTATTTGAAATTGAAGCGCTTTACAAATCTTAATATGTAGATATTATTTATTCACAACAGACTTTGTCTGGTGAGGAGGGTAAGGTTCCAATTCAAACATCAGAAACAGAGGTCGCCAATACATGAGATGGGCTGACGATGGTGATGCAACGGGTACCAATAATTATCTCAACGAGTAAAAGAAAAATAAAGGATGCCAATGTATAAATTATCTTCCCTAAAAAACTAGGGTAAATAAGTTTTAAATGTCGCTTGCTGAGGGTTAGTTTGTACTATGCCCACAAAAACTAGTATTGAGAAAATGACGTAGGAAGTTTAAAAAAAATCTATTTTTGTTTCCTTTACTACAAATTAATTGTTATAAATAATAATATAAAATACAAGTGTTAATCTACCCATAAGTAAAAGAACAACATAATTGATTGAATTTTTATTTGAATAAAAGCATAATTGAGAACGTAAAAGGACACTTTTTTTTAAACAAAATAGCAAAAAAATGAATGTTGGTTTGTACCATGACCATATTTAATGTTGGTTTATACTATATCCATGCTCTGGGCAGAGATAAACCAAACAAACAGTAATTTTATCCTATGGCATATCAAATAATAATAATTTAACATTCACATGCATAAGGTTTTAATAAATATTAATAAAAAAAAAAAATCAAAATTTAGTATTGTCATATGAATAAATAAAATGTATGGAGTAATCAAACATTAGTAATGTTTACATACAAGTACATAAGGTTTTAAAAATAGTAGTAAAAAAATAGTATTGGCCAATGGACATAGTAAACTACATAGTAAACAATCCTCATTTTTTTGTAATTACCATGGAGATATATCAAAAAGTGATGTTCAAAATGTAAGTTCCCGCTGAAAATTAGTTTTTTTTGTGTGTGGATATAGTAGATAAAAATATGATTAATATTACTGCATTCACAGTTTTACAAAACCATAAATGGACATAGTACAAACCAACCCTCAGCAAGCGATGTGCCAAAAATAATATATCTAGAGGGACGAAAAAATCTTCCATTCATCATTATTGGATAGGGGAAGAAGCGAAAGATTGAGATAAATGATTTTCGCAATGCATTGCAGAAATCATTTACACATTTCGAGGGTCTGAAAGTCCATGTTTGCGCTCTACACGATTCCGTTATTTTGTCTTACGAGTAGATATTATGTTATGAGACCGGCTTTTCGTATCTCCTACAGTCATCTTCAATCCCAAACTGAGATACAGGAACGCTGATAGCGTCATCTCTTCCGCTAAATCAACACTAGACAACAACAATATGAAGGCATTAAATCATCTCGGGATCTGTGTGTTTGGCCAGAGGGTTTTCGATTGTTTAGTTAAATTTTCCACCCTGCCCCAGAGCTAAACACGAAGTCAGACAATAGCCTTTAAGCAAACCAGAGCAAGTTGGGAAGCGAAGATATTGTAGTATAATATTTAATGTAGGTACAAAGCCTCAGACATTCCAAAATGATGATTGTGTGGTGAGGACATCAGGAGAAAACCGTCAATTGAAGGCATTTCTCAAATAATGTTAAAGCAAGTGATTTCCTTGGTAAAGCGACAAATCCTAGACTCTGTACTTTGATTGCTGGCTCGAAAACCGACGTGGGCATATTTTTTATTTTATTTTATTATTTATTTACGCCCTAATGGGCTTTTACATGAAAATTTTACACAATGATTACAGTAATTCAGCATAAAAAGTTATACAGTACACAAAGTATAACAGTAATTAATTAAGTATAAAAAGTTATATAGTACACAAAGTATAACAGTAGTTAATTAAGTATAAAAAGTTATACAGTACACAAAGTATAACAGTAATTAATTAAGTATAAAAAGTTATACAGTACACAAAGTATAACAGTAATTAATTAAGTATAAAAAGTTATACAGTACACAAAGTATAACATTAATTAATTAAATATAAAAAGTTATACAGTACACAAAGTATAACAGTAATTAATTAAGTATAAAAAGTTATACAGTACAGAATGTATAACAGTAATTGAGTATAACTAGTAATTAATTACTTTACTCATGACTCATGAGGCATAGAATATTATAGCTGAGAATCAAAAAATTAAATAATAAGAGTTGGACATATAAAAAAACTAGTACAATTTAGCAAAATATATAAAGAGAGAATTAAATTAAATGAAATAATACCTAAAATACAACAAGATGTATAAATAATGTATAAAAGCTAGTAGGTAAAAGCATACAATTATTTGTGTACATTACATCAAATATAACAAAAAATACGGATATAATTTACTCGTAAGGTTTAGAATGAAAGATGTTATAAAATAATAAAAGTTAATTATTAGCAGATAGAATTGAAAAACTTGCAAGATTGTCAACACTTAATATATCTATAAAACGCTCTACTGACCATGCTGCAAAATAGCCCGACGTGTATTCGGTGTTTAACATTTATTTATTTTATTTATTTATTTATTTACACATATACGGCACAACATGTGCCATTAACATAATTGACATAACATATAAATAGTACAACAACATGAAGAATAACTAAAAGTATAAATGTAAGTTAAATATAAGGAAAAAAAAAATGTTAAAAGTAAGTAGTAAGGTAATAAGTAGTAGGAAAAGGGTAAAATATAAATGTAAAGTGAAAAATATGGTACAAAGTATAAGTATAAAGTACAAGCTTTAAATTATTAAGCAAAGATAAAAAAGTTAAAAGTTAAAAGTGAGAATAAAATAATAATAATAAAAAAGTTAAATGTAGAAATATAAGATGTCTTTAAAAAGAACAAAGATTTAAATATAAAATATAAAAAGTAAGAAGTCCTCACAGGAGCAAAGAAAAATAAAAATAAAATATTTAATAGGTAGATATTATAGATTACAAATATTAACCGATATGATGAATTTTACAAGTACCTATGATTTCTAATGAATTAATGTTTTGCAAGTTCTGGTAAGCATATTATGTTTACATAATTATTATGTTTACATGGTACTAGAAGACAAATTTTGTTTAATGCATCTTTTGTATGAGGCCAGATTACCGGCGTGATCGATATTAGCATATTTATTGCCAAAAGTATGTAAGCGATTTATTGTTGCATTTTGTTCTGCGGTGGTCCCAGAGGTATTACAATGAAAAGGTGTTTGGAGTCGAGTAGGTCTAAAAGGTATGTGATAATTCACCAGTGAAACTAATTCAGGGGAGTCAAACCAGTTGTTATTTATTTTAAATAAAAAAATTAGATCATTAAGTATTCTTCTATCTTTTAACGATAAGAGTCGCATTTTTTGTAATAGAGAATCATAGTTTATGTCATCCGCGGGAATTCCTAATTTGAAATTAATTGATCTGAGAAATTTGTGTTGGATTCTTTCAATGGAATTTGCATGGCTTTTGTAGACAGGGTTCCATATGGGGGAATTATATTCCAAATGACTTCTAACTAAAGTTGTATATAGTATTTTAAATGTTTGGATATTTTTGAAATCTTTACATATTCTTATAATGAAGCCCAGCATTTTCATTGCTTTATTAGTAATGATATCAATGTGATTAGTAAATAGGAGTTTAGTATCGAAGGTTATTCCGAGGTCCCTTATTACAGGTACTGACAATAAACTGTGGTTGTTAAGTGAGTAACAATATTTGATAGGGTTTTTTATTCTGAAGAAACTCATGATTTGACATTTTTTAATGTTAAGTGTAAGTTTGTTGATGGTACACCATTCTGCGAATTTTAAAAATATTATGGCTTAATGAATATGGCTTTTATGTAATACATAAATTTAAGTAAAAAGTATTAATTACTTTATTTTTCCACCCTAGTGAGGAATCAGTATCTATTCAAAATCTACACCAAAATGATATTTTTTTTGTGTTTAGTGACCTGATTTAAACAATCAGGCACTTATTTTTTCTTCAATTACCCCAGATCCCTAACCCCGCCTTAAAATTTCCCCTTGTCCCACATTCCCTACTTCCATATTCCATATAATTCCATAGGGTACCGCACTTGTGAGAGACCACCGTTTAGAAACGAAACATTCCTTTAAATGGCTTTAGTGCTGTTTGGTAACCAGATCTGAATAGTCAGGCACTATCCAACGTCTCATTTCTCATCTCCTTCCTCTCCCCACTTCAATAAAATTCCACATATTAGGAATGCCAAGGTGTACAAGGTCCGGACATAAAAGATTCCTTAGTGGCCCAAAGGCACATTAAAAATATTGCCCCCAAATTGTTCAATATCCTACCCAATTCCATCAACATGTGCCAAAACTGGGACCTATATAAATAAAATGTTAAAAACTGGGTAAAAAATAATTTGGAAGAAAGTAACTCTTTTCTATATACTATCTATATCTAAATTGCTAAAATATACCATGGCTTTTCATATATTTAGATAAATAATTGTATATGTACAAATTAAAAATTATTTTATTTATTCTATAATACCCACGCATAGGTTTCGCCTTTGTGGATTTTTGTTACTCTCTTATATTTTATTTTTATAACGTAACAAGCTTCTGCCCGCGTCTTCGTCTGCGTAGGATTAGTACTTCGAGTAATCTATTTTCTTTTCCTAGGTCCCATCAACGTTTATACCAAAATATTTAACCTATTTATTTAAAATATGTATAATTCTTGATTCGATTCAAAGTATTAGGCGAGTACTTCAAATAAATTCACTAATTTAAATATTTTCCAAAATAGAATTTTGATTTAACAATCATTGTTTTGCAAAATGTCTTTCTCAAATTTGATGTTTTCTATTAAACTATATTTATTATTTTCAATGTATTTAAAATAAATAGCTAGCTTCATAAATTATAGCCTATATGTTATTCTGAGCTATATTATTGTAAAGTTTCATTAAGATCCATTCATTAAATTTCGATTTAAAGAGGAACAAACATACAAACTTTCACGTTTATAATATTAGTAAGAAAGATAGTAAGATTAGTAAGATATATGTATCAAAGAACTTTGCTAATAAAAAAAATAATTAAAGAAAGTGCACCAGGGTTGTCATTGGGTTTTCGACTATATGCTTTTCAGAAATCAAATGACGCCTTTGAATGTGTATACTTACACTAACATTCCGTCGTCGTTGTGACATTTATGTAAGTGTAGTTAACACTAATTTGTTAAAATAAGCCCTGCGACACAATTACACAAGGCCACCCAATCACCGGATTTCAAACAGAAAACATGAATGTACGTTATGCAGAATTTTAAATCTATCGAGACAAGTAAAATCGATTTATCAGCGCTCCTACAATATACTGTTTTCTTTACAAATATTTGGAGCTATTAGGTCCTACTCACCTTCCGATTTGCAGAACTGCTTGCAGGATAGCATGTTAAACCTTCTAACGACACAGGAAGTAATAATAATTCGGCAAACGGTTTTTTTAAATTTTTATAGAGAAACCTCACAAGAGTCCCAACTGCTCCCTTCTGGAGCCAGTGAGACTATGGCATCCCCAATTGGAGTATGTTGTGAGGCTGAAGGTAAGTGGGGAAGGGAAGGAGATGGGGAAGAGGAAGGTGGGAAAGTACCTGGCTATTTAGATCTAGTCACTTAACACGGCTAAAGCCATTATTAAGCAACGTTTCAATTTTGAATGGTGGTCTTACACCAGGGCAATACTGAGAGTATCTTCCACTCACTCACGATCCAATTTGCTGAACCCCAGCATGCTGTCTTGATTGTATTCAGTCCTTCTACAAGTATATTCTACACCTATAGCATTGACACGATCAAACACCGAAAAAGTACAAATAAAAAAAATCATAGAGGAATTTTAGTGTATAAATATATTTATTTAAGTTAGGTCGATTTTATTTATTTATTAAAAGAATTTTATACATAGTGTAGATATTGTGTTATTTCGCCCGCCATGCTAGGGATGTCCCTGTGTTATGGCGGGTGAAGTATGCAGATTATATAATTTATGGTAATGAAGTACGTTTACTGATAATATAATAATTATGATAATGAGGTTTACAGTTAATGGTTTGGTTTAATTAATTTAATTTTTTGGTTCGGTTGTTGTGATAATATTATGTACTGTCTTTATCGCCAATATATGGATAAGTGAGTCCTTTATCCTGCAGGATTTACAACAACGTAATATAAAATTGTAGACTTCTAGGGTTGGAACAATTATTGTTATTTAATTTTAAAAGCTTTCGAAACTTGTAGTCTGCCATTGCAAGTATTCACCAAGAATCTTATTCGTTTGACAATATCTTTAGAAGGCGAAGTAGATGTCACGCGTAATACTAATTACACAGTAGAACTAGATAAAAATAAATAAAAATATACTGTTTTTATAAATTGAATAATAATATTATTAATTTTTTTAATAAGAAAAACTCTCTTTTTTTTACTTTTGAACGTTATTCCCATCAATGTAATATATAATATTTATCCGAGACACTATCTAGGTAACACATACATTCTTTAAATACTTGTTTCCACTGAAAACGGTAGCTGCCAATAATTTGGAAAAAAACATTAGTCGAAGATAATATCGTTAATTCTGAAATTTGAAATATGTATTTGATAAATACGACAGTCTCATAATAGGGTGCAGTGGCAAAATTGGTTAATGCGTATGTCCGGTGAGACATGAGGTTCTGGGTTCGAGTCCCAGTTGCAACCACTATCTTTTATTATTTTTTTGTGTCATGCTCATTTTCATATTTAAAAAAATAGATTATTATTGTTATCTTCTTCTTCAATGATAAAATAATATGATTATACACACAAAACAAAAATATTCTTTGTCTGACACCGCATGAAACGGCAAATCTGAAAAATCAAATTTAAAATCCGTAATACATCTCTGCATATAACGGTTACCTCTGATCAATGAAGATTTTAAAATAATATAGGTATAAATAATGAACAAGTGCTATCAATCTCCCGCAGCATCGTCAACAGGGGTAGACAAGTTTAGCGATTATATTAATACTAATTATTTCTGGGAATTACCTAAAGTTTTTTTTAATTTATCGTCGAGTGCGTTTATCAAAGTCAGGGACGCAATTAAAATTATCTCAGATAAATTTTCCGCACCCAAATTGATCCGAGTCACTCAAGAGCGCTCCTAAAATTACAAGTTATCATTTGTTATCTTGCTGTTTTAAATTATGTCACACTTAAGGTTGGACTTGAGTGTTGTTTGGTGTGGGCAATTTACTTTATGATCTCGCATTAAGTCAAAGTTTGTGATTTTAAAATAAACAAAGATTTAGTAAGAAAAGGCCACGTTATCAGACTAAAAAGTTAAAAATTTCGGTACTTTGGATAAAGCACGGAAGCGTATTAAATTTTTCTCATATTTATAGTGTGAGTACAAATTGCAAGGTACAATGACAAAAATAAAAAAGAGTAACTGAAAAATGTAGTTAAATTTTTTGTAAAATAACATTTTTGGACTATAGGAAAGTTGTTTTCCATAATTTTTTATTATTTCCTCATCTTTATGTGTTGATTTTCTCACTACTGTTTTATATTTTTCAGATGTTCATTATAAAAATAGTGTTGTTACTCGGGTAAACCCGGGTAGTAATTCAATATGAAATAAATAGGTGTTTTAATTTTGTGACTTTGATTTTAATAAAAAAATATTATTTATTGATTTGAACATGTTTCGCATTTATTTCGTAGATGGCAAGATTAGTTTTTAAATAATAATAGTCGATATTTGCACAATAAAGTATTATCTTGTTTTTTATTGTCGTAAGAGTTAACAAAAAAAATAATAGATAATAGATAATAAGTGTATTTTTATTCATTTCTATGTTGAGGAATACATTTTCAATAACGATTTAAAGGGCGCCATTTTCGACTTGCTGTCAAAATGGCATGTTCGTTTTTATTCGTGAATTCACCATATTGTATCTGTCAAGTTTGATAGATATTCGAATTAAGGGTAGGGTGTGGTTAGTGGTCCAAAATTAATATGCAGGTCCCATTCCACGAACATCTCGCAATGATGTTTCAATTATTAGGTAAACTATGTTATATGTCCCTTATTTGAATTTATGTTGGGAGAGGCCACTGCCTACACTGAGAACATCAGTAAATCATTTTAAAAGACTCGAGAACTATGTAAAATAAACTTAAATTCTGAATCAGTCTAGTAACCCTAACAATCAACATCGTCATTCCCAACTTTATTGAAAAGTACTTTATATTTAAAAAAAAAAAAACATTTTCCGATTTGTAAAATTAGTCAATAGTTTTTAATTCTACGCAACAGAGGTAGTGCTGTATCGTTTTTTAAATGAAAATTATTCCACAATGGATGGATGTCTGTATTGCCTAAGTATTATTTAGGAATCTGTATAGAGGCGTTTCATAAGGAAAATAGGAAGTTAGGAAGGGGGGTTTGGGTACCGCCGTTTAGGGAACCAATTATTGGATAACCAATACCCTTGTCATAGGTCACCCCAAGTGGTTCACTACGTTTGGTGACCTAGCAGGGGTGCCCGGGTTCATGAGGAGAGGTTTGTATAGGACTTGATGGCGAATACATTTGCCCACCTACTGCGTGGCGGGCCGGATCGGGAGAGTGGGATGGATTCATACGTCCGTCACTCCTGCACATATTAATCCCAAGATTCCTATCTACCCGTCATACCTTTTTCCTTCCCAGAACTTCCTTTCATTATTTTCTCCTCTAAAAAGACCCTCCACAAAGCATCTCTAAAACTAACTGTACCTATAGCATGCTTTTATTAAAAAAAAAATTATAGTAATACCAATTATAATTGGAGGGTTTGGTAATTGACTCGTCCCACTAATTTTATCATCTTTTCTTTTTCGGCGATATACTCTCTCTGCATACACGTCGCGAACACTTGGTAGTGCTATATTATTTTGCTGGTAGGTATATCATATTTATTTTTATTTTTAACTTAATGATTATTATATAATGAATATTCTGAAATCTTGCTGATGAATGGAATGGTAAGTTATTTAACTGTACTTCTTTGTAGTAGATACTTTATTTTTTTAATTCCCTCTCTCATTGAAATTAATTACCATCGGGGCAATATCCACCCTGCAGGGTCCAGCCGGGAAATATAGTACAGATAATTTTAAAATTGATTTAAAATCGAAAAAAAACTAAGCCCGCGCAAAGATCCTTAACGCTGAACCGACAATTAGTATTAACAAAGATATTGATTACCTGACCAAGTTGTAAAAGCAACAGGTGTAATAAATTATGCCAACATTACATTATTATTTCTCAAAAAACATTTAAAGATTTATAACAAATCTATGTTTTATTAAATACAGTAATTAATACAGACGAATGTCGGCGGGTAAGTTTAGTTACGGTCAAGTGGTAATTAATTGCAGATAATATCATGTAATTATTTATTGATGATGTACTTGTTATAATAACCCCTGTAATGCTGTCTTTTATTAGCAAAATTAATAACATTTTTCTTCACCTAATTATTATTTTGTAACAGTTACTGAACAGTTCTGAACAATTCAGAAACGAATCAGCTATATACATAAATGCTGTTTTTGATGATATGTATTTTTTCACATATTATGTACCTAATGTGAAATTTAAGTTGTATTGAAAGAGGCACTTGCCTTTTTTATATTCATTTGTTAAGAAAAAACAATTAAACTTGTAAGACGAAATATCCAAAAAAGTCCATTATATTTAACACATAGGTACCGTCTTAACCCAATTTTACGGTTGTTGTTAAATACTTATAATTTCTACCACAAAGATTTCTATATTTAATTTTATTTATATTATATTATAATGGTGAGCTCTGGCGTTATGAAATTATTTCCCATACGAACGAATGCATTCGATTGCGAAGGAACGTTGGTGATTTGTTGTTGGTCATGGTGCGCTCAGGCATCATAAAATTGGTATGCAAGGTTTAGAATATTGTTGCAGGAAAAAATACTGCTGTGACCGCCACTATTTACAAAAATACTTTTTGTATACCATTTTGAAGGATTTTTTTTCTGCTTCGTTCTATCTGGGTCCCGTAACTCTACAACGATACATAAGAACTGTACGACGTTGCAAAAACTAGCCGTTTTATCAATAATACGTTTTTGAACTGATGTACACACCTCAAAATCCTTGTGATTTTTTTACGTTTTGCGGTTACGATAAAATTCAATTTTGAAAAATAAAACGAAAAAATCACTTACATGGAAATATTAATCGTTCGGTTGGTGCTTACAGCATTTTTAAAGATTAGCATTTAACACGCGGCGGTTACTAAATTTTATTTGTTTGCTTTCTAATAAGACTTGCCGATTACTACAACTTGTCAGCATTTTTTAGAATAAGTTGGTGTGCTTACTACAATTATAAATGTCATCCGTTATCTTTATTATGTACGTTACGGTGTTGTAAACCAAACGAATTTATCCCAAAAAAATAACGATACACATTTACAGCTATTCAAAATTTTAATATTGATAAACTTCGGCGCTTACAGCAATTTATGCAGCTAAAAATGTTGATTTCAGTATTCATACATTTGGCAGCGGTGTTTACTACATTTTTGTCGTACACAAAAAAATGTCAACTACTACTGTAAGTGCCAAAAACATTGTCCTTCTTCACTTATAAAATATTTAAATATTGCAATTTTGTAAATCATATTTTTTCAGCTAAGCATTTTAAAAATGGCATTTCTATAACTATTGGTTTAAAAGTTATGAATTTTTTTCTAAAATCTGAATAGTTTTTTGGCTCTGGTGAACAATTTGGTTTTTGGCTGTTACAGCAGTATTGCTTTCTTTGCAACGATATGTGGCGCGCGAGTTGTTTGGAAAAAAGGTGTGTTTTTCAATTAGTTTTTCGGTAGGGAGGGAAGGCGGGTGGGGGAAAGGTATCTGGGAGGGGAATAAGGGAGAGGAGGTGGTTTCGAGGGAGCTGGTGGTGGCGGGGAAGGTGGAAGGTGTACGCGGGAGAGGAATGGGACGCGGGAGGGGAACGCTTGGGATAGGATTACAGGGGAAGGGTGGGGGACGAGAGATTGCAAAGGGAGGGATTGCAAAGGAGATTGCAGGGGTAAATTTGTAGTAGCGGTAGGGGATAGCAGGGGGTAAATTTGGAAAACCATGTTTCTCACACGGATAGCTGAGAGCAATGGGTGTATTTCATATAGTTAGCGGCAGGGAGGGAGGAAGGGAGGAGTTTTGGAAAGCAAAAATTATTATTCAAATTTTTTGAATTTATTTGAAAGGAATTCAAATCAGAATAAGTTGGGAGAGCCAAAGGGTTAACAAATATGGATTATGTCATTAAAAAAGTTGAACTAATGAGCAGGTACACAATATATTATAAACATTAAGCAAACATGTAGCAATCATAATAATATGCCTGTAAACAAGGTCACTAACTATTAACTATTGCTGCTAATTAATCAGGTGTCACTGAAAATAGCATACGACGCCTTTGACTTTACCGACGCAGTATATGAACCGCAATAATGGTGAAAAAAAACTGTATCTTATGTATGCGACCTTATATGGGGTAAAAGTCGACTAGTTTCGGGTCCAACTATGCCGCGATCAGTGTTCAGGACAAATAGACTTTTAAGGAATCCCAGTTCGTCAAAGATTGATAATTTAGATATCTACATACATATATGAATACGTATAACTGAAAACCGAGATATATACATATTGGGAGGCGGATTTGGGTACTGCCGCCCGGGAATCATTTATTGGATAACCAAAATTCAATGTTATATTATCTGTAAACTTCATCTATCAATTATTATTTTATCTGTAAACTTCATTGTCATAAATTCCTTGTTATATTACCTGTAAACATCATTATCATCAATTACTATATTATATCTAAATTTCATTATCATAAATTCATTGCTGCATTAACTGTAAACCTCATTATCATTAACTATTATATTATCAGTAAACGTACTTCATTACCATAAATTATATAATCTACAAAATTCACCCGCCATAACACAGGGAACATCCCTAGCATGGCGGACGAAATAACACAATATCTACACTATGCATAAAATTCTTTTAATAAATAAATAAATAACCAACACCTCTGCTGTTAAGTGGTTGGCTATGTTTCGCCACTTAGCTAGGGTGCCTGCAAGGAGAAAAATGTTATTCTAAAATACGATCATTTTATTCGTAAAGCGGTTAAAAACGGGAAATTCTTATTTAATGTTATTCTAAAATACGATCATTTTATTCGTAAAACGGTTAAAAACGTTCTTACGAACAAATTAACAGGTGTTTCAATGTTTGTTGTCGGGAAAATGTAAGAATAATTTATTATTATTAATTATTAGAACCAATTTCGTACGTATAAATTATTGGTACAACGTATTTTTTCGTTGTATCGTCATGTTGTATATTATCATGTTGTATATTATCATGTTGTATATTATAGTATGGGCAACTAGATAAAACATTTCTAAACGAATGTTTTATAAATATGGCCTGATAAATTATCGTGAGGGTCAAAATAGATTTTTCTCCGTGTGGGTTCATCGGGTGAGGGGTTCTGGTCTTGGCGGTGGATTCGCCTTCTCACCAGCTGCGGGGTGAGCCGGATCGGGAGAGAATGATTGATGGATACCTTTTTACCTCTCCAGCCGGACTCTCTTGATCCATCGCTTTGCATCGCAGTTGGAGAGATGGATTCATACGTCCGTTACTGCCGAACACATTGACTCCAGATTCTTACCCATTCCTCATACATTTTTCCTTCCCAGAACTTCGTCTCCCTCCTTTTCCTAAAAATACCCTCCATATAGCCTCCTCAAAGATGACGCAGACCTTGAGGGAAATTGTTTTGATCAGGGTCTCCTGCGCTCTCTTCAAAAAAATATACAGGGTGTTAAAATGTCACTGTCGTTATTTAGAGCAAAAAATGCAATTGAAATTTTGGTCTTCGGTGACTTTTTTAATGTTTTTTTTTTCTTCAAAACCAACTTTTTTTCTTACACATGTCGTCACTGGCCATTCTCCCAAGTGACCGACCAACCCCTTACCTCTCCCCTAATAGTACAATAACTACAATTTTTAATGTTTTTAGTTAAAAAAAGAAGAAAAAAACCATAAATGTCATCGGAGGCCTAAATTTCATTTGGATTTCTTACTCCACGTAATATCAAGAATCATTGGTCCCTACGTCCCTTAACATCCCGTATATTTAAAACCGACATAATATCTATTGTACAGGGTGTTAAGCATCGTATTTGACTTATTTTAACCAGTGATTCCTGACATTATTTTAAATAAAAAATGTAAATAAAATTTTGGTCTCCGGTGACATTTTCGAAGTTTTTTTTTTCAACAAAAACATTAAAAATAGCAGGTATTGGGAAGTTAGGGGCGGGATGAGGGGTTGGTTGGTTACTTGGTTTATAGATTAGTGATGACATGAGGAAGAAAAATAAATTTTTGATTTTGAAGAAAAAGTTTTTGAAAAAAAAGACCTAAAAAGTCACCGGAGACCAAAATTTCGTTTACATTTTTTACTCCAAATAATGTCAGGAATCACTGGTTGAAGTAAGTGAAGTACGATGCTTAACACCCTGTATATTATCAGTATAACGATTTTAGCATTATATTTTCAGAGTTGTTTTTTACACCGGTTTTTAGGTTTGTTTTCAAATAATTAATTTCATTTCGTGAACCTGATCGTGATTAAATATATTAATGTGTTTACAACTGTCATGTTATGTTACTGCAAGTTAAGGTAACCCAGGAATTACAAAGATCAACATACAAAAAGTAGTTACCGTAAATGGGGTGACTTTGATTAATCGACTATTAAAAATTTTCTGAAGACAAATAGATTTAAGAAAGTCATGGAAATGCTGAAAGGATAAAATATCTTGTTATTTAAAATTAATTATTTAAAAATTTTAATACTTCATTTTTAATATAAAAAATAAGCAATGTCCAAACATGAAATGAATTTCTTAGAAAAAATATTAATCCCTTTACGAAAGTCGTTGATGTACGGAGCAATGAAGGTATTTGGCGAATTACCAAAGGAAATTAAATTGAAAGAAAATATATTTTTTTAAATCACGAAAACACGTGATTACTAAAATTTACAATTTTTATTTTTAATTATTTTTCCATAATTAAGTAAGTATAAGGATTGTTTAGAACATAGGTAATGTATCTGTTTAAAAACTATAAATAAATTATCAGTTTTGAAATTAAATAACTTCTGTATGAAAGCATTTGTGACGGATAATTTGATGTAATTTTTGTTGCACATGTTGTAATTATCGAAATATATATGAAAAAAAATATTTCTTTAAACACAGCATACTTATTTTGTGGCACCATTTTAAATAATTTTTAATCAACATTTGGCTATATCCGTTTTTATAACCGACATGTTTCATAAGTTTATTTAGACTTATTAGTAACCGTGAAGAAGCTTACGAAATATGTTGTTTTTTTTTTTAACAATAACAACAGTTATAGCGAAACGTTGATTAATTTTTTAATAAAATCAAAAAGGTGCGAGTGTTTAAGGGTTAAAAATAAATCGTACTTCTTACATTCTAACTTAATTAAAGTTAATTTGTTAATTTGAATATTGAATCTCTTTATTTTTTAGGCTTCCGCATATTTAAACAATGAGAATATTATATTAACTTTAGCCTGGCAGATATCCGCGATCAATAAAATCGCTCCCGATTCAAAAGTCATTCCATATTACAGTACTTATCAACAGAAATCGTGATTTATTTAACAATTCAGAAGGAGAAAAAAATATAACCTGATTACAACGAATCGAAAGCCTTCGAGCTGATTACTTAGTTGAATGAAATTCTGCTATCGGGTGATTTACATAGTTGCCGGTTGTGGATTGTTTTTCGAATAATAACTTTATTCTTGAAGTCATCCAATTAATGTATTGAGCATGAGAACAGGAAGCCAAGAAGATAATTTAAGCTTTAAAAATTAATGAGCTTTAACTTCAGACAAGTTCAAATTACACTTAAACATTATAGATACTTATTATAGTTATTTAACCCGAGTATTTTTTTCGACTTTTTTTTCGAGCAATTGAAAATATGAAATGAATAAATTGGCTCCTTGCGTTATATTTGATAGTAATGTAGATATATATAGTTACCAGATGACAGGAATTTTCCTGACATGTCAGGAATTTTAGCTATCTGTCAGAGAAACAGGAAAAATTGGAAAAAATTGGAAATTGTCAGAAATTTAGAAAAATATTAGAAAAAATAAATTTAATAGAATTTTGTGCGAAAACGGAATTTACAGGGGTTACGGAATTCCTGGCAAAATTTCAACGAAAATTTCATAGGTTTAAAAAAATGAAAAGATTCTTTTTCATTTCAAATTTGATCCGCAATCACGTCTTCCTTCATTTCAAATACGAAATGGGTTGTTTCAACTCCAAAATAACGTTCGATAAATTTGAAAATTTTACTCAGTGTTCCCCGCTGAATCACAATTTTGACGTCTGCGCATGCGCCTTCCAATATTTCGCTAACCGTCCGAACTTGGCTGATCACATTCACATCACATTTCTATGAAATTTCTTCTGACGGAGGTTGAAACCACTCAATTTTTCCGTGAATGACGGTTTGAATGAAATTTATATGTAAAATTTTCCGAAACAACTGGCCTTTCTTCTGACGGAGGTTAAAACAACCCAATTTTTCGGTGAATGACGATAAGTGTCTGATACAGAGACACAATGTTCAGATAAAAGAAGAAAAACTTAAATAAATGAACATTATATAAATTAAACAAAAGAAATAGGAAAAAAACAGAAACCAGTTTTTCAAGACGTTATATAGTGTTCTTCTATTTAGTAAGAATGTAAAGATTAAGTTCTGAATGTGTATGTGTAATTTGAAATTAATAAATCGTAAAAATTTGCGCTGCACCCGTTCAATATTTCTTGTATGAATTTGATAGTATGGGGACCATTTGAAGGAAATTCATACGTACATTTTTATTTTAATGTTTCACTTCTTTTAAAGTGTCCCATTTTGCCCGCTGAAAAGTTGCCATTATGAAAAACATTTATTTCGAGAGTAATAAAAAAACCTCACGTCAGGAGGGGGGAGGGGGTCCCACTAAATCTCACATAATCTTACCAAGGAGGTGGAAGGGAGGGGTCTAATTTAAAAAAAAAAACAGATCACCTAATTAATGTATGTCCCCTTAATAAATTCATCAAGCGCCCCACCCAATCCTACGATATTTCACCGTAAATGATTGAAATTCGGAGGAAAAAAAAAAAAATTTTTTATTTGTCAATATTGAATACTTCCTTATATTTACAAAATAAGTATGTAAATTGTCTTAAATTACACGTGGTTTTAATTATTTGCTATTAATAGGTTACACCTAAATATTTAATTTATTCTATTTACTAATACACCAATATAATTTTATATTAAAACTTTCATGATATCATTTATCTATAAAGTTTTATTCCCTGATGGGATACGTTATCATGAATGAGGCCTTGTTAAATTAGAACAGCCTGTAAATTAAATTAAATTGCTTATAGCTCTCAGGCGCTTTATAACTTCAGAACAGAACTACATACATAGTAATTTTATTAATGGTCTGAATACAACCGGTAATAGTTTATGCGACATTATTATTTGTTACCGTATTCGAAACGTATTTAAAGTGATTTGTTACGTAATAAATACGTAAGAGATAGGTGAGATTTATCTTCGAAATCTAAAGACGTACAGATTAATATGTTTCATACACGGGTATCTTTTTTATTAGATGTTGAGATGATGGAAAAAGATATCGACATATTTTATATATACGATGTAAATATAGATGTACAAGTTACATGTTAATTGAGTTGGGAAGAACGGAACCTTATTTTTCCAAGTGAGGCGATTGTAAAAACGAATAATAGTTTTCTTCATGGATGCTTTCGTATTTTTGGTACAATGGTGAGTTTAGTGTGATGGATGGAATGCGTTGAATAACGTGATGGCGAGCGAATTATATATATATTAAATCTAAACTTATTATTCCTATGTGAGAATCAATCATGTTAAAGAAAAAAACGTTAGCCTAAGGGGGTTTCTCACCATCCTCCCAGTAGCTTATCTACCCTAATAACGAATATTTTCGATTTACTATTTACGGTTTATTTATTTATTAAGTTGGAGTTTTTAATTCGGTACTCGAACCTACGAATAGTGGCTATATATTGGATAAGTTGGCGGAGTTTTCTAACCACTGCGAGTATTTTATTTTTATTTTTAATAATATTCGTTATTAGGGTAGATAAGCTAACGGGAGGATGGTGAGAAACCCCCTAAGACGTAGGAAGGGCGACACGGCAGTATAACCAAAAAATTAATAACGATAATTGTAAATATTATGTTCTAGGGTCAAAAAATTACATAAAATTGTCCGTCTGATGAAGAAAAAACATGTTTAAATCATGCATTTACAACTTAAGGTGGATTTAAACCAAACCAGCAAATGCTCATTATAGTCTGCTCTTGCAAATTATTTTGGTATAAACAGTTATAGAGCATTCTTTCGGTGCTCCAAGTGTGCTTGCCGAAATTTAGCAGAATGCTCTAAGTATGCTCGTTCGTTTGAAGTAAATGCGCCCGAACAGTTGCCTAGAGCATTTTTTTTTACATTAACTCCACACAGGAGGCCCTGAGGAAAATAATTTCCCTCAGGGCCTATATCATCTTTGAAGATGCTGTGAGGAGGGTCTTTTTGAGGAGAGGAAGGATTGAAAGTGGGTCTTGAAGAGACCCATGTTGTAGGCAGGAAGAAACACAGAGGCCGGCAAATCGTTCCACAGCCAAGCTGTTGAACACAAGAACGAGTCGTAGAAGCGTCCCGTTCTCATGTAACAAATGTCAACCGTGTACATATGTTGGGCGCGCGTTTGGAGTGTTTCCCGACTATGCACCGGTGCCGAGGGGAAAAATTTCTTCCTGTTCGCACGCGATCGCTCCTCGAGGCGTCCCTTCCTTCTTTTATTTTTCGGTAATTATTGAGTCATAACGATAAATGCAGCCCCTGAAATATCGCTCCGTGTAGTGAATATTACCATTCATTGTTGAAGCAATGAGCATTTCGCTTGCCTGATCTAAACATGTCTAGAGCATTTGCAAGAATTCTAGTTCTTCTTGGTATTCTTTTGGTATAAATGGTGAAAACGAATTACCGTTTACACTAAAGATCAAGAAAGAACGCTCTTGTTCCAATTGTAGCTCTACGCTCGTTTGGTATAAATCCACCTTTAGAAGGCATCCGGGCGAACAGTCTAGCGTTTGTATGAAGGTTTGTAGAAATATTTAAAAGGTTTCGACTTGGATTCCTGCTGCAGCTAATATATAGGTACATAATGTTAGATAAGCTGTCACTTATAATAAATTGAGACTGCATGAGTTCAAAAACATTTCATTCTCATGTATTATTAAGAGCGATTGACCAGCAGCTGAGAATAAAAGTTTGAAAATGCTTGCAACTGTACAGGGAGGTTCCAATGAGAAAGATCGATTATTCCCCGTATCAAATGTTTTTAATTAAAAATTTAATATCGATTATTTCATTAAAAACTTGCTTTAATATATGTACCTACATTCAAGTAAGCAATAAAAATGTTCAAAACGCACGATGATAAATTATTAAATATAGTGTACATCTTGTAAGTATTTTTTTATCATAAGTATTTATGATTTTTTCATAATGTCTCAAGAAAATAAATGTGTAAAAAAATTGGAAATATTTTAGTTTGTAAGACCATAAATAAATAAAAAAGTGAGATATTTTTGTCACAGAATACGTTCTCGGATTTATTTTTTAATGATTTTAATTTAACTAAAATTAAAATTCTGAAAACTGTGTTGACTAGATAATGTATTGATTTATATTGTTGTATGATTATATGATTTGAAATTTGTGTTGTTTAATAGAATCAATCGTTTGAAAATTGAACAAATCTGCCAACGACCAACGGTATAACCTTAGTATATTAACAATACACTTAGTTTTTCAAAATTTTAAAACTGCGTGTACCAGATAAAATAACAATCTTTCAAAATCAATTTATGTTTTTTTGTAAAAAAGAGTCATAAAGTCTAGAATTGATTTTAAAAGGAACAATTTCCGGTATTCTCTAATGTAATACCCTCTTAATGGAAAGTTTATTCAACCGACTTTCAATTTGGGTGGCGGGAATGGGTACCGCCGCCCCGGGAATTATTTATTGGATAACCAACACCTCTGCCATAGGTCACCCCAAGTGTTTCTCTACGTTTGGTGACTTAGCAGGGGTGCCCGGGTTCATGGGGTAAGGTTTATCTAGGTCTTGGCGGTAGATGATCTCGACACACTGAACCTTAGATTCCTACCCAACCCTCATACCTTTTTCCTTCCCAGAACTTCCTCTCCTTAAAAATACCCTCCACACAGCATCCCCAAAGATGAAATAGGCCCTGAGGTAAATTATTTTCCTCAGGGCCTCCTGTGTGGACCTAATGTAAAAAAAAACCGACTAACGCCTTTTATCAAAATAGTATGCTTATGGGACTATTATTTGCAATGCTCTATGAAATACCCCTTTTGATTAAAATGAACTACCTTTGGGTACATAAGATTTAAAGATGTGCTTGGATTCATAAAAGGACGTGGCTGTGTAGGAAAATATTGCGTAAAGTAGTTATTATTGATTCTTGAAAGAGAAAATACTGCTTGAGCTAAACCATGTTCAAATACCTGTACTGTGCGACCATAAAAAGCACCTAATAGAGAAACACCATAATAAAATGCGACTATAAAATATTGAATAAATATATTTACGTATGGTTATAGCCGATTTATAGCAGTTCACTTTTATTATTGAGCTGTTGAATATAAATCAAACTGAAGTTATCGGAACGGCTGCTGGGCGTCCCTTTTCATACAAAACTTAATTTTGGATTTGAGGCCAAATTACTTAACCGAATTCAATAAATATTTTTTTAATCAAAATTTTTAGTAAATATATAGTACGGATTTGTGCTACATAATTTTTTTGTGTTTTCAATTATTAAATTTAGGCCACAAAAGAAAGCTAATTTTCATGATTTTAGTGGCAAATTTGGCAATTATTTGTTAGTTAACGATACTTATATTAAAAATAAATAATTTATTATATTATAGAAATATGATGAACTATATTAAAAATAAAACATTAACATTATTTTTAAAAAGCCATTTGATGGGCGTACGTTTAAATTACAAATGTCGGATTTATGTAGAGATACAAATTTGTCGTTATTTTTTATTATATTAATACAATGGATAGTGCAAGATTAAATGTTTAAAAAAATATTAACTTTTTAAAAAATCACACCATTCAGAATTGATTTCTTTAATGGCCAATATGTATTTTATAATTTAAAACCTACTAAGAAGATAAAATAAATGCCTAGTACTAATCTGTACTAGGCATTTTCTATACCTTTTATTTAAATAACAATAATTATTCAATTTGATTAAGAATTTTGGCCTCAAATGCAAAATAGAGTTTTGTATGAAAAACGTAGTTTTGGATTTGAGGCCACAATACCCAACCAAACTGAAAAATTATTTTTATAATCAAAAGGTAGGTTCAATGTCGATCTCGGATAGGAGCTACTTTTTTTTTTGCTTTTAAATGATGACGTATAGGTAATTAAAGAAATCAGTTTTTGTTCATTTTGGAAGCAACTTTGAAGTTTTTTTGTGAGTTATTTATAATTATTAAAAAAAGTCTGCCCAATCCTTGGTTCTAAAATAATGAAAAATAAAATAACAAAATAAAAAATGTTAAAAATGCGTTTTTTTGGGTAGTAATTTTAAGATATAAACGACAAGTTTTTGATCCGATGTAAATAGGTAATTTGTAATTTAAATTTACACCCATCAAAATTGTTAATAAAATCTTTAATAGCCTATATTTTGAAAATTAAAGAAAAATAAATAAAGTAGCTCCTATGCGAGATCGAAATTTGACATACCTTTTGATGACAAAAATAATTTTTCAGTTTGGTTGGGTATTTTGGCCTAAAATCCAAAACTACGTTTTGTATAAAACTTGCCGCGCACTTAATGGCCTTAACCCTTATAATATTATCTTATATTTATAATATTATCTTGTATGTCCGTCAGTATAAATAAAGAGTGAGATACCAAATAAACCCGTATTGGAAATTGTAGAAGATTCTCGCAGTGTGGTGAAAGATCACCATTCAGAATTGAAATGTTGCTTGAAATGGCTTAGGCTGTGTTTAGCGACTAGACCCGAATAACAGGTACATCCCAACCTTCTTCTTCTCCATCTCCTTCCCCTTCCCGCTACCTTCAGACTTATAATGTACAACAATTGGGGATGCCATACTAAGTGGTTCCAGGCGGTTAAAAGCAGTGGGACTCTTGTGCGATATTCACATAAATAGGTAAGAGCTCTCTGTATCGAAATCCATTACTAATAATAAAACACCAGGGTGATACCGAGAGTATCTTTCACTTGAAATATCTTACGTTATTTTAAATGACTAAATTGTGTAATAACACAATCAATTAATTTTATTTGCGTACGCCGGGATTTGAAACCGTGACCTTCGGATTGCTATTCGAGAGCCTCACAACCCGACCAAGAAGGCCGTGTACTGTAACTGCCGTAATGCTCGATTAGAGCAGGAAAGACAATATTTTGTGATGTCCTCCCTTCTAGCAAGAGTTACGATCCTATCTAAGTTATTTGAACACTTTCCATTGTAACTTTAACAAAGCAGTCCCCGGTGGTCACTTCAACAACTTGATCGTAAAATTTGGCCGCTGCATTTGCGAAATCCACAAAATCCACAAAAAGCCGTAAAACCCAGTGGACTTAAAATTTCATCACGTCTGGACTTTAAAGCAACCAGGCTTTATCAGATTCCCTCACAATTCCAGTCGGAATGCAATAGAGATATTGCAGCACTACAGGGATACAATGTATTATGTTGTTAAAATTGCACCTACAGTACAAATAGTGAGAGTGACTTTGTGGTCACCCTGTAGGTACTTGACCTCTTATTGTCCTGGCGTCTACTGGATGGGATTAAAAATACCTCAGGCAGACGAAAAAACTGTTATTGCTTTCACAATAATAGGTATAATTTCGAATTCTCCACTAAATAAATCTAAGCAATTGAATAAACTTAAAACAGAGAGAGAGAGAGAGAGTTTTTTTAAAGGAAAAGCTCCGCAAAGAATAATAATCGAGGTATTAATAATATTAATTTCTCATTAAAATATGTAAAATAATTATAACCATTACTTACAAAATAATACGTATTGTAAATTTCTCTCGTTCCAATATAAGTTGTATAAGCAATATAAAGTGTTTCTCACCATCCTCCCAACAGCTTATTCTTACTACAACGAATATTTTTAAAAATAAAAATAAAATACTCGCAGGGTTAGAAAAAAACTCGGCCAACTTATCCAATATATAGCCACTATTCATAGATTCGAGTACCGAATTATAAACTCAACTTAAAAACGGGACTGTAGTTCTTACGAATAAATCAACAGGGTTTGAATGTTTATTGGCGGCAACATGTAAGCATAATTTGTTGGTATACGTAATTTCGTACGCATACCAACAAATTATTCTTACATTTTCCCGCCAATAAACATTGAAACACTGTTAATTTGTTCGTAAGAACTTCAGTCCCGTTTGTACTATTAACATGATCGTTTTTTTCGAATAACATTTTTCTCCGTGCAGGCAAGTAGTGGCACCACCCGAACTGATAATACCATATTCAAGGGATAATTGTACAAGAGCACAATAAACTTGTTTTAGTTATTTTCTATTTAAAATATTGATAAAAAAGTTTGTTTTAAATAGCCTCAATACAGGTTCGCCTATGTGAGGCAGTCTATACACAACTTAAAAGATAGTATATTATGCTATTTCTGTATAACCGTTCTTACACACATATTTATTTTTCTCCTCTTAGAGACGGCTCTAGTAACATCAATTATTGTAACTTTATTCTTATAAAAATTTTATTGTAAGTAACTTTTAGTTATTAACTAACTAATGCATAATTACCTTATTTATTTATTTATTTATTTATTTTATATTACAGAAACAAACAGTACATTGGTTACAGTGATGAGACAGTTTACATATATTAAATGATATTTCATGGTGGGTACCTATGATATGTTTCTTTGAATGTCTTATTTGTAATTACCGGGTGATGTGCGTAGTGTATATGTGTGTGAGTGTATGTGTGAGTATGTTGGTAGGTGTGAGAAGTGTATGCGCATTGAATAGTTTATATCATTGACATAATGCTCTTTTTAAATTTGGGCAGTGAATCGGAGAAAATGTCAATGTTAGAATTTAGGCAAATATTATTGAATGTATGAAGAGCACGGTTAATTGGCGAATTAGTTGCTGCATTTGTTTTGCAATTAAGCGTGTGAAAATAAATAAATGAAAATAAATAAATAAAATTATTAATTAATGTTGTTAATTTTGTAATTGAATGTTATTGTCATTAGAATATGTTATTAACATTACTGTGTAAATGAAAAAAAAAATATATATTCAAAATATAACCAATGACTTTGTGGTGATATGATATTTTATAAAAAAATGCATTCTATTAGCCGAAATTTATAATTAATATAAATTTAAAGCTCACAGCGTTTTACCCTCCATGGAAGGTATTTGAAAAGATAAACAATAATAAAAACGTACTTGGGTAATTTTACTGTAGTCAGTCAAGTAAGGGTGACTTTGGCCCAGGGGAATAATTCCATTTAAACGGTCTGACTCCAGTATAAATTTTCTTTAAATCTTTTTGCTGTTTTTGCAAACGTTGGCAATTTTTCTCACCTTTGACAAATTAGAAGCGTTATTTGCTATGAACGGAACGCCTTTGTTATCAAAAAATATATTTAATACATTTATTAAATAGAGGTTTAAAAAATATATAAAACCCAATTATTTTATAAAGTGATGTTTTAAAAATTTCAGTAACATATTATCACAGAATGTTTTCAAGGCCTCTGTGGTCGAGGAGTAAGGCTCTCGACTAGCAATCCGAAGGTCACAAGTTCATATCCCGGCGTAAGCAAAAAAATAATTTTAATAATATGTGTAAGTTAACAATTAATTCATTTACAATAGTATATAGAATATTTTCGGTACGTTCCAGAGTGCAAGATACAAACAGTATCGCCCAGAGGCCCTAGCACGCTTGCTTTATAACGATCGGTAGGATAACTATCGGTAACTTCTCATCGTTCCCTAGCATGACTACAGATCGCCAACGAATAAGTGACAGTTCACAATGACTGTCCTTAACATATTCGACATCAACTGTTGTTTGTACTTGCGATGTGCAGTTGTCCTAGGAAACGATGAGAAGTTACCGATAGTTATCCTACCGATCGTTATAAAGCAAGCGTGCTAGGGCCTCTGGTATAAGACCACTATTAAGAATTGAAACGCTGCTTTAAATGGATTTAACTGTGTTTGGTGACCAGATCTGAATAGCCAGGTACTTCCCCACCATCGTCTCCTCCACCTTCCCCTCGCCAATACCTTCATACGATACCCCCCTGGCTCACTGGCTCCAGATGGGATCAGTGGTAAATCATTAAAAAAGCTAGAAAATACCTACTTCTGTGCATTTTATTTATTTTTACCAATTAATTAATATCGTTTCTCATTATTTCGTGGCCAGTTTATCGTTAATCCGTCGCCACTACATTATAAATGATCCATTGAGCTAACGCCAAATAATAACGCAATAACTAATGACGATAAAGCCTCGATCGCGTTAAACTCGTTAAAATAACGTTATATCCTCCATAAATCCTTATTAATAACGCTTGAATAAGTTCATAAATGCCATCGTAGGAGCGTTAAAGTTTTTGCGGAAAAAGAGTCGAACAATAAAATTGATACGGCATTTTAAAAAATTTGGAGGGATTGTCATTTTTAACGGCTTCATGTCAAACCGTAAATTTGGCAGACGTAAACGATATTTTATTACCTTTCTGACGGTTGTACAAACTTATATCCTTTTAAAATTGATGGATTCGATTTACGAACATGTTGAATCAGGTGTTTTTCATGTAGAGGGCGTTTCGTTTGAAAGAAATCGACATAAAATGGCCGAACAGTATTAGATGTTCACTTCGATCTTCTTTTCACCAACATATTAAACGTAAAACAAAATTGATTTATATTTTGAGTGGAAACATAATGCAACCAAATTTTCTAGTTTTTCCTAATCGTCGCAAGTAAGCAATACTGCTGTAACCGCCACTATTTAAGAAAATACTTTTTATACACCATTTTGAAGGATTTTTTCTGCTTCGATCTATCTGGGTCCCGTGACTCTACCACGATAAATAAGAACTGTACGACGTTGGAAAAACTAGCCGTCTTGTCAATAATACGTTTTTTAACTGATGTACACACCTCGAAATTGTGTGTTTTTTACGTTTGGCGGTTACAACAAAATTCAATTTTGAAAAGAAATGACAAAATCACCTACACGGAAACATTACACGTTCATTGTTTGTTTTTGTGGTGTTATGCCGTGTTGTGCTATCTCCTTCTTTAGCCGACGTTTCGGACAGCGTTGCAGTGTCCATCATCAGGGCAGATCTGGCAGATCCGACGACAACATTACACGTTCAGTTGGTGCTTATAGCATTTTCAAAGATTGCATTTAAGTGTTCGCGGCGGTTACTATATTTTATTTGTTTGCTTTCTAATAAGACTTGTCGTTTACTAAAACTGTCAGCATTTTTTAGAATAAATTCATGCGTTTACGTTTTTAGATTTTCACGGCCAAAAGCATTTTGGTTGTTTGTTTTAGGGGTGTTATGCCGTGTTGCGCTACCTTCTTCTTTAGCCGACGTTTCGGACAGCGTTGCAGTGTCCATCATCAGGGCAGATCCGGCAGATCAGACGATATGGGATCTGCCGGATCTGCCCTGATGATGGACACTGCAACGCTTTTCGAAACGTCGGCTAAAGAAGGAGGTAGCGCAACACGGCATAACACCCCAAAAACAAACAACGAAAAAAGTTCGTGCGTGTTTAATACAATTATAAATGTCGTGCGTTACCGTAATTTGTACGTTACGGTTTTGTAAACCAAACGAATTTAGCCCAAAAAAATAACGACACACATTACAGCTATTCAAAATTTTAATATTGATATACTTTGGCGCTTACAGCAATTTATGCAGCTGAAAATAAAGTTGATTAGCAGCGGTGTTTACAACATTTTTGGTGTACACAAAAAAATGTCAACTGCTGTAAGCGCCAAAAACATTGTCCTTCTTCACTCATAAAAGATTTAAATGTTGCCATTTGACAGATCATATTTTTTCAACTAAGCATTTTAAAATTGGCATTTCTGTAACCATCGGTTTAAAAGTTATGATTATTTTTCTAAAATCTGAAAAGTTTTTTGGCTCTGGCGAACAATTTGGTTTTTGGTAGTTACAGCAGTATTGCTTTCCTGCGACGAAATATTCACCCAAAAAAACAATGTTTTGAATAATTAAAAAAATATACGTATCTACATCAAGTATTTATATCAAGCAGATTTTTTTTCAGAAGTTTGAAGAAATAGTATAAAAAAAACCAAGTAAGCTGTATATCTGATGATATATAAACAGGTTTATAAAATAGTTAATAAAAATATTGGCAGTTAATATATGTATCACTAGACTCCCCTGGCACCTTAGGCTATTCCAATTATGCTACACCACTGCAACTCGCGACTTACCATTACGGATTATATTAAACAAAATGTTTTTATTATAATGGTGTTTTGTATAATCTTGTACCAGTTTCTAGGTAGCGTCAAATTGATGAAAATTAAAAATAAAGCTACATTTATTTGTTCGACATAAAACCGTCATGTAACGATGACGGATTGCCTTTGGAGATAGCTAGACCAAATTTGTACAATTGAAAATGATGAATATTAATTGAAGTTTGATGGACATGAGACGCCATTAGCGACAATAGGTGCTTCCTGACAAAGACCTGAATTATTATTGTTCACTTGGCACCGTTTTACAGCCGAATGATCGCCTCCTGCCTCCAGCCTAAAGTCGTGAGATTAGACAAAATCTTGTAATCGATTAGGCTTTTGATACATCTAAAGCTTTCTTTGCATCACGTTTCGGGTTTGGTATCTTGTCACAAGTCAATCTGTCATTATTGTCAAGGAGAAATACGATACAAGCTAAAACATTGTAGATTTTGTGTATTCCATTCCGTGATATTGTAATAGACCATTGTTCACAAAACTAAGCCACCACAACACTTTCGATTATTTCCCCAACAATTGGGAGAGAGTTGAAAGGTTGAGATTATCTCAGATTATCTAAACCTTTAAAACCAGTAGCAATTCCGAAATTCAGTTGTTACAATTTGGTGGAAAGCATTAAAAAATAATTTGAAATGGAAATAAGTAATGTTTTTGAATTGTACACGGAGAAAAATGCTATTCTAAAATACGATCATTTAATTCGTAAAAACGGTTAAAAACGGGACTGAAGTTCTTACGAACTAATTAACAGGGTTTCAATGTTTATTGGCGGGAACATGTAAGAATAATTTGTTGGTATACGTAATTTCGTACGTATACCACAAAATTATTCTTACATTTTCTCGCCAATAAATATTGAAGCACTGTTAATTTGTTCGTAAGAACTTCAGTCCCGTTTTTAACCGTTTTTACTATTAAAATGATCGTATTTTAGAATAACATTTTTCTCCGTGTAGTTGGAAAGTTGTTACGCAGGAGTAATCAAGATATACGTTCCTTTGCCAATGAACCTTCTACAGACGGCGTTACGATAGCCTATCAACTAGAAAGATATGAAAATGAATGCCGAACGGGTGGTGACAAAATTAAGAAGCTAGGTCATTAGGTGTCAGGCTTTTAGGCAGACCAGGAGATCGCTTTTTGGATATTGTCTGGTAAAGACTGGGAGAGGCAAAGATCCTTTGTTCACAGGAATATGCAAGTAACCAATACACGACGATTAAAGAAACTTGGCGACTTAGGGTTGAAATACGTAGAAAGCAGGTTTCCGAGTCGGGTCATGGGCGGCCGACAGGAGCCAGCGCGCTGACAAGTGTACCGAGTGCGCCGGCGGTAGTTTGTACCGAGTTGCGGACATCTGAACCTGGCTTCACTGTGTGTGGTTTAGTACGTTTACATACAAACATTCTTGTCGGTGTGCCTGCGCCAGTCGGCCGCCCATGCGCCGACTGCTTTACCCGCGTTCTAATTTTTTCGACCCCAACGATGTTCATCTTCCCGGAGGTACGCGTTATCGAGATTTTATAAACTCGTCGGCGACACGACATCAGTCTCCCTTGGTCGGCAAGCGACGTCATCGCTACTATTTTGTAACAATGCGTGTAGTTTAGCTCAATGAAGGCTCAATGCTAGGAACAAAACAGTCAATAAAGAATGAAGGGATATTAAAACAACAGTTACAGCAATTGTTTGTGAGTTAGTTTATGAAATTATAGTTTTGTTGTTTCGAGAATTCAACAGTGATTGGTGGCGATCGACTTGAGCCTCGTAAGTTAAGTAGGGGCGTATTATATAAAGAAGCAATTTACTATCGGATTGGAATGAAGAGACGTGCCACAAGATCAAAATAGCATACATTTAAAATCGGAAATGCTAAAATGCGGCTGTAAATGTTAATATGGTCCCAATTCCCCGTAAAGCTGATATGAAAAATATCTTAAAAAAATGTATAAGTTAGAAATTACGTAGGTATGCTTATCTGGACTGAGATTGAAGAATATCAACTTTACAAAGCGAGCATTATTAAAAACATGTTTTAAGCAAGTTTAGAAAATCAATATATTTATTCATTAATTAATGTAATTTAAAAGTTATCAGGTTTGATCAGAAACTATAAACATACTTATATTTTTACCTTTGTATTCTTTACGAATTGTTATCGTACTAAAGTTTGCGGAAAACAGGTAGATAAATAACATTCACAAAGGGTCGATAAATTAACAAAAGGAAAACTGTACGCATAATTTTTGAAGGTAAATTACATTTTTTCAGTGAGCTGATAAGAAAAGAAATTCGAATAAAATAAAAGTTTTCTTAGATAGAAGAACGCAAAATTCAAATCGGAAATCATAAAAAGTCTCCAGTCTTCGTAACTGTAATTTTCAGAAAAACTATTAGAAGTATAATATTTTCAAAAAGTTAAAAGATAAAATATTATCGAGTGTTTGAGATGTTCAAATTAACTTTTACCCCTCAACTGCTGAATAAAGTATTCAAGTTATCCCTTAAACTGAAGTTTGAGAGGGGAGATTCACTACAATTTTAATCCAGCCCATTTCGAGAGATATTACATATCTACATTGCCCTCTATCCCCTTCAATATTACTTCGGCAAGGTTTCGAAAGACAACCGGCAAGTTCCTAACGATTGGTTCAATTTCCTAGGGGAAAAGTGCGACCATGTAGGGAACTAGAACTAACTACAGAAATTGTGAAAGTCTTAATTGAAATGGAACAATCGTGTGATAGTTTTGAGGGAATAGTTTTAGATAGTGCAGGATTTTAAGAACGTTATTACAGTAAAGGCACAAGAAATAGTATTTTGTAGAAAATAAAATGTAAAAAAAATAATTTTACAAAAAAAAATATATATTCTTAACTTTTTATTACATTCTTAACTATGATTTCACTCTATTTCCTAGAATAATGAATTAATGTTTAAGATTGCAGACACGTGGACGTTGCAATAGCAGCTAATACAGGATTAAGTTTTACGAATGTTTAATACTAAGTTTAATGAAAAATATTTATTGTTATTGTTTCATATAATGTTTTTGTTTTATATACTAATAATGACTATAAATTATTATCATTTTATAAAATTATAATATCATGGATTTTGGTTTTTGTTTCATCAAATTCTGTTCACAATTGTGTTACATTCCTAACATAACGAGGAAATCTATAATGGGATGTATTTTTGGTATAATGTAAAAATTATTAAAAAAAGATTATAATCAACCGTTGATTTCCCAAAGATTAATAAATAAATAAATAATTTGCATTTATGTAGCAAGAAGTGTTTTGCTACACCTAGAAAATTAAGTGCCAAACATTGTATAATATTATTTTCAAATTAAATTATAAAATATTTTATTATGTAACTATTGTTTAAATTAGTTATCCCAGTGAGGTTCTATAGACATCATCGAAGTTCGTCGTCTTCCTTCTCGAAAAGAAAACGAAAAAGATAAAGGATACTAGAACGATAACGTTACGTACAATCTCTCGCTGAGGCTAGTTTGAACATAGTTATATTTCTATAGTTAATTTAAGCGTATTTATAAAATTAAATATATATACAGGATGTCAAGCGACGTACATGCCTTATTCTATTATTTGGAGTAAAAAATGTAAAGAAATTTTAGTCTCCGGTGTCATTTTTGATGTTTTACTTTTTCAACATAAAACATTACAAAAATCAGTAAGTATTGGATAGTAGAGTAGGGGTAAGTGGTTAAGCGGTTACTAGGCTAAATTACCAGTGTTGATAAGTGGAAGATATTTTTAAAGCTTGGTTTTGAAGATAAAAAAAATCCTGACATTATTTGGAGTAAAAAATGTACAGAAATGTAGGTCTCTGGTGACATTTTTGATGTTTTACTTTTTCAACATAAAACATAAAGAAATCAGTGGGCTTTGATTGGATAGTTAGAGTTGTAAGTGGTTAGGCGGTTATTCCGCTGAGTTACCAGTGTTGACACCTGGAAGCTTTTTTAAAGTTTCGTATTGAAGAGATTTTTTTTTTGTAAAAGTGACCTGAGACCAAAATTTCATTCACTTTTTTTATTCCAAATAAAGTCAGGAATCACTGGAAAGATAACGATTATTGAACGAAATGCAAATGATAAATTTTACTATATTATATGAAATGATATATTAAACGAAATTCAAAGAATTGGTCTAAAGAAAATAAGTTAATTGCTACATTCATAAATTACAGAAAATTCAGTTGAAATAAAAAAAAAAACTTTTGTGTTAAAAATGAATGGTTCCCACCAGCTCGAATCGCAAAAGGAAGGTATAAATAGATTATTTTAAAAGCTGTAAGTCGTAAATTGAACTAAAGCTTTTGAAATGGATAATAACCAGATCAAAAAACTAAAAAGGTTCCTTTTATGTGTTCCTGTAACAAACGTGATTTCAATCTGAGAACATTGTTTTCTTTGTATGCGGAAATTTACGATTAGTAAATTTCAAATATATTTATATGGAATTGAAAATAATTCATTCAAACTAAATGAAATGTGAAAGAGATTGACGTGTTGATAACGACTATAAATAAACGGTGTAGTGGTAAATGATGTGTAAACGTTTCTTTCAATGTAACGAATACGTAGGTAGGTACACATATTGTTTGTGTTTCTGAAAATATAAATAAAACTCCTACGATATCGTGTAATGACGTGGTGGCTTCTATTTTTTCAATGCATTCATGTGTGTCTGTGTAGCGTTATCAGAACGAGCAGTAGATATCCATTGGAAAATTTTGAATTTATTTTCTCTTGTTTTGTATTTAGTTTGAAGAGCTCCTTAAATATAAAATTTTATTATTAAGTTGTGCTGGTTTGTTGAATGTTGAAAATGTCAATTCAGTGAGCTGTTTCGGTGTTTGATGTCATTTTCAAATCGTGTCCAGGCCATATAAAATCGAATTTAATATTTTTTACAACCCTTTTGTTATGCGTAGTTAGAAATGTATTAGTTTTAGTTGAAAACCGATTTATAGATAAACAAACGAAGTAATAGTTGATTGATTTAAAAAACAGACATATATCGAAGAATTACTTTTATACACTTTCCTTTTTAGTCACAAAATGTTTGAAAATGTATTTTTAGACAACATTTTGAGACTCACTGACTGGTTTCAATAGATCTGTGGCTTTCGCAAAGCCTCAAAACAAGACAAATACTTGTCGCCGACTGGTTTGTTTATGTCCCGCAAGTTGTGGTGATCCTGTCGATAAATTTCAGTATTATTTAATGGACGAGAAAGGAAATTGGGGGAGATTTATTTAGCGGAGGCTGAGGAGGAACGTTTGCGAGGATCATTTCGACCCGTTTCATACAAATCTTAATTATGTATTTGAGGCCAAAATACCCAACCAAACTAAAAAATGATTTTTGGAATCAAAAGGTATATTAAATATCTAGCTAGAATAGATACTACTTTATTTATTTTTGCTTTTAAATGATGACGTAAAGGTAATTAAAGAAATCAGTTTTGATAATTTTTTTTAAGAACCTTTGTATTTTTATAATTATTAAAAAAGATTTATACCTTATCCTCGGTGTTAGAATAATGAAAAGTAAGAAGGAAAGTAAAAAAAAATCGTTAAAAGTGCGTATCTTTAGGTAGTAATTTTTAATAACACACATAAATGACAAATTTTTGTTTAGATGTAAATAGGTCATTTGTAATTTAAATTTTCACCCACCAAAATTCTTTCTTTAAAAAAATATATTTTTGATTTTATACTTCACCAGTTTTCTATAAAAAAATATAGCAAAATAATTTTCTTAAATGCTACATTTATTTACTCGCAAATAATTGTCCAAATTATGAAATAATATAAATTTTAATGGCCTTTATTTTATAATTTAAAACAAAAATAAATAAAGTAGCCCGTATCCTAGACAGATATTTGATATACCTTTTGATTATAAAAATAATTTTTCAGTTTTGTTGGGTATTTTGGCATTATCCAAAATTAAGATTTGTATGAAACGGTCCTCGCAAACGTTCCTCTTAAGTCAAAGGCGTCAGTATTTTTTGATTATTTTTTATGTGTCTACAAGAATACCGAAGGCAGTTTGTAGGTATCTTTCGTGTGGCAGGAGTGTAATGGAGCAGTAAAAGAAGAAATTGCCTTTGGAAAAACAATTCGAAAAAAGTCTTACGTCTGTGCGTAGTTTCTTTAAAAACAACATAACGAATAAAAATGACAGATATTTTTAAATAACCTTAATAGTTAATAGAAATTATTTTCAAAACTTACAAGATAATCTGAAATAATCACTTAATGTTGGATTAAAGAGAAATGAGGATATTTTATTTTTTGTACTTGACTTGAGAGATTTGGAGTAAAAAATATAAATGATATTTTGGTCTCCGGTGACAATTTTGATGTTTTTTTCCTACTAAATACATAAAACAATCAAAAGGTATTGAATATTTAATGACGTGTTGAGGGGGTAGTAGACGGTGGCCAGTGATGACATGTGATTTTTTTTAAAGGTTTGATGAAAAAACCATAAAGGGTGTTAAGGATCGCACTTCACTTACTTTAACCAGTGATTCCTGACATTATTTGGAGTAAAAAATGGTAAATAAATTTTTTATCTCCGATGGTTTTTTCAAATTTTTTTTTCTTTAATATCAAACAATCAAACAAATTCTACATGTCATCACTGGTTACTCAGTTGTGTAAGCGCCCAAACTCTTACCGCGGCCCAAACTGTCCAACAACTACTATTTTTTATGTTTTTCTAGGAAAAAAAATAAAACATCTAAAATTTCACCGGAGACCAATATTTCATTTACAATTTTTACTCCAAATAATGTCAGGAATCACTGTTAAAGTAAGTCAAGTAAGATCCTTAGCACCCTGTATATAACCAGCGTATAAGTACAAAACTTCAACCCGGTAAATAAATTCGTTAGATATCCGTAACAGTTTATCATTAAAGGTTGAATTTCATATACCTACGAGAGCAACTCGTTCCAAAGTTCTGCTTAAATGCAACAACACCAGGACTGAGTATTCCAAAAACTCACTTGTACCTAGGTTGCATGCAGTTAGTAATAGATACGCAGATGTGGCGGATATATTTAACTGCACGGAAAGTAGGTACAAGAGGGCTATGCTATCATATATTTTCAACCAATATTAATTTAATCTAAGTTTACCTTATTTGTACTATAAAATTTGTTTGTACTTTTATCTCTTGCTCATATCTCATATGTCATTTCACAATCAAATGCCACAATCAATTGTTATTCTCTTTTTTGTTTTTAATTATTCCTAATATATGCTTTTGGTTTTTAATGTCAAATGTAAATATTGTTTATTGTATGTTTATACCGTTGAAATTAAATAAATAAATAAAGGTATTTTGAAAGTCGATTTTGGGTTTGAAATCAGTAAATAATGCACAATTTTTTATTATTTATAATAATTTAGGGGGCTAACAATCGGGGGACAAACTTATACGTAAACTTAACTCGGAGTTATTCGGACTGCACACAATTTATTTAATCTATACTTCATGGTTCGTCGGGAAACTTTGATACAACATTAATGACTTATATTTATAAAAAAGCTTCAGACACAAGCTAAAGCCACAGATAAAAGTAATACATTTAAGTAACAATGAAGATACAGCGCAAAGGACCAGAGAAAGCTGCACAAAAGGCCTTAGTTCGTCTTTACTTTTTTAAGGAACAAATACTATCTAGACTACAAGACATACAAGAAGCACAGCGAGCAGAAGCAACCCATAGATACCTGACAACATGTATATTACTACTTGTGAATGCTTGGTCGGGTTTACCAGTCCAATTAATATTTGTCATCTCGTAAGTCTTGATACGAGTATATTTATTACACCGTAATATTACACAGTCGCCCTCGGAGTTTTTGGTCAAATTTTGTGCAATGTGATTCTGCGTTTCGTTGCAAAAATTGAGATAGAACTCTTATTAATGACTGCACGAAACATATTACGCAATTTGGGAGGCGGATATGGGTACCGCTACCCCGGGAACCATTTATTGGATAACCAACCTACACGGAGAAAAATATTATTTTAAAATACGATAATTTTATTCGTAAAAACGGGGCTGAAGTTCTTACGAACAAATTAACAGGGTTTCAATGTTTATCGGGGGGAACACGCAAGAATAATTTGTTGTTATACTTAATTTCGTACGTATACCAACAAATTATTCTTACATTTTCGCGCCAATAAACATTGAAACACTGTTAATTTGTTCGTAAGAACTTCAGTTCCGTTTTTAACCGTTTTGACGAATAAAATGATCGTATTTTAGAATAACATTTTTCTCCGTGTACCATAGTTGTTCGCTACGTTTGTTGACCTGTCAAGGGTGTATGTATACCTATAAGGGTGTATATGGTTCATGGGGTGAGGTTTGTATAGGTCTTGGCGGTAGATGGGTTTGCTTACCTACTGCGCATTGGGCAGGACCGGAAGAGACTGGTTAAGGGAGACCTTTTGACTTCTTAAGCCAGACTCTAACGCCTTGCGCCGCAGTGGCAGAAATGGATAAGTACGTCCGTTACTCTTGGACACCCTGACCCCCTGATTTCTACCCACCCCTCTTACGTTTTTCCTTCCCAGAACTACCTCTATCTCCTTTCCAAGATCCTCCATACAGCATCCTAAAAGATGTCCTAGGCTCCGAGGGAAAGTATTTTCCTCAGGGTTTCCTGAGTGGAGCTAATGTAAAAAAAATATATATTGCATAGTAAAGTTTTGTGCGAAGGTTATATATTGGTCAGAAGTCATGTATTGAGCTACTGAGTATTGCTGACGCGATACACCGCAGGAGTAGACGGGTCGTCACGCGCAATAATGATTATTTCCGACCCGAAAGTTTGCCTAGATCATTGCAGCGAGTTCTTACTACCCACGTCAACATAAACATTTCAGTATATTAGGAATTTTTTTTTGTGTTAAGCAAAAGTTCTTATAACAAGAAGAAAACTAAATTTGTAGGGTTTCCTTCAGTAAAAACATTTGTTGTTTTGAAGACACTGATTTATTTACAATGTTACAATACATTTAACTTTGCACATTATAAATAATTTACTATCCGGCTCAAATAGATTCCCCCAGATTATCACTGACCTTGCTGTCGTTACTAAATTTGGTTAATTTTGTAAAAAGTTTAATTTTATTTTATATCTTTAATTGTAAAAATGTTACTATTAAATCACTATAATAAGATCTTTAATGTAAAGAACCCGTTAGACAAACTACTAAAAAGTAGTTTATCGGGACTTTTTGTCTTATATTTGTGAAGTGTATAAAATAAATAAATAAATAAAAAAACTTTTCTAGAAAATAGCATATCTATTGCTTCGCAGAATTCCACAGAAAACTTCTCCGTATGGAGATATAAAAACTGATTTTTTTTCGTTATCGTTTCCCAGAAACCTCATAAAACTCGCAGGCGATTTCAAAAAAAATATTTACTTCTTTTGAAATAATTATTCCTCGCGAAAACTTCCACGCTTCAACGAATGGTCTATTATGCAGGGGATCTTACTCTAAAATTAATTCCGTTGGGTGGACATTACTCAACAAAGCGGTATTGGAATCATAACATATTCCGAAGTTTTATGGTCGATTCAGGAATATGGTAAATGATTTTTCGGTGTTCTTTGAGGGTGAGAAGTTTTATTTTGTCCAATATTAACAAATTGAAATTTTATTTTTTAATTTATTGATAAAATTTTATTTTATTAATAAACGTAAATTTTTTTATATATATAAAAATATAAAAATCTCGCAATGTTCGTCCATGAGAAACTCTGAAACTACTTAACCGATTTTGATGAAATTTGGTTGACTGTGTGTAATTCGGTCCAACTTAAAAGACAGGAGAGTTTTTATCTCGATTATTGACCTCAATATTTATTATTGCAAATTATTGTGTAATGTGGCAAATTAATTTCTTCAGAAAGTGGTCGGAAAGCATTTTAATATTTGTGCCAGAATTTCACAAAATAAAACAAAACACTGCAATTTCGCACTGTTTTTTACGGCAAGAATCAAAATGGGAGGTGTTCAACGAATTTCGAATTGAGAATTAAACCTTATGTCATTCGGCATAAAGGCTACATGATTTTGTAACTAAGTGAGCCCGTCAGTAACGCCCCGGGGCCCCGGTGTCGGTGGCAGACGGACGTCTCTACACTCCACGTCGCTTGGTTGCGTGAAATCGTTTTTAAAATTCCTTGTTATTATAATAAACAATGCGAAAGAAAGGAGTTTATTTTTTTTACTGGCCTTTACAAAATTAACCTGTAAAAAGCAACTCTCAAACACCTTCTCCAACCATTCCAAAAGAGTATTGTCAAGTATTTTTAAATCCCTCTCAAAAAGAGGCGGGGATTCCGATGTTATTCCGATTCCGATAACTTTTCAAGGACTGAGGATCACCTTAATGCTTTTAAATATGTGTGTAAGGGCGAAGTGAAACAATTTGATGCATTATCAACATCGTATACTACGTGTAGGAATATATATAAGATAATTTTTGTTCAATGTTGTGATTTTACTAAAATTATCCACCCAAAAATTCAAAACTGTGAAATAAATTTTGTAGTCTGCGCAAATGTCTTATGGCCAATTGCTTCACAGAACTTGAACGATTCATCAAATTTCAAAGTTAATATTGAAATTCTGTGAAAGTTCTGTTCAACTTCTGTTATCATTCCATCATGGACCAGTTATTTCTCAGATCTCGAATGTTTTTATCTTTTTGTGAGAGTTTGAGGAATTGTTCAAGTTCTGCGAAAAACTGGCCCTTAAAGTTTAGATTTTTTCCTTACGCTTTATCCTTATGTCCTTTTTTCCAATGTTATGGCGAATATTTTATAAGTTAAACCATTCTTATAGCTTTTGTAAATTTTCACCACGAATTTTTTTCGTAAGGATAAATTTACTAGTAACATACAACAGATCAATTAAAATGGTCGTCTATTTAAATAAACGCATCATTAGGTGTAGATAATATTGAATATTTGGATGTGTGAGAAAAATATCGAATCTGGTAACAATACGGAAGGTGTACAACATTTTTGAAAACATTACACCACAGAATTACACATAATCTTCGAATTACGTTATTGACTTACACACCCCAAATTGTATTTTTTTAATACCTGCTCTTGCGATGTTCACTCCCGAAGCTTGCGGGTGTTTCCTGGCCACTTCAACGACCCATATCCCCACCGCAGTGTGTAGTCCATGCGATAGTATCTGCGCCAGTAGAGCGCACACCAGCACTGCATACCCCCACCCACCCTCGGGGTAGTAGTGCACCTTGATCGTCGTGGAACAGTAGCCAGAGTGCGAGGAGGCGGCGCGAGATGGAGCCTGTGTCGTGATACTCAATTGTTAGGTTTGAAATAGAAACGGAACTTTATATTAAATATAATATATTGATATTGTTACGTTTTTTGAAATTGGAAACGAACTTTATATTGAACATACATAGAAGCATCGTTAGGTTTGAAATTGGAACAGAACTTTATATGGAGCATATAGGTATTGTTAGAATTTGTTAGGAGTTAAATTGGAACGAAACTTTATATTAAACATAGATGTATTGCTTGAAAATGGAAAGGAACTTTATATTGAACATAGATGTATTGTTAGGTTTAAAAAGGGAAAGGAACTTTATATTGAACATACATAGAAGCATCGTTAGGTTTGAAATTGGAACAGAACTTTATATGGAGCATATAGATATTGTTAGGAGTTAAATTGGAACGAAACTTTATATTAAACATAGATGTATTGTCAGGTTTGAAAATGGAAAGGAAATTTATATTGAACATAGATGTATTGTTAGGTTTGAAAATGGAAAGGAACTTTATATTGAACATAGATATATTGTTAGGTTTAAAAATGGAAAGGAACTTTATATTGAAGATAGATGTATTGTTAGGTTTAAAAAGGGAAAGGAACTTTATATTGATGGAAGGAACTTTATAACATAAATGTATTGTTAGGATTGAAAATGGAAAGAAACTTTATATTGAACAAAGATGTATTGTTTAGGTTTGAAAATGGAAAGGACCCTTATATTGAACATAGATGTATTGTTAGGATTGAAAATGTAATGGAACTTTATATTAAACACAGTCGTATGTTTTAGGTTTGAAAAAGAAATGGAACAGAACTTTATATGGAGCATATAGATATTGTTAGGAGTTAAATTGGAACGAAACTTTATATTAAACATAGATGTATTGTCAGGTTTGAAAATGGAAAGGAAATTTATATTGAACATAGATGTATTGTTAGGTTTGAAAATGGAAAGGAACTTTATATTGAACATAGATATATTGTTAGGTTTAAAAATGGAAAGGAACTTTATATTGAAGATAGATGTATTGTTAGGTTTAAAAAGGGAAAGGAACTTTATATTGATGGAAGGAACTTTATAACATAAATGTATTGTTAGGATTGAAAATGGAAAGAAACTTTATATTGAACAAAGATGTATTGTTTAGGTTTGAAAATGGAAAGGACCCTTATATTGAACATAGATGTATTGTTAGGATTGAAAATGTAATGGAACTTTATATTAAACACAGTCGTATGTTTTAGGTTTGAAAAAGAAATGGAACTTCATATCGAACAAAGGCCTTTTTGTAAGGTTTAAAATATGAATTGTTCTTAATTTTTAACAAGGAGGTTTTTGAAGATTGATGAGTATTTTAATAGGAAAAGAAATGTTAAGTTGGCGATCAAGGAGTAAAAGCGAGTCCAACAGTTCAGGAATTATATTGGCAGAGGAAGGAACGAGTAAGCTGGAAATAATAGGACCCACATTCTCTAGGGAATGGTTAGTAAAATCACGTATTACCAATTTGCTAATGCGGATCGGTTAGAGTGTAAGGTCAATATAAATGTAGGTATGATAAGAAAAGGATCAAATATATGGTTGGATATTTATGGTGGATGGAAAAAGAAAGAAGTCCTAGGAAAATATAATGCGCAGGTAGATGAAATCAGGGACGTTCCACAAGACAAATTTAAGTTAAAAGCGGAAATGATAGACAATTAATTGTGCATAAGAAAATATGCACGGATGTGAATGAAGAGATTTTTTTCTGTGTCGATGGCTTTCCACGTTATGATATTAGAAAGATTTCTGTGCATTGTGTTATTACTAATTTATTTCTCACGGATTACCGTTGAAGATAATATCGAAGCTGTGACAAAATAACAAAATTCTCTGCGAATATTTACCTAAAGAACAACGTAGTTTGTACGACACCAAACACTTAATAATTTCTCTTCTAGTCGTCAGTAGAGTAATTAGTCCAATAATGGAAGCTGGACGTTCATTATTTAAACCCGTGTTTGCAGCTGCCAAACTTAATTGTCTTCTGGACTATGTAAATTACTAACATCATTAACAAATCGAATTAAGAATTCTCTAGAATGTTGCCAGGAAAATGATCAACTCTTACGGCAACAATTATATTAGATTATAATACTCATATGTGCTACATTCACAATAGAGATAGGTGTTTCAGTAACTTCATAAAAATAACCGAAATGAAACAGTTACTCAAAACCGTTGCAACCGTTTCGGAATTTTGTTTCAGGTTATTTTACCCAACTCTAATCTACAAAAGTTTCATTTCAACCCACATGTATTCAAGGCCTTTATCATAAAGTTATATTAATTTGTTCTACCAAGTATGCCTGCGGAGGAGTTCATAACGTCTAGAAGAGTATTTTTATGATCCGGGTCATTAATTTGCAATCGTAAAGTTGCCATAGTTCATCTTGTATCGCTAGCGCCATCTGCTGGATTCTGAAGCTGGAAATCAGATTAACCTCGGTACACCTGCGCAAAGCTATCGAGATCTCGAGATTTTCATTTGGTTACCAAGAGCATCGTTAAATCAACCGTTATTTGAACAAGGGTAACATAATCTAATCGAACCCAACCAAATTCACTTGTATTGAAAATGCAATCAAATGTTAATATTATTCGTCTGGTAGGTGACGTATGGCCAATGCTTTAGACCCGATAATTTAACCTAGTGCAATGCACGGTCCTTACGACATATAAATATTCTTGGTGACTTTTAATTTGGAAGGCTGGTATGGGTACCACTTGCACCGCCACGGAATCATTTGTTGGATAAAAAAAACTTCTCGGCACAGGTCGATTCAAGTGATTAATGTGGATGAAGTTTATCCTGGTTTTGGCGGCGTATGCGCCTGTTCACCAGCTGGGTGGCGGGTCAGATTCGAAGATGCCGATTTAGGGGGACCTTTTGACCTATCTCTCTCAACCCACCGCCTTGCATTGCAGTGGGACGGATGGATTCACACGTCCCTCCTGACCCACAGATTCCTACCCATCCCTTTTATTTTTTTCCTTTCCAGAACTTCCTTGTTTTGGGAGGCGGATTTTAGAAACCATTAATTGGATAACCAACACCCCTGCCATAGGTTAACCCAAGTAGTTTGATACGTTTGGTGACGTAGCAGGGGTGCCCGGGTTCACGGGGTGAGGTTTGTCTGGATATTGACGGTGAATGCGTTTGCTTGGCGAGCCTGATCGGGAGAGACTGGTTTAGGGAGACCTAATTTAGACTTCTCCAGTCGGACTCATTTGGCCCATGGATTCGCACATTCGTCACTCCTGGACACATTGACCCCCAGATTCCTACCCACTCCTCTTACCTTTTTCCTTCCCAGAACTTCCACTCCTTCGTTTCCCTTAAAAGACCATCCACACAGCATACCCAAAGATAACTGAGGGATTTTTTCCTCAGGGCCTCCTGTGTGGAGCTAACGTAAAAAAAACTTACTCTCTATCCTTTCCAATACCCTCCAATAGCATTCGCAAAGATGACTGCGGGAATCTTAGGGAAATTATTTACCTCAGGGTCTCCAGTGTTTGCATAAAACATATTATGCAATCATTCTGTCTCCCACAATAAACCAGAATAAAATCATATGTCGATTTTTGTATCTTGCAGAAAAAAAGCGACGCGGGACAATTTCCCAGGATTGCGGTTTTTGATAACATACCCCACATGAAAATGTTGTGTCGGGAGAGAACATATTTTTTACCACGTAACAGAACTTTTTAAATCCCTTTCGCGAACATAAAAGATGAGGCGGAAGGATTCTACGAACGTCGAATTCTAGCACTGTTTGTGGTGAAAATAATACAAAAACGTGAAGTCTGGATTGATGAATTATTCGATTCTCATTGTGATACCACGTGAAAAGCGGAATGTGGAAGATATTAATATATTTCTAGTTTCGGCTATGATGGCGTTTTTTGATAATTTTATAAAAGTCAATTAGACTCTAGACAGGTTGTTGCAAAAAATTTTAACAATTCATAAAATTTAATATTTGAAGTTAATTTTCAGGTTCTGTGTAAGTTTTTTTCAAGTTTTGTTATTATATTATATTTTTTTTTACATTAACTCCACACAGGAGGCATTGAGGAAAATAATTTCCCTCAGGGCCTATGTCATCTTTGAAGATGCTGTGTGGAGGGGCTTTTTGAGGAGAGGAAGGAATGAACGTCGGTCTTGAAGAGATACATGTTGTACGAAGGAGGAAACACAGAGGCCGGCAAATTGTTCCACAGCCGAGCTGTTGAATACAAGAACGAATCGTAGAAGCAATCCGTTCTCATGTGACCACCGTGTACATATGTTGGGCGCGCGTTTGTCATGTTTTTCGACTATGCACTGGTACCGCGGGGATCAATGACGGACTCGGAGTATCTTCCATTGAAATACCGGTAGAAAAAGGATAGCATTCCCACTCGACGACGCCAGTGCTCTAAAGATTGCAATCCGTTTGTCAAGACGGGAGAATCTATCAAGCGGACCGCCCTTTTCTGCACAGAGTCGAGCCATCACTATAGTCCAGTTGCTTCATAAAACTGAAATAATACCAGAACTTGATTAGAACGTTCACAGAACGTTTGATGAATTGTTAAATTTTTTTTCAAACAACCCATCCCAGTGAGTGATTTTTGTTTGATAAGTCAATTCAATATTTGAAAGTGGTCATCTAAAATACTACTGTGTGTAGTGTCGATGTTTTTCCAAGACTTAAAAAAATCTGTATAGGCACGAGTAATAAAATGAGGTAGGTTACCCACCTTGTTTTTTTGTTGAACGTAAAGTTGATTTTAAATATCTTAAGTATTTTGTTCGTGTGTTTGTATTTATAATAGATAATTAATATTGTAAACAGAGTGTGGATGTTGATGGATGTAAAAAGTGTTTGAGTGACGTCCGTATAATATAATACGCTCTAAAGTGTTTGTAGATCATTAGTAATACAAAAGCGACACTAGTATGCAAAGCACGTATTCATCAGGAGAGTTAAAAGTTTTGTGGGAGGAATATTTGTATTTATTGTTCGCGTTGAAAAATTCTTAATATTCAAACTTCCGAATTGAACTAACTTAAAATTCATCTCGTTACAAATTTAGATCTTAAAATAATTTTTATTTTATTTTTATTTATTTATTTTTAAATTTTATTTATTACATTATAAGTTTACAAGGTATAATAATGTTGATAACAATAAATTACAAAATAAGTTTTCACAGATTTATTTTTATTTTTGATGTATCTTTCCTATAGAAGCCGACGCTTGTGTTTATAAGAGGAGCGAGTGTCAGAATGAAAAAAAAATTGTATCTATAATTAAATATGATTTAAGGAATTTTGAACTTTAAAATAAGTAGATAATTAGACAGTTAGATGTGTTAATTATTATGATAAATTCATCATTTATTTGTTTTTACATTGAATTACTCTTTAATCGCTTTTATTAGACATTTATCGTCTTCAATGTATTTTTTTCCTAGGTATATGTAATGATGTTGTGCAAATGTGGTGTTACATTTTTGTGATGGAAATATATGTTTTTGACAAGTGCGGCTCATTTAAAAAGCTGTGATTTTGTATTTTCTTTTGTTAATTGAATGAATATATTTATATATAATATATTTATAATGTCGTTATAAAATATCTTTTTTTTCCATGAACGTAATAACATGTGCTGAAAAAATGTAAAAAAAGTACTAGTAACACGCTTCTTTATGGTATTCTGACGTTTTTTCTTTTGAAGTATTTTTTGCCTATTCAAAAATTATTATGTAACTTGTATTATTATTCAGTAAATTTTGTTAAACAATCTATTTATGATTTAAATCGACAATGAATATTCGATCGGCTAAAACTACTATATTTGCTAGAAATACCGTTACGCCGTTCTTCCACGTAGCTATTCACAAGCGACGCTACCGCTACCTGTCAAACAAATTTGCTAGTGTAGCACCTAGCGGCGTTTTCAAACACTAATAATAGTATGGAAAACACAGACGAGCGGCGATCGCGTCGCTTGAAGGTAGCTCCATGGAAGAACGGCGTTATAATAAAATAAGTAAATTTTAAAGTATTCAATTTAAGCATTATTTTATTACATGAAATGATTGTATAAAAAATGTGAATTTGTACCCGCTAAGCTACTAAGCAAGTAGATTGTCAGCAGGAGATTAATTAGTTCCACAAAAAATAATATTACAACAATAAATGAAACAATCATAAACTCATTAGCGTAGTAATTAATATACACTCTTACGTATAAAAACAATGTAAAATAGGAAATAATTATTTAAATATCAGTAGACAGTACAAATTTCAACGTGTAAATTAAAGGAGGGTCTTTTAGTACGAAAAATTATTACACATGCAATGAAATTTCTGACTAACACTAACTTTTTCTAAAAGAAGTAAAACTTAAGTAATAGTAATAACTATTTGTTAAGAAAAACAACGTTCAGAAAACACTTATTTTTCGCGTGTTTTTCCATAATTACGTATTTCCAAGAGTGAAGTTGATTTTTTCGTAAAATTTTACTGCAAACATTTTTCTTTAACGTTATCAAGAAGATATCGCTTTAGCATATTCGCCAATCACCCCCTTTTGTATTAAAAAATCACAAGAAGGTTAAGATGGTCCAATTAGGGAAGAAAATGCCTTGTTTGCATAATCTTACAGAAGTGATTTAATGATTGTGGAAAACACGGCACTGAATAAAAATGATAGTTTTTGTGCATAGTCTCATATATTATGCAAATAAATACTAACATCGTACCTATACCAAATAAATATAGACATCGTACCTATACCAAATAAATACAGACATCGTACCTATACCAAATAAATACAGACATCGTACCTATACCAAATAAATACAGACATCGTACCTATACCAAATAAATACAGACATCGTACCTATACCAAATAAATACAGACATCGTACCTATACCAAATAAATACAGACATCGTACACATACCAAATAAATACAGACATCGTACCTACACCAAAAATCACGATTATGTTAAAGGCTCTACCTGCTTAAACACAATTAATCGAGACCTCATAAGATTACTATCTCAAAATATTATTAAGCATTTAACTGACAAGTTTAAATTGCATTTTCTCGGTAAGTAAAACAGCAAGTTCCAATTGGGGAGGCGGGTACGGGTACCGCCGCCCCGGGAAGCATTTATTGGATAATCAACATCCCTGCTATAGGTCACGCCTAGTGGGTTGTTACGTTTAATAACGGGGGTCCATGTGGTGAGATTTGTCTGGGTAATGGGGGTGGTAGCTTTTGTTCACCTACTTCGTATCGGGAGAGTCTGGTTGCGGGAGATCTTTTGACTTCTCCGGCCGGACTCTCTCGATCTCTCATAACTTTTCCTTCCCAGAGTTTCCTCTCCTTCCTTTACCTAAAACCCACCACACAGCATCCCCAAAGACCGCATAGCCCCGAGGAAAATTTTTTCTTCATCCCTTTCTGTGTGGAGATAATGTAAAAAAAAAATAATACACGGTAGAGTTAAAAATGTTACCTGTACGCTATTAATTGATTTATACTGTCACACCTCAAAGTGTTTTCTTTCTAGAAAGTATTGGGTATAAGTGTTTTCTTTCTAGAAAGTATTATTCGATATGTACATATTTAATTAATTTTATTATTATAATAGAGAAGGTTTCAAATAAGCTCGAGAAAAATGTTATTTTAAAATACGATAATTTTATTCGTAAAAATGGTTAAAAACGGGACTGAAGTTCTTACGAACAAATTAACAGGGTTTCAATGTTTATTAACGGGAAAATGTAAGAATAATTTGTTGGTATATGTAATTTCGTACAAATTATTCTTACATGTTCCTGCCAATAAACATTGAAACCGTGTTAATTTGTTCGTAAGAACTTCAGTCCCGTTTTTAACAGTTTTTACGAATAAAAGGATCGTATCTTGAAATAAAAATTTTGTCCCTCACTTTATTTATAAAAAAAGAGAATATTTGATGAATTTATAAAGGTTTGAACATTTAAAGAAGGTTATTTGCACTTAAACAAATTACTTGTTCAATTAAATTAATCCTTTATTTTAAAATACGCCGTTATTTATCCAGTCAAGGTACTTACGAAACAAAATAACAATAAAGCCAACATTGACTTACCTAAATAACTGTCTTGTTTTCGCTCTCAAGAAACTCGATATTATTTGTATCGGAACCATTGTCTCAATACTTTATCCGCATTGAAACAATCCGGCCTCGTTCCTTTTACAATCCTACAGTTCCACTTAATGTTCATCTAAATCTGCTCCCTTCGGTACCTACCTATGTGGGAGTAATACTGTAATAAAGATGTAACAGAGTTTCTTTCCACAAAATTACACAAAGAAAACTGAGAGATCGAATGATGTATTGTAATGAATCCGGGGTAGGTACTTCCTAAGTAGATTTCTCAATATTTGAATATGGGTATTCCATTTTTAAATTAAACTAAAGAAAAACAGAGGCGATTATTTAGTTAGGAGAATTTCAAATAAGAAGGGAAAATCAGCCGGGAAACTGGTTTCGAATTGGTTAGGCTAAGTGAATTGCAATAATCATAAAATTTCGTTTGATCATTTTTGTCGAAGGATTCTTTTACTGTAAATCACGCAAAGTATGAAGAAATTAGTAAGTCATAATAATTTATTTTTCAATGTATGTGCATGATCTGTTCTGAAAGATTCAATAATATATTATTGCACAGAATTTGAAAGCTGCAATGAAAAATTATTTTACAATTTTCTCTATTGTAAGATTATCAAAAAACCAAAACTAACATACTGAATCAATTATTTTGTCAATACACAATGAAATGGTAAATTGCCTGAGGTGTGATTGTTTACAAAATGTTGCCAAGAAATTATTTTTACAATCTTTTTTTGGTTGTATTTTTTTTACAACGGTTTTAAGAACTTTTAAACTTTCAAATTGTTTGCCCAAATGCAGTAAACTTTTCAAGTTGTTTGCCCAAACTTTCAAATTGTTTGCCCGAATGAAACAAAAAAAATCAGCGAAGTAGTTCGTACTGGGTTTTCAATCCCGTGCTTTTTTTCATAACCGGGATTACAGTAGTAGCATTTATCAATCCCGGGATCCCGGTGCTGGCACCGAGAATTTAAATGTTTCAATAATTATAAAAAATAGGAGTTCTGATGAAACGTATTACCTTAATTTTTCATGTATTTAATATACATACATTAGGTAACACACAATATTAACTAAATATTCCAATGGTAGAAACAAGATCGTGAAACCAATCTCGATATTAAGACAAGTGCAGTACCGGGATTACTGTGCCGACAAAGGTCCGGGATTTCCGGATCCCGGTTCTCATGATGTCGCCATTGAAAGCTCTAGTTCACACTGAATAAAAATGAAAGTATATTTATTGGTGGAGTGCAAACAAGGTGAAAATCTACTCAAACAAAAAAATGGAAAAAAAGCTTATTTTCAAATACAAGAATATTACAATTTGTCGGAATGCTACAATACTCGTCGCTCTTTCGAAAGGTTTATAAAAAAATATTTACGCGACATGTTGTATATGTAGTCTCCTTTATTAGATTTTTTTAGCTGGATGTAAATAAGGGTGGAAAAGTATAAGCGATTGAAAAAGTTGCAAGAAGGCAGAGTTGAGATTATTTGTTATAGAAATGTTATCTCTCACAATAGGGGTTCTAGGATAGAGAATCATAAAATTTTGGGAATTTTCAATTTTATATTTTCTTCAAATTAGAGTATCTGCAAATATAAGAAATAAAGGATTATGAAGCCGCAACTACTGGACACAAAACTTAAGAAAAGCTACCAGTTAACAAATGAAGAACTATCATTACCCAACTGCATTTTTGCTCTGTAAGAAAGACATTCACCAATAACGCGTAAAAATATTAATTGTTTCATTTGCGAAGTTTTACTTGAATATATTTGACAATGTATGTTATTAAAAATCCTATTTTTCTTCTTCTTTGTGTCCCTCTTGGCAAAATAACTAAAATCATGAAGAAACTTGTAAAAGCCCAGATAATCATAAAAATTACGAGGACATTTTTTATTGTTTATCCTTCTTAACCTTCTACAATATTTTTCATGTAATTTACCCCATAAAAACAAAGTAAACGTAATATTTTGTTATTACTTCCATTGCGAATGGATTGATGGTCTCGTTTGGTAGACCTACATTACCGTTATTTGTTTTCAAGATTTGAAAGGTTTTGAAAGAAAAACCACAGGAAATTCTTCTATTATGATTTGAACGAGGTGCTTGCTTTGCAAATTTCCTTTATTTACTGGCTTTTACGATAGTTTTTATAGCGATACAAATGTTTTTATTTGTTTTTTTTTTTTGGATTTTGAAATAGAAAATTATACAAAAACAATCTAGCACAGAATTTCAAATGTGGTATATCCAATTTGTAATAGCAATATTATACTAGAAAATATTATACTTTATCTAAAACTAATTATTTAAACTCTATTTTGAAATGTCCCTTTTCTATATATTTTCACTTCCAATATGGTTGCGGATGTCATTGATTTGATAAATTCAAAAGAACGAAGCTTTTAATTTTAAATACGAATTTTTAAAAACTACAAACGGATTTTTTTTACTTTTTCAAAAATCGCAAATTCACTTTGTGGCGTCATTATAATTAAACAAAAACAAATCACATTATATACGCCAGTATAAAATTTTAAAAAATGACTAAGGAATTATTAATTTCGAAACTGTTGATAATTTTGATTAAATAAGTGGTGTACACAAACTGATATGTTTTCATCTAACTAAGAGTTTTTAAAAAATTATTTTCGCTTAGCGGTTGTTGAGCCCAAGACCTCTAGTCCCGGAGTCAAATATTTTACCAATACTAACGAATACTAACGTATACTAACGTATACTAACGTGAATTAATAAAATGCCAAATTAAAAAAAAAAACCCAATTCAAGTGTAATTTTATCCTATGTCAAAGTTCTTCGGTTATTTAATAAGTTTCGTGAAATGCACTCAGCGCTGAATTACTGCTAAGTGAAAAGCCTTGGTTAAAAGCTTAATTAAAAAAATCTCGCGGTGACGCAAAAAAGGGGCAGAAAACCCCCAAAATTAAAATGAATCGCTCCCTCCCCTTCGTATCACTAGCTACTAGATGCAAGCATTATGACCACTGAAGAAAAAACCGATAGAAGAGTTTTGTGGGCATGTCTAGTATGCTAGAATTTACTTTGAAAATAGATTTTTTAAATTGTGTGTTTTGAACAAAAAAGCTTTTTTTCTTTGGTACAATTTAGTTTTAAGAGTACTTGTTAAATTCTCTTTCTGTCAGTCTTTCAATGTAATATAAATCATTTTGTAAAATAAAAGTTGTGAATTTGTGAAAAATAAGTGTAACTAAATTGCCACATTTATAAATTGGATAGGTAAGTGTATCCACGATATCCCTGACACCAACCATCTCGAGTGAAAATATATTCGGGTAAGAACTTTGCAATAATTGGAAGACTAAATAAATGTGTAAAATAATTGAGAATAATGTACTTCTTAAATTGAAACAAGAGATCGATAAAAATTCAATTAATAACGTTGAGCGTTGCTCCAGGTAAGATTAGAGGATTTGGGTTCGAGTCCCAGTTGCGACCGTTTTCTTTTTATTTTCAGTGTCTTATTCTATTTTCATATTTTCATTGAAAGTTGTTAATTTTACTTGAAACTTTATTAAGTGAATCCTAATAATTAATTTCTACATTCATTTGTACAGATACATAGTACATTATCAATATGGAAAGCCATCAATTTATTGATTATGACCCAGTGGTTTCAAGTTCTGTGAATGTTGTATTAAAGTTTCGTTTTTATTTCAGATCTGAGAAACAACTAGCCCTTAATAATAATACTAACAAAACTTGAATAGAACCTTCACAGAACTTGAAAATTAACTGGTCATGTTAATTCGATGAAAATTATTATTTGAACCAAGAAATGATGGATGAAGAATATTAAGCTAATGATGAAATGTTGATGAAAACTTTATGGAAAGGGAATACTTAAGTAGAAAACTGAATAAGGATATATAAATGGATAAAGTTGCAGGAGATTCGATATATAAAATGAAATATTATAATATATGGTTAATAGTAAGAAATTATGCGTGACCTTTGGCTGCTGAAAGAATTCATTCCCCTTGATGGCTGGAGACTCCGTCTGGACAAACCCTGGAAAGTTGAGCTCCTGGTACTCCAGGTCCTGATAGTCCAACTCACAAGAGTGAGCATCACCACTGGTGGCCAGACCCGAGTCCTCAGCCCGACCTATCGAAGGTCTCTTGAAGGAGTGACGGTCCATATGCAGAGACAATGGAGAATCCATTAGAGATTTCGATCGAGCTCTTTTGGCCGAAATTTTAAAAACCTTGTTCAACCAGCATTTTAGCTTCAAACAATTTCGGACAAACCATTTGTTTTTCTGTTTCTTTTGTTTTGAAGTATTGAATTTAAGTGGTTTAGAATGCCTATAGAATTCCTCTCTAGTGAAAGTATTCGAGTTTTTGATTTAATTCAAATAAGATCAAACATTTTTTTAGTACATTACACTCAGATATAATCATAATTTTTGCAATTCATCTAAGTATTTGTTTTGAGTTGTCTAACTCGTGTTTTTACTGTAACCACTGTACGGTTTATTACTCTGCCACTATCACTTCACTTCAAAGTGGCTTCATCTTCTTATCTTGATCGTTCATCTCCTCTATTTTTAGCTTTCTTATTTTGGACTTCGTGAGTCGTGAATCAGGTTGCATCTGGTCCCATGTTGCTTAGTTCCATGATCATGATTCTCCTGATTGGTGCACTAAAACGATTTAACTTATTTTATTGTTGTTAATTTCACAAGCACTATCGGAGCACAACATCGCGGTTTTTCATTCACTTGATTTATTGATTATCGCCTTTGTTTATAATTATATCTGAAGTTAACTGTATTGACAATAAAAGGGTAATAAATCGATAAAAAAATATAGGTAGAGAAATATTTGAAATCATTAAATAGTACTAAACGTATTTTCACTGATTTTTCCTAGAAAAAAAAATTGAATAAATTTTTTATGTTGTTTTAAAATGTGGCATTTTTGATTTACTGCCAAAACGACATGCTCAATTTTGTTCATGAATGTGGCGGCTTTTACGTCATATCGGTCGACGTCGGTGACAGCCATTTTACTAGATATTTGCGTGTTCTAATGAAGTTGTAGGCGGTTGTAACCGTTTCGGAGTATTCGGTTTTAGGTTGAATTTTAAATAAGTAATTATTTATTAAAATATTAAAATTAGTAAGACAATCAGAATCAGGAAAATTAACTTTGCCTTTTACATATTTTTAATGTAATCCATAGTTTGTGAAAATATCCCATTAATGAATACCTAATAATTAGAAGAATAATACAGAAAACATCTGCTCTCGGTATAATGTCACAACTTTGAGAAGCAATTCAAAACTGTTTAGGTGGAGTACATTTTTACATTACTTACTGTGCTAAGTGTTTATATAATTTGTCGCTTTCCCGCAAGATATCACAAGCACATATATTATATCGGAACACAATATATTCATATCGTGTCACTAGTAAAACATTAACCATGGTCTTTTCTCTCACACATTCCAAGAACAAACAATTAATATGTCGCGGAAAATGTATTTTATTCCGAAATAAGATTTTTAAATATGTAAAGGTTCTCATAAATCTTCCGGTAAAAAGTTCAACAAATACATTTCGAAATTAATTTGTAAAATCTGTTCTAAGTAAAATTTATCGTTTGTTATCTGTTTAAAACAGATGGGAAAAGTTTTCCTAATGAATATAATGTCGTTATATTTTTCGGAAGGAAATATGATTTCGCAAAACGCGTAAAAAAGACGGAGAGTTTTAATGGCCGTAAAATTACTTCATTTCTTTTTTGATTAGAGCCGTCCTCATTTTTAAAAGTACAAGATATTATAATACAAGTTTTTTTATTTAAAGAAGTTAAATCAAAAAATAAAAATAAAAAACAATACCGAATTCTTCTAAAGGTTTCACGAAACTCAAGATTCAATCAAAAATTAAAACTATAAATCGCAATCAAATTGAAATTACAGATCTACAATCCTAACACAAGTGAATTTTTCTGAATATTTATGTAGGTCCTGTAAATAATATTTAATATCTCAGAGGTAGCCAGATATTAATAAAATATTAATTATTGGGTATTGAACATTAAAAAAAATATATTTATTCACACGTGAAAAAATAATTATTACAGGTTATATTTTTGATAGGTAGTCCCACAAAGCTGTTACAAGATAGCTTGCCTGCAGGATCCACCAAATGAATCTGCCATGTAAATGAGTAGATAATATTTGTTCGAAGTACATTTAGAGTTTTAGATACATTTAATTTCATTTTAAATGAAGAAATTGGTATAATACTCGTACATTGCTTAATTAAAAATCTTAATGTACCGACGATTTTTTCGCAGGGTCTCTCATTATTCTCAAATTTTAAGTTTTTATTAATTAATTTTTTATTTTTTTTAACTCATCACTTTTATGTTTAGAGAGCATAGCAAAATTATCGACTTTTTTTGCAATTTAAATCGCTTGAATCTTAAGATTCTGCAATATTATAATAACTCTTTGTTCACCAATGCGGAGAGCCGTTTATCCAAAAGCTAAAAATGTGTTCTGGGTAAAGAGGTGGTTCGTGTAATTTGACCAAATGAAGAGGTTTTGGGTTTCCATGTTTGTCCCGACTGCCAAGGGTTTACAACTTCTAGAAATGTTTTTTCACTTTGCTAAAGAGCACACAGTGGTGAATGCTGTCTTTCTGTTGTATCTGCATCTCAAGTGTGCGTACACGAGATGTTTCTGATCGACAGAAAGACACTAAAAACGTAATGGAAAAACTTCGACCAAGCACATTATTATTTAATGTCACGTATTCTAAGTTGAAGATGTACTTACCTAGTTTTGATTGAAAAAATTTAAAAAAACAGGAATTTTTACAGCTATATTTCAAAGCACCAAAGCTCTCGATGGATATGAAGTTATTACTAATTAATACTTACAAATACAGTATGGTATTGAAAAAACCATTTATTCATATATCTACATATTGCGCATGTACAATTAATTAATCTTAATATTTTAAAGCACAATTTGCAAAAAGTTTTTTTCCTAAAATAATTAAACTCGCGTCATCTGTCAAAGAGTTAAGTATATGGTTTTCGTTTTTTAGAAGTCTAACTTATAATTAGTAATCTTATCTTACTAATATTATAAACGCGAAAGTTTGTATGGATGTATGTATGTTTGTTACTCTTTCACGCAAAAACCACTGAATGGATTTTAATGAAACTTTACAATAAAGCTCACACATCAGAATAACATGTAGGCTTTATAAAGCTAGCTATTTTCAATATATATTATAAATAATAATTATTGTTAAATAAAATGACAAAACTTGAGAATGACAGTATGCAAAACAATCTAATTTTCATTTAAATCAAAATTCTATTTTAGAAAAGTAGTGAATTTATTTGAAGTACTTGCCTAATACTTTGAATCAAATCAAGAATTATAGATATTTTAAATAAATATGTTAAGAATTTTGGTATAAACATACGAGTAGATGGGACCTAGGAAAAGAAAATAGGCTAATATAAGTACTAATCCTGCGCAGACGAAGTCGCGGGCAGAAGCTTGTACAGTAATTAAGGAAAAATATAATATTTTGATTTCATTTAAAATGAATTAATCAAACCAGTATCAACAGAAGAAGCTATAATAATTTTGTTTTATCGTCAATGTTTTTAATACACTTCTTAATAGTTTTGAAATTGATGTTGAAAGTTTTTAGTTGAACAGATGTTTAATAAGATTTTAATAAAGCAAGGAAACGTTGTTTTACATTAACTTGTCTGGAGTTTTATCTATCACGATATTTTTTTATTATTTTTTTTATTATTTATTATTTATTAACCAAAAAACACATTTTAAGTACATTTTTTTAGGTATATGCCACCTCACTAGGCTGAGCCTGTTCCGAGGTGGCAGTAATAATAATAAGATATGGGAGTCAGCTTTAAGCTATCAAATTTATTTATTAATTATTAAGAATTTAAATTAACAATATTTAATATTCCACACGTACTGATGTTAGGTGACCATTACACACTTGGATACAAATTGAAAAACATATAAAAGATAATTTGATTATTGCCGAAAATTTTTTACTCACTTTTACCGGTGATTCTTGACATTATTTGGAGTGAAAATTTTTGTTTTTGTTTTTACTAAAAACCTTAAAAATCACCATAAAAGGTGTTGGAAATTTAGGGATGGGGTGAAGGGTCTTACGGTTACTCGACTGAGTGAACGGTGACGATATGTGGCAACATATTTTTTGTTTAAAATTGAGGAAAAAACACATCAAAAAATTCACCGGAGACAAATTTTTTTTTCACATTTAATTTTCTAAATAATGTCAGCATAGTAAATTAAGTATGTCCCTTAACATCAAATATATTAAAAGTTCAAGCAAACGTGTGTGTGATAAACGTTTGATTGCTGCAATAAACTGTTATTTTTTATATTATATTTTTTATAAGAAAAACTTTTTTTTTAAATTTTGAAGGTTATTTCGATCAATGTTATATATCATTGAAGAAGAAGATAACAATAAAATGAATTAACAATAAATGTCTTGTTTCCAATAATAAAGGTAGCTAATATGGAAAAAAAACATTAGTCGAAGATAATATTGTTAATTCTGAAATTTGAAATATGAAATATGACAATTTCGACAGTCTCATGATAGATCGCAGTGGCCCAATTGGTAGAGGTGTATGTCCCGGTAAGACGCAAGGTTCTGGGTTCGAGTCCCAGTTGCGACCATTATCTTTTATTATTTTTCGGTGTCTTGTTCATTTTCATAATTTAAAAAATTAGATTATTATTGTTATCTTCTTCTTCAATGTTATTTTTTGCTTTGCAGTCTCCCAGCATTTTTTCCATACGATATAAAATACAATTATAACAAAACCAAAATGGTCACCGTACTATCCTTGATACAATATCGCTTGTCACGGTAAAAACAAATTCGTCATGCATCACGAATCAATATTAGCAAGTAGGTAGAGCGATGCAAGAGAGTGGAAGCGGTAAAAAATATTAGGTAGCGACCAAAACATACTTTACTGACCAGACTTTAGTAGTACTTGTACACATCTCTAACAGTTGGTACACAGGTGTATGATTCACATTTGCTTCAAGGTTGGATTCTTTTGGGCCCTTAAATGGAGCGTTTCGATGATTCGACTGAGGAGTACCCGACCAAAATATTACAGTGAAAACATGATTTTTTTTAACAAGCTGTTACAGTGAAAACGCAAAGAAAAATTAAATTCCATCTACACGGAGAAAAATGTTATTAAAAAATAGATCATTTTATTCGTAAAACGGTTAAAAACGGGACTGAAGTTCTTACGAACAAATTAACAGGGTTTCAATGTTTATTGGCGGGAAAATGTAAGAATAATTTGTTGGTATACGTACGAAATTTACGTATACCAAAAAATTATTCATAAATTTTCCCGTTAATAAACATTGAAACCCTGTTAATTTGTTCGGAAGAACTTCAGTCCCGGTTTTAACTGTTTTACGAATAAAATGATCGTATTTTTGAATAACATATTTCTCCGTGTACATAAGGAAAAATATTATTACATTTTCTTGTCTCAATAAATATTCTGTTTGCAAATCTACGTCAGCCTTTTTTCCTTCTCGAATTTTCAAATTTCAATATACTCAGGTAGAAAACAGAAATACATTTTCATCGGGGGAAGATGGAGTATTGAAATCATTTTTCCAGACGACAGCACCGAGAGTAGATTGGTTCTTCATCTTCGATGAATGCATCCATGCACTTAAATCTCATGCAGTAAATTCTTTGGAATTTAATATTATAATTTCTGGGTATAGGAAGTAATTTATAAAATTTAATAAAACCCAATACAACCCCTTAGAAAATTAGCTCAATAATTTAAAAAATTAATAATAGATGAATTTCGATGGTTTTCACAATTAAATCTGAAGGATGGAGACGTGAACCTCTGCAAGACGTAAGAGAATCAGATTAATCGAATGCTTCAGTCGAATAAGAGTGTGTATGAATGAGAATAAAGCAATGAGTGTACGATTAGAGTTGTGTGGGAAAAAGAAATGGCGTGATATCATGATGGTAATTACTTCGAAAAGTAGATATAATACATTTACAAATAAACTAATGTGACACCTCGCGGGAGGTCCCAATAAATAATATTATTTCGCAGATCGTTTGTCATCCGTGATAAAAAAAACTAACAATGCGCTGTTTAAAATGATCGATTAGATATCTGCTGGGTGACAGTATCTCTAATTTGAACATACACTATGATATAACTTTTATAAATGTGTACAATGATGAAATAAAAACTTTACAATAAGATGCGATGAAGCTTCCTAGTTGTGAATATTTATATCTATTTTTGTATTTCATACGAATATTAGTAGATTGTGTAGGGATATTGTAGATAGAATTTAGCGATTCTAAAGTTTTTAAATCTCCTCTATTATTGATCCGGCTCGAAGGACCAATATTAATGTCAATGACAAAACTATTAATTTACAATTTGTTTTCGTAAAAAAATTGAATAGTTCTAAAACGACGTAACGAGTATGCCAATCAATAATCCAAAATACAAGCTAACTCATACGAAATAAGATAAGTAATAGATTATTTAATAAATACGGAAAACTTTATTTTGCGTTAAAACTCAACAATATGATTTGAAAAAAAAATGCTCTAGAACTATTTCCGTGAAACCATCATTCACAACATGTATCAGAATAAAATGGTTGTTCTGAATGTGTACACCGCTCTGGAACATGCTGAAAGTATACTATGTATATATTACATATTACTTTAAATCCTCTCAATGTGGGCAATAACGCCCCCTTGTGGGCGCTATAGGCTTTCAGGGGGGTGGTAGAAGGTTCAAAGAAAATTATGGGGCGTTAAGGAAATGTAGATTAGCGACAGCAGACATTCGATCTATAAAAATCCGACGGAATCTAGATACGATACCACTTGAGATGCGATTTACTACTCGAATGCTTGGAGTCCCGTAAAGAAGATTAATTTGTAGGTGATTAGGTATGTAATAATGTGGACACAGCTTTATATTTCATGTATACAGTCCATGGTTAAGTTGACTTAATATGTTTGTCTGTGATTTCCGATATTTTATTAATATAAAAATTATCGGTCGATCGCGGAGATCCCATCTCTATCCGAAATTTTTGAGATGTGAACTTTAGGCTTGAATGCTTTAAGAGTATAGGTGAAAAAACTAGAAGTTGCGCATGCACTAGTCTCTTTCCCGCTTTTTATTTGATGTAATGTAAAAAGGTAAGTTCAAAAATATCGGGGGACACTAGAATTTTTTTACATCTCAAAGTGGGCGATGGTCGAAATAAGTTTGAGAATCTGTGCTTTAAATTAATAAATTGTGAAATAACACAAATTGATCAAATAAAAAATGCGTGACTACGAATTCGTAGCCGAGGATCGTAACCACGCAACCACGGAGGCGGATATTACATGAAAAAAAAAATTACGCCGGTGGAAAAGAAAGAATATAAAATATGAATAAAAATCAACATAAAATCAATAATAATTAAAAAAAAATTCGGGTATTATTTAACCACCACAAATTTTCACCAATTTCCTTTTCATAACCCTTTTTTTTTTGCATTTTGGTGAAAAATCGAAAATTTTTACAAATCTGCATAACACTTTTAAATCGAAATGAAATTCTACCACCTTTCAAAGAATAGAAATTTCCCTTTATATTTTATTCCTAAGCTTCTAATAAAAGTATTATTTATTTAAAAAAATATATTAATATTAATGCTCTTGACCACCAGATTTTAAGACAATCGCAGTCTCGCGAAAAACGACCACTCTGCCCCTCGAGTTTAACCGACCTCAAAGCTGATTTTCGCGAGACAGCGACCGTGGATGACCGATTAAGTGTTTTGCAGTCTTGCGAAAAACGATCATTCTGCCCCTCAATTTTAACCGACCTCAAAGCTGATTTTCGCGAGACAGCGACCGTGGATGAAAATACATACGATTTTTTCAGACCTGATTTGTATGGGAAAAATTCAGCCAGAATTTTACCAATTGCAAATTTTCATATAAAAAAACTGATGCAAAAAAAAAAACTACTAATGAAACTGATGTATTAAAACCTAGCGGCGAAAACTAGAAGCGCTCATTATTCGAAGAAGAAATTTAAAGTTATATTGCCAGCCGCCAGGTTCGCCCATCAAAAAAGGAAAAATTTATCGTCAGACCTTCACGACAAATTTGAGTACAAAACAGTATCTTGAGGTGTGTTTTTTAAATTTTCTTAGGCGACTCGCTTGAAAATTTTACATATGAGAGGGTTCCACGGCATTCGAGATTGGGTCGTAAAAAATCATTCTGGTGGCAATGTTTTTGAATAGGATCGTAGACGAGAGGATTGGCCATCTTATTCAGGCAAAACATCTAACCCTCTTCATTATAAATTTGCCGCTAAACTTTGCCAAACTTTTGACATCTAGCGAAAAAATTGTGTAAAAAACGTTTCGTCATGAATGAAAATTTTTTGCGGCCAGTAGAAGTGCGAACACTCTAGCCACCGGGTAGGTACTTTATTGCTTGCGACTAACTTCACGACTGATAGAACATTATAACTGGGTAGGTACTGTATGTATGAACTGAAGATAAAACTTTTTCCACCGTATTTCAAATTAATGATTTGAAATAAAAAAGGCACCAAAGATGGTAAGTACTTTTATCCATCGTATTACAAATTAATGAAATGATTTTTTTTTTAAATTACCAAAGATGGTAGATAGTCGTTGGTTTTTCTATAGACATTTATTTTTTTAACAGGTTTTTGAAAGATTTTTTCGCTTATTTTTTTATTGCAATGAAACATAGTTTGATATAATATTTTTTGCTCAGTAATAAAAAATTGTAGAGCGCCGTTTCTGATGCCCGTCATCGATGCCCTGTCATCGTGAGAACTGGTGTTATGAAATTATTTGATATACTATTTTGTTAGATTTTTTATTATTATAATTAAGTTTTTTATAATTTGTTGTTTAAAAGATTGTTTGTTGTTTTATTATTTTTTCATAAACATTTTCTTTTTGTTCGATTTTTTATTATTATAATTAAGTTTTTTAGAGTTAAGTTTAAAAATACTGGCATTGTTTTTCTTTGTGTTTGCTTTTCTTGGCATTGTTTTTCTTTGAGTATAGGAAAATATGATAACTACAGACACATTAGTCTAGGGATATTTAAATTTTGTATTTAATTTTGTTTTATATTACCAACATGAATGTTCTATAAATATCCTGTTTGTGTCTCAAATAAATAAATAAATAAATAAATTCATCCGATTGAGATGAAACTTTGGGAATTATGTGTGTGCATACTCAGGATGGGTTCTATATATACCTAATAGAAAGCTCTGGCGTAATGAAATTATTTCCAATACTATTCATCCGATTGCGATAAAACGTTATGAGGGGTGGCTAGGAATCTGGGGATCAGTGTGTGGAGTGAGGGACGAATGATTTTATCCCTACCACTGCGGTGCAAGGTGATGTTCCGAGAGAGCTCTGCTGAAGAAGCCAAAAAGTCTCCCTAAACCAGTCTCTTCCGATCTGGTCTACCACGAAATTGGTGGGCAGACGAATCCACCGCCAAGACCAGGACAAACCTCATGAACCCAGGCACCACTTCTAAATCACCAAACATAGCGAACCTCTTGAAATGACCTATTGCAGAGGCGTTGGCCTACCCGCCCAGCGATTTTTTTAGCGTAAATCCTCACGGCTTTTGCAGTAGGTCAGGAACCTAGCACGCGCGCTCTACAACGATCGATAGGATAACTATCGGTGACTTCTCATCGTTCCCTAGCATGACTACAGATCGCCAACGAATAAGTGACAGGTCACAATGACTAAGTGTCCTTCGTAACATATTCGACATCAACTGTTGTTTGTACGTTAGCAATGTGCAGTTGTCCTAGGGAACGATGAGAAGTTACCGATAGTTATCCTACCGATCATTAAAGAGCAAGCGTGCTAGGGCCTGAACAAAAATTTTTTAGTTTATCCTTTAAAAAATTGAGCTTTGGCGAATTTGAGAATCCTTCATTTGCAAACGAAATTGCGTCAAAATGACGGCCTCTGGCGTAGATGTTTTTTAATATATTCAATGGCAAAAGGTTTCGAAAACTTATTCAACCGTTTTTTTAGTGGCATTCGCTTGAAAATATTCCTCAATATCGTGCTAAAATTTTGACATTTTACAAAAAAATCCATGAAAAATCCGCTAACAAATTTTACAACATTTAAAAAGATTACTTGCCAGTGGATTCGTATAATATTATCACTGGGTAGGTACCTACTTTGCTCCATCGAATTACAAATAAATGGTTTGAAATTAAGAGAAATCACCAAAGATGGTAGGTACTAAATGCGTTTCTTCTGAAAAATGCCGATTGCAGTTTGTCGGTCTTTTTATTCAAATTCAGAAACAGGGTGGTAAAAAAAATTCCGCTAGAAATATACTGATTAATTTTTTTATTAAAACTCATGATTTTTTCCTTATTTTTTTTTGTTTAGAAAATATTGTCGGGCGTTTGCGACCAACGTTTTTGCGGCGCATTAAAATTTATCTAAATAAGATGCAAAGTTTTTTTTCTAATTTTCTATACATTTATCGTTATTAATAATTATTTATTACGAAAAGAGTTATGGCGTCCGTGAAATCAAAAGGTGGACACTTGAAAGATGTCATTTCCATAAAAAAATATTAAAGATTCGATTTAAAAAAAAAGTCAATTTTTTAATCGATTGGTTTTTGTAATAATGAGTGAGGAAATTTTGCCGGACCCTGTCGTTCATTTCGACTGTCCAATCAGGAGTTCACTAGGCATGCGGATTGCATTGAATTCAAATATCGATATTTACTCTAAGTAAGAACTTCTTTCCTTTAAATCACAAAAAAATTATGATATAAAATAAAAAAAAAAGTAACCAAAGATGGATATTTCCAAAAAAATGTAGGTGTACACGGGGGTAGGTAGATATGCAGGTAGGTAGGAACTAAGTACTGAACAGGTACTCTGGGTAGGTAGGTATGCATGAAGGTACTTTTTATAAATTAGGTGGGTTCGATGCAGTGCTACAGATTTTTTATATGCATATAAATCGAAAAATAGATCGGTCAGGATTCGTTCGTTTACTTTGGACATTATTAAATTTTAAAATAAAAATAATTATACGTGTGCACGGGTACCCGGATATTGTTAAAGAATTTCTTTGTGTAATTTTTTTGCTGCAGTAAAATTGAGTTTGATAAGATGGTTTTTTTGATAAGTAATAAAATTGCAATGTTTTTTTTTTTTTTAGAAATTACGTAGGTAAATGAACAAATATTTTTAGTTTGAGGGTTAGGTAGGTTTTTTTCCAATACTATTCATCTGATGGCGACAAAACTTTTGGGATTTGATGTGTGCATGCCCGGGTTGGTTTCTACGCATAATAGTAAGCTCTGGCTTTATGAAATTATTTTATATACTATTCACCCGATCGAGATGAAACTTTGGAGATTTGATGTGTGCATGTCCGGGATGGTTTCAATGCGTAATAGTAAGCTCTGGCGTTATCAAATTATTTCATATACTATTCACCCGATTGAGATGAAACTTTGGAGATTTGATGTGCACATGCCTGGGATGGTTTTTTTGCATAAAAGTAAGCTCTGGCGTAATGAAATTATTTCCTTTACTTTTCATCCGATTGAGATGAAACTTTGGGAATTCGATGTTGGCATGCTATGGATGGTTTCTATATATAAGAATAAGCTCTGGCATTATGAAATTATTTCCAATACTATTCATCCGATTGCGATGAAACTTTGGGGATATGATGTGTGCATGCTCGAAATGGTTTTAAAATATAATAATGAGCTCTAGCGTAATGAAATTATGTACAATAATATTCATCCGATTGCGATGAAACTTTGGTGAGTTATTGTGCGCAAGCCCGCGAAGTTTTCTTTATATAATGCAGAGCTTTGGCGTTATCAAATTTGTACAAAAAATTTAAATAGGTGTAACGGGAGTTATTAGAAAAGTGAGTGCATATCATATAATTTAGAAACAATTTATTAGTGAAAAAATTGAGCCGTAAACTTCTAGGCCCCTTTTTGCAAGAAAAGGCCCATACTGAACGCCTTAACCAGGGCGACCAAAGTGGCTAAGTAGCGGGTGTACAAAATTGAGCGATTATCTCACAGGACCCTTTGAGTAGTTCTCACAATCCTTGCTTCATCCACATTCAAACATCGATTTTTTTTTTTCAAATATTTAATTTTTAAAAAATTTAGACACACACACTTCTTGCTTCATCATTTAACCAATTAGTTGCCTTGCAACGGGCAAAAGCTAGTATATATATTAATGCTCGTAACCACCAGATTTTAAGTCAATCGCAGTCTCGCGAAAAACGACCACTCTGCCCCTCGAGTTTAACCGACCTCAAAGCTGATTTTCGCGAGACATCGACCGTGGATAAAAATACATACGATTTTTTCAGACCTGATTTGTATGGGAAAAATTCAGCCAGAATTTTACCAATTGCAAATTTTCATATAAAAAAACTGATGCAAAAAAAATAAACTGCTAATAAAACTGATGTATGAAAACCTAGCGGCGAAAACTAGAAGCGCTCATTATTCGACGAAGAAATTCAAAGTTGTATTTCCAGCCGCCAGGTTCGCCCATCAAAAAAGGAAAAATTTATCGTCAGACCTTCACGAAAAATTTGTGAAAGAGCCTCAGTACTAAAATCATAAAGTGTATATTTTTTTAAATATAAGGCGTCTCACCTCAAAACTTTACATTCCGACGAGCCTCGAGGTAAATCAAAATTGCGACTTAAAAAAGATACCTGGCTTAGATGTTTTTGTATTATTTCGACTACGACAGGTTTTGGAACATAAATAATATATTATATTTATGACTTTTCATGGAAATTTTGTCAGGATTCTTTTTCAAACGTCGGTAATTTCTGACGTTTACGAAAAAAATTCCGAGTTAAAAACTGTTAAAATGTTCGTAGCCAGTAAAAAAATGCTTTATTAAGGAAAAAATTATCGTCAGACCTTCAAAGTACTGAAATGTTGGGGCATTTTTGAAAATTATTCTATGGCGTCTCGCATGTTAATTTGACATTTCGACGAGTCTCATGTGTATCAATATTACGTCAAAAATAGCATATGTGGATAAGATGTTTTTCTATAATTTTGAAAACCATAGATTTCCGAACTCCAATAATACATTACATTTACCACATTTCATGTAAATTATTTCAGGATACATCTTCAAAAGTTGAAAAAATTCTGACGTTTATGAAGAAATGCAAAATAAAAACAGGTTAAACGTTACCGGCCAGCTACATAACGTTGATTTTAATTGCTGGGTTGGTACTTTTGTAAAGACAAATAAAATTCGAACGGTTCAGGCTGCCGAGATCATAGAAAATAATTTACCAGTGGGTAGGTACCTACTTGGGTGGGAACGTTATTTTTCAAATATTGAGAATTTAACATGATGAATAAAACTGTTTAAATAACTCAGGATAATCCATTTTTTTTGCCTAATGGTGTAGGTACTTCTTTAAATAGTGCACAATAGTGTTATTATAATATCATTCGGCGTGGGTGGTGTGCATTGGTACTGCCACCCCGTGAATCATTTGTTGGATGACCAAACCCTTTATAACCGGTTAATCTGAGTCGATTTAAGAATATCTAAATATATTCAGGTTGGCAAAAAGATGTATCTCAGTGACGTTTTGCATCGTTATATGCACCAATACACACAATCCTAAGGGCGGGCTTTTTCGTGTGAATGTTTATGCATAAACTATGGATCTTACTCGACTAATTTAAAACAAAATTAGGAAAATCTACCGGGAAAAGAGAAGTTTATTTAATTTTTATAATAGCTCTACACAGGAGGCCTTGAAGAAAATAATTCCTCTCAGGGCCTATGTCATCTTTGGGGATGCTGTGTGAAGGGTTATTTTTAGGAAAGTAAGGAGATGATGTTCTGGTAAGGAAAAAGTTATGAGGGGTGGGTAGGAATCTGGGGATCAGTGTGTGGAGTGACGGACGAATGATTTTATCCCTCCCACTGCGGTGCAAGGTGATGTTCCGAGAGAGCTTTGCTGAAGAACCCAAAAAGTCTCCCTAAACCAGTCTCTTCCGATCTGGTCTGCCACGAAATTGGTGGGCAGACGAATCCACCGCCAAGACCAGAACAAACCTCATGAACCCAGGCACCACTTCTAAATCAACAAACATAGCGAACCACTTGAAATGACCTATTGCAGAGGCGTTGGCCTACCCACCCAGCGAATTTTTTTAGCGTAAGATCCTCACGGCTTTTGCGGTAGGTCAGAGGCCCTAGCACGCTCGCTCTATAACGATCGATAGGATAACTATCGGTAACTTCTCATCGTTCCCTAGCATGACTACAGATCGCCAACGAATAAGTGACAGTTCACAATGACTAAGTGTCCTTAACATATTCGACATCAACTGTCGTTTGTTCGTTAGCGATGTGCAGTTGTCCTAGGGAACGATGAGAAGTTACCGATAGTTATCCTACCGATCGTTATAGAGCAAGCGTGCTAGGGCCTGAACAAAAAATTAGACTTTAGCCTTTAAAAAAATTGAGCTTTGGCGTATTTGAGAATCCTTCGTTTGCAAACGAAATTGCGTCAAAATGACGGCCTCTGGCGTAAATGTTTTTTGATATATTCAATGGCAAAAGGTTTCGAAAACTTATTCAACCGTTTTTTTAGTGGCATTCCATTGAAAATATTCCACAATATCGAGCTAAAAATTTGACATTTTACAAAAAAATCCATGAAAAATCCGCTAACAAATTATACAAGATTTAAAAATATTACTGGTCAGGTGGATTGGTATAATAATAATCACTGGGTAGGTACCTACTTTGCTCCATCGAATTACAAATAAATGGTTTGAAATTAAGAGAAATCACCAAAGATGGTAGGTACTAAATGCGTTTCTTCTGGAAAAATGCCGATTGCAGTTTGTCGGTCTTTTAATTCAAATTCAGAAACAGGGTGGTAAAAAAAATTCCGCTCGAAATATACTGATTAATTTTTTTATTAAAACTCATGATTTTTTCCTTAATTTTTTTTGTTTAGAAAATATTGTCTTGCGTTTGCGACCAACGTTTTTGCGGCGCATTAAAATTTATCTAAATAAGATGCAAAGTTTTTTTTCTAATTTTCTATACATTTATCGTTATTAATAATTATTGATTACGAAAAGAGTTATGGCGTCCGTGACATCAAAAGGTGGATACATGAAAGATGTCATTTCCATAAAAAAATATTAAAGAGTCGATTTAAAAAAAAAATCATTTTTTTAATCGATTGGTTTTTGTAATAATGAGTGAGGAAATTTTGCCGGACCCTGTCGTTCATTTCGACTGTCCAATCAGGGAGATCACTAGGCATGCGGATTGCATTGAATTCAAATATCGATATTTACTCTAAGTAAGAACTTCTTTCCTTTAAATCACAAAAAAATATGATATAAAATAAAAAAAAGTAACCAAAGATGGATATTTCCAAAAAAATGTAGGTGTACACGGGGGTAGGTAGATATGCAGGTAGGTAGGAACTAAGTACTGAACAGGTACTCTGGGTAGGTAGGTATGTATGAAGGTACTTTTTATAAATTAGGTGGGTTCGATGCAGTGCTACAGATTTTTTATATGCATATAAATCGAAAAATAGATCGGTCAGGATTCGTTCGTTTACTTTGGACATTATTCAATTTTAAAATAAAAATAATTATACGTGTGCACGGGTAGCCGGATATTGTTAAAGAATTTCTTTGTGTAATTTTTTTGCTGCAGTAAAATTGAGTTTGATAAGATGGTTTTTTGTTGAACAAATATTTTTAGTTTGAGGGTTAGGTAGGTTTTTTTTCCAATACTATTCATCTGATGGCGACAAAACTTTTGGGATTTGATGTGTGCATGCCCGGGTTGGTTTCTACGCATAATAGTAAGCTCTGGCTTTATGAAATTATTTTATATACTATTCACCCGATCGAGATGAAACTTTGGAAATTTGATGTGTGCATGCCTGGGATGGTTTTTATGCATAAAAGTAAGCTCTGGCGTTATGAAAATATTTCCTTTAATTTTCATCCGATTGAGATGAAACTTTGGGAATTCGATGTTGACATGCTCGGGATGGTTTCTATGTAAAAGAGTAAGCTCTGGCGTTATGAAATTTTTTCCAATACTATTCATTTGATTGCGACAAAACTTTTGAGCTTTGATGTGTGCATGCCCGGGTTGGTTTCTACGCATAATAGTAAGCTCTGGAATTATGAAATTATTTACGCATAATGGTAAGATCTGGCGTTATGAAATTATTTCCTATACTTTCCATCCGATTGAGATGAAACTTTGGGAATTTGATGTTGGATACTCGGGATGGTTTGAACATAAAAGAGTAAGCTCTGGCGTTATGATTTTTTTTCCAATACTTTTCATCTGATTGCGACAAAACTTTTGGTATTTGATGTGTGCATGCCCGGGTTGGTTTCTACGCATAATAGTAAGCTCTGGCTCTATGAAATTATTTCCTATACTATTCATCTGATTGCGATGAAACTTTGGGGATTTGATGTGTGCATGTCCGGGATGGTTTCTATGCGTAATAATAAGCTCTGGCGTTATCAAATTATTTCATATACTATTCACCCGATTGAGATGAAACTTTGGAGATTTGATGTGTGCATGCCTGGGATGGTTTTTATGCATAAAAGTAAGCTCTGGCGTAATGAAATTATTTCCTTTACTTTTCATCCGATTGAGATGAAACTTTGGGAATTCGATGTTGGCATGCTAGGGATGGTTTCTATATATAAGAATAAGCTCTGGCATTATGAAATTATTTCCAATACTATTCATCCGATTGCGATGAAACTTTGGGGATATGATGTGTGCATGCTCGAAATGGTTTTAAAATATAATAATGAGCTCTAGCGTAATGAAATTATCTACAATAATATTCATCCGATTGCGATGAAACTTTGGTGAGTTATTGTGCGCAAGCCCGCGAAGTTTTCTTTATATAATGCAGAGATTTGGCGTTATCAAATTCATACAAAAAATTTAAATAGGTGTAACGGGAGTTATTAGAAAAGTGAGTGCATATCATATAATTTAGAAACAATTTATTAGTGAAAAAATTGAGCCGTAAACTTCTAGGCCCCTTTTTGCGAGAAAAGGCCCATACTGAACGCCTTAACCAGGGCGACTAAAGTGGCTAAGTAGCGGGTGTACAAAATTGAGCGATTAACTCACAGGACCCTTTGAGTAGTTCTCACAATCCTTGCTTCATCCACATTCAAACATCGATTTTTTTTTTCAAATATTTAATTTTTTAAAAATGTAGACACACACACTTCTTGCTTCATCCACATTCAAACGTCAAATCGCTTAGTGCTTTAACCAATTAGTTGCCTTGCAACGGGCAAAAGCTAGTATTAATATTAATGCTCTTGACCACCAGATTTTAAGACAATCGCAGTCTCGCGAAAAACGACCACTCTGCCCCTCGAGTTTAACCGACCTCAGAGCTGATTTTCGCGAGACAGCGACCGTGGATGACCGATTAAGTGTTTTGCAGTCTCGCGAAAAACGACCATTCTGCCCCTCAATTTTAACCGACCTCAAAGCTGATTTTCGCGAGACAGCGACCGTGGATGAAAATACATACGATTTTTTCAGACCTGATTTGTATGGGAAAAATTCAGCCAGAATTTTACCAATTGCAAATTTTCATATAAAAAAACTGATGCAAAAAATAAAAACTACTAATGAAACTGATGTATTAAAACCTAGCGGCGAAAACTAGAAGCGCTTATTATTCGACGAAGAAATTCAAAGTTATATTGCCAGCCGCCAGGTTCGCCAGTCAAAAAAGGAATAATTTATCGTCAGACCTTCACGAAAAATTTCTGAAAGAGCCTCAGTACTGAAATCGTAAAGTGTATATTTTTTTAAATATAAGGCGTCTCACCTCAAAATTTAACATTTCGACGAGCCTCGAGGTAAATCAAAATTGCGACTTAAAAAAGATTCCCGGCTTAGATGTTTTTATATTATTGCGACTACGACAGGTTTCGGAACATTAATAATATATTATATTTATGACTTTTCATGGAAATTTTGTCAGGATTTGTTTTCAAACGTCGGTAATTTCTGACGTTTACGAAAAAAATTCCGAGTTAAAAACTGTTAAAATGTTCGCAGCCAGTAAAAAAAAATGCTTTATTAAGGAAAAATTTATCGTCAGACCTTCAAAGTACTGAAATGTTGGGGCATTTTTGAAAATTATTCTATGGCGTCTCGCATGTAAATTTGACATTTGGACGAGTCTCATGTATATCAATATTACATCAAAAATAGCATATGTGGATAAGATGTTTTTCTATAATATTGAAAACCATAGATTTCCAAACTCCAATAATACATTACATTTACCACATTTCATGTAAATTATTTCAGGATACATCTTCAAAAGTTGAAAAAATTCTGACGTTTATGAAATGCAAAAAAAACTAAACTTTAAATGTTACCGGCCAGCTAAATAACGTTGATTTTAATTGCTGAGTAGGTACTTTTGTAAAGACAAATAAAATTCGAACGGTTCAGGCTGCCGAGATCATAGAAAATAATTTACCAGTGGGTAGGTACCTACTTGGGTGGGAACGTTATTTTTCAAATATTGAGAATTTAATATAATGAATAAAACTGTTTAAATAACTCAGGATAATCCTTTTTTTTTTTTGCCAAATGGCGTAGGTACTTCTTTAAATAGTGTACAATAGTGTTATTATAATATCATTCGTCGTGGGTGGTGTGCATTGGTACCGCCACCCCGTGAATCATTTATCGGATGACCAAACCCTTTATAACCGGTTAATTTGAGTCGATTTAAGAATTCCTCTCAGGGCCTATGTCATCTTTGGGGATGCTGTGTGAAGGGTTCTTTTTAGGAAAGTAAGGAGATGATGTTCTGGTAAGGAAAAAGTTATGAGGGGTGGGTAGGAATCTGGGGATCAGTGTGTGGAGTGACGGACGAAAATAATTCCTCTCAGGGCCTATGTCATCTTTGGGGATGGTGTGTGAAGGGTTCTTTTTAGGAAAGTAATGAGATGATGTTCTGGTAAGGAAAAAGTTATGAGGGGTGGGTAGAAATCTGGTGATCAGTGTGTGGAGTGACGGACGAATGATTTTATCCCTCCCACTGCGGTGCAAGGTGATGTTCCGAGAGAGCTCTGCTGAAGAAGCCAAAAAGTCTCCCTAAACCAGTCTCTTCCGATCTGGTCTGCCACGAAATTGGTGGGCAGACTAATCCACCGCCAAGACCAGGACAAACCTCATGAACCCAGGCACCACTTCTAAATCACCAAACATAGCGAACCACTTGAAATGACCTATTGCAGAGGCGTTAGCCTACCCGCCCAGCGAATGTTTTTAGCGTAAGATCCTCACGGCCTTTGCGGTAGGTCAGCAGAGGCCGTAGCACGCTCGCTCTATAACGATCGATAGGATAACTATCAGTAACTTCTCATCGTTCCCTAGCATGACTACAGATCGCCAACGAATAAGTGACAGGTCACAATGACTAAGTGTCCTTCGTAACATATTCGACATCAACTATTGTTTGTACGTTAGCGATGTGCAGTTGTCCTAGGGAACGATGAGAAGTTACCGATAGTTATCCTACCGATCGTTATAAAGCAAGCGTGCTAGGGCCTGAACAAAAAAATTAGACTTTAGCCTTTAAAAAATTGAGCTTTGGCGTATTTGAGAATCCTTCATTTGCTAACGAAATTGCCTGAAAATGACGGGCTCTGGCGTAGATGTTTTTTGATATATTCAATGGCAAAAGGTTTCTAAAACTTATTCAACCGTTTTTTTAGTGGCATTCCATTGAAAATATTCCACAATATCGTGCTAAAAATTTGACATTTTACAAAAAAATCCATGAAAAATCCGCTAACAAATTTTACAACATTTAAAAAGATTACTTGCCAGTGGATTCGTATAATAATAATTACTGGGTAGGTACCTACTTTGCTCCATCGAATTACAAATAAATGGTTTGAAATTAAGAGAAATCACCAAAGATGGTAGGTACTAAGTGCGTTTCTTCTGAAAAAATGCCGATTGCAGTTTGTCGGTCTTTTAATTCAAATTCAGAAACAGGGTGGTAAAAAAAATTCCGCTCGAAATATACTGATTAATATTTTTATTAAAACTCATGATTTTTTCCTTAATTTTTTTTTGTTTAGAAAATATTGTTGGGCGTTTGCGACCAACGTTTTTGCGGCGCATTAAAATTTATCTAAATAAGATGCAAAGTTTTTTTTCTAATTTTCTATACATTTATCGTTATTAATAATTATTTATTACGAAAAGAGTTATGGCGTCCGTGAAATCAAAAGGTGGACACTTGAAAGATGTCATTTCCATAAAAAAATATTAAAGATTCGATTAAAAAAAAAAAGTCAATTTTTTAATCGATTGGTTTTTGTAATAATGAGTGAGGAAATTTTGCCGGACCCTGTCGTTCATTTCGACTGTCCAATCAGGAGTTCACTAGGCATGCGGATTGCATTGAATTCAAATATCGATATTTACTCTAAGTAAGAACTTCTTTCCTTTAAATCACAAAAAAAATTATGATATAAAATAAAAAAAAAAGTAACCAAAGATGGATATTTCCAAAAAAATGTAGGTGTACACGGGGGTAGGTAGATATGCAGGTAGGTAGGAACTAAGTACTGAACAGGTACTCTGGGTAGGTAGGTATGCATGACGGTACTTTTTATAAATTAGGTGGGTTCGATGCAGTGCTACAGATTTTTTATATGCATATAAATCGAAAAATAGATCGGTCAGGATTCGTTCGTTTACTTTGGACATTATTAAATTTTAAAATAAAAATAATTATACGTGTGCACGGGTACCCGGATATTGTTAAAGAATTTCTTTGTGTAATTTTTTTGCTGCAGTAAAATTGAGTTTGATAAGATGGTTTTTTTGATAAGTAATAAAATTGCAATGTTTTTTTTTTTTTTTAGAAATTACGTAGGTAAATGAACAAATATTTTTTGTTTGAGGGTTAGGTAGGTTTTTTTCCAATACTATTCATCTGATGGCGACAAAACTTTTGGGATTTGATGTGTGCATGCCCGGGTTGGTTTCTACGCATAATAGTAAGCTCTGGCTTTATGAAATTATTTTATATACTATTCACCCGATCGAGATGAAACTTTGGAGATTTGATGTGTGCATGCCTGGGATGGTTTTTATGCATAAAAGTAAGCTCTGGCGTTATGAAAATATTTCCTTTAATTTTCATCCGATTGAGATGAAACTTTGGGAATTCGATGTTGGCATGCTTGGGATGGTTTCTATGTAAAAGAGTAAGCTCTGGCGTTATGAAATTTTTTCCAATACTATTCATCGATTGAGATGAAACTTTGGGAATTCGATGTTGGCATGCTAGGGATGGTTTCTATATATAAGAGTAAGCTCTGGCATTATGAAATTATTTCCAATACTATTCATCCGATTGCGATGAAACTTTGGAGATATGATGTGTGCATGCTCGAAATGATTTTTAAATATAATAATGAGCTCTAGCATAATGAAATTATTAACAATAGTATTCATCCGATTGCGATGAAACTTTGGTGAGTTATTGTGCGCACGCCCGTGAATTTTTCTTTATATAATGGAGAGCTTTGGCGTTATTAAATTTGTACAAAAATTTTCAATAGGTGTAACGGGCGTTATTAGAAAAGTGAGTGTATATCATATAATTTAGAAACAATTTATTAGTGTAAAAATTGAGCAATAAACTTCTAGGCCCCTTTTTGCGAGAAAAGGCCCATACTGAACGCCTTAACCAGGGCGACCAAAGTGGCTAAGTAGCGGGTGTACAAAATAGAGCGATTAACTTACAGTACTCTTTTAGTAGTTCTCACAATCCTTGCTTCATCCACATTCAAACATCGATTTTTTATCTTCAAATATTTCATTTTTTTTAAATGTAGACACACACTTCTTGCTTCATCCACATTCAAACGTCAAATCGCTTAGTGCTTTAACCAATTAGTTGCCTTGCAACGGGCAAAAGCTAGTATTAATATTAATGCTCTTGACCACCAGATTTTAAGACAATCGCAGTCTCGCGAAAAACGACCACTCTGCCCCTCGAGTTTAACCGACCTCAAAGCTGATTTTCGCGAGACAGCGACCGTGGATGACCGATTAAGTGTTTTGCGGTCTCGCGAAAAACGACCATTCTGCCCATCAATTTTAACCGACCTCAAAGCTGATTTTCGCGAGACAGCGACCGTGGATGAAAATACATACGATTTTTTCAGACCTGATTTGTATGGGAAAAATTCAGCCAGAATTTTACCAATTGCAAATTTTCATATAAAAAAACTGATGCAAAAAAAAAAACTACTAATGAAACTGATGTATTAAAACCTAGCGGCGAAAACTAGAAGCGCTCATTATTCGAAGAAGAAATTCAAAGTTATATTGCCAGCCGCCAGGTTCGCCCATCAAAAAAGGAAAAATTTATCGTCAGACCTTCACGACAAATTTGAGTACAAAACAGTATCTCGAGGTGTGTTTTTTAAATTTTCTTAGGCGACTCGCTTGAAAATTTTACATATGAGCGGGTTCCACGGCATTCGAGATTGGGTCGTAAAAAATCATTCTGGTGGCAATGTTTTTGAATAGGATCGTAGACGAGAGGATTGGCCATCTTATTCAGGCAAAACATCTAACCCTCTTCATTATAAATTTGCCGCTAAACTTTGCCAAACTTTTGACATCTAGCGAAAAAATTGTGTAAAAAACGTTTCGTCATGAATGAAAATTTTTTGCGGCCAGTAGAAGTGCGAACACTCTAGCCACCGGGTAGGTACTTTATTGCTTGCGACTAACTTCACGACTGATAGAACATTATAACTGGGTAGGTACTGTATGTATGAACTGAAGATAAAACTTTTTCCACCGTATTTCAAATTAAAGGCACCAAAGATGGTAGGTACTTTTATCCACCGTATTACAAATTAATGAAATGATTTTTTTTTTAAATTACCAAAGATGGTAAATAATTGTTGGTTTTTCTATAGACATTTATTTTAATTAACAGGTTTTTGAAAGATTTTTTCGCTTATTTTTTTATTGCAACGAAATATAGTTTGATTTAATATTTTTTGCTCAGTAATAAAAAATTGTAGAGCGCCGTTTCTGATGCCCGTCATCGAGGCTCGGCATGGTTTCTAAATATGATAGTGAGAACTGGTGTTATGAAATTATTTGATATACTATTCATCCGATTGAGATAAAACATTGGGAATTTGATGTGTGCATACTCAGGATGGGTTCTATATATACCTAATAGAAAGCTCTGGCGTAATTAAATTATTTCCAATACTATTCATCCGATTGAGATAAAACTTTGGGGATTTTATGCATGGCTTTTCTATATAATAATAAGCTCTGGCGTACTGAAATTATTTCCTATACTATTCATCCGATTGCGATGAAACTTTGGGAATTTGATGTGTGCATGCCCGGGGTGGTTTCCTATTTTTATAAAATGTTCGGAAAATCTACCGGGAGTAGAGAACTTTTTTTTTTACAATCGCTCCATACTGGAGGCCCCGAATAGTATTAATAATTCCTCTCAGGGCCTATGTCATCTTTGGGAATGCTGTGTGGAGGATTTCTTTTTGTTGTTTATATTATGTTTATATTATCATTCAATGTGAGTGGTGTGCATTGGTACCGCCGCCCCGGGAATTATTTAATGTATGTCATACTTAACGGGGTACTTAACTCGAGTATGTTTGTACAATATTCGGAAAATCTAACGGGAGTAGTTTTTACAATAGCTCGATACTGGAGGCCCGGAAGAAATTAATTCCCCTCGGGGCCTACGTCGTCTTTGGGAATGCTCTGTGGAGGGTTATTTTTAGGAAAGGAAGGAGAGGATATTCTGAAAAGGAAAAAGGTATAAGAGGTGGGTAGGAATCTGGGGATCAGTGTGTGGAGTGACGGACGAATGATTGCATCCCTCCCACTTCGTTGCAAGGTGATGTTCCGAGAGAGCTCTGGTGGAGAAGCCAAAAAGTCTCCCTAAATCAGTCTCTTCCGATCTGGTCTGCCACGCAATTGGTGGGCTTTAGCCTTTAAAAAGTTGAGCTTTGTGTGTATTTGAGAATCCTTCATTTGCAACCGAGATTGCCTCGAAATGACGGCCTCTGGCGTAGATGTTTTTTGATATATTCAATGGCGAAAGGTTTCGAAAACTTATTCAATCGTGTTTTTAGTGGCATTCCATTGAAAATATTCCACAATATCCTGATAAAAATTTGACATTTAACAAAAAAATCCAAGAAAATCCGCTAACAAATTCCACAAGTTTTAAAATATTACTGGCTAGGTGAATTCGTATTAAATAAATAACTGGGTAGGTACCTACTTTGCTCCATCGAATTACAAATAAATGGTTTGAAATTAAAATAAGTCACCAAAGATAGTAGGTACTTAATGCGTTTCTCCTGAAAAATATGTCAATTGCAGTTTGTCGGTCTTATAATTCAAATGCAGAAACAGGGCGGTAAAAAAAATTCAGCTCGAAATATACGGATTAATTTTTTTATTAAAACTCATGATTTTTTTCTTAATTTTTTTTTGTTCAGAAAATATTGTCGGGCGTTTGCGACCAAAGTTTTTGCGGCGCATTAAAATTTATGTAAATAAGAAGCAAAGTTTTTTTCCAAATTTTCTATACATTCATCGTTATTAATAATTATTTATTACGAAAAGAGTTATGGCGTCCGTGAAATCAAAAGGTGGACACTTGAGATATGTCATTTCCATAAAAAAATATTAAAGAGTCGATTGAAATTTTTTTTTAATATTTTTAAATCGATTGGTTTTTGTAATAATGAGCGAGGAAATTTTGTCGGACCCTGTCGTTCATTTCGACTGTCCAATCAGGAGGTTCGCTAGATATGTCTATTCCATTGAATTCAAATATCGATATTTACTGTAAGTAAGAACTTCTTTCCTTTTAATCACAAAAAATTTATGATATAAAATTTTAAAAAGTTACCAAAGATGGATATTTGCAAAAATATGTTGGTAAAAACGGGGGTAGGTAGATATGCAGGTAGGGAGGAACTAAGTACTGAACAGGTACTCTGGGTAGGTAGGTATGTAGGAAGGTACTTTTTATAAATTAGGTGGGTTCAATTTGGTTCAATGCAGTACTACAGATTGTTCGTATGCACATAAATCGAAAAATTGATAGTTCGTTTACTTTGGACATTATTAAAATTTAAAAATAAAAATAATTATACGTGTGCACGGGTACCCGCATATTGTGAAAGAATTTCTTTGTGTAATTTTTTTCTGCATTTAAATTGAGTATGATAAGATTGTTTTTTTGGTAAATAATAAAATTAAAACGTTTTTTTTTCCTTAGAAATTACGTAGTTAATTGAACAAATATTATTTGTTTGAGTAAGGGTTAGGTAGGTTTTATATTATGTTTTTTATACAAAAAGATTAATGAAATACCAATGTGTTTGATGGAATAATTTTTATTTGAAATAGTTTATATTTTTTGTAGCGCCAAAATTTCTCAAGAAATTCCAAATTTAAAAAAAATTAAAATTTAAAAAATTATATTTTTAAAAAAATTTTAAGGGTATCCCAAATAGTTCGCTACCCGAGGATTATAAAATATATATAAAGGACCAAAGAGCATTAAATTTACATAGCGCAGTTTTTGTATTTTGCAAGTTAATAATATCATTCAACGTGATTGGTGTGCATTAGTACCGCCGCCCCGGGAACCTTTTATTGGATGTCAAAATCCTTTACAACAGGTTAACCTGAGTCAATAATCATTGATTTGAGAATCTCTAGAAGTGTGATATATACAGATTGGCAAAAAGGTTTTTCTCAGTTACGTTTTACATCAACCAATATATGCACCAATCCTAAGAGCGTGTTTTTCCGTGTGAATGTTGATGCATTTTTTATAGTCAAACTATAGGGGTACTTACTCGAGAATTTAAATACAATATTCGGAAAATTTACCGGGAATGGAGAAGTTTTTTTAATTTTTTTATAATACCTCCACACAGGAGGCCCTGAAGAAAATAATTCCCCTCAGGGCCTACGTCATCTTTGGGGACGCTGTGTGAAGTGTTCTTTTTAGGAAAGGAAGGAGATGATGTTCTGGGAAGGAAAAGGGTATAAAGGGTGGGTAGGAATCTGAGGATCAGTGTGTGGAGTGACGGACGAATGGTTTTATCCCGGTGCGGTGCAAGGTGATGTTCACAGAGAGCTCTGCTGGAGAAGCCAAAAAGTATCCCTAAACCAGTCTCTCCCGATCTGGTCTGCCACGCAATTGGTGGGCAGACGCATCCACTGCCAAGACAGGGAAAAAGCTCACCCTATGAACCCCTGCTAAATCACCAAACATAGCGAACCATTTTAAATGACCTATTGCAGGTGTGTTGGTTCCCGAGGCGGCGGTACCCATACCCACCTACAAAATTTAGGTTTTTTGCATTTCTTTCTTCATCCACATTCAAAAATCTTATTTGTATTTAAGAATTGTTTCTTAAGAATTTTTTAAGGTTAGTCATGTGACATATCGTTTTTCGCAAAAAAAGGTGGGGATTTAATTTTAGTCAACATTTTGGTAGCCATTTTGTTTTTTAAGACTTTTCTAAGGTTAGTCATGTGACATATCGTTTTTCACAAAAAAAGGTGGCGATTTCATATTAGTCATCATTTTGGTGGTCATTTTGTTTTTTAAGACTTTTCTACGGTTTGTCATGTGACATATCGTTTTTCACAAAAAAAGGTGGCGATTTCACATTACTCATCATTTTGGTGGTCATTTTTGTTTTTTAAGACTTTTCTACGGTTTGTCATGTGACATATCGTTTTTCGCAAAAAAATGTGGGGATTTCATATTAGTCAACATTTGGTTTTTTAAGACTTTTCTACGGTTATTCAGTCATGTGACATATCGTTTTTCGCAAAAAAAGGTGGGGATTTCATATTAGGTAACATTTAGATCGCTATTTTGTTTTTTAAGACTTTTCTAAGGTTAGTCATGTGACATATCGTTTTTCGCAAAAAAAAAGGTGGGGAATTCATATTATTCAAAAGTTAGGTCACCAGCAGGTTTCAAAATTGAGCGATTAACTCACAGGACCCTTTGAGTAATTCTCACAATCCTTGCTTCATCCACTTTCAAACATCTTTTTTTCTTTAAATATTTGATTTTTAAAAAATGTAGACACACACTTCTTGAATCATCCACGTTCAAACGTCAAATCGCTTAGTGCTTTAACCAATAAGTTGCATTGCAACGGGCAAAAGCTAGTATATATATATTAATGCTCGTAACCACCAGATTTTAAGACAATCGCAGTCTTGCGAAAAACGACCACTCTGCCCCTCAAGTTTAACCGACCTCAAAGCTGATTTTCGCGAGAAAGCGACCGTGGATGAAAATACATACGATTTTTTCAGACCTGATTTGTATGGGAAAAATTCAGCCAGAATTTTACCAATTGCAAATTTTCATATAAAAAAACTGATGCAAAAAAAATAAACTGCTAATAAAACTGATGTATGAAAACCTAGCGGCGAAAACTAGAAGCGCTCATTATTCGACGAAGAAATTCAAAGTTGTATTTCCAGCCGCCAGGTTCGCCCATCAAAAAAGGAAAAATTTATCGTCAGACCTTCACGAAAAATTTGTGAAAGAGCCTCAGTACTAAAATCGTAAAGTGTATATTTTTTTAAATATAAGGCGTCTCACCTCAAAATTTAACATTTCGACGAGCCTCGAGGTAAATCAAAATTGCGACTTAAAAAAGATTCCCGGCTTAGATGTTTTTATATTATTGCGACTACGACAGGTTTCGGAACATTAATAATATATTATATTTGTGACTTCTCATGGAAATTTTGTCAGGATTCGTTTTCAAACGTCGGTAATTTCTGACGTTTACGAAAAAAATTCCGAGTTAAAAACTGTTAAAATGTTCGTAGCCAGTAAAAAAAAATGCTTCATTAAGGAAAAATTTATCGTCAGACCTTCAAAGTACTGAAATGTTGGGGCATTTTTGAAAATTATTCTATGGCGTCTCGCATGTAAATTTGACATTTCGACGTGTCTCATGTATATCAATATTACGTCAAAAATAGGATATGTGAATAAGATGTTTTTCTATAATTTTGAAAACCATAGATTTCCGAACTCCAATAATACATTACATTTACCACATTTCATGTAAATTATTTCAGGATACATCTTTAAAAGTTGAAAAAATTCTGACGTTTATGAAATGCAAAAAAAACTAAAGTTTATATGTTACCGGCCAGCTAAATAACGTTGATTTTAATTGCTGGGTAGGTACTTTTGTAAAGACAAATAAAATTCGAACAGTTCAGGCTGCCGAGATCATAGAAAATAATTTACCAGTGGGTAGGTACCTACTTGGGTGGGAACGTTATTTTTCAAATATTGAGAATTTAATATGATGAATAAAACTGTTTAATAACTCAGGAAAATCCATTTTTTTTTGCCAAATGGCGTAGGTACTTCTTTAAATAGTGTACAATAGTGTTATTATAATATCATTCGGCGTGGTGTGCATTGGTACCGCCACCCCGTGAATCATTTATCGGATGACCAAACCCTTTATAACCGGTTAATTTGAGTCGATTTAAGAATTCCTCTCAGGGCCTATGTCATCTTTGGGGATGCTGTGTGAAGGGTTCTTTTTAGGAAAGTAAGGAGATGATGTTCTGGTAAGGAAAAAGTTATGAGGGGTGGGTAGGAATCTGGGGATCAGTGTGTGGAGTGACGGACGAAAATAATTCCTCTCAGGGCCTATGTCATCTTTGGGGATGCTGTGTGAAGGGTTCTTTTTAGGAAGGTAAGGAGATGATGTTCTGGTAAGGAAAAAGTTATGAGGGGTGGGTAGGAATCTGGGGATCAGTGTGTGGAGTGAGGGACGAATGATTTTATCCCTACCACTGCGGTGCAAGGTGATGTTCCGAGAGAGCTCTGCTGAAGAAGCCAAAAAGTCTCCCTAAACCAGTCTCTTCCGATCTGGTCTACCACGAAATTGGTGGGCAGACGAATCCACCGCCAAGACCAGGACAAACCTCATGAACCCAGGCACCACTTCTAAATCACCAAACATAGCGAACCTCTTGAAATGACCTATTGCAGAGGCGTTGGCCTACCCGCCCAGCGATTTTTTTTAGCGTAAATCCTCACGGCTTTTGCGGTAGGTCAGGGCCCTAGCACGCTCGCTCTACAACGATCGATAGGATAACTATCGGTGACTTCTCATCGTTCCCTAGCATGACTACAGATCGCCAACGAATAAGTGACAGGTCACAATGACTAAGTGTCCTTCGTAACATATTCGACATCAACTGTTGTTTGTACGTTAGCGATGTGCAGTTGTCCTAGGGAACGATGAGAAGTTACCGATAGTTATCCTACCGATCATTAAAGAGCAAGCGTGCTAGGGCCTGAACAAAAAAAATTTAGTTTATCCTTTAAAAAATTGAGCTTTGGCGAATTTGAGAATCCTTCATTTGCAAACGAAATTGCGTCGAAATGACGGCCTCTGGCGTAGATGTTTTTTGATATATTCAATGGCAAAAGGTTTCGAAAACTTATTCAACCGTTTTTTTAGTGGCATTCGCTTGAAAATATTCCTCAATATCGTGCTAAAAATTTGACATTTTACAAAAAAATCCATGAAAAATCCGCTAACAAATTTTACAACATTTAAAAAGATTACTTGCCAGTGGATTCGTATAATATTATCACTGGGTAGGTACCTACTTTGCTCCATCGAATTACAAATAAATGGTTTGAAATTAAGAGAAATCACCAAAGATGGTAGGTACTAAATGCGTTTCTTCTGGAAAAATGCCGATTGCAGTTTGTCGGTCTTTTAATTCAAATTCAGAAACAGGGTGGTAAAAAAAATTCCGCTCGAAATATACTGATTAATTTTTTTATTAAACTCATGATTTTTTCCTTATTTTTTTTTTGTTTAGAAAATATTGTCGGGCGTTTGCGACCAACGTTTTTGCGGCGCATTAAAATTTATCTAAATAAGATGCAAAGTTTTTTTTCTAATTTTCTATACATTTATCGTTATTAATAATTATTTATTACGAAAAGAGTTATGGCGTCCGTGAAATCAAAAGGTGGACACTTGAAAGATGTCATTTCCATAAAAAAATATTAAAGATTCGATTAAAAAAAAAAAAGTCAATTTTTTAATCGATTGGTTTTTGTAATAATGAGTGAGGAAATTTTGCCGGACCCTGTCGTTCATTTCGACTGTCCAATCAGGAGTTCACTAGACATGGTATTCCATTGAATTCAAATATCGATATTTACTCTAAGTAAGAACTTCTTTCCTTTAAATCACAAAAAAATTATGATATAAAATAAAAATAAGTAACCAAAGATGGATATTTCCAAAGAAATGTAGGTGTACACGGGGGTAGGTAGATATGCAGGTAGGTAGGAACTAAGTACTGAACAGGTACTCAGGGTAGGTAGGTATGCATGAAGGTACTTTTTATAAATTAGGTGGGTTCGATGCAGTGCTACAGATTTTTTATATGCATATAAATCGAAAAATAGATCGGACAGGATTCGTTCGTTTACTTTGGACGTTATTAAATTTTAAAATAAAAATAATTATACGTGTGCACGGGTACCCGGATATTGTTAAAGAATTTCTTTGTGTAATTTTTTTGCTGCAGTAAAATTGAGTTTGATAAGATGGTTTTTTTGATAAGTAATAAAATTGCAATGTTTTTTTTTTTAGAATGAACAAATATTTTTTGTTTGAGGGTTAGGTAGGTTTTTTCCAATACTATTCATCTGATGGCGACAAAACTTTTGGGATTTGATGTGTGCATGCCCGGGTTGGTTTCTACGCATAATAGTAAGCTCTGGCTTTATGAAATTATTTTATATTTTCATTCACCCGATCGAGATGAAACTTTGGGAATTCGATGTTGGCATGCTCGGGATGGTTTCTATGTAAAAGAGTAAGCTCTGGCGTTATGAAATTTTTTCCAATACTATTCATTTGATTGCGACAAAACTTTTGAGCTTTGATGTGTGCATGCCCGGGTTGGTTTCTACGCATAATAGTAAGCTCTGGAATTATGAAATTATTTACGCATAATGGTAAGATCTGGCGTTATGAAATTATTTCCTATACTTTCCATCCGATTGAGATGAAACTTTGGGAATTCGATGTTGGCATGCTCGGGATGGTTTCTATATATAAGAATAAGCTCTGGCATAATGAACTTATTTCCAATACTATTCATCCGATTGCGATGAAACTTTGGGGATTTGATGTGTGCATGTCCGGGATGGTTTCTATGCGTAATAGTAAGCTCTGGCGTTATCAAATTATTTCATATACTATTCACCCGATTGAGATGAAACTTTGGAGATTTGATGTGTGCATGCCTGGGATGGTTTTTATGCATAAAAGTAAGCTCTGGCGTAATGAAATTATTTACTTTACTTTTCATCCGATTGAGATGAAACTTTGGGAATTCGATGTTGGCATGCTATGGATGGTTTCTATATATAAGAATAAGCTCTGGCATAATGAACTTATTTCCAATACTATTCATCCGATTGCGATGAAACTTTAAGGATATGATGTGTGCATGCTCGAAATGGTTTTAAAATATAATAATGAGCTCTAGCGTAATGAAATTATCTACAATATTATTCATCCGATTGCGATGAAACTTTGGTGAGTTATTGTGCGCAAGCCCGCGAAGTTTTCTTTATATAATGCAGAGCTTTGGCGTTATCAAATTTGTACAAAAAATTTAAATAGGTGTAACGGGAGTTATTAGAAAAGTGAGTGCATATCATATAATTTAGAAACAATTTATTAGTGAAAAAATTGAACCGTAAACTTCTAAGCCCCTTTTTGCGAGAAAAGGCCCATACTGAACGCCTTAACCAGGGCGACCAAAGTGGCTAAGTAGCGGGTGTACAAAATTGAGCGATTAACTCACAAGACCCTTTGAGTAGTTCTCAAAATCCTTGCTTCATCCACATTCAAACATCGATTTTTTTTTCAAATATTTAATTTTTAAAAAATTTAGACACACACACTTCTTGCTTCATCCACATTCAAACGTCAAATCGCTTAGTGCTTTAACCAATTAGTTGCCTTGCAACGGGCAAAAGCTAGTATATATTAATGCTCGTAACCACCAGATTTTAAGTCAATCGCAGTCTTGCGAAAAACGACCACTCTGCCCCTCAAGTTTAACCGACCTCAAAGCTGATTTTCGCGAGACATCGACCGTGGATAAAAATACATACGATTTTTTCAGACCTGATTTGTATGGGAAAAATTCAGCCAGAATTTTACCAATTGCAAATTTTCATATAAAAAAACGGATGCAAAAAAAATAAACTGCTAATAAAACTGATGTATGAAAACCTAGCGGCGAAAACTAGAAGCGCTCATTATTCGACGAAGAAATTCAAAGTTGTATTTCCAGCCGCCAGGTTCGCCCATCAAAAAAGGAAAAATTTATCGTCAGACCTTCACGAAAAATTTGTGAAAGAGCCTCAGTACTAAAATCGTAAAGTGTATATTTTTTTAAATATAAGGCGTCTCACCTCAAAACTTTACATTCCGACGAGCCTCGAGGTAAATCAAAATTGCGACTTAAAAAAGATACCTGGCTTAGATGTTTTTGTATTATTTCGACTACGACAGGTTTTGGAACATAAATAATATATTATATTTATGACTTTTCATGGAAATTTTGTCAGGATTCGTTTTCAAACGTCGGTAATTTCTGACGTTTACGAAAAAAATTCCGAGTTAAAAACTGTTAAAATGTTCGTAGCCAGTAAAAAAATGCTTTATTAAGGAAAAAATTATCGTCAGACCTTCAAAGTACTGAAATGTTGGGGCATTTTTGAAAATTATTCTATGGCGTCAGGCATGTTAATTTGACATTTCGACGAGTCTCATGTGTATCAATATTACGTCAAAAATAGCATATGTGGATAAGATGTTTTTCTATAATTTTGAAAACCATAGATTTCCGAACTCCAATAATACATTACATTTACCACATTTCATGTAAATTATTTCAGGATACATCTTCAAAAGTTGAAAAAATTCTGACGTTTATGAAGAAATGCAAAATAAAAACAGGTTAAACGTTACCGGCCAGCTACATAACGTTGATTTTAATTGCTGGGTTGGTACTTTTGTAAAGACAAATAAAATTCGAACGGTTCAGGCTGCCGAGATCATAGAAAATAATTTACCAGTGGGTAGGTACCTACTTGGGTGGGAACGTTATTTTTCAAATATTGAGAATTTAACATGATGAATAAAACTGTTTAAATAACTCAGGATAATCCATTTTTTTTGCCTAATGGTGTAGGTACTTCTTTAAATAGTGCACAATAGTGTTATTATAATATCATTCGGCGTGGGTGGTGTGCATTGGTACTGCCACCCCGTGAATCATTTGTTGGATGACCAAACCCTTTATAACCGGTTAATCTGAGTCGATTTAAGAATATCTAAATATATTCAGGTTGGCAAAAAGATGTATCTCAGTGACGTTTTGCATCGTTATATGCACCAATACACACAATCCTAAGGGCGGGCTTTTTCGTGTGAATGTTTATGCATAAACTATGGATCTTACTCGACTAATTTAAAACAAAATTAGGAAAATCTACCGGGAAAAGAGAAGTTTATTTAATTTTTATAATAGCTCTACACAGGAGGCCTTGAAGAAAATAATTCCTCTCAGGGCCTATGTCATCTTTGGGGATGCTGTGTGAAGGGTTATTTTTAGGAAAGTAAGGAGATGATGTTCTGGTAAGGAAAAAGTTATGAGGGGTGGGTAGGAATCTGGGGATCAGTGTGTGGAGTGACGGACGAAAATAATTCCTCTCAGGGCCTATGTCATCTTTGGGGATGCTGTGTGAAGGGTTCTTTTTAGGAAGGTAAGGAGATGATGTTCTGGTAAGGAAAAAGTTATGAGGGGTGGGTAGGAATCTGGGGATCAGTGTGTGGAGTGACGGACGAATGATTTTATCCCTCCCACTGCGGTGCAAGGTGATGTTCCGAGAGAGCTTTGCTGAAGAACCCAAAAAGTCTCCCTAAACCAGTCTCTTCCGATCTGGTCTGCCACGAAATTGGTGGGCAGACGAATCCACCGCCAAGACCAGAACAAACCTCATGAACCCAGGCACCACTTCTAAATCAACAAACATAGCGAACCACTTGAAATGACCTATTGCAGAGGCGTTGGCCTACCCACCCAGCGAATTTTTTTAGCGTAAGATCCTCACGGCTTTTGCGGTAGGTCAGAGGCCCTAGCACGCTCGCTCTATAACGATCGATAGGATAACTATCGGTAACTTCTCATCGTTCCCTAGCATGACTACAGATCGCCAACGAATAAGTGACAGTTCACAATGACTAAGTGTCCTTAACATATTCGACATCAACTGTTGTTTGTTCGTTAGCGATGTGCAGTTGTCCTAGGGAACGATGAGAAGTTACCGATAGTTATCCTACCGATCGTTATAGAGCAAGCGTGCTAGGGCCTGAACAAAAAATTAGACTTTAGCCTTTAAAAAAATTGAGCTTTGGCGTATTTGAGAATCCTTCATTTGCAAACGAAATTGCGTCAAAATGACGGCCTATGGCGTAAATGTTTTTTGATATATTCAATGGCAAAAGGTTTCGAAAACTTATTCTATTTTTTTAGTGGCATTCCATTGAAAATATTCCACAATATCGAGCTAAAAATTTGACATTTTACAAAAAAATCCATGAAAAATCCGCTAACAAATTATACAAGATTTAAAAATATTACTGGTCAGGTGGATTGGTATAATAATAATCACTGGGTAGGTACCTACTTTGCTCCATCGAATTACAAATAAATGGTTTGAAATTAAGAGAAATCACCAAAGATGGTAGGTACTAAATGCGTTTCTTCTGGAAAAATGCCGATTGCAGTTTGTCGGTCTTTTAATTCAAATTCAGAAACAGGGTGGTAAAAAAAATTCCGCTCGCAATATACTGATTAATTTTTTTATTAAAACTCATGATTTTTTCCTTAATTTTTTTTGTTTAGAAAATATTGTCTTGCGTTTGCGACCAACGTTTTTGCGGCGCATTAAAATTTATCTAAATAAGATGCAAAGTTTTTTTTCTAATTTTCTATACATTTATCGTTATTAATAATTATTGATAACGAAAAGAGTTATGGCGTCCGTGACATCAAAAGGTGGATACTTGAAAGATGTCATTTCCATAAAAAAATATTAAAGAGTCGATTTAAAAAAAAAATCATTTTTTTAATCGATTGGTTTTTGTAATAATGAGTGAGGAAATTTTGCCGGACCCTGTCGTTCATTTTGACTGTCCAATCAGGAAGTTCAGTAGGCATGCGGATTGCATTGAATTCAAATATCGATATTTACTCTAAGTAAGAACTTCTTTCCTTTAAATCACAAAAAAAATATGATATAAAATAAAAAAAAGTAACCAAAGATGGATATTTCCAAAAAAATGTAGGTGTACACGGGGGTATGTAGATATGCAGGTAGGTAGGAACTAAGTACTGAACAGGTACTCTGGGTAGGTAGGTATGTATGAAGGTACTTTTTATAAATTAGGTGGGTTCGATGCAGTGCTACAGATTTTTTATATGCATATAAATCGAAAAATAGATCGGTCAGGATTCGTTCGTTTACTTTGGACATTATTAAATTTTAAAATTAAAATAATTATACGTGTGCACGGGTACCCGGATATTGTTAAAGAATTTCTTTGTGTAATTTTTTTGCTGCAGTAAAATTGAGTTTGATAAGATGGTTTTTTTGATAAGTAATAAAATTGCAATGTTTTTTTTTTTAGAAATTACGTAGGTAAATGAACAAATATTTTTTGTTTGAGGGTTAGGTAGGTTTTTTTCCAATACTATTCATCTGATGGCGACAAAACTTTTGGGATTTGATGTGTGCATGCCCGGGTTGGTTTCTACGCATAATAGTAAGCTCTGGCTTTATGAAATTATTTTATATTTTCATTCACCCGATCGAGATGAAACTTTGGGAATTCGATGTTGGCATGCTCGGGATGGTTTCTATGTAAAAGAGTAAGCTCTGGCGTTATGAATTTTTTTCCAATACTATTCATTTGATTGCGACAAAATTTTTGAGCTTTGATGTGTGCATGCCCGGGTTGCTTTCTACGCATAATAGTAAGCTCTGGAATTATGAAATTATTTACGCATAATGGTAAGATCTGGCGTTATGAAATTATTTCCTATACTCTCCATCCGATTGAGATGAAACTTTGGGAATTCGATGTTGGCATGCTCGGGATGGTTTCTATGTAAAAGAGTAAGCTCTGGCGTTATGAAATTTTTTCCAATACTATTCATCTGATTGCGACAAAACTTTTGGGATTTGATGTGTGCATGCCCGGGTTGGTTTCTACGCATAATAGTAAGCTCTGGCTTTTTGAAATTATTTCCTATACTATTCATCCGATTGCGATGAAACTTTGGGGATTTGATGTGTGCATGTCCGGGATGGTTTCTATGCGTAATAGTAAGCTCTGGCGTGATCAAATTATTTCATATACTATTCACCCGATTGAGATGAAACTTTGGAGATTTGATGTGTGCATGCCTGGGATGGTTTTTATGCATAAAAGTAAGCTCTGGCGTAATGAAATTATTTACTTTACTTTTCATCCGATTGAGATGAAACTTTGGGAATTCGATGTTGGCATGCTATGGATGGTTTCTATATATAAGAATAAGCTCTGGCATTATGAACTTATTTCCAATACTATTCATCCGATTGCGATGAAACTTTGGGGATATGATGTGTGCATGCTCGAAATGGTTTTAAAATATAATAATGAGCTCTAGCGTAATGAAATTATCTACAATAATATTCATCCGATTGCGATGAAACTTTGGTGAGTTATTGTGCGCAAGCCCGCGAAGTTTTCTTTATATAATGCAGAGCTTTGGCGTTATCAAATTTGTACAAAAAATTTAAATAGGTGTAACGGGAGTTATTAGAAAAGTGAGTGCATATCATATAATTTAGAAACAATTTATTAGTGAAAAAATTGAACCGTAAACTTCTAGGCCCCTTTTTGCGAGAAAAGGCCCATACTGAACGCCTTAACCAGGGCGACCAAAGTGGCTAAGTAGCGGGTGTACAAAATTGAGCGATTAACTCACAAGACCCTTTGAGTAGTTCTCAAAATCCTTGCTTCATCCACATTCAAACATCGATTTTTTTTTTCAAATATTTAATTTTTAAAAAATTTAGACACACACACTTCTTGCTTCATCCACATTCAAACGTCAAATCGCTTAGTGCTTTAACCAATTAGTTGCCTTGCAACGGGCAAAAGCTAGTATATATTATTGATTCGAATTCCGAAACAGCTATCACGAAAAAGCATACGCAAACTAGCAGATTTAAAGGTATTTTTTTTTATCACTACAGGAGTTCTACAAACTATATACAGACATCATTCATAAAAAAATATAAGTATTTGTCGAAAGTACGTGGTTACTTAGATAAATGCCATTTAATAAAGCGGGTACGGTAGGAACTAGTATTCAAATATCACCGAATAACTTATCATCCAGTTGACACAATCAGGTGTTGATCGATCGATTAATAAAAATATTATTGGACGATCCAAATCCTTTTTTATTATGACAGACTTTGACAATCACTGAGTGAATTAAAATACGTACTCATTATAAATTATAACGCGGTTTAATAATGCGTGGGCGTTAATACCGGAGGATTTTTTGCTGTGCAATTGATTGGGCTGTCATAATTTTATTTGCAAGGAGGTACTTAAAGTTGTTGGCGGTTGAAGTGGGCAGATTATGATAATACGGACGATTTCGAATCTGATTTTTTTTTGTGAATACTACAAAAGGGTTCCAACTGCTCCCGTAAGACTATGGCATTCCCAATTGGTGTTTGTTGTAAGTGTCTTGACGTTAACGGTTGTGTATGATGGCATGATGTGGGTGTACGGATAGCTATTCATGCCTTACTATTGCAAAATTAATCCATAATATCTGGAAGCAGAAGCTATGCGGGGCAATTGCGCTCTTATTGCTATTAAACACGTACACGTAGAAAGTGATCCGCAATTCATCGTTAAAAGATGAGAGTATTTAGTCAGACAGAAAAATACTATGAAATACAACTGGGAACTGCATATTATAGTTCAATATTCGAATTAAATATTTTGATTAAAAAATAATGATTAAGTTAAACTGAAAACAAAAAACAGTTTTCACCTCAACTCGTTATCCTGTGTATGTTAATATGATGGCCCGCACACTTCACAAATTCTAAAAAACCGGTTGTCATTGGCAACGCTAGCAATGACTCGCAACTCGCCGTGCTTGGTGCCGCGGACGGCAACGCGCCAGTTCCTGGTTGCCAAGGATACGCTATTATTTTTGTCAGTTTTCGAGGTGACAGCTGAAATATTCATCGTCGGTGGTTAAACAAGCTGAGATAATTACTGAAATCGTAAAATTGACATGCGCCGTGAGAGAAGTTTGGCTGGCAACCGTAGCAACGCACAGTTGTAACTGGTTTAATTATGGTTGTAACCATAGCAACAACCAGTTTTAGTTTGGTTTCAGTTTCTCCGGTGAGCGAACCGCCTAATACTTTATAAACTAAATAAATATTTTTTAACAATAGCATCCGATAATACAGTAAATTTTAAAATCTTACCTCTTAACGGGTTTAATATTATTTTTTGGTATGATGTACATGTTGAGAGGGATAATGAAAAAAAAAGTTTTTGAACTCGGCAGACCTCCTGTTTTTTGTAAAAAAACTACAAATTATTGATTTTTTTTTAGCTTTTTCCAATGTTGAGCATCCGCAAATGCGGAATATTCGCATTAATTCAGACTTCTTCATCCGCATTCGCATCCATTTACGCACAGAGCTTTTACGGATGCGGATTCAGATCTGCAATAAGTAACGACATGTAAAAAAAGTGAGTAACGCATCTATCTTCGTTGAACGAAGATAACAACTTGCACGAAGTTCATTCGCTAACTGATCAATAGGAAGGCAGACATTGGTGACAAGATCCTTCAGGTTTTGTTTGTTTTGTTTTAGTTATCGACGTGACATTGTAAATCAATTACCAATGTTTGTTTAATTTGCAAAATAATTTATGTAACGCATACATTTTTCAATCGTTCTTTTCTCGGATAGAATACTATAGATAATACTTCTCTGGATAGAATACTAAAATGTAACTGAATGCACAGGATTATAAAAAAAAAATAAACTACTTTATTCGATTCTCACGGGTAAAAGCCAAAAAATTGAGGTTATTAAAAATATATTTTTACCATGAAAAATCTTTCGTGGAATGTTAGTCTCGTGTTAAAAAGAGAAAAAGTATAAAAGCCAATTGTTCACGCCGATGATACGAAGCAATAATGCATAGACCATAGATTTGTTATGCTAAGAAAGGTAAAAATATAACAATATATTCATTTTTATAACACGTGACGCGTGACGCTTATGTAATAAATCAATGACACATTTAATATATGTTCCTAGTCAGACAACATGTTTCCTTTTGACTTGTAAGAAATGACCGGGTACCATACACTAGCTTCCTGGAAATTTCTTTATAAAGCATTCCGCTGATAGTTCCGTTATAACTTCTCTTTCTGTTACATGCATCGTTTATAAGAAAGGGGGCTATGTTACAACGGATCTCTCAGCAGTAGAATATATCACATCTAATACCCAGTGTTAAAACTATATGTTTTCTTGGTGTGTGCTTGAGAATGTTAATTAATTTGGCACGGTTCCAAAGGCGGACAGCGCATTTGAAGATGTGAAAAGTTTGTGGATCTGAGAAAATGTTTCTAGAATTTTTTCATAAGAAGGATTATTCTTCTGGGTAAAGCTGTCTTACAGACCTAGGTAATAATATATATTATATCATACGTAAAAAAAAGCAACGCAAATTTTCTATGTCAAAAAGCATCCAATTCTCAAAAGAAGTTGTAAAGGTGGTAAAAATAATCTCTCGGTAGGTAGGTAAACCAGTGGTGGTTGACAAATATAATAAAAATCGCTTAATTTTAAACATTATGAAATGTTTCGAACTATTATTTAGAATTAACCAACTTATTCAAATAAACATAATAAAATAATTGAATTTTTGTAGTTCCTAAATAAGTTAGTCGTTCCGAAAAAGATATTTCTAAAATGCTCATCCCTTCTACGGAGCAGGGTACCTACAATAGTTGTAAGTGAAACAACTTATTCCACGAACAACAGCTTTATCCCCTAAAGTTTGCTGTCCTTGACTATTAAAGATAAATCTTAATGTTTTTCTTTATCGTGTGAGGGCATCACATATATTTATTCCTTAGAAAAAACCGTGTTCAAAACGGCGCGAAAGGAAAAAGAAAATGGCGGCGCTAAATCACATATTTTCCCGCTTGAGACAATATTCAAATTTTTTCTACACAATACCATGTTGTTATGGCCGTATATTTATGTGAAATCGCAGTATATGAACCAATTCTTATTTCTAGGCGTAACGGAAACACATTTCATGAGAATTCCACACAAAGGTTGAGGAATATCTTTACACATATAGTTCATTATACATAAATCAAATAATTTGTCCACGGATATTATAAACGTCATACGCTGTTCAGAATAGTTTTGATGCTAAACTATTTCGCTTTGATGTTGATTTCTTGGAATATGAATCTAATTGGCATTTGTCATTCGACTGCATTGATAGCATTCCATCGCTTATTTATAAAACACGTATTTTTTTATATGTGGAATAATCTCATTCTATCTGAGAAAAGAAAATAATATTTGTAAAGATAAAAACATCCTTTTTTATACAGGATTTTTATTTAAAATTTCGAAATTTTTGGATTATTATTATTTAATAAGGCAATACAAGACAGATATAATATTACAGCAGGTAGATAATCTAGTATTGCTTTTACTTATTTATTTATACTGGGTTTTTACAGATGTTCGCACTTACGTGAGAACAATCCAGTTATAAAAATTCAGTTATTATACAATTACAAATATCTACAATTACATACAATTGAAAAACACTTAGACACAATTGAAAAACAAAAATATCACAAATAAAATACAGATAAGTAACACATTACAATAAGTGGCAAGAGACATTAGAAACATGGAGAGACAATCGACAGAATATAATTAGTTAATATTTTTTAACAGCGCCAGAACTTTTTTTCTGAATCCGTACAAATTATCGACGAAAATATCTACTTCAGCACACTCTATCTTGTTATATAGTCGACACATCTGGATCAAAGGGCTAAAGTAGGCGTTATTGTTTGTAAATGTATTCATGTGAAAAATGTTATGGCGTCTTAAACAATGGGAATTGGAAACATTTATTTCAATATTGCTTAGACATAATGTAGAATCAAGATGGCCGTGAATAATTGTATGTAAACATATTAGATCAGTCAATTGCCTTCTAGTTTTATGTGTATCCATCTTGAAGTAATCACGACGTACGTCGTATGATCTAAGAAGGTCATGTAAACTTCTTTTTTTGAACTGATTCTAAATGTTTTCATATTTACAGTAATGTGGATTCCAAATAGTGCTTACATATTCAAGTTTACTTCTAATTAAGGCACTGTAAAGAGTTAGAATAGAAAGAGGCAAAAAGGTTTTCAGGCGATTTTTATGTTACGAGTGGTGGAAAAATCAAAGCACTTGCTTACAACTAGTCAAAAGAAAAATAGTAAAAATATTGTGGTTCAGATTCCGTCCACAAGAAGCTCGCAAACGCTCTCGACTAGCAAACGGCATAATAAAGTGTACAGGATTTACCATCAATATTCAAGTATTTATTAACTTTCTTGATAGTTGGGAGAGAATCAGCACGTAGTGAGGGAGTCGTGTGGACGGAAATATTTGGGAAAAGATCCTGAATCAAATATTGCTCTGATTTCCTATCGTTTTTTTAAATGACAATGTATAATACGATTCGCTTGGAATAAGAAAAAATATTTTTTTTGAATTTTACATTTGTCAAATGTGTCAATATTTGTAAAATCCGCAACAGAGAGCTTCTCGGTGCATTTATCTGATTAGGAAAACCCGTACAATTGTACGATTATGTGTGTTTTAGGGCTCAGTTTGTTTGTGCTGTAAAATTTTTATTCGAAATAAATCGAAAAAACATGATAATTTTAGTGTTATTTTGTTTGCTTGGCTTGTGCCAGGAGGGGACAATCCCAACTAACGCGGAAACTATATCCTTGTTTGTTGAACTTCGGCAGAGATAAGTAAACCATGGAATGTTTTTTTCATTGTAAAAGCCATGGGTCGGAAGCACTTGGAAAGTTCTAGGAGGGAATCTTCGATGAGAATGGATGCAGTAAAAGTTACTGGTATTTTTCGTGTTATTCCCGCACCATGGACGATTATTCTGCGGCCATAAAGTGTGATGCAGTAGCGTGCAATAAATTTATTTTCAATTCGCTAAAGAGAAATGTGCAAAAAGAAAGAAAGAATCATTGACAATTTATAGGAATCACGAGAAACGCCTTTTATTTTGTATATTTTATGACCTGGTTTAGATTTTGTGATCCCATTAGAATCATTTTCATAAAAATTACCTAAAATGAGGAATTTGCTCAAGATAATAAATAATTATTTTAACCACTCGAGCGCTTTTTACCACAATTTGGCACTATTTCCATAACCAAGGATTGTTTTGTTGCCAAAATGTGGCAATTTTTTTTTCATTAATGCGACTATATAATATATTGAAGATTCAAAATATAACAAAAGAAATATTATCTGGATACTTTAAAAATTTTTAAAGTTAGCGATTTAATATTTTTTTAAGGATAAACAAAAGATTGGTGAATTCATTGGTTATATAGAACTATAATCAGTTTGTATGTCTCCATATTCAAATTCGGTGTTATGATTTTTTTTATGTGGGCGGAAAAATTTCCTTTAGCAATCCGAGGAAATTTTTTTTAATTGCTCTGTCAAGTGGTTAAACTTTTATTGTAATTTACAAACATTGTGGAAATTCATTATTTACTCAAAAAGGATGTATTATTTAAAAATGATAATTGAGCTCGTACCCAGTAAAAGTTTATCCCAAGACATAGTACTTTTACGAATAAATCAAGTTTCAGTTATAAATGTTGTATATAATATTACAATATGCTTAAAAGATCTATTTTTTAAATGTTTTATATTTGTGTATGGAAAAAAAATTATCAAATTTTGTAGGATTGATTAACTTGTTAACATAAAAAAATAGTGTCAAAAATCCTTTTAAGAAAATTTTATATTGACGAATACTTATAAAGTTTTCTTTTTATTAGTAGCATATCCGATTGAATAATGAAGAAGGTAATGTTAAAATTCTTGCTTTTCAAATGTAATAAAGTTTTAAAAAAATGTGTTTTGTGTTTTCGTGGGCTTAATCTTTTACCACAATCGTGATGAGTTTTTACCAACTTTTAACATTTGTCGGTGAATAAGTTTTATTATGGTCAATTAGAGTTTTTTGATCACGCCACTGAAGTCACGCTCCTTTATTTAACATTTCATTTGATAAAAGAATCGTATCATTCATGTATTTTTATTGTGGCGTATCGTGTATTATTTTGTCCCCGTTATTATAATAATAAATGGACCATAAAAGCCCAGTCGACATTTTGGTTGTTCTGTTATCTGGATCTCAGATAATCTGGCGAATTATTATTTATGATGAAGATTTTATCTACAATACTTTCACAGACATTAAGGAAGGAGACTACAACACTAAAAAAAAAATGATTTATTTGGGAAACTTAACTGTAAATGGAATTAAATTAATTTGTGAAAATTGACAAAAGTGACATTATATTGGTTAACTTAGAAATAAATTATAGAACATAAACAAACAAAAATCGTTCTTGAAGATGTTCTTATTCATATACAATACTTTCACAGACATTAAGGAAGGAGACTACAACACTAAAAAAATATGATTTATTTGGAAAACTTTACTGTAAATGGAATTAAATTAATTTGTGAAAATTGACAAAAGTGACATTATATTGGTTAACTTAGAAAAAAATTATAGAACATACATAAACAAAAAACGTTCTTGAAGATGTTCTTATTTAGTAAACTGTACCTTGGCCGATACATCTTTTTAGAACAATGTTATACACTTACGTACATAGTAGAACATGATGTATGTACGTCACATAACAACATAATATAAAATATATTATGAATATATTGCATTTAAGTGCGTAAATAAAAAATAGACAGGTATCAAATAAAATATAAAATATGTATTTTATTTTTAATAACATTCAAACCCGCTAAACTACTTATGTAGTTTGTCAGCAGGGACATAATGACAACATTTTATGCAATAACAATGGTATATGTGTACAATGATTTAAATTTAAGATTTTAAAGTATTTGAATACAGGAACAACGATAATTCCCAGAAACCAAATGACACACTAAACGAAGTTTGCTGAAAGTAGAGTGATAGTATCAACAATGAAAATGATAATTAATCTTTTAAAACATCTACCGCAATGAAACACGCAGTACAAAACATAAAATTTATCCCGGCTATATTTTACATTTGGATGATAAACGCATAGGAAAAGCTTACACGAAATAATCATTTTTGTAAACGAATTAACAAATAATGTAATGCCTAAACGAGGAGCGTTATCACAAAGAGAAATATCTACCCTAGACAGTTTAAAAAAAATCTTATTCTCTATATAGTTGCCTACGAAATAACTAATTCAGATTTTAAAAATATATGTATTTTTTCGAAATATTTCTCTTTTCTAAAAATTCGAAATTTTCTATTATTTTAAAATATAGATGGCTTTTCAAAAACGAATTGAGTTTTCTTATTATTAATCATGTCTATCAGTTAATTGAATGTGCATAAAGATTATCATAAAATATTTACCACCAGTGATATTCACTTAAAACTGTCCCATCAAAAAAAAAGTTTTTGTAGATGTTTCTCTTTGTGAAAACACTCCTCAAATGTTCTTTGTTATTTTCTATATTGTTCGATTGTCCCATTTTCAGAAACAACGAATGTTTACGGTATTTGGTACTATACTTTGTGATAGAGTTGACAAAATTTTCATCCAGTTTTTTCATAAGTAGTTCTGTATTATTTTAATTTAGTGTGACATTTTGTCCGAGTCAAAGTGTGCCAAATACAGTGGCAATTGTTTTCAACACAAGAATTTCGGAGTTTTGCTTCATTTCGACTTAAAAAAAAAGAATGTAAGTGACTCACTGATGTAATTTATAGGTAGGTAATTTATTTAAAAAGCATATTATTCGTTATATATTCGTAATATATTCGTTATATATTCGTTATATATTCGTTATATATTCGTTATATATTCGGTATATATTCGTTATATAGACGATGATTGAAAAGTAAATTTGTATTCACACGCCTTAAAAATAGTTTACAAAGTTTTTTTGTCTGATGGAATGATATTAATTAAATTTTCGGTACATGGTTGAATTATTTTTTTCGTTTTTAAATTTTTAAATTTTTCTGGTTTTATTAAAGACTAATCAATATAAATTTGTACTGAAAATGAATTTATACTTTTAGAGATTATTTTGATTGTAAATATTTATGACACTCATTGTTTGTTGATTGTCTAATCAAGTTCTCTCTGGTCAAACAAAAACATTGATTCGTTTAACTCACCATTTAAAACAGACAGAAAGCAGAACAAAATTAAAAACTTTTATTTTTAAATAATGGTTAAGCAGTAAGTGAAATTAAGCACATTTCTGTAAATACTTAATGAGTGAATAGCAACGAGTTATTAATAGAAACCTCACTGAATTGTCTAACGGTAATTAATATGCAGGATGTACACAACTTATTTGCCCAGTGATTCATAACATTATTTGAAGTAAAAAATGTTAATGAAATTTTGGTCTTCAATTTTGTTATTTTTTTTTCAAATGTCGTCTTTGGTAACTCAGCAGTACAAAAAGCAATGGATAATCTTGATAGAGGTTTATAGACGTATTCTGCAAATCTGACAGAAATTATTTCCTGGTACAAAAAGCAATGGATCATCTTGAAAGGGGTTTATAGAGGTATTCTGCAAATCTGGTAGAAATTATTTCTGGGTATAAAAAGCAATGGATCATCTTGAAATAGGTTTATAGAGGTATTCTGCAAATCTGGCAGAAATTATTTCTGGGTACAAAAAGCAATGGATCATCTTGAAAGAGATTTATAGAGGTATTATGCAAATCTGGTAGAATTTTTTTCTGGATACAAAAAGCAATGGATAATCTCGAAAGAGGTTTATAGAGGTATTCTGAAAATCTGGCAGAAATTATTTCTGGTACAAAAAGCAATGGATCATCTTGAAAGAGATTTATAGAGGTATTCTGCAAATCTGGCAGAAATTATTTTTGGGTACAAAAGCAATGGATCATCTTGAAATAGGTAAAATTAAATAGTATTCTGCAAATCTGGCAGAAATTATTTCTGGGTACAAAAAGCAATGGATCATCTCGAAAGAAGTTTATAGAGGTATTCTGAAAATCTGGCAGAAATAATTTCTTGTACAAAAAGCAATGGATCATCTTGAAAGAGATTTATAGAGGTATTCTGCAAATCTGGCAGAAATTATTTTTGGGTACAAAAGCAATGGATCATCTTGAAATAGGTAAAATTAAATAGTATTCTGCAAATCTGGCAGAAATTATTTCTGGGTACAAAAAGCAATGGATCATCTCGAAAGAAGTTTATAGAGGTATTCTGAAAATCTGGCAGAAATAATTTCTTGTACAAAAAGCAATGGATCATCTCGAAAGAAGTTTATAGAGGTATTCTGAAAATCTGGCAGAAATAATTTCTTGTACAAAAAGCAATGGATCATCTTGAAATAGGTTTATAGAGGTATTCTGCAAATCCGCCAGAAATTATTTCTGGGTGCAAAAAGCAATGGATCATCTTGAAAGAGGTTTATAGAGGTATTCTGCAAATCTGGCAGAAATTATTTCTGGGTACAAACAGCAGTGGATCATCTAGAAAGAAGTTTAAATGGAACTTTGTAGCTTTTGGAACCCTTAAACCCAGAAAAATATTGTTTAGTTGTTTATTTGATTAATATGTGAGATCCTTATGGATGCAAAAAAATATTAATTTGGATTTCGTTCACTCAGACTTTACGCGTTCACGCACAATGGAATCTTTCACGAAAATCTTGGAAAATACAACTTTTTATTGCTAGATTTCTTCCCTTATCAGTTTGGCAACAATCAAATTGGCAAAACTCTTGACGTAATGTGATCTCTTAACTAGCTTCGACTTCCTTCAAATAGTAGTAAAGTTTCATAATTACCGGAACTAGAAGATTTTCATTTCCTCAAACCTTAAATTTACTCAATAGAACTTTACGAATTCGAATTCGATTTTTTTAATAACAAAATTATTAAGAGGAAAATTTCAAAGAAGATTTCTCAGAAATCACAGTCAATTTTTAAAATATTTTTTATGAAAATTCAGAAATGTCACTTCTTTCTTTTATAAACGTCGTTTTTATTGAAAAATAATTTTTTAAAAACCCGCCAAAACGCTTGAAATTTTTGTAGGGTAAGTTAACAGTAAGGACATTTCCAAGTGGGTTGATATGGAATTAACAAATCCCAAAATGTTAACAAGAATTTAATAAAAAACATTAATATCTAATTTAAAAATAGTTTGTTGACCTGAGTAGTGGTCCACGTAGCGCAGTGTGCAGACAAACCCGTGAGGGAACGGTCTAAGTTCTGTCAGAACCCACCAATTCTGTCAGATCAATAACGCACTTGACTAACTTCAACCAGTGATTCCTGACATTATTATTGGAGTTAAGAATGTAAAAAAAATTAATTTTGTTCTCCGGTGACATGGTTACTCGACTAGTGATGAGTGACGATATGCGAGAAAAAAAAAGATTTTGAAGAAGAAAAAAATTAATAAAAAAATACATCGGAAGTCACTGTAGATCAAAACTATGTTAACATTTTTACTCCAAATAATGTCAGGAAACATTTGTTAAAGTTATCCCATTACGTTCTTTAACACTATGTATAGAAAAAACCGAAGGTATTTAAAGAAACGTTTGTCTCACAAACGGCAAGTGTTATATCACGTAAAGCATTAGCGTAAAAGGACTTTATCAATACTCTAGTCGAAGACGCCTTTTGAATTTTCAAGAAGCTATTATTTCTAAGGGTATTTTCAATAAAACCTTCGACACTTCGTTTTCAATGGATTTTTTAATGGATTTTCACTAGCATATTGCGGAAAACGTTTTATGTTTTAAATAATACTACATTAGTTAAAAAATAACTTTAAAATTTCATCTAATTAACGTAACTATAGGTATCTCAACCAGAGTATATTATTCACACAGATGTTTCGCTTGCATGCATCATGTTTAAAACTTAAAATTTTGTTATTCGGCTTCATAAAAAAAAAAACGATTGAAATTAAAGATGTTACTTTTATATAAAATAATAATAAAAACACAATGTAAAACTTTTCGAAGAATTGTAAAAATTCTCGAATAATCAAATGTACAGTTGTACAAAGTGTACAAATTACGTCTATTTTTCGCCAATAATAATAAGTAACCATATGAATTGCAATCTTAGCACAGGCGTCGGGTGTGAATGCTGTGCTTGTTCTACCTGTATTTCAATGGAAGAAGCTCCGAGGAACTAGCATCATTGATCCCCTCGGCACCGGTGCATAGTCGGGAAACACGGTTGATATTTGTCATATGAGAATGGGTCGTTTCCGCGACTCGTTCTTGAGTTCAACAAACTCGGCTGTGGAACGATTTGCCGGCCTCCTTTCCTTCTTCCTACAACATGGGTCTCCTCAAGACCCAAGTTCACTCCTTCCTCTCCACAAAATGACCCTCCACACAGCTTCCCCGTAGATGACATATGTACTGAGTGACATTATTTTCCTCCAGGCTTAATATGTGGAGTTAATCTATAAAAAAATGTGACTTTTCGCAAGGATGTCGCTGCCGAACCTATACACACATATACAATATACACACAACCCTTAGTACATATAATATGTTGTTCGCCTCATACTCAACGCATAAGACTTTGAAATTTTCAATTTGAGAATAGGATCATCTCATATAAGGGCGCATCCAGTCAGAAATGTGTTAAGTTGATTGTCAAGTCTGCGGTCTTCATAAAATGGTTTTACAGCAGTCGTAAGGGACAATGACATAAACACACATTTTCTGCTTCCCAAGAGCAAGTCGCTTTTACGTATAAGTCACGTATGTACGTATTAAGATACAGCCTGCTGACATCCCCGTGGCTGCTTTGAATGTACGTGAGTTCATAATGTTGTTATTGTCACAGAAAATAGGCCAAGAATTCCATTTGTTTTTTTTTTTTTTAAATATAGCCACACTGAGACTCTCATTGATTTTTGACAGATCGACGTGAAATCGTGATGAACACGGGATTAATTAACAATGGGTGCTGTAAGTAATTCCTACGGCTTCGACATGATAACGCATAAATGAAACATGTTCTTTATCACAATAATGCTACGGATCTTTCTTATACAATTAATAATAACGTGTAAGAAAGAGCTGTTGAAAATTAGGCAAATACTGGCGCATATAAATCTACTAGAAATTACATAGAGATATATAAAATATAAGACTTTCTGGACCGTAAGGTGGATTAAGTTTGTAACTTACGAATTAAATTATTTTGTCTAATTATTCATCGCTTAAGCGCTTAATCTTAAGTGTCTTCACTGCGCGTATGCGTACAACTACATAATTTTATCCTTCTTCGCAATTGTTATCATCAAGTATTTTAAGCACTGTGTTATATAGAATATGTAATTTTATAATGCAAAGAGGGTTCTTCCAGTTCTACAAGCGTCTTTATGGGTTAATATTAAGGCTAATCGTGCTTCAAAATAATTATTCAAGGCTTAATTGTCGCCTTACTTCGTGCGAGCATTTACAGGATGGTGGAATATGAATTCACATAATATAATAATATGCCTAATATAATCATCTAGCAGTGTAATATTGTAACACATATTATGGATTTATACATTATTTATAATATCTGGAGCCTTAAGGAACGTGCTGTTATATAAATCAGTGATCAGATTTAAACCCCTAAGGCTAATTTGTTCGCTTTTGTGAATAGATCGTATAGGTCCCAAAGAAATCGTTTTGTCTCCATTAGTGTCATGGTGAGAATTATGATATAAATAGTATAAAAAAACGCTTTCTATTCGATAATAAACGTGAACCACCGAAGAATTAAAATTTATACATAAATGAAAAGAAAGTTTCCGAATACAATTTGACAAAAAATTATGAATCGTTGTGAATTTTTTTATTAATTATTTTTACATGAAAGTACAAAAAAGTGAGGTTTATAATACATAGTTTTAATAAAATATCTATGTGTTTTTCGTTATCAATAATTTTATCCAGAAAAACGTAAGGTGAGCTACTTTTAAAACTTTTTTATGTTATTCTAAAATTTCAAATTTATAAAGTTATATGTTGATTATTAATAAAAAAATTTGAAAGCTTATTTCATCACCTTTCAAAAAAAGTTTTTAGTTTTCGGATACTTTAAGAAATATTCCATTTATTTGGACTTTATTGTAAAGCGGAAATACTGTGACCTTCTGACAAAATAGGCCAAAGGGGTTAAAATCTTATCACGGGTAAAACGTTTTTCGATATCGGATGGTGACTCAATTTTCAAATTTATCTGAATGTTACGTAAGATACGATTTCACTCCATTTTTATTCTTTATTTCAGAAAAACTTAGTTCTTCTTCGAACGGTCAGAAGTTACGTGGTTTTACAAGATTAAAATAAATATAACTTCTTGGTAACATTACCGGAATGAGAAAATATAATACCTCCCAGGGTACACCAGGAGAAGAATAAAACTGTCACACACCGATTTAAAATAAGTGACTTATTAAAAAGTCTACATTTATAACCATTGTCAAAATAAATGCTGCGTCCTCAAGTATTTTTTATTTGATAACTTGTGTAATTTTCACAATTTATTAATTTAACGTACATTTGTGGCACGTTTCAGATTGAAAGATAGTCTCAGTAACGCCCTAGAGTAAGACCACCATTCAGATTCGAAACGAATGGCTTTAGACGTGTTTTGTGACTAGATATGTAAAGCCATCACATAGCCCCACTGTCCTCTCTCCCATCTTTTCCCTCTCCCCATCACCTTCAACCTCACAACATTTTTTTTTTTTATAGAGAAACCTCACAAGAGTCCCAACTGCTCCCCTCTGGAACCAGTGAGACTATGGAATCTCCAATTGGAGTATGTTGTGAGGCTGAAGGTAAATGGGGAAGGGAAGGAGATGGGGAAGAGGAAGGTGGGAAAGTACCTGGCTATTCAGACCTAGTTTTACACCAGGGCGATACTGAGAGTATCTTCCACTCTGGAACGTGCCGCAAATATGACATATATTATTTTTATTAATTAATTGTGAAATAACACAAACTAATAAAATAAAATTTATTTGCGCACGCCGGGTTCGAACACGCGACCTTCCGAATGTGAGTCAAGTGTCTTAACACTCGACACACCCCAATTGAGGGTTCCATAGTCTCACTGGCTCCAGACGGTTGGAAGCAATTGGAACTCTTGTGCAGTATCCACATTAAAACAAATATTTATAAATAAAAAAAAGTTTTTTTTTTTTATTTTATCATAAAACAATGAGTTGATGATATGCGTAAAAAAAATGTTTAATGGCTTGGATTTCTTTTATGTGCTTTTAGAAATACCATTAAAAGCCCTATGAAAGGGTCATTAAATAGGGTTTGCAAATTGACTTCTAACTTCTGAATTGTAAGTGCAGAATGGGTCTAAAAGTAAGTCAACGCCTGAAGCAATAAACCAAACTACGCTGAAAAAATCAGGATATCTACATTTAAGCTTTTAAGCCATTAATCGCTACGCGGAGCTTTTTCGTGAGCTTCCGTCTGCGGACAAGTGCCTCAATCAATCAAAGCCTTAATGGGGACTTATGGGGTGTCAATTTAGAACGTGTCAATCCTAAAAATATATCGAGTCAATTTATAAAACGACAAACAACGCCCCCATCTCCAACGGAGTGTTAGAATATGACAGGAATTCTGAATAATCTCAAAGGGTCTCAGGAAATAGCCACGGATATGTCAAGTAAGAAAACGAATAGAGAAATTGGATCAAACAGGGTTCAGATCACATCTCCTTGAGTTATGACTTTATTTTATTTGGCCGGAAGAGAATTAAAAGCAATTGAAATGAATAAATCAAATAAATTGTTCTCAAGCGTATTAGGACTGAATTTATTAATACTGGAAAGAAAATAACCGCTGCAAAAACTATTTTTGGTAATACAGCTGAAAAAATAAATGTTGAAAGATGCTGACTGTTTCTTTCTGCTCCGAAAGGACAGTGAAAGTAAAAATTACGATTTTTCCGATTTATTGAAAGAATATAAACGCTGATACATGGAATTCAATCCTTAAAACACTTTTAAATTAACTTAATGCTATTTGTATTTCTTTTTCGATACTTAAAAAAATAACGGATAAACCGTTCTTTCTTCCTTTGACTTAAGAGGAAAATAAATGCCAGAAATATTCGACTTTTTACGTATTATCTGTGCGAGGAAAGTAGCGCCAAAGTTGTGTTTATTTTTTTTTATGAATAATTTTACAATAACGAAAAAAAGTTTGTCAATCAATAAAGTCAAAAATAATCTTAGCCATAAATGGGTATTTTTAAATTTTCATATTTATCTCTTGAAAAAACAAATCATTTAGTACATTGCGATTATATTTTTTTGTAACTTAATTAATAATTTTATTTTAATTTCATTCGTTGAAAAGGTAGGAAAAGCTTCAATGTATCATATTACATATTTTTTCATATTCATAATGTAAAGCGATTCGTAGTAAAGATTTTTTTTAACATTAGGTCCACACAAGAGGCCCTGAGGAAAATAATTTCCCTCAGGACCTATGTCATCTTTGGGGATGCTGTATGGAGGATATTTTTAAGGAAAGGAAGGAGAGGAAGTTCTGGGAAGGAAAAAGGTATGAGGGTTGGGTAGGAATCTGGGGTTCAGTGTATCTAGATCATCCGCCGCCAAGACCTAGACAAACCTTACCCCATGAACCCGGGCACCTGTAGGACATGTGCTATATATGTTAAAAACAATCTTTGATTAGATTACAAATATTATACTGTATTTCTTAAATTGTAGTTAACTGTATTTCTTAAATTAATCTCTTAAATTGTATTTTTTAATTTGTATTTCTTAAACTGTATTTATTAAATTGTATTATCGTATTTTCTTACTAGATGTATGAAAAAAATGTGCATACATCTAAATAAACATAACAAAAACAAACAAAAAAAACCTCCGCTAAGTCACCAAGCGTAGCGAACCACTAGGCGTGACCTATGGCAGAGGTGTTAATTATCCAAAAAATGGTTCCCGGGGCGGTGGTACCCCTTCCCGCCTCCCCAACTCTAAATAGATATATCTAAATAGTCATTTGGCGTATAACTTCATCTTAAGCAGTAAAAGAGATCTCGAAATTAGCTCTGCGGTCATGAAATTTGCACGCAACGCAACTATTTACAGCTATTAGCAACGCCATTTCCAATAGGAAAAACGGTTTCCCAATGATTTGAGAAATCTGAGGAAATAAAATTAAACGCTTCACTTAATTATTTAGTAAAATAATAAAAAGGATTAACTCTACAAAAAACCTTGACCCATAAAGTCACTTTAACTTTTATTTCAATTACAGTTAAACATATTTTTATATCGTAGAAATGGTATATTTGAAACATGTTTAAGACATGCCATAACGATTACATTGCTCTAGCTTTCCGATGGATTTTATACTTATGAATTTCAACTTTGAACCAAAAGTTAAGCTTTTCTATTAAGAAGCTTAGTAAAAATAAACTTTTCAAGTGCAAACTTATATCGATTAAACATAATTTCGATTCAAGTAGGTACCGAAGAATAATTATAAAATTGTATTAATTCGGAGCTTAATGCGTTAATTTAATTGAACGGGTTTCTTTACGTTTTACTATCCCATAAAACTTTGTAATGGCCTCTTCTTTACCCTTAGGGATTTCCGGTCGAAAATTAAAGTAAGGGACAAGAATATTTCACACGATCCCAATCTCGTAGGGGATGGTCCCATAAGGGGGAGGTTTCAATTGAAAAATCATTGAACATCGTTTTGTTTCTATATAAATTTTATATTTAGTTTTAAAATCGAATATTTGTGTAATTAATTTTAATTCATCAATTCAAAATAAACGTACTTATTTCTGAAAGATATACGGATACGTATCTAAAAAGATATTGAAATTGCACTGTTTAACTCTAACATAAATCAAACTACATTAGTTTAAGATTACACATTATAAAGAAAAAATATAGGATGTCGAGAATCTTGAAAATTTTATACAATAGAACAAACGATTTGGGAGGCGGGTATGGATACGGCCGCCCCGGGACCCATTTATTGGACGACCAACACCTCTGCCACAGGTCACCCCAAGTGGTTCGCTATGTTTGGTGACTTAGCAGGGGTGCCCGGGTTCATGGGGTTAGGTTTGTCCGGGACTTGGGAGCGGATGCGTCTGCCGACCATCTGCGTGACAGGCCGGATCGCGAGAGACTGGTTGAGGGAGACATTTTGATCTCTACAGCCGGACCCTCTTGACCCATTGCCTTGCACCGCAGTGGGAAGGATGGCTTCAAACGTCCATCACTACTGGACATATTTATCCCCAGATTCCTACCCACCCCTCAAACCTTTTTCCTTCCCAGAACTTCCTCTCCTTCCTTTCCCTTAAAAAACCCTCCACACAGCATCTTCAAAGATGACATAGGCCCGGGTAAACGGAATAGGTAATTTTTAAAACTAATCGCTTATTTTTAACCACTTTTATTGCTAAGAAACAACCGACGTTTTGTTGGCAATGTTCACTCACCACATTAGGATTTCATTAAAATTAAATTTCCCTCAGGGCCTCCTGTGTGAAGCTAATGTAAAAAAAAACGATTACTATGTTAAGTTATAAAATTTTAACCCTATCGATTATCCTATTACGGAATTTTTGGGTTGTAAAAAATCTATGTTTTATATGCAAATATAAAATCATGTCGAAGAGTTATGATTGGAACAAAAACACATGCGGGTACCTAAGTTGATTTTAAATAAATTTAATGGGGTTTTTCTAAATTATTTTCACAAAACAAACAAGAAACTTTACAAGAAAAATCAAAAAAACTCGTTCATACCGCTTTATTTTAACGCTGTGATAAGAAATTAACCAAAAACATCAACATATAAGTCAAATGAGTTAATCATAACGCCATGGATTCTTTATATTGACGTAGAAATGAAGTCATAACATAAATAAGGCAATCTTAAACTTACATAATTGAGTCACTTTGATAAGAACTTTACTTACTATGAGTTAAGAGATTGCAGGTTCATTTTCTGTCACAACCCAAAAATATAACGTGAAAATTTCTTTAATTTTATAATTTCAGCGCTGCCTTTTTGGATTCTGTTCGTTCTGTTCGTGATTTTCAATGTTCAATCAAACTACAAAAGAGCTAACAAGTATAGCATAAAGACGTTGATAAATGTATTAATTAAGGGTTGTAAAAATACTAAAGGCTTTAAAAAAAAATTTTAGGCTTTAATTATTTTTTTCTTAATAATCCACGAGGAGGTATCTATATATAATATATTAAACAACACTCACTTCAATGATTAGATCAAATTTGAATTGGAAAAAAAACTAACTGCAAATAAGTAAGTTATTTGTCACAAATAATCAGCTGTCAGTTCACATAACATTCTAACAAATTTTTCACCAAAAAATACGACACTCGATTTCGAACTTATCAGTAGGTTCAGTTGACCGAACTTCCGAAAGTTAAGTACCGTCCCTTGCGGTGGAAAACAACATCGTATTAGAAACTCGGAGGCTGTACGGCTAGGCGGGGAGAAGGTAGCGCGCGACACGACCTCCTCACTTGGAGACCTAAAACGGTTTAGTCAGATAGTCGGGTTAGTTCTAGGACACCCAGTACCAGGCGGCCGTTTCACAGTTGGTGCATACACACGAGTTACACGAGAGAATAGTAATATTTTCTGTTTTAAAAATTGTATTTGGAAAAATATTAATGTATGTGAAAAGTAAGTCGGAACTCGAAGTGAAATTTTGTAGTATAAAAATAAATTTTAATAGTTACTTTATGTCTTTGATAATTTAAACTTGCAATTTTTTTTTTGGAAAATTAAAGAGCGTTGGATGAATAATGAACATTCATAGTGATTTTAATTTTGTCTTTATGTGAACCTCACAAGAGCGCCCTTGTCTGTACAATGTAAAAATAGGGGAACCATGACGCCAACCGGTTGGACAATGCTGTGAGGCGGGTTATTGGACATAAACCTCAGATTTAATTTGATTAAGTATTATTATCATCGGAAGAGATGGATATTTAAAAAAAAATTCAAAGAATGTTAAAATAAGTTCCTGCTTAATTTTGTTTTCGATGAAATAAACCACGATAAACCTAAAATAATAATAAATCTAAAAAAAAAAAAATTCAGTTCAATTCAAAAATAGAAGTCCATTTTTATTATGCTGGATAATTTTTAAACACAATGTAAGTAATGATATCTATAATTTGAAAATTAGCGTTTGTTTGTTCGTATAACTCTGGTAATATGATGTGCGCATACCCGGAATGGTTATAGGATAGTGAGCTCTGGCCTTATGAAATTATTTCCTATACTATTCACGCGATTGCGATTAAAATTTCATCCCATTGCTATTATTTTTTTTTTAAATTGTTTTGAACATGCCCGTGAGTACTTCTATATCTATACTGGTGAGCTCTGGCATTATGAAATTTACATAAAAAATTAAATAGGTCACGCGAGTTGCTGGAAAAATGGGTGAATTTTGGGAGTTTGGTGAAAGTTAGGCGGCAGGGAAAAAAGACTGGGGGAGGGGTATGCGGGAGGGTCGGTTGGGGAATTAAGGAGGGGGGACGAGGGAGAAGGGTAGGCGAAGAAGGTGGAAACGGAATGCGTGAAGGGGGGGGGTGGGGGAGAGAGTCGCGAGAAAGGGGTGAGCGGGAGAGGGGAAGGGGAAGAGGAGTCGGAAGGGGAATGAGGACGAATAGGAAATGACACGAAGGGAGAAACAATTTATTTATTTAATTAGCATCAACGCATGCCGGATATCAGCTACCATCTAATAATAATAATTTAATATTGAAGATTTCTGTTTATATGAGTGATTTTGCCAGATAACAGTTTTTTTCCGCGAACCGACCACGTGTTCTTATGGCGCGTATACACTTGGGAGTCAAATCACATTCGAACCTAATAATACTAGTTCCTTTTCCATGATTCGGGGTTATACGTGCCTTTACATATTTTTATGGCTAAAAAATGATTTAAAAAGTAATAAGGAGTTTAATTTATAACCACATATAATATGAGCTTAATGGAAGCTCGCTTCTGCGAATAAAAAATGAACGTGCTATCATCATATTTTAGATGCTAATAACTAATAACACTTATACAACCATTATATAAAACATAATTTACATTACCTAGCTCAATTTTTACACACTAATTTTTTTATGTTTTTTTTTTATAGAGATTACCTCACAAGAGTCCCAACTGCTCCCGTCTGGAGCCAGTGGGACTATGACATCCCCAATTGGGATTTTTTTAAATTTTTTATATTAGGTCCACACAGTAGGCTCTGAGGAAAATAATTTCCCACAGGGCCTGTGTCATCTTTGGGAATGCTGTGTGGAGGGTATTTTAAGGAAAGAAAGGAGAGTAAGTTCTGGGAAGGGAAAGGGTATGATGGTTGGGTAGGAATCTCGGGTTCAGTGTGTCTAGATCATCCGCTGCCAAGACCTAGACAATCCTTACCCCATGAACCCGGGCACCCCTGCTATGTCACCAAACGTAGCGAACCACTTGGGCAGAGCTATGGCAGAGTTGTTGGTTAGCTTGTTGGTTATCCAATAAATGGTTCCCGGGGCGGCGGTATCCATTCCCGCCTCCCAAATTGGGTATGTTGTGAGGCTGAAGGTAAGTGGGGAAGGAAAGGAGATGGGAAGAGGAAGGTGCCTGGAAAGTACCTGGCTATTCAGATCTAGTCACTAAACACGGCAAAAGCTATAATTAAGCAATTTGAGAAACGTTTCAATTCTGAATGGTGATCTTACACCAGTGCGATACTGAGAGTATCTTCCACTCTGGAACGTGCCGAAAATATAGTATATATTATTTTTATTAATTATTTGTGAAATAACACAAATTAATCAAATACAATTTATTTGCGCACGCCGGGTTCGAAGAGTATGTATGAGACGATTTGAATAAGGCAACGAGTGTGCGGCAAGACCCCTGCGGCAAGCGGTGTAATGGTCAATTGGTTAGTTGGGTTTAGGATAAAATATCAAATTTAGCAATTTGCCAAAATGGATAGATGTACCACGAAGATTTTCTTTTTTCCTATAGCTTTTACACCTTTCCCTGTTGTACGTGCTATTCTCAAGACTAGCTTTTAACTTGAGCTGTCTGGCTTTAATGTAGAATCTTTGCCATATGTGAAAGTAAAGGTACTCTGTCAATAGAGAGAGTCCTATACAGTACGACAGTTCATCCATTACTCGGTCCAAACGTGTCGATACATCTCGAGTGTTTCAATGTTTTCCAAGGATTATTTAAGTCGGTCTTCTTCTTCGTGTGCCCTATCAGATCCCCCCGACGCCACAGTGGTCCCAAATCCAAATCTAGCTAGACAAAAATATTTTTCCATAGTATATGATGCAAAAGGGTCACAATATAATTAAAAAAATACTTTAAAAAATTTAAATTTATTTTAACCGTTGTTACAGAATTTTCAAAGAAAATAAAATATTAATAAAAAGTTTATGGTACAATGTTTCAAAAAAGTTACGACAATGTGCTTATTTTAAGCAATAACTTAAAAAACATTTTATAACCTGCATAAGACTACTTTTTTATGAACTACTCGAGTCACTATCATCAGTATCGTCACTATCGTCATTACTATTAAATGATAATTCACCTATAGTGGCACTGTTGACAGACGTCTGAAGTTCCTTCGCTGGCACTGTATATATATATAGATATCGATAATAATTTTAATACATCACTCGGTAAGACATCGGGATGTTTCTTTGGTATTGTAGATATTCTAGATATTATAGGATCTTAACTTATAATTAGCGTATGAAACAAATATTCATTCGTGTGAACTTGCGATGATTTTCGAGTATGAAACTCCCTGATTTTTTAAGTCTTTTCGTCATTTTTGAGCTTCTTCTGACATTTGTCCAATCGGAAGAATACAGGAACTAATATGGTCTCCCCCGTGAACCAAAATTTTATGGACACTTGCTGACACTACTTAAAATATTGCTGCTTGGTGAATTTATTGTTAATTATGAAAGCTAAATCTTCCTGGGGTGAATACGGGATTGGTTTTAAATTGTTATTCTTCATAATGTGTTTAATCTTTGTAGCTCATTTGGGTGAAAAGTTTGTTGCCTGATGAATAATTTTGGCAGCATCCGGCTTCCCATGTAACCTCAAGCTGATTTGAGCAGCATGAGAGAGCTTTTGTGGACTTCGAGAATTCGGAAGACATTTAATTTTTCTGGTTTTACTTTTCGAAGAACATAAATTAAATTATTTTTCTGGTCTACCGCGTGGCCCCTCGTCACACATCAACACGGGAAGAACAAAAGCTGCCTTAAACCATTTTGCGTTTTTTGAATTGAATTTTAGCGTACTTCTTCCGACATCAATCCATTTTTTGCGAAATATTAACGGAAATGAAGCGATTTTTTTCTTTAATATTTTATCTTCGAAACGAGTGAAAATTTTTTTCTTTAGTAAAATTTTTATATCTTCATAAATACACTCCCTTGTTGCAACACAATTCATCTTTGAAGTGCTTCGCTCTTCTAACAGGTCCAAAATATCTAAACGATAGATCGTTGGAACAGGCTCTGTAAAAGACAAAAGTGCAAGTATGTGCAGACAAATTATATAAGAAAATATAGATAAAGAATGGTTTTATATGAAAATAATTTCGTTTGGAGGCACAATTTGGTACAATTAATTGAAAGTTTAATCAAAGTTAGGCAAATAATTGTAAATAATATCACTAGTTTCATCATTTTTCAATTAATAATAAAAGTAATGTTTAATAAGCCAATTATTAAATGCTTAAATACATTTGAAAGAACATACTATGTACTTCAATTTTTATCTTTAGATAATTTCTCTCCGATTTCAAATAACACCACTAGGGACCGAGCAACGTGAGCACCCGAAAGAGACTGGCCGCTGGGCGGCCGACTGGCACAGCCAAAGTGTCGTGTTGAGGACGTTGCCACGTATAGTGGGTATTGTTTTAATTTTTTTATCAATGAGAATATAATACTATGGACTGTTTTCAATGCTGTGAGTATAAATTTGAACCTAAATAAAAACATCGTTAAAATCTTTTTGTCTAGCTAGTTTCCTTTAAGGGAACTACCGTGGCGACGTTAGTAAAATTTTAAAAGATTATTTTTGGTTATCCAAAATACTGGCGTTATTATTTAGGGATTTTTTAAATTTGAGGTGAAGTGAGGAAAAAGGTTTTTGTGACACCGGTCACTTTACACAAACATATTGCCTGCCCACATTAAACCCGCGTTCTATACTGACAAAAGTGGGCAGGCAAACTTTTAGTACAAATTCAAATTTATACAGCTATTTACTCATGTATTTGTGTTTCGAAAATTATAATTCATTTGTTTTTTCTTTAATTGTTTTTTTCTTTGCGTCACCAAACGCTCACAAGTAACTTTTTTGGAGTCAATTTTCGCTTGGGGCATGGTTTTGCTGGTTCGGCAGGGTTCAGCCATTGCGATGAGCGCTTCTGATTATCGTACAGGATCCACTTTTCATCACAGGTAATGATTCGATTTAAAATCCCTTCATTATTGTGCCGGTTGAGTAATGCAACGCAGCAGTCAACGCGCGTTTGTTGATTTGCTTCACTCAATTCGTGAGGTACCCACCTTTTAAGCTTTTTGCAGCAGCTTACTCGGACGTGGTTTGCGATGGATCCGCTTCCACAATAGCCTTCGATTCTTCATTATCAACTTTGGTCTCCGGCCGTCCACGGGGCTTGTTCAGGTCGAAATTTCCAGAATGAAAACGTTGGAACCAAAAACGAACTGTGTTTTCTTTTGCGGCACCGTCGCCATACACATCATTAATCCTTCGAGCCGTTTCTGCAGCACTGGTGCCACGGTGGAACACGTACTCGTAAATAACGCGATATTTCAAGTTTTCCATTTTGTAAAATAAGTGACGCAAAGAAAAAAAACAATTAAGGAAAAAACAAATGAATTATAATTTTTGAAACACAAATACATGAGGAAACAGCTGTATAAATTTGAATTTGGAATTCCTAACCAAAGAGAAGATATTGAGATCAAAGTTGCCAGTACGGCTAAACACCAATATCATATGTAATATGTCAATATTTCGTACCATATATTCGTTTTAATATTCTCCTGACGAAGGAAGGGTTCTTCCGAATCGGTAGTAAATTAAATTAAATTTTAAAAAAGTTAACGCTTTTTGCAAATATCCGTTATTTTTTAATTATAAATTTTCATCACCATAAATATTCATATTGATTTGAAAATCTTTCGACCACACCAGGTACATACCGTATTATATTAGTACTTAGAACAAATAAATTGCAACTACAACCCATCAATCAACAATAGAAAAGTAGACATGCAATGAACATGATTAATGAATGCGAAAATATTTGTTATATGACACATTACACTATTCACACTATTTACCGTCAGATTATGTTAATATACAACATAGCAACCCAACTAGACACACTTCATCTTAGCGTGTTAGAATTCCTCAATTTATTAATATAAATATCTAATAGTTCGACGAGATTGATAAAGAAAACGAAATGAAAAAAATATGTTATCACCTAATAAGGTGATACCGCGCAAGAACATTATTTTTCACATATCGCTTACATTAAATTGTACGGATACAAAATGTTTTGTATTTATGTATTTTTTTGAAAATGCTTCAGTTATATTGAAGAAGATTGTCACATTGGAAAGCATTATTGAATTATGTAACAAATAACCTATCTTTTTTAACAAAAGTTGTTTCAGTTGCTCAAATTTGGGAGAAGTGTTGATTAACCATTTAATTGGATAACCAAAATCATCTCCAACCAATTAATTGGATGACTAACACCACCTCCAACCAATTAATTGGATAACTAACACCATCTCCAACCATTAATTGGATAACTATCACCACCTCCAACCAATTAATTGGATAACTAACACTACCTCCAACCAATTAATTTGATAACCAACACCATCTCTAACCAATTAATTGGATAACTAACAGCACCTCCAACCAATTAGTTGGATAACTAACATCACCTCCAACCACTTAATTGGATTACCTATACCATCTCCAACCAATTATTTGGATAACTAACACCACCTCCAACCAATTAATTGGATAACTAACACCACCTCCAACCAATTAATTGGATAACCAACACCACCGACAACCAATTAATTGGATAACCAACACCTCCGACGTAGGTCACCCCAAGTGATTCGCTACGTCTGGTGACTTGGTTTGCAGGGTTTATGGGCTGAGATTTGTCTAGGTATTGGTGGCGGATATGTCTGCCCACCCTATGCTTGACCGGCCGAATCAGGAGAGGACGGTTGAGGCAGACCTGATGATCTCTCTAGCCGCAATCTCTCAACCCGACCCCTTTCCCCGCAGTGGAAAGGATGGATTCACACTGACTCCAGATTTCTACCCACCAATCATATCATTTTCCTTCCCAGAACTTCCTCTCCTTCCTTTATCGAAAATGACCCTCCATAAAACATGTGAAATTATTTTCTTCAGGACCTCCTTGTGTGAAATCAATGAAAAAAAGTAAAATAAATTATAAAAAAAACCTATTCGAATATGACACAATAAAAAAAACTATTATTAATGAAGGAGTGTTAATAAAGTTGTTAAGATATGTCGGATGTAAGAAAAGCATCAAGTTGGTATTAACAGATAATGCCTTTTTAGTTTTACCCTGAAAGTAAAGTTTTGCGAAGTTTCTAAAGTTTTCCTGAAATAAAATTGACTAAAAGTGGTAAAATTTTGATGTAAGAAATGTAAAGGTGTAGAATGAATACATTTTTTAAAGATTTACATAAAGGGGACATAAACAAGAAATATTTACAACCATTTTTTTGGCTTTATGTCTGAACCTACCCTGAATAAAAATATTATCAATTAGAATATAATAGCAATTATTATAAGCAATAATTATTAGCCTGAAACACTCATCCATATTGAAAGAATCTCCGGCACAGAGCACTTGACCGGCAATCAAAAGGGTGCGGGTTCGAGTCCCGTCGGCGATATGTATCTTTTCTCGGAAGATTATTTCAATATGGATGAGTGTTTCAGGCTAATAATAATTATTGCTTATAATAATTGTTACCCTTTGTGCTATGCATAAAAAATCTTGTCTTAAACATTAGTTTATCAATTAAAAAATAATAATTAATAGAATACAATATAATATAATACTATAATTCCTATAAATTTGTAATAAAAATGCAAAAATCAATCATTTTAAATACGTGTAGGATTACGAAAGATTTTTTAAATATTTATATTGAGGGATCAGTAGGATTTATCGGTCAAATTAGGAATTCCACCGAGCCGAACCCTCTGATATGAAAATATCTGGAGTCGGTGAATTATTTTCTTATTTAATAGTCTGGTAGGTTAACATGTTGTTCTTGTATTGTTTTGTATTAATTATACTTATATAATACATTTGCATAGCGTTGATTTACTAAATGATCATTTTTATGGAAAAGTCTGGTGCGTAAATAAAAAAATTTCAATAAGCAAGTATTAAAACATCCTTCCTTGAGACTGTCGGATAATAATAATTAATTTAAATTACTGGGCGTACATAGATCATCCACCCATTATAATATATTAGAATACTACGTCTCCCGTGTCATAAATTCAAGTGCTGCTGATCTCAAATTGTAATATAATAATAAATTCTGATTCACCGCATTGCTTCTTGTAGGTGTAAATAAAAACTAAATGAGTGCCTTGAATTAATTCACTCGTCTGTGTAAGATAATGATTGACAGCTTTACATATAAGGAGCATTGAACGTGTAAATAAATGCTAATCAACGGTGAGACAAATTTTCTATATAATTAGCATTGAAGATTACAGGTGCAAATGATCGTCAGCAATGTTAAACTTACCGCGATAATTATATTGAAATTTATTCCGATAAAATTTTGAAGTACCTACCTAAATAATGTATCTCGTTTTTTGTACCAACCCATGTTAATTTATCCTTTGAAATAGTCGAATTAAAATAATTTTTGTCTTGGAGCAAAAAAAAATTTTTATAAATCTAGAAATCTAGAGGGTATTAAAAATATATTTTTATTCAGCATTTTCTGCTAAAAAAAATGTATATTTCGTTATGTCTTTATCGTAAACGGTTAAACGCTAAAGGCGGGTTATATCACAGAATTTCACCAATTCATCAAATCATCAAATCATCAAATTTCAATGTTAATTTTCAAGTTCTGTAATTGTATCATTATAGCCCAGTTGCTTCACCAAGCTGAAATAAAGGCAGAACTTGAATAAAACTTTCACAGAACTTGAAAATTAACTTGAGAAACGTTCAAATTTTTTCAACAACTGCCCCTAAGCCTTAGTTTTTTGATTGAAGATTAGCGCCATTTTTTTGTTTTTTACATTCGAACGGTGCCGTTAATTGGCGGCCGGCGTTGTCGAGTGGTAAGGCTCTTAATTTCCAATCCGAAGGTCGCGGGTTCGAACCCGGCGTGCGCAAATAAATTTTATTTGATTAGTTTGTGTTATTTTACAATTAATTAAATAAAAATAATATATGGTACTTTGCGGCACGTTCCAAAGTGAAAGATAATCACAGTATATCTCTGGTGTAAGACCACCATTCAGAATTGAAACGTTGCTTGAAATGGCTATAGCCGTCTTTGGTGACCAGATCTGAATAGCCAGGTATTTTCCCACCTTCATCTTTCCCATCTCCTTCCCATCCCCACAACCTTCAGCCTCACAACATACCCCAATTGGGAAAGACATATTCTCACTGGATGCAGCCGGAAGCATTTGGACTCGGTATTCATATAAAAAAAAATATTTGACGTGCCTACAAAATAATATTCTCAATCTTTTAAATTTAAATAATATATGAATTTATCCCGACAAAGAAAACTAAATATTATGTTTTGAGTAGAGTTGCATTGCAGTTGCAATTTATGCATTTTTATTAACATTAAGGAGGCGATAAATTTTCTCCTGTCAGAGTTGTTCATCTCTTCACCCTCCTATTCTCCCCTTTCAATTACTTTTTTTCCAAGAAAAGAAAAAACATTTCTTTCGGGAGGAATGAAACATTTGAAATTCGATGCACTCCGGCAGATTATTAAACCGACAATAATAAGAAAAACAAGATTCCTACAGATTTAATATTTGGTGTTTATATGCGTTTTGAAACATTTTTTATAGTTTAATAAATGTTATAATAGTTTTTACTCAAATCCAACGGTACGGAGACAATCTCCCGAACTTCGGGTTATACGGCAAATAACAGTCAAATCCCATCATACAGCTTTTCGTTCGTTATTTCAAAATAGGTAAAAAGGGTAAACGACGAGTTCATCGAAAATCAATTAATCGAAAGCAAATTTACAAAATACACAAAAAGGTTAGGTTAGGTTAGGTTGAATTTTAGTTAGTTGAACACGTTTTCGATGAACTCGTTTTCGATGAATTGCCGTGAAACGGTACAAAGGTATGCTATATCGATTTAATATAATTTACTATTAGATAGAGACCCATTACCGTACACTGCAGTGCGAGGGATGGATGCATACTCCAGATTCCTACCAAACCCTCATTCATTTTTCATATTTTTCTCAAGATATTAGAAATAGACAAAAAAAGGAAATATTACAATCTTTATTAATTTATTACGCACATTTTGAAAATGGATAAATATTTTTATGAAAATAGTTCGTATGCATTGTTAATATATATTATTCTCCGTGGTGTATCCTCTCAAGTGCTATTTTTTCCACTCCTCCCCGTTCATAAAAAGACACCCCTCACAGCATCCCCATTGATCCATTGATGTTTTAATTATGTTGTTTATCAACGAAATTTTTAATTTTTTAAAATACATTACTGCATGTATTACGGAACGTTCGAAATAAACACGATTCATGTCAAAGGCCTAAATATTGGCTTCAATAAATAAATATAATAATAAAAAAATAAAAATTATTCTGAATACAAAAAAAGTGAAAAAATATTGGTCAAAATAATTCATTCAACTTATTTAACAAAACATTAATTTTTATTTAATTTTATTCATGAGGTTTCTCGCCATCCTCCTAATAGCTTATCCATACTATAAAGTTTATTTTCGATTAATGCACGGTATAGACGCGAAGCTCACATCAAAAGATACATGATAACACAATAGCGCTCGCCATACAATCCTATACAGACCCGCCAGACGTAAAAAGATGATGTGTTATAAACGCGGTTCGAGTCTTCGCTATTCGGCGTTATTCTCCGTAACCGCTAGCGGCGCAATATCAGAAAAGTTATGTGACCCCCCTCCGCCGTAAACAGGAGAGAGGGATCATTTTGAATACAAGAAGCGCCGTGCTCAAGCCGCTGTCAGCCGTCAAGTTGACATACAGTACAAAGAAATGATATTCCCTCGGCCGCTTCCGAATTCAACTGACCCCCTCTCCTGCCGTAGGAAGAAAACTTTTATAACGTAGTGTATCGGTAGAAAAGATAATTTATAACACAGTATCTTTTGAGCTTGATGTTTTTCACCCGCTTTACGGTTTATTTATTTATTAAGACGTGGTTTATTATTGACAGGCAGCAAGAATTAAGTGAAATGTCAAAAGCAGCCAAGCTAAAATGACCGACCACCATAGACATATGAATATTATTTCAATCGTAACAAATGTAGGCGTTTCTGGAGTGTGCTCCACGCTGTTTACTGGGGTAAGTAAATTATGAAACATTTGTAAAAGTGTCTTAACTAAATACGGCAACAAAATATTCGACTCTGAAAACAGTTATGAACTTTTCTTTAGTGTATATGGACTTCGCAAGTTTCTACATAATGTGGCAAGCAATTCGCGCTCCCATGTAAAAACGTCTATTCATTCAAAAGCAGATTTTACTTTTAAGAACTAAATGGTGATATTATGATGCGAGGTGCCTATATACTGTCAGATGGATTTAGCAACGAATCACAGTCAACTCACCCCTCTGCGCCCCGCTATAGTTTGTTTATACCCCTCTCCTATCTCTGCATGTCTATCAATATTCATATGTCTGTGCCGACCACCAATGATCAATATGCAATATTTTCAGAGTACCGAAAAATACTATTTGCTAATCTGACCAATCTACAAAAATGCCAATTTCAAAACTAAAAATAAACATGTGCTATTTAAAACATTTTACCAGACATTATTTTGCTACAAGCGATAATCCAAAATCACCCATGATAATTTATTCATCTATTATTCAAATTAGTACGATGACCGGAGATAATAAGAGGATCGTTTGTCTGTTTTTAATAGGCCAAGAAATTATGAAATGTGTTCGATCACCATCTTCTGATCATCACATAAATAGTATCATGATGTTAACATTTTTATGTCGGTATTTAAACTGATTTTATCATTAAATAATGGTTCTAAATACATGTTTATCGATCGGGAAAGTAGTGTTTGACTAACTAATCTTCCGTTATGCCATAAAATAACAAAGTTTTGTCCTACGGGCAAATAGTTGATTATCACATTATTGAAATGGGATGCATACTACATAATACATAAACTTGAAGAAATTTTAATAGTATTTCGTATTTATACACAATATTTAAACATTCAGTTATGGAGTAAAACCGAAATGTTAACTTGCAGCAGTGGCGTAGCTACTAATTCTCAAGCCCAGGCCCTAGGCAGTGGCACACAGATCTCCTTGTAAAAAAGTTTATTAGCTACTGAAAATAAACAAAAAAGCACTGATTTATTAGAAAATAACAACGTTCATCCCCAGAAAAAAATGATTACTAGAAAACAATAGTGTTAGTTCCAGGGCCCTAAGCATACTCGATCGATAAGGATTTACAGGATAACTTTCGGTAACTTCTAATCGTTCTCTAACATGACTGCAGATCGCCAACGAATAAGTGACAGTTCAGAATGACTGAGTGTCCTTAATATATTCGATATCAGCTGTTGTTTGTACGTTAGCGATCATCGGTTGTCCTAGGGAACGACGAGAAGTTACCGAAAGTTATCGATACAATCCTTATCGATCGAGTGTGCTAGGAGGCCAGGGGTGCTAGCATGGTCGATTGATATGAAGTTACCGACCGATTGTCGGTAACTTCTCATCGTTCCCTAGGTCAACTGCAGATCGCAAACAAATAGGTGACAGTTCACAATGACTAGTGTCCTTAATATATTCGATATCAACTATCGTTTGTACGTTAGCGATCTGCAGTTGTCCTAGGGAACGATGAGAAGTTACCATTAATCGGTCGATAGCTTCGTATCAATCGATCGTCGGTAACTTCTCATCGTTCCCTAGGACAACTGCGTATCGCAAACGAACAGGTAAACAGTTCACAATGACTAAATGTCTTTAATATATTCGATATCAACTGTCTCTGTGATCTGCAGTTGTCCTAGGGAATGATGAGAAGTTACCGACAATTATCCTACCGATCCTTATCGATGGACCATGCTAGCACCCCAGAGGCCCTAGCATACTCGCTCGATAACGGTCGGTAGGATAACTATCGGTAACTTGTCATCGTTCCCTAGCATAACTAGAGATCGCCAACGAAAAAAGTGACAGTTCACAATGACTAAGTGTCCTTAACGTATTCGACATCAACTGTTGTTTGTATGTTAGCGATGTGCAGTTGTCCTAGGGAACGATGAGAAGTTACCGATAGTTATCCTATCGATCGTTATAGAGCGAGCGTGCTAGGGCCTCAGGTGTGGCTGCCCGGAGTGCCCAGGCCGAATGAGCGATCGTCACGCCACTGAGAAAACTATCAAATTCATCTAATTCTACTTATTGACCTTATTAATTTCTGTTTAATTTCTTCATCTTATATTTTGTATTTCTATTTTTCGATTTCGACAACATCCATTATTTAAGTTGTAATCTTTGAAGGGAAATAGTATACCCAAAAGATATAAATAAATGGTTTAATTATACGAGTTAGTATCAGATATAGATTAAACCGATTAACCATTTGTTCGGTAGTCGGATTCCACTGAGGACAAACGGGTTAAGATAAATCTGACAACAACTAGAATATGCAGCGTAAAATGGAGCGAATGGAAACAGCTTCATAATTCTGAAATAATCTTATCTTACTCATATTATAAACGCGAAAGTTTGTATGGATGTATGTATGTTTGTTACTCTTTCACGCAAAATTTACTGAATGGATTTGAATGAAACTTCACAATAATATAGTTCATACATCAGAATAACATATAGGGTATAATCCAAAAAGCTAGCTATTTATTTTCAATATATTGAAAAAATTATAATTATTGTTTAATAGAAAATGTCAAAATTTGAGAATGACATTTTGCAAAACAATGATTGTTAAATCAAAATTCTATTTTAGAAAATATTTAAATTGGTATATTTATTTAATACTTTGAATCGAATCAAGAATTATACATATTTTAAATAAATAGGTTATTAATTTTGGTATAAACGTAGATGGGACCTAGGAAAAGAAAATAGATTACTCGAAGTACTAATCCTACGCAGACGAAGTCGCGGGCAGAAGCTAGTATGATATATTTATTAAATTAATATATTATTCGTTATATGCCCCGGTAAAAATGTCCCATTCCAAAAAAGGAATATAATAAACAAACAAAAGATTTTTAAATTTTGAATACAGTTGAATCTAATGGTTAAAATTAAAAACTTAAAACATCATAGATATCAAATATTTATAATGTAAATTAATTTTATGTGACCGGTTTTTTATTAAATGATTTTTATAGTACGTTATGAGCAAGGGTAAAGCTATAGCATTCACATGGTGGAGGGGGGGATTCTACCTTAAGAAGGGTGGGTTCGACCATAAGGAGGGGGGCTCTTATATACGCCCTACACTGAGAAAAATGTTATTTTAAAATACGATTTTTTTTTCGTAAAAACGGTTAAAATGGGACTGAAGTTCTTACGAACAAATTAACAGTGTTTCAATGATTATTGGCGGGAAAATGTAAGAATATTTTGTTGGTATACGTACGAAATTACGTATACCAACAAATTATTCAACATTGAAACCCTGCAATAATTTGTTCGTAAGAACTTCGGTCCCGTTTTTAACCGTTTTTACGAATAAAAAGATCGTATTTTAGAATAACATTTTACTCCGTGTAGGCTGTGTGTTTGCTAATTAAACAATGTGTAATGTTCACATCCGCATACAACCATGGTGATATTTAACTTTTATTTAATTTTTATTTTGAGTAAAAAAAAAATTTAATGTTGTAATAAAAGCCCTCAACGTGTACACTAATGACTAATGACATTCAAACGAAAAGAATATTAAAAATATAACTTTGACTAAAAAATAACTTCATGATTATTTTTTTTATGTGTATTACAGATTGACAAATCCTATTATAATACACATGACATACATAACTTTACACAATGAAAAATTTACAATAATATATAATTTACAGTGGTTCTCGTCTAAAACTACTCTTGAAACCTCAAAGGCATCTTGAAGATGTCGAGAGAACTGGAGATCTAATTTGGCAGCACCATACTTCTTGCCATGCCATGCTGTGCCAGAACGTCCGTTCTGCCACGCGGAATACAGAGCAAGTCGTGGTGGAGACCCTGGCGATTGTTGTTCGGTACGAATAATTTTTAGCATTCCAAGAGGTATGGGCTGTCAATGAAAGAGATTATAATTTTTAATGCCGTTACTGAAAGGGATCCCATTCCATCTAGATTGGAGACTTTCATAGTGCGTTTCAGAGAGCAAATCCATGTGATGCATACATCGCGGGTATTCGCCATGCATTTTCATATAAAGATACTTTAGAATTTTTTTTTAATTTATCTAATAATTCTATGTATTTTTTGGTATGGGGCCCAAACAGCAGAAGCGTACTCTAATTTTGTTCGTATAACGCAGTTGAACATCGATGTCATAGCTTCAGGCTTGGAAAATTGTTAATTAATAGAACTATTATCAGTATAAATTAATAGTAGATACCTATCTAAATAATTCACCGGAAAATTGGGTAACTTTATATTTTTTAAATTTAATATAAGTCATAAATAATATCGGTGAAAAACAAATGGTGATTTAATAAAAAAAAATGTTTCATTTCACCAGCCAATACTAATTAATCCCACTTTCCCCAAAATATAACACAATTTCAGGTCATTCGGCGGATACATTAAATTACATCAGGTAGCGCCTCCAATACCTACTTGGACATCTAACTTGTAAAATAATAAAATAACACTTCCGTTTCCAGCGCGTTTGAGCCGTAAAAAGAGATTGACTACTGGAAAATAAATTAGAATTTTGTAACTAATCTGTTCCCTTCTCGGCTGATGAAAACGTTTGTCGGCACCACGCTAATTGCATACGCACACGATTAGAATATATTTTTTTGATCTACGACTCACAAACTGAATGAAATGCAAGGATATAAAAATAAAAAGAAGAACTAAAACATTGTTATGAAATAGTGTTCGCTTATATAGGTACCTACCTGCTTGCATTAATTGAACGAAGATATGTATATAACAGGGTTGTTGTTAAAATTATTAGAAGTACACATCCGCGGATGCGGATGCGGATTTCAGAAAAGATATTTCATTTTTAAGTACATAAATAAATGAAAATCATTTTAATTTTAATATGTTTTATTTAATCATATTTTGAAAACTAAATTAAAACAGTTAATAGTCTTACTTATAAGCATTTTAAGTCTAAAACTTTATAATGAAAAAAAAAATATTAAAATTGGTGAATTATATTTAATAAATAGTAAAACAAATCAAGTCCAGATACTGCTTTTTATTAGTGGCGGCATTTTTATTTACTTTTTCACTTAATATTTACAAACAAATATTCGTCAACCACGCAAAAAAATTGGATAAACACAGTGAACAAACACTGTAATTGTATCACAATGGGAATCACATCGATAACTAAAACAAATCAAATAAAACCTGTAGGATCTTTTCACCAATGTGTGCCTTCCTATTGGTCATTTAGCGAACGAACTTCGTGCTAGTTGCTAGCAAACACGCGCGAGGCACGCGCCACTCTGCCCCCACCCACTTTCTTTACATGTCGTTACTTGTCTCAGATATGAATCCGCACCCGTAAAAGCTCGCATTAATTGATGCGGATGTAGATGTCTGAATTAATGCGAAGAATCCAAATTTGCGGATGCGGATGCGAATATCTTAAGCTATATAAATTAAACCTCGTAAATAAAATTGTATTTACAACATAAAATAATAAGCATAACCACCTTTATTTTTAAAAAGGATTCTAATCGTAGGATATGGTAGTAGTTAAAAAATATTATTAGGTATTTTTCGCTTACCAGATGCGGCTATCTTTCACAATATTATTTTTGCCCAGCAGGTTCGTGTTGATGACCTCAAATTTAACATAAATGTGTGTCCTTACCTGGAAAATAGAAAACAAGAAATTGAAATAAGTAAATATTTGTCAAAATAAAAAAAATTAGAAAAATTAAAAAATGTCGTCAAAAAATAAAACTCCAAGAATAATATAAATTATTGCTATCCTTAGGGGGTTTCTCACCATCCTCCCAGTAGCTTATCTACCCTAATAACGAATATTTTCGATTTACGATTTACGGTTTATTTATTTATTAAGTTGGAGTTTTTAATTCGGCACTCGAACCTACGAATAGTGGCTATATATTGGATACGTTGGCGGAGTTTTCTAACCACTGCGAGTATTTTATTTTTATTTTTAATAATATTCGTTATTAGGGTAGATAAGCTAACGGGAGGATGGTGAGAAACCCCCTTAATCAATGGTCTGTGGGGAAATCACAATCACAATAATTTAATAAATTATTTTTTATTCTAATAATATTAACTAACTAGTTAATACTTTATACTAGAACATTGAGGGGGTTTCTCACCATCCTCCCAATAGCTTATCTACCCTAATAACGAATATTTTCGATTTACGATTTACGGTTTATTTATTTATTAAGTTGGAGTTTATAATTCGGTACTCGAAGCTATGAATAGTGGCTATATATTGGATTAGTTGGCCGAGTTTTCTAACCACTGCGAGTATTTTATTTTTATTTTTAAAAATATTCGTTATTAGGGTAGATAAGCTATTGGTAGGATGGTGAGAAACCCCCTGAAGATATAAAATATTAGCAAATTATAATAATAGTTATGTTAGCTTTCAGGGGGTTTCTCACCATCCTCCCGTTAGCTTATCTACCCTAATAACGAATATTATTAAAAATAAAAATAAAATACTCGCAGTGGTTAGAAAACTCCGCCAACTTATCCAATATATAGCCACTATTCGTAGGTTCGAGTACCGAATTAAAAACTCCAACTTAATAAATAAATAAACCGTAAATCGTAAATCGAAAATATTCGTTATTAGGGTAGATAAGCTACTGGGAGCATGGTGAGAAACCCCCTCATATTTTTAGGAGAAATAAATCTGATTTGAAAACATAGAAAGTTGGCAGCGCTTCCATCTAGCGGCAAGTTACTAAACCAAAAAATTGTTTGGCTTCTGTGGTTTGAACCAAAAAGCTTTCGCTTTCCACCGACAGATGCTCCGGCAGTAATAACTTTTCATCATTCTTTCAAACCATTTTATTGAAGCTTTTACACAAGAGTTTCGCGATAAGAAGATATTAGCATTATAAGAATTTGATAGAGTTGCTTAAAAACATCGATTTTTAGATTTTATATATTATTCCATTGTTCTGCAAAGCATTTTTTAAAATATCAACATGTTTTAAAAATTTAAAAAAATTAAAACTTTAACATTCATAGGGTGTTTCTCACCATCCTCCCAATAGCTTATCTACCCTAATAACGAATATTATTAAAAATAAAAATAAAATACTCGCAGTGGTTAGATAACTAACCAACTTATCCAACTTATCAAATATATAGCCACTATTTATAGGTTTGAGTACCGAATTATAAACTCCAACTTAATAAATAAATAAAACGTAAAAAGTAAATCGAAAATATTCGTTATTAGTTATTAGTATAGATAAGCTATTGGGAGGATGGTGAGAAATATCCACCCATTTTACATCCACGAAATAAATTTTTAATCACAGAAAAAAAAATGTAGAATCTTTTAGAATTTTTCAGAAACATCTTCTTTCAAACACTTCAATAATTTTATTTCATTTTGATATTTTTCATGAATATTCAGACGAAAATTCGCCTAGCCGTTATATTGTCTTAAGGGGGTTTCTCACCATCCTCCCAATAGCTTATCTACCCTAATAACGAATATTATTAAATATAAAAATAAAATACTTGCAGTGGTTAGAAAACTCAGTCAACTTATCCAATATATAGCCACCATTCATAGGTTCGAGTACCGAATTATAAACTCCAACTTAATAAATAAATAAACCGTAAATCGTAAATAGAAAATATTCGCTATTAGTGTACATAAGCTATTGGGAGGATGGTGAGAAACCCCCTAAATCACTCCATTCAAAGCAGATGAGACATCCGGGACTTAAATCCTTTCAATGCCATTGTCATAATCAAAATAAAGCTCATCCTCATGATTGATGTTAAAAGGTATGAGCGTGTAATTCCAAGAATTCACTCGATAATGAGAAACTTTCTCAGAATCAATGCGAATAATATGTCAATAGCGATATAAATAATGGTTCTCGTTTTATAATCTTAATAAATATATATCCGCAGAGTACCTACATGTTAATACAAAGCTAATGTCGATTCAACCTAGCGCAGCGACAGAATTAAAACATTGTATAATAATTCTTTCATGTACCTTTACATTTCACTTCTTAACTTAAGTAGTTTCTTAACTTAACTTTGCTAATAAAAAAAGCTTGATAAACAAAAAGTATTTATGTATAGGATAAAAATCGACTACATAGGGGGTTTCTCACCATCCTCCCAATAGCTTATCTACCCTAATAACGAATATTATTAAAAATAAAAATAAAATACTTGCAGTGGTTAGAAAACCCAGCCAAGTTATACAATATATAGCCACTATTCATAGGTTCGAGTACCAAACTATAAACTCCAACTTAATAAATAAATAAACCGTAAATCGTAGATCGAAAATATTCATTATTAGTGTACATAAGCTATTGGGAGGATGGTGAAAACCCCCTATAATCTACCAATATATGTATTTACTATTGGATTAACCTTTTACAATTGTATGTCGTGAACTGCGAGACAACAAATATTCTCGCGTTCCGCCATTTCGCGACACAGTGTTTCACTGTTTCCGTCTGAGACATTCTGCATTATTTATAATAGTATTTCTCTCAATACTCACTAAAAAAATAATTACAAAGCATCTGTGTTTAGAACTGGATGCGTTGTGTTTTTGATATAATTAATATGTAACGATCGTCAAATTAACTGTGCTAAAAAGTGATGGGCACAGTAAAACACAAACAAAGTTATATTTCTAATTAATCAGAACAAAGTACCTAATAAATTATATATTTTTTTATTGTTGGTTGAACATACGAGTTTCAACGTATTTGGTCCAATAACAACCAAAAGAAAAATTGCTATCAGTTTTGACTTCGTGAAATATCTTCGATGTCTCTTAATTAGACAAACGAAAATAAAGAGAGCATGCTTAATTAATAGTTGAAGTTAAAGTCGTTATATTTTGTAGCGACCGGTTAAGGTTGAAAACATTTATGCGATTTTTAGATTAAAAAATGACGTTGATTAAATGGTTGGCCTGGCGATAATACGAGGCTGTACATTCTTTGAGTTTATAAATAAACCATTGGTTAGTTATTCTGACTGCATGGTTTTGCAATAAACATAGATGTCAGAGGAAAGTAATTTGTTTGGTTATAAAATAAAGTATGATATTAGATTTGTCAAATAAAAATGCAAAAATGTATCATTTTAAATACATGTAGGGTTACGAAAGATTTTTTAAATATTTATATTGAGGGATCAGTAGGATTAATCGGTCAAATTAGGAATTCCACCGAGTCGAACCCACTGATATGAAAATATCTGGAGTCAGTGAATTATTTTCCCATATAAAAAAACATATTTAAGAATATTGAACAAAAAGTATACGATTGTTTGTCTCATTAAACATTTTTACGTTCGTTAACTTTAGATACGTGGCGATACTGGTTTCTGAATCGAAACAAACATTTTTAGCTTGAATTTACCAACTAAACCATTTTTTTTGGTGCTCACGCAATGACCTATGGCAGATGTGTTGGTTATGTCACGAGTAGAGCCATAATACAGGAATATTCATGGCATTGCGGTCGAAAAATATTATTTTTTCATGAAAAAAAACCTGAAAGTGCCGGCAGACGAGAATAATGCTGCAAATTACTGAGAATTACTGTATTTTACCTCAATAAACGCCCGGGTTGCCGACAATGAAATTCAAAAAATTGAAAAAAAAATAATTATTATGAGATGTTGATATTAAATGATGCGAGCTAAGCACAGGTGAAGCTGGGCTTGAAAAATTAGCAAACATAATTATAACAATATTATTTGCTGTCTTTATATCGATTTCAATTGATTTCAATGCTTTCCAACTTATACACAAACGTCTCCGTTGTTTATTATGTCTCATATCTATGAAAGTATAAAAAACATAACAAACGACTTACGTACTGTTTTGGTTCAACACTTATGTAACTTCAGGTAAGAAAATACTCAAAGATATTTTCTTTTTGCACATTTCACCAGCTTTCCAAAAAAGCTTATTTATTAAACATTTATCTTCAGAATACTTTTCATTACATATGAAGAAAAAACGTCTTGTTGTTTTCATAAAAAAAAAACAACTAGACAAATGGCTAGTAAATTTGTTTTCATTCTTAAGTTCACCACTCTTAACAATTTCAACACTCATATGTATTAAATTCTAAGATAAATCTTTTTTCAGTTAACAATTCAGGAGGAAGTTTTAAATTTAGAAAAAAAATACTTACGTAGTCTCTTTACTCCGAATACTATAAATTCATAAATGAAAAGCACAGAAATAGAGCTTTAACCTTTAGTATTTTTTGTCTACGATATTTGATCAGAGCTTTCATCTTTCATTGTGATTTGTTTAGTCAATGTAACATTAGCGAATGATAGATTTCAGATGTTGAGGAATTTTGAACTGAACCATGCTGCTAAGTGCTTTGGAATGGGATTTTGGATTAAAACTGACGTTTGATCTATCGTTATACTGATTTATAATAATTCTTAATGGCTAGCATCTGGAGTTTTCGATTTCAATTTGAAGATTATATACGTTAATATTTATTATATTATACCTGTTAAGTGTCCAATGACACCGTGTGGACTTTAAAACTAAATGTGAAGCGAATTGCGAATGTCCAAGATTGTGTTTTCATATCGACAAGGGGAAGGAAAAGACAGGGATGGCCCTTACCTTGATGATGAGGTAACAGCTCCCAGCACTTCATTCACGGTCACTTTCCATGATGTTAAATGGTCAGATGGTTATCACTATCACGATTATCATAATATAATTATGATTGTTATTTGCGAAATGCTTGTACAAGCCCGACAGAATTTTCAAATATAACAATTGAACGTTTTTATTCAAAACAACGAGGTGCAAATATGTTCTTTTTTCAAGCGTTTTTTATTCATCTTCTTTTGCTTCTTGGGTAAGGGCCTTGATGTGAAACGAGGGGAATCAGAAGGAAGGAATATTTGGTAAGGAACATGGGTAAAATGGATTAATGTCCTAAAGTTATTTCAACACTAAACAATACCTGAGTACCAAGCCAAAATAAGTTTTCTACATTAAATACGAAGGATGGTCATTCGGTGAATACCTGTGGAATACCTAAGTGGAATCAATTATTGAGGAAAACCGCGATAGAATTTCAATTTCATGAGTCAGAAATCAGCCGTGGGGAAAATGAGAAGAGGGAAAAAGAAGGTTGTAAAATACATGATCTAAAGCCATTTCAAGTAACGTTTCGAAGTTATTACATCTCATCTATGAAATAACCTGAAATATGGTTTTTAACCCTGTACCTATTTCCTTCCCAGAAATTCCATTCCTTACTTTCCTTAAATACTTCGGAAAGCACTCCCCAATATGACATAGGCCCTGAGGAAAATAGTTTTATTTTATAGTAGATATATTGAATTTTGTCGCCACATTAATTTTAAAAAAATGTTCTGCTCATGTTGGCTATCTAACAATCGACCTTTGGTTCCGGAAACAAGAAGCTCACACCTCCGGTACAGAAGTTGTCTATCCAAAAAACTCAAAAGCACAAGCCATTAAACATGTTTTTGTTTGCCCACCTAAATTCGGCAATAAAGCATTTGAACATGTGTAAAAATAAAACTATTACACGGTAAACTGTAAATCGTTGTTCTTCTTCTTAGGTGCTTTTTCTTTAAATAATGTTGGCTATAGTCCTGCCGAACTTTTCTCCGTACTCTTCCTACCGGATATCTTCCACACCGGATCATTGCCGGATGTCCATCGACCACAAAAATACGTTAATAGCACCCCATTCCCTTACAACGACAATGAATGTGAACAAGTAATGGACAATGTAACATTAAATAAAACTCTAACGGTAAGCATTCTACATATATCGACTTTGTTCAGAACAAATCAATACTACTTGGAATGCCTTCTCATGATTTTTTATTTTATTTAAAGAAATATTTAAAACAAAGAATAATACATACATATCAAATAAAAACATAATACAAAAACAGAGAAAAAGTCCCAATAAACTACTTTTAAGTAGTTTGTCAATGGGTAGAATCTATTCATTGATATCTTTTTTCAGCTCATTACCTGTTACAGGTCACTAGGTTGTTTCACATTTTTTATGTTTTATGATAGTTGAAAGGTCCCTGTTAAATGCCGATTTTAAGAGGCTAGATTTTACGCCACACGCCGGACGTTTAGGTTTTTATTGTTTCTAACCCTGTCCCACTCAGATGAAGCTCACACATACAACTGCACACAACAATACAACAATACATTGATTTTAAAGATTGTTATTTTATCTGGTACACGCAGTTTTAAAAATTTGAAAAATTAAGTGTATTTTTAATATACTAAGGTTATATCGTTGGTCGTTGGCAGATTTGTTCAATATTCAAATGATAGATTCTATTAAAAAACACAAATTTCAAATCATATAATCATACATCAAAATCAATAAATACATAATCTAGTCAACACAGTTTTCAGAATTTTAATTTTAGTTAAATTAAAATCATTGAAAAATAAATCCGAGAACGTGTTTTGTGACAAAAATACCTCAGTTTTTCTATTTATTTAAAGTCTTACAAACTAAAATATATATTTTTTTTACCCACTTATTTTGCTTAGACATTATTAAAAATCATAAATACTCATGATAAAAAAATACTTACAAGAAGTACACGATATTTAATAATTTATCGTCGTGCCTTTTGAGCATTTTTATTGCTTACTTGAATGTAGGTATATATTAAAGCCGGTTTTTAATGAAATAAATCGATATTAAATTTTTAATTTTTAAAATTTGATACGGGGAATAATCGATCTTTCTCATTTAAACCTCCCTGTACAGTTGCAAGCAGTTTTAAACTTTTATTCTCAGCCGCTTGTCAGTCACTCTTAATAACCGTATGCGAAAATATGTATTTTCAATAATTTTCGTTGCAATTATTTTCTATCGAGGGAAATTCATATAATTTCCGCTTCGGCTACGCGTATGTATAGATATTATGTTAATTTTTTTAAATAGTTTAAAAAAGGTATTTAAGTTGAATGTCAAAAAATTCATATTCTACGCTTTCGTAGATGGCGTGCTTGTAGTATTTTTTATAAACGCTTTTCACAAGTTATGCTTTGAAATATTAAGAAAAAATTACAAGTACACAAGCAATATGAATATTAATAAATAGTTTTGTCAATTAAAAAACTCTAACTTTCAAGAAAGGCTAACTAATACAATATTTCATCAGTGATTCAATCCAATATAAGAAAGTTTTAATAAGTAGGCATTATAATAAATTTAAAAAAAATTAAAATATTGTGTAGGTTGGTTTGTCAAGAATTATCGTGAAATCGCTGCACAAGGAATTACGATTTATGTTACTATCGATACGTTATAGGTACAAACATTAGATTTATGGCATTTTATTAAAAATTTAATGAATACACTTTTGGACTGTACAAAATTAACATAATTAATACTCTGATTAAATCAAAAGGCATAATCTGAAAAAAAGCAATGGCAAAACTGTTTTGTTAATACAATAAATTATTGATCTCTTGAAGTTATTTTGTTGACACATGTGACAGACTCAGCTATAAAAGCGCCAAGGTTATTTGGCTTGGCGTATTTCGGCATATCGTCCGCCGTACATTTTATATTGGAATGTATATCGAGCGACATGTTAAACTAGGACAAGACAAATAACGCTGACGCTTTTATAGCTAAGTCTGTTGGCCCCATGAAGTTCACAGAGTTTTTTGTAGTTTGTTTTTTCAATGATTTAAATAAAACCCGATTCTCAGATAAATTAATTAAAAAACGAAAACAGTTGTCGCCAATTATAAATATAAGACATTTCGACTCCTAGAACCCATCCAGGCTAAATAAATTGATTATCTGCTCAAGAAAATTTGAATTTGGTAGGCGGGTATTGATACCACCGCCCCGGAAAATATTTATGGGATAACCAAAATCCCTGCCATAGGAACACCCAAGGGGTTCGCTACGTTTGGTGACTTAGCAGGGGCGCCTGGGTTCATGAGATGAGGTTTGCGTAGGTTTTGGTGACGAATGCGTTTGCACACTTACTGCGTGACGTGCCTGATCTGGAGAGACTGGTTGAGGCAGACCTTTTGATTTTTCCAGCCGGACTCTCTCGATCAATTGCCTTGCACCGCAGTAAGATTCATACGTCCGTCATTCCTGGACACATTGACCCCCAGATTCCTACCAATTCTCATACTTTTTTCTTTCCCAGAACTTCCTCTCCTTCCTTTTTCCTAAACAGACCCCTCCCACGTACACAGGTTAAGGGAAAATTAAAAAAAAAATGCATTTAATGGTTGATATTAAATCAATGGTTCATACCGAAATCACGTAAGGTGGCATACATTAATTACGTGAGAAAAACATGAGGGGGGGGAGGGGTCCAGTAAAATCTCATCAAATCTCATTTAAACCGAGCGGGTCAATAAAAATCTCACATCAACTTTAAAAGAAAGAGAAAACATTTATTTTACTAAGGGAAACAATTAGTATAAGCAATAATTATCAGCCTGAAATACTCATCCACATTGAAACGATACATGCCGCTGACGGGACTCGAAACCGCGCCCTTCTGATGTCCGGTCAGGTGCTCTTAATCCACGGAGCTACGGCGGTTTTTTCCTGGGCGTCCTTTTTGTATGGGCCGAAAAGCGAAGTCTATCATCTTAAGAGCACCTGACCGGACATCAGAAGGGCGCGGGTTCGAGTCTCGTCGGCGGCATGTATCTTTTCTCGGGAGGTTGTTTCAATGTTGATGAGTGTTTCAGGCTGATAATTATTGTTACCCTTTGTGCTATGCATAAAATCTTGCCTTAAACATTAGTTTATCAATTAAAAAACAATTTATGTTAATGTAGTGTAAATCTCACGTGAGGGGAGGGGGAGTCTCACTAAAACTCACCAAGGGGGGGGGGGGGAGAGTCTCAATTGAAACAAAAAAACAAGCCACGTAATTAATGTATGCCCCCTTTCATTTGTGCCAACGCTGCCAATTGTATCGTGCTAAATTAATTACTCTCCAATAATTTTTAAATTTTTACACTTTCAAGCCATCCTTCGGATGTTATTGATCATTTATAAACCTATAAAATAAATAATGTCTGTAAAAAGATTTTTTATGCTGCAGTGGTTTTCCACGAGATATAATATGAAAGTCAAACACGTTTACAATAAAGCTACTGAGACAGTCAGGAGTCGTAAAACTACTCGTACTAAAATCACACTAAAAAAGTTTTCAATGTCTCTAAAAGGTTTTGGGTGAATCGCTTTTTGTCCGTCGATAAATTGGCCGATAATTGGCTTTTTAACTTGTTTGTCGGGACAATGAAACATCCTGCTTTCCTTTACGGCTTTGTGTAATTTCCCATTATTTATGGGCTCGGAGAATTTTTGCTTACGGCTGCGGGTTGCTGTTTTCCACAGTCTTCGATTATCCGCATGTCCAAACCGAAGACAAACGGAAAACCGTTTTTTTGGAATACGGCTCGTTCGTCAGTTAATTAATAATTTTTTAATTTTTTTATTTCAAAATATTATAAAATTTATACATTGATTACATTTAATGTAATGGTTTTGATTGTAATGCATAGACGGTTTTTACTACAAAGCAAAACATTTCCTTGGGTGTCTCACTGTGTTAGGATTTTTTTGCCGCTTATGGCAGCTTTTTATTTATTGTTCTATTTTATTGGATTTATTCAACTCAAAGAGCCATTTTCTCATGAGGTATGGAATATGAAATAATATCCATTTAACCAAGCTGCCATAATGTTGGTATCATATGTTTGGGTTAACTCCGCGGCCTTCGGAATTGGGCGTTGGACTCCCATTCCGAAGGCCGCGGGTTCGAACCCGGCGTGCGCAAATAAATTTTATTTAATTGATTTGTGTTATTTCACAATTAATTATTTGAAAATAATATATAGTATATAGTATATTTGTGGCACGTTCGGGAGTGGAAGATACTCTTAGTATTGCCCTGGTGTAAGACCACCATTCAGAATTGAAACGTTGCTTGAAATGGCTTTAGCCGTGTTTAGTGACTAAATTTGAATAGCCATGTTTATTGTTTCTTCTTCACATTTGAGGTATAACAGTTTACAATACAATTTTTAACCTCACTAGGACAAGCCTGTGTTGAGTACTTCCCCACTTTCCTCTTCCTCGTCTCCTTACCTTCCCCTCATACCTTCAGCTTCATAACATACGCCAATTGGGGATGCCATAGTCTCACTGGCTCCAGATGGGAGCAGTTGGGGCTCTTGTGAGGTATTTACTATAAAAAATAAAATAAAAACAAAACCTCTGTCATACATAGATCACACCCAAGCGATTTGCTAAGTTTGTTGACTTTGCAGATGTGCCCGGGTTCATAGGGTGAGGGGATTGTCTAAGTTTTGGCGGAGGATGAGTCTGTCCACCTACAGTGTGGTGGTCCGGATTTGGATAGACTAGTCGAGAAAGACCCTTTAATCTCTCCAGCAGTTGGAGAGATGCATTTAAACATCTGTCACTTCTAGACACTGACCCACCGATTCCTACCCATCCCTTATATCATTTTCCTTCACAAATATTCCTCTCCATCCTTTCCTTAAATAAACCAGCTACACAGTTGCCCCAAAGATGACATAGGCCCTGAGAGGAATCATTTTCCTCAGGCCCTCCTGTGTGGAGATAATGTAAAAAAAAACTGCATCAAAACTCGGGCGAGGTCGGAATATAGGTAAATACTATTTTTTAATACCTTTATTTTTCTACACACATTTTTTTTTTTTACATATCAAATATAATAATATTTAAATATAAAACCAAAGCAAGTAATGTGAACCTGGCTCTGTTTATTTACGTGATATTATTTGAAGTTTTCTTACTATTTATTCTTATTCTTGTACTATTATTTAGATTTGCATTTAAAAAAAAAAAACAACAAAAAATGAGACCCATTTAGTGTTAAAATAACTTTAGGACATTAATCCATTTTACCCATGTTCCTTTCCAAATATTCCTTCCTTCTGATTTCCCTCCTTTCACATCAAGGCCCTTACCCAAGAAGCAAAAGAAGATGAATAAAAAACTCTTGAAAAAATAACATATTTGCACCTTGTTGTTTTTTGAACAAAAACATTCAATTGTTATATTGGAAAAATTTGTCGGGCTTAGTCGGACAATTATAAATATATTATGATATTCGTGTCAGTGATAACCATCGGATCATTTAACGAAATGGAAAGTGACCGTGAAGAGCTGGGAGCCGCCACCTCATCATCAAGGTAAGGGCCATTCCTGTCTTATCCTTCCCCTTGTCGAAATAAAACACAATCTTATAGACACTCGTTATTCGCTTCACATTTAGTTTAACAGTCCACACCGTGTCATTGGAAACTTAACAACACCGGAGAACAAAATTTTATTTACGCACTCCATTACTCCAAATAATGTCAATAATAAATGGTTACAGAAGTCAGGTACATTCCTTAACAACCTGTATATATTTTATCAAGTGGTGTAGCAGGTTTCTAATCGCATAAAATAGTTGGTAATATAAATGCAGTGAAGGGTAAATATTCGAATCCTAGAAGCAGGTATCTTCCCACGCAAATTGATTGGTGTAATAAAATCAACTTCGTTATCAGAGGACGACATGATGTAACATCGCACAGAGGAACCCAGTGACATGCTAAGGTTTTATAGACCTAAATGCCAACGTTAAATCAATATTTTTATATGAAAAAACCGAAGAAAAGTTCACTGATTATGAATTTCCTCTCAACCTCAACACAGGCTTGTCGTTGTAATTTTCGTTGTTTGTTTTGGGGGTGTTATCCCGTGTTGCGCTACCCCCTTCTTTAGTTGACGTTTCGGACAGCGTTGCAGAGTCCATCATCAGGGCAGATCCGGCAGATCCGACGATGTGTGATCTGCCGGATCTGCCCTGGTGATGGACACTGCAACGCTGTCCGAAACGTCGGCTAAAGAAGGAGGTAGCGCAACACGGCATAACACCACAAAAACAAATAACAAAAATGCTTTTGGCCGTGAAAATCTAAAAAACGTACTTGTCGTAGTAAGGTTAAAAAATTGATTTTAAACAGTAATACCTACTATGTAAAGAAAAAATAAATAAATTAAAAAATTAAAATTTGATTATATAATCACAAATGTTTCGAGAATAATTGACAGTTTTGGGACTTCACCAAAATTCAATCTCTCTTAATTCTCACATCCGGACCAAATTGTTGCCCTTTTTTTGAATATATTTTGTCTACCTTGAAATTACTTAACCCGAGTGACGAAAATCAACATTTTGTTATTTAAAACCGATTTTTTTTTAAAAGTAATAAAATTAGAATTTATTCAAATTTATTATGGAGAGCACGTTTAACATAGAAATGGATAAGCGAAAGAAAAATTCTACCAATTTCGATTTAATTATCAAACATAGTCAAAGCTAACGTTTTGATTCAGAAAGGACATTTTTCAGAATTTATTTGTGGAAAAAAAAGGAGGAACAAATTACACTATGTATATTGTCACCTAGGTTGGACAAGGTTTTAACTGACATTATTTTCAAAAAAGACATTTGATTGAAAAACCATTTCTATAATCAAAGCAATTTGCAGAACCATTTGCTTGCATCATGAAGTTTTAAAGTCAAGTTTTTAAAGCTTCCATTTATTTTACAAGATTCGAACATCATATTGAACCCTTTGAAATTAATATTTTGAGTTTTTAAGAGGAGCATTATAGTTTGTCAATTTAATTGAATGTAGTTCTAACTTCGCCTTACTTATGTTCTGAGGTGTCAAAGTTTGCAGAGACGAATTCTCATAATCTATTTAACAATTTCTGATTTTAGGCGCCAACCTTTTGTAAATTATTTTAGTTTAATATATTTTAAAGGAAAATATACAAATAGAACGGGGCCCCCTAGCTTGGAATGGCATTAGGAAAATGTAGTTAGAACCTTATGTAATTAATTATTAGATTAATTATTGGAATGGCATTAGGAAAATGTAGTTAGAACCTTATGTAATTAATTATTAGATTAATTATTGGAATGGCATTAGGAAAATGTAGTTAGAACCTTATGTAATTAATTATTATGCCCTAGCTGGTTGCACATGGTTATATCTGCATGTTTATGTATGTTCTAAAATGGTATCTATTTTATGTCATATTTAAATATAACTTTTATTTAAAAATGTTAAACTAAAATACTTTACATAAGATTCAACCTCAAAAACAGAAACGGTAAATAGATAATGAGTAATCGTCTTTGCAAACATTGACACATCATATCGCCGAACAAGGTAAAGTGAGTTAGAACTCTGTCGAACCAAAGTGACGATATGTAAAATGTACCGATTTCCCTTGGTTAAATAAAAAATATAATAAAATAACTAATTATGGGAATATTCTTCACTACACCCTACCCGATTAATAGAATCATTGATTCTGACCGGGTGAACTCTGTTCAATACGATTATGTTTTTCCACAGTAAAAAACAAATTTAAATCATCAAAAACAGTGGTCATTATTCCGTAGATATGATAAAGATTAGTCATCGTGTATTCTAAATAATTAAATCGTGCATACTTTCAAAAGCACAACGACACTCAGCGGGTAAAACAGGTTTGATATCGTACTGCCCATGACTTCATCTCACATTATATAATATATATAACACTATGCGACTGACAAGTCTGTTACGAGAAAAGGCAGTGTAATATGGAACAAGTTACTATTAACACATTAAGTTCCGCCTGTTCGTACAATTGACCTCCATTCAACTCTTTAATCGAGTTTCTAACTTGGTTTAACAAACTATTTGCTCAACAATGACAAGTAATTTAAGATAAGTTACTTTGGTAATAATATATAATAACTTAACTAAATAATGAAGCGGCTTTCTTGTAGTTACAATGTGTTGAATGGATAATTTAAATAATTGGAAGCAGTGAATGTTTGCAATGGTTGTTAAAACCATTTGAAAGTATGCATGAAAAAGATATTGTAAATTGAGATTGTATCTTTAGCGTAGTAATAAAACAGTTTAAAAAAAAAAAAACTTACGAATCATTAATTTTTTTACATTAGCTTTACACAAGAGGCCCTGATGAACATTATTTTCCCCCAGGGACTATGTCATACTTGGGGATGCTGTGTGGAGCGTCTTTTTGAGGAAATGAAGGAGTGAACCTGGGTTTTGACACCCACACGGAGAAAAATGTTATTCTAAAATACGATCATTTTATTCGTAAAAAACGGGACTGAAGTTCTTACGAACAAATTAACAGTGTTTCGATGTTTATTGGCGGAAAAATGTAAGAATAATTTATTGGTATACGTACGAAATTACGTATACCAACAAATTATTCATACATTTTCCCGCCAATAAACATTGAAACCGTGTTAATTTGTTGGTAAGAACTTCAGTCCCGTTTTTAACCGTTTTTACTAATAAAATGATCGTATTTTAGAATAACATTTTTCTCCGTGCATGTTGTAGGAGGAAGTATTTTAGAATAACATTTTTCTCCGTGCATGTTGTAGGAGGACAGAAACACAGAGGCTGGTAAATCATTCAACAGCCGAGGAGTTGAACTCGAGAAAGAGTCGTAGAAATAACCAGTTTTCAATGTTGGGCGCGCGTTTGGCGTGTTTCCTGACTGTGCACCATTTAATGGTATCAATGACGCTAGTTGCTCGGAAGATCTTCCATTTAAATACCGGTAGAATAAGACAGCATTCCCTGACGCCTGTGCTCTAAAGATTGCAATCCATTTGTTAAGATAGGAGAATCTATCAAACGGACCGCCCGTTTCTGCACAGAGTCGAGCATTTTTTTCAGGTACTTTGGGCTCCAGATTTTGTCACCATCATATTAAGTGGAGACAAAATAAAGAGTGGACTGAGTAGGTATGCTCGAAATACTAGTACTTCTAATGTAGATATTTTCCAATAAGATTTCAAAACTAAATAATTTCTTCAATGAATAATTATTTTTATTTGATAGCGAACAATTTTACAATCACTTTATATGAACAACTAATTTATTGAGTCTAGTTTTTTAACTGTTAATTCATAGTGGAATTCCATTGTATTAGATATGAAATTAAACAATTTTTTAACCTAATAACAATAATTACCATAGGGCTATCAATATTTGTTAATCAAGCCCTAAGCAACAAGGAGGGAATATCCCAACATTACCAAAATAAAATATCAGTGATCACAGACCTTTTCAATTACATAAATTCATATAGATTCATGTCAATTAAAAATAACCTTTTACTATGTATCATCATTCATAATTTTAATAATAAACTTTATAATTATCTATATGTATCTTAACTTAACAAAATAACTGATAATACCTTAAATTAACAAAATAGAAACATTCATCATATAGAGACAATGTTGTGCGCCCCTGCCTAAGTTTGTATAAATTCCGTAGCATAAGAATTTCAAATTCTACCAGTCTGAAAATGTCCGTAGTAGGACGAAACCGGTCCTGGTGTAAATAAACAAGTGGAACAAAGTGAAAAAAATTGTTTAATTTCATATCTAACTAATTTATTGATACACATAATTGTTTACTACCGGCCTTGAGTAGTTAAAACTAAACCGGTAGGTGACAAATATATAGGTATCAATAAATTATTGGTTCTTACAGGCGTTTGTTTTAGTTTAAGTGACCCATAAAGTGGTTGCTCTCTACGAAACGGTTCCATGTCTAATCGGACCATGAGATTTAGCGTCTGAATTCCCATAGTAAATTTATTCAGACACGATACTTCCTCACATGATAATTCATGACATCATAACTCATATTAACCTAACCTAACCTAACCTAACCTAACCTAACCTAACCTAGCCTAACCTTACCTAACCTAACCTAACCTAACATAACCTAACCTAACATAACCTAACCTAACATAACCTAACCTAACCTTTTTTTATTTTTTATAGTGATTACCTCACAAGAGTCCCAACTGCTCCCGTCTAGAGCCAGCCAATTGGGGTATGTTATGTGGCTGAAGTAAGTGGGGAAAGGCAGGAGACGAGGAAGAGGAAGGTGGGGAAGTACCTGGCTATTCAGATCTAGTCACTAAACACGGCTAAAGCCATTTCAAGCAACGTTTCAATTCTGAATGGTGGTCTTACATCAGGGCGATACTAAGAGTATCTTCCATTCTGGAACGTGCCGCAAATGTACTATATATAATTTTAAATAATTAATTGTGAAATAACACAAATCAATTAAATAATATTTATTTGCGCCCGCCGGGATCGAACCCGCGGCCATCGGAATGGGAATCTACCGCTGGACTACGCCGGCAGTCAAAACCTAACCTAAACTAAGGTTAAAAACGCCAATTATCGGTTTTCGACGCTTCGAGACATGATGAATTATCATGTGACGAATTATCATCCGATGAAAAGTTTTTATCAATATTCATACACTTAAAAAGTTTCCACTGAACATTCTGGTCACCCTAAGAAACAGTAGGTATGTATTATTGTTGTTGGGCCTAAACTGAAAGCCTGATATAATTAAAAAAAAAATAATAATCCTTAATTAAAACTCGGCAAAAGGTCGAGAGAAATTTTGTTGCAAGCTGTTAAACAAATAATATAATGCGTAATTAACGTCCTAATTTCAAAATTGTTTCTTTTCAGGAATGTTCGCTAAATCGTTTTAATGGGCCATAAATTATTGTGGCCGGACTCGGTTTAAAATTGAGATATGATGAACGGTTTGGACGGAATTTATAATTACCAAAACGCTTGAATTTGGGATTAAACATCGGAGGTATTGCGGGAAATATGAAAAGTATAAGCAAAAATATTAATAAATCGAGTAAAATCAAATGAATTAAAATTAAAATTGAGATATGATGAACGGTTCGGAGGCAATTTATAATTACGAAAAGGTTGAATGAGGGATTAAACGTCGGAGGTATTTTGGGAAATATAGAAAGTATCAGCAATTTGACCTTATCTGCATCCAACGGAAAACCTCATTATTACACATATTATATTAGATATAAGGAAGCTATACATTAAAAAGATAATTAATTAATTGCATCAAATCCTCACCATGCCACATAACTCACTCACAAAATACAAGAGCAAAATCACACAATCAATACCAAGTGCCTACAATTAAATCAACTTTTGCCAAAAAGCACGAATCCTACCTCTCACCTCTAGTATTCAATACCTTCTTAAAATAAACCACTTACTCCATCACTCATAAAAATCTAAAATAGCTATATAAACATCTACTACAACGGCGACTACACAAAAAAAGAGAATGCATCACCAAGTTAATACTAATCTCTTCCTAATTTCTCATAATTTATTTACACATGTTTTATTTCCAATTATAGAGATTTATTCTTTCTTCTTTTAATTATTCTTGATTAATACAACTTGTATTTTAATGTTAATTTTCTGACTAATTTCTTGTATACCTTTTATCTTTTTTAATGTTCTAATTATTACCCGTCTCAGAACATACAACGTCTAGTGTGGCGGGTAACTTACTTGTTATAAAATACTGTATTACCTTAATAAACGCCCGGGTTGCCGGCAATGAATTGAAATTGAATTAAATTAAAAATATCAATACATCGAGTAAAATCAAATGGATTGTCTGCTAATCGGGGTATGTTGAGGTTGAAAGGTTGAAAGGAGTTGTGAAGAGAAAAGAAGTAAGCGAAGGTAGGTAGAGAAGTGACTGGTTGTTTAGATCCGGTCGCGGCTAAAGTCACTTTAATCATCTGGTCACACCAAACACGGCTAAAGCCACTTTAAGCAATGCTTTATTTCTGATTGGTGGTCTTTCACGAAAGCGATACTTAGTGGAACTACAACCTTGGAACGTTTTTTTTTTACACTAACTCCATCAGGGCCTATATCATCTTTGGGGATTTTATGTGGAGAGTATTTTTCGGATTGGGAGGAAAGGAAGTTCTGGGAAGGAAAAAGTTATGAAAGGTGCACGGAGAAAAGGTTATTCTAAAATACGATAATTTAATTTGTTGGTAAACAGAATTTCGTACGTATACCAACAAATTATTATTATTACATATAAACACTGTTAATTTGTTCGTAAGAACTTCAGTCCCGTTTTAAACCGTTTTTACGAATAAAATGATCGTATTTTAAAATAACATTTTTTCCGTGTGGGTAAGAATCTGGGGGTTAGTGTGTCCAGGAGTGACGGATGTATGAATCTATCCCACCCAAAGCGGTGGGGAGAGTTATGCTAGAAAGGTTAAAGGGTCTCCCTCAACCAGCCCCTCCCGATGAGTCACCCCATTAATCCAGGCACCTTGCTAAGCCTCAGAAGTAGCTAACGATTTGGGGTGACCTATCGCAGAGGTGTTGGTTATCAAATAAATGGTTTCCCCACAAGATTAAAATTTAGGGGTACACTGGAGTAAACCCGTAAAAATCAAGGGATAGTCTGAATTCTTGATAAATCAGTTACAATTTTGGAAATGACAAATAAAATAATTTTCAGTTGTGAAAGTGATTATTAAATTTAAAAAAAATTGATATCTTTGAACCAAAGTAACACGGATAGACAAGGAGAAGAAATTTGTTTTTTTGATAACTAAAAGATATTTTAAGTAAACGTTATTTTCTCTCCATTCAGACCTCCGTTCTATCTTTAGTACAAGTAATTTTTTGGTAATGGCACGAAAGGATATCGAATTTATAAAAAGACCATGTTTATAAAAGTACCACGAGAAAAAAAATCTCAATACAATTCTCACCTGCCTCCATCTCGTGCATCCGGCCGAATCTCCTGAGGGCGTGTTCCACCAGCACGCCGGCTGCTATTTGCGTGCCGTGCGCTATCACGTGCACGATCACCGCTACAGCAAGCACGATCCACCCCCATCCACCCTCAGTATAGTACCTTCTCCTCAGGGTCACCAAGGGTCTGATCTCCCCGATTGCTGCGCACGCCAAGATGGCAGCTGGTCGACGATGGTTATCTTGCAAGTGCACGTGCAGGTCATTGAAGTCTGGAAAATCGTGCAGGGATTCTCTAGGCTCAGATCCAGAAAAAGAATCAGCTCTCAAATGTGGTACACTCTTCGATCTTTGTAGCAACTTTTTATGCAGCACCGAAGCACTAATCTCCAATCTTTCTTCTGAAGAAGATTCCTCATGGTGCATCGTGTCAAATTCTGTTCTGAAGATCAGGTTATTTGGATTGGTATCAGATTTTTTATCCGACCACGTCGGTTCTGAAGTTTTTGGTCCCCCGTAGCACTGCGATTGTCTTGCTTTTACAGGAGTGTGAATATGACACATTTTTGAAGCACATTTTTTTTCTCACAAGGAAAAACTTTTAGGTTTATGTTAGTAGCTGGAAAGCACTAAATTTAAAACATGATATTAATTGATTTAGCGTAGCGAAGTCCTGTTTTAAGTCGATTACTTGGCATTTTCTCTATTTGTAAATTTGTTTGTAACGTTCCGGTTTCGGATCAAGATGGTGGCCGTTTTAACCTGTCATGCGCCACAGTAGCCGATATGCACGACCAAAAAAATATGTTTTCTGAATGGTTATTAGTAGCCTTTCTGGGGAAAATACTTATGGTAAATTATCCACTCGAACGCTTTTTGCCACAATATGCTATTTCCAAAACCACGAAAATATGGCAAATATTCTCCATATTCTTTAAAATGTTTGAAAGTTTATACATTTTTGTTAAATGTTTTATGTAGGTACCTATTTATCCACAAATAGGAGATTAGCGGCCATCGTTCCCAATCCTGCTGATCAACTGTTGAGCCGAAATTTTGGTTCAAAACTCTTCAAATGCACAAATTCACCGTTCCCAAATAAAATCACTTAGCTGATCGGAGACTCAGATTGATCGAATAAGTTGGGAACAACGGCCGTTAGAAATACATATTGATCAAGCGGAATTAACGTATGTATCATACTTCGATATTGATTGTTGAGGTAAATCACTGTTATTTAGATAATCAACGTGATTATTGAAGAAGGATTACCCGACCCATAATGAACCAATTTGTCCTATTGTTTCTGAATTACTTCAGCAAACACGAATAATCGTAAATTCGTTAATAATTAGATAATTACGCTCGCGTCTGTTATACATTTAATTAATTATGATTGATGGCGTTATCTCATTAGCAGGCATGTCTAGCGCTTAGCGTGATGGAACATGAATTGATTCGAGCAGAGGGTGATGTGCAAAATGTATTACAGCTGAGAGCTCTCTACAGATATTAATAGTACGCAAGTATCAGAGATATTTATAATGATATCAGCAGAAAATTTTGAGATGTATCTCTACAGTTCATGTCTAAGATTATTATACTTCCAATGTTTATATATATTTTTAATAATTTTAATATAATGTCGGTCTTTCTTTTATGAAAAATTATTACTTTATTTTATGTCACTAATCTATGGCAACTAATCTACTATAGCAAACCCCAATTTGTTAAACTGAAAATAGTGGGGAGAAGAAGGAGATTTAATTCAATTTAATGAATTGTTTTTAAAAAATATATTAAATTGTTCATCATGGGGCGTATTTAAATGCAATTTTGAAAGAGAATCACATTTAAAAAAAAAATAGAGAAACCTCACAAGAGTCCCAACTGCTCCCTACTGGAGCCAGTGAGACTATGGCATCCCCAATTGGAGTATGTTGTGAGGCTGAAGGTAAGTGGGGAAGGGAAGGAGATGGAGAAGAGGAAGGTGGGAAAGTACCTGGTTATTCCGATCTAGTCACTAAACACTGTTAGAGCCATTATTAAGCAACGTTTCAATTCTGAATGGTGGTCTTACACCAGGGCGATACTGAGAGTATCTTCCACTCTGGAACGTGCCGCAAATGTAGTATATATTATTTTTATTAATTAATTGTGAAATAACACAAATTAATCAAATAAAATTAATTTGCGCACGCCGGGTTTGAACCCGCAACCTTCCGATTGGGAGTCAAGTGTCTTACCACTCGATCACGGACGGTCGTCAAATATAAACTATAAAAATAAACAGCAGGTATATCGACTATACTAGTAGCGATAGAGTTTGCCTTTTAAGGGTAGCTTCATTGATGTCGATATCCAAATTGATTCTGTGCAACAGCAAGATTGCTCTCACCACCGGAATAACTATTGGCAAGTTAGTCCTGCAGGCTGGGAGATGGTCGGAGTCAGTCCTCTCCGTAGTCCTCTCAACGTAGGTTCATTTCGAGCGAACCCAAAAGAAAATTGGTAGGATATGTGCATAGTCGGCAAATAGCCCAACATATATACGCGGTTGACATTTGTCACATGAGAACTGGTCGTTTTTACGACTCGTTCTTGAGTTCAACAGCTCGGCTGTGGAATGATTTGCCGGCCTCTGTGTTTCCTCCTTCCTACAACATGGGTCTCTTCAAGACCCATGTTCACTCCTTCCTCTCCTCAAAAATACCCCCCATGCAGCATCTTCAAAGATGACGTAGGCCCCGACGGAAATTATTTTCCTCAGGGCCTCCTGTATGTAGTTAATATATAAAAAAAAATATATGATCATCGTGTTGTAGCCATATTTCTATATGTAGAGAAATCTCAGAAATTGGAAAAATTGATGGTTCGAAAGTACCAGGTTATTCACATCTAGTAACCAAACATGTACGAAGGCATTTCAAGCAACTTTTCGATTCTGAATAGTGGGATTTCGCCAGGACCATATAAATTGTAATTTTCAAAGAAATTATTTTAAAAAGTAAATATAATTTAGGAAAAACTATTTTTCAGAAACAAATTTTCGGATAAATAGTTTTATAAATATGATTTAGAAACAAATAAATTAACGTACATATTGAGTAAGTGAGCATTTAAAAAAAAGCCACAGACCCTTAGATATGAGCGTAAACTTGTTGAGTATACTCTTTTGAAAAGTAATATCTTTTGCTATTAATTATATAGGTTAGTCGGTTCTTTGGGATATGAACAAAGATTAGATTTGATTCCAATCCATCAGATTCCATACATCCATCCACCAGTACGCGTTCTACTAACACGGTTATGAATAATCAAACTAAAACAAAATTGGTTCAAGTTTAAAAAGTACACAGTACAGGCTTATCGGTTTCCAATAATTCGTCTACGAATTAAAAATAATGATCTCCTTATGTGCAATATCCATTTTTGCTGCACGATCTGTAGTTAAAAATGATCTCACTATTTTCAAACCATAACCAAGAGTCAATAGAATATATTATATTAATCCTTTGCCCCTGATAAATAAAACAACTAACGCTTGTCATTTTAATAAATGAGGAACATCTGTTTACTACAGGTAAGAGTATATTATTAAAAATATTTAAAAAAAATGATATATTTTCCAATTTTGCTGCTTCATTATAATTAAATCATTATATTTTTGGAAGGGTCCCAACTGCCAAGAGGCAGTGCAACTATGGCATCCCAGCTTGGGAGTGAAGGAAAGTGAGTAGGGGAAGGAGATGTGGAAGACTGGCTAATCAGATTTGGTTACCAGACACGACTAAAGCCATTTCAAGCAAAATATGCGCTTGTTTTGATGCAGAGATTTTAATGGGGATTCTGCAAAAATAGCTACTGTTTTATTTGGATGGTATGTTTTTACTAAGATATAGCAGCGGTTTTTAAACCTTTTACAGGCGCGACCCTCTTTTAACAATAAAAAAAAACTTTCACCGCCTCGCGACTCCCCAGCCTTTTTATGTGTTAAATCACTGATGATCAACCTTTTTATACAGCCATTATTTTTTTGTACAGAAATAAATTTATTATAAAATAAAATATTATAAAAATCTAGGAATAATAGAGTTTTATATCTCCAGGGCCAAAACAATAAACGCGATCGATTTTTATCATTCTGAAATTTTAACATATGAAAAAGTCCTATTACAATTTGTGCGGCTTATTCTAAAGAGACAGACGAAAGTTTGTCATGAAAGGAGGACAAACCAATAAATGCTGTTGATTTATTTTCGTTCGGAAAGTACAATATTTCGTCAAGAAATTTTTTGGTATTTTATAAAACGGAAACCTTAAAATGTTTCGAACGTAGATCTCAACAAAAATGCGCTGTACTTAAGGTCGAAATTAAACAACCTTAAGTAACCATGAAATTCTGTCTTTTTAAAAATACCTATTTCACAATTAATTATTTGAAAAAATATACATAGTATATTTGCGGCACGTTCCAGAGTGGAAGATACTCTTAGTATCGCCCTGGTGTAAGACCATCATTCAGAATTGAAACGTTGCTTGAAATGGCTTTAACCGTGTTTAGTGACTAGATCTAAATAGCCAGGTACTTCCCCACCTTCCTCTTCCTCGCCTTCTTCTCTTCCACACTTAACTTCAGCCTCATAACATACCCCAATTGGGGATGCCATAGTCTCACTGGCTCCAGACGGGAGCAGTTGGGACTCTTGTAAAGTATTCACTACAGAAAAAAAACTACAATTGAAAGATGACCTCATACTCAGTGTCACAAACATAGAGCTAATGTTCGACCAATTAGTTGAAAAGTGCGACCGTCGCATTAATTTGTATTATTTGGGTAAAAAATTTATTTCCCTTAGGGATCGAATTTGTAAAATTTTAACCATTGTTTGCTAGTTATAATAAAGTAAATTTAAAAATATATATGAATATATATATAAATATTAATATTAGTATGAATATTTTCCCTAATATGTATGCTATATGTTTTTACTTTCATCTATATATATGGATGATTATACCTAATATTTTATACTTAATATAACATCTTATGAATCTCGACTACCATAATACGGGCATTTGCCTAGCTTGGTAGTCAAAAAGCCATGTAAAATAAACCTGTAACAAAGAAAATGAATAAAGAAAATTTAAAAAAAAAAAAAATATATATATATATATATATGTATATATAAATATATTTGTTGATGTCTCGCGACTCCCAATTTGAAAACCACCGAGAACCTAAATGCCATCTGTTTATTCCACAAGAAATTAGATCGCATTCTTGGTAATACGAAAATTATAATGTTGCTTGTTATAATTTCATTATTCTCGACCGGAGCGTTCAATGTCTAGTGATCTACATCTAATGATACCCTTAGGCAATCTATTTATGACGCGGTTGCATTCATTAAGATTTTATTGAATTGGTAATTTTATTGTTCACGGCGCTAAATTTGTGGTTTTTTAATGAAGTGGACAAGTAACTACTTAAATGGAATCACTCAAATAAAAATACATTACGTCTTGTAAGCGTAAGGACATTTTGTAGAACGCATTCCTGTTTATGAAATCTTTGATAACACGTTTGTTTTAACGACAAAATCGTGAAGACATTGGCGAAAAAATTAATTTAATAAATTGCTTATGTCCAAATTTTGTCATTATTGTAAGTCCATTGTTTCATTTAATTTTATTTAACTGAAAACAATTGTTTAAAAATATCAAACAAAATAAAAAAAAGTAATAGAAAAAATTAAATATTTCCTGGTTGAGAACAAACAAGTTGACAATTTTTCAATCCCCTTACTTCCATCATTTTGGAAAATTTCGCTCGTAAAATAAATATAGGATGATGGAGGACATGGTTAGCAGAGGATTGAACCCGCGAATTTCGGTTCAATTTAAGTTCACTCAGTTTAATTTAAGTTCACTCAGCTACTAACCAGTAAAAATCAAAATATTGTATTTGCAAAAAAAAAATAATCATGAAAAACGTTTCAAATTAGTTTGTCTTTAATAAAATAAAGTAACGATAATTCTTACAGTAAAACCTATGAAATGCTTTCGTTAATACTACCATTTCTATAATAAAGAAGAAAACTAGAAGTGCCTTCCATACAAATTTGAATTGAAACAAAAATGTTTCATTTAGCCCAATAGCCTTTTGACATGTGCACCAATTCATTGCTACGCGGATGACAGTACAGTCCATGATAGCTTTTTGTTTGACAAGCCCCCAAAGGGTGCACAAATTCCAACGGCTCGGAGGGCTTTGAAGCAAAGAATGGACGGTTACCTCGAGAGTGTTTTCTCTTGGGGTAAGAATAATCTCGTCGAATTCAATGTTTCAAAGACCCAATCATGTCTGATTACGTCTAAAAGGGATCGAAATGACAATCTAGTCTCCTTCAACGGTAGCATTCTTCCAAACAGGTCCTCCATTGATATGCTCGGTGTAACTCTAAGTGACCAGCTCAGGTACGGGGGCTCCATCGAGGCCAGAGTTAAGTTGGCCTCTCAGAAACTGGGCGTACTGTACAGGGCCCGCAGATACTTTAATTGTACACAACTGCTAACCCTGTACAAATCGCAAGTGCGCCCCACTGTTGAATTTGGCAGCCATCTCTGGTCTGGAGCCCCGATGTACCTGAAAAACACCCTCGACTCTGTGCAGAAACGGGCGGTCCGCTTGATAGATTCTCCTGTCTTAACAAACGGATTGCAATCTTTAGAGCACAGGCGTCGGGTGGGAATGCTATCCTTGTTCTACCGGTATTTCAATGGAAGATGCTCCGAGGAGCTAGCGTCATTGATCCCCTCGGCACCGGTGCATAGTCGGGAAACACGCCAAACGCGCGCCCAACATATGTACACAGTTGACATTTGTCACATGAGAACGGAACGCTTCTACGACTCGTTCTCGTGTTCAACATCTCGGCTGTGGAACGATTTGCCGGCCTCTGTGTTTCCTCCTTCCTATAACATGGGTCTCTTCAAGACCCACGTTCACTCCTTCCTCTCCTCAAAAAGACCCTCCTCACAGCATCTTCAAAGATGACATAGGCCCTGAGGGAAATTATTTTCCTCAGGGCCTCCTGTGTGGAGTTAATATAAAAAAAAAAAAAAAAAATAGCACATCGCTCTATCTCACTTAAACTCGCCTGACATCGCAGAACTCTATCCCATTTGAATTTCGTAAACCTTATTTTGTATTAGAAATATAAGCCTCAATTAGGCAAATATTTGTATCACGATACACGCTCACAAGGCATTTCTTGTGTTCTTCTTTAATCTATGCATTCAGCATATAAAAAAATTGTAACATTTTCATTTTATTTCTGAAGATAACAACACTATCTGAATTTCGAATATTTTTTAATTATAGCTTACATTCCATCAATCGTCGAATAATTACAAAGCGTTTGACAGGGCTCCCATTTAGCATGTTTTGAGTTCAACTGATGCCGTAGCTAGATTGAAAGGAACCGTCAAATTGTTTCAAAACACGTTGTCAAATTTACGTCTATCGGGCGGTTCTCTTGGCATATTTTTCAATAAAGGCGGTGTCGAACAACGCTGTTTTGGCATTACAAAATATTAAAATAATTTTTTTATCATGTTATGGGTAATTTCCGGTATTCTCTGGTAAAGGTCAACTTTTGGAAGTTTGAATATAAACGGATGTTAGATTCGCTATTCTCTTGGTTTGGTCGTTAGTTTTTGCGCGCATTTAAAACAAATTTAATGATCAATCAATTTAAAATTTACACGAACGCATATTAGGCAATGTTTGGAACCATTGATGTGGACTTACGATTCCACTGGCGGAGCGGTAAGCTCTTTTGCTCTGTTCTCAGGGTCGGCGTGTTCTAATCCCGCATTCGGCAAATAAATCAAAGGTTACATAATTACAGATTACGTCATGTAATTTAAAGGTATGGATTTAAAAAAATTAGGTACCAATACGTTCACTTATTCCCGAGTCCAATGTAGTCTTCAAATCATTATCGCGAGGGACCACAATTTAGAATTTGTTGCCTGAAATGGCTTTAACTATGCTTAGAGATCAGTCAATAAGCCAGCTTGCAAATTTGTAAATAGGTTAAAAAAATTGATTAATTTGTGTAATTTCACTGTTTTATTCGTTTAAAATAATAAGAAGCATATTTACTGCACGTCCCGGAGTGGAAGATACTCTCAGTATCGATCAACATTCAGAAATGAAGCGTTGCTTGAAATGGCTCTAGCCGTCTGTAGTGACCTGATCTGAATAGCTAAGAACTTCCCCACCTTCTTCCTCATTTCTTTTCCCTCGCAACATACCTAATTTGGGGATGCCATAGTCTCACTGGGTCCAGACGGGATCAGTTAGGACACTTGTAAGGTAGATATTCACGTTTAAAAATATTCCCCCTCGTTCCTAATTGATTCCCCATCACCTACCATTATTTTTAAAATTGATTAGCGCAGACCATTGAAAAATTACGTATTTATCTAAAATCTTAAGTTAAAATTTTGTAAATGACACCAAATTCAAAGCAAACCCGTGTTACAGAGATCACTGATACACAATGAATTGAATAAGGAGAATTAAATTAAACAAATAACTTTGTATTAAACCACTATTTTTAAATATAATAGTGGTTTAATACAAAGTTCTTTGTTTAATTTAATTCAAAATGACGCCACAAAGTGATTTTGCGAAGTTTGAAGAAATGAATAAGGACACACTAAATTCTTTCCAATAACAAATTAGTTCCAATTATGAAATTTTTTATATCACAGGTAGGTTTCTAAGCTCCAATAAGTTTATCATTATAATTAAAACTGGTCAATACTTCGTTCAATCGTTTACTGATAATTGTGACTTTTAAGTAGTAACATCGATTTAATAACATTTCCAAAGGTATCACAAATAGCAAATAGATAATTTAAAAAAAAATACCAGACAAATTTATCAGTTGTTAAATTTGCGCTTTGAAAATAATCAAATTTAAAATATCCAGCTTAGAGTCACCTCTTTATACTATCGCTATATCACGATTCAATATGGTATGTAATCGACAAATAATATTTTAACAGTTAGGTAATGATCGCGCATAGCATTTTCCTTTTACAGAGGAGCCGATGACCAGTCAAACGATTACGATGGGCTCAATAATGCGGGTTTTTGGACTAACGATTCCGATAACGTCATCGGTTTAGAATTGTATGGATAAAACGTGTATCAATTTAATCTGAGCCTTGTTTATATATTAAACAGATAAAATGACGGTGTAAAAATAAATATGGGAGCTAAAAAGATTAGTATAAAGTATAAAATTTTAATCATTTGTCCTGCTGCATTTATGTCTACATATTTTGGAACATTTGAAGAGTATTAACCTGAGGCCCTAGCACGCTTGCTCTATAACGATCGATAGGATAACTATCAGTAACTTCTCATCGTTCCCTACGACAACTGCAGATCGCAAACGAATAGGTGACAGTTCACAATGACTAAGTGTCCTTAATATATTCGATATCAACTGTCGTTTATACGTTTGAGATTTGTAGTTGTCCTAGGGAACGATGAGAAGTTACCGACAATCGGTGGGTAACTTCATATCGAGCGACCGTGCTAGCACACCTGAGGCCCTAGCACGCTCGCTTTATAACGATCGATAGGATAACTATCGGTAACTTCTCATCGTTACCTAGCATGACTACAGATCGCCAACGAATTAGTGACAGTTCACAATGACTAAGTGTCCTTAACATATTCGACATCAACTGTTGTTTGTACGTTAGCGATGTGCAGTTGTCCTAGGGAACGATGAGAAGTTACCAATATTATAATATAATTGTATCCTACCCATCGTTATAGAGCGAGCGTGCTAGGGCCTCTGATATTGTTATAAAATCAGCATTGGAAATAACAGAAGTATTAATAATATCGTTATAAACGTTCACAGAATGCATAGTTTACTCTTTACATCTATACATTCATTTATTAATTCGAACTTAACATTCATGTTTTTTGTTATTTTTTTTGGAGTGTTATACCGTGTTACGCTACACATCTGCCCTGATGATGAACACTGTAACGTTGTCCGAAACGTTGGCCAAAGGAGGAGGTAACGTAACACGGCGTAACATCCCAAAATAAATAACAAAAATACTTTTGACCGTTAATCATATCTTAACATGGACGCTTTTATTTTCATTAACTTCATTCAGGAGGCCCAGAGGACAAAATTTCCCTCAGGGCCTATGTCATCTTTAGGGATGATATGAGGAGGGTCTTCGGTTCTGGGAAAGAAAAGGGTATGAGGGATGAATAGGAATCTTGGGGTCAATGTGTTCAGAAGTGCCAAACTTATGAATACTTCCCTCCAACTGCGGTGCAAGGCGATGGGTCGAGAGAGCCCATCGGAAAAGTCAAAAGGTTTCCCTCGATAAGACTTAAAAACCTCACTAAATAAACTTGGGCAGCTCTATTAAGTCACCACTAGTAGCGAACCACTTGGGGTGACCTATGGCAGGGGTGTTGATTATCTGCTAAATGGTTCCCGGTACGGCGGTATCTATACTTGCCTCGCAAGTTTAAAAACACAACAAAAACTTTGCTAAAATTATATATAGGTAAATTTAACTAATGTTATGTAATAATAATAAAACTAGCAGTAATGAAATACGATTTCACCCTGAAAATTAAAAGCCAATATTCTAACCCTTTTTTACACATATAATTTTTTTTATTTAAAGTTATGATTTTCAATTTGTTATCTTGCACGACCCGCAAATATTATTCGGGCAATACCCTGACAGTTCAAAGTTTAACGAATGGATTACCATGTAAATAGAGGGCCTAACTTAGTATGCCATGCAGGCGCTGGGTGAAAATTATACTGAAGGTGTAGTGGATTCACCGATATTGTGCTCTTTTTGCCAAGTTTTAACGCAATTTGCCATTGAAAGCAGCCAATCGTAAAATTTAAAAATTAATGTCATAGTATTTTCATATTTTCTCCAGATAACAAACTGGAAGTCAGCCGCTGAGGACAGGAGGAGTTGAAGGCGAAAGTTGCAGGAGGTCAAAGCTCGATATGGGCTGTAGCGCCATCGGAGAGAGAGAGAGAGAGAGAGAGTATTTTCATAGGACCACTATTGAAGTTGAGACTTTGGTTGTGACAATTATATATTTAGATACACTTTAAGGGAACGGCTTCACAGCCATTTTCATACAATTTAATATTTTGGGTAATATGTTTTTTTTAATCATTTTTATTTAAAAAAAATTATATATCTATAGTAAATAAGGCTAAATTATAAATCATCATTAATTAACTCACAAATATTGTCAAAGTTGCTTCTAAAATCATGGAAAAATTATTTCTTTATTTATCTATATTTTATAATTTAGTACACAAATAAATAAAATAGCACATATGCATACTAGATATTTGCTGTACCTTTTGATTAAAAAATAATTATTCAATTTCGTTGGGTGTTTTGGCCTCACTATTCATTATTTTTTGTATGCAAAACGCCACTCAGCCGTTCCTTTTTCATGGATTAGTTAATAGAAATTTAGGGATATAAAAAATATTATTTTCTTACAGAGCTTTCGATATTTTTGCATGAAACAAGTTGGTTTATTGAAAAACAAAATTTTTCTTTTGTATGTTTTGGAAAAACTACAAAAAGCATAAATTACATTTGAAAAGGGAGAATACGAAAGAGAGAAAATCTGGAGAAAAGCTAACTTTCACAAAGTTTTCCGACTTTCGCTACATTCACTTTCCGGCCAAATAATGTGGTGACGAATGCATAAATAAATACAGCAAGTCGGAAATCGCACAAAGCGATTTCCGCTGTGGATATTCTAGTTTATTTGTGGTCGCAAGTCTGAAAATAAAAGAAACTTATGCAGGAATTGAATAAAACATTTCATAAGTGAATTTATGCACAACAAGTCGTTCTGAAAAGAAAATTTTGTGAATCTATGTTGATGATATTTTCAGGCTGCAAGGATTATTTTTGGCTCCGAGGGAAATTGTACAAAAGCTTTTATTTTATATTGATAAGAAGATAGTGATGGCAATGATCTAGTCATGAGCATACTTTAACTCAATAAATATGATTGCCATTGTCATTACGCTGCCCTAGTGCTTGTATGTTCAATAGACCATTTGCAAATTTTACAGGGGACGTTTGTTTTTGTTTTTTACAGGCAAATTCTAAATAATTCTCGACTTTAGCCATCTCGTTTTATACATGTCTATTGAATACGGTATAAAACGAAATGACTAAAGTCGAGAATTATTTAGAATTTGCCCGTAAAAAAAAAAAACAAACGTCCCCTGTAAAATTTGCAAATGGTCTATTGAACATACAAGCACTAGGGCAGCGATTAGTAATTTTTTATTATGTTAAAGGCGTTTACATCAAAGTGATACATGAAATTATAAGTATACAGTGGTATACAGGAGGGAAACAGTATTATATTAAGAACAAAATAAGAATGTTTAATTGATCAGAAATAATATCGCTGAAGTGTCGGTTGTTATTATAAGTACATTGAGATAATATTGAAAAGAAATAAAAAAGAGACACGTACTTGTGTAATAGTAAAATAATACTAAACGAACGAATAACTTTGTGTACACCACTATACAATTATTTAATTAAAAATGTCACCAAAAACTTATTTTACGAAGATTGAAAATGAATTTGAATTTAGATAAAGGATAAAATTATTTAATGTGTGAATATAAATGTATTTATGTATGTGTGTACATGTGTGTATATGTGTGTACATGTGTATGTACGAATATATTTTTTAATACATATATCTATTAAGGAGCTAATCTGTACACATTGTTCCTTTTTTTTCACTCTTGAGGTATTCAACTTTTATTTTCATGTTTATTTTGTGTCAATTTTCATGCCCACCATTTTTATCTTTTTTAATGTCTGAAATTTTTTTTAAAATTTTTAAAATTTTTTTTTAAAATCCGTCTCAGAACAGACATCGTCTAGTGAGGCGGGTAACTTACTTGTTTATAAAATATTATTTTAACTAAATAAACGCCCGGGTTGCCGGCAATGAAATTATTAATTACATTAAAAAAATAATTATAAATGTGGGTTACATCCAAAAGAAAAATAAAGAATATGAGGTACTCTTAAGGTATAAAAAGTTATAATAATAGAGAACATTTTATTTAAACCAATTAAACATATGTAAAAAAGGTGACATCAAGTATATCACAAAATGACATATTTTAACTCAATAAATATGATTGCCAATGTTATTATGTGATAAAAATGCTAGATCACGGATGCATAATATTTTCCTCTGCCAAAAAAAAAATTATAATTATGCTGCTTCTCGTAAGAATGATAAAATTACTTATTATCAAAAGTTTTATAAAATATTTTTAACCGTTATGATTTTTTTTCAACACGTACGATGTAAAAGTATGTTGGATATAAACAGTTAATACAATCAACAATAAATGGCACCATAGGTATAATTCCTGAAAGCGTGTTGAAATGCCACTATCGAATATATAATATTTTGTAGACAGAATTCATCTAAGGAATAAGCTATTTGTTGGCAAGCTTTCTCGGCAGGTGCTAGACAAAGTGGACTGACTTTTATCGAAACTGTCTAGAAGGTATAAAAATGAATGAAAGAGTTTTCGAACTTTGCAGTGCCTTGCATTACAATTTGATCGTTTAAAATCAAACTTTGAAAATAGAGCCATCGGAATGGAAATTCAACACTTTTTTAAGCTCTGATACTCGTTTATAGGTAAAAGTTATTGAAGAATGATAATTTTATTTTTTTACATTGCATTTTTACTTTAACTTTTATATTAAAGCACATTTTGTCAGTAGAATTTTATAGTAGTTAGAGTAATATTATATTAAGTATATAATACTAGCTTCTGCCCGGACTTCGTCTACGCAGGATTAGTACTTTGATTAGCCTATTTTCCTTTCGTAGATCCCATCTATGTTTATACCAAAATTCTTAACCTATTTATTGAAAATATTTATAATTCTTGATTCGATTCAAGGGTGAGTACTTACAGTAAATTCGATAATTTAAATATTTCTAAAATAGAATTTTTGTTTTACAATCATTGTTTTTCAAAATATCATTCTCAAATTTTGACATTTTCTATTAAACAATAATTATTATTTGTAATACATGGAAAATAGCAACAAGCTTTGGGTATAAATTATAGCCTATATGTTATTCTGATGTATGAGCTATATTATTGTAAAGTTTCATTAAAGTCCATTCGGTGGTTTTTGCGTAAAATAGTAACAAACATACATACATTCATACAAACTTTCGCGTTTATAATATTAGTAAGATAAGATGACTTTGTTCTATTTTACTTATCGTTAAGTTTGTTTTGAAAGCATCATCTGGCATGGTGTGATTTTTCACTGAAAGCAAATTTTAATCATAAAAACATTTTTTAGTATTATATTATCATTCTCATTGAACTATGAAGATCGTATTATTTCCAGGTGTAAGTAGTGTTTTTCCAATCATCTCAGTACTTATATTAAATTGTTTAGTATAATATTAATTGTATTCACATGTAATCTGTTAAACTTAAATAACTTACATAATAAAACAACCACGAAAAGTTCTTGTTAATAAAACTACATTTTTAATAAATAAAAAATGGAGGTAGGTACATAAGCTCGGTACTTGAATAAATATTGGAAAGCAACTTCAATCTCTAATATGTTTTGTGAAGGGCATTTCAAACATCTCCGGGGCAATCTCTAGCTTTTATTGCCTATTTTCACATTTGCCGGGGAAAACGGACATTGACTTTTTTGCCTTGGGTCGTTCAACATTTTCTGGGTATTAGACAGAGGCTTAGCGATAAATTTTACGGACTCCAAGGCAAAAGACAAATGATATTGTTCCTACCTAGGTACTAAATTTTGATGGGGGTATTAACCAGATTAGTTTAACGCCGCAGAAAAATATTTAAAATGAGCTTGTCACTTATCTCAATAAATTCGTAAAACGTTGAAATTAAAGGTGTTTTTAAAAATATAATAAAGGTAAAAAATCAAGAGTCAGAATAATAGAAGAGTATGTATGAGAAGATGTATGAATGTGAATGAGTGAAGGAGTGTGTGCCAAGACGGAGTTGTTTCGCAATCCGTCCTCTCTGCCTACCCCTGCGGAGAAACGGCGTGATTATTATGATTATGATGATGTTAGTTAGTTAGTTAGGTAAAAAGTTTTCAAACCGAATGAAAAAAGAAGCACTTAATATTACTTCTAACATCTCGCCTATATTTTTAATTATTTTATACATTTCATATTTTGTAAATATCATTAAAGATCCAGACCAAAAAGCTACAAGAGTACTTACAAGATAAAAATGTCACCATTGTTTAATAAATTCCATTTTTTTCCATTAGTAGAGTACATAAATGAAATAATATCATTGGATCATTTTTTCATTTGTTAGATGATATTTTAATGAATATTTTGGAGTTCAATATCGAAAAAAATGATATTGCTAGCAAAACAGTTGTATTCAGTTGTGTTATATGTGACAATTTATGTACATTTCAAAATGTCAGAGGTTTTGAGTTTATCTATTTAATGTGTTTCAGCTTTATTGTCGATGTGATTTGACTGCCCAGTTATTAGATAATAGGAAATTACATGCCATCGGGCGACTGCCCAATCTGCCTGAGAATCGTGACGACACTGTTATTAATTCCCCTTCTCGCCAGGAATATATTACGCATAAATAACGGCCTCTTCCGATGACAAACAATAATTTATACATTTAAAAGGTTATGTGTAAACATTATCTTTACTGGACAATATTTACAACCCTAAGACGCCCTTACAGATTTATAGCGTACTTCACTTGATTTTAAATAGAAACAGGTAAATAGTCAATAATATTATAAATCTTTAGCCGTGTACTAAAAGTTCCAAAAAAATTTCTTGTACTGAATTGTGGTAAGATATATCTATGTATTTCTAATTATCATTCAATATAAACAAATACACCTTGTAACACAACTTTATATTTTGAAATAACAAATGTCAGGTTTCACTTATCTCAAGCTTCGTCAAGGCTTTTTATTTATTTATTTACACCTGTTAAGGTTTTTACATACATATAGCATTTTTTACAAAATTATACAAATAAATAGTGCAGGAAACGACACTTGCACAAAAATAAATATGAAGTAAAAATATGATTGAATTTGATCTAGAGAGTATGTAGGTAACAATTATTATAAGCAATAATTATTAACCTCAAACACTCATCAATATTGAAAAACTCTCCCGAGAAAAGATACATGTCGCCGACGGGACTCGAACCCGCACTCCTCTGTTTGCCGGTCAGGAGCTCTACCAAAGCTACGGCGGGTACCTTCTACCCGCCAAATGATTCAATATATACCTAGTGTTTCATTCAACAATTACCGCTTATTATATTTTTTCACCTGCAACAACCAACTTTATTTTTATATGAGAAACAACCAACTTTATTTTTATATGAGTGTTTCAGGCTAATAATTATTGCTTAAATAATAATTTTTACCCTTTGTGCTATCCATAAAATTTTTGTCTTAAACATTAGTTTATCAATTTAAAAAAATAATGAGTACGTAGGTACCTACAAAATATAAAAAAAAATCAATGGTATATTATTATAGGCAATTATAATAATAAACTTTATAATTACCTATATGTACCTTAACTTAACAAAATAACTTATAATACATTAAATTAACAAAATAGAAACATTCATCATATAGAGACAATGTTGTGTTCTCCTGCCTAAGTTTGTATAAATTTCGTAGCTTAAGAATTTCAACTACCTGTCTGAACATGTTTTCGTAGCACGAAAAAAGTTATTTCTTTTGTATTTTAGTATATAAAGTGTTCCGACGATATAAATCTGCTGTAGATATTAATTTCTTTAATGAAAATCGTGATGTAGTCTAAGACCAGTTTTCCATAAACGGTTTATTTGGATCGATATTCAATTATCATTAATCATGTTAGAATTTTTGACAGCATACGTATGAAATTACGGCAAATTTCATTTGCCAAGAAAAAAAATCAATCTAAAGATTTGAATTGATCGCTGTATGTTTTGTTGCTAGGCTCTGAGGAATTCGATTTAAGACATCAATCATAAAAAAAGTAATTGAAACATGTTCATATGTATATCAAGAAAGCTCAAAATTATTTACACATATTCTAAGATCTATCAATTATTGAATTCATTAGGTAAATACCTTTAAAATTGGATATTAATATATGCAACAATTGGCCATTGATAAGAAAGGACAAGTCCACTTTGCATGTCATAGACATCACATAATTTTTGCATAAATGCACTTGCAAAATGTATATGTTTTAAGAAGGAGAACATTCCACGCGTTTTTGTCTATCTATGAAAATATAATCAATGTAAAATTTACAAAGAAGAAGAAAACCGAAAAAAGTCACCGCAACAATCAGGCTGCAATTGAGAAACTTCGTGAAATTTATACGACCGTACACAGAGAGAAATAATAAACGCAATGTCGCCAAATGTTGACTAGGTTTAACCAATTTTTTTTTGTATAAACGTTAAATTAAAAAATACATACATTTTTAAAAATTACTTAGGTAATTACTTTTTATTTAAATTTTTTTTTAATGTAAAACTAAAATTTATTCACATTTTGCTTTGTGAACTTTTATTTTCAATTATGTAGAAATGTTTCGCTTTCGTCAAAATTCGCAGTTTTCGATATCGTTTTAAATAAAGATGGCTTTTTAAAAATTAATTGAGTTTTATTATTATTCAGCTAGTCTAACAGTTAATTAAATTTGTATTAAAAAAATATCGTAATACACAACACAACATAAAATCTACTATTATTCTACAAGTGTTCTATTTTAATAAGTATAATTTTATTCATGATTTGATTTGATCCACAGAATTATTATGACATCACATGTTTTTAAATATCGTATAGGCGTTTAGTAATATAGATATATAAATTATTAAAAAAGTTATCTTTGTGAAAATGCTCCTTAAATTTATTAACTTGAAACCACAACAAAATATCACCCAAGCCATTAAATTCAGTGATACTGAAGATAATATATTATTTTCCATGGGAATTGGAATGCGCGACGTGCGGAGCGATTAGCGACTTGGACATTCATTAAATTTTTGCGTACAACGCCGACAAAGCTTAAAAGCCTCTGAAGAATTTTTATTTTTACTTAACCGAGCCACTAAAGCACTGATCGAAGAAAAGATTCAATTAGTTGAAGAGGGACGAATTAACGCTTCTGAAAAAAGGCGAAACGTACAAGATTTATCGCATTTTTCTTGTATTATTTGCAGTACCAACAGTACGTGATTTGTAGTACGCACAGGGGTGTTACGGATATTCGCATCCGCATTCGCAAATGCGGAATATTCGCATTAATTCAGACATCTGCATCCGCATCCGCATCAATGAATGCGGAGCTTTTCGGATGCCGAATCATATCTGCAACACTTAACGACATGTAAAGAAATTGGGCGGGGCCAGAGTGGCGCGTGCCTCGCGCGTGTTCGCTAACTGACCAATAGGAATGCACACATTGGTGATAAGATCCAACAGGTTTTGTTTTGGTTTTCGATGTAATTCCCATTGTGAATCAATTACAGTGTTTGTTCACTGCATTTATCCAAGTTGTTTTGCTTGGTTGATGAATATTTCGACGTAAATATTAAGTAAAAAAGCAAATAAAAATGCCGCCACAATAAAAAGCAATATCTGGATTCATTTTGTATTACTATTTATTAAATATAAATCAAAATTTTTTAAATATATTTTTTTATGATAAAGCTTTAGACTTATATGCTAATAAGTAAGACTAAAAACTGATTTAGTTTGGTTCTCAAAATATGATTAAATAAAACACATTAAAATTAAATCGATTTTCATGTATTTATGTACTTAAAATTGAAATATCTTGAAATCTGCATCCGCATCAGCGGATTTAAACCTCTAATAATCCGCACCCGCATCCGTATCCGCATCCGCATCCGCATCCGCGGATCACAAAATTTTTGCATCCGCTATAACCCTGGTACGCACAGTATAAAAATTATCAGTTTAATATTTTTTACAATAAAACGGAATGAAGAACATTTAGTGATTTTTTTAATATGTGTTTAATAGACCATTGAAATTTCGTCTTATGTACCTCACGCACGAACATTTTGAATCAGTTCCGATACAATTTTGAGTAAAACTGAAGTAGCAAGGATTTCACTAAAAATTGTTAGTCTCATATTTTTTTCTACCTGAAATTTTATATATCGATTGTATTATGGGGCCAAGAGACCTAGCTATAAAAGCTCAAGCGTTATTAAGTTTGGCGTATTTCGGCATATCGGTTGCCGTAGATTCCCAACGGGAATGTATGACGAGCGATGTGCTGAAGTTAACCAAGCCAAAAAACGCTTGAGCTTTTATAGCTAGAGTAGTATCATTTGTTCAATTTATTGCCAAAAAATAACATTTTAAAGTTTGAGTCTTAATTTTTATTTTTAACTTAATAGTTCCTCAATAGTATAATTTTTTTAATTTATCCCGTATCTTTTTCTGATTTTTCGGTTCCAGATTATCGATTAAATTTCGCTAATATTGTCTTCATTAATTTTAAAATATTAAAGATTGAATCATTGATAAATATTAATTTAGTTTTCCAAGATATTTATTTAATCGTGCTTATCTAGGAAGTCTTTTTATCGAAAAACTTACCGTAGTTTTTCAATGCATAGTGTCTCTATTAAAGATGACGCACGGCGTCGTGGTTCATGATTGAGTCTCTTCATGGTGACGGTAATGTCATAGTTTGTGACATTTTAATGATACCATTGCGTGCAGGACCAATTAAAGATTCTACGAATTTTGTAAAAGAGGAATTATCTTCTACAATTCCTTTTCTATCTTAGATTATTAGTACTTCCCTAGGGCAGGGCTATAAATATCAATAGCCATTGGGAGATGGATTTTCAAAAATAGCACTATTTTAAAAGCACAAATTTAGCAGTAACTTTTAAATCAATATTTTTTCATCTAATTATTGTGAATGGTAAATTTATGGTTTTTTTAATTCGACATTATTTTGTATTTTTTTTTTTAAGTTTTTGAATTTTTTTACATTAACTTCGTACAGGAAGCCCCGTGGAAAATAATTTCCCTCAGTTCCTATGTCAACTATGAAGATGCTGTGTGGAGGGTTTTTTTGAGAAGGGGAAGGAGTGAAAATGGTTCTTGAAGAAACCCATATTGTAAGAGGGAGGAAACATAGAGGCCGGCAAATCGTTCTACAGCCGAGCTTTTGAACTCAAGAACGAGTCGTAGAAACGACCCGTTCTATGCACCGGTGCCAAGGGGATCAATGATGCTAATTCCTCGTAGCATCTTTCATTGAAATACCGGTAGAACAAAGATAGCATTTCCCCCCGATGCCTGTGCTCTAAATATTGCAATCCGTTTGTCAAGAGTCGAGGGTTTTTTCCAAGTATTATAGGGCTCCAGATCAGATATGGCTGCCAAATTCAACCATGGAGGGCACTTGCGATTTGTACATGGTTAGCAGTTTTATACTATTAAAGTATCTGCGGGCCGTGATATGCGATAGATGGGTAAATGAAATGTTTCAAATCACATGCAATTAATGTTAATTTAAATAGTTTAAAATTCAACCATATAACCCGAACACAGAACATAAAAGTAGTTCGCCGATTGGTTAATTAAAGTTTTAAGCAACAATTTCAAATCTAAATGTGGTTTAATGAAGCTCTTGCAAAAAATCTTTACTGATGTCAGAAGAAATTACGAACCGCAAAAATAGTAATGCAATACCCTGTGCACGACAATACACTTTAATGTACCAACAAAGGAAATATAACACAAACTAAAATAGCTGAGAAAAACTGAAGAGTTTTTCTTTTTATAATTATGATAATGTAATACTGCTGCGTGCTTATCGAAGACGGTTTTATGATAGCCATATTTATAGCACATAATTGCTTAATTTCCTGTTTATTATCTTCAACTACTTATTACATCATTTCCACAATAGATTACTCTAAAATTTCTTTCTATAACCATCTGGTTTTCTTGTGGGATTCTTCTGTTTTATTTTCAAAATAATCCACAAATCAGAATAGGTGATTCAGGTTTGATTAATCTCAATTATAAAGCATAAAAATTGTTTTATATAATAAAAAAAACTACGTGAGACATAAAACGACGAGTTTTTTTTATAGATAATAACACTTATGCAGTTTTTTCCATACATATTTATTTACGTAAATGTGACTATATTCATTTCGCGTGTCCGACTATTTTCAGCACCCGAAAAATTTGTATATTTTTAGCGAAATTTGAGGTATTTTTGTGTATTTTGAGCAGTATTATTTTTTAACCAAAAGCAATGGAATTTGTAGCAAAATAATGCAATGTAAACTTTTTGTTATTTTCCATCAAAAAAGTGGCGGAATGCCATTTATAAAACTAAAATGAATGACAGTAGTAGCACACTGTATTTTCGACGTAAAGTTAGCTGAGTTCAATTTTATTTTCGACTACCATAATACGGACGTGTGTCTAGTGTGGTAGTCGAAAAGTATGTAAAAAACTGTATAAAAAATATGTTACGAATAAATAAAAAAAATATAGCTTTTAAACTTGTCATAAACATAGAAAAATAAATATTTAGAATGTATCAATGTTATTTTATCATTTTTAAATACCAGAAAATCGTTAAATTGAAAAAGTTATTTGAAAGATTTTCCGCTCACGTGCAAACTGAAAAAAAAAACAGTTTGCAATTCAACTCGCTATCCTGTGTATGTCAATGTGATGGTCCGCACACTACACAACTTCTCAAAAACCCGTTGTCAATGGCAACGCAAACGGTCACTCGCATCTCACCGCGCCAGTTAGCGCCTCCGCCCACTCAGGCAACTGAAAACTCTCAACTGCCAACTGTCTTTGTATGACAATATGATGGCCCGCACATACACTATCACACAAAACCCCGTTGTCAATGGTAACGCAAGCGGTGACTTGCGACTTGCTCTACTGGTTGCCCTGGGCGGCCATTGTTCTTCTTCTATGGTTAACCAAGCTTTTTGACCAATCAAGACAGAGAAACAGACGGTTTTAGTTGGTTTTTAGTTGCCTCAGTGGGCGGAGCGCCTTACCATTGCCGGCCGTTGCCAGCCGTTGCCAGGTTTCCCGGTTGCCATGGTTGTGCCAGTTTTGTTGTCAGTTTTCGATTTTTTTTGTTTGTTAGTCGTGAGCGCCAATATGACAGCGACAGACGAATGACATGACAGCTAAAGTATTCCTCGTCTTTGGTTAAAAAAGCTACGACAATTACTGAAATCGTAAAATTGAGTAGCACCCTGATAGAAGTTTGGTTGGAAACCATAGCAACCCGCCAGTTTTAGTTTGATTTCAGTTTCTCCATGAGCGGATGGCCTATATTCGAATTTTAGTCAAATTCGAAATCACAACATGATTGTTAGTTAGTTACAAACATATTTCGTGTTAGAATTGAAATCAAAAATCTATGTTATGCAATTAAAACAGTCTTATTAATGCCATATGGCAACAATTTATCAAGTTGTAGAAATGTCGGTAGGTACAATTGTACACAGAACACAGAACTCATTATGTCTAGGACAAGTAATCGTATAGTACACGTAATACGACTGAGAGTACAATAGATTTGCAAGCTGTACGCATTGTTTTTAAATCACAGATCATGGTAGGTAAGTACTCGGCTTTACAATCATCAAACGAAATCTGTTGCTCAATAATTGAACACAATGATAGTGATAAAATTACATGTACCGTATTAAATCATACGTGCTTCACAACATTATTGTCTTTCTACTCATGTTTAAATTCATAGGTTTATTTCATTTATTTAAGTCATGCGAAAAAGAAATCTTCAAATAAAAAAACTATGTTAAAACAGAAAAAAAAAACTGAAATATCAATTTTCAGTGCAATGTTAAAAATTATCCAATCATGTCAATAAAATGTAAATGTATTTTTATTATAACAAATGAATAAATAAAAATTAATAAATTTAAAAAAAAATCACGCTAAAAATTGAAGGTTCAGGCAGGGAAATAGCAGAAATTTATTTATGATTTTATCGACATTACATTTTTGTATAATATGCAAAGAATAATACGTATTTAGTAATAGCGCTCTTGATGTGATATTTCACAAAAACTTATTCAAGTTGCAATTATGTTCTCCCCGAGAGTTGGTACCTCGAAATTTAATTTTTTTGTTCATTATTTACCTTTTTTATTTATTGTTTACGTGTTTAATTCGTAGAACTGCATTTAATATTTTAAAATTTTTATTTAAATTAAATAAATTAAAAAAATATATGTTGAAAATCAAAATCGATTTAAAAAATAATTAATAATAACTCGGTACGAACGTAGTAAAAACGAATTTATTTACAGGGTTGATTTTTTGTACATAGACCAGTAGTTTTATTATTGATGTATTCATGAAAACATGTTTTATACTTTTGTTATTCGGCGGTACATCCTCTCTTCACACCCCGTCGGGGACACTTAGTTATATTTTGTGTAAGTAGGTATACCGTATTTTCCCTAAACTGACTGCTTATTGTATAAGAATGCCGAGAGGTCAACTGTCAGAGGATCAACTGTTATGGAATCATAGATTGTTGAAAAAAACAGTTAAACAAAACAAAAACTAAACAAAAAAAAAGTAAAAAAAGTTAAAAAATAAATATTTTAAATCAAATTTTTTTTTAAAATTTTTTTGGTTAATTATTTGGTCGGTATCAAATTATCGAGTTGAGTTTTGATGTGTTACTTACTTTTTGTATGTTATTTTTATAATATAATATTATTTTATTTTAGGCACCAGATTTTCAGGTCCGGGTTTTTCCGGGTCCTTCATACACTTTTCCATATAAATGATCATCTAGTAAATCCACGTTATGCAAGTGTATTATATAAGTATAATTAATACAAAACAATACAAGAACATGTTAATCTACCAAACTATTAAATGGGAATATAATTCACCGACTCCAGATATTTTCATATCAGAGGGTTCGGCTCGGTGGAATTCCTAATTTGACCGATAAATCCTACAGATCCCTCAATATAAATATTAAAAAAATCTTTCGTAATCCTACATGTATTTAAAATGACTGATTTTTGCATTTTTATATACAAATTCTTTGACAAATCTAATATGCCTAAATTTTTAATGATAGAGCTAGGTATAATGCCAGTAGCCGAAATAACAAATGGTAATATTTTATTATATTATATTGTGAGTTCCAAAATTGTACTTATTATAGTGTGAGGTTAGAAAAAAAGAAAATGAAACAAAAGTTATTAATGCAAATTGTCGATCGCAATACTTTGAAGGTTGAAGAAATAAATAACTTTATTTTTTTTAAATAGCCAGGGCAGAATGTAAAACTAAAAATGTTTGCTAATTTCCGACACATTTCGTAAAGCTCTTTACATGTTGTTGTTGATCGAGAGTACCTACCTACCTATAATATTTTGTGATTAACGATATGAAAAAATAATGTAACCCGTGAGAAAGAAAAAACCTGTTTCGGTATGCATTATACGAAGCAGGTTAAATATATTTTTATGGGCAATGGGCGTGTGAGGAATACGAATTGCGAAATGATGATAGGAGATGTGTGAATCAGATGAAGAAGTAGGAATGCTAAAAACGTTGTTATAATTTTATCTGATTTCGCCCTGACAATATAAGGGACCGAGCCTTCACTGTCGTACTGCCGTACTGTAATCCAAGTACCAGGATAAGTTAAGTTATTGGAATGATTTTAATTTTTTTAAATCAAACAATCTTCAAAGAATTAAATTAAAACAAATAACTTTGTTTAAACCACTAATATAATCACAATTACCTACATGTTTCAAAACCCATGGTTTCTTCAAAGAGATCATTCAAACACAATAACATCATTAAAATATTGAAATATTTAATTTTGCTCAATGTAAAGGTCTATTATTTATGATTTGACTGACGAATGACTATCCAAATACTTTCTTTCTGGATGGGTTGAATAGGTAAATGCATGCTTGCAAATATTATTATAATTCTTAATTCTAATGTTTATGTCTGCATCTGAACTTTTGAGATTTTGATGAATTAAATTGATACATTAAAACAAAAACTACAAAAAACACGTCAATTAATCAAAGTGATATCATGACAATTACTGAGATTAAATTTTTACTTTGGTTTGAATAAAATTTTAATATTGTAACTAATATCGTATTTGTATATGTAGTATATAGTATATATTATGTAGTATATAACAACCGTTCTGTAAAGTGCATCTCAACACAGGCGTTTCACTCCTAGTGAGATGGGCAATACGTCATTACTTTATTTATGTGTAATATTGAGATAATTAAATAAATAAAAAATATTGTCTGCAAAGAGAAGATTGAAAACATTGTGTTAATCTAACAGTGTCATTGCTTGTATTTGCTTGTAGTTATGAGCAGTTTTTTTTTAAATGAAACACTGTTAACATTGTTTGAACCGCTTCGGAACCAGCGTTCCTTCTTCAGGGCAATATAGACTAACTTGTGTGTAAATATATTAATAAGTTTGGGGGAGGGGGGGGGGGGGGGGGGGGTGCTCTATCCCCTATGCTTACCCTCCAGCGAAACGAAATTTTCAAATTTGCTGTGAATAATCAGTTTTTTAAGTCAAAATTAAGATAGCTAATTATGACCATACTTCTTTTCGTTTACGATTACCCTGCTTATTACGTACATTGACCTATTATGTCGTAGTTATTTTTTCTATCTCTCTAAACTATATTCAAAACCTTTTAAATGTTAAATAAAATAATAAGATTAGATATTTATGTAGCCCCTTTATTTACGGCTAGTTTCTGTGGTGTCCAGCATACAGCAATATGATAATATTTATAATTCCTACGTTTCTCTGTACACATATTTGTAATTGATGCTTGGTTCACTAGAGGTATCCAACACAGCTGGTGCGTTGATTCATGGTTGAAATGAATAACGAATAAATTACTAGACACCAGTTGTTTCTTTACACAACATACTACATTGCTTTCTAACGTATATGGATGCTGGGCACGTGTTCTATGCGAATCTTCGCAAAAATAATTATAGCCAAACTGTTTTAACATAAGGTGATGTGGATGAAGTAATTTACTTGAAGTTTTGAATTTAAATCGATTTTTTCAAAAAAAAAAAAAAAACTTGGAAAACGTTTTTCTGTTAAAGCAGTTTGTTTTATTATAAAATTTAATATAATTGTTAAAATATTAAAAATATGAATTATAATGGTAATTATTTTTTATACGTTTTTTTATTGTATATAGTTTGAAAAATATAACTACCACCTTTTACAAACAATAATTGGGAATCATGAAAGCGTAACTTTTTCAAGTTGACATTCCGTCCGATTAATTATTTTAATCCATTAAAAACAAATTTACTCCCTAAAAATACAAGAAATAACTTAGATTGAATAATATCAATCAAAGCTATTATCATCTACTATTTTAACACTGTATAATGTAAAAGTTGTGTATTTATTTTAAATAAAAAACCTATAAATATTAAATAAAAAATTTAAAAAAACCACGGTACTAATATAGTACCATATTATGAATACGAACCAAATTCATTTTTAGAAAATAATTTCTTTAAAATTTACTATGATAAAACTATACTAACAGACATACCAATTAGTCACAATAGACCCGATATAGTTTTACATGACAAAATTAAAAAAATAACTTATATCATTAATGCAGCTATTCCAAATTCCTGTAAAATTGAAAAATCTGTTTCTGAAAAAATAAGAAAGTATACAGATTTAGGAAATGTAATTAAAAGAATTTGGCATTATCAGACTGTAAAAATATTACCATTTGTTATTTAGACTACTGGCATTATATCTACCTCTCTCATTAAAAATTTAGGCATATTAGATGTGTCAAAGAATTTGTATATAAAAATGCAAAAGTCAGTCATTTTAAATACATGTAGGATTACGAAAGATTTTTTAAATATTTATATTGAGGGATCTGTATGATTTATCGGTCAAATTAGGAATTCCACCGAGCCGAACCCTCTGATATGAAAATATCTGGAGTCGGTGAATTATTTTCCCATTTAATAGTTTGGTAGATTAACATGTTGTTCTTGTATTGTTTTGTATTAATTATGCTCATATAATACACTTGCATAACGTGGATTTACTAGATGATCATTTATATGGAAAAGTGTATGAAAAAACCCGGACCTGAAAATCTGGTGCGTAAGTAATATTTTTTGTTGGACAATTTAAGCATTCTTAACAATATAAAATAGCTAATATTTATTTTTGGGATTAAACACCGAGGGCCTAACTTATGTGTCCATTTTAATGTAGGGTAGAGAGTCGTTTATGAGAAGTGTAAAATTTAAAACAGGTTTTTTAGTAAGGGGATAACTATTATAACTAATAAAATAAATAAATAATAAGATAAATATTATAACTAATAGACAAAAATAATAAAATTTTCACAAAAATATTTTTTTTACAGCAAATGGAATCGCGTTTCACAAAATTCATGATAATCATTCTTAATTGTCGCCCCCCGGTGACCATTGGTTTTTATAAACGCTAACAGTTATTTTTTCACAAATTTTAATAAAATTCTACCGTATTTAATAAAATTTAACGATGAAAACTTCTGCAATAGTTCAAATAGTATCAATTTTGCTGTTAAAACAAAAATACTTAAAGCACGCTGCACGAAGAAAATCACGAAAACAAATCTTGGTATTGGATAATAAAAATACATAGTTTTTTTTAAATAGTCTTTTCTTCTTGGAAGAGAGAAATATAATTCACTTTTACGGGGCCAAGTGTCGTAACTTTTACTTCCTGTATGGATAAGAATCTCAAGAATATGATAACTTTGGCCATTAATTTTTTTTAAATGGTGTTTAGTTTTCATGACAAAACTATATACGTTTGATGAAGATATGTTGATTTAATCTAAATTGGCCAAGAAATAAATGCAAAACATTCGAATTATAAGCAAAACCGATATTTGTAGACCACTCTTTTTTTATTTACCTTATATGTACTCTTTTACTACTCTAATATTTTTCTTAAGTATGAAAAGTTGGCATTTGAACCTATAATTATTTTTAATAAAACAAATAATAACTATTTTTCAATCACTGAAAAGCCTCTTTGGGATATTTATAACTTATCTATGATGAATTAAAAAAAAAAATTGTTTTGAAAATTTTCCCAGGAAGAAAAACAAACTTTTAAATCTACAAAGTTATTAGGCTTTTAAATGTCATATACATAACTAGTAGTTCTGTGAAGTAGGTATCGCTCCAAAAATAATTTTTCTGATTTTCTGTTATTTAATACATCAAAGCCAAAATTTTCTCTGTAATCATAATACTTTGTAAGTAGGTAGGTACTTAATACTTACCTACTTAATTATAAAGCATTCATTTTATGTAACATTATTTTTATTTCAAATGATGAAATTATACAATTTGTCCGAAGAAACGTCACTATCTCAATGACAATTCTTTTTCCAAACTTTTTTAGGCAAATAGGTAGCATAATATTGAAAATATATGCGAAAAAGAAAGTCAAAATGAACACGACGATTTCATATTAATTAAAAAAAAAAATATATATATAGTTAATAATTATTGACTTTTTTATTTATTTTTTGGGCATGATGTGAACATTTGTTATAGGGTTGTAACCGAATTATTTTAATCCATTATTTTCTTTAATGGGTGTAATGTTATTAATCTGTAAATGTTTCCAAAAAAATAAAAAAAATAAAAATAAAGAAACATTGTCAAAGTTAACCAACCAATCAATTTGGCTTGCTTGAATAATGAGATGGATGCATTAGATTTTTTAAAACTGAAACGGAATGCACAAATTTACAGATGAAGTGCAAAATGGTCGAGTTAAAACAGGACTTTGCTGCGCGTAGTCGAAAAGATTTTGTGATGAGTGCAAAAAAAGCGTAATTAAAATTTAATTTAGAACAACATTCCGAACTACAAAACGCTATTTTTTACTATATTTAATAACTAGTTCTCTTTTCTCATTTCCTCCCCTATTTATATCAGTTTCACAACATTTCCCAATTATGGGTGCCGCAGTCCCACCGGCTCCGACCGTGGGCCTAATGTGGGGTATTTACATTTAAAAATGTCCTAGTGTCACTTATCAATAATTTGAAATGCTGTTATAATCATGAAAACTAACATTTTGACAGTTCATGGTCACACCGAACAAAATGCACGTTTAACGTTCACATAATAATAATATACCTCACGCTATCGATGAAAAAATAACCAGATTAGTTGTTACATTACAAAGTAGCTTATCGGCACATTGTACTACCATTACCAACACTTATTAAATATTTGGCATCAACTAAAAATAACACGAAACTTTCACTTTAACGAGTTCTAAACATTAAATATTCGCGTGTTAAATCCACTTCATAACAATAATTGCACAAGAAACCGCCGACCGTCGAAAGGGGTTTAACTCTGAACAAATTCAAACTAATCTCATTTCTTTACAGGCGGATTAAGACTTCGTAAAATTTCGGCAAACCTCGGGATTTGTTCGCGCCGATGCGTGTGTTCGGCTTCATATTTGGGCTGAGACTGTTTAGTTCGGATTTGGTGTTGAGAGCAAAGAACATTCGCTCCGGAGGCTGTTTGTGAACCATCAGACTATATGACGTGATCTAATTTGCAGCGAATATGCCTGACTTTGATTTCATGCAAGGAACTTACGCAATTTAAGTAGATACGTTATGTAAACTACGCATGCCTTAATTGATTTATACCTTTTTGGGCTTCGTGAGAATGGAGTGATTTAATTTGAAATTGACCCTGAGTTGTTCGAGAATTTTACCTACGCTGACATAATTTATGTATAAATCCATCATCGATAGATAACAGATCATGCAGGTGGCGGGCGATTGCAATTCAATGGGTAAAGCGAATTTTCTACACATTTTCACGAGCTCAAAAACCGATATTATGTATTTAGTTTAAGATATTTCATTTAGATGCATGCATGGAGAAAAATGTTATTCTAAAATAAGATAATTTTATTCGTAAAAACGGGACTGAAGTTCTTACGAACAAATTAACAGTGTTTCAATGTTTATTGGCGGGAAAATGTAAGAATAATTTGTTGATATACGTACGAAATTACGTATACCAACACATTATTCTTACATGTTCCCGCCAATAAACATTGAAACCCTGTTAATTTGTTCGTAAGAACTTCAGTCCCGTTTTTACGAACAAAATGACCGTATTTTAGAATAACATTTTTCTCCGCGTGCAAGATTATTTCTTAGTAGTTTTTTTATTCTCATTTTTTAATGTTATAAATATGTAGGTTCTTTTCTCATATTCCTCATTTTCTAGAGCGGGGTTACCAAGACTACCTGAAAAGAATGCCTTCGATTTAACAAAGGTGGAAGAGGGTGGACATACATATAACGTTTTTACATACCTAATAAGTAATATTTTTGAACTAGTAAAATAATGTCATGGAACTCGGTAAAACTTTTTTCTAAACTTTAGTTGAAGTAAATATTAATTTTTTTTAAAAAATAAAAATATTTATTCATAAAACATTTATTATTCCTATATTACTTTAAATCTGTAATGTTAAACATAATTGTTCATTAAAGCATATACCTAAAGCTTTAATATCCATGTTGAAAACTTTCTAATTTTTAAATAGGGAAAACAAGACGAGCATAGCTACCCCGTCATTGAATCGGGCGCAAATGAGAAATATTCGGAGCGCGATACATATCTCAACTTTGGGCGCATGGCACAGGCTATAGGGTTACGTTCCCAAAAAAAATATTGCGGTTTATTTTGAACTGGTTTTTGAAGAACATTTAAAAAATGTCTGATTAGTTTGAGGACAATGTTTTATCCTATTTTTGGCGCCGTCCTTGTGTTCGTCGCTTGAAAACATTGCGTTGGCTTTAGCCGTGTTTAGTGAGTAAATTTGAATAGCCAGATACTTCCCCACCTTAATTTTTCATTTCCTTCCCCTCCTCAATACCTTCAGCTTTAACACATACCCCACTGGCTTTAGTCGCTTGGTAGCATTTGGGACTCTTTTGTGTTGATATTATGACAATGTTGGTGAGAAACTTCGTTAACATATCGTAATTTTTTTCTTACTTGAATTTACGCTATTTTCTGTAAGTAAATAAGTAATATTAATTTTGGAAAGCCTAAAATCTCGGTAAATTCTCGTAGAATAATTATGACAATTTTCATAATACATAATATTAATTTGCAGATAATTATATCCAAACAGCATTTTTTTTTAAATTTCAATCCTTTGTACGAAAAGGGTTGTCTGCTATTACGGTTTCAGGTATGATATTTTCGTAAAAGTTTTAAATTGAAATCATAGGTACGTATAATATTTTTTCCTCTTGCGAAAAAATGTAAAAACTTTTGGGGGGTTGGGGATAGTATTTCAAGTTTTTCTTCGCCGGTTATATTAATTTTCCTACCAGAGTTTGGCATCCAACGACGAAGCTTTCGTTCTGAAGACTGCCAATTGTAATACTAATCGGCAATCTTTGAACCCAAACTTGAAAAAAATAAATACGGATTACTTTCCCGCCTTTTCATAACATGTATCTTTGCGTCGATAAAAAACCCGGGGAAATTATCGTTAAACTGAAGGCTACCTAAGATTTTTTCTTCCAATAAAAATAAATTCCTTTTTTCATAAAATGAAAGCTTCTTCTGCGAAGAGGTTTCCGTGTCCCTTAATTTTTATCATATAACACAAAGTACACAAAATTTCGTTTACATACACAAACTATTTTGCGTAAAAAAAGGCATCACATGATTTCACTCTGTCAAAAACAGCACTCGAAATTCAACTGATTTGTAAATAAAAATGTTGACTTTAAAAAAATTTTTGTTCAAAAAACAAATTCTTCGTAAGAACTTTTAAAGACTTTGAATTCTGAACCCGTTCACAAAGTTGCGAGAAACTATAACTATTTTTCTTTCAGTGACATATTAACCACCCGGGCAGCTTGGGTGGTTACTGGGAGGGTTAGAATAATAATTATTGCCGCCCTGAGGCCCTAGCACGCTTGCTCTATAACGATCGGTATGATAACTATCGATAACTTCTCATCGTTCCCTACAACAACTGCAGATCGCAAACGAATAGGTGACAGTTCACAATGACTAAGTGTCCTTAATATATTCGATATCAACTGTCGTTTGTACGTTTGAGATCTGCAGTTGTCCTAGGGAACGATGAAAAGTTAACGACAATTGGTCACCTGATCCAGTAGGTTTCTGGTAGAAGCACTTGCTCACTAAGCAACTATTTTTAATTATTTACAGAAACAATCACAATACTAACAACGAAATTCTTGAATATTTTATATTGGTGTATATTGGCTTGCCATAATTTTATTTTTTTTATTTTTTTTTATAGAGAATACCTCACAAGAGTCCCAACAGCTCCCGTCTGGAGCCAGTGAGACTATGGCATCCCCAATTGGGGTATGTTGTGAGGATGAAGGTAAGTGGGGAAGGGAAGGAGATAGGGAAGAGGAAGGTGGGGAAGTACCTGGCTATTCAGATCTAGCCACTAAACACGGCTAAAGCCATTATTAAGCAACGTTTCAATTCTGAATGGTGGTCTTACACCAGGGCGATACTGAGAGTATCTTCCACTCTGGAACGTGCCGCAAATATAGTATATATTATTTTTTTATTAATTAATTGTGAAATAACACAATTTAATCAAATAAAATTTATTTGCGCACGCCGGGTTTGAACCCGCGACCTTCCAATTGCGAGTGTGCAAGTGTCGTACCACTCGACCACGGACGGTCGTCATTATAAATGGGAATAAGAAGAATTCGACAATGAAATCGTTTATTGACTGTTTGTGAGTGCATTAATAGTGTAATGGAGCTTCGTGAACATTGTGAATTATTATACCCATACCTGTTACTAAATTGGCATTATTATTTTCTTTGAAAACTTTCAGTCTGATTTGAAAATGTACAAATTAAAATAAGAAGTTAGTTAATTAGAACTAGAGCACACCCGTGAAAAATCTTAAGTTTAACAAATAGAAAAGTAATAACTCAGGATATAACCTCTAGAATAGAATAAACACATGTCAAAAATTAAAAAAATTAAACACACATTTCAAATATACAATTATGAATTAATTAACAAAATTATTTTGGTACCTACTATATCGCTTATCTTAATAGTTCCCATAATCAGTTCAAATTTTGAAAATCAAAGCAAATTACAGTTCTAGAGGTCATTGAAGATATTATTTTTAATTATTAAGCAAAGCAAAGGATTATTGGCGGAAAAATCTTAATTGAAAGAATAAATATCTTAATAAAAGGGAATACGTAGAGACAATATTGGATATAAAGTTGCGCAGAAGGATATATATATATTTTTTAATATGTTTATTCCGTTTTAATTTTACAATATTTTATTTTACAAATCTTACAAAACTGATCAATCAGTTTGATTGTAATATAATATACAAATGGTTGTGCGTAAAAAAAAGTCGAATGTATGATGACGTGGTTTTGATGTAGTAATCAAATTAGAGGAAACTCTTTCGGAACGTAGAATACATATTGTTCGTAATAACTTTGTACTATTGATAAATAAATAAACAATGACCAAAATCGGTTTGACCATTGAAAAACTACACGAGGGCGATAGACATAATCGTACACCCAGCTCGACTTGGTGCCCGGGTTCGGGCATTTTTATCGCAACGCCACAGACATTTCTTTCGGTCCTTTCTATCTGCCTATTATTTGTCCTCGCTATTTTTGTCAGTTGCTTCGCCCATTATTTTTTGATACTCTGAGAATTGTAGCACGATAATTCATGATTGTTTTTTGCCAAACCAGGAAGTGTCACTCAGTTTTACGAAATCGATACTCTGGCTCTGGTTCCGACAGTTTTTAACGGAGATGATTCGGTGTTTTGTTTCGTGAGTGCCTGGACTAGATTTGAAAGATAGGAATAGATTGAGAGGTGCTTTTGTCTCGTTGAGTGCTTCTCAAATTAGGGGCCGCGGTCACCTCTGCGATTTTCAAGTAATTTTTCGAAGAAAACTTCTTCTAAAAGCGTTTTACTTTGCGATTGGTGGCATTGTTTATTTAAATAAAGACACAACTATAGTTTACATTAATTTATTTATTTCGTTATCAGAAATTTGGAATGCTGTAAAGGACAGTACACGTATCCAAAAATTAATTAAAAATGTAATTTTTCACAAAATCGTCAAAATATTTCAAGGAAAATAAGTGCGTCTTTTACGACGTATATTTTAAAAATTAAGAATAAATCTCTTTTTTGTAAATTAAGAATAAATCTCTTAATGCTATAAAAAAAATACAAATAATTATTTAGTGTTCTGAAAGATCTATTCAATGTTATTTTATAATAAAGATATCATAATTACAGATCTACAAAAACAAAACAAAAAAATTGAAAAAATAAAAAAAAACCTTTTTTTCGCTCTCTTGAACAATTAACTTTTTTTTTCCAAAAGAAGAAAACACATTGTGACTTGACATTTTGAATAAATGAAAATAAAACTTTTTTTTAAGTCACTTTATTTTTATTTAACGTCTACCGGTTTCGGTACCTCCGTACCATCATCAGTACTGTTACAAAAATAATGTCTAAAAATACATTAGTACACATATATATACATAATGTTGTGAAAGAAGGGGACAGTAAACTAGAGTGAGAAATAGCGTCAGTTGTTGGAGGGAGGAGGGGAATGGGGGATAAGTGAAGCCATGGGGAACATACTTAAATTGGACTGACGGTTAAATTTAGTTGATTAATAATGATTAACTAGTTCAGGTTTTTTATAGTTCGCGGATCATTTAATTGATAAAGATCATACTTTTAACCACGATTCGGGAAATTATTAATAATCAACTAAATTTAACCTTCAGTCCAATTTTAAGTATGTTCCTCATGTCTTCACTTATCCCCCACTCCCTTCCTCCCTCCAACAACAGACGCTCTGTCCTACTCTAGTATACTGTCCCTTTCTTTCACAAAATTATGTATATATATGTGTACTTATGTATTTTTAAACATTATTTTTGTAACAGTCCTGATGATGGTACGGAGGTACCGAAACCGGTAGACGATAAATAAAAATAAAGTGACTTAAAAAAAAGTATTTTCTTTTCATTTATTTAATTAACATTTAGTGATTTTTAGCATTTCAAACTTCCGTGATAGATATAATAATAATAATGATTTTACAATAATAATATTGTTATCATTATTTTTCTACCGGTATTTCAATGGAAAACGCTTAGAGGAACTAGCGTCATTGATCCTCTCGGCACCGGGGCATAGTAGGAAAACACAACAATCGCGCACCTAACATATGTACACGATTGACATTTGTCACATGAGAATGGGTCCCTTCTACGACTCGTTTTTGAGTTCAACAGCTCGGCTCTGGAATTGCCGGCCTCTGGGTTTACTCCTTCTTACAACTTGGGTCTCTTCAAGACCCATGTTGAATTTTTTCATTCCTACCTCTCCTCAAAAAGACCGTCCATGCAGCATCTTCAAAGATGACATAGGCCCTGAGGGAAATTATTTTCCTCAAGGCCTTCTGTGTGGAGTTAATATTAAAAAAAAATTGAAATACTTTAGCAACTATAACAAAAAATATGTGTTAAATATAGTAAACAGTGGTTTAAATTATAGTGGGAACAAATTATTTTATATGCTCTCTGGACGAATATTGAAAATTCTCATCGCAATACCTAAACGTACATTTAAAAAAAAATATTTTTTTTTTTAATGTAACCATTTTTGTAACGCTTGTATAACCATGTAAAGGAATAAGAGTACCTACCTAGAAATGTCTAGGATTCCTTTATATTTATTTACCTACCTACCTACCTAGTATTTAAGTACCTACCTAGAAATATCGAGGATTTCTGTATATTTGAATTATGAATTATATTTTATTATATTGTTATTTTTCAAATGTCATTACTTTGGTTACACTATGTTATGTGGGTGATATTTTTAAAACATTATAAAAACAACCTCTATATGACAAATAAACTTTAATTGTCGTTTATTTATACTCCAGAGCAACACATTGTTTTATTTGTCATTTAAAACCTAAAGACAACAAACAGTCTTATAACCATTAAAGTTAAATTTAGTGCGATGTACGTAGACATACATCGCACTAAATAGGTATTTTGGTATTTTTACCATTATTTTAACTTTTAAAACAAACTTTTTGACAGGTTGTTGGTTCCGGAATCAAATACCAAACATTCCAGTTTGTACCACAAAGCTTTTAACCACACAAAAAACTGTTTTGTTTTCCTAATAAATTTTCCATTTGAAAACTCAATTTGTTACTTTTATTATTTCAATAAATTTAGGGATGTAATGAAAAAAAATTGCGGTAACATAAAAAGTGGTTTAATTAAAAGTGGTTTTTACTTTTCAAAATGCAGAGGAAGGGTGCTCGAAATGTTTTAATTTGATTAATAAAAGGACCAAATTTTTTTTTAAATTACGATTTTAATGAAAACGCATTTTTAATACAGGTACTTAGATATTCGTAAAAAACTTGGAATCTATTAAAAACAGATAAAAGGGATTGGGTTGCATATGTAGCTATCATGGCCAGAGTTGTCACGAAGGTAGTACTTAAAAAGATGCATATAATGCATACAACATGTTTCAATCACGGAATTGTATCTCAGAAATGAAAAACCCAGTGAAATTGAATTAAATGTAACATGTTAAAAAACACTGTTTTTTAGATTAGTTTTACACAGGAGGCCCTGAGGATAATAATTTCCCTATGGGCCTATGTTATCTTTGGGGATGCTGTGTGGAGGGCATTTTTAAGGAAAGGAAGGAGAGGAAGTTATGGGAAGGAAAAAGGTATGAGGGTTGGATAGGAATCTGGGGTTCAGTGAGTCGAGATCATCCGCCCACAAACCTAGACAAACCTCACCCCATCAACCCGGGCACCTCTGCTAAGTCACTAATCGTAGCTAACCACTTGGGGTGACCTATGGAAGAGGTGTTAATTATCCAATAAAAAGTTCCCGGGCGGCGGTACGCATTCCCGACTCCCAAATTGACAGTAAAAACTTGTTAAGTATTCTAAAACGTGAACAACACAATGCTAGGTAGGTATAAGTTATATCATACATGTAGCTACTCATTAGAAATAACCCAGCTACTGGTAATAAATTATCTAACTTCAGGAATTCAAATTTTTTTCAAATATTGGAACATGAAACAAAAGCAGGCTAGGTATACAAGAACATTTTCAATATTCCTTCCCTGCTGCTCGCTGATCATTGGGATTATTTGGTTTATTTATGGGATTATTTATGTCGCTGCTGCTCGTCAAGTCCAAATCATTTCATTTACTTGTTTTCATAATCAATATAATATAATATAATATTTATTATTGAATGGCATAGTATAAACAATATTTATGATAAAACAAATAAATGAAATGACGTGGACTCGACAAGCAGTAGGGAAGGAACATAAATAAACCAATCCCAATGCAAATTCCGGCGTGCGCAGATAAATATTATTTGATAGATTTGTGTTTTCATAAATTAATCATTTAAAATAAAATAAGGAATATTTGCGGCACGTTCCAGAGAGGTAGTTACTGTCAGTATCGCATTGGTGTAAGACCATCAGAATTAAAACGTTGCTTGAAATGGCTTTAGCCGTGTTTTGTGACTAATAGCCAGGTACTTCCCCACTTTCCCGCCTTCCTCTTCCCCATCTCCTTCCCTTCCCCACATACCTTCAGCCTCACAACATACTCCAATTGGGGATGCCATAGTCTCACTGGCTCCAGAAGGGAGCAGTTGGGACTCTTGTGAAGTTTCTCTATAAAAAAAAAATATATAAAAAACCTTCCCCTCGCCACTTACCTTCAGCCTCACAACATAACCCAAGGGTGCCACAGTCTCACTTGTTTCAGACGGGAGCAGTTGGGACTCTTGTGAGGTATTCATATAAATAAATTAAAAAAAAGTCAAAGATTGTTCTGCTAGTGTATGTTGTGTGTGCTAATGTATGTAGATGCGATATCTTGTTGTCAGCTCCAATCTTCTACGAGCAGGTATTACAGTATAATTTAAAATTGTTTTCTGCGTTTAGTTTTGGTGTAGCCTTCAATTACCGGGAACCAAGAACTATTAAGCTTAGCCACGTCGTCTTTATTAATATTAATGGTTTTTTGTGAAATTCAACTGCCTCCGTAATTAGGCCTGCTTAATGCGTTTTGGGTCTTCCCAGGACTTCAGGAACAAATCCAAAGTAATGGCCGGCGACTTTTCAGGATGGCCGAGTTAATATGTTCGAAAATTTTCTGATGTCCTTTTGTATATGGTCCATTCTGCCAGGCCTACGTAAACCTTTTTGCCTTGACAATATTAAATTAATATTAATTTCAATGAAAATAATTGACAAAATTATGTAATTTTAACACTTCCAATTACATATTGTGAACATCTCTGCCTTATGTAAGTATATGTAAATATTATTCGCAAATATGAAAAGTCTTCAGAGTGGAATCATGATATATTAGAACATGTTAACAAAGCCAAGAGTAAATAAAATCTTCAATTTAAAAGTAAATCCGAAGTAAATTGCCTCTTTCCAAAGGGCTTAAGAAAATGATGAAAAATAATTTTTCGAGAAAATCATCAAAATGAATGCTTTTATCGGAATACAACCAATACGCGAACTTTTGAACGAGAATGGTTGCCCTGAATAAAGTATTTATTAATTTTCCAAAAATAATCGTTTCTTATAAACATTATATACTATACGACCATTATCACACTGTTTTCACTTTTTGACGGCCTCCCGTAAAGACTTAGGTTGCGAATTAAACGTAAGAAAATAAATTTTATTTAATTAATTTTTATCATTTCACAACTAATTTATTAAAAAAATATATGTGCAAGTTATATCAGCACCTACCCGAAAGATTTTAACCAGTGATTGCTCAGCATTTCCGGGTAAATAATGTCATAATTTTGCTGTACAATGATCGTGTCCCAGATGTATCCGTATCTTTTTCTGAGTTTTCTGTTTCGGATTTTTGATTGACTTTCGCTAATATTATCTTCATTAATTAAAATATTATAATTTGATGTTTAACTCTTTAAGTTAAAAAGTAAAAATAAAAATAATATATTTTTCAACTAATAACTAAAAAAATCGTACGTCGCCACTGATCATACTGAAACTCGTCGCAATACGTGATTCGCTCGTAGGAGTGTGATGAGATAGGTTTTTCCACAAAGAAATTAATTAATGATTTGATATGACAATAATTAAAAATGAGTTTGGAGATTTTCACTTAGTTGAGAAAACCATCACGAGGGCGACATCTCTCGAATAAGCTGCGGGTTAGAGCGGAAACTGTTTTACGGATAGAAGGAGAGAGAGAGGTGACATGCATAGGAGTGAGACAATACGCCAAATCATTTAAGAGAGGGATCTCAACCAACGACAGATCTTGTTTTGTGTCATAAAACGATAAAAAATCGAATAAGCCAATGGAAATGTTATGTGGGCGTGTTGGAAGTCAGACAAAGGAATTGAACTTTACGCCTATCAATTATACGTTTGATTTATGGTTGAGAAAAGCACACGTGTCCGAGGGGGTCATTGATTGTTTAATAGTCTGGTTCTCACGAAAGAATTGAGCGATCAAGAACCAACGATTTGGTGAGAAAGATTTTCACATTTTATTATAAAAAATTACAAAAAAAGGGAACCAAAAGTGCTTGGGAAGACGGGTAGACTTTTCATCTAACTACGTGCACTTCAAAAAAGGTTCATAAGATTAACAAATATCATCAAATAGCAGAAAATTATTACAAAGTGACGTACATCAAAGAAGAAACTTTAGATGAATTTGGGAAGAAAATTGTTGAATTGAAAATTACATAGTAAATGTATATCTGTCAAAAAAAAACGTGGAATGAAACACGAAAAAACAGTAATTTTAGTCTGTGAAATGGTCCAGAATAATGGGTAGAATAGCGAATTGTTATTGATCGCTGACATTAGATACAAAGGGGGTATTGTTCATCTCAAGGAATATTCGTTACATGACTTCAGCATTATAACAGACCAATTTAGCTGGAATATTGTCGTAAAATTTACATGGGCCTTATGGAAGTGTTTATATTATACAAAAAATATTAAATTTAATGGGGAAGCGATTAGTTCAGAGTTCTCACCGAGTACGTACAAAAATTAACATCAACACAAAAACTTAATCGCTTTACATGAGCAAGGAGGAGAGAAAACTGATCAAACGAGGGGAGGGTCTTCGGTTTGATAGGAATTCGAGGGTTGAATTGGTGAAATTAGTAGAAAATTTGAATAAAAGACGTAAAAATTTATTTGACAAATACAAAATATAGAGGTATAGTTACTTGAAAACATGTGTTTAAATAGACATGGAAAATGATATTCTATAAATGCATAGGATATTTGGAAATTTAACGAGAGAGAAAATAAGATACGAGAAGGGTTATTTGTGAAAGTCCCAAATTAAAGTGATTGAATAAATACAGTCTTGGATGATAATTATTTATATGATAATATAACATATCAATGGGTTGGAGACAGGATTTCATAGAAAATTACGACATTATAAATAAAGTTCAAATTTACAACGTAAATAGAGTGAATACGATTTCAAATGGAATTATTCATAGAAATGGCATTAAATTTCGGAAAAATCAAAGTGTAACAAACATGAAAATTTTATAGAAAACATTTCGGTATGAGATTAATCGTGTTTTACAAGCGTAGATGTTTGTGGGGGCATAAACGGTTTAAGCAAAGTATGGACCTATCTCGAATTATTAAAAAGGAAAACAAGAAAATTATGTAATTTTACATAAATTTCTAAGTGCAGATGAACAAAGGAATCTGGGCAATTTGATGGAGAATTGTAAGTTCGGTACTGATAGAACGAGAGAGAGAGACACATAGCTTCACGAGCCATGAAGGGCTGTACTAAGATCTTGGAAGCAAGAATGAAAAAAAAATATATATCAAATACGAGTTGATAAAGTACATTATCTGATATCAAAGAAAATTCGTTTAGGCTCTTCTAGATCTCAGTGTGGTATTTATACGGGTACTTAGGGAAAATTCAGGCAGTCGTCGTTTGTCGGTCGGGAGATCTCAATAATATACCTTACGTCACGTCGTCGTTAAAGTGGTAAAATGAGTGTTTGGAATTTAAAAATAATTCTGATATTCGAGGACTTAGAAAAATTTAGGTCCAAAGTGCCAAGTGACTTAGAGTATTTCACGTTACAAAATAAAATAAAATCAATAATAGTTATATAATAGTGAGAAATTGTTATATCGAGTTTAGTAAAAATTAAAATGAATGAAATAAAAAAAAAAAAAGTTTAAAACCAAATAATAAATATAGTGATAAAATTTAATATCAAAGTGTATAAATCAAATAAAAGTTATTATAAAATTAAATAAAGAAATAAACCTTTTAAAATCTTTAATTAAAGTGATCATTTATCGTCTTTATTCGAAATTAAGAGTTCATTAAAATTGATAAAATCTTTAACGGTTATAATTTATTTAAAACACTTAGCAAATCTTTCATTGCAAAATAAAAATAGATAAAAAAATTAGTAGGAATTATATTTCGTTTAGAAAATGAAAATAATAGTAATAATCATCATCTTTAAAATAAATTAAAATTAAAATTGTGTGTTTGTTTAAATAATTAAAATCAATTTTTGGAGAGTTAATAATAAAATTTTTGCAAATTTCAAATTTAATTAAAATAAGGAAAAAGGGTCTCACTTGAAATATTTGATATGTATACATTTTAGGTAGAGGAAAAATTAATTAAGATTGTCGTGTACACCCGACGGAAAAGTCTTAATTCGGTAAGTCAATTATTTTCATAATTAATCATTTCCAGTTTAGAGATGGGGGGGGAGCAGAAAATTCGGGTAATTATTTATTTCAAGACGAATAAAATTAAATGATATTTATGTACTTTATGGTTTTGTATAAAAAGAATTATATATTGAAAATATATATATAAATATATATGTAATATATATATAAGTATAATTATAAACAATTCAAAAAGAAAAAAAAATTAAATCAAATCATCCCTAAATTGATTGAGTTGGATTCGAATTCCAATTATTATTATAATCAAATGAAAAGAACATTAAAAAAAAAATGAAAGCTATTTTATATGTACGTATGTTAAATGATATTTTGAATAAAAATATATATATTTATTATTTATTATAACTTACATATTATATTTGGAAAAATTGTATGTATCATATGTTCATTTTTCAGAACCAAAGGATGACACGTAAAATCGTGAAGCGTTCCACATTTTTATTAGATATTTAATCCAGATGGTTGAGATAGATCTAAACTACGCGTTTGACATTGAATGAGTTCCGAGGAAAGTACCCATTCATTGTGATATATGTGTTAGTAGGTCAAGAGATCGGAATGCATAAACATTTTTGAGTTTGTTTATGTTTATTATAAACATACCCTAGGTCAATTCAAGCGACCTTCGGCGTGTAACAACGTCCTTCCTTTAAATAAATATTGACATTCATGGACTACGATATTTAATTTAAACTTCAAAGCCAAGGTTAAGGAACGTTATCAAATTTAAAAAAAAAAAATAATATGAAATATTATTATAATATTACCACTCAATCAGATAAGAGTTATAGACTTTATAAAATTTCACACAAGTAGAGTTAGGTTTTTTTTAATTTCATAACTTTGTTTTTGGTGGATTATACCATGACATACAAGGTCGAGAACATTATGAATCTAATGTACAGTAATAGACTCATCTTTAAATTATTTGACGTTGAGTAGGTCAGGGGGATAAAGTATTTAAGGATCACCTAGGTTACCATTAAATTTATGGTAGGTACTTATCAATCTAGATGGGGGATGTCATTTCATAGGGGATTAATATCAAGCAAGCAATCGGGAACGATAGTTATTTCAAATAGTGGAGGTGAAAAAGGAAAATTTATTTTACAAGCAACATCTACATTTAACATTGGGAAAATCACGGGATAGTAGGAAAATACTACTGAGGTTGCACTCGGAGGAGGGAAGTTTTATATCAAACAGGCAATCGGAGACAAAACTATTTCAAATAATGGAGATTGTTAGCCATGGGTACGAAATGAAAATTCATTTAAATAAAAATAAACAAAAGAAATTAAATTGGGTATTTGAATTATCAAATAAGTGAATTAACAGATTCAAAGAAAATTGGGGTTACAAAATTTACAAAAGAAATTGAAGTGGGAAATTAAATATTTACTATGTTAGTAAATAGACAAATTCAGGGAATGAGAGAAAACAACAAAATAAAGTGTTATGATTACATTGAGGTTAAAATGGTTTGAGGACCATGTTATAGAATGTCATAAATATGTTCTATACAAATATTAGAGAGAGAAGAGGGGGTGTGTGATTGTAATTAATTGCAAAATATAGAGTTGATAAACTCTATCAAAAAAAATTATCAACCAAAACCAAACAGACGAGCGGAGTATATGTTTTTATGTTTACAGTGTTATTTATTTTTATATTATTAAGTATATATCGGGATACTTGGATCCGGGTGGTGTCAGCCCCTGATACTGAGGATTCTCGGCCTCGTAATGCCATTTGAAAAGGTGGACATTGCAGGTTATAAAAAAATTATGTATAAATATATATTTTTAAATGTACTATTCATTGGAGAATGTAATCCCGTCGCCACTAGACGTTTTTACATTTTCTCTTGGATGTGGCTGAAGGACGTAGGAAACCCGGCTGTCACAAAACTCGTGAGTATATGATTGTTGGGAAAACGAAACCGGTTCGCTTTCAGTAGTCGTAATTTTGGAGGAGTAGGGGCTTGGGTACGTTCGGACTCGGAGGAGGGCTTTTCTAATCCGTTGGAGAGCATGGAAGGGTTGATTTGGAACTCGGAAAAATCATTGAAGAGATTTAGCACCAGCCAATTAATTCGCGCTCAGTGATATCGGAAAGGTTTAGTTCGAATTCGATCAGTCGAATGTTACGCAGGAGGCAGGTGCCAAGCCATTGCAAACAAGTATATCCGCCTTCGTTTTCTATTCGATCTATAAAATGTACTAACCAAATAAAACAAAATTATATATGTATGTAAACCCACAATCTAGGACAGGCGAACGGGAGCAGACCAAATGACTTCATAATTGCACATTTTGCACACTAACTAACTAACAAAAAAAAGATAGCAATCAACATGTTTAAATTAAAAATAAAAACAGATTAGGATGAGGTTGAATCACAGTATAGGAGGGAATTTAAAAGCACATTAAATAAATTTATATAACTAAAAGTAACTACACATTCTGTTTGAGATTCAATTATCAACGGCAACGCCATCCAAAAGAATCAGGGATACCACAAACAAAATGTAATTAGACTTTAATATCATGAAAAAAAAATAGACACAACGGTTGATACGAAGTCTCTTTACGTAATAAATAGTCACGTAGATTTGCGTTCAAAATCGTAAATAACGTAGACAAACTAGATGCATATATATTTGATAAAAATAATGCATCAAAAATACTCTAATGTAGTATTTAAATTGGGGAAACAAAGGGTTTTCAGAGAGTTCTGTGATTTGAGTGGGAGAATTTTCTTCATCCCTTAGTTATACAGAACAAAGCCTTGAAGGAAATGGTGATGTAAATCACGACAAAAACGAGGACGGAAGTTTAGGGGTCAAAGATATAACATTTTCCAATTAGTTCGCTTGAACATGAGTAACATCTTGGATCACGGGGAGGGAAAATTCACGTATGTTCGACTTTATAGAGGTAAAACTCTAAGGGTCTAAGAGAGGGTGGAAAGCCTGAAAACAACGTGTATGTGAAAGAAAATTGGGAAATAAAAGTATTTGATAAAAGAAGAATCATTTCAGGAGTAATATGATATGTGATAATTTGTTTGGTAATGTTCGGTGCTGACGGAAGAGTGCACGTGATGAGCTAGGTTGCACCCAGTGGCGATGAACAATGAACTTTTTTTATTATTAAAAAAAAAAATTGGGATAGCAAAATGACATCTACATTATATTTCTACTCCAAACTAAATCACAGTTTAACACAATTTTTTCGGTCACCTGCTGATGCAGCCTGTGTAGTGTATTTGCTGCAGGTTCCAGGGTGGAAGAAACTAATCCGGATGAAAGACCACCATTCAGAATCGAAACGTTGCTTGAAATATATTTAAACATGTTTGGTGACCAGATCAGAATAGCCGGTAGCCTGACCTTCCTCTTTACCATCTCCGTTGCAATCTTTATTCCAGTGACAAATGCTGTAAACATAACAGATCCCTTTTCGTCCGTTTTTTGGAATGGGATTCATTATCATTATTATTTAAAAAAAATATTAGGTACATAAATATTTATGCTCATTTTACTTTATTTATGTGATGGTATGGTTTTTGGTATGATATGTATGTTTTTTTTAAATTAAAATAACTCTAACGAATTATAAGATTCTAAATGAGCAAGCAAGGAAAAAAATAGATGTACACCAAATGTTTTGAAAAAAATTATTTAAGTTATTTTATTGCTTAAGTTTAAGCATAAAATATGGTGTCTTTTTAGAAACAAAAGTGCGGTGCTGAAAAATTTAACCCACTTACTAATAAACTCGCTTTAAACTTTACACATCTGATAAGCTACTATTTACCTCACATTAATGGTTGTTTACCATTGCGCCCTTGAAGTGATTTCTCACAAAAACGGCGCTCTACAAATTGTCCAATTGTTTTTATTTTTAACAGGTATTTAAAATTAAAAAAAAAAATCTACGGCCCAATGTAAATAAAAGCGTTTGTTTTCAAGCACTTAGAAATAGATTTTTAAAAATTAAGTGAGTGGTTTAAACAATGTAAACTACTTTAATTGAATTATCATCATTTAACATATCATGATTTCAGTTATTACAGTAACTTACTAACCGACGAAAAGTAGCGAACTCCACGTATCAATACCTCTTTTAAGTAAGATTCTCAAAATACGTGAAGACATACGAATTGAAATGGAAGAAAGGCGGATGATAAATAGTATGAAAATTATGACTCTACGTTTCATTTGAGACATTAAGTGGATGAAAATCCTGGCATATTTTCCGTCAGTTTATCATCCTGGCCATAAGGACCAATGTCAACATATTTTATTCAGTTCTGGGACCTACTTACAAGTCTGATTTTATTACGTGAAAGTGCTTAATATTGAAGTATTTATTGCTACGTGCTTGAAATGAGTAGAGCTGGTAATCATAATATTATTTTTGAGTTGATTGATTTTATTACCAGTTTTATATTAACATGCCATAAAATAGTTAGGGGCGAGTGGAGACCGATGGTTAATTAAGGTTTTAGTATTAATAAAACACTGGTAAGTGATTGCCACAAAGTATGTATTGTAATCAATGAAGAGGTAAACATATCATTGAAAAAGAAGATAACAATAATAATCTAAATAAAAATATGAAATATTTATAATATCTAAATTAAAAGAATTTGGCATTCTCAGACTATAAAAATATTACCATTTGTTATTTCGGCTACCGGCATTAAACCTAGCTCTCTCATTAAAAATTTAGGCGTATTAGATTTGTCAAAGAATTTGTATATGAAAATGCAAAAATCAGTCTTTTTAGTACATACATGTAGGATTAAGAAAGGTTTTTTAAATATTTATATTGAGGGATCAGTAGGATTTATCGGTCAAATTAGAAATTCCACCGAGCCGAACCCTCTGATATGAAAATATCTGAAGTCGGTGAATTATCTTCCCATTTAATAGTCTGGTAGGTTAACATGTTGTTCTTGTATTGTTTTGTATTAATTATACTTATATAATACACTTGCATAGCGTGGATTTACTAGATGATCATTTTTATGGAAAAGTGTGTGAAAGTTTGGTAAATAATAACAGAAAAATAATAAAAGGTAAAGGTCGCAACTGGGACTCGAACCAGATCTCTCGTCTTACCGGGACGTGCGCTCTACCAATTCAGCCACTGCTCCTATTATAAAACCGCCATAATAACATAATTGTCAAAATTTTACCGGGACGTGAGTTCTGAGCTCGAGTCCCAGTTGCGACCGTTATCTTTTATTATTTTTCTGTGTCTTGTTCATTTTTATACTTTTATTTTAGATTATGATTGTTATTTCCTTCTTCAATGGTATATTACATTTATGGGAATAACCTTCAAAAGTTAAAAATAGAGTTTTTCTTACAAAAAAAAATTAAATAGGTAAACTACTAGAAAATGAAGATAATATTAGCGAATCTCAAATCTGAAACAGAAAAATTAGAAAAAGATACGGATACACCTGGGACTCGAACCCAGGACCTTCGGCTATCCGGATTTTTAGATAAAATGCGTTAAGAAAATGAAGATAATGTTGTTAGTTCTCAGTCGAAGTATGACACAGTTAAATATGACCGATTCGGAAAGGGATACATTAGCTCAGTGGTAAGAGCATCTGCCCGGAAACAATTGAGCAAACCTTTTCATATACCGAAATTCTTTATTTATGTTTATCATATTTAATCTGTAGAACTCCTTTTTAATTTTTATTACTTTCATAAATATAATTTTTTTTTATTATTTAATTTCTAAATACCGTTTATTAATAAACAAGTTCTGCTAAGTAAACTACATTACGCTTGAAAGCTGTTTCGCCTTCTGAAGGCATCATCGTTATCACAGTTTACGTCACATCATCGCATATCGCAGTTTTATAATGCCTTCAGAAGGTGAAACAGCTGTCACGCGTAATAATAACTACATAGCGGAACTTGTGTATGTATGGACTGTTTTAATAAATTAAATATTAGGTCATTACATATGAAATTGGTGTTTTGCCGTACTGGCAACTTTGAACTTAAATATCTTCTCTTTGGTTAGAAATTCCAAATTCAAATTTATACAGCTATTTACTCATGTATTTGTGTTTTGAAAATTATAATTAATTTGTTTTTTCCTTAATTGTTTTTTTCTTTGTGTCACCAAACGCTCACAAGTAACTTTTTTGGAGTCAATTTTCGCTTGGGGCATGGTTCTGCTGATTCGGCAGGGTTCAGCCATTGCGATGAGCGCTTCCGATTATCGTACAGGATCCACTTTTCAACATAGGTAATGATTCGATTTAAAATCCCTTCATTATTCTGCCGGTTGAGTAATGCAACGCAGCAGTCAACGCGCGTTTGTTGATTTGCTTCACTCAATTCTTAAGGTACCCACCTTTCAAGCTTTTTCACCTTCCCAATTTTCTTCAAGTGGATTAAAACAGTTTTATCACTAACACCGCAGCCTGCAGCTAACTCGGACGTGGTTTGCGATGGACCCGCTTCCACAATAGCCTTCAATTCTTCATTATCAACTTTGGTCTCCGGCCGTCCACGGGGCTTGTTCTGCAGGTCGAAATTTCCAGAACGAAAACGTTGGAAACAAAAACGCACTGTGTTTTCTTTTGCGGCACCGTCGCCATACACATCATTAATCCTTCGAGCCGTTTCTGCAGCACTGGTGCCACGGTGGAACTCGTACTCGTAAATAACGCGATATTTCAAGTTTTCTATTTTGTAAACTAAGTGACGCAAATAAAAAAAACAATTAAGGAAAAAACGGATGAATTATAATTTTCGAAATACAAATACATGAGTAAATAGCTGTATAAATTTGAATTTGGAATTCCTAACCAAAGAGAAGATATTTGAGATCAAAGTTGCCAGTACGGCAAAACACTAATTTCATATGTAATGACCTAATAATAATATAAAAGAAAAAGAAATAGCAACAACGAAATTCTTTCTTCTTCATGTAATCTTTTTCATTGACCTATTTTTCTAGGAATTGAAAAGTCTTACATACTTTAGGCGATAATTTAAATATTATTTAGGCTTACTCATTCTTCGGCTGTAGTGGAATTTAACAAAATAATTTTATCATACTGATTTTATTAATACTGCAGATGATTTAAGATATTTTTGATTTGATTGATTGATTTGAAAAAAATATATGATTTAAAATTTCACGTCCAAAATTTTTTAAATTTTATTTATTTTACAGTGTCCATCATCAAGGCATTGGTGATGATGGACACTGTTACGTTGTCCGAAACGTTGGCTAAAGAAGGAGGTAGCGCAACACGGCAAAACATCCCAAAAATCTAATATGTAAAAATCAATGTTTGTTTGTTCGTATGTTATGCGGCTGCCGTACATTTCATCCGATGAAACTTTGGGAATATGATGTGCGCATACTCGGGATAGTTATATAATGGTGAGCTCTGGCACCATGAAATTATTTCCTCCACTATTCATACAATTGCGATTAAAATTTCATCGGATTGCTATTTTTAATTGTTGTGAACATGCCCGTGAATATTTCTACATATATATCTACTGGTGAGCTCTGGAATTATAAAATTTGCTTTAAAAAACGAAAGAGGTCACGTGAGTTGTTGGAAAAATGGGTGTATTTTATGGAGGTAAGCGACAGGAAAAAAAGGCTTGGGGAGGTGTATGCGGGAGGGTCGGATGGGGAATTAAGAAGGGGGGTGTTCGCGGGAGGGGAGAAGAAGGAGAGGGAAAGGCGGAGAAGGTGGTTGCGGAATGCGTTAAGGGGTGGGATTCGCGAGAGGGGGAGAGTGGGAGAGTGGTGGGAGGGGGGGGGGGGGGAGGTGAAGGCGGAAGGGGAACAGGGAAGAATGGTAAATGACACGAAGGGAGAAACAATTTATTTATTTAAGTAGCATTTCATTTCATGGTGTTCGAAATTTTTTTATGATAAGATTTCCACTTTTACGATGTAGTTACACCTTTTCACCGTTGATTAAATTGATGTATACACATGACAAAAATACGCTTTTGTGTCAGCAGCTAACTGTGCCAAAACCAGAAACTAAATTAAATCCATCAGCAACTGCCAGTTACTTGTGATTGACACACATTCCTCCAGCCGAGATGCAAGCTTATTATCCTTCCAAAAATCCAGATGCAGATCAATTAGATAAAATTGATGGCAAGATGGCATCTGCGTTTAAAAATATACCATCTGCAGTCAGATAAATAAAGCTCCGGGTTTATTTTGCTGAAAAAATGGCACAAGAACATTGCGCACGCGATTAAATTTAATGTCAACAACACGGTGCATCTCAATTGAACAAGCGTTTGAATTCGTTCTTGACTTATTTTAAAAATGATTCAATCTGGAAAGCGTTGGGTTAAGTGATTTTATAGCATTTTTAATGTAAAATACACGAACCTTTAGCAGTTTAAATGTTACTACACGTGTGCACGTGTTATTCACTTCAATTTGGGAGGCGTGAATGGGTACCGCTGCCCCGGGAACCATTCATTGGCTAACCAACACTTATACCATGGGTCACCCGATGTGGTTTACTACCTTTGTTAACTCGCCAAATTCGGGTTCATTAGGTGAGGATTGTCTAGGTATTGGCAGTGGGTGGGTCTGCCCACCTACTGGGTGGATTACTGGTTGAGGGAGACATAACATAGACCTCTCCAGCCGGACTGTGCGGTTTTCTAGAAATTTGGTGATATTTTGAAAGACACCAAAATATATTAGTAATTTTGAATCTCCCATTTCGCACGAACACAGGCGAACTCTACACGTTCAATATTTATTGTGATTCGTCAATATTTATCAAATATATTTATTGAACGTTTAGGTTGGCCTATAGACGGATAATGATATTTATTGCAGATGCTGAAATCCGTATCGTGAACCTACTATTTGATTGATATTACTATCCGGAAATCCGAATTCAAATCAATCGATCTTTGAATCTAGGAATCCTGTGATTCATATCGTGATCCGTCAATAAATATCACGATACTTGATAAATGTTTACGGATCAAAATAAACATTGAACGTGTAGGGTAGCACTCTGATCCACATTGAAGGATCACGATCCATCAATATGAATCGTGATAAATATTGAACGTGAAGAAATTTTCGAATAACTTTTTGATTTAAATCTGCGGGTACCGTGGTTCTTCGAAGACTCGTTTGCAACAAATTCAAAACTTAAAAAAATTTATCTATATAATGTCAATATTTTTTCTTCAACAATGCTACCTTGACTATCATAAATTGGCACCACCTAATCTTTTTTTTCGTTTCCTCACGTTTTCGAGTTATGATTTTGTTATGCTTTAGGGCTAAGAGCTAAGACTGAAATATTATAGTATTTATCTTACTCACCAGTGCCCACTCCAAAAATCTACTGCCATTATCGCCGGCAAAAGTCACCGAGCTCTAAAATTTCCATGATTTTCCTGCAAAACATATTATGCCTGCGCTGTTACCAGCGTGTTCACAAAAAATCTTTCATTCATCTACAATCAATGAAAGCTCAACATAATGTACAGGCGTATTTGTGTTATTGTTTTTTTAGTACGTAAGATCTATTTTCGTAATCAGACCGATCATCACACATAAATAAAATAATAAAAAAACACGCAAATTTCGGTTGTCCGTGCGTTAAATGTTCGTGATTTTTTTCACGTTTAATGAATTCGAATTTGCTGTTAATTTAAATGTCAATTTTAAAGACGGGATTTGAAGAGAAAATTATTTTATTCCAATCAATTAATAATTCTTTATTTAAATGTGTTTTTATTTTGATATAATTTGAGATTTTCATAACAATTTTTTTTGAGTTATATCCGTGTTGCGCTAAAGAACGAGGTAGCGCAACACAGCATAAAACCCCAAAAATAAATCTCTATAAAAGTGTATTTATTTTGTTTAAATTTTCGAAAGATTTGTGATTTATCAAGTTTTCTAACGTAATACGAAAGGTCAATAAAAAAATTATTGTAAAGAATACTGACATCATTTGTTTTTGAATGACAATGAACCTGAGGCAAACATTTTGTAAATACTTTCAACGTCACTAATCCTGCAATTATTATATCCTGTGATTTTTCAAGTGTTTAATGAAAATAATGTGTTACGGTAAAATTCAATACCCATTCAGTACTCCTTCAGCGTCACAGCATAACCTAATACTCGGGGATGATGACATATCGCGAGGACGATAGATCACTGGATCTCGGCCCCTAGCACACTCGATCGATAAAGATTGTATCCATAACAGTCGATAACTTTTCATAGTTCCCTAGCATGACTGCAGATCGTCAACGAATACGTGACAGTTCACAATGACTAAGTGTCCTTAATATATTCGAAATTAACTGTTGTTTGTACGTTAGCGATCTGCAGTAGCCCTAGGGAACGATGAGAAGTTTCCGACAGTCCTTCTCGATCGAGTGTGCTAGGGGGCCTGGGAGGTAGGAACCAAATAATATACGATATTTAAATTAAATAAAGTAAATTAATTTTTATTTAAGTCACAATTAAATAACCACGTGACAGTAAATACTCCCGTCCCGACAAAAGCTCATTAGCTCAGCAATATTCGACTATATTATTATGGATATGAGTACAAAAGCTTCATGAATAGTAGTTAAAAGCTTCATTACAACTAGCAAGCCTTTACGGAATATATTACGAAGATATTCATGCGAGAAATTCTAGAATGCTTCTGGAAAGCGTAATGACACCGAGAGCACAAGTTTTATCAAGTGGTATAAGGTAAGATAATCTCGCACAGCGTATCACCAGGAATGGTGCCATTGAAATGTTGTGTTTAATTGCTCATATAATTTGTACGGATTCAGAAAAAAAGTTCTGCGGCTGTTAAAAAATAGGTTTAACTAATCATATTGTGTCAATTGTCTCCTTATGCATGCCTCTCGTGATTCTTATGTCTCTTGCCTCTCATTGTAATATGTGTTACTTGAGTGAGCTTGTATATTATTTTGTTTTTTTTTTTATTACTTATTTATTTTTATTTTTTATTTGTGATGTTTCTGTTTTCTTAATTGTTTGTATCTGTATTTAATTGTATGTAATTGTAGATTTTTTGTAATTGTATGTGTTAATCTTTGAATGATTATAGTTATTTGTAATGATGGTACACGGTGATTTATAATGTTGGTTTATTGTAACAACGAGTATGTACAGTATATTGAGTCTAAACTGCTAGCTGGGAACAGAGGGCGTTAATAATCAGTTCAAGGCTTATATAGACACACTGTCTCTCTTCATCTTCCGTCTCTGTCAACTACTACGGAAGTCAAGGTGAATCCTATCTCACAGTATGTCTCTATTTGTACAATAACTGAGTTTTTATAACTGGATTGTTCTCACGTAAGTGCGAACATCTGTAAAAACCCAGTATAAATAAATAACCTTAAAAATTTTAGTTACTTATCTTCTCATAATGAAATTTTGTATGAATGATACGTACGAAATATACGCGCAACAATAAAAAAGGTAAGACACCGTAATGCCTCTGCGAATACAATTATTACTCTGAAGCTTTCAAGAATATCCTTCCACATACGAGAAAGATTTTTTGTTTTATTAATTCTATGACCTGATAATGGTTTTGCGATTTGCTGTATCATATGTTATTTTTGATATTATTGAAAAAAAAAACATCTAAAGGCCGGGGGACCAGGTGAGACGTAGTTTCTAGAAATTGACGTTAAATCGTCAATCAATCAATAAACATTTGATGGAAATGTAAAATACATTTAAAAAAATATTAATTGGTCGCTATTTTAGTATGTTTCAAGATTTTAACAATTTTTCTCATCGATGATTAATTTTATTAATTAAGGTAAAATTATTTTATATTTTTAAAATATTTCACAGTGAAAATTATGATTAGGTATAGAACTAACTGTATCTAATTTTTTTAATTTCAATTTTTTTATTTTAATCTGCAATGGTATAGAATTCCGAGTGGAAATTCGCTGGAGTGTTCTTTTAATTAATATGTTTGACGAAACTTTGTGTTACGAATATTTGAAAATAAATAGATTTCTGATTTTTTCTCCCTATTTGAACTTGGAGCGAACAAAATTGGCAATTTTCGTGTTCCAATTGCTGTCATTAATGTATTTGCTTGATATTTTATTTACTGGCTTTTTTAGTTTTCAGGCATCAGCCTCGTTTATATTTTTAAACGAGATTTTTTTGTTTAAATCTTGACTTCCACATCCATTAAATATTTTTTTAAAATTTAAGTTTTAAAGGTATGTTTCTTTAAATTAATAAAATATTGTAGTTTTTTGTGCACAACGTATGATTTGTCATTTTAAGTGAAACACACTCTTAGAGTCATAATGTTTTTCGAAATGAAAGTACCTAGCAAAAAATTATAAAGTATTTAAAAAAAAACATCAATTTTTTTCAAATAATTCTCCATAAAATATTTATGTTTTATCTTTGCCAGTTGATTTTCATGTCTGCAATAGAAACTACGACTTGCAACAATCTTGTTCAAACAAAATACTATTTTATGCACAAAATTAAATACTGATCAAACATTCTGAAAATACCTTCATTTCAGAGATATCACGATTATTTTGTTCGTGAAGCCATTAGCTGAACCAAATGTTCAGTTATCCATATTAAAAATAAGCTCTCAACTTATTGAGAGCGGATGCGAGGCACGGAATATTAAGCCAACACGAGATAAAGTGATCATCTCTCAAACAAAGTTAGACCCAGCCGATGTGCATGGTTGCTTGTTCATAACATAATAACGATTCGGCAGCTAAAAACTTTGTTTCGTAAATAAACATAAAATTTGTCCGGCGATAACTTTAATAGTATTTATTGTAAAGAATACAAGATTTACTACCTAACTTCGCTCTCGAAATTCAACCCGATATCTTTTTTTTATTACTGTTAATTTTAAAACCATTTTATTAAATTTCAATGTAGATAAAAGAGTAGAACAAAGGAAAATAAAATACCCCATATACTTTTTTTTTAAATTTTTATATAATACGCAACCTTTACGAGAGTGTAACTACTCGTGTGTTAAGACGATAGGCTTCGTTTTTCGGCCCATACAAAAAGGACGCCCAGGAAAAACACTTTTCTACATCAAAAATTGCACTAATTGAATATCTTATTTTTTTATTGTATTTTAGAAGGTTAAAACTATGTTGGTATGTTTTCAAATTTTTTATGCGTTTCGTATTAACGTAAAAATTGACTGTCAAACATGTGTAATTTATATGAAAATATTATTTTAGGAAAAAGTGCTGCTATCTCAATCCTTACAAAGAATTACAAAATTATAAAAACATACCGACATTGCTTCTTCTTTCGAGAACATATTTTTGTTTTTAAATTACAATTTTGTGAAAGTTTGGGTGTAGAAAAATGTTTTCTCCTGAAACCCCTTTTCGAGCGATTTCTGTATGTAAATATGAGCGTTTACGTCAGTTTTCCCATTCGCACATTTGGCATTCGCATGTATGTGAGCGGGACAGAATGAAATACCTAAACATTCCGCGTGTGGTCCAAAGACTAGCCTCTTAAGGGAACTACTATTTAGTATTATGTTTTGAAAAGTTTTATTTCACATTTACATTTGTTATTTAATTTTTATTTATCTGTTTTAAGATTTCTACTGAATGACTCGGATTTTTCGACACCCGTAACAGATAAAAAAAAATTACGTTCCAAATATATAATATATGCCAAATAAAACTCTTCAAAACAAAATATGTAGAAATTGGTTTAAAGTTAATACCCAAGAAATACAAAAAATACTATTTCTTCAATATTTGCAGAATTACTTTGTGGCATTATTTTAATTAAATAAAACAAATTACTTTGTGTAAATAACTAATCACATGTTATGATATCTACATGTTTCAAAACCGATGGTTTCTTCGTCAGGATAATAACATGAAATAATTAAAATTAAATAATTATATAATTCATGTTATTATCCTGACGAAGAAACCATCGGTTTTGAAACATGTAGATATTATAACATGTGATTAATGGTTTACACAAAGTAATTTGTTTTATTTAACAAAAAACACTATTTGGTATCTTTTTGAAAACTTATTATTTAGTTTGCAGTATATCTATTAGACTAAATAACCTTATGAAAACTTTGTCTTATAAAGCTACTAAGTGTGTTCACGAGACTGTTGCTTAAATATTTTAATGATACATTTTATTTTTATTATTATTTTAAGAAATATTTCGCTTTAACAGTGTTAGAACAATATTAATTTCATTTTTCCAACAGCGTAATGTATTCCGTCAACGCACTGCCACTTGGCTTCAAAACGCACAAGATCAAGTGCAGATGTTGGGATTTAATGCAATCAACAAATGCACTTTTCTCCCGAAGAAAAATGCATCAATTAGGCCAGATCGCGGTCATCCAGAGACAGAATGACGTTGAAGTGTTTGCATTTGAACATGACCATACTAATATATGGGGGAGAGTTGTGACTTGATGGTTTCATCATGTGCATAAATATCATACAATGTAAAAACCACTAAATCCGCGATGTTGTATAATGACGTTTTAAATCAAGAAATAAATACTCGTTTTATTTTGGCGTGGTGAAGGTTTGATTTATTGCGTGCTTAATTCACACGCGAAATGAAAATCTACTATCAATGTTTTGTTTTTTTGGGAAAACCTTAAAATACTTAAAATACAGTAGGTAGAGTACTCTTGAAAAAGGTGCAGGTAAGTACGTATGAATTATCCCAACTTACCTGTCGCCAGGAGAAAAGTTTTGAGCTTATTCACATTTTCTTTTAATATTGTAGTGGGTCTGAACAAACCTGTAACAAAAGAAAAATGTAATGTAAGTAAACACGAATATGTCATTCAAATTCAGAGTGGAATATACTATTAGTATCACCCTGGTGAAAGAGCCATTCAGATTCGAAACATAGTTTGAAATGGCTTTAGCTATGTTGGGTGATCATATTTAAATAGAAGGTACGTCCCCAACTTCATTTTCTTTCTCATCTCCTTCCTCACCCCACAAATAAAGTCACATAACATATTTTAATCACTGAGGTCATAGACCCCCTTATGACTCTTGTGCAGTTTAAATATTCTAAATTCAATTCAATTATTTTTATTGGTATAATTATTTTTAAACTAATACTCGGGATTTATTCTGCTTTCAGGGTGTCTTTTTTCAAAATTTTCAAAGTCAACTTCTTGTTTTGATGGACAAATGAGCAAAATTTCATCATTCACAGAATATATCTGTAGATTTGTGTAACAAATAAAATAACATACACTCTTCTTTATATAAAAAAATACATATTTTGTATTGTGTCAAAGATTTTAGTATCTACTAATGATTGTTGAATTCAGACTTTTTTAAAGTTTATTTATGTTCTAGATAATATAATTATCTAGAACATTATAGTCGTATGACACTTATTCTTAAAAATGGTAAATATTTAAGTATAATACCTAACTAACTAACTAACCATCACGCCGTTTCCCCGCAGGGGTAGGCAGAGAGGACGGACCCCCAAACACCTCGGTCTTGGCACACACTCTTTGCCTAATTCACAATCATACATCGTCTCATACATACTCTTCTATTTTTCTGACTCTTGACATGGCCCGACTCAAGTATCTGATTCACTTGACCGTGCCATGTCTTCCTCGGACGTCCCCTACTTCTTATACCATTCACACTTGCATCATATATTCTCCTTACTCTCTTTTCTTCGTTCATTCGCTCTTCATGCCCAAACCATCTGAGGGTTCCTTTCTTAATTTAACTAATTACTCTTACATCAGCCTTGCATTATTTTCGAATCTCCACATTTCTCACACGATCATACATGGTTTTACTACACATACGCCTCAGGGATCTCATTTCAACAGCATTCAGTCTACTTTCATCCTTCCTCTGCTAGTTCCATGCCTCACTGCCATACATCAGGGTAGGTACAAGCACTCCATTGTGGACAGCTAGCTTCGCTGCTTTGGACACCTTTTTGTTAGCGCCAACGGCATTCAGTCCTCCATTAATGGAGTTACCTGCATTTACCCTTCTTTCAATATCTCTGTCAGCCTTCCCATCTCTCGTAGTATAATACCTAAGTAATGGATATGTTTATTTGCATGCCAAAAACTACAATATTTTTAAAATGCCAAGTGAATCATACAAAAACATGACACCCAAACGTTTTCAGAAATCTGTGAATGCAAAAAGCTTTCAGGATTGATTTTGCCTCCCAAGGTAATTCGGTGCAATAAATACGATTTAGAAGTTATTCATGCCGTCTAAGTCTAGTCGTCTAGGGTGCGATGCACTTTAAACGATTAAAATCTTCCACAATCTATTTTCGGAAGCATTGCTAGGTAAATTACAATGCCTATAAGAAATGTTGTTGTAAGTCGAAATATGATATTTAAAAGTTAGTTTTTAGTTAGCACGAAGCCCGCATTCAGGAACGCTTTAAGGTGGCAAGTCAGGGAGCAAAACATATATGCAGGCATATAAAATATATTTAATTAAATGTACTTAAGTTTGGTTGCGTGGTCCATTAAAATAAAACTTAAAATTTGAAAAACAAATACCCAACCAAAGAGAAATATTATTTATACAATCAAATATTCAGTACGAATAAGCGCTACTTTATTTATGTGGTAAAATACAAAATTAAAGAATTAAAATTTTCATGATTCTAGAGGCTACTTGGGCATTTGTGTGTAAATTTATAAATGAAAATGTTGGTGCCTTACATTAATTCCATATTTTACCTTTCCCAAACAAAATTCTACCTTCAAAATCCTTTTATTTTCTTACCCACATTGTCGACTGAATGCAATAAAATGTCACAGTATTTGTTAGTTCAATTTACTACTTAATCCTTGTTGTCAACATCGTTGTTGAATACGGAGCTATTATTCGACCGTGTCGGAAACTTATGAAAAGAAAATTTCAATCGTGTACTAGTGAGCTCAATTTTGATGTGAGAACCAGCGGATATTTGAAAGGCCAAGGAAGAAAAGCGGTAAGTCGACATCCTCTCTTATCCATTTCCGTCTGCCTTGCGGGAACCAATTTCTGTCCCCAACAGAAATAAAATTATTGATTTTTACCAAACGAAACAATGTTTGTTTCAGTTTCATTCAAATTTGTTTCATTTGGTATAATGTCAAGCCACAAAGTTTTTTGCTTTCTTCGATAATATGATTGAGGGGGTTTCTCACCATCCTCCTAATAGCTTATCCATACTATAATGAATATTTTCGATTTATGATTAACGGTTTATTTATTTATTTTCGGAGTTTATAATTCGGTACTCGAACCTATAAATAGTGGCTATATGTATATTGGATAAGTTGCCAGAGTTTTCGAAGTATTTTATTTTTAATAATGTTTGTTATAGTATGGATAAGCTATTAGGAGGATGGTGAGAAACCCCCTGATTTTAATTTAATAAAAACAAAAATATATTTTTATAACAATTATGAATTTAATTGAATAAAAAAAAAGAATTTAATTTAATAAAAATAAATATTATTAATATAATTTAAAATATGAATTTAATCCAATATAAATTAATGAATATAATTTAATAAAAAAAATTGAATTTTATTTACTTAATAAAACTTAATGTATTTTATTTAATAAAATATAGGCAATTTTATTTAATAAAATATAATGATTTAGATTGAATAAGAATTAATTAAGTTGAATTTATGAAAATAAACGAATTAAATTTAATAAAAATATGATGAAATATAAAAAAAAAAAAACAATATAAATGGTTGAAAAAAGCATTTTGAGGGGCATATATATAAAATTACAAATAACCTATGCACTATCACAAGGGAACACATTTTTTTCGAAGATATAAATTAAAATTACTGCGTTTGTGCTTACTCTTCTCTTAAATAACTATAAAAATATATATTATTAGGATCGCGATGGTTTGAAAGTCGTTTCCTTTGAATAATTACCCCGTTAAAACTATGGCAGCTCCACAATGGGCTCATCCTTTCAAAAACTTTTTTATCTTCTCACAAAACGCCAGATCTCTCGTTCGTGGTAATAATATATGCAATCATCCATCAAACCCAGCATACTGTCAGAACCACGTACCAACCATCCCACATTCCACATCTTACTTCTTCCTTCCTATTTCTTCCAACTACTTCCCACATCCTACCAATACACCATCCTCTGAGTGATGGACATATTATCCCCTAATAAATATTCAACAGACCCTTAGAACTTGTTAAGGGAAAAAAGGTTTACTTTATGCAGATGATATTGACCTTTGAACTTTAAAAATTAAATCATCATTGAAAAAAAAAATGTGATTACTGGGAGTCCCAATCGTCAGGAGCCAGTGAGACTATGGCATCACCAATTTATAAGGGTATCTTTTGAGGGATTGTAGGGAGAGGAAGGAGATGGATAAGAGAAAGGTGGGGGGAAGTACCTGGCTATTAAGATCTGGTCATCAAATATTGCTAAAGCTGTTTCAAGCAACGTATCATTTCTAAATGTTCGCCTTTCACCATGGCGATACCGAGAGTGTCTTCCAATCTGGAACGTGCCACAAATATACTATATATTATTTTTATTCATTTCATTTTACAATACAAATAAATTAAATTAAATTTACTTGCGCGCGCCAGGATTCTCATCCGCGACCTAACACAATATAAATGGTTGTTGTTTTAATAAGACGGAATTTTATTCGAAACAGATTAAAAAAATTACAAACTATTATTTTTTTTCCGCGTTGAAGGGTTAAATTATAATAATAGTAATTAAAACACAATTTATTTTTTCCTTTCTTATTGGGGTCCGAAAGCAAAGTTCTCCATCTATCAATCAGCTTCCCAAGCCTAAAGCTATTGATCAATAGGTACGGGTCTCCGCTAAATTGACCGTTTCGACAATCGGCCGCTGGTCAGCACTGTCGCTATTCATAATAATCACTTTCTAGAAAGGCAAAAAGCATTTCACGTGGAAATAGCTCTCCGGCATTTTTTGAAATATTGCAATATTATTTCTGGACAAATCGTTGGTAGGGCAAAACAGGCCGTAAATCCATTGTCACTTACGTATAAATCTACATAATGGCGTAGAATGATACATGAAAGGGGTGTAGTCAACAGTTTTCCGGATAAATTGTTGGATTTCACAACCAAAAGGAGTAATTGGTCCCCTCCAGGCAATAAAGAGCATCCTTGGTGACCTTTGTACGTTTATTACCGTTCAATTAAATGGATCACTTATCTTTGATTAGAAGCGAATTAATATGATATTGATATAGATGAGATGGGAGTAATGATTTTATTGGATGAAAAACCGCTATATATACTTACTAGGTACTCTCTATAAATAATATTATCTGAAAAGGTCTATGATAATTATCGTTATTTAACCCATATTGTCCTGAAATTGTTTTTTATTAAATATTTTTATTGGTTTCGACATAAAAAAATCACAAAGTACCAACAAAATATTTAAAAAATATTCTTTTGATATTGTGGGAGAGGGAGGTATTCCAATTTTGGTACTGTAGGGTCATGGGCGTCTAAAGTGTTGATATAAAATATATTTTTTCAGTTCTTAAGTTCTAAAATACATGTTTTTCAATTTTCAGACGTGCAAAATCCGATTAATTTAAAAAAAAATCAAATAACGACAAGAAGTATATATAATACTGTTTGATGCTAAAATCGCAAAGACTAGAATATCTACAGTAACACAAGCGATAAACAAAGTTGTTTTTTTAAACTTTATGCCTACTTATAATTATTTTTTGTTCGGAACAAAAATTGGTAGGGCTATGTGGATTCATTAGTAATATAATTTAAGTAATAGATTTCTTCGAACACTTTACTAAAGATTTTTAGACAAACATACCTACACCTGAATTTTTTTTAAGGAAGGCAAACATTTCCGGGTTACAAATAACCTAACAATATTTGAAAATCTTGGGTGAGACTTGGAGACCGGTCTATGAGATGTCAAACATTTTATTGAAATAGTCCTAGGCTACCTGTGCTCTAGAAATCATTTTATAATTGATCTGATACGAAATATAATTTTATACCATTTTTAATTAGGGTTAGCATCATTTTTTTTGTAATCGACAAATTCATAACGGCGGGCTTGCTCTGTTATTGTTTTTGGTCTATCTCCGGTTTTACACCAGAAGATTGTTGTCAAATGGTGTTGATTCGGACTATCGAAACCGAACGATATTGACAAAATGACGGCCGGCGTAGTCCAGGAGTAAGGCTTTGGACTCCCATTCAGAAGGTCGCGGGTTCGAACCTAAACAACGAAAATTCCGAAAACATTAATGAATTTCAGCTTAAATTGAAATATTACCTCAATCTTAAGAGGGTATTACCAGAGAATACCGGTAATATACTAAGGTTACCGTTGATCGTTGGCGGATTTGTTCAATTTTCAAACGATAGATTCTATTAAATAACACAAATTTCAAATCATATAATCATACAAAAAAATAATTTAATACAATATCTAGTCAATACAGCTTTAAAATTTTTAATTTTAGTTCAATTAAAATCATAAAAAAATAAATCCGAGAACGTGTTTTGTGACAAAGTTATCTCAGTTTTTCTATTTATTTAAGGTCTTACAAACTAACATATTTAAAAAAAAAATTCACGCTTATTTTGTTTAGACATTATTGAAAATAAAAAATACTTATAATCAAAAAATACTTACAAGAAGTACACAATATTTAATAATTTATCATCGTGCGTTTTAAGCATTATTATTACTTACTTGAATGTAGGTATATATTAAAGCAAGTTTTTAATGAAATAAATCGATATTAAATTATTATTTAAAAATTTTAATACGCTGAATAATCGATCTTTCTAATTGGAACCTCCCTGTACAGTTGCAAGAATTTTTAAACTTTTATTCTCAGCCGAGGGTCAATTGCTCGGAGAGCCGTTAAATGCAAAAAATGATCCCCGATAAAATCCTGTAAAAACATATGTTTAGGCAGCCCCGTGTACGGACCACGTCATTTTTCTTATGTGATATTATCGAATTATAAAAAAACACATTATAACATTCACAATGATTGCAGATATGTACAAAATTATACCCAAAAGCTTTTATTACACGAAGTAAGTTTTTTCGCAAAATCAAAACGGCTTGAAAAACATTTTGCAATAATAATAGTGCACAGGAATTCAGCTAAGGAAGTAATGATTTCATAGTAATCTACAACATCTGGCTTACGGTAAAAATAGCCAATAATAAATAAGCAGTTTCGAAACAAACAAAATATTTGCAAGATTCTTATAATACTGCATATTGCAGGATCAATAATTTACGTCGACGGTATCCGGGAAACATTTATACTAAACAATGGATAGTTTTTTCATAAACGCGTTAATAGCACCGTGATAAAAAAGGTAAACGTTTAGTTATGAAACCCAAATTCAGTAGGTACTTATTAGTTAAAGAAATGGGCGTCATATACAAACATTAACTACTACGAGATCTACATAAATTAAAGTGATATTGGAAAGCCAACGAAAGGTCAAAAATTTGCTATCCGTAAGATACAAAAAGATATTAAAACAGTTGTACCATCTTATTAATGTTATAAATGCGAAAGTTTTTATGGATGTATGTGTGTTTGTTACTTTTTCATGCAAAAACTACTGAATGGATTTTAATGAAACTTTACAATAATATAGCTCATACGTCAGAATAACATATAGGATTTACAAAGGTAGCTATTTTCAATATATTATAAATAATAATTTTTGTTTCATAGAAAATGTCAAAATTTGAGAATAAAATTTTGCAAAACAATCAAATTTCATTTAAATCAAAATTCTATTTTAGAAAATTAGTGAATTTATTTGAAATACTCGCCTAATACTTTGAATCGAATTATGAATTAATTATAGATGTTTTAAATAAATAGGTAAAGGATTTTGTTATAAACGTAGATGGTACCTAGGATAAGAAAATAGGCTAATAGAAGTACTAATCCTGCGCAGACGAAGTCGCGGGCAGAACCTTGTCCAGAATAAATTCATAATAAAGCAAAGGCATATCTGCTGTTAATATGTTAAAAGTAATATAATATCAAATCCGGATTTTTATCTGAGAAACGATTTTGAGTCTGGTGAAGTTCAATAACCCGTTTACCTAGTAAATTGGATAACACTTTCAAACCTATGTCGGCCTCCGTGGTCGAGGGGTATGGCTCTCGACTAGCGATCCGGAGGTCGCGGGTTCAAATCCCGGCGTGCGCTAGTAAACTTTATTTAATTGATTTGTGTTATTTCACATTTAAAAATAACATAAGGTAAAACATTTAAAAATAACATAAGGTATGTTTGCGGCACGTTCAAGAGTGGAAGACACTCTCAGTATCGCCCAGTGGAAGACTACCATTTAGAAATGAAACGTTGCTTGAAATGGTTTTAGACGCTTTTGGTGACTAAATCTGAATAGCTAGGTTCTTACACACCTTCCTCATTCCCATCTCCTTCTCCTCCCCATAACCTTCAGCCTTACAACATACCTCAATTGGGGATGCTACATAGGCTCAATGGCCAAGGAATTTTTTTTTTCTAGTTTGGCAAAATCCTTGATTTGAATACAAATTGCATAAATGTCCATTATTTACCACATAAATGATAAGCAGAAACGTTTTATCCAATATAATGACGGATTGGGAGGTTTTTAAAAACTTTTTTTTTTTAAACTAACTTCTATTTTGTTTTTAGTATCACGTCCTAGTTCTACCGGTATTTCAATGGAACATGCTGCGCCGAGGAGCTTTGATCCCCTCGGCACCGGTTCATAGTCGGAAACACGCCAAACGCGCGCCCAATATGTGTACACGGTTGACATTTGTCACATGATAACGGGTCGTTTCTACGACTCGTTCGTGAGTTCAACAGCTCAACTATGGAACGATTTGCCGGCCTCTGTGTTTCCTCCCTTCTACAACATGGGTCTCTTAAGACTCATGTTTACTCCTTCTTCTCCTCAAAAAGACTCTCCACACAGCATCTTCACAGATTCATCAGGGAAATTATTTTCCTCAGGGCCTCCTGTGTGGAGTTAATGTAAACAAAAAAAGCAAAAAATTGTAAGCGCAACACATTCCATAACTTTCTTTTCTAAATTATCTTTCGTTTTATAAAAATTATTAAAATATTTATGAGGAAAATGTAGTTCATCCTATATGAATCTCATATACCTATATTAATGTTGTCCAATGGAATACGTACTTAGGTACATTATTATGAAAAATGATATGTAGGTAGTTGAGAATAAGAAGAGAAGTCGCTTTCAAAGAGAAAGACACTCAACACAGATGAAGCTTTTCAAGAAATATGGTTATGATTATATTGGAACCAAAGAATATAGTATTATGTCAACTTGAGTTACCACTTCAAAGCCAATATAAGCAGAAGCGGAGTTTCTAAGAGGTTAGAAGGAACGACTTTCACGATAATGAAATTAGAATTATTTATTTTGAAAATTGTGGAAACTGGTGGAACAACCGTTTTTGTTAAATAATCCATTTAATTTAACGCTAAGCATGCTCATTATTATTGGCTAAATAATTTTTTTATTTTAATAATTTTTTTATTGTATATTTATTTGTACAAAATATAAACATATATTTTTTTAAAATATTAACTCCACACAGAAGGCCCTAAGGAAAATAATTTCCCTCAGGTCTATGTCATCTGTGAAGATGCTCTGTGGAGGGTCTTTTTGAGAAGAGGAAGGAATTTGAAAAAAAGAAGAAAAAGAGGAAGGGTCTTGAAGAGACCCATGTTTTCGGAAGAATGTTTCCATTGAAGGAGACTATATTTTCATTTCGATCCCTCTTGGTCGTAATCAGACATGATTGGGTCTTTGAAACATTGAATTTGACGAGTTTTTTTTTTTTTTTTACATTAACTTCACACATGAGGCCCTGAGGAAAATAAATTCCCTCAGGGGCTATGTCATCTTTGAAGATGCTGTGAGGAGGGTCTTTTTACGAGCGGAAGGAGTGAACGTGGGTATGAACAGCCGAGCTGTTGAATACAAGAACGAGTCGTAGAAGCGACCCGTTCTCATGTGACAAATGTCAACCCCCTTGTAAGGTTCAGGATGTTGTCAATAATATACTTTTTTATGTACCTTGGTATCTATATTATTTCTTTACTAAATTTTAAATAAACCTTTGATTATTATTACGTAAAAAAACTATTTTATTTACTATATTTTAAATACGTACCTTTGTTAAATATTTTTACAAAAACATTTCTTTTAATACATATTATTTTTGATATCTATTTTAAATAAACCTTTGTTGAATATTAAAAAATAACCTTTTTTAAATACTTACATATGAAGTTCGGGTTGTTGACACGATGTTCGTTGATAGTGATGTCAATCCAAAAATATTCCCGGAAAAGTTTTCTCTCTGAAGTTTCTCTAGGCACCAGAAATATGACAACTAGCAGTGGTGGCTCGAGCACTTCTTTGATGTTGGGGACCGATATTTTTTCCATGTAGGTACCTACTACCTACTCTATTGTAATCTCACACGGAGAATATAATATAAAATTTCACGAACAAAAATTTTATGATCAAATTTTCATGGTCCAAACACAAAATAAATTAAAATCTCTATAGATATACAATTAGTGGAGTAAATATAACGCTTTATCTTGCCAGATTACCGCCAGAAACTACGCAACATTTGTTACAAGGAGATACAATGGATAATCCCCGCGGTGTTTGAAATTCACATACACGGAGAAAAATGTTATTCTAAAATAGATCATTTCATTCGTACAAACGGTTAAAATCGGGACTGAAGTTCTTACGAACAAATTAACAGTGTTTCAATGTTTATTGGCGGGAAAATGTAAGAATAATTTGTTGGTATACGTACGAATTTACGTATACCAAACAATTATTCTTACATGTTCCCGCCAATAAACATTCCTTTTTTTCGAATAAAATAATCGTATTTTCGTTGTTTGTTTTTGGGGTGTTATACCGTGTTGTGCTACCTCCTTCTTTAGCCGACGTTTCGGACAGCGTTGCAGTGTCCATCATCAGGGCAGATCCGGCAGATCCGTCGACGGATCCCAAAAACAAACAACGAAAATGCTTTTGGCCGTGAAAATCTAAAAACGTATCCAAAATAATCGTATTTTAGAATAACATTTTTCTCCGTGTACAAGTGCGCATGCACGTGCATACGATCGAGAACGAAACGCAAAGAATGAACCAAAATGCAAAGTGATAATTCGGATTGTCCCCCTAGTGGGCAATTGATTCTGAGCACTGAGAAATGTACTCTGACGGTTCAGGCGCTGGTGGCCGCCTTGGTCCATTTAATTTTTTTGTATTTTATTTCTGCAAAATGTTAATTGCTGTCAAGTTTGAAGAGTTCATTAATTTTGGTGAAGATTGTTATTTCTTTTAGTAGGTTTCGAGTATAACTGGTAGGGAAGAACCGCCACTGACAACTAGCCCCTATAAATATTTGATGACAATGATGACCTATCGATTTTCATTTTAGCGCCATGGCAACACATGGCAACTGGCTCGGCTCGGTCGTGTGTGGCCCCCTAATTTAGAGCGTGTGTAAATGGTTTCAGCCATATTAATGAATCTGGCCAATTGGCTCTGCCGTGTGTATCCGCTTTAGATTATATCCTTTTTGGAGTTATGCACTTTTAATAGCAATAAAGTTGAATACAAACTTAAAAAGCCATAACTATGTACCTACCTATTCGGATTTCTGATTATTCCACTCTTAGAAGAGCGATTTATTTTGATTTGTAAGAATACTGACTTTTAACTTATAGATACCAAATGATTAAAGAAATTGATTTTTTTTTTTTACTTTAGCTCATCTTTGAAGATGCTGTGTGGAGGGTTTTCTAAGGGGAAGGAAGGAGAGAAAGACCTGGGAAGGAACATGTTAGAGGGGTGGGTAGGAATCTGGGGATAAATATGTCCAGGAGTGATGGTCGTGTGAAGCCATCCCTCCTACTGCGGTGCAAGGCGATGGGTCGAGAGAATCCGGCTGGAGAGATCAAAATGTCTCCCTCAACCAGTCCCTCCCGATCCGGCCTGCCACGCAGATGGTCGGCAGACGCATCCGCCCCTAAGTCCCGGACAAACCTAACTGCCGAATTCAAAAGTGCCTCTTTCATTGTTTTTAACCAACAATCAATAACCGACAAAATAAATAATTGCCTTCCGAATGGATGTTTTCAACATAGGGAAGATAATATATGTACTTTCTATGTGAATGAATTCATTGTTCCATATACTCAGAATAAATTATTATAACCTCGATAAAACATTAGCGAACGATAAAGCTGCGTACTGAATTAGAGTTCAAATCTTAATGGCATCTTAGGTGCGTGCACTAGTGATGGACGTAATAGATAAAATATTTCGAAAATATAGATCGGCACACTTTTACAGATGTTTCGAATTTTTTTGTAGAACTCTTTATATACTATAATAGTTTGTGTATTTTTTGTTCTTTGAATAATGTGTGACATTATTTCATCTAAATGGTCTAACTCTTTTCTTTTATGTACTGATGGATCTAAATCACCCGAATCTCCTAACTGTGGTATAGGTATTAACGTTTTCCACAATAATTCTAATGACAGAATATTTCATGTTCGTATAAGCATTAACTTTGTGGCTCGCCATAATTTACAATAAAATATATAAATTTGTTTTAGACCACTTTAATTTTAATTACACTCTACAGGTTTCGGAAGAACCCTTCCTTCGTCAGGAGAATATTAAAAGTTTTAATATTCTCCTGACGAAGGGAGGGTTCTTCCGAAACCGGTAGAGTGTAATTAAAATTAAAGTGGTCTAAAACAAATTTATATATTTTATTGTACAGAATATTTCATTCAATTTAAAATCAATTTTCAGCCGAGTGCAATGCATTAATAGAATCTCTAAAATATATAATCACAAATAATTTTAAACATTCCCTTGTTCTCTCTGACTCTCTCAGTTCCCTCCAAAAACTTAAATCCAGTCCTCTTCTTCATCCTGATGACTTTGTATGCCTCATTTGAGTGATGGTAGCCTCCATTTAAAGCTCTGGAAAAACCGTAACTCTGTTTTGGTATTCTGGATATGTTGGCATCGTGCTTAATGATATTGCGGATGCCTTGGCAAAACGAGGATTGTCTAGCCCTGTTGTTACCCTCGTAAACCACATTCCCCTATCTGACTTTTTTCCATCATCAAAGATAGATCCGCAATGTTTGGGCAGAGTATTGGCACATTGCTAGTCAATCCAAAGGAGCCTACTATGCCTCAATCCAAAGGATTATCCCAACAAAACCGTGGCTTCAACAATTCCCCCATTTTTCCAAAAAATAAATTTCCTCACTTATTCGAATGAGAATCGGACATTATTCCGTTCCTTCTCACCTTTTTTAAAATTCACGTCCTTGACTCCCTTGACCGTACATTCTGTGGTCTAGAAGTGGGAAATTTAGATCACATATTCTTTGGTTGTCCCTCTCTAAAAAAATATCCTCTCTTCTATCAAGCATTATCTAAAATTGCCTCCCCTCCATTCAACATCTCATCTCTTCTAAGTCTGAACTCGTCTCCAATCTTCATCATAATTTTGAAATTAGCCCGTTTAAATAAAATGAATATTTAAGTTCACCTTAAATTTCTCCATAATTACCACTCGACCACGGACGACCGTCCGTGGTCGAGTGGTAAGACACTTAACTCCCATTCGGAAGGTCGCGGGTTCGAACCCGGCGTTCGCAAATAAATTTTATTTGATTAATTTGTGTTATTTCATAATTAATTAATAAAAAATAATATATGTTATATTTGCGGCACGTTCCAAAGTGGAAGATACTCTCAGTATCGCCCTGGTGTAAGACCACCATTCAGAATTGAAACGTTGCTTAATAATGGCTTTAGCCGTGTTTAGTGACTAGATCTGAATAGCGAGGTACTTTCCCACCTTCCTCTTTCCCATCTCCTTCCCTTCCCCACATACCTTCAGCCTCACAACATACTCCAATTGGGGATGCCCTAGTTTCACTGGCTCCAGAAGGGAGCAGTTGGGACTCTTGTGAGGTTTCTCTATAAAAAAAAAATGATGGCCTAGAACACCCTTGAAGGGTGAAAGCCAGATGTATTTGAAAAAAAAACATTACATCAACATCTGACAGCCGTATCAAAATCGGGAGGCATTGCCAAAATTATTTAATTTGAATTTTAATTGTTTGATTTAATCGGAATATTTATTTTATTTGAAATATTAAGTATGTATAGTATATATATGTGGTGTAACAGCGTTCTATTTTATATAATATAAAATGACAAAATGAAATTTTATATTATATAAAATAACAAAGTGATATCTATATTTTTGACAATATTTTTTCATATTATTTTTTTTTCAATTACACGTTGCTAATCAGTAGTCGGGTCACGTTACGAGGACTCCGCCTTGTTCCAACATCATGGTATCACACGAAAGAGCGTGCTTACCACGTGACTCCGTCGCGACGTGTAGGAGTACGATCAATGGCAACGTGTGATTGTAAAATATGTTTTTTATCTCTTTTTTATTTCTCTAACGGCTTCGACAAAGACAACGACTTCGGAAGGCGAAACAGCTTTCACACGTAATAATAATTACACAGTAGAGCTTGTTTATAAACATATTTTTAGAATGCAAATTAAATAGAAATATTATTAAATATTATAAAGCGTAACTATTTTCATTTATGTGAATTGGTCGACATTCTTGCGGAGGATTTTTTTTTTGTTTTGCGTTCCGAAATAACTAAAAAAATCTTTCGAAATATTAATCGAGCATTTTCGAAAAGTTTCGATTACATCCAACATTAATTAACCTACGTAAACAAACCAAACGTCCTGTATCATGGTTATTTTATATAAAGAGATCCATCAGCACTTATCGTTTTCATGGTCCATTACTTTCCACGGAATATTTGGTATTCTAATGAAAGCAATAATTATTTTCGTTTATCGCTAAGAATAGAATTTATTATTTATTCTAAGTATTTGACCCAACAATCTATTGCTGGAGAAGCCCCTACAACAATGGCCTCATTGACCCCGTGATCCCATTCCAAGGGGATAAAAGCATAAGTAGTCTACTGTCTACTGCATAAACACATCAAATTCCACTTGGCGTAAAATTCTAAATATTAGTAAGGCAAAATTTATATGTACAATTTATATGTATTTATTATATAGCCTTATCAAAATATAGGAACGTCAAAAGTGGATTATTTTTAAATACAAAATAAATTTTAATTATTATATGCATTTTGAAAATTAGTACATTTTTGGGGATCATCATGAAATTTTACTTATACGTATACTTTACCTTTAACCAACGTAACAATTATTTTAAGCAATAAGTATCAGCCTGAAACACTCATCCACATTGAAAAAATATTCCGAGAAAAGATACATGCCGCCGACGGGACTCGAATTAGTGTCCTTCTGATGTCCGGTCAGGTGCTCTAATCCACTGAGCTACGGCGGGTTACCTCTAACCTTTACTTAAGTAATCAATTTTTGACGAGTTAGAGTATTTCACCAAAAAAATGTAGACATGATATGTCTCGACGCCACCTAGTGGGAAAGTTAGCACTTACAATGCCTTTCTCATATAAAAATAAAGTTGGTTGTTTGCAGGTGAAAAAATTTAATAAGCGGTAGTTGTTGAATGAAACACTAGTATGTATTGAATCATTTGGCGGGTAAGGGGTATCCCGCCGTAGCTCAGTGGACTAAGAGCACCTGACCGGACTTCAGAAGGGCGCGGGTTCGAATCCCGTCAGCGGCATGTAGATATCTTTTCTCGGAAGATTTTTTTCAATGTGGATGAGTGTTTCCGGCTGATAATTATTGATTATAATAATTGTTATCCTTTGTGCTATGCATAAAAATCTTGTCTTAAACATTATTTTATCTTTATCATTATTATTTGTATTTGAATTTTTAGCCAACCCTTTTTCGGATTAAATAGTGCCTCCATAAAGATAGTCTAGCAACTAAATAAAACAGAAAAGACCTCCGTGGTCAAGCACGAATTGCATTAATAAAGTGGTTAGATAAATTAATATGTTTTTGCGTTATTTACTTAATATCTACTATCACGTAGTATTTTTTTAACTCATCAATTGAAAAATTCATTAAATTTCCAGTCAATATTAATTTAAGTTCTGTTTTTATATCATTATGGGCAAGTTGCTCCGCAGAACTGAAACAATAAAAACACTTGAATAGAACATCAACAGAACTTAAATTAGGTTCGAAATTTTATGAATTTTTCAAATTCTATTAAACAACTGGCCCTTAGTGTCCCTCTGGTGAAAGAACACATTTCGAAATGTTGGATTATTAACATTTACACTTTTTACAATGTTAACCTTATATACATAAATGATAGCTTTTGAGTTATGAGACTTATTGGACCTGTATAAATGTTTTATTAGCTTGTACAAAATACATATTATTATATTCTCAGAGTACTTTCACCCTGAAAGTTTATTTCCAAAAAATCTTACCAAACCAAACCTAAGCCGTAAACACTAAACACATCAAACTCTATGGGGCGTGAGAATCTAGATATTAGCCCATATCCCACAGATAATATTATTTGCCTCGCCAAATTTAAGCGCCCGTATCCGAAAACTTCAACTGTCAACTTTACAAGTCCAGGGGGCTTTCTGTATTCAGTCTCTTGGGCCTTGAATGCTTAGATTTCCTGAAAACATCCGTTTCGCGTGACGACTTTTTCGTAAACCTCTTCAAAGTTGTTTATCGGTCTCTTACCCACAGCGTGGCACGAAAAACTACAACATAAAATTTAATTAGGCAATTATGCATTATAGCGTGGTTTCAAAATGATTTTTTTTACTACTTCAGATCATATTCGGATAAAACTGATGTACTTATGTTGAATATTCAAATATTATAATAGTAAGAATACCAAACAATAGTTAACCAGTGCTTTTATCACAATTAAAGCGCTTCTATTAAATATGGTCTTAACCACTGGAGCGACAGAACAATTAAAATATTTTTGCTCGGATTGCTAAAGGAAATTTATCCGCCAACATTAAAAAAATCATACCTTTGAATTTGAATATGAAGACATACAAACTGATTATAGTTCTATGTAGCCAATGAATTCTTGTATCTTTTGTCTATTATGACATATTTGTGGGATTTATAAAATAAATATAATTAAATCTTTAAACTTAAAACATTTTAAATAACCGAGAGAATATTTATTTTGTTATATTTTGAATGTTCAATATATTACATAGTCGTTTTAATTAAAAAAATTTTTTTGAAAATTTGGCAGATTTTGGCAACAAAGCAATCCTAGGTTTTGGAAATAGTGCCATAATGTGGCAAAAAGCGCTCGAGTGGTTAATTAGCATGTCAAGGATGTACAGGCAAAACCCTATGCCGACTGGTTTTCTTAGTAGTTTATCTATGGTTTTTAACAAAACAAGTGGGAAGGGATAGAACAATGTTATTGGAAAGGATAGTAGAATAGCTGAGAATTTTTTTTCTCATTTTTATCTCTTAATTTTTTTCCATTATATCAATATACAAGTAATTTTACATAATTTATAAATACAGTAAGTTGTAAAACATAAGGTACAAGTAATATAAAAGTTAGCAATTGGTAAGTGTATTAATTATATAATAGACAAAAGTATGTAATGGGAACCCACTAAGGCACTGCCTGTGTGTGGGTAATATAAACAAAAATGCCATATTACATCAAAAGTAAAAAATTTAATTTTTAAGTTAAGTCATAGAAATATCTGTGAAAATATTGTATTATTTGGATACGGTGGTTTCAATTAGTAACTGAGTCGTCCAGTGCATTTAAAGGGTGGTAGCAATATGAAATAGAAAAGCACAAGACTCAATTAATACCTTCAGAAGGAACTTACACATACTTTTACCAGATGATCTCCTTACTTAAGCCATTTTATTTTTTTTAATTTCTAACAATTACTACTTGTGCATTGGCTCCGCAAGAAATGTATTTGTATGTCCAAGTGTAAGTACATGTATGCATATACATATATATATATGAGTACGTTGTGCACATATATGCATATATGATTATGTGAGTATATTTGTGTGTGTATGTATGTATGTATGTGTGTGTATGTATGTATATATGTATATGTATATGTATATTATATTTATAAGTATGTATGCTTTTTTTCTTCCTAATAACTGATTTCGATCCTCCTTATTTTTATATACATATTTGAAATTAAACTTATCACTATTGTAACTAACCAATCATTATTACATAAAGAATATTGAGATGAATGTTGTGCTCACCTATAATTAGAAACATCATTACAACCATGTATAAATGTAAATTACTGTAAAAATTATGTGATGTATTCTGTTGGCGAGCCAATAAATAAATAAAAAAAAAAAAATAAAAAAAAAAAGACAATAATAACGACGTGTTCCATGAAAAACAACACGTATAAAAGGTAGCTAGGTAGGATGCAGGCAAATTCACTTCTAAATGTTAATTTTTAATGCTTCGTTTTATATTTCTTTCATGTCTCATCATCAAAAGTACGTACAGGTAAATCATTTTTAAGAGACCCTTGCTTGTGAGAAGTGTTCTATTTTTATTATTTTTTTTAAAATTATTATTGTACAACAGATTAATCATACAATTACAGTACAATCTTTTCATTCTAAAAATCTTAATATCTGGTAAGATAATTGTACAAAAATGTCTTAAGAAGAATTAAATACACCTACCGTTTCAGAAATTTCTTTCATCATTCATATTGTCACGCCATGCTGTGTTAGATCATCTGTTCTGCCATGTAGTATTTTGAACAAGTCGTATCGACGACTAATACATTTTCAGGCATGTAGTATAAGCCATAGCATTCCAAGAGGAACGGGATATCAATAAAGTTACGAATTATATCAATACTAAGTATTGCAAGATTTGCATAACGTCTAGTTTCTGGGTTAAATCAATGTGTTGCCTCAAGTAAATTTATATCTTGCAAGATCCTCGGATAAGTTCGATGCTTACGCATTCAGACATACATGAGGAATTTCTCAAAAAGCAATACAAACTGAATATTATATGCATAACATTTATTTGACCCTCTGTATGAGGAGGAAAGCATAAAAAACCAATGCATATAATAATCGACACATATTTTCGTTACGTTGATCGAAAAAGTGAGAATTTAATCAAAACATGTTTATTTTGAGGTTAGGAAAAAAAAGAAAACTTTCTAAAAAAAGAAAACTGCTCGCTTGTAACTTTGTAACATTCAGGCAGGTTATATATAATACATCCTATATCTCGGATATTCATTTATTAATTAATATCATTTATCATGACTTTTGATTAAATTAAATGTTGCATCTGGATGTAATGACAATGCGATATTTGGTGACCTAGCAAGGGTGCTCGTGTTCATGGGGTGAGGTTTTCCTAGGTCTTGGTGGCGGAAGGGTATGCCCACCAACTGAATGGTAAGCCGGATACACGGAGAAAAAAGTTATTCTAAAATACGATCATTTTATTCGTAAAAACGGTTAAAAACGGGACTGAAGTTCTAATTGAAGTTCGCCAATAAACATAAAATGATCGTATTTTAGAATAACATTTTTCTCCGTGTGGATGTAATGACAATGTTATATTTGATGACCTAGCAGGGGTTCTCGTGTTTATGGAGTGAGGTTTTCTTAGGTCTTGGTGGCGGAAGCGTAGGTCCAACAACTGCGTGATAGGCCGGATCGGGAGAGACTGACTCATGGAGATCTTTTGACCTCTCCAGCCGGACTCTCTCGACCCTCACCTCGTAGTAAGGGGGGGGGGGGATATTTTAAGGCGTCCGTCACTCCTGGTCAAATTCACCCCAGATTCCTAACCACCCTTTAATCCCCAAAGATGACATAGGCCCTGAGAGATATTTTTTCCTCAGGGCCTCCTGTGAAGAGCTAATGTAAAAAAATAAATAAAAACAGATACTTATTTAAAATGTATTTACCGGTGTAGTGTTCTGGCCACTCAGTGAATATTGTTATATATGCTTATTGGCAATCAGAAAGTTTATAAGAAATCACTGGGTGAATAGATAAATCAGCCAACACAACCTCCCCCGATACTCCCAGCCGATCAAACAAATCGAGTAGGGATACTTTTAGATGGAAAAAAATATATGTGTCGGTGTAGATCAATGACTTCATGCGACGAAATAAATAAAAGATATTCGATGTTTTGAAGGTGCCTGTTTGAAAGGTGTTTGCGGTATTTTTAGGTTAACGTAAATTGATGAAATGCGTCACAATAGGTGGAAAGACAAGGTAAACAAAAAATAAATACTTTTTACGGTTCTCACCTGCAGCAACAAGAACAGCAATTTTAACTACTCCTAAATCTCTTTTAGTGGAATAGTTAGGGGATAGCTTTAAGGGGACATAACTTTTTTTAAAGAAATTCAAACATTCCAGGAGGTCCCCCAGGGCCTATGTCTTATTTAGAATTGCTGTGTGGAGGGTCTTTTAAGGGAAAGGCTGTTCTGGGAAGGAAAAAAAAATGAAGGGTGGGTGGGAAAGGAATCTGGGGGTCAATATTTATTTATTTATTTATTTAATTTCAACGGTATAAACATACCATAAACAATATTTACATTTCACATTAAAAACCAAAAGCATATATTAGGAATAATTAAAAACAAAAAAGAGAATGACAATTGATTGTGGCATTTGATTATGAAATGACATACGAGATATGAGCAAGAGATACAAGTACAAACAAATTTTATAGTACAAATAAGGTAAACTTAGATTAAATTAATATTGGTTGTAAAAATATATGATAGCATAGCCCTCTTGTACCTACTTTCCGTGCAGTTAAATATATCCGCCACATCTGCGTATCTATTACTAACTGCATGCAACCTAGGTACAAGTGAGTTTTTGGAATACTCAGTCCTGGTGTTGTTGCATTTAAACAGAACTTTGGAACGAGTTGCTCTCGTAGGTATATGAAATTCAATGAGGTTAGTTAAATCGGAACTGTCTATACTACCATTTACAATTTTGAACATAAATATTAAGTCGGATATAATTCTTCGATCTGAGAGTTTTAATAAATTTAGTCCTTTCATCAAATAATTATAGTTAATGTTTTCAATGGGAATACCGAGTTTAAAATTAATGTGTCTTAGGAATTTATGTTGAATTCTTTCGATTGAATCTGAATGTAATTTATAATGGGGGGACCAGATCGAGGAGTTATATTCGACTTGACTACGAATTAGGGATGTATATAAAAATTTTAATGTTGAAATATTCCTAAAACCTCTAGAATTTCGAAGAATGAAGCCAAGCATTTTCATTCCTTTATTATTGATTGTGTTTATATGGGATATAAAGTTTAATTTAGAGTCGAAAGTTATGCCCAGATCATTAATTTCTTCGACAGAGGTAAGGGTTGAGTTGTTAAGTTCATATGGATGAATAATTGGTTGACTAATTCTGTAAAATCTGATTGAATTACACTTATTTATGTTCAGATAAAGTTTGTTAAGAGAACACCAATTAATTAATCTGTTTAGGTTATTTTGTAGACAGATACAATCTTCAGCGCTTTTTATTATTTTAAATATTTTTAAGTCGTCAGCAAAAAGTAGTACATTTATGTCTTTATCAAATATATTAACAATATCGTTTATAAACAGTAAAAATAATATTGGACCTAAATGAGACCCTTGTGGTACACCACTGGTAGCTATAAATTGATTGGAAATGAACAAATTGATTTTTACAAATAGAACTCTATCAGATAGATAGCTAGCAAACCATTCTAAAAGTTTTCCATCTATACCGAGCTTGCGTAGTTTAACCAGGAGAATTTTATGGCATACTTTATCAAAGGCCTTGATAAAGTCCGTATATATGGAATCGACTTGAGTTCTGTTAGCTAATGCGTCCGATATATAGTTTTCATATAACGAGAGATTTGTCAGAGTTGATCTGCCTGACAGAAATCCGTGTTGATTCGGAACAATGATATGGTTAATACATGGTGAAATTTTATCAAGTAATAGTTTTTCAAAAAGTTTCGGAATTACAGATAGCTTACATATTGGTCTATAGTTAGTAATATCACTTTTATTACCATTTTTGAATACAGGTGTTAGATAACAACGTTTCCAAATGTCAGGGAAGCAACCTGTGTCAAGGGATTGATTAAACAATAAACAAATCGGCTCAGCCAGTGAAGCAACGCAATTTATCAGGATATTAGGATGTACATTATCAGGACCGGCCTTTTTGTCTTTGTCTAGAGATTTGATTTTAGATTTCACGTCGTCTATTTTGATATGTACAGCAGGGATATGTATGCTCTCGTTTAGGGACGAAGGTGGTATATAATTATCTGGGATATCTTCGTCATAGACACATTTGAAATAATCAGCAAAATAGTTAACTTTCACTTTCATATCAGTACTACTATTTTCTTTGAAGTGCATTGAGATGGGTAAACCTTGTTTGTTTTTTCTAAGAGAGTTAATATGAGTGAAAAAGTTTTGTATGTTAGTAGGTATAGAATTTTCGATTCCATTTATATAATTAAAGTACGATTTTTTTGACAGTTTTTTACATTGAGTTCTGTAGTTATGAAATATCTTGTAGTCGTTAAGGGAGTTCGATTCTTTAAAGTTTTTGTGTGCAATTTTTTTACAGATAACTAGGTTAATTAGCTCACCGCTGAACCATTTCGGGAACTTAGCTTCCTTGAAGTGTGATAGTGGTACATAGTTTTCAATGGCCCTATTAATAATTGTGTAAAATAATTCAAGATTATAGTTTATATTATTGTTGTGGTGAAGAAATGACCAGTCTTCATTTGCAAGATATTGATTCATGTTGGAATAGTCGGCTTTGGAAAAATTGTAAGTAAGGTTAGGAAGAATAGTTGTATCGTCTGGTGAGTTATTAGTCATGATGGTTATGCTTAGGGCGTTATGTTCAGATGTGACGAACTTATGAATCCTCTCTCCCATTGCTGAGCAAGGCGGTGGGTCGAGAGTCCGGCTGGAGAGGTCTAGATTAGGTCTCCCTTAACCAGTATCTCCGACCCGCCGCATTGTAGGTGACCAAATGCATTCGCCACCAAGACCTAGAAAACCTTCACCCATGAACCCGTGCACCCCTGCTAAGTCACCAAAAGTGGAGAACCACTTGGGGTGACCTATAGCAGGGGCGTTGGTTGTCCAATAAGTGGTTCCCGGGCAGATGAGTTGAAATTTTAATTCATTCTACTACTATATCATAATGAGTGGAAAATGTTGCCTATGAAAAATAGAGAATTTAGCTCTTTGATGATTGAACTACTGATTAATAAGTTTCGGAAAATATTTAATGACTTTAAAAAAAAATAGTAAAAAAAAAACAGATGATCTAAACGCCCCTCACGTCATCTCATAGCGATCGAACGCCATTCCAAAGCTAAGCGAATAGATTGACAAGTATTATGACGTAATCTGATTGGAACTCGCGTGAAACGTTTAAAACCGTTAATCGGCTTAACTTTAAAAAATACCAGGTTTACTATGAAAAATCACTAGTACAAAAAATCTCATAAATAAGGAAAAAATGTACAAAGGAATAGGGATTCAAATTGAAATAAATACAATATTGTTTCGTAATTTCCAGTTACAACACGGTTTCCTCATGAAGGGTGTATTAATTACTTTGGGTCAGGAAGGAATTGTGAGGAATTTCCCGAATTTCCCGAAAAAAACACGAACTTAAATCAATGTGAATTAATACGTCCTTTTAATTAAACCGTTAGTATTACATGATGGAATTTTTTTCTGTTAGGGTCCGCTCCGAGTATTCTAGTTAGGGGATGTTCTCCATCGCATGATAAATCAAGTTCATACAGGGTGTTCCCCAGCGAGGGTAAAAGCAAGAACCCCACAAATTTATTTTCGGACAGTTCAACAGTACCCTCTTTATATTAAATTTGCTCATATCAATTCACGCGGAAATTGGAAGAGAGAAATGTTTTTTTTTCCGTTAAAGGCAAACTTTCAACGAAAAAGGTTGATAAAAAAACACTATCCCCGAATAACATGTCGAGAACAATGACAAATAAATTGCAAATGGTGGGAAATAATTATTTACATATTATTTAAGTCTGTAAAATAAATTACAATGAAATTTTCTTTTCGATTTTTTTCTATTATACTTTGTGTATTATTTCATATGATCGTTCAAATATACATAAGTTAGAATTTTTGACATTCTTTTTCGGGCTCCAACTTCGGTTGTTTCTATTTTAAAACTTAATAGCGATTGACCAGCGGCTGAGAACAAAAGTTTAAAAATGCTTGCAACTGTACAGGGAGGTTCCAATGAGAAAGATTGATTATTTCCCGTATCAAATTTTTGAAATAAAAAATTGAATATCGAGTTATTTCATTCAAAACTTGCTTTAATATAGACCCTTATTCAAGTAAGCAATAAAAATTCTTAAAACGCACGATGATAAATTATTAAATATAGTGTACTTATTGTAAGTATTTTTTGATTATAATTATTTATGATTTTTTAATAACGTCTAAACATAATAAGTGTTTAAAAAAAAATTTTATATTTTAGTTTGTAAGACCTTAAATAAATAGAAAAACTGGGGTATTTTTGTCACAAAACTAGTTCTCGGATTTATTTTTTAATGATTTTAATTAAACAAAATTTAAAAAAGTTAAAACTGTGTTGACCAGATTATGTATTGATTTATTTTGTTGTTTGATTATATGATTTGAAATTTGTGTTGTTTAATAGAATCTATCGTTCGAAAATTGAACAAATCTGCCATAAATCTGGAATAAAACTGTTAATTTGTATAACCGCTCAAGAGACATTCAATATATGAAGAGATAGATAATTCGTCAACGTAAACGATATTAAACCGGAACGTTAAGGGCCGGTAGTACCCGCCCAAAAAGAATAAGAGGAAGAGATACGACAATACGAATGTTGGAGCGAGCGCGCTAATATTAGAAATGTAAGAATTCGAGCAAAAATTGGGAAAATGTTTAATAAAACACGACTGGTTTACAATAGAGCATAAATCTTTCTTCAACACCTTAAGTAGCATTTAAAGAAAAACTGTGAATATTTTCATACATATAACTTTCATACAAATAATTTAGAATTTGAGCTAAAGAAATATAATTTTTGGAGCATACTTTGCGATTTTTTTTATAGAGGGAATTTTATGTATAAACGTTTCGGCTCTACAAATCTTCAGATATTATTTTAAAAAAAAATATATAAATATATATATATATATATATATTTTTTTTTTTTAAAGAATTTAGAAAAAAGTGTTCAAGGGACATATGTTATAAATCGGTAGAAAATTGGAATTCCGGGCCTTAAGAAGTACTGGACGTATTTTCATTTCAAAATCTAGCTTTATTACATTAGTATGTACAGTGTACACTATGTACCCATCTATTTTTAATTTGATTTTTTTAAATGTTTATTCATTTGACCTCCTTAAATAAATGAATAATATTTGGAGTCTCTTGTTTTCCGTATATATTTGACGTCAATCGACTAATTTTATCAATATTGGATATGATTTGTGATTTTCACGGCCAAAAGTATTTTTGGGTTGTTATCCGTGTTGATCGACCTCCTTCTTTAGCCAACGTTTTGGACAGCATTACAGTGTCCATCATTAGGGCAGATGTGTAATCGTAGATTGTGGTGAAGGATGTACTTTTTCGCAGCACCAGCCTCCTGAAACCTTGTATTACAGTAAAAATGAAAATTGTTTTCTGTTACCGGATACTTAGAACGACTGAGCTTTTTATTAATATTAATTGAAATTTCATAATATATAACATTTTTTCATTAAATTTTACGAGGATTGGCTATGAACTTTATTGAACAACTTTCTCTGCAATTGCCTGCGATGAAGATACTCAATTATCAAGAGAAAATCTGATCTTCCCTGAACTTTTTGATTCCACGTCCAATATAACATCTACAGTTAGAGTACTGGCTAAACCAGCTGTTAAAACAGCGTCTTACGTACACAGCAGATTTAATAAATAACTGCCAGCGGTTCATTATACCAATAAACTCGAACCGTATACTTGTTATGACTCTTCCCACCGGCACTGCCGTAAACAACAACACAAACAGCTGTGGTGCTAAACATAGATTGAACTGTCACTCTGACAGCTTCAGCCAATAATTTTGGCACTATAAACTTATAAATAGAGACAGGTTGGGTTGACTTCTGAACAGAATGTCTGTACCACAGTAATAGACAAATCAAGTGTCTGAATCTTCGAGCAAATAAGTCGAAGACATACATATTATTCATTAGTCAGACATCTCTAATTACAAAGTCATGAGATAATGAGGAGATATTAATGCTCACAATAAATCAAGCATTTTTTTCACGTGTCTACGTTTTACATTAAATATATAAAAAATAACACCGGAAGACATAACGGTCCGGTACATTAGAATGACATTTAGAAGGACCTAGACAACATCAACATTTTGTTTAATTCACTAAAAGTTTTTCTTCATTATAGTAAGCAATGAGTAATCTGAGTATTATTTTTTTATATATTTTTATTTTATAAAAACAAACAGTACATTGGTTTCACTGTGATAAGAAAGTTTTCAGATATTAAATAATACTTCATGGTGGGAACCTTTGATATGTTTATTTGTAATGTGTTGAGTGGAATGTATAATTAGTAACTACCGGGTGATGTGCGTAGTGTGTGATTGTGTGTGTATGTGAGAAGTGGTGATCTGTGAAGGGATATATATGCGCATTAAACAGCTTATATCATTGATATGATGCTCCTTTCAAATTTGGGCAGTGAATCCGAGAAAATGTCAATGTTGGAGTTAAGGCAAACATTATTGAATATATAAAGAGCACAATTAATTGGCGAATTAATTGCTTTATTTGTTTTGTAATTTAGAGTGTGGAATAGTGATGTATGGCGTGTACCTATTTCAGGTATATTAATTAAGGATAGAAGTTTAGTACGGTCGATTTTGTTATTTAAAATTGTGTATAAATGTTATATCAGCTTGAAATGTAAATTCAAAGTTATTGTTGAATTTGAAGGTCAAACATTTTATGAATTTGTTTTGAATATGATCTATGCTATCTATGTATATTTTGTACTGTGGATTCCATATTGGCGATGCGTATTCCAGTGTACTTCTGACTAATGCAAAATATAGAATTATTATTTTCTGCGGGTTACTGAAAACTTTACTTACACGAATAACAAAACCCAGCATTTTATACGATCTATAAACGATTGAGTCGATGTGCTTATTAAATATAAGTACGCCAAGGTCTTTACAATCCGTTTTAGAGATGGCAGGTTCGTTGTGAAGTGAATAAGAGTACTTAATTATATGTTTGTTTCTGGTAAACGTCGTAGTGTGACATTTAGAAACATTGTTTCTAAACCGTTAACTTTGCAATGCTAGCAAAGCCTTTCTAGGCCATACACAGGGTAGACTTTAACAAATAACTGCGTACTCAAGTTAAATTTCGATTTTTAGGAGATGTCTGAGTAATCAATTGGACGATCGATAAATTGGAAACAGCAAAAAATCATAAATTAACTAATAACATATCATTGAAGAAGAATATAAAACTAATAAATCTAAAGGAAACATAAAAAGAACAAGACACAGAAAAACAAAAAGGTAATGGTTGCAACTGGGACTCGAACCCAGAATCTCTTGCTTTACCGAGACAGAGTGCCTTTACCGACTCAGCCATTGGGAGCTATATTTTTTGTCATTTTTGTCAATCTCATATTTATGAATTCTTAATTGAATTTTGAATTCAATTGGGGTATGTTGTGAAGCTGAACGTTGTAGAAGGGGAAGAGTAGTGTAGGAAAAGTACCTAGCTATTCAGATCTGGTCACCAAATACGTCTAAAGCTATTTCAAGCAGTGGTTCAATTCCAAATGGTGGTCTTACACCGGAGCAATGCTCGGAATATCTTCCACTCTGGAACCTGCCGCAAATTTGCAATAACTTATTTTAAATGAATAAATTTAAATAACCCAACTTAATCAAGCTAAGTTTACTTGCGCAAGCCGGGATTTGAACCCGCGACCCCCGGATTGCTAGTCGAGAGTCTTACCCCTCGTCCACGATAGCCGTCAAATAATTGTTCGTTTAATTTTTAATTTTAATCGTTGAAGGTAGTTATTTAGCGTTTTGCTTGTTCCCGTTTTATAGGACATCGTATCAGTAAATATATTTATGTATTAATCTAAGATTTTCGTAGCATTTCTACATGGTCTAGCTATTACAGAGTGTCCGGGAGTAAAGTGCATTAACTTCGGGAGATGATTCGAAATAATGGTAGAAGTAAAAAATACCATACAAAATTACATACATTTTTTCCATACAAAAAGACGGACCTATTAAAAATCCTTAGTATAAGGTACAAACTTACCCGATAAATTTGCTGTGAGTCAGCCGGAAGCGATTGTGGCGACGTTGGATGGTTGTGATTCACTCGTATCGTAACAGCGTAAAATAATAGTGATGGCCGTACACGTCGGACAAATTTTATCTTTTTACCAAAAAAGTACCCCTAAAAATTAAAATTTCGAAAAAAAATTATTTGTCTTTTTTACTTTTACTTTCACTATTTTTAATATTTTATTTTTTAAAGAAAGACAAACACTCCCGGGTTACGAATAACCCAACAACATTTGAAAATCTCCTACTACCACTACACTAAGCGGAAGATGTTGCTTGTTTTGTGATGGAGGACTGAGCCAGCCGAGGCATCGAACACGGAACGCCTGGGTGGGACCCAAATGTGATGCCCACTCAACCACTGACCGGACAATGAAGAATCACCTCCCAAAGTTAATGCACTTTACCCCCTGACACCCTGTATAAGAATTCGCTAATTTTTAATAAGGAAACTATAATGGTTCAAGAAAAAATGATTGTTTTAGTGTTTGTATTTGACAAATGAGTTCAAATGAGAAATAGGGTTCATACACATAAATAGAAACATGCCGCTTGGGACAACGCGTGACTAATTTGAGAAATATTGAGGGGAAACGAAATGAAATTCTATCGTAACTTCCACTTTTCAAAGCATAAAAAATACTGTAATAACAACTTCCGGGTGAAAACGAACTCCTGTAATATTTTTCAAGAATAAAATTTTTGGTTTGGAAATTAAAAAATCCCCTTTTCTTTCCCAAAAATGATTCCTCACATTACTTGAAAAAAAAAAAATAAAACTTATATTTAGCCTTTGTGCCTAGTTCACACGAGGACAATATGAACGTTTCTTATTTTTGAACGTAAACTGCCTTCTGTTTTATATAATATTTTAATTTTCTTGTTTAGTCCTGTGCATTATTAGCACCGTCATTGTCTATTGTGTATTATATTGTCCTGTGCTATAACAGCACCACTATTATTAATTTTTGTTCTCTTGGCATTGCTTTGTATACGTTAATGGAAATGTATGTAATCCGTCATTGTATTCAATTCCTAGGAAATGTATGTAGTTCCTTAAATCGCCCCAAAAATGTATGAAATAAATTATTCAAAGTTTACATATACACTCAAAGGGGAAGTATCAGCATACTGTCGAATATGATTCCCCGAAGAATTTTCCAGTGCAGCAATAATGTTAAAAATACATTGTTCAATGCATTTTGCACCAGCATATACATGTGTAATATTTGCACTATACATGTGAAAATGTGTGTTAATACCGAATCAGTTCAATGGAACGACTCCGGATCCAATATAATAACGCCTGCAGAATTATATTTGGATACAGGATATACAGCACCGCATTAATAATGTTTACGGAACTAGGACTGAATGGATTCGACGGCCTGATGAGACACTGGGTCACTGGAGCCAGGATGCGGCTAATGGCTTCCGACAACACGGTGGTGAACGCAGCCTTCCAGCACCAAGCGCCACTCCTGAGTGAGCGCTGGGCCCGAGCTCACTCAAGAGCACGCAGAAATTGATTACTTATTTATAACTTTGTACCTTATTACAAATGTTCTACTTTATTTATAATTTAACTGTATTTATAACTATATGGGACGTGTGGGACTGCACTATTCTCCCCACACCCTGGAATAAAACATAATTATTATATTATTATTATTAAGATATCAATGGGTATGCGGTGATAGCGGGGCGAGGGGAGGGTATTGCATCGTCTTATCAGGCGATCACGCTAGTGCCGCGTAAACAGTCAGGTTAGGTTAGGTTAGGTTAGGTTAGGATAGGTTAGGTTAGGTAAACCCAGGCATTCGCAAAGTCAGGGGAGTGTGGAAAGAGCAAATCAGGATATTGAAAATATGTTGACCACGTGGATGCAAGACAATGATAATTCACATTGGAGTGAGGGTTTGAGGTATGTGCAACTCATGAAAAAGAGAGCTATAATTAAAACAACGTGTTTTATTACAGAAAGCAGTCTTTTTATACATTTCCTAATACGATATTGGAATTATATACAATTCCTAGGAAATGTATACATTTCCCAGACTATGTATGTATTAAATAATTTTAAAAACAATATTTTATACATTTCCTAAATAGCTTCGGAATTGTATACGTTTCCTAGGAGTTGTATACAATTCCTAGATTTCATACATTTCGGTAACATATATACTACATATATTCTTTGTTTTATATTATTTTCGAAGGACTCGTTAGGAGCACTGTAAGATAATTTTAAAGATTATTACACACATAGTTAAGCGCACTTGAAGTGAAAAAACACAAAACTGTGCTGTAGACATATTACGTGATTATATTATTATAATTTACAGTACAATATTGTATTGTCCCAACTCCGTGAACAGCCTCAACCGCGCAGGACGGGATAATAGGACAATATAACTATTCGACCGTAGTTCAAACGCGGAACGCTGCGAAAAAGGATTCACGAAACGTTCGTGCGGAGTGGCTGCCTATTGTCCTATTGTCTTGTCCGAGTGCGTCTATACGCGGACAATGCGGCCAGGCAAGTGGTGGGGGTAAAAATTTGTCCTACGGAGCAGGGGCAGTCCGTGAGTTTTCAGTGAGCTAGAGTACCAAGATTGAAAAAACGACGTCACGATGTTATCGTAGCTGAAAATTATTATGAAGATCTTTCTGTTTATGGATGTGGCGCATCCCCAAACTGAAATAATCCTGAAGGTCTTTATACAAAAATTTGAAATTTTTGAAAAAAAATTAAATACATTTTCAACTACAACAACATCAGAAACGTCGTTTTTTCAATCTTAGCACTCCAGCTCACTGAAAACTCACGGATCACCACTGCTACCTGTCAATCTCTAGGAAAATATCTTGGTTCATTGTCCTGTCCTCCAAACTTCACTCTGGGATGTTGGGCCTGAAGCTGGGACAATACAATAATGTATTGTTCTCGTGTGAACTAGGCATTATACATACCAAAGTAGGTGAGTTAATTTATTTAAATAAAACGGAAAGAACTAAAATAAATTTCCCCTCTGGAAATAACATATTAATCATTCCTTGGAAGTTTTACATCTGTATGACATTGTAACACGACGTTGAAATGAATTTGAATAATTTTTTTGAAACGTTACGGAAAATGAAACTTCCTTTGCGTGAGATATCCATCTGAATTTACATATGCATATTCACAAGTAAACAGTTTTATTGCCGACATTTCAGTAAATAAATACACTTGTTCAAGAGTCTCAATCTCGATTTTGGAGCGTGTTGTGAGGTCAAAGGAATGTGTGGAAAATGGAAGGATATAATTGAGAAATGGTTGCGAGAACCTCGCTATTCGCATCTGGTTTCTCTCATCCTAATTCAAATAACAGCTTTGAGAGTTTACTAGCAGCCAAGTCAGGTAAATAATCAATGCCTTCAAATCGGAAATCAAAACATTTATATGCACCAATTGTATTAAATTGTTTCACGGTCGAACTGAGGTTATTAGTCTTTATTTCGGAAGGCGAAGTAGGTACAAAAATAACCCCAGTTAAAGCAAATTTCATTCCTGAATACCGGTCATACATCATGGGCAACACAGAAAGTATTTTTTACTGTGGATTATTAGCTTCAGCATTAAAATAAATTACTTACTATGTTGCATCCAAAACTACTTACGAATTGCAGCTTCAGATGTTCATGAAAGTGCATTGTAAATACCCACTAAAATAAAACGAGATGAAACGGTGTTTGCTGGAATTGGACGAAAATATGTATAAGAAATACAAGGTGTGCAAGGAAAAGGCACTTACCACTGAATCTCTGCAATGGAACACACGACACAACCGCAATATAGTTATACAGGTGTTAGGGGACGTAGTGATTCCTGACATTATTTTGAGTAAAATACGTAAATAAAATTTTAGTCTCCGGTGACATTTTTGATGTTTTGAAGTAAAAATTCTTTACGTGCGCTTGACTTGGAGGGTAAGCTGGCGAATGTGTGACGAGAAGTGTAGTCGGGCGAGGCGAACGGGCTGTATCACACTGTAGGAGCAAGAGAGAGCAGTGCGCGCGCACATTTTCTTTCTCTCTTCCTCTCACAGCCAGTGCATGAAGATTACTCGTAAATTCATTTCGTTCTTGAACAATTTTTTTTTTTTTTTTTTTTTTTTTTTTTTTATTTATTTATTTATTTATACGCCTATTAGGCTTTTACATACATAGTTATAAAAAATATTCATAAAATTGTAAGTTCACAGTTACTGTAGTAATACATAGTATAATCTATCTATTTAACATATTATAACAGCAAGTAACTAGTAATGCATAAGATGATTATTTGTAGGTAGGTATAAACCTGTTGTACAAAAATAAGAATGTGCCTACTCCTAAGGTTAACAAACGTAATTTAGCTATAAAGAAATGTATTGTTTATATGTACATAGTAGACAGTGAGAGCAGTAACATGGTATAATACGACATAATAGTATAGTGTATAATATGAGGCCTTTGAATTAGAGAGTTTACGAAATAATTGTTGGCGGTATTGTTAACATAATATACCTAGATCGTTTGACCAGTTATCGTGGCTCGTTAAATCCAGGGCGTTCGCTCTGCCATTTTACATAGTTTTTAAAAAATATTATACACAAAGATTATAAGTATAGAATAGTAAAAGCAATAATTTAACCTTAACCATTTGACACATAAAAGCAAGTAAAAATAAAATGAAAACATGATAGTTTGTAGGTGTAAACCTGTCGTAAGAAAATAAGAATATGCATACTTCTAAGGTATAAAAACCAAAAATTGCTTATAAAAATGAAGTTTATATGTACATATTAGGTAGTAGTAGTATTAACATAATATCTATGCGACACATAAAAGCTAGTGTATATATTAATTTATTCATTCACTAATCTATTCACTAACTAGCGGGCTCCAAAAGCCAGCCAGTTTGTAAATTGATAAATAATTAAAAATAAAATAACATTTTTACTAAATGGTTACAGTAATTACATGTGAAAAAATAATGCAGTTGTAGTAATTGCAAGAAGTCTACATTTATTATTGTGTCAAACATGAGGAAATATTCTGATCAGAGGTGCAATAGCTAAATGTTTATTGTTTTATTATAAAAGTTCTAATATACTGGTTTTAAATTTGGAAACCGATTGAAAACGATAGACATCAATTGAACTATATGTGTTTCCAAGTGTATGAAGCCTTTGAATTGGAGAGTTTATGAAGTAATTATTGGCAGATTTGGTAACAAAATATAGAGCGTTTAAACGAGTATTGCGGGTAGGTATACGTAAATTAATTAAGCTCGTTAAATCGAGGGCGTCCAGGCTGCCATTTGATATATTGAATAGGCAAACTAAATCACTCACTGTGCGTCTTGTAGTTAAATCACTTAGGTTTAGTAATTCCATTAGACATGTATAATTAAGTTCTTCAATTGGTATTCCAAGTTTGTAATTAATGAACCTAAGAAACTTATGTTGTACTCTTTCGACTTTTTGCTGATGAGTCTTATAAAATGGAGCCCAGATTATTGAGTTGTACTCCAAATTACTTCTCACCAATCCAGTGTAAAGCAATTAATTGTTTTAAATTCTTTTATCGTCCTCAGAATGTACCCCAGGCATTTCATGGCCTTGTTGGTTATTTCATTTATATGAGGAACAAAAGTTAATTTACTGTCAAATATTATGCCAAGGTCCTTAATTTGTTTAACTCTTTTTAGGAAATTGTTGTTGATGCTATATTGATATTTAATGGGATTTTTGATTCGAGTAAAAGTTATTGATTGACATTTTTCAATGTTGAGAAAGAGTTCATTAAGGGTGCACCACTCGTGTAGCCTCACAAGATTTGATTGCAATATGCTACAGTCATTATAATTAGTAATCGTTTTGTAAATTTTTAAATCGTCCGCAAATAATAGTATCATAACTCCATCAAAGATGGAAGTTATGTCGTTTATAAACAAGGAAAATAACACTGGGCCCAGATGTGACCCCTGTGGGACTCCGGTAAAGATTTCAAACTGATGTGAAAAATGTGAATTAATTTTAACTGATATTTTTCTTTTGTGAAGGTAGCTTTCGAACCATCTTAAAATATGCCCCCTTATACCTAGGGATTTTAGTTTGTTTATAAGAATTTTATGTGAGACTTTGTCGAAAGCCTTACTAAAGTCTGTATACACTACGTCTGTTTGAAGACGATTGTTCATAGAATTAGTTATATATTCCTGATATATCATTAAATTTGTTAGAGTTGATCTTTTTGCTATGAAGCCATGTTGTCGATGTGAAATTACTTTATTGATTTCGGGCGAGAGTTTAGAGAGCAGAGCAGATTCAAGTATTTTCGGGATTGACGACTGGATACATATAGGTCTGTAATTAGATATATCAGATTTATCACCCTTCTTGAATATTGGAGACAGAAAGCTTGTTTTCCATTTTATCGGAAAAATGCCAGTTTTTATGGACAAATTAAAAAGTTTAGTTAGAGGATAAGTCAAGACTGATGAGCATTTCGATAGGAAGATTGGTGGAATATTATCAGGACCGGCCGATTTGTTAAGATCAAGGGATTTTAATTTAGTTTTTATATCATTTTCTTCGAATATGCATTGATTGAAATCAATGTTATTTTTATTTGGTGTTGTGGTGTCGGACATTGGTGAGTTGTTTGTAGAAGCATAGATTTTACTGAAAAATTCAGCAAATAGATTAACAACTTCTTGTGGATTATCAGCCGTTTTATTATCTAAATACATGTTGTGGGGAATACCGGAGTCGTTGTTGTTAAGCAATTTTGAGAATTTAAAGATGTTTTGGGGGTTGGCAAGAGCCAATTTTTCACAGTTGTCAATACACTTTTGGTAACATAACTTAGACATTTTTTTGGTGGCCTTTCTGAGTTCGTTAAATTTTGCGTAATCAACTGGATCGCGTGTTGATTTGTAAATTTTATGGGCTATTTTTTTTTCTCTAACTATTTTAATAAGATCGCTACTGAACCACTTTGGATAGTTACTTACGTACATTTTTGAAACGGGTACAAGCGAATCAATAGTTTTATTTAGAATTGAGTAAAATTTATCTACCATATCATTTATGTTTTCTTCAGAGTCCAAAAAGTTCCAGTCAGTTGAAGATAAAAGATTAGTGATTTGATCATAATCGGCTTTGAAGAAGTTCAATTTTATTGATACTGATGGATTTATTTTTTTTATTGAACTGTTGCATTCGATCAGTAGAGGGGGGTGATATTTGTCGATTGGGAGGATAGATTCAGTGGATGCGGATTCTTTAACAAATAAAGAATTTGAGAAAACTAGGTCAAGAAGACGGGAATTAATGTTGAATGCATAGTTTAACTGTAGTAGATTTAGAAAATTTGACATCTCGATTATCTCATGAGAACCATGGTTGATGCTGTCCGTGGTAGAAGTTTTATTGTTATCTATGTCCCATATGACATTTGGCAGATTGTAGTCTCCTGTCATAATCATGGTGGCGCCAGGAAATTTTCTTATGATTGTTTCGATTTCGAAGTAGTATTTTAAAAATACTGTAGGAGCAAGAGAGAGAGCAGTGCGCGCGCATGTTTTCTGTCTCTCTAGAAGTTTTACTTCAGTCGTGTGATCTAAAGCACACTCGTTTTTTTTATTTCATTTTCTATAAAAATTCTTCTGTTTTCAAAACACAAATGCACTCGAATTTTCAACTATTTTTCCTTCCATTGTTCCAAATTTCAAATAATTTTTCGGCAAGGGAAAGGTAGGAACTGGATAAATGACAACCCGGTAGAAACTAAGCATATTATTATTTCAAAACCAAACATACCTCATAAATCTATAATTGAGCAAGTTAATACTAATAATTTAATAATAAGTTAATACAACGCCCATCGTTCACGTAGCTTATTACAAGCGACGCTGCCGCTACCTGTCATACTATTTTGCTAGTTCAGCGCCTAGCGGCGTATTCAAACACTAATAATAGTATGGAAAATACAGACTAGCGGCGATCGCGTCGCTTGAACGTAACTCCATGGAAAAACGGCATAATATGTTAATACTATTAATTTGTAATTTTTTTTTTGTTATCTTAAATATGAAATGTATTTCATTGCACAACCCTGCATACATTCTGGAATAAACAAATATTTTTTTCACCAGAGTTAAATTATGTCCGGGTTAAATTTTCCCCACAGGAAAAACTTAACCCTTTCACACACTTTTCCACAAATAATCATCTAGTAAATCTGCGCTATTCAAGTGTAGTATATAAGTCTAATTAATACAAAACAATACAAGAACAAAATGTTATCCTAACAGAGTACCAAATGGGAAAATAATTCATCGACTCCAGATATTTTCATTTCAGACGGTTCGGCTCGGTGGAACTCCTAATTGGACCGATAAAGCCTACTGATCCCTCAATATAAATATTAAAAAAATCTTTCGTAATCCTACATGTATTTAAAATGACTGATTTTTGCATTTTTATATATACATTTTTTGACAGATCTAATATGCCCAAATTTTTAATGAGTGAGCTTGGTATAATGCCAGTAGCTGAAATAATAATTGGTAATACTTTTATTCTTCTCAAATTCTTTAAATCTCATTTCCTAAATCTGTATATTTTCTTAATTTTTCAGAAACAGATTTTTCAATATTTTGCGGAATTTGGAATATTATTATTATTAATACAAGAAAAATCAAAAGCCAGATTTATGAATACTTTTTTATCCATATTTAGGAAGTTTCCTTGGACTCTACACATGACAGAAAAAAATGTGTTTTCAGGAAGTTCCACCCCATTTTCAAATTTAGAATAAGCTACACCAGGTATTTGTTTTATTTCATGTCTTTATACTGATGGAATGTTCGTGCCGAAACACATAAAATGAAAATGGGAGCTGTATTTAAATAAACAGGATCGAATAACACGAAAGGTTCTATGGCACTTCAATTTCTAAACCCTTCTTAATCAATCGTCTGTCATTAAGCTGATTAAATGCTGTTAAGTAAGTGGGCGGCTTTTCTGAAAACACGTGTAGAAAAATATCTCTTCATAACCGGAATAAAACACAAAAAGTATTTTAACAACGGGTCTACGTTGGAATGTCCTTGCATATAGCCAATAATGAATCAGACAATATCTAGCCGTTGAAAATAACGACGTTGATAAAAAATTGCGTTAATAGTTAGACATAATTAACTAAATCAGGCTAGGAAACGTACATTAATTACGTGAGCTGTTTTTAAAAAAATTTAGACCCCTCCCCTCTCGGTGAGATTAATTGAGATTTAGTGGGACCCCCCCCCCTCACGTGAGATTTTTTCTTATTCTCGAAATAAATGTTTTTCCTAATAGTTATTTTTCATCAAAAGAAGTGAAACAATTTTTTTTTATATCTCTATATATACTCTTTTAAAGTTGTTCGTGAGATTTTTATTGAACCCACCCCCTCGGTATAATGAGATTTGGTGAGATTTTACTTGATCCTCCCATTTTTTTCTCACGTAATTAATGTATGCCTCCTACAATGTATTGAATAAGTAATAATATGTACCTACTAGTTTTGTGATGTACAGGTTAGTCATGTAATTTCAACATCATTTAATATAATATGTCGTTAGTTTAGTTAGTTATACGAAGTTTTGTGATATCTCAACACATGTCAGTTAAGAATTATTTTAGAAGAGTATCATCTATCGTCGTTCGTGTCTAATCTACGAACGGTTAGGATGACAACCGAAGGCAGACGTTATCTATTTCGTTCTCAGACGCATCATATCGGCTGTATAACTCCTACAGTAAGGACGATCGGTCCAGTTAAATATTAATTGTAAACTTTGCGATAATTTTAATAAAGCGACTTGTAATCTCCACGAACTTATTTGAAAGTCTAGCAACACATTTTAACTAGTCTTAATCATTGAAATTAGCACATACTACATAGTTTATAATATATTATATTGATTTTCTAAAATGTAGATATTATACGAGTACATAATTTGTAATGGTCTGCTGGTTATGTGCCTTCGTACTTGATGTTATTGCAAATTTTCCAATTCGATACTGCCAATATGTAGCGCTCAGAGGCGATCCTACGGGTGAAGTGAAATAATATACCCATTGTTGGTATTTAAATAACACTGCTAAAGTCAGAAAATTTAGAAATTCATACTATTAAGATTCCCTAATATTGTTAGTTATTTATCGCGTTTTCTTCGGTGTTATTTCCAACGGTTGTATTCAACAGTTGTTGACAATCGCTAACGCCCAGTACAACAGTAGAGCATACCTTGTTTACGCGTTCATGTTATGATAAATATGCATCGTAAATCATTACGCTGGCTTGCCCATGCCGCTAGAAGTCATTGAATGATGTAATGATTTCTCTGAGTTAATGGTGTAAAACTATCTTATCAGTTCCATAAATGAAAGCAAAGCACTTTGCATACACCATTTATTTATTAAAAATTATAAACATGTTTCGACCCCAGTGGTTTCTTTGTCAGGATAAAATTTAAAAATTAACTAAAATAACATATTATTATAAATAAAACAGTGAGATACCGTTGTTTATAATGTAGCGCGTATTGTAATGGTATGGTGCATTACGTACATATGTTTTATTCTATTAAATATTTCCGCTTTATAATAAAATCCAAATAAACGGACTATATCTGAACGTATCCGAAAACTAAAAAATATTTTTGAAGGGTGATAAAATAAGATAAAATAAACATAATATTTTTTAAAAATAAAAATTTTGCATGCAAGCATATAAAAGTTTTAAAAATGATATTTAAAATGATTACTGATAACAAAAAAATATAAAAACACATTATTAGACAAATATATTATAAACGTTATTGTCATCTCACATTTTTATCGCTCTACGTAAAAATAATTTTAAATAAAATTCAAAAGTCTCATAAATTCAAATTTGCGATCTGAATCTTTGGTTTTGTAAAGGTCTACATTTTACTTATTTTGTGGTTATCTTTTATATTTCTATACAGGGTGTTAAGGTACGTACTTGAGTTACTTTAACCAGTGATTCCTGACATTATTTGGAGTAAAAAATGTAAATGAAATTTTGGTCTCCGGTGACTTTTTTTATGAGAATTTTTATTTTTTTCAAAATTTTTTTTCTTCAAAATGAAACAAAAAAATATTATTTCACATGACCTTATTGGTCCCGCAGCCGAGTTTCCTCCCCACCACTTACCCCTCCCCCAACTACCCAACACCTACTAATTTTTATGTTTTTGTAAAAAAAAAAAAACATCAAAAATGTCACCGGAGACCAAAATTTCATGTACATTTTTTACTCCAAATAATGTCAGGAATCACTGGTTAAAGTAACTCAAGTACGTACCTTAACAACCTGTATAAAGCGTGGTGTTTTTTCTGTTTATATCATATTTCATACTTTGATAGTAAGGGAGTTAAGCAATAGTTTTTTTGTAATATTGCCTTTTTGTTCTCTAATCCACTGTTAATTTTGTATCTGAAATGTATTTTGTTTCCCTCATTTTTTGTATCGAGTGAACGATTGTTGAATGCTTTTTATTTACGGAAGACTTACGTTTAATGCTAAACTACAGAAGGCCGATGATAAAAAAAACAACGAATGTGCTTTAGACCACACGACTGAAACTACTCTCTTTACTCCTATAGTGTGATACAGACCTGAGGCCTGCACTGTGTCTTAGATATACGAAACGTAACTGGCTATGAGAGAAAGAGAGAAAGAAAATGTGTGCTCGCACCTCTCTCTCTTGCCCCTACAGTAATATCCGAAACGTAACTCTCTCTCTTTCTATCTTCACTAACTTATATCTCCCTCTCAACTTCCGTTCGCCTCGTCCGATTACACTTTTCGTAACGCTCTCGTCACGCATTCGCCAGCTTACTCCTCAAGTCAAGCGTGTGTAAAGAAGTTTTACTTAAAAAAAGAGAAAATGTAAATAAGAAGAAGACTGACCTCAAAATTGATAGTGTCCTTGATATATTCGTCATCAACTGTTGTTTGTACGTCCTGCATTTGTTCTAGGGAAAGATGAGAAGTTACAATCCTTATCGATCGATTGTGCTATTGTTGCGCAATATTAGATCTCTGTTATCTGTAATGAACATCAGGATGCAGTTAAGCCTTACCTGAAGCCTGCATAGGGGTGACGACGTACTTCCTCTGCGCACTATGCACCATGACGCCATAACTCAGCTGCAGACCATGCGCAAGCAGCTGCGCCAGGGTTGCGCAAACTACAATGGTCCATCCCCACCCGCCTTCCGGGTAGTAGTGTCTGCATAGCAGCCTGCGAGCTATGGCCTGCGCGGTCAGGTGGATGGCAGCCGGAGTGGGAGTCCTGCACTCCTTGTTTTTCTTCTCGGCTGGCCGCTGGGTCCCGGGCATAGGTCCGGCTGGCTGCAGGAGTGGCCATGACTGCGCCCGGGATAGCGAAGGCATATATTTTTTGGACAACCCTGGCTTCAGGACGTCTTTTGCTTGAAAAATGATTGCATTGTGATGCGCTTCCGGTGCAGGGTTCATAAACTTCACAAAACACTATTTATTTCACAAATCACAAAAAAATGTTAGCTTTTTAACCCAAGAGCGTTGCACTTGTCAAGCTATGACAATCGTCATTCACATGTATACAAGTATATCACTTTTTGAAGGCCATTATGTTAATCGTCAAAGCATCCACTCCAATTTTAGTTCATTCAATTTGTTAAAGCAATTTTTTTTATTGTATATATATTTGTGTAACGATATTCGAAGGATCTTTATTGTTTTTTTTTTTTATAAGAAAAACTGTTATTTTAACTTTTGAAGGTTATTCCCATTAAAGAAGAAGATACCAATAATAATCAAATTTTTTAAAATATGAAAATGAACAAGACACGGAAAAATAATAAAAGATAATGGATAATGGTCGCAACTGGGACAATAATAAAGGTAGCTGCCAATAATATGGAAAAAAAACATTGGTCGAAGATAATATTGTTAATTCTGAAATTTGAAATATGAAGTTGACAATTACGACAGTCTCATAATAGATCGCAGAGGCCCAATTGGTATAAGGTGTATGTCCCGGTAAGACGTAAGGTTCTGGGTTCGTGTCCCAGTTGCAACCATTATCTTTTATTATTTTTGTGTGTGTTGTTCATTTTCATATTTAAAAAAATTAGATTATTATTGTTATCTTCTTCAATGTTCTTTATTGTGACTGTTGAAGGCTTAAAATTTTTTTAATGGGTTTAAATGCGCTGTGCAATTTTGTAAAGCAGAATAAACTTTAAGAATATATAAACTTTATTTTAATTTACGGCAACAAGATTGCAAATAGCAAAAAAAAGAAAAAAAAATCTAATAGCATTGTCAGATTTACGCGTCGTTAAACTTTCTTGCAACTATGTGAAAGCCAAAGCCAGCAGATGAGGTAAGTCCTACTTTTATGTCTGTTTATTTTGCTACCATCATTTTCTTCTATCACTCCACCTTTTTAGATCTTAGACTGGTTTTATGCCCGTCTGCAGCCGGCGTTAGAATCTCATCTAGTTGGGTACGTATTTTTTGAAGTGCCACTTTTCTGATCTTATGACGTTATTAAGTCGTAAATTTGATTTATTGGGATGAAAAGTTACGATTCATTAAAGTTGATTGATCTTGACTTGTGAAATGCACATGTTATTTTCCTCAAACTCAAACGAAAGTAAAAACAGCATCCCGCTGAGTTTTAACATTATTTGTTTTCATTGGATTGAGGCTCATATCATAAAGCACCAAGATTAAAGCTTGCGGATAATGATATTGATAACAAATATATTTTCTTATATTATCGTACTAGACCACTTTTAATATTATTCGAATCGATTGCTAATTGACTAACGGTAGATTTCAAATATCATGTTTAACAGAATTTGAACAATTCTTCAAATTTGAAAGGTAATAAATATTCCAGTTATATGAGAGTCCTATTCAACTTCTGTAAAATCAAATAAAAGTACTGGGAAACAAATGGAAAATGGCGGAATTGTAAGAAAAGTGGAATAACTCTAACCGAGCTATAATAATTTTAACTTTGAATTTTAATGAATTTTTCAAATTCTGTGAAACAATCAGTAAACCAACATATTATGCTTTCTTGGCATAAAAAAAGCTTCAATGGAAATTTCACTATTTTTTTGTGCGAATATCCTGATTCTGATTGTTTCTCTATTGTCGTTAAAACATTATATTACATAATTTAAAAAAAGTTTTTTTTTTTTACTTTAGCTCCTCACGGGAGGCCCTGAGGAAAAAAATGACATCTTTGGGGATGCCATGTGGAGGGTCTTTTTAGGAGAGGAATGAAAGTAAGTTCCTTGAAGGAAAAATGTATGAGGGGTGGGTAGGAATCTGGGGGTCGGTATGTCCAGGAGTGACTGACATATGCATCTAACCAAAACCTCCTGGATCACAAGGCCGGGATACTAATTCAAATCAGCCTTCTAACTTAATAATAATAATAATGGATAATTTGTAGAGCGCCGTTTTTGTGAGAAATCACCTCAAAGGCGCTGTACATTTTTTTTATTTTTTATTATTAACTTATATGAGATTCCACAAAAAAAACATTTTTTCAATTTATTCATATTTACTACAGCATTTTAAATAGTTTTAGTTAATTTAAAAAAAATGATTAAAAATATATATTTTTAAGGTTTTCATACAAGTTAGGAGGCCAATTGGATTCAGTGGACCGGCCTTGTGATCTAGGAGGTATTGATCTAACCCTCCAACTGCGGTAAGGCGAAGTTCCGAGAGAGTACTGCTAGAGAGATCAGACGGTCTCCCTCAATCAGTTTCTCCCAATCCGGCCTACTACGCAGTTGGAGGGCAGACGAATCTGACGCCAAGATAAAAAAAAACCTCACCCCATGAACCCGGGCACCCCCGCTAAGTCCCCAAACGTAGCGAACCACTTGGAGTGACCTATGGCAGAGGTGTTGGTTATCCAATAAATGGTTCCTGGGACGGTGGTACCCATAACCGCCCCCCAAATTGAAATTGTTTTAGATTTAGGGGTTATTATTTTTCTGTAATTTATCATAGATAATTTCGATAACTCTTTATAGATTTTCAAGAATTAAATAATATTCGATAATATACGAGTATTTATATCAAATGTCTAAAAACTTTTCACCCGTCAACAGTTCAACTGTTAAGTATTATAAAATTTGGTTGTATTACTGAGACTCTGTTTAGAATAGGTACTCTACGTGGATAGCTCGTTCGCCGATATCTCAGTACCAATTTTTTATCGATAAAACCCTGTCATAGTATCCTCCCGTATTATCATACAAAAATAATGATGGCAGGTCGGTGAACCTAGATAACCATTCACGGACAAGGTTGTAGCAGGTCTAGAGGGGTTGGTGGAATTGGCAGGGGAAAGGGGGAAGGGGTAGCGATAGAAATAGGTAGGTACCGATCATCTAGACATAGATTCCTATTGTTTGGCGCGAGTATGGTCGAAAGTCGAACAAATCTCCAAGGACGCTGAAGCACTTCGAACGTGCAAGGAGTAGAAAAATAACGATATATTTTTATTTTTAGCATTATAGATTTCAGAGTCTCTGGAGCAATCCAATACATTTGGTGTAATGAGCGTAAGCAAGCGTAAAAAAACGTATATTTTAATTTAACTTAAATTAATTAGAAATGTATTTTAAAAATGAAAATTGTTACGGCTGAGAATCGAACCCCGATTAACTGCTTGTAAGGCAACTATGTTTACCATTACACCACTAGTGTTGTATTTTTCTGGGTTAGCTCAACTTTTAGCTGACAACGTCATTCTTTAATTAGCTATGGAGATATGAAAAATCCATTTCAATTGAATGTAAGAGATAAGTTTTATATTCTTAATTATTCACTCATAAGACGGCCTCCAAGGTCTATATAATTTTAACAGGCTAATAATACTGAAAGCGCCGTTTTGAGAATTGAAATGTTGCTAGAAATAGCTTTATCCATGTTTGGTTACAAGATTTGAATAGTCAGGTACTTTACCACTTTCCTTTTCCTCATCTTCTTCCCTTTCCCTCTACCTTCAGCCTCACAACATACCTACCCCGATTAGTCTCACTGGCTCCAGTTGGTGGGGAGCAATTGGGACTCTTATGCGGTATTCACATAAAAAATAAATTTGAAATTTGTGGAATTACTTGGGATAAGCCGTGTGGTAGCGAGTGTTCTACTTATTGCGCTGTAACAAACTTATAACTTGTTACTTATAAAGCCAGGTTTCAAAACTTGTAACATAGAACCACAGTTAAGAAGGACACTCATTACAGACGAAATTTATCGTAAAACGGTGCGTTTATACATTTAGTATGCAGTGCCAAACTTCTTGTAAACTCAGCATAGGTTTTAAAGAATAGGTCGAATTTGTTATCTACCATTTCAATTTGCGGGTCTCTCTCTCTCAATGGTTGATTCGAATACAGATTTGATCGACTCGCTCAACAATAAAACAAATTATGGCGACGATCCTGATTGTAAGATTCCGACACAAATTGGAATGTAATAGTTGAAAAGATAACCACGATAACAAAATGACAATAAACAGGAAGACGAGTTTGCACTAAAAAAACGTAAACGCAATCGATAAGAGCGAAAATTTTCAAATACATAGTCCGAATGTAATTATGAAATTGTAGAAATCTGCACGATACAAGAAAAATTAAATACTTTAGTCGCATTTATGATGAGCGACAAATACAAGAAAACCCCTTTGTTAACCAGCCAAAGTCATCCCACTTTAAAATTTACGCGACTGGTACGAGAAAAGGGTGAATAATGCCATGACGATATCTATCAGACGGTACCAGAAGGAGAAAATGAATATAAGATTTTTTTTGAGTGGCAACCATACTATATTTTAGGTAACTTGATGCAATTTTTTATGATTCCTATTTGAAAAGGTTGATTTAAACCACCTGAAAAATATTGATTTAAAAATATACGTATTAGATCGCATGTTACGCTTGTTTAAGAGCGATTGACCAGCAGCTGAAAATAAAAGTTTAAAAATGCTCGCAACTGTACAGGGATACAGGGATATATAAGAAAGATCGATTATTCCCGGGATCAAATTTTTTAAATAAAAATTTAGAGTCGATTTATTTCATTCAAAACTTTTTTAATATATATCTATATTCAAGTAAGCAATAAAAATGTTCAAAACGCACGATGGTGAATTATTAAATATAGTGTACTTCTTGTATGTATTTTTTGATCATAAGTATTTATGATTGTTTAATAATGTATAAACAAAATAAGGGTGTAATTTATTTTAATATTTTAATTTGTAAGACCTTAAATAAATAGAAAAACTGAGGTAGTTTTGTCACAAAACACATTCTCGGATTTATTTTTTAATGATTTTAATTTAACTAAAATTTTATTTTGAAAACTGTGTTGACTAGATTTTGCATTGAAATATTTTTTTGTATGATTATATGATTTGAAATTTGTGTTGTTTAATAGAATCTATCATTTGAAAATTGAACAAATCTGCCAACGACCAACGGTATAACCTTAGTATATTAAAAATACACGTTTTAAAAAATTTTAAAACTGCGTGTACCAGATAAAATAACAATCTTCCAAAATCAATTTATGTTTTTTTGTAAAAAAAAATCAATAAGTCAATTTAAAAAGCACTAGTTTCCGGTATTCTCTAATACCTCTTAATAAAGTGAATGTTTACTTTTTTTACCGTTTTTACCAAAATATTTTTGATAAATAAAAGCAAAAAAGTGTGAATGACTTTGAAACCAAGTGTGTATACTAGTATGTCTCGCTTGACGAATGGAATATGGTAATGCAAAGCGTTACTATGTGACAGAATATTTCATATTTCCCATTTGACAGAATGAGAGAATGAACAACAGACAGCAGACACGCTTTGCGACTGCGTATTACTTCTGACACCACCAGCTGGTTAGGAGTGGTGTACGTTTTCCAGTTTATTTTTACTATATCAAGACCTGATTTATCAATATAAAAGCTTGTTGTGTTGATAGAATTCTTTTTTTTAATTTTTAATTTTTTAATTTATTTTATGTGTTTAACAGATTGACAAATACTATTACAATACACATGATATATATAACTTTACATAAATAAATGGAAATTTTACAATAGTATATGTTTTACAGTTCTTCTTTAAAATTATTCTTGAAACCTTCAAGGCTAATGTTGAAGATATCAAGATACTTGTTGTTGTCAATCGATGAAAAAAGTCACGACGTTAGTAGGCGGTTGTGAAGAATTTGTTTTTATACGTTATCTCCACGAAGGAAGCCCTGACGAAAAAAACTTCCCTCAGGGTCTATGTCATCTTTGGCGATACTGTACGGAGGATATTTTCAGGGAAATGAATGGGAAAAAAGTTCTGCAAAGGAAAAAGGTACGACGGGTAGGTGGGAATCTGGGGAGGGGAAGGGGGTGTCCAGGAGTGACGAACGTATACATCAATTCCTCTCACTGCGGTGCAAAGTGATGGGTCGAGAGAGTCCTGCTGAAGAGGTCAAAAGGTCTCCCTCAATCATCTGATTCTGATCTGGCCCGCCACGCAGTAGGTGGGTAAAAGCATTCGCCACCAAGAACGTTACTCAACAGAAAACGTTACCCCGAACCCAGGCACCTGAGGAACAAAATGTTATGTAAAAAAAGATAAGATATGGAGAGGAGATAGTGGGGTTCTAGTATCCCCATTAAAATTTGGGGTATGTTGTGAGACTGAAGAGAGTAGGAAAAGAATTGAGATAAGAAAGAGGAAGGTTGAAAAGTACATACCTATTCAGATCTGGTTACTAAATTCGACCAAAGCATTACAAGCGACGTTTCGATTCTGACTGGTTTTCTTTTACCAGTGCTATTAGCCCAGTCAATGAACGCATTGAACTCGGACAAATTAGGGGAAAGCTGAATTTTTGCAGGTGGATAGTACTTCTTACAGGGAGTATTTTCCAAAAAAGTCCCCACCCCTCCCCCGCTTGCTTCCCCCCCTGCCCCACTCCAAACTTTGAAATTGTAGAGTTCTGCAAAATCCATTATATCTCCTAAACTATAATATATATCTGGAAAAACATTTTACCGTTATACTTCTTAAAAAGCTGTCTAAAAAAAATATTGTAATTTATTTTTTGATATCTACTACGGTTTGGCAAATAATAATGACATTGTCGCGAAAAAATAATTTTTTTTCAAAATTTTTTGATTAAAATGTGAATATTTTTTTTGTCTGAGGAAACACGCAAAAATGTTTCAAACAAACTATTTGCCAAATTTAATAAGCTTTAAAGCGATATATAACATTGCCTACTTTTTTCTTTATTGTTGGCCAAAATCCGAATCAATCGCAGTGCGGCACGGTGCGCCGCGGCGTGCAAGCGACGGTAAGGCCTAACCCTCTGTGGTTGTAGGTGGCCGATTTCTACTTAGGAAGCATTATTTTGGTTACAAATTGAAATATTAAGTACTTTTTAATTGATTCACGATATGAAAATACTTAACAATAAATAGTCTTTGCAATAAAAGCATGTATAACTGGGTCTGTTCCAACATGTATAACAATACAAAAATTATATAACTTTTCAGGGACTACTGAATATGATTTATTATTCACTGAACATCACAGTCGTCTTCAAATATTTCATCAGTATTTGAAGGTATGTAACTGCAGTGGCCACACATATCACAAGAGGTTTTACAGCTACGAGAAATCAGCATGAGAAGCTCAATTGGAGCCGCGGTACCTGTCATTGGTATAGGTGTTAACTTAAATTCTCTTCTTTGCCATCCCCATTCATTAGATGATAGATCATTTCCTAAGCCATGTTTAAATTGGAGGAATGTCCTTAGGAGATGCTGGCGGGCCGCGTTTTTTGTTGGTGGAAGTTGTGCAAAATCAAATTTAGATTTAAGAGACATCTTGGCATTTAAATGCTTAAATTTAAAATATTTAGCCTCATCAAGATTCTTGTATATTTGCCAATGCGTACAAACGAAAGCGTTCACCATATACAAAGAGCAGATCCTTTTCCACGTGTGGCTGAATGGAACGCTAAGCCACATCTTTCAAATCTGTCGGTGTGGTTATAAGACTTAAAGCCTTCATTTTTCCGACAACATACAAAGCAGAGATTGTGTCACATCCTGTGACAGCGTGGGCCAATAATATGAGTTTTCTTTGATCACCATACATATTTGCAAGAAACTGAACAGAATACACTATACCGGTGTTAGTAGAAATGGCTATTGTTTCCAAAAAAAGCTTGTTTTCCGTTGGAGGGGCTAATGCTACCAGCAATACTTATCTGGGTCTGTTCCAACAACCACTACAGTGCTACCAAGCTGAAAAGACTTAATCGCCTGACCCCTGTTTCCGTATCAGCATCATCGTTGGCAGTTATTGTATGTATGTTTGCAGCATGACATTTAGTTTTAACAGCTTCTATTAACCTCTCCTTATTGAGAATTGGAGAGAAATTCTATCTGAGGTGTTGTACAGACAGTATCATCAGAAAATATAATTTCAATTGATGTTCTCCTCTCAACTGCTCCTGCTGTTTTGTTGTAGCGTTCTCAGTGTAACCATCAAAAACTATTATTACATTTGAACCATACTTTTGAGACACATAATCAGCATATATTTTGGTAATATCATGGAAAGTAGAGTACTACTGCATCTAATAAGTATCAACTATCAAGAATAAATGCAGAATCATCTTTTGTGAAGTTGACATCAACGATACCATCTTCATATGCTTTCATAATGGAAGCTTTCTTACCTTTCTTTAAAGAAACGTCATCAAATAAAGAAGGGGGATGCGAAGCTAGTTCAAACTCAAAGTAGAATTTGAGCTTTTCAGGACTGTCACATATGTATAATATTCTATTGAATACCTGCTGATGGTTGATTACAGCTTCTTTAGTTCTAACTCTAACAGATTTATTACTGGCTTGAGTAACAACCATATCCGATCTGTGTAGTTTTACTAAGGAAAAACTTTGCCCTGTCATTTTCTTCATAGCTTTGAACCCTACCTCATAGACATCGTCACATGTTACAGTTGAGTCTGGTACTATTCAGATACTATTCAGTCTGATACTAATTGGCCTGCAGATGCTATTGTTGCGGGGTTACTCGTAATTTCAGGTCCATTATCATTTATTTATTTGTTTATAAGATTTACACAGTAGATTAAATATAAGTTGTAAGGTATTTTAAATAAATTACATGGTTTTGTACGTATTACGTAAATCTGTAAAATGTCAATAGGTAATTTCGCCTGGGTTTTAAAGCTAAATTATGATGAAACTAATGAAAAGAATCAAACATTGGTTGACTAATAAAACATAAATGAAAGAGTATGATGGGTGGAGAAAATTTTACATTTTAAAATCAAAAATTATTTGCTCACTAAAGTTTAATAAAATGACAAGAAATTTAATAATTTTGTTTTGTATGTTCGCATATACATATCATACAATCTCTTCTTAGTTACAGTTGACGTGAACAGATTCAGAGTATCAGGAAATAAATCATCACCCCACGATTGATTTCCGGAATAGCAGGATAAAATTTCAGAATGAAATGGCATTTTTTGAATATCTTCTCTGATTATTTCTGCGGCAGCACGTATAATTCTTAAACGTTGCAGATTTGCAATATTTTATTTGTTTCTGTACCAGTCATCTAGTATAACTTGAGCGAGACATGCAAAATATACGCATACATCCGATCCTAAAAATAGTCAATTAGTTGTTTTTTCAGAAATTTATCTGAGTACGGAAGATCAGTGCCACAAATGTCTATTACTATTTCCCTTAATTACTCTTATGTAAACTGACATTCGTCAGTATTTTTTTAAGAACACAAAATTTAAGAAAATTTTTTGCTGAAAATCACCTTTAGATCTTCCTGCATACTGAGTTGGTTTACTTTTAAAGAACTTCTTGTAAATGTCGTGATAGCGAGCTTCTGCGGCGACCAGATTAAACACACTTAACAGTTTAGATTTTACTTTTGCTCCCCTATTTGCACACCTATCATATATTGTATTGCAAGCATTAATTAATGTTTATCTTATATGTATTTGTTCGAGATATGTATGAGGTAGTTTATGATTAAAAACTGTGTTTTTGTCACAAACACATATGTATGGGGTAGTTTATTATTAAAAACTGTTTTTTTTCACAAACTATAGGTACAGTTCTCCATGAAATTAAATGTATTTTCTAAATGCCGTAGGAATGGCTGAGGTGTACTGGTCGACGGGCTACAATTAACATGTATAAAAGCCTTAATACTACTAGGCCTTGTATTTTTTATCAATAATCTACGTGCACGGTTGCGGTATCCAAAATTGTTAATTTTACATGATTATTGTCATTTATTTAAAAAATAGCGTTAATTAGCATTTGTAACCCTTCATTACTACAATAACATTTCCTGTAAGGTCTTTTTACAAAAAATACACAATAGGTTCTCTTCAGACATTTTCAGTGTGTCAATTTCTGGTTAATTAAGTTTTTGTCAATGTTTTTACCTGATGAAGATGGTAAAACGCTCAAAAACTTGATACACTTAACGCTTGGCACAACAAGTCCAATATAACGCACAAAACTGACACACCTTAACCTTAAGACATAGGAGATCAAACTTACTTTATATTTTATTTATTTATTTGTTTCAACTTAAAACAACAAGTAGCGACGCGACAAGAGCGACAAACATAACATGTCGCTTGGCCCCGCGCTCCGTGTTACCGCCAGCACGCACACGCCATTAAGCGCTCATCCACTATTTTAGATAATAATAAAGGATGTAAGTAAACATTGTTATACACGGTTTTAAAGCTTGTTAAATTTGGCAAATGATTTGTTTAAAGTATTTTTTCATATTATCTCATACAACAAAAATATTCAACTTCAAAAAAAAAAATTTCCAAAAAAAAATTTTTTTTAACAACAAATTCTTTATTATTGGCCAAACTAACGCAGATAATAGAAAAAGTTAAATTATATAATTTTTAGGAAGTTTTGTGAGAAGTTCAGTAATGATTTTTTTTTCTGATATATATTATAGTTTAGAAGATATAATAGATTTTATAGAACTCTACAATTTCAAAGTTTGGCGGGGACAGGGGGGGAAGCAAGCGGGGGAGGGATGGGGACTTTGTTGGAAAATACTCCCTAAATAAAGTACTATCCACCTGTAAAAATTCAGCTTTCCCCTAATTTGTCCGAGTTAGGGCCTGTTTTTTGTCTAGATTGACTGGGCTATATACTGAGAGTACCTATCGCATATACCATTAATTGTAATATTTTTATACTACAAAATTATTTAAATATTTATTTTTGTTGTAAAATATTGACTACGTCCGAGCGGAGAAGTCTTCTCAAATGCCAAATATGGTTACTTTAATACCTTATTCTATAAACGAATGCTTATCCTTAATATATATGTATACTTTTCGTTAAGTTTTTTACCCCTCATATCTTAGGTCTTCTTTCCATCTATATTTCAAGAATCTCCGAACATCCACTATACACTGTAGTAACTGTTACACCAGCGCTAGTCAATTAACTCACGTGGAACCGCATGCAAAAATCAATTTTACAAGAAAATTATTAAAGTAAAAAGAAAATCGTTAACGAAATACTGATAAAAATTGATCTGCTAACAAGCTACTTTTCGAAACAAAATATATATCACAAGTGATAAAAGGCAGTGGTACATGTCATCCGAGATTTGGGAATATCTTGAAATGAAAATAAATAGATCGGGGTTGTGGTGAAAATAAATATTCATAATTCAGATCTACACATAAAACATATTGTTTTAAAACTCCGTGCAAGAATGATACGATCTTCAACCATGGTCTTAGAGATTGTTGAAACACTGTGCTCGTGACGTCAAAAAATATTAATACAATTCTAGAAAGCAAGTTTTGACGATGCTTGACATTAAGTAGAGGATAGGTGTTTTACACGACAAATGTCAATATTTAATTTAATGGTTCTTTGATAGGCATGTAATTTTGTTTTTTTTACTTCACATAATAAACCCGAACTGTCTTGAAGATATAAAATTACTATGATCAATCATAAACAATTTCACACGCAACCATCAATCGATGGTAACATTCCATATACAGAGTGACCAAGTCACATATGACTACAAATGGTTTGCTTAACTTTTCGTAAAAATATTCTTAGTTAACTGCTAACATGTCCAATTTGGTTCCGATTAAGTTTATGAAAAAGTTGTGATAAATTCATTGACAACAACACAAAATATATTGATGAAAAAAAGTGAGCAATAAGATCCACGTTTGACCCAAACTATATATTTACAATGCACGTTTCTGGGTTGTTTTAGGCAACTTGCGTAACCCACAAAAATGATCAACTGAAAGCAACTGTTAAATTATTGGAAGGGGATCTAAATTATATTTTTCTTTACTGAATTTATGGATTGAATTGGAATTATTTCACTATGGATTTAAAGAATGTTAAATCCATAATGAGATATTTGAGAAAAATTAACTACTTCTGTGCTGACCGTTTCATTTTTAACAAATAAAAAGAAAAATAGTTGCCCAAAAAGGTATTTCATGTTGTTTGAAAGGTTATTTGACTCTGAAAAAGTGTGAATAATATTTAACTATTGCAAGTAAGCTATTTGTAATTTTGTGATAGAAAATGAAGAGATGAAAATTTTAGAAATAAGTAAAAACTCTTAAAAATACGATATTTTGGGACACCCGATATCATAAAAAAAATAATAGCAAAGTCGTCACGATGAAATATTCCAAACTACAATTACGATTTCATCAATATCGTATAATGTCAAATAAATTCAAAGATATCGGCAGATTTGCATATCAGGCCAACGTTTAAAGGCTTCGTTGAAAGAAAGATCAAAAGACTGGTTGTATTTCAAAGATCACTAAGAATAATTAACATTTGTCAGCTTTAGAGATTACTAAAGCATGGAAGGAACCCCACCGTTTAAACGTTTAGAGAAATGACAAACCAGAATTACGTGTGTGATGGGCGGAATGTTGATCTTGATTTTACGTTTGAATCATCTAAAACTAGAACACCGCGAGTTTTTTATTATATTTTATTATTTGCGTTTATTATTATAAAGAAATGGTTAATAAACATGATTTAATTCAAAATTTAAATATGTTCACAGTGTCGGGTAAAACGAATGATATCACAAGAAGTATTTTAATGTCATAGGTTAAAACTCCCACTCACCACGTTCATCTGCAATTCTAAGTAAGAATATCTACTTTTTTTTAAAGAGAAACCTCACAAGAGTCTCAACTGCTCTCTTCTCGAGCCAGTGAGACTATGGCATCCCCAATTGGAGTATGTTGTGAGGCTAAAGGTAAGTGGGGAAGGTAAGGAGATGGGGAAGAGGAAGGCGGGAAAGTACCTGGCTATTCAGATCTAGTCACTAAACACGGCTAAAGCCATTATTAAGCAACGTTTCAATTCTGAATGGTGGTCTTACACCAGGGCGATACTGAGAGTGTCTTGCACTCTGGAACGTGCCGCAAATATAGTATATATTATTTTTATTAATTAATTGTGAAATAACACAAATTAATCAAATAAAATTTATTTATTTACGCACGCCGGGTTCGAACCCGCAACCTTTCGATTGGGAGTCAAGTGTCTTACCACTCGACCACGGACGGTCGTCGAAACTACTAAATTCTACAAAAATAAAATAATTTCTACAACACTCGATGTAACACTGTGGAACTACTATGGTCCCATCACTGAGAGGTCCATTGTAACCTATCTTTATGTTACGTGAGACTTCTATTAGAAAAAGGGATAGTTTAATCGTAGTGGAAGATTTTCCAATATTGTCTGGTTATAAGAAAAAATTTCTTTCTTTAAAAATGATTAAATAAATCAGTAAAAATCTCGCTTTCACTTTCGCTGGATCGTTCCAATAAAATAAAATTATTTTCTTATTTTATATATATTTAATAAAATTCATAAAACAGGAATAAATTTTTACACAGTTCGCAATCCAGTGGCATCCTTGCGCTTGTAAATTTAATTGAAAAATGTAAAAATGGATTGATGGCTTTTTGATATCTGTCGTTTGAACCCCGCCTTCCGCTGATTGAAGTGACGTTTGTAAAGCACTTTTCAAATAAATTATTCCCTGACTTTAAATTAAGGTTCCGTTATGTAACCGTTTAATTAAATGACATCCATCTTGAATTATAATTGGGTGTTATAATTGTACCAATTAAAATAACTCATGTTCAGTGGGTGGGGCGTGTCCGCGAGTATCGTTTAAAAACCAGTATTTTAAGTTCAATTATGTACCGGGCGTGCCTTAAAATATACTACACATAAAGATTCTTAATGCTTTTTTATGTGCGTAAGGTGTTCTCTAATTGCCATTTTGCCAATTATTACGCCTTGAAATCGTAAGAAATTATACAGAAATCAAGAGAGGGTGGTATAGTACCACATTACCAGCTTAAAAAAATACATAACACAGGAATATGTCAAGTATACGAGATATATCAAATGTCGACCATCTTTAGGTAGTTTTCTCGTTGATGAACGAACGGTAACCCAAAGCTTCGTTCGACATAAGCTAGTCGACACTGGGTTAAACCTCTCAACCCATCGCATCGGATTGAAATGTTTTTAAAGTTCCAGTTAACCGACAACGTTAGACGACCGTCCGTGGTCGAGTGGTAAGACACTTGACTCCCATTCGGAGGGTCGCGGGTTCGAGCCCGGCGTGCGCAAATAAATTTTATTTGATTAATTTGTGTTATTTCACAATTCATTATTAAAAATAATATATGTTATATTTGCGGCACGTTCCAGAGTGGAAGATACTCTCAGTATCGCCCTGGTGTAAGACCACCATTCAGAATTGAAACGTTGCTTAATAATGGCTTTAGCCGTGTTTAGTGACTAGATCTGAATAGCCAGGTACTTTCCCACCTTCCTCTTCCCTATCTCCTTCCCTTCCCCACTTACCTTCAGCCTTACAACATACTCCAATTGGGGATGCCATAGTCTCACTGGCTCCAGAAGGGAGCAGTTGAGACTCTTGTGAGGTTTCTCTATAAAAAAAAAGTAAAAAAAAAAACTTTATTCCATCATTATTTCATTTGTTCACAGTTTTGGAATAAAATATAATATGAAATGTTTAATTTAATAACTATAATAATCTTTTTATTATTTTAATATAATAAATATATCTTGAGGAATTAGATATACTGAGCGTTGAACTAAAACTCTTATATAACGTTTTAATTTTTATCTACAGAGTAAAACAATTTACTACCAACCTATTTTAGAGACAAATTAAGTTGCAATAAGTAATTCCACTCACAAGACAAAAAGACATCATCAGATTAAAAAAAATAACAAAATCAGTATTTAGAAATGTTTTCTCTAAAGAAATCCAGATGATAACATGGTTTCTAATGAAATAAAAAATGAAGCTGGAGAAAAAATGAAGAAAAATAATGAACAAAGGGATGCCCCAAGCATCTGTTATCCTCAACTTGCGAAAAGAGATGATCAGGGGTTAAGCTGCCATTTCAAATATTCAACAAAAGCTTGTTGCAATATTGGTAAAATGAATGAGTTTTTGAAATCAGATAATTATAAAAAAATGTATATATACACCTATCGTTCGCCAAATTGTTTAATAAGACATCTCTTAAAATTCGAATTTTAAGTTTAGTATGCAGTTATTATGTAAAAGTGTACCTCTATCTGGTACAATACTTAGGTTACTCATAAATACCATCAAATCAATTATAATACAGAAAAACTTGTAGGGTATTAAACAAAATGTTTTGATCTTTTTTGGGTCACTAGTAGTATATTTTAAAATGTCATAAAAATACCGGACTGTTATATTTTAGGATTTGGAGATGCCTGATTAATAAACTGGACGAACGATAAATGCGTTTATAATATATACACGGAGAAATATGTTATTCTAAAATACGATCATTTTATTCGTAAAAACGGTTAAAAACGGGACTGAAGTTCTTAGGAACAAATTAACAGGGTTTCAATGTTTATTGGCGGGAACATGTAAGAATAATTTGTCGGTGTACGTAATTTCGTACGTATACCAACAAATTATTCTTACATTTTCCCGCCAATAAACATTGAAATACTGTTAATTTGTTCGTAAGAACTTCAGTCCCATTTTTAACCGTTTTTACGAATAAAATGATCGTATTTTAGGATAACATTTTTCTCCGTGTAATATAAACAAGTGCGGGTATTTTTTCTCGGACCCATTACAAATACGTTTGTTGATACAAAATTGTGGTCGCGTTTCATCTTTGCCTAATATGGTTATTGTTGAAGAAGTGGTATCATTTTTGTGCCTCGCCTTTGGCGTATAACAAAATGATTGAATATAAGAGATTGTGCAAGCAATCTACTCACCTGAAAGCAATCGATACCTGGATTGATTGCTTCGGCATAATAAGGTTATCACTTTCCTGCTATAAGCATAGGGTAGTTGTAATACTGACTGACGTATTATTTTTGCGATTATTGACTATATATGGATGAATTATACTCATGTGTAGGTAGGTTCTGAACTTGCACGTATTAAATGGTGACCAGAATGTTCAGTGGAAACTTTTTAAGTGTGTGAATATTGAGTACAAACTTTTCATCGGATGTTAATTCCTCACATGATAGACCATGTCTCAAAGCGTCGAAAAATGATTTTTGGGGTTTTTAACCTTAGGTTATTTTAGGTTAGGTTAGGTTGAGTTAGGATAGGTTAGGTTAGGTTAGGTTAGGTTAGGTTAGGTAAGGTTAGGTTAGGTTAGGTTAGGTTAGGTTAGGTTAATGTGAGTTAGGATGTGATGAATTTTCATGTGAGGAAGTATCGTGTCTGAATAAATTTACTATTAGAATTCAGACGCTGAGATCTCATAGTCCGATTATACATGGAACCGTATTTAATAAATCTTGCTCAAGTTTGCAGAGCCAGTCTTCGATGGCATCCCTTTTCGTTCGATTAAGGTGCATTAATTCGAGGCTCTTATCTCCAGGCCTGAACGTATAATTTTACTTAGACATTTAATTGTAAATTGTAAATTTTATCACCAGATATTGAGAAACAGTTGGCCATACGAGTAAATATAGTATTAATTTTTTTGTAAGAAATAACTTATTGAAGCTTATAATATGTGGCAGTAGCTCATTTGGTAGAGTGCCAGTCCCAATAAGACTAGAGGACCAGGGTTCGAGTCCCAGATGTGACCGTCAGTTGTTAATATTATTTAAAATTCATAAAATACTTAGTTTTAACCATTTCCATTGTTTAATAAACCAACATGTTTCGTAAGCAATATTTCATCAGGGTTTACTTTGTTTTAAGTTTTATGTTTTAGTTTAACCCATATGAAGTAAACCAAAGTGTTGATTTTTTAAACAATGAAAGTGTTTAAAACAAGTAATTTATTAATTTTTAATTAAATGGTGCCACAAAATAAGTTTGCTGTGTTTCAAGATGTCTTAATATTATCTGTTTGTTATGAGTTTTTATTAAACCGAAATGCGTTTAATTAAACTCAATGGGAATAATGTATTATCAATAATATATACCAGATACCTCAACCAAAACAGTATACCAAGAAACTATTTTAATGAAAATCAGAAAACTGTACGAATACAACATATGCTTATTAATCTACAACATTCAAAATGGCTTTATACACACAAATATTACATTTATGAAAACATCACAAGTACATGAACACCACACAAGACAACTTAATAAATTATACACAAATTCAACAAAGACAGAGTGTGGCAAAAGAAACATAGGCTATGAGGGTATACACATATATAATCTCCTTCCTTATAGCCTGACAACCGAAAATAAAATAAATATATTTAAAAAAAACTGTTTGATCTCAAGATTAATGAGCAAAACCAAAATGTTCTTACTTAAAAAAATGTGTTACTTGGTGTTAGGTAGTAAACCTTCATTATTAATATTATTTGAATCAAAGAATTAAGTTAACAAAGCGAAATATGTATATTTCTTTTAAGTTAATAAAAAAAAAAAAAAATATTATGTACAATTTTGTAAAATATTATCACAAATAAAAAAATCTTCGTAAATCAATATATAGAGTAGTCATGTTTTGTGATGTAATTCGAATTTTTACGTGAGTTGGAGATTTATTTAATATAATTTACATAAAGTTTTTTTAAAATTTTATTTATGACAATACACACGACAAAGAAATTTACAACGCGTTGTACGTTTCTTTGTCATGTGTAAGTAAATTAATTTTCTTATACGATTTGTTAAAGGATTCAGTTTGTCTTAGATTTTAATCAACAGAGTAAACATAGACAGTAGTTGTATTAAGTTGGCCAACGAGTATGCTGATACGTTGCCGAACAGCGAGAGCTACGTATCACACCACCAAGTTTGTAAAACAGAAACTTTAGTATAAAATAATTTATTTAAATTAAGCATTATGCGGTAAATGGTTTTACAATTATCTTTGTGTAAAATGCTATATAACATTCAGGGCCGGACCTGAGCCAAACGGCGCCTGGCGCTATTAAAAACCTCAAGGGCTCTGTATTAGATATAATCAGCTTCTTGGCTAATTGGCGCCTTGGCAAGTGGGCGCCTTGGCAAGTGGGCGCCTTGGTAAGTCGGCGCCCGGAGCGAACTGCTCCAACTGCACCTGCACAGGACCAGCCTGAGAATAGATAACGCTGTTAAAAAATCATTTTGTCGCAAATGATTGTCAAAATTTAAAAATAATGATATTATAATCCATTAATAAAGTGGTCTGCCAACTTTTTCGATTCGTAGAGCCCCTTCCTTCCTAAATCCAGATTTTTCAAAGGATTCCTGCGTAATTTTTAAAAGCAGCCATTTAAAAAAATATATTTTTTATTATATATTATTTTAAACACCCAGAGGGCTCATACTATAGTATAAATAGGAACATCTGTTTTTATTTTTATAAAAAAAAATTACACTTTATCAAGTATCACTTGGTAAATTACAATGAAAATAATAACAAAATTGCACAAAAGTTAACACAATACAGGAAACAGAAAATAAAAATATTAAGTATTACGGAAATAGATAATCTGCTAAAATCCACAAAATCATATGCATAGCATAAAATTGTTGTAAACAGCAATTTATTAACTAGATTGTATTATTTTTGTTATTTGTTTTTGGGGTGTTATACCGTGTTGCGCTACCTCCTTCTTTAGCCAACGTTTTATACATCTGCCCTGATGATTGACACTGTAACGTTGTCCGAAACGTTGGCTAAAGAAGGAGGTAGGCAACACGGCATAAAACCGAAAAAACAAATAACAATATTTCTTTTGGCCCTAAAAATCTAAAATCATATTAGATTGTAATACTTCATATATTAAAACTATTATCGTTTATATATGTATATTTTACCAAGACTGCGTAAACGTTGTATTGGGGAATGCACAATATATTTAGAATAAGATATTTATGTTTTATCCCTAGTGGTTCATTTATGTACGTGTACGTTGATTTAGTCCAGGAGTTAACAACGATCAACTTTAGAATTTGACAGTTTTAATAAAGAGGTTAAGTCGATTATTTTTCCTCTGTTTTCTAAAGTTGGAGTATTTAAAATATTCATACAAGTTATAATCATATGTGCTCTAATTAAGTTTAGAATTTGAAAGTGAAGGAAATTTTGCAGGTATCATAAGTAAAATAAATGAAACATAATTCAGATGAGTTTTGTTTTATGTCACACTTTCGGAATCACTTCATTTTATTAAATAAACTTTAATCAAATTCTTTCCTGTCTAAAACCACGTGTCTGAAAGAATTTAAAAATAGAGAACAGGTTTATAGTATGTGAACCGTTTAATAAAATATTCTTTAAATTAGTGTCAACCTAGAAACAAATATCATTCGTATGTCGTATGTATATTTAAGTATAAAGCTTGTAAAGCTTGCTTTCGACAAAATCATAGAAAAACTTCAAGCAGATATAGCTATATTTAAAGAGAGAGTTATATATAGGCATATGTTTCTTCCGCAAAAATAGTTCTAGCGGAAATAAATGTAATAAAAGTAATAAAAAGTAATGTAAAACAATACGTCGTATTGACATTCTGAGAGAAAAACTAATTTGAAATTTTTTCTGACTACTGCTTGATTGAATTCGGAAAGACCTTTTTCAGAGGACAAGTAATCCTGTCTCAGTAAGCTAACTATATCAGTACAAGTCAAGTATCAATTTTAGTTTATTTATGCTTGTATTCGGAAGCTTTTTACTTCGAAGGCAACAAAGGAATAGATACGTAAGAAAGAAAATGTTTTCTTTTCTTTGCCACAGTGTGTAAGAAACTTTAAGGTACAATACACCGTTTTATCAGCGTGTCTACAGTAGATACAGTGGAAATATAGCATGTCAGTTTGGAATTTTGTTTGTTTGGAATTTTGTTTGTTTGGAATTTTAGAATCTTCGTAGTTTGTATTGAAATGCTTTTATTTTGCTTAACATTTTTCCAAAATTATAAGAAAAACATATGTACTTATTATTATTCTTGTAATCCTATCTAACTACATATAACTTTTTATAGTAGAAGAATTGTGTGCATAGTATTAATTAATGAACATTATCAACCAATACTAATGTATATCCCCAAACTGTAAAATTCACCCGCCATAACACAGGGTCATCCCTAGCATGGAAGGTGAAATATAACAATAAACTATACGTTCTTTCGATAAATCATGTATTTAAATATTAAAATATATATATATATATATGTATGTATATATTAAAAAAACATGGGACAAGAGATGAAATCAAATCTGTCAATCAAATTCACATAGACACCAGGTAATGCTACTTTAAAATCATATAAAGATAATTATATAAGAATTCGATGCTTCAAATATTAACTTATAATAATAACTTATATGTTTCAATTAATGAAGATAATATTAGCGAAAGTCAATCGAAAATCAGAAAAAGTTACGGATACATCTGGGACTCGAACCCGGAATATATGTTTCAATTAGATACCTACATATAAGATTTAAAATTATAGAAGGATACGAGTTGTAGTAAATAAAATAAATCATGAAAATCTTAATAATATTACAGGGTATTATGGGACGTACTTGACTTACTTTAAACCAGTGTTTCCAGACATTATTTAGAGTAAAAAAATGTTTTTGCTTAAAATTACGCCTTCGGTGACTTAATGTTTTTTTCCCATTTTTTAATTAATTTATTTTTAGAATGAAAAAACTAAAACTCTTCCACCTGTCACACACAGTCAAGTAACTTCTCAACCTCCTACCCCGACCCTAACTCTCCAATACCTACTGCCTTTTTGGTTTTTAGTAGATTTTAAATTAAGTCTAGAACGTCCCCTAACACCCTGGAAAATAGCAATACGTATAATACATTTGAAATTGATAGGCTAATTTTATGAATAAGTAATGAATATATTTAGAATATTTCTGATAATGTAACGTTAAACAGAAAACTCTTATTGATTTTCAAGGATTTTTCATTTAAGACAGTGCTTATTTCTAGATTTTCCTGAAAACGAAGTTTAAATGCGTGCTAAGAATTAATTTTCTAAAAGTAGGGAAACGCGAGTTTTTTGTTTGTTCCATTCCACTTTAAAAAATGTTCTATTATAATCTAGTCACGTTTTGGAAAATAAGAAAAGATTATACCTTTACGAGTTACAAGGCTGGTCTGGACACACTCAAATAATTGGAAAAGTTTATCGATGCTCGCACTATGATAAAAGGGATGAAATAAAACATGGACAAACAGTGTTGTGAGAGCAATTTGATTATTCCTTTTTTGTTTCAATAATATTGTTTGTATTGAACTAATTTGTTCATGTCATAGGATCACCATTCATAATACAGTGTTATCATTTTGATCACGATTTCTCGCCCTTATTAAAGAAGAATTTGAAGCGAGCTTTTACAAAAACTTATTGCAACATTTGTACTTTATGTTACAAAATACCGTTTTAGATTATTTTATAACTTTGCAGCGATTTTGCGATATGAAATAAGTATGTATTGCCAAACATAAAAAAGGTTAAGTTATTGTTAGTATTATTATCATCGTAACATTGTGAATGACCCATTCTTTGTAGGATACGTATATTTTTTTTTTTTTTTTTTTTAATTATTTATTAACCAAAAAATACATGTTATGTACATTCTTTTAGGTATATGCCACCTCACTAGGCTGAGCCTGTTCCGAGGTGGCAGTGATTTAATATTTTTTATATAATTTTCAAAAGAAAGAATAAAATAAATTATTAATTAATAAATAGAACTTTGAAAAATAAACATAAAATGAAAATTAAAAAGAGAAATAGAAAAGAAAAGAAAAAATGGAGAAGAGATGATATAAAGAACTTAAATTATTTGAAAAAAAATTTGAAAAAAAAGAGAGATAAAATTTAATACAGGTAGCTATTATATTGAAGAAGTTATCATATGTCCGCAGTATATAATGCCCTTGTTTACAATCCATGTATGTATTTTGTGTTTTAGATTTACGCTTTTTATCAGGTGAATGTCTTTAATGTCTTTTTCAATTAAATTTGAAAGTTTTGGAGCCAGATTACGGTAATGTCTTTGTCCATAGGTGGTATTTATCTTCGGAGTCATGTGTTGATGTCTATGTCTTGTACAGTAGTTGTGTTGTACAGTATGTTGGTTTAGCTTGTCTTTTTGGTAATGTATAGATATAATTTTGATGTACAGTTGCTGTATGTTCAGTACTGCGAAGTCCTTAAATAACTGTATTGTAGAGAATCTATAAGGTTTTTTTGTGATAACTTTAATTAAGGCTTTTTGCGCTTTGACGAGAGGGTCCATGATAGTCTTAGCAGCACCACCCCAACCAATCATACCGTGGGTGATAACCGATTGGCCTAACGCGTAGTATATAGTTTTTAAAGTTTTCATTGGCATTACGTTTCGAATGTTTTTAAAAAGATATATAAGTTTTCTGACTTTACCCGCTGTTTTATTTATTTGTTCTGTCCACCTGAAATAGTTGTCAATGTAAATGCCTAAGTATTTGATTGTCTGAGTCCGCGCTAGTGGGTTGCATTGGCAGTTTTTTTTAGATGTGCAGTCGTGTATGGTTAAGTTTTCATCGAGTCTTGGTTGTCGTCTGGGATCTATACTAAATGTCATGTACTTTGTTTTGTCTATATTTAGTGTTAGCAGGTTATTGTCTAGCCAATTTTTAATCCGGTTGATTCCTTCAGCAGCTTTTTTATATACATTTGTCCAGGAGTCAGAAGTGAAAACAAGAACAGTATCATCCGCAAAGCAAATAACTTCACCGCTAATGTCTAACTGACACAGGCAATTTATATAAAGTAAAAACAGGATGGGTCCTAATGTACTTCCTTGGGGAACTCCGTAGGTTATGTATCTGTTTTGGCTTGTTACGTTGCCTAATTTTAGTGCATGACTGCGTTCAGTTATATATGATTTGAACCAGTTATATGCAGAATTTTTAATACCTATGTTATCTAATTTTTTAAGGAGGATTTTATGGGACACTGTATCAAAAGCTTTACTTAGATCAAGAAAAACCGCAATGCAGCTTTTTTTTTGGTCAACATTATTTATAATAGTTTCGGTCACTTTTAATATTGCATCCTGTACTCCCATATTCTTTCGAAAACCATACTGATTTTCTGATAAAATTTTATGTTTGTCTAAGTAGTCTACCAGTTGGATTTTCATTAGATTTTCGAGTACTTTTGTGAGAACATTTAAAAGTGATATAGGCCTATAGTTAGAGGGATTCTTTTTATCTCCGGATTTGTAAATAGGTACTATGTTTGCACTTTTAAAATGGCTGGGAAATATACCTCTAGCAGTACTCAGATTACAGATGTAGGTGAAGGGAAGGGCTATTTGGTGTTTTATTTCTTTTATTAGTTTAGTGTCAAGTTCGTCGGGTCCAGTCGCACAATCATTTCTCAGTTTATTTATGTGATGTATTATGTCTTTAGTTTGGAAAGTTTTTACTCTAAATGTATTGTTATCGTGTGCATTATTAGTATATTTATCAGCAAGTGTATCTTCGTCAGTGTTCGTTTTATTTAGTAGTGTTTGGGCTAGTGTTTGTCCAATGTCTGCAAAGTAATTATTTAATGTGTTGGCAATATCAGTCTGATCAGTTATTACTGTATCCTTAACTTCTATTTGTTGGAATTTGGCTGCTGGCTTCTTATTTACATTGTTAATTTCCTTTACTGCGTTCCATAATACTTTCGGGTCATCTTTGTTTTTTTCAATTTTTCGTCTGTAGTATTCTTCTTTTGTTTGTTTCACAATTGATCGGCAGATATTCCTATATTTTTTGTAATAATTTTGGAGCTTAATATTATTCGGTGAGTTTGTAGACTGTTTGTGCAGTTTATCTCGCTTATGCAAACATTTAACTAAGTTTTCATTGATCCAGGGTTTAATTTTTTTGTTTTTATGAACCAATTTTCTAAAGGTTGTGTATTTTATAACACTCATATTTATTTTTTCAGTAAAATTCATCATCGCGGTGTTCACATCTGTTTCATTTAAAACATTTTCCCAGGATATGGAATCGAGAGATGATCTAATAGCTTCATAATCTGTGTATTTTAGTTGCACTGTATTTTGTTGATTGTCTCTCTTGTCACTATTTTTCTTCGAAAGGGTAATCATTGTAGAGAAGTGGTCAGTTACTGTCGTATTTATTATAGCTGCAGAGATACTTAATTTAGTCCTGACATAAATATGGTCTAAACAGGACTGAGATGTAGGCGTGACTCTTGTAGGTAAATTGACAGCAGATCGGAGACCGTAACTTACAAGAAGACATTCATAGTCGTCAGCTTGGTGGTGCCTATCTCCAATTATATTAATATTCAGGTCTCCAGCTATGATACAGTTTGTGAATTTATTATGCCTCTGAAGATTTTCGTTCAATGAGTTTAGGAATTGTGATATGTTAGTATGTGATGGAGACCGATAGATGGCAATTATGACAACAGAATCACGACATTGTATGGTCACACTGTTTGCATCTAGTATTGCAGCGGGAATCATTGATCCAAAAATAGAATTTTTTGTATATACTATCACTCCATCACTACGGTTTTTATGTGTCTTTGATGTGAAAACATCGTAGCCTTGTATGCTGGGCGCAATAAAATCGTCATTAATCCAGCATTCGGTGAGAATGATAATATCAAAATTTATTTTAATTTGTTCTAAGGCTACTAGTAAGTTGTCGAAGTTTTTGGTGACACTTCTGATGTTTTGGTTGAGTATTTTCAACCAAAAATTGCCCTCGAAATGCGTGATTACTTTTGAAGCATCGAGAATGTTAAGGGTATCTATGTTGAATAGAACATCACTGTCATTATCTATGTATTTAGATGCCATAGTTAATTGTAGAAGGTCTCTCGATAGGGCAGCTTGTGGGTGTTATAATATAAGACATAATCACATAAAGAAAATAAAACATTAGCTTATAAGGAATATAAAACATATGCATCAGCATATAAGGTATACAAGTGAAATAAGGGTTTAGTTGCTGCGAATATTTAACATAAGCATATAAAGTATATGTAGCATAAGAATAGGTATAAAAAGTGTACATATTGTTGTTACGAATACAAGACCTAAGCATATAAAGAATATAAAATATAAGCATATAAAGAAAGTAAAACATGAGCTTATAAAGATTATAAAACACAAGCATATGAAGAATATGAAATGAAAACATAAGCATATAAAGTATACAAGAGATATAAGGATTTGGTTGTTGCGAACATTTTACATAAGCATATAAAGTAAATATAACATAATCATAAGTATACAGAGTATATATATAATTGCTGCGAATATATAATATGAGCACATAAAGTACATTAAGCACGAGCATGTTAAGACACAGCATATACTCCTTGATTCTGTGTTTTACATAGAGATTTACGTGCAAAAATATAAACATATGAAAGTAAGTTATACGAGTATATCTAAACGAAAATTCTGTAAATATATAGTAGGGAGTATTAACATAGAGATTTATGTGATAAAATATAAACATATGAAAGTAAGTTATATGAGTATACCCAAACGAGCTTGGTTTATTAATTATTGATTGAGGGAGACAAAATGTTTTTGTTTGTATCGTTAATAATAATAGCAGGTGTCCCGTTATCTTTGCGGACAAATACTTGTCCTCCCTTTGTCCAGGCGAATTTATACCAGTTTTCGTGTGTAGCTTTTCTCGCGAGAAACCACAGATGTTTTGCGCGAAAGGTCAGGTGTTCCGAGATGTAAATTTGGGAACTTGGTCCTGCTATTCCGATGAGGATGGTGTTAAGTTTGTCCTCACGATTCGGGGCTTGTTTGTTGTAGTTTTTAATGTCTCTCAGGAAATCATCACGTTCGATGCTGGTTTTGAATTTTACTACGATTGGCCTGGGTTGATCTTTTTTGGGCTTTTGGTTAATACGGTAAGCTGCATCTATGTTATTGGATTCGTTATTCGAGTTGGTTATTTTTTTAATGTTAAAAATGTAGTTATTTAAGTTTTCCCCATTTATTTCGGGGATCCCCCTAATTTCTACATTTTTTGACTTGTTTTGCCTGTCAATTTGCTCCATTTGGTTTTCTAGGACGTCAATTCTCGTTTCAAGGTCACAGTTCCTTTTTTCAAGTTTACTGTTTGTGTCCTCTAGATCGTGGACTCGATGTAAGATGTCCTCATACTGTTTGCTCATAGACGCCAAGGTGGCGAGAATTTGAGTATTTTGTTCGAGCAACTTAGAAAGTAGTTCAGTGTCCACAAGGGCACTACCACTTGCTTTGATAGTGGGCACAGCACATAAGCATTGGGTGCATTTTAACTGTGTGCGTCGCTCCTTGCTGAGGCGACGGTAGGAGCTCTCAGCTACCCCACCGCATAGTAAATGATATGTTCCCTTGCACAGCGTACATACGAAAATGGACTCGTCTGAAAGGGTAGGCTCAGAACAGGTTTGGCAATTCATTTTGAGGACTTGTGTTTGTTTTTGGTTTTGGTTTTTTTTTTTTTTTTTTTAAATGCTGATTTGTATTGGAGATTGGTTTTTGATACACCTATTGCCCTCTGCTGGACGATAGCGGTAAGTTATATTTTTTTTATTAAATTTGAGTATTTACTGCCATCTGTTGTTTAGTAGCGTAGAGAAGTTATTTATTTATTTATCTATTTATTTTATTTTTATCCAAAAGTGTTCTTCTCAATATTTAGTTCTTCTTTCAATATTTCTAATAAAATATATGATAATAGTTCACGATAATATTTATAATATTTAATATCACTTATATAAAAAATAGTTCACTATCATATTAAAAGTTTTGAATGGAATAACGATGATTACCATTTCGAAAAAGAACAATTTAGGCACATACGAATTTAGGTAGAATTAATAACTTTGAGAAATAAAGTTGAAACCAAAATATTGCTATATCTGACACACACAAGTATATAACTTCCCGTGACTTGACGGATAAAGGTAGAATCATACCGGGTCGACGTACGTATGCATCGCTACGCCAAACAATGCTTAGCAACCATACATTTTCTATGAAAATGGTTACAGACATCGCACGTCGCGATGCGTGTGACCAATGTGATTCTAAAACATAAATTTTCATTGAACATCTATGGTTGCTAAGTAGTACAGATATTGTTAGGCGTAGCGATGCATACGTACGTCGACCCAGTCTGAATCTACCATTATGCTCGTACCATTTGCATTATTTGAAGATTAAAAAAATCGACCGGAAGATGTAAGAAACCAATAACTTACGTTTTTTTTAGCTACATCTTATTTATAAAATTGCAATCTCTACATATTGTAATTATGCTTTCAAACATGTTTTATATTCATAATATCATGATTGATTGGGTTCATAACAATGTTTAAATCTTTTACGAGTAGATAGTTTGGTGGCTTTTGTTTGGATTTAAAAAAAACAACGCGGAACAAAAAAGCTTTCGATTTCCTGTCTGGATTATAGGGGATCTGTCAGATGGACAATACGATATAGAGTTTTTTTATAGCACTTCCTGTCATTCTACTGAAAGCATTAATCGTTAATTAATTATATTATTATCTGGTATCGATTTTGTTATAACGTGTCTGTTGTTCTGGTTTGAATGCTGGTAGTTTTTTCTAGCAATTCAAATTTAATTAGTTTCGTGTGAATAAATTTGCATCAGTTCCTAACAGTTAACAAATTGAAATATTAGTCAAATATAATAAATAATATTTTTTTTTAATAAATTTTATAACGGATTCTAACAGTATAATGGAATAAAGTGTCTTTGTTCTGTCTCAGAAGCCGAACCAAAATTGGTCGAACATGATTTGTGTCCAGAAAAAGAACATTCGGGAAAATAAAACATATTAAATCCTCTGTGGCCTGTCCAGTCCTTGAAGTTTTTGTCTTAATTTATTTTGTTTGTTATACTAACTAGACGCAAACTCATCGGCAATAGCACCATTTGACGCAGCTCATCGAGTTGTATAGTATACTAATACCGCTTGCCAAAAAGTCAACGGAAAAATAAGAAAATCACGTTTGAAAATTAAAATGGCCTGGCCAGGCCACATTGCCCATCTGAGGGTTAAATATCGAAAGCTAAACGCCATCTATGGGTAACCATATAATTGCTATTTAATATACCGCTTTTTAATGTCTCTATGGGTGAATTCTTACACTAATATCAAGGATAGTACAATTATATTAAAACGAGCTCTGATTTGTGTCAAATGATTAAAAACATAGAATAAAGAAGAACATAAAAAGTACGATATGGATAATATGCAATATTTTGGTAACGTCATCATCAGAACAGAAGACAATGCGCAAACCCAAGTATTACAATTACAAGCGCAATATCGTCAAAGTTTCGGATAAAGCTCCATGTTTTTGTACTCGTGAAATATTTCTGTTTGTAAAATAAGTTATCTTATTCAAAATACTTGTTCTGTGTGAATTAGGTAAACTTAAAACTCGTGTTGGGGTGGATTTGTTCAAATACAATTAATTTTTCGTCTTGTTTATTATGGTTTTCAGTATCTCAATCTAAGTTTATCAGACTAACCAACTCCTTAAGTGTAACATGAAGAACAGAGACTCTAAACCTTTTCCGAGTCAGATAAATCTCGTTTTTTTTTCGAAATTCTCAAATTACTAGAGTCCTAAAAAGAACTTAAATTATGAACAAATATATACAAACAGATTGTGTAATATTAGAAAATGAACTTCAAAACAAAATAATATTTTTGTTAAAAATTGTAGGATGTATAATTAGTTAATTATTAAATATTGAATTTCACGAAATTAATTTTAGTGATGTAAATAAACTTGTTGCCTTTGTCGGATGGGAGCATAATTGGAACACATTTTGGGTGATGTGGCTACTCTAATTATTGTGTTCATTAAGGCCCAGTTGTTTCGCAGAAATTCACATGTGACCAAGTCATCAAATAGCCATTACGTTATTTTGATAGTTCAATGTTTCCCGTTAAATGCTGATTCCAATACGTTTCAGCTTTGGACCAATTGTGATAAGCAGAAGATGAGAGCTATCGTGTTATTAAGCTTATTACATGTTGATATACCGCTTAAATACACATAGAATCGGCTTTGACGGGGCCCTTTTAAATGTCAAAAGAAAAAAACGAAATAGCGCTGAATGGTCAGTTGATGACAATGTGACATTTGTATTTATGCAAAACAACTGGGACTAAATCTCAACAACAAGCTCGGGGAACGCTAATGTTTTGCAGAGAACTGGCTGAGAACCGCTGATTGACAATATAAAATCTGATGTAAGATCTTCATAAAACATGCGTATGGGTATAAGAAATGAATTGAAAAACTTCAGTCAAAATACTGTCATCAATGTTTAAAAAAACATCCTATGATGTATGGGGTATTTCTGGTAAAATATGACTGTGTATAAACGATTTAAAACGTCCACATCTAAAACGGTTTATGTTGAAAAATGAATTTCGGGTGGATCCGACGAAAGTTTAAGGCGATAAACATTAATCTTATTATTACGTCATCTACATTTTCAAAGGAAAGTTAAAAATATTTTTCTAATAAATTTAACGTTTTGTCGATATGCTGTTGGAATGACAAATTACTGTACTTTAATTTAAAAACCGTTTGATAGTAAACACAGCTCCTGTTTTAGTGAAAAATGACGACTAATAGACAGTTCGGATTGTTGAAACGAAATGACTTTAGAAACGATTTTCTGAAATAGAAATTAACAAAATTTTGAGGCATATTCATTATGTAAGTTTTATTGTTTTTTATTCGCTTAAGGATGAAACAGAGACACAGACAGTAATTAACAAGACAGTATAAAGCATTACCGGGAGAAAACGCCTGTATCCTAACTATTACTTACAAATAAATTTAAAGGAAAAAAATACAAAAGAAAATATTTTATGTGTGAAAATGAGAGAAAGTGCCTAATGTTTGTGAATAAAAGTTTACAAATAGTTTTCAGAAAAGTTCAGAGGGAAAAAAATAATCAAAAATTACAGAAAAAATTTAAAAAGAACATAAAAGCAGAACGGTGTTATTTTTATTTTTTACAGGAAAAAAGCTTTCAATTTTCTACTAAAAGTTATTATCTTGGGTCACTTTCTATGATACTTAGTCAGTTATGGATCATTCCTAAATGGAGTATTTATTTATCATATAAACGAGACAGGTCCGCCAATAAATTAAATGTGGGCCTCAGCAACGTAATGCGAAGTAAGTAAATGATAACATATTATGAAAATATGGGCCTCCTACCTACATAATAAATAATATGGCTTAAAATTAAAAAAAAAATAGTATTTGAAATGAAAATAGATTAATACAGCTTAAATTTGCATCGTGGTATTAATTACCAATCCTCGCCACGGAAGATCTCAATTGGGATATCATTATACCTATTTGAAACAAAAAAGGAATCTCTTATACTATTATAATTAATGATTACTAATTGCAGTTGGATGAAAGTCACCGAAGATCAATTCAAATGACGTAATATCCAATTATTTATGCAAAACCCACGCATTAGAGTTGAGATTTAATTTCCTTGATGTTGAAAAGCTATTAGAACTGTGATTAGCAACCTTTTTAACCGGAGGGCAAATGTATCTATTTGCGATTTCTTAGCGGGCCGCTGGAGATTGGGTGCATACAGCAAGTTAACTTTGCAGTCGGTGGTGTAGCACACTTATTTATATTGTATTTCTAAAACCGTATTTTTTTAAGAAAAAAATCGAAGGATGTAAAAATAGAGCACTGCAGGTGAAAATTGTTTACGTCCAAGGATTAACCAAAGAATTTAGTCGATTTTATCGTTTTCCAATATTTAAAAAAATACTTGCAGTTTTGGGCGGTTGATTCATATGAGGCAGACAAAAGTTTGTCGCGCAACATCAAACTTTCTTATGATATTTATTATATTTTCAATAAAACAGAAGCTATACAAAAATATTAAGGTAAAAAGACGAAACTAAATTCCGCTCAACCCTTTTACAACACACAACAGAAGCCGTTTGATATTTTTTTCCGCTAATTTTTTGACATTTTATTTAGACATAGGGACGTGTGAAAAGCCTCGTGGACCTCACGAAATCGGCTCGCTGGCGGCAGGTTATGCATCACTGACTTGGAGCATATAAATTGGAGTTTGAAAATGATTCTTCTCGGGAAACACAATCAACGTAGATACATTCTATAGTTATTAAAAAATAACTGATATTTGCATCCTCATGTGAAGTTAAATTTGGAGTGCCATTTTGAAATTGTCTCTAGATTTAAGGTAGATTCAGACTGGACGACGTACGTACGCATCGCTACGCCAAACAATGCTTAGCAACCCATACAATTTCTATGAAAATGGCCACAGACATCGCACGTCGCGATGCGTGTGGCCAATGTGATTCTAATACATAATTTTTCATTGAAAATCTATGGTTGCTAAGTAGCCCAGATATTGTTAGGCGTAGCGATGCATACGTAAGTCGACCCAGTCTGAATCTACCATTATAATCGGCTGATAACTATAAATCAATTTGTGTGAATCACAGAGTTGAGAATACGACAGAAATCACAAGAAGAAGAAGAGTTTTTAACTGACAGTTTGGAATTATTGCGTTTCAGCGCTACAACCATTATTGACACTTTGAACACTGATTACTTCATTATAATGTGACTAGTTATGACTAAGCGAATTCCAGTTTGCTAACTCTACAGTAGGGTGGATCGTCAATGTATTGTGCTTTTATATATATATATTCATCGCTCGCTGAGGGATTTCAAAAGTTTCCACAATACAATTTTAACCACTAGAGCGACAGAGCAATAAAAATATTTTTTCACGGATTGCTAGAGGAAATTTTTCCGCCCACATAAAAAAAATCATTCCTCAGAATTTGAATATGGAGACATACAAACTAATTATAGTTCTATGTAGCCAATGAATTCCCCTATCTTTTGTCTACTATCCCATTTTTGTAGGATTTATAACAAAAACTATAATTAAATCTTTGACCTTAAAATAGGTACCCTTATCCATTTACCGAAGAGTTGATACTGGTAAAGTAGAAATATATTTTGTAATTACAACTTTATTAAAAAATTAATTATATACGTTTTATCAATTCGATGAGTCGAGTGTGATAAAACTCGGTTTTACAAATATTTCACACGGGTTTGCTGGCAAATTATTACTTAAAAATGTATTCAATTGTACTAAAAAACACACATAACTTATGCGGAGAACGTTACAAATCGATTACGGAAATTTGAAATTCAGTAAAGGACATAGTGTTACTTGTTCAGGAGAGCGAAAAGAAAGTTTTTTTTATTTTGTCAAAAAATGATATCTCCTGTTTTATAGACCTTTAATTATGATTTTTTAATCATTAAATAACATTCCATAGATCTTTCATTGAGAATACTCCTTATCAAGACCTATGTATGGAGTATCTTGATGTACGGCTGCGAAACATGGTGCCTATCCGAAAGAGATATAACGGAGACTAGAGGCTTTTGAGATGTGGTCCTATAGAAGACTATTAGGAATTTCCTGGAGAGACCACATTACAAATGAGGAGGTTCTCCAAACAATCGAAGGAGGAAGGCACCTGCTCAGGACCTTGTCCGAAAGGCGTGCAAGATGGATAGGCCATATAATACGACAAGAAGGCCTCTTGCATGCCATAATGGAGGGTACGACCGAGGGGACAAACTCTAGGGGACGCTTACGCCGAGAGTACCTGGAGGACCCGCTGGGGGTCATGCGCTGCTCATCATATGCAGAAAAGAGCCGCATAAGACAGGGAAGAATGGAAGAGAAGAAGAGAGGAAATTGCTGCAAACCGATCCCAGGATTGAAACCAGAGAGAGAGAGAGAGAGATCTTTTAGAATATTTGCTATTTTTTGGAAATCTCTTTAATAATAGTATTATATTTATTTATATTTTTTCCGAAAAGAGTCACATTGAAATGCTTGTCATAAGAGACGCACTTATTGTCGAAAGAAAAAAAATGGATAAGAATGACATATTTTACTCATTTTTGGATTTATTATCCTTTACAGCATTTCCACCGTCAATATGGTTTAAATGTAGATTGTGTAACATAAAAAGAGTTTCTAAGCTTAAAGCTCTTAAAATTAGAAAGTAAAATTAAAAACCAAATAAAAGTTTTCAGTATTTGATTGCGCATTTTTTAAGACCCTTTTTAGTTTCCAAATTCCAAAATACGGTTCCGCTTTAAGAGCTCACCCTAATACATGTGCAGTCCATAGAATGAATGAATGGACTCGTTACGAATAAAAATTCTGATGATTTGACAGCTGTGACGTCAATAACGTTGATGATAAAGGTCTCAGGACACCCAGGTGGCTGAATGAAAACATATTTTAACACCACGATTCTTCTATTTAGTATTCGACATGTATCCACGACCGACACGCGTCCTTTGAACCGTGAATCATACGAAAAGATCACCTCATACAAAAGGTGAGCATGATAAGTAGGTAACTGATAAAAGAAGTCAAAGTCGCCATAAAAATTAGTGGTAGAAGATGCTCTCTCAGTATCATCCTGGTGAAAGACTACCTTTCGGAATCAGAACGTTGTTTGAAATAGCGTTAGCCGTGTTAGGCGACAATATCTGAAAAGCCAGGTTCATCGCAACCTTCCTCCTCTCATCTCCTTACTTTCCTCATTTACCTTTGCCTCAAAACAATAAATAATTTTTCACAAATTATACAATTGTAACAAACTATGATTTCTTGTGGGTTTGTGCTAAAATAATACATCTTCTACAGTTTGTAGGACAAAGAACCACGAATGAATTTAACTAAAACACATATTTATAATATAGTTTATAGGTATTTTCACATGAAGCAGATACTTTGTGATTTGTGTTTCATTTATATTTTTATACTTATTGACTACCACTGTGGTTTCATCAGTGCAGTATAATACTCGACGATGCTATCTATATTTAGGCTACAAAGGGCTACAAATTAGTTAGGTTATATAGTTTACAAGGGGTGATAAAAAGCGGAGGAACCCTCAGGGTTTGAATGAGTCTAGTTTTTTAATTGTTAATTCATGATGGAATTCCATTGTATTAGATATGAAATTAAACATTTTTTTTCACTTTGTTCCACTTGTTTATTTACACCAGGACCGGTTTCGTCCTACTACGGACATTTTCAGACTGGTAGTTGGAATTCTTATGCTACTTAATTTATACAAACTTAGGCAGGGGTACACAACATTGTCTATATATGATGAATGTTTCTATTTTGTTAATTTAAAGTATTATAAGTTATATTGTTAAGTTAGGGTACATATAGGTAATTATAAAGTTTATTATTAAAATTAAGAATCATGATACATAGTAAAAAGATATATTACTATGTATCATCATTAGATGTGAATTAAAACGAAAGCTCAAAAAAAAAAATATATCTCTAAATCGCCCCAAATGTGAAGCAGATTCACCAGTTTCCCGCGTATGTACTATATATTTTACTAGCTCTTGACTGTGAATGTAAAGTATGGAATAGCAATTCATAATAACAGCTTATATGTGAACTAAACCAGGCAAATTTAACTTTCCTAAAACGCGAAATTTCCTAGTTAGACAGTCAAAGCTTCCTTACTTATGTATTTGTCCTTTTTTTGTATCTAATAAATAAATAAATAAATTTCGGCCTGAATACAATCATTTCCCCCCTCAAACCCGTAGGTCAGCTTGACTTGTTTTGTTAGAAATCCCCACGGTAAAACGAGAGGATCAAGAATGCATCCATCCCAAAGTTTTCAGGGAAAATCTATTGGTGGGAATTTTAGGGTGCTTTGAGTAAAGCTCCCACTTTGCGAAATGAAGAAAAAATTGGTAGCGATTTTTTCACATTTATTTGTTTTCTGAGGGTGGGATGTATTCTCAATCCTTGAGAGAGATCGCGATTTGGAATTGAGCGTTGCGTTTTTGTTATAATACAATATATGCATATTTATAAATATTTATCTATATAATATATTATCTAATTAAATTATAAGTAATAATTTAATCCGAGACAGTGGATTTATGTCCTTTGCATTCCGTATTAAGCATTTTACTAGATATGGAAAAGATGAGTTATTTAGTGTGTTATCTCAATTGAAATTTAAAATAATCATGAAACTACTTATTTTCGATTCGTTACATTTTTTCATTTTTATTTTTATAGTGAACACCTCACAAGAGTCCCAACTGCTCCCCTCTGGAGCCAGTGAGAATATGGCATCCCCAATTGGGGTATGTTGTGAGGCTGAAGGTAAGCGGGGAAGGGAAGGATATGGGAAAGAGAAAGGTGGGGAAGTACTTGGCTATTCAGATCTAGTCACTAAACACGGCTAAAGCCATTTCAAGTAACGTTTCAATTCTAAATGGTGGTCTTACACCAGGGCGATATTGATTCCACTCTGGAACATGCCGCAAATATAGTATATATTTTTTTTAATAAATAAATTGTGAAATAACACAAATTAACCAAATAAAAATTATTTGCTCACGCAGGGTTCGAACCCGCGACCTTCGGAATGGCAATCCAAAGCCCTGCCCCTGGAATACGCCGGCCGTCACCTGATCAATATAGACAGATATTTCTAAACTTTCCTTCTTTCCCATAAACTTCACTTAAAAATGCGAAAAAAGAGCAAGAAAAAAGGCTATAACAAAAATTAAAACGGCTCTTGACTATTAAGAGCTGGCAACTAAACATAGTAAAAGCCACTTAGGCAAATTAAACACGCGACCTCTAGACACTTTAAGGAGTATAAATTCAAGATCTGTGCAATAACAAAATACCTAGGATAAAAAAAATATGAACTTTTATACAACTTTCACCAAATTTATTTTTAACATTGAAATTTGATGAGTTGTTCAAATTCTGTAAAACGTCCGTTTCAAAGTCCGTTTCAGCTTAAAACAAATTGTGATGAGCTGAAGAGCACAACTCTCATGTTGTTAAACTTATCAGCTTATTACAGTTTGATAGAAAGCCGAAACACACCTAGAATTTATGACTAACAGGTACGTTTCAAATGTAAAAAAAAAGAAACCAATACCGCGCTGAATGGCCACTCGATGACAATGTTACATTTGAATTTCTGTTAAACAACTGGGCCCAAGTATTATCTACTGTGTTTCATACGGTGACCGGAAAACTCAGAAAGAATTCAACTCAACACTTTCTTTGAAACGTCATTAAAAGTGATGAAAAAAAAATTGGTGAAATAGGTTATATTATAATGTTAGGTTATGGGCTATTTATCAATATTTTTTCATAGCTTTTAATAACTTTTCAAGAATTGTTGAATTAAGTTGATTCTGAGTTATCATGGAACCGTTTCGTGATAATAGTAGACCTGAATAGATACATTCTCATTTTTCCTCATTACGCAACTTATTTCATTTCGCTTCACAACATTCCTGAAAGCAGGATACATAGTAATGCTTTAGGTAGCTTGTGAAATATAATTTATAGATTCGAAAAATCTAAATAGCCTGTTTATACATCAACGATTTTCGATTGTTTCGTTAGGTAGTGATTTCCTTTTATTTTAGTACTTTTCTTATAAAGCCGAATTAATTTTCATATTTATGTGAAGCATATACACAAATATAAGCGATAAAAGTTCACGACCAATAAATTTAGAATTCCAGAGATAGAAAAAAAACTTTCGTGAATTTCTTGAGGTTAGAGCACTGAATACTTTTAGATATATTTGTTTCTATTTCCATAAAGTGCCAATTCCTGGCAATTTCGACATACAAATACAACAATACGAAATATTTACGTATTTATTTAAGCTTTGGTTGACTTACTTTCGGTAATATAAATAAATTAAAGCAAAAACAAGGTCATCATTTTATTATGAACGGTCAACGAAAGTCAGAAAATTCTAAAATATAAAACTAAGGAAATGTGTAGAAGAAACCACAATTATTCATTTATGAAAAAGTATTAAATATTGCTAATGGCGATATTCAGATAATCATCGTAGAGTAGAAATATGATAAAGATTTCAATTTATTTCTCTTTTTTGTAATAAAACGAGTAGCATTTCTTATTGACATTTTTTTTTACAGAGAAAAACAATGAAGTCAGGTAATAGGTAAATATTATAAAACGTCTTATCGAACTTATAATATTAAAATGTAGGAATTATTTTGGAAATTATTTATGATTTTAACTGCTTTTAGGTGACACCCTAACAACTTTGCTAAATCTTTGTTAAATTATACATAATAATATTATAATCACGTGAAGTTATGTTGAATTATCAGAAAAGCATCGTTTTTATATTACCTAACAAAATGTCCTCAATTATGAATTTCATAAATTGTAAACAACATAATTATTTAAAACATGGTTTGTTTATATTTTATAAAACTTCGACTAACTACACACGAGTACTAACAACTTGAAAGATAGTTACCTTTATGCTAAAAACAAATATAAATCGAATAACAAATAATTCACAAACACATTTAATTTGGTTTTATACTTTAAATTCCAACACATTAATTAGATTCATTGGTGTTCTTTACTGATTTGCAGAAAGTTTAATCACAGATTTTTAAAAAGCGTAAATATTATTGCAAAGCTTCGATAAATTCGCGATCGGACTTGGGCGAAAATGAGCTACCGGGAAACGAGCGTCTTGCGCTAAAGTTGGAGGGCGACTGACGAGATACGAGATAAAGCCTTCGGAGTGGATAGATAGAGAGGCTGTAATTTTCGGCAGTGTCGACAGGTGTTTGTTCGAATTTGAAACTGGATTTTCCCACTGGACACTTTTAAATTTTCACCGATCCCCTGGCGAGCTTTTCCAGCACTAAAAAATTGTATGAATTTTTACACGAGTGAAAAATCAATGAGAATCTACCGTCGATTTTTACAATAAAGTATACAATTTTACGAGTTTCCAGTACAATACAATACTGAAGTATATAATTTAGACGGACGTTAAATTTATATGTGTGTATTATGACAAATAAGTTTTTTTGGGCTTATAAAAATGCTCAATTATTTCAAAGGAAAAGAAAGATGTATTCTTATTAATATTAAGTATTTAATTAAAGCGATTTCAAAATGTTCACTCAAAAACACATGATTTTGCATTACTTTGCAAGATTAAAAAATCAGTATTTTTATTAAGAGTAAATGTAAAAATATTTCATGCCTTATGAATTATAACGTCTAGCGTTATATTTTGATCAATTTTTAAAAACTGTACTATATTATTTAGTTTCATAACCTGTTTCAGAAATTTGTAATCATCATAGTTTGGTTTTCCTGTAGAAATAAGAACAAACAAAGAACTTTATGCTAGTTTTCTTTAATTAAATTCTGAGGCAAAACAAATTATCTGCACGGAAAAGATAACCGCTGGCATAGAATTAAGTGAAATAAATGAATACCTGGGCAGAAATTGCACGGAGGCCACAAATACCTCGCAAACCATCTTTGCCGACCCCTGATGTAGAATAATAATTATAATAATGTTTTTTTTAGATTTTGTTCTTGTTCAATAATTTATTAATTATGATTGGATCATTAGTACCAAAGCATTAATTATTACGTATTTTTCAATTAAACTTATATCAAATGGTACTAAAAAGCAATACAATTGTTAATATATAAATATGAGAGTACCAAAATAATGGAACACACTCGTAATACAAGACTTAATGGACTTTAATTCTCAGTTATATAAATAAATACGGTTAAAAAACTTAGATTACAATGTCCCTAAAATGTACAACATGTTACTAAACTAAAAAAAAAACATTGTGTACAAGTACGTTTTTAGATTTTCACGGTGTTATGCCGTGTTGTGCTACCTCCTTCTTTAGCCGACATTTCGGACAGCGTTGCAGTGTCCATCATCAGGACAGATCCGGCAGATCCGTCGACGGATCTGCCGGATCTGCCATATAACATGGATATGGGATAACACCCCAAAAACAAACAACGAAAAAAAAACATTGTGTACAGTTTTCAGAAGGAGATGCTTGCTAAAAAATGGTTACGTGCAAGAGATTTTTTGTACTTTTCCATTTACTTCTTTGATTTTCTTTGCACTTTTGTTTGGTTCTAAATTATTTTTTGTAGTTGTTTTTTTTAAATATATTATCTCTATGGTTCATAAATAGTACTGTCGTATAATGCGTGTAGATCCTAAATTTAAAAAAGTAGCTTGTTAATAAGAAATCGTTGATAAATTGGTATCCAGCGTTTAACGACTTCATTGAAATCGTAAGTAGTTAATAAACAAAAACAAAAAACTTGTTGATAAACTAATTTAATAAAAATCTTTTTAATAAATTTTTAATAAAGTAGATTTCTCTTATTATATTATCCTCCTGATGTCGAAAAATCAAATACATCCAACATTTAGGACCAACCTAACCATAAAGGTAGTCAAGCAGTGATTACTGCTTACTTCTCATGTATCATTGTATCAAGTAGTACTGACAAATAATACAATAAAAAGATTCGAGTATCTTTTTTGCTCGTAGGTTTCTATTATTATTCCAAATTGGAGAGCGTCTTTGAGAGTACCGCAAAAGGTTGCAACAAAAAAGGTTAAGTTTGAACAACGGAACTATGTCTGTTATTTAATACTCAATGAGAAATTTTTAATGACCACTGTCCAGACTAAAAAAATACATATCAAAACACTTTTTATGTCGGTGTGAAAAAACACTCTACATTACGTGTACCGCGTCTCGTTAACTACACAAGATGATAATAATTATTTTTGTAATAATATCTTGCGAATGTTTGAACATTTCAATGATGATGAAAAAACATCAGAGAATATGTTTTCTTGGCTATTTTAGAAAACTTAGAAAAAATAGGTGTTCAAGATTGAGATATATTTCTTGGGATATAATAGTATTCTAGATTTATAGAAAATATAAGGGTTTTAAGCTCTGCGCACACACAACGTCAAACACCAGTGGTGACTATTTTATAGGGAGTCTACGCTTCTAAACTAACGGGTAATTTACACGATAATTTTTTCACACCGATACCACATGGAAAGAATATCTAGACCCATACGAAAAATCTGTGCTTTATTCAATCGTTATTTTAATGTACTTTGCGATTTCATACAGATAGTTGCCATTAGAGAAGAAATAATATTTTGTGTCGGTACTAAATCGTCAAAAAGTGGTCACACCTTGTACACAACTATAGATCACATGATAGCGCTAACAAATCATCAAATACTCATGCGAAATACAATACCGGAAAGTAATCACGTAAACAATCAGAAATGAACATTTCACACTTAAGATTTTTAAAAATCATTTGTAAATATGTTGCGAAAAGAATTGCGGTAATTTCATCCGGAATACATAGATAAGACGACCCTTAATATGGAAACTGGAAAAAAAACATGTGTAAAAAGTCATTGCATTTGGAACACATGTGTGAACCTTCATGGTTGCTTACTCTGTAGACATAATACTGATATCGTTTATCATTATAATGTTAAGAATTGAAATTGTTTACTATATCGTTTCGTAAAGTGCTGTTAGGTATGCGTTCATGACTACAACTTCGCCAGCATAATATTAGTCATTGCATATGAGCGCTGCGAACAGAATGTGGACGAAAGTTTTATCTTGTTTGATGGACGTTGATGGACATGGAAATGGAAGCTATATTTTCACAACGTACCATGGTTTTTTAATTTGTGTGTACGATTTTACGATCAAAGTCGTTAGTGTCACTAATAAACGATCAAAGCAATAATTTCATTCAACTGTTTATGAAGTTTTGTACAGATTTATACAATTTTGGTTTTGATGTATAAAAGCTTTGATAATCTATCAATCTGTTTTTTGGTTCCCGAAATAGATCATCGTAACTATAGCTAATACTTGCAGGATTGTAATAAAGTGTTGGAGTTTTACAAAAATTAAGAATCCATCAGCAATTTATCACATTAATTCACGTCACTCGACGTTTCTCACGAAGGCAATATATGTGCATATATCCTTTTTACTTTTTATTTTTCTATTTCAGTCAGTACCTGACGTCTTTTTAATAAACAATGTAAATATGTTATACAAGCAAAAACCTCAAATAGAAAAGTCCTATAAATCAGAGAATAAATTCAAGAATGGAGCAAAGGCAACCTAAATATTCGTAGTTTTTTTACCACTATAGTTGTTATGTTTAATTAGAGCAATCGATGGATTTTAGTTTTTCAAATATACCATTATGCTATTCCACATTTATATAATCTCGTATTTAAAAAAAAACCTTTTTTACCACGTGCCCCCACCATCTGTCAGGGATTTCTAAGGATATTGGACTAACAATGAAATAAGCGATCGTGGCATTTTAATAGACATCAATTGAAATCACATTCCTTATCGGCAATAATAATGTATAACATATACTGTAGGGAATAAATCCATCCAATTCTAAGTAGAAATGTTTCAATGACAAACGGCTTTTATTTAACATGTTCTTATTACGATTATGTTTTTATTCTCTATGACCCACGATAAGGATTGGCCTATTAATGACCATTAGAAAATAATATTCTTCAGCTTCGTCTTTTTCTTCTTTCTTGCACTGTCCCAACTCATTTCCTAGGTAGGCTGTTGAGGTCGGCTCTTCTCGTTCTCAGGTTATAGCTTCTTCGGTTCTGACTACCGCTTTGATCCAGGACTTTCTCTGTAGAGTTTTGGTGGATTGAGTAATCTATCAGCGAAGCTAGCTGTCCACAATGGAGTACTGGTACCTACCCTGATGTATGGCAGTGAAGCGTGGAACTGGCAGAGAAATGATGAAAGTAGACTGATTGCTGTAGAAATGAGATCTCTGAAGCGTATGTGTGGTAAAACCATGTATGATCGTGTGAGGAATGTGGAGATCCGAAAAGAATGCAAGGCTGATGTGAGCGTAATAAGTAAGATTAAGAAAGGGACGCTTAGATGGTTTGGGCATGTTGAGCGAATGAATGAAGAAAGAAGTGTAAAGAGAATTTATGACGCGAATGTGAATGGTAGAAGAAGCCGTGCAGGAGTGTTGTTTGGCGGTTCGTTCTCTCTGCCTACCCCTGGTAGTTAGTTAGTTAGTTAATTATAATTAAATATTACATTTTGAGTTTTAATTCATTAAGTTAAAAAATATTAGTTCTACCAATTAAACTTAATAACATTTTTTTTTAAATCCGAAGAAGTGGGTATTAAATTCATATCTTAGGCACTAGAATAAAAACAAAAAATTAACGACAATAAAATACTTAAAGGTCATTTAATTATTTGATAAAACCGTGATAAACTAGGAAAAACCAGACAGAAATACGCACTTACGTGTTTATGGCTTCCCATTTAAATAAGTCCCCGTAAGCCACGGAACCCAGTTTGATGAATTGCCTATAAAAGCGAAAGATATAATTTATATGGGATTTTTAGCCCTGCATTATTTTAATACTGTTACTTTTACGAGAACTTTATATGAAGCAGTGAAAGAAATGAAAGCTCTTGTTTGGTGACACTTACTTTACGAGTAGTTTACACGGCAGATAACGTTAACAGAGCGCAGATAACGGAAGATAAGTTCCACTTTATCTGCCGTGTTTATATCCCCTTGTGTGAAAAATAAATAAAAATATTTTTTTGCATATCAAACTAAAATTATGATTAAAAGTTTCAGATTTAATAATTTGGATTGTTCTTTGTATTCCCTTAAGCAGTTCAGGGAAAAAGACAGTCTGTTTTGAGAAAAAAATGATACAAATACATTAAATTGTATTAATGTATCGCTCAGCTAAGCAGGACATATATGAAGTAAGCATTGAAGACTGATGACCACTAGCCTGAATTCTTTATATAAAAAAAAACGAATAAAAAAGAGTGAACAAGTTTTCAAATATAATTTTCCAATGCCAAATCATCAAATTATAATGAAGCATGCTCTCAAATCAGATGTCAGCATCGCATTTCTGAGTGATTTTGATAAGCGGATCAAAATATTAACATGTCGTATGCAAAATTACATAATGTCCGCTATCAAATTAGATCTGCCTAAAAGATCTACAGATTTTTAAGTGGTTCATTAACGGTTTGTGATGTTGATAATGCATTTATATCAAAGTTTTGTTATTTTTGGGTAACTTTCGCACACAAAAACAAAAAAAAACATTTATCGTCTCCAATTACGCTTGCGATGTGATTCATCTATTGATATGATGGTTGATTTTTGGGGTATTATACAGATTTGCGCTTTCTACTCCTTTAGCCAACGTTACAAGCAGTATCAGTGTCGATTTTTTGTACTTATAGGCTGGTATAAATGCAATATATAGAGACAAGCAGTTTTATCCTTGATGAATAAAAAACGAACACGAAAACTGTGTGAAGTTTCATCATCAAAACAACAAAATGGTTACTAGATTTAGGCAATACTATTAAAAAATGTTATCTGATAATTATGTATTACTTATAATCAGGATATTGAAAATCTGGATGTTGAAAATATGTTGACCACGTGGATGCAAGACAATGATAATTCACGTATGAATGAGGGTTTGAGGTTTGTGCAACTCATGAAAAACAGAGCTATAAATAAAACAACGAGTTTTATACAGAAAGCATTCTTTTTGTATATTTCCTAACACGATATTGGAAATATATTCAATTCCTAGGAAATGTATACATTTCCCATTATTTGTATGCATTAAATAATTTTTAAAACAATATTTTTTACATTTCCTAAATAGCTTCGGAATTGTATACATTTCATAGGAGTTGTTTACAATGCCTAGATTTCATACGTTTCCTAAAAAATGGTTACTAAATTTAGACAGGACGGAGTCCGAAATATTATTAAAAAATTCTATCTGATAAATATGTATTACGAGCGCCTTATATATTTCCTGTTTCAATTTTATTTTCTTTTCTTTTACTAGTTTTCTTGTATATTCGATAATTAATTGATTCCTACTACTCGACTGAACCATATATTATATTTAGTTATATTTTGAATAACTAATTAAATTTTAGAAATAAATTAAAATGAAACAGATTTTTTTTCTTTGAAAAATTTATAAGTGATTCATATCACTCTTCTTAGGGTGAATTGCCTTATACACAAAAAAGTGATTATATATGAGTTCTATGTCGGAATAATCGAAACATTTGTTTTTCTGTGGGGTTAATCGCTTTTAGACAAATTTTACTACAGCAGGTACTTTTTAGCATTTTCTTACGACACTTGATAAGTAGGTTATCAATTTTAAAGGCTTAAGATATCCGCTAACTCTTTATAAGGATTATAACTCGAACATCTGTTGATTATAATTCTAAAGTCACCTCTCCATTCAAGCCTTTAGAAAAGACCTCCATAATGTAATATTATTATTTGATTCGGTTCGGACAGTTCATTATAATGCTCGTAAATACACACTTGACTTGAAAAGGATAATGCTATCCTTTGCTTCAAAAACTTACTACAAATAACTGTTCGACTGTCAGACGTAGTCCGTTCTTTTGTGGCAAATGTACGAGATGTAATCATTTTTCTCGGTATTCGATAGGTCCAGAGATAAGATGCCATGGCGGATTACAGATCTTATCACTACAGAATGACGGTGCAATTTTTGAGGTGAAATGCACCGCTGTATTAAGAAATATCAACAGAGTCTACGCCAAGCATTAATTTATAGAATTCATTCTATTATTTTATTCATGTATTTATTAAATTATTTTGAACGCCCTGATGGGCTTTTACACAATAAGTGTATAATACAGTGATATATATGTAATACAATGTTTAAATAAGAAAGATAAACTTGTAGCAATGAACATTATAAAAATGGTAGGTATAAAGTTAAGTGAAACTAATATATTATAAGAAAAGAGAAAAATAAAAATAACTTAAACTGAAACCAGTTTTTAAATTCCAGATGAAATAAAAATAACAATATAGTGTAGGTTAATATGAGAAATTTACAGGTGAGTAATAGGTACATGAAAAAGTTCACAAAATAGATAAACAAAAGAGAGTAACAAGATAGATAAATATAAAGAATACAAAAATTTATGCAACAGCTCCTAAATTACAAAAATATACTTCATAAAAATAGCATCAAGGTATTTCTTAAATAACAGTAACTCATATTAAACATGACGATATTTGAGGTGTTTTTTTTTCCAAAAGTGTGAAAGCGAATAGGTAGATGTATGTAGTAGTTTGTCTCGGAATTATTGTAGCAGAATAGTATATTTTGCGTAGTTGCTCTATTAGGTACGAACTCGATGAGATGTAAGAGTACACGACAGTCTAATTATTCAGAGTGAATAATTTTAAACAAAAATAATGGCGATAATCCGTATTATTTTAAAGATAAAATTAATTATTTTATGAACTATCAAGTAAATAAAATCATAAGTAAAGCTACCTACCCACCCTTTTAATCGATCTGTATGATATACACGCATTGGTAGGTAAATCGATTAAAAGAGAACACTATTTCCAAAACCAACTAAGTCCCCGCGAGGTCACGGTGAATGAATAAAGCGGGCGACAAACGCGAAGTTCACATCAAAAAGATACTGCGTTATAAGTATCTTTTCTACCGACACACTACGTTATAAAATATTCCTTCCTACGGCAGGAGAAGGGGTCAGTTGAAATCGGAAGCGGTCGAGAGAATATCATTTCTTTGTACTGGATATGTTAACTTGACAGCTCCGTGCATGCTCCGTGTATTAAAAATGACCCCCTCTCTTGTTTACGGTAGAGAGGGGGTCGCATAACTTTTCTGATATCGCCACTGAAGCGAATACGAAAAATAATTCCGATTAGCGAAGATTCAAACCGCGATCACAGCGCATCATCTTTTTACGTCTGGCGGGTCTCATGGGATTGTATGGCGAGCGCTATTGTGTTATAAATAACTTTTTGATGTGAGCTGCGAGTCTGTCGCTACCTTTATCTTCACATAACGGTCGTATAGAGAGAAATGGACCAATCAAGTGAATGAAAGAGTCATGTCAAGAGGCGGAATTCAGAAAACTATTTATTTTAGCGACTATATAAAATATAATGGTGAATTTAAGTATAGATTTTGTTTTTCTTAGTTTTTTTATTTTTTATGTTTTTCTTACTAGGGAGTCCTGTGCCGACGTGGACTAAAGTAATTTATTTATGTAGTTAATAGCTGGAAGGAGTTAATTAATTTGAAACTTTTTAAAATACGACTATTATTTATATTAACAAACTATATTTTCCTCATACATCACACGGAGAAAATTTTTATTCTAAATATACGATCATTTTATTCGTAAAAACGGTTAAAAACGGGACTGAAGTTCTTATACGTTGGTATACGTACGAAATTACGTATACCAACAAATTATCCTTACATGTTCCCGCCAATAAACATTGAAACCCTGTTAATTTGTTCGTAAGAACTTCAGTCCCGTTTTTAACAGTTTTTACGAATAAAATGATTGTATTTTAGAATAACATTTTTCTCCGTGCATACACAAATAATTTCCTTCCAAGCCTATGTCATCTTTGGCGATGCTGCGTGGAGGGTCTTATTGAGGAGACGTAGGAGTATACACAGATATCGGAAAATTGTTCCAATGCCAAGCTATAGAGCTCATGAACGAGTCGTAAAAACGACACGTTCTCATGTCACAAATGTCAATCAATACAATGAAAATTAATACAAGAGTGTGGAATGTATTCGGAGCACTCCTATCCTCATCCTATATTCCTCTTCCTCTCCTTCTCACCCAAAACTAATTGTATGTACTCCATTCAACTTTAACATAGGAGACTTTTTTGGCTTGACTTCATTTAACAATGTATATATTAATCTTTATATTTTATGTATAAGCTGTTTGTCTCTTACCAATAAATAAATAAATAAAAAAATGTTGGGCACGCATTCGGCATGTTTACCGACTATGATGCACCGATGCCGAATCATTCGTGCTAGTTCCTGGAGCATCTTCCGTAGAACAAGGACAGCATTCCCACCTGACGCCTAGGCTCTAAAGATTGCAGTCTGTTTGTTAAGATAGGGGAATCTATCAAACGTACTGCCTGTACTGAAAGTAAAACCTTGGGGCTCCAGACCAGAGGTAGCTTTGGGAGATTTGGCGTTCCATCCTCTGATATTCTGGGGACATGGTTAGTTGGTTTAGTCCAAAATGTCACACACGAAACGATACAGTTGAATATTTTTGTGTTGCGATAGAAATCGAACACGTGGTCTCTAGGAGTCAACTAGAAAAGTGCCAACCTCAAAGGCTGTCTAGAATATTGAATATCACTATTACTTTTTCTAATTCTAATACGTGGATTATCAAATTTTAAAGCCGTCGGTATAACGCTTGGAAATTTTACAACGGGAATCACGTAACTATACAATCAATCTTCCGAAAATAAATTGTAATAAACCTTTCTTATCTGTCTACCCGAAGATAAGTGCAATTTTTATACGAGCACAATGGCTTGCATTTTTATGATATTATTTATTAAAGAATACTAAACTTTGTGTCGAAGTAATAATAAGCCTGAATTTTTGACTTAGCGTAGAAGAGTTGTTTTAACTCGACCATTTGGCATTTCACGTGTCTTAGATACAACCCTTTATCCTGCCAGAGTTCGCATTGGTGCGTGGTTCCTACTACCCACACAGAGAAAAATGATTTATTTATTTATTTATTTATTTGAGACACAAATAGGATATTTATAAAACATTCATGTTGGTAATATAAAACAAAATTAAATACAAATATAAATATCCCTAGACTAATGTGTCTGCAGTAATCATATTTTAATATACTCATAAGCAAACACAAAGAAAAACAATGCCAGTATTTTTAATGATACTCTATGATAATCTAATCTATGATACTCTAAAATACGATCATTTTGTTCGTATATTTGGAATACGTACGAAATTACGGATACCAACAAATTATTCTTACATGTTCCCTCCAATAAACATTGAAACCCTGTTAATTTGTTCGTAAGAACTTCAGTCCCATTTTTACGAATAAAATGATCGTATTTTAGAATAATATTTTTCTCCAAACATGAAGAAAATTTGATAAAATAATTTTCACCGAGTTGGTAACATTTCTTTCGATCAATTTATAATTTCTTATTTGAAATTTAAAAAAATGTTGTATAATTTTTGTGGTTTATAATTAATAGGTAGGTGTTTAAGTTACTTAATTATAATTCTTATGATTTCAGAGGATCTTCTGGTTTTGATTTATGAAACAATAATTATTGGTTCACAGAACTCTAATCCCGGCAGAAACAGAGGCTAAAACTTAGATTATTGCGTTCGCCTTAAATTGTTAAAGTCTCAGATCTAAAACAAAACCCACAGAGGATTGATCAATTCACCTTTTTTTCATTTACCCTTAGGCTAAGGAATCAATATTTTCGGGGTAAGCAATCACTTAGTCTTAGTGGGTTGAATAAATTTATGAAAACAATATAATGTTCACATTGAATGAACCACAAATTTATTGATTTATTTTATTCCTTTATACTCGTAGTTCATCAAGAAAACCTAGATTCTTGGAAAGATACTGCCAAGAAATCGGACTGAAGCTTTGGTATTGGTGAAGGCAGTCAAAACGTTTACATGAATATTATAAGTAGTTAATGTATGTATAGTTTTGAATCCATACTTTTTTCTCCACTGCACGGAGAAAAATGTTATTCGAAAAAACAATCATTTTAACAGTAAAAACGGTTAAAAACAGGACTGAAGTTCTTACGAACAAATTAACAGGGTTTCAATGTTTATTGGCGGGAACATGTAAGAATAATTTGTTGGTATACGTAATTTCGTACGTATACCAACAAATCATTATTACATTTTCCCGTCAATAAATATTGAAACACTGTTAATTTGTTCGTAAGAACTTCAGTAACCGATAACATTTTTCTCCGTGTGGAAATGTAAAATACCTACCAAAATAATGTAAATGTCTGAGAAGATACCTGTTTATTTCAGAGTTGTAAACCGATTGGCTATATGACTAGATTTAAATCCAATTAAGGTGTTTACTTGATTAGCAAACTTTGCCACTTCTATTAAATTGGAATGTCGTGTAATGTATCCTACAAGACTGGTATGCAAGTACTAATTTGAGCTTGAGTCTGATCGAAGCTCGTGGGACTATTTCGTAAAAAATGATATGATTAACGAAAGTTGAGTAAAATTGGATAGTACTGTAATATTCAGATCAGATCACTAAACACAATTACAAATACATAACATAACGATTACGTGACTATAAGTCCAGTTTTGAACGGACCATTTTCAGGGACCTTGTCCCGCGTTGTCCCAAAAGACGTAAGTGTCGGTACGCAGAAATGTCCCGATTTCAGAAAGCCTGCTTTTCGCGACATAAAATTGTGAGCAAAGGATTATCTCAACTATTAGATATCGTAAAAGAAAATTGATTAGTTGTAGAAGAGTGATCAATAAGTTCACATTTTGGGAGGCGGGAATGGGTACCGTTGCCCCGGGAATCTTTTTTTGGATAACCACCGCCTCTGCCATAGGTCAACCCAAGTGGTTTGCTACGTTTGGTGACATAGCAGGGGTGCCCGGGTTCAAGGGGAAAGATTTGTCTAGGTCGGATGATCTAGATACACTGAACCCCAGATTCCTACCCAATTCTCATACATTTTTCCTTCCCAGAACTTCCTCTCCTTCCTTTCCTTAAAAATACCCTCCACACAGCATCCCCAAAGACACAGGCCCCGAGGCAAATTATTTTCCTCAGGGCCTCCTGTGTGGACCCAATGTAATACCATTTTGAATGAAAACTGATGTCACTATTATCGCTAATGATATGAGCCATAACACCTTATCGGCTCCTAGGCCACAGGAAGACAGTGAAATTTGCATATCCGTTCAAGAAAAAACATTCGATATCTTTTGACAAACAAAATTCTCCTTTTCTTTTCACTTTTTTTACTTTTCACCTCCCCGCATCTCGTTTTAAGGTCACACAAATCTGGTCATCTCAGATCAGATCCAAAAAGTGTAATATTCTAAGCCACGGAGGTCTGGAGTCAACTATGCGATATTCTAATAAAACTGAACTCGCCTAATTCGATTAAAATAATTCCGTTCAAAAGAGAATCAGCGTAACGTACCCACAAAACCGAGAAATCTCTAGGAATTAAGGCTTCGCTTGTTGTAATAGGATATACTTAAATCGCCATAGAAAAGCGGTGGAACCTCTATTCAATTAATTGCTTAACGAGACTGGGCTTAACATGTTATGTGTAAACGGTGCGAACCTTAAGATCGTAAAATTTAATGGCAATAATTACGAATCTGTACTAACGTAATGAATAGGTTCTTCACTTCATGTCAGCCGACAAATAGGTCCAAATTACGGGCGTTATAATCATAATTCTTGTGGATTAATTCCCTGTCGCTGGTTTTTATTATTTATTTGCATCAAATTGAGACGTATTCAATGATCATTCGAAAATTATGTATGTAGGTGCTTGTTATAATATTATTACATATGATGAAATACTTTTTATGAATATAAATCCACGAAATAAATCCATCAACATTTTTTTAAAGTGGGACGGTTCCGTTGGGTAGGACACGCAGTAAGAAAGGATGAAAAAGGCTACTATTTAATTAACTGGAGTCTTCTAAGGAACTAGTTTAGCGAAGGAGTTTGTTTGAGTACTCAAAAATTGAAATGAAGTGCTGGGATATCCCACCTCAAATCAGAAGGGGAGGTGTGAGGCGAGAGGTGTAAGGTGAGAAATAGCCGAAAAGGAGATGGGATGGAAGGGATGGGGGGGGGGGGGGTTAGAGAGTTTCTGAGAAAAAAATCACAAACCCTTAAATTAAAAGGTAACTAACGACCGTGAATTGAGGCCAGATCATATAGTCTTACTGGAACTAGCATGGTTAAGGTCTCGATTAAGTTTTCCACCTAATTAGATTTCGTCATTTTTATCAATCTTAAACTTCCAATTTGAATTGCTAACATCATCTTCAACAAATTATTTCTCATATTTTTGGCGGCCATTGTTTTGGTGTGATTGCCACTATTAAAAAAATATGATAATATAATTTTATTTTGCCATAATTTTTTTCCTAGTGATCTTATGTCTAGTGTAGGTACATCTATCTAAAACTACCATAATTATATATTACCTACGTTCTAACATTTGGACTTCACAACATTGAGACTCGACCTCCGAAAAACCCTCGACTTTTAGTTTCCTTAACAATTATTTTTATTTAATTTTAATTCTACCCGAATATTTTTATAACTTTGATGGTATAGAATAAACCTATCAAATTTTATTTATAAGACATTTTTAGATTTTTCTATAACAAATATTCAATTTATTATGATGATCTTATTGAAGTCTATAAACCTCATTGCGATACATTAAATGTATAAGTATAATAAAAAAAATATTTGTTGCTTAAAATGGTTCCAGCCATGTTTGGTGAACAGACCTGAATAGCCAGATATTTCCTAACCATCATCATCTCCTTCTCCTTCTATCCTCCTCTGCCAGCCTTACATAGCTCAATGGATGGATAAATGCCATGGTTCTGACTCTTGTGCGGTATTCACATAAATAGTTATATTAGGTTATCATATAATTGTTGTTAATATATTAATGTTGTCATTTGTTCAGAACGTGGAATAGAGTAGGGTTGGATAGTTTAAAATAGAACATGACATTTAATTAGGACAACCCTAATATTCCAGGGATTTCGTGGTTGTTTAGTTGTGTTAATAGTTCCCTTATCAAATATGACGTCTACTGGTATGGTTAAATCAATACATTAAATAACATACAAAATATGCCAAGCCTGCTGATTGAAAACACTTCACGAAAACTAATCAATGGCTACGTCCAAACAAAACCGTATAACGCACTGAGCTGTGCTCCCTTCTAGAAATAGTTAAGTAGCCATAAAGGCAAAATAAAGTGAATGAAACCACTTATTATGGCTATTGTTATTATTTATTATAATTATACAAGACAATATTATTTAGGATGAATATTAATTATATAACATTCATTCTAAACTTCTAGAAAAATCAATGGATGTCGCACATTAGTAAAAATGAATTTTTTGATCCAAGACACTATCTAGATCTAGATTGAATTTATTTCGGGAAGAATCTTGCGATCGTACAAGAAGATAGCGGTGATTAAATATTAAGATTTGAGGTTTAACTCAATAAGTTATTAAAAAACAGATCACATAATTTGTCACAAATTTCATACATTCTCTTGAATCTGTGCTGGAAAGCATGTATCTATTTTCAGGATACTATTATTTCGCCCTATCCAGGTGTGCTAGCACGGTCGCTCGATATGAAGTTACCGACCGATTGTCGGTAACTTCTCATCGTTCCCTAGGACAACTGCAGATCGCAATCGAATAGGTGACAGTTCACAATGACTAAGTGTCCTTAATATATTCGATATCAACTGTCGTTTGTACGTTAGCGATGTGCAGTTGTCCTAGGGAACGACGAGAAGTTACCGATAGTTATCCTACCGATCGTTTTAGAGCAAGCGTGCTAGGGCCTCTGGTGCTTACCGCGGCTCGTGACTCGCGACTACATACTGTCTATAAACATAATAATAATCTTCATTTATTAATTTGGGAGGCGGGTATGGGTACCGCCGCCCCGGGAACCATTTATTGGACAACCGACACCTCTGCCACAAGTCACCCCAAGTGGTTTGCTACGTTTGGTGGCTTAGCAGGGGTGCCTGGGTTCATGTGGTTAGGTTTGTCCGGGACTTTAGGGGCGGATGCATCTGCCGACCAACTGCGTGACAGGCCAGATCGGGAGTGACTGGTTGGGGAGACTTTTGATCTCTCCAGCCGGACCCTCTCGACCTATCGCCTTGCACCGCAGTGGGAGGAATGGCTTCACACGTCCATCAATCCTGGACATATTGATCCCCAGATTCCTACCCACCCCTCAAACCTTTTCCCTTCCCAGGACTTCCTCTCTTTCCTTTCCCTTAAAAGAACATTAAAATATGACATAGGTGTGGAGCTAATGTAAAAAAAAAAAAAAATTGTATTCTTTATTTTGCCCTTTGGACTGCTTAATTTAATTATTTTTTTATTCAAAATAAAGCCACAAAGTGAATTTGCGATGATTGAGGAATCAATTTATTTATTAGTAAAAAACCGCTCAGAGCGATGTGCGGCTAAGTCTGAACGTAGGCAATGATTTACAATAAGCTTTCTTTGAAAATAAAGAATAGTGGGCATATGTAATTGTTTGACAATGTATAGGAACTGTAAGGATTTTTGTGAAAATGTGCAGACGATTCTGATCTTTTAGTAAGATTATTTATCATCAATGAATAATCGTGGGAATAAAAGATTTCTAATGAAGCTTCTTACAACAAAGGAATCAAAGAAAATGCTAAAATAAGCAATGAATACGACTTCAAAGACTGAATTACCAATCGAATAAATTTCGTCTAGGGGTTGTTTGAATGAAAGATAGCGTGGCTAAGAATTACATATTTCTGCCCTTTAAATACAGATTAAGTAATTCCTTTCCATGTATCAAATATGAGAGGTCTTAATTGACCATACTGTTAGAAAAATATATTGATAATCGGGCCATGTCAAGAGTCAGAAAAATAGAGTATGTATGAGACGATGTATGAATGTGAATGAGGCTAAGAGTGTGTGCCAAGACCGAGGTGTTTGGTGGTCCGTCCTCTCTGCCTACCCCTGTGGTGAAACGGCGTGATGGTTAGTTAGTTAGTTAGTTAAAAATACCATTGTTTGGGGAGTGTTTCACCCAGAGTCAAAAAAATTAAAAAATCATTAAATTAAAAGTCAAATGCGTAGACCTCTTAGATTTTGAAGTTATTGACGAAAAGGTGGCGGAACTGGCGAGGACCCCAGCGCCTCTTGTATTTCAAACGATTTGGAAAGGGTAACAACGACAAGTAAGCAATACACATCAAATTTTTGACATGTGTGGCATCGCATTTGGGTCCCACCAGGCGTCCCGTGTTCAATTCCTCGGCTGTCCTCCATTTTCCGCTTACTGTGGTGATAGTAGGAAATTTTTTTAAACATTGTCAGGTTATTCGTAACACGTAATATCTTAAAACAAATTGATGTCATTGAAGGTGAAGCTTATTGTAAATCGATATTTTCAAATAATCTTTACCATGAATCGGTTTATATAATGACAAAAAAAAAATACCTTGGATTAATTAAAGTTTTCCTATCGTTTCGCTTGAGTAAAATTAATATAAAGATGTTAAATTATTTTTTCTCAGGTCCTGTGCCATCTTTGGGAATGCTGTGTGGAGGATCATTCTGCGGAGAGGAGGGATTGTGTGATTGGAGGGAGACATTCACAGAAGCCAGAAAATCGTTTCCCAGCCGAGCCGTTGATTTCAAAACCAACTCGTTTCGTTCTGTTTTTTAAAAACAAAAATATTTTACGTATCTGAAACATGATATTTTGAAACATTGAACTTTAAAAATAACGTTTTACGTGGTTCTGGCCGCCTATCATGGTCAATCGATAAGGATTGTACAGATAACTTTTGGTAACTTCTCATCGTTCCCTAGGACAATTGCAGATCGCTAACGTGCAAACAACGGTTGACGTAGAATATATGACACTTATTCATTGTGAACCGTTATTTATTCGTTGGCGATCTGTAGTCATGCTAGAGAACGTTGAGAAGTTACCGAAAGTTATCGATTATCGATGGATTGTGCTAGGGGGCGTCTCTGTTGTATAGGGACCGTGACCGGTAAAAATCACTCTCCTAAGAATATTATAAGATTTTTTTAACATCGTCGCCCCTCTATACAGGTTTAAAACCTCTACATATACCAAGATCAGAATGTTGTGATAGTTTTAATTGATTTAATTGGCAGGCTAATTTCATAGAGATGAATCCAAAGATAACTTTTCAAACAGCTTTTAAGCTGTCATCTGGTACAGGTATATATGTACGTTTCTCGTCGGATCAAGTTAGCGTCAAGATATGGTTTCAATTAATGAGTTTGACGAGGGTGATTTTTTCCTTCAATCTTAAACTAGTTTAGTTTTTTTATTCTTATCTTCAATCTTGAAATCTATAATAAAAGGGTTAAAAAAGAGGAGGCTCTCCGATGTATCTTCTTACTAATATTATAAATGCTAAAGTTTGTATGGATGTATGTGTGTTTGTTACTCTTTCACGCAAAAACTACTGAATGGATTTTAATGAAACTTTATAACAATATAGCTCATACGTCAGAATAACATATGGGCTTTATAAAGCTAGCTATTTAAAATAATAATTATTGTTTAATAGAAAATGTCACAATTTGAGAATGACATTTTGCAAAACAATCTCCATTTAAATGAAAATTCTATTTTAGAAAATTAGTGAATTTATTTGAAGTACCTACTCGCCTAATACTTTGAATCAAATAAAGAATTATAGATATTTTAAATGAATAGGTTAAGAATTTTGGTATAAACATAGATGGAACCTAGGAAAAGAAAATAGGCTAATGGAAGTACTAATCCTGCGCAGACGAAGTCGCGGGAAGAAGCTTGTCTAGAATATATTTAATAACGTGTTAATGTGGTATGACTTTAACATGATTATCACTTTCAGAAAGTACGTAGGTATATGAGTTTTTTAAAATATTTCATCATGGTTCATGGCAATATCACTTCAGATATCAGAAATATGACAGTTGATGATTGTGAGAAAATGGTTTTTATTTTTACATGATTACCGCACAAGGGTCCCAACTGCTCCCGCCACATGGAGAAAAATTTTATTCGAAAAAACGATAATTTTAATAGTAAAAACGGTTAAAAACGAGACTGAAGTTCTTACGAACAAATTAACAGTGTTTCAATGTTTATTGGCGGGAAAATGTAAGAATAAACATTGAAACCCTGTTAATTTGTTCGTAAGAACTTCAGTCCCGTTTTTAACTGTTTTTACTATCAAAATGATCGATTTTTCGAATAACATTTTTCTCCGTGCAGGAGCCACTAATCATCACCAAATGGAGTGTGTTGTGAGGCTAAAGGTAGTGGTGAGGAAAAGGAGATGAGAAAGAGGAATGTGGGTAAGAGGAAGATGAGGAAGTACTGGTTATTCAGATCTGGTCACCAAACACAGCTAAAGCCATTTCAAGGAACGCTTCAATTCTGAATAATGGTCTTACACCAGTGCGATTCTGAGAGTATATTCCACTCTGGAACGTGCCTCGAATATACAACAAACAACACAAATTAATCAAATAAAATTTATTTGCGAACGCCGGGCTCGAACCCGCGACCTCCGGATTCGAGAGATTTGACCAAGGAGGCCGTAATTTTTATTGAATGTGAATGTGAAGAAAAATATGTGTGGCAGTGGTGAGACTACATTTTACATGTTTACATCTGGTTACTTGCTGCTAAATGTATATTGAATCTAGATTATATAATTTGTACTTGTATAGCTCAGTTAGTAGGTAAATCAAATACAGCTATTAGCAAAATAATTTTATACTAGCAATTAATAACCTGGATAACCAACGTCCCTGCCATAGATTAACCCAAGTGGTTCGCTACGTTTGGTGACTTAGCATAGGTGCCTGGGTTCATAGGGTGAGGTTTGTCTCCGACAGACGTTAGAGTAATAATATAGATATCAAATTTAATTCCACGGGAAAAATAATAATATGAAAACTTTAAAAGAATTATACCTAGATTGCGCCACTTCCATTTGCATATGGAAAGATGAGCGAGGGATAATTGTGAATATCACGGCAGTAGCTCCGTTGAAAATTGCTCGTACATGGACGGTCAGAACGGTTTCCATACAATGTGGCGTCAGAGATTTACTCGGAGTCGGTTTCTTAAATTTGAACCGTACATGCATTCATGTACTAATAACGTCAGATATCACCTGAAAATTCTAAATAAAATTGTGTGAACGAGAATATTTTAAAATAAAACTTTTATAAACATAAAACTTCCACGGAGTGGGTAAAAAAGATTATTTTTGAAAAGTATTTATTCCTGGGAGCGTTACAAACATACTTAAATAGGTACCCATTCATAACTTTTATGTGTGTTATCTCTCATTTCTGTCTACAGATTTGAGTAAATTTGGGATTATATTTTTATTTTTAGCCCACTCAGTAAAAGTTGGGATTATATAAAATGAAATTTAATTTTTACCACACTCTTTTTAGTCTAAAGGTTAAATTTATAAAAAAGATTCTCTTAAGTATGTACGACCTTTAGGAAGTTTTTGTGTAGGTATTATTCGTACTCAAAATAATTCAGATTTAAAAACACAAGACCACGAAAATCTGTTACCATTAGTATAATGTATTATTTCATATCCCATCCACTAATATTTTCTATCAGTTTCGGTCTCTCATCATTCGTCTTCACTCCTGAGATTTATCTATCCAGCTATAATCCATTTTCACAACCTTCATCTGACTTTTTTCCTATTTTCTCTTTCCACTCCCAACAGCCTCGGAACATACTTGAATTGGAGATGCCGTAGTCCAACTGAATACGGAGAGTTTAGAGCAGTTTGGACTCTTGTGCGGTATTCACATTTAAAAAAGTCCCCTTCAATGCAAAACGGTTAGTTTCCTCGTTATAGATACCCATTTAGCTCTCATAAAAAGTTCCTCTCTTTCTTACATAAATGTACTCTTACCTGATTATAATATATTACGTATTTTGTACTAAAACTAGCCAGTCGGCAAAACATTTTGCATACATCGTGTACTTCGTATGAAAGTTTAGAGTAGGCAATGTAGGCTGTCTTTGTTTGAATGTGACCTTTCGAGTCTCTGTGCAAACAGAAACAAACAAATATTTTCTTAACAAAACGCAAACATGTTTCCAAAAGTTTCCATCAAATTATAAATATATTTTCGGAGGAATAAGACAAATACTAGACTAACTAACATATTTATTATGATATGAATGTCGTCTTTGTTCGATGATATTTAAATTAAGATTTGGGACCCCAAACATTTTGATTGCGATACGGTTCATCCTGTCGTAAGATGCCAAATAATGTCATACAACTTTCGGTATTCGGGTTAACATAGGTGCTAGCTCAGTACATTGTATCTCTAATGCAGCAAAGAAAATGACAATTTTATAATCGACTAGAATAGCTTTATGTTAATGTAAGAGTGCGATTTGCAAAAAAGAGATAATCATTCTTGATATTAGATAACATACTGAGTTTTGGCGTAATCATTTATATAATCTTCATATTAAAATTTAATGTAATATTTTATTTTTTCTACTTATTTCCTTTATGTTATTAAAATTAGATAAAATTGTAATTGATTTATTCTAGGGATGTGGCTTGTATCACAAAAAATGTATTTTTTATATAATACATATCTAATAAATAAAAAATACGTACAAAAAATATCTTTAGAATTTGGAAGTTGTTTTAATGTCGATAAACGTGACCAATATATGTATCCTTGGCATTGTAACATATTTTACATTTGCTTGATCTAATAGGTATTTAACAATAATTATTTTAAAATACAAAAAACCGAAATAAATATGTCAAAAAGGACATCAAATGCAGACATTCCCGTTATAATAAGTATAACATTTTCTCATAAAATATACTTTGTTCAGAAAAGCAGGGGGCCAATTGCCCACGGTCTTTGCATGCCAATTTTATCAAAAAGTATCACCATGATTGAAATGCAACATTTTTTATGGACGAAAAAAGCACACTTTCTGTGCACAAAAGATATGAGCGTTTTCAGTCTGTTGTGATGCCGATATAAACCCTTTGAAACGTAAAACTGATCGGAAGACTACATCGTTAAATGCGCCGATGCATAAATTTATTGTTATTCATTCTTTTAGATTTAACCATACAGGCGAATTTCGTTTTCAATTTGCATAAAATTTCTCCAGAAAATCAGTTTTTAAATTGACGGCTTCTATTTTTAAGTTCAACAACGCCATGATTCTGGGTACGAAAACAATGTTCCTTTTTTCATTTCTTAAAGTTATATTTACTTTATTATTCTTTAAGTCTTAGGTGTGCTCCTGCCTTTACTCAAAAAGACTTTCTGATGACATCGTACCACATATCTGACTAGTGCAAGGATCTATAGTCTGTAGCGACCACGGAAATATAAACTGAAAAAAATGTGTTGTGGATATATCGATTTACACAAAATAAGCTCATTTTCAAAAAGAAAGAAAGACTTCTGACGAAATTGATCATACATTTTCAAATATCGAAATTATTTCGCTAACACATTGTAATTCATTATCCTGTCTCGGTCTTGAAGTCAAAAGGGCTTTTTATATAATGGGTGACTTCAGTTTCTTTTCCATTCTGTTCTGAATCTGAATATTTTTTCATTGGAAGAAAAATATCATTTTTACGGCTGGACTTGTTCTCTTTGAGTTCCGCGGCCATCTGTTAGTTCTTACAACTACCGATTTATATGAGATTTAAATGATTACTTTTATTTATACCGTCTCGCATTATTTGTTGTCATGTTGATATTGCCAACTCCACGCTGTTGTCAATCGAACTTAATTGCATACCAAAACGGGCTGAACTGCCTAGGAATGTAACGGAAGTGATTCATAAATCCGTCATTGTATGCTTTCACACAAGTCATGTTATTGTATAAACAAATGAATATTCGGACTAAATTCAGAAGAGTTTCGATAGAGGCAGCTTCTGGGTGCTATTTCTGTCGTATAATCGATATGGTATTTGCATACAAATTCAGAATAATTTGGTATTTATAAAACAATACCAGATGCTGCTATCATCATATTCTGAAGAAAAAAAATTTGATATAGTTTGACGCATACATTGTATTATGTTTATCAATACAATTATAATACTTAAAGATAAGATATGCAAGCTAAAATAAGCCAGAAATTAATTTCAAGTTGCTCTGAAACTTGAGAAAAAAATGGATCATTTAGAATCAATATTTATCAGCAAATCTCAAAAACCGTCAAAACTCTATCCATCGATGAATATGAAGAAAAAAGAAATTGGGGCCAAGGATGAGATCCTTGAGGAACGCCAATGTTTGTAGCAAAATGCTTTACAAGTCATTGTCAATAGATAAATGGTTATCAATGCAGAAAAGTTAAAATGCAGATTTTCAATTTAAATCCTGAAATCTAGAAGTGTGACAGAAATTTATTTATATTCACGATAGGTATATACCCAAATAACGTAACCATGATAATGATCTCGTTTCATTTGGGAAGCTGCGGGTGTCAATTTTTAAATAATGTTCGACGGCTACATACACATCTTCTGATCTACCTATTTCTATAAAAAAACTCAAAGTATTTGAATTAAAGTCGCCAGATTGCGGGTTAGATTCTCCAGCAGATGAATGGGCCCTGCCAGTCTGGGAAACATGAAGCTGATTGTAAAGATTTATAGAGCTTGAAAAAATAGCTTTATGGCTGTCATCAGAAAGATTCGTAAATAAATTAACTAAATGTGTAGTTAAAAAAAACCGAAGCTCTAAAATGCGGACCTATCTTCTGAAGAAGCTAGCGGTAATTAATTAAGAAATAATCTATTTGAATAAAAAGTGCTGGCAAGTGATTAGCACACCTTTAATTTGAATTATTCGACTAGCAAGACAGGAAATGTTCAAACAGATGGCTTTAGGTAAGTAGCATGGGATTTAGTATTACTTAATCCGTTAATGTTAATTTATGTGCAAATGACAGAGAGGAAATGTTGTTAATGAATGGATTTTCTGGCTTTTGGTTAAAAGATTCATATACCTAGGTATTTAAATTCTGAATTTTTTATCTTTTATTTTGTTGTTAACCAGAACATTTTTTTGTTTGGAAATTGAAAAAAAAATGCAAATGATAATTGGTTCAAAGTAAAACTGGTTATTGCGATCAACTTGTCCGATTAATATGTAACCTGATACTAATAAAATTATAATATGATACAAGGTTTTTGGTGAATATGTGTTTTTTCTTTGTTCAACTAATTTTTAATACCCCTTTAACGCTGATAATTTATAGTAAAGTAGCAAAATTACAATTTATAGCAATAAAAAAAAAACCATACGGATGTCCTCTTCAGCATTTTTTGGAGCTATGTATTTATATTTGAAACTATAGGAGCATAACATATATTATACTTATATATTATTAATTAAATTCGTTCAGCGCGGTAGTGTCATCGAGTTTTGAGCGTTTGAGTAAAATTTGAACTTGCGGCATCAGAAAAATAAAGGTTTTTATTTAATATTAGGACCAGTTGTTTCACAGAATTTGAACAATTTCTCAAACTTTAAAGTTCATTTTCAAGTTCTGTGAAAGTCCCACTCAAGTTCTGTTATAATTTCAGCTATATGAAATACTGGAAAGTAATGATATACTATCAGAACTTGATTAGAACCTATACGGAACTTGAAAATTAACTTTGAATTTTTTTAGGCATTGTTAAAATTCTGTGAGACGACTGGCACTTAGTAAAAAAGTACCTACCCGCCGGCTATTATATTAAAATTTTATTTACTTCACCAGGGTTCTACCCAGCCAGCGATCATTGCTGTTTATCAAAATAACCTTGATAGTTATTTCTAAAAATAGATTTTGTATTCAACCATTCAACGCAAAAATTTTACTCGTACCACCCCATGGAAAGTCGCCCCGTGTGATCGTATCGTTATTTTATACTTACAGTTACTCGACTTGGGGTTTATTTATTTGAAATTTTGTCGTGCAACAGCTGCTGCCTCACAGCTAAATAAGAATGGAGGAAAATGTATGAAAACACAAGCATAAAATAACACAACAATCATAACTTATTCATTGTGATTTAACATCAATTTTTTGGAGTTATACGTGTTGATGGATGAATACTACCACGAAATAATGTGCATATTCTAACATATTATCCTAAATATTGTATTCAGTGATTGTTAATTGTAATATTTTGGAATATCCGTCATTCACTATAAACACAAGAAACTTTTTGCCTAGGTGGCATTTTTCAAAATCTCTCAGAATTTCAGCATAAGATGAAATGGAGTAATATTACGAGGTTTGAATAAGTGCTGTCTTCTTGCCTACCTCTATTATCTTTCCCTTCATCCATTCCTTACAATTGTTCAAATATTTAATCCCCATAGACCGGTTAGTGGCTGAGTTTACAAATACTTCTGGTTTCCACACATTCGCCGTGGGTTCAATTCCTCTGCGAAACTGCGCAAATTACACCGGTCACACTGAAAATAAGACGAAATTGAAAGAAAAATGTCGACCCACGCCTGAAGTATAACTCTGTTATCATTTTTTACATTTGCCATATTAAAAAAAAATAACGAATTAAATTATAATATAATTTTTTTTATTCTCCTCGTTTTTACAGTTACAAATCAGAAAAGGGACTTTTTTACTATCCCTGGATATAAATACTTTTGTTTTCTCCTTTATGTATCGGTTTTTGTTATGCAGGGAGAAGTAGTTCTCAAGATAGAATTACATACAATCAAAGAAAGGTACTTAATTAATCTAAAATATCATAAATTCCCATCCGAAAAAATTCTGTAATAATAATTATTATTCAAGGTAAGGTGTCAATCTTCGTAACATATACAGGGTGTTAAGCATCGTACTTGACTTACTTTAACCAGTGATTCCTGATATTATTTGGAGTAAAAAATGTTAATGAAATTTTTGTCTCCGGTGACTTTTTAGATGCCTTTTTTTTTTTTTCAAAAACATTTTCTATAAAATTAAAGAAAAAAAAAATCTTTCACGTATTTTCACTAGTAACCAACTAACCCCTCATCCCGCTCCTAACTTCCCAATACCTACTGATTTTTATGTTTTTGTAAAAAAAAAAAAAACTTCAAAAATGTCACCAAAATTTTATTTACATTTTTTTACTTAAAATAATGTCAGGAATCACTAATTAAAGTAAGTCAAGTACGATGCTTAACACCCTGTATAATGAATACAGTATGTAGGTGCTTTGTAGAGCTGTCGAGCGATGGCAGAACTTTTGAACGTAGACAAATTACGTTTTTATATGAGTTTATTAATGATATGACAGCGACAAATAATTATTTTTATTAATGATGCTTTATTGTCCGATATTTATCCGATAAGCTTAATGAGAAACATCATTCATCAACGTAATCATCTCTCAGATCAGCAACAGCAAGAGGCGTGCAATACATGTAGGCTTATGAGCAGAGCCTACCCTAACTTACTCGACGATTTAATCATGGATGGATAATGAATTAAAGTTAATTCGAATCATCCTTATGACTACAGTCGGCGAAATGGGGTTGGCGGTGAAGGGTCGTATTCCTCCCTGTTCAGCTTTCGGCACGTGTTACTCGCTTGTCGATTGCCGTCCGACTGATTTCTTATTAAAAACGATTTCTTGTTTAAAACATGGTGGGTCATTTTGACCCATCCTCTATGAAACCGGGTTATGCATGCCAAATCAGCCGCTCAATTCATGATAAGCCGCAAAGTAGTTCAGTTTTGAAGTAAAGCTTCTTTACGCACGCTTTAATTGAGGAGTAAACTGGCGAATGCGTGTCGAGAGCGTTACGAAAAGTGTAATCGGGCGAGGCGAACGGAAGTTGAGAGAGAGATATAAGAGTGAAGATAGAAAGACAGAGAGCTACGTTTCGTATATTACTGTAGGGGCAAAAGGGAGAGGTGCGAGCACACATTTTCCAGTTACGTTTCGTATATCTAATACACAGTGCAGACCTATTATTATCTGTATCACACTGTATGAGCTAGAGAAAGCACAAGTTTTACTTCAGTCGTGTGTTCTAAAGCACACTCGTATTTGTTTAGACATCGAGGTGTTAGTAGTGACACATCTCTAATTTGACATTTCCGTTAATCTTACCGAAATGTATGTTAATTAATTTTATCTGTATGGACTATTATATTCATCGTAATATTCAAATGTTGACTTTATTCTACATCAAAACGTACCTTTCGTGTGCGCTTCAAGGGACAACATTCAGAAACCGTTTAGTGGCACGTGGTTAAATATGTTTTATCAACACGCGAAGCTTTGCTTCGGTTGATTAATGAATTTTGAACCCAGTGTCCTCATTCCTAGTGCCTGAGAAGTGTTCTGATAAGAATTTGACGAGTTCTGCACATGCGATCCAATATCTTAACTTGTTTTTCAGCGATTAATTTTGTCTCTCACTGTGAGTGGGGTTGTTTTTTATCAATCCAAACAATTAGTAGGTCAGACAAAACCTACCTTCCAGTTAGTAAGGACGTCAGTCCTCCTAAACTATATTTGTAAATTATTAAGATACGTCAATAAACAATCATTTCGATCTCTTAAGTATTTTAATACACATAGAGGGGGTTGCTTATCTACCCTAATAACGAATATTATGAAAAACAAAAATTAAATACTCGCAGTAGTTAGAAAACTCGGCCAACTTATCCAATATATAGCCACTATTCATAGGTTCGAGTACCGAATTATAAACTCCAACTGAATAAATAAAAAACCGTAAATCTTAAATCGAAAATATTCGTTATTAGTGTAGAAAAGCTATTGGGAGGATGGTGAGAAACCTCCATATTATAATACTGGAGACTACTGTTCCCAGTACTGATAAATAACGTATGTCTCTGGAGATGACATTCAGAAATACTTTAAAGGCATATAATATGTATAAACGAAGCGGTTATACTTGAAAACGAAAACCCATAACTTATACCCAATAAACATCGGCTTCGGCCAGCAGCTTAGCAGATTATAAGCGAAAACTTGCGCTAATTGAATTGTCTGTGAACAGTTTTTTTTAATATCAATTAATTTGATGTTCTTCCTTCTTTCTACAGTGCCCTTCCCTGACCGATTTCCCCTTGAAGGGGTAACCATTTGTTCCTATAACAGTATGGAAAGCGGTGGATCTCCTCAACTGTCTACACTAATTACTCGGGTCCTTATGGTTCTGGGAAGTGATGACCTCGACTACTTAACCTGATTACAAACTCTGTGCTTGCTACTGTCAACAGCAAGGTATCAACATCGGGCTATCGGAAGGATAAAGGAACCGTCACGTAATGCATATAATGCTAAGCGAGGAGAAGGAGCTTTCGGAGTATCAGACCTCAAAGCTTGGAAACTGAACGGAAATTGAGTAAACTGTACACTTTTTTTGAATATCTTACTATCTTACTAATATTATAAACGCGAAAGTTTGTATGGATGTATGTGTGTTTGTTACTCTTTCACGCAAAAACTACTGATTGGATTTTAATGAAACTTTACAATAATAAAGCTCATACATCAGAATAACATATAGGCTATAATTTATAAAGCTAGCTATTTTCAATATTATATTATAAATAATGATAATTGTTTTTTAGAAAATGTCAAAATTCGAGGATGACATTTTACATAACAATGATTGTTATATCAAAATTCTATTTTAGAAAATATTTAAATTAATGAATTTTGAACCAAGAATTATAGATATTTTAATTGTAATATTAATATTTGTCAAACTCATATTTCAAAATTAACAATATTATCTTCGACTAATTTTTTCTATATTTCCATAATCAAAAAATTTTCGCTTTCTTATAAATTTCAATATTTAATGATTTTACGAATTTTAAAACATTCGTATTTATTTATTGTTATGTTTATTATTCGTGGCTTGAAGGGTTTTACCCTAAGATTATGGATATACATGAACGGTATGGATTACAGTTATTTATATAAAGGTACGTTAGCTGTAAATCATTAGAAAAATAATCCTTATCAACGCTTAGCGTCAATATTTTGAAAGGTTTGCCATTCGGAGCAACCCGGAGGTCGCGGGTTCAAATCTTTTATTTATAATTTAAAATGGATAATAAAACAAAGGGAAAGTAAAATTGTGATTTCAAAACAATATAACGGTAAGAAAATCCTTGGCTGGTTTCGATTACAAAAAAAAACTAACAAAAATTTTCTTATTTTTTTAGATGATCATATTTTACTTAAAATATATCTACTAATCGGGACAAATCTCCATTCCGAACTATAAAATAATTCTCATAAAGATAAAAAATTTAACTAACCACTCTAAAGTTTCAGATAAATCAAAGATAATCTTTAAGTTATGGGGCCAACAGACCTAGCCAAAAAGCGCCAGCGTTATTTGGCTTGACCTATTTCAGCATACCTGTTGCCCGCAATACATTCCCATTGGGATAACCAAATAACGCTGGCGCTTTTATAGCAGAGTCTGTCACCGGCATTAAACTAACTTCTACATTTAAACGAAATTTTTATTTTCTCGAATTTATCGAGAAAATAAAAAAAATTTAAACGAAAGTCTGTCTTTCTGTCAAACAATTATACAATTCAGAATTATATGATGGGGCGGTACATGTATAAATCAAACACAAACAATTTACATATCACAAAAACTAATAATAAACACAATAAAAAAAACCCTTTTTCATATACGTTAGTACTCTTATTTAAACAATTGAAGGTCATAAAATTAAGTGCATTATACATACTTCTACCATGCAACATTACACATTTATAAAGATAATATTCAAAATAATACGCCAATTATACGTTAAAACACTACTAAAAAACAAATTTCAACAAACACAAAATATCACTAATAGACCAGTTAGACACGCGTACAAAGAAAACACAAAAACTCCGACGTTAATTACAAGTTTTGGACAAAGAAACTACCAATATCACGCTATAAAAGCATTCAACAGTCTAACACTTGAAAATAAAATTGAGGAAAACAAAAATGAATTCCAACATAAAATTACACAATGGATTAAAGAAAATAAAAACAATATTACCAAAATCTCATAGCATAAAATAATAAAAAATACACGTAACACACAAAACCAAAATAAAACACAATCACCCACAAACACACAACACACAATATTTATTAATATACAGATTTTAACCTTATATAACATTATTTATTTTTAATTTTTACTTTAATTGGAAATCTCTATTTTTAAATTTAATTTATCTTAACCTTATGTTTTTTTATACATATTTTTCTTTCTTCACTAACATTATATTAATATTTTTTTAATTTATTATGCATAATTTTTTGTGTACAAAATGGAGGCCTTAGCACTGGTAAACCACCCAATGAGGCCAACATTATTGAATTATATTATAAATTGTAAAAATATTGTATCAAATAAAAAAATAATTTAAAAAGCAGCAACCTTTAAAGTACAATCATTTGGTAGTTTTACGTGGAAAGTTTTCCGGGAATTTCGAAAATTGGTATTATAGATTTCGATGTGCTCTTTTTGAATTTCAACTTTGCCACCTCGTATCTTTGCCGCTCGCGCCGCCATATTGGTAGAAAGGCGCCTAATAGCAGTTTTTTGACAATATCTCCTTTCCGACTCTTTTTACGATAAAAACATGTACGTACAAAATAAATAAACAAAAATTTCCAACAATTTACGTAGTCACAATTTTTTTAACAACAGGGCAGTTAAATCATAAATATCTCGTTTTAAATTAAACTTTTATAATTCATTACGTCTTAAATATGAATAATAACATAAAAGAATTTAAAACTCACCTGAAAAATTATACTGAACACTTGAACTGAATTATGTCAAATAAAAGCAACATAATAATATTCCCCCCATACACACAAGCCCGGCTTATTTATGGGGGGTATCTACATCAAATAGATGTATTATGTAAATAATTACTGTAAAAAAATTATTTGTGATTCATGTATCTTTTTGTGATTATAAAAAAAGTTATAAATCTCATTCAAATATCTTTTTTTTAATATTTCTTCGAAATTAAGTATGTAACAATTTCTTCACATTTTGTTATGAAGAGTTTTATTTAACAGTATATTTAACATGTATAGTTAAATACAACATAAATTATTACTGTATAAAATTTATTTGTGATTCATGTATCTTTTTGTGATTATAAAAAAAGTAATAAATCTTATTCAAATATCTTTTTTTAATATTTCATCGAAATTAAGTATGTAACAATTTCTTCGCATTTTGTTTTGAAGAGTTTTATTTAACATGTAGAGTTAAATATAACATAAATAATTACTGTATAAAATTTATTTGTGATTCATGTATCTTTTTGTGATTGTAATAATAATAAAGTAATAAATCGGAATTAAGTATGTAACAATTTCTTCACATTTTGTTTTGAAGAGTTTTATTTAACATAATATATATTTGTTACTTAATTTTTAAGATTGTTAGTGAATAACACGGATGCGACGAATCCGGTAACAGATAATAAAAAAAAATTAAGTAAGAAATGTTCATGTGAAATAAAACTCTTCAATACAAAATGTTCAAATATCTTGTTAAAAAAAAACTCCCTTTTTCTTGTTTGACTTACTTATAATCTTTGCATTGTGTTGATTCACGGGCCTTATATGAGCACCGCACTTGCATTAGTAATGTAATGATATGAATTCACAGAATCCAATCTGTCAATCAATCGGATATAGCTGGCGCCTGCTTCTGTCTGAGCCGTTTAATTACTATTGGATTCGTTGACCGAACGTAAGTGGGTATGCCAGTTCCCAGTTCCCGTGTTGTGGTCGGATAGCCTGCTACAAGAACAGTAATCCAGAGGTCAAATCCCGACTTAGTATGTACACCGAGATCAAATTGTTTTAAAATTAATCTACCACTTGATATATGGCGGGCGAAACATCCAGTTCGAATCCTAAGTTGATATACTGACTGGATTTATTCTGCTGAGTATGTGCCAAATAGATAGACCTAAATTTCGTGGAAATTATTTATTATTGAAACGTGATTTTACGCAGGTACTATGAAATGTTATTATATATAGTGTCAAAAACCAGAGGCACAAGAACTATGTGTACGAGTATATCTACAGACGAGATTGTTATACAAATCTACTGTTGGCGATATTGATGAAATTTTTGCATACTTGACCTTAAAAATAAGACAACTTTTTTATTTTTTTTATTGAAAAACCGCAACCAAAGAGACCCAACTACCCCAACCGCCTGGAGCCAGTGAGACTATGTCAACCCCAATTGGGGTATGTTGTAAGGCTGAAGATAGTAGGAGGGGGAAGGAAATGGGGATGAGGAAGGTGAGAAAGTTGATCTAGTCACCAAACATTTTGTATTTCAAACATTAAGCTATTTCAAGCAACGTTTCAATTCTGAATGGTGGTCTTACACATGGCGATACTGAGAGTATCTACCGCTCTGGAATGTGAGACAAATATACCTTATAATAAATTATTTTTAAATCATTAACCACTGGAGCGACAGAGCAATTAAAATATTTTTTCTCGGATTGCTAAAGGAAATTTTTCCGCCCACATTAAAAAAATCATACCTCCGAATTTGAATATGGAGACATACAAACTGATTATAGTTCTACGTAGCCAATGAATTCCCTTATCTTTTGTCTATTATCACATATTTGTAGGATTTATAAAAAAATATCATGAAATCTTTAACCTTAAAACATTTAAATGAATCTAGAGAATATTTATTTTGTTATATTTTGAAAGTACAATATTTTATATAGTCGTTTTAATAAATTTTTTTTTTTTTTAAATTTGCCACATTTTGGCAACAAAGCAATCCGAGGTTTTGGAAATAGTGCCATAATGTGGCAAAAAGCGCTCGAGTGGTTTTAAATTAGGTAATACAAATTAACAAACCAATCAAATAAGATTTGAACCTGCGACCTCCAGATCGCTAGTCGTGGGACTTACCCTCGACCACGGAAACCTACCCCCACCCTCATTTTCCACGGCTTTCGATACGTCTTGATGATATTTTGCACACTTGAAGAGGAAAAATACTATCTAAATCTCATTTAGAAAAAACTATGTGTAAAGCCGGGATATGCTGGGGACTTCAACTAGTATATTTATAAAGCGTGATAATAATGTAGTGATGTTGATAAAACGTAACGAAAAAATACGATAAGTGGATCTTATCTACCCCTTCAACTTATATTTAATGGATGTGTTATTTTATCAACTACTATTATATTATTTTATGTAGCATGTTTGATTTTATCCTAGTACCTAAATACTTTATCAGGTGTGCTCCTGAATATATTGTAATTCGCAAGTGATCATTATCTTACAATCCTTACTGTATGTTTACAACATTTGGTTTATGTTATTATTGTAGTGAAAACACGTGAACAATATTTTTTACAAGGTATTTGTGTTGTTGGTGTAAATTATAAAACTCATTTTATATAAATATATTTAGATACTTAAATAACTCATGGAAACGAACAGTGGAGTGAAGTGGTTTGAAAATGTATTTGAGGCGTAAGATTTTTTTCAAAATCTAACATATTTAACTGTTAATTTAAAAAAAAAATAACTGAAAAAAATAGTTGTAAGATTGTGGTGATGTATTCAATTTTGGAAATTGTATATGTAAAAGTAAAAATATAAATCAATTAAGAAAATAAGAGATACAAACATATGCAGTGTTACAGCGCGTACCTGAAGGATTTAACAAACCATTCTGGAGTTTATTCGAAGTAAAAATGTAGATGTCGTTTTGCTATCCGATTTTTCAATTGAAATCAAAAACATTTTTTTTTGTCAAACTTCGCAACTGAGTAGTTAGGTTTATTCTAGCGGGTTACGTGATAAGCACTCCGTCTCATTCCAACAGCACTGTAACAAATGAGGCAGAGCATACCACGTGATCCCTTATAAAGTAATGTGTGATAGAAAAATATTTTAATTGTTTTGAATTGAAAAAAAATTAAATTTCTTACTCCAAATGGGCTCAGGAATCGGTGGTTAAAATTTTTCGAGTGCTATTACATTCCTATATATTAGTGGTAGTTAAAAGTCATTGCAGTAGTTCCAATATTTTCCATCCTTTGGTACCAGTACTATGGCGAGAGTTTCATTCTCAACATATTAATAAATTACACCTGAAATGGCTCCACTTGAAGAAATTATTCAAGAGTTTAAGGAAAGTTAAGCAGTTGAAATCAAGTTTTAGAACTCAGTTCTACGTTGAATTGAAAACTTAAAGAAATATAATATCGATTTGTAGCTTTGGACTAGACGTTAAAAGCTAATATTATACAGGTTCGATATCGCGATCATCGTTTGGCAGAAGTTAAATGGATTCTCAAAATGATAATCTCCGAAAGAAATAAATCATACACATGTTGCTGGTAATAAATGGCTCCGTAACGACTGTAATTTGTGTCGTTCAAAATTTCAATCGCACGTTATAATTCATAGAATAACTGTTTGTCTTTGGAACCAGAAGTGGAGTTAGATAGAGGCACAATGACCAAATGGAAATTTTTAATCAAACGTTCTTTTGTCAGGCGATTTCTTATTCCATCGCTATCGAAACTGGTTTAACCGTCAACTAGAGATGTGGGGCTTTTTTATTTATTTATATTAGTGTACGCCTTTAGTGGTATTTACAACACATGTGATATATATATATATATATATATATATATATTAGTGGAGCAGTAATCATGAGATAAATCAGAATCATGATGACCCATGCAGAAGAATTGTATGTATTATGCTAATATTTATTTATTAAGGTTAATTTTAGCCTTTTAACTATATTCCGGGCAGTTGAAAACATCTACTACTTCTAAGAAAGAATTTCCAACTGCATGTAATCTACGTAGAAGCTAGAATCTAAATGACCCAGTCCCGATATTGTTGTTGCAATTAAAACGAATTTTAGATCGAGTATTTATTGTTGGTATGTGAAAGGCTTTGATTATATAAATGTCTAGATAGAGTGATGCGCTGTAATTGCAACAAAAAGAACAGGCCAGATTTGAAACACTAGTGTGCGTGACATGCACACAAGTATGCGTAACTTGTATTGTTTTACAAGCGCTGCGGGCGTGTTGAGTGATACCAGCTCCCAAATATTTCCCATAAAAGTGGGTAAAAAATATGTTTTGGTTTTGCGGGACCTATAATTCGTTAATTTTGAATTCATTTAAGCAAAATAGTTTTCTACATATAATGATATAAATGAAAAGAAAATCATTGGTAAAAGAGATTTATTTTTATTTTATTATTTTTAACAAATAAAGACAACGAAAATCATTAGAAACGGTTTTATTTAGTTAACTAATAAAGACTTATTAAACAGTTTTAGAAATCATTTACATATTACTTGTATTATTATTATATTTTATTCGAACAACAAATTAAAACTACAAAGAACAATAAAATTTACTTAATAAGGTTAAAAATACGAAAAGACGGTTGCAGAATTTTAGTAATAGACTTACGTTATTTGGCACCTTTTGGTACGGGCCGCTAAAAACAAAATTACCTTACACGGGATCGCTTCCTTTTTTAACCTTCGACGCTTTTGATTGTTGACAAAATACAGGTCTTTGGCACGGAAATGATCAGATCAAATGACAGTTGTTTTAGCTGGTTGCCAGACATCCTCTCCGCGGCTTTTTCTTATTATTTCTATTTACTTACTTCTTAATATAGGATCATTAGGTATTCTGTAAAATATGTATGAATAAAATTAAAAGTTTACTTGATACTTCACTAAACAAACCTGTCACATTTTTTGTAAATTTAATAGATAAACAAATTTTGTATTAATAACTTTTTTAAATATAGTGTCAACGTGAAGAATTAAAAAACACTTAAACACAAAGTCAAACTTTCACATTTATATTATTATTACGTATAGTGTACCTACTTTTGGGTAATTATTAAAAACCTATTTTAAAATTAACAACGCACTCATGGGAAAATGTTATTTAAAGAACAGGCAACCCCGCAAACATGGCGTCAAATGGCGTTGTTCTAAGTCCAAATTACACTATTAAAACTGAATTATTTCTTTAACTAAATGGTTATTTTAAGGTAACTTACCGATGAGAGATAACATTTTTAGTTGTTTTCAACCGTCCTTTGTAATTCCTGCACACTGTTATAGCGCAAATCGTCATTTGCAAATGTCACACCACACGTGTTTACAGCACAACGATACTGTCGCATCTGAGCGGCCAGGACAAGCTTTAAGGCGAACAGTTAGCTGAATTTTTTTTTGGCGTTTCGTCGCTCGAGCGCTCTATCTAGACATTTATATAATCAAAGGTGAAAGGTAATGAAGCTTAATAAATCAGGGATGTCTGTAATACCTTTAATAATTTAAAATATTTAAGAACTGTCGGAAATAAGGTAGTCCGCGTTATATCTTAGGGATTTATGCTGATTTTTTTAAATGTAATCGGAGTGGATTTTAAAGTGAGGGGACCAAATGGGAGAGTTATATTCGACTTTACTTCGAACAGGAGAGGAATATAAGATATTTTAATGTTCAAATATTTTTATAGTCTGGAATAAATTGTGATATAACACAAATCAATCAATAAAATTATTACGTGAATCACATGTTTGTAAAGGCCCGTATATACATATAATATAAGCAAATAGCTTTGTGGCGTCATTTTTATTTAAATGAAACAAATAACTATGTGTACATCACTATATTAAAATTATAATTATCGACATGATTCGAAGCCGATGGTTTCTTTATCAGGATAATAAGAACATAGTTATTATATTCTTATTATCTTGACAAAGAAACCATCGGTTTCGAAACTTGTCGATAATTGTGATTATGTATATATTGGTGTTCAGAAAATGTTATTTATTTCATTAAATTTATATTGTTATTTTTTATGGTAATTTAGGGGTTAAGTTGCCCGCTATACAGCTTGTATCAACAAGCCAATAAACAACAAGTATTATCGATATTTATAACACGATTTTATTATTCACGGAGACATAGGCAAAACTTTGTCAATCTATTAGTAGCTACTTTCAAAATGAAGATTATGGCAAACCACCCACTGAAAAAAACAGGAAATTTCATGACTGGTCCGCGTTAAACAAACATGGGTTATCATCGCTAGCTTTAGTAATATACAAAATTATTTCTCAAGATATCATTTGGCGAGTTTGCAGAATCAAAAGTCGTGATTGAAAAAATGATGTGCATAGCAATTTACTTAGGTAGTAAAAAATAATATTATTTTATTTCTTCAAACTTCGCAAAATCACTTTGTGGTGTCATTTAAAATTAAATTAAACAAATAATTTTGTATCAACCACATATAATCACAATTACCTACATGTTTCAAAACCGATGGTTTCTTCGTCAGGGTAGTAATGACATTAAATATCAAAAGAAAACAAACACGTATAGACTAAAAAGAACAGACTATAAAGAACTATGGACAAAAATATTATAGAGAGAGGTGATTAATTAATTAAAAAATATCGTAAAAAACAATTTGAATTAAATATAAAAATTATTTTAGAATATGAAAAATTACATTATATAAATTATCAAAATTAATCATTAATTAATTAATTAATTAATCACCTCTATCTATAATTTTTTTGTCCATAGTTTTATTCAGTCTGTTCTTTTTAGTCTATACTTGTTTGTTTTCTTTTGTTATTTAATGTCATTACTACCCTGACGAAGAAACCATCGGTTTCGAAACACGTACGTAATTGTGGTTATATGTGGTTGATACAAAGTTATTTGTTTAATTTAATATTATTTTAGTCCTCTATACATATTAGCTAATCCTCAATTTGGGAGGCGGGTATGGGTACCGCTGCCCTGGGAACCCTTTATTGGATTACCAACCTTTTTAATTGAAATTCTAAAATAATACCAATTTAAATTCCATTTGATGAATCGGAGTTGCTAGCCTACAATTTTTGTTTTTCTAGTTCGTTTTTTAATATTTTCTACTCGATGTTTAAAATGAAAAAAAAAGTTTGGAGGAGCTGGGATTTGAACCCAGGACTTTCAGCATGCGAAGCAGACACTCTACCACTGAGTTACACCCCCGATGACTGTTACCAAAGTATTTTATTTTCACTTATAAAAATAAATTCCTATTTATTGTGATCAGTGGCGGTCCGTGAGTTTTCAGTGAGCAGTGAGTGATAAGATTGTAAAAAAACGACGTTACTGATGTTGTTGTAGCTGAAAATGAAATTTATATTTTTTCAAAATTTCAACTTATTGTATAAAGATCTTAAGGATTCTTTCAGTTTGAGGATGCACCGCATCCATAAACTGAAAGATCTTCATACAAAAAGTTAAAATTTTGGAAAAAAATAACATTTTCAGCTACAATAACATTAGTTACGTCGTTTTTTCAATCTTGGCTCTCTATGTCACTGAAAACCCATGGACCGTCTGTGATTTAGATGTATGCAAATGTATATTTTGTCCAAATAGGTGTTTGTAATTGTGTGTACCTATTTGTGTATTAACTGAGTTTTTATAACTGGATTGTTTTCACGTAAGTCAATTTGGGAGGCGTGTATGAGTACCGCCGCCCATGGAATCATTAATTGGATAACTAACCTCTGCCATAGGTCACCCCGAGTGGTTAGCTACATTTGGCGACTTAGCAGGGATTTCCGGGTTCATGGGTCGAGGTTTATCCGGATGCGTCTGCTTATCAACTACGCGGTAGGCCAGATCGGGAGAAACTGGTTGAGGCCGACCTTTTGACGACTTCAGCAGGACTTTCTCAGATAATCGCCTTGCACCGCAATGGGAGTGATAGATTCATATGTCCATCACTGACCCCCAGAATACTACCCATTCCTCATATATTTTTCCTTCCATGAACTTCCTCTCATTTCATAAAACAACCCTCTAGACAGCATCCGAAAAGATGACATAAGCCCTGAGAGGAATTATTTTTCCCCGGGCCAACTGTGGAGCTACTGTAATGCTAAGGTGAATAAAAAAAATTTGGTGGTATTTTAAATAAATTTGAAAGTTCTCTTTAACTAATAATATAATCAATTTGGGAGGCGGGAATAGGTACCGCCGTCCCGGAAACGATATATTGGATAACCAACACCTCTGCCATAGGTCACCCAAAGTGGTTCGCTACGTTTGGTGACCTAGCAGGGGTGCCCGGGTTCATGGGGTGGGATTTGTCTAGGTCTGGGGGCGGATGATCTGGACTCACTGAACCCCAGATTCCAACCCAACCCTCATACCTTTTTCTTCCCAGAACTTCATCTCCTTCCTTTCATTGCAAATACCCTCCACACAGCATCCCCAAAGATGAAATAGGCCTGACAGAAATTATTTTCCTCAGGGCATTCTGTGTAAAGTTAATGTGAAAAAAAAATTACCTTTTCGTGTGATGGTTATATCGCCTGTCAAGTGGTAGAACCCAAAAATATGAAGCATTATTATGATGATATGATGAAAATTTGGATACGAGTAAAATGTTAATACAACTTACCTGTAATCCAGCAGATTTCGAAATCGAGAACTGGAATTATTTCTGGCACTTACCTGAAAAAATAATTATTTAACATTAATATTTGACAAATTCAAAAATCCTGTCTCGGTTACTCTTTTTGAATTTTTTTGGCATCCAAATACTTTGTTTCACTAATATATTGCTTTAGTCGAATTTCCTTTGGTCATCGTTGAAAAAGAATATAGAGTTTCAAAGAAAGCATCCAAAATTCTGCCTCTGAAGTTTTTTTATCTTTAAATCCCCTTTATTTGGTTCTCGGATGAAATCAATGATTATAAATTGATTTGTCTCTAATCATTACGCCTTTACTCGGGGAGCCGATAATCTAGGAGTCTTAAAGGCTTTTATAGGCATCTTTTTAACAGACCTTAGCATATAATTTATCTTTTAAACTAAATGTCCGTGAAATGAAAGGACCTCCTTTTTTAATTATTAAAATAAAGTTTTGAATTAAACAGTTTTAATTCAAATTATGTGATTTTCCTGTACCTAATCATCGTTCTGTCGTTATCATTTCGTAATCCGTACAATTTTTAAATTTTTGCAATCTACATTAAATTGAAGAGATATTGCTTATATACTATATTATAACATAGATATAAACCACATTATCATTGACAAGTTAACTCGAAACATCGCCTTGCACCACATTGGGAGGGATGTATTCACACTTCCGTCACTCCTGTACACACTGACCCCCAGATTCCTGCCTACCCCTCATAAATATCTCCTTCCTAGAATTCCTCTTCTTTCTATCCTAAAAATACCCTCCACGCAGCATTCCCAAAGATGACGTAGGCCCTGAGCGGAATTATTTTGCTCCGGGCCTCCTATGTGGAGATAATTTAAAAAAATACAAAAAGACATAATTTTGGGGGCAATTCTGATGAATACATTTAGTTTCAGGATGAAATTAAACAGTGAAAAGTAAAATCGATATAATCGTACGTAATCAAAAAAAGAATGTTGGTAATAGTATCTAACAAGGCTTAACTTGGAAAAACGGAAATAGAACGAAACAAACAAATTTGCAGAAATACGAAATGCCGAATGTTTGAGTTAAAACAAGCAAAAGCATAAGAGAAGTAAGCATATCTTCATACTCACTCTAATCTAAGCAACACGGTCGAATAATTCAACTGAGATTACTCTCAAACAATAAATGGTAAAGTATCTTTTGTTCTGACACGCTGCCATAGAAAAGAACTGGGTGATTATTTGAAGTCGCCGCCTAGTGAATGTATTTTCATGTAATATCACGTCTCGCATCTGCCTTATATATTAATGATACATGTAACCACCTCCACACACACATGATATCTTCAACAGGAATAAAGACGTGAAGCGAGTTAAGAAAGAGAAAAGCTCATCTCCATACAAAAAGTATTCCAACAATTTCTTAAGTTAAGATTTTTTTAATGAAAATTTTTTTTTTTAAATGAAGTAAATAATTTGTAAAAATATGTAAGTTTTGATACGCCACTGTATCTTACGCTCAAAGTCCAATTAGCTAGTACAAAGCTCAGAATCTCTTGTTTCACTAAAATACCATAATGGACATATAATTATGTCTAATCCGTTGATTAATGAGAAATACACGGAGAATGTAATGTTTTATCGATGTGTATTTTTCATGATGAATCTCTTTTTGATTTGAATTTGAATCCCAGAATTATTCAAGCTTTTAATGATTGACTTTCTGCCAACTGATTAATGGCAGTAATTTCAAACGTTACATAAAAAAGATATTGATTCATAAAAATGATAAATCATATTTAAGTATGATACAATTTTATTAAAAAATACTGTCGTCCTATACATTGAAGGGTAACTCAACTTTGCAAGGAATATTTTGAGATAAATTTATTTAGAACAATGTGGTTTTAGAGACACAACCGTTTGAAATAAAATTTTGAAAACTGAAAACAGCTCCCAGACATTTGACAAAATATTTCATTTATAGCCTGTCAGTCAAGCAGTATCCTTATCGGGCTATAGACACTTAAAATAAAATAAAATATAATATTAGGTCCATACATATGAAATTGGCGTTTTGCCGTACTGGCAACTTTGATCTCAAATATCTTCTCTTTGGTTAGAAATTCCAAATTCAAATTTATACATGTATTTGTGTTTTGAAAATTATAATTAATTTGTTTTTTCCTTAATTGTTTTTTTTCTTTGGGTCACTTAGTTTACAAGATGGAAAACTTGAAATATCGCGTTATTTACGAGTACGAGTTCCACCGTGGCACCAGTGCTGCAGAAACGGCTGGAAGGATTAATGAGGTGTATGGCGACGGTGCCGCAAAAGAAAACACAGGGCGTTTTTGATTCCAACGTTTTCGTTCTGGAAATTTCGACCTGCAGAACAAGCCCACTGGACGGCCGGAGACCAAAGTTGATAATGAAGAATTGAAGGCTATTGTGGAAGCAGATCCAACGCAAACCATGTCTGAGTTAGCTGCAGGCTGCGGTGTTAGTGATAAAACTGTTTTAATCCACTTGAAGCAAATTGAGAAGGTGAAAAGCTTGAACGGTGGGTACCTCACGAATTGAGTGATGCAAATCAACAAACGCTCGTAGACTGCTGCGTTACATTACTCAACCGGCACAAAGTTAGATACTTGTGAGCGTTTGGTGACGCAAAAAAAAAACAATTAAGTTAAAAAACAAATGAATTATTATTTTCGAAACACAAATACGTGAGTAAATATCTGTAGAAATTTGAATTTGGAATTCCTAACCAAAGAGAAGATATTTGAGATCAAAGTTGCCAGTACGGCAAAACGCCAATTTCATATGTAAAGACCGATATAAATAAAGGTAAATATGGAAACGTACCGACTGTCGCTGAGTTAAACTGCACGTAATATCAACGTCATGTGTTTGGTGTAAAGGTAGAAACAAAGGCAGCACGTCGCGCCGATGTGCTTAGATGCGATTTGCATGATGAGAGATGTTGGCGACACTTTGAGGGTCAACTAATTGTAGGTTTCAATTTGGGAGATGGGTATGGGTACCGCCGCCGAGGAAACAATTTATTGGATAACCAAAACTTCTGCCATAGGTCATCCCAAGTGGTTCGCTACGTTTGGTGACTTAGCAGGGGTGTCTGAGTTCATTGGGTGAGATATGTTCAGGACGCGCCTACTCAACAGCTGCATGGCGGGCCGAAGCGTTTAGGGAGAACTTGACCACTCCAGCTGCTCTCTCTCGATCCATCGGCTTGCACCTGGAGAGATGAATTCATACATCCGTCACTGCTGAACACACTGACCTCAGATTCCTACCCATCCCTCATATCCCTTTCCTTCCCAGAACTTCCTCTCCCTCCTTTCCTTAAAATTCCTCCATATAGCATCCTCTAAAATGACAAAGGCTCCGACGGAAATGATTATATCCATAAATAATTATTGTGTGGAGCTAATGTAAACAAAAAGAAACAAAAATCAAGAAAAACTGAATATAAATAGGTTCGGTCAACTTTTTTTCATCTTTAAAATAGTAGGTAGGTATTGCCTTCAAACAGGAAAAATGTTACAACGAAATTTGAAAAAAAGGCTCCTTACTTTGGAGTAAGACGGCTGTCATGGCGTAGGGTGAAACCCTCTTTTTGTTCCCACACAAACTTTGTAGAAAAAAATTGTTACTTCAGACAACGGCATTAAACCCATGACAGTACAGATTATCATCAATCTGGCAATGAAAAGTGCTCTTACTTGTTTGTTAAATTATGTACCTACAATGTCAAAAACACGTGATATATTCGTACAGTAAGACTTCGTAACATGCGTATAATTTTTTTAGAAGCGTTTTGGTAAACTGAACTCAATAGACAAGTTTTTCTCCTCCTTCCTCTTGCTCTTTGTTTGTATCCTCTCCCATACGTTTCAGCCTCTCAACACACTCTTATGAGTAGTTGGACCTGCGGTAGTTAAATAAAAAACAATTTTGTTGTTTTTAAATAAGGATTTATACATTTTTTAAACTTATTTGAAAATATTCCACTATCAAGGAAAGTTAATAATTATTATAAGCAATAATTATTAACCTGAAATACTCATCCACATTGAAAAAAGACTCGAACCCGTGTCCTTCTGATTTCCGGTCAAATGCCTACCACTGAGCTTTCACTGGCTTATCTCTTACCCGCCAAATAATTCAATTTTTACTAGTGTTTCATTCAACAATTGCTGCTTATTACATTTCTTTGAAAGTTAATAAGTAAAAACGAAAAACGTAACAAGAGACAAAAGTTCTTTGAGGTTTGGAGTAAAGTTTAGAGGTTGTGAATTCTAGTGTATCTGAAAACTGAGGAAATTTTTGAGGTGGAAAAATTATAATTTAAAGAAGATTACTTTTTAATTACTTATTACCTTGATCGTGCCTTGTTTTCCTCGGACTTCTTTGACTTCTTATACTATTCACTTCCATGTCATACACCCTTCTTGCATCCCTTTCTTCGTTCATCGCGTACGACTCATTTTATCACACATAAGTATTTGATTTACTGGGTCGTGCCGTGGATTCTTTTGGCGTTCCAAACTTCTTCCACCATTCACTTCCACATTATGCATTCCCTTTACATCGACTTTTTCTAGCATTCACTGATGTAAACCACATTATAACCATTAAGATGATACCCGGTGGTGCAGAAATAGATTTTACTAAAATATTGCTGTCATTATTGCTCTTACTCCACCGGATATTGAGCGAAAGGGACAATGCACTGACACCTAACTAAAATGGAGGTTATGTATTCCCCACTTTTCTCCTCCAAAAGTGGACTGATTTTTAATTTTTTTTTTACCAACTACATAAGAAAAAACTATTCTATGTCTGTACGTTTTGCTTTTTTTAAAAAAACATTGTCTGGTTTGTATACTGAACATCTTTTGACGGCGTTTAAACCAGTCAATTTTATTGATTTTTGGAAGGTCATAACTTCTATAAAAAGTAACTTATCAAAAAAAACAAAAAGTACCGACACGCTAGTAGTTGATATCTATTTTATGCAAAAACAATATTTTCTCTAGAGTTAAAATCCAGAGAAATAAATAGGGAATACGTTTGCATGGAAAAATCACCGCCGGGTATCCCCTTAAAAAACTACAGTATATCGGCATTAATTCTATTCCGCTTCTCTTTGTAGTTTAGAGATAACGCGTAAGTATTCCTCGGGCATCCCTAACTTCTTCTACCATGATAACCTCTAAACACTCCTGGCACTATTAGAAGCAAACTTTGAAATTTTCATGGAAATCGGTCCAGTAGTTTTTGGGATTATAGGGCACACACATACATACAATGCGTTTTATTTATAACGATAATTCAGTTAATTATAACCGATATTTGACAGAATTATAAAATGACAGAATAAACAGTTCTTATTTCTGATACATTGTTTATTTCAAATAACTATATCATTTAAATATTAAGCATATTTCGCTATATAAAAAAAATCGATTCAAAATTCTCCAGAAATTTTTCTTCTTACTTTTCATTAATTTTTCTATTTATTGTTTTTGTTTTTAATTCGTAGAACTCTTTTAGAATAAAAAAAAATAGTTAAAATTAAATTTAATATTCCTTATTATTAAGTTCTGCAAGTGTTTTAGTTTTTTATTATTGTGACAGCTCTTTCAGCTTACAAGGGTATTGTAAAAATAAACATTTTCAAATTATTTTTAATAAATAATTTTTTAAAATTCATTTTTTCTAAAACGATAAGATAGTTCTTGTTTCTGATACGTTGTTTATTTCAAATACCTACACCATTTAAATATTAAGCAACTTTAAAAAAAAAATCGATTCAAAATTCTCTAGAAACTTTTCTTATTACTTATCATTGATTTTTCTCTAAAACTGTACCTTTAGTGATTTTATTCGACTTTTTGTACATAAGCTACATTAAACGAGGCGTTACTGTGTTTTCACAATACACTCCATGAAGGTAAAGTTAAAAAACAAGACGGAAAAAATCAGCTGATGCACACTTAAAAGCTTTATACTTTCATCGTGATATAAAAATTTTACCGAAAACTCTATCAATAATGGAGCCGTCATCTACTCGAAGTGACATTTAAGAGAAAACTTTATTTTTGGCTCCCTACACTCTGCAGAGATAAATCTCGCAGATCTGGAACCCGATCTTATTCAGCTGCCAATCTGCTGCTGGATGATGAACCATTAATCAACATCCATAGTCCTCGGCAGAAGCCTAATACAAACCAAAACTGGTGTAATGTAGGTACTACGGTACTTGAATATGTACCTTCTACAGGCTTTGAGTACACCATTTCATATTGTCTCAAGATTCCAGACTAGAGAAACTAGACTAGATTTTAATTTAATATACCAACCTGTCGTGTTTCATGACCATCGAGAGATGATGTAAGTACGTATAATATATGTAACACGCGCAGGGCCGTGTTTAGGTTTTGAGTCGCCAGAGGCAGGGAATTTTTTCCATCCTTCCTCCAGGAACAGCAATATTCGTCAGCACGAGCAGCATGAATGGCAGTGGCACAAGGACCATATTGAAATAAAGGATTTACATATTCTATGCGCTTTTGAAGGTTTAAAATTTTTCCCAACACCATTAAAATCAATAAAAAGCTATGAATTGACTTTCAAAAGGAAATATATGCTAAAAAAATGGTTATGTGAAAGAATTTTTTTGTACCAACCTCCGTTTTTCTAAATTTCCTTTTTAATGTTTTTTACATTATTACAATCTTTTTTTCTTTTTCTTTCTTTCTTAATGTTTTTTCCATTATTACCATATTTTTTCTTTTTCTTTCTTTCATTTTTCCTCTGATCTTTGTTTTTATATATGTAAAAATATGTGGATGTATGTATATATATAATGTAATAATGTGTATATTTTATGTACCTGTTTAAATTTTCTAAAATGTAATTGTTAAAAGAACCCGTTGACAAACTGATATAAATCAGTTTAACAAGACTTAATGTAGAATTATGTTAAAAAAAGAATGTTAAATAAATAAATAAAAAAAATTATCATTATTATAACAGCCCACGATAGTTGACAATGTCCAGAAAATGAGCCTTAAATTTTACCAGTATAACTTCTTCTACCTCTGAACACTCCTGGCAATATTATAAACTTTGAAATTTTAATGGAAATCGCTCCAGTGTTTTTGGGATTATAGGGCACACACATACATACAATGCGTTTTATTTAAATTGATAATACAGTAAAAAATAACCGATATTTGACAGTTTTTTTCGTTGTTTGTTTTTGGGGTGTTATGCCGTGTTGTGCTACCTCCTTCTTTAGCCGACGTTTCGGACAACGTTGCAGTGTCCATCATCAGGGCAGAACACCCCAAAAACAAACAACGAAAATGCTTTTGGCCGTGAAAATCTAAAAAACGTATCTGATATTTGACAGAACTATAAAAGGACAGAAAAGACAGTTGTTCTTATTTCGGATACGTTGTTTATTTCAAATACCTATATCATTTAAATATTAAGCATCTTTCGCTATAAAAAAAAAATCGATTCAAAATTCTCAAGAAACTTTTCTTCTTACTTATTATTAATTTTTCTATTTATTGTTTTTGTGTTTAAGTCGTAGAACTCCATTATATATTTTTTAAATGTATTCTTCCTATGCTTGACTGATCTCTGCGAGGGAAAAAGTTACTCAGAGGGAATTAACGCCCAGGTCAACCAGGCCTGACGCGTCGAACAGACTGATTGAACCTTCTCGTATGAATATTACGAAATTTGGGGACAGAGTTTTCAATGCACGGGATCCACAGTCATTGAATATCCTGTCATTTAGTTTAAGATCAGAAATTACTTTTGATTAACTTTGCTTTTAAAAATATAATTTTTTTGAAGTAAGACTTCTTTGGGGCATTAATTGAAGTAACATTAACGGAAATGACGTTCGATTTATATTAAAGTCGTAGGTATGGCAACAATGGGTCCGAAGCCTAGCAACGAATAATAAAACGTCAATGCAAACTCAAACGTCAGGCGTCACCCGTTTATTTTTGTTTACTAATGTATAAGGTAAGTTCAACAGGTTTTTGTTATGTTTTGTTGATTATTATGTGATTTAACTAAAGATTTTAGTTGAACCTTTTGATTTGTATTAATTTTTAAGAAGAATATTAACCCCATTTTTCTCTCTGATTCTTGTGAATTCTAGCTATTAAAATAAAAAGTGACAGTACTGTGATAATAAAAATAGTGTCTTTTAGAATTCAAATGGCTGAATCGCAGGAAAATTTTACGCCTTCGTCTATAAATAATTACAAACAAAAAATCAACAACCTAATCATCTTCCGCTGCCAAAAAAATGTAAGTTTTTATTTATTTTTTAGTTTTTAGTAAAATAAGTTTTAGTGGTAATGGTTAGACACAATTATTTTAACAAAAGGCTTACGTGCAATATTTTTTTATGTTAGCTCCTCACAGGAAAATAAATCCCCTCAGGGTTATATTATCTTTGGGGATGCTGTGTGGAGAGTATTTTTAGGAAAGGAAGGAGAGGAAGTTCTGGGTAGGAAAATGTTTGAGGGATGGGTAGGAATCCGGGGTTCGTGACGTATGATTCCATTCCTTTCACTGCGAGATTCCGAAAGCGTCCTGCTGGAGAGTTCAAAAGGTCTCAACCAGTCTCTCCCGATCCATTTGGTGGGTAAAGGCATCCACCGCTAAGACCCGGACAAGCTTAGCTTAACATCGCTACATAAAGTAAACCATTTATAAAATAATAATATTTTGCAAATCTTTTTAAAAAATATCAAAATTAAAAAGCTTTTTGATCTTTGAAATGCAAGCCACAAGATTTTCCGCCCTAGGTACCTAATAGCTGCTAAGGTTGCCTTTGTCTAAATACGGCCCTGAGCTGACTTATGGCAGGGGTCTGGGACTGGCCACCCAGGAAGGCTGAGTCATAAGTATTAAGCTTCTTGTGCCACCTCTTATCGAAGAATGGATTTCATCTTGACGAGATGTTATTTATTATTATCATTTCTAGCCTACCGTGTTATTATTGGACACTTTTATCTCATCACCAGCGTAATTAAATCAGAGCAATGGCACTTTACATTCTGTCAGTCACTAGCACCTTAGATGACATGACAGGACCCAAAATTCAAATATGTATTACGTTTCCAATTTTTTTTTTTGAGATGGCACAATTAGTCTGTTGATCACTTCATCTTTAGTCAATCTGTGAAAGACTTCCTCGCGCAGAGGGTGCAAACCTTAAGCAAAAAACACCATCGAACGACAAGCTCTGGCGTCATGAACTGCTACCAATTTTCAATTGTCATGAACCGCTAACAATTTTAGAACTAGAATCATGGAACATGAACTCTGTTTACGAAATAATAACTATTCTGAATTCGCCAATCATTTTATAGAGACAAGACATAGCTTTAACAAGGAAAAAACCAAATTTAAACATATAAACATAAATTCATACTTTAACTTGTGCGCTTTAGAAACTTTAGAAATAAACAAAAAAAATTAAAATAAAAATTAATTTAGTTAACAAAATAATAGCACCCTGCAAATCTCCCCTTTTGACTATGTTTCCATGTGATATTTACCCCGCCCACTATTCTCCCCCTCCCCCAAAATCACCCCTCCCACTACCCCCACCTAATAACATCTAATTTATTTCTGTACCTGTTTAAATTTTAAGTTTAGTTTTAAGTTTGCTAGTGAATGGCACGGATGTGTCGAAACCGGTAGCAGAAAAATTAAAATTTAAGTAGCGTTAGTACATTGAAAATTAAAACCCTTAAAAACAAAATGTCTAGAAATTGTTACCTACATAGTTAATGCCCAAGAAATACAAAAAGTCATGAACAGCTTTTATTGTCTGGAAGCAGCTCGCAACGATATTGCCATTATGAGCCATGAAGTATTGGCAAATCAAAAATAGAATGGAGAAATACATACGACATATCATTTGTGTCAGTCGGGCAAAGTGGTTGTAACTTTTTTTATTTTTTTTTTTTTTTTTTATTTCTTTTATACATTCAATAATACTATCATTCAATGTATAAAAAACAGTTTATTATAAACAAGTTCTGCTTCGTAATTATTATTATGTGTTACAGCTGTTTCGCCCTCTGAAGGCATTGTCAAACTGGTGTTCAAACCACTTACAGACGATGAATTTATACTAAATCTAAATCGATATTTACGATGACTCATTTCTAATTTCTTAGTAAAATTGCTGAAGATATTAATGGTTGTTATTTCCCTAATTGTAAATTCCCAAATTGCATTGTTAAAATTCAACTGAAGGTCGCTATGCACTCTAATTATGTTGTTAGTCATTTGTAAATGATGACTCATGGTTTTTTTTTTTTATATATTATCCAGCATAATTAAGTATTTAAAATTGGTTTGAACATATCTAAAAGCGGTGAGTATATTATATTTTTTTGTTCATTTATTAAAATGGCTCTAGGATTATTATTATGTTTATTAATTTCCAACTGCTCTAAAAGATTAAGTTTACGCCCTTTATTTTGCACATGTAGAGGTGTTGGTTTATTATCATCGCCTTAATAAATAAAAAAAGAAATAATCTTAAAAAAGGACCCAACGGACAAAATTTCAATAAACGTACGCAACCAAATAAATAATTGTAAATCAATTTTCTTAAATAAATACGCTAGAAGAAGTGCAATGGTAATGAATCCAAGGGCTCCTGCACTATACGGGCAACCTAAAATTCATAAAGAAAATATTCCCATCCGGCCAGTCGTTTCCTTTATAAACGCCCCAACGACAATACTCGCCAAAAAACTTAATTTTCTCTTTAAACAATATACCAAATTCTCTCCCAAACATAGCGTCAAAAATTCTCTAGAACTTATAAATAAAATACAAAACTTAGATCTCCCGCACAACTGCCAATTTTTATCTTTAGACGTAGTAAGCCTTTTTAGCAATGTCCCTATCCAAGAGTGCCTTAAAATCATTGAAGATATACTAGATAAATCCAACATAAATCCAGTTATAAAAAAAGACTTATTAGATCTCTTTAAAATATGTGTGGAAACCAACTACTTTATATTTAACGATAAATTCTATCAGCAAAACGATGGCTTGCCAATGGGGTCGCCACTTAGTCCACTTCTTGCAGAAATATTCATGGACTATATTGAAAAACAAATTTTAAATTCAGTCTTTAGCAAATACATAATTTACTATGTTCGTTATGTTGATGATATTCTGATCTGTTGGAAAGGTACCAACCGACAATTAGATCTTTTTGTTACTTTAGCTAACTCCATCAACCGTAAAATCTGCTTTACGGTTGAAAGAGAGTGTAATAAGAAAATTAATTTTCTAGACTTAACAATCGGTAGAGAAAATAATAAACATACTTTTGAAATTTTCCGTAAGCCTACGTTTACAGACACGACCATTAATTATAAATCTTTGCACCCATGGTCACATAAATTATCCGCTTACCACTCAATGATACACAGGCTTACTAATATCCCACTCGACAATAAAGCTTACGAGAAGGAAAAAAATACTATTTTAACTATTGCTAAAAATAATGGCTTCAAGAGTAGAGACATTAATAAAATAATTAGTCATAAAAAACACAAAAATAACCTTAACTTAATTTACCCAGCGATTAATAATAAAACGAATAATAAATTTGGGTGTTTGGAATTTGTCGGACCGACATCAAATAAAATAGCTAAAGTTCTCAAAAATTGTGGCTTAGATATTGCCTTCCGCACAAATAATAATTTAGGATCATCTCTTAAAAACTCAAAAAGTAAAATACCCAAACTAAAAAATAGCGGCATTTATAAACTCCAGTGTGATGAATGCAACGCTGTTTATGTTGGACAAACTGGCAGGTCCTTTAATACTAGATTCAAAGAACACGTACGATCGTTTAAAAATAAAAATAAATTACAATCACAATTTGCCAAACATCTCCTAGATGAGAATCACTCACTTGGCGATGATAATAAACCAACACCTCTACATGTGCAAAATAAAGGGCGTAAACTTAATCTTTTAGAGCAGTTGGAAATTAATAAACATAATAATAATCCTAGAGCCATTTTAATAAATGAACAAAAAAATATAATATACTCACCGCTTTTAGATATGTTCAAACCAATTTTAAATACTTAATTATGCTGGATAATATATAAAAAAAAAAACCATGAGTCATCATTTACAAATGACTAACAACATAATTAGAGTGCATAGCGACCTTCAGTTGAATTTTAACAATGCAATTTGGGAATTTACAATTAGGGAAATAACAACCATTAATATCTTCAGCAATTTTACTAAGAAATTAGAAATGAGTCATCGTAAATATCGATTTAGATTTAGTATAAATTCATCGTCTGTAAGTGGTTTGAACACCAGTTTGACAATGCCTTCAGAGGGCGAAACAGCTGTAACACATAATAATAATTACGAAGCAGAACTTGTTTATAATAAACTGTTTTTTATACATTGAATGATAGTATTATTGAATGTATAAAAGAAATAAAAATTAAAATGGAGTTCTACAAAATAAACTTAATAACAATAAATATGGTTGTAACTTCTTGTAAGTACAACAGGAAGGCAAATTTGAAATCAAAATGTTTTTGTACCCGCAATTTGAACTCAATATGAAAAATATGCTACGTAAAGTCGAACGTTTGAAAATATCTGATTTGTCGGTATTTTTATTGGATTGCTATGCCATTTAATTGAGGTTTATAACTTCTTAAAAATAATTATTTTGCAGTGATTTTATTCCATAACATTTATTAGATTTCAATGACGAATATTCTATCAAAATGTAGGGAAATGTTGTTGGTCATTCTTTAAAAATAAAGTGATTGTCGCAAGATGATAAATACCATCAATTTAGAGACTTTTTGCACATCCAAAAATATCGATTCCCGAAAGTTTTCAACATTAAAGCGTCATATCATCACCAGAAGCTCAGAAATGAAAATCACCCCTCAATCAATCGCGCAACCACTGTAAACTTTAAAAATGTTTTGATGGATTGACATTTTCCACGGAGACACTTTGCATCAACTTTTCTTTCATTTTTTGCTGTTCATACAAAAGATAAGAAATGACGAACGAATTTGAATCAGTCACCTTAAGTGCAGTGAGGCGTGGTTTCTAATGAAAGGCTTTTAGAAAAGCTCAGCTGACTATGTAAGGTAAACTCAAAAGGTATTTTAAAAAAACCTTTAACAAAACAGACATTGTAATTTTGAAGATTTTAACCATCAATGTAAAATTTAATCATCGAGTAAGATAATATATTATATACAAATAAATCTATATGAAAATTGAAACAGAACAGGATACAGAAAATAAATCGGAATCGAACCCAGGATCTTAATTGATCTTAATCTTGATCGTTAACCGAGTGGTTAGAGGCCTTGTCCCGGTAAGACAGAAATCGTGGGATCATTCAATTTCGACATCATAATACTATTTTTTGTATTTCTTGTGCATTAACTATGTAACAATTTCTAGATATTTAAAAATGGGATATATACTTTAGAATGTAATGATTGCGGCGCCCAGTACGTAGGAATGACTACTAGAAATTTTAGAACTAGAATCAGGGAACATGAACTCTGCTTACGAAATAATAACTATTCTGAATTCGCCCACCATTTTATAGAGACAGGCCGCAGCTTCAACAAGGAAAAAACCAAATTTAAACATATAAATATAAATTCATACTTTAACTTGTGCGCTTTAGAAACTTTAGAAATAAACAAAAAAATTAAATCTAAAATTAATTTAGTTAACTAAATAATAGCACCCTGCAAATCTCCCCTTTTGACTATATTCCCATGTGATATTGACCCCGACTATTGTTCTCCCCCTCCCCCAAAATCACCCCTCCCACTAACCCTTCCTAATAACATCTTATTCATTTCTGTACTTGTTTTAAATTTAGTTTTAAGCTTGCTGGTGAATGGCACGGATTTGTCGAAACCAGTAACAGAAAAAATAAAATTTAAGTAACGATAGTACATTGAAAATTAAAACTCTTCAAAACAAAATCATAATACTATTTTTTGACGCCAATAAAAAAATATCAGTCTCAATTTAGGTTATGTTAGGGGTTGACAATATTTGCTTATCAATCATGCTGACCCCAAGTTGCTCAACTGACTAAATTTGCAGAAAATGTTTGGATCTTCTAAAACCATAGTGAACTAACTAACTTTTTGGAATTTCTGAGTTAGAGAGAAATCTATCACTATATAATCTATCACTGCCGGAGCCCGATCGCGGAAGGCGATCTGAGGCAACTGAAAATTGTCAACTGGCAACTGTCTTTGTTTGGGAATGTGATGGCCCGCACACTACACAATCACCCAAAAACCTGTTGTCGCGACTCGCGACTTGCACTGCTGATTGCCGTGGCCGGCCGTTGCTTGTTGCTATTTGCCAGCTGCTGTCAGCTGATTGTTCCTCCTCTATGGTTAAACAAGGTTTTTGAGCAATCAAGACAAAGAAACCAGCCGGTTTTAGTTTGGTTTCAGTTGCCTCGTCAGCGGAGAAAGTCTAACTCAGAAATTCCAAAAAGTGAGTTAGTTCTTCAAACTTCGCAAAATCACTTTGTGGCGTCATTTTGAATGAAATTAAAACAAATAACTTTGTATTAAACCACTATTATATAATCACAATTACCTACATGTTTCAAAACCGATGGTTTCTTCGTCAAATTTCATAGTGAGTTAGTTCACTATGGTTTAAGACGATCCATTTTAAGGCTGACCAAAACCATAATAATATCTTAACCATTTAAATGGTAGCCTTTATGTACCTATATGCTTTGAAGAATATGATATTCGGGGGGTTTTTAACCATCATCCTAATAGCTTATCAATACTATAAAGTTTATTTTCGATTTACGATGTACGGTTTATTTATTTATTAATTCGGAGATTGCTATTCGGTATTCGAACATATAAACAGTGGCTATATATTGGATAAGTTGGCCGAGTTTTCTAACTATTGCAAGTATTTTATTTTTATTTTTAATAAATTTCGTTATAGTATGGATAAGCTATTAGGAGGATAGTGAGAAATCCCCTCAGTAGTATAAATTATTACCAAGAACTAATAGGCCATCAAAAAGACAATATCCATCCAAAGTTTAAAGATAAACCAATATATATATTTTCAGTCGGTTCCTCTCTCTTTAATGTTGTGAAGTACAGAATTAATTATCATGATTTAAGGGTAGCTCCGTACGGAAAAAAAGAACTTCGGCACTTACGAAGATAATTACGTCATACATGTCTTTCCCATGTTTTCTAAGTGATTGGTAGGTACTTAAATATTCTAGTTGGTCTAGTTATTTTTTTTGTAACTGTATTAATAAACAAAAAAGAATGTAAGAAAGCGGTTTGTATTATGTAGGGAATAATGGAGGTATTGTATTCCCATTAATATACTTAAGATGTGATCTACAAATAATTTAACATCTCATTGATGGGCTTTATAAAGCGGACAATCGAAAATAATTTGTTAAATTCTCAGACCGCAATCTCTTATTATGATCTTATGGAACCATAGTGATTCTACTATGAACTAGATTTTTGAATCTGATATATTTAACAGCTGTCCGGAGGCAACTGTTGTTTCCCGCTTTGGGGAATGGTTTGAGCCTGAAGAAAGTGTGGAAAGCGAAGGAGAAGGAATAGAGGAAGGGTGTTAAGTGCCTGACTTCTCAAATATGATTTTTTGGATAGTGGTAATTCTGCAGGATAGTAAGCCTAGAATAACAAATTAACCTGAATAGTGTTTATCATTCATTTTTTTATAAGAAAATCTCTCTTTTTAACATTTGAAGGTTGTTCCCATCAATGTAATATATCATTGAAGAAACAGACAACAACTAACTAACTAACTAACTAACCATCACGCCGTTTCCCCGCAGGGGTAGGCAGAGAGGACGGACCGCCAAACAACTCGGTCTTGGCACACGCTCCTTGCCTCATTCACATTCATACATCTTCTCATACATACTCTTCTATTATTCTGACTCTTGACATGGCCCGACTCAAGTATCTGATTTACTTGATCGTGCCACGTCTTCCTTGGGCGTCCTCGGCTTCTTATACCGTTCACATTCGCGTCATAAATTCTCTTTACACTCCTTTCTTCATTCATTCGCTCAACATGCCCAAACCATCTAAGCGTCCCTTTCTTAATCTTACTTACTACGCTCACATCAGCCTTGCATTCTTTTCGGATCTCCACATTCCTCACACGATCATACATGGTTTTACCACACATACGCCTCAGGGATCTCATTTCTACAGCATTCAGTCTACTTTCATCCTTTCTCTGCCATTTCCACGCTTCACTGCCATACATCAGGGTAGGTACCAGTACTCCATTGTGGACTGCTAGCTTCGCTTCTGTGGACAACTTTTTGTTGGCTCCAACGGCGTTCAATCCTCCATTAATGGAGTTACCTGCATTCACCCTTCTTTCGATATCCCTATCAGCCTTCCCATCTCTCGTAAACATACTTCCCAAATATACAAACTCATCCACCTGCTCCAAGTATTCATCATTCACAACTATATTGCACACCGTTTTCTGACTCTCTCTTTCAAACACCATGACTTTAGACTTACTTACATTCATCATTAATTCATTCTTCATACATACTTCGTTCATCTTAGACACGAGAGACTGCAGATCTTCTATACTGTTGGCAATCAGCACCGCATCGTCAGCATACAACAGGCAACATACTATCAGATTATTCAATTTCGCGCCCAATCCCGCCTCTTTCAATTCTTGCATACAATTGTCCATGTATAGATTGAATAACCACGGTGACATTACGCAACCTTGCTTAACACCTTTTATGATGTCAAACCACCCCGTAAAACCACCGTTTACCCTTATGCAAGCAACGCTTCCCTCGTATAGAGACGCGATTGCCTGTACAAGATTTGTATTCACTCCATACTTGGACAATACCTTCCATAGCTTTTTCCTGTCGACGCGGTCGTATGCTTTTTGTAGATCTACAAAGGCACAGAAAAGTTTCTGGTTTTTTGCCAGAAACTTCTCAGTGAGCATACGCAAAGAGAAAATCTGATCCATGCACCCCCGTCCACTCATAAAAGCACCTTGCACATCCCATATTTTATCTTTTGTTTCCATTCTTACCCTTTCAATCAATATTCTACCATACAGCTTGCCGACTGAACTTAGCAAACTAATAGCCCTATGATTCCCACAATCCATGCGTGACCCTTTACCTTTGTATAACGGCATGATCACAGCCCTTCTCCAATCTAAAGGCGTGTAACCCTCCTCTAAACATTGGTTAAAAAGTTTGCACAACCATGTGAGAATTATACGGCTATCACCTTTAAAGTATTCGGCAGCGATATTGTCGAACCCAACAGCCTTACCATTCTTCATACATTTAATTGATCTTTTTATTTCATCCATGCTGATTCTGGTAACATTCACTCCGTCGTCGCTCATCCCTGATTCGCCGCTGGAATCACTGTCACCCAGATTGCTTTCAAATACTTCCTCAAAATATTTCATCCATCTATCTTTTATTTCTTCCTCATTCGTCAACATTTTCCCATCTTTTGATTTTATCACTTTCATACTTCCGTTGTCTGTACCACTCCGGGATCTTTTGACCTCCTTCCAAAACAGTTTAATGTTTTCTTGGAAGTGGTTGGTCATTTTAATTCCCTCTTCCTCTTTCAGGCGTTTCTTTCGTTCTTTCACTCCGACACTTACTCTTTTCTTGCATTCCTTATATACTTCTTTCGCTCGATCTCTCTCTTCACTAGATGCACTGCCAGACGCTATCAGATATAACCATGCTTTCTTCTTCTCTGAGACCAGTGCCTTGATCTCGTCATCCCACCATGCATCACCTTTTTTCCTACCTTGCGTACTTAATCCACACACGTCTCTAGCAGATTCACAAAGACTTACTTTTATGTGGTTCCACGTTTCATCTATGCTAAGACCGTCCATTTCCTTCTCTTTCAGTCTCATCTCTGCACACAGACAACAATAATAATCTAAATTAAAATATGAAAATGAAAAAGAAAAAAAAAAATAAAACGTAATGGTCGCAAATGGGACTCGAACCCAGATCTCACATTCTACCGGGACGGGCGCTCTAACCAATTTGCCATTGCGATCTATTACAAGACTGTCGTATTTGACAACTTCTTATTTCAAATTTCAGAATTAACAATATTATCTTCGAGTAATGTTTTTTCCATGTTATTTTCGAGTCTTGTTCATTGTCATATTTTAATTTAGATTATTATTGTTGTCTTCTTCTTCAATGATATATTACATTGATGGGAATAACCTTCAAAAGTTAAAAATAGAGTTTTTCTTATAATAAAACGATTTGAGAAAAGGCTGCATTTACCCAAGATCATGAAATTGAGTGCCTTTTATGGATTATTTTCAGCAGTAAAGGCTTTACTAGCGTATAAACTTCCAAAATATAATGTTGATTAAATTTAAATATTTAAGAGTACCTATATATGTATTCTCTCAAACATTTTTGTTTTTAACCAGACTGGAAAAACCAATAAAATTTGTAACCTAAAAATGAACAAAAGAGAGTATGATTCAAGTTTTTTGAAAAAGTCTACTCATAAATAAAGGTAGATACTAGTTTATTTTTGAAACCGGAAAATGAATTGACATTTTATATCTTCTTAAAAAAAGATGTGCCTATAATAATTTTAACTTGACCGTACTTCGACACCATATTAAGCCACTCCCTTCCTTATATGGTTTCAGATCGCTGATATTTCACATCACGAGATGCTCGAACCTGTAATTCATAAATGCACAACAATTTTTATGTGAATTATCTCAAATGATTACACGGCTATTACGTTGGGCAACAACTTCACATCTGGCGCTAAATGCAAGTATTTTATAAAATTTAAATCATTGAAAATAACACGTTAGACTTTATGATGATTCTGAATATGTAGGTAGGTACTGAATAAAAAAACAATTCATATATACTTGTAACATACAGTGGTATAATAAGCATCGAATGAGCCATTGAATAGCAAACTGTGGATAATTCAACAAAGTTGAATAAATACGTTAAAAAAATTTTCCAAAGCGACTACGTCATAAGTCATAGGTACTGAATTTATGAGCTATTGACCAGCGGCTAAGAATAAAAGTTTTAAAATGCTTGCAACTGTACAGGGAGGTTCTAATGAGAAAAATCGATTATTCCCCGTATCAAATTTATAAATTAAATATTTAATATCGATTTATTTCATTTAAAACTTGCTTTAATATATACCTACATTGAAGTAAGCAATCAAAATGCTCAAAACGCACGATGGTAAATTATTAAATATCTATCTTCTTGTAAGTATTTATGATTTTTCAATAAGGTCTAAACAAAATAAGTGTGTAAATATATTTTTAAATATTTTAGTTTGTAAGACCTTAAATAAATAGAACAACTGAGACATTTTTGTCACTAAACACGTTCTCAGATTTATTTTTTAATGATTTTAATTTAATTAAAATTCTGAAAACAGTGTTTACTGGATTATGTATTGATTTATTTTGTTGTATGATTATATGATTTGAAATTTGTGTTGTTTAATAGAATCTAACGTTTGAAAATTGAACAAATCTGCCAACGACCAACGGTATAACCTTAGCATATTAAAAATGCAGTAAGTTTTTCAAAATTTTAAAACTGCGTATACCAGATAAAATAACAATCTTGCAAAATCAATTTAATCTTTTTTTTTTAAATGAGTCAATACTTCTAGAATTTGATTTAAAAATGACTAATTTCCGGTATTTTCTGGTAATAAATACACTCTTAAATTCAATCGTTAACTTTTCGGCTTAAATAGCACGTGAGAAAAAAAAATAACAAAAGGATTTAAACGTGATTTATATTTTTGTTGATCAAAGTTTTGCAAAGTCATCGACGACCGAACTTTGGTTTTTGCATTAAAATATATATTTTTTAATCGAAATTCGTAAATCGAAGATGAACTAAACTTTCACAGACATCTTAGTTCAGCTATCAGTTTGTAATATGCAAGTTGTGGCCCGCGGGCTATTCGAGGCCTTTCAGTGAGTTATTGGCCGGCCGAGCTGTTTTTTTAGGTGTATCAGAAACAGACATGAATAATAATTAGAAATCTAATATTATTTTAAAATATATATTTTGGGTTCTAAAATTTAAAAAAAAAAGATTTTTTATTAACTATATCTGTTTTGTGATATAAAATATATAATTAAATTAAACAAATAACTTTGTATCAACCACTATTAAATAATCACAATTACCTACATGTTTCGAAACCGATGGTTAAACATATTTTAATAGTCGTGCCTTATTATTAAAATATGTATATGTGGATGACATTTTTTGTGTATGGACTGGCACTATTAGACAATTTAATATTTTCTTAAATTTCATTAATAAACTTCACAAAAAATAAAATTTACCTTAGAAATTGGAAAAAATTATAGCTTTTAATAAAAAATTATAACTAATCGAATTACTTATCATGATGAAAAGAAAATAATTTTTAATATTCTAGTAAAAATTCTTTAGTGGAAAAAAGTGCATAATATGAGAAAAGTTGCTCGCCACTGCTCTAAACTCTAAACCCCCAGACTTTAGAATTGCTTTAAAAACTAGCAATTTAAAAAAATGTTACTCTTCTTTGAAAGATATCAGATATCTATCGAGTTTCTCAAACAAATACCATTCCCTGAAGTTCTGTACCCAGAACATTATCAAGTTAGCTCGGGGGTCGCTATTTATGCGGCATCTAACTAAGTAGCTATAGTTTCCAAACTAACTTCCCAACTTCACTTTTGGAAACTTTTCAATCTAATACATTCAGATGTCTTCATTATTTTATCTGTGAAACGTGGCTTCAAAGCTGTTTTGGGGATATTATTGATAATCTGAGCTCGTGAGAAGATGTTTATGGAAGGCCACGATTGCAATAATAGAAGAGATAACATATTTTATGAAGAGGTTCTTGAAAGTATTTAAACAAATTATAAATTATAATATTTGTCTTTTATAGAAAATCCAAAAATTATTTTCTTCTTATTCGTAAAAATGGTTAAAAACGGGACTGAAGTTCTTACGAACCAATTAACAGTGTTTCAATGTTTATTGACGGGAAAATGTGAGAATATTTGTTTGAAATTACGTATTCCAACAAATTATTCTTACATGTTTCCGCTAATAAACATTGAAGCACTGTTCATTTGTTCGTAAGAACTTCAATCCCGTTTTAACCGTTTTTACTAATAAAATATCGTATTTTAGAATAACATTTTCTCCGTGCATCATCTTTTCGGGTGCTGTGAAGAGGGTATTTTTTAGGAGGATGGGAGTAAACGTTAGTTTTGAAGAGACCCATGTTGTAGGAGCGAGGTAATATAGAATCCATTGAAAGGTAAGATTCTGGATCTATAACGCATATTTTTTACAATCATTAACGACCGCGTGGCAGAACCGTTATCTCATTGATTCCGTAATCAGAGGTTATGGTATACTTCTGACAAGGACAGCTAGGAGTATACGATACCGGGTTTCCTTCTCCGCTCCCTGAGGCTTCACGGAGAAGGAATTCTCCGTTCCCTGAGGCGCATTCCCCCGTCGAGTTCCCCCTCTCCAGCATTTCTTTCTATTGTCCCCCCTTCCTGACCTCCTACATTCCCCTCGGCCTTCCCTTGCTCCTTCCCACAATTCGGTTAAACTATATAAAATACACACATAATTTTTTTCATAAAAATTTCATAACGCCTGAGCTCACCATTACATTTATAGATAAATCGTATAGGAACTCATACGGGACAAACAACGAAACATTTACTTTTATAATATTTATAAAGAAAATGAGACTGAAAATTAGTCTCCAGTATTCTGGGAAAACTATGTTAAAAGCAACGTGATATATAACTCCAACGTTCTACTCGTATATCTTGTGGTACTTTCGAAATCAATCTGCATAATATTATATAACATTATAATAGTTTCTGAATGTATAATTGTATTCAAGACCATTAAACGCATACTTGTGAGGGATGAGGCTTTCATTTGATAAGGGTGTGTTTTGGGCAAAGCCTTCAAGTAAATTCCACTCCGGGAATCTAAGGGATGGACAAATCAGAGGCGTCGGATTAAATACAGTACATGTAATGTTATATTAGTAGGAGTATAATTATTTCTATGTGGTTATGTTTAGAACTTAGATAAAATTGAAAGACGTGGTTTTTAGTAAAATAATAACAATAATTATGTTGGTGAACTCAGTAGTACAGCAGGAAAGTTCTTCGTTAAGGGTTCTGAGCTCTTTCAAAACCCGAGCCAAATCGAATACCAGAGAGCAAGATATTTCCCTAAGAATCGAAACGGTGCTTTTTTGTGATTAGAGTACAAACCTAGAGTCCAAACCGCTTCCAACCGTCTGAAGCCAGTGATAAAATGGCACTCCCATTTGGGAATTGTTGTGAGGCTAGGTAGTGGGGAGGGTAGTGAGATAGGAAATATGAAGGTTAGCACTAGGAAGTACTCGACTATTCAGATCTGGTCACCAAAATATGACCCCAACACCAAACTTCAATTATAATAAGGCTCGAGGACTGCTCGAAGCATTTATTATAATTAAAGTTTACATTCAGTATGGATTCATTGGATGGATAGGTGCATATGAAAAAATTGTAATTCCTGTAAATGTGGTATAAAAACTAACTATTAAAGTAATTTTGAAAAAACAACCAACATTGTCCTCAGCAACATTGTTCAAAATCTTTAAATTATAATTTAACTCATCATTAAGACATACATATAACATCCAAATTCCTCCATTTTCAACACAAGAAATGCACAACAATTATATTTACAAAGGCAAAAAATATTTTAATAATCTTCCCGAAGAAGTAAAAAAAATAACAGATTTGATATCATTCAAGAAAGAGATCAAATTATCCTTAAAAAATTAACAACCATAACATCACCAATCAAAATACAGTAACTTCATTTCATGCCATATCATAATTTTTAACGTTACAATCCCAGTACGTAGGTATTTATTGTACACTAATACAAAATTATGAAATAACTCCTTCACCAGGCTCAAGAACTAGCTCTCTTAATTGGTATAGAATACTTGAAAGTGTGTAATTTTCTATTTTGTTTTGGCATACTATCTTTATTACCGTAACTTTATTATAATTAAAACAATAAACTATATTATAATTAAAACAATTTGACGTCCGTCCGTGGTCGAGCGGTAAGACACTTGACTTCCGATCGGAAGGTCGCGGGTTCGAACCCGGCGTGTGCAAATAAATTTTATTTGATTAATTTGTGTTATTTCACAATTAATTAATAAAAATAATATATATACCATATTTGCGGCACGTTGCAGAGTGGAAGATACTCTCAGTATCGCCCTGGTGTAAGACCACCATTCAGAATTGAAAGGTTGCTTAATAATGGCTTTAGCCGTGTTTAGTGACTAGATCTGAATAGCCAGGTACTTCCCCACCTTCCTCTTTCCCATCTCCTTCCCTTCCCCACTTACCCCCAGCCTCACAACATACCCCAATTGGGGATGCCATAGTCTCACTGGCTCCAGACGGGAGCAGTTGGGACTCTTGTGAGGTATTCTCTATAAAAAAAATAAAAAAAGTAATAATTATAAATACTTCATAACTGGCGACGAGAGTAACTCCCATCGTTCACGTAGCTACTTACAAGCGACGCTACCGCTACCTGTCATACTATTTTGCTAGTGAAGCGCCTAGCGGCGTTTTCAAACACTAATAATATTATGGAAAATACTTGAACGTAGCTCCATGGAAGAACGGCGTAAGAATCTCTATTATATTCAAACAGTAAAATTAAAGATATGATTCTATATTTTCAAGGTCAAAATATTTTTCTATTTATTTTTGGGGTGTTATGCCGTGTTGCGCTTCCTCATTCTTTAGTCAACGCTACACTGTAACGTTGTCCGAAACATTGGCGTCCGAAACCCCAAAAATAAATAACAAAGAAGAGTAAAATTTAACATTATTTGGTCTTTTTTAGAAAAAAATCATCTTATTGTAAATTATGTGGGTTTTACTATTTCTTACGTTATTATATGTGAAAAGAAAGCATCAAGTGACAGTTATTGTGTTCTTTGTCGAGTAATCCATCTTTTTCCATCCCCGCTTTGTTCACAACGAAAAAATACAAATTGTGTGTAAATACGCATTACTACTGTGAAAACTAGGCTTTTTATTCCGCGAATAGAGGAAATATTAGGTTACAATACCAATAAAGAAAAACGTCGCAGCAAATATATATTTTTGTCAAATAAGTTAAAGGAGATGAAAGCTCAGCTTTCTTACAGCGAATAATCCATCGGCATTCTTTTATAAATTCGAAGTCGAAAAGTATAAAAACTAATTGGAAAAGTTATGAATCGTAGCAATGAAACAAGCACATCTCATTTGTTATGAAATTCTTCTTTTATATTTGTGGGCTACCCGACAGTTGATACCCCGACAATTGGCCCCCCGAAATTATAATAATTATGAAATTATATTTTGTGTGCATTATTTACCAATTTTAAACCTAAAACCGATATTTAAATTCTTTTAATAATAAGTTGGAATGGGCATCAAACGAATTTATTTACAGTGTCAATTTTTTCTCCTTGTTCACTGGTATATATATATATATATATAGTACCTATATAACAAGTAGTTTTAACCTTGATGCATTTTAATGAAAACATGTTTAAAGGCTTCTGCCCACTACACCGTTCCATACCATGACCGTACTGTGAACGTATCAGCCACGAAATCAACACGCTACGCCCTACTATGCCCACTAGAACGTGCTAACACCGTATGATACCCATACGTAACGGGTTTAGTGACCGTATGATACCCCGTATACACCGGGGTTAGTGTCCGTACCATCCCCGTTCAATAGGCGTACGGTTCTAAAAAAAAGAAAAATCGAGGGAGAATACTGGACGTTATTTAAGCAACTAGTTGATGATGAAGAAAAATGTATACGTACTTTCGTATGACGTCATTCCAATAAAATGAATTATTAAGTAATATAGAAAATATTATCACTAAAAGAATAATATTACTATTAAAACGGTCGTTACTTACGAATACCGTCGCATGCCATGCATAGAGCGGACCGGCACCTGCAAAATATTGTTATTGAGAAATCGCCCTCAGTTCGGTCATGGTATGCGACGGTGTTGCTCGGTGACGGGACAGCCCGTCCCGTTACCGACCGGGCTAGTGGGCAGCGTTTCATACTGATCGATACGTTACGGTCATGGTATGGAACGGTGTAGTGGGCAGATACCTTTATACTTTTGTTATTCGGTAGTACATCCCCTCTGCACACCATTTGGTTATATTTTGCGAAAGTAGGTATACCGTATTTTCTCTAAACCTTTCTCTAAAAGTAAATAAGTTTGTTTTATATCCATACGAACTTATAATTAAAGGTATTTTTGAAGTTGATTTTAGGAATGAAATTGGTAAGTAATGAACAAAAATTAGAATTTTATAAATATTATAATTTTGAGGGGCAAAACTGTCTGGGGTTCAACTTTCCGGTCACCGAGAAATGACGGTAGAGCGTATTGACTGCTCAATTACTGAATTATATGTCGACCTAAAATAATGCCTTCCACATATAGTAAAAATCCCCTGCTCTGCCACCAGATTATAGCTGACGAGAATTGTTTTTACTTTACCTCCTTTATTGTTTCATAGAATTTTGTCCAATTTCCATTGTCCTCTGTTGAACTCGAACGCTTCTTCAGCGGTCTTGGGAAAATTCTCCATCCAGGTGATAAAAAGCTTCCAGTCGTAACCTAGTGAATTCTATAAATCAGCATATTAGTGGACACTGGCTTCTTGAGATTGATTATTTATATATAACATTATACAAGTTGTCCAAGAAGGGTATCGTTATGAAATATATATTTAATCAAATACGTTGTTTATGTTGTACTTACAGACAAGAAATCAACTAGAATTTTTTTCAGAAAAAAATAATGGTGTCTAGATGCCGACCCTCACGCGGCTACCACTCCTCTAACCTCGAACAAAGATTGGTAATTTTGACACGTTACTCGCGAACCTGCCGCCATTTCTATGCTGATACTGTGCTTCTATTGCGGCAGAGTATTCGGTTTATACTCGTATACCCCACCTTTCAGGTATCCCCAAAGAAAAGGAACTCTAGGGTTTTTTTTTTTTTTACATTAACTCCACACAGGAGGCCCTGAGGAAAATAATTTCCCTCAGGGTCTATGTAATCTTTGAAGATGCTGTGAGGAGGGTCTTTCTGAGGAGAGGAAGGAGTGAACGTGGGTCTTGAAGAGACCCATGTTATAGGAAGGAGGAAACACAGAGGCCGGCAAATCGTTCCACAGCCGAGCTCTTGAACACAAGAACGAGTCGTAGAAGCGTCCCGTTCTCATGTGACAAATGTCAACCGTGTACATATGTTGGGCGAGCGTTTGGCGTGTTTCCCGACTATGCACCGGTGCCGAGGGGATCAATGAGGCTAGTTCCTCGGAGCATCTTCCATTGAAATACCGGTAGAACAAGGATAGCATTCCTACCCGACGCCTGTGCTCTAAAGATTGCAATCCGTTTGTTAAGACGGGAGAATCTATCAAACGGACCGCCCGTTTCTGCACAGAGTCGAGGGTGTTTTTCAGGTACTTTGGGGCTCCAGACCAGAGGTGGCTGCCAAATTCAACCGTGGGGCGCACTTGCGATTTGTACAGGGTTAGCAATTGTGTACTATTAAAGTATCTGAGGGCCCTGTACAGTACGCCCAGTTTCTGAGAGGCTAACTTAACTCTGGCCTCGATGGAGCCCCCATATCTGAGCTGGTCACTTAGAGTTACACGGAGCATATCAATGGAAGACCTGTTCGGAAGAATGCTACCGTTGAAGGAGACTAGATAGTCATTTCGATCCCTTTTAGACGTAATCAGACATGATTGGGTCTTTGATACATTGAATTCGACGAGATTATTCTTACCCCAAGAGAAAATACTCTCGAGGTAAGCGTCCATTCTTTGCTTCAAAGCCCTCCGAGCCATTGGAATTTGTGAACCCTTTGGGGGCTTGTCAAACAAAAAGCTATCATGGACTGTACTGTCATCGGCGTAACAATGAATTGGTGCACATGTCAAAAGGTCATTGATGTGCAACAGAAACAAAGTCGGAGACAGAACCGATCCCTGTGGGACGCCAGCATTTATCGAATGCAAGGAAGAGGTGAAATTGTCAGCAACCGTCTGAATCGAACTCTCCCTCAAAAAGTCGGCAATCCACCTGTACAAGGATGCCGGAAGTCCGTAAGAAGGCAGTTTGTTGACAAGTCCTCGGTGCCAAACCCGGTCAAAGGCCTTGGAAATGTCCAGCGCAACCGTTTGGGTCTCACCGAAACGTTCCAGGCACCGCCCCCAAACATGCGTCACATACGCGAGAAGATCACCGCACGAGCGGTTCCGCCGGAATCCGTATTGACGGTCGTTAATAATTTTGTTCTTCTCGAGGTATGTGAGCAGTTTGTCGTTGATCACACGTTCCATCACCTTGGATAGAACTGATGTGATCGCTATGGGACGGTAGTTGGCCGGGTTGGAGCGGTCACCCTTCTTTGGAATAGGATGGATGACCGCTTTTTTCCAACCAGAGGGTACAGAGCCAGAATTCAGGGACTGAGGTTGCCAGTTAAAGATGCCTCTAAAAACTCTGTGCGCTAACCACAGAATCACCGTTTCGGTAATAGGCTATTGGAACTTCCACACCAACGCCAACCTTCCAATTCCGAACTTAGTTCGGAGTTGGAAGGTTGGCCGATCGTGTGGTGGCTGCGGCCAACCTTCCAACTCCAAACTCCGAATTTCAACATGGCTACATTTACGTTGCCTACAATTATTACGTGGAAGTATATACACGACATGTTTTCAAACAATTCTTATACCACTATCCCGTAATAATATTTTCATTTTAATGGTACGCGGCACACTTGTCTTGATCGCCGGCCGTTCGCAGATTGATGTGTGGCTGCGGCAGGCTGGTTTGTGTGAGTTGGCCGTCGCGATCGCCTCGGAGGCGATCCCGGGCCAATTCGAACTCCAACCTTCCAACTCGATCTTTTAACGCACAAACTACCCCTCCACAGAATCGTCCAAACGTTTGAAGTTGGAATTTGGCCGCAGTCTAGACGTAACAATAGAATCACCGTTTCGGTAATAGGCTTACACGCAAAAAACGCGATGCATTCCCGGGTACGTCTCCATTGCTGCTGAATCTCCACTAAGTAGTGCACGACGCTATCCCCCGCGACTCTGAACCACTCATTTATGACGTCACATGAAAAAACAAAACCCCGCTACTCATTTTGGACACCCAGTATGTGCACCGATAATCATTTATTGACCTATTCACTATGAACTTTGGAAATGGTAATGCGTTTTTAGGACGACCACTGGGTTAGTAATTCGCGGGTTGGTAATTTCGCGGGTTAGTAATCCGGCGTCGGCAAAATCTGTTTTTTTCATATACTTTGCTTTATTCGCACATTATAAGCAATATAAAAAATAAGATATTACATTTGTGGCACGTTGCTGAGAGGTAGTTAATTCCAGTATTGACCTAGTGAAAGACTACCATTCAGAATTGAAACGTTACTTAAAATAGCCGTGATTATTGGTCAGATATTAATATCCCTTCTTTCAGTCTCAAAATATACCCCCAGTTTGGTGATGCCAGAGACTCACGGGCTCCGTCCGGTTAAAAAGAGCGTGGAATTTTCTGCATGCGGATGCTTTCTTCTTCTTCTAGTGCCCTGTCCGTTCAACGGACGTTGGCTATCATGTTGGCTATGCGGACTTTGTTTATTGTGGCCCGGAATAGTTCTACAGTTGACTGACCAAACCACTGTCTCACACGGAGAAAAATGTTATTCTAAAATACGATCATTTTATTCGTAACAACTTTTAAATACGGGACTGAAGTTCCTACGAACAAAGTAACAGTGTTTCAATGTTTTTGGTATATATACGAAATTACGTATACCCCACCAATAAACATTGAAACACTGTTAATTTGTTCGCAAGAACTTCAGTCCCGTTTTTAACAGTTTTTACGAATAAAATGATCGAATTTTAGAATAACATTTTTCTCCGTGCAGGTTTTTCAGCTACGATGTCCTTCTGCTTCCAGGGCCCCGTCTTCCGGCAATCTTTCCCTGCATTATGAGATGCAAGATCTCGTACTTCTAGATGTCCGTGAGTTTTAATAACTTATTTTTCTGTATTCATCCGAACCATAACATCTTCATTCGTAACTCTGTCCATCCAGCTTATTTTGAGTATTCTTCTGTTTATTATTACATCTCGAATGTCTCAAGTCACCTTAGCAGTTCTTGGGTAAGATTCCACACGGAGAAAAATGTTATTTGAAAAAACGATCATTTTAATAGACAAAAACGATAATTTTAATAGTAAAAACGGTTAAAAACGGGACTGAAGTTTTTACGAACAAATCAACAGTGTTTCAATGTTCATTGGCGGGAACATTAGGTATAATTTGTTGGTATACGTAATTTCGTACGTATTTTACCGCCAATAAATACTGAATCACTGTTAATTTGTTCGTAAGAACTTCAGTACCGTTTTTAACAGTTCATTTTTCTCCGTACATGTTTCCATTCCATAAAATAATACCGAAAACACGTAGCATCTGACCATTCGCATTCGTAATCCAAGGTTGAGATCATGACTGCAGAATATCAAAATAAACATAAAACATTAAAAAACCGGTGGGCATTTACGACAGGTATTGTCGGACTTTTGCTGAGAAGAAAAAAAAATGGAAAATCACCGGAGATCAAAATTTTAATTAAGTATATACATTTTACTCCAAATAATATCAGAAATCTCTGGTTAAAGTTAGTCAAGTACGTCCCTTTACAGCCTGTATGAGAATGAACATATTGAAATTTCACATTTTTTACGATGACGAGAATAAGAAAAATCTAAACGTTTTTAACGGTGTCTAAAGTTTGTGAAAATTCCCCATCAGGGTAACGCCTAGTAGGTTTACTTTTAGATTTCTAATTCCTTTTTTCTCTCGCTTAGTCAATTGATCAGGCCTTCAAGTAGGGCATTATCTTGATTGATTGGTTTTACCGCCCATTTCACCCTCTTAAGTTTCATCCTTCATCTTCATCCACAGCTCACCGCCTTCTTGGACAGTTTATCTTCACCAAACACAAATGAAAAATCCTCCACAAGTTCTAGGACAATTAAATTTTTTAAAAATTGTAATTTAAATTAAATTTAATAATGTTATTATTAAGTTCTGCAAGTGTTATAGATTTGTATTTTCGTTACAGCTGTTTCAGCTTACAAGGCCATTGTCAAACTGTGGTCGAAACCACGTTTAGACGACTTATATACGATTTTAAACGTCTATTTTGAACGTGCATAAATTGATTTATTACCGGTTAAGAGGCTAGACTTCGTCTAGATCCGCGTCTGTCATTCTGTCTCGCTCACAATAAGCTCACGCACACTTACAATACATGCGAATGCGAAATGTGCGAATGAGACAACGCTCAAATTTACCCACAGAAATCGCTCGAATAGGGGTTTATGAAGAATACACTTTTCTACACCGAAACTTTCACGAAATTGAAATTTAAAAAAAAAAAAATTTTTTTAGGACGAAGAAGCTACGTCGGAAGCTTTTTATAATTTTATAATTCTTTATGAGAGTTCAGTTAGCAGCACTTTTTCCTTAATTAATATTTTTTGATAAATCGTACATGTTTGTCAGTGAATGTTTACGTTAATACGAAACGCATCGAAAATTCGAAAACACACCGAAATAGTTTTCACCCTCTAGAAGGCAGTATAAAAAATATATTCATTTTGTACAATTTTCGATGTAGAAAAGTGTTTTTTCCCGGGCGTCCTTTTTGTATGGGCCGAAAAGCGAAGTCTATCATCTTAAGGGTTAAACCAATGTATGTTTTCGCGTAATTTAAAATTTTATTTACTGAATTATTATTTAAAGTTTATTTTAAACCTCACAAGAACACCCTTGACAGTGTAAAGACAGGGGAAAAATATTAACATCCGGTTGGGCAGCATTGTGAGGCGGATTAAATAAGGGGCTGTAGGAAGGGATTTATGACTGCTTGTCTTAAAGAGGTCCGAATTATATGAAGGAAGAAAACAGATACCGTTAGCTCGTTCCACATACGACACATACGAGTTTCATGCACGTGCACCGTTGCACCAGGTAGATATCAATGCTGCAAGCTCCTTATAGCAGGCTCCATTAAAATATCTGTAGAACAGATTCAGCATACCTACATTGCGTCTATGCATTAGAGATGGCAATCGGTATGTTAACAGGGGATTTTAAATCAAATGGACCGCCCTCCTTTCTGTGGGGCTCCAACCCCGAGGTGGCTACCAAATTCAATACCTGGGCGTACTTAAGATTTGGACAAGATAACTACTGGTCCCCTATTCAAAATTCTGCTAGCCTTATATTGGTTTAAGAGTATTGGGTTATTTATTACACGAAGTAAAAGAGTAAAATTTTTAGACCAGAGAAATCGCTATCACTAAAAAAATCGCTAGTTAGTCATAAAGGCGATATTGCCTACTAACATCTCATCGAAGCATGTTCCACTATTATAAAATGTGTCGAGCTTAAATAGGTAGTGTAGAAATTATAGGCAAAAATCTAAATTCATGACACTAGAAATCACCGTTCGAGTATTTCGAATGCTTCCGTTGAAAGATCTGTTGAAAAATTTTCCTCTCTCCCATTATCGACGTCGGTATGACGACACGTATTTTCCGATTATTAACGAGGGTTGTAGCGGATTCAAAAATTTTGACATCTGCGGACGCGGATGCGGATTATTAGAGGTTCACATCCGCGAATGCGGATTTCAGGATTTTTAAAGATATTTAAATTTTAAGTAAATAATTTTAATAAGTTTTATAATATTTTGAGAACAAAACTAAAACAGTTTTTGGTCCTACTTATTAGCATTTTATGTCTAAAGCTTTGTAATGAAAAAAAATATTTAAAAATTAAATTTAAAAGTTGCTGAATTATATTTAATAAATAGTGATACAAAACATGTCCAGATTCTGTTTTTTACTAGTGGCGGTATATTTTATATACTTTTTCACTTAATGTTTACATCGAAATATTCATCAACCACGCAAAAAACTTGATAAACACAGTGAACAAACACTGTAATTGATTCACAATGGGAATCACATCGATAACCAAAACAAAACAAACAAAACCTCTAGGATCTTGTCACCAATGAATGTGTACCTTCCTGTTGGTCAGTTAGCGAACGAGCATCGTGCTAGTGGCTATTTTCGTTCAACACGCGCGAGGCACGCGCAACTATGCCCCCGCCCACTTTCTTTACATGTCGTTAGTTGTTGCAGATATGAATCAATGCAACATTAATTAATGCGGATACGGATGGGCATGCAGATGTCTGAATTAATTTCGCATTTGCGGATGCGGATGCGGATGCAAATATCCGTAACACCCCTGCTACGGATCTGACAGTGACACCTTAAAAGTGAAAACTATGCTATGTAACTATGCCAAATATATATGTCTATGCTATGTTACTATGCCAAATACGGGAATACAAATATACATGTAAGGTGCTACTATAATATTTATTTCAATAGATCAGTGAGAAAAAAAAGTGAAAATGCGACCTAACTTGAGAAACTTGTAAATATGTTGTTGCTGAAGTTTTAAAGAAAATAAAATTTCTCTAGTGCTTCTCATGAGTAAATCGTTTAATTTTATTTGTCAGGAGTTTAATATTATTGACAGATCTAAATTTGTCAAAATTTTTTTATAATATATTAAGTCAATTTTTGCCATATTTATCTGTAAACATTATAAAAAACTAAACCAATCCGAAATTGAAATAAAGAAATATTAAATCATAATATATTTATGGTACCTACTTTATAGCTTTTTTTACATTAGCTCCACACAGGAGGCCCAGAGGAAAAAATCCCTCGGGGCCTATGTAATCTTTGGGGATGCTGTGTAGGGGGTCTTTTTATGAAAATGAAGGAAATAATCAATAATAATAACGATCCTGCCTATCACGCATTACGTGGGCAAACAGATCCGTTGCCAAGACCTAGATAAATCTCACCCCATGAACATGACGTTGGCGATCACTCTGGTAAATATGATGATAGATCCAATTTTGAAATTATTTATTTTATTTCATTTTACATTACATATTTACGTACAATGTACCTAAAAAATTATTAGCATGACATGCGAGTCCGTCTTATTTTTGTTCAAAGCCTAAAAAGATCCCTCTGAACAAATCACCAAAAAGCTTGGGAGAATAATATAAAACTACAAAACGATTATTTTTACCATCATCTCTGAATATTCATTGGAATACTGACATCTAGCGAATAACTTTCAAAAGGCAAATAAAATTATTTTTACAACTTTACTTGATTTAAAATAGTCAAGTTCTTCTCCAGCAACATAATTCAATGCGTCTCGGCTAAACAAGCTTTATAGTTTATTCAACAGAGTGACAAGCCTTCGGGAAATTACCAAACAAGAAGGAATGTTTTTAATATTTATTATCAAAAATTGAATCTATTATCATCAAAATTGAATTTATGATCGTCCAAATGGAATTTAAAAATGTAATAATATACCGCCCAGACCGGCAGCTTTATTGACTACATAATTTTTGCACCAAAAAAATCTTGGTTTCAGTTGTAATAAATTTCAAAAGTAGCCTTAAATGCTTTTATAAAATAAAGGATGTAAAATGTATTTAATTGAGAAAGTTTTCAACCCTAAATATCTATTACATACATTAGGCAAAAACACATTATTTATTGAACAGGAGTCGGCTAGGAAACGAGATCTATAACTTTAGCACTCAAAGGGTCTTGAAGTACCCACATACGTTTGGCCATCAGACCTGCCACTTAACAGAAAGTTATGCGCTGGCCACATTAACTTTTTTGTCCCAAAGGGAGGCTCTTCTCGAAATAAATAGCGAAAGACTTGAAGGATTTTCTGTAAGAGACCTGCGAGGCCACAGCTCTTAGCGGTCAGCAAATAATGGCAAATGTGGGGTAAATTTGGGGTTTATACGTCTTCCCAACTACCCTTAACGTCGGACAAATTAATGGCTTACGAATGTGAGTCGTAGTGAGATGTACAATTGACAAAAACAGCCTAAGTGGGAGCTGTTATTTGGCTCCCTAGAAGTGTCTTGGAATAGAATTGTTTATGTTGGTGTTCTGGTAGTCAATTTCTGGTTTCAAACAACTTAGTGCTAGGTACTTTACAACGTTTAAGGCGAATTATATGACAAGGAGGATTAAGGTTAGAACATGATTAATTATTTCATTGAGTTTAAGAAAAAACTATTTTAATTATTTTCACCTACCTCCGTCTGGAAAGAAAAGCAGTGAAATATTATGACAAATGAGTTTGACCCACAGCCAGGATTAATAAATGAATTTTCAAATTTCATCCGCGCTTTATGAATATAACTTTCCAAACTAGGAAAGCATACAAAATTCAAGGAATATTAAGTAGATAATTGATTTAAGTTTTAAAGTTTGGAAACCTTTTCAGAAAGTAATAAACTCTGAGAAAATGAGAAAAGAGAACACGTTGAAGGTGTAGAAAAGTTTGAAAATTTCATAAGTTACGAAGTAAAATGGTTAAAATAATGTCAGCGGAATAGCAAATTTGTGGATATAAATTGCATTTTTGGATTGGCGATTAAATTTTGGGGTAAATAAAAATAATTCTTAAGAGGAAATAGAGAGTCAAAAGTGACGAATATTTTAAAACTTCATTTGAAAATTTTATGGTTCACTTTGAGCCTGCAAAACTTCAGAACGTTTGGTAATATAATTACACTTTTTTGGGTCTGTTTTTTCCTCGCAGATGGTGATCCATTCTGCGATAAGCAATTTTTTATTGCTTTTCGACGAAACTTTCTTATTTTAATATCGAGAATGTTCTGGAAGTTGTAGGTATGCTGAAAATTGAAACAGACTTCAGTTTTAGCTTCAGCTTCAGAAAAAGTTTTATTTCTATTTTTGTTAACTGGTTTCTTTCTGCAGATCGAACCATGGATAGAATCAGATTCCATAACACCCTTTAAAACACATAGCTACCTTGACAGCAAAGAATACAAGATCTTTATTACGTTATAAAAAGAAAAGATTTTATGTTTTTCGCATCGGAAGCAAGTGCGTTAGAAATGTCAGTGAATTTTCACTGATTTACTACAAGAACTAAATTTCTGAAGCTTCTTTTCAAGTTATTAATTGGCTCAGTGAAAATAGTAAAAATATTTTTTATTACCAATTAGAATTTAATGGAAAGTTTGGTTGGGAAGATGGGTGAGTTACATGCTTAAAAACGCGAAGAAAGCTTTCCTTTATTGTTCGTTTCTGAAGTAACTTTTGAACAGGCATGATTGAATTTAAAGTTATTTATGGTTCCGGTTTTCAGGAAAATTCTAAGAAAGTTTTTATTTGCATTTATAGGAACATTGCACACTCTACAAAAGAAAATAAGATAAACCATTAATTGGCGTAAATGATTTTTAAGGTTCAATTAAATTTTTACACATATGTTAGGAATTTTGGGGAGATGAAGGAAAAACGGAAGAAGAATAAGGCCGGGAACAACATCAAACAGACCGCTTGCGCGTGTCTGTTCAGTCCAGAAGTCAAGACTTAACTTCTGGACTGAACAAACATGCGCAAGCGGTTAGTTTGATACAAAACTCAAGACATAAGGCCTCTGAAGATGGACACTGAGATCTGTCCGAAACGTCAGGAGTTAAAAAGTCCTTCTAAGGACTGCGTTACGCGGGTAAACCGAGAAAATTATTCTACATCTTACACCCGTGAAAACCTTAATCATAACATATATATATATATATTTACCCGTGTCGAGTATCTGACTTAGAACACAGGGTCCGAAGCCGAAGAGTAAGCCGCTCTTTACGCAGAATTTTGAAAATGTGGGTTATTCCCTTTGTCGTATCGTCGATTTTCGTAAAACTGGATGGGAGGCTTTAGGAAGGTCGTATTAAGGTCGAAGGTAGAATCATACCGGGTCGACGTACGTACGCATCGCTACGCCAAACAATGCTTAGCAACCATACATTTTCTATGAAAATGGCTACAGACATCGCATGTCGCGATGCGTGTGGCCAATGTTTTTTTAAAACATAAATTTTCAAAAAAAATGTATGGTTGCTAAGTAGCCCAGATATTGTTAGGCGTAGCGATGCATACTTACGTCGACCCAGTCTGAATCTACCATTAGACTCGCCAAACATGTCTTCGATTCTTCTACGTCCAAAATATTTAATATTATGATAACGTAATAAATTCTCCCACTTCAGGTACGTAAAAGCAGTTCCAAATAGCGATTCTGAAATTTATAGAGGTAGTGGAGGGGGTGGGTGTCGGGGTGAAGGGAGGTAAGAAATTGTATAAATGCATTGGGAATAGGGCTGGAAGCTAAAGGAATATTCATATTCGGGGGAAATTAAGAAATATAACGGAAGAGCGTTGATGTTGGATTTACTTTGAATAAGAACATAAGGGAAATCTGTTTGTATGTACATATAAAAAAAGATGACAAGTGTTTAAAGGATATAAAATTTGATGTTTACACTAATATTTAAATAATGTATTTGAAACAAAATTTTGAACTTTATACACATTTATCAACCTATTTTTAAAGGCGGCTAACATTCGGAATGGAAACAAAGAAAAAAATAATTTATTTATATGTTCATTTGACTACACTATCTACATATCGTATCGCCGCTACCGACATCACACATACCTACGTTTGTACATCAATAAATACAAAATGAACATACCCACATAAAAGCAGGACAACAAATACATTTAAACAAACCGCTCTGCTTCGACTTATTATATTATATTGGAGGTTTATCCGGATCTTGGCGGTGGATGCATCTCACCAATTGCGTGACAGGCCTTATTGAGAGAGACAGGTTGGGGGATACCTTTTCTCAAAGACTCTCCACACAGAATCCCTAAAGATGACAAAGTCCCTGAAGGGAATTATTTTCCTCAGGGCCTCCTGTGTAGAGCCAATGTAAAAAAAAAAAATTATTGGGTGACTGATAGTATTTTTGTTTTTATATTGTGTTAAAGCCAAGTCGGTCGTGAAAAATCAAATAAAGATATGAAAAGTTTCATGGAGAAATAAAACAGACAATTTTACAAGTATCTACCCCTATTATTACTAATGCCATAGAATTAAAAAAAATCTTTGTAACTTCATAAAAATATATATCTGAGTAGGTTATTTCTGCCATACGTGCTTAGTGCTAAGAGTTAAAAATTAAGTATGTATGTATGTAAATTAAAATGACTTAAAATTACCACATTTTACTGTTCTGTAAGGAATTTGAAATCTTAACGTTGGAATAATAATAATTACTGCCTAAAGCACCCAGGTCACGGTAATTGTCATAATTTTTATTGAATCATTGATTTTTGGGTGACAATAATTATTCAAGTCAGACGTGTGGATGACATATCTAAACCATACGGTTTTCATGTCAACACCCTTATGGTCGACTCTATCAACACAAGTATTGCCGTTTGGTCATTTTACGGATAAATGATTCACAACACCACGCGACGTTTATCATCGCAGAACATAAATTACTTTAACGGTCTACAAACCGACCAAAGTGATATTCTAACGGAAGATGTTTACAGTGATTTATAAATCGCTTTTAAAATTTACAAGAAGAGCGATTTGATGGATTTTTACAGAAATTTTACTCAGTGGTGTTACTCAGAAAGAGATAGATTGGGCTGAGGAGTCGATTTTTTTTTATGCAGGAGTTGATTTTTTTTACAATAGATACATGAACCCGATCACCCCTGCTAAGTCACCAAACACAGCGAACCACTTGGTGTTGCTATCCTACGGCAGAGGTTTTGGTTATCCAATAAGTTTTTCTTTTAAATTCTTTTAAATTCATTAATTTCTCAACTATTACCTTATAGATGTTATTTTACGTACAAAAATATTTATATACCGATCGTCCCGTTAATTAATCAGGCATTTTCCAAATAATTAGTTTTGAGATAACGAGGAAAGCACAGTGCAAGGCAGAAAGAAAACGGTTATCCTTCTTCCTTGCACCGTCCCAACTCATTGCCTAGGTAGGCTGTTGGGGTCGGCTCTTCTCGTTCTCAGCTTCTTCGGTTCTGATTATCGCTTTAATCCAGGCCGTTTCTCTGTAGAATTTTGGAGCATTGAGTCATCCAGGGGATCTTTGGTCTATTTCTGGATGACTGTCGAAGAAGCTCCATAGGCATTGCCTGCTTCACTGTGCGATCTGGTGGTCTCCGTCTTATGTGCCCATACCATCTCAAATGTCGCTCCTCCAGCTTACTGTTTATGTCCTTTACACCCCTTTATCCCTCCCGGTATTATTTTAGATTTTATTTAATATGCAAAACATGGACATCTGTAAATAATGTGTGATTTGTAGTGAGCATTCGTGTATTGTTTTCCTCAAAACTTTTTTTATTTTTTTTATTTTATTGAAATAATAATTTAATACATAGTATCAACAAACAAGTCCTGCTAAACAAGTATTTGGATGCAAATAAATATTTTTTTACTTAAAATGACGTCTAGGTAATAATTGAAAAATTTAAAATTTTTCTTTTAAATGCGACAATTTTGTACATTTAACCCTCCCTTGCCTGCGATGTGTATCTACTACACATTGCTTCTTGCACCTTTAATATCTTACCTCTTCTGCACCGTAAATATGGAAAATTCTGGCTTCAGATTGTAGGTAATCCTCCGTTATACATTTACCCATTAAATAAAATATTAAAAAATATTAATCAGTACCTTTCGGGCACATCAAAGATATTTTGTGAGAATCGAAAATAAATTCACCAATACAACCAAACATCTGGCATACGGATCAGCGCTGCGGGTGAAACAAATGCGTGAAGCGTGCGGCTAGTGCGACACTATGCACGTCTCACTCTCACCTACTTTGATATAAGTAAGCGCGAGAAAGAGAACCGTGTGGTTACTGGTCAGTCGTCAATCGTGTTTGTTCCTTCGGTTTCCCCCGCGGACGGCGCGGGCCCGCCGCCAGTGGCGCCAGTCGCCATATGAGCATAGTTTCTTTGAGCTACCGGTGTGTTTTTTCATGTTTTCGGCAATTAAATATCAATTATTATCATTTTTGACTTCAACTATAATGAAATATAGCGATTTGCTATGAATATTAATTTTTTCGGCTTTTACATCGACCATTTCTGCTTGTGTAGTGATTACACAGCACCGGAGCGAGCGGATTTTTTCAGCACAGTAAGGGAAAGGTGAATCAGTGATAAATACAGGTTTTTACATTGGAAACTGTTTTTTTTTTTTTTTAATTTCATTTTGTTCTGTTTCGCTGCATATACATGCATGTTCGCACAGCCTTTGGTATTCGTAACATTTTGTACTTCAGCTGGTAATAACGGTCCGCTACATTAGTATGAAATTTTGAAATATCTTACTAGTGACCCAGAAAACCATCAACATTTTGTTTAATCCACTACAAGTTTTTCTGCATAATATTTGATTTGGTATTGTTTATGACTAGTCTGAGTATTGGACCAGATAAAGAGCACTCTTTTACATATAACTGCATGCTCCACTCAAATGCTGATTTTTCGGATATGTACGACTAATCAACAAGAAGATCGAAATATCGAATGCATTATTAACGGAGAAGAAGAAGAATGGTATTTGGGAGTTAATTTAATTCCACGGTTTAGAAAATGCCCAATGTCCAGCGCATGGTTCTACACGCCTCTGCTTATAATTCAATATGAGAAAAATATTACAAGACGCCCTCAGAATGACGAATGAGACGATAAAAATACGATTTGTACCCAAGCTTCGGATGTCAATCACAGATGTCTCCACGGTATAATTTTGCGGGGGTTTTTTGTCACCCAAGTTGAGTACATTTGTGATTGATCATCGGATTCGCAATTTTACATACTTCAACACCTTTGTCACGGCACAATCCTTCTGAAAAACTGGTCGAAACGTTTTGAAAGATATCTAATTCTAAAATATATTCGAGGAAACTCAGAAATGCGTACAAAATACTTATCATTCAATTATATACCTACTAAGTATCTGACGAAAACAAAATAAAATCGTAAATAATTATACTCACAGTCGCTTCCGCCAAACAACTAATTTATAGCTAAATTGAATTTTTGAAAATGATTTGTGATTTTTTACATAAGCTCCACAAAGGCCCCGAGGAAATTAATTTCCCTCAGGGCCTTCGTCATCTTTGGGGATCTGTGTGGAGGTTCTTTTGAGGAAAGGAAGGAGAGAAAGTTTTGGAAAGGAAAAAAAGTATAATTAGTGAGTAGGAGCCTGAGGGTCAGTTTGTGACTGACATATGAATCCGTCCCTCCCATCTGCGGTGCAAGACGATTTTCCTTGTGAGTCTTGCTGGAGAGATCAAACGGTTTCTCACAACCATTCTCTCCCGATCCGGCCTGGTAGGCCAGCTGATGGGAAGATGCATACACCGCCAAGACCTGGACAAACCACACCCCGTGAACCCGGACACCCCTGCTAAGTCACCGAACGTATCGAAGCACTTGGGGTGTTGAGTATGCAAGAAGAATAAGTATCGGACGCCCGAGGAAGACACGGCACGATCAAGTGAACCAGATACTTGAGTCGGGCCATGTCAGGAGTCGGAATAATAAAAGAGCATGTATAAGAAGATAATTGAATGTGAATAAAGCAAGGAGTGTCTGCCAAGACCAAGTTGTTTGGCGGTCCGTCCTCTCTGCCTACCCCTGTAGGAAACGGCGTGTCGGTTAGTTAGTTAGTTAATTCGACATTATTAGAACAGGTAATATAAAACAGTTAATATAACACAGTTAATTCGACATTATTAGAACAGGTAATATAACACATTTAATTCGACGTTATTAGAACAGGTAATATAAAACAGTTAATTCGACATTATTAGAACAGTTAATATAACACAGTTAATTCGACATTATTAGAACAGGTAATATAACACAGTTAATTCGACATTAATTAAACGTTTGCACAAAAAACCTCACGATGAAGAACAAATGTTTTGAAAATTTCACAAATAACACGTTGCACTGAAAACTGAATGTAACTTTCAGCACAATATTCCTTTTCGTTCCCTGAAGAACATAATAAATTGAAAGCTCTGCTGGATTCGTTTAAAAACCAATGATGGCTATCGTTGGAAATAGTCCATTGGGGCCACGAAATCAGCTTTACATACAGAGTGTTTGCATGATTATTTTTTTTGTATAGTGAAAATAAATTTACCATTATTAAATTTGGTCTCCAGTTACTAATAATCAAAAATCGCAATTTTGTATAATACACCAGCTACCTAGCATGTACCCGACTTTGCTCGGTGTTATCAATGGTTTGGAGAAAAGTTTTGAGGTTGTGATTTCTAGTAAACTGGGTGTAGTTTTAAGGTGGAAATAATGTTGACTGGACAACTCAACAATTTGCAACTTCATCACTCCTTTAAAAAGTGATAAAAAACATATAGTTAAATATATCACTTTTGGTTAGGTTTTGAGATATTTTTTAAAATTATTTTTTCAAACTTTTAATGACTTTACTTTACAGGTTGTTGAAATGCCACTTTGTTGTGTTGTCATGGAATAATAACAGCAAAGAAAATTGTAACATAAAGAAAAAACAGAGGACACACAAACCGCGCCAGTAGGTGGTGCACGGAAGAGGCTTCAAAAAGAAGAAATTATTTGAAAAAAACTAACTAATTAATTATTACACCGTTTAAAAAAATTATCACGATTAAAGAGTATTTAAAAAAAAAAAATTTAATGGTTTTTTTTCTTTTTTTTTCGAGCAATGCCGGTGAGTTACACAACTCATTTTTGGACAGGAGGAACTTACAATTCATTGGCAGGAGTTACAATTTTACAAAGGTATTTTTATATCAAAATATAAGTTTTACATTCAGTACAGCAAAAAATAAAAATAATAAAAATATAAATAAAGACAGGTTAAGTAGAACAAAGAACAAGAGAAAGCAAGTAAAAAGAGAAAAACAAGGATTCGAGTATATAAGGTAGAACAAAAATGACAAGACAATAACACACTTTCATTTTTAAATGTAGTTAAAAAATATTCTTGGTTGTGTTGGTTATATTCTTGGTTCGTGTTAAACATATATCGATCTTCGGGCATAATCTATTAAATGTGCTACAGCTTCTTCTTATAAATACATTTTCAAGTTAATTTGTATTGCTCTTAGCAATATAAAATGTATCCAGAGTCGAGTAACTCTTTTTGGACATCTGAAATGAATATTTGGTCGTAAGTATGGGCTATCAATATAGTTATGAAGTATCTTACTGAGCGCCCTTTAGGTGATTTTTCACGAAAATGGCGCTACACAAATTAGCAAAACATTATTATTAATAGATCTTATCTTTTTTTTTAATATATTTTATTATCATTATTATGTCTCGGCGTTGATCGAGAGATTTAAGGTTTATGGGGACATAGTTTTCATAATTTGTACTCGAAAAGACATATTTTATAAACTTTTTCTGAACTCTTTCTAGATTTGCTTTATACGTAGAACAATGAGGATTCCAAACTGTTGAAGCGTACTCTAGGTGGCTTCTAACATAGGATATGTAGAGAATCTAACAAATTTTACTGTCAGGATTTTATTGGTCAACGCAAATTTCTTCAGCGAACAACATATTTTTCATCTTTGTAATGTTCTTGATATTAGTGTAAGAGCTCGTCTATAGGTGGCACTAGGTGGTAGTTTAGCTGTCGGTATTACCGAGTCCGAAGGTATAATAAATGAGGTGGAACCTCAAGGTCGGGGTCAAGATTATTTCAACCGCATGCTAAATAAGACATTGGATCCCACCTAAGAGTATGGATATTAGAGAGACGGCATGTCAAGTGTGCCTGCGCGCTCCAAGTGTGCCTTTTCGAGTATTCTACCCACACGGCTGACATTGGCTGTCACCATGTAAAATGGCTGCTGTCGTAAAAATGTCGGAACGTATTAAACGGCCAAAAACCAGCAGTCTTTGGGTAAAATTCTCGAAAAGGCACACTTGGAGCGCGCGGGCACACTTCACATGCCGTCTCTCTAATATCCATACTCTTAGGATCCCACTGTCAATCTATCGCAATAAAGTCCAAAATGTTTTGTTGACCCGAAGTTTTTATTAAGAGATTGACACAATCCTTGAGTTACCACAAACATGAGCCGTGAAGCTTTTAAATATTCATTCAAATATTAAAATTATGATAATAATTAAGAAATGTCGGATTGATCGTTGCATATTTTTTTCTCTATGATTGCCATAGAATTATATGAATAAATGAAACTTGTGCAAAGCAAGAAGCAAAGTACGTACCACTATTTGATTTTTTTAATTCATATTTTTATAAGAAAAACTCTCTTTTTAACTTTTGAAGGTACAATATTAAGGTATAATATTGTTAATTCTGAAATTTGAAATATGAAGTTGACAATTACGACAGTCTCATAATAGATCGCAGTAGCCCAATTGGTAGAGGTGTATGTCCCGGTAAGACGTAAGGTTCTGGGTTCGAGTCCGAGTTGCGACCTTGCGATTGTTATCTTCTTCTTCAATGATTTTTTTTTACATTAACTCCACACAGGAGGCCAGGAGGAAAATTATTTCCCTCGGGGCCTATATCATCTATGAAGATTCTTTGTATAGGGTCTATTTGAGGAGAGGAAGGAGTGAACATGGGTCTTTAACATACCCATGTTTTAAGAATGAGGAAACACACAGGCCGGCAAATCGTTCCACAGGCGAGCTGTTGAACTTAAGACCGAGTCGTATAAGCGACCCGTTCTCATTTGACAAATTTCAACCTTGTACATATATTTTGCGTGCATTTGGCGTGTTTCCCGACTATGCACCGGTGACTTAATCGTGTAATGAAATAAATACCCCGGAATTTGATTTGCTTTTTAGCAGAAAAGATTTCCCCCTTTATTTAGAGTTTGTTCTTATCTAAATGTGTTCAGCTTATCAAATCCGATACAAACATGAAAAGTTACTCCAAAATTGAAAATTCCCGCGGAAGCCAGAGTCGACTCCGATATTCTGACGTCATTTCCGGATATCCGTTCTCCCTGTTTTTAGTAGTATCCGCTTTGGTGTAAAAGCATTGGATAGGAGTTGTTTTTCGCTAGAGATATGTAAGATTTTTAAATGTATCCACCAGGGTGGGCCTTCATAGCTTTTTAGATTTACACACGATAGAGATCTCAAAAATTGTGCAATCGATTAACGATATTGCTTAGGTGATTCCATAATGCTGTTGTCCCAGTAATATATATATAAAGGTGAAAGTTTTCAAAATCATTCGCCTTTCTTGTTGAGTACCCTACTAAGAGTTATATATTTTACTACAAATTATTATGCTGCTTAAGGGGTTCTCACTATCCTCCCAATAGCTTATCTATACTAATAACGATCATTTTCGATCAAAGATTTACGGTTTGTTTATTTATTAAGTTGGAGTTTATAATTCGGTACTCGAACTTATGAATAGTGGCTATATATTGGATAAGTTGGACGAGTTTTCTAACCACTGCGAGTATTTTATTTTTATTTTTAATAATATTCGTTATTAGCAGTGGCGGCCCGTGACTTTTGGTGAGCTAGAGTGCTAATATTAACAAAAATGGCATTATTGATGTCGTTGTAGCCAAAAATATTTTTTATTTTTTTTTCGAAAATTTATTTTTTGTATGAAGATTTTCAGGAAATCTGTGCGGCGCACGGCAAAACTGAAATTTGAAATGCCATTTTTGTTAATATTAGCACTCTAGCTCACCAAAAGTCACGAGCAGCCACTGGTTATTAGTGTAGATAAGCTATTGGGAGGATGGTGAGAAACCCCCTTAGTCTTGAATAGCTTCCAATTTAACCAAAACTAACATATTTAATATCAAAACAAAATGGATACAAAACTAGAATGAAGAACTCGACATGACGCCAAAAACAGTGATGCCAAACAAGCAGGGCGTTTTGATTCCATGGAATTTTATTCATTTTTGTAATTGTAAACATTTATCTAACATAAAACTTACATTTTCAGAATCGGCGTTTGTTGATCTATTTCAATCCATATTTTTAAGCCAAAATATTTTTTAACGTTAGTTTCTTACTCCACCGTCGCGCAGTGTGGTGCCGTGATGATGATGACGCTCACACTTTGAGACTCCTGAGAGATAATCTCCAATCAAATACTTGTACAGCCCACCCTAATATCCATGTATAAAAATGGGACGGTTATTACTTATTACTTACAGTTACTAGATACTGTTTTCCTATCTTTAAATAAAATTCGCTCTCTGAGAAAAATGGCGATATCATTTTAGTTTGCAATGGAAGATTATTTTATCATCACAAATATTTACAAGGGACGGGGTCGTTAAAAACATTGGCAGAAAAATGAATCCTATACTATATTCATCACATTCCATTCAAGCGGCGGACTGGCGTAGTCTGTGCCATAAAATTGTGATGGCGGACAAGTGCCCTGGATAAATGCACTTCTTCTGCCAGGAATATTTCCGTAGCGCTGCAGTAATTCGGTAGGCGGAAGAGTGAGAAGGTTATTGCAGGTGACCTCTTTTCCCTTTGATTTTTTACATTAGTTAAGTATCTCAATACATAGTAATATAAAATTTTTAAAAATATATTTTTACATAGATATGTACAAAATATAATAATTCCAAACTTGCGTGTTATAAAATCAATTTTAAATTATTAAAATTATAATAATATATCTACTTGTTCTAATGTATATACTTATGAGCTGGGTTAAAATATAAAATTACGCATAGGTACTTATAGGAACATAATTTGTAGAATTCATGATTGATTGTTAATGTCGGGTTATCGGGATCGAAAAATTACTATTTAACCACTCAATCCGATTCCGGAGAATACTGCCTGCGTCACATTTTTTTACAGTTGGCACACCAAATATTGACCCCCCTCCGATGTAATAACGATTTCTAATTTGATCGCTTTTTGAAAACACAATCTCTTTCAACGGAACCAATATTCCCAACAGGTCTTTCATTGATATACTTGGTGAAAATCTAAGTGACCAGCTCAGGTACGGGGGCTCCATAGAAGTTAGTCTCTCAGAAGTTGGGCGTACTGTAAAGGGCTCGCAGTTACTTAACTGCTAACCCTGTACAAATTGGCGGCCACCTCTGGAGCCCCAAAATACCTGAAAAAATCCTCGACTCTGTAGAAACGATCGATCTGGTTAATTGATATCTTAACTATACTACAGGTACAACCTATCTACATAATATACGATAACCTATCTTAAAAATGGTACAGGTTCACTCCATCCAATGGGTGAAGTATAATTATTACTTCTGGTAAAGTTGTTTCACCTACGGCTATTATCTGTAGCAATGAGAATTCTAAGGTTGTCACAGTAATTATATTACCTCCTTCAACTAACTCGCTCTTCAGATGTGTCTTGGCACTAGGGATGTAATGGATATGAAATTTCGGATATGGTTACGGATACGCATTTACGAATAATATTATACCGATTATTTTTTTTTAAATGATAAACTAATGTTTAAGACATTTTATTGCTTATAATACTTGTTACCCTTTGTGCTTGCTATGCAAAAAAAATCTTGTCTTAAACATTAGTTTATCATTTAAAAAAAAAAAAACAATATTTGACGAGTTAAATTATTTCACCAAAAATGTAGGCATAATATGTCTCGACGCAATCTAGTGGGAGAGTTAGCACTTACATGCCTTTCCCACATAAAAATAAAGTTGGTTGTTTGCAGGTGAAAAAATGTAATTTACGATAATTGTTAAATAAAACACTAGGTACCCATATATTGAATAATTTGGCGGGTAAAAAAATAGATTTAATGGTAGAGCTCTTGACCGGCAATCAAAGGGGTGCGGGTTCGAGACCCGTCGACGATATGTATCTTTTGTCGGAAGATTTTTTCAATATGGATGAGTGTTTCAGGCTAATAATTGTTTAATATTATACCGGTTTCGAATACGGATACGGGTATGAAATTATTTCGGATTATTTGCTAGTTTCGGATAATTTCGGTTACGGATATTATAATTTTAAAATCATAAAAGTAAATGTTTAAATTAAACTAGACTTAGACGCATTTTTCCTTTTGTCAAGACTACAACAATTTATTTACACAACAGTCTTGGCACTATATAACGTATAATAAGGAAATTATTCAGTCGGATCATATGAAAAGCTTTCATACTATTACAAAGGTTGTGTGGAAATGGTTCTTGTCAATTTATAAAATACTATTATATCAAATGAATTGAAAATTTATTTGAACAAATTGTACACCTAAGGCGCTCGGCTGACGAGGCAACTGAAACCAAACTAAAACCGGCTGGTTTCTATGTCTTGATTGGTCAAAAAGCTTGTTTAACCATAGACGAAGAACAAAGTGGCAACTAGCAAGGGCCGGCCACGGCAATCAGCAGTGCGAGTCGCGAGTCACCGCTTGCGTAACCATTGACAACGGGGTTTTGAGTGATTGTGTAGTGTGCGGGCCATCACATTGTCATACAAATACAGTTGCCAGTTGACAGTTTTCAGTTGCCTCAGTGGGCGGATCGCCTTAGGCCCTTCGCGAAACCGAACCAAACTAAAACTGGTTGGCAACTGCATTGGACATATCGCAAATTACTCGAAAACTGACAGCTCACGAGGCGCAACCATGGCAACCAGTTCATGTTCAACCAACGTTCATAACAGTAAACATCGTGATATTTCCCCGCTTGGGATAGATTTTTTGATTCGCACTCCTTCCTAAGTTCAAATTCTTGACTTTTGTTGTATCGGCATAGTAAGCTCCAGGCATTGAAAATCATTCATGTCACCTGACACATAGTGCAAGTGACCATACTTCATAATAGGTATATGTACTTAAGTGATTGGTTTTGAAATGAGAATATACATAGTTCCTACCGGGATGTCGCTTATTCAGTACCTACCACTACTATCATCTTTTGCTGGAAAAGTATTTGAAATTTAGAACATTGGCAAGGAAAATAGCAAATTCGAGGGGATTTTTTTTTAAATACAGAAGAAGAATTAGGACTACCAGGGAAGCGAGTTTTTCGTGTCCATAATCTCGTTTTTTACTTAAAAGAAGTTATTCAACCATATAGAAATTGAACACTATCATTTTGTGTTTACTCATGCTGCACGGAGAAAAACGTTATTCGAAAAAAACGATCATTTTAATAGTAAAAACGGTTAAAAACGGGACTGAAGTTCTTACGAACAAATTAACAGGGTTTCAATGTTTATTGGCGGAACATGTAAGAATAATTTGTTGGTATACGTACGAAATTACGTATACATTGTATACAATAGACATTGAAACCCTGTTAATTTGTTGGTAAGAACTTCAGTCCCGTTTTTAACCGTTTTACTATTAAAATGATAGTTTTTTCGAATAAAATTTTTCTCCTGATCTATATAACTATATTGTGATTGTGTTGTATTATCGCAGAGATAAAGTGATAAACCGTAGGTTATCCTCATTCCTTGCATCCATTGTTTTTCCTACACATATTATCACCCAATTCCAGCAAACAGCATTCCGGGTATTTAGTATTTATAGTCCTTTTCCAAGTGCATCAAAAGCTATTATTCGTAAGCATTTTCGGATGCAACAATATGTATATATACGCTCTAGTAAAATACCACAAGAAAAATTACTTCCTTCACCTTCTTCTACCCCCAAATCCTTCACCTCCCCAATACATTCAACATTACAAATACCCAATTCTTGATGCTTTGGCCAAATAAAATATTGCGTTGCATGAGTACGGACTATAGAAATATAACGACAATATTCCGACGAAATCAATGATATTAAATACATTTAGCAGTCAGCAAAAAATGTATGACGACACTTTTTAAACGATATTTTCCAAGCAAATTCTGCGCCGAATATGCCGATAAGGGACTTATTGCCCGAAAATCATTGGAGAAATAAAATACAGAACAAAAATATACAGTATAACACTTACATGCCATCTTACCACATGACCCGTCTTACCACCCATTCCATCTTAAACCTCATACCCCTTTTTAGTAGGTACGTTTCAACTGTCCCAATACCACTAAAAACCGCTTATGCGTGAAATTGTGATATAAGGCAAAAAATAAACATTTTTACGGCCAAATTCAATAAAGGGTATAAAGCGTAAAATAGAATTGTAAGAAAGTTTGTAACCACTACCGTGACATCTATTGGATTCAGATAAAAGGTCATAACATAACAATAAATCCATGGAAATAATAATAATTTTCTACAATATATCGTAATCTCTGTTTGATGTTTTATTCTTCTTTAAGTTTTTTTTATGTGAGTACAGAACATGAGTCCCAACCGTCTGGAGCCAATGATACTGGCGCACACGGAGAAATTTGTTATTCTAAAATACGATCATTTTATTCGTAAAAACGGTTAAAAACAAGACTGAAATTCTTACGAACAAATTAACAATGTTTCAATGTTTATAGGCGGGAAAATGTAAGAATAATTTGTTGGTATACGTACGAAATTACGTATACCAACCAATTATTCTTACATGTTCCCGCCAATAAAAATTGAAACCCTGTTAATTTGTTCGTTCCCCCAACATCTTAGCCCATATGAGACTCCTCAGGTTGGGATGGGCTGGGCATGTACAGAGAATGCCGGACAAACGCGTCCCAAAAAGAATTATGACTGGACACCCAGGTGGAAAGAGAAAAGTGGGAAGACCCAGACTGAGGTGGGAAGACGAGGTAAGAGGGGATGCGGCACAGCTTCTCCAGGTAACAAACTGGAAGTCAACTGCTGAGGACAGGAGGAGTTAGAGGCGAATGTTGCGGGAGGCCAAAGCTCGATATGGGCTCTAGCGCCATCGAAGAAGAAGAAGAAGTTAATTTGTTCGTTAGAACTTCAGTCCCGTTTTTAACCGTTTTTACGAATAAAATGTTCATATTTTAAAATAACATTTTTCTCCGTGCATCCCCAATTAGTGGGGTATTTTGTAAGGCTGAAGGTTGTGGGGAGGGAAGGATAAGGGAAAGAAGAAGGTAGAGAATTATCTTGTCACCAAATACTGCTATAGGGGCTTTTACAGGGATTATAGATTATAAAATACTATGTTATCGAGGATTACACATACGTAGAATTTATACCAAAAGTTATAAAAGTGAAAAAATTTTAAGAATATACAAGTAGTTTTTGAAGAATATAGCGTGAAACCGTGAAATATTTTAAACAATAGAACATTTGACAATAACATAGAACAAAATATAATATAAAACATTACAATAACACGTCAAATCGTTAAATATATTATACCCATGTTACAATAATTTGTAGGATTCCACAAAGTGTTGGCATTACTTTAAACATTATTTTCTTATTTGTGGTCTTTTTCCAGGGAAATACTGAAATTATCTACCACTATGGAACGTGTATTGAGTAAATTATGTAAAAATATCTTCAAATAATCATAATTAGATTTGATATCGCGTCTTTAGGATTCGTAGCAGAGGATCGTAACCACTTAACCATTTCATTACAATTATGTAATATCACAAAAGATACACAATATGAACGGTATGAGTCAAAGTAATTTATATCAAGGTTAGTTAGTTGCAAACTACTACAAAAATAATCTTTATCAACGCATAGCTTATGGAACAAAGGCAATATTTTGAAAGGACGTGTTTGGTGACAAGATCTGAATAGCCAGGTATTTCCTCTTTCCCATCGCCTTCTCCTCCCCACCACCTTCAGACTCACAACAACCCATAATTGGAGATGCCTTAGTCTCACTGGCTCCAGACGGGAGCGGTTGGACTGTTGTGCGGTATTCATATAAAAAAATGCCACGGAAGCCCTCAGATTAATTTTATCAATCATGAGATATGTAATAGATAGATATGTGAGATATGTCTACATACAGTATGGAACTTCAGTAAAAAAATATGGTTTAAAATATCTATATAATTTTTTATAAAAACAACTTTTTATCTTTTGAAGATTAATCCATCAATGTAATATATCATTGAAGAATAAGATAACAATAATATTCTAAATTAAAATATAAAAATGAACAAGACACAGAAAAATAAAAGAAGATAATGGTCGCAACTGGGTTCGAGTGCCAGTTGCGACCATTATCTTTTATGTAAATGTTTAGACGTGAATAAATGTGTGTGTTTGAATGTATTCAACAGTAATACTGCTAGTTTGAATGTATGCTTGAATGTACATGTTTCTGAATTATATGTTTATATGTACACAGTATGTGTGTTTGAATGTATGCAGCAGAAATACTGCCAATTTAAATGTTTAAATGTGAATGAATGTGTATGTGTTTGAATGTATGCAGCAGTAATACTGCTGGTTTGAATGTATGCTTAAATGTACATGTTTACATGCGAATGTTTGAATGAATGTAATAGTAATACTGCTCGTTTGAATGTATGCTTGAATGTACATGGTTCTGAATGTATATGTTTACATGTGAATGAATGTGTGTGATTGAATGTATGCAACCGTAATACTGCTAGTTTGAATCTATGCTTGAATGTACATGTTTCTGAATGTACCTATATGTTTACATGCGAATGAATGTGTGTGTGTTTGAATGTATACAACAGTAATGCTAGTATGAATGTATGTTCATTTGAATTACAAGTTCTTGTAAAACACAGGCGGCAAAACGAATGGATATAATTGCGAGAAATGTTGTTTAAATTTTTTTAAATATATTTTAATCATTTCTCTATAATCTAGAGTCTGTAGAATGTTGAGAATGCTGTAAGGGTCTATAACCGGACAATACGGGAAATTTGTCCCTTTTAAATCAAATTCTAGACGTATTCACTCTTTTTTACAAAAAAAAAAACATAAATTGTATTTGAAAGATTGTTATTTTATCTGGTAAAAGCAATTTTAAAATTTTGAAAAACTAAGTTTATTTTTAATATGCTAAGGTTATACCGTTGGTCGTTGGCAAAGTTGTTAAATTTTCAAACGAAATATTGTATTATACAACACAAATTTCAAATCATATAATCATACAGCAAAATAAATCAATACATAGTCTAGTAAAGACACTTTTCAGAATTTTAATTTTAGTTCAATTAAAATCATTTAAAAATAAATCCGAAAACGTTGTTTGTGACGAAAATACCTCTGTTTTTCTATTTATTTTAGGTCTTACAAACTAAAATATTTAAAAAAATTTTTACACACTTATTTTCTTTAGACATTATTGAAAAATCATAAATATTTATGATCAAAAAATACTTACAAGAAGTACACGATATTATATAATTTGTGTTATGAGCATTTTTATTACTTACTTGAATGTAGGTATATATTAAAGCAAGTTTTTTATGAAATAAATCGGAATCAAATTTTTAGTTTCAAAAATTTGATACGGGAAATAATCGATCTTTCTCATCGGAACCTCCCTGTACAGTTGCAAGGATTTTGGAACATTAATTCTCAGCCGCTGGTCCATGCGACTAAATGTTCACTTTTATGCTAGATAACATGCACAGCTGAAAGTTTCTTGTAAAAATTCACGATCTCTGCTCCCATACATTTTTGAACGTGAGAAAAATTATGAAGACTATTATTCTGTTTATAACCACGAAATTTTATCTAATTTAATAATACCTGAAGACTATGGAAAAAATTATAAAGACTTAAAGCTGAAGTAAATAATTTTAATAATGTGGTTCAAACTGCTGTACATAAACAAATGTCCTAAAGCAAAATCAAAAATTACATTGTTGTTATTGTAAACGGTTCCATGTCTAATCGGACTATAAGATCTTAGCGTCTGAATTCCCATAGAAAATAGTATTCAGACACGATACTTCCTCACATGATAATTCATCACATCGTAACTCACATTAACCTAACCTCACCTAACCTAACCTTTCCTAACCTAACCTAACCTAAATTTACCTAACCTAAGGTTAAAAACCTCAATTATCAGTTTTCGACGCTTCGAGACATGATGAATTATCATGTGAGGAATTAACATCCCATGAAAAGTTTGTACTCAATATTCATACACTTAAAAAAATTCCACTGAACAATCTGGTCACCATTGTAAACATATTTAAAACTATTAAAACTAATTTATTACCTCTACGAGAAACTATATCTGCAAACTTTCATATGTTATTTTTATTAAATCCATTTTTAGTAAACGAATTAAGAAACTTTACGATCGTAAAGATTTCAGATCATTAAATAAATAATACATTTGTTCCATTAGGAAGTTAAATTAATTCAGTAACGTAATAATGTAAAAGAAACCGATAAATAAATCTAGAAGAAAAGTTAAATCGGTTGAGAGTTTGAGATTATTATCTGGAACCTTTGACCAACAAATTGTAAACGTGAAATAATGACAACCCGACGTGTTTACCCCAAATAAGGCTGTATCGGGAAAATGTGGACCACTACAGTTACCCCAGTTGGACAAGGTTCTAACTGACTTTTTTTTTTTAAATAACCATTGAATGAAAAAACATTTTTTTTTGCTCTTTTCTATTGTCAAAATAATTTTCAAAGCCAACTGTATTGTATTTCCATAAATACTTTTGACGGCCGGCGTAGTCCAGCGGTAGGGCGTAAGACTTCCATTCCGAAGGCCGCGGGTTCAAACCCGGCGTGCGCAAATAAATTTTATTTAATTGATTTGTGTTATTTCACAATTAAATTTAAAAAAAATAATATATAGTATATTTGCGGCACGTTACAGAATGGAAGATACTCTCAGTATCGCCCTGGTGTAAGACCACCATTCAGAATTGAAACGTTGCTTGAAATGGCTTTAGCCGTGTTTAGTGACTAGATCTGAATAGCCAGGTACTTCCCCACTTTCCTCTTCCTCGTCCCTTCCCTTCCCCATTTACCTTCAGCCTCATAACATACCCCAATTGGGGATGCCATATTCTCACTGGCTCCAGACGGGAGCAGTTGGGACTCTTTTCGCTATAAAAAAAAAAAAAACTTGTATGACAATGTTTTAACATCAAGTTTTAAAACCTTCCATTTATTTTACAAGATTTTAACATAACTTTGAACCCTTTTGAAATTGTCATCCTGTTTGATTCTGTCAATTGATCGTTTTTACGATGCGCAGTGTAGTTAGATTTTAGTAGGGCAGGGTTCTAACTGCGAGTTGCCATGCTTTGAGGTGTCAAAGTTTGCAAAGACGAATTCTCATTATTTTTTTTAACAATTTCTGATTTTGACATTCAATCTTGTGTGGTTAAATCATGGGAAAATACATAATTAGAACGCGGCCCTATATTTAAATGGTGATAGGGAAATGTGCTTTATGTATGTGTGGTTATACCCTGGCCTTCTATGTATGTGCATGTTTAGGTAAGTTCTAAAATGGTTTGCATACGTATTTAAAATATGTTAAATTAAAATAATTTGAGTAAGATTCAATCTCCAAAAGAAGTAATCGGTAAATATATTACGAGAAATCATCTTTGCAAACATTAACTTCCCACATTCCAACCATAGTGACTCACTTCTACTTGTAAGAAGGTACCGTAAGAGACACTCACTTTATCCTTCAAGTGGTAACTTTGCTCATCTAAAATAAAAAGTTTATAAATTGCGTCAAAAATTATGTCAAAAGTTCTAAGAAGCGTTTCCTTAGTGATACATTTTGTCACATTCGAATAATTAGAAACAAATATGTACTTATACTTGTTAACATCCTTTATAAGTATATTTATTTTCTTAATTATTTTTTTTCTTTTACTTTATACTGTAAAGGTACTACTCTCCAATTAAAACACGAGAAATGTTTTCTAAGATTCTTTAACAACAAACTACTTTATTGTAATTAGTTTTAAGACCCAAGGTTTTCTTCTTTAAATAAATATCTCCCTCTGGTTTTAATCCTGGGATTGGTTTGCAGCAATTTCCTCTATTTTTCTCTTCCATGCTTCCCTGTCTTGTACGGCTCTTTTGAAGTCTGCATATGATGAGCAGTGCATGTCCACCAGCAGGTCCTCCAGGTGCTCTCGGCGTGGGCGTCCCCTAGAGTTTGTCCCCTCGGTCATACCCTCCATTATGGCATGCAAGATGCCTTCTTGTCGTATTATATGGCCGATCCATCTTGCACGCCTTTCGGACAAGGTCCTAAGGAGGTGCCTTCCTCCTTCGATTCTTTGGAGAACCTCCTAATTTGTAATGTGGTCTCTCCAGTTAATTCCTAATAGTCTTCTATAGGACCACATCTCAAAAGCCTATAGTCTCCGTTTATCTCTTTCGGATAGGCACCATGTTTCGCAGCCGTACATCAAGATACTCCATACATAGGTCTTGATGAGGAGTATTCCCAGTTTTAGGTCTTTCTATTTGATTCTATTATTTTCGACCTTTTATTGAATGCAAGCCTAGCCTGGTGTATACGGCTGTCGACCTCGCTCCCGAGGTAGACAAGCTCCTTGGTGATCTTTAGTGGAACTCCTGACATCTCTATTTTCATCTGATATTGCATTCGGCCTACAGCCAGCAGCTTTGTTTTGTCTTTATTTATCTTCATGTTGTAGTTGTTTTGAAGAATGCTTTGCATGATAGCAATATCGTCAGCAAACCTTATCATATCCACCTTTTGTCCGTATATCTTTACACCTTCTCTGTGGCTCATTCTCTCTCTCAAGTCATCAATCGCACTATAGGCGTTAAAAAGAACAGGTGACAGAGACCATCAAATAATATATGTATTTCAAATAAAAATAAAAAAGGACAAACCGGATAACGTCTTTTCTGATATGCTCTCAAATCTCTTTGTTGGTGGACACCTAACTCCTAGCTCACCTGGATTCTAAACTGGAGGGGCGAACCTATCTACTAGAGACATCACTAGAATTTATAAAGTTTTTGAGCTCCTAGCACTAGTATCATCTATGTTACGAAGCTCAAACTATCACATTACCAAAATTCCACCGATAAAATATATGTCACTAGCCCCCATCATCATCATCATAGCGATACATAAGCTTTCGATTTATCATGTAATCTAGAGATCCAGTCTTTCGCAGTCTTTGGAACCGAAAGAATCTTACAATGGTTTCATGCTCAAATTGATTTTAAAGTTCGTGATATATTTTAATAACCCAGGTACGGGACATACGTCATTTCTATGTCTAGGAAAACGAGCTTTTGTATCCAAGCGGTTAATTCCATATATTGGTTGCAGTTTTAGCGGTAGTCAAAAGATTTTAGGTCGTATTTTTCGTTTAAAACCGACAATTTTCGTTTCCATTAAACAGCAAACACTCGTATATCCAAAAAAATCAGCAGTATCGCATTTTTCGAGCAGATTCAAATTTGACCATTTCTGTTCATTGAGCAAAGTTACCCCTTCAGGGACAAACTAAGTAAATTTTATGATTACGTTTACGTTCACATTTCATAGCTTCCAGTTTTACGTTCGCTTTTCAGGATTATCGTGGTCGGCTTTTGTAAACTTTATTACCTTTTATAATGCCTCATAACTATTTAAGCTTTTAAACGAGACCATGATTTCGCTGCAAGGAATAAAGTTTAAGATTGTGCATACACACTTGAAGAATAATTGCATTATTTTCCCACCGAATAACTCATAAAAGCATTAATTTTCTTCACATTTAAGTACCAGATTTCAATTATCTTTTTATCTATGTAGCTGTTTGTCTTGGAAACTAAAAGCTCGGAAATTTTTTTTTTTAAAATTAAGCTTAGATATTTTTTTAAGTTTACATTTTGTTCAAGTTTACATATTTTTGATACCGAAGGCGGGTCCTACCCACCCCTAATACCTTTTTCTTTCCAGGAACTCTCTTCACACATCATCCCCAAATATGACATACATTATTTTTGAAAAGAAATGCAAACATTTCCTGATTACGAATAACCGGTGCATAGTCGGGAAACACGCCAAACGCGCGCCCAACATATGTACACAGTTGACATTTGTCACATGAGAACGGGACGCTTCTACGACTCGTTCTTGTGTTCAACAGCTCGGCTGTGGAATGATTTGCCGGCCTCTGTGTTTCCTCCCTCCTATAACATGGGTCTCTTCAAGACCCACGTTCACTCCTTCCTCTCCTCAAAAAGACCCTCCTCACAGCATCTTCAAAGATGACATAGGCCCTGAGGGAAATTATTTTCCTCAGGGCCTCCTGTGTGGAGTTAATGTAAAAAAAAAAAAAACCTGACAATATTTGAGAATCTCCTACTACCACCACAATAAGCGGAAAATGTTGCTTGTATCGTGATGGAGGACGTAGCCAGCCAAGAAATTGAACACGCGACGCCTGGGCATTACTCAAACGCGATGCCCACTCAGCCACCGGACTTAGGCCATGAGGGGAGTTATTTTCCACATGGCGTCCTGAGTGGAGCTAATGTAAAAAACAATATTTGGAAATCTGTCTTTTTGCTTTACTTATTACAGTTTCCCCTACAAATGCAATTACTCATATATTCGTACATCCTATATCCGATTAAAAGCTTTTATTTCTGATATCCACAACTTTTTATCAAAATCAAGCAATCAAACCTTAACCCGCCATTGGTGCCGTATATGTCTATGAGACCGGGTGTTTTAAAAAATTCGAATAACTTTATCCCCCGTTATTGTTTTTTGTTGCAATTTTGCGTAGCTGCCGCATTACACGCCCCCCCACTATCAGTTACTGACGAAACTGATTAGTGAACACACATTGTGTATTTTTTTTTTACTAACCGGTCGGTGAGACAGTAAGTAAAATAATCAAGGATGAATTTTTTATTTTTCGCGTATTTTTTACCTGGTTATTTTTTTATTATTATTATTCTATTGTGTTATATACATATATATGTATATTTGACGGAAACAAAATAGAAAAAACAAGTATTCTTGCCATAAATGTCAACAACATTTGTGTTTGAACACGTAGTGCCGTATTGCAGCAGCTGTTTACCTGAAGAAATTTAGTTTTTGAGATGTATTTTTTTGTTATTTTTGGTTTGGAAGGATACTAATTTTTGTTTATTTTGTAAAAGAATGTCGAAAGCCTAAAAAATGTTATTTTCCTTTATGAATATGTTATTTTTTTTATTTTTTCTTAATTTAAAAAAAATGTATTACTAAAAACATTGTTATTTTTAATGCTCTAACTCAAAAATGTTGTGAACTTTAATATTGAAATAAAAGAGCTGACATTGATTAAATATCTTTGATTTATTGTTAAAGAGCGTAAATTAAAAAAAAAACACATGAACTATTAGTAACACGTTTCGAAAAATCTTCAGTTAAAACCCCGGTGCGTGAGACCGGCGTCACCATTGATCAGTCAAATTTGCGTCACCATTGGCGGGTTAAAAATAAGAAAAAAAATTCACTTGCGCAAAATGAATGTTCGCAGAACTTGACTACATCATTCAAGTAAATGCATTATCATTATTTGAGGGACATGTTGAAGTATTTATTTTAATTTTTGTAAGAAAAACTCTATTTTCATAATTTTTGAAGGTTATTCCCATAAATGTAATATATCATTGAAGAAGAAGATACCAATAATCTAAATTCAAATTATTAAATATTTATTTTGCGACCGTTATCTTTTGTTATTTTTCTGTATCTTGTTCATTTTCATATTTTAATTTGGATTATTAGTGTTATTTCTTCAATGGTATTTATTTTAAATTTATGGTTGTTACTCGCTGAGATGAAAATAATTGTGAAGAGAGGCAGTTACTGTTTTAATGCTATTTTAACGACTTGCATCACAGACACGAGCGGAATTGTCATAAAAGTAATGCAGAATTTATACTGAGTTGAGAGGAATACATTTATTTTGTGTGATTAAATAAATGTTAACATATATAGTTGGCTCATAATAATCACAGGATACTACTTATTAAATTCAATTAAGCTTTAATTAAAAAAAAAAAATCAAAATATATAGCAGTTATCGTTGAATAGTCCTGTTAACAAACGCATAACGAGGAATGCTAGCGAATCCAAGGCCGATTTTGCTAGGAACTCTTCGCACTTGCCCCGATTTTATGGTATATTAAAGTTTAAAAATCCTCCAAGCATACTAAAATAACTTTATTCGCTTTGGAAGAAAATAATGTGTCCTAATATTATTCCAGCTTGTCTTTTCGTTTCTTGCAAACATCATATTTTATCTGTAAAAATGCGCATCGCAAATTCAGGGTAAAATGTCATATTTTCGATTATCATAAGATATAAGTATCAACTGTGAATTTGACTTATTTTTATTTTGAATAACGCTTGTATAGCTGGAAAATATAGTAAAACTTAGGAATATTTTAATTTTCAATAACGCTTGTTTAGCTGGAAAATATAGTAAAACTTGGGAATACTTTAATTTTCAATAACGCTTGTTTAGCTGCAAAATGTTGTAAAACTTGGGAATACTTTAATTTTCAATAATGCTTGTTAAGCTGGAAAATATAGCAAAACTTGGGAATACTTTAATTTTCAATAACGCTTGTTTAGCTGGAAAATATAGTCAAACTTTGGAATATTTTAATTTTCAATAACGTTTGTTTAGCTGGAAAATATAGTAAAACTTAGGAATATTTTCGGATTTCTTCATAACATACCCTTATTTTATTTTTTAATATCTTTAGAGAGAAAAAAAATGTAATAAGCGGTAATTGTTGATTGAAACACTAGGTGTATATTGAATGATTTGGCGAGTAAGAGGTAACCTGCCGTATCTTAATGGTAGAGCTCCTGACCGGCAATCAGAGGGGTGCGGGTTCGAGTCCCGTTGGCGACATGTATCTTTTCTCGGGAGATTTTTTCAATATGGATGAGTGTTTCAGGCTAATAATTATTGCTTATAATATTTGTTACCATTTGTGGTATGCATAAAAAATCTTGTCTTAAACATTAGTTTATCAATAAAAAAAAAAAACAATTTGTCAGAATGTAAGTAGCTAACTGAGGAAACTAGATAAGATAGATACATACGATCTTCGTAAATATATAAACACATAATCTGATGAAAAAATACGATTTACAAAAACATAATATATATATATAACAAAATATATATAATATATATAACAAAAAATTAATAAAACATAATTCTGGAAAATACAAGTATTATATTACGAAAATAGTATCAGAAGGCGCATGGCGGGCCGCTCAGCGTTTTAGCTGACACACATAGAGTTAATTAATTTATAAGGCTTTGGAAGCATTAACTATAAAACATTTGTTATATTGAAGTGAATTATGCAAGAGTAGGTACCATTATTGGTAAAAGTGACAGACAGACTTTTAGGGAAATTGAAAATACGCCACCAGCGACATGTCATATATTTTATATTTCCGATGATAAACGACGACGTTTCGCAAAGCGTTTTATGAAACCCTAGGGGGCAGTTCAATTCTTTATAGATATCGTTGCGTACCCCAATAATGATAAAAAGTGTCCCGATGTTTGAAATCTTCCTAACAAAATATTTCATTACAAGCACAATATTTGTATTAACATGTTTTTTTACTTGTAAATTACCCATTCTTTACCCATATGCATTAGGTACTATAAAATCATTTCCAGTTAAAAGTTAAAAGCTTCTGCATAAACACGCAACCTGCAACACACAATTTTAAGAACATTGAATTGCATGCAAAAACAATTTTTTTTTTTTTTTTTATTCCAGAAAAAAAGACAATAACATTTTCACTTACTTAACTAGAATTTGCATAACATTATATTATCATACAACATATTATCATACAATATATTACAACACTATTCATTCACTTTCAATATTATTCATTTTCACTATGAGGAAGCTCATTTTCGTGTAAAAATAGCTTCTTACGAAAGGGCTTTGCTAAATAGCAAAACAAATAATTTGTTGGTACTTGCATGGTTGAATTTTTAGTACTATAGTACAAAACTGAAATATTTCGTACCCATTTCTTTGCCGTGCTATGCGCTACTGATTTCGCATATCAAATATTTTATTTTCAAATGTGAAAAAAGTTGCAAAAACCACATATGTTTTTTATTATTTTTACCTCAAACGTCAAAAAAAATAGTAGAATATAAGTAATTTATAAAAAACACATTCCTTTTTTTGTAGGGAATCAGCAAGAAAACTGTCACTTCACTTTTTGTTTTGTCTTCATCTCGTCATGCCTATATAACTAAAAATATAAACATTTTGCATTCATTGTTTATTCATTGCGAAATATAAATATTGATTATTAGAATGTATGTGTATCGCTATATGCTTAAGACACATCTTATTAGAATTAAAAAAAAATCAAAAATTAAACTCAGGAGGGAAAAGTCAACGATGTTTCCGAAATAACCCCAACCTTTCTATACGGGAATCTCAAATATCAGACTGCCGAAATGCGATATTGCAAGCTTTTTCGGAGTACAGAAAGGCATTTCAAGTACCAAATACAATCTGAGATTAAACGGTCTTTATTAATTTTTTAACAAAAATACGGTTTAACGGTTGAGAAGAGTTTTTTTTTAATTACTTAGTAATGCTGTAAATCGTGGTATTGTGTTCCCTACACAATGAGTACATAGCACCGGATCTCGAGGGATTACATTTTCTAGCACCGTAAGGGAAGGGTTAATGGAAGGTTGGCAAGTTGCCTGGGCGACGACTGCATTTCTCAACTCCCGGCAAATACTTAGCCTAGTTCCCACTTCCGGTTCCGGCCCGCGAAACAAAGCTGGAGGTTTATCCGCGAAGGGACTAAAGCGACATCTATCGGAAAATGTATTACGCGATAGCAACCCTTAACCAGCGAGTTTATAAATTGACTAACTTATGGCAATTAACTCTAGCACTTATAACTTGGCAACTAGTTCAACTATAAAACGATATTTATTTTATTTTATAAGATATAACTTATTGAAGCTAATTTGATCAATGATTGATTAAATATTAGGTCCTTACATACGAATTGGCGTTTTGCCGTACTGGCAACTTTGATCTCAAATATCCTCTCTTTGGTTAGGAATTCCAAATTCAAATTTATACAGCTATTTACTCATGTATTTGTGTTTCGAAAATTATAATTCATTTGTTTTTTGTTTTTGCTTAATTGTTTTTTTTTGTAACTATTTTGGAGTCAATTTTCGCTTGGGGCATGGTTTGGCTGGTTCGGCAGGGTTTAGCCATTGCGATGAGCGCTTCCGATTATCGTACAGGATCCACTTTTTATCACAGGTAATGATTCGATTTAAAATCCCTTCATTATTGTGCCGGTTGAGTAATGCAATGCAGCAGTCAACGCGCGTTTGTTGATTTGCTTCACTCAATTCGTGAGGTACCCACCTTTCAAGCTTTTTCACCTTCCCAATTTGCTTCAAGTGGATTAAAACAGTTTTATCACTAACACCGCAGCCTGCAGCTAACTCGGACGTGGTTTGCGATGGATCCGCTTCCACAATAGCCTTCAAATCTTCATTATAAACTTTGGTCTCCGGCCGTCCACGGGGCTTGTTCTGCAGGTCGAAATTTCCAGAACGAAAACGTTGCAACCAAAAACGCACTATGTTTTCTTTTGCGGCACCGTCGCCATACACATCATTAATCCTTCTAACCGTTTCTGCAGCACTGGTGCCACGGTGGAACTCATACTCGTAAATAACGCGATATTTCAAGTTTTCCATAATGTAAACTAAGTGATGCAAAGAAAAAAAACAATTAAGGAGAAAACAAATGAATCATAATTTTCGAAACACAAATACATGAGTAAATAGCTGTATAAATTTGAATTTGGAATTCCTACCCAAAGAGAATATATTTGAGATCAAAGTTGCCAGTACGGCAAAACGCCAATTTCATATCTACGCTTTGTCTGATAAAATTGAATATTCATTCTAGACTGATTGATAAATATTAATATTCTTATATGTAATTGAATTATAAGTTATTAATATAAGTAATTTAAGATACTGTTAGAAAATTAAAAGTGCCGGATTAACGAAAATGTAAGACGAATTTGAGTCCCAGATGCTCACCAAACTGAGGACTCCATCGTGGAAAAATTCTGAGTCACTGGCAAAGTGACTATGCAGAGGAAGGTCACCAATATGGTAGAGTGACCAAGACGCACCGGTGCGTGGCGTCTAGTACGTTGTTGTGTTCGAAGGACTGGACTAGCCTTGTCCACCATGGAAATCATATTGGATGTCACGAAGAAGAATGTTTGAACGAAATTTTAAAGTATTTCGAAAATATATTTAGCCACTCAATGCGCCAAGGCAAGCGTGACTCTCATAAAATTGTGCGTCATTTTGAGCTGCTGCCAATGTGTCTCGCATAGGACGTGCCGTGTAATTTTATTACCTAAGCTATATTATATTTCCGAGTAAAGCGCACGGTTGGATTGGTTATTAGAAATTTTCAGTAAAAAAATTTAAACCTTTACCACCGAGAACTCTCATTTTATTTAGAATGTAGAATATGTATAGTGTAGGTGTCTTAATCAAATGAAATAAACACTACAGATACCAGGCTATAAAATTATACAATTCACTTCCAACACAATATAAAACATCCAATCTTTCAGAATACAAAAAACATATATCGAACTGGCTACAATCCTTATAACCCTTAAATTATAATTATGATATCACATTCTTAACTTTATGGATATTCAAAATAAATTTTCTCTTGGTCAAAGAAATTATTTGTGTCAGTTTACACTTATATTTAATATCCTTCCAGAACACATATTAAGACATCTTGTGCATTTTTTTTTTTAATATTAAATTATCGGTGTTAAAATTGTTATTAATTGGTTCATCTTTGTCCTTTGTTGTTTTATCAATAGGTACCTAAATATTTTTTGTTCTATTTGTACTACTTTATAAACTTATTATCCTCAAAACAGGCTTGTCCTAGTGAGGTTAATATTGAAATGTGAACAATAATACCTACCATGTAAAGAAACAATAAATAATTAAAAAATAAATAAATAAAAAGTTGCAGTAAAAGCTACGTTATTTGTGAACTTTTTTAATATAAACTAAAAACAGATTAATTTTCACATTAAGAACTTCCAATTTCTTATCGAGTTTCATAAGATTTTCGCCTAAACTTAATTGTACGAAGTACACACATAACCTAGTTTAGTTGAACGTTTCCTTCTAACAGCCCATCAGCTAGTGATACGTAAAGTCTTTATCGTTTTCTTTATTGCCTTATGGATGCAGTAAGAATATTAATTTACTAAACACAACATAAAAATACAAGTTAACTGCGAATCTAAAACATTTAATCCCGAAGTGTGCAGAGTTTTGCCCTCTTTTCTACGCAAAGAAAATTAGCATTTACAACATGAGATATTGTTTTTATTTTGCACCTTAACTAAATGATACTTAAAGGAATAAATCTGAAGAAGGACGTGAATGCCTGAAACCGGTCCAGTCAGAAAAAATACATTTTCTAAGTTTAGACCGTCTTTTCTTCCAATCCATAATGACGTATTATTTTTGTAACAAAAAATATTTTTTATCCTAATAAAATTACATTAAAGTTTTATGGCAGTCAATCAAGTTATGTTTAATTACCAAACTTTGGTGAATTATTTTTAAAACCTGATTATGCCTAAATGTATACTTGAAATGATTATTATTATTATGATTGGCTATGAATTATGATTAGGTCACATAAAAGAAATATACATATACATATATATATCTTCTTCTTCTTCTTCTTCTTCCCCTTGTCCTATTCGGGTCGGGGACCCACTGCATCGACAAGGCTCCTCCATACGTCCCTGTCTTGCGCCGATTGATCGGCCTCCGTCCATGGCAGATCCATCCTCTCCTCGCACAGTTTTTGGATTTGCCTCGCCCAACTGTGTCTGGGGCGGCCTACTGGACGTCTAAGCTCTGGAATGGCACTCAGTATTTTCTTCGGAATTCGGTCATCAGACATTCTTAGTACATGTCCAAGCCACCTCAGTTGCGATTTTTCTACGAAGAGTAGCAGTGGTTCAATGTTTAGATCATCTCGGATCGTAGAATTTCTTATATGATCCCATTTCGTAACCCCTGCCACTCCTCTCAAGTACCTCATTTCGGCAGCTTGGACTCTAGAGCGTGTTTGTTCGTTTAGCATCCATATCTGGTGGCCGTAAGTGAGCGTCGGGCGGTATACCGTTTTAAACACTGCCATCTTTGTCTTGATGCTGAGCCCGGCTTTTCTTATCACTGAGCTGTAAAGAGGACGTAGCACACTGCTTGCCGCACTAATTCTTCGATCAATCTCTCCGTCTTGCCGACCGTCGCTGGAGAATTCGACCCCAAGGTATTTGAACCTGTCCACCTGGTTCAGCTGAGTCCCATTAGCGAGTATGTTGCACTGAGTTTGGTCCCTTCCTATAACCATCACCTCTGTTTTGGAGGTACTCATCTTCATTCCCGCCGCCATGCACTCTTCACTGAATCGGTTGATCCACTCTTGTAATCCTTCCTGTGATGTCGTCAGTCTCGCGATGTCGTCAGCAAATAGTAGAGAGCTGATTCTAGTATTGCCTACCAGTGCTGCATCCGGTGTTTGGCTGTTTCGGCTGATTCGGTCCATGAATATAGTGAAGAGGATTGGCGACATAGGGCATCCTTGTCTGAGGCCGATTTCCACTTCAAATTCTTCCGAAACTTTACCGTTTATCCGGACCCTACTGCTACTATGTTCGTATAGAGATGCTATGCCTTTTAGTAGGTTGCCTTCAACTCCGTACTCTTTAAGCACCTCCCACAGTAGTTGGCGCGGTACTAAGTCGTATGCCTTCTCTAAATCTATAAATCCAATATATGATGGCTTACCGTATTCCCAACATTTTTGTATGGTCACTTGTAGTGTGAAGAGCTGATCCGTAGTGCCTCTACCTTGTCTGAAGCCGCACTGTTCTTCTTGGATCTTGTTCTCTGTCACTATTCGACATCTTTTTTCCAGGATCCTAGCGTAAACTTTTCCTGGTTGACTAAGAAGTGTTATTCCTCGGTAGTTGGAGCACAGTTTCTGGTCCCCTTTCTTAAATATTGGGACTATAATTCCTGTCCTCCAGGCTTTAGGGGTCTTACTTGTTCTCCAAGCTACTGAGAAAACTCGCGTTAACCACCTGAGGCCTTGGTTGCCCATAGCTTTTAACATTTCTGGCCTTATTTCATCTACTCCGGCTGCTTTTCCCCTTTTAAGAGACTTAATTGCCAGTATTACTTCTTCTAACGAAATTTCGCCTTCTTCGTCTGTTTCATTGCTATTTAGCTCTTCTTGGGTCCCTGTCTGGGGGGCGTTCAGTAGCTTCTCAAAGTATTCTTTCCATCTACTGAGAATTTCATTTTCCTCCCTCAACAGGTTCCCTGCCTCATCTTTAATACACCTGGTCTCGATTGCGTCTCCCTTACGTAGTCTTTTTACATATATATATATATATTTTAAAATAAGTGTATATATAATGAATAAAGTAACATAGAGTGCCATTGTATATTTTTACATTGAAATCTATTTTTTAATCATACATTGAGTTATACCGTAGTTTCGTATTTGTAATATTAGCATCAAATGAATAATACTAAATATCGAATAATCGTCCTCGCTTTTGTCGAAGTAGGAATTATTGCCAAAAAATAAACAATTTTCTAGAATAATGGATTCAATTTAAACTCGTGTACCCATTAACGTCCCCATGGGTAGGTACTGCCTATACTCTTATAAAGTATTTTTAATTTAATTTGTTTGCTGTTGCTGCCAACGTTCACCTAATTGCCAGAGGAAAATAATTTTAATATTAGAGTACTTAACATAATCAGCCAATCATAAAATAATTTATTTATTTGTAAGAGACAAACAGCTTATATAAAACAACAAAAATATAGATACATATATACAAAGTTAAATTGAGTCAAGCCAAAAAGGTCTCCTATTTATTTGATTGAGTTTTAATATATCTTAATTTATTTATTTTTTTTGTAAGGAGGAGAGGAAGAGGAAAATGGGATAAGGGTAGGTGATGCTCCAGATGCATTCCACACTCTTGTATTAATTTTCTATCGTACGCTTTACTTCTATCCGGTATTTCTGAATAATAAGAATCCAGTCCGTTTTCAATGCTGCGGCGAGAATGGTTTTTGGTGAACCCAAACATTGCCGTATAACCCCGCTTCTAAGGGATCGCCTTAATTGGCTTCGATGCCCTGAAAGAATTGAGTTTAAGATCTGCTTAATGACTGGCCCATTCATTTGGAATAAACTTCCCTCAGCTCTTACTAATATCCAAAATTTGGCTGAATTTAAACGGGCTTTAAAAACAAAATTAATTTTAAAATCATATTATTCATTAATCCTCTTTTCAATATGCTAATAAGACAGGTTCGCAAGTATCCGGTAATTGTTTGGTTTCGGTTTCCTCCTTATTGTACTTTTATGTTTAATGTCTACTTTTTATATAATATTTTTAAGTGTTTACCTGTTTTATATAATACTTTAGTTTTACGGTTCTTGTTTTGTCCTACACCGTTATTGTCTATTATTGTTGTCCTGTGATATAACAACAGCACTGTTATTGTTAAATTTTGTTCTCTGCTTTTGTTTTGTTTTGTTTTGTGTATACCGTATATTCGTTATTTCTATCTTGTAATGGACTTTTATTAATAATGAATTTTTATTAATATTTTGTAAATTTATTATAAATTTCTATTAACATTTTGTAAGGAACACTATAGGATTATTTTAAAGTTTATTTTAGTTAAGCGCACTTGAAGTGAAACCACACAAAACTGCGCTATATAAATGTAATGTTATTATTATTAATAGAAGGAAGTCATTTCTAAAAAAAAAATATTAAGTGCTTTAATAATCTTTTACTTTTTCCAACGTCAGCCTTAATATTTTTACACGGTTGACATTTATCACATAATTACGGGTCGTTTCTACGACTCGTTTTTGAATTCAACAACTCTGCTGTGGAACAATTTCCCAGCTTCTGTATTTCCTCCTCCATGTTTACTCCTTCTTAATTATTATCCACAGAATCTCCCGAACATTTCTTTAAAAGGGCTTAAAAATAAAACTGCGTAAAATAGTTCAATCCGATTTTTTTTACTTATTTCCGGTACTAAATTTTATAATAATAGATTTTATAAAATATAATAAGATTCGACGAAATTTCAAAGTCAATAACAGAGTAAGTGCACCTAAAAAGGCCGTGAACTTTCGAACCATAAACTTTAACCTTCGCACGGAGTACTTGGCGAACGTTTACATCTCAAAAGTGCTTTCCACATGGCCATCGATCATTTTGTTAGATGCACTGTTTATCGACGAAAGGCTTCAGACGAATGACGCTTGAAGGATTGTTTGTTTTCCGAAAACCTTTTGTTGAATGCCTTAAACACGATGTTGTGTTTATGTCCTTATATCGATAAAGTGGTAAAAAGTTAAAAAATGCATTGTATGTGGAAACATTAATACAGTTTAAAAATACAACAATCCCATCGTTGCCTAACTTAATTTCGTTAAACGTTAAGACTCTTATTTCTTTATTAAACAAAGCAATATACAACTTCTCAATTTGAGAGGCGTGCCTAAAATGCTACGTTTGGTGACAGGTGCCAGGCTAAATTAGGTAATTTATATAAATATCTTGGCGGCGGATGCATTTGCCCACTAACTACGTAGCAGGTCGGATAGGGAGAAACTAGTCGAGAGATACCTTTTGATCTATCCAGCAGGACTGTCGGAATATCGCCTGGATTCCTACGTAAGTTATTTCCGAACCCACTGACCCAAGATTCCTACCCACCCCTCATACCGTTTGCCTTTCCAGAACTTCCTCTTCTGCCTTTTCTAAAAAGACCTGCCACAAAGCATCCCCAAAGATGATATTTGCTCTGATGGGAATTATTTTCTTCTAATAGGAAGCTAATGTAAAAAAAATCACATGTTTTTATTATAGGCCCTCCAATGTCCCTCCATACCAAGAACAGAATACAAAGCAGTGATATTTCTCGCCTTAATTGGTGTTCTAGGGGTTGCTTAGACGTGGCGAAAGGGATGCGTTTGGTGTTTGAAATTAGTTAGTTAGATAGGCAATTAGTTCTTGATGTTTTAGGCACGTCTTCACTAACCGTTAAGTTTTAAATACTAGTATATTAATAAAATTGTCATGCCTAAACCCATACACAACTCGGAATGCACATTATTTACTTTTATTTTCATTCTGAACGGAGAAAAATGTTATTGTAAAATACGATAATTTTATTCGTAAAAACGGGACTGAAGTTCTTACGAACAAATTAACAGGGTTTCAATATTTATTGGCGGGAACATGTAAGAATAATTTGCTGGTATACTTAATTTCATACGTATACCAACAAATTATTCTTACATTTTCCCGCCAATAACATCGAAACCCTGTTAATTTGTTCGTAAGAACTTCAGTCCCGTTTTTAACCGTTTTTACGAATAAAATGTTCGTATTTTAGAATAACATTTTACTCCGTGTGTTTTTTTTTTAAAACAAAAAAATAAAATCGTTGGTCACTCAGCCGAGTAACAGCTCAACTGTCCAATACCTACAGAGTTTTATGTTACCAAAAAAAATATTTTGAAAAAATTATGTTAATTATGTTACTGCCTTAAAGTAAGTCATGTACGTCCTTTAACACTTCCCGTATTTACTAGCTAGCTGTGCCACCCGGCTTCTCCTGAGATTTAAACTGCACAAGGGCATACGTCATCTTAGGGCACTCTGTATTGAGGGGTTTTTATGTAAAGGAAGGAGAGGAAGTTCTAGGGAGGAAAAGGATACGAGAGGTGGGTAGGAATATAGGGTTGCTGTACCTTGAAATGACAGATATATGAATCTATCCCTCTACCTGTTGTGCACAGCGATGAGTCGAGAAGGTCCGGCATGATAGGTCAAAAGGCTCCCATCAACCAGCCTCTCTTGAAATGGCCCGCTCTCAGTGAGCAGATGCAAGTCCTATACCCGGACAAACCTTATACCGTGAATCCGGCACCTCTGCTAGGGCACCAAAAGTAGTGAATCTCTCGGGGTGACCTATGGCAGTGGTGTAGGTTATCCAATAAAAGGGCGGTGGCACCTATACTTGTCACCCAAATTTAGAAATATTTGGTTTTTAAATAAATTTAACCTCAACCAAGAATGAAGCTCAATTTAATGAGACAAAGAAAAGATCTTCTTTAAGTTATAGTTAACAAATGAGTACGGGGTATCTTGTTCTGTTTTCTGATTGTTAATAATGATAAAGTTAGAAAATAAATAAGAGTACTTTTTATTGTTTTCTAGGTCGACAGCCAAAGAAAGTTAGAAATTAGTTTTCAGATAAATTTCTGCCACTGGTGTCTGTAGCGGAACTTGGGTTTTTGTTTTACTTTTATTCCCGCGTTTTCAATATAATTTGAGTTGCTATGCCGCGCGTCGTGGACAAATAACGCCACAACTGAAATACAACCAAGAATAGTACAAAACCACTGAACAGATAAGCTGTAGAACTTAATATGATCTGTACCGATTTGTAAGAGAATTGATCTGTTGTCAATTCGCATAACAACTTTCAACTCTCTCCAGGCAAGTTTTTAAAAAAAAAATAATTATTTAAAGTTATTCTACATTACATTAAAATAGTATACCTGTAGTAGAATATTAATGAAATAAAATGGATAGATGCCCTTGAAATGTGGTGCTAGAAAAACATGCACAGGATACCATGGACATTGCAGCCACAAGGAGAAAAATGTTATTTTAAAATACGATCATTTTATTCGTAAAAACGGGACTGAAGTTCTTACGAACAAATTAACAGTGTTTCAATATTTATTGGCGGGAAAATGTAAGAATAATTTGTTGGTATACTTACGAAATTGCGTATACCAACAAATTATTCTTACATGTTTCCGCCAATAAACATTGAAACCCCATTTGTTCTTAAGAACTTCAGTCCCGTTTTTAACCGTTTTTACAAATAAAATGATCGTATTTTAAAATAACATTTTTCTCCGTGCAGAAGCACAAATCCGTCCATCCTGGAAGCGCTAGGCATCCGCAGTAGGTTTTTAGTAGGTCTATTTGACTCTAACGTATGTTAAGATACTTTGGACACGTTGTTCGCCAAACTGAGGACTCCAACTCGGAGAAACTCATAGTCACTGGCAAACTGGAAGGCAGAATTCGCAGAGAACGGTCACCAATGCGCCGGAGTGACCAATAATCATTAGCGTCTGGTACGTCGGTGTCCGCAGCTCTCCACGAAGCAGGACCGTGAGGAGTGAAGGAGCCTTGTCCATCGTAGAAATTAGAGTAAAGGTCACGATCCTGAGCAACGAGGAACCGATTTAAGAAGAAGTATATTTTTGTTACGTTAGAGAGTGGAAGGTACTCTCTGAATTACCTTGGTAAAAGACCACCATTCAGAATCGAAACGTTGCAATAAAATTGCTTTATGTGTGCCAGAATAACCAGGTATTTCTTAGTTTTGTCCTTTACCCTATGTCTACCCTTCCCTACAATTTGCAGCCTCATAAAATACCCTAATTGAGGATGCCATAGTTCCACTTTATGTCAATGGGGTGCAGCTCGAATACTTGTGCGGTATTCACATAAAAATAATAATTCTTATTAGACCAGTGCTCACGTACGCAGCTGGGACATTAGTACTTACTAAGAGAATGAGCGAGCACTGGTCATTTTTGAAAGAAAAATTTTAAGGCGTATCTTTGGACCGATTCTAGAAAATGGATTTTGACGTAGACGTTACAACGATGAGCTCTGCACTCTGTTTAAGGAACCAAAAGTGACACAATTTATAAAGTTGGGAAGACTTCGGTGGCTGGGTCATGTGGAAAGAATGACAGAGCATCAAGCACCAAAGTCCCTGCTATAATCTAGTAGGGCGAAGGAGCCTGGGAAGACCAAAATTAAGATGGAACGACAACGACCTCAAAGACTTATGTATTCGTATCTTGGAGCTTCCAAACTGGAGAGAACTAGTACAAAACAGAGATGAGTGGAGGAAGGACTCTTGAGGAGGCCAAGACCTACCAAGGGTTGTAGCGCCAATTGTGATGATAATGATTCACGTAAAAAGCCTACGAAATTGACACTCAATTGAAGAAAGAATATCGGTTTTTAATGTTCGTTTTTTTCCTGAAGTAAGGACAACAAATTGACCATACCTCGGGCAACAAGACATGTCCACATTGCACTTCTGTTGGTTTCTCTATTCAGAGTAATATAAATTCCAAAAAGTTCCTTATTGTTATTTCTTGTACAGCATAAAAATGGTCGAACAGATGTCACGGCGAGTGGTTTTGTCAAATAAATAAATAAATCATTCACACTTGGTTACAAGAAAATGATATATTGTCGTATTATTATTGTTCTATACTGAGATACACTATCACAAAAAAGCTTCGGTGGTAAAAAGCATATCGTCGGGGTTAGTAGAACTATTCCAGTTCACGATAGATCTCAGAGTTTTAAAATTAACAAATATTTTGTATATGTGTTGGGAAATAAACAAAAAATGAAAAAAAGCACTTTATTTTAAATCACAATTTTATTAAAATTATTCACCCAACGGTTTCATTGGCCAATGCTTCACCAGGATAATTATTTAAACTAACGGTCAGCGTGGTCGTGGGGTAAGACTCTCGACTCCCAATTCGAAGAACGCGGGTTCGAACCTGGCGTGCGCAAATAGTAGGTTTGCAGTACGTTCCAGAGTGAAAAATACTTTCAGTGTCGGCCTGGTGTAAGACCACCATTCAGAATTGAAACGTTGCATGAAATGGCTTTGGTCATGTTTCTGATCAGACATGAATAGCCGGGTACTTCCCAATCTTCCTCTTCCCCATCTCCTGGCCCTCCCCACTACCTTCAGCCTCACAACATATCCTAATTGAGGATGGCATGGTCTCACTGGCTCCACTGGTCCCGTTTTTAACCGTTTTTACAAATAAAATTATCTATTTTAGTATAAAATTTTTCTCCGTGTACGTAGATAAATAGAGATACTGAAAAAACTAAGACTATAGATAAGTGGGACAACTAACATAAGCTTGCTTATATTATAACAGAATGGGATACGATATTATACAAAAGAAAGATAGCGCCGGGGGTGGAAGGGATTAAGAGATAGTCGGATTTTTTGATGATTTAGAAATACAATAAAATAAATTATTAAACATTTTTTTAAACTTTGTCGATAATGGCGACGTTAAAAACAACGAATTGAAACAAACGTTTCATGAAAACTGAAATTTTCACATCGCCATTGTTGATCAGTGATTGCACATTAACACTGACTATTATGCATTTAGACAGACTTCAAATTAAAACCTATTTAAAACGATGATTAGGTTCCGGGAGAAAATATTTACAAAAAAAATTAAACACATTTACAATACACATATTTATATTTCAAGGATTAAGATTTATTATTTACCAACGACAAAAATAAACACGAATGAGTTGAAAAGAATTGTGTAAGTGAAAAAATGTAGTGAAAATTAATAACATTGATTTTTAACAGAGTCTAAACCAAACAGGAACCTGATCACGACCTTGTCCAAAAGGCGTGCAAGATGGATCGGCCATATAATACGACAAGAAGGCCTCTCGCATGCCATAATGGAGGGAATGACCGAGGGGACAAACTCTAGGGGACGCCCACGCCGAGAGTACCTGGAGAACCTGCTGGTGGACATGCGCTGCTCATCATATGCAGACTTCAAAAGAGCCGCACAAGACAGGGAAGAATGGAAGAAAAAAATAAAGGAAATTGCTGCAGAGAGAGAGAGAGAGAAACCAAACAGAACTCGAAAAATAAGAATTATTTTTAGTTTTAAAACGAAGAATTATTTTACCAATTTTCAACAATTTGATCAGAATCATTTTGTAATAAAATATATAAATTTGTTTTAGACCACTTCAAATTTTAATTACACTCTACCGGTTTCGGAAGAACCCTTCCTTCGTCAGGAGAATGTTGAAACTTAGAAACATTTTGTTTTAATCGCCATCACTTAATCGATAGCCTAGATAATCCCTTAATGATCCCTGCACAAAATCAGAAATAGTTTTAGAACTTCCAAAGTCACAAAAGTCACAAATTCATGCTCTATATATTCAGTAGGTTTTTTCACACCGAGCTTAGCACCTCCCATGATTAAGTTAGAATTCATTAACCTGGTTTGAGTTTCATGTGGCGTCACGTACGATGCATGGCAGAACTCGGAAAGGGGTCTACCTACATAATACTACGTACATGTATGGAACAATAGCTCGATTACACCTTCACACGTACATCTTTCTGCAGTCGAAACTGTATGCAATTTCGGACTACTGGACAGTCCTGCAGTACGTGTAGTAGATTATTTATAGTTTCGACATGATTTGAAATAATAATTTATTTTATCATTGAAGAAGAAGATAATAATAATTATCCAACTTTTTTTAAATATGAAGATGAACAAGACTCGAAACCAGAACCTCACGTCCCAGTTGCAGCCATTATATTTTATTATTTTTCGGTGTCTTGTTCATTTTAATATTTAAAAAAAAAAAATTATAATTGTTATCTTCTTCTTCAATGATATATTACATTGATGGGAATAACCTCCAAAAGTTAAAAAAATAGTTTTTCTTATAAAATTTTTATTTTTTTTTTTACATTATACTTACCAACTTAATAATAATAATAAAATCGTTTATTCATCAATAGATTTTTTTTTAATTATAGATATAAATTTTTGATTACACATCGGTTCTATTCACGAAAACAGGTTCTATTCACAGCTGGTTTTCAGCTGCATTCTTATATTTTCCTATTCTCGTGTGCTGTTTTCGGTTGACTCTTAGCGCAAACCGGCACATCTGCTAACGTAGTGGTTTATTTGCATGACGATTTGTAACAACTTGCACTGAAATTCGCGAGGATTTGCTTTATTATACGAATGTTGACATGCCAGCGGGTAAAGCGATATCACTATAAATCTTGCAATGCTATTGCGAAACTTAATCAACATTCGTAAATGGTAGGTTACCGATTTACTTTAGTGTGGTTCACCGTTATAAAATGTTGATAGTAGAAAAGAAAATAGTTTGCATTCGATAATTTCTACGTAAAACAAGATAAGAGTAGGTATAAGAAAAAGCATTTTCAGAATGATGTCGGTGTTTGAAAGATGCCTTTTTGACGAGAACCGCGATGGAAAACCAAAATTCAATAAATTATTAAATGTTTTTTTCGTGGTTTGTTTTTGGGGTGTTATGCCGTGTTGTGCTACCTCCTTCTTTAGCCGACGTTTCGGACAGCGTTGCAGTGTCCATCATCAGGGCAGATCCGTCGATGTGAAATTGTTGTGTTAAGTGTGTGCTTATTTACTTGGAAGCGATACCGTGTCGTCAGCTTCAATCCACTAAAAGCTGGTAGGTATTTCAGAATCGGATCTGCCCTGATGATGGACACTGCAACGCTGTCCGAAACGTAGGCTAAAGAAGGAGGTAGCACAACACGGCATAACACCCCAAAAACAAACAACGAAAATGCTTTTGGCCGTGAAAATCTAAAAACGTATCCAATTATTAAATGGTTTTTCACCAACAAAAATGCAAAAGATTTTTCGAAACGTGTTTTTCACAACACTATAGAAAGTAAGATAAATTTTCGCAGTATACCTATTACCTAGATATTTAGATAACTCCGAAATGTTTCCTAAAATAGCACGAGATTCACCAATCTAGTTAATTAAAACATTGTATTAGGCCCAGTTGTTTCTCAGAAATTCACGTGTGAGAAAGTCATCAAATGGCCATTTACCTCACTTTGTTTTTTTTTTCGACGGATGAAAGATTCTTTTTAAATGCCAATTCTAAGCTTCAGTTTCAGCTTTGGAACAAATATGATAGAAGAGGACAACACGGACATCATGTTGTTAAGTGAGTCAGTTTAGAATTTGTTTGAAATCTGAGAGGCACTAAAAAGCATCGCTGAAACAGGGCTAGTATACAAGCTACTAGCTGGCGAATTCACTGGCGAATTCACTGGCGAATTCACTGGCGAATTCACTATCTGCTAGTAAAGTTCGTATTGTTCACAATCTGCTAGTTAGCTAGTACATATGATTACGTTAGTGAATTCGCCGGCTAGTAGCTTGTAAACTAGCCCCGTGTCATCGATGGTTTGAATCGGCGATTAAAGGGGACCTTTCAAATATAAAAAAAATGGCGCTGAATGGCCAGTAGATGATAATGTTTCATTTGAATTTACGTGGAACAATTGGGCCTCAATAAACTAAATTAAGATAACGATTGAACAGTTTTCCAATCATTTATTTCAACTCACTGCTGTGGAATAGTTCCATTTAGCTTTGTATTGACCAGATCTGAACTTATTATTTAATTCAACTGCATCACAAAATTCACACCATTTGGTTAAGTAGACTCGCTGATTGAGAGCAGTTATCTGGTATAACATACATAAATTAACCGGCCTATGTGTGAAAGCGGGACGCTGTTCCATATATTATGTTCGCAGTACGTTGGACGTGAACTTTGACCCCATTGTAGTGTTAAACTAGATTCACGTTACAAATTCTCGAATGCACCTTTGAGAACAAAAGGAAAAATAAATATCTTCTAACTAATATTTACAATTATTCACAGCGACTGCAAAATATTTATAATTTAGGAAATCATCAAGTCTTGTTCTTTAAAAATTTAATCACAGCTCGGAATACCAAGCACGACGTTACTGACATCCCATAGAGACAAAACGGTAAAACTACAATAATATTTATAGTATTTTAATTAATGAAGATAATGTTAGCGAAAGTCAATCGACAATCCGAAACAGAAAAATCAGAAAAAGATATGGATACATCTGGGACTCGAACCCAGAACCTCTGTCAATCCGGACCAACGCGCTATCCACAGCGCCAACGTATCCCTATCCGATTCGGTCATTTTTAACTGTATCATACTTCGACTGAGAATCACTAACATTATTTTAATTTTTCTTAACGCATATTTTTATTGGCTGCTATCTTTATGTATGATTGCAAGATTTATATTTATATAAAAATATTATAATTTGATGTATAACTCATTAAGTTAAAAAGTTAAAAATAAAAAAAAAGTTTTTAGGTTTACTCTGATTCTATTAGCAGGGCAAAACCTGTGCGGTTCTATATTAGTCTAAGATATGTAATTCTACAACGAATTAACAATTTCTAAAAATAAAATATTACAAAACATTTGCTCCTCTTCAATAAAAAATATAAATCCGCGTGCTTTGAATCTAGCATTACGACATTAAAAAATAGAGTATTATTATTAATTCTTATAAAAACACATTATCATTATATTCTCTTTTCCCCCTCTTTCTCGTTCTCAAAAAATGCCACTTACAAAAAAACTTTTGTTATCAAGTTAAATTTGTCAAACTCCATTTCAAATACCTGTTTTATTTTTTAAATTAGTATTATTATTCAATAGAAAATGGTTTATTTATAAACAGGTTCTGTAGAGTAATTAATTTTACGCTTAACCATTGGAGCACTAGAGCAATTTAAAGCTTTGTTCTCGGATTTCTGAAGATTTTTTGATCACCATTTTGAAATTTTTCCGCCCTTACTAAAAAAATCATACCTCAGAATTTAAATATCAAGACATACAAACTGATTATATTTATATATAGCAGATGAATTCACCTATTTTTTTGTCGATTATCACATATTCGTAGGATTTATAAAAATATTAAAAAATCGTTAACTTTAAATTTTTTAAAAGAATCTTGGTAATATTTGTCACATTCCGTGGTTTTGGAAAAAGTGCCATATAGGAGCAAAAAGCGTTCGAGTGGTTAACCTTTCCATTTCTGTGCTGAAAAAATCCGCCCGTTCCGGTGCTGTGTAATCACTACACAAGCAGAAATGGTCGATTTAAAAGCCGAAAAAAATTAATATTCATAGCAAATCGATATATTTTATTATAGTTGAAGTCAAAAATGATAATAATTGATGTTTAATTGCTGAAAACATGAAAAAATACTTCGGTAGCTCAAAGAAACGATGCTCATATGCGAAGAGACCACTCCGAATGAATGCCGGGCGACGACTGGCGGCGCCGTCCGCGGTCCGCGAGGAACAAACACGATTGACGACTGACCAGTAACCACACGATTCTCTTTCTCGCGCTCACTTATATCGAAGTAGGTGAGAGTGAGACGTGCATAGTGTCGCATTAGCCGCACGCTTCACGCATTTGTACATCTCACCCGCAGAACTGATCATACGCCAGACGTTTGATTGTATTGGTGAATTTGTTTTCGATTCTCACAAAATACCTCTTATGTGCCGAAAGGTACTGATTATTATTTTTTTAAAATTTTTATTTAATGAGTAAATGTATAACGTAGGATTACCTAAAATATGAACCCAGAATTTTCCATATTTACGGAGATATTAAGCAATATTAAGGATATTAAGGTGCAAGAAGCAATGTGTAGTAGATACACATCGCAGGCAAGGGAGGGTTAACCACTGACATCCCTATGATTCGACTGGAATAATAATCTACTTCTTACAAACACACTACCCATTTCTTTTCTTTCTTACCCACATGCAGAAAATTTGAATGGCTACTAACCATATTATTAAAAAAAAAAATTCAAAATTTAAATTTTTTTATTTAATTTTCGTTTAATTTAATTATTCCTAGAAATATTATCTCACCGCATATCTGGGTTTGTTCCAAAAAAATCCACACGACAACAGCCCATATTTTATGCATTATACACATTTTAATTCGTGATTCAAATGAAATTAAGACTGAGACTTATTATATACCTACTCATTAAATGGCTTTCCAGCATGTTATTTAAACGTGTGGGGGAAATTAGATACTATGAAATCATCTATCCATCTCGCACTAAACCACTGTGGTTCGTGTTGAGGTCAATCGTATGCATGCTGTGCTTTGTTGTGGTTCATTTCAAATGCAAAACTGGACTTTTACACTACTATTCTAAAAGGTACGAACGTTTTTATGTTTACTTACACACGTGGTTGCTTTATTATTTTTCTACTATTCTAAATCCATATTTTTTAAGTTTTCTTATCACCCACTAGCAAGACTTATTGTTAATCTTTGAATGATTAAAGATATTTATAATAATGGTACACGGCGTATTATAAAGTTGGTTTATTGAAACTACGAGTATTTACAGTATATTGAGTCTAAACTGCTAGCTGGGAACAGAGGGCGTTACTACTCACTGCAAGGCTTAAATAGACACTCTGTCTCTCTTCATCTTCCGTCTCTGTCAACTACTACGGAAGTCAAGTTGAATCCTATCTCACATCCTCCCCTACTTAACTTAAAGCCTCCCCTAGCTATATATTTCATTATACAAAATTAATTATAAATAAGAACACAATATAAGAGCACAATATAAAAAACACAATATAAACAATCACTATTTTTCTTTTTCTTATGTCCTTTCTTTTTCCTTCTTCTCTTCTCCCCTCCTCTCTCCCCTTCCGGATCTGTGGAGGACCGATCACCTTGGACGCAAACGCTCTTGCCATGGGTTGGATCTGAAACATGCAGAAAGAGAATTAGAGACACTTCTATTACCTAACATCCCTGAGAGGTTTAGCTCGTCCGCTGATAGTGCACCTGTGTCAGACGCGCAGAAGCTCGGGCTTTCTTCCTCTTGCCAAGAGATATGCAATTTCTTTAACTGGTCTAAGTGTCTTTTCCAAACCATATCAGAATTATTAATCTTAACGAAATATATCTTGTTGCCCTTTTTATCAACAATTTTGCCAGGGACCCATAACCTTTTCCCTTGAGACCTAAAGTCTCTGGTCATTACTTTCTGACCTATTACAAAACTCAATTTATTTCTACCTTTATAATTTTTTTTCTGATTGACTTGACTCTGTTTAACATTTTGTAGAATTTTCTTCTGTTGAGCAGAACCGGAATTATTATTTCCTTCCCCCAATTTCTTTGGAATTAAAGAGTCAAATACCGTTCTAATTTTTCTTCCCAATAATAATACAGATGGTTCGAAACCCGTTGTTGCCTGAACCGTGTTCCTGTAATCTGTTAAAAAATTATCCAATTTTACTTTGTAATCTACTGGAAATTTATTTTGCCCACAAATTTTTTTAAGAAAATTTTTACATTCTCAATCTAAAAATTGAATGAACCCAACATCACTGCATAAAGTTGCAATCTCGATGCTGCAATTATAGGAACCTTCTTGTCCCTACCAAAAATTCTCACTAACGGTTGGTTAATTAATAAATTATATTATTAGTCATTTGATAAAATAAGTTGATAAATTATTATTATTATGAATTATATTATAATTAAATTTCAAAAATAATTGCACTACAAGTTGTCCCGTGCTGCCTGCGACAATTTTCAGTTCTAAAAACAAATACACCACTCTGTACTTCTTTGTGTTTTAATCGTTCTGAGATTTACACCTTCCTGCAAATCCCCAGATCTGAAATCCTATACCCCTTCCGATATTGAATGCCTGGAATTCGCCTTCCCGAAAACTCACATTCGATTTCAATCTAGTTTACCCTGAACCTCTTTAACAGAATTAACTGAAAATTTCACATTCACAACCCTAGGTTTATTAATAAAAAGGATTTACACTGATACTTTACACTACCTTATTTTCAACTTGTTTTAATTTTAATTCAACTTACTTGCCAAACGTATCCGTAAATATTTCTGGAAATTCCACTATCAACCGATCCTTTAATGTATTCTCACTAACACAATTCACGATTCCTGAAATTCCTAAATCAAAAATATCCATAAAATCACGTCCTAGCACTGATAAATATGTATTTTCGACTACAGCAATCTTTAAATCCCGACGCTTATTGTTAAATTCAACAGTAGAAGTGAAAGTACCTACCACTTTTATGAGAGCATTGTTGAAACCCCGTAAGCTGATTTTTTCCCGCGTCAGTTTTATGTTTCTAAATTTACTTAAGTACGATTCCTGGCATAATACTGAACATGATGCTCCAGTGTCTAACATGAACCTAAATTTAATTTCATTTAATAAAATATTTACATAAAATGGTTCCACACTATTAATATCGTCTGAATATACGCCCGTCTTTAACAATAAAGTATAAACGTTATTACGACCTGAACCTCGTTTACATTGTTTTGCTAGATGACCTTTCGAGTTGCATGTATTACAAACATAATTCTTAAACTTACAATCTACCGATGTATGCTTATTGCTACCACAAGTGTTGCATTTTCGCTCTAGTGACTTGCTATTATTTCTAGGAGGATTGTTATTATTTGATCTATAGCTGTCTCTATCCCGCCTATACGTTTTACTCGACACTCGTGTGGCGTTACTATTTACTCTGCCATACGCGGCTACTATATTATCACTAAGACCTTGAACTTGATTTGAAACTACAAGTTCAATGCACTCTGCTACTTGAACGAATTTTTCGAAAGTGTGTAATTCACCTTCCAAAAATAATTTTTCTCTTATTTTACCCGGTCTACATCCGAGAACGAAGAAATCTCGCAATTTCTCTGATAAATTATTCCCAAATTTACAATTAATTGAAAATGCTTTTAAACGAACTGCAAAATCCTTGATTGATTCGTTGACCGATTGTTTTGCTGAATAAAATTTCGACCTCTCTTCGAAAAAACATTTAGACATACCACAATAATCGCTCAATTTAGAAATTAACTCTTCTAATTTTACCTCAGTTACTTTCTTGGGTATACATAAATTTACTAACAGTGAGAAACTATCGTCCTCTAAAGCATTCAGAAAAATAGCCCTCTTCTTTAAATCTGTCGTAAATTTGTCATCATGCACTAGGAGATACTGTTCGAGACGGTCTTTGAAATTCTCCCAGTTACCGTCACGCAAACTGAAGGATCCCAAACCCCTGGACTCCATGTTTCCCTCTCACAGTGATCAAATTAAAAGAAAAGATAAGAAAAAAAATAGGACTTCCCTGAGTTAATCTTCTGGTCCAGACTCCTCTCCTTTGACCCTTGAAGTTCTCCTTGAAGAACCGCTCCTGTGCCTAGGACTCCGGTCCTCGGCTAGTGGTGATGCTGATGACTCCCCTTTTAGATCACGCCAGTGGAAATTAAAATATATGCAAAACCCGCAGTACACTACTTCTGTAGGCAATGTTCAAAAGAAAAAAAATCGTAAAATTATACAAATTTAATTAATTTTAAGTAATAAAATATTTTATTAACATTATATACAATTATAAATCTTTATAAAATCTGCTTTTTTAGTTTCGAAGCTTCGTTTTTGTCCTTTTTCTTTTGTGGGACGTTATATTTTCCCTGTGCAGCATCCAACAGTAGTCGCCCATCATATTTGTATCCCATCGACCTTGATAACTTCTCTCCATTTCCTTGATATCTTGGTGAAATCTCTGACCTTGCTCTTCACTAACTGCACCAAGATTTTCCGGGATAATCCCAAATGGGAGTTCAAAACATGGAGTTTTAAACTGAATGAGCATCCAGATTTGAGAAAAATAAGGTTCAAATGTTTTTCTCTATTTCTATACCAAGCAAAAGAAGTTCCAGGTGTAAATAAATTCTTCTCTTGCAGTCTGGATCCTAGTTTTCTCCAAATTTCGGATCAGGTCATTTAATTCAGCTTGAGAAAGTTCCACTGGAGTCGCCTACTTGAGGTCCACTGGAGTCGCCTTCTTGAAACTCGTCGCTAGAACTTTCTTCTGATTCACTTTCCGATTATGGCTTCTATCGTCTAGGCTTTGGGGTGCTTGTGGTGTAGTAATGCCAGGGAGTGGTCGGAGTGCCGAATCTATGTTTGGGTAACAAATTTGTTTTTATTTTTTATTTTTGGCACTTGCACACTGCACGAACAAAAATAGCAGTCATCGCTGTGGTTTCGAGGCTCTCTCGGAAAAACCTTACGTGATGGAATATTTTTGATAATTTTCCCGAATTCATCAACCAAAAATACATAGGAATTACCTCTTATTTTAAAGAAAAAAAAGAGTCGCAGACCTGTGTTATCTTTCTGACTCTTTTCGTATCGTTCGGTCTCTATCTGTATCGTTCTGTCTCTTTCCGGGGAGGTCAATTGTCTGATAGAGGTGGATTTGGTCCGAAGTTTTGAGTGGCTTGTTGACCCGTTAACATGTCATCACAATATGTACTTGATTAATTTGATTCCAATCGTGTCAACGTTTTGGGTCAAGGGTGAAATATGATTTTAAATTTCTATTAGCTCGGGGGTTGTCGACAGTAGCTGCTACAATTTAACACATCTAAAGTTAACAAATATTAGTATTAAATGTTTAATTAATTGATACAATTATTTTTGACTCTCAAAGTAAAAAAATCTTAGTCGTCTTTAATAATGACATATTACAAAAATCTTCATTTTTTAATGACAAATTTTTAGCTTGTTCGCAGATTTTATTTATTTATTTACTAAACTTTAACCGTCTTGTTTAGATGCTTACGAACCAATTCAGAACTGGTTGCCGTTTTTTATCAAACTCCTAATAATATAATAACAAAGCATTTGTATAGCGCAGTTTTGTGATGTTTCACTTCAAGTGCGCTTGCCTTGTTGCTCCTGCTGTTGCCTTGCATTTATTCCATATGTACCTTTCCCAAACAAAATTCTACGTACAAAATTCTTTTATTCCTTACCCACATTGCCGACTGAGTTGCAATAAAATGGCACAGTATTTGTTAGTTGAAATTACCACCTCATCCTGTCAACATCAGTGTTGTATTCGGAGCTATTATTCGACCGTGTCGGAAACTTATGAAAGTGAAAATCAATCGTGAGCTAGTGAGCTCAATTTGGAAGTGAGAACCAGCGGATATTTGAAAGGCCAAGGAAGAAAAGCGGTGAGTCGACATCCTCTCTTATCCATTTTCCTACCGCCTTGCGGTAACCGATTTCTGTCCCCAACAACCCCATTCTCCAATAAGTACACCTTTAACCATTCCGGCCTTACTCGCCGCGAGATTTACATCGTGATCATAGAGTAAGGGAGTTGGGGCCCTCGCAAACGAAAGACATTAGTTTGTTGAGGGAGTCAGTTCTGTTGTTGCATTGCAAAAGTTACGGGCATAAAAATCCATTACGGTATATGGAGGTGCGCAAACGAGAGAGTTTTTAGATGTGATACTTTTTTTGAATTTGAAAGAATAACGCAACTAAAACCTCTCGTTTGCGGGCGCCCATAAAGTATAAACTAAATTTCTTCAACCTTTGCAAAATTAATCTGTCGCATCATTTTAATTAAATTAAACAAATTACTTTGTGTAAACCACTATAATCACATGTTATAATATCTACATGTTTCAAAACCGATAGTTACTTCGTCAGGATAATAACATGAAACATGTAGATATTATAACATCTGACTATAGTGGTTTACACAACGTAATTTATTTCATCTTTATATATAAAAATCTCGTGTCACAATGTTGGTCCGAGGTAAAATCCGAAACTACTAAACCGATTTTGATTAAATTTGGCTTACTTTGTGTAATTTGGTCAAACTTTAAAGAAAGGATAGTTTTTATGTTAAAATATTTATTATTGCGAATTAATGTTTTTTTATGGGACAATTATTTTTAAGTTCTATGAGTTTCTGACAGATGGCAGTGTGAGTTAATTTATTGATACAACACTTGGTTATCTAGATTAGGTAACGATCCAGTAGATGGCGTTGTGTTTCGTTAGCCACAGCATCGCGTAAATGGGTCAGCTAGTTTAATTATAAAAATAATCTTTATTCAGAGTTATTTCTACGTGGATAAGCGCAAAAGACTCTATTGTGAGTAGCCGTGTATTATTTTTAACGGTATTAAAACATAGGTTTTTGTGCGTCGGAAAACGGTCTTAATCTATTCAAAGAAGTTTACCAAAATATAGTTTGTGATATCCTTCAAAGATATCACGATCACGATCAAAGGAATAAATATGCAATAATTAAATGAAATAAATGACTTTGTGTGCACCACTAAATAATGTTCTTATTATCCTGACGAAGAAACCTTCGGTTTCGAAACATGTCGATAATTGTGATCGTCCGTGGTCGAGTGGTAAGATACTTGACTCCCATTCAGAAGGTCGCGGGTTCAAACCCGGCGTGCGCAAATAAATTTTATTTGATTAATTTGTATTATTTCACAATTAATTAATAAAAATAATGTATGTTATATTTGCGGTACGTTCCAGAGTGGAAGATACTCTCAGTATCGCCCTGGTGTAAGACCACGATTCAGAATTGAAACGTTGCTTAATAATGGCTTTAGACGTGTTTAGTGACTAGATCTGAATAGTCAGGTACTTTCCCACCTTCCTCTTCCCCATCTACTTCCCTTCCCCACTTACCTTCAGCCTCACAACATACTCAAATTGGGGATGCCATAGTCTCACTGGCTCCAGAAAGGAGCAGTTGGGACTCATCAAATGTTGTGGTGTACACAAAGTTATTTGTTTCATTTAATTAAAAATAACGCCACAAAGAGATTTTGAGAAGATTGAAGAAAAAATATAAAATACTCTAGTTTGACCAAATTAAGATTCGGATTACTAAAAGAATGTGTGCAAGGACAAGTTTTGAAATTTCATCCTTTCTGGCTACTAACTACTCAAAAGAAATTACCTGATGGTAAGGTATGTTGTTTTTTTCTGTCTACGTAATTGTTTAAATCTACACTGATAAAATAATTTAAAATTAATGTGAAAAACTGTTATTGAGTTGGGATAAAGGAGCTATGTACTCAATGTTGAATAGTTGAGCAAATTTTTTTAGATAAAACTTGATTGCTTAGCTTACCTTGAATCTTTCTCCCACTTTGAGTTTTTGAGAGCGCGAAGTTTTGGTCGGCAGCTTTGAAGCTGAAAAGCCCTTTCGTAAATTCACATTATTGATAGAAAAAAGTATGGTAAAAAGTAATTATCTTTTTTAAAGAGATCTTCTGGCAGCTGCTTCTTTACAAAAAAGTTGGAAATTGAATAGTACGACGGTCGCGGGTTCGAACCCGGCGTGCGCAAATAAATTTTATAATTTTTTTTATTTTTTTATTTAAAAGAAAGACAAACATTCCCGGGTTACGAACATTTGGAAATCTACTACTACTACTACTATGGAGGACTTAGCCAGCCGAGGAATTGTGTTATTTCACAATTAATTATTAAAAATAATTTTTTGTAGTATATTTGCGGCACGTTCAAGAGTGGAAGATACTCTTAGTATCGCCCTAGTGTAAGACCACCATTCAGATTTGAAACGTTGCTTGAAATGGCTTTAGTCGTGTTTAGTGACTAGATTTGAATAGCCAGGTACTTCCCCACCTTCCTTTTCTTCGTCTCATTCCGTTCCCCACTTACCTTCAGCCTCATAACACACCCCAATTGGGGATGCCAGAGTCTCACTGGCTCCAGGCGGGAGCAGTTGGGACTCTTGTGAGGTATTCACTATAAAAAAAGAAGTAAAAACAGTATTTTTGCAAATAAAACATACTGTAAACTTCACACGGAAAATAAAAATGTTTAAGTAGTCGTAAAAATATAAGATAATTTAGTAAATTTCACCACTTAAAAAATTAAATAGGGTAGTTATGATTTTTTTGGTATGTTGTGCATGTCGGAGGCCTAATGAAAAATGAATTTTTTTCCCCGGCCGATCTCCGAATTTTGTCAAAAACCGGAAACGTTTTACCGATTTTCAGTTTTTGCCATTTTTGATCCCGAAGGTCTAATTTTTTACAAAAATACTTTTTTTAAATAGACTAAAATGGCTACAGGTATATTAAAAAAACCCACATATATCTGAACTTCACGGTGTTTGACAGAGCTGTGCAAAATAATCCATATTTTGTCAATTTTAGCGGTTTAATTTCGGATTTTTTTTTTTTAAATAAGATTTTATTGCAGAATAAAATCAAATTTTCACTTATTGAATTAGAAATCTGAATTACATACTTTTTACCATTATAATATAACAATACGATATTATTCAATTTCACTATTTTGTTGTTTGAGAATAAAAAATAATAAAATGAAACAAATAACTGTGTTTTCACCACTAAATATTACATTGTGATTTAGTGGTGAAAACACAGTGATTTGTTTCATATTATAAATTATAAATAATGACGCCACAAAGTGAATATGCAAAGTTGAAGAAAATTTTAATAGGTTTTTTTAAATTTAATCACACTTTTTTAATTTTTAATATCATCTGGAAGGCAACAATATAAATTCCCACCCTCGTAACTAATGGATTGCTTACCGTTAGTATGTGTTCGTGTTTAATTGCATGTAATCTTCTTTTAATGCAAAATGTTTGTGCACTAGGGAGCTTTAAATGAATTCTGTGTTTGTATGTATGAGTTTATAATTTTTTTTTTATAGAAGGAGAGATATATTGTATTCATATAATTTTCTTAATGTTAACAATATTGTTTCTAAATATGAGACTAGTACCATAAAAACAAGATTAATGAATTGGATATTTTCTATTATTTAACTGTAATGGTAAATAACACATAATGGTCATTTTTAAAATGAGCATTAAGTTTTTTTCTGATAAGCAAAACTGTAGTTGCACACAATTGACTATATATAATAGCTAAATTAGAACTTGTGCTTGCGTTTAATAGGAACTTACCATAAATTAATCTGCCGAACCGTTAAAAGCTTCTTGAAAATTGAACGATCAAAATTTTCTTGGAAATGTACCAAATCTAAGGGAATTATTAATAGGTTTACTTGGCGCATTTACAAAGAATATCTTCTATTATAAAAGAACAAAAAACAACATTTCTGAAGCGCAGTGGATTTTATCTGGTGTGTAAGATAATACAAACGATAACAACTCAGACGCTTAATTAAATTGTTCTTCACCAAATACTAAGAGAAACATCGGCGACAATGAAAAACGATTTCTTCATTACTGTTTTGTTGGGTAAATGGTTGAGGATATTATTGAGAACACTTTCATTAATATTATATAATGAAGATTTATTCACGACTTGCTGGATCAGACTTAGACACAGAGAGAGCGTACACCATAGACATAATGATCACAAGTACTTTCCACTAGTGATGTGACCTACTTTACAGTAGTGATGTGACAATTACAATGATTGTTTTAAAGTTTGTATGTTTGAACCTCTGTCACATTTTATTGACGATCAAATCGAACGTTAGCGTATTTATTTACATATTTATATTTTAGATTGCATAATCCCGGCTAACCACTGACTGACCTGAAGAGCAACCCAATAAATAATTAACCCGTAACCTAAATAGTAATAAATTCAACTGCGTAGAGCTAGTCTTATTTATTATTTAGGGTATGACCGAGGGGACAAACTCTAGGGGACGCCCACGCCGAGAGTACCTGGAGGACCTGCTGGTGGACATGCGCTGCTCATCATATGCAGACTTCAAAAGAGCTGCACAAGAAAGGGATGAATGGAAGAGAAAAATAGAGGAAATTGCTGCAAACCAATCCCAGGATTGAAGCTAGTCTTAGATGGAGTTTATGACAGAATAAAAACAAACAAAAAAATCATGGAATTCCAAAGTTAATAGTCAAGGTCTGTAAAAGTTATTCAAGTTTTGTTATTATTTTATCATGGGGTTGTTTATCCAATTTTTAAGAAAGACCTATTCAACTTCTGTTATTATCCAAGTATTGTGAAACACCCCACATATGATGAAATAATATCGGAACTTGAATAGAACCATCACAGAACTAGAACTTTAACTTTGAAATTTGACGAATTGTTCAAATTCTGTAACAGAACCCGTCATTATTGTTCTTCCCCAAAAGTTGGTAACAGCTGGTAAGGACCCTGCAAATGAACTAAGAAACGTAATTTCAAGAACTCCCTAGTAAGTCGGGTTAATTGCCCAAAAGTCAACCAGCCTAAAACATGTAGGTTAAATTCACTAGAGTTACAAAATTTTTGTCAAAATCGTAAAATTATATCATTAGAAAATTTGGTCTTTCAAATTACCGAAGTTGATTAAATTACGGAACAACGCAAAGCCATTTGAATAAATTAATAAGCACTCAAGTCCAGCGGTTAACACATTAAAATGGTGCCTACAAAATTACTCATTAACATTTTGACACTTCCGTTGTTAAAGCGAAAAGTGGTTTTATAATTTGATGAAATGGCGTTGCCATGTTATCATATTTGCATTAAGTAAACAATATACTTCCGGTAACAATTATTATAAGCAATAATTATTAGCCTGAAACACTCATCAATATTGAAAGAATCTTCCGAGAAAAGACACATATCGCCGATCAAAATTGCCGGTCAAGTGCTCTATCATTAAGCTACAGCGGGTTACCTCCTACCCGCCAAATGATTCAATATATACCTAGTGTTTCATTCAACAATTACTGCTTATTACATTTTTAATAAGATAACGGTCCCAGTTGCGACCGTTATCTTTTATTATTTTTCTGTGTCTTGTTCATTTTCATATTTAAAAAAAAAAAAATTGATTATTATTGTTATCTTCTTCTTCAATCATAATTATTGCTTATAATAATTGTTACCATTTTTTGCTATGAATAAAAAATCTTGTCTTAAACATTAGTTTATCAATTAAAAAATAATAATTAATTTACTTCCATTGTGTGCTGGTACAGTTAGTGCTTCCGCTCACGGGAAACTGAAAAAAAAACAGTTTGCTACTCAACTCGCTATCCTGTGTATGTCAATTTGAGTGTCCGCTCACTACACAACTTCTCAAAAACCCGTTGTCAATGGGAAAGCAAGCTTTTTGGATCTTAACTTTGGTATCTTACAAAAGACATCAAAAAAGAGAGAGAGAGAGAGAGAGAGAGAACCGTCAGCTACCTATAAGGTCTCTGCCAGGAGGAATCGCAAAGTTGTGACGAATGTTTACTTTTATTTATTTATTTATTTGTATTTCACGCCCTGCTGGGCTTTTACATATTTTTTTATTATCAAAGTACATTTAAATTAACATTACATTCAATTCACACAAAATTAGTTGGCTCTTTTTTACACAAAAGCAAAAAATAAAATTATAAAACTGAATCTAAGACAAATCCAAAACAAAAACATAAACAAAATCAATGTCAAAATCAAAAACAAAATCAACAACATAATCAAAAACAAAATCAAATATGAGTTAAATAAAAGCAGGATACCCTCCTACCATGCAAGGTAGAGAAAAAACAGAATGGGATAAGTACAATTCATTCATTTTACTTCATGAAATTACAAAAAAATAAATTTAAGCTATGCGTATTTGCTCCATTAATTTAAGTCGAAGTTTGAGACTATTTGCCATAGTATTCCTCAAATATCAGGCGTTTCCTTTCCATTCCTACCCACTTTTAAACCATATTAATATCTGCCTATCCATCAACGAACAGCTTGTTAACAAGGGAGAGCCAACTCAAGACAAAGTATTACATCGAACCTGAGAACGAAGGATAGTTCAGAAATATGGAACATATTGTTTTAAGAAGATAATTTTAGACGCAAACCAAAGATTTTCATTTTTTTAGAATAAGTCTTGATCACCAAAACAAAAAGTTTGGTTGAAAATGGTGACAGTTGTTGAAAACAAGAAAATGTCTTTTGCGGATTCCAATTTTGAAAACAGGGTCAACTTTTGAAGTATTAATAACTAGCTGATATCCGACAGGCGTTGAATGTCATTTAAATTGAAATAATGTTTCTCCCTTCGTGTCGCTTCTCACTCGTCCCTGTTCCCCTTCCGCCTCCTCTTCCCCTCCCGCGTCCCCTTCTCCTTCCGCGTTTAACGTTCCCCGCATTGCCCCTCCCCACTCCCGCTGTCCCCTCTCGCGCATTTCTCTTCCACCTTCTCCGCCTTCCCCCTCCTTCGTCAACCCTCCCGCGAACCCCTTCTCCTTAATTCCCCACCGCCCCTCCCGGATTCCCGTCCTCCTCCAACATTTTTCACCCTGCCGCTAAACTCCATAAAATTCACACATTTTTCTAACATCTCGCGTTTGACCTATTTCAATTTTTTATGTTAATTTCATAACGCCAGAGCTCATCAGTATACGAGTACACAGAATCTTTCGCGGGCAAGTTCCTAACAATTTAAAAAAAATATATCCTAATCAGATAAAAATTATAGGAAATAATTTCATAACGCCAGAGATTACTACCCATCACGGGTATGCGCACATCAAATCCTTAAAGTTTGATCGCAATCGGGTGAACTCGGTGACTTTTAACGTAGTTATTGGGCCATATTTCATTGCAATCACTTTCACCACGAATTCATTGAAAACAGTGTGCTTTTGGTTTGAAAATTTGATCACTAGATAATTATTATAGTGCTTCAATTAAATACTGCGGGAAAAACACATAATATTGTCTTGTAGTTTTTTATGTGTAATCCCTGAAGAAAATAATGTATCGAATGTATTAAAACGGATAAGAGTTCAAAATCTCCTTCTTACCAACCCAATTTTTGGTTAGGGTTTTATTTTATAATATGGCAAATTAAATTCTTAAGAAAATGATTAGAAGACATATTAGTATTTGTGACTGAACTTCAAAAAATAAAATAAAGGGCAATGTTTTTTTTTGGTTTTGTGTAAATCAAAACACGAATTTCAATCTTATTGTTATGTACATAAGGAGTGTTATTGTTAGTGGCCTGATTCCACAATGGTTATACACTATGCGGTGCAATGCTTTAAACCAAAGTCTCCACACGAGGGGCCAAATATTGTAAGATCCTCCGGACAAACATTCGTGTAAAGGATTAAGTTGTTGGAAGTTGGCTTTGAACTCCAATTCCAATAGGATATATATATATATATATTTTTTATTCCTTCCAACCACATCATACAAAATGCTCTGATGTTTTGAAAATCCAAGTAACCAAAAATAAATGCGTTTTTCTATGGCTTTTTATTTTATTTACCAAAGCATAAAACTAAGAAAGTTACGGGTAGTTTTTATGATACAACCGGGAAAGTGTTGCCCTCGGCTAGGTTGAACGAACTTGAAAAATGAACAGAAATTTCACACCAAAAGGCAAAAGTTCGGGCGATGGGTTTTGTTTTTGGACTTAAGTAATTCTGACTATAACGCTGTGAAATAATTTTGAGAATCCTGTGGCTGTTGTGGTGAATATCTTACTAATGCTAATTGTGTTTTTTTCTCCTTAACCTAAAATTTGTTTTCGTTTTTGTTGAAAGTTTGTTGTGCCATTAACGTAAGTTATGATTTTAAACATTTGCCATTTCTTTGCCTTAAATGTTTTTTTAAGCATCTCATTTTCTTTTTTTATTGGAATAAAGTTTTCATTTTCATTACAAAGAAACATTATCAGATTCTACGTTTTTTAGATTGGTTTGCAATTTGTTGGTCTAGGATAACTGAGAGGAAATTACACAATTTAAATTATCTGATCAAACAAATCGATTTTTTTTAATGGAAGAGAATCCTATCACTTTGTAAAATTAGTTTGCGTATTTTTGTAAGAAAATTGTGTATTTTTTAACGAGAAATTGAGTTATCTCCCAATATAATGGCAAGCCTGACTCCACTTCATAAAATCTTGGCAGCACCTTGTTATGTATAAAAACACATTGATTTTACGTCGTTCAAAGAAAAACGAACCACTCCAAAGGGATTAAGTTAAAATACTTTTATTGAAAGGATGAGAATTAACATAGCCAATTTTTGAATAAAGGATTCAAGGTTTAAGAAGTGTTACCAATGTATATAATTAGATAAAAAGATAACTGGGAATTTGTAAACGTCACATTTTGATATACGAGACCTTTCACCTATAAAGTATCAGAATGTGACAGTTGCAAATTTCTAATTGCCGTTTTGCTTATGACGGCATTATACGGAGTATTTTTAATAATAACAAATAGTATTATCAAAAAAAACCAATAGATTCATAACACAGAAAAAAAAATTGTGGTTGGTAATCATTTTCAGAGATATAATAATAAAATAATATAATCGGTCCGACAGTCTAACGTCCTATCAGTCAGACTTATTATCCATCTACATAATTTATTATGTACACAATTCGTTGAGTCCTTATTCTTTTTGTACGTTGTACACACGTTGCAATTTTATTTAATTAATTTATTTTAGGGGATTTTAACGCGAATTCATAAAAACTTAATTTGAAATGAGATTTTTAGATCCCATACTGTGATTTACACATAAAATTTTACGAGCAATAATTATTTTACTTGAATTTATCATTTATCAAAAAAATAATACCGTTTATCCTAAAACGCGTCACAAGAATTAGATAGGAATAAAAGACATTACAGGAATTATATAGGAAATTTAATAATAAAATGATTATGGAATTTATTAACTTTGAACTACACAAGGTTATGAGCATTACAATCGCGTATGCGGGCCGGTCATTTGATATTAAAATTCAATATGTGAAAAGGATGTTAATAGTCGTGCCCGACTTACCAGTGATTCCTAACAGTTCCATGACAACTCAGAAGCACGCAATTTCAACACCACAATGAAAAGTCATTAAAAGTTTGATTTTTTTTAAATAGCCCATAACCTAACGTAACGTAACGTATTTAAGCATTTTTTAAATATATTTTTTTCATCACTTTTAATGACTTTTCAAAGGAGGTGTTGAATTTGCATGATTTTAAGATGTCCGGTCATCAATGCGGACATAATTTGGAGTAAAAATCTCTATCTAACCCGGACAACGCAACGCCTTAAATCCACTAGGTCATTGGAACCTATTTTATTTACGTTATTTTTGTCGATCTTATATTTCAAATTCAGAATTAACAATACTTCAAATGTTTTTTCCATTATTTTGGCTGCTGTCTTTTTGAATGATTACATGTTCTAAAAAATAATTTATTTGTAACCTAGATCGCATCTCGGATAAACACATCTGATTTTTATTTATAGGGGACACCTGTACATTTTTTTTGTATGTGTTCTGTTTCATGTTTCATTTTAAATAATTAGAATTTTGTTCTTCTTTAATGATAAATATTGTGTGCGATAAATAGTGATGCGAATAATCTTCAAAAAAATATTTCAATAAAATTAAACCAACAAATATTCTTCCACATGTCGTCACCGGGATTTCAACCTAACCGGGCTATAACTGTTCAATACCTAGGTACTGATTTTTTTAATGTTTTTAATCACCGGAGACCAAAACGTCTATCATCATTTTTTTTCTCTAAATTAAGCTGTGTCTCCTCCGACGAAAATGTGTACACACTTTGTGGATAGTTAGATCGGAGCCACAATGTTTTTGCTTTCTGTGGCCCATGGAAAACAACAAAAGTTGTGGCCCTGCCCCATGTTTATGGTAATGTTTGAGGTATGGTCGCAAGAGACCGGCCTTAACGTCAACACCCTGTTTACGAGAGTTTTTAACCTGTAGTTTTTTTTTATTCTATTACAGTTACTTACTTAAAAATATTGGAAGCTTTTACGCAGAACAGAAGGGGTGATTCTGTATGTTTTGCGTTAAGATAGCGTTACGAGACAATTAAGACAATTCGGGTATTGGAAGGCATATGTCGTGTGTTATCTATCAGCTGTCAGTTCATCATTCAATTGAGAATTTATCGAAGGTGTTTTATTGTGTAAAATAACTTGGTAACAACTTAATTACGACAATAAATAATATTTATGTCGGTAAGATGATATAACATGCATTAAAAAAAAAATTTAAAATATTTATTTATTTATACTGGGTTTTTACAGATGTTCGCACTTACGTGAGAACATCCAATTATAAAAACTCAGTTATTGTACAAATAGAAACATACAATTACAAAAAATCTACAATTACATACAATTAAATACAGATACATACAATTAAATACAGGTACATACAATTAGAAAAACAGAAAAATCACAAATAAAAATAAGTAATAAAAATAAAATAAAAAATACAAGATTTTATACAAGCTCCTCAAGTAACTCATATTACAATGAGAGGCAAGAGACATAGGAATCACGAGAGGCATGCAAAGAGAGACAATTGACACAATATAATTAGTTAAACATATTTTTTAACAGCGCCAGAACTTTTTTTCTGAATCCGTACACATTATCGACGAAAATATCTACTTCAGCACACTCTATCTTGTTATATAGTCGACACATCTGGGTCAGAGGGCTAAAGTAGGCTATATTATTTTTAAATGTATTCAGGTGAAAAGTGTTATGGCGTCTTAAACAATGGGAATTGGGGACATTTATTTCAATATTGCTAAGACATAGTGTAGTATCACGATGGCTAAGACATAGTGTGGTATCAATGTTGAAGTAATCACGACGTACGTCGTATGATCTAAGATGGTCATGTAGTCCACATTTAAAGGATAACATTCTTAGCATTTTTTTTGGACTGACTCTGCAATGTTTTCATATTTGCAGTAATGTGGATTCCAAATAGTGCTTCCATTTTCAAGTTTACTTCTGATGCAGAATTGCTTGGGGATCTTTGAAAGGTTTACATATTCTGTGAATAAATCCCACTTCTGTGAATAAATTAAAATTCCGCTTTTCTCAATAAAAGTTAAGCTTGCAAGTTAGGAAATACACAAACGCGGAATGCGGCAGATGTACAAGGCGGCGTTCATAAACGTACAAGGTAAAAGGCGTTCATAAATGACCATAGTTTGTATTATCATTGTGATATTTGCAATTTGATTCGCAGAATTTCCCGCGACCAACAACTCGTAACTCCTTTTAAGAGTTTGTGTCTTAACGCAATTTCGTTAGCTCGAAACGTAATACCGAATTTAAGAAAATTGATAACTTTGTCTAATACGGCCAATTTAACATGTGTCAGGCTGTCGCAAAATATACAGAATCACCCTTCAGGAGAGCATACGTTTAAGTTTGTTAGTAGGAGAGCTTACAATAAACTATTTGTAGCGAAACTTTTACACAGCTCATTTTTGATAGTTACGTTTGCTTTGTACTACAACTCAGTCACTGCAATTTATATGGGACACAATATAAGTTCCTTGGAACGACCGTTTGTTTATTTTTATTGCACCGTAGCGCAGCGCTCGGCAGACATCAATCCAGGTGGAATGCTTTATACTCTATGATCCCTTCTGCTCTCCTATATTTTACTACACAAAAAAACGAGTTTGGCAAAGACAAAGTGAATTTATGAACGCTAAAGCACGGTTCTCAGTGACCAAAAAAGACATTTTTCGATTTATTTCAGTTGTTTTTCATACATCAAAGCTTTATAATTGCCATTCTTCACAGTTCATGATAGTAATTAAAAAAATCGTTAGTTACTGATAACATGCTTTTTTCGTCAAATATTAAGTACACGTTTTTTGATTTAAAATAATTGGTAAAGTATATAATTGAAGAAGAAGGATAACAATAATAATCTAATTTTTTAAAATATGAAAATGAACAAGACACAGAAAAATAATAAAAGATAACGGTCACAACTGGGACTCGAACCCAGAACCTTACGTCTTACCGGGACATACACCACTACCAATTGGGCTACTGCGATCTATTATGAGAATAACCTTCAAAAGTTAAAAAGAGAGTTTTTATAAAAATATGAATTGGTAAAGAATTCAAGAAACACATTATGGTCTGGCTTAATGCTCTCTGTGAAAACGAAGAAGTTATATTGGTTTCGGGGAAAAAACATTATTTAATCTCCCTCCTAATAGCATTTAGATGTAACTTTTCGTTTGGGGAAAACCCAGTCGCCGAGAAATTTGAATAATAGGTATTTTTTAAAACTGTTGCTGTCACTGTCGCTCTTGCTCCCCCGAATACTGAGCGAAAGGGACAACTGCACCTCAGGATGATAATACCTAAATAAAATCAAAATAGAGATTTTGCATTCCCTACTTTCTCCGCCAAAACTTGACCGATTTTGAGATTTTTTTACGTATTAGAAGAAAATTTTTATGTCTGCTTGATTTGCTTTTTCAAAAAAAAAATCTTGTTTGTCTACTCAACGTCTGTTGTTGCGTTCAAACCAGGCAATTTAACTATTTTTGGAGGGAACTAACTCATACTATAAGTAATTTATCAAAAAAGCAGAACGTATCGACAAGCAGGTGGTTGATGTTTACATGGTTTTAAACATATTTGCAGTAGTGTTAAAATCTAGAGAGGAAATTGCGAATTGCGTTTATATGGACCAAACGCCAACAGGTTTGCTCTTAAAGCTTTATTGATATTTTTAAAGTTTTTAATAATGTATTTTTGATTTTATAAAAACAATTGCATTTTACGCTCTCGTCAAAATAGCGTTTGATAGGCATGAAATACGAATATATTCAAATAATTGAATATTCCAATAAGCGGATTTAAAATATCTGAATAGATTGATGAAAGATTTACGGTTTGCGTATAAAAATAAAGTGGCCTTTTGGAGAGATTTTTTCAGCCCCTAGTAGAGCAAACATAGATTAATGACTGCGTTAACTGTGTGATAAGGCTATGGTTGAGGGTTCCGATCTGGGAATGGTCTATATAAGGTCGTAAGGGTAAACGATAACGTCGATGACTCTATCAGTAATGTGTTCGATGATCATTTCGGATTACCCCGAGGAAACGGTTGAACCAAAGCGTCAGTGTTTATTGAAATTCTATTTTAACCTTTTTGAAAAGTCGTAAAAATAAAGAGTTTCAATAATTTTCAGACAACTTGTCCTGTGGGTTCCTTAATTCTCGTTTAAGGATTTTTAAATTCAGTGAGGGAAGGATTTCCAATACGTTGGCTTTTTAATGTATTTTCTAAGCAATAAAAAAAATTTATATGTTTATATATAAATATATACATTTTTTAAAATATGAATACCGCACAAGTATCCTAACTCCTCCCGTCTGGAGTCAGTTAAATTATGGGATGTATGTTGTGAGACTGAAAGTAGTGTGGAGCGGAAGGAGATGGGGAAGAGGATGGGGGAATGTACCTGGCTATTCAGATTTTGTCACCAAAGACGGCTAAATTTCACCAGGGCAATACTGAGAATATCTTCAATTCTGGAACATGCTGCAAATATACTATAATTTTTTTTTAATTAAACAATTGTGAAATAATCCCGATTAATAAAAATAATATTTATACGAGTTGTCGGTCAATCCTTACCCCTCGACCATGGAGACCGTCGAGGTATATTTTTAAAACATAAATTTAGCTAATTCGGCCATATCATCATCTTCGGTAGTTCGGTTCCTAATGTTAAACTCTATCATACTGCGACTTAGTGTAACTTACATGATCTTCTTATATTATTTGACTACTCTCTTTATAAATAAGATTTGTTTTAATAAATTAAATATGCGTATTAGACTGAATAATAGGAGGAAACGGAAATTTTATTAAACACAGTCTATGTGTTTACGAACAATGTTTAACTAATTTGAGCTTTCCGCAGTTTGACAAACAGATTTAGCAAAATGCTTTTGAATTACAGAGACCTAAAAACGGAGACATTAATTAATTACTTCAATCAAACTAAGAATTCTGAGTATAACTGAGAATTCATTTCTTCAAGGCATATAATCTATAAATAAATATTTCATTTTGAACACTCATTTAACAGCCAGCATTACTAATATTACACAATGCTATATATACTGTGTCAACGATAATTTTAATACGGGTGGTTTGTTTAACGTATTTTCAAAATAAGTACACAAATAAATTAAATAAGATAAATTAATATTCAATGAAAATAAAGAATTTCGTATACAATTTCATCACGACATGTTTCACATCCAATATGTAATAATTTAATGTATATATTATTTTTTTCACCAGATTTACAGGAACGGGTTTAGTTTTTCCCATAGGAAAAACTAAACCCTTTCATACACTTTTCCATATAAATGATCATCTAGTAAATCCACGTTATGCAAGTGTATTATATAAGTATAATTAATACAAAACAATACAAGAACAACACGTTAATCTACCAAACTATTAAATGGGAATATAATTCACCGTCTCCAGATATTTTCATATCAGAGGGTTCGGCTCTGTGGAATTCCTAATTTGACCGATAAATCCTACTGATCCCTCAATATAAATATTTAAAAAATCTTTCGTAATTCTACATGTATTTAAAATGACTGATTTTTGCATTTTTATATACAAATTCTTTGACAAATCTAATATGCCTAAATTTTTAATAAGAGAGCTAGGTATAATGCCAGTAGCCGAAATAACAAAAGGTAATATTTTTATAGTCTGAGAATGCCAAATTCTTTTAATTTCATTTCCTAAATCTGTATACTTTCTTATTTTTTCAGAAACAGATTTTTGAATATTACAGGAATTTGGAATAGCTACATCAATAATATAAGTTATTTTTTTAATTTTGTCATGTAAAACTATATCAGGTCTATTATGACCAATTGGTCTGTCTGTTAGTATAGTTTTATCATAGTAAATTTTAAAGAAATTATTTTCTAAAAATGAATTTGGTTCGTATTCATAATATGGTACTATATTATGACATTCTATCAAGTTATGTTTAATTACCAAACTTTGGTGAATTATTTTCAAAACCTGATTGTGCCTAAATGTATACTCAGACGGCGCTAATATAGAACATCCTGATATAATGTGTTCTATAGTTTCCGGAAAAGCCATACATTTTCTACATAAATCATCAATTTGATTTGGATCTTTGATTATATGCTTCCTATAATTTTTGGTATTAATTACTCTATCTTGAATAGCAAGCATAAAACCTTCTATTTCTGCGCTCAACTCTCCAATACTCAACCATTTGTTTGACGAAAGTTTGTCAACATACGTTTGGTTGAGATAATTGAAGTGTTTTGCGTGAATAATTTTATTTGACCAGGAATCTAATAATTCCTGGTTGGTATTTATAAAAATGTTGGCATTCTCGTCGTATAAATTTAAAGGTGAAATATTTCTGTCTGCCTTGCAAATTATTTTATGCAGCTCTGAGCTATTAGCTTTTCTATGAAAAAAATTTCTTAATATTTCTACCTGATTTTGTTTTAAAGAAGTTATTTTGACTATACCTCTACCTCCTAAATTTCTAGGTAAATTAATTCGTTCTATAGCTGAATTTGGATGATGACAATTAAACTTTGTTAACGTAGTTCTAATTAATCGTTCTAAGCTATCTAAATCTGTATTAGATCATTTAATTATACCAAATGAGTACGTTAATAGAGGTATTGCCCAACTATTTATTAAATTATTATTTTCATTATAGTATTGTTATAATTATTTATAGTATTGTTATAAGAAACCGGTGGTTTTAAACATGACGATTAATTTGTTTAAATAGTGTGTAAACATTTTTTTATTTTATTTTTTTATTTTTTTTATTTAATTTAAATTTAATTTAATAATATTTATTATTAAGTTCTGCGAGTGTTTTAATTTTTTTTAAATTATTGAGACAACTATTTCGGCTTACATTACATTACAAACTGTCGGTTTGAAAATGGCCTTGTAAGCCGAAACAGCTTTCACAATAATAAAACTAAAACATTTGCAGAACGCAATAATAAATATTATTAAATTTAATTTAAATTGAATTAAAAAAAAAATCGAATTTACATGAACACAAAAACAATAAATAGTGTGTAAATACTTATTTATTTATTAGTTATTTTCAGTAATTAAAATGAGGCCAAAAAGTGAATTTGTAATATTGAAGATGAAATTAAATTAATATATTTACAAAGATATCTCAAACGTTTTGAAACCGATTCCAGATACGTTGGCGAAAAACCTGTCAAAATAATTATAATTTAATTTTTTATTGCATTTTTAATTATATAATTTTATGATTTTTTTTACCACCATGCTAGGCACATGCCCGAGTTCTGTAATGTACTTATATTTCATTTAAGAGTGATTGACCAGCAGCTGAGAAAAAAAGTTTAAAAATGCTTGCAACGGTACAGGGAATTTCCAATGAGAAAGATCGATTATTCCCCGTATCAAATTTTAAAAATTAAAAATTTAATATCGATTTATTTCATTAAAAACTTGCTAAATAAAATAAATAAATTATTTTTGATTTTTCAATAATGTCTAAACAAAATAAGTGTGTAAAAATTTTTTTAAATATTTTAGTTTGTAAGACCTTCTCACACAACACGTTCTCGGATTTATTTTTTAATGATTTTAAATTAAACAAATTAAAATTGTGTTGAACAGATTATGTATTGATTTATTTTATATTATGAGTATATGATTTGAAATTTGTGTTGTTTTGTGTCGTTTGAAAATTGAACAAATCTGCCAACGACCAACGGTATAACCTTAGTATCTTAAAAATACACTTAGTTTTTCAAAATTTAAAAAACTGCTCGAACCAGATAAAATAACAATCTTTCAAAATCAATTTATGTTTTTTTTTTAAAAGAGTCAATACGTCTAGAATTTGATTTAAAAAGGACTAATTTCCGGTACCCTCTTAATTGTAAGTTTCACCTTTCCAAAGCTTTCACAGATTTAATTGTTTTATTTGGAAAAAATATGTCTAATCGGTGCGGTGTTGAAATATATGTCATCAGTGGCGGTTACAGTTTCCCTGATCTTACTTTTCTTCAAAGGCCTGGCTATTAATTCGGTTGCCAGTTTCACAAAATTTTCTCCAGTCTTGGCAAAGAGAAATCATTTATCTTAGAAAATAGGTAATGTCATAAATTCGTTAGCACGTTCTAGGGATAAATTTTATTTAGGAATTTCCTCACTATTTTCAAAAATTATTACAGATAGCTTCCAGAAAACATCAGGATTTATATATTGAATAAGTGGATATGAAATAAATAGGCTTCATCGAAATAATAATAAATATAATTTATTTTAGTAGAGGGTGGTAGGAGCAATAAATATCAAGTTAGCCATACATTTTGCATCTGAATTAAACATAGTAATTTCGATCATAAATAAACCAATCCCATTTCGATTGTCTGTAATGTGAAATGAACTTAAATTTTCTATGAATCTTTCAAAATTGGAACCGATGATTGTGCGATTTCAGACAAGCGATTAAGTAGGTACCTAATATAATCAGAACATTATTTTATTTTTATTTACTTAATAGTAATTACACGTTTGAATTACATATTTCTTTTGACAGAAAATTTTTCGAGTTTACTAATTGCACGAAGAAAAATGTTATTCTAAAATATGATCATTTTATTCTTAAAAACGGGACTGAGTTCTTACGAATAAACTAACAGGGTTTCAGTGTTTATTGGCGGGAAAATGTAAGAATAATTTGTTGGTATACGTACGAAATTACGTATACCAACAAAATATTCTTACGTGTTCCCGCCAATAAATATTGAAACCTTGTTAATTTGTTCATAAGAACTTCAGTCCCGTTTTTACGAATAAAATAATCGTATTTTAGAATAACATTTTTCTCCGTGTGGACTTCATTCGCAAGGTAAATAAATATCTGACGTCTATTTAATTTTTCAACAGAAAAATGGCAATATTTGTTGTAAAAGACAATATGATCCAGAGGTAAATATTTTATAAATCCTTTCAGCTTCATATATCCTACCATTATAATAACCATCGATTTTTCACCAGCCTGCTCTAGTTTTAAATAATGGTCTAAATAAGATTTGGTGCATAGGTAAGATGCTCGTTATAAAAATGGTGCGTATTTGATATTATGCTTTACGGTTTTATACACTGAAATTATTCATTTATAGGTTTGTCACTTTGCTTACCGTAGCCACTTTTTATTCTTCCAATGTTATAGCTTTATTTTATTCGTTCCGGTTTATCAGAATATTTGTCTCATTTTACGACGCAGTAACATAAAATTTCCTCAAAGATAAACTATAGGGGTAGACTTTATTGTATCAATATTAATAAAACCACAATTAAATTGAATATTTGATCCATAAATAATAATGAATATTTTAAGGCATCTACTTATATTATATCTATTTGTATTACAAAGCAAAGAATTGTTTTACCTCTCAGATACTGTTTGCGCGAGTTGTGTAAGTACTATCGATTGCTATTAATCAGAGTAATTCAAATAGCCTTTAATGCTTCCATTTACCTCCCTTTCCTTTGTTTTTGCCCATAGTCTTCGAAATTGAGCACTTCGAAAACAAATGAAGTACGTTCGTTCCACACACAAAAGACGCAATATGCAATACTATTTTGCTTGTTATTTGATTATATTTGATAATAATCAAATTATCCGCTGCGACCAGTCGTATTTTGTTGCACCCTAGTTAGTATGCAATGCAAATGCTTCTTACATGATTTTAATTAAATTAGCCTTTGTATTTCAAGGCATAAAAATAATAACTCAAGCTGTTTGTTTTATTCGTTCGTTGTATGTGGTTCGGATGGATATTCATTATAAACATTTTTCAAATTTGGAAGGGGTATTGATACCATTTATTGGATAACCAACACATCTGTCAAATGTTACACTAAGTGGTTCACTACGTTTTAATGATTTAGTAGAGGTACCCAGGTTCATGGGGTGAGGTTTGTTTGGCACTTAGCGGCGGATGTGTCTGCCCACCTTCTGCGTGGCGGACCGGATCGAGAGAGGCTGATTGAGGGAGGCCTTTTGACCTCTGCGGCCGAATTATCTCTACCCATTGCCTTGCACCGCAATTGGAGGGATGGATTTATACATCCATTACTCCATGACACACTGGCCCCCAGATTCCTATTAGCTTCTAATATATTTTTCCTTCTTAGAACTTCCTCTCTTTCCTTTCCTTAAAAAATACCCTTCATATGACATTAGCCCTGAGGGAAATTATTTTCCTGTGGAGCTTACGAAAAAAAACAGTTTAGATAGGTTTATTGAAATTTTTAAAGACCAATCTTTCAAAGTAAGCTGCATGTAATTTAGAGGTCAGTAAACTTCATGTATGAATGTATGTTTTTTTCACAAGGACACTACACTCAGTTATTTTAAATCATCGATAAGATTAGAAATAATTCTGAATTATTAATTTCCAATCGAAAGGCCGATGTAAATACTAAAAGTTAAGACTTTTAAAGTCAAACAAGAATGTATGTAATTAAATCAGAAGTCAAATAAAAGGATTTAATTAAATGGGAAGATTATAAATAAGCTTTTAAGTAATTACGACTTTCTCAAAAGTTCAGTGACGATTTTTGCTCCACCGTATTGGGTAAATTGAATATAATTTTAATCAAATGAAATATTTTACTGAATAATTCTGTCGATTACCAATAACTTAATATTTTCGCATTTTGAAATGGAAACTTATAGAAGGATATTGGAATTCACAACAGTTAAATGGTAGCAGTCTTGAATAAACATGATCTAAAATCAATATTTTTTCTAAAATACGCTTATTCTTTAATACGAACTTTATAATTTGCTAAACTGGTAAGAGACTGAATGCTGTTGAAACGAGATCCCTGAGGCGTATGTGTGGTAAAACCATGTATAATCGTGTGAGAAATGTAGAGATTTGAAAATATTGCAAGGCTGATTGTAAGCGTAATGAGTAAAATTAAGAAAGGAACCCTCAGATGGTTTGGGCATGTAGTGCGAATGAACAAAGAAAGGAGCGTAAGGAGAATATATGATGCTAGTGTGAATGGTATAAGAAGTAGGGGAGGAAGACATGGAAGACATGGCGCGATCAAGTGAATCAGAAACTTGAGTCGGACCATGTCAAGAGTCAGAAAAATAGAAGAGTATATATGAGACGATGTGAATGAGAATGAGGCAAAGAGTGTGTGCCAAGACCGAGGTGTTTGGCGGTCCGTCCTCTTTGCCTGCCCCTGCGGGGAAACAGCGTGATGGTTAGTTAGTTAGTTAGTTAGGGTTGGTTTCTCTTAATTATTCTTATTAAAATAAATACATAAAATTTTATTCTATTTAGAACTGCACTAGTCATCAAGTTTTACCCATGGGAATCGGCATCTTTCCCTACGACATACAGTAAAAAACCCTCTCCGCGGGTTTTTGCTGCTAGGCCTTCCGGGCGGCTTCTTATATATATTAATTATATTATGTAGTAGGGAAAGCAGTTCATATATTCCCTCCGAGTATTAACTAAAGATCTCATAAAAGGACCAAGAAATTGTAGGAGGAGATTAAAGGTTAAAAAAATATATAAGACATTTTCACATTAACTTTTTATTAGAATGTCTATCTTTTTTAAGGTTATTCCCATCATTGTATTGCATCCATGAAAAAGAAGATAATACGTATAAATCTAAACGAAAACACGAAAAAGAACAAGACACAGAAACATAAAATATATCTGAATCCTATCTGTATTCTATCTGTATAATATTATTATCTTCTTATTTAATGATATACGAGCATTACATTGATAGAAATAACCTTCAAAGTTATTATTAAACATAGTTATTCTAATAAACAATAAATATTGATTTAGACTTTTAGAAAGAAGGTCAATATATATGTATATAAATAAAATCAGATATTTTTATCCGAGACACTACGAGTATCCAGGTCATAAACGAATTCTTTGAAAAATGTGATCATTTGAACAGGTAGCTGCTAAAAATATGTAAAAAATAGTCGAAGATAATATTCATTCTGAATTCGAAATATGAGATTGACAAAATTTACTTTAAAATGAGAGGTCTCAACGCCGAGTTGATTGAAGCGCTTGTCCCGGTCAGACGCTAAGAGAGATTCTGGGTTCGAGTCCCACGACCTTTTTTTTATATTAGAATTAATTTTTTTTTCTGTCATGTTCTTTTTCATGTTCGTTTAGATTTTTTTTAGATTATCTTATTCTTCAATGATATTTATAAATTAGATTGATTTTAAATCAAAATATTTTCATATTGAGAGAAGTATTCGGACCGGAAATCGCATCCACAACGTTGTCCTGTTGAATTTCAGAAAATTATTCTTATGTTCAGGTTAGTTTAAGGACGAGCCTACACCTATTAAAAAAAATGAAAAATTTCGATAGATTTAAGTATAAAAATAGAAGGGAAAGTCCTTAACTTAACACTTGGTTGGACGTCGAGGTTTCTATTGCCATATAGCTGAAAATAAAAATTAACACCCACTATTCTTGTTGTTAACTTTTACCTATGGATAGAAACTTTAATGAGTCTCCATGAGACGACACATTTCTTTGTAACATAAGCTTATTACGTAATGCTGGGGCCGCACCTGCGTGTATCGTAACGAAGCTTCGTGTTATAACACGATACGCGCAAATGTGACCGGCCATTATCGGCTATCGTCGCGAATATATTCTTTACGTAAACGTATTCTTTTTTTCAAATTTTCAAACGTACGAAGTATCGGCACGCATTACTTCGGGACGATAGGCGCAGATCCGGCACCAGCATAAAGCAATTACGTTTAACAAAACAATATCACCAGCACTGTATTAGCAATATAAGAAATATGGAAGCGATATAAAAGTAATTTAATCAATTTACTGGTGGAGATGAACCGATGTGGCGGTTATTTTGTTATTTTATAGGTCTGAAAATCGTTTATCCTTACCTCAAGAAGGCAATTAAAGTTTCGGCGAACGAGGTGGAAACTAAAAGGCTAAGAAAGGACTTCCAATAAATAATGGCCTATCAAACGTCTTGTTAACGATGTCATAAACCTCCGGAGAACGACATAAGTTTTTCTTCAAGTGATCGGAAGCCACGACAGCCGTAAAATAATATTTCAGAAGAAGTCTGTCGAAGAATACTTGTCTAAAAATACTTTCTAGACTGATTTGAAAGGTAGACAAGGTGAAATCTTATTATTTTCCCCAAAAACATAATGGAAGGAATATTGACATTGTACTACTTTTAATGATTGATATTTTGCAAGAATTTTCTTTTGATGTTGAGATTGTCTTCGAGATACTTTACGAAAATACAAAATTTGCACAAGTTTCTACATTTAAATTCGAGCTTAGGAAATTAATATATCTGAGAACATTTAAAATATATCTATTTTTAGAGTTTACGACTAGAAATGATTTATTTTTTTATGAGAATTTCCTTATTTGGAATGGGTAGAGTTATTTTGAGCCGCAACAAAAATGGGATTTTGAAGGGGATTTTGTCGAGGGATTTGACTTTTAGATTATCGGTTATCCTCGAAAATATCATTTCACACTGATCAACCATTTTTCAATCGTAAAAAAAAATTATTTACAGTTAATTTATATTTTGTACTTTCGTCTCTGATGATGGTAGTAGTTTTCTTCTTTCTTTTAATGATAAGAGACCTATTTTTTGTAATAGAGAATCATGGCAATGTCATCGCGGAAATTCTTAATTTGAAATTAATTGTTTTGAGAAACGTATGTTGATTCTTTCAATGGAAAATATTAAGAAAGGGTTCCATATGGAGGAATTGTATTCCAAATGACTTCTAACTGGAGGTGTATAAAGTATTTTAATTGTATGAATATTTTTGATATTTAAACAATGATAATAAATAATCTAAACAAAAATGAAACTAAAATTCTTGCAGAACTAATAATAGATAATATTGAAAATTTGATTTATTTTAATTGTTAAGTCGATTCTTGAAACGCCTTCAATCATACTACTTTCCTTCTTATCCACACCATCCTGTCAACTAAGTGTTAGACTTACTTAGTCTCAAAGACTTCTTCGTTCTGAAGTCTTATTATAAGAAAGTCTTTTAGTGGTCAGTTTTCTCCCATCCTTACTAAACGCATATAGGGTACAACCAGACAATACCGGAAATTGTCATTTTTAAATCAAATTCTAGACATAATTGACTCTTTTTTACCGAAAAACATAAATTGACTTTGAAAGATTGTTCCTGGTAAACTTACTTTTAAAATTTTGAAAAACTAAGTTAATTTTGATTATACTTAGGTTATATATACCGTTGGTCGTTGGCAGATGTGTCAAATTTTCAAACGAAATATTGTATTATAAAACACAAATTTGTAATCGTATAATTATACAGCAAATGAAAACAATATATAATCTAATAAAGACACTTTTCAGATTTTTAATTTAGGTTCAATTAAAATCATTGAAAAAAATCCGAGAACGTGCTTTGTGACGATAATACCTCCGTTTTTCTATTTATTTAAGGTCTTATACTAACTAAAATATTTCAGTTTTTTTTTACTCACTTATTTTGTTTAGACATTATTAAAAAATCATTAATACTTATGATCAAAAAATACTTACAAGAAGTACATGATATTTAATAATTTATCATCATGCGTTTTGAGCATTTTTATTGCTTACTTGAATGCAGGTATATATTATTAAAACAACTTTTCAATTAAATAAATCGATATTAAATTTTTAATTTAAAAAAATTAAAATGGGGAATAATCGTTCTTTCTCATTGGAACCTCCCTTTTAAGCAAGCAGTCAAAAGGGCAAATTGAAGTTTATGAATCAAATGTATTGTTAGTAAAACGGTCTCTTCTCATAGGGGGAATGAACCATTTTATTGGCATCATTCAAGTTCCTAATGGTATTGTTTTTTTTCCCGTTTGAAATGCTCCAGTTATGTTATATATGTTTATTATTTTTATTATTTATTGAGTGAGTTTTTTACTAAGTACATGAATATAAACTAATATAAAAAAGATAATATTTCATTTATAACTTTACATATTATATTTTTACAATAAACATAACATTTCTTTTTAAATACATTCATTCTTCCTTCATTCTTCAGACTTTTAGGCATTTCATTGTACATCTTTAGTCCTCTACATGTCCTGTACATTAGGCAGTTCTGTGATTTGGATTTCTTCAAATGTGGCAATCTATTTCTATTTACACTTCTGGAATCGTAATTATGTACATCTTTATTAAAAATAATTTACCCTTAAAATAGTATGGCATTTGGATGTTAATGACTTTATGGACAAAAATTAATACATTAAATAAAAGCCTCTTTTTTATTGGAATCCGATGTAACTGCTCTCACATATGAATTAACCCTTGTTGCCGACAGAGATTATTCCGTGCGCCAAGCAATTGCATAGAGAAGTAAGATGAATATATTGTCGGTCGCAAATCATTATTCCTATTCTTTTGATTTTTGCTGAAAACATCCTACTTATATTTATGATGCTTCCGCGGTCGGGTTAGGCTCACGACTATTAATCTGAAGATTGCGGTTTGAATGAATAAATTTCACAATTTTATTATTAAAAATAATTTGTAGCATATTTGCGGCACGTTCCTGAGCGTGTATCGTCCTGGTAAAAGCAACCATTCAGAATTGATATGCTGTTTGAAATGGCTTTATCCGTGTTTAGTAACCATATCTGAATAGCCAGGTACTTTCACACCTTTCTCTTCCCCATCTCTTTCCCTTCCCCACTTCATTCAGGTTTACAACATACCCCAATTGGTATCTGTAGCTCCAGACGGGAACAGTTGGGACTCTCGTGCGGTATTCACATAAAAAGAGATACAAATGAATGAGGCCAAATACTGGTATGAAGTGCTCAGAACTTACGGATTTCCAGAGAGTAATCTTTGAACCTACATATTTAATTATCTATTAAGGATTTTGAAAGGAGACATGGGTACTACCTAAGAGGAATGAGCGAGCACTGGACGTTTTTGAAAGGAAAATTTTGAGGCGTATCTTTGGACCGATTCTAGAAAATGGATTTTGGCGTAGAAGTTACAACGATGAGTTCTATACTCTGCTTGGAACCAAACGTTTACAAAATTTATAAAGTTGGGAAGACTTCGGTGGATGGGTCATGTGGAGAGAATGACCGAGCATCAAGCACCAAAGTCCCTGCTAAAATCTAGACCTGTAGGGCGAAGGAGCCTGGGAAGGCCAAAATTAAGATGGAGCAACAATATCCTCAAAGACCTATATACCCTGGAGCTTCCAAACTGGAGAGAGCGGGTACAAAACAGAGATGAGAAAAGGAAGACTCTTGAGGAGGCCAAGACCCTCCACCGGTTGTAGAGTCAATTGTGATGATGATGATGATGATTAAGGAATATAAATATGCTCACTATTCAAGGTAACATTCGACAGATGTAGAATAATATACCTAAGTATAGAAGTGGAGAAGTGTAAGAATCACATTTAAATTGTTTCTAGTACCAAATGTTGATGTGATATTTAAGCAAGCTTCAATTACAAAAAAATGTTAAAAAAAAAATTCCAAAGAATATCAAGAATTTTACGCACTAACGAGAAATGGAAATCAATTTAATACACCTAATTTTAAAACTCCACAAATCCTAAACCATTGTATCTAGCAAGCCATTAAAAACACAATAACCTCCCTTTCTGAATTGTGCTATATTATCAACGAATCAGAACGTATGAGTAAAATTAAACATTTAAAAAAAAACTCACATTAAATAATAAATATTTTATACAAAACATTATAACATACAACCTAAGTAAAGAATCGTAGCTCCCTTATCGGGCACAAGATCTCCTCTTCTCTGATAATGTCATGACCAACGATGACCATGTAATATTTTTAAAATAAAACAAACACTTAGTTAAACTTTTTAACCAAGTATATATATTATTTTATACAACGACCGGTTTTGCTTCGACGCTTCATCAGGATATAATAATAACTCAAGCTTATTTAACTCTCTATATGTACATATAGTTAACTCTATATATGTACATATAGATTTTGCTAAATTGTATTATTATTGTCATTTTTTTTATATGTGTAGATACATTCTTATTCTTAATATTTTATTTTCTAAATCTATTTCTACTAATTATTTCATGCTTATCTTATGTAGAACCAACTTTCTGGTATTGAGCTAATTTGCACTAAATTTTGTTACATACATATGTGTTGCTTTTTCACAATTATTACAACTGCATTTTTATACTTAATTATTGTAACCAATGTATTAAATTTTCATATAAAGCCCCATTAGGACGTGAATAAATAAATAAATAAAATAAACAAGTTATTAAATAATGTTTGTTTAATTTTTAAAATATAATGCTGAACGAAAAAATTAAATATTATATTTTGTAAAATATATATCTATAAATGCAACCCATATTCTTTAAATTAGAATAAAAAAACATATTTTAGTTGTTCACAACCAATGAAAATGTAACTTTAATATTTAAATTAATTAAAGTTTTACACACATTACAAATTAATGGTAAGAAGTAGGTAGGTATATAAAATGAGCTTAGATATGGCAGGCTTTAGTACCGTTACTTTATTTTAACTCCCAGCTGACATTTTCTCTTTAACTGCGTAAAGCCATACACTATCATGAATCGCAGACCGTTTTAAAGCTGGGATTTATGTTTTAACGAGTCCCTGTGTTCCAAGATCATGTCTGTTATCAGAAGATTGTGTGAATTAAAGCAAAATCTAATAGCCTTATAATGTTATTCCTTCAAGGCGAATATTAATGCTAAATCACAATATTCCTGTAATTTTTACAACGATTCGATTTACTTTTTAAGTAATAAAAATAATATTTAGGATAAAATGAAGCTTTTCCTACCATTTACATTGTAAGCGTAAATTGTTAAAAAAAAATTTCACTAGAAATTGCATGAACAACATCTAAGAAACAAAAGTAAAATTATCTGTGACAGCTTCCATTAATTTTTTTTTTCTTTTATTCACATAATAACTAAAAAATATTAATATTTGTTTTAAAGGTTTCTTTCATACAGTGAAAGTAATGAACGCGATATATTTTTTTTAAACATAATGAATTATATTACTTCATAACATAAGTAAATAATACATTTCAAACCAATGCATGAGAATTAATATGCTTACCTACTAACATGTGTGTATGAAATGTTATACTGAAAAAGTGTTTTCAAATTTTACTAGAAACTGACACGGAAAAGGTACAAGGTATTTTTCGAAAAAGGAATGAAAATAAGATAAATGTATCAAAACTATTTTCTTATTTCACATAGCAGGGTCAACTCATGTGGTAAGCCCGTCTTCATGGAGTAGGTTTGTATAGGTATTGGCGGCGGATGGGTTTTTACCCACCCGGTGGCGGGCCAGATCGGAAGAGACTGGTTGAGGGAGACCTTTTAACCTCTCCAGCCGGACCGCAGTGGGAGGAATGGATTCATACGTCTATCACTCCTGGACACACTGACCCACCGAGTCCTACTACCCCTCACACCTTTTTCCTTCCCAGAACTTCCTCTCCTTCCTTTTCCCAAAAAGACTATCCACACCGCTTCTCCAAAGATGACATAGGCCACGAAAGAAATCATTTTCCTCAAGGACTCCTGTGTGAGCTAATGTAAAAAAAGTCGAAAGATTTCAACAGTGAAGCTGGCATCTTTGTTATTTAAGAGTGTATTACCAGAGAATACCGGAAATAAGTACTTTTTAAATCCAATTCTAGTAGTATTGACTCTTTTTTACAAAAAAACATAGATTGATTTTGAAAGATTGTTATTTTATCTGGTACACGCAGTTTTAAAATTTTCAAAAACTAAGTGTATTTTTAATATACTAAGGTTATACCGTTGGTCGCAGATTTGTTCAATTTTCAAACGATAGATTCTATTAGACAACACAAATTTCAAACCATATAATACAATCATACAACAAAATAAATCAATACATAATCTAGAGAACACAGTTTTCAGAATTTTATTTTAGTTAAATTAAAATCATTAAAAAATAAATCCGAGAACGTGTTTTGTGACAAAAATACCTTAGTGTTTTCTATTTATTTAAGGACTTACAAACTAAAATATTTAATTATTTTTTTCATAATTATTTTGTTTAGACATTATTGAAAAATTATAAATACTTATGATAAAAAAACACTTATTAAATTTAAATAATTAATTATTTAATAATTTATCATCTTGCGTTTTGAGTATTTTTATTGCTTACTTGAATGTAGGTATATATTAAAGCAAGTTTTGAATAAAATAAATCGATATTAAATTTTTAATTTAAAAAAATTGATACGTGGAATATTCGAGTTTTCTCATTGGAACCACCCTGTACAGTTGCAAACATTTTTAAACTTTTATTCTCAGCCGTTGGTCAATCGCTCTTAATATTTGAAGAAAATAAAGCACATATTTTAGAAGTTTTACTTATATTTTGAAAAATATTGTTAAGCTGATGAAAAATCCTCTAAGGGAAATAAGAAAAATAAAGTTCTGAAAGTGCCACAAATAGAAACAGAATTTGGAATCCGCTCTGAATCGGAAATGAAATTTGTATATCTGAAATTCCATCGATAAATTCAACTCAATACTCAAACAGAAATCAAGTTTTTGAATGAATAATGAATTGAAAAAATCCTTGTATATTTTACTTGCCATGGTAGTATAATTAATCAGTTCAAATAAGGTTTTCCGGTTTTGTACTTTTTAATATAATTTGATTAAAGGGTTCGCCCTCTGGATTTAAATAGATCTTAAAAATACGTATAATAAAAATGTGTAATTTATTTTATATCAATATGGCGAACCTTTGAAAAAATATTTTAATTTGAAAAGGATAATATAGTACCTACGCTCTGAAGCTAAAATAGTGCAACTTTAATGAAATTTCCATTTGAAAGCTTTATTAAGAATTGTGACAATATTCAATTATTTTTTTTATTTTTTATTTGGGAGGCGGGTATGGGTACCGCCACTTTCACCAACAATTTATTGGATAACCAACACTCCTACTATAGATAAAAAAAGTTGTTCGCTAAGTTTGGGGTTAAACTTAGCAGGAGTGCCCGGGTTCATGGGGTGAGGTTTGGCTAGGTCTTGGCGGCGGATGCTTTTGCCCATCGCCGTATGAGGGATGTCTTCATACGTTTGTCACTCTTGAAGATATTACATTGACCTCCAGATTCTTACCCGCTCCAAATACTTTTTTTCTTGCCAAAATTTCCTCTCCTTCCTTTCCCTAAAAAGACCATCCACACAGCAATTCCAAACATGGTAAAGGCCCTGTGGGATGTTTTTTAAGGGTTTCCTGTGTGGTGATAATGTAAAAAACCGTTATAAATTAATATGTTATTTTATGTTAGTGAATTTAAACCGCACAAAGCGCCGCAATTTAAAATATGTTTATCTAGGATTATGGACTTCGAAATTGTTCAAAAACACCATATTTAAATAAATATTATGTGACGTACGTTTTTAATTTTTATTTTTGCAATGTAATTTTAAAACAAGCATAATAATTCTTGTAAGTGTTTAGAGTTTCGTAATATATGTGTACATTGAGACAGGTTTCGCAAAATTCAATCAATATGATGTGCATCTAAAATGATGTATATATTTTGATTTACGGCAGTAAGTTACGGAAGTGCGAGTATAAGCTGTAAACATTAATACTAATTTCAATTAATAACAAAACTGAAAAGTAGCAAGTAAAATAGAAAAACTAAAAAATAAAATTGAAAAATAAAATTGAAAAAAATCTGAAAAGTAACGTTTATCGTGTAATATTAGAAAAATGGCTTTTCACACGTAAATAATAATAATATTCAGACTAATAGGTACATACGCGATACTTAATGAAGCGGATTGTACAGTAGGTAAGTACTTACCACACCTTAACAATGGAAATAGAAATCGACGTCAAAAAAAAAAAAGGTAACTCGAACCAAGCTCCTCTAGTCTTAAGGGATCAAGTTTAAACTTCGTTAACCCTAAAAAGATTACACTACTGTTTGGGTAGGAGGGGCATGACGCGCATTTATTTATTTCGGAATTTATGAATATTCCGTTGACGTTTCATACGAGATTCTTAAATAAATACTTTTATCGCCCACGGAGCCACTTTTAGCTCCCAAAGAGACCTTTACATTTAACGAAAACCTGGTTGGAAGTTCCTGCTTCCAGAAAGCCGGAAATTTATAAAATCGAGTTTTTTTACATTATCTCCACACAGGAGGCCTTGAGGAAAATTATTTTCCTCAAGTCACTTGTCATCCTTGGGGATGCTGTACGGAGGAACTTTGGAGGAAGGAAGGATATGAATTTCTGGGAAGGAAAAGGGTTTGAAGGGTAGGTAGGAATCTAAGGGACAGGGTCTCCAGGAGTGACTGACCTGCCTACCAAATTAAGTTATTTAAATACGTTGGACCTTAAACTCAATTTATTGGTCGGTTTGTATATTCAAAAACACTTACGGCCTTACTAAAAAAAAAAACACTCCGCGGCCGTTAAACGGTGTTTTGTGAATCTTTACATGTGGCAACGCTGGAAATTTTACTTGTAAATTGGAGTTTTCATAATAATCCGCTAGGTGGTGTGATTGATGCGCCTGCGCATTGCCGAAAATATAACCGCGTACGCTAAAACTACGGAAAAAAGTCGGTCGCGGATGTTTGTCTGATTAATATGATCTTTTAGTTAATGATTTCAATCTTTATGACTAATTTGCACTTATATTCATGTATTCAATATATTTGCTATTAATTTGTGTTGTTTTTTGTTAGTTTAAGTCAAATTGTGGTACTAAAATCGTGTGTTCTAAATTAAGCTGTCAGAAAATCGTTCATAGGTTATGTTCAGAAATAATTTGCATTTTAAGATCTTTATTTTATTATAAATTCTTGAAAGTGATGTTTTTTGGTGACTAAAATGTTTATACATATTTTAGTAAACGTATCAAAGACATTAATGCCTTAAGATGTGCAAGCAATGTATTCAAACGTGAGTTTTTTTATTGTAAATTTTTGGATATGAAAAGCGAATTTCAAGATTTTTTTATATTTTTTTATTGTTTGAAGGAGTAAAAAGTGAGGTGACAGATTTATTTTAAAATCATTAAATAAAAGGACTGTGTTTTTTGAATTTTGAATTTTTCCAAATATTTCAATGTTTTAATAGAAAGTGTTTGGGGTAAGTGAGTTTTTTTTTCCAACTTGATGTTTGAATCTTAAAATACTACAGTTTTTAAACATTTAAGTATATTTTAGATATGAAAATCTTAAAGGTAATTAAATTTTGGTTCTAAAATGGTATTTGTTTTTACGACATCTCAAAAAATAATAAATATATAGGACATTAAAAAAAAATTCGAAATTCGTTGAAAATTACAAATGGAACAAATATATACAACAGATAAACTACCCTCCTTGGCCGTGTAAGCAATGTACATATCTTTCCATGAACAATTTTTTGTCAGTTCTTAATTAGTAAAGATTCTTCATACATGGTTGTTTGACCATTGTACAAATTTTTCAGAAAGTTTATTAGTAAGGCTGGTAAAATGGCGACCTTGTCAGATCAAAACCATATATTTTGTTTAGTAAGAATTTGAAAAACGAAATGTACAGACTTTACACAACGTGCTACAGAAACACCGTTTAACGGCCGCGGAGTGTTTTTTTTTAGTAAGGCTGTTATTTTTTAATGTGAGACACCTTGAAAGACTTCCAGTAAAACATCATATCATTTCCCGATTGGATGATTTTGTGAGGTGGGTTGAGTAAGGGCCTGAAGGAATAGATTTCTTAATGATGGTCTTGAAAGACCCCGGATTAAGTTACGGAAGGATGGTAGGTTCCCTTTGAGTTTCTACAACTCGTTCGACATCAACTTTGAATAGGTCTGGTGTTGTTTGGTATTTCACTGGAGAACCGGTGCCTGGAGGAACTAAATTGCACTATGATAAAAAAAACATATTTTATCGTTTATTATGTTGTTTTCTAGAAATTAATAAATGTTTCGGATCAATTTTAAAATGGTTAAAAAAATTATTTAAATGTTATAAAAAATTATAAAAATAAGATCTTTAAAGATCTATCAAACTTACTTTGTTTTAATAATGTAACGAATATTTATTGTTATTGAGATTAATTTGTATACTCCGTTTTATTTTTAAATGTTTCTTTTAACTGACTTTTTTATTTTTATATTAACTCCATACAGGAGGTCCTGAGGAAAATAATTTCCCTCGGGGCCTATGTCATCTTTGAAGATGCTGCGTGGAGGGTCTTTTTGAGGAGAGGAAGGAGTGAACATGGGGCTTGAAAAGACCCATGTTGTAGGAAGGATGAAACACAGAGGCCGGCAAATCGTTCCACAGCCGAGCTGTTGAACTTAAGAACGAATTGTAAAAACGACCAGTTCTCATGTGAAAAATGTAAACCGTGTTCCCGACTATGCACCGGTGCCGAGGGGATCAATGAGGCTAGTTCCTCGGAGCATCTTCCATTGAAATACCGGTAGAACAAGGATAGCATTCCTACCCGATGCCTGTGCTCTAAAGATTGCAATCCGTTTGTTAAGAGGGGAGAATCTATCAAACGGACTGTAGGCAGAGAGGACCGACCGCCAAATAACTCAGTCTTGGCAAGTACTCCTTGCCTCTTTCACATTCATACATTGTCTCATAATACACTTATATTAATATGACTCTTGAGATGGCGCGGCACATATATTTGATTCACTTGATCGTGAAATGTCTTCCTAGATTTAAAATTTCGTTAACATTTTCCGCCCATGTCAGGAATCACTTGTTAAAGTAAATCAAGTATAGTTTGGGAGTCGGGTATGGATACGCCCGGCCCGGCAACCATTTATTGAATGACCAACACCTCTGCCATAGGTCATTCCAAGTGGTTCGCAACGTTTAGTGACTTAACAGGGGCGCCCGGGTTCACGGGGCGAAATTTGTACAGGACTTGGCGGCTGATGCGTCCGCCCACTTGCTGCAGGGCGGGCCGAATCGGGAGAGACTGATTGAGAGAGGTCTTTTGACCTCTCTAGCCAGAATCCTTCAACCCATCGCCTTCCAAAGGGATGGATTCGTGCGTCCGTTACTCGTGGACCCACTGACCCCAGTTTCCTACTCACCCTTCATACCTATTTTTCTTCCAAGAATTTTCTCACCTTCTCTTTCTTAAAAAAAATCCCCTACACAGCATCCCCTAAGATACAAGCATACAAGCCCTGAGAGAAATTATTTTTCTACTGTATGGAGCTAATGTAAAAAGAAAAAAAAACAGTACGTCCCTTAGCATAATCAAATTATTAGTCAATAATATTATTACGTATATATCAGACCGGTCAGTGGCTGAGTGAACATCACGTTTGGGCCTCACCCGGGTGTGGCGTGTTCGATTCATCGGCTGGCTAAGTCTTCCATCACGAGCAAAATCGTCCGCTTTCTGTGTAGTGGTGGTAGTAGGAGTTTTTCAATTATTGTCAGGTTATTCGTAACCCGCAAATGTTTGACTTTCTTTCAAAAAAATAAATTATTCACAATTTATAAATTGCATATAAAAAATATAAAAGAAAAACTTAACAATATGAAGAATAATTAAACTCTAACACAAAAATGTGATAAAAAATTCAGTAGAGCTAATTCGTAATTACTGCAAAAATCGACTAATTTAATGAAAGCCTTCGTGTGACTTGAGCTAAAAACGATATTTTTACATCACGCGATTCAGGAAAATAAAATAACCCAGTAGAGAACCACATCAACAACAAAAAAATAACGTACAGTCTGTTGTTTAAAAGCTTATCAGGTAAATTGTGGGAGCTTACTTCCTTGCATTTTCATTTCAACGTTAAAAGTTAGTATTTTATTCTTTTTTAAAATTTAATTTGGCTTTACGGCCAGCTGGGATTTTACATATATTAAGCGCCTCCGCCCACTCATACGACTGAAAACTCTCAACTGCCAACTGTCTTTGTATGACAATGTGATGGCCCGCACATACACAATCACACAAAACCCCGTTGTCAATGGTAACGCAAGCGGTGACTAGCGACTTGCTCTACTGGTTGCCCTGGGCGGCCATTGATAGTTGCCAACTGTCAGCTGATTGTTCTTCTTCTATGGTTAACCAAGCTTTTTGACCAATCAAGACAGAGAAACAGCCGGTTTTAGTTGGTTTTCAGTTGCCTCAGTGGGCGGAGCGCCTAAGAACAAAATAAAGTGAGCTTTCGAAAAAAAATAAAAGAATCATTTAAATTTCTTTTGAATGCGAAAACGAATCTACACACTGCAGTGTAATAGGCGATCCGCTCACTGAAGAGACTGAAACCAAACTAGAACTGGCTTGTTGTTATGGTTTCCAACCAAACTTTCTACTCAATTTTATGATTTTAATAATTATCCAACTTGTTTAACCATAGACGAAGAACAATCAGCTGTCATGTCACGCAACTGACATGTCGAGTCGCGAGTCACTGCCTGCGTTGCCATGAACAATGGGTTTTTGAGAAGTTGTGTAGTCTGCGGACCATCATATTTACATACAGATGACAAAATTATTTAATTATAAGGTTTTTTTTCCATGAAATAAAAGTTTTGGATTCATATACAAAAACTTGTTCTTTGTTTTTTGGAGAAAGGCCCTGAGGAAAAAGTAACTCAGTGCGTATGCCATCTTTGGGGATGCTGTGTGGAGGGTCTTTTTTAGTGAATGTGTAAAATGCGAAGGGGAGTGAAAACCTCATCTGCTTGCAAGTATGTTTATTCCGGACTGGAAGGTTACAATAAATGATTGATGTTGCCTACACAGAGGGTAGGTATAGCATTACCATACTATACTATGAGAGAAAGTTCTGGGAAGGAGAAAGTATGAGGGGTGAGTAAGAATCTGGGGTCAATATGTCCAGGGGTGATCTACATAAGAATCCATGCGGTACAAGGCTATGGGTCACTAAAGTCTGGCTGGAGAGGTCAAAAGGACTCCATCGACCAGTCTCTACCGATCTGGCCCGCCACACATTTGGCCTGCAAACGCATTCGCCGCCAAGACTTAGGGAAACCTCACCCCCATGAACCCGGGCACCCTGCTAAGTTACCAAACCTAGTGAACTAATTGGGGCGACTTATGGCAGGGTTTAGTTTAGGGGTGATGTTTATCCTATAAATGGTACCCGGGGCAGTGTTACCCATATCCGCCTCTCAAATTGTGCATGCAAACAAAGAAAAATAATTCTATAAGAACTTTTTCATTTCTACAGCCGGATATATTATCTGGCTTTCCTAAATTTGTGAAAGCATTCAATGAATATTAAAAAAAAAAATTATTAAATAATATATTTCATGTTGGACTAAAATAAATAATCATTCAAATTTAAATAATCCGACAGAAAATATTTTTTGACGATATATTTTAAATCTCTTTTGAAAGGAAATAAGTTTTTCTGAAGTTCAACGGATTCGGAGCGCGAACTTAAAAACTTTGTCAATTTGACTAAAAGTTGTCACTGACAATAATGTCTCCAATTTAATTAAGAGAAAGAAATTGAAAAAGGTCTCATTTGAACATCTAGTTTATATTTTTTTAGACAGAAAGTGAGAAAACATTGGATAGGGTAATTTATTTAATTGTCAAAAGTGTATAAGAAGCCAACCGTCATCCAAATTTTTGATGAATTTCATAAAATTTATTTATTTAATCAGTAATTAACAAGAGAAAAAGTTTTAAGAATAACTTTAGTGAACAGTAATAAAAAATTGTTCAGTTTTAAATTGAGATAATAATTTTTCAGGAAAATTATACCAGCTGCTAATTCCTACTTTTCATTTTTTATAACAGAGGGTGTTCCACCTTTATGTTAGTCTGCAAGTTCAATCCGAATCAATTTGACTAAGAATATTAGAAAAGTTTTTGCTTCACAAAACCTTTCAAGGAATAAGAAATTCTACTGAAAAAAATGGATGCCATTATTGAACTTTTGCTGACTTCAAATTGTTAAAAAGAAATGCTTTTCAAACTTAAAATGGGGTTTCTTCTTCTTCGTCAATCCTATCTCCAGATTTTCGTATCATGAATCCTTTTCCATAAATACTTCAGGACTTTGAAATTTAATGGGAGAATTATGTTTAAAAAAAATTCACATTTATATCATGCATTTTCTTGTCCCAGTGAAAAACATAGCATTTTCTAAAATGTTCCATAACTGATAGGAATTCTTAAATTTTAATAAATGTTTATTTTTATACCTACTCACGGCGTAGGTTTACGGAGGTGTTAAGAATGGACTAAAGAGATTTTGTGTCCTTACGTCTTACAGTCTTTTTACGGCGTTTTTTTATAACGGAAACCCTTGATAACAATCTGGCAATCCCGCTTTGGTAGGAGACGGACGGTTTAAATGCCGTTACTCGCAAATCTCTTATTGACAAATGACTTATCTCTTCATTTTTATTTCTGGATAGGTTAACCTATTATTTTTATTTAATTTATTTTAAAAAAAGGCGTCAAAGTACTCCCAGAGAGATCTGGTACGCCGGTTATCTACGATTATCCTCTTCCTTTTCACGCGTCTTGTGTGAAAACGAAAAAGACAGAAGATACTTAGACGATGAAATCACACACGATGTCCCCCTGGAACTAGTATTTACGAAATCATGTCTTACAGATCCCTTTAAATACTTACATAATTACTTTTGACTTTTCCATTGAAACTGCAAAAAATTAAAAATTTTAAACCATTTTTTAAATACTGACAAGTTGACCTTTTGGAATAAAAAGGTTCCATCTGCGGCGACAGTGTCATGCGATGCTGAGATCTATAGTTAGCTACTTTAGAGTTCATTATCGCCCGACCTTACGGCAACAGATGGAAACTTGTTATTCCAATAGGTCGAAGTGTTAAAAACTATAGTGTTAAAGGTTTGTTCTCCAAATGGGGTTTGTTGTTAGATAGAAAGGAGTGAGGAAGATAAGAAGATAGAGAAGAGGGAGATTGGGAAGTATATTGCTGTGTAAAACTGGTTACCAAACACAGATAAAGCCATTTCAAGCCATGTTTCTATATTGAATGGTAAGATTTTTCAGGGTGACAGTAAGAGGACCTACTGTCTCACTTTAAAATGTGAAATACCTACTTTATTTTTAGAATTCTGTAGAATCAGTATCAGCTGTTTATCCTGTACTATAATAAACTTTCTAATCTCAGTGCAAGGTTCGTAGAAAATGAATACATTTTCTACTAATCGTGCTCTCTGTGAACACTTTGATTGTTTATGTTGGTTTGTGTGTACTGAATTCAAATAGTCTTTACTTAGAATAAAAGTACACTTGGTAATCTTTTTTTATCACAACGCTATGGTTTAGAACGCTCTTAACAAAAAAAACTTCAAGTAAAATAGAACCCGAAGAAGTGGGTACTTCAGTAAAGTGAATTTGAAAATGAGTTAGAAATAAATCAGATCTCTTATTCAGAATGTGTGGAAAAATTGACACACTGAACAGAGAAAAGCTCTCGAAGGGATGTGATAAAATCCTTTGTGGGTACTGGGTGTTCAAAAGACAAATAAATAATATTCGTACGAAAATATAAAAAAAGTAATAATATTGACTGTATCCACATCTTTCGAATTCAACGAAAGTATGTGTTCACATATTAATATTTAAAGTAATTTGTTTATTTATATATTTATACTGGGTTTTACATATGTTCGCACTAACGTGAGAACAATTTATCTATTTTATTTATGTTTTTATACCAACAGAACTGGGAGGATAGTACAATCCCAGTCTGCCATATTACGTAAACAACTATAATGTAGTGCAAACTATAAATTCTAAAAGAAAAGAAGAAATAAAAAGAAATAACATATTAGGTAGGTACGTACCTAATAAAACATAAAAATAAAATAAGATTATCACATAAATAAATTAAATTAAACATAAATTTAAATAAAATCCAGTTATAAAAACTAAGTTATCATACGAATAGGGACATACAATTACAATAATCTACAACTAAATACAGGTACATACAATTAGAAACACAAAGAAAATCAAAAATTAAAATACCGAATTATATACATATCAAGTAACATATATTACAATGAGGGAAGAGACACGAGAGGCATGCATAAGGAGACCATTGACACAATATAAATAGTTAAACATACTCGTATTTTTCAACAGCGCTAGAAATTTTTTCTGAATCCGTACAAATTATCGACGAAAATATCCACTTCAGCACTCTTTGATATATAGTCGTTACATTTGGGTCAGAGGGCTAAAGTAGGCAATATTTTTTTAATGTATTCAGGTGAAAAATGTATATATTCAATGTATAAACGAAGTTATACAGCACCCTGTAGTCGCAAAGATGCGAATCATGAGAAGTGGACTGTATTCAAAAATAATATAAGGTGGCGTGACACAACTATCGGGATGGTAATTTTGGACTTTGGGAAGGATCTGACTTACCCCCAAATTCCTGGTTCCGTTCTTGGGGAGTTATTGTGTCACACAATCACTTGCCTTTCACTTGCGCAAGTATCCCGTTTAATCGATATTATAGCGCCGAGGGATGAATAATCACGCACTGCACAGCACATATAATAGCTTCCAATAAAGTCGATGTTAAGCCCGAGGGAACACTCTTGGTTCACTGCACAGACTCTAATCAGACTTCCGTATTAGTCGCTGTTGAGGACGAAGAGGGATGAAGGTACATCAACTGCACATCGCCAAAAACAGACTTCATAAGGTCGATGTTCATTGCATTGAGCACAAAAACAGCCTTGTTTGAACACATGTAGATTGTATCGCTCACACCTAGTATTGTCCCCTGGTGGGCAGTCAGAAGGGATATAGGTATCTTGGTGGAAGGAAGAAAGGTAGGTGTATATACATGCATAGTTGCGCCAACAGCACCCTTTAGATGATTTTCTCACGAAAACGGCGCTTTATAAATTATCCGAACATTATTAATATTTAACATGTATTTTTAGTTATAATAGCTAATTCATTACAATAAACATATTATTACTTTTATCAATTTAAACAATTTCCGGTCAGTCCAGTAGTTTTTGTGTCCCTTTATACGATATTCGAAGGCCGTATTCTCATCGACAATCGTTGAATTCAAATTTTTCCGTGAATCATCTGTCAAGTTGAATTTTTTACAAAGCCTTTGGACATTTCTTCCCCTAGCATTAGTGGGCCTCGGAATATTAAGTAGTTGCGGTGGACATTGGATAAGTGTACTCTAAAACTACCCTTCCAATAATCTGGCACCCTAGACTAACTGACACAAAAATAAAGTATGCTACCAAGTCATATATTTTAATACAAAGATTATCGTAGCATTAATTTTTTTAACTCAAAAATTATTTTTCTTTTTTGTGTATAAATTAGCAACAGTAGACGGAATATTTCACGGCATTTTATTTATTTATTTACAAATATAGGCACAACATGTGCCATTAACATAATTGACATTACATGTAAAATAGAACAACAACATGAAGAATAATAGTATAAATGTAAGTTAAATATAAAAAAAAGGTTAAAAGTATGTAGTAAGTAAGGTAATAAGTAGTACACGGAGAAAAATGAACGGTTAAAAACGGGATTGAAGTTCTTACGAACAAATTAACAGTGATTTAAGTTTATTGGCGGTAAAATACGTACGAAATTACGTATATCAACAAATTATTATTAATGTTCCCGCCAATAAACATTGAAACCCTGTTAATTTGTTCGTAAAAACTTAAGTCCCGTTTTTAACCGTTCTTACTATTAAAATGATCGTTTTTTCAAATAAAATTTTTCTCAGTGTAGGTAAAGGTAAAATATAAAGAGAAAAATATGGTATAAAGTGTAAGTATAAAGTATAAAGTACAAAGTACAAACTATAAATAATTAAGCAAACATAAAAAGTTAAATAATAAAAAAATTAAATGTAGAAATATAAGATATCATTAAAAGGTCGGTACAAAGATTGAAGTACGCGGATGTAGGGCTGTGCGTTATGTATTAAGCAAAAATACTAGATTGTGAAAGTCAGATCTATTTTTATGTAAGTTCCTGCATAAGAGTCCCAACTGCTACCAACCGTCTGGAGCCATTTTGACTATGGCATCTCCAATTAGGGTATATTGTGACGCTGAAGGTAATGGGGAGGGGAAGGAGATGAAAGAGGAAGGCGGGAATTACCTAGCTATTCAAACAGATCAGATCACCACATACGGTTAAAATCCTTTTCAAGCAACGTTTCAATTCTGAATCGTAGTCTTTCATCAGGACAAAACAGATAGTGTCTACCCCTGTGGAACGTGCCACAAATATATTAGATTTGTATTAGAACACAAATGAATCAAAAAATATTTAATCGTTGAAGATAATATTAGGAACTCTAAACCAACATTTGAAACAGAAAAATCAGAAAAAGATACGGTGGAATTTGGAATTGAACTAATGATCTTAGCCTTGCCGGAGCTCAGCTCTAACCACTGAATTAATTCGACAATATCTCCGTCCATCTTTAATGGTTAAATATGACAATTTAAGATTTTTCTCATTAAGTTATAAAAAATATATATATTTACTTGCGCATGCCTTGAATTGAACCTACTACCGCCGGATTTCTAGCAAATGATCGTAACCTCTCAACCACTAAGGCAGTCAGAACTAAAACGTATAAATTTGTATTCATAGTAGCAATTTAATAATGAAGAACGATCGTGATATCTATTTTCCTACAAGCTTTTTATTTTTTGTTTTTTTCTTAGGGTATGCATAGCTTTTCATCCTTTATGTACTGCATGTCATTGCTGCGTTAAGAAGAATAATCAAAACAATTCCGAGTTTTATGACTAGTCCATTGAGTCTTGAATAATATTTTGACGATGGTCAATTTGAGTTGTATGTTTTCTAAACTGCCATTCGGAGCAGAGCCAGGAAAAAGTTATGAAACCAACGATTCGGAAAATGACCAACAATAGAAAAATATGGTGATAAGTTCCCACCATTAATCTTTTCATAAAGAAATGGTTGAATAAAATGCATTGCAATATGTAATATTATGTTTGAAACGAAAGAAATTCGAATGATAATATTTATATCAAAATGCGTCGTGGGAAATACAAAAACATCACGAAGCGAGGATAGGCAACTTGTTAAATCTCTTAAAATTAGTCGAATGATTTCAATGTTTACTCTTAATCCAGTTTAATGAATTTTTTTGTCGTAATGTTTAATATAATCCAGTTTAATCCAGAGGTCACGGTTTCAAATACTGTTTTTAATTAAAAAAAAACATATATAGTATATTTGCGACACGTTTCAGGATAGAAGAAACTCTCAGTATCGCTCCGGTGTAAGACCACTATTCAGAACTGAAACGACATTTAGTCACGGCTTTAGCCGTACTTAGTGCCTAAATTTAAACGCCAGGTATTTTTCCACATTCTTCTTCCCAACCCTTCCCATTACCTTCAGCCTAAACCATAGACATATGAATATATCATAATTCTGTGGCCTAAACACGGATTTCAGACGGTTATAAATATAATATTAACAATAATAACAACGATGGCTAACATAACAAAAGCATATCAATAACACCTGAACGAAGTGATTTATGTATGCAGCAAAAAATAATTAAAACCTACATACCTACTACAAAATTATGCACTTAATGAATTTATATAAATAATACGGCGTTGAAATATAAATAAATTCATATGTCGTTTCATAATAGTTTTTCCTTGTTTCACAACTATAACATCAGAAACAAATTTTGTATTATTATCCACTCGGACTACGGATACAATTATTTGAAAGGTCTCAATAAGTATTACATGAATAGGTACCTAATGCCGAGAAATCATTAATATGCAGTTCAGCTTCTACTTTGAAAAAAAAATTTTACAGGGCCAAAGAGTTTTAGCGACCAGAAAAGATGACTTGATAACATTTTCATACATATCCTACAATCGCCGTGGTTGGAATTATATCTTTGTGTAGTTAAGGAGTTTCCAGATAATGCTCGTAGTTCGTAAAAAAAGAGACAAATTTACTCTATTAAACTCATAAACTAGAAATATATGTAAAGGAATAAGATTACCTAGCTAGTATTTAAGTACCTACGTAGAAATATCTAGGATTCCTTTATATTTGAATTATGAATTTTATTTTATTCTATTGTTTTTTTTCAAGTGTCATTAATTTGGTTGCACTATGTTATGTGGCTGATATTTTTAAAACATTATAAAAACAACCTTTATATGTCAAATAAACTTAAATTGTCGTTTCTTTATACTCCAGAGCAACACATTGTTTTATTTGTCATTTAAAACCTAAAGACAACAAACAGTCTTATATATATACATACACAAACGACTGATTTCCATCGACCGATCTTCGAAGTATACGCTCGTATCATAGAATACTGATTTTCTACGATCTGAGTTAGACCTACACATAAACGAAATAAATAAATAAACCACGTAAATGCTAATTAACTACAACCCACATGTCATGTCATCGTGTCAGAGATTAGATATACTTGGGCAGACCGTTGACAAATATACTTGCGCAGACAAGTGACAATTCATGGGATATTATTAATTGTAGGATTTGTGAAGCTGAAAGTATTTGAAAAAAAATATTTGCTTCAGGATAATTGCCTGCCAAAAGAAGAAACTTATCTATCGAATTCTAGTAAACTTATAAAATTACGGGATCTATCGAATGATATTACTAATCAAACAAATATTTTAGCACCGGTTATGGAGAGGATATCCATTAATTCATAGAATATGTATGTGAACGGGCTGCTAAAGTCTGTCCACTGGACCTAGTTCAGAGAGACCACGCCCGTTGTCTCAATAACGTGTCTATACTCTCACTGAATTAAATAGGCAGGAACTAAAAAAAAATTACCTACATGTTTTTGTATACCTACCCAACACTTTTATTCTGCATAAAAAAAAAACAATAAAACCTTCCCTTACACCGCAGTGTGAAGATTCGTTTTCGCGGTCAGATGAAATTTATCTGATACTTTTAATATTTTCAAAAGCTCACTTAATTCTGTTCTTAATCTAAGAAAAAGCCTAGCTAGGAGTAAAATCAAATAATATTCAAATAAAATGGTAACTTTTTACGTTGAAATGAAAAATAAAGGAAGCAAACTTTCACAATTTGACTGATAAGCTCTTAAACAACAGACGGTACGTTATTCTTGTTGTTGTTGTGTTTTTGCGCTGGGTTGTTTTATTTTCCAGAATCGCGTGATGTAAAAATATCGCTTCAACCTCAAGCGACACGAAGGCCTGTAATTTTTTGCTGTAATATTTTTAAAATTTTACAATAAATTTTTTTTTTTTATGGTGAATACCTTACAAGACTCCCAACTGCCACCGTCTGGAGCCAGTGAGACTACGGCATCCCGAATTGGAGTATGTTATGAGGGAAGGAAAGGGGATGGGAAGAGGAAGGTGGGCAATACCTGGCTATTCAGATCTAGTCACTAAACACGGCTAAAACAATTTCAAGCAACGTTTAAATTCTGGATGGTGGTCTTACACCAAGGCGTTACTGAGAGTACCCTTTACTCTGGAACGTGCCGCAAATATAGTATAAATGATTTTTAATTAATTAATTAATTGTTAAATAACACAAATTAATCAAAGAAAATTTATTTGTTCGAACCTGCGATCTTCGGAATGGGAGTCTAAAGCCTTGTCCCTGGACTACGCAGCTATTTTTTACTGAATTATTTATCACATTTTTGTAATACGCAACGAAAGCCTCCAATATAGAAGGAATGAGACCCTTACAGGGACAGCTTTTAAAAATATAAACTACTTCATTGACAGCCCATACCTTTTGGAATTCTATAAATTGTTCGTACCAAACAACTACCGTCAGGGTCGTCGCCACGACTTGGTCTGTATTCCTCATGGCAGAACGGACATTCTGGCCCAGCACAACACGACAATAGGTATGGTTCAGATAAATGATATCTTTAGGTCTCTTGACTTCTTCAACATTGGCTTTGAAAGTTTGAAGAGTCATTTTAAGCAAGAACTCTAAAATATATATTATTATAAAATTTTCAATTTATTTATGTTAAGTTATGTATATCGTCGTTGCATATAGAATATGACCCATATATGACTGAGTACATTCTGAGAAAATCGATAATAACTTATGGACAAAGTAGGAAAAATATATTTCGTTCATTATAAGAATATATTTATGGCAAACATTAATTATTTTATGCCAGAAAATTGAATTTTAACGCTTTTTTCTTACATGCTTCATATTCTATCCATAGTTTTTCTCACACGGTTCATATTCTATATACAGTTTTCGTCATAATTTTAAATACCGTAATAATGTCAAAATATTTAATTAAAATTTATTCTTATTTGACAGCTAGGCACAAAATGATGTTAATATTATGTACATACCAGGTCAATTGAATTGTGTAGGCAGGGGATATGTCTGTTTTTATATTATTTTTTATTATGTACTATTTGGATTGTCCTCACATGGTTTATTTTCTATCGCCTTAAATATTTCATATTTTTACGTGGCTTATATTGTAGAAGATGGAGAAAAAAATAAGAAAAATAACTGTATATTTAACTCATTTTCGTCAAAATCGTCACTTTGTTCATATTAAATATGCAACGATTATATATATATATATTGTAATAGGATTTGTCAATCTGAAATATACATTTAAAAAAGGTATAAATGTGTTTCGATTTCGAAAATTAAAATTTCATTAACCATGAATAATGTTACGTATTACGCAGAAATATTTCATATTGTTTACTTAACCATGGACCAACAACCGAAGATAGTATGTATTTAAAAGAATAACATCCAAGTACTAATTTGTCGGATGTCTACTTTATCGGAAGCGATGCTAATGCCCCATCTGCACCCACCTCACGTTTAACCCACTTCCAGGGGCACGTACGGATAGCGTTTACCTGTGAAATCGAGAAGAACACCTCCTCGGAGTCATGCGCGCCTGGTAGCTGTTAGCCATAATAAAAATCTAAAATGGTAACAAGGCGTTGCTGTAAGGTTAAGCGTGATGTTTTACATCGATTCCTTAATGGTTTTTATTTTTATATCCATGATGCTAAAAATGCTGCAACAAAGCCCACGTGTTTTTCTAAGAGTCTTCCTAGAACAAAAATTACTTGACATATCCTAAATATGAAGCAAAAGATTTTCGTTGTTTGTTTTTGGGGTGTTATGCCGCGTTGCGCTACCTCCTTCTTTAGCCGACGTTTCGGACAGCCTTGCAGTGTCCATCATCAGGGCAAATCCGGTAGGTCCGGAGATGTGTGGAACATCAGGGCGGATCTGCCGGATCTGCCCTGATGATGGACACTGCAACGCTGTCCGAAACGTCGGCTAAAGAAGAAGGTAGCGCAACACATAACATAACACCCCAAAAACAAACAACGAAAATGCTTTTGGTCGTGAAAATCTAAAAACGTATCTGATTTGTTTGTCTCGTTGGTCGCAAATGGTGGTGAGTGCTGGCGTCAAGAAATTTTTACGGTTTTCTCAAAACCACTTTTGTGTAAACCACGAAAATCACATGTTATAATATCTACATTTTTCAATTAATTAATTAATTAATCACCTCTGTCTTAAATAGTTTTGTCTATTGTTCTTTTTGTCTATACTTGTTTGTTTTTTTTTTGTTATTTTTATTCATGATGAAAAAAATTATCGGTTTTGAAACGTGTGGACATTATAACATGTGATTATAGTGGTGTTGTATAAGTAATTTGTTTCATTTAATTGTCTATATGAATTTTCGAGACTGAGGCAAATTTTTAAAGCACGAAGCATCATTTCCACTTCGATATGAGTTTATAAGACTTGAAAAAAAAATACTTATTTTTAAGAAATATATCAATACGCGGACATTTGTTATGTCTCTTATTTTCTAATATTTAGACAACTTTAGATGTATGTGTTCGGTATCTTCCAAATAAGTTATAGGTTCGTGTGATTACTAGTTGATTTATTAAGTTATTGTAAATATTACCATGAGTATTAAACTGGATAGACATCCTTACTAGACTAGGCTCTAAGTAGTTCTGCCGCTGTTGCGAGCGGCCTTGAGGAACCCGAGCAATCCCGCCGATGCCTTCGGCTATCATCGTAACCGTTCGTATCTAAGACACGAACGACGATATATGTTAAGCTTCTGATACCGAAATCAACTGCAATCTGTTGGGATATATCAGAACTTCGTATTACTAACTACGCTATCGACATCTAATGAAGGAAGCTTTAACTACATGAATAATCAATATGTATACAATCAATACAACGAAAGTAACTAGAGTATTCTCCGAAATAACTGGGTTACTTTTTCTAAAATACCATAAATATTTTTAACTAGCATTGTATCTAATATCCCATGATTATTGAAAAATTATGGGACATGGGACATTAGATGCAATTCAAATTTTGAAAAATGGAATTGGCTATTTTTTTGATTCTGATCATTGTACTTACTACTAATGTGCAATTTTAATATTTTCAGTCGTAATTATTGATTTGAAAAAACCGCATACTCCGAAACGTTTCCGTTTGACGGCCGTCCGTGGTCGAGTGGTAAGACACTTGACTCCCAATCGGAAGGTCACGGGTTCGAACCCGGCGCGGCGTGCGCAAATAAATTGTATTTGATTTATTTGTGTTATTTCACAATTAATTAATAAAAAAATAATATATACTATATTTGCGGCACGTTCCAGAGTGGAAGATACTCTCAGTATCGCCCTGGTGTATGACCACCATTCAGAATTGAAACGTTGCTTAATAATGGCTTTAGCCGTGTTTAGTGACTAGATCTGAATAGCCAGGTACTTCCTCACCTCCCTATTCCCATCTCCTTCCCTTCCCCACTTACCTTCAGCCTCACAACATACCCCAATTGGGGATGGCACAGTCTCATTGGCTCCAGACGGGAGCAGTTAAGACTCTTGAAAGGTATTTCATTTAAAAAAAAAAACTGGCTAATTGGGAAATTTAAGGCCTGATTGGCCAAATATTTGTATCACGAAACACGTCCACAAGGCATTTCTTGTATTCTTTTTTCATCCATGGATATTTCCTTATTAACACTGAAATTTTTTTTCTTGATTAATATCATACGAGAATTACAATAAAGTCGGAAGTAAATAATAATCAAAACCACGTTTTATGTTATCGGCTCTCGCAAGGCATTTGCTTATACGTACAATGAAAATAAGATAAACCTTGTTTGAACCACGTTATTAACCACTCAGAACCCTAAGCTTATTTTCACGATACTACAACGATGGCAGTCAAGTCCAATAAGCTTGTTTTCAAGCTAACGCATGTGTCCCCACAGAAATCATTATAACTCCGCTGTTGTTGTAAAAACTGTTAAAAACGTGACAGTAACAGTGATTCAATGTTTATTGGCGGGAAAATGCAAGAATAATTTGTTGGTATATGAACGAAATTCTTACATTTTCCCGTTAATAAACATTGAATCACTGATAATTTGTTCGTAAGAACTTCAGTCACATTTTTAACCGTTTTTACGAATAAAATGATCGTCTTTTAGAATAACATTTTTCTCCGTGTAATTAATTACAACCCTAAAACAAAAAGGTAAAATTTTGTAGATACAGTTTCACCCGCCAAATTGCCTGACCTTTTGTTAGACTTAGTTAATTTTTATTACATTTTTTGTATAAAATGATAAAAAAAGTAACAGTTCATCTGATCTGTCACTTTTGACAGATCAGACAATCTGACAGGATCATTTAGACCAAAAATCTACACAAAGGTGAAAGAGACAAGTGGTTAAAATTAATTTAAATTCTGCAGAAATATATGCACAATAATGAAAGATCTCTCAAGTAAAGCGTAGTCCAAAGTAAAGTAAAGGTAGGGCGTTAGACTCCCATTCCGAAGGCCGCGGGTTCGAACCCGGCGTGCGCATATAAATTTTATTTAATTGATTTGTGTAATTTCACAATTAAGTATTTAAAATAATATATAGTATATGTGCGGCACGTTCTAGCGTGGAAGATACTCTTAGTATCACCCTGGTGTAAGACCACCATTCAGAATTGAAACGTTGCTTGAAATAGCTTTAGCCGTGTTTAGTGACTAGATCTGAATATCCAGATACTTCCCCACCTTCCTCTTTCTTGTCTCCTTCCCTTCCCCACTTACCTTCAGCCTCATAACATACCCCAATTGGAGATGCCATAGTCTCACTGGCTCCAGACGGGAGCAGTTGGGACTCTTGTGAGGTATTCACCATAAAAAAAAAGAAAAAGCAGCTCAAGAATTCCGACTTTTTCACAATCGGAACACGTGAAGTAGAGACGGTTTGTTACCCTTGTTAGAAATCGAATAAGAAAAGGGTATGGTTATAGAATAGGGGAGAAAGTTTGGTGCAGTATAGGAGAGGAAACATCCCTAATTGGGCGGAAACGGGAGAAGATGTAGGAAAAAGAACATGCAACTAATGGGTGCTGTCCGGAATATAAAAACTGTAGTTGTAGACTTCAAGATATCGAACTCGATTGCCTTGGCTCACGCGATGAGCCTTTAAATAACATGAATTGTTTTAGCAGACAATAAATAAAACACGTTGATATGTTTCACATCAGAACGGGATTTTTAAAATTTTTTTTTCGAATTTTGAAGAATTTTCAATTTTTGTGGTGAATAATCACAACCCACCTAACAACAAGGTACCTAAACCATTACATGCAGAAAGAAAAGGTCTTCGATTGTATTTACTCAAACAATAATATATTCACCTCTTCTAAGTATTTTCAAAAAACCTAAACAATATTCATAGCAGTAACGTCATTATTAAACAATTAAGAACACATTTACAAATTTCAAAATACCCAGAGAGGAGATCTATTACTTTCCCAAGAATTCGGTTTAACCGACAATAAATCAATTTGCTCACTTTCAAATTGACATTTTAAATCGTATCGTGTAATTATGAAACACCTCAGTTTGAATCATCGTCGTGTAATTATGAAACACCTCAGTTTGAAAATGGCCTTGTAAGCCGAAACAGCTGTCACAATAATAAAAACTATAACACTTGCAGAACTTAAAAATAAACATTATTATATTAAATTTCAAAAAATGAAATGGAGTTTTACGAATAAAACACAAAAACAATAAATTAAAAAGAATGGGATTTGAGAAATAATATGGTGAGGTCAATGAAATTGAATCTCCCAATAGCGTATTAATTACTTTTATTTCAATAATGCTTTATGATCTATATAATGCCAAATGGACCACCCATTTTTGCAAAAAATTAAGGGTTTTTTCAGGTAATTTGGGGTTCCAGACCAGAAGTGGCTGCCAAATCCAACAGTGGGGTGCACTTGCGATTTGTACAGGTTCAGTTTGTGTGTTCTGTAAGTATTTGCGGCCCCTTAGTATGCCTAGATTCTGAGAGAATAACTTGAGTCTGGCTTCGATGAAGCCCCCGTGCATGAGCTGGTTATTTAGGCTTACACCAAGCATATAATTGGAAGGCAGGTTGGGAAAATTGACGCTGTCTGTTTGACACGTTCCCAATTCCCCATATTATTATTTAAGTCACTGAATTATTAAACAATTTATGGGCCGCGACAATTTTAAATTAATTAAACCCAAAACAATCCCAAAATTTACCAAGTCAATCACTGGGGGATGTTGAAAGAACATTATTGATAACTAAACACGTAACCAAATTAGAGAATTTATTAAACGTCTTAGGGGTTACAAAAAAAAAAAAATACAAAACTACACTTATTCATCTAGTTAAAGACGATGCTGACTAACTAACTAACTATCACGCCGTTTCCAGGCAGGGGTAGGCAGAGAGGACGGACTGCCAAACAACTCGGTCTTGGCACACACTCCTTGTTTTATTCACATTCGTACATCTTATCATACATGCTCTTCTATTATTCCGACTCTTGAAATGGCCCGACTCAAGTATCTGGTTCACTTGATCGTGCCATGTCTTCCGTCCACAACTTCTTCTTCCATTAAATTTGGCATCATATATCCTCCTTACACTCCTTTCTTCGTTCATTCGCTCTACATGCCCAAACTATCTGAGGGTCCCTTTCTTAATCTTACTCATTACGCCTTTCATTCTTTGCGGATATCCACATTTCTCGTACGATCATACATGGTTTTACCACATATACCCCTCAGGGATTTCATATCTACAGCATTCTGTCTATTTTCATCCTTCCTCTGCCAGTTCCATGCTTCGCTAACATACATCAGGGTAGGTACCAGCACTCCATTGTGGACTGCTAGCTTCGCTTCTTTGGACAGCTTTTTATTGGCGCCAACGGCGGCGTTCAGTCCACCATTAATGGAGTTACCAGCATTCACCCTTCTTTCAATATCCCTACCAGCCTTCCCATCTCTCGTAAACATACTTCCCAAAAGACGACGCACGTGCATTTATCTACCAGTTATTTCAAATAAGCGCTAACGTAAATAGTTTGAAGCCGTGTTTGATAAAGTTCAGTTTACAAAACCTCAACATGAAAATACTACGAGTTTCGTACTGCTTGATAGACGGCAACCGCGATCCGCGCTTTCAAGTTAGGTTGAAGTATTCTGCATAGAGAGATAACATGTTGTTCAAATATACCATCGAACGTTCAAAAGTTTCATTGTATTATATTGTAGGATGTTTGTACATTGGATAAAATAAAACGGATGGATTTTTACGTAAGTATTACAATTATGTTATATTTTTATTTTTATTTTTAACTTATTAACTTAAAGAGTTAAACCTCAAATTATAATATTTTAATTAATGAAGATAATATTAGCGAAAGTCAATCGAAAATCCGAAACAGAAAAATCAGAAAAGATACGGACACATCTGGGACTCGAACCCAGGACCTCTGGCAATCCGGGCCTTGGCCCTTTTCTGTTTCGGATTTTCGATTGACTTTCGCTAATATTATCTTCATTAATTAAAATATTACAATTGTGTTAATTGTAGTTTCGTATAATACGGCTTCGTGTGCGTTTGCACACTTTAAAAATAAAATAATTCTTGTGAACATATGATTAATTTGGAACAAATATTTAAAACCTTTTGTTGTCTTTGACAAGTATAGGATTTTTTTGTTAGTGGTAGTGATGTGCGTCGAATTTTACTTCGTCGTGCTTTGAGTCCGAATTATCTTGTAAAATATGGTTGACAGTCTCCGTGGTTAAGGGGTAAGGCTCTCGACTAGTAATCCAAGAATCCGGGATCAAATTCTAGCGTGCGCAAATAAATTTAACTTACTGAATTGTGTTATTTCACAATTTAATAATTTAAAACAGCATTGTTATATTTGCGGAACGTTCCAGAGTGAAAGATACTCTCAGTATCGCCCTGATATAAGACCATCATTTAAACTTAAAACGTTGCGTGAAATGTCTTTGCTGGGTTTGGTGACGAGATCTGAGTAGCCAGATTCTTCCCCACCTTTCTTTTCTCCGTGTCCTTTCTCTCTCTACTACTCTCAGCCTCAAAATATTCCCCAATTAGGTACATTAGTTGCTGTTTGGGAGTGGTTGGGACTCTCTTGCGTTATTCACAATAAATAGTTAAGTATTTGCACACATGCTCTTATTTAAAATAGTTTGATAAGTCACACCTCTTCTTTGGCCTGGCAAGGCCATCTTGCCCATCCAAAGGAAAAATATTACATTGCCGATCGGAGGCTTAAGGAAATGAAGGAGAGGAAGTTCGGGAAACGAAAAGGTATGAGTGGTGAGTAGGAATCTGTTTAAATTATCATGGAAAATCTGGCGATAAATAAATCAATCTTTTATTAGATTTTTATTTAACATTAACACACTAACTACCTTTTTTTTGGAAAAAGGATCTGCATCCATCGCTTCCACACGATAATTTATTATTTATTTACGTCCACAATAGGGATGAGAAAGGGTGGTAAAAATGTGTGACAAACACATTGTTAGCACTTTGAGTTCGGTCTGTCATAATATTTGTGTGACAAAAATATCATATTATATATATGGAACGAACAGATGCGAACTCGTTTGCCAACACGGTGGACTACAAACTGCTTTCTACGTTTGGAAAATTCGTAGTACTGTTGTATTACGTAACGACTAAGCTCTGAAGGTCTGAGGAAAATCGAGGTAGTGCAGGAACAGAAGAGATGGAGGGAGGAAGTTGGAAAGTATCTGCATTTTCTGATACAGTCACTAAAACAACTAATAATAATAATAATAAAATACAAAAAATATTACCATTTGTTATTTCGGCTACTGGCATTATACCTAACTCTCTCATTAAAAATTTAGGCGTATTAGATTTGTAAAAGTATTTGTATATAAAAATGCAAAAATCAGTCATTTTAAATACATGTAGGATTACGAAAGATATTTTAAATATTTATATCGAGGGATCAGTAGGATTTATCGGTCAAATTAGACGATGATCCGGCAGATCCGACGATGTGTGATGACTCACACATCGTCGGATCTGCCGGATCTGCCTTGATGATGGACACTGCAACGCTGTCCGAAACGTCGGCTGAAGAAGGAGGTACCGCAACACGGCATAACACCCCAAAAACAAACAACGAAAATGCTTTTGGCCGTGAAAATCTAAAAACGTATCCAGGTTTAGCTATGTTTAATGACGAGATCTGAATACCCAGGTAATCTTTCACCTTCTTGTTCCCACATCCTTCCCCTCTCCAATACCTGCATCCTCACAACATACCCCAATTGGGGATTCTTTAGTCTCACTGGATCTAAACGGTTGGGAGCAGTTGAGACCTTAGTGCGGTATTCGCATATAAAATGATGAAAATAAGCATTTGAGAGCCCTAAACTAAACGGTTTTTTAATGGAGTCAACCTGTTGGCAAACAACATTAGGTTTATAGTAACTTGTGGTATTTATAATCAACGTAAGTAAAGTACGCCAAATAATCGTAAAAGAGAATATATGTAATTAAATAAAAGCGGTACGTGTAAGACGTACGATTTCCCAAACAAGCTCCGAACTTTTGTTGTTTGTTCAAACAAACGAATCCTTTGTTTTATCTGCTTTACCGTGCCAAAACAGTACCGAAGAAAACACGTCAATTTTTCATGGAGTATTACATTAGTTTATACGAGACGCGTATTGACTTGGAAAGACTAAAAACCTATCGTATAAAAGTATCTTAAACACTTTGACAGTGAAAATGTAGAAAAATATCAAGAACTGATATCTTTACCATGACTTATTTTTGGGGTACTATGCCGTGTTGCGCTACCTCCTTATTTAGCTAACGTTTCGGACAGCATTACAATTTACATCATCAGGGCCGATGTGTAATCGGAGATTGTGGTGAACTTTGCGCGTTTGTTTGTAGATGTGATACCGGCTTGCCGGTTCCAATCCTTTAAGAGCTGGTAATACAATTTGGGAGGCGGGAATGGGTACCGCCGCCCCGGTAACCATTTATTGGATAACCAACACCTCTGCCATAGGTCACCCCAAGTGGTTCGCTACGTTTGGTGACTCAGCAGGGGTGCCCGGGGTTCACTGGGTTCATTTTCTAGGTCTTGGCGGCGGATGATCTAGACACACTGAACCCCAGATTCCTACCCAAACCTCATACATTTTTCCTTCCCAGAACTTCCTCTCCTTCCTTTCCTTAAAAATACCCTCCACACAGCATCCCCAAAGATGACACAGGCCCTGAGGGAAATTATTTTCCTCAGGGCCTCCTGTGTGGACCTAATGTAAAAAAAAAAAAAACAATTCCTGCATTTAGCTTTGGAATACCCGTCAATTACCAAATGCCAAGAATTGTTGCGCCAAGACCCGTCTTTTTTTATTAAAATTAATTGGATTTTTGTGATTTTCAATTACCTCCGTAATTAAGCATGTTTCATGTACTTTTTATCTTCCCAGGACTTTAGGAACATATCCGAAGGACGGTAATAGATATATATTTAGTTCCAAATGCAATACTTCGACCTTGTATAATGAGCTTGCTTGCATTGTAAAATTTCGCTCAAATGCAACTAGAAATACGTAATATATATTTTTTTATATCGCGGGTTTGTACTGCTAGCCCCTGCGGCGGGCGACACAACAGTAGCTTTGTAACATACTTCACGCACGATGATGGTTTTGCATAAGGCGCGGCGACAGAGTTTATTCAAAGTCGAGTTCTTAAATTTCAACCGTACAGTCGCTAGGGCATTAATACTATAAGATTGTATCATCGCATTACTGCAAATTATTTAATATCACGAGGGACGTTTAATACAATAATACCTTCCCATCTGAAAATCTAGGGCACGATTAATTGAAGACCCTTTATAGGAAGACGATCTCCTGCACCTATGCTTATGGCATAATAAACTCACAGTGGGTTACACGGTATCCGATAATAGTCAACTTCCGATAGGAGAGGGCAACGACAGCAAATAAGGTCATCTTCATAAACGCTCTTTTACGCACGTGTCCAATCTTTATTAATTTAGAACCAACAAAGCTTTGAAATAAATTACTATATTAATTTGATTACATTCCTACAGGCACGTAGGCATTTAAAAATATATATTTGGAAGCAAATATAGCACAAGGAATTATTAAAATATTGGCGAATCTACACAATTATTAGTGAGAATTTGAAAAAATATCCCGTAAGAAGCTTCGTAGAATAATTATTAATTGATTATTCTTAACAAAAGCTTTAGGATTAGCGATTCCTACGTGCGTGAGTTAATACTTGGAAACTTGCTCGCACAGTTAAACAATAAGTCACATTTAATTCACTTTCTGAACAAAGCTTAGGTTTTATTCAGCGAAAAGCCAAGTTTGAATGTTGGAATTGCACCGAGACGACATTGTACGTAAGCTCGTCGCTGGAAAGCTTTTGGATTCGTTACAATGCCACGGTTGGCTGCTAAATTATTAATGAAGCGAGAGATGTCGCATTGTGTTAAGAATTCAGAATATGTTCACTCAACTTGATATTGAGTGTGGTTTGTTGGATAAACTGTATTATTATAGTTGAGAGGTGATGAAGTCTATCTTTGTAAGGCAATTTTAGGGATTGGTGGATACCCTACATATATTATGTATTCGATGTAACAATACGTGACTGGCTATTGCGCAGTGTTGTTTTAGGACTGCCCTTATGATGTATGATAGACAATTTACGATCTAGAAATAGGGTACCGGAAGACGAAGATGTAAAAAAAGTGAGAAAATGATTAAATAAAACCTGGTCGCGGCAACCAGATTATGAACTCTCGGTGATTGCTGTCAATTAATGAGCTGTCGAGGTAACTATAATCCATGAACCAATGCCCGATTATCGAAAGATTTTGAAATTTAAGCCCGTTCAGAAACAAACTTGGTTTTTTTGTATTTGTAGAGTTTTCACAAGTTTTTTCACGAATCTTAAAAGTACATTCACTGAAAATTAAGCAGTTAAATGATGAAAAATTTAAATTAACCCCCAAAAATAATGTTTTTTTTACTAAAACACACTTATTTCAAATTTCGACCTATTGCGCCATCTCTTGGGCCGGCTAGTAGTCAATTACGGAGAAATGTGTGTGAGTGCGCTGTCATCGACAACGAGTCTATCTAATGAGTTACAGACGAAGGGTAGTGGGTTAATTTCCACTTTCAAGATTTGCATTTATTCATTCACGATAACAAAATCAAAATTCTAATAAAAAAATTTAATTTTTAAAAAATAACTCACCTGCAGCGTGAACTGAAGCAACACCAAACTTCTTTGCAGCCGGCTTCACCAAGACTGCAGCGGCTAACTGCATTCCATGATCCAAAATCGACACAATAACACACACCACGACTATGGTCCAACCCCATCCTCCCTCGGGGTAGTAGTGCCTGTACAAGGTCTGGGTTTTCCTTGCACTTAGAGGAGTCTTCGACAGCAAGCCTTCACCATTAGCCAGTTCATTCGCAACCAATTCGCTCTGCCTACGTTTCGGTGCTTCTATAGTACTGTTGCATCTTCTGAAGGCTGGCGGAGGCTGGGAACTTACTTTTTCTGTTGTCATGTTACTAACACTCTTAGATCTGCCTTTTCTAAACGCATTAAGCTTATCATTATTGAAGGCCTGACCTTCTGCAGGAATCCACCTACAAATAGATGCGACAGAGCTATTTGAATACCTTCGTTCTAATACTGTTGGAAAGTGAACGGATTTAAGCAATGTGTTCGGTGACAACGCGAGTAATTGAATACAGTAGGATATCTTTGAATTGTATTTGAAAAGTCCAGATGTTCTTGAAGGAGAATCTTTTGGGTTACTTTCCAGAGATTTTCGAAGTTTTCTCAGCTGATTGAAGTGATAAAGGTAATTTGAATCACAGGAGTTTGAGCGCAACACTGTACTGACAGTCATCTCAGTATCAGACATCGAAGGTTGATTCAGTTCTTCAACAATTTTCTTTTTTTTTACTGGTGGGTCGAAATCACTTTCTTGGTAACCATATACACAACCATTACTCTTAGTTAGTTGACAGCTACATCTGCCAAAATCACAGTCGGTTTCTGCTAGAATGCACTCATACGGACTAGCGGGACACGGTTTTTTTTTACCTTTGTCAGATTTCTTACATTCACACTTAGATTTTTTCTTGGTTTTAGCAATCCTCTTACTTTGTTCACTTGACACGCCACTAACACCATTCATTTTGTATTTGTTGTTAGTTTCACTGATTTTATCGATTTGGTCACTGAATTTATGCGTTTCAATTTTGTGAATTGATAGATTGTTAAGCTTGCCGTCTTGCAAAGTAATCAGATCCGGAACTAAAGGTTCAATCATGTTGAGTCTCCTGTTTTCGTTTAAATAAAACTCTTCGAATTTAGCATCAAGGCAAATATCATCGAATTTCACCCCTTTGTTGGGAGTTTTTTTGATTTCATTGTTTGGCACTCCCCTTTCGGGTTCCGAGTCAATATTTGGTCGGGTAATGAAGTAGTCTACTTGAGATGCTCGGGTCTTGCCTTCGGGATCCTTTAGCTGAGTGTTTTGTGTAGATAACTTGCACTGGCAGTGAACTGGGATGGTCTGAACGTAAGCGGAGGTTTTGGCAACCTTTTCAGCGGGTGTTTCCGTTAATGAAGCAAAAGTTCTTCCCTGCTGATCAAACGTAAGCTCTACTTGCGCCATGGGAGACACGGGCCAGGTCTTACTGTGATTTACTGGCATGCTTTAATAGCTTCACACGTTAAACGCTTAAATGATAATTAACTGTTTCCCGACTTATTAAACGTTAATTAGTGATACCAACTTACGAAAGGACTTTGTGTTAATTAAATAACGATTAGACAAGTACTAAATACTGTTTACGCATGGTTTAAATAAACATTAAATACTTATTACTTTTGTAAATTGCTCCGCTTTTCGGGTAAGTGCTCACTTAACGATATTTTAAACGTTTCGTAGATTATTTAGCCACAGTTTCCCGCACAGTTCCTGTGGAAAGGAGAAAAACATTATGATTATTCATGATACCAAGAAGATTTTAAAACAATTTCTAGATTCTGGCACGTGATTTCTTTTGTTATTACTGAGCAAATATTAAAATATGGCAAGTTTATAAAAAACTTTAACATTATTTCCACACAGGAAATCCTAGGGAAAAAATCTCTCAGAGTCTATTTGTCATCACGGGGATGATGTGGGAACTTGGCTCTTGAAGAAATACCTATAATAGAGATCAAATCACGTTAAATAACCAAATATTTCATGTTATTTAAATGCACTGGTCAGTGGCTGAGTGAACGTCGCGTCTGGGTCCCACCGGGCGTCGCGTGTTCGATTCCTCGGCTGGCTAAATCCTCCATCTCGACACAAACAACATCTTCCGCATGCTGTGGTGGTAGTAGGAGTTTTTCAAATATTGTCAAATTATTCGTAACGCGGGGATATTTGTCTTTCTTTAAAAAAAATAACAAAACATAAAAAATATCTTATCGAAATACTATTACTATTCTTACCTACACTTGAAATAAACTGTTTAAAACAAAAACAAAAAATCAAACGAAATTCTGGTTTTAAGCGAAAAATCTTTGAATTAAGTCTCTATATTGTTTTAATATAAAAATCAAACTATAACAATATAAAAAAATATACACTGAATAACAATAACACATAAATGGTTCGCACTTGACTTGACTTGTACTGTCACGGTCTAACTAATGAGTTGCATGTAAAAAATACGTTCATCGGAAGTATTGCTTCACCGAGGTGACACCATAAGCAAATAAATCTTTTACGATATATCTATGGTGCTCAAAGAACCTACAACAGCTAGTTCCTGGTATCTACCACAATATCACAACAAAGAAAAAGATGTCAATTGTTTGACCTCTCAAACTGTCACCGACACGCATAACCTGTATTGCGTTTTTTTCTATTCGGGATATATTGTAAGGACTTCGAACAAATTCATCGCCAGAACAAATAACAAAATTCTTAGTAATAATGTTGCTATTGGGTGGCAGTGGTCAAACTTGAACAAATTGTTTTCTGTATTTCTACAACAATTCGCTTTTAAAAAATCTCTTACTAAACTTTTGGTTTAGATATACGAAAAAAAACTTTAACACACTACAGATGAAAAAATAAGGAAAGGTATTTAAGGATATGATATTTACTAATCATATTTACTAGTTATATATAATATGCAGTCGGTTTAGGGAAAGTACGGTTTACCTATTTACACAAGATATAACTAAGTATCCCCGAATTTCTAATATTATTATTTGTTATTTTTATTTTTTACTCTATTTTATTTTGATTAATACAAGATTCACCTACTTCTCCTTTCCTGTATGTGATCATGTACCTAATATTAGTATGAATATTTTCCTTAATATGTATGCTATATGTCTGTACTTTGATCTACATATATGAATGATTATACTTAATCGACGAATCTCGACTACCATAGTACGGACATTTGCCTACCTTGTAGTCGAAAAACCATGTAAAACAAACCTGTAACAAAAAAAATGAACAAAGAAAAAATAAATAAAAAAATAATAATAAAATGGGTGTTCAGAGAGGATATACCGCCAAAGAACGGTATAAAACATATTTTCATTCAAAGAAAACCACCTGTCTATTTATGTATGCACCAACATATAATTACAAACAATCGACACTGTAAATAAAATCGTTTGATATCCACAACAAAATTTTATTAAAATATTTTAGAAGTCGATTTTATGTTTGAAATTGGTATATAATGCACACAATTTAACACATATTTCGGGATAACAACGGTCGGTTCACCTGAATTTCTATATGATGTTTTAATTGCTCTTTATAAGTATTATAATTATTTTTAAATGTTTTAATTGTATAAGTATTTAGTTAAGAAACATGGTTACCCTAATAACCATTAAGCAATGTATCGACGCCGATATCATATATTAATCAAGTCACATCGATTACACAAATCTGTGACGTCACCGTGTCCTCCACGTAGAACAATGCAATTGAAGAGATAATAATCGACACATATTTTTATTTAGCAACTAGTATCATTAGCAATTTCTGACTGCACTTTGAAATTATAATTTATTTTTATTTAGCAACTGTTAGTAACGGAATAATATTTATTTATTTATATCTATATATCTACATAACTACACATTTAAAAATATGGTCAAATAATGTGTAAATGTATCCATTTTTTAAATTGTCCTCCTCAGAAGGCCCTACGGATATACTCCTCAGGTCCTATTTAATATTAGAGAGTCTAGTTAAAAAAACGTAACATAAATGATCTCTTAATGCTTTATAAAATTGTGAATTATCGGGTAGATAGTAACTTAGTCAATCAAATCAAGTTATACGCTAGGCCCAAATCTACCAGAAACCTTAACATATTTTGGACCGAAATTTTTACCAATAATACTGGAAACTTTAATCCTATTTCTAGAATGTCTAGATCATACATTGATCTTGCTAAATCACACACTATAATAGATATTTTTGTAAATAAAATAACTTGTTTCAAAGAGTATCTCCACAATTTGTGCACCTAAAAAGTAAAAATAAAAGATTAACATAAATGATCTCTTAATGCTTTATAAAATTGTGAATTATCGGGTAGATAGTAACTTAGTCAATCAAATCAAGTTATACGCCAGGCCCAAATCTACCAGAAACCTTAACATATTTTGGACCGAAATTTTTACCAATAATACTGGAAACTTTAATCCTATTTCTAGAATGTCTAGATCATACATTGATCTTGCTAAATCACACACTATAATAGATATTTTTGTAAATAAAATAACTTGTTTCAAAGAGTATCTCCACAATTTGTGCACCTAAAAAGTAAAAATAAAAGATTGTTTGTTGTTTTATTATTTTTTCAAAAACATTTTCTATTTATTAGAAATTTTTTCTACTTTCTTTTTTATTATTATAATTAAGTTTTTTTTAGTTAAGTATAAAAATACTGACATGGTATTTTTTCTGTTTGTTTCTGTGTACATGCAAATATGATTACTGCAGACACATTAGTCTAGGGATATTTATATTTGTATTTAATTTTGTTTTATATTACCAACAAGAATGTCCTATAAATATCCTGTTTGTGTCTCAAATAAATAAATAAATAATATTTTGCGATGCTGTCTGGGGGGCCTTTCATGAACCCGGGAACATCACGAGTCACGAAACGCAGCGAACCTCTTGAGGCGACCTATGGCAGGGGTGTTGGTTATCCAATAAATGGTTTCCAGGGCGGTAATACCCAAACTCGTCTCCCAAATTGATTCTATATATTTGTGATTAAGCGGTCTACACACCATGCTGCGAACAGCCCGACATATCGAGCTGTTAGTAGCTGGCTATTGTCTCCTGTCTCTTTTTTCCTCGTGCGAACCCGTAACATTCTGTTTCACGTTGCCTTCTGTCTCTTTTATTACACAACAAATTCAATATCATCATCTCATTTCACTGCGGCCCATCGGTTGGTACTAGCGGCAGACGGTTTCTTCCAATTTGCAGGCAACGTGAAACAGAGTGTTACGGGTTCGAATGAGGAAAAAAGAGACAGGAGACAACCTCCAACCTTCGATTTTTAACCAGCTGCTAACAGCCCGATATGTCGGGCTGTTTGAAGCATGGTGTGTAGACCCCTTAATACAAAGTTACACAACCGCACTTGGATTTATTTATTTTATTATAGGCGTAGCTTTTAGATGGACAAAGTAAATTCTTTGATTTTTCGGGTCAAAACACTAATATTTCGCTTGCTTCGAGGTATTTTGTAGTGGAAGAATGAGGAAAATAAAAAAGGAACTTCAAGTTAAAGCATGGATAAGGCTAATCAGATCTTCTCATACAACATCGCATACTATCTTAACTGAAATAATAAAAAAATAATTGCGGTCTTTCACCTTAAGAATAACATTTTATTATACATTATTAAAATTTGTAAAATGATATATCCAAACTATTGAAGGGCGCGTTATTCGTAATGTTAAAATTGTATATGAGGGATGTGAGATATACAATTTCACTCTGAAAAATTTGTTAGTGATAGTTTGTTTTATTTTACGACAGGATCCCATTCAAAATTTATACTTCTCCATTAATAATATTAATTGGTTGGGAAAAGACCCTAGAAGTATTTGGGTTTTCTAGAATTTCAAAAGAAAACCACTTTACATTCTCATCTCTCCTGTGAACCAAATTGTTTCCCAAATATTCCATTGAAATTGTACCCCCTTTTTATTGCTTATTTTTATTCGCAATACGTGAAATCGGAAGAAACGCTTAAATTTAACGTTTGAAATCCAAAGCAGGAATCCGACATTTACAGACTTAAGTTTAAGCCAACAGCCGGTAAATGGTTCAATTTTTGCAAAGCTTATAATAGTTTTTATCTGATAATCTTAAATATAGTGGTACACAATTATCATCTGTACATGTTTCAAGAAAACTGTTTTTTAAATGCATATTCACCCGAACCAAACATAACACAATTTAATTCATACGAAATTATTAATTAAATTGTGTTATGTTTGTAAATTAAATTTGAAAATTTTAAGACAATAAATAAGCAGAATAGAAAAAAAATTGCGTTAATTATTTTAATTTTTATTTTATTAATCATTAACGCCCTTGTGGGCTTTTACATATATTTACATGTTTATGTTTTAGTTCATACAGGTGTGTTTAGATAACAAAGAAAACATTAATAGGTTTTACACATGGTACATAGAATTAAAGATGGTAGGTAAAAGAATAGCGTTATTCAATAGAAAGGCAGAAAAAATGTATGTAACAAATATCGATAATGAGTGGGTTCTTAATGTATGTATAATTTCTATGTATAGCAAAGTTGATTTAAAACAAAAATACACACACTACCGACTTGCACCGCACTAACATTAATTTTCAAAGCGGTTCCATTTTGACCAATAAATTACACTTTCATCAGAATTTCTGCTTATAGAATTTAATTTCAGAAGACAAAATACTTGTTAGTGCTACCATGAAACATTTCAGGATGCAAATAATGTCAGATAGGGTATACCTACATACTATCACGGAAAGGAAAAATGTGTTCGATAATATTAATATATCATTTGATTATGTATTGTTCTATTTTATTTTCGTGTAAACTGCTTCATCAAGAAGTAACAAAAAAATATGTTCAAATTAATATTAATTTGAATTAAAATGGTGACATAAAATACGTTTGCTGTGTTAGAAGAAAAAAATATGTTTTTGGTTTGAAAATCTGATCGCTTAGAAATATTTTTCTTGGCCTTTAAAATGATCTAATTAAAAAACTAATTTATCAGGCCGATAAAATTCAAAAGTTCAATATCTTCTACTTACGAACCTATTTTCGGTTATGGTTTTTTGTATAATGCGGAAAATTAAGCTCTTAAGAAAATATCACTGAAGAAGAAGATACAAATAATAATATAATTTTTTAAATATGAAAATGAACAACACACACAAAAACTATGAAAGATAATGGACGTAACTGGGACTCGAACCCAGAACCTCACGTCTAACCGGGAAATACGCTTTATTTAATTCAGCCATTGCGGTTTATTATGACACTGTCGTATTTCAACTTCACATTTCAAATAGAAAATGATCGTAAAGCATTAAAATGTTTGTGGCTGAACTTCGCAAAATAAAATAAAACACTTATTGACTTCTTTTTTTTCAGAAATTATTTTCTTCGGAATTACGTTAACTAGACAATCTACAATAATATTATACAAAAAAAATAAAAGGAGGACAGGATGTTATGTATTGATATGTTGGTATTCTATTGTCAATAATATGGTTAGATTGGTAGCCTACAAGCGGCACTTGGAGAATAACCTGGAATGTACCGGAGTGTTAATAAACGTCATATTAAGTCAACCGTCTTCTTACTGATTGCTGACGACCGTCCGTGGTCGAGTGGTAAGTCTCTTGACTCCCATTCGGAAGGTCGCGGGTTCGAACCCGGCGTGCGCAAATAAATTTCATTTGATTAATTTGTGTTATTTCACAATTAATTAATGAAAATAATATAAATGGAAGTGGAATATACTCTCAGTATCGCCCTGGTGTAAGACCACCATTCAGAATTGAAACTTTGCTTAATAATGGCTTTTGCCGTGTTTAGTGACTAGATCTGAATAACCAGGTACTTCCCCACCTTCCTCTTCGCCATCTCCTTCCCCTCCCCACTTACCGTCAGCCTCACAACATACCCCAATTGGGGATGCCATAGTCTCACTGGCTCCAGACGGGAGAAGTTAAGACTCTTGTGAGGTATTTTCTCTATAAAAGAAAAAAAATAATCCCAGACATTATACAGAGGTTTCGCTAGAATAAAAATATTCTAATATCATTGTGATTTTATTTGAAAATTGTTTTGTAGGTGCGAAATAAATTCACAAACGCGCCATCACGCTCAACAAATCAACCCACTGCATGTTCTGCTGTAGAAAGAGACTTTTTTCCAAGTTCAATGCTTATACCACTACACCAACGCGGAATTGTTCTACTGAACCTAACACATCTTCCACACACGCGTCTGTTAATAAAACAAAGAGTTCTATATTGAATCAATTTTTTACACTGTCGACATATTTTCCTAAATCTCTTACTCTTGAAACCCTTGAGCAGTTGCCGACACTTTAAGACGTATATGTGGCAATTTGTTGGGTAGGATATTTTCTGAATTTATCAAATGGACAACCCACGCGTATCTGCTGACGAAAGGAGAGCGTTTTTCCCTCCGAATTACTCAATCTCTCTCCTTTCCCCAGGCGACATCTTATGTCTATTATTTACGACACCTCTCCGGCGCAGAAGTCAAGGCAAAACATATTTTTTTTAAACTTTGATTTGTTATCGTTGTTTTCCGCGGTGATTTCTTAACACACTCGTAAATGATCCGCCTTTACACCCGTCTTCACGCCCGCCATTACACGCAAACAAATCTAAAAATTGGGCGGAATTTTAGCAATTTTTCTAGGATAAATGGTTTTCGTTACTGAATTACCGACATTATTTTAAATGAGAAGCTTCATGTATTGTTCAAAGTATTTTTTTCAGAAACATGCCAGAGTAATTAGTAGTTTTTTTTAGGTGATTCTCGGTCTAATGTATCAAAATAGTGATTGAAGAACAACCTCCGCCTCAAAAGGAAAGTAAAAGAATAGTTTCAACAAACTTCGCAAAATTACTTTGTGGCGTTATTTTTAATTAAATTAAACAAATAACTTTGTGTCAACCACTATTATATATTCACAATTGCCTACATGTTTCGAAACCGTTTTTTTTTAATGTTATATAGGGAAGACTTCTAGAAATTTTAATATTAGAGGGAACATCTAAGGTGTTTGAATATTAATAATTATTCTGAATTTGCCAACCAAATTTTAGAAACAAAATCATTCTTTTGGTATAAATAAAGGGTTAAAAATTTTACACACAAACACAACATATTTACAATTAGCAAACTTAGAAATTTTAGAAATTAGAAAAAGTGTTAATAGTAAGTTGTTTTTAACGATATTTTTTAATTAATTAATCATCTCTCTATAATATTTTTGTCCATAGTTCTTTTTAGTCTATACTTGTTTGTTTCTTTTGTTTTTTAATGTTATTACTACCCTGACGAAGAAACCACCGGTTTCGAAACATGTAGGTAATTGTGATTTTATAATAGTGGTTGATACAAAGTTATTTGTTTAATTTAATAATAGAATAGTATTTATAATTCAGTTACATGTCCAACCTTGATTCTGAGAACGTGATTGAATGAAGAAGAGAAAGTGGGCTTGCTTTAATAATATATTGGTAACATAAAACACAAATACCTGTGATTTAAGTTTCATTTGACGGAGTTTTATAGAAGTTTGCCCAAATTTTACGGTGGAATTCAACCTTTAGGGCTGATATAATATTTAGTATTCTCACATTTTCTTCATAGCGTTAAGTGACTTCACCTTTCAACTAGGCAAGCACTTAATTCAATAGCTCAATTGTTATCGTATGGTTCTTTTGTCACCTACATCCTTTGTACATTCGAGTCACGTCATCCGTGGTTATTTTTTAAGATTTGCTTTGTATTACTGCTGGCAATATAAAATATCATGAGTATGCCTTACTTAAATATATAAAAAAAAATTGGTTTATAAATCATTAAAAAGAAAAATCGTAATTATCAGATAAAATTCAGTATAAAGGTATTCGTCCTTATCTTAAATCAAAAATAAATTTTGATGTCCTGTTTTCGAATGCTGTTATAAAAGTTTTATCTCCTTTTTCTATTTACGAGTTTATTGTTAAAAGATAAATTTAACTTAAATTCTAAAACATTCCCGATTAAAAATACTCTCATTAAAAAACGTTTTTTGAAACAAACAGACTTATAATAAACGTGGTGAATACTTTATTAATATAAACTGACGTAATAATTATTTATACAATGAAGGATAAAATTTCTCTTAAAGTTTCGGAATATTTCCAAGGTATTTTAAGCGTTGTATAAATCTTCTTTTTGAAGATGTCGAAAAAACAAATACCATTTTAAAAACTAGATAAAAGTACCCCTGAAACTTTTGCATTTTAAATATTTATAAATAACTAGCTGACCCGCCAACGCGTTGCTGTGGCTAACAAAAGACAACTCCATCTACTGGATGGTTACCTAACCTAAATAACCAAGTGTTTTGTCAATAAATTAACCCACACCGCCATCTGTCAGATACTTATGGAGCATAGAAATAATTTAAAATCATTTTCCCATAACAATAATAAATATTGAGGCCAATAATCGAGATAAAAAAAAAGTATCCTATCTTTTAAGTTGGACCAAATTACACACAGAAAGCTAAATTACGTCAAAATCAGTTAAGTAGTTTCGGAGTTTACCTCGGACGAAGATTGTGACACGAGATTTTTATATGTAAAGATTGAAATGTTTTAATTTCAAACATGAAAAACAATGAAGTAAAGAACCACGGGTATTTTTACTCCAAACGTCAAAAAATTGTTAATAATACAAAATTCAGAAAGCAATTACTTTTATTTAAGGAATCTGTAAGAAAAGTGTTCATTCATCACTTTTTATCATGATTATACAATTAAAAAAATATTTTTATAATTCCCAAAAAAATAATTTTTGGTATGCTTTTTGCACAATATAAATAATGATTTCTAGGATTTATATTTACCTACACATGCATAAGACATTTATGTTATTAAAATAATCACTTTCATAAATTTTTTATTCAATTTACGTGGTATCAGACAATTAGAAAATAAAATGTTCGAGATAACCTCACTTTTTCGTTCTGCTGAAATGCGTCTTCGCCTGTTCTTTCGGAGCACATTAAATACATTTTTTTAAATTAGCACCAAATCGAATCTGATCATGTCCAGTCTTTATTCAATGCGTAACTAAAACACTGTTTAACGATTGGGAGTGTTTTTTTTTAAATTTGTACCAATAATGAAAATAGAATATAATGCGTACAAAGTAATGAGTCTAAAGAAAAAAAATCATTAACCTCTCGATGGCCGTTCGCCCACCGGTAGTGGCGGGTCGAAATAAAAAAAAATAAATTTTTTTAGCGATTTTGTCCCTTATGTATAAAGAAATTTTATGAAGAACAAGGTTAGAATCGCTTGCGCCGTTCTCGGTCTTGACATAGCAAAAATCCGCATAGCGCCAACCCATCTGAATAATTTATAATAAATATCTATGGTCAACTTGGCGTCACTTTTACAAAAGGTTTTCAACTGTCATTTAAGATTATAGATTTTCAAACAAGTATTTATGTCATCACTTCTTCGAAAATACCTTTGAATTGATTTTTTTCATGTAGGGTGTCTATTCAGGTTTATAGAGAAATAAAAAAATTAAGGGATGTTTCTCAGAGAATCCCAACTCTTTTAGAAATGTTATCTTAAGACTAAGAATCTGCAATATTTCACAGGCGAAATGAGAAAATCCCGGATTCTTCAATTAATCTTCTTCAGTTATCCTATCTCCGTGTCACGGCCTATCTGAGGTGTTACTTAATTAATGGTTAAAGAGTTACAAATGGAAGAAGATAATTTGGAAATAAGCGCTAAACGATGTCTATCTTTCTTCTGTGTGTGGAAAGAAATAACACTAGCGTCTGAGCAATCAGAACATGTACCGATAAGTTATTACTAGCTGGGCTTAAAGAGGTTTAATCCCAGACAACGTATTAATAAGAATTTTTCATGAAATAAAAATGTGGGTACAATTTTTTTTCTTCATAAAATCAACTGTGAGGGGAGTTCAAATACCTGGGCGAAAGTATTATTGTATACGTACAAAAAATATACAGGATATGTTATCAGCATTTACACAATGAATTTTAAGCAGCGATTTCTGGATATATTTGGAGTAAAAATGTAGAGGAGTGTTTGCTATTCGATTTTTTAATTTTTTGTAGTGAATACCTTACAAGAGTCCCATCTGCCAGTGAGACTATGGCATCCCCGATTGGGGTATGTTGTGAGGCTGAAGGTAGGTGGGGAAGAGAAGGATATGGGGTATTGTGAAATAACACAAATTAATTAAATAAAATGTATTTGCGCACGCCGGATACGAACCTGCGACCTTCGGAGCGGGAGTCCAAAGCCTAACCGCTGGACTACGCCGGCTGTCGATTATGTTTTTGTTCTACTAAAACGGGACACATGTCGTGATATGCGATCTGTCTTGTCTTCTGGAGCTGCTCAAGCGAGATGGAATGCGTATCACATGACCCGCTTTTTTGTACCCAGATTTTTTTTATGTTTATTGCAATTATTTTTATTATTATTTTTGAAGGTGATGCCTATATTGTTATTATATGTCGTTAGTTCTGACTTTAAAATATTTATTTCAATTTCCAGTTGCGACCGGAAGGTAAAAAGATAAATATTACTCACCAGATAAACTGACACCAAACTAAAACTGGCTGGTTGCTATGGTTTCCAACCAATTTTGTATAACGGTGCTAGTCAATTTTACGATTTCAGTTATTATCTCAGCTTGTTTAACCATAGACGAAGAAAAATCAGCTGGAATCGTAGCAACTAGCATGGCGAGTTTTGAGTCACTGCTTGCGTTACCATTGAAAACGGGTTTTTGAGAATTGTGTAGTGTGCGGACCATTACATTGACATACACAGGATCACGAGATTAGTTCCAAACTGGTTTTTTTTCAGCTGTCAGCGTGAGCGGACCGGACCGCCTTACCTTTTTATTTTTTGTGTATCTTTCTGTTTCATGTTTCGTTTAGATTTCTTCAATGAAATATTTTTGTTTATTTTCATTTTTAACTTAATGAGTAAATTTTTCACTTAATAAAATCAAATTGTAATATTTATAAAATAATACTCTCTTTAATGTTTATGAAATATGAAAGAGAGAAACCAGAAACAGATACTGTCCCATTTAGGAATCGAACCAACTACCTTTGCCTGGACGGTGCTCTGGAAATGCTTAGAGCACCGCCCCGGCAAAGCTAAGGTCCTGAGTTCGATTCCTAAATGTGACCGCATCATTTTCTAATTTTTCTTTTTCAGTTTTTCGGTTAAGTGACGCTAACATTGTCCTCATAAATTAAATACATTTATGGAATTTGATTAAAAAAAACCATCGGACAGCAAAACGACATCTACATTTTTTATCCAAATTTGCTCAAAAGCGGCGAGAATCGACGTTTATTTGAACAGACCATTCAAATATCCAAAATGCGAATGGGCGTAAAATAACTGGGCCTTATTATAGTTCTTTTTCAATTCAGATTGTCTACTAAAACAAAACAAAAAACATACAAAGTTCTATTAAAATACATTGTATTTGAAAATTATAAAGTTAAATATACTTATGTGCATGTAACATTATAAGATACTACACTACAAAATTTTAAATCTAGAAACATTTCGGTCAAGTCGTAGAGCAAAATAGAATATAAATATTTTTTATTTAATAACTAGCTGATACCCGGCATGCGTTGCTATGCTTCTTAAATAAAGATTTTTTTTCTCCTTGCATATCCTTTCACATTCGTCCCATTCCCCTTCCGCCACCTCTTTTCCACCCTCGTCCCTTTCCTTCCCGCTTTACCTTTTCACCTTCCCCGCGTTTCCCCTCCACTTTCCCGCTATCCCCCTTTTCGCGAACATCTCCCACCACGAATTCCCCTTCCACCTTCTCCGCCTTCCCCCTACCTCGTCCTCCCTCTCGCGAACCACCCCTCCTTTATTACTCTCCACTCCTCCCCCTTCCGCCTTTTTTCCCTGCCGCTAAACTCCATAAAATTCACTCATTCAAACAACTCGCGAGTGCCCAATAACAATTGATTTTTTGCAAATTTCATAACTCCAGAACTCACTAATACAGAAATATTGCTATATAGAAACCTTCACGGGCATGTCCACAACATCTGACCAAATTTTTACCGCGGAAATAACTCTAAATATATTAAACGCGCTAATTATAAAACGTACGAAGTTAAATTAGTCGTTAAGTTTTCTGAAATTATCCAATTTTCTGCGCAACTTTCTTTACTTTTATTTCCGTAAGAATCTTCTACAAAAGTTTTATAAATCTTAAAAAATAAATTAATGAAATAAGTAAGGCCGTTCTGAAGTTATGGCGTGACCAAGGGAAATAGGGATTCATTTTTATATATATGGTGTAACAGGACGTACCCTAGAGATTTTAACCAGCGATTCCTAAGCTTCTTTTGAGTAAAAATTGTAAATGTAATTTTGGTCTCCGGTGACTTTTTCGAAGCCTTTTGTTTTTCAATTTTTTTGTCTCAAAAATCAACAAAAAAAATCTTTCGCATCCCGTCACTGGTCGTTCAGACGAGTGACCGCCCAGCCTCTTAACCAGCTCCCAACTATCCAACATCTACTATTTTTTATGTAAAACATGAAAACAAAAAAAAAACATCAAAAATTTCGCCGGAGACCAAAATTTTATTAACATTTTTTACTCCAAATAAGCTCAGGAATCGCTGGTTAAAATATCTCGGGTACGTCCTGTTACACCCTGTATATAAGATGCGAAATAATAAAACATCACAATATAATTCACGTACCTACACTAGGGATATAATGTTCTTTCATTGTGTGTTTTGGTCATACAAACAACAATGGTGGTTTTATTAAATGCTTTCCAAATATTCTTGTATTCACAATCAAAAATATATTTGAATTGCTGACCTGTAGCTGGCATGAAAAACATATCATATTGTTTATCTTTACGCCCTTTGTCGCCAGTAATTCGTTAGTCATTCTACCGAAGATCCCGAAGTCCTTTGAATTCGTGACGGATTAAATGGCTCAAATTAATTATAAATCCTCTCGGGCTTTCGACCGGGAACATTCCCAATGATGAAAAAGGAATGACTGGCAAACTATTAATTCTTATCTACGATTTGATCTTTAGCTTTCGACCATTTAAAATAAAGTTAAATATTATGTCCTGTTACGTTAATATAACACTTATGTGTAGGTCTTGTTTGATTTAAACTTCAAAATATACAGGTAGCAAAGTACTTCAAAGAATTCTTATTTTACTAAGACCCTTAAAATGGCCAACAAATTATTCGCTAAGCTCGTATGCTCTACAACCATAAATTGATTCCTTTTTTTCTTACGTTTTCAATATTCGACATGATGTTTGAAATGTTTTCAGATGAGTTCTCTTTTTTTATATTATTCCTATTTTTATATTAAACCCCTGAAAACGATATTTGATAAGCAATATATGCAAGTATCTTAACCCCTCAGGCTTTGAGCATATTTGTCAGAAGTTCACAGTATTTCCGAAACAATAAATTCAGAATAAATGGAAAATTTCTGAACCTATCCGAAAACTAAAAAAAAACTTTTTTTAAAGGTGAAAAAAAAAGCTTTCGAAATTCATTATTAGAAATAAATATGTAATTAATTTTTTTTTTAATGCAAAACATATATAAATATGTTTTTTTTAAATGGCGACTCACTTTTTGTTTTTCTAACTAAAATTACTGATAACGATTGTAAACGTTATTGTCAACTCACGTTTAGTCGTTTCATGTAAAAATAATTAATAAAAAAATCATGAAAATTTCATAAGTTTTCTCTAATTGCATTCATAAACTTTGGTTTTATATGTGTACATTTTAATTCTTCCGTGGTTAACTTTTAGATTTGAATACTAAGCGTGGTGTTTTCTCTTTTTAACACCATTAAGATAATGTTTCTCACCATGGCAGCAAGAGAGATAAGCGATTTATTTGAGATCTATATTTTTTGAGACCCTGTTCCCAAAAGCGAACAAATTAGCCTGAAGTCTTGACATAGTCTTCAATTTACTAGTCAATTCACTCTTATTCCAAAATACATTATATTTATGGTTTTCATTTACATTTTTAACGAAGTTCACTGTTTAATTCTAAAAATAAATGTTCTTTAAGTCTCCTTCTTTGAGCCTCGAAAAAATAATGATTTATATATAAAAATAAAAAAAATATCTTAAGGCGATTAGACAAAAGTCTGCTAAAGGAACGAATAAAGGTGTGCTGTTAATTTGAAAATTAATAAGGATTATGTTTTATCTCGGATTTAGTGAAAGCATTTGAACATTTTTTGTTAAAAAAGTCGTGTGTCATCATCATTACAAAACTTTTTACTATTATAAGGGAAAAACTAAATTTTGCGGGACTGGAATTGAAGCTCAATGAATACACAAGTTTGTATTGTAACAATTTACTTGGGGTTGAAAATATAAAAAGTTCAAGTAAATTGCTTCTTCTTATTTGGTAAATGTTTTAGAAACCACGATATATATTCCTATAATAGTTTTTTGTAAATACGCAATTATTGTGGAGTCAAGAAGTTGACGTACGATACCCAATATTTTGTTAAATAAAACAATGTTCCGGGTAGGGTTTTTTATGTTGATTACTCAGTATGTTGATAAACCTTTCAAAATCGCTTTACGGTTCAGGTAAAAAATATTGATAAATAAATTCCCTGGAAAGAAAGGGCTGTAAAACATGATACAGGTAATTTTACTATCACTTTCTCATTTGAAGTGAACAAATTTCAAGTTGCCTTATAAAAAAAGGAAAACATTCAGGCTATCATTCCCTTTATCTTAAGTGGCCGTCCTTTAGCTTTCTACCACATAAATAAAATAAAATATATACCGTATATGTTTTCAGTATAGTAGATAGTAGAGACTCAATATTTAAAAAATGTAAAAAAAAACCTACGTACAGAAATTTATGAATGAAGTATAAAATTCACAAGCCACTATACGCAATCATGGTTTGTAGGTATTGAATATCAAAATGGCATGGAAATATTTTTATATAAGATCTAATGGCTTTATGGCTTTATCAGAAGGGTTGAATAATAATTTTCATTGTTCTCCCGGTTAGAGTTGAAGTGCGATTTTGAATATTTTGAACGTTAAGAAAAGAGAACACGATCAATTTGATATATTAAAATTTATTTTTGAGAATAAAGCAAAAAAGGAATGTTTGATTTTATTATAAACATACATATTTTAAGACCCCAAAGGATGAAGACAAATGTTTAAAAAGATAACAAAAGCAATAGTTTCTCTTCCAACAAAGATATTTTGCCTGTAATTTAATATCCATTGTCGATACATCCATAGTCCAAATTTCAAAATAGAACTGAATTATAAGAACTTCTTATTTTTATCACTTAATCTACTTTTATTATGAAAGTAATAATAAAATTACATTTCTACATTTTTTTAAATTCGATAGCGTGTTGAAGAAACCTTATAAACAAAGTCACGATTTATATTGAAACTAAAAACTCTTCACGATCTGTTTTTAGGTCTAGAAAAAAATCTGTATCAAAAGAAAACATAAAATTCACATCTTTTGGTACCAGAAATATAATTTCAGATATGGGACCAGTAAAATAATCTGTTTCCGTTCCGAAAGGGCCTATCCATCATGCGTCCATGTGTAAACTTGCAGAGTCTTTGTTGTCTCTTGTTGAGGAACATGATAAGGGTTTAGCTCAATATGCGTCCAGTGTCCACTTTGGTGTCAGCCTTCTTCTTTCGAAAATACATATTAATTTATTAACGCCGTTTTTATGGACTTGTACATTACAAATAGTAAAAATTATACAGTATTTATTTACATAACTGAACTGCTTCAATAACAAATTTGGTATTTGTTTAGTGACTAATAGAAGCTGTCCACTGAATTGCTATAATTATTTTCCTCACTAGTATTCTGGGGAAAGAGGAATACATATTGTAGTTAGTCCAACAATTTCCGCAGTGAAATAAACATTACGCAGCGAAATCCGAAAGCTTACCAATGCAAGCAATTCTGGACTATCAACTACATCATTTAATACTTTATTTAGAAATACCAAGTCAATAAAAATCTTTCTATCTTACAATTTAAGCATATTCATATGTAATATAGTTAAACATAATTGTTGGAATACTCATTTTAAAATTTAAAACCGTAATATTTTTATATATTTTAATAGCTTGTATACGATGATTATAGTGTGGGTTCCAGGTAGGAGAATTGTATTCAGGTTGACTTCTACAAAGGCAAAAAATAACAGTTTACACTTAATATTGTTTAAATTTCTACTTAGCCTATTTATAAATCATATAATTATTTCTTAGTGGTGTTAAGTGTAGTACTGGCGCAGATCCGTGAATAATTATGGATATTCTGAGTTCTCGACAAATCAGTTATAATTTTAAAATGACAATTAAAATAATTTTCTCTTCAAAGTATTATATTTATTATACGTAGGTAAGTACTTTTACTACGGTACTAGACTACTAAATTCATAGAAAATTCAAGTGTCAACGTCGACATTATGTCTTTTTTGGTCATGGAGAACATGAGAAAATAAATAATAATAAATATTTTGTACTAACTTTTTAAAATGATTATCCACTAACAGACTATGCCCATGTCCGAATTGCGGTAGTTGAACCAGAGATACAGACACACAATCGAAATTAGTATTTTTAATAATAACAAATTATATCAGAGACATTTCACGATTAACTGTTTTCTGATTTTCACGAGTCGTCCCAATGGTTAAGTATCGATAGGCAAACGACGTGAAACGAAGGCCCCGCGCAGAAATTTCCCACAATGGCTGCGCTGCTAATCGCAGTGAACTGTGTCAATTTGGAACGTATGGGTACCGCCGTCCCAGGAATCATTTATTATATAACCAACACTTCTGCCATAGGTTACCCGAAGTGAATCGATTCGTTTGGTGACTTAGCAGGGGTGCCCGGGTTCATGGGGTGTGGTTTGTCTTGTTTGCCCAGGTTCTTTTGACCTTTTCATTGTCCAGCCAGACTCTCGCCCGTCCGTCACTTCTTGACACAGCTTTTTACCCACCCCTATATCTTTTCATGCAGCATTACCAAAGATAACATAGGCCCCGAGGGTAGAGGGCCTGTGTCATCTTTTTTTTCCACAGGGCCTCCTTTGTGGAGCAAATATAAAAAAAGTTGAATGTAGGTATATTAAAAAATCCAACAGGTTTATGCATTAGTTCATTATAATTTCTGAAGATTTCTGACGTAGTGATAAACATATATTTATTTAATAAATTAATTTCTAATGCATCTTATAAAATATAAAAAAAAATGTTCGTTTAATTGTTTGTTTGTTCGTACCTTATGCGCGGCCATACGGTTCCTCCGATTGCGATAAAACTTTGGGAATATGATGTGCGCATACCAGGGATGGTTATAGGATAGTGAGCTCTGGCATTATGAAATTATTTCCTATACTATTCATACGATTGCTATTCAAATTTCATCCGATTGCTATATTTTTTTTTTAATTGTTGTGAATATGCTCGTCAATACCTATATATCTATACTGGTGAGCTCTGGCATGATGAAATTAGCATAAAAAATTAAATAGGTCACGCGAGTTGTTGGAAAAATGGGTGTATTTTATGGAGTTAGGCGGCAGGGAAAATAGGCTGTGGGGAGGGATATGCGGGAGGGTAGGTTGGGGAATTAAGGAGGGGGGCTTCGCGGGAGGCCGGACTAGGGAGAGGGGAAGGCGAAGAAGGTGGAAGCGGAATGCGTAAGGGTGGGGGGTCGCGAGAAAGGGGAGAGCGGGAGAGGGGAGGGGTAATGCTTGAAAGAGAAAAGGGAACGCGGGCGGGAAAGAGGACACGGTAGGGGAAGGGGACGTGGGAGGGGAAGAGGTAGAGCAGTCGTAAGAGGAACGGGAACGAATGGGAAATGACACGAAGGGAGAAACAATTTATTTATTTATCCGCTAGGGCACAGAAGCTTGTTTTTACGACAATTTAACGTAGGTAGACATAGGAATGTCGTATGCCCCGTACCTGAGTTATTTTAGCTTTGCGACGGATGCCGGGTATCCGCTAGTTATTTATAAAATATGCGAAAATTGTTTGGTAATTACTAATTACATTTTCCGTAAATAATGCAAACTCATTTGCGTATCAATCGTGATACTGATGGTGAAAGCGCGTTATATGATACGACACTTTCCGTAGATATCATTTCACAATGTCTAGAATTCTAGAATATCCAGGTAATCCATACTTAATTATCACTTGGGGAGGGGAAGGAGATGGACGTTGATGGACAGTTAGTACACATGGCTAAATTAATTTCCGCATGTTGCATTTGCAATATTAAGATTCTATCTAGGTCGCAAAAATACTTTTCAATTATTCAAAAATGTATCGGTGAAAAAAGTTCGCATCAATTAAGGATAATATTATTACCCTCAACAAAGGCTTGTTCCTAGTGAGGTTAAAAATTGAAATTTAATCAATAATGTAACAATAAACAAAACAACAATACTCGGCGGCGCCGTTTTCCCGCCATTTAGTTGAAAACTACCTATACATCCATAAGGATTGACAGGATAACTTTCAGTAGCTTCTCATCGTTCCCTAGCATGACTGCAGATCTCCAACAAATACGTGACAGTTCACAATGACTAAGTGTCCTTAATATATTCGATATCAACTTTTGTTTGTACGATAGCGATCTTGCAGTTGTTTAACGTGATATATTGGGCTGTGGAACTATTTGCCGCTTTTTGATTTTGTCTCTTCAAGTCTTTTGTCTCTTTCTCTTTTGTCTCTCTTCAAGTCCCATGTTCACTTCTTCCTCTCCTCAAGAAGATTCTCCACACAGCATCTTCATAGATGACATAGGCCCTGGGGGAAATTAATTTCCTCCGAGCCTCCTGTGTGGAGTTAATGTAAAAAAAAAACACCTCAGGTCTCGGGCCTATTTTGTCGGAAAGTCAAAATATTTCCGATTTGCAATAAAATCCAAATAAACGGAATATTTCTGAACGCATCCGAAAACTGTAAAATGTATTTGAAAGGTGATGAAATACGCGTTTACTTTTAGATTTAAATATATTGCGTGATGTTTTCTATTTCTAACACCGTTTAGATCATATTTCTATACATGATAGTAAGCTAGACAAAACGATTTCTACAAGACCAATATGTTCGGTTTACGGAACAAATTAGACTGACCAGAGGCCCTAGCACGCTTGCTCTATATCGATCGGTAGGATAACAATCGGTAACTTCTCATCGTTCCCTAGCATGACTACAGATCGCCAACGAATAAGTGACAGTTCACAATGACTAAATATACTTGACATATTCGACATCAACTGTTGTTTGTACGTTAGCGATGTTCAGTTGTCCTAGGGAACGATGAGAAGTTACCGATAGTTATCCTACCGATCGATATAGAGCAAGCGTGCTAGGGCCTCAGGGGTGCTAGCATGGTCGATCGATAAGGATCGGTAGGATAATTGTCGGTAAATTCTTGTCGTTCCCTTGGACAAGACTTGCAGATCGCAAACGAATGGGTGTCAGTTCACAATGACTAAGTGTCCTTAATATATTCGATATTAACTGTTATTTGTACGTTAGTAATCTGCAGTTGTCCTAGGGAACCATGAGAAGTTACTGACAATTATCCCGATCCTTATCGATCGACCATGCTGGCACCCTATGACGAGTTAACCGCTTGGGCACATAAGCTTGTTTTCACGACAATTTAGGTAGACATAGGAATGACGTATGCCCCGGACCTGAGTTAAATTCGGTCAGATACCACAAATCATAACTACCGTTTTAGTATTAGATGGGTTCGTAACTTATATGTTTTTGTTATTGTAATTAAAAAAAATCAGGTTTCAGAATAAGGCGAGTGCTAATGATAAATACGAAATGTCAAAATGGACCCGAGTACCTTGGAGGTTTGAGTTAATTTGTTGAGCGGTGTACGGGTTAAAAAGAGGACTGCCTTTCTATTATACATTATACGTTCTATGATACAGAATCTGGTCCTACGTAGAACAATATCGTGTAGTGTAAGTAAAACAGGATTATTCTTTGCACCATTGTTGTTACATGAATTTCGGGTCAGAAGTATTACGCGTTGGAGTAAAAATATATCCCCAACTAAACCTAACCCCGTTCGCCTACTTGAACCCTTTGTACAACATGGTGAGGTTGGAGTCATAAATTACATATTATGGTTATATGAGATTTATTTTATGACGAAAATATCTCGTTACGATAGCGGCAATTTGTCAAGATGTTGTTGCTGATAAAAAGAGCATGTCATACAAGGATAATTTAAAAAAAATAATAAAACACGAGGATGCTTATAATTTATTGCGGCTTTCAAATTTGTTCTACATATCGAGTTGGCAGATTTTATTGTGATGTTATAAATTTATTCTGTCGGGATTAGAGCGAGACTTCAAGACGAATATACTAAAATAATCGGCTCTTGAAAAATTCGCAGAGTCTTCACGGTTTTTTATAAAGTCAACTACATGTTTTAATTTTTTAACATTGGGAGTACCGCACAAGAATTCTAAGTAATCTCAATCGTTTGGAGTCAGTGAGTCTATGAGATCCAAAATTAGGGTATGTTGTGAGACAGAGGGTAGTTAGTACAGAAGGACACGGGATTGAGAAAGGTGGGGAAGTACCTAACCATTAAGAACATATATAATCATACAGAATCAATCGCGTGCACTGTTGTTAAGTTTCATCATTAAAAAATCTACAACCCTTCATGTTATTACCAAAACCATGTTACACAAACCTAGCGTAGCCGTCCATACAATCTGGATACAAAATCCTAACTGCGATATAAGTTACAACATAAGAAATTAATGAGAACTAGTTCTTAATAAATCTTAATATGGTACAAATTACAGATACAAGAAAATGTTTTTTCGGAAGATTTTTTCAATGTGGATGAGTGTTTCAACCTGATAATTATTGCTTATAATAATTGTTACCCTTTGTGCTTCGCATAAGAATCTTGTCTTAAACATTAGTTTATCAATTAAAGATATTTTTTATTAAAAGATAATAATAAATACATCGTTTTGTACATTTTTTTACTGCTGGCTCGTGTAAAAAGGCGAAGAAACGCAGGAAAATAAGGTTTATATAAACTTTACAGAAAGAGCAAGAGAGCAAAATACTATTTCAAGTAGAAAATAATAAGTGAAAGAGAAGTAATAAATGAAAAGAAAAATTCGTTCACTAGGTAGACCTAATTTTTTATTATTTTTTTTATTATTGAGTTAGTTTGTACAACATTTGAATATAAAGTAATATATACAAGATAATATTTCATTTTTTTAACTTATATTTTTTCAATAAACATAACATTTATTTTTAAATACCTACATTCATTCTTCAGACTTTCAGGCATTTCATCATACATCTTTAGTCCTCTGTACATTAAAAAGTTTTGTGATTTTGATTTTTTCATATGTGGCAATCTAATTCTATTTACATTTCTGGTTTCATGATTATGTATGTATAACTCTATTAAAAATAATTTCATCATTAAAATATTTTGGCATTTGGATGTTCATAACTTTATGCAAAAAAATTAATAGATTAAATACCAGTCTCTTTTTAATTGGAATCCAATTTAGTATGATTATTGAGAAGTAAGAACATTTTAGTACAAATAATAATTTAATTATAATTGAGATAAAATATAAATGAAAGAGTGCGTACCTACTTTTGAATTTAAAATATTTTAATAATTTAAAGGCAATTAATGGCAATAATATAATAATTTGCTGCGGGTTCGAACCCGGCGTGCGAAAACACTTTTTTTTTGATTGATTTGTGTTATTTCACAATTAATTATTTAAAATTATATGTAGTATATTTGCAGCACGTTGCAGAGTGGAAGATACTCTTAGTATCGACCACCATTCAGAATTGAAACGTGTTGCTTGAAATGGCTTAAGCCGTGTTTAGTGACTAGATCTGAATAGCCAGATACTTCCCCACTTTTCTCTCTCTCGTCTCCTTCCCTTCCCCACTTACCTTCAGCCTCATAACATACCACAATTGGATTGAATTAGCAGAGGTTTGAACTAGCAGAGAATTGAACTAGCAGAGAATTGAACTAGTAGAGCATTGAACTAACAGAAGATTGAACTAGCAGAGGATTGAACCAGCAGAGGATTGAACTAGCAGAGGATTGAACTAGCAGAGGATTGAACTAGCAGAGGATTGAACTAGAAGAGGACTGAACTAGCAGAGGATTGAACTAGCAGAGGATTGAACTAGAAGAGGACTGAACTAGCAGAGGATTGAACTAGCAGAGGATTGAACTAGCAGAGGATTGAACTAGAAGAGGACTGAACTAGCAGAGGATTGAACTAGCAGAGGATTGAACTAGCAGAGGATTGAACTAGAAGAGGACTGAACTAGCAGAGGATTGAACTAGCAGAGGATTGAACTAGCAGAGGATTGAACTAGCAGAGGATTGAACTAGCAGAGGATTGAACTAGAAGAGGACTGAACTAGCAGAGGATTGAACTAGCAGAGGATTGAACTAGCAGAGGATTGAACTAGCAGAGGATTGAACCAGCAGAGGATTGAACTAGCAGAGGATTGAACTAGCAGAGGATTGAACTAGCAGAGGATTGAACTAGAAGAGGACTGAACTAGCAGAGGATTGAACTAGCAGAGGATTGAACTAGCAGAGGATTGAACTAGCAGAGGATTGAATTAGCAGAGGATTGAATTAGAAGAGGACTGAACTAGTAGAGGATTGAACTAGCAGAGGATTGAACTAGCAGAGGATTGAACTAGCAGAGGATTGAACTAGTAGAGGATTGAACTAGAAGAGGACTGAACTAGCAAAGGATTGAACTAGCAGAGGATTAAACTAGTAGAGGATTGAACTAGCAGAGGAATGAACTAGCAGAGGATTAAACTAGCAGAGGATTGAACTAGCAGAGGATTGAACTAGCAGAGGATTGAACTAGCAGAGGATTGAACTAGCAGAAGATTGAACTAGCAGAGGATTGAACTAGCAGAGGATTGAACTAACAGAGGATTATACTAGAAGAGGATTGACTGTTGGGTCGGAAAGTAAGAATTTGGCAAATATTTTTTATGGACTGATCCAAACTGAATGCGGTATGAAGAATGAATAATTGTATATTTTTATGTAATTCTGCTATTAAAAAAACTATTTCTGCTGTCAAATACATTATCTCTGGCCTGCCAATCTTTTCCCTGTCAATAAAGGCACCGGATCATTCCGAAATCTTATCCAAAACGAACCGGTAAATAAATCAAACGTGCAAAATATTGTGAAATATTATTTATTCCTTACAAGACCTTTGCATAAATATTTATATTCGAACGTCGGTGTAAAAGTTTTATTGGTCTCGTATCCTGGGAATCTTGAAAATTTGGAAAAAACTGAAAAAGCCACGGATTTGTCTCTCTCTTGAGGGTCTGAGTAGAGAAAAGTATTTTGTTAGAGTCGACACTTGAGAAGGTAAGGCACGTTAGGAAAACAAACAGAAACAGCAACATGTTTTTGAAAGCTTCCTTTAGCACCCATGTAACATATCACGTATGAATTTTCTATGAAGTCAAAACATGAGAGAATTTATTTCGGTGATATTTTTGATGAATTTTTCGATGTTTACTAAAAATGATAAATTGTTCTAGAATATATATGTCGTAGAATAAATAATATAAAAGGCAAAAAAGCCGATATTAAGCCCCTAGAGACCGATGATTATCTAGTTTGGCCTTAAAAAAATTTTAACTTTGGACTAGATTTACTACAAAACGAAAATTCGAATTAAAAAGTGATGTGCTATAAAATTGACTCCAAGTGTGATTTAGATTCATCAGGTTCCCGCTAGCACCACGAGTTTCCGGAAATCGTGTATATATGATATCTATAATAATTTTTCAAATAATACTTGTTAATAATAAATGTTTAAATTCTAATCCTAGCGATTAAGAATTACATGAATGGTGTTTGGAAACTCCAAAATAGTTGATATTACAAGTTGCTTTATCATTATTGTATATTTAACTGGACTTGACGTCCTTCCTATATGAGACGCTTTTTTGTTGAGAAGTTAATTTGGACGACACAGTCAATGTCCAGCCGTCTATCATGTGCCTTCGGCTATTACCGTACATTAGACACGAACAACGATAGATAATAATATTTTAAGGTACTACTTAACTGACATCTATTGATACCCTACAAAACTACGTACATCTAATTATGCTAACAACATCTGTTGAAGGAGTTTGAAACTACATGACTAATACTGTACACCACAATTGTCAATATTGATATATATATTTTAATTCAGCTTACTTTCAATCTTTTCAAGTATCTATCGACAATTTTCCCGCATTGATACAAAAATATGCCTTAATTCATATTGGGCCGTTATTTCCAAGAATTTTTTTCATCCATACCTACTTAATATCTACCTACTTCTTTGTTTCCTATTCGGCCGTTCGACCAATCTGTGCTGTGACAGAAATCCAAAACCCTCGCTCAGGTTTACAGGGGCCAAGGCTCATAAACAGGATATAGGACACTCTAATCATCAATACTCGTAAACATATAGCGTGTGACGCTCTCCACAGAGAAAAAAAAATTGCCTTATTTTTAAACGCCAGGAGCCTCAAAAGTTGCGTATGTTCTGTATCTATTCGAAAGCGTAAAAATAAATAAAATTAGAGCTCGCAAAAATGGCCTTAATTTTAAAAAAAAAATTGTTCCCGTGATTCGGGAAAAAAATTAAACAAAGGGTTCATATTTTGTACCAAACTTAATTTATATTCCATAACTGAAGTACAGAGAATGCAAAAAAATGAGACATATGTGTGTGATGTTTTGTTAAAAATATAAAAAAGGGAAAATAACACCTTTTCTGGATAAAATTAAGATACTAAACAATAACTACACCAAAATTTTTGAACAAAATAAAATGATTAAAAAATAATTGATACTCAAAATTGAATAATAACGCGTTAAGAGCACAGTGAAAAAAATATTAATTACCATAATTTAAAAATACATGTTTTCGGTGTTTTTCTAATTTTCAATGCATTTTAGCGAGCTAATTACCATTTCAAAAAAATAAATTTATATCAGTTCTCATTTTTTTTTCTTTACCGGGCGTTTCTGAAGTAAAAAGTTGAAATAATTGACACCCCCTAATGTATATGTATATATGTAGGTACATATTTTTTACAATAGCTCCCTATAAGAAGCCCGGAGGAATAAAAATCCCTCAGGGCCTAGTCATCGTTTGTAATGCTGTGTGGAGGGTATTTTTAGGGAAAGGAGGGAGGGGAAGTTCTGGAAAGGTAAATGGTGCGGGGAGTGAGTAGGAATCTGGGGGTCAATGTTTCCAGGAACGACAGCCGTACGAATCCATTCCTCCTAAAGAGAGTTCGGCTGGAGAGGTCGATTCTTTTCTCTTCCGATTCGGCCCGCCATGCAGAATGTGGGTAAATGCATTCGACACCAAGTCCTATACAAACTTTACTCTAAGAACTTGGACTTTTCTGATAAGTCACCAAACGTAGCGCACCACTTGGGGTGGCCTATTGCAGGGGTTTTGATTATCCAATAAATGGTTCCCGGAGCGTAAATTAGTATAATGTTTTTTGTTTGATTTAGATTTTAAATGTTTTTCTAAAAATAAGTTGACTAAGACAGGAACCATTTCTGAGAGAGATCTTGTCACATTTGAATCTTTGTGACTTGTTCTATTGTTAGAAACTTTAACTTTTCTATCTTTTGTTTTAAACGTTTTTTTACCAAAGTACCTACCTATTTCGTCTTTCATCTTTCTCGGGAGCAAAATATAAATGTCGAAAATAAAAGCGGCGATAAAAACTGGCAAACACGTGAAAAGGATTACTTGGTGTTTTTGTTTAAGTATTTCATTTTGGCAGAAAATATTTCTCAAAATAAGTAATGAAATTATGGCTGGTACCAGCGGTAATCGTGATGGAAAGCTTTGTACCACGAAATATTTCCGGAGAACGTGACAAAGTATGTAGATAACGAAATAAAATAAAAATGTATATGAGATGGTTTTAGTTGATTCAAACTAATTCGTTATAATTTAAGGTTACGTGCCTTTTTTCAGGTAACGGTGAAAATTTAAATTTGTCAATATTTTTGCAATGTGTGAAAATATATATTTCATATGTAAGTACGAAGATATTTGGTTAGAAATACAATAGTTCATGTATTCTGTGTACTTCCTTAAGAGGGTATTACCAGAGAATACCGGAAATTAGTCCTTTTTAAATAAAATTCTAGACATATTGACAATTTTTTACAAAAAAACATAAATTGGTTTTGAAAGATTATACAGTTGGTCGTTTGCATATTTGTTAAATTTTCAAACGATAGATTCTATTAAACAACACAAATTTCAAATCATATAATCATACAACAAAATAAATCAATACATAATCTAGTCAACACAGTTTTAAAAATATAAATTTTAGTTATCATAAATACTTATAAGAAGTACACTATACTTAATAATTTATCATCGTGCGTTTTGAGCATTTTTATTACTTACTTGAACGTCGGTATATATTAAAGCAAGTTTTGAATGAAATAAATCGATATGACTTTTTTTATTTAAAAAATTTGATACTGGGAATAATCGATCTTTCTCATTGGAACCTCCCTGTACAGTTGCAAGCATTTTTAAACTTTTATTCTCAGCCGCTGGTCAATCGCTCTTAATACCCCGTTTTACACGCTCAAACTGCGAAATTGGGTTGGGAATTCAATAAAGAAACCAAACCCAATACATATTACAGTCATTGAGGTTTATTTGTTCGGAAAACCACATAAATTTTAAGGTTGTGTTTTCATTTCACATTTCCGAATTAAGGTTTTTCAAAATCCTTTCTCTATCGACTTTGTCTTCCGATTAAGTGAATAATGTATTAAATTGATATATATATTATATTCATCTTGAGCATTCTGAATTTTATTGAAAAATGCGAAGAGGAAAATATAAAACCGCAAAGTGGATAAAATAGAAGAATATTACCAAATTCATTAAAAAAATAGTTTTTTTACAAGCATTCTTAAGTATTTTAGCGAAACTTATGGATAAGAAACTCCTTCCTGAAACAATATAAAGTTGTTTCTTAGACATCTGATTATAAAATAAAACTTTTAAGGAAAAAATATGCTTTTATAAAACTTGTAATAGATCATTTTTGAACAACTAAGATAAATGGGTTACTTTTCAACATAAGACTCGAATGATAATTCATGATATTAAATCTTCTTAACTTCATAAATATTAATAATCCGCTTTCGAAAAACAATACTGAGCTTCTACGAAGTACGTTTTACGGTTTTTTCTATATATTTTTACGACTGGGTGCTCATTTTCCATATGTCAAAAACTTTCATGACCTTTACAACATCTGTCACCGATGTCACCATAAATAAACTCTAGGGGTAGCCGCGTCTCAACCACGGAACACTCCCCAGTGGCGTCGCTTTTTCAAGGGCGGTTCGTGTCGTTCCCTAATTTGTATTTTTTCGCGCCAAACAAGCCTTTATTAGGGGAGAAGTGGCATGAAGGAGCCAGGTTTTGAAAGAGCCACTTACATTATTATGGTAGTTTAGGAACGGATGTGGTTGGTAACTTTATTTTTAAGTAGCAACACTGATTTTCCATCACCCACAAACATTTGACAGTTCGCCGAAATCGACGGACGCCGGCACATCGAGTCAAAGTTTTTGGTACTAAAAAGTAAGTATTTTGCTTTATTTAAGTTGTTTTTTGGGTTTTTATTGTAAACAAATACAGGAAAATGGCTTGTAAATTGGGTTTGTGCATATATTTGGCCTTGCAGCTGCGTAAATACTGAGACACAAAGGTTTTGATATTGTTGTTATTTTGAAAATTATATTTCTTTTGCGAATAAGTTATGAAAGAGCCGTTTAATGAATAAAGAAAAAAAATCTGTTGGTGGCATTTTACCGCCTATTTTTGTATTTCCTAGAGTAAACTACAAAGATATTATGTTAAATAATGGTCCGCCTGGAGCTCTAGGGTTGGCTCAATCTTATGGATAAATGAGGACCAAAATGTCATAACTTTCTAAAAAGGATTTTTTAGAACTGTCTTGTTTTGATAGTGCAATTATTATTATTTTGAAAAATTTTCACAATTACACTTTATAATACAGACTGGCTCTTTCATAACTTTTAGTAGCTCTTTCAATACCGAAATGTTATGAAAGAGCCAAAAGACACATTTTTTATAAATGAATGTTTCATTGATTTTTTGATAATGTGCAAAATTTTTTCGTATGAATTTAACTACTTTAAAAAATAAATAATGATTGAAGAAAAAAAAAAATACATCTTTTTTTCATTAAAAGTATATTATTTTGCTCCGTTTAGTAAACTGGCTCTTTCATGCCTTTTCTCCCCTACCTATACAAACGGCGCGAAAACCTCGCATGATGTTCCTTGGTTGATTTACTGCCAACAATATGTTGGCTCGCACAGGGCGGGATCGAGATATTGTGTCAGGGCGATTGATGATTTCAAAAGATGTATTGCCCATTTAGAAGTGATTGTGAGATCCAAACGACTTAGACCCAGTTATTTCGTAGAAATTCACGTAGGACAAAGAAGGTTAATTTAATTAGTACATTACTATACTTATGATATTATAAATGTAGCATGTGTGCTAAACTAGAACTAAAATTGATAAAAGTTAAAGTAATAAATAATAATACTTCATTTGTACGTAAAAAAAACTTTCAATAATTGACTGAACTGCAGACTTAAAACGTTCTTTTGCTTTTGGCCGCCGCATAGGATGGAAAAAAATTACAACAGACGAAAAAAGAATATATGATATAAGGAACAAAAATTTGTTTCTTGGTTTTTATAATAAATTTCACAAGTACTGTTTTTGTTATCGGACTCTGCGTTATTATGCTGGTACACGTTATTACATGCACGAAACGAACACGAAAGTATAGCACGTTCTTCTGCCTTATCACCGAAACAGCTGATTGAAAGCGATATCAGCGTTCCACTTGCCTGGAGAAAATAACAATTTGCTTGAAAAAAATGTTTTAAAATGTGCTCGGTTTATGCATAAATAAGAAAATTGAATGTGTTTACTACAACAAAATAGCACAAGGATAGTTATTTATGTCACCGGTGTATTTTAGAATATTTAATGCAAACAAAATTAGATTGTTTTTATAACGTCATCAGTTTTATATCAATATGTATTAATATCTTCAAATTATTCGGTGACAGCTATATTCAACCTTTTATGAATGGACCATTAGTACAAATTGTAAATTTTTTCAAGCATTTAACCGCCATTATTCTGAAGAGAATCTTCCCAAAATTTTATCCAAAATAATAACAATGGTTGTTTTCATAAAATTCTTGTACCGCTACAAACAAAGCCTTGGCATCGTAATTTTATATTAAATTTCTCACAGCGTTTTTTTGAAGTACCTTGAGAGAAAAGACTGCAAATTCATTAATCCAAGTCACAACAAGAATCATTGAGATTTTGTTGCGCAAGTCCAAAGAAAATACATATCGAGTTTCGGCATAAACTTCCCTTAGACAAAATTATTGTTACATTATAAAACTTATTTTGGAGCTCTCCGAAATATCAATTTAAATGTTAAAACATTTGCTTGTGATTTGTTTTACTCGCACGACGAGTTTTAATTTAAATAGTGTTGGGAAAACAATATTTGGAAGTATGATTTTTTTACAAAGCTCTACAAAGGAGGCCCCGAGGAAAAAATCGCCCAGGGCCGATGTCATCTTTGGGGATGATGTGTGGAGGGGTTTTTAAAGGAAAGGAACTAGAGGACGTTCTGGGAAGAAAAAAGTTACGAGGCGCAGGTAGAAAACAGGGGGTCATTGGATCCAGGTGTGATGGACGTATGAATCCAACCCATTGCGGTGCAAGGCAATGGGTCGAGAAAGTCCGGCTAGAGAAGTAGAAAGGTCTCTCTCAACTAATATCTCCCGATCCGGCAGTGGCTGGGCAAACGCATGAGCCGCCAAGACCTAGACAAACCTCACCCCAAGATCCCGATCACGCCAAGTCATCAAACGTATCGAACCACTTGGGGAGACCTATGACAGCGGTATTGGAACACCGACAAATCATTCAGGGCATGGCGGTAGCCATATCCGTATCCCAAACAAATGATTGATAATTTCTTGAGGAAATGGTGCAGCAGGTAGTTGGTTTGTTGGTTTGATGGGTATAAACAAAAAGCAAGCTACGCGAGAAAAAATAAATTATGTTAGCAAGTAGAATGAAAACTATCCAGTGGAATAATGATTTCAAAAGCTGCTAGCGAATGTTGAAATACTGTGTCCGCTTTTTGAAATTTAAGCTCTTCATTAAGAACGATGGACCAGCAGCTGAGAATAAAAGTTTAAAAATGCTTGCAACTATAAAGGGAGATTCAATAAGAAAGATCAATTATTCCCCGTATCAATTTTTTTAAAATTCAAAATTCAATATCGATTTATTTCAATCAAAACTTGCTTTATAATATAACTACATTCAAGTAGGCAATAAAAACGCACAAAACGCACCATGATAAATTATTAAATATAGTGTACTTCTCGTAAGTATTTTTTTAACTTAAGTATATATGTTTTTTCAATAATGTCTAAAAAAAAATAAGTGTGTAAAAAAAACTTCAAATACTTTAGTTTGTAAGACCGTAAATAAATAGAAAAGCTTAGGTATTTTTATCACAAAACACGTTCTCGGGTTTATTTTTTAATGATTTTAATTTAACTACAATTTAAATTTAAAAAACTGTGTTGTCTAGATTATGTATTGATTTATTGTGTTGTATGATTATATGATTTCAAATTTGTGTTATTTAATAGAATCTATCGTTTGAAAATTGAACAAATCTGCCAACAACCAACGGTATAACCTTAGTATATTAAAAATACACTTAGTTTTTCAAAATTTTAAAACTGCGTGCCCCAGATAAAATAACAATCTTTCAAAATCAATTTATGTTTTTTTATAAAGAAGAGACCATACGTCTAGAATTTGATTTAAAAAGGACTTATTTCCGGTATTTTCTAATAATACCCCCTTAAATTTCTTTAGCTTTAAATTTTGAATTTAGGACTTATCTAAAAAAAACTGACTAGTATGTTACAAATATCGTCATTGAAGTTACTGAAAAACCCTTCTCATACCATGAACTTTTATCATAGAAATTGCTGAAAATCCTCAACTCTTTCATATTAGTACTAATTCTCACATGGTTGTGCAAACTTTTTAACCAATGTTTAGAGGAGGGTTACACGCCATTAGATTGGAGAAGGGCTGTGATCATGCCGTTATACAAAGGTAAAGGGTCACGCATGGATTGTGGGAATCATAGGGCTATTAGTTTGCTAAGTTCAGTCGGCAAGCTGTATGGTAGAATATTGATTGAAAGGGTAAGAATGGAAACAAAAGATAAAATATGGGATGTGCAAGGTGCTTTTATGAGTGGACGGGGGTGCATGGATCAGATTTTCTCTTTGCGTATGCTCACTGAGAAGTTTCTGGCAAAAAACCAGAAACTTTTCTGTGCCTTTGTAGATCTACAAAAAGCATACGACCGCGTCGACAGGAAAAAGCTATGGAAGGTATTGTCCAAGTATGGAGTGAATACAAATCTTGTACAGGCAATCGCGTCTCTATACGAGGGAAGCGTTGCTTGCATAAGGGTAAACGGTGGGTTTACGGGGTGGTTTGACATCATAAAAGGTGTTAAGCAAGGTTGCGTAATGTCACCGTGGTTATTCAATCTATACATGGACAATTGTATGCAAGAATTGAAAGAGGCGGGTTTGGGCGCGAAATTGAATAATCTGATAGTATGTTGCCTGTTGTATGCTGATGATGCGGTGCTGATTGCCAACAGTATAGAAGATCTGCAGTCTCTCGTGTCTAGGATGAACGAAGTATGTATGAAGAATGAATTAATGATGAATGTAAGTAAGTCTAAAGTCATGGTGTTTGAAAGAGAGAGTCAGAAAACTGTGTGCAATATAGTTGTGAATGATGAATACTTGGAGCAGGTGGATGAGTTTGTATATTTGGGAAGTATGTTTACGAGAGATGGGAAGGCTGATAGGGATATCGAAAGAAGGGTGAATGCAGGTAACTCCATAAATGGAGGATTGAACGCCGTTGGAGCCAACAAAAAGTTGTCCACAGAAGCGAAGTTAGCAGTCCACAATGGAGTACTGGTACCTACCCTGATGTATGGCAGTGAAGCGTGGAAATGGCAGAGAAAGGATGAAAGCAGACTGAATGCTGTAGAAATGAGATCCCTGAGGCGTATGTGTGGTAAAACCATGTATGATCGTGTGAGGAATGTGGAGATCCGAAAAGAATGCAAGGCTGATGTGAGCGTAGTAAGTAAGATTAAGAAAGGGACGCTTAGATGGTTTGGGCATGTTGAGCGAATGAATGAAGAAAGGAGTGTGAAGAGAATTTACGACGCGAATGTGAACGGTATAAGAAGCCGAGGACGCCCAAGGAAGACGTGGCACGATCAAGTAAATCAGATACTTGAGTCGGGCCATGTCAAGAGTCAGAATAATAGAAGAGTATGTATGAGAAGATGTATGAATGTGAATGAGGCAAGGAGCGTGTGCCAAGACCGAGTTGTTTGGCGGTCCGTCCTCTCTGCCTACCCCTGCGGGGAAACGGCGTGATGGTTAGTTAGTTAGTTAGTTAACAATTACCGCTTATTACATTTTTTCACCTGCAGCTTAGTGGATAGAGCTTCTGACCGGCAATCAGAGGGTTGCGGGTTCGAGTCCCGTCTGCGGCATGTATCTTTTGTCGGGAGGTTTTTTCAATATGGATGAGTGTTTCAGGCTAATAATTATTGCTTATAATAATTGTTACCCTATGTGCTATGCATAAAATCTTGTCTTAAACATTAGTGTATCAATTTAATAATAATACATATTTTAATTATATGAGTGTGAAACAAGTGAGTACGCAGTTATAGATTGTTATTTTATCTAAACATAAAGCTGAGAATAGCGGAATGAATACGAGGTTGTTTTGACTGGTTTATGTGAATTTATTACATACGTTCAAAGCTCTTCGAACAGAAAAGAACTGTCATCAAATTTCAGCTACGAAATAAATCATAACGATACAAATTTAAAACTGAGCTAAGCGTTTTGTAGAAACAAAGAAATACAATCAAATAAAAATAAATTCTCTGCTGTTTTGCTGACCTTGTCATAGGTCGCCCCAAGTGGTTGGCTACGTTTTGTGACTTATCAGGGGTGCCCATGGGTGAGGTTTGTCCGGGTCTTGTCAGTGGATTCATCTGGGAGAGACTGGTTGAGGGAGACCATTTGACCTATCCAGCCGGACTTTCTCAATCCATCGCCTTGCACCGTAGCAAGAGGGATGGATTCATACGTCTGTCACTCCTGGACACAGCGAACCTCAGATTTCTCCCCACCCATACCCATACCTTTCCATCCCAGAACTTCCTCTCCTTCCTTTCCTTGCAAAGACCCTCCATAGAGCATCCCCAAAAATAAAATAAAAAAAAGATTTTTTCCTCAAGGCCTTCTGTATGGAACAAATTTAAAAAAATAAGTATCTAATAAAATTAATTGTATTCAAGCCATACATGTCGTGTTGTTTTTAATTATTAAAGAATATTGTAGTTTATTTTTCAGTATATGTAAATTTTGCGGGATTTCCAAATTGATTTTATTATCACTAATTACTGTTTACAGTAGTTAGCACATTATCAAATGTTTTGGCCTTGGGGTTATTCCAGTAAAGAGTTTGCGGGTTCGGGTATTTGTTTTCATGTAACTCTCTTACGCTGTTATTGATATGCCTTTCAAATATATGTCGGTATCTACATACTATATACTTACATGCATTTTATTACTACTGTTGGATGATTCAAAGAGCAAACCAATTTTATTAGTGGAAAGGAAATATGTCGGTTACAGACGTCGGGGGTGTAACTCAGTGGCAGAGTGTCTGCTTCGCATGCTGAAAGTCCTGGGTTCAAATCCCAGCTCTTCCAAACTTCTTTTTTTCATTTTAAAAGTTCAATTCAAAATCCCAATTTTTTGCGTTGGATCAGATTATTCATTTAAGAAAAAAGATTACTCTATCAGATCTACTGAAATATTTTTGAGTGCCTTCTTAAAATAAAATGTTATAAAAACAGTTTTACGCAAAAAAATATTTTGAAGGAATCTGTGTTCGAAATCATATTTTTTCGCTACCTTCCTTTTACTACGAAATTCATATTTATTTTTATTTTAGAGAATCCTAAGTCAAGTAGCTATTTCATTCATTCTGCCTTTATCTTTAAATAAATAAAATTATTACAAATTCAGTCTATTTGTAATTAGAGATGGTCGATATTCCCGTACATGTTACATGGAACCTGTTACTTTGCTGTCACTGAAACATGGTATATATTAGATATAAGTTTTCCGAGAAACTCTTTATTTTTGGAACCAGTTCTTTGTGTAATAATATTTATACACATGAAAATATAATAAGAATTTATTTTTAAAAGTGACAAAATATATTGAAACCTTTCAAGATTCGGTCAATTTTTTTCAAACCCCCAAGATTTTGTTTGTATTTTTTCAGAAATCGGTTCTAAAAGTTACAAGGTTAATAAACGGTCCCTCATCGGTCTACGTTAATTGGAACCGCAGTGACAATCCATTTCAGCCTTGAAGCAACCATTTCTATATTTTTAGAAAAAAAAAGTTTTAATTATAACACTGCCACAGTAATAAACATAATATTTGGGCAAAAACAAAATAGTGAAATACACCTTTTTAAGGATTCTATGCTAATTAAGAGAACTAGCTCTTAAGCTTGGGAAAGGAGTTATTTCATAATATGTAATATAGTGTACATTAAATATAATCTCAAGTACTAGGATATTGTAACGTTAAAAATTATAATATGGCATGAAATGAAATTAAAGTATTTTGATTGGTGATGTCAAGGTTGTTAATTTATTAAGAATAATTTTATCTTTTTCTTAAAAGATACCAAATCACAGATACGTTTTTAGATTTTCACGGCCAAAAGCATTTTCGTTGTTTGTTTTTGGGGTGTTATGCCGTATTGCGCTACTCCTTCTTTAGCCGACGTTTCGGACAGCGTTGCAGTGTCCATCATCAGGGTCCACCATCAGCAGATCCGACGATGTGTCGTCGGATCTGCTGATATATAATAATTTTAATGATTTATGTAATGTGTCTTGTATAATATGAGCTAATTTAACAATGGCGTCTTTGTGCTTTTGTTTTCAATGAATCCAAACTGGTTTTCGTGAATTACCTTATTTATCTGAGTTATTCTTGTAAAATCTACTTTTTTCTAATGACATGCAACATCTTAAGGTATTTCTTTATGAAAAATTTTTTCTTAAACTTATAGATAATCAAACTTTCACTATTGATTAGTATTATTCGGTGAACTGAGATAAAAATATTATAGAATTTCAGAAGAAACGCATATAAAACAATTTTTTCCAATTTGTTTCATGACTTTGTTCATCGAATCGACCAACAACGTTCAACAATTTATTCATTTGATTTTATTAAACGGAATTATGTAATCATAATATTAAACAATGAACCAACTTTTTACCAGTTGAAAGGGTTTGTGAGCTTAAAAATCGTAATGGCCCTTTATAATAATTAGATAGCTATTTGACGGCATGGTCAGCTTAATTGGATTAAAGCAATTTGGTAAACCGCCCTAAACGTTTGTGCGATCCCCGGGATAATAATACTGTTATTTGTGTTTTGTTCTGACATAAAGAGGGATAATCGTTTCTCCCAGTACAGTTGAAATTAAGCTCAAATAATGTTTTACCCATACAATGAGGCAGTAACATAATGTTATTCAATATCTATCTATATATTTTTTCACGTAATTGACCAAACAATAAGGTTGAGTTTTTTCAAACTCAATCCCACTAAGTTTAATAACCGTAAAATCGATGATTAGCTTAATTTTCTTTTTTTTCACATTTATTATTATTAATATGAAGCCATGTGAAATAATACAAAATCACGTGTTTTTGGTTTGAAAATTTAATCGCTTAAAAATATTATAGGTGCTTTAATTAAATACTGCGAATAGAACACATCTTGGCCTTAGAAACAGTCGAGTATTTTTTTAATAAGTCTTTTTTTAAGCTAGAAAAAAAATGTAATATCAGGCCTATAAAAAAATGCTTTCAAGTGCAAAATCTCCTACCAATGAACCCCTTTTCGGATAATGTTTTATTGTATAATGTGGCGAATTAATTTCTTTAGCAAGTGGTTGGAAAGCATTATAATATTTGTGCCAGAATTTCACAAAATAAAACAAAACAATGAAATTTCGCACTATTTTTTACGGCAAAAATCAACAACGAATTTCGAATTGAGAATTAAACCAATTGCCGTTCGACATAAAGGCTACCTGCTTTTGTAACAGTGAACCCATCAGTACCACCCCGGGCAGCCCCGATCTCCGTGGCAGACGGACGTCTCTACACTCCACGTCGCTTGGTTCCGTGAAATCGTTTTTAAATTTCCTTCTTATAACAATAAACGATGCGAAAGAAAGGAGTTAATGTCTTTTACTGGCCTTTACAAAATCAACTTGTAAAAAGCAACTCTCAAATACCTTCTCCAACCATTCCAAAAGAGCGGGGATTCCGATGTTGAACTTTTTAAGGACTGTGGGATCACCTTAATATTTGTTATTTGTTATATTTTTACAAATCATTATGCTGAAATTGGTGCTGAACGGGGACATTATTTTGTGGCGTCTTTCATGAATTTTTTTTTTAATGTTAACTTTTTTATGTTTACATATTTTTTTAATGTTCATTAAAGAGAGTGGGTACTGAAATTAATTTTAAAATTTTTTATGTTTTCTAAACGCAGTAATTTTTTAGGTTTTTTTAAAAATTTATTTTGAGTGTCGCTCTAATAATTAACGCTTCACCACTGTTAATTTTTCATCACCGCCTTTATTACTGTATTTTAAAAAAATTGCAGCTCATTTAAGTTTATTTTGTTTCATTTTATCTTTTTATTGGTTTTTATAAACGTTGAAAAATGGGGGACTTATCAAAGGCAAAGCATGCAGTGACCTTTGATATTTGGAAGTACGTTATGTTATAGTATCAAAAAATATCAAAATTTGTCCAGAATTTAAGAGTATTTACAAAGCAACATTGTCTTTTCTCAGAGAAAACCGCCATTTTGAGTAAATTCTTTCTCATGCTATCATTTTGACTAACGTTACAATGAAAAGATTAGGATGACGTTTGGAGGTTTCATCTTTATACATTTTAATTTAACAGAAAGGTTATTTTCGACTTTTACGTGATATTAATGAAAAGAATTCGCTAAACTTTTATGTTATCAGTGGTGGAGATTTATGAACTCCGAATGAAAGTTTAAAGGCTGATAAAAACCAAAAACCTTTCAGACATTTTAAAGGAATTGAAAAGCTCCATTGGTAGTGTTTAAGAAACTTACATATATTCCCGTTTAAAGTTAAAAAGAAGAAAGAAGGACATTAGCGTAAGGTCCAAAGAGCTTTTGAAAAAGCTATGAAGTCTATATTAAAACTAATCCTTACGTTAAACCAACGTAGAGCGTTGAAGATACGTAAGGGATAGGGATCTAGAAACTTGATAATATTATTATTCATACTGAAATTCGCAAGTAGGTGCTGCAAAATTGAAATCCTGTGCTAGTACTAGGGTCAGCCAAAAGTAATGCCTCCTGTTTTTTCTCCATAAAATTGTCAATAAATTAATATGCAAATACACAGGTTGAAAACCACACTATCGGCGATTAATGTATCACTTTTAAATATTATAATCTCCGTCCATTTTTACAGTTTTGGTCCATCTTTTAACAAGTGTATGTTTTCTAGTGCGGTAAAAAGCACAGTCCTGCTTCCTAAATAAGCCCTTGACGCACGGACGTTTTCACGGCCTCCGCATTTTCAAAGTGAATCTCACCATGAGCTTCACATCACACTGCTTTTACTGAAGGAGAGAATGCATCACAATTCATCTGTAGTTATCCGCCATTCACCGCGAATGATTTCATCGACTCGCTGAATATTGCATGGAGTCACTGCAGTGAACTGCCTACCACTACGCTTTTCTTCCGCCAACGGCGTTTGTTCTTCAGCTACGTTACAGCGACGAATCCATCACCTAACAGTACTGACATCCACTGTTGCATCACCGTTAACATGTTTTAGTCTTTCGTGATTGCGAATAGGCGTTTCAAGCACAGAACGCTGTCTGATACGAACCTCGATATCAGTCATCAGTGCTGCCACCTGTTGACGCAGAAAGTTACTACTGCAGTATATTGTAGAAGAAGGTTGGAGGAATATAATAAGTGTGGTCACCGAGTTACGCTAGTCATTCACTCACGTTAGAAAGAATCCAAAAAAAAATCTTAAAATTTATTAATTTCAGAATGGCATAACAAGAGAATTTTTACTATGATTATCTACTATGTCAACTTAATTTATTAAAATTGTCCGAACGTAGAATAGTTAATGACTTAACATGTTTGCATAAAATCGTCAATTCAATAATTGACAGCCCTGAACTATTATACTTGATTTCTTTCCATATACCTCGCAAACCAACATCGAGGCAATATCTTCCGTTTTATTGTGAAAACTCCAACATGGAATCACAATTGTGTACTCCAATTCGCCGATTTCAGAATTTGGGAAATGAATATAAGGGCGTTGCGGATATGTTTGACACATCGTTTATTAAAGTATAAACACCTCATAAGAGTACTAGTAAGATGTTTATCGGAAAAAAAGATCAATACTATTTAATTGAATATACCACATAGTTCTCCTTGACTCACTCTTCGAATTGTACTTATCCCGTTCTGTTGTTGCTCTACCTTGCGTGGTAGGGTATCCTGCTTTTATCTAACTGGTATTTGATTTGGTTTTTGATTATGTTGTTGATTTTGTTTTTGATTTTGACTTTGATTTTGTTTATGATTTTGTTTTGGAATTTGTTATTTTATGCTTGTGTTTGAATTGATTGTAATGCTTATTTAGATGTACTTTGCTTTTTAATTTTATTTTTTGCTTTTGTGTGAATTGTGTGTAATGTTGATTTAGAAGTACCTTTTTAATAAAAAAAAAATAACATGTAAAAGCCCAGCAGGGCGTGAAATACAATAAATAAATAAATATAGCGCCAAAAAAAATTTTTTCACTTAACTAACTTTATTTAATCAGAAAAAATAGGAGGCATTACTTTTTGACTGACCCTAGTTTTAAGGGTTTGGAAAATATTTTAGAATTTTTTTGAAGTTTTTTTTCTTTTCTTCTGATAAGGAGTTAAGTTATTTTTCGAGTTTATTTTATAAATCGAGACGCGGATGTGTTTTATGAAGATGGATGAGAATAAGTACACAAAAGCCCATATTTATAGTACGTATTTCAAGGTTGCTTTTGGTATCGCTGTTCAAAAGCGTATACCGCCTACTTAGTACGTATAACGGTGGCCCTATGTAGACAAGAGGGATTTTGAAAGTGTAACCCGATGACCTTAAACCATACTTCGGCGAAGGTTGCTTTTATATTAAAGGTCGTAACTAATACGACCAACCTCTTACGAGATAGAAATATTTACTCGATGAATGATTAATTAGTCTCAAGTCATTTATGTCGATCTCATATTTCAAGTTCAGAATGAACAGTATTATCTTCAACTAATTTTTGCCATATTTTTTAAATGATTACAAAGTTCTAAAGAATTGGTTTGTAACCTAGAATGTGTCTCGGATAAACACAATCTTTTATTTATTTATAAGGGACCCCTATTGACCTTTTCTAAAAGTTCGAATGAATATTCAACTCTTTTTGGAATAACTCTTGTTATAATGATTTTTGTAGGTCAAGATAAAACTAATAAATCTAAGCATATATACGAATAAGACCAAGCCACAGAAAACATATTAAAAGGTCGCTCCTGGGACTCGAACTCAGGATCTCTTGTCTTACCAAAAATATGGGGAAATTAAGTCTAAATTTGTTTTGTTAAGTCTGAATTTGAAATATGAGATTGACAAAAAATGCTTAAAATTAAGATGTCTCAGTGGCTGAGTTGGTTTATGCGTTCATCCCGGTAAGACGATAGATCATGGGTTTAAGTCTCGGTTGCGGCAGTTAGCTTTTTATGTTTTTTTTGTCTTGTTCTTTTTTCGTTAATTAGTTAAGGTTCGTTAGTATTATCTTCTTAGGGCATCGCTGAATTCTACAATATCTACATGGATTTGCCTACAATCCGCATTTCGAAGATAGTGCTGCATATCGGAGGGTCACCAGAGTTTTTAAGGTACAGGATTCTCGCTTCAGAATGCGAGAAAAGACGGTGTAAATTTGTAGATTTAAAAAAAAATAATACAACAAAATAATCTTAACTGCTTCCAGCCGTCTGGAGCCAGTATAACTATGGCAACCCTATTTGGAGTCTTTGCGAGTTTTAAGGTAGTCGGAATGAGAAGGAGAAGAGAAGAAAAACGTGGGGAGGAACCTGGCTATTCAGATCTAACCTAACTCCGTCAAAGCTATTTCAAGCAACGTTTTGATTCATAATGATGGTCTTTCACCAGGACGATACTGAGAAAATTTAACACTCTGCAAGGTGCCGCAAATATGCTATGTTAATATTTGATATAAATAAAAATAAAATTAATTTGAGCACACCGATTTTTGAAACCATAAAATTGAATAATTTTAAAATAAATTGATAAATTGATAAAATTGAATAATTTTAATAAAATGTATATATTTGAGGAACTCGTTTCTATTTATTAATTCATAACCCTGGATTCATGGTCGAGGATCTTAACCCCTCAAACAGGCAGGACTTATTTTGCTTAAAGCCAAAGAAATATAGCCACATAAGCCGATAGAAAAGTTCTTCAAATTTTGCAAATTCACTTTATTAATGGCAAATTAAAACACGTTGTTTTTACCACGATAATATTTATTTTAACACATCGACACGTTTCGAGAACGATGTTCTCTTCCTCAGGACATAAAATGTACTAAAACTAAATAATCAAGTATAAAGCTATGCGCGGGTAGAAATGAAAGTAGTGGGGGGAGGAGGTGGTGAGGGGAGGTGCTTAGAATATCAACAGGGAAGAGTGGGGAGGGGGGGGGGGGGAGAGGTGGAAAGGGGAGGTGCTTAGAACATCAAAGACAAAAAATTACAATGGAAATATGTTTAAAATAGGGTTATTCACAAAATTGATTTGATTATTAATATCTAATATTTAAATTTCTATTGACATTTTTCCTAATTTCTAAAATTTCTAAAAGATCTAATTGAAAACCACTAACGTTAGTATGTAAAATTTTAAAACCAGTATTTATATCAAATGAATGGTTAAATTCAATTAGATGGTTAGCAAATTCCGAATAATTCCGAATGTCCTGAGGAAGAGAACATCGTTCTCGAAACATGTCGATGTGTTAAAATAAATATTATCGTGGTAAAAACAACGTGTGCTAATTTGTCATCGATAGAAAAGTATTTGATTAACTCATTTATGTTTAAACGGTTCACTTAAACTAAACTATCCCATTGGGATACCTCTCTGTAGTTCCAAGGCAGAATAGTTATAATTGTGTTTGTTGCGAATTCGGGACGTTCTAAGATCTTAAGCTTTCAAATATCTTATATCTACCTACATGCACTACCGTGCTTATCATTGTTCATATGTCGAGTTCTTCGGAAAGAACTTTCCAACGCAAAGTTTCGAATTTAATATAGCTACACAAACACAAAATACAATATTTGTACTATAATACATGCTCAGTAAATATTAAAATAAAGATTTTCCTCCTCAATATTAATCATATATGATATTTAAAATACTTTGTATTACAAATATAATATTGCGTAAGATTTTATTTTTCTATTAACTTTTGAAATTAGGTATTATTTAGGTATTCTTGTATTATTTAGTAGGTGTTATCTTAACTTTATTTAATATGAATCATTGTGTACCTACCTACCTAATATGTACGAAAATTGTCAATTTGTCCTAGAATGGGAGACTTACCTAGTAAGACAGTTAAAGCTTCATTAAGTGGATGTTTTTTTATAACAAATAAATAATTAAATAAATTCATGAAACAATTGCAACTTGTGACTCATCAATAGTCACTTACACGGAGAAAAATGTTATTCTAAAACACGATCATTTTATTCTTAAGAACGGTTAAAAACGGGATAGAAGTTCTTACGAACAAATTACCAGGGTTTCAATGTTTATTGACGGGAACATGTAAGAATAATTTCGTACGTATTACATCAACAAATTATTCTTACATTTTCCCACCAATAAACATTGAAACACTGTTAATTTGTCCGTAAGAACTCAGTCCCGTTTGAACCGTTTTTACGAATAAAATGATCGTATTTTAGAATAACATTTTTCTCCGTGTAGCAGGGGTGCCCGGGTTAATGGGGTAAGGTTTTTTTAAGTCTTGGTGGCGATTGCATTTGCCCACCTACTGCGTGGCGGCTTCATCGGGAGAGACTGGTTGAGGGAGACCTAACCTAGACTTCTCCGGCTGGAACCACGAAGGGGGGAATTGATTCATACGTCCGTCAATCCTAGACACACTGACCCCCAGATTCCTACCCGCCTTCATACATTTTCCTCCACAGAACTTTATAACCCTCATTTTCATAAAAAGACTCTCCACACAGCATCCCCAAAGATGACATAGGCCGTATAAGGGCTATCGTATGAACAAATTAATGTCTAACTTCCATTTTACGTAGTATAACAGACTTATTTCCATTGATTTAAATAATGAGGCTGATAATTAAATGTGATAATTTTGTCTCGTGGCAAACAATAATAATAATTGTGCGTTTTGGGAAACAATAATCATTTGAAAACTATCCATTAAATTATTACGGTCTATAAATTTAGTATTTTTACATTACTTGAATATTATTTTTCTACAAAGATAATAAAAATTCCACAACAATGAACATTCCTTATTAACGATCCAAGTTTTGGGAATCCTACTATTAGAGCATTGATTTCTAAATAAGAATAAATATTTGTTTTTAACAATCAACGACCAAGTTTCACGAAGAGCTATTATCATTTTCTTTAAATTTAAGTAGTTTTAAATTTGAACTTTTTTTTCATTTTTATTATTTTTTTTAATTATAGGAACAAAACAGTAAGTACATAATATTACGGTGATGATCCTATATAACACATATTATAAAATATTTCATGTTGCATGCCTTCCTAATGATAATGTGTTTCTTTGTAATGTCTAATTTGTTGTAGGTGTATCGAGTAATTATCGGGTTAGGGTTGTAGTGTGTATATACGCGTAAGTGTGTTTGTAGGTGAGAGACTTTAATTTACACGTGGCTTACATAGTGAGATCTGTATCTATATTCATTGATAACTGAAAAACCTTCAATTTTACCCATCAAACGATATAAGTAAAAGCAAGGCAGGAAACCATTTATTATTTTAGATTTGATCCAGATGTTACAATGAGGGTTGATAAAGAATTATAATGCATTGTTCTTGCAGCTGGTTAATAATATGTGGATCTGTGAGGTGGCTACTAACCGAGGCTACAAATATTGCGTTAAAAGTTTAGGGGTGGGAATAAACAGAAGTATGCAGAGGGGCAAATTTCCTTTATCTGTCTTGGAACACATCTCGCTTCATCCACTGTAAACAATATAGAATGCCTTTCGAAATTACGACAAATGAAGCAAAACCAATTATATTTATTTATTTCAAATTATAGAGATATATTCTTTCTTCTTATTGATTTATTATCATGATTTATTATTCTTGATTAATATAACTTGCATTTTCATGTTTATTTTTTGACCATTTTAATGTTCTAATTTTTACCTTTTTAATGTTCTAATTTTTACCCGTCTCAGAACAGAAAACGTCCAGTGAGGCGGGTAACTCACTTGTTTATACAACACAATATTACCTTAATAAGCGCCCGGGTTGCCGGCAATGAAATTATTGAACATTGAATTGTATTGAATTGAATTGAATTGAAAACAAGTATTTTACTCCCTTGATTGTGCTCAATTCATTTTTTTCAGTTCGACATGTGTTATGTCTTTCTACGACGAACCCGACTTCTTCCACCTACTCGCTTATCATATTTATGATGTAAGGAAGTATATTTTGGTTTTTCATAACGAAAAAAATTGATTAGAAAACTATACTAATATTATTTTTTAAATGACGGCCTTAAGAAGAAAAAACTATTATATATCAATTGCTTGTACTCTGATTGTACGATTTTGTAATGTAATACTTATATTAAAAAACTGTATGCAATAAAACCATGTAACCTTAATCCTGTAAATCAAATCATCAAATATTGTATAATGTCTTCCTTAATCTAGTCCTTAAGATATTATATTAATTATGGACTAAAAATTGTATATTCTTACATAACTCCTACACCAAGCTCAAGAGCCAGTTCTCTTAATTGGTGTAGAAACCAAAAAAATGATGTTTTCACCTTTTTGTTATACCTTTTTATTATATTTTTGTTTTTATTTAGTTATTCTATTGTTAAACAATGATTAAAATTTGTAAAATTGTTGCGTGTAAGAGGTGAAATAAATTGAAATAAATAAAAAAAAAAATATATATATTAGTGTAGAAAAACTACAACTATTTATACGTGCCCCATTTCGTATAAAAGATTATATACTCATTTCACTACTAATAATTCCTAATTAATACTTTAACCATGATATACAATGAAGGAGATTAAATTCAATTGATTTTTTTCCATTGTTTGGTAGTTTTATATTTTCACATTCAATATGTATCCCACAGTTTTTTAAAATACTAAAACCGCCGTGCTTCATTCCATTCGATACACTGCAGATTATTTCTTTAAATATTTACATAGTTTACACATAAATCAAGAACATGTATCTCAGGCTTCTGAGTTTTTCTTTTAAGCAATAAACAAAAAATGATACGTGAGTGTTAAGTGAACTTTCGGCCCGATCCCCCATTAATCGTGATATATGTTTTATATGTAGGAAGTTAATATCGAAACTTCAGTGATTTGGGCAAACATCACCATATATACTGACTCGTGATAGGCATATATTTATTTATTTTATTATATTATTTACGCCCTGACGGGCTTTTACATGAACTTTTTATACATTGATTACAGTAATTAAGTATAACAAGATAAGTGCAGTTGTAGTAATTGTAAGAAAACGACACATATGCATATGTAATAATTTTGACAAGACCAAATACGATTTGGCACTTTTTATGATTGTCCACATTCGGTTTACTTTTATTTTCACATTAAAATCTGATGAGTTCACATTTTTTCGTAAAAATAATAAGAAAACCAATTGAGAATTTTATAAATTTTCAGTAATACGAGTGTAAAAAACAAGAAACCCTTAATTTAGACTGACATCGTATGATGTAATTTGTGAGATAGTTTAAAATAAATAAATGAACGGTGTCAGAATTTAAATGTTTGATGTTTATGGAAACAGAAGTTGGCTGAGATTTATCGTGTTTAAATTTAATGTTTGAAACATTTACCCTGAGAATGCTATCCTCCTGCAACCTCCTTAGTGAGCCGGGGGTAAAATTTATTTTTTTATTAATATCTGAATACCGCACGACTCCTCCCGTTTGGAGCCAGTGATACTATGGCATCAACAATCGGGGCATGTTGTGAGGCTGAACGTAGTGGGAAGGAGAAGGAGATGGGGAAAAGGAAGGCTGGGGAGTATCTGGCTATTCAGATCTGGTCACCAAATACGGCTAAAGCCATTTTAAGCAACGTTTCAATTCTGAATGGTGGTATTACACCAAAGCGATGCTGAGTGTATCTTCCACACTAATATACTATATATTATTTAAAATAAATTAATTGTGAAATAACACAAATTAATTAAATAAAATTAATTTGCGCACGCCGGGTTTGCACCCGCCACCTTCGTATTGGGAGTCTAGAGTCTTGCCTCTCGACCACGCCGGCCGGCACTATTCCGCCGTCACCATTACCGCCAATCGTCCCCGTACGCCGGCTTATACTGTTTTTGCAATAACTTACTTGTTTTTTTACAAAGGTTTTTGTAAATTGTACCGTCTTACAAGCTAATGTTTTTATATATATATATATATCCAAAAAAATTCATACATCTATACAACGTAGGTTCTCCAGAACAGCTACTTATATTCAGAGAAAAAAAAAGTTCTTTTTCTAATGTTATAAAGAATGAAATACCTATAATGAGCATCAAAATATTTTGAATTATATTATGTTTTCGAGCTAAATCGCGTTCTTAATAATAAAAAAGTAATATCACAGTTTCCTGCAAAATTAATCTATGTTGATAAATAATTCTACAATGACTGAAAATCGAAATTATGACATTTCACACGAAATTTTTCGATGCGCATTTTCACAGAAGAAATAAATATATTAACAATTAACGTAACGATAAGCTAGAACATTATTCCTCGTAAAGAAATTATTAAATTTATTTAAGTATGCTTGGATCATTTTTAAGAATCAAACTACCATATAATATATAATCGCGGTAATTGCGGTGAGCTGCTGGAAAATCCACAGTAGATTCACGAGCACCCGACGGGTACAAATGTCGGAAATCCACGGTAGATTTCTTGGCACACCAGAGGTTAAAATGCTAATTTTGGATAGGTTAGTCGGCAAAATATTACAGTAATAACCTAAAGACACGGGTCACGTAGTTATTCATAAGAAACCCACACAAGAGGAATAATTATTATTAGTCTACCACGAAATTATAAGGAAGAACTTTGCAAGTGCAAGAACATTTTTTGATTCTCCAGCCAATTTAATTTCAGACTCTTCAAAGCATATTTTTGTCATCTTTGATATCCGTGCTAAATGGCTAGATTAAATTTAATTGTGTCGATAGCATAGGATTGGTTTATTTATGGTCGATAGTGTCTCTGTGTCTCTGCCGTGTGAGGTCTGTACGGTCACGTTTCCGTTAGCTCGTCTTTCGAAGCACATAAATATTTAACTAATGTGTATACTTAAGTAATTTTTGGTTTTAACAAAAGTGTTTTGTTTGGGCTTCTGCCCATTATATGTTTTTTGTCAGTGTTTTGCCGGATAGGGTCTAAAATTCATTTCAAAATTAATAAAAATATAAATATTTGATACGTCAAAATTTATTGATGGTGTTCATTTTTTATAAACCTTGGTTACCGTCCATAATATTATAACAAACCCAATTCCACAATTAAGGCGATCCGCTCACTGAGGCCACTGAAAACTGCCAACTGGCAACTGTCTTTGTATGAAAATGTGATGGCCCGCACACTTCCCAATCACACAAATACCCGTTATCAATGGTAACGCAAGGGGTGACTCCCTAGCCGGCCGTTGCTAGTTGCCAGCTGACAGCTGATTGTTCTTCGTCTATGGTTAAACAAGCTTTTTGACCAATCAAGACATAGAAACCATCTGGTATTAGTTTGTTTTCAGTTGCCTCGTCAGCGGAGCACCTTACTTTAAAAAAATTGATAAACATTGGTGATTTTTAATTCGAATAACAAATAAGTTTTTTTTTTATAATAGAACCAATTACATTTAATACATTACACCATCCAAAATGCCAAAGAATCCAGACGAATTGAATTGAAGAAAGCTGTAGAATTTATTCTTGAAAATGAGTTTTCAAAATCAAAGAAGAATATTCCAGCTAATGATGCTTCACCTGATGATTCCTCCGAGCATAAATTTAATTTAAACGATTCGATGCAATTTTCAGACACTTTTAAAAATAACATTAATTCAAATTATAATACTCAAGCACCTAAAAAAGAAAGTCTGAACATTTTTTTGGATAACGTTGATAAGATATTATCAGTGTTAAATAAAGAAAAGGGATCAGTGAATAAGGATGGCAAAATGGTTATTTTAAAGGCATTAGATGAAATTAAATGTGATTATACAAATTTAACTGTAGAGCATGCTACATTGAAATGTAGAACTTCCGCTTTGAAAGATGTAGTACATGCACAATCGGGTTTTACGGATAAAATGGAAGCTTTCATCAATCGCTCAGATAAGATAGTAATTCAGTATGTCCAACAAACAAATAAAACGTACGCTGGGGCTGTCGGAACGTCTGGTTCTTAGGTCCTAGAGTTTTGAAGGCCACCGTTCTTCCCGAATGTGTGCAAGGCCCCACGACACACGAAGCTGCGGCAGCCATCAGTGCTACTTTTACATCTCCGTGTAGCTTACCGTCGCCGACCGCCAACCCGTCTCGCCACACAGATATCACCTTAGCGACTGTAGCCGGGCCCGTTCCAAATTGCCCTACCAAAAGCACTGCTCAACCACGCAAAATGACAATTAGATCAAGTGCTAAAAAAGGTAAATCAGAGGAAGATGCTTCCACGTCTGCTGAAGCGGCATCTTCTTCTTTTTCTGCTCTACCCCCCACATCCGAACTGTTGACCCAGCCTGTAAAATCCTACAGCAATGCCTTCGTCAGTAGTAGATGACTCCGGTCTCGCCCAATCTCCAAAAGGACAGGATCGGTCGATGACAACTTGGTGACCATCCCGAAGAACTTACATTTGCATGTTTTCATGTTTCATAGGACTACCACGGAAGAACAAATATCTTCATTCCTTAAAAACAAGAAGCCGATTTAGAATTTACAGTTGAAAAACTTATTACGAGACACGAACGATATGCTTCATTTAAAATAGGGATTCCAGAAAAAAGTTTCAATTTTTTCCTGGACCCCACGATTTGGCCCAAGAACGTGACATTCAACGAATGGTCATTTCGGAAGGCACGACCCCAAACCAAGACGGTCGATACTGGCACTAACAAAAAAAACAAAAATTAGTGGTATTTATCAAAACGTCAGAAGCCTACATAATAAAATTTTAGATTTTATGACTGATGTAATGTCTCAGAAACCACTTCTGATTGCTCTCACGGAAACATGGCTAACTTCTAGCACCTATTCGTCGGAACTATTCGGAAACCTGTATCACGTCTTCAGAACAGATAGAGGCAGTCGTGGAGGAGGAACTCTCCTGGCCCTCCGAGCTGACAGCCATTCATACGCAGAAAGACTGGACTTCATAAAAACCCAAGGTGAAGAGTTATGGGCGAAAGTAACACATAAAAATATCACGAAGTATATATATGTAGCATATTTTCCTCAAAATACAAAATCAAAGCAATATCAATTATTTTATGACAAAATCATAAGTGAAAGTGCAAAACTATTATCAAAAAATATTATTATCTTCGGTGATTTTAACTTCTCGTCAGGCAAAAACCCAAGTGATATCTTTGAATATTTTTGTTCTTTTTATGATCTAACACAACTAAACACTGTTTATAACATAAATACCCGCATGTTAGACTTAGTATTAAGTTATATAAATCGCTTTTATCCATCGTTACGATTTTCCACTAGTCAAAGAAGACATTAATCATCCTTCACTCTCATTCTAACTCGATTATATAACAAAATCACATAAAATACCTGACATATTACGTCTGAAGATAAACATGGGTTGGATTTTCGACGAAAGCTCAGATCATACACTTAGAAATGTCTTAAAACAACATTACTGGAATCATTATGATTGCCTCGATGTAAACCTGGCTGTTGAAATGTTTTATAAGCAGCTTAATAACATTTTCGACCTCTGTTTAAAGAAAAGATCCACACATTTGCTCAGAGATGATAAACAATATCCAAAATTGTTTACTGGAGAGATCACTCACCGCATACGAGAGAAAATAAATGCACTATCTTTGGAAAAAACTAAATCTGAACATGCCTTAACGAACTTCAAAAAATCACGAAAATTAATCAAGCAGTTAATTGGTCAGGCCTACACTGACTTTACATGAGAGGCAGAGAATAGTATTATAACTGACCCCACTCGATTTTGGACTTACACGATCGATAAACGCCGCGGCTGTGACAAACTAAATCACACAAATTTTAACGAAAATCAATATAACGGATATTCTGAAATACCAGCAGGCTTCGCAAAATATTTTGAAGATTCAGTATTTAGCGACAATATTCCCAAACTTGATATTTCCTCTATAGCTTCTTCGTCACACAATGCTTTATCTATACAAATTCACGAAATTAGCGATGACGATATTGTTGCCGCTTTCAGAAGCAAAAACCAAAATACTCTGTCGGCCCGGATTTTATACCACCCATCACACTAAAAAAATATTTTTAACCTTTCACTTAGTAATAATCTTTCCTGAAAAATGGAAACTAACGAAATTCACGCCTATACACAAAAGAGGCAAAAAGTTGGCAATCGATAATTATAGACCTGTAGCTGTCTTATCGCACCCGCAAAACTCTTGGAAACCATAATTTACTCACAAACATATAATCAAACAAAACATACACTCAACGAGAATCAGCACAGATTTCACCCTACTCTGTCACGCTCAACAAACCTAATGAATCTCACTACATATATCAATAAATCTTTTGAAAATTTTGTACATGTCGATGTGATTTATACAGACTTCGAGAAAGCATATGACAAAGTCGAACATATATTTTATTTAAAAAATTGAGTGACATCGAATTTTCTCAAAATTTTCTCGCTTTCGTGGCTAGCTACTTACTCAATCGTCGTCAGTATGTCAGTTACTGACACCAATTTTCTCACGAATACAAAACTAGCTCCGGTATTCCCCAGGGATCGAAAGCGAGGACTTCTGCCTATCAGAACGCGCCAATGAACAGAGCGACTCAACTGCTTAACGATTCTGCATTGACTATCGACATTTTCAATGTCACTTACAGACAGTTCAGCAACTATCTTTTAGCACATCATGTCACAAAGTAGTAAAACTGCCCTTGTGTACTTTGTAATTTATTATCTTCTCCATGATATATTGGTGTATAATTGTTTTATGGAGAACATGAGAAAATAAATAAATAAATAATAATAAATACATATTTATAGAGATCAAATAGATTTTTTAACTGAACAAAGGTAAAAAAAATGAATGAATATCGTATGACTATGCTTATTTATTATTATGCTTTCCCCGCGAGAATCATAATTGTTTGCATTAGGGGGTCTAATGTTTTAATTTATTTGTGCCAATTTCCGGAGCAATTGGATCTATGGCATCCCTGATTTCAAGAATATTATGAGACTCATGGATATCATGAGCGGCGGGGTAGGAGAAAGGGAAGAGAAATATTTATAATTATTATCTGTATAATAATTACATCAACACCATTCATAACAAATGTCATTTATAACACCACATAATAAATATTATGCTATTATTAAATCATGTTGCCTTTAACAACATTACAGCCCAATTAATACATGCATTTATAATTACTGTAACTGGTTTTTTTAAATTAATATTTTTAACTTTATGGATTTTTATAAGCAATATAAAAATATTCCAAAAACTAACCAATACTTGTATCACAATCACCTGAACATCTCAGCATAGGTTCTTCTAGTGAGGTGTTGATGTCTTAATTTTCCATTCACAGTATCACCTTCTCAAACCTACCGCACACTCCACTTTATAAAAAATAGGTACTTATTACTGTATAATGTATACAAATAAATAATACATTGATTTAAAATAAAATCATAATATATTCCTCACCGATCTCTTATTTCATGATATGCTTTATTTTGATTACGAGCTTTGCATGGAATTCACGTAAAATGAAATATAAGTTTGGAATGAATGAAAATTTGTGAAACAGTAGGTACATAAATTCTCTGTGCCATTTTAATATTCCCAGCGCACACTCTGATTAAATTCCTTGCCTAATGAAATTACGAACTATCAAAAATGGTATTTTTAAATTTATTTTTTTAAATTCGCTCCACACAGGAGTCCCTGACGAAACCCTCGGGTCATGTAATCTTTGGGGATGCTGTGTATATGGTCTTTTTATGGAAAGGAAGGAAAAGTATTATGAGGGTGGGTAGGATCTGGGGGACAATGCGTCCAGGAGTGACGGACGTACTAATCCATCCGTTACTCTGCGGTGCAAGGCGATAAGAGAGTCGGACTGGAGGGGTCAACAGGTCTCCACCAACCGGTCTATCCTGATCCAACACGTCACGCAGAAGGTGGAAAAACGCATCTGCCGCCAATACTTATACAAAATTTTACCACATGAACCTGGAAACCCCTGCTAAGTTACCAAACGTAGCGAACCACTTCAGGCGACCAATGACAGTAGTGTTGATTATCCAATAACTGGTTCCTTCAATATGCGTTGCTCCTACCCACCTCCCAAATTGTAATAAATTCGCGCAATAAATTCATGTACAAGTGTTAACTTCTGCGTACAAATTAAAAAAGCACTATTGTAACTTTTCTCAAAGCATTGCTGAATATTTTTATGTATTTTATTTTGCCGGGCTAAAAATAATAATTACCCTGAAACATTATTCTCCATTTCAATTAAGGGCGTAATATTTCTCGAATTTTTTAATAATTATTCTGGGGAACCCACGCTTAACCCAAACATACGACGCCAAAAACACTTTGCTTGTAATAATTTCTGGTACAATTTGGCCTTTTCACTAAAAATCGACAAATTTATTTATTTATTTATTTAGAATTTACGGCACTAGTGCCATTTACATACATAAGTTTTTTTTTTTTTTTACACAGACATAGATAGTACAGTATTAAATTTTGATGAGTGAAAATTATATAATTATATTGAAACACATAACAAATAAAATAATAATGACTTTAAGAAAGACGGAAGCAAAAACAAAAACCTGTTATACAGTAACCTCATTAAAATGTTTAATTAGTGTAGCTCTATACTTCACAAGGGGTATATTAAGAATATCGGCGATTTTAGCATAAAAGTTACCAAGTGTTTGCAACCTATTTATAACTGAGTTATATCCTGAGACTGTGGTATAATTGTCACAATAATACATACTAGAGGACCTCGATCTAATGGTAGGTACATGAAATTGAATCAACATTAATATATCAGGGCTATCCAAATGATAATTTACAATTTTATATAAAAATATAAGATCAAAAATTTTTCTTCTATCACTTAACTTAAGCAATTTCAATGAATGTAATAAAAAATCATAATATATTGTCTCTAAAGGAATTCCAAGTCTAAAGTTAATACACCTCAAAAATTTGCGTTGGACTCTTTCAATGGTATTAATGTGATTATTAAAGACAGGTGACCAAATTGAAGAGTTGTATTCTAGAATACTTCTAACGAGAGATGTGAACAGAAGTTTTAATGTATTGATATTTTTAAAATCCTTGGAAATTCTTACTATAAAACCTAACATTTTCATAGCCCTGTTAGCGATAGAAGTTATGTGAGATACAAAGCAGAGTTTCTGATCGAACATGATGCCTAGGTCGAGTATTTCGATTACAGAGATTAAGTCAACATTACACAATGAATAATTATACATTATTGGATGTTTAATTTTGTGGAACCTCATAACTTGGCATTTGTTAATATTTAGTTGCAGTTTATTACTAAAACACCATTTGAAAAAGTTGTTAAGATTCTCTTGCAAGATTATACAGTCGTACGCATCATTAATGACCTTAAACAACTTCATGTCGTCGGCAAAAAGTAAAACTTTGACATTGTAGAAAATGTTGGTAACGTCATTGATGAATAGGATAAATAATAAAGGTCCCAGGTGTGAACCTTGTGGGACTCCGCTGGTAGCAACAAATTCATAGGATAGACAGTCATTAATCTTAACAAAGAGTAATCTATCCGTTAAGTAACTGATCAACCATGCCAGTAAATTGCCACTTATCCCCAATTTTACAAGTTTATTGATTAGTATTTTATGGCAGACCTTGTCGAACGCCTTGGAAAAATCAGTATATACGGAGTCTACCTGTTTCCTGTTAGTCAGTGCTGTATTTATGTAGTTAGCATATACTGTATGGTTTGTGAGAGTAGATCTGGATGAGACAAAACCATGTTGGCAATTTGTAATAACATGTTTAATATTAGAGGATATTTTGCTTAGAATGATTTTTTCAAAGAGCTTAGGTATACTAGATAGAATACAAATAGGTCTGTAATTGCATACATCATTTTTAGAACCCTTTTTGAACACTGGAGTGAGATAGCTAGATTTCCAGCTATTAGGGAACTGACCTGTTTTAAGAGATTTGTTAAATATTAAGTACAATGGATAGGATAGACTATTTACACATTTTTTTAGAAATATGGGTGGGATATTATCCGGACCAGAACTTGTTTTTGGCTCCATGAGTTTAATAGAGGCTATAATATCATTGTGTTCAATCAATAGATCAGACAGTTGCAAGTTAATATCAGTGACAAATTCAGGAACACTGTCAACAGAGATATCGTCCTCATATACGCTTTTGAAAAAGTCAGCAAATAGATTGACAATATCCTCAGTTTTGGTACAAGTCTTACCACCATAGCTCATAATACTAGGGATAGATGCATAGTTGTTTTGTAATGATTTAGAATAATTAAAGAAAGATTTAACATTAGATTTTATAGAGCTTTCAACTTCTTTTATATAGTTCTTGTAAAATTTATCTGAACTTACAGCACACTGCTTACGCAATTTGTGAAATTCAGTATAATCATGGATTGTTCTCATTGTTTTGAATTTATGGTGGGCAATCTTTTTTTTTAAAACTAAGTTAATAAGATCATTGTTGAACCATTTGGGAAAAGTTGATGTATTACGTGAAGTAACAGGTACATGAATTTCAATAGCTTGTTTTAAGATGCTGTAAAAATGTTCGATATTGTCATTTAATTCGCCATCATTCAGAAATTACCAATCAACTTTGAGTAGGAAGTTACAAATTTCAGTGTAATTTGCTTTATGGAAGTTATGAGACGTTAATTTAGTTTTAGGATTTTCACATATGGTGTTGTTTATGGTTATATCTAAGGAAGGATGGTAATTGTCCAAAGGAAGAAGAATTTCTGCGGATTTAGTTACAGTAACAGATTTGACATTATCAATTGTATATGCTATGGAAAAATCTTCATTATGTTCCAAAAATCTACTGTTCTGTTCACCATTTTTTATAGGCTTTAACGGAAACCACTTTGATGTGTTATTTTGGAAGCTGTTCGTGTGTTTAAAAATAATACCGTGTACTTACAAAGAAAACGGAAATTTGAAAATGACTTATAAAATGAAATTTGAAATGAAGGCTTTTAAAAATATTTTTCTGTATAGAACCACCACTAAACCGATGGAAGTGTATTGTCGGCGTATCCGTGTACCCGAAATAATTTAAAATTTATCTTACATAATTGAAATAATTTATCATATATTTTGAGTCACAATTTTAACCTATAAGAACTTTAAAAATAATTTATTTGTCACTAGCGGAATCTACTATCAGGTAACTCGTGCAAGACAAATACAATTTATTTATTTTATTTTAGAGACTATATAAAATATTTATACATATAAAATATAGTCGTGAATTCATGTGCATATATTGTATTTCTTAGGCCTCCTCACTAGGGAGTCCTGTCAAGGTGGCCTAAAGTTATTTAATCATAATTTATTTGTCTTCTATGTAGTTTTTAATGTCTTTATTAGGATTTTTTCATTGACCTCTTTCAGCCATACTTTTATTCCTGTTTTGTATTTCAATAAATTTTTTAAATAGTTTGATGTTACATTCAAACAATTGAAAACTCTATGACTAAGCTTTTGGTGAGCAAACATGCTTATGTATATGTTACTGGAAATGTATGAAATCTAGGAATAGTATACAACTCCTAGGAAATGTATACAATTCCGAAGATATTTAAGAAATATATAAAATATTGTTTTAAAAATTATTTAATACACACATATCCTAAGAAATGTATACATTACCAATATCGTATTACGTATCATATATAATACCAATATCGTATTAGGAAATGTATGAAAAAAATACGTTGTTTCATTTGTTATATTCTTATAAAGTTTAACATTCATTAGGTAAGTAATCAGTCTGTTATTTAAGTAATTAACACGGTTTGTGATACTATGATAAAGTGCCCTCTTTACAGCGCCTGCTCGCGTCAAGGCAAGAAAAACATCCCAGTTTTCAAGCAGATTAGCGGTTACGCAAGGTTTATGTAACATGAATTGTGATACAAAAGAAAGTGCACCTTTATAGTTATATTTTTATTAAATGTTTTACATTTCCGATTGCTATTTAGGAAATGTAAAGATTTCCTAGGAAATGTTTCTAATATAATTTATTTCACACTTTTCCGGGTGATTTTAGGAACTTCATAGATTTCCCAGGAATTGAATACAATGACGGATTACATACATTTCCGTTAACTTATGCACAAAGAAGAGATATAAAATTAATATATGAGTCAGTTAATACATATTTATATTGCCTGTTCGAGGGATTTTATGATTTAAAATTGTGCGCCAAATATATTGTCGAATTCCATACACAAAGAAAAAGCAAATAAATCATACACACAATCCAAGATTTAGTAAAAATGAAGGTATGTCCATCCCAAAAATTACAAAATAAATACAGTCAACAGACATTTACTTATATTGTATCTACTATATTTAATAAAACGCCAATGCAAAAAAAAAAAAATGAACCACCGATCTAAAAAAAAAACTGAAAAGATCGTTAATAGATAATATTTATATTGAAAGTGTGTCTGATGAATAAATATGCATGTGAGAATGTTTGTAAGTTCGTGTTGTCTGTGTTATATACAGGGTCTTAAGTGACATTTCTGATGTTTTTTTTTTTGTGTTTGTTTTTCTACAAAAACATAAAAAATAATAGGTGTTAAGTAATAGGGCGGTAACTCGGCTGATTGATCAATGAGGTCATGTGAAAGAATTTTTATTTTGTTTGATTTTGAAGAAAAAAAATTTTGAAAAAAAAAAAAATTGTCATAAAAAAGTCACCGGAAAACAAAATTTCATTTACATTTTTTACTCCAAATAATGTCAGGAATCACTAGTTAAAGTAACTCAAGTACGTACCTTAATACCCTGTATATCTCTCTATATATTTTATGTCTATCATTGTAGTTACACGAAGAAATGTTATTCTGGTTTATATATTTTCTGCTTTCTCGTTATATATGTGCTTCAATATTAATTCTGTAAAACTGTCCTGTTGACAAACTGCTTTAGCAGTTTGTGGGTGCTTGCAGTGAAGAATAAAAAAAAATCAACACAATTGACTTAGATATCATGGACTTAGGAGTAGAAAAAGCCTTGTGAATTGGTGACATCGGATTTCTTCTAAATCGGTTTAGAAAGAATTCGGATTTTTAGTGGGTTTACATAAATCTTTTATCAATAGAAATTTACTACTCAGCAAGGTTGGCGGGTTTTAGATATAGGAAGATGACTGTAAGAAAATTAGTATAAAAGCCTTTTTATGTCCATGAACACAAAACCATTAAAACTGAAAATTTTGCATTACATCATTTTATTTTACGAGCGATAGCGATCGCATAACTTATCGAACAATAACTTGCCAAGAATCTTCAAGAATAGAGTTCTTTAACGTTCATTCCCTAAAAATTGTCGGTCATAAAGTAGAGAAAATTTAAAAAAAAATGCTCAAATTAATTCCGTACTTAGTCACGGTTATTGTTTTTTTTTTTAATTACGTTATTTTGTCAAAATAATTTGATTATTATATTTAAGTTTTACAATGGATTTGCGTGATATTATTTTTTTCTTTTGAATTTATTTAGTTACTTTCCTGAATTTCAGGCAATACTAGTATACAAATCACGAAACAATAAAATAATCGCAATCGGATGAATATTATAGGAAATAATTTCATAACGCCATAGCTCACTATCCTATAACTATCGCGGGCACGCGCATATAAAATCCCCAAAGTTTCATAGCAATCGGACAAACGGTATGGCAAAAAAAATGTTCTCTTAAAACGACGCCATCTTTCTAAAAAACCGAACGTTTTTTGGCTTTGTTCTCCAAAGACAGAACAATTTCCAATAAACTCCCATACACGTGGAAAGCAGACAAATTCACTTTCGCTCAAATCCTTTTATGTTCCTTTAAATTCCTTAAGGCTTACATTGTTTAAGATTTCCCTGAAATCCAGTACCCCAAAACTGCAGTGTTACATAACTATTCAGTGTATATTGCAGACTCCGGTTCTGGATGCCAGACAGGCAAGATAAAAAAAAAACAGCTGTAAATTAAGACTTAACTAGACGTTGTGGACTGGCGTCTATTGCAAACTGTTCGTACAAAGTATTTAACAACAGCAAAGCTGCAGTAAATTCTCGGTATTAAAAGTTCACTTTGGTCAATAAACACATTGTATCAAGAGAGGTGCTCTAAGTTAAGAAGTATATCAGAAACTTTCTCCTTGATTCAGTGTTTATATGTTATGATTTACAAACATGATTTTTTTATTGCTCGACATTGTAAACTTGATGAAAATGATTTTTTTAAATCTCTAATGGTAATTTCTTCTTTATATGAAATAGCTATCCCGCTATTCGAATGCAATGCATCGTTGCTTCTTGTTGAGGTGGAATCGGAAATGTTATAATGTAGTTGTTAATTAGCTAATCGTAATACAATAGAAGATGAGAAACATTTATTTTTTATATGAATACCGCACAAGAGTCCTAACTGGTACCGTCAGGAGCCAGTTAGACTATGGCATACCCAATTGGGGTATGTGAGGCTGAAGGTAGAGGGGAGGGGAAGGAAATGGGGAAAAGGAAGGTGGGGAAGTGCCTGGATATTCAGATTTGGTCACCAAACACGGCTAAAGCAATGTTTCAATTCTGAATGGTGGTCTTACACAAGGTTAATACTGAGAATATCTTCTACTCTAAATTATTTTTAATAAATTAATTGTGAAACAACAAAAATTTATCAAATAAAATTTATTGGCGCACGCCGGGTTCGAACCCGCGGCCTTCAGATTGGATGTCTAGAGTTTTGTCTCTAGGCCACGCAAGCATACCAGACAAGTTTTGGTTTCTATGTAAACAGGTAATTTGTAATTTAAATTTACACCTATCATAATTGTTTCTAAAAAAAAACAATATTTAAAATTTTATATTTCATCATATTAAAAAAAAATAAAGTATAATTATTTTTTTTAAACGTATATATTTACTCGCAAATAATTCTCAAGTTGCCTCTAAAATCATATAATATTAAAATCTTTGATAGCCTATATTTTATAAATCAAAGCAAAAATAAATAAAGTTGCTCCTTCCCGAGGTCAACATTAAACATACCTTTTGATTACAAAAATAATTTTTCAGTTTGGTTGGGTATTCTGGCCTAAAATCCAAAACTACGTTTTGTATGAAACCGGCTGCGCACCCAATAAATAGCTTTAACACACTTTCTCTAAAATACAACCACACGGTTAGATTAATTTGGGCACGATCCAAATGAGGGTAAACACGACCGAGCCACGCCGAGCAAGGCTAGTTTGATTATTGTCACCCATTGAGTGAACAATTCGAACTTCTGAACTAAAATCGTATGTGGGTTTATAAAACAGACAGTTTTTCACATATATCCAAGAAAGATTTATTTATAATTAAGAATTAAAATTAATTTGGGTAGTAAACTAAATAGCTTTTTAAATAAATATTAAGAAAATCTTTATTTCAATTTACGTAGTGAAAAAAATGTATGAATAAAACAGGTTTCTTAATAAATATTTAAAAAATGTGCAATTAAAATTAAGTAGAAAGAAATAAAATAGATTGGTACATAGAATGGGTATATTTTTCTTAAGTGTTAAAAAATTCACGTCCAGTTGAAGACGCCATAACGCGGTTTTTGGCTCGGCTTGGTGTATTTTGGACTCGTTGAATATTAAACGGAGGGTGCCGAGCCACTTGAGTTTCTACATAGACGATAAGTTTTGCATCGGTGCAGGGGTTGTTTCGTTGTTTGGCTCGTTGGCTCAGTCGTCTTTTGTTTAAAAATCAAGCCACAGGTTTTATTCTATTAGGATTTCTTAAAGATTTATCTTTATGTTAAACTTAAATTCGTACGTTATTTAATGTGTACACCGCTTTAAAACCTTGTATTATTTAAAAGAGACAAGTTTTTTCTCGAAAATAATAAATGCGAGACCTGTAAAGGGTCTAAAATACAACCTAACGACATTTCTTATTAGGACCGCCTTATTCAAGTTTTCCTCCCAAGTAAGTGCATGTCTACGCACTTAAAATATAAGAAACTAATTTCATTTGTTTCGCGAGAAATATTTTTCATCAAATATTTTTTTTTATAAGTTCTCCATATTTGGATTCTAAAAATATTGTTTCATACGGTCAGGACGAAATTAACACTCTGAAACGTGCCGCAAATATACTATATACTATATATTATGCTTCCTTCGGATTACGAGTCGAAAGCCTTACCTTTCGACCACGCCGGCTGTGGGGAGGGGTTGTCTGGGTTTTGGCGGCAGATGAGTTTGCCCACCTATTGCGTGGCGGGCCGGATCGAGGGATACTGATTGAGGGAGACCTAATCTAGACCGCTCCAATCGGATTCTCGACCCTTCGCCTTGCACCGCAGTGGGAGGTATGGATTCATACGTCCGTCACACCCGGACACATTAACCCCCAGATTCCTACCCACCTCTATTACCCTTTTACTTCCCAGAAATTCTTCTACAAAGAGCCTCCACACAGCATCCCTAAAGATGGCATAGGCCGTATGAGTTTTTTTTTATCTCAGGTCTTCCTGTGTGGAGCAAAAGTAAAAAGGCAAAACACACCTCAAAATAATCTCGTAAATTTTTCTTTCAGTTGTAAATAAATTTCGGAATTGGAAAAAAAAGTTGTATTCGTATAGGTTTTTTTTTAATGTATAAATTCCAGTGGGTGCATATTAAGTACCTAGGTTTACACTTTACCCACATTACCGTTGTATAAAGGAAAAGTGATTTTTTTTTATTAATGTAAAAAATTATATTTATTTTATCTTAATTTAATTATTTTTTATTATTTTATTATTTTCTGTCTTATATTGGAGGCACTGCCGAAAACCAGCTGTATTCCAGGAGAAATCCTGAATTGTAGCTTTTCGTCAATAATCAATGAGTAATCAAAAATGTGTTTATTTTATTTTATTATTATTAATTCAGTTCTTTAAATTCAGTTCTCAAATTAAGTTTTTCTTCAACTCCCTTATAATACATAAACTCTGGGTTCAAGCACCAAAACTAATATTCAGATTTCTTTAAATTTATTTTGGGTCAAGTATTCATAGAAAACGAATAAATTTCAAGCGACATTAGCAAATTTCTGAAAAATGTGCCGGGAATTGGGCGTGATTCCGAAAACCGACGAATACGTAAATTGTAAAAAGATCCCTAACAATGTGACTATACGAATACTGTTGGCTTGTCGATAATCTTAAATTACTTGTGACGATAATGGGTAGGATCCCAGGCATTTTGCATAATGCCTTCAGCGTTTGTTAAAAAGGCAAAGAAAACCCTCCATACGTTTACTCGGTTCCATTTTCCACTCCGTCATGCTCACTTTAGATGTAAATAATTATAATCTCAAGGAAAATCAATCATGCGAAAAAACATTGTTCACGGTTTTTGGTTCGATCGATGAAATATAATTAAGTATTACTAAGAAGAATTGATAATATACATATTATATGGAATGCAGAAATGCTATTATTATGTATTTATTTTTTGTAACAGACAAACAGCTTATAATAGTATAATAAAACAAATTTAAAACTTTTTCCACTTTTAATTTATTGACCGTAACCGGTTTCAGCTTGTCAAAGCCATCTTCAGACTGGTGAAATATATTCTTAACCTAGTTTTATTATACTATTATAATGGAATTCCACCACGAATCATCAGTTTCTAAAATAGAAATATTAAACAGCTTATACATAAAAAAATATAAAGACATACGTTGTTAAATGATGTCAAACCAAAAAAGTCGCCTATCTAAAAGTTGATTGGAGATGGAGTTTTATTACATATTATTATTAATTTTAGGTGAAGAGGAGAAGCTCCGGTTACATTCCACACTCTTGTATTATTTTTCGATCGTGTTACTTCTAATCGATATTTCTGATGTGTATTGCTAAAAATGTCTATGTTTTGAAATTTTTCTGTTATATTGTGCACATATACGGGAAAATTGTGATTTTTTTCCAATGTTAGTTCTCTACGTGTCGTGTTGATCTCGTCGGAATATGAAGTTTTAGAGTTGGTTAACTTTTGAGGAGAAATTTTGAGATCACGAATTACATGCTCACGAATTGTAATTGATTTTTAATAAAAGTTTAGTGAAAAGATTTAAAATACATTAGATCACGACAAGTAAATAGTTTTAAAATACATTAGATCACGACAAGAAATTTAATAAATTAGTTTTGCATGATAGCAAGTTGTCGTGAAAAATGTCACGTGTATTAATTTTGTGTAGCGGGTATAAGTGTATATTGCTGCATAAGTGTTGTTGGCTTCTACGTGAAAAAGCATATTTGTATTTGTTTGTTTAAAGCACTATTTATTTATATTTTTTATTATTTAAGTTTTATTGATTAGGTACCTACCTATTATACAAATCAACAGTAAATTAAGAAACACTATGCCATGTAAATTTCTTGCTTTATCTATTGTGATCCAAGTTTATTTTGTAAAACTTCATTTTAATTTTTTTTAGTTTTGAACAGTTAGATAATGCCTTCAGAAGGCGAAACAGTTGACACAAGTAATAATAACTACACAGCTTAACTTGTTTTTTAAATAAACAAAAACTTTGAAAAGTATAAAATAATATTATTGAAAATATACAAACATATAAATTTTTGTTCGAATGAAGCAGTTACTTTGTGATGTGACATTATAATTTAAAATAAAACAATTACTTTGTATGCACCACTTTTATTTTTAGAGATTATACTGCCCTGAAGAAGATACGGTTGTAGAGAAACCCTGTCGGCATTAAGTATAAAACAATAAAAGTGGTGTATACAAAGTTATTGTTTTATTTTAAATATAAATTTTTACTTTATTTAAGTACATATAATTTTTTGTAGGTAAGTAATTTAAGTTAGTAATTGTTCTACCAGTATTCACTACCTATATAGATATATGTACGAGTATTTAATATTACGTTAAATTTGATTATTTTAATAAAATATATGTTATAACTTGATTTGAAAATCGGCTTATTTAAAAGTATGAGCCTCGACTTAAAATTACGCAGCTCAATTAACAAAAAAAGACTTGTGCTTTACCTTTAGATAACCTCCGTTGGAGAGCCGAAAGCCCTTTTGCTCGAGACTCTAAGGTTCCTAGTAAAAATAAAATAAAATTAAATGATTTGTATTTAAAAACTTATTGGAATAAAAAAGTAATATTTATTAGCAAGACACTGACTTATCACTTGATAAATATTATTTATATTAACGGAAATGTATGTAATCCATCATTGTATTGAATTCCTAGGGAATGTATGTAGTACCTAAAATCGCCCGGAAATGTGTGAAATAAATTATATTAGACATATTTCCTAGGAAATCTACACATTTCCTAAATAGCAATCGGAAATGTAAAACATTTAATAATAATATAACTATGAAGGGGTACTTTCTTTTGTGTCTCAAATCATGTTACACAAACCTAGCGTAGCCGCTAAACTACTTGCAAACTGGAATGTGTTTCTTGCCTTGACGCGAGCAGGTGATTTAAAGGGGGTACTTTTTTATATCACAAACCATGTTAATTACTTAAATAACAGACTGATTACTTACCAAATAAAAGTTTAACTTTATAAGAATATAACAAATACCTAAACAACGTGTTTTATTACAAAAAGCATTGTTACAGTTTTTGACGTTTTTTTAACTACCATACTAGGCTAATGCCCGTGTTTTGGTGGTCATACATAATAAATATATGAACTAAAAATACTTTTTTATAGAAGCAGATAATAAAAACTAGGTAATAAATAATAAAAAATAAGAAATAAGAATGCAGAAAAGAAAAAAAAAAACATATGTAAGGATAAATAAAACTAAATACAAATATAAAAATAATAGTGAGCTGAAAAATAAAGAGAGATAAATATTTTAAAGAAAGAAATAGAAATTTAAAATATTAAACATTGAGATTATAAAACAAATAAAATTATATATTATATTGATTTGAACGCAGGTTAAATTATGGTAGATATTATGTTCAAGACTATTATGTTTATGGTCACATTTTATTTCAGTGATATGAAACAAGTTGGAATAAAGCTGTGACAGGATAAATTTAACAATTTTTTGTTTTGTTTTTAATAGTGTTAAGAACTCGTGTATTCTTTAAAGAAAGCTCGTCCCTTTTCAAATATCCAATGTTGTAGACGGGTAATATATGGGTGTGATATTGGAATTATCTACAATTCCTAGAAAATGTATACTTTTCCCAGGATATGTATGTTTTATATAATTTTTAAAACAATATTTTATACATTTCCTAAATAGTTTCGGAATTGTATACATTTTCTAGGAGTTGTATACAATTCCTAGATTTCAACATTTCCGGTAACATTTATATTTTCAGAAAGTTTAAACAATTGTTTGGTGACCAAAAATGTAATAAATTTAAAGTTGGCTCCGAAAGTATTGGTGTAAGTACTATAAGTTGCGAATAGCGCATAAGAGTTCAAACTTCTCCCGACCGTCTCGAGTCCAGTGGGACTGGGTACTCCCTAATTGGGGTTTGTAATGAGGAAAATTATATGGAAGGAGTAAGGTTAAGAAGTACCTGACTATTTAGAACTAGTCACAAAACATAGAAAAAGCATCCCACATTCTGGATACGGATGGTTTGAAAATTTCGTTACCGGTTTTTGGAGAACTCCCCACTGGAATCATTTTTCAATTTGTGAGACTATTTGATTTGATAGTCAATAAACTGTGGTGCGCCCCCAGCCCGGGGCAATTCGCCTATTCCGGTAGGTACCTACTCAGGAAACAGGGTTATCGCCCGGGACAAATAATAATAATAATGAAGTGAAATAAAGCCCACAAGGCCCCGGAGATAACATTTCCTATATAACAACGGAGCAGATCCAATCATGCCAAATATCCGCAGAGAATGGGTACTCTCTCAATGGAAATATATGTGGGATTTTTGTTCCTGTGGTAAAATGAAAGTCAGAAAAGAACGAAGGATAAAAATTTAAGATTTGAAGGGGGGATCATGATTTAGAATTTATTTATATTGGATTACAACAAATTAATTCATTTTAACGGTTTCTTTTGGTGTTGGAAATAAAGCACCAGAAACTAAAAGCAAATAACAGTTTAACAAATAATCAATGTATATTATAAAAGAAAGTCAGGACGAGTTCCGGTATGATCAAGGGAGTTATATGGTGTGGTAGATCTCTATCCCCCCTCCAAAATGAGGGGTCCTGTTTTTACCTAAAGTGCGTGCTTTTGAAGATATAAGTGCTGGAAGTTTCGCCCTCTAGAAGTTTCAAGAATAGTCTTCCGCAAATTTCTAGAAGATTCGATAACACTGTAGAAAGTTCTGGAAGGAGTGGCGGAGTATGTTGGTGAGTCGAAAAGTTTCGAGAATGTTTTGAATGGTTCGCTAATCAATATATAATACGAAAGAAAGTTTAAAAAAAACGTGCGGCCCACAAGAACTTAAAAACTAGTCCCGGTAGGATCAATGGAGGTATATGGTGTTGTAGATCTCAATACCTCCTCCAGGATGAGGGTTCCCGTTTTTACCTAAAGAGCGTGCTTTTGAACATTTAAGTGCTGGAAGTTTCGCTCTCTAGAGATTTCAAGAACAGTCATCGGGAAAGTCCTAGAAGGTTCGATAAAACTGTAGAAAGTTCTGGAAGGAGTGGCGGAGTATGTCAGTGAGTGTTTGTGACAATTCCAAAACATTCCAGAACATCCCTAAATATTCTGGAATGTTGTGAAATGTTCGGGAATAGGGAATCAGGAACATCATTGTGGAACATTGAAGAACACTCTCGAATGTTGTCCTGAGCGAAGCCGGGTACCCCAGCTAGTGAAAAATAAATATTTAAACCAATGAAACTAAAAATTATATTTCCATGCTATCAACGGTATGATAAAACCTATATATTTTTTTTGGCTTTGCGTTATTTATCATCAATAGATTATCTCTGCCGGATACACTTTGAAATCAACACATAAATCAAAGTTGACATATCGATGGAATAATTTATCGAGTTGGTTTACGTTTATAATTTTTTTTAATCATTTTTCATTGCTTTTAAAATTGATCTCATACATTAAATAATTCAATTATATTACAACCATTCTCATTTCAGCTATGTTGGTTTTTAAATAGATGCTTTTTTTACTTTCTTAACTGTAAATTACTTAATAATACGTACCCATCCTAGAAAAAACATTTCATCATACACTTAAATAATAAATAAGTGGAAAACTAATGAATAGTAATTAAATTTAGAATCGCATTTGTGGTTTTTTGATTTAAGCTTTTGTTTTCGGGTAAATAAGTCGGAATTTTTAGGTCCAAAGATGGTCCAAAGGGTAAATAAATTTGACAATCGAAATGCTCAGATCCGAAAAAAAAAGTTTTTTTTTCTCAATGTGATGTACAGTTTACCGCTTGTACGGCGAGTATAGAGTGTATTGTGTATAATATTATGTAGCGTAAAGTAAGAATAATGTGTAGGTACTGTAAATGTTTTTAGTATTAGGTATTATATTCGCGAATACCTCACTAGAAGAACCACAATGTTGTGGTGTTCCGGTGTTTTATATTAAAATTTATTTACGTCGTGCTTAGAATCCGTGATTATTGGGATATTAAGAGTGTTGTTTTTTAGAGATCTTGTTCATATTGTTGATAGAAACAATAAGGAAATATCCATAAAAGGACCAGACCCTAGACAAACCAGGAAATTACTCGATATGGACAGAAACTCGATGAGGGAACTGGTAAGACTACTAACGGGACACTGCCATTTCAGGAGACATATGCAGATATTGGGAGTGGAAAACACCAGTAGATGCAGGAAATGTGAAGAGGATGAAGAAACTCCAATTCACCTATGGTGCCAATGTCCTGCCCTGGTGGAAACTAGGCCCAGATATCTGGAGAGACATACAGTAGAACCAGAAGACATTGCCACATATCCAATGACAACCCTGGTAAACTTTATTAAAGGGAGTGGGTTGTTATTAAAGGATTGAGATAAAATGGGAGATAGCAGAGCACAGTGGGACTATGGCCTAAGTACTCACGGGAACTACTTACAAACCGTCTCCGCCTTATAAAAAAAAGTAAGGAAATATTGAGATTTGATTTTCAGAAGTGAAGGATTTGCGATATTTGTTAATATTGTTTAACGTTATATAAAAAATCGTTACTTTACATTTAAAATGCAAAAAAGTTTTTTTTTACAAAGTAACATTTAAAAAATATATTTTGTAATAAGATTATGGCAACAAGAGCCTAAACTGACTGAAGATATTGGGACCAATGAGGTATCCCCAATTATGAACGTAACGTTTAAAAGATATATTGTAATAGGATTATGGCAACAAGAGCCTAAATTGACCGAAGATATTGGGACCATTGAGGTATCCCCAATTGTGAACAAAACGTTTAAAAGATATATTGTAATAGGATTATGGCAACAAGAGCCTAAACTGACCGAAGATATTGGGACCATTGAGGTATTCCCAATTGTGAACGAAACGTTTAAAAGATATATTGTAATAGGATTATGGCAACAAGAGTCTAAACTGACCGAAGATATTGGGACCATTGAGGTATCCCCAATTGTAAACGAAACGTTTAAAAGATATATTGTAATAGGATTATGGCAACAAGAGCCTAAACTGACCGAAGATATTGGGACCATTGAGGTATCCCCAATTGTGAACGAAACGTTTAAAAGATATATTGTAATAGGATTATGGCAACAAGAGCCTAAACTGACCGAAGATATTGGGACCATGGCATCCACAATTTTGTGAGTCTGGAGGAAGTAAAGGTATGAAGGTAATAAGTAAAGATGGCGGTTAATTTCTTTAATTAAGTTTGCAAATTCACTAATTTCTTCCTACGAATTTTAATCAAATTATTTCACTCCTTCCACACCAATACTAAGCTAGATTTGTCACTTTTCAAACTTGAAATGCTCAGAGATTTGATGTGTTCTAAAAACTTTGTACTGCTGTAAATCTAATATTTTGTAAAATTTGGTTTTGGTTATTGCGGGTATGCCTCCATTATCCATAATATTTAAGCACCTGAACCAGAGTTCTATCAACCGCATCCAGCAAGATCGCAACAACAGCAAAAACCGCAACATGTTAATTTAAGACAAAAATAAACTGGGGTAAAAGTAATAACCATAACGTTATTGTCTTTGCCCTCTTCTTCTGAAAGTAAAAGTAAATTTCTAAGATTTATTTCCTCTTGTTCTTCTGGTACTCGTACTTTGCTACCTAAGACTTTCTTCTATTTTACATTTTCCGTTAACCAGTCGTATGTCTTACTAATATTATAAACGTGAACGTTTGTATGGATGTATGTATGTTTGTTACTCTTTCACGAAAGAACTACTGAATGGATTTTAATGAAACTTTACAATAATATAGGTCATACATCAGAATAACATATAAGTTATAATTTATATGGCTAGCTATTTTCCAAATATTAAAAATAATATTTATCTACTGTTTAATATAAAATGTCAAAATTTCAAAATGACATTTTTGCAAAACAATGATTGTTAAATCAAAATTCTATTTTAGAATTTATTTAAATTAGTGAATTTATTTGAAGTAGTCGTCTAATACTTTGAATCGAATCAAGATTTATACAAATTTAAAATAAATAGGTTTAGAATTTTGGTAAAAACGTAGTTGGGACCTTGGAAAAGAAAATAGTTTACTCGAAGAAGTAATCCTAAGTAAGACTAAGTCGCGGGCAGAAGCTAGTACTGAATTGAAGTCAGTTTTGTATCTAGATTACGAAGACAAACTTTCTAATTAATGTACTTTCGGTAAGTTGGATCGTGCTTTTGGTAAGTGATAAGTAAGAGCGTATTTTCTCTAAGTATTAATGTATCTACCATATTCTCGGTACGCGCGTTTAATTCGGATCTGTTCCATAAACAGGTATTATACTTGTAAGTTACTCTGAGCAATTAACTTGTTGGTTCAAGTATTTAGTAGTAGGCTAAATCTGAAGTATAATTTTCATCTTGTATAATTTTGGTGTAATAAATTCAAAGATTTAGCTAAAGTTGTTCGTGAGTAATTCGCATTTTAACCCCGAAAATCGATCAATTCAATTAAGTTACAGTGTAATGTTTATTATACATCTAACTACAAAACGAAGGAAAACAGTCTTAACAATAATTTTTAAAATTACAGAACTCAAAAGATTTATTTTAAGAATCTATGTCGGTATTGTTTGTATTTTTAAGCATTAAATAACATCAACATTTCGATACTACTAAGAATCTAGTCAAAGCTGTGTTTGATGACAAAGGCCAAATTAAGGGATTTTTTCTATCAGATTTTTTTTCTTTCTTCTTGTCCTTCCGTGTTACTTAAAACAAAAAAGAAAAAAAGGAAAATCTATCTCTCATCCTAATTTTCTTCAAGCGAGTCGATAAAGCAATTAACTTATTTTTAAAATGCGTATATCGTTTAGTCACATGGAAATTTTAGAATCGTAGAAAATGGGGGAATAAAAAAGATAAAAAAACAATTGCCGAAGCTACATAGATCAGTATTTTATCAAAAAAAGCGCCGTTTGACCCATTTTATTACATATATCATTCTTTCAGGGATGTATTAAATTTAACGTACTTTAATTAAAATGTGTAATTGTTTTGTTTAAATGTTTGACAAATGCTCGATAAATATCTAAAATTTTCATGTTAGCTAACATCCGAAAGGTAAATTTCATTTATGTATTGTTTTCAAGTTTAATTTGTAGAACTCCATTAAAAATTTATTTTTATGTAAATTACAATAATATTTTTAAATATATTTTTTTTTTGTGTATAAGGCAATTCACCCTAAGAAGAGTGGTATGTGAAAAATATAAATTAAGAAGGTAAATTTTCATATTTTGAAAGGAAATGATTCTGAGGCAACTACGTTTTTTTATAAATGCTCTTAGCTTCACAAATCAAATAACCATAACAGTAATAATGAAACACAAATATTATTAATATACTTGATGTTGGTTATATAACCCACTGTGTATCATAACTGTTCTGATGTTTCCATATTTTATTACAATCTAAATTCTAATTGGTGGTCTTCCATAAAGGCGATACTGAAAGTATCTACCACTCTGGAACGTGCCTCAAATATACTACATATTATTTTTAATTCATTAATTGGGAAAAAATAGAAATTAATCAAATAAAATTTATTTGCGTGAGTCGAGAGTCTTACCCCTCGACCACGGTGGCCGTCATGTAGGTAGGTACCTGCGCAAGATGTGATTTGCATCCGTAGGTGAACCACGGAGGTCGTCAGTAGTCAAAAGACAGAAGCGTATCAATGAATGTGAATGAAGCAAGGAGTGTGTGTCAAGACAGAAATGTGTCGCGATCCTACCTACACTGATTTATTATCATTTTTGTAAATTATTATTTAAAAATTGTCAAGATAATATTTTGGAGGCGGATATGGGTGCCGCGCCGCCCCGGGAACCATATTGGATAACCAACATTCAACATCACGTATAGTCAAGCGTAATAAATTAAAACAAATAAAATTGTAAATTTATCAATATATCCTATTTTATAATATGCATTACAATTACAATGCATAATAAATGTAAGCTATTAATAACACCAGCTAATTATCAATCTTTCATAATAACGGTTATTGTGCATTCTTGTTAGAGGGTTAATATAGGATTAAAAGGACGTCCCTTTGAGCCAGGTCCTTAGTAATAATACTAGAAGGATGCCTGTACTGCCTCACTGAGTTATTAATTGTACCTACAAAAATGTAATTTACGGGTAGGCATGTCATTCCTTTGGGGATTACTTTTCACCAGGACTGAAATAATAATACAAAGGTGCTTTCGCTGTCAAACCTACTTTTGAAATATACAGTAATTTATTTAAGGGCACGACATTCCTTTGGGTTCCTTTAACACTGTATACATATTTTACTTTCACTAATTCCCTTGTGGTTTTTATTTACGCAAGTCTAACGAATTGATTGGCATTCCTTAACACATCGAAATAAATTCTAGAAAAGAAACGTGTTTACAATGTTAAATATAGATATTAGATATACTTTACATAATTCAAATATCTATCTAGGAACAAAATTCTTTAATGAATTATCAGAAAGAATAAGATTCGATAATAATAACTTAAATAATTCAAATCACAACTAAAAAAAAAATCTGGCCACTTTAATTAAAATAAATAAATAACAAAAAAAACAACAACAAAAAAATTGTAATATCTAAATAAATAACACCCCTTGCCGTACACAAAATAAAAAGGCAACTAGAGAGGCGAGACCATTTTGGACTATTGGACCATGAGACCATTTTGGACCGTTTTGAATAAACAAAACCTCTGCTGTAGGTCACCCCAACTAGTTTGCTTCGTTTGTTAGTCTTGGCGGCGGAAGCGTCTGCCCACCAACTGGATGAGAGGCCGGATCGGCAGAAACGGATTGAGGGAGACCCTTTCACCAGGACTCTCTCGGAACATCGCCTTGCACCTCAGCGGGATGGATGAATTTATGTGTCCGTCACTTCTGTTTTTTTATAAATTCTCAGATTCCACCCCTCATATCCTTTTCCTTCCCAGAACTTCCTCGTTTACCTTTCCTTAATATAACCTCCACACGGCATGCCCAAAGCTGTTTTCTCCAGGGTCTCCCACGTGGAGCTAATAAAAAAATGCAAAAGTACTAGAATGAAATGTTACAATATGTACACACAAATTTTTCCTTACTGTAATTACTTATTGGAATAAATAAATTACTAGAAAGAAAGCATACGTACGTATAGAAATATTTATGAAGAAGTTCGTAGCAAATTTATTAATTTAATTTTTGATTGTAGAAAAAAAATAGCATTATGTGATTAAAAAAATAGGTGCATTCTTTTTTGACATGATCTAGGATGTAACAGTTTTTTTAAAATTACAATTTGAAAATCAATTTGGGATGAAGAGCGGATCAGACGAAAAGCTGAACTAAGATGACCTATAGCCATGTTACAAATATGAATGTAGTTTATAAGAAATAATGGAGGTTTAGATGGAGTGTAAGGAGAATAAGACACGAATGTCAATGGTAGAAAAAGGCGCGGAAGACAAAAGGAGACATGGCGCGGTCAAGAAAAATAAATGCTTGAGTATATAATTAATTTAAGAGGGTATTACCAGAGAATACCGGAAATTAGTCACTATTAAATCAAATTCTAGACTATTGACTCTTTTTTGCAAAAAAACATAAATTGATTTTGGCAGATTGTTATTTTATCGAGGACACGCAGCTTTAAAATTTTGAAAAACGAAGTTTATTTTTAATATACTAAGGTTATACCGTTGGTCGTTGGCAGATTTGTTCAATTTTCAAACGATAGATTCAATTAAACAACACAAATTTCAAATCATATAATCATACAACAAAATAAATCAATACATAATCTGGTCAACACGGTTTTAAGAATTTTAATATTAGTTAAATTAAAATTATTAAAAAATAAATCCGAGAACGTGTTTTGAAACCAAAATACCTCAGCTTTTCTATTTACTTAAGGTCTTAATCTAAAATATTTCAATTTTTTTAACACACTTATTTATTATTGAAAAATTATAAATACTTACGATCAAATTTTTAATTTAAAAAAATTGATACGGGGAATGATCGATCTTTCTCATTGGAACCTCCCTGTACTGTTGCAAGCATTTTTAAATTTTTATTCTCAGCCGCTGGTCAATCGCTCTTACAAATAGCCCGCTATATTAGGAGTCAAGACAGCGCAAAGAGAACATTTGACGCGAAAGTGAATAGTGGAAGAAGTCGGGGATGCACGAACAAGCGTACTAAGTACTTGAGTCAGGTAATGTCAAGATTCAGAATAATAATATAAAAGAATGCTTGTGACGATGCATGAACGTGAATGAAGAAAGGAGCGTGTGCCAAGACAGTGTATATAAACCCCCCTACCTACCCTATTGGATTATATGCCTTTGATTTCATCTCAAATAAAACATAAATAAACCAATAAATGTATGTATTTGTTTGACGTTCATTGCCTTTTCCGTGTATCCTAATAAATTAGTGATGTATGGCACAAGATACAAATAATGATAAAATCCCCTACTATAGCGCTCCCTGAATTTTCCGTTGATTTATGTTTAGGATCGCCCTTTCGATTAAATTATTCAAGTAATTTATTCTGTATCTATAGTGGTTATGCGGATTCCTCATACGTCGGTAAGGAATCGACATAAACCGAGTGTTGTAAGATCCTGCGCACAAAAGTAAAGATCGCTAAAGTGAGGAACGGTTTGCAGCGCAGTTGATTGTGGAACTTTTCGACGTAGGATTTTACAGTGTTCGATTTATGTTAGTTCCTTGCCGGCCCTTGAGTGAGCCGTCTTACAGGCAAAAAAAGAAAAGTCTAAAAGACCGAATGATCCTGTTTCTAAACTTTGTAAAAACCGAATTGAATCCCAAAAATAAGTTCGTCTAATTTTGCAAGACATTCACAACGAATATCAAAATATTTCTCTTCCCCGTTCCTTTTCTTCACGTCTCTCTTTAGCATCATAATAAACCCCGATTCATTGTCACCGTTGACTTTCAAATTGTCTATTGTGACAGCGGTCTTACCAGCCAACTTCGTTTTCTACACCATTACGACGTTATAGCTAGATCGAACCGTTTTGGAATTTGCGGTTTTCATTTTTTTAAATCAATAATTTTGAATGAAAAATTTTACAAGCACATATTTTTGGTACCTACGATGATCAGAATCAGAAAAATAAACTTGAAATCTTCCACAGGTTTTAACGATTTCCAAAGTTTGTGAAAATACTCCATTCTCAAGCATTTCGAAAATTAATGTCTTTCAGTATCTTTAAGCTAGCCCATCATTAATCGGTACAAAATTTACAAATCAAGTCAGATACATCGAAGCACAAATTAAGCGACAATAAAAGCGATATATTTTTCATACACGATGATTATTTTGTGAGCGATTTATGTTTGAATAACGTACATTTAATAACAGATTTTTATGTTGGAGTCAAAGGAAGCTACGTAAATATTACCTATGTATCGGAGTATTGAGAGTTTGAAAGGATGAGATAACAAAATGTTAGACAATTTTGGTCGTAAAAAAGCGTTCGAATTTTACAACCATTATTTTGTGCCGAATTTTTATTTCCTTTTTGATCAGAAAAAGGCTTATGTTAAATTTATTGATTGATTTGAGTTGCCAATTACTATTTAGATAAATGAGCCGTAGAATGAAATAATTATTAGCAGACAAATTATTATTAGCGTTCCGTGTTCGATTCCTAGTAGGATTTTCAAATGTTGTTGGGTTATTCGTAACCCGGAAATGTTTGTCTTTTTTTTATAAAAAAAAAATTAAAACAAAATTGTTTATTATACTATAAAAAAAATTAAAAGCGTAAAAAAATATCTGTAAGAATTTTCCTCGATAAACTTTTTTCATTCTTATAAATTCACAAAAAAAAATAAAGACCACTTCCTCTCAAAAATCGAGCATTTCAAGACTCCATTTGACAACCGAATTTTATGCCTATTACCTATATTCGTGGTGACATAAAGTACACTAAGAAAATACGCATTTTCGGCTTGTGGCTTCCTCTTCAGTGAGTCGTTTATATCGACTATCTACCTTAACATTTTAGTGATATAAGAAAAATCTTTGAAAAATCATTAGGCAAATATTAACCAAAATAATGCTGCAGTATACGAATATACTCGTACTAACTATACGAAAAACTTTTTCTTTGTCTGCCTGCGCGTAAAACTTTGACAGATTTAAACAAATGAATGCTACACGGAGAAAAATATTATTCTAAAATACGATCATTTATTCGTAAAAACGGCACTGAAGTTCTCACGAACAAATTAACAGTGTTTCAATGTTTATTGGCGGGGAAATGTAAGCATAGTTTTTTGGAATACGTACAAAATTACGGATACCAACAAATTATTCTTTCATGTTCCCGCCAATAAACATTGTTGTTAATTTGTTCGTAAGAACTTCAGTCCCGTTTTAAACCGTTTTTACGAATAAAATGATCATATTTTAGAATTTCATTTTTCTCCGTGTACAATTAGCAGGTAAAACCCCGCCTTCGCCGAAACTATAGTATGAAAATATCGGTGATCGGATAACTCAGAATGAATTCAACTAAACACCTCCTTTGAAAAGCCACTAAAAGTGAAGAAAAAAACATATACAAAATTGGTTAAATAGGTTATGTTAAGTTAGGGTTTGGGATATTTTTCAATATTTTATTATTATTTGACACTAAACGTAGCGAACCATTTGGGGTGACCTATGGCAGAGGGTTATCCAATAAATGGTTCCCGGGGCGGCGGTACACATGCCCGCCTACAAAATTGTGTAAGACCACCATTCAGAATTAAACCGTTGCTTGAAATGGCTTTGGCTGTGTTCGGCGACCAGATCTCAATAACCAGTTATCTTTCCCATCTCTTTTTTCCCTACCACCTTCAGCCTCACAACATACCCCAAATTGGGAATTCCTTGGACTCTCTGGCTCCAGATGAGGGCAGTTGGAACTCTTGTGCGGTATTTACATTATATTTTATATATATTTATTATATGACAAGAATGTGACACGTAACACGCCGACCACATTAAAACTGTTTAATTTAAAACTTGTCAAGTTAAGCTCTACTTGTAAATGAACTGATTTTATGAGCTGATAACAGTTGCATCAATCTAAAAATTGAGAAAAGTACAAAATTTTACGATGACAGAGATTACTGTTCCAGAGATGTTACTGCTGTATTACAGAGGATTTCAACTTAATATTTTTTTACGATTTCATATTAAAAAATACACTAAAATTTTCACGTCTTTCTTCCAGTCTTTTAATCACTCATTTTGTCGTTGTGTACTTTTTATTTATTTATGTATATAGATACAAAAGAAAGTACAAGTTACACATTAGGAAGCTTTGCCTGTCCAACTAGGAAAATTTCCCGTTCCAGGACAGACAAATTGACAGGTTTAGTTCATATTATTCCTTAAGTACATAATTGCAAACAAAAATAAAAACAAAGATAAAAACAAGAAAATTCTTTTTTTTTTTTAAATTGAGTTGTGTTATGAAGAAATATATAAAAAAGATACATACATTTTTTTTGTGACTATGCAAAAAAGTAATCTGTTAGCATATTAGCTATTCGGATTTACCGAATTAACCTGGTAACAAATAATATATTCAGAATTACAGACTATGGGATAAGTATGTAAGTTGGGAGTGTTGAAAAGTGTAAACAAGGTATCTGATAACAAGATAGAGGAATAACAATAAGATTTACAATATAAAGATATAGAAATGTGTTGAGAAGTGTGAACTTATAATACATATAGATATAAGCATGATTATTTTCACTAATTTAAAACATGTTTTCAGTACAAAATATATTATACGACAATACGAGTATACATCGCGCTCATGTCTTGAACAACTCATGCTGAAATATAAAAACAATAACTATAAATATAGAATATAAACAGAAAGTATGAATACAAATAAATAGTACCTGATTTAGAGCTACTTTGGTAAAGATATTGTGAAATTGTTGCATTGCTTCGTACGTCATACATGCTGTGTTATGTATATTTATTATAAATAATCACCGCTGTAAGGTACCAAGTTTCACACAGCTAGTCTAGTGTGTGCGTGCATGATACGACGCAGTGATTTACCTACTCTGTGCAGAAGTATGAAGGGGCGCATAACCATAAAATCCCAGGTATAAAAACATCAAAAAGGATGACGGAACATTGCGAAGCAATATCGGACTCAATGAAGTGTGGTAGGAATTTTTATATAGTTATCTGGAAAGTTGGTGATTTTGTTTATCAGTTAAACAGCATATGTTCACTTTCAACTCTCCCTAAGTCCAGAATCCAATCATTGACTAATTTACGCAGGACGTTTGCACTTTTCAATTTCCAAGAACCGGGTATAAGATTGAACATTTTTGGACCTAGGTAAGAGTATTGTCTTTGAGCAAGAGATGTCATAGTAGTAAGTGGAACAATTGGTTTCCTCCCTGCATGTCGGGTGTCGTGATAATGTACTACGGAGGGGAAGAGGTGACGATATTTTTGCGTGTGTAAAATAACTTTTCTTATGAATAGTTGCCTCACATCCAGAACTCCTATCTCTTTGAATAAATCATTACTGGGGTATCTAAATGGTTTTTTAAGAATGACCCTTAGAAGTGATTTTTGTGCTTTGGCTAAGGGGTCCAGTATTGATTTGGCACATCCTCCCCATCCTAAAGATGCATATTCAAGTAATGAGTTGCACATGGCATAGTACATTAGTTTCAGATCTTTGGCGCGTAGAATATTTCTAGTAGCCATGAAAAGATGCGTGATTTTTCTGACCTTTGTGGAAATTGAGTTGATATGTTCATTCCATCTCAGATTCTTGTCTATGATAATTCCTAGATATTTTATGCTATCCACATGTTCTAAGGTATTGCAATTGCAAATGTTTGTGTCATTACAATGGTGTATAATGATTCTTTGCGTTTCTCTTGGTTGTCCCGCTTGAGTTGCACTGAAGTGGATGAATTTAGTTTTGTCAGTGTTGAGAGTGAGAAGATTATTGTCAAGCCATTGTTTTACCTTGTTAATGCCAATTTCTGAATTATTATGAACTTCATTCCAATTTTTGCCTTCAAATACTAATACCGTGTCATCGGCAAAGGTGATAATGTGATCGGCAAATGAACTGTTACATAATTCATTTATATAGATATTGAATAAAAGTGGTCCTAGAGTGCTTCCTTGAGGTACACCAAAGTTAATATCAGCTGGATCGCTTAGAGTATTGTTAATATTCACCCTTTGGCTCCTATTTCCTATATAACTACCTAACCACTTAAGTAGCTGACCCTGAATGCCGATGCGCTGTAATTTTTTTAAGAGAATTTTGTGTGAGATAGTGTCGAAAGCTTTGGCTAGATCTAAAAAGAGCGCAATGCATTTTCTTCCTTTATCAATATTGTTGGAGATGATGTTCGTCAGGTTTGTAATGGCATTTTCGGTGCTCAATCCTGGTCTGAAGCCGTATTGTCTATTGGAAAAGATGTTATTTTTTTCAAGGTAATGACTAAGACGATTCTTGACGATTTTCTCAATAATTTTCGAGACAGAATTGAGCAAAGAAATTGGCCGGTAATTTTGTATCTGCGATTTATCTCCATTTTTGTGAAGCAGTATAACGATAGAGTGTTTTAAATGATTTGGAAATTTTCCTGAATCGAAGCTTAGATTGGAAATATATGCGATTGGAGTTGCTATGAAGGATTTAGTACTTTTGAGCAGAATTGATGAGACGTTATCAGGACCACAAGCATTCGATGACTTGAGTTCGTCAATTATTATCATGACTTCGTTTGAAGTTGTTTGGATACTGTCTATTTTATGACCGAAATTAGAGATGGTTAAATTAGCGAGATCGGACTCTGTTGTATTAAGATTGTTGAGAATTTTTTTCGCGAGTGTGACTCCTACTGACGTGAAATAATTATTGGCAAAATTCGCAATGATTTTTGGGTCTGAGGTGTTTACGTTATTGATGTTCAATGATTTAATATCGGAAGATTTATTTATTTTTGTTTTAGTAATATTGCGAAACGCATCCCATAAACGTTTTGGAGTACAGTTATTTTCGTAAATAAATTTTTTATAATAATTTTCTTTCACCGATTTTATTAGTTTTTTGCAAAAGTTTCTATATTTTTTGTAATGAGCTTGTACTGTAATATTCTCTGGGCACCTATTCGCCTTTTCATGAAGTTGGTTCCTAATGTTAATCGATTTGATAAGGCCAGGGGTGATCCATGGCGTGAGTTTTATTTGCTTATGTGGTATAGGTTTATTGGTTGTGTGTTTAGATATGTATGAATGTAATGTAGTGATAAATTTATTCATTGATGAGTCGGCATCAGTTTGGTTTAGAACATTTTGCCAGTTTTCTGAGCTCAAGTCCTCGATTAAGTTATTATAGTTTATTCTTGCAACATGTTTAATTTTAGCAGGATTAGGAGGTTTGTTTTTAAGGCAGAGTGCTGTTGTATAATGATCTGAGATTGTAGAGTGAATGACAAATGAGTCAACATGGTTAATTTTTTTGACGTTGATGTGGTCAAGACAAGATTTACTCCTGCCCTGCTCACGAGTAGGGCTGATAATTGTCTGAATGAACCCGTTTTCAGTTAGCAGACATAGGTAATCGTTGGATTGGCGGTGGTATTCGGTAATCGTATTGATGTTGAGGTGGCCTATAATTATTTGTCGTTCTATTTTTTTTGAGCTGTTGATAATTGATTGGAGTGAATTCAGAAAAGTGTCAATATTTTGAAAAGATGGTGATCTGTATATTGCAAAAATGCATAAGTTATTATTCAATACAATTTTTAAGCAGTTGGCTTGTGATAAGAATATTTCATCAACTTGAGCTTGAAGTCCGTCTCTGATGTAGACAACAATTCCGCTAGACTTATTGAGATATATATTTGTGTGGTGTTCAGAGTAATTGTGAATAACTTTTGAGGTGTAATCTTTATTAAGCCAGCATTCAGATAAAATTATTACATCAAATTGGTAATTGAATTGATCCAGAAAAATTAAAAAATCGTCAATATTAGAAATGCTTCTTATATTTTGGTGTATAATTTTAACACCGTAAGCACACCACTTATAGTTATTTAGATTATTCAGATCATCAATGACATTCATGTTAAGGTCTATACCGGAATCATTTCCGGTATCATAATGCAATTGAATCATAAGTATGTGTTGGCTGTGTGTTGAATAAAAGTTGGTTCCCGAGTAATAAGTGATTAAATGCGATTTCAAATGTAGTTACAGTGGTAAATGTGTGTAATATAAAATATATGGTATAAATGATGTAGTTAGATGTAGTACTATGAATGAGATAGCAAGAAGCAAAGACAAAAAGGTAGCAGGAACTGCGTGATATCAAATGAATTCCAAAACGGTAGTACATGATACAAATATGAGAAATATATAATAGTAAATAATACATAATGTAATTAGATGTAGTACTATGAAAGAGATAGCAAGAAGCAAAAACAAAAATAATAGTAATAATAAGGTAGCAGGAACTGCGTGAAATCAAATGAATTCCAGGAAGGTAGTAGAAGATACAAATACGAGAACGAGACATAAATGCACGGGTCAAGACATACCTCGAAAGAATAGCCATTAATTCTAATTTATCAAAGGGTAGCCAATTTGCTTTCGTCGGAGATAGTAATGGCATTAGTTCCCTCGTTTTTGCGAAGATAGATCTGGCCCCCTTTAATCCAAGCAAAGCGATATTGTTTCTGCTTCGCCGCTGTACGTGTCTTGTACCACAGCTGTTTACCGCGAAACGTCAGTTGTTCTGAAATGAAGATCGGCGAGCAGGAACCAGCTATACCGATGTTTGAGGTGTTCAATTTGTCATCTAGATTCTGTTTGTTTTTGTTGAAGGTTTTTACGTCTGTTAACAGGTGTTCTCTTGCTATGTTGGTTTTAAATTTAACAATGATTTCTCTCGGATGACTATTGTTGTTTTTTTTTGCTGCGCGATGAATGGCATCAATGTCCTTTGTGTCAGTGGAGGACTTTGTTGTTTTGCAGATATTGAATAAAACGTCTTGTAGATTTTCTCCTTTGATTTCTGGGATGCCTCTTATTTCTATGTTGTTCGCTTTGAGTTCCCTTTCCTGCATGTCCACACATTTTTCCAAGACATAAATCCTAGCTTCCAAGGTTGAGTTCTTTTTAGTGAGTTCATCATTCTTTAGTTCGATGTCACGGATTCTAGCCATGAAATCCTCATATTGAGAACTCATAAATTGAATACTTTCAAGTATTTTGGTATTTTGGTCTAGAATATCATTTTGTTTTTTTTTCCAGATTAGACGTCTTGTTCATGACTAGATCTTGAATATCTTTTAGATTGGTCGGTATCTGAGTGGCGAGCGCTGAACTAGTATTGGTAATTTTTTTATTCTGCTCCAACGGTTCAGTATCACTGTTTGTCTGCAGCGGGCTAGCAGCGCCGGGGCCGCCGGGCGTGGCTGAATTGCATTGCTTGCACATTTGTTGAGATCGCCGTTCTTGATTAAGTCTACGGTATGTATTCTCGTTAATACCTCCGCAAGTTAAATGAAATGTGCCTTTACATGCGGCGCACGAGAATTTTAACTCCCCAGTGAGTATAGTTACTGAGCACACTCGGCAATGCATCTTGAATTAATGTTTTTGTACGCACTACCCGCGTTTAAGCAAATTGTACTGTTATAGTTTTGCTGATTAATCTCGATAGGAACTTTAAATCACACGGATGTTATAAAAATATTTTAGACTTTTGTAGTACGAACATTTATCACTCCAAGTAACTTTTTTAATTTGAGCGTTTTGGTTTTTAAAATACACTTTACTACGGAGCAAATTAATATGAACTAGTCACAGTAATAGATTGTTGTTGATATCCAACATTCGAAATATACGTGAATTATTAAGATAAACATTTTATATGAAAACACGACTAACAAACGTTACTGTAGTCTGAATTAGGAAGGAGGTAAGTATCTATCTATGTATGTGGTGGACCCATGATTTATTGCACTAGATGACTTCTACCCTAATGACGCCACTGCTTTATTTTAGGAGCCCCTTTGCGGCAAGGGTGAAGCTTTTCGGTGCCACTGAGCTTTATGGTCTTTTTAAAAACAAGTGCATTTGATAGCAGTCTGGCAACATGTATTGTTATTTTAAAAGAACTCAGACCAAAACCGATTATTTCTGGAAGAGCCATTTGGGATAACCGTGCGCGGAGAATAAGTGTACGCGATGATGTTTGCGAAAAATGCGTGCATGTTTTTGCGCTCATTTCAGAATTCTGTAGCGCTTTGGGTCACATTGAAGCAGGCCCTACGTAGAAAATAAAAATAAAGCAGGTTAATTTTTAAAAATTGGTTTGTTTTTTATTGTTTCGTCTCTGTTACCGATTGGTGCTATTGTGTAACCGATTGTGATAAATCCACATCATACATCCGTCACTCTTGGGCACACTGATTCCCACCCGTCACACCTTTTTGCCTCCCAAAACTTCTTCTCCTACCTTTCTTCAAAAATACCCTCCACACTGCATCCCCAAAGATGTCTTTGGTCCTAAGCAATATTATTTTCCTCAGGGAGATTATTTTCCTGTGTGGAGTTAATGTTAAAAAAATATAGTTGGGAACGGTTGGTACTCTACACGGAGAAAAATGTTATTCTAAAATACGATCGTTTTATTCGTAAAAACGGTTAAAAACGGGACTGAAGTTCTTACGATCAAATTAATAGTATTTCAATGTTTATTGGTGGGAAAATGTAAGAATAATTTGTTGGTATGCGTACGAAATTACGCATACCAACAAATTAATCTTACATGTTCCCGCCAATAAACATTGAACCCCTGTTAATTTGTTCGTAAGAACTTCAGTCTTATTTTTAACCGTTTTTACGAATAAAATGATCGTATTTTAGAATAACATTTTTTCCGTGTACTGCAGTGTTCACATAAAAAACTAACCCCGAATAGCAGCGGGTATAAGTCAGTATAAATATTATTTTATAAGTTAAGAGGAATATAGACGCCAGAAATATTTGACTTCTTACCCCTTTAGAACTCCGCGTGTTTTTGTTACTGTCTACACGAGGAAAGTGGAGCCAAAGTTGTTTTTATTTGAATGAATAATTTTACATTATGAATAAATAAAGGTTAGTCAATGGATCGAGCCAAATACAATCTTAGCCATAAAGGGGTATTTTTTAAAAGTTTTTTTTTTAAATTTAACTTCATATGTATCTAATGAAAAAACAAATTATTTACTACTTTACGCTTATATTTTTTGTAACGTAATTAATAATTTTATCTTAATTCCAAAATATACAAAAGGTAGGAAAAGCTTCAATGTCTCCATAGCATATTTTATCATATTCACAATAAAAACCGATTCGGAATAAAGAAAAATCTAAATAGTGATTTGGAGTATAACTTCATCTTAATAAATTTCGAAATAACATAACTCATTCAAAAAATATTACTAGCACCCATCGACATTTGGACTCGTGACCTCCGGATTCGTAGCCAAGCATCGTAAGAACTCAACTACGGAGGCAGTCAATAATCAAGTCAGGAATTATTGAAGAGTACGAATGTGTGGGATGATATTATATTTGTGTAGTGAAATGAAGTAGTGCGTGCCGAGACGGAATCATGTGGCATTCCATCCTTTCTGCCTACCGCAAGGGGGAAAAGGCTTGATGTTTAGTTAATTATATAATAAATACTTTAAAAAATCAATCAATATAATAAAAAATACGTCTACGAAGGCTATTTATCTCTTTGAAATCCATGGCCGGAATGAACGCCAACGGGAGATAGTTGCCGCAACTCAAGACACTCGTATGCGGGCGTCTTACATTAATATTATTTGGTTTATAATTAAAGCCATTGACCAGCGGCTGAGAATAAAAGTTAAAAAATGCTTGCAACTGTACAGGAAGGTTCCGATAAGAAAGATCGATTATTCCCCTATCAATTTTTAAAATTAAAAATTTAATATCGATTTATTTCAATAAAAACATGCTTTAATATGTACCTACATTAAAGTAAGCAATAAAAATGTGTACTTCTCGTAAGTATTTCTTGATCATAAGTATTTATGATTTTTCAATAATGTCTGTACAAAATAAGTGTGCAAAAAAAATCAGAAATATTTTAGTTTGTAAGGCCTTAAATAAATAGATAAACTGAGGTATTTTCGTCACAAAATACGTTCTCGGGTTTATTTTTTAATGATTTTATTTTAACTATAATTAATATTCTGAAAAATAGCTTTACTAGATTGATTTATTTTACTGAATGGTTGTATTTTTCGAAATGTGTATTGTATAATACAATATTTCAAAATTGAACAAATCTTCCAACGACCAACGGTATAACCTTACTATATTAAAAAAAAATTAAATTTTTAAAATTTAAAACACAACATTACCAGATAAAATAACAATCTTTCAAAATCATTTTTTTTTTGGTAAAAAAGAGTCAATACCTCTAGAATTTGATTTAAATAATTTACGGTATTCTCTGGTAATACCCTCTTAAGTAGGTAGGTAGTTAAGTACCCACTTACAAATCTTCTGATTTCGCGAAGTCTATTTACTTTTCACAGAACCATGTACTACTTTTGTTAATCAGTAATCAATGAATGTGAAGTTAGCTGTAAATCAATCGCATTAGAGATCATCTTTGAAACATACTATTCGCAGAAGCAGTAAAAAACCGATCTTTGAAGAACATTATATACAATTTTGAAATCCCTCTAAAATTTAATAAATCAAAGAGTTTTTTTAGCGTTTCAGCGTTTTTTCTTCAAAGAATCGTTCTGAGAATTGAATCAAACGTATGTTTTGCCAGAAAACATCTATTTTGATTATTTGTGTAATCTTTCCACATCTATGATATTTCTAAAAATAATGTTAATTTGCAATTCGCATTCATTTGCTTTAAAAAATGTGATGATTCAATTGATGATTTTGATCATGAATTGAATCAGAATATTGTATAGGCACATGTTTTCAATTAATTGATAGTTTAAATACAGATATAAATATGACATCAAATATCTTGTTCTTTTTCATACTTTCGTTTAGATATGTTTAGAATTATCTATTTCTTCAATTATATACATAGGTATTACATTGAAGGGAATAACTTACAAAATTTATTATGAAAGAGTTTTACCAATAAAAATCTACTTTTTTTTATTTTTGTTTATTATTTATTATTTTTCAGCCAAACTGTCAAAACACTTTGTCAGCGGGAACATTTCACAATATTAATATTATATAACAATAAAGCACACATATAACGAGAAAGAAACATATAGAAGAAAAATATTTCAAATGACTATCGTACAAAAGCATAAAATACGTAGACGGATAGATATAACACAGTTAACATACTTGTAGCACACATAGTTACACTCAAAGGAACACATCATACTAAAACACACTAGTGGGCATTTTTATATTTACATAAGTTTACATATATTTAATCACTGGATATAGAATATAGAAGAAAAGGATTTAGAAAAAATATTACTAAAAAATCTTGATCTATTTACCATTTCTCTAGCATTTTTTCGACTTCAGTGGTGCACTTTCATTAGTTTTTTGTATGCTTTGGCATCTTTTTTTTTTTTTACATTAACTCCACACAGGAGGCCCTGAGGAAAATAATTTCCCTCAGGGCCTATGTCATCTTTGAAGATGCTGTGAGGAAGGTCTTTTTGAGGAGAGGAAGGAGTGAACGTGGGTCTTGAAGAGACCCATGTTATAGGAAGGAGGAAACACAGAGGCAGGCAAATCGTTCCACAGCCGAGCTGTTGAACACAAGAACGAGTCGTAGAAGCGTCCCGTTCTCATGTGACAAATGTCAACTGTGTACATATGTTGGGCTCGCGTTTGGCGTGTTTCCCGACTATGCACCGGTGCCGAGGGGATCAATGACGCTAGCTCCTCGGAGCATCTTCCATTGAAATACCGATAGAACAAGGATAGCATTCCCACCCGACGCCTGTGCAATCCGTTTGTTAAGACAGTAGAATCTATCAAGCGGACCGCCCGTTTCTGCACAGAGTCGAGGGTGTTTTTCAGGTACATCGGGGCTCCAGACCAGAGATGGCTGCCAAATTCAACCGTGGGGCGCACTTGCGATTTGTACAGGGTTAGCAGTTGTGTACAATTAAAGTATCTGCGGGCCCTGTACAGTACGCCCAGTTTCTGAGAGGCCAACTTAACTCTGGCCTCGATGGAGCCCCCGTACCTGAGCTGGTCACTTAGAGTTTATTTATTTATTTATTTATTTATTTATTTATTTATTTACATTTGATACATTTAAAGCCAAAATAACAAATAATATTACATAATAAGAGAATATATTTAAAATGAATACAAGTGTTATAGTTATACCGAGCATATCAATGGAGGACCTGTTTGGAAGAATGCTACCGTTGAAGGAGACTAGGTTGCCATTTCGATCCCTTTTAGACGTAATCAGACATGATTGGGTCTTTGAAACATTGAATTCAAGAAAACACTATCGAGGTAACCGTCCATTATTTGCTTCAAAGCCCTCCGAGCCGTTGGAATTTGTGCACCCTTTGGGGGCTTGTCAAACAAAAAGCTATCATGGACTGTACTGTCATCCGCGTAGCAATGAATTGGTGCACATGTCAAAAGGTCATTGATGTGCAACAAAGTCGGAGACAGAACCGATCCCTGTGGGAGGCCAGCACTTTTAAGCATTAGGTACAAGATCAGTTAATGTTCGTTACCCGTAAATATTTGTAATTTTTGAAATGGATACAATAATAACAATTGTAACAATAATACAATAATAACATGTAAATATCTTTTTAGACTCATTTAAGAGCGATTAACCAGCGGCTGAGAATAAAAGTTTAAAAATGCTTGCAAGTGTACAGGGAGGTTCCAATGAGAAAGATCGATTATTCCTCGTATCAAATTTTTTAAATAAAAAAATTTATATCGATTTATTTCATTCAAAACTTGCTTTAACATATACCTACATTCAAGTGAGCAATAAAAATGCTCAAAATACACGGTGATAAATTATGAAAAATCGTGTACTTCTTGTAAGTATTTTTTTATCATACGTATTTATGATTTTTCAATATTGTCTAAACAAACTAAGTGTGTAAAATAATTTGAAATATTTTAGTTTGTAAGACCTTAAATAAATAGAAAAACTGATGTATTTTTGTCACAAAAAACATTCTCGAATTTATTTTGTTAATGATTTTTATTTAACTAAAATTATAATTCTGAAAACTGTGTTTACTAGATTATTTATTGATTTATTTGTGTGTATGATTATATGATTTGAAATTTGAAAAAAAGAATCTATCGTTTGAAAATTGAACAAATCTGCCAACAACCAACGGTATAACCTTAGTACGAGTATATTAAAAATTAACATAGTATTTCAAAAATTTAAAACTGCGTGTACCAGATAAAATAACAATCTTTCAAAATCAATTGATGTTTTTTTTTTGTAAAAAAGAGTCAATAGGTATAGATTTTGATTTATAATAAATACCCTCTAAATGGGACTGACACACCGGTGCTGTACTCTCATGGCTTGGCCTATTTCAGCGTATTGCTCAATAGGTATAATACATCAATGGGAATGTAACGCCATGAGAATATAGCGCGAACATGGCATGGCCAGACACATGCATAAGTCACTCTCAAATATAATACGATGTGCGGTAGTGTTAACGTTTCCAGTCGTACGCACACGTCTGTTCTATGGTTGAATTAATGTGACAACCCATTAACGACACCCCTTACTAATATCCTTACATGGTCACTGATTCCTGAGTTACCATTAATCAACAAAGTTAACCGACCATTCTCAGGGATCTAGGCAAACTTTAATACGCCGCGCCGGCTCCTTTGATTTACAATGTTGACCCGGGAAAGCGTCGACAAAATAAGCAAACGGTTATAAATTACCGCAAACGCAGAGCTTTGGCGAAAGAAATTATTCTCCCATTATGAGCCGCGCACTCGAATTAATCTTCGTTTCATCTGGATCCCGTTTTCTCTATTAGATTACGGAACTTAGAAGAAAATGCAAAATTTTCTTTTCAAAAAAGCGCCTAAGCACGTAATAAAAAAAAATCTCATTTCAAAGTTTACAAAAAACTAGCCCTAGCTTCTTAGTCCGCGATTTAAATTATTTTGGCTTTGTTCATTTTCTGACTATATATAGATATATTTTAATTAGTCACAAAAAGATAGGTACATAAAATATTTAAAAAATTAAATAATAGATGTGTTTGATGAACCCCCATAAATAAATAGGACCTGTGGAGCAATGGTGTTAACTGGGTCATAAGCAGGGGTGTTATTACTCGTATGTTGGTTTTATTTGAAAATTATCTTTTTTATTAAGTTTTTTTAAGCTGCGTAAATTATTGTGATGCAAGTTTTGACAATTTTTGCTGTTTCAGGAAAACAAATAGTTCTGCGTTAGAGTGAAGATATGTCAAGTTTATTTAAAAATTAATTACGATATTTAGGTGTGAGGTTTGACGTCAATTATTTGAAGATTTATTTGATACATATAAATTCATTTAAAATAAAACATGGCGTTATTTTGCGATTGCGTTTTCGTTTTATGTGAGATAAAGCGATTTGACGTGGTAAGAATTTTTTTATCACATTATTTGCCTAAAAGTACTTAAATATTAAATTCTTTCCTGTGGCTTTAATTGTCTGGTTTTTGATTAACCAGACAATTAAGGATAGTGACAAATCAGAATCTTTTTGAAAAGGAATATAAAGTTTAAAAAAATATATGAAAAACTAGTTTCCAGGTTATATAGATAAGATTGAGTTTGAGGCTAGTTTTTTTTTTCACTTTTATTGAATTCATTATTATATTTAATAACTCGAGTGCGGGGCATACGTCATTCCTATGTCTAACTACGTTAAATTGTCGTGAAAACAAGCTTATGTGCCCAAGCGTTTAAATAGTGATGTAATCTATTTTGAATCATTGAAGAATAAGATAACAATAATAATCTTTTTTTTTAAATATGAAAATGAACGAGACATAATATAATGGCTACAACTGGGACACGACCCCAGAACCTCACGTCATACCGGGACATACGCATTAACCAATTTTGCTATTGCACCCTATTACGAGACTGTCGTATTTATCAACTTCATATTTCAAATTTCAGAATTAACAATATTATCTTCGACTGAGGTTTTTTTTCCAAATTGTTGGTTGCTAGCTTTTTCATTGGAAACAAGTATTCAAAGAATTTATTATTTACCTAGATAGTGTCTCGGATAAATATATCCGATATTATTTTTATGGAACACCTATTGACTTTTTGTAAAAGTCTAAATGAATATTAATTATTTTATAGGAAAAACTAACTAAAACTAACCCGGTTAGACGTGAGGTTCTGGTTCGGTTCGGTTCGAGAGCCTACCCCTCCACCACGCTGGCCGTCGCGTCGTTATCGAGGGGATGCGCAGTTAGCAAGGTAAGAGGTGTACCACTGTTGAATAATTGTACTGTCCTGCCGTTTCATTCCATCTTAGTGTAATGACCATATGAATGTAACACGTTACCATTGTGTTAATTACAGTCATTTGACCATTGTTATATATATGTAAACATATAAAATTAAAAAAATTAAGGATTCTGTTGTTTAGGAGGGTACCAGAGAATACCGGAAAATAGTTCCTTTTAAATCAAATTCTAGATGTATTGACTCTTTTTTACAAAAAAACATAAATTGATTTTGATAAATTGTTATTTTATCTGGTAAAAGCAGTTTTAATATTTTTAAAAATTAATTTTTATTTTTAATATATACTAAGGTTATACCGTTGGTAGTCGGCAGATTTGTTGAATTTTCAAACGATAGATTATATTAAACAACACAAATTTCTAATCATATGATAATACAAAAAAATAAATCAATACATAATCTAGTAAACACAGTTTTAAAAATATAAATTTTAGTTAAATTAAAATCATTAAAAAATAAATCCGAGAACGTGTTTTGTGACAAAAATACCTCATTTTTTCTATTTATTTAAGTTCTTACAAACTAAAATATTTCAAAATTTTTTTAGACACTTATTTTGTTTAGACGTTATTGAAAAATTATTAGTACTCAAGCTCAAAAAATACTGACAAGAAGTATCTACACGATATTTAATAATTTATCATCCTGCTTTTTGAAATTTTTTATTGCTTAATTTAATGTAGGTATATATTAAAGCAACTTTTGAATGAAATAACTCGATATTAAATTTTTTATTTAAAAAAATTGATACGGCGAATAATTGATCTTTCTCGTTGGAACCTTCCTGTACAGTTTCAAGCATTTAAAAAAAATTATTCTCAGCTGCTGGTCAACGGCTCTTAACGGCTCCGGATTGCTCGACTATTGCTCGGTAATAAACTCATAAAATTTGTAATCTGCCTCGGTTCAAAGGCAGAACGAGCTGCTCGTAGGCGACTATTCTGAACAAGCTGAAAAGTTAATCCCCCGGTGTGTTAAGATACTCCAAAGAAACTTTAATACGATGTTCTCTTTACAATGAAATATTGCTCGTGAGAAAGCAAAGCAACATTGTAAAAACTCTATTATCCCAAGAGAGCTGCAAATCCGTGGGTGTTTTCAAAACGTAGGCATAATGTAATTCTTCGGTGTTCATAAGCAAATCCAATAGCATACAACACCCGAAGAAGTGTCCTTAGGCCAACATTTTATAATATTGTGTTTTGAAATGGGAGACAGTGAAAATGTGATTTGAGTTAGGAGACTTGGGCATTAAATGGACCAAAATGTCGCATTATAATTTATTATACGTGCAAAAAACTCAATGTCAATGGTAATGTGCAGTAACTTCGGGAGGTGATTCTACATGATAATGTAAGAAAAAAAGATAAATGACTTTTTTCGTTGTTTGTTTTTGGGGTGTTATGCCGTGTTGTGCTACCTGCTTCTTTAGCCGGTGTTTCGGACAGCGTTGCAGTGTCATCGACGAATGCACATCGACGGATCTGCCGGATCTGCCCTGATGATGGACACTGCAACGCTGTCCGAAACGTCGGGTAAAGAAGGAGGCAGCACAACACGGCATAACACCCCAAAAACAAACAACGAAAAAAGTCATTTATCTTTTTTTCTTACATTATCATGTAGAATCACCTCCCGAAGTTACTGCACATTACCATGGCCGTGAAAATCTAAAAACGTATCATAAATGACGTTTTTCGAAATTCCAACTTTTTTTGTCCCATAAAAAAGACGTACCTATTAAAAATCCTTAATGTAAGGTACAAACTTACCGATAAATTTTCTGGACGCCCGCCTGCGAGGTTGGATGGTTGTGAGTAACCCGCGTAACAGCGTAAAATAGTACCTAGTGCTGGCCGCATACGACGGACTGATTTTATCGTTTTACCTAAAAAGTACCCCTTAAAGCTGGAATTTCGAAAAAAGTCCATTATCTTTTTTACTTATATTGTCATGTAGAATGACCTGCCGAAATTACTGCACTTTACCCCGGACATCCTGTATATGTTAGGTCCTTAGTGTTTTATTTTTAAAGTGTCGAGTTGAGGATTGATTCACACATAAAAACTAATATTACTGTTTCTTTGGTGTTATTAATTATATAAAAAAATCTATTTTCTTACAATACGTTGTGTAACGGGTAAAAATAATATAATTTTTCATTAAATTCCACCACTAGAAGATATAGAGTGACAGCTATGGCTGGAAACTCTACCTTCGTGACATTGCAGCTTTTTCATACAACGGATGAGAAAATCTCTGACAGCTTTGAAAAATAATTACAAAATAGTTTAATAATTAAAACGGCAATCTCGGCATCCTCAAATAATACAAAAGGTCTACTTTGCCGAATGCTTTTCTAAATTGAATTTTTAATTAGTTTGTTCGTCATCAATTTTATCTGGAAATCCCGTTCTACAAAAGTCCAGCCGAACAATACGTGTTTCAACAAAATGGGCGCATATAACAATCGTAGAGAGAACACAGTTAAAGAAAAGCTCGCCCCTAAGGATGCCCAGTGAAAAGCTCTCACCGACGCTTTAGTGATGCTGCCGCGACGCTTTTATATTACCGCAAGTGCAAGGTTTTTTATTACTCGTTGTGAGGCCATAACGCTTTTAAATCAGTAAGAAAGTGGTCTGTGACCAAGCTTTAATGATAATTTATAATATAAAAATTAATGTTTGTTTGTTTGTTAGTATCTTATACGCGGCCGTATCGTTCATCCGATTGCGAAAAAACTTTGGGAATATGATGTGCACTTACCCGGGGTGGTTATAGGATAGTGAGCTCTGGCGTTATGAAATTATTTCCTTTACTATTCATACGATTGCGATTAAAATTTCATCCGATTGCTGTTAATTTTTTTGAATTGTTGTGAACATCCCCGTGAATACTTCTATATCTATACTGGTGAGCTCTGGCATTATGAAATTTGCATAAAAAATTAAAGAGGTTACGCGAGTTGTTGGAAAAATGGGTGTATTTTATGGAGTTAGTCCTCAGAGAAAAAAGGCTGGCGGGAGGGGTATGCGGAAGGTTCTGTTGGGGAATTAAGGTGGGGGCTTCGTGGGAGGGGGACGAGGGAGAGGAGAAGGCTAAGAAGGTGGAAGCAGAATGCGTGAGAGAATCTATTTAATTAATTGGCATAGCAGCGCATGCCGGGTATCGACTAGTGTTGAATAAATCTTTTTATAATAACATTCGGTAATATTAAGCGCTCAAGGAAAATTTAGATATCGTTCACTAAATTGACTGCCTTAAGCTATGTGATATATTCTCCTATGTTAACACGATGTGATGGAGAATTAAATAAAATACTATCTTTAACTGTGATTTACAAAACTAATTACAACTATGAATGTGCATTGCAAGCATACCGTTTTTAGTGTTAAATATTAAGCTGGGGAAGTGCTACGAACATAGCAATTGACCCAATTCAAAAAGCGATAATTAAACTCATCCTGAAAGTGTTATTCAACACAGATTCAAGCAAAATTTACAAAACATTAAAAGTCATGTCAATACGACAACTCTATGCCAAATATGCACTACTACACCTCCTCCAACACAAACTCCATATTCCAATTCAACCAAAAACCTTAATAAAAACCAGGTCCTCAACAAATAAAACACTGAACATACCGATAACACACTCCACACTTGGACAAAGACACTTTCAATATTACGAAACCAAACTTTTTAATTGTATGCTCATTACTCTGAAGCAACTAGTAACTGCAAGTACGTCTTCAAACATTCACAAAAAACTTATCTCAGCATGGATCAAAAATCGAGATTTTCACTTCATTCAAAACATAATAACTCCAAACCAAATATAAACAAACTATAAAAAAATGTTAAATAACTAAACAAATTTTTCGAGAATATACCAACTGTACACGCACTTAAAATATATATGTTTATATATATTTATTAAATTTTTTAAAAAATAATCAGTTTATAATAATCATTAATTTAAAAATAAATAAAGAAGAAACTTTCTACTACAACGCATAAATACTTGTCACACTTAAACATAACCACGTGAACACCTCAGCACAGGTTCTCCTAGTGAGGTGTTCACGAAACATACAACATTACCCAACTTACACTCAACATAATAAAAAAACTCATAAATTATATTATCATGTATTAATATTAATTACTTTATGTGAACACTGTAATATTATATAGAAATAAAAAAAAATAAATAGGGTGGAAAAATTATCAAACAGGGCAAAGTCAACAAACGCGAAGAAGATGAATTGATAATGATAATGTATAATATTTAAAATATATACGTATAATGTTGGTGAAGAAAGAACAAAAAATGACGATGCTTGAGCAAAGCGAAACCAGTCGGTAAAATAAATTAATAAAAATTCGTGGTTTTAAAACAAAACAAGTATTTTATTTTTATTAAATCTGTCAAATCACAAAGTGATTGCTTTCTACAATAATAATTTAAAAAATTATAAAAAAACAAAAGATTAAGACAAATTTGAATTAAAAATGGAGATTTAAAATTAAATTAAATATAAATAATATTATATAAAATTAAAATCTGTATATTTATATTATGTGTTGTGAGTTTGTGAGTGATGTGTTTTATACTGATTTTGAGTGTTATTTGCATATTTTATTATTTTATGTTATATTAAATTTTGATAATATTGTCTTATTTCATCTTTAATCCATTTTGTAATTTTGTGTCTGAATTTATTTTTACTTTTCTCAATGTGACTTTCAAGTATAAGACTGTTGAATGCTTTATAGCTTGATATTGATAATGTATTTGTCCAAAGCAATTGTATATAAGTGGTCCCCGGGGCTAACAGTCAGGGGATCAACTGACTTGGAACCGAATTTTAGGCACTGAATGTTGATTTTTTTTCGATTCATTCGTGAAGTTTATACGTTCTATAATAGCTAATAATATAATGTCTTGTACCATATAAATTTTAGATATGAGTGTTATTATGTATTTTATTTTATTATGTATTATGAGAAAGCTTCTTTGGAGGGTCTACTGTATGCAGTACATTTCGTTTGATGTGAAAATCAGGTGGCGTCTGATTTTCGTCTGTCTCGTCTACAAAGTTAACAGAGTCTTTGACGGAGCTCATTAAAGATGTAAGTGAAGGCGCGTTTAAGTCGGCGGCTAATTACTAACTGACTTCTGGCGGCTCTTTCAGTAGTAAGGTGTAACATAACTATGGGAAAGAGGATATGCATTAACCACTCGAGCGCTTTTTGCCACAATATGGCACTATTTCCAAAACCACGGATTGCTTTGTTGCCAAAATATGGCAAATATTCTCTATATTCTTTGAAATGTTAACGATTTAATAATATCTTTTTTATAAATCCTACGAAAATGTGATAATAGACAAAAGATAGGTGAATTCATTGGCTTTATTGAACTATGATCAGTTTGTCATGATTGGCGCAAACTTAACAATTTCGATTACCAAACTTTTTTTATATGCGGAAAAGTATTTATAATAACTTGATTCATCTAAATTGGGTCCCATCAAACCCCTAACATTTTGTCTCAAATTTAACGAGCGAAGTTTATAATAAGAATTTTTAACTATAATAAAATTAAATGATTACTGTCAATATTAAATATTATATTCTAAATAAAGGTATACTAGTCACAACGAGAGATCGTGTTTGACGTCATCGTTATGGTGTCTTCTGTCTTTTTCGTTTTCGAACAAGACGCGTACGATGGAAGAAGATTAAGTACGAGCTCTCGCTGTGACTAGTTAACACATGAGTATGACAGAACTAAATAATTAAGAAACGTAACGATATTAATAAATCACGTGCAAACTATTATATTTCTCATTGAAGAAGTAGATAACACTAATAATCTAAACGAAAATATAAAAAGAACAAGACACAGAAAAATATTGGACAAGGTCAGAGTTGCGACCGTTATCTTTTATTTTTCTCTGTCTTGTTGTTCTTCATATTTTCTGTCAGATTATAAGTGTTATATTTTTCTTCAATGATATATCACATTGGTGGGAAAAACCTTCAAAAATTATAAAAAGATAGTTAGAAGCTCGGCTTTCTTAACTAAAATTTGTTTACTGAGACACGTTTTACATTTTTCCTCCTCCTTTAGCCAAGATTTGATGTTCTTAATGTAGTTTTATCTATTGTTTGAATTTGTTTGATACTATGTGAGAGTTTGTCATATAAATTTACTGCAAAAAATCATAACTTTTTTGTCTAAAAATAGAATTACGTTTAGGTAAATTTAGTATGTCTATTAGCTTAGCTCTGGTTTAATGATTAAGTGGAGTGTTTGCCTCTGTACCTTTTTTAAGGTTTTGAAACAGAATATTTTTAGCAAAGATTTATTGTTTATTTGGAACATTAAACTGTTTTAAAATTACTTTGAAGATTACCTTACCATCGACGTTCTGAATTTTATTTAATCTGTGCTAGTTTCTGCATAATTCTAACGAAATTTTGATCATAGGTTGGAATGGCGAAGTATTATTATCACATCTCAAATCCATTTTAAATGCTTGTTTTTCATTAAACATATTACTAATTAGATTATTATACGACGGTTAAACGTTGGTATGTAAGAACGGCCTTAAGTCGGTTTTAAATTTATTTTAAACATCCAAACTTCGTGGTAATAAGAAAAGTTCTCCACTGTTCCGACCTTACGCGGCGCGTTATATTTACATCACGTTTATAAGTATGGTGGTTATTTTATACATACGTATTACATGATATGTAGATTATTCTCATAAGACTTTGCCTGGTTCCAATTCCTGAATGATTTTTTTGAAATTTAATTTAAATTAAAAGTTTATTAAGTTAAAAAAAAAAAAATACAAATGTGTAAATACAAATATACTAACCTAATAAATAAATTAAATAAAATATTACAAATGTTGAAGAAATAACAAAAAATATAAAAGTTTAGTAATTTATTATTGACAACGTCAGGTTAGAAGAAAATTTTTGGGAAGAGAATGTTTTTTTAATTTTTTTTAATGTGAACACCTCACAAGAGTCCCAATTGTTCCCGTCTGGAGCCAGTGAGACTATGACATCCCCAATTGGGGTTATGTTATGAAGCTGAAGGCAAGCGGGGAAGGGAAGGAGACGGGGAAGAGGAAGATGGGGAAATACCTGGCTATTAAGATCTAGTAACTAAACACGACTAAAGCCATTTCAAGCAACGATTCAATTCTGAATGGTGGACTTACACCAGGGCGACACTGAGAGTATCCTCCACTCTGGAACGTGCCGCAAATATAGTGTATATTATTTTTAATTAATTAATTGTGAAAAAACTCAAATTCATCAAATAAAATTGCCAGGTATGAAACCGCGACCTTCGGAGAGGGAGTGCAAAACCTTTCCTATGGACTACGCCGGCTGTTATAACTGACCTAACCCAAATATTAATAATAAAAAAATACTAGAATCTCTTTAAATATAACTTACATAATTAACATATATTTCTTTTCAGTGCTTCAGTACTTTTGCTCTGATTTGGAAGATCACACTCTTTGTTGAATTAATTCACACTTCCAATTGCCTTTCTTCTTGATTGCATTGAAATTAAAATGTATTTAACCTTTAGAGTCATGTAACTATGTTTGTACATATGTATTATTTATTATTTACGTACATGACTACGTCTACGTCTGTCTCGACAGAGGAATAACCTAGTGAGACAGGAATTGAAAAATCACATGTAATTATACTCTATATCCACTGGAGCGATTGGTTTGGCCATTCGATTTAATTAATATCATACCTCAAAATATTAATAAGGAAACATTTAAACTTTTTACTATGGTTTAAAGCTAGTGAATCCACCTAGATTTTACCGTTTATCCCATATTTGTAGGTTCGTTAAATGTAGTCCAATTTTGGACCGATATCAATCGCAGAAAAATAAAAACGATCCAAATTTGGACCTAAATCGCTCCAGTGGATAAAGATTAATAAATAAAGAATAAAAAAAAATGTTTTGTCTCCAATTCGAATTATAAACGTAGTAAAGCATTGAATTCAGAATTCCAGGGCATACAATGAGAGGATTTTATTATAAAGAGGTCTTTAGGGAATGAGTAAAATTCTTGCTCAGTAAATGGATTTGAAGTCTTAAAATGTTTTCCTGGCTGAGAGTCAGTTGATGAATTAATGAGAAGTATTCTGAATCTGAAGTGCCTAAAAATAACACAGCGTATATTAATTATATTTATGTAGATCCCTAAGATAATTTAATTAAAAATAATTGAGGAAAATATTACATTTTTCTAAAACAATACAACAGTACGTCATGGATAATTCACAACTGTTTTGTCTGGATTTCATTTTTAAAGGATTATCTTAGTTCATTGAGCGTTTTGGAGCGTTGAAATATCAATTTATTGCTTGAAAATACTTAACATTATATTTGCTGGCCTATGTTTTTATTCAATAAAAAACAAAGGAAAGAGAAATCTTCAATTCAAAAATTTACTCAAGAACGAAGATATTTTTTTAACGAAGTTCCTAACTAGCCTTTTAAAATTTTAGGGATTTTAGAGATACACGAGCTTTAATTAAAATAAAAAGTGAAGCAATTGCAAGTGCACGTACGTTAAGTACTTAACCACTGGAGCGACAGAGCAATTTAAATATTATTTCTCAGATTGCTAAAGGAATTTTTTCCGCCCACATTAAAAAAAATCATACCTCTGAATTTGAATATGGAGACATACAAACTAATTATAGTTCTACGTAGCTAATGAATTCCCTTATCTTTTGTCTATTATCATGTTTTTGTAGGATTCATAAAAAATAATTTAATTAAATATTTAATCTTAAAATATTTTAAAGAATCTAGAGAATGGTTATTTTGTTATATTTTGAATGTACAATTTATTATATAGTAATTTAAAAAAAAATTTTTTTTTTCAAAATTTGCCACATTTTGGCAACAAAGCAATCCGTGGTTTTGGAAATAGTGCCATAATGTGGCAAAAAGTGAAACAAATATTACTGAACCTTAAAACAAATATTATCGAACCCGTCAATTGTCTGGTGAATTATTCATTTGGTTTCATAAAACATTCCTAACTTTGAATAATTTGCAGCGTTATTGCTTCTAGGGAGGTTCACCCAATTATTTGACTTTATTGTTCAATATTGATAACAAACTCATTGTCTTTTAAATTTGTATTTTGATTCTAACCCACTTCATGTCATGATATTATGGGCTACAATACCTTACATAGAATATGTAGGAGGTATTCAAATAACCACTATGAGCGAATTTAGGTGTGTTATAATAATGAAGAGTGCTATCATTATTTAACTTCGCGAAATTTCATTTATTATATATGCGAGTCACGCACGCCTGGAGTACAGAGTCGGGGCAAAAAGACAAAGAGACTATCTGGGGCGGTGACCCAGGGGTGATATTTGAAGAGCATCAAAATCCATCGATATAAAACGAAAAAGGTTTGTGGAAAAGCAATAAAAAATGTCATCAGAGTGCTCCCCTGCTTCTCTTTGAAACATTGTCGAGCACCATGTTTGTTTTTTTTACTGGCATCGATTACACGTTCTAATTTTTCAAATTTTTTATTAAATTTATTAATTTTTTGCCTTGATGAAAGGTTCACATTTCTGGGTAGCCACATTGTGCAACTTTGAGAAATCACCAAACGCAATTTCATTAGCGGATGTGAATATCTGTCTGCAAAGCTCAGGCACAAATATTTAAATGTTTTCGAAAATTTTTATAAAGAATTTAATATATATATATTATACAAAAAAAAAAAACAATTTGTGAAAAGGGTTCGAAAATAGAAGATTATGAAAGTTAAAGAAGTATTTATAGGCCTGTTGTTTTATTTTTTTCTGGGTTTATAATTAAAAAAAACACTCGATTACCTTAAAGGCAAATATGTGTCCTACTCGTAGTACTTAATTAAAACATTTAAAATATTTTGAAGCGATGTAATTCCAAAACCAAAAACTCACGATTTTGATTAATAATTAGTGCTTCGCCTTAAGTAGGCACAATCATTTCCGAATATCAAATAATAATATTTTTGTAAACAAATGACTTGTTTTTATCTCTCCATTGGCAATCTAACTATGAATTTCTGCAAAATACTACAAGTGTATAATTAAATATATGAAATAAAAATCAGTTTTTGCAAAATTTTCAAACGTAAATTATAAGGGTTAATACAAGGTCAGATCAAGCAAATCCGAGTATATGAGGTGGGTAAGCTCGAGATTAGAAATAATAAAATAATGTATTCTAGACCTAGACGATGAATGAATGTGATTGAAGTAAAGTGTGTGTCTCAGATGAGAACTGTTAGTGATTTTATTCCATTGCCTTTGTCTAAGAAAGAAAATCTTATTATTTAATCATCTCTATAATTGACGTCCGGCGTGGTCGAGTGGCAAGGCTCCCGACTACCAATCCGAAGGTTGCGGGTTTGAACCCGGCGTGCGCAAATAAATTTTATTTGATTAATTTGAGTTATTACACAATTAATTAAAAAAAATAAAATTATATACAGTATATTAGAGGCACGTTCCAGAGTGGAAGATACCCTCAGTACCGCCCTGGTGTAAAACCACCTTTCATGATGGAAACGTTGCTTGAAATGGCTTGACCAGATCTGAAAAGCTAGGTACTGTTCCATCTTCTTCAACCCCATCCCGTCCCCTTCCTCACAACCTTCAGCCTCACAACATACCTCAATTGGGGATGGCTCACAGGCTCCATATGGGAGTAGTTGGGACTCTTGTCAGTATGTTGTATATATATATATTCACATAATAAAAATATCATAAAAAACTTCATCTTCTTTCTCCAGTGCCATTTTAACTGTGATTTTCTGGAAAATTAATTTCACTTATTCTGAGTTCCAAGAAGTATTTAGTATACATGATAAATACCATTTCTTATTTTTATTTCATGTATTTATATATATATAAATGAGATGGATAAAGGTTAATTACATGGTCAAAACAAGTTAATAAAATATTTGAGATGGGAAAGGTCGAAATTCGAAATAACAAAGTATTGCATTCTAACATAATAACAAAGTATTGAAATATAAAGTGTATAGGTGAGAGTTGTGATTTTCTTGTATCACCTTTTCTTGCGTATCTTATAAGGAGATCTTAATATTTATCATTATATTTAACACCTGGAAATGTTATTACTAAACGAGCTAAAACTATGACAACACCCGCACTAATATGAAAACTGTTCAAAAACCAACCAACCCCTCTGGAGGCACGTTTTTTAAATTATTCCACTGCCCCTAAAATATCTGGACCCGCCCCTGTCAGGGAATGCCCTTTTGGCAACTAAAAGCTGTGATAAAATTCGACTATTTCATGATCCTTTACAAAGTGATAAAAATGAGACAACTCATTAATTTCAACGTTATCACCCTGTGGATACTAAAATGAGACAAATTTAATTCATATTTTACTTTCGTGGGTGGTTAATTTCGCTTCGGGTCATTGTGAAATAATAAACTTTATCTGAGAGTGAACCAAAAACAAAATTTAGGTTCGTCTGCCTGACTTTTCTCTGTCCTAATGTCTTCTCGTGTAACATGTAAAATTCCACTGTATAGATAACACGCACTAGAAATGCTTTCCATGTAGATTTGATTAGAAAAAGAATATCGCCACAGAGTAAGTCCCTTTTGGTTAGAGCTCATTAAGCGTGCGCTCTGTCTCTCTTACACTTGCTTGATATCGTTTATTGCCATCCTATTTGATCAAAATGAAATTATCATAATATTGATGAGACACAATTGTTCTGAATATATGAAATATAAGTAAAGATTGGTGAGAATTTTGTATCATGAAACACTCTAAACCTGCGTTTCTTGAGCTCTCTTTGGTGTAATAAATAAATAAACAAAAAAACGGCTAAAATTTTTACAAAAAATTTATTGTAAAAGAATCTAAATGATTTTTAACAAAATTCTATAATGCTTATTTTTTTCTATCGGAAAGGGTAATTATTGTAATGGTTCTAACTATTTTATATATGTATATATGTAGAATTTTTTTTTCGTATTACCCGCGTAATGTAGTCCTTAACAGGACTTTTTTAACTTCTTACGTCTTGACTTCTGGATTGAACAGACACGCGTTAGCGATCAGATTGATACATAACTCAAGACATAAGGCCTTTGAAGATGGACAGTGAGATATGTCCGAAACGTAAGGAATTAAATAGTCCTTTTAAGGACTACGTTACGCGGGTAAACCGAAAAAATTATTCTACATCTTACAACAGTGAAAACTTTAATCATAACATATTTATGTATGTATATATTTATTATGATTAAGGAATTATTAAGGGGGTTTCTCACCATCCTCCCAATAGCTTATCTACCCTAATAACGAATATTATTAAACATAAAAATAAAATACTTGCAGTGGTTAGAAAACTCGGCCAACATATCCAATATATAGTTACTATTTATAGGTTCGAGTACCGAATTATAAACTCCTACTTAATAAATAAATAAGCCGTAAATCGTAATTCGAAAATATTCGTTATTAGTGTACATAAGCTATTGGGAGGATGGTGAGAAACCCCCTAAGATTATTAAAACCTTAATCATAACATATTTATGTATGTATATATTTATTATGATTAAGGAATTATTAAGATTATTAAAACCTTAATCATAACATATTTATGTATGTATATATTTATTATGATTAAGGTTTTGACGGGTGTAAGATGTAGAATAATTTTCTCGGTTTACCCGCGTAACATATTCCTTAAATGGGACTTTTTAACTCCTATCCAACACCTGGAAAGTAATAATTGATCAAAATTCCCCCAAGACGGCATTTCCAAAATCCTCAGAACTACCTACAATTAGTTCAAAGCCACCCAATCAGGTCTCTACACCCAAATAGCCTGGTCCTGCTGGCCCCGCCCCCCCTACTGTCTTCTACCCGATGGATTCATTCGTCTGTCACTCTTGGACACACTGACCCCCAGATTCCTACCCATCCTTCACACCTTTTTCTTTCCCAGAAACTCACCTCCTGCCTTTTCGAAAACCACCCTCCACACATCATACCAGAAGATGATTTAGTCCCTAAGGGGAATTATTTTCCTTAGAGCCTCTCATGGAGCTAATGTAAAATAAATAATTATTACGACTTTGTATCTAAAAGTTACCTTCTTGATTCTCCTACCCATGGCAGAAAGATTATTATTAAACATAAGTTTTTTAAGTTATTTTTTTTTTAATTCTGTTGTTAAATTAAATACCCAAACTAATATATATTTGTCTATATAGTTTTAAGTTTAAAATTAAAATTAAAATTAATAGAAACAACGAAGATTTTTTTTACAGTTGCCATACAACTTATTTAATGATTTAATGATTCGTATCGATCATGGAAATTTGAAATGCTGCAAAGGACAAAATGATAATTGTTCAGCACAGCGAAAAGATAGTTTTTTTTAAATTTTCTACAAAGTCATATCTCCTTCGTTGGTATAATTATGATTTTTTCATTATTATATAACATTGAAAAGATCTTTTTGTAAATTTGTTTGATAACAGCATTTATTTGATTTTTATTTTTACAGAAAAATTCCTCTTAAAATACCACTTCGTAAAAGATTTACTAGAAATTTTTCGATCGAAAGAGAAGAAAAACGGAGACAAATGGCATATTTAACACATTTTTTAATTTATTGTCCTTTATGGCATTTCAAATTTTCGGTATCAATATGTATCTAATACGAGAGGATGTTTTATTAAAATATATCAGAATTTCATCCACGGAAGTTATAACTATGAGATAATAATATACTTTTCAATACAACATCATAAGAGGGCATTTAATTAATATGTGATAGAACATCATAAATTTATAAGTATATATATATTGTTCAGTGTAAATAATAAAAAAAGTTAAATCGGACAGGTAACGTCAATTTCTTCTCATCGTTGAGAGAATTGCAGGTTTAACGAGCTGGTAGCTAAGCAGGTTTTAGGGAGATTAGCTTTTTTCGTGATATATGACATGATACGAGGAATGGTACATTGCGTGGTACGCGGAATGGTATACGTGGCTTGATACGTGGTATGGTTCGTGACATGATACGTGACGTTAGACTCTAGACGAAGCGCATCTGGCAATAATGCTGGTAATATAGTTGCGAGTATTTTGCATACGGCGTCATGCAAACTTTTTACATAGTTAATGTTACAAGCCAACCACCTCACCCTCACCAAGAGCGAGGTGTGTTTTGAACTTGTGAAATAGCAGAAAAATATTACATTTCCGCCGGATGAATTTTCTCGTGCCAGGTCATATAATAATAACACACAGGTTCTGCTACTAGTACACGTGCGGTAATGGTAAATATAGCCAAGGAAAATGTAAAAGAAAATATACAGCGGTTATTATCTCCATGAAAATTATCGCTACATACATCGGCTGGAGCATTTTTGATCGTTCATATCACGCCGTTTTTATTCATCCACTGTTTCATTAATATTTATACATTGTTTTATAAATAAAGTAATGCTAAGACTACTCTTGCGCAACATATACCCATGGTAAGAGACATGCTAAAGTAGCTTAAATTTATGACGGTGAAGCAAACTATATATTTGAATATAATTATTTTTAAATATAAAATTAACATATAGATGATGTTTAAGGAACTGAAAAGAGAAATAAATTACGATATACATGGACAAGAGACGAAAAATTAAAAAAAAAAAAAAAACTAGATTACCAACGAGGAAGAAATCAAGCACCTAGAAATCTATAGGTAAATAATTAACACCTATTATTTTTTTAATGCTTTTGTAGAAAAAAAACATCAAAAATGTCACCGCAGACGGAAATTTCAGTTACATTTTTTACTCCAAATAATGTCAGGAATCACTGGTTAAAGTGAGTCAAGTACGTCCCTTAACACCCTGTATATACAAAAAAATCAACACTCAAATCAATAAATTGGTTTGATATAAATACCACTTATAATTAAAGGTATTTTGGAAGTCAATTTTAGGTTTGAATTCGGTAAATAATGTACTAAAAATAAAATTTTATAATGCTTATAATTTTGAGGGACCAACTGTCGGGAATGTAGATGTGTCGGGTAGTAGTGTCGGGTCAATGATTCAACTCAACCAGATTGATATCAACCGCTAACCCAAGTTAAATCGTCCTTATGGCCCTTTGATCCGGATTTCCACATTTGTAAAATACATGGTTTTGTCACACACACGCCTCATTTCATTTCTAAAGCATAATCTACCGTCAAACTTTCTTCTATTACTTAAAATTTCACAAAAACATGTCTAAAATAATTGCAGGTTCACGATAATAGTGTTAGCTATCACGTATAAATATTATTAATCATTCCCGCTCTTCGAAATCAAATTATGATTAACACATTATTATGTGGTTATCGTATAGTTTATAGTTTGTGCACACAAAGGTGGTATGTAGACTCATAAAATTACCCTGTTACTACCATTTTGTCCCATGGGATTATAAAATAAGCTGTAAAGTGAACGTTTGATGAAGGTACCTACTCGAAAGTTTATGGCTTCATCGTTATTGTTAGGGATATGGCCATAATCTCTAAACTATTTTATATCTATCCGAATTTCCACCCCGATGGTCTCGCACATTAGCATAATTAAATGTAATTCTTATTTTTTTTTGGAATGTACTTGTTATAATATTTTAATTATTGAAGATAATATTAGCGGAAGTCAATCGAAAATCCGAAACAGAAAAATCAGAAAAAGATACGGATAAATCTGGGACACGAACCCAGGATGTATCAGTATCTTTTTCTGATTTTTCTGTTTCGGATTTTCGATTGACTTTCGCTAATATTATCTTAATTTTTTTTACGCACCAGATTTAAAAAAAATTACCAGATTTAGTAAAATATTATAGTTTGAGGTTGAACTCATTAAGTTAAAAATTAAAATTAAAATATACTTGTTCTTCATTGTACATTCTCCCATCAAATAATAAGTTTATCAAATCACTAACGCTGCACTGTTATATTCTGCGCATAATGGACTTTTTAACGATTTAAGAAATATATACATTTATAACCAAACCTAACCAAACATAATAGCTTCACAATAAAAAAAATAATATTAAAAAAAAACATGGTTTCTGGATAGAAAATATCACCACAATATTATTTATCACAGTGGCGTGTTCCGTAGAAAAAATACATCTATCTGCTTTATAAGATAACAACTAAATTTAACAGCTAATTAATATTCTTAAACTTTTGTATACGATTCCTAGTGAGGTATTCAAAAAACACTAATATCAACCTATTTACATACAGTTACTGTTTATCAACATTTTTGTATATTACTGGAACTTATCCTGTGTAAACTACTGTAATAATTCGTAAAATGTATCTTCGATATTAAAAATAATTAAACAAAAAAAAATAATGTAAAGGCAGAAACAAACAAAAAAACATATTAAAATTTATTTATTGATATTCAAAACTGATGTTGGTTTGTGTGCAGTATGATGATAAATTATGATCAATTTATGGAGTTGTTGTACCTTAGGAAGAGCTCAAATTGCGAATGCGTCTTTCTGCAAACATCGTCGAAGTGCTGCAGTACCGTGGGAGGCCACAGTGGAAGGGTTGCTTTTTTAACTTGCTTATATTATCAAGGTCATAGCACATAGGTATACATGTTCATAAATATAATTTTAAACATGGTGCTTTGAATTCTGCACCGCATCGACAGAAACGATGGAATATTATGTGCAAGTATTAAAATTCTTCTCTGCCATTCAATAACGTCGTAATTCTGTACGTCTTTTCTTTTAATATATTATGGTTCAGATGTCTGACCTGTTTATGTTCTGATATTACCATTTTGATGATATACTTATCGGAAGAAGCAGTTCTCTGCACATGTAAGGATTGCGGAACAAAGAACGAGTGGAAGATCAATATTATGAACGAAAAAGTTTTGTAAATTCAAATCTAAATTGCACCCGGCAGCAAGTTGTTGGAATTAATGTTAGAATTTCTTCACAGCTATAATAAAAACTGCACTAAGTCTCTACTAATTCTTGGTAGTTTTGTAACAACTATGTATATAGCACGCAAAGAGCCAAATACTAACTACACAGTAGCATAATAGAGCGCGATGTAAAGTAAAATGTTGATTAATAATAGATTTTGCCGAACCATTAAGGACACAAATGGACTCCACAGCAAACAAAAGTAACAAAAAATATCGTTGTTAAGATAGTTAAACTGTGATCCTGAGTTGTGCACAGTTTTCTCGACATGAATATAACAAGTAAATGAAAGTTCTTGAGGAGAACTTGAACACCAAAGCCCGACCAGATCATCTGATCTGAAATCATGATACTGGACTTCTGAAAAGAAAAAGAAAAAATCCAATACCCAATCTTACAATTTTGCTTGTTATAAGTGTTATAAAATATATTTTAATGGTTTATTATGAATTAAGGATTTTTTTCAGTGATTTACTGTACCTACCTAACAGACGCATTAAAGGATCAATTTTCATCTGAATGAGATTCTTTACTTGTATAGCGGGTATTCTTTACTAAAATTTGTACCAAACGAATCGCAGTTCTACGCGCCCCGGTCAGGCTGAAGTCCATACACTCTCTCCTGGAAACGTATGTAATATATATTTTTTTATTTTGCTTCATTATTTTGCAAATGCTTGGAGATCAACAGCCAGCGTTTTATCGTGTTCTTCGATTTTTTATATTGCACTGTTTATGTTTTAAACATTATTCTTCAGGGTTTTTTTTGCTACCAACTATTTATTTGCTACCTACTAAAATTATATTTGCTACCAACACTTTGCTGTCCTGTACTGTTGCAGTCAGTTGCATACTGCTTCATAACACAGTAAGCAGGGACATTTGGAGGTTAAGCTTCTGTCATATACATTTAGAATCGTTCTTATAAAAAATTAGAGTCCTTGCGAGAGCATTGACTAAGTTACTTACAAAAGGGCCGGAAAGCAGTGGACGGCATCATGACTACCGTATATAATCCTATCTTTATACAGGTGTCCTGGGGTAAAATTTAGTAACTTCAGGAGGTGGCTTTACGTGATGGCAGGAGTAAAAAAGATTAACAACTTTTTCCAAAATTTCAACTTTTTTCCCATACAAAAAAACATACCTATTAAAAATCTTTAGTGTAAGGTTCAAACTCACCCGATAAATTTGCTGTGAGTCAGCCTGGCGGCATTGTGACGCATTGGATTGTTGTGATTGTTAAGTAGCGTAACAGCGGAAAATAAAAGTGATGGCCGCACACGCCGGACTAATTTTATCTTTTCACCAAAAAAGTACCTCTAAAAGTTGGAATTTCGCAAAAAGTTATTAATCTTTTTTACTTATACTGTCATGTAGAATCACCTCCCGAAGTTAATGCACAATACCTCCAGACATCCTGTATAATCGGATGTTTAAAAAACACTAGAGAAAGCCAAAACAAAAGCTGTGAAAGACGAGGCCATTCTGAATTGAACCGAAGCCACAGAAACAGAAATAGAATAAGACGCTTGCAAATCTCTTCTGGAACAAGGTGTCCGCAATTTAAAGTGGATGAAAATGATTATGATGGGACTTAAAAATAATTACGACTCAAACTTTTTATCTCCCTACTGCGCCAGTTAAATTACACCATTAATAGAAACTCGTAAGACAGATTAAGCAGTGGGTAGAGGAGTTTTGCATTCAAGACCATTTTAATATAAAAGAACGCTAGCACTCCACTTTCCGAAGTTTGGGAAACTTTTGTAGCAGTGTTATAAAGATTAATTCAGGTGGGGTTGGGAATGCGAGCTCGGAGAAAAAACAGGCGCAGCGGGGTCACTTTATCACCCCAGGGCTTCGTTCTCTTTGTTTTCAGTGCATTTTCAACGTAAACACGATATATTGTTGGCTAGAGGGTGATACTACGGCCAACCCGTATCTGAACACTCTGTGTTATCAATGCACACTCACAACTTTCAATTATCATACATAGGTACACATACATTTAATACATTATATACACTTAATACGTTATTTATTTTATGTTATTTATCTTTACTGCAGATCATTTCTAAGCAAGTAAAATATATATTTTTGTCGCTCACCAGATATTTCAGAGAGACATTTGTTCAAAGATTGATAATTAAAGTAATATTGAAAAAAACCATCCAAATTCTCTACTGAAATTCTCTTTTCAATGTTCAATGTACCTACAATAGACAAAATATATTTAATACTACTAATTTATAAAGAAATACAGTTAAATAACTTACAATTCCATTCATCAGCAAGATGTCAGAATACTATCAAAATCCCTAAATTTAGTACAAAGCACACATAAAATATTTATTTCTATCTAGGTATAACATATTATAACAAACTACCATTATATCAAAAAGTTATCGAAAATATTCAGGAATTTCAGCAAAAATTAAAAAAAACCCAAAACTACTAAAAGAGTTCAAATTTCATTATTATTATTATTTCCATCAAATCTTGTAATCCGTTATTGATAAATCTTGCATATTCTTAATTATCACTTGTTTTTGCCATATTGTATCACCTATTTACTTACATACATGATATTATATAATTTAACTAAAATTCCCTCACCAAACACAAGAGCCTCGTCTCTTTATGGTGAGGAAAAGCTATTCTTATCTACCATTTTAACACTGTATATATAGCATGTAAAAATTATGTATTTATTCTAAAAAAACCTACAAATATCAAATAAATAAAAAATAAATTGGTTGGTACTAATTCCTGTAATAATTTCCAAAATCTAATAAAAACAATCATTTTAAGTATGCACTGTTTATGTAATGAATGTATTTATTGTACCTATACCTATGAAATAAATTTTAAAAAATTACATGACTCAAAAGTTCACGGAGCCAGTTGCACTTCGTCACCATTAATCGATTTTTCGAGGTGAATAGGATAACAGAAAAATATTGTTTTTATTAGGAGTTTACTATGGCTATTTGTAGTAAAATTATTATAAATCCGCACATTTTGCTTGCCAAAATGTTCAGGACTCTTCCATATTATTTTATATAATAATATATCGTGATCTCTTTTCTGTGCTCATTTTCCGAATAATTAAACAAGGTTCAAAATACGGATGATTCACTGTTGATATTTTAATGCGACGGAACGAATTATTTTGAAATGCACATTGAAGAGAACACCCTGCAAGATCAACTATTCAATATTTTTTATTGTCTTATATCGAACACTGACTCACTATTAAAAGTCATTACAAAATAAAATTAATTATTTTAAAAACCTCAACTTATGCATATTTCGACCACTTGCGTGGAAATCCGCATAAAATGGAATGTTATTGTATTTTAGTATACATAACTCATATGAAATACAATAAATTGTACCAAAACATCGTTCCACTAAAATATACATATCGTGAATATGTGACAAAAACAATTAGTTAAAATCAAAATATACACGTTTTATTTGAAATACATCAGATTTTAATATTATATTTTGCCCATCCTACCTTTCTGTCGTCATTATAAATAAAATCAACATTTTTCATTCCACTTACCAATGTATATATAACACTTGTTGATTTATTATGACTTCACACAACAATACACAGAGCAATAAACACTCACTGCAATATTTAGGGGTTCTTATAGAACGTATGAATTTTAATGCGGTTTCAAAACTTACAATACAACACTTTTCTTCGTGAAAACTTTCTGCTTTCCGGGAGGTTTCGCGGGAAGTTTCGGGTAGAAATAGAGCCTCCGTTGGCTGTAGGATGTACCGCACAGCGCGTTCACTGACAGACTGAAGAGAAGCCGGCCCACGTGCTGTACCGTATCGAAGGGTTGTCAAACTGTTTGGTAACGTTCACCAAAACATATTTTTTTAGCAATCTATTTAAGATAAATTGTTTTGGTTCCATAACTTAACAGAACAACCTAACCTAAACCAACTTAACCTAACCTTACTTAACCTAATCTAACGTATCCTAACCCAACTTAGGTTAATCTAACCTTAACTAACATAAAACAATGTTAAACCTTTTTCCATTTAATTTATTCGTAACGCTTAATGGTGTTGTGCTGTGATTTTGTGCTGTTCAACAATTGAAATAGGAAGACTTCAGAATTAATGAACTTGCACATTTGGGTACATACACCAACCAACCTGGTAACAATATTGGTCGCCAAGACCAGAGAGGCCAGTCTGCATAGAATCGTTGAAACCATATTATATCTAGTCTTTTCGCCCCGAAAGCGGGCAATTAGAATCGGACATTCGTAACGCAAGTGTTATTTTCCCATCGAGTCGCGACATACTATGCGACTCATATCGTTATTATTGAATCATATGAAAGTTAATATCGTGAAGAAATCTTCAATTGTCGTACGCCTATAGTGTCTACATACCGTCGAAGATGTACACCGGCCGATCAAGCAAATACCGGTGAGTTCCGTTTGTGAATAAGTTTTCGCTTGTTTGACGTACTGATCGCACCAGACCATAGGCGTTACTTTGTAAAGAGTGGCACACCCGGCCAATCTAACAATGTTCGTAAGCGAACATGGGTTTTTAATAATTCATGTAATGTATTATTCACCAAACAAATATTAAAGTGATCTTTAAACTAGAAATAACTAGAACTTCAATCGCAAAGAAGACAAAGTAACAAATATAGAAAAATCCATATAATTTGAATAAAATCCTTGTATTCCACCCAAGTTAATACACACCTAAGGTATGTGTATAAGACTGTTTGTTGTATTTAGGTTTTTAATGACAAATAAAACAATGTGTTGCTCTGGAGTACAAAGAAACGACAATTAAAGTTTATTTGTCAGAAAGTAAATTGTTTTTATAAATGTCAGCCACATAACATAATGTGTAACCAAAGCAATGACATTTAAAAAAACAATAGAATAAAATAAAATTCTTTATTCAAATATAAAGAAATCCTAGACATTTCTAGGTAGGTACCTATTTAAATACTAGGTAGGTAGGTAAATAAATATAAAGGAATCCTAGACGTTTCAATGTAGGTACTTAAATTATAGGTAGGTAGGTAAATAAATATAAAGGAATCTTAGACATTTCTAGGTAGGTACTCTTATTATTTACATGTATTAGTAAATAGACTAGGTCCCCAGTCAAAGCCGTTCTGAAAGAAACACAGCCCTGGTGTTGGAAGTTTGGCAACGTTGCGTGTAGTCGTAAAATTCTCAGTCATTTGTTCACATTTCCTTATGGCAAGTGTGCATTTTTTACATTGTGATAGTGATTTCGAATGAAAATATTGCGATTCTGTTCTCAGTATGTGGTCATTGTTGAATAAAACATCAAGGTAACTTTTTCACATATTTTTAACAGAAAATATAACATTTAATATTATGTTTACTATCATTTTAAGCGTTTCAAGTGTAATTGCATAACCTGTAATGCTGTTTTCTTTTCAGATTCGCTGCCAATATTTGGCTACCAGTGAATTGATAGATTAGATAGTAATGATTGGTGGAGGTCAGTGACTGGTGGAAGTCCATATGAAGAATATGCCCTTAAATATTTTATTTATCAAAATAGTTATAGTTAATTGTGAAGACAAAATCCTTCAGTGCGATAAGAAATTGTTATTAAACGCCAAAAAAATTAAGAGTTTTAACTGCTCCCGTCTGGAGCCAGTGAGACTATGGCATCCCCAATTGGGTTATGTTGTGAGGCTAAAGGTAAGTGGTGAAGGGAAGGAGATGGGAAAGAGGAAGGTGGGGAAGTACCTGGCTATTCAGATCTAGTCACTAAACACGGCAAAAGCCATTATTAAGCAACGTTTCAATTCTGGATGGTGGTCTTACACCAGGGCGATACTGAGAGTATCTTCCACTATGGAACGCGCCGCAAATATAGTATATATTATTTTTATTAATTAATTGTGAAATAACACAAATTAATCAAATAAAATTTATTTGCGCACGCCGGGTTCGAACTCGCGACCTTCCGATTGGGAGTCAAGCGTCTTACCACTCGACCACGGACGGCCGTCAAGTGTTTTTGGAAAACTTAATTTTTTAACTTGTTTTGTTTAGACATTATTAAAAAATCATAAATACTTATGGTCAAAAAAATACTTACCAGAAGTACACAATATTTAATAATTTATCATCGTGCGTTTGAACATTTTTATTGCTTTCTTGAATGTAGGTATATATTAAAGCAAGTTTTGAATGAAATAAATCGATATTAAATTTTTAATTTAAAAAAAAATTTCTCATCGGAATCTCCCTGTACAGTTGCAATCATTTTTAAACTTTTATTCTCAGCCGCTAGTCAATGGCTCTTAAATGAAATTTCTAAAACAGTAGATATATTACTTAATTGCTCTTCAAATGTCACCTTTTTTCGTAAACCTATCTTCCTAAATGTAAGAATGTTATAATAAGGAATATTGTATCGTATATGGATAATTAGAATGTCGCACAATATTTTTTTTTTAAACTGTAATAAATATCAAAATAAAATTAAGAGAAAAAACTTAACGTCACCACTTTCTCACACTCACCAAAAATACAATTAATAATTATAATAAGATTTATGTTAGGCAGCTTTAATCAATTAGTTTTCGACGAGCTTTTCATATAATTTAAATGCGGACATTGTACGTGTTTGAAAAAAAAATTTGTTTATTACTTATTTTTCACAATAAACGAAAATAATCGTTTGTATCCATAAAAGGGGTTCTTTAAATTACGCGCCGAAGTTTTACAATATTTTCATCAAAGCCTATACGTGGATGTGAACTTTTCCCGACTCTGTCACTCTCGTTCATCCCCGCCTGAAAGTATCTCTCTTTCGCTCCCATGCTATAAGCCGCCTATTTCCAACATGATATTTCCCGCAAAACAAGAATTAAAATAAAGACACTTGGCCAAAAGGGCTTCGTTTAATAAGGGATGATTTTTTTGAGAGTCGTTAGTGGTGTAGACTTTTTGATTTGTATTAGTTGCCTGAAAATATCAAATTAAATATGGTACATGGAGTGCGTGAATGCATATTCATGATTCTCTTTATGTATTCATATTTTAATCTAGAATATAGACGCTAAATACGACAAGTTTCTTAATCTGAATAAGGTATTCGGTTTAAGGAGAGTTTACAAGGGTTCGACGTATCATGGGGCGAGATGATACGTTTTCTTAAAGGCTTTCGCAATTTTGCTAATGGACGAAAATGCCTTAGTTTTTGTTAATTAATGCGAAAACGTGTTTTCTTTACGAAACGTCTGGTGGCATATTTAATAAAGCGACGAAAGACTAGAGGGTAATCGATGTTATAAATTGTTTTATATTATTTTCATTTTATGCATATTAAAACGGAAGTATCTTTCCGAGAACAAAATAATGCAATTATCATAAGCAATAATTATTAGCCTGAAACACTCATCCATATTGAAAAAATCTCCCGAGAAAAAATATATATGTCGCCTACGGGACTCGAAACCGCACCCCTCTGATTGCCGGTCAGGAGCTCTACCATTGAGCTACGGCGGGTTACCTTCTACCCGCCAAATGATTCAATATATACCTAGTGTTTCATTCAATCTTCATCTTTTCTCGGGAGATTTTTTCAATATGGAAGATTTATATATGATGTATACAAACCTATACACATACGTGAACTGCTGTACTTGTAGCTAGTATTGTCACATTTCCTTCCTACCCTTCCCTATAAACCTGTCACTTTTTCCTGTTACCCACATCAGACCATCGACCTATAAACATCTGCATTTCTTTTCCGCATCTTTAATAATCCGAAATATTAACAGAGTGCAATAAAACCGGCCAAATGAAGAAAGTACAAGTCTCGCATTGAGTAATTCTCTCCTTTTCCTTATGTGCTTACCTTCTACTTGTGCAGTGGTTCAAACACATAAAACATACACATTTTAAGGTCCTTCGTTTAAAAAACTAGACAAAACGCGCATCAGTCATCATTGTTATTATATTATTTCTTTGTTTCGATAAAGCGGATTTGTTAACACTAAAAATAATTCACTTTCATCAATAAAGAAAGTCCATGACTAAATCTAAAACAATTTTCAGTTTTATTTACAGTGGACTAACGAAAATATGTTCAATATGTTTCCTTTTTCCCATAGTATTTTTTGTTAATACATTTCCTAACCCGATATTTGAGAAAGCAAAATCGTTACATTTTCATGCTCAGATTGTATTAAAAATCACGTCTTCCATATAAACAAAACAGCCCTTTTCTTAAACAGGCAGTATTTTAATTCTGAAAGATTCGACGAAGTAATTTATTGTAATTGATATTCAATTTGAGAGATTTACATGCAAATCGATTTAGCTGTGCAAATTGAATAAAATTAAGCGAGCAAAGTTCCTTGTAGAGAAAAGTTTCTCACATTGCTTATAAAATAAAATCGCGAAGTGTTGACAAACCCTTTATTAAGTATTTCAATGGATTATACTTAGTAAGCCAGATCTTACTTACAAAATACATTTTTTTAAATAAAACAGGTAGTCACAAAGTTTTCACTTATGCAACATAAATATAGTTTTATATGTAACTTTTATTTTAATTTCCGTGATTTTCGGGTGGTCATTAAAACATCTTAGAAAATAGGTTCATCTCCATGTAGCCATCAAGGATTTGATAATGGTTTTGAACGCCAAAAAACACGTCACACTAAAAAATAAATTCTCGTTAAACTAAATACATATTAAATTAGATGTTAAAATATCATAAACTAAAGCTAGTGAAGCTCTACGAATTAAGCTATAGAATAAAATAAATTAGTTTGACAAATTATTGAAATATCATATTTTCATGAAAGTTGTTTCGCCTGAGTCAAAAAGAAGTTTCTTATGAAAATAACTTATATCACATTATATTTCGATTGTTTTGGCAACGTTTCAATTCTGAATGGTGGTCTTACACCAGGGCGATACTAAGAGTATCTTCCACTCTGGAACGTGCCGCAAACATACTATATATTATTTTAAATATTGTGAAATAACACAAATCAATTAAATAAAATTTCGCCCGCGAAAACCCGCGGCCCTCGCAATGGCAGTCTAACGCTCTACCGCTGGACTACGCCGGCCGTCAAAAAAAAAACTATGTCTGAAGAAGCAAAAATGTTGAACAAGTGCGTACAAGTCCTACCGTGAACATCAAAGCTGATGCGAACACAAATGCATTCTTTTATATCTTTTTTCATATTTTTGTATTTGGGAAACCTTCTCATAAATCTATTATAACAATCTTTATATATAAAAATCTCGCGTCACAATGTTCGTCCGAGGTAAACTCCGAAACTACTTAACTGATTTTGATGAAATTTGGCTTACTGTGTGTAATTTGGTCCAACTTAAAAGATAGGATATTTTTTATCTCAATTATTAACCTCAATATTTATTATTACAAATTAGATGTTTTTTATGGGGCAATTATTTGAAATTATTTGTAAGTTCTATAAGTTTCTGACAGATGGCGGTGTGAGTTAATTTATTGTTTTCTAGGTTAGGTAACCATCCAGTAGATGGCGTTGTGTTTCGTTAGCCACCGTAACGCGTGGGTGGGTCAGCTAGTATTATGTAAAATCACTTAAAAACCAAATGAGCATTTCTCCGAATAATCCTCTCGGAAAGAATGAACGAGAATAAATCAGAAATAAAATATTGATAGAAATAGTTTTTTTTACCTTGGCTCCATACAGTAGAAAAATAATGAAGAAACATAAAATACTGAGTACAATAATTTCCTTCGAGGCCTGTGTTATCTTTGGGATACTGTGTAGCGGGACTTTTTAGGAAAGGAAGGAAAGGAATTTCTCAGAAGGATAAAGATAGTAGGGGTGGGTAGGAATCTGGGGGTCAATGTATACAGGAGTGACAGACATTTGAATGTATCCCTCCCACTGAGAGAGTCCTGCTGGAGAGGTCAAAATTTCTCCCTATACCAGTCTGTCTCGATCCGGCCTGCAACCCAGTTGGTGGACAGACGCGTCCGCCACCAAGATCCAAATAAACTTTACCACATGAACCCGGATACCCCTGCTATTGGTTATCCTATAAAGTACCCATATCCGCCTATCAAATTGTAAACTTCAATTAGCAACAAGATCTGAATAGTAAGGCGCTTTATCTATTTCTCCTTCCTTCCCTCATAAATTTACTTGCATCTTAAAACTTTCCCCGAATTAAGGAAATCATATTTTTTCCAGCTCCAAATACTAGAACTCTTGAGTAATATCATAGAATAATATATTTAAGAGAAAAATACAAAAGTGGGGTGAAACCTGCTTGACAGAAGGGTGATTAGGCTTAAGGGAGATGAGCATGACAAATGTAGTTGATCCCGGTGTATAAGGTGACTCCGCGAGGTAATATTCTCCACATTTGACTTTGAGACGAAAGGTTGCATACATTAAATATATAAATAAAGCAATAAAGTCTGAGATGAGACAAAAATAGAGAAAAATATGCTTTAAGTAGTAAGGTATTAATAGACGTGATCATTGTGATATCAAATGGTAAATAGCAGAGGTGTTGGTTACCCAATAAATGGTTCCCGGGGCGGCGGTACCTATACCCACCTCCCAAATTGATGTCATGGAAATTAAAACCAAGTTAACAAATTTATGTAAAAGCGGGAGGAAAATGCCAAAACGAACTCACTATGTTTTAAGGATATTATTTTGTTTGTTTTTTTAAATAAATATCTAAAGGAAGTCAACATTGAAACAACGTCATATTGGTATTCCCTATTTTTAAAACAAGCAATAAAACTTGTATAAATGCAATAATTCTAACATGACATTAAGAGAAATCAAAGAAAACCACGTAAAATACCAGCTTCTTCAGACATAGTTTTTTTTTTGACGCCCGGCGTAGTCCAGCGGTAGAGCGTTAGACTGCCATTGCGAAGGCCGCGGGTTCGAACCCGGCGTGCGCAAATAAATTTTATTTAATTGATTTGTGTTATTTCACAATATTTAAAATAATATATAGTATGTTTGCGGCACGTTCCAGAGTGGAAGATACTCTTAGTATCGCCCTGGTGTAAGACCACCATTCAGAATTGAAACGTTGCTTGAAATGGCTTTAGCCGTGTTTAGTGACTAGATCTGAATAGCCAGGTAATTCCCCGCCTTCCTCTTCCTCGTCTCCTTCCCTTCCCCACTTACCTTCAGCCTCATAACATACCCCAATTGGGGATGCCATAGTCTCACTGGCTCCAGACGGGAGCAGTTCGGACTCTTGTGAGGTATTCACTATAAAAAAATAAAAAAAAGTTACTTAATTTCAAGAAAATGATTTTTTAGTTTTTCTTTTTCGGTATTCGAACCAGCAACCTTCGGAGTCAGTCAACCGGTCTGCAACTGAAAGAAAATATTTTCGAACCATAATAATAAAAATTGGTGCTTAGATTTAACGGTAGTGCTTTCTCTGTCCCTCTATTACTTTGTTTTTGCTTTGTAACTCTACGCAAGTTGAAATAGCGTAATATTTTGATGTCAGTTTAAAGTTTCATTATTTCCATAAAATAGCACCGCTGCTGTGTGTTACGGTGGCGGTGGAGGTGTGTTTCGGTTTTCTTTATTAAATTCTGTCTTCAGGGATGAAGGTAAAGTAACCGAACAAAGGTATTTTAGCATACTTATGGCGGGTATTTTGTTTGGTAATTTTGTTCTTTGTCTGTTTATAAGTTTAAAGTATAAGATATTCAAACGATTTAACTTGTGATGCTTATGGTGACCTACGGAGGGGTCATGGTTATCCAATACATGGTTAAATGGGACGGTGGTACCCATACCCGCCTCCCAAATTGTTTACACAATCAATCGCAGTTCAATAACGTGGGTTTTGGTCCCTAGATTATAAAAAAATTAACTCAAAAAACTTTTTTACTACAACAAATCTTAATTTTCAAAATCTTCTAAAACTTAAATTGATACTTCCTAACCAGGAACTGGTGTCAACCACGCTACCAACTGAGCCAATTGCCAATTGGATGAGACCGGATGAGACAGATAATTAATGTATTTAAGAGCTGTAATCGACTACCGTAATACAGGCAAGTATTAAATTTAGTAAATCTAGTGTAGTAGTCGAAAAGCATTTAAAAAAAAACTGAATACAAAAATATATTTTGAATAAAGAAAAAAAAAATGTCATCGAGTTTCAGAGATATGCGTTTTTGTCCGCGTGTGTGTGCGCGATTACCACAAGTTGATATAATACATTATCGTTGACAAAGAGTCTATCTGCCGGGTTTAATTTCGATCAGATATGGGTAAATATGTTAATTTCTACTTTTCAAGATTACACTTCATTCATACATTCATTCATTCAATCAAGAAACCAGAAGAGATTTTCAAATACACGGAAAAAAAGTTATTCTAAAATTCGATAATTTTATTCGTAAAAACGGTTAAAAACGGGACTGAAGTTCTTAGGAACTAATTAACAGTGTTTCAATGTTTATTGGCGGGAAAACGTATGAATAATTTGTTGGTATACGTACGAAATTACGTATACACAACAAATTATTCTTACATGTTCCCGCCAATAAACATTGAAACCCTGTTAATTTGTTCGTAAGAACTTCAGTCCCGTTTTTAACCGTTTTTACGAATAAAATGACCTATTTTAGAATAACATTTTTCTCCGTGTAGATGTATTTAAAATACAATATTTTCAAAATTTAAAACATACTTAACCCTAAATATCCATTTAGTTGTATTTAAAAAAAATTGCTTCCATATTTTTATTAGTTGCTTTTGTGCTACTGAACGTGTATTTAAAAAAAAAAATCCATTATTTTTATTACTTGCTATTCTGCTAGTGAACATTGGCGTAAGTGTATTTAAAGTTGGTAAACCTTTTTAACACCAAAAGTTACATATAAAAATAAGTTTCTTTTAAAAAAATGATATATTATTTGTCAAGACGAATTCACCGTGAATAATAATTATTATACGTCAATCAGAAAGATTATTGAAAATTTCTCTTAATTTTATTGTACGATCAAAATCTTTAGAAACTCAATTAGTAAAATTGGTTACGTATACTGAATATTTATGAATTATCCATTGGCCCTTTGCTTCACGGTACTGCTGTGATTTTATTATGCAAACCACGTTACGGGTTTGTTGCGACCTAATGGATTGACCTAAAACCAGACTTGACTAAGATATTATAAAGGCCATGATTGTATTGAAGCGAAAATGCACTGTACATAATAATTGTACGTGTTAATTTTCTAGTAAATCAACAAATTAATATCAAATATTCACCTACTAATTTAGCGTTGTCAAGTTTAATTTGTAGAACTCCATTTTCACTTGCTAAATGATTTGTAATAAAAATAAATTTTATTCATTTCATTTCACGTACACACATTTAACATAATAAGTACAAGTTACATAAAAAAAAGTTTATAATCAGTATCTGTATGGGGTGGTAGTAGTGTTTAGTGAACACCTTACTATGAGAATCTATACTGTTTAGATAAAGCGTTTTTATGCCTTTATAAGTAAAAACACAGCAACGTCTTTGAGATTCTTAAGGAGGGTACCGCAGTTCTACCTATGGTGGCAGAATTGTATTTTAGGTAAGTACACGGGGAAAAATCGATTTTGACCCTCACGATAATTTATCAGGCCATATTTATAAAACGTTCATTTAGAACTAGTTGCCCTGATAAGAAAAAATGTGCTGTTCCAACAATGTATACGTACGAAATTTGTTCTAATAATTCATAATAATAATTTATTCTTACATTTTCCCGACAATAAACATTGAAACCTGTTAATTTGTTCGTAAGAACTTCAGCAAAGTACGTACATCATTATATTACACAGACACAAGTAAAAATTAAGTTGAAAAGGATACAACATGAAATGAATATAATGATGCAGTTAAGACGAACATAGAATCAAACAACATAAAAGTAGATGATAATAATTAATGCAAGTAAGTTTTTAATATTAATACACTTAACAACAGCTAATATGTTATAATTTTAAAATGCTTAGCGGAACTTATTTCGTTAGGCTGGAACAGTGTGGGCGATGTCGATGAAGTCATCCGCACCCCATGACAAGCAAGAAGGGGTGGCCTAGATTAAAACTCAAACTAACGTGCTATAAATAGTTTAATCGTAGAAGTCAAGTTGTTGCTTACCGCAAATCTTAATATTCAAAAGGACGAAAATAAGCCTTTGTCAGTGGCTCTATAAAGTTATTCCGTTAGTACGCCTAAAAATATGATGAAATTCGCAGTTTTATTATTTCAAAGACACCGAGATTATAATTTTTCCTAATAGCTGTTATCGGGTAGCTTTTTTTTTCTCCTCCATATGTTATTTGCTAATACATGCTGTTTGAATATAAATATAATTATTTCAGTATTAAACATCAAAATGAGGTAAAAAGCTTTTAAAAGCATTTTTTTAAATATTTTGGCTGCAATCTATCGAGACGTTATTTTTTGATTCAATGCAGTGTTAAAAATTGAATCTTACTAATATTATAAACGTGAAAGTTTGTATGGATATATGTGTGTGTTTGGCACTCTTTCACGCAAAAACTACTGAATGAATTTTAATGAAACTTTACAATAATATAGCTTATACATCAGAATACCTTATAGACTATAATTTATAAAGCTAGCTATTTTTCATATATTACAAATACAAATATATAATATACTTTTGTAAGTCATCGAAATTACCTACTTGCCGTTTTTGTAGAACTTTTTTTTTATTTCTACTCCTAACTTCTGCAGTAATAGAATAAAGATGAGCACAATAAATTCCACGTGGGTGTGTTTTGTAATCCAAATTTTTTTTAAATTTATTATAAACGTGAAAGTTTGTATGGATATATGTGTGTGTTTGGCACTCTTTCACGCAAAAACTACTGAATGAATTTTAATGAAACTTTACAATAATATAGCTTATACATCAGAATACCTTATAGACTATAATTTATAAAGCTAGCTATTTTTCATATATTACAAATACAAATATATAATATACTTTTGTAAGTCATCGAAATTACCTACTTGCCGTTTTTGTAGAACTTTTTTTTTATTTCTACTCCTAACTTCTGCAGTAATAGAATAAAGATGAGCACAATAAATTCCACGTGGGTGTGTTTTGTAATCCAAATTTTTTTTAAATTTATTATAAACGTGAAAGTTTGTATGGATATATGTGTGTGTTTGGCACTCTTTCACGCAAAAACTACTGAATGAATTTTAATGAAACTTTACAATAATATAGCTTATACATCAGAATACCTTATAGACTATAATTTATAAAGCTAGCTATTTTTCATATATTACAAATACAAATATATAATATACTTTTGTAAGTCATCGAAATTACCTACTTGCCGTTTTTGTAGAACTTTTTTTTATTTCTACTCCTAACTTCTGCAGTAATAGAATAAAGATGAGCACAATAAATTCCACGTGGGTGTGTTTTGTAATCCAAATTTTTTTTTACCCAAATCCACGTGGGCGTGTTTTGAAATTCGTGTTTTGAAATCCAAATGAGATGGCGATATACGATGACAGGCAAGTATAAGAGAGACAAAACGTGTGCTAGAACCAAAACGTAACGAACCATAACCAAAACGTGGCTAATCAAAACGTAGCAAAACCAATCCATGGTAATCCATTCAAATGTATATGGAAGGCATTTCTGTTGTTCTTCTTTATTCTATGATTAAACTCCACTAAAAGATAAAAAATTGCTGACCCCAAAAGAATGAAAAAATATTGTTAAAATTATAAAATAATAATTGGTTTGAGAACATCATTCTGCCCTCGCCCCAAAATGATGCACCATAAACAAAAGATAGCAACTTTTTGTTTTATTTTTAAAATGTTCTAAAATCGGAAACAATGTAACATTTCAAAAACAAAGGATGCATTTTCATCAAAACCAAAAGGCCAACTCGGCAAATTACACCTCTTGTTTAGAAACTTTCTAGAAAATAAAAACAAAGCTTGAAGATAAACTGTCCGACTGGGTTTAGAAAAACCACCCATTGTCGTTTTATTTTAAAAGTTTTTCTGAACTTTATTTCGTTGGTTGTCAATTCCAAAAGCAGGTTTCGCCTCAGACATTTTATGAAGGGTATATTTTATGCCAAGTATTGAGACTTGAGTCTTTGTTACAACCCCTGAAGTAATAAATAATGCATTTAATCACAATGGATTGAGTTTCGATCTACGCATTGAGAGTTGAAACCCTGTTATTTCTGAGTGGAATGTACTCAACATGGACATATATTTTGTTGTATACCAACTTGTTCATAAGTCGTATTTGAAACCCATTTAAAAAGTTCTAAAAGGTCTACATGTACCTAACTACCTACATTAATTAGTGTGTGGCGTTATTTTCGAATTTTAATAAATATGTATTTATTTAAAATTTGTGGGTCGATGAAGACAAAATATGAATATAATAATTTAGGTAAATGAAAGTAAAAATTATTATAAGCAATAATTATTAGCCTGCAACACTCATCCATATTGAAAAAACCTCCCGGGAAAAGATTCATGTCGCCAACGGGACTCGAACCCACACCCCTTAGATTGCCGGTCAAGAGCTTTACCATTAAGCTACGGTTTTTACCATCTTTGTTGGTTGTTTGCAGGTGAAAAATGTAATAAGCGGCAATTGTTGAATGAAGCACTAGGTATATATTGAATCATTTGGCGGGTAAGAAATAAGGTAGCTTAATGGTAGAGCTCTTGACCGGCAATCAAAGGGGTGTTGGTTCGAGTCCCGTCGGCGACATGTATCTTTTCCCGGGAGGTTTTTTCAATATGGATGAGTATTTCAGGTTAATACTAATTGCTTATAATAATTGTTACCCTTTGTGCTATGCATAAGAAAATCTTGTCTCAAACATTAGAATTTCAATTAAAAATAATGAAAGTAAAAATATTACAGGTCATAAAAATATAGTTCCTGCCTACATACATAATAATATATTGTAATGATGATGAACGGCAGTCAAAGGAAATAGCACAGTAAATATTATATTATAATTATATAAATTCATAACTAACGCAATCCAATTAAAACTGATGTTAAAAAATATTTGTGTATTACGAAAAGATGTTTGTGTATTTTCTCTCTCTAAAAACGTTTTCACGATGAACCATCAAATATAATGCTTTATAAGATTTTCACAAAAAGGTGTATTGCAAATTTCAGAGGAGTGGAAAATTTCCTTGCTCTGTACTGCAGACCACCTTTATTCCATAGGTAGAGGTCCTTCCTTCCATTCCCAGACGAATGTAGTGCTTCAAGCGTATCGGTTTACAGGTGAAAAATGATATTATTGCATTGTGTGGAAAACAGAAAATTCCATTTCAATCTTCTCCTACATGGCACTAGACAACGTATTGAAATATGAGAAATCTAATAATATATATTTGCGTTGTTCCGTGAAATCTGACGTTCTTAATTAAAAAAAGATTAATACAATATTTTATTGCAATAACTCTTGTTATCCCAAATAAAAAAAATGTAAAAAAAAATTTGAAGGTTATATCTGTTAATGTGATCATTAAAGAAGAAGATAAGACTAATAAACCTAAACAAAAATATGAAAAAAGAACAGATACAAAAAAATAAATAGAAAAATGAATAAACTCTAACACAGGATCTTTTGTCTTACTGGGACAAACGCCTTAACCAACTTGACCATTGGGACCACTTTTTTTTAAGTATGACAGGAGATCCTGGTTTCAGTCCCAGTTAATAAAAAAATCCATAAATATTTCTAGAAAAATAAGCAGCTCATACAATTAGCATTTTAATATGATATTTTTCTGAAAAATTAAAAATAAACTAAATTGTGTAATTAAAAAAAAAAAACAAATTTTAAGTATTCTGAACAATATTTTCAATGTTATTTTATAATAAAAATTCATATTTATAGGTCTACAAAAATTAGAGCAATGATTTCTAGAAAAAATAAAAAAAAAACATTTTTTCGCTCTCCTAAACAAGTAACATTTGTTTCTTTACAGCATTTCAAGTTTCCATGATTTATATAATTTAAGAAGAAGATTATACTGATAAATTCTAAACGGAAAAATGAAAAACCAGCCAAAAAATATTAAAATCAATTCGAAACCAGGATCATTTGTCTTACTGGGGCCAACTCCTCAACCAATTCGGCCATTGGGACCTCTAATTCTTTAATGTACATAAGATAAGATATCCTGGGTTCCAATCCCAGTTGTTACCGTTACCTTAAATACTTTCTGTGTCTTGTTATTTTTCATATTTTTGTTAAGATTTATTGCTATTATCTTCTTAAAAAATGAATTATTATACTATCAAAGTTTCTCTTCTTCATCGTCATACATGTCCCTTTTAGGATAATAAATTGATTTTGTCTGCAATAGAAGGGCACTGTGTTTTTTTTTTATTATACCTTTGTCTTTTGTGTCTACGAATGATGGATGCATGCTTTTCCCCAGAGTGACAATTTGTTGAGTGAAGTGAACGATCAATTCATTGCACTCTCTGAAATTATTTTTTTTTGGAAGTCAATGTACAATATTATTTTTGATATTTTCAAAAAACAACTATTGATGTCTGGAATAAGTAGGTTTGGTATTTCACAGATTGTATTATTGTTTACTGGTCTCTGACTGTTCAAAAGTTTATAGAATAGAAGCCATATTTATATAATTCAATAATAATGGGACTACGCCATCTCTAACTTAACTCTAACGGAATTATTGTTAATATAATGGAGAGGAAAAAGTGGTGAGTGAGAGGAAGGTTGTAATGTACCTGGCTGTTCTGATCTGGTCACTAAACCTCGCTTTTCTGACTGGTGGACTTTCAACAGGCCGATACTTATAAATGTTTTGTACTATCCTTTTTCCAGTTTCTCATACAGGTTGTCTTTTCATACGGATTCAGGATGAAAAAAGAACGTTTTATGTTTTGGTACAGATTATAGTATAGTTTAGGATGGTAGACATTATTTGACATATAAATAGGGTGTTAAGAGAAGTATTTAACTTTTTTTTTACCTGTCATGGCTGACAGTATTTGGAGTAAAAAATGTAAATGAAATTTTGATCTCCGGTCACTTTTTAGATGTACATTATTTTTTTTTCTTTAAAATCAAACAAAAAATATTTTCTTCCACATGTCACTGGTCACTCAGCGGAGTAACAAACCAGCCCTACATCCCGCACATAACTGTCTAATACCTACTGATTTTTTATGTTTTTGGTTGAAAAAAAATAATTGTCACCGGAGACCAAAATTTCAATTAAAATTTTCACTCCAAATAATGTCAGGGATCACTAGTTGTTCGATATTGTGAATTTCTTGTGTAGGTATTTTTGAAAATTTTTGACGGTGGCAGCAAAGTGGCAGATGCTTTCAGGTGATATCTATGTTATGTCCAAGGTGTTATCATTTTTTTACGATTTCGTACCGTCCCCAAATATTTTTTCTTCTTCGTTAGCAACCAACCGTATGAAATCGTAAGTCAAAAATTAATGATCGTGTAAGGCAAAGATTTTTAACGGGGGTCCCAATAATTTTCATACTTTGTTTGTTATTGGGAAATACTGGTTGAGTAAGACTTTTTTACCTCTTCAGGCGGAATCTTTCGACCCATCGCCGTGCCCTGCAGAACGTCCGTCACTCCTTGACACATTAACCCCCAGATTCCTACCCACCCCTAACCAATTTATTTTACAGAACTTACTCGCCTTACTTCCACGAAGATGACGTAGACCCCGAGGGGTTTTTTTTCTGAGTGGAGCTAATGTAAAAAAAAAAATAATGAGGACCGGAATGAAAAAAACCTTGGTGTAAAAGGCCCATTAGAGTATCAGTCACTTAAATTTTCCCAATGCTATACTAAATAGGTGTCTATAATACATCTAAGACTGTTTGTTGTCTTTAGGTTTTAAATGACAAATAAAACAATGTGTTGCTCTGGAGTATAAAGAAACGACAATTTAAGTTTATTTGTCATATAGAGGTTGTTTTTATAATGTTTTAAAAATATTAGCCACATAACATAGTGTAACCAAAGTAATGACATTGAAAAAAAAAAACAATAGAATAAAATAAAATTCACAATTCAAATATAAAGGAATCCTAGATATTTCTAGGTAGGTACTTAAATACTAGGTAGGTAGGTAGGTAAATAAATATAAAGGAATCCTGGACATTTCTAGGTAGGTACTTTTATTCCTTTACATACATGTCTGTGGGGTTTTATCAAAGCGATTGCGATCAAGCTACCCTAAAAATAGAAGAAAAAAAGAATGTAAAAAAGGTACAAATGTACCTACATAAACTAAGTAAGAAGTTGGGATAAATCTTTGAAATTCCGGCAGTGGCTTATCTTGGAACATCATTTTATAAAATGTTATCGTTAACCTTTATGAAAAAACGTGTAAAGAACCATTCCTTGGCCTTTTTTATTCGAAATGCTTTCATGCCACATTAAACCCAATAGACGGTTATGTTAAACGTTTGGAATAAAACCGGTGTAAGTGTCTTTATACCTTATTTTAGTGAGTTTAATGGAAACTAAGTGCGTCGTTTGGGACTGCAAACGGTTTGTGGAAGTCAATTAATTATAAAATATATATTCCACGGACAAATATCGAACTGAAAATCCCGCCAGATCGAGACAAATGGACGTAAATACCAGCGGGGGCAGCATTAATCTACTTTTCTTAGCCTAGTAACGAAAGGGAGACATTTTGCTTAATCAGTTAAACGGGGAATTATTGTTAGGAGAGAAAGAGGAGTGTAATTTGCAAGTATCTCTATTCATGGTGTACTGTCAACGATATGCACTTAAATGTCGAAAAATGTTACATTTTAAACTTCACTAGAAATCGAATTATAAAAGATTTTTCTTATGTCATTAACAATATTATTCTCAATAAAGTGTATTCAATAAGAGATCTAGGAATCATTCTTGATTCTAAATTCATATTTGATGTGCACATTAACGACATTAAGTGCAAATCATTAAAAATGATGGGATTTATTCACAGAATATGTAAACCTTTCAAAGATCCTCAATCAATTCTGACCCTTTACAATGCCTTAATTAGAAGTAAACTTGAATATGGAAGCACTATTTGGAATCCACATTACTGCAAATATGAAAACATTGTAGGGTCAGTCCAAAAAAAAATGCTAAGAATGTTATCCTTTAAATGTGGACTATATGACCATCTTAGATCATACGACGTACGTCGTGATTACTTCAAGATTGATACACTTAAAACTAGAAGGCAATTGACTGATCTAATATGTTTACATAAAATCATCCACGGCCATCTTGATACTACACTATGTCTTAGCAATATTGAAATAAATGTTCCCAATTCCCATTGTTTAAGACGTCATAACTTTTTTCACCTGAATACATTTAAAAATAATATCGCTCACTTTAGCCCTCTGACCCAGATGTGTCGACTATATAACAAGATAGAGTGTGCTGAAGTAGATATTTTTGTCGATAATTTGTACGGATTCAGAAAAAAAGTTCTGGCGCTGTTAAAAAATATGCTAAACTAATTAAATTGTGTCATTTGTCTCTGTATGCATGCCTCTCGTGTTTCATATGTATCTAGCCTCTCATTGTAATATCTGTTACTTGAGTGAGCTTGTATATAATTTTGTATATTTTTTATTGGTGATGTTTCTGTTTTTCTAATTGTTTGTATCTGTATTTAATTGTATGTAATTGTAGATTTTTTTGTAATTGTATGTCGCTATTTGTACAATAACTGAGTTTTTATAAGTGGATTGTTCTCATGTAAATGCGAACATCTGTAAAAACCCAGTATAAATAAATAAATAAATGACAAATTAAAACACTTTGTTTTTACCACGATTATCTTTATTTTAACATATCGACATGTTTCGAGAACGATGTTCTCTTCCTCAGGACATAATATGTACTAAAACTAAATAATCAAGTATAAAGCTATGCGTGGGTAGAAATGAAAGTAGTGGGGGAGGGAGGTGGTGAGGGGAGGTGCTTAGAAGATCAACAAGAATTTAGTACATATTATGTCCTGAGGAAGAGAGTTCTCGAAACATGTCGATATGTTAAAATAAAGATTATCGTGGTAAAAACAAAGTGTTTTAATTTGTCATTAATAAAATGGTGCCACCAAGTGAATTTGCAAAATTTGAAGAAGTTATCTCTATTCAATCTACATAAGTACCTAAACGGGCGGCAAGCTTTTTAATTGTGAAGAAAATATTAAATTTATTTGGCTGTTTAGACAGAAGAATTCAATGAAGGTAAATAGAGAAAAATGCAATAATGGAGGACTGAAGGCTGTTGAGGCTTACAAAAATATTCAATGAAGTGAAGCCACAATGAAATTTGAGGGCCGGCTTAGTCCGGCGGTAGGGCTTTAGACTCCCATTCCGAAAGCCGCGGGTTCGAACCCGGCGTGCGAAAATAAATTTTATTTTATTGATTTGTGTTATTTCACAATTAATTATTAAAAATAATAAATAGTACTCTTAGTATCGCCCTGGTGTAAGACCACCATTCAGAATTGAAACGTGGCTTGGAATAGCTTTAGCCGTGTGAAGTGACTAGATCTGAATAGCAAGGTACTTTCCCACCTTCCTCTTCCTCGTCACCTTCCCTTCCCCACTTACCTTCATCCTCATTACATACCCCGTTTGGGCATGCCATAGTCTCACTGGCTCCAGACGGGAGCAGTTGGGACTCTTGTATTAACTATAAAAAATAAAAATAAATGGAAAGATGGTACGTACCCTGCTGTATGGCTGTGAGGAATAAAGCTGGCAGATGAAGTATTAAAGTAGAATAAATGTGTGAGAAATGTAGAGATAATGAGTAAGATGGCGAAAAGGACGATTAGATGGTTTGGGCATGTAGAGCAAATGTACAAAGAAAGGAGTGGAAAAATAATATACAACGTAGCTCAGTGGTAGAGAATTTGACCGGAAATCAGAAGGACACGGGTTCGAGTCCCATCGGCGTCTTTTCTTAGGAGATTTTTTTTAAATGTAGATGTGTGTTTCAGGTTAATAATTATTGCTTATAATATTTGTTACCCTTTGTGCAATGCATAAAAATCTTGTCTTCAACTTTAGTTTATCAATTAAAAAATAATAAAGAATATATGACGTGCATGTGAATAGTAAAAAAATCCGGGATTTGACCGAGGTAGATATATCATGATCAAGTAAACCAAATACTCGAGTCAAATCATGTCAAGAATTAGAATAATATAAGGGTTTATATTAGATAATATATGAATGGAATGAAGCACGGAGTTTGTGCCAAGGCCGAGTTGTTTGGCGCTTCATCCTCTCTTCCTACTCCAGAGGGGAAAGGACATAATGGTTAGTTAGTTAGACAGTTTTGGTTTACACAAAGAAAATGCATTTCAGATCACGCGCCGAAAAATTAATTTGACACGATTTTATAAATGACGTTAAAATGAATTAGGTTAATTATGAGGATTTACAATGTACTTTAATCTTCGCATTTAATTAATGTTTTCCGGAAGATGGCGAAATTGATTATTAAACATAATATTATTCTTTAATATTGCAGAATTCCACTGACAGGAAAAAATGATAGAAATATGATTTGAGCGTGTATGTATGTCCAAAGAAAGCTCAATTTTTCCTTACTCCTGCTGAATTTGATGAACTTTTTCAAATTTCGAAATACTTTTTTGAGCAGACCAAAAAATATATTTGTATTTTCACTTAGGAGTCGAAAGGTCTTGTGTAAAATTGGGGACACTGGTGTTTTTTCAACTCGGTATTAGTCATTCTTCTGTAGATTATCATTAAAGGGACGTCAACATATTGCAAAGAAATTGTTAAAGAAACATACAATGAGTTCATAGTTTCATGAAGTATTTAATTTTTTTTTTAAATTACAACGTTGTAATATAATATGTACCGTGTGTACATATATTTATATTTTTGTATCCAATAGCGTTCATGTTGTATAATTTAATATAGTACAATAAGTTTAAAAATTAAAATAGAAATATATATTTGGATCAGACTGTAGATTCCGAAACAAAGTTTGTCCCCAGAGAAAGTGAATGCAATTCAAGTGCATCATAATTGTGCTTTTGGTACATTTCCTCTGAATTTTTGCCCAAGTTTTTATTAATAATTTATGGTCACCCGTCGCAAGCAAGCTCCGGGAATATCAACATTGAATTTTAAAACTAGGGTGGATTATAATAAACCGTCTTAAAAATATTTAATGTCAATTAATATTTTTCGTTATTGAAAGTCTAAATGAGTTTTTCTACCAACGAAAGTCTAATTTCATTATAAATATTATGTCCCATTTAAAAAAGCCTCACTTCATTATACGTAGAGATACGCACTATATTCATAGTAATCCTGTTTTTTAATGATTCATTTGTTTAAGACAAGCAGAGTATATTATGATACAAGAAATAAGTTATATTAAATTATGTTATTTATTTATTTATTAGGAAAAGTTGACAGCAAATCTGAGATTATACAATGTTATGTTAATAAGATAGTTAATTATGCAAATTATGAACTTTCCACTGATAATAAATAATAAATGATAAGGTGTGACATTGTAGGGTTGTTTTCTTAATTAAATTATTTTCTATTTACAATATGTGAAAAGGAGTTACTAGTTACAATATGAAAAAAGGGGGATGAGGAAACATGGGATTAGGATGAAGAGGCAAAGGGCGGGAATATATAGGGAATGAATTTCTACTTAGAGTCATGTTGCTTAGTGAATTTTTCGTTTTATGTCGCGTAAAGTCGAGCTAAAAATGTCAATATGGTAATAATTTAAGTTGAATAAATGTGTGGATCTGTAGATAAATGAGTTTTGTTTGGAGTTGGTCTTGCAAAGAGGGAGATTAAAAGTAAACGACTGTCTCTGCGATATGGAACATGGAATGATAGGCGTTGGAGAAGATCGGGGCTATCGATTAAGTTGTATATTTATGATTTTAAATAACATTACCTAATCTGCTATATTTCTTCGGCAAGTCAACGTCTGTATATTGAAGAACTTTGCAGAGTCTTCAATACTGACATGCGATCGGAAAGAGCGGAAGTTAAGGTACCTTAAAAATCTATTTTGAACACTTTCAATTCTATTTTTATGTATTGTATAGCCTGGGTTCCACACTTGTGATGCGTATTCAAGGATACTACGAACGTATGAGTAATATTAGTAGTAGTAGTAAGTAATATTATTACATAGATGAATGAATATAATAATTGGTTCTGACAGGCAGACCCATATAAAAGAATTTGATTATGTTAAACAATATATTCTGTATTGTGCTCCATACATGGTGTAGAATAAACGAGTTTAGCTTCGTTTTACAATAAATTAATTGAAGACACTTCGGTATCAGATTATTAGGTACGTATTATGAGAAAAATTAACTGCATTCCTTGGAAGTTTGCTAAACGGCAATTAATTAAATAAATTGCTTAAAATAAAATATGCATCATTAAACTTATTTACGAATGAAACATTTTTTGGAGTGATAATTAAATTATTTATTTATTTATATATTTATTTATTTATTTAATTATTTATTCATTCATTCATTCATTCATTTATTTAATTATTTATTCATTCATTCATTCATTCATTTATTCAGTCATTCATTCATTCATTCATTCATTCATTCATTAATTCATTCATTCATTCATTCATTCATTCATTCATTCATTCATTCATTCATTCATTCATTCATTCATTCATTCATTCATTCAATCATTCATTCATTCATTCATTCATTCATTCATTCATTCATTCATTCATTCATTCATTTATTTAATTATTTATTAAATGAATTTTGTACATTGTATAGATATTGTCTTATTTCATCCGCCATGCTGTAAAATTACTGTAAAGTACTAATTTGACAAAATACAATAAATTAAAAAAAAAATATTAATATAAAATAAAATATAGTAGGTATACTAGATGAACCGGCCACCCGATGCTATGGCTAACAAAACACAACGATATGACGTGGAATAGACTGACGTGAAACCGAAACACGAAGCCATCACCTAGGAACCAATTGTAACCAACGCCATTACCTAGGTAACCAAAAAATGCAAATCAACTCACACCGCCATCTGTCAGATACTTATGGAACTTACCAATTTCATATCAATGTCTCATAACAAATGTTTAATTCACAACAATAAATATTGAAGTCAATAATCGAGATAAAAACTATATTACCTTTTAAGTTGCATCAAATTATAGTAAGCTAAATTTCATCAAAATCTGTTAAGTAGTTTCGGAGTTTATCTCGGACAAACATTGTGACGAGAGATTTTTATATGTAAAGATTCGAGGCACATTTCAGGATGGTAAAAACATGTTCGGTGCAGCCAGATTTTAATAGCCAATTACTTCCCATTTTCCTCTGCCTTATTTGCTTCCCCTCCCCACTACCTTCAGCCTCACAATCGTAATACTAGCTGTATAATTTTTATTTTTATTTTAAATGTACCCTCTAATTGAGAATTTCGAACGTGGATAGTTCAAACTATGAGATATAGATGGCTCTTGTGTAGATAGATCTTAGAAGTTATAGACTTTTCCGATTGATGTCGGTAGTATATAGGTTTACTCCTCCAAGTTCAGAACCGAGGTGGGCTAGCAGCTAGGTTACTGGCCTCAGTGAGCTTTTGAGAGGATAATTAATAGGGTGTTGGACATACATACCCAACATATCCCAATTGGGGATGCCATAGTCTCACTGGCTCCAGACGGGGGCAGTGGGACTCTTGTGCGGTATTCATAAAAAAATATATATAGTATAGGTACAATCTGAACTCCCTCTATTTAAAAGTTTTCAACTCCCGAGTATACAGTTTTCCATTTCTATATAAAGCTATTGGAGTTCCAGAGTCAACGTTCTGAAGTTCACAGCAATTATAGCTGGCATTCTGCATCTGCATTATACTTATTGACTATCTAGGAAAAGAGAACACGTAAAATTTATGGTATTTATTTTGTGCCACTGAGCTATAAAATCTTCCGATAGTTACGAGGGAGCGAAATATTTCATCTTAGACTCTTTTTAAATAACGGTCGTTCAAACCAAGAGGAATCAAACTGAGAGAGCCCAATTTTTTAAATACATACAATTTCTATTTATTTTTGTGAATGAATGCAAATCTTGGAATTGGAAACAAACCTTCTTACCGACATCCAATCGAGCTGAAATTTGGCAGATGGACTCCTTATCGATGACGTTGGTGGCACCAACTCACACACACACGCAAACACACGCACACACTTCCACACATTTCTGTGTGTGCGTGAAATTGGATGAATTAATGGCTTCCATGGCGCAACTAGGTCGTGCCGTTTCGCTACACAATAAAAAGAGTGGTATCTTACTTAAAACCTTTGTTTTAACAGGTTGATTTTATGTTATTGCAATATCGGTGATATCGGTGCTGGTACAAACTCTTCATTTTGGTTTGGATTGACTTTAACCCCAGCATTTAACTGTAAAAGTTAGCGTTCATAGTTTTTATTATTTTTGAATACTCACATACTATTAGCGCATCATGAAGTATTTATTTATTGTTTTAGTGTTTAATGAGTGGAACTTTATTTAATTTTTGTACAATTTAATTTAATTAAATTTTACAAAAAAATTAAGAATTTGGCTAGCCACGGATATCTTCTAGAATCTAGAACCTCGTTCTGAATGACATGTCATAGAAAAGACGCAAGAATGTGTTTTAATTCAATACAAATTATGCCCAAATTTGTATTGATACAAATTTGGGCATAACATTAACGCGGCATTTAGTGAATACGTTGGTAATGAATAGACATCGGATTATATGCATTTGCATATTTGCACTCTCTCATTACGGCGTTAATGCATATTTTACTCTTTTTTCCCAATCGTGCATATTTCGTTGGTTTCGTTGATCAATTTGACAGTTCTGAGGCCATTGCAATTCAATCAAGCAAGCTAGCATTTGAAGACGCATCCATTAAACAGAATATCGCCCTCATCTCAACACATTTCCACAAGTTACCAGATGCCATAGAAAAATTGGAAACAAAAACCTTTCCCTATTTAAATCAATGGAAATACTGGAAACAATGATCGAACTCGCCAACGCCCTTCCTAATTCAATATCAGAAAAGATTCGTAAAAAGTTAGACCTATTTTGCTTAAAAACCCGAGTCTTGAAGACATGAAGAACATATGCCTACATCAACGGCACAGATACCCTGTCTAAATAGTTATCTCCGGAAATGGCGCCAAATTTTAAGTTTTGTCCAATGACGTCAGTTGACGTAGAGAGGTCGTTTTCAGCGTACAAAATTACTACTCATTTAAAATTTAGAAAAAATACTTAATTGAATATTGTCAAAAAACTAGGCACAACTTTTAGAATATTTCACTGTTTTTGTACCGTCTTTAATTAAAATATATAAAAAAATAAAAATGGTTTTTTGATATAGCATTGTGCATATTTTGGGCACATCAAGAGTTTTTAGTGCATATTTCGGCCTTTTTTATTGCATACCTATTTGCATGCATATTTTGGCACTTTGTTAGTGCATATAATCCGATGTCTAGTAATGAATGAAGGATTTCTTCAAACTTCGCAAAATCACTTTGTGGCGTCATTTTGAATTAAATTAAAACAAATAACTTTGTTTAAACCACTAATATAATCACAATTACCTACATGTTTCAAAACCGATGGTTTCTTCGTTTCATGTCATTACTACCCTGACGAAGAAACCATCGGTTTTGAAACATGTAGGTAATTGTGATTATATTAGTGGTTTAAACAAAGTTATTTGTTTTAATTTAATGAATGAAGGAATTTAAAGACATTGCCCTAGTTTTCGGGTAATGTGTGTAGGTAAGTATTTAAAGTTAAAAACTGTTTAAGCTCTTATTTTTATTGTATTATGTTTTTACTGCATCCTCCAAAGATATTTGTAGCTCAGGTAGGTATATACCACTAATGTACATACAAGAAAGTATAAGGTTTACTATTTGGTATTTCGTACTTTGAAAACACACACAGCAAAATGAGATGGCCGACACTCTTCCTTTTCTAACGCTGTTACAGCTTTCAGAAACGTCATAACGACGATGTTGGCTGTGACTTTGGAGTAGTAAATACCAGTGCCGTAGAATGAATTTAAAAATTCGCAATAATCCTTTTTAAAATAATAAAATTTTTACATAGCATTATTTTTTATAATGAGGAATTCCAGAAAACTTTTATACATTTAGTTTAAATCAAGATCTGTGCCAGACAAAAAGCTACTTCTATTTTTATTTTATTCTTAAAGGCCATTATTTTTAAAACTGTCTTACTAAAGCATTTTTAATTTGATAAAAAAAGATATTTGATGCCATACTAAGGAAATCTCACATATTTTTCTTTCCCCTTTTTAAATCTAAAATTCTTTTCAATTGCAACAATAATAATATCAGGACTGAGTATTTTAGATACTCGCTTTTCCTAGATTACATGCAGTTGGCAATGCTTACTCAGAAGTAGTAGATGTATTCAACTGCACGGAATATAATTATAAGCAGGCCATAATAACATACCTCAATCACACAAATCATTGTTGGGCGTAATATCATTCTTCTGAATGGCTTCTAATTCTAATTTTACTAAAGAATCTAAAACACTCACTTCAGATATCACAACTATCATACAGAAGAGTGATGGCCAAAAAATGGATAATCTTATTATAAAATTATTATTTTTAATCCAAAATTTTATATTAAATCTCTAACTGACAGCCCTGATAACACAGTTTATTCCCAGTAGGTAATTGCCCAGCCATTTCAAACAAATATAAATTTGAAGGTAACAATAATCCCAATAGAAAATTACTGTAAACATTTCAATACCTGGAATTTAACGAATGCAAATAAAACTATGTTTATATGAATGAAATATATTTAGATATTATTTCAGAGTACGTATTTTGTTCATAACCTGTTTCTCTCCTGTGTATCATTGTAAACTTATGTATCACTTCAATGTAAAAGCCTTTTATGGCGTTAAAATAAATAATTAAGCTTTCGGTTTTTACAACCTTATTTCCGTTCACCACACAATATTCCCCAATCCGGACGATTTCTCAGTCCTACAGACTTTGAGCAGTTAGTTAGTTTGTATTTGAACGATTTTAACAAAAAGTATAGCAGATAGACGGTAATGAATACGAATAATCCTCGTAATAGTTAGATAATAGCCAGATACTAAACCCGTGTTTTATTAATGAGTTCTGATCTACATTCAATAATGATTTACATTCTGAAATTGGGCTTGCGGATGTAGTACATAATATGTAAATCGTTATTGCTTGGATGATTTTTAACGAAAACATAACATTTCCGGCGGATTAACCGCCTTCATTATAAACACCGTACACTGACTAATAGGGTTCATTTATCAAGGGTTGGTTGACGGGCAAAAAACACCTACAGAGCGATCAATCAACGGCTCTAAATTGGTGTTGAGAATATTATACCAAACTTGCTAAAGCGTGGAAAATTCACTTAGGTAACTTTGTGGAATATCCCCAGCTATGGGGAAGTGGGTGATTTAAAAACGTGACGCATTTTATGAACCATCGCGATGATATTCAACACATTTTTTCAGATGATATAAAATCTTGACTTGCAATTTTAATATAGGTGGGAATTATTTTTCTAGCATATCAGTATCATTAATTGATGGGTAGATGTGGAGTCAGTGATTAAGAGGGTATTACCAGAGAATACCAGAAATAAGTCATTTTAAAATCAAATTCTAGACGTATCGACTCTTTTTTACAAAAAAACATAAATTGATTTTGAAAGGTTGTTATTTTATCTGGTACACCCAGTTTAAAAAAATTGAAAAACGAAGTGAATTTTTAATATACTAAGGTTATAACGTTGGTCGTTGGCTGATTTGTTCAATTTTAAAACGACAGATTCTATTTAACAACACAAATATTAAATCATATATTCATACAACAAAATAATATAACACATAATCTAGGCAACAAAGTTTTAAGAATTATGATTTTAGTGAAATTAAAATCATTAACAAATAAATCCGAGAATGTGTTTTGTTACAAAAATACCTCAATTTTTCTATTTATTTAAGGTCTTACAACTAAAATATATAATTTTTTTTAAACACTACTTATTTTGTTTAGACATAATTGAAAAATCATAAATACTTATGATAAAAAAATACTTACAAGAAATAAACGATATTTAATAATTTATCATCGTGCGTTTTGAGCATCTTTATTGCTTACTTGAATGTAGGTATATATTAAAGCAAGTTTTTAATGAAATAAATCGATACTACATTTTTATTTTTAAAATTTTGATACGACGAATAATCGATGTTTCTTATTGAAACCTCCCTGTACAGTTGCATACATTTTTATACTTTTATTCTCAGCTGCTGGTCAATCGCTCTTAAGCACAAATAAGCATTTTTGCTTCTACTTGGTTCTGGGGGTTTTGCAAGCCATTTGAGGAAAACACCCATTTATATTAAAAATTAAAGTACGATAATTTGTGTTGTGTCGGGCGAGGCATCTGTTCATCTCAAAAGCCAGAGTTTACTAGGCAGCGAGAACCCAGTCCGTCTTTTATTGGCGGCATGTACGAGATGGGCATTTTTCACGTCAGTTGATTACCATTCAAGTTTTCACCTATCTTCTGGAGTGAGATCTATCTTAAGGATCCTCTTTTCTTCCATCATGCAGGCTGAAAGACGACGTCATCGGGAAAAGGTACTCCTCGTATTTCCTCAGCGTTGCAATCTCTCGTTTGACATTTGGTAGGGTTAGGTATACCTATTTTCAAGATCATTCTCATAACATCGACAGGACCTTTCTTGGGATTTTTTAATTTTTATAGAGAATACCTCACAAGAGTCCCAACTGCCACTGTCTGGAGCGAGTGAGACTACGGCATCTCTAATTGGGGTATGTTGTGAGGCCGAAGGTAAGCGGGGAAGGGAAGGAGATGGGGAAGAGGAAGGTGGAGAAGTACCTGGCTATTCAGATCTAGTCACTAAACACGGCTAAAACCATTTCAAGCATAGTTTCAATTTTGAATGTTGGTCTTACACCAGGGCGATACTGAGAGTATCTTTCACTCTGGAACGTGCCGCTCATATGGTACATATTATTTTTATTAATTAATTGCGAAATAACACAAATTAATAAAATAAAATTTATTTGCGCACGCCGGGTTCGAATCTGCGACCTTCTGAATGGGAGTCCAAAGTTTTAACCCTGGACTAAGCCAGCCGTCAAATCGTACGATAGATAACCTGTAAGTAGGTTTTCACAACAACAAAAAATTGCGTTAACTGGCATAATTCAGAATTTGGGAAATGAATATAAGGACATTGCGGATATGTTTGACACACCATTTATTAAGTATAAACACCTCGTAGTAAGACGTTTATCTGAAAAAATATCAATAATATGTAATTGAATATACCACATAGTTTTCCTTGACTCAATCTACGAATTGTATTTATCCCATTCTGTTTTTTCTCTACCTTGCATGGTAGGGTATCCTGCTTTTATCTAACTCGTATTTGATTTTGTTTTCGATTATGTTGTTGATTTTGTTTTGGATTTTGTTTTAGATTCAGTTTTATAATTTTATTTTTTGCTTTTGTTTGAATTGTTTCTAATGCTTATTTAGATTTTTTGTTAACTAATTTTGTGTGAATTGAATGTAATTTATGTTTTAGATATTCTTTGTTAATACAAAAATGAAAACACTTAAAAGCCTAGCAGGGCGTGAAATATAAATAAATAAATAAATAATATTTTCTCTCTGAAAATAATATCGCCGCCACTGATCGGGGTAGCTTTGTAACGACGGACAATAAACGAAATAGAGAGTTTGAACTTAGTCCGCTGTCTGACAGAGAGAAACCGATAATCACCCAAAGAAGACATTCCGTTACATGGAAGGTACTTATTTCTGAATATTATTATAAAATTCTGTGGCTTGCAACGTAATTTTACATTTGCATCCCACTTTGTACGAGAATGAGTGACATGGAATAGAATTCAGTGGCGAACATAAAAATGTATTCTCGGAAATAATGGTACATGCTTGGGGTTTTGACGACAACATTTATAAAAATAACAAAAGACTGGTTCGGGGGTTGATGTGAAACTATGTTTAGGGCACTAAAAAGTATATTTTAAAGAAATTTAATATAATAATTATAATTAAAAATAATGCTTAAAAAAATATATTTTATAAATTTATTTTTATTTTTATTTTATTTTTATTTTATTTTTATTTTTATTTTTATTTTTATTTTATTTTTATTTTATTTTTATTTGAAGGCCCATAGTAATACATGTTTTGATTAATTACAGTGAAGAGTTAGAAGTGAATAAAATACAGGTAATAAACAGAAAATATAAAGACACATAATATAGGTTAGATAAAAAACCTTATATGATCACCATTCCCATGTTAAATCACCTATCTTGTAACTACTATTTTTCTCCTACATTTTTAAATATTTTTTTCAATATCACCCTTTTTACACTAACCCCACCTGCTGATAATTATTGCTCACTAATGATTTATATATCACACTCACACACTTTAATTGACAATTGTATGCTTTGCTTTGCTATTCCCAGTGGACTTATGACTATCAACATAACTCTTGAATATAATATTCCTAAAGTATATTTTATAGAAACCGAATTTATCAATGTAATTAACAAAATTTCACAATGCTTGATTCTTTATTAATTTTTTATCAAAATGCTAGAGGTTTGCGCTCAAAAACGATAGAGTTTCATCAAAATATGCTGCTCAATAATTATGACCTGATCTTTATTACCGAAAGCTGGTTGGTTGATAGCATCCTAGATGAGGAATTATTTGATAATCGCTATTCTGTTTACAGAAATGATAGGGATAGCCATCGCACTGGTAAATCAACTGGCGGAGGCGTAATCATAGGTATTAAAAAGGAATTTTTTGTTACCCCCCGCTCTTGGAAATCAGACGCTGAAGACATTTGGATAACTGTCAATACATCAAGATCTAATCATCAATGTTATAACATCCACATGTGCTGCGTGTACTTGCCTAGCGTCGGTCCAAAATTAACATCTTTAGAAAGATTAGCATTATTTACTAGTCATACCAATATTATTTCTGACTTAACAATCCGTTTTCCCAATGACAAGTTTTTAATAATCGGCGACTATAACATGCCGAATATTGAATGGAATAGTCAACATACGTCAACTAACAGAGACCAATGTTCACTTGCGTTACTTAACTGCTTATGTTTTGCAAACTTAACTCAATTTAACCATTTACCTAACAAATATGGACGAATCTTGGACCTCGTTATCTGTAATACTCTAGCTAAAGTGTCGCTTGCCGATCACCCTTTAGTTAAAGAGGATGCTCATCATAAATCATTGATTGTAGAACTAGACTTCCCATCCACTAATGCAACCCTCTCAACTCCTCGAACAATAAAATTATTCCATAAAGCAGATTATGCCGAAATCAACGAGAGACTGAAAGAGACTGACTGGTCTACTGTTATAAATGCAACGGATGTAAACACAGCACTAAGTTCGTTTTATGTTATAATTGAACAAATTATCAATGCGTTTATTCCCAAGAAAGTCGTAAAATCTGGTAAATATCCTCTATGGTACACAGCAGCCTTAATAAATATAACAAACGAAAAATTGAAGTTCTTTAGAGCATGGAAGCGTCATCGGAACCCTCTCGATTATCTCTCATTTTCTTTGCTCCGAAAAAGGCAAAAAACGGTTGCTTCAGCGGCTTACAAAACCTATATTTCTACGATAGAATCCGGTATACAGCATAATGTTAAAAAAATATGGTCCTATGTCAATTCTCAAAGAAAATCTCCTACCATCCCCGATCATATGATTTACGGTGAAAAAACTGCTAAGGACAGTAAAGGAGTAGCTGATTTATTTTCTGAATATTTTGGATCTGTATTTTCGAATGTTCAACCTACTCATACAAGCAATACCAGTGATTGTTCAAATTCAAATAGCGTAATTAACTCAATTGAGATCAATGAAGACATCACCTTTAAATACCTTAAGTCCATTGATATCAAAAAGGGACCAGGGAATGATCAACTTCCAGGGATATTTATAAATTATTGTAGTAAACAATTGACTCCTCCCATTTTTGCTATTTTCAAACTATCGCTATCTGAAGGAACATTTCCCGAAAAGTGGAAAACAGCCTTAATTACCCCAATCTTTAAAAATGGCAGTAAAAATGATGTATCCAATTATCGACCTATATCCAAACTACCGATTCTAAGTAAAGTACTGGAAAAAATTGTTTATGATCAATTATATTCTACTATCTCACCTTCACTCTTAAGTAATCAACACGGCTTCATGAAAAATCGCTCCACAACCTCAAATCTTGCATTTTTTATAAATTTTCTTCATGATCAAATGGATATGCGATGCCAAGTAGATGCCATCTATACGGACTATTCCAAAGCATTCGACCGTGTTAACCATTATATTCTTTTACAGAAGTTATTAGGTCTAGGAATTCACGGTGATCTCTATAGATGGATCGCATCATATATTAGTAATCGGCACCAAATTACGGTTGTCAATGGCTTCACATCCTGCTTAATGGAAATCGTCTCAGGTGTGCCCCAGGGGTCGCATCTCGGACCACTCCTATTTAATATTTACATAAATGATATTTATGTATGCTTTAAAAATAGTCATTTTGTGTTATACGCGGATGACATGAAAATTTTTAAACCTGTACAGTCTTTATCCGATTGTATGGAATTACAAAGCGATCTTGATAATTTGTGCATATACTGTGAATCAAACTTATTGTCCTTAAACATTTCTAAATGTCATTCTATTACGTTTACTAGAAATAAAAATAAAATCAACTATCATTACAACTTGAATGATAAACCTTTACAATCTATGTCTATATGTAAAGATCTAGGTGTTTACTTAGACAGCAAATTAATTTTTGATAAGCATATCGAAAAAATTATCACAAAATCCTACAAGATGCTAGGTTTTTTATTAAGAATATGTAAAGCTTTCAAAAGTGCTAAGACACTAGAAATGTTGTTTTGTTCATTAGTCAGAAGTCCACTGGAGTACGCGTCCACAATATGGAATCCTCAATATAAGGTATACATAGATTTATTAGAAAATATACAAAATAAATTTTCGAAACATTTACTTTTAAAATACAACAAAACTACAAATAATATGTTAACACTACAAAAAAGACGCACATTGTCGGATCTATTGTTTCTGTATAACCTGCTTAATAATAATATTGATAGTCCCGAATTACTATCCGTCATTGGTTTAAATGCTCCAATGAGGCGTACCAGGCACACTTCTCTTCTTCATATAGAAGCCCACAACACCAATGCAGCAAATAACTCACCAATCACTCGCGCAATCACAACCTATACCCATTATGAAAAATTATTACAATTAGACATTTTTCACGATTCATTGCGAACATACAAAACAAAATTATTAAATTTCTTATCATTTTATTAAACTTTAGTGAGCAAATAATTTTTGATTTTAAAATGTAAAATTTTCTCCACCCATACTCTTTCATTTATGTTTTATTAGTCAACCAATGTTTGATTCTTTTCATTAGTTTCATCATAATATAGTTTTAAAACCCAGGCGAAATTACCTATTGATATTTTACAGATTTACGTAATAGGTACAAAACCATGTAATTTATTTAAAATACCTTACAACTTATATTTAATGTACTGTGTAAATCTTATAAACAAATAAATAAATAAATAAATAAATAAAATATGAGTTGACAAAATGTAGGTAATACAGAATGTAAATAAAGTATAAATAGATAGCCTGCCAATATCCTCCAAATTAACAAAAATAGGTATTAATAAAAATGTGTAAAATTGGTATTTACAATAGTTTATGAAAGTAGAAATAGTTCGCACATACGGCGTTTAAAGATTGCCAAATTCAAATTATTGTCAAATACATCCATATTGTTTAAGTTTGTCTAGTAGTTCGTGTAGGTACATGTAGATTTATTAAATGCAAGAGTTCACAGCAATCCAATTAAGAGTTTAATAATTTTAATAAAAAGGTTAGGTTTTTTTTATAATCATAATACAATTTATTGTTTTTCACAAAATACCAATGACCGACATCAATTGAATAAAATAATATATTTAATCATATTATAAAATAAATAATAAATAACTGGCGGTCCGCTTGATAGATTCTTCCGACGTAACAAACAGATTGCAATCTTTAGAGCACAGGCGTCGGATGGGAATGCTATCCTTGTTCTACCGGTATTTCAATGGAAGATGCTCCGAGGAACTAGCGTCATTGACTCCCTCTGCACCGGTGCATAGTCGGGAAACACGCCAAACGCGTGCCCAACATATTTACATGGTTGTCATTTATCACGTGAGAATGGGTCGCTTCTACGACTCGTTGAACAGATCGGCTGTGGAACGATTGCCGGCCTCTGTGTTTCGTTCTTCCTACAACATGGGTCTCTTCAAGACCCACATTTACTTTTTCCTCTCCCCAAAAAAACCCTCCACACAGCATCTTCAAAGATGACATAGGCCATGAGGGAAATTATTTTCCTCAGGGCCTCCTGTGTGAATTTAATGTAAAAAAAATAAAAAAACACCGCGAAACTTTAAAGGGGCTAATAATTTTTTTCATTAGTGCCCAAAAATAATAAAGCAACTAGTATGCAGGCCGACAAATTTCAAATAAAATGGTATCAGGCATAGAATTTATACATCGTGGACCTTAGATGATGACGTCACCACAGTAAACTACCTATCTAAGAAGTCGCTTTAGTAGATTTTAGTTGGCATTAGAGCCTAGTCGGAACACTATTTATTACCTGTTTTTAGGAATTTTTATAATCAATTTATCAACACATTGTACAAATTAGGCTCAAATCTTATGAGTAGTGCATTTGCGAACCGAGAAGCGGCGTTTCGTGCTGTTTGCAGACGTTCCTTTTTAAAAATTCATGGTTTCTTTATGTTCGGCACATATGTGTAAACGCAGCTTTACAAATCAACGTTTGCTCTTCTATATCTTAATTCTATTAGAATATTCACGTATCCGAAAGACTATTTGCATTTTTTTCATTAATAAAAAAATACTACATGTCGCAACGGATCACGTGTTAAGCACTCTGTCTCGTGTGTACGGCGCTGCTGGAACACGTAAGGCGCTAGATTGTTTCCAGAAACGACGTGTGATGGAAATTTTTAGTTGTGGTTTTTATTTGAAAAAAAAAAATCATCATACATCTAAATAATATCTAGATTTCTTACTGAAAATATTCTTAGGAATCACTGATTAAAATCTATTGATTACGTGCTGATACACCCCGTAAATATATCATTAAAAAATATATTTTTTAAAGAAACGAATATTATTTATCAGTATTCCTCATTTTTAGACATTATTGAAATACACTTGGTCTATATTATTGTGCGAGAACTTCCGCTGATTCATTATTTTTTCTGCAGTTTCAGATAAGAAACCACATTGATAACATTTAAATTTACATTACATTGAAATTTAAAATATATTTATTTCGTACCAAGTTGTTAGTAATCACTTACTTATAAAATAATCCAATGCTAGCTTTACACTCAACAGAAAATTTACGGCTTGTGTAAGTTTTTGACAGGTTACTCACAGGAGCAAAGCGTATGGATAGTATAGAGACGGCAATGTGGAGTGTGTCCGCCTGCTCCAAGTATATTTTTCGAGAATTTTACCCACATGGCTGACATTGGCTGTCACGCTTCGCTCGCACATTGAGGTCCTGGTAATACGTTGATAAAATATTAAAAAAATGGTACACTGTGCCGTTAAATTGTGCAAAAGCAGTTCTGCAAGGACAATTAGGAAGGGAGAAGGTCTTACCTTTCATATTTAAGTGTTTAAACATCACTTAAATAGACATTTTATAATTTCTCAATATTATAGTTCCATGCACAGGAGCGTTTACAAATTCAACCGACTTTTGGAAATTAATACTCACGTAAGTTGTTCGGAAGATCAATTTATGTAAGTGCACATAGCGACGATAGTGACCGTTTACATCTGTATATTCATTTGGGAGGCGGGTATGGGTACCGCCGCCCCGGGAACCATATATTGGAGGACCAACACACCAACACAACAGGTCACCCTATGTGGTTAGCTTCGTTTGGTGACTTAGCGGGGGTGTCCGGGTTCATGGGGTTAGGTTTTTCCGACTTAGGATGGATGCGTCTGCCGACCATCTGCGTGGCAGGTTGGATCGGAAGAGACTGGTTGAGGGAGACCTTTTGATCTTTCCAGTCGGACTCTATCGACCTATCGCCTCACACCGCAGTGGGAGGGATGGCTTCACACGTCCATCACTCCTGGACATACTTATACCCAGATTTATACCCACCCCTCAAAACCTTTTTCCTTCCCAGGACTTCCTCTCTTTCCTTTCCCTTAAAAAACCATCCACACGGCATCTTCAAACATGACATAGGTCATAAGGGAATTTTTCCATCAGGGCCTCCTGTGTGGAGCTAATAAAAAAAAATTAAAAATGCGGTAAGATGCTGCTATCAAATTTACGCGATTTTGTTAATAAAGACGAAATGGCCCAAATAAAGTATTGAAATAGAAGCTGGCTTGAAATATCTAAACAACTCTCCATGCCCAAGGGCGGAAATTAATGGAGTTAGTTAATTTTATAATTGTATACGATTTTTAATAGCTAGGTACTTGACAATTACCGACTTCGAATTCAAATACGCAATGTTATAATCGGAAACATTGAGATTATAAAGGATTGGACCGGTAATTAAATAGGAGGATGAGGATGCTCATTTTCAGAAAGCGATTTTCCACGTGAAAAATAAATGATAACTCTTCGCAATAAAACATTTAATTTTGTTTTAGACCACTTTAAATGTGATATATCTTCGGTTTTTGGAATCATAAATGTCTCTTTCGGCTATTACTTTTTGTAGGTAGTGCTTATTTAATCTTTATCTAGTGTTATTTTATATTGTTTTCGGGAAATAATAAGGTGGGTAATTATCCACATAACCTAATCAGATTTTAGTTTTTTTTTTTTTACAGTGAAACCTCACAAGAGTCCCAACTCCCGTCTGGAGCCAGTGAGACTATGGCATCCTCAATTGGGGTATGTTATTAGGCTGAAGGTAAGTGGGGAAGGGAAGGAGACGAGGAATAGGAAGGTGGGGAAGTACCTGGCTATTCAGATCTAGTCACTAAATACGGCTAAAGCCATTTCAAGCAACATTTCAATTCTGAATGGTGGTCTTACACCAGGGCGATACTGAGAGTATCTTCCACTCTGGAACGTGCCGCAAATATACTATATATTATTTAAATAATTAATTGTTAAATAACACAAATCAATTTTTAAAAAATGTAGGGGCGCACGCTGGGTTCGAACCCGCGACCTTCGGAATGGAAGTCCAACGCCCTACCGCTAGACTACACCGGCCGTTAAAATAATAATAAAAAAAAGTTTTTATAGGAAAAAACTCCTCCAAAAACACCTGTCTTTTCAGTCTCTCAACTTATCAAACTGATTTTATAAGCTGTGAGAAGGCTGGAAATTCACGCGATTAAATGGTATGTGACTTTTGGTGTCGTTTACATTGGTAATTTGCCCATAAGTCTCTTACGTAAGTGACTTATAGGAAAAAAACTAACGCGTGTAAAGGCAGCATAAGATCTACTAGATTTAAAGAGCCAGGCAGTTTTCAACCTTTCTCTTCAGTTCTCTAACTCAATTTCCTCTCCCGAATACTTCAGATTCACAACATTCTTGATCTATGTATAACAGTAGAGTAGTAGAAACATTCAATATCGCCCTGGTAAAAGATGATAATGCTTATCGTTAATGGTTCAAAAAAAATTATACTATTTATAGTGGCTATTTATCTCGGCTTTGAGAATTATTGAACGTCAAGCCATATCAACATTGTTTAAGATAGGCGCTCCGCTGACGAGGCAACTGAAAACCAACTAAAACCGGCTGTTTTCTCTGTCTTGATTGGTCAAAAAGCTTGTTTAACTATAGACGAAGAACAATCAGCTGGCAACTAGCAACGGCCGGCCAGGGCAATCGGCAGTGCAAGTCGCAAGTCACCGCTTGCGTTACCATTGACAACGGGTGTTTGAGAGATTGTGTAGTGTGCGGGCCATCACATTGTCATACAAAGACAGTTGGCAGTTGAGAGTTTTCAATTGCCTCAGTGGGCGGAGGCGCATAATGTTTCTTTTCTTATTATAACTATGGAAACCACAGGATCTCTGAGAATAACCAAAACAGTAGGTACCTAAGTATGCATATAATACATAGCTCAAAGTTTACAAATTAGTTGGTCACAACAAGCCAAAAGCTGTGGTTTTCTACAGTTTGTGTATAATTAAATTAGTTATTAGTTAATTTAATTAGATTCAAAAGTATATCGAAACATTTTATTTTGCGTATCAAAATAATATATCAACGAAAGCAATATACTCGTATTTAAAAAAATCTTTACTATTTCATGTGTTTCTTGTTTTGTGTTTGTGTTTTATGTAAGTTCCTATTATTATCAAAGACAAGCACCCACGTTTACAAGTTTTCAAAGCTACCTAAGAGTGTTTGGCAAACCAACGTTGTTCATTGTTGTCGTGAAGAAACATTAAAAAAATCATTTGTCCACAACAGAATTTGAGTTCTGCCATTTTTGAGTTTTGAAAACATTATCATGGGGCGTATTGTGACGTTTTGTTTGTGTTTCTTTATATTGTCAATGGCTATACTGAACGTACACGCAGCAGGAGAACTCTGGGAGCAGGCGAATAAAATCATCTCTAATTTGTTGATAAAATTTGTGAAATCTGTCGATGAAAAGGCTAAACAAATCAAGGCCGAAGAAGAAAATGACGAAGATCGGATTCCTCCTAGCCGAACGCAAAAGGAAATCAACAATTTTTGGTTGACAGTGCTAACTTTTCTTCAGCGAGTTTTATTTGGCTATGACACCGTATCTGAATAAAGTTAAAACGAAATAATGTACAAGTTCTTTCTGTCAAAAAAAATCAGAGTGATTCGAATAAAAAACACCATTCAAACGAAAAAATACTTGTAAAATGCTCAAATTAAAGACGTGTTTTGCTCTGACGTGGATTACCATCTTTATATATAAAAATCTCGCGTCACAATGTTCGTCCGAGGTAAACTCCGAAACTATGGCTTACTGGGTGTAACTTGGTCCAACTTAAAGGATATGATAGTTTTTTCTCGATTATTGACCTCAATATTATTGCGAATTAAATGTTTTTTTATGGGACAATTATTTGAAATTATTTGTAGGTTCCATAATTTTTTTGATAGATAGCAGGATGAGTTAATTTACTGACACAACACTTGGTTATCTAGGTTAGATAACCATCAAGTAGATGGCGTTGTGATTCTTTAGCCACAGCAACGCGTGGGCGGGTCAGCTAGTTATATATAAAAATCTCGCGCCCCATGTTCGTCCGAGGTAAACTAAACCCATTTTGATAAAATTTGGCTTACTGTGTGTAATTTGGTCCACTTAAAAGATAGAATAGTTTTTATCTCGGTTATTCACCTAAATATTTATTATTGCGAATTTAATGTTTTTTACGGGACAATTATTTGAAATTATTTGTAAGTTCCATAATTTTCTGACAGATGGCGGGATTAGTTAATTTCTTGACACAACACTAGGTTATCTAGGTTTAATAACCATCAAGTAGATGGCGTTGTGTTTCTTTAGCCACAGAAATGCGTGGGCGGGTCAGCTAGTATTAACAATAATCTCATTTATTGGTTGGTTCATTACATAACAGCGAATTTAGCTTATTATAGAAGAGTATTTATATAATAATATTTTTAATTTATTAATTAAATATGTGTTTTTTTTTCTTCAGAATACTTAATCATTTCCATTTGTGAATTCCAAGATATCAGTTAAATTGGTTTATAGATATATAAGATATTTTATAGATAAAAACCAAAATACGTAATTTTAAATATAAATACCTATCTTAGTTGTAAATCTCTAACTTTAAGTCACAGGTGTAATTATTAATGTAAGTCACTAGTTAAGTCAGTAGTTATAAGTCTTAGTCGTGAGTCGCTAGCTTAAAGTCTTAGATATAAGTCACTTGTTATTATTATAAAATCTTAGTTTATTTGTACAGCGCCCTTGAGGTGATTTTCACGAAAACGGCGCTATATAAATTAGCAAAATATTATTATTATTATTATAAATACATATTTACTGAGTTCTAAGTACTCACATAAATATTTGTAAGTGACTAACGTGCTTTACAGTTTTCTAGTTGAAAGTTTTAATTATAATTTGTAAGTTGTGAGTATGTTTGAAAAGTAAAACATAATAAATAAATTTTACTTTTTTATTATAAACAGTGTTCTGTTCACAGAAACAATCACATTTATTTACAGGAATTTAAAAAAACATACACATTTATACAGAAGGTAGGTAAATGCCTACCAACAAATTTATCGAGATAAATTTTATTTAAAATGGTTTGCCACGGCACTGTTTATTTCCTAGCCATGCTGTATTCTAATAAACCTGCACAAATAAGATATTATCACTTTTCCTAAGCCAAATAATATTAAAATTAATTAATTAACATTTCTTTGTACCTTTTATCCATGTGTTCAATAAATGGTTAAATTTATGTAAAAAAGTTTATTTGTCATTTCGACCCTATGGAATAACAAGGTTCCATCTGTTAGGTTAACGTCATGTGATAATAGGAACTATATTAAGCCACGTTAGAGTTCATTATCACATGATGTTTCCGCAACAAACGGAACCTTGTTGTTCCAAAGGGTCAATTTCCCTCCCCTGAGAAATTTGATGATTTTTTTTCTGTTTTGTTGATGCAGCTGTAAAAAAGCAAATAAAGCGAAATTTAACTTTTTTAAAAACACATTTTACCAAACATTTATCCTTCTGCGTTTATGAAAAAAGCGGAAAAAACACTTTATATATTTTGTTCTACCAGTATTTCAATAGAAGATGGTCCGAGAAAATAATGTCATTGATTCCTTGCACCGGTGCACAGCCGGAAAACACGCCAAACACGTGTTACATTTCCACACAGTTGATATTTTTTGTACCATGACAGTGGGTCATTCCTACGACTCGTTCTTGAGTTTAACAGCTCAGCTGTGGAACGATTCACCGGTTTATGTGTTTCCTTCCTCCTACAACCTGTGTCTCTTCAAGACAGGTATAGTACACGCCAACTTTTAAGACCAGCCGGAACATTCATTCCGCTCTAAAAAGTTTGGCGTGTACTGTACTCACCTTTAATTCCACAAAAAAACCTCCACATAGCATCCCCAAAGACAACATAGGCCTTGAGGGAATTTTTTTTGGACGGAACCATTGATATAATTATTTTGTAATAAACACCATGTTTTTATTTATTTTTGTAATAATCTTTCGAAAATTAATAGTGGAATTTTATAATTGTCTACAGTTTCTTACTAAAAATTCAATCAAGTATAAATTTTATATTTATTGTTTTTGCGTTTAATTCATAGAACTCGATTAAATAAAAAAATTAAAAAAATTTGAATTTAAATTAAAAAAAAAAAAAAAAACGATTTCCCCCTTATGATTTCACCTCAAAAAAGAAATGAAAGGAATTAATAAAAAAACTTAATTTGTAGGTCAAACGATTAGTAAAATATTTATGTTTTTATTTTCATATTTTTATTATAATTTTATACGGCTTTTACATTGGCTACACATAGTTACAATTTTTCAAACAAAAAGTTAGCAATTTAAACAATGTCTTTATGTGGCTTACATTTGAATAAAATAAAATAAAGTATGCGCATACGATAATCTAAACAATTTTAGAATTAATATTTTGACATGAAGGATTTGTTTAGGCAAGGATAATAAGTAGAATTAGATTCCCAACATAATTACATTAAAAAAAAACAACAGAAAAATAGCTCATAACACATCAGAAGATCTCCCTTTTATTACCTTTCTTATACCTAGTCGATGTCCCTCATCGATGTCATATTATTGTAAATATTAAATGGTCTGTTAAAGCAAGAAACTTGATAGTTTGATTTACATTGTTCTGCTTTGAATGGAACATAAGAGAGTATGGAGTGCGGAGATACATTGAATTGAATCTTATTTGGTAATTCGGGCATTATATTATTATTATCTTATGATTAGGAATAATGCATCTTTGTGATGTCTTCGTACACAAAAATTCATTTTGCTAAATTCTTTTCATCATAATTTACAGAAGTTGTAAATATCACACTGAGAACAAAGTCTGAAGTGGTTAAATGTGTAATCCATTTTATATTTAATTGTCGATTAAATTAAATTTAACTTGATGCTACAAAATGATTACTTAATTTAAAATACGAATAATATTTGTTTATACTTAGGTATATCTCTGCAATTGAGATACAATTTATTTCATTTTAATATTCTCCCGAGATTGTTTTTAATTGGAAACATAAAATAAGCGTATTCAATGATAACAAATACGAATCATAATTTATTTTTAAAGTGTGACATGTACCAATTTAATGGAATAAATGCGATGAAATAATCAGTCGAAGCAAAAACTGCCACAGAGGATAGTAGTGTTATCAATTACATTTGACGTGTTGAAGTTCTACGTATTCAAAAAATAATAATATTTTGCATAATGAAGGTGGTGCTCCATTTGTATATTTTTGTGATTTGTTTGATTGTTAACTGCTCGAGTGCACCCGAATATGACGTATTACGAAAAGAAATAGAAATGCCTGGAAATAAAGAAACGAAAAATGATCGCGGAATTGAAGAAATAAATGTAAATGCGGAATTGGGAAGAAATCCGGAGAGGAGAAGAAACATAGAAACATACGAAACTACGGAAACGACAATGAATTCAAAATGGAGACAAAATCCAGAAACACTACGAAATGTGGAAACAACAAGATATCCAGAGTGGAGAGAAACTCGTGAAATTACGGAAAGTAAAAGAAACACAGAGGTGAGAGGAGGTACTGAAACACTTGGAAACATGGAACCGAGAATAAATAATGGAGAAACGCAGAGACACATGGAAGCAAGAAGGCAGCAAAATATGGAAAAGAGAAGATACCCGGAATGGAGAGGGAACCCAGAAACGTATGAAAATGCGGAAACGAAAAGAAATACAGAAGGGAGAAGATATTTGGAAACACAAGAAAATACAGAAACGAGAAAAGATACAGAGAGAACGGGAAATACGGATATGCGAAGAAATATGGAACGGAGCAGAAATACAGAGCTTAGAGGAACTTCTGAAATGCAAGCAGTACGGACCCAGAGAAATAAAGAAACAAGAGAACATTATGCAGAAGCAAGAGCAAATAGAGAAAAGCAGGTTATAACAGAAACCGGCAGAAATATAGGATCAGCAAGGTATCCAGAGTGGAATTCAGAAATACCATCAAATTCAGGAAGAGGAGAACATGGGGCAGATCCAATCCTCAACGAAAGAATGGCACAATCGATTGCAACTAATCTTCGTGCGATTGTACCTCAAGTAACAGACACGGTTTCCAGTCTTATTGAAGCTCTTGCAGGCACGTTCACTAATCACAGACAGGCACAAACAGAAACACGTACAAGATTCAATGGGTATGAACAAAGGCGAAGAACTTTAATAACAACTACAGAAGTCCCCCCGAAGAATGAGCTAACTGAAGAAGATCTGCAAGGACTCATCGCGTATTACCAAAGACAGTTGATAGCTTTGCAATCAGCGAAACAACAGAAAAATATTGCTCAAGCTAATAATGAACCTAAAACACAGACATATTTGGTTGATTAAATGTTTTTTAAAAGTGCTAGAATCCTCTAAAAGATAAAAATTGATATGTAAAAAGATGAAAATTTACTCAAACCTTTTAAATTTCATATAAATAATCTTAAAAAGACACTAACATTATAATTTATAATTTTCAAATAAAAAACCATGGTGGAAATTATATGTTATTGATTTTCATTATTCAATACATTTATAAAAAAATCAATCCTAGTGAAATTTGATGTCTCTATAACGAATAAACATATAAACGAAGCATACACCACTTTTTAAAGCAAAATTATCAATATGATTTAAAACCAATAAAAGTTAAAAAAAAACTAATTCGGTATCTCCAATGTAAGAGACTTCGTTTTCAATTATCATGCCTGGCCCCCTAGCACACTCGATCGATAAGGATTGACAGGATAACTTTCGGTAACTTCTCATCGTTCCCTAGCATGACTTCAGATCGCCAATGAATAAGTGACAGTTCACAATGACTAAGTGTCCTTAAAATATTCGATATCAACTGTTTTTTGTACGTTAGCGATCATCGGTAGTTCTAGGGAACGATAAGAAGTTACCGAAAGTTATCTATACAGTCCTTATCCATTAAATGTGCTAGGGGGCACTGGATCTTTCTCACGGTCGCCTTCACCTGATTATTGTTCGTATACTTACTTACTTTAGATTCACATCTCCCAAAAAGTTGCAATGACTCCTGGAAGATGAGTTAATATTGGTACTTGGGACTTGGGACTCTTGTGCATAATAACATAAAACACAATGTAGGCACTCAATGTTTGGTACATCATCATGGAAAATTTAAGTAAATTATCGATAAGTTTTACTATTTTCTTTTCAAACTCTAGAAATTGTTCAAATAAAGAATATTTAAAAATAATACACACCTCAATATACTCGTACGTATCAAATGAAAATGATAAAATAAGTATCTACAGGAACTGCTTAAAAATTCCGCGTCACTATGTTTGTCCGAGACAAACTCCGAAAATACTTAACCGATTTTGATGAAATTAAGCTTACTGTGTGTAATTTGATCCAACGTAAAAGGTTTTTATCTCGATTATTGACCTTAATATTTATTATTGCGAATTAAATGTTTGTTATGGGACAATGATTTGAAATTATGTGTACGTCCCATAAGTTTCTGAGAGACGGCGGTGAGAGTTAATTTGCATTTTTTGGTTGCCTATAATAATGGCGTTGTGTTTCGATTTTACGTCGGTCTATTCCACGTCATAGATTTGTGTTTCGTTAGCCAAAGCAACGCGTGGCCGGTTCATCTAGTAATATAATAAAGGTAGATACATACTGGGTTGACGCTACGATACGCATAACAATATCTGGATTACTTAGCAACCATACATTTTCTTAGGAAATATTTGCTTTAGAATCACACTGGCCATGCGCATGTGTGGCCAGTGTGATTCTAAAAATTCTATATTTATAGAAAATGTATAGTTGCTAAGTAGTCCTGATATTGTTATCCTTAGCGTAGCGTACGTACGTCGACCCAGTATATACCTGCCTTAAAACACACAGAGCATATTGATTGGTTGATTTTTCTCTACGAAGAAAAATATTTTTATCATTTCATCATGAAGGCTAATTTTTTCTTGTTAATTTTTATGATTTATTCGACTTTTGGATTTTTGAGTGCATTTGCGATTGAGCGAGAAACGGAAACACCTGGCAAAGAGAGAATTAACAGAAACGCTTGAAAAACCGGATATAAGAAGAATACGGAAATACAAGGTGAGGCATGGAGAAATCAAGGAATACGAAGAAAAGCACCATTGATAGAAAACACATAAGCGGGAAGTATTGCAGAAACAGGGGCAGATACGGTATGTTTACGAGAGATGGGAAGGCTGATAGAGACATTGAAAGGAGGGTAAATGCAGGTAACTCCATTAATGGAGGACTGAATGCTGTTGGCGCTAACAAAAAGCTGTCCAAAGAAGCGAAGTTAGCAGTCCACAATGGAGTGCTTGTACCTACCCTGATGTATGGCAGTGAGGCATGTAACTGGCAGAGGAAGGATGAAAGACTGAATGCTGTTAAAATGAGATCCCTGAGGCGTATGTGTGGTAAAAACATGTATGATCGTGTGAGAAATGTGGAGATTCGAAAAGAATGCAAGGCTGATGTAAGCGTAATGAGTAAAATTAAGAAAGGAACCCTCAGATGGTTTGGGCATGTAGAGCGAATGAACAAAGAAAGGAGCGTAAGGAGAATATATGATGCAAGTGTGAATGGTATAAGAAGTAGGGGACGTCCGAGAAAGACATGGCACGATCAAGTGAATCAGATACTTGAGTCGGGCCATGTCAAGAGTCAGAAAAATAGAAGAGTATGTATGAGACTATGTATGAATGTGGATGAGGCAAAGAGTGTGTGCCAAGACCGAGGTGTTTGGCGGTCCGTCCTCTCTGCGGGGAAACGGCGTGATGGTTAGTTAGGGGCAGATACGGAAAGGTATGAAAGAAAAAAACTAAATGAGAGGAGGCAAAATGGACAGAAATCAGACAGAATCACACGAGCATTAGAGCATTAACACTACAATGTTAATGCTCGTGTGATTATACCAAAATTAACTGAGACGGTCGTCAATCTTATTAAAGCCATAACAGATGCATTCACCATGGACCTAAATATTGAAACTGGAGGAAATATTGGATTAACACAAGGTTCTGACATGTCGAAAAACTCAAGTAAGGAGGAAAACTTGGAATATTGTAGGTCCAATCCTCAACGAACTTTTACATCTAAATGAGCATAACATCACAAAAACAAAATACTCCGGATAATAATAGAGGGAAAAACAATACACTGAGAATAGTAGAACAAATAAATTAAATAAATTGAAGCAGAGCCAGGCAGTTCGTTTAATTTGCTTTTTTGTTCTGCTTTTCGATATAAATGATAACTATGACCTGTTTTAGTGATTGATGCCTTAAATGTTTCAAAATATCCTTATAATCATTACCAACATTTTGTATACGGTGAACGAGAGTATATAATTCGAGTCCGTGTTGGAGTTGTCACAATAGAACGGTGGAAATTAACAGCTGATAACTTTTATAAAAACAGATACTTGAATGTTTTTATCCACTCGAGCGCTTTTTGCCACATTATGGCACTATTTCCAAAACCTCGGATTACTTTATTACCAAAATGTGGCAAATTTTCAAAATAATTTTTTTTATTAAAATGATTATATAATAAATTTTACATTCAAAATATAACAAAATAAATATTCTCTAGATTCTATAAAATGTTTTAAGGTTTAAGATTTAATTATTTATTTTTTATAAATCCTACAAATATGTGATAATAGACAAAAGATGGGGGAATTCATTGGCTACATAGAACTATAATCAGTTTATATGTCTCCATATTCAAATTCGGAGGTATGTTTTTTTTATGTGGGCGGAAAAATTTCCTTTAGCAATCCGAGAAAAAATATTTTAATTGCTCTGTCGCTCCAGTGGTTATAGTAATAATATTTATTGCCCATTTGATAAGTTATCTTTGACAAAAAATAATATTAATTATATTTACATGAATATTGACAATTATTTTTCCTGTTTTGTTCTTTCTTCATATTTAAATATGCAATGAGTAATAATTTTAATCGTCTACATTAAATATTATCGTCTAATTCGTAAGATCACATAACATACGTGGATTGCTAACTTATAGCCAAAATACGTGTCTATCTTGGAGGAAATGATTATTCGAATCGCGAACCGATTTATCAATCCATGGAAGATTACGAACAACTACCGTTTGATGTCTAAAAAGTAGAGTCAAACTACAATGAAATAACAGCGAAATATCGAGGATTTTATTTTTGGCGATAACTTTTGCTCAACAGAATAGATGGCGATAGTCGTAAAAAAAGTAAGAGCCATCTGTTGGAATTTTTTATAAACTAACAGGTTTCATGAGAAGTTCGCGAAAGCTTCTAGGCGTACTCGGTAGAGTAAGCCTTTTGGAAAAATAATAGGTAATAAAATACCGAATGAATATAAAAAAAGTTCAGTTTTCAGTATGGGAGTAAGAATGAAATAAAATTATTTCATGAATGATATAAAAATAAGCATTTAATTCAATTAAATTTTGTTTAACAATAGGTATCATAGCTTCATATTTAGAAACTCACACTAATAAAACATCATTGTAAATATAATTCTTCACTTTTTATTTATTATCGGAAATTCTAACATCGCTGTATGTGCTGTCAGAAGAGAAGTCAAGCCATCTTAGTATTTCCGTTTCCATTCTCAGGAACTTTGAAGCCATACACTTGGTTCAGTTCTTCCTTGGACTTGGAGGATCCGGAGCCAATAGAACCCGACCTGGACCTAACAGAATGTGAACTTGATCTTCTATGTCTCACTGGCTTCGTGTCTCCGCTGCATTTAGCTACGAATCTCCATTCTTCTAGCAGTTCTTGGCGGAATGGTACCTGTTTACAGATAAAAAAGATGAGTATATTTGAAGGAATAATTAAGAGGAGTAATAGGAGGTTTAATAGGAAATTTGGTGGAAACAGAAACAATAGGTAAGATTTTATTAAGATGGTCTCTTAAGATGTCTAGGAATTTGTAAAAATCGTTTTCAACGCTTTGAACTTAACGCTGTGTGTGTGTGTGTGTGTGTGTGTGTGTGTGTGTGTGTGTGTGTGTGTGTGTGTGTGTGTGTGTGTGTGTGTGTGTGTGTGTGTGTGTGTGTGTGTGTGTGTGTGTGTGTGTGTGTGTGTGTGTGTGTGTGTGTGTGTGTGTGTGTGTGTGTGTGTGTGTGTGTGTGTGTGTGTGTGTGTGTGTGTGTGTGTGTGTGTGTGTGTGTGTGTGTGTGTGTGTGTGTGTGTGTGTGTGTGTGTGTGTGTGTGTGTGTGTGTGTGTCCACGTGCGTAAAGATAAAAATGTATAAAAATTTAAAAAAAAAATCTAGTGCATCTGTTGATTGAAAAAAAAAAATATTCAGTCGAATCTGTTAACAAAGACCCGCAAATTCATAAATATTAAGAATATGTTGGGTTTTTGATTTTCAGATGAATACAACGCCTACAACTTCAGGTTGCCATAAATAGGTAATTTCTGTGCAGCTTCGTATTCAAATTTATGCGAAACCGCGTAATATATCAAAATGTTAACACGTTTTTAACATAACACATAATGTGCACAACATTTAAAAAGAAAACTTGAATGATTTCGAAATGATTTAATCCGAAAAATCATTTCCACAATAGTGTACTAAATTACTAGACAACTATAACGATGTAATAATAACAATATAGTTTTTGGATATAATGAATAATCGGGTGTAAACTTCAATAAGTTTAAAAAAAAAAATTCAAAAAAAGATTGTCCTACGGCACAAACCAAAATAATCTTTTAAACTTTAACACCATTTAAAACACAATTTTCGATAGCTAGAAATGTGTTATTAATTCGGATCGCACAATTAGTAGACATAATATCGTAGCGTAAACATATTTATTAATTTATAACAAATTTTTAAAACTTCCTGGCTTAAAAATAATGCAGACAGGTTTGAAATGCATTATATATCAAATATGGGGCAAAAACGCCAAAAATAAAAGGCATTCAGGGTAAAGAAGAGGACTGGATAGACCAAAGCTCAAAACTTAAACTGTCTGGTAAATTATTGACTTTCTTGAAATCATTAGTTTTGAGGAAGGAAATAAAAATTTCTATACGAAAGTTGAAAATCCATTTGCCATGTTTATATGGTGCATATCCATGCACTAGTAAAAAAGGTTTAATATTGGCTTTAGTTTGTGTTACTTTAGATAGAAAGTTTGCAATAAACTTACACAAAATTGAGAATTTCAATACGAAAATAAGTATTAAGTATATTACCTTGTGCTGGTAGGAATTCTTAATGATTCCACAAATCATTTCTCCACATGCCGTGATCGTAGCAACGATACATCCACCTACCAGAAGCACGAAGACACCTCCCACATTAGCAATGCCCAAGTCCTCCGGCTTATCATCCGTCCCTTCGTCCTATGATTTGGTCGAAGCAGGATCAAACCATGTCATATAACGGTCCATAAGAAGAATTGGTAGTAGCAGATCATCCAATGATCCGATTTGAAGCGTAGGGGGTTTTTGAAGCGTCAAATGGAGGATCCATGATCAAGTTTTTGTGGCAACAAACAGAAGGGTGGTGAATTCAGGAGAGTCATGCAATAAAAATATGCAACCTGGTAAATGCTCTAAATCAATCACAGGAAAATCAACTTCAACTTAACATTTTCATTACGGAGCTAAAAATGCCGTACTCCCCGGTGCTGTAAACTCAGATTGCATTAATGGGTTTTGAGATTTTAGGTTATAATATATCCATAATGTATGAATGTATATGCGCAATGAAACATTTATCCCCGGATTGTTTACAAAAAAAAAAAAAAATCTGTCGCGTTCGATAAAAAAATTGTATTTATTTTATTCAGGTCATTAAGAGTGTTTTATCAAAATAGTCATTTTTAAATCAAATTCTAGACGCATAGATTCTTTTTTACAAAAAAACATAAATTGATTATGAAAGATTGTTATTTTATCTGGTACACGCCGTTTTAAAATTTTGAAAAAAGAAGTGTATTTATAATATAGTAAGGTTATACTGTTGGTCGTTGGCAGATTTGTTCAATTTTCAAACGATAGATTCTATTAAAAAACACAAATTTCAAATCATATACTCATGCAACAAAATAAATCAATATTTAATCTAATAAACACAGTTTTCAAAATTTTAATTTTAGTTAAATTAAAATCATTACAAAATAAATCCGAGAACGTGTTTTGTGACGAAAATACCTCAGTTTTTCTATTTATTTAAGGTCTTACAAACTAAAATATTTCAGATTTTTTTGACACTTATTTTTTTAGACAATTTTGAAAAATTATAAATTATTTTGATTAAAAATTAATTTTAAGAATTATATAATTTTCATTCATTTACCATCTCTTGTTTGATTATTTTAAAGGCAGTTCGAGACATAAATTCTCGCTGAGACGCGGCCGTGCGAGGTTGAGTGTTCGCGCCGCTCTCAATGACAACATTTTTTTTATAAATTTAAAACTTACACCGTTTGGCTTCATGGGTGTAAAAACATCCGCACGTAGCGCTGTTAACAAAAACGGTAAAATGGATTGCTGGATATTACCCCTTAATAATGACCTGAATAAAATTACGATTTATGTATTGATTATCTATATTAACAGCGACTTTGAAATAATTTAGGACCATGACAGCTCAGTTAACAGCACCGGAAAGGAAAGGTTAAAAATCACGGATTTCCATAAGTTGCTTTAATCGTGTTGGTAGGTAAAATTATCTTACAATTTGTGAATATAGAGGCAAATTTATAAGGAAAAATGTGCACCCCTTGCAATAAAAAATGTTCGCAAAGCAATTGGATTTTTATAAGTTACAAAATGGGTAAATATATCTACTGGTGGAGGGGGGAAAATAAAAACAACACAACGAATAATATGGATAATAGGAAACAAGCAGGGTAACAAAAAAAAACTTGAACAATCTGTCGATTTTAGGCTATGACTTTTAGCATAATCTTTCAACATTTTGTAAAAACAACAGATTTCTAAATCGACTACGTAAATATTTTCCATAGCTTTGTGCATAAAAAGCAAGACTAGTAAAAAAAACTCGATGACCTTTTGTGATCTCGCGTAGAACCAAATATCACAAGTCCACTGGATGACTGTGACAATTATAGCAAGGAGAGATCCACCGACTAGTACAACGAAAACACCTCCCACATTCGCAATGGTTAAAGCAAGAGCTCCAGATGAATCAGGTTCGACACCCTAACATTTTAAAATTATTTTAAAATGTTTGTCGTGAGTTTGGGATAATTAGTTGCAAGGGGTAGATAATTACCGGTACAGGGGTCAAACAATAGGGTGAATAATAATCGATAGTTTACATACGAACGTAGCAGTTAAAGATTTGTTGTATTGGAAATTTCCGAATGTTTCCAACATAGAAAAAAAATAATTAGTGGATTAAAATATAATATTAATAAACATAATAAGATAATTTAATAATATTGATTAATTTATTAAGATATATTGTTTTGTAAAAATAAGATTAAATAATTAGATTTAAATTGATAGTGTATTTAAGAAATGATTTAAATAGTAAATAAATTATTTTTGTTCATGTAATTTTAAAGTTTTTTTTGTTTGTATTAAATTGGAAAAAAATTGATGGCTATACTAACGGAACAAGCTCCTCCGCCTCTTTTTTCTTTCCACCATTTTATTTTCATGGCCTGCAACTTCCCTTGCTCTTGCAATTTAAGGACTGCTGTACTTAACGTATTTCTATACGCAGAACCTGAAAGCACCAACACATTTACTCGTATTGGATTCCATTAAGAGGAACGGCTGAGCGGCCGCTTTCATACAAAACGTAGTTTTGGATTTGAGGCCACAATACCCAACCAAATTGAAAAATTATGTTTGTAATAAAAAGGTACGTTCAATTTCGATCTTGGATATGAGCTAATTTTTGTTTTACTTTTAAATGATGACGTATAGATAATTATATTATATAAATAAAAAAAAATTTAAAATGCGTTTCTTTGGGTAGTAATTTTAAAATAAAGACGACAAGTTTTTATTCAGATGTAAAATCGGTAATTTGAAATTTAAATTTACACCCATCAAAATTGTTTCTAAAAAAAAAAGAATATTTTGAATCATATTTAAAAAATAAATAAAGCAAAAATTATTTTTTTAAATGTTTACATTTACTCACTTTACTGTCCAAGTTGCCTCTAAAATCATAAAGTATTAATTTCTTTGATAGCCTATATTTTAAAAATTAAAGCAAAAAAAAATATAAAGTAGCTTCTACGCGAGTTTGACATTTGACATACCTTTTGATTGCAAAAATAATTTTTCAGTTTGGTTGGGTATTTTGGCCTAAAATCTAAAACTAAGTTATGTATGAAACTTGCCGCGCACCCAATGGCCTTACATTAAGTACCTTCCATTAAAGAATTTCACTCTAATTTATCTGTAACATTCCACCATAAAGCTTTGATTAATTATTGTTAATAATATAAAATGTATTTTCAAACACAGCAAGTAAAACATACTTGGAAATAATAGTTTTTTTTAAAGTGGAAATTTTTCATATTATGGGGAAATGAGGTTAGCTAGAATTATCTAAGAGCCCCGTGTGAAAAATCAGACTAAGCTTTCTACCAGGCTGTCATAAAAGCGGCGAGATGTTTTCTTGCACGGTGAAAGGTTACGAATCAACTACTGAACGCCCGCCGCATGATTTCTTCTCCCTCTAGCTTAAAAAACTCCTTCAAAACTGAGAGCGACAAAGCATTGCCAGTAAGTTAATCGTTTTACTTGGACGTGTAGCTCATTTTCCCCGGAAAATACACACCCGGTTTTCTAATGCAGCCTGCGTTATATTTGAAGGGAAATCGTTCTGGGAACTCGAACAGTAGGCCAACGGAGAAACGTCAGAGAAGAAAATCATTTCACTCTATCAGGAGTACACGAGATGAAGGAGTAAACGGCATTCCACGGTTTTCACCGAAACTTTCTCCAACTAAAGCATTCATACATACGAGCTTAGGGGTCGTAGTATTAGTAGAGGGCTTTACTATAGGCATCCTTCGTTACTCACATTGCTGTAAATAGAACAGAAGAAGATAGACAATAGACATTTGTGATTGAGAAGGCATGTTTTGACTAGTAAAGGCCTGGGGTTCATATGCCGACTTCTTCGAACACATTTTAATAGTGATTCCAAAAATAATTTAGAAATATATTATAAAAATTAGATTCATTTATTTATATTAATTTATTTAATTAATTATTAAAAATTAATTTCTATTTTTTTAGAGCATTGTCGGTTACCATAAATACATGCATGGATCGTGAACTACGTCATTTAATGCTGATTCTACGCAGTTTACTTCTTTGGCGTAGAAGGGCGTAGTCTCAGGCAAGTGAAATGGGCTACGGCGCTACCAGGCACGCAAGAAACAGCGGGGATGAAGCATGTTTACATTTTCCACCGGCTATAGCCGCGGCTACTTGGCGCTATTTAAGGGAGGGTGAACCGACGGATGTACCACGCGGCGGAAGTTACCTTTCTTCCAACGCGAAGGGAAGGTTTCTACCGGGGTAGCATGCGATGGAATCGGTAAAATAATATTAAATTTAAAAAATGACATAATATTTAAATTTATTTGTAATTTATTTATACTTGTAAAAATATTATAAAAATCAAAAATTTGAGATGATTATTTTTAGCTGTTTTTATGATTTACTTATGAACAAATTTAATATAAATATTTCGGCGTAGGAGCTAGACGTCTAGTACATCTGCATAGAGCTCCTTTTGCCGGGGAAAAAGTGGCGTAGGGAGTCTTCTTACTCTACATTCTACCCGGATTGCAGAAATGTGAGGAGGTATTCCGCCCTAGCGGCCAGTCAATATAACATGTCAGAAGAGCATCATCTTGAGGGAAAGAGAACGGTATTGGACAATGGGCGTCGCCGTCCGTTCCCCTGGTTACGAGGGCGGTTAGACAACATGGCGACGGCACACGCGCACTTGCGACCCCTTTGCTAACAAGGGAGGGAAAGCTACCAGGAGCAACATAACTGTATGAATTATGTTTTGTAAGAGAAATGTTATCTTCAAAGAATCAAACATTTTATACAAAATGCGGCGGCGCGAGGGGAACTGTCACTCCGGTATGAATTCATGTTACAATGTTTTACTATTAGATAGTTAATTCATTTAAATATATTTTTGACGGGAACCTATATATTTCGGTAGGTAAAAAAATCTTACTCTTTCTCATGGCAATTCCATATCCTTTGTCATCTAATAATCCTCCAACTTGTGTGATATCGCATTCTCTCTCAATAATGTATTCAATGGAAGTTGATTCCATCAAAAAGGCGTAGTTTTCATTTTTTACCCTTAAAAGAAATTTAGCTCCATAATATTATGTGAAACCATTATAATACATCATGTTATCAATATCGCTTGTATGACAGTAATTATTACCTTGCAACTCCTTCATTGTTCGAACTGGTTAAGCATTCAGGATGATCTTGCATAAATTGATACATTTTTTTGTAGGTTGGGTAGTCGGAATCCTAAAAAAATATTTATTTTTAAAAAAAATTTTCGTATAAGCGTTTAAAATTAATTCAGACTTCAGACAACGGTTTTTTGATAATGGATACATTGTAATTTTCAAGTTTTGATCCATTATTTTTTAAATATTTTAATCCATTATTGGATATATTAAATACCCGTATGCTAAAGGAAAATAATTATGTGGTTAATAGTTAACACCAAAAATCATTTGCGATTGAATTCGTAAGACTCCAAACTAAATATGTTATTCTATATTTGATTACTTTTCTATATGGACAATTTGAAATCATTTCGGTATAAATGCCTCCGCTGACGAGGCAACTGAAAAAAAAAACAGTTTGCAACTAAACTCGCTATCCTGTGTATGTATATGTGATGGCCCGCACACTACACAATTTCTCAAAAACCCGTTGTTAATGGCAATGCAAGCAGTGACTTGCTACTCGTCTTGCTAGTTGCCGTGGCTGGCCGTTGCCAGTTTGCTCGGTTGTCATGGTTGCGCCAGTTTTGTTGTCAATTTTCTAGTTTTTTCTTGTTTTATCAATTTGACAGTGACAGATGACTACGATGACAGCTGATTGTTTTTCGTCTATGGTTAGACATGCTGAGATAATTACAGATATCGTAAAATTTAATAGGCCGTCATATGAGTTTTATGGACGTTTGGTTGGAAGCCGTAGCAACCAGCCGGATTTAGTTTGGTTTCAGTTGCCTCGTCAGCGAAGGCAGTAAGATGAAGGGGCCAATGGATTGTTAAAAACTGTTAATTATACAAGGTGGCGCAAAAGTTCACATACCATTACCTAAGGTAGTAACTAACTTTCTTTGGAAATAAATTTAATTTTATTCAAATTTATTATAATTATGATTCGGCGGAATACGTATTATTTGTGGCGATCCATGGCCTGTCGAAGTAAATTCTGCTTCTGTTTACTTCACAAATGTCAAAGTCGTGATGACATAAAACAATTTACACAAATGAGAGCAACTTCCAACATAGTCATGACTTTGCGCCAGTTGCATAACCTGATTTTTATGAAATTTATATGGTGTTAGCTATATAGTTAAGAGACCCGATAGTTAGATATAGCTATATAGTTAAGAGACCCGATAGTTAGATATAGCTATATAGTTAAGAGACCCGATAGTTTAGCAATTTGATGAAGACATAGAATCCAATGCCGATCAGATCAATAAAGATATTCAATTATGCTGGTTTCTCGAATTAAAAAAAGTCCGATGGTAAAGACTAAATTCAATGTGAAACGTGTCGTAGCACCTTGAAGAAACTTAAAGTAGAACCGTCTCTTTTCGCTCCATACACAATGCCATGAGGGTTATTGGCCAAGTCTTCGGCGCTGTCAATCAATGGTGTGATGGACTCGATGGTCAAGAAGGCAGCGAGGTTAGCAGTGTAGGAAGACACTATTATAAGTGTGAAGAACCACCAAACTCCTGCTATCATCCTGGTGGATATTGCTCTGAAAAACAAATATGATCATGTGCAATTAATCTATTATAGCTAAGAACTATAATTTTTCAACTGAAAAATTATAGAATGTAGCGTCTTGTTATGTACCTACGTTAATATTCATTTTCGATAGAGTACATTTGCCGTGAGGAATTACATTGTAAAGAAAATTAATTCAATTTTTTTTTTTCAAATTTAATTAAAATTAAATTTAATAATGTTTATTATTAAGTTTTGAAGCAAGCGTTTTAGTTTTTGTTATTGTGACAGCTGTTTCGGCTTACAAGGCCATTTTCAAACGGTTGCATTGCAAACATTTGCAGTTTGAAAATGGTCTTGTAAGCCGAAACAGCTGTCACAATAATAACAACTATAACACTTGCAGAACTTAATAATAAACATTATTGAATTTCATTTAAAAAATATATTAAATGGAGTTCTACGAATTAAACACAAAAACAATAAATAACTTAATTCAACATTCCTATTATCAAGATTCTAATATTTATCACTTATCCTTTTAAAATAAATCTGCGTTCTTTTCATATTCATGACATGCCTAGAGAAAAATGTTTTCTAAAAGGAAAAAAAATATATGACGGCGATGGACTTTCTATTTTTTTTTAGTTAAACATTGTTAGATCAGACATGTCATCGGGCATCGAAATGAAAGAATTTTTACTTTGAAAATATATTAATCTTAAGGAAGGGAGAGTAGGCATGAGCATAAAAGTTTTACGGATGTAAATAGTCCTATTTCAAACGATATTAAGTAAATAACCCATAAAGTTTAAAGTCATTAAGAATCTCTGCCCACCAGGAGAGTACCACCGGGAGGATGAGTCAATGTTTTTTCTGATGAATGTCCACTCACACAGTGACGTTATTTTTTAAATATCTGCATAGAAATAATCCATTACTCAAACGGGTGGAAAAGTACAGTTTTCTTAAAAGTAAATATTTAAAAAAAATTTTTACATAGGCGCCAGTTCTGATCCCTGCTGCAGCACACTGCCAACTGTGAACCAAAGTGAGTTGGGCATGCTGAATTGGTTCTCAAGATGATCTGGCTCCTCGATACAGGGATAGGGGTTCTGCCACTCCTTGGGTGCTATTCTGGCCATCACAAACAGAAGCACAGAAACGCCTAGATATGCAGAGCCCAAGAAGAGCCAAACCTGGAAATTGATGAAGAAGTCAGTAATTTCCCCAGTCCTGCTACTGTAAACTACGCCGCAAATACATTGTTTGTGGGAAAGGTAGAGGTCGCAGCAGTGCTCTTAGAAGAACAAAACAAACATCAGATGTTCAACTTTATCATTGCAGATAGTATGCTAGTTGTTCAAGGCAGATTTAGTTTACCTCATTGGAGAATGGAGACATAAAGGAGAAGAGACTTGGCGGCTGTTTTGTGGGTTTCCTGTAGAGGATACTGATTCCAAGATTCATGAAGGGCATTGTGAAGTCAACCGCACTTTCTCGATCTGATGTTATGGTGAGATCTGTGATTGCCAAGTCTGCTTTCTAAAAGCAAATAAAACTCTTTTTAATTAAATGAAACAAATAACTTTGTATACTATTATATGTACCACTATTATATAAGCACAATTATCTACCTGTTTCGAAACCGATGGTTTCTTCGTTTTTTTGTGTCTTTTTTTTCATTTTTTACACACAAACACAACAGATTTACAATTAGCAAACTTATACTTAGAAGTTAATGACAAACTTTTAGAAATTAATGACTATGGACTATTTAATTTAATTAATGACTATTTTTAAAAAACCAAATGTTTTTTAAAAATAGTCATCTCTTAAATTTATTTTCTTATTAATACTTATATTTAAAATAATGTATTTTTTGTTGTTTAAACATCTTGATTATCTTTTGATTATTTATATAATGTAATTTTTTCATATTGTAAAATAATTTTTGTATTTAATTTTAAATAATTGTTTTTTACGATATTTTTAATTAATTAATCACCTGTCTCTATATTATTTTTATCAATAGTTCTTTTTAGTCTTTACTTGTTTGTTTCTTTTCTTTTTTAATGTTATTACTACCCTGATAAAGAAACCATCGGTTTCATGTAGGTAATTGTGATTATATAATAGTTGTGTACACAAAGTTATTTGTTTCATTTAATTAAAAATGACGCCACAAAGTGATTTTGCAAAGTTTGAAGAAAAAACTCTTTTTAATTATTCGGTATCACAGAGACCACAAACTAGTGTCCAATCAATCATAAAAATAAGTTGAGATATTTAGTCAGCGAACTTCAACCGTCGGGAGGGCTTTTGCAGGTATTTTGAAAAAGTAGAAAACTCTGAATAAAACTTACATAATCTAAAAGTTGTTTGACCATTCCGTTCCACTTTTGAGTTTTCCTGTCCAGAGAACCATAAACTCCGTCATCTTGTAGGACGAAGGTATAATTGAAACCCAGCAGCTTGGCGACCTCTTGGATTACCTCAATACCGAAACCTTCAAAGCGATCATTTCCTTCTAGTTTTAAACTCGAGTCTTTCAGCATTCCGTAAGGAGGACTCTGAAATGAAAATAAAACTTTTTAAGTAGGTACTAAAAATATGTTTATTACCAAAATTTAGTATTCAATGTATTACTGATTCCAAAAAAAAAATACCAGCAAAAGTATCTACATTGATATGAGAATTGTTAAAGTACGTTTACATGACGTTCAGCAAACAGCGGGAAGTATTAAGCATTTTGTTTGGTAAAATATAATAATTAAACAATTAATAATAACATTACAACTTACCAAAGCCGTGAGAACAATGAAAGATTGATTGACCAATGAACCATCTTGAGTAGATATTTGAAATATTTGATTGGCTCTGGTTAAGTTGAGACCTTCAGTGGAGTTCCAAGTTCCAATCTAAAGAAAATCAAAGAGCCACAAGCCGACGGCAAATATAAATACATACCACTAAATTAATAATAATAATAATTGTATCGTTACTTTTTTATTGTACAACAGAATAATTCAATGGTGGAAACAAAAAAAAAATAATGCTGAATCAAAAAGGGCCCTTGAAGTACTCCACAGATGAATAAATATTGACTAAAGTAGTTGAACTCATTAATAAATTGCCCATGAAACGCTTATGGTTGAATTCACTATATTGATAGTGAAAGTGTCTACATTGGTATTTTAAGACTTCTCCATTAAGCAGCAGTGCATCGAGCTCCGAGTTAAATGTGGTAATTAAATTAGTGTAAATATTTACGTGTTGTAATAACAACTTAAAGATTATTAGGTACCTAATGTGTTTACCTTCTGGATGCCAACTCCCGAAAGCTCTATAATGTCTAGGAGGAAGTCTGTTCTGAAACCGGCGTGGTCAAACTTTATGCCTCGAGTTAGTCCCTTTATGTAATTCTACAAAAATAATTTTTAAAATAAATATTTAATACCAGTATAATCTCACGGTCATATAATAAGTGATATTCAAGGACAGAAAAAATGTATTTTTGGAAGAGAACAATTTTGTTTTGGTGGCAGAAAATCCTGAGAGCAATCTACTAGACTAGTAGATTGCTCTCTATATAACCAAGTAAACAATTTTTATAATTAATATTTACAGTGAAATGATTTTAAAGCCATTTTAAATAAAAATTCACTTAAATCAAAATGGAAAAAAATCTATCAAATATAAAGATAACTACAAGGTTATTCACAATAACATCAAAATAAACGCTAATAAATTAGACTCAAGACGAACCTTGTTCTAACAATGACATATTATAGATACGCCTTTCTCATAAATACAATACATGTCACCGCTAATTTGAATGAACTAATCAAAAGGGTGGTTACCAGCCTTGATGGAATTATATTCACACATAATAAAATGTTTTTTTTTTTAATGTATTTTCCTGCGTTTTATTGGCTCGCTGGACCGGACCCACCAAAATTACAGAATATTGTCCAGAGACCCGAAGGTCATTGTGTGTGTCCATTGATATTAATGAATTCACCAAAAGGTGCATTTCAGCGGCTTCGTGTAAGTATTCGGGCATGGGACTGAATGCCTTATTTTGTTTAATTTCATTCATTCGTTGTTTCAACCTTCGCTACTGCACCCCTCACCCATTGTTTGCGTAGAGCGAGACACAAGACGTACAGGCCTCTCTCGGAAATCAGATTCTCGTACGTAAAAAAGATCGTCTTAAATTTCAAAATGCCACACTAATGTACCGGAACTTTGTGCCTCCCGGTGTTATTTTACAGCATATTTGACATGTAAAACACAGACACTTGTAAATAATATTTGAGCATTCGCTTATTATCCCAAAACTTAGTATTTGGAGATGTCTGACTAATCAACTGAATGATGTTAAATAATATTTGTATGTAGTTACTGATATTATCAACTTCTTCCTTCTCTCTTCTCGGAAGATAAACCAATATAACGCTAACGAATTTTCAAAGGTTTAGACGAACCGTCTTCATATAGTTGATCATAGTAAACCCATGCTCCCAGCTGTCATCTTGTTCACAGTCAAAAGTCTGATCATGGAACTTAGTAGTATTGATTTCTTTTAATCCTTCTACGAAAACCAGAACTGCATCAAACATCAGGGCTATCTCAGTCTTAAGCTTCTCGGGAACTAGAGGCTCTGCTTGCGATTCACCTTCTTCAGCAGTTTTAGAGTTCCATAACTCCACTAAGTCTATGACATCCTGGTCTTCTGGATCAATCAGTCTGATCCCTGAAAATAAAAAAAAAACAAATATTGTTTATTTTTAATGTCTAAAATTTAAATATTCGGCGACATGTATCTTTTCTCCAAAGGTTTTTCAATATGGATGATTGTTTCAGGCTAATAATTATTGCTTATAATAATTGTTACAAATATTGTATTTAGAAATTGTTACGGGGTTTCTCTGGTCGCCAATTGTCAGCTCCAGCTACCCCAAACAAGCCCCAAAGCCAGCTCAAACGGGAGCAACGGGCACCCTCTATCTCAGGCGTGGGTCGCAAATGAATGCTTACAGAACTCCATCCTCCTCGATCACCTGGGAAATCAATACTCTACGAGACTCTCCTGCCGGAGCAGATTGACAACAAGATATGTTTAAATAGATTCATATATTGACAATTCAGAACACAGTATACAGGCTATTTCAGTACAGGGCTATACAAGAATGCATGTCACACAAACCTAGCTAAAGTGTTTATACCTCGTGATCTCTGCATCGAAACTCTCTGAGTTATGGTTTTGCGCGGGACCCTATCGTATTTTTACAGACACATTGAAAGAATGGGAAATCTGGTGTTCAGCTTACATGTGTGGGGGCGAAGGTCTCCGCTTCCGGCACGTTCGGTAATCTTCCGGGGTCCGCGAACCATTATAACACCGATATTTGGCAAAACCGATTCTACATTCCAATGCGGACGCGGAGCCCGAAACAAAGCGTGGTTCTCGACTGTGTCTACGCGCGTCCGAGGCAGCGCGCAACTTTCAACTCGCGAGCGTGCGTCCGATGCAGAGAGCAGCTTGCGACTGGTCTGCGTGCGTCCGAGGCAAGGAACGGCTTTCAACTGGCCGCCGGCCGGTACGCCGCGGCGGAGTAGGAGAGGGGAAGTAGGGGATGCAGGAAACGGTGGGGAACGGAACCGTTGTGACAAGTATCAACCGGACGCGGCGGTTTAGGTGTGATTCCACCAGCTATAGGGCGTTCCAAAACAAAATAAATAATTGATTATTACATTAAAGCAAGCGTATTTGTACGATTTGTGCTTAACTCAAAAATAATATAAAATACATAAACAAACGAACAGAAACTTAATTTATCAATCTTCAATCTATAAAATGTGGAACCATATCACCCGAATTAAATATTATTAAAAATTCCGACTGATTTTCATTAGTACTTCTTTTCTTTCAGGAGAACAAAGCCAACCAGTGATCAGAGATCAAAGTGGTCATAAAATATTCTGAAGCTTTGAACCTTTTTAAACTTAACTAACTTTTGTGCTTAACTCAAAAATAATATAAAATACATAAACAAACGAACAGAACTTTAATTTATCAATCTTCAATCTATAAAATGTGGAACCATATCACCCGAATTAAATATTATTAAAAATTCCGACTGATTTTCATTAGTACTTCTTTTCTTTCAGGAGAACAAAGCCAACCAGTGATCAGAGATCAAAGTGGTCATAAAATATTCTGAAGCTTTGAACCTTTTTAAATATAACAGTAGAAAGACAAACAATTTTTTCTTCATCCTGTCAACAGAAAGCCATTTTTCTGTGAACAGATGTTTTAATTTTTGATGAGCTACTTCAGGCAGGGAGATCCATCTATGAAGAAAGCAACACGATCAGAAAAACACGGAGGGTGGCATATTTATTATTTGTGTATGCCCAAATGGGCTTAACGCATTATACAGAGATAGAGGTGCATATATTTTGTTCATACGATCCGATCGGAAAGAATGATTTAGGTATGAAGTCCTAACAATATTTCATTGTGTTATTAAGAGTGCATTACCAGAGAATACCGGAAATTAGTCATTTTTAAATCAAATTCTACACGTATTGACTCTTTTTTACAAAGAAACATAAATTGATTTTGAAAGATTGTTATTTTATCTGGTACACACAGTTTTAAAATTTTGAAAAACTAAGTGCATTTATAATATACTAAGGTTATACCGTTGGTCGTTGGCAGATTTATTCAATTTTCAAACGATAGATTCTATTAAAAAACACAAATTTCAAATCATATAAAATCATACAACAAAATAAATCAATATGTAATTTAGTTAACACAGTTTTCAAAATTTTAATTTTAGATAAATTAAAATCATTAAAAAATAAATCCGAGAACGTGTTTTGTAACAAAAATACCTCAATTTTTCTATTTATTAAAGGTCTTATACAAACAAAACTATTTCAGATTTTTTTTACAAACTTATTTTATTTAGATATTATTGAAAAATTATAAATTCTTTTGATCAAAAATAATTTTAAGAAGTATATAATTTTCATTCATTTACCATCTCCCGTTTGATCATTTTTGTGGCAGTTCGAGACATAAATTCTCCCGATTTATTAGCCGCCGAGATGCGGCCGTGTGAGGTTGTCTGTTCGCGCTGCTCATCTTTTGAAGACATTTCGCATTTAATTAAAAACTAGTACCGTTTAGCTTCATGGTTGTAAAAACATCCGCGCGCGGCGCTGTTATTAAAAATGAAATAATGGATTGCTGGATATTACTTCTTAATTGTTTGATAAGACCTTTAGGTTAGGTTAGGTCCTACGATTGAAGATATATCATTATTAAATATTATCTACATTCCGTCAGCTAAATACAGCATCTGCATCAGTTAAATCAACCACCTCAGCCTATTTTCACCAACCAAATGCAAACTAGGTACGTACATTACGTACAAGTGAGTATCTAAACGACTCAGTTCAATCTGTTTTAAGTATGTATATTAAAAAAAATCTTTTTGATTTGATCGATTAGTAGTCATTGGTGTAAGCAAGGCAATATGATTTATAGCCAGCTGATTCACAGAGTTTGAACATTTTATCAAATATAAAGGTATATTTTCACGTTGTATTCAACTTTTGTTAATACATCAATTATAATATTTCAATTAATGACGATAATATTAGCAAAACTCAATAAAAAATCTGAAACAGAAAAATCATAAAAAAGATACGGATACATCTGGGACTCGAACCCAGGACCTTCGGCTTCCGGGCCAACGCGCAACAACTGCGCCAACGTATCCCGGCCCGTATATATTGGCCCGGAGAGCCGAGGGTCCTGGGTTCGAGTCCCAGGTGTATCCGTTTATTTTTCTGACTTTTCCGTTTCAGATTTTTTATTGAGTTTCGCTAATATTATCTTCATTAAATAAAAATTTTATAATTTAAGGTTTAACTCATTAAGTTAAAATTTAAAATGTATCATAATTGTTCAATATTTTAACATAGCTGAAATAATAACAGAACTGGTATAGAACTCTAACAGAATTTGAAAATTAACTTTGACATTTGATGAATTGTTAAAATTGTGTGAAACAACGGGTGCTAAGTAGTAAGTAGGTATACCAGGGTTAAACATCTTACATCCCACCCAATTTAAAGCAATGCTTGCAGGGCTGCATGAAGAGTCTCTGCAAATCGGATCGTTAGTAGGCAAGACCACCAGCCTTCTTATTATTATCCCCTTTGTAGGGCTGTCGGAAAAATAATAATTCGGTTGGAGGTTCAGCATGCAGTCCTGCAAGCAGTGCTTAAAATCGGATGGTGCATAAGGCGTTTTATGATGAATGTTACAAAAACGATGTATGGGAAGGGCTTATAAAGCGGTATTCAAAACAAATTACCTGTGATATTAGCTCCTCCATGTTGAAACGGCTCCATGTCCAAGGTGTGCATGTCAGGTGTGGTGATGATGTAACTGTGATGGTCAGACATGATGCCGATCTGCTGGGCTTGCAGCAGGATATCGTGGAGCTTTTCTATGGAACAGTCGAGCACGAAGTTTGTGTCGCCGGACTTTTTCACGTGATGGAGAATAGGCCTAAAATATGATTTATCTTAATTGTTGCACCATAAAAGAAAAGTGAAAAAACCATAAACATGTCAACGAAATTAAAAAGCCTGTTTTTTTACTATTCACGTAATTTGAAGATACACCGTAATCATCTTGGATCATCTCAAAACTGTGAAGATTTTATCTTATATAGATTGTAAAAGCATTAATTTACAGGTTTCCAAATAGTTTGAATCAAAGGCATATATGTTTTTGGGGTAAACCCATTTTGATACAACTTTACAGGGTGTCCGGGGGTAAAGTGCATTAACTTCGGGGCGATGTTCTACATGATGGTAGGAGTAAAAAAGGAAAATACCTTTTTCCGAAATTCCAACCGTTTTTTACCATACAAAAAGACGTACCTACTAAAAATCCTTTGTGTGAGGTACACTTAAATTCAACGTTGCAACGTTCCACATTTCTGATTGGAACGTATCCATGGAAACCGCGTGTAAACAATAACAGGCCGAGATTTTGACAGCCACAAATCGCTACCAAATCTTTTTTTATAAATAAAATTCAAAAAGTTAACTACACTAAATAACAAAATTATTAAATACTTTAACCAATATCATTGCTTTTGACTAATTAAAGACATTTTCAAAATGTCCACTTCTGCTTCTGCACGAAAACGAATATTATTAGTAAAGGAAGGTCGTTAATCAAGAAATGCAGGTAGTGTCATCACATGCGATCCTATCCGAGCGTGGGCTTAACAAAACCTCATAAAAGAAACACAATTTTATCAGTAGATAAGGTTAGTTTACAACTAAATAGGCAAGAACCACGACGACGTATTGAAACTTAATTAACAATAAATAAATAAATAAATTTCTTTAAGTACTCGTAAGTCTTACTAAATACACTCTAGTTAAAAAAAACACAAAATTAAGTAGGTTTGATCATAAAAATGGAGTTTTTAAATTCAAATACTGCTGGGTACATTAAAATACCTACTTTGCTAATAAACAGTATAATGACAGTTGCATTCAAAACCAACATAAACTGTGTAGTGATAGATTTGGCAATACTGGCAATACAATATTCCCCTTTTACTAAAAGGGTACCTAAATGTCGGAATTTCAAAAAAAGTTATTTAACTTTTTTATTCCTACTATCATGTAGAATAACACCACGAAGTTAATGCACATTACCCCCGGACATTCTATATACACCTCTCTTCTTCCTCGTATCCAATTACCTATCCCCCGACAGTGTGTGGCACGTATGACGTTTGATCAACAATAAAACATGGAACAATCAGTCTATTAAAGGAATCCCTGCGATGATTGACTCTTATCGATCTCTCAGTGAATTTAATATCGACTCAAAATCTTGGCAGTGATCAGCTGGTAGGTACCCTGGGTGGTATGAGGAATGTGTGAATGTGTAGTGTATCATTATCCATCAAGACAGTCCTTTACAATAATTGTAAAAGACCGGAAGATTTGGAATTATTCCAATATTTACCAACTACAACCCTTGTAATAAGAATATAATATTGTTTTATATTGCATAAGTGAACTTATTATCACCACCTTGTTGAAAAAATGGTTCGAGAGTCAAATAGAAGCGTTAAATTATTTCTTACCTGTAATTTCCAGTTCCATAATCTAGTTGTTTGAAGGTGATAACATGACCTTTATGGTCATACAGCTTGAACAGCTCACTGAGTCTCGGGAAGCTGTCACTATTCTCGTACATTATTGTAAAATGTTTCCAATTCCATGCTTTCACTAATTCAACAAACACCTGGAAATAATAACAATGCTGAGATTAATAAATAAAAATAATATCCTACCTAACTGTTCACCAACACAAATTAATAATTAGCCATTAGGATAAACAAAAAATATGTAGGCTCTAGGTTTGTTTCCTGCACATGAGCGCCATTTATAGAAGGACATAATACAAAATGCACATAAACTTACGGAAGAATAGTAGTCTGAGTAGATACACGCATAAAAATATTTATTATAAAATTTGAAGAATTTTCATGTGACTTCAGAATATTCCTTACTATATATACAGAGCGAATGAAAATTGGCGGCTTTCGTTTTCCAATTGCTAGCATAATTGACTTTGTGTGCTATTTTTATTGGATTTTAGCGGTAGCTATTTTCATATTTTAAAACGTGATTGTTGTGTTTAATCTAGAGCGATTTTAGTTTGATTGAAGTTTTGATGGTATATCATCAATATTTATTTTTTTAATGTATTTTTTTAATGTTTAATAAAATGTAATATTTATGGAATATAGCTTGCGATTTGTCATTTTATATGAAATCCAATGTTCTTTCAAATAAAAATAACAGTGAATTATAAACTTTTGAAAAAACACCAATTTTTTTAATATCCCTACCAATACCGAGCATCGGATATGTTCTATCGCTGCCAGTTTTAAATCAGGTCTGAATTGGTATTAATAAAGCAAAATAAATATGTTAAATAGGCTTATTATTTTTCTCACTTACTGATTAATTTTATTGATAGGTTTGACTTATTGGTAATGTTTTGACCGGTAGGTTTTGTTTTAAAGAGTTTGTACATTTTTCAAAGCAAAGTGTTTTATCACTTGGATCCGAATATTTTTTCATAGCCATCAGATGCCAAAATTATTTTTTCTCTCGCCATACATTTTTCCATCTTATAATCATACTAATTACTTCGATAAGCAATTGTGAAGAAAACATCGAACGTTAGAAGAATTAACTTTATTATAAAAAAATATTTTTCAAGGAATTTTTGTTTTTGCAAACGGCTATTTTGAGATCAATCAAATTTTTAGCTAATGTTTATAGACTAATTAAATCTGACTGTCTCAGGCAGAAAAAAAGATTTCATAATTTCGATCAATACTGCTATTAGTTTATTTTTCTACCGTAATATAACAATATCATTTCGTTACTTTCAGAAGTACGCTTGATTAAGACAGGTCAATAGGAAACCAACTAATTTAATTTTAAAGCAACGACCATATTATATACTCGCATAGTTATTGAGGTGATATAATATTCTAATGGTTTACCTTCGATAGGGCTGCTGGATGTGGGTAAAGATTAATGAGGCAATTTCCTCTGCCTTGGTCAGGGTCCATCCTGGTTTCCACGTGGGGTACTTCTTTAGAATCACATACAGATTGCACGTGTCTTGACGTGGTACCGGATGTAGGACCAAATACTCCAATGACCCCATCCTGAAAAATATAGAAAAATCTAAATCATATCATCTTTTACATGACTATAACCTGCCTTCATAATTGACTACAGGTTTAATCCTTTAAATATTAACTCCTCTATATTTATTTCATCTGCCAGTCGAGTTAGGTATCAATTTTCCTATCAGTTTCTACATGATATGTGATCGTGGTGTTAATAATGTTGTTTACTTAGGGCCTAAAATGTTCTTAATTTAGTCGACGTGAACCATTGTTCGCATGTTAGCAATCTGCGGTCGTGCTCGGGAACGATGACGAGTTAAGTGTTATATATGTAGTCCTTTATCGATCGACCATGCTAGATACCCTGATCTGAATAGTTAGGTTCTTCTCTACTTTCCTCTCCTCCTTCTCATACATAAAATAATTCACACAGGTATGACGTTTAAGGAATTGAAAAGAAATACAAATTGCCAACAGGGATAAAACTACACACACAAATTTGAGGAATGAACCACGCCGTCCAACTTTATCATAAAATCCCGAAAGAAATTAGGTAAAATTATTATTTATGGTTATCAAGTTTAATTTGTAAAACTCTATTTAAATTTTCAGTTTTATTTATTTTTACAATTTCATAATACTTTCAGAAAGCGAAACAACTGTTAAGCGTAATAATAATCACACAGCAGACCTTGTTTATAAATAATATAAATTGAATAATAATGCTTTTGAATATTTAAAACAATTAATTACGGTATTTGAAAATATGCTCAATTTTAAAAAGAAAATAAGAAAGTATGTCCGACATAATCATTGATGTTGAGCTTATGACAAAATATGTATTCGCCAACTAATGTCAATAATAATTATTGTAATTTATTTTTGTTTATAAAATTATTAGTATGTACAATTATGTGAGCTAATTTAAGATTAATACATAAATAAATCAATCATCTTCCACTCCTAACTACCTTCTCACAACTTACCACAACAACTGGGAATGCCATAGTCTTAGGGTATTTACATTAAAAAAACAAAAAGTTGTTTAAAAAAATTGTAATGTTAAATTTCATACCTTTAGCATATTACAGAGTGCAGTTGAAACTGCGAAACTGTCATGCTGAGGAACCTTTTCTGTTTTGGCGACCAGGATGTGCTTCGGAAGCATCTCCCTCTCAGCGTTGATGGCATCCACTACGTATCTGAACGCCTTTTCTTGGGACTCATCTTCCGAGTCAAAAAGTCCTCCTAAAAATAATTTTTCTTCATATTAAAGCAAACAAAATTACATTTCTACATCTTGTCAAGAAAGTTGAAGATAAACCCGAAATGGATAATTTTTTGATTTAAAAAAAATAATTTTTTTTTGTATATTTATTTGGAATACGAGTATATTTTTTTAAATTTTTATTTTTTTATTTAGTAAAAGAATACATTATGAATAAAATGTTTTGACTGCCCAACTAAGACGAATCCAGTTTTAGAACAGTAAAATAAGGCCGATATATAGATAAAGCTTTGTACATTACAAAAAGAAATGGAGGAAATAAAAAGAAGAGAGAAATTTAAAAAAATTATAAAAAAGACAATAAAAAAATAAAGGTAAATAAATATGTTTGTGTCACACTTATATGCTCAGATAATAAGAAATATTATTTGAAAAATCTAAATCACTTGTTCATAAAATTCATGTTTGTAGGAAAATATATTATAGGTAATCACGATAAATAAAATAAAAAGTTGCAAAATAAACTTGTTCGAGAACCTTTAAAAAATATAAATTATTCGTTTTGGTATTGTTTGATTTCAAAAGGGAATGATTTGAACACTGTCACACAAAAACAAAAACAAAAAAGTTTTGAACATCATTGTGTATTGTGAAAATTCGGCAAATTATTTTACAATGTGTAACATTCGGCAAATTATTGATTAATATGTGACATTCGTCAGTTATTGGCTAATGTTTAACATTCAGCAATCACGGAATAAAATTATTAATTAATTAATATACAATGTAGGCCTAAAATTTATTTAAAAAATCATTTATTATTTGAATCCAAATATATTTATTGACTTATGCCTAATAGTATGTAGTTGTAATTCTATTAGGAAACGAACTACGCAAAAATGTAAGATATTTCCGCTATTTTTACGATAATTTCTGTTTTTGGTAATCTAAAATTTAAAAAAGAACCTATTGTGACAAATGTATGTATGATATCGAGTTTTTGATGGGGTGATACAAAATTATGCAGTTCAATGCTTGTTTAGAAAACATAAAAGGGGAATCACTTATTATATATTAATATATTAAAACAGTTTTAAACTTTTCCCGAATTTTATTTTGGACCATTACCGGTTTCAGCCCATTAAGGCATCTCCAGACTAGTCACACTCATTACATGATTATTATTGTTCCTATATATATACCTGCTTCATTTATTAAAGTTAGTTTTAAATTATATGTATGTAAGTACTCACCTATGTTTATGTGTCTGGCTGCTGATGATACATTGAAGAACACCACTAACATCAAAAGGAAGAAGGTTTTAATGATCACTCTTCCGTCCATTTTACACGTGTTCATCTTAAAATGTATTGTCTGGGACGCTTACATTTAAATTTTCTTTTTGCTTTATACTTTGTTTGTTAACATCTACTGTTTTTAATCATACTATTAAACGTATTATTATACTCACATATTATTAAACGACATAACGAGAACAGATAATTTTCTCGAATTTTTTGAGTTATCTGTACTCACGTGTTTCAATATTTAAAATCACAGACGATGGTTGTTCTCGATCGCGTTGGAATGGTCCGAAATTCCTTACTCTTTTATTTGGAAGAACGTAAAAAAGCTCACAATAAACTTATTACTAATATCACAATAACTCAATTTTATTTTTACGTGAAGATTTCTTCCTAAAATTTTTGAAACTATGTCACCTTCTCACAAAATCAACATCTTACTGATTTCACAATTAAGAATATGTCTGTTAGACCAACAGTGTTGAAATAACTTGGATACCGCAAAAAAATAACTGGAAGCATGAATCAACTCAACTGCACGCAGTTTGTTTTGGTTTACCGGTGATTTTGAAAATTGGCACTAGACGGAACTTCTATACGATCCCCACGTTCAAGAGCACAGTTGTTTGATGTTTTGAAACAAAGTATCGGTAGAGTTGTTTGGGAAATATCAAAGTGTTATTTGTTATTATTTCTGTGAAGGAGCGTTTGTACGCAAAGTCGCTCGTTAACTGAAATGAGTATTTACAAACTGAGCTTTCATTCGGAGGGCTTTTCGCCCGGTTGCGAGGCTAATTGATAATTTTAGCCAGCGGGCACTTAGTAGAAAAAATCTTTCATTTTTATTAAAACATATTTTTTGTGACAGTGTGATTACTACCTTTTTGAATTTGCTGCCGTTTATGGTGAATACGTATTTTTAAAGCATAGAACGTCATTTCAGTTGTGTCAAGGTTCATGGGTTTCATTACGGCAAAATTAAAACTGTTAAATTCTTGTTCTCGTACCATTACGTAGAACTAGGAAAAATATATGATGTTTTTGCTTTTAATGAACGAAATAGTATTGATACTAAACATGATATAGAAGACAAATAAAAAATAAAAGAATTAAATAAAATTAATCCGCATCGGCACAGGAACCTATAGTGAGGACGATTAAGAAATATCATTAGGTACCACACGTAAATTCATCATAATATTTTGTATGCACAATGTTTCATATAGTCGCAAAATAAAAAAATAGAAAATAAACTTTAAAATTTGTTTCCAAGGTAAAGAATTTATAATATACTACGTTCAAATTAACTCCTACGACTATTTTTCTTTCCTAAATTTTTGTAGTTTTTTTTCTTTTTGGATTTTAAATATTCTTTTTGCTTAGTGTGTTAAATTTAATGTTGAATTTAACGTGGAAATTAAAGAAATTCTTTTCCAACGGTTGCACGCGTGTCAAACTAAAATGAGAACGACGGGATGTGCAGACCTCAAGAATTTGGTAACAGGGTGATATGTCTGTTCTTTCAAAAGACTTATCTTTTAAATAACTTTTCTTCTCTACGTAATTTCTCCACTTAAAATAACGTTCACATTTTCACAAATCTAATTCTATTACGGAGAACTTGTCACATTCTGAATAATTAATTTTGCAGTACGTATGTACAAAAATCAATAAACCAAATGATTTATTTTAATCACCTGTGCAAGAACCTTCCAGTCGGAAAGTTGTAGACTTGAATCGTAGTTAAAATATTGTGAATGAAGGTGGAACCGTGCTTATATAAAAGTCTTATTTATTTGGCAGACCAAAAACACTTGAGGATAAAGCTAACTCCTTTATGCCCTTCTTTGAATTTTAAACCCTCAACACCTGAACGTAGAAAAAAAAATCTCATTTTTTAATGAAATATTTAATTTTATAGTGATTAAAAAATAGTTAATCTAGTAAATTATAACTTTAATTAGAAAATTACAATTTCAATTTCAATTTAAATTTCATTATGATACGTACATATTATTTAGTCAAATGGTTCATCATTGCATAGCTGTAAATTACCTCTCCGTGATTATCTTGATATTTATGTTAGCATGACAATCTAATACCAAGAACTTCTAAAATTAAATATAAAATGATGAAGAAAATGGTTTCAGAACAATCGGTAGTTGGCAAGCGCTGGACTTTTCTAAGAATAGTGTTACTGCGACACGCTCCCAATATATGCGCCCATTTTGCTTACTTAATTTTATCATTATTTTCTCAGACGATGATAATAAACATCCATCCAAAATTACACGTTATCTACTAGTTGTATTTTTAATATTGTCTTGAATAAATTAATATTTTGAAAAGAAAAAATCGTCACAAATATTCTACGGTTATAAATTATCTATGTAGATTAATAATTATTCACGAATATTCTGCACATTTTTCAAGTATAAAGTCATAATAATAGAATGCCTGTATTTTACCAGAAACATTTCAATGCTATGCTATACTTTTCAATTTACAAAACGAAATGAATTTGCAAAAACATTGACAAATTCTAAATCATTTAATAAAATAAAAAAAGGCCTGCTTTGACTTTTTAAACACTCCGTTAAATCGTGAATAATAAATCAAATTTATAATACGTAAATTGAACAATAATCTTATGCCTTATAATAATAATAGAAATTCTAAAAATGCATCTGTTTTAAAATAAACACAGTTTTTCATGCCCATGTTTAAAAGCCGAGGTAACAACTTGGGGAAAAGTCTCATAGATGTCATCATCGTCGAGTTGGATATTTTTCTAGCGACATCTGGTGAAATATTCCTGAGGTAAGAGTCAATTTTGAAATCGGAAATTTTGTTTATCTGAACAACTTTTACTGCAGATGAGAGATTTTTCTGCTTACCCATGTTAGACTTTTAATGTGAATGCCACACAAGGGTCATAATTGCTCCCGAAAGCCAGTCCAGAGGCAGTCAAAATATGGCTTCTCAAATTGGGGTATGTTGTTAGGCTGAAAAAAGTAGGGAAGTGATGGAGAGAGGAAAAAGATAGGTTGAGAAGCATCTAGTTATTCAGATTTTGTCACTGAATACGGATAAAGCTATTTAAAGCAAAGTTTAGATTTTGAACTGTCGTTTTTCACCAGAGCGTTACTGAGAGTACCTTCCACTCAAATCAAACTGTTGACTTTTTTTTTTGAAAATTTTATTTAAATTAAATTTACTAATGTTTATTATTAAGTTCTGCAAGTGTTATAGTTTTTATTATTGTGACAGCTGTTTCGACTTACAAGGCCATTTTCAAACTGAGTGCAATCAACTGAGGTCAAAAAAACTAAGTTCAAAATGGGCTCAGTTTGAAAATGACCTTGCAAGCCGAAACAGCTGTCACAATAATAAAAACTATAACACTTGCAGAAATTAACAATAAATATAATTAAATTTAATTTAAATTAATGTCAAAAAAATAAATTAAATGGAGTTCTACGAATTAAACACAAAAACAATAAATAAACAAACAGTTGACATTGCTTTTGAAAGGTGAAACCGTCTTCACTCATAGAAGTACCTCCTACATTAGACCTAGGACAAAATACAGTATCCTAGATCTAATGTAAGATATTCAGCATTCATTTTTTTTTTTTTTTTTTAAAGAAAGACAAACATTCCCGGGTTACGAATAACCCAACAACATTTGAAAATCTCCTAATACCACCACACTAAGCGAAAGATGTTGCTTGTGTCGTGGTGGAGGACTTAGCCAGCCGAGGAATCGAACACGGAATGTCTGGGTGGGACCCAAACGCGATGCCCACTGAACCACCGACCGGTCTTATGTATGATTTTATATTTAAAAAAAACTGTCTACGAAAACATTACAAAAGTAATAAATATTGTCAAGGTAAGGTAAATCAAAACAAATGTATTTACGAAACATTTATATTATTTATTTGAAATTTCCATAGATTTTTTTTTATCGTTCACATGTCATTGTATTAATTATTCATATTATATTTTATAAACTGTAACTTGTTATTATAAATACTAACAATAATCGTTATAATTATTATAACCTACTGATTATTTTTACACATTAGTTTTGATATCAATAAATAAATTGAGACCACTGTTGACATTTAATTACATATTACTTAGGAATATTTAATTATTAATGAATTTTTTACGATTAAAGGTATATTAATTCGAATATTGTTCATATAAGTTGAATAAATGTTATGTACAATGATAGTAATTAGAATTATTGGTGATTTGTAAAATAATGCATATTTATTGTTTATAACATAATATTTACATCAACATTGCTATTCGCTCCAACCTAATCTCCAAGCTATGTTTGAAATTAGGGTGCTTTACAAAAAATTCAAATGTAACTTTGTCATCAAAATGATTAATGAGCGCCATTTTGTTTAACATCTTCGTCAAGTGGGCAATCAGCGTCATATTACTTGTTACGTATTTGAAAGGTGGGGTGTTTCACAGAAATTGAAATATAAAATTGATGTATCAACGCAATTTTGTTCTTTAAATTTGAAAGGTATGGTGTTTAATAGATTTTTTTTTTAAATTGGCATAAAACAGCCATTTTGTTTTTATCATTTATGATTTTATCACAAAAATTCCAATATAACTTTGTCTTCAAATGGTCAATTAGCGTGTCTCTGTTTTTTTAACATTTAAAAAGTAGGGTGTTTCATAGAAATTCAAATATAACATTGTCATCAATGGCCAATCGGCGCCATTTTGTTTGTTGAAACTTGTGTGGTGTTCCACTGGATTTCAAATAATATAATATTATAATAAAGTGGCCAAAAAGGGACATTTTGGCTGTTAACACTTAATAGATGGGTGTTCCACAGAAATTCAAATAATACAACACTGTCATAAAGTGGCCAATCAGGGACATTCTGATTGTTAACACTTAATAGATAAGTGTTCCACAGAAATTCAAATAATACAACACTGTCATAAAGTGGCCAATCAGGACATTCTGATTGTTAACACTTAATAGATAAATGTTCCACAGAAATTCAAATAACACAACACTGTCTTAAAGTGGCCAATCAGCTCAATTTTCTTTTAATACTTAAAAGGTTTCACAAAAATTCATCAGCTATACCAAATTCAGGCCCGTTTCAGTATTTGAACAAATTGTGATCAGCTGAAGAGCATTATTTTGTTATGCTTTTCAGCTGATCACAATTTGATAATTAGATTTCCGATATTGAAGAAGTCTATGGAACGCCACCGAAATTCTTTTTCGCTCGTGATGCTAAAATTATAAAATGGCGTTTTTTTTTTACATTTGCTCCATATAGGAAGCCCTGAGGAAAATAATTTCTCTCAGGGATTATCACATCTTTGGGGATTCTGTGTGGAGGGTATTTATAAGGAAAGGAAGGTGTGGAAAGTTTGGGTAGGAAAAATGTATGAGGGGTGAGTAGGAATCTGGGGTTCAGTGTGTCCAGATCATCCGCCGCGAATACCTAGAGATACCTCACCCCATGAACCTGGAAACCCCTTCTAAGTCATCAAACGTAGCAAACCATTTAGGGTGACCTATGGCAGAGGTGTTGGTTGTCCTATATGGTTCCCGGGGCGGCAGTACCCATTCCCACCTGCCAAATTGATGAAAAAAATCGGACAGTTTACGAATGTGCCTTTGGATTATTGATTTATGGTGTATATCAAATTATGCATCGTTATATGCTATGTTGTCCTAGCGACAGGTTGTTTGCGCAGCAGGAACCGAATTCGCTATATTACGTCGCGTCGGCAGGAACGTGAAATACAACACGCGGCGTGAAAGTGTTTCCTACTAGTGTATTCAGGCAGTTTCACAAAATGGAGACTATCTGCAGGAAGACGAAAATTTTCACAGTGTTACCTAAAAAGAAATTATGGATAACCATCAGGAAGAAGACTTTTTCTTCATGGTATTTTTAAACTCCCGATCTTTCAAATCATAGAGCATCGCATGATTCTGTACAAACTCAATTAAACATACGTCCTCGTCGGCAGAAAACCTCACTCTCGGAAATTTTGCAGTACTTTGTGTCATTTTGAAACCCTCGGGATACTGAAAACGCACTAGCATTCAAGAAATAAAGGCGAAGAGGAGCAAAAAACGCTGGAACAACGCAACAGACTCTTCCGATAGCAGTTAGGTCTATCGCGTCGGCGTAACACGTTCCACACCGTCTAAGAAAATACGTGTCCATTCAGTTTCTTAGAAAGAGTTGGCGACGTGACGCGCTCAGCGTATCACGTCGCCCACAGCGCAAAAAACCTGTCGCTAGGAAAACATAAGTTTAGAATCAAATATTTATAGGAACAATCCACTTGAAAATCTGTCTTCAAATAAAAGTTGAATTAATTTGATAAGTTATGATATAAACAATTTTCAGAAGGAAATATGGTTTCCTCCAAATAATAATTTATAAAATAATATTTTCGGTAAATTCCTTTATTACTGGATTATAATAAATCTAAGAAAAGCTGAAAGGAAACCAAGCATTATAATGATATTTTGTTTATAGATCTAAATTGAATAACTAAGATTATATAAAACTTTCACAGACCTGTTAAAAATCACGAGATATTATATCTATAGGATTTAGCTGAAAACATTTATAAAAATAATATTTGCCTTAAACATGAAAAATTACCATGTACGTCAAAATTCAATCCAAAGACATGTATTTCAAATATTAAATTATTAATTAATCGAAATACAACAATAACTTTGTTTTATTTCAATTAATATGTCAAACCATAAAGTGACTGCTCTGTACAAAATAAAATATTAATTAATAGATTAATTTTGGTGACTACTTTTCGCTTGTCTGAATCTTTTCCAAAATCAGTTCCAATTTTTAAAATACAAACCAATTCCAGTTCAAGAGTTTGTTGAACCGAGTTACACCACCGAAATAATTATTTTTAATTATTCATTATTAACACAATTTCTAATCATTATTTTTTTAATTTGTTCAAATATTTTTTAAAGTTTCTCTGATGAACGAATATTATTTATACAAACATGGTTTCGAATTTTGATTATTATCGCAAATTTAAATTGTATATGGTTAACCAAATAACGTTTCAAAATTAGGGTCTACATATTTGAGATCCTAAGTATCATTTAAAACCCAATTCAATGGTTGTTATTAAAGCTATGTACAAAAATTGTTACTTGTATTAACAAGATGTAATTTTAAAACCAACAAAAAATGTTTGCACATTTAATCAAATTAGTCTCCCGGTAACATAAAATATACACACAGAAATTTAAATTATCTAGAAAATGAGAAAATCTAACAAAATCCTTATATTTGATATCTAGTAACGAGAAAAAAACAAAGAGTTTGTAATATATATTATATGTAATGTATTTACACGTTTATCGGTTTGTGTCTTATGTTTATTTTTATGTTAGGTTATATTTATTTAATTATTTTATCTAATTTAAATTGAATATGAGCACTTTGAAAAACAGCTACTAGTTTATGACCAAAGAGCTAAATCCTTTGGAACACTTATTTCTCAAACTTTTTTTACCACTGTGCACGAAATTACGTAGCTAAAGACGCCACAAACCAAGTTTTTGTACATCTTTCATCGAAGATTAAGTTAAATATTGTATGTATTCCGTGGTTTTTTGTAAGCATTGCCGGTTGTCTACTGATTTTTAATATACTTATTGTCTTTGCAAATTTCACATCTACCTCGCATTAAACTTGCTCATGCGCCCAAAATTTGAGATTTAAATTTATTTTTAATGGTAAGACATAAAGTTCGTTATGTAAATTAGCTAGTTTGATTATTATTTTGAGCCTGGTTTCTATGTCAGCTAATTTTGGTAGGTTTCGCCTAGCCTCCTCCGCCCTCAAAATCGGCGGAGAAGGTAACCGATCATTGTTGTCAATTGAGCGAGTCTTTGCCGCCGAATCCGTAGTGCATGTAGGGGGAGCCGAGGCCGGTTGGCTGCCCGGCGCTGATGTCCGTCTGGCCCGTAGGCGGGGCCCTCTTCCTGGTGCCGCCCTTCACGCTCCCGCTCCCGCTGCCACCGCCCTGGCAGCGCAGGGCCTGGCGGAGCTCAGATGCCATCTCGGAGCATAGGGATGCCTTTAATGAAACATATGAAAAGGTCAATGGAACTCTATTTTTATTTTATAATCAAATTAAAATTTTCAATCACATTCTCAACTTTAAAAAAGAGCAAACATTATTACACTTGTTAATAGGTAAGTACGAAATTACTTCCAATATCATTTTTATTGAAGGGTCTCGGTAAACGATATTGGATCCCAGATTAATATATAGATAAATGTAAAGTTCACATTAAATTATTTAAAATGTTAAGTATACCTTGTTTGATAGGTGGTAAATGAAAGACAGATTATAATGGATATTTTTTTTTTAAATTCTCGGTGAAATCAAACATAAGTGTACGTTTTAAATGAAACACCAGGTAACAAGTAGTCATTGTTTTAAAATTGTCTCGTATTGAGATGAATATAAAAATGGTCTCATTCAAAGACATTTTGGGTACTTAACTTCAACGTTAATTTAAAGAGTTGTGCGTTATTAAAGCAACGTTTCAAATGTTTCAATATACATAATATACTTATAAGTAAATGAAAGATACATCGACTTACCTCCTAAACATATCGCCCACAAAAACCGCAAGGAAAGCAAGAAAAAATACCCAGACAACTAAGATTGTAATTTTGTAAATTTTTTTGATTGGATTATCACATTTTCATAAAAAAATATATCCATGAAAATACAATAATATACTTAGCTAAAAATTGGAAAGTAACCAAACATAAATACTTATAATAGAAAGGAAATAAAAAAGTAAATAAAAATGAAACATAATTACCATCAATGAAAAGATATTTGTGTTTCGGACGAATGTTCATAAGTCCTGATTAATTCATGCATGAAAAATTAACATAAAACCAAAAAGTCAGTCATAAAGATAAATATAATAAAATAAAGAATTTTAGTGTTCTTTTTAAAAAATGAACATAAAACCAAAAGTCAGTCATAAAAATAAACAACAAAAAATAAAGAATTTTAGTTTTCACTAAAAAAAAACATAATTATATAAAACATTTTCAGGGATTTCTTAAACAGATGAAAAATATCTACATATTTACAATGTATTAGAATTAAATTTATTATCAATACTTGTTGTGTCCGCTAATGTATTATTAGGGCACAGTTTAAGCTTTTTGTACTTCTTCGCGTTCAGGATAAAGTGATTAGACCATGCTTGTAGCCTAAACCTTCGAGCGTCCTGGTCTCGGAGCAGCATCAGAGGTGGTACAGAACGTCCTCGTGCTCCGCCAGGGCGGTGATTTCGGGCTATGTGTCCATGAGAACATTGGTGCCTACCCGTTCTTCCACGGCCACCTTCCGCGACTTCCACACGAACTCGCAGACGGCTATGACGCAGGCGACTCCCATTCCGCCCATGAGTACCACGAAGACGCCGCCCACGTTCGCCAGCCCTAGCTCGTTGGCCGCTGAGGAGGACTTCGAAGTTTCGTCCTGAAAATTCCAAAAAAGTATTATTTCAGATACGTCATTAGACGTGAAATCATTGAATTATTGAAAAAATGGGAATTTAAGGGTTATGTATGTCTTTCTGTACGGGTTTTAATTGACTGTGAAAAGGTACGAGAGATGGGTAGAAATCTGGAGGTCAATATGTCCAGGAGTGGCGGACATATGAATCCATCCCTCCCACTGTGGTAAAAGGCGCTGTGTCGAGAGAGTCCAGCTGGAGAGTTCAACCAGTCTCTCCCGATTCGGTCCGCCACGCGGTAGATGGACAAACGAATCCACCGCCTAAGCCTAGACAAACATCATCGCATGAACTCGGGCACCCCTTCTAAGTCACCAAACATAGCGAACCACTTCAGGTGACCTTTGTTGGTTATCCAATAAAAGGTCACTGGGGCGGCGGTATCTGTACCCGTTGTTTCATTTTGCTGTAATATTTTTTGTCATCTGCAATTTAAAAACTCGTCTTCTTATAAATATTAGGTAAGCTTAAATTAACTTTTAAACCTATTTACTATGTATCATGTTAAATTCAATTTTTTAAACTTTGTTCTCAAATAAAAGTCCGTCAACCAGAACCATGACCGGCACTTAACTTGCTTTTTTTTACTTTTCTTCAAAGACGACGTTTTTGTAAAACTTATTTAAATTTTTTCAGATTACCATTTTTAAAGTCTGTCTGTATTTTTTTTTTACTTCTATTACATACTTAGTTAAGTAGGTACTGTACGTAAACTGATTAAACAGTTATTATTATATTTCGTCACCTTATCGACATTCAAACTGCTTATCTTGGTGCTTTATTATCAAAAACATGAACTCAAAATTTAAAAAAAAATTATCTACCATCGAACGAGGTTCTAATGAGGATGACCTAGAAAAATCTGTTTCTGATTTTTATTATATAAGAATCAAAATTCAGCTTTTTCTATTTACTTCATAATGTGATAGGGTACTACAGTGCATTCCTTAGCGCGCGAAGGGTTTGGAAGTTTAGTATAATGTGATAAAGTCAGTGCCATCGAGCAATGATAGCTTACAAATAGTGACGAATGTTGTTGATATCCTTTTTTTACTTGTTCTACTGCTGATTTATATCTTGTTTTAGGGCATACGTATTAAGTAGACATGGTGATTAGACCAGAGGCCCTAGCACACTTGCTCGATGACGATCAATAGGATAACTATCGGTAACTTCTCATCGTTCCCTAGGACAACTGCACATCGCTAACGTACAAACAACAGTTGATGTCGAATATGTTAACGGCACTTAGTCGTTGTGAACTGTCACTTATTCGTTGGCGATCTGTAGTCATGCTAGGGAACAATGAGCAGTTACTGATAGTTATCCTATCGATCAATATAGAGCAAGCGTGCTAGGGCCTCTGATGTGCTAGCACGGTCGCTCGATATGAAGTTACCGACCGATTGTTGTTAACTTCTCATCGATCCCTAGGACAACTGCAGATCTCAAACGTACAAACGACAGTTGATATCGAATATATTAAGAACACTGAGTCATTGTGAACTGTCACCTATTCGTTTGCGATCTGCAGTTGTCGTAGGGAACGATGAGAAGTTACCGATAGTTATCCTATCGATCGTTATAGAGCAAGTGCCTCTGAGGCCCTAGCACGCTTGCTCTATAACGATCGATAGGATAACTATCGGTAACTTCTCATCGTTCCCTAGGACAACTGCACATCGCTAGCGTCCAAAGAACAGTTGATGTCGAATATGTTAAGGCCACTTAGTAATTGTGAACTGTCACTTATTTGTGGGCGACCTGTAATCCTGCTAGGGAACGATGAGAAGCTACCGATAGTTCGTTATCGAGCGAGTGTGCTAGGGCCTCAGGGGTCGGTAACTAATTTTGGTGGCGGGCGTATGAATATGTCCATTTTTTGGCGGGGCATGCGACCGTCGACGTCACTCTTATATGGAACACACAAAATATTAAGTTAAAATTACATGTTTTGAAATATCACGACTAACCGGTTGATAGCATGGTAGTTAGTTATCGATTGATAGTTGCGGGTTTAATCCTCTACTAAATAGATTAGTTTGTTAAACTGTTCAACAGCATCATTGAATAGTCACATTTTGTACTTATAATGATGGACGTGAACGAATTGCTAGATTATACCATCTTTAAAAACAGTAAAGTTTACTTAGAGACAGCACTGAAATCGTAAGCAGGCCTTTACTCTAGTCAACCTATAATAATAATAATAAAAAAATAAATGCAAATTACTCTGCAGGATCCTCCTCCTCGTTTTTCCTTCCACCAGCGTGTTTTGAGAATATGCAATTTTCCTTCTTCTTGCAACTTTAGCACTGCCCCGCTGATGGCCGTCCTATAAGGAGAGTCTGAAAATAAATTTAAAAAAAAAACAATAAAAATACTGAAAAGGACTTAATAAAAGCAAAATCTTAATTTAAAGGTTCCACAATAAGGATTCAAAAAGAAGAAGGAGGAAGATATGTAAATACAAATGTTAGAAAGAGCACTCTAATACTAAAAAACGGTAATAATTAAATGAAAATTGTGAAAAGATTGTTCAAACAAGAGACAAAATCTCTAGACTGATGTCTTTTTTTATAGTGAATACCTCACAAGAGTCCCAACTGCTCCCGTCTGAAGCCCTTTGAGAATATGGCATCCCCAATTGGGGTATGTTATGAGGCTGAAGGTAAGTGGGGAAGGGAAGGAGACGAGGAAAAGGAAGGTGGGGAAGCACCTGGCTATTCAGATCTAGTCACTAAACACGGCTGAAGCCATTTCAAGCAAAGTTTCAATTCTGAATAGTGGTCTTACACCAGGGCGATAATAATAGTATCTTCCACTCTGGAACGTGCCTAATGTAATATATATTATATAATGCAAATATACTATATATTATTTTAAATAATTAATTGGGAAATAACACAAATCAATTAAATAAAAATTATTTGCGCACGCCGGTTTCGAACCTGCGGCCTTCGGAATGGGAGTCTAACGCCCTACCGCTGAAATACGCCGGCCGTCATTTGCATTTAAAGATACAATGTATATTTTTCCACACCTTAAAACGTTATAACAGAAAAACTTTGCAATTTTTTTCTATCGAGTGAAGTTTATACAACTACCGTTTCGGTTTTACAAATGTGTTGATATTATCATCAAAATAACTTAAAAACTTTTTTAGGAACTTAAAACTTAAGTGTTCAAAAGAAAAATGTTATAAATCGGTAGAAATTCGGAATGCGAGGGCTTAATTTTTTTGTCTACTTCAGGACGCTGTTGCTGGTCAGCTGAGATGGTATACATTGATTTGACTCACTTGGCGGCATAGCAATTCCATATCCCTTCGAGTCCAGCATTCCACCGACCTGCGTGAGCTCGCAGTTCCTCTCGATGACATATTCGATGGAGGTGGACTCCATGAGGAAGGCGTAGCTCCCCTTACCCTTGACAACGCGCTCCACGCCCTCTACGTTGCTGGACGTGAATACAGAGGGACGGGCCGATTCCATGAAGCTCCACATGCGCTGGTAGGTTGAGAAGTTGGAATCCTGAAAGTATAACATTGAATTTAAAAACGTACAGTTCAATTATAATTGTGCATACGAGCTTGAGATTTTCAGAATTGAAAATGATCCGAATATTATCAAGTCATAAAAATAATCTTTTCAAAATCCAGACAAGCGATATAAAATACCTATCTACTTAATATAACGTTATATTTTACAAGACAATTATTTTTATAATGTTTTTAGAAGCAAGCGATTTAATATTCCGTGAATTTTGTTAGGAGTTACTATAGATGTCATACGCCATTTCAAACATTGTAATCTTTAATAAAGTGAAAATGTTGTTTTCTTTTTTTTTGGAATAAAAACTTATAAAAAAAAAATTTGCAGGCAACGTTCACTTAATATTTTCCTTTTAAAGTTAACTTTTAATTTAATTTTTGTTAAATATGTAATTATTAATTTGTGTTAAAATAATACGATTTTTTAGCTTCAATAGGATACGAATAAACTAACTTGATAATCACACGGTGATCCCCAGAGAGTTTGGCAGAGTGGAAGGACCGCCACAATCTTGTTCCATTCGCATTCACACATCGGTTCACATGTACCCTTCTATTATTGACTTTTGACATGATCCGTTTCAACTATTTGCTTCACTTCATCATGCCATGTCTTTATTCATAATATTTTTTTTAGACTCCTTCGTTCGTTAAATAACTTAACCCCACTCATTACAAAAATTGTATATTTTTAATTAATTTTCCGATTTTGACTTATCCTCAAAAAATGTTTTTTTTTTCTTTCAATAATAATAATTGAGTTTATTTAGAATTTCAAAGCTGAATAAAGAAGTGTAAGTAAATGAAGTTGCAATCGGAAAAAATCGTGAATCTTTGTATATATTTACAGAGTGAAATGCTGTGCAATTTTCATAGGATAAAATAGCTCACTTTTTGAGAGATATGCTGCTTGGAAACAAACATAGGTATCACTTGCTTTAAATATTTTATTTTTGTGGTAGAATTTTCAATTAAAACCTTAGTTCTTCAAGAAATTTTTATATTTATTTTTATATTGAAAGAATAATTGAATACATAGTATCAACAAACAAGTTCTGCTAAACCAATTCAATTGGTTGTCAACAGGTGCTTATATTTTACATTCATATACATTAAAAAAAAAATTTACAACTTATATCTACAGATTCAACATTTTTTCACTAATTTTTTCATAATTTTTTCATACTTTTTTGCATACATTCTTTCATACATATTAATATAAAAAAAAATTCCGATAGCAAATTTTTCACCATATATTTAACCTTATTCATTTATAGTGTCAGGCAATAAATTAAATATTTTCGGTATGTTGTATTCAAACGTTCTCTGTCCGTAATTATTATTAAAATAGCAGTGTAAAACCCGCTCCGCGGGTTTTTGCTGCTAGGCCCTGCGGGCGGCTTTTCGTTCTGCTTCGCCCGGTTTAACTGTTGGTGACTATTTATAAAGCATCACCCCTTTGCAAAACTAACTTCATACTACAGAATACTTGTATTTAATAGTTAGATATATAATAATAGACATTCTTACATTAATACCGTGAATAATGAGAGGAACATAAATCTTCTTAATATTGAATGAAAGAGAAAAATGTGTCTTCTTCTTAATACTTTTTTCCTTAAATATAGTACAAAACGCGTATGGGCGAGATCTAAGTGTGTATATTACGGCAGCAGCTCTGTGGAAAAATGCACGTTCACGGACGGCTCAGAACGGTGTCCATACAGTGTGGCGTGGAGATTTACTCGGAGTCGGGTTTCTTAATTAGAACCTTACGGGCATTACCGTAGATATTAATATACTCCGATATCGGAACTATTAACCCGTCGTTGCGCGCGAATCTAGTGCTATATTTATGTTCTAATTTCTCTTCATGCTGAATTATAATTTTGAACTATGGTGAACATAACTATCAGACTAGTAATAGCAATAGTAAATTCCATTAGGCGTAAGTACTTATCAATTCATCGATGGAATATTAAATTTGTCAGAAAATGTGAATTTATTACAAGTAAGTAGTTACGTTCGACTTTCAACATTCGTTCAATTATTCAAATTCATCCCATTTTCCTAGAAGGGTAGTTTTGTAGTACCCATTTCTTCGACGAGGCACCTTCAGATGTCTTTATTTTATGCTATTCCTTGGCATGGTTCATTTGTTTCTCCAGTCGTGTCTGGGGCGATCAACTGAACGCCTTTCCTTTGGGATTGCCCATAGAATTCTGTATAGTAATCATTCTGTTGGCATTCCGTATCCTGAGCACACTCACATTGCTCATCTGGGATTATTTAAAAAGGAGTTACAAGGGTTCAATTTCGAGCGCTTCTCAAATAAACTCGACCCACGGTTTGATTCGATATTCTTTAACTCTTAACCAAAATGCTAGCTAGTATTTTAAAATACTAATCTAGTGTGCCAGCCAAAAGGCGGTGTATCGGCTGACACTGTTTTCGTAAAACGATACTTCTTTTACAATTGTGATACTAAACTTCGATACAATTGTGTAGTTATAAATTGTTCTGTCTTACTAGATATAATTTATTTATACATACATTTATAAAAAAATGTTTATGTATTCCAAAGGGTACCTACCTATATTCAGGGAAATATTTTTTCTTTCTCATGTTACTAAAAAATATAAATGAAGACACAAGAACAAAATATTATTGAGTTTTATTATATTTTCCGGCAAACTTTAGCGTTGTTCCCAATACACAAGTAGTATTAGATTATTCTGTTAAAAATACAGTAGTATTACTTTTAAATATGAAAAATGAATCATGAAAACGACATTTGACGAATTCACGATGCGCTCTTTCACAGATAAATCAATGTTTGCAAGTGACGAAACGACAAGCAAAATTTTTTTAAAGTTATATTATTTCCTTGTGAAGCGAATAAATTATATTTTAGAATTCTAGGAGCAATTTTTAATGTTATGCAAAATTTGGTACAATCGATGCACGTGCGGTGAGTCCCTAGCAAATCACGACGAGCTAAAACGTCAGAAATTCATGCTAGATTTCTTGGCACACTAGAGGTAAACTCGCGGGTCTAATTATGCATGAAATTATCTATTGTTCCGTAGATTGCGAAGATTGAAAGAGGATGAAAGGGGATGAATTTACAAGATGATGATTTTTGATAGACTGCCAAATAATAGGATAACACTTTTTGGCAAAGACGGTTCGTCAATAAAATTCACTTCGAACTTGTAACTTTTCTAGAATCACATAACGTACTATATTTATTGTTGAAAATAGTACTTACCCTGAAAAATGCTGCAGTAGATCCTCCCCTTAGCGCCCCATACTTGATTTTGGTCTGTTTGGCCAGGTCCTCTGCGCTTTCAATAGGGGAATCCATTCGTTCCACAGTAAGGAAAGCGGCAAGGTTGGCAGTGTAGGAGGATATCATTATCAATGTGAAGAACCACCACATTCCTGCCACCATCCTTGTAGATACAGCCCTGAAATTATTAATGATTAGAAAATGTACTAATATTGTCCGATTTTTATTGAAATTCTTCTCTCTTTTTTTGTTTAGTAAGTTTATGGCGCAATAAAATACGCCTAAAAATATCTGTTCTTTTGAAAATAAATACTGTTATCTAAAATAACTGTTATGTAAAATAACTGTTATGTAAAATAACTGTATAAGGTCCATTTTTTTCTTTTTTTTTTAAATTTAATTTAAATTAAATTTAATAATGTTTTTTGTTAAGTTCTGCAAGTATTTTAGTTTTTATTATTGTGACAGCTGTTTCGGCTTATAAGGCCATTTTCAATAAAAACTAAATAAAATTTTCAATAAAAACTAAAACAATTGCAGAAGTTCTAGCATGGTCGGTCGATATGAAGTTACCGACCGATTGTCGGTAACTTCTCATCGTTCCCTAAGACAACTGCAAACGAATAGGTGACAGTTCATAATAACTAAGTGTCTTTAATATATTCGATATCAGTTGTTGTTTGTACGTTAGCGATCTGCGACCGACCTTGCTAGCACCCCTGAACTTAATAATAAACATTATTAAATTTAATTTAAATAAAATTAAAAAAACTAAATAAAGGGATTTCTACGAATTAAAAACAAAAACAATAAATAAAATATATGAGGTACTTATTTTGTTCAATAAACCGGTAGGTGTACTGGAATAACATTTAAAAAATATAAATTTCTGACAGATTTGATTCTTACTTTGATTTGTCTTTTCGACACTTTGGAAAAACAAGGTACTATGTGTGGCGATAATGTCTTACGACAATGAACTCTAAAGTAGCTTACTGTAGATCCCGTTATCGCATGACGTAACCGCCAAAGATGAAAACTTGTTATTCCAAAGGGTCGTTATAAAATATGCGGTGATAAAAATTGTCTTTAAAACTATACAACATAAATAATTTAACACCTCGGGACTACAAGCAAAGAAGATTTAGATAATTCTTTATGGGTTTCTAAAGTATGTGAAAATGGAAACAATATTTCAGAAGAATAAATGAAAAGGAAAAGGAAATGCAGCAAAATTGAGACATCACCACATGCAAAGACACCAAAACTGAATTTACTTTTAGCCCGGGTTGTTAAAATATTTAGACATTTGTTTTTGTCTGTATTGTGTAAGTCTGTAAGTGTTTGGCAGATGTTTTCTTTATTAATTGTATTTACTTCAAATATAATAATATCACGAAAGAAATTAACACCAATTGACTAAAAAAGTAATGCTTTTGGTTTAAGATTTTATACGTCCATTAATTTTCTTTTAATGTTTCTTTAATCATTAGTTCGCACTAATGATTTTACTTTTACCAAAGTTTCCACTAATGATCATTGTTTTTTCTACTGATTTGACTATTTTTATAAATTGAATCTGTTAGTGTGCTTTAGTGAATATTCGCGTGGTTTGCACTTACTTCGGAGCGATGTCAGAACCTTGCTGCATTAGGGATCCAATGGTGAACCAAAGGGAGTTGAGGAGGGAGAACTGATTCTCCAAAACCTGGGGCTCATCCAGGCAAGGGTGGGGGTTGTCCCACTCGTAAGGGCTGAACCTGAGAAGGTTCAACATAAAAAGGACAGGTGTTAGATGTTGTTTTAAGATAGGAAAAAAGATAAATAAAACCGGATTACGTCGAAAACTTGAAATGTTTTTTTTTTTTTTTTTATCTAAATGTTCCCTCTTTAGCTTGTTCCCGAAGTCTTTATTCGTCTCAAAATCAATTATTCGTCTCAAGTTTGGAAGATTAGGAAATAATTAAAAACGATGTGTATTATTGTGTATCGTAAATCACATCAAAAATCAAAATATTTAAAGGCCAAAAAAATTATAATTTCGAGAAAATATTTTTTTTTTAATATTTTCTTTTTTCCATACTTGAGACGACTTATAGCACTTTCAGCAACGCTGATTGTATATTATGTTTCTTCGTTTCTTACTTTGGCAAGAAGTCACAACTCTGCTGCATGAGGGATCCGATGGCGAACCAGAGGCAGTTAACCATTGAGAATATGTTCTCCAACCTGTCGGGTTCCGACGGGTTGCAAGGGTTGGGTTTGTGCCACTCGTAAGGGGTGAACCTTTGGTATTACATTCAATTAAAAATACATAAAACACACAGGAAATATTTAAAATTTCAAGATTTAAATGTAGACACGCAATCAATAATTACTCCATCTGAAAACAGAACTTCATAAACATTGTATATATTATGTTATTCATGAACATTAATAAATCTTATCAAAATTAAATTCAAATATAAAATTTTTTCAAACTAATTCAACTTGTGACATTTTTCTCAGAATACCTTGTTTGATGTCACTAAAATGTGATGTACTCTATCTTTGACGTTAATGTTAAAGTGTCACTAACAAAAATGGAAATAATTGCGCGATATTAATTTTATAATTATAATGAGCACCTAGCCCATTTTCGACATTTCATATGATTTATTTAGTTTTATTTCTGTGGTATTATGATCGGTTGGCAGTCGGATAAATCGAGTTTGATTAACATAGATGGTATTAAAGGACTACACTTTTAAGAATTATGCTTAGTAAAAAGTAAAAAAAGTCCATAAACCAAAAAGTTACAGCATATTATGCATAGTCGGTTTACTTATAAATATTTAGCTTTTAACAATGTACTTAATATCTATATAATGTATATATATATATATATATATATAATATTATTCCTAATATTAGTTTACTTACAAGGTAAGGATACATAGATAGATATGGGTACATGATATACATAATTACTTAGGATCGAGTTTGCATGATCCATGGAGATAGAATGTCCCGATTTTTGTTTTAAATATCATTATTCTTTTTTTGTATTTTTTATGTCTTAAATTCGTCCACCATAATTATTTGAGAAACAGGTTACAAAATGAGAACATACATTTTTTTTATAAAATACTTTAGGTAGGTTAGTTATTATACGCAGACAAGCTAGTAGATTAATTATTATATGCAGACAAGCTACTTGCAGTAGCTTTGCAGGTATAATGTAAACATGAAGAAAAAAACTGTTTTTCTGTTTTTTTATTCTGTTATTATTTGTATTTCTTTTTTAATTTTAATTTTAGAAAACGGAGTTGTATTTGCTCAAAAGTAACACATAAGTAACGTAGGTTAATCCATAATTATTTATTCCTTAGCCATAATAAATTGATTTCCCTAACAAGGATCTTGTCTATTGCATGTAATTTTCTATTTCGAAATTTTTGACCAGTACGAAAAACGTTCGAAACGTTTGACCAGTTGAAATTGACTTATATTATGTGACCTACATATAATGTAGGTAAGTATATTGGTACACTTTTATATATATTGTGTATATATTTGTGCACCTTATTCATTATTAATTAAGACAAACGTATAATATTTAGGTAAACCCTACAAATGAGTAACTAATTGTGAACTTTGTGCAAAATGTATAAAAAAATATAATTATTTTTATTTATTAAATATACTTGAATCTAAATAATTATTTGGTGACAAGCATATTATTTGTGATAGAATTTCATTAGTGTTTTAAGTAGACGTAAGTCATGATGCAATAAATGCTATTAACACGTACACGGAGAAAATATTTATTCTAAAATAGATCATTTTATTCGTAAAAACGGTTAAAGACGGGACTGAAGTTCTTACGAACAAATTAACAGTGTTTATTGGCGGGAAAATGTAAGAATAATTTATTGGTATACGTACGAAATGTCTGTATTTACAGACAAAAAACTTCCAAGTATGACGGTTCTAAGTAACATACAAAAATTGAGCTCAAACAAACTAGGATACATGTTCCTATCACCAGTTTGATACCTTCACATTAATTTATATAATATACAACTTACAGGTTGCTTTATTCGTTAAGTTATCAGAAATATTTTATTGTTTAAGGCTTCGAGGTCATGTTAAGTATAAACTTCTATTTAGATAAACAAAATACGCTTGAAGTATTATTAGTGAAGCACCCAGTTTTTAATTTCCCAGAACGAACGTGTTTTGTTCCATATTACAGGCTTTGATTGGAACAGAAAATTAGAGATTTAAATTAAACGGAAATTGCGAATATTGTTAAACAGTATTATTGTAATTATTTATTGAGTAAACCAGTTTTACGCCGTGTGAATAATTATTATCAAATTAATAAGACAAAGCTTTAAACCTTCTCATTTAGGGAAAAAAGACAAATAAAACAATTTGTTGTATAACTTAAGTATCGTTCGGACGATGTATTTCTAATAACTTGATTCTAAATAGGCAAACCAATTAAAGTGGATGTCACAGATAGGATTGTACTAGAGATAGACCAATATATCAATAACAATAACGATATAGAAGGTATTTGAAATAGTATTCATGTTTCATTTTGCATATAATATATAATTGTTACTAATTTAATATCTGTATGAAATGTGTAGAAGGAATTAATAAATTATTATTTAATAATTATTATTGTCATACAAAAAAGAAAATAAAAATATCAATACCACATACCTAGCGAGGATAAACAGCAGCACGGAAACGCCGAGGTAGGCAGTGGCCATGTAGATCCACACATCGAGTGAGAGCGGGGAGAGGAACGAGAATAGATTGGGAGGCTGCTTGATGGGCTTGCGGTACAGCACAGAAATTCCCAGGTTCATAAACGGCATCGTGAAGTCCACCACTTGTTCCCTGGAAATTAAAAAAAAACAAATAAATTTACAAAAAAAGCAAAAACATTAAAAGAAAACTTAAAACTTACAGCCTATTTAATAAAAACAATTCCAAACCAGCTGGATTAATTTACAATTTGGGAGGCGGGTATGGGTACAGTTGCCCCGGGAACCATTTATAGTATAACCAACACCTCTGCCATAGGCTGCCTCAGGTGGCTCGCTACGTTTAGTAACTGAGTAGGGGTGTTCAGCGGGGGAGGTGCTTTCAGGTCTTTGCGGAGGATTCTCCTGCCCCCCATCTGCGCGGTGGGCAAGATCGGGTGAGGCCGGTTTGGAGAGACTCTATGACCTCTCATGGTGGACTCTCTCGACCCATCGTCTTGCACCGCATCATGAGAAATTAAGTCTCCTGGACACACTGACCCATAGATTCCTTCTCAAACCTCGTACATTTTACCTTCGTAGAACTCCTCTCCTTCATTTTCTTAAAAATAACCTCCACGCAGCACCCCCAAATATGACATAGGCCCTGAGGGAAATTATTTTCCTCGTGGGCTTTGTTTGTGGGGCTAATGTAAAATAACCAGTTTTATGACTTAACGGTAATAAAATAAATTTATTGAAGAAACTCAAATCTTATCAAACTCGAATCCATTACAGGTAAATGGCGGACATTAACGATATTTTATACCGGTGATTAGGTGTACAACAATTAAAATATTGGAAAGTAAAGTGAAAGCAAGAGAAATATCTAAGTTTGAATCAAAATAAAAAATGTCATCAATGCGCCTGGCACTTTACAAGCAATAAATCAAAACCACCATGGAGAGTCCGAGGTCTAATAATAAAAACATTCTAATTTCACAAGATACGACAAAAATGTTTTAAATTTTCGAGTATGATTTTTTCCTTTTTTTGATTGAAAAAAAACTTTATTTTGGGCCGCAAAAAAATATCAATTGAGCCGCAGGTTAGGCATGCCTGTAAAAGACAATACTTATTTTCGCACTTTCTAAGGAATATTTTTTGTACCGTAAGACAAAAATCAATCTCATATAGTTCAGGTAACTCAGGAACGATTAATGTAAAGTACCACGACTGTGCATTCAAGTAAAAAAAATACGAGAGTGCTTTAGACCACACGACTGAAGTAAATACTTCTTTAGCTCCATCTATATGTATGTCCATATATATGTTTATATGTATAAAATATATACATTTATATACATATATTAATTTTCTACAAATATTTATTTAAATTTATTATCATTCGCCTCGCCCGATCAAGCCGTGCGCATCGACGTCCGCTCCCCGCCTTATTTGGCGCGTCACTGGTATTTCAAAATACTGACTGAAATATTTCATGCACTGGCTATGAGAGGAAGAGAGAAATAAAATGTGCGAGCGCACAGATCTCTCTTTCTTCTACAGTAAGCTCGTTCGCTTCGTAACGCATTTCAATTTCCGTTACATTCGCCAGCTTACCCCCCAAGTCTAGCGTGCGTAAAGAAGTATTTACTTCACAAAGGGAAATTATCTGCTCTTGGGCGGAGAACGTTCTGGCTGAAGAACCTTTTAAGATATTATAGTTAGTTGTACGATATCATTGTCTAAGCCGCTGCATCTAAAGTAAAAATAGCTGCCGTAGCGTTTTCATCTTCGGTAGACGCAACCGCAACGTAAGAAAAATAACAAAATACATTAAGTGCTCTCTGGTATTCAAATTCTGCGAAGTTAAAATATCAGCTTTAAAGCAATATATTCAGGAGAAAAGACAGAAGGTTGACGTCGGTGTAGAGCCCAGAGTACTGCAATAAACCATTTCGCGCTTCGAGGATGCTTGCTAAAGGCTGCATTGTAGTTTCTCCTCCATGTCATTGGTGGTTTAAGTTCGAATATTATTTGGTCAGAAACAATAATATTAAAAAATCAAATAAAAAATGTATTGATGCTAATATATATTCTCGTTAATAAAGCCTTATAATATTTCAATTTTTTTTACTTAATTACTTACCTTCATTATGATAATAATTAGTTATTCATTATATAACAATAATTATAAACAAAATAATTTTATTAAAAATTACGTTTTATTAAAACTCAAATACGGTTTTTCCTTCTTTTCTTCAGCTAAAAAATTATTTTTATACTTCATTATTTAAAAGTATTTATTTCTTTCAATAACAAAAATTAATACAATAAAACATAATTAGATTAAATAATGTGTTTTATTAAAACTCATATAGCCACCTATAGCTTACTCTTGCTTGCTGCTACAAAATATTTTTCATTTTTGTATTTGTTTTTTTTTTCGTCTCATGATCGAACTTGTCTTGTTGTTTTTTCTTCTGGCCATACAACTGGCACACGGTATGTATGATTATTAGATACCTTTATTTTTTTAATATTATATATATGATTTAATTAATAATAATATTTAAATTAATCCAAACTTTTTATTTATAATTTTATAATTATTTAGTAATTATAAAATAATAAATTACTAACAGACAGACCAATTGGTCATAATAGACCTGATATAGTTTTACATGACAAAATTAAAAAAATAACTTATATTATTGATGTAGCTATTCCAAATTCCTGTAATATTCAAAAATCTGTTTCTGAAAAAATAAGAAAGTATACAGATTTAGGAAATGAAATTAAAAGAATTTGGCATTCTCAGACTATAAAAATATTACCTTTTGTTATTTCGGCTACTGGCATTATACCTAGCTCTCTTATTAAAAATTTAGGCATATTAGATTTGTCAAAGAATTTGTATATAAAAATGCAAAAATCAGTCATTTTAAATACATGTAGAATTACGAAAGATTTTTTAAATATTTATATTTAGGGATCAGTAGGATTTATCGGTCAAATTAGGAATTCCACAGAGCCGAACCCTCTGATATGAAAATATCTGGAGACGGTGAATTATATTCCCATTTAATAGTTTGGTAGATTAACGTGTTGTTCTTGAATTGTTTTGTATTAATTATACTTATATAATACACTTGCATAACGTGGATTTACTAGATGATCATTTATATGGAAAAGTGTATGAAAGGGTTTAGTTTTTCCTATGGGAAAAACTAAACCCGTTCCTGTAAATCTGGTGAATTAAAAAAAAATATTAATTAAAAAAAAATCATAAGCACATCGTCGACATATTTCGAAAAACAGTTAAATCCATTAATTCATTCCTTTATTTATTTCCACGTAGACGGCTTTACCAGTGACCGAGAGTTCAAATTTCAAATCCAGCGAATCTACCTAGATTTTACCAATTATCTCTTACTTTTAGATTCTATAATATATTTTGGCACATTGTGGCAAGCGATCGCTCAAGACGTTTGGCAAACCTGTCACAATATACCAAAATTCGCTCGGGTGAACAGTTTACGAGGAGTGATATAAGTAAAATTAAGCATTCAGTGAGTAGTGAGTTTACGTACACATATGTATTTCTTAACTTATTATATGCCACAAATGTTCAGACACAATATTAATTTAGTCTCTACAATATAAGATCATATTTAGGTGAAATACCGGAAAACCCTATGTAAGTGTATTACACAATCAAAACTTTACATCACTTGGGCGACTATTCTGGTCAAAGGCTGGTAGAATTAGTTGTAAACCGCTAACGGTTCAACTTCCTACCGTACACGAGCACATTAACGTACAGCAGTTAGCTTCTGGAAGCCACGTGCATAGCAGTGTCAAACATAAATTCTGTTCAGAACCGTTTCCCATTGTGTTGCAGTACAAAGATTACGTGATTCCCACATTTCGAATGTTTGTTGATAACGAGCGAACGAAACGTTATTAAATAAAAAGTTTCGGTCTGTACGAGTATAATTAACAGGTTGAAATTTCTTAATTGTGGAATATTCGGTTGATTTAAATAGCACTGCAAGAAAAAAATTATAACGAAAAATAAACGTAAATTATTTGAATATATAAATGTGCAATGTTTTTTTTTTTGCACAATATTTTCTATTTTATGAAGTTTAGAAAGAGTTTATATTAATTAGAGTTAGCTGTAAATCAATATTTTAAACTCCAATCGTGTATCTGTCTGTCCGTCACAACGCAAAACAATCATAGCGTGATTTTCTTTCTTCTTCCTTACACTGTCGCAACTCATAGCCTAAATAGGCTGTTGGGGTCGGATCTTATAAGGAAGTTGAGTCCTTTTTTTATTTTTTTTCTCAATGTAAACTTAAATACTAGTATTTTTTTTTTAAAGTTCGTTTACATAAATAAATTAATTCTACAAGTTTGAATTTTATTAAGCCCGCCAAAACGCCGTCAAGAGCATAACACGGTGCGGGAGAGTTCGTGACGTAACCCGGTCCTTGATTGTGTGAAATATAAGGTAAAATATTTACAAAACCGTTTCACGCTTAATATGGACAAAAAAAATAAATTTAAAATATTAACTAGTACTAAACAATTAATTTACCGGAATTTCGAAAAAGTGCGTTTTAATGGTTATTTTTTAAATTTAAAAACACGAAATGTCATTTTTCACCGACCGCTATGTTAGAAACTGTTGCAAGTTTCATTGAAAAATGACATTTCGTGTTTTTAAATTAAAAAAATAACCATTAAAATTCACTTTTTTTCGAAATTCCGGTAAACGAATCGATTAGTAATAGTTAATATCTAACTACTACAACTTTTTAAAATTATTTTTTTCGTCCATATTAAGCGTGAAACGGTTTTGTAAATATTTTACCTTATATTTCACACAATCAAGGACGGTATTAAACTCTTGCCGGCGTTTTGGCGGGCTTTAATAAAATTCAAAAGTGCAGAATTAATTTAATTATGAAAACGAACTTAAAAAAAAAACTGTATTTAAGTTTGCATGTCATCTACATGAACATATTTTTTATAGATACGTTTTAAGATTTTCACGGCCAAAAGCATTTTCGTTGTTAGTTTTTGCGGTGTTATGCCGTGTTGCGCTACCTCCTTCTTTAGCCGACGTTTCGGACAGCGTGGCAGTGTCCATCTGCCGGATCTGCCGGATCTGCCGGATCTGCCGGATCTGCCGGATCTGCCGGATCTGCCGGATCTGCCGGATCTGCCGGATCTGCCGGATTTGCCGGATCTGCCCTGATGATGGACACTGCAACGCTGTCCGAAACGTCGTCTAAAGAAGGAGGTAGCACAACACGGCATATTTTTTATAAGTCAAAATATTTTTCACTCAACTTCCATATTGCCTTTGTTTTCGTAAATTGCTAAAATCGTAAGTAAAGTCACGGCTTGCCACCGGGACCTTACTTCACCCTTCATATTAATAATATGTTGTCACGTTTTCATTTGCCTAAGGAAAGAGAATTTTCTTTGAATAATATTGTTTATTACAAAACGTCTGTATTCAAATGAGTCCGCATAGAATGCGGACCCACATTTATTCAAATTAAGAATAATGCCAAAATGCGAGAGCTTGTCGCTACAAAAGGAAAACGTCTTGTTTTGTTTTACAAATAATAACACAGTCCGACAATAATTAGAGTACTTTGATACCGGGTGGTAGGCGAAATAGGGGAAGCCCCGTTGTCTGATGATGTAAAGACATTGCTTGTTTGTCCCTAAGTACACGAGGTTTTAAATGGTAATTTGAAGGTTGGTGGGTATTTTTCCCGGCGGTGGAAATGAAAGTCATCCCTAAATCCAAGTAATTTTCTCTTTTCTTCCCTCTAAGCTTATAATGTTTCACGTAATTACCACGCCACAGTAATAAACGTGCGTTGAGGAAAAACGGAAGAAATGATACAAATAAAATATAATGTTGACGTTTCTATCAGTAGTCTTTTAATTTGTTCGTGTTATGTAGATGGCGCAGAAGTGAATTTCACAATAATTATATTTTTGATTTTGTTTTTTTTTTTATTTCGAAAGAGAGAGAGTAGGAAAACAGTGTGCAATAGAGTTGTGAATAGTGAATACTTGGAGCAGGTGGATATTTGCGAAGTATGTTTACGAGAGATGGGAATGCTGATAGGGATATTGATAGAAGGGTGAATGTTGGTAACTCCATTAAAGGTGCACAGAGAAAAATGTGATATACGTACGAATTTACGTACACCAACAAATTATTCTTACATGTTCCCGCCAATAAACATTGAAACCCTGTTAATTTGTTCGTAAGAACTTCAGTCACGTTTTTAACCGCTTTTACGAATAAAATTATCGTATTTTAGAATAGCATTTTTCTCCGTGTGAACTGAACGCCGTTGGCGCCAACAAAAAGCTGTCCAAAGAAGCGAAGCTAGCAGTCCACAATGGAGTGCTGGTACCCACCCCGATGTATGGTAGTCAAGCATGGAACTGGCAGAGGAAGGATGAAAGCAGACTGAATGCTATAGAAATGAGATCCCTTAGGCGTATGTGTGGTAAAACCATGTATGATCGTGTGAGAAATGTGGAGAAATGAAAAATAAAGGAGTGTAAGGAGGATATATGATGCAAAAGTGAATGGAAGAAGAAGTTGTGAACGCCCGAGGAAGACATGGCACGATGAACTGATCCAGATACTTGAGTCGGGCCATGCCAGGAGTCGGAATAATAGAAGAGCATATTTGATAATATGTATGAATGTGAATGAACTCTGCCTACCACTTTTTTTAGTTAGTTAGTTATGAAAACTGCTTAGAGACTGTGAAATATATATTAAACTGTGAGAAGTAGGGGTATAGAAAGAGAAAGGTTGGGTGTTACCCGGCTATTCAGACTTGAACACGAAACATAGTCAAAGCCAAATCGATTCGATCTTGATGTTGGTATATTGTTAATTGTTTTGTTACTGCCTCCGCTCACGAGGCAACTGAAAAAAAACTTTTGCAACTAAACTCGCTATCCTCTGTGATGGTCCGCACATTACACAACTTCTCAAAAACCCGTTGTCCATGGCAACGCAGACAGTGACTCGACATGCCAGTTGCGTGACATGACAGCTAATGTTCTTCGTCTATGGTTAAACAAGTTGAGATAATTATTGAAATCGTAAAATTGAGTAGAAAGTTTGGTTGGAAACCATAGCAACGAGCCAGTTTTAGTTTGGTTTCAGTCTCTTCAGTGAGCAATTCGCCTGAACACGCCGGAACAAAATGCGTTGGTTGGAATAAAAATTGAATATATTAAGCGATAATTTAATTTTGATGATGTAGTTCAGAATTCCAGTTCCGCCTGTGAAAGGGTTGGAAAACTATCCTCAATTTGGGAGAAAAATAATGTTTTTTGAATTTTGAACAAAAATATGCAATGAAATGTTTACTGTTTTTGCTTTAGGCACAAAAATAAATTGTATGTAATTACATTACCAACACACAGGCTGCGCCTTAGTGGTTTCCCTTTATATTATACATTGAATGTATATTATATAAAATGTTAAAATTGAGAAAAAATAAAGGTAAACAAAATTATTTATTGTTGAATCTTAACATTTTTTTAAAAATAATTTACTCTTATCAAGTTTAAATTGTAGAAGTACATTTTAATTCAAAGTATTTTTTGTACTAAATAATCTTTTTTTTTTTCTAAAATTATTTGTTCAACTTAAACCTCTTATAATTCATTATTTTTGTGACTTTGAAAAAAACATTTGTCCATGATAAAAACAATAAATTCTCTTTTAAGGCGTTTAAAAATTTATTTTGTTAAGCTATATTCAAGATTAAGTTATGATAAAAAAATCTTAAAATGGTGTTAATTTTCTACAATGCTTTTTAATTCCGCGTACCTACGAATTTAATAAGTAGATCTGTCGAGAGCTTCATTTTGACGCAGTTATCTCGTTAAAGGATTATAATTGTACACTGTAATGGTCTTTCAACATAAGTCAACGCCTTAAAACTACCTCGGACTTATGCCTTTTATTCCCAGGATAAATACTGAACAGGTAATTGGCTTCGAAATAAATTTCAGCGCGTGTAAATACGACGTTAAGACGATAGACTTCGCTTTTCGGCCCATACAAAAAGGACGCCCTGGAAAAAACACTTTTCTACATCGAAAATTGCACAAAATGAATATATTTTTTTTATACTGCCTTTTAGAGGGTGAAAACTATGTCGGTATGTTTTCGAATTTTCGATGCGTTTCGTATTAACGTAAACATTCACTGTCAAACATGTACGATTCATCAAAAAATATTATTTAAGGAAAAAGTGCTGTTAACTCAACTCTCATAAAGAATTATAAAATTATAAAAAGCTACCGACGTAGCTTCTTCTTTCTAAAAAATATATATTTTTTAAAATTTCAATTTCGTGAAAGTTTTGGTGTAGAAAAGTGTATTCTCCATAAACCCCTTTTCGAACGATTTCTGTAGGTAAATTTGAGCGTTGTCTCATTCGCACATTTCGCATTTGCATGTGTTTTAAGTGAGCGTGAGCTTATTGTGAGCGGGACAGAATGACAGACGCGGGTGTTCCGCGTGTCGTTCGAAGTCTAGCCTCTTAAGACTGCAATTTCCGAGCGCCACGTAGCTCATCTAAAATTCTTTCATTTGCGGGGAAAAGGTCTTAAGTCAGAAAATGGCAATTTTGACTTTATTACACGGTATACAGTCGCGAAACCAATAAACGCATAATTTAGTAAATTTGTCTTAAGTCTAGGTGATGAGTATCGAGACATAAATGCTTGTTATTTCGGTGTTAAAAGTCATTGACCAGCAGCTAAGAATAAAAGTTTAAAAATGCTTGAAAATGTACAGGGAGGTTCCAATGAGAAAGATCAATTATTTCCCGTGTTAATTTTTAAAATTAAAAATTAAAAATCGATTTATTTCATTAAAAACTTGCTTTAATATATACCTACATTCAAGTAAGCAACAAAAATGCACAAATACGCACGATGATAAATTATTAAATATAGTGTACTTCTTGTAAGTATTTTTTGATCATAAGTATTTATTTTCGTTGTTTGTTTTTGGGGTGTTATGCCGTGTTGTGCATCGTTGGATCTGCCGGATCTGCCCTGATGATGGACACTGCAACGCTGTCCAAAACGTGGGCTAAAGAAGGAGGTAGCGCAACACAGCATAACACCCCAAAAACAAACAACGAAAATGCTTTTGTCCGTGAAAATCTACAAACGTATAAGTATTTATGATTTTTTAATAATGTCTAAAAAAAATAAGTGTGTAAAAAAAATCTGAAATATTTTAGTTTGTAAAAAAAAAAACTTAAATAAATAGAAAAACTGAGGTATTTTTGTAACAAAACACGTTCTCGGATTTATTTTTTAATGGTTTTAATTTAACTAAAATTTAAATTTTTAAAACTGTGTTGACTAGATTATGAATTGATTTATTTTCTTGTATGATTATATGATTTGAAATTTGTGTTGTTTAATAGAATCTACCGTTTAAAAGTTGAAAAATTCTGCAAACGACCAACGGTATAACCTTAGTATATTAAAAATACACTTAGTTTTTCAAAATTTTAAAACTGCCTGTACCAAATAAAAAAACAATCTTTCAAAAAGAGTCCATACGTCTAGAATTTGATTTAAAAAGGACTAATTTCCGGTATTCTCTGGTAATGTTCTCTTAAGTTCAGTCATAGATTTAAATTACGTATTATGCAAATGTTGCTACCGTAAAGGTACTGATCCAAAAGTCATAAGTCGACTTATAACATCAGGACTGTAGTATGTTTTTTATACGAAAAACATAGTTCCATTTTTTTTTAATACAAAAAAAAATGTGAAAAAATCTTAGTCACATCCAAATATGTGAAGGTACGTTATTATTTCGTAATATTAATAAATATTTCGACGGACTATCCAAAAGGTCTTAAGTTATATTCACAAAAAAAACGGGTTACTTTATGATCCAAAGACGCAAAATATGTATGTTTCAATAGAGAATAATAAAAAATACAAAAATTAGAGAATAAAACTGAATTTATTCTTTGTTTTTAACTACTTATGTTTTACGTATGTTTATTTTATTATTATTTCACATGTTTATTTAGAAAATTTTATTGACATTTAAAAAGATTTAGATTTACATGCCAGCATTACGCGAGACGAGCAAAATTTTGGCTCTCCTGAAAAATTGATATTATTGACATTAAACCATTTTCCTCGTACGAAAGATTTACTCTCTTTACCGGAAACGTATCTCGTGTCATCAACTATCCCATCTCGTGTTTCCTGTCCCATATTCTATCGAGTGGGAAGTTTTTGAAGCAGGTAGGTTTAGAGTGTAGTTGACTCACCCAAATAGAGTGATCTCACAAAATTGAAAATAACATTTTGGAATATTTGTAGGAAGTGAAAACTGTCAAATTTTAGAGATATATTTCGTTGGAAATAATTTATGTCAAAATACATTTATTTTTCCAGATCCATGATTTCTAAACTAATCATAAACGCGAATAAATATGGTGTAATGGAAAGAATTTGGTATTTCGTGTTAAAATAAATTTTACTTCTAAACCTTTTTGGTCAAATGCAACAGATATACATCGAGGTCTCTTGTCAATCCAGCTCTCAAATTCTCTATTTCCAATATATACATTTTCCTTTTATCCTTTAATTAGGCGCATGGGATCAAGAGCTTTTCAAATTGAACACAAAATATGTTGGAGTATTTGAAATGCGACAGCGCTCTTTCTAGCTTCCTACCTTCCCGCGGGGTAGCGGGGGGCCAGAAAACCAAAATGTCGCTGCTCTCTTGGGTGCTGACCCCATGCGGCCAATTACATAACAATTAACAAAATACCAAATAACCAAAAAAAAAATGCCAAAAGTGTGGTAACTGTATTTCTCAGCAACACTTCAGGGCTTACTGCATTGGACGCAGAATGAATGAATCTGCTGATCAGTCTGAATAGTTTTTTTTATAGTTGATTTTGGCCATACGAAAAAAAAGTTGTTGTAAGCGAGATTAGAAGCTGCTTTACTTTTTTAATTGTTTAATGGCAGAGTTACGATTTTGTTTCTTGACATTAATTATAATAAAGTATTTTTATATTTTTGATAATACAAAATTCGTTTAATTTACTTCTTCCACTCCATTTTCATTTACATCTTTGGGGTCAGTAGTGCCCGATGCGACTAATTGTGTGATTTTCCTAATGCGCTTAATTAAAAAATAATAATTCTAGTCGGAGAATTTAATTTTGCTGTATTATTTTCAACCCAAATGTTTTGAACAACATAATATTATACCTATATGAAATAATATTTTGCAACACATACTGCCACCTTTCGCCCGAGTTAAGGACCTAATTTTATCAAAATTCTTATTCTTACTATACAATAATATTGATAAATACGATTCAATGTAACAATATGACGTATGGTCCAATACATTGACGGTTAAAAGATTATTTTAAAATTTTGTTAATTTTTTGATTAAAATGCACTTGCATCTTAGTATTTGCGGTGATATATAAAAATCAAAAATAAAATCTGTGCCAAGAGTTTTGGTTTCTTTAGACTAATACATTGAATTATTTCATAGACATCGATCAATAACTGCAGAGCTCTGTTGGATTCAATATCTTCTGCCTTTTGTAGGCTTTTATAGTTATCTGAGAATGGATTCTGCAATGATTGCATTCTCTGAGGATAACCTACACCCCATCTGTTTTCACACTCAATCATAATATCATTTCCAAGCAGCTATCTAGTACATATTTCTAGTGTCCAGGCAACGAAAACATCGTGCGATAGACATAGCAAAGGAAGTTGCTGTATTTTATCGAAGTACCTTCACATCACAGTTCATTTTTAAGAATATGTTTTTTAAATTCTAGTTTTATTTTAACATTTTAAGAAGTAATGAACAGAGTTTTTTTATTTTTTTTATTTTTATTTTTAACTTTTTAACTTAAAGAGTTAAACCTCAAATTATAATATTTTAATTAATGAAGATAATATTAGCGAAAGTCAATCGAAAATCTGAAACAGAAAAATCAGAAAAAGATACGGATACATCTGGGACACGAAACCAGGTCCTCCGGCAATCCGGGCCGACGCGCTAACCAACTGCGCCAACGTATCAACGTCCCAGATGTATCCGTATCATTTTCTGATTTTTCTGTTTCAGATTTTCGATTGACTTTCGCTAATATTATCTTCATTAATTAAAATATTAGAGTTTTTTTTAACTACAATACATCTATTTTCAATTTCCGATCCAGTTGCGCCACCTCTTGAGTCGGCTTGCAGCCAATTAAAAAAAAAATGGTATGACTGACGATTGAACCTTCCTCCCCATGACCTGGCTATTAAAGTTTGCTGGCTTTTGAAGGTGTGAACTAATAAGTATTTAAAAACAATTTTTTTTGGTTTGACTTAGGATTGAAAATTCTTTCCCATTGACTAAAGTCAACAACGATTACAACTAATAAGCCAAATCCTAAATGGATGGGACCGAGATTATGTTTGTACAATATTAACTACTGTAAACTTATCAATTTCAAAATAATGCGTGTGTGTGCATGAGTGCTACCAAAAGATGAAAAAATGCATTGTCATCGACAACGAGTCAATCTGCCAGGTTTCAGCTCGATTAAATGTCCGGAAGTGAGTTGATGTTCATTTCAAAGATTCCACTTCATTCATGCAATCAAGAAAACAAAATCTAAATTCAAATACATGTAGGTATTTAATAATATGTTTAATCAGAAAATAATGATATATTAATTAATAGGAGGACGTGCAGAACATTTTTTTATCATTTATTAAACTCCTCCTCACTAGGCCACTAGAAGGTCTTGTGCTGAAAAAAACTAGGTTTTGGATAGAAGGTTTTCAAAGACTTCCATGGTTCAACTTCTTGGTTTAGGTAGGGTTTTCTCCGTAACTTTGACGGTGTTTTAAAAAATCAGGTCATTTCTTTTATCTAAGATTTGATGGAATTAATGTAGTTATTTTAATTTTAATTTGTTTAGTTGGAGTTTGGTATACAATTTTACAGCTATATGCTTTGCTCTAGTTTTATGATTATGTGAAGTTAACTAAAGAGGTAGACGCATATATAATAATATAACAATTTATATCTTCTGGACTGCAACGTGAAATTTCTTCTCTGGCTGGCCGTGTGATCACCGTTGAGATTGGCAACAACTGTCAAAAAAAATATTTTTTGAAGCGATTTTGTCCCTTATGTATAAAGAAATTGAATCAAGAACAAGGTCAGAATCGCTTGGGCCGTTCTCGTTCTCGACGTTACAAAAAGCCGCATAGCGCTTAGCTTCTCGGAATAATTTACATAAAATATCTATGGTGAACTTGGCGTCACTTTGGCAGTTGTTTTTGATATAAACTCATTGTGTAAAATATAGATTTGAGGTATTATCAGGAAGATTGTTTTATCGTGTAGTTTTTGTAATATTTCACAAAAGAAATGTCACAAATATTGGGTTCGTAAGAAATGTAAACTTTTTTGCGTCGTAATTAATAATTATATTTTTAGCATTATTTTTTTACGGGTTTCCAATACAAATTAATATTATTGGTAACAACAGTTGTATAAACTACCAAAATCTCAAAGAATTGTTAATGTGAACTTATAAAATGCCACATAAAACAATTCTGAAGTACACATTTGACGTTTGATTTTTTTTTTTTTAATTTAACGTTTTTTTTTTTTTTTTTAATTGGCGTTTGAAAAAATTTACGGCCCAGGAAAGGATAAATTATGTTTTAATCTTTATTGTCTGCAAAGATTTGAGCGACTTTTTATAGCGACGTTATCGTCGTTTGACAAGTGCTTAAAAATTGAGTAAGTTACATTTGCAAAGATATTTAGGCACATTTCTTTTCATATGCCTCTATCACCATGCTTTAAGACGATCCACTAGTCCTTCACTCATATGGAATCGGTCGGAGTGAACGATTTTTGGGCGTTGACTAATAAAAACCATAACCTCTAGCCAACAACGGTGTTTCGTTATTCCAAAAATATATTTTTACAGATCGAAATGACGCGAAGACCAAGGCTCTCCATTGTACCTGACTGGGCGGGGACTAAACGATGCGCTAAAGTCCTTTTGTAGATGACGGAAGGATAAAATTCGCAGTTAGAATTTGTTGGGAACCCTTTGTTTTAATGCACTGAAAAGAAACGTAGCCAAAATGCATGTTTTATTTTATTTTGTGAATTTCAGCAACAAATATTAAAATGTTTTTCGATCATTCTCTAATAAACTGAATTAGCTACATTATTCAATAAAATCATACCAGAAAACGGGTTTGTAAGTAGGAGATTTTTCACTTTAAACCATTTTTTATAAGTTAGACGCATTATTTTTTCTAAGCTTATTAAAAGACTTATCAAAAAAATACTCGATTACTTCAAAGCATGAGATGTGTTCTATTCACAGTATTTAATTGCAGCATACATAGTACTTCTAAGTGATAAAATTTTCAAAACAAAAACACAAGATTTTGTATGATTTTGCATTTTTTCGCGTGGCTTCATCTTAAACGTATTTTTTTTATCGAAACTCAAATGAAGCGTTAGATATTAAAAGGTGAACTGATGGCATGGAAGAGTATTGGAGCAGGGTGATAAGATCTGAGGATTGTTTAGGGACCTCAGCCAGTGAAGAAAATTTGCGAATGAGTTCAGATCCAGGTACTTTCCCACCTTCCTCTTCCCCATCTCCTTCCCTTCCCCACATACCTTCAGCCTCACAACATACTCCAATTGGGGATGCCATAGTCTCACTGGCTCCAGAAGGGAGCAGTTGGGACTCTTGTGAGGTTTCTCTATAAAAAAAAAAGATCCCACCAAACATTGGGACCATATTAATAAATCAGTTTACGTTGTACGCATCACAAAGCTGACCGTGTGAAGCAAATACTGTACAAATTTACCCCCTGCTATCCCCTACCACTACTATGTCTCCTTTACAATCCCTCCCTCTGCCCCATTATCTTTCCCTACTCTTCTATCATCTCTCACATAGGGGTATACCGTTTATTTTTTAAACATATTTCATAACGATAATTATGTATAGAAACCTTTGCGGGCGTACTCAAAGGAAATCATTAAAGTATCATTGCAATCGGATGAATAGTGTAGGAACGCATACGGGACAAACAAAGAAACATTCGTTTTTATATATGAAGATTAGGATAATGATTTGAGTTTCCCATGCCTTTGAATTCACTCCAATTAGCAGAGTTTAACAGTTAATTGGACAACATTCCTAGATAAGGCGATGGCGGCAGGTATGTTGCATGTAGGGGGTAACGACACGAACAGGTGTGAGGAGTTGGAGTTCTGATGACTTCTCGAAGCCCTCGGATAATTGAATGTAAACATTAAATACGTCTATGGCCATTAAGTTATTTCTAAGATAAACTGGTTGGCACATTCCCTTGAGTGGAAAAATCATGACGATTAAATTAGATGGCTAGTTGTTATAAAGGAAAGCCAATTAAATTATACACCTAGTTTTTAATTAGTTTGATGGCTACGAAAATATTTTTGTTGACAGACCAAAATATTAAATTTAAAAAATTGATAATGTCAATTATATATTTCTATAAAATAATTATCTGTTTTTTCTCCGTTTTAAAATATATATATATCTAATAAATAACTTAATAACTTAACTATAATAAATTAAAAAATAATTATTTAATTAATATTCAGGTCTGTGACTGATTTTTAATATATACATGTATATATGATTTATTTTCCATTCAAAAAGTTATAATGTAATTAATTAGAAAACACCGTTCTGCATCGATTATTACCTACTTGCTAAAAAATTCTTAAGAAATTCTCTATCAAGAGGACTAAAAAGGTACTAACGAAACAAAAGACGACCGGCGTAGTCCAGGAGTAAGGCTTTGGACGTCCATTCCGAAGGTCGCGGGTTCGAACCCGGCGTGCGCAAATAAATTTTATTTGATTAATTTGTGATATTTCACAATTAATTAATTAAAAATTTATAAAGTATATTTGCGGCACGTTGCAGAGTGGAAGATACTCTCAGTATCGCCCTGGTGTAAGACCACCATTCAGAATTGAAACGTTGTTTAATAATGGTTTTAGCCGTGTTTAGTTACTAGATCTGAATAGCCAGGTACTTCCCCACCTTCCTCTTTCAAATCTCCTTCCACTCCCCACTTATCTTCAATCTCACAACATACTCCAATTTAGGATGCCATAGTCTCACTGGCTCCAGGCAGTTAAGACTCTTGTAAGGTTTTCACATTAAAAAAAAGATGATTTAGAATAAAATACAGCTGAAGTCTCCGGCGTTAAAGTTTATATTCATAAGAATTTGCTGTCCAGAGGACTAAATAGGTGACAGTGACCTTTCTCTCCTTTGAAGGTCAATTGTGAAAAATTCCATCAATCCGGGAATAAAAACCACTGCAGATTTGAATACAAATCAAATTCAAGCTGCCCGCAAGCCACAGACACTTTTATATTATTTTATGTGAACACCTCGGTTCTATGTTGTGAGGCTGAAGGTAAGCGGGGAGGGAAGGAGATGAAGAAGAGGAAGGTGGGGAAGTACCTGGATATTCAGATCTAGTCACTAAACACGGCTAAAGCCATTTCAAGCAACGTTTTAATTCTAAATGGTGGTCTTACACCAGGGCGATGATGAGAGTATCTTACACTCTGGAACGTGCCACAAATATAGTATAATTATTTTCAATTAATTAATTGTGAAATAAAACAAATTAATTAAATAAAATTCATTTGCGCACACCGGTTTCGAACTCGCGCGGAATGGGAGTCCAAAGCCTTGCCCCTGGACTACGCCGGTCGTCTAGTTTATTTCGTTAATGGAAATATATGTATATATATAAATTCGTATTGTTGAATTATTGTTAGTCTTGTCAGTACGTCTTTATTTATTTATTTATTTAAACGCCATAAAAGGCTTTTACATTCAAGTGATATATAAGTTTACAGTGATACACAGGAGAGAAACAGATTATGTTTTCTAAAATAACCCCTTTAAAAAAATATCATCAAGCATATCTATTCATACATACATAGTTTTATTTGCATTTGTTAGATTCTAGGAGTTGAAATGTTTACAGTAATTTTATATTGGGATTATTTTTACCTTCAAATTTGTTTGTCATTCAAGTTTGAAATGGCTGGGTAAGTACCTACTGGGAATTAACTCTGTTATCAGGGCTGTCACTTAGAGATTTCATTTAAAATATTGGATTAAAAATAATAAGATTATACATTTTTGCCAACACTCTTCTATCTGGTATTTATTATATCTGAGGAAATTTTAGATTTATAGTAAAATTAAAATAAGAAGCCATTCAGAAGAATGATATCATGCCTAACAATGATTTTTGTGCTTCAGGTATGTTATTATAGCCTGCTTATAACTATATTCCGTGCAGTTGAACACATAATTACTTAACATAACTACAAAATCAACATTGATAATTTGATTATACGAATGCTAGTGTACAGTGCATGTTCGAATAAACAGGCCATTACAAGGCCACAAGCATTGCTGAACTACGTTTACTGAAGTAGGCTAATTCATTAGCAGAGCAATCCATCACCTCGTCACTTCAAACGAGCCTATGTACACAATACTACACTGTTACACACAATTCAACAGACAAACACTATGTTTATACAGACAAAGGATAATGTTCTAACTTTACACGTGCATTATGTATGTATGTACGTCTGACACAGACAGCTTCCGTTTAATCAATTTAATTGCTCCTGCGACAATACGAATCCGCACCACTTAACCTTCCCTGTACCAAGTGTGAACATACCAAGATGAAACATGGAGTTACAGTTTGAATATTTGGGTTATTTAAACATTTATCTTCGTAAAATTAAAAAAAAAATAATGTTTGCGGTACTTTAGAAGTGATAACCAGGCAAGTTATTTTGGTTTCTTATTGGAAATAAGTTTTTTATGCTGTATCCCCTTCCCGGGTCCATATTGTGAGTTTTTGCAATAATCATGAATAGGCGAAAAGTCAGTCTCTGAACACAAAAAAGCTAGCATTTCGCAGTTCGAATTTAGCAACTCGCAGTTAAAATATACATAACGATTTCGTAATAAAAGCACAGTGAGTTACAAGCAGAAAAATCCTCTAATCGAACCTCCCGCAAATACCCTTCCTCTATCCATAATGGATTTTCATTTTAATAGAAACAAAATACTTTGCCCGATAAAAATTCTTAGCCGAAACAGTGACACATTGTGAAATTCTTCTTCTTCCTTCTTATGAGCCTTCTGACGTCTAGCTTTGGATAGAGGCCTTCCTCATTTTTTCACGATTTATTTATTCGTGGTGGCTCTCACCAACCCAACGCATGCAGTTCTCTTCACACCATCAGTCCATCTCATATAAGGGTGACCTCTGCTATCTTTTCTAACCAAAACACTATCCGTTGATACTGTAATCTCAATCATCATCCGAAAGATCATACCACATGCCCAGAATAGTTCCATTTGAGGTTGGAGATGTGGTGATATACGTACGTTAATGTCGGCCACCTAAGACATGCTCATTACTTACTAGTCCATCTTTCCATCATGCCTAGCATGACTCTTTGTGGCCTTTCCCGTCATATATTTATTTTATAATGCATACACTACACGCATTCATATGTGAAATAAGGTAAAGAAACCTTTTTTCCTAATATTTTATAAAATTAATAACTACGTTCTTTATTACAGAACGTGAGAAGTTAGTGCCAACCCAAAAAATCTATATAAGTATATACCCACATACAAACAAAAACAAAAAATAATTAGTTGTTACAACATAACTCATATTCTAAGAAGATATTTATTTTATTTATATTTATTTATTTATTTTATAGAAACAAACAGTACATAGATTACAGTGTGATGACAGAGTTTACAGATATTTAATAATATTTCATGGTGGGTACCTTTGATATGTTTCTTTGTAATGTTTTGAGTGGAATGTATAATTAGTAACTACCGGGTGATGTGCGTAGTGTGTGAGTATGTGTGTGTATGTGTGAGAAGTGGTGATCTGTGAAGGGATATGTATGCGCATTAAACAGTTATATCATTGATATGATGCTCTTTTTAAATTTGGGCAGCGAATCCGAGAAAATGTCAATATTAGAGTTTAGGCAAACATTATTGAATGTATGAAGAGCACGGTTAATCGGCGAATTAGTTGCTGCATTTGTTTTGTAATTTAGAGTGTGGAATAGTGCTGTATGGCGTGTACGTCTTACAGGGATATTAAAATTAATTAAGGATAGAAGTTCAGTACAGTCGATTTTGTTATTTAAAATTCTGTGTATAAATGTTAATCAGCTAGTGCCCGCCTTTGTTGCAAAGATAGAATTTACTATACTGATAATTATTAACTATATTTCGATTATAGAGTTATGGAGATATTTGTAAAGAATAAGTAAGCTAGGTCACGTCAATTGCCATCTTGGATACGGGAAGGTTAATGGCTAATGTGAGCCACTAACTTAACCTTGCGCTTAATGTCCTGTAAACTCCCGCAAGTCTATGCCAACGCTTCCATAAGGACTTAAGGATAAGAACATACGTCTTGGAGGTTAAATTGGGTAAGCCCGAATAATCTGAAAATGTCAGCTGGAATTATCGAAGCAGAGTAGATTGTATGTCGTTCTACCTGCATAATCAGGAGTTCAAAGGATCCGAAGAGGATTATAGATAGCTTTTCAAAGTTATCTGTTTCTATAAGGCCTAGATTGTAAGTGGTCTTAGGGAGTGGTTATATTGTAGAGGTATAATTTGTTTGTACTTATGTTTTATCATTGCCTGTTATTTGACTGTAGGCAACGTCGACATTATATTAGATATACCCAGAGCATATCTTTTTAATTTTTTTTTCTCTTCCATATGAGGTGTGTAGAATCAAATACAGCAATCTCAACTTTTTTCAAAAGTGAACCAATAATGCAACTTTGTCAATGATTCACTCGTTTACCTACAAAAGCAGTTATTTGGCATTAAAACCAGCTCTGTATGCCCATGTTTCCCTTTTGTGAATAAAACCTTTTACTTATCAATGTGTGAGAATTACTGAAATGAACGGTTTCTTTTGGTTTTCTCAAAATAAAGCATTTTTAAGATTGCTCCATTTGATTCTGCACACCTCATATATCCTTTTCTATCTATATTTGTTGATTGAGCGTAACAAACTCCTGATGTAACTCAACTGTATGTTGGATACTACTTTTTATCCTGCCAGAGTTCGCATGAGCAAGAATTTTATTAATTTTTTATCCAATCAGTATTATGATACCGACCTACCTGAAGAAAGTTCGAAAAATAATTGAAATTGAGATAGTGACGTTTCTTTGGACAAATTCTATAATTCCTCATTAAAATATGTTTTAAAGTTATAATTAATTGGTAGGTTTGTACTTAAAAACCTACTTAAAAATTTCGTTTTGATTTATTAAATGAGAGAAAATTAGAAGAACACTTTTTTTGGAAGTGATTTTTACTGTCTCTTTGAAAGTAAATTAAATAATTTCTGAGAATTTCACTTTACTACTTTTCTCTAATTGTTGATACCCGTGCTATTTTAATTTAATTCATAATTTTTGTGTATATTATATCGATAATTATTAAGGTGTATTTGGTAGAACAGCCTATCTTCTACAAATACAAGTAAGGAGGCGATTATTCTTTAGTTTAGTTCAATCTCATCTAAATTATCTTATAGAAATATGGGGAAACACAAACATCACATATTTAAACGAAATCAAATAATACAGAATAAAGCTATAAAAAAACTTTTTAACCATAGACCAGATACCCCCACGAAAAGAGTATAACAAGAAACGAACTTATTGAAAATCAGAAAACTCTACGAATACAACACATGCCTATTAATCGAAAAAATCCAAAATGGCTTTATACAAAAATAGTACATTTATGAAAAAATCACAAGTAAATGAACACCACATAAGACAACATAATAAATTATACACAAATTTAGCAAAGACAGAAAGTGGTAAAAGAAACATAGGCCATGAGGGTGTAAAGATATATAATCTCCTTCCTGTTAACCTGACAACCGTAAATAGAATGAATATATTAAAGAAAAAACTGTTTGCTCTTAAGAATAATGAGCAAAACCAAAATGTACTTATTTAAGAAAAATGTGTTACTTACCTAAGTAACACATTTTTCTTAAATAAGCATTAAATAAGTAAACCATTCTTAAATAAGTAAACCATAATTATTAAGATTTTTTTTCTCAATGTATACCAGATTAACAAAGCAAAATATGTATATTTATTTTTACTTAGTAAATAACTAACTTGAAAAAAAAAATATATATTTCGTTTCTCTGCTTTTTTGCACGATCTTCATTAATAAAATAATATGTTGGTTAAAACAAGTTTTATTAACTAAAAAGCTGTGCTTATTCTCTACATAATTAGCACCAATCAAACAGTTAAAAGTTTTTATTAACTATCCGTTAATAGTTATGAGGGGAGGTAGGTACCTGCCTACCAACTTACCAAGGATGTAAAGTTTACCATGGACGTTGGGCAATGAGATAAGCATCTCTCGGGTAAGAACAGATGCTGAAGATTGAAATTCCGAACACTGGAAGACATTCAAGGTGCCCCAAACTTTTGAGATCAAGGTGCTATCATTCATTTTGAAATAAATTTATGCTAATTGTCACTTGACACTTTGATCTGGTTGGAGGTATAAAAGTTTTTATCTTCAATCTGCGTTGTCTACCCCGTGCTGGTTGGAGACAGGATTGCACCTATATCAATTCAATAATTCTTTGCGCTGTCGCTTGTTATTATTATGCATTGGCACATAGCACAGCTTCCAGCTAATACAGCGTCAATAGTTTGAAAAAAGAAACAGAGGTCCCCCATACACAAGATGTATCAGACCATAGCCGGAGGGGGTTAAAAGGTGATTCTTGAGCATATTTAGGGTAAAAAATGTAGATGTCATTTTGCTGTCGGATGATATTTTTTAACCCGGCTTCATGGGGAATGGGTAAAAATGACCCGCCATGTTTTAAATTGCTTGTGGTTTTATAACTACATGTGCAATGTTGCCGCTCTTCTCAGTAGCTGGAGATGTTGATTGAAAAATATTCACGTTTGAGGGAAGCTAAGATCAACTAGACGACAGAACAAGGTTGACGAATAAGACAGCGCAGAGTATCTCTACTGCTGTTAGTTAGTGTTATGGGGAAGCAGAGAAGTGTATAAATAAATAAAAAGTACAAAAGTAAGGTTAAAAGTTTTTCATCTCTTCAGATTAATTATTATTAAACAAGGCAATCGCTATATCCAGCAACGTTGGTCTGCTGAGATGACTTACAAAATAATTATAATAATTCTAATTTTTAAATATCTAGCCAATGAAATGAAATGCCACTCAATAAAAGTGTTCGTGTTTTAGTTCTGTTTATTGAAGTCCTTTTGGATACACAATATTTTTTGTTTTTCTGTCTGGTGCGTACAAAAAATAGAACAGAAGATTTCGGACCCGTGAATAGGCGACATACATGTGTTACTTCTCCCTTGCCTCCCCCTTTCCACCTCTATTCTCCTACCATGTCCTCTTCCCCTCCCGTTCTTCTTACATACTTTCCCCGCCTTCCACTTCTCTCGCATCCCACCGTTTCGTAAATACCCCCTTTACACGTTTCCATCTTCCTCGCCTTCGTATCCTATTCCTCCAACCCCCCTCCTTCGCTCCCTCCCTTTCCCAGATTCCCCTCTCCCTCCCTACTTTCCCTATATGAAATACACACACTTCTCACAGCTGTCCGCGTGAGATGCATGGACCTTGCATGGTAGGGTATCCTGCTTTTATCAAACTCGTATTTGATTTTGTTTTTGATTATGTTGTTGATTTTGCTTTTGATTTTGACTTTGATTTTGTTTATGATTTTGTTTTGGATTTTGTTTTAGATTCAGTTTTATAATTTTATTTTTTGCTTTTGTGTGATAAAAGGCCAACTAATTTTGTGTGAATTGAATGTAATTTATGATTTAGATGTACTTTGTTAATTAAAAAAAAAAACATGTAACAGCCCAACAGGGCGTGAAATGTAAATAGATAAATAAATAACCCCCGCCTACCCCCTACTGCTATGTGTCCTTTACAATCCTTCCCTCCGCTTCTTCTTCGTTCCTTTCCCCTCTCAAGATCCTTTCCCCTTTCTCGCGACCAAACATCCCGAGTATCTCTACCTTTTCTACGTTCCTCTTCCACCTTCCCCTCTCCCTCATTCTCCCGACCACGAATCGCCTATTTTGTTCCCCTTCCTCCTTCCTTCCACCTCCTCCTCTCTCATTCCCTCCTTGCAGCTTAAATATATGAAATACATACATTTTTCAAACAACTCGCTCGCCACTTGCTGTAATTTTTTAATACAAATTTCATAATGGTATAGCTCACTATTATATTTGGAAACATTCGCGGGTAAGCGCACAGCAATTCACCAAAATTTCATCGCAATCGGATGAATGGTTTAGGAAATAATTTCTTAAAGCTAGTGCTCACGTGCGCTATTTTATTTTATTTTATTTATTTGGGAGACCAACAGTATAAATTATTAATAAGGCAAAATTAATTAGGTTACATTATTTGTACCATTTACAGTATAGGAATTTGTATGTATGGGAACCATCGCGGGCATGCACACGACAAATCAGCAAAGTTTAATCGCAATCGGATGAATGGTTTAGGTACTCCATAAGGGAAAAACTTAGAAACATTCATTTTTATATATCAAGCTTATTTTTTTTTTGTTTTTCTGATATTTTTGTATGTTGAATTGGGTCTTGAGTCCTTTTTCCATAAAATAAAGTATTTATATGCCTACGGATTTTTTTTATTTATTTAAAAATAGGAATTAATAAATTAATTAAATTAATAGAAAACTTATACCAAAACATATATTATGTGCTTCACTATAATATTTCAGGTGGAGTCCTATTTTTTCCTCATGGTCTCATTGGGTTTTGGCCAGTGATTGAGACCGTCAAATCAAATGTTTCATAAGGGACACTGACGAAAAGTAGTTGATGAAATAAAGTTTGAATCCAAAGATTAGTGTTAAAGGATTTGTCACCTTGGCAAGGGAGATTGCAACTCTTGTCCCCAATCCTATCTCGTGATGATAAGTTTGATCGTGTTTTCTAGTATATTCTTGGATACTTAACATATACCCTACAATTGAGCGTCCTAAAACAAAGAGCATGGGCTTTCCTTTTATAAATTATTTAGAAAATTGTTTTCCAAGGTTTGCTATTCATGGCTGTCCATCTTCTCTACATACCCCTGCATAGAAACGGCGCAATGATAATTCAATACCCTTAAACAAAGCGCATAGGCTTTCCTTTTATAAATTATGTAAAAAAGTGTTTTCCAGGGTTTACTATTCATAGCTGTCCATCTTCTCTACATACCCCTGCATAGAAACGGCGCAATGATAATTCAATACCCTTAAACAAAGCGCATAGGCTTTCCTTTTATAAATTATGTAAAAAAGTGTTTTCCAGGGTTTACTATTCATAGCTGTCCATCTTCTCTACATACCCCTGCATAGAAACGGCGCAATGATAATTCAATACCCTTAAACAAAGCGCATAGGCTTTCCTTTTATAAATTATGTAAAAAAGTGTTTTCCAGGGTTTACTATTCATAGCTGTCCATCTTCTCTACATACCCCTGCATAGAAACGGCGCAATGATAATTCAATACCCTTAAACAAAGCGCATAGGCTTTCCTTTTATAAATTATGTAAAAAAGTGTTTTCCAGGGTTTACTATTCATAGCTGTCCATCTTCTCTACATACCCCTGCATAGAAACGGCGCAATGATAATTCAATACCCTTAAACAAAGCGCATAGGCTTTCCTTTTATAAATTATTTAGAAAATTGTTTTTCAAGGTTTACTATTCATGGTTGTCCATCTTCTCTATATACCCCTGATAATAGAAATGGCGCAATGATAATGCAATACCCTAAAACAAAGCGCATAGGCTTTCCTTTTATAAATTATTTAGAAAGGTGTTTTCCAGGGTTTACTATTCATGGCTGTCATCTTCTCTACATAACCCTGCATAGAAACGGCGCAATGGTAATGCAATGCCCTAAAACAAAGCGCATAGGCTTTCCTTTTATAAATTATTTAGAAAAGTGTTTTCCAGGGTTTACTATTCATGGCTGTCCATCTTCTCTACATACCCCTGCATAGAAACGGCGCAATGGTAAGATAGTTTATTAGGTAAGTCTATTTTGCTGTTTTATTTTCACCGTAGCGGTTGTACTTTGCCTAGCATCTCTAGACCAGTTAGCACAGTCTCCATTATTTCAGAATGATTTTAGATTTTCACGACCAAGATTTTGTTATTTATTTTTGGGGTGTTATGCCGTGTTACGCTATCTCCTTCCTTAGCCAACGTTTCCGATAACGTTACACTGACACTTACAACGGACACTGTAAAATTGTCCGAAACTTTGGCTAAAGAAGGAGATAGCGTAACACGGTATAACACCCCAAAAATAAATAACAAAAATCCACTATCTCAATTTATAATTAGTATAATATAGACAAGATATGGTTTAAAGCATATAATTACTGTATTTTCAGTCAAATCCTCTTGGGATTAAAAAGCGTTCACCTTTTTCATTTCTTGTTAAATCCAATATACCTACAAAATTCACCCACATTCACGGGAGCAAATTCTGAAAAAAATAAACAAAGTATTGATGCTGTTACTGGAAAAAATATTACATTTCCTGTATATCTTCTGGTGAACTATTATGAATGGTATATTTTCGTAGTAAATCTGTTTGTGTTTTTTTTTTTTATTTTCAAATGCACACAAGAGACTTTTATCTATTTGAATTGTGAAAAGGATTCGTAAAATATCAAAAGCTCGTATAATATAGCAACCATTTCAGGTTTTATTTTTTGAACCTGCAAAAACTTCGTGGAAAGGTTTCAGGCTTTTGTAAACACAAAGAGACCGCTGCAGTAAATATTGACCCAGCATTCGAAAGGGTTTTAAACAATATCTTTTATTCTAACACTAATTCATAATACGCTTAATTTTGGCCGAAATAATACGAAGCCTAAATAAAAAATGCAAAGTTTTCTTATGAATTCAAAATGTAAGAGCTATAAGAGGATTAATTTTCTTTTGTAATATTTATTTATGGACTCTTATATTTATATATATAATTGCGCAATAAAATAGCCGATGTGGTAGGTAAACACAATTAACTGAGTTTGGGAGGAGGGTTTGGGTACCGCCACTCCGGAAACCATTTATTAGATAAACAGCAATAATAGTTCACCCCGAGTGGTTAGCTTCGCTTAGTGACTTAGCAAGTGTGCCCGGGTCTTGGCGGAGGATGTTGATGGAACTTCGCCTTACACCTCAGTTGGAGGGTTTCATAGGGTCACTTCTGGACAAACTGACCACAAGATTTCTATCCATCCTTCATACCTTTTCCTTCCCAGAGTTTATTCTCCTACCTTTCTTAAAAAGACTCTCCAGGCAGCGCACCACGTGTTTACGATAAATGATTATTTAATGAAATTTCGTATATTTAGTTTTATATTTCTTACAAACTTGACAAAAAACCTTTTTTTAAACTGATATGGATAGTCGTGGCCCAACAGGCTCTGGTTGATATTCGGTAAGTCCAAAATTCACCGAACTGAGCCAAAAAGCCCTGATCGAGTCCATATTTGTTCAGAATGAATTCATACCTCGATTCGTAAGTAAACTCTATTAAACGAACGTCATTTTGCCCTGGATGATAAAAAATATAATATAATATCAATTTTATGTCTGTACAGATATTGTTTTTTTATTATTTAATTTTAAATAAATCTTTGCGACAAATAACCCACTATGTATACCCATATAATGATTTGGGTTAACATCTTCGAGTTGTTCACCCGATGATCAAAATGACCTGTGTTACTGTGGACTAATTTAGACCGTAATATCTCTATATAAGTCAATGCCGTTTTCTTCAAATTGATTGATAATGGTATGGTAGGTAATAAATGATTTCCTACCTATCAAAGGTGATTGTGAGATCCGCAATAGCCAGATCCGCCCTCTGGTCCAGCAGTTCCCTGACCATTCCGTCCCACTCCCTGGTCTCCCGGTTGAAGGATCCATATCTTCCATCGGGCACCAGGCGGAAGGTGTAGTTGAACATCAGGATCCTGGAGATCTCGTGGATCAGGTCGATGCCGTATCCTTCAAACTGAGCGTTTCCTGTTAATTTCTCACTGGCTTCTTTTCGCATGCAGTAGGGCGAGCTCTGAAATGATAGAAAAAAAATACAAATTTAATACAGTAGATTTCATCATCAATTATCGTTAAGTTTATTGGGGTATTTTCGTTGTTTTTTCTCTGCGGTAAAACAACGCACAAATCATCAGTAACAACGAAACATTTGCCGCCATTTGCAATGTATCGTTGCACGATAGCACTGACTTGATGACGTTTGTCGCAGTCAAATTTGAAGCGTTTACGTTTTTGTTTTAAGCGAATTAGTTAATCAAAATATTAAAAATAAACACCTTTAGTGCGATGATAAAAACACGATAAACAATATTTTAATATTCCACAGTTCTTTAACTTTATATACATTTCGTTAGCGCCACATAGCAGGCCATGATAAAAAATCATCTTTGGGATGGTGCGGAGGGTCTTTTTAGGGAAAGGAAGGAGAGGAAGTTCAGGGAAGGAAAAATATATGAGGGGTGGGTAGGAATCTGGGTGTATGAATCCATCCTTCCAACTCCGGTGTGAGGCAGGCGATAAGGCAATAAGGCAGGAAGGTCGAGAGTCCAGCTGTAGAGGTCTACGGTAGGTCTACCTCAACAAAGTGTCTCCCGATCCATCCCGCTACACATTAGGTGGATAAACGCATTTTTTTGTGAATTATTTTAATTCATTATTGAGTCCTCCGTGGCGTGATATTCTACCTTCTCTGAATGATGCGGGTCTGATAACCGTCGCATTAAAAAATATACAATGAAATATATATTTTTTTCATATTTATGTCATATTAGGTATGTCACACGTGGAGTCCACCCTGTATAGGTGTTTAGAATTGACATTAATTTGATTTCAAGATAAACACGTCACTTTCAGCGATTTTTCACAAAGATTATTATTTAAAAAAAAAACTGTAGTCACCAGAATTGTGGTCACAACGAGCGTCTTGTTCTGAAGAATCTCAACGATTTCCCTCTGCGAGTCTCCGTAAGTCCTGGTGTAGTTGACACCCTCAGTTGAGTTCCAGGTGCCAACCTTCCTGAGGCCATCTTTGCTCAGTTCGACTATGTCCAGAGAAAAGTCACTCCTGAACCCCTGGTGATCGAATTTGATTACTCCCGTGAGGCCTTTCATCTCCACCTGAAAAAATACAAGTTTATTATTTAGGCTAGGTGAGGTTATATACTTATTAAATTAAATTACTTATAAAATAAGTACACGCTTTATTGAGAGGTACTCTTGATGTAAATTTCTTGCAGAAGCTTCTATATATTTTCGTTGTTTGTTTTTGGGGTGTTATGCCGTGTTGTGCTACCTCCTTCTTTAGCCGACGTTTCGGACAGCGTTGCAGTGTCCATCATCAGGGCAGATCCGGCAGATCCGTCGATGTGAATTTGTAGTGTTAAGTGTGTGCTTATTTAGTTGGAAGCGATACCGTGCCGTTAGCTTTATTTCAGAAGAAAGTGAAAGTATAAAACCATTTGTTTATACCTTGATTTTGGCTACATTCGCTTCAGATTGGTTTTTTTCTATTTCTAGAATTCGCCACAAGATGATACTACTTTCGTTTGGAAATTTCGTTACATTTCTCCGTGGACGGGCCCCAGGCTAACGTAAATACTGCGCTTTCACCAAATTTCCCTTTCAAAGTAGTTCACATTCTAATCGACGGATCAGCCGGATCTGCCCTGATGATGGACACTGCAACGCTGTCCGAAACGTCGGCTAAAGAAGGAGGTAGCACAACACGGCATAACACCCCAAAAACAAACAACTAAAATGCTTTTGGCCGTGAAAATCTAAAAACGTATCCAGCTTCTATATAGTTTCGCCCTTTCTCGACATAATATTAAATAAGGCAGTGAGTCGTAAAACCGTTCTCAGTAAATACTCGTTGCCACAAAATTGTTGCCATCCTTGATCAATCATACTAATACAAATCGCATGTCCTCATAACGGTGCGCCGTCTTTGTTTCTATCTACTCACCAAAGCATGACTTTCACTGACTTCGCGGCTTTGATACTCCGTGCAGTTTAGTCGTAGTTGGTTAACTGTCGGTAAAATTCCATATCTGTTTGTGTTGGCGCAACTATGCATGTATATACCTACCTTCCTTCCTTCCACCTACCTATCCCTTCTGACTACCCACCTGTGGACAATACTTTGTGGGGACAATAACTACATGTGTATTGAGTCTGTTTTTGTGCTCAATGCAGTAAACATCGACCTTGTGAAGTCTGTTTTTGTGCTTCATGCAATAAACATCGACTAAATACGGGAGTCTGCTTTTGTATTGTGCAATGGTCGCTTGGACCTCTCCTTACTAAACATCGACTCTTAAGAGATATTATGTGTGCTGTGCAGTGTGTGATTAATCATCCCTCGGCGCTATAATATGCATTAAACCGGACACTAGTGCAAGTGATAACCAGTGATATCATTATCAAGAACAAAGACTAGGAAAGCAGGGTAAGCCAGAATTCCTTCCAGCATCCGAAATACCATCCCAATAGTTGTGTCACGCCACCTCATATTATTTTGATACAGTCCACTTCTCAAGAATTGCATCTTTGCGAGTACATTATTTGGTCCTTCGAGCCGGATGAGACTAGCATTTAAATTCATTTTTAAATTCATTTAATTTGACATAAATTCATATTATTCAAATTTATATAAACTCATAATTGAAGCCTTCTGCATAGGTTGTTTTCTGTGTGACAATATTATACGAAATAATATTGTACTTGCGCAATAATAATATTGTACGAAATAATTATTATATTCTAAAACAAAATCATATTAAAATTTAGCAAAATGGAAGATAAAAGTATTGCAGTATTGACAGCGCGTCGCTATCGTTTTCTACAAAGAATTCAAACAACACATAATTTAATTCCCTTTTTAAATTCAGATGAAAAGAAAAAGCAAATATTTTTATGTCGTTGTGATTTAATTTCCGAATGGGTAGGAGAGATCGAATCCTTGAATATTGAAATTAAAAATCGGTTAATAGAATCAAACACAGCTGGTGATTATTCAGAGATAATCACAGTTTCGGAACAAATGCAGGTCCTATATTCAGACATTTTATGTGCCAAAAGAAAACATGAGAATTTAGACATTGAATTAAAATCAACAAATAATAGCAACAATTTAGATCTACCCGCGAATAAAATCACACCATTTGTTTCCAATATTGAAAATTCATTTGCAATGAATTGTGAAAACTTATTTATTAAATTTGTTCCCCATGTAATCTTCCATTGTCTAGATCAAGACACTAGGCGACATTTCGAAACGTCATTTGCAAGAACACAATTACCCGAGATATCTCAATTATTTGAATTTCTCCACAGTCAAACTAGAATTCTTAGAACACTTGTTACAAACATACATAAACAAAAGGCATCGGTTTCGCTAAAATCCTTATTGAATACAAATCCTTCTCAAGATTTGTGTGCTATATGTAAAGAAAATCACCCAATACACAAGTGTGCAAATTTTCTAACTATTTCTCCTACTGAAAGGAAAAACCGGATAAAACAACTAAATCGCAGTTTTGATTATTTAAGATTTAATGTATTTCGTGAATGTCAATTATTGTCTACATGTACGTCGTTGACTGCAGTCACTTATTTCATCGGAAATGTAAACAATGCGTGCCCAGTACCTTTAGGTAACGCTATTGTTTACATGCAAAATAAACACAGTGCGTACGTACCTATACGAATTAGCCATAGCCACGTTTCTCAGGGCTGTGCCAAAACGCTTGTGTTATCTTTAAGGAAATATAATATTCCGTCAAATGGACATTCACTTTTCAACTTATCACATATCGTTCGTGGTAACCCAAGTGTTTTAAATATAGTTTTCGGATATATTAATTTCGGGAAAAGTAAATTAATTGATTCATCATCAACGTCATGTTTCATATTGTCAGATATGTCATTAAATAATATAATGAAAATATTTTGGAAAGTTGAGGAAGTGCCCGTCGCTTCTGATTTTATCAATGACATTATCAAAGCGGAAGATTCTGAATTATTCGAATGTAATTCTGAATATCTACAACCAATATTGAATTTTAACAAAATTTTGAATGTTAAAATGTTACGCGTGTTTTGGAATCCCAAAGTGGATTATCTTTTGATACCAAATTCGGCAGTATATTCAAAGCGGAATATATTGTCAATCTGGTGGTTGTTTCCTGTAATCCTTACTACAAAAAGGATTATCCAGGAATTTTCGAATCTTCGGGACTCCGAAGTACCACGACATATCGTATCTACGTGGATCAGCTTTGTGAAACAACTTCCATCGCTGCAACCCTTACGATTTCAACGATATTACCATGCGAACCTAGATAGTCATTGTATTCTCGTAGAATTTTGTGATGCATTCCAACTAGGTTATGCAGCAGTGATTTATTTAGTCGTTCGAAACAATAACTCTAGCCAGTTGTTGATGGCCGAATTCAAGGTCGTATCCTTAAAGTCATTAACAATCCCTAGATTAGAATTGTATGCAGCCGTGCTGTTATCAAAACATATAACAAATATATTGTCTTCAGCACCTTTTGCCGCGCAAATTGAAAAGGTTATCCGCTTCGCTGACACGACAATTGCCTTATCTTGGCTTCAAACGCCACCACTTTTATTCAAAACTTTTGTTGCGAACCATGTTGTTCAGATCCCTGACAACATGCCAAGAGCAATTTGGAACCATGTTATTTTTGAGGATAACATTGAGGACTATGGGTCCCTATGTACATTTCCTACTCATTTTATAAAACATGAACCATGGCCTTTGGGTCTGCCGAGGCTCCGTGATCCTATCGAGGATTGGTCTTCGGTGAGGCCGCCAATTAAGCCGCCATGGCGTACGGGTCTGCTGAGGCTCCGTAATCCTGTCAAGGATTGGCCTTCAGTGAGGCCACCAACTAAACCACCGTGGCTGACGGGTCTGCTGAGGCTCCGCGATCCTGTCGAGGATTGGCCTTCGGTGAGGCCACCAATAAAGCCGCCGTGGGCTTTGAGTCTTGCGAGGCTCCGTAATCCTGTTGAGGATTGGCCTTCGATGAGGCCACCAATTAAACCAGCTAAACCACCGTGGCGTTCGGTTCTGCCAAAGTTCTGTAATCCTATCGAGGATTGGCCTTCGGTGAGGCCATCAACTATTCCAATCAGTGAATTGCCGGAAATTCAACCCCTTAAATCTACAGTTTTTAGTGCAGAAATAAAATCCTTTTCTTTTATAGTAAAGTAAGATTAATTATAATTTTATAGTAAAGTAAGATTAAATTAATTAATTCCCCATCATCAAAATTGAAGATAGTTATTTCTAGGACACTTAGGTGCAAAACAAATGTCTGTTTTACGTAAGTAATGCGGTACTTATTATTCAAGAACTTGACAACGCGCTCATGAAGATGGTTAAACTCGAACAAGAAGATTATTTTCATAATGATCTTATACTTTTAACTTCCAACAAAATGTGTACTTCTGGCCTTCAAAAGTTACAACCTTTTATTGATTCCCAAGGTATTCTCAGGGTGGGCGGTATGCCACCAAATTCTGCACTCCTATTCGAAAGTAAACATCCCGTTTTACTACCCAAGCCTAGTTATTTAATCGAGTTGTTAATTAATTAATATCACTGTGCACATCTTCATGTAAGCCCGCGTACTCTCCCATTTCTTATTCAACGCAATATTGGATCATGTCCGGTCGTACCGTCATTCGATCTCAATTATAAAAATGTTTCACATGCCACAAGTTTAAGACCATCACACATCCACATATGATAGTGGATCTACTATCCTCTAGTGTCCGACCTAATCGTCTCTTCTCTCGCGTAGGCGTCGATTTTGGTGGACATTTTTTGCTAAAATATCATAAACGTCGTGAAGCAAAAACCACCAAGGCATTTTTATGCCTCTTTGTCTGCATGGCTACTAAGGCCTTGCACCCTGAGATCATGTCAGATCTCTCTACTGATGCTTTTATTGCATCTTAACCCTACTCACAAATCGACGGGGTTTGTGTTGCGGTGTCTCCGTGACTGCGGACATAATTTTGTAGCAGCAAAGCAATATCTAACTGGGATATTCAAATCTTTCTATTTTTTTCTTTAATTTAATGTAATATCAGATGACAAATTATGTCGCTACATACATAAGAAAACCTACAAGTCTCCCGGCCAAGATCGAACTCTCGCCGTTCATCCCGGGAAAAATGATATTGTTCAAATCGGAACAATTAGAACAAGTAAAGACGTCTTGTCCGCCCAGCGGTCAAGCTAGGTTATAATATATATTGTAACTCATTTGAATTCAATACTCAGCAATGTTCTTATCGTAGAGCTATCCGTAATAGGTTGCACTATTACGCTGAGTATTACACTCGTACAATATTGTGTTTTTGTATAGTGCTTTATTGTAATTTTATTAATTGTATTTTATATTGTAATTTAATACAATATTATTTTACTTTTCATTATTTTTTTTCGTTTCTTTATTGATGATTGATTACACAGAAGACAGCCAGTGTGCTAGCGTTCAATGATAATCTTATAATTTAGTAATATAATTATAGGATAATTTCTTTATTTTCTTTTATTGATAACATAGTACCGTAGCTACTTTTGTTGTTATACTGTTTTTTGGTTATTAATTTTATTCTAAAATTAGGTGGGCGGAATGTTGGCGCAACTATGCATGTATATACCTACCTTCCTTCCTTCCACCTACCTATCCCTTCTGACTACCCACCTGTGGACAATACTTTGTGGGGACAATAACTACATGTGTATTGAGTCTGTTTTTGTGCTCAATGCAGTAAACATCGACCTTGTGAAGTCTGTTTTTGTGCTTCATGCAATAAACATCGACTAAATACGGGAGTCTGCTTTTGTATTGTGCAATGGTCGCTTGGACCTCTCCTTACTAAACATCGACTCTTAAGAGATATTATGTGTGCTGTGCAGTGTGTGATTAATCATCCCTCGGCGCTATAATATGCATTAAACCGGACACTAGTGCAAGTGATAACCAGTGATATCATTATCAAGAACAAAGACTAGGAAAGCAGGGTAAGCCAGAATTCCTTCCAGCATCCGAAATACCATCCCAATAGTTGTGTCACGCCACCTCATATTTATTTTGATACAGTCCATTCCTCAAGATTCGCATCTTTGCGAGTACAGTTTGTTTTTACTATCTCTTCTGTCTTATTAAACTACTCTCGGAAAAGGAAAGAAATCTCTTTGGTATTAATTATTTTAAAAATTCTGCCTCCACTGACTTCTCCACGAAAAACGACAAATTTACATACCAAATAAAGCAAGAAGGTTACTTTCGGTATATTTATGTTAGGTTAATAATTGGCTTACCTAAGTAAACGAATATAAATAATGGTAGCTAATTATAAACAGCCTTTGCTATGTGAGAGGAGAAAATAGATGCGCACGAGAGTGCATACAGAATAACATCATGAATTAATTAAAAGTGTAATTAATTCACTATGTAGGCTGCACAATCACATTCCAATCCTTTATTTCACTGGATTTATTATTAATTTATTTACGCTTGAAATAAATTTGATTCAAAATTCCGAAAATGAAATAACGGAAATTATAAACTCTCACTCACTTAAGCAAAAAATGGAATAAATTACGATACTCCCGATACAAGAGTATTAGTGAACCATTTTTGTAAATATTTACTGATTTTTCGATTTGTCGGGTGAAATACAATGCCAATACACGTCAACATTATTTTCAATCTGAAACCATTATTGTCACTACTGTTACTTTGCTACACGGAATCATGGAAAAATCTCGTTATTTTGTGAAATGGCACGTATTTGGAATTGGCAAAAAAGGTACCCATTCTGCTTCCATCCACCATTCAATTCCAGTCTTTTGATACCGCCCCTTTCATAATCCGCCTCATAAAGTTGCCAACGTTTGATGTAGTAGGTGTATACTTATGCTGGCCACCACTTTGATTGCAACTTTAATAAAAATAATAGTACAGTGAACGAAACGAGCCAAGCTACAATATAAAAAAAAGAAAAATTCTTTGTTTGTAACTAAGGATCGAACTCGGGAGCGTTCTGGAAGAGACGTTCATGTCGCGCAACCAGAGATGATGTTAATAACACGTGGGTTATTTTTATTACATAGAAATGAACTTACTTTCATTTTCACTGGATTTAAAAAAGTCGAATTACAATTACTACTTGGATTATTGGTTTATTTGTTTATTCATACATACACAGTACGTTTTGACTCAAGTTAGAAGGTATACTAAGCTATCAAAATTGTCTATTATGCATTAATCCAGTGCTTACTGCAGTATGGCATTATTGGGTGGGGAGGGGCCTTCACGGCATCCTTACAGCCCATAATTAGATACACAATTCAAAGAATAATTATAAAAACCATCCTTAGGAAACCATTTGACTTCCCAATTTTAGAGATATTTGGGAATTTAATGTACCATCTGTCACAGAATTGTATAAGAGAAACGCAATATATCAAATATACAAAGAATATTTAATCCCAAAAATTCACCCCTCAGATAGCATAAGCAATAGATTCAAAACTAATGGCCTAATAACCACCCTTATGCTTAGAACGACCACGGCTCAGCACCACGTGAGATGGTGCAATATATTATTGTCAAAAAATAAAAAATAGTGTTACCGAAGCTTTAAAATATAAACAATTAAAAAGCCAATTAAGTCCCTGAAATTAGATAATGATAATATATTGTACCCTTAATTTTAATTGTACGTCATCTGCACTATCTAATATGAAAAAAAGTATTATTAATTGTTATTGTCCCTCGATAACTTTTTTTTTCTAAATTGTTTACCTATGTTAAATTATCTTTATATTTATTTCATAAGTTTTTGATTGTTGTTTAGATGTTTCATTAGAACATTATTTTCTTTGCAATGTCAATACTCCTCCCATGAACATGAGCTCCTCGAGCTCTACTAATAGAGTAGTAGAATAATAATGATGAAACATTGTATAACTTTGCATATTGCAATCATTGGTAATGTTAAAAACATTTCTAGCATTAGTAGTAAATAAATATAAAAAATAATTAAATAATTAAATGGATAATGCATCTATCACGAAAGTCCATGGTTCTTAAAACTCCACTGATGAATGTATAATGATAAAAAAACTCTTGTTTCGATAGCTATAATCACCGATTAGAGGAGTATACTATTTTAGGTTTTGAAGTAAAACTTGGGGGGTAAGCTGGCGAATGCGTTACGAAAAGTGTAGTTGAACGTTACGAAGTGCGAGGCGAACGGGCTGTATCACACTGTGGGAGCAAGAAAGAGCAGTACGCGCGCACATTTTCTTTCTTTCTTCCTCTCAAAGCCAGTGCATGAAATACTTCAGTCAGTATTTTAAAATACCAGTGCCACGCCAAACGTGGGGGAGAGCGGACGTCGATGCGCACGGCTTAATTGGGCGAGGCGAATGATAAAAAATTTAAATAAATATTTGTAGAAAATTAATATATGTACATATTTTATACATATAAACATATATATATATATATACATATAGATGGAGCTAAAGAAGTTTTACTTCAGTCGTGTGGTCTAAAGCACACTTGTATTTTTTATAAATATGCGATTTATAAAAATCGTAGCAAGGAATGTGTGACTGTGATACAGTTTTTTTTTTTTTTTTTTTAAATGTTTCTTTATTCTTTGAATGGTAAATATAACATTTGTAGATTTTATGGCCACCATAATAGGCACATGCCCGTGTTAAGGTGGCCTAATAAGTTGGTTAATAAGTCCATAATTGAAGCAGTAAAAAATTAAAAACCACATAACACATAGTAACTACGCTGGACTAAAAATGGATACCTACGCATTTTAGCTAACAAGTATGCCCCACCATGTTTTTAATTCAAAATTATGTCGACATAACAACGGACGTCTATGACAAGCGGAAATCCCTAGTTGTTGCAATACACACTTGCGTAATAAGGCACACCCCACACCGTGACGTAATTTCAACACTCATTGGGTAATTGATAAGCAAGAATAATTTATTTATTGGCTTTATTAAGTATTGATTCAGTTGATGGTGCATGTCTTTATATATTCTCATAACTTTCCTTTCTTTGGTCTTTGGTTCTATATGCCCAATTCATCTAAGCGTCCTTTAATTTATATATTATCCATTACGCTTATATATTTTTGCCATATTACATCCACACATGGCTTGCTGAAGAATGGTTTGTACTATGTCCTTTTTTGGGTTTTTTAAAGCTGTGAATTCAGTAATATTAATTATATTTTTATCTACTATGTCCGCATACAAAAATACAAATTTTCAGCGGGAACTTACATTATGAACATCTCTTTGATTCTATCTCCACAATAAAAAAACTCAAACTTCAAACCTCGTTTTCTCGATACGAGTTTTTCTTGACATTGTCAGGCCAATCCTCAGTGAGCAAATATGCCTCACGGATCTGATTTCTACAGAATTTAGTCGATGTTATGAATTTTAAGGTTGAAATTATTATTTAAAGAGTAATAAAGCTAATGAATACAATATTATTGCCCACCAGTCAGGCACATCTATATAGCCAGGTACTTTCCCACCTTCCTCTTTCCTATCTCCTTACGACAGTTGGCATTTTCAACTATTCATTTTGGGACCATAAGATAAATATTTTAACACTCTGGGGATTCGAAATTAGACTATAACTTCCGGTAAAACTCTTTAAAATCATGTATGTTTTCCGAGACAAAATTTTATGTGTCAGAACGGTGCGTCACACTTTTGACACAAGGTAATTCACAATATTTAAAAAATGTGGTGAATCGGCACTATAAATACAGCGCCTGAGAAAGAAAGGCCCTCTTTCATAACAAACACTGGTCGGAACAACCCCTCACCTGAGCCCTTGCCTCGGTCTTTACTGAACTTCCTGCCTCCTACCAAGCCTTTGAAGTCACTGCACCCACAACCCCTGGCTATCTTGCTCCTGGATCCCTGGCCCGAAGCCCCCTTTGCCCGGACCCACGCATCTCTATTCTCTGATGATGACGCCTGAGCCCCCTTGACTCGGGTTTCCTGAACTTGATGATGCCCACCAAGCTTTTGAAGTCGCTGCACCCACAACCCCTTGCCATCTTGCTCCGGGATCCCTAGCCCGGAGCCTCCTTTTGCCCGAACCCTTGTATCTCTATGTTCTGATGATTGACGCTACATCTGTCATTTGACGACAACGTTGAAAGACGCGTGCTACGCAAAACCCCGCCCAAAATATTGCAGATCTCTTAGCGACCCTGAGGCTTGCGCTACCAGTGAGATCGGCGGAGATCGTCCCGACCACGTGTTATGACATCTGACATGGAATGGCAAGCTGATCGATTCGTGACAACCGTCCCAGCCGATGCTGAAGCTGGTGTTAATAATTCAGCAACCCATGGCCACGTGCCACATCCACTCTTGAGTTTGCTGCAACCGTCCCAGCCGATGAAGCTGGTACCGGATATTCATTAACCTATGACCACGTGTTATGACATCCCAGCCGATGAAGCTGATACCGGATATTCATTAACCTATGACCACGTGTTATGACGGCCCAGCCGATGAAGCTGGTGCCGGATATTCAGAAACCTATGACCACGTGTTATGACATCTGACATGCAGTAGCAAGCCGATCTACTTGTGAGCTTGCTGCAACCGCCCCAACCAATGAAGATGGTCTCGGATATTCAGGAACCTATGTGTGATATCACGTCTGACATGATGAAGCTGGTACCGGATATTCATTAACCTATGACCACGTGTTATGATGGCCCAGCCGATAAAGCTGGTGCCGGATATTCAGGAACCTATGACCACGTGTTATGACATCTGACATGCAGTGACAAGCCGATCTACTTGTAAGTTTGCTGCGACCACCCCAGCCAATGAAGCTGGCGCTGGATATTCAGGAACCTATGTCAACGTGTTATGACATCTGAAACGCAATCACGAGACTAGTCTTCTCGTGAAAACTGCGACCGTCTCTGCCTAGGATGCTGATGCCGGATATGTAGCAACCCGCGACCACGCAATGACAAGACTAATCTCCTCCTGAGTTTGCTGCGACCGTCTCGGCCTTGGATACTGATGCCAGATATGTAGCAACCCGCGACCACGTATTATAAGATCTGACACGCGAAGAAAAGAGATACGGCCAGCCTCAAATGCTGTCCCCTGGATACATAACAACCTGAAAACAGACAACATCTGGAGCGCAGCTCGTTTCTGATGCTAGCTGCACTCCTGGCTAAACTGGGCAACTCACCCTAACTCTAGAATCCACCTCACCATGCGTGACGAAAGGTGCAATAGCACTCCACCTTACAGTTGTGTAAAAATGTCTATGACATACATTGTATGTCTATGGTATGATCCGAAAACAATAACTCGGAAATTATGTCAACCAGTGACCTTCTTAATAAATACTGGTTAAAAAAATATTGTTTTAATGCAAATAAAGAACATAATATATGCGCAGTGCCTGGAATTTTAACAGCTGTTAAAGCGACAAAACATCTCCATCAAGACGTCGCCATAGCCGGGCGTCTCTGCGTGTCAGCGCCTATTATTTAGAGTTTTTTTTCACTCAGGCTAAAAGGTCTTGTACAATGTCTTTGAAACAATCATCCTGAAAAACAATTAACTTGTCAATTAGCTTTAATCGAGGTTCTTCGTTATCCCGTGTGAATTAATAAACGAAAGCATGTTTGTAAGGGGAAAATAAATTTTTAATTATTTTCTTTAAGAATTCCTGCCTTTTATATAAATAGGTCATTAACAACAGTAATTAACTTCAAAACAAAATAATGGAGCGTACTTTAATTAAATTCGGGTAAATGTGAGATGTTTATATTTAACTTTTGTCAACATACGAATTACAGAGTTCGAAGCGTTTCACGTAAACACTTTCAAGAAAATTCTCTTTACACAGACTTGCAAATTTCGCGTCTCATACAAAGTAGGAACTAAATTTTCATTGGAGGACACGAAAACTGTTTTTCCTTGAAACCACGGGGAAAATATTTTTCTTTAATCTTTTTAAGAGATTTAATATGCCACTTCTATTAGATGTGTATATTTGCTCAGAAGCATCGCAGTACCCTTATTAGATAACACAACCGGTTTTTATGCTTAATAATTATAATATTTTTGCGAAAAATCACCTTAAAAGAGCTGTACAAATATATAATGATAAAATTTCTACAATGTTCTGTCTCTTTGCTAAGTACAGACTGGACAAACTAGTATAACAATTTATGGCTAACAGATTGCATCCACGCACCGGTTTGTCGATCACTAATACCAAACTATACAGGGTGTCCAGGGGTAAAGTGCAGTAACTTCGGGGGATGATTCTATATTATGATAATATAAGTAAAAAAGATGAATGACTTTTTTCGAAATTTCTACTTTTTAGGTAAAACGATAAAATCAGTCCGTCGTATGCGGCCAGCACTTCGTACTATTTTACACTTTTACGATACGGGAGACTAACAACAATCCAACGTCGCGAGAGAATTTTTAACAGGTACGCCCTTTTGCATGGGAAAAAAAAGTTGGAATTTCGAAAAAATCATTTATCTTTTTTACTTATATTATCATGCAGAATCACCTCCCGAAGTTACAGCACTTTACCCCCGGACATAGGATGTCCGCCGACAGATTTTATACTTAAAAAAATATGATAAATTAAAAATATGAATACAATGAAAGTTATTTATTTATTATCTCACATAAGAATAATGCGAACTTTAGTTTTAAAAAATCAATCTATTCTAGTCCTTCTAGCCGCAAATAGTCTTGCAATATTTCCTTCATGTCTGCGAAAACTCTCTTGCAAAGTTATGGACTGATAGCTGCATCTCTGGTTGAATATTTTCTTGTAGGGCCTCTATCGTTGATTGCTGTATACGCGAGATAAAGTCGTAAGGGGTCAGATCAGGTGGTCTAGGGGCCAGGCTATGTCGCCGAAGCGACAAACCAATTTTCCAGGAAAAAGCTCTTTCTCTTTAGTCTTTGCTAGCGGTGTGAGCTGTGGCCCCATCCTGCTGGAAATGGGTTCTGTTATTGTAACCGATATGACGATGAAGCTCCGGTATAAAAAAATTGACCAGCATCGCGCGGTTCCGTTTTTCTAAACTTCTGTACCCACGCCCATATCAATTGATTCAACGGGCCATCCTTCAATCGTCGGATATTAAAGTGAGAACAAAATCATTGCAAGAATTTTTGCGGCTAGAAGGACGCCGTTTGAGTGGAATGATTTTTAAAAACTAAAATCCGCATTATTCTTATGTGAGATACTACATAAATAACTTTCATTGTATTCATATTTTTATTTTATTCTTCATATGTACAATGCATTTGAACAATGAACGCTATACTGCATTCAAATGTACATAATATATTATTATGTATTTATATTCTGCACAGGCAGATAATATAACGGATGACACCGATTTCCTATACGTAGAAAGCCAAAAATAAATAAATAAAAATAAATCATTGCAGGCTTCTTCCAGTAAAACAAAAACAAAAATATATCAGTAGCGTTTTAAAACCAAAACCTTGAAAAAATATAAGGATTCAATTAAAATGAATGCAACAATTAGACCGCTCACTTATTACATTTTATAATATTGTTATAATATATTTTGTGATTCGAATAAGCCACAAATTGTACGCTTAATAATCATTTTTGATTACTTGCCACAAATCTAAGCACATCGTATCGAATTATGCTGAATACGTTTTTATCGTATTTTGTATCTCGGAATGGTTAAAAATATCGTTTTTATAGCACTAGACAATAATATTGTTATGTAATATTATTACCTCTGATAAGTGGCAAATATAACAAGACAAGCTTAGGATAGCACAGTCTCTACTAGAAGTATTGTGAATCTCTCTCTTGTTTAGAAGTATTATGTTGCTCTGAAATTAAATAAGCATCAACGAACGTGTCAACTAGACACGTTTTTAGATTTTCACGGCCAAAAACGGACACTGCAACGCTGTCCGAAATGTCGGCTAAAGAAGGAGGTAGCACAACACGGCATAACACCCTAAAAACAAACAACGAAAAAGTGTCAACTAGACGTTCAAGTTTTTATTTTACTTACCAAGAAAATAACTTGTAAAACAATATGTTTCGAAAAAGTCATAGTTAATTACAAATTCCCATAGAAAAGCAAACTTAAAAGAAAATAGGGTTTTTGCCAAGTTTTACATTCGTGATAATTCGGCAACCCCTATATTTTTTTTAAATTTTCCTTAGCGGATTTTGAAACAAAAAAGCATTTAAAAGTTGGTGGAAATATTATTAGTCTCTCACAATTGTTTTCAGGAACCTACTTATATTTTTTTTTGCACAGAAGGTTTCACCGAATGAAAGATGATTTTCTCACAGCCAGGCTTTGAGGGTGTTAAAATTCAGCAGCTAAGCTCGGGGCTGCGAGAAGGGATGTTTATGAAATTCAGTATATAATTTATACACAAATGGTACAAAGCTCTGAGCACTCACGGCTCTGAGCACGGAAGTGTTGTTTTCAGGAGCGGATGTACAACCCGTTGTCTTGGAAGAAGCAAATACAGTTTCGAATTAAACGGAAATCGTTCGGGCGGAATTAAAGCTGACGGGACGTCCGATAATTTATTGCGCGAAGTAAATAATTGCCTGTTTTCTGTTAATAAATAAATCTCGAAGGGAAATTTACGAAATTGGTTTAGCTTGGAAAAATAAATTAACGAACCAAAAAAAAAAATAATAATCGAACCGTCATATAGGTATTTAAATTTCTTTTAATATTTCTTTACCATATATTTAGTGTTTTCAAAAAGTCTCGATTTTTTAAACTATCTGCAATTTTCAGCGTTTGGCCGCCTTTTCTTTTAACCTTATCGGTTTTTCTTTAAATTATTTAACAACATAATTCCAAATGCTATGTACCTACGTAACTTTCAAAAATACAAAAATACTTACTATTTTCAGTACGGTTTAATAAGTGGTCAGAATTATTGCCTTCCATGCGGCTTATCGGGGTTCGATTCTCGGCCGTGGCAAATTATTACCTTCCATGCGGCTATTACACTTAATAAAATATATTTATTACATTAACTTGGTAGCATGGAATTATTTGGGCAATGTGAATAACATCAGATTTAACTTATATATACCGTCGCGAGTCATGCACGTGATTTAACTTAATTTAACTTGCACGTGATTTAAATTAATTTAACTTGCACATGATTTAACTTAATTAACTTGCACGTGATTTAACCTAAAAATAATAATTTAATTATACTTTCAACTTAATGAGTAGAACCTTCAATTGTAATATTTTAATTAATGAAGACAATATAAGCGATATTTAATCGAAAATAGGAAACAGAAATATCAGAAAAAGATAAGGTCACACCAGATAATACATTTTCTCAGATTTTATCTCTCACATATTCTGCGAACTAGAGAAAATTGATCTCATACAATGCAACATGTTCATATTAGACATTTGCTGGTGGCAGTAACTAGTTTTGTTTAATCTGAGTATTGTGATGTTAATTATTAAGTGTGTTAAAAAAGTTTTACATCTGTGGTGACAAATAATTATTGTTAAACAATATAATCAAGGTTCGAACAAACCCACTGATCTATTCAACTAACTTTTTGAAATCCTGCACGTTACTTGCCTTCATTGTTTTCACAAGCAATATTTCTCAATCTAAAGTTTTACGGTCGTAAAATATTTTATTATGATTGAATAATTCACAATTCTCTAAAGTACGATTTTGTCAAAACTTTAGTTCCGATATTTTACGTTAGAACGCTCGTACATCATATTTATTAGAATGGATAGATAACAAGCGGGAGCACTGAACAGGATATCATTAGAAGTATAAAGAAAAATTATTAGAAACGTGAGTGAAAAATTATATGGCCTAAAAAAAAATAGTTATATATAAATTTTGAATGCTTTGGTTTTTTTTAAATTTATTTTGCGCAGAATCAGTAAAATGTCATTTAAAAACGATTATAACCGTAAGAGACTACAACGATCTGCGATTGTTCGGTGGGTTCTGACAACTGTTCTGTTGTGGTTCTGTTTTTAGACCACTTCCTCACGGGTTGGTCGTTTGCGAGCTTGAAGAATGCGGTCTATTTTGCGCGACGTTTTATTATGGGATTTGTTGATTTCATATCGACTCGTATTACTTACTTACTGTTAACCGATAAAACCGAGGACGTCAAGTGTTAATGACAGATTTCGATTTACATATTTAATAAAAATAAAATAATATTACTGGTATTTAAGAATGTGAACATTTATTAAAAAATCACTAGAATTCATTGTTACATAAAACCCTTTTACTTTTAGCCTCCAGACAGACCAACAAAAATTGCTCTTTAAAAAAAATTTACGACATTCAAATAATGTTTGATCAGTTTCATCTGAAGTGAGCATCTACCTTACTTCTATCGGTTTATCTCTTCATTGGGTGGAGGAACAAGTTAAAGGACGTCTACACGAAGCAAAATACAAATTGCGAGAGTTTCTTCCAGAATCATCGATTAGAAATCGGATAAATGTGAAAGAATCGAATATAGTACTAGTACGAGTATGGTACCATGTCAAATATTACATAATAATATCTGCTGACGTTTCAAGATTCGAGGAGTTTAAATTACTCACTGATACGGTGATGGACGAGAGTAAGACGATGGTTCTCATGTAGCATAAAAGTTATACGATTTCCAGAAACATTTAAAGGGACAATATTTGACTTCGATGGGAAGAAGGCTCAGATAACTAGGGTCAGATTGTCAAAGCACGAAGCATCTCCGGACACCCGATACAAACTCTGTTGAGTTGTGAACACCTCACAAGAGTCCCAGCTGCTCCCGTTCGGAGCCAATGCGACTATGGCATCCCCTATTGGGGAATGTTGTGAGGCTTTTAAATTTTTGAAACTGAATTTTTTTAATAAAATAAAACAAACTATTTGTTTCTCAAATACACTAAAACAAAAAACGCTCTTCCAAAATGCAATGAAAATTAGGGTTTTTGTATCGTTGAGAATACAACCAATTTCTACAGCAACCCAATTTTGTGCAACGAATAAAAAAAAATAAAAAAATATATATATTTTCCAGTCAAGTAACTATAAAAATAGTTCATGGTATATTCGATAATGAATTCGGAATGTGCTACAGTTAAATTCGCATTGCCTTTAATAGCGTTAATTTGTAAAATGAAAGTATCGTGTTTCCATTAAAAAAACGTTGGATGTCTGACGGATAGTTATAGATTTACGTTTTTTTTTTCAGATACTTCAAAATTTTTTTCAAATTTAAAACTATTTCTAGTGTCCAGACCTTCAAACGACCCAGACGCAGATAAATCACAAGAATCAGGGAGAACGCGATGGGCATCAAACCGCAAACGACCACTTTATTTTCATGTCTTTCCATTTAACACTCCGTTGTCCAGACCCCAGACAATCTTGTGATTTTAGAGTAAAAATCTCAATCAGTGCAAGCTATTTTTTTTTTAATTTCCTTTATTTTTTCCCATTTTTTTACATGTTACAGTTATAGTTCAATAATAATAAGGGAAACCCACTAAGGCGCAGCATGTGCGTGGGTAATATAAGTCTTTACATATTATGTTTGTACCTAAAATTAACAGAGTACATTTGCGTAGTATTGCGAAAGGTTTTCCCAACAAGAACCGCTGAAAAATAATTACAAAACCTCGTCAAAATTTTATAAAATTAAATAGAAAAAGATGGAACCGATGAGCTACAACTTCCTGAATTTTGGATGGCTTCCGACCAAATGACCATTGAAAATACAGATACATTTTTAGATTTTTACGGCCAAAAGCATTTTCGTTGTTTGTTTTTGAGGTGTTATGCCATGTTGCGCTACCTCTTTCTTTAGCCGATGTTTCGGACAGCGTTGCAGCGTCCATCATCAGGGCAGATCCGGCACATTGTCGGATCTGCCGGATCTGCCCTGATGATGGACGCTTCAATGCTGTCTAAAACGTCGGCTAAAGAAGGGTAGCGCAACTCGGCATAACACCCCAAACACAAACAACGAAAATTGAAAATACACTTTTAATAAGTAGAAAAGCATCACTCAATTTTGAAAACCAAAATTTATTTATCAAAACTAAACTACAGAGGCGCCTCAAAGCTTCAGACCAAATAACCATTGAAAATACACTTTAAATAAGTAAAAAAGCATCACTCCATTTTGAAAAACAAAAATTTATTTATCAAAAATAAACAACAGAGGCGCCTCAGAAAATGAAAAGGTATTGGATTTAAAAAGAAAATTAAATATAATGGGATTTAAAAGGATGAAAGGGAGTGAAATATAATTATAAAAAAACTCATAAGTGCTCTTTTAAATATGAGTTAAATCATAATCTCTTTTAAATTACACATTAATAACAAATGCTTTAAAAAATATTTATAGTTTTTCAAAAAAATTTAACAGTAATAGTGAAGGAGAGATTTATTTTTAACAAGCTAAAAAGAAATAAATATGTAAAAAACACTTGGGAAACATGTTGATTTGCCGTGCCATTAATTTGACAGTGGAAAACACCATAGGAAAATGGACATCAACATCGCCAAACGAATTATATTAAGACGGAAAAGTCTTTGTGGGTAGATGTTTTCTTCAGACAAATACGTTGTGGTGGAAATTAACGTTATAAATGTCGAAATTAAAGGATGTGTCCACCAATTAATTCGGACTACTAGATAAACAAACAATAATTGATCGCGGCTATCCCCATCATGTGGACGTAATGATACAGTGTCGCACCCGAATTCTGAGAATACATCCTTCTAAAAATATGTGTGGGGCGTGAATTATGTATTGAACGAAATTTTTATTTATATCATACTCATGTCTATATTTACAGCCTCGTTTCTCAGAAAAAAGCTCTTATTTATATAATAAATATGCAATAAAAAAACATAAGCAATCAAGTGAAAAAATCAATAAAAATATTTTTGAGATACAAAATAGTTATTTTAGGTAAATTTTTCTTAAAAACTGATTTTAGTATATGTTTGTAGTGTCCTTGAATGACACGTTGTTTCAGCTGATTTTGATAGATGCCATAAGGCTTTGAGTTTACGCCAAGTTCCAACAGATGTCCAGTACTAAGAGCAGACACACCCGAGCGGTTCAGCTCAGTCGTCGATCCCGAACAAGCACAGATTTAATTACGAAGTTATGAGAAGTATAATACAACGTAAACATGTAAAGATAATTAATAAACCAGTTTGTAACTAGGAACTTTTTTAATTGAAGATCCCCAACACAATTCGACCCTTTGGAATAACAAGGTTCCATCTGTTGCGTTAACGTCAAGCGATAATGAACTCTAAGGTAGCTTACCATAGATCCCATAATCGCGTGACGTTTCCGCAACAGATGGAACCTTGTTATTCCAAAGGGTCGAATTACTTATGTCTGGTTGTGGAAAAGACAGACATATGATAAATATTAAATAAGCAATATAATCTTATCAAGGGGGAAAAAATCGAAGTTTTCTGCTCAAAATAGAATAGTAAGTTAAAAATGTTCATTTTCTAATTGAAAAATAAAGCCATTTAATTAAACGCTTTATTTTGAGAGCATTTTATATCAACTCAAATTTTCTTACTGGAATATCAAATTATATTATTATTCAAACAAAACAAATTGTTGGCGAATTATTGCTGTTTGCTCTGCAAGTTTAATTAAGTATTTTTTTAATCGGCGTGCTGTGACCCCCATCGATAGACATCTGAAATATTCTGAAATTTCGCGCCGACATTTTCCATCGTCTTATTGTTTGCGACAAAATCGAAAATCTCTGTCTTGCGAATTTATTCCAAAGTGCGCACGACCAAATTTAAATCTCACTGAGGCATGCTAATTTTGTTACATTGTTTTCGTACGAATTCATCAAAATATCGAGGGTAAGATCTCAAAAGTGCCTTCGAATAAAAATAGATTTTTTGATAAATACAAAATGTTTGTTACTAGAAAAAATAAACAAATTCTCCAGGAACAAATAAAAAAGGGAATCATTTATTGTTCTCATGATAATATAAAATAGCGTCTTACTTTTCTATATATTTATATTTATTATATATTGTATAATTTATACATTTTCTGGAGTTTTTCAATTTGGTTTCATTGGTACCTTCTCCTCGATTTATAAAATCAATGAAAGACATCCTTGAAATTATAAAATTTTGAGAGAACATGTAAATTATTGATACTTCAGTCGTGCTGGATTTGTCATTCAACATTTACCAACCAGATTTTGCGAAAAACCCGGTTTGTAAAGATAACTACATTAATTTTAAAAATGACAACCCCATTCGATGCCAGTTTTTTACTATTTAGCATTAACATTTTGTGCAATGAAATATTCTAAAAAACCTGCATAACGTACTTTGAAACTGTCATCCAATTTTCGATCACAAATCGTAATGTCTTTTAATTATTTATATTAGATAAAAATATCTTAATATGTTATATTGGTAAACATACATTATTATTGTATTAAAGAGAGATATTAGTTAGTTTTCCATGCCTTTTCGTTATGGTAATGTAATATTTGATTAAACAATTTTGTTTTATTTTATTTGCCAAACACAGTAATAAAATCAATGTATTTGTGAAGTTTAAATTGCAGGTGCATAAAAGTGGTTTTAATAATCAATAAAGTTTTCACCATTCCACCAATGAAGAAGGGCAATAATTATTATTTATACAATACAATACAATAAACGACATTGACCTTTCATAACTGAGCCCTTGACCCGAATAATGTTGTATCCAACAATATTCTTGTTCGGGGAAAAATGGAAAAAACGAAACCCATTATGTTTATATATTTAAAATACAATAGGCATACAATTCTTAAGACTTTTAAAAGAAAAGTCGTGAAAAAAAGCTATTAAATTAGAATTTATTAAAAGAATTTGTGCTTAATTCGTGGCAAAATCTTGTAATGAAAATTTCACATACATCATTATTCCACTAACAGGTTTTTTTTTTACTTTTCTGAACCTCAAGAAAGCACCATGCTCTTCTAACATCAATTTTAGTATGGCATTGATGCATTTGAGCTTAAAAAGAAAAAAAAAACTATATAAATAAATTAAACTATTTACAATCGAGATTTTGTCTTGAGATCAACATACAACATTATTCCACAAAACTGTTTCAATGTCTAAAAAATAGCTTGAACAATATTTTTTCCGGACGAATTGTACTTTTATGCATTCTTTAGTTGAAGCCATAATACGTTCGTTTTCTCCATTTATTTCCATGAATTAAACCAATCTCCGTGATTTCGATAAACGGTTTTATACAAAATTCTTCCACAAACCGACATTTAAATGCTGTCACAGGCCTAAACACAATTTCATTACCATAACCCCTACCTTAAACGATGCATAACAATATGCCCAACATTATTCCTTCAATAACTCAACATCGATAATTTTGTTGGATACAACATTATTCGGGGCAAGGGCCATTATTGATTGACACAATAATATAGACATGAGAGTGAAAAAGAGGAAAACAGGATAATAAAAATTATATAATGCTATGCTGGCAAGCTAATTCTAACCTAATAATTACCAATATATGATTTTACTAGCTTCTGCCCGCGACTTCGTCTGCGTAGAATTCGTACTTCGAGTAATCTATTTTCTTTTCCTAGGTCGCATCGACGTTTGTACAAAAATTCTTAACCTATTTATTAAAAATATCTATAATTCCTGATTCGATTTAAAGTATTAGGCCAGGACTTCAAATAAATTCACTAATTTAAATATTTTCTGAAATAGAATTTTGTGCGATATCATTGTTTTGCAAAATGTCATTCTCAAATTTTGACATTTTTATTAAACAATAATTATTATTTTCAATATATTGAAAATAAATAGCTAGCTTTATAAATTATAGCTTACATGTTATTCTGATGTATGAGCTATATTATTGTAAAGTTTCATTAAAATCCATTCAGTAGTTTTTGCGTGAAAGAGTAACAAACATACATATATCTATACAAACTTTCGCGTTTATAATATAACTAAGACTAAGATATACAATAATAAAAATCGTGATACCATTTCCATAACCCACGGCAGGTTATGGAAATTAAGATTATGGATAAGACATATCCACTTGATTAGTCATACATCTCCGAAAAATCAGAATTTGAGTTGAGTATGCAGTAATTAATATGTATAAGTGTACCCTATATCAAGTACAATACTCAGATTACTTATAAAAATCACCAAATCAATTAATTATAATGGAGAAAAACTTTAAGAGATTTTCAAATAATTTTGATTTTTTTTTGAGTAGTAAAATATTTTAAAATATCTTTCTAATCTTCCGAAATAACATTACTTTATATCTTATTTAATATTTAAAAAAAAATATATATATTTTATTTATGGTGAGCATTCTAATATTGCTTTCCTCATTACCTAAAACAAAGTATTTGGAGATGTCTGATTAATTTATTTATTTTTAATTTTTATAGAGAATACCTCAAGAGTCCCAACTGCTCCCGCCTGGAGCCAGTGAGACTATGGCACCCTCAATTGGGGTATGTTGTGAGGCTGAAGGTAAATGGGGAAAGGGAGGAGATAGGGAAGGAGAGGAAGGTGGGGAACTACCTGGCTATTCAGATCTAGTCACTAAACATGGCTAAAGCCATTATTAAGCAACGTTTCAATTCTTAATGGTGGTCTTACACCAGGGCAATATTGAAAGTATCTTCCACTATGGAACGTGCCGCAAATATAGTATATATTATTTTTATTAATTAATTGTGAAATAACACAAATTAATTCGGTTGCGGGTTCAAACCCGCGACCTTCCGATTGGGAGTCAAGAGTCTTACCATTCAACCACGGACGGCCGTCAAATTAACTGGACTATCGGTATGTATCCAGCCTGTGTCGTTGATTTTCACACAATACATTTAATAAATCCCAATTTAGATCCAGATAATTTAAGATTGTTCTCATGATAATATAACGATAGCAATCAAGTCCAAAAAGCTTATTTTCAAGCTAATGCGCGTGTGTTCCCACAGAAATTGTTATAACTCCATTGTAGTTCTAGTTACAACCCTAAAATAAAAAGGTAATATATATATATTTATAAATGTGTAAAAAAATGGGGAGATAATGACGGTGTAATTATTATTATATCTTTCCTTCTCAATATATTTCATTCAGGGTCTAATGTTTTTCTAAGAAAGATGCAGTTGCACTTAGCACAAAAGCTCCTGAAAGCCAAGAACCCATCTGATTCGATAGTCTCATGATTTGAAACTACACCGATACAAAGAAAAATGTGACTAGACAGGCTGAAGGAGGCACTTAGGTCTCTATAAAGTATAAAGCTCCCCTTAGAGCAGGAAAGCCTCTAAAAAGCTCAGCATTCGATTACCAAAGCACATCCCTGCTAGTCCCGAATTGGATATTACCGCGGGGTAAAGGAAAGTTCCAAGGAAAAGGAAGCAAAAGCCTCAAGAGAAAATCACTTCCTTTACAGGGATCTTCGGAGGGTATTGCCTAAGGGTCTTGTACGTAATAGTGAGAATTTGTGTTATATCTTTAAAGTACCTTCAGTCATTTTATGGCTATTGCTTCTCTAGACTTTAATATAAATCTTTATAGGTACATACTGTAATTTTTTAAAGCTTCTATGGTTCGCTCATATCATAAGTTTAAACGATTATTTTTTACAAAAAAAAATGATTTTCAGTGAGGGTTTATTTATATTTATTTATTTGTTTGTAAGAAACAAGATAAATATATATATATATTTGGATGCCTGCATAGTAAAATCATACTAATAATAAATGAAGAGGGGTTAAATTTACAAGGAATAGATAATTGCCCTCCAAAATATTAGAAATTCTAACAACTAATTAACCAACTATCACGCCGTTTCCCCGCAGGAGTAGGAACAGAGGACGGGCCGCCAAACAACTCGGTCTTGGCACACACTCTTTCCCTCATCTTCGTTCATACATCGTTTTATACATACTTTTCTATTGAGTCTTTAGATGTATTTGACTCAAAAATCTGATTAATTTGATCTTGCCATATTTTCTTCGGGCGTCCCCGACTTCTTCTACCATTCACATTTACATCATATATTCTTATAATATTTTAATTAATGAAGATAATATTAGCGAAAGTCAATCGAAAATCCGAAACAGAAAAATCAGAAAAAGATATCTACAGATACGTCTGGGACACGAACCCAGGACCTCTGGCAATCCGGGCCAACAGTTAAAAATGACCGAATCGGTTAGGGATACGTCGGCGCAGTGGATAGCGCGTTGGCCCGGATTGCCAGAGGTCATGGGTTCGTGTCCCAGATGTATCCGTATCTTTTTCTGATTTTTCTGTTTCGGATTTTCGATTGACTTTCGCTAATATTATCTTCATTAATTAAAATATTATAATTTGAGGTTTAACTCTTTAAGTTAAAAAGTTAAAAATAAAAATATCATATATTCTTCTTAAACTCCTTTCTTCCTTCAATCGCTCTATGTGCCCAAACCGTCTGAGGGTCCATTTCTTAATCTTACTCATTACGCTTACATCAACCTTGCGTTCTTTGTGGATTTCCACTTTTTTCACACGACGACACACACATTCTCTTTCGTTCGAAGGCCTTTCCTGGTTCAATTTAGCGTTTTTTAAATTTTAATCATTTTAAAACTATCATCATTGCACCACCAAATTCTATTTGACACTCCAATATGTCAGACATTCTCTCCCATCTATAAAATTTTAGAGAACTGATATAAAACCATTTAACATAAACATTTTAATTTATAAAGATTATCTCTAAGTATTTAAATTTTTAAATTTAATTAGATACTTACATTCAAAAATTGAAATATTAAAAAAATTTAAGGGTTGTGTATCAGTAACTGTAATATCAGTAATAATAATTTATTAGTAGGGCCAAAAATCTTATCTCTTGGCCACAATCAAAATCAACATCAATCACCGTTTACCTAGAAATCCCAAAATTTTCCATATTCCTTTCCAAAGAACCAACATCTAACCTACCCCCAACATCTCATACGAATGTGCGATTATAATATAACAACTACTGTAGTGGCAAGATTCCGGACATAGTTAGCGTGTCTCCGTTTTCAATTGACTTCAGATATCAACTAACAGTAATTATAATTAAATAAATTATACTTTATACTGGCATTATACCTAGCTCTCTCATTAAAAATTTAGGCATATTAAATTTGTCAAAGAACTTGTATATAAAATTGCAGAAATCAGTCATTTTAAATACATGTAGGATTATGAAAGATTTTTTAAATATTTATATTGAGGGATCAGTAGGATTTATCGGTCAAATTAGGAGTTCCACCGAGCCGAACCCTCTAATATGAAAATATCTGTAGTCGGTGAATTATTTTACCATTTAATAGTTTGGTAGGTTAACATGTTCTCCTTGTATTGTTTTGTATTAATTATACTTAATACACTTTCATAGCGTGGATTAACTAGATGATCATTTTTGTGGAGAAGTGTGTGAAAGGGTTTAGTTTTTCTTTGGGGAAAATTAAACCTGGATCTAAAAGTCTGGTGCGTAAATATAATAATGAATCGGTCATTAGAATAGAAATTATGAACCAAAACTTGATATGAATCGAAGATCAAACAAATAAAAACTCTAATTTTGCCGCTCGTTAAAAAAGAACATTGCGCATCCGTTATATTTGACATAAAATAAAAAGTACAGTATTATTTATTCATTGCAAAACTAAAAAAACTGTTCAATGGCTGAGAAGAGTATTTTTTTTTTATATAAGTTTTTGTTAACTTTTGTTGTTTTATTCTTGAATATCGACGTACATCATTATTGGACGCTTCTTAATTATTCGTTGTTATTTCTTTATCATTTGTTTTTAGTTCCCCTCTGTCTTTTGTGTGATTATTAATAAAAAATATTAAAATAAAATCGTTCAGAGCAGTTTAGAAATAATTTGGTAAGATTAAACCTTTGGTGGTGACCAAGCATCAATAATAATCAATCATCTCACCCCCATAAGGTTGGTAAAAATAATGTTCACTTACAATCTTCATGTAGTTAATCAGGCTGTATCCATGAGGCCACGTGTCTTCAGCGTCACAGGAAAGGGGCTTGACGTCGATTTGCTGGGAAGTGTCCAGATCGTGCAGGGCCTTGGCGAATAGATGTACTGCATCATACATCAGGGCCGTCTCGGTCTATATTAAGTACATCATATTTTATTAGCATAAAACATTTAAATTGGTTAATGCACATTAGGGTGCTTCAAAACCGTATTACGAAAAAATATTTTTTTGGATTTTCTGTGAGGCACCCTTTTATGTGTTTCCAAATATCTTAAATATGAGATTATTGTTACCATTATCCTAACGTCGCATATTTTTGATCAATGGTAGCAACCCTTAAAATTTATAAAAAAGTAGTAAAAAAAAGTTTCAAAAAAAAGTAAAAGTAAAAAAAGTAGTTTAAAAAAAAAAAAAGTAAAAGTAAAAAAAAATGTTTTTTGGCTATTGAAAACATTTACAAGGGTGAATTTTTACTTTTTGGAGCAGCCATGTGTATAATTTTAGTTTTAATTAAAAATTATATAATTTTCAATCCTTAACTGCGATACTAATATCGCACATCCCGAAAATAAGACCACAGAAAAGGGTCATAAGTCAATGAAGTTAATTTTACGGGAGGGAAAAACTAAATAAAAATATTATAAACAAGCGGTGCCGTCGAAAAGATATACTAGTGACACCTTTCGGAGATGGAGTGCTATAACTTAAATACGGTTTTCGTTAAGCATAGATAATTTACTTTTCAAAGATAAAACGTAAAGTACAATATTTTGATTTTGGGATGTGCGATACATGTTATATTTTTCTAAAATTATTTTTTCCAATTTTTTTTACAACAAGTAAATATTAATATTAAATATATTAATATTAAATATTTTAAATAATATTAAATATTTTATTATTTTTCAAAATATCTCATTTATTTTACAAAAAAATAATACGAATTCAATTAACATATCCAGGATGTCATTGATGACAGAGAGTAATATTGCTGATTAACATATCAATATTACTTAACTTAATTTAATATTATCGTAAGAAAATTTATAATATAAAAGAAAACATATTTTGTAAGGTATAGAAGTTAAAAACATCCTTATTTATATATCCATATATGGGGAGGCAGAAACTGAGCCAGAAAGTAGGTATACAAGTTAAAAACATGCTTATTTATATATCCATATATGGGGAGGCATAAACTGACCCAGAAATTAGTTGTAGTTAAAAACATGCGTATTTATATATTCATATATGGGGAGGCAGAAACTGAGCCAGAAATTAGGTATACAAGTTAAAATCATGCTTATTTATATATCCATAAATGGGGAGGCAGAAACTGAGCCAGAAATTAGCTATACAAGTTAAAAACATGCTTATTTATATATCCATATATGGGGAGGCAGAAACTGAGCCAGAAATTATGTATACAAGTTAAAAAAATGCTTATTTATATATCCATATTTGGGGAGGCAGAAACTGAGCCAGAAATTATGTATACAAGTTAAAAAAAATGCTTATTTATATATCCATATTTGGGGAGGCAGAAACTGAGCCAGAAATTAGGTACACAAGTTAAAAACATGCTTATTTATATATCCATATATGGGGAGGCATAAACTGACCCAGAAATTAGGTATACAAGTTAAAAACATGCGTATTTATATATCCATATATGGGGAGGCAGAAACTGAGCCAGAAATTACTAATTAAATAAGTTCATTTGCCGGGAAATGCTTCATCACATATTACCTATTATTCAGTAACAGTGGGTATATTTTTATTATTTTCTAGTAGGTATTCAAAATAAATATTTAACTCACCTTAATGAATGTCATGTTCTCCTTCATTGTCGAGTCGGATTACCAGGCGGCAAGGAGTGCAAAGAGATTGAAAAACAAGAAAAGCAGAATGAAACAGGAATTCTAATAGAGAGTTTCCATTACAGTCTTATTAAATTTGCCAGAGTATACACAAAGCACCCTTGAGTATATTTTCAGAAATGTTTTATTTATGTTTAAGGCTTCTACATATATATAACAATAATTACGAAATTATACTCGTAAACAGTGTAGGAAACGACTATTCAAAATACTTGCACAAAAGTAAAAAAATCCAAAATATATATTTTTTCTTTCAGCCGACAGAATACTGTTAATGTGTTAGTCAATTTAAATAGCTTTATCAAAATATTCCACTACTTGATGAAAAAAACTTCAATAAGGTATCCTTATATATTAAAATTGATGTACTAAATATATCAACAACATCGGAGCATTTGTTTCCTAGCTATTGAATCCGGCGCATAGGAGTGTAATATTGGGGCGTGGATGTAGAATTGCTACAATAATATGGTAGGTACTGTCTTGTAACTGACCTGCCTGTAGTATGAAAAGAGAATATTATACTCTCACTTATTTTTTTTTTTCATTTTTTAAAATACAGCTTTCTTGCCTTACGAATCTCCATAGATACCTATTTGAAAAAAACTCCTATTACCAACATTCCAAATAGAAAATGTTAATTGTACATAAATAGCAGTGGAATTAAATTAATTATGCCTGGGTAGGAACCAGATGCATTTGTTCACTCAGCTTCTAACCGGTTACATATTTTTTATCATTTTATTCTTGTTGATTTTTTTTTGATCTTTTGTTTTTTGTGGACAAGGTGTCTTTTTCATTATACTAATTATCTATAGGTTTATGAAGTTAAAAATATTAATTTTGATTCGTAATAATTTACCGAGTGGATAAATTTATTTATTTATGTAATAATACCCACGGTATAAATATACTATAAAAATGATTACATTTCACAGTTAAAATCAAAAGAAAATATTAGAAATAAAAAATAAAAAAGAATAACAATTAATGGTGGCATTTGATTGTGAAATGACATCAGAGATATAAGCAAGAGATACAAATCAGTACACACAAATTCTATAGTACAAATAAGGTTAACTTAGATTAAACTAATATTGATTGAAAAGATTTGATCATATCCCTCTTGTACCCACTTTTCGTGCAGTTAAATAGATCCGCAACATCTGCGTATCTATTACTAACTTCAGTTTTTTCATCATTTTTTGGAATTTTTTCATCAGTCCTGGTATTGTTGCATTTAAACAGGATTATGGAACGAGTAGCTCTCGTGGTTATATGAAATTCAATGAGGTTAATCAAATCAGGACTGTCTAACATACCATTTGCAATAATTTTGAACATAAATATTTAATCGGATATAATTCTTCGATCTGAGAGTCTAAATAAATTTAAATCTTTCATCAAGTAATTATAGTTTAGTTTTCAATAGGAATACCGAGTTTAAAATTAACGTGTCTTAGGAATTTATGTTGAATATTTTCAAATCTAAATATAATATAAAATGGGGGGACCAGATCGAGGAGTTATATTCGACTTGACTACGAACTAGGGATGTATACAAAATTGTTAATGTTGAAATATTCCTAAAACCTCTAGAATTTCAAAGAATGAAGCCAAGCATATTCATTACTTTATTATTAACTGTGTATCTATGCTATAAAAAGTTTAATTTAGAGTATAATGCAATAGATATAAATGCATCGGGTTCTCATCCAGATGTTGCCGGTTCCATCCTCTGCTAGCAAAGTTTTTCATCGCTGACCAAGCAACATTTTTCGTTAATTGTAATTATGGAATTACTTACGATGAATTTAAATAAGTACAGGATATTCGTAACCCGAAAATGTTTGCCTTTCGTAAATAAATAATATTATATGAATAAACTAAATGGTCAGAAATATCATTATTTGTAAGCGATGTATATGAGGCTGAGTTTCAAGCCAACTTCTAAACGTTTTTCTTTTAAACTTTTTTAGTCTCTCACGTTTTATACTGACGCTTTGAACTCTGAGCTTCTTTGAGCGGTTTTTTATGACATTTTTTTTCCTTTGCGGTGACACTAAACCTGATTTAATTACCACTTTTATCAGCTCTCCTCCAACACAGACCTGACAATGAAGTACTTTGCCATTTCATTTGTGGACCTTTCTAAGCGGAACAGCCCCTATTTTATTATGAATTTAGGTTGAAATTAAGGCTGTGCTGTAAAAAGAAAGCTTCAAAATTATCAAAATAAATGTAATAAAAGTTTATATAGTTTGATGAAATCATTTCGAAAAGTATTAATTAATTTGATGTATATTTTAGAGAAGGCTTATTGTGCAAACTCTGAAGAATTTGAATAACTTCACATTACCTTGTACCTTGTGTCAAAATTTGAAAAGACGATTTCTCGTAATCTATTTACGATTTTTTGTTATTTTGCGGTTAAATCTTGTGAAAATGCAAAGCTTGTGTAATTGAACATATTTTAAACGAAAATATTTAATTAGGAAGTATATACTAACCATTTTAGAATATACCTAAACATGCAAATAATACCAAATGCAACCAGCTAGGGCATAATAATTCATTGCATTAGGTTCTAATTACATTTCCTTGATGCAATTCCTAGCTAGGGTCACGTCATATTTAAAAATTTTCCATTAAAATATGATAAACTAAAGTGCTTTACATAGATTGAACTTCAAAATCAAAAATCGTAAAATGGTTTTCGAAAATTCATCTTTGCAAATTTTGAAACCTCAGAACATGGTAAGGTGAAGTTAGAACCTTGTCCAATCAAAGTGCAAACTCATAGTACTACTATTAAATTTAAGGTTTTTTTTCTGTACAAAATATAATCGCAATTATATAAATAACCTTTATATAGATACAAGGTTTAAACATAACTTACACTGTCTATTTTGTAACTGTAAGATACAAACAAAATAGAGAGTGTAAGTTATGATAGAACCTTGTAAAATAAATGATAATTTAAAATGCTTGATGTTAGAACTTTGTCATACATACTAGTATATCTATGAAAATACAATATGTGTATATATTTCTAAAAACTATTTTAGATATAGAAATGAACAAAATAATTGCTTTGGCATTCATCATAGGTCATTTTTGATAAAAAAATGTCAGTTATAACCCTATCTAAATGAGCTGGCGATTGGGTACGTAATATTTACATTTTTTTCCTCATGGGTTAGTAATATAAAAGCAAATGGCAAATAAGAATTGGTGAAGGGAAAAATACAATTGGGGTCACAAACATTTAATTATTTTAACTTGTGTCAATTTTTAAATAAAGGGCTTCATCACAATACCGGCTTAGATATATATTTATATTTTAAAAGGCAAACATTCTTGGGTTACGAATAACCTGACAATATTTGAAAATCTCCTATTATCATCATCAGATGAGGAATTGAACTCACGCCACCTGGGTGGGAATCAGACGCCATACCAACTCAAACACTGATCGAACGATATATTATTCGAGTAGAATATTTATAATTATGAACCAAAACTTTGATATCTTTATAAGCAATTAACAAATGAATAACATAATAAGATACAATTTATTTGTGAATTATTGCTCTAGAGACGATAATATAAGGACTTATGAAATATAAAGTCACTTCCTACACTGTGAAAACATTACAATAACAAAAAAATAAATATGACTACCGATAGAAGTAATGTTTATTAATGTTTTCTGTATACAAGGTGTTAAGGTACGTACTTGACTGACTTTAACCAGTGATTCCTGACGTTAATTGGAGTAAAAAAATCTAAATGAAATTTTGGTCACCGGTAACTTTTTTGATGACTTTTAAAAAAAAAAAAAATTTTCTTCAAAATCAAACAAAAAAAATTCTTTTACATGACGTCACAGGTCACTCAGCCGATTAACCGCTCAACCTCTTACCCCTCCCCCAACTGTCCAACATCTACTATTTTTTAATGTTTTTATAGAACAAAAAAAATCATCAAAAATGTCACCGGAGACCAAAATTTCATCTACAATTTTTACTACAAATATTTTCAGGAATCACTGGTTAAAGTAAGTTAAGTACGTACCTTAACACCGTGTATAATAATAATTTAAGTATGTAGTTTATCAAAATGTTATTATGATAATTCGAGGCTTTGTGTTAAAAGTGCACAAGTGATACGAATAAAGGTTTTGGGTACCGCTGTCAGCAAATATAGGATTAACCATTATAAATTTTACAGAAGTATGAATATCAGCATTTTTGCGTTTGTAGTCTTGTATTTTTTTCAGGATCTGTTATTTTTTTAACACATTTATTTTTATTTTTTAAATAATTTTAGTTCTTGACTAAAAGCGGCCACTGTCTTCTTATTGAAAAGGCCTGCGTAATAAATCTTCAGTTTAACAGTCACTTAAAAAAAATGATGTGGAAGAATTCATTATTTTTAATTGAAATTAACTAATTTTTAAGACAAGATTTTTTATGCATAGCACAAAGGGTAACACTTATTATAAGGGATAATTATCAGTCGGAAACACTCATTCACATTGAAAAATCTTCCGAGATAAGAAATATGTGGTAGTTGTTGAATGAAACAGTAGTAGGTATATATTGAATCATTTAGCGGGTAAGAAGTTAACCCGCCTGAGCTCAGTAGATCCAGAGCACCTGACCGGACATCAGAAACACACGGGTTCGAGTCCCGTGGGCGGCATGTATCTTATCTCGGAATTTTTTTTAATGTGGATGAGTGTTTCAGGCTGATAATTATTGCTTATAATAATTGTTACCCTTTGTGGAAAGATTCATTTTACCTTGGCAGAAGTAGGCCCTAGTTGCAGCTTTCTTCCCAGACGAGCTTCCCCATACACCCAGTCCTTGACAGCTCTTTGTATATCCGGCTTGTCCGGGTCTAAGAGTCTGAAAGCAGTGATATTGGTTCCGCCGTACTTGAATTCATCGAGGTCCACGCTGTGGAGATCCTGTAAATAAATAAAAAAAGTTGAAAAGATATATTTTTTTTTTAATATTTTAATTAACGAAGATAATATTAGCGAAAGTCAATCGAAAATCCGAAACAGAAAAATCAGAAAAAGATACGGATACATCTGGGACTCGAAGAATCTTGCAATCACACATAAAAGTAGCAGCCAATAAAAATATGCGATAAGAAAAATGAAAATAATGTTGGTGGTTCTCAGTCGAAGTATGATACAGTTAAAAATGACCGAATCGGATAGGGATACGTTGGCGCAGTGGATAGCGCGTCGGCCCGGATTGCCGGAGGACCTGGGTTCGAGTCCCAGATGTATCCGTATCTTCATTAATTAAAATATTATAATTTGAGGTTTAACTCTTTAAGTTAAAAAGTTAAAAATAAAAAATAAAAAAATATATATTTATTTGTTGACCGACAGTCTAAACTGTTTCGCCTGTTGGCTTTTAGCGCTGAAACCTGCAGTTGCGTTTTGTTTATTAGGGAGAACACCCGTTATACTTGTGCTTGGCAAACGTAAAATATATTCAATAATAAATTAAACGACAGGCAGAGTAACGCCGTTCTTCCATGGAGCTACGTTCAAGCGACGCGATCGCCGCTCGTCTCTGTTTTCCATACTATTATTAGTGTTTGAAAACGCCGCCAGGCGCTACTCTAGCAAAACAGTTTGACAGGTAGCGGTAGCGTCGCTTGTGAGTAGCTACGTGGAAGAACGGCGTAAGGGATTGCAAAGGAGACAGAACGGGACAGAGTACCGTAAAATGGGACGCATGATTGGGTTATTTATAACTAGAGCACTTTCATTGACCCGGCGTGCGCAAATAAATTTTATTCGATTAATGTGGGTTATTTCACAATTTATTAATTACAAATAATATATACTATATTTGCTGCACGTTCCAGAGCGGAAGATTCTCTCAGTATCGCCCTGATGTAAGACCACCATTCAGAATTGAAACGTTTCTTGAAATGGCTTTAGCCGTATTTAGTGACTAGATCTGAATAGCCATATATATCTCAACTTTCCTCTTCCCCATCTCCTTCCCTTCCCCGCTAACCTTCAGCCTCACAACATACCCCAGTTGAGAATGCCATAGTATAACTTAACTGGCTCCAGACTGGAGCACATGGAAAAAATGATTTTCTAAAATACGATAATTTTATTCGTAAAACCGTTAAAAACGGGACTGAAGTTCTTACGAACAAATTAAGAGGGTTTCAATGTTTATTGGCGGGAAAATGTAAGAATAAATTATTATTATTAATTATTAGAACAAATTTCGTACGTATACCAACAAATTATTCTTACATTTTCCCGCCAATAAACATTGAAACCCTGTTAATTTGTTCCCTGTAACATTGAAACCCTGTTAATAAAATGATCGTATTTTTAAATAATATTTTTCTAGCCACATATTGTCAATATAATTTTCCTTTATCCACTATTTTAATAATAAATATCAACACGTTTCAGAACCAATGGTTAACCTTATATAGTTTATATAATTTCTAAATTATATAAACATATTATTTCTTCACCCATAGTCATTCATCGTCTCGCACGTAAGTCTTATTATGTGCCTTGACAATGAGTACACTGTTATTATGAGCCTTGACATGAGCTGACTCGAGTATTTAATTCCATATCGTTTCTTTATGGAGCGTATCGGATATGTTTTTCCATTTATTTTCGTGACAAATGTTCTCTGGAAACTCATTTCTGCGACTATCCATTCTATGTACATTTAAAGCATATCTTAGCTTCCCTTTCACAAACTGGTTCATCACATTACCCTTTAATCGGCTTTGCGTTTTTTGCCAGCATTGTCTCTTTGTAATGCGGTTAATAACAAATTATAATTTTAGTCACTCGTTTTTCGTTATTAGTTAAGTAGTTATTAGTCAAATTATAATTTTAGTCGATTCAATAGGCAAGAGAAAATACATTCTGATTTCGGTCGACTGTGATATTAAATATTCTCACGTTCATAGAACTCACTCATAGATACTTTAAACAAGTATCATTTTTAAAATTGGAACCTTTTATCCAGGCAAGCGATAAATAAATATTAATAAATTTATTTTAGTTTTGTTAATTAATAATTCTACCTTTGAAAGTGGTATCTCGTTTGAATTTTTAACAAATAAATTTGTCATCTTTTTTTTTTTTACATTTGATCCACACAGGAGGCCCAGAGGGAAAAATTCCCTCAGGGCCTATTTCATCTTTTAAGATGCCATGTGGTTTTTTAATGGAAAGGGAGGAGAGGAAGTCCTGGGAAGGAAAAAGGTTTAAGGGGTGGGAAGGAATCTGGGGATAAATATGTACAGGAGTGATGGACGTGTGAAGCCATCCCTTCCACTGCGGTGCAAGACGATGGGTCGAGAGGGTTCGGCTGGAGAGATCACAAAGTCTCCTTCAACCAGTCTCTCCCGATCCGGCCTGCCACGCAGATGGATGGTAACCCCATGAACCCGGGCACCCCTGCTAAGTCACCAAACGTAGCGAACCACTTGGGGCGACCTGTGGCAGAGGTGTCGTCCAATAAATGGTTCCCGGGGCAGCGGTACCCATACCCGTTTCCCAAATTGAATCTGACCGAAGTTCTTGATTCTTCCTTAGACAAAAATTGACACACATATAGCTGAATCACAAATGATTTTTTTTAAAGTTTACTAACCGTTTATATTCGAAAGATACATTTCTGATCGTCTAATTTAATTATCTGTCAACAAAAAAATATATCTCAAAGAAAATTGTAACATTAACTATAACATAATAAATTATAACATCCAATGATTTTCACGGGTCTGTGTTAGTTATTATTCTAAAATCAATCCCAGTAATATAGCACTCAAAGATTTTTCGACATGAAAAATGACAGCTTTACAAACCAGCATGACCATAGACTGGTTGCAAATTGAATGCCTGATGGTTTATGTTTATAATATAAATAAAACCCCTGCTTTTGGTAATTTATAGGCTAGCTCTATTTAGACTAGGTACAAAACATGGTATTTGTAAGTATTCGTAGTTGTATAAGTTGTTATCATCGAACACTAATGCTTATCAAAAACAGACAAGTCAAATATTTAATTTAAGCTGTACATCTAATATCTAACCCGAAAGATTTTAGACCAGAAAGAGAGAGAAAAGCCTCACGGAGCCCTTAGAGTCTTAGCTTAAAGCGGTCTACACACCATGCTGCGAACAGCAGCTGTTAGCAGCTGGCTAAAAATCGAAGGTTGGAGGTTGTCTCCTGTCTCTTTTTTCTTCATGCGAACCCGTAACATTCTATTTCACGTTGACTGCAAATTGGAAGAAACTGTCTGCCGCTAGTACCAACCGATGCGCCGCAGTGAAATGAGATGGTGATATTGAATTTGTTGTGTTAATAAAATAGACAGAAGACAACGTGAAACAGAATGTTACGGGTTCGCACGAGGAAAAAAGAGACAGGAGACAATAGCCAGCTTTAGAGTTTATGATATTACGCTGTTCACTATGCTCTTATTCCGGTTTCAATGGATGGTAATGTTTCTAATTAAAATCGAACAAGCACTTTAACGCTTACAAAAAAATGCCAAGGCCTTTTATATCATTGTGCTATCAGATTACCTTCATTAACAGCTTCTGTTTTAAACGATGTTTTGTTTCAATAAAAGCACTACCTAGTATTTATACCGTATCAATTTCAGTGTTGTTTGTTCAGCCCATTCCATTAATTGTACACGGTGTCAGTAAACCAGTGATATTAGAGGGACTCTGGTGAATCTAAATCACATAGAGAATATATGAAAAAAACATTTTTTTGTTTCTAATATCCTTTTTTCGGGAACCATTGTTTAGATGACCAATATTTTGATATTTCAAAAGCCTTTTGTTAACACATTGGGTCTTCTTTTCGATGAATTTTCATCTTTGAAGACAGTAAAAGCCAGAAGGATTCCAGTAGTGACGTAATTTTGCAAATTTGACCTAAAAAATTCCAACTTTGTACTCTGAAATCTCAAAATCTCAAATTTAAAAAAAATTATGCCACTAAATTTACTCCAAATGTGATGTAGCTTCAATAGTTTCCCGCTGGTACCACTGGCTTTCAGACTTCGTCTATGTACGGTACATTATTTTTAAACAAAAAAATTCCAATGAAATTTTCTTTAAAAAATAACCAATACATTACGGGCGACGTTATGAAGTTCTGCCCACGCCCACCAACATCCAGAAGCGGTAGCAAATCTTACTAATATTATAATCGCAAAAGTTTGTATGGATGTATGTATGTTTGTTACTCTTTCATGCAACATTTACTGAATGGATTGTAATGAAACTTTACAATTAAATAGCTCATTCATCAGAATAACATATAGGCTATAATTTATAAAGCTAGCTATTATTTTTAAATATATTGAAAACACAAATAATTGTTAATATAAAGTTTCCAAATTTGAGAATGACATTTTGCAAAGCAATGATTGTTAAATCAAAATTCTATTTTAGAAAATATTTAAATAAGTGAATTTATTTGAAGTACTCGCCTATTAATTTGAATCGAATCAAGAATAATAAATAGGTTAAGAATTTTGGTTTAGACGTAGATGGGACCTAGGAAAAGAAAATAGATTACTCGAAGTACTAATTCTACGCAGACGAAGTCGCGGGCAGAAGCTAGTCTACCATAATTTTCCACAAAATACGCTAGTGATACCCGAAATGGCAAAACTGTTTAACGCACCACTAAACCTTTAACTAAAAGGATTTCTGACTTCCAAGCCGTTTAACTTAATCGTTTTACATCATATTATTATTTGCATTTTGTACAACCCTCGAAGAACTGAATTAATTAATAATAAACATTTGCATTGACCAAAATGCGGCTATTCAGCATTGCCGATTAAATGACGTAGTTGGATGAATCGGATATTCACAATTGATTCAGATTGAATAAATCAATTCAGTGCTGTTTATTCAAATATGGTAAACAGATTCCAGGTATTTCTGTGATATAAGCATCGATAATTTTAACCCCTCAGCCTATTTCTGTGATATGAGCATCGATAATATTAACCCCTCAGCCTATTTCTGTGATATGAGCATCGATAATTTTAACCCCTCAGCCTATTTCTGTGATATAAGCATCGATAATTTTAACCCCTCAGCCTATTTCTGTGATATGAGCATCGATAATTTTAACCCCTCAGCCTATTTCTGTGATATAAGCATCGATAATTTTAACCCCTCAGCCTATCTCTGTGATATGAGCATCGATAATTTTAACCCCTCCGCCTATTTCTGTGATATGAGCATCGATAATTTTAACCCCTCAGCCTATTTCTGTGATATGAGCATCGATAATTTTAACCCCTCAGCCTATTTCTGTGATATAAGCATCGATAATTTTAACCCCTCAGCCTATTTCTGTGATATAAGCATCGATAATTTTAACCCCTCAGCCTATTTCTGTGATATGAGCATCGATAATTTTAACCCCTCAGCCTATTTCTGTGATATGAGCATCGATAATTTTAACCCCTCAGCCTATTTCTGTGATATGAGCATCGATAATTTTAACCCCTCAGCCTATTTCTGTGATATGAGCATCGATAATTTTAACCCCTCAGCCTATTTCTGTGATAGAAGCATCGATAATTTTAACCACTCAGCCTATTTTGTCAGAGAGTCAAAATATTTCCGCTTTGCAATAAAATCCAAAAAAAGGAACATTTCTGAACGCACCCAAAAACAACAAAAAAAATGTTTTAGAAAGGTGTAATGTAAAATACGCCTTCAAATTTTATAATACTGAAGTAAACATATCTTTTTTGAAGTCAAACATAAAAAGGTTTAAAAATAGCTCATCTTAAGTTTTTTCTAACTAAAATTACTGATATCGAAAAAAAAACTTGTATATTTCATTACGCAAATGAACGTCATCGTAAACCTTCTTTTTTGTTGTTTCATGTAAAAATAATTAATTAAAAAATCCTAAAATACCTTTCTTTTGAATTTGCGGTATGCAACAATGGTTTCATAAAGGTGTACATTTAATTTTTTTGAGGTTACCATTTAAATTTTCAAAAAAAGCGTGGTGATTTCTCTTTCTAACACCGTTTAGATCATATTTCTAACCATGATGGTAAGCGAGACACAATGATTTCTATGAGTTGTTCCGAATCCAGAACAAATTTGGCTGAAGTGTTAACAAAATATTTATATATATATATATATATATTTTTTTTTATTCTTCATTTGAACACCCGCTAAACTGCCAAAGCAGTTTGTCAGCAGGTCAATTTAACAATAATTATAATATAATGATTAAGTACACATATTACAAGAAACCATAATATGCAAAATGAGTACAGAAGAATAACTTATGATATAATAACAATACAAAGGCACATGCAAAAAACATACAATATATATACAATATGATTAATTCATTGATGTTACGATTAGGTACCTTCAACCTACGGCGTTTGTGCAAGAAAAATCATGAATTACGCTTTACACGGTAACAAAAATTGTCAAGTTTTAATGTTCAACTAATGGCTTTAATTCATAAAAAAATATTTTTCGTATTTTTCGACAACGAAACAATTATAAATACACATAACAATCGATTGCCAAAATTCCCTGGTCATGAAAACGACGCTTGTGTTCTGTCTATGCAAACCGATCTGTTTTGTTCTATGACGATGAAAAGTACCAATACCGCATACTTTTATAATAGATATAAGTTCTGTTAACAGTTTTATACAAGGGGCTCACATTATTTTATTGATCGCAAGAAGATTGGATAACCAGTCAAATAAAAGCCATTTTATGAACCATTAGGTACTACTACAATTTCTGTGTACTATATTTTGTGGTATTTGGTCATTCTGAATAATACTGAAAAGCGTGTAGAGCATTAGTTAAGTTTTTCGCAATCCAAGACAAGTTTGCATTTTTGTGTTATTAATACACAAAAATGCAATCACCTGCTCAATCTTTAACCGAACTGTATAAACTTTAAGGACAGAAAAAGCCACACACATTATGTGATTTCTTTGCCAGAATTGAAACTTTGATTACGATTACCCGCCTCGGAATAGACTTTTTCTTGTGAGGTGGGTAAAACAAAACTATGTACATAAATGAAAATAAAATAAACGCCCGGGTTGCCGGCACTGAAACTTAAACTGAAATTATCTTATATATTATCAGAATGCCATTCATAAATATCATAGTTTAGTTTATTCATCGTCCGGGAGGTAAACGAAAGGCAGGCAGACCTAGACTGAGATGGAAGAATGATGTCAGGAAGGATGCCAGAGGACTACTCCATGTTGCAGATTGGAAGATGAAGGCTCATGTTGAAGGAGGCTAAGGCTCGGAATGGGCTGTAGCGCCATTGAAGAAGAACCTACTTTATTTAGATGTTATATTAAATATTCTCAACTTAAACTTCTTAAGATTTATTTAAAAATACTAATTTCGGTTGTGCGTGTGTCCTGTTTAACTCTGAATCAATAAACTATCGATCTCGAATTTTTTTTTTACATTACCTCTACACAGGTAATTTCCCTCACCAATTTTAGGGATGCTGTATGGAGGGTATTTCTGAGGAAAGAAGGAGAGTTCTGGGAAGGAAAAGGGTGTAAAGGTTGGGTAGGAATCTGGGGTTCAGTGTATCCAGATCATCCGCTGCCAAGACCAAGACAAACCTCACCCCATGAACCCAGGCACCCCTGCTAAGTCACCAAACGTAGCGAACCACTTGGGGTGACCTATGGTCGAGGTGTTAGTTATCCAATAAATGGCGGCGGTACCCATACACGCCTCACAAATTTGCTTTCAATTTAAGTGTCAATTTCAAAATTGGAATTGATTGTGGGAAGAATTCGGACAAGCGATAATGTACCCATCCATAATATATTTTTTAAGAGAAAAATATTTAAATTGTGGTTTTCGAAATTGGAAGTGATTTTTCAAGAACTCATACTATCCCGTGATTATAACGAGTCTGCACCAGTTAAAAGTACTATAAGTGGTTTACTTTAATTTTGATATATTTTTTAACTATCATAGCTTCATACTTTACGATGCATAATATAACATATGATCCGCTAAACCAAAGAAATCAATGAAACAAACATAATTGTTATGTCTATTTTTTAAAAATTAATATATTTTTTTATAAAAAACAACATCTATCTAATTCGTAATTCCCGTTCGGCAAACATAAACTAGTCGCAGTAAGAGCTCGTATGAACTTCGTTTGCGGTCGCCCTTCAAAGTATTTGAAAGTATTATTTACTAGTCACATAAAGAAAATCATTGTACGTGCTTTTCAAGGATTCATATAACTCATGATAATAAAAGCCAGCAATAAATTGGAATAATTTGCAAAGTTAACTTGTTTTATCCACACAAAACGAATGGCAAAGCAAATAAAGATCCCTGTATTTGTAACTCCACGCCGGTAGCAAAAATAATTTATGGTTCAAAGGTTACCGGAGCACACGTAAAAATGCATTCGCTTAATATGGCGTGGTCACAAAACCAGCATAATAAAAGTCAGTGTCCATTAGGCGCATATGTTCAGGAAATGAACAAATCGAAAATTTGCGGTACCGTTCGCAATTCTGCATTTATTTACGGCCGTTATTATTCCGCTGTGTTTCCCGAATTGGAAGAATTTTTGTAAAAAAGCCACGCTGCCAAAACTGAGAGCTAATTTCCCAGCGAAATATCATCCCGAAGCTTGCAACGCAAAACACAGCATACGCCCGCCAGAAATATTCGCTTCAATGGTGATTTTTTTTTCTTGACTTAATGACTTGAGTATAAAACTATAATAGCAGTGTTTATATCGTGTTTAATCCATTGGATTTGTTTTCATTGGCCACTTTGGCCGGCGGCCACCGTATTTCCGTCTGAGCGAACAGGAGCATTGTGTTATTATTTGTGTTCGCTGGCATACCATCAATCTTGCGGAATGGCCTTCGGAAGATGTGTTGCATTCAGCCGGATAAATGACGAAGAATATCAATTCAGAATCTTTTTGGATTTATAACACCAACTTTTTAGCAAAAACAGCGAGCTCTGTACTTAATTTCTTCAGCACGAGACGAGAAATAAAGTTATTCCATAATCGACAGCAGGGTAGTACAGCTAGCAAAACATATAAAATGTTTTTGTTATGTTTAAGGTATTTATTTTAAGAGCGATTGACCAGTGACTGACAATAACAGTTTTAAAATGCTTGCAACTCTACGGAGAGGTTCCAATCAAAAAGATCGATTATTATTCTCCGAATCAAACTTTTTAAATTAAAAATTGAATATCGATTTATTTCATTCAAAACTTGCTTTAGTATATACCAACATTTAAAGTAAGCAATATAAATTCTCAAAACGCACGATGATAAATTATTAAATATCGTGAACTTCTTACGGATATTGTTATTAATTTTTATGTATCCTAGGGACGTTAAAATAATGATGTACCCCAAATTAAACATATTTGTTATCTTCGTTGTTGAAATGAGCAGCTGAAATCGAGTATGTTAAAATTGGTAAGACACTTATAATTATATTTTGAATTAACGATTTATTTAATTACAACAGAAAAACCACTCAAAAGTAATTTAAATTGTAAATAAATCAGAATAAAAAATATAAAAACCAACATATCATTTGTGTTTTCGTTGTTTGTTTTTGGGGTGTTATGCCGTGTTGTGCTACCTCCTTCTTTAGCCGACGTTTCGGACAGCGTTGCAGTGTCCATCATCAGGGCAGATCCGGCAGATCCGTCGAATCTGCCGGATCTGCCCTGATGATGGACACTGCAACGCTGTCCGAAACGTCGGCTAAAGAAGGAGGTAGCACAACACGGCATAACACCCCAAAAACAAACAACGAAAATGCTTTTGGCCGTGAAAATCTAAAAACGTATATTTGTTATCATTTTTTTAGTAAATTATTTGGCAAGATATTAATCATTATGCTTTCACATTTATAATATTTTTTATGCGTCTTTTTATTGCGTGTGAATTGTATTGTTTGAGATTGGTTACGTGGAAATAAAAACCTTAAACATGTATTATGCAAAATTCTACCTGATAAATCACGTACATTTTCAATTTTCATAAAGGTTTTAAACAAGAATAAAGTCAACCACGTAAATAATACGCCGTTATTCGAGCATTCGTGAAATGTGAAAGAAGGAAAAAATATTTGTTGTATCTTTTATATTATTCTTCAAACATAATTTTCGTCTTTTCACGTATCTTGTTGTCTTCCATTATATTTTCTTTTAGACACTGGAGCGACAGAGCAACTGAAATCTTTTTTCTCGGATTGCTAAAGTAAATTTTTCCGCCCACATTAAAAAAATCATACCTCCGAATTTGAATATGGAGAAAATATAAATTGAATATAGTTCAATATAGCCAATGAATTCAACTATCTTTTGTCTATTATCACATATTCGAAAGATTTATAAAAAAAGAGATTACTACATCTTTAACATTAAAACATTTTAAAGAATCTAGATAATGTTTATTTTGTTATATTTTGAATGTACTATATATTATAATAGACTATTATAGTCGCTTTAATAAAAAACAAAAAACCAAGAAATTGCAACATATTGGCAATTTTTTTTTCAGCAATCCATGGTTTTGGAAATCGTGTCATAATGTGGCAAAAAGCTCTCGAATGGTTATGTTTCTTTACATTTACTAGTAGAAACATTTTTCCTAATACTTACAAACCTGAATTATTATTAATCCGTCAGCTCTCGCAATGGGTAAAAAACACCCAAGGTCATTTTTAAATCACGATAACTAAGATTCTTTCATAGTTGATAGTCTCAGTACCTTCAATCGGGTGTATAACAAAGCTGGCTTTACCGGATAACTTAGAATGAATTCAACTCAACACCTCCTTAGAAATGTGACTAAAAGTGAAAAAAAAAATGGTTGAATAGGTTATGTTAGGTTAGGGATTGGGATATTTTTCTTTTTTTTTTTCAAAGCTTTTAATGAATTTTTAAAAAGGTGTTCAGTTGACTTGATTCTGAGTTATCATAGAACCCTAACCAACACCTCAGTGTCTGTTTGGTGATGGTCTAACACAGTGAAATCGATAAATTTACAATATCCGAATTTACTTATCGACACTAAAAAGGGACTGAATTAGTTAATAAGGTCTTGATATGTGAACAAATTTCGGTTCTCTAAGCCCGAGCCAATGTAGCGTCATTGACTGTAATTGTGATTGTCATTGACTGAATAAGTGACAATTCACAATGACTATGTGTCCTTAATATATTCGTTATCAACTGTTGTTTGTATGTTAGCAATCTGCAGTTGTCCTAGGGAACGACGAGAAGTTATCGAAAGTTATCGATACAATCCTTATCTATCGAGTGTGCTAGGGGACCAGATAAGCCCGCAAGTTCGGCTAGTAAGGTGGACCTGTCTGAGTAAAAAAACGTTTACACGCGAGGATCGATACACGGTTCCTATTCTGGTTTCAAAAAGGAATCCACGTGGGTTTCTCATGTCCCAAAAAAATACAAAATCGTTCTTATAATTAGTTATTATAGCCTCCGCAATGCACCACGTTTTAAAAATTTACATAAATACCAGAATTGAAGAAACCAAAAATGATTAGAGATCATAAATGGTTTAGAGGTGGAGTAGACGTTTTAGATGAAATAAAAACAAGTTGGCACTGTTGTCGGGTAGAAACGGTGGTGATAATTTAGGGTATTTTTTACCCGAAACAAGTGCACATGTTTCAAAGTTAATTCAACGCTCCCGGGTAAATCGAAGTTTGTCTTCTGTAAGTTCTTCGCTTGGATTTATAACTTTTAATATAGTTCACTTCTTACTCATTTGTTATTTATACACCTTCTAGGTATATAAATTTTTAACGAATAAAGTTATAATTGTATTATTTTATTAATATTAACATCTTAGTTACATAAAACTTAGTCAGGCTGCATAAGTTAGGTAAAAACTACTGGAGAAGTTACGTTCAGAATCCCATGCTAATTGTACCTACAGCGGATACAGCTGGGACGTAACATCACTTAATTTACATGTTCGTAGAAGCATTAACTTTGTGGCTCGCCATAATTTACAATAAAATATTTACATTTTAAATTTAATTAAAAAACACTTACGGCCTTACTAAAAAAAAACACTCCGCGGCCGTTAAACGGTGTTTCTGTAGCACGTTGTGTAAAGTCTGTACATTTCGTTTTTCAAATTCTTACTAAACAAAATATATGGTTTTGATCTGACAACGTCGCCATTTTACCAGCCTTACTAATAAACTTTCTGAAAAATTTGTACAATGGTCAAACAACCATGTATGAAGAATCCTTACTAATTAAGAACTGACAAAAAATTGTTCATGGAAAGATATGTACATTGCTTACACGGCCAAGGAGGGTAGTTTATCTGTTGTATATATTTGTTCCATTTGTAATTTTCAACGAATTTCGAATTTTTTTTTTAATGTCCTATATATTTATTATTTTTTGAGATGTTGTAAAAACAAATACCATTTTAGAACCAAAATTTAATTACCTTTAAGATTTTCATATCTAAATTATACTTAAATGTTTAAAAACTGTAGTATTTTAAGATTCAAACATCAAGTTGGAAAAAAAAACTCACTTACCCAAACACTTTCTATTAAAACATTGAAATATTTGGAAAAATTCAAAATTAAAAAAACACAGTCCTTTTATTTAATGATTTTAAAATAAATCTGTCACCTCACTTTTTACTCCTTCAAACAATAAAAAAATGTAAAAAAATCTTGAAATTCGCTTTTCATATCCAAAAATTTACAATAAAAAAACACACGTTTGAATACATTGCTTGCACATCTTAAGGCATTAATTTCTTTGATACGTTTACTAAAATATGTATTAGACATTTTAGTCACCAAAAAACATCACTTTCAAGAATTTATAATAAAATAAAGATCTTAAAATGCAAATTATTTCTGAACATAACCTATGAACCATTTTCTGACAGCTTAATTTAGAACACGCGATTTTAGTGCCACAATTTGACTTAAACTAACGAAAAACAACACAAATTAATAGTAAATATATTGATTACATGAATATAAGTGCGAATTAGTCATAAATATTCAAATCATTAACGAACACATCATATTAATCACATACAAAATCGCGACCGACTAACTTCTGCATTCGCGGCTATTTTTTTCAGCGGTAAAGCAATGCGCAGGCGCATCAATCACACCACCTAGCGGATTATTATGAAAACTCCAATTTACAAGTAAAATTTCCAGCGTTGCCACATTTAAAACACCGTTTAACGGCCGCGGAGTGTTTTTTTTTTAGTAAGGCCGTAAAGATAGAGATCATAAATTAAGCCACTCAGGCATTTACCAACTATGTTGCAATAATTGTCCATCATTCTACATAGGTAAGACAACCAGAAATGTAAATATTAGAATCACGAAACATTTAAGATGTTTAAATAATAATAATTTTTCGGAGTTTGCCAATCATCTTATTTCCACTAATCATACTTTTAAAAATTGGGTTAAAATTCGTCACCGTAATAATAAAAGCAAAAAATTAGATAACTTGGAAGCGCTTGAAATTAAAAAATCCCTAAATAATAACGCTAATATATTGAATAATAATAATTTATCGTTTAGTCCCATTCTAGATATGTTTCCAATAAACCGCCCCGTTATTGCTGGATTTCCCGCAACTACCCCCCTCCCCCTTTGACCTCCCACTCCAGCACCTAAATGTTTGGTATATATCTATCAATATTTTGTATCATAGGTTAGTTTTAATATTCTCCTGACGAAGGAAGGGTTCTTCCGAAACCGGTAAAGTGTAATTAAAATTAAAGTGGTCTAAAACAAATTTATATCACTTAATTTAATTTTATAAGGACATGAAACTGAGGATTATATGAATGTGTTTTTTGTAAGTACATTTATTGTAGTTTTCTCTAGTTACGAGTAGGTACGCTCTTGGATGCACTTTAAAAACGAATTGAAATTTAAAAAATTTGTAATGTTATTAAAATGAAAAGAGAATTGAATTGAAAATAAAAATTGAAAATATACGGGGAATAATAATTTGTATTAAACAGTTAAAAATCTCCTCAATAACGCTTAGAGGATAAACTATTATATTGTATAAATACTAAATACACATAATAAATATTATTATTCTAAGAAACGTGATATCACAGATTATACTTACTAACGGTGGGTTTAATGAAATTTATAAACTCTAGATAATCTTATGAAAATTTATGAAAGTTGCTGAAAACCAAAAATTTGAAATTAATTTATTATGCCTCCGGGTTCTTGTATTTTCTAAGCAAAACATGTTACAAATATATTGTAATCAAATTGTTATTAAATAAACAGTTATTTAGATTGTGTAAATACTAAAATATTATTTATTAATTGATAATAAGGTTAAAACCACCGCGCCATTCCACAAACAAAATTGATTACAAACAGAATGGACTGTATCTAAATCGATTGTTCGTGTTAGGTACGTAACTATTCTTTTATTGGGATACTAGACATGACCTTACGCCAGTATCTAAATCGATTGATCATGTTAGGTACCTAACTATTCTTTTATTGGGATTCTAGACATGACCTTACATCAGTATATAGCGATTGATCGTGTTAGGTACCTAACTATTCTTTTATTGGGATTCTAGACATGACCTTACGCCAGTATCTAAATCGATTGGTCGTGTTAGGTACCTAACTAATCTTTTATTGAGATTCTTGACATGACCTTACGCCAGTATCAAAATCGATTGATCGTGTTAGGTACCTAACTATTCTTTTATTGGGATACTAGACATGACCTTACGCCAGTATCGAAATCGATTTACTATTTTTACCGTTATATCCCTCTATCTGCTCTATAAGTCTACATCTCATAAAGATCTAAGTCTTCCTTCTTCTTATTTTTCGTACGGTAGTGTAGAATACTTGGTGAAGGTCAAAATAGCATGCTGAGGTTAAGCCACTCTTTAAAAAACTGGCTTATATACTTAAAATGATCTTGCGTTATTGTCAGATTCCCAAATTCTAAAATAGTATATACTGACATCTGCCATAATGCAAGTCTAATGACAAGTTGTTCCACAGAAGTTCAAATGTAACATTGTCATCAAATGCCGATCACCGCCATTTTTGTAATGGTTGAATTGTCCTCGTTAGATACTGATTCTAAGTCCGTTTCAGCTTTTGAACAAATTGCGATCAGCGGAGGAGGACAACTCTCACATTTTTAGGCTTATCAGCTTATTACAATTTTATGGAAAGCTGAAACGCATTTAGAATCGACATTTAATGGGGAAATTCCAAATGTCAAAATAAAATGGCGCATTTGATGACAATGTTAGATATGAATTTTTGTGAAAAAAACTGCTCAAAGTTTCCTTAACTTTTTTTTGAATTTCTTACATAAGCGGCTTTAAAATGTTACTGTTAAAGAGCTCAAGCCTTAGATTTTCTATTGAATCTACACGAATATTGCGTAAGATCCCTTTTTTAATAATAAAGTTCCGTAAGAACTGTAAAAACACCGCCCTAAACGTATGTAAGTATATTTACAGATTTTTTCTTTGTTTTAAAATTCCCTTTTGAGTTTTTATTTTTACAAAACAAATAGTGGTCGTTATTGTAATTTGCTTCCTTGCGTTCTTTATGCAAAGAGAGCTTAATATATTTCTTTATATAAAATTACCCTTACAAAGGACGTAGTCAACAAATAGAAGGCACTTAATTTATTTTCAGGATAAAAGCGTGCTTGAATCACTTAACAAAAAAAAGTTGACAAATTTCCGCGACAAAGTGTAATGAACACAAAGATATTTTTCAAAAGCAGACTTTTCATCCATTAGAATTATAGTCCTAAAATAGTTAAATTGTTAAGGCAGTAAGAAAGGCGTTTGAATTTTCTTAGAAAAAGCTCGAGTTCCGATATTCCGGTAGGCCTACACCTTTTGTTGATGTATACATATTTGATTTTCTTGTAAAAAATCAGCGGTTTCGCTTCGGTGAAAGAAATGGTAAACTTACCAATGATGTAATCAGGTAGCTATGGTAGTCCGACATCATGCCAATTTGCTGGGCCTGTTTCAAGACATCGTATATCCTCTCAGTGGTGCAGTCTAACACTATGTGGGATTCGGCAGAGTTCTTGATCTGTTTTAGAAGAGGTCTGTAACAAATAACACGAAAGTATTTTAAATAAGAACCAGAAATTACATATTGCGAAAGTGACGTGTGGTTAAAATATCTTAATAGCTTAGAATATATTAAACTCTCTCACACCTTTCTTAAAAAAGGTGACGATAATCAATTTATTGTCGCAAGGATAGAATCACAATAAATTATTGATTATGTGAAAAAGTGGCAGAAAAATTGATGTTTTTTTAGTGCGCACCGTACTCATAAATACACCTAGATAAACCAAGCTACTACTCCTTATGGATAGAAACTCATTGAGGGTACTGGCAGGACTATTAACGAGACACTTCCACCTTAGGAGATACATGCCGCTGTTGGGAGGCACCAATAGAAGCAGGAAATGCAAAGGAAATGAAGAGACGCCAATGTCCTGCTATTTATCTGAGAAGACGCCTTCTGGAACCAAGATATGTAGCCGAATATTTAATGACAATCTGATGAACGGTAACAAGGGGACAGGGTTATTGTCACAGAAGCCGCGTAAAAAAGGGGGAGATAGGATAACGGAATCAAAGGCATGATTGCTCATGGGAACTGTGTAAGCCGTCTCCAATTTATCTTACTAATATTATAAACGCGAAAGTTTGTATGGATGTATGTGTGTTTGTTACTTTACTTTGTGACTTTAATGATATTTTATTAATATAGCTCATATATCAGAATAACATATAGGTTATAATTTATACCCAAAGCTTGCCATTTTTTATGTATTATATAAACGCGAAAGTTTGTATGGATGTATATATGTTTGTTACTCTTTCACGCAAAAACAACTGAATGGACTTTAATGAAACTTTACAATAGTATAGCTCATACATCAAAATAACACATAGGCTATAATTTATACTTAAAGCTTGCTATTTTCCATGTTTTAAAAATAATTATTATTGTTTAATAGAAAATGTCAAAATTTGAGAATGATATTTGGAAAAACAATGATTGTAAAACCAAAATTCTATTTTAGAAAATATTTAAACTGATCCCTTGAATCGAATCACGAATTATAGATATTTTAAATAAATAGGTTAAGAATTTTGGTATAAACATAGATGGTGGGACCTACGAAAGGAAAATAGGCTAATCGAAGTACTTAAAACTTACTCGTAATAAAAAAAGCGCGCATTGCCGTCCTGGTCTTGTGTGTTGTTCATAGTTTGATAGAACAATAGTGACTTTACAGATAAAAAAACATACATTAAAAAAACATAAAAAATCCGTTTTGTCAGTTTGTCGGCTTTGACGTCAAAATGTTACACACAGCACTAACACGAAAAGTATTGGAATATTTTATAGGCAGCCAAAATCCGTGCTTTCCATTTTACAGTGGAACATAATCCAGAGAATTGTGTCATTTTTTATATATTTTTTAAATATCTATTCTCAAATCCAAAAATGGATGTGACAGGTTTTTAGGGTACCATTAAAAAAAATGAAAAAAAAAGTCTTCATAAAAGTTGGTAAAGTTTAAAAACATTATCTCGCAATTACAATCTTCATTTCAAAGCATAAAACTTTATATTGAGCTAGGGGGGTTGCTATCCATATATTGACAGTCGAGGTTGAATAATTTCCACAAAGTTGAAATGTTATTTATTTTCAAACGTTGCGTTCATATGAATAATCTGATATGCCAAAACAAAATTAATGCATACGTAATGTACTTATATGCATACAAATTATTCGCCATGTGCATCAAAGTCACATTCTTTTTAATGGAATTACACTGACAACGAAATATGATGCTCTGAACACATGACTAGTTTTGGTATTCAGTCAATATATGAGGGCTAATTTTAGACCCTCTACAGAAAATCACATAAAAAAATATTTATTTCCGAATAATCCATAACATTAAGGTTTTTATAAAACAATGAATTATTTTATGGGTATTCATTGTTTTATAAACAGTGAATATATGGGTATTCATCTTACTATATTATCTTACTAATATTATAAACGTGAAAGTTTGTATGGATGTATGTGTGTTTGTTACTCTTTCACGCAAAATTTACTGAATGGATTTTAATGAAACTTTTCAGTAATATAGCTCCTACCCCAGAAAAACATATATGCTATAATTTGTAAACCTGGCTATTAATTTTCAATATATTAAAAATAATATTTATTTTTTAATAGAAAATGTCAAAATTTGAGAATGACATTTTGCAAAACAATGTTTGTCAAATCAAAATTATATTTTAGAAAATATTTAAATTAGTGCATTTATTCTCTACTACTCGCCTAATACTTTGAATCGAATCAAGAATTATAGATATTTTAAATAAATAGGTAAAGAATTTTGGTATAAACGTAGATGGAACCTAGGAAAAGAAAATTGATTACTCGAAGTACTTATCCTACGTGGACGAAGTCGCGGGCAGAAGCTAGTTGTTTATAAAACAATGAATACCTACCCATATACTTAAAATATGTATCGATAACAAAATAATGACTCATTGGAAAATTCTGATGGACCAAGAAATTCAATAATGTTTAACACGAATTGCTCATTTCTGGTTTATTTTATGTTATTTATGTCAATCACTCACCAATTACACTCATATTGCCAATTTAATGAGACTGTAAACAAAAACAATATTTTCTAAGTAAAATTTTATGATGAATTTTTTCGGCTGTCAAGAATTACATTTCCTGAGAAGTAATATAGATTTTGTATATTTAATATAATTTTTAATATTTAGTGTATAAAGTCAAGGGGTTTCCAGTAAAGTTCATTTAATATTGACATCCTTAATAAAAAACCCAAAATCATCATCTACGTGTTAAAGGAAAATATTTATTATAAAATTTCATTTGCCCCATCATTCATATTTCTTTCTTCGTATTTCCACTAATCCATCACCCCTTTAATATATGGTGATTCTGAAAATGTAGATAGAAATGATAGGAAGAGAGGCTAAGTAATTAAAAGCAAAACTCTGTTTTAACGGAGTTCATTTACAGGGTTCTCCATTTAAAGTGCCCTTATTTCATTTCTTTCTTCAAACAGGGGTAAGTTGAATGTATATCTGAACTGTGTAACCCAAGAAAAATATTTAAAAATAAGTCTTAATTTCAAAAATAATCTGAATTTTGTATCAAAATTTATAAAAACAAAAAAAAATTTTGAGACATTTAAAAAGTGTTACACTGTCTGGAGGCAATGAGGTTATGAGACTTTTAATCTAGCAATGTTATGAGGTGGAGATAAATTAGAGAGGAAGGAGGAAGAGTAAGAGAATTTTTGGAAAAATATTAATTTTTAAATATTTTTTTTAAAACACAATGTGGGGTGTATTTTTTGTATGTGTCTTGTAATTGAAGGACCTTTGAAATGAGTGTATGATGATACCACTGCAGTTAAAGATAATATGCGCATACAGATAAAGGAAATATATTACTTGTATAATATAATATTACTTGTTTATATTATTTGTATAATAGTTATGGTACTTTCTTTAGCACCGGTGATTTTTCACCGACTGAGAGCGGAATTACGGAATATTGAAGCGGAGATGTTTATGCGGTGAGGATCAATTTGTGACTGATTGTGGGTAATGAAAAAATGACAGGTCTACAAGAGAAGGAAATGTAACAATTCTAACTACCAAGTACAGCTGTTCATGATATATAGATGTATAATGTAGGTGAAAGCTAAGCGTAGATGTGCATCGTGTAAAGGCCCAAACACAATATATATTTTTAAATTATGAGGCAACACTCACCGGTCACTGTAGGAGCTAATATAAAAGCATCGTTCACTCGGTAAGAAACTTTTTATTTTAATTAATAAATATAGACAATATTTGCGAAACTGAATCTAGAAATCGAAAATCTAAAACCATTTTTCTTTTCAAAAATAAAAATAAATAAACTTTTTATTTCTTTGTTGAAACTTTTCACTAATTGAACACCATTCAAGGAGCTAATGTAACATAAAAAATAAGTACACACATGCCCAAAGTAGAAAAAAATCTCCCGGGGCCTATGTCATCTCTGGGGATGATGTGTGGGGGGTATAAGGTATGTACTAAGTCACTAAACGTAGCGAACCACTTGGGGTGACCTATGGCAGTGGTGTTGGTTATCCAATCAATGGTTCCCGTGACGGCATCAAATTGAAAATTATTTGTATGTTTGGAAAAATATATTGGAATATCATTTATGCATATTAAAATAAATATATATTTGGTTGTCCCCCTCCTTTGCGCCTCGAGCCATTTCAAACCATGGTAATATTTTCGAAGACATTTTTTTTATAATTATTATTTTATAAGCTCCGCCATAAAACGGACTGTAAACTTAAATAAAACATTTTTTCATATACTAATTAACTGTATGTTTTCAACACAATTACCATATATTTTTACCTATGAATTTCTCTGTGGTTTGATGAAATTATTTTCACAAGTTGTGAACAAGTTCTCTTGGCACACTGTGTACACATATCTCTTACCACTCTCAACTTTCACTCTCGAGGCATCCGTCTTGCATAAATCTCTCCGCCTTGAAGCGTGCATAAATCTACGTCCCTTAAAGCCACCACTCATTCCGCGCTTTGGCTTTTTGAACTTTCAAGAATGGGAGATTCAAGGGCACTTTTGTGCTTAAATTGTATGGGCAAATACCTATGTAAATCTTGAGGTATTCCTCCACGCCCCCCTCATATAAATCTGCTATGGGACCAAGATGAATGTCGCGAACAAGTTGGTACATTTGTTCAGGAAGTCAGTTCTTAAAATGATGATTCGAAAGAAGATGTAACAACTTTTTCTGTGTATTTTTTTTGGATACCGTTATTCTTTTTGAAAATTTAGTAGATTCTGAGGAAATTTGTAATAACATTCACAAGCATTTTAAAATTTGAATACATTTTACTCTTCTTTTGTATTGGTTGGTATTTTTTGGGAGCTCCTTTGTACACTTGTAATGATTTTGTGATTTCGTCCTCTTTCAAAAAGGGGTTCTTATAATATACTTTGGCGTGTATTTTAATCTTGCTTTTTGTGTAGCACCTCACAAGAGCGCCCCTGTCTAAACAGTGTAAAGACAAGGGAACTATGTCGCCACCCGGTTGGGCAGTGTTGTGAGGCACCTTAAGGTAGAGGCTGTAGCAATGGATTAATTAAGGCGATTCTTGAGGAGTGTTCTTGATTACATGATGGAGAAAAAACAGATGCTGGCAGCTCATTCCCCGTACGAGCCGACTTTCACAAAAACGAGTCGGAGAAACGACCTGTTCTCGCAAAGCCAACATTAACTGTAAACGGGTGTTCCGCTGGTGTCCGCCGAGTTTCATGAATGTGCAAGGATGAACCGGGGAATGATTGTATATTATTTGAGTATTTTGAATTTATTTTCATATTTTAACGCTTTTTTAATAATCTGTATTTTTGCATTAATATCAAATTTTATATCCCGTAAAAAATATGATTTTTATTTTTACGGTTAAAATGTGTTTAATATTGTTTTATTTTTGCGTATACATTTATAAAATAGCTCATATACGACTGCCATGATACGCGCATGCGCATAGTATGGTGGTCGAAATAATGAATCTCAATCAATGCAGATTTTTTCGTACGCCGACTCCCCTACACGATGAGTTTAGGCGTGATTAAAATTGGAAATTTGTGTGCAATATGTAGGCTATAAGTTTTATAAGTTTTTAACTTTATATTAGGTTTCTTGGAATATTAAATTAGTAACAAATAATAAAAAAGAATACAAGTCGTAACAATAGTTAGCCATTGTTAAATTATTTAACTAGAAAAAGATTATTATTATTAATTTCGTTTTGGAATCGTTGAAAATTACATTAGTCGATTGGATGTAATTTAACGACTAGAAAAGAATTATATGTCTCTTAAAAACAAAAACAAAAAATTATGTTAAAATATTGAGTTAAACTAACTTCCATTTCACTTTATTATCTGGGAATAAAAGTCAAAATAGTCAGAAAGCTTGAATTAAATTCTCTTATTCCCAAATTCACGAATTTCGTAAACTAATATCCAGGATAAGGTTTCTTTATGTGACACCATAAGGGAGTCTAACTACCACAAGCCAGCGAGACCATAGCACAGAGAAGTATGAAAGGAAATGGGCCTGACAGAAGAAAGGGGAAAAATAATTGAAAAATTGTCCATACTTTTTAAACCACACATTATTGGATATGATTTTAATATATTAAAAGTATTTTTTATGTTTATTTTTGAGTGTTATACCGTGTTGCGCTACGTCTTTTTTAAGTCAACGTACAGCATATTTTTAAGACTGCTCCCAATATCATTCTATAGCTTTCAAAACTTGGTATATCGAAAAGCAATCTTTTAAATCGACATCAAAATGGGTTTTGAGATCAAAAACGCAGAACCTAACAAATGTAATGAAAATTACTCATAAAGATTTCAACACAATATACCAGATTAAAAATTAGGAGAAAAAAATTAGTAAAAAGTCTCGTTATATCATTATTATTTGCCATAAAGGAAGTCACTTAAATTTAAAGCACTTTATTTTCGTTATTTTTTGTGCTTATCAGGCCATAGCAGGCTGAAAACACCCGATTACTTTAACAAATCGAACATAAAACGGAGCGCTTTCAAATTCCTCCCTTATGGATATTACGTAGGTGTTCACTTGCTCAGTCTATAAAACTTAACACTGGTGTTATTTTTATTATTCGCGCATGTTCAGAGATTGATAAAAAAATTCATGTCTTCGAATCAGTGTGTTTTACGGTACGAGACTGTAAAATATTTAGATACACTTGTACATTCTAAGAAGTTTTTTGGAAAAGCATATTAATTTATACTTTTTAGTCTCGATTCCGATTTATACAAAATTAGTTTTCGAAACGAACGCTCACTTTACTTCGTGTAATGTGGTAGGTAAAATACAAATATTATTTTCTTGACGTTGTGTATACTAGAATAATATGTCTAATAAAAGTAGATATATGAAAATGGTTTTAACATTTATTGATTTAACCAGTGCTTTCAATAACCGGAACCTTTCGATATAGGGGTGACTACAATTCTGCGCCACCAAAACAACCTACTAACCTGCCGTAACCACAATGTTATTATTAATTGAATAAAACTGTTTTACATTTAGCTGCAAGAGGTTTCAGTTTTTCAACACTGAATTTTTCAAACTTGTTGCAGAATGTAGTTTTGTATATTATGTGCAATAAATTTTGGTACTACAAAATATAACTGTATATATTTTTTCATGCAGTAAAAGTAGGTAGGATGTACATTTTTATATTGTTTCGCACGCCATGACAGGGTAGGGATGTGGACGAAGTTGACAGATTGATTTACTATATTTTACGATTGATTATAATCACATTGATTCAGGCATTACAAAGATATCTATTTACATTGTTGGTATGAAAATATTGAAAACTAATATAGATACATTTAAATAATATAGATTCAGATTGATTTATTACAACGATATTAAATACCTTAAACGAAATGAATATGTACATAGGAGGCCAACAATTTCGTTTGGGGCATATGTCGTCATTGAGGATGCCGTGTGGAGAATTTTTTTATGGAAAGGAAGGAGAGGAAATTTTGGGAAGGGCAGGATAAATGAAGGGTAGGTAGGAATCTGGGGGTCAGGGTGTCCAGGAGTGACTGACGTATGAATCCCGCCACTAGGCAGTAGTAGCAGTACTAGTAGTATGGTAGTATAGCAGTCTGTGGGCAGACACGTGCGCCGCCAAGAGCAGACATCCCTCGCCTGATGAACCCGGGAACCCCTGCTTGGTCACCAAACGTAGCGGACCACTTGGGGTGGCCCATGGCGAGGTTATTGTTTATTACAATTTGGGAGGCGGGCTTGGTTACCGCCGCCCCAGGAACCGTTTATTGGACGACCAACACCTCTGCCACAGGTCATCCCAAGTAGTTCGTTACGTTTGGTGACTAAGCAGGGGTGCCCGGGTTCATGGGGTTAGGTTTGTCCGGGACTTGGGGGAGGATGCGTCTGCCGATTATCTTCGTGGCAGGCCGGATCAGGAGAGACTGGTTAAGGGAGACCTTTTGATCTCTCCAGCGGACCCTCTCTTCCGATCCCCTTGCACCGCAGTAGAAGGGATGACTTCACACGTCCATCACTTTTGGACATATTTATCCCCAGATTCCTACCCACCCCTCAAACCTTTTTCCTTCCCAGGACTTCCTCTCCTGGGAAGGAAATGTAAAAAAAAAAACAATAAATGTGTCCCGGGAAGGCGGTATCCATAACCGCCTCCAAAATATAATATGGATATTTGAATCAAGCAATGTATTACAGATATTTCTAATGATTTCCAGGGTTTTATGTGTTTTAAAAGAATGTAGTTGAGATATCAATTTTAGGTTATCAATTTTATGTTTGTTATTAGGCATTAGAACAAGTATTTCTTTTGAGGAAGATTTTTTAGGAAGGTCACTTGTAAAAATATTTACAGATTTCATTTCTGAAAAAGACCCTAGACGAAGACAATTTATGTCAGAGTCAAATAAAAAAAATTACTTTGTGTAAACCACTAATCACATGTTATAATATTTACGTGTTTCAAAACCGATGGTTTCTTCGTCAGGATAATAACACGAATAAAAATATAATTTAATAATAATATGTCATAGTCCTTTTTACACAACAATCGTATAAGGTTGAAGATTTTAGAATCTCGGCAGACGAATTGTCTTTGCGCTGACTTTAGGTTAAGGTTAAGTTGCAGTTGAGGTTATGTGCAGTGTCGATTGGTTATGGTTCTGTTTATTTAATTGTGAAAAAGGATTGATTCTGTTTATTTAATTGAGTGTATGTTTAAATATATGCTGTTCCCAAGTTGTGTTATTTTTCCTATGTAATTCTTAGCGTTTCCATCGATAAATAATGTCTTAGAACATTATCCATCAACGGAATCTCCGCTTTGACTTTCATGTCTATCGTTAAGTTTTCGTCCTTCTAACCTAATATTAGTGAAAGAATTTCTTTGGAGCGAGATAACTTGGTCGGGTCGTTAAAAAGGCTGCCACTGAATTTTACGAGGCAATTTTCACTCGGAGCTCCGAATTCTTATCACTTCTCGCTAAAAAGAGCACGCTATTTATGATGCAAACGAATTGAATACACCGCCGAAATTGTTGGTTTAGTCGTTCGTGTCAACTCGGCTAAGTTCGGCGTTAATCGACCGAGCTTTTATTGCTTTATTACAAATCCAACTTGAATGGAAAACTCAAATGATACAGAACGCTGGGAACGTAAAACAATTTTAAGGCAATCAAAGAAATTACAACGAATGACCTTTTTGTAGCTTTCTGGCGCTAATGGGAAGGGTGGTTTTTTTGATATTATTATAAAAGATACCCACAATGGAACTTAGGGAAACCACCATTCTATCCTTCAAGTGCTATAAATATATATAACTACAAAATTTAACTCTTTTAGAGGAACGATATAACTACAAAATTTTACTCTTTAAGAAGAACGGTATAGCTTCAAAATTTTACTCTTTAAGAGGAACGATACAACTACAAAATGTTACTCTTTTAGAGGAACGATATAACTACAAAATTTTACTCTTTTTGAGGACTACTTCTGTGGCAAAATTGGTTAAATTAGATGGCAGTGAGTGGGAATGCTGTCCTTGTTCTACCGGTATTTCAATGGAAGATGTTCCGAGGAACCAGCATCATTGATCTCCTCGGCACCGGTGCATAATCGGGAAACACGCCAAACGCGTGCCCAACATATGTACATGGTTGACATTTGTCACATGAAAACGGGTCGTTTCTACGATTCGTTCTTGAGTTCAACAGCTCGGCCGTGGAACGATTTGCCGGCCTCTGTGTTTCCTCCTTCCTACATCATGGGTCTCTTCAAGATCCATGTTCACTCCTCCCTCTCCTCAAATACAACCTCCACACAGCATCTTAACAGACGACATAGGCACTGAGGGAAATTATTTTCCTCAGGGCCTCCTGTGTGGAGTTAAGGTAAAAAAAATAAAAATTTATAAAATCATATAAATCTATCTGGTATATAAAAAAACTAAATAAGATATAAGGGAAGGACATACCTAGCGTAGCAGGTAAAATACATGTTGTTGTTGATTTTGGAACACAATCCACTATTATTTCTTTTGAAAATGTTATCAATTTTTTTAACGTGGAATAGAAAAAGATATTTAAAAACCCGATGTGACCAGACATGAATACTCAGTTACCTCTCAACCTCCACTTTACCTTTCTTCTTCCTCCCTCTCCCCCATCAACAACTTTACAAAATTTCCTACATGGGAATATTTACGTCATATTTAAGCTGACTCACTGGGCAATTAAACGCGCGTGCTTTATCAAATTAAACAAAAAATTATATTGTTAAAAAAAAACAATTTTGATAAAGGAAACTTGTATTATCTGAAGACTTTATTCTTTAAAATATAAAAATTCCAGATAAAATCACTTAAATATGCACGGAGAAAAAAGTTATTCTAAAATACGAGCATTTTATTCGTAAAAACGGTAAAAAAGAGACTGAAGTTCTTACGAACAAATTAACAGTGTTTCAATGTTTATTGGCGGGAAAATGTAAGAACAATTTGTTGGTATACGTACGAAATTACGTACACCAACAAATTATTCTTACTTGTTCCCGCCAATAAACATTGAAACCCTGTTAATTTATTCGTAAGAACTTCAGTCCCGTTTTTACGAATAAAATGATCGTATTTTAGAATAACATTTTTCTCCGTGTGTGCCCGGGAAGCCAGCAGAAAGACAATAGTATAAACGACAACTCCAGGGGAAAGATGTTTGGTTAGTTACCCCAGAAAGGACTCGGAAAACAAATTTAGAATCTGTCCCCAGAGATACCTTTTCTGCAATGGACCGAGACCATCGAACAACTGCAATATTGGGATACCCGGGGTACATTGTCAAGAAAAGTCATTGTTAGGCTAAACGGAGCGGGAATGGGGGGGGGGGGGGGGTGTTGGGTAGAGGAAGGTTGGAAAAAAACTAACATTTCAAATGGGTAACAAAACACGGCAGATAGCTATTTAAACCATTTTTCAATTCTGATTCACCAGGTCTTTCACCAGGACGATACTGAGTTTAGTTACCGCTATTGAGAAGTTCACAAATACTCGATATATATTTTTCTATTATTTCTAAATCGAATTACATACTTAATAAATTAAAATTATATATTCTATAATAAAACTTTTTGTAATAATATATATATTTACAAAGAAAATAATCAATAGATACAAATCAATATTTATTTGTACCAGCGATCTCTAGATTTGAATTCGTTTTATCTAGCGAATTACCACCTTGGTGTAAATTTACCAAAATTATGCGAATTACCAAAGGAAATATATTTTTTTAAATATATACTCAAAATAAAAATAAATTTAAACTTAAATTACCCAAATACATGATTGATTCATGCAATAAATCAAATATAATAAATAATGAAAAAATATTATAAATATATATTTATTGTTATTAAGTTCAATTTGAAGAACTCCATTTTAATTTTTTTTATCATTATGATAAAAAAAATTGATTATATCATTATTTAATTTATAAAAATAGTTTATTTAAAAACAAGTTCTGTGCTATGTAATTAGTATTACGCGTGACAGCTGTTTCGCCTTCTGAAGGCGTTTGAAAGTTTGATAATGCCTTCAGAAGGCGAAGCAGCTGTCACGCGATTACATAGCAGAAGTTGTTTAAAAATAAACTGTTTTTATAAATTAAATAATGATATCATCTTCTTCATATATAAAACAAAGTCGGGTTAGTTACACATAACTCAAGAACGGCTGAACCGATTTTTATGATCTTTGATTTGTTGGATTTGTCTCCGTTCCGATTAGCAGAATAACTATCGGAATTAAAACATCGGAAAAAATCAAGGGAAAAATAATTATGACGAAAATTAATTTTTTCATATATTTTGTATGGAACGGCTTTTCAAATAATGTGCGTTGGTCGACATACTTTGAATCAATTCGATCTGTCAATGGTGTAGTGAGCCGAATATTTTGTGCTTAGTCAACAGCTCAATTTCATTTTTTGAACTAAGAGTAAGTTCCTATTTATTTTAACTTAATAAAAACTTAATTTATTTCAGCTAATAAACTAAACACAACATTTATTGATTCTGAGGCAGTACGAAGTTTGCCGGGTCAGCTAGTTAAATATTAAAAAAAAATTAATAACAAAAAAATTAAAAATAAGGATTCTATTAGATCACAGGTATATGTATCTAATGAAAAAAACAATAAATAAACAATTTTAAAAATCGTACAGCTGAAAAAAAAATTTTTTTTTTCATTATGTGTCAATAAGATTATGTAAGTTTTATGAATGTTATTGAAGGAGTTGACCCATATTAATCAGAGCAAGTGATTGCAATTTTATTATTTCTTACCAAGAAGTATAGATAATAATTAAATCTTAACCCCAAGTTCAACTTTATTCATGATAGCGATTATCGTTCATTATTATTAAAATACTGTGAGAGAATTTATTCTGAATATCGTACATTTCTGGTATAAATATTTATATTTATTTATTTTGATACACAAGGCACAACAAGTGCCAATGAAGGTTAACCAATATTATTCTAGAAATTATGTACACCTTTGTACAATATATGGTACATTCGTTACTATTTATGATCCGATTTTAAACGAGTCTCTTAGATTTTTTTTTAAATTTCACATGCAGAAAATGTGCAATAATTGAATCTTGTCTTATTTTATGACAGTGAAATGGATTTTTCAAAGTTCTTGATAGTGACGTTTTAATGTAAAGAAAAAGGGACGAACTAAACAGGTTCCAGAGTTTTCAGCTTAATAATAATAATAATTGGATGACTTGTATAGCGCCGTTTTTGTGAAAAATCACCTCAAGGGCGCTGTACAAATTTCAATAATTTCTACAATCTTACTTCTAACTACACACTAGAAAATATAAAAAACCTATGGCTTAAACAATGGATGCAAATCCACCGGTTCTTTGATCAGCGATACAAAACTATATGTACAATGCATCTGAACAACTAGCGCGGTGCTGCCTAAAAATGTAAATGTACATGTATTTTTATTTTATTTATTTTTTATTATTATTATTTTTTTTTTCAATGAAAATGTACTGGACCATACTTACCTGGTAGGTCACTTAGTGAAAATAAATAAACAAATTTATTAAATACCAAGATCCATCAAGTTTTGACGGCCTCCTGGGTCGAGTAATAAGACTCTCGACAAACAATCCGCGGTTGCGGGTTCAAATCCCGGCTACGTAATTTTTTTAAATGAATTTGTATTCTTTCACCATTTAATCAATAAAAAGAATATAAGGTATATTTGTGGCACGTTCCAATGTGAAAAATGCACTCAGTATCGCCCTGGTGTATGTCCACCATTCAGAATTGAGAAGTTACATGAAATGGCTTTGAACAGCCAAGTACCCCTCATGTAACCCCTCCTTCCTTTTTTCCATCTCATAGATCTATCCGTAACCTTCAGCCTTACAACATACCACAATTGGGGATGACATATTCTTAGGGGCTTCCAGGCTGTTGGGAGCAGTTAGATTAGTTAGCTCTTGCGGTGTTTACATTAAAAAGTTCACTCAAAATTATTCTAAAATATTAACGACGTGACGACAGTCAATTATTAAAGGAATGACTATATTAAACTATTACGAAACTAATTACGATCCCGAAGAAGGTTAGTTTTAACAGAAACTAGTTTACTTTGTTAGTTTTATTTTAATTTTATTAGTTTTAGTTATGTGTTATAAAAAAGGTGATTTTATAACTAAGGAATTTTTCATTTCAATTATAATGTCCAGCCACACGGAGAAAAAGGTATTCATAAATACGATCATTTTATTCGTAAAAACGGTTAAAAACGGGTCTGAAGTTCTAAGACTGAAGAATAATTTGTTGGTATACGTACGAAATTACGTATACCAAAAAAATATTCTTACATGTTCCCGCCAATAAACACTGAAACCCTGTTAATTTGTTCGCAAGAACTTCAGTCCCGTTTTTAAACGTTTTTTACGAATAAAATGATCGTATTTTAGAATAAAATTTTTCTCCGTGCACGAAGATATTGCTTTCTTTGAAAATATAACAAATGAAAGCATTACCATCTTGCAATCCGTGCTACAACAACAATAATATCCTTATGTATACTTAAATCGGAGCTGTTAACACTTTGTTTTTAACACTGAGAAGATATAACATTCCCAGAAGCAAAAAAATAACAAAATTCAACTCATATCAGTGAACTTGTTTACTAAAAGTCATCGTGGGTTCCCAGAAATTTAGCGAATCTCTCAATTACGTACGTACATAAGGATCGAGAAGCACGTCAGATACGTTCAGTTTGCGCCGAGTTTCGGAAACGAACACATCTTCCCAGAGATAAAAATGTAAATAAAATTTTGTCTCTGTCGTATTTTGTAAAATAAATAAACAGTTTTGATGTTTAGTAAACAAAATTTGTGATTTCTTTCAAGCGATGCCACCATTTGACTCAATTAATAAAATTAATGTTTCCACTAAAATGAAAATACTATTTGTGGCTTTTAATCTGTTTTATAACATTGTTTTTTTGGCATACTAATTTATTTCTGTGGGTGTCTATAATGTTGATGTTAATATTTTTGTGTGGCTTTTGAATCAGTGCTGTGTTAAATTTTGTAGTAACAACACAATATTATATTTTCCAAATCGTGTGTATTATTTTAAAAATTAATTTCGCTGATTTTAGAGTAAGAATCATTTAAATAACGCTGTTTTATATATGTACCTAATCATGCAAATCTGTGAAGTGATTCGAAGCTAAAAAACCTTTTTTTATGCTTTGTGTTCTAGATCAATTATGAAGGAAATGAAAGGAAGGGTGTTAATTGGATCAATATGGATTTTTATTTTTGTGATTTTCAATAATCATGGATCAGCAGCTGAAATCGAGTATGTCAAAATTGGTAAGACATTTACAATTTTATTTCAAATTAACGATTTATTTAATTACAACAGAAAAACCACTTAAAAGTTATTTAAATTGTAAATAAATCAGAATAAAAAAATATATCATTTGTGACTCTTGAAACATCTTACCAATGTTTAATATCAAAGTACCATTTCTTTGTAAAAAAGACTGTATTTTGCACTATTTATTTTGACCTTCTGCATATTCCTAATAAAATTATGTCTGTGGGTACCTATAGCGTAATTGCCTTGTGTAATGGCCAAGGTGACAAAAGGTTTTATTTAAACTAGCGAAATTGGTTTTCTGTAAAACCGACAGAGGTTCTTGGGTTTTCCGTTATTTTATGCTTATATTAGGTCATTACATATGAAATTGGTGTTTTGCCATACTAGCAACTTTGATCTCAAATATCTCCTCTTTGTGGTATTTACACTTTTAAAATTTAAAATTGTATTAATTTCTATTTTTATGATACATTTTTATGTGCTACATTATAAAATATGGGATAAGTATAGCAGTATAGTATTGGTGTAATATTTACATCGGCTTCATATGTTTTAATAATTTCCTTAACTTTATGTTTACTTATCCATATTTTGAAGTTATTTTAAAACTTGTTTATCTCCAAGGTATTTTAAATTTTACTTGGACGGGCGCTATACAAGGTTTTAAGAGACGTACTTGACTCATACTGAAAATAGTGATTCCTGACATTATTATGAGTAAAATATTTTGGTCTCCGGTGACTTTTTATATATTTAAAAATTTTTTTCCTAAAAATAGAACAATTTATCTCTAGTCATTCAGTCTAATAACCCATTTGAGGTTTTTGTGTGTTGGTTGATACTGGGCCGAAAGTTCATAATAGTTGAGAAAAGTCACTTTAACCGAGAGTTTATAGCGTCTGAATTATAGATAGGTAGGTACCTATATGAAGAAAACTGATTTCGCTAATATACACATGGGGCTTGTTCTTTCACGGGCCCAAGGGCTAATTAAAATTGTTTTTTAAAGAATGTTGACATAAAAAAAGTTCAATCCAATGATCCCGGACTAGGGAAAGATGACCTTCTTCTGGTCCAAGAGATGCACCCACAACCCATTTCTATGAGGTTTTCTGTTCGATTTTATGAGACATAACCGATGATAACACAATAAAAGAAATATTAAAAACATAATCATTTTTGTTTTTCAGGTGGTGTATTCGATTCCGAAGTGGGGTCAGCGGAAGAACTGGCTTTTAACATTGCAGTCGACTTCATAAATTCAGACAGAGAAATTTTACCTGGACGAACGCTAGTTGCTAAAACAGAAAAGATCTCCCAGCTGGACGGCTTTGGAGTATCAAAAGCGATCTGCAAAATGATTAAGGTAGGAAAAACAATCAATCTTTAAATACCTTTCCAAAGCAAAGGTGATGATGATATTATATTTTTTAATGTTTTTAATGTCTTCACACAAGAGTCCCCGAGGAAAATAATTTTCCTAAGGGCGAATGTCATCTTCGGGGATGCTGGGTGGAGGGAATTTTTTGGAAAGAAAATAATGAATCTGGGACATGAAGATGCCTGAGTTGTAGGAGGGAGGAAACACTTGAACTCAAGAACGAACAGAGGTTGGCGAATCGTTCCACTCAAGAACGAGTCGTAGAAGCGACCCGTTCTTATGTGATAAATGCTAACAGTGTACAAATGTTTGGCGCAATTTAAGCATGTTTATTTTTCATGTTTTTACATAAATGATATTATCAAAACTATTAAACATTGCAAAATTAGACTATTTGCAGATGATACCTTAATCTATATTTCGTGTGAAGATTACATAGAAGCAATTAACAAAATAAACGAAGACCTACAAAATATAGCAAAATGGCTGAAAGTAAACAAGTTGAAACTGAACGTAAACAAAACAAAATATTTGGAAATAGGCAATAAAACGTGTAACACAGGGTTAAATTTGACAATTAATGGTGAAAAAATTGGAAAAGTAAATGAAATCAAATACCTGGGTGTAATACTCGACTCAAAACTGACTTTCACAGCAAACTTTGAATATGTGTTAAAAAAGGTATCAAAAAAGGTAAATTTTCTTAGAAGACTAAGACGTAAATTAAATAGAAACACTACGGAGCTCATTTATAAAACTATCGTTGCTCCACATTTGGACTACTGCTCTACGATGTTATATTTGGCCAATGAAAGTAATTTGAACAAACTAGAAGTTATACAAAACAAAGCCATGAGATGTATACTGGGGAAAGGCAAATACGCAAGGATTAATCAAATGAGAGAGGAACTAAATTGGATTCCAATAAAAAAGAGACTATTATTTAATGTATTAATTTTTGTGCATAAAATTATGAAAAACCAAATGCCAAAATACTTTAAGGATGAAATTGTTTTTAATAGAGACGTTCATAACTATGAAACAAGAAATATAAACAGAATTCGATTGCCACAAATGAAGAAATCAAAATCACAGAACTGCATAATGTACAGAGGACTAAAGATGTATGATGAAATGCCTGAAACTATGAAGAATGAAGAAAGAATGAATGTATTTAAAAAGAAATGTTATGATTACTGTAAAAATATTTAAATTTATCAAATGAAATGTTACATTGTGCTTATTAGTTTATATTCATGTAGTATAAACTAACTCAATAATAATAAAAAAAAAAAAAAAAATGTTTACCGACTGTGCACGCCCATAATTTGTCATATCTTGGCTGTGGAACGATTTTCCGACCTCCATTTTTCCTCCCTCCAACAACGTGAGTCTCTTCAAGAGCCTGGATTACTGTTTCCTCACTACAGAAAGACTCTCCACACAGCATCCCCAAAGATGACATGATGAGGCCCTGAAAGAAATTCGTTTCCTCAGGGCTGTGTGGAGTTAATGTAAAACATAAATCGACAAATGTGCGATGATTTTTATACTCATCCATGAAATTTTGGATCTAATTGTATCTGGTAGAATATTATGTATATTTTATCATTGTGGCCTATTAACCAATTAATAGTGGTTTGATTTAACCAATAAACGGAAGGAATAATTTAACTAAATATTATTTACAGGATGGCGTTGTAGGCATCTTCGATCCAACTGTAGGACCTGCATCAAGACACGTGCAATCCATATGCGCATCCAAAGGTATCCCTTACATCAAAACAAAAGTGGACCATTATAATGATAAAACCAGTAATTTGATCAACTTGTACCCTAATCCAGCAAGACTTTCGAGGGTAATGTATATTTCCTATCATTATTCTTTAATCAGCATGTAGTTTGTACCCCTATCACACTGGAGGTCGGCTTACAGATCTAGACTCTTACCACGTACCAGTCATCTAAGTGAAGGTGTCCATATCACGTTTTATTTATTTATTTATATTTAAACGCCCATTAAATTTTCATCAATCTTATCGTGGATTATCAGAAATCTAATCTAGATTTTATAATTTTAATGGAAAAAGTTGTTCCATTTAGCATGCGCTCTATTTCATTTACAATCACACATACAGTTTTGCATTGGGAATTTTAATAATAGGTGACGAGTGTTTTGTGTAATTTGTATGTCGAAGGACCTTGAAATGTGTGTTTTTTTGGGGTTTAAACCACTGCACAAGTAGAAGGTAAGCATATAAGGAAATGGAGAGAATTACTCACTGCGGGACCACTTTCTTCTATATTTGCTGGTTTTAAGAGGGTTTTACCAGAGCATATCAGAAATTAGTCCCTTTTAAATCAAATTCCAGAACTATTGACCCTTTTTTACAAAAAAACCTAAATTGATTTTGAAAGATTGTTATTTTATCTGATACACGCAGTTTTAAAATTTAAAAAAAATTAAGTGTATTTTTAATATACTAAGGTTATACCGTCGGTCGTTGGAAGATTTGTTCAATTTTCAAACTATAGATCCTATTAAACAACACAAACTTCAAATCATATAATCATACAAAAAAAATAATCAATACACAATCTAGGCAACACAGTTTTAAAAAATTCAATTCTAGTTAAATTCAAATCATTAAAAAATAAATCCGAGAACGTGTTTTGCGACAAAAATATCGCAGTTTTTCTATTTATTTAAGGTATTACAAACTAAAATATTAAAAATTTTTTTACACCTTTATTTTGTTTAGACATTATTGAAAAATCGTAAATACTTATGATCAAAAAATACTTACAAGAAGTATACTATATTTAATAATTTATCATCGTGCGTTTTGAGCATTTTTATTGCTTACTTGAATGTAGGTATGAATTAAAACAAGTTTTGAAAGAAAAAAAACGATTTGATTTTTTTTTTAAATTTGATACGGGGAATAATCGATCTTTCTCATTGGAACCTTCCTGTACAGTTGCAAGCATTTTTAAACTTTTCTTTTCAGCTGCTGTTCAATCGCTCTTAATATTTTTGTTGCGGGTCGTTTCTTCGCTGTGGCGGAGAATAGAGAAAGAGCAGATGCGGATGCGAATATTAAATGCGGAGATGTTTGCAGGAAGATGGTCGATTATAGACTGATTGTGGGTAATAGAAAAAAGTGACATGTCCATAGGGAAGGGTAGGAAGGAAATGTGATAATACTAACTACAAGTACAGCAGTTCATGTATGTGTATAAGTTCATATAGATGTATGTAGGTAAGTGTAGTTATGTATTGTGTAAATGCCCAACCAATAGGTATTTTACTAAACTGTTGCTGTCACTGTCGCTAATACCTTTCCCTCATACTGAGTAAAAAGGACAACTGCGCCCCCACGGATGAAATGGGTACCTAAATAAAAACGTCAAAATCAAGGTTTTGTATTCCGCATTTTTCTCCTCCAAAACTAGAACGATTTTTAAGATGTTTTTAGCAACTGTTAAAGAAGAAAATAAACAAGTCCTTACGTTTTGATTTTTTTAAATGCATTGTCTAGTTTTGTTTGAACGTCTCTTGATGGCGTTAAAACCAGGCATTTAAAAAAAAATTGGAAGTTCCTTACTCCCATAAGAAATAACCATATATCGCCAGTGGATGTCTAAAACTATTTGCATTGGTGTAAATTACATCAAAAAATATTTTTGCAATGGTTTCAAAATTCAGAGAAGAAATTGTATAAACAATTATTTAAAAAAAAAACAAGACCACATGTCGCCAGGTTTCCACTTGAGGCCCGATTAGAAAATAGCTGTATCAGATAACACTTTTACAAAGCATTTCCTGTGTTCTTCTTCTTTCTTCTTATTTTTTTAAATATATATTTCCATATTTATTAACCAATCCACGAAAAGTCAAAATTCATATCGTTGTGAAAAAAATTGTTCAGGAGAGTGAAACAACAATGATATGACAAACATTTGGACAGTCCAAAAACGCGAATATTTTAACAATATGAATATACTCAGATAAAAAATATTACGAATCGAATGACATCAAATAAGTATTTTATTAATTAACAAATTCGTGGTTTTCACGCCAGGTTCAACTGCTTATTTTTGTAGTGGGAATGCTTAATTTTGTGGCATGTTCAAGGTTTCTCAAACATACAGAATAGTAGATAAAAGTTTTGTGGTCACCCACTGCTTTAAATTTAAAGACAATTTATTCAAATCAGCTTAATTTTGATGTGGCAAAATGTGCACAGCCAGTAGGCGCGTTACATGGCGTTTAAAATCCGTAGGCGTGGAAATAATCCGCAACAGAAATTGCCACGTACAATAATGTATCTCAATGAACTAGGTGAACTGTACTTAAATTGGATAAGTTGCGTTGCGAATTGGAGCATAAAAATAATACGCTTTATATCCGGCCATTGCACTTAGTGTCAATCGCTTAATTGCATCAAGGTTGTTATAGGACGTTTAAAAACTGCATTTCGTTAGCCATATAAAAATTATCTTCATTCTAGTTTATTTCTCATAATATTTGTTTTGTTTGATTGATGATTCAAATCACAACAAAAAATAATTTTAAATTAAATGGTGCCGGGATTGTTATCACTTTTTACGGAACGTATACCTACGGCTAAATTCTTAGACTGATTAATTATTTTTGTTATTTATTTATGGGGTGTTATGTTATGATCTCTGACCCAAAAGTTGGCTAAAGAAGGAGGTAGCGCAACACGGCATAACACCCCAAAAATACATAACAAAAATACATTTTGGCCGTGAAAATCTAAAATCATTTCTGATGAATTATGAGGATAAACATTTTTTATTACAGATATACGCCGATTTGGCTGAGGCGATGGAGTGGAGGCATTTTACCGTTTTATATGAAAATTCGCAGAGTTTAACCACGCTTAACGGTTTTTTGAAGAATAGTTATGACGATAAACGAAAAATTACGTTTATAGAGTTTGACCATGACACAGAAAACTATCGGTAAGTATAGGACGAATAGCTCAAGTGCAATATATATATATATTTACATATAATGTATAGGTTAACTACAGTATTCTATATATGTATAATCAAGACCTTGTGACAAAAAATATTCCTTATGCACTTTTTGCTTACCGTGTGGTTCTAGAAAATCCCTCACGCTCCGTAGTACAGAAATTACATTCATATTTTTGTTAAGTCGAATTAATGTAATTTTTTAGTTTCTCGTATTGACAATAATAATAATTGTAGTTATATATCCATTATTATGTATAAATGTTAAATTATCGTTCATTTTTTTAATTATTTTAGGATGATTCTCCAACATGCCAAAGCGTCAGGAGAGACCAACTTTGTTCTCGACTGTTCTACAACTGAGAAACTTTATGATGTTCTTCTTCAAGCTCAGCAAATAGGCTTGCTTATAGAGAAGTACAGCTTTATCATAACTTCCCCAGATCTCCACACAATGGAGCTGCAGGCTTTTATGCACGGAGGGGCTAACATAACAGGTAAGCTGTGATATTTTAAACCTACATTTGCAAATAAAATATCTTACCTTTAAATTTAATAATAACTTTCAATGTGTATCTCAATCTTTGCATAGAATTTTACACTCTGATATCAGTAATAACAGTACAGAACTTCTATCCCTAATTAATTTTAAAAGACGTACCTGCCATACAGCACTATTCTACACGGCTAATTATAGAACAAATGCAACAGCAAAATCGACAATCAGCCGTGCTCTTTAGACATTCAATAATATTTGACAAAACTCGAAAATATCTAATTTTTTTCGGACCCACCGACCACATTTGGTCATCCCATTAATCGACGCCTGTTACGAGTACCTTTACGCATTAGTACATAATTTACTATTTTGTCCCTCAAGCGGAGATCAGCCAAGTCTTTAATTATACATGCAGTATGTGTACTTACGGCCGCTGTTCCTAACTTTTCTTAATCTAAATCTTAGGCCGCGATCAGCTAAGCATTTTGTAGGATAACGCTCGATTCAAGTTGTTCCCAAACATCTTATCGTTGATAATTTTAAGTGGCCTCGCCCGCTTTTACAGACAACAAAATTGTTTATTGTTTATTGAGGCATTTTAAGTAGGTACATAGTTATCTATGTCCTAATACAATCCTTATATATGCCCACTCAACCACTGACCGGTCAGTGGTTGAGTGGGCATCGCATTTGGGTCCCACCCAGGCGTTCCGTGTTCGATTCTTCGGCTGATTAAGTCCTCCATCACAACACGAGCAACATCTACCGCTTGGTGTGGTGGTAGTAGGAGATTTTCAAATGTTGCTGGGATATCGTAACCCGGGAATGTTTGTCTTTCTTTAAAAAAAAAATAAGTAGGAGATTTTCAAATGTTGCTGGGTTATCGTAACCCGGGAATGTTTGTCTTTCTTTAAAAAAATACACATAATTAAAGTAACACATTTACAAAAAATCAATCAGATATTTACGTAATTTGATTTTAAATGTTTTTATGTTTTCTTCTAATTTTATTCCTTTTGGTAATTCTCCAAATATCTTCAACGCTCCGTACATCAACGAGTTTTGACTATGAGTTTTTTTTCCTGAAGGGGAGTCTCAATTTTTTTTCCTCGTCTCATGTGTTTGTTCCGCAGTTTATCAAATTTTCTTAGGAATTCAATAGACGTATGACATGACATTATATAAATGACATGAAAGTAAAATTATTTTATAGAGTTAATTGTTGTATTTATTAATCCACATAATCTCTTTTAAATATTGTTATCCATACACGTAAATTTTATATTTTAAACACACGTATATAATTTATTAAAAATAAAGTGTCAGCTTGGTATTTTTTCCACTCTGTTGACACTTTTTAGAACTAGTCCTTTACAGAGACGGCCGATACGAGCTTAATCCATTAGTCCGGCTTCCTTAGGTTAAGCGATGCTTAAGAGCGTTTGAGAATAAACGTTTAAAAATACTAGCAACTATACAGGGAGGTTCTCATGAGAAAGATTGATTATTCCCCATATCAAATTTTTAATTTTAAAAATTTGATTTCGATTTATTTCATTAAAAATTGCCTTTAATATATACCTACATTCAAGAAAGCAATAAAAATGCTCCAAACGCATGATGACAAATTATTAAATATAGCGTACTTCTTGTAAATATTTTTTGAACAAAAGTATTTATGATTTATCAATAATGTCTAAACAAAATAAGTTTTTAAAATTTTTTTGAAATATTTTAGTTTGTAAGACCTTAAATAAATAGAAAAACTGATGTGTTTTTGTCACAAAATTATGAATTGATGTATTCAAAGATTATGTATTGATTTATTTTATTTTATGATTATATGATTTGAAATTTGTGTTGTTTAATAGAATCTATCGTTTGAATATTGAACAAATCTGCTAACGATTAACGGTATAAACTAACATATTAAAAATGCACTTAGTTTTTTAAAATTTAAAAACTGCGTGTACTAGATAAAATAACAATCTTTCAAAATCAATTTATGTTTTTTTAGTAAAAAAGGGTCAATACGTCTATAATTTGATTTAAAAAGGACTAATTTCCGGTATTCTCTGTTAATACCCTCATAAGGCATGCTTAAGCGATGCTTGTATGTTGGGAAGAGCATAGTTGTGCATTTAAGCAGTGATGAGCCTTAGTTTTGGCTTAGCAACTGAATAGTATGATTGGGAACAACGCTCGTTAATATCGACTCTTTATTGTTTCCAGGAATACGATTAACAAACCCCGAAAACCAAGCTTTGGTAGCTATGATGAAGTTTTGGAACTCCAGCAACAGAACATCGGAATCGGATTATTTGGACGCTGAGATGATAAGTACTGATGTGGCCATGATTATGGATGCTGTGTTTGCCTTTGCATCGGGCTTGAGAGATATCAATACAAAGGGTCGAAAGTCAATCGACTGCGAACAAGAAGGAATTTTCGAACAGGGATCGGAAATCATTGACACAATTAAAAACGTAAGCATAATAATACGTATAAATATAAGGGTACCAAAAAGTATGGAATTTTTTTTTTTTAAATTTTTTATGGGGCACCCTTTCATATGTTTAGAAATGTCTAAAAAAATTACTAGTTATTTTTTAAAATAACCAAAAATTTTGTCGCGTATTTTCTAATCATTGAACAGTGATTGATCAAACTTTTTAAAATTGACAACTCTTAAAATGTATTGAATGAAAAACTAAATAAAAGATATGTGTATATTTTTTGGCCATTAAGGGCATTTACAAGGGTGCCACAACAAAAAAGACGAAAGGCCCTGAGGAAAATAATTTCGTTTAGGGCGTATAATTTCATCTTTGGGGGGACTAATGGCGGAGGTGTTGATTAACCATTCAATGATTCTCAGTAGGCGTGCCGCGGGCCGCGAAACCCATTTTGGCTTCCCATAATATGTTTTCATTGTTAAATTAATACGTACGACGTTCAGGCAGAACCTGACAGGGTAAATGAATGCTGTAGAAAATAGTTATTTAAGATAAGAAAGTGGAATATTTGTACAATTTTTGACATGGGATAATAATTTATTCGTTATCACCAAACATAATTATAGTATATCTTTCTTTAATTAATTCCAATGAATGCTGTGTTACTGTAAATGTGCCCACTAAAAAGAATGTTTAAAGATGTGAAATACCACAATTAAGAAAGGGGCTGAACAATACTGAACATGTAGAGCGAATAGGAGACGCCCACGCCGAGAGTACCTGGAGGACCCGCTGGTGGACATGCGCTGCTCATCATATGCAGACTTCAAAAGAGCTGCACAAGATAGGGAAGAAAAAAATAAAGGAAATTGCTGCAAACCAATCCCAGGATTGAAACCAAAGAGAGAGAGAGAGCGAATGAACAGAGAACAGAGTGCCAGATAAGTGCGAGTTTATTGTGTCAACGTGAGTGGTTGAATAAGTCGGAGTCGTCCGAAGAAGCCATGGCATGATCAAATAATTCAAATACTTAGAATCATAGCCAGAATACGAATACTAGAAGATTAAGACGATGAAGTAATGTGATTGTCTTACGATGCGATGTACTCCAACCCCTTCATGAAGTTGAAATGAGTGTATAATTATTAATAAAAGATTAGTACAAACGATAATGCCAACAAAGGTTTGAAGCCATGATAAGAAGATTTTGCTCACCTTAATAATGCGACAGGTTGTCAATAGATGTCACTATTCTCATTTTGATTTATCGATAAAGCGATAGTGGTTACTACGTGGTTTAACATCTTTTGAAACTATTTCCTATCTTTCACTAGGTACAGTAACAAATTTACTTCTTCTGAATTCGAACTCTGAGCGAGCAACAGCTTGTGACCAAGGCGTACAAGAAATTGAATTGATAATAAATGTCAAAGCAACCTAATATAACACTGCCATTTTTTTAAAATATCTTCTTTTTTTTTCATAAACGAGGAAAAATATTTATGAAATGTATATCTTTTACAGAATCCCTTACTAGGCATCACTGGTTTAAACAGATTTGATGAATCCGGTTTAAGGAGTGATTTTGCTCTGAACATTATGGAGTTTACGCTCGCTGGCGTTGAAAAGGTAAACAAACTGATGATTTTATTGTTAGACAAAATGATTACTTAATTAATTATCTTATTGGCATACACAGAGATAAGAGAGATAACCCTGAGTTCAATAAACAATATTATTATATTATTACTTAAGAATTTGTATTTTAGGAAATTATTAAAGCTTTTGAGTATTGAATGTTTTGTAATCTAATTTTCCGATGATGCATTGATGAATACGAATCGAAAACAGTTCATCAATGTTTTGACAACTGTTTCATCTTCAGAAAACATTAGATCATCACTTTATTCGAATCTCTGGCAAATGTATTTATTGCCTGTGTTAAATTTTGAGACATTTTTTTTTTCTAAAATGGTCTCCAAAAACAAACCTTGTGTTTCGATAATATTTATACCGTGAATTTTTTGGCTTCATACCCATGAGGTTGATTGATTTGTTAATATTGTTTATTTTGAAAATTGTTTACTACACATTGGGATATGGGCGAATTGTGTGGTAAAAATAACACGTTATCTATTTTAATATTTAATATGAAGAAATAAAACAAAGATCTGACCTAAAGAAGGTTGTTGTGAGGCAAGAAACTAAATATTGAATGGTACGGAAATGATTTTCAAAACCCAACATTGAAGATTTAAATTAAAAGTACTTGGTTATTGCATTTTCAGCGGATCTTTTATTTACTTAAATGAAAACAATTCAAAATACTTTACACACGCCATACAGTAATGTACGTTGTTGTATATCACTAATTTATACTTTGCACCAAAGGTTTGGGGGACACCATTATTATTTTATTTTTTCCCAATGCTTTAAAAACGGAGACGAGCTTTTTTTCATAAAAGACTTTATGCATTTTTTTCATTTTCAGATTGGAACATGGAATACTATTCCTCAAACTCTCAATTTGACAAGGAGATTTATACCAGAAACATTTATTAAAGAAACCATTAAGGGAAAGAAATTGTCAGTTGTGATACTTCTTGTAAGTTAATTTTTGATAAAAGCACAATCTGTAATAATATATTATACATATTATTAATTCCCAAAAAACTCACTAAAACTTCTCAAAAATTTATTTAAGATTTTCATTTATTTTGGGGGTGTTATGCCGTGTTGCACTACCTCCTTCTTTAGCCAATGTTTCAGATGTGTTACACGTCTGTCCTGATGATGGACACTGTAACGTACAACGTTACATTGTAACGGACAACGTTACATTGTCCATCCTAATGGCAGATGTGTTACACATCTGTCCTGATGATGGACACTGTAACGTTGTCCTGTACGTTGGTTAAATATAGAAGTAGCGCAACTCGGCATAACATCCCAAATATAAATAACAAAAATACTCAAAAATATCACGATAATTTATCTACAGGAATTGATTTTTGATTTATTTAACCACCACGATTTGTATATAGCTACATAATACCAAATATACTATAATAAAGAAAAGAAAATTTAGAAGAAAAAATATTTTTTAACAATGGTTTTTTTTAGAATCCACCGTTCGGATTCCTGAAGGAATCAGCCGAGGTATTGCACGGAAATGATCGCTATGACGGCTTCTCTGTTGACTTGATTAAAAAGATTTCCCAGATGTTGGACTTCGAGTACGAATTGAATGTACAGAAAGATGCCAAATATGGACATTTAGATACAGCAACAAACGAGTGGCAAGGGATGATCGGATCACTCATAAACTGGGTAAGAAAATAAGTTCTAAGAATTAAATTAGCTGTCTTATTGATGTTCATTTGAAAACACTTAGTGTAAACACGCAGGTAGTGTTTGATTCAGTCAACAATTTTTTCAATGTTTGATTCAGTCAACAATTTTTCAACAATTTCAACAGTGGTCAACATGTTTTAGTGATTGATGCCTGTGGTACATTTATAATTATATACTATATGTGCGTATCTCGGGTAAAAGGGTATATCTCGAATTTTTCGCTCAGATGGAGGTAAGTATATAGATCGAGTGCTTTTTTTCATTATTTTCATTTGAGTGAATAGTGTTATAAAAAGAAGTTAGAAATAGAATTATGATGTTGCATTGAGTAAAGTGAAAGAATTCAAGATTACCCAAACTGTACTGTACCCAAATCAACTGCTAAAAATAACGAAAAAGAAAATATTTTGTCAGATGAATCTCTGGTCACATTCACGTTTGACTTAAACAGCATTACAGAAGCACCATATTAAATATTGAAATTTTTTTGACATCCACGAGTTATTTTATTTTATTTTATTCATCATCAACGCCCTAATAGGCTTTTGCATATTTATACAGTTTTTGTGTTTCAGTGTAAACAGATCATTAAAATAATACAAACATGGGTATAACAAGAGGTATGTCTAGAGGTGCAATTAAAATATGTTTTAATAATATAAATACAAATAAGATAAAGAAAAAAGAAACAGATTTAGATCTGCAGGTAGCATAAAATATAACATATAATAATAATATGATGCGAGTTCTTAACCACTGGAGCGACAGAGCAATTAAAATATTTTTTCTCGGATTGCTAAAGGAAATTTTTCCGCCCACATTAAAAAAATCATACCTCCGAATTTGAATATGGAGATATACAAACTGATTATAGTTCTACGTAGCCAATGAATTCCCCTACCCTTTGCCTATTATCAAAATATAATTAAATCTTTAACCTTACAACATTTTAAAGAATCTAGAGAATATTTATTTTGTAATATTTTGAATGTACAACATACCATACAGTGGTTTTAATAAAAAATAGTGCCATAATGTAGCAAAAAGTGAGCGAGTGGTTAATACATAATTTACAAATGCCAAACACGCAAGAAAGATAAAAACATTTGCAATACATAAGCTTTACATAACTCTAAAGTTAAAAATTTATTTTAAAACAATTATCAGTCATTTTAAATACATGTAGGATTACGAAAGATTTTTTAAATATTTATATTGTCAAATTAGGAATTCCACCGAGCCGAAACCTCTGATATGAAAATATCTGTAGTCGGTGAATTATTTTCCCATTTAGTCTGGTAGGTTAACATGTTGTTCTTGTAATGTTTTCTATTGTTTATACTTATATAATACACTTGCATAGCGTGCATTTACTAGAATATCATTTTTATGGAAAAGTGTGTAAAAGGGTTTAGTTTTTCCTATGGGGAAAACTAAACCCGGACCTAAAAGTCTGGTGCGTAAGAAAAAAAATTAAAGATATTGAAAGATATAGGTACAGAGTGTGTTAATTTAGCAACTTTTATTAATCCATATAATATACTGTATATATTGCAGAATATAGTAGCTAAATTGAAATAACGTGCAAATGCGATAAATTTATAGCTTTATTAAAAATATTCTAATAGACTTATTTTTAGTTTGGAAACTGATTGAAAACGATAAACATCGATTGAACTTATACTTATTGCCAAGTCTGATAATCCCCTTTTATAAACCAATCGATTAATCAAAAATTCCATATCATCGTAAATATAATGACGATTTTAATTAAGAATAGACATGAAAATGATAAAATTAGGTTGTTAATAATTCACATTACTTGTAAGGAATTCCTCAAACAATAATAAAGTAAGCTACCAACCCCACGTAATTAAGACTACTTCATACCAATTTGGGAGGCGGGAATGGGTACCGCCGCCCCGGTAACCATTTATTGGATAACCAACACCTCCTCCATAGGTCACCCCAAGTGGTTCGCTACGTCTGGTGACTAGCAGGGGTGCCAGGGTTCATGGGGTAAGGTTTATCTAGGTCTTGGTGGCGGATGATCTAGATACACTGAACCCCAGATTCCTACCCAACCCTCATACCTTTTTCCTTCCCAGAACTTCATCTCCTTCCTTTCCTTAAAAATACCATCCACACAGCACCCCCAAAGATGACATAGGCCCTGAGGGAAATTATTTTCCTCAGGGCCTCCTGTGTGGACATAATGTAAAAAAAAATAATAATTAGAATTAGAATTCAAAATAATTAGAAATTCGACAGTCAAAGACGACTTAGCAACAAATGTAAGAAAACCCATTAATTGAAAAAAACTCCTTGTAAAACACCCCTCTCTTCCCCCATAACATGTTGTGTATATATTCAGTAGGTTAAGAATAATTTGTACCAGTCTGAAGATGGATTTAACAAGCTGAAACCGGTTACGGTCAATATATGAAAATGGAAATAAGTTTTATATTTGTTTTATTATGTTATTATAATGGAATTCCACCACGAATTATCAGTTTCAAAAATTTAAATACATATAATTATTTTCAATACAGGAAGCAGACCTCGCAGTCACTGACTTGACAATCACACCCCAAAGGGCTGCCGTGGTAGACTTTACGATGCCTTTCATGAACCTTGGTATTAGCATTTTATACCAAAAACCAGTAGTTGCAGGTCCAGAACTTTTCTTCTTCCTGGCACCGTTCTCCTGTGAGGTAAATATGTAACAGCTTGTAATTCAACCCAAGATACTTTTTTCTTTTTTTATTTCTTGTTAGTATCTACACCGAGATGTCTGGAACGAATGGTGTACATTGTGTACGAAGTCATGGCACCTATATATTATACCGCACACCTTATGGTCTCTGCCCACTACACCGTTCCAAACCATGACCGTAACCGTAGCGGCGCATGCAAAAAAATATTCTTTGTATCGATCAGTATGAAACACTGCCCACTAGCCCGTCCCGTCACCGACGAACACCGTCGCATACCATGACCGGACTAACGATGACAATTTTTTGCAGGTGCCGGTCCGCTCTATGCATGGCACGCGACGGTGTTAGAACTGGGATCTTACGCGTATGATCCCCGACGGTCTAACACCGTTCTAATAGTGATATTATTCTTTTAGTGATAATATTTTCTATATTTTTTAATAATTCAGTACATTGGAATGACTAGTTGCTTAACCCGTTTAATCACAGGAGACCATATTTGTCCCAGCTCACATAGGTCTCACAGAAATCGTTGTTTCTCCCATACTATCGTAGTCAGAAATGTGATCTAAACGGTATTGGAAAGATAACACAACAAACTATATATTCAAATCTAAAAGAAAACCAAAAAAAAATTAAAATTTACCCCTTTCTGAAACCAAAGTTTCCAATAGAAATTTGAAAAAAAATTATGGAACTTTGTGAATTTTTTAAGAATTTTTTTTACATGAAACGAAAAAAAGTGGGTTACAGTAAGGCTTATAATTCTTTTTTCTAATGAAATAAGTATGTGTTTTATGTTTTTTTCATTATAAGTAATTTTAGTTAGAAAAAAAGTAAAGTGATCCATTTTGAACACTTTTTAAAGTTTTCGCAAAAACAAAAATTATTTAAAAAAATACGAAGTAATTTTTAATATAGAAATTTGAAAGCCTATTTCATCACCTTTCGAAAATAGTTTCTAGTATTCGAATACGTTAACAAATGTTCCATTTATTTGGATTTTATTGCAAAGCGGGAATATTTTTAGCCTCTGATAAAATACACCCATTTTTTTAAGGGTTAAATAACGTCCAGTATTCTCCCTCGATCTTTATTTTTTCTAGAACCGTACGCCTATTGAACGGGGATGGTACGGACACTAACCCCGGTGTATCTCTCTGGTTTCAATCCTGGGATTGGTTTACAACAATTTCCTTAATTTTTTCTTCCATTCTTCCCTGTCTTGTGCGGCTCTTTTGAGGTCTGCATATAATGAGTCCACCAGCAGGTCCTCCAGGTACTCTCGGCGTGGGCGTCCCCTAGAGTTTGTCCCCTCGGTCATACCCTCCATTATGGCATGCAAGAGGCCTTCTTGTCGTATTATATGACCGATCCATCTTGCCTCCTCCTTCGATTCTTTATATTCCCGGTGTATACGGGTATCATATGGTCACTGAACCCGTTACGTACGGGTATCATATGGTGTTAGCACGTTCTAGTGGACATAGTAGGGCGCAGCGTATTTATTTCGTGGCTGATACGTTCATAGTACGGTCATGGTATGGAACGGTGTAGTGGGCAGAAACCTTTAGACCGGACATACAAGAACAGCTTGAGCAGTTAGCCAGTGACCAACATACACGAACCGCTCTTGCAGTCAGAGTCAACAGCTGGAAGCTGCCATTGATAACTGCTCGAGCAATTGGCTTAAATGCTCGAACAGTTGGCAATTTCAATTTTAATTCAAATCAGTAGCATCATGGGTTTTGAGGAAGAAGCACTACGGAATGAAGAGCGCGGTGGAGGTAGCTGCGCGAGAGCAGTCGACAGCTCGAGCAGTCAATATATGTCTGGCGACTACTTGACCGCACTATGAAATTTCACCGTGCTGCCAATCGCCCGAAGCAGTTGCAACTACTCAAGCGGTTCGTGTATGTACGTACGTAGAAGTCTGTAGTTCATTATGCAGTCGCAGCTTGAAGCAGTCGATCCTGACTGCTTCAAGCTGTTCGTGTATACCCGGCCTTAGTTATTGGTTTTATAAATTTTAAAATGGGGACTCTAGCAATTTTGTTGCATTACAACTTACAACACTCTTTTAAATGGTATGAATTTGATTAAATTGTCAGCGAAAGGATTTTCACTGACTTGATATTTTTATATAAAATATTTAATGATGTAGATATGTAGATGATAGTCCAGAAGTGCTTGCATTGATTATCTTTCGGATTCTACGATGTAATACATGAAGTCGAGATTTATTTCAGTGAAGAAATTTTGGGACTAACTATTGTTAACTACCGTGTGTATTCCTCATTGCACAGAATACTAATGAAGGGAAATAATTATACCAACTCAGCAGATATGTTCAATTTGTCACTAAACAAATACACAATGTTGTTAATGCAACAGTTCAGTTTAATACAATAAATACTACATAATATTTACCATTCTCGAATTCAATATTGGAATATCGCTCTTATACGTTGTATAAAATCGTAAATATAGGTGTCATGTAGGAGTAAGTACCTTTTTTTTTAGAAGAAAAATAACCGTTCCTGGGTTATAATTAACTGTGTGCTTTTAACTAAATAAAACCCATGACGCTTGGATGGGTAAGACCCGAATGGGTAAGACCAATGGTTAAGACCCGGAAAATATAAATAAGTACAAAATTCATTAGCATTAATATCCAATGAGGTTTTTTCGTAAAGGGAGCAGATTTCAGAAGGTACATGCAGGCTTTGCATTTTTATTTTATTTTTTAGGTGTGGCTATACATTGCAGTAGCATTCCTCGGGGTATCTCTCCTCCTCTATGTGTTGGCAAGGATGGCGCCTAAAGAGTGGAAGAAACCTGATCCTTCTAGCGAGAAGTCTGACCAGCTGGAGAACCAATTTGGCCTTCTCAACTCTATGTGGTTCACTGGAGCCAGTGTTGTTCAGCAGAGGTCCGGATATTCACCAATGTGAATATACTTTTTTTTATCTACTTAAATTGTTAAAAAAACATTTAACAGAAAAATACGAATAAAAAAAAATCTTGTTATATAAGTTGCCCGGGGTTAAAGTACAGGTAAAATAGATGACTAGGTAACTATTTTAGAAATTCCAACGTGTTGAGGTAGTTTTCAGGTTAAAACTTGAATTGGTTGTGTGAAAAAAAAAATTATGTATAAAATATTTTTGTACGTAAAAAAATGTAATTTCGAAAAAAGTTATTCCACTTTTTACTTCTACCATTATGTAGAATCACCTCTTGAAGTTAGAGCCCTTGAGGTGATTTCTCACAAAAACGGTGCTCTACAAATTATCTTTTATTATTATTATTAGAGCTGTTGGCCTGGGATAGACTGTAGGTATTTTGGCCAATATAACAATCACCGGGTTAGACCTTTTAAAAACGTTTTATTGACACTTTCACCAATGAAGAACTGCAACCAACTTCCACATGTTTTGCGAATTTAACCTTGTATTTTTAGTACTTAGAAATTATTCGAAATGGGCCCAATTAGAAGTATTGACAATTTCATATGAATATGAGTTAGATGACGTCATAATAATTATCATTTTGTCTGTATTTGCGATGTTAAAGGAGTACAATAAAGTCAGTAGCGTTTTGATTCGTTGGCTCTTTGAATCAATTTACCAATTCTTTGGGCACACGAAAAGCAATGTGCAATATGACAGATAATACATTAAAATATATTTTAATATTTAATTCAATTAATTGGAAGAGATTTTAAAAGTTATAAATTACAAATCAATGTAATATGAGAAGAAGATTTAACGAGAAGAATGCAATATTAATAAATTTAAACGAAACGTGGAAAAGAACACGACACAGAAAATGAAAAAAAAGTAATTGTTGTAATTAGGATCGAAGCAAGGACTGCTGTCATACCGGGACAATATTCTAACCACTAAGCTATTGAGACCTGCTTATTCCCCCCCGTAACAAAAAAGGTGCTAGTAAATCCAAGGAAGCCTGCTATGCTTCAAAACAAAGGACTATCCCATCAAAACCCGTAGTTTCAACAATTCCCCCATTTTTCTAAAAAAAAAGTTCCTCGCTTATTCGAATGAGAATCGAACATAGTTCTGTTCCTTCTCACCTTTTTAAAATTCACGTCCTCGATTCCCCTCGATTCTGTGGTCTAGAAGTGTGAACTATAGATCACATATTTTTTGGTTGTCCCTCTCTAAACAAATATCCTCTCTTCTATCAAGCCTTATTAAAAATTGCCTCCCATCAATTCAATATCTCATCTCTGCTTAGTCTGAACTCGACTCCAATCTTCATTAGAATTTTAAAATTTTCCCATTTAAATAAAATTAATTTTTTTAAATTCACCTTTCATTTCTCCATAGTCTTAAATGATGGCCTAGAACACCCTTGAAAGGCGAAAGCCAGAAATAATTGGAAAAAAAATAGGGAATTAACTGAAGATGATATTAGTAATTCTGAAATTGAAAAACGAAATAGACAAACAAAATGAGGGAAAATGAATAGGTCTCAATAACTCAGTGGTTAAGCGTTTTCTCGGCAAGACAGGGGTCCTTGTTTCGATCGTCATTTGGGACTGTTACCATTTTTTTATTTTCTGTGATTTGTTCTATTTCATGTTTCATTAAGAATTATATAATGGTATATTCTTCAATGATTGATATCCTAAACAACCTCCCTCAAATAGCTTCAATTTGATGATTTGCCAGAAGCTGTTGTATATAAATGGAGATATTTGAATAATGAATGTATAAATTTATTTCTATATTTTCAGGGCCATTTCTACTAGAATGGTAGCGTGCCTATGGTGGTTTTTTACTCTCATAATAGTCTGTTTCTACATTGCAAACCTGATTTCTTTCTCAAATGTGGAAACATACCCAATTGCAATTAATAATGTTGAAGACTTGGTTAATAACAAAAATGGTGTTACGTATGGAGCCCTGAGGAATGGAGCCACTGTCCAATACTTTAAGGTAGCAATAATTTATTTTTTCTTTTGTGCTGGTCATGTTGTCAATAAGAAAATTTTGTTAAAATAATAATCATATTAATTCTGCAGCTGTGAATTAAGATATTATTATTATTTTATTTATTTATACAAATGTTGATAACAATAAATTACAAAATAAGTTTTTACAGATTTTTATTTTTATTTATGATGTTTCTCTTCTATAGAAGCCGACGCTTGTGTTAAGAAGACGAGCGAGTGTCAGAATGAAAAATATTTTGTACCTATAATTAAATATGATTTAAGGAATTTTGAACTTAAAAATAAGTACGTAAATGGACAGTGAGATATGTTAATTGTGAAGATAAATTCATCATTTATTTGTTTTTACATTGAATTGCTCTTAAATAGCTTTTTTTAGATATTTATGCTCTTTATTTTTCTTATCTTTTTCGGCAAACTTTATTTATTTATTTTATTTGTTTATTATAGAAGGATACAAAAAAAGTACATTTTACATATAAGAAAGCTTTGCCTGTCCAAGTATTGAAACTGTTGATTTTTTTTTTTTTTTTATGTTGTGCAAATGAGGTGTTTCATTTTTGTGTTGGAAATATATGTTTTTGACTAGTACGACTTCCAGTTAACAAGCTATGATTTGGTTTTTCTTTTATTAATCGAATTAATATATTTTTTTGCACTAGAATATAGAATTTAAATAGATACTTTAAATTCTTCAAAAATAAGGTGTGTTGGATAATCTCTTGGCTTTTTAATATATTTTTAATATTATTTTTATAACGAGACGTTGGACAATTCCAACAGGGATTAGATTTGTTTTGTATGCATCTCCCTAGCTGACAGATATAAATAAAAAGTGATAAAATTTATCCTGACACTATCTAGAGAGCATTTAGTTCGAGTTGAATCTTGCAATCATACATAAAGGCAGCAGCCAATAAAAATATGCGATAAGAAAAATGAAAATAATGTTGGTGGTTCTCAGTCGAAGTATGATACAGTTAAAAATGACGTTACGTTACGATACGTTGGCGCAGTGGATAGCGCGTTGGCCCGGATTGCCAGAGGTCCTGGGTTCGAGTCCCAGATGTATCCGTATCTTTTTCTGATTTTTCTGTTTCGGATTTTCGTTTGACTTTCGCTAATATTATCTTCATTAATTAAAATATTATAATTTGAGGTTTAACTCTTTTAAGTTAAAAAAGTTAAAAATAAAAATACCCTATATATTTGTTAATTGTTTAGAATATTTCGAATGTCTCTGCTTTCCTTTTCATTCAACCATATTACAAATCTTTTGAACAGCCAATTTAAATTGTTTGATGTGACGTAAGTTTTTGTTTGTGTAAGGAAGATATTGAAAATGTGCGGTGCCAAGTAAGATTCGTGTTTTTTTGCGAAAGTTGATTTGATATGGGGAACTTGAAAGTGTTTATTTATTTTTGCTCTTGTGTTTTGCGAGTGAGGTATGTGGTGATGTGATGTTTTGATACAGTTTTTATATATGATCTTCCTTGGTTTTGTAGTCGATATTTTTGTCCCATTAACTTAGTAGGTCAAGCAAAATCAGTAGAAATAGTATTTTGTATTCAATTTTATTCGTAACAATAAAATTTGTAGTTGTATCACATCACGCAAAGGCAAAAAATATTTAAAATTATTATCAAATTTTCTAAAATTGTGAGGGAAAAAACAAATAATAGGTATATAAAAGCAAAAACTGTGAGAGTAAAATAAACTAAAATAAGTAATGGTTATAGCGCAAACATAAAATAAAGAACATATGAATATCTAAAGAATATAATAATTGATGTAGGTATTTATAATTAAACGTTTCTTCATATGACATTGGCTTCCGTGGTCAAGGAGTAAGACTGTCGACTAGCAATCTGAAGGTCATGGATTACAATTCCGGCATTGACAAATGTATTTTATTTGATTCATTTGTGTTCTTTCAGAATTAATTAATTAAAATTTCCAAGATTTCTTTTTTCGTGACGTGGATTCATAAACTAATAACAAATAAATATCTGTTTTGGGTATTTTCTTTGAATTATATGACTTTTTTTATTACAGAATTCTGACAATCCGATGTACAATAAAATGTACGAGTTTATGATGAAAAATCCGGAATACCTGTCAAGCAGCTCTAGGGAAGGAGTGGACAGGTAAAACCTGAATTAGAATTGCATTTTGTTTTGAAGAATTTTACTTTCAATGTACTTAAATTTTGCATTTATTGAAGATAATTGACCAAAATGGAAATAAAAACCTTTCCCTATCACATTTTTGCAGAGTAAAAACAGGAAATTATGCGTTCTTGATGGAGTCCACGTCTATTGAATATATCACGGAGAGGGAATGCGATCTGACGCAAATAGGCGGATTGTTGAACAGCAAGGGATTAGGAATTGCTATGAGGAAAAGTAAGAGCTTTTTAAATTTAAAGAAAATTTTAACAGATAATATAATTTAATATAGTTTGGTAATACAAAAGATAAAAATTAATAATAGTAACTCACTTGTTTTTTATATTTGTTCATCTTATTCGAGTTTGACAGATAAGCAAGGATAAGGTGGCTGAAGAAAAAAATAGTAGGTATTTAAATTCTTGAGTTTTGTGCGGTGTTTTTTGTTTCTTTTCTTTGTCAATTATTATAGTTAGCATTTAATTATTTTTGGTAAAATAAATGGATTCTGACAAAAAGATTTAAAAAATGAGCAAAGCTTTGAAAAGTAAAAAAAGATTACAATAATTATAAAGATTATAAGCAATAATTAATACATTGAAAAAATCTCCCGAGAAAAGATAAATGACGCCGACGGGACGAGATGAGTGTTTCAGGATAATAATTATTGCTTATAAAAATTGTTAACCTTTGCGCTATGCATAAAAATCTTATCTTAAATATTAGTTTATCAATTAAAAAATAATAATAAAAAAGATTCATTTTGTAAATAATTATTCTGTTTTACAAATTTATTTTTTTTCTAAATGTAAATACCGCAAAAGTATCGTAACTGTTCGAATCCAGTAGGACTAAGGTATCCTCAAAAAAGGGCTGTCGGGAGGCTGAGAGTGTGGGGATAAAAATGCAATAATTCTTTAAGCATTTATTTATAAAGGTTTTCTTAGTATTTACGATACTTTCCATTCTTATGAAAATGCAGATCACTATAATCATTATTTAAATTATTTTTTTTCTGGAAACAAAAATCTAAGATAGTTATTATCAAATTATAAATCCCTGTTGTTTTTCAGATTCCCCTTATAGAGATGCTTTCAGTAATGCAATACTGAAAATGCAGGAGGATGGTACCCTCACTAGCTTGAAGAAAAAGTGGTGGAATGAAAAATATGGAGGAGGTACTTGCGATGTAAGTTCTACAAACCTATTATATACTTATTATTCAAATTTTGGAATCAAAAAAATAGACACAATATGATTATGTAGTGAATCTAATAGGTAGAAGGTAATGAGTAGATACCAATTAGATGTCGCTAAAATAAATCCCGCACTGAAGTTGTCAAAAATAGTACATTATTTGAACCGAGAATAATATAGTGATTGGGAAGAAGGATCGAGTCCAAAGACCCGATTGTCTCCATCGGACAAACGTACAAAGTCGGGATAAAGTGAATCATGGTACTTACTGACAGAAAGGAATAGTAGACTAAAGAAAGACCTAGATATTAGATTTTTTTATGTTGTTTCTCTCAGAAGTCTCAGAAGTTGTAAATGATATAAATATTATAATATTTTTTATTTATAATAATACGAAAAAAATGATGAGATAATTTATTAATATTTTATGTATCAGCGTTTTGATGATGAAAAAAGATTTTCCGCACTTTTTCGATGCACTCTATTCGCCGACAAATGTTAAGATACAAAATTACTATAGTACGTTTTAGTTACGTGAGGGTGTTGTAGATACAGTTATTTCTCTTATATATAGTATGTATACTCCTGTATGTATCTCTTATATATATCATTAGACTTTTGATAGTTAAGTGTCGATAAGTGGAAAAGAAAATATCTTTTTTAGTGTGCATTAATTAACATCCGTTAAAGTTCCGATAAATTCAATAAAAAAACTATTATTATAAGCAATAATTATTAGCCTGAAATACTCATCCATATTGAAAAAACCTCCCGAGAAAAGATACATGTCGCCGACGGCACTCGAACCCGCACCCCTTCGATTGCCGGTCGAGAGCTCTACGGTTTATTTAGCTACGGATTATTAAGCTACGGCACCTTATCTGTTACCCGCTAAATGATTCAATATATACTAGTGTTTCAGTTATTTTTTTTTACATTTTTTCACATGGTAGAGCTCTCGACCGGCAATCGAAGGGGTGCGGGTTCGAGTCCCGTCGGCGACATGTATCTTTTCTCGGGAGGTTTTTTCAATACGGATGAGTGTTTCAGGCTAATAATTATTGCTTATAATAATTGTTACCGTTTGTGCTATGCATAAAAAAAATCTTGTCTTAAACATTAGTTTATCAATTAAAAATATAAAAAATAAAACAATATTTACCAATATATATATATTTAACTTCCAACGTAAAAAGGCTAAAGATGACGGTTATTAAGATGTTTACAAAATTAAAATACAAAAAAACCTATTTCGGAAAAGAATAGGATTAAGAAGAAACACTAGAATCTAAAAACGACTATGAGTATGTAACACTATTGGCGTGATTTAGGTACTAATTTAACTTTGCTTTATATCTTTTATGATTAATCTTATTCGTTTTATATTTTTCTTGACATCATTGGTTGATTTGATTTCAGGCAAGCGAGGACCACGCACAGAACGGCATGTCAATTGATTTTGATAGGATGAAGGGCCTTTTCCTCGTCCTTCTGGTAGGATGTATCGCAGCAGTTTTCGTGGCTTGTATTGAAATGATTTGTGGAGTTGTTAAGAATTCCCACAAACACAAGGTACAAAGATTTAACTCATATTTATTTCAAGTAACAATATTGATGACCTCGAACACATCGGATGTTCAAAAATTAATAGCTTTAACTGCTATATCGTCAAATAATGAAATTTATTAGATGTTGTAAATTGGAAAATATTTAAATTTGAATTCATATATAAAGGATTAAGTATCCTTTAAACAATAATATGATGATAATATATTGTTATTATAATTTGAAAATAAATTAGGAAAAAAGTTATAATATTATGTGAGTCAGAAGTCTCGATACAAAGACATGAAATAAAATGTTTTTACTAATGAAACTTGTAAGGAAAAAATCAATGATTTTAAATACTTACGCAAAGATTTGAAAAATTTACCTAACCGATAACTTGTAAATAAACAATGGTAAATTCTGTAATCTTATTTCGAAATCTAAGGTAAAATTATTTTTTTCTTCAACCTTCGCAAAATCGCTTTGTGGCTTAATTTTTAATTAAATGAAAACAAATAACTTTTTGTATACTTATTACCCTGACGAAGAAACCTTTGGTTTCGAAACATGTCGATAATTCTGATTATATAAGTGGTGTACAAAAGGTTATTTGTTTTCATTTAAGTAAATTAATTCTTTAGATTTGTTTGTTTGTCGTTGTTTTGTTTTTTTGTTCGTCGTCAATGATCAATAACTATTTAACATAATATATGTAGTGTTCAAATTTACTTTAGAATACAATAATTCTACTTCCACGAACTTTTGGAATAACGATTAATTTATGTATTTGTAATTATAACATTTTTTTTAATAGGTTCCATTTCGTCAAGAACTCGTCGAAGAATGGCGCACTTTATCACGTGGTAAAAATACAAAACCCTTAACATACACTAAAGCACGTGGATGTGACTTTTCAAAGGAAAACGATGATTTGAAAAGGGATGCTTTGCCGAAAGAACCTGAGAACCTAGCATAAACTTTCACAAACGATATTATAACATTATTTTCTTAACTTACATGATTCTATTGGATGTTGAATAAGATCATTGCCTGGCCAGGATTGGTTATGTTATGCTGTCGTAGATCCCCTCTACTAGATCAGATGTGCCACTGATATTATAGGCAGAAGCATTGTATTTTTCTAGTAAACATAAAATGTTCACAATTATTATAAGCAATAATTATTAGCCTGAAACACTCATCAATATTGAAACCTCTCCCGAGAAAAGATATATGTCGCCGACGGGACTCGAACCCGCACCCCTCTGTTTGCCGGACAGGAGCTCTACCATTAAGCTACGGCGGGATACCTCCTACCCGCCAAATGATTCAATATATACCTAGTGTTTCATTCAACAATTATCGCTTATTATATTTTTTCACCTGCAAACAACCAACTTTATTTTATATGAGAAAGGCATGTAAGTGCTAACTCTCTCACTAGGTGGCGTCGAGACATTATATCTACATTTTTTGGTGAAAATACTTTAAACTCGTCAAATATTGATTATTAATAATAATAAATAATAAAATGATATTAATAATAAAATGTTCACTTTTCTTCCCAGTACTTTCACCAAATAAAAGACTTTTGAAATATGTGTACGTAGAAAAAAAACAAATTATTTTGGCATTATTAGATAATATAATGTCACAATATATTTTTTACTTGCTTTTAATTATTATGAATAAGAATGCAAAAAATTGTACGTATGTTTTTTTTATTTTACCCAACCCAACTCATTAAACCTTTTCCAGATAATTGACAGGATGTTAAGGGATGTACTTGACTGACTTTAAAGTAAGCCAAGTACCTCATATAATACCTTTATGGCATCATTTTATTTAAATGAAACAAATTACTTTTGTGTAAAACATTAGATGTGTTATAATATCAAAAATTTCATGTTCTTGGATATCTTTATAAGCTTCATTAAAATTGTAATAATTCTTAAAAATATTATTGTGACCGTAAAAATTGAATTTGTCATTGGTATTTTGTAATATTTTCTAGATTTGAAGCAAAAATAGTGTCACAATGATCAATGCCATTGCTGTAGCAGAACGCATCAAGCCTAAGACAGCACAAGAGAGCCAATGTTTCGTTAATTTCAAGTTGTGCCTCTCTTCTTGCGAAAATCTTTGGACATTTATGGTTTTAATTCATAAGAATTAGTTTGATTTGCTCTCTGACAACGCGATTGAACTGGAAAATTAAACTTTTTACTATGAAAAGAAGTAATTTTTGGGGTGTTTTCAGGTAGTTAACAGCTAAGAAAGATCTTATGAAAGTAAGACAGCGTATGAAAGAACTTTTAAATACAAATATTTTTTTCTTTGTCTTCGTCCCCAAAAAGGACTAATGTTCTACCGATACAGCATACGAAACAGCAGAGACCGAGGGCAAACAAACATCGAATGAAAATTATGAAGATATTTGAAAAAAATTTGCACGTTATGAAAAATTAAAAGATAACCAAAGTGCAATTGCTGGAAATTGCATCACAGATTGCTTCAACAAGCCTTTACCTTAAACCACCAACGTTCCTACAAACTGTTTTACCAACTCCTTGCGGTGAAGTCAACTTTTCTTATTCTTATTTAACTTTACCGCCATCCCCAAATGGGAATATTTACGTATATTTGAGCTAAGTCACTGGGTAATTTCAACTCTTGTGCTTTATTCATTATTAGAAAAAAGACAAATTTGATAAAGAAAACTTGTATTATTTGACGATTTTGTTCTTTTAAATATACAAATTCCACATAAAATCACTTGGGTATGTGCTCAGGAAGTCAGCAAAGAGACAACAGTACAATCGACTATTCCAGAGGGAAGACGTTTGGTTAGTTACCCCAGAAAGGCTTGGGAAAACAAATTCAGAGGCAATCCCCAGAGATGCCTTTCCTGCAATGGACCGAGGCCACCGAACAAGTGCAATTTTGGGATTCCCGGGGTTACGTTGTCAAGACAAGACATTGTGAGGCTAAAAGTAGCGAGAATGGAGGGTGAGCGAAGTGTAGTATACTCTTCAGATGGGTAACAAAACACGAACGATACCATTTCAAGCATTTTTTTCAAATCTGATTGGTGGTGTTTTACCAGGGCGATTCTAAGATTATTTGCTACTCTAAAGCAGATCACAAATATTCGACATATATTTTTAGATAATTTCTGTATGAAATTACTAATTTTACAAATTAAAATGACATTAACGCTATGTGTAATAAAATAAAAATAATCAATGAAAACATTATATTTATCTGTATCAACGATCTCTAGATCGAAAGTAGTTTATCTAATGACTGCGGAGGTCATTAGCGTAAAAAATCCAAAGTAATGTGAATTTCCAAAGGAAATAAAAATAGAAGAAAATATAAATTAAATAAATTTATACTGAAATTATTGAAATAAGTGATAAATTCATGGATTTTTTTTTTAAATAATATATGGATACGGTTAAATTACGACGCATAACATATCTATGTTTCTAAACAATAAAACTATGATAAATAAAAAAGTATAATTGAAAAAAAAACTTTTTTTCAAAAAATACTTACCAATTATATTATGTAAGTGTTATCAAAGTTATTTACGGAGTTGACCCATATTAATACAAGTAAGTGGTTGCATTTGTCTTTTAATGCATACGGAATAACATGTGTCAATGAAGGTTAAACAATATTTTTCTTGAAATTATGTACACCTACTCGATCGTACGATTGGTTAACTAGGTATCTCCGAAAAATCTATATATTACTACTGTCCACCCACGCGTGGCTAACGAAACACAACGCCATCTACTGGATAGTTACCTATCCTAGATAACCAAGTGTTGTGTCAATAAATTAACTCACACCGCATCTGCCAGAAACTTATGGAACTTACAAATAAATTCAAATAATGGTCGCATAACAAACATTTAATTCGCAATAATAAATAATGATATCAATAATCGAGATAAATCTTTTAAGTTGCACCAAATTACATACAGTAAGCCAAATTTCATCAAAATGGTTTGAGTAGTTTTGGAGTTTACCTTGGACGAACATTGTGACACGAGACTTTTATGAATAAAGATTTATTTTCCACATATTATACGGCACAACACGTGCTATTAAAATATGCAATAATATTTATGTAAAAGTGTCCCCTCTATCTGGTACAATACTCAGATTACTCATAAAAAAGACCAAATCAATAATAATGCACAAAAACTTGTAGTGGATTAAACAAAATGATGGTGTTTTCTGGGTCACTAGTAATATTCGGGTGTCCGGGGGTAAAGTGCATTCATTATCTTCGGGTGGTGACTCTACATGTTGGTAGGAGTAAAACAAATTACAAATTTTATTCGAAATTCCAACTTTTCATTCCAATCTACTAAAAATCCTTATTATTGGCGCGTATCGTAACAGCGAAAAATACCTAAAAGTGCAGGCCGCACACGCCGTACTAATTTTTACTTTTTACCAAAAAAGTACCCCTAAAAGTTGGAATTTGAAAAAAGTTATTTATCTTTTTTACTTATACTATCATGTAGAAGTTAATGCACTTTATCACCGGACAGCCTGTATTTCAAAATTTCATACTTATGTACAAAAGAGTTATGCCTCCCGGTATTATTTTACAGAAAGTTTAATATGTAAAACACAGACACATCGACCCTTTGGAATAACAAGGTTCCATCTGTTGCGGAAAGGTCACGCGGTTATGGGATCTATGGTAAGCTAACTTACAGTTCATTATCGCATGACGTTAAAGCAACAGATGGAACCTTGTTATTCCAAAGGGTCGACATGTAAATAACATTTGAGTTATGGCAATATTGCTTCCCTCATTATCGCAAAACAAAATAAAATATATACCAATATCCATCAAGTTTTGACGGTCTACTGGGTCGAGTGATAAGGCTCTCGACTAGCAATCCGGAAGTTGTGGGGTTAAATCCCGGCGTGCGTAAGTAAATTTATATTTATATACTTGAATATTTAGTTTTTAGTACATTTAATGTCCTGAGGAAGAGAACATCGTTCTTGAAATATGCCGATTTGTTAAAATAAAGATTATCGTAGTAAAAACAAAGTGTTTTAATTTGCCATTAATAAAATGGTGCCACAAAGTGAATTTGCAAAATTTGAAGAAGTAATTTTTCGTTTAAATTATAATGTCAAACCACAAAGATATTGCTTTCTTCGAAAATATAACAAACGAAAGCATAACGATCATACAATCCGGGCGACAACAATAATAATATCAGTATATATACTTAAATCGGAACATTTAACACCTTTTTCGTTATTTGTTTTTGGGGTGTTATGCCCTGTTGTGCTACCTCCTTCTTTAGCCGACGTTTCGGACAGCGTTGCAGTGTCCATCATCAAGGCGTCAAGGCAGATCCGGCAGATCCGTCGATGTGAATTTATAGTGTTAAGTGTGTGCTTATTTACTATGCTAGCGATACCGTGTCGTCAGCTTCATTTCAGAAGAAAGTGAACTACTTTGAAAGGGAAATTTCGTGAAGCGCAGTATTTACGTTAGCCTGGGGCCCGTCCACGGAGAAATGTAACGAAATGTCCAACGAAAGTAGCGTCATCTTGTGGCAAATTCTAGAATTAGAAAAAAAAACCAATCTGAAGCGAATGTAGCCAATATCAAGGTATAAACAAAATGGTTTTATACTTTTGAATTGTATTATTATATATTATTAAAGTATTCTTAGACATGGTTTTTTGCGGTTAGCTTTGGTGTAGCCATCAATTACTGGATACCAAGAGCTGTTGAGCTTAGCTCCGTCGTCTCTATTAATATTAATTGGATTTTTGTAGATTTCAATTGCCTCCATAATCAGGCGTGATGATGGACACTGCAACGCTGTCCGAAACGTCGGCTAAAGAAGGAGGTAGTACAACACGGCATAACACCCCAAAAACAAACAACGAAAATGCTTTTGGCCGTGAAAATCTAAAAACGTATTTAACACCTTGTTTTTAACATTGAGAAAATTATAACATTCCCAGAAGCAAAAAAAAATCATAACATTCAACTCTTATCAGTGAGCTTCGTGAGTTCCCAGATATTTAGCGAATCTCTCAATTACATACGTACATAAGGATCGGGAAGCACGTCAGATACGTTCAGTTTGCGCTCAAAAAAACACATCTCAGAGATAAAAAAAATGTAATTAAACTATGTCTGTATTGTATTTTCTAAAATAAATCAACAGTTTTGATGTTTAGTAAACAAAATTTGTGATTTATTTCAAGCGATGCCACCATTTGATTTAATTAGTAGAAATTAGTGTTTCCACCAAAATGAAAATGCTTTTAAATTATGGTTTTTAATCCGTTTTATAAAATGGTTTTTGTGGCTTACTAATTTATTTTTGTGGCATTCAATAATATTGAGGTTAATATTTTTGTGTGACTTTTGAATCAGTGTTGTGTTAGATTTTGTGGTGATACCGACAAGATTTTATTTTTGAAACTTTGATTTTGGTTTGTCTATTCTTTTTAAGGTAAATATTGGTAATTTTAGAGAAAGAATTATTGAAGAGCCGCTGTCGTATATATATGTAGATACATAATAATAATAACTTATCTGTGAAGTGACTCGAAGCAAAATAATGTTTTTTTGTGTTTTATGTTTAAGATCAATTATGAAGGAAATGAAAGGAAGGGTGTTAATTGGATCAATAAGGATTTTTATTTTTATGATTTTCGTTAATCATGGATCAGCGGAGGAAATCGAGTATGTTAAAATTGGTAAGAAACCCAATATTATATTATCACATTAAAGATTTATTCAGTAACAACAAAAAAACACTTAAAAGTTATTTTTTTTATTTTTTTTTTTTTTTTATTATTATTTAAAATACATATACAAGAAATTATAATGTTTTAATTACTGTTTACAATAATTGACTTAGAATCTACATGCATGAAAAATAAAAATTACAAATTGAAATATAAATGAAGTAGAAATAAACTTATATTAATAAATTAATTAATAGGTAGATACAAATAGTTGGTTCTAAAACATTTAAATTGGCCTCAGCCGCTGATAAATATTTTATTTGAAGGTACATAATAATGAAGTGCAACAATTATCGTTTTAAATATTGTAAATTAATAAATCTTATTTTTTGTATAGGAAAAATAATGTAAGAAAATTATTTGTGACTCTTGATATATCTTTCCGATGTTTTCAAAGTACCATTTCTTTGTAAAATAAACTGTATTCCTCACTGTTTACTAAGACCATTTGTTAATATTAATTTTAATACAATTATTAATAATACAGTTACGTATGTAAGTGCCTACAGCGTAACTGAGTGATGTTCTCCTCAAATATGCTGCAAGCTATTAATTTTAGGACAAAAGTTCAATGTCGTGCATCTACTAATCAAACGTATATTGAATCATTTGGCGGGTAGGAGGTTACCCGCCGTAGCTTAAGGGTAGAGCTCCTGACCGGCAATCAGAATGGTGCGGGTTCGAGTCCCGTCGGTGACATGTATCTTTTCTCGGGAGATTTTTTCAATATGGATGAGTGTTTCAGGCTAATAATTATTGCTTGTAATAATTGTTACCCTTTGTGCTATGCATAAAAAATATTTTCTTAAACATTACTTTATCAATTAAAATAAATAGGTAATCATTATTGTTTTTCAGGGGGTATATTCGATTCCGAAGTGGGGTCAGCTGAAGAACTGGCTTTTAACATTGCAGTCGACTTCATAAATTCAGCCAAAGAAAATTTACCCAGACGAATGCTAGTTGCTAAAACAGAAAAGATCTCCCAGCTGGACGGCTTTGGAGTATCGAAAACGATCTGTAAAATGATTAAGGTAGGAAAAACCACCAATCTATAAACACCTTCCCAAAGCAAAAGTATTTGATATAGTACTTTTTTAGGTTATACACATGAGAACCAGAGAAAAATAATTTCCTTCGGGGCCTATGTGATCTTCGGGGATGCTGTGTGGAGGGTCTTTTTATGGAAGGAAGAAGTGAACCTGGGTCTTGAAGATACCCATGTGGTAGTGGGAGGAAACACAGAGGCCGGCAATGGTTCCACAGCCGAGCTGTTAAACTCAAGAACGAGTCGTAGAAGCGCCCCGTTCTCAATTAATACATGTTTGGTACTGAACAGGTGTTACCCGACTGCGCACGCCATGTAGCGGCTGTGGAATGATTTGCCGGCCTCCCTGTTTCCTCCCTCCATCAACATGTATCTCTAGTTCACGGCTTCCTCACCACAGAAAGACCATCCAAACATCTTTTCCAAAGATAACATAGGACATGAAGAAAATTATTTGCCTCAGGGCTGTGTGGAGTTACTGTTAAAAAAACTGACTTGTGTGCGATACTTTTGCACTCTGGAATCAATGAATTTTGGCTTTAATTCCATCTGGTAAAATATTATCCACACTTGTTTCAGTGTGGCCATGTATGCCATCATTGAATGGATTTAACCAATAAACGGAATGAATAATTAAAATAAATATTATTTACAGGAAGGCGTTGTAGGTATCGTTGATCCAACTGTAGGACCTGCATCAAGACACGTACAATCCATATGCGCATCCAAAGATATCCCATACATCAAAACAAGAGTGGACCAATACCACGATAAAACTAGTAATTTAATCAACCTGTACCCTAATCCAGCAATTCTTTCAAAGGTACTGTATATGTCTTGTCGTTATATTTTAATCAACAAGTATTATGATACCCCTATCACACTGGAGGTCAGTTTACAGATCTGCACTCTTACTAACTACCAGCCGTGTTAGTGGAGGAGTATACATTACGTTCATTAATCTTGTACTGTCCATCAGATCCGGCAATTCAGCTAATCCAGCAATTCTTTCAAAGGTACTGTATATTTCTTGTGTTATATTTTAATCAACAAGTAGTTTGATACCCCTATCACACTGGGGGTCAGTTTAAAGATCTGGACTCTTACCACATACCAGTCATGTTAGTGGAGGGGTATATATTACGTTTTTTATCAATCTTGTACTGTCCATCAGATCCAGCAATTCAGCTAATCCAGCAATTCTTTCAAAGGTACTGTATATTTCTTGTCGTTATATTTTAATCAACAATTAGTTTTATACCCCTATCACACTGGAGGTCAGTTTACAGATCTGGACTCTAACCACATACCAGTAATGTTATGGAGGGGTATATATTACGTTTTTCATCAATCTTGTACTGTCCATCAGATCCAGCAATTCAGCCAATCCAGCAATTCTTTCAAAGGTACTGTATATTTCTTGTCGTTATATTTTAATCAATAAGTAGTTTGATACCCCTATCACACTAGAGGTCAGTTTACAGTTCTGGACTCTTACCACATACCAGTCGTTTAGTGGAGGGGTATATATTACGTTTTTTATCAATCGTGTACCATCCATCAGATCCAGCAATTCAGTTAATCCAGCAATTCTTTGAAAGGTACTGTATATTTCTTGTCGTTATATTTTAATCATATAAGTAGTTTGATACCCCTATCACACTGGAGATCAGATTACAAATCTGGACTCTTACCACATACCAGTAATGTTATGGAAGGGTATATATTACGTTTTTCACCAATCGTGTACTGTCCATCAGATCCAGCAATTCAGCTAATCCAGCAATTCTTTCAAAGGTGCTGTATATGTCTTGTCGTTATATTTTAATCAATAAGTAGTTTGACACCCCTATCACACCGGAGGTCAGTTTACAGTTCTGGAGTCTTACCACATACCAGTCGTGTTAGTGGAAGGGTATATATCTCGCTTTTCATCAATCTTATCCTGTCCATCAGAATTATAATCTAGATTTTGTCGCCCGTCATATTAGGATCAATCGAATCGAAATGTTTTCTTCATAAAATATGTAAAGAAGAAAGCTAGATGTGGCTTCCATAAACATTTTAATGGAAAAAAGTTCCATTTAGCAAGCGCTCTATTTTACTTAGTTTTGTATTGGAAATTTAATCGGACACACAGTCGCCGAGAAATTTTATAACATTTATTTTACTAAACTGTTGCGTTCACTGTCACTGTTGCCCTAACTCAGGCGAATTACACCTAAATAAAAACGTCAAAATCAAGGTTCAGTATTCCCCAGTTTCCTCTTCGAAAACAGGACTGGTTTTTATTTTTTTTACCAACTGTATTTGAAAAAAATAATCTGTACGTTTTGATTAAAAAAATACACTGTCTGGTTCGTATATTTAACGGATTTTGATAGCGATCAAACGAGCCAATTTTAACGATTTTTGGAGGAACCTAACCTAACCTAACTGCTGTAAGAAGTAATCATATATAAAAGCACACCGACACGCTAGTGGTTGTTGTCTAAAAATATTTGCATTGGTGTCAATTAAATCAAAAAGTATTTTCACTGGTGTCAAAATCCAGAAAGGAAATTGAAGAAAACCTTTGAATAAACAAAACGCTGCCAGGTTTCCTCTTAAGGCCCGATTTGTCAAACATTTGGATCAGCAATCACATCCACCAGGTATTTATTGTGTCCCTATTTATTATATGATTTGTTTTATATATTTCGCTATTTTTAACCAATCGCCGAAAAGTCTAAATAAACTCCAAACACTTGACCTAAGTGAGTTCAGGCCATTTCGTATCGTTGCGAAACAAATTGTCCAGTCAAGTGACAGTGTTCATTGTTTAAAAAAGCTAAAAATTTTACAATTATTTGGTCTAGCGTGGATGGAACATATTCCGAAGAAATGATTACGAAACGAATGACATTCAAATATGTATTTTTTGGTTAACGGAGGTGTTGAGTTTAATTCATTCTGAGATATCTGGTCCCAGTATTTTATTAATTGTCAAAGTCGTGGTATTGCACGCCAAACGATGAAATTTCAATAGCTTCGGTCTTTAGTAGGAACGTTCGATTTTGTGTCATATTCAAGGTTATTTCCCGTAATATTTGTTTTGTTTGATTGAATATTCAAATCAGAACAAACATTTATTTCAATTAAATGTGCTGAGATTGCATTTACTTTTCATGGAATATATTGGAATGAAGTCTTAGACTGATTAATATATTTTGCATGAATAAATATTTTTTTATTGCAGGTTCACGCCGATTTAGCTGAGGCGATGGAGTGGAGGCATTATACCATTTTATATGAAAACATTCAGACTTTAACCACACTTAACGGTTTATTAAAGAATACTTATGATGATAAACGAAAGATTACTTTTAAGCAGTTTGACCATGGAACAGGAAATTATCGGTAAGTAGAGGAATAGATCAGGTGCAATATATATTATATCATAGGTATTCTATGGAATTCTAGGTATTTTCAAGACCCTTAATCGGCACTTTTCCCTTACCGTACTGTGCTAGAAAATCCCATGCGTTTCGTTCCTATATACTGCATTCAGATTTTTGTGATGTTAAGTCTAAATAAATCGTTTTTTTATTTCTCGTGTAACTAAAACTATAATATCTCGGATAACTGAATCGCTGAGTTCCAAAACCCACCCTAATGGATTTTCATAATTATAAGTAAATCAAGAAAAATGGTGGGCTGATGAGTTTTCAAGATTTCAGTTTCTTTTTGTTTTATTGAGAAATTAATAGAATAAGCATGACAAAAATCAACCAAACGACCAAAATTTGTACGGAAAAAGAGTGGTGATAATTTTGAGTTTGTTGAAAAACTGACTTCTCATTCAAAATACTCCGTAATTCGACTCAATTACGGAGTATTTTGGAACTGAAAATTTTGGAAGCTCGATATTTAAACACGATTTATAAAGAAACTAGGAGGAATTTGGAAATAATAACAACAACATTACGTTCTTGGGTATAAAACACAAAATATGGCATTCACAATTCATTTTCGACAAAAAATCATTAGGGAGGATATTAGAACTCAACGATTCAACTGTAATAGTAGGCATTCTTTTGGCTAAGATTTTTTATAGGGCAAAGTATTTTGTTTCTATTAAAATGACAATTAGTTGTGGAGAGGAAGGGCACTTACGGGAGCTGATTCGAGGATTTTTCTGCTTGTAATTAATTCACTGTCTTTTAATTCACAAAAACTTACTGGTGACCCAGGAAGTGGGCAGAGCGGGGTGGGAAAGAGAACCATTTATTGCCATAGAATAAACACCTTATTCCCAAAAAGAAACCAAAATATCTTGCCGGATTATCACTTCTAAAGAGGCGCAAAGAGACACATATGTCCACTATTATGTATAAATATTTAAATCGAACATTTGAAAAAACTTGTTAATTTTTAAAAATTATTTTTAGAGCGATTCTCCAAAACGCCAAAGCGTCAGGAGAGACCAACTTTGTCCTCGACTGTTCTACAACTGGGAAGCTTTATGATGTTCTTCTTCAAGCTCAGCAAATAGGCTTGCTGATAGAGAAGTACAACTTTATCATAACTTCCCCAAACTTGCACACAATGGAGCTGCAGGATTTTATGCACGGAGGGGCTAATATAACTGGTAAGTTGTGTGATTTTAAACCTACTTTTGCTCATAAAATATCTTACATTTAAATTCAACAATAACTTTCAATGTACATTTCAATATTTGCAACGAATGCAAACAGAACTGACTTAACTTGTCTAAATAGAATTTTAAACAATAGTATCACCGGTACCAAAATTCTTATTCTAATTCATTTTAAAATACCTTTGAGACATTCCTGGCATTCAGTACTATTTTCTACGTGGCTAATTACAAAACAAATCCAGAGGAAAATGTGATAATTAACAGTGCTCTTCATACCTTTAATAAAATTTGCCAAAACTTGAAAATATCGAATACTTTCAGAATCATGGACGACATGTAATCATCCCATGAATCGAGGCATGAATAGCACTATTTACTCTCTTATTTTGTCTCTCAAGCGGAGATCAGCCAAATCTTAAATTATACATGCAATATTTATACTTAGTACTCGTATTTACACTTGATTGTTTTCAGGAATACGTTTAACAGACCCCGAAAACCAAGCTTTGGTAGCTACGATGAAGTTTTGGAACTCCAGCAATAGAACATCGGAATCTGATTATCTGGACGCTGAGATAATAAGTACTGATGTGGCTATGATTATGGATGCTGTGTTTGCCTTTGCATTGGGCTTGAGAGATGTCAACACAAAGGGGCGAAAGTCAATCGACTGCGAACAAGAAGGAATTTTCGAGCAGGGATCGGAAATTATTGACACAATTAAAAACGTGAGCATAATAATATTATAATATGTAGAAATAATATCTGATTTATGAAGAAATTGTATGGCTTTTCCGGAAACTATAGAACATATTATATCAGGATGTTCTATATTAGCGCCGTCTGAGTATACATTTAGGCACAATCAGGTTTTAAAAATAATTCACCAAAGTTTGGTAATTAAACATAACTTGATTGACTGTCATAATATAGTACCATATTATGAATACGAACCAAATTCATTTTTAGAAAATAATTTCTTTATACCTAGCTCTCTTATTAAAAATTTAGGCATATTAGATTTGTCAAAGAATTTGTATATAAATATGCAAAAATCAGTCATTTTAAATACGTGTAGAATTACGAAAGATTTTTAAAATATTTATATTGAGGGATCAGTAGGATTTATCGGTCAAATTAGGAATTCCACAGAGCCGAACCCTCTGATATGAAAATATCTGGAGACGGTGAATTATATTCCCATTTAATAGTTTGGTAGATTAACGTGTTGTTCTTGTATTGTTTTGTATTAATTTTACTTATATAATACACTTGCATAACGTGGATTTACTAGATGATCATTTATATAGAAAAGTGTATGAAAGGGTTTAGTTTTTCCTATGGGAAAAACTAAACCCGGACCTGAAAATCTGGTGCGTAAAAATTATTATAATAATATAAACCCCGCACAGAAGGTCCCGAGGAAAATAATTTGGCTCAGGGCGTATGTCATTTTTAGGGATGTTATGTGGAGGTCTTTTGAGGGAAGAAAGGAGGCTAAGATATACATATTAAGGAAAAATATGAGGGGTGTATAGGAAACTAGGTGTCAATATATCGAGGAGTGACAGACGTATGAATCCATCCCTCCTCCTGCGGTGCTAGACGACGAGTCGAGAGACTCCAGCTCTAGAAAGTCAAAGGGTCTCCATCAACCAGTCTCTTCCGGTCCGGGCCACCATTCAGCCGGTGGGCAGGCGCATCCACTGCCACGACCTGAACACCCTTTACTTGGTGCACCCGGGCAACCCACAAGTCACCAAGCATTGCGAAGCACTTGGAGTGACCTCTAACGGAGGTGTTGATTATCCCATGATTCCCAGGGCAGCGATTCAGTGATTCAGCCTTCCCCCTATATATTTTCATTGTCAAATTAACACGCTAGACGTTGAAGCAAGAATCTGACCGGCGGATGAATACTGTAGACATGTGTGTAATACTTAAGTATAGCGAATGGCAAAATTTTAACAAATTCTATTTTAATTCTACTTTTGAATTAGGATAACAATTTGTCTAACTTGTGCTGTGTTATTTTAATGAATGCTGTGTTGCTGTATGTTGATAATGTATCGAATATATATCGGTATCGGATACATCCCTAGTTTCTATAAACGGATATTCTTTAGTTCTTATACGATTTATTTTCATGTATGACTACCACAACACGGCATCAGCCTAGTATGGTATATATATATATATACAGGGTGTTAAGGTACGTACTTGAGTTACTTTAACCAGTGATTCCTGACATTATTTGGAGTAAAAAATGTAAGTGAAATTTTGGTCTCCGGTGACATTTTTGATGTTTTTTTTTTTTTTTTCTACAAAAACATAAAAATTAGTAAGTGTTGGGTAGTTGGGGGAGGGGTAAGTGGTGGGGAGGAAACTCGGCTGCGTGACCAATAAGGTCATGTGAAATAAATTTCTTTTTGTTTCATTTTGAAGAAAATTTAAAAAAATAAAAATAAAAATTCTCTTAAAAAAAGTCACCGGAGACCAAAATTTCATTTACATTTTTTACTCCAAATAATGTCAGGAATCACTAGTTAAAGTAACTCAAGTACGTACCTTAACACCCTGTATATATATTTTTTTTTTTTATTCCGATTGAGCGAACAGCTTGATACCAAGGCGCCCAAGGAATTGAATGGATAATACAAGTGATTGACATGTTGAAAAGTTAAATTTTTTTCATAAACGACGAATAGTATATATTTATAAAATGAATATCCTTTTCAGACTTCCTTACCAGGCATCACCGGTTTGAGCAGATTTGACGAATCCGGTTTAAGGAATGATTTTACTCTGAACATTATGGAGTTTACACTATCTGGCATTAAAAAGGTAAACCGACTGATGACTTTTATTCTAAGACAAAATATTTGCTATATTAATACTCTTATTGACGTTTGAATACAGGAGAGATAACCCTGAGTTCAACAAATAATATTATTAATTAAAAAAATGGATTATGAGAAATTATTGAAACTTTAAGATATTGTATCGAGTATTGAATGTATTGTTATCTAATGTTCGGATGCTACATTATAATTAGAATCTAAAACAGTTCATCAACGTTTTGTTATCTTCAGAAAATATTACATTATATTCGAACCTCCAATAAACGTATTTTTTGCCAGTGTTCAAATATTCAGACATTTATTTTTCCAAAATGGTCTGCAAAAATAAACCACGTGTTTCGATAATTTTTGGAAATCTAAACTAGATAGTTATCACGTGAAAAGATACCGTGATATTTTTTTTGGTTTCATGCCCATAATATTTTTTGATTTGTCAATATTGTTTGTTTTGAAAAGTGGTTACTTCATATATGGTTGTATTGTTGTGCAGAAATACATGTTACTTTTTAATGTTTCTATTTTTGAAACTGACAACTCGTGGTGGAATTCCATTATAATCTTTAAAATAATCTCGCGTCCCGATGTTTGTCCAAGATAAACTCCGAAAATACTTAATCGATTTTGATGAAATTTGGCTTAATGTGTGTAATTTGGTCCAACTTAAAAGGTAGGAATTTATTGCGATTATTGACCTCCATATTTATTATTGCGAATTAAATGTTCCACCATATTACGTATTTGTCATCGCGATTTAAATGTTCCACTATAAACAAGCATGTGCCTAGCATAGTGGTCGAAAAATTTTCAAATAATATAACCAACAATTTAATGAATAAAGAAAAAAAATAAATGTCTGTTATGGGGCAATGATTTTAAATTATTTGTAAGTTCCATAAGTTTCTGACAGACGGCGGTGTGAGTTAATTAATTGACAAAACACTTACTTATCTAGGTTAGATAACCATGCAGTAGATGGCGTAGTGTTTCGTTAGCAACATCAACGCGTGGCTGGGATAGCCAGTAATATAATAAAACAAATATAAAACTTATTTCCACTTTAATTTATTTAGAATGGAAATAAGTGTTATGTTTGTTCAATTATTATTATTAACACATTACTTATCTTTATAAAAGAAATAACATAGTTCTGATCTGAAGAACTATGTTATTTCTAAACTAAATATTGAATCGTTTGGAAATGATTTTGAAAACACCACATTAAAGATTTACATAAAATGTAACTGTACTTTTGCATTTTCAGCGGACTTTTGATTTATTTAAAAGAAAACAATACAATATACGTCACACTCACCAAAAACAATGTGCATTGATGTAAGTGATTAATTTATACATTGCATCAAAGGTGTACGAGACAATATTATCATTATTCTTGTGTTCAATGATTTCAAAATGGAAATGTTATCTTTAAAAAAATCCTAGTTCAAAAACTTGAAAAGTGTTTTTTTATAAAAGATTTTTTACATATTTTTTTCAGATTGGAACATGGAACGCCATATCTCAAACTTTTAATTTGACAAGGAGCTTTATACCAGCCACATTTTTTCCAGAAACCATTCAGGGAAAGAAATTCGTTGTATTGATGACTCTTGTAAGTTACTTTTTGATAAAAATACATTGAATAATTGATTCGCAATCGGTTTAAAAACCATTATATCACGCAAATCTGTCTATTGGAACTGTATTTTTATTGTATTATCTTATATTTTATGTAATCAGGTATGTATAAAAAAAGTTGACAATAATAAAAAAAAATCTGACGTTTATTTGTATCCAGACGTTTAGAAGTAAAAATATTGATTAATAATGACTTTTTATAAAACCACGATATTTATTAATTTACTTTACCGACCGGTTTCACTTTACTCAAGCATCTTCAGGGTACAAATTAATACTAAACAATAACTAAAAAATATGTGCTTATATATACATATAGAGTGAGACATCAATATAAAATTATTAGAAACAGTGGGGATACATTAATACAAATATCCCCACTGTTTGTAATAATTTTATATTGTTGTCTTTCTCTATATGTATATATTGTTGTCTCTCTCTCTCTATATGTATATATGAGCACACTTTTTGTAGTAATTGTTTAGTATTAATTTGTACCCTGAAGATGCTTGAGTAAAGCGAAACCGGTCGGTAAAGTAAATTAATAAATATAGTGGTTTTAAAACAAAAAAAAGTTTTATTTTTAATAAATATGTCAAACCACAAAGTGATTGCTTTCTACAATAATAATAATGACTTTCTTTAGAATCAACCCTACGGATTCCTGAAGGAATCAGCCGTGGAATTGCACGGAAATGATCGCTTTGAAGGCTTCGCTGTTGACTTGATCGAAAAGATTTCCCAGATGTTGGGCTTCGAGTATGAATTGAATTTACCCAAGGATGGCAGTTATGGATATTTAGATATAGTAACAAACGAGTGGAAAGGGATGATTGGATCAATCATAAACTGGGTAAGAAAATAAGTTTTTTGAATTCAATAAGGTGTCTTATTAAGGTTAATTTGAAAATACTTGTAGTGGTTGATTCAGTCAACAATCTTTTACATCACCTAACATGATGATGATAAATTTTAGTGATGCCTATGGTTTAGATTTATTATTACATTACAGTGTAATAAGTCCGTGGCTCTCGGGTAAAAAAGGCATATAATGATTTTTTTACTGCTAATGCAGATCGAATGCAATTTTTCAAATTTTCATTTGAGTAAATAATGTTAATTAAAATGGGAGCTAAAAGAAAAAATTGATCTTCTATTTGAGTAAAGGGAAAGAATTCAACATATCGTCACCTGCGTGCTTAATTGTCAAAACAACCATTTGCAAGTTTTATAGGAGGAAGGGGTTTTCATTCATTATTTCAATGAAACATTATCATACGTGTTTAAGATGAAGCTATTCCCATAAAGGTAAAGGTCTCGTTAGTTTAAATATTACTTATTTAAGTGATATAAGTATCGTTCTTGATACTTTATTTTTAATTTTGAAATGAAGATTGAACAAAAACTAAAATGGAGATTGGACAATTAAGCACTCAGGCGACGGTATATTTTTTTACCCAAATCATCCACAAAAAGAACGACAAAGAAAATAGTACGTTAGATGAATCTCTGGTCACATTCAAGTAAGAATCACAGCAGAATAAGTTTTATTTACATTGCAGTTTGACATTTACAGTTAACCTCAAAATACGAGAAAAACCCGTGAATATTAGTTCAACATTTGAATAAAAGGATATAACTAAGTACTTATTCTAAGGAAGATTTTTTTTTTGGAATTTGGAATAACATACAATCCACTTGCAACATGCAAAATTAGAAAGGTGATTAAATTTCCAAGATTCTTTCGAAGCACATTAGTCGATAACATAGAAACGTTTTACTCAGAAAAATATCAAACTTTGTTTTTTGTTTCCTGAACAAATCACTATTCTGTCAAATACCAGAGATTCACGGATGTATTGCATTACATAATTTGTTAGTACTGGTAGAACAAACGCAATGAAGTTTATATTTAAAAATCTGCTTGCTTTATTTTTCCTTCGATCATACATTTAATTTAACTATATATAATTATTTTGATTTCAGGAAGCAGACCTCGCAGTCACAGACTTGACAATCACACCCGAAAGGGCTGCCGTAGTAGACTTCACGATGCCTTTCATGAATCTCGGAATTAGCATTTTATACCAAAAACCAAAAGTTGCGGATCCGGATCTTTTCTTCTTCCTGGCACCGTTCTCATGCGAGGTAAATATGTAACAGTTTGTAATTCAACACAAGTCAATTTTTTCTCTTTTCAGTTTTCTAGTTGGTATCTAAGCCGAGATATCAGGAACGAATAGTGTACAGTGTGTTCAAAGTCACGCCACCTATATGTTACATCGCACACCTTCGTTATACATTTTATAAAATTAAAAATGGGTTCTTCAAATTTTGCAAATTCACTTTGTGGCACCATTTTATTAATGAAAAATTAAAACTTTTTTTTTTTTTTTTTTTTTCTTTTTTTTTTTTTTTTTACCACGAAAATCTTTATTTTATGTCGATGTGTTAAAATAAAGATTTTCGCGGTAAAAACAAAGTGTTTTAATTTTTCATTAAAAATGGGTATTACAGCAGCAATTTTGAATTACAATACTCTTTTAAATGATATGAATATGCTTAAACTGTAATGCTTGGGCCTCACCTGCGTGTATCGTCACGAAGTAATGCGTGCCGATACTTCGTAGGTTTTGATACTAAAAAATATATGAAAAAACGAATGTTTTGAATTGCTGTGTTCGTGACGATAGCCTACGATGGCTGACCACATTTGCGCGTATCGTGCCATAGCACGAAGCTTTGTGACGATGTGCGTCCCCAGCATAAAACAGAAGGATTTTTACTGACTAAATATTTGTATATATAAAATTAAAGGTGCGGGCTTTACATTTTTCTTTTATTTTTAAGGTGTGGCTGTACATTGCAGTAGCATTCCTCGGGGTATCTCTACTCCTCTATGTGTTGGCAAGGATGGCGCCTAAAGAGTGGAAGAAAACAGATCCTTCTAGCGAGAAGTCTGACCAGCTGGAGAACCAGTTTGGCCTTCTCAACTCTATGTGGTTCACTGGAGCCGGTGTTGTTCAGCAGAGGTCCGGATATTCACCAATGTGAATATACTTTTTTTTTATTCTACGTAAATCGGTAAAAAATAAAACGAATAAAAAAATGTTGTTATGTAGGGTCCCAAGAAGTGCAAGTAAAATAGATAAATTAAAATGTTTTAGGGTAGTTTTCAGGTTAAAATTAAAATTAAAAAGTTATGTTTACTTTTTACTTCTACCATTTTATAGAATACTACTGAAGTTAGTGCTTTTTGTCTGGGATAGACTGTTGGTATTTTGGCCAATTTAACAACGAACTACAAAATGATAAATCTGTTAGATTGCTTTCATCACAGTTTAAGCCTTCTAAACAAATATTTTATTCGCACTTTTGCCAATGAAGAACTCCAACCAACTCCAACATTTTTTTACGAAATTAACCATGTAGCTTTTAGTAACCAATAATTATTTTTTAAACATAACTGCAAAAATGAAATAGGCCAAATAAGAAGTGTTAAGATGATAGACTTCGCTTTTCGGCCCATACAAAAAGGACGCCCGGGAAAAAACACTTTTCCCCATTGAAAATTGCACAAAATGAATATATTTTTTTAAACTGCCTTCTAGAGGGTGAAAACTATGTCGGTATGTTTTCGAATTTTCGATGCGTTTTGTATTAACGTAAACATTCACTGTCAAACATGTACGATTTATCAAAAAATATTATTTAAGGAAAAAGTGTTGCTAACTCAACTATCATAAAGAATTATAAAATTATAAAAAGCTACCGACGTAGCTTCCTCTTTCTAAAAAATATACATTTTTTTAAAATTTCAATTTCGTGAGAGTTTCGGTGTAGAAAAGTGTATTCTCCATAAACCGATTTTCGAGCGATTTCTGTAGATAAATTTGAGCGTTGTCTCATTCGCACATTTCGCATTCGCATGTATTGTAAGTGTGCGTGAGCTTATTGTGAGCGGAACAGAATGACAGACGCGGGTTTTCCGGGTGTGGTTCAAAGTCTAGCCTCTTAACAGCTTAATATTATTATGAATTAGGCGACACCATAATAATTTCCATTATGTTTCCATTATGTTTCCATTCCTCTGTGAATTATGCTTTGAACGAAATAAATAAAGTCATTTGTGTTTTGATGTGTTGGCCCTTTGAATCAATTTCTAAATTTATTTATCAATTAATTGTGCATACGAATAGCAGTATGCAATATGCCTGCTAATGCATTAAAATTTTATTCAATTAACTGGAAGAGTTTTTGAAGATTATACAAATCACATATGTAGTATTTAATCAATCAGAAGAAGGTAGTAAATAAGTCTAAACGAAACACGAAAAAGTTCACAACACAAAAAATAAAAAAAGGAAATGGTTTTAATTAAGGATCGATGCAAGGACTGCTGTCTTATCGGGAGAACTTTCTAACCACTTGCTATTGAGACCTTCTTATTTTCCGTCATACCAACAAATTATAGGAAGTAACTGATATTATGTAATATTTAGTAATTCTGCATTTTAAATACGAGATAGAAAAAAAAATAAGGAAAAATAAATCGGTATCAATAGCTCAGTAATTAAAGTGTTATCTCAGTAAGACACAGGTACTCGGTTCGAATCGCATTTGAGAATGTTACCTTTTTTTCTGTGTTTTGTTCTATGTGACGTTTCGTTTTTTTTTTTTTACATTAACTCCACACAGGAGGCTCTGAGGAAAATAATTTCCCTCAGGGCCTATGTCATCTTTGAAGATGCTGTGAGGGGGGTTTTTTTGAGGAGAGGAAGGAGTGAACGTGGGTCTTGAAGAGACCCATGTTATAGGAAGGAGGAAACACAGAGGCCGGCAAATCGTTCCACTGCCGAGCTATTGAACATAAGAACAAGTCGTAGAAGCGTCCCGTTCTCATGTGACATATGTCAACCGTGTACATATGTTGGGCGCGCGTTTGGCGTGTTTCCCGACTATGCACCGGTGCCGAGGGGATCAATGAAGCTAGCTCCTCGGAGCATCTTCCATTGAAATACCGGTAGAACAAGGATAGCATTCCCACCCGACGCCTGTGCTCTAAAGATTGCAATCCGTTTGTTAAGACGGGAGAATCTATCAAGCGGACCGCTCGTTTCTGCACAGAGTCGAGGGTGTTTTTCAGGTACATCGGGGCTCCAGACCAGAAATGGCTGCCAAATTCAACCGTGGGTCGCACTTGCGATTTGTACAGGGTTAGATTATAAATTTTATCTTCTTCAATGATTGAAATACTAAAATGCTTTTTTCTCAAACTATTTGGAGTCTAGCTTTGAACTCAGACTATCTTCAATTTAGTCGATCTGTCAGACGCTATTGTACTAAGAAGACGATTTAATATATATATATATATATATATATATATTTTATTTTTTTTAAATGTTAATGAACACCAGCTTAAAATTGTTTCAATATTTTCAGGGCTATCTCTACTAGAATGGTCGCGTGCCTTTGGTGGTTTTTCACTCTCATCATAGCCTGTTTCTATATTACAAACCTGGTTTCTTTCTACATTAAAATGGAGACATACCCATCTGCAATTACTAGTGTTGAAGACTTGTTTAACAACAAAAATGGTATAACGTATGGAGGCATGAGACACGGAGCCACGGTCCGATACTTTAAGGTAGAAATACTTATCTTTAATAAAATAAAATAATTTATCTTTTTAAAGTTTCCAATAAGACGATTTTGTTAAAAAAATAATTTAATTACTTATGCAGCTGTGAAGCTTTTAGGTAAAGCGATATCAGTAAAAATAAAATTTTGTAATCAATTTTATTCGTTACAATAAAAATAGTTGTATCACATCGCGCAAAAGAGAAAAAATACAAAAAATTATTATCAATTTTTTTCAAATTATGATTGAAAAAAACAACAAATAGGTATAAAAGCAGAATCTGTGAGAGTAAAACAAACTAAAATAAGATTTTTTTTTTAGGGCAATAAATCGGCCACCATAACACCGGTATGTGCCTAGCATGGTGGTTGTAAAGTCGACAATTTTTATAATTACTATGCAAATAATAAAGTAAAAAAAAAATGTTTTAATACTTATAAAAATATAATAAGTAGGTCTAGGGGTAAAACTGCCGACTAGCAATCCGAAGGTCACGAGTTAAAATCCCAAAGTTCGCAAATGTATTTTATTTGATTAATTTGTGTTATTTTTCAATTAATTAATAAAAATTGCCAAGATTTTTATTTTTGTGACGTTGGTTGATGAACTTATAACAAATTAATGTCTGTTTTAGTTTTTTTCTTTGAATAACATGTCTTTTTTCATTACAGAATTCCGATAATCCAATGTACAATAAAATGTACGAATATATGGTGAACAATCCGGAATACCTGTCAAACAATGCAAATGAAGGAGTGCACAGGTAAAACCTGAGTTAGAACTGAATTTGTTTTGAAGAGTTTCACTTTCAATGTACATTTGCTACTTAAATTTTGCATTTATTGAAGATAATCGATCCAAATGAAAATGAAAACTTTTCCCTATCAAATTTTTGCAGAGTAAAAACAGAAAATTATGCGTTCTTGATGGAGTCCACGGCTATTGAATATATCACGGAGAGGGAATGCGATCTGACAGCATGTTGAACAGCAAGGGATTAGGAATTGCCATGAGGAAAAGTAAGAGCTTTTTAATTTAATTAAAATGTTAACAGGTAATATGTACAGTTTGGCAATAAAAAAACGTAAAAATTTATTTAGTTGGAAGTAAAAACTTTCAATGCTGCGGCAACACCAATTTAGTTAGAAACCTCAAAAAACCTTAAAAACCCTTAAAAAATAATTTTCATCTCATTCGAGTTTGGCAAGTAGGTAAGGATAAGCAAGCAAGGAGGTAGAAGAAAAAAATGCGTTTTGACCATTATGGTTTTTTTCACTTACCTTCATTTTCCAACGAGCCATCTAAAACCCTTTTCTGTCTACTATTAAACATCAGTAAACAAAACAAAGTAAACATGTTAAATTCTGGAGTTTTTTTCTTAACTTTGTCAATTATTATCGAACATTTCAATATTTGTGGTAAAATACAATGGATTTTACAAATTATTATTATCTTTTCCAAATGTTAATACCGCACAAGAGTTGCAACTGCTCGATTCCTGTTAAACTAAGGCATCCTCAAAAGGGGCTATTGGAAGACTAATTGTGTGGGGATAAAAATGAAATTCTTTAAGCACATATTTATAATGATACATCATGGTTTTCTTAGTATTTGCGTTGCCTTCCATTCTAATGAAAATGCAGATCACGATCATCATTATTTGAAAGAATATTTTTTTTCCGAAAACATAAATCTTAGATGGTTATTGTCATAAATGTCTATTGTTTTTCAGATTCCCCTCATAGAGATGCTTTCAGTAATGCAATCCTGAAAATGCAGGAAGATGGTACCCTGGCTAGCTTGAAGAAAAAGTGGTGGACTGAAAAATATGGAGGAGGTTCTTGCGCAGTAAGTTTCTCGAACCTATTATATACTTTTAATTCAAATTTTGGAATTGGAAAGCATATCATAATAGTAACGATCTAATGGGTAGAAGGAAATAAGAAGAAATGTAACTGATGTCGCTAAACTCGGTTGAAGTTGTCAAAAACGGACATTAATTGAATCTGAAGTTGTCAGAAAGGGTACATTAATTGAATCTGAAGTTGTCAAAAAGGGTACATTAATTGGATCTAAAGTTGTCAAAAAGGGTACATTAATTAAATCTGAAGTTGTCAAAAAGGGTACATTAATTGAATCTGAAATTGTCAAAAAGGGTACATTAATTGAATCTGAAGTTGTCAAAAAGGGTACATTTATTAAATCCGAAGTTGTCAAAAGGGATACATTAATTGAATCTGAAGTTATCAAAAAGGGTACATTAATGAATCTGAAGTTGTCAAAAAGGGTACATTAATTGAATCTGTAGTTGTCAAAAAGGGTACATTAATTGAATCTGAAGTTGTCAAAAAAGGTACATTAATTGAATCGGAAGTTGTCAAAATGGGTACATTAATTCAATCCGAAGTTGTCAAAAAGGGTACATTAATTGAATCTGAAGTTGTCAAAAAGGGTACATTAATTGAATCGAGAATAAAGTGATCGGGAAGAAGGCTCGAGTCCAAAGATCCGATTGTCTCCATCAGATAAATAGCCGGGATACAGTGAATCACGGTATTTACTGACAGGAAGGAGTGGTAGACCAAAGAAAGACATGTGTGTTACATGCAATAGGGTAGACGGTGTAGGGATGTTGTTCTTTCAGAGGTCTCAGAAGTTATAAATGCTATTTATTTTATAATATTTTTAATTCATATTATTAAAAAAAAAAAATTAAATATTTTAACAGTATCAGCGTTTCAAAGGGGAAAAAACATTTTAAAAGAGTTTTTGCCCAAATTCTCTATTCGCCGGCTATTAAAATAAAACATTATAGTACGTTTTAGGTTCCCACATAAGGGGTGATATAAATTTAGTTATGCCTCTTCATAATATATTTTTCGGAATAAGGTTAAAGAAAAAAACATGTTTTAGAGAACATTAATAAATAATAAAGTGGCGAGAAGTAGAAAAGAAGATTTCTTAAGTAAGTAGACACATAAGCTTGTTTTTACGATAATTTAACGTAGGTAGACATATGAATGACGTATGTCCCGTACCTGAGTTATTAATTAAAATCCATTTTTTTATGCGCAAAATTAATAAATTCTGATTCAATAAACAAAAAACTTTTTACCAATATATTTACCTTTATATCATTGAAGAAGAAGATATCACTTATAATATAAACGAAAATATGAAAAAGAACAAGCCAAGAGACGAGCAAGAACGAGTAAGATGCGAGGTTCTGGGCTCGAGTCCCAGTTGCAACCGTTATCATTTATTTTTCTGTGTCTTGTTCTTTTTCAAATTTTCGTTTAGATTATTAGTCTTATCTTCTTGTTCAATGATATATATTACATAGATGGAAATAACCTTGAAAATTCATAAAAAGAGAGTTGTTCAATAAAAATTTGGATATTCATTAACGGCCTTACTAAAAAAAAACACTCCGCGGCCGTTAAACGGTGTTTTTGTGAATCTTTCGATTTGACAACGCCGTATTTTCTTGTTCAAATTGGAGTTTTCATAATAATCCGCTAGGTGGTGTGATTGATGCGCCTGCGCATTGCCTTCCCGCTGAATAAAAAAAACCCGCCGAAATGCAGAAAAAAGTCGGTCGCGGTGTTTGTGTGATTAAGATGATATTTTCGTAAATGATTTCAATCCTTGACTAATTCGCACTTATATTCATTTACGCAATATATTTACTATTAATTTGTGTTGTTTTTCGTTAGTTTAAGTCAAATTGTGACACTAAAATCGTGTGTTGTAAATTGATCTGTCAGAAAGTGGTTCTTTAGGTTATATTCAGAAATAATTTGCATTTTAAGATCTTTATTTAATTATAAATTCTTGAAAGTGATGTTTTTTGGTGACTAAAATGTCTAATACATATTTTAGTAAACGTATCAAGAAAATTAATGTGTTAAGATGTGCAAGCAATGGATTCAAACGTGAGTTTTTTTATTGTAAATTTTTGGGAATGAAAAGCTAATTTCAAGATTTTTTTATATTTTTTTATTGTGTGAAGGAGTAAATAGTGAGGTGACAGTTTTATTTCAAAATCATTAAATAAAAGGACTGTGTTTTTTGAATTTTGAATTTTTCCAAATATTTCAATGTTTTAATAGAAAAAGTGTTTGGGGAAAGAGAGTTTTTTTTTTTCAATTTGATGTTTGAAGCTTAAAATACTACAGTTTTTAAACATTTAAGTATATTTTAGATATGAAAATCTTAAAGGTAATTACATTTTGGTTCTAAAATGGTATTTGTTTTTACGACATCTCAAAAAATAATAAATACATAGGACATTAAAAAAAGAAATTCGAAATTCGTTGAAAATTACAAATGGAACAAATATATACAACAGATAAACTACCCTCCTTGGCCGTGTAAGCAATGTACATATCTTTCCATGAACAATTTTTTGTCAGTTCTTAATTAGTAAGGATTCTTCATACATGGTTGTTTGACCACTGGACAAAATTTTCAGAAAGTTTATTAGTAAGGCTGGTAAAATGGCGACGTTGTCAGATCAAAACCATATATTTTGTTTAGTAAGAATTTGAAAAACGAAATGTACAGACTTTACACAACGTGCTACAGAAACACCGTTTAACGGCCGCGGAGTGTTTTTTTTTAGTAAGGCTGTTAGACTTTTAAAAAAGGGTCAATAGGTGTTCCATGCAAATAAAATCGAATTATCCGAACAAAGAAACCATTGGTTTCGAAGTGTGCACAAAGTTATATGTTTCAATTGGTGATAAAAGTGATTAAAGTGATTTTGCGAAGATTGAAGAAATCTTTATTTGTTTTATATTTACTTGACACCATTGGCTGATTTGATTTCAGGCAAGCGAGGACTACGGACAAAGCGGCATGTCAGTTGGTTTTGAGAGGATGAAGGGACTTTTCCTCGTCCTTCTTGTAGGATGTATCGCAGCAGTTTTCGTGGCTTGTATTGAAATGATTTGTGGTGTTGTCAAGAATTCCCACAAACACAAGGTACAAAAATTTTACTTTGTATTGTTATATTTATTTTTATTTGAATACGAGAGTGACAATATTGATGACCTCGAACCCATCGGAAGTTCAAAATTTTATAGCCTAAACTGAGTTCCACGCAATATCGAGAATAATGATATTTGTTAAATCTTGTAAATTGGAGAATATTTTAAAGTGAATTAATATATAAAGAACCAAGTACCTTTTATAGAACATTGTAATGATAATATATTATTTTAAAAATATATGAGGCCAAAATGACAATATTATATGAGTCTAAAGTTTCGATAATAAACACGAAAAAACCAATGAAACTTGCAAGGAAAAAAATCAATGACTTTAAATCCTTACGCAAAGATATGAGGAATGTTTAATTCTTATATTTTTTTATAGAAATATGACTTATTAAATAAACAATGATAAATTCTGAAATCTTATTTCGTAAATCTAAGGTTGATTTAATTCCTTAAATTTGTTTTTCGTTGTTTTTGTTTATTTGTTCGTCGTCAATGATCAATAACCATTTATAGACACAAAATATAGTATTAAAATTAATTTTAGAATACTCTACCATTTCCACGAAACATAGAATTACGATTAATTTATGTTTTTGGAATTATAACATATTTTTCTTTTGATAGGTTCCATTTCGACAAGAACTCGTCGACGAGTGGCGCACTTTATCACATGGTAAAAATACAAAACCCCTAACATACACTAAAGCACGTGGATGTGACTTTTCAAATGAAAACGAGGATTTGAAAAGGGATGCTTTGCCGAAAGAACCCGAGAACCTAAATAAATTATAAAAATATAAACTTTCAAAACAATATAAACTTTCACAAACGATATAATAACATTATTTTTCTTAACTTACATGATTCTAAAGGATGTTGAAAAAGATCATTACCTAGCCATGAATGGTTATGTAGATCCCCTCTCGGAGATTTACCAGATGTGCCGCCGATATTATAGGCAGAAGCATTGTATTTTTCTAGTAAACATAAAGTGTTCATTTATCTTATCCCAACACCTTCACCAAATTAAATAACTTTGAAATATTTGCACGTAGAAATAATAAACAAATTGTTTTGGCATTATTAGATAATAATATGGTGTCGCAATATATATTTTTACTAGCTTTTAATTATCATAAAAAAACTGTATATGTGTTTATTTTATTTTTCCCAACCCAACTTATAAAACCCATAATATCCAGAGTGTTAAAGGAAGGTACTTTAACCAATGATTCCTGACATGATTTGGAGTAAAAAATGCAATGGTCTCTGGTTACTAATTTGAGTTTTTTTTTTCAAATTAAATCATAAAAAATCAGTATATATCGGACAGGTAGGGTCGGGATCGGGCGGTAACTTGGCTGAGTGACCGTCATAACATGTGAAATAATATATTTTTTTTTGGTTTTGATGAGAAACATTTAAAAACAAGCAAATAAAGACACCGGGTACTAAAATTTAATTTATATTTCCACTCAAAATAATGTTAGAAATCACTAGTTAAAGTAAGTCAAGTACATCACTTAATTAAAAGCCTGTATTTTCGATTACAATCATCTATAGGTTAGGTCAATGAAGGCCTCAGTGAAGCCTCTCAACTTGCAATCCGAAGGCCGCGGGAATGAAATCCCTGGGTACGAGTAATTTTTTTTATTATTAATTTGTGTTCAACAATTTATTCGCTTAAAATAATAATATTTGTGTAGTATATTCTCTACACATTCCGGAGTGGAGATATCAGTGTCGCCCTGGTGATGGGGCATATCCAGAATTGAAACGTTGCTTGAAATGGCTTTAGCTATGTTTGGTAATTATATCTAAATAACCGGGCACTCCCTTACCCTTCTCATCCTCATATCCTTCCCCTCTTCACCATCTTCAGTCTCCCAACATACTGCAATAATTGTGGATGGATAATTATTGATTTAATTTTCCATCTCTCTGTCATTAATAATTTGAGACAAATGCTTTGATGCAATCATTACACAGAATAAATGCAATCTTCACCGATTTGAAAAAGAACTGATGTCGCCAACAGGCCAGGCCTTCTTGGAAAAAATATTAATAAAACCTTCTTTGTGCAAATAATAGAACAAAATAATTACTGTGGTAGCATGCCACCGTATAAGAAATATGTAACGTTTTTATTAAAATGTTTTCCCTTAGCTTGAGACAGATATTATTTGTAAAATATTCACCATAACTGAACGAAAGCGATTACATTAAGGGCATAAAAATCTCACTCGCTAGTAAATTGAGTTTTTTTTATTAAAAACTCATGGAGGTACAATATTTATTTAAAAATATTATGATATTTTCCTCTTATTTTATCTCGACTTTTTCGTAACAAAACGAAAATTGTATTACTTTTTTTATTAAATATTTATGAAAATCATAACGTGTTTTGTTTCCAAGCAAGACAGATATAATATTTTCAACTCTTTATAACAAAATTGTTAAGTATTTTCATTTGAACTTATTTTTCACATTTTTAATCTATGATCCAAGGCATCTTTCAGCTAAGTAATAGAGATTTTTTTTTATATTAGATTTTTTATAATTCCCTCGGGATCTATGTCATCTTTGAGGGTGTTGTATGTAGGTTATTTTAGGGGAAGTAAGGATAGGAAGTTTTTGGAAGGAAAATGATATGAGAGGTGGTTAGGAATCTGGAGGTTAATATTTCCAATGTGACGGACGTATAAATCTATCCCTCCCTCTGCGGTACAAGGCGATGGGCCGGGAGCGTCCGACAGGAGTGGCCTGGGTTAGGTCTTTCACGCACGCAGAAGATGGACAAACGCATTCGCCGCTAAGACCTAGACCTAAACTTACCTCATGAACCCGGGCACACCTTCAAAGTAATCAAACTTAGTGGATCACTTAAGGTGTGACTTGTGGCAGGGGTGTTGGTTATCCAATAAATGGATTCGTGGCGGCGATACCCATACCTGCCTCCCAAATTGATGACACTCAAGCAAATTAATGACAATGACACGATGGACCACATAAAGGATAAAATAGTAATGCCATTCAGTGGCCCCAAGATAAACGAAGAACGCTCAAGACCTCCTTATTTTCAGATGTGCGAGATAATCAAATTATTCAGAAATACCTGGTAGTGCATAGTGTGGAACCGAGAAGGGTGGTGAAATCCAGGTGAAGCCTTTATTCATTTATTTGTCGATAGAGATAGGCTCTAGTTTTGATGGTTATGTAGATATTAGAAACATGTGAACTTTATTAATTTATTTTTTATTTATTTAATAATTTTACGATTTTTTTACAATAAGTATACAATTTTTGCATGTTATACAGTGTTAATATTGTAGATAAGAATAGCTTTTCCTCACCATAAAGAGACGAGGCTCTTGTGTTTGGTGAGGGAATTTTAGTTCAATAATATAACATCATGTATGAACATAAATAATAAAATATTGCAAAAACAAGGGATAATTAAGAGAAATGCAGGATTTTTCAATAACGGATTTCAAGATTTGAGGGAAATAATAATAATAGTAAGATATAGACTCTTGTAGTAGTTTTAGGAATTTTTTTTAATTTTTGCAAAAATTCCTGAATATTTTCGATAACTTTTAGATACAATGGGAGGTTGTTGAAATATGTGATACTTAGATAGAGATAAGTATTTTGTGTGTGTTTTGTTCTAAATTTAGAGATTTTGATAGAATTCTGATATCTTGCTGATGAATGGAATTATAAATTATTTAACTATATTTCTCTGTAAATTTGTAGTATTGAATATTTTTTATATATTTTGTCTATTGTAGGTACATTGAATATTGAAAAGAGAATTTCATTATAAAATTTGTATGGTTTTTTCCATATTACTTTAATTATCAATCTTTGAACAATTTTGAGTGGATTTTACTATTATTATATGTTCCTCCCTAAGCAATAATACCATATTGCAATATAGATTGAACAATTGCATAGTTATTTTTAAGTGTTCTAATCTAAGAATATTTCTTAGTCTTATAAACTGATCTACTTGATTTGCAGATCTTATCTGTTAGTGGCTCAGAGAAAAAATCCAAGGAAAAAACAATCTAAACTCTAATGACACGGACACGGACGGGCATAATTTAGTGAAGTTAAATAAAAAATATACATATTTCACATAAAATCCATTAAAATTTTAAAATAAAGCACCCACTTCACTAGTCATCGCCGGAGTGCTTAATTGTCCAAAGGACCATTTTAGCTTTTGTTCAATCTCCATTTAAAAATTAAAATCATAGTATCAAAAACGATGAACTAACACTTAACTAAGAATTGTTTGAGTCCTTTACCTTTACGGAAATAGCTTCATGTTAAACACGGATCATAATGTTTAATTTTTTTTTTATAGAGAATACCTCACAAGAGTCCCAACTGCTCCCGTCTGGAGCTAGTGAGACTATGGCATCCCCAATTGGGGTATGTTGTGAGGCTGAAGGAAAGTGGGGAAGGAAAGGAGATATGGAAGAGAAAGGTAGGAAAGTACCTGGCTATTCAGATCTAGTCACTAAACACGGCTAAAGCCATTATTAAGCAACGTTTCAATTCTAAATGGTGGTCTTACATCAGGGAGATACAGACAGTATCTTCCACTCTGGAACGTGCTGCAAATATAGTATATATTATTTTTATTAATTAATTGTGAAATAACACAAATTAATCAAATACAATTTATTTGCGCACGCCGGGTTCGAACCCGCGACCTTCCGATTGGGATTAAAGTGTCTTACCACTCGACCACGGACGGTCAATTGAAATAATGAAAAAAAAACCTCCTCCTCCTCCTGTAAAATTTGCTAATGGTCGTTTGGACAATAAGCACTCGGGTGACGTAGTGTAGCATGCTTCTATCAAAATGTATAGAAAAGTTGAAGGTATTGGTATTCGCAATATATCTATTAACAACTTATTTAAATACGAGCGGTGACTGTATTGAAATAACTAATGGTGTAGAAAATACGACCGGTGACTGTATTCAAATAAGTAATGGTGCAGAAAATTGCCCGATGATTGCATTGGAATACCTGATGGTATTTTTGATGCAATGACGAGTGTTAGCCAATTTGAAGCAAATTAATATTGCTCAGCTAAATGCCGATTTCCAATTGCATTACGGTTTCCATATTGGACTTTTAGCCGGAAGGATTCCATTGTATTTATTTATAAGCCAAAAAAGCTTTTACATAATAAATGTGACACATAGGAAAATATCTGTATTATCATATAGGATATAATAATAATATAGATAGATGTTGAGAATTTCACAGGCAGGTATTTTGGATAATCGACACCTCTGTTATAGGTCACCACACACATTTGGTAACTTAGCAGAGGTGAGTTTTGTCCGGGTCATGGCAGCGGATGCATGTGTCCACTAACTGATGGCAGGTCTCAACGGGAGATATTGGTTGGAGGAGACCTTTTGATTACTCCAGCAGGACTCTCTCGATACGTAGGGAAAGATAGATTCATACGGCCATCAAACCTGGACACATTGACTCACGGATTCCTGCCCCCCCTCTTTCTTTTTTCCGATTTCCTTTCCTTCACTGAAAATCCCTCCGCATGGACAAAGGACATGAGCCCTGAGGAGAATTTTTTTCTTTACTGCCTCCCGTATTGAGTTAATGATAAGAAAGGAAATTATTATAAAGAAATATTTATTATCAAGCAATATTTTTGGTTGACAGTGATGGTAGTTGATGGGAGATTCTTAAATTATGCAAGGTTGTTCTTAACCCGGGAATGTTTATTTTTATTTAATTTTTTTTTTTTAAATATTTAGGTATAAAAATGTATGCCGCCATTCTTAGACTATTTTGTAGTACAATGCAAATATCGGGATATGAATCTAGCAGTGGCAATATTTTATAAACAGAAAAATATTGTAATTTTTTAAAATTATTATCCAATAATTTTTTATAGGTCTGCCCTAGAAATAAAAATAAAAGAACATCAAGGTTTATAGCAAGAGCTCATTAATTTCAATACTGTAGGTATATCAGTTAAAATGTTAAAAATATATTATCGACAAAACAATATTTAATGGACGTGTTAAAGGCAATTTCGGTACAAAATAATTCTTCATGAAATGGAACTATAATACATCGTGTTTATCTACTAGGTATACCTAATCTGTGCTTTATCATTTCTCACAAGTCCGGGGAATCAATTTGCGTGTGCATTAAGTTATCTAAGCAAACGGAGTTAGTCGGTATTACTCGTATATAATCATTTTAAATCACTTTATAGCTATTAGTTGTGTGAACACTGTGAACAGTAGACTTTGCTTAACGTTGATTACTATGACTTGACAGGTCGCAACAATCGCAACATTCATGCACTATGGCGGATTAAAAATGCATTATCAAACACTGCTTCCATCTTGGCTACCGTTGGAACTGGCAGCGATCATATTATATAGGTCGCTTTTTAGAAACTTATTTGTTTGGGTTTCGACGGGTATCGAACCCGCAACACGGAAGGTAACCTCAAAAGTACAACTATAGATGGAATAGGTATCAGATTGGATAACTAAGTACTAGAGCTAAGGAAATCCATAAAAATTACTAGCAAAGTAATTAACAACCAAATATATCTAAATAAAAGTCCGATAATTAGGTTGTTCCCCATTGACAAAGAACATTCGCTTGCCAACCCTCAGTCTATCCTTACTCCAATTACGTCCTGCACTGGCCGAGCCCATCTCATTTTTTTCAATCCATTGTTTATTTATTTATACTGGGTTTTACAGATGTTCTCACTTGCGTGAGAACAATCCAGTTATATGAACAATAACAAAAATCTACAATTACTTACAATTAACTGCAGATACATTAAATAAATCTACAATTATATACAATTCAATACAGACACATACAATTAGGAAAGTAAGCATCACAAAAAAATATTATATAGAAGCTCATTCAAGTAATACATTACAATGAGTGGCAAGAGGAATAAAAAACATTAGAGGCATGCATAACGGCCAGTCTCTTCCGACCAATTTCACAAACAATACCTCAAACATTACCATAAACATGGGGCAGGGCCACAACGTTTGTTGTTTTCCATGGGCCACGGAAAGCAAAAACATTGTGGTCCACAAAGTGTGAAAATAGAATATATTATAACACATGTTACTAAACTGTTAGACATTAGTAGAGATTATACTGCCCTTAAGAAGCTTCGGTGTTAAAAAAATCATAAAGTGTAATAAATAAAAGTGGTGTTTACCAAGTTTTCGTTTTATTTTAAACAACTATAGATTTGTCTTAATATAGAAAATCGTATAAATTACATATAATTACATTTTTTATTTTATTTTATTTTTATTTATTTTTTATGTTTAATTCGTAGAATTAAAAGAAGAAGAAACAATTTTCATAGCAGTATCGTCATTATTAAACAATTGAGAACACATTTACAAATTTTAAAATACCCATGGGGGAGAATCTATTACCTTACCAAGAATTCGGTTTAACCGACAATAAATCAATTTACTCACTTTCAAATTGACATTTTAAATCGTATAAATATCGTCGTCTAATTATGAAACACCTCAGTTTGAAAATGGCCTTGAAAGCCGAAACAGCTGTCACAATAATAAAAACTATAGCACTTGCAGAACTTAATTATTAACATTATTAAATTTAATTTAAATTGAATTTCAAAAAAAAAAAATATATATATTTATATATATTACATATAACCCTATAACCGAACATCTGTAAACAAATAAATTGAAAGTGATTGAAAACAACGTAACTATTTAGGTGAATAATATTAAAAATATCAAAAGTTCTTTGCATTTTACACAAATTTACATTAATAAGCTTTAACTGTTTTCAATTTAAGCTTCTGACGTAGAGTATACCTTCTTCGTAAACTGCTTAACGATTTCCGCACAACCAAACATTCATTCTAAAGTATGTTTGTACACGTAATATTCCTGTTTCCTACGTCTAGAATTCCGCTAAAACGTTTCCCATTTCGTTGAAAATATGATACGATGTTTTAGTTGGATTTCATCGTCGCGTCGTTACGAATCCAGTAAGTTGGGAACTGAAATATGCATTTCAGATTCGCTTCAGCGGTTTCTCGCTGTTAATATTCCTGCGATGTACAGTGAACCGTGCAAACTCCCAGAACCGGCATTTCACACCTTTCTGGAACAAATTTCAACTTGGAACATGCTGTCACTGCATTGTGAACTCGTTCGATAGTGAATATAAGTTAGTTTTTACTTGTTATCGCAAAATAGAAATATAACTTCATAATATGTTGAGTGCTCACGGAAAAGTGCAATACGATTTTATTACATCGACAAATCTTTTATTGTGTCAAGTATTACGGTTCACACATGTTACTCGATTCGGGGATACGTTATAGCCACTGGGGCGACAGAGAAATTTAAAACTTTTTTATACAGAAATTTTTTCCGCCCACATTAAAAAAAATCATACCTCTAAATTTGAATATGGAGACACACAAACTGATTATAGTCATATATAGCCAATGAATTCACCTATCTTTTGTTTATAATATATATTCGTCGGATTCATAAAAAAATATTATTAAAAAAATTTGGGAGAATATTTATTTTATTATATTTTGAATGTAGGGACGATATATTATTTAGTCGCTATAATAAAAAAATAAAAAAATTTGCTATATTTTGGCAACAAAGCAATCCGTGGTTTTGGAAATATTGCCATATTGTGGCAAAAAGTGCTTGAGTGTTTAAAATTTTATTTTTTCATTTATTTTTGGATTTTTAATGTATGCCACAGTTGAAAATATTACCACTAGAGACTTTTAAAGTTGCATTGAAAATTAGGACACGAAAAAAAAACATTTGTGATAATGATATAATGATAATTTATACGAAAGTTGACTAAAACAACGGAGAAATAGATCAAACTATATTATGGCATTGAGTTAAATTGGTTTCCGCTATGATATCACACAAGAAGGGAAAATTTTGAGATTTTACGAATTTCTATAACTCGGATAATAAGTAAATGTACGTGTACTTACCATGAGCCGGGTACAATACCGAAAAAACTTCAATTTTATTTTTCATTCGAAAAATTCATCAACTTTAAAGAAAATCATTTGTCCCCTTAGTTATGGTTTTTAACATTACCACTCCTTTAGATTTCATATTTAACAGAAGTACAGTATAAATCGGATTATTTTTCTTAAATATGCCAGAGTGTCAAATGTATGATTGCCATGGTAAATCTGTTTTCATCTAATCGAAATACCTTCCGCATTAAAAAAAATGACAATTTAATTGTCTGCTAAATTAGCATAAAACATTCAACTTTATTACAAAATACAGAATGTGTTAGAAATACTCAAGACTTATCGTATGTAAGAAAACAAAAATTTAAATGTTCATAACGATGCAAACGAGAAATCAAGTATGTTGACTTATTTTTAAAATGTATATGAAAACATTTTGTGGTAGAAATATATCCCGAGACAGGCAAATCTTATTAAAATATTACGCATCCTCTCGGGAGAATTTGATACGTTATCTAGACATATTACATTAGAGCTAAATTTAGAAGACTGGTTTCATAACATGTAAATCTTAAGACGTCAACGGGGCAAGAGAAAACATACATCGGTGATCTTTTCACTCAAAATTGACATTGATTTAGTTAATAATATATATATATATATATATATATATATTTATTTTTTATTTTTTAACAATTATTTTTGCTTTTGAGAACAACTCAGGTCAAATGGAAATCGTTATGGTGAGATATGATTTAAACGGTATTAGAAATAAAAAAAACACCGCACTATATATTCAAATCATAAAGTTAACCACACAACAATTAAATGGTACACCTTAATAAAACGAAAAAAAAATAAGACACTTTAGAATTTATTTATTTGTTATTTTAAGGTGAAACTACATAAAAGTACGTTGTTAGAAATGTTCATAATACATTTGACTAATAAAATATTTAGATTTTTTTTTCGTTAACGGTGTTTTTAGTTAAAACTTTAAGTTTATTCTTAGAATAACGTAACTATTTTAAAAACTCTTTTACTTTTGCTTCCAAAATAATAATATATCAAATTAATATTTTTATTTTGAATTGCCTATAAAATTTAAAAGCGTGTATCACCACCTTTCAAAAAAAAGTTTTTGATTTTCGGATACCATCAGAAATATTCAATTTATGGATTTTATTGCAAAGCGGAAATATTTTGACCTTCTGACGGAATACATCCAAGGCCTGCGGGGATAAAAAAATATTTTTTAAATTTTATAATCGTTTGTTTTTCACGGGTCTGCTAAATAATAATAAGCAAATGTCAACTACTCTAGCATGCCCAGAGGCCCTAGCACACTAGGACAACTGCACATCGCTAACGTACAAACAACAGTTGATGTCGAATACGTTAAGGACACTTAGTCATTGTGAAATGTCACTTATTCGTTGGCGATCTGTAGTCATGCTAGGGAACGATGAGAAGTTACCGATAGTTATCCTATCGATCGTTATAGAGCGAGCGTGCTAGGGCCTCTGCTGTTGAGATCTCCGGTCAGCAGACAAAATAGCTTGACTGAAGAACTAGCAAACATTTGCGTGTCTTCACTCTACGAAGAATATGAAAAAAAATATATTTAGAAATTTCCATTGATGTATCAAATGGCAAAAATTAAAATCATTTTTCAAGACCTCAATTTGGGAGGCGGGTATGGGTACCACCGCCTCGGGAACCATTTATTGGATAACCAACACCTCTGCCATAAGTCACTTAGCCAGTTTGGTGACTTAGTAGGGGTGCCCGAGTTCATGTTATGAGGTGAGGTTTGTCCGGGTCTTGGAGGTGGATGCATCTACCCACCTATTGCATGGCGAGCCGGATAGGGAGAGGCTGGTTGAGGGATGCTTTTTGACCTCTCCAACTTTTGGACTCTCTCAACCCATCGCCTTGCATTGCAGTTGGAGGATTTATACTTCCGTCACTCCTGGACACACTGACCCCCAGATTCTTACCCACCCCTCTTACCTTTTCCTTCCCAGAGATTCCTCTCCTTCCTTTCCATAAAAATACCCACCACACAGAATCCCCTAAGATGACATAGGCCCTGAGGGATAATATCTTCCTCAAGGCCTCCTGAGTAGAGCTAATGGAAAAAAAGATCAATGTCAATAACTTGCATAAAAAAGTCTGGCGTATTACTTAAGCTAATAATAATTTTACGTAGTTCTTAAACTGCTCCACCTAACTATTATAGTTAGATCAAAATGACACGAGAGCTACTTTTTTACGCATTAAACGGTTCTAGAGGCGGTTAGAACCCTGTCACCATAAGTTTACGTAATGCAATTCAAATTCACACCCTTTTTTGTCAAAACTAAAACACAATTTCCGATCCTAACCTTTGGGGTAGGCGTCTTAAGAGGAATGGCTGCGCTGCCTTTATCATACAAAACTTAAATTTGGATTTGAGGCCAACATATCCATTTGAATAATTCTTTTTTTTATATAAAAGATGAACATTTTAGATTTTAGGGGCAACTTTGGCGTTGTTGCGTGAATTGATTATTACATTTTCTTAGGGAGAAATTTTAATTATATGTTGTACCTTTTGAATCTAAAAATAATAATCAATTCGGTTGAATGTTTTTGCTTCAAATTTAATTTTTTTATAAAATAAATAAGTTAAGTGCATAAAATATAGGAATTATTGTATTGTCTGTTAATTAAGAGTAGAAAACGTCGGAAGGTACCACTGTTGTTCAAATGGGAACACTAAAAATATAACAACATGGTGGAAATGTAAAGCTGTGTAACCAATAATTTTGTGAAAAAACACAAAAGTGGGAAAAATATTTTTTCATAGCGTTATAGGTATCTACTGATCTCAGAAATATAATTCCATATAGGTATATTATAGCCTTACAATTTTGTTTAAATACAATGAAGAATAACGATATTGTAGTAAAATTAAAAGCAGTTTTGAATTTTATTTATTTATTTAATATAACAAAAATACATTTACAATGTATTGACATTTTTTCTGTCCAACTAGGTAGATCTCCTGTTCTAGGACAGTCAAATTTATAGGTATCGTACATATTAGGTAGGTCGGTAGGTATATGATGATTCGTATAAGAATTAACTATTGCTCACACGTATTTAATACCAGCTGAAGTAGTAGATCCCCCTAAAAAAATGTACCTTCCGATGAATAGCACTAGTCAAAACTATCTATAGCTTTAGGAGGGCGACTCTTTCTTATTTTGCCTGGAGTTTCGAATTTACTCCCATTTGTTTCGCTCTCCTTGACAATTCGCTTCTGCGAAAAATCGCGAAAAAGGTACAACATGTATCCGTATTTAAAAATAATTGCAAACAAAGCGCGTTAAAATCGTTAAAATAAAATAAAACTAAAAATAATTATTAAAATTTTTTTTAATGTTACTTACAGTGCCTTTGAGGTGATTTCTCACGAAGACGGTGCTCTACAAGTTATCATTATTATTAAATTATTGTACATATTTAGTGTCTTTCCAATTGAATGAAACTGTCGAACAGAATATCAACATAACCTTAAATAAAAAGTAATTTTCGGTTGTTTTCGAGCTATTGTTCTCAACGTAGTATGTTCTTATCATTTCAAAGTATTACAGAATTAAACATAAATAAATTGTAACAATTATTATAGGCAATTATTATTAGCCTGAAACACTCATCCATATTGAAAAAATCTCCCGCGAAAAGATACATGTCGCCGACGGGACTCGAACTTGCACTCCTTTGATTGCCGGTCAGGAGCTCTACCATTAAGCTACGGCGGGTTACCTCCTACCCGCTAAATGATTCAATATATACGTAGTGTTTCATTTAAGAGTGTTTCAGGCTAATAATTATTGCTTATAATATTTGTTACCCTTTTAAATTTTTTTCAGTTGCCCGTAAGTGGAAGCACTTAATCTTAACATTAATGAAAGTGGAAAGTGATTAAAAATCTATTAAACAAATATATTAATCTAAAATTGAGTTTCATATGAAAAAGGTCTCGCAGCTGTTCTCCTTAAGTTGCGTAGCAGACAACATCTAAGAATTTTGTATTGGTAGGTACCACACAGGAAAAGAATATTTCAGAATATCTCCCAAAAGAAAGCTTAAAGAAGGAAAAAAAAACTTTTTTAATAATCCTGACGACCGCTGGCAATTTTTAAAAGTTAAACCCATCTTGTAACTTGTTTTGTTTAGTTTTCCTGGTGGCGATTCGTGAAGGCTGAACTGTCGAAACTCCGTAAAGATCTTTGAATATCAATTGACAATTTTTTCTAAGGCAAAGTTGTATATAGTTCATCTAGTTTTTGCTTACAAGATTTATTTTGTTTTATCTTTTGTGAATATCCTTAAGTTAAATCCAGATGATTTGGCTTTTGTATAATAAGCTTGTGCATTGAAGTGGATTAATCCAACTTCTTTGTTGCAAAAGCTAGCTTTAAGACGAACCGACATTCTAATATGGCTGCTCACAGAGTTTGCTCTTTGTAATGAAATAATATACTTCGTTTAAAATACGGTTTTTTGTGAAATTTTCTTAATTAAAACCAACGCTTTACATTGCAGAATTATGTTACAACAATTAAAGTATTTCGTTGCCAGTTTAAATACTGGTTCTTCTATACAATATCCTTGACAATTCCACCCCAATTATGTATATTACCTAGTGACAGGAATTCTCCGCAAACCATAATTTCTCCACCCCCCCTGATAACTCACCCTTTTACTTAATGTAAATAATATCGAATAGAATACCCCCTGGAAAGTATGTTACCTTCCCAAACACCTAACCCCTTTCAGCCAGAGTAAAACTTCGCAAATATCATTACTGATTAGGGACTGTGCAAAACAACACCGTTATAAAGTTTTTTTAAGCCCCAGGGGTGCTAGCATAGTCGATAGTTGTGAAGTTTCCGACCGATTGTCGGTAACTTCTCATCGTTCCCTAGGACAACTGCAGATCGCAAACGAATAGGTTACAGTTCACAATGACTTAGTGTCATTAATATATTCGATATCAACTGTCGTTTGTACGTTAGCGATCTGCAGTTGTCCTAGGGAACGATGAGAAGTTACCGACAATCGGTCGGTAACTTTATATCGATCGACCGTGCTAGCACACCAGGTGCTCTTAATCTACTGAGCTACGGCGGGTTATCTCTTACCCGCCAAATCATTCAATATATACTACTGTTTCATTCAACGGCTATTGTTTCTTACATAATATTAGTCTAACATAATAAGCGGTAGTTGTTGAATGAAACACTAGTATATATTGAATCATTTAGCGGGTAAGAGGTAACCCGCCGTAGCTCAGTGGATTAAGAGCACCTGACCGGGCACCAGAAAGGCACGGGTTCGAGTCCCGTCGGCGGCACGTATTTTTTCTTGGAAGATTGTTTCTCTTTATGCTTTGCATAAAATCTTGTCTTAAAAATTAGTTTATCAATTCAAAATAATCAGTTTTTTTAAGCCCCAGGTTAAATTAAAGCATTTCCTTATATCGTTTTCATTGGAGTATAATGATAAAAATTATGTTTTACACCATTTAGAGCTTTCAATATTGTATTAGAAGTTAATACTTTTCTAAAAAGTACGTCACTACAATTTTACGTACTTTAGAATATTCTGATAACCAAACAACTATATGATATAGATGCTTTTGGAATGCTTTGGTGATTGGTTTTTGGTGAAAATATTTAATTTTCAGATTTTTTAAATTAATAAATGTTTAAAATAACTATGTGAATATTATTAAGTCGTTAGCGTTATTTTTATATGCTCAATAAACATCACGGAATTACACTATATAGTTACGCACATTCGCAATTTAAGGATATAGCTGTCACGTAATTACGTAAATATTTTTTACAAATTTCGTCCGCCTTTTGTCTGTGTAAAAGCGAGCAATTTTCAGAGCATTCATCAAAATTCTTCGCCCATTATCCGCGTTAAAAGTTTGCTCACGTTCCTCGTGGTTATTTCATCAGTGTAAAAGCGAATGGTTTCCCTGTAATATTTGTTTATTGCCGTTTCCACCGTGGCGCCCTTTGTCCGTTTCAGAGCTAAATCTGCAATTTCCCGCGACTGAATATTTAATGGTGCCTGATGGATTGAATCCACTCCACGATGCAGTGCAGATTGGCCGAATCAACGAGTGGCGAGGGAAGAACGAGAATTTCATTTTTTTTACGCTGTTGCGCTTTCGTTAATTCGATTTTTGCGAGAGTGCCTTCCGTATAGGTTGTTTGATTATTGAAAGGGTGGAGAATAACAAGAATTCACAAGACAATATGAATGCTTTTTGATTATTCTTCATGAATTATGTACTATGTACGAATTATGTACGAGAATTTCATTTTTTTTACGCTGTTGCGCTTTGGTTAATTCGATTTTTGCGAAAGTGCCTTCCGTATAGGTTGTTTGATTATTGAAAGGGTGGAGAATAACAAGAATTCACGAGACAATATGAATGCTTTTTGATTATTCTTCATGAATTATGTACTATGTACGAATTATGTATGAATTATGTACGAGAATTAATTTTTTTTTTACGCTGTTGCGCTTTGGTTAATTCGATTTTTGCGAGAGTGCCTTCCGTATACGTTGTTTGATTATTGAAAGGGTGGAGAATAACAAGAATTAACGAGACAATATGAATGCTTTTTGATTATTCTTCATGAATTATGTACTAAGTACGAATTATGTATGAATTATGTACGAGAATTTTATTTTTTTTACGCTGTTGCGCTTTGGTTAATTCGATTTTTGCGAGAGTGCCTTCCGTATAGGTTGTTTGATTATTGAAAGGGTGGAGAATAACAAGAATTCACGAGACAATATGAATGCTTTTTGATTATTCTTCATGAATTATGTACTATGTACGAATTATGTATGAATTATGTACGAGAATTTCATTTTTTTTACGCTGTTGCGCTTTGGTTAATTCGATTTTTGCGAAAGTGCCTTCCGTATAGGTTGTTTGATTATTGAAAGGGTGGAGAATAACAAGAATTCACGAGACAATATGAATGCTTTTTGATTATTCTTCATGAAGTATGTACTATGTACGAATTATGTATGAATTATGTACGAGAATTTAATTTTTTTTTACGCTGTTGCGCTTTCGTTAATTCGATTTTTGCGAGAGTGCCTTCCGTATAGGTTGTTTGATTATTAAAAGGGTGGAGAATAACAAGAATTCACGAGACAATATGAATGCTTTTTGATTATTCTTCATGAATTATGTACCGAACTTTAGAACAAATATTGCGATCAGAGAGCTGTCAGCCTTCGCGTAAATGCGAGGAATCTTCCAAAAATGGCCACCCCAGCAATGTAGATATGCGACAGAAAATCAGATATATAGTTTATCTTTTTAATCGATTCTGGTATTGATATGTGGTTTTATTCCAACGGAAGATAATATTTTATATAAAAACGAGTGTGCTTTATACCACACGACTGAAGTAAATACTGCTTTAGCAACACACAGATAGCTCAGCCTCTAGATGCCTCCTATCTGGACTGCCCGGGCTACGCCCTCGTCGGCAAGTTCAGACCCAAAGGAGGTATCTGTCTCTATAGCCGATCTGACGTCAACTGTGTGCGACTGTTGAATCTGGAAAACTCCAGATTTAACGTAATGTGGGTGGGCGTCAATCTTGCCAGTACGGTAAGGTTCTATGCGTGTCTATACCGCTCACCGAACCTTAGCGAATCAGACACGTCCGAGCTCTTCAAACATTTGAGCGAAACTATTGATGATCTCTTGCCCCGCTACCCCTCGGCCGAGTTTGTGGTTCTGGGGGACTTCAATGTTCATAACGAACCATGGTTGAAGTTCTCGGGATCAACAGACTTGGCTGGCCGACAGGCGGAATCCTTTGCCCTTTGCCACGGATTGGAGCAAATGGTTCAGGAGCCTACAAGGGTTCCTGATGTCCAGACTCACCGCTCCAATCTGTTAGACCTATTTCTAACCACTGTGCCACACGGTTACAAGATTGAGGTCACAGCGCCTTTAGGATCGTCCGACCACTGCCTGGTGACGACCTCAATCCCCGTCAACTTCAGACCACCAAACGAGAGGCTGAAGAGAAAAGTATGGCACTATAGGTCAGCAGATTGGTTCGGTCTGCGGGCACATTTTAATGCTTTCCCGTGGTCAGCTGTCTGTTTTCGGACTTTGGATCCCTCAAGATGTGCCCAGGAAATTGCTGAAGTCATCACATCCGCGATGGATGGCTTCATTCAATCCACTGTCAAGGAAACTGGTGTGGGCTCAAAGCCGTGGTTCAGTCGACAATGCTCCGAAGCAGTTCGGCGAAAAAACGCGGCTTACCGAGCCTACAACACATCTAGAACATCCGAAAACAGAGCAGCATATAACAAATTGGCAAAGGAATGCAAGAGGATCATAAATAGGTCAAAGTTCGAGCACGACCTGCAGATCAGCAAAAAGCTGGCTGCATGCCCGCATGGCAGCAGAGCCTTCTGGTCGCTTGCGGGCTCAATAGGTCGCAATTTCTGCAAATCCAGTCTGCCACCTCTTACCAGACCTGACGGCTCACTAGCAAACACCGCCACCGAAAAGGCTAACCTATTAGGTAAAATGTTTGCGGATAACTCAACCCTCGATGATCGAGGTGCGGTCCCGACGTCGGTTCCTCACTGCGGTTTCTATATGAAAAAGCTGAGGATCCGGCATCGGGATGTGCTCCAGGTTTTACGAGGGCTTGATGTTAATAAAGTTAGTGGGCCTGACGGAATCCCCGCCCTGGTACTGCGGAGGTGCACTACAGAAATAGCTCCGATTTTGACGAAGCTTTTCAAAATGTCCCTGAATTCTGGCTCTGTCCCTCTGGTTGGAAAAAAGCGGTTATCCACCCTATTCCAAAGAAGGGTGACCGCTCCAACCCGGCCAACTACCGCCCCATAGCGATCACATCAGTTCTATCCAAGGTGATGGAACGGGTGATCAACGACAAACTGCTCACATACCTCGAGAAAAACAAAATTATTAACGACCGTCAATACGGATTCCGGCGGAACCGCTCGTGCGGTGATCTTCTCGCGTACGTGACGCATGTTTGGGGGCGGTGCCTGGTACGTTTCGGTGACACCCAAACGGTCGCAATGGATATTTCCAAGGCTTTTGACCGGGTCTGGCACCGAGGACTTGTCAACAAACTGCCTTCTTACGGATTTCCCGCATCCTTGTGTACGTGGATTGCCAACTTTTTGAGGGAGAGGTCGATTCAGACAGTTGCTGATGGCTTCACCTCTTCCTCGCACTCGATGAATGCTGGCGTTCCACAGGGATCGATTCTGTCTCCGACTTTGTTTTTGTTGCACATCAATGACCTTTTGACATGTGCACCAATTCATTGCTACGCGGATGACAGTACAGTCCATGATAGCTTTTTGTTTGACAAACCCCCAAAGGGTGCACAAATTCCAACGGCTCGGAGGGCTTTGAAGCAAAGAATGGACGGTTACCTCGAGAGTGTTTTCTCTTGGGGTAAGAATAATCTCGTCGAATTCAATGTTTCAAAGACCCAATCATGTCTGATTACGTCTAAAAGGGATCGAAATGACAATCTAGTCTCCTTCAACGGTAGCATTCTTCCAAACAGGTCCTCCATTGATATGCTCGGTGTAACTCTAAGTGACCAGCTCAGGTAAGGGGGCTCCATCGAGGCCAGAGTTAAGTTGGCCTCTCAGAAACTGGGCGTACTGTACAGGGCCCGCAGATACTTTAATTGTACACAACTGCTAACCCTGTACAAATCGCAAGTTACGCCCCACTGTTGAAATTGGCATCCATCTCTGGTCTGGAGCCCCGATGTACCTGAAAAACACCCTCGACTCTGTGCAGAAATGGGCGGTCCGCTTGATAGATTCTCCTGTCTTAACAAACGGATTGCAATCTTTAGAGCACAGGCGTCGGGTGGTAATGCTATCCTTGTTCTACCGGTATTTCAATGGAAGATGCTCCGAGGAGCTAGCGTCATTGATCCCCTCGGCACCGGTGCATAGTCGGGAAACACGCCAAACGCGCGCCCAACATATGTACACAGTTGACATTTGTCACATGAGAACGGGACGCTTCTACGACTCGTTCTTGTATTCAACAGCTCGGCTGTGGAATGATTTGCCGGCCTCTGTGTTTCCTCCTTCCTATAACATGGGTCTCTTCAAGACCCATAGATGACATAGGTCCTGAGGGAAATTATTTTCCTCAGGGCCTCCTATGTGGAGTTAATGTAAAAAAAAAAATCTATATGTATGTCCATATATATGTCTATATGCATAAAATATATACATGTGTGAATTTTCTATAAATATTTATTTTAATTTTTTATCATTCGCCTCGCCCGATCAAGCCGTGCGCATCGACTTCCGCTCCCTCTCTCGTTTGGTGCGTCACTGGTATTTCAAAATACTGACAGAAAATTTTCATGCAATGGCTATAAAAGGAATAGAGAAAGAAAATGTGCGCGCGCACTTCTCTCACTTGCTTCTACAATGAGCCCGGTCACCTCGCAACGCATTTCAATTTCCGTTACACAGTCACCAGCTTACCCCCCAAGTCAAGCGTGCGTAAATAAATATTTACTTCGATAAGGATTTAAAAGGTGATAACTTGATATACTCATGTTTTTGTATTCCATCATGTTATGTTATGATGTAATAGTATCATTATGAATTTTTGCAATTGTGCACTTAAGGTAAAAATCACACAATTCGCTACAGAAATGCAATGTCACTATTACAATTTCTTTAAATTGTTAGGATAATTTCTACAAATTGATTCTCCGACCCATCCATTAAGGAGGGAGTCTGGTCCACCCGATCTAAAAAATCGACTTTTTTTTGTTATATAAACATCTTTCTATACATGTAAAGAATACATTAAAAAAGTTCATCAAATTCGACCTTGAAATATATTTAGGAGCAGTGAGCGCCATGCAAGGAGACGGATAACGGAGCGATCTGGTTACAAGCAAAAACTCTGAACGCATTTTTCTAGAAACCACCTTTAACAAGTTAGTTGGAATTGTAGCTCATTAAATTTTCATCCGATTCACTTAATTAAAAGTTTAAATTAAAGAAAAGAAAATGTGTATGCGGATGAACTTCAAATTACCAAAAATTATTATTTTTGGAAAAAGTTATTACAAAATTAAGAACGATTTTTTTTCCCGCCATTTCTGCAAACATTTTTTTTTTCTGCAAACTGAATTTCATGCGAATGCGACATTCATACAATGACGATTTTTTTTTTAAATTTCATATTTCAGATAATTTTCAAGGACTTTTGGTCGAACCCTCCCCTTAATAGATATTTAAGTCAAATTTTTAATGGTGATTTTCCTTGTTCAAATAAATCCTTTAAGTGTAACATAGGTTTCGTGAACGAAAATAAATTATTTCTTTGAAAAAAACGCATTGGAAAAAACACTCGGCTGGACCAGACTCTCCCTCTTAAGTGAGAACTCTGATTATTAATCGGTTGCTTAATAATAAATAGTTAAGCACTATTTTTATTGAAGAAGAAGATGACATTAATAATCTAAATGAAAATATGAAAAAGAACAAGACATTAGTTAAAATTATTAAAAAATTGTCCCAGATAATACGATTGACTATTATGACGTTTAAATTTTTTTTTTTTTTTTTTAAAAAGAAAGACAAACATTCCCGGGTTACGAATAACCCAACAACATTTGAAAATCTCCTACTACCACCACACTAAGCGGAAGATGTTGCTTGTGTTGTGGTGGAGGACTTAGCCAGCCGAGGAATCGAACACGGAACGTCTGGGTGGGACCCAAACGCGATGCCCACTGAACCACTGACCACTGAAAAGTGGCAGTAGCCTAATTAGTAAGACGTTTGTCCCAGTAAGACGAGAGGTTCTGGGTTTAAGTAGCAGTTGCGACCGTTCTTTTTGTTCTGTGTCTTGTTCTGCATCATATTTTCGCTTAGATTATTAATGTTATCTTCTTTTTCAATAATTTATTACATTGATGGAAATAACCTTCAAAAGTTGACTAGTTTTTTTAGTCGAAAAATACAAAATTCTGAAACAATTCAAAACATTATTCTGAAACAATGGTTAGAATACTAGCTTAGCAAATAGTTACATATATAGATTGGTCAAATATCACTCTGAGTGATGTCTTACTTATTGGATTGGATAAAACTATATTTAATTTGTGTGGTTCATTCAAAAATCTCAAAAATATCCTAAACCGGATAATATCATATACTCGGAGGGATCATCGTGGCTAATTTTATATTTAGAATATAATTTTTGTCGTATATAAATTATATTAAATAGATTTAAATTCTCTGCGACGCTAATTGGAGTGCTTTATTTTCTTTTAAGCTCCATTAAGAAAATTAAAAAAAAATATCATCTGTATTGTAATACTTTTCAAGTTAAAATCGATGACCGTATGGGTTATATCGTATATTACATTGTATATTATATGATACGAAAGCGTTTTATTATTTTTTTATCTGCGGTGTGGTTTTTATAATGAAATACAAGATTTTCAACTCTAATCCTTTCTATTAGTATTTATTGGAATTTACATTTTGTTATTTTTTTTTAACCGGCGGGTAATTTAAAATTATTTCATTTTTACCATTTATAAAATTTTTTTAATAATATTTTTACCTACATATTTCACCGAATATTACATTGGTCATGTATACCTTCAACAGAAACGAGGAGCTCTTGTGCCTGATAAAGGAGCCACGATTCTTAGATACTTAGATCGTATGTTTATAACATGTTTTGTATAAAATACTTATTTGCTAATGTAAGATTTTTTGAAATATTGTTTAATTTTATTGATTTGTTCTGATTGATTGATAAAACAGCGCAAATTCAGAAGAGAGGTTTTTGTAGTTTTTTTATGGCTTGGTAAATATAATGGTTTTGTATTGTTGTGTTGTATTAAAATTAGGCGTAATAAATTATTAACAATATTAATAACGAAACATTAGTGAGATACCATACCATATTACTTTTTCTACATTGTCACAAAAAACATGTGTGTATATATTTATATATTTCTTCATTACACAACTTGATTTCAGAGAAAAATTATATTTTTTTTTGTTTTTTATGGTTTTCAGTTTTTTGTTATGTAATTATGTATCTACATTTCTTAAGAACTAATAATATGAACTAAAACCTGTCAATTTGTCTGTCCTGGAACGGGAAACTTTCCTAGTTGGACAGGCAAAGCTTTCTTATATGTAAATTATACTTTTTTGTATCCTTCTATAATAAATAAATATAAAATAAGAACCAAATAAAATGGGTTAATAACCTGAAAGAATAATAATTTTATGTTCGTCATAAAAATAACATTGTACATTATTTATTTTTAAAGAAAGGGAAGAGAGTTATTCTTCTGCTGAATGCTTTCAAAACGGCGACGAACATTATGAATAATTTTTTGCTTATTATGAGCTTTTTGTATATGGTAAAATTCCACGCCTGGAACATTATACATTATCATCAAGCTGTTACGAGTTACGAGACTTAAAAAAATATACAGGTCAGAACCTTCAAACTCAAATAATTAGCGCCGAACTTTAAAACAAATTAGACATTTTCATCTCGTAAATCGTACATGATTCTGGGGTTTCCATGGGCCGAACGTGTCATGATGCCACGTCACGCGGTGGCCCTAGGGATTTATAATTTTGATATGCTGATGTGCGTGGACATTCTGCCATTAATTTGTTTGTGTGTTGGTTTATTTCACGTTGGCGACCGCTGAGCGTGACGTGGAAGCGATATTACCTACAATCTGTGTAAAGGGGGTTGGGGGTTGAAGGTCTATGGACTAAATGAGCGGATATTGTACTGTCATGGCACTGGCATCAAAAGATTAACTCTTTGACAATGTTACTCTGATAAAATCTGTGTGTTAGCTTTAACATTACTTACGACATTTTATTTTGTTCTAAATAGAATAAGCGTGAATAATAACCATGTATGATCGTGTGAGGAATGTGGAGATCCGAAAAGAATGCAAGGCTGATGTGAGCGTAGTAAGTAAGATTAAGAAAGGGACGCTTAGATGGTTTGGGCATGTTGAGCGAATGAATGAAGAAAGGAGTGTAAAGAGAATTTATTACGCGAATGTGAACGGTATAAGAAGCCGAGGACGCCCAAGAAAGACGTAGCACGATCAAGTAAATCAGATACTTGAGTCGGGCCATGTCAAGAGTCAGAATAATAGAAGAGTATGTATGAGAAGATGTATGAATGTGAATGAGGCAAGGAGCTTGTGCCAAGACCGAGTTGTTTGGCGGTCCGTCCTCTCTGCCTACCCCTGCGGGGAAACGGCGTGATGGTTAGTTAGTTTTTTTTTTTTAGAATAAGCGTGTTTTTTGCATTTATTCACATAAGCGAGAAGGTCACGAACGGATTCTGACGACGGATTGATTGACGATCATAATTCTAAAAACTGTTTTTTTAACATATTGTCGTTGGACAATAGTTTTTATTTCCACAGTCTTGTTAGTCGTTTTTTTTATGGAGAATAAATACCTCACAAGAGTCGCTAATGCTCCCGTCTGGGGCCAGTGTGACTATGACATCCCCAATTGGGGTATGTTGTGAGGCTGAAGGTAAGTGGGGAAGTGAAGGAGATGGGGTAGAGGAAGGTGGGAAGTATCTGGCTATTCAGATCTAGTCACTAAACACGGCTAAAGACTTTATTGGGCAACGTTTCAATTCTGAATGGTGGTCTTACACCAGGGCGATACTGAGAATATCTTCCACTCTGGAACGTGCCGCAAATATAGTATTTATTATTTTTATTAATTAATTGTTAAATAACACAAATTAATCAAATAAAATTTATTTGCGCACGCCAGTTTCGAACCCGCGACCTTCCGATTGGGAGTCAACATTAAAACAAAAAAAATTATACCTGTACAAAATATACAAAAAAAATACCTAAGAATCTAGAGCTAATATATTTTTTTTTAATTATTTCTTCAAACTTCGCAAAATCACTTTGTGGCATCATTTTGAATTAAATTAAACAAATAACTTTGTATTAAACCACTATTATATAATCACAATTACCTACATGTTTCGAAACCGATGGTTTCTTCGTCAAGGTAGTAATGATATTAAATAACAAAAGAATCAAACAAGTATTGACTAAAAATAACTATGGACAAAAATATTATAGAGAGAGGTGATTAATTAATTAAAAAATATTTTTGTCCATACTTCTTTTTAGTCTGTTCTTTTTAGTCTATACTTGTTTGTTTCTTTTATTATTTAATGTCATTACTACCCTGACGAAGAAACCATCGGTTTTGAAACATGTAGGTAATTGTGATTATATAATAGTGGTTTAATACAAAGTTATTTTTTTTAAATTTGGGTAATTGCGTAAAATTATGCGCTTAAATTATTAACTAGATAAGCAATCATAAGTTAAAACAAATTTAAATAGAAAAGCGAAATGTTTTTCGTTTCGAATATTTCAAGCGCTTATAATGGATTTCCTCTCTCATAATTAAGGGCGTTTCTGTTTCCTTGCTTTAAAGCAAATGTCTTTAGTTGCAAAATCTTCTTTAATCGAGAGATAAAACAGAAAGGGAGATTGTTAGAACCGCCATCTCTTTATTCTAGATTAATGGTATGCAACATCACGTTTGCGGGGTATTTCCTTGGGTTCAAGTTCCGTTGAAGTGGAAAACATTGCTTTTTATTACTCGACAAAAAGAAAAATGGCGTTAGAAAAAGAAACTTCCTTCAGCATAATCAGTTTGAGAAATGCTCTAAGTTTTTTTGTGCTGGGTATTTTTTTGTTTGAAAGATTACACAAGCCCATAAATTTCAAAGGGAATTTATTGGTTCCCCGAAATAAATGATGCAATAAATTTTAGTGTGGTAATTAGTTATGTTCGTTGCTAACAAGACGTGTGGTGTAGACACAGAAAATTAAACCCCAAACGAGTTTATTCAGAATTATTAAGTATTCCAAGAAGTTTATTGGGTACAAGGACATGAATTTAGTATACCATTTAACTACCTAATTATATTTAAATGATTCATGTATCGCTTTGCAAATGTAATTAAGAGAATAAAGCAAAATACGAGATCGTCTTTAAACTGAAATACTCGGTTCATATTATATTGTGGTACCTTCATATAATTTTATGCGAGTTTAGGTAGTATAAATAAATGTTCGGATAACGTATGAATCAAAGTAACCTACTTTTGAATCATCATAAAGGTAACCTTGTTAGGCGGGTATGGGTAACGCCGCCCCGGTAACCATTTATTGGATAACCAACACCTCTGCCTAAGGTCAGCCCGAATGGTTTACTACGTTTGGTGACTTAGCAGGGGTGTCGGTTTCAGGGGGTGAGGTTTGTTCGGGTCTTGGCGGTGGATGCGTCTGCCCACAAATCGGGAGAGACTCGTTAAGGGCGGTATTAGTTCTGGTAGAACATCACCTTGCACCGCAGTGGGAGGGATGGAATCACTCATCGGTCACTCCTGAACACTCTGATTCCCAGATTCCTCCTACCCACCCCTCAATATCTTTTCCTTCCTAGAACATCCTCTGATTCCTTTCCTAAAAATAACCCTACACACAGCATCCCCAAAGATGACATTGACACAGGAGACCCTGAAGAATTATTTCTGAAGAATTAAAAATAATTCTTCAGGGTCTCCTGTGTGGAGCTATTGTATATATATATATATACTTAGAGATAATCTATATAAATTAAACTTAAAAATTAATAAAGCCATTATTTTTTGGTACAGAAATAAATTTATTATATCTCCCTCTCTGGTTTCAATCCTGGGATTGGTTTGCAGCAATTTCCAATATAATAAAATACAATTTTTCAATATAAAACCTTTATAATATATATATATATATATTATAAGCCATTAATTTTGTCGTGTCTGCCACGTTAAGTGAATGTCTCTTTATGGTGCTGGTCAATGTGAATAGACCTCAACAGATGGCGTCCTAGGAAAATAATATTATGAAATACAGACGATCTACAGAGAACTAACTACCAGCTTTGGATGGACGAGAAATACAAAGAAGTTTGATGGAGACCTACGCATTAAATCAAAAGCTAGAAGAATTAGGAAGTAGAAGAACTTTACTCTATAAATCGGTAAACTAGGAAGAATCAACTGAAAAAATTGAAAAGATCCAGTTAAGATTTAAGAGCCATTGATTGACCAGCGGCTGAGAAAACTTTCTTTAATATATTATACCTACATTCAAGTAAGCAATAAAAATGCTCAAAACGCACGATGATAAATTATTATACATCGTGTACTTTTTGTAAATATTTTTTGATTGTAAGTATTTATGATTTTTTAATAACGTCTAAACAAAATAAATGTGTAAAAAAATCTGAAATATTTCAGTTTGTAAGGCATTATATAAATAGAAAAACTCAGGTATTTTTGTCATAAAACACGTTCTCGGAATTATTTTTTAATGATTTTAATTTAACTAAAATTAATTTCTGAAAAATTTGTTGTATTGATTTATTTGTTGTATGATTATATTATTTTAAATTTGAGTTGTATAATACAATATGTCGTTTGAAAATTGAACAAATCTACCAACGACCAACGGTATAACCTTAGAATATTACAAATAAACTTAGTTTAAAAATGCGTTTAGCAGATAAAATAACAATATTTCAAAATCAATTTATTTTTTTATTGAAAAACTAGTCAATAAGTCTAGAATTTAATTTAAAAAGGACTAATTTCCGGTATTTTCTGGTAATGCCTAACAGATGGTGATCGTTACCCTACATTTGTTAGTTATTATTATTTGTGCAGTTATTTTGACACAAGTAAAACAAAAAAATTTACAAAGTATCTTGATATTCGTAGGTTTTAATCCTTTGTTATGATACAACATAAAGTATCGTATCTAAACATCATATACCTATGTAGAATACTTGGCACAAGAAACGTAATAATTTATTATCCCTAACCAGTATTTGGTTGTGTTCTCAACACCCAAAAGCTTTGCAGCATGAGCTTTTTTGTACACACACTGGGTGATAAATAATACCACCATAAACAATTGTATATCGTTCTGCAGATCTAAGCCAGCCAACAAAATCTGTGAGATAAAAATTGAATGAAAATGATTGTAATAAGATAATTTTGTCAAAATTCTCAAATACGACATATATGGCGTGCATACATATTTACCCCAAAAAAATAGCTGCAAATTGAAAGATATGAAAGACAGAGATTCCTGAGACAATGGCGTTTTCACAGAAACACTACAGTGTTTAAAAAAATGCTATTCCGTCATTTAGGGAGGGTGAGCATCGGTACCGCCGCCCCGGGAACTATTTATAGGATAACCATAACCTCTGACACACGGAGAAAAATGATATTCTAAAATACGATCATTTTATTCGTAAAAACGGTTAAAAACGAGACTGAAGTTCTTACGTGTTTCAATGTTTACTGGCGGGAAAATGTAAAAATAAACATTGAAACCCTGTTAATTTATTCGTAAGAATTTCAGTCCCGTTTTTAACCATTTTTACGAATAAAATGATCGTATTTTAGAATAACATTTTTCTCCGTGCATAGATCACCCTAAGAGATTCGGTACGTTTGGTGACTTGCAGGAGTGCCCGGTTTCATGGGGTAAGTTTAGTTCTAGATCTTAGCGGCAGATGTATCTGCTCACCGACAGGGTGGCAGGCCGGTTCGGATCTCTCCAGAAGGACTCTTTCCGAACACCGCCTTGCACCACAGTGTGATAATTGACCCCCAGATTCCTGATCCCCTGTATTTTTCCTTCCAAGTACTTCCTCTCCTTCCTTTCCAAAAATACCCTACACAGCATCCCCAAGGATAACATATTGAGGGGATTTTTTTTCTGAGGGCCTCCTTTATGGATCAATTTTTTTTTTTAATATATAGTATATTTTTCGCGCTAAATTATTTTCTTCCCTAAAGAAATTTTAATTTACAGAAAATCTGACTTGAACTCGAATATCAAGAGTTATAAATATTTTATAATGTATGGTAGATTGTCTGTAAATTATTTAATGTTCAGATGTAAGTCATAATAAAAAATAGCGTTTATTAATAAACATTTGATATAAAATATAGCGCGTTATATCTACCTATCTCATTAACCTTGTTTTGTTTTTATGGATAAAAAATATTGGTTTTGATTTATTTTTATTCCGAATCTAAAAAAATAGTCATCAATGCGTCATGAGTCTTTATTTTATTGTTTAGATTTATTCCGCAAAACGACGCCCAAATATTTAGTTTCAAAACATAAAAAATACACATTTCTACCGAATTTTAGAAGCAATATATTGTTTGCTATTTCGTGGCAATAAATTGTATTTATTTTTAAATAAAATGTTTCGCAGTGGCCTGTTTGGACCTGATAAGCATTCATCTGGGAATAAAGCTTAGTAGTTAATTAAAAATGACTTTAGATGTTTATTGTTTATTTGATTATAAGTTTATTAAGGTTGTATTTAGAACAAAAAGTAATGAGAACTAAAATATATATTTTTAACATTATTTGGATTTTTTTCGCGACACGTTAAATAAATATAAACTAACTAACTATTAAGTACAAACTAATTCTTATCAAATACCATTCAAAACTTGTTTAAAGTCACACAATAGAAGATAACCGTACTTCAAGAAAAGTAACTTTGAAAAATCTTAGTGTTTGTTTTGACCTATTTCAGATATTACAATATTGGTGTTAGTGTCTTTTTCGGAGAAGATAAAACTGAGTTTAAACTAAATAGTCAAAAAAGTAATGTAGTCAATAAAAATAAAGTTAAATATATATCTCTCATTTGTTGGTCATCAAATTTTAGAGCAGAAAAAAAAGAAGAAAAAAAACACTACCACCATAAATTTCCCAGAGTCTACGTCATCTTTGGGCATGCTGTGTGGAGGGTCTTTTCAGAGAAAGGAAGGAGATAAAGTTCTGGAAAGGAAAACCGTATGAGGAGCGGGTAAGTGACGGACGTATAAATCCATCCCTCCCATTGCAGTGCAAGGCGATGGGTCCAGAGAGTCTGGCTGGAGAGGTCTACCTCAGGTCTCCCTCAAACAATCTCTCTCGATCAGTAGGTGGGCAAACGCAATGACTGCCAAGATCTATGCGAACTTAATGCTATGAAGCCGGGTACCTCTGCTAAGTCACCAAATGTAGCAAACACTTGGGGTGACCTATGGCAGAGGTGTTGGTTGTCCAATAAATGGTTCCCGGGCGATGAGGCGGTACCCATTCCCAAAATAAAATCGAAATTCTTATAGATACCTAACACATTACGGTAATGTTCAATAATAATTTTAAGTTCAATAATTTTACTTAGTTAGCAGTTGAACCATTCTTTGTAAGAATCCCAACAATGATGACATGCAAAAAATACATTATTCACATTATATTGATTGATAACTTTCTATACAAAAAGGTTTAAATAATAAAAGTCACCTGTAATCCGTCCCATCTCCGAGCTGCCGAACTGCGATGGGGAACTCTGAAAGGCCATGAGACTTCAACAGTTCCTGGAGGCGGACCAGGCCCTCGTTGTTCTCGTAGATGATGGTGAATGACTTCCACCCCCAAGCCTTTACAATATCCACGTAGGCCTGAAACAACGAGAGTTTGTTATTTGATTACAATGTAAACGAAAATGGGGTGTAATATTACTCGAATTTAATTAACTAGACTTCAAGATTTAATTAGAGCACTCATTCGGGTGGTAAAGGAAAACATTTAATTTAAATGCCTTAAACACCCTCACGAAGTAGCTCGTTGAAACACAAAAATTAGTAAGACTTAATAAAAATAATCCTGAAAGTACCCATAAGAAATTTGTAATTTATTTGGCCTTTTTAAGATTTTAAAACTCTTCTCATAAATTGCTCTACTCAAATATAAAGGAAAATAAGATTACCTACCGACAAACACACCAAATAAGGATGAAAACCTTAAACTTACTGAACATCTCAAAATAAAAAAGATACATATTTTAGCCAGAAAAACCATAATTTTTTATGCAACAAAATTATGTAATGTTTTAAGAATACCGTGTAGGTAAAAAGTTTAGAAAAAAAAAATGTGGTTAACTAATGAAGATGACGAAATCATTTAAATTATGAAATGGCACCAACACTATAGTTAAGAAACACAAAGGTTTTTTTTCTTTTATTTGTTATTTATTTTGTGGAAATATAATGTTGGAAGGAAAAGAAATCATATGATACCCATACAACTAGCTACATACCGTCTGAGAATAGGAATCCATATTGAGGGGGACTGTGTACTTATACTTTACTTTGTATGTTTTTATACAGTCGGTAATAAAATAATAAAAATGATTAAAAGCAAAAAAACATTCAGGTTTTATTATGTTTATCCACATTATATTGATCTCCAATCGATTCAAAATTAACGATTTGTTATTATTAAAAAAACAGATTTAATTAAAAAAAAATTAACTACCATCAAATATATTAGGTAGTCTATGAAATAGACAAATATTGCTTTAGTCCTGCATGAAACCTGGTTCATAGAACATTTTCTTTTTTTAATTTAATTAAATTCACATATTCTTTATTTACTCACTAATCAAATTTTAGAAAAAAACATTAACACGTTAAAGAGAATTAGACATTAATTTAAAAAAATATTGTTTTTCGAAATACAAAATTTATTTATTTATTAAATGAATTTTGTACATTGAATAGATATTGTGTGATTTCATCCAATCCATGCTAGGGATGTCCCTGTGTTATGGCGGGTAAAGTTTACAGATAATATAATTTATGGTGATGAAGTATACTGATAATAAAATAATTGAAGATATTGAAGTTTACAGTTAACGTAGCAATGAATTTATAATAACTAAGTTAACATATAATATGATAATTGATGATAATGAAGTTTACAGATAATATAGCTATGTATTTGTGATAATTAATTAACAATTAAGACAATTTTCACACACAGATAAATTTATGGCCCTACATAGTGCTTTTTCTGTCGCTATTTCGTGGGCAGATGTGGCATTGCTAGATGTTGAAAGGCCATACTAGGGAATATACTAACCCAAATTTGAACTACACTAGTACCGTAGTATAGCTAACTAGGTCGCAGCGACCCCAAGCATTGCCGTACAGCACATCTGACCACTTCCAATGTGCGGGTCTCCGAAGTGGGAGGGACTAATAAGCTAGGAAGCTAGCAGAAAATTTGGCTTGCTAGCGTAAATAACTAAAAATATATCTCCAATATTGAAGATTACTTGGGGTCGCGGAGACCTCCGGCGCCTTATAAAAGGTTAATATTAGTAAAAAGTTGATTTTTACTGAAATATTGGCCAAATAAATGCAATAAATCAAAATATTACGTAGGTCACTAGTTGATTTTCATTTTATTTTTTACTTTTATGTTATTATAATATATTATTTTCTGATGTTCATTTTATAACCTTTCCGAGTGTGAGTTAGTACTGTAATTACGAAAGGAGCGCTCCGTAACATAAAGAGCTGTATAATGAAAACAAAATAAAAAAAGAGAAATATAAAATATTTCAATTAAGAAATACTGAACTTATTTTATTTTCCTATCGAAATTATGATTACATACTTGTATTCCAAACTAACTATTGCTAATGTCAAAGGCATGTAACTTTTTGAAGACCATCGGTTATGGGAGTATCTATTCAGAAATATTATAAATTTTTGTCATCTAAATTTATCTAACTGCTTTTCTGAATCAAATGCTCGAGTTTCTCTGGCACTCTAATATGTATAAATTAAATTCTAATATATGTTATAATATATCTTTGGATATATAACAGAATAGCTTTTGCCCGCGACTTCGTCTGTGTAGGATTAGTACGTCGAGTAATCTATTTTCTTTTCCTAGGTCCCATCTATGTACGTTTATACCAAAATTCTTTACCTATTTATTTAAAATATGAATAATTCTTGATTCTATTCAAAGTATAGGGCGAGTACTTCAAATAAATTCACTAATTTAAAATAGAATTTTGATATAAAAATTATTGTTTTGCAAAATGTCATTCTCAAATTTTGACATTTTCTATTCAACAATAATTATTATTTTCAATAAATTAAAAATAAATAGCTGGCTTTATGAATAACAGCATATATGTTATTCTGATGTATGAGCTATATTGTTGTAAAGTTTCATTAAAATCCAATCACTAAATTTTGCGTGAAAGAGTAACAAACATACATACATCCATACAAATTTTTCGCGTTTATAAGATTAGTAAGATAAGATATTAGAATGAGCGTTTGCTCGATTAATTATTAGGTCAACAGGAAAAATTATTTTGAGGCCCTGAAATATAAAAAAAAAAAATTATTCTTTTCATAATTAAAAACACAGTTCTCCGCACAAACTTAACTTGCGTTTTTCCGGCGTTAGAAGCAAAATAATTATCAAAATTAAGAATCTGAAAATTTTCCGCTAGAATTAAATCTCGCGGTAATTTTCATTTCGTTTGAATTTAAAGAAACATTTCCCGGACCCCGACCCACTAATGAGGTCTTCTCGCCGCCTACAAATTCACAAAGGGACAGAAAGTGTAGAGGCAAGTAGGAAACCTGGGCCCTATCTAGACCCTAAAACCCTTTGCGGACCGGGTATAAATGGAAAGTAAAAACAGCTCAATTATTCCTAATGGTACCTTAGTTAAGCAAGAAAAGAGTGTCACTCCCATTAAAGATAATTTGAATATAAAAGGCTCTTGAACCGCTACGGGTTAAAAACACAACTGTTAAATGACCATACCTTCACTGCTACCAACGAGAACTTTCACAATGTTCATAATATTTTAGTTTATTTATTTAAATTATTTATTTTTATACCATTGCACTGTAGTTTTAGAAATGACTAATATTTATGACATTTCAATAAATATACTGTCTTTCAAGAAGGAAACTCAATTTTAAAATGTAAATAAAACTCGTTATGTAAGGAGATATCAACTCCATTTTTAAACTATATGCGAGTATTTTAAGAGCGATTGAGACCAGCGGCTGAGAATAAAATTTTAAAAATGCTTGTACAGGAAGGTTCCAATGAGAAAGATCGATTATTTCACGTATCAAATTTTTATAATTAAAAATTTAATATCGATTTATTTCATTCAAAACTTGCTTTAATATATACTTACATTTAAGTAAGCAATAAAAATGCTCAAAACGCACGATGATACATCATTCAATATAGTGAATTTCTTGTAAGTAGTTTTTGATCATAAGTATTTATGATTTTTTAATAATGTCTAAACAAAATAAGTGTGTAAAATTTTATAATTCAGTTTGTTAGACCTTAAATAAGTAGAAAAACTGAGGTATTTTTGTCACCAAACACGTTCTCGGATTTATTTTTTAATGATTTTAATTTATCTAAAATTTAAATTTTGAAAACTGTGTTGACTAGATTATATATTGATTTATTTTGTTCTATGATTATATGATTTTAAATTAGTGGTGTTTAATAGAATCTATCGTTTGAAAATTGAACAAATCTGCCAACGACCAACGGCATAACCTTAGTATATTAAAAATACACTAAGTTTTTCAAAATTTTAAAACTGCGTTTACCAGATAAAATAATAATCTTTTAAAATCAATTTATATTTTCTTGTAAAAAAGAGTCAATTCGTCTGGAATTTTATTTAAAAATGACTAATTTCCGGTATTCTCTGGTAATACCATCTTAAGGCAATAATTGTGAGTAAATGGCTGCCGCGACTTTGCTTGATGGTGCATGAGCGATTTGAGGACATGGTTCATCTCGCGCGACGACGACGCGTACTAGCTACCGAGATCGTGCCATTTAAAACCTTTAGATTCTTCCTTTGGGGCTATCTTCAATCGCAGATCCATGCGAATAAACCGCAGATAATTGATTCCCCCAAAGTCAACATTACAAACTCTATCCAGCAAATCCAGCCAGGTTTATGCGACAAAGTCAATGAAAATTTAACTCCCGAATACGTGCCACCAAGTAATGCCGCGGCAAACATTTGAAAAACGTTATATTCTAAACTTATTGCCATAAAATTATACTTTCAAATAAAAAAATTGATTGGATATCTTACACACAACTTGTTTAATTTACATTTTAAAATCGAGTCCTTATTGAAAGAACCTATAGATTGAGTTCAATTTAGATAAATGAAAATGTTTGCAAACAGTCGTAAAGATAGCAACCGATTCGTAATTGAGATTGGAAAGCTAAGGTTGATAGAGTTAAAAGGAGATGTTTGCATGCAACAATCATTATAATTATGTCACTAATTTGTTTCAAGATTTTATGATTTTTTCCAGGGGAGAAACTCGTTCAATTCTTAGAAAACAGAAGGAAAAATAAGATTTCTCAAATCCTTGGAGGCGTCCTGCAGATAATAATGATTCTATAACAATAAAAACATAATATAAATAATATGTGAATAAGTAAATATTAATATTTTGTTATTATCGGCGAAAGCAAACATTTGTGGCTTGACATTATACAAATAAAACATTGGTTTTGAACTTTTATTTTCATTTATGTACGTCGACCGGTTTCGGTTGACCTCAACCTTCATCAGGACAATATCAATAAATATGTAAACTAAATTACAGTACAGAGGAAGAAAGAGAAAGCATATACGAAAGGGAGAGACCGTCAGAGGCAGGTTGGTAGAGGGTTAGGCAGAGCGGAAGGTAGAGGGGAAGGGGGAAGGGGAAGGGTAGGAGTTATATTGGTAAAAGGGGAATAACTATGAAATTGAATAAATTACACACTAGCGGTGGATTTTAACTGTATTTTTTAAAATATGGGAATTATTTATATTTGATTTTGATATGTAAGTGTCTGAGATGGCATATACACAAAACCTAAGTTACCAAACTTAAAAAAATACTAACAACATTTTAGAAGAGTTGGAACATACGTCACAAATAACATGTTTTGCTGTTCTGGGAAGGCCAATGCATTCAACCCATCTTCTTGAATTCAATAGCATCGAGAGTTTATTTCATTTGGGATTCATTCCATTATTGCGTTGTAGTTTTTCAAACATATGGAGCCATATCTTTAAAAAGTTGTTAAATTAATTGTTGTTCAGCTAATACCTTTTTACTCATTATAATGTTAATTCACAAACCCGCACGTTTTCACATAAAAAAAAACTCTCAAAATATTTCTCATGAAAGACGAGATGGCTTACCACCGCCTCAAGGCGTATGCCGTCTTAGCCACATGTACCATAATTAACATGGATGATTTTTTTAAACTATTGCGAAAAAACGTAAACCACTTATTCTAATATAATCACAAACTATTTATTAGTATTTGGTACATTAAGACTAAGCTTATTCCATGCAGGGCCTCGGCACCAGGTCGATTCAAAGCTTCACACAATATGATACATATTATGATACATATATGATACATTTCAAAACACTGATTTTACAACAATGACGCGTGACGCTCGGAAAAATGGTGCAGACTGACTAGCTTGCACCTAACCTAATTCTGCAAACTCAGACCAATCTAATAACAGTATTGGTGGAGCCATTTTGTGGATAGTTTTGGAAAAATGACCACTATGCCATCTCTGCCACTATGCCGTCTCAGGCACTCTTCCCCTACTTATTTTACATCGTTGAACAAATTTTCTTTCTTGGAAACCATTAAATTTGAGAGAAAAGTATACTCGTGTCTCTGTAAACCCATCATATAACTTATTTACGTATGAAGGTAGTATGTAGGTAATTTAAACGAATATCATACAAGAAAAGCAAATTGTCAATATATTGCCAGTGAACAAAGGCTGCCCGAATGTACCAAAGAAACGAGAATTCCTAGTCATTGATCGTCGGCAAAATATATTTTCGTTATATAAACCTTCTTACAACAATTCAAGGAAAACATCTTTTAGATAGAAGGAACGATACCATAGAGGAAACTTCATAATCGAGCACCAGATTCCCAGGAAGCTAAATACGAGTACCCACTTTTCGTCAAGAGCGTTTGTTGCTTCTTGGATATTATGTAAGAAATTTTCTTGGAAATATTACCAGGCATCTCTTATTCACACCATGACGTTTCTAAGTCACAGATCGCAGGCTACCTAATGCCGGCGTGTCACACGGAATCACGTAACTTTGAACATTATTACACAGATGTCGTTTAATTACTTTGACTCAAGTGACGCTTTTCACGTCACGGAGTTCCTGAAATCTTGTATTTGAAGAAACATATTTAACTGCAGTGGGTTTTGCATCAAGAAGATGAAAAGTGAAAAACTCTTAACATCAAGCTCGTTATTAATTTTAATGTTATATTCTGTTACATGCCAAATATCTGTACAAAAGTGTTTCATAAAATATAAGCGGAAGCATTTCTATGCCAGAGAAACTGTACTGTAGATAACTGTTAGAACCAATTATTTAAGAAATATTTGGCACCTGGGTGGATTCTGTGAAAATAAACTTGGTACATGCGTTAATGAACTCTGTGTAAATTTGATACACCAGCATTTCTTTCAAGCTTAGGTACTTACCATATTTGTGTCTAAGGTTTTCATTGTTACTAAATTTATTTCTTAGTTATTTATCTAATAATTATTAATATTTGTAATGTAAATACATGCTTTTTGTCAGAATTTTTTTTTTATGCATTTTATTAACAAAACTATCTGGAAAGAAGTATCAATATATTTTGCGATAAATTGCAAAATCTTATCGATTTCTTGACTCCTACAACTTAAGTAACATTATCCTATATTATAATGAAAGTGTTTTGTAAATAAAATGCACGAAAAACTTAGATTCTGACAATAACTATGTATTTAAAATACGAGTAGCATGATGGTCGAAAATGGAAGTGAGCTACTGACCCGTGATCATGCTTTTTTTATATCCTTCACTCGCGTCGTACAAATCAGAAACAAAAATTCAATATTATTCCATAATCTCCGAGTTACATTCATTACACATAACTGGAACGAATTTCTTAGAAATACATTCACAAATACTCATAAAATGACTGTAACCTCCATTGTTTAACATTAAACTCAAGAGCTCAGAGGTCGGGCAACATTTTTTTCTTTTGTTTTTTCTATTAGATACTTTGAGGTGCATTAAGAATACAAAGTTCTACTTTGAGGTTGTATATTTTATTCATGAATCTAGATTAGATTCAATTAAATGACGTAGACAAAAAAAAACATGGTTTAATCTCCGAATGTTTTAATTTACATAATAAAGTTCAAACACGTCGTGTACCAGAGCAGCCTCACCGCAAAGGTACGGATCCCCTTCTATTGTTACCCTTACAAAACGTCTATCCCTTTGTAACAATAAGCCTTCTGGGAAATACCCTAATAGTTAAGGGTTAAAAGCGATCTTTGTACTCAATGTACAGTACCTATCTACTACTTGTAGTCTTAATTGTGCGTAGGTAAACAGGTGCTAGCGTCTCATACGATTTCGTAATTCGGTAATATTATCCCTAATGGTGTAATTAATATCAGGACTAGTTTAGTATTACAATATTTATGAATCGAACTTGATACTGTTTATCATGGTATTCTGAGTAGTAATTCAAGAGTAGTTGGGATAAATTAGTAACATAAGAGAAGCACGTAATATATTATGTTATGCAAGGATAATAATACCGATCATTATATTTTCATATGTCTTATTTTCTGTTTCCTTTTGAAGGCACTGTCATCATTTGGTGATATGATGCCTCTCAGAAACTGGGCGTACTGTACAGGGCCCGCAGATATTTTAATAGTACACAACTGCTAACCCTGTACAAATCGCAAGTGCGCCCCACGGTTGAATTTGGCAACCACCTCTGGTCTGGAGCCCCTAAGTACCGGAAAAACACCCTCGTCTCTGTGCAGAATCGGGCGGTCCGTTTGATAGATTCTCCCATCTTAACAAACGGATTGCAATCTTTAGAGCACAGGGTGGGAATGCTATCCATGTTCTACCGGTATTTCAATGGAAGATGCTCCGAGGAACTAGCGTTATTGATCCCCTCGGTACCGGTGCATAGTCGGGAAACACGCCAAACGCTCGCCCAACATATGCACACGGTTGACATTTGTCACATGAGAACTGGTCGTTTTAACGACTCTTTCTTGAGTTCAACAGCTCGGCTGTAGAAAGATTTGCCGGCCTCTGTGTTTCCTCCTTCCTACAACATGGGTCTCTTCAACACCCATGTTTACTCCTTCCTCTTCTCAAAAAGACCCTCCACGCAGCATCTTCAAAGATGACATAGGCCCCGAGGGAAATTATTTTCCTCAGGGCTTCCTGTATGGAGTTAATATTAAAAAAAATAAAAAAATCGATAACAATGTTTTTATTGTTGTTTTATTTATTAACTAAAAAGGAATGTAACGTTGCTGTAGTATCTATTTTTGAAACTGACATTATTTTATTTTTGAAACTGATAATAATTATTCGTGGTGGAATTCCATTATGCTTGGGCCGCATCTGCGCCTATCGTCCCGAAGCGTGCCGATACTTCGTACGTTTGAAAATTTGAAAAAAGGAATACGTTTACGTAAAGAATATTCGCAACTAGAGCCGATAATGGCCGGTCACATTTGCGCGTATCGTGTCATAACACGAAGCCTCGTGACGATACACGCAGGTGCGGCCCCAGCATTTAATAATATAATAAATCAAATATAAAACTTATTTTTACCATATTTAAAGTGGAAAAAAGTTTTCACCTTCAATATTTTTGATAATAAATAATAAAGGTTGTATGTAGTAGTCTGAAGCTAACTGTAAAACTTTAAAACTGGTCCGGTCAATAAATAAAAGTTGAACAAAGTTAAAAATTCATCACAATTGTTCACAAATTCAATTCACCACGTATTGACGGTTTCAAAACGAGAAAATTTATTTAATGTTGTTTTAACAAATTGAAACAAGCGATTGAAAAACAGTTATTAAAATCACCTTAACTTAACCTAGATAGCCCTGAAACTTTTTGGAATGTTTTTTTAATATTTTTTGTTGGTTTCATTATTAAATAAAATTAAAAACTACTATAAAAATATATTTTTTAAATATTCGATTGATGTTGTGGTAGGGGGGGAGGTGTTCCAATTTTGGTATGGAAGGATTATAGGAGTCTAACAATTTCTTTAAATTCTTTTTCAATTGCTTATAGTGCTCCAAAAACTGACTTTTCTGAAAGAAAGTGATGACGTATGCGACCAAATAAGCAAAAATAAGTACAACCAGTATAAGTAAATTCTGACCTCACTTATCTAAACTCTGGTTATGAAAATGTCGTTCGAATTGAAATTTTTTCGGGGCCACAGTTTCAAAATGAAGATTAACTGATGACGATATTCCATTGTCATGACCACTCGTCATCGTCGAAATATTCCAAAAATGCTTAATTCGTATCTTGGTACATATTCCACAAATGCTAAATTCATATCTATTTTTTTTTCACAGAATTTCACAGAACAAAACACAGTGTGACCATAATTGGCTCTGCTGGTGGTTATGTGCAAATTTTGCTTATTAGTTCGTATTCGTCATCACTTTCTTCCAGAAAAGACAGTTTTGCACTGACAAGCACCTGTTTCTTCAGATATAAAATTTTGTAAATTACTAATGAAAGACTATACGAACCTAAAAATTTTTCACCATAATGTTCGATCCATAAATAAAAATTGGGAAGAAATACTCACTTTACTGAATAATCTAAAGGTTAAATTTGATATAATTATTCTATCAGAATGTTGGATTAATGAACTATATGTACCAAAACACCTTCCTGATTATACTCACTTCTCCACAAAAACACATCACAATCAGAATGACGGCATTATTATATATGTGAATAACGTACTGAATGTTCAGACTTTGGAATTAATAATCCCGGGTGCAAATTGTCTACAAATATCGTACGGTGACACATGCATATTAGCAATGTATAGATCTCCATCCTACCACAATATAACCCCATTCATACAAAGCCTAAATGAAAAATTATCACAACTTGCGCATAAAAAACACTTAATTTTAGTCGGAGACATTAACATTATCATTTTACCAAGTAATTCACACCCACAATGCCAAGATTACTTAAACCTACTTAGTTACCATGGATTGATATCTACAATAAATCACCCGACTAGGGTCACCAAAGAATCCAGCTCTTGTGTTGACCACATTATGATAAAAACGAATAATCCATATAAAACACTGGTTTTTGAATCTACTATTACTGACCACTATGCCACTATGATTTCATTAAACACACCATCAAAAAATATAAAAATGAAACACTATTATTGCATAAAACGAGTTGATTATGAGAATATAAAAAAATCTTTTTCCTGTAATTATTGGCACAACTTACTACACATACCCAACGCTGATGATGCATGGACTTACTTCATAGACAAACTACAAACTGAAATAAATAATAACACTAATTCTATAGTAAAAACAATCCCTCACAAATTTAAACCTCTAACTCCCTGGATTAATCACACCATTATAAATTGTATAAGAAAAAGAAACTTACTTCATAAAAAAACTCCATTGAATCCTTCTGACACTGTACTTAACAACTTTTACAAAAGATACAGAAACATATGTACAAAAGTCATCAGGAATGCTAAGGAATTATATTATAGACATAAAATAGAAGAAAGCAAAGGTAATCCAAAAGAAATGTGGAACATATTACGTGAAGCTACTCATACTAAGCCTAACTTAAACACTGACCTAAAACAACTAAATATTGATGGACTGACCGTCGACTTCTCAAAGAATCCAGAAAAAATCCTAAACCATGCCAATGACTTTTTCACTAATGTCGGGAAAAAATTAGCAAACAAAATGTCCTCCCCGAATTCTAATACAAAACAGGAAAAAACACATATACTCCTTTCTAAACAATTTAAATTTCAAACGGTTACACATGACGATATTAAGAATACAATTAACTCATTAAAAGACACAAAGTCCGCCGGTATGGATGGCATCACCGTAAGTTTACTCAAAACACTTGTTCACGAACTATTGGAACCTCTCACTTACATAATTAACCTCAGCATATCACAGGGAATTTTCCCTAATGAATTAAAGCAAGGGCTCGTCATACCCATATACAAAAGTGGTCTGAAAGTGGACATTAACAATTATAGGCCCATAACAATACTTAACTCACTCTCGAAAGTAGTTGAAAAAATAATTAACAAACAACTGAAAACATTTTTGGAAAGCGAGCAGCTACTCTCCGAAAATCAATTTGGTTTTCGGTCAAATAAGAGCACTGCCGATGCCATTATTGCTGTTACAGACTTTCTTGTTTCAAATTTAGATAAGGGTAAAAAATGCATTTCTATCTTCCTAGACCTCTCAAAAGCTTTTGATACCATCTCCTTTGACATCCTTATTAATAAACTAAATACCATTGGTATAAGAGGGAAAGACCTAGAATTTATTCAAAGTTACTTAACTAATCGAACTCAAAGTGTCAAAATCGAAAACAAATTCAGCCAACCCCTCCCTATAACCTACGGAGTTCCCCAAGGAAGCGTCTTAGGCCCTACTTTGTTTCTCATATACATAAACGATCTTTGTAACCTAATGATAGATGGAAAAATTGTAAGTTTTGCTGACGATACTGTGCTACTCATTCAATCAGACACTTGGTTAGACGCATACAAAATGGCTGAGAAATCAATTAACTCTGTTAAAAAATGGCTAGATATTAATTCTCTTGCACTAAACACTACCAAAACAAAATACATTACTTTTAGTATGAATATCGTTGGCCAACCTAATCAAGATGCTGAAATAAAAATACATGAATGTTCTTGTATTCACGATACATTCTGTCAATGTCCTTGCCTAGATCGAACGGACCATATCAAATACCTTGGTCTTACATTTGATCAATATCTTAAGTGGAATACACATTGCCTACTTATCACGAATAAGCTTAGAAAACATGTTTATTTTTTCAAAAACATTAGAAACATACTAGATTCCAAATCTATGAAAATTGTTTATTACTCTCTTTGTCAATCAATCATTGAATATGGAATAATCGCATGGGGAGGTGCAACACTATCAGCTATAGATTCATTATCGAAGGCACAAAAATTAATTATGAAAGTTATTCTTAAAGTTCAGATAATAACAAGTACTGTAGATATAATCAACAAATTCAATGTATTAGATATTCGACAAATTTACACAAAAACTATCTTAACTCATCTGTTTAAAAATAAAACACATACATTTTATAAAAATACCCAAAATATTGTAAACACGCGGCACAAAACCAAAGAACTCATACAAATACCTAAAACAAACACAACATTTGGTCAAAGAAATTTCAAATACATTGCGTCTAAAATATACAATAACCTACCTGACAAAACAAGACAATCGAATAATATTAAAAAATACAAAATCCTGATCAAACAATGGATCATCGAAAAAGGTCGTGCAATAATTAGTCACCTCACCCAAATATAATCGTATATCTCATTATTGTTACCACTACCTACCAACCTGAAAATTTTGTCAAATATTTTTGCTTTATTGAAAAATGTACTTCATATTATAATTAGAAAATATTTGTAAACTAGTCTGTCTCGACACAGGAGTTCCTAGTGAGACAGGCAAGGCCAAAAAAAAATGTAAACCTTATGATATAGATTCAATAAATAAACAAATAAACAAACCTGATTTTTTCAAAAAAGAAAACACGTTGAACGCCCATAATTTTTAAACACAAAAAGTATTAATTAAATTAAACAAATAACTTTGTATCAACCACTATTATATAATCACAATTACCTACATGTTTCCAAACCTATGGTTTCTTCGACAGGGTAGTAATGACATTACTACCGGGGTATAGTTATTTGTTTAATTTAAATAAAAATGACGCCACAGAGTGATTTGGCGAAGTTTGAAGAAACAAAAAGTATTGTTAAATTTTGTTACATATAATTTTTGTTACAATATAAAAAACGCAGTTTACATGTTGATATAAAACACATTTTTTCATAAACTTTTAAAGTATTGTGGTACACGTATACTTACGTTCTGAAATGCATGTTTTTCAATTTTGTGACGTGCAAACTTTGATTAAATTTTTTAATCAAATAACGACAACAAGTATGCTGTTTAATATTTAAATCGTAAATGCTAGTAATATACATACAAACAAAAGCTGTAGACAAAGTTAATTTTTTAAGCTTTATGCCTTCTTTTAATTATTTTTTGTTCGGAATCAAAATTGGTACGGTAAGGCTGTGTGGGTTAACCAACTTTAAAAACTAAAAATAAAAATCTGGCTCTACTAAATAGGTACATATGTACGTAGGTATTTTAAAATAAAGTAAGGTTATTAGCGAGTGTTTTTTATCTTTTAACATGAGACAAAAAGAGAGACCCGGTGTTAATAAATTTAAATAAAACTTAGTTCTCTTAGGACCAGTTGTTTCGGAAAATTTGACGTTAGATTTTCCTTCAAATCGTCAATCACCGCAAAATTGGGTTGTTTCAACCTCCGTCAGACGAAATTTCAACGAAAATTCCATACAAATGTGATTGGACATCACCTTAATGTGATCAGCCGAGTTCGAACCATTAAGCTTGAATGGCGCATGCGCAGACGTCAATATTGTGATCTGACAGGTCGTGGCGGGAATGTCTGTAATATTTTTAACTAAATATGGCTGGACAATTTTTGTACATAACGTAAAGAATGCACAATGGTTAAAACTTCAGAAGTTAGATATCCTCTCAAAGTAATTCTCTATAAGAAGTTAGATATCCTCTCAAAGTATATAGTTGTCGATAATCGTCAGTTTCAGAGATTGAAAATGACGTAAAAACTGGCGAAAACATTGAACAAAATAAAAGTTTTCTCTTATTGACCGATGGTATCACAATAATTGTCAACTGTAATACTTACATTATGAATCTACAATATATAAGAAACCTCTTTTTTTGATTGACATATCCCCGTCAAATTATTTTACTGATTATTTACCTTGAAACCACGGAGCTGCATGGAGCTATAGGTTCATGTACATTGATACAACTGAGGAACTCCCGATTTCGTACAAGATACGAAATTAATAGTATTTTATAATAAAAATCCTTTTGTGCTCAATATATATCTTTATTCAAATGTTTATTTATACACGTAAAACTTCCTCGTCATAAAAGTTATAAGAATAAGTACACGTATATATAAGTCAGTATTTGTACACAGTTGTATGTGGGTAAAAAAAACTGTTTATTCATTTCACTTGTATGTTTAATTGGCGACTTAAGAACAATGTTAAAATTATCTGTTCGTGATTATTGCTCCTTTGTACCCATATCTTTCGCATGAGATAAGTTGGTTTCTGTTTGGAGATAGCCTTTATCCAAAACACAGACTTGTCATAATTTCAGTTGCAATCCTCCATTATATATTTCTTTCCCATACTGCAATGCTGCTAAAACAAGTATCAATATTATAACATATTTTACTTCATCCGTTGGTACCTGATAAGTAAAACAGACAAACTTAATATTATATCAAATAATAACAATAAATGAGATGTCCGTCATTCATTGTTAATAATGTTAGTTGCAAATATAGTTATACGATTGTAGGATACCAAATAAACTTTAGTAGATACGTAATTATCGGAATTCGGACTTAAAAATACTCATTATTAATAATACAAGTAACCTCTAATGTACGACGTTTTATGTTGTTAAACGTAGCTTGTAAATATGGGCACGTTGAATTCATTTTCCATATATTTTTATGTTTTCTTTAGCACTTTTCCCACGTTGCTTTCAGGTTACATCTCTGAAGTGGTCACATTCCGGAAAATCGGTCTAAAATTAAATAATATACAAATAATACGATTGAACGTTACCATATTAACTTTACTATGTATGTAATTGACTGAATACGAATAAAAACAACACTCATTCTCAATCATTTACGTTTTATATCGTAGAAAAATATTCCAACCGCAACGAAATAAAATAGCGGTAAAATCCTGACGGCCGTGGTCGGCGTGCGCATGCGCATCCATAGAAATTTTATAAGTGTTGCCATCATAAAAATATCTCGGTCTTCGAAATAAATAATTCTGCGGAATAAATGCAGGATTCGGCGGGGAACACTCAGTGAAATTTTCAACGTGGATTGGAGTGTGATCGGAGTTGAAACAACCCATTTGGTATTTGAAATGATGGAAGACGTGATTGCCAATCTAGTTTGAAGTGAATTAAAAGAATATTTTCATTATTTGAAACAACTGCTCCTTAATGACACAAAACTTTTCAAGAAGGTAAATAAATCATCGCGAAGAAATTACAAGTTTTTCTTTTGTTTCAAAGGTGTGAACTAAGTACCCGCAGATAATAAATGTGCAAAAGTTTTTAATTTTTAATTTTTTTTATATGGTTATGAGGGTTTATAAAGCTTTGGTAAATGATAAAATAACCGTGGGCGATTAAAATAATTGTTTTATGATATTTGCAAACCAGCAATTGGAAGGCGGGTACGGGTACTACCACCCGAAACCATTATTGGAGAAACAACACCCCTTCCATACGTCATCTCAAAGTTGACAGATGAAATTATTTTCCTCAGGGCTTCCTGTGTAGAGTAAATATAAAAAATGCTTTTGCCCATCTACTGCGTTGCCGGATTAATCAGGAGAGACTGGCTGAAGGAGACCTTTTGACGTCTCCAGCCGCGCTATCTCGACCCATCGCCTTGCACTGCAGTGGGGGGGATGGATTCATACGTTCGTCACTCCTGAACGCATTTACCCTTAGCTTCCTACCCACCACACAATATCTTCAAAGATGACATAGGCGCTGAGGGAATTTTATGAAAATAATGTTAAAAAAATATTATGGACATATTGTAAAAAAAAACGGTAGTTGTTGGTTTTCTCTCTCGTAAGGGTCTCGTAAGACTTTTTATAATACTAAATTGAAGATTTGATTTGTGGGTCAGTAAACTATTGTCCAGTTAATCAGTAGGTACTTAATTTTTTGATTATGTCATTTTTTCCTGGGCGTTCTCGACATCTTCCATCTACTTTACTTCAATGGCAAACCAATACTTATTCGCACTATGTTCTCCTGACAATCTTTTCTCTGTTCATTTACTCTTCACGTTCCGAACACACAAAAGTCAATTTTAAAATATTATTCTTAACGCAAGATATTTCGTTATTTTTAAACACATGGGTTCTCATTTTTTGTATATTGTCTGCTTGCGCCTTCTCTCTGCCGATTTCAAGTCTTAATGACACATTTCAGAAATACTTTGTCGAACATAAGCCTACATTCTTATGTGAATGTGTTTTTGGCAAATGTACACTAGCGTGTGTCGCTCTCAAGGAAAAATAAAACAAAGGGTTGATATTTTATATTTTGTAGCCAACTTAATTTTTATCCCATAACTGTAATCCAAAAAACGCAATTTTTTTTTTAAACATATGCGTATTTGTTAAAAATATAAAAAAGGGAAAATAACATTTTTTTGATATTGTTTAACAATAACTATAAAAAATTGATATTATTTAACAATAACTACAAACAAAAATTTGAACATAATACAACGAATAAAAAATAATGGATGTTCAAGATTGAATGATAAAATGCTATGATAACTGTAATTATTGTGAAAAAAAAAAAAATATCATAATTTAAAAATACATGATTTATGTGTTTTTTATGATTTTCAATGCATTTTAGCGAGCTAATACCCATTTAAAAAAAATAAATTCATATGTAGTTCCCATTTTCTTTGTAAGACGCAACTTTTGAGATACCAGGCGTTTCTGAATTCAAAAGTGAACATAATTGACACACTTTAATGTAACGTGATTTCTTTTAAGAGGGAATAGCACAAATACCAGAAATTAGTCCTTTTTAAATCAAATTCTAGAGGTGTTGACTCTTGATTTTGAACGATTGTTATTTTATCTGGTACGGGCAGTTTTAAAATTTTGAAAAACTAAGTGTAAAAAAACTAAGTGTATTTTTAATATACTAAGGTTATACCGTTGGTCGTGGGCATATTTGTTCAATTTTCAAACGATAGATTATATTAAACAACAGAAATTTCAAATCATATAATCATACAAAAAAATAAATCAATACATTAACTAGTCAACACAGTTCTCAAAATTAAATTTTTGTTAAATAAAAATCATTAAAAAATAAATACGAGAACGAGTTTTGTTACAAAAATACCTCAGTTTTTCTATTTATTTATGGTCTTACAAATTAAAATATTTCAAAATTTTTTTACACACTTAATTTGTTTAGACATTATTGAAAAATCATAAATACTTATGATCAAAAAATACTTACAAGAAGTACACTATTTAATAATTTATCTTAGTGCGTTTAAAGCATTTTTATTGCGTACTTGAATGTAGGTATATATTAAAGCGAGTTTTGAATTGAATAAATCGATATAAATTTTTTTATTTAAAAAAATTGATACGGGGAATAATCGATCTTTCTCATTGGAAAAATGAAGATAAAAGGAAAGAATGCAAGGCTAAATGAAAGCGTAATGGTTAAGATTTAGAAAGGGACGCTAATATATTTTGGGCATGTACAATTATTGTACAGCGGATAAACGAAGAAAGCAGTGTTAGGAGAACATACGACGTTGAAGTTAACGGTAGAAGAAGTCGGGGATGACCAAGGAAGGGGCAGAAACAAGCGAATCCAAGAAATTCGTGTTGTCAAGAGTCAGAAGAAAATGTTTTACAAAGTACTGGTAAAGAACCGAGCCATGATGAAATAACAACAACAGATATAAATAATAAAAAAAAATGATTAATGGTTAAAATTCGACAAAGTTAGATTTGAAAGTTGATTAATTGTTATAATTCCACAAACGACTCAAATTGACGACCTACGTGGTCGAGGGGTAATTCTCTGGAATAGAGAACCGGAGGTCGCGGGTTCAAATCCCGTTTTATCCAATTTTATTTCAGTGATCAGTGTTATTTCACAATTTCCAGAAGGGTACTCTCAGTATCGCCCTGGTGTAGAATTGAAAGTTGCTTGAATTGGCTTTAGCCATGTTTGGTGGCCAGATCTGAATAGCCAGGTATTTCCTCACCTTCATCTCCCTCATCTCCTTCCCCTTCTCACTACCTTCAGCCTCACAACATACCCCAATTGGAAATGCTATAGTAACACCGGTTTCAGGCGGTTAGGAGCAGTTGGAACTCTTGTGCGGTATTCACATAAAAAATTCAAATTCTATGCAACAATCCTTTTAGAGAACAATTTAATTTGGTATAATCGCAAAATGGTCCTTAACATTTTGGTTATATTGTGATATTAGTACTGGTTTTACTTCCCTGCCTTCCTCTTCCCATCTCCTTCCTTTCCCCACTACCTTCAGCCTCACAACAGCCCCCGATTGGGGTGCCATAGTCTTACTGGCTCTAGACGGGAGCAATTAAGACTCTGGTGCGGTATTCGTTTAAAAAAAAAATGGTGTAATAATAGCCAACATACTATAATTAACCCAACGTATTATTTCGGATGAGCGGTGTAATGAAGAAAGACTGGACGAACATGCGAACTATTTGTATATCCACAATAGTAGAGAACTCAGTCATTTCTATATCATTTCTAACTCATCATTATATAAATGCCTCAAGGTTACTTTGAATTTCGATAGGGGGGATGTAGTGCCTCGAATATCCTTGAAATCCTTAGTCGATTCTTAAATAATTCTACCCTCTGTTTATACGATCCTTTATTTTTTATTTAATAATGTATGATCTCCTAAACGGCATGCCTTTTGTTCCATGAAAAATACTGGTTTGAATGTAAATAGTCTTTGAAATAGGTTTGTTTTCGCTTATAAAAAAATCTATCTTTGAGAAACAAGCTACTTTTAAATTTTGTTTGTTACAGAGGCGTTTATATCAAAATAATATATTATCGTTGTTGTTATTGCAATACGTTGTATGTCGCCTGGTTAATAATGAAATTGTTTATAGTACATGGTGAGACGGTCTTGAGAAATAACAAATTGCCTTTTTTTTAAAGTTTATTTTCGACTGGGAATGTGATGCAACGTCTGCCATATTACGTAAACAACTAAAACACATGTTCGTAATAAGCATTAACTTTGTGGCTCGCCATAATTTACAATAAAATATATAAATTTGTTTTAGACCACTTTAATTTTAATGACACTACCGGTTTCGGAACAACTATTCTCCTGACGAAGGAAGGGTTCTTCTGAAACCGGTAGAGTGTAATTAAAAATAAAGTGGTCTAAAACAAATTTACCCATATTTTATTGTTAACTATAACACACATTGATCATAAATTCTAAACGAAAAGAAGAAATGAAAATAGATAAATATTATATAGGTACCTATTTAACATATGTAAATAAAATAAGATTTATCACATAAATAAGTAAAATTAAATATAAAATTAAACTAAATAAAAATTAAATAAAATTAAAAATAAAAGATAAAATTAATTAAAAAAATTATAGGATAGTACATCAGGGAGGTCGGCTCATCATCTGCATCCATCGCTCATTTAGTGGGGAACTAAGCCACTCGGATGCTGCCACGACAATGATGTTGGTTGATTTCCGTGTCCTGCTCTAGAAACTGGCTAGTCAAGACTGGGAATGAGTTTCTCGGAAATTGTTATACCCACACTGAGGAAAATATTATTCTAAAATACGACCATTTTATTCGTAAAAACGGTTAAAAACGGGACTGAAGTTCTTACGAACAAATTAACAGTGTTTCAATGATTATTGGCGGGAACATGTACGAATAATTTGTTGGTAAACGTAATTTCGTACGTATACCAACAAATTATTCTTACATTTTTCCGCCAATAAATCATTGAAACACTGTTAATTTGTTCGTTAGAACTTCAGTCCCGTTTTTAACCGTTTTTACGAATAAAATGGTCGTATTTTAGAATAACATTTTCCTCCGTGTGGGTATAACAATTTCCGAGACAAAACTTAAGAAAAAACGTCAATTTAAAAAATATACGTAGAAAGATAAAAATTATTAAAATGTTATTAATTACTTCCTAAACTATGCAGTCTACGCAAAAAAATCATGAAGATTGGATTCAATGTACTTGTTGGAAATAATTTGAGATGAACTTTGCATGTGAAAACGTTTCTGAGAATATAAATTATATTAACCGTGGGTAGGGTACATATAACGTTTTGACACGATATAAAGAACATAAATTTGGATTCATATACATTTAAAAAACAAAACACTTTTTTTCACATATTGCAAATATCAACGGCGTTATATGATTAATTTATTAAATATACATGGACACGTTAAACAAATATTTACGGGAAAAGTCCTCGGCGAAGCAGTACCAATATTACCGAAATCAGTAAAAGTAATCAAACTTCCTCTTAAGGGGCCGCTCTTCCAATTTCTACCGTTTTATTACATGTTTTCCTTAAACGTTAGAAGTTTTTAAGCTTTTAAAAAAATATATGTCATTCTTTAAGATAGTATCTATACATTCCCCACGCCACAACGGTAATTATTTGAAATTCTCTCGACAGAAATAAATCGCAAAGTATGCTCCGAAAATTATTATTTACAAGTTTGTTTCTGTTATTTTACAAGTTATATGTATGAAAAAATTCACATTGTTCCCTTAAATGCTACTTGACACAGCCCCCACGAGATTTTTGCTCTTTTTTAAACGAGTCGACTTTTATTAAACATCTTCACAATTTTCGCATGAATCTTATGGTTTTTAATGTTAGCGCGCTTGCTCCCACGTTTGTATTGTCGTATCTCTCCATCTTCTTCTTTTTGAGCGGGTTAGCGTGGCCTTAAGACAGATGGAGTTTATAAACTCAGCTGCTCTGGATGTATTGATTATTGACGAGGTGTACGTATGCCAGATAGAACGCAGTCTCCAAAAAGATCTCTTTTGAACACTTTTGAGCGTGCAAACTCGGCCATCCCGACAAATCCACAAATGCCGAACACTTAATCGAAACCGGCCATTACTTTGGGGTTGTTCCTAAGGTCTTGGGAACACCCAAAACGTATCAAGCACGCCTAATTACGGAGGCAATTGAAATTCACAAAAACCATTTTGCATTAATGGAGATGACAGGGCCAAGCTAAATAATTTGTGGCAAGCGTATGATTTGCAATGTTCCTATTGGTTTCACGACGCAAATAGAAAACCCTCAAATTTGCTGTAGTAATCGTCACGGCACGAAATGAAATAACAGATTCCCATTCTGATCTAGACTGCCGGCTGTGTCCATACTACGCAACTCATCCGCTTTTCACTTGCATTATCTTATTCGTTGTAATATTTAATTGTGGCACAGAATTAAATTGTGTTCAATAAACTTATGAATAAAGTGTATTACTTATCTGATGTATATTTCAATCCTCATCCCGACCATTACCCGTAAACATTAATTCCCCATAAGTTCTTGGAATCAGGCAGGTTCTTGTTGGCTACGCCATAACTCAACGCCCAAAACCAAATTAATTTTGACTTAATATACGGAGCTCGCAAGCCGGAATCACTTCTATGTACGAGCATTGACATACACTATCATATATCTGTCCTAATGATGGACACTGTAACTCTGTCCGAAACGTTGGCTGAAGAATGAGGAAGCGCAACACGGCATAGTATCCCCCAAAAAAAATCTCGATAAATGCTTTTGGCTGTGAATACCTCAAATCGTATCCAAATTATTTTTAAATAAATGAAAAGAAAATACTTTGTTTTAAGTCACTTTATTTTTATTTAACGTCTACCGGTTTCGGTACCTCCGTACCATCATCAGGACTGTTACAAAAATAATTTCTAAAAATACGTAAGTACACATATATATACATAATGTTGTGAAAGAAAGGGACAGTATACTAGAGTGGGACAGAGCGTCAGTTGTTGGAGGGAGGAGGGGATTGGGGGATAAGTGAAAACAGATAAGTGTAACAGTCCTGATGATGGTAGGGAGGTACCGAAACCGGTAGACGTTAAATAAAAATAAAGTGACTTAAAACAAAGTATTTTCTTTTCATTTATTTAAAATGTCAAGTCACAATGTCTTTTGAAAATTTATTTTTATTTCAATATCTTTTGAAAACATATTACTTTTTACAGTATTTACCTACAAAATTTTATGAAATAATAATGTTGGTACAATGAATAATAATTTTCCGGAAATATTTAAGATTGAATGATTAGATTTCCTCTTTGATTCTTGTTGAACTATAAAGATTGATCAGTCTCTAATTGAAAAGCAACACGCAAAGCGGCAAACTACTTTACATAAGGACTCGAATCTTATCAGACTCTCCGAACCACCCTATTCGATTTACCACCCCCAAATTCCTCCCCGATTCTTCTCAGATCCCCTTCCCACATCTAATAAGTACCAGCTGCTTCCCGCTTCAAGTGTAGAGCAAGGCTGCTCAAAATTCCTTATTTAAATGGGAAAGGCGGTGGTTGGAGAAAATGAGATAGTATGTTAACGAGATGCATAGAAAGATGTACGCGTATAGTATTTATTTAAGTTCAGATGAACTTCGTGACAGATCAATAAGAGCTTTGACTTCGAGTTCATGAGCTTTAAAATTGTGCGATGTAAATACAATTTTATTGATAGGGGGCATATGTCAATTTAAAAAATATATGTATTATAGATACCTAGTAAACTGCTTCTAAAAATTATGAAAAATATATTTTTTCAATTTTTCTTTATGGCACCCTTTCATATGTTTTTCAAATGTCTAAAAAAATACCCAGTTTTTTTTAATGGTGTTTAGAGGTCGCTGCCAGCAAGGTAAGGGTTTGATCAAAAAATATTTTTGCTATTTAGAATGAATATTTATTTTAAGCAAATTTTTACAAAATGTAGTAACAACACAAGATTAAAATCACAGAAATTATTATGTCATCTTATACATATATGAAACAAAGTTGGGTTACACTATTTATAACTTTTTGGCTTGACTTCATTTAACATTGTATATATTTATCTTTATATTTTATGTATAAGCTGTCTGTCTCTTACCAATAAATAAATAAATTTAAAAAAAAAAAAAAAAAAAAAAAAAAAAAAAAAAAAAAAAAAAAAAAAAAAAAAAAAAAAAAAAAACTCAAGAACGGTTGGACCGAATTTTATGATCTTTGATTTGTTGGATTTGTCTCTATCCCGAATAGCAGAATAATGAGCTCTGGCGTTATGAAATTTGCGTAACAATTTAGAAATAAGTCAAACGCGAGTTTTTGAAAAATTGGTGTATTTTATGGATTTATCCGGAAGAAACTTAGCATTGCACAAGTCTGAATCATTATCTACGTTTTACACTATGCACAGTATTATTAGAGCCGCAGGTTAAAATATTACTTAAATGCCACTCAATAACACATCATTTTTTCTGTAATTATATCACATTTAACCTTTAACTATGGACGTTACATTTTTGTTACACTACTATGGACGTGCAGTCTCACAGACCGCTATCTTTAAAGGCCGGAATCTATCTAGTTAAGTAAGTATTGTACCTAAATTTGTTTTTTATTTATTTAAGAACTTTACCAAATGTAAATAAAACAAGATATTTTAAATAAAATATATTTATTTTAAAATAAAATCTAACCATTTAACAATCAAAGGCACTTTTCAGTCATTTTTACTCGAGATCACTTTGTAGGAACATTTTCCAAGGAAAATTACTTTTTCAGTAAGTTGCACTAATTTTAAAATAATATATAAGGAATAAAAAATATAAAAAACTTTACATTAATTTCTTTAAAAAAAAAAAAAAATTTACAAAGGCCCAACTTGTTCATATTTGTTGGCAGTCTTTGCATAATCGTTGGAGTCCGTCTTCAAACGAAGGATGATCTAATCGAAATATTTTACTCGCACTCAATGGAATCGATAAATTTGATGTTCGTTTACTTGCAGGAACATGTACTAGGTTGAACGTTTTCTGACATTTTTAATTAATAAATCTAGAACAAAGAAAATTACCATCAGCTCAATTAATTACACAAACGTGGATGCACGGTCCCACAGACCTCAATAAAAATATAAAGCGAAATTACTCACGCAAAATACAGCCGGCGACGTAACCTTCACCCTTGACAGTCGTTTCTACTAAGGCGGACAGACACTTGGGGTACGCGGAAGGAGAGGGGCATGCGATTCACAAACTGCAAGCGGCCTGTGAGACCGCACGTCCATAGTTAAAGGTTAATTCACTTACACACCTACATAACTACCCAACTCAAAATGGATAACCGAAGGGTCACCGACCCTTTTACGCAAAGGATTGGAAAATAATTGAACTGAAGGTAAGTATGGGTCTGAATATCGATGTAAAAATTTAATATAAACCATGCGTGTAAGCTGTTACACTTTCCAAAAAGATTATTTTAATAAATTTGTTGGAAGCGTGTAAAAATATTCCACGTAAATATCGAAATATTTATATTTAAACATATTTTGGAAACTTTTGATAAATTTTAACTATTAATATAATACCAAATTATTCCCCCCTAACTGATTGAAAAGAAAACAAATTGCCTTAGGAGCTTTACCTTTTTCAAATGGATTAGTTTAGGTTCTTGTATTATGCGAACTCTCCCATTATGAATTTATAATAATTCTAGAGGCTCAGTTAATAATAATGGACCGAGTTAGACTTCGTGGAACTCGGATTAATTATTTATTCAATTACTTATTTATTCTTGTAATCGTATCTTCCGTTTGATTTTATTATTGCTGTCGATTGTATTTTGGACACTTCAAGCATAATTTTGATTTTGAATGTTTTTCGATCGAGTTTCTGAGTTTGCAAACATTTTTCAAACCAAATATCGACACTACACTTCTATTGATTTATTTATTATTATATTTGGTTTGATTTATTATTGTTAATTTCATTTCAGCACAACGGTAATACGATTACAAATATATACCGCACACCCCATAGAAAAGTATCGTAAGTCAAAATTTTCTATTTTACGTTGTACATCTGAAAACTAAAGTTATTGTGATTATCTCTGCCCCACAAAAATCGTATTTAAGTTAGATCACTCCATCTTCAAAAGACATCGTTAGTATCTCTTTTCAACGGAACCGGTGTTTCATCATTTATTCATTTGTTTCCACTCTTTTGTAAAATTAACTTTTTTGACTCACGTCATTTTTCTAAGGGATATGCGAATGTAAAAAAATAGATAAGTACTAGAAAAAATAGTAATGTATGTGATCTAATCCTGCATAATAGCATGTCTTATTCCTTTTTACTCTTTCTTTTTTTTCATTTTACTGTTTTCTACACTACACTAGACATCACAAAGCACTTATTTTCTATTAATCATCTAATGTATCATGTATGTAAATGTTTTATGTATATTATCGTGTATTTTATAAATAAATAAAATAATTAAATAGCCATTTCCTTCATTCATGTATTATTTATTCTCTGTAAGGGTTTTTCCAAAATATTTGACTATTAATTAAAAAATACAGCATTATTTAAGAAGTTATTATTACTATTTGCAATAATGTATCAGATATAAGTATTTAACCCAAACAATGATATTTTTGTAACCTGAGTTTCCGGTCTTAGAGAAATAAGAGAAAAATACATGCAAATAAAACTTAAGCGTGATATGATTTTAGATTTTCACGGCCAAAAGTATTTTTGTTATTTCTTTTTGGGGTGTTATGCCGTGTTGCGTTACCTCCTTCTTTAGCCAATGTTTCGGCCAACGTTACAGTTTCCATCATCATCACATTGTCCATCATTAGGGCAGATGTGCTGATTATGGACACTATAACGTTGTCCGAAATATTGGCTAAAGAACCACTGGAGCGATTTAGGTCCAAAATCAGACCGCTTTTATTTCTCTGCGATTGATATCGGTCCAAAATTGGACCACATTTAACAAACTTACAAATATGGGATAAGCAGTGAAATCTAGGTGAATTTGTTAGCTTTAAACCGCAGTAAACAGTTTATATGTTTCTTCGTATTAATATTTTGAGGAATTATGTTAATTAAATCGAATGGCCAAATCAAAAACTGAACACCGATCGCTCGAGTGGAGAAGGGAGGAGCGCAACACGGCATAACACCTCAAAAACAAATAAACAAAAAAACTTAAGCGTATTGATATATATTTCTGAGATTCTTTCATCTCAGTAATTAAGATTAGATTTCTAGCTTGAAAGAATAAATAGTCAGTTATCCGAAAGTAAAGTTTTCCAAGGTTTCAAAGGACTACGTTCGTGATGGTATTGTATTGAAACAATTTTAAACTTTTTCCACTTTTTTGTTTCTGACCGGTGTCGGTTTCATATTAACAGTCCAATAAAATTGGACCAGTCTGAAGATTTGTATTATAAAATTATAAATATGGAAAACTACGTTCATGTTTAATTATGTTCATGGTAACCTGTTGGCTTGACTAACGGGGATCGTTAAAAAACAATAGGTAAGGAAATAAAATACCGACATTATACAAAGACGAATTGTCAATAGTGACTAAATATCAGATTTCGAAATAGGTACGTTTCCAAATTTTTAGAACTGCGCAATGGACTGCCTTTTTCAAATCAGATTACATTTTTTGCTACTTTCGTTCGTTACCCTTCAAATAACTGCTTCTACTTACCATAAAAATAAACTGCCCTAAAAATGAATCGCAGTTAAATCACCAAAAGCCATCGTTCCCTAAGATATTTCTCAAGTAATAACGTAACACAGGTTTCCTTTGTATAGCTTCCCATAAAGCTGTTACTGCTATTGAAGAATTGTGTGGCGCTTTCATGCGCTTCCAGTAGTGTATTCACAACAAAGCATAATATTTTATTGCCTCAGATCCGCAGAATCTTGAATTTTGATTTATATTTTGCCACTGGGGATCACAATGCCCGTTTATATATAATTGTTATATTATATTCAAAAAATTATTTACACCCATTTGACAAACGGAATGTCTATTAAAGATGAAAAAAGGAACCTTTTCCACCTTTTTGCGCGATTTTCATCAATGTCTGTTTATATATTTATATGGTATACCTAAAGGACGTGAAAAACACATTATAAAGTTTGAATTATATCTTGTAGTTAATGCTAACGTGTTTAGATATCTACATTTGCGCTCTTGCTACGCAACTCATTTCCACAGGCTAATTGTAAATAATATCAAAATGTTGCGCTGAACCTTTAATCGGTTTAAAACCAATCGTTAAAATAAATTATAATTTTGTGAACACCAGAATACGATCTTTAACAAAATAAATTATGAGTCAGTTATTTGCAGCTACAGGTTCTTCGTCGACTTTTAACGTTTTAACTTTTAACACTAGAGCGATTTAGGTCCAAATTCGGACCGCTTTTATTTTTCTGCGATTGACATCGGTCCAAAATTGGACCGAATTCAACGAACCTACAAATATGGGATAAACGGTGAAATCTAGATGGATTCATCAGCTTTAAACCGCAGTAAACAGTTTATATGTTTCCATGCTCACCTTTTTTTGAAGAATGATATTAATTAAATCGAATTACCAAATCAAAAAAACAGTTGGACTGTTTTCCTTCAAAAATAATGTAATGCAAATAATTATTTTCAACACCTTTAAATTAATATTAAATATCTTTCACTCAGCCCCGGTTAAATTTAATATTGAATTAATAGATTACTCGTTAGAGTCTCGTTTTGTTCGCGTGCCAATTTCTACTTCCACTGTATCGAGACCGAGATTGGATCGAGCGGTCTGGATTCGATTTGTGACATATTATTAATTAGATTTTAACCGCTCAAGCGATTTGTGTTCAGTTTTTGATCTGGCCATTCGATTTAATTAATATCATTCCTCAAAATGTTATTATGGAAACATATAAACTGTTTACTGCGGTTTAAAGCTAATGAATCCATCTAGATTTCACTGTTTATCCCATATTTGTCGGTTTGTTAAATGTGGTCCAATTTTGGACCGATATCAATCCCAGAAAAATAAAAGCGGTCCGAATTTAGACCTAAATCGCTCTAGTGGTTAATGAATTTATGTGATAAATCTGGAGTCCGGTGTTGATTCATAAAAATATGTTGACACTCCCAAACAATGTTCCTATTATTAAGATGAAACCGATACCAATGGTTTTTGCCTCAAAATCTTTTAAAAATTATTGCATTTTTGTTACCAAAATTTACAAAATAAATAAAAGGTTAATATTTTTATGTGTTTAAAAAAGAATAAAATCAATTCTATTAAGATAATTTTATTACGGCACACGAGTTCAAAGTATATTTGATGGGCATGTGGCGGGGGTTTGAATTGGATCACGTCTATCAAGATAAGGGACTGTATTTCGATGGGAACAAGTTAGGCGACTCTCTGAATGCCGATAAAAAAATATGGGTGCCATGGAGTGTTTATCGTACTGAAAAATTTTGCAATACGTCATGGTGATATTCTCATTTTATTTTAAGTCATGACTTTAGAATGACATTTTTCAAAAATATATTTTATATCGTGTTCAGTACAACCTAAATTAGTAAAAAGGGAAAAAAATGTCTTTAATCTTTTAATCCACTGGTGCGATAGCTATCCCAATTTAGGCACATAGATGATTAAAAAAATATATATTAATTGTTTTTTTAAAGATTTTTCATATTTAATATAAAACCAAGAAATATGTGAAAAAATTATTGGCTAAACAGCAGTAAGCAGTACATATTTATGTTTCCGTATTAATATTTGGAAGTATGATATCCGAACATTCGGAAATCCTCATCGGTTGAGTGGATGCAATTCTTTACTAATTTAATATTAATATTATTATTTTCCTTAAATGAAACAAATTAGTTTTGTGTTATTAAACTATAATCAATGTTTTATTATTTAACATTGATTATAGTGGTTTACACAAAAGTAATTTGAAAAAATAATAACAAAAAATCATTTAAAAATGTAATTATGGGATAATTTAATAGCGTCAAAAATAAATTATAAATGTAATATTAAAAATATTTTGGACTTCTTGAGACATTGTCAAAGCTGAGGTTCAATAATTTTTTTTTAATCTTTATTCTCACCCAATAATATTGAGTAAATGTGTCATGATTTTTCAAGATCATTTGTAAAGGAAATCATTTCCGAACACACTCGGGGGCAGGTTATTTAAATTATGAGATAAAAATGAAAAAAAAAACAAATTTGAAATAGTAAACACTCGAAAGTTTCAAGCAAATACGAAATATCCGTGAACCTTTATTTAGTTTCGTAGGCAGCTCCTCACCATATTGATTTACGTGCAATGCAATCCGAGTTTGCGGCGCAGGTGAAATCGTTCGAATATTCAGCCTCGTTTCCGAAAGTGAGACCCCGAGCAAACATTATTTGTGAGACCCTGTAATGGTATATATATTTTAGGTATGTTAGCTGGAGTCAATGGCGTTGGACGACTACATACGTTAAGCCATTGTGTTTGTGTATTTTTTGTGTGATAACCGCAGAATTCGCAGTTAAGGCTGTGGAATTTGGTTTTCTCCTATAAAGAAATTCAATGTTTTTTTTACAACTGTTGTTAGAGTACGCCGAGGACAGAAATAATAAGTTAGAATATTTTAGAATAGTACTTAAGATTAAGTCGTCAAAATTATGATATTTGCGGCTGACCGGAAAGCGTGTTTCACCACAGTACATGAGCAGCACGGCCTCCGCTGTAGAGGGGTGAGACCCTCGTCTAGCAATCCGAAAATCGCAGGTTCAAATCTCGGGGTGCGCAACTAATTTTTATATGATAGATTCGTGTTATTTCACAATTTTATCTTTCAAAATAATATTAGTTATATTTGCGGCATGTTTCAGATTGGAAGATACTGTCCGTATCGCCTAGGCGTAAGACAATCTTCCAACATTGTAACGTTGCTTAAAATTACAAAGTTTACAAGTTAAATTATATTGTGAAATGGGTTTAGCCGAGTTTGGTGATCAGGTCTGAATAGGCATTGCTTCTTCATCTTCTTCTTCCCTATCTCCTTCCTCTCCCCACTATCTTCAGCCTCACAACGTACCCCAATTGGAGACGCCATAGTCTAGTTTCTGGCGGTTGGGAGTAGTTGGGACTCTTGTGCGGTATTCACTTAAAAAAATAATAATGCGCGGTAGTACTGCAGCACAGCCTTGTTGTATTTAATTGCTGTATTGTAAATATTATATACGTGAGAAGTGTCGAGACACCATTGCATGCAATTGACCTATATTCACTTTGAAAGCGCATAACTTCTTCATTTTTAGAGATAACCAAAAAAAAACAGTTTTACTTTAGTTATAAATCCTTCAAATATTATAAATTGACATCAAAAACAATAAAAATGTAACCTCATTATGGAGCTACTGTGAATCATTGTGAGGTGGTCCGGAAAGCAGCAAGGGAATGGGTAAATAAAAGAAAATGTTTGCTTGCGTTGTGTTGGTAATGTAATTTTTCTCAAATAAAACTCTTATAGATAGATGGAGTTTCATCCGTATTCGATCTATTTCCGAGATATTTTTAGTATTTGAGAATACAAATTGAAGCATTGGAAGGAAAAGAATTATGGCTAAAATTGCGTTCTGGGTTAATCGAATTCCAAGTTATCATAAGATTATATTTAGATGAATCTCTATGTTAGTTGATTGAAAATGAACATGTAAATTATATCTTTTAATCGTGATATGTCGTAACAAAATTCAATATCTGTACTAAATATACAGAAAATTCATTTATTTCACATTAGTATTACGCCACTGTTCCTCTCATCGAACAAATATAAGGGAAATTAAAGAAAATTACTTAAAAAATATTAGCTCCCAATTGCCGAGTTAGTTAAGAAAAGAGAACCAAATAAATGACTGTCAAAGTAATTTATAAACATATTAAAACAGTCCGAAATTTCTTTTGAGTATTGTGTCGTCTTATTTGGAAATATTTATTTCATTTTTTACCTCTCATTTTATATTTAGATTCATCTTGATTCATTTTCGTCTATGGAATATTTTACTTTCAATTTAACGTCTGTATCGCATTTTATCTTAATATTCTACAGCAAATATGTTTTTGTATCGTCTATGGTTTTACTAGGAGCAACAGTGTGAAATCATTCCTAAACTCGTGTTATCATATTCCTTTCTAAAAACCCGTTCATTTCTTTTCTAAAAGCCTTGCAGCCAGCATCAAAAGTCAGTTTATCAGAACTTTTATAAGCAATCAACAATATACCAGTCATTGAACACAGGTATTTCAATCTGAGTCTAACCTCCACATTTCCTGTTCGGACAATCCTCCTTGGTTTGGAAACAAAAGAAGTCATACAAGGATCTCGTCTGACAAGCGATTCCAGGTCTACGATCAAGGGACAACGCAATATCTACTTTGAATAAGTTTACATCAAGCTATTTACAGCTCACGACATGTTTTAAATTGCTTACATGCAGAGTTACACAATAATTATTATTGTTTTAAAAGTTATTTAGTTTAAACGCTTTATTGTACAAAGTTTGAAAGAACATTATTAGACCCGTTTGATATAACTTTATTATCAAAGTTAAATAAGGAAAGTTAGGTGCCTGACATGTTCTGGAATTAGCATTAAATGTAGGCTCATTTCGGGAAACACAACAAGAAGTCAAAATCACAAAACGATTTACCCGTAATGAAATGTTATAATTTACTTGTTGAAAAGTCATCCAAAATTGATGTGGAAAAATGATAAACTTATTTACGGAATAAGAGTAGGAAACGGAAAATTTATAAAAGAACCAGAAATTTTAATAAAGATTTGTAAATATAAATTTTTGCTATGTTTTATAATTAATTACAATAATCGAAAAAAAAATACATCTTACAGAGGGTAATAGTAATTATAATAATATGTAAAGTCCTATATGGAATATTTTACTTTACCCCTTCTAACAAACATGTAATTCCCTAATTAAGTGTCCCCATAAATCAATATCCTTCATAAATATTTCTGCCGATTTGGTCGCAAGAAAGGGTAGAGCGGGAGAGGGGAGGGGGATCGCGGGGAAGGTGAAAAGGGAACGCGGGAGGGGAAGAGGAAGAGCGGGGGAACGGGGACGAATTGGAAATGACACGAAGGGAGAAACTATTTATTTAAAACAGCCCCTCCCCCCTCACCAATAATGGATTTTGAAAAATTACCTCACGTACAAGAATATTATTATCGTATACGAATTTGAACTAAGAAATGAGTATGTTTTGTGACAGAATTGTGTGGGGCCTATTCTCTCTCTACCTAGCCCTGAGGAGAAACAGTATCAAGGTGAGTTAATAAGTTAATTTATCAATTGAAATTCTGATGCATGAAAATTTAACCCAATGCTAGAATTCAGTCAATGATGATACAGAGGAGAAACCCTTTACATAGAAGAAGAAGTAGTGCACAATTTAAAGACAACTACTCATACGAAGTGGTCGATCAATTTACCTACCCGGGCTCTAGTCTGACAGAGAACAATGAGGATCCCGCAGAAATCAGAAGGAGAATCACAGCAGCCAACAAAACATACTTCTCTTTGCTGCCAGTGTTTAAGTCACGTAGCGTCCACAGAAAAACCACAGTAACCATATATACGACCATTGTGAGAACTGTATTGGCATATGGATTTGAGGCGCTGACACTGACGGCAAAGATGGCTGAAATGCTGGATACTTTTGAAAGAAAAGTGTTGAGGAGAATATGTGGTCCAGTGAAAGAGGGGGAACAGTGGCGCATCCGGCACAACAAAGAACTATACGATATATATCAGGCCCCCAACATCTCAGCCCATATGAGACTCCTCAGGTTGGGATGGGCTGGGCATGTACAGAGAATGCCGGACACACGTGTCCCAAAAAGTATTATGACTGGACACCGGGGTGGAAAGAGAAAAGTGGGAAGATCCAGACTGAGGTGGGAAGACGAGGTAAGAGGGGATGCAGCACAGCTTATCCAGGTATCAATCTGGAAGTCAGCCGCTGAGGACAGGAGGAGTTGGAGGCAAATATTACGGGAGGCCAAAGCTCGATATGGGCTGTAGCGCCATCAAAGAGAAGAGAGAGAATTCAGTAACCAACCTGACTATATATTTTGATAGCGTGATTTTTATAATTTATAGATTTTAAAATTAATAGATTTAATATCAGATTGGTGCGCATCATAGAGTTTGGTATAGTTAAGTTAGTATTTGTAATGAAGAATTGAATGTATCCCAAGATTCGGAAGTACAAACTGCATGTCAAGTAGACTCCATCATTTAAAAGTATTCTGGGAATATTAAAATAATTCTATTTTATTATAACATCGTAACACAGAAGGAAAATATTTTTAAAAAAAGTTCCATGCCATATCGAGAATACTGAAATTTATTAGATCATGTAAATTGGAAAATATTTGAAAGTGAATTCTTATATAAAAGACCAAATAGCTTTTAAAGAACAGTAGAGATTACAATTATAATATATTAATTTAAAAATAGATGAGGCAAAAATGACAACATTATGTGTGTCAGAAGCCTCGATAATAAACATGATTAAAAAAAAAAAGGAAAAGATATTTTAGTTGTACGTAGACGATACCCGAAAACTCCCGCGTATCGGTCATATATTTCTGAAAATCAAGAAAAAGCATCTAAGAATTCAACGCATACAACATCTCATTTTTCATACAAATTTCTCATTTATTTGATAACCTGTCAGAATGCCATGTTCACAAGAAAGAAATCAGAAATTTATTCGAACCCAAATCGAAACACCTGCCCGTAATGAAAAATATTCCCGGTCTTAAACCTTAAAATCACCAGGGCTGCTTTGTCACCCAATTTCCTGTCGCCAGAAGTGTGACGAAATTTTCTTCTGGGCTGAATAAATTAATTATAAACTTCTCCCCTTTTAGCTGTGACGATTAAATCAGGCAAGAAAATTAAAGTATTACCGCGTGTATTGTGAAAGTTCAACATTAGGAAATTGTAACTTATTCAACTGTACAAGTTTTCGGAGTGAAATATTAACTCATCTTATTTACGTCTTTCTTTGGTGTATTTTGTTACATGTTTAAATGTTTATTAATTTTATTATAACGTAATAAATTCGTCTACAGTAAACAGTCTATGGAGTCGTATTATTAAAACTAAATTAATCGATCAGTTTTATTATTTAGGATAACTATGGTGGAAGTTCAATCTTAAGAAATTGAACCTTATTCAAGTGTTGATTCAAGTTTTCGTAAATGAATATTAACTTATATTAATTAGGCAGTCTTTCCTTTGTGTATTGTACAAATTTACACTTTCTTTGTGTATTGTACATATTTACAAATATGTTTGTAATTCTGTATTAGGAAGTTAACAGTCTAACAAAATTTAATATATTAAATTTATGGTCAAAATTATTATTTTGGGTCTTAGTAGCTTAGTGATGGATTATACTTATACTTTGATTTAATGCTACTGTTAAAATTTAACTGTCTATATAATATGCTTTTTTGATGATTATTACGTATATTTAATATAACTTAAATGTTAACTACATACTAAAATGAAATGAAAAAAAAATTAAAACAATGAGACAATATTCAAAAGGAAAGGTAGATATTGCTGAATATGGCTCTCCATTAAAATGAATACAAAATAAATACATGGGATTTTTAATTTATATATTTATATCATATAAATAATTAATCTTATCTGATTATTATTTATATCTGAGAGAATGCTGATTTTAGCTACTTTCTGCATATTTACCAATGAAATCGATTACAGGTACAGTAAGAACAAAGTTATTTTTCTAGTCAGAATTTTTTATTCCCTTTCCAATTAATCCTGCTTTCTTAGAATTTTACTAAGTATTGTGAATTTGATCTTTCGTGACAGGCTAAACTAGCAATCACTTGCCCGGCATATTAATCAAACATTTTTTTTTAAATTTAATTCACTCACGGTAAGAATAAAACCACTCATCCTTGAAACATTTTTTCCACGACATGAAAATCGTTCGCCTTTCTTAGAGACTTATTTTCTTTAATGTATAGAAACCTTGAAATAAATTATAAATACCATATCTTCCCGATACCATCGTTGGCCTAATGCCAATCTCTTTAAGTGCTGAAAACGATCAATCGCAGAAAACGAGATGACAGGCCTATGTCTAAGATTGAAAGTGATGTGGATCGGGAATGGTTGACATGGGTATTATTTCATTGCGTTATTCATTCCTCAAGGCTTGAAATTTTACATTCTGATTTTCGATAAAGTGCAATTATGTCTAATATTTAAATATCTTGAAATAAATTCGTTTTTTAACTCGTTATTTGGCAAGGTACCGTGCAAATGCAGAATTCCTAGTGCGGAAAGTTGAACTTAATATTTTTATCGAGGTTGGATAGGAGTGGGTATCTTAGGCTTTTCATGTAATTGATTGTTTTTTATACATTTAGGTACAAGTACCTATCACCAGCAAATGCGCTGAGACTATTTATAAATATTTTTCTTAATGGTTTGTTGTCAAGCAATTTGTCGAATTATTTGTCTTTGACGAAGTCTCTTGGGAAATGAACAGAATTTATTAATTATATATTTTTATTTTAAACTTTTTAACTTAAAGAGTTAAACCTCAAACTATAATATTTTAATTAATGAAGATAATATTAGCGAAAGTCAATCGAAAAACCGAAACAGAAAAATCAGAAAAAAGATACGGATACACCTGGGACTCGAACCGTGCCTCTGGACCTCTGGCCATCCGGGCCAACGCGAGTCCCAAGGTGTATCCGTATTTTTTTCTGATTTTTCTGTTTCGGTTTTTCGATTGACTTTCGCTAATATTATCTTCATTAATTAAAATATTATAGTTTGAGGTTTAACTCTTTAAGTTAAAAAGTTTAAAATAAAAATATATAATTAATAAATTCTGTTCATTTCCCAAGAGACTTCGTCAAAGACAAATAATTCGACAAATTGCTTGACAACAAACCATTAAGAAAAATATTTATAAATAGTCTCAGCGCATTTGCTGGTGATAGGTACTTTTGGGTCTTAGTAGCTTAGTGATGGATTATACTTATACTTTGATTTAATGCTACTGTTAAAATTTAACTGTCTATATAATATGCTTTTTTGATGATTATTACGTATATTTAATATAACTTAAATGTTAACTACATACTAAAATGAAATGAAAAAAAAATTAAAACAATGAGACAATATTCAAAAGGAAAGGTAGATATTGCTGAATATGGCTCTCCATTAAAATGAATACAAAATAAATACATGGGATTTTTAATTTATATATTTATATCATATAAATAATTAATCTTATCTGATTATTATTTATATCTAAGAGAATGCTGATTTTAGCTACTTTCTGCATATTTACCAATGAAATCGATTACAGGTACAGTAAGAACAAAGTTATTTTTCTAGTCAGAATTTTTTATTCCCTTTCCAATTAATCCTGCTTTCTTAGAATTTTACTAAGTATTGTGAATTTGATCTTTCGTGACAGGCTAAACTAGCAATCACTTGCCCGGCATATTAATCAAACATTTTTTTTTAAATTTAATTCACTCACGGTAAGAATAAAACCACTCATCCTTGAAACATTTTTTCCACGACATGAAAATCGTTCGCCTTTCTTAGAGACTTATTTTCTTTAATGTATAGAAACCTTGAAATAAATTATAAATACCATATCTTCCCGATACCATCGTTGGCCTAATGCCAATCTCTTTAAGTGCTGAAAACGATCAATCGCAGAAAACGAGATGACAGGCCTATGTCTAAGATTGAAAGTGATGTGGATCGGGAATGGTTGACATGGGTATTATTTCATTGCGTTATTCATTCCTCAAGGCTTGAAATTTTACATTCTGATTTTCGATAAAGTGCAATTATGTCTAATATTTAAATATCTTGAAATAAATTCGTTTTTTAACTCGTTATTTGGCAAGGTACCGTGCAAATGCAGAATTCCTAGTGCGGAAAGTTGAACTTAATATTTTTATCGAGGTTGGATAGGAGTGGGTATCTTAGGCTTTTCATGTAATTGATTGTTTTTTATACATTTAGGTACAAGTACCTATCACCAGCAAATGCGCTGAGACTATTTATAAATATTTTTCTTAATGGTTTGTTGTCAAGCAATTTGTCGAATTATTTGTCTTTGACGAAGTCTCTTGGGAAATGAACAGAATTTATTAATTATATATTTTTATTTTAAACTTTTTAACTTAAAGAGTTAAACCTCAAACTATAATATTTTAATTAATGAAGATAATATTAGCGAAAGTCAATCGAAAAACCGAAACAGAAAAATCAGAAAAAAGATACGGATACACCTGGGACTCGAACCGTGCCTCTGGACCTCTGGCCATCCGGGCCAACGCGAGTCCCAAGGTGTATCCGTATTTTTTTCTGATTTTTCTGTTTCGGTTTTTCAATTGACTTTCGCTAATATTATCTTCATTAATTAAAATATTAGAATTTATTTATTTTGTATTACACGCCCTGCTGGGATTTTTCATGTAATTTTTATTATTAACAAAGTACATCTACATCTAGTACCTACCTTAGGTTTTTCGAAACTTTACCGCCGCGCCTCGAGCCGCCGCGGGTCCGAGCCACCGCGTGCCGCGCTCCTTTTCAACAGCCTACCTGCCCTATTATTAATTAAAACCTATCATAATATACATAATTTTAAAGATAGAAATTTTGTCTACAAGTTTTTTTGGAGCATATTTTGCCCTAACAAGCTCAAAAAAATGTTATATGCAAATATGTTTTCAAATACTATTTAAAAAACGATATTTTTTAATTTATTATTAATTGCAATGAATGTATGGCTTTTTTCGAAAAATTGTTATGAAACTATTTTTTAGAAAGACTAATTAGCTACTAAAAGAAAAATAAATGGTGTAATTTCATACAGCGGTTAAGGAGATATTAGCGTATTCCGAAAGGCTTTGAAAAGTATATTCAAGAGGGGGTGGGGAGGAAAGCACAAGGGGGATATCCGGGGATTTTTATAAATAAGCATGTTCAAAGGTATTCCATCATCTGTGAAAAATTCAGTTTCCGGGGAATTAGTTCCGACATAAAACCTTCATTGACTGGGCTATATGTGGTATATTCAATTAAATATTATTGATCTTTTTTTCCGATATACATCTTGTTGTTTATACTTAATAAATGATGTGTCAAACATATTCGCAACGTCCTTATATTCATTTCCCAAGTTCTGAATTCGGCGAATTGGTGTACACAACTGTGATTCCGTGTTGGAGTTTTCACAATAAAACGGAAGATATTGCCTCGATTTAAATTAAAAAATTTATTAACATTTTTTACTCAAAATAATGTCAGGAATCACTGGTTAAAGTAAGTCAAGAACGTACGTTAACACTCTGTATATGCGAATAAGGGAGTTCACAAAATAAATCTGTATACTTTCTTATTTTTTCAGAAACAGATTTTTCAATTTTATTAATATTATTTATTATTGTTGCGGAGAAAGATATTTTTAGTTCACGTTATTCTATTTTATTTTTATTTTTTAAAGAATGACAAACATTCCTGGGTTACGAATAACCCGATAATATTTGAAAATCTCCTACTAACCACTTAGATAGACGACTTAACCAACCGAGGAAATGAACATGGGACGCCTTATTACCCAAACGGGATGCCAACTCAGCCACCGACCAGTCATAATCGGAACGTAAAATGAAATATATCTGGCTCTCAATAAGGGAATTAAGGATTTTAAAAAGAAAAATGATATCAGATTTTAATCCTATATTGGACAGCTTTATTAATTTTAGATTTTTCATTAGAAATTTTTTAAATAGGAGTACTAAGTTTTGATTTTGGAGGTGGGTACGGGTACCGCGGACCCCGGGTGTTTGGGATTTGGTGTCTTAGCAAGGGTGCCCGGATTCATGAGATAAGGGTTTGTCTTGGTCTTGGTGACGGATGCATCTGCCCGCTTACTTCGTGATAGGCTGGATCGGGAGGGACTGGTTGAGGGAGAACATTTGACCTCTCGTACACGATTCTCCCGACCCATAATCTTGAATCGCAGTTGGAGAGATGGATTCATATATCCGTCACTCCTAGACCCACTGACCCCCAGATTCCTACTCACACCTTTTACATTTACCTTCCCAGAACATCCTGTCTCCTTACTTTCCTTTAAAAGACCCTCCACACAGCATCCCTTAAGATTACATAAACCCTGAGAGAAATTATTTTTCTTACAGTCTTCTATATGGAGCTATAATAAAAAAAAACAGGGCAGATCCGACGATGTGACAATTCGGCAGATCCGACGATGTCACACATCACATCTGCCCTGATGACGGACACTGCAACGCTGTCCAAAACGTCGGCCAAAGAAGGAGGTAGCGCAACACGGCATAACACCCCAAAAACAAACAACGAAAAAGGTTAAAATTATTTTTTAAATATTCACATAGATAATATGAAAATAGCATTGCTATCTTGAGAAGCCGGGTAGTAGTTCTAGTAAAAGAAAATACGTTGTCATCGTTATTCGAATAATCAATCTTTCTCCAGGTGGCATTTCGGCGGGCATCTTGGCTCCTTTGCCGCAAGCATAGTATTATTTATAAAAGGTCCCATGGTGACATCTTTACACGTTTCGCCGAACCCTCAGCCTTTACTCGATGGACCCCCTAGGAGGAATCACGTTATTTATTCAATAGATAAGGAGCCCCAAGGGGTTGCGGCAAGCGGTCGATACAATCATCTGTTAGGTGAGTTTCATTCCGAGGTGACAACCTCATGAACTGCGGTGCTTTAGGTCTATGCAGAAATAGGAATAAATTATGGGAAATAGTTATTTTCTGTCTTGCTTTCTGTGATGATTGTTTATTTTTTTGATATTACAATATACACCATTTAAAATACTGTCGATAGATAGATAATAATATTTCTTATGGGTAGTGTTTAAGGCGATACCCGGCGGTGATTTTTCCATACAAACGTATTCCCTATTTATCTATCTGGATCTTAACCCTAGAAAAAATATTGTTTTTACACAAAATAGATATCAACTACTAGCGTGTTGGTATTTTTTGTTTTTTTTTTGATAAGTTACTTTTTATAGAAGTTATGACCTTCCAAAAATCAATAAAATTGACTTGTTTAAACGCCGTCAAAAGACGTTCAGTATACAAACTATACAATGTTTTTTTTTTTAAAAGCAAAACGTACAGACATACAATGGTTTTTTTTATGTAGTTGGTAAAAAAAAACTTGAAAATCAGTCCACTTTTGGAGGAGAAAAGTGGGGAAAACAAAACCTCGATTTTAGTTAGGTATTAGTAGCCCGAGGTGCATTGTCCCTTTCGCTCAATATCCGGTGGAGTAAGAGCAACAGTCACGGCAACAATTTAGTAAAATCTATTTTTCAATATTCTCCACCACCCGGGTATCATTTTAACGCTATAATTTGTATGTTTATAAGAAGTTTTACGCTCGGATGATAGCTTAAATAAAACGAAGAAATACAACCCATACTCATTGGACAACTTTTAAAGTAAAAATATTATATTGCTTTCTACGTATTTGTTTTTTTAATTATACCTATAACATTAATTCTTCATTAAATTTCACAAATGCGATAATAACAATACATACTGTTATTATGCTCTATGTTTTATGGTATTTATATAGTTACTCTTTTTATGCCTAAAATTATACTTAATTTTTAAATCTCCTGTTAACCATAAAATTATAATAAATTCAATATTATACTTACGCTCAGGCATTTGCCTTTGTGGGATATTTTTGTTGAAACAATATTATATTTAAGTATGTTATATACCTTTTATTATTTTATGTACCATTGTATCAAAAATTTTCAATAAAAAAAAGCATAATATTCACTAAATTGCTTTTCTCGCTTACACTTTGGTTGTCGTAAATTTAGAGATGCGTTCCATTACAGCTTCCAAGATTTGTATTTTATTTCATTTTGAAAAAATTGCTATATCAAGTTCCTGAATTCAAATCAGATGAGAATGGAAGCATAACATTATAAGGGTTTACTCGTATAATATTGGAATGGAAGGGAGCAAAACATTTTACTTTATATTTTTCTTGAAAAGAAGTGATTCCTTATAATTAAGTTTTTTTAAGAGTTTTTTCCTGAAGATTTATTCAAGAAGTATTTCTGAGGAACGAGTATAACCGTTACCATCTGTGAGTACGGTTCCATGTCAACTCAACACCCCACAAAAAAGCTGTAACCTAACCTAACATTTTTTTAAATTAAATTTTTTTTTTGTCTTATTTATATTACTTTTAATTACTTTTCACAGGAGGTGTTCAAGTTATATATACATAATTCATAACGGAGACATATTTTGATTTGAGGCAAATACTAAAACTTCTCTCGAAAAGCTCTGGTTATTGTTTGAATTTTCATTTTTTGAACAATCTGATAGCCCGAGGTACCTATTCTAGTATCTGTAGAATGATCGACATTAAATGTATGTAAGGTTTCTCTTAATCAACAGTAAATTTAAATTCGTAGTATAATATTTTTATATTATTGTTTTTGTGTTTAATTCGTAGAACTCCATTTAATTTGTAAAAAAAAAATATTTAATAATATTATTAAATTAAATTTTTTTAAAAAAATATTCGTAGGCTATATTGATAGACATGAAATAAAAAAATATATATAAGTTTAATTTTTTTTTATTAAATCTGCATCTTCTCTTTTTTGTACAGTGAGTTGCCGAGGTTATTCAACTAGTTGATGCCATCAGGAGTTAATTTATCAGCGTAGAAGTGCCTCTGGGCCTTGGAAATATGGCGTGGTATGTTCTAAATACGGCGTGGTGTGTTTGAAATATCGTAATAGGTATGTTTTAAACATAGAGTATTTATTACAATATTTGAAATATGGCGTGGTACGTTTGAAACAAGTCATGGTATGTTTGAAATATTATGTGGTATGTTTGAAATGGTACGTGGTATGTTTGAAATATGGTGTGACATGTTTGAAAAACGATGTGATATGTTTGAAATGTGGAATCGTATATATTAAAAATGGAATGGTATGTTTGAAACATAGCGTGGTATATTTGAAATATGATGTGGTATGTTTGAAATATGGCGTGGTATGTTTGAAAAATGACAAGATTTGTATAAAATATGTCTTGGTATGTTTTAAAAATAATACGGTATGTTTCAAATATGTTTTAAAAATCACAATATATGTTTGAAATATGACTTGGTATGTTTGAAAAATGGCATGGTATATTTGAAATATGGTATGGTATATTTGAAATGTGGCATGTTATGTTTGATATTTGGCGTGGTATGTTTGATAAATGGCGTGGTATGTTTGAAATAATATCGTATGGTATTTATGAAATATGGCGTGGTATATTTGAAATATGGCCTGGAATATAATTTAAATCTTTACCTTGCTAAGTGTAGTAGGGTGTGGGTAGAGGTTGACCAGGCAACTCTCCCTTCGCAGGCGGTAGTCCCAACGCGTCTCCAGGTGGGGCATTTCCATAGTGTCGCAGATGGACTGGACGTGGCTGGCCGCATGAGCGCTCTGGGGCCCGAATATGGCTGCCACGCCACTGCGCAGGAGGTGACAGACTGAAACAAATAGTATGTTGTTAAAATCGAAGATTTTTAATGGCGCGCAACGCCGCTCAAAAAGAAGAAGATGGACGTGTTAATAATAATTTTTGGAGCATACTTTGCGATTTATTTATTTAATTTCAAATAATTACCGTTTCGGCGTGGGGAATGTATAGATACTATCTTAAAGAATAACATATATTTTTTTAAGAGCTTCAAAACTTCAAACGTTTAAGGAAAACGTGTCAGAAATCGGTAGAAATTGGCAGAGCGGCCCGTTGATGCGTCGTTTGTAACAGCCAAATGAGAAAAACATTTTTTAAAGACGACGGATTTTATAAGGCTTTGTAAGCTTCATTTTCTCGTTTTCTTTTTAAACATTCTCGGGTATATTTATATACTCATTGGATCTGATCACTAAACAAAGCTAAATCAATTATTAGCAACATTTATATTTTGATTTTTTTTTCATCATGGCTATTAAGAGAAAAGAAGTTTAATGTTCTGTCTCGGATGTCAAAAGTGTAATAATTTTCTAATTTATAAGAATATATAGTCACTGAAACAAACAGTGTAATACGATTAAAATCGTATCACCATTATTTGAATATGTAGTTCATTTTTTGATCTCTCCGTGTCATTACTCTATCAGTACTTGAATGCTCGAGCATCAAGTGAAAATCTAAAAAATGTATAATGGATATATTCCTATTCCACCGTTCATTTTATCACCTACTCTCACTATTTAACAAAAGCACTTAATATAATGTTCACCAATAATTTTGTTATATTAAGGTAGTGTATATATTTAAGGAAGAAGCTTTTGTTCCGAGACCAGTCGGCGTTAATATTAAAAACAAATAGTTTGAACAAAGGAATATTGTTTCGTTTCATCTAAAAATTATATATATTTATTTACATTGTAGTTACAACGCTTAGAAAAAAAATTATATATACTATTGCATACATAAATTATATCTAATATTGAAAATTTTAATGTACTATGTATTTGCTCACACTTCTAAACCCGTAACCTAACTTCATATTTTTATGTTGTAAAATTTTTATAATTCCTACATCCTGTTATCAGGTACCTGGTACCTCGTACTTTACAATACTACCAACTTACCTACTTATCTCATACTTCGTAAATCTGAATATATTATATGTTACCGGGTTAATTCGGTAAATCCGAATAGAATATGATATACTACCAGATTACTTTTTCTACATCACAAAAAAATGTATATATATTTTCTACATCACAAAAAAATGTATATATTTATCTATTTCTTCATTACTCATTACACAACCTATAGTTTCAGAGAAAAATGTTTTTTTTTTGTTCTTTTGTTTTTGTTATGTAATTATGTACATTTCGTAAACAATAATATGAACTAAACCTGTCAATTTGCCTGTCCTGGAATAGGAAACTTTCCTAGTTGGACAGGCAAAGCTTCCTTATATGTAATCTGTACTTTCTTTTGTATCTATCTATAATAAAAATAAATAAAAACATTCCTTTAGTTTCCTGATACTATTCTGGGTCTACTTGGTAGACCGCAGTAGGAGCAGTAAATCTCATAAATAGTCACTCGTAAGTTAAAATTCAAACTTCGACGCGATGTAGTCCCAACTGCTACAAAAAATATAATTGCTACATTACATTTGAACTTTCAGAATAAATCTTAAGGGAACATTTGAAAGCTACAGAGTAGCACTACCTTTGAGCCCACGGAGGCTTTCGCGCCGACCGGAAATGAGCAAACTTTCAGTTTTAACTGCAGTTATGTGCAAACTTCCTTTCCAGAATAACATCGCTGTTTAATGTTCAACTTCCAAACTACCTACCGTCTTTGAGGCAGCTTCCTGGGACGAAGAGTAGCTTTATATTTTCAAAAATTCTTGCAAATTTAACGCTCCAGGTAATTAATTATTTCAACGCGAAAATTTTACGTTCGTGCTGAATTTTTAAGCCAATACGAGGTTAAATAAATGAGAGCTGTTTGAGATATAACTTAGGATTAATATTTAACGAGCAATTAGATTACTCAAATGGCCAAATAGCTAAAAAAAAACACATTTACAGACCGAAACTCGAAACGATTAAAATTGAGTTATTGTCGAGACCAAATTATTACTAAACTTCTTTTAAAAAATATATTTTAAAGGTGTATCCTGTGTCTGTGTATAACTCTGGCCAATGAACTGTAGAACTGGAATTGATTGTGGGAACCATTCAGTCAATTGGCGAAGTAGGTACCAATATAATTTTATATTAAGTGATTTAATAACAAGCTTCTGCCCGCGACTTCGTCTGCGTAGGATTAGTACTTCGAATAATCTTTTTTTCTTTTCCTAGGTCCCATCTACGTTTATACAAAAATTCTTAACATATTTATTTAAAATATGTATAATTCTTGATTCGATTCAAAGTATTAAGCGAATACTTCAAATAAATTCAGTAATTTAAATATTTTTCAAAATAGAATTTTGATTTAACAATCATTGTTTTGCAAAATGTCATTCTCAAATTTTGACGTTTTCTATTAAACTATAATTATTATTTTCAATATATTGAAAATAAATAGCTAGCTTCGTAAATTATAGCCTTTATGTTATTCTGATGTATGAGCTTTATTATTGTAAAGTTTCATTAAAATCCATTCATTAAATTTCGATTTAAAGAGGAACAAACATACATACATCGATACAAACTTTCACGTTTATAATATTAGTAAGATTATTAATTAATTTAAAATGCTGCTTAAATTTTTGACACATATCTTATTTTTTCAAGTTTACTTATAGTGTTTATTTGGTTAATTTCTGATTTTTGAAAGGCATAATGATCCAGAGGCAAATATTTTTGTTCATAAATACTTTTCGCTTCCCAAATCCTACAATAACAATATCCCACGAATTTTCCATGGTCTGCGCGAATTCATTCATAAACGCTACAAGGTTATTCTGATTGTCTTGAAGGTATTAGTTTATATTTTAATTAAAGGTTTTTTTCGTTGTTGTTTTTTTCTTTAGGTTCAACATTACCTAATTACGCGATAATCGCTGTAAACACCCAACAATAACACAAGTTGTATTAAAAAAATATGGATCTAGAAGATTTGTTCATTTTTGTTAAAATGGATCGTTAAGTTGATACTGGAATATACAACATTTCAGTAATTTGTAGTCCGAGTAATAAATATTTGTTAAAAATTAAATGATTGTATAATAATTATATAATATAATTACGGTAATGTAATTTCACAACCCCTAAGGCTTAAATGTTCTCTTTTGGAAATAGATCACATTTGTCTGATAGAAATCGTATCTCCCTTACTGATATGTTAAGAATTATAATCTAAACTGTGTGAAAAAAAACGCCACGATTAATAATCAAATGTAGAGGTCAAGCGCAGAAAAATTAAAATGTGCTCTATGAAAACAAAGTTTTCGACCAAAATTTTAGAAATATTTATGAAAATTAGTGAATATTCTATTAACTATTTGTTATGAAACATTAAAAAAGTGAGGTAACTTTAACCTTTATAATATATTTGTCTAATAAAATATGTGTTTGTATTTTTTTTTCATTATCATTAACTAAAGTCAGAAAAAACGTAAGGTGAGCCATTATAAAAAATGTTTACATTTAACATTTTTAAATTTTAAAAAAAAATTTAGTTTATTTATAACAAAAACATTAAAAAGCATATTTCATCACCTTTCAAAAACATTTTTTTAGTTTTCGGATTTTTTTTTTACATTAGATCCACACAAGAGGCCCTGAGGAAAATAATTTCCCTCAGGGTTTATGTCATCTTTGGGGGTGCTGTGTGGAGTGTATTTTTAAGGAAAGGAAGGAGAGGAAGTACTGGGAAGGAAAACGGTATGAGGGTTGGGTAGGAATCTGAAACTCAGTGTGTCTAGATCATCCGCCGCCAAGACCTAGACAATGAACCCGGGCATCCCTGCTAAGTCACCAAACGTAGCGAACCACTTGGGGTGACCTATGGCAGAGTTGTTGGTTATCCAATAAATGGTTCCCGGGGCAGCGGTACCCATTCCCGCCTCCCTTTGATAGATAAAAATTAAGGTACCACAATATTTACTTACATACCGATAGCCTGATGTTGACAGTTCTACATAAAGACCTGAGCGGAACGATAAATTATTGTAAGCATGATTTCTGTAGAAATCCCATATTGTTATTGCGAGGAAACGTAGTCACTAACTTGATTTGTTGGAATTCAGTGAACTGTGAAACGTGCTGCCTTGGAACATTTGTCATCCTTACGTACCTAGGAAGAAATGTGATCATTTTTCATTTGACACACTTGATCCCGAACTTCAAGCTGTCAGGTGAAAGCTTAAAAGTAAATTTGTGGAAATCAGTCGAACTTCCTCCTTCCTGGGGATTATTTTTCAACTCAGTAATATTTTAAATGTACGTTTTTTCCAGTAATTTTTTGGTGGAATGGTTATTGAAACAGAGGTTGATTTCCTGGTAACACAATGGTAAATGTGGCTGTCATGATCTGATGGTTATAAATTTTTATAATTTTTTTTTTTTTCATATGTCATGAGTTCAAAAAAGGTAATTGTCTACCAATATAAATGTATAATTGTAATGTATAAATCTTGGTTGAAAGTCATTAGTAACGAATCTTAAGAGCCATTGACCAGCGGCTGAAAATAAAAGCTTAAAAATGCTTGCAACTGTACAGGAAGGTTGCGATGAGAAAGATAGATTATTCCCGTTATTCCCCAAATTTTAAAAATTAAAAATTAAATAACGATTTATTTCATTCAAAACTTGCTTTAATATATACCTACATTCAAGTAAGCAATAAATATGCTCAAAACGTACGATGATAAATTATTAAATATCGTGTACTTCTTGTAAGTATTTTTTGATCATAAGTATTTATGATTTTTCAATAATGTCTAAACAAAATAAGTGTGAAATGTTTTTTTTAATATTTTAGTTTATAAGACCTTAAATAAATAGAAAAAGTTAGGTATTTTCATCACAAAACACGTACTCGGATTTTTTTTGATCGTTTTAATTGATCTTAAATTAAAATTATGAAAAATATCTTTACTAGATTATGTATTGATTTATTTTGTTGTATGATTATATGATTTGAAATTTGTGTTTTATAATACAATATTTCGTTTGAAATTTTAACAAATCTGCCAACGACCGAAGATATAACCTTAGTATATTAAAATAAATTTTCATAATTTAAAAACTGCGTTTACCAGATAAAATAACAATCTTTCAAAATCAATTTATGTTTTTTTGTAAGAAAGAGTCAATACGTCTAGAATTTGATTTAAAAATGACTCATTTCCGGTATTCTCTGGAAATACATTCTTAAGCGAAGTTATAAAATAAAAGGTATATATGTTTTTTAAATTTTTTTAAAATTATTTATTAACAAAAAATACATTTTAGTGCATTTTTGTAGGTATATGCCACCTCCCTAGACTGAGCCTGTTTTTATATTATTTCCTTAAAAGAAAGAATAAAATTAAATATTAATTAATAAAAATAATTTGGAAATACATAAATACATACCTACCTAGCGCTACCCCCTTCTTTAGCCGACGTCTCTGACAGCGTTGCAGAGTCCATCATCAGGGCAGATCCGGCAGATCCAACGATGTGATCTGCCGGATCAGCCCTGATGATGGATAAAACGTCTGCTAAAGAAGGAGGTAGCGCAACACGGCATAACACCCCAAAAACAAACAACAAAAATCAATTATATTTATTTATGTTACAATCCTTTGTTACAATGTATTTACGTATTTCCAAATTCTTTTTATTAATTAATAATTAATTTTATTCTTTCTTTCATGTAAATGCTACAAAAATATTAAATTCCTGCCACCACGGAAAAGGCTCAGCCTAGAAAGGTGGCATATACCTACAAAAATGCTACACGGCATAACACCCCAAAAACAAACAACGAAAATGCTTTTGGCCGTGAAAATCTAAAAACGTTACCAAATGTAACTGATGTTTTCATTGCATATTGTATAAATATAAATAAGATAATATAAGACCCTATATCAAATCTACCTTTGCAGTGTGGAAAACGGAATGAGTTTCTCTATTGCGATACACCCAATAACCCGACCAATATTTATGTAAATTATTATTGCGCAGTGCTTTATACTGTTGCATCAGTAAGCCTCGTCGTAAATTCTTCAATACAGTCCTCCTATAAAGTCGTCTTGGAATAATTCCAAGCAATGCATAGTATTGCATTGTAGTGTCTTTGGATAATAAACGGCATTCAATAAAATATCTTTATTGCCAATCTCGAGCATTACTTGGAGTGCGAGTTTTCACTAAATAACCTAAATAATAATTTATAATACATTAACAGGTACATAACACGGAGTTTGCCAATCATCTTATTTCCACCAATCATACTTTTAATAAGGACACAGGGGTTAAAATTCTTCACCGTAATAATAAAAGCAAAAAATTAGATAACCTGGAAGCACTTGAAATTTAAAAAATCCCTAAATAATAACGCTAATATATTGAATAACCAAATTAATTTATCGTTTAGTCCCATTCTAGATATGTTTCCAATAAACCGCTCTGTTATTGCTGGATTTCCCGCAACTTTTCCCCATTTGACCTCCCACTCCAGCACCTAAATGTTTGGTATATATCTATCAATATTTTGTAGGTTAGTTTTTATATTCTCCTGACGAAGTAAGGGTTCTTCCGAAACCGGTAGAGTGTAATTAAAATTAAAGTGGTCTAAAACAAATTTATATATTTTATTGTAAATTATGGCGAGCCACAGAGTTAATGCTTATTACGAACAAATAATATATTTAACTAGCAGTGAAAAACCTGCTCCGCGGGTTTTTGCTGCTAGGCCCTGTGGGCGGCTTTTTGTTCTGCTTCGCCCAGTTTAAGTGTTGGTGACCATTTATAAATCATCACCCTTTTGAAAAGCAAACTACTATTAACACTACAGAATACTTATATGTATTTAATAGGTAGAAATATAATAGTAGACATTTTTACATTAAGACCGTGAATAATTAGAGGAACACTCTTCACCCCAACATATATCTTCTTATTATTGAATGAAAGTGAAAAATGGTTCTTCTTCTTCATACTTTTTCCTTAAATATAGTATTATAGATGGCGCCACTTCCGTTTGCAAATCGCATGTGAGCGAGTGATAAGTGTGCATATTACGGCAGCAGCTTCGTAGAAAAATGCGCGTTCCCGGTTGGCTCAGAACGCTTTTTATACAGTTTGGCGTTGGAGATTTACTCAGATTCGGGTTCCTTAATTTGAACCGTACGGGCATTACCGTATTATAATATTCTTCGATTATTCTGCCTATTGACTGAATTTAAAGAATCATTAAAAATGTTTTTGAGCTAACCAGGCAAGTCAAATTTATTCTACAAGTTTAAAAAGGTGTATTTTGAAAATACTGAATGATTATACTTATTTTTATATGAATACCAGATCCAGTGAGACTATGGCATACCCAATTTGGAGATGTTGTGAGTCTGACGTTAATGGGGAGGGGAAGGAGATGGGGAGGAGGATGGTGGGGAAGTACCTGGCTATTCAGATCTGGTCACCAAACACGGCTAAAGCCAATTTTATGCAAGTATTCAATTCTAAGTTGTGATTCTTACACTAGGGCGATGCTGAGAGTATCTTTCACGGCCTTTTTTTACAGTTAATTAGAAAGAAATTTGAAAATTCTATATTATTAGCTCATGATGAAAATGACGATGTGAGCTTACCTATTAACATACACGCGCTAAGATATAAACACTACCTAAACAAACAAAAAAATAATGTGCAAAGTTCCGGAGGCCAGAGCTCACCGTTCGAGAGTTTTTGTTATTACAGCAAACAGATTTGTATGATTTTCAGAGAAACGCCTAAAGGATGCGTTATATTTTGTAGGATATATGAACTCAACTTACTTTTCCAGTTTTGTAACGAGATGAAAATTCGATCCGACACGTGTTAGTTAAAGTACGTTTTAAAATCACTGTTTAATGTGGGATATTCTATTCGAGAAGTAAAAAAATCGCTAACATAAATCATAAAAAAAAACAACAATGAGATTATCTGTCATGTGCCACCGCGCTCAAACGGAAAATTTCTCATTGTTTGTCCTTAAAACATAGATTTTCTGTGACAGTCGTTTAAATTAGGTTGTATTAGAGTTGCAGTTATTCCCAGTTAAATTAGATTTGACTCGTTTTGCTCTTTTTTATTTCCAATGATTTACTTCATTATTTTCTCGTTGGGTTTCTGTTTCACGTTGTTAAGCAATTAAATTACTTTCTAAAATGTAGTAGGTATATATTTAATTCGCTGTGCAATTAACTCGCTAACGTAAAATATCAATCTAGATTGGAAATTGCAAATCAATAAAACCATCTCAAAATTAAGATAACTTACATATTTTATAGACTTAAGGGAGTATTTAACATTCACAAATTGAAAATGTATTATAATTCCCCAATGCAATGTTCAACCGTTTACCGCATTATAGGATAGGGTTGCTTGCTTCATTTATTATGTAAAAAGAAATTCAGAAAATAGTATGTAACTGAAAAGCATAAATATTATTAAAGTAATTTATGGATAGATATAGAACATTCCCGACTGACATTTTATACGCATATAGAACATTCCCCTCCGCTACTTCCAGATTCTCCTCCCCCTCCCGACTTTTCTCCTTGCCGCTAAACTCCATAAAATACACCCATTTTAAACAACTCGCGTTTGACCTATTTCATATTTTTTATGCAAATTTCATAACACCAGAGCTCATTATTCTGCTATTCGGGACGGAGACAAATCCAACAAACCAAAGATAAAAAAAATCGGTCCAGCCGTTCTTGAGTTATAAATGGTGTAACTAACCCGACATTTTTTTTTGATAGTTAAGCATTTATGTGGTTTTATTAATCGATGTATGTAAGGCATAAACAATTCACAAAAATTTATCAATGCCTAATACAATTGACATTTTTTTTCGAATATGATGATTTTATCAACATTTAAAGGACCATTTAATCGATATTGTGTAAGAATGTCGTGTTAAACCAACGTTATTACTCAATTAATTTAACATATTATGATTTATGACCGACAACGATAACCCTCTGAGCAACGAAGAAACTCTGACCCACAGTTAGTTGTTTTTAATACAATAATAATTTTAGGATTTATGCCTCTTCAATCTTCGCAATTTAACTTTTTGGGGTGATTTTTAATTAAATGAAAACAAATCACTTCGTACACACCACTTATATAATTACATTTATCTACATGTTTCGAAACCAAAGGTTTCTTCGTCACGATAATATTAAGATGAATAAAAAATATTAATAAAACATTTTGATTAAACCTTTGGTTTCGAAACATGTAGATAATTGTGATTATATAAGTGGTGTTTACGAAGTGATTTATTATCATTTAATTAGTACTTATTTTTTATTGTACATTTTACATTGTAAACGATCTTGTGACTCTCGATATCAACTTGAAAGTTTTTTTTTATCACGTGTGAAATTTTGTAACTGCGATATTCTCCATTTTATTTTTCAGTCTATATTGTACCTACTTATTTTCCACTTCACAATCTTTCTCTCTTTATCCCTATCCCGACACACCAATTGATCGTTCAATGTGTTCTGGGTCATTGCAACTTGCAACTGCAACACATTTATCTACTTGTAACGCTTTACAAGACAGCACACGGCGAGCTAAAAAGTACGTTTAAAATTTAAAGGGAGGTAATAATCCTTCTAGACTTGTTGTATTTGCCATTAGCTTTATTAGAAAATAAGATACAACGCCTAAGTACGCCCAGTCTATTTATATTTTCATTCTTGTTAGGTTTTAAGCAAAGTAAGCAAGCAAATAAATTTACTAAATCCTTCATTTCAGGCTTTGTGAATCTTGTTCCTGATTGTATAATTTATATTTAATGTATTAATCCTTTACGTAATAGAACTTAAAGCTCCCAAGGACAAGGGTGGTTTTATTATTACGCACACGTTCTGAGATACCGTAATGATGAAATATTAAACATCAATGTCGCTCGGGAAGTTATACGAATGAAATACTGCAGAAGAACGCGTTTCGGAAGTGTTCTTACATATTACGAACGTGACTCGTGTGGTGAGATTGGTAGAAGATAAACAGCCCAAGAACTGTCACTTATTAAAAGGTTAAACGATATCTGTAGCGTAACAGAATAATTACATAAATTAACCGTTTTGACTGTGGACACAATTAGTTTTTATTTTAGGTATTTATAGCGGTTAACAATAGCAAGAAACTATAATAAACTTTAAAAATAAGTTTATGAGTTCGCTGAGAAAAGGGTATCGAGTGTCGGCCCCCCTAAGGAAACCTAATTGCTCCCTTAACCGTCTGTTTTACAAAAAGTGTTATATCGAGTATTTTCTCTCTGAGTTAGCTGAACTCCGAAGTCGACGGTTTACAAAGTGTCTCTTGGGTCAGTCCTGTCAGAGTTTCACTTGAAGTAGCAGGAAGCAACTTGCTCTCTAGCGCTAAAATTTGATATTTTATCGATCATCAAAGCTGTGCAATCCTTTCCAGGGATCAGATCTGTAAACCTGAGAGGACGGCGGGAGAGGTGAAAAACTAACCAAAAGCATCCCTCGTCCTAATTAGTTAAAAACGAATCAGCAAACTTCGGACAGATGGTCGGGAGCATAACTCCTCAACCATGGAGGCCATTGTAGGTTATTGATAATCGAAATGAATATAGACTCACGTATTAAATACATCTCGAGCAATCCGCGTATTGTAACATGGGAACCTAACGGCACATGTTCTATGTTCAGACTTCCACGTGAAACCCACGCGATATCTACGTGCAAAGAATTCGAAAAGCCTTCCTTCTTCGATAGGAGCTTTTAAATTAAAAAGCTTTCAGCGCCATCAAGAAATTCAGAGCTTAAATTGAAGAATTATCCTCGCGCTGCGAATTAAATGAATAGATATAAAGGATTCTTGTATTTTATTCCGCAATAAAGAGCATCATATTTTAAATCAATGTCGTAATAAAGTAAATCGTTGTATTACAAAACAGTGCCTAGAGTTATATTGTACATTTTGTAATTCAAAACGAATTCAAAATGAAATATAGCATTGTCACATAGGAAGTTTAATATATTTACATTCTTTTGTAAAACACAATAAAATATAATTCTCTCACAGATTTTTGATAAAAATGATCTAAAGAATTCATAAACCAATTCATTTTGTAGTTTCCTCGTTTATCCGTATTATCCTTCAATCACAGTAGATAATTGTTAAAAACTGGCAATAAATTTGTCTGTAACTTTTAGGTTTTGCTAATATTCGGTTTTTCAATGTATTTCATGTAATTTAGTATATTTAAAACGATAATAATCCAATCCCTATCCTATGTTCTGGTGAACTTCAACTATTTATATGTGAGAATCAACATGAGCCAAGAGAAAAATAATAATAATAATAATAATCTGCAAGTATTAAAAATGGTTATAATGTATTGTGGTTAAAGCAATTTTTTTATAGATTTTTTAAAATATGAATACCGCACCAGAGTCCCAACTGTTCCCGTCTGGAGTCAGTGAGACTATGGCATCCAAAACTGGGGTATGTTGTAAGGCTGAAAATGGTTGGGAGGAGAAGGAGATGGGGAAGAGGAAGATGAGGAAGAACCTGGCTATTCAAATCTGGTCACAAAACACAGCCAAAGCCACTTCAAGCGACGTTTCAATTATGAATGGTGGTCTTACACCAGGGCGATACTGATAGTGTCTTCCACCCTGAAACATACCGCAAATATACTATATAACATTTTAAATAATTAATTGTAAAGTAACACAAATTAATCAAATAAAATTTATTTGCGCACGCTGGGTTTGAACCCACGACCTTTGAATTGGGGGTCAAGAGTCTTTCCCCTTGACCACGCCGGCCGTTAGTTTGCAATAGGATTTAAAATAATTGCTAAAACATGGCTAGAACGTAGATGACGGGATTTTAAAGAATATCTTATCTAAAAATAATAATATCATAACGTTACCCAATTAAAGGTATTGGGAGGAGGATGACATGGGGAGGAGGATGAGATGGGGATGAGGAAGGTTGAGATATACTTGACCATTCAGATCTGGTTATAAAACACAGCTAAAGCTATTTCAAGTTACTTTTCAATTCTGAATGGTGGTCTTTTACCAGGGCGGTACTGAGAGATTCAAACATTTGAGAAATATATTACATAGATACTATTTAGAATTTATTTTGAAACAACACAATTTAAAATAAAATTTACTTGTGTACGCCGCAATTTAAACCCGTTACCTACGGATTCTTAGACATGAGAGATTTGATAAATTTTTGTTACCCCAATGTACCTGCAGAAGGCAATAGGAAATACCTTTAGGAAATTCTTTTTATTCTGTTTTTTCACGTCATTCCGCATTCGGCAATTTATTAAAATCAAACTTGATTGATACTCCATTTGGACATGATATATGAATGCTTGGGAAATATTCAATTTGTGTTGTTTTATCGGATTTTTCGGGCGGATCAAATCAAAATGCCAGGAAATGGCGATTGTGTAAAGGCTTTTTCGCTCAATTTTGATTAAAAGAATAACAAATTAATTTCGATAGAATGGCTGTGCCATTTAATTGCGTTTAAACTCACCGCCATTTAATTAATCAATTTAAATAATAAATTATAACAAAACATAATTATTAACTACAAAGGGTTGGCGACGGGTTATCATGCGTCACGGGTTCGATCCTCTGATTGCTTTTTTCCACCGTTGCACAAGTAACCATTATAATGCAGATGTGTTTTTGAAAATAATATATTTTTGAATAATTGTCACAGCGCAGAGCTGCAGTATTCCTTATCTATCTATCTATATCTTAATATATAAAACCAAGTCGGGTTAGTTACACCATTTATAACTCAAGAACGGCCGAACCGATTTTTATGATCTTTGATTTGTTGGATTTGTCTCCGTCCCGATTAACAGAATAACCATTAAAACATCGGAAAAAATCACGGGAAAAATAATTATGAAGAATTTTTTTTTTGTTCATATTAATTAATTTATTTTGTATGGAACAGCTTTTCAAATAATGTGCGTTGGTCGACATAATTTGAATCAATTCGAACTGTCAATGGTGTAGTGTGCCGAACATTTCGTGCTTACTCAACAGCTCAATTTCTTTTTTGAACTTAGAGTAGGTACCTATTTATTTTAACTTGATAAAAAATTAATTTATTTCAGCTAATAAATTAAACACAACATTTATTGATTCTGAGGCGGTACGAAGTTTGCCGGGTCAGCTAGTATAATATAAAAATGAATCCCTTTTTCCCATGGTCACGCCATAACTGCAGAACGATTTTACGTACTTCATTATTATTTTTTTAAAGTTTTATAATACTTTGTAGAAGGTAGTAGAACGTAGAAAAGTAGAAAGAAAAATTAAGAAAATTGCACAGAAAATTGGATAATTTCAGAAAACTTAACGACTATTTTAACTTCGAACGTTTGACAGTTGGCACATTTGATAAATTTAGAGATATTTCCTTAACTATTCATCCGATTGCGATAAAAATTTGATGAGTTGTTGTGGACATGCCCGTGAAGGTTTTTATATAGCAATATTTCTATATTGGTGAGTTCCGGAGTTATGAAATTTGCAAAAACAAATTGCACACGCGAGTTGTTTAAAAAATTAGTGTACTACATTGAGTTTAGCGGCAGGAAAAAAAGGCGGGAAGGGGAATCCGGGAGGGGCGGAGGGAAATGAAGGAGGAGTGGTTCGTGGGAGAGAAGGTGGGAAGGCGGAGAAGGTGGAAAGGGAATTCATGAGGAGGGAGGTTAGTGAGAAGGGGGATAGCGGGAGAGGGTAAGGGGACGAGGGTAGGGAAACGGTGACGGAAGTGGAACGGGAAGAATGGGAAAGGACATGCAGAGAGAAAACATTTATTTGAGTGGCATTGCAACGCATGCCGGGTATCTAGTAATTGGATAAATTTTATTCTTCGACTGAAATTATAGGCGGAAAAAATTAAATTACTTTTGAAACTAGCAAACGACAGTGAGTGAAAAATAATGATTTATATACCCACTTAAGATATTTTTGTAAAAATAAACATAGATTTGATGTAACTTATTTTCTAATAGATTTTTTTTTGTATTTTTTTATACATCATAATTTATTTTCTCTGGACTACCATAATTAGCTCGTGCCCGGGTCGCAGGAGTTGTGCATAGATAGTTATAATGCAATAACTATGATAATGTATTTACTAGAAACGGAAGAAAATAAACCAAATAAAATATATATACATACATATTGTAATAAAATAAAATAAAAATTATGACAAAAAGAGGTATTTTATAGAAAGTAGAAAAGAATTGAATTAATTAAAAAATACTTTTATTTTTATTTTTAACTTTTTAACTTAATGAGTTAAACCTCAAATTATAATATTTTAATTAATGAAGTAATATTAGCGAAAGTCAATCGAAAATCCGAAACATAAAAATCACAAAAAGATACGGATACATCTGGCGAGATGTATCCGTATCTTTTTCTGATTTTTCTGTTTCGGATTTTCGATTGACTTTCGCTAATATTATCTTTATTAAATAAAATATTATAAAAAAATTATCAAAATATTCGAATATATTTATTTAATATATTTCTACCTATATTTAGGTAAATAAAAAAAAAACATTGCAGAATATTGTAAAATTTTAACGCATGTTAACATATCATCTAGAATCTAGAACAATACATGTTTATAGTCATAATGTCATATTTAATTTCAATTTGGAAGGCGGTTATGGAATTGGGATTTGGGGCCGGATTTGGAGAGACTAGTTGAGGGAGATCTTATTACCTCTCTTCACCTCTCCAGCAGGACTCTCTCGACCCATCGCATTGCACTGCAGTGGAAGGGATGAATTCAAACGCCCGTCACGGACATTCCAACCTCCAGATTCTTATCCACCCTTCATACTTTTTCATTCCCAGATATTAATATCCTTCATTTCCTCAAAAAACACAGCATCCCTAAAGATGAAGGGAGATGATCCCCCTGAGGGAAATTATTTTCCTTAGAGTCTCTTGCGTGAAGGTAAAAAAAAGACGTAGGTACCCAGCAGCGGCGGTCCGTGAGTTTTCAGTGAGCTAGAGTGCTAAGTTTGAAAAAAAACCACGTTACTAATGTTGTAGCTTAAAATGATTTTTTATTTCAAAATTTTAACTTTTTTGTATGAAGATCTTCAGGATTCTTTCAGTTTGGGGATGCGCCATATCCGTAAACTGAAAGATCTTTATACAAAAAGATGAAATTAAAAAAAAAAATATATAATTTTCAGCTACAAAAACTTCAGTAACGTCGATTTTTTTCAATCTTGGCAATCTAGCTCACTAAAAACTCACGGACCGCTCCTGGTACCTAATAGGTACGTCTATTTTTTACATTTTTTTTACAATTAGGCACTACCTATATATGATGATTTTTTTTTATAAAGGTCTAAAAAATTGAAGTGATACTGAAAAAAAGTTCATCCAATTTCAAATTATGTATGTCAAATGATAAACATGCAGAGTAAAAAGGGATGTAGTATTCATAGTGTATATTAGGAGCGATTAACCAGAAATGTGGTTAACCAAATGTGGTTGTAGTTTTAGAGACTATGCATCCCAGTTTTTTACAAAAATTTTGACAAAAAAAATCTTCACTACCTACCTGTGATGATTTTTTTAAACAGTCTTAGAAATTGAAGTAATACTTTAAAAAAGTTCATCCCCTTCCAATTATATCAAATGATATAAATGGAGAGTAAAAGGGGATGTTGAATTGATATTGTATATTAGGAGCGATTAACCAAAAATGTCGTTAACCAAATGTGGTTGTAGTTTTAGGGACTAACATCCCATTTTTTGACAAAAAAAATCTTCACAAAACTGAAGTAATACTTTAAAAAAGTTCATCCCCTTTCAAATTATATCAAATGATATAAATGGAGAGTAAAAGTTATAATATAAGGAGAGTTATAATATAATGTTTTATTGATATTGCATATTAGGAGCGATTAACCAGAAATGTCGTTAACCAAATGTGGTTGTAGTTTTAGGGACTATGCATCCCAGTTTTTGACAAACATTTTGACAAAAAAAATCTTCACAAGTATCCAAAAAATAAGTGTGCCACTCACCAAACCCATTAGCGTATTAATTATATTTTTAAAGTTAATCCACTGCCGACAATTTTCATTTGTTTGTACACTGTACAAATGTTTCTCTAAGACGTAACAGTCTACCGCTGTATAAAATATACTTTAGCTATTCATACATAAAAACATTTCTGAATAAAACATATCTGGCAGCTTTTGGATTAAGTGAAATATTTCCAAAGCCTAAAGAGAAATCCCACAAGAAGTTGTAACCGCATTATGGTTCTCAACGTTAACTTTTAGGGGAGAGAGTACCTATACCATCTTAGACCAACTTCACTGATGGTTTCTGAGAAAGTTAGTGGATAGACACAACTATGAAAAAGTTGTATTCCAGGACATAAATACGGTTATTTTTTCATACTTGCGAATCCTTTTATCCTTTGCAGTCCATTTGGAATTTCCTATATATACGTTTGAATAAAATTCCAGAAAACTGATGTTTGAAACTGTTTCATCAACATGAAAGCTAAGATTTTGTAACTATAAAGATTTTTTTACAAAAACTCTTCTTACAAAAACCCCGATATAAACTTTGAAGAACAGTTTCAATAGATTGAATAATAATTTCGAAATGACTGTATTCGAAGGATAAAACTTAAAATGTAGACCGCCCCCTAGCACACTCGGTCGATAATAATTGATAGGATAACTTTCAGTAACTTCTCATCGTTCCCTGGGACAACTGCAGATCGCCAACATACAAACAACAGCTGATGTCGAATATATTAAGGACTCTTAGTCATTGTGAACTGTCACTTATTCGTTAGCGATTTGTAGTCATGCTATGGAACGATGAGAAGTTACCGAAAGTTATCCTATCAATCGTTATCGATCGAGTGTTCTAGGGGGCCGAACTTAATTTTAAATTTAAAAAAAACTTGAGTTTTATTAAATGAATATGAAAACCGTACATACTGCATAAACCGACAAGAATTATTATCGATATTTTATTATTATTATATTTATGTATTTTATTTTAGTTATTTATGTATACTAATTACAACTAACATATTTATGTATTACAACATTTTATTTTGCTTAATAATAAACAATTAATTGTTGTAATTTTAGGGGGCTTTGTCCTTTTTTGGTAGTACTTGTGTCTGTGAATGTCATTGTTGTATATAATTTTGTTTTAAAAGTATTTTGGTGACTGTTTATTTAATATTTTATGTATCATCGCGTTTAAGGCAAGCGTCTTTAACCTGTTTAAAGTATAATTTTTATCAATTTTTTTATTTTTTATAAGAAAAACTCTCTTTTGAACATTTGAATGTTATTCCCATCGATGTAATATATCATTGAAGAAGAGGATAACAATAATAATCTAATATAATATGAAGGTTTTATGCTTGCTATTCAAGATAGAGTAATTAATACCAAAAATTATAGGAAGCATATAATCAAAGATCCAAATCAAATTGATGATTTATGTAGAAAATGTATGGCTTTTCCGGAAACTATAGAACACATTATATCAGGATGTTCTATATTAGCGCCGTCTGAGTATACATTTAGGCACAATCAGGTTTTAAAAATAATTCACCAAAGTTTGGTAATTAAACATAACTTGATTGAATGTCATAATATAGTACCATATTATGAATACGAACCAAATTCATTTTTAGAAAATAATTTCTTTAAAATTTACTATGATAAAACTATACTAACAGACAGACCAATTGGTCATAATAGACCTGATATAGTTTTACATGACAAAATTAAAAAAATAACTTATATCATTGATGTAGCTATTCCAAATTCCTGTAATATTCAAAAATCTGTTTCTGAAAAAATAAGAAAGTATACAGATTTAGGAAATGAAATTAAAAGAATTTGGCATTCTCAGACTATAAAAATATTACCTTTTGTTATTTCGGCTACTGGCATTATACCTAGCTCTCTTATTAAAAATTTAGGCATATTAGATTTGTCAAAGAATTTGTATATAAAAATGCAAAAATCAGTCATTTTAAATACTTGTAGAATTACGAAAGATTTTTTAAATATTTATATTGAGGGATCAGTAGGATTTATCGGTCAAATTAGGAATTCCACAGAGCCGAACCCTCTGATATGAAAATATCTGGAGACGGTGAATTATATTCCCATTTAATAGTTTGGTAGATTAACGTGTTGTTCTTGTATTGTTTTGTATTAATTATACTTATATAATACACTTGCATAACGTGGATTTACTAGATGATCATTTATATGGAAAAGTGTATGAAAGGGTTTAGTTTTTCCTATGGGAAAAACTAAACCCGTTCCTGTAAATCTGGTGAATAAAAAATATGAAAACGAACAAGACCAAGGAAAATAATAAAAGATAATGGTCGCAAATAAACGTAGTCAGTAAGCTGACTGGGACTATTTGGGGATGCGAAGATAATACGGTCAGAAGGGCATCCATTGCCCTGGTTTTCTCAACAGCTGAATACTGTGCTCCAGCATGGGCCAGAAGCGCCCACACTTCCATGGTCGACGTTCAACTAAATGCCACAATGCGAACCATCAGCGGAATCTTAAAATCTACTCCTCTCCCTTGGCTCCCCGTACTTGCAAATATAACCCTGCCACGCATCAGACAAGAGATTGCAACACTGAGGGAATACAAGAAGGCGCTACACGATGATGTCGCCTCTCACCCGGCATGCCGCTGGAAGTCCCGAAAACCCTTCTGAACGGAAGGAGAAAGACTCTTCCGATCACCGCTTACCCAAGAAGATAGGTGGAAACTTAAGTGGCAATCGGCCAACGTGGAAAATGCCCATCTCGTACAAGACCCCACTGAGAGACAGCCTGGGTTCTCATTGTCTCGCGAACTCTGGTCCGCCATCAATAGGATAAGGTGATCCCATAGCCGTTGTGTTTATGTGCATAGATGGGGCCTTAAAGAGTAGGAGATGTGTGAATGTGGTGCGGTGCAGACCGTCGAACATGTGGTCAACTAATGCCTGCTCCATTAATTCCCGGCGGGATTGATGAGGTCCACAGGGCGACGCCTGTGGCCCTGAACTGGCTTACAGACTAAGATATCCGCCTCTGAATCCCCACCATACGAAAGAAGTAGATGATCGCAACTGGGATTCGAACCCAGAATATCACGTCTAACCGGGACATACGCTTTATACAGTTCAGCCACTGCGTCCTATTATAAGACTTTCGTATTTGTCAAACTTCACATTTCAAATTTCAGAATTAACAATATTATCTTCGACTAATGTTTTTATCATATTATGGGCAGCTACCGTTTTTCATTGGAAACAAGTATTCAAAGAATATATTTGTTACCTAGATAGAGTATCGGACAAATATATCCGATTTTATTTTTATGGAACACCTATTGAATTTTTATAAAAGTCTAAATGAATGTTCAAATAAAAAAATTGGATGAGAAAAAGTCCCTTTTTAACTTTTGAAGGTTATTCCCATCAATGTAATATATATCATTGAAGAAGATAACAACAATAATCAAATTTTTTAAATATTAAAATGAACAAGACACAGAAAAATAATAAAAGATTATGATCGCAACTGGGACTCGAACCCCGAACCTCACGTCTAGCCGGGAGAAAATGGCTGCCAATAATATGGAAAAAAACATTAGTCAAAGATAATATTGTTAATTCTGAAATTTTAAATATGAAGTTTGACAAATACGACAGTCTCATAGTAGGACGCAAAAGCTGAATTGGATAAAGCGTATGTCCCAGTTAGACGTTAGGTTCTGGGTTCGAGTGTCAGTTGCGACCATTATCTTTTATTATTTTTCTGTGTCTTGTTCTTTTTCATATTTTGAAAATTAGATTATTATAGTTATCTTCTTCTTCAATGATACCTATATATTTTTATTTTTAAATAAATTGTCATTACATAATATGGTGTTAACTTATTGTAGCGTTCAGGAACTGCATTGGGATACCGACTTCAATCTTATCCTCAGTACTACACACTGATTGTTTGTGTAAATAATACATTAGAAATTCGTTATACGAGAACGTCGTTTATTGAATACAAATGATTACAAAGTAAACATCCAGCCTAGCTGGCGGTAAGATTATTAATGGAAGCCCGGAGCAGCGTTCGCTAACGCGCTGTCTTGAAATGACCCACTTCGGGTCGCAACTCCGTCATCGTTCGGGACGTTGCTCGGCGGAAAAGCCCGCCCATCTATCATAGAGTAAGAGGCAGTATTGCAAACACCACACTTATGTAAAACAAATAATAATTCATCTACATTGCATTACTTCAAATAAACTCAGGAACTACTAGTAAGTCCGTCGAGTACCTCTCATTATAACCCGTACCTAAACGTACATAATGCAACATTAGTATCAAAATGTAACCGTAGTATCAATGTATGGTGATTGATGATCGTTAAACGTATTGTTTCTATGACGTAAACTACTAAATATTAACGATGGGAATAGTTGGAAAGTTATTTACGCTTTAAGCGTGGTTAGCTTTTTGTTCAATTAAACGCACTAAAGCTCGCATTATTCTATATGATTGTAGAGGAATTTGATAATCTGCCCAAAATATTGGAAATACTTCGGCTTAAGCACATTCAAAATACCCATCTCTATCTAGGTATAACTAATTTTAACAACCTCTCATTAAATCTAAAGACTATTTAAATATTCAAGAATTTCAGCTTAAATTAAAAAATTACCGAAAAATTACAATAAGTGTCCATATTAATTATTATTATTCATTAATTCCTCAAATCTGCTATTGATGAATATTGGACTTTGCTTGCTTATCGTTTTGATATTATTTGTAATATTTTATTTTAACTTACTTAAATCTTACTATTTCTTACTAATATTATAAACGCGAAAGTTTGTATGGATGTATGTATGTTTGTTACTCTTTCACGCAAAAACTATGGAATGGATTTTAATGAAACTTTACAATAATATTGCTCATACATCAGAATAACACTTATAGGCTATAATTTATAAAGCTAGCTATTTATTTTCAATATATTGAAAATAATAATTATTCTTTAATAGAAAATGTCAAAATTTGGGAATGACTTTTTGCAAAACAATGATTGTTAAATCAAAATTGTATTTTCGAAAATATTTAAATTAGTGAATTTCTTTGAAGTACTTGCCTAATACTTTGAATCGAATCAAGAGTTATAGATATTTTAAATAAATAGGTTAAGAATTTTGGTACAAACGTAGATGGGACCTAGGAAAAGAAAATATATTACTCTAAGTACTAATCCTACGCAGACGAAGTCGCGGGCAGAAGCTAGTATAATTGTGCTAGAATTCTCTCATCTAATACAAGAGCTCGGACTCTTTACGGTGAGGAGGTTTATTGTAAAAAAATACTCATAAAAAAAACAAAGAAGATTTTTTTTGTAATACCTTTAGTATCGTCCTAAAAAATCAGAATATCAGTCGATCAATCTGTCACTAGATCTTTTTTTTTTTTACATTAACTCCACACAGGAGGCCCTGAGGAAAATAATTTCCCTCAGAACCTATGTCATCTTTAAAGATGCTGTGAGGAGGGTTTTTTGAGGAGAGGAAGGAGTGAACGTGGGTCTTGAAGAGACCCATGTTATAGGAGGGAGGAAACACAGAGGCCGGCAAATCGTTCCACAGCCGAGCTGTTGAACACAAGAACGAGTCGTAGAAGCGTCCCGTTCTCATGTGACAAATGTCAACTGTGTACATATGTTGGGCGCGCGTTTGGCGCGTTTCCCGACTATGCACCGGTGCCGACGCTAGCTCCTCGGAGCATCTTCCATTGAAATACCGGTAGAACAAGGATAGCATTCCCACCCGACGCCTGTGCTCTAAAGATTGCAATCCGTTTGTTAAGACAGGAGAATCTATCAAGCGGACCGCCCTCTCACAGATCTGCATAGCAAGGTACTTTCATATTTTTTTACGTTCTCATTATTTTCTTATTTATTTTTTTTACATTATCTTTACACCTGAGGAAAACAATTTCTCTCAGAGCCTACATCATCTTTGAAGAGGGTCTTTTTGAAGAGAAGAAGGAGTGAACATGGGTCTTGAAAAGACCCATGTTCACTCCTGCCGGAAAATCCTCCAACGGCCAAGCTGTTGAACTTAAGAACGAGTCGTAGAAGCAATCCGTTCCCAAGTGAGAAATGACAACCGTAGACATACATATTTACCTTTAGAATAACAAGATTCCATCTGTTGCGGAATTGTCACGCGGTTATGGGATCTATAGTAAGCTACCTTAGAGTTCATTATCGCATAACGTTAAAGCAACAGATGGAACCTTGTTATTGCAAAGAGTCGATATGTTCGGCGCGTGTTTAGCGTGGTTCCCGACTAGGCATCGGTGCCGAGGGGATCAATGGCGCTAGTTTCTGGGAGAATCTATCAAACGGACCACTTGTTTCTGCCCAGAGCCTAACCAGAGAATAATATATTAACTTGGTTTTGCCATAGTCACAACTTTAGAAATACCGATATGCTTTAATTGATAAAGTTAAAGTAATAATGTTGGATGGTCGGCGATCGAGGAAAATCAAGTAGTCGGTAACACAATTTGATTACGTATTTAAACGATGTATTGTGAATTTTCTTGTCTATATTTCCTTACTCATTTCCCACATTGAAGTGGGTATAATTGCAAAATGTCGATCTGTCTAAGTGGAAGAATCACCGAACCGTTATTTAAATTGTAATGTCACACCCAGAAGGGTCTTTGATGTGAAAGAAAAAGAAATGTTATCTTCAGAACATTATCTTATCGGAGCGAAAGAAACCGACATGGATAATAATGAAATGTTTGTTTACTATAGCTAAATAACATTGGTAAAAATATTTTGTAGATAAATCATATCACATTCAATACGAAATCAAACATAGTATTCACATCACATCATTAACCCAGATAGCCATGAAACTTTAAAAAATATAAATATATTTTTTTGTTGGTTTTATCATTTAAAAAACCACAAAGTACTATCAAAATATTGAATTGATATTTTGGGAGGGGGAAGGTGTTCTAATTTTGATACGGTAGGGTTATAGGCGTCTAACAAATTTCTTTAAATTCTTTTTCAAGTGCTTGTCAGTGCTCCAAAAACTGACTTTTCTGAAAGAGAATGGTGACAAATGATTTTGAATTGAATAGTATGATGAATTTTTAAATATTTTTTTATGAATACCGCACAAGAGTCCCACTCTGAATTGGTTTAAAAATAAACAATTATATCTATATTATTTTAAATGGGTGAATTGTGAAGTAGCACAAATCAATCAAATAAAATTTGTCTTGGGCACGCCGCGATTGGAACCCGCGATATTCGGAATGCTAGTCGAGAGCCTTACCCCTCCGACACAGAGGTCATTTGGTTTTAAACGTTTTTGGTGTCCAGTTCTAGCCAGGTAATTCTCATTTCCTTCCCCTCCCACCCCTCCGGGCTCAAAACACGACCAGAAATGTTGATAGGTAGATATCATCGATGTTCATACATTTTTTTTATTTTTTATATTTTTTTTTTTATTTATTTCAATTTATTTCACCTCTTACACACAACAATTTTACATTTTAATCATTGTTTAACAATAGAATAACTAAATAAAAACAAAAATATAATAAAAAGGTATAACAAAAAGGTGAAAACATCATTTTTTTGGTTTCTACACCAATTAAGAGAACTGGCTCTTGAGCTTGGTGTAGGAGTTATGTAAGAATATACAATTTTTAGTCCATAATTAATATAATATCTTAAGGACTAGGTTAAGGAGGACATTATACAATATTTGATGGTTTGATTTACAGGATTAAGGTTACATGGTTTTATTGCATACAGTTTTTTAAGAATAGTTTGATCTTTTTCTGGAATAATGCTAAATCTCAAATATATCAAACATATCTACTGACTACGGGCTGTTTGGACTGGTGCTGTATTCACAATATTTAGATTATTGGCAAGTGTGCAAAATTTCATCAACCTCTTAATAAAATTGTAGATTTGTATAAAAATCAAAAGCAGACCGCCCGCCCGCCACCCCACCGGCCCGTCCGTTACCGCAGACACTCTGCTTTATACAAGTATTAGAAGAAGATTTAGATTTTTTCAGAGAATCGTATCTCTATAGTCAAAAACCTTTCACCTTCATCTTCACATCCCGCGAAATTGTACATAACCAATTGGATAAAAATGTAAACATAAATAAGAACTTGTAAGCTTTTTAAGGTAATTTCGTAAAAAAATTCCTGCCCTAAACAGTCCTAAATTCTCTAGTCTTTCCAAATAGATATCTACTTTTGTCACTAATCTTCTCATAAATACAACATCAACAGTAATTGGGGGTGACAAATCGACCCTTTGGAATAATAAGGTTCCATCTGTTGCGGAATGTTGCGGAAACGTCACGCGGTTATGGGATCTATAGTGAGCCACCTTAGAGTTCATTATCGCATGACAGTAAAGCAACAGATGGAACCTTGATATTCCAAAGGGTCGAAATGAAAAATCATGCAATGTCCAGTGTTTAAATATAGTGTCAGTGTCGTATTTTCTCCAAGCATGAACTTTCTAATAAAAGTGTGTTTTTCGGAAGTGACCTGCAAGGTAAAGTATGTTTTCTGCATGCATTATAAATAATAAAATTAGATGGAGCCTAATAAATCACAATAATTTGTAGAGCGCCCTTGGGGTGATCTTACACGAAAAACATTACATCGTTTACTATTATTATTCCTATTAAGATTTATACGGTTAATTTTTATATAAAAAAAAAATTCCGAGAACTTTTCATTGATACTTAATTATTTCATCGTAATAATAATAAACAGCTTATTTGAGTAGCGCCATTTTTTCCGAAAAATCACTTCAAGGGCATTGTACAAAACCGTCCTTCAAATAACATCCCCCATAAATTCTCCTCATCTATATAACATTTTGTTCACATGTCCATAATGGTCTTTAACTAGATTATATAAATAATTAAATTCATTCATCGAAATAGTTTCCATCGTAATGATAATTATTAGAAATATTACGCTATTTGAACGTTAGGTTATTATACTCAAATTGAATTTAGATACGTTAATATCGTTGATTCGTGATAAAGCATTGTCCATCAAATATTAGGCAATCAACGTGAACGTGATGTTGTGAGAAAATGTTGCGGTTTATGGAAATGAATCATCACACTAACATATGTTCTGAAATGATGTTGAGTATAAATTTCAAGTAAGCTCTGAAAGCCTCGTGTCCAGCTAGTAGATTGGAACTATGAACGGATGTTATATATATTTGTACAAAGATATCAGGTTATACTCGCTTAAATTTGAATAAATATATAACATCTGGGACTCGAACCCAGGATCTTCGGACTTCCGGGCCGCTGCTCGCCAATTTGAATCAAATATTTTTTTTAATGAAACAAATTACTTTGTGTAAACCATTATAATCATATGTTATAATATCTACATGTTTCAAAACCGATGGTTTCTTCGTCAGAATAATAACATGAATGAAAATAACAAAAACAAAAATTGACAAGTATAGACAAAAATGCTACAGAGAGAGGTTATTAATTAACTAAAATATAAAAGAAAACAATTATATAAAATGAAATATAACCATTATTTTAGATTATGTAAACATTACACTACATATTTAAAAATGAACAAAATATAATCAGTTTGTGATTATATTTGTTGTTAAGAATATGAAAATAAATTTAAGAGATTTAAAAAAAATATTTGATTTACTATTAATACTTTTCTAATTTCTAAAATTTCTTAATTTGATAATTGTAAAACTGTTGTGTTTGCGTGTAAAATTTTTAACCCTTTATTTAAATCAAATGTATGATTTGTTTCCGAAATGTATTGGCAAATTCAGAATAATTATAAAACTCAGGTACGGGACATACGTCATTACTATGTCTACTTACGTTAAATTGTCGTGAAAACAAGCTTATGTGCCCAAGCGGTTAACAGCAAAATAATTATTAAATCGAAAAGTATGTTTCTTCCTTTTCTTTAAAAGACCCTCTACAGGCCCCGGAGGAGTTTATGGCCCATGACATAGGCCCTGAAGGAATTTATTTTCCTCAGGGCTCCCTGTGTGGGGCTAATAATGTTTTTTTAAAGACAGGAAAAACGTATTAAAAAAATGTTTCGATTATGTCCACTTTTTTTTTTGTTTTTCATTCCATAATTTTATTCCGCAAATTAATTTTGCAAAGCTTTTATAGATAAACTGATTATGTTTTGCGTAAATAACAGCTCATCTATTAATTGAATACCGTCATAGAGTAGAAGGTATTTGCTTTATGTTAAAATTTTATACACAAATTAGTTGAATAATAATTGAATGGTTTAAAATACTAATTGGAAACCATTTGCATAATGACAATATGTGGTCAATTTGGAATAATGAGGACGAATTATGCAACGGCATGTTTGGACAGTGTCACTATCACTTTAGTATCAACTCGAATCAATTTATCAAAATGGAAACGTTGATCGTTGTTTGACAATCATATTATCATAACTAAAATAACTCTTTTGGTAGAAGATTATTAATGAAATATTTGTGCTAATCATTAAAAATATAGCTCAGTCTGCCCTCACCACGAAATTTCGACCGTCCAGTTGATTATAAGATCTCCAAATACTATGTTTTGAGATAACAAAGAGATAAAAAAGAAAAGAAAACTAAAGCAATAATCGAATACTCGTCATAAATCATATATTATTTAAACGTGTCTTTGTTTTACATGTTAAATATATGCTATAAAAGCATAAGGGTCCAGTACATTAGTATGACATTTTGAAATTCCTACTAGTAACCCAGAATAGATTTTTTTTATTTATTTCTTCAATCTTTGCAAAATTAATTTGTGGCATCATTTTAATTAAATCAAACAAATTATTTTGTGTAAACCACCACAATAAATATAAATTATAATGGTTTAGACAAAGTCATTTGTTTCGTTTGATTTTTTTTATTTCAGTACAAATTTTTCAGCATTATAATTGTTCTGATGGTGTTCATGAATAATCTGTATTGTACCAACCATTGCATAATTATTTTGAAAAAACCAAATTTTGGGACCTTCAATCCAAAATGGCGGCTTGAGCTCGACCAAGAGTAGAGTAGTTAGACTCCCAATCTAAACAATATATATCAAAATTTCTACCATTTAACCTTTTGCAAGGTAGAGGCCTTTTTTATCCCCCACTGACTAAGCTAATATCATTAAAATTGAAAGTTGTAAAACAAGTAGCAAGTCATTCTCAAACAGAGTGAAACCGCAATATAAGCGCATTCTCTCCATACCTAAAGTACAGGATGACCAAATACTCATGTCACTTCTGCAGCAAGGAGATATGAGGTGTGCACACTGTTTCACTTTGCAATGGGGGGCAAGGCATTATTTTATTTAGCTTTAGGAGAGTTTTCAGATAAATTTAAGTACACGTTGTCTAATGTAAGCCACTTCTTCTTGACTAATGACGCTACAGCCCATTTCGAGCCTTGGGCTCCTTCAACATGAACCTCCACCACCCTCCGTCTCCGGCCGTCGTCTTCCAATCTGCAACATGGAGTAGTCCCCCGGCATCTTTCCTGACATCATCCTCCCATCTCAGCCTAGGTCTGCTCGCCTTTCGTTTACCTCCCGGGTGTTTCCGTGGCACCTTCTTCGGTACTCGTGTACTCGAAATTCGGTGCACATGTCCGGCCAATCTTAGTCTTTGGAGCCTTAAATGTGTAGATAGTCTGGGAGCTTGTTAGATATCGTAGAGCTCATTGTTGTGACGGATTCTACATGTCTCTCCCTCTTCCACTACTCCTAAGATTCTTCGAAGTACCTTTCTTTCGAAGGTGTACAGCCGTTCCGCAGACTTTGCTGTCAGTGTTCCCGCCTCACATCCATAGGCCAAGACCTTTCTAATAATTGTTTTGTATAAGGTAATTTTGGTTTTCCTATGGACATTTCGGGATTTTAACACTGGCAGCAACTGCGGGTGTGATGCTCTTTCTTACTTCTACTGAATAAATCACTTTTTATGATAATTTTAAGAAATGTTTAAGTTTATTTCCTTAGTCTGTAAGACTAATAATTTTAGTGATACTGTAACTGTGGGTTACATAATATTACTAATCTCATCGTTTTAAAAGTGTTTACGATATAAACATAATTATTTTTATAGTCATTTTGAGAGCGTTTACAACCATAAATCAAGTACACGATATTGAAAAAACTAAGTCATTAATTTGAAAGTAAATTAATTAACACTGATCCACAGGAAAACATTTTATAAACAAACCAAGATTTACTCATTCAATCTAAGTCCAAATTAATTTTCTTAGAAAATGTAAATAATTTAATGAAATTACAGTTAAAATTGATGAAATTCAAAAAGGTACCAACCGACAAACTTAAATTACGCTTTTCAGGAAATTTAATCATTCCGGAACAGTTTCCGAAATGACGAATTATATCAAAAACTTGGAAACAATGAAATAAAAATATGATCATATTAGAAACCTAACATTATCTACATAAAGCTTAGAACGCAAGTTTGTCTTAAAATACCACATTATTCTACCGGTATTAAAAATTTGAGAAAACTACCATCTTTCTTTTGACTTTTTTCTGTTAATTTCGAACTTCTGTTTTAGTATGTTATTTCAGCCAACCATTTAATTTAGATCGTTACATTTCCACCTGCATTTTTTGGCATTTTCTTTGTGGCAATTTATCCCCTGGTTTCCAGTTAAGCAGGATATTGCACCGGCTACCCAATTTCCTTTCTACGTTTTTTTCCGTGTACGTGGTCTACCCATGTGCCCATTCCCACTTGGCACCATACTAGAAACATACGTGACGTGGAGATGGGTAAGAAGGAGTCCTTGAATAATTAAGGAAATTTTTTTATTTATGTCACTGAAAGTTATAAATTAAATTATATTTGAAGTTTGTTGTCCGGGAGGTGATTTATTTCCCATCTAAAGATGAGTAATAATAACTTAGCTCAAGAACATTCGCCTTCCACGAAATTAAATAATGAGAAATTTTATAAGTTTGTAGGCGCTTAATGGTTAATTTTTAAGAATGAAAAATTAATTTTCTACCATTTCCGGGCAGTATTTATGAAAGTTCAATAATTTATCGGCATCTGAGAAAAACTTTACCTACTTTTTTCATTTTAATTCAAGAATATTATATTTCTGATAGTTTTTTGCGATTAGAAATTGATATTGTATTTTTTGTAAAATATTATATTACAAATTTTGACAGTTATTTATAAACCCAATAAAATATTACATCACTTTTATCACTTTCGGTGCTGATCGAAAAATTATGTTTGAATGGCAGGATGTTTTGAGTAGTTCACAAATCGACACCAGTTGGCGCTAGTGTAAATGTAGACCTAAGTACGAAAAGAGACCTGTCAAAACTTTGTTTCGTCAATTTTTGTCTGTTTTCTATAGGTTCGAAGCGATTATTTTTGTGAATTCTGACATTCATAACAATGCCTCCACTATGTGTTGTACCACAATGCTCTTCAAGAACATCTGAGCATTGTTTTCCTAGCGATAAAAATAGACGATTTACGTGGATCGTAAAAATACGCCGAGATAAATTTCAACCGACAATTTACTCTAGAGCATGTAAAAATCACTTCAAGAAGTCTGATTTTGTGATGCCGCTGGACTCACTTTGTCATTTCACTATTAACTTGTGCTCGAAAGAAACAATTTTTTTCATTAAGAGACACAACTAAAGCTACCAAAAAATATTCCTTCATCATATTGTATCCTTTCCTGTAAACTGCTGGATACATTGTCATTCCTTCCTGCCCTTTGTAAACTTGAAGTATTGGTTTATATGAACTATATCTATTTGTGACAATACAGGCGAATCCTATATGCTGTGAAATGATTCATCTGGGGGCCAACATACACCCACTATCTCACTTTCATACTCAAAATCATTTATTTCCATAAAGTTATTATTCCGGTCATAGGGAGCCAATCTGGAATTAATAAGTATGATTATTGGGTACATTATAAACAAGCAACGTTAGCTAAAGTACCTATAATTATTACAAATACGACACAATTTATGTGTTTAATAGAAGTACAAGAATGAGGTTATGTTCCAACCACTTAGCTTACCTCTCGATTAGAACTTCTTTCTTGCTAACACATTTTGCCTTTCTATTCTTTAATTCATTTTTTAACTCTTTCTCAGTCCAGCTACCGTAGTTACCCACCGTTTTTTAATATTATTTCCAAAATGCACACGCAAGCCACATGCAAAGCAATATCAATTATCAATGACAGGTCTGTCTACGACTACACCAGTGCCGCCGGCAGCGGGAGAAGTTAGCACAGCATTCTGCCATTAATGAGATACCTTCCGATCGTATGACAACCGTGGTTCTCGAGAATTTCCTGCTACACCCTATTTGAAAAGATTTTGCAATAAATCCAATATAAAAATAAAGATATTCCTAGTAAGAGTAGCTTTCTAGTTAGCAGAAAGTTACTCAAAGGGCGAAGCAAGAGGAACGACGGGATAATTCTAGAAACTATATATAGGTACTGCTTCTGCTTGTAAGAGCTTTGATGGCTTTCTTTAATCTCTAGGAATTTATTAACTTCCCTTTTCGGGTAAAATTCATATGTTTCAATCATTACCCATGACTTTTTTACTTTGTAGAAAAGTTGTTTAACTTAAAAGCTTAGTTCTACTGACACAGTACTAACACAATATATTAAATATTTTGATATTTTCCTAATAAGGTATATGTACACCGTTAAGTATTTTAAAACCCAATTTAAATGAAATCTGTATTCTCCTTATAATTACTTCTTTGATGGTCGAGTAAACCATTTTTGCCTTTTTGCTAACGAATCTTTTGAACTCATTGTAATTGGAATGTTATCCAGTAACTGTCAAGCAGGTGTCCGAAAACAGTGTTACAATGTTTCATCCGTTTTCTTACAACCTGACAACTTGTCCAAAAACAGATTGAAAAGGAGACAATACGATTCAAATAAAATGGAAGGGCCATGGGGATGTTCACAAGAAAGAAGAAGATTGCTAAAAAAATTGGTATTCCAAGGAGTAGTGTCCATTTCCGTATTTAACACACCGACAGAAGTACAAAAAGTGGTCCAGATCCAATTCCATCTGAAATCGAAGAGAACGTGAAAGAAGATTGGATAATATTTTTGGGAAGGGGTGATTTCCTTTTAGAAAAGAGGGTTATTTTTATTTACAAAAGAAACCCTGGAAACTGTATTTAACACAATTTTATCAATAATGTCTATTACTTGCTGAATGAAGCACCAATTATTTATTTATTTGTGCCCTTAGAGCTTATTACATCAATCACGTAACATAATAATAATAGAAATAGAAACAATAATATTCCAATGTTGTAATTTTATTTTAAACAATAATATTGGGACGTTCTGTGTTAGCACCGTCCGAGTTTACATTTAGGCACAATCAGGTTTTAAAAATAATTCACCAAAGTTTGGTAACTAAACATAACTTGATTGACTGCCATAATATACATATTATGAATACTAACCAAATTCATTTTTAGAAAATGAATTTTATAAAATATATTATGATAAAACTATACTAACTGACAGAACAATTAGTAATAATAGACCCGATATAGTTTTACAACACAAAATTATATATTTTAATTAAAAGACAAAATTACTTTGTTTTCATCACTTTTTATTTATACAACTGAAAGGCAACTGAACATGTTCTTAAACTTTTTAAATAAATTTCATAAAAACATTCAATTCACACTAGAAATAGGTAAAGAGAAGAGTTTAAATTTCTTAGATTTAAATTTAACATTAATAGGTTATAAAATAGATTTCAATATTTTCCGTAAAGATACGTACACCGATATTGTTATACATAATTCATCAAATCATCCTTTCTCTCAAAAACTCGCGGCCTTTCACTCTATTAATAGATTAATTACGATTCCTTTATCTGTTCCTAATTATACTTTGGAGTTAAACCTCATTAAACAAATAGCAGTTAATACTGGTTATTCTACTAAATTAATAGATCAAATACTAAATAAAAAGAATAAACAGAAATTCTTAAAACTATATATCTACCCTTTTTCCAAACATATTAATAATCAATGGCATAGGATTCTATTTGTTGATAACGATATGTCAAAAATAATTTGTAAAAACATTCCTGGTACTAAACAACCAGCATTTTATACAAATAATAAATTTAAAAAATTCATCCTTAACAACAAAGATAGCGAAATTAAAACGGAAATATCGGGCGTTTATAGACTCAATTGTAAAGATTGTAATTACTTTTATATAGGTAGAACCAATAGAAACTTTGAAGTAAGGGTTAAGGAACATCTCAGGGCATTAAATGGCAACAGTGAATCTGAATTTGCAGATCATTTATTAAAGTATGATCATAATTTTGACAAAAACCATGGGCTTAAAGTATTACATACGGGTTACAAGGCATCACAGATAAATAATTTAGAGATATTAGAAATTAGAAAAAATGTAAATAATAAAGCAGACATAATAAATAAGCAGAAAATTTTTATAAACCCTCTTTTGAACCATTTCCCACTTAACCGGTCTTTCCCTGCTAATGATCTTGAAATTCCTAATTGTAATTAACTTCCCATTACCCTTACCCCTTCCCCTTCCTTCTAGCCTTTCCTCCCATATGTAATCTATATTTAATTTTTAAGTTTAGTATACATTTGTTCCTGATGAGGTGAACATCGTTCACGAAACATGTAGATTGTGTATAAATAAAAAGTGATGAAAACAAAGTTATTTAGTCTTTTAATTAAAATAAATAATGACATCACAAAGTGAAAACCTTTCCGAAGAAGTTTTCTTCGAAAAATTTAAAAAAAAAAAATTATATCATTAATGTAGCTATTCCAAATTCCTGTAATATTGAAAAATCTGAAAAAATAAGAAAATATACAGATTTAGAAAGTGAGATTAAAAGAATTTAGCATTCTCAGACTATAAAAATATTACCGATTATTATTTCGGCTACTGGCATTCTAGCTCTCACATTAAAAATTTAGGCGTATATGATTTGTCAAAGAATTATGTATAAAAATGCAAAATTCAGTCATTTTAAATACATGTAGGATTACGAAAGATTTTTTAAATATCTATATCGAGGGATCAGTAGGATCCATCGGTCCACTTCGGAGTTCCACCGAGCCGAACCCTTTGATATGAAAATATCTGGAGTCGGTGAATTATTTTTCCATTTGGTACTCTGGTAGGTTAACATGTTGTTCTTGTATTGTTTCGTATTAATTATACTTATGTAATACACTTGCGTAGCGTGGATTTACTAGATGATCATTTGTGGAAAAGTTTTTCCTGTGGGGAAAATTTAACCCTGACATAAAGTCTGGTGAAGAAAAATATATTAATGTTTTTATTCCTTCATATTAGTAGAAGGGAAGCAGAATTTTAGAAATTTCTTATATAAATAAAGGAATAAATGAAAATATCAACGGAACTGAATTTATTTCCAAGCTTTTGTAGTAGCCTTTGGATTAAGAAATTAATGATATAGTTAGTTTTTGACGGATAAACAAAGAATAGCTCTGTGGAACTGTGATATGTTGTAAGGCTGAAGCTGCAAGGGAAGTTGGGGAAGTACCTAGATATTCAGATCGATCACTGAACAAGGCTAAAGTCAATTCAAGCAACATATCAATTATTCTGAATGGTAGTCTTTAGCCAAGATGATACTGAGATTATTATTTCTATGTGTATGCGTATATGTGTTTCTTAAAACGTTATAGTTACTTCACACTCTGAAGATAATTTTAACGGTGGTTGTGTAACAAACATAAATCATTATGAATCTATAAATTGATCATCTCTATGTGACTTCGTCAGTCAAGTAAGCCTTCGAAAAGAAGAAGAAGATGGTTTGAAATGGAAAGTAAATACGAACTTTAGAGAGAGAGCACGCTAATATAAAAAAAAAACAAGTAAAATTAATCGGCGTAAGCGAAAATATTTCATAAAGCATGAATTTATTTTATATTTTATTTAAAACAGAGCAATATTCTTTTGACAAATGTCTAAAGAGGGCATTTTAAGAAACACTGCCTTTTTCAAACCTTTAAATGTTAAATAACGGATTGAAATGTATTTTGTGAATTGATAAATATACATTTGTGAACTCTTCATTAAAGGCTGTTTATCATTTGTATAAAATTTTTAAGGCTCTAAAACACTGTTTCTTGGAAACAACTCCCCAGTGTTGAGCATTGGGCGGTTAATCTTGTTCTCATAATATTATTAAATTATGTATTATTAAGTTGAAAATATTATATAAGTACAATTTTCCATGACTCGCTATCACTTATCCAGACATTTACTTTGTTGGCTCTTAATTCCAAATTTGCTTTAATACAATCTACACGATTCAGCCTTCACAATAATTGTAAGGCTTTAAAGTGTTACTTATTTCGGTGCCCCCAGCTATTCTGGGCAATACAAATTAGTTGGAAGCAAAGGCAGTTGTTATACTCGGGCCAAAGGATTTACTCACGTTATGAATGCTAAGCGAGATATCAACTTTGAATGGGAAACTGAGCGGAGCCGGATAAAACTGACGGGTAAAAGGAGAAGGTCGCTATAATTATTGCCGTAATTTAATACTATTTTCAAAGTTTTGCAATTATTCATAAGCTTTTGTATACAGTTAATGTTTGGTGGTAGGCAAACTGCTTGTTTCTAGGTAGAAATGTAAATGTACATAATATTGTATTTCACTTCTTCCAATAAAGGATACTGATTTGGTGACAACAATTTAATTAAACATAAAACCCTGAGGTATTAGATATGAAATTGAACAATTTTTTTCACTTTGTTCCACTTGCTTATTTACACCAGGACCGGTTTCGTCCTAATACGGACATTTAGGACGAAACCGGTACTGGTATAAATGGACAAGTGCAAAAAAGTAAAAAAAATTGTTTAATTTCATATCTAATACAATGGAATTCCACCATGGTATATAAACCGTTTGACCGTATTTGACCGGTCAGTGGTTGTGTTGGCATCGCGTTTGGCTCCCATCCAGGCTTTCCGTGTTCGATCTCTCGGCTGGCTAAGTCCTCCATCACAACACAAGCAATATCTTCCGCTTAGTGTGGTGGTAGTAGGAGATTTTCAAATGTTGTTGGGTTATTCGTAACCCGGGAATGTTTGTCTTTCTTTTAAAAAAAAAAAAAAAAAAAAAAAAAAACACTTAAAACTAGACTCAATAAAACGTTTAGTTTTAACCACTTTTATTTTCATTTTGTTATTTTGGACATTTTGTTGTGGTTTATGTTTATACCTGGAGACATCTTTTTATCAACTTGAAAATTTTAATTTACAAAAAATACATTATTTCGATATTCCAGTACCTACGTATACGTTCTTAAATTTTTAGGTTATTTTAGAAATCTAAAATCAAAATACCTCTTCAATTTTGGTCTACGGTCCTATTACTGACATAAATAATAATCGCTCCCATTGAAATGTATCCGAACTTTAGGTAGCAGCACCTGACAGTAAAATGGACATTGTCCCTGACCACCTACCAGAAAGGACCCTTCAAATCAAATTACACAATCGGTCTAGTATAAATTTCTCTGTGAACGTAACTAATACCACATAATGTTGTAAGATAAATGTGTACAGAAAAAAAACATTTAAACAACGATTCGATTCTAAGCGATGCATGGTCTCGCAGAAAGGCGAAAAAAATGGTATTTGTTACGCCGTTCTTCCATGGAACTACGTTCAAGCGACGCGATCGCCGCTCGTCTGTATTTTCCATACCATTATTCGTGTTTGAAAACGCCGCCAGGCGCTACACTAGCAACACAGTATGACAGGTAGCGGTAGCGTTGCTTGTGAGTAGCTACGTGAACTCCAACGAAATCGCGTGGGTCGTCACCGCATTCATTTAAAAAAAATGAGTTTTTCAAACCTTAATCATTTTTAGAAAATGAATTTTATAAAACATATTATGATTGAACTATACCAATAGACAGAACAATTAGTCATAATAGACCCGATATATTTTTACATGAGAAAATTTTAAAAATAGCTTATGTCACTGAAGTAGCTTTTCCAAAAACCTGTAATATTGAAAAAACTGTTTCTGAAAAAATAAGAAAATATACAGATTTAGGAAATGAGATTAAAATAATTTGGCATTCTCAGACTATAAAAATATTACCATTTATTATTTCAGCTACTGGCATTATACCTAGCTCTCTCATTAAAAATTTAGGCTTATTAGGTTTGTCAAAGAATTTATACATAAAGGATTATAAAGGACATATAGGATTACATAAGATTTTTTAAATATTTATATTGAGGGATCAGTAGGATTTATCGGTCCAGTTAGGAGTTCTACCGATCGGAACCCTTTGATATGAAAATATAAGGGGTCGGTGAATTATTTTCCCATTTGGTCTCTGGTGGGTTGACGTATTTATTGTTCTTGTGTTGTTTTGTATTTATTATACTTAAATAGTATAATAACATGGATTGACTAGATGATCATTTGTGGAAAAGTGTGTGGAAGGGTTATAAAAGACATAAAAGTCGGAATTAAATATACTTTTGCATCACTATTAGTATCCACAAATTTAGAAGGAGATCAAATCTAATTTATTTCTTTAAAAAAAATTATATATATTATAATAAATTTGATGTTCCCACGTCAGATCCATCGATAAACCATGATATTTAGGCGATACAATAATTTTTATGAAAGGTTTTTTATTTATTTAAAAAACCCTGATAAAATCAATTACTTTCACTTTTCAAATACCCTTTTATTAAGATTTTCATAAGGATAATATTATTTTTTGGACAAGTCTTGCTTATTTATAGAGGTACATCAAATACATATTATATTATGTAATTAATCACTGTAAAAAAAATATATATTTGTAATTTATTTATGTATTCTTTTGTACCCAATAAAAATTGAAAAAATATATATATATACTCCAATTTGCATTAGTATTTTAGTTTGAGCATCGAGTTGAGGTTCAAGTGACGTTTTACAATCAAAATGTCTCGTTATTCGAATTGGGGAAAATCAAAGGATCGTATCTGATTGGGTGGTTTTAAGGTTCGATGGGGCTTGTAATCCACTTGATTGGTTGATTTGGTACGTGTAAACAGGCATATGCGAGCCTGGTCGTTTGAATTACGAATTTCCACTCCAAATATTTATTTATGACCCGTTCCCTGATTGATCCAGCGATTCTGAAAGTGGATAATTAGAGAATTCAGACAACAAAAGACGAATAAAGGGCAAATATAAGGGTTGTAGAGTGAACTCTATGGCGTGGGTGTATTTTACTTCAGAATCACTTAAAAATTTCATTATTAAAGTAACAGATTTCTCATTATTAATAGAACATTGTCAGAGACAACCCACAATCAGAGAAAAGATAAACCAAATGAAACTAATACTTTGTTTTATACCACTTCATTTTGATTAATTTATTGGTCGACCGGTTTCGGTTGAACTCAACCTTTATCAGGACAATAATATATAAACTGTCCTGATAAAGGTTTCGTTGTTTTATTTGATATAATGTCAAGCCACAAAGTGTTTGATTTCTTCGATTATAAGAAAATATATAAATCATGTTATTATCCTAGAGATGAAACTATCTGTTTTGAAACATGTAGATATTGTAACATGTTATTATATATATATATATATAGTTGTTTACACAAAGTAATTTGTATCATTTTATTAAAATGATGCCACAATATTTGCGAAGATTGAAGAAATAAGATGATGATTCATTAAAAATAAAAATATAAATTGGTACGATATCAGAAGTGTATGAGATAAATTGAAAATATAATAAACTCTTTACGAGAATGACGAGTTGACCGTAATCTTTATGGTACAAACAAATCGGTTTTCACAAATACTATCGGCATTATGTATCAATGCTACTTTAGTTAATACATTATTGTATTTCAGATGGGAAAGTAGCATTTTGGTGTTAATGGTTTTTTTTTTAAATTGAAAAATCTTGATTTATTTAAATTTTATTTATTTATGAAATACTTAATAATGTGTTAAAACATTGACAATATTTACGGGGTGTCCGGGGGTAAAGTGTATTAACTTCGGGAGGAGATTCTACATGATATTATAAGTAAAAAAAAATAACTTTTTTAGAAATTTCAACTTCTAGGGGTACTTGGTAAAAAGATAAAATTACTCCGGCGTGTACTGTACAGCCAACACTATTATTTTCCCCTGTTATGATACATAACAATCACAACCGCCACAGTTGGGCCCGGATGACTCACAGCAAATTTATCAAACAAGTTTGTGGGATATTTAATAGGTACCTACGTCTTTTTGTATGGGAAAAAAATTTGGAATTTCGGAAAAAGTTATTTATTTTGTTTACTCCTACCATCATGTAGAATCACCTTTCGAAGTTAATGCACTTTACCTCTGGATAACCTGTATATATATGAATTAAATCACCGTACTAAGCGGCTGCCTGTTTCATGGTGACCAATGGAATGTAGTTACTTAGTGAAGTCATGTATTAAATATATTATAAACAAACTGAAAGTTGGAAAAAATATCGTAGATAAATTATAATGGAAATAGAATTTTTTTTGCATAAGAATTAGATCATGAACATATACATAATAAATGTGTGCGTGTGCATGCATGCATACTTGCACACGTGTGTAAATAGGTTTGTGAAAAATCACCTCAAGGTGTGTTGAGGTGATTTTCCACAAAAACGGCCCTATACAAGTCATCCAATTATTATATATATGTGCACACATGTGTAAATAGGTGCACACACAATTACACATATATTTATAAGTACTTACATACATTCAAATTCAGATATTATTTAAAAAAAATATATTCATAATCTACTATTATGACAGGAATTTTATGTTTGAATTAATGCTAAAAAAGTTTTGTGCTAGATCCTAACTATCCTCCGTCTATTTAAAAAAATTAAACGTATTTGATTACTAGGAAAATCCCTCATAACAAAGGCGTTAAGGCGAAACATAATAATCCACCCCCATTCTCACAGAGAAAGATTTCCACGAAAAAATAAATTATTACGCAACAAATGAGCCCGCATCTGTCACCTCCAAGCCGAGTCCCGACGATTTGATTCACTGTGAAGTTACAAGTTACCCCGTGGTTAGAGTCACCCCTAGGCGACTAGAAACCTCCACCCACCACTACCCCACTATCCCGCTACCCCCGGTAAGTCGGGGTTAACTTTGCACCGAGTTGGAGACGCCTCATCCATCATCGTTAGCGAGAGATAAGAAATAGAGCGATTAAGATCCCCACTTTGAAAATGGCAGCTGATAGGCCGGCATTGATTAACTGAATAATTGTTTCAGTGACGTCAGATTTTTTGTTGACCAAACCCGTGTACCTTTGGACAACGCATTTTTTGTCAAAGGTGGAGAACGCTTGTAATAATAATAATCATTGTATTGTATTCACGTTTTATATCTGCACTTTGTCGAAATTATTTTGATAATTAATGCTGTTTAGGTATTGAAAACGTAGGTACGATTAATGCGAGACTATATTTTTTCATTACATAAGTCGAGTTTTTAATGTTTCGCATATATATAAGAAACCTTGAACCCCTGCATTTTCAATAATGTAATTCACATTATATGACTCTTAGGGGAATATTAAAAATAGATTTAGTCAAAAGACTATTTACTGGATTACCTAATTACATTTTTTTTCGTCACCTTTGTAAAGAATCTCTTTTAAAGGATAATCATATCATTCCATAAATCTTCCAATCTAACACTGTTTCTGGTGTAGAATCGTTTGTTTGTTGTTATGGAAGTGATATTTTAAGTCTATACATAATCTTTTTTTTCTTAAAAGTTTATTCTATAAATAGGAAATTTTACAAAATGATAAGTAGTTTAGAAAAACGAAAAAAATTAAATATTCTGTATTTTTTTTAATCGAACTTCGTGTTACTACCTGTTTTCGCTTATTTTACAGCGGTTATTTATCCATTTTTATGATAAGCTTATTATTTTTATAGGAAATTTACGACTACATGTTAAAACTTCTCTTCCCAGTTTATGCAATGAAGTAACGTGGATTGTATTTGTTATTGCTTTTTTTAGTAATATTTCCTCTTTTTTTTGTTTTTAACTCCCTAGCAAATTCTATGTCTGCATATCCTGCTAACGCATCGTAAGCATTTTACGAAGAAACCGGTGGAAGCAACCGTCGACATCTTGGTGGAAAAATGATCTTGGGGGATCGGCTCCATACATATTATAAACCAGTGATAAGAAACTCTCGGTCCGCAAGTCCTTTCTTACTTCCCACATGGCTGAATAAAACACTAGTTTGTGGTAAAGAAAATTCAACTCTGTCGTTTTTAAAAAAAGAGTTGAATGGAAAACGTCAGTTTTTCTTCAAAGTTTTGAATCAGCCGCTCAAAATAATAAGATTGTTCTTACATATTCTTAAACAAAATTTCGCAGTTCAAATTTAGGTGCAGAAAAAAATTCAGTACTTCTCTTTTATAAATCATTTTTTTTTTTTTTACATTAGCTCCACATAAGAGACCTTGAAGAAAACAATTCCCCTCAGGGCTTATGTCATCTCACCCCCATGAATCCGGGTACCCCTGCTAAGTCACCAATCGTAGCGAACCACTTGAAGTGACCATGGCAGAGGTGTTGGTTAAGTGACTATGGCAGAGGTGTTGGTTATCCAATAAATAGTTCCTGGGGCGGGCAGCACCCATACCCGCCTTCCAAATATAAAATTGTTAAAACTTTATTTGATGAATTTATATTCTGGGGCTTAATAATATAAATGCCGGTGTCAAATTTTGTAAATCGCACAGGAATGAATATTGTTTATAGATTTTTTAGCTTTAAAAAAGCTGAAACCATAGACATAATTTTACTAGACCTGCAATAAGTCATAAAAGCGTATTATTTCCCCCTCCCCATACCGGTTTTTATTTGGAGCCGGCTGGAATGTTGGAGCAACAAAATAATCGACACTGAAAATAGCTACGAACTTTACTTTGCCATATTTGGACTTCGCGAGTTCGTTCAAACGTGGCGAGCAATTCGAGATCCCATGTAAAAAGGTCTATTCATTCAAAAGCAGATTTTACTTTTAAGAACTAAATTGTGATATTATAATGCGAGATGCCTATATACTGTCAGATTGATTTATTGACGAATCACAGTCAACTCACCACTCCGCGTCCCGCTACAGTTGGTGTTTACCCCTGGCCTGTATGTTCTCGTCTAGTAATATTTATATGTCTACGGTTGCAACAATATTTTGATTTCTTTACTAGATAGGTCACTACTTCGATAATAAGGTGACCTTTTTCCAACATTAATATATTAAGGATAATATGATTTGACTGCTTAGAGTTACATTTTGAAGGTGATGATGAATATTTTAAAAGAAAATCAAACATTCCTGGATTACAATTGTTTTAACAATATTTGAAAATCTTCCACTACCTCAGTATTAACGGAATAACGGGCATGTGCCCTGATGGAGAATCCGATGCATTTTTCCACTCAGCTACTAACTTAGCTACTAAGATTGCCCTGATGACAGAAAGTCTCTAATAGTCAAGGTTACTAGAATAATCTAGAGCAAGAAAACCTCCTTCCTATATTGCCATTTTTTCTATTATTTCAAATTATTTTCTTGAAGTACTTATAATCTTTTGAAGAATATTGAAAAATTGTTTTCAAAAACGGCCTGGCATCAAAAAAATATTTTTTCATTATATTGGTAATATTAAACTACACGCGATCCATCATATTTACTCTTTTCGCTCTAATGAATAACATGAAATATTTCTAGTTTAAAAATCTTTACAATGCGGGAGCAAAACGGAACAAATATGGCCCTCAATATTATATTTCTGACAAAAAATTTGATCAAAGAAAAATCGACGATATTAAAAGATTTTTTCCTAGTTTACTTTTGAACTCACCCAAGTGGAGAAAATAAGAATGAAAATGTAGAAAATTGTTTTCAATTATTAATCTGAAAAGTTTTCATATTGAATTATTGGAATATTTGTAAATCATATCATAATATAGTGCTTCTTAGAAATACAACTTTTTTCTTTTTTTTTACATTAGTTCCACCAAGGCCTATGTCATCTTAAGGGATGCTGTGCGGTGGATATTTTGCGAAAGTTCTGGGAAGGACAAAGTTATGAGTAAGGTAGGAATAGGGGTAGGAATCTGGGATCGGTGTCTCTAGGAATGACAAACATGTGAATCCTTCCCTCCCACTGCGGTCCAAGGCGATATTCTGGAAGTGTTTGGCTGGAGAGATCAACAGGTTTCCCTAAACCAGTCTCTCCCGATTCGGCCTGCCACGCACCCGGACAAACCTTACCCCCATAAACGCGGGCACCCCTGCTAAGTCACCAAACGTAGTGAACCACTTGAGGTGAACTATGAAAGAGGTGTTGGTTATCCAATAAATGGTTCCCGGGTTGGCGGTACCCATACCCGCCTCCGAAATTTCAAATGCTACCAGCTATCACCGAATTTTGAGAGGAGGGTAGAGAACATGTGCAATAGTGTGTCTTATGTATATTTTAGGAGATACTTAGAAGGTTTCGGAACAACCTTAAATCTGTTCTAAATTTAACAATTTTAAATCTGTTCCCTTTTGATGTCCGTTCTGTTCCCTCTTATAACTTTCCATTAATTCCTAGCCACGCCCCCATCCCTACTACAACACTTAGTAATAAATTGTACCCTCCCACTCTTTTCTGATTGTCAAATCATTATATATTTTCCCTGAGGAAGGAACGGTTGTTCCGAAACCGGTCGGTATTAATTAAATAAATCAGTGGTTTTAACAAAGTTATATTGTTTTATTTAATTATAATAATTATCACCCTTTGTGCTATACAAAAAATTTTGTCTTAAACATTAGTTTATCAATTTTAAAAAAAATTATATCTAATTTATTAAGTTTCTTATATCTAAATAAGATAAACGCTAGAAATAAAAAATATAAGTTGATCTTGTCTAGGAAGTACCATCGATGTCTTCCGCTCCGGCAATTCCGACATCCTGAGAGCACAGATCCCGCAACCTCTCACTTATACCCAATAGAATTGTTCGCCTCACGATAGATATCAAACGACCCATTACAGATCAATAATATTTCCATTCCACTTCATCCACAATTCCACATTTCCGTTCTTGTAACACAATTTTAGTAGAATCACTGGCTCCAACGGAACGGCAAGAGCGCTAAGCGAATCAAATAAAGCCTTCCACTAAATCTCGCTTACCTGGACAGAGAATTTAATAGCGGCTGGAATACATTACATAAACCATAAATAACTATTTCGGTTCATTAATTTTAACTTAAAACCAACCGATCACATGGATTGGGGAAACATAGTGGAGAAAACATTAAAATATACGAGAATTATAGCCAGTATTGAGAACCTGTTTACGGGTATTATATTAAAATGTGTCTATTTTATTTTTCACTCCAAAAAAGATTCCGGTGGTCTTGGTTGATTGATTAGCACCTATAGAAAACATTAAAATAAACGAGAATTATAGCCAGTATTGAGAACCTGTTTGCGGGTATCATATTATAACTTTGTCTATTTTATTTTTCACTCCAAAAAAGATTCCGGTGGTCTTGGTTGATTTGATTAGCACCTATAGAAAACATTAAAATAAACGAGTATTATAGCCAGTATTGAGAACCTGTTTGCGGGTATCATATTATAACTTTGTCTATTTTATTTTTCACTCCAAAAAAGATTCCGGTGGTCATGGTTGATTTGATTAGCACCTATAGAAAACATTAAAATAAACGAGAATTATAGCCAGTATTGAGAACCTGTTTGCGGGTATCATATTAAAACTTTGTCTATTTTATTTTTCACTCCAAAAAAAATTCCGGTGGTCTTGGTTGATTTGATAAGCACCTATAGAAAACATTAAAATAAACGAGAATTATAGCCAGTATTGAGAACCTGTTTGCGGGTATCATATTAAAACTTTGTCTTTTTTATTTTTCACTACGCAAAAGATTCCGGTGGTCTTGGTTGATCTGATTAGCACTTATAGATCCCAATGCATGCATCTGGTAACATTTTTGTCAAAAATTAGTTAATATTATCACTGAACTAATTTCAGGAACGTTATTTCTATTAGATACAATTTCAGAACTTGAACATAGAAAGAGCATGTCGAAATCAATGGGTTCAAATAAAACTTAACTTCACTTTTTTTACAACTCTAATGTTGAGAACAATAATAATTTATTAAACATTAACAGTAATTCATTTATTTACTATTTTACGGACAAATTATCCATTAACAACAGAACATCACTCATGGAAAAAAAACTATTTTTACTCGATTATTTGGCATTTCATCATTCTTTGTACGTTCCTTTTCCGGAATCGAAAATCTGCTGCATCCACTGTATTATTCAAATAAGCATTACGTTGACTAGGTGGGTAACTTTAGCTGGATATTGTTGACTGATTTGTGTTTTCGAAAATCTGCTGCTATAATTTATTCAAGTAAGTCTTATTTTTAATTAAATGAAAAAACTAAATTTGTGTACACTACTATATAATCGACATGTTTCGAAACCGATAGTTTCTTCGCCAGGAAAATAAGAACATTACAAAGCCGTTCCTCTTAAGACACCAGAGATATTTTTGGTTTTATTTTAAAATAAGAGAAAATTGAAAACGTCAATTGTTGGACGCGAGATCTACTTGAGAGAGTTTGTTTATTTTTTTTTTAATTGGAGCATTTTTTAATATCCCTTGAAAGTGTTTCATGTTTCATTTAGATTTATTCGTATTATCTTCGTCTTCAATGGTATATTTATTATTTCATTACATTTTTTGTTTAATTTTATTGGTTTTCCCTACTTGCTAAGCTAGCTTCTGCCATTTTATAGCAAGAAGCATGTAGTCTGCGACTTCATTGATCAATAAAGATAATATACAATAAATCTAGTCTCTTTGCTGTTCACAAAACTACTGGTATTAATCTAGTTAAATGTGTATAAAATAATTGTCCATTTAATTATTAGTATGATTTGAGTATATTAAATATGATGGCTGTTTTCCAAACAGTGTCTATACTTTCATTAATACGTAATAATGATATAAGATGATAGATTATTTACGGTTACTACCTTTTCCATTCGTAATGGTAATAAAGGTAGAAAGTTCAATGAATTGAATAAAGCTCTCTCATTTTCTTGCTGACTTTAGTTCCGCATAGAAAAATAAATCGAATAATATAATGTACAATGCACAAAAATAAAACGACTTCTTGGAACAAAGGAGTCTTCTTGTTACAGAAAAATGATGACATTGATGTAATTTCTTTGTTTCAGAATAATAAATACACAAATTACGGTCATCAAATCAAATAAAGCTCCCTAATTTGTCTAGCTTACCTGACCCCGAAAAAGAACACAGGAACATAAATAACTACAACAAAATTGGATAATACTAATAGGCATATTGCTTTTTACTGAGATGATTACTCACAAAAACGGCGCTCTACAAATTATACAATTATTATTATCATTAAGCGCCTCCGCCCACTGAGGCAACTGAAAACCAACTAAAACCGGCTGTTTTCTCTGTCTTGATTGGTCAAAAAGCTTGTTTAACCATAGACGAATAACAATCAGCTGACAGCTGGCAACTAGCAACGGCCGCCCAGGGCAATCAACAGTGACAGTCGCAAGTCACCGCTTGCGTTACCATTGACAACGGGGTTTTGAGTGATTGTGTAGTGTGCGGGCCATCACATTGTCATACAAAGACAGTTGGCAGTTGAGAGTTTTCAGTTGCCTCAGTGGGCGGAGGCGCTAACTTCTCTAGTGATATTTTTCTCTCTCACTCTCTTAAGTGATATAGTAATAGAAAGAGACTTTATAACGGAGTTCTCAGCAGTAGAACCATTTTGGAGTTCCGATTAAGGTTTATCTTCTGGGAAATAAAACGTGTTTTATATTTGAATACATTAATCTGCTACGGTGCAGCCACGTATGAACTACAACATAAATAAGAATATTGTTACATATACATATTCTAAGCAAGAAGCCAAATCATGAGTTGTTAAATTTCTTATAATTCCTACGGAGATTATTATGAAATTTATTTTATGGGTGACAGCTTTCCCAAACAGCCAAAAAACGAATTCTTGTATAGAAGCATGTATTTTTCTATGTCCATACTTATAGGGAAAAGATAATTAATTTTCTGCCGGCAAGAAAAGAGAGTATTTATTATGAGATTTGGTGGTGGTTTTACTCCACAGAAAACATTAAGATTTGATTGATGTTCGCTTAAGCAGTTGGTGTTATTTTTTCTTAATAACTGTAGACTATATTATTTTGTACGATTTAATATATATCCTAAATAATAACGTTAAACAAATTTACTTTAGCAGCTTGTTCTGCCATTTTCAGAAATGTTTTCTCCGTAATTGAAATATAAGCCATTGTTTTATTAGACGTTAGCAAAATGATTATGGACATCGGTCAGCAGATCATATTTTTCTTACAACAGCATTTTTATGTGTTCTAATTCGAAAAGCCAAACAGATTTTTTTTTTCATTTCTTATGTAGAGATTTTTTTTTGTTACAAATAGGATCGTACGAAAGGGAAAGCAGTTGAAAATATTAAGGCTGTTCCCTTACATTGTACATCGCCTAACAAGCTCTATGATTATTCAGACTTACATATTATATTTAATAACATTAAATGTCATTATCAAAGAATTAGCAAAAAAAAAACAATATTTTAATACAAATATGATCACAATATACTTAAGTTTACTGAAAACTTATCTTATTACGTCAAAGAATAAATAATAATAACCAAAAAATAATAAATACAAATTTCATTCCTGAAAGAACGGATCTAAAATTAAATTTATTACTTTACGAATGAATGATCCTAATATTATAACATTAACCTTTTAAAAGCCAACATAGGAAAAATATATTTTTTCAATACGACGTAAACAATTTGACATTTCTCACCTTTCGTACGAACTCAATTTTTATAACATTTATTTTGTGATATATTACAAAAATTACATGAAAATAATTTAGATAAAACGATCTTCCTAATAATCACTCAAATGTATGTTTTCTACAATGGATTTATATAAAAAAATAATGAAAAAATAAAGACTCCGACTACGACTCCGTTCATATTATCACGCGGCGGCCATTTTGTCGGCCATCTTTGATGTCAGCCGCGTCTTCGAGATTGATTTGAAATATTGGGAGAGGCTAGACGCTATGCGATATTTCGTTACGTCAAGAACGAGAATGGCCCAAGCGATTCTGACCTTGTTCTTCACACAATTTTTTTATACATAAGGGACAAAATCGATTCAAAAATGCGGACCCGCCGGGGGGACTGCGGCCTGAGACTGGTGAATAAAATAAGTAAATTTATTTATTTCCCACTTGTGTATGTCCACAAGACTTAAACATTATACATGTAAGCCAATAGCAGTAACGTATTTATTAAACAATAAAAAAAATTACAAATAAATGTGAGGAAAACTTTATAGATATTTTGAAGTACCCCACGGAACAGATAATGTCTTATCATAATTACTTTCTCAGCAAATCGGTTTAACCGGTAATAACTCATTACAGGCACCAAAAAATTCAAATTCATCGGGGGTAAATATAATCATATAAATAAGACGGTTCGATGACAACTCAGAATCAAATCAACTCAACACCTCTATGAAAAAAAAAATAGAAATTAGCCCATAACCTGACCTAACGTAACCTATTTTACCAATTTTTTTTTTCACTTTTAATAACTTTATAAAGGAGATGTTGAGTTGAATTAATTCTGAATAATCCGGTCACCAAATAAGGCGCCCCAAGGTTTAGGTGCCCAAAGGCAACCACAGTTTAAAAAATGCCTTGAACGCAGTAACAACTGTCACAATAAAAAAAAACTAAGAACTTAATAATAACACTATTTTTGAAACTGATAATTCGTGGTGGAATTCCATTATAATAGTATAATAAAACAAATTTAAAACTTTTTCCACTTTTAATTTATTGACCGTAACCGGTTTCAGCTTGTCAAAGCCATCTTCAAACTGGTGAAAAATATTCTTAACCTAGGGATTTTATACAAAACATATTAGGGAGGGGGGAAGGAGGGGGGGAGGGAGGGGTGGTCTACAGGGATTTTATTCAATTATGGATTTTATTACATTTGTTGTTAAGTGGTCTTGAGTGTCCAACTATCTAATTATTTTTTTGGTTATTCCCAGTAGGCTAATTACATAGGGTTGGTAGCTTACATACTTTAATATTGTTTGGGAAATACCTTACAAGTAATGTGAATTATTAGCACCTAATTTTATTGCTGTCAAGTCTATTATTAATTACAATCTTTATTATATTTATGATGTTATGGAATTTTTGGTTTAACCAATTGATTTTATAAAGGGAGATACGTTGGAGTAGGATTATTCTTATAATGGACCTAATACAAACAAAGTACATATTTTACTTGGAACATATATGATAGAAAATTACAATGGATACAATAGTGCAGATTTTGCAAATGATTCTAATTTCTTATTCATTACAAATGTAGGGTCTACTTTTTTTGTTAGGCGGGTTATTTCTAATGACTCTTATTACAAGTGTGGAGGACTTTAATATCTCTGTCTTTATCAAACGAATGTTGGTTTTCTAATAGGTGTGACGCTACATTCGACAATTCACCTTTATCATTCACCCAATTTGTGAAATGTTCTTTTATACGGGTTTTGAATGATCTTCCCGTTTGGCCTATATAATATGACGGGCAATTAGAGCAGTTCACTTGGTAAACTCCTGAGTTTTCCAGTTTTTCTCTCTTATCTTTATTATTAATTAAAATTCTCCCTAGAGAATTTACATTATAAAATGCTGTTCTACATTTATCGTTATTAGTCAATCGAGATATTTTTGTGGATATTTCGCCAATATAAGGAATTTTAACCCATTGTTTTGTGATTTCAATTTTATTTACGAGGCCTTGTGACATGATTGCTAATGTTATTTTTTTATTCTTTTTCTTTAATAAACTATCAATAGTTTCGCTTTTATATCCATTGTTCTTTGCTATTGTTTTTATAATATTTAATTCATTTGTATAATTTATATAATTCAAGGGCACATGTAAAAGTCTGTGAATGAGTGAATAGAATACTGATAATTTATGTGAAATGTGGTGTCTAGATGTTTTGTGTATGATGTTATCACCATATGTTGGTTTTCTGTAGATTGAAAATTCTCATTTATTATTAACGATTTCGATACCTATGTCAAGAAAATTAATCTTATTTCCCCCCATTTCCATTTTAAATTGGATAACAATAAGTCAATTTTTTTTGTTCTCACATTTCGGTTAATAAATTGCATTACATAAATGGCTATAATTTAGATTATCAATTGGAAATTGAAATTTATGAGCTTTAATTGTTAGGAATTAATGCTGTATTCTTTCAATATTTTGTGATTGATGATTGTGTAAAGGTGGTAAGACCTTTGGATGATCTTACTGCAAAAAAAGCTTTTTAAAAGCATTTATATAAGTACCTACCTATATAGGATGGAAAGCTCTATGATTTTTTGTAAAAGCTCCCTTGAAACATACACCGAGATCGGGAAACGGCAAACCATACAGTGCAACAAGGCATATCGATGCGTCTAATAAAGCCTTGCAGTTACGAGAAAAATAAATCTCCAATGCGGTTCTCGGCAATTTCCAAACAATAAATTCGAATTTATATCACAAGAGCACTCCTTGCGGGCCGCCTACGCCAGAGGTTGCCGACCTTTTTGGATGCCTATTTTTCATGTATATTTTGTTCAACGCCTCTACCATCAATATTCTATCTGAACCACTGGAGCGACAGAGCAATTAAAATATTTTTTCCTGGATTGCTAAAGGAAAAGTTTTCCGCCCAAATTAAAAAAATCATATCTCGGAATTTGAATATGGAGACATACAAACTGATTATAGTTCTATGTAGCCAATGAATTCCCCTATCTTTTATTTATTATCACATATTTGTAGGATTTATATTAAAAGAAAAATCTTTAATCTTAAAACATTTTAAAAAATTTAGAGAATATTTATTTTGTTATATTTTGAAAGTACAATATATTATAATATAGTCGTTTTAATAAAAAAAAATTTTTTTTCATTTTGCCACATTTTGGCAACAAAGCAGTCCGAGATTTTGGAAATAGTGCCATAATGTGGCAGAAAGCGCGCGAGTGGTTAATTTAAAAAAATGCGAAACAATAAATTGTAGGTCATTCGAAATAAATTACATTGGATCGGAACAAAACTTTTACAGACGTGAAAATTATCATTAAAATTTGATAAATTGTTCAAATTCTGTGCAATAACCCTTCCTAAATGTTTGCCCAATCATAGAGCATAGCGAAGTCCTGTTGTAACTCAGCCTTTTAGCATTTCATCCGATTGTAAATTTGTTTGTGTGTTCTGCCTCCGGTTCGAGATAATGGCCTTGTTGAATACTATAGTAAGTATATAATACTATACTATGGCGAGTTTGCAAGAGCGCGAATCATACCTTCATTTGTTTGTTTTCATTCCATTTCTTAGTCAGTTTAAAAAAATAATATTGTCATTGAATAGATGTTTTTTTTTGTTATGCAAATTGTATTATTCCTTATTTAAACTAATTGGATTACGTACATATTTATTTATTTATTTTATATTACAGAAACAAACAGTACATTGGTTACAGTGATGAGACAGTTTACAGATATTAAATGAAATATTTTATGGTGGGTACCTATGATATGTTTCTTTGAATGTCTTATTTGTAATTACCAGGTGATGAGCGTAGTGTATAAGTGTGTGAGTGTATGTGTGAGTATGTTTTTAGGTGTGAGAAGTGTATGCGCATTGAATAGTTTATATCATAGACATGTTTATATCATTGACATGATGCTCTTTTTAAATTTGGGCAGTGAATCAGAGAAAATGTCAATGTTAGAATTTAGGCAAATATTATTGAATGTATGAAGAGCACGGTTAATTGGCAAATTAGTTGCTGCATTTGTTTTGTAATTAAGCGTGTAGAATAGTGCAGTATGTCGTGTACGTCTTAAAGGTATATTGAAATTAATTAAGGATAGTAGTTCGGTACAGTCGATATTATTATTTAAAATTCGGTTAATAAATGTAGGGTGTAATATTATATGGTTTATAATAATTAAAAGGGTACATACAAATCTTTTGATTTAAGAATAAATTTTTGTTAAGATTCATTAAATAAAAGAAAATCAGGAACATACTTATTTAGACTCGATTTCCACTGTTCACGGAATAAGTAGTTTACCCTTTAATCTCTTCTATTTTAACCTCTTTTAACCATTTCTCCTGTAATTTCTACGGTAACTACAACACTTAAATATTTGTTTGCGCTGAGGTAGGAACCGATTCCCTAACCTTCCTGCCGATAAGCAAATACGTAGACCATAAGTCAGCTAACGAGCGCTTATCACATTCGATAAAATTGTAAAATACTTAAGTACACCGAGATCACAAGTTTTTCAAACCAGAAGAGTGGAAACCCTTAGGGAATTATGTGGGTCCCATTAATAAGTTAGTAATATTATTTAAAAAGGAGAATATACATTTAGAGGCATTCTATAAAATAAAGACAGATATCAAAAATTAAAAACTTATTTTGATCAACGCAATCGTGATTTTTACTATCTTTTATATTATGAGAAGTAACCAAATATTACAGCATTACATTTGTAAAAGGATAAATCTCAATTAAAAAAAATAAAAGCAGTTATTAGAACAGAGATATAAACGAATTATTAGAACAAATAATTTCTTCGTTTCTTGTTGCTAACAAATTTCAGTTTGAAGTTGTAAAATAATATTTTTTTTTGCAATATATATTATTTTTTCCTACTGTTATTCATAATATTCAAGTAAACCATACTAAACATTTTATAACGAATTCGTTTGGATATTAAGGAATTTCTTATTAGAAGAACAATCATATTTAAGAATTAAATTGTTCACCGAAATTAAGATTTTCTGGAAAATCCTCTAAAACAACAGTGGTTGAGTGGTCATCGCGTTTGGGTCTCACCCAGGCGTTCCGCGTTCGATTCCTCGGCTGGGTAAGTCCTCCATCACATTACAAGCAACATCTTCCGCATAGTGTTGTGGTAGTAGGAGATTTTCAAATGTTGTTGGGTTATTCAGAATGTTTGTCTCTCTTTAAAAAATAAAATAAAATTTCCAACTGTCTGTATTTGAGTTGGTGTGGGTTAACTTTTTATGCTGAACTATGTTCAAATATTCCATCAATTTTCACAATGTTCAAGTAATAACTCTTGAGCCAAAACGTAGGTATGGTTTGAATAAACTCCACACAGATGAATTAAAGTTTTATTTGTTCGTCGATCTATCTTTTTCCGTCCTCATAAAATGTTTTTGCGAATACCCTGTCTATTCACTGAAACTTAAGAGCTTATTATTTATTCAGTGGACTACTTACAATCTATCAATTTTTATTTGTAGAATAAGAAGTACTTAAACATTATTTAATATGAATATTTTTTACTTTCTTTTCTTACATTACACTTATCACGTGTGTGCTAGCTAGAACTATAGTAATTAAACATGTGCGGATGCTCTTACGATCTAGTACCTACTGTGGCTATATTCAGAAATCTATGAATAATTGTGAGCATTGTAGAAATATGATGCCACATTATTAGAAAGCTTATCCGGAAAACTTTTGTACACAACCAAATGGGTTCTTTTTCTTAGAAAAATGAGGCATAATAGAGTAGTAAAATATTGTTTTACATAGGTAGGTTCACACATTTACCACAATACATATATTAAGATTATTTAAAAAATAATAAAATAGAATAACAGTTGCAGCATAAAAAAATCATATTATTATTATCCGGAAGATATAAAAAAATCATAAAAAGTCGTTTATTGAAACCACAGCGGAAAGTAAGCTATAGAAAAGCATTTTTTTAAAGTAAGTACCTAAAAATATATTTATGTTATATAATAATCATTTATTCCAGAATGTAGGGGTAGTGCAATAGGAAACATTCCATGGTACAAAAATCAGATACATAGAATAGAATAGAAAGAAAAAAGGAGTGATAATCTTACTAATCTTACTAATATTATAAACGCGAAAGTTTGTATGGATTTATGTATGTTTGTTACTCTTTCACGCAAGAACTACTGAATGGATTTTAATGAAACTTTACAATAATATAGCTCATACATCAGAAGAACATATAGGCTATAATTTATAAAGCTAGCTTTTATTTTCAATGTATTGAAAATAATAATTATTGTTTAATAGAAAATGTCAAAATTTGAGAATGACATTTTGCAAAACAACGATTGTGAAATCAAAATTCTATTTTAGAAAATATTTAATTTAGGGAATTTATTTGAAGTACTCGCCTAATACTTTGAATCGAATCAATAATTTTACATATTTTAAATAAATAGGTAAAGAATTTTGGTATAAACATAGATGGGACCTAGGAAAAGAAAATAGATTACTCAAAGTACTAATTCTAGGCAGATGAAGTCGCGGGCAGAAGCTAGTATAATATATAATATTAAATACAAAAAAAATGCAAATATCAGTTTACGGAACATATTAGACAGTCTCCAGTCGGACCATCAGGCACTTTCTCAGTAAGCGGAATAGTTGGCGAGCATTATCATAAAGGACTTTTAGCGTATGCCTTTGGGAAGCATTATAATCTATCCATAGTTCTGATGAAACAGCGATGTGCAGAATGCGTTGAATAGTATCCTTTTGACGTTTGTACGGCAATGTACATTTGTAAGTGAAAACCCCTTGACAACATAACTGCTCTAATGGATATCGTCTTTGTCTTTGTATTTCCTCGATATGTTTCTGGTCGTATTATAGTATATCCTATTTATTCTACGGTAACATCCATTTTCCTTCGGTCTAACCATACGGAGGGCATTTTTACATTTAAAAACCACAATGATCGATTTGGACGAATTATAGGTATACAAGTTTATGCTTTTTTGCAAACTAGCTTATGCGACTTTGTCCGCGCAAGATTAGTACTTCGATTAGCCTATTTTCTTTTCCTAGGTCCGATCAATATTTATAGATACCAAAATTCTTAACCTATTTATTTTAAATTTCAATAATTCTTGATTCGATGCAAAATATTAGGCGAGTACTTCAAAAAAATTCACTGATGTAAATATTTTCTAAAATAGAATTTTGATTTAACAATTATTGTTTTGCAAAATGTCATTCTCAAATTTCGACATTTTCTATTGAACAATAATAATTATTTGTAATATATGGAAAATAGCTAGTTTTATAAATTATGGCCTATATGTTATTCTGAAGTATGAGCTATATTCTTGTAAAGTTTTATTAAAATCCATTCAGTAGTTCTTGCGTGAAAGAGTAACAAACATACATTCATCCAAACAAACTTTCGCGTTTATAATATTAGTAAGAAGATCTTCACATATTTTAAGTAGTTTCTTAAGTGCGGTAAGTGATGGTACTTGAAGAACAATTACATAAAATAATAATATTCCACTGTTAATTCACGGTTCAGCACTCTCTTAAAAAATTATTTCACTGGAACAAATTTGAAAATTTAAATTTACGTAAAATTCATCAAATATTTTACAATGTTAACATTCCGTTAAACACAATTTTTTTCTGGGAAAATAGTGATTTAAAACTGTGCTACAATATTCTCCCTTTTTTAAAACCAACAGAGTATTTGCAGTGTTGTCGAAATAAATTATTGTCCTTTTATTTTTCAGGTTGACGAATTTCCTATACCGCTTTAAAACATTTCACTTTCGATTTTCCACCAAAACGGTATAGGTACCTATACATTATAATTTAATACATGTACTTTTCACGTGGAGGGCGTTTGCAATACAGTCAACTTTCGTATGGGTAGTCCCGGGTTCTGATCACAATTCTGCTTTGCTCTGTTAGAGTCATCATTTTTAATTTGGGAGGCGGAGATGGGTTCCGCCGCTCAGGAACCATTTATTGGTTATACCAATACCTCTGCCATAGGTCACCCTAAATGGTTCACTACGTTTGCTGACTTAGTTGGCGTGCCCGGGTTCATGGGGTGAGGTTTGTCTGGGTCTTGGCAGTGGATGCGTCTAACAAATCAAATCAGCGTTAAACAAATGCGCGGCAAGTTGGATTGGGAGAGACTGCTTAAATGATACATTTGACCTCTCCAACACGACTCCATCGGAACAACAGTGGGAGGAATAGATTAGATTCATACATTCGTCACTCCTGGACACACTGACCCCCAGATTCCTACCCACCCCTCATACCTTTTTCCTTCTAAGTACTTCCTCCTCTTCCTTTCCTAAAAAGACCCTACATAATATATGATATCCCCAAATTCGTTGTTGGTTTTTGGGGTGTTATGCCGTGTTGCGCTACCTCTTTCTTTAGCCGAAGTCGGATCTGCCGGATCTGCCCTGATGATGGACACTGCAACGCTGTCCGAAACGTCGGCTAAAGAAGGAGGTAGCGCAACATGGCATAACACCCCAAAACAAACAACGAAAATGCTTTTGGCCGTGAAAATCTAAAAACGTATCTAGCATCCCCAAAGATGACATTGGCCCTGAGAGAAATTATTTTCCTCATGGCCTCCCGTTTAGAGCTAATGTAAAAAATAATCAAAATCGGACCATTGAGGAATAGTTTATGAATAATTAAAAAAATCTTAAATCTGAAAATTTAACATTTTCAGTATTTAAATATTACTCGAAATCGGCGAAAATGTCCCTTCATCACTTGTAAATGAAATCCAATTAAAATCGTATATAATGTTTTACAGGGTCTTTTAAAGCACGATACTTTTCAGGGATTTGCCTGCTCTTCTAATAAAATGGTTCACTTACCTCGTTTTGAAGCATGAAAGCTATCCTGCGGGGAGATCTTTTCAATCTGCGCGAGAAGCTTGGATCTGGGGAGTATCGTCCTGTCGGAGTTAATCCTCTCAACGGCATATCGGAACGCCACTTCCTGCTTATCGTCAGCAGGGTGAAACAGGCCACCTGAAAACAAACAAATTCGGCATTGTTTAACAACTAGCTGAATTAACCAGCATCACCTGGATATTATTCCTCTTTAAATGGTAGGAAAAGGTATTGGGGGTGATTTTTCAAAATCCTATCTCTCTCATTCCAACAATTATATCATTTGGACGTGTTGTTTAACGCTGAATCCGTCCATGGTGATTTGGCAAAACAGACTGAACAAATGACAGCCAATTTGATAGATGTTACTTCAACAATATGGCCGCTATCAACTGTCAAAGTTCTGAAGTCCCTATTGGAAGACCCTGTACTTATATCTGCTGGCTTCTTGAGTGGAAATCAGCTGCAAAAATATTTTTACTAATAATGATGCCGTGTCCCCGAAAGAGTGGGCAGTCAGGATTTACAGCCGAATTGCTAAGCATATTTGGAATAAAAAAGTGGATGTCGTCTTTCTATATATTTTTTCTATTATATATATTTTTCAATTAAAAACGAATAACATGTTTGTAAATAAGAAATAACCTTTCTCATCATATATGCTCTCCATCTCGCTCCCCACGAAGAAAAATAATATTCGAAAAAACGATCATTTTAATAGTAAAAACGGTTAAAAACCGGACTGAAGTTCTTACGGACAAATTAACAGGGTTTCAATATTTATTGGCGGTAACATGTAAGAATAATTTGTCGGTATACGTAATTTCGTACGTATTCCAACAAATTATTCTTACATTTTCCCGCCAATAAAAATTGAAACACTGTTAAATTGTTTGTAAGAACTTCAGTCCCGTTTTTAACCGTTTTTAATATTAAAATTATCGTTTTTTCGAATAACATTTTTCTCCATGTGCAGCAGGACCACATAGATAAGAAAGAGTATGTATCAAGTGATCTGTTGCGATGTGTGGAAGAAAATTTTTTTTTATTTAATTTAAAAAAAAAAGTCATAAGACAGCAAATCACAACTTTTTTACAAACATGCTTAAGAATCAGGTACGTTGCTATACGAAACACCATATGTACCAAGACCCGCAAATACCAAGCAATAAAAGAATTCAATAATATTTAATTCGATACAATAACAAAAAATGAGAAATATAATTCGATACAATAACAAAAAACCAATCATTATTACATAAAGAATATTGTGATGAATGTTGTGCTCACCTATAATTAGAAACATCATTACAACCATGTATAAATGTAAATTACTGTAAAAATTATGTGATGTATTCTGTTGGCGAGCCAATAAATAAATAAATAAAAAATGAAATTACGAAAAAACTCGGAAACAAAATTAAAATGTGGATTAGAACAAAAAAGACAAAAGATGGATTGAAGAACATAAAGGCAATAAAAAAATTGTAACAATTAACAACTGTAAAACGAGGGCCTCAGCAAATGTAATCATATAATCAAATATAATATCAACTATAATCAAATCGACTGTCCCCAATAACGTAATTTTGCGGTGGAGCTGTTTAAAGTATCATTTTTACTATTTGAGATCAAGAAGAACAGAGGTGTTTTGATCATCTAAATCTAACATATATTATACAAGCCAACAATTTTTTTGCAGATCCGACATAACTCTTCGGGACCATCGAAATAATGTTTTAAAATATTTAAAGTTATTGTATCAAATAAATATACAAATAAAGAATTTATTATTTACGCTAAACTTACCCGATGTTGTGTTTTACCTTACCCAATAACATGCTCCCTTTATTGTGCCTTGCTACACATTTTACGACCATTATTATAAGCGTTTACTGTAATATCATGTGGGTCTTAAATTTCATACGTTATTTATATCTGAAGCGTGTTCTATTAGATTAGAGTTTTTACTATGTATTCGAATAAAATTACCCCAAAGAATCCAACGTGGTAATTTTGACTTTATATGTTGATTCTGTACCAGATGTTGACTGATTACGACACAACACCCTATTAAATTCATTTACAGGGACAAAGACAATCACAGCTTCACATTAACACAAGAATAAAATATAAACATAATATATTATACGAACACCGGCTGGTAGGCTTTTAATAATATTTTAGAAGTTGTTTTTTATGTCACTGTTTTTGTAAATACTTAAGAAATAAAATAATTTATGGAAATATAAACTTTATGAAATAAAGCAAACAACAAAAACATTAACACAAACTATGATTAAAAATAATACCTAAAAGATCACGCAGATGTTTATCACGCCTAACTGATACTAAATTTGATTTACTATACAACACACCTGTTTTTCATTCAATGTAACAAAAATAGTAGAAGGTTTGTACATAGGTCCATTTGTGTCTAGAAAAATAATAGTAATGGATAAAATTACATTTATATTGAATAGAATTAAGATGAAATATGGTAATAAATATCATCATGATTTACATTAACCTTTTAATAAATCAGTAAGGTCCAGTGGCGGCCCGTGACTTTTGGGAGCTAGAGTGCTAATATTAACAAAAATGGCATTATTGATGTCGTTGTAGCCGAAAAATATTTTTTATTTTTTTTTCGAAAATTTATTTTTTGTATGAAGATTTTCAAAAATTTTAGTTTTGCCGTGAGCCGCACAGATTTCCTGAAAATCTTCATACAAAAAATAAATTTTCGAAAAAAAAATAAAAAATATTTTTCGGCTACAACGACATCAATAATGCCATTTTTGTTAATATTAGCACTCTAGCTCACCAAAAGTCACGAGCCGCCACTGGTAAGGTCAATATAATATATTGATGTACAGGATATTCAGCGGTTTATGGAATTTAAAAAAAGTTGCATACAAATCTGCCAAAAACTCAAATCTCAATTATTTTAATCCTTTATTTGACAAGACGGGATAACTCATGATTACTTCATCTGAAATTGAAAAATATTTTGTTTTGTTAGTAGGTTAGTATAGCTCGGGCTTGAACGAAGAATTTAATAAAAAAATGCATACAATTCGGCCAAAAACTCAAATTTCATTTTTTTAATCCTTTGTTCAACCACGAGCTATTTTAACCTTTAAAAATAAAAACATAGCTTTCAATTTCAAATGAATCTGTCATGAGTTATCCTGTCCACCGCAAGGACAATTTTTTAAGGATCTTCGGAAAACAGGTCCCTTCAAATTTATGGATGAAAATTTTATGAAATATTATTTAAATGCTGCACTTTCATGTAATAAAAATTTTAAATACCTAAAACAATTATGTTAAAAAAAAAACTTTTTTCTAACCTTCGAAACCTAAATAAACCTTAAGAGACGTACTTGACTTTCTTTAACTAGTGATTCCTGAGATATTTTGGAGTAAAAATGTAAATTATATTTAGTCTCCAGTGGCTTTTTAGATATATTTTTTCCACAACATCTAATAAAATTGTATAACCTGTCATGAAATCACCATTTACGCACGCTACTTTCTAAAAAACTTATAGATTGCCTAAAAAATAGATATGCTACAGATGGGTAGAAAACATGTTTTGTATAATATTATTTTAACGCAAAACAAAAATATTATACCCAGTAGGTACTTAAATGTGCAAATGATTTATTTATTGCAAAAACCAATCCAGAAGGTATGCTGGGTAGTTTGATGCACTATTTTCAATAATAATTGACAATTTAAATAATGGTATAAAAAAAACATCTAGAAGAAAAGACAAGGAGGTATGCAAAAACTAATTAATTAAATAAATAATATTTTATCTTAAATTTTCTTTCAAAACTTCTCCAAAGATTAATATGTAAATTAGTCATTATTTAAATAATAACGCAGACACCATCTTGGAAAACAAAGGAAGTTTTACAACTTAGAACTCGGTATGGTAAGCAAAAACGAGGACGATATGTGATAGAGATAATTCTACAGAGGTTTTATTCCTTGCGCCACTCTCTTCTCCCTTTGAACGATTGCGGTATATTACAGGACATCCCCAATAAACCCACTATTACTCGGCACAAATTCTTGTTCGCAATCCCAAATCCTTTTCTTATAAATACAATTTTGTCTCTCAATCAATCATAGCCGGCATTATTCAACACCGCATTGGGACGCCGAGCACAGTACCATTTACCTGGATTCCGGCGCTAATCACCTTTTAGTCCGGCCGATCCTCTCCCGATCCCTGGCAATCCTTGTCACCGGGACCGCCGGATTAAGCCTAGGGACTTCATCATTTATAATGGACCGCAACCAAAAGGAATACCAAATTGTAAGGGTCCGTTCATATCTGCGGGCGTGGTTCAGACAATGCCTTTTTATATAGCTTATCCAAAGGCGGGAATACCCTTTCTTACATTGCTGATAATCGGTATCTACTCAGGTAATTCGTAATTATGATAATTTAAAGTTAAGCGGTTTTGCTTTTGAAATTGGGTGAAAATCAGAAATTAATTCTTTATTAGGAGGGGTTTTAATATTTTTCATAGAAAATGTGCTATTTTTCAGGGAAATTTTATCCGATAATTTAAAATAAAAATAGTGTTAGGTATGTGCTCTATTTTTTGGCATATTTTTACTTTGACGTCGGTTTAGGGATGTATTTATTTATTAAATAATCTTAACTTAGCTCCCATCGTTGTGTGTGTTAATAATTTAAGAAACATATATATAAATAAAATTTACAATTTTTGTCAAACATAATACAACATGAATAATTTCAGTTTTGTTTTTTTTCAATCACTGACAAAATGTGAGTATTTGGAGGTGGATGTACTTTTTTAATTCCTTAATATAATAAAACGCATTTTCTATTTTTATACGCATGATCAAAAATGGATATGGAAATAGGTTTTAACCTAATGTTTTTTTGAAAATTATATTGAAATTTCGGAATGTTACAAAGACTCGTGGATGTATCACGTATACACCAATGTCATTTTTAATTACCAGTTCTTATTTACGCTTTGATAACATGTGTTCTATTAGGTAATAGCCAATTTGATTATAATTATTTATTTATATTATACCATAGCCAATATAGTCTTCTATCACCATGTGATGTACATATTATATTAATGGAACAGTAAAGAAGATATAAAATTAGCTATAGAAATTTAAAAACAGAATTAAAATGCAGGAAAATAATATATTATAAACTCACAAGTAATATTATGTAATCATTCTGTAGTACCTTCCTATTATTAAGTTTGTTTAAGGAAAAAAAATAATCAACGTGATTGGGAAATGCCAGAAACCTTAAGTGAAAACTTTTTCAAAAGTGTTAATTTTTCAGATTGTAGTTGGTACCCTGTTAATGCTTGAGCAAAGTGAAATAACCAATTACACTCGTGGTTTTACACAAGATAAGTGTTTTATTTTTATGTTCATTTTTTTATCCAAATCCCTTTCTGTTTCGGCTAAGATGTTTACAGGGCAAAGCATTTCGCTTCCATTTAAATCTGTATTTGTAAGTAGGGGCATAGGCACTTACGGGAGCCGATGCGAGGACTCCTTCACTTGCAATTCATTCTATTTTCACTCCGAAATCGCTATTAGGTTCTTTCAACCGCCTGCCAACTGTATACGAACGTCAGCTGCTTGTTGTTAGTTTACTTTGTGTGGATAATTGAATTCGAAACATCAGACGCGATTGCGGTACAAGCAAAATGCTCTTTTTGTCGAGTCACGGAGACACTCACCGGGATGACGAGGAAACAAGGAATCAAATTCTTGTCATATAATAAAAATTAATATTCGCAATAAGAAAGCAAAATAACTAGCCGTATTGTTATTTATAAAGAGGCGCAAAAACCCTTTCCTTGTTATCAAAATTAATAATATTTTGCCTATTATGATCTGCTTATGTTATAATCAGCCTAATGGATTACTGTCCCCTTTGATCGGCCTAATGATGCATTGGGCAATGGTAAATTTATGTAATCAGCGTATTTATGCCACAAAAGCGGGTACTGATTTACGCGATTTATAATAATATGTTAATTCAAATAAAGAATGTCATAGATAAAAACTGTTTATAACCACGTGTATACAGACGTCTCTGCCTTCAAAACCACTTAAACCCAGGTCAAGACACTGACTTAAATTGGCGTTATATTTAAATAAGTTTCTCGTTTAATTCTTTGAGAAGCAATCACGTTTCTCTTTTAACTACTTCAATAAAAGATAAAAAAATGACATAATAATACTTTCAATCCTGCTCATTGTCTTGTTGCACATTGCCAAGATAGTGATTAATTTATAATAAACCGTAAAAACCTCCTCCTCTTATTTTCCTTATCTCTATTAATCACTTATCCTTCAATTCATTGTCATTCCTAGAACAGTGTGAAATATTATTTTGGAAAAAATAATTTTGAATACGTTGAATTTTTGTAATAATTATTACTCCTATTAATTCTTAAGATTGGTTTACAAACTACGTATATAAATTATCTTATTTTTTAAGTAACGTACTTGACTTACTTTAACCAGTGATTTCTGACATTATTTTGAGTAAAAAATGCAAATGAAATTTTGGTCTCCGGTGACTTTTTAGATGTCTTTTTTCTTCAAAATAAAGGAAAAAAAATTCTTCCACATGTCGTCACTGGTCTCTAAGCCAAGTAACCAACCAACCCCTCACCCCGCCCCTAACTTCCCAATACCTACTAATTTCTATGTTTTTGTAAAAAATTTAGTAACATTATTAACTTCAAATGATGTCAGGAATCACTGGTTAAGGTAAGTCAAGTACGATGCTTAACATCCTGAATATAATTTTTGGATCGAAAAAAAAAGTTTTTTTGGGTTCTCTATGTGATGGAATTTCATCAGTTTCCCGCTAGTGCAAAAGGTTTCCGTATATTTTTATTTTTAAAACACATATAAAACGAATATCGAAAACGAATATAAAACAAGAATCATCAAAGTAAAATTAAATTTCACTGTTGGACGGAATTAAAAATAATGAAGCCTTCACTTAACACAAATTGTAATTAACCATGATTAACAAAAAATAATGAAAACGTAATAACCCATCCAAAAAGTATTTTCAGAAAAGATTTAATATACTGTGTATGTAGGGTAGGGTGTAAGTATTAATTTATTGATCTGTTCACCACGGTTCTGGTTAGTAATCGGACTTTCCGATCACGTTGCGGCTTAAATTCAGTGTTATTGAATCGTCTAACATTCCGACCGCGTTTCGTTCTCGCGAGCATTACTGTTAGTTTGGAAATGTGATCATTCAAGACTGGAACCAATAATAATATCGACTGTGAAAAGACCAAACGGGATAAACCGTATCTACATTTGATTATATTCTCTGTTCACTGAGAAGGTTTAAAATTCAAATGTTATCACTGAGAATTTTCGCACACGTGCAAAGTGATGTAATGTAATCTTAAAACTAACTGTCACACCATTTTCTCGTAGGGATAGAAAGGATAGACCACCAAGCAACTCGGTTTTGGCACACTCCTCGCTTTATTTTCATATATACCCTTCCTTTTATTAGTCTGCCTCTTGACATAGCCCGACTCAAGTATTTAGTTCATTTGATGGTGCAATGTCATCCTGTGGCGTATGCTTATTTCTCTACTATTAACAAATCGCATTATATATATATGTATAATATATATTCTCCTTACTCTCATAGGAATGGAAAAATCATTCTGATCGTAATAAAAATGAGGTGATATAAAAAAATGCAAGGTAGTTTAAAACGATTTTTTTTAATGCAATAATATTATTGAATTTATAAAAAACAATTTATTTTTAAACAGGTTCTGCTATGTAATTATTATTGCGCATGGTAGCTATTTCGTCTTCTCAAGGCATTATCAAACTTTGGGTAGCCCACTTACAGACGATACATTTATACTATTTCTAGATAGTTATTTTTATTTCAATTCCTAGTATCCTTATTGATTTCAGAATAAAATGTTTGAAATTATTAATGGTTATTACCCCTTATGTAAAGTTTTCCCAATTACTGTATTATTTAAATTTGACTGAAGGTCGTTATATTAGTTATTCTTAAATGATCTCTCAGGGGGTTATTTTAATAGCATATAATTAAGTATTCCTTAATGCACTCATATTTGCACTAGGCTTGAACGGTGATCAGAATGTTCAGTGGAAACTTTTTAAGTGTATGAATATTGAGTACAAACTTTTCATCGGATGTTAATTCCTCACATGATAATTCATCATGTCTCGAAGCGTCGAAAACTGATAATTGGGGTTTTTAACCTTAGGTTAGGTTAGGTAAGGGTAGGTTAGGTTAGGTTAGTTTAGGTTAGGTTAGGTTAGGTTAGGTAAGATTAGGTTATGTTAGGTTAATATGAGTTATGATGTGATGAATTATCATGTGAGGAAGTATCGTGTTTGAATAAATTTAATATGGGAATTCAGACGCTGAGATCTCATAGTCCGATTAGACATGGAACTGGCTTGAACATATCTAATAGGGGCGAACGAATAATATTTATTTGTTCATTTATTCAACTGCTCTAAAAGATTCAGTTTACGGCCTTTATTTTGTAGACGTAATGGAGTTGGTTTATTATTATCACTAAGCGAGTGATTTTTATCTAGGAGAGTTGAGGAAAATTGTGAATGTATTTTGTTATTATTTAAAACAAAAATAATATCTGTTCTTTCAACCTAATATTAAAGGACCGGCCAGTTTGTCCAACATAAAGAGCGATGCATTCTTTAATAATAAGTTCAAAGAACACACACGATCTTTTAAAAATAATAATAAAATACAGTCACAATTTGCCAAACCTCTCCTAGATAAAAATCACTAACTTTGTGATACTAATAAACCAACTCCATTACATGAACAAAATATAGGCCGTAAACTGAATCTTTTAGATTTTTTTAATGGTAATGGATGGAAAAAGAAGGCTGAATAATCCTTATTCAGCGAATGATCTTTTAAGGATACCTATTGACTGATAAATGTATTAGAGTTGGCTGTACCTAGAAAAACTCTTTACAAACGGGCTATAACATATTTTTGTGAAAGTGTGAATAAAAAAAAACCCATTGAGCGTTTCATTTCCTCTTTGAGAAGACAGTCACAGTCAAATACATTTTATCGCTTTGAACAAAAACCTTAGAATTTTCACGACCTAGAAACCCATTATTACATGAAGTTCGTGGAACTGATTGAGAGAAAATGAATTGGCAGCGATAGAGCAAAAGGTTTGATAGAAGTCTTTAAATTGAACGTCCCTAGTGAAAAGTTCTATTGAAGATCCGATCAGAACCACTACCATTGATATTACTTCAGTTCTTTTTTTTTCGTCTTTACTAAATCCTTTTCTACCACTGTTGGAAAAATGCCAATAAACCTTGATTAGGAGAGAGGACCTGTCACGTAAACCCTTTGTTCTTTTTAAATGTAATTTTTTTTTTGATTTTACATTAACTCCACACAGGAAAATAATTTCCCTCAGGGTCTACATCATCTATGAAGATGTTGCGTGGAGGGTCTTTTTGAGGAGAGGAACCTCTTGAAGAGACCAGCGTTGTAAGAGACAGAGGAAACGCAGAGGACGGAAAATCATTCCACAGCCGAGCTGTTGAATTCAAGAACGAGTCGTAAAAACGACCCGTCGTCGTGTGACAAATGTCAATCATGTACATATGTAGGGCGCGAGTTTGGCATATTTCCCGACTATGAACCGGTACCGAGGAGATCAATGATGCTAGTTCCTCCTAACATCTTCCATTGAAACACCGGTAGAACAAGGACAGCATTCCCACCCGATGCCTGTGCTCTAGAATGCAATCCGTTTGTTAAGACGGGAGAATCTATCATACGGACCTCCCGTTTCTGCACAGAGTCGAGGGTTTTTCTTTCAAGTATTGTGGGGTTTCACATCAGTGCTGCAGTGGTGGCTGCTAAATTCAACCGTAGGGTGCACTTACGATTTGTACAGCAGTTCTATACTATTAAAGTATCTGCGGGCCCTATTCAGTAGGCCAGTTTTATGAGGCCAGCTTAACTTTATTCAACTTTGTAAATTTTATCTATACTTAATTATTATATTATAATTGACGAACGTTTGTCTGTCCCTGATGTGGTTGAATTAAAAGTTAATATCACATCACGTCATAAAAATTAGGTTTAATTAACCACTCGAGCGTTTTTTGCCACATTATGGCACTATTTCCAAAACCTTGGATTGCTTTGTTGCCAAAATGTGTCAAATTTAAAAAAAAAAATTTTTATTAAAACGATTTTATAATATCATTGAAGAAGAAGATAACAATAATAATCTAATTTTTTAAAATATGAAAATGTCAAGACACAGAAAAAAATAATGGTCGCAACTGGGACTCGAACCCAGAACCTTACGACTTACCGGGACACACACCTCTACTAATTGGGCCACTAGGTTCTAGGATCTGGGTTCGAGTCCCAGTTGCGACCATTATCTTTTATTATTTCTCTGTGTATTGTTCATTTTCATATTTAAAAAAAATAGATTATTATTGTTATCTTCTTCTTCAATGATATATTACATTGATGGGACTAACCTTCAAAAGTTGAAAAGAGAGTTTTTCTTAAAAAAATAAAAATGATTATATAATATATTGCACATTCAAGATATAACAAAATAAATATTCTCTAAATTCTTTAAAATGTTTTAAGGTTAAAGATTTAATAATATTTTTTTTATAAATCCTACAAATATACGATAATAGACAAAAGATAGGGGAATTCATTGGTTACATAGAACTATAATCAGTTTGTATGTCTTCATATCCAAATTCGGAGGTATGATTTTTTTAATGTTGGCGGAAAAATTTCCTGTAGCAATCCGAGAAAAAATATTTTAATTGCTCTGTCGCTCCAGTGGTTAACAAAAGTAAAGAACTAAAGAAAAGTCTTGAACTAAATGTCTTATTAAAAGTAATAAAACAAAAAAGAAGATCTTTTCATTTACGTAGTGGAAATTCATGGTTATAAATGTAACCAATACACTAACATAAAAGTTAATTAAGTTTGCTTATAGGAATGGGTAAAACAGACATTGAATAACTAGAGTTAATTAACTTGAGTACCGAGTACAATTAAGGTGAAGCTACCATTAGCAAACTAAAGGTTAGTTTTCAAATTTGGCAAACTTTGATTTTAGCTTATTGGTTAGGCATTATAATATGTTTTGTTTTATTTGTTCGAAAAATCAATTAACATATTTTTATTCTACATAAATGGTTGTTGACAGTTTCTGTTGATAATAGAAACACTAATATAGTGTATTGTATGTAGTAATGGAAATTCTCTCTTGGAAACTGTCGTCATGGAAATTATTATTAAACTTCTTAAAAAAAATTATTATATAAACTTCTCTTCATTTTTGCTGGATTTTGAGCACACATGCTTTTTGGATTGTGGATTTATTTCCGACGTGTAATGATTTACTTCGGAACATTTGCTGAACAATTAATATCAAGATTGGGCTGATATTCTGTGTCTCAATTTTGGGATAAAAAGGGAGGCCTCCTACACTAGCAGAGAACTACAATCAAAGGTTAGTGTTTCTGTTTTTTAATAGGAATTGTAGGCAGCCATATTCTATGACATTATTGTTCGAGAAAATTAAATTCACAATCATATATTTTGAGTTTTGCACTCAGAGAGATCTGGGACTATTTACACGTCCCAGACTCACATATTATAATCCACTTATTGCAGAAAGAAATCACTTTGTGGTTTGACATATTTAATAAAAATAAAACCCTTTTTTATTTTTAAACCACGATATTTATTAATTTACTTTACCGACCGATTTCGCTTTACTCAAGCATCTTCATGGTACAAATTAATACTAAACGATAACTACTACAAAATGTGTGCTTACAAATTATGTTTATTGTATTAAAAATTGCAAAATGTCCTGCATTGGTTCAATAATAACTGAATGGTTGATTGGCTTGGGTAGGGAGGAGTCTGAAAAACTATTATATAATGTGACTTAAAACTATACATAGTTTCCTATGAATGGCACATTTAGTAAAAACTTAGTATATATTTATTAATAAAAAATTAAATTGCATTTGGCACTTTATACACTTTGGTTCCTTAGAACAGGCAATCTGCCTAGCTAGGAACTAATATCGACCTAAAACAACGTAATAACACTTGTATTCATTTTAAATATATTATTTTATTATGTAATATTATTTCTGTTATTTTGGCTTTAAATGTATCAAATGTAAGTAAATAAGTAAATAAATATACATATAGAGAGAGACAACAATATATACATTTAGAAAGAGACAACAATATAAAATTATTACAAACAGTGGGGATACATGAATACAAATGAATTGGGAAAAAAACCAACATATAATTATAGACTAAGCACAGATTTTGTAGTTATTGTTAAGTATTAATTTGTACCCTGCAGACGCTTGAGTAAAGCGAAACCGGTCGGTAAAGTAAATTAATAACTATCGTGGTTTTAAAACAAAAAAGAGTGTTTTATTTTTATTTGATTTTAGCGTCTATTCTAGGTACTTCTCAGTATTCCACTATTGTTTTAAATTTCCTGTTCAACCGAACTATAAATTATTGAATTGATTCCAGAAAAACACAAATACTTAGGCACGTTTCACTACAGATTTTCAAGGTTATAAATGGCTAACGAGGCCTTCTTGTGTGTGAGCCTTCGTGACAATTTGATACGTTAACCACATATCCGCGTACGTATAAGTTTCACGTAACATGTAATCAAGGAATCTACACCTACAGACAATCTGAATAGTTCAGTTCTGATATTGTTTTCACTATCAAAACAAATTTTTGATTCATGTTCTCGACTACTGTTATGTAAATAATATTAATATAGAAGTAATACTGTTTTAATACTGTGAACAGAATATTTTATCGACAATAACTGTCAAATTTAGTATTTCTGAAATCTATGGAAATTGTCATAAACAATTATTCTGTAAGCAAATGTAAAATTATTACCAGCACCTATTTGTTCAGAAACTCATTCAACAGCGCCATTCCTCTTGTCATTCTATTCTGTGTCGGAATGAAATTCTAAATAGATCGTGGCATAGCGACGCCTACGCCAGACATTTCAGACGCAAACAGCAATAAAATAGAAATGAGCTATCTATGAAATAGTTAAGATTCTTCAAACCTTCGAATATGGTTTACATTTGCTTATCTTCAGTCGATTTGTTAAAAAAAAAAAAATTGAGCCATTCGAAAGACATTTTACTTTCTACCCAGCCTCTTGGATGAAATACTACAATCTTTTCCGGCGGTGCAGCATTGGAATTAGTCGATGGAAATATTAAGAGTGGAGTAACATTAATTCCGGAAGCAGAGACCCAAAAGACAGCTGTAGCCGTCCTCTTTCAGCAAAACTATCTAAGCCCATTTGCTTTTTACCTCTCAAAGCGATAACTATGCTTAGTTTTGTAGGCACCGCAGTTATGCACGTTTCATCCACCTTCAAAAAGATTTTGGTTGGTAAAAAAATGTATAGGTTCTTCAAGCAAATCGAAGAATATATTTATTACCTATCCTATTAAATTGAATTGCTCTTACCACTGACGTTGCTCAGCTGCACGAAGGAATAGTTCAGAATGTCGTTTTACGAAACCGGTTAACCAATCATATCCCGGTGGTTCATCAGCTTTGTTGAAATTATGCACTTTTTTATTGGATCCCAACAACTCGAATGCTATGCTTTGTTTTGAGTTATCCCCAATAAGCGAACAGTGCGATTGTAGGTAAGCAGCTCTCGTTGCACCTGTCAAAGATATTCATGTCAAAGTTATGAATATGCAGTCTTAACTCAAAGTCTCCGATATCTTTGAGTTAAGACTGCAGACCTTCTGGTACAGGATACATAAACATCATATTATATTGAAAACGTTGCGCATTATATTTCCACTGCATCGATTTATAATCATAGCACATAACATCCATAAGCCACAATATATCTGGCTTAAAGGAAGCGCGACGTTTCTCGACACCCCTCACAAACGCTGATCTTAAAATATGAAATGCTTAACATTGCGTTTTGCTTTTCTGCCTGGAACATAGATGTAGCCTTTGTTACCAGGTACTACATCCCTACACGATGTAGTCTATTTGAGTGTCTTTATAAGGCTTTTGCGTTTGCACCTGCCAATCTGATTTGCATTCGTAGAGACGATTACCTCATGTGTTTGCGAATTGTTGCGGCTCAGGTAGTTTCCGGGATTTGTAGAACTCTTCTTTGTAGTTGGGTTTGCGCTACCACTTCCCGCAAAAGCAGTAGGGCATTGGTCAGAAAATAGAATTCTTTCAGTTGAGGGTGAAATGAAAACGCTTTGATCACTGGTAGTCAAATATCTTTGTAATACAATATGATTGCACCTTCTAGTTAAATTTTGCCAATAAGTTATAATATCTTATCGTTTTACAACACATATTTCATTTATTAGGCGCAACTAAGAAAGGTCATATCATCATCATTACTTGTCAAACTAATTAAGTTGTACTGTCAGGCTATGTTCGATTTGTTTAACTCTGTCACAGACATGGACAGATATTGTAGACATAATAGTTACCGCAAGTAGACACAGAGCGCATTTGAGCACATTGTGTGTATAACAACTCGCTCACAGGCTGACTACTAACTACTGACGTTCCTAGTATCAAATCGTAACACGAGACTTCCAGAGTTGGTCTTTGTTAATTTGTCGAAAACAAACTACTTCATTTATGTACATATCCACAGCCACCATAGGCTTGGAAATAAATTCAGTTCCTTTGATCTTTTCATTTATCCAGAATTATATTTAAATCAGAAATTTCTAACTTTTTTTTCGCTGAGATATTGATTTATACATATTGTACTTTCTCTTCATGTTGATTTTCACTCTATTTTTCCTTTTTATAATTTAAATGATGATTGTTTTCTATTTACTATAGGTACCCATAAATACTTTTTTGGATTTCTTTTCTTTGTATTTATGGTGCGAAGATTGTTCCAATCTTATATTGTATGATTTGCTAGTGAATTAAATTGCACAACCCATTGCTGGGAATAACGGCTTTTAAAAAATAATTATAATGAAAAAATATAAATACACTGTAGTGTATCTAAAAGCTTCCGGCTTGTAGACATAGATGGCAGTGCTAAGAGCTGTCCTTAGATTCCGCTAGATGGCAGGTAGGTTAGCACCTGTGGGAACGAAGAGAGGGTCAAACAGATCTGGGAGAGCGTTCACTGGAACACTCGTTTAGATTCCATTTAGCCAGCTTATAGTTAGGTCGATCAACGAGATCTACATTGTAAACCGCGAAGTGTATAATAAACGCAGATAATAACAAAGTATCTATTATTCCAAGAAGTAATCTCCATACAAAGTATTGGAGAATCTGTAAGTGACTGTTGTAAATAACAGAACGCTACATACACTAATGTAATTTTTGTTTTATGCATAATTCCCCGAGTGTAAACAAATAAATGAAATCAATAACAATTGGTATGTATGTATGAAATCAATAACAGTTGGTATGACAGTAATGTAAAGTTTTCTTAGGAAATAGGTATAAAATACTCCGTCGTTCCCAAGTGAAAAACATTTTAGATTCAGAACCAACGCTTTTCTAGGAATGGCTCAAACTACATATGTTTTAGTAACAAGTTTAGTATCCAGATTCGAATAAACATGTTCTTTGCATCCATCATCTCTCTATCTATTCTTTTCTATTTTGGTGATCCATGAAGAACAAATAATATCCAAGGCCATCTTCATTATGTATTTCGCAACATTTTGTTTGCGTTTAAACACGTATTATTGACAAGATTGATGAAAGTCTCATAATACCAATTATAAAATTCTAAGTGTAGCAGTAACTATTCCCAGTAGTGGTTGCTAAAGGGTATACTGATTTCCAGTCAAAACATTTTAGTATCACGTAAATACTATCACGTAAATACTATCATATCACGTAAATATTGACAAAATTGATGAAAGTCTCATAATACCAATTATAAAATTCTAAGTGTAGCAGTAACTATTCCCAGTAGTGGTTGCTAAAGGGTATACTGATTTCCAGTCAAAACATTTTAGTATCACGTAAATACATTACCGTTTCTATAATCACCGTTGGTTTTCCAGACAATTAAACCTGATATCAAAGCGTTGATTAAACAGAAAGCTCTTACTTTAAACCATTAGGTAATCCAAATCAAATAATGTTGGCAGATTTACACAGCAATTCAGCATATCAACAAACAGAAGACTAAACACGTAATGAAAATAAGAACGGACAATTTTATTGGATTTTATTTAATTTAATTACAACATATCTCCACTGATGATGGACACTGTAACGTTGTATGAAATATTGGATAAAAAAGAAGGTAGCACAACACGGCATAACACCCCAAAAACAAATAACAAAAATACTTTTGGCCATGAAAAATCTTAAATCACATCTAGATAAGTTTTGTTTTAACTTTACCTCCACTATATGATATTTCAAGTACCTACCGTTTTGTAGGTCACGCAATTAGAGTTGATCCAAACATTGTACTCTTAGGAACATGCAAAAAGTCACTGAGAAACAGCATTTCTTCTTGCATGTATTTGCACATTTTGTATGCAAAATTTTGTTTTAGCGAAAAATGTCCAGCAAGAGACGTTGTACGAATACGAATATGAATATTTTACCGTCTTACCTAATAATGTGTATACATAAAATATTTATAAATCTTATGTTACATACATTATTCAACATAGTTGCTTCGGGATAGCTACTTACATTAAGAGGAAATTTTTATCTCTCTAATGTTGTCGTGTTGCCTAAAATGAATAAAGGTCTTTAATTATCGGACAACCTGTGTATTTGTAGGCATCAACCCACGATATAATGCTTTCAGAAGAATATTATTTGGATGATTACAACTTGGCCTTTAAATTTTAAATTTAAACAAATTTACGATTAACGGTAATATTATTTCTCTTATGTAGCAAATAAACGTTATCAGATTTTCTTGAAATAATGGAGATTGTTTCCTTCCTCGGGGACCCAGAGAGCACAAAATCATTTGGTATATTATCACAACAGGAAATCAGGAATAATTAATACATCAATAAGTACTGAGTAAGTACTTTGGGCTTCGTGGGGTTGTTTTGGTTACACGGATTTCAGTAAATGAATATTTTAGATATGGTAAAAGCATGGTATACTCTCGGGCATTGTTGTTACAGTAGGATACATTAAGTACAAAAACATGGAATAATAATAAATATTTAATTTGGCTTTGGTTAAGTGACTACGATAAACAGCGTAACTGTTAACGAAGAATATACGATTACTCTATATTGAAAATCTAGAAGAATGATGGAAGACTTCTTGAGAAATAAAGATTGTAGAACAGAGAAAAACTTTTGCTCGCACATTTACATGGGTGGTACGAGTTCTATTCTGTAGACTGCAGGGCGATGATTGCTCCACTGGAGCGAATTGTGGCTTATTTATGCGCCATTTTTAATTTCTAGGATTGATTTGCGGTTTTTAAAAGCCAATTAATTCTTGATTCGGCAAAAATTAAAAAAAAAAATAATTCTAGCTGCCACCTATATTATTTTGGTCTTAAACCGAAGATACTGAAATGCTTTACAGTTTACATCATAGATGTTGCAAATCCATATTTCGTTGCATGTTCCATAATGATTTCAAAAATGAACTTTTGGTGGCGTGCTGTGTGGGTCCAGTTATTTGAGATTTTTTGGCGTCAGAAACATTTATGTCGTAAGTGAGTCTTTTAAACGATTACTATTACATATTAATATACCAATGTACTAGTAAATGATTTGTTCAACTGGTTAACATGTTTCTAGTTGCAGTAAATAAAAAAAAGTGGTATTTTTAGAACATTCCCGTACGTATGTGAATTTTGCCTTGACAATTATATTATGAATAATTTATCTGCTAATATCGATCTAATTATTTCACGTGTGCATTTGAAGTAAAGTAATTCCAATAAAGTGATTCATAACAAAGACATAAATATAAATTTTATATAGATTGGGTAATTTTTAAACCAGTTATTTTCATTTGAAATGTTTTCAAGAACTGTCAAATACCGATTTCTGTAACCAAAAATGACGAAATAACTTAGAATTAAAGCCACTTGCAATGTGTTTTCTGAAAGATTAGTAATGTTTATTGATATTATATATGTCTTATTAAAAACTTGTTTCTTGTTTTACTACGTTATACAAAAACATGGTCATAAATATCCAGTATTAGGTCTCAATTATTTATAAATCGTCGCTGCGATTTTCACATTGTGTACACGTGAAATAGGTTGTCTGTATTATACGATTTAAATAGCTAAAAAAGCAAAAATCGCAATAATTGTTATTGATAATTGTGTACAATGAAATTATCATCCTAATTTAATTCCAGTTCTGTGTATTTAATGTACTGAATATAGTAAATTTGTTCATTACATTGACAGTCCGTGATCAAATTCTGGAAATATTTTTTTTGCGCCTAATTTTTGATCAGCTGATTACCTTTAAAATCTATTCCATTTTCCAAAGAGTATGTAACTTTTAGCATACCACAGACAACATACAGAAATCGAAATATATTTAATGTTGACTCGAATAAATAGCTTTAACGGCAGTTTCAAAGTAACAAACACGCCGGATTCGCGCGGTTATAAACTTTACAATTTTTTAATATTTTTGTTATAAATCCTACAAATATGAGATAAACGGTAAAATATTGGTTAATTCATTGGCTATATAGAACAATAATAAGTTTCTATGTCTCATTATAAAAATTCAAAGGTATGATTTTTTAATGGTGGCGAAAAATTAAAAAAATGTTCTCCTTAAAATCTCGAGCAATCGAGGCAAAATTTATTTATTTCGCGTGATCGCTCCAGTGGTTAACGATAGACAATCTACGGTAGGAGAGGGTACCACAAATAAAAGAAAGCTTTGTTTTTTTGAAAAACTTAGCTCGTGTAATCTAACTACACTTATAAAAAAATAATATTATATACTTTATGGCATCTAAAAAAAATATTTCTGCGAATTGTCCAATCTATCATTTTTCCAATCCATTAATTTCTTCAGTTATAACAACACTTAGGTCAGAAGTAGTTAAACATTCAATTCGCTAGTAAAACATGCTATTAAATCACAATGATTGCAGTTTGAATCGTTTTATTGGAATTTGATAAGCCAGTTTAGCGTGAAAATGGACCAGCTCGAATGAAAGAGTAGAAATGGATGCAGTTAAAATGTCGATAAGACAAATAATGTGCTTAAAGGCGATAAATGATGGAGAAAAAATAACGATACGAGGAAATAATGTAAAGACGGTGCTATAAAAGGATTACGCTTACAAATGTGATGTGATATACCTAGGTACAATTCAAGATTTGAATTTAATCTATACAGTATATTTTATAACTAGCGTAGACAGAAAAATCACGAGTAAAATTTTGTAGGATTTTTGAAGCTGAAATTATTTATAAACAAAATATCTACCTCAAATTTGAAAAATTACGATCTGCCAAAAAATTAAACAAAATAAATATACGTTTTTAATGTCTAATTACGATTTCATTAATTGAAATAAAATCATTTTGGTACCCAATTTACAGCTTGTCTAAATCGTTTAACAATCAGTTTCAATTTTTAAAATCAAAGCAAATTTCTAATCTAGAGTTCATTGAACCGAAGTTATATACAGCCACAGATGTATACTAGTGAAATTTATTTTTATTTTATTAAATTATATTTGGATAAACCAACAGTCATAATATGTATAGTGTATGGTAAAATGTGTAAATTATTCAACCAATAAAAAGTTTTCACTGGTATATCTTAATTATTTACTGAGAGAAAAGAGTTACACCAGTGTCTGGGAATTGGATGCTTGGATGGAGGAGGCGAAAGGGGAGGATCTAATCTGTGTAATGAGTAGCATGTTAATGTTATTTTATGATTTTGGGTTGGAAAATGTGGGATTCTGTGATAAAAAAGCCGAATTCACTGCATGAAATATTAAATATGTGTAAAGCTATGAATGATTTTTTTTGTGATACTGTTGTACTGAGGGATGTTCATATGTGTTTTTTTTATTAGTGTTGTACTATTATATTATGTTTAAACAATATAGATCATTACTATCTATCAGATCTAGAATTCCCAATGAAAATTGACTAGGAGACGGTAAAATTATTGGAACATAAAGAAACATACAAGTGGTACATCATATGCATCTGCTCCGATTATGAATATTGCAAGGTTGTATCGAACGTCGCATCAAAAAAAAAATAATAAAACTCTCAAAACACCCCTAGGATGTGATTTTTTCGTGAAAAAGCTGCAAAACAAAACATTCAACTATTAAAATTAGTCAACTAACTGATTACGTTTGGTTGTAAATATCGTAAATTTGAGTAGTTAGGTATTCAATTAAATAAACAAGAAAGCAAAATGAGACAGGGTGAAAACTTAATTCGATTAATTCTGGTTATTTCTTAAGTTTTCGAACTGTTTGAAAAACTATGAATAAAAAAGCCAGAGCTTAATAATTAAAACCATATTTTCTGTCTTTTTGAGAAGACTTCATGCCATTCAAAAATATTTATAAATAGCCGGGCTTGTAGCTTAAGAGGGTTTTACCAGAGAATACCGGAAATTAGTTTTTTTTAAAACCAATTCTAGACAAATTGACTCTTTTTCACAAAAAAACATAAATTGATTTTGAAAGATTGTTTTTTTATCTGGTACACGCAGTTTTAAAATTTTGAAAAACTAAGTGTATTTTTAAGATACTAAGGTTATACCGGTGGTCGTTGGCAGATTCGTTAAATTTTCAACCGACAGATTCTATTAAACAACACAAATTTCAAATCATATAATCATACAACAAAATAAATCAATACATAATCTTGTCAACACAGTTTTATTTTTTTTAATTCTAATTAAATTAAAATCATTAAAAAATAAATCCGAGAACGTGTTTTGTGACAAAAATACCTCAGTTTTTCTATTTATTTAAGGTCTTACAAACTAAAATATTTCAGATTTTTTTACACACTTATTTTGTTTAGACGTTATTGAAAAATCATAAATACTTTTTTATTGGAACGTCCCTGTACAGTTGCAAGCATTTTTAAACTTCTATTCTCAGCCGCTAGTCAATCACTCTTAATCAAAAGAATCTTGCTGAATGAAAAGTAAAACTTATAAATATTAGTCTTGTTGACTATCGTATAAAGAAATTAAGTTAAAAGTTTGTTTTGTTTTACCAATGATCCTGAAAAATACAGTGGCTTTCGAAATAACTCTAGTTTTTCCTTTTGATTTTTATTATTTTTAAACCATTGTTTGGAAATTATTCACGTATAAAACCAATATATTTGGAGTGAAAATGTAAATAAAAAGTTGATCTTGAATTCAGGGCTCACTTTATATGAATTCAGGGCGTTATTTAGTCCTTTTTTTTTAAATTTTGGTACACATTCGGAACAATTATGTTAACGTCATGTTTTTGTTGTGGAATTTTATGTCGCACATAAATATTATAACATGTTTGTTGCTCGAAAACATATAATTTTATATTCAATTTTGTTGGTAGAATTTGAAATAGTATATTTTCTAAGTTTACTGTTACCACGCGATTCGCAAAACTTATGCAAACTAGTAAAGTTGCTTAGAGTTAATAATATTATAAACTTTCAATACCCTGGCAACTTTGTCGGTAATGAAATATAAACCGAGTCAATGTTTTGGTAACTGAACGTGAACGGTTGTTGATATGTTAAATTCTTCATTAATACAAAAATAAAGCCTTAATTTATTTGGTATAATGGTGAATGGACTATTTTCTTTTATACTAGGAGAAAGAAAACCTCACTCAATTAATAGTGGGCATAAAAAGTGAAAGGGGGTCGGTATGACATGAAAAAAAGGTTTCAGCGCTTGCCGGAAATACCGCGTAAGTATTCCCTTGAAGACTTGGCGAGTTTTTCGGAAAGCCGGAAACCGGCCGAAAAGAGGTATGAATTTTCCGACAGGTAAAAGTTTCAGAGTTTTTCCACGCTATAAAGTCGTAAAGTCCCGTTTAGAATTGTTTTTGCTTTTGAAAACCGATTAGTCAGAATGAATAATCATTGTTCCTTTGTTTGTTCAATGCCGAGATTTTTTTTCTTTTGAGAAATGGGTTTCAATTTGATACAAATTTATTGAACTTTTTTTTTAAATTTACAGTCTTAATGTTAATATTCCTTCCATGTTTGTCTTCAAGGGTAGGCACCTAAATAGCTTTTTTTTAATTTACTTTTTTCCATTCCCGGTTTACGAAACCCATGACAATATTTGTAAATCTCATACTACCATGAATGTAAGCGGAAATTGTTGTCATGAATGAATTGAACTCACAACTCGACGCCTGGGTGGGAACCGGACGCGAATACAACTTTTCAACTCAGTCACTCAGCTACTCCTGTTAATTCTTCTTCGATGGCGCTACAGCCCAAATCGAGTTTTGGCCTCCCGCAACATTCGCCTCCAACTCCTCCTGTCCTCAGCGGCTGACTTCCAGTTTGTTACCTGGATAAGCTGTGCTGCATCCCCTCTTAATTCGCCTTCCCACCTCAGTCTGGGTCTTCCCACTTTTCTCTTTCCACCTGGGTGTCCAGTCATAATTCTTTTTGGGACGCGTGTGTCCGGCATTCTCTGTACATGCCCAGCCCATCTCAACCTGAGGAGTCTCACATGGGCTGAAATGTTGGGGGCCTGATATATATCGTATAGTTCTTTGTTATGCCGGATGCGCTACCGTTCCCCCTCTTTCACGGGACCACATATTCTCCTCAACACTTTTTCAAAAGTATCCAGAATTTCAGCCATCTTTGCCGTCAGTGTCAGTGCCTCAGATCCATATGTCAATACAGTTCTCACAGTGGTCTTAATGTATCGTTACTTTGGTTTTTCCGTGGACGCTACGTGACTTAAACACTGGCAGCAAAGAGAAGTATGTTTTGTTAGCTTATTAACTTCTTACGGTATTAACTCCTGTTAATACCGTCCACCAATAATAATATGTTAAACTGAAAAAATAGGTGAAACTTTTGCTTCCTCACTGGGCATGTGAATCAAGATTTCGATGTGATAATATGTGTTACAATTTTAGAAGTATGAATCTTAAAATTATCTGGTATTTAGTATTCTAAAAGACAGTGTAAATACAGTCTCAGACACTTAAAACTGAGGCTTTAAAAATAGACATGAACCGAACCACATCCGAGAATAATGACGTCATGAACGAAATCTTTTGTGGTTTTGTCTTCTATTTGAAATGGTGACGCTTTATGGAACTGTGTATAAAGGTGCCCTTTAAAAAGGTTCGGTCGCAGTTTTATTTAAATATTTATCTCCTTGCGCTTTGCGAACTGTCTTTATCTTCCCCAGTCCATGTGAGGAAACCGGGGAAGGGTGGGACTAGATAATCCATTCCACTTTCGCTTTAAAGGCATTTACTAGGGTATCGTCTCTCCCACCGTATTATTATTACCCTATGGTTCTCCACCCTTCTGAATACTCGAGAGTCGACGGTGATAGATATATGTTTATGGTGGGTTGAAAGAATTGGTTTATGGTGTGGTTGTGATGTATTAGTAGGTGTATATAATTATAAGGCTTCAGAAAGCATTCTTGTGGAAATAAATAGAGATAATAAATCCGTTAAGATTTAAATAAACACACAAAGAAAACAATAAAATCTTCAAAATTAATGTTGATAGGTACATAAATATATGTATAGTTTTATTGTAAAAGACACGTGTTTGTACGTGACACATTTACTTGAATTACTTAGTATTCCTTTTAAAAGTAAAATATGATTTTGAAAGACGTATGACTGTCGTAACAGCCTTAGGACCGATGAGAGTGATTTCCCTGTAGTCCTTCTGTGTGGAGTTATATAATATGCCCGAATAGTTTTAGTAAGACGAAGTTATTTAGAATAAATAAACATAAATGAAAGTGTCAACTCAATGCAGTTAACTTGCCAAGAAGGTGAAAGGTGAATACAATTAGTTTGGAGGAGATTTACATCGATTTAAAAAGTGACAAAACGGTGATACTGGTAAAGCTGCTGCTTTAAGAGGCACAAATAAATGCAATATATTTTATTTATTTAATTATTAACAATCTTTTAGTGCCTTTTACCTAGGAATTGTAAAAATTATACAGTGCCTAAATTTTACTGCTTTTGTCGGGTAACGCCGGACGATCGCCAAGGGCGAAAACTTGGTTTTAACATCACTGTGGCAACCAAAACGATATATTATAATTCAAAATTACCCGATTTTTTGCAAGGAATTTTTCGGGAATTCGCCCCGGGAACCATTTATTGGATAACCAACACCTCTGCCATAGGTCACCCCGAGTGGTTCGCTACGTTTGGTGACTTAGCAGGGGTGTCCGGGTTCATGGGTTAAGGTTTATCTAGGTCTCGGTGGCGGATGATTTAGACACACTGAACCTCAGATTCCTACCCAACCCGTTTTCCTAGAACTTCCTCTCCTTCCTTTCCTTAAAAATACCCCTCACACAGCATCCCCAAAGATGACATATGCCCTGAGGGAAATAATTTTCCTCAGGGCCTCCTGTGTGGACCTAATGTAAAAAAAAAAGTTATTTTCTTTCTTTTCATACATAACTGAACTGCCCTAGCAAGAATATTTTGTATTTATTTAGTGAGTAATTGAAGATATCCACTGACTCGGCATAATTTTTTCCCCCCACGGGGGCAATGAGGATTACAACTTGTATGGTACCTAGTTAGCCCTTGAATTTCTCCTCTGAAATAAGTCCAGAAATTTTTTAAACACTATAATAAAAAAAAATTGTTGCATACGAGAATTTTAATGGGATATGTGTTATTACGTATAAGGCACCTTTGATCTTTTAATTAGATAGACTTATAGATTTTTTAATGTTATTTTGAATTAGATTAGGCGAAAAAACTACTTACGAAGTTTTAAATCGTAACGAATAGAAAATACTTTATGCCTTTTCAATTTTTCTTAATACTTTCATTGAACTTTCAACCTAAATTTAATACTTTTGAACAAAATATAATATTGATTCCGAAATTAGGAAAATAATATTATATTGCTAAAAAATAACCTACTTATCTACTCACCAGGTAGGTACTTTCTTATCTTCGTACAATTACAACATGTCTTCGAAAATATTGTCAAAATTCTTTACGTAAAACAAAGCGAAGGGTGGTTTATTTGCTCTTAAGTGCTTATTATTTGCTGAACATTAGCTAAAATTAAAAGGTAATTTACTGCTCCAACTACGGTCTAACTTCTTATCTCAACTCAAGAAAATATTAGGCTGTTGGGCAATTCCTAGTGGCTTCAAAGGCCCTTCCCTCTAATTCAATCCCAGTTATATTAATAGACGGCTTTCTCTTTGCCTTGAACGAATTATGTTTTCGTTTATTTAACTGCTCGAATCTAATTTCAATGATGGTGGTTACACAAAGAATCTGTAAATCAATAAATTGAAAAATATTTTCGAGTTGATAGTCAATTCATAAGTTTTGCTTGGCGTTTTGTTTTTGATTATTTACATCGTGATTCGTTTTATTAAGTCTGGCATAACAAAGTTATTTGGGTTTGTTATCGTAAACAACCCTATTTAAAAAAAAATTATCGGAAGGAATTGAAAGCTAGTCATGAAAACTATTAGTTTAAAGATGTCGGTTTCGAAAGAATTTTTATCCTTACTTTATAACTTAATATATTATGTTAGTGTTTTTTAATAGCATTTTATAACTAACATGGATTATATAGAGTGATTATGATTCATAAACACATTAAAGTCAAATCGCACATAATTTTTATGTAGAGGTAGAGATTATAAATATTTTTTTTGGCCTTGCCTGTCTACTGGGAAATCCTGTGTCGAGACAGACTACTTTCCAAATATTTTATAAATATTAAATAAAGTACATTTTTTAATAAAGCAAACATATTTGACAAAAATTTTCAGGTTGGTAGGTAGTGGTGACAATAATGAGATAGAGGATTATATTTGGGTGAGGTGACTGCACGACCTTTTTCGATGGTCCATTGTTTGATCAGGATTTTGTATTTGTTAATATAATTCGTCTGTCTTGTTTTGTCAGGTAGGGTATTGTATATTTTAGATCCATGTATTTCAAATTTCCTTAACTAAATTTTGTGTTCTTTTTGTTTTATGTATATTAACCTTGGCGCAATAATATTAGACTACTGTTAAAAAAATCCCTATCCCTGACTATTTGCCCAATTTTTTGTTTAATGTGTCGGTTTTTATTGACTTATCGCAACATCACAAAAGCTGCCATAAACAATTTCATATTAATACATTTTTACAGTTAGGTAAAGGAAAGCTGAATCAAATAGCAACAATACATACATCGGCTTCGAATGTTATGAATTTCAGGACTCTTCTTACACTTGGATGGCAAAGAAAATCAAACCCTGTATCTTTGGGTTACAACCTGGAATCTGTTCTCTCCACAATGAATTTGTGTCAGAAACAATGAAAAAATACAGAGTTTCTAAACCAACTCCGTTCCCGTGAGGGTAATCGTCCATACGTAAGATATTATTAGCGAGGGATTTATCTGAATTTAAGAGTGATTGACCAGCGGCTGAGAATAAAAGTTTAATAATGCTTGCAACTGTACAGGAAGATTCGAATGAAAAAGATCGATTATTACCCTATCAAATTTTTTAAAATAAAAATTTAATGTATTTTTATTTAATTTAAAATTGCTTTAATATATATCTACTTACATTCAAGTAAGCAATAAAATGCCCAAAACGCACGATGATAAATTATTTATCGTGTACTTCTTGTAAGTATTTTTTGATTATAAGTATTTATAATTTTTCAATAATGTCCAAACAAAATAATTGTGTAAAAAATTTTTTTAAATATTTTATTTTTTAAGACCTTAAATAAATAGAAAAACTGAGGTATTTTTGTCAGAAAACACGTTCTAGGATTTATTTTTTAATAATTTTAATTTAACTAAAAATTGTGATGACTAGATTATGTTTTGATTTATTTTGTTGTATGATTATTTAATTTTAATTTTTTTTTGTTTAGTTTTTCAACATTCTAAAACTGCGTGTACCAGATAAAATAACAATAATTCAAAAACATATTTTTTTTAAAAAGAGTCAATTCGTCTAGAATTTGATTTAAAAGGGACTCATTTCCGGTATTCTCTGGTAATACCCTTTTAAGACTGCGTATCTATATCGTATCTCTTTGAGGTTCAAAATCAGCTTAATAATCTTATCATCAATCAATTTGTTTTATAGTAGAAATTTTTTGTTAGAAATGTAAAGTGTGTAACGAGACAAAACCGCGCGAGCCCGAGAACTTTCTCACTCATACCTAATGTGACCAGACGTCCCGTTTTCACCGGGACAGTCCCGTTTACAGGCAGCGTGTTCCGGTGTCCCCGAATACACTTTCGGGACGCCAAAATGTCCCGTTTTCGAAAAGAAAGGAACTCGTAGTAGAGTTTTAAAAAATATTACAAAAGCGCGCAAATAAGAATCCTGGCGGTAGAATCTAGCACCTATATACTAGAAGATGAAAACATAATGCTTGAATATAATCCATGCGCTTGGTAGCTGCAAGACGATTTGAGATCTAGCCTCCTGCACGGAGAAAAATGTTGTTCTAAAATACTATCATTTCATTCGTAAAACGGTTAAAAACGGGACTAAAGTTCTTACGAACAAATTAACAGGTTTCAATGTTTGTTGTCGGGAAAATGTAAGAATAAATTATTATTATTAATTATTAGAACAAATTTTGTACCAATACATTGTTCGCACAACGTATTTTTTCGTTGTATTGTCATGTTGTATTATCAGGGCAACTAGATAAAACATTTCTAAACGAATGTTTTATAAATATGGCCTGATAAATTATCGTGAGGGTGAAAATCGATTTTTCTCCGTGTATATAGTAAGTAAATTGACTCGTAAAATCCATGCTAATTTTAGTCAAATACATTTCTACTGTAACAAATTGCTTTATTTCGTTTATTAGTAAAAAAAATCTCTTTAAATTTTGAACAAGGATCTAGAAAACAGCTTTTGTACAGCGCTCTTGAGGCGATTTTTCGCGAAAACAGCACTATATTAATTGTCCAAATTTATTATTATTATTAAGTTCCTACCTTATTTTTCGGTGTCCCGGTTTGGGGGAAAAAATAAATGATCACCTTACTCATACCTAATATCGCAACAACAAACGGAGGTCATCGTTCAACTCGTATTGGATACGCAACTCATAAATCATATAATCAATGGCCGGATCATCGCTACTTATCGAATGATACACCACGGGTGGTCTATAAAAGCACAGATGTACGGCCTTAAGAGGCTAGACTTTGAACCACACGCGGAACACCCTCGACTGTCATTCTGTCCCGCTCACAATAAGCTCAAGCACACTTACAACACATGCTAATGCGAAATGTGCGAATGAGACAACGCTTAAATTTACCTACAGAAATCGCTCGAAAAGGGGTTTATGGAGAATACACTTTTCTACACCGAAACTTTCACGAAATTGAAATTTAAAAAAATATATATTTTTTAGAAAGAAGAAGCTACGTCGGTAGCTTTTTATAATTCTATAATTCTTTATGAGAGTTGAGTTAGCAGCACTTTTTCCTTAAATAATATTTTTTGATAAATCATACATGTTTGACAGTGAATGTTTACGTTAATACGAAACGCATCGAAAATTCGAAAACATACCGACATAGTTTTCATCCTCTAGAAGGCAGTATAAAAAAAATATATTCATTTTGTGCAATTTTCGATGTAGAAAAGTGTTTTTTCCCGGGCGTCCTTTTTGTATGGGCCGAAAAGCGAAGACTATCATCTTAAACTAGCAGATAATGTATACATCAAGCTCTAGTCTCAATACCTGATACTGATTGCGGGATTTGTCGCCGTTTCAGCGAGGTTAACCCAAAATATTTTTATTCTATAAATATTGTCGGAGCCGTGTCCCCTTTCTAGCGAGTGTAGTTATATTACTTTAAATTATAATGTTTATTTTTTATAATTATTTTCGTTATTTTACTAAGTACAAGTCTTTATTTTCGAACCCATGTATAAATTAATTATAACTAACGAAACAGGTGTTTAAACGTCGAACTTATGAAGCACTTGTTCGTAGCATCCTGGAATACAGCTCCATTATTTGGGCCCCTTCTGAACAAAACCATATCCTAGAAATAGGAAAAGTTCATAAAAGATTTATTCATTACCTGTATATGAGGGAATATACGTACTATCCATTCCTGTATCCATCCTTGTTCTTAACAGGGATGCTCGATATCAACAGCTGCAGCCCGCAGAATTTTTTTTTAGGTAAACACTTTGTTAAGTTAATCTCTGGTATCATACTCAATCCGGCTATGTTAAAAGAGGTTAATTTTTATGTCCCTAACGAAAATATACTCGTGGGACATTCCATGCACTTTTTTATGCTCCGAAAGTGAGGACTTCTGCCTATCAGAACTCGCCAATAAACAGAGCGACTCAACTGCTTAACGATTCTGCATTGACCATCGATATTTTCAATGTCACTTACAGACAGTTCAGAAACTAGCTTTTAGCACATGTCACAAAGTAGTAAAACTGCCCTTGTGTACTTTGTAATTTATAATCTTCTCCATGATATATTGGTATATAAACGTTTTATGGAGAACATGAGAAAATATTTAAATAAATAAATAAAAATCCTTTCCCGCCTAGCGGATTTCTCCTTGACATTTTCTTAGGTAATAATACTATTAATAACCCTTTATGATTAAAAAACACCCTGTGTTTATCAACAACAACAAAAAAATTTTAAGTAACTAATAATCACAGTTTTTTTAACGAATTTGGGCCCCTTGAGATCAAAGATTTTTTTTTGTTATTTGCAAATTACTAAATGGGAGTAAGAATCTCTCATAATGTGAAGATAAAACATTTAAAATTAAATAAACTTTTATTTTAAGAGAGAAAATGACGTCTTGAAGCGTACTTAACGTCTCTCTACAAAATAACATAGCATTTACTTCCTTTATTTTTATTTTTAGCAGTAAGGTACATGTTCTCTTTTCAGTTAAAGCAAGTATTTTATTTCAATCACCTCAAACCTTAACCGTGCTTTCAGCGTTTTTCTTTCTCTCAGAGTGCCAATAAAAGTATATTGTTGTTTACAGTATGTTTACCAAAGAAAATTTACAAAACATTTGAGAAGTCGCGGCGTGTCGAGAAGTGGAACTCGAGTCCGGAAATATGTCGGAATGTTTTTGTATTGGGTGATGGATCGAGCTTGTCGGGAGAAATGTCACGATGGTTGAAATTGGCTACATTTTGCGCTTTATCGGTGGACTTGGCTACGAAACCTGAAATTTTATTATTTCCTGTTGAGTATCACTAATAATACTTCTTTGATGTATTTTCAAAGTTAACAAAAATTCGCAACCGGCAGCAATTTAATATATAGATGGTTACGTACTTTCGTTTTTGAACGAGTTTCGATGCTTTGTTTTGTTTTTTAGAGTGAAATAGGTATTCAATTAAAAAATAATGGAAATAACGTTCTTCCTTCGTCAGGAGAATATTAAAACTAACCTATGATACAAAATATTGACAGATATATACAAAAAAATATATATATCCAATTTTTCTTCACCTAGTACAATAAAATTGCCTCCCTACATTAAACCCGCGTTCTGTACTGACAACAACTTAGGTAAATTATTAAAAAATACTTAAGAAAATAAAGATCATAAATTAAGCCACTCAAGCATTTATCAACTATGTTGCAATGATTGTCCGTCATTCTACATAGGTAAGAAATGTAAATATTGCAATGATTGTCGGTCATTCTACATAGGTAAGATGTGCAAATATTGCAATGATCGTCCGTCATTCTACATAGGTAAGACAACCAGAGATGTAAATATTGCAATGATTGTCCATCATTCTACATAGGTAAGACAACCAGAAATGTAAATATTGCAATGATTGTCCGTCATTCTACGTAGGTAAGACAACCAGAGATGTAAATATTGCAATGATTGTCCGTCATTCTACATAGGTAAGACAACCAGAAATGTAAATATTGCAATGATTGTCCGTCATTCTACATAGGTAAGACAACCAGAAATGTAAATATTGCAATGATTGTCCGTCATTCTACATAGGTAAGACAACCAGAGATGTAAATATTGCAATGATTGTCCGTCATTCTACATAGGTAAGACAACCAGAGATGTAAATATTGCAATGATTGTCCGTCATTCTACATAGGTAAGACAACCAGAAATGTAAATATTGCAATGATTGTCCGTCATTCTACATAGGTAAGACAACCAGTAATGTAAATATTGCAATGATTGTCCGTCATTCTACATAGGTAAGACAACCAGAGATGTAAATATTGCAATGATTGTCCGTCATTCTACATAGGTAAGACAACCAGAGATGTAAATATTGCAATGATTGTCCGTCATTCTACATAGGTAAGACAACCAGAAATGTAAATATTGCAATGATTGTCCGTCATTCTACATAGGTAAGACAACCAGAAATGTAAATATTGCAATGATTGTCCGTCATTCTACATAGGTAAGACTACCAGAAATGTAAATATTGCAATGATTGTCCGTCATTCTACATAGGTAAGAAACGTAAATATTAGAATAACGGAACATTTAAGATGTTTAAATAACAATATTTTTTCGGAGTTTGCGAATCATCTTATTTCCACCAATCATACTTTTAATAAGGACACAGGGGTTAAAATTCTATACCGTAATAATAAAAGCAAAAAATTAGATAACTTGGAAGCACTTGAAATTAAAAAAAATAATAACGCTAGTATATTGCAAAATCAAATTAATTTATAGTTAATGTCATTCTAGATATATGTCCAATAAACCGCACTGTTATTGCAGGAATTGCAGGTATTCCCGCAATTATCCATCCCATTTGTTAACCCCCCACTCAAACGCGTAATTTTTTTTTGAATATATTAATTTAATTTAAAAATAAAGACAAACATTCCCGGGTTACAAATAACCCAATAACATTTGAAAATCTCCTACTACCATTACACTAAGCGGAAGATGTATCAATCAGATGTCAATGTTTTGTATCATAGGTTAGTTTTAATATTCTCCTGACGAAGGAAGGGTTCTTCCGAAACCGGTAGAGTTTAATTAAAATTTAAAGTGGTCTGAAACAAATGTATATATTTTTATTATTATTAATCTTTTTAACTACTTAATCATTTTACATTAAAAAAGATTTTGATTGCATGACAAGGTAAAGTGCCATCGATAATGCTACGAAAGGTATAATTCATTTCCAATTAGTAAAATGTTTGCTATAAACAAACCAAAGGAAGGTATGTTTTACGTGGGTGTTTTTTAACGCTCGATGAAGGGTTGACGGAGAAAGGGTTCATCGAGATTACGTTGCTTTCAACAATATAATATATGTTGTACACGTGTATTACAAAATAAGTATATGGATGTGCACGATCCCTTACTTTAACCCTTTCCTGGATTAGTACAAGGTAAGTGGTATCGACTTTCATTTTTTTGGAAAATTGAAAGCTGCTTTTTACTGTTTATTCATTTTTCGAAAATGTTGGAATTTTTTTTTATTAACTCCAAACAGGAGGCTCTGGGGAAGGCCCTGCAATTTGCCACATCAAAACGGGTCGCAGAAGGGACATGTGGCAATTGTCAACCGTTTACATATGTTGGGCGCGGGTTTGGCATGTTTCCCGATTATGCACCGGTGCCGAGGGGATCAATGACGCTAGTTCCTCGGAGCATCTTCCATTGAAATACCTGTGGAACAAGGAGTTATGATCTTGAATAACCATTCAGCTTTGATTAAAATGGTAAATGCTGGATGTGGCCATACCAGTTTTTGGATTTTTAATTTAGGAAGGTAGCAGAAAGAACACTAAAATGTCCCCCTTTGAATGCTAAGATTACATATGTCACGTGCTGTAGATTAATGAATTTGTCTTATCTGATAATATAGAAGTAAAAATATTTTTTTGCCAAGAAATCGATAATCTTCACATATTTGGCTAAGGCACTTCTAGCATTAAGCCCAGGATATCATCCATCGGTGCAGCCCTATTTGTAATTCGTGGACATATACATATTTAAATAACACTAGATGATACCCGGCATGCGTTGAAAATCTAATTAAATAAATAAATTGTTTCTCCCTTCGTGCCATTTCCCATTCGTCCCCATTCCCCTTCCGACTCCTCTTCCTTTTCCCCTCCCGCGTCTCCTTCCCCTCCCGCGTCCCCTTTTCCCCTTACCGCGTTCCCCCTACCCTCTCCCGCTCTCCCCTTTCTCGCGAACCCCCCCCTCACGCATTCCGCTTCCACCTTCTTCGCCTTCCCCTCTGCCTCGTCTCCCCTCCCCCTCCTTAATTCCCCAACGGACCCTCCCGCACACCCCTCCCCCCGGCTTTTTTCCCTGCCGCCTAACTCCATAAATACACCCATTTATTTGTACCTATTTATTTTTTTATGCAAATTTAATAATGCCAGAGCTCACCAATATGAATGTAGAAGTATTCAAGGGCATGTTCACAACAATTTAAAAAAAATTAATAATAAGATGAAATTTTAATCGCAATCATATGAATAGTATAGGAAATAATTTTATAACGCCAGAGTTCACTATCCTATAACCGTTCCGGGTATGCGCATATCATATTCCCAAAGTTTCATCGCAATCGGATGAACATAAGGTACGAACAAACAAACAAACAATCAATAATTTTTATATTATAGATGTTCCTTAGAAACAGAGAAGCAAATAATAAAAACTTAATAAAGTCAGGAAACGTGATATTATATATTATATTTAATGAAATTATATTTTATTTTGTTTTCCTTGTAATACCAAGAAATCCAAACTGTCGTTGTTAATTATATACAGTATTTGTTGTTCATACTACATCTTAAGATATTCTTGGGAGATACCAGATCAAAATTTCTATTGATCAACCCAAAACAAACATTATCGTATCACGTGGTTAGTTTCAGTAACCCGTACGTGATTCAGTATTACAATTTATAACCCTAGATTGGAGGAAATACAAAAAAAAATACTTCTCATTTCGTTGTAAGATCTAAATAATAACTAGGTTTTGAATGAGAATAGTATAATAAAAAAAAATTAAAACTTTGAGAAGACTAGGTTTGTGGGCTCAGAGTCACAATTTGAATTTTTTTTGCATCCATACAAACTTGGACTTTTTTCAGGATGCAGTGTGTGAGAAATTTTCAAAAAGAGAAACCAGTAGTTAACATATTTTGAAGAGATCCACGCCCTAGGCAGGTACATTAAAATCTATAACTTGGTTATTACTGAAAAAGTGGTGTTCCTAAACAGATCTGGGCTTAAAGCCATAAAAAAATTATGTTGTATTTTTTTTTAAACTTGCTTGAAATATATTTAATTTTTTTCTCCGCACATTATACATCATCTTTGGAGATGCTGTGTGGAGAGGCTTTATAAAAAGAAGTAGAAATGAAACTTGGTATAATGAGACCAAGTTGTTGGTGGAAGGAATCACATTAGTCAAATCAGTTAAAGGAATACATTATCGAGTTGCAGTAATAAACCGTTTTTAAAAGGAAAATATTCCCCACTATGATTTTCTATCTTTGGAAGTATTCAGTCACTTAATCTATTAATTCAGATGCTATCTAACACTTCCCGAACCCCATTTTTTCCATTATCTGTCCCTTTCAACTCTCCCATTTCATTAAATGTGGATTTTATGCGTCATTTTTTTCTGATTCTGAATAGAGTGTGATTTTCATATTATTATAAAAACTAACTTCATAAAATGGGGTATTAATCTCTTACGCGATATTTTTTTATCTCTTTTAATGTAACGCTTGTTGTGAAATGCGAAGAAACACTTTGTAATTGAACGAATTGCAATCGTATTTCAACGTATGCGTATTACCAGAATTGTAAAAACAGTAGATATAATATAGTATCAACACGTACAAAACTTTGCTTTTAAACAGACACTAAATAACTATCATTCGACAAAGCGTGGAATTAAAAAAAAAATGTTAAAGAATAATATTTATTCATTTTCTCATGTTTTCCGTAAATACCCCAATATCATCGAGAAGATTATAAATTACTACGTAAGGGCAATTTTACTATTTCGTGACATGTGTTCAAAGATAGTTGCTAAACTGTCTGTAAGTGACATTGAAAATTATGATGGTCAATGCAAAATCGTTAAGCAGTTGAGTCGTTCTGTTAATTGAGCATACGTACTGCATACACGGAGAAAAACGATAATTTTCATAGTAAAAACGATTAAAAACGGAACTGAAGTTCTTACGAACAAATTAATAGTGTTTTAATGTTTATTGGCGGGAAAATGTAAGAATAATTTGTTAGTATACGTACGAAATTACGTATACCAACAAATTATTCTTACATGTTCCCGCCAATTAACATTGAAACCCTGTTAATTTGTTCGTAAGAACTTCAGTCCCGTTTTTAACCGTTTTTACTATTAAAATTATCGTTTTTTTCGAATAACATTTTTCTCCGTGTAATAAGCATAAAAAAGAGCGAGAGATCATAAAAATTAACCTCTTTTAACATAGGCGGATTGAGTACGATAACAGAGATTGGCTTAAAAAGGTGACAATAAATATAATATTATTTGTAGGACATAGAGTAGGAAAATGACGTAGATTAATATTTATAGTGGTTGGATAATAGGTCAAAAGGGTAAACTGTAATAAATTAGGTTCACTTTATTTATGGAACTATAATAATAGAACCACATTAAAATACCCAAAAGTATACAGGTAAACCTAGAATAAGGCTACATTACTGAAAATATTTCAAAATGTAATATTTCTGGAGAAAATGTCGGTATATTTAGGGTTAAAACCAGAGCTGGGATATCATTCCAATTAACCCTAAGTAAAGTTATCCCAAAAGGGCCTGCTTAGTGCTTACCTCTGACCATCCATTCTGTCTCACGTGTCGTAGACAAAGTTTCCGCCTCTACCCTTAGGAAAGGTTCCAGAGGTCCGAACAAGACATGCGGGCTTGCTTCAAGAGGAAGGGAAAATCAAAAAGAAACACAAAAAGTGTAAAAGAATATCTAGTGAAACTATACTCATTTCTCCTTAAACGAGATTTAATTTTTAAGGCTTTTTCTTATATATTCAGAGGGGTATTTTCTTTGTGGTATAAATTTGTTACCATTTTATACCGGAAAGTCTGTGTTTTTAGATGAAATTTATGATATGGGGGCTCTAAAAAGATGACGACTTTCTTTACTAGATGTAAGGTTTTAGTACCCTCAGAAAATGAAACGTGGTTTGTGGTTGGCAACATAGCGAAAAGTTTAGTGCCTGAATGAAGAATATGCTAGTATTTTGAAACTTTGGCAATATATTTTGAATTTTGAAGAAATTTAACGCCAACCGTTAAATTGACAATCATGTATTGTGTGTTTGAAGACAATGATAAAAAATATGTATTATTTTTATTTTTTTTAATTTAACATTCTTTTTTTTACATAATTCAACATTAAGTCCCGTTAAACTGATTTATATCAGTTTGTCAACGGGTTATTTTAACAATTACTTTAAAATTTTAACAGGTACATAAAATATACACATTATTACATTATATATACATACATCCACATATTTTTCCATATATAAAATAAAGAGCAGAGGAAAAACGAAAGAAAGAAAAAAGATTGTAATGGAAAAAACATTAAAAACGAAATTTAGAAAAACGGAGTTTAGTACAAAATAATTCTTTCACATAACCATTTTTTTAGCATACATTTCCTTTTGAAAGTCAATTCACAGCTTTTTATTGAATTGGGTAACATGTTGTAAATTATTGGTACGAGGTGTTCTAGAGTTCTATATACCTGTATACTTATTAGCAGATTCTTCGAGAAAAAGCTTTTGCAAGGAATGTTTTAAATGGTTCTGGTTTGAATCCTCTGGCTCCATCGCTACTTTATTTAAATGAATTATCAGCATTTTCTCGTTTAGTATGACAATCCTTAAAAACTCTCTCTTTAGCGCCAATTTTAAAATAGTTCTTTCTTAGACAAAACTTAGCTTGTTTAAGTCGGGGCTTCCGGAAAGTATTAAAATATGATACCTGTTAAAGTTCTCACTCTATCAATTAACTTTTATTATAAATCGTTATTTTCTAGTGTAATAAATGACCTAGATACAAAGAAATTTCACAGATATTAGAGTTCCCGATAAGGTCACAAAATTAAACTATTTATCTTTTCCCAAATAATTCTTCATAAGTTGCCCAAAAGTTAATCAGTTTCTTACAGAGTTTTTGCGCAATTACTTAATCTTAGATAAACTCAAACCAATACGCACTTGTGACTAGAATAACTAATATACATAGAGAAAAATCGTTGGCCAAAAGCGTTTGGCACACTTAATTGAATTCTAACCTTAAATTCTCAATGGATAGGGCAAGGGTGAAAATTTGGGTTCAAAAAGAAAGGAGAAAGTTTGTAACAAGGGCCGACCTTTCATCCAGATTGTGGGCAATTTTCTCGAGAAAATAAAATATCCACCATCTGTCAACCTGCACGAATAAAGTTTTCAAGATAAAACTCATCAATTCCACCGCCACCGCCCCTTGAGCCACCCCCGTCGGGGCCTATATACATAACTTAAACAGCCCCCAAAAAGACATTAGCCTTTTTGGGTTAAATACACCTCATACTTTAACATTTTTATCATCTCAACTTCTCCGTTACAAGGATAAATTATTAAGTCCCAGCTGTTTGTGAAAAATTATTAATAAACCAATTAAATCGTCAAAGCAGAGGTGTGTACTTTATACTTTTCTTTTTATGAGTAGAAATAATAAAATGATTTATATTAATTTAAATAATGACTGATTTTCACTTTATTTTTTTAAAGTACCTGATAATTATGTTTCCTATTGCTGTTATCGCCGGTTTTGTGTTGTGCTAAATAAGACCCCCATTGTCAGGACACACAGGTCATGTTTATAAGAAAATTTAAAATTGTGGGCTTTTTTGGTGAAATTGTTTGTCAGATCTAGTAATTTTTGCAACTATATTGAAACTTGGAAATGATATGCTTTTAGATTTTCACGGCCAAAAGTATTTTCGTTTTTTAGTTTTGGGGTTTTATATCGTGTTGCGCTACCTCTTTTTTAGCCAATGTTTCGGACAGCGAAATGTTTCACATCTGCCCTGATGATGAACACTGTAACGGTGTCCGAAACGTTGGCTAAAGGAAAAGGTAGCGCAAAAAGGCATAACAAACAGCTTTTCAAAATGGAATCCTTGAAAAAAGCGATTCCAAAAATTTCCCATATAACTCAAAAAAGAAAGTTCCTTATGCATTTGAATGAGAATTGGACATTGATCAATTCTCTCTCATTTTTTTTAAATTTAGTTGCTTGACTCTTCGGATTGTACTTTCGGTGATCTAGAAGTGGGAACTTTAGATCACATATTTTTTTAATTGTCCCTCGCTAAACAAATATCTTCTCTTCTCTCAAGCTTTATTTAAAATTGCTTCCCATCCGTTCAACATCTCATCTCTTCTAAAAATGAACTCGACTCCCGTATTCCATGTGATTATGAAGTTATTCCATATAAAATAAATATATAAATTCACCTTCCCTCTCTTCATAATTTGAAATGATCGCCCAGAACACATTTGAAGGGTGAAGGCCAGAAATATATTTTTTAAATGGAACACAATGTATTTAAAAATAGTCCATTATTTTAGCAAGTTTATCCTAGCATGACTTAACAAAATCTAGTGTTTCAACCGAGAAATAACCTTTAAACTCAAATAGGGGATGGCAGGCAGCCACCTCCACCTTTCCCAACCCCTTGAAAAGATAATTTCCTAGAACAGCCTGAGCGTTCTTGGTAACCATATAGCCTTGATCTTATGCTTGTATTATCTTGTGTCAATGTTTATTGTACCCGTAGGTCTTCCAACTAATATAAACACAGATTAATAATTAATTGAATGATTCGTATAAGAATTACTCAGACGTATTATTACTCCCTGTGTTGAAAGGGAATTCGTTCGAAGAACTTAGTATTTTAGTTTCTTAGCTTTCGATGGGAGTAGCTTTATTTACTATGCTATTAGCGCAAAGAACGCTTCATAAAATCATTCTAGGAATGGCGGATAATAATCTCAATCTGAATCAATATTAAAAATATAATTAACAGTTTTATCGAGTTGTTTAATAGTGAATAATGAACAGGAGTATTAATCAGTGAAAACAAGTGTAGGTACTAACCAATTTTAATAGTCTCCGGTAGTGCGGTGAGCTGGCCAAAAAGCACGACCAGCAGGAGTGGAATGGACCACGTGGCCATCGTGAGCAGTGCTTGAGGTCACACGTGCGATGTACCCCTCAAGAGACCATATCCCCTTTCAAGGTTCACGGACTATTCCACTAACACATTGCTGGTATCTGAAAAAGAAAATAGTACAATATTTAATACAAATTTTATGTAATAAAAAACTTGAAATGTTTATGTATAATGAAGTCCGGCGTTACCCAGTGTTTTTAAGAACAACGAAGTATTTTTATTTTGACTTGAACGCAAAATGCATTGATAATTTCTGAATTGAAATAATGAAGTCCCGGCTTTACCCAGTGTTTTTAAGAACAACGAAGTATTTTTACTTTGACTTGAACGCAAAATGTATTGTTAATTTCTGAATTGAAATAATGAAGTCCCGGCTTTACCCAGTGTTTTTAAGAACAACGAAGTGTTTTTACTTTGACTTGAACGCAAAATGCCTTGATAATTTCTGAATTGAAATAATGAAGTCCCGGCTTTACCCAGTGTTTTTAAGAACAACGAAGTATTTTTACTTTGACTTGAACGCAAAATGCATTGTTAATTTCTGAATTGAAATAATGAAGTCCCGGCTTTACCCAGTGTTTTTAAGAACAACGAAGTATTTTTACTTTGACTTGAACGCAAAATGCATTGATAATTTCTGAATTGAAATAATGAAGTCCCGGCTTTACCCAGTGTTTTTAATAACAACGAAGTGTTTTTACTTTGACTTGAACGCAAAATGTATTGATAATTTCTGTGAAAATATTAACCATACATATGTATGTTAGTAATTTTAATAATAATAAATATTAATAATAATGACAAAATGCGATAAATGCAATAAAATAGCCACCACGATGCGATTTCCAACAGGTATGAAATTAATTGGTTTGTAAAAGTCCTATAGAGGCCGTAAAAACATTGTTTCAAAGAGTCTGGCACACTGAGACAAATTAACACTTGGAAAACATTAACTAAGATTCACCTCTCTTCCTTTGTATTGGAGTAAATTGGATAAGTTTTCTTAGCGTGAAAAATATGCAATAGGGTGAGCCGTCCAAAAAAATATTTTTGTAAATATTTCAAATATATACTATTTTATTTATTTTACTAGACTAAAACTACAACTTAAATAAAATTTACGATAAAGCATACATTAACATAACATATAATATCCTCCACAATAATCACATACGTAAAATAATGTTATTGATCAAATGAAAAATCAGTCGTTATTGCGTAGTTTTTTTAAAAATAATTCCATGTTTTCAAAATTATAAATTCATTTAAATATAATGTTTATATAAATGCTGTTAAGTTGAAGCTATTTCGCTAAAGCTAAAGGTCTCATTGATTTAAATAATTCCTAGTAAAGTGATTAATTATCGTTTTTGATACTTTATTTTTAATTTTTAAATGGAGAGTGAACAATAACTAAAATGGCCGCTTGGACAATTAAGCACTTGGGGTTAATTGGAGATATTTCTATTACCTTTTTACGTAAAAAAATATTGACTGCTATACCCAGTTAAGGAACTGCTGAAACTTGTGTACTATGTAGTTATACTAGATCAAAAATATAATAATTGTAATATTTTTGCGAAATCACTCTAATTGTACCAAATTTAGCACTCGGAGGACTTAAAAAGTTTTTTTTACAAAAGTATAAAATAAAGTGACCTTACTGGGTTACCCCGTTCTAAGATCACACTGTATGTACATGGTTTTGTGTAAGAATTATAAATTAGTTTTTTTTTTATCGTTCATTAAATTAAATTTTTGTAAATATTACGAGAGGAAAAGTATAAATCAATATCTAGAAGGAAACGTAACATAAGCGTAAATCGTTGTTTAGTCGCAATATTGTATCTATTTTCTTCCTTCCCGTGTCCATAATTCATATCTTAATACTTCTTTTGAAATCTGTTATTTTTTAAATTGGTTTTTATTGCGAGAGGGAGGATGGTAAATAATTTTATAGAGAAATATTTCACATTTCTTTGTCCAAAAGTTGTTTTACTTCTGGGTTGGTGGAATATATGTATGTTGTAATGAGAATCGTGCAAATCGAGCCAAGTTTGTATGTTTGTAAAAAATGTATTAAAATTAATAATGTTATTATTAAGTTCTGCAAGTGTTAATTAATTAATTATTAATTAACAATTAATTAAATTAATTAATTATCTAAAACACTTGCAGAACTCAATAATAACATTATCAAATTTAATTTAAATTAAATTTTTAAAAATTAATTGGAGTTCTACGAATTAAACACAAAAAACAATAAATAAGTTTGTATTTGTAAAGTTATCCCGGTTTTTGAATGCTTATATTAGACCATATTTTGAGTATAATATATTGTTTTAGAGTTAAAATATTCAGGATATTAAAAACAAATTGACGCATTTGATCATGAAATAAAACAAAGTGATCAAAATCAGAGAACGATAATTATGTGTTTATACTCTTGATTTCTTCGACGGACCACCCTGATGTACTTATATAAGCTAAACGGATGTATAATTCCGGAGGATTACGGGTGTAAGTAAATGGCACATCCCACTCTCATTATTCAGCCGTAACTCCACCAATAACAAAGCCTGATTGTTTGTTCACGGAAAGGAACACCATTAAGATAAATAATTAATTATCTCGAACAATATAGGCTCTTCCTTGCAACGAGGCCATTTTTCGTCCTTTTAAAGGTTGTATACCAGTCAAGAGAAGCTGTTTTGTCCATAAAATGTATCAGGTAGGTATGCTTACCTAAGTAAATGGACTCATGGGGCTTTAGTCAAATTGAACGCCAAGAAAAATATATTTATATTTTTTTATTGATTATAGTGGTTTATACAAAGTAATTTGTTTCATTTAATTAAAACGATGCCACAAAGTAATTTTGCAAAGATTTAAGAAATATAGTTTATTTGTTCAAATGTGGTTTAATAATATATAGAGTGAATATATCACTAAAGACGATGTTTGTGGGTTCCATTTTCATCTACCGGCATAAAGGAGTTTCAAATAGTTCATTTACGAAATTGCGTAATAAATATATTTTTAAACACAAGAAACATAATCCTTACCAAATTAGATTTCAATTTAAGAATTTGATTTAAAAATGACTAATTTCTGGTATTCTCTGGTATAACCCTCTTAAATCAAATTCGAACAGTTATAGGATTTAGCCATATTAGCGCAATGACGATGTTGTTCTCAGTTGTGAAGCTAAAATCATAATATGACCCATTTAGAGAGGACATAGAACAACTGACTTCAGGAAGTAAGGACTCTCTTTGGTATTCATTATTAAAATGAAATTACATCTGTAAATAAACTCGTTTCGAGCTCATAATGGATGCATCATTACTCGAAAAAACAATACAATATAAAATACGCGTCACGTCGGTCGTAAGAAGTGATAAAGTCCTGCGACGTGACGCAACAATTGCGACAATTTAACAAGTTTACATTGAATTCTTGAAACTCACCTGTGGCCCTACAAGCTGAATCCTAGCAAAGAACCTAGAAAACATTGAGCGGTGAAACGTTGCAGGTACCAAACCTCTCACTCGTAACATTCGATATGTAATTGGATTAAGGTAATGGTCTTAGGAATCCGCGGAGGAATTCATCAATACGTAGATTGCGGAAGTAATTAATATGTAAGATGACGTCTCTAGCATGGTCGATCGATAAAACCCTAAGTCAATAACTATCAAAATATACATATTATTGAAATATGTCTTTCTTTTTGTGAAAATGATTGGCTTATTTTAATGAACGTTTGGAACTAACGAAACTCTAAGAAATAAAATAAGTCGTTTACGCAATTCGCAGACTTAGAAAATCTATCCAAGACGCAATGAATTTATTTTGTTCTATCTTTGAGAAACGAAAATGGTTAAAATATGAATAAAGACCTCATTAACTAATTAACTCCCGTTTAGCGTCAAAAAGTAAATGCGGACTGACAATGCGTATTTAGGTTAGTATTTTAATTCAACATTGCCAATGTATTAATATTTTGACATTTGGTAGCTTCAACTCAGTTTTGCCAGCGTATATTGATTTCTTAATTATTCAATATAAATATCGGTCCGGCTGTCAACGGTGAAACCGTGTTCGGATATCAATATAAATCGTCGGAAGTTCCGCCCATCGATCTGATGTTGTAGAGCTGCCGATTTCATCATGCTAGAGCTCCAGTGGAAGCAGATAAATAACAAGGTCAACACTTTCGAATTATTATGGATCTTTTTTCCTATAATTATCGGTTCGGCTGTAAACGGTGAAACCGTATTCGGATATCAATATAAATCGTCGGAAGATCCGCCCATCAATCCGATATTGTAAAACTAGCGATTTTACAGTGCTAGAGCTCCAGTGGCAGCAGATAAATAACAAGGTCACCACTTTAGAATCATTAAGGATATCTTTTCCTAGAGACCGCACTAAGGCAGTGTGGTGAAATGAAAATCGCAAACAAAAACAAAACCACTAAAAAATTTGGATACCCAATGAAGACACGACAAGAAAGAGCATTATATTATAAGACGATACATGGATGTGAATAACGCAACGAATACACACCAAGACAGAGTTGTGCATCGGTCTATCTTTTCTTCATACTCTTCCGGAAAAACGGCGCACGTAATGGTTTTTTTTAAATTTTTCTTTAGCGGTTATGTAGTTAGTGATGTAAGCGTAATCGCTGCCCTAGTGCTTGTATGTTCAATAGACCATTTGCAAATTTTACAGGGGACGTTTGTTTTTGTTTTTTTACAGGCAAATTTTAAATAATTATCGACTTTAGTCATTTCGTTTTATACCGTATTCAATAGACATGTATAAAACGAAATGACTAAAGTCGAGAATTATTTAGAATTTGCCTGTAAAAAACAAAAACAAACGTCCCCTGTAAAATTTGCAAATGGTCTATTGAACATACAAGCACTAGGGCAGCGTAATGAGTACCTAACATTAAGAGAGGAACCCTCAGATGGTTTGGGCATGTAGAACGGATGAACGAAAAAAGGAGCGTAAGGAGAATATATGATGCAAGTGTGAATGGTATAAGAAGTAGGGGACCTCCGAGGAAGACATGGTACGATCAAGTGAATCAGATACTTTAGTCGGGCCATGTCAAGAGTAAGAAAAATAGACGAGTATGTATGAGACGATGTATGAATGTGAATGAGGCAAAGAGTGTGTGCCAAGACCGAAGTGTTTGGCGGTCCGTCCCCCTGCCTACCCCTGCGGAGAAACGGCGTGATGGTTAGTTAGTTAGTTAGTTAGTAGACTTATTCCATGATTATTCAACACGATTTAAATACGGCCTATAATAATGTTGCGTTATCGTTTAGATGTCTAGACTCGAAGGATTTTAACAAAGTTAGAAAGTAACCCAAAACAACCGTAAAAGTATCATAAAATAACCCATACCATTTTGAGTGCCCCTAACATTTATTTTTAAAACGTAATTGCGTTAATCGCAAATGAAATTAAATTCAAAATTTAATTTGATTAATCGTTGTTGGTATGCCCGTAATTTAAACAGATTTTTTCCATTTTTTCTCAAGCCTTTGTAATGAAAGTTTTTTTCAGTCTGCAGGCTTGATTTATGGTCTAGACTCTAGACAGCCGACCATCACATTAAACTATGACCTTTAAATGTGCCGTCACAGTTCAAATTTGGGTGTTTAAAAAACCGGAAAAGGGAACAAGGGTCAAACTAGAAGTGACGCCGATATTAATTTATCTTTTACCCTCTTTTTACCCATATGGAGATCGGTCAATAAATACAAGGAATATAAATAAATTTTTTAAATATTTCATTTAAAAAAGTTTCCCCCAACTTACTAACTCCGAAAAAGTTATATTATATTTATTCAATCACCAATATTGTATTTGTGTTCCTTTCTTGAAAGTATTGAGTTTTCTTTATGGACAAAATAATTTATTCATAATCAAAAAGTAAAAGACATTGCTGAGTTTTATTTTCTTTGGAAAGCAACAAATTAAACACATCAAAAATATATCATTTTATTTTATGCTTCGAAGAAAATTAGATTTTTTGATGTCATCCACATTTTTTCCAAGAATCTCCAAAATTTTCCGGAGCAGTTATGATGTGCCAAAAACGTCTGAGTAACCTTTTTATACATCATCAATAACATCAAATATTCATCGCCTTTGGGTCCTTCGTATATTATTTCCTGGTAAGAAATTGAATTTTTCAAGTTGACATATTGTCCTTTGGACTAAAAAGTCAAAATGCCAATGTTTTTGTCATTTAATTCTGTGTGACATATATTATTTGTACAAAAAATGATCATTGTTTCGTTATAGATGTGTTTCAATATGTTTATATTTAATAAGGTATTGGAAGGAGTCTGGAATAATCAAGTCCAGCTAAGTGAAAATTTTATAACATAAAATTTAGTTTAATATGAATAAGGGTTTGAGTATTATTATCGTAAGTATTTTCTATAGAGATGTTGAAAGCATACGCGCAGGTTAATCAATTAATTTACATAATCATGTATGGTCTACTGTCTCCGAGAAGTGCAAGTAATATTTCTCTAGATCCACTAGAAAAAGCACAAAAGGCAACAATCAAACTAATTCTTCGAGTAGCATATTATACAGACTCTGAAAAAATTTACAAGATGCTCGATGTTTTGTGAATCAGAAAATTCTATGCTAAATCGTCTATTCTTCACCTGATCAAATTCAAACTACATATTCCTTTACTTTCTCAGTCCTCAATAACAAGCCGGTCTTCAACAAACCTAACACTTAAGGTAGATTCAGACTGGACGACGTACGTACGCATCGCTACGCCAAACAATGCTTAGCAGCCCATACATTTGCAATGAAAATGGCCACAGACATCGCACGTCGCGATGCGTGTGGCCAATGTGATTCTAAAACATAAATTTTCATTGAAAATCTATGGTTGCTAAGTAGCCCAGATATTGTTAGGCGTAGCGATGAATACGTACGTCGACCCAGTCTGAATCTACCATTATCATCCCGCTAAAGCACACGACCCACGTTAACTACTATTCCATTAAACTGTATAACTGCATGCCACCGTCTTTGAAACAACCTGTTGATAACTAATAATTAATAATAATAATTTACCAACAAAAAACTAAAAAAATAGATCACAGACTGGATAAAAACTAAAGGAACACTATTTTTCCAAACCCTATTTACTCCAAACCAAACATAATAATTAACTTAGTATTTATATATATTTTTGCGAAGTTTGAAGAAATAATTTAAATTATACAACTACATCCACAAAATAGATTGATATTGCATAACTATTTGGAAATATTTTATAAATTTTGGCACTTTCACTGCATTGTACCAACGTATCATTATGATGTTTTACTCTTGTTCTACATCTGTACAATGTATCTGTACTCTTTTCACAATAATGTATTACATTGCGACTTTAAAATATTATGATGCCTAACTTACCTCAACTTACTACATTGTGTCTGTATAATATTATGATGACTATCTCAATACGGTTACCTACACCTACTATATGTACAATACTGCCACCGTGGGTGGAACTACGGTGTCCTCCTTAAGAGTCTCAAGGGGGATACTGTGCTTATGATGGCATAATAATACATGCGAATATCTCAGCACAGGTTCTCCTAGTGAGGTGTTCACAAAACACTACTACGTTCGTTTTAACCATTAACATACAGTTGCCGATCATATTTCACTCTACTATCTACTATGTTTTATATTAAGATTTTTTTTTTACTTGCACCTAATGGCATAATTTTATACAATATGCAGTCAGTTTAGGGAAAATACAGTTTACCTATTTATACAAAATATAACCACTCGAGCGCTTTTTGCCACAATATGGCACTATTTCCAAAATCACGGATTGCTTCGTTGCCATAATATGGCAAATATTCTCTAGATTCTTCAAAAATTTTTAAAGTTAACGATTTAAAAACATTTTTTTAATAAATCCTACGAATATATGAAAATAGACAAGTGAATTCATTGGCCATACAGAACTATAATCAGTTTGAATGTCTCCATATTAAAACTCAGAGGTATGATTTTTTAATGTGGGTGGAAAATTTTCTAAATGATGACAAAGCAATCCAAGAAAAGTTTTTAATTGCTCTGTCGCTCCAGTGTTTAACTAAGTATCCTCGAGTGCACAGGTACATGTACCTGTACCGCCAAATTACAATTTGTTTTTTATCATCAAAATGCATCAAGGATTCAACTACTTGTTCATATACTGTAAATACCAGCGTGTAAATGCAAGAAATTGACAATCTTAATAAACTCGTTTAATATCCATAATAACATATTCTTAAACAATCTCTCGCGCTGTTTTTTTTACATTTAAAATTAAAATAAAAACGTTTCAATTTTCTTTGTCAATTATTAATAAAATCACCCATTGAAGTTTCGCGGAATGGACGTTTATTGTTGAAATATTGAAAATTCTAACGAGATTGAATAAATGATTACCTTCATCTGATTTGATAAATAAGCGTTGTAAAATTTCAACCACGTGTTCTAAAAAGTTAAACCATTATTAATTAACACCGAAAATTTTCACCTTCCCGTAAATCCACAATACGGTGAATAAATTCGTCTGATTTGATTCAATATGTTAACAGAATCCACGTACATAAGTCAACTTCAAATGAAAAACAGTAAATTCCTCATACGGAACAAAGGAAACAAATAAAAAAGCATATTTGCTTTTCTTACCTACCACTGAAATTTGTTGTAATTTCCCACAGGTATTCCGAATGTTTTACCTTATCCAATGAGTGGATCGTTTCACGAACCCTTACAACCTGCACAACATTTTATTATATATATTCCACATCAAAAAAACCCACAAACTTAATGTTATACTCGCGCATACCCGTGAAAAATCACAGGATTCTCTAATTTAAGGACTCGTAAAGCTGAAAGCATTTTAAAACGTAACCCACAATTCAAATGTACACGGAGAAAAATGCGATTCTAAAATACGATCATTTTATTCGTTAAACAGTTTAAAACGGGACTGCTGTTCTTACGAACAAATTAACAGGGTTTCAATGTTTATTTTCACTTTTTTCCGCCAATAAACATTGAAACACTGTTAATTTGTTCTTAAGAGCTTCGGTCCCGTTTTAGCGAATAAAATTATCGTATTTTAGAATAAAATTTGTCTCCGTGTAGAATTAATAAATAATATAATAACATTGGTATCAACTTCTTATCAAAATCCTTCCGAAGGAGAGATGGGAGAGGGAGGTGGGGAAGTACCTGGCTATTCAAATCTAGTCACTAAACACGGCTAAAGCCATTATTAAGGAACGTTTCAATTCTGAATGGTGGTCTTACACCAGGGCGATACTGAGAGTATCTTCCATTCTAGAAGGTGCTGCAAATATACTATATATTATTTTTAATTAAGAGCGATTGACCAGCAGCTGGGAATAAAAGTTTAAAAATGCTGGCAACTGTACAGGGAGGTTTCAATGAGAAAGATTGATTATTCTACGTATCAATTTTTTTTTAATTTAAAATTTAATAATGATTTATTTTATTCAAAACTTGCTTTAATATATACAACAAAATAAGTGTAATAAGGTAGGTACTTCAAAAATCATAATATGTAAATCACCCATGTGGAGTTGAAGTTTAAACCTTAAGAGCCATTGACCAGCGGTTGAGAAAAAATGTTTAAATCATTATATTATATTTTGGTAATTGTAATTATGTAATAGTGGTTTTGTAATTTGTGGTATGCTCTGGTAATACCCTCTTCATAAACCATTAATCGAATAATTCATTCCATGGAAAAATGATATGAAGCGATATGATTTGATAATACCAGTAAACTATTTTTAGCGGCAATTCGTCACAGCTACGAGATTTTATTTCAAAGTATATTTCAATTTATTTGAGTACAGATACATACTGGTTTAATAGCCAATAATTAGCATGTAATAAAATTGTTGACTAGAGTCAAATAAATTATGTTCAAAAGTTTATCTTTTAAATTTAAGAGCTTACAGGTAGTATTCATAATAATTTTGGTTTACAGTCTAAGGACAGAAAATTTTAGAAAAAAAGTTTGATCCATAATCAAAACTAGAACCCCGTTTTTTCAATTAAAATATTGTGGAGGATGACAAGAAAACCCAGCTCGTTTACATTTGAATAATAATACTATTCGTCGTCAGAGTGCTTATTAGTCCAAACGACAATTTTAGTTCAAACTTCATTTTAAAATTAAAAATTAAGTATCAAAACGCTAATTAAACACTAACTAAGAATTATTTAAACTTACCATAATGTAAATTGAAATAAAGAAAGAAAACCTCCTCTTTCTGTATAATTCGCGCACAATTAAGCACTCAAGCGATATATTGCCTCAAATATTATGTGTGGTGTGCAATCTACAAATCACAGGTTTACAACATTTTATTTTTATTCTATAAGACATACATTCCCGGGTTACGAATAACCCAACAACATTTGAAAATCTCCTACTACCACCACACTAAGCGGAAGATGTTGCTTGTGTTGTGATGGAGGACTTAGCCAGCCGAGGAATGGAATACGGAATGCCTGGGTGAGACCCGAACGTGATGCCCACTCAGCCACAGATCGGTCTACTTTCATATTTTATCATGTATGAATCTCATACAAAAGTTGACAAAAAAAAATTGATATTATACTAAGTAACCATCACGCCGTTTCTCCGCAGGGATAGACAGAGAGGACGGACCGCCAAACAACTCGGTCTTGGCATACACTCCTTGCCTCATTCACATTCATACATCATCTCATACATACTCTTCTATTATTCTGACTCTTGACATGGCCCGACTCAAGTATCCGATTCACTTGATCGTGCCTCGTCTTCCTCGGGCATCCTCGGCTTCTTCTACCATTCACATTCGCGTCATTAATTCTCTTTACACTCCTTTCTTTATTCATTCGCTCAACATGAAAATCATCAAAATCACCAAACCATCTAAGCGTCCCTTTCTTAATCTGACTTTTTACGCTCACATCAGCCTTGCATTCTTTTCGGATCTCCACATTCCTCACACGATCATACATGGTTTTACCACACATACGCATCAGGGATCTCATTTCTTCAGCATTCAGTCTACTTTCATCCTTTTTCTGCCAGTTTTATGCTTTACTGCCATACATCAAGGTAGGTACCAGTACTCCATTGTGGACTGCTAGCTTGCTTCACTGCCATACATCACGGTAGGTACCAATACTCCATTGTGGACTGCTAGCAATATATTATTGAGACATTTTAACATTAGTAAACATATACACCGCTAAAACATTGGTACAAAAAATTAACATGTTTCATGTTTACAAGTCTACCCCAGAACACAATTTTCCCGAAATAAATTTTATTTTTAGTATTAATAATTAATTAAACAGAGAGTGGGTAATGAACGGACACATTATTACAACCCGGACGCATTCCTTATTTGGTCGCCACTGTACATGCGAGTACTTCTGTATTCCAAATAAACCGATTTCACTACCGCCAGAAAAGGCAAGGGAATTAACAATATCAAGCCACTTACAAACAAGGGTTGAAGATTCCCTCACAAAAAGGAAGAATAATTGTTTGGAAATGCAAAATTTTCGATTGGATCTCGGTTGCTATCTTGTAAATTGATTTCATTAGAATCGTCTGCGGTATATTTTGTAGCGGAAGCGGAAGTGGTTCACACTTTGCAATGGCGTATGTTGGGGATTGCGTGCGGTTAGCCGAAGCCTTTTGCCAATGCAGTTAAGGCTTCTCGGGGAGCCTGCAAATTTGCAAACCCCTTTGGATTTATCCCAGGAAGTCTGAATGCCGCTTACATTTATAGTAATTTCTCTGCATTGCAGTGAGGTGGTTATAAACATTGTTTTGCTATGAGTTTTGAAGGATATTTTTTTCAAAATAAGAAAGTGGTACTTACATTTTATTGTATGTATTTTTTTTTAATTCACGTTAGATTTTGTGGTGTTCTCTAATATACCAACTATAAAAATGTACATCTTACTAATATTATGTTAACACTAGCTGATACCCGGCGTGCGTTGCAATGCCACTTAAATAAAGAAGTTGTTTCTCCCTGCGTGTCCTTTCCCATTCGTCCCATTCCACCATTCCGCCACCTCTCCCCCTTCCGCGACTTCTTCCCCTACCACGTTCCACTTTCACCTTCCCCCTCCGCTCGCCCGCTGTCCCCCCTTTTCGCGACCCCCCTCACGTATTCCCCTTCCACTTTTTCCGCCGCCCCCCCTAACTTGTCCCCTCTCCCGCAAAACCCCCTTCTTATTTCCTCTCCGCTCCTACAGATTCCCTTCCCCCTCCTCACGAATTTTTTCCCTGCCGCTAAACCTTGACCTATATAATTTTTTTAATTCAAATTTCATAAAGCCAGAGCTCGCGGTAAATTAAAATAAATTTAATGTATTTTTTTAAATTTCTCTAAAATCGGTCCAGCTGTTTCGAAGGAGTGCGACCACAAACACCGTGACACGAGATTTTTATATATTAGATATATATTTTTTATCGCTGTACAGTACAATAATAAAATACATTTTTTTATTTATTTTAAAAATTTAGATACATTATCAATAAGTTTTCTGTTAGAATTTTATTCTTAAGGTGGATAGCTCTATGGATAAAAAAACTTGATATGCTTGATTTTTATCTTGCTGATTAATTAATTAATGATAATAATTAATTAATGATTAAATTAATTATTTTAAAGATTGATTATTCTTAATTATACTTCTGAATTATATCTCACAAAACAAATAGCAATTAATTATGGTTATTCTACTAAATTGATATTTTCTTCATACTGTACTTTGACGCTAGTAAACAATGGCGTAGACTTCTATTTGTTGATAACGATACCTCAAAAAATACCAGTAAAAACTTTTCCGGTACTACTCAACCGGCGTTTTATATGAATAATGGGGCCAACAGACCTAGCATCAAAAGCTCAAGCGTTATTTGGCTTGGCCTACTTCAGCATATCGCTCGTCATACATTCCCATTGGAAATGTACGGCAACCGATATGCCGAAATACGCCAAACAAAATAACGCTTGAGCTTTTATAGCTAGGTCTGTTGGCCCCATAACTGTTTGAAGAAATTTATTTTATTTTTATTTTATTTATTTATTAATAAGAAAAAGATTTTACATACAGGTGATTACATTGTGCAAAGTTATACAATTATACATAATTATTCTACTACTCCATAAGTTGAGCTCTAAGAGCTCGTGTTTATGGGAGGAGTATTTACAGCAAAAAATAACGTTCTAATTAAATTTGTAATCAATAATCAAAAACTTATAAGATAAATACAAACATTATTACATAGGTTTACAATTTAGAAAGAAATTTTTATTGAAAGACAACAATACATATATATTTTTTTTACATTGAATAGTGCAGATTAAACTAAGCGTAAACTAAGTGTAAATTAAGGTTACAATATATCATTATCTAATTTCAGGGACTTAATTTGTTTTTTGTATTGTTCATATTTCAAAGTTTCGGTTATACTAATTTTGTTTTTGGACAATAATAAATTGTACCATTTCACACCTAAATACAGGTAGTGATGCTGAGCCGTGGTGGTTCTAAGCATAGGGATGGTTATTAAGCCTTTAGTTTTGAATCTATCGCTTATGTTATCTGAGGGGTGAATTTTTTGAATAAAATATTCTTTATAAATTTGATATAAGGCGTTTCTTTTATACAATTCTGTGATAGATGGTACATTAAATTCCCGAAATATCTCTAAAGTAGGGAAGTCGTATGGTTTTCTCAGGATGATTTTAATAATTATTCTTTGTATTGTAATTATCGGCTGTAAGGAAGCCTTAAAGGCCCCTCCCCAACCAATAATGCCGTACTGTAATAAGGACTGAATTAATGCATAATAGACGATTTTGATAGTTTTCTTGTTTAAGATGTTTCGTATGTTATAGAAAACGTAGATAAGTTTTCTTACTCTTTCTACGGTGAGATTGATATGATCTTTCCATATATAAATATATAATTAACAAGTCAAGCGATATTCAAACAAAGAATTCAGGAGTTCATAAACTAAATTGTAGTGTATCATTGAAGAAGAAGATAAAAATTATAATCTTTTTTTTTTTTAAATATGAAAATGAACAAGACACAGAAAAATAATAAAAGATAACGGTCGCAACTGGGACTCAAACCCAGAACCTTACGTCTTACAAAAAAAAAAGAAAAAAAAACATTAGTCGAAGATAATATTGTTAATTCTGAAATTTGAAATATGAAGTTGACAATTACGACAGTCTCATATAAGATCGCAGTAGCCCAATTGGTAGAGGTGTATGTCCCGGTAAGACGTAAGGTTCTGGGTTCGAGTCCCAGTTGCGACCGTTATCTTTTATTATTTTTCTGTGTCTTGTTTATTTTCATTATTATAAGCAATAATTATTAGCCTGAAACACTCATCAATATTGAAACCTCTCCCGAGAAAAGATATATGTCGCCGACGGGACTCGAACCCGCACCCCTCTGTTTGCCGGACAGGAGCTCTACCATTAAGCTACGGTGGGATACCTCCTACCCGCCAAATGACTCAATATATACCTAGTGTTTCATTCAACAATTATCGCTTATTATATTTTTTCACCTGCAAACAACCAACTTTATTTTTATATGTGAAAGGCATGTAAGTGCTAACTCTCTCACTAGGTGGCGTCGAGACATTATATCTACATTTGTTGGTGAAAATACTTTAACTCGTCAAATATTGATTATTTTTATTAAATTGATAAACTAATGTTTAAGACAAGATTTTTTATGCATAGCACAAGGGGTAACAATTATTATAAGCAATAATTATTAGCCTGAAACACTCATCAATATTGAAACCTCTCCCGAGAAAAGATATATGTCGCCGAGTGTTTCAGGCTAATAATTATTGCTTATAATAATTGTTACCCTTTGTGCTATGCATAAAAAATCTTGTCTTAAACATTAGTTTATCAATTTAATAAAAATAATCAATATTTGACGAGTTAAAGTATTTTCACCAACAAATGTAGATATAATGTCTCGACGCCACCTAGTGAGAGAGTTAGCACTTACATGCCTTTCTCATATAAAAATAAAGTTGGTTGTTTGCAGGTGAAAAAATATAATAAGCGATAATTGTTGAATGAAACACTAGGTATATATTGAGTCATTTGGCGGGTAGGAGGTATCCCGCCGTAGCTTAATGGTAGAGCTCCTGTCCGGCAAACAGAGGGGTGCGGGTTCGAGTCCCGTCGGCGACATATATCTTTTCTCGGGAGAGGTTTCAATATTGATGAGTGTTTCAGGCTAATAATTATTGCTTATAATAATTGTTACCCTTTGTGCTATGCATAAAAAATCTTGTCTTAAACATTAGTTTATCAATTTAATAAAAATAATCAATAGTTTATTTTCATATTTAAAAAAAAAAATTGATTATTATTGTTATCTTCTTCTTCAATGATACATGATACATTGATGGGAATAACCTTCAAAAGTTAAAAAGAGAGTTTTTCTAATAAAAATATAAATTGTATTGATTACATTTTCTTTTATTTAGGTAGCACTACTACAATCTGTGATGTAAGAGTTAAAGAATGTCTCAGAGCTCTAAATGGCGATAGTGATTCTGGGTTCACTGGTCGTTTTTTATTATTTTTTATTTAACGACAATATAAATTAAAATTAAGATCCCAGTATGATTGAAAAATGATAATAATTTTGACGTAAATTTGGAGCTAAAATACTTCATACTGGCCGCAAGATATCTCAGATTAATAATTTTGAAATTTAAAAAATAAGAAAAAATATTAATATCTTTATATGAACATTTTTTCTTGCAAATATCTCTGGCTTGGCATTGAAGTAAAATCATGTATGGTTTCATAGTGCTTTCACACAAATGAAGTATTGAATTCCGAAAGTCTAAACTTAAACTTAAAATATTTTAATTAATGAAGATAATATTAGCGAAAGTCAATTGAAATTCCGAAACAGAAAAATCAGAAAAAGATACGGATACATCTGGCTTTCGCTAATATTATCTTCATTAATTAAAATATTATAATTTGAGGTTTAACTCATTAAGTTAAAAATTTAAAAATATTAAACTCTAGATATAATTAATAAGCATTTTTTTTGTAAAGCCTCCTAACATTTCCAACTTAACCAGTACTTTGTTTCTAATGACGTTGTTAATCCTAATTCTAATAAACTTTCCCCACCCTTCCCCTCCCTCTACTCCTTCTCACAAAGGTAATTTACCTATATTTAATTTTTAGGTTTAGTGTAAATTTTCTCCAGATGACGAGAATATTTTTCACGAAACATGTAGGTTATGTATATAAAAATAAAGTGATGGTAACTAAGTTATTTGTCTTTTTTAATATATCTCTTTCAATTTCGATTTTGTTTCAATGAAAGCAACCCTTGGAAGGTGATATTAAGCCATTTCCCGATACCCGTTCGAGCTGAAATTCGGAATAAAAAGACTCGTTAATTGATAAAAATGCATTCCATAAAAAAATGGTGGCACCCACGCACATACGTGCACACACATGCATTACTCTGTAATTGGCTAGAAGCCAGCCCAAGACGTATTTACTCTTTTTTTACAAAAAACATAAATTGATTTTAAAAGATTGTTTTTTATTTGGTGAACGCAGTTTTAAAATTTTAAAAACTAAGTTTATTTTTAATATACTAAGGTTATACCGTTGGTCGTCGGCAGATTTGTTCAATTTTCAAACGAAATATTGTATTATACAACAAAAATTTCAAATCATAAAAATAAATCAAGACATAATCTAGTAAACACACTTTTTAGAATTTTAATTTTAGTTAAATTAAAATCATTAAAAAATAAATCAGAGAACGCGTATTGTGACGAAAATACCTCAGTTTTTCTATTTATTTAAGGTCTTACAAACTGAAATATTTCCGATTTTGTTTACACATTTATTATGTTTAGACATACTTATGATCAAAAAATACTTACAAGAAGTACACGATATTTAATAATTTAAACGATCTTTCTCATTGGAACCTCCCTGTACAATTGCAAGCACTTTTAAACATTTATTCTCAGCCGCTGGTCAATGGCTCTTAACTGCGTCCGTTAACCCTCTGTTTATACCCACCCCTCGTACATTTTATCCTTCCCCAGAATTGTCTCTCCTTATTTTCTTAAAAATATCCTCTCCATTGCATATCCAAAAATAATATAGCCCATGGGGGAAAAGAAACTAAAAACTACGTAGAAGACAAATAAACTATAAAATAACTTTAGTCCACCTCGGCACAGGACTCCCTAGTAAGGAGGACTAAGAAATACAATATATATATCTACTTAAATTTACCATTATATTTTGTATGTGCCATTATTTTATATATTCGCTAAATAAACAAAATAAAAAAAATCTCAGGGCTTCCTGTTTGGAGCTAATGAAAAATAAAATCATGATAATGAACACTGTAATACTGTCCGAAATGTGGTTTAAAGAAAGAGGTAGCACTTTTTCGTGTGCCCTGTTAGGTCTTAATATATCTCTATCTTGCGCTGCCCGGAATAGCTCCTACACACTTCTAATACCGGTCCACTGGTAACTCTAGCACAACACGGCATAGTAACCCAAAAATAAATCACCATAACTGTATAAAAATATTTAATCAAATAACTTAACAAATCGTTTCTAGATATTCGTATTGTAAGGCACGTCTAGATCATTACGAACCCCCATGTAAATATGTACTGGGTGTACCGAGAGATCCGCCGCATTGTACCGTGCTCAATTTAAAAACCAGCGGAGGAGAGTGAAAATTTTATTTGCGTTTTAAACCATCCTGTTGTTATCGTTGGGGTGTTTCCCTCATGGAAGTTTTTTCCCGGCAGAATAATTTTCATCAGGGGCGCCGCGTGGGAGACCGAATCCGTACTTTAAATATTTAACACCCCCGGGATTGTGCAGTGATACGGCCGAGATATCTTTTTTTGAATAAGCGGGGATAATTTGTATTATTATTTGCTAACTTTATTTCGTAAATGGATATGATACCTTTTCCCACAGTTTTTTTACAGGCCAATTGGGAATATTAATCCTGCAGAAAAAGCGGACGTTCTGCTATTACAAAATATACGCTTGGATTTTGTTATTTCTGAACTGTCCACATTCAGACATTCGTAATTATATTGGGCTCTTCAAATGTCTTTATATGTCCTCGAAAACTATCTACTTTATTATTTATCATACGTGTTTACAATAAAATATATTCCTGGTCTCACGAACATACCTTACTAGTACAGGAATTAAGATGATAGACTTCGCTTTTCGGCCCATACAAAAAAGACGCCCGGGAAAAAACACTTTTCTACATCGAAAATTGCACAAAATTAATATATTTTTTTATACTGCCTTTTAGAGGGTGAAAACTATGTCGGTATGTTTTCGAATTTTCGATGCGTTTCGTATTAACGTAAACATTCACTGTCAAACATGTACCATTTATCAACAAATTTAAGGAAAAAGTGCTGCTAACTCAACTCTCATAAAGAATTATAAAATTATAAAAAGCTACCGACGTAGCTTCTTCTTTCTAAAAAATATATATTCTTTAAAATTTCAATTTCGTGAAAGTTTCGGTGTAGAAAAGTGTATTCTCCATAAACCCCTTTTCGAGCGATTTCTGTAGGTAAATTTGAGCGTTGAGCTTATTGTGAGCGGGACAGAATGACAGACGCGGGTGTTCCGCCTGTGGTTCAAAGTCTAGCCTCTTATGTCTGAGGCTTTCCCCGGCTCGCTCTACTGGACCCTTTGGTAAACGTCGTGTTTGCGAGACGTGTAGCGCTGGGACGTACTGCTATATCTACTTCAGTGGAGATCTGTCGGAAAATGACGGAAGCTCTAACCTAACGACATCTGTTAATAGTAAATAAAACTACGTGTCTATCCAAAACGCTACAGATTTATAGGTTTTTCGTTGGCAATGTACGAATACGATGTGAAAGTGAAACAAATACGAGTCATGACGAGAGTCTCTTAAATTTTCTCATTCTCATAAAAAAACAAGAATCTACGACTATTTTCATAAAATGAAAGTTACTAAACCATGGAACAAATAATTAACTCTAAGCTCAACACAACAACAGCCCAACACCAATACTCGGCAATTAAATGTTTTCATAAACAACCAAAAAAAATAATTGCGTTTTCTAAGAATAAACTTAAAATTCACTTAACCTCATACTAATTTGGTTATAACGTATATTATTGCAGGCAACTGAAAAAAATCAGTATGTAATATTAAAAAAAAATTATTCATTTAGACTTTGTTTTTTTTTAATTAAAAATAATAATTGATTCTATCGACAAATGGGTCACTGCTCAAATATACATTCGGGATTTCTCAGAAATGCAGCTGGTTTTCAGCAGTGCTTTATAAATTCTTTATCATTTTTTTGCAATAATTAGTACACAGGCAATTAAGGGGCGTACTTTACTTACTTTAACATGAAATCATTTGGAGAAAAAGATTTAAACAAAATTTTGGGCTCCGGTGATTTTAATGAAAAATTTTTTTTCTTCAAAACTAAAAAAAAAAACTTTTACATGTCATCACCGGTAACCGTGCAACCCTTCACTCCACCCCTAACTGTCTAGTACGTACTGATTTTTCATGATTCAAGTTGAAAAAAAAAACATAAAATATCTCACGGGAGACAAAAATTTAATTAAAATTTTTAATTTCGAATAATGTCAGGAATCACTGATTAAAAAGTAAGTCACGTATGACCCTTAACACCCTGTAAAGGTATCTGTTTTTTTTTTGTACAAACATGTTCATTAAATTAAATGTTTATGTTTATGGTAGTATTATCAAAATTATTTAATGTGATAATGAGATCTATCATGATAATGCTCCCTCTCTATAATCGATTTATTCTTAGTTCGGGAGGTATTAATATAAATAAAATGTAACAATATAATTTAATTGTGTATAATTTTTTTTTAAATTAAACATTTAAAAATAGTTTAGTTATTGATCCATAGAACAAATACTAGTAAACCTCTGCAATAAATTTAGTCTAAATCTCTTTTCAAATTTAAATCATTGAGCTTACCTCAAAGTCTTCGTACATTTTCTTTTTATGACGGTGGCTTATTTAGCACCTTTCCGAAACAAAATATTACGCGTGTTTTACCAATTTCTCAGAAACCTGAGCTCAAACCCTTCCCTTAAAAATAAGCATTCCTTTCTCCAGAGCTTTGAACAATAAGGAGGAGTATCCTCGTATATAATAGTACTAATATATCATAGCACAAATTACTGCATCCTGAAAATTTCATTTTTTATCCTGCTTACAAAGCCATTCTTGTGTAAAAATCCAAATTTTCTTGGGTTTAGGGAGCTTTCGGCAATTTATTCCTACAACGGATGTAGCCGAATAAGGTTGCCCTTTTTCGGGCTTTACATTGTTTAAATCGCATTTTATAAAAGACTAGATACCGTTTAAGATTGTAACGCAGGTTGAAAATGGCTCTTTATGAGAAAAAAAATACATAATAGAAAAGCTTTTAACTAAAGACGTACAAAACATAATGCTTCAAGAAATATGGAAGGACTCTTAAATATGAAGCCTTCTTTATCCTCGTAAATTATTGAAGACATTCTTATCAATATTTTGTTGTTTAAAATGTTTAGGCTTATTTATTTAATTAACGCAATTACAGGGAAAATATTTTTAAAATATTCTTACATGAGAATAATAAAAGTTAGTATAAAATTCATAAACAGGAAAACTATAGGTATTAATATCATAAGTAAATTAAAAATATTGTGTAAATCACATTACAATGTGCCATTAAATAGCCAATTTCAATAAACAACCTCTTTCTCGCACTCGATAAATGCTGGCGTCCCACAGGGATCGGTTCTGTCTCCGACTTTGTTTTTGTTGCACATCAATGACCTTTTGACATGTGCACCAATTCATTGCTACGCGGATGACAGTACAGTCCATGATAGTTTGACAAGCCCCCAAAGGGTGCACAAATTCCAACGGCTCGGAGGGCTTTGAAGCAAAGAATGGACGGTTACCTCGAGAGTGTTTTCTCTTGGGGTAAGAATAATCTCGTCGAATTCAATGTTTCAAAGACCCAATCATGTCTGATTACGTCTAAAAGGGATCGAAATGACAATCTATTCTCCTTCAACGGTAGCATTCTTCCAAACAGGTCCTCCATTGATATGCTCGGTGTAACTCTAAGTGACCAGCTCAGGTACGGGGGGTCCATCGAGGCCAGAGTTAAGTTGGCCTCTCAGAAACTGGGCGTACTGTACAGGGCCCGCAGATACTTTAATTGTACACAACTGCTAACCCTGTACAAATCGCAAGTGCGCCCCACTGTTGAATTTGGAAGCCATCTCTGGTCTGGAGCCCCGATGCATAGTCGGGAAACACGCCAAACGCGCGCCCAACATATGTACACAGTTGACATTTGTCACATGAGAACGGGACGCTTCTACGACTCGTTCTTGTGTTCAACAGCTCGGCTGTGGAACGATTTGCCGGCCTCTGTGTTTCCTCCTTCCTATAACATGGGTCTCTTCAAGACCCACTTCCTTCACTTTCCTTCCTTCCAGTTCACTCCTTCCTCTCCTCAAAAAGACCCTCCTCACAGCATCTTCAAAGATGACATAGGCCCTGAGGGAAATTATTTTCCTCAGGGCCTCCTGTGTGGAGTTAATGTAAAAAAAAAAAAAATTAAAAATATTCAAGTATAAGTGTCTGTAATGGTTATGAAGTAAAAATAACGTTTCCGAGTGCTTATTCAAAATTTGATAGTTTTATTTTCCAAACATCCTGCTACTGACTTGATATTTATGACAGAAATTTATTACCTATTTTCTTTCGATGAATGTTTTTTTATTAATTTTAAAATATTTCTATTGTTTGAAAAAGAAAGTAATACTGATAATTCTAAACGAAATATGAAACACAGATCATGAGCTGAGATATGAGCATAAATCCATCCCTCTCTCTGAGTTGCAAGCCGGTGGGTCGAGGTCAGAGGGTCTCTCCGATCCGTCCCACCACGCAAGTCACCAAACGTAGCGAACCACATGGGGTGACCAATGGCAACGGTGTTAGTTACCTCATACCTGTCTCTCGATTGTAACGGTTTCATTAATAAAATTTTTGTTTATACAGGTTGATTTTTTTAATTCACGAGCGTAGAGCCTTTTCAAGGGACTGCTCACTGATTTGTTAACATACCAAAAATATTTTCAAAACCGTTAACTATAATTAATTTTTTTAAACAAACTAATCATTCATAATTTGGTGACACGAAAAAATTAAACAAGGCTACACAAATTGAATAATTTAATTCGTCTGCGTTATTTTCCAGCTTGGGATAAATTTGCAGAAATAACATAATAAAAATAACGCTCCTCTTTTATATTAATTAATCACACACAGATTTCCGAGCGGCCAAGTCAAAATAACTTTTGACCCGCAAACAGCGCGATGATGTATGTATTTGTCAAAGTCATTAGAATTTTTAATTTAAACGCTAAAAGGTACACGGGTAGTAGGAAGGTAGGTATATGGGGTCGCCTGTATTTTTACGACGTGGCTGTACCTACGTTACTTTAACGTCGGAAACAGACAGTTATGCGGCCCTAAAACGTACACGGTCTAATTTCACGTGTTTTTTGTTGTTGTTTATTTAGTATTACGATTTATGTTTTATTTATTTCGCAAGGTTAGGAGTTACGACGCGCATTGTCAAATAGTGATAATAAACTTAAGCATTTTAAGCACTTACGATAGTGACTCGTTTTATTTTCAGAATGTTGTAAAAAAAATCTTATTTTAGCACTAAAAAAGAATTACGTCATGTTTATATGAGTGTTCAACGCTAAGTTAAATAAACAAAAGTTCCTGTAGATGCTTCAAAAACCCAAAAATACAGCAGACAACTACTCAAAGGATGGGAACTAAGCAAACAAGTTGGACTATTAAGATGATACCCGGTGGTGCAGAAATAGATTTTACTAAAATATTGCTGTCACTGTTGCTCTTACTCCACCGGATATTGAGCGAAAGGGACAATGCACTGACACCTAACTAAAATGGAGGTTTTGTATTCCCCACTTTTCTCCTCCAAAAGTGGACTGATTTTCAATTTTTTTTTTACCAACTACATAAGAAAAAACTATTCTATGTCTGTACGTTTTGCTTTTTTTTAAAAAACATTGTCTGGTTTGTATACTGAACATCTTTTGACGGCGTTTAAACCAGTCAATTTTATTGATTTTTGGAAGGTCATAACTTCTATAAAAAGTAACTTATCAAAAAAAACAAAAAGTACCGACATGCTAGTAGTTGATATCTATTTTATGCAAAAACAATATTTTCTCTAGGGTTAAAATCCAGAGAGATAAATAGGGAATACGTTTGTATGGAAAAATCACCGCCGGGTATCCTCTTAACAGAACGAGCTGTGCTAAGTAGACAGCACCAATTTGTCGAAACGGTGTAGAAAATTAAGTAACGCCAATTCTTTTACGGTTTTAGTGTCCTGTATGGTGGTAAGAAGGATTTGCTATGTAGGGTTTTGAACGAAGATGCATTATTACGAGCCAAATATCGTACGAAAACCTGGGCACTATTGAGTTGTAACAGTGATAATAGGTGATAAATTTTAACCGTAGCTACGTAAACCGTTTTCTATTAATGTTATACATAAACAATCATTAATCACTGTTAATGCTACATTTATAATAAAATAACGGCCTTATCGCATGAACGGTCATATAAAATTACGAGCAAATTTTATAGGATATTTCACATATTTTAGCAACAGAGTCTGTAAACCGTTTTACAGAAATTGTTTTCTCTAAACACTTAATACCACTTAAAAGGGATATATGAACGCGTTAAAACAATGTTTACATCGGCTTGACGAAGCATTACAATTTTAATTTTTGTTAATAAGAAATTACAAGCCAATTTCCATACTATCTGCATTAGAATTTTTTTTTGAAAAATGTATATCTATAAATTTAGATATATATTTAAATAATCTGAGTATTATTGAATTGTACAAATTAATATTTATTTTTACTAATTGCTTATTTAATATTTTTCTATGGTCGAATCCATCCTTAGGTATGGAATTCGAACTTGGGGACTCGCAAGCACTATTTACATTAAATATATTCAAAATTTACGAACTGCCATAATATAAAAAAAGTTCCATCAAATATTTACAGAGAAATAATTTAAAACTTCTATATGGCTCAGGGAGCCTACTTACAATAAAAGGTCTCCTTTGGTTCATTACTAGTATCGATAACATGAGGGAAAGCTCATTCAAACACCCACTGGTACACAAACATACCATAAGATTTAAAAAAAGGAAAGGGTCTGAAAACTCCTTGAATATTAAATAAATATAGAAGCCGTACTCTTGAATACATAATACCAGTGATTTTAATAAAAGCTTAAAATTTGAAAAAAATGAGAGACCATGCCCTAAAATGATACAACTGATGTCGAAAACTTCATGTATCTTTGAGTATCTTAATTTAGCTGCCTATATACTGCCTGTGACCGGTCAGTGGATGAGTGGGCATGGCGTTTGGGTCCCACCCAGGCGTTCCGCATTCGATTCCTCGGCTGGCTAAGTCCTCCATCACAACACAAGCAACATCTTCCGCTTAGTGTGGTGGTAGTTGGAGATTTTCAAATGTTGTTGGGTTTTCGTAACCCGGGAATGTTTCTCTTTCTTTTTTTTAATTAAAAAAAAAAATATATATATTTTTTTTTTTATTAGGCAGGTATATTTAGATGTTTTATAGATATAATTTAAATTATCCAATATAATTATAAGATCAATTATGATGTTTTCTAAATACTATATATGTATTTACAAATATTTTATTATGTATTATATTAAGAGTGTTTAATTGGTAGAACTTATACACAAACTGCCATATGACAGCTTTGTGGGACTACCATAAATTTGTACAAATGTTTTATCTACTAAATAAATATAAAAAAACTAATAAAAATAACTTAAATTCCTACATAGCAAATATTTTCAAAGCCCCTTCCTAAAATGTAATTTATTTACTACAGTAACTAACAAAGTTTCCATCTAAAATATACCTAATCTACTAATAAATTCGTCCGATTACCAAAACCAACAACTTTCAAAAACCATTTAACTTCAAAAGATCAATAAAGTACCCACGCAGACTTTTGGTAATCCTAAACCCATGTCGTATATAACAGTGTCACAGCTAAGTAATTCACGGTCTTTCCAAAAAATGTAATGTTCGGTTAAAATAATTTATCTTCTTTTATTAAAAGAAGCATCAAGGAAAAACAGCAGCAGGCAATCAAAATCTTAAAAGAAAACATATTTACCAAAATAAATTTAATGTTAAAAAATATTTTGTATTGCTCATGAGACAAAAATCCCCGTAAACTTTTCAGCTCTTAGTGCATTATATTATTTTATTTGTGAAACCTGACATACATCTTATCCGTCTGAAAGTATTAGTGTAACTAAAGCATTTTTAATTTCTGGCATTGTGAATTGTGAAGTTGAATGATGTTGTGAGAAGAATGGAGAAGGGGAAGATAAAGTTTGAAAATAAACGCGACTTCAGTTTTGCCAACTTTAGCTAAAGGAATTTTAAGGAAGTTACTGATAATCGATTCTGCTTCCTCGGTAGTCAGAACAAATGTTACTGTCTTTCTCTCTGCTTCGGGGTGCAATGATTATACAATACCTTAGATCAGTATTTCTTAACCTGTGGTCCGCGGACCCCTGGGGGTCCGCAAATATATGTATGGGGGTCCACATTCTCATCTCTTGACCATATAACAATAAAAAATAAATGCCACCAAAAGTCTCGTAATTGATTTGAGATTACAACTTAGTAGTAACATCAACCAGAATATCACTAATTTAGTTGCAAAAAGGCAACACCAACCTTAACATTAATTAATGTGAATGTTGGTGTTGCTGTTTTTACGTGTTTTTAATAAAACAGTGTTTTTTGTATTTGTAGTACTAAAATAAATGGTCCGAATTTTATTGCTGTTTTTTATTTTTTATTAAGGGGTTCTTTGAAAATGTGCTTGATTTCCTAGGGGTCCGTGGCTGAAAAAGGTTAGGAAACGCTGTCTTAGATAATATGAATTTATGAAAATTTAAATATTAGATTTACAGTTAATAAAATAAAAGGTTTGTGATGAAGGTGTTCAAGACTACGGGTTTGCTCAAATTTATTGCGTTTTTATCTACTCCAGCATGTGTTTCATTGAAGAAACGATTGATTAATTTTTTTTTTTTTTTTTTTTTCTTGTTTGTTCCAGATCTCGGGGAGGGTGGTGCAATCCCACGAGCTCCATATTATACATATAACATATAAAATTAATATAACAAATATATATATTGTGAGATACTGCATCCATAGTGAAAGAAAACAGAATGAAAATAATACAGAAACAACAAAAAAAATATATTTTTTTTTTTACAAAATAAAAATAAAATTATATATATATTTTTTTTAAGTCTATGACATCAGGCTCCACCGCTTGTAAATAGGACCCTGCCAGAAGTGCAGTGCTGCCATCACAAGACCGTTTTCGCTCGTGGCTAGTCGCGTTCTAAAGCTGGTGATCCGTTTTTTGAGTAGTGCTCGGAATGCAGGAACACGCCCTTCTACAAACATCTCAGTGGCACTGCAGTACCAGGACAACCCAAAAAGTATTAAATATAATTTATAATAACTCTATAATCTCATAACCTAACCTAACCTATATAACTCTGTAATTTGCTTTTGTGGCAATGCACCATGTCGTGTAAAATTCAATAACACTCCTTATGTAGAAGGCGAAAACCTGTTTTGATTTATTCAAGAAAAAAACATTTCCATAAAACGTATTTTCTTTTATTATGCGTAGTTCAGGCACAAATATTTAAATGTTGTACGATTATTTTCTAATGAATAAAATTTTCCATATTTTGCAATAAAATCACAGCCAAAAGGGGATTCCCAAGTAGGAAAAAATTTATTTATGGGACTGATAATTTATTTTTCCGGGATTATAAATAGTATATAATTAAAGCACCTACAATATTTCTAAGACTTTAATTTTTTATTTTAATAAAACGACAAATAACTTTGTCAACTTCACTTTTATTTATATACAATCAACATGTTTCGTGAACGACCTTAATTGTGTATAAATAAAAGCGATGTAAACAAAGTTATTTTTCTTTTTATTAAAAATAAATAATGCCATCACAAAGTGAAAAACTTTCCACAGAAGTGTTCTTCGAAAAATTAAAATAAAAAAATAAAAAATCTAATTTTTTGTCAAAAAACACATGATTTTGCATTACTTAGTAGTGCTTCGCCTTAAACCGAAGTTTTATATCTCTTTCTTCATCTTATCTTCTGACGTAAGATGGTAACGGACATTTCGGAAAATATTGTGATCTCATGTAGTATAAAGCATCAAAAGATTTTCATATCAGCCCAGTTCTTCAAGTTCTTTATCAACGATAATAATTGCCGTCTTCCAATCCCACAGCTTTCGAAAACTTTCCTTTCATTGTAACTTAAAGAAAATGGTATTCTATCTTCTTTAGTATTTAGTCGAGGTGTGTATTTATTCTTTTCTTGGTATTTATAAGGAGTTCATTATCAAATTGCGTTCCACGTTTTACTGAACCGCAGGTAATTGTTCGTTTGAATCTTTAGTAAGATCCTGAAAGGACATTTTTAACGTTTTCATAAATATGCACACACACACCGTTACGTTTTGATAAATTTAATTTTAAAAAAAAATTCCATCCTCTTAGATAATGGCGAATATAAGTTTTCAAAGCAATATTAAAAGTTTAATGTAATACATTTAAAGAGTTAGGGCAAATAATACAATTCAACAAGTTAAAACATAATTTTGGAGGCACTTAGGAGTAAGTTCCTGGCTTAAAACAACTTAAAAGTTCTAAGACAAGAAACCATCGGCGTTCGATATAAACGTGAGAAACGCTTACTCAAAGTTTTGCTTGAATTTTGAGCTGAACTCGACTTCTGTGTAAACTTCTCAAGAACATTAAGACTAGTATTTATTAATTTTCACCAGCAATCTCCTGTTAGGAAGGAGTTCTATTAAAATAACGCGAAGGAAGTGCCGGATATGTTAAACCAAAAATACATATTATAATATTGAGTTTTACGTCTTCGGGAGGATTACGTACACCAAGATTACATTTGTACGAGATTAAAAATACGAATCTATTGCTTGCAAGGATTTAGAAATAATGATTTTTATAACACTTTATAACTTAAATTTCAAAGTTAATTTTCAAGTTCTGTGGAGACTCTATATAAGTTTGTTATTATTAAACTCTATATAGTTGTATTAAATAACTGATTCATAATATGATAATAACAGGCCTTAAGCACAACTTTCACAGAATGTAGAATTTTTTTATGAATATTTCAAATACACTGAAACAACTTGCTCTTAATAATTACTACAAGCTAACTACATTGGACAAGATTAATATATGTCCGGAGCAAGTGGTACTGATTGGTGCATCTGTGGCTCAAAGGATCGAGGATTGGAAGGAAGGAACTATTTCGCTATTCAGTTATTCAGACTCGGTTTAGGCAATTTCAATAAATATTTCGGTTCTGAATGTTGGCTTTTCTTTAGGGCGATACTGATAATATCTTGTATTAACATCTAAATTTATATATTCTGTTAAATTTTTTTTGATTAGATTGTTAACATCATACTGTTTGTTAATATCCTCGAAAAACACCTTTCGAACGTACAAACATCTAAAAATAGAAAGATTCTATTTTGCTTGTAATAAAAATTATCTAAGTCAAAATTAAACCCAGAATAATAAAAAGCTTTTAATACCTAACTCACTTTAGAAAGAAGAGAAACAGATTTCCTTGGAATAACTCTTTAACTCTCAACAATATTTTTTCTCATTTAAATCTTCCCACTTGTATTGATTTTACGTATTTGCATATTTATTAGGGAGCGTTCTTGAGGTGCTAGTATTCGTCAAAAAAAAGAATTCCTTATCCCAACTTAATCAAATCTGTGGAATTTAATTTAATCGCAAGATGACGCTTCATAAGTCTTGACAGCTTTGGAATTCCAATAGCGTTGATTCGATTTCCCATTGACTTTGTGGACTTGATGGAAATTTATGCAAAATTTAAAGGCAGACGTATGCAAAATTTAATGTCTTCCATATTCGTAATCCTCAATACGGCATTGCAAATCCCTTCAATGCATAAGGAGAATTTCCTCAATTCCACTATCCGTTGAGAGTTTTCTCTCCGTTTTCCTTTTAGGGTAGTATATTACCCGTAATTATAAATTAACATTTATAATAAGTAGAGCATTCGGCTGATCTTTAGAGTTCTCTGCGGGTTGTTTTAGTTAGTCTAAAAACAGGATTTCTGAATTAAGAGCTTTCGGATTTTATTACGTTTGCATTTAGAACTCGTTGAGACCTACCCGCGATCCTGGTATTAATAAAAAGAGGGTTTGTGAACATTGTTTAAATAACATATATAACCATTGGAGCGACAGAGCAATTAAAATATTTTTTCTCGGATTGCTAAAGGAAATTTTTCCGCCCACATTAAAAAAATCATACCTCTGAATTTGAATATGGAAACATACAAGCTGATAATAGTTCTATGTTACCAATGAATTCCCCTATATTTTGTATGTTATCACTAGTAGGCGGCTAGGCGGTGGCAAAACGAAGAATTCCAAATTGAAAATCCGCAAAAACATCATTTGGAGATATTGAGGTTTGAAGTTTAGAATTTATTTGTTATTACAATAACATATCAATTCTAAACTTCAAACTTCAATGTCTCCGAATGATGTTTTTGCGGATTCGTGACTTGGAATTCTTCGTTTTGCCACCGCTTAGCCGCCTCCTAGTTATCACATATTTATTGGATTTATAAAAAAAATATAATTAAATATTTAACCATAAAACAATTTAAATCTAGAGAATATTTATTTTATCATATTTTGAATGTACAATATATTATATAGTCGTTTTAATAATTTTTTTTTTTTTTAAATTTTACACATTTTGGCAACAAAGCAATCAGAGGTTTTGGAAATAGTGCCATAATTGGCAAAAGGCGCTCGAGTGGGTAAAGCGAAATGAATTTAGACATTTTACTTAGCCCATAGGCATGAAATATATAATTCCAACTCACCTAGATTGTTCTAAAATATGCTCTTTTTCTCCAAATCACATGATAATGTCTGAGAAAACCAAAAATGTTTATTTTATTTATTTATTTATATATATACACATATATATATATATATAGATTGTATTTTCATTCAGTTAACCGCTTGGGCACATAAGCTTGTTTTCACGACAATTTAACGTAGGTAGACATAGGAGTTATTTTTGTTAAATTTTTTAAATATTTCAGTATATACAAGAACAAAGAAATTGTGTTTTTAAGCAGTTATATTGTACCATTATTTTTTATAAGCGTTAGTAAATGAACCAACTAAACAGTTAGAACCTATAATATTTCTGTACTAACTGGGTAAGAATATCAGTGTTCATATTATTGATGCGCCCTTGAGGTGGTTTCTCGAACAAAACGCACTCTACAAATTATCCAATTGTTATTACCATTATTAATATATCTGTATTTTATAAAAAATGCAAATAAAAAATTACAAAAATAAAAAAATATATGAATCAGAGAATAATAGATAAAAAAAGTTTTGTTACGACTAGCTGAAATAGAATCCCCGAATTTCTGATGCGAAGTGAAAGAAAAAGAACAAGCCTTTATTTTACCTACTACCGTGTTTTTTACTTCGATCATGTTAATTTGGTACGCGGATATAAGTTATGATGGAGTTATACTTGTAAGGCATGTCGTGTCGTGATGTTCTCTGCCGTGATGGCTAGCGTTCACATCTATAAGGTATTGGTGGAGGTATCGGACCAAATCAGGGCAGGCCGAATGGGGGACACCTTGAATCTCTCCAATCGAACTCTCTCGATACTAACGCATTACATCTCAGTGGGAAGGGGGGGGGGTGAATTTATACATCCCTTCTACATACACAGTGATCCCTAGATTACTATTCACGCCTATTAATTTTTTCTTATCCAGAACTAACTCTCTTTTTTATATGAATAGCACACAAGAGTCTCAACTGCTCCCGTCTGGAGCAAATGAGACTATGGCATCCCCAATTGGTGTGAGGCTCAAGTTTGTGGGGAGAGGAAGGAGATGGGAAAGAGGAAGGCAGGGAAGTACCTGGCTATTCAGATCTGGTCACCAAACACGGCTTAAGCCATTTCAAGCCACGTTTCAATTCTGAATGGTTGTCTTACAACAAGACGAGACTGAGAGTGTCTTCCACTCTTCCTTCCTTTGATTTAAAAGATATTCCGCGTAGCACCCCAAAAATGACATAGGCCCTGAGGGAAAAAAAAACATTTATGACCTCCTATATGGAGTTAGTGTAAAGAAAGTGCTTCTTAGTACTAAATAAATACCCAAGTAAAAAGGAAAACGATATATATAAAACAATTAGAGCTTTTTAAAAAATTAACAAATGTATGAGAACAATATAAAACAATTAGAGCTTTTTAAAAAATTAACAGATGTATGACAACAATCCTTATCTGTGCCTACATAAATAAAGTGCCGAATAAAACACTAATGTGTTCTGATTGTCAGACAGTTAGTTACTATGAATCTGTTAAATAATTCAACCGTACAACTACCCATGGAAAAGGTCATGCTACTTGTATGTACTAGTATATAATAATATAAGGTGTACGTGGCAGGATTGGAAAACTAATGAGGGATAGAAGAGTAAGACAAAGGTGGCCGAAATTTGCCTCACAGTAAAGTTGACAAACTAAAATGGAACAATTTCGGGCATGTGGCACGACTAATGGATGACGGGTGGAACTCAATCATACCCAGAACCCAGGAGAAGAGAAACAGAGCTTGTGTATGTGATAACCGTTAGTCACCTGAAGAAATCCACCCTCTTCTAGGTTTTATAATAAATAATGTAAATCAAATTAATAAAATAATTTTTAAGTTCTGCAAGTACCTATTTTAGTTTTTTTTTCAAGGCCATTTTCAAACTATGTTAGGCCACTTTAAGACGACTTATTCATATAATTTTATTTATTTTAAAAACAATTTTATGTTGCCTAAAATGATTTATTGTCGGTTAAACCGATTTAATGAGAAAATAATTGTGGCAATAGATTCTCTAGTATTTGGGGTACTTCCAAAACTGCTCTACTAATGATTATTTTTTAATAAAAGAGAACCCTATTTTTTGGTTCTAGCTTATAGGTAATACCAACATTATATGATAGTGTTAATAGAAAGGTACCTACTAACCTCTACGTTTAAGGCCCGGTGGTAGGCGCTCAAAAAGAAGAAGAAGGGAGATACGTAAATACAAATGTTACAGGGAGCGCGCTAATATTAAAAACGATAATATTCAAGCAAAAATTGTGAAAATGTTTAATTCAAAAATAATTGTTTAAGATAGAGCAAAAGTCTCTCGGCAAGCGCTTAAGTTACATTTAAAGATAAACTGTGAATTTTCAAGCCTGTAAAATGTTAAATAATTGAACGAAATGTGTTTTTAATAATTTTCGGAGCATAATTTGTGATTTTTTTATATCGAGTGAATTTCAGAAAATTATTGATTTTGGCTCTTGGATCTTCAAAAATAAAACATATTTTTTTAGGAATTTAAAAATTGTTCAAGAGACATACAAGTACATTATACTGGTAAATCGGTAGAAATGCGAAATGCCGGGCCTTAAGTAATAACTTTTTAATGTCTTATAAGGGAGGGAAACCCTTATAAAACTTTAAACAATATGTCGTAAATATGATATGATTTCAGTCCGAAGTAAAAATTCACAGTTCAAGTGTTTAAATTATTGATAGGTAACACGACCCTCACAGTTCAAATGGGTAAATTCTTGGTAGGTGATATGCATATAGGCAGGTACCTACATATTGTGATATCAGGATCAAGGAGCCCATCTTGTAACAGAATCCCAAATCATGGTATGGTCTCTGAAGCAGTAACCGGACACGCCCCTCTTAGGCAGATCGCATAATTAAGATCAGGACATCTAAGGGAGTGAATAAATTTCCGTGAATTTCGGGATTTGGGAGCCCGGACGACCAATGAACACTGATAAGACAAATATCCTCTCAGATTTATTGGAGAGTATTTGGGGCAGAGTGCTTACAAAAGATTATTAATTTTAATTCTTTTTCGATGAATTATTTCAAAATTTAAAGTGAATGTAAAATATTATTATTATTATTGTATTACCGCCATATTGTGTTTTAAATCTGCTATTACAAGGTTTTTTTACATTATTGCCACACAGGAGGTCCCGAGGAAAAAAAATCCTCTGGCCCTATGTAATCTTTGGGGATGCTGTGTGTAGGATCTTTTTAAGGAAAGGAAAGAGAGTAGGTTCTGGGAAGGTAAAAGGTGTAATGTTTGGTTAGGAATCTGAGGATAAACTTATTCAGAACTGACGAAATATTGAATCCTTCCCTCCCACTGCGGTGCAAGGCAATTGCTCGAGAGAGTCCGGCTGGATAGGTCGAAAGGTCTTCCTCAACCAGTCTCTCCTGATCCGTCTGGCTACGCTTTAGGTGGGTAAAAGCATTCGCCCCCAAGACCTAGATGAACCTCACCCCATGAACCCGGTAAGTTAAGTTAACCCTGCTAAGTCACCAAACGTAGTGAACCACTTAGCGTGACCTATGTCAGAGGTGTTGGTCATCCAATGAATGGGATCAGTTTACAACATAAAATCACTCAATAAAAACCAAAACTAAAACTTTTTCGATGAAAAAAATACAATCAGCGAACCTCAATTTAACTTTGACAAGAGAGAATGGAGATTAATTCAGTGTTGCCAACTTTAACGTTGACGGTACTTAATTATTACAAAAATTGATAGTTTAGGATTTTGCACTATTATTTAGCATTACTTTAACACTAGATTCACGCGCAACGACGGGTTAATAGTTCCGAAATATAATAATAAGTACGGACAGAGAACGTTTGAATACAACATATCGAAAATATTAAATTTATTACCTGACATTATAAAGCAATGTAATTCTATGAATAAGGTTAAATATATGGTGAAAAATTGGCTATTGGAAAAAAATATTTAAAATAGTAAGTATGAAAAAATGGACGAAACAATTTATAAAAAAATGAATGAAAAAAATGTTGAATCTGAAGATATAAGATGCAAATTCATTTTTTCAAATGTATGAGGAACAGTCGAGAGGAACACGTATTGCCCCTCCCTATATTTTATAGTTTAAAACAAAAACAAGTAAAATAGCACATATCTAAACTAGATATTTGCAATACCTTTGATAAAAACAAATATTTTTTCAATGTGGAATTTTAGACTCAAATCCAAAATTAAATTCTGTATGAAAAGGGCCGTTTCTCTTATGTATTTATCTTCCCCTTAAGATCGGATAAACAGCGAGGAAATTCCCCGCGTCTTTTATCCCCGATAAAATAAAAATTCAAATCGTATTATTTATCCTACCAGGATAACAGGATAGTACAAGAGATGGCGGGTCCGTTATGAGTAACTTTTATTTCGCTCGAGTCCGGTCGCTATCCAAAAGTTATGGGAGTTTTCTTTGCGAGAGAACCGTCCCCCGCCTTGTTTCTTATGACTAAACCAATTTGCAAACTTACAGGCTTTATTCCCATCAGCTTTTTGAGGCTCGGAACGAGTATTTTATCTAATTTTGCCGGAAAGATATATAATTAATTAATTATTATTATTTTAGGGGGAAATGGTAATTAATATTCCGCAATTTAAAATATATTATGTAGTGATCAATGGTGTAGGAAAGCACTTATCAGGAAGACGTCACAAAAGTGCTACGTGTGTAAGTCGGTGGTGGCGTAATCATGAACTAACGCTATATCTTTATGTTTTAATCTGGTAACCAAGCTATAGACGTCAGCGCGCTCCTTTTTCGCCAACTTAGATACTGTAAGAGTTATGATTTTTCATACCGAAAAATCTGTTTATTGGGAATGTAATTCAAGAATATTTGACCAAAAATAAATATCAATAAATAATATGATAAAACTTATAGTATAATTTACAGGAAATTATTAATGTGTTTGAATATAATATAAAATATATCAGTTAAAAAAAATGTTCAAAGAGTAAAAACAACACTAAGGAACAAAATATAGGTGCTAATATCCTCCAAATCAACAATAATATTAATAAACACAATCACCAACTATAATATTGTAAGAAAAACTTCAAAAGTTGTTCTATTTGAAAATTAGAGATGGCAGCACTTCCGCTTGTATCTGGTACGTAGAGTGATTGTGTACGATAATTTACTTGGTGCTGTTCAGTTTTTTGTGTCAACTTTTACATTTTATGTTACCTTTATTTTGATTCTTACAGTTTATGTTACCCGTATTTTGTCAACTCTTTATTTGTAATTTAATTAAACATGTACTGAATCATTTGCAAAAGCTCTATGGACGTTTAAATAAATATATTCGCATTTAACTTTTTTGTTCTATCTTTCTTAAACGTTAACCAGAAACGTTGCTGGAAATGACTTCAGTCGTATTTGGTGCCCAGATCTGAATAGCCGAGTACGTTTCAACCTTCCTCATTCTCATCTCCTTCCATTCCTCACTAGTACCTTAGGCCTCACAAAATGCCTTAATAAATTAATGTTCCAACATTGTCCCCTACTGGCACCAGACGGTGGGGAACAGTTAGAATTCTTGTGCGGTAGTGACATAAAAAAAACGAATTTACTTTAGACCACAAGACTGAAATACAACTTCTTTAGCTCCATCTATATATTATATGTATAATATAAACATGTATATACGTATACATATATTAATTTTCTACAAATATGTATTTAAATTTATTATCGTTCGCCTCGCCCAATCACACTTTTCGTAACGCTCTCGTAACGCATTTGCCAGCTTACTCCCCAAGTCAAGCGTGCGTAAAGAAGTTTTACTTCAAAAAGATATGTCCGAACTTGCGATAGATCACAAAGCATTCCTATTCCAGAAAGCAAATCAATTTTCAACAGTTTTAGTTTATTTCATTTCGAATAGGAAACACGAATTTTGCAATTTATAATTTAATAAAGCGTAAATCAAAGATTAGCAAGTTAATGGTTACTGTTTCTCCCTCGTAGCATTAATCATATGCCTGTAAAACACAAACTATAAAACTGCCAATCTGGTAAAACTGCACTGTAATTTTGTTATGCCGTTAGATCAAAAGAATTAATTAACCAAACCGTTTTCCATCGTAATATCTATTTTTGTACTGTTAACTATAAGAACAAAACCGCGCTGAGTTTTAACTAAAGATATTCATGGAAATTGCAAATATTTTCCATGGTTACGATCAAAATAACCAGGTTGTAATTAATAGCCATTGACCAGCGGCTGAAAATAAAAGTTTAAAAAGTCGGAGGTTCCGATGAGAAAGGTCGATTATTCCCCATATCAAATTTTAAAAATTAAAAATTTAATATCGACTTATTTAATTCAAAACTTGCTTTAATATATACCTACATTCAAGTAAGCAATAAAAATGCTCAAAACGCATGATGATAAATTATCAAATTTCGTGTACTTCTTGTACTTTTTGATCATAAGTATTTATTATTTTTCAATAATGTCTAAACAAAATAAATTTGTAAAAAAAACCTGAAATATTTTAGTTTGCAAGACATTAAATAAATATAAAAATTGAGGTATTTTCGTCACAAAACAGGATATCGGATTTATTTTTTTATGATTTTAATTTAACCAAAATTAAAATTCTGAGAAATGTGTTTACTAGATTATGTATTGATTTATTTTGTTGTATGATTATATGATTTAAAATTTGTATTGTATAATACAATATGTCGTTACAAAATTGAAAAAATCTGCCGACGACCAACGGTAAAACCTTAAATTAAAAATAAACTTGATTTTTCAAAATAAAAAAATGCGTTGACCAGATAAAATAACAATCTTTCAAAATCAATTTTGTTTTTTTTTTGTAAAAAAGAGTCAATGTGTCTAAAATTTGATTTAAAAATGACTAATTTCCGGTATTCTCTGGTAATACTCCCTAAGTAGAATATTTTTGGAAATGTGCAACCAATTAATATTACAGTATTATCAATTCGTTTGGAAAAGGGATTTAATTTCCGCATTTGAAATGCCCTAGTAAATGTGACACGTAATATCTGATGTGCAAAACGTTTTATTTTTCCGTTCCAACCTCTAGAAAAAATATTTGACTTTATAACCTTTTGAACCAAATTTGGCTTCTAATGTGTCATTTTTGAAGTACCTACGCAATGAACATTGACGTTTTAATATTTTTTTAGTAAAAAAATATATAAACAAATTTTACTAAAAAACAATACAGATAATATATTATAAACAGACTCCAATTATTTCAAATATAAATCAGTCTTGGATCTTCAGCCAAGACAGACCAAGCAGTATGTATTCCCAATTCTTCGATGCTGATTGTCTTTTATTTTAATTGAAATAATGTTGCTATTCAATTTTTTTAAGAAAAACTCTTATTTTTATAAAAAGATAATATTGTTAATTCTAAAATTAAAAAATATGAGTTGACAAATATGATAGTTTTATAATAGGTGGCAATGGCTGAATTGGTTAAAGCGCCGTCCCGGTAAGACGAGAGGTTCTGGATTCGTGTCCCGGTTGCGACCGTTATCTTTTATTATTTTCCTGTGTCCTGTTCATTTTCATATTTTAACTTAGATTATTAATGTTATCTTCTTCTTCAATAATGTTGCTATTTTTATGTTTCTTGTAAATTGTTTATGTTAAACTGCATCTGATCTCAATACAGGAGTTTCTAGTAATACACGCACAGCACAACACCAATGTTATCTTATTAATAAAAATGAATATTAACTAACTAACTGGTCACCGTCCGTCATCGAACTGATGACGGACCGCAAATCAACTCGGTCTTGACCGCAAACAACACTCCTTGCTTTATTCACATTCATTCACATTCATACATCTTCTCATACATGCTTTTCTGGCCCGACTCAAGTATCTGGTTCACGTGATCGTGCCATGTCTTCCTCGGGCGTCCACAACTTCTTCTTCTATTCACTTTTGCGTCATATATCCTCCTTACACCCCATTCTTCGTTAATTCGCTCTACATGCCCAAACCATCTGAGGGTCCCTTTCTTAATCTTACTCATTACGCTTACATCAGCCTTGCATTATTTACGGATATCCACATTTCTCACACGATCAAACATGGTTTTACCACACATACACCTCAGGGATCTCATATCTACAGCATTCAGTCTACTTTCATCTTTCCTTTGCCAGTTCCAAACTTCACTACCATACATAAGGTTAGGTACCAGCACTCCACTGTGGACTGCTAGCTTCGCTTCTTTGAAATGCTTTTTCTTGGCGCCAACGGCGTTTAGTCCACCATTAATAGAGTTACCTGTATTCATCCTTCTTTCAATATCCTTATCAGTCTTCCCATCTCTCGTAAACATTCTTCCCAAATACAAAAAACATCATGAATATTGTACTTTCTTTAAAAAAAACTCAAGGATACTGAATATTGATTTTTTTCACAAAAAAACATTATCTGCTGACATTAGATTTTCTAAGGACGAATAATTTATTGTATAGAAAATGATTCGATGATGAATCAATATAATTGTGTCTTCATTATTTCTTGATTTTAAGAAAATAAACCATTTGCTAATCACGGTTCTGACCATTAGCAAACAATTGAAACTAAATTTAACCTACAAGAAGCAATTGTAAAACAACGCACATTAGCCATGCAGTAATGCCCCATACACTGCAGTAATTGATTCCCCGATCTTCATGATATTGAAATACCGACGGGTGTAAAGGAATTCCCACGAAAGCCTCTTACAATCCCCCTGCGGCCCTCAACCGCTATAAGTTATCAGCCTTCCCCACACCCACCCCCTGCTGCATCCCCTTCCTAACTCGTTAACATTAATGACAATCATCTCTAATAGGCAGCGAACAATATTATGTGGAAAATAGGGCCAAAATTCTAATGGTTCATCCCTTAAGGCTAAATTTCGAATTTCTGCACCTCTTTTTGAAGAGTTATTACAACCTTATGCCAAATATATATTATATTCACTCTTCTGTGTAGAAGTACAGCATTGTGTGTAAAGTATTATTAGTTCAATTTATATTTAAATCATGGAGATTTAGTTTTTTTTATTTTTTATAGAGAAACCTGACAAGAGTACCAACTGTTCCCTTTTGGAGCCAGTGAGACTGTGGCATCCCCAATTGGAGTATGTTGTGAGGCTGAAGGTAAGTGGGGAAGAGAAGGAGATGGGTAAGAGGAAGGTGTGAAAGTACCTGGCTATTAAGATCTAGTCACTAAACACGGCTAGAGCCATTATTAAGCAACGTTTCAAATCTGAATGGTGGTCTTACACCAGGGCGATACTGAGAGTATCTTCCACTAGTACACATTTATTAGTTTATTATTAACTCACATCATTATAAATGAAATGTAAATAAAAAATCCAACACAACAAGAAGCCAAGTTGCATGTAACTTTAGATTTTACTAACACGCAAAAAATAATTTAATGCATTGTGATTGACGCAAGAATTTTGTGCCGAGTCGGAGTTGTGTGGAATCCCAAAACATTCCTGTAAATCCTTAAAAAACGTCCTTATGAAAGATGGGTTTTATCGACACAACTCTATACGTACGTGGTAAGTCTTTAAATTTTTTATTTTATTTATTGAGTAAGTTTATACTACATGTAAAGGAATAAGAGTACCTACCTAGAAATGTCTAGGATTCCTTTATATTTATTTACCTACCTAGTGTTTAAGTACCTACCTAGAAATATCTAGGATTCCTTTATATTTGAATAATGAATTTTATTTTATTCTATTGTTTTTTTTTTAAATGTCATTAATTTGGTTACACTATGTTGTGTGGCTGATATTTTTAAAACATTATAAAAACAAGCTCTATATGACAAATAAACTTTAATTGTCGTTTCTTTATACTCCAGAGCAACACATTGTTTTATTTTTCATTTGAAACCTAAAGACAACAAACAGTGTTATTAAGTTGAATAAATTATAATATTTATAGACCATTAAATATTTATAAATTGACACCAATATTTTTATTTAATGAATAATTAGTATATTACACCATGTAATTCAGATTTAATTCATCGACCTTCATATATATAATTGACTTAAGTGACGTTAAAATTATTTAAAAACAAATTAAAATTGAATTTGAGAAAAATATTTTAATGATAACATGAATAAAAAGAACTTTAATTATGTAACGAGTTTAAAAATGTTTCTTTACTATTTTTCAGCAGGTTTTAAAACGTGGAACAAACGTTCAAGGATCAAGGTAATAATTTTCAAAAACTAGAAATTATCAACTTTTCCAAAAAAATAATAATCGATGAAAAATGTTTATATGGATATCACATTTATTAAATTAATAAAAAATGTCAAAATGGATAAAAATTCTAAAAATAAATGCTGAAAACAAAATTTCAGCTGTAAACGGCAGTGAATATTCTGTTAATATTCTTTAGTCATGGTAATATATTATCTGAAAGTCGTTTTTTTTTCAAAAGACCCCGTTTCATGAAAGACGGATCTCTTTCAAATTTGAAGGACTTGATAAATTGTGAAGATTGAGAAACGTACGTATTATTACAGTTGGCCAAAAGGTATGAGATAAATGTAAGTGCTTTTCCGACCCTGCTAATTTGATGAAATATGAAAATAATTCAAAGAACCAGCGCCTGAAGGGTTGAAACTTCCCCATGCATATAATGCGAGTAAAATGTGTGTATTTCTTTCGAATTTCATAATGCTCTAAAAATATCTAAGAATCGTAAGAAATTTCTTCACAGCGCTGACGTATTTCAAAATGGAATCGTATTTTTAATCATTATATACATAATATATCGTTGTTTAAGAGCGATTGACCAGCGGCTTAGAATAAACGTTTTAAAATGCTTGCAACTGTACAGGGAGGTGTACAATGAGACAGATCGATTATTCCCCGTATAAATTTTTTTAAATTAAAAAATTAATACCGATTTATTTCATTCAAAACTTGCTTTATTATATACATACATAAGCACGATGATAAATTATTAAATATCGTATAATTCGTGTTAGTATTTTTTGATCATAAGTATTTATGATTTTTTAATAATATCTAAACAAAATAAGTGTTTAAAAAAAATTTGAAATATTTTAGTTTGTAAGACCTTAAATAAATAGAAAAACTGAGGTATTTTTGTAACAAAACATGTTCTCGAATTTATTTTTTAATGATTTTAATTTAACTAAAATTAAAATTCTGAAAACTTAGTTTCCTAGGGGTGAGGTTTGTTTTGGTCTTGGCGGCGGATGATCTGGATACACTGAACCCCAGATTCCTACCCAACCTCATTTTTTTTTCGTTCCCAGAACTTACTCTCCTTCCTTTCCTTAAAAATACTCTCCACACAGCATCCCCAAAGATGACACGGGTCCTGAGGGAAATTATTTTCCTTATTGTCTCCTGTGTGGAGCTAATTAAAAAAAAACACTAACAGATAATACAATACAATACAACTTTTTATTTATTTTACTACGATAATACCTTTAAAATATCTCATCATTCCAGTTCACTGATTACGTATTATTATTTTTAACCTTTATTATAAACCGCTTGATGTATTATTTTCGGCAAGAGAAAGCCGCAAAACCCCGAAAACCTACGAGCCCCGACCATCTCGTGGTGGTTATAAATAAAAAAAAACTAGTCTATAAATTCTCTCCCTTCGTTTACCCCACTTTTTCGAAAAATATTACGGGTATATATAGTAAAGAAATTCAACGAATGATTTTATTTTATCTGTAATTGTGTTGGGTGGCCTAAAATGAAATGATACCTTATAATTTGTTATTTAATTAGATACTTTTTAGTTGAGTTTATACACAGAAACGATGGATTTCTTAAATATTTTTATTTTTAAATCTTTGACGAGCATGACTTTTACTGGAGAATACCCATCTAATTCGATTTTTTTATGGTTTGTGGCGATTTGGAAATCTCATCCTCACTTTAATTAAAAAATATATAATAAAGCAGGAATGTTATACATAATTATATAATTTGTTGTCTCTAATCTAACCTTCAATAATAAGGAAACTTAAGATATTTTGGGTATCTTCCTAGTAAGTTACAGATTCTTGTGATTAGTAGTTGATTCATTAACTTACAATTAATATTATACTAGACAGACGTGCATACTAGACTAGGATCTAAATAGTTCTGCCGCTGCCGTCAGCGGACTATAAAAAACCGCATAATCTCGCCGATGCCTTCGGCCATCATTGTAACCGTTCGTACCTTAGACATGGACGACGACAGATGGTACTCTTCTGATATCATACTCGACTGCCATTTGTTACTAGCTAAGCTATAGATATATATATTGAAGGAATCTGAAACTACATGAATAATACACACATACACCAAAAGTACGAGATCAAATTTATTTGTTCGTCAAATAATGAACTAAAGCTAAGAAATGCTTTAATTTTTTTTGTGTATTATAAAAGTTAATTTGTATGGGAAATAAACTATTTAAGAAAACATGAATTATTATTTGTAAGATGTACGGTTTTCTTTTAATTCAGTTCATTACGTTGAGTATGCTTTTCATTCCTTCATTCGTTCCTTTATTCATTCATTCAATCATTCATTCATGCAATCATTGAATTGAATGATACGTGAAAAGGTTACGAATGACTTTAATCTAAAAAAACACGAGAAAGTTCAGTGCTTACAATAAAACTTTCAAATAATATTTTCGGTGGTGGGTCTCTACGTTTTTATGAGCCTTCGGTTCAATAACATCTAGAACTGGGATTTCCTACGGTTTTCAAAATTGGTACCTACTGATCGTGGGCTCCCCATTTACCTTCAGCCTCACAACAGACGGAAACAGTTGGAACTCTTCCACATAAAATATATATAAATAAATAGAACAAGACAGAATGGAACAGGACATGAACATTTTGCAAATGACATCTCAGATACAAATGCATACTTTGAAAAAAAAAAACACTACAAATACTAGGCAAACTTTAAATAATTCCTCCACAATAAAAACATCTCCACTTCCACAACACAAAAAAAACATTACATTAAAACATACTTTTTCTAAATTTCATAATTATATTTATGTTTTGCACCGTACTGAATTGATAAATTTAGTATTCATTTGGACTAAAGTAGGGAGAGGGTAAATATAAATTCAAATAAATATTTTAAATAATAAATAATATTTTTTAATGACCCGTTATTAAATTTGTTTCCTTTGTAAATTATGCCCTATTACCACCTTCCCATTTACCACCCCCACATTTCCGTTGACACCTTTAAGCATATCGACCCTTTGGAATAACAAGGTTCCATCTGTTGCTTTAACGTCATGCGATAATGAACTCTAAGGTAGCTCACCATAGATCCCATAACCGCGTGACGTTTCCGCAACAGATGGAACCTTGATATTTCAAAGGGTCGATATGTCTATTGTTGTTATTAGTTTTAAGTAAACCCTGATGAAGTGCTAACGGAACGTGTTGGTTTTTTAATTATTAAACGTGGTTATTTTTCTATTAATTTTGAAATACACAACTTCAATTTTGTGTCAAATGAATGTGAAAGCTACATTTTTTTTAAATCTCTTTTCACAAAGATATCGAAAGAGGAAGAAATATTGTGGTTGACTGATCAGCCCGGCATCTCTTAAATCCATTTCCGATTTCCGCAAGCCCGACGTATTCCTATGCTAAATCGATGCGATCCTCCCCTAGTACCTTCCCGTCCCTATCTACGCACACACATTCTGGCGAGTTATGGGCTGGAAAAACAACCCCTAATTTCCTCGGTGGCAAAAATAGATTCGGTCACCTCTTGAATTTGCCAAATAATCGTTTCGGAATAAAGTGTGTTTGGGAAGGGGACAAATAATAATTTGAAATTTGTTTATTTTGTACCTGAAAGATGTGTATAAATGTATTGCTTTTGTGCTGTTTTTTTTAATTATTATATAATACTGGAAAAACAGAAAAACCTCGTACACGGTGAATCAAGATTTTTTGAAAATGCAATGATTTCATTTTTCGAACTCACCCCTGTGTAACGGCTTACAGTGCAGATTCTATGTATTTGACTTCGATTTAGAAGGTTTGTCATCAATCCATTCCTTTAAAAGGTACAGAGTTGGCCTTTACTGCCTTTCAACATTTTCATATTTTTAAATTACTCTTCCACGTGAATACCGCTCAAGAGACCCAACTGGAGCCAGTGAGACTTTAGCATCCCCTATTGGGGTATTAAAGAAGCTGAAGATAGTGGGAGGGGAAGAAGATGGGGAAGAGAAAGGTAAGGATATACATGGCTGTTCAGATCAGGTCACCAAACACGGCTAAAACCATTTCCCTGGTGGTTTTACACCAGGGTGATACTGAGAGTATTTTCCACTCTGCAAAGTGCTGCAAATGTACCATGTACATTTTTTTATTAAATAATTGAAAATAACACAAATTAACAAATAAAATTAATTTCGCATGCCGGTATTTGATACCGTAACCTTCGGATTGCTAGTCGAGAGCTTTACCCCTCGAGCACGGAGGCCGTAAGTATAGACTTTTATAAATGGACAGTTCTCTTTCATCCATGGAACATGTCAAACTCAGCGGAACCCTGACTTCTGTCAGTGTGAAATGCTTTTCCATCCGCAGGGTTGCAGATAAAAATAAAGTATAGAGATTTAAAGGCTCATTATAAAGCCAACATATTCAACTAATAACCTTTACATTTCATTGCGTTTATCAAAATGAAAGTACACTTCTGCTATCAGAGTAATAAATCTTAAGAGTCATTATGTTACGAAAACCCCAGTAACCGTTTTCCTCTCCAGCAATACCTAATACTGTGCTAACACGGAGCTACGATGCCATTGATGCTGACTTTAATGGATGTTTTTATTCAAGCGAATGTCATTTTAAACAGATATTTATAACTCAGGATGTTAAAGCGTGCTACAGTTATTATGGTTTTAAGCAAGTATTCAAACTGTCAGCAAGCATTTTGTGAAACACGCCGAGAAACCGAATGGCCGATTCTCAAAAATATCAATTTTTTAAAATTTTAAATTAATAAACAACGTTTTTATAATGCCAAATTAGGTAAACAAAATAATGTGTTTTTCTCTTCACATTGATTTAAAACGAAAGAACTTCCTTGAATGTCGTAAGCTTAATAATGATACTTTTTTTTCCAAAATGTATGTAGAGGTAGTATAATGCAATTCATTCCATATTCCTAAATAATAATAAAAAAATACACAAAATAATAATAAATGCGTAGAATAAAATCAGAAAAGAAGTGAACAATATTAAAAATGCGAATTTATGCAAGCAGCCGCTTCTGAAGGATATTTGACCATCTGATGGCTGTCAGGAGGGACTCCATCCGGGCGACTATGGCAGTGAAGATGGTATTCTTCGATTGGTATAGTGTGCGTCATAAGCTTCCCATATGGTAGAAGATAAGTGCTCTGAAAAAGTGAACTCGTTCCTCCAGGAAAAGTTAGCGATCAGCATTTTTGTAAGCGAATTTGAGCTTATTGGATGCATTATAATCCATCAATGTAATCCACTCACAGTTTTGATGACGTCGATGTGCAGAATGCGTTGAATAGTATCCTTTTGACGTTAAAGCACATATTTTTTGTTTTTTAATCTTTATTTAGGTGTAAAAAAATTATGTTAGCACCTGTGTGTAGTTGTGTAGCTGCTCCAATGGACATCGCTATTATTTATCTTTCCATATCCTCGATGTCTTTCAGGTCTTGCGGTTGATGACATGCCCCAAGTATTTGGCGGTTCTTTTTTGCAAACTCTTCAAATATTTGAAGTATTTTTTTTAGTGTGCTAAGTGACGGTGCCAGAAGAATCGTATAATCTGCGTAATTAATATTATTTACTCCTTGAACACAGAAACCTACATAATTGCATTTAAATTTTTCCTAGGCTTTCTCTTTATTGGGTTTCCTCTTGAGAATTTCAATACTATTTTCAATATTTGATTATTTTCTTTCCACCCCTCCTGATTATTGAATACATATTTCGCTGAGAATTATAAATCCGTACGCGATATGTTAATTTTCTTACATTCAATATTATAAAGTCAACAAAGGCATCCGACTGCCAAATACAAGTTTAGTGATCCGCATATGGCAAAAGCCGCTATCAACATCAAAGGTAAAAATTAAACCACTAATCCTTCAAAATTTTTCCAATTCCAACGAACCATTTCGTGTCCCATTTTCTTAAGTTACGTATTTCTGGGAAAGTTGGGTTCAATTAGGCGTCGCAATGTATGTAGGTCAACTTTCGGTCAAAACAACTGACAAGTTTATCTACACATGGACTATTAGTATTATATTTACATTAGCCTTATATGCGATGACCTATTGAACGGTTTAATTAAGTTTATGCGTTCACAAATCGTTTTCTAACAACTTTTACAACCGTACAGAATCATATCTGATTAAAAGAGCATCACTACAAATTTCAGAAATGTTACAGAAATTAGCTTTCATTGAAAAGTACAGTTGCACATTGTTAATGGACTAAATTGTAATGCTCGATTATGTTCTCTGAATACAGATGCGGGTACACAAATTATTCATGTCTTTGAGAGAAATAAAGCAACCTGTGATCGACCGTGCATTTAATGTTGCTGGTTTGTGGACAAAGGTATTAACCGTTGAACTAGTTGGGAGAGTGAAACAGTGGTCTTCCACAAAGGTGAGCTAGCGACCTAAAATGATTTGCTGACAGAAAATATTGAATGCCACCGAATATTCGCATAATTAGAGACATTTCGGAGGCCAATATCCAAAGCTTAATAACGTAAGATTTATTTATTTATTTACATTGGGTTTTTTACAGATGTTCTCATTTACGTGAGAACAATTTTTAAAAACTCAGTCAATACACAAGTAGGTACACACAATTTCAAAAATACACTTGGAAAAATGATACATTTGCATACATCTAAATAAATAGATATATAAAAACAAATAAAATTAAAGTACAAAACTACATAAAAGCTCACCAATATTACAAAGAGAGACAAGAGACACAAGAAAAATACAAGAGACACAATAGTCACAAGAGAGACAAGAGACAAAAGAGACACAAGAGATCCAAGATACATAAGAGACACAAGAGACACAAGAGAGAAAAGAGAGACAAGAGACACAAGAGACACAAGAGACACAAGAGACACAAGAGACACAAGAGACACAAGAGACACAAGAGACACAAGAGACACAAGAGACACAAGAGACACAAGAGACACAAGAGACACAAGAGACACAAGAGACACGAGAGACACAAGATACACAAGAGACACAGGATACACAAGAGACACAAGAGACACAAGATACACAAGATACACTATTGCCACAAGAGACACAAGAGACACAAGAGACACAAGAGTTACAAGATACACAAGAGACACAAGAGACACAAGAGACACAAGAGACACAAGAGACACAAGAGACACAAGAGACACAAGAGACACAAGAGACACAAGAGACACAAGAGACACAAGAGACACAAGAGACACAAGAGATACAAGAGACACAAGAGACACAAGAGACACAAGAGATAAAAGAGACAAAAGAAACACAATAGACACAAGAGACACGAGAGACAAATACAGTGATACCTAATATAAATAGCTCACCATATTATTTAGCAACTGCAGAATATTTTTTTCTGAATCCGTATAAATTATCTACTTTAGCACACTCTATCTAAATACCAAAATACGTAGAATAATATTAAAAACTTCCTTCTTTAATTATTCTGAAATAATATTCTTTAGAATGTTCAAAACTTGTGAGCTCGGGTGCTTTACGTAAACTATAAAAGTTACTGTGGAAGTAATCCAGCTATTAAATAAAATATGCAATTTTTAATGTTTTACCACTGAAATATAGCTTTAAATATTTCATTCTAGTTCAGTAAACTCAGGGGCATTCACTTTCCACCTGAAATCCACAGCTCTTCCATATGTTTTATAAACGTAAACCAATTTAAAGTACCGGCGTGTTTGCTATCGCGCCACCAACAAAACAACGCGATGTGAATATTCATGAAGGACCGTAACAAAAAAGTTCGCTTATGCCTTCCCCCGCGAACAGAGCGAATGAAAAAATAAACAAAATACACAACGGATGAAAAAAAAAATAATCTCGTACGTATGGCGTTCCGCAGCATCCCGCGATACGATGGCGCATAACTCTAAATCAACCAAATTGGTCAATTGAAAAAGAAAAAAAAACTTGCCAAGTCGAATAAAAGTTAGGTATTGGATATTTTTACAGAAACTTTGTAGTCTTATTTGGCTATTCTTACCGCAGTGTCGTTTTGAAAAAGAATCAACAATACTTTTCTAAACATACCTACGTCGGTTTTTGCTTGTCTGAATTGAAAAAAAATCAATTACATGGATAATTTAAAAAAATTAAAGACATTTTATCCACGATTATTGACACTCTTTACAAAAAAGGTTAGTTTTATTGGCTTTTCTTCTCCAACTTGGCAAAAATTATCATTTTAAAATTTTTTATGAATTTAACCTATTATAATTTGATTTGTTAACAACAGTGTGAAATGAAAACACTATAATCATGGTAAAGTAGGAAAATAAAACATTGTTTAAATAAAACGGCTCTTGAAGGAAAATGTGGATCACATAGAAATGTAAGGATGTTTGTGAAACAACAGATTGCAGATGAAAATGATCAATTTATGTAATAAAGAGAATCCCACGTGTACCGTATACACTTTATATAGAAATATGGTTTAATTTCCTTTGTTGAATTCGCAGTGCTGGAAAAACACAGCTTCCACAACTTTGTAAATATCGTTAACGCTGCTTTCAACAGCAAAGCAATGCGGTTTTATTATTAAATAAAATATTAAATGATCTTTGTTGACCGAACATATTTTATACTATACCATTTTTTTGTAAATCCTTTTGGGCTCATAAAAATGTTAATAAAAAAAAATTCAAAGTATTTCGTAGATATCTTTTTTATTTATTTTTAATTTACTATTTTTTTAAATTTTAAATTTTTTATTTGTAACTGTTGGTAAACATACAATTATGTTTCTTAATGTAAAAATACCTCCCTAATTGAGAATACCTCGTGTTATATAAGAATAGCGCACAAGGGTCCCAACTGCCCCTGTCTGGAGTCAATGAGACTATGGCACCCCTAATTGGGGAATGTTGTGAGGCTAACGGTAGTTGGGAAGGCTATCTGGCTATTCAGATCTGGTCACCAAACACGGTTAAATTTCATGCAACGTTATAATTCTGATTGGTGGTCTTACACCAGGGCGATACTGAGAGTATCTTAAACTCTGGAACGTGCCGCAAATATAATATATATTATTTTTATTTAATTAATTGGGAAATAACACAAATTAATCAAATAAAATGTATTTGCACACTCCGGATTCGAACGCGCGACCTTCGGATCGGGAGTCCAGAGCCTTACCGCTGGACGACGCCTGCCAAAAAATAATAATTTTTAGTGTAATACGTTAAGAAATATTTACTTTTAGTGCGATATCTTTTATACATATAAAATATTTGGATATTATCATGAATGCTTCCGATATCTTTTATACATATAAAATATTTGGATATTATCATGAATGCTTCCGATATCTTTTATACATATAAAATATTTGGATATTATCATGAATGCTTCCGATATCTTTTATACATATAAAATTTGGAAATTATCATGAAAGCTTGCGATATCTTTTATGCATACAAAATTTAAGATAATGCAGAATAATATAATTTTCAAAACACAAATACATGAGTAAATAGCTGTATAAATTTGAATTTGGAGATCCTAACCAAAGAGAAGATATTTGAGATCAAAGTTGCCAGTACGGCAAAATGCCAATTTCGTACGTAAGGACCTATATAAATCATTCATTTTGGTGGGTATTTTGAACACAAATCCAAAATTGAGAGTTTTATCAAATTGGCCGCCCAGCCGTTCGTCTTAATCCTTTTTTCTACATTTTATGCAAATTTTGTTGAAAATGATATGCATAAGTACTTTTTTGTTAACAGCTATTTATCACGTCCTCATATTTTAATAAAACAACTGTTGTTTCGGGATATTTCGTGCGAATAAAGTAGTATGTAATATGTAATTCCCCAAAGTGCTATATTTTATACCTACTATTATCAATCTAATAAAAAAATCATCTCATCCTCCGAGTAGTATTTCTCTGATAAAAATAAGTATCGGAAACACCCTAACAAATTATTTGACAGCGTATTGATGGTAAATTTAAAAAAATGAACAAGAACTTTGAGAAATGGTGCTTTGTTCTATCTCCTTTCTTCAGATATGAGAGATTCTCCCTTCCACTTTCTCGTGTACCGAATTCTATTATCTCTTATTCTCTTGTAGGATCGTTCTTTCTTCTCGAAGGACTAGATTGCTACTGCCTTTTGCTCCTTAGACAATATTCTTCCAGACATTATAACAGGATGTCAGAAAAAAAGATTAGACAATTGCGAAGGAGACAAAATATTTTTTTCCCGACAAATCACATTTTTTTCGATTGCTCCTTTTTGATATTAGAAAAAAACTGGACAAATTGAGAAATAAACATACTGGACATATTACATATTATTTTGATTTTGTCATTTTCTCATCTGGAATAATGGACAACTATTCGGGATTGATCATATTACGAAGTTATTACTACTTCCCATAGATATTAAATCAAAAATTTGTAGGTAAATAAATGTACTCCTACATGTACATAATATATTGTGATGTAGTAAATAGTTCAGTTGTTCGAAATTTAAAAAAAAGTTCTGTTTTTTCCCCAGCTTTGTAAATCTTTCAAGAGTTATCATTTAACAAAATCAAAGAATCATCTCTTCCAATACCTTTGTCAAATGCTTTAACTTAAGTATAATGAACGAGATATTTATGACCTTTTATTTTGATGAAAATATGTTTTATTTATATGAAGTCATAAAATGATTATGTGGCTTACTCTTGAAGTATAAGAAGAATGGCTTCACATTTAGAAATTCGTTTTTTTTAATATTGATTTATTGGCAATTTTTTTATTCTTCGCCGTCAAATTGCATTGATTATGAGAGGAGAGGGAGATTTACAAAGAAATAAATGGTTTTAAGGGAGAAGCGCATTTGCTCTGAAGTAATAACATACGTATTAAGATATTTACGTCACCATTGAAGTAAAAAAAAAACACGAGATTATTTTGTTACCTATTCAAAATCACTTGGAAAGAATATATCGCTTTGGCTAAAAATATGTTAAATGCCTTCGCACCCGGCCCACTCAATCATTCGAAGGATCAAAAAGCATATTATGATGCAAAAAAAAAAAACAATTCGTTGAATTTTAAATTCTGAAAATAAAAAAAAATAACCTGCCAAAAAAAAGTTCATTCCTTCAGGGAATAGCAAGGATATTTTCCAGCATATAAGGTAAAAATAATAATAAAACGTATGAAATATGTGAATAAAACATGACGTTTTCTCGGCCGACAAATGTACATGCCATGAAATGAATTTAATATAAATATAATATTTTGTTTTGTAGAGCTGTATTCACGATGTATATTTGTTATTTAGTTTTTTTTTTGCTACTGGTTTCGACACATTCGTGTCAATCATTAGCGTTCATAAAACTAATTTTAAAATTTTACAAGTACAGAAATGATTACATTAAATGTAGGTATTGGAAGTGGTGATTTTGGGGAGTCTTATAAGTATACAAGAAAATTAGTTAAAAAATTAATTTGTTAAATAAAATAATAGCAATTCCCTTTGTTGACCATGTTTCCTTGTCATTTTGACTCCTCCCACCATTCTCCTCCAAATCACCATTGCCATTACAATCACCTATTAGGTGTAATATCTATTCGTTTCTGTATCTATTTGTATAATTTTTAAGTTAGTTGTAAGGATGCTATTAAATGACACGGATGTGTCAAAACCGGTAGCAAAAAATAAAATTAAATAACAAATTTTGAATAAAACTAAATTCAAAAAAGATTTCTAGAAATGTTTACAAAGTCATAATATACCAATAAAAATAATCTAAGGACGGTGGTAAGTACCGTATACAAGTTTCTGTTTTTAATTAATCATTGGCTTTTAAATAATTAAATCTCACCACCATCGTATTGAGATTAAAATAAAGAAGTAATATCATTTTATTATTAGGTTTATACTTTTGAAAGTATATTTACTTATATGAAATTTTTAAAAAATATATGAAAACGGCACACTTAAAAACAAACAACCTTTGTTGTTTTTTATTAATCCATTTGAATTTTGAAGCCCTGGGTTAATTTTAATGGGACCTTAAAACTTTGAGTACTTTTCAGATGGCTTGGGATTGCCGAATTGTCTTCAAGGGAAAATGAGACAAATACAAAATTTAAACAAGATTTCCAAACAAAAACGTATAAAACGGAATACTTTGCTGCGTTAATAATGTTCAGAGTGCTGTGTTTGGAATTTTTAAGAGAATAATATTGCTTTTTTATCCGAATTGGTTAAATAATATTACACCAGTTGTTTAATTCGTGAGGTAGTCGATAGTCCAGTGGAATGGACGATCGCTTAAATGTTAGACAGGTGAAGTTCAAAAGAAAGTGGGTACTGTCTTGCTTCTTAGCAACGTGTATAAAATAGGGAAACAAAGCGAAAACAAGAGTCGTCCGGTTATAGCCTCTATCACGACCCAGTGGAAAATACACCTTATACTCAAGATTAAGACAAACCTTCCGTCAGGTATTAATGTGAAAGAAGATTAATCGAAGGAAATCCTGGAAAAACGAAAACAGCTATAACCTCAACTAGAAGAAGAGAAAAGGAAGGGAAATATTGCTTACATAAAATATGGCAAACTGATAGTGTTAAAACCGAAGGACAACGTTAGCGAAAAGAGTAAAAGAGGAACTTCGGATTCTCGTAAGTCATCAGCACAGAAGAAAGTAAATACAAATAAAATATTATGCAATCATTCACAACCTCTACCCAAAACTGCCACGAAAGAGACCACCAGACCCAACATACTGAACTATGTCCACAAGCAAATTCTGACTCACAACTAAATGCTCCAAAAAACTAATCATTATCTCAGAAAATCGGAAACAAACTATATAAATAACAACCAAAATTAAAAATGAAAACCAATTAACAAAAATTCTCTCAATTCGGCTAGTCCCCGCTGGAGTTATAGACCACCACCCTCTAACAACAAGAAGAAACAAAATATTCAATATTGCAACTTTAAATACGAAATTAGAGGAGGCCTATGCCAAGAGGCAACCTGAGCTTCGGGATATATTATAACAAACAAAACATGTCGAATATTCATAAACCTAACAGAAGTTCAGAATAAAAGGCTTATTATTATTATGTGAAAAACATTATAAATACCTACATATATAACTTCAGATATCTAATATTTTCCCATGAACATAGTTCACATTTTGTGCCAATCACAAATCTAACAATGATTTATGTAAATAATATATTAGTAAATTTATGATTCAGATTAATAGTTACAAAGGAAGGATTTAAACCTAATTCCATAGTTACATTATAGGGAGATGCGAAATCAACTGAAAAATCACCCACTCCTCCTATTTTCCGCAATTTAAATTATGTGCTTAACTTACACCTGAAATATTTAACGGAATAACATTGTTTAATCTCGTTGAGCAGACAAAAGTCCCGAATTAGTGCGAAGTTATCAATTTTGAATTAACACCCACCCCACATCAACACGCCCACCATTCGGTCTCGTCCCTTAAAACTTCTGGAAAAGGCTGTGGAATTGATTACCCACACAATGCGGCACCTGCGTGCTTGTGAGAGAATCAGGCCTATTTTCAGAAGATTAGCCAGCATTTATAAACGCTAGAGGGATCATTTTCAGTCTGCTTTCGGTTTTTTGTTCTGTTGACCCAATTCGTGAAATATATGATTTAAAAAACACCTCACTTCGCACAAAAATATTGAATCATTGTCGAGGTTCCTATAAGTATGATTAAATATTTGCCTCAAAAATACAATACGAAAATAGTAAACACCTACATGTAATATATTTTAGGACCTTAAATATGCTAATATTAGACCTACATGCGAATGAGGAAAGCACTCAGAAATAGGGAACGATCAATCTATTGCTTGCACTCGAATTTTTTTTTTAAATACGTTTCCGTAAACTTAAACAAAATTTAGAAAAATTTTGCATTACAGAAAAAAAAAAGAATATGGCTTTCAAAAGAAAAAAACATAAAAATTATTTCCAGATTTCTGGAAATATTTAAAAAATTAATTAAACCATCAAATATATGTTTTAGCACTATTTATTAATAATTCCAAATCGTTTAATACAATTGATTCACAAAAATATTAAAATTCTTAGAAGCAATTGGAATTAGAGGCAAACTAGTTTATTTTTAATTGTGAATGATCAAAGAAAGGAGTATAAGGAGAATATATGACTCAAATGTGAATGGTAGAAGAAGTCAGGGACGCCCGAGGAAGACATGTCATGATCAAGTGAATCAGATACATACTTGAGTCGCGCCATGTCAAGAATTTGTCACAGTAGGCCTGAGGAAAATAATTCCCCTCAGGGCCGATGTCATCTTTGGGGATGCTGTGTGATGGGTATTTTGAGCAAAGGAAGGAGAGGAAGAAAAAAAGGGGGCCGGTGTCTTTAGGAATTACAAACGTGTGAATTTATCCTTCAGATGTGCATCAACAACAATTTGATGCATATGCGATCTCCACATGTTTCATTTCCGATTACGCCTGAGATAATATCTTATGACTTTATATGTATTTATTAAAACATTTTACAATGCTTATACCCTGCATACGCAATAGTATTGAACTGATACACGAATATGTTTATTTGGGAGAGACTGTTGATTGCGATTTCAAATGGGACATACGAATAAAACAAATTTGTAAAAGGCTGAAAGCGATAGTGGGTAGGCGGTACAAACTGAAATGTTTCGTTCCTGTGAATATTTAAAAAAAGCTATTGACTTATCATTCGCAGAACAAACTGTACGTTACGGAATAACCTACCTCTACAATCAGTACAAAATTCTATGATTAAATTACTATTTCAAAAAAATATATTTTCAGAACAAAAGATTTTTGTATCGGAATTGAAATGTGTTACCAATGCAGGCCTTACTATGGTAGAAAATATTTATTCAGAATGTATCAAAATCTAAATTAAGAGGAGAGTGGAACATGAACATAATAATGAGATCACGAAAAATGATGAAATGTTTGTTCCAAAATATAACAATAAATAAGGACAGCAAATTCTGGAATATGACTTGCCCAAAATATTTGACATGTTCATATTTAACAAGTAAAATAAAAATTGCGATTTACCAAATAGGTAGAGATGCTATGAAGTAAGTCATGTGTGTTAATAGTGACAATCAACATAATAATAATAATAATTAAATAATTTGTAGAGCGCCGTTTTTGTGAGAAATCACCTCAAGGGCGCTGTACATAGTTATATTTTAATAAGTAATAATATTATGAAACGTGTTTACTTTGTTTTACGTGTTTGAACATTAACATCCTGTTAACAAATTGCTGGGATTTTACTTTGAAAAACAATACAAATTATATAAAAAGTCGGGTCATGTTAATTGTCAGAATAACAGAAAGAGGATGTTAAATTTAATGATAACGTATTTTCATGCAGAAATAATGTATTTTAGCGTGTAAATAACGTGTTTTCATGTAATTTTTTTTACATACTTAAAAACTTATATTTAATGTACTGTGTATATCTTATAAATAAATTAACAAATAAATGAACATGAGAACGTACTTTCATATTGAATAATTCCGTTATTTTCAAGAGGTTAAATGTATTTTATGACAGAAACAAACAAAAAATGAAACCATATATTTTACGTGCATTTAATAACGATATTCATACATATCAAAAAAACTATCTGACGAGCTTCTGAAAACAACCTAAAGGTCTCAAAATAATGTAACATTTATTTAATAAAATGGAGTACAAAATTGGGATACCTTTATAAAATTCTTTAACTCACCTCTCGTTGCTTTGAACGGGGAAAAAAAATTTTACAGCAGCAAATGTTTATTTTAGTCTATGAGACGAGAACATGTATGAGACGATTCTGAAATGTGTATGAAGTAAGGATCTTTTAGAAGATGTGTGGTTGTGTGTGTATTCTCTCTTCCTACTTCCTACCCCTCCGAAAAATGGCTTGATGTTTAGTTAATAGTTTATCATCCGTTCAGTAGTGTAAACAAACTTTTGAAGCGAAAAATAACATTCATTCGGTGCAAAGCGACGTTCCGAGAGAATCCTGCTGGATAGGTCAAAACGTCTCCTCCAACCAGTCTGTCCCGATCCAGCCAGCCACGCAGTACATTGGCAAAAACATTCACCGCCAATACCTAGACAAATCTCACCCCATGAACCCGGGCACCCCTCGCAAGTCACCAAACGTAGCCAATCAATTGGTGTAACCTGTGGCAGGATGTTGTTTATCCAATTAATGGTGCCTTGGGCGGCCGTTCCCATACCCGCCTCCATAATAAATCAATCATAAATAACATTTTTAAACAACCAGAATTAATATTCAATTGAAAACTGAATGATTCAAACTATGATTACATTCGTGAAATAAAACATTTCCCTGAGAAAAAGTTTAGACCAACTTTCAATCAATAAATTATCCCCTTTTACGTTATTCAAAACCTGTGGGTATTCAATTGTACTACCCCTTTGTACTGCCGCATGATTGTGTCCCTAGAGTAAAGGTACCGTGATCATCCCTTAACTTATATATTAGGTAATCGGTTACATCGAGCGTAACTGAAACTTGTATAATTTTAAATGTTTGATGTTATTGTTAACTCGGCAAATTCCGGAATTCCGTTATTCAGTTTAACCATTTTGGTCCGTGCCTATACATAATAAGTGAATTTTGAGGATTTTTGAACTTTTTCCTGTTTATCTAAAGCAAAGGAAAAATAGCAGTTTTCGTTTTCCAATTGTTGGGAATAATTTCTTTGCATGCTATTTTTTCTCTCGTTTAGGCAGTAGCCATGTGTATAATATTTTATTCGACTGGTAACGTTTGTGTTAAAGGGTTAATGTTTATGGTATCGTTATATATAATTATAATATTTTATTTAAGTTTTTATTCCAGCAGGACTGGAAAGATATTGCAATACCAGTCTGCCATATTATATGTACAACTTTAACACAGAGTAAAAAATATATATATATATAAAAAAGAAGAAATAAATTGAAAATAAATAAGATAAAAACTTAAAATGTAAAAATAAATAATAAATATGAATAAAAAGTCATTGAAGAAGAAGATAACAATAGTAATCATTTTTTTTTAAATATGAAAATGAGCACGACACAGAAAAATTATAAAATATAATGGCTGTAACTGGGATATAATGTCATTATATTTATTATTTTTCTGTGTCTTGTTCATTATCATATTTAAAAAAAATATATATATTATTGTTATCTTCTTCTTCAATGATATATTACATTGATGGGAATAACCTTCAAAAGTTAAAAATAGAGTTTTTCTTATAAAAAAAAAAAAAAATGTTTTAATGGTATGATTTCACTGCTTTCTTATATAGTTGGGTGGCAGATATGGGTACCGCCGCCCCGGAAACAATTTATTGGATAACCAACACCACTGCCATGTGTCAGAGGTTGGCTACATTTAACCAACACTACTGCCATATACAAGTGTTCACTACGTTTGGTGACTTAGCAGGGGTGCCCGGGTTCGTGGGGTAAGGTTTTTTTTAGGTTGGCAGTGGATGCATCTGAGATAATAGATAGAGGGATGGATTCATACGTTGGTCACTCCTAAGCATTTTGTCCCCCTAATATATCCACCTATCATACCCTTTTCCTCCCCAGAACTTTATCTCCTTATTTTCCTGAAAATACCCTCGACACATTATTCTCAAAGACGACTTAGGCATTGAGGGGAATTATTTTCCTCAGGGTCTCCTCTGTGAAGCTAATATAAAAAATATAGTTTTGTAACAAATTACCTACTCCAATAATATTTTCAAATAATTCTACGAGGTTTAAAGATATAAAATTGTTTTCTACTGTCAGTTTTATTTCAGGTCTGAAAGTGTTAATGGAAATAATTCGTTTGTGCCTCAAACATCAAAACTAATATTCCCTGTTCATTTGAACGTGAGTGAGAGGAATTATTATGTGCGTTAACATAAATTTATTTATAAACGATGCGCATCGCTAGCAAAATACACAAACGGACAATGGGTGAACTGAACCATTCCCCAATTAAATTATTTTGTGACGTGAATAGTATGCGGTAATGTTAGTGATTTTAATTTTTCGGTATTCTGTAGAGGCAATTCTTTTTTTGCAACTAAACATTTAAACAACTTCACACAGTTTTCATCAGTGCCTATGTCATCTTTAGGGATGCTTTGTGGAGGGTCTTTTTAGGGAAAGGAAAGAGAGGAAGGTCTGGAAGGAAAAATTTACGATGGCTTTGTAGGAATCTAGGGGTCAACGTGTTCAGTAGAAACGGACCAATTAATTTATTTTCAATTTCACGCCCACAGCTCTGGGTTGTAAGTTTGAATATTTTTTAATTGGCTGCATATTCTTATTACAGAACTCAACATTTTCAAATCTTTATTCGATGTTATTTCAATATGGTTTATAAAATTCAGTTTTTGATCAAATGTTACACCTAAATCATTTACCTCGGTTACAGTCGTTAGCGCTTCATCATTGTTGTAGTATTCATAAAAGAAGGGATTTTTTATTCTATGAAATCTCATAATTATTATATATGCTGAAATTTAGTCGCAGACTAAAGCGGTCTACACACCATGCTGCGAACAGCAGCTGTTAGCAGCTGGCTAAAAATCGAAGGTTGGAGGTTGTCTCCTGCCTATTTTTTTATTAATATTCTCTCTTACAACAATAATGACTTGCCCGTCTCTTTTCGACACACGTTGCAACCGACACCATGTGATACTAGTATAGCATAGATAACGGGAACAATGATAGAACTGAACATAGACCAATATTATAATAAATAACCTAATTTTAAGATTCAATCTCATATATTACATTCTCTCTGCTCGGAGGGGAATTTACAACGAGAATTCATATTTAATTCACATCATCTCCATTCAAGGTTAAATTTCAGAATTTGTCCCTATGGAATAGTATGGAATCCTTTTCCACTGACATGTGTTTTATATTAAAAAAAGTCTATTTCAAAATGATAAATGTATTTAAACTTCAAGGGTTTTGTACGTTTGAAAAAAGGTCTTTCATTGCTTCATGATTAAATTTAAAATTCAAGGCGATATTAACATACTTCTCCATTAGGGATTCCGCGCATTGAACTCTAGGAGGTTGTTTGAGGATCTCTCTTTTTTTTATTATAATTTGGAATGGCTTCACGTATAGTCATTGGTATTCATTTTCTTACAATATGTACTGAATTAATTCATTCTCCGAATAATTCTTGGAGCGAAACAAATCAGAATGTTGGCAGGGTAAACACGTGAATTATAAACGAATAATAAAATGAAAAAACGAATAAATAAGAACTTTTGAGTTTGTTCACTTGTCGTAAGATTTCATTGTCTAGAGAAGCAATATGAAGACCATAAGGGAAAACCAGGATTTATTTTTATTTCGGAAACATACAGTTGTACCAAATATATGTATGCTGAAAATATATCATTGAAACTATTAAAAAAATACTTAATCCTCTACTAGACCGTGTACCAATTATTCATCACACTAGAACAAATAAAAATGACATAAAAAAACATTCCGAAAACTCCACAATATCCTTTATCAAGACAACAAACTAATAAAAAAAAATAATGAGTAAAAAATGGAGAATAAAAATCTGGCTGAAAGAGGTCAATGAAAAAACCCTAAAAAGACAATAATAACGACGTAGAAGACAAATAAACTTTGATTAAATAGCTAGTCCGCCTCGGTACAGGACTCCATAGTGAGGAGGACGAAGTAATACCATATCTATACTAAATTTCACCAATACATTTTGTATGTACAATATTTTAAAATAAAAATAAAAAGAAAATATGTAAAATTTCATTTTACATTTGGTAATGCATATATTATAAACCAGGTTCCATTTATAATTTTTTTTTGTTTTGGTTACAGATTAGGAAGCAAGTAGATATGAAATGTTTTATTATTACGTACTGTGAGTAAAAAAAGAATACATAAACAATAAAGAAATAATAGTTTTGTTTTCAGTAGATATAATTGTAAGGTTAATATGATTTTAAACGTTTGGATGTACAGTGTAAAACATCAGTATCCCTTAAGGCATGTCAGTTAAGTCTAGTGGCATAACTGTATGTCTTTCACACTGCAATAATGATTTAGCAACAACAATTCGTTATTTTTGGTAGGCTTTTATTTGGACCGCTTTTATTTTTCTGCGTCTGTCCATCCAATATATCCAAAATTGTACCACATTTAACGAACCTAAAAATATAGGTTAAACAGTGAAATCTACGTGGATTTATTGGCTTTAAACCGCAGTATGTTTATATGTTTGCATAGTAATATTTTAAGGAATTATATCAATTAAATCTAATGGCCAATTCGAAAACCGAACACCCATCACTCGAGTTGATATGAACAGTTTATTAGAATATGTGGGAAAAAGCATTAACACGTAAGTGACAAAACTATATACCGGTCAGTGGTTGAGTGGGCATCGCGTTTGGGTTCCGCCCAGGCGTTCCGTGTTCGATTCCTCGGCTGGCTAAGTCCTCCATCACAACACAAGCAACATCTTCCGCTTAGTGTGGTGGTAGTAGGAGATTTTCAAATGTAGTTGGGTTATTCGTAACCCGGGAATGTTTGTCTTTCTTTATATAAAAAAAGCTGAATGATTAAGTGCTGATTTTTGCAAATTTGTCTTGAACTGACATTCCTTGTTTCTTCCTTTGAGGTTTTATTATTTTGAGTTCTAATCAATGGCTTGCAGTAAATACTATGTCTCCATAACCATTATCATCCAAGATTTGAGGTAGCTAAAGTTACGATGATTTGAACATATGTTGTCCTTACAACAGAGAAGTTTGTAACTCAGTTTGAAAAAAAATGATAAACATTGTGTGTGCACTAAACCATCAATGTACCACCGCGGTGAACGTTCGATAGCCGAAGTTTAAGAGTTTACAGAAGAGTACCTACTGACAATATATTGTATGTAGTGAAATTAACGGAAATAAGTTATATACTAATGATTATGAGTATTATCTTACATTGAGTATTTTTCAGTAAACAATACTGGATAATACAAATTTAAACAAGTGATCAAGAAAACAAACCTCTTCTGCCTGGATTGATGATGACCGAAAATTGTTGTAACTTACCTGAAACAAAGAAAAAGATTATTAACTTTAAACATATAAGATATAGGGTATAAACTAAAAACTACTCTCCGAAATGAAAGATTTTAAAAACAAAAAAATTATGAAACCTTTTAGCGATATAATTTGCGTTAAATCTCCGCAATGCTCATAAAAAAAACTATAAAAAATAGGAACGCAACTCTGAAATATGTTACCTGCTATTTAATTAATTTAAGATTTAAAGTGCTTTTCGCTCCACAATAAAAATAAAACGACTCTCTTTTAGTTTGCTATATAATTATCTATTAAAATTCTGGCAGTTAATAAGGTAAACAAAAGCTTCTCCACCGCAGTCACAACATTATTTGCGGCCGCTCGCTTTCCGTGATCATAAATACAAGTGAAGGGAATGTAAATACGGACGAAAACCACCCCTTATTCTGGGGGATGGTTTTTGGAAGGCAGTAGAGGCGAGGGGCCCGTGAATGGCTACTTGAAGAGTCGTGACTGCGCGCCTGAAAAAATGACCCAGTTTTGCGTAACTTTTCTGAACGAGTGAATGCCCAGAGTCCATAAAATAGAGAAACTTATTTCCTCCCTGGAACAAACCCCGTTTGTAGTGCTCGATAAAATATTATTTGCATTTAGAGTTTTCAGCAGGCCTGCTTAATTTACTATGAGTCCTTTTTTCTGATAACAAAAGCATTGTCAAGTAACTTTCCATTTAAAAAATTTAACACCACCCAAAATTCAGAAAAAGACCATAACTTAAGTATTTGATTGTTGTTTACTTTAATTTTGTGCTGTTCTATATAAATAAGCCATATAAACACTGAACAGTTGTTTTAAAATATAATATTGCATTTCTTACAGTTACTGAATTCGGAGTGTAAACATGAACATTCATCAAAATCATACTTATATAAAAAATAGCGGTAACACAAAGAGCCATTCGGAGATAAAAATAACAATGATATTAAGAAAAAAAATCAAACGTAGTCAAAACAGCAATCACTATTTCCTCACTTTAGATCTGTGCTAAACACATGGCACGACTGTCAGACGTAATTCTACTTCCATCAAATAACATCCTCGGAGGAGATAAAAAAATCGTAGATAACCAGAAGAGTTCAATCAAGGTACTGAAAAATAAAAGAATATAATTTTTTTCGGTCATTTTTTGACAATTTTTGACAGATTTGGTAAAAAAGAGACAAAAAATATGATTTTAATACATGGACGTGCTGCCGAGTACAGACATGTTTTTTTCGAGAATTTGGATTTTTTTTTTTTTAATATTAACTCCACACAGGAGGCCCTGAGGAAAATAATTTCCCTCAGGGCCTATGTCATCTTTGAAGATGCTGTGAGGAGGGTTGGATGATTTAAGGCAACCTTTTCAGCTCTTACAATACGTAAATGCAACAAAGTATTTCCATATAATGTCCCTCCAAACCTATTCTAAATTGCATAGATAACAACAAACATACAAAATGAGTTAAGTACCTACAAATTAGTATAACACATCAATCTGTAGCGTCATACAAACAAAGGCACCTTTGTGCAACCTAATCCTAGAGTTAATACACTACCCACTATGTATTATGAAAGGGGAATCTTTCCGGGAACAAACGACTTTAAAGCCACAAAGCACTAACACAACTAAACGACGCAAAACGGAATTTTCCTCACCTTTCATCCTGACACAAATCTGAACCAGAAATATGATGGGGCATTGGTCTGGCAATCCTACTTCCCGTATCAAACATCGTTTATCTTAAATCATGACATTTTTTCGTGCGGCGCGCAACAGCAAAACAACGTAAACAAAACACACTCATGACATGACGATAATAACACGAGACTTCTAGGTAGTAAATAACTCAATGTGTTAGAAATGATAAATTAGGCGAACGGATAAAGAGAAAAATGACAACCTTTAAGACAAATCACCTATTACTTTTAAGATGATTTTTTTTTTCCAAAGCACCATTAAGTAAAACATAAAACAGGTATAAATTTGTTTTAGACCACTTTAATTTTAATGAACAAATTTATATATTTTATTGTAAATTATGGCGAGCCACAAAGTTAATGCTTATTACGAACCCATAAAACAGGTTGTTAAATATTGGAATGATGAAATTATTCTTTTGATTTATTTGTGTAAAACATAAAAATACTTTCATTTAGCAATCAATTAACCAACTGCGGATATTGCTCTATTTTTCAAGTTTTTTTCTTTCTTTAAATATGCTCTTTTAGTAATATTTATAGTATGTCCAGTGCATTTCATAAAAGTAACATGTATTTTAAAAGTGCCTTGTCATAACACCATATTTGTATTCACTATACTTCTTATAACACTTTCAGAAGCAAAAGCTTCTTATAAAGGATTAGTAAGAAGTACAATTTTTTATGTTTTCGAAATGGAGAAGGCGAGTCCACATATAAATATTTGTATGATTGTAGGTAGGTATGAAAAATATTTATACTGACAAAATTAAAATATTATCATCTATTATTAAGAATGTATAAAACATCATATATTTTTAGATTTCAAGGTTCAATGGAACGCACAGAAAATACCGCACTGCGACAAGTTGTAAACATTTAACAAATTAAAAAGATAAAGTTTGTTCTTTAAAACGTTAACATTAAATATATTAACTTTTCAATTTACACGCAAACCATCGGCGGACCTATGTAGGTAAATGATTCACGTGACTTCATAAAAAATGGTTTTAAATATATTTTTACTAGTAAAAAAATACTCATCGGTCTTTTAAATTTTTATGTCTATGCAAAACTGATATGAATTTGTTTAAAACCTTAAACTTTGAATAAAAAATGCCACTCTTTTTGTAGTTGGTACTTTTCACAGAGAAATGAATGCTGTAAAGTTTGTACTGGGCACTTGCACCATAAACAAGTCAGAACAAATGTTTTTGAATTCATGTTTATTTTGTTATATTAAAACTTTATAATTTCGATAGACATTAAACATGAGGATACAAAAGTACGTATAGAATAAAGTTTCGATGATATTTCAGAATCGCAAACGAGAAAAAAATTGACGAACCTTTCAAAACACACAAAATATTGACTCTTTTGAATAAGAAAAAAATGAAATCTTCATGCATCTTTCGTAAATGACTTTTAGAGTAATTAAGTATGTAGAATCGAAGTGTTATTTCAAAAAATATTATTTTTAAGCATGTCCAGCTAGTGTGAGTGATTATAATGTGAAGCATAGAATTGACGGCTGGCGTAGTCCAGCGGTAGGGCGTTGGACAGCCATTCCGAAGGTCGCGGGTTCGACACCGGCGTGCGCAAATAAATTTTATTTAATTGATTTGTGTTATTTCATAATTAATTATTAAAAATAATATATAGTATATTTGCGGCACGTTCCAGAGTGGAAGATACTCTTAGTATCGCCCTGGTGTAAGACCACCATTCAGAAGGGAAACGTTGCTTGAAATGGCTTTAGCCGTGTTTAGTGACTAGATCTGAATAGCCAGTTACTTCCCCACCTTCCTCTTCCTCGTCTCCTTCCCTTTCCCACTTACCTTCAGCCTCATAACATACCCCAATTGGGGGTGCCATAGTCTCACTGGCTCCAGACGGGAGCAGTTAGAACTCATGTGAGGTATTGACTATAAAATAAATAAAAAAAAAGATGAATATAAACTGTAGAATAGTTTTGATATCTGCCTTACATTCCATCTAAATTATTAACAGGATGATAAGGGACGTATTTGATTAAGGTACTTTAATCAGTGCATCATGATATTATTTGGAGGAAAAACTTCGAATGATATTTTATTTTTTTCCACTCGATACATAAAAACATGGTATCGGACAGGTATGGTCGGGGTGAGGGGTTGGGTTAGATAAGGTTAGGTTGATTGCCAGACGTGAAATACTTCAATCCCAGCAATTAAGATTACTTGATATACGAGTATTTTCGGGAAAACTATAATAAAGATCAAGGTTTATCGAGATCACAAGTTGCTTTATTCACGTTGTCGTAAGGTTTACAAGAAATATTTAACTGGATCAGACGTCCGTATTTATAGTAAGCTTTTACGCGATAAGCATTTCAAACATTTTGCATTCTTCGTTTTACAGTTAGATGACTATTTTTACCGTAAGTAGCCCTCCCTTCATACCATCTGAATTTGTAACTTGAAGTAAATTCGATTTAACTAGTTTAGGTTATTTGGCTGAGTGTTACCAGTATTACATATTGAAGAATTTATTTATTCTTGGTTTTAGATTTAAAAAAATCACAAGAGTTTAAAACATCATTAACATATGTTTTTCCTCAAATAATGTCAGGAATCACTGGTTAACCCATATATGTCAAACGCCCCATTTTTAAAACGGTTAGTAATTTCCGATTTAAAAAAATATCACGTGCTTTTGTTTTTTTTATGACTAATAATTTATTTATTATGATTCATTGCAACACTAATAGATACTTTTTACGCGCGAGAGGCCATTTGGTTTTTCATTATTCACGTCAAAAGTGACCCTATGACCCTTGTAGCAATGTCGTGGAGAAAAAAGTAAGTAAATATAATTTATTTCCATAGTTTTGCTGCAAATTCGACATTATATCATTGTATAATATGTATACTATAAAATAATAATATAAATAGTTTGATTAGGCTATATTCCGATATCAATCTAGACAGTTTTGTTGTGCGCCCCATTTTAGGGGCGGTGAGCGCGGCAGTGTACACATTTTAGAAGTGTTTCTTTCGATATAAACTTTCGATATTCCACAGTTATACATAAAGATTATCAAATATTGTTAAAAATAATATCATAACATCATACTATAATTGTCCCTAAGTTGTTTTTTCAGCTTGTCCCACTAATCCCTACAACACTAATCCAGAGTTAGGCGTTGGAGGTTCTGTGGTAACTAACCTTATTGCAAAGTTACCGGCAGGACAAAAAGTCCATGTTCATATGGACAATTTTTTTGTCTCTCCGACTGCTTACCCACCTCAAAGAAGCAGGCAACCAAGCTATAGGTATTCGTATGAATCGTGTTGAAAAGGCGCCTTTGAAAGATACTGCACAAATGAAAAAACAAGCGCGTGGCAGTTACTATCAAACTGACTGATCAAATATCAGGTGTCCTCCTTGGTCCAATACAACGACAACAATGTGGTAACTGTAGCATCCACCTGCGAAGGAGTCAGCCCGTTGGGCTCGGCTCAGCGATGGTCTAGCAGGGAAAAGAGAAGAGTTGCAATCCAACAGCCGTCGTGCTTTCTACAATATAACAAGTATATGGGCGGAGTGGATCGACTTGACCAAAATATCGGTTGCTATAGGATAAGTATCAATCGCAAAAAATGGTACTGGCAACTTTTGATGTGGCCTTTGAATGCATCCATGAACAATGCATACCAGCTCTACAAATTGTCTCCAGCCGGTCAAGCAAAATAATATTTAGATTACCTGGCATTTAGACGAGAAGTTACCCGAACTTACCTTGGTCGATATTCATCAGCACGTTCTATCGGTAGACCACTGAAGCAAACGACAAAAAGACGAAGAGTCCCAGATGGAGTCAGGCTGGATGGTGTAGGGCATTTGATAGTATCAAGTCTTACACAAATTCGTTGTGCTGAGTGCCACAAAAATACGACTAAGAAGTGCATGAAGTGTGATGTTGGTTGACACACAAACTGTTTTGTCAATTTTCATACTTAGAGTTTATATAATGTTGTGCTTAGTTGTAAGATTTTGTCATTATTATACATTTTGATACATTCATTTTATACTATAATCCCATTTTTAGTCTCAACTTCCGAACATTTTTTATGCTCGGTAATGCGCCCAGCGCCCCATTTTTGGGGCGGTCGATTTCTCTATAAAAAAATTAAATTATAAAAAAAAAAATTATACCACATCATTAGTAAAGTCTAATCGAATACTAAAATGGAAATATAATAAGAAAAATTCAAAAAAAAAAAAGTTGAGCACATACGGGTTAAAGTAAGTCTAATACATCCCTTATCGCCTTGTATAAAGATAATATAGGGAAAATATTAACAAAACCGGGACACGCTTAATATGGACGAAAAAAATAAATTAAAAAGTTGTAGTAGTTAGATATTTAATAGTACTAATCAATTCAGTTATTGGAATTTCTAAAAAAGTGCATTTTAATGGTTATTTTTTAAATTTAAAAACACGAAATGTCATTTTTCAACGAAATTTGCAACAGTTCCGAACATAGCGGTCGGTGAAAAATGACATTTGGTGTTTTTAAATTTAAAAAATAACCATTAAAATGCACTTTTTTGAAATTCCGGTAACTGAATTGATTAGTACTAGTAAATATCTAACTACTACAACTTTTTAAATTTGTTTTTTTCGTCCGTATTAAGCGTGTCCCGGTTTTGTAAATATTTCCCTTATATTTCATTCAAGCAAGGGTCAGGTTACGTCTCGGACTCTGCTGTGCTCTTGCCGCCGTTTTGGCGGGCTTTAATAAAATTTAAACTTGTAGAATTAATTTAATTATGAAAACGAACTTTAAAAAAAAAATACAGGTATTTAAGTTTGAATGTCATCTACATGAACATATTTTTTATAAGTCAAAATATTTTTCACTCAACTTCCCTATTGCGATACTGACTTAAAGATTATGATTTTTTTATGTAGCCGTCTCCCAAATTGCAATACATAACGATTATGAATTGAATTGATTACAAACAGTATAAAATAAATATCAAAAAAATAAATCATATAATACAAAACACATGTTTAGTTATTATCACACTAACTTTATTGAAAACGTTAAATTTATATACGAGTAATAAAATTTTAAATTAAAAAATATATATTGGAAATACATAAGCATAAGCAAGTGCATAAATTATAAAGACTCCTTATTTACAGTAAAAAGTGCTAAACTAATTTGGCTTTAAATGATTAAAAAATCAAAATGAAAATTAAATTCAAATCAAAAATCAAAACGACTTCAAATAGTTCATTATACAGTATATTCTCTCCTTATAAGAATTAAATACGAAGTTTTTTGCAAAATAATATATTCCATCTAGTAGTATATATAAAAAGATCTAAACTGCTTACTACTGATTTCTGAACTGTCTGAGGAGTGTTGGCTGATAAATGCATAATCTTTAACAATTTTTTTTTTAATTATAATTAATATATTTTTTATTATTTATAAATTATTAATTATTATAAACCTCTAACTGGCAACCCTGTTTCAACACAGCCATTTCATCACAACAGTGCCATTTTAAAGAAGTATAGTTTTGTGGGTGACAATACTCAATAATCCTAATAAAAAAATACTGTAAACATTTCAATTCCTAGAATTTAACGAATGCAAATAAAAATATGTATGTATGAATATAAAAACTTGTTATGTTATTTTTTAAGATATATTTCGGTATTATTTCAGAGTACGTATTTTGTTCATAATCTGTTTCTCTCATGTGTATCATTGTAAACTTATGTATTACTTGAATGTAAAATCCTTTTACGGCGTTTAAATAAATAAATAAATACATAAATAAATATATAAAGAAAAAAAAATTATAGCATCAGGGCAGTCCAATCTTGAATTAACAATTTTATACAATAACAGAAAATAATATTTTTTGCTCTACATATATTTTCGATAAATTGATTTAACATTTACACAATAAATATACACAATTTACACAATAAAACTCTAATGTAAATATCAACCAAAATTTATATATTCACTTAATTCAGTCAATAAACTAACAAATGCAAAATGTAGTTTTTGCTATTCTTAATTCCATAAAATGTCATAGAACACAATGAGTAAACTTTCACAGAGATGGTAGCGAAGACTTATCACCACTCAGGTCTCAGAGGAACAAGTTTATGCGCAACTTTGGTTTCTCAAGGAAACAAGTTTGTGTGGAATAAGTACACAGGTGTTGGTTCTTTATGCTCTAGCTTTACGTATAAAACACAACTAAGGTGTAGATATATTAAAAATATATCCTCAATCCAGCCACAAGCTAATGCTTCTATGAAAGAGAAGTATATCAATCATTATATATATTATGTACTTCCATTTTTAAATAAGAAAAAATAACCGAAACATTATGATACATACATCGAAGTATATTAATACGTTAGTGCCCGTACGGTTAAAATTTGAGAATCCCACTTCGATGACATCTCTGACGTCGCGGCTCTGTCCCGTCTCTGTACGTGAAATTTAGCAACTTTAGCTATTGCAGTAATATTAACCCTTTTCACTAAACCGGACCGTACCGGGCTGAGTTTTACGCCGTTTTACGTATATGTTTTTACACTACATACTCAACCATTCTCATATCATTTTGCATAACTCATACCATTTTGCTATTATCAAAGCTTCAGTCGTGCTCAAAAGTGCGACGCCTTATGAATGATCGCCAATACGTAAACCAAGGGAAGGCGAACAAAAAGCCGCCCGCAGGGTCTAGCAGCAAAAACCGAGCGGGTTTTTAACTGCCAGTTCTTATAAATGGTTTAAAAGTAATCTTTTATTAGAGTATAAGCATAAAAACATAAATCATAGATGGTAATACGGATACCGCCGCCTTAGGAACCATTTATTGGATAACCACCCTGCCATAGGTCAACCCAAGTGGTTCGTTTTGTTTGGTGACTTGTCTACTTTGGTAAGGTTTGTCTAAGTCTTGGTGGTGGATGCTTTTGCCCACCTACTGCATTGCGGGCTGGGTGGGAGAGACTGCTTCAGGGAAACCTTTTGAAAACTCTAGCCGGACTCTCTCGACCCATCACCTTGCACCCCAGTGAGCGAGATGGATTCGTAGTTCCTCACTACTGAACATATGGACCCCAGATTTCTACCTACACCCACACCTTTTTTCTTTCCCAGAACTTCCTCTTTTTTCTTTCCCTAAAAAAAACCTTTGCACAGCATCCCCAAAGATGTCATAGAAACTTTGCTTGAAATGGCTTTAGAAGTGTTTAGTGACTAGATCGGAATAGCCAGGTACATCCCCGCCTTCCTCTTCCCCATCTCTTTCCCTTCCCCGCTTACCTTCAGCCTCACAACATACCCCAATTGGAGATGCCATAGTCTCACTGGCTCCAGACGGGAGCAGTTGGGACTCTTTTGAGGTGTTCACTATAAAAAAAAAGATTAATATTTTTTTTTCAGTCTAAAGATGTAAATCGAGTAAAAAACAAAAAGTTTGTTACTATCGGAAAAAGTAACAGCCCGGCTTTTGCTGCCTTCTGATGATGTTCTTGCAGAAAATAGCGCGATGCCAGGCTGTAAAAATAATGAAATTTTCTTTTATTTAAAATTTTGTATTATTTTTCCAGAATTTACGAGCGCTACGCTTTCGCCATTTAGAGTCATATTTCAGAGCTCGAGTTGACTGGTAGCTAAGCAGAAAGCAGGCCTAATGCAGCAGTAAATATGCGCGATGGGTCTTCCGTCTCTGTCCACCGGAAGAAGGGGGTAATAACAGAGCTCGCCGACAGATGGCAGTGAGGGGGAGCAAACCACGCGGGTGTCTCATTTCCGGGGTGTTTCACCCATTCGAGGGTATTAACCTACACATGTACATACGTCACGCGCATATCTACTGGGGTATGGACTGACTGAACATTGTTAACACTTCCACACCGGATCGGGGTTACACATCTACACTAACTAGAGTTTTCCCCTGTACAGAAGTGGTTTTTTACACAACATACCCAATAATTTAGTTAAACCTACAAAAACTATTCAGTTATCGATCTGCATTTTTAAAATGTATACAACGTTAGTACCTTTTTAATATTTAATAAATTATATCGAATTCTGGCACACTATTTAATTCCCCCGCCCCACCTCTTATTGTGACATCGCCTTGAATTTTCCCGTTTGTATCCCCACCATGGTACCGAATTTCAAGGAACTATTCCGCGCTTGTAGTTGATCGGTAAATTTTTTTAAATTTTTATGGTTAAATATAAAAGCTTAAGCAAATTCATTTTTTATCATAAAAATTAAACATGCATTTTGTATTTAACTACGATTATTTAATAATTTATATATCAACTGGTTTCGTCCGGCTTCGACCAAGCTTCATCAGGATATAATAATAACTAGTTATTAATATATCCCGATGAAGCTTGGTCGAAGCGAAACTGGTTGATGTAAAAAATAATAAAAAAATCGTGGTTAATCAGTGTTTGTTTTATTTTAATAATATAATGCCTAACCACAAAGTAATTGCTTCTTACGAAAAAATCATAATTTATTAACACCAAATTTAGAAAGCTTTGGCAATTTCGAAAAATATTTATATAAAAATATATGGGCGAATATGTTTCTTACGATTATAGCCCAAGGGAAAGAAACAACAATGTTTGAAATTATTATTAAAAAGTATATTTTTTCCAATGAAAAATGTATTTTTTTTTATAGTGAATACCTCACAAGAGTCCCAACTGCTCCCGTCTGGAGCCAGTGAGACTATGGCATCCCCAATTGGGGTATGTTATGAGGCTGAAGGTAAGTGGGGAAGGGAAGGAGACGAAGAAGAGGAAGGTAGGGAAGTACCTGGCTATTCACTAAACACGGCTAAAGCCATTTCGAGCGACGTTTAATTCTGAATGTTACATTTTAATAGAAAAGTCTATGTCGTAATAATTGAGTAACGCTAGCTTCCTTATTATCGCTTTTACCATTATACCTGTCATCGCCAATCGCCAGTCGAGATTCGGAAACAAGGTGTGATGCTCGCTGTCGGCCCGCCTTCTCTATTTTCTAGGAAAAAATATGCGTTATGGTCTACATTCATTAGAATATTAATTATTACTTTATTTATCGAACGATTTACATAATGAGCACTTGAATGTGATATATATACTTTTCTTTAATTATTACAAAAAAAGTACATACAATTATGTCATTAACACCCTTTAATAAGTAAAACAAATTGGGGTACCCGAGAGACCCCCCTTCGGATCAAGGTTAAATCTTTACAAAATTCACCGTCGCCCAGGGAACCATTTCTTGAATAACCAACACCCCTGCCATACGTCACCCAAAGTGGTTCGCTATGCTTGGCGACTTAGCAAGGGTGAATGGTTTCATGGGTGAGGTTTGTCTGATCACATGCGTTTGTCTACATACCGCGTGGCAGGACGGATCGGGAGCGACTGCTTGAGGGAGACATTTTAACCTCTACAGCCGGACTATCTCTATAATTCGCTTTGTAGTACCAAAGGAGTGATGGATTCATACGTCCATCACTCCTGTCACATTGGCCCCCAGATTCCTACACAGCCCTCATACCTTTTTCCTCCCACAAACTTCATCTCCTTCTTTTCCCTAAAAAGACTCTCGACAAAGCATCTCCAAAGATGCAAAAGTTTTGTTTCATGCATGATATGGATTATTTTTAGGACAAATAATTGTGTAAGCATTATTCGGTAACCGATCAGAAATATTAATACACTTTTAGAAATTCTATGGATTTCGTATGGAATCAACCAGCGTGTTTTTTATAATAAATATGTGTACTGGTACATAAATAATTAATTGTCTCTTTTATTTAAGACATTATTATATTTCATGTAAGACCAGAAGTTAATAATGTTACGAACTTGCTATGATGACGTACAGTCATGCCACCCACCCAAAAGCGAACAATTTGCCAGTGCAATGTAAATAATTATTTTAAGATTTGTGATTAATTGTATGAAAACTCTTTACTGTTATTATTCCTTAAGAGCTAATATTATAATTTAATTTTCTTATTTAAAAATAGGTAGACATCCGGAAAAAAACGTTAAGGTGTTCATTAAGTTTTGATGTCTAACCAACTTACAAACTAATTGACCGGTCAGTGGCATTGTCGGTCCCACCCAGGCATCATCAATTCCTCGGCTGGCTAAGTCCTCCAACATTTTCTACTTAATATGGTGGTAGTAGGAGATTTTCAAATATTGTCAGGTTATTCGTAACCCGGGAATGTTTGTCTTCCTTAAAAAAAAAATTGTACAGGCACTTTTACACTATAAAAGTGTTATTTTATTGTCGGATTATGCGTGAAAAAGACATCTAGCTAATACATCTCTGGTCAGGAGCCCCAATGTACCTGAAAAAAACCCTCGACTCTGTGCAGAAACGGGCGGTCCGCTTGATAGATTCTCCCGTCTTTACAAACGGATTGCAATCTATAGAGCACAGGCGTTTGGTGGGAATGCTATCCATGTTCTACCGGTATTTCAATGGAAGATGCTCCGAGGAACTAGCGTCATTGATCCCCTCGGCACCGGTGCATAGTCGGGAAACACGCCAAACGCGCGCCCAACATATGTACACCACATATGTACCAACGATTTACTGGCCTCTATGTTTCCTCCTTCCTACAACATGGGTCTCTTCAAGACCCATGTTCACTCCTTCCTCCCCTAAAAAGACCCTCCTCACAGCATCTTTAAAGATGACATAGGCCCTGAGGGAAATTATTTTCCTGTGTGGAGTTAATGTAAAAAAAAAAACATCGTTTCAAGTATACTTCGTTTTAGGTTATTTTCGTAATTTCTTTTTCCTAACTTGCATCGGGATTACCGGCAGGTATGCCTGTGGATATTCAACGTATTATGAGTCAGTACAATTAGGCATTATTATTCTTGATGGAGTAGAGGCAAGAGGTGATAAAACGGCGGAGATGAGAAAAAATATTGCGTCATCATGCGGATGACACAGATAATCGCGATGCTGAAAATATTGTACGCAGTGAATTTTCTCGCAAATTGTAGGTACTGCAGAAATTTCAAAAATATATTGATGAAGAGGTCTAAATAAATTTCAAAATTTTTGGGAGTTTGCGTGAAAACGACAAGTAAGTACATACTGGGTCGACGACGTCCGAAGGCTAGGCTACGCCTAACAATATCTGGGCTACTTAGCAACCATACATTTTCTATGAAAAAATATGCTAGTCTTTTTTCTATTTTTTGTATTTCTTGGGCATTAACTGTGTAACAATTTGTCTTTAACTTGTGCGCTTTAGAAACTTTAGAAATAAACAAAAAAATTAAATCAAAAATTAATTTAGTTAACAAAATAATAGCACCCTGCAAATCTTCCCTTTTGACTATGTTCCCATGTTATATTTACCCCGCCCACTGTTCTCCCCCTCCCCCAAAATCACCCCTCCCACTACACCCACCTTATAACATCTAATTCATTTCTGTACTTGTTTTAAATTTTAAATTTAGTTAATTTAAGTTTAGTTTTAAGTTTGCTAGTGAATGGCGCGGATGTGTCGTAACCGGTAGCAGAAAAATTAAAATTTAAGTAACGATAGTACATTGAAAATTAATAGTCTTTTTTCATAGAAAATGTATGGTTGCTAAGTAGTCCAGATATTGTTAAGCGTAGCATAGCATACGTACGTCAACCCAGTACATATGTCTCTACCTTAATATTTAAATCGGGTCGAATTTAGGGTGATAAATCTTTACTTTCGTTAGAATTTGGAACGTTACTTGACGGACTAACAAATGTTGTCCGAAAAATTATGTTTTTACTTGTTTATTTGAATATGGTATGAGAGTTCCAATTGCCTGGTGCCATTGAGACTGTAGCAACCCCAATTGAGTTATATTGTTAAGATTCAGGGAGTCGAAGGAGATGGCAAAGAGGAAAATGAAGGTTTAGAACTATCTGCATATTCAGTTCTGGTCTCATGACCACAGCCATCTCAAGTAACTTTTCCGTTCCGATTGATCTATACTTAATTAATACTGAGAGTACTATTCACTCCGGAACGTGCCGCAAATATAGCTACGTAATACATACAAAATGTTTGCACACACCAGGCTTCAAACCTACCGATACTCGATACGGAGTTAAGCATCTTAGCTGTTCCTCCACGGAAGGCGTTTTATTTTTAAAATTAAATAAACTTTCATATCTCATAACACGATGTTTTAGAGAATTTATTAAATAATCAGCCTTGTAAATTCATAGCCAAAATAATGAGACTTGATGACGACATGCAAATTGAGTTTTTAAGCAATTTGGTCATTTTTGTTCGATCTCCGTTAATGTTGGGGTAAAATTCTGATAGTCGTTGTAAATATACCATTAAGCCCTTAAATTTGAGGTCTCACGTTAAAAAGATTTTATTAAGTACAGAATGTTAAAAGGTGTGTGGTAAGAGATTTCAATCTATATTATCCGATTTTTTTTTGAATATTTACAGTGGAATCAGAATCTGGATTATCGGGATTTAAAAATTTAAAAAACAAAACTCTAATAAAATTTACACTTCGAACAAATGTATGTGTGCCTATAGGCATGTTAAATGTGTAAATTTTATTTAATACTACATATATATAAATATATAATCATTTCTAAGTTCTTTTACATTTTTTATAATAAAGTTCTTTAAACCATAACCAAACAATGTTTCATAACATTACGCACAGGCACACAGAAGTGTTTATTTTTATTTTTTAACTTAATGAGTTAAACCTCAAATTATGTCTAATATTTTAATTAATGAATTATAATATTTAGTATACAGAAAAAAATAACTTATTAGGTATAGGTTATATATGAAAGAGAAAGAAAAAATACTATTTTGTTCGAAAAAATAATTCCTCAATTTTAGTATGCCTGATATGATTTAATTTTTTTACATCGGGAACCCTGTTAATATTATATTCTAAAAACGGTTTTTGACTTATTTTTCATGTTCAATTATTTTCGGTCCTTGTATATATATATTAAAATATATTAAAATATCGTCGCATTAATTCGTAGAATGCGTAACCACCAAATGTCAAATTTTACAGGAGGCACAAAAAACCTCGTAGTGAAAAAAATGAAAGACGGGTCATTATTTTGTACTTATGTTTCGAACATACAATATATTTCGAAGTTTATTTTTAATCATTTAATTTTTGTAAGTTAAGGCTTCCTATTTCAAATCAGAGATAAGAAGTTTACATAAAAACCGAGAATGGAGAAAGGTACGCATTTTACAAAAGATACATGCTTTTCTGCGAACAGTTAGCAGTTTCCTAATTTGTGTTTATCTAAAAAAGTGATTTTTTTTAAATTTGCGAGTTTTACTAGTCGATGCGGGACTAATTTTAACACCAGATGGCATTAAAAACGTATTTTCTTAAAATTTATAGTTACGCAATCTACGAATTAATGCGACGATATGTGACTGGGAACAGTCGTGTGACTGTCTAATATGTGACTACCCAGGATCTACTGTTCCATGATAGGGTAGCGATAGTTACACATGTTTTTTTTTTTTAGTTTTGATTGATTATATAATTTTCCATCTTTTAGCCAGGCATTGAAGTGAAACGATATGCTTTAATGCTTTGCCTCACATCCAACTAAGAATTTTTAATTAATTTAAAACCCTTTTTCAATCTCCACGCAAAAACAAATTCACCAATTATTAATTAACCGACTGGGAATACCCGCACCTATTTCAGATACGTTAAAGGATTAAAAATCCTGTGAAAATAATACCTCCCTCATAAAAAGGTTTATTTTTAAGGGCAACAATTAAATGTTTTTGGGAAGCACTTCTATGACCACTCTACTGACTGACTGACCGACTTAAAAAAAATAAACTTTTTTGTGGTTGATTGAATTGGGTGTTCACTCGGTGTGCAATAAATTCAAGGAGAATTGACGTCCTTCATTATTATTTTACTACTGAATTACGGTTTTGGTAAATTGCCAGCCATGCATCATATCGGGAAACATGTATTCATCAAAGCTAAGCTATTAAACCATAATGCTCATAAATATTAACAATTGATTCTTCTGGCTGAAAAAACGTTTTAATGAATTACTTTAATATTTCACCATTGCACTAAAAGGTCAATACAATAACTTTTTTTCAAATAATTAATTAATAATATTAGTTTCATTGCAAAGACTGCTTTGTCACTTTTATGTATATTTTTTTCCTGGTAAAAAAACCAAATGAAAGCTTTTTAACTTCCGCAAGAGACAAAAAATATTTTCTTTGTGATAAGATAATATATTAAGTGAAAACATCAATGGAGTTTTCGCTGATCATAAAAAAAACAACGGCCTTAAATGTTTTGCGACACGACATGTCATGACCTCTTCATGGCACCGGAAGATGAATATTTAATTATGGAGGTGGCGCACCACGGTATAAAAAATCATTTTTTAAAAAGTGTAATTAATCTTTTCTTAAATTAAATCCACTCTTGCTAAAAAACATGAATCTTACCTCGCCCCTTCCATATTCAACATTTTCTTAAAAGAAACACAACATTTTACTCATACCAACAGAAAACCTACATATAAAAACTTTAATACATGGTTAATGAACAAAAAAAGAAATTGCATTAACAAGTTACTTGCAAACCGTCCGTGTTAATTTATTATACGTTTTTATGTTTAAATATATATATATGTATATGTATATACAAATATATATTTTTGTATTTTTTTAGTTTTTTGTTTTGTTTTTATGTTTTTAATGTTTTTTTAATCCAATTGCTAAATTAATTTCCCTACTTATTTTTATTTTAAAGTTTTTTTTAAATATATATATGAAATGATACTGCTACCCGACTCGGAACAGATATTGTCTAGTGAGTCGAGTAGCGCACATGAACTGTAAATATACTTTAATGTATAATTAAATTTAATGAACTGTAAATATACTTTAATATAATAAACGCCCGGGTTACCGGCATTGAAATTGTAATTTTCATAATACTTTTGGCAGTGAAAATCTAAAATCACTTTTTAACTAAATACCTATTATTGTGAAACTAGTAACATTCTGACTTTTTGTGAGAATACCTTCCACATCTAATGCTAATGTTAATATGGAATCATTATTATTATTATAAATAATGGTCCTAATTTTAACAGTTTCCTAATAGTACCATTTATTAATTTTATTAAAATAACAATCAGTTAAGCTTAGAGCCGCAAAATAAACCAGACAAGATTAAAAGCAATTCCTAATCAGCTAAAACCACAAGCCAAACCATATAGAAGTTTAAAAGCATTACTTAATCAGCTTAAATCACAAAACCAAACCATAGAAAAGATTAAAAGCGTTACCTAATCAGCTAAAACCACAAAACCAAACCATAGACAAGAATAAAAGCTTTACTTTATCATGTTTCCTTGAATAATAATCTTAAAAGTCCAACATTAAAACTGTTTCAGGGCAGGGACCCGTTCGCAATGAATAAGTGCATTCCCATTTGGTCGTACAATTATTTAAATGGCCACATTATACGAGTCCGAAATGCTCCCATAAAACACATATGTCGCAATTCAAATAAGAACTCTGTTTGCAAATAGCGAGAACAGAGCTTTCGGCACAAAAGCCTTGCCCAGGGGAGGGCATTGTGTTCAAGGGTAGATAGATATCTCCAGGGGAAGGTAAATAGGAGTACAGCCTCCGATAGCTAGCCACTCGCCCTACTGGCCCAAAGGAATATCCGCCGTTTCTTATCCTATATTCGTCGCTTGAAATGAATCTCAAAGAATATTGATATAGAACTGATGGCCAAACCTCGAATGTTGGTTATATTATGAGTTTTTTTTTTATAGCCAGGATGCTCACTCTGAACTTTATGACTCGGCGACGATAGATTTCGAGATATTCCGAGATTATCGCCATTATTTTTATGAGAAGCAATAAAATATATTATTTGTCTCTTTGAATACCAATAAAACATTATTTTACGACGATAAAAAAATGTGATATCACTAGAGTTGTAATTTATAACGTTAAAATAAATTAGGATAATAATAAATAGATAGGATAGAATAAATCTTAAGTTCAACAGCTCGGCTGTGGAACGATTTGCCGGCCTCTTTGTTTCCTTCTTCCTACAACATGGGTCTCTTCAAGACCCTATATATAATAAAGAGGAATTAAACCACAGTAATTTTATTGTCATTGTTATAATTATGTATATATGTGCTTTGTATAGAATAAAATAAATTTTCGTAAAAAATATCCAAGACTTAAAATTTAAAAAAAGCTATAAAAATTTCGATTTATTTAATTAAATCTGAAAATAACATTCTTGGTTCGATTCCTGTCGAATTCGAGTTCCATGTATTTTATTTGATCAATTCCAATAAACCAAATGCAAATTGAATTAGTAAATCTTCGGAATGGGATGACTATTCGCGCAGCAGCAGGTACCCACATTATTTAGAATCCATTTCCGAGGAAATTACCCCTTCGGCGGTAATGCGAACATGTGAATAATTTCACGTTAGCGCAGAGAGTGTTATGGCCCCTTAAGTGAAGCTAAGATTAAAATCATACGGTGGATGCATGCAAAATGTTGCACACTTTCACGAATTACGCGAAAAGGACTAAAAATTTGTTCCTCAAAATAAATAATATGTCGGAATTTGAGAACGACCGATATTATGTATTTAAAGATATATACGTTCTTGGAGGTCCGCATTGAAATACGTTTATTCATTTACGTATTCAAAATGAGACTTTTACCATGTTGTGTAATTTTCTAGTGACATCTAAACTGATAAACTAATGTTTAAGACAAGATTTTTTATGCATAGCACAAAGGGTAACAAATATTATAAGCAATAATTATTAGCCTGAAACACTCATCTATTCGATAAAATCTCCCGAGAATAGTTACATGTCGCCGACGGGACTCGAACCCGCACCCCTCTGATTGCCGGTCAGGAGCTCTACCATTAAGCTTTGGCGGGTTACCTCCTTCCCGCCAAATTATTCAATATATACCTAGTGTTTCATTCAACAATTACCGCTTATTACATTTTTTCACCTGCTAATATTTTAAAGATAAACTAACTTTTTTATATGAGAAAGGCTTGTAAGTGCTAACTCTCTCACTAGGTGGCCCCGAGACATATTATGTCTTCATTTTTTGGTGATATACTTTTACTCGCCAAATATTTTTTTTTTTGGTTGTTTGCAGGTGAAAAAATGAAATAAGCGGTAATTGTTGAATGAAACACTAAGGACCAGTTGTTTCGGAAAATTTCACGTTTGAATTTTCCTCAAGTTTTTTTTTTTTTTCAAAAAAATTTCAAAACAATTTCAAAACAACCCAATTTTTCGGTGAATGTCGATTTGAAGGAATTCAAACGTGAAATTTTCCGAAACAACTGGTCCTTAGTATATATTGAATCATTTGGCTGGTAGGAGGTAACCCGCCGTAGCTTAATGGTAGAACTCCTGACCGGCAATCAGAGGGGTGCGGGTTTGAGTCCCGTCGGCGACATGTATCTTTTCTCGGGAGATTTTTTCAATATGGATGAGTGTTTCAGGCTAATAATTATTGCTTATAATATTTGACATCTAAACCTTTGACATTAAAGTTTAAAATATAAATCTTTTCCTGATTCAAATGCACCCTTTCAGTCCCCTCATACGGCTATAACGTTCAACCACTGAGTGCACTTCATTTCAAATATTATCAGCTGATGTTTTTTTTAATAGTGAATACTCACAAGAGTCCCAACTGCTCCCGTCTGGAGCCAGTGAGTGCATCCCTGATTAAGGTATGTTGTGAGGCTGACGGAAAGTGGGGAAGGGAAGGAGATGGGGAAGAGGAAGGTGGGGAAGAACCTGGCTATTCAGATCTAGTGACTAAACACGTCTAAAGCCATTTCAAGCAACGTTTCAATTCTGAATGGTGATGTTACACCAGGGCGATACTGAGAATATCTTCCCCTCTGGAACGTGAGGCAAATATAGTATATATTATTTTTATTATAATTAATTGAGAAATAACACAAATTTGTTTGCGCACGCTGGGTTCAAACCCACGACCTTCGGAATGTGAGTCCAAAACCATACCGCTGAACTACGCCGGACGTCGACTGTTGTTTTTAATGTTTTAATAATTTAATGTTTTTTTTTTATTCATCAAGTTTCTTTTTCAAAGTAGGAGCTGCATTTTATATTTATATTATTACATAATATTTAAAATGAACTTTGTATCTTGCCATGACCTCAGTTCTGAATATTATTTCTCTCAAGAGAAATCTTATCATGAGACGGTACGTAGGTACCGTACTCTGGGTATATCCTAGAGTTCAAAGGCTTCCTGTGTCTTCTCTGTTACTTTTGAAAGGGTTCAAACGTCTACTCTTTATGTGAATATTGATTGCAAAACAACGACATCAATATTGATACTTCTAGCCTCATTATTATTATTTATTGTCTGCTGTTCCAATACCAAATATGTTTGAATTCCATATTATTTGTGCATGTGTAATCAAACATCAAAATCTAATATTTAAAAAAAAATGTGCCTTAATTTTTGCTTTATAATATGGAAACTTTGTCACAAAATAAAGAATATGCAGGAAAAAAAACCAAAGACAACAAGGTAATCCTGCTTTAACCTTGCAAAAGATTTTCGTTGTTTGTTTTTGGGGTGTTATGCCGTGTTGCGCTATCTCCTTCTTTAGCCGACGTTTCGGACAGCGTTTCAGTGTCCATCAAACAAAAACAAAAATGCTTTTGGCCGTGAAAATCTAAAAACGTATGTTGCAAAAGATACAAAAGATTGATCAAATATGAGGTAGGGAAGATGCCCCAGATTATAGCTTCCAAACTTACAAACTGGTATAACTTGTTCCGTAGAAGGGTAGTTCAGCTGAGTTGTTCCGAGCTGAGAAAGCATGTGAAGATTCGATTGATAATATCCCTTCCCAGAGAGGCGTTGAACACCAAAAGAAGATGAATAATTATTGTTTAATTTCCCCATATATTTCACAATAACAGCATTCTTTAATCTTGATTTCCCTCTTTCACGCAGGCATTACTGTAGACATTTTAATAAAAATTGCAGCGTTTTTGTTAATTACCGAAGTAAGAGGCGAAAGGAACCCACATGAAGCAATTTATTAAATCTTTATTCAAAGGCTGTGTTGACATGAGTCTCTGTTGACAAGGCTTGTTGACTGTGGGTGATGATGGCCATTTAATAATACATTTATTGGATGCAATCATGTCAAGTGACTGAAAAAAACTATTACATAAACATTATTTAATGAAATAGTAGGTGGATTAACTAATGTTATTAAATTATAATAATAACAATATAAATATAATTTTTTAATTTTTTTAAATATGAAAATGAACAAGACACAGAAAGATAATAAAAGATAAAGGTTGCAACTGGGACTCGAACCCAGAATACTATGTCTTACCGGGACATACACCTCTACCAATTGGGCTACTGGAATATATTATGAGACTGTTGTAATTGTCAACTTCATATTTCAAATTTCAGAATTAACAATATTATCTTCGACTAATGTTTTTTTTTCCCGTATTATTGGCAGCTTCCTTTATTATTGGAAACAAGTATTCAAAGAATGTATTTGTTACCTAGATATTGTCTCGGATAAATATATCCGATTTTATTTTTATGGAACACCTATTGACTTTTTATAAAACTCTAAATGAATATTCATATTTTTATAAGAAAAAAATATCTTTTTAACTTTTGAAGGTTATTCCCATTAATGTAATATATTAATTATAATTAATTACGACAGTCTCATAATAGATCGTAGTAGCCCAATTGGTAGAGGTGTATGTCCCGGTAAGACGTAAGGTTCTGGGTTCGAGTCCCAGTTGCGACCGTTATCTTTTATTATTTTTCTGTGTCTTGTTCATTTTCATATTTAAAAAAATTAGATTATTATTGTTATCTTCTTCTTCAATGATATATTACATTGATGGGATTAACCTTCAAAAGTTAAAAAGAGAGTTTTTCTTATAAAAATATGAATATTACTTTTTCAACTACTAAGCATTCTGGTTTTTTTTTTGTATCTTCTCTCGAGTTAGGTAACTGGTGAAAATTAATTGACCTTTATATGAAAAAACTGAAACAAAGTATATTATTTAGAAGTAAGCTGCTTCTCAACAATTGTTTGTGATCAAATTTAATATGTCCTTCTGCAAGGTGATTTTTATTAAATCAAAGATAAAACACAGACGCACATTTGAAATAATCTAATTTAAAAAAGCCCGGACTTATTTTATCTGCAGATCCTCATCTCGTAATAAAATAATCATCTATTCTGGGAAGCACAATTTCACGAAGGCATTATAATTGTAATTAGAAAAAGCATTTACCTTTAAATAGCGCCTATAAAAAAATTACCAATATGGATAGGTAATTTTTAATGAAATATTCATTTTAACTTTTAAATAATTCTTATGTAGCCATTTTCATTAATCGATGTTTTTTATGATAAAATTCCTGCTTTTAAATTATAATTTAAAAAAGTGTCATTATATCACAATTTTTCATTTCACATTCCTAGACAATAATTTATTACCTATTTATTTTAAAGCGAAAGACGTATTGTAAACATGAATTCCGAGGTTTTTTTTGCAACAATTCTTTTGTAAATTGGGATTCTTAATAGTGATATCGTTTTCTTTCTGTTTCTTACAATCGAAATAAGTTTCCAGACTAGATAAACACACGTTAATGATACAACTAAGATAAATTGTAATATCTAACTTTTTTTCGTACTGCATTAAATCATCTTTCGTGTAAGTTGAAAAAAATTCTTTTATAATTAATTATGATATGTTCGAATCATATATCATTTAATTTGAAAATAATCTTTGGTTTAGCCATACATGTAAGGTTTTAAGAGGAGGCGCAACGGAAGCTATTCTACAACTTACATGTCAATTTCTTTCTGCCAATCTTATTCAGTCTTCTGTTCTTTATCTTAATATTAAATAAATCGTTTAGGTTCACCTTACTGAAATACTGAAGCTTAATAACAATGTTCTTAATATTAATTATGCTTAAAACTGTTCTTTATAATAATTGTGCTTAATAATTTTTTTTCACAATACGCTTATAAGGTATATTTTTGCACAGGGTATTTGTCCTATATTACAAAATGGAGCCCTTCGTAATTAAAAATATATATTCTACGCTTATGGCTTCCATTCATTGTGTTCATGTTTTTTCATTTGAAAAAATTCTCGTCGGGTAGTTTCAACGAATTTCGGGATTTTTGTCCCACAAATGTTCAAATTGGAAAATTTGTTCCACAAAGGTATAATTATTTTCATTTCTCAGAATTATAAATAAACGTAATCATGTTCTGAGAAAATCTTTAGCATTTGTATAATTTTTTTATGATATCCACTTTTCTTTGTAATAATGAAATTAAAACCATGCCAACGACTAATAAATAATATATAATTTTACGATTTTAGTTCGAATATCTGTTGACACTCAGTATTCCAAATATGGCTTTCGAACGCGCCTCCCGTGTTAAAATGTGGACTAAATCACATTACTTAAAATGTATGAGCATAGTGTTAATAAATTGATTATGTTTGAAACCAGACACTGGTGTCCACACTCAAAACATTAGACGAACAGCAACATTATCATAATTAAACATGGCAGGCCAGGAGTATAGAATACCTTCGAGGTATGGCTTACTGTCAACTAGTGAGAATGCTCAATTATTATTCATAAATGAGCATAAACTCATGTGAAGGATGCACGAGGTGTTCCCGTGTCCCGAGCTTGATAGGAATTGGTATGTTAATTGCATCAACAGCAAGTATATATATATGAAACACGTACAAAGGAAATTAATTATTTAAGCAATTAGGCAGTAAAATTGACCTGTTTTGTATGTTAACCCTGTAGACGTAAGATCACATTATGAGAGCGCGTCTTCCAGCATTAATACGCTTTAAATAAGCTTGTAATTGACTTTCAGAAGGCTTTGCTAGAATTAATATAAACAATCCTACATCTGGCAGTATAAAGTTACCGCGAATTAACTAACTTGCGCTTATATATTGACAGAATCTACATCATATAATGAAATTAAATACATAAAAGAAAACCGTTGTAAGTAAGTGTAGTGTATGGCATATAAGCTTACACCTATTTAATAGTCCACGTTCATTCGGAGATGATCGGCACAGCCGAAGATTCCCGAATGAACGCATTGGCAAACAGTCACGGTCGGAGCGAGTCGCGGCCGGCAGACCAAAATGGAGCATACCTGTGATCAGACGTTACGTACAATACCATTGTCTTTACGATCATTCGTTATTAATTAGAAGACATCCTGGGCTAGTGAGCCACGACACAAATAAGCAGAACATAACAGTAAGTAAATAATTAAGAAAGGGTGTTTATTTTGTACACTACATTCTATTCGGTATGTTTTAATTGGTAAGATTAGGTTTCTGGTTTTATTCATGCTTTTCAAAGTTTGTTTTAACTCATTCTGTGACAAGTAATCATACCGATATCACATTTTTCAGTCAGTTCCTTATCAACTGAAGACGTTTCATATTATTTTCATTTAAAAATAATTATATTTTTTTCTAGCCCTAAAGGCATAAAAAACTCTCTGAGCTTTAATTCCTCTATTTATAGTTCAAATGTTAGTAAATCTAAGTTGCTTGAAAAAGTTTTGATTATCTCTTTAATTAGTCAAAGTTCTAAACAAAAGGTTTTTGTGTGAGAAAACAAACTTCTAATTTTTAAGTAACTAACTTTAAACTTTCCCCGTCCAACACTCGTTCGCTCACCTCTCATAAAATATCAAACCTTAGTAAGATAGAAAGGTAGATTATACGTTGCTACCAGCGTACGAGCACTTTACCCTCTGGTCGACAAACTGGCTCGATAAAAGGCTTATTTCAAGATAAAACTTTCCGAGTTTTTCTCGTTTTGTTGAATGAACTGGAAAAAATAAGCATGTCTTTAATTTTTGTAAGTTTGTGAAAAAACTTAAATAAAAAAAATATTACCACAACAAATCCAACACAAAATGAGCTGAGATGTTGAAGTTTTGTCAGATTTTACCTTACTTCTCATTAAAATCGTTATGCTTTACTAAATAAAGTCAAGTTCATAAAACTATATTAAATTAATTTAGTGTAATTATTATTTTAATAAATGTTAAGTTGTTACTTTTCGAGATTTTACTTGGCTTTCGAAATAAATTTCATCAAAATGGAATATGTACATGAATGGTCTATATAAAACATAATTAATATTCTGATTATCAATTTGCTAAACACAAAAAAATACACAATATTGAAGATTACAAAAAAAATCGTCAAGTTACGATTTAAAACAACACGAGATAAATAGATACGATTTTACAAATTCACAAAACTGGGTGTGGATTAAATTCAATTTTGTATTTCCTCTTTTGGTACAATGACCTATCGCAGTACGCACGTTAGTTTTGGAGTCCTGTTGTAAGTTGGTGTTGTATAAATAAATCGCTCTAAGTATTATTATATCATTCATAGCTACATAAATATTCAGGTTTGTATCTAAATATTGTATTCACTAAAAAACCTCAACCGGAGTACGTTGAGCTCAAACGTTCATGTTTATTTCCGACAAAAACCGTTGAGTATTTTTATTCCAACAGCAAGAACAAACAAACTGTTTGGTATATTTTAATGTTTCACCTTTTTAACAAGCACATTCCTGGAATTCCTTTTCTTCTTATCTCAATCCTAAGTTTACACAAAACCCGCAAAAGCTGTCACCACAGAGATAGTTGGATAAATATAAAAAAAATGGTAACTGTTTATTTAGTAGATAGGGAGAATGGAAACAACAATAGAGGGAAAACAATGGAACCGCGACATTTCCTTTGCATTGTTCTTGGGGGAATGTAAAATTATCTTTGGAAATTCGGCTGACTCCAAATCGTCCCCTCGACACATGTAGAAACAGGAGTTTTTGTTCCTCGAAAGCCTTCAAGGCAAAAATATAAAGGAAGAAGCACTGGAATATGCGGTTAGGATTATTATTGTAGTGTTTATTCTGCGCAATTTTTGAGGCGACTACTGTTTATTCATCAAAACATCAATTTTTTGAAGCTAAATGTATAAGAAACGGGATTAATGTCTTTTTCGTAAAGAAATAAAAGATTTTTAGTTTTAGTAAGAGTTTATATTTTTTGTTTATAAAAGGAATCTATGCGGAAACTTCACTGGTACATGCATCTCATGTAACATGTCCGGTCAATACCCGATTTGGCATCGCGTTTGGGTCCCACTCAGGTGTCGTGTGTTCTATTCCTCGGCTGGTATTCCATCGCCACAGAATACACAATTTCCGCTTATCTTGGTAGTAGAAGGAGATTTTTAATTATTGTCAGGTTATTTGTAACCCGGAAATGTTTGTTTCTCTTTTTAATAAATTTTTTTTTAAATACAGTTTTTAAATAAAAAAATCTTAACTGCTTGTTTCTTCGTTAAATTAATAAAAAAAATTAAATATCAAAAAGAAACAATATATTTATGTAATTAATGTCTAAGTTATCAATTTCATTTCAAATCTCTATACACAGAAAACCTAACATGGAAATAAGTGCCACAACCCATTAAATTGAATATTTAATGTTATATTTCCGACATTAGTTAATTTATTTATTTATTTCGGTACAATTATTTAGATTTTACAATTTATTTTGTAAATGACGGCATCACTGATTAAAAGTAAATAAACACTGGTTAAAATCGAGAATCGACTAATTTTAATAAAATTGCAATTATGGTCCGATGATGCTCTATAGAAAACCCGCTTGCTCTGTGCAAACTAAAGTTTAAGTTTAGACTTACTGAATTCACTCATTCGTGTGTTTGAAAGTACTATGAAACCATATATCATTTTACTTCAATGTACATAAATACTTTTAACCACTATATTCGAATAATGTATATATTACATACTACGTCATTTCGTAATCTTCTTCAGAACAGTATTATTTTTTACTTTTATTAAAAAACGTGTATCATTATTTTCCCAGCAATGTTAAAATTAATCATACTTAGCCAAATGGAAAACGAAATCAAAATTGAATGTCCATATAGTGAGATACTTTCATGAAAATTGTAAGATATTTTGAAAATGTTTCCTCTCCTTACACTCGGTTTACACTCGTGTACCTACATTAAGGTGATTATATATTATGCTTGAGGCTATTTGCCGCTTCAGCAGATTCTCTGCTTCCCAGATAAGTTCCATAATATCACAAAATTTGTTGATTTTCTGCTCTATGGATAAGGTTCATAATCTAAGAAAATTCGTTGATTTTCTGCTCTTTGGATAAGGTTCATAATCTAACAAAATTCGTTGATCGTGACTAATCCTGACTACCATTTCTCATCTAAATATACATGAACATATTTGAAATCTTGCGGATTTTCCATTATAATTATTTAGATGAGACATTTCTTCAAAATCATTACAGTCTAAGAATTTCTGATAATACGGACCATTATTTGGAGAGCTTTTCAGATCAAATTATAAAATTTACAATTATTTTTTTTCAAATTTATTTAATAAACGTTTCCTATCAGAAGGGGTCGAACTTCGTAAACAACCCAACCCAACATTATTAAACTTTGGAATTTAGCATTTTTTAGACTAGCAATTTCGCAAAAGTTCCAAATTTATAAAAAATACTCGAAAATTGGACTAAGGAATAATATTGGCACTGTCGACAGGTGGAAATTCGAATTGAGGTTACCTAATACTGTGGAGGTTGCAAGTATGAGACTTGGTTTAAATAAAACCGATGTTAAAAAAATACTGTAATTTTCACAGAAAAATCCAGAAAACTATTATGATTTTTGTAATTCCTTACGTGTGAATTTGTTCATAGCGCACATGGAGTGAGACATCTTGGAAGCTTTCGGGATTGTTTTGTTAAATAACAGTACTCATCCTGTAAGAATAATTATTCTGTACATCACGTAAATCAAAGCTATGTACGTATGAACGGTTACATAAATAATTACACAGGTGTAATTTTCACTGCAGGACAAAGTCGCAATTCACTCCTCACAGAATGTCATACATGGTGGAGGAATAACTTGCTTAACCAGCAATTCCTGATGTCACGTGCAGTTAAAAAAATGTTAATATAATTTTGGTTTCCAGTGACTTTCTTGATGTTTTTTTTCTTCAAAACCGAAATTTGTTTCTTTTCCACATAGTGTCTGGTCACTCAGCTGAGTAAGCGCCCAACCCCTCACCCTAACCCTAACCATCCAATACCAATCTTTATTTACGTTTTAAGTTTAAAAAAAAATAACAAAAATGTCACCGGTGACCTTATTTCATTTACACTTTTTACTCCAAATAATGTCAAAGGAATGGCTACATACAAATTTAAAAAAAATATTTCAAAGCGCGCTCCACTTAATTCTTTGACTCCTTAAATCCATCGGTTGGGAGAAGTTAGGAGAAGTATTGGATAGTGGGAGAAATGGGTGACCTTTGGGTGGTTCGCGGGTAAAGTGGGTGGCGCTGGGAGGCCCTTGGGTCGCCCTGATTAGAGCCTCAGTCATGGGGTGGAATTTCAATTTAGCCTCAACATTTTATCAGGTAGGATCTAAGGTACGATTAAATTAAAAGGAGGCTCCCTCTTTCGAATAGCACACACACTTGAAACAGTATTAAATTGACAAGTCTCTTTTTGTCTAATGCGTACAGTCTTCAGGCTCTTTAAATAATGTCCGGGGATTTGAAGACTGGTGAACACTTTATTTCGCAGAAAAATGATTTAAATATTTTCTTAACAATGTTAATCAGATCTCTAAGACAATTTCAGCTAAATACTACGTTAAAACATTTTTTTTTAAATGTCGATATTGAAAGTCGATAAGTTTTTTTTTCTCAATATTTGCTCTGCTATAATACTAACTAACTAACCATCACAACAATGTCCCGCAGGAATCGGCGTTATAGGGAGATAAGATAGACCATCACATACTTAAATGTCTGTCTAGGCACAAACTCGTTTCATTATTACATTTAAATATTGTGACTCTTCTGTTATTCCGACTCTTGACATCACCCGATTCAATTTGGATTGTGCCATGTCTTCCTCAGATATCCCCGTCTACTACCACTTCCGCGTTAAATGAACGTTATCCATACTCCTTTCTAAATCGTCCAAACTATTTAAGCGTCCCTTTTTTAATCTTAACCATTACGCTTACTTCACTATTTCTGAATCTCCTCAACACGATTTTTAAATGTTGAAATTTTTACCACGTAAACGCCTCGAAGAACTAATTTCTACAGCATTCGGTTCTTCCTTTGCCAGTTCCATGCCTCACTGCCGTACATCTTGTTTGGTAATAACTCAATTGTTGTCTACTAGTGATCAATATAGTCATATATTTTCAATGTGCATCTTTGCTCTAGGAAACACAAAAATGCACCAAAATTCTGATAATTACTATCCTTGAAAGATGTTTCTAAATCATATGTTTTCTTCAAACTTCGCAAAATCACTTTGTGGCATCATTTTGAATTAAATTAAAACAAATAACTTTGTTTAAACCACTAATATAATCACAATCACCTACATGTTTCAAAACCGATGGTTTCTTCGTTTACTACCCTGACGAAGAAACCATCGGTTTTGAAACATGTAGGTGATTGTGATTATATTAGTGGTTTAAATAATATGTGTTTGGACTGATAGTCACCTACTTCTAAAGTCAATTCACGATCACAACCATCGTAGGTAATATTTTATCGCATTTATGCCATAAAAATATATATATATTATATAAGGTGCTAAGATACGTAGTTGACTTACTTTAACCAGCGATTCCTGAAATTATTTGGAGTAAAAAATGCTAACGAAATTTTAGTATTCGGTGACTTTGTCGTTGACTTTTTATTTTTATTATTTTTTAATTTTATTTTACTGGTCACACGGACGAGTAACCGATTAACTCCTTAGCCCACCCCAAACTGTCCAAAAACTACTATTTTTTTATGTTTTTCTAGAAAAAATAAAAAAGAATATCAACAATGTCACCGGAGACCAAAATTTCATTTACATATTTACTCTAAATGATGTCAGGAATCACTGGTTAAAGAAATTTAAGTACGTACCTTAACACCCTGTATCATATATCAACACCATGTATCATATATCAACACCCTGTATCATATATCAATACCTTTATCAAACGGCAGGCATTTTGTCCGCCATATTTGATGCTCGATGCGTCATTGGGAATTAATTTGAATTATTCGGAGTGGCTAAACGCTATCCAGTATTTCGTTATGTCAAGAACGAGAATGGCCCAAGCGATTCTGACCTTGTTCTTCATACAATTTCTTCATAGATAAAGGACAAAATCGCTCCAATTTTTTTAATTTTTTTTATTGTGTGTCTGATCAGTCTGATCACCGATGATCAAACGGCCATGAAGAGGATGTAGTACCAACCTAATTATACATCTCGGAGTAATAAAAACAAAAATCATGGTAATTTTTTTCAAAATCGATGTAATTTTCATTTTTTACTGTGCAGGTACAAAATAACAATGCATTAAAAAAATACTACGTGCTGTGCCACGCTTACACCTAACGTGTGGATAGCCTTGCCGTGTCCGTAATCAAGGCAATGTTTTTTGGAGTATCTAGGTACAATAACTTAAATGTATTTAGTAATGGAACAACACTAGTATAGGTTTAGTTGTGGAACATATAAAACACGGCATATTAAAAAAATATATTTCATAATGGATCTCATTCCATCGAAAATTATGCAACTACACAACACATCCAAGATAAATAACGAGTGCATTTAAACGCGACAATTCCGAGCAAAATTATTTCTCATTTAATATTACGAACAAACTCTGTACAAAACTTACAAACTGTCTGTTGCAGATAGCTGCGATTATTTGTGTAAGGCTCCCTGTTATTACAACTTAATCAACACTGCGCCGTTCATTTAAATATAGCTTAAATAAAACTCTTTAGATTGCTCTTTTGAAAAAGAATTATTTTTTTTCTGAATGCATTTGAACGACAATATGTTTTATACTTTTTTGTTTGTTTTTCAGCGGTACATTCTTTTCTGCGCACTCTTTCGGAGACAGTTAGTTATATTTTGTATAAGTAGGTATACCGTATTTTCCCTAAACAGACTGCATATAGTGCACATTGTATATAAGTTTGCTGGGAGACCAATGTCGTGGGATCAAGTATCATGGAACCATTTCTAAAAAGTTTTGATGGTTTCATTGATGAGCTAGACCATGTGAAGTATATATTACACACTTTCCATTAAATACATTTTTCATCTAAGTTTAAGCTTCAAAAATTTTTAAGAAATGAGAAAGTAATTCGTTTTATTTTATATTTAATGTCACCATTAAAAAAGACGTTGCTCGCTTGGCTTTTATCCCAAAACTCTTCTAATTAATCTTTTTACAATATCAGAGGCAGGTATGGTTACCGCCGCCCCTATATTTAGTTATGCAAGGTATACTAAATCTATTTAAATTTGGTCTCTCTTAAAATTGGTTTCCAATCTTTACTGTCGGAGTTTCTGAGAGTCAATTTGAATAAAGTACCAACCTAATTATACACTCTACGGAGTAATAAAAACAAAAATCATGGACATTTCCTTCAAAATCGAAGTAATTTTCATTTTTCAATCTTTATGTCACCTTCAGCTTGATGCCGTTTTGTATATTTTACTTATTAATTGTGGAAAACATATATATATATAAAGCAGTAGAAAAAAAGGACCACAATATGTATTTTTATTTAGGCTGTTTAAAGACAGTAAAATGTACACTATTTGGGTTTGCCATATAATCAATGGCTCCGGGCAGTTGGGATAGCGATGTATTTACCAAATTTTATATAAAAATTAATATTAAAAAAAATTCAGTTTTATCTCGGGAACATTTTCTTTGATGCCTGCTCCAGAATGGAAATGTAAACGTTTTTTGTGAGATAATAATGTACGCGGATAAAATATGTCATGGACTAAAATATTATTATATTATGAATGTATTTTTGGCAACCTTGAGTTCTGTCAGCTTTTACAGTTTATTTTATTAAATTGATAAATATATATATAAATATATATATAAATGATAAATACGTGATGTTTATTTTATTAAATTTACCCTAAATAAATATTTTTCGGGTTAAAAAAAAATATATTTTTAATGTTTTTATATGAAAAAAAAACATACGAAAGGGTATATAAAAACGGGTAAAGCAAGAAATATTCCACTGGCTTTTTGTATTCTATGAATATTTTTTTAACACCAGTTAATGAGACATTTTGCAATAAAGCTAGCAAGGAACGGGGACATTTGGGAAATGACATGAAAGGAGACACAATTTATTTATTTAATTGGCATTCCAACGCATGCCGGGTATTAGCTAGTTGAGTTATGAAATAGTCTCCGCCAAATTGGTGAAACGTGATTAATCAAAAAAGGCTTTTGTCAAATAAAGTTTTGATAAGCCAGTATACCAAAAGAAAATATTTACTTTTCATACAAAAGAGAATAAACTAATGTTGTTGGTATGAGTACCAAACATGTCTCTGACCTAAGAGTATGGATATTAGAGAGACGGCATGTGAAGTGTGCCCGCGCGCTCCAAGTGTGCCTTTTCGAGAATTCTACCCACATGGCTGACATTGGCTGTCACCGTGTAAAATGGCTGCTGTCGGAACGTATTAAACGTCCAAAAACCAGCAGCCAATGTAAGCCGTTTGGGTAAAATTCTCGAAAAGGCACACTTGGAGCGCGCGGGCACACTTCACATGCCGTCTCTCTAATATCCATACTCTTAGTCTCTGACCTATGACTACCTACTCTATATTATTTTCAATGCATAATACTCTGTATTCCCTTGGTTTCTATCCGCCAGCTGTCTCTCGTAAAACGATTATCGACCAAAGTAGCCCAAATAAGTCAGTTGATAACTATCTGTCGGCTTGAAGAAAGGGTAAAAAGTGATATTGTCCAGCGAAACATTATAATGCTTAATACCCTTGAAGTTCAAAGAAAAGATTTTTTGATCGATTTTTCCCATCTTAAAAATATAACGAAAGCCGCTTATTCTGTCTTTCTTAATGGTTAACATTAAAGAACCAAAAGCGGTATTATTATTATAAATATTCTGATTTGTGTGTGTTTGAAAGCTCCATATTACATGAAACGAAAAATTACTTGATAATTTTGCACTGTAATGGCGAGAATAAAAAATACTTTCTATAAAATATACTGTCTATGGTATAACTCAACATGTAATATCAAAGTAGCACTAAATCAGGTACTATTTATTAATATTCATATTTTCTATATATATTTCTATCTATATTTGTAGCTATTTTTATTTTTATTTTAGCAGAAGTAGTTCAAGACATGAACGCGGTGTATATTCGTTTGTTGTCGTATAATATAATTTGTACTGAAAACATGTTTTTTAAATCAGTGAAAATAATCATCCTCGCAAAAATTTATTACACATTGTAGTTACAACAATTAAAAAAAAAATCATATATATTATTGTATACATAAATTATATCTAATATCGTACATTTTAATGTAGTTTCTCTTTCTCTATGCAGGTATTATCAGTTCACACTTCTAAACATATAACCTAACATAATTTCATATCGTTATGTTGTAAATCATATTGAAATTCCTCCATCTTGTTAGCAGGTACCTAGTTTACATATTAAATACTACCAACTTACCTACTTATCTCATACTCTGTAAATCTGAATATAGTATATAGTATATGTTACCAGGCTAATTCGGTAAATCCTAATAGAATATATGCTACCATATTACTTTTTCTACATTGTCACAAAAAACATGTATGTGTATATTTATATATTTCTTCAGAGAAAAATATTTTTTGGTTTTGTTTTTTATGGTTTTCAGTTTTTTGTTATGTAATTATGTACATTTCTTATGGACTAATAATATGAACTAAAACCTGTCAATTTGTCTGTCCTGGAACGGGAAACTTTCCTAGTTTGACAGGCAAAGCTTTCTTATATGTAAATTGTACTTATTTTGTATCCTTCTACAATAAATAAATAAATAAATAAAACCATGTTTCAAGTCCTTTTTTTCCTTGAAGGCCGCATGGATTCAGTAGATAAAAACATTTAGAATAACCAACAGAAGACCATTCAGAATCGAAATGTTACTTGAAATGACAGTAACCGTGCCCATCTCCTTGCCTACTGAGCATACTCCTTACTATACAGTACTCCAATTAAAGGGTTTTATTTTGTTTTTTTAGGGGGACTGAAAGGCAAAAAAATACCCCTAAATAATGGCCTTGTCGAAGGCTCAGTGCTGGCCCCATCGCTTTTTAACATCTACACGAGAGATCTTCCTCATTCAAAGGTAGAAAATTTGCTTACGCATGACATCACTGTCGCAGCTCAAGCCAAAACCCTTAAAGCAACAGAAGAGATCCTTAATTCTGACCTGGCTTGCAGACCTTGATGTCCCTCTCTGACCCCCCACCATACGAAGGAAAATTAAAGGATGCGATAGTCTCATTGGCTCCGAACATCTGAAAACCGTTTGAAATTTAGCGCTTTATTCGTGTATATGTTACCGACACCCAATTGTTTATTAAGCATTTGATCAATAGCATATTTAAAGTAATAATAATTCGACTATTTGTAGATTGGATATTATAATTATGACTTACATTATTGTGATCTATTTGAAAATGGTTATTATATCGTATTTTATTTCTGTCGCGCATACTCAAACGTATTTTTGTCTGTTTACTTACTGTCATATATGAATATTGATCCATCTATGCCCCCGCCGTCATATATACGTATTAAATGTGACCCTATGGGAGGTTTTATGGGCCAATGCACTATAAAAAAGCTTGCAAAAGTAGCAAATGGCAATATGTCATCACCCCCTCTCTTTGAAGAAATGTCAAGAAACGTAACGGTGTCTGTAATATATAGGTTTTTTACCGTATCTATTTGCTTTTGAATACTGAATCAACAACGACAGTAGTAAAGAAACTATAAAAAGGTTGAAAGATTGTATTTTTACAAATTTATTACACGGTTAGAAAATTTGATAGTGATCGAGTAGAAAATAGCTCATCTAACGCAGATAATTTGTTTATGTGATAACGGAAGCACAAAAACTCTTACGCGATAAAATTTGCCTAACTTTTAAGGTAAGCCTAACTATAGGGGTACAAAGCATCCATTTAACTGACCGACATATAAACATTTATTTTTATTATTGTTTTTGTTTCCAGTTCGTAGAACTCCAATAATTTTTTATAATTTTTATTTAATAATGTTATTATTAAGTTCTGTAAGTATTTTAATTTTTTTTGTTACATGATAAATCGTTTTTTTCATAACAAATAGATGAATCGTTTCAGGGTTCAAACTTCTGAAATAATATTTTGAAAAGGAGTGGCAGATGTTACAAAATGGGGTCGAATAAGAAACTCGACGATCCGAGTTGAGCTAAACATTGAAGCACTGCTACTCTTCATAGAAAATTCGCAAGTGAGGTGGCATATTCTAAGAAAGCAAAAAGATCGGATTCCACTGTAAATTCTTGGTGCTATTCCAGAGGGAAGACGACTACTGGCCAACGCAGACGAAGTTGGGAGAAACCACTCCAGAGGCTCCGCGAGGATGTCGATTTTATGGTCTTGTCGATACGATGTTACCCGAACAATACAAGGGGAAAAATACTTTCTATGGTATAAAATATTGAAATTCAAAAATATTTTTGGTTTTTTTTAACAGACTTATCCTAATATAGATAGTAAATAATATACACAGGGTGTTTCTGCCAAGATTTTGTATAGGGCAAAGTTTTTTGTTTCTAGTAAAATGATAATCAATTTTGGATAGAGGAAGGGTACTTACGGAAGCTTGAGGCAGGGGTTTTTCTGCCTGTAATTCACTGTATTTTTATTCGGAAATCGTTATGCTTATTTTAATTGTGAATAGCGAGATGAAATGCGAGCTGCGTGCTCGCTAACTTTGCGTAAATAGACTAACTTTCTGTCTAGGCATGATTATTGTAAAAACTCACACACCGGGGACCCGGGAAGTGGGTAGAGCGGGAGGGAAAGGGAACAATTTATTGTCATAGAATAAACACCTTATTCCCAATAAGAACCGAAATAACTTGCCAGGAAATAAATATGTTCCTGAACAACGTTTATAAAATAATATAAACTATTGAAAAGCAAGTTAGACCAGTGCATACTCGGGTAGTTAAATTATTAAATAAATTTAAAAATTACATTTCCCATCCGGATTCCCCGCTTCGCAGTAGAGAAATAAGTCTCTTAGAACGTTTCAGCGAATATGTGTCGTGCGGTTGGATGCAACAGCTATGCATTTTAAATGTGAATAAATCAAGCGTCCCGACGTCGACGCTTGCGTTGCGACGCCTGGCGACGACCTTCCAACACAGTGGTGCTACACGCTCATATTGTGCAAACATGTTACATAACGAGCACTTCCGGACGTGATCTCTTAAGGCTAACGTAAATAAACAATGTGGTAGGTTCCTTTCCGGTTCTCTCGTCCCTTATGTCCAAGTTTTTTGAAATGTTAAAAAAAATACATGACGTCAACTAGGCAAGAAAAGAATCAAGGGAAAAAGTACGTTATATTCAATTTTGAAATGTCACACGAGTGATTTACCCGTTTAATCACAGGAGACCATATTTGTCCCAGCTCACATAGGTCTCACAGAAATCGTTGTTTCTCCCTTACTATCATAGTCAGAAATGTGATCTAAACGGTATTGGAAAGAGAATACAACAAACTATATATTCAAATCTAAAAGAAAACCACAAAAAATTAAAATTTACCCCTTTCTGAAACCAAAGTTTCCGATAGCAATTTGAAAAAAAATTATGGAACTTTGTGAATTTTTTTTACATGAAACGAAAAAAAGTGAGGTGACAGTAAGGTTTATAATTCATTTATCTAATGAAATAAGTATGTGTTTTATTTTTTTTTCATTATCAGTAATTTTAGTTAGAAAAAAAAAGTGAGCCATTTTGAACACTTTTTTAAGTTTTCGCAAAAAAAAAACTTATTTAAAAAAATACATAGTATTTTTAATATAAAAAATTGGAAGCCAATTTCATCACCTTTCGAAAACAGTTTTTAGTTTCCGAATACGTTAACAAATGTTCCATTTATTTGGATTTTGGAATATTTTTAGCCTCTTGACAAAATACGCCAATTTTTTTAAGGGTTCAGTACACATATAAAATTATTTTAGTATAAACAAGGTACAGTCGATATGAAATAAATTATCTAGTTACGTAATTTAAATAGGTGTAAATATGCAGAATCTCAAAGTGGCTACATATAATTACAAAATGAAAGAGTTTTTAAACTTTTATCGTAAATTTCGTCAAAAATCGCATTAGGTTTTATAAAAGCACAACTACAAAAAAATTGCAGTTTGACTGGCAAGCATTGTTTTTTCTTTCCTGTATATATGAGGTCATGGGAATGAAAATAAACGTATTAAGGTAACGAAAACATATTTACAAGTTTACATTTCCATAGTCTTACCTTTTAAGAAAGCGTATAATATCATTGTTTAATTAATTTATCATTAAGTTTTAAAAATGCTACATTAAAACACAGGAAACTGTAAGAAAATATATTTTATTTTTCTGTTATGCCACCGCGTTGCTTATTTTTTTAGTCTACGTGCTTGTCTACATATACCTGCTTACTATTCACAGTAATTACTAATAAATATGCATACATTTAATATAAGCAAACATGTTTACAAGTCTTAGTTATATCTCCTAGTTAGGCCATGTATATTCAGTGACCGAGCTATCACGAAAACCTATAATATTATGTCATGGATTAATTGCAAAGTTATGGGAACTGCCACTCAAAGCTAAACAGACTGCCGTTGAATATGATTAATAGTTAGTGGAGATTTAATTTCCACGTGGTAAAACATACTTTATCAAAGCTCGGGGTCTTCCAAACTTCGGACTTCGGTAATTTGTATGCAGAGCAAACACATTTGATTATATCGGGGTTGGAGTATTGGCAGCCTCTTTGGAACAACAAGGACGGGGCGGAATGTGGGCGATGTTGGGAAGGAATTTAATACCGATAAGATTAAGCAGTAGGCGCGGATGGGCGCAGATATCCACAGAATATTGAGAGAAACCCACTTGATATTTTTCTATTAATCTTTCTTCCGAGAACAGTGAACTTGAGGGTTTTTGGGGGAAGGCTATATTTTTATTATGTTTGCTTCAATCGCCCACAATATGAATAGTGTAAATGGAGGAGAGACGCCACGGGATAAGATACGCCACGGGAGGAGAGACACCACGGAAGGAGAGACGCCACGGGAGGAGACACCACGGGAGGAGAGACGCCACGGGACGAGAGATACTACGGGAGGAGAGACGCCACGGGAGGAGAGACACCACGGGAGGAGAGACGCCACGGGAGGAGAGACACCACGGGAGGAGAAACGCCACGGGAGGAGAGACTCCACGGGAGGAGAGACACCACGGGAGGAGAGACGCCACGGGAGGAGAGACTCCACGGGAGGAGAGACATCACGGGAGGAGAGACACCACGGGAGGAGAAACGCCTCGGGAGGAGAGACGCCACGGGAGGAGAGACGCCACGGGAGGAGAAACGCCACAGGAGGAGATACGCCAGGGGAGGAGAGATGCCACGGGAGAAGAGACGCCACGGAAGGAGAGACGCTACTGGAGTTCTTTAGATGTTTCAATGTGGTAGAGACTAATTGACCAGCTCAGGTACGGGGGCTCCATCGAAGCCAGAGTTAAGCTAGCCTCTCAAAAACTGGCCGTACTGTACAGGGCCCACAGATACTTTAATAGTGTACAACTGCTAACCCTGTACAAATCGCAAGTGCGCCCCACGGTTGAATTTGGCAGCCACCTCTGGTCTGGAGCCCCAAAATATACTTCCAAAAAACCTTCGACACCCTGCAGAAACGTGAGGTTCGTTTGATAGATTCTCCCGTCTTAACAAACGGATTGAAATATTTAGAGCACAGGCGTCGGGTGGGAATGCTGTCCTTGTTCTACCGGTATTTCAATGGAAGGTGCTCCGAGGAACTAGTCGAGAAACACGCCAAACGCGCGCTCAACATATGTACATGATTGACATCTGTCACATGAGAACGGGTCGTTTATGTGACTCGTTCTCGTGTTCAATACCTAGGCTGTGGAATGATTTGCCGGGCTCTGTATTTCCTCCCTCCTACAACATGGATCTCTTCAAGACCCATGTTCACTCCTTCCTCTCCTCTTTTCAAAAACTGTTCGATAAAAAAAATATATTTAAACTATATAAGCTCTTACCCGCTGTTATCACGTTTGTGGTGTTCGCTTCCGATTATAAGCGAAACTGAGATATGATAAAGTATAGCCAATGTTTCGGACAACGTTACGGTGTCCATTATCAAGGCAGATATTGTGTAATTGATAGTTGCCAGCTCCACTCTCTACGAGGTGGTATTACAAATTCAAAATGGTTTTCTGTGTACAGCTTTGGTGTAGCCGTCCATTATCGGATACCAAAAACTATTGAGGTTAGCTCCGTCGTCTTTATTAATATTATTGGGATATTTGTGAATTTCAATTGCTCGTAATCTGTGAGTTTTGGGTCTTCCCAGGACTATACAAGACCTATTTAGGTCAGCTAAGACTGACTTTCATCTGGGAACATATGGTGTGTAAAAACTAAAAATAAAAACTGTTCCGGATGTGAGAAGGTTTATGTAGGCCAGATAGTGCGGACGACTTCCAAAGGGATGTCAGAACACTTTTGAGTATGTGAATTCTGACAAATCGACAATCTCCGAGCATTTAATTGAAACCGGCTATTATTTTGGATTTGCTCCTGAAGTACTGAGAAGACTCACACATCGCACAGAGCACGCCATAACGTAAAACCATTTCCGATATTGCCAACACATAATGTAAAACGTAAGCAAATACTAAATTTGTTGACATTCCCAATAAATTTGAGGCATTAAAAAGCACACCGATTAATACATTTATTAATTTTATAATGGTGCAGCCAAAAGTCGGAATAGGTTACATCGTCTTTTCACCAGGATTCTTCAAGGCCCATCGCGAGGATCGCAACGCGTGAATTGTTGGAAAAATTAATTGGTAATTTAAAATAAGGATACTGAATCTGCTAAATTGTTTCACAATTTTGCATAAAATGGTTCTGCGAAATCAGATATCGATACAGCAGCACTTTGAGAAGGAAGATTTCCCAAAAAAAGAGTAAAAAATAAAAATAAGAAAAGGCCTCTGACATATCCTCAAAGACATCTCACCCACACATAGAAGGAGAGACGGCACTATTCAATCATGCCTTTTTATATGTTTTATTACGAAACTCTACGTACGAAAATTTTTGTTTTTATTGGTAAAGGATTGGGAAAAATTTTTAATAAAATTTCCTTTCATTTAATTAAAAACGCGATTTTTTTTTGGCATTCTTTCAAATTGGTTGGCGTCTTCTGTTTTTTTCCTATGTAAAGTTATCCTCGTCTCTCACAATAAACATTATAAAAGGCTTAAAAAATTAACTTTGATAGTGTGAGCATAATGTGTCATATTTTTATCGACGCGACGGGTCTTTGTTTTCAGACCAAACTGCCCGAAGGCTTTGTGAAAATGGTATTCTTAAGATTAAAAAATGTTGTTTGTTAAAAAAAAACACGAAAAAAATTGGCTACTTAGATACATCTACCACAAACAGCTAAAGCCACAAAAACCAAACATTCATTATTGTTTGTATTTTCAATATTAAGAAATTTGATATTCTCAATATTACGAAATATTGAGTGTTTAAAAAAAACAAGAATGAAATTGACTACTTAGATACATCTACCACAAACAGCTAAAGCCACAAAACCAAACATTTTATTTCTAACTTGCTGATACCCGGCATGTGTTGAAATGCCACTTAAATAAATAAATTGTTTCTGCCTTCGTGTTCTTCCCTATTCGTCCCCGTTCTCCTTCTTCGTTCACTTCCCCTTTTTTACCCGCATCGCTTTCCCCTCCCCGTGTTCCCCTTTCACCTTCCCCACATTCCCCGTTTCCTCTCCCGCTGTCCCCCTTCTCGCGAACCCCCTCCTCACGAATTCCACTATCTACAGCTCCGTCATCCCCTTCCCTCATCCCCACTCCCGCGAACCACCCCTCTTTTATTCCTCCCCCCTCCCGCATACCCCCCCCCCCCGCTCCAGCCTTTTTTCCCTGCCGCTTTAACTTCATAAAATATACCCATTTGTTTAACAACTCGCGTGACCTATTTAATTAAAAAAAAATTATTTATTAAATTATGGACCGCAAACGTTATATCTCTGAGGCGTTTCTAGTTTGGTACATCAATGTAATTTTTTTTATTTGATGGATAAAGCACGATAATCAGGTATGAATTTTTTATTTTCTAAAACAAATTATGAAAAAACTAATTAGATTCGTTGCATTTTATTATTATTTTTTTTTAATATTTATAAAATACATGATAATACATTATAAAGTTTACGTATATACGAAACATTAGATCACTAAACTATGCGACTGCCTGTTTCATGGTGACCAATGGAATATAGTTAACAAATATTATTAGCAATAATTATTAGCCTGAAACACTCATCCATATTGAAAAAATCTCCCAAGAAAAGATACATGTCGCCGATGGGACTCGAACCCGCACCCCTCCGATTGCCGGTCAGGAGCTCTACCATAATATAGTTACTTTGTGCGGTCTAGTGTAAACATATGGATTAAATAATAAACCTAAAGTTTAAGTTTAGACTTACGGAATTCAAATATATATATATATGTTGAAAATAGGAAAAATTATAGTAGAAAAGTTATAGTTTAAAAATCATACTAGAAAAACTATAATTGAAATCTAAAATATAAAGAAATTAGAAAAGCAAATCCTACTGAATTTATCTGAAATCAGAGGTTGTTGATACACGAGAGCTTACTTTATTAAATTGGAAAAAGGTATCACTTGATTACTTCCTGGTACGAGAAATCTAAAAAGTACCTCCCTACTTAAAAAATATTCCGCGAAGCGAAGTCAAGTTAGAGTCACGTAGTACCTTAATAATGCTGAAAACCATTGATCGAACCAGAAGTAAATAATCTCGTGGAAATGAATCTAGGAAGAAGACAATCAAAACAAATGAAAATCTTTATTATTTCCCCTGATTTTGATTAAGAGAAAGCATTTGTTGAGAATATTTGACGCCACGAGATGACGTGAAGCCTTTATCATAATTCCATATTTTGTGAAGAGTTTAATTTTAGTAATGGACTAATCCATTTTCTTTGTCCCCGTACAATTATTCTTCAAACAAATATTTTCCAAAGTCTTGTCGCATTCTCCAACTTCCGTTCGCTAAGGGATGTCTGAGATTAATTGAAATGGCTCTTTCAATATCTTATTCAAGGCTTTCAACAATAAATCATTGAATTCGTTTTCGAAATGTGAAGCGGCGTTGTTCAGCTCAAATATTGTATCTCCTTAATCAGAGAAATCAGAAGTCTGGAAAGGGACGGTATTTTGATTGATATACCTATAAATTTATCCGAATAATAGAAGCGGGGAATACGGTTTGAATTCGTTAACGCCTTGACCAATTTTAAAATATCGTTTAAGCTTTACGTAGCGTCGGTTTATTTTGACGTCATTGTATCCGAAGTTCTGAAACCTGATTTAAATTAAAAATCTAATTAAGCTTTGGTGTGCCAGGAAATCCAATGTGGAGTTTTGAAGTTTATAATGATTAATTTTTACGTAGATTTGTTAGCAGCTCACCGCATTTGTCCCGATGTTTTCGATATTTTAAACCATACAAATAGATTTAATTTCAATTTTCATAATATATACCTACTTACTAGGGTCGGGCTGTACCCGAGCGAAATACCTACACGTGTTTGCACGTGTGGGTGTGAGTGACACCAATATGTCAGAATGCGTTGCCATCGATAACAGGTCTACGTACCGAGTTTCAGCTCGATCGGATGTCGGGAAGTTGGCTTATTTCCACATCCGCGTTTTCATATTATGTACCAATTTTTTGATAATATTAGAATAAAAAAACATTTCTCTGAATGTAAGTAACTATTCTGGAAAAATAACATAAGAGAGATGTATTGGGTACAGTTTTTGTTAATAATAAATACACTGTCTAGTAAGACGGTACAATTTACAAAAACATCTTTTTGCAAAAAAAGGTAAATATTACGAAAATAGTGCCAGTCGGCGTACCGCGGGCGAGTGACATTTTACTCCTAGCACACTAATAAAGTTTCTCTAAGTTAAGTTTTTATTAATTAGGTACAAAAATAAAATGTAAACACTTATATAACCCACGCACAGGCTGCGCCTTAGTGGGTTTCTCTTTCTTATTATTATTGAACTGTAATGTCAACATGTAAAAAAATGAGAAAAAATAAAGGAAATAAATAAATAAATTTGTTTGTGATTCTATAATAATATGCTCTAACTTGCACATTACTCCTTAATTCATACACATTAATGTATGATTCATAACCTTCTTTTATTCTTACTTCTGACATTGCCCGACATAAATATTTGCTTCACTTGATCGTTTGTCGTGTGAACGTGTCATGTCTTCTTCGAGCTTCGTATATGACTCTTCCTACTATAATGACAATTCTTTTTTATGTGATAAATAAAAATAAATATAGGATAGATTCAGAGTTGAGAAAATAAATACGGTACGAATCCCAGCTAATAGAATAAGATCAGAAAAAAAATACCTGGTAGTCAATCGTTATACTGAAATGATGGATAAAATAATATTATTACCAAACAAAATGCATGTAGATAGGAAGGTTGGTATGTTGGTGAAACACAATCATTATTGAAAATTTTAAGCAGTTGAATTTTGCTACTTCTTCTTCTTCGATGGCGCTACAGCCCATATCGAGCTTTGGCCTCCCGCAACATTCGCCTCCAACTCCTCCTGTCCTCAGCAGCTGACTTCCAGTTTGTTACCTGGAGAAGCTGTGCCGCATCCCCTCTTACCTCGTCTTCCCACCTCAGTCTGGGTCTTCCCACTTTTCTCTTTCCACCTGGGTGTCCAGTCGTAATTCTTTTTGGGACACGTGTGTCCGGCATTCTCTGTACATGCCCAGCCCATCATCATCAGTATCATATGGGCTGAGATGTCGGGGGCCTGATATATATCGTATAGTTTTTTGTTGTGCCGGATGGGCCACTGGACCACATATTCTCTTTGCTACTAATGATGCCAATTATCACACGATTACAGGTATTTATAATTACGTGATGTTAAAATATTAGATTTATTTCGAAATTAATCTAATTTAGCTACATTAAATAATTTTAAAACAGTTAGAACAATAGTTACATTATTTTGTTTTCATATCGAGCAATCGAACCTTTATGAGATTGAATATCTTAACACCTCCATATAAGTAACCCGATGGGGATTAAAACAGCAGATGTAAAGACCATATCCAGGAAAAGGGTCTCATTTTGGTTTTCCCCTATGCCTCAAGTTTCATGAATAATTTATTGTAAAATATTCACAATTTTCTGTCCAATCTGGAACACGGGCCAGGGGGCAACTCGAGTAAACTGCATTCAAATTCGTATGTAATTTTCACAGCGTATTTGGAAGGCTTTCATGGGCTAACCGCACCTCATCTGTTACCTAGTCAGGTGGTGAAAGGTTTTCCCGGTTTATACCATTACGGAAGGCTGTAGTTACATCGATAGAGTGAGCCAAGTCCGATTCCAGAGACCACTTTCTAACGGTTGATCAGGTTAGCAAATGTTTGAATGAGGTATCAGTCAAAGAGCTTCGATGTTTTCGGTTTCAAATAACCTGCAAGGCAATTAATTGGTATCAAATATATGTGTGGCATCATCAACGAGAAAAACATATGAATATCTATTAATTCAGTACTTTTAACGTACCAACATTAATCACCGTTTTTTTTTATTATCCAATGGAGCAATTTAAAACTTTTTTCTTGGATTGCTGATATAGCCAATGAATTCATCCATCTTTTTTCTATTATCACAAATTCGTATGATTTAAAAAAAAAAATTATAAAATCTTTAACTTTAAAACAATTTAACCTCTCGAACGCTTTTTACCACATTATGGCACTATTTCAAAAGCCTCGGATTGCTTTGTTGCCACAATGTGGCAAATATTCTCTAGATTATTTAAAAAAGTTAACGATTTTATAATATTTTTTTAATAAATCCTACGAATATGTGATAATAGACAAAATATACGTGAATTCATTGGCTATTTAAAATTATAATCAGTTTATATGTGTCCATATTCAAATTCGGAGGTATGATTTTTTACCGTGGGCGGAAAAAAATCCATTAGCAATACGAGAATTTAGAGAATACTCATATTTGCCATATTTTGGCAACAAAGCAATCCGTAGGTTTGGAAATAGTGCCATATTGTGGCAAAAAGCGTTTGAATGGTTATCATACATTATAAATATAAAAACTAGCTTACATATCTTAACCAAATACGCTTAGATCCACCGACTCAAAACAACTAAATCAAACAAAAAACTCATTCTATTGTAATAAAAAGCTTTTATTATGAATACTTCATATGAAATTTTATAGAAAACCGAACTTATATGAAAACCAGTAATTCATTTTGCTTTATTATCAGAATCTCAGTTTTAAGGAGTAATCTAATAAAGTACACACATATTTCTTTAAAGTATTGTAGTAACTATGGAGGTACTCCTGAATTGTAGCTGAGCAGTGACTTTTTCGTCAATAGAATCAATGATAAAAGATAAATCGTGTAATATTGTAAAAAATCTATTCATGAACGTTTTTATTATTTTTAACTCTTAAAAAAATTATTTTTAACTTTTATTGGTGTTTTTATTATAATAGAATAAATTTATTTATAATTTCGTGCCTTTCCTAATTTATCAGTTAGTCCGTTTAAAAAAGAGAGAGATTAAAATTTTCCTTGGTAATACAGACTGAACGTTTTTGCTGAAAATATCAATCATTCGTAGTTTTTAAAAATTCCTAAAAACTTTATCGTGAAGTATTTTTGGGATACTATGCCGTGTTGCGCTACCTCATTCTTTAGCCAACGTTTCGGATTGTTTTACAATGCCCGAAACATTGGCTAAAGAAGGAGATAATACCTACTTTTGGCCGTGAGAATCTAAAATCATATCTATCTAAAAATTGTTTTTTTCTAAATTTATTCCACTGAAATAGGCACCCATTGTCTTTGATGTTCAACTACGTTCTCACTTCACGCATCTCCTTTAGACTCATTATGGATTATAATATGCAATATAAATAGTCCCAGATCTCTCTGAGTGCAATACTCAAAATATATGATTGTGAATTTAATTTTCGCGAACAATTATATCACATGGCTGCCTACAGTTCCTATTAAAAGAACAGAAACACTAACCTTTGATTGTAGTTCTCTGCTAGTGTAGGAGGCCTCCCTTTTTATCCCAAAATTGAGGCACAGCACATCAGCCCAATTCTTGATATTAAATTATATTTGTTCAGCAAATGTTCCGAAATCAATAATTACATTTCGGAAATAAATCCACAATCCAAAAAGTATGTATGCTCCAATCCAGCAAAAAAATGAAGAGAGTTTTTTTCATAATAACAATCGACAGTTTCCAAGACGACAGTTTCCAAAAGAGAATTTTCATTAATACAGTACACTATATTAGTGTTTCTATTATTAACAGGAACTGTCAAACAACCATTAATGTAAAATAATTTTTTTTTAATTAATTTTTCGAACAAATAAAACAAACATATTATAATGCCTAACCACACATAGAGTACGAACGACGCCCTATTGTCATACACTCCTCCGCAAAACCAATAAAAGTTAGGGCGCATAAACCACAACGCCTCAAACAGAATTTCAAGAGCGCTGCGGAGCTCCGTTCTAATCCCGGCTAGGTCCTTTCACCCGTCTGGGGCTCATATAAAATTTCCAGAAATTCTCCGGTCGGTCGCTTGTGGTCTCCGGGGAGGCGGGGGGGATTAATCCAACCTTCTTCCATTGACCCTCACCATAAACCACGTGATTATCTCCTTCAACCCCCTTCAGTATTAAATCGCCCTCAACCTAGTTTCTTATTATTCCCATTGGATGTGGAATAGATTGGATGTGTTTCAAATGATACCCGCTTTAGCGTTATGAAGGCAAAATCCTTTAAGTGGGAATAATCCGACACAACCAGAAATATGTCATTTTTAAATCAAATTCTAGACGAATCGACACTTTTTTATCGAGTAAAGTTATTTTTAAAATTTTTAAAAAACATGGTATTGATATGTATTAAATATTTGTTAAATTGTCAAACAAAATATTGTTCTATAAAACACACATTTCAAATCATACAATCACACGGTAAAATAAATCAATTATTTATCTAGGAAAGCTACTTCTAAAAAAACAGTTAAAATAAAGTCTTCTAAAAAAATCCGCTTTTAAAAAGTACTTCAGTTTCTCTAATTATTTACGGTCTTACAAACTAACATATTTCAGAATATTTTTAAACAATTATTTTGTTTAGACATTATTGAAAAAGTATAAAATACACGTACCTCCTCACGTACCCTTAAAAATTGAAAAGGATGATTTGCAAATCCTGATAAAGGAAAAATATCTTGGGCTGTGCATCGATAAGCATCTAACTTTTAAAAACCATATCCAAGATGTTAAAAATAAAATCACACCCTTAATCAACGTTTTTAGCCGATTATCTTATCTATTACCAATTAAATTTAAAAAAGTTTATATTATAGTCTCGTACACACACATTTAAATTACTTAATTGAAATCTGGGGAAATGCGTATGAAACATACATTAATGAATTACAGATAATTCAAAATAAACTAATCAAAAAACTATTTCACTACGAATCCAAAACATCCACAAAAAAACTATATTTGGAAACCAAACTGTTAACATTAAGAAAACTATACGAATACAATATATGTCTCCTTATATACAAAATTAATAATAAACTCATTCATACAAACACAGAATTCATTAAAACGTCCCAAGTACACAAACATTTTACACGACAACACGATAACATACATTTAAACACTATTCATACTAACTACGGTAAGCAATCTATCAGTTATGAGGGGGGCAATTTATATAATTGCCTTCCAGTTGATATTAAAAACGAAAAAAGTGACTGTAAATTTAAAAAAAATTATTCATTTTTATTTACAAAAAACAATGTGGTAAAAATGAATAATATTGAAAGTGAATGAATAGTATTGTAATATATTGTATGATAATATGTTGTATGGTAATATAATGATAATAACAACTAATAATAACCTAAAATGTAATTAACCCTCATATTCAAATAACCATGTTTGTATACAATTTATGTAACTCTACGTCTGTCTCGACACAGGTTTACCCTAGTGAGACAGGCATTAAAAAAAAATAACATGTAATTATAATATATGTATAGATTAAATAATAAAAAAAAAAAAAAAAAAATGTTATGCAAATTCCAGTTAAGTAAGTGAAAATGTTATTTTCTTTTTTTCTGGAATAAAAAATAAAAAAAAAAAAACTTAAATACTTAATACTTAATATTTAATACTTAATACTTAATATTTAATACTTAATACTTAAAACTTAAAACTTAAAACTTAAAACTTAAAACTTAAAACTTAAAACTTAAAACTTAAAACTTAAAACTTAAAACTTAAAACTTAAAACTTAATACTTAATACTTAATACTTACTAAATACTTAATACTTAAAAGTTTAAATACTTAAAATCAAAAAATTATTACAAAAACTTCATAATTTGACCAATTTTTAAATGCAGGTATATATGTAGGTATTATTAACGCATATTTTGAATTAAATAAAATCGTTATTGAGTTGTCAGTTCAAAATGCTGGTACAGAGAACAATTAATCTTTCTCATCGAACCGCCCTTTATAGGCAAGGGTACGATCGCAAGACCATCTTTCCACGAAATTTGATTTTTCGACTGATTACTGGGCTCATTGAATCTCTATGCATTTTGATAAATAAAAAATATGTATTTGGATGATTTGTGTAGAGCATCATCCCAAATCATCCCAAGAGCACTGGACACACCTTACTTCTATCTACATATATACTAGAGACAAACTATTATAACAACTTATTCCTAACAGATTTCATCCTTTGGTTCATCTAACACTAATACAGAACTAAATGCACAATGCATTTGATATCACGAAATATAATATTTTTTTAAATACTGTGACATGTTGGTGAGAGTACGAGCAGTGGAATATTTCAAAATAGTTAATTTAGCTGTACTTCGAGTCAAAAACATTTTACCTACTCTTTGGAACTTAATAATAATAAAACAAAATTACAGTACGTAATGTAAATTTATACGACGAGAATGCCAACATTTTTAATAAATACCAACCAGGAATTATTAGATTGCTGGTGAAATAAAATTATTCACGCAAAACCCTTCAATCATCTCAACCAAACGTATGTTGATAAACTTTCGTCAAACAAATGATTGAGTATTGGAGAGTTCATAGTTTTTAAAGACATTTAGCGTAATTTCATGATGCAGAGTGGTCATCAAAATTCTTTTGTGAATTATTATCTATTGCCTTTGATTCGTGTTTTCAGTACAAGAAAACGTCGTTTACTTGTTAGGAAAGTTGTTTATGAAAACATAATTTTCTATCCTTTTATTCCAGAAATTCCTCTTAACTCTCTGCAGTGTAGCCAGTATGGAAAATAGAATTTTATCGACTATTTCTCGACGGGGCTATTTGTTTGTTGAGAGATTGTGGCGTAAACTGCTAACATGTCACGTCCACTCGGCTTCACATAATCTCTTGCGGCGGTGTTGTTAGGTTCCGCTGTTTTGTGGCGCATTGTTTGCTCCTTCACATCTTGAATACATTTGAGTTAAGTGGGAAGGCGAGAAAACGAGAATGTTATTACTGTATGAAAAAGCAATTATAGTAGATTTTGAACACAGATTTATGTATCGCTAAAATAATGTAATATTCTTCTTTTTATTAGTATTTTTAATAGATAAACAAATAATGTTTAAGACAAGATTTTATGCATAGCACAAAGGGTAACAATTATTATAAGCAATAATTATTAGCCTGAAATACAAATCCATATTGAAAAAACCTCCCGAGAAAAGATCATCTTTTAGCTTATCAATTAAAAATAATCAATATTATTTGACGACTAAAAGTATTTCACCGAAAAATGTAGACATGATTTGTCTCGACGCCACCTAGTGGAAAAGTTAGCACTTACAATGCCTTTCTCATATAGAAATAAGGTTGGTTGTTTGCAGGTGAAAAAAATGTAATAAGCGGTAATTGTTAAATGAAACACTAGTATATATTGAATCATTTGGCAGGTAACAGATAAGCCGCCGTAGCCTAGTGGATAGAGCTCCTGACCGGCAATCAGAGGGTCGCGGGTTTGAGTCCCGTCGGCGGCATGTATCTTTTCTCTGGATTTTTTAAAAATATGGATGAGTGTTTCAAGCTAATAATTATTGCTTATAATCTTATTATTGTATTTGCCTAGTTAAGTTTTTTTTAAATTTACCTTGACGTTGCCCATAGAACGTCAAAATCAAAATGGTATGACATATTTTCTTTTAAATTGCAGTCCCGCTACAGGATTGCATTGTTAAATAAAACTACTATTTCTTTGTTTTACTTCCATTTGCTTCTGTATTTAATCCCTCGATCAAATTTCCTCATCTGTTAAATTAATATTGTTAACCGCTCAGGCTAATTTGATCGCTTTTTGGAACCGCTTACGTAGATAGGTATCATAGAAATCGTTGTATCGCTTAAACGCGAAGTTCACATCAAGAGGAATCTTTTATAATGTAGTGTGTAGGTAGAAAATATATTGTGTTATAACTATCTTTTGATGTGAACTTCGCGTCTGTTCAGTGCATTACTGTGATGGAAAGAAATATGATCGAAACGGCGTTAGAAAGAGAAAACAACAACATTTAAGAGTGAATCGCAGAAAAATTTAAATATTCTCCTCTATGAAATGAATTCTTTTATATGATACAATTAACGTAATAAAATATGTGTTCTTTTTCTCTTTTTCTTTATCAGTAATTTTAGTAAGAAAAAACTTAAAGTGAGCCATTTTTAAATATATTTCATATTTGCATTCAAAATTTTAATTTTATTTATAATAAAGCATATTTCATCACATTTCTAAAACAGATTTAAGTCTTCAGGAACAATCGGAAACATTTAATTTATTTGAATTTTATTGCAAAGCGGAAATTATCCTATAAAATATTTGACGGCCGGCTTTGCTTTGGACTCCCATTCCGAAGGTCGCGGGTTCGAACCCGGCGTGCACAAATAAATTTTATTTAATCGATTTGTGTTATTTCACAATTAATTATTTAAAATAATATATGATATATTTGCCGCAGGATCCAGAGTGGAAGATACTCTTAGTATCGCCCTAGTGTAAGACCACTATTCAGAATTGAAACGTTGCTTGAAATTGCTTTAGCCGTGTTTATTGACTAGATCTGAATGGCCAGGTACTTCCCCATCTTCCTCTCCTCGTCTCCTTACCTTCCCCACTTACCTTCAGCCTCACAACATACCCCAATTTGGGGTCCCATAGTCTCACTGGCTCCAGACGGGAACAGTTGGGACTCTTGTGAGGTATTCACTATAAATTTATTTTTTTAAATCTGACCTTCTGACACAATATGCCCGAAGTCTGAGGGGTTAACTAATTTATGGTAAAAAATATTTTTAGCTATTATTCCACTTAACCCTTTGTCCATGGATCTAACTTCACAAGCCAGTTCTGAGAAATTGATAGTTAAATTTCTTAATCCTTGTTTTGAACGACGTAGACGCAAATTCAAAAGTTACGACTTTGTAATTAGAGTAAAAGATAAAATAGTTTGAACTTCTTAACAACCCAGTCTATATTATTCAAATGTACTAATTACAATTAGGTAAAACAGCATTTGATTCTGACAGCAAGAATCTTTTCATAATATTATATGTAATGAGATGGCGTTCTGTTACTTCAATCTGTCTATATAATATTCATAATATAATAATAATATAATATAATATTATCATCAATTACTATATTATATGTAAATTTCATTATCATAAATTCATTGCTGCATTAACTGTAAACCTCATTATCGTAATTATTCTATTATCAGTAAATGTACTTCATTACCCATATAATCTGCATACTTCACCCGCCATAACACAGGGACATCCCTAGCATGGCGGGCGAAATAACGCAATATGTACACTATGTATAAAATTCTTTAATAAATAAATAAATAAATAAATGCCTAACCTTTAATACCAATAAGTGCTTTGTATTGAATTACTTTTTTCTGAAGCCCAGAATATCAGATAACCGTGGCCCCAAGGCTCAAATTACTCCTCAATTACCTCTCAATTATCTCCCGATACCTCCCATGTATTTTGTATATTAGTCCCGTTTATAATACAAAGCCAAATGATCTTCCGGGCAAGGTCCGTGATCAGAATGAAGAACACGTACACGATGCTCAATACAAGCAGAGCTAGTAGTTACTTTCATTAGGGGTGAACACAAGTTAACTTGCTAACCTCCATTGAAAGCGATAGCGGCTTTTGTGAATGGGCTTTATACAGTGTATAGGTAAGTTCAGATGAACAAAAATGCCGGAGTTCTGCCTGATGTATGGTGCTTTCAATGCCAATACATTTCGTGGAAACGTTCTGGAACATTCTGGAACACTGGCCCGCCGATAGAATACTAATGACACCTATCGGGAAAGTCGACAAGCTAGCCTCAAAATCCGCTTTATATCCTTCAAAAACTGGATGAAAAGTAATGGTATTCAGTTTATCTTAATCTCTTCTTTGGCCACATGCAAAAATACCTATGAAGTATGCGTGTTTTTAAATTATTGGCGGAAATACATCAGGAAATAATACTATATAAATAATAATAGAACTATATAAGCAATAAAATTTTTTTTTTGCATTATAATTCTGTAAGATGTATTTCATGTCTTCTTTAGTGGGGAGGTAGATACATAGTAGGTACTATATTTATACTTTTTTTAAGTGATTGACCAGCGGCTGAGAATAAAAGTTTAACAATTTCAAGTGTACAGTACTGTACAGGGAGGTTCCAATGAGAAAGATCGATTATTCCCATATTATTTATATATTTATGATTTATTTTTTTGTGTTTAGCTTCTGCCCGCGACTTCATCTGCGCAGGGTTAGTACTTCCATTAACCTATTTTCTTTTCGTAGGTTCCGTCTACGTTTATACCAAAATTCTTAACCTATTTATTTAAAATATATGTGATTCTTGATTCGATTCAAAATATTAGGGGAGTACTTCAAATAAATTCACTAATTTAAATATTTTCTAAAATAGAATTTTGGTTTTCAATCATTATTTTTCAAAATATCATTCTAAAATTTTGACATTTTCTATTAAACAATAATTATTACTTGTAATACATGGAAAATAGCAAGCTTTGGGTATAAATTATAGCCTATATGTTATTCTGATGAATGAGCTATATTATTGCAAAGTCCATTCAGAGGTTTTTGCGTGAAAGAGTAACAAGCATACATACATTCATACAAACTTTCACGTTTATAATAATATTAGTAAGATTTTATTGGGAAGTACATATGTACACAAAATGCTTAAATATAACTTAAAGTTCATTTTTTTATTTAATTTTTATTGGTTACAAAAGGATATATAAATTACAAATATTTATTTTTTACAGTGATTAATTACATAATATATGTATTTGATGTACCTCCATAAATAAGCAGGACTTGTGTGTATGGGGGGGTGTTATTACATTGGTTATATTTGTCGTGATTCAGTTCAAGTTTTCAGTAAAATTTTTAAGATGAGTTTTAAATTCTTTTATGTTAGTAAAATTATTTAATAAAAGGATTTTTCGTACACACAACTTATTTTTTTGACAGATTGCAAACTCCCCCCCCCCCCAACACCTGATTGCGACTCGCAGGTTGAGAAACGATGTCTAAGGCCATGTTCTGAATTCATAATTTTGCTCTATTCACCAAGCTGCACAGCTCACAGATGAAGTATTTTATTCTTGACACGTTTGCAATGTATACCGATACACTTCACTGTCTGTGTGAAAGATTTATTTACCGGAAGAAACAACTTTCTATAATTGCATTGTGCAACAAAGTTATTTAATATCATATTAAATGACATCGTTCGAATTGTACGCTCAGAGCAGTTGCTCTGTAGTAATATAGGCCAATATTATAATCTATAAATATTTCGGCGGAGAAGATAACTTTTTTCTTTTTTATTATTTTTTTAGTGGAACCTTCCTAGTTTCCATCACTATGAACCCATAAAAATACTTATATTAATGGTGTCAAAGGCATGAATCTGGATACAGATTCCGGCATGGAAAATGCTTTAGATTGATGAGCACCAACTTTTGGAACCTTCACATTCAAACGCCCTTTCAAAGTATTAAATCATCCCACCCCCTCGATCAATGGGCACATACCTTTACACCTCATTACAGTCTCTTTGTCTGCCGAATCACAATATAGGAATGACATCACGAAGTTTGACAAACTATTTCGATTGGTCTACGTTGTTTCATGATTTGTAGTGGCTCTTTTGGTATATTTAGAGAAGATAAATTATTTGCGACGATAAATTTGGTTCAAGCTGGACTTGATCGTTTTCTATCGCAATAACAGTGTTAAACTAGAAACAAATGACGTGTACCTAACGTAATTAATTTCGTGTACTGGGTTACTTGAAAGTGCAAAACTAGAGTACTCTTTTATAAATTTTGCTTGTCTACAAAAATAAAATAATAATTGTATATGCCTTTAATAAACGATATGTACAACAAAATTTATGAATAATTCTATAAAAAGGTAAATCACTCAGGGCCTTCTAAAAAAAACAAGACAGTGTAAAATTACGTTATTTTCGGTATAATATAAAATAAAAAGTACTACAATTATTTTCAATTATTTCCTAGTCCATTAGATGCACTGCACATCTAGTACAAACATATGTGTTTATAATATCGGATTCGCTATCCGCAGACGGTTTCCTTACAATTATCACAAAGTCATGTGTTTGATTTTTCTTAATTTTTTTTATGATTTGCCACTACCGTCTATTAAAAGTTTCGTTTTCCGGTATCTTTTCTACCAGTTCTTCAGGAGCTAATGCAACTGGACCAGCTCTGGTATATGTAAAACTCTTCAACTCCAACAAGCTAAATTAAAAATTTTTGCGAAAGATATTTTTTTTGTTATTATTTTATAAATTATGTGACAGTGACAAATTAACGTACAGGTCGAGTTCGAATGATATACGATACCGAAATAAAGAGTCAGACGTATTAGTACTATCATACTAAAGGTGGAATGGGTATATTGTAAACTTGGATGAAAAAGGTTGTAGACAAACTCAGCACAATAGCCCAAACCGTCACCTTGACGGCAGCTGTCTTTGTAGGTATAAGTGATTATATATATTTTTTTAAATAGATAAGTCAAGTGCATGTTTTTTTTTTCAAAATAGTTGTTAAATCATGAATCATGAAATTTAAAAAAAAATTAAATCAAGACAATAATTGTGCAGCCGTCAAAATGACGGCTACGGTATTTCTAGTGTTAATCGATGTATCTGTAGTAATATCTATTTTAAATTCATTTTGGAAATATCTGACATGTTTTATTTCATCTTCACTCGTTGTCTACCAAGATTTTGAACTCTCGAATCTTACATGCAAAAAGAATGTACGATATTTTTTTTCCTAATCAACTGGTCTACGTACATTACTGTGCAGGGTTTCCGGGGGTAAAGTGCATTAACTTCTGGTGGTGATTCTACATGATGGTAGGAGTAAAAAAGATTAACAACTTTTTTTGAAATTCCAAATTTTTTCCCATTCAAAAAGACGTACCTCCGTCATCCTTAGTGTAAGGTAAAAACTTACCCGATAAATTTTCTGTGAGTCAGCCAGGCGCATTGTGGCGACGTTGGTTTCGATTTTAACAGCGGAATACACCTAATAGTGCGGGCCGCACACGCCGGACTAATTTTATCTTTTTTACCAAAAAAGTACCCCTAAACCTTGGAATTTCGAAAAAAGTCATTTTTATTTTTTACCTACACTATTACGTAGAATCACCTCCCGAAGTTAATGCTCTTTACCCCCGGACACCCTGTAGGTATAATTACTTATAAATACTAATCTTATAAATCGTCTAGTCAGTCAATGAGCATTATTACCAAGCCTGTGATATTTTCATGAAGGTAATATCAATGGAATTATGCGGGGTTGCCTTGTTATTTCGCGTGGCTAAAATAATATGGCATACAATGTGACTAGGGTTGCTTCTGAAAATTTAATTAAATCAACAAAGTTGGGTTAGTTCCCACGCCTATTGTTAAGCATATTATAATAAGTAGCATTGGTTAAGTTAATAGATATATTATAATATAGTGGAGAAAACTATGAGAAGGATTTTCGCGTGCCAAAGATTTGATCCACGAAAGCAGACTGTAAATTAAAATACTTGTATTTATATGAATTGTTGCGAGAAGGGCCAAATGTTGCGAGGGATCAAATAATGCTCTGACTAGAGGGATCAGATGATGCGGCGAGGGATCAAATGCTTAGACTCAAGGGATCAAATGAATCGGCATTGCGTGGACTGTAATTGTGATTGCGGTTATGTGTTTTTATGCTTGGAAATTGACTTACCAATCCGATCCAAACTGCTTCGTACTCTCCATGCACAGGTCGGCGGGAAGGTAAATTGTTAGTTAGTAAAGGAAAGGAAAAGAGCTTGGTAAAATTTTCTAGCAGTGCGAAAATTGCGAATTGATATTGCTATTAGCAAAGTCGTAAGCGGAATGGCAATGGCGAGATTTTAATGCATATTAAACAATTAACCCTTAAAAAAATTGGCGTATTTTGTCAGAGGCTAAAAATATTCCCGCTTTGCAATAAAATCCAAATAAATGGAACATTTGTTAACGTATTCGAAAACTAAAAACTGTTTTCGAAAGGTGGTGAAATAGGCTTTCAAATTTCTATATTAAAAATTACTATGTATTTTTAAAAATAAATTTGTTTTTTGCGAAAACTTTAAAAAGTGTCAAAATGGCTCACTTCACTTTTTTTTCTAACTAAAATTACTGATAATGAAAAAAAAATAAAACACATACTTATTTTATTAGATAAATGAATTATAAACCTTACTGTCACCTCGCTTTTTTTCGTTTCATGTAAAAAAAATTCTTAAAAAATTCACAAAGTTCCATAATTTTTTTTCAAATTGCTATCGGAAACTTTGGTTTCAGAAAGGGGTAAATTTTAATTTTTTTGTGGTTTTCTTTTAATTTTGGATATATAGTTTGTTGTATTCTCTTTCCAATACCGTTTAGATCACATTTCTGACTATTATAGTAAGGGAGAAACAACGATTTCTGTGAGACCTATGTGAGCTGGGACAAATATGGTCTCCTGTGATTAAACGGCAGTAGTATTCAAAATATTCGTGAATAAGCGGTGATATTCACGTTTTTGTAGTTTTACAGTGACAAGGAGATGCGGTTTTTAAGGACTTGTGTTCCTCGCAGCGATATTAATTCAACTGACTAATTAGTGGTAGACGGCACGCAATCGGGAGTTACCAAAATACGATGATACAACAATAAGTTTTTTTCTATTTCTTCCAACTTCCCAATATCTCTTTGTGGCTTCATTTTTAATTAAATTAAACAAATGACTTTGTATCAACTTCTTCTTTCGTATGGTGGGGGGGTCAGAGGGGGACATCTAGGTCTGCGAGCCAGTCCAGGGCCTCAGGCGTCGCCCTGTGGACCTCATCAATCCCGCCGGGGAATGAATGGAGCGGGCATTCGTTGACCACATCTATGGTGGTCTGCACCGCACCGCATTCGCACATCGCCGACTCTTTAAGGCCCCATCTATGCATCATATGGGCACAACGGCTATGGGAGCACCTTATTCTATTGATGGCGGACCAGAGTTTGCGAGGCAATGAGAACCCAGGCTGTCTCTCAGTGGGGTCTTGTACGAGATGGGCATTTTCCACGTTGGCCGATTGCCACTCTTATATAATCACAATTACCTCCATGTTTCGAAACCGATGGCCTCTTCGACAGGGTAGTAATATCGATTTTATTCTTTTTTTTTTTATTATATAATCTAAACATGTATTATAATTAAATGTGATTTTTTCAACGCCTGTCTCACTAGGGTAAACCGACCTATCGAGACAGACGTAGAGGTACATAAATTGTATACAAACATGGTTACTTGGATATAAAGGTTAATTATATTTTAAGTTCAATACAATAAAAAGAAGGTAATTGGAAGTGTGAATTATTTCTCTAAAGTGATGTAATAATTGTGATCTTCCAAATCACAGGAAAAGTACTATACATAAATTAAAATGATATTATATTAATTAGCGTAAGCATGAATGCTTAGTAAGTAATATACTTAATTTTATTAGAAATAAACAGTACATACATAAAATGTGTGGTAAACAAGGTTAAATAAATTATTACAGGGATCGTAATGACATGTAACGACATTTATTATCTCCGTCAAATATTTGGTGAATATATAAATTTTACCGGGCGGGGTAGTACATACTAGGGGTTTAATTGAGGTAAAGATAAAGATAAACGATACATTAAAATGTGTTTGGTATTTTATAAAGGTACTTGTAAGTGAACATCTATGTGTACCTACGTTACTGAATTAGGTTAAGAAGTCGAGCTTTTTGAGTACGCATTGATTATGTTACCAGTTATTTTTTTTTCTTAGATGACGGGAGTTAATAAATATTGAGTTATATAAATAAGAGTTGAGTTGAGACAAAGATAATTGAATGTGTGGAGTACTGAAAAAAAATGTGATTTTTTGCAGCGTCTGTTGTCTTGGTTAATAAGTTAAGTACGTTAAGGTTAATTTTTAGTCCAGGGTAGTCTATTTTATTTTTAGGATATGCACGAAAATGTGCGTACTCTTTTCACAAGTTTTTTTTTTTTTTGTAATTCTGCCGCGTATATCAAAATGACTCCCATGCAAAATTTTGCTTCGAGTTCAGCATTCAATGCAGAACAACCCCTAGGCTTTACCTATTCAAGAGAAGAATTCTGGATAGGTTGAAAGAAACTGCCACCTGGCTGTTAACCCACTTATATACTATTATTATCAAAAAATACTTAAATAGGTTGGTTACCTGTTCTCCTTAACACTGGTTGATGAGCTTTTGAACTTTGATTGTCCAAATTGAAACTGGTTTATTGAAAGCGATAACGTACCAAAATTATTATAATTATTTTTTCTTTTACGCTATAAATTTCACATCACATTTCCTTCAAATTTTCTTTGAAATTTCTTCTGACGGAGTTTGAAACAACCCAATTTTTCGGTGAATGACGATTTGAAGGAAATTCATACGTGAAATTTTCCGAAACACTGGCCCTAAAATTGATCATGTTTTTTGAAAGTCAATGATCCTGAGGTTAATAACTTGTTATAAATACTTTTGGGTTTACAAATTCTACAACTATAATACCTGTTTTATACGCTGTCTGCGCTAGTTGTACGCAAATTTTGTGTAACAAAAGTGTTAACAAATAAAACATATGAACCTATTCATTTATTAATTGGCATTAAGTTTATTTTGTAGAACTACATTTCAATTTTTTATTTCAATCAATAATTTTATTATTAGAGTGCATAGTGACCTTCAGTTGAATTTTAACAATGCAATTTGGGAATTTACAATTAGGGAAATTATAACTATTAATAATTTCAGACATTTTACTCGGAAATTAGAAATTGGTCATCGTAAATATCTATCTTGATTTGGTATAAATTGGACAAAAAATTTCATGTGATGAAAAATATGCATGTTATACAATATTAGGGTGATTCGACAGTTGATCCCCCGGCAGTTGGCCTCCCGAAATTATATTTTTTTAATAATTACTATTATTAATTGAAGTTATGATTTTTGTGCATCAATAAAGAAATAAATAAATTAACCAATTTCAAACCAATAAACGACTTCAAAAATTCCTTTAATAATAAGTTGGTATGGATATCAAACGAATTTATTTACTTCGGTTTTGTTTTACTTCTAAGCTAGTATTACAGTATTTCAGACAAGTATTTTTATTTTTTATTCATTTGAATGACAATATGTTTAATACTTTTATTGTTTGGTGGTACATCCAATCTACACACTCCTTCAGGGCAATTAGCTATATTTTGTTTGAGTAAATTTACCGTATTTTTCCTAAACCGACTTTGCATATAAGTATGCCGGAGGTCAACTCTCATGCGGTCGACTGTCATGGAACCTTTGACAGAGTTCTATGACCAGTAAATTCTGTGCATGGGAGCTTTTCCAAGATATCGTCGGGTAGTAAGTATTTAAATAATTCGTACATCCTACATAATATATTGTGATGGGTAACTATAATACACGAGTATATATGTATAGCACGTCCATAATATTAAATCATTATGTACTGAAAACTACTAACTGCGGATAAAAATAAAATGTTTGTTTAAGGGTAAGTTTTAGCAGATGTTTTATTTGGGACATGTCTTAGTGGATGTTTTATTTAGGGGATGCTTCAAGGCAGGTATTTTCTTTTTGCACACATGGTTTTCGCTGTTGTAAAGCAGATTTTACAATGAACATGTTGCCTTCATTAACATAGTCGTGTTGCACTTTTAACTAAGCAGCATCACAAAGCTTGAAGTGCACAAAGCACTATAGTTTTATTTTTTTTAACGCCCCGCTTAACGTAACGGAATTCGAATGAAAGCTTTTGTAGACGGACAATGTATATTTCGGAAATAAGTAAGGAAAAAATCTGTTCATGTGATTTTTGTTATAAAGAAAAACTATGTATCTTTTAAATAAACTGTTGCCTTCATATAAATTAACTTTTTTTATACCGCACCGCACAAGAGTGGAAAATGCTCCAAACGGACTGGAGCCAGTGAGACTATGGCATCACCAATTGGGTATTTTGTGAGGCTGAAAGTAATGGGGAGGGGAATAAGATGGGGAAGAGGAAGGTGGCTGTTCATATCTGGTAACCAAATCTGAATGGTGATCTTACACCAGGGCGATGCTGAGAGCATCTTCCACTCTAGAACGTGTGGCAAATATACCTTACATTTTTTTTAATGATTTATTTATGAAATAACACAAACCAATCCAAAAAGATCCATTCACTCTTTCCTCTCCTCAAAAAAACCCTTTACACAGCATCTTCAAAGATGACATATGTCCCGAGGAAATTGTTTTCCTCAGAGTCTGCTACGTGGAGTTGATGTAAAAAAATCAAATCAAATTAACTTGCACACGCCGGGAATTCGGATTTTCGGATCGCAAGAAGATGGCCTTACCCCTCGACCACGGAGGTTGTCATAATATTATTGTATTTATCATTATTAAAAATAAAATGTTTTGTTGTTTACCAATTAGAAAATAATGTATATCAAAAATGTATTCAATATTTTTTTAGTAATCTAATTACCTGGTACCTCATTATTTAAAATAGGTGTTCATTAAAATTCAGCTAGCAAGGTTCTTCAGTTATGTTATGACAAATACTGTTGACTTCTGAGTTTACGTTTTCCCTCAATGGTTTAGTATTTCAAAGGTGGAGAATATCCTTTCATAAATTATCGCGTAGATGTGCAGTTTCTCTATTCTTGCCTGTACGTAGATTGTTATGCAATTTTAATTCGACGTAACAGCTATGAGGTAATTGGTATATGTGTCTAATAAAAAATCACATAATACAATTATATTTCATATTTAATTATCGTTTTCTTAGTGATATATCCAATAATAGATGTAAGATATTTTATTTTATAGGTTTAAAAATATCATTATACTATTATGAGATATAAAATATCGGCTACGTCTGCCCACCTGCTAGGTGGCGGATCGGATCGAGAGAGACTGGTTGAAGGAAGCATTTTGATCTCTCCAGCCAGTCTCTCGGCAAATCGCCTGTCGGACACACTGACCCCCAGATTATTAACCACCCTCACACCCATTTCCTTCCCAGAACTTTCTCTCTTTCATTATTAATTGTTTTTTGTTAAATTCGTATTACCGCTATGTTTTAAAATTTAATTGAAATTAAATTTTATAATCTTACCAGCTGACCCGGCAAACGTTGTTCTGCCATATAAACTATTTCTAATAATTATTTTGGTTTTTAAATAAAAAATAACGAATTTATTTTAAGTGTGTAGGGATGAGATCTATGATAGAAAGAGGGATGGGGCGCTGTAGAAGATGACCGCCGATAAAAACAAAAACAAAAAACAACAACTGAAAGGAGTAACAGTGTACCGCCGAATAGTTGTCGTTGTTTTTGGATTTGTTCGTCTGTTCTTTCTGCTCTTCTATTTCGCATGTTTGTTGCTTTATTTGTTCGACGGCCCAAATGGGCCCCCTTGCGTCTTGCTGGTTATGTTGTGATACATAACAAATTCCAAATGAAATGTCAAAATGACGCGACGACTGTTATTCAACAATATAAATAATTTCGTTATATTTAAAATACGAACAACGGTTAAATTCTTTCATAAGTAAATACAAAATTTGAGGGTCGAGATTAAAAAATTGGAGAGTGGGGGTAGGAGGGTAAAAATTTGGGGTTATACGTATTTTCGAGTCCAAATAAAAAAATTGTCAAAAAATTTAAAAAACTAGCAGGATTAGAGACACCCTTCACCACCGAGCGGTATGAAATATACTTTACAACCTATTTTCATACCTACCATACAAAAATTCGTAAAATTCGATCAGGCCGTTTCGGAGGAGTGCGACCACAAACACAGTGACACGAGATTTTTTATTTACGCACCAGACTTTTAGGTCCGGGTTTAGTTTTCCCCATAGGAAAAACGAATATTAACTTAATAATACTATAATATAATATATTAGATTATTATTAAGTTCTGCAAGTATTTTAGTTGTTTTATTAATCTGTTTTCCCCACATTAAATGTTAATGTGTTCTTAATTGTTTAATAATGATGTGATTGCTATTGACTTATTTAAGTGTGTTAATAATAACAAGGTTCAACCTAACACACCTATATGGTACAATAATGATTTCTAAATAATATTTCTGTAGAGCCCATTATTGCATCACATTGCAATGTTAGATGTAATCTTGTTAGTGTAAGAGGTCGACCTGGTCGGCAGGATAATATGCCCATTGTTCAGTGGCATTATTGATAGTTTAATAAATGCATAGTTCATGGATAATTATTGCACAATTCACCAAAACATTATGCCGGACAGTTTAATGAAAGCATTGTGCATAATATCGCCTTCATATATTGCATTTCTCCAGTATTACTTAAGACGTACGCTGCTCACCTGATCCTCTTAGCCCCTGAGCAATTATAAACTATGCATTTGATATCATATTCCATGTGATGCACGGTAAAGTGCACGCGGAGCTGTTTGGTATTTACACGGTTGCATAATACGTAATATTAGATATATTAGGTATGTTATTTGAGTCTCTGGGGGGGGAACGTTTTATGAAGTCAGAATGGCATGGCTCCCTGAGAGAGTCTTATGCCCGCTCTCGAACGCTGAGTATGGCTAACTATCTTGAGTTCTGAGTGTTAGTACCTTGACGAAACGAATATGAGTATAATAATGTTCATAGTGCTTTCGTAATAAGCAATCAGCGGCGTGCAATACATTTTTCACCCATTTACTATTTTTTTCTTCACTTCTGACATTGAATAGGAAAGTGGCACATTTAAATTTAATTTTTACCGAAATAAGCGACGAGATTACCATTGAACCCTCAATTTCTTACGTTATAAAATCGCGTGTTTTTCATTGACGAATTTGCGGTTTGTCTATACAAAATGGCTTAAGGAAAAATAGGATATGTGATTGCATTGGTTTTAGATATACTATTATCATTGTAATTTCCATTTTTATAATAATGAATAACACGGTTTTTAAATAATTTTGCTTGGCATTCATCTTTTTTTTAAGAGGCTAGACTTTGAACCACACGTGGAACGTTTAGGTATTTCATTGTCTGTCATACTGTCATGCTCTAAATAAGCTAATACACAGTTACGATATGTGCGAATGCGAAATGTGCGAATGAGGCAACTGCTGTAAACTCTCATATTACAAAAATCGCTCGAAGAAGGGTTCCAAGAACACCGACGTACCGGACGCCAACTTGGTCACTCCAGTTCATTGGTGACCTTTCCCTTCCCACGACCACTTAAAATGAAAAAAAACTGTTGGTATTGGACAGTTAGGTTCGGGTGAGGGGTTTGACGGTTACTCGGTTGAGTGACCAGTGACAACACGTGGAAGATAAAAAAAAGTTTGATTTTTAAGAAATAAAATTGGAAAAAAAAACAATTAAAAAAGTTACCGGAAATCAAAATTTTGTTAACATTTTTTTTACTCCAAATAATGTCATGATTCATTAGTTAGTAAGTCAAGTACGTTCCCTGGATAATTGAATTCAAAAGCAGAAGAATATCCTCTTAAATGGAAAACTTTTAGATTCTAAATATGTTACGCTAATGTTAATATCCACTCGATCGCTTTTTGGCTCAATATGGCACTATTTCCAAAACAACGAACTGTTTTGTTGCCAAAATATGGCCAATATTCTCTAGATTCTTTAAAATGTTTTAAAGTTGACGATTTAATAACTTTTTTTAATAAATCCTACGAATATGTGATAACAGACAAAATATAGGTGAATTCATTGGTTATATAGAACTATAATCAGTTTGTATATATCCATATTCAAATACGGAAGCATGATTTTTTTAATGTGAGCAGAAAAATTTCCTTTAGCCATCCGATAAAAAAGATTTAAATTACTCTATCGCTCCAGTGGTTATAGTAATATACCTACAGTTTATCGAAGTTGACGAAGAATACTAAAGAATTACGACAAATTTTGTTTTCCGGAGCTCATAGCTTAGCTTCTTTTGCCACAATGATTATGTACTATGAAGTGTTTAATGAGGCTTAATTCTAGCTATCTTTGCGAGATCGAAATACATAGGTACCGTATTGAATGTCAATGAAACCAGCGGTTTGAACACTTTGTGCACTGAAAGTTTGTGTTATTTATGTCTACCCTATCGGTAAAAATAATGTAACAACAATTACAACGCGGTCTACGCTATGAATTTGAGTTGACAGGTTGTTTTTTTTTTCATTTAATGTATATAGCCACTTGACGCCACTGCATGAAAAACATTCAAACTTCAGAGAAACTTTAGATGGAAGCAGTAAGTTACTTTGACATTGTAACCCAGAACATACACAATACCGATAGATGAAAACTGAAAAGAGAATTTATGAATGTTTAAAAAGTGTGAACCCAATTAAATAAATAATTGCTTTGCCCGGGCGAAAAATGACATTTATATCCTTTTCCTAAAAATTCCAAAATGCATTTCAGATCTTCATATATTTTTTTCACAAAGATTCTTTTAAAAACTTTTACAGACTTACGTCAAGCTTTTGTTATAAATTTGTTGAACTCCATGCAACCATATTTATACACTTATAAGTAATTTTTTTACCTAACCGTGAAATGGGTATGTAACTTAATTTGTCTGTCATCAAACAAATGAGATATTTTTCGGTGCATTCAAGAATATTGATTTTGTTAAATTACGGGAATATTTCAATTTCCCCAAATAATTACGATATTCATTGTGCACAATATTGGGTTCAAGAGGAGATTCTAACGATCATGATAATATTATTTATGCTTGGCTTTCATAAGAAATAATTACTGTTTATACATATCATGACCATATTAACACACTTTGCTTCTGATTTGAACACTCATCCGAGCGTTCGCAAGAGCTAAGGTTTTTACAAAAAACGGGTTCAGTACACTGTTAGTATGATCCTAGGTAATTAACAAGAAATTTTCATTTCTTCATCATTAGAATAAGGTACTCCAATAGCCGTTGTGCCCACATGATGCACTGGTCAGAGCTTAAATAGTCGGCAATGAGTAAATGTGACATGGTGCATACCACCGAACATGCGGTCAACAATTGCCCGCTCCATTCATTCCTTAGTGGAATTGAGAGAGAGGTCCACAGGGCGTCGCCTGAGGCCCTAGACTGGCTCGCAGACCTAGATATTCCCCTCTGACCCTCACCATAAGAAAGCAGAAGCAGAATTAGTATTTTATAAATCAAAACAGTGTATTTTATAAATAAAAACTGTATAAACCCCCTAAAAAGGATATTAATAAATACATGAATATAGACACGGAATCGAAGTAATGGATTCTATATCAGAAATGTAGAAAGCGATTCTTTTCAATGTTGTTCCAAATTTATGAAAAAACTCTCTTTTGTCAAAAAAAATGTTACGTAAGCTATTTAAGACACCACACATTTAATCTTAGACACCTAAACTGATTAATATTTAATTGAATGTAGAGATGGTAAAACACTATTACATTTTGATCTAAATAATTGATTAAAAATGCATGCAGTGCAGGTTCAAGAATTGTATTTTACTGACTAAACAAAGCAAATTTTTGCACGATAAAAATATACAATTTTCCAATATATTACTATGAAAAAAAAACCATCACAATCGTGACACGACAAAAAATCAATTATTTCAGTTAAAAAATATAGCCTAAATTACCGAGAAAAACTTTTGAATAGCCGTTTTCAACCAGTTCCCAGCACGTGCAAAATATTCCTAGTCATATTATTATAATTAACAAAACTGAATGTACTTTGAACGTGGATAGTGACAGTACCTATTATTTATAAACAAAACAGTTCCCATTCGTCACAAGTCACAACGTTAAATCCATCGCAATGTGTTTTCTATTTACCTACCTACTGCATATAGTATACAAAATTTAATAATTTAGCTGAACGCTCTCTAACTGGAAACGAATTTCGGGGTCAACCGAGCGAAATGATAGCAAAACTGGTGCGAAAATGCGAACCTGGTGACAGTTGTTGGAACTAGCTAGGCGCCATCTTGTTCGCATCAAATTACATGTCGGCTGTAAACAATCACCCGGAGGAAGAAAAGCTATGTTTATTCTGGTCGTAAACGATGTGGAAAGCTCTCATTAAAAGTTTGACTGGATGATAATGGTTAAGCAAATAATGGTAGAGTGGAAAAGATCTTATTATTTAATGCTTTTTTATTGACGGGGAAAAAATATAAGAAATATCAGGAAAACACTGAGATTCTTTATTATACTATATTTGCGGAACCAATCCAGGTTTAGATACTGACGATTGGTGCACCATAACATTTTTTTTATGAATAAATATGTCCATGGTGAACGTAAATCCGATCGATTTCTACGCCACAGAATAAGATATCAATGAATATAGGTACCTTGATAGTGTTTATTCTTTTTTATTATGTTTTCCAGAATGTAACGATTTTGTTGGAAGCAGTTTTATCTTTTCACAGTACTTATAATCAAATAACTTGGCTAATGAAGCTTAATTTTATTTGTGCGATAAGAAGAATATTCAAGAAGAAGCAAGATTAGCTAATACGAAGCATAAAGAGGCATGGAAAAGTAGAGGGGCGGAAACAAATATAGGGGCGCACGAGAAACATAGAAGAAGCAAGAGGAGACAGATATAAGCGGGAAATAGATGGAGTAAGAAGAGGAATTAAGAGACCAGAAGAGATAATGAGACGTACAAAGAGGCAACCAGATCCATGAAAGGGCAAAATAAAGAAAAACCACGAAGAAGCAAGAAAAGTCAAGAAGAGACAAGAAGAAGCAAGAGGTGAGGGAGGGTCGAGACAAACCAATCCGCAAATGTGGAATATTCGCATTAATTAAGACATCTATAGCATTTATCTGCTTCCGCATCTGCATCGATTTATCTGGAGCTTTTATGGATGCGCATTCATATCTGCGACAAGTAACGACATGTAAAGAAAGTGGGCGGGGCCAGAGCGGCGCGTGCCTCGCGCGTGTTTTCTAGTTGCTATATTTGTTGAACGAAGATAGCAACTAGCACGAAGTTGGTTCGCTGAGTGACTAATAGGAAGGCACACATTGGGGACAAGATCCTAAAGATTTTGTTGGTTTGTTGTGTTTTAGTTATCGGTGTGATTTCTATTGTGAATCAATAACAGCGTTTGTTCACCGTGTTTATCCAAGTTTTTTTGCGAGGTTGATGAATATTTCGTACAAGTAAAAAAGCAAATAAAAATGCCGTCACTAATAAAAAGCAGCATCTAGACATATTTTTATGACTATTTATTAAATATAAATCACCATTTTTTAAGTTTAATTTTTAAATATTTTTTTCATTATAAAGCTTTTAGACTTAAAATGTTAATAAATAAGACTAAAAACTGTTTTAGTTTTGTTCTCAAAATATGAAATATTAAAATTAAATTGATTTTCATTTATTTATATAGGAACTTACTTAAAATTGTAATATCATTAAAAATCATAAAATCCGCATCCGCATCCGCGTCCGAGGATTTCAAAAGTTTTTGCATCCGCAACAACCCTGGTTCAGTGTACATAAACAGCCCACACCGCAGATACGATGAGAGCATAAATATAATCAGTGTTGACTTTGTACGCAAGTATGTCATGTCTTTGAATTGGTTTGCCAATTAATCTGAAGCCTCTAGGTACTTCACTCGACGGATGGTAACCGTTATATTATTATTATTACATCCATCCAAAATTCAGACAACCTGACAACAAAACCGGCACGAAATTAAAAGAGTTGTCTTATTGTTTTGCTGTACGTATTACCTACCAAGATTAAATTCGGATAGCAAAATGAACTTCATATATATATAGAGGTCACTCCACGTGGTTCGCTACTTTTGGTGACTTAGCAGGGGTGCCGAGTTTATGAGTAGAGGGTTTGTCTGGTTCTTTGCGGCGGATGCGGATGCACCTGCCCACAAACAGGGTTTCTGGAAGACTGGTTGAGGGAGAACTTTTGACTTCTCCAGCAAGACTCTTGTCATCGCCTTGTACCGCACTGGGAGGGATAGATTCATACGTCAGGCACTCCTGGACACACTTACCTCCAGATTACTACCCATCCCTCATACCTTTTTCCTTCCCAGTAGTTATATTAACTCCACACAGGAGGCCCTGAGGAAAATAATTTTCTCAAGGCTATGTCATCTTTGGGGATGCTGTTTGGAGGGTATTTTTAAGAAAAGGAATGAGAAGAAGTTCTGGGAATGAAAAGGGTATGCAGGTTGAGTAGGAATCTAGGGTTCAGTGTGTCCAGATCATCCGCCGCCAAAACCTAGATAAATATTACCCCATCCACTTAAGCAAGTCACCGGACGTAGCAAACCACTTGGGATGGCAGAGGTGTTGGTTATCCAATAAATGGTTCCCGGGGCGGCGGTACCCATTCCCGCCTCAAAAACATAATATATTCCTTTCCTGAAAACACATGGATAAATGTGAATGGTAGAAGAAGCCGAGGACGCCCAAGGAAGACGTGGCACGATCAAGTGAATCAGATACTTAAGTCAGGCCATGTCAATAGTCAGAATAATAGAAGAGTATGTTTGAGAAGATGTATGAATGTGAATGAGGCAAGGAGTGTTTGCCAAGACCGAGTTGTTTGGCGGTCCATCCTCTCTGCCTACCCCTGCGGGAAAACGGCGTGGTTAGTTAGTTTTTAGTTTCTGAAAATACAATTCACAAGGCATTTACGTTTTTAGATTTTCACGGCCAAAAGCATTTTCGTTGTTTGTTTTTGGGGTGTTATGCCGTGTTGTGCTACCTCCTTCTTTAGCCGACGTTTCGGACAGCGTTGCAGTATTCACATCGACGGATCTGCCGGATCTGCCCTGATGATGGACCTACCATTCAAATTCACAAGGCATGCCCAAAGATGACATAGGCCCTGAGGGGAAGTAATTTCGTCGGAGCCTCCTGCGTGGAGCTATGAAAAATATTTTTATTTTATTATTTTTTTGTAAATATTTTTGTATTATGTAAAATATATATTTTTTTATTTAAATAATTTTTACAGACAAATTAAAACCAAAGCAACTGATTTAGTGCAAGTTAATGATGACGGTGAAGTCAAACAAGTGAAAGCATTCTGTCGAAATAGCTGCTCGCGTCTTGGAAAATGTAAATTTGTTTTGGTAAAATATGTTAATTTCCTGAATTTGAAATGTTATTGTCATGAAATGACGATTGGGTTGAAATAAAACCAAGACCTCCTAAATTATGTAGTCATCTCAGTAAAAACACAGCCGTTAAAGTTTTCAGCTGGAGCACTGAATAAAACGTGGTTGGAACAGAAAACTTTCTTACAATAAAACACTTAAACTTTTGCTCGAGACCACGGAGTTCTATTTTTATAATGGCATTGAAATAAATCAATGAATTATAATATTACATAAATAATATAAAATCGTGGATTGTAATGCTGAAATAGAAAAGGATTTTCTACAATGTTTATACTCCTGCCATCAATATAGAATTTTATTTGTTATTGTGATGGCACTGGATCTGAGGCGAGAAAGTTCTGCCACAGCAGCAGCGTTTCCCAAACTAATAATATCTCGAAAGATAAATAAAAAGATACATTTTTAGATTTTCACGGCCAAAAGCATTTTCGTTGTTTGTTTTTGGGGTGTTATGCCGTGTTGCGCTACCTCCCTCTTTAGCCGACGTTTCGGACAGCGTTGCGGTGTCCATCATCGGGGCAGATCCGGCAGATCCGACGATGTGGATCTGCCGGATGATGGACACTGCAACGCTGTCCGAAACGTCGGCTAAAGAAGGAGGTAGCGCAACACGGCGTAACACCCCAAAAACAAACAACGAAGATATATAAATACTTTAAAACTGAATAAAAATTACTAACAGTTTGTGTAGTATGTAAAGGAAATGTATTCCCTTTAATTTTGAATTGTTTAGTGTCAGTTAGAATGTATACAGGGTGTTAAGGTACGTACTTGAGTTACTTTAACCAGTGATTCCTGACATTATGTGGAGTAAAAAATGTAAATGAAATTTTGGTCTCCGGTGACATTTTTATTGTATTTTTTTTTTTCTACAAAAACATAAAAATTAGTAGGTGTTGGGCAGTTGGGGGCGGGGTAAGTGGTGGGGCGGTAACTCGGTTGAGTGATCAATGAGGTCATGTGAAAGATTTTTTTTTTGTTTGATTTTGAAGGAAAAAAAAATTGAAAAAAAAAATTGTCATAAAAAAGTCACCAAAGACCAAAATTTCATTTACATTTTTTACTCCAAATAATGTCAGGAATCACTGGTTAAAGTAACTCAAGTACGTACCTTAACACCATGTATGTCAATTGTCATTTGTTTTACGATTGCATCATTTTATTTTAAAATATGAGTTGGTTTGTTAAAAAGACACCATGAAAAGAATATTTGTACTAAAAACATAAATATCTTTTCTTTGTTACAAACTTAGCAATAATAGTGTTTTATTCAACCACTCGAGCGATTGGTGTTCAGTTTTTTTCATTTGGCCATTCAATTTAATTAATATCATTCCTCAAAATATTGATAAGGAAACATATAAATTGTTTACTGTGGTTTAAAGCTAAGAATCCACCTAGATTTCACTGCTTATCCCATATTTGTAGGTTCGTTAAATGTGGTCCAATTTTGGACCGATATCAATCGCAGAAAAATAAAAGCGGTCCAATTTTGGTCCTAAATCGCTTCAGTGTAAAACCTCCCTATTATTATAAAACGACATTTACTTTCTAACTGACACTACATTACTTAACTCAAAATTACACGGAATATATTTCCTTTACAAGTATATAAATTTTTATCAATAAAACTGGATATTTTAATTATTTTTGTAGAATGTCCAGATCGTACAATGATCTTGCTAAATCACACACTATCATAGACATTTTTGTAAATAATATAACTTGTTTCAAAGAGTATCTCCACAATTTGTGCACCTAAAAAGTAAAAATAAAAGATTGTTTGTTGTTTTATTATTTTTTCATAAACATTTTCTATTCATTAGATTTTTTCTTCTTTCTTTTTTATTATTATAATTATGTTTTTTTAGTTAAGTATAAAAATACTGACATTTGATTTTTTAATGTGTTTGTTTCTGTGTACATGCAAATATGATTACTGCAGACACATTAGTCTAGGGATTTTTATATTTGTATTTAATTTTGTTTTATATTACCAACAAGAATGTTCTATAAATATCCTGTTTGTGTCTCAAATAAATAAATAAATAAATAATGAATATTTACCGGAAAGATTGAAGATGTATATAATATATGATGCATACTCAAGTACTTAAGTAATGCCTACAATATAAATGTTGGTTTTTTATCAAGGTGATTCTAAAAGCATATCTAACTCGGAAACGAAGATAACCGAGTGCTTTATTAACATACTTTCGTAATTTATATGTCCAAAAATCTTACCGTTTTTACTCCCATGGCAAATTAATTCACTTAAATAAATATTATAACCTAACTTCTATCACTTCTTTTATCCACTGGAGCGACAGAGCAATTCAAATATTTTCTCTCGGATTGCTAAAGGAAATTTTTCCGCCCACATTAAAAAAAATCATATCTCCGAATTTGAATAGCAAGACATACAAACTGATTATAGTTATATGTATACAAAGTTCTATGTAGCCAATGAATTACCCTATATTTTGTTTATATTTGATTTATAAAAAAAATATAATTAAATCTTTATCCTTAAAACATTTTAAAGAATATAGAGAATATTTATTTAGTTATATTTTGAATGTACAATATATTATATGGTCGTTTTAATAATAAAAAAATTTGAAAATTTGCCACATTTTGGCAACAAAGCATTCCGAGGTTTTGTAAATAGTGCCACAATGTGGCAAAAAGCGCCTGAGTGGTTAAAAACAGTGCCTGTGATCAGATATTATTAGACATTGGCTACTTAATACGCGATGGAAAATCACAACTTTGTCTTAGCTGGTTTTAACTCTTCATGATAATATAGTAAATGAGTGTAAAAAACTTTATAAAAAAAAGAGAGAGTAGGTTGAAAAAAAATCAATCGATAAAATGGAGGTCAACCGCCTACCTATTCGAATATTTCGTGTACCACTTGGAGTACGCGTGCCATAGCTTAGATAGCACTGATCTACGGTATTAAATATTTCTTATGTCTTTTTCTTTGAGCATATATATTACTTAACCCTACTCATAAATCGTCGGCTTCTTTTCTCACAAAGGGCATAACAATAAATTCAATAAATGTAAGCAAAAAGGGATGAAAAGTCGCAAAGAAACCCAGGACGTTATTCTTATGGCTCAAGGTTTTTGGAATGGGTTTTTTAGGTATCTACATGACTTTAAATAATTCTCATACCCATCAGCGTATAAACTGTCAAAAAATTATTAATTGAAGAAGATTTTTTTTTAATATGAAAATGAACAAGATACAGAAAAATAATAAAAGATAATAGCCGCAACTGGTACACGAACCCAGAATCTCGCATCTAACCGGGACATATGCTTTATCCAACTCATCCATTGCGTCCTATTATGAGACTGTCGTATTTGTCAAACATCATATTTCAAATTTCAGAATTAACAATATTATCTTCGACTAATGTTTTTTCCATATTATTGACAGCTACCTTTTTTTACAATGATTTATTATTTATATATTTATTATTTATTAATTACAATTTATTATAGGACGCAATGGCTGAATTGGATAAAGCATGGGTATATCCCGGTTAGACGTGAGGTTCTGGGTTCGAGTCCCAGTTACGGCCATTATTTTTTATTATTTTTCTGTGTCTTCTTCATTTTCAAATATAATTTTTTATTTATTATTATTGTTATCTTGTTCTTCAATGATATATTACGTTGGTGTAAATAACCCTCAACAGTTAAAACGACAGTTTTTCTTATATTTTTTTAAAATCATAATTATTATCTGTTTTTGTGTTTAATTCTTCATTTATTTTTTTCTAAATTAGTTAATGTCAATAAAATTAACAGTATTTTTTTTTCATTATTTCGACTGCTGATTTGGCGTTCATGGCCATTTTGAAATTGTGTTCTGAAAAAAAATTCTAGAATGATTCTATTTACCCCTACACTCCCCTTCCCCCGAGTACGGCAGGGGTAAATAAAATCATTGTCATCTTTGTGTGGCGTAGTAACAGTTTTAAAGTGGCTTAATAAAATGATAAAATTTGATTTATTTTGAAGAAAAAATAAAAAAGTAAAATAAAATTTTAGAATCACATTAAGAAATAAAGATCAAAAGATGAAAGGGACCATGAAGATATACTAATTTATTTTTGGATCAACCAGTTATTTAGAGTATTTGCCTGGTAAATTAATGATAATACAGGTGTGTAGTTCAAATTATACGGCAATAGCCTTCTTGTGTATTTTGTTCCTTTGCGTGTTATTTTAAAAAACTTAATTATTTCAGACTTTAAGTGGGTGTAACTTAATTAACTATCAAAAACCGCTTTGTAGCGCTGTCATGAGGGGTTTAGAGTGTGACAGAGAATATTTATGTGAAGATCCTTATCATATTGTACCTACTACACTCTAGAGGCGAGGGTTGTTTACTTGACACATTGGTTATTAATCATATTTCCGGAGCATTATCAATCATTTGACTCGTATTTTCTAATATTTCTAAAGATATTAATTACTAGCTTCTGCCTGCGACTTCGTCTGCATAGGTTTAGTACTTCGAGTAATCTATTTTCTTTTCCTAGGTCTTATCTACCTTTATACCAAAATTCTTAACATTTTTATTTAAAATATCTATAATTCTTGATTCGATTCAAAGTACTTATAATATGCGAGTACTTCAAATAAATTCACTAAGTTAAATATTTTCTGAAATAGAATTTTGATTTAACAATCATTGATTTGCAAAATGTCATTCTCAAATTTTGATATTTTCTATTAAAAAATTATTATTATTTTCAGTATATGGAAAATAAATAGCTTGCTTTATAAATTATAGCCTAGGTATGTGTTATTCTGATATATGAGCAACATTATTGTAAAGTTTCATTAAAATCCATTCAGTAGTTTTTGCGTGAAAGAGTAACAAACATACATACACCCATACAAACTTTCGCGTTTATAATATTAGTAAGATAAGATAAGATTACGAGACTTACTTATAGACATGTTAATGTTGTTCTAGAAAAAAAAATATTCGTGAAAAAAATTAACCACTGAAAATTATATTATAATATGATTAGTTCAGTTATTAGAGTAATAGTGCTTTCTATCTATGTTGTTGTTTTCAAATCGTACTATCCTTTGTCTCGTTTTGGGCGTCAATGAATTTCCAATCTATTTTTTCATTAGTTGCACAATTGTCACACTACCACGAACCTTTGTGTAACCAGACAAATCAAATCCTGACCTTACATAACCTAACCTCCAGACAAATCACAACTGCGACAAAGAGATCATAATAAAATATTATTGGTTAGGTCAATTTTTCTTAACTAACCAACTAAGTAACCAACCATCAAGCCGTTTCCTCGCAGGGGTAGGCAGAGAGGACGGACCGCCAAACAACTCGGTCTTGGCACACACTCCTTGCCTCATTCACATTCATACATCTTCTCATACATACTCTTCTATTGTTCTGACTCTTGACATGGCCCGACTCAAGTATCTGATTCACTTGAACGTGCCACGTCTTTCTTAGGCGTCCTCGGCTTCTTCTACCATTACACCCATTTAAATTCTCTTTACACCCCTTTCTTCATTCATTCGCTCAACATGCCCAAACCATCTAAGCGTCCCTTTCTTAATCTTACTTGTTACGCTGACATCAGCTTTGCATTCATTTCGGATATCCACATTCCTCACACGATCATACGTGGTTTTACCACACATACGCCTCAAGGATCTCTTTTCTACAGCATTCAGTCTACTTTCATCCTTTCTCTGCCAGTTCCATGCTTTACTGCCATACATCAGGGTAGGTACCAGTACTTTATTGTGGACTGCTAGCTTCGCTTCTGTGGACAACTTTTTGTTGGCTCCAACGGCGTCCAATCCTCTATTAATGGAGTTACCCGCATTCACCCTTATTTCAATAACCCTATCAGACTTCCTATCTCTCGTAAATATACTTCCCAAATATAAAAACTCATCCACCTGCTCCAAGTATTCTTTTTTCTTCACTTTTCTAAAACGTTCTGTTTAATCGCTGATCTATTTCGCAAAACATTACTTTTATATAGGTATAATTACTAATTTACCTGAATTACTAATGGATTCGAGTTACTTCAAACAATAAACGCTAGTAAAAAATAATTACGATTTCAAATATCTATTTGTGGAACGATAATAACCTTCACGTTTCATATTATTATATACCATGAAACCTAGAGATACAAATTGTAACGTAAGAAAATAATTCGCCATGGTAATTTGTCGTTCTCAATTAATCAATAAACTGTTGAACCCAATATAAAAATACCTACTTACTAACCATATAACCGCTGTATACGTTTATATACAACGAACAAATATTATCGCGAAGTCACTGAAATTGTCCAATTTAAATTGTGAACGAATTTTCGAATTTACGCTGAAAATTGGTTACAGACTTTTCGGTGATAATTTTATTTATTTACGGGAGAAATTTTCATCCCCTCGCAATGGGCACAAACTGGGGCGCAATTTCCGGCCTAAGTGGTAACTCAATTTGTCACCAATCTAAAGGGTTTTCGTGATTTTCAGCTCGGCGATGACGTATTCTGAATGGGGTCGATTTTTAAAGAATATAAATGTTTTTCTCATGTTATTTTGAATACAACGAAATGCTTAAATATGCGCTTTTATGATATTGTATTTCTCGCTGCTTTTGGTATGAGTGTGTCATACAATGCTTTGTGCTACATCATTAGTCATGGAATTCATTAAGTTTATAAACCTTTTTCTGTTTAGATTTGAGCTTCATCAAAGCAGTAAATAACCTAAAGAATGCACAATAATATGTGATAAAGTGGATGTAAAATTGTATACATGAATATTACTGAATTCAAGGCGGAGACAGAAAAAGGAGATAAATATATATTTTTAAATTTTTTATTATTAACAGTATTGTTCTCACGTAACCGGCCAATTTTTCAATAAAATTCCCTATTGCATCATATAAGCCTAGGAAGCTAAATTTTAACTTTTTTATTTTAATATTATTTAATGGATCTGAGAGACAAAACTCAGTTAAATCCATTGGTGTCGTTGGCTCATTGTTAGAGCAACTCTAACCATTGTACCTCCTTTTTGTTATAAAATATACATAAACAAATAAAACGAAGAAAAAAAGGTGCTAATTCTGTTAATTAAACCGTATTAATTCTGGTGTAGAAGCAACACAGAAGAATTGGTTTCAATTCATTTTACAAATATTTCAAGAAATTTCGCCATGAAGATTTGGGAACCATTTTTACTTATGTAATTCGTGCGTGTATTCCTATCTGACCTTTAAATATATGACTTCAACCTTCTGAAAATTAATTTGAGGCAGATAAATTATTTCTATCTTGATTAGAAAATCTATTTACTCAGTTCAGACATTCTTAGAATTTCAAGCCGGCTTTATCGCACCAAGATATTTGATTAGCTTACTCAATGTTTCCAATTAATTTTCTTGTTTAGTTATAATCCGGATGAGTAAAAATGTGTAGGTAACAGCAAAATGTATAAATAATTTTTTTAATTAAATTTGCTCTACCGTTGCAAAAAAACACATATTTATAATAAAATAATACATTAATAATGATTTTTCAAAAGAAGCAAACAAATTGACATTTTAAATAAATGAAAAGAAAATACTTAGTTTTAAGTCACTTTATTGATATATTTTTACAGTCTACCGGTTCCGGTACCTCCGTACCATCATCGGAACTGTTAAATAGTGCTACCAAATACAGAATTACACATATATATAAATATACATATACATATTGTCAAGAAAGAAAGGATAAGTATACTAGAGTGTAGTTGTAAAAACACAAGTGACAGATCGACAGTTGTAGGATGGAAGTGGGGGTGGGGGATAAGTTAAGTAACGGGGAACATACTTAAGATAGGTCTGAAGGTTAAATTTAAATGGTTATTAATGATTTCCACCTTTGAATATACCGACTTTTAAAATCTAAAACTTCTAAATTGTTAAGTATTAAACATATACCATTTTTTATGTAGGACTTTAAGATGAAACCCAGTGGTGGAGAAATTTGAAAAATAGATTTTACTAAATTGTTGCTGTCACTGTTGCTCTTAATCCACCGGATATTGAGCGAAAGGGACAATGCACCTCGGGCTACTAATACCTAACTAAAATCGAGGTTTTGTATTCCCCACTTTTCTGCTCCAAAAGTGGACTGATTTTCATTTTTTTTACCAACTATATAAGAAAAAACTATTCTATATCTTTACGTTTTGCTTTTAAAAAAAAAACATTGTGTAGTTTGTAAACTGAACGTCTTTTGACGGCGTTTAAACCAGTCAAATTTATTGATTTTTGGAAAGTCATAACTTCTATAAAAAATAACTTATCAAAAAAAAATAAAAAGTACCGACACGCTAGTAGTTGATATCTATTTTATGTAAAAACAATATTTTCTCTAAGGTTAAAATTCAGAGAGATAAATAGGGAATACGTTTGTATGGAAAAATCACCGCCGGGTATCCCCTTAACTCCTGTATTGCGGTTAAAAGTATGATCTTTATCAATTAAATGATCCGCCAAATTTTTTTACACCAAAAAATGTATTTTACCGACAAGCGTATCCCACTTCTTACAGTTTTTTTTCCATGTTGGTAAAGCAAAAATTATTCATATTGGTAAAGCAAAAATATATGGCAAACGTCTGTAGTCACGTATGTATTTTTAGTAATACAGATACCAAAACAACATTCACAGCCACACATTATTTGGGTCTCTTTTTTCCTTCAAAATTCTATTATAATATTGTTTCTCTTACCATAAACATCTATAAAAGCACTATCTTATGAGTCTACTCTCTTTTGTCGGCCGCGGGGTTAACAAACAAGAATATTTTCTTGTTTACATTAACCCCAACAGACGCTTTATCTTGTTTGCTAACTTATCCTTAAATATTTTTCTTATTATTTTAATATTAGCCAACCTGAACACGTACACCATTACCCAATAACGTTTTACATCCAGACTTGCTATTGTCTCACAAACTGATAATTAAATGGGGTAAACAAGGAATACTACCACGTTTTCAGTAAATTCCTAATTCAAGCAATGTTCATGTATGACAAAGATGGACATTAAAATAATATGTGTGTATAGACGAAATATACGATAGAACGCAGGCGCCGTTTTCGCATTCAAGAGTTCCGTCAAATACCGCCCAAAGGCCGAAAAACTGCACCATCACGGATTTTTAGGCGTCAAGTGATCACGTTATAATGGAGCAACGACAGTTTGAAAATGGCGTCGATTGTTAATGTACTTGTTGTTACTGATGATTTGTTTGTTGTTTTATTGCGATCGTGTAAATAAATATAGTGATTAGACAATTTTAAACAGTTACGTTTACTTAGCAATAGACTGGAATCGTAATTTGGCTGTTGCGCTCCCAGACGTCCCAGAACCTGTACTTCCCTGTATAAAATCTTCGGGCGGAAAACAATTGTATTTTTATGGTAAAATAATAAGTGTCTCTCTCTGGTTTCAATCCTGGGATTGGTTTGCAGCAATTTTCTCAATTTTTCTCTTCCATCCTTCCCTGTCTTGTGCGGCTCTTTTGAAGTCTGCATATGATGAGCAGCGCATGTCCACCAGCAGGTCCTCCAGGTACTCTCAGCGTGGGCGTTCCCTAGAGTTTGTCCCCTCGGTCATACCCTCCATTATGGCATGCGAGAGGCCTTTTTGTCGTATTATATGGCCGATCCATCTTGCACGCCTTTCGGACAAGGTCCTGAGCAGGTGCCTTTCTCCTTCGATTATTTGGAGAACCTCCTCTTTTGTAATGTGGTCTCTCCAGGAAATTTCTAATAGTCTTCTATAGGACCACATCTCAGAAGCCTCTAGTCTCCGTTTATCTCTTTCGGATAGGCACCATGATTCGCAGCCGTACATCAAGATACTCCATACATCAGGAGTATTCTCAGTTTTAGGTCTATATTATTCGATTCTATTATTTTCAACATTTTATTAAATGCAAGCCTAGCCTGTTTTATTTCGCTCTTAGACCGACCATCCCATGTTATTTTGCTCCCGAGGTAGACAAACTCCTTGGTGTTCTTTAGAGGAACACCTGACATCTCTACTCTCATCTGATGTTGCGTTCGGCCTTCAGTCAGCAGCATTTAGAAATTAAATGTTATTCCTTGGCTTTTACTAGTGAAAATATTTTCTCATCGCACGAGAGGGAATTTTGGCACTTTTTGTACTGTAACTTAATTAGGCTAGTAAGGTCTGCTTACGCCACGTGTGGCAGTTTGGGACTAAAATTACGACATCGAAGTACAGTTAATTTGTTTTCGGCTTGCCACTTTGAGATTTATACCGTCAATGTATTATAACATAATATCTTGTTTCCATGTTGGAATTGATCTACGATTTTCAACAACCTTTCCCTTATTAAGAGGAACGGCTGCACGGCCGGTTTCATACGAAACGTATTTTTGAATACCCAACCAAATTGAAATTTTTTTTTTGTAATAAAAAGCCATGTAAAATATCTATTTCAAACACGAGCTACTTTATTTTTGCTTTTAAGTGATGACGTTTGGTAATTAAAGAAATCAGTATTGGTTATCTTGGAAGCAACTTTTGAATTTTTTTAGTTATTTATATGTAGTTAAGCAAAAATAAATAAAGTAGCTCCTGTCCGAGATAGACATTTGATATACCATTTGATTGGAAAAAATAATTTTTCAGTTTGGTTGTGTATTTTGGCCTCAAATCTATAACTACGTTTTGTATGAAACCGGCCGCGCAACCAATAGCCTCATTTTACACTAAGCATATTTTTCGACAATTGATATTTTAATTCAATTACACTAATTGGCATTTAAAGCAGTCTTTAGGTATATTCTGGAACTAACTGGACTAACGAAAGATGATGGAATATTTTGACAGTGAAAAATTGTCAAAGTTAATATTAAAACTATGGTAATTTTGGATGAATTCGATGAATTAGGCTCAGTTTAAAGATACTCTGTTTTAGAACATAAGGTGGGTGTGTAAAGACAGATTTTTTGGAAGAACTTAATTTTAAGCTAGTCTATGAAAAAATCATCTTTATCCATTCTGCCTCTCATTAGTCAAATTTCTAATACCTTAAAATCTAGGATAACTTTCATATTACAAAAATAGCTTTCGGGATCTATAATGTTTCTCAGTACCTTCAATTTTAATGACTGCTAATACCTTTTATTAGGTATTGTTCAATTTTTGAACAAGTGACATAAATTTAAATTTTGAATGAAATGCTAACTTGACGAAAACGTAGCTAATAATTTTAAATTAAATTAAAGCGATGATACTCAATTACCTATTACAAAACACTATTTTTGCAATACTTGAAGTAGTTACCATCTAGAATACAAAAAAAAAATATATATATATGATATTATTGCCATCGAGAACACTATACAAGAGGTTTAAGGCAATAGAAAAAGTAATATCCATTGAATTGAGTACCTATTTCATTTGAGTGTCTTTTGAACTAATTGCAGCAAAGTCAGAGAATAAAATAAATATTACACAAATAAACAACAACAAAAAGTAATAAAGAATATTATCGTTCAAATACAGTGTTAAACTTTTGAACTCTTCCAGTCAAGAAAAATAAAAATGTTAAAGGGTTCCAACATTTCATGCCACTTTTAAATTGTGCTTTTAATTTTAAATGTAGTTGTAAAAACACAAGTTTAAATATTTCAAGTCACGCTATGGTGTCGCTGTTTTTATTGGGCCACTGGGTAAAAAGCACTGTTAGTGTTTGAAATTTACAAATGTTGTAATAAAAAGTGTTTTTTATATACAGGATGTAACAGCACGTACCCGATGGATTTTAACCAGAGATTCGTAAGCGTATTCGGAGTAAAAACCGGAGAAGTCGTTTTGCTGTTTGATGACATTCTTTTTTCAATTAAAAACAACAAAAATTATCTTCACATTTGATATTTTTTATGATTCCATTGATCACGCTGCTACTCTCTTTTACCGCATAACAGGAACGAGACGCATTACGTATCACGTGACCCGTGCTGGTTGTACAAAAGTACTCAGTTGCAACGTGTGTTGGATTTTTTTTTGCTTGTTTTTAATAAAAAATATCATTGTACAACAAATCGACATCTACTTTTTTTACTGCAAATCTTCCCAGAAATGGCTGGTTCAACGCTGGTTCTCGTTTACCGCAGTTGCCGGGATGGAGTCATACGTCCACCACTACTTTTTTATGTGAATATTTCACAAGAGTCCCAACTTCTCCCGTCTGGAGCCAGTGAGACTATGGCATCCCCAATTGGGGTATTTTGTAAAATTTGAGTTAAAAGGGGAGGGGAGGAGGTGTGGAAGAGAAAGGCGGGGAAGTACCTGACTATTCAGATCTAGTCACTAAACACGGCTAAAGCCATTTCAAGTAACGTTTCAATTCTCAATCCACCATGGTTTGTCCAGGTCTTGGCAGGGGATGCCTTTGCCCACGTAATGCGTGGCGGGCCGGATCAGGAGAAACTGATTGACGGAGACCTTTTGATCTCTCCAGCCCGACCCTATCGACCCATCGCCGTGCTCCGCAGTGGACGGGATGGATTCATACCTCCGCCACTCCTTTTTGTATATGAATACCTCGCAAGAGTCCCGTCTGGAGACAATGAGACTACGGCATCCCCTATTGGGGTCTTTTGTAAAAATTGAGTTGAGTGGGGAGGGGAGGAGATGGGGAAGAGAAAGGCGGGGAAACCTGACTATTCAGATCTAGTCACTAAACATGGCAAAAGGCAAAAATGACAACATTATGTGAGTCAGAAGCCTCGATAATAAACATGATATTAAACAAATATATATATATATATATTCTGAACAATCACCCTCAAAGTTTAACAAGTTTAAATGCGTAAATTTAACATTTATGAATTTAAATAAAATGTCTCAAGAAATTGCATTTTTCGTCTGCATAAAACGATTTGAAACTCATCACAAACTCTTTCCTTTGGTAGTAAAAAAACACACTTCAAAATTTTATATTCTTCGCCGTTGTTTTGAAACAATTTAAAACTTTGAATGGACCATTATACGTTTTTCAGTATTGAAAAGAATACTTTTTCTTCTCAATTTCATTTGTAATTACTTCTTAGTTTTCGTAGAGAAAAGAATATTATTCAGTAGTTTGAAACAGTCCACAATAAAATTTGTAATGGATATTGTAAAAAATGTCTTTTTTCGGCAAGCCTTAAAACTAAATAATAATTTTTCAATGATTTTTTTACATTAGCTCCACACAGGAGGCCCTTAGGAAAATAATTTCCATCTGATCTATTTCTTCTTAGGGTGGTGGAGGTTCTTTTAAGTAAACGAAAGAGAGGAGGTTCTAGGAAAGAAAGGGGGTTTGTAGGAATCTGGGGCTCCCAACTGCGGTGCAAAGCGATGGGTCGAGAGAGTCCAGCTGGAGAAATCAACTGATCTCCCACAACCAGCCCTTCTGGATCTAGGCCACAACTCAGCAAATGGGCAGACGTATCCGTCGCTAAGACCCGAGCAAACCATGAACTCGGGCACCCATCGTAGCTAACCACTCGGGGTGACCTATGTTATCCAATAAATGGTTCCCGGAGCAGCGGTACCCATACCCGCCTTCCAAATCGAATTCGACCTACAAAGAAAAGTTGTATATTTCGTAATGTAAAAATTTTATTGGAAAACAAACTAGTTTATTTACTTTCACTATTATTTTCAAAGACTTTGTCAGTAGTCTGAACTGTGAGTTTTGATTAATTGTATAACAATAACTGTAATATCGGTTCAGAGTGATTTATTGATTAACCGATGGGGTAATTATATTTTTTGTTTTTGTCTTTTTGAAAATCGAAATATGATTGATGACCGCTTTTTACGCTCCTGTATTGTGAAAGCATAAACGTGTTATACCAGAAAGATAATAAATTACTCGGTGTAAATGTGGAAGACCCGACCTAACATTTTTTTTTTATGTTTCTTTTTTGTGGGAACAAGATTTATATTTGGGAATGACTTCATATTAATATAATATGTACGGCATAATCGCTGACGTTTGTGTTCGTTGGATCCAGAGTGTTTATTTATTTTTTTTAAATCATTAGTTTATAATATTTTAATTAATGAAGATAATATTAGCGAAAGTCAATCGAAAATCTGAAACAGAAAAATCAGAAAAAGATACGGATACATCTGGGACTCGAACCCAGGTCCTCCGGCAATCCGGCAAAGCGGTTAGTTAGCGGTTGGTTAGCGCGTCGGCCCGGTATAATTATAATATTAAAATATTATAATTTGAGGTTTAACTCTTTAAGTTAAAAAGTTTTAAATAAAAATAAAAATCATTAGTTTATTTTGAAAAATCAGTTTAAGTGTGCTTTGCATTTATGTGTTTTGTAAAAAATTGTAATTCTTTGTCGTAGATAACCGTAAATCTTTGATACTACATTCAAACTACATTTATCATAATATTTTTTTTATATTATGTTGTCTCATTAGAGGTAAACTCACAAGATGGAAATCCACATTTGGTTTTATTTTCGCTCTACTACACATGTACAAACTGATAAAATGTATAGGTACTGTCGATTTTCCGGAAAAGTAAAAATAAATAAATATTTACATCTTTGATTTATTTATTTATTTATTACAGAAGGATACAAAAAAAGTACAATTTACATATAAAAAAGCTTTGCCTGTCCAACTAGGAAAGTTTCCCGTTCTAGGACAGACAAATTGACAGGTTTTAGTTCATATTATTAGTCCTTAAGAAATGTACATAATTACATAACAAAAAACTGAAAACCATAAAAAACAAAAAAAATATTATTTTTCTCTGAAACCAAGTTGTGTAATGAAGAAATATATAAATATATACATACATAATTGATTATTGAAAACTATTGTTGATATTTGAAAACTCGCTATGTGGCGTCATTATAATTAAATGAGAAAACAAATCACTCTCACGTCTGTATAAAATTAAAATTTAATTCAATTTAATTTTTATCCTGAGGAAGGAAACCATCGGTTTTGATTAAATAAGTGGTGTATACAAAGTGATTTGTTTTTGAATAATTTTTTTTTTAAAATAAATAATAGGTTTTTACAAGGTATAACAATGTAAAAATATATGTACAAAATAAGTTTTCACAGATTTTTTTTTGTTTTTTGATGTTTCTCTTCTATTGAAGTGTTTAGAAGAAGAGCTAGTGTCGGAATGAAAAATATTTTTGCGCTATAATTAATTATGATTTAAGGAATTTGGAACTTAAAATAAGTTAGATATGTTACTTATAATTGTAAAGTCTTCACTTGGTTAAATAAATACACCATTGACACCAAACACTTGTCTTTTATTAGACCGCATAAATTGTATTTACAATATTCCATCATGTTCCAGAATTGATCCTGCCTGAGGCGAGATGCCTACCTTTTTACCACCTCGCCATCTGTCGCTATTTTTAAGAACTATCATTAAACAAAGCTATGAAGCAATTATAGCCGCCATCTATGCGGTTTTAGCCTAATAGATTACACTTATGAAGATAAATTCATCATTTATTTGTTTTTACATTGAATTGCTCTTTGATCGCTTTTAGTAGACATTTATCGTCTTCGATTTTTCTTATCTTTTCCGGTAAACTGTTGAAGTATTTTTTCCTATATATATGTAATGATGTTGTGCAAATGAGGTGTTACATTTGTATTGGAAATATATGTTTTTGACGAGTACGACTTTCAGTTAAAAAGCTGTGATTTTGTTTTTCTTTTATTAATTGAATTAATATATTAGACTATTAAATTTTATACTTTAGATTCTTCAAAAATAGGTGTGTTGGATAAACTCTCGGTTTTTTCCATATTATTTTTATAATAAGACAAAATTTTATCATGACATGACAAAAACCGACATAAGAAACATTATCTAGCTATATTTCAGAAACGTACCAAAATTACTGCCGAAAAATAAACTAATATAGGAATACCAAGTAATATAGTTTATACCCTCAATCTTATGCATTTCAACGTCTTATTGACAACATGTTCTTATTTGATGAGTCTATTCAAATGACATCTTATTATTACGAAAAATTCATCACAAAACCAAAGACAAACCAATCTCAACTTTAGAAAACACACAGGTATGATTTGTAAAGGGTGTGGAAGATGCGATATGCCCATAAAAGCACTGGCCATCTGTAAAAATAGTACGAAAAATTTCCAAAAAAAAACCGCTAAAAACAAAACAATGGATGCATTTTTCATGGAAATATTTTCCATGTGCGTACCCCTAATTATCTGCAGGCACCCCCACCGATCCTTTCCTACGAAAACAGCTACCATTTTCCACCCCGTGATGAATTATTTACGGCATTAATTCTGACCCACCCCTGCGCTTAATTTAATCTGTCATATACTTGGGAATTTATCGCACGTTATGGGAAATGAATGGTTCGAATGCAGTTATGGTCACAGGGAAATTGCATCTTAAATACCACCTTTGATGTAATGCTATGGACTATTATGGTTTACGAGATAAAATGATATTCCGTTAAACCTGCATTCTACCTAAGTTGGTTTCGCTTTTGTTTGATGAATTGAAGTGTGCGATTTAACAACCATTTTTAATTAAAAAATCTAGAAAAAAAACTGTTTGTTTTAATATATTGTCTTCTATGTTAACATATATTATCATCGTGACTTATAACCTAGGCGATATTACCTAAAGTATCAATAATAAAATTAGTTTCAAAGCAAATGTTCATTTTAACTATATGTAATTTTAAAACAAGTATTTTCCATTCCCCCGACTTCAAATAGTTGTCTTTTATTGTAATTATGTTGAATCGAAGTGATTTAAGTATTAAGTGTTACCAGTGATCTTAAAAGATTACAGGTTTTTATTTTACATTTCCACACAGGAGGCCTGGGGAAAATAATTTCCTTCAGGGTCAATGACATCTTTGGGGATGTCGTGTTGAAGCTCTTTTTAAGGAAAGGACGGGAGAAAGTTCAGGAAAGGAAAAATGCATGAGGGATGGGTATTTGGGAGGAATCCGGGGGTCAGTGTTAAGGAGTTTTAAGGTGAAGCGCGATGGGTCGAGAGAGTCCGTGAGATCAAAGGGTGTCCACAATTGACCTCTCCTGATCGGATATGAAGTTGTTAGGCAGACGAAGTTTTAATGCTTAAATAATAATATGGGTATATTCCATCTAAGTCATGAAATTAAAGATCGAGGGATTTAAAAAAAAAGTTAGATTAAACTTAGAATAAAACAGAATTATGCACATATCGTCACCTCAAAGAAACCGTGAGATATCTTCGAAAAAAACACGTTTGAGATAAGTAAGCAGTTCGATGTAAAATTGTAATCTCTACATGATACATTACTGGGATATTTTGAAAAAAAAAAATGCCTGAGTTAACAAGTAAAATCTCAATATTGAGATATTTCTAAATTTACGTATACTTTGTCAAAATTATACGTAAATATCTCACTGTTGCTTTAAGGTGACAATATCATGAAAAAACATTCTCTAGAAATTAACCGGCCTTAAAAACAACATTGGAATGAGAGAAAAAAGACCCAATTGAATGGGTAGGGTAAAACAAACAGTTGTGAGATTTGAATGTGAATGAAGCGAGGAGATATATAATTCCACTCTATCCATTTCACCCCTGAAGTAAAATGGCGTTACGGTTAGATCATGATTTTATTTTAACGACTTCAAAAGTAATTTATATAACGCTTAAAATCTCCCATATTCGTGTTTACTGAGAAAATGGTGTTTTTGCCCTTGAACATACCTTTTTACGCTTATCAGGATAAAACAGGTTGAGTAAATATTTACACTAACACAACTTATATTTGAAAATCTTCGTAAATTCACTTTGTGGCGTCATTTTTAATTAAACGAAAATCGAACTTTATGTACACCACTTTTATAAACACAATTATCGACATGTTTCGAAAACAAATGTTATTTCGTCAGGATAATGTTAAATGAACGATGGAAAATAAATGATGTGATTTTTATCCTGACGTTTTTACCACGATAATCTTTATTTTAACACATCGACATGTTTCGAGAACGATGTTCTCTTCCTCTGTACTTAGAGTACATAGAGTACATTTTATGTCTTGAGGAAGAGAACATCGTTCTCGAAACATGTCGATGTGTTAAAATAAAGATTATCGTGGTAAAAACAAAGTGTTTTAATTTGTCATTAATAAAATGGTGCCACAAAGTGAATTTGAAAAATTTGAAGAAAAAATCTTTGGTTTCGAAACATTTCGATAATTGTGAATATATAAGTAGGGAACACAAAGTTATTTGTTTTCATTAATGAAGATTATATTAGCAAAACTTAATAAAAAATCTGAAACAGAAAAATCAGAAAAAGATGTGGATCCATCTGGGACTCGAACCCAGGACCTTTGGCTTTCCAGGCAGATGCTCTTACCAAAGCCGAAGGTTCTGGGTTCGAGTGCAAGATTTATCCATATCTTTTTCTGGTTTTTGTGTTTCAGATTTCCGATTGAGTTTCGCTCATATTATCTTTATTACAATTTAAGATTTAACTCATTAAGTTAAATATAAAAATAAATTTGATTTCAAAGAAAATTTGTAATGATTAATGATTCGTCAATCTTTCTACGCATTACACTTTTTTAAATATGCCACAATTTGTAAGATAAGTTATGAATATAACTACCCATTTCATTGGCACACTGTCTGAATGTATAGTTTTATGGACCATTACACGCAGCACGCGCACAATAAATTTAAGCAGATTTTAGACGTTTTTCTCGCGAACGAAACAAAAATAAACAGATAAATACAACCCTCATTTCATGCACTGTAAAATGTTCATCCCTCTCACTCCTTTCAATTTGGATGAAATGAAACAAAACGTATTTTCAGTGTGGTTTGCGTAAAATAATTTCACCGAGTTCAAGCAAAACTTATGATAGGTAAATGAAACCCTGAAAGAAAAATTATGTAATTTTCGTGGGACTTTTTCCAACTGAATTTTATTTTTGTAGTACGTTGCCGTATTTTATCAGGTATGTGTTTCAAGTAAAACGTAGTAACGTTACGTCCAATATTAGGTTTACGGCATCATTACGTAGCCTCGAAAAAAAGATGAGTGGGGGTAGTTGGTTAAAGGGGTAGTTAGGCGAATGGCCAATTCAACTTTGCTTCATTAACTTTCCGCACGGTGCGGTGCGGTCGTAACGTTGTATCAATAAGGTACTTTTTTATGCATGCTCTTTGAATTGGGGGTAGGTAAGCAAATAATGTAAGAGCCACTTCGGTGTACTGATATATTTTTATTTAAAAAACCTAAATATATAGATCACATAAAATATTAAAAAATTACCTTCAACCCTCTCCCATCAACCTTAAAATATACTCTAATTGGGGATGTCATAGTTCCACTGACTTTTGGCAGCCGTAACTCTTGTGCGTTGTTTCCAAAAAAAGGAATACATATAAAATTAACAGCAAACAATGATACGCACATCATTCCGTCAATTTGACAGATTAGAGTAGAACACAGTTGATTTCGGCAAGAATAATACGAAGTTAATAAGAAAGAATCATTCCAGAGGTGAAATAGTTTCCCGTTTTTGAACTAAAACTTCTTTACGCACGCTTGACTTGGGGGGTAAGCTGGCGAATGCGTTACGAAAAGTGTAGTCGAACGTTACGAATTGCGAGGCGAACGGGCTGTATCACACTGTGGGAGCAAGAGAGAGCTCTTCCTCTCATAGCCAGTGCATAAAATATTTCAGTCAGTATTTTGAAATACCAGTGACGCGCCAAACGCGGGGGAGTGCGGACGACGATGTGCACGGCTTGATCGAGTAAGGCGAATGATAATAAATTTAATTAAATATTTGTAGAAAAGAATATATGTATATATTTTATACATATAAACATACACGTAGATGGAGCTAAAGAAGTTTTACTTCAGTCGTGTGGTCTAAAGCACACTTATATTTTTTTTGTAATACTATGGGAAAAAACATTATCCACAGTTATTAATAACATTATTCAATAACAATAGGTTCTTTTCGAAACAGCAAGATATAATTTTTTTAATTATTAGCATAATGTATTATTTAAAATCACATACAAACACCTTATGAATCGTCATTCTACATGTTTACTCCAATATAATCTATTAGCTTCCTTCAACTTAAAAAGTGCCCATTATTTTTTGAGAAACGTCAACGTCACAATGTTGTTCTCCCAATATTTTTTTTTTTGGTTATTTTTATTATGTTATAAAATTATTAACATTGTTTTTTTCTGGTGCGATTAGAAATTCAAATATAAACAATAATAAATACAATGTAAAGAAACAATAAACAGAATACACTTTTTCAATAATGTATTTTACAGCGTAGTATTTACGTCAAATTTATTAATTACACTATCCCCTCCCATTGGTTGGGCAAAGCATATTTTCCCTTTTAGTGTATATTATAATAAATACGCCGCAGTAAAGTACCAAAAATTTAATTTTTAGATTTATATTGGCCTCGCAAGAATGTAGGGAAAGCCGTAAAATGATATAATAAACCCGGGCCGTGAAACTTTTTTACGGGAAATAATATCATTTTCGTAAAAAATTGTTTTACTGCATAAATGATACGCTATAAGGCATAATGGAAGATCCGGAAAAGCCGCTATTCACAACACTATACAAAATTAAGTTTACTCCTGGAAACATTGTACTGAAAGTCGTAAAGTCTCGCTAAAGCATTATTTATACCTGGTTTAAAATTTTTATCAAATAAATTGGCTGCTTAAAACCTGTTTTATACGATTTTACCCCTTGGTCCAGTAGGCGACTTTTGTTGATATTTTATTTTTTATACTGACGAGTCGTATTTTTTTTTTTTTCCATTTTTTATACCGACAGCTCGTGGTGGAATAATAATAATAATATTAAATTTATATAATTTAATTAAATAATAGAAAAGCTAATAGCCAGAGCTGCATAAAATAATTTGCAAGGCAGACAGAAATATTTCACCTTTAAATTTATACGACGAGAATGCCAACATTTTTATAAATACCAACCAGGAATTATTAGATTTCTGGTCAAATAAAATTATTCACGGAAAACACTTCAATTATCTCAACCAAACGTATGTTGACAAACTTTCGTCAAACAAATGGTTGAGTATTGGAGAGTTGACCGCAAATTGAGGCAATAGACTGGCTCGTAGACATAGATGTCTCCCTTTGACGTCCCCCCCCCCCCCCCACCATACGAACGAAGAAAATTATGCCTGTAGTAGGTAATTAAGAAAATATGGTATACAATTTTTAACATTGTATATGAAAATGCCGCAATCGAAAAAGCATATTGAAATTCATTTTTATTCTAACATCAACGGTAGGAAAATGCAGTCATATCAATATATTTTTTTTTAAAGTTTTTTTTTAAGTATTGAAATACCCAAAATGATTCCGTACGTGCAAACAGTATTTCGGTCAAAAGGATTCATATATTCGATTTCGTTTCGTAGAATAATTCTTTCCTTGGGACGGGTTATACAGCCATAAAATGATGAAAGTGATATATTTACAAATTTAATCTCGGCAGAGAATAAGGAATTCCACTGCCTTTTTTTATTTTTATAAATATGATCTTCTTAACTTACTTACCTTACTAATACAAGTACGGTTTTTAATGTTATAGTTAATTTTAATAGTTTAAATAATTTTCAAAGTTTTAATATTTTCGAGTCTTCCGAAATCTCACAAAATCTTTGGATGTCGCTCTATTTTGTATGTGGATTGAGACGTTATTTATTCCTAAGATTAATAGTTTTTAATATTGAAGAATATCAGGTAAATTGATAGCATCTCGTCACAAATGTTATTGTACTGTACCAAAGAATAAAAATACACCCATTACCGCACCTGATAAATAATTTACCGATGTTCTAAAATCTGCATTACTACGAAAGAAATGGTGTGACGCCCTCAAACTAACCATTAGAAAAATACTCAATTATTATATTTATTATTTTATATATCGACCGGTTTCGCTTCGACCAAGCTTCGTCAGGATATAATAATAACAAAATACTAAGACAGAGTTGTTGGTTATATATAGGTTGAGAGACAGAGGGAGAAAAAATTTTACAAAGGGATATAATTAGAGAGAGACAAAACCATTTGAAAGAGATACAATTGCTAATTAATAAGTGGAAGAAGACAACAATAATGTAATCCCAAGTAAACATACAAACAGTTAATGATATTTAGATAGAAAATAAAGGTTTGATGTATTTTACATAATAAAAGAAATTACGATAATTAAATACATAATAAAAAAATAAGAAAGTATACAGATTTAGGAAATGAAACTGAAAGAATTTGGCATTCTCAGACTTTAAAAATATTACCATTTGTTATTTCGGCTACTGGCATTATACCTAGCTCTCTCATTAAAAATTTAAGAGTATTAGATTTGTCAAAGAATTTGTATATAAAAATGCAAAAATCAGTCATTTTAAATACATGTAGGATTACGAAAGATTTTTTAAATATTTATATTGAGGGATCAGTAGGATTTATCGGTCAAATTAGGATTTCCACCGAGCCGCTGATATGAAAATATCTGAAGACGGTGAATTATTTTCCCATTTAATAGTCTGGTAGGTTAACATGTTGTTCTTGTATTGTTTTGTATTAATTATACTTATATAGTACACTTGCATAGCGTGGATTTACTAGATGATCATTGAATAGCGGAAAACAAGTTAAAGATGGGGCTATAAGGTGTATTTTTTTTATTCGATAAATTAATTTGGTTATTAAGTAAAAATTCTGGCATATTTGTATTTAATGATTTTCTAATTTCTAAAGCTTCTAAATATTATATAGACATATCACTCATGTAGACTGGTTGTGATCTCAGAATCAGTACATTCAGTCGTACCGACCAAACGGTCTGTTTGAATGTCATGGTGTTTAATTAATTTTTAAATGACGATTTATAAATTCTACGTTTAATAATGTATGTTACATATTCCGAATCACCGTTTATTGACATTAACGTATATATTTTGGCCATAATATTTTTCACTAAAGTTCCTCATTGGATATTTTAGATCGGATAATTTTAACCTTTATTCGACATCCGTTCAGGGTTCAAAATTAAATAAGTTTTGTTGTCGCGTTGTCCCATGTCAGTTATTTATTTGAAGGCTTTCGAGGGGTAACAAGTTGACCGTGAAATTTCCTGAACCAGATCGCCCAATAACTTTAAATGAAATCATCTCGACTATCGTAGTTTAGTTTCATGAAACGCAGATTATCTGGAAAGTAAACACGTAAGCTAATAATATATTTGGTCCTTCTTAAAGACTCAAATATGTGATATTTTATGTGCATTTCTAAAATGTACTATTAACTGAATGTTGTAGAAACTCGCTTTATAGTTTAGACAATCAGGCAACGAAAATATTCAAATAAAATATTTAAGTATGATAATTCTTTAAGGTTTTTTTTCAAATGACCTGACCAAAGGGATCTCAGATCTTATTAAAAAAATTACTTTATTAGAATTTCTGTAAATAATCTAGATTTATGCCAGATTTAAATACGGAAAATTTGTCTGATGTTTGCAACAACTAATATAATTTTGAAATATTTAAATGTCCCGATTAAAGCACAAATACATATAATAGATTTTTTTTTTTAAATTATAGAAAATTATTTATTATTTTATTACCTTTTTGAACCTCCAAATAGAGAGTGAGTAAATTTTTTTTCAATTCCTATAATTTTATTATTTAACACATAATTGGCTTATATCTAATTGTATTCATATTTAAATTAGATACAACATATTTTAAAATCCATTAAAATGGATTAAAGAAAACAAAGGTGCACAACTAACGCCTTTAGGAGGCACTAGGGTAGTGTTCTTGTCTTCAGAAAGTATGGGAGATGTCAGAAGTTGGAGGTATTATTAATATAATATAGTATTTTATGTTAAATACGTAGCACGGTAGCTTTCTTGGGATTTTTTCTTAGATCGTCATGAACAATCATCACTCCTCTAAATTTCGTGTATATACATACATATATATATATATAATAAGATTATAATAATATTCTTATATATATATATAAGAATATTGAATCTTCACGAATCGTAAAATTGTTGTACATATTCCTGGTTAGAAGCCTAATCGAACATAACTCAATAGTCTGGTCGCCCTTCTACAAAATTCATATCCATAATATTGAAGGAATTCAAAGAAAATTTCTAAGATTTGTGAATTTTATACTTAACATCCCTTTAGAGCACATAAATGAACTATCATTAATGAATATTTTAAATATTTCAACTTTAGAAAAATTACGAAAAATAACCGACCTAACCTTTTTATTCAAATTATTAAACTCTAAATTTGATTGCCGTGAACTCTTGCATTTAATAAATCTACATGTACATACATGAACTACTAGACAAACATTAACATTTTATATACACACATCACATCTATAAATTGCATTCCCCAATACAACTATTACATAGTCTTGGTAACCAATATTTAAACAATATTAATGTATTTGACAATAATTTGAATTTGGCAAACTTTAAACACCGTGTGTGCGAACAATTTGTACTATTCATAAACTATTGTAAATACCAATATTATACATTTTTATTAATACCTATTATTGTTGATTTGTAGGATAGTAGCAGGCTATCTATTTTTACTATATTTATATTCTGTATAACCTAAATTTTGTCAACTCATATTTTATCTAACCTATATTATGTGTCTTTATATTTTCTGTTACTTTCCTGTATTTTATTCACTTTTAACTCTTCACTGTAATTAATCAAAACATGTATTGCTTTATGAATGTAAAAGCCCTATGGGCGTTTAAATGAAAATAAATAAAATATATGTGCTTTCTATAATGACATTATAAAATATATTTATAAAGATAGATATACTTTTGTGAACATATACCACAAAGAAAAAAAATGCAGGTACGTACATAAATTAACGAGACGTGGTTCAAGATGGAAACCGCTTCATCTGCATCAAGTGCTCATTAGGATGCGTGCTGAGCAATTCAGAGTAATGACTATAATGACAATATTTTCTAAAACCCTTACTAATAAACAGGGTTAAAAAAAATTACAATCGATAAAACGGTGCACGTGAAAACCTTATTATAATAATCAACTAAAATAATCTAAACTGATATTTAATGGCCATTAAAACATATACACGTTGTTTATACAGCGACATATGGTAGTTTATTTGTTGTATAAACTTGAATTTTTTTTTCGATTTTCGGAATATTTCGAAGGTATTTAATCTGTGCCATAAATTTCTTGTTTTGTAGATATCGAAAAAAACTATTTTTAGTAACCAGACATAAATAATGTTTAAATTTGAAGTGTATATGAAAAAGTTGAAAAAAATGATGTCAGAATAAACAGATTCAGTCGTACCGAATGCGAAATTTTGAAAACTAATTCCCTCTATTTAATAAATGTGCAAGAAAGCTACCACTTCATTTCAGTTATTATTCAATGTGTTACTAAAACATAGTTTATCGGTTGGAAAGATTTGTATTTGTTAGTAAGGCTGTTAATGTTTACCTACAACTCTAAAATATAAATTCATTATACGTTAATAATTTTTTACAATCGTAAGATAATCGAAAGATAATCGTAAGATAATCGTAAGATAATCGTAAGATAATCGTAAGATAATCGTAAGATAATCGTAAGATAATCGTAAGATAATCGTAAGATAATCGTAAGATAATCGTAAGATAACTGTAAGATAATCGCAAGATAAGTTGGTAACTATATAAATATGTTTATCCTTGGAAATGTGTTTTTTTTGTTTCATTGATAATTTTTATTTAATGTTACATTTCGTTTTGTACACACTAAATACCGGCTACTGGAGAAGTTGGCTTCATTGTTGATTCGAAGCTCAAATTCTTATTTAAACTATTTAAGGAAGAGAAATTTCATCAGCAATTGAATAAACCCTTTACCCCTTTCACCGCATCGGTTCGGAAAGCAATTTTGGGAATCAAACATCCCAAATGACCCCACATAAATAAAATACTGACCCTCCCCTGTCAAGTTTCACTATCATGGAGATTTATGGAATATCTCTGAGGAGATCTTGGCTATAGCTGAGAGTAAATACTCGCCGTTTTCTTTTGATTGAGGATTATTGATAATACAACAAAGGAAAGATAACAACCAGAACTTGAACAAAAATTCTTATTATTTTGCTAAGCAATACAAGTTATATCATTTCATGGGGTTATTATAAATAATCGTTTTTACTTTGAAAGAATTGGTTAGGGACGGCGATCAATAAACATATTTTGATCTTTACCAGTTGAGAAACAAAATTTTGATTAATTGCAATAAAATTTAGTCAATCGGTCAAATCAACTGATTCAAATAAAACGTTCATCAAAATTTGTGGATATAAATGAGAGTACGACCTCTACAGTACGAGCTATAAAATATTGTTATTACAGAATCGAACTTTTCAAGGGGCGAAAATCATAAACATCCCAGTAGTGACCATATTTTTGGCACCAGAAGGTTTTGACAATGCTTTAAATAAACTACGACATCAGTTGTAGATGTACATTGACCACTGAGGAGCGCACATTGAAATAACTAGACCCAGCGCAGAAAAGTAAATATCGCAAAGTAAGGCAAAAGTTTGCAGCGCAATCCAATATGGGACTTTTGCAAAATCTGAATGTTCGTTTTTAAACTAGCCGCATGGCATAGCAACGCTAACATTGAGATAGTTCGATAAATTATAATGTTTAACTAAATAATGTTAAAGTTTTTGACTAAATGTTGTAACAAAATATTCAATTTTGTTAACAAGCCCGAACTTTTCATTAATGTTTGGTTAACTTTTTTACGTAGCCAGCAATCTGCGTGCCATTGTAAAAATGCATGTAATTCGTTGGGAGATTGTTTTCGAGGATTGAATAGTGATGTTGCAAAGCGATTTTCTTATATGTATACAGTTAGATTAATTTATTGACAAATCACAGCAAGTGGGACGGTTACGACAGATTGGGTTGTTCAACTTTCCCTGATTGGCTGGTCTATTAATTTGAATTTCTAAGGGTAGAAATAAAATAATGAGTACAAAACTATGGTTAACTGAATTTTGAACGGCTTCACAGACTCGCTGGTATGATACATATATAAAGTAACATGTGAGACAATAGAGGTTACACGTAGGTACACGAGTTAAGGCTAAATAATACTTCGTGCTTAAATTCATCGCAGAACTGGAACATATTTACATTTCCTGCGAGGCAGTTAATTAACCTAGTAAGTCTTCCCAGAGGCATCAGCATTTTTAAGTTAGTTCTGCGCCCGGAAAGAATCAGAAGCTTTGGCGGCCTCGCGTGAAATTATCAGGTATGCATAATCCTATTTTAGCCAGAATATCTGGTATTGATAATAAACCGTTTAAGAGCTTATAAGTCACCATCAGTAATGCAACATTCCCCCTACAACCAAGTCTGCAGATACCCAGCATCTCCAGAATAAATGCTATTTGAAATCGCCCTTGGTAAAAACCGAACTCTCTCATGTAGAGATATCGTTTTTTTTTAAATATATTTTCTTGACTATCGGGACGTAGACAGTGTCCTCGGGTACCCATGCCTCCACTCTACTATTCAGATATCCAGTCTCGAGAATGCTACGCACTAAGCTATATCAATGCACTATTAGAACTGCAGGGTTGGTAAACTCCCTTGTATTGTGCATGGCAATACCCAACATTTTGCTGGCTGATTATAAGCGACGTTGTAAGAGCATGTTTTTAGATTTTCACGGCCAAAAGCATTTTCGATGTTTGTTTTTGGGGTGTTATGCCGTGTTGCGCTACCTCCTTCTTTAGCCGACGTTTCGGACAGCGTTGAAGTGTCCATCATCAGGGCAGATCCGGCAGACACACCGTCGGATCTGCCGGATCTGCCCTGATGATGGACAGGCACACCGTCGGATCTGCCGGATCTGCCCTGATGATGGACACTGCAACGCTGTCTGAAACGTTGGCTAAATAAGGAGGTAGCGCAACACGGCATAACACCCCAAAAACAAACAACGAAAAAAGACGTTGTAAGACTTCTTAAGTCTGCCTAAAAATTATAAACCATCGAAAAAAAAATTTAATAAGGAATCATACAATGTGTCCAAATAAACGTCACAAATAGGCGCTCCGCTGGCGAGGCAACTGAAACCAAAATAAAACTGGCTGGTTTCTATGTCTTGATTGGTCAAAAAGCTTGTTTAACCATAGACGAAGAACAATCAGCTGACAGCTGGCAACTAGCAACGGCCGGCCACGGCAATCAGCAGTGCAAGTCGCCAGTCACTGCTTACGTTACCATTGACAACGGGTTTTTGAGTGATTGTGTAATATGCGGACCATCACATTGTCATACAAAGATTGGCAGTTGAGAGTTTTCAGTTGCCTCAGAGGGCGGATCGCATAACTATGACTATTCTTTTTTCAAACTTTCTTCGGGCAGGTAGGTAATATGGAAAAAAATGGCAATAAGAAAGTCGAAATAAACTTGACAATTTTACATTTGAATAATATCTTGAAACGGAAACGTAACCCACACACAAGTTAACAGACAGACGAGGAAATGCAAAATGGTAGAGATAAAATTGGACAAGCACAAAAAATTACTATTATTTCATAACGTTACAGACTTACACAACAAATTTATGATATTCTGTTCTTGGAATTCCAGGGTTCTTATTTTTATGCATAAAGAATAGCTTTGTTGATTTGTTTAAAGATTTTGTTGATTTATTTAAAGGAGAATTTACTATTATCCTGAACGACTCGTACTACCAGTAAGACCTCCGTTTATATCGCTACGTCTCGTAAAACCTGAAAATAGCGTAAATTTGTTTGTAGATTGATAAGAATCTGTTCCTAAAACATGGGCTGGATTTGTAAACTTCTGTTTTATTTTTTGCTTGCCAGACAAGATACCGTAAAAATGCCCCTAGTTTCTTTGATAAATAGACCACTATTTACAAAGCTGAATTAAATTGTTAGGAGATAAAAATAAATTCACTAGAGTGTAAAAGTAAATCCGTTGTTGGAATGGCCAATAATTATTAAAATTCTATCGTGTCTACCTTTCTAGAGTCGCACGTTGTTATAAAAATGATTCTGAAAAGATAAAGAAACGATATTTCCTCAAATAAAAATTAAATTGATAATCCAAAATTTTTAAATTAATTCTACTTTCAGTCAATATAACCCAATTGGAGATGCCATAGTTTTACTGGCTCCAGATGGTAGTTGGGACTCTTGTGCGGAATTCACAAAAAAAAACTATAAAAAGGCACGGCGGGCAATATGCATGAATGTTTGAATTCTTTTTGTTTGTGGTTTCTAGGCTGCTGATGTTAGTCATATTATAAAATAAGAGTATTTCAAATTTGCAAAAAAAAATTAACACATTTCATATGACGGCCGGCGTAGTCCAGGGGCAAGGCTTTCGAGTCCCATTCCGAAGGTCACTGATTCGAATTATTCGATTCAAATAAATTTTATTGAATTAATTTGTTAAATTAATTAAATTTATTAATTAAAAATAATATATACTATATTTGCGGCACGTTCCAGAGTGGAAGATACTCTCAGTATCGCCCTGGTGTAAGAACACCTTTCAGAATTGAAATGGCTTTAGCCTTGTTTAGTGACTAGATCTGAATAGCCAGGTACTTCCCCACCTTCCTCTTCCTCATCTCCTTCCCTTCCCCGCTTACCTTCAGCCTCACAACATACCCCAATTGGGGATGCCATAGTCTCACTGGTTCCAGATGATAGCAGTTGGGACTCTTGTGAGGTGTTCACTATAAAAATAAAAAATTTCGCTTAGGTGGTTACCTTTTGACTAATTAAGTAGGTATATATCCCTCCTACTGCAGTACAAGGCGATGGGTCGAGAAAGTCCGGCTGAAGTGATCAAAAGATCTCCAACCACAAGTCTCTCCCGATCTGGCCTGCTACGCAGAAGGTGGTCAAACGCATCCGCCGCCAAGACCTAAACAAACCTCACCCCCATAAATCTGGGCACCTCTGCTAAGTCACCGGACGCAGCGAACCACTTGGGGTGACCAAGGGTAGGGGTGTTGGTTATTCAATTAATGATAACCGCCTCTAAAATTTGTAAATTAGCGTGTTTTAAATTTTATGAATTGTTCATAATTCCAAGTTCACAAATGATAAAAAAAACCAATAACTTAGGGTTAAATAATTGTTGTTTATCGATTGTCTAAAATTTAAAACATATTTATTAGTAAGGGTGTGTAATATATACCTACATTTGCTATTCCTGACCCAGTTGCACGTTTAACCTTTTCAATTTGAAAATTACTTTAACTCTTTCAATACCACTGTTGTTCTTCAGGAATATGAAATATTAAATTAATGCCTATCTCTTGGGGTTGTGTAACAAATAGCTTCGGATTTTACGTATCGCTTGTGACTTATATTTATTTAATTTCTACGGTAAAATATACCATAAACAGTAGTTACATGACACAATTAGAACCATAAGAAATTATTAGCAATCATTTTAAAAGAAGAATAACAAATTAACTGTGGCATTTGATTGTGAAATGACATCAGAGATATGAGCAAGAGATGCAAATATATCCAAATTCTATAGTATAAATAAGGTAAACTTAGATTGAATTAATATTGATCGAAAATATAAGATAGCATGGCCCTCTTGTACCTACTTTCCGTGAAGTTAAATCCGCTACATCAGCGTATCTATTACTAACTGCATGCAACCTAGGTAAAAGCGAGTTTTTGGAATACTCGATCCTGGTGTTGTTGCATTTAAACAGTACTTTATAACGAGTAGCTCTCGAAGGTATATGAAATATTCCATATTCCACATGGTATCTATTTTTCTGCCAGATTGCAATCCTTATTGGCGGTCTCCATGATCGATGGATAAGGCTCTCGACGAGCAAACTGGAGGTCGCGAAAAATCCCGGCGTGCGAAAGTAAATTTTATGTGATTAACTTGTGTTTATTTCACAATGAGGTAATTTAAAAAAAAATGTGTAGTGCATTTACAGCACGATAAAGATAGATCTGCTCCTCCTCCCCACTACCTTCAGCCTCACAAAATACCCCGATTGGGGATGGCATAGTTTCACTGGCTCTAGACGGGAGCAGTTATTCTATTTCATATACTCATATTCTAAAAAAATACCGCAAATATAGTGACAGATCCCAAATCTGCGCTGCGGTCTTGCTTGGTCCGTAATTTTTTTTTTAAGGCGTCTTTATATTTATTAATCTTACATCATAAATTTTTTTTTTTAAATAAAATAATAAATTGTTTATACGTTTAGCCTAAACCTTTTTTGGCCTTTCAAACCTAAAAAAAATATTTTTATTTTTAATTGAGCAAATAGATTATTATTTTGAAACACAACTGCGGTGCTGAACGAGTTAAATATTCTGTGAGTAATCGACACCTGCTAAATTAATTGAAATTCTGTTAAAATCATGAAGTTAATTCAATCTTTATCCAACAGAAGGCTTTTTGCTGCATCACGGTTTAATCGTGGAATTTCCAGAAGTTTACCATTTCCCATTTAGCTCGTCCACTGAATAAATAAACCGGAGTGAGTTTGATGTTAGCGTGACCGTATAACCAAAGTCAGATCAATTTTTCCTTACTTATAATAAAATTGATTTAATATTTTCGAATATAGATTTTATCTTTTCAATACAAAACCTAATTCCATAAGTCTGTCTGAGACGTAGGAGTCGAAAGGTTTTATATTTTAAATGTAATCAAATTTCATTCAAATGTGGATTACATATACTCGTAAATCTTAGATCATACAACGTACGACTTTGAATACACTTACAATTAGAAGGGAATTGACTGATCTAATGTGCTTACAAAAAATAATTCACGGCCTCTTATATGTCCTAGCTATGTTGTAATAAATATTCCCAATTCCCATTATTGAAGACACCATGACATGTTTCACCAAAAAAAATCGCCTATTTTAGCCCTCTGGTTCAAATGTGTCGAATATATAATCAGATATTTTCGTCAATAATCCGTATGGATTCAGAAAAAAATGTTCTGCGATTGATTTGAAAGTATATTGTGCTAATTATATTATTATTAGTTGTGTCTCTCGTGTCTCTTGTGTCTCTTGCCACTCTTTGGAATATTTGTCCTTTCGGTGATTTTTATGTATCGTTATAATTCTCTTTTTTTTTCTTTTTTTTTAAATTTTATTTAGATGCAAATATTACTCTTTTCCGATTAGATTTATGTACCTAATTATTTGTACCTATTTGTGAATTAGCTGAGTTTTTATAACTGGATGTTCGTTCTCACGTGAGTAAAAATATCTGTAAAACCCCAGCAATAATAAATTAATTAATCAAATGTTAGAATGCTGATGTAGGTGTGAGAAAATGTGAGGAAATGAATCCTTTTCAAACATCAACTTGATTTTATGGACAGATTATCAATTTTACTGGTATGCCTGGGTCGATTATATTATTTGACGACTTCGGTGTAGTTTAAAATCAGTATGGAGGTCATATCTAGGAAATACCAATTCAGTGGGCCCGTCACTTGTGTCTGGTCGTGACGAGAGGCGCCATTACTCTTGCCGCCTATTATGCCGGCGGCCATTTTTCTTTTATGCCATTTACACGGTTCCGGTTGCATTTTCCCGCCTTGTGCCAACCCCTTCCGTAACGTAATTCCGGATGTCATGTGATCGAGGCTAGATTCATCATTCTGTTACAGAAGTTTGTTTAGAAGGCATTGAAATGTTTGTTAAGATTTGCAAGAAACAGAATATTGAAAAACATGTTTTTTTTCTTACAACATGCAATTATATATTTGATTATTTCACAATATATTTTTCAATTTCCCAATTCATTTTACTATAATATCATTTTAATATATGTACTTTTCCTATGATTTGGAAGATCACACTCTTTAGAGAATTAATTCACACTTCCAATTACCTTCCTTTTATTGTATTGAACCTAAAAAGTAATTAACCTTTATATACAAATAACCATGTTTGTATCAATTTATGTAACTCTACGTCTGTCTCGACACAGGTTTACCCTAGTGAGACAGGTATTGAAAAAAAAATAACATGTAATTATAATGTATGTATAGATTAAATAATAATAATAAAAAAACAATGTTATACGAAAAGGCTTTATCTCCAGATTAGACTTATGTATTTACATTTGATATATTTAAAGCCAAAATAATATTACTTAATAAGAGAATATATTTAAAATGAATTCAAGTGTTATTACGTTGTTTTAGGTCGATATTAGTTCCTAGCTAGGCAGATTGCCTGTTCTAAGGAACCAAAAGTTAAAAGATGAAAGACTGTAATCGTATTAGTGATATTTTTGTGTGTTGTTTCTTCTCGTAAAAATCTTTGTCGTTATTTTAAAATTTATTTTAATTACATACAAGACGATTCTCCATTATTGATTTTTTTCGGAATTTTAAACATGTTATATTTTAAAAAACCAAAAGTTTTTAACGAAATTAATTTTGGAAATTTTGGTATTTAAAAAAATATTTGAAAATTCTCATTATGGCACGGAATTATTTCACTAGAAGATATAAGAGCGTAATATAATACGTACATTAAGAATAAAACACTGACAATTTTTTTTTTAAATCATCGATGTAATTTATTTTCAATTTTTGGCAATTGTTCATATTTCAATAATTATTTTTTTGTTTCCAACTACTGGTAAATACATTTTAACTGAGAGGACTCTTTGCTCACGAAATAATATTAATTTTAATAAAAAAATGTACAGATGAAAAGAAAGTGTTTTGGTTTTCTAAGAAGGTTTCTTTCATTTTTTAAAATTACATAACTCTAAAAATCCCTACTTACTGTAAAAGGGTATTGAAAACCTATTTAGAAAAAAGTTTTAAATCTTTGAAATACCGAAATAAAATAATTCAGCAATACAACAAGTGTACCATTTATTTTTTATTATTTGATATTGAGCTCTATTGCTGTAAGGGGTATAAAATAATTTCAACAATATTAAATCGTTCAAAAACAGCTGAAGAATAATGTCCCATATAAATTACAATCTGTCCAAAGTACAAGGAAAGGGTACGCAACCTGAATTACAATGAACCTATTCTCGTCCCGCGCAGAGCCTAAAGTCTTTGGAAGTATTCCTGAAATCCTGGTACCCACCCCTTACCCCACACAGCCTTTCATCCCCCTGACTACTTCCCCTAGCACAAGCAGTAAAAGACCATGGAAGTACACTGCAGTGGAATACCAATTTCTCGAAACGTGAATATTAATATTTTATACATTATTCTGTACAGTGTACATACATTACATGGGAACACATACATTATTATTGCTTACCTCTTTGTTCGTTGCAATACGTCATTCGTTGGCATATCTGTTTGGCCAAAAAATTTCATTGCAAAATTCAGAGTCTTATAAAAATGTATCCTCTGAATCGTATTCATAGATTTTTGTCGTTAAAATTTAAATCATAATTTATATTTTAACAGCAAAAACGATTACTGGTAGTGTATTTTTATAGGTTGCCTTTAAAAGACTTTCTTAACGCAAGAAAATAGGTAAATTAAATTTTTATTTCTACATACTTTATCCCTTTACAGGATACAATTATGGAATTTGACAGAAATTTGGGAAAATTGGCAGCTGGCTAAAAATCGAAGGTTGGAGGATGTCTCCCGTCTCTTTTTTTTCCCATGCGAACCCGTAACACTCTGTTTCACGTTGACTGCAAATTGGAAGAAACCGTCTGCCGTTAGTACCAACCGAGGAAATGAGATGGTGATATTGAAGTTGTTGTGTTAATAAAAGAGACAGAAGACAACGTGAAACAGAATGTTACGGGTTCGCACGAGGAAAAGGGAGACAGGAGACAATAGCCAGTTGCTAACAGCCGGCTGTTCGCAGCACCGTGTGTGGAGCCCATTACGCAAAAACCAATAATATGAATAATGTATGAATAAAAATGTATTTATCTTAAATTCAATTTAATAAGGTTTATTATTAAGTTCTGCAAGTGTATATATAATAAATAAACATTATTAAATTTAATTTAAATTAAATTTCAAAAAAATTAAATGGAGTTCTACGAATTAAACACAAAAACAATAAACAATAATGTATAAGTCAAAGATAACAAAGAAAACTTCCCCATCGGTATGATCAAAACCCTGTTAAAGAACAGTGATTAAATAACAGTAAGTAAATAATATAAAAGAGATTAATATAATAATGTTTTAGAGGCGCCATTATAAATGCAATCCATTAATTTTTGAACTCACGATTTAGTATTTACAATTCCATTACAATGCTGATAAAGCTATAACAAGAAGAACAACAAATAAAGGAAGAAATCTCAAAAAGATGTATTTTAAGGGAGTTTCAACTTAAAGGTGATTAATGCCATTTAATCCCCGCCGACGGGCAAATGTTTCTCTGGAAAATAACACTTAATAATCTGAAACACCCCACCGCAGGGAAGTATTACTAGGGATGAAAATGATTATTTTTCAGGAAATACTGAAATTTCTGCACTTTTCAGTGTAGCCAGCGCGAGGAGCAAGAAACTAAGTTTAAAAAGCAAGAATCATTAATGCTCTTTGAGGAAAGTTTAGATAGCAAATGTTTTTCTAATGTTAATTGCTCTCATTTTGTTTAAGAAGAATATTTCATCCGTAAAAATGATACCTACTATCTTTCGTTTTATAAAATTCAAGCGTTTTATGTGATTTTCAGTTCAAATGAATACGAAATACGGCGAGATGTGATAAAATGTAAGAGTGGTTAATTTTTATTAACAGTTTTGCCATTTTTAACCAGTTTTTTGGCTCCATTTGGTGGCTAAGTATAATATTTTTTTTTAAAAAGAAAGACAAACATTCCCGGGTTACGAATAACCCAACGACATTTGAAAATCTACTACCGCCACACTAAGCGGAAGATGTTGCTTTTGTTGTAATGGAGGACTTAGGCAGTCGAGGAATCGAATACGGAACGCCTGAGTGGGACCCAAATGCGATGCCCACTCAACCACTGACCGGTCAATAATTCTAAGTAGGGTTTTGACCGGAGGCTAACTCGCAAACTCTTATCCCAAATACAATGCAAATAACATAGCGTTACCGGAACCTTCAAAAATATGATAAATTAAATCTTATGAACTAGAAAAACTTATTTGCAATACATTTTAACCACCTGGAGGATGACATGAATTCATATAAGTATTATCTACCATGTGTTTATATTTTTACAAATAGAAAGAGATCAACCATTTTTGTGCCTCCGTGGTCGAGGGGCTTTCGACTCCCAAGCCGGTTACAAAATTACGAATTGAACTCGGCGTAGGCAAATAAATATTTTTTGATTAATTTGTCTTTTTTCACAATACATTAATTCAAAATAATAAATAGTATGTTTGCGGCACGTTCCAGAGTGGAAGATTAAACAAAATGATAAAAGCAATTAAATAATTGGGAAAACATTAAAAAATAATGTTTTCTTGAGATTCCATTTCATTAATTTACATACAATCTATCCTACATTATTTCATTAATTTACATACAATCTATCCTACATTATTTCATTGATTTACATACAATTTATCCTACATTATTTCATTAATTTACATACAATCTATCCTACCTGACCCCTTCTTAAGTGGATCTATAAATTTATTTCTTGTGATCTTTTTGTTTTTTTTTTGTTTATTTATTGAATCTATATATCATAAGGTTTACATTTTTTGGCCTTGCCTGTCTCACTAGGAAGTCCTGTGTCGAGACAGTCTAGTTTACAAATATTTTTTAATTATTATATGAAAAAAAAAATTCAATAAAGCAAAAATTTTCAGGTTGGTAGGTAGTGGTAACAATAATGAGATATACGATTATATTTGGGTGAGGTGACTAATTATTGCACGACCTTTTTCGATGATCCATTGTTTGATCAGGATTTTGTATCAGGATTATGTCTTGTTTTGTCAGGTAGGTTATTGTATTACTTTCTCTTCCCTCCGTCTATTACCACTAGAAGCTATTGCTTTTAATACAAAGTTGTGACTAATAATTGCAGTCTCCAGTTTCATTTTTCAACTGCAGATAGATCGTACATACTGTAAGCCCGAACACGAGCGTTACATTTGATTTATTAATGACGCATGCTACATAATTAACTGTGAAACTAACAACACAGTTACAATTATTATGTTTGTATTACTAACAATACAATTCGACCAGTTTCTATTATTTTATAGTTAAACATACCCAATAGGAACATGGTTGGGTTATTAAAAGTAAAAAATGAAAATATTAAAATTAAAGGTAAAGGGTTATTCCCGAAATAGGTTCATAATCGACAAAGTTCTACTCACAGAATCCATATCAAGATAGGGTTAAATTCAAAGAAAAATGTTCAAAAAGGAGTCCGGGTCTGGCAATACATTTTTTATTATTCCATCCTGTTATTTATTGTTAACGAGAACTTTGTGGGTACTTTATTCGTAGTCGGGGGTATAACTCTAAACAGGCTCATAATCGATCAAATATTTCCAGATTTATACAATATGTAGATATGGGTACATTCATAGAACCGTCTTCAAAAAATAGTGACATTGGAAATAGATTATTTCAGTTCTGAGAACACGTTTCTGTGACAGTAAAGTTATCAGTCGTAGCCTACCTGCAACTTACTTTGTGTCTGTGTAGGTCCATCGAAGACCTTTCTGAGAGTTGCTGTAAAATATTGTATAATTTTTTCACAAAATCTAGAATTTGACTCACTTTTTGTCGAGTCCACAAAAAAAACATTTATTCTTACCCCCAAATGCACACTGGGGTGTTTGATAAAAAATATTGCCAAAAATTTTGTAACAAAATATTTTGTCCAAGAAAACCATTCGAAATAATAATTCAGGTACGTCTCTTAACATCCTGTTTACCTTAAAATGACTTGAATACACATCCTTAATACTAAAACTTCATATTTCACGTAGTAAATCTTTTTACCCCAGATTTCAAATAAAATTACGTCGCTTAGTGATTTAATCACATTCACCACATCTACAGTTGTTTAAGTGGTTTAACACATCAAGTAGTTAAACACATCAAGTGGTTTAACACATCAAGTGGTTTAAGACATCAAGTGGTTTAACACATTATTAACACGAGATAAATATTATTTATGCGACAACTATTGACTTTTCTATTAGTCTAGGATGAATATTTTATTTATATTTTTAACTTATTGAGTAAAACCTCAAAATGTAATATTTTAATTAACAAAGACAATATTAGCGAAACTCAATTAAAAAAATATACATCAAGACACTATCTAGATAGCATTTAGTTCTGGTTTGAATCTTGTAATCATATATTTATATATATATATATATAAAGATAGCAGCCAATATAAATATTATGGTTTAGTAAAGGAGGTCTCGAGATAAATTTAACGTTATGAAATTACTTTAAAAAAAAATTTTTTTACCGATTGGTTGTTCCATTATTCGTTTCTGATGACTTTCTCTTGATCCGTGATTGATTTTTACCATAAGATTGAATCTGCATTATGCTTACACGCGACGGCGCTTGCAGCAAGTGTTCTCGCTTTGTTACGACGTGATACTCTGACGTGTGTTATTTGCCTTCGTGTAATTATCACAGTCGTCAAAGTGTTATAAAATACTTTGCTTTTCAAAATATTTCACCGTAAAATGGCACATTGTTATCTAAATAGTAGTAGTGTTCTATAAAGTTATAATAAATCGCGAAAGTTATCGCCTTGTATGGTATGTATCAAGCACGGCCATATAGTTGATCGAATCCGTTGCATATGAATTATACAAGTACCTGCGATAAAACTCTAACTGTTTAAGTTCAAATATATATAGTTATTAAAAAAAAAATGTCTTCCAGTCTTCTTATTATACCTCTTTTCACAAGGTAAAAAAATAGTAATTTACACCCATTCATATCATCAAGTACCATCTTAAATAATAACCTTAACGGCTTTGACACATAAGCTTGTTTTCACGATAATTTAACGTAGGTAGACATAGGAATGACGTATGTCCCGTACCTGAGATATTAAAGCCACTCTAGAACATTGCCTGTATCTCTAATTATTACTACCATTACGAAAGAACAATATTATTTTTCTCAAATTCTGGCCAGCTCTCTGCACAATTTACCCACTGTGAGGTCACTCGCGCACTATAGAATGTAATAATACTCCGTCAGCGAAACCCGAGAATGGAAACCTGATAAATGCCTGATAGTAATGACCGAACAAAGTAGGCCAACTCCATGTCGAGTCGAATAGTGTCTGGTGACGAGCTATATATAACTACCTACGCTTACAAACTAACTAGCCCCATGTAAGACAGTTATTATTTTCTTTATGTTCGTGTTGACTTCGAGTATAAACATTTACTTCCCTGTCTTTTTTTACATAATATTTTGCGTAAAGTTCATAGTAAAAGAAAAACCTCCAAGAACAGCCTACAAATAATATTTTTTGCATAGAGTTTATTGTCATAAAAAGTAGCTATCTACTCAGGGAGATCGGTAATTATAACCACGGCGTGGTTGAAACAACTGTAAAAACCGCAACCAGAGTATGTTCGGTATCCGTTTTCAATGCATGTATGTTTTCAGTGCATTAATCAATTTAGAATGTCTTTAATGTTCATTATAGGTAGAATTCCCGAAATTATCTAAAACCGATAATATAATCGTATATCTCCAGATTATCATCCAGAATTTTTGACGTGAGTTTTCCCAGAATATTGCGTATTTCGTTGATCGATTTACTTCTCCCTTTTTCAAAAATCCGGAACCACATAAAAGCGCTTTATTTTGAATTACATTCATCAATAATGAAATTTCCAAAATATTTTAATATTTCGAGCGCTACAATCGATGACCTCAGATGTTTTAATAAAAAAGTTCTTGGTTTTCAAATAAGTTGAGAAGCGCAATTATTACTTCTAAGTAGGTAAGGCGTAGGATCTGTATTTTTTTCATCCTGGGTATAAAAATTAAAATTGGCGCTGTATAAATGGGATGAGTTAACCCCGGTGATTATTACATTTTTAGTAATGTAGGGATGTCGGGATGATAATATTAAGTCTATTTACAGGTTTACGTTATACAATACTTTTAATGTAGTATAAATGTAACGAACGTCGAAAATAATTGAAAAATCCGTTTAAAAATATTTCTATTCCTCGGTCTCGGGAACCATTCATTGGAAAACTATCACCTCTGCCACATATCACCCCAAGTTATTCGCTACGTTTGGTGACTTATCTCGGGTTCAAGGGGTCTTCCCACCCGCTGCCTGGCGGGCAGGATCGGAAGAGGCCGGTTGGACGATACCCTTTGATTCATACGTCACTCCTGGACTCACTAACCTCCATTTTCCTGCTCACCCTACATGTCATTTTCTTTCCTTCTTTTACTTGAAACGATCCTCCGCACAGCATTTCGAAAGATGCATCTATCCTGAGGGATTAAGTTAATTTATGATGTCACTTTGTAAAAATATAGATTGGCAAAACGAGTAATAATGTATCATTTAATAAAAATGGTTACAATAAATAGCACAAATTAATTTACTTACAGAGCTTTTAAGCTGGACTGAAAAATTTAAACCTTTAATAGCTCCAATAATCCCTCTAAAAATACAAAAAAACTAAATCCTTCCAATAAACTGGTCCCAGCGTGAGCTCGTAGGGCGTCATTGACGTTCCTCCTCTTTCTTCTTATTATTAGAAAACGAAAAAGACAGAAGATATTAGAACAATGACTCAATAAAATAATAAAATGAATAAATTTAATTTAAATTATTATAAATAAACTCAGTAGCAAGACTGAATCTGATGGACGCGGCTGTGTTATATAATTGTATTTATTTATATTTTTTCACTAAAATCTATTATTTTGTAACGCCAAAATCCCCTTTTCAGTCTATAATATAATCGACAAAATATTTATTATTGTATCATTACATTAAAGCGCAACTTTACTGATTAAAGTCAAAACTGGGATAATTTATTTACAGTTTAGTAGACAAACGTTCCCGGATTACGAATTACTTGACAATAATTTTAAAATCTCGTACTACCGCCAGAGTATGCGTAAAATGTTATTTATGTAGTGGTGAAGGACTTAGCCACCAGAGGAATCGATCTGACCAAGCCATTGACCTTGATATATGTTTTACATTAGCTCCACGCAGGAGGCCCTCAGGAAAATATTTCCCCTCAAGGCCTGTCTCATCTTTGGAGATGCTGTGAGGAAAGTATTTTTAGGAAAGGAATGAAACAAATTTCTGGGAAGGAAAAGGGTAATGAGAGGTGGGTAGGAATCTGATCTACGGGTTAGTGCGCAGGAATGACAGACGTATGAATCTATCCCTCCCATTGCAGTTCAAGGCGATGTTCCGAAAGAGTCTTGCTAGACATATGAAAGGTTTCTCCGTCTCTCCCGATCTGGCCTACCAAGATTCGGACAACCTCACCCCATGAACCCAGGTATCCTTGCTAAGTCACCAAATTTAGCGAACCACTTGGGGTGACCAATACCAGAGATGTTGGTAATCCAATAAATGGTTTCTGGCGTGGCGGTTTTTTTCTTCTGTTTATACCCAGCATTAAATGGGGGTGTAGCATTTTTTCTTTGTGTTCTTTGAAAGGTATATTTACTTTAGTTAAAACGTAGTATTTTTACATTAAAATACCAGATTCTTTAGCTTATCGCTGCCCTAGCGCTTGTATGTTCAATAAACCATTTTGCAAATTTTACAGGGGACGTTTTTTTTGTTTTTTACAGGAAAATTCTAAATAATTCTCGACTTTAGTTATTTCGTTTTATACCGTATTCAAAAGACATGTATAAAACGAAATGACTAAAGTCAGAATTATTTAGAATTTGCCTGTAAAAAACAAAAAAAAAGTTCCTTGTAAAATTTGCAAAATGGTCTATTGAACATACAAGCACTAGGGCCTTTACTGTTGCGGTTTATGTACGTTTAATATTGACTTTTTTATATAAACAGCAGTAGTGTGCATTAATATCATTAAATTTTTTCCGGGAATAGCGATTGCTTACATAGGAACATTAAAATATCTGCAAATCCATAAACGTGGATCTAATCGCCAAACCGTTTCCACTGAATGATTTCACTGTGGTCTACCCATTTTAGGTCAAAGCGAAAGTGATCACGTTTTCCGCACGATCTTTGATGACCAGGCAGTTGTAAATAGGCAGCCTAAGGTCCTTGCGACCAAGTCTGGACCCAAGGGTATGCTAACAACCTTATCTGGGTTAATAAGGACACCCTGCGGCGAGGGCACGAACTGACATTTGCATCGGGACGTGCTCTGGATAATAAAGTATGAAACGCGTTTGTTTTATATTCACTGTTGAAAAAGGGTGGATTTTAAGATTTTCAGATTTTTTTTAACCGCGCCAAATTTGAGCACAATTTATTTTGCAGCAGTTAAGTATAACGTATTTTTGTAGCAGATTTTTTCGCAAGCTGTATATTTGAAATTTCAAAATGTGTGATATGCTCGCAATTACGTAATTCTTAAAATATGCCATAATGAGGAAAGTCTTTTTTTTTAATAATACTGTCAGTTAATTTAATCTTTAATTATTTTTTTATTTTATTAATCATTAACACCTGGTTAGGCATTATAATACGTTTTGTTTTGTTTGTTAGAAAAAAAAATTAAAATATTTTTATGTTAATGGTTGTTTGACAGTCTTTTTTGATAATAGAAACACTAATATAGTGTATTTTATTCATGGAAATTCTCTCTTGGAAACTATCGTCATGGAAATTATTATCATGAAAAAACACTCTCTTCATTTTGCTGGATTTTGAGCACACATGCTTTTTGGATTGTGAATTATATTTCCGAAGTGTAAAGGTTGATTTCGGAACATTTGTGGATCAATAATATCAAGAATCGTGCTGATATTCTGTACCTCAATTTTGGAATAAAAAAGGAGGCCTCCTACACTAGCAGAGAACGACAACCAAAGGTTAGTGTTTCTGTTTTTTCAATAGGAGTTGTACAGGCATCCATTATTTTATGGAATATTATTGTTCGCGCAAATAAATTCATAATTATATATTTTTGAATATTACGCTCAGAGAGATCTGGGACTATTTACACGTCTCAGACATTTTTTTGTTTTAGTACCTACGTACAGGTGTGTTTGATGACAAAGAAAACATAAAAAAGTTTTACACATGGTACATTGAAGTAAAGATGGTAGGTAAGAAGTATAGCGTTATACAATAGAGAGACATAAAAATAGTTTTAGAGCTGAAGATAATGTGTGGGTTCTTAATATATGTATAATTTCACACGTGTATGTGTAATGACGCAAATTCACTCTGTGGCATTATTTTTAATTAAATTACAACAAATCCACTTACCATTAGTTCGGTGACATCATTAAGAACTAGTCACCCCTGTCTGCAATACCTGCAACAAATACTTAATAATGAGAATGATAGTTGTTGTACGAATAATGTATTCCTTCCCGCTTTTTTGTTATATTCCCTGCTTTGACTCGATTTTTGACATGGACGCTGTTTTCTGAATAGCAATTAAAAATTAAGAACTGCCACAGAAAATGATTACAGGACATCTGAGAAATAATGTATTATATATACGGTACTATGTTATTTTTAGTGATGTAGTAGTATCCTACCAGTTCACTCAGTAACAACGTAACACAATACATCATAGTAAATTAGCTTATTTATTACTTACTATATTATCTTTCCCGCCAAACACCCACACAGAGAAATAAAAGCTTTCTTACAACTTGTTCAACCTATATTACGAAAATGATCACAACAGCGAAATACATTGATGTAGGGCGTTATTTTTGCTCATAAAACTTTATAATATTCATGAACTTCTACCACAAACAAACCTGCAATATGTTCTCCTGTCATTAAACAATGTAAGTTTTATGAAATTTCATCAGAAATAAACCTGTATTATGTTCCCCATTCATAAAACAATATAAGGTTTATGATTTTCACCAAGAACACATCTGCAATATGTTTCCGAGTTATGGAAAATTATAAGGCTTATGAATGTTTACCAGAAACAAACCTGCAATGTGTTTGCCAGTCATAAAACATTATAAGGTGTTTGAATTTTCACCCGAATTATACCTGCATTATGATCCCCATTCATAAAACAATATAAGCTTTATATTTTTTACCAGGAACACACTTGCAATGTGTTCCCCAGTTATGGAAAATTATAAAACTTATGAATGTTTACCAGAAACAAACCTGCAATATGGAAGTGGAAGATACTATCAGTATCGCCCTGGTGTAAGACCACCATTCAGAATTGAAACGTTGCTTAATAATGGCATTAGCCGCATTTAGTTACTAGACCTGAATAGCCTGGTACTTTCCCGCCTTCCTCTTCCCCATCTTCTTCCCTTCCCCACTTACCTTCAGCCTCACAACATACTCCAATTGGGGATGCCATAGTCTCACTGGCTCCAGAGGGGAGCAGTTGGGACTCTTGTAAGGTTTCTCTATAAAAAAAAATGCGTTTGCCAGTCATAAAACATTATAAGGTGAATGAATTTTCACCAGCAATATACCTGCATTATGTTCCCCATTCATAAAACAATGTAAGCTTTATATTTTTTTACCACGAACACACCTGCAATATGTTCCCCAGTTATGGAACACTATAAGGCTTTTGAATGTTTACCAGAAACAAACCTGCAATGTGTTTGCCAATCATAAAACATTATTAGGTGTATGAATTTTCATCAGAAATAAACCTGCATTATGTTTCTTATTCACAAAACAATATAAGGTTTATAATTTGTTATGGAAAATTATAAGGCTTATGAATTTTTACCAGAAACACACCTACAATGTATTTGCCAGTCATAAAACATTATAAAGTGTATGAATTTTCACCAGAAATAAACCTTCATTATGTTCCCCATACACAAAACAATATAAGGTTTATAATTTTTCACCTAAAACTCACCTGCAATATGTTTCGCAGTCATAAAACATTATAAGGTGTATGAATTTTCACCAGAAATATAACTGCATTATGATCCTCATTCATAAAACAATATAAGCTTTATATTTTTTACCAGGAACACACTTGCAATGTGTTCCCCAGTTATGGAAAATTATAAAACTTATGAATGTTTACCAGAAACAAACCTGCAATGTGGAAGTGGAAGATACTCTCAGTATCGCCCTGGTGTAAGACCACCATTCAGAATTGAAACGTTGCTTAATAATGGCATTAGCCGTATTTAGTTACTAGATCTGAATAGCCTGGTACTTTCCCGCCTTCCTCTTCCCCATCTTCCCTTCCCCACTTACCTTCAGCCTCACAACATACTCCAATTGGGGATGCCATAGTCTCACTGGCAGTGTATGAATTTTCATCAGAAATAAACCTGCATTATGTTTCTTATTCACAAAACAATATAAGGTTTATAATTTGTTATGGAAAATTATAAGGCTTATGAATTTTTACCAGAAACACACCTACAATGTATTTGCCAGTCATAAAACATTATAAAGTGTATGAATTTTCACCAGAAATAAACCTTCATTATGTTCCCCATAAACAAAACAATATAAGGTTTATAATTTTTCACCTAAAACTCACCTGCAATATGTTTCGCAGTCATGAAACATTAAAGGTCTATGAGTTTTCACAAGAAACAAACCTGCAATATGTTCGCCAGTTATAAAACATTATAAGGTAAATGAATTTTCACCAAAAATATACCTGTATTATGTTTCTCAGTCATAAAACATTATAAGATTTTTGAATTTTTGCCAAAAAGAAACCTGCAATATGTTCTCCAGTCATAAAAAAATATATTTTTTATGAATTTTAACGAGAAAGAAACCTGCAATATGTTCTCCAGTCATAAAACATTGTGAGGTTTCTGAATTTTCACCAAAAACAAACCTGCAATATGTTCCCCAGACAATATTTTAACCTTACTTCGTGGAGTTATTTGTAGATATAAGTCAAAAACATTAAATGATAATTGCTGAACATATTTGTGTTACCCATCATTGTAAGTGCATATCTCGTGGCCTAGCTCCCGCCTTAACCTGTTTGTAAATTTCATCTAACTGCACCTTGTGGTTACTTTACATGACACAAGAATAGATGACTGGCTCGTTGCCATTATGCAATTAACTAAATTAATTGTGTGATGTTCATGTTACGAAAGGAAGCGGTATGACTTTTATATTTCAAAATTTAATTAAATTTTGCTAAACATATATCAAATTTCACGTAAAGTTGGTGATACAAGCTGAAATCAGAAAATCGTCTATTATAGTCTAAAAGTAACCGGAGCGAGGATGTCTATAAATGCTAAACATCTTTTGCCCAAAGCGATTTTCTGAATTGCCTATTAAATAGTAACTTATCAAAAGTTTTTAGTATGATAATTTATCGAAAACACACATCCAAATAATAGAACCAAATTTGCTGATCAAACAATAACATTGTAACATATTTTCTGTAAATCGTGACTTTGATTGGACGGGGATCTAACTTCTCTTTATCTTGTTCTGAGATATGAGATATTTTATCCTCCACCCAGCATCTTCATAGATGACATAGGCCCTGAGACAAATTAGTTTCCTCGGGGCCTCCTGTATGGAGTTGATGTAAAAAAATGAGGTGTCAATGTATGCAAAGACGATTTCACATTTTTTTAAATTTTATTTCTATTTACCAAATTTTGATTTTGAGATTGAATCTACTGTTAAGAGTGGTTGACCAGCGGCTGAGAATAAAATTTTGCAAATGCTTGCAACTGTACAGGGAGGTTTTGATGAGAAAGATCGATTATTCCCCGTAATTTTTTTTTTAATAAAAAATTTAATATCGATTTATTTCATTCAAAACTTGCTTTATTATATACACACATTCAAGTAAGCAATTAAAATGCTCAAAACGCACGATGATAAATTATTAAATATCGTGTACTACTTGTAAGTTTTTTTTATTCATAATTATTTATGATTTTTCAATAATGTCTAAACAAAATAAGTGGGTAAAAAATTTTTGAAACATTTTAATTTGTAAGACCTTAAATAAATAGAAAATGTGAGGTGTTTTTGTCACAAAACACGTTCTCGGATTTATTTTTGAATGATTTTAATTTAACTAAGATTTAAAAAATTAAAACTGTGTTGACTAGATTATGCATTGATTTATTCCGTTGTATGATTATATAAATAAGTAAAAGATACAAGTCCGTAAACTTCTAAGTATAAATAATGTAGAATTAGATTAAACTAATTTGATGGAAAATATTTGATAGCATACTTAGTCCTCTTGTACCTACCTTCCGTGTAGTTAAATGTCTACCACATCTGCGTATCTATTACTAACTTTATGCAACCTAGGTACAAGCGATTGTTTGAAATACTCAGTCCTGGTATGTTGCATTTAAACAGGATTTTGGAACGAGTAGCTCTTGTGGGTATGTATATGAAATTCGGTGAGGTTAATTAAATCACGACTGTCTACCATTTACAATTTTGAACATAAATTTTAGTCTGATATAATTCTTCGATCAGAGATTTTTAATAAATTCTTTCATTAAGTCATTATAGTTTAGTCGTACGCCGTTCTTCCACATAGCTATTCACCGTGGCTGAGCTAGCTGTCAAACAAATTTAATAGTGTAGCACCTAGCGGAGTTTTCAAACATTAATAATAGTATGGTAAACACAGACGAGCGGCGATCGCGTCGCTTGAAGGTAGCTCCATGGAAGAACGGCGTAAGTCTCAGGAATTATAGTTCAGTCTTAGTCTTAGGAATTTGAAATTTTTTCGATTGAATCTGAATAAAATTTATAATTGGGGACCAGATATAAGAGTTATATTCGACTTGACTGCAAACTAGGGATGTATACAAAAAAATGTTGAAATATTCCAGAAACCTCTGGATTTGAAGAATGAAGCCAAGCATTTTAATTCCTTTATTATCGATTGTGTTTATATGGTATATAAAGTTTAATTAAAAGTCGAGAGTTATGCCAAAATCATTAATTTCTTTGACAGGGGTAACATCGTCATACAAGTACAGTGGGAACCGACGCAATGTTTGATATTGCTATATTTATGTTTTTCAATATCTATGGTCTCCAAATACGAATATTTATTTTACAAAAACAAATTCAAATACGTTTTAGTGCCATTTTATGCATCCCGACTGACAGCCTATCTACTAATAGATGTGATAAAAAAATGTTGGTGTATAAAATATTGTACAGTTATTTGCTAACTTTTCATCGTTATTATTTGTTTAGTAGCTTGAGGATTTTAATAAAAAATGTAATATAATGTTCCGTTTTTCCTTTCAAAATAAACACTGAACAAAATCAAAGGTAAAATTTTTGAAACAGCGTTCAATCATAAAACGCCTTTTTATGTTTCTGATAGAGGATGGATGTTGATAACGTAACACTGACGATTTAACATGAAAAACTATGATTACTGCCATAGACGTAGGTAAAAAACAATCTCAGCAAAATTTTACTTATGATAATAGAAACAATTCCGACGCATTCATACTTTGTTTGAACAAAAGTATTTGAATATTTTGACGGCCGGCGTGACTACGGCTGGACTCAGCGGTAGGGCGTTGGACTGCCATTCCGAAGGTCGCGGGTTCGAACCCGGCATGCGCAAATAAATTTTATTTGATTGATTTGGGTTATTTCACAATTCATTATTTAAAATAATATACGGTATATTTGCGGTACGTTCCAGATACTCCTAGTATCGCCCTGGTGTAAGACCACCATTCAGAATTGAAACGTTGCTTGAAATGGCTTTAGCCGTGTTTAGTGACTAGATCTGAAGAGCCATGTACTTCGCCACCTTCCTCTTACTCGTCTCCTTCCCTTTCCCACTTACCTTCAGCCTCATAACACACCCCAATTGGGGATGCTCATAGTCTCACTGGCTCCAGACGGGAGCAGTTGGGACTCTTTTGAGGTATTCACTATAAAAAAAATAAAAAATAAATGGAAATCATATATTTTTACTGACATTTTTTGATTGAAAAAAAATATGCTTTCTAATAATAATTTGAAACATTGTTTTTTCATTCCCTTGGGCTATAATCGTAAGAAACATATTCGCCCATATATTTTTATATAAATATTTTTCGAAATTACCAAAGCTATCTAAATTTGGTGTTATTAAATTATGATTTTTTCGTAAGAAGCAATTACTTTGTGGTTAGGCAATATATTATTAAAATAAAACAACCACTTAATATTTAATCACGATTATTTATTATTTTATACATCAACCAGTTTCGCTTCGACCAAGCTTCATCAGGATATATTTATAACTAGTTATTATTATATCCTGATGAAGCTTGGTCGAAGCCGGACAAAACCAGTTGATATATAAAATATTAAAAAATCGTGGTTAAATACTAAGTGTTTGTTTAATTTTTATAATAAAAACGAATCTACTTAAGCTTTTACGGATTACGGAAGATTATTTTATAATTGAATTGCAATTGGTTCGTGTCATGTTGCTATTGTAACAAAAAAACGCTTCCTTTATTCGATAAGCCCGCCCAGGCAATCAACACCTCTACCGTAGGACAACCCCGAGTAGTTCGCTATGTTTAATGACTTGTTAGAGGTGCTCTGGTTCGAGTCTTCCTAGTTGTATCTGCCCACCGTAGCGCTGATGAAGAGGTTGGCGAAGAGAGACCCGTTAAGCTCTCCAGCTGGACTCTTTCAATCCATCGCCTTGCACCCCTTTTATACCTATCTTTATACCTTTTTGCTACCCAGAACTTCATCTCCTTTCTGTCCTTCTCCACTCCACACAAGACTCTCCACACAATAAACCCAAATATATAGTCTCTGATGAAAAATATTTTCCTCGGGGCCATGTTAGCTCATGTATTTGATTACGATGTTCATATTTTAGGATATTGAGCGAACAGCAATGACGTAAATCGTAAAATCAGAATCTATTTAAATTCAATAACTAATCATTACCTTTGTACCAAATCGACTTTTCTTGCAAATAAACGAACCATGAATTTTAATCCAACATCACTTTTCACATCATTTTACTTCTAATGAAATATTCAGTCAGCAGTGCCGAAATTTAAAAAAATCTACAGCGAGCGGGGGAGAAAAATTGTTATAGAATAGACCAAACGAATCACACACTTTTTCCATCGCTTACTACGCGCCAAAAACGCCACCATCAATAAATTCAAACATCCACGTTAAAGCGCCCTAAAAAACGTCTACTCGATAAAACCATCCTAACACCAATTTGCTTGACTAATATATAAATATCTCGAGTGTCGCGGGGGCTTTATAGTGAAGTAAAAATATGTGGAATATTTAGAGATTGTTTTTGTGGTTCTGATTATCGCACCAAGTGTTAAATATTAGTTAATATCTTACTATTATAATATTATATACGCGAAAGTTTGTATGGATGTATGTATGTTTGTTACTCTTTCACGCAAAATTTACTGAATGGATTTTAATGAAACTTTACAATAATATAGCTCATACATCAGAAGAACAAATAGGCCATTTATAAAGCTAGCTTTTTATTTTCAATATATTGTTTAATGAGAATGACATTTTGCAAAACAATGATTGTTAAATCAAAATTCAATTTTAGAAAATATTTAAACTAGTGAATTTATTTGACTTACTCGCCTAATACTTTGAATCGAATCAAGAATTATAGATAATTTCAATAAATAGATTAAGAATTTTGTATAAACATAGATACTGCGCAGTCGAAGTCGCGGGCCGAAGCTTGTGTATAATTATTATAATGACTGATTTTAAAAACAATCTAAAATCATAAATTCCTGAACAGTTTGTAATTATTCTTTTGAATCTAGCTGTTACTTTGTGATTTTCCATTATAATTAAATTAAACAATATAACTTTGTTAAAACCACTGATTTGTTTTATAAATGCCGACCGGTTTCGGAACAACCGTTCCCTCCTCAGGGCAAATATAAAATTATTTGACAATCAGAAAAGAGTGGGTGGGTACAATTTATTACTAAGTGTTGTGGTAGGGATGGGGGCGTGGCTAGGAATTAATGGAAAGTTATGGGAGGGAACAAAACGGACATCGAAAGGGAACAGAATCATTTTTTTTCCTGTGTCATTAATGATATTATTCTCAAAAAAGTGTATTCAATAAGAGATCCAGGAATCATTCTTGATTCAAAATTCATATTTGATGTACACATTAACGACATTAAGTGCAAATCATTAATTAGCATGGGATTTATTCACAGAATACGTAAACCTTTCAAAGATCCTCAATCAATTCTAACCCTTTACAATGCCTTAATTAGAAGTAAACTTGATTATGTAAGCACTATTTGGAATCCACGTTACTGCAAATATGAAAACATTGTAGAATCAATCCATACTTAGATCATACGACGTACGTCGTGATTACTTCAAGATTGATACACTTAAAACTAGAAGGCAATTGACAGCTCTAATATGTTTACATAAAATCATTCACGGTCATCTTGATACTACACTATGTCTTAGCAATATTGAAATAAATGTCTCCAATTCCCATTGTTTAAGACGCCGTAACACTTTTCAGCTGAATACATTTTAAAATAATATCGCCTACTTTAACCCTCTGACCCAGATTTGTCGACTATATAACAAGATAGAATGTGCCGAAGTAGATATTTTCGTCGATAATGTGTACGGATTCAGAAAAAAAGTTCTGGCGCTGTGAAAAAATATGTTTAACTAATTATATTGTGACAATTGTCTTTCTTTGCAAGCCTCACGTGATTCCTATGTCTCTTGCCTCTCATTGTAATATGTGTTACTTGAGGAGTTTGTACAAAAATTTGTTTTTTAATTTATTTTTATTACTTATTTTTATTTTTCTATTTGTAATTTTTCTGTTTTTCTTATTGTATGTATCAGTATTTAATTGTATGTGTCTGTATTTAATTGTTGACTTTTTGTAATTGTATGTCTCTATTTATACAATAACTGAGTTTTTATAACTAGATGTTCTCACGTAAGTGCGAACATCTGTAAAAACCCAGTATAAATAAATAAACAAATTTTATATTTGCCCTGAGGAAGTAATGGTTGTTCCGAAACCGGTTGATGTTGCATTTAATTAGTTTGAAATTAGCTATGACGTAGATAATTTTACAGGCTATTTTGTGGTTTTCACCGGCACCCGCGACAATTGTTGGCCGGTGTGACGTCACAAACACCCTTATATTTTTTTACAATCGAAGTCTTCACACATAGAAAATGTATTCGTCAAGATAAAAATAAAATTAAAATATTCTTATTACAGGATTTTTTTGACGGTGATAATATCCTATTTCTTGTGAATTTCTCGAAAGGGCCTCCCAATTTCCCCGATGGGCGAAAAAAGCAGGAAAATAATTTTTCACACTCTGTTATATGGGGTCACATCTCTTAATTTACGGGTGGGAGGGTCGAAGAAACCCTAGATGACTAATGATCAGTGTTTAATCTTAATTAAACCGGGACAGGTCTGTAGTTCGTGGCTCGTAGCTCGCATTGCCGGAATATTGCGGGATATTTTATGATATCTTGCGGGGGATGCTGGGTTTCTTGCGGAGGCTTTTAGGAAGATGTAAAGCCTGAATATTTATGTTTCCTCTACTTTGATTTACAAAGGCTTTTTAGGCCTGGTAGCTGTAAAGCGCGATTTTTATTATTTTATTGTTTAAAAAATCGTGTAAAAGCAATGTTAAAAGTAAGAAATGCTGAAACGACTTCAAATATTGCACGTGATGATCATATTAATGATGATGTATTCAAGCTTTTAGGAAAATACGGCATTTATTTACATTGAAGACGAAGATAATACTAACAAATCTAAACGAAAAATGAAAAAGAACAAGATACATAAAAATGAAAAAGCTAACGGTAATAACTGGGGCACAAACCCAGAACCTCTCGGTTTCCAAGACGAACGCCTTTACCAATTCTGCCACTGAAACCTCTTATTTTATATCATTTTTGTTAAACCCATATTCCAAATTCAGAATTAAGAATATTTTTTTGTATAATTTTTTCCCATAGTATTTATTAGCAGCTACCTTTTTTCAACGGAAACAGGTGTTCGAATAACTGGTTTATAACGAGGATTGTGTCAATACATCGATAAATACATCGGATATTGTTACGTGTTGTTCTTTTTCATATTGCGTTTAGATTTGTTTGTCTTATCTTCTTCTTCAATGATCTTTTCTACACAGCTAGTAATAAAACAAACGCTGCAGCCAACTCCCCAATTTCCCGCATCCTTCAAACATTCAACACAATTCAAACACACACACACACACACACACACACACAAACACTATTCCCTCACTCCATCCATAATATACTAACTTAATTTGGGTATAATGTATAATATATCGCATATAAACATAATAGCGACATGTCATTGGTACCTATTATTGTATTATTTTCTATAACTTTGTAACTATTTTCTTCCATTTAATTATATACTGTTTGTTTCTGCGAAATAAAATAAAATAAAAATATATGATTTTGATGGGAAATATTAAATGAGAGTTATTGAATATTTATTTACAGATTTTATCCAAAAGTAGCCACTGCCAATATTTTACCATGTAGGAACTACACGTATTAAAAAAAAAACTTCCCTAAAATGTCACGTAGGCGTTGAATGATGAGTTTTTCTTCTACAGTTCAGTCATGCGCCTTATGCCTGATACTAGGCGCCGCGCTGGTTCGAAGTATATTAATAAAATAATATTTCCTAATTCTACCAGAACCTGCCTACATGTCTGCAAAAAAAATATCTATGAACCTTACTTTTTAGAATATAATTAAGAAAACAAACATAAATTGTGAAACTTATAGAAAACATGTACGCAAATGCAATCATATAGGTTTCCTTGATGGACATTCTAATTGGCTTTTTGATTTGAAAAGTTGCTTGGAATTACTTAACCTGTGTCGACTATGGTGGATTTCTTAACTCTCACCCTATCCCCACATATTAATTGGCTCACGGTAATCCCACTATAAAGATAAATACGTGTCCTAGTATGCTCTCCGGGCATTTGCAACTTTTTACATTTAAATCTCCTAAATAAATACACAGCGATTTTTATGTTTTTTTCACAATACGTTTTACATTTTCACTACGTTTGCCACAATCTTATAAAAATATTTTAAAAATATATCCCCAAATAGGTACTGAAAATAGAATAATGTTTGGCTGCCAAAATGCCGAATTTAAATCTTCCTTTGTCATAATCCAGATAAGAAGTACACAGCCAATGTGTTATGGAGTCATACAAATTGAAAACGCGTAATGTAACATGTAAATAATATATTTTTTAAATATTATTGTACATTATTTCTCTTCCTGGATAAATAAACAGTATTGAGTTTCAGTTTGTTACCAAAACTGAAATATTTTCAAAAATAATAGAATAAGCTAAAATTCAAATTTAAATTTTGAGTGTAAAGGACGCCGCAGCCCTCAACGAATAATTGCAATCAACTAAATACAATTTTACCTTTACCGGCCTTTTTTAACTAACTCTACAGGGGAGGCCCTGAGGAAAATAAATTCACTCAGGGCATATGTTATCTTTGAAGATGCTATGTTAGGGATCTTCTTGGGAAGAGGAACAAGTTAACATGGGTTTTGAAGAGACCCACGTTGTAGGACGAAGGAAACATAGAGGCCGGCAAATCGTTCCTAAGCCGAGCGGTTGCACTCGAGAACGAGTCGTAGAAACGAATGTATAAAAGTACCTAAATACTCTTAAATAAAGTATCTTCTCATGCGCTTTGAAGCCGGGAACTAATTCTGACCAGTCTGCTTTTAAACTGTATGTGCACTCTGTATCCTTTCGGTCTTATTACTCTTCGAAACGATTTTCTATTACTGTTGTTGTTCTAGCAACTAGTATTATTGTTCTACTCCCTGAACTTCTCGTTCTGAGCCTTCTTAGAAAAACTTTCCAGACCGCTCTTCTATATAAAGAAGATTTCAAGTTTCGATAAATTCTATTGTTTTGACCAAAAAGTTCTAGCCGCAAGTAATTCCAGGTGTCTGTCAAACCCTTTTCTCTGTTCTGTTGTATTTATAAATTTCAATATGTTGGTACTACCTACTAAATTCAACCCAAATATTATAAAACTTACGAACTTCGGCTTTCGATGCATGAAATGTGAAATACCACCGCGTGAAATTATTTATGTTCTATGAACTCATATTTGCTTTGAATTTAATAATAATTTTCAAAATTGTAATCAGTTGAGAGGCGGTTATGGGTACCGCCGGGAACCATTTATTAGATAACCATCATCCCTGCCATAGGTCACCCCAAGTGGTTTGCTACATTTGGTGACTTAGCAGGACTCTCATACTTTTTTCCTACCCAAAACTTTCACTTCTTGCTTTCCCTAAAAAGAGCCTCCACACAGCATCTCAAAAGATGTCATAGCCCATACATACGTAAAAAAAACGAGTGTGCTTTAGACCACACGATAGAAGTAAAACTTCTTTAGCTCCATCTATATGTATGCCCATATACATGTATATACATTTTTTTTTTACATTAGGTCCACACAGGAGGCCTTGAGGAAAATAATTTCCCTCAAGGCCTATGTCATCTTTGGGGATCCTGTGTAGAGGGTATTTTTTAAGGAAAGGGAGGAGAGGAAGTTCTAGGAAGTAAAAATGCATGAGGGTTGGGTAGGAATCTGGGGTTCAGTGTGTCTAGATCATCCACCTAGACAATGAACCCAGTGAACCCGGGCACCCCTGCCAAGTCACCAAACGTAGCGAACCACTTGGGGTGACCTATGGCAGAGGTGTTGGTTATCCAATAAATGGTTCCCGGGGCGGCGGGACCCATTCCCGCCTCCCAAATTGAAAATATATATAGATACATAAATTCATTTTATACAAATATTTATTTTAATTTATTATCATTCGCATCGCCCGATCAAGACGTCTGTTCCCCCCCGCGTTTGGCGCGTCACTGGTATTTCAAAATACTACTGGCTGCAATATTAATGGCTATGAGAGGAAGAGAGAAAGAAAATGTGCGCGCACACTGCTCTCCCTTGCTTCTACTGTGAGCCCGTTCGCCTCGCAACGCATTTCACTTTTCGTTACACATTCGCCAGTTTACCCCTCAAGTCAAGCGTGCGTAAAGAAGTATTTACTTCAAAAAGTTGTGTGAAATATTCGGAGACGCGAAAAAATAGATATTTTAATAGAAAAATATTTCATGTGCCATGTAAGGAATTGGAATTATAAAATTCCGTGATCTTTTCACGGATCTGCACAAGTGTAATACTGTTCTAGGCATAAGGCTGCCTAGAGATAACTTGTATGTGTTAACATTGCATCGCCCAAGTGTTTAATTGTCCAAACGACTATTTGCAAGTTTTAAGCAGGAGGTGTTCTTTCATTAAAATACTGAAACAGATATTTTTTTCTTATAAGATTTAACGAAGCCATTAATTATGTTTATCATCAGACAACTTTTAAAGTAGAAATATTATATTGCTTGCTATGTTTTTGTTTTTTTAATTACGCCTTTAACATTAATTCTTCATTAAATTTTACAAATGTAATAATAACAACAAAGACTGTTATTTTGCTCTTTGTTTTAAGGCATTTATATAGTTACTCTTTGCCTAAAATTACACTTAATTCTTAAATCTCCTATTAACCATAAAATTATAATAAATTCAATAATATACCCACTTATTTTTTTTTGTTCTTACAATATTATATTTAATTATGTTATATACCTTTTATTATTTTATGTACCATTGTATCAAAAATTATTCAATAAAAAAAAATATATATATATATATATTATTTCAATGAGACATAATAATAGATGTTTAAGATGAATCTATTCCCGTAAAGGAAAGGGTCTCGTTAGTTTAAATAATTCATAGTTAAGTGATTAATTATCGCTTTTGATACTTTATTTTTAATTTTAAAATGGAGACTGAACAAAAACTTAAATGGTGATTGGACAATTAAGTACTATGGCGACGATTGGGTGATATAATATTGTTTTCTGCAGATTAGGAAAACTCCCCTAGGCTTTCAGTAATTATATTCTCGTTACGTATACAATTTACATCCCTTGACTAATGTTGTCTGATATACATTATTCGTAATCACGAATCTAAGCGCTGTTTGGATTAATTAATTGGTTTTATATTGAAATTGCTATATAAAATCACTGACTTCATGACAGGTTTCTTTTATATTAGTGATGTGATGAAAGGTATATGTGGGAAAAAACCAAGAGTGACCAATTACTAGGATTGTGCTTATTAACTACACGTGGCGAACCTGTTTTAACTAGAACGTTTGGCATTTCATCTGCCTGTAGATTTTTTGTGTGATTTTTTTTATTTATTTATTGTTTTTTTACATGGTAGGCATTATTGTTCACATTTCAATAATAACCTCACTAGGACAAGCCTGTTTTGAGGATAATAAGTTTATAAAGTAGTAAAAATAGAGCAAAAAATATTTAGGTACTTATTGATAAAACATATAGGACAGATAAGGATAAAGATGAACCAATTGATGACAATTTTAACACCGATAATTTAATATTTTTCAAAAAATGCACAAGATGTCTTATATGTGTTCTGGATGGATATTAAAGGATATTAAGATTCTTTTCCGGTTCAAGGTGATGGCCGTATTGTATACTTCCTTTTTATGCCGCTAGAGTTTGTATTAACTCATGGTCGGTAACTACCTTTCTGAAGAAAGTTTCAAGAAATAATTTTCATTGTGTAGCGTTTCTTCGGACACATCGTATCATTTCCAATTTTTTTTTTTTTTTGTATTACATAAAATATTAATGATTTATTACTAAATATAATGTTGTGTTTCATTACACAAAAGGCTGATGAGTAAGATTAAGACAGGAACGCTCAGATTGTTTGGACTTGTAGAGCGAATGAACTGTGAAGAAAGGAGTGTAAGAGAATATATGACGCAAATAAGAATAGTAGAATAATTCGGGGACGCTCGAGGTAGACATGGTACGATCAAATGAACCAGACATTTGAGACGGCCCATACCATAAAAGTCTTGCAGTTTTTCGTGGAATATGTCTCAAAGTTGTGAAGTCCAAATTTTAGTAAGTAGGTACCTAGTAAATAATATTATAGTAGTCTTAGAATAGGATATATTAGATATAAAATGTAAAATTTTAGAACTAAATAATATATATTAAAAAAATTAAAAAAGACTTAATAAAAATGAATAATAGAAGAGTATGTATGAATGCGAATGAGGTTTGGAGGGTGTGCCTATAGCGAGTTGTTTGGCGGTCCGTGGTCTCTGCCTATTGCTGCCGAAAAAAGGCGTGATGGTTAGTTTCTTTTACAAAAATAGGTTACCTAAGATATAATGTTAAGGCAGTCTTATTTTTATGAGTCCTTATTAGGTACTTTTCTCCTAAGCTTTTGTCATTTTTGTGAGATTTTCCTCCTATGAGTCCGCTCTCAAATAGCCATATCATGTGCAGGAGCAGACGCCATTTTTCAGTATTATATGACAGCACTAACGATGTTCCAACAGTCTGAGACTTATGGTCTACTAAAGCAGGAAACATCAAACAGTCAACTAATTTCGTCCCACGAGTATACATATAAACAGTGCGGTCTATTATTTCAACTATCTTTCGACAACATAAGCTTTTCAGTTCATTAAAAGTACTTTACTAATGCAATCGTAACTATGGAGAAGTTTAATGTAGAGTCTTCCAAACACTTAGCAGATAATAAACACCATAAATGCCTTCCATGTAGATAGAAATAGAAACCGATGTCGCCACTGACTTTTAGTTCTAAATTGTAGACCATTTGGATTGCGCATCATAAAGAAACACAGGTGTTAAAATTTCATGCAAAAAAAATAATTTTGCATCACTAACACGCTCACACCACTTTTAAATCAAATTTAATTATTAAAAGTTAATTAATAAATAAATTTTATTATTGAGTTCTGCAAGTACCTATTTATTATTGTGACAGCTGTCAAATTCATTTTCAAACTGAGAGAAGACTTATTTATGTGCTTCTATGTACCTCCGCCCAATTTCAATATTTACGAGGCCTAAAATTATTAATTACGGGAAATGATTTTTGTTACAATATTAAAAAAATGCTGTTTACATGTCAGTATAAAACATATTTTTTCATATACTTTTAAAGTATTGTAATACACATATACATACTTACGTTTTAAAATACTGATTTACTGAGGTACTAAAACCGATTTACTGAGAAAATAATCCTGACAATAGGATCTTGTGGAATTCTTTGAAATCTCTTGTCCCCACATTAAACATTAATGTGTTCTTAATTATTTAATAATAACGTGACTGCTATGACTTATTTAAATGAGTTATAACTGCATAAAATGTAATGATATATTATGTAATGATATATATTATGTAGGTAGTATTTCCTGTAATATTAATCTCCCTATTGTTAAAATTATATAATTTTTTGTTGTTTTTTTTTGTTGTTAAGTACTGGTTAGGCATTTACATAGCTACACTTACATACATACATCTATACGAACCTATACACATTCATGTACTGCTGTACTTGTAGTTGGTATTGTCACATTTCCTTCCTACCCTTCCCTATAAACCTGTCTTTCTTTCCATTACCCACAAGCATCCAAAAGTTATTCAATAACCGACCTTCATCTCGCAAGCATCTCAACATCCGCATTTCTATTCCGCATCTACCGCTCTAATACTATATTACCGCAAACTAATACAATATTACCGCAATAAAAGTGTAAGTTAAAACCGACCAAATATAGAATAAAGTACTATAAGTCTTTATAAGTAAGTGAGTAATTCTCTCATATTTCTTATGTGCTTACCTTCTACTTGTGCAGTGGTTAAAACACATAAAAACATACACATTTCAAGGTCCTTCGATTTAAAAACAAACAAAACACACATCATTTAAATTTTTAGATACATAATACTATACCTATTGAATTGAGGAAATCTATAATTGGTTTCTCAGTTAGATAAATTACACATGTGTAAATTAACAAATTAAAAATGTTTAACTAAAATTAAATAAATGAATAAATACTGTTTACATCTTGTAAACAAACTGAGAAGTGGGTAATAAATAATAATAATAATTTTATTAATAAGGGTTATATAAGGATCAATTGTTCGTTTATTGATTTCTAACTGTTCAAGTAAATTTAATCTAAGACCCTTTCTTTCTATATGTAATTTTTTAGGCTTGTTATTGTTAATTGGAACATGATTGAGGCTTCTGCCCACTACACCGTTCCATACCATGACCGAACTATGAACGTATCAGCCACGAAATAAACACGCTACGCCCTACTATGCCCACTAGAACGTGCTAACACCATATGATACCCGTACATAACGGGTTTAGTGACCGTATGATACCCGTATACACCGGGGTTAGTGTCCGTACCATCCCCGTTCAATAGGCGTACGGTTCTAAAAAAAGAAAAATCGAGGGAGAATACTGGACGTTATTTAAGCAACTAGTTGATGATGAAGAAAAATTTTATACGTACTTTCGTATGACGTCATTCCGACATAATGAATTATTAAGAAAATAGAAAATATTATCACTAAAAGAATAATATCACATACGCGTATGATCCCCGTTCTAACACCGTCGCGTGCCATGCATAGAGCGGACCGGCAACAGCAAAATATTGTCATCGAGAATTCGCCGTCAGTCCAGTCATGGTATGCGATGGTGTTGGTCGGTGACGGGACAGGCTAGTGGGCAGCGTTTCATACTGATCGATACAAAGAATATTTTTTTGCATGCGCCGCTACGGTTACGGTCATGGTATGGAACGATGTAGTGGGCAGAGACCTTTATTCAAAAAGAGATATTCTTCGAATTTTGAAGAAGTGCTATAATTTTTTTTTATTATAACATAATGTAGTTGAGAATCCCTTTTTCACCGTTTCGATATAGATTTACAATTTTCGTGGTCCCATGTAAAATCATATATGCCACTATTATTCAGTTTAGGATTTCTCCTCTTTGAGTTTTCAACGCTAGTTCCTATATTATTATTGGTTCTGAAAGCTATATTTAAACCACGTTCTTTAATTTCTTTTTAATTTTTATTATGTACGGGATATTTTAAATGATTTTATTTTTATAATTTTTGTTTTTATTTTTTGTTCAATTATTTTTTTTTATTATTTTTTAAAAATGATTGTAAAAAATCAATCGTAGTTAAAAATGGCTGGGAGGCAAAATCTTACATATTGCAAAACTAATTAAAAAATATATAAAATAACTAAATATAATAGTTTTTTAAGGCATTTTGCAAATTGCCTTGTTAGCCTAAACAACTGTCACAATAATAAAACATCAAATTACTTACAGAACATAATAATAAAATTATTAAATTATATTTACACTAAATTATTCAATAAATTAAATGGAGTTAAACAAATTTTCAACACAAAAACAATTTATAAGACAAATCTGCAAAAGAAGCTACCAAAACAATTTTGACCACTAAAGCATTAATAATTGAATGAATCATCAACGTAGAGATTTTGACAGGGTGAAGTTGTTCCCACGCGTAGGCAGGTATACATTTTAAACAATCATTGTTAACAACATGGAAATAATTTCATTTTAAGGCTTTCTAATCATCCCCTTGTTTTTGGTCGACGTAAATTTCCTGTTATTTTGGCCAGTACCCACTCATCGTAAAGATGAATAACAACTAAGCAACTTGAATAAATTAAATGGAATTCGGAAGGAAGTTTGACAGCCTACTTACTCGGTGAGTATAACTTCCGTTACATTTGCTGCCGCAAAGATACATTTCCTCGAATAACATGTAACCATAAATATGTATCTGGAGAATCTACGGTGAGTGGTTAATGTCTGAGACGTTGTTAGCTGGTATTCTGACGTTTCGTAATTAAAACTTATTGCCCTATCGTTTTCCTACAGCTATATACTATATACATGTTCATCAACGCCCAAAGACGCTTTAATAGGAACGGAAATAAATGAAGCTCATCAAAAATTATGACTTTTTTTCTATTGCCTTGCATTTAATATTTTTTTAGTAATTATTTATATTTTGTTATTCTTAAAATTATTTTTACCTAATCATATTTTAGAACATATTAATTGAGTAGCCACTAGTGAAAACAATGTCAAAAATGAGCTTTTACTTATGGAGTTTTTACGTAAGACAATAAAGCGTGGATAATTTTATTTTTTTTTTTTTACATTAGCTCCACACAGGAGGCCCTGGGGGAAAAATTCCCTCAGGGCCTATATCATCTTTGAAGATGCTGTGTGGAGAGTTTTTTTAAGGGAAAGGTAGGAGAGGAAGTCCAGGGAAGGAAAAAGGTTTGAGGAGTGGGTAGGAATCTGGGGATAAATATGTCCAGGGGTGATGGATGTGTGAAGCCATCCCTCCCTCTGCGGTGCAAGGCAATGGGTTGAGAGGGTCCAGCTGCAGAGATCAAAAGGTCTCTCTCAACCAGTCCCTCCCGATCCGCCCTGCCACGCAGGTGGTCGGCAGACGCATCCGCCCCGAAGTTTCGGACAAACCTAACCCCATGAACCCGGGCACCCCTGCTAAGTCACCAAACGTAGCGAACCACTTGGGGTGACCTGTGGCAGAGGTGTTGGTCGTGCAATAAATGGTTCCCGGGGCGGCGTTACCCATAACCGCCTCCCAAATTGAAATATGTAAGATTTTGGGAAAATTGTCTTATTGCAGCAGTAATAATGCGTTTTTTAGCAAAATCATGTTTGATGAGAGGCGAGGCTCTCGACTATCAATTTTTAAAATTGAATTGCGTTATTTCACGATTTTATTCATTTAAAATAATATATAGAATATTTGCGGCACGTTCCAGAGAGAAAGATTCTCTTAGTATCGCTCTAGTGTAAGACCGCAATTCACAATTAAAACGTTGCTTGAAATTTTTTTTGCTGAATTATATAAAATTATTTGTACCGTAAATAAATATAAATAGATTATGTATCGGGGCGATGTGTAGACACTTTCTTTTTAAATTAAAAATGTTTGTATTAGAAAAATACCAATAAGTTTAAATAAATCTCTTTTCTAAAATATATTTACGTATAATATAATAATTCTCTCAGCATGATTAAGACGAAAGGCACGACAGAATAGAAACGTTGCTTAAAATTACTTTAGCTGTGTTCGGTTCTGATATGAATGATACTTTCCAGTCTCCCTCTTCCATTTCTCCTTCCCCTCCCCATTTTATCCTTCAGTCTCACAATATATAACAATGTGGTATGCTAAAGTTTAACTGGCTCCGGGGAGTCTGTTGCAGTGTTCATTTGATTTTTTGTGATGCATTTAGTAATTAACAATCAATGCTTATTTTTTTATCCAAGTTCCGTGCTGATCCTCTATTTAGTCTATTTCAGTGATAAAAAGGTTTGGTTGATTTCTATTACACAATTTTCGTGAAAAATATCATCTCAAGAGCGCTTTACAAATTAATTCTTAAATTTAACCTAAATATATTATTAGTGGCGTATAACTAAGATTGATAACGAATGACTTACAACTAAGCTTCATATAACTAGTGACTTAAAACTATACTTATATTTAACTATCATTGTATGTAGGGAGGAAATGGTAATGGGTACCGCCGACCCGGAACTATTTATTGGATAACCAACACCTCTGCCATAGGTCACGCCAAGTATTTTGCTACGTTTAGTGACTTAGCAGGGGTTCCCGGGTTCATGGGGTGAGGTTTGTCTAGGTCTTGGCGGCGGATGATCAGGACACACTGAACCTCAGATTCCTACCCAACTCTCATACCCTTTTCCTTCCCAGAACTTTCTCTCTTCCCTTTCGTCAAAAATACCCTCCAAACAGCATCCCCAAAGATGACAAACGCCTTGAGGGAAATTATTTTTCTCAGGGCCTCCTGTGTGAAACCAAAGATAAAAAAAATACTTACTGTATATAGATACGGGTACAACAAAAAAACTTAACTTATAAAGAGTCTTTATGTTCAGGGGTCTTCTGATTGGCCTGTTTCTCATGTTTGGTTACTTTATACTTATTACTAGCGTCTGCTTCATCAAAAATAACGAGCGTCGTAAAATTGTGAAGATTTTCCAAGCGATTACTGCAGATGCGAAGCCGGTACCGGGAGAGGCTTTTACTCTATTCCCTTGTTTTATAAGGGTAGAAAAGGAAAGAATAGCACTCTTCCAACGCCTTTGATCATCCGCAGAGGAGAGGGTTGTATTTTAATACTAGTGTGAGGGGGTGAATTAAAGGTGATAGGTTACTTTACGGACGGGAGACTTACGACAAGAACTATCTTTTGAACAGATCGAAAAATATTGAAGCGTGGACCATGATAAAAAAAAACTAACCCAAATACATCAAAAAAATTCTTGAGTTTTATGATCAAACTACCGTCCATACACAACATATTATCTTCTTTAGATATAAAAATCTCGTGTCACAATGTTCGTCCGAGGTAAACTCCGAAACCACTTAACAAATTTTGATGAAATTCGGCTTCCTGTGTGTAATTTGGCCTAACTTAAAAGATAGAATAGTTTTTATCTTGATTATTGACCTAAATATTAATTATTGTAAGTTCCATAAGTTTCTGACAGATGTAAGTTTTATTGATGCAACAATTGGTAATCTAGATTCATTAACCATCCAGTAGAAGGCGTTGTGTTTCGTTAGCCACTGCAACGCGTGGGCGGGTCAGCTAGTCTTTATAAATAAAAATCGCGCGTCACAATGTTCGTCCAGGGTAAACTCTGAAACTACTTCACCGATTTTGACGGAATTTGGCTTAATTGTAATTAATAAGTAATTAGTAATAATGTGTAATTTGAACAAACTTAAGAGTTTTTATCGCGATTATTAACCTCAATGTTTATTATTGCGAATTAAATGTTTTTTATGGGACAATTATTTGAAATTATTTGTAAGTTCCATAAGATTCTAACAGATGGCGGTGTGAGTTAATTTATTGACATAACACTTGGTTATCTAGGTTAGATAACCATCCAGTTAATGGGGTTGTATTTTATTAGCCACAGCAACATGTGGGCTGTTCAGCCAGTTTTATATATATATATATATATATATATATTTTCATTGCAGATAGAAATCTTTGATTCTGCTGTTGTCAGTATAAATTTCGTTTGTCAAATGCGTGTGTGTCTTGTATATTTGCGAGAAAAGTATCCGTTCAAATCGGTATACATTACATTACCTACTATGTTTTATGTCCATGTTATAACCAACGTCGCCACAATGCGCCCGGATGACTCATAGCAAATTCATCGGGTAATTTTGTATCTTACACTAAGGATTTTTGGTAGGTACGTCTTTTTGTATGGGAAAAAAGTTATAATTTCAAAAAAAGTTGTTAATCTTTTTTACTCTTACCACCGAAGTTAATGCACTTTACCCCCGAACACCATGTATATGAGTGGAATATCTAAGAGATCGTTAAATTTATAATAATAATTGATGTAGTACTGTTATTGTCTTTACAAAAGTTTAATCTTAAAATGTGGGCCCATTTAAATTATATTTGTGATGTAGGTACCTATTTTGAGTAAAGGAATATCCTAAGTAAGTCATGTATAGTTTTATAATCTTGTTTTATAGGAGAAAATAATAATAACTGGAGATTTCGCCTGCATCCTAACTATTTCTCACTTTTCCACAAATAAATTTTCGGGGGAAAAAATATATATATACTCATAAACCTTAATAGTTGTTTTCTGCTGGTAAAAATAAAATTCCCTTTGAACGTAATTTTGCCAATAAGCCTTCAAGTGGGGGAAGACTTCTCCGTTCATTTATTTTTTATAAAATCTTTTCTTTTACATATCTAATAATAATTACAAATAATATACCTACAAGAAAAATTGTAGAAATAGTTTTATTCAGATTTCAGTACGTAAGCTTTCATTTTATTTAATAGCCAATACGACAACTGTAATGTAAACAACAATAATAAAAATTTCAAAGAATCATATCAAGAAACTTCCGACATTAAATCATTGCAAATTGCATGACGTCAGAGCTAACAGTTTCCGAGGTTTCATTGAGAAGTTTTGCTTCTCTACAGTTCGATAGAGAGTTCAAATGTCTCTCTCAAGCAGTCTTTCCCGATTCGTCCTGCCACTCCATTGGTGGGCAAAAAAAGCAAGATACGATCAAATCTCACCCCATGAACCCAGGCACCCCTGCTAAATCACAAAATGTAGCAGACCACTTGAGGTAACCAATGGAAGATGCGTTAATTATTCAACAAATGGTTCCTGGGGCGGCGGTGCCCGTACCTGCCTCCCAAATTATAATAGCACAGGAATGAAACCACGACGGCTGGCTGATAAAGCGAGGTAGTTTAAACCGGTTTAGACCGGTCAGTGGTTAAATGGGCATCGGGTTTGGGTCCCACCCAGGCGTTCCGTGTTCGATTACTCGGCTGGCTAAGTCCTCCATCACAACACAAGCAATATCTTTCGCTTAGTGTGGTAGTAGGAGATTTTCAAATGTTGTTGGATTATTCGTAACCCGGGAACGTTGGTCTTTCGTTGAAAAAAAAAAAGAAAAAAGAACCCTGCAAATGTGTTTGCTGCTGTTAACGTGCATAAACATTTTGAACATAATTATTTTACACAACTTAACTTCCCACATTTCGGAATAAAGCAATTATTTTGACTATAAATCCCCTTACAATGTACAAAGAAATATATATCTTTAATATGATAATATCGTTTGAAATATCCATAACAATTAATTAGCTAACGAATTTCAAAATATCGCACATAGTTTGTTGAAAATAACGGTGACCGCATTGTTAAGTTTAATTATGTTGCCGAAAACTGTAAAGCGTCGACAGATAATAATAATTCCAAAGGTACCAGGAGATTAATACAGCATTTCTCATGTTTCAACCCTTATCACGAATTTCCTACTTAAAATATTCTCGTCTTCCACCCTTACTTATGCCTCTCGTTAATCGCCTTGTAAAAAGATAATTTTCAAGGCTTAAGCAAAGTGGAACGAAAATCCTCAAACGTTAAACTAAAATTAAGGTAATTCAGGAATTGAGCAATGATGGTTTCAATTAATTCTTAATTGAACCAATTTATTAGAAACAGGACCGTTTAATTAGTTCTGGGGTATTGACAAACTGGTATTCAAACTGTTTGAGATAAAAGTGTAAAAGAAATCGTTCAAAATCTCTCCTTTAGAAGTGAAAAAAATACTTGTAAAAATTTAATGGGTATTTTTTTTTTATCAGTGGAACGTTTTTTGTGGAATAATTAGAAGAAAATTTATTGTACCTAATTACTGCTTTTCTGAGAGTACTTTTATTGTAAAGACGAGCTGAGCAATTATTTTGTGAAATTGTTTGTGTGTAAGTTTTCTTAAGTATTATATTCATGTACATATTGTACATAGATAAAAAGGTTTGGTTGTGAGTCGAGTGGAGTAAATCTCGAGGAACTGACTATGCATATGGGTGTTAGTCTTTGAAATTCGAAGGAACTTAGAACAAACATCGTGAAAGGATGCAACACGTCGTATAATAATTTTAATCATGCCGCTTACAAAAATATTCCTTGTGTATATGTACAATAAAATTAAATTCCCGCTTAACACTAGCAACTTTTTTTTATTAAAGCAAGAAAAAAAACATCGTCAAAAAGCGTGTTTTGTTTTATGGTGCGAAGTTCTGGCACAAATATTTAAATGATTCACGATCATATTTGAAAAACTTAATTCTTCACATTATACAATAAACCCATAACCAACAAGGGTTCATAAGTAGGAGATTTATACAATAAAAATGTTTATACATAAAACAATAACCAAAACTAAAAATATTAAAAGTAAAAAAAAAAAACAAAAAAGGAATCAATTTACATTGCAGTATTTCAAGGTTATTTTATTTTATACAATTTACATTGCGGTTGAAGTGTGAGAAAAAGTGTTAGAAAATAATTAATTTCTTAATTGGTAACATATTGAACGTCCCAAGCTTCCTTAATTATGTTAAAACTAAAGTGATTTAAGCAAATAGGTGAACATCGGTCGTAGCATTAAAAAAACACGCTATGTAAGTGCTCGTGGGGATGCATTCACTTGCATATCCCCGGTATTAATCGACTAATTAAAGCGACGCTAAGTGCTTTTAAGGTGCAGTTCCGGTGGCACGGAAAGTAGCAAGAAAACTCAGAGGTGCTGGATAAATCTAAGAACCAACCATTAGACCCCGGAAATTCCGCTAAGGACCAGTTTGCATAATGCAACTTTGTCACCCAAGAAATCTACTTGTTTAAAATTTTCAATTTTAGCTGTGTTAGCTTGAATCGTTACACAAGCTTTCAAATTTTAATGTTTCGTATGCCTTTCCTAAGCTCCCCTGCTTGGTATAAAACTAAAAATATTTTTTTGTGCATTTCGAGGATTTTTTTATTATTTAATGTAATATTAAAATTTCTTAAATTTTTTTTATAGTGAACACCTCACAAGGGTCCCAACTGCTCCCTTCTGGAGCCAGTGAGACTATGGCATCCCCAATTGGGGTATGTTGCGAGGCTGAACGTAAGTGGGAAGGGAAGGAGATGGGGAAAAGGAAGGTCGGGAAGTACCTGGCTATTCAGATCTAGTCACTAAACATGGATAAAGCCATTTCAAGTATAGTTTCAATTCTGAATGGTGCTCTTACACCAGAGCGATACTGAGAGTAACTTCCACTCTGAAACGTGCCGCAAATATAGTGTATATAATTTTTATTAATTAATTGTCAAATAACACAAATTAATCAAATAAAATTTATTTGCGCACGCCGGGTTCGAACCCGCGACCTTCGGAATAGAAGTCCAAAGCCTTGTCTCTGGACTACGCCGGTCGTCAGACAAGACATTTTAAGAGGAAAAATATCAGCATTTTATGTTCATCGTTAGATCAATGTGTTGGATTAGTAAAATAAAACCATTAGGGTGTTTTACAAATAATATAGAAAATAAAAACCGCAATGAAAAATATACAGCCATTTCACTCTGATTTACCAGTCGACTATGTATGAAAAGGCTAGATTTGTTTGATTAGACTGTTAACAAATAAATAATAAAGCAAATAATAATGTTCCGTTGTACGCAGGTACATATTAAAATTAAATAACAACATCGATTTTATGCGATACTGCGTATCTATGTAGGTCAGAAAAAAAAATTGTAGTATATGTACATATTTCTGGATACAAAATTCTATACTTATTTTTGCACTATTGGAATGCAGAAACTCAATATGCTTTTCATCGTGATTGTTACAATATCAACAAAAAACTTATTTTTTATTAAGTTTACGATAATTACTCAATAAACTTGACTTTTCATTTTTGATAATCAATTTTAGACAACAAGAGAATTTTATTTATTTTCTCAGATTATTTTATAAAACGAATTCGAAATCCACACGTGCTTTCACGGCCTTTTAATATTTTTCCTTTTGCCGATCTTGTGTTTGGTGCGATGTTTCTGAAATATAGAATTATGACGAAAACACTATACCCTTCTTTAACGTTATGCAGTGGGTGGATAAAAACTCGAATAGAACAGATAAAAGCCTCCGGGTAGGCAACTACCTTCTTCTTTCTATATTCTATGTTTGAAGAAATTGGGTAAATATCTTTACATGAAGAGTCTTTGAGTCAGTGATTTTTCATGCGTACAAAGTATTCCCAATGCCAGATCTTTTTATTTACACTTAAGAGTTCCCTGTTCTGTTTAAATTAAGTTAAAAAATATATAATCTTCGGTTATATTTTTCTTTGGAAATCTTTCCAAACACACTTTACCTAATAAAGATGAAATAATTTTATTTTATTTCTTCAGTGCAAATCGACGGACACAAATACAGTATTAATACCATTTCTAAATAATATAGATATATGATTCTGTGATAGTATAATCACGATAGTTTATAAAAATGATCCCAAGTTCCCAAGAATCTGTTCCGAATTAGATATGACCATTCCAGAATAAAAAAGAAAAAAAATTTAATTAAAAAACTACAACCCTTTAAAATTTGAACTAAGGTAACTTTTATGTAACAGCTTATTTTTAAATATTTTCATGTATTCTGGAACGAATGTCATTCCGAATTCCAACACATCATGGCTGCAAGGCTTCTGCAAATGGTGCATCCCTCGTGATAATTTCCATCTACCGTCCCGGATCATGCATACCAACTGCAATTTTTTTCAATGAATTCAGATCTCTCCTAGAATGCACCTCCAACTATAATTGCGACGTTATTATTCTGGGAGATATAAATATTCATATGGAAAAGAAAACTAATCCGATGACTATAAAATTCAGTAAAATTCTGCGTGACTTCGGCTGCGATCAGTGGGTTAACTCAGCTACTCATGATGCAGGAGGTACACTAGATATAATAATTTCCCGGGTTGGTTTTCCCCCAAATAGCGTAGATGTTACTGACATTGGACTGTCGGATCACCGCCTCGTCACATCCGTGTTTGCCTTCGATCCTCCAAAATTGGAGTTCAAATCCATTATCTCCAGAAATTGGAGAGAATTCGAATTGGAGGCATTTTGCAATGAACTAAAAACCTCGCCTCTCTGTGATAAGGAAAAGTATTGCGAACTCCAGGTAGAAGAGCTAGTAACTCTTTAAAATTCTACGCTACTGGCATTACTTGATAAGAATGCTCCTTTCACAGAGAAGGTCTGCCGCATTAGGAATTGCAGCAAATGGTTCGATGCTGAATGCCTTCAAAAGAAGAGGGAAATGCGGAAACTGGAGAGAACTTACAGACGGAACCCGACTCTCAACAATCGGCAGCTTTGGATTGCCAAACAAAAAGGTTATAAGGAAGAAGTAATACAGAAAAAATCGAACTTTTGGTGTGAACAAATTGAATCAGAAAAGGACCCTCGAAAACTTTGGCAAAATATAAAGACTCTGTCTGGGGAGAACAATGTCAAGGTTGATTCCTCTCTTGAAGCAAACAGCCTCGCAACACACTTTAGAAGTAAGGTTGAAAAAATTCGTGCCCTCAATGTGGAGGGATCGCCTTCTATCGCAGCACCTAGTCCGCTCTCTGGTGACTCCACTTCTTTTGCAGCTGTAACGGAAGAAGATGTCACGCGTGCTGTGAAATCTTGTCCTAATAAGCAATGTTCTCAAGACCCCATACCTACCTGGCTATTAAAACAATGTCTTCCGGATATAGCGCCTGTAATTACCGCAATTATCCAGAAGTCACTAGTAAATTCACTTGTACCGGGAACACTTAAAAAATCAATTATAACTCCGATTCTAAAAAAGCAAAATCTTGATACTGACAATGCGGATAATTACAGGCCAATATCCAATCTACCATTTTTGTCAAAACTGCTTGAGAAAATCGTTGCCAAACAATTGGTGGGGTACTTGAACTCCGCTGGTTTATTTGCCAAAAATCAATCCGCTTATCGACAGTTTCATTCAACGGAAACTGTTCTTTTGCGGGTAATTTCTGACTTTATCATCGGGATGGAAGCAGGTAAGTTGGGTTTGGTATCTGTTCTTGACATGAGTGCGGCTTTCGACACGGTAGATCATAGTATTTTATTAAATGTGCTTGAAACCGAATTTGGCGTTCGAGGTGATGTACTCCAATGGATGAAATCGTACCTGTCTGGACGAGTAGCTTCAGTAATTTTCAATAAATGTATATCTCCTGAAACTCCCATTGAATTTGGAGTTCCCCAGGGTTCTGTCCTGGGTCCCATTCTCTTCATTCTATATACGAATCGTCTCGAACAACTCATTCACTCGGCTGGCTTTGAATCACAAGGCTACGCAGATGATCGTTTGATTTTTAAGTTTTGTTCCCCAGATGAAAAAGACGCCCTTAAAAACGAGGTAGTTAGTTTCATTAACACAGTCTCAAGTTGGATGTCTGTTAAAAAACTCAAACTAAATCCGACAAAGACGGAATTTATTTGGATAGCGTCTCCTGGAAGGCAAGCCCTCATCGACGCCAACCCAATTCGTATTCGGGATACAGATATAATCCCGTCTACAGAAATAAAATTTCTAGGTTTCACTATAGACAATAGTCTTTCTCTGGAATCGCAAATTTCAAAAGCTGTAAGTTCTGGCTTTTTTCATCTAAGGCAGATAAAATCAATCAGGAGATGCCTTCCCTCTGATGAAGCAAAGACACTCATAAACTCGTTCGTTGTCTCAAGAATGGATTATTGTAATAGTGCGTATGCTGGCCTGCCTAAGAAACAATTCAATAGAATCCAGTCCGTCTTCAATGCTGCGGCGAGAATGATTTCTGGTGAATCTAAGTATTGTCATATAACCCCGCTTCTAAGGGATCGCCTTCATTGGCTTCGATGCCCTGAAAGAATAGAGTTCAAGATCTGCTTAATGACCTACAAAGCATTGCAAGGAATGGCGCCAGCCTACATATCGGAACTATGTGTCCGACAAAACTTAAGCGATAGACAGCTTACTCTGAGGTCAGCAGATCTAGATGTTACTAATCGTTTAATCGAACTTTCTAGGTCAAATCGAGCCGTTTACTATGATCGCTCTTTTCGTGTATCTGGCCCGCTCATTTGGAATAAACTTCCCTCAGCTGTTACCAATATTCAGAATTTGACTGAATTTAAACGGGCTTTAAAAACAAAATTATTTAAAAGTTCATACCATTCGTCTTAACCTTAATCTCTTTTCAATGTATTGTAATGACATGTTTTAAGTCTCTGGAAATTGTTTGGTTTCGGTTTCCTCCTTACTGTATTTTTATGTTTTGTTTTTTTTTTTTTTTTTTTTTTAAATGTTTTTAATGTCCACTCAGAATGATTCTTATTTTTGCGCCTTTTTTATACTATATTTTAGTTTTAATGTTTTTGTTTTGTCCTGTGCTATAATAGCGTTACTTTTTACTAATATTGTCCTACGCTATAACAGCACTCTTATTGTTAATGTTGTTCCCTTGTTATTGCCTTGTATACTCTTATACTGTATATTCTTTATTTAAAATTACTTTTCAATACTTTGTAAGCACTGTAGGATTATTTTTAAATTTTTAAATTTTGTTATAGTTAAGCGCACTTGAAGTGAAACATCACAAAACTGCGCTATACAAATGCTTTGTTATTATTATTATCATGAACGAAGGTTTCGGCTTAGACCAGTTTTTGAGCAAAATCGAAACCGCGGTCGAAACTCGTTATTTTTGGCCGAAACTGGCTGAAACCAAAATCGAAACTTTCGTCACACTAAATTTTCTGGTAATTTTCATTTAAAACACTCAATTAATCAAATGAAGATAGATGTTAAAATTTTGTCAGAATGGAATCCAGTCAAAACGTTCGTTATTTCATAGTAGTTTTTTTCTAGCGGGAGCAATGAACGAAGTGTCTGATCAAATATATATTTTTTTGATGCCTCGTTCATACTTTATCAGCATTCCCACAGGGGGCTTTAATAAAAAGGCTGACGCCTTCGGACCATAAACATACCTACCCAGGAAAAGGGTAGAACTTCGTATAAATAAGAGATTCGGAAATTTTCTTTTTATAGTGACCTTCCCTAAGCCTTCCTTCACTTACTTTGCCTGCGCCTTGGAGCTGTCATATCCCATTTGAAGGAAATGAACACGTGAATTTTGGCGGTTTATATACAAAGCAGCATTTTAAATGTAAAATAGACTATCGTATCTACACAATAAAATACCATGCGTATAAACAGCAAAATGTAATACTTTACAATATTCGACTTTTATACCTGTGTACAATAAAATAAATCATTCTAAGTACAGCAAAGGCTTGCCAATAGATAGGATTTTATTTCACAATATTTGAATCGTGAAACTGGATAAAACCCGTTTAAATAAATATCAAGTACTACAAAGTTATTTTTCTACAATTTTCAAGTATTTTCCATCTATAATTAGAATACTATGGATCACTGTAAAACATCTAAAATAACATCCAGCGAATTAAATTTTTTACATCTCGTAACGCAAAGCCAAATTGAATCGAGCCATTAATAACAAGGAAAACGAGACGACGATAATGCAATCCTAAATGCCCCATGTCGTTTTGGGCAATTAATACGTGTCAAATATTAAACGCCTACTATATTTTATACGCCAAAGTTCGCAGGAAATCGCAATGTATTTTTTAGGGATGTCAGAGCTTATATCTGTCATGAAAATATGGAAATTAATGGAAGCACGACCTGATGTCAAGTCGATTGAATTGCATTTATGATATTATGTTTTTTTATGATGTTCAATGGTTGAGGGAAAGCGTTTTTAGGGCAAGCTGACTATTACAATTTTAATGATATTTTGATGAATGCGGTTTTGAAACATGGACTCGATTTCATGCGGATGACATTTAATAGAACTGGATTGCATCCCGCCGTAAATAGACGGTGGATAAATTTTTCACTGAGCGTAGCATAGTCCTGTTTAGACTCGACAACTTTGCATATCGTCTGTCCGTTAAATTATTTGTTAATCCTATGAAGATGGTAGTCGTATTTGATAGTACCTTTTCATACCGCTTGGGCGAGTAGCTGGCACGTCGGAGTAATTAATATTACATTCACAGAATAATTCATACCTTTTAGCGTAAAATCTGAACCCACGTCTAACCATCCCGAAAAATCAACTCTAATGCCAGGATTTTTCCTTGCCACATCTTTTTTCATTGATTTTCTTTTGCGATATGTTAATTTGAATTGTCTCAGATTTTGTTCTTTTATTGATTAATTAACGCCACCCTCTTAGTAACTAGGTTATTTTGTATAAACAATAAAGTTCCCAAGCCTCATATAATATGAATTATTTTCTCCATCTGATACACCATAACAATCCATCATTACGATATAATAGTGTGATTATTTTTTTGAATTTTTTTGTTAAGATAGAGATGAAAAATCTTATGAAAAATACGTTTTACTTTAAAGAATTTATTTTACACAAATACAAAAAAAAACAAACACAACATTTGGTCAATGAAATTTCAAATACATTGCTTCTAAAATATACAATAACCTATCTGACGATCAAACAATGGATCATCGAAAAGGGTCGTGCAATAATTAGTCACCTCACCCAAATACAATCCTCTATCTCATTATTGTTACCACTACCTAGCAACCTGAAAAAATTTTTGCTTTATTGAAAAATGTACTTTATTATATAAAATATTTGTAAAGTAATCTGTCTCAACATAGCATTACCTAGTGAGACAGGCAAGGCCAAAAAAAATATGTAAACCTTTTTATATAGATGCACATAATAAATTAATAAAATTACATTGTACAGGGTGTGACGCTTCGGCACGTGGCAGAGCCCAGTCCATCAACTCGAATGTCGAAACAAACGGTGGGCATTATTTTAGAATGGTATGTAAATTCACACCCTTTTAATTTCAAGGGCACCTTGCAATTACGTAATTTAATATGCATAAGTAAACCGTTTTTTTAACTAAAACTTATTTGCGCACGCCGGGATTTAAACCCGCATCCTCAGGATCCTTATTCGACCTACTCTTTTATAGGTAAATTTTAAGGCAACACTTTACAAAGTAATGTATTTGTTTCATTAACCAAATGCGTACCTACATAATGTGTATATCTACACCTTCATTTTCACCAGTATGTATCAACTTCACAGTCCTGCAACACCTGCACAACTTGTAAATAATTTTGCTAACATTTTCACAAACTTGTGTGAAAATGTTAGCAAATTCTTATTTGTAATCTTTTGTAAAAATAAATAAAAATATTATTATAATGTATTATTATAATTCATAAAAATTCTCAAGTCCTAATAGTCTAAATATTAAATCTACTTTTGTTACAGCGCCTTTTCACAAGAAGGCCGCTGTATAAAAGAACTAATTATTAATATAGAGAATTATTTGTTGCGAAGACATAAATGATAAAAAGAAAATATTCTTACATTTTAACTAATTGGGACAAAACAAATATGATTTGAAATAGGGGATGAAAGGAAGAACTTTATTTGTTCCCAGCATTATGACTCCAAATAATAACGCTTTGGTGGCAAAACTTCTATTAATATACAATTTTAATGTGTACATTCCCGAAACAGCTTTATAACATCACATCAAGTGAAGCTATTCGTAGAGGCTTCCCGAGAATTCAGCGTTATTATTTCATGAATTTCGTCAAAGCTTCTAATGAAGTCGAGCAGGAAGGAATTGTGACATTTGAGGTTCTATAAACTATGCATAAAGTTCATTAGGGGTTATTACGGACAGAGATTAAGCAAAAGTTTGACAATTTCAAAGGGTAGCATTACTTAAGTGAAGTATTCGCATTTTAAATGTTATTATCGTTAAGCGTGTTTCTTTGAAACTATTTGCGGTCGAGATACATACGAGTCTGGGGCAATATAATACAAATGTATTTTATTCGCAAACTTTTGGGAACTTTTTACATTTGCTCCACACGGGAGGGCCTGAGTGTCTTTTTAGGGTAAGGAAGGAGAGGAAGTAATGGAAGGAAATGGTCTGAGGGATGGGTAGGAATCTTGGGAGGCATAATCTAGCAGTATGGAGTTATTTTAAACATTATTCCAATATTTAAAAAAAAACTGGGTAATATACGATGTTTGCATTGGTGACTATATAAAGGCGGGTCTCCTGTGTTTTTGTTTTCCGTTGGCCACAGATAAGCCATAGGAAAGCAAAAATATTATGGCCACGCCCCATTGTTTGAATATTGTGTGTAAATGTTTCTAAAGCCAAAACATTTCGTGCGCACGAGACCCTTCTCAATAACTCAGGTCCAGGGCATACGTCATTTCTATGTCTACCTACGTTACATTGTCGTGAAAACAAGCTTATGTGCCCAAGCGGTTAAGCTAAAAATCTGCCTATTTAAATACCTACGTTACCCCTTTCGATGCCATTGAAAAAATATTGTATTAGAGATTATCAAATGTAACATAAACGTCACCGTATTCGTTCGACTGTGAAAAGGCAGAAAGGGACAACTCTTATTATTTGTAGGCGAAAGTTCTATATTGCTACATTACATGTTATATACATTGCATTATACACAGGAAAGAGATATTACCCAGGCAAAAGGGAATAAAGGCATACAAGATAGAAAGGCATTCACTGTATTACAAATGTTATGTCGTGTCATGATGCATATTATTCACTTTCATTGAAAAGGTCACAAAAAGGCGTGTAAGCTATTTATTCATAAAGAGTTCTTTTGATGGTGCATTTGACGAAAACCAAAAAAGAGAGGAGCCTCAAAAGCTTGGCTTTTGTCAAACGTGTTAGAAATATTTTATTTCACCGCTACGTAGATAGGAATAAGAAGCTACATTATCAGTTATTTTTGAAATATTGTATTGTATTTTTATATTTACGTATTGTTATTTTTTGTTTATTATTATTATTATTTTTTTATTTTTTATTTAATCATATTTAGAGTTACAATATTTACAACTTAATATAAATATAACACTTGAATCACTCTCCTAAAAAGCAGTTGCTTGTGTTTAGGAGAGACAAATATATATTTTTACATCTATTTAAATAACTAAATTATTATAAAAAACTATTAGTAATTTTATAAGAAAATTCATCGAAACTAATAAAAACATAGGTAAGTTATTATTATTACTAATTATTATTCATTGTATCCCTCTTTTTATTGTTTGTATCGTCACCTTATGATTGAGGCTGATAAGACATCATACGTGCTTTTTAATACTAAATCAGTCAACTTAACAATCTACTTCCTCCTTCCTACAACATGGGTCTCTTCAAGACCCGTGTTCATTCCTTCCTCTCCTTAAAAAGACCCTCCACCCATCATCTTAAAAGATGACATAGGCCCTAAGGGAAATAATTTTTTTCAGGGCCTCCAGTGTAGAGTTAATAAAAAAAATCCCAGTTGTAAATGTTTTAATTAATTTTGAAGGTGCATAAATATTTTAAACAATAAATTATGTTTAAATGTTTTTATTTTTTAAATTTTAAGTGTTAAACTGCGTATCTCGATACAGTGACACCGTAGTGATTTAAATATGTAAAAATTTTTGAAAAAAATAAATAATACTAGAAAAGGAATATTTTTTTTGGAACCCTTTTTAAAGTTAATATCTTAGTCCTATCTACTCCCGTCCGGAGCCAGTGAGACTATGGCATCCCCAATTGGGGTATGTTGTGAGGCTGAAGGTAACTGGGGAGGGGAAGGAGATTTGGGAGAGAAGGTGAGGAAGTACCTGGCTATTCAGATCTAGTCACTTAACACGGCTAAAGCCATTATTAAGCAACTTTTCAATTCTGAATGGTGGTCTTATACCAGGGCAATACTAAGAGTATCTTCCACTCTGGAAGGTGCCGCAAATATACTACATATTATTTTTAATTAATTAATTGTGAAACAACACAATCAAACCCGCGACCTTCCGAATGGGAGTCTACCTAAATCAAAGGATTACATTTCATTGAAATGACTACTTGTTATTTTTATGTTATACCTTATTAGTGGAAAGTAATGAGATATGGGAAGGAGAATGGGTAGACGAAGGTTAAAGTGTACCAAGCTCTTCCGATAACTTAACTTATACTAAAAGAGTATACCGAGAAACTAACTTAATGAAAATCAGAAAACTGTACGAATACAACATGTGCTTATTAATCTACAAAATTTAAAATGGCTATATACACACAAATACTACATTTATGAAAACATCACAAGTGCATGAACACCACACAAGACAACGTAATAAATTATACACAAATTCAACAAAGACAGAGTATGGCAAAAGAAACATAGACTTTGAGGGTATAAACATATATAATCTCCTTCCTGATAGCCTGACAACCGAAAATAAAATAAATATATTTAAAAAAAACTGTTTGCTCTCAAGATTAGTGAGCAAAACCAAAATGTTCTTACTTAAAAAAATGTGTTACTTGGTTTTAGGTAGTAAACCATCATTATTAATATTATTTGTATCAATGTTTACTTATAAAAAGCTAAATATGTATATTTCTATTCATAACTTAATAAATAAATACAACAAATTTAAAAAAACCAGTACGAAACTGAAAGTACACCCTTAAAACTTCACACATAATATTCAAAACTATTCATTAATTTATTTCTTCAAACTTCGCAAAATCATTTTGTGGCGTCATTTTGAATTAAAAACAAATAGCTTTGTATTAAACCACTATTATATAATCACAATTTCCAAATATATGGTAATTGTGATTATATAATAGTGGTTGAATTTAAAGTTATTTGTTTAATTTTATTCATTAAACGACTGTTAATAGTTTTTTTCGTAATATAGTGCAATTTTTCAAGCGAGAGTTTATCCCTTTTACATTTCCTACGTCACATTTTTATCATATACCAAAAATTTCAAATAGCGGATTTACTATATTCAGCGTCTGTCATTTTCCGGGGCTTTTCGACGGTAAAATTTTAATAGGAAATCGGTGTTGCCAGGTAGTTGAGGTTTCCCACCAGCCGGGCGGGCACCAGGTAGGTGCCAGCCAGGTACCTGGTCACACCTACTCAATCACCCTTACCGATGGAGGGTGTCCGGCATGATGGAGTACCCCAATACTTGATGTACGGTGCAGATTACAATTTGAAAAATCTGCGCTTATGCTTTTGCTTTTGCATTGTTTTCGGTATGAAATATGTCGGATGGGTGGTAATATAATGATAGAATGCATGGAAACATTTACTTTTAACGATAAGAATTCCTTCGTTGTATATTACATTTTAATTGCGCGATGTTAAGATTGAAATAAAAGTTTTTTCGCATTGGTAACCAAAATAAAAATGCTTTCACAAAAAATGGGAAACATTGTTTAAAGGACTATAATATGTACTATCGGGTATCCGGTCTATCTAGTCAATTATTTACTAATTTGGCCAGATGCCGGATAGTGACCTAATTCTTCCAGAAGCCGGAGAGTTGAAAATTAAATAAAACATGTAGACACTAGACGCACAATGCAATCTTAGTATTGGCCCTACATCTAATCGAGGATTATGTATATTTAGGAAGAAAAATATTTTTTTACTGTTAGGGGAAATACTGACTTAATTCCTATCAGTGTTTTTTTTTGCGTTAAACTCATTAATTTTTTTTTTAAATCGAAGTGTAAGTTTTTAAAAATAATATATTTTTTAATCTATCTCACACTTTTTTTAACTTCACTGTTTGATAAAAATTATCAATATGTTTCACGACCATTGGTTTTTTTCATCAGGAAAGCAAGTATACTAAAAATTAATATATATATATAAATATATATATAAGAATAAACAAGTAATTATAGATAGATAGGTATCAACCTATAAACAAAAAACTATTACAATTAATAACAAAAATAACATACAATACATTAACACAAAAATTATAATATTTTCATTTAAAAATTTATAGATTGATTTGTTCCAGTGATAAAAGTTTCGATTAACCAGAATAATTTCAGACTAAAAAAGAAACGAAGCATTAAAATTGTTCTAGCAAAACCTAGCACATAATTGCCGTGATAAAAATATCCCATGAAAGATTTTCAATATTAAAATCTAAGATGATATTTTCCTTTGAAGTACTTTTAATTATGAGGACGTAAAAAGATTATCGAAAAAAATGTTATTCTTAAGTTGTAAATTCGTACAATTAGTATTTGCTATCACCGTCTTTGAGTTAAAATATACCTATCAAGTTACAAAAATTACGTTTTTAAAATAAAATGAAAAATTGCTAAACCTATTTGAAGGTAAAGATTTTAACGTCAAAAGTCTACTTTCTAAATCATTTAGTACATGTAAATTGCAATTTTGGAGGCGGATGTAGGTACCGCCGCCCCGGTAATCATTTAATGGTAAACCAACACCTCAGTCTTGGGTCACCCCAAGTGGTTCACCATGTTTGGTGACTTAGAAGGGGTGCCCGGATTCATCGGGTGTGGTGTATTCAGGCCTTGGATGCGCCTACTCACTGGCTGCTTCACGGGTTCTGATCGGGAGAGGTCATTGTAGGGAGACCCTTTGCCTTGCTCCGCAGTTGGAGAGATGCACGGAGAAAAATCTTATTCTAAAATACTTTAATTTTATTCCTAAAAACGGTTAAAAACGGGACTAAAGTTCTTACGAACAAATTACAAAATTACGTATACCAACAAATTATTCTTACATGTAAACATTGAAACCCTGTTAATTGGTTTGTAAGAACTTCAGTCGTGTTTTTACGAATAAAATTATCGTATTTTAGAATAACATTTTTCTCCGTGTGGATTCATACGTCCGTAACTCCTGGACAAACCGATCCTTAGATTACTAACCACCCCTTATATATTTTCCTTTCCAGAAGTAAGTCTCCTTCCTTTCCTTCCTTAGTCCTCAAATATGACATACACCTTCAGGAAAAGTATTTTCTTCACGGACTCCGATGTAGGGCTGATGAAAAAAAAAATATTTCACTTTAGAGCTAGCAATTCCTTGCCGTAATTTATATTCTTTATAATAATGTGATTCAATTTACACATGTGCCTTACGATTGAATATTTAAAATAATAGCGTGTTGGATCCTTCGAGGGTGAATATAACGTCTTTTCATTTTGTTTCAGAGATCTTATATTCTATCGAGAAAATGTCTTGCAACTCAAGATTTATCACATTCCTTTATATTCCAGTGCACTTATTGTTAGATTGATGATTTCAGCTAAATCACGTTGGAAGTGTAATCTTTCCGAAGAGGTTGTTTCAAGAATCAAACCATCACGAGATGTTGGCATTTCCTATAAAATAATATAAGAATGAAAGCCACCATATGAGATTATTTAGTACGTGCGACAATCTTCTTAAAAGGTTTTGTATATTGGATTTGCTTGCTTTGTTGGGGGGAAAACAGTGACATGGCAATCGCTACACATATGTATGGAGCGCTTCTTTCTTTTAGTTTTCAGTATTTAATGATATTTCTCTTCATTGCCATCCTAAATTATTTTATACCTTGACATATCTTGTTTATCGATTTGGGGAAAGCGAAATTGGTTTATCTTTAGTTTTAATAGAACTATGTTTTATCATGTAGGTATTCTATAACATAAAATAAAATAAATTATAAAGCAAAACTGAGATTAAAGTCTAGATGTTATACAGAATTGAGCTATGAGATGTATTGTATACTGGGAAAAGACAAATATGCAATCAAATGAGAGAGCAGCTAAATTGGATTCCAATAAAAGAGACTGTTATTTAATGTGTTAATTTTTGTACATAAAGTTATGAACAACCAAATGCCAAAATATTTTAAGGATGAAATTTTTTTTAACAGGTACATAATTACAATACCAGAAGTGTAAATAGAATTAGATTGCCACATATGAAGTCCAAATCACAGATCTGCCCAATGTACAGAGGACTAAAGATGTATGATTAAATGCCTGAAAGTATGTAGAATGAATGTATTTAGAAAGAAATGTTATTTTTATTGTAAAAGTATTTAAAGTTACAAAATGAAATATTATCTTGTTTATATTCATGTTGTACAACATATAAACAATATTTCCGTAATTTTTTATAACAAAATATAAATAATTAAGCCAACTCGACAGCAGCTGATCTTCGGAGGCGCCTTGAAAAAAAAATTGTCCGCCGGTGTACGGAATAACTTATGACTGAATCATTAGAAATAAAAAAAATATAAATAATATCATTAGACAACCACTTTTTTAAGGTATATCTGGAAGTAATTTTTTTTTCGATTTTTTAATTTTTGGTGACACTTAGAAATGAAAACACCGGTTTTCGTCTAAAAATTGGGCCTAATTGTTATTGTAAAATTAATATTTATGTTTTTTTTTAAACCTTCAAGGATACCTTGTTATTTATGTAAGGAAGTAGTACACAATTTCAAAAGAATCGGTCGAGTAGATTTTGATTTAAAACGTTCACCGGCTTCTAAAATGATGAGTACAATCTTTGGCGTATGATCATTTTATCGTAATTTGAGTATCCTAGTAAAATATTTTTGTTAATTTAACAGTGATTTATTTATCCGTGATATTTAAATTTTGCTTGGACAGGAGAAACCTCTCATTGTATGACAAAAGTAATTGTTTGCAATTTATTACGTTATCAAGAAAAAAATATATTTACTTGGTGTGGTGGTTGCGTTTCATTGCACACCCCACATATTGAAATATTAAATATTGAATCAGCGATTACAATTTATTGAAATAAAAATCATTTTTCACCAGCTAACTTTCAGCACATTCATTGAATATTTTGTATAAATATACAATATCTTTTACAGTATTACCTACTCATGGCGGTTTACGCGTATTTATTGTTCCCCAATTTTCTAATTCAAATTTCACTCAACCGTGTCAAAATAAATTGAAATTTTCCGAATCGATAATTCCCACTAATGACAATCAATTTGTTCTTCGACGGGAAGCTACTAAAAGGTAAATAAATTGGATTTCCGGTGAGTGCCATTTGCAATCAAAATTTCAGTCAAGTCTCCTAGTAATTTTGAATTTCACATATCGAATTATTAGGAGTAAATAAATTGATTTGACTTTCGATGCTGTATTCCTTCCAATAGAGATTCTGTTTTCATTCAAAAGGGACGGTCAATTTGTTATCTTTATATTTATATTTTTGTAATTTATGATTGATCAATGGTACCTTCCTAATGATGCTTATAAAACTGGCAAGGAGGAGTACCAGATGTACCAAGTAAAATAGGCTTCAATATATAGAAGCCAACAACATTGATTCAGCAAATAACTCGTCAATTGCTCGCGCAATCACAACATATACCCAGTACGCAATATTTCTGCACTTATATACATGCAGAACAAATAAAAAAAATTTTGCCTTTATTAACAGTGCATTAAAATTCGTTAGCTTGTTTTACTTAATTTCAAAATTTATCTTTATCTGTTTTCACACGTTCTTCATTTCTTATCTTTATCTGTTCTCACACGTTCTTCATTTTTTATCTTTATCTATTCATACACGTTCTTCATTTTTTATGCATTTATTGTTTATTCACTTTCTTCATTTTTTATCTTTATCTATTCATACACGTTCTTAATTTTATATGTATATCTGTTTATTCACGTTCTTCGTGTTTTATCTTTATCTGTTCATACATGTTCTTCATGTTTTTATTATTATTACTCATTTGAAGATTAAGAACCGTTCTCAGCCCAAGCAAAATTATACTGTAAGCATCTACGTAGTATGTACTATAACCGTATATAATTTTATGTACCTTAAAACTAAAATTATAATGTACTGTTTATGTCGTAATAAAACATACAAAATAAAACTTAAAAACTAAATTAGTTACAATCCATTTTTTTTTTAAATTTACATAGCATGGCGTACCATAAATATATGTGTTCGGGTTTTGAAAAACTGTTAGCCGCAAGACTCTATTTTAGAAATTTTTCAGAGAAAGCCGAGATGTTGATAAATTGGACGAGAAAACCCAATGAACGGGCAAGTTGAAACGAGTCACTAGAACGGCGCTGCACCAGACTATGCACTTAAAATTGAGAAGCGTGGCATGAGAAAATGTATGGCTGAAATCTGTGAAAAATGTGAATATGCATATTTTTGTTCAACTCTTAACTTATTCATTCTTTTTACCAACGTTCGATAGTTTGTAATATTTATGTATGGTATTTAAAAGTTTCCCAGACAGAGCTCGTTGGAAAGCCTCATATTACCCAGGTGAGGTGGGTTAAGGAAGGGACTGTACGATGGGATTTACTAATGGAATATAGATAAGATAGTTTTTTGTTTGACAAGCCCTTAAAGGGCGCACAAATTCCAACGGCTCGGGGGGCTTTGATGCAAAGAATGGACGGTTACCTCGAGAGTGTTTTCTCTTGGGGTAAGAATAATCTCATAGAATTCAAGGTTTCAAAGACCTAATCATGTCTGATTACGTCTAAAAGAGTCATTGATCCCCTCGGCACCAGTGCATAGTCGGAAAACACGCCAAACGCGCGCCCAACATATGTACACGGTTGACATTTGTCACATGAGAACGGGTCGCTTCTACGACTCGTATTTGTGTTGAACGGCTGTGGAACGATTTGCCGGCCTCTGTGTTTCCTCCTTCCTACAACATGGGTCTCTTCAAGACTTACGTTCACTCCTTCCTCTCCTCAAAAAGACCCTCCACACATCATCTTCAAAGATGACGTAGGCCCTGAGGAAAATTATTTTACTCAAGGCCTCTTACGTGGAGTTAATGTAAAATGGGATTTATTAATGCGGGTCTTGAAGACGTCCGGATTATATGAAGGAGGAAAAAAAAGGAAGAGTTTATATGAAGGAAGATTCCTCTTTATTGCAATTATCTCGCACTAGTTACCGTGCCACATCAATAATTCTCAAGTTTCCAAATAACAGCAAATATTATTCTAAAAATTACAATGCAAGAACCAAAAAGAAAAAAAAATTATCAAAAGATTTCTTCCACAAATCAATTTCAATCAAAGTACCTATTTGGTCACATTACCGAAAAGTCAGAAAAATATTTCGCAAAAATGATTGTAAAAACGGTCCAACGGTGAAAATTCTCCACTATTTTTACATTCTCGTTGAAAATACCGCAAAACATTTACAACAACCTTTTGGGTCAGAAGTTTTTCAGAAAAATTTTCTTTTTTTAGATTTCAATTCAACACGCATTTTTACACCGATTATTGTCAATCGCCCAGCGAACACTGCGAGTCAAAATACATAGTCACTACAAATCCGTGTTGATTTCAGGATGGCACAGTGCGTCCATTGAATACACAAACGGAGGGGGCTACCAACGTAGTTATGGCGTGTTTGTTATGGCGTTACCAACCCGTGCATTACTGGAGTTTGTTGGGGTATATCGCTACAATAAACCTACCCTTGCTGATTTCAGGACGGCTGGCTGACGTTTTGTCAAAATATCGTCAAATTTAAAAATATATATTTAAAAAGTAACACAGCCGGACCAATGTATTAACAATGTGTATATAGGTAACTAGATCGCCTGGTGGGTAGGACGTTGTTGACTGACAGTTGGAGGGTCAAGGTAAATAGTAATAACGGTTAATCGACATATTTCTCTTACTTGTTGCTTAGTAAAGGGAGGGGGGAATGCGGATAAGGTGGAATGCATGAGGGGGGTTCGCGAGAAGGGGGACGGGGACGAATGGGAAAGGACACGCAGGGAGAAAAAAAATATTTAATTAATTTGCATAGCAACGCTAGCTGGGTATCAATCAGCTAATAAACAATATATATTGAAGCTATTAACCACTGGAGCGACACGGCAATTTTAAACTTTTCCTCGGATTCCTAAAGGAAATTTTTCGTCCCACATTAAAAAAATCATGCCTCTGAATTTGAATATGGAGACATACAGAGTGATTATTGTTCTATATAGCCAATAAATTAACATATCTTTTGTTTATTATCACATATACGTAGGATTTATAAAAAATATTATTAAATAGTTAACTTTTAAACATTTTAAAGAATCTAGAGAATCTTTGCCATATTGTGGCAAAAACCACTCGATGAAAGCGGTTAATGAAATACAAAAAGTTCTTGAAAGTTCTTTACAAAAAGCGCTCGATGAAAAGCGTTTAATGAAATACAAAAAGTCACCTCTTTTTCAGAAGAGACCACCCGATGTGAACTTAATATAAACTAAATTTGTCAATTTGACTGCCCCATAGCAGAGTTCTTTCTAGTTGAACAGTCAAGTTTTCTTACACCTATAAAAATAATTCTGTATTTAATTAATCAATAAATAATGATAAGAAGTATTTCAATAGAATTATGACGAGATAACTAAACACCTGTTCTGATGAAGTTATCGTTTATTCTGCAAAAGTCTACAAAGTTTCCAATGAATTTCTTAAATTTTACTAAAATGTTTTAAATTCTTTAATTTTACTATTCAGAACAAACTATAAACTTTTTCCTAAATTTATTATTAGACAGTGATGGCCGCAGCAGTTTAAAATTGGAACTGTCTAAAAAGAAAATTGGAAGAACGTTTTACATTATTCATTATAATTAAATAATTTCAGTGGAATTTCTACTGGTACTTTAATAATGGTTTTAAAAGTTATAGTAAGTGTTATCTTTAGTGATAAAAATCTCGTGTCACAATTTTCGTGGTAAATTTCGAAACTACTTAACCTATTTTGATGAAATTTGACTTACTGTGTGTAATTAGGTCCAACTTAAAAAACAGGATATAGTTTTTATCTCGATTTTTGACCTCAAAATTTAATATTTCGAATTAAATGTTTTATATGGGATAATTATTTGTAAGTTCCATAAGTTTCTGACAGATGGCGGTGTGAGTTAATTTATTGATACAACACTTGGTTATCTAGGTTAGGCAACCATCCAGTAAATGGCGTTGTTTCGTTAGCCAGTGCAATGCGTGGGCGGGTCAGCTAGTATATTTATATATTACTAGGTTATATTTCAGACCACTCTAATGCAATATTAAACGTAATAATGTTGGGTGTATACGGAGTATTATAAAATCTTTATGTATTTCTAAAATTCAAAAATACGTAACTCTCTATTTTCAGTAGATGACATATTCGCACATCGTAAGTAAAAAAGATCTATTAAACGTTTTATCTCTGAAAAGTAAATTGATTGTGATTATCCATGCCCCGTGAAACCCGTGTTTAACTTAGATTACTCTAATATCATCTGTACAAGATGTTGCTATTATCCTCAGTCCGACGGGACCGTTTGTGCATCATTCCTTAATTTGTTTTCGCTCTCCTCTAAAATTAATATTTTTGATTTTCCACACTTTTCTATCGGATGTAATAATTAGTATATATAATGGACTTTTTAGCAGTTTTTACAATGGTTGTTTGTTAAATAGATAGTTGTCATCCAAACAGTTAAGCGGGGTTCACTTATTATTTTAAAAACATATACATATATTTGATATGAAATTAAACAATTTTTTCACTTTGTTCCACTTGTGAAAAATAAATTGTTTAATTTCACATCTAATACAATGCAATTCCTCCACGAATTAACAGTTAAAAAAACTATAATCATCTAATATATAAAAATCTCGTGTCACGGTGTTTGTGGTCGCACTCCACCGAAACGGCTGGATCGATTTTCATAATTTTTTTATGTATATTTGGTAGGTGTGAGAATAAATAGGTCGTAATTTTTAATTTCATACCGCTAGGTAATTAGGGTGCCCCTGATGCAGAAACTTTATTATTTTTTTAATTTATTTTTATTTGGTCTCAAAAAATACATGTAACCCAAAATGTTTACTCTCCTACTCCCACTCTTGCATTTTTTAATCGCCACCCTCAAATTTTAGTATTCACGTATGAACAAATTTAAGGCGCTCCGCCCACTGAGGCAACTGAAAACCAACTAAAACCGGCTGTTTTCTCTGTCTTGATTAGTCAAAAAGCATGTTTAACCATAGATGAAGAACAATCAGCTGACAGCTCGCAACTAGCAACGGCCGCCCAGGGCAATCAGCCGTGACAGTCGCAAGATGGTCGCAAGTCACCGCTTGCGTTACCATTGACAACGGGGTTTTGTGTGATTGTGAAGTGTGCGGGCCATCACATTGTCATACAAAGACAGTTGGCAGTTGAGAGTTTTCAGTTGCCTGAGTGAGCGGAGGCGCTAACTGTCGTTCGTATTTTAAATAGAACGACATTTCATTCGGAATTTGGGTAAATATTACGGAATTTATTTTAACTGTGTGGGGATGGAATTTACGACATAAAGAGGAATGGAGCGCTGTAGATGATGACCGCCGATAAAAACAAAAACAATATCCACTGAAAAGAGTAACAGTGTACCACCGAATAGTTTGTCGTTGTTTTTGGATTTGTTCGTCTGTTCTTTCTACTCTACTATTTCTTTTGTCTGTTGCTTTATTCGTTAAATGGCCCAAATGGGCTCCCTTGCATCTTTCTGGCATTGTTCACTATACTACCCGCACACAAATAGATAAATTAAAATAAATCGTACAAAATTTTGCACGCATTGCGTTGTGATAAATAACAAATTCGTTATTTTTTATTTAAAATCCAAAATATTCATTAGAAAAAGTTTATATGGCAGAACAACGTTTGCCGGGTCAGCTAGTATACACATATAATTCTTTTCCGTGATTTCACTTCTCTACGTCAGTTTACATTTTTTTAAATGTTGTTTCTCCATTTGTTTTGTAGCTTATTTCATTGGTAAACTATGTAGTGTGCCCTATAGTTAATTTTCTGTGGTTAACGGCAGTTATTTTGATCTCATACAAGCGCCGAAGTTCCAAAACTTTGTTGATTCGACACCAAAGAAGCGGATTACGGACTCAAACTTTTCTTCAGCCCTTTTCTGAAAAAAACTTTCTCGGCCGTTTATTTCTTTTTCGATAAACTCGCCTCGTGATAGAACCCACCCAAATACCTTTAGCTAAAGGATGAATGTTAATTTATTGATTTCGGAACTGGGATTTTTATTTCTGTTTCTAAATTTAGTGTTAGATTGAAATTAACCTTTTAATCACGATATTATTTTATGCGAAAAGTTTCTTAGTATACATTTAAAATTTTCTGGAAGCCACAATGTAAGTAAAGTTGTATATTAGATATGAAATTAAACAATTTTTTCACTTTGTTCCACTTGTTTATTTACACCAGGACCGGTTTCGTCCTACTACGGACATTTTCAGACTGGTAGTTGAAATTCTTATAGAGTTAAGAGTTTCAACTACCAGTCTGAAAATGTCCTTAGTAGGACGAAACCGGTCCTGGTGTAAATAAACAAGTGGAACAAAGTGAAAAAAATGTTTCATTTCATATCCAATACAATGGAATTCCACCATGAATTAACAGTTAAAAAAACTAGACTCATTAATGTTGTATACTTTTTTAGTTTCTGTTAAATATTTTTTATATGCTGAAAAAGCTCTTACATTGAGTGGTTATTGTAATGAAAAAATATTTTTTAAATAGTTGGATAGGTTTCAACAAATCTTATAGAACATTTTTTAAGAAACATAAAACGATGGGTTTTTTAAGCATGCTTTCGTTATGAACATCCTAGGGCCAGTTTTTCCACAAAACATTAACAATTCATCAAAGTTTCAAGTTAAAATTTAAGTTTTGTGAAAGTAATTTTGAAGTTCTATTATTATTATTATTATTCCATCGTGTTACAAATTTGATAAATTGTTCTAGTTCAAAATTGTATTTTTTCTAAACGGAGAAGATACCGATTTCATAAAAAAAACTGGTCCGACAAAGCTATCGCACAGCTGTCTGTGGGTTCTATCTTTTTTTAACATTAGCTCCGCACAAGAGGCCCTGAAGAAAATAATTCCCCTCAGGGCTTATGTCCTCTTTGCGGATGCTGTGTAGAGGTATTTTTAAAAAAGAATGAGAGGAAGTTCTGGGAAGGAAAATGGTATGAGGGGTGGGTAGGAATCTGGGGGTCAATATGTCTATTAATGACGGACGTATGAACCCATCCCTCCCACACCGGTGCAAAGCGGTCGCGGTGGGTCGATAGAATCTAGCTGGAGAGGTCTAGGTTAGGTCTCCCTCTCTTTTGATCTCTTTCTATCCGACACACCAGGTGCCAAGACATAGATAAACCTCACCTCTGCTAAGTCACCAAACATAGGGAACCACTAGGAGTGACCTACAGGAGTGTTAATAATTTAATAAATGGTTCCCGAGGTGGCTGTACACGCGATACTCACCTTTCAAATTAAATCCCTAACTTGACATTTATACACATGATCATATCAGAATTGCATTTTTGTGTGCTTTGCCCAATTTGTATTTAAATTATATCACAAAATTAATAATGGACGCCAAAAAAACATATAGTTACCTTGATGTGGGTAGGAAATAAAGCTTAAGCCATTTTTTTCCCGGATTTATTTCTGATGGCGATCATTATTCTCGATAGATAGACTCTTGCACTCTGAAACAAAGAAGAAAAATACTAATAATATAATGGTGAAATTATTTTATAATCAATATAAAATTGTCAACGGTTTCTTAACCTTTTGACCTCTGAGCCCAAGGCCAGTGATTTGAGGGTTTCGCTGTGAATCCAATATAACTTTCATAATCTGTCTCATAACAAAATATTGCGTTAAGATGAATGACGCACAAAATTATACCGCCTCAATATCGGTACGGCTTTTATTGGGTCTATATCTGTTTTGTTTTCACTTGAAGCCAGACAATATAACCAAGTCTGGGATAATATTATCACTAAATTTAATATCTTTTTCAACAGATACCATACGTGAATATGCTATTGCCAACGAGGAATATAGCTTGATTACTAATAATAAACAGGTTTTTATCTTCTAACGATTATGTAAAATAAATCTGGTTAATTATTGAAACCATAACAATATACACTAAGCGTGGATTAGAAAAACCAACATTAAGGATGAGTTGCTTCAAAAAAATGTAACAATTCATCAAATATTTTAAGTAAACTTTCGCGTTCCGTGAAAGTTCTGTGATTATTAAAGTTTTATGTCCTATAATGATATAATAACAGAACTTGAATAGAACTTACATAGAACGTGAAAATTAATTGAAAAAATTTGATGAATTGTTCAAAATTGTTTAAATAACCCGTCCAAAATAAATAACTTTGTTTTTTATACTTATTTAAACTATTCAATATGTTCGATATAGTCTGTTTAATATATAAGGTAACTGACTATATTGTGGTGAAAAAAATTGTTACGTTGGTACGCATATTCAGCCGTTTTGAATTTTTTGTTTGTTTTTTACAGATATAAAGGTTAGACGTGTTTTGGTGTGAGTGCGTTTTTTTGCCATCGAAAAAAAATTGATCAATAAATCTCTACTAAATTTCGTTTGAAAAATAAAAATAACTGCACCAAAGACTTTAAAATGCAAACTGTAGCATTTGGTAAGTCTAAATTGAGCAAAAAAAAGCTTTTAAGTGGTGCAAGCTCTTTACAGAAATCCGAGAAGATTGATTACCCGCCCTGGACGCCCCAGCACGTCAACAGCCAATGAAAACGTTAAAGCACTGAAGAAAATTGTTAAGGTAATCGTCAAATCACTATTAGAGAAGTTGCTGAGGATGTCGGCATATCGGTTGGCTCATGCCATCAAATTTTTGAAGCAATAAGAAGAAAGCACCCGGATTTGTGGTAAAACAATTCATGGCTTTTGCATCAAGATAATGCACCTGCTTACACATCGTTGCTTGTTCGTAATTTTTTGCTCAAAAATAACACCGTAATCATGCCTTAGCCACCGAATATACCGGATTTGGTCCCCTGTTACTTTTTCCTGTTCCCAAAGCTGAAAAGACCCATGAAAGGACGGAGTTTTGCCACAATTGAGGAGATAAAGACCGCATCGCCAGAAGAGCTCAAGGCCATACCAAAAAACCCTCATCAGAAGTGCTTCGAGGATTGAATAAAGCGTTGGAAAAAGTGTCAAAGTCAAAAAAGTGAAATCATATCAGAGGAGGATTACTTTGGAGGGGACAAAATAGACATTGATACATTAAAATATATTTTTAGAGAAAAATGAAAAGTCACCTTATTTTTTTAACAGTCCTCATCGTTTTCAGTTTTTGTGTTAACGATTAAGTTACTACCTTTCTACTTTGTAAAATTCTTTGTAGTAACATTTCCAACTATATTTAGGGCCAGTTGTTGCCACAGAATTTGCACAATCCATACATTTTCAAAGCCAATTTACAAGTTTTGTAACAGTTCTATTCAAGGTATTTTATTATTTCAGTTATGTGAAGTAAGTTGACCGGATGACTAAAAAAAAATTTCAACCCAACACCTCCTTGTAAGTCATTGAAGGTGATGAAAAAAAATGGTGAAATAGGTTACGTTAGGTTAGGTTATAAGCTATTTTTTTTTTTTTAGCTTTTAATGACTTTTCAAAAATGTGTTGAGTTGAATAGATTTTGAGTTATCATGAGACCGTGAAATAACTGGTCCATGATTCAGAACTAGTGTAGAACTTTCACAGAACTTTTCGATGAATTGTCCAAATTATGTGAAACAACTGGCCCTTACCGTCCATTTCTTACGATGTGTGATTAATATAATTTGACTTCACAATGCGAAAAAGCTGTCATGTCGACTCTTTGGAATAACAAGGTTCCATCTGTTGCGGAAACGTCACGCGGTTATGGGATCTATCGTTAGCTACCTTAGAGTTCATTATCGCATGACGTTAAAGCAACAGATGGAAGCTTGTTATTCCAAAATGTCAATGTGTTAAAACTAACAGGCCTAATCCAAATGCTTACATAATTTTTATTTCTTTATAATAATCGACAAGTTTACTACAAATGTCCTCTTTCTGCCCATAAAAAGATGGATTACTTTCTCATACTCCTTAGTATTGTGTTAAGGTCAATACGACCATGCCCTCTTCAGGGCAGATGTAGGTAAACGTAATAAATGTTCATACATAATTTACGACTAACGGTAGTAATAGTAATAAATTTAATGTAATTAGGTCAGGTGCAAGAGAGCGAGAAGTAACAGCGGAGACAGGGACAGAGATAAGGGTTAGACTGGGAATATACGAGGACTTCCTAGAAACATGCTCAGTATGGAGCTTTAAACTATGTGTTCATTTATATGATTATTTATGCTTGAATCATATTAACCCTTAAGGAGCCACTCTCCCAATTTCTACCGATTTCTGACACGTTTTCCTTAAACGTTTGAAGTTAAGCTATTAAAAAAATATCTGTTATTGTTAAAGATAGTTTCTATACATTCCCCACACCGAAACGGTAATTATTTGAAATTCCCTTGATAGAAATAAATCGCAAATTATGCTCCAAAAATTATTATAACACGTTTGTTTCTGTTAGTTTACAATTATATGTATGAAATTATATTATATCAAAATATAATTATGAAATTAATTATATGTATGAAAAAATTCATAATGTCTCTTTAAATGCTACTTGACACATCCCCCACGAGATTTTTGCTCTTTTTCAAACGAGACGTCTTTTATTAAACATTTTCACAATTTTCGCATGAATTTTATGGTTTTTAATGTTAGCGCGCTCACTCCCACGTTCCTATTGTCGTATCTCTCCATCTTCTTCTTTTTGAGCGGGTTAGCACGGCCTTAAGTACTGCACTTAATATCACCAAACTTTAATACTATACTGGATCCATGCAGACCCGTGAATTTCTTGGAAATTTGAGTGCATAAGAAAATGTGTTTTTAATTATTTTTTTATCAATGAGGCTTTGTTTTAAATAATTATCGAAAAAAACGGGTACATTTTGCCATTTAATGTTCGTTTTCATTTTTTTGTAATAGCACTTCAATTAGACCCTACATTTACGTATAGCAAAACAAAATAGAAAAAATATAAATCCACTTTGGTAACCATCTTATATAATATTTTATTTTCTTAGAGAACATTAAATGACAAAATTTCAAAATCAGTCTCCCATAAGAGAAATAAAACCTACATTTTGTACAAACATATAACGTGCTTTATTCTAATTATTCAAAAACGCACTGAAAGATATACGTATTTTGTGTAGTTTATTTTCAATCTTTTTGCAAAATTTGCAACTGACCTTTTCTTTGGTAAATTAGTTGAAGGGTGATATTCTTCAATTTTTTAATCCTGTACAATCGGGTTTTGGTACGATTATTAGTAAAAGCTGTGGAATAACTAAATGAAAATGTATCACTTTAGAAGAAGATAACACTTATAATCTAAATTAAAATAATTAATGTTATCTTTTTCTTCAATAAAATATTACATTCGTAAGAAAAGTTATAAAAAGGGAGTTTTTCTTATAAAAATTGATGAAAATTTTCTTTAACAATAATAATAATAACTATGCCTAATACTTATCAAAAATATAATTAACTTACACAAATTTGAGAAATACAAAAACAACCAACCTTTGTAATTCGTACCAAACTAATACTAATACTCTGGGTCAATAAAGACTCGACTTTTTTAATTTTTTTATTTATATGAATATTGCACAAGAGTCCCAACTGCTCCCATGTAGAGCCAGTGAGATTATGACATCCAAATTGTGGTATGTTGTGAGGCTAAAGGTAGTGGGGAGGGGAAGGAGATGGGGAGAAAGAAGAGGGAGGCTGGAAAATATCTGGTCGCCAGACATGGCTAAAGCCATTTCAAGCCACGTTTCAATTCTGAATGGTGGTCTTGCACCAGGGCGATACTGAGAGTATCTTCCACTCGTGGAACGTGCCGCAAATATGGTTTATATTATTTTTAATCAACCAACTGTGAAACAACACAAATTAATCAAATAAAATTTATTTGCGCACGCCGAGTTCGTTCCGGCGACCTTCAGATTGGGAGTCGAGAGAATTGCCTCTAGACCACGCCGGCCGTCGAATGTTAAATATCCCGATAGCGACTGTTAAATATACAATACTGTTCGAACGGCACTGATAAGTAAATCTGGTACCGGGGCAGCGGTAGTTTGGCGCGCACAACGGTAGCTGGAGAGAAGAAAGTATTTTTCGATCGGGTCCGCGTGAACCCAGGGTTGAACTTAATGGTTAATTACGGATTTATTTATTCATTTATAGTGTTTTTCCAGTTTGTAACATTATGTAAGGTATGTTATTCAGTAAAAAACAGGAAAATTGCCTGCATTATACCAAAGCCATTCACAGGATTAAGTTTGTATAAAAAGAACGACAACTGGTACGTAGAGAAGTTACTGGCAGTAAAATGATTCAGATGTTTTAAATAAACTTTCAATAAAACTAAAAATAGACAAAGTAGATTGAAATCTGCACGGTACTAAACGAAAATCTGTGAAAATAGTTATAACAAGCTTTCTCTGAAGTGATTTGAACTTAATTATTTATATATAAAAAAATTAAGTTCACAATGTTTTTGCTTGAAATGGACCTATTTTTTATCTTTGTTTCTTGTTGTGTGTTTCATAATTTAACATTATTTAGTGGTTTAAGTAAATACTAATGTCTGAAAGGAAACTTAGACATGTCCATATACCACATATACTGTCATCTAACGGCAGATCTCTAATATCCGAGAATCAATGTCGTTAAATAATGGCGTTGGTACGAAAAGTTAAATTTTAATTTTTTCGTGAATTTGCCCAACTTGCTCTTAAATTAAAAAATATTTCAATGTCAATTATTCGACTCAATCCAAAATCCGATATAGAGAAACCGAAACGAAAATCCGATAAGAAATCAGAAAAAAGTTTTATCTTAAAGGATCTTTTTCTGATTTTTCTGTTTAAGATTTTGGATTGAGTTTTGCTAATATTGTCGTCGTCAATTCTATTAATTTATTAAGTGAAGAATCCTCGCAGAGAGCCAGGAATAAAATTTAAACTACCATACACTAGGAGAGCGCAAAAGTTAGGGGTAAGTTAGTGGGTTGGTTATATCGGATAGCGATTAACTTCATGAATCAAAAAAAGCAATCACAGTTCGAAAGGGCTTTCAAGTCACCCGCACTCATGCAAAAACATCCTCATGTCACTAAAAAGGGCCTTTATGCTAATGTGACCTGATTGAATCTCCCATCGATGGAAATCTGTAGGGTTCCGGGAATGGAAAATTACGCTGGTGAATCGAGTCCCTTATTCTCCCAGGGGATATAAAAATAAATACCGATGAGGGTGGTTTTGGACATGCGTGTGCAGCTTTATGGCCGAAATCGGTGTTCAGTTGTTACAGATCGCAAGTTTTTATGGATTTGGAAAATTCGTTTTTTTTTTCAGCTTAATACAGAGAATGCTGTGAACTTTTAAATTTGAATTGATTTCAAGGTACACCTAATACATATTATAACGACCCCATAAAAATGCCATTGAAGCCCGTAACATGCTGAGCCATTGATTAGATTTTTGAAATTATACAGGGAGAAATATTTTACAAAAGTAGACAGGAAGTAGGTAACATTTACATTTATATAAGGATAATTTTTATATTACTCCACTTACATGGAAGGGTGCTTTAGCATTCTTGGATAAAAACACTTTAATAATAATTTCAGACAACATGAAAACATTCACTCAAAAAATGAATTGAACTTTCGTATTCTGAAACTATAGTATAATCCAAAACTTCTCGGTTACCTAATCATTTTGTAAGTTTCACATACTTACTGGGTAAAAAAAATGTCTTAGATAAAACAAACATTGTTTTTCTTGAGACTTTTAAATCTAGGCTCGATGGTCATGAATTCAGACGTTAATCTTACTAATATTATAAATGCGAAAGTTTGTATGGATGTATGTATGTTTGTTAGTCTTTCACGCAAAATTTCCTGAATGGATTTTAATGAATCTTTCTCATAATACAGCTCATACATCAGAATAACATATAGGCTATAATTTATAAAGCTAGCTATTTGTTTTCAATATATTTAAAATAATAATTATTGTTTAATAGAAAATGTCAATATTCGCGATTGCTTTATTATAAAATATTTAAATTAGTGAATTTATTTGAAGTACTCGCCTAATACTTTGAATCCAATCAAGAATTATACATATTTTAAATAAATAGGTTAAGAATTTTGGTATAAACTTAGATGTGACCTAGGAAAATAGATTACTCGAAGTTCTAATCCTAAGCAGACGAAGTCGCGGGCAAAAGCTAGTATTTAATATATAAAATAATAATATGAAAATAATTCCCTTCCGGGCCTTTGTCATCTTCGGGGATGCTGTATGGAGGGTATTTTTAGAAGAAAAGATCTGGAAGGAAAAGGGTATAAGGGGTGGGTAGGAATCTGAGGTGCAGTGTGTTCCAGAGTAACGGAAGTATGAATACAACCCTCTCCCCTGTGGTGTAAGGCGATCCCTGCGAATTCACCAAACGCTGTGAAGCAAGTGTTTTGTTAATAAATTTCCTTTGTGTGAGATTGAAAGATGTTATCCATAAAAATATAGTTCTGATAACTTTAAACTAATTTAACTCTGTAGCCAGATCTTCTCAAAAATTTCATCTTCTTCTTCCCGTACTTCACAGCTTTCTTCTGCGACAAAAATTCCCAAATTGAAGGTGTCTAAAAAAAATTGGGATATTTTGTCAGAGTTAAAACAAATAAACCTTTTTTAAAAAACAAAAATAATAATAACAAAAATAATAATAATATACAAATAATAAAATAAGAGACATAATAATTGAGGTTATTGATCCGAGTTCACTTAAAACGACCAATTAAAATTAAGGACTAGCAACATTTCCCTGAAATGGAATACTTTGGTCGTGGTCCATTAAAATTAAATAGTATTTGGGCAATTTTGTAAGCCGCTAAATATTATTTATTCAAAGCTCCCTTGCCCGACCACAACCCCTTCGAGTAGTATATTTTGTTTGTTAATTAGTATTCATGAATATCTGAATTTTGGAAAATTATTCATTCCTATGTTAATCCACTTATATTATTGCTCTACGGTTTCTCACTATTAGGTTCTTGAAGAAGTAATATTAACTGAAATGGACAAATAAATAATTCAAATTACTGCGCATACAAATTATAGACAAACTTACAAGCTAAGACGATGTGTCTGTAGTATCTTAGTTTATAGCAGAATCTTTGTTTCGCCAAAGTGATTCAATACTTTTTTTTTCAATCCACTATGAAAACAGAATATATTATAACACATGTTACTAAACTGATAGACATTAGTAGAGATTATACTGCCCTCAAGAAGCTACGGTGGTAGCGAAACCCAGTCGGCATAAAGTATAAAAAATAATCTTGTTTACTAAATTATTGTTTTATTTTAAATAAATTATAGCCTATATGTTCTTCTGATGTATGAGCTATAGTATTGAAAAGTTTCATTAAAATCCATTCCGTAAATTTTGCGTGAAAGCGTAACAAACATACATTCATCCATACAAATTTTCTCATAAAATCAACTTGCACATCCAAGTGATGTTACCGTGATAAGAAGGATATCTGTTGATAATGAATAATTACAATATTTTAAAATATACGATCACTCTTACAAGGTATAAGAAAAAAAGGCTTACTTTGAGTACATAGATATGCCCACAACTCTCTTCTATCGCTTTGATGTTTGGTGGTAAGAGCCTTACTCATAATAACGTAATATAATAAAGCACGCTTGCGATGTGAAGCAAGCAAACGAATGGACGTTATTTGAGAAGATTTACATTGGTGACGACTAGGGCTTGCAATCCCAAAATCTTAGCAATATTTGATCTGTGTGATTTGTGGGATTCGCGGAATTGCAAAAAATAAATGACTATTGAAGCAGATGTAGCATTTTCCGCTGCTGGGCTTTTGCCCACATAAAATGACCATTCAAATATGGGTATAAAGATCTCTCCATAGTCAACGGTTTTTCACGTATTTATTTTTTATCCGTCTTTTTAAAACACTTATATAACATTGTGAGTGCATTTAAAAAAAATCGTCGTTGCATATTTAATATGAACAATGTGACGATTTTGACGAAAATAGTTAAATATACAGCTATTTTTGTTTTTTTTTCTCCATCTTCTACAATATGAGCCATGTAAAAATATCGAATATTTAAGGCGAAAAAAATTTAAAAAAGTCATGTCCTCTCCATACCACTACACAATTCAATTGTCTTGTATGTACATAATATTAACATCATTTTGTGATGCCTAGGTGTCAAATTTTAATAAATTAATGTTAAACATTTTGACATTATTATGGTTTTTAAATTATGACGAAAAATGTGTGTAGAATATGAACCACGTGAAAAAAACTGTGCATATAAATATGAAGCACGTGAGAAAAACGCGTTAAAATTCAATTATCTGGCATTAAATAATTAATGTTTGAGATAAAATAATAAAATGAGCATAAAATAATAAAATTAGATTTTTACGATTAGTCCTCTTAAATGACTTACAGTGTTACCGTTTCAGTAGTTTTTTTTTAATATACTAGTATCAAATAATAAAAAAATAATATTTTTGAAATGTTAAGCGTTATTTCAATTCAGCAAATCCCGCCGGACCATGCCGGATACCTAAATTTAATCCCGCAAACCCGTGAGATTTTAAAAGAGTGCCGGATTTACAAACCCTAGTTACGACACACGTGGCGTGTCTCTCTGCGAATTTGATTCACTTACGCCTCAATGCCCGGGCCTATTGAAGATTGCGCATTGAAATACATCCTATAGAATTTCAGTGTACAGTTACCAACCAATATTATCGTTATAGAGTACGTCACTGTTCACGAGAACCTTGCTTACCTTTTATGAAGCTCTCGTCCCTAAACATGAATGTGGGTATTTCTAACGGTTTACATGATTTGTCTAACAGCTGAATCGTAAGCAAAGTATAGGGTATTCGCGAAGTAGTGTGTACACATTGTAATTTTTTCATAACCATGAAGCCTATTGCATTCGATCTATGTTCGGAGGCATTCGCAGGTCTCGTGACATCAAGACTCGTGATCGGCGCACTGACGAGTCTAAGAAAGGCCTAGTTTTTTGTTCAAGTTCACAGTCAGAGGGATCTGTACGGGTTAGAATTCATTCGTATGGATAGTGTGGTGCATATTTTAACACGCACAAAATGGGAATAGACGACCGTCCGTGGTCGAGTGGTAACAACACTTGACTCCCAATCGGAAGGTTGCGGGTTCGAACCCGGCGTGCGCAAATAAATTTTATTTGATTAATTTGTGTTATTTCACAATTAATTAATAAAAATAATATATACTACATTTGCGGCACGTTCCAGAGTGGAAGATACTGTCAGTATCGCCCTGGTGTAAGACCACCATTCAGAATTGAGACGTTGCTTAATAATGGCTTTAGCCGTGTTTAGTGACTAGATCTGAATAGCCAGGTACTTTCCTACCCTCCTCTTCCTCATCTCCTTCCCTTCCCCACTTTCCTTCAGCCTCACAACATACCCCAATTGGGGATGCCATAGTCTCACTGGCTCCAGAGGGGAGCAGTTGGGACTCTTGTGAGGTATTCTCTATAAAAAAAAAAAAAAAAAAAAAAAAAAAAAGGCATCGTATTTTTCAGTGGCGCGTGTTTTAAGCGCGGAATTTTAATAGCGCGCTACCTACAATGTGATTATATTATTATAAAACCGGTTTGATTGATTTTCTCATCTTTTTAATGGGGGTTCGCCGCACAAACACACTTTAGAGAAAACCGCCAATGGTTGTTAGTGTTAAGTGTGTGATTATTTACTTGGAAGCGATACCATGTCGCCAGCTTCAATCCACTACGAGCTGGTAGGTATTACGATGAAAGGGAACTGCGATTTTGTGAAAGCGCAGTATTTACACGGCATAACACCCCAAAAACAAACAACGAAAATGCTTTTGGCCGTGAAAATCTAAAAACGTATCATGCATAAATTTGTTTCCCCAAGTTTATTTCTAATATTATTTTATTAAAATTATAATAATTTACAATCACGAAATAATACAAGTGAAAATATAATATACATCCGTTATAATATTTTCCTATCTTAATAATGATAGCAATCTGTAAATTTCAAAGTAAGTAGGGACCTACCTACTGTTCACCTTGAAGTAAGATAAATACATTATAAAGTTTCTTTTAGCGGAGACGGCGATTCCATGGCAACCAAATTAAATGCTTATGAAATGTCAAAGAAGAACTTTATCGTTTTAACAATAATTATTCACATGACAGGGGAAAATATAAATTTTCTTGACGTCGTTTCGTGCGTCACGCGTTTGCTCCAGACACATTTCACCCTCAAAAATATTATCTTATCTGGCTATGTTGTAGGTAGGTACTTTTCTGTGCTTTACCAGATTCTTCTTCATATTTGGATAATTCTCAAGCAGAACACAAGTAATATTCGTCTCGTAGACGTTTGCGGAGCGAATTTAGAAAATTAAATATTTCAAACCTGTAAATACGATAAAAATACTCTATTTGTCACTGGGGATCCGATACGGAATAACGTCTTGAGGAAACTCGTGCAAGACAAATACAGGTTATATTCAAACAATCCAAAAAGCGTATTATTAAACTTTTGCTTAACAAAGAATTTATGCACAAAGAAGAGTTATAAAATTATGAACCAGTTAAAATACCGATAGCGGAAATTTGCTGAAAAATGTCGTAGAGGACAATCTTCTTCTTCCTTGCACTGTCCCAACTCATTGTCTAGGTAGGCTGTTGGGGTCGGCTCTCCTCCTTTTTTAGGTTGTAGCTTCTTCGGTTCTGGGTATCGCTTTCATCCAGGCCATTTCTACTTAGGATTTTGGAGCATTGCATCATCCAGGAGTTCTTTGGTCTTCCTCTGGATGACTGTCGATGAAGCTCCATTAACATTGCCTGCTTCACTGTGTGGTCTGGTGGTCTCCGTTTTATGTGACCATACCATCTCAACTGTCGTTCCTCTGGCTTACTGTTTATTTCCGTGACACCCAGGCTACCACGAATGCGTGAACTTTTAATTTTATCTTTTAGTGACACCCCTGCCGACCATCTAAGCATTCGCATTTCTGCTGATTCAAGTTGCCTGATGTAGGAGTTGTACATGGTCCAGCAATCGGAGCCATAAATTATCGCGGGTCTAACAATAGTCTGGTATATTCTGGTATATATATCTGGCATTTTTGTGTCACACAAGATTCCTGTTACGGATCTAAATTTACTCACTGAACAAAATTAGTCAAGAAAAACTCAGCTTTAGTTCAATTTATTATTAATTAATGTTTTTATTACCGGCGTTTGGTGATTTTCATTTGTTGTTTGTAATGTAATTTATTTAAAATAATCAATTTAAAAATAATTGGTTGAATGGATATAACACATAATATTTATTTCAAGCTAATTGAGTACGCTAATTAATTATTAAAACAACCACTACATAGATACTAAAACGAATAAACCACAAAACTAAATGATTGTTTAAAAAAATTGCGATAATTTATTGAAAAGGGCATTCATTTATAATGTAATGCAAATAAATCATTTATGCACGAGCTGAAATTAGTAGAGAGTATTATAAATTCATTGCAAAGCGTCAATATTATTTGCATTGCAGAATTTCAATTGTGTTTTCAGAGTATTTATTTATAAATTTAACCAGAATTTTTGGTTACAGTGCAAGTTTCAGAACTATAACAGTAAATAAAATATTTTTTTTCTTTAATATTTTAGTTTAAATTTTCAAATAATTTTTCTTTTGTTTTAGTTATTACTAATACCAAAAACATGTTATTTATTTGTTCACAACATTTCTCATTTGAAGTTGCTAAGCACATCATTGATAAAAAACTGTTTCTTTAACTTCTAAAATATAATAAGCTTTTTAGATTGAAATAACAATTTATGTAAAAAAAAACATAAAATAAATGGTTGAATCGGCTTAGACTAGCTCCAAGAATTCCTAACAAAATCTTTATATTTATTTCAAAAAATCTTTTAACCTTTGTTTTCGAGTGGAATCGCCACAAACAAAAGATTCTAAACGAAGAAAATAAAATTCTAAAGGCTTACAGTTACTTTTCTTTGCTACAACTTTCGCCAAGGGAACAAATCGAAAAAAATATCCATCAATTGGCTAGCTTACTTTAGCAGAAAAACAAGTCTCAAATATACCGAAATTTTCTTTGACAAAAAACACTAAACATCGCTTTTAAGATTAGCTGCTATAATAGTTTATTCGTTCCTTTATGAAAGTTTTCTTTCTTAAGGCATATAGTTACTAGTTTATCATTGCGTGAATTGGGTGAACGTTTTCCAATAATACTGACTTAATCTATTTTTGAATAAGCTAAACAGTTTAAAAAAAACAGACGTAACCAATTTAACACTATATTTTACGAAAATTGCTTTTATGATGGGGTTGGTTTAATGGTTAACCTATAAAAAAACGTATCCTGAACATTGTTTTTATGTGGATACCGCGCAAGGGTCCCAACTGCTCTCAACTATGGCATCCCCAATTAGGAGTAAGTAACTGAACAAGAAGAATTCTCTATGGTCGTTGTTGACAGCGGTGTATAATAGTGTTTACGGTAGTGTTTTTGAAATCTGCAACCAAAAAACAATAAACACAAATCAAAAAAGTGTCAGCAAAGGTTAAAGTGATTACCGCGCATCGCATGAGCGTATTTTTACTCTCGTAAATGCCATCTGTGTCAGTTTTTTTGTATAACTTAAAAAATAATATTGAACTTCAAAGTGATTTCCAGTTTTCTTCCTAAATATCTTCAAAGAGTTAATCATATTAAAAGATAACATTGTGTGATAACAATACCAAAGAGTTTACGCGACAGACACCAAAAATCGTGCTCAAATCTATGTTTTATTAGTGATTCCACCATCTAAAAACTTGATACGGTGGCTCGCATGTGGGTACGATAATATCATATTGTCAGATTGCCTGCCAATAGGCGTCAGTACCAGTCAGCAAAGGTGTTGCGGAATTAGCCAACCAACAGGCGCAAAAAAAAAACAAACATTCCAAATCAATTATTTATTTAATATTTGATAACATGATTTGTAAACACTGTCAGAGTGAAATACTCTCCGGTGATGGCATTAAATGTTCTAAATGTCTGCAAAACTACCATTTCTTCTGTGTGAACATGAAGGAAACGAACTTTAGGAAGATGGGTGCTAAGCGTGATAACTGGACCTGTGCTGACTGCAAAGAGGATCTACAAGGGAACCGATCTTCGAGCGCCAACAGAGCTTCGACTGCTTCCCCTGCCTGTGGCATAAAGTCACCACAGAATCCGGATGTCGAGCGGATTATGCATATAGTTCGACGATGTATTGCATCGGAGTTCGAGGCCTTCCACGCAAAACTCGACATTCTTCCGGAGCTAAAAGAATCCGTAAACTACATCTCCGCTGAGTACGAGGACCTGAAGAAAATGTTCTCAAATTCGCTGGCTACCATCAAAATTCTGCAAACTGAAAACACTAAACTTCATACAGAAATGCGCGATCTAAACACGCGCGTGTCCCACATGGAACAGATGGCGAGAGATACTAACGTTGAGATTCAATGTGTACCTGAGCATAGATCCGAGAACTTGGTATCTATCGTCAAACAACTTGGAACCGTGATTTCCCGCCCCATTGTTGAGTCTGAAATACTTAACATACACCGTGTTGCCAAATTCAAACCAGAGTCCAACCGACCCAAGGCAATCATAGTTAAACTCCCAAGCTCGAGGGTAAAGGATGAAGTTCTGGCTGCAGTTGCTAACTTCAATAAGAAAAATAGGACAAACAAACTAAACTCTGCGCACCTGGGCATTGATGGCACGGAATCACCGATATATGTTAACGAACACCTCTCTCCTGCAAACAAGGCCCTGCATGCAGCTACAAGGATCAGAGCCAAGGAAACAAATTATAAATTTGTATGGATCAGAAATGGTCGGATCTTCGTCCGAAAGGACGAAAACTCTGCGCGCGTGGTGTTGATCCGTGATCACGACTCTTTGGCTTCTCTTTCCTAATTTTTCTATTGTTATTTAACTATATAATGTAAAATATGTATGTCAAATTCTCAACAGAATGGATCTGAAATTTTTTTATCAAAATGTAAGGGGCGTTAGAACTAAAACAAATGACATAAAAAACGAAATTATGGTAAATAATTACGATGTAATCTGTTTCACTGAAACTTGGTTGAACTCATCAATATTTAGTAATGAATTGTTTGACGAGCGTTACCTAGTTTTCCGAAGAGATCGTGAATCCACCAATTCTACATCCAGAGAAGGTGGTGGGGTTTTAGCAGCAGTCGATAAAAAATTAATAACAACAAGCAAATCTACTTGGGAAAGTGATGGTGAAGATTTATGGTTATCGATAAAACCGCACGAATATTCTAACTCATTCATCTACATATGTGTATTATATATTCCTCCCAATTTATCTGTTGATGATTACTGTAATAGAATCAAGAATATTCAGGATATTTATTTACAACATAGTAATCCCAAATTTAAATTTATAATTGTTGGTGATTTTAATTTACCTGAGATTAAATGGACACCCGAAATCGCATATAACAACAAAACACTAGCTCCGTCCAACTACACTAGTCGTAAAGCTCACTGTGTTGTTAATTTGGCTTCAATGTGCAACCTTCACCAATTCAATTATGTTCTTAATGGAAATTCCAATATTCTTGACCTACTTTTTTGTGATCAAACTGATATTAATCTGTCCAGAACAACAGGGTTAGGAAAGGTCGACATTCATCATCCCCCTTTCGAAATAGTTTTAAAACTTGAAAAACTGAAATACTTAAAAGACAGTCACTGCCCTATTAAATACAATTTTAAGAAAGGAAATTATGAAGGATGTCGTCTAGACCTGTCAAATGTGAATTGGATCTCACTTTTCAGTAACTCGAATGTGAACAACAAGGTACAATTATTCTACGATACTTTGTGGGATATTATTGATAAACATATTCCAAAAAAAAAAACACAAATTAGAAATCACTACCCCAAATGGTTTAGTCAGTCTCTTATTAAGCTCCTCAAAGAGAAAAATAAGGTAAGACTGCGGGCCAATAAATATAAAAACCCACTAGACTATGCTGAGTTTGTTATTCTAAGGAAAAGATCGAAAAAAATGCAAAAAGAATGCTATTTATCATACATTAACTCTGTTGAACAAGGCATAAAAGTAAACGTAAAAGCTTTCTGGGCATATTCAAAATCATTGCGTACTACCAATTGCATTCCCAAATTAATTCATCTGGATTCTATATCTGCAGATAATGGACAACAGATTGCCAATCTTTTTTCTAATTATTTTGCATCCGTTTATACTCAATCTAATCCCTTGTTATATACTGCCATGCCAAAATTTACACAAAATAACCAATTTAATCTTGGCAAAATCAACGTTAGCATGGAAACCATCAAATCTTGTTTAGAAAAAATCGATACGTCCAAAGGTCCAGGACCTGACAAAATACCTCCCTTGTTTGTAAGATGTTGTTCCAGCGCGTTGATTAAACCACTTTTTATAATATACAATGAATCATTGTCTACAGGAACTTTCCCAGATTTGTGGAAAAAGGCACATATTGTTCCAATACACAAATCGGGTGATCAATCTTTTGTGAAAAATTATCGACCAATTAGCATTTTATCGTGTTTTGCAAAAGCCTTTGAATCTATAATTTATATTTCTGTATTTTCACATTTTAAACCCCAATTATGCATTAATCAACATGGGTTTGTTCCCAACAGATCTATAAACTCAAATCTTCTCGACTTTTGTGATTATGTTTGTAATGCGTTTAATGAAAGAACTCAAGTGGATGCCATTTACACAGATTTTCAAAAGGCATTTGATAAAGTTAACCACTATATTTTACTACAAAAGCTTGATCAGATAGGTATTCACGGTGATCTATTTAGATGGCTTAAGTCTTACTTGGAAAATAGATCACAATTAGTACTTATTAATGGGTACGAATCACCTCCCGTAATTGCAACATCAGGCGTACCCCAGGGGTCCAACCTTGGTCCTCTGCTTTTTTTAATCTTCATTAATGACCTTGGCCACATGTTACGCTGTGATTTTGCTCTATTTGCCGATGATCTCAAGATTTACCGCAAAAATTCCACTGACTCTGATCATGTTATGCTCCAAGAAGACCTTTATACACTAAATAACTGGTGCATTCAAAACGATATGTTTTTAAATATTGAAAAATGTTACATTATTACTTTTACTCGTAACAGAAGACGAAAGGATTACGCATATTCTATTAATAATGTTCAATTAAATAAAGTCACCACTGTAAGAGATCTAGGAATCACTCTTGATTCAAAGTTTATGTTTGATGTACACATCAGTGATATTATAAGTAAATCATTGAAAATGATTGGATTCATTCATAGAATATCGAAACCATTTAAATACCCCCAATCTATTATAATCTTGTACAACTCGTTGGTCAGAAGCAAATTGGAATATGGGAGTGTTATCTGGAATCCACATTATTTAAAATATTCTAAAAGTATTGAATCTGTGCAAAAGAAATTCCTAAGACTGTTATCATTTAAACTTGGATTTAATGCCTTACTCCAATCTTATGAGGAACGACTACATCACTTTAATTTTATAACATTGGAAAAAAGAAGGAAATTTACTTACTTGATATGTTTATATAAAATTATTCGTGATAAACTTCTTACCACTCATTGTCTGAGCAATATTCATATTAAAGTCCCTAATAGACGTAATTTAAGGAGTCAAAATTTATTCCATATTGAAAGATTTAATAACAATATCGCATACTTCAATCCTCTGTCTCGAATGTGTCGTCTATACAATACAATTGAATGTGACCTTATAGATATCTTTGCAAACAGTCTCGCATATTTTAAAAAACAAATTAACAATCTTCTACCATGATACGTCTATTGTTTTATCATTATATCTTTCCTTTATCTTTTTATATCTTCTCTTTCTCTGTACACTTTCTGTATTTTGTATCTCATGTTATATATATATATATTTTTATTATTATTATTATTATCTGTCATTTTCACTACTAGCATCACCGCCTAGTAACAACTAAACCTTGATTACGCATGCTGTGAACATTTTTAATTGGAGTGTTAATATCTGTGCTCATCCCAACGCAATAATATTAATGTAATACTTGTTAACACTCTGTAAATGTTTCAAACAATAAATAAATAAATAAGTAAAGGAGAAAGGTGGGAAAGTACCTAATTACCAATCTGATAACCAAACATTCCTAATGCCATTTCAAGCAACGCTTTGTTTCAGAATTCAAAGTCACGATAATTACATTACAATGGATTTTTTCTTTTTTAATGATTGGCAACTTTTTGTTTACTAAACATACAGATACCTTCGCAACAACTCAATATTATGACAAAGTAAAATAGTTTATAATATTTTAATTAATGAAGATAATATTAGCGAAAGTCAATCGAAAATCCGAAACAGAAAAATCAGAAAAAGATACGGATTCATCTGGGACTCGAACCCAGGACCTCTGGCAATCCGGGCCAACGCGCTATCCACTGCGCCAACATATCCCTATCCGATTCGGTCATTTTTAACCGTATCATACTTCGACTGAGAACCACCAACGTATCCCTATCTGATTCGGTCATTTTTAACTGTATCGTACTTCGACTGAGAACCACCAACATTATTTTCATTTTCTTAACGCATATTTTTATTGGCTGCTATCTTTATGTATGATTGCTAGATTCAATTCGAACTAAATGCCATCTAGATAGTGTCAGGATAAATGTTATCATTTTTTATTAATATGCGACATCTATTGACTTTTTCTGCAAGTCTAGGATGAAATATTTTTATTTTTATTTAATACTTTTTAATTTAATGAGTTAAACCTCAAATTATAATATTTTAATTAATGATGATAATATAAGCGAAAGTCAATTGAAAATTTGAAACAGAAAAATCATAAAAAGATACCGATACATCTGGGACTCGAACCCAGGACCTCTGGCAATCCGGGCCAACGCGCTATCCATATCCATAAAATAGTTTACATAAAAGGCGATCGTGCCTTGTTCAACGAAAAGCGTAAACCCTGTTATTTTTCGCCGTGTAGGTATTCGTTATTTTAAGGCATGCTAGTATATTTGTATTTGCGCTGTTGGTTTTTTGGATATCGTACTTAATATGCGTGGCACCACCCTTGCTTGTTTTGTCACATTTTCACGCTTGCGGGCACGGCGCGCCAGCTGTTGCGTAAATAACGTAGTTTAGACGTAGACGTTGGTACTACTGCTCGCTTAGGGAATACGACGTCAAGCGAACTTCTAGTTAAGATTATATATACTATAAACCTACGTTGTTTAACGGCGACGAGGACTGCACTTGCGACGACTTTTCATTTTTAACAAGGAACAAAAAATAGTATGTTTGTTGTGAATTACAAACGTTATGAAAACAAAACTGTTACAATTAAATTAATGGCGTAAGCATTAAAAAAGAAGCTATCAACTTTAAAGAAATTATTAATAAGTCGATACCCGCTTTCAGGATTTTGTATGTATCAGTACATGGAGGACATTTATTATTAGGTCAGGGCAATTAGCGATCAGCAATCATAGCGATCAGCAATCATAGCGATCAGCAATCATAATTATTCCGAAAGATGCATTTTTTAAACGTTTTATAAACTGGTCCAAGTTTTCGACACCTCGCACCGTCATTTTTATTAATCTGGTTTATCAAAATTATTTCATCAATGCAAATTTTTGCTAAAGTATTTCAGCCTTACTAAAAAAAAACACTCAGCGGCCGTTAAACGTTGTTTTTGTGAATCTTTAGATTTGGCAACGCTGTATATTACTTATTTAAATTGCAGTTTTCATAATAATCCGCTAGGTGGTGTGATTGAGGCGCCTGCGCATTGCTTTCCCCCTGAAAAAATGCGCACTCTACGAAAAAAAGTCGGTCGCGAATGTGTGTGTGATTAAGATGATGTTGTAGTTAATGATTTTAATCGTTATGACTAATTGGCATTTATATTCATGTAGTCAATATATTTACTATTAATTTGTGTTGTTTTTCGTTAGTTAAAGTCAAATTGTGACACAAAAATCGTGTGTTCTCAATTGAACTGTCAGAAAATGGTTCTATAGGTTATATTCAGAAATTATTTGCATTTTAAGATCTTTATTTTATTATAAATTCTTGAAAGTGATGTTTTTTAGTGACTAAAATGTCTAATACATATTTTAGTAAACGTATCAAAGAAATGAATGTCTTAAGATGTGCAAGCAATGTATTCAAACGAGTTTCTGAGAATTGCCAGAGGTCCTGGGTTCGAGTCCCAGAAGTATCTGTATCTTTTTCTGATTTTTCTGTTTCGGATTTTCGATTGACTTTCGCTAATATTATCTTCATTAATTAAAATATTAATATTCAATTTAGTATACTCTAGGGACCGCCCTGGTGTAAGATCACCTTTCAGAATTGAAACGTTGCTTGAAGTGGTTATAGCCGGTTCGGTCAAGGTTTTAGCCAAGTAATTCTTCACCATCCTCTTCCACATCTCCTTCCCCTCCCCATTACCTTCAGCCTTACAACATACTCCAATTAGGGACGCCAGAGTCTCACTGGCTCCAGGCGTTTGGGAGTAGTTGGGACTCTTGTGCGTTGGTCATATAAAAAAATAAATTACAAAAAATCGGTTTTACACTCAAATTTGCATGTAGATATGTAGTAAGTTTGTTCATTAATCTAGGATATAGTGGCTAAAATATATTTGTGGTAAAATTGGTAGTAAAATTTTAATAAAAATTATTGTCATAATAAACTCTTTTTTTTTAATTTTCAGTACCTTTTGGAGAATGTTTATTTTAATTAAATTTTTACACCACGGAGAAACTATTTTTCCAAATATTTAATTAACTTTTCCCCTTTTAGCCACAAGCTATATTCATAAAATCACAGCTTCGTGCTTTCTTCCGACATAGTCTCATTTGTATACGAGGAGGGTAAAGTATGATAACTTGCGCCAGGAATTAACGTGAACCCACCGGGGATAAGCGTGCAGTCTATTTAATTAGACACCAGTTGCTCAGTAGGTACCTGAAATTCCTTCGATCACAAACGACATTTTAATATGACGTGTGCTATGAGATATAAATAGTTTTTTTTTTATTTGAGTGGTGATTTTTAGATAAGTACTGCAATGATACATGTTTTTAGAGTATAAATTAATTAATTTTTTTATAAGAAAAACTCTTACATCTAGGACACGTTGTCCCAGATGTATCCGTATCTTTTTCTGATTTTTCTGTTTCGGATTTTCGATTGACTTTCGTTAATATTATATTCATTAATTAAAATATTATAATTTGAGGTTTAACTCTTTAAGTTAAAAAGTGAAAAATAAAAATAAAAATATTATCTTCGACTAATGTTTTTTTTCCATATTATTGGCAGCTACCTTTTATTGGAAATAAGAATTCAAATAATGTATTTGTTACCTAGATAGTGTCTCGGAAAAATATATCCGATTTTATTTTTATGGAACACCTATTGACTTTTTGTAAAAGTCTAAATGAATATTCATTTTTTATAAGAAAAACTCTCTTTTTAACTTTTGAAGGTTATTCCCATCAATGTAATATATCATTGAAGAAGAATATAACAACAATAATCCATTTTTTTAATATGAAAATAAACAAGACACAGAAAAATAATAAAATATGATGGCTGCAACTGGGACTCGAACCCAGATCCTCACGTCACACCGGGACATACGCATTAACCTATTTTGCTATTGCACCCTATTATGAGACTGTCGTATTTGTCCCAGTTGCAGCCATTATATTTTATTATTTTTTTGTGTCTTGTTTAATTTCATATTTAAAAAAAAAAAGGATTATTATTGTTATCTTCTTCTTCAATGATATAAATTAATTATTTTTTTTATAAGAAAAACTCTCTTTTTATCTTTTGAAGGTTATTAACTTATTTTTATCTCCAATGAATTTTTCGATGATAATTTTTTTTCATTTTTTAATTACATAAAAAAAACAATTAGAAGAGGTCAATGGAAAGTGATATCTAATCTAGCCAATACTTGATTGCATTTTGTCTAAAATCGACTGTGGTTTGTTAAAACCCTTCTCGCCACCTAAATTGAAAATTTTACAAGAGACGGTAAAAACGAATATTAAAAAATTCGTAAAATAATTTTAAATCTGGAAGTTTACTAGAAAGGGGTTATTTGTTAGACAAAACTTTGATGTAAAAAAATGCAAATCTATTTATAATTATGAGAGATTTGAGGGTTGAGTTATTTCACCTTAGATACGTTTTTAGATTTTCACGGCCAAAAGCATTTTCGTTGTTTGTTTTTGGGGTGTCATGCCGTGTTACGCTACCTCCTTCTTCAGCCGACGTTTCGACACATCGTCGGATCTGCCCTGATGATGGACACTGCAACGCTGTCCGAAACGTCAGCTAAAGAAGGAGGTAGCTCAACACGGCATAACACCCCAAAAACAAACAACGAAAGTATTTCACCTAAGGTTTTCTTGAAAGAACATTTAAAAAAATTACATAGATAAATTAAATGTTTTATGTTAAAAATGCTTTAATCAGCAAAAATTACTACAATTTGAAAACTCCATATGAAACCACAGAAAAGTAACATTCCCACAAAACATGACTTGAAGGGTTTTACCAAAACACAGTAGATATATCATGTTTCCTTTTAAACAAGATCATTTTTGAAGAAAAACTTCTTTACGCACGCAACTTGGGGGGTAAGCTCTATCACACTGTAGGAGCAAGAGAGAGCAGTGCGCGCGAACAATTTCTCTCTAGAAGTCGTGTGGTCTAAAGCCGAGTCGTTTTTTATAAATATTTATTGATTGTCGTAATTGTACTAAATTATGAGGGGAAAAATCTCTAATATAACATACCCTAATATTCAAAAACGAGAGTTGTAAACATGTTAGTTTATTCATTAAATAAAATATTTCACATATCCAAAAATCGTATTTCATGTTTTCTGTGAAAGTTTTTGGTCTCAAATCGATGTTCCATGTTCAGAAAATAGTAAGCCGAGCGCATTCAATATGCTCATACGTAAAGCGATTATTCGAATGTTCATAATCGGCTAAATACGAGCGTTAAATTATTTCAAAGGCGTCGGACTAAATAATCGGCTGAACCGATTGAATTTCTATTTTTTGTTCATAAAATGTTCTAATATACAAGAAAACAAAACGATTATAGCGTATTACAGAAATATGAAAAATAATATTAATATAATTTTTTCAAAAATCAGTCATATTTTATACACGTAGGATTACGAAAGATTTTAAAAATATTTATATTTTGGGATCAGTAGAATTTATCGGTCCAGTTAGGAATTCTACCGATCCGAACCATCTGATATGAAAACATCTGGAGTCGGTGAATTATTTTCTGTTGTTCTTGTATTGTTTTGTATTTATTACATAGCAGGCATTGACTAGATGATCATTTGTGAAAAAGTGTGTGGAAGGGTTAATTTTTGGGAAGATTTAACCTGGACATAAAAGTCAGAAGTAGAAATTTATTTAATTTACAATAATTTATTAAATAAGTAGCCCAGACTTTTGAAACATCACGAGTTATTATAATATATTATTACTAAAAAATATGTTAAATTGAGATCATTGCCATTCAAAAGAAGAAGTGTTCCTTTCGAATGTTAGCAAACTTGAAGAATTAAGATGTCTTTCAAGCACCTATCAAACATTATAGCATATGAAATACACATTTTAAATAGAGAAATATATCTATCTATTCAAAACATAATTTTGGTACCAATTCATCTAGATTTTAAAGAAATTATATTTATCAGCCTAGCTTCTTTATCGCTGGTATGAACAATAAGGCGCTCCGCCCACTGAGGCAACTAAAAACCAACTAAAACCGGCTGTTTTCTCTGTCTTGATTGATCAAAAAGCTTGTTTAACCATAGATGAAGAACAATCAGCTGACAGCTCGCAACCTAGCAACGGCCGCCCAGGGTAATCAGCCGTGACAGTCGCAAGATGGTCGCAAGTCACCGCTTGCGTTACCATTGACAACGGGGTTTTGTGTGATTGTGTAGTATGCGGGCCATCACATTGTCATACAAAGACAGTTGGCAGTTGAGAGTTTTCAGTTGCCTGAGTGGGCGGAGGCGCTAAGTTCCAATTTTGAAAATGATACAAAAAATTGAGATTATTGAACTTTCACGTAAAGCCATGTACTGTGCTATACAGTGCTTACCTACTGAGTTGAATCCAGGGTAACTGGGCTTTAGTGCATACGTAGTAACCTTGCGGTGCTCGCTGTGAGTACGTGGGTTTACAAGATAGGACGTAATCACGCACAAACGTAACTGAGCCGAAGAGAGGGAGCCGAAATAAGTAGGTTTTTCCAGAAGGTAGACGTCCAGTGGGCCGTCCCAGATACAGTTAAGTGAGGCAACTCCAAAAAATGTGTGAGGAGAAATTGGGTCTGCCATGGATGGAGGCCGAATAATCAGCTCAAGACAGGGACGTGGTTAGGGTCCCCGACCCGAATAGGACAAGGGGCATGATGATAATGAATAAAAATATTTATGTCATGTGTAGTAAGAAAACCACTCCTGACTGGTTCATCGGCCTAGCACCCGCAGAAGACGTAGCCGCGGACATCACTTTTCTGCAACTATACAACATTTTTTCACCTTTATTTACTTTTTTAGATTTTTCGCGTCATAAACGAGTAAAATCTTACTAATATTATAAATGCGAAAGATTGTATGGATGTATGTGTGTTTGTTACTTTTTCACGCAAAATTTACTGAATGGATTTTAATGAAACTTTACAATAATATAGGACATACATCAGAATAACACATAGGCTATAATTTATAAAGCTAGCTATTTATTTGCAATATATTGAAAATGAAAATTATTGTTTAATAGAAAATGTCAAAATTTGAGAATGACATTTTGCAAAACAATGATTGTCAAATCAAAATTCTATTTTAGAAATTTTTTATTTTAAATTAAAAATTTAAATTAGTGAATTTATTTGAAGTACTCGCCTAATAGTTTGAATCGAATCAAGAATTATAGATTTTTTAAATAAATAGGTTAAGAATTTTGGTACTAACGTAGATGGGACCTAGGAAAAGAAATTAGATTATTCGAAGTACTAATCCTACGCGGACGAAGTCGCGGGCGGAAGCTAGTTGTAAATATTTTGGAAACTTTTTACAATTTTAAATTTGTTGAAGGTGTGTTGGAATGTGGGGTCCTCAAATAACACACATATTTAATTAAAGCCCACCTCGTGTTAGATGATATTTTTCAACAAAGCTGTACGTTTTAATGCCGTTGTGACAAAATGTATACAGAGTGCACGTAGTTCGTAATTCCACCGTTTCCATGGAAATTCATTGCATTTTCACCCCGAAAATAAAATTCTTTGAATTCTTCACATCTCCGAGGTTAATTTTGCATGTGCATGAAAATTTGGTTACAAACTTTAAAAAACCCTTGCTTATTTTTTTCAGTACCTACGCCATATGGGGGGTTTACTTTTGGAAAAACCAAAAATGACCACATGCGAAAAAATTCATGCAAAGGACAGCTCCCAAGTATGCAAATTTCTGCGGGTAGACTTTTCATTAAAAATTCTTTACAATGAGCTTAAATTCAGCGAAATTTCTACTTTGTTATATTAACGTTTATAATATACTTCTACAATTTGGGAAGCGGGAATGGGTACCGCCGCCCCGGGAACCATTTTTTGTTTAACCAACACCTCTGCCATAGGTCACCCCAAGGGGTTCGCTACGTATGGTGACTTAGCAGGGATGCCCAGGTTCATGGGGTTCATTGTCTGGGTCTTGGCGGCGGATGATCTAGACACATCGAACCCCAGATTCCTACCCAACCCTCATACCTTTTTCCTTCCCAGAACTTCCTCTCCTTCCTATCCTTAAAAATACCCTCCACACATCATCCCCAAAGGTGACATAGGCCCTGAGGGAAATTATTTTCCTCAGGGCCTCCTGTGTGGACCTAATGTAAAAAAATATATATATATAAATGTTTTGCGGAAAACTTAAATACTTTTTTATGTTTAATTTGAATCTTCGTTTTAGGTGAACATAAAATCCTAGACCTTATTTTTTCTGTTGATTACAAGCCTAAATTTTTGTTGAAAATAGACAAATGTCATGAAATGTTTTTAAATGCTCCTTGCAACATATTAAATCGAAATATTTATACCTGCATCCTACCAATTTTAAAATAATATAAAATAGAGCCTAGATAAAACCACTAAATCAAATTGTATTCCCACCAAATTTCGTGTATTGGTATTTTAACTAAAAAAGAGCATTTATTGGAAGGTCATTTTATTTCGAAAAACGAATAAAATTATTTGAAATGGCGAATTAATTCCGTTACCGAATTATCGGGTTAGCATATATTCACCGAATTTCTATCGTTTTAAAAAGTTTCAATATTTTTGGGATAATCGAAAACAAACTTTTGTCAATAAATTGGCCAAATAATTTAATTTGCTTGAAAATTAATCATTGTTGTTTTTTTCTCACACATTTAAATAAGAGGATGCCCGGCGGTGATTTTTCCATACAAACGTATTCCCTATTTATCTCTCTGGATTTTAACCCTAGAGAAAATATTGTTTTTGCATAAAATAGATATCAACTACTAGCGTGTCGGTACTTTTTGTTTTTTTTGATAAGTTACTTTTTATAGAAGTTATGACCTTCCAAAAATCAATAAAATTGACTGGTTTAAACGCCGTCAAAAGATGTTCAGTATACAAGCCAGACAATGTTTTTTTAAAAAAAGCAAAACGTACAGACATAGAATAGTTTTTTCTTATGTAGTTGGTAAAAAAAAAAATGAAAATCAGTCCACTTTTGAAGGAGAAAAGTGGGGAATACAAAACCTCCATTTTAGTTAGGTATCAGTGCATTGTCCCTTTCGCTCAATATCCGGTGGAGTAAGAGCAACAGTGACAGCAATATTTTAGTAAAATCTATTTCTGCACCACCGGGTATCATCATAGCTCCAACATTCATTTTATTCATCGAAGATTTAGTATAAAATGCTTTTTCTCATCAAAATTACACTAATCCTAGGTCTCAACTTCATTTCCATTTCTCATATTATTTTAAACAGCCTTACAACAAAAATTCGAATCCCCCCTAAACACTTAGCTTCCTTGGATTACAATACTTATATTTACGGCACGTTCCAGAGTGCAAGATACTTTCAGTATCGCCCTGGTGTAAGACCACCATTCAGAATTGAAATATTTTTTGAAATGGCTTTAGCCGTGTTTGGTGTCCAGATCTGAATAGCCAGGTTTTTCCCCACCTTCCTCTTTCCCAACTCCTTCCCCTTTCCACTACCATCACCATCACAATTTACAATATACCTCAATTTAGGATGCCATAGTTTCACTGGCTCCAGACGCGAGCAGTTGGGACTCTTGTGCGGTATTCATAAAAAATATATATTATTGATTTTGATGGAGTTTCTGTTTGTGACTGTGGTTCAATGAACTCTAGAACTTGTATTTGCTTTGAATGTAAGTGTAATTTTCTAAATCGGAAATGATTGTATGATCCATTCAGACAGGCGATAAAGCAGGTACCAACCTAAAATACCGAATAAATAAAAATGTATATTATGTGGGTATATGTACATGTGTGTGTGTACATATATGTATGCGTGTATGTGTATGAATATGTGTGTACACATATTCGCATGTGTACATTATATATATGTGTACATTATATATATGTGTGTATGTGTATGAATATGTGTGGGCATATATAGATCTGTGTGTGTACACATATTCGCATGTGTACATTATATACATGTATTAGCGTATTTATGCGCTTATGCATACATGTACACTACATATTCAATTAGAAAAAAGTATGTTCATTGTATGGTCTAATCCTGCATAAAATAGCATGTCATGTAATTCTCATTTTTCTGTTTACTATTTTATATTTTTTTTATTTCCATAATAATTTTTCTACTATAATTTTCCTATTTTCAACATGTTTATATATTTAATCCATATGTTTACACTATACCTCACAAAGTAACTTTATTCCATTGGTGACCATGAAACAGGCAGTCGCCTAGTGTAGTGTTTTCATGTATCATTTATATGTAAATGTTTTTTTATTTTTTATAGAGAATACCTCACAAGAGTCCCAACTGCTCCCGTCTGGAGCCAGTGAAACTATGGCATCCCCAATTGGGGTATGTTGTGAGGCTGAAGGAAAGTGGGGAAGGGAAGGAGATGGGGAAGAGGAAGGTAGGAAAGTACCTGGCTATTCAGATCTAGTCACTAAACACGACTAAAGCCATTATTAAGCAACGTCTCAATTCTGAATGGTGGTCTTACACCAGGGCGATACTGACAGTATCTTCCACTCTGGAACGTGCCGCAAATGTAGTATATATTATTTTTATTAATTAATTGTGAAATAACACAAATTAATCAAATAAAATTTATTTGCGCACGCCGGGTTCGAACCCGCAACCTTCCGATTGGGAGTCAAGTGTTGTTACCACTCGACCACGGACGTTTTAATGTATATCAAGTATTTTAGCAATACGGCATTATAGGATGGGGCGGTACGTATAAAAATCAAATACAAACAATTTACATATCACAAAAACTAATAATAAAAACCATTTTAAAAAAACCCTATTCATATTCGTCAAAACTCCTATTCGAAGAATTTAAGGTCAGAAAATTAAATGAATTATACTTTTACCATGCAACATTACACATTTATAAAGATAATATTCAAAATAAAACTGCACTCTTTAAAAATAACAAAAACCTTAGACAAACATCAATACTTCATACTCCAAAATGTAAAAAAACAATAGGGCAGTTAAATCATAAATATCTCGGAGTAAAATTCTTTAATTCATTACCAGAAAATATTAGAAACATGAATACCAATATAAAAGAATTTAAAACTCACCTTAAAAAGCACACTCAAAACCTAAACTAAATCATAACAAATAAAAACTATATAATAACACCCCTCCCCCCTACTCCCCTACACACAAGCCCTGCTTTTTTATGGGGGTACATCAAACATATATATTACATAATTAATTAGTGTATAAAATGTATTTGTAAATTATGTATCTTTTTTGAATTATTAATAAAAAAATAAAATAAAAAAATTTATATATAAATAAATTAATTAATTCAGATTTAGAATATCCCGTTATTTTCACGAATCTCCGCTAATGTAATGCTATTTCTGTTATTTTAAAGCAAGACTGTACAAATAATTAAATCCACATAACGAGAGCATAAACACCGCAAGCCGAGCTCGATGTCCAAAAGTTGCAATAAAATAAAATTCGGTTCAGTGGCTGTGAGCATAAGCACGCAGTAAATACCCCGGGGCGAATTTCTGTCAGTCGCAGTGCGCTACTGCACGCCACTGTGCGGGTTATGCCACTGTGCGGGTTACGCCACTGTGACCACGTTCGTGACGTCATCCCTCCCCTTATAATGTAGAATTTACAACAATGGTTGACCATCCAGTCGAAAATTCTCGTATCCCAATCCAAATACATATCGTTGATTGAATAATAATTTTTTTTAATCGGGTTACTTTTTTATTGTTTTAAACTATACAGAGGTCGCTGAAATTGTAAAACCCGATAAATAAAAATGATCATTTAAATAAATAAAAAGGATTGTGGAGTCATGAAAGCCTATAAATTGGGAGGTGAAATTAATTAACGGCCTTATAAAAATCCATTTATCACGTTGTTGCGCTGAATTCTGTTTTTATCGAAAATAATAATTATTAACTAGTATAAAAACGCTTTTAATTTAATATATTTAGTGTTAAAGTGGCGAAATGAGTATTGTAAAACGTTTTTTTACGTAAAAAATTTGGAATTCATTTTTCCATGGACAGACGCTAATATTCCGAAGGATGATTGTGTTATCTTTTACGATACACGGAGAAAAATGTTATTCTAAAATACGATCATTTTATTCGTAAAAACGGTTAAAAACGGGACTGAAGTTCTTACGAACAAATTAACAGGGTTTCAATGTTTATTGGCGGGAAAATGTAAGAATAAACATTGAAACACTGTTAATTTGTTCGTGAGAACTTCAGTCCCGTTTTAAACCGTTTGTTCGAATAAAATGATCGTATTTTAGAATGACATTTTACTCCGTGTACATTTTGACGATTTTCTTATATGCTGTATTCTGAATTGCGTTAATCAGATATAAAGTACACATATCTCTTAAGACACCAACTCTTAAAGGCAATTTCCCTAACGTCAGAGATGACAGTGCGTTTTGCCGTGAAATCCTCGGGGGGTCAATCGCGGGAATTTAACCGCGTACAAACATAAAATTAATACGAAAAAGGGTTGTTCAACAACTTATTTTATTTTATTTATTTATTACAGGCTTTTAAAATCTAGTTTATAAGTTGAGTAGTATCACAGTTTTTTTACAAAACATTATTTTTTTCGTAAATACCTTAAAATTATAAATATGACATAAGCTGTTTTCCTGTATTGGGTAAACATTTTTAGTATGAAAAAACACATTTAAGAGCGATTGACCAGCGGCTAAGAATAAAAGTTTAAAAATGCTTACAACTATACAGGGAGGTTCCAATGAGAAAGATCGATTATTCGCCGTATCAATTTTTTTAAATTAAATATTTAATATCGATTTATTTCATTCAAAACTTGCTTTAATATATACCTAGATTCAAGTAAGCAATAAAAATGGTCAAAACTCACGATGATAAATTATTAAATATAATACTTCTTGTAAGTATTTTTTGATCAAAAATATTTATAATTTTTCAATAATGTCTAAAGAAAATAATTGTGTAAAAATTTTTTAAATATATTAGTTTGTAAGGCCTTTAATAAATAGAAAAACTGAGGTATTTTTGTCACAAAACACGTTCTCTGATTTATTTTTTAATGATTTTAATTGAACGAACATTTAAATTTTTAAAACTGTTTTGACTAGATTATGTATTGATTTATTTTATTGTATAATTATATGATTTGAAATTTGTGTTGTTTAATAGAATCTATCGTTTGAAAATTGAACAAATCTGCCAACGACCAACGGTATAACCTTAGTATCTTAAAAATACACTTAGGTTTTCAAAATTTTTAAACTGCGTTTACTAGATAAAATAACAATCTTTCAAAATTAATTTATGGTTTTTTGTAAAAAAGAGTCAATACGTCTGGAATTTGATTTAAAAAGGACTAATTTCCGATATTCTCTGGTAATACATATTCTCGTGTAATTTAAGAAACTTAAAAAAAATTGTCATAGCTAACATTAAATAATTTTAAAATTCCTTTTGCAAGTTATTATGTTGTTGCTGTGAATCCTTTCCAGTTACTTGTCATCCTATTTATACACATTTGTTCACTTTAGTTGTAGGTATAATATGAATTTTGTACATTTATTAATATTTGTGTATTGTTATTATTGCTGTGTAGTGAAGATAAAGTTTATAATACATTATGTTTTGAAATTTTGTTGGTTATTAGTATATTAGTTACATTTATATTGTTATTTATTTGTGTTCTTACATCTTGTATTATTTTTATCTAATATTTACAATTTTGCATTTTTTGTAAACATGTCAGCCCATGGGTACAGGACCCTTAGTTTGTTTTAATTATTATTATTATTATTACAATGTTAAGTTATGTGAAAATCTGTAATTGGATTTTATTTTTATTATTAAGTTATTTGTAATAGGTGTAAATAATCTGTTGATTTTCCCAAATAAATAAAAAAAAATAAAAAAATAAAAAAAATAAATACCCTCTCAAGCCGAATTGTTCAGCAGCTACGTTGATTTATACTGTATTTCCATATTTTCTAGAACGTAATGCCTACGTCGTTAAACAAAAGTATTATCATGCCATGGGGAGAATTACTACTCTGCTAAAACATATTTCTTCTGATATAGATCTCGTATAATTTAAATAATAGTAATTTTAAGATATAAATAGTGATTTTTTTAACGTAAGCTCCATCTTATCTGATATTATTAAGGTACCTATGTTATTAAATGTATGTATGTTATTAACTGTAATTTGTGAAGTGTAATAAATAAATTATAAGTGATAGAGAAGGTGTGAAAGGTTGAGGGAAGGTAATGCGAAAACTGCAGATCCTGATACAAATAAGAATCGATCAGCCGTTAAAAAATAATATCATTCATGCGAATACTCCGATATTCCGATGACATTGTTAAATGAACTATACAACCATAGCAGAATAAAAATCGACGAGTTTCATCGGCGTCAATTGCTCTGAATTTCCTAAATAATCCTAAGGAGCGTCTGTCTACTATCTGGATAAATCTTGTAGAATATGTATAACCTTTGCCATATTTCCTAGAGATACTGCAGCGGTCTGGAGAGTGACATTATGCGAATTATTCCATGTGTCTCCATATCAAATAACCTGCACACAGCACCTTGTGACATGGGAGGTGACCCGCTAACATGTGGCTTTGTACGTGTTCACCATGCTCAGTTACATGACGAGGAAATTCATATAGTTATTGGTTATTAGTTATTATATATATATATTAATATAAATATTGTTATTGTAGATGGTCCTGAATTCTGTAACCATATTGCCTTTCATCCAACGACAAATACTCAAAAAATTATTAAAAAAATATTTTTAAACTAACAGATTGATTAATTGTAACGTATGATTTATCGGGTTACCACGATAAACTCTCCTTGTTAATGCTCCTTATAAAGGGGGGCAATATTTCCCCTTATGACTAGATATTTTAGGTTACTTTATAATAATAACTCGTAGGTACTTGGTACACGATACACTTTATTTGCTGATAATAACAATTACAACTGAATCTAGCTACGACTGATCCATCGATCCGATGCCGAAGTGAGCTCCGCCACTGAAACGCGGGGACTATATGCTTAGGTGTCATGTTTGATTAGGTATCATGTTTGCGTAGGTGTCGTGTTTGCTTAGGTGTCGTGTTTGGTTAGGTGTCACGTTTGCTTAAGTGTAATTTTCGCTTAGGTGTCATGTTTTATTAGGTGCCGTGTTTGCTTAGGTGTCTTGTTTGCTTAGATGTCATGTATGCTTAGGTGTCATGTTTGCTTAGGCGTAATTTTTGCTTATGCGTTATGGCTGCTTAGGTGTCATGTTTGCTTAGGTGTCATGTTTGCTAAGGTGTCATGTTTGCTTAGGTGTCATGTTTGCTTAGGTGTCATGTTTGCTTAGTTTTCATGTATGCTTAGGTGCCGTGTTTGCTTAGGTGTCATGTTTGCTTAAATGTCATGTTTGGTTACGTGTCATGTTTGCTTATGACCATTATCCTTATGACCATTCAACTACATAACCTACCCGAGAATCCAAGTCAAATTTCAAGACATCTACAAGCGCAACCAAATGCTAACACTGCGGAAGAATATTGACCGCATATATACCGCATCAGCCCTCCTTAGGTGTCAATTTGCTTAGGTGTCATGTTTGCTTAGGTGTCATGTTTGCTTAGGTGTCGTGTTTGCTTAGGTGTCGTGTTTGGTTAGGTGTCACGTTTGCTTAAGTGTAATTTTCGCTTAGGTGTCATGTTTTCTTAGGTGCCGTGTTTGCTTAGGTGTCTTGTTTGCTTAGGTGTCATGTATGCTTAGGTGTCATGTTTGCTTAGGCGTAATTTTTGCTAATGCGTTATGGCTGCTTAGGTGTTATATTTGCTTAGGTGTCATGTTTGCTAAGGTGTCATGTTTGCTTAGGTGTCATGCTTAGATGTCATTAGGTGTTTGCTTGGGTGTCATGTTTGCTTAGTTTTCATGTATGCTTAGGTGCCGTGTTTGCTTAGGTGTCATGTTTGCTTAAATGTCATGTTTGGTTACGTGTCATGTTTGCTTATGACCATTATCCTTATGACCATTCAACTACATAACCTACCCGAGAATCCAAGTCAAATTTCAAGACATCTACAAGCGCAACCAAATGCTAACACTACGGAAGATTATTGACATAAACATATATACCGCATCAGCCCTCCTTAGGTCTCATTTTGCTTAGGTGTTATGTTTGCTTAGGTGTCATTTTTGCTTAGGTGTCATGTTTGCTTAGGTGTTATGTTTGCTTAGGTGTCATTTTGCTTAGGCGTTATGTTTGCTTAGGTGTCGTGTTTGCTTAGGTGTCATGTTTGACTTGAAAGGCTTAATGAAATAAATTATTTGTTATGAGGAATGGAATTTTTTCGTCGTTTTATTAATAATAGTCCTAAATAATGAGTCTATTAATAATAGTCCTAAATAATGAGTCTAATAATAATAGTCCTAAATAATGAGTCTATTAATAATAGTCCTAAATAATGAGTCTATTAATAATAGTCCTAAATAATGAGTCTATTAATAATAGTCCTAAATAATGAGTCTATTAATAATAGTCCTAAATAATGAGTCTATTAATAATAATCCTAAATAATGAGTCTACTAATAATAGTCCTAAATAATGAGTCTATTAATAATAGTCCTAAATAATGAGTCTATTAATAATAGTCCTAAATAATGAGTCTATTAATAATAGTCCTAAATAATGCGTCTATTAATAATAGTCCTAAATAAAATTATAATAATTATAGTCCTATAAGTCCTAAATAGTCCTATATAATAACGAGTTTAGTTTTTCCTATGGGAAAAACTAAACCCGTTCCTGTAAATCTGGTGAAAATAAAATAGTCCTAAATAATGAGTCTATTAATAATAGTCCTAAATAATGAGTCCGACAATTGATGGAAAATACTATTGCGTTTTGCATGCTTTACTTGCGCTGGGGTTTGATACCAATAAGCGCTGGTAATTTGCGTCGGCTGCCTGGTTTCTACAACACGTCCACGCTCTAACTCTCGGAACTCACGTAACACCTCTTAGGAACCGCTGACCTACTTTTGAGAAAAAAAAATCTGTTGTTTGAAATGATTTATATAATTTTCGTTATTATTATGAGAGTTTATTGATAGTGTTCATTTTACTTGATATTTTTTGAAAAGTTTGGAATTATTGTTTTAAGTGTTTACGTGTTGGTTATTGAGTTTTAAAGTACTTACACATTAAATATAATAAATTCTACAAAAGCGTTCATTTAAATGTTTTGTCGTCGCCGACAGCAATGTTTGAACATAAACCCCCTTTTATTACTCTTTTTCAACTGAGATTAACAAAATTACGCTTTTGGGACGTAAAAAGTGTGTTAACACAATATTACTTTTTAAGCTTTTTGTGTGGGTATACTTTTAATTCTTGACAACGGCAAAGTTGTTTGGAAGATACGCAATACTTTTTTAAATTTTATAAAACCGAATCCATTCATGAAAATTAGTGCCGCTCGTGTTACTTTGTTATTGTGTTTGGTTTTATTTGTTTTTCAAGAAAATGTTTTATTTATAAATATTTATTCTAAAACTTTTGGGGAAGCAAAAATCACCATCGTTTTTGAAAGATATTTAATACATTATAATGAAATTTTATTCTTATTGACCGGTCGGCGGCTAAGTTGGCATCGCGTTTGGGTCCTACCCAGGCGTCGCGTGTTTGATTCATCGGCCAGCTAAGTCCTCCATCACGACAAAACTAACATTTTCCGCTTACTGTGGTGTTAGCTAAAGATTTTCAAATATTGTCGGGTTATTCGTAACCTGGAAATGTGTGTCTTTCTTTTAAAACGAAAAATTTTAAAACTACTAAATTACTAACGCATTGGGTGCTTTTTCAGAAGTCGTTAAAAACCTAAATCGATAGATTAGAATATTCATTGAAGGTTAAGAGAAAAACAGTTTGAAAATCAGTCAATAATAGGTTTTTGCTGTATTCAGATTTTTTTCACAGACAAACTGATTTAAAAAATGCATTTTTTTATGAGTTTAATGTTTCCGGATAGCTTAAAATTCTTTACTGACAATAATATAATTGTTACGTTCTTTGTGATTTTCAGGATCCACAAATGAAATATACCTTCAATGCTTAGTGGCTATTATGCTGGAAATGTTATTTATGAGGGATTGTTATGCAAAATACGGATATTTATTGCACATCTGCCCTGATGAAGGACATCTTAATACTGTCCAAAATGTTGGCTAAAGAAGTATGTAAGTAGTAGGCCAAGAAAAACCTAATGTATAGATATTTTAAGTTGAGAAAATGTCGACATATTACAGGAAATAATAATATTTATAAATTTAATAATATTTAGGTTGAAGAAGAGTACCTTTTGAGGATACCATTAAAAATTTGAACTGACGAAAAGAAAAAAAAGATATTAAAATAAGTTAATAATATTGAATATTGTAACGGTTTATAATATTTCTTTAAACCATAAATTTTATTTCTAAAATGCGTTAATACAATAGGGAGAGATATGTACATTTATACTTGTTACATTGTGAAATGTCGACATCAAATGTATTTTCAAAGAAAACATTTATTTTGAGCGAACCAAAATATGATTGCATTCGAGATATCGTTTTCAATTTTGGGTTTGTTTCAGTTGACAATAAAAGGTCCACAATCCCCATTAAGGCCTCCCCTCAAAACAGAACAGGGTGATAAAACGTGATACCTCAATCTAGGCGCCTTCACCCCGAAATACAAGGCGACAAAACGCGATAAGGCGTCGAAACGCCTATGGCTATGTCGGTTCTCAGAACATCCGAAAAACAACCCTCCAAATACAAAATTCTGACTGCTCACAAGATTTTGTAAAGGGTGAAATCTTTTGAACAATTAATAGTTACTTGCTTTTTGGATAAAGTTGTTTATAATAATGCTAAGTGGTTTGACGAGACTCATCTTGCTTGTGGGTGAGAGTTCTAATTTGAAATCAAACAGCGATTTTTATAATCTGTTTGCTAATTATGTCGAGTGTTATAAGCCGGAAAAAATAATCCTCTCCACATCTACTTTTTATTCAAGTTAAAACTTGAAGTCAAGATTACAGTAAAATAAACTCATCAATGGCATTAAAACATGAGACATTATTAGCTTATTTTGAATAACACATATTATATTAGCTTATTTTTAATAACACAGAACAAATATAAAAAAAAAATTTATTAACAATATATTTAAGATTTATTAATGATATCGATGGCTGTAGTTTTGGTTGATATTTTAATAGATTCACTTTCCTTTAAAATGAAAACAATTGTAAGGCGATCCCTACAATATTTGTTGTGATTCGTCGATATTTATCAAATGTTTGATATTTATTGAACTTGTAGGCTAGCATATTGACGGATCACAATATGGAACACAGATGTCTAGATTCCTGAATTCCATACCGTAAACCCAAGGATTTAAAAAAAATGTTGTCTAAAAATGGCAAACAAAAAGGCTAGGGTAGCACACTCTGATCCACACTGATGGATCACAATTCATCATTTTCATTATAAATATTAAACGTGTAGCCTACGCCTAAAAATAAAACATTTTGTAATTGACAAATAAACAATTGTTTTGTTTTCGATTGAGTAAATGTTAAGAAAAAACCACTTTGTATGGGAAAAACGAAAGGATTGGTATCTAAATAATTGTAATTTATTTCAGCCAATCAATTAGACGAGTTTTCAAATTCAATTGAAATTTTAAGTCATTAAAATTTTTTTTGGAGAAAGCATCAAAGAAACAAGAGAAAAACTAATACAGATTCGCTTCTGACATTAAACAATAAGAGCAAATACGCAAAACTTCTTTGATTCGAAAAAGCTGACAGAGAGGAAAGAAAATTGAATTGAAAAAACGCCCGACGCTTATTTTTTTTTGTTTTTGCTAAAAATGCCACTTCTGTGGCGACAGATATTCGTTCCGAGGTCAAGCGTACCCACAAGTAAAATAAAATGAAATTCAATATATTTTTCACTTGAATTTTTCAGTAAACAAATAATAAATGTAAACAGACGTAATAACGTTTTTTCATCAATTGAATCACGTTTTTTTTACATTCACTTCAGCTTTCAGCTGAAAATAATTCCCCTCAGAGCCTATGTCATCTTTGTGGATGCTGCGTGAAGAGTGTTTTTATAAAAGGAGAGAAAGATCTGGAAAGGAAAAAGGTTTCAGGGGTGGATAGGAATCTGAGGGTCAGTGTGTCCAGGAATGACTGACGTATGAATCTATCCCGATGTTCCGAGAGAGTTCCGCTGCGGTGCGTTCCAACCATCTCAAAACATGCCATGAAAAAAAGGGTGAAAGTGATTTAAGAGTATGTTTTAAATAAAATGGGATGCTTTAACAGAATTAGATTAGCAAAATTACTCTTCAGACATAAGTTTACAAGTACAAATATATTATAATTAATACCTTCTCATTCTACGCTTAAGAAATTAGGTGATATTATAAAAAAAGTACTAAAATTTTGACTTTACAACATTGAGTCATAAGTCATAACACACTTAGCTTGCTTAACATTTGAATCTTTACAATAAATATTGTTTTATGTTCATGATAAATTTGCCATTATGTACCTACCGAGCATATGAGAAATCTTGGCTTGATAGCACCAGATTCGTGATATATTCGTGATAAGATTAATTAAAAAGAATCTTTGGTTTCGATAAAGCAGTGGTAAATAAATGGTAAACATTTTATTACAAGTACAATCAAGACATTAAGGCATGTGTATCTTACTTGTGAGAAAATTATCACGGACTTATTGATTGTTTTTAACAGTTAAATAGATTACATAAATTATTGGCAGTCAAATCGAACTGGAATCTCTTCGCAACTTGTGTTTTTGTTTGAAAATATCTCACAGAAATATTAATTTCAATAAAAAAAAACTGTTTTTTTTTATACAATTTTGTTTGTGTTAGTTCAAATTGTCAACCCTGTGAAATGTTCGCAAACAACTGAGATATATTTATTCAATCATTTCAAAAACAAAAAGGTAGATTTACATAACTCAATCCCACGTCGAAAACAATTTCATTTTTCCAAGTGTTCCGCCTACACTGCTCACTTACATTACGTGCGTACAGCGTTCATACATAACGATATTTCATATATTACATAGTTGTCATGAAAAAGTATTATTCTCAAGAGAGTACATTCGTTCGTAGGTATCTAAATATACAGTGAGTTCCAAAACAGCGCACTCTTTATTCGACCTAAAAGTTATTGTACATTATATAATAATAATTCATTGTGAAGGTACCCAAAATGCTCCCATTTCATGTATGTAGGTAAAAGGGTACATAATATAGGTATAGCGTACCCCTAAACAGTTTACTTCTTGCCAATGCTAGTAGGTATTTATTTTTTATTTTATTTATTTATTTATTGTTTCTTTACGTGGTAGGTATTATTGTTCACATTTCAATATTAACCTCAGTAGGACAATCCTGTTTTGGGGTTAATAATTTTATAAAGAAGTAAAAATTGTTTTTTGTATTTCTTGGGCATTAACTATGTAACAATTTCTAGACATTTTGTTTTGAAGAGTTTTAATTTTCAATGTACTATCGTTACTTAAATTTTAATTTTTATGCTACCGGTTTCGACACATCCGTGTCATTCACTAGCAAACTTAAAACTAAACTTAAAATTTAAAACAAGTACAGAAATGAATTAGATGTTCTTAGGTGGGGGTGGTGGGAGGGGTGATAATGGGGGAAGGGGAGAACAGTGTGTCGAAACCGGTAGCATAAAAATTAAAATTTAAGTAACGATAGTACATTGAAAATTAAAACTCTTCAAAACAAAAAGTAAAAATTGAACTAAAAAATATTTAGGTATCTATTGATATAACAAAAAAGCACAAAAATTAACCAATTGATGGCAATTTTAACACCAATAATTTCATATATTTTTTAAAAAAGTGCACAAGATGTCTCAATATGTTCTGGAAGGAATTAAATACAAGTGTAGACTGACACAAATAATTTCTTTGACCAAAAGAAGATTTATTTTGAATTTCCTATAAAGTTATGAGTGTGATAACATAAATATAAATTAAGAGTTATAAGGATTGTAGCCAGTTCCATATATGTTTTTTGTATTCTGAAAGATTAGATGTTTTATATTGTGTTGGAAGTGAATTGTATAGTTTTATAGCCTGGTATCTGTAGTGTTTTTGCCCAAAGGATGTTTTTGTTTTAGATATTTCTAGTTGATGTGCAAGTCTTGTTCTAGTATTGCGAGAGTTTTGTGAAGTGTTAAATGTGTTTAAGTTCTTGTAAAGGAAAATTAGTATTTGTTTTGAATATAATTTGTTAATTTTCAGCACTGGGAATTTTTGGAATATGATTGATGTGGGTGTTATTATTGAATATTTATTTATTAAAAGAATTTTATACATAGTGTAGATATTGTGTTATTTCGCCCGCCATGCTAGGGTGTCCCTGTGTTATGGCGGTTGAAGTATGAAGATTATATAATTTAAGGTAATTAAGTACGTTTACTGATAATATATCTAATAATTAATGATAATGAGGTTTACAGTTGATGAGTAGATTCTTTCTACTTGTGTGTATCCCGAATGTAAATCTTAATTTTTTGTCACCAAAGTATATCGAAAGTTCTATTCTCTAAGAATCTATTAAAAAATAATTGAACATATTAAACACTATTACGTGTATACTTAGTAATTTGACGGCTTAATGAATATATCAGAGTTTGATAGACTGATGGATTCGCGGGATATACATTTTTTTTACATTAACCCCATGCGGGACGCCCTGAAGAAAATAGCTTCCATCATGGCATATGTCATCTTTGGGGATGCTATATGGAGGATCTTTTTAAGGAGAGGTAGGATAGGAAAGAAAAGGTGGGTAGTGAGGACGAGTGACGGACGTATTTCTACGATGAAAAGCGATGGGTCGAAAGTGAACCGCTGGAGAGGTCAAAAGGTCTCCCTTAAGATGATAGACTTCGCTTTTCGACCCATACAAAAAGTACGCCCGGGAAAAAACACTTTTCTACATCGAAAATTGCACAAAGTGAATATATTTTTTTTAAACTGCCTTCTAGAGGGTAAAAACTATGTTGGTATGCTTTCGAATTTTCGATGCGTTTCGTATTAACGTAAACATTCACTGTCAAACATGTACAATTTATCAAAAAATATTATTTAAGGAAAAGGTGCTGCTAACTCAACTCTCATAAAGAATTATCAAAAGCTACCGACGTAGCTTCTTCTTTCTAAAAAATATATATTTTTTAAATTTCAATTTCGTGAAAGTTTCGGTGTAAAAAGTGTATTCTCCATAAACCCCTTTTCGAGCGATTTCTGTAGGTAAATTTGAGCGTTGTCTCATTCACACATTTCGCATACGCATGTATTGTAAGTGTGCGTGAGCTTATTGTGAGCGGGACAGAATGACAGACGCGGGTGTTCCGCGTGTGGTTCAAAGTCTAGCCTCTTAACCGGACTCCTTCAATTTTTTAATCCCATATTATATTAAAGGTATCACGGTCAGATACATACGATGGCGCTCAGATTTGGTACATTTATTAGTTGTATAATGCACCTTTCCTACTATAAAACACATAGGTAAATTATTCGAGATTTGTTGTTCCACATGAATAAACAAATTTTAAGTCATAATCTTTACCACTAGATTAGTTGATTCTACAATCAATATTATTTGAACCTTTCTTGGAAATGTAAACAAACTTATCGCTTGCAAATGAATTCCTGTTTACCAAGTTTCTGCAATTGGGATTCCATTTTCCGGGTAATTCTATAAAGATCAGACAAAGATAACTTTGTAATTATGACAGAGAACTCTTTCAACTCACTCATAATTTTCGATGTTCCGAGCTTAAGTTAGAAATTCTTTCAAAATTTAAGCGTTGCATTATTTGTTTAAGTGAGCAAAAGTTTCTTGAGTGCTCTGCATACAAGTTTGTACTTGAAAGTACAAGAATTTTAAGAGAGAAAGAAACTGAGTAATGGGTAAAATGTTTATTTTTGTCATTTGCAGTGCAGCGGGGCCGGTTCATAGAGACTATTGTTTTATTAAACACCTACCCCCACCACGAAGGGTTAAATAACTCCCTATCGCAAGACTACCTTTAAAATAAAAGTTGCTGTTTTGCTCTGGACTACAAACCCTTAGTATTTTGCTCGTAGAACAAAGCCGCTAGAAAAACAAGAAGAAATGTTTAAAAAGCAGATTTATCTTATCTTCTTACTAATATTATAAACGTGAAAGTTTGTATGGATGTATGTGTGTTTGTTACTCTTTCACGCAAAATTTACTGAATGGATTTTAATAAAACTTTCAATAATATTCACCAGAATCACATATAGGCTATAATTTGTAAACCTAGCTATTAATTTTCAATTTATTAAAAATAATATTTATTTTTTAATAGAAAATGTCAAAATTTGAGAATGACATTTTGCAAAACAATGTTTGTTAAATCAAATTTCTATTTTAGAAAATATTAAAATTACTGCATTTATTTGAAGTACTCGCCTAATACTTTGAATCGAATCAAGAATCTTACTAATATTATAAACGTGAAAGTTTGTATGGATGTATGTATGTTTGTTACTCTTTAAATAGAAATTTAATGAATGTATTTTAATGAAACTTTACAATAATATAGCTCATACACCAGAATAACAAATAGGCTGTAATTTGTAAACCTAGCTATTAATTTTCAATATATTAAAAATAATTTTTATTTTTTAATAGAAAATGTCAAAATTTGAGAATGATTTTGTAAAACAATGTTTGTGAAATCAAAATTCTATTTTAGAAAACATTTAAATTACTGCATTTATTTGAAGTACTCGCCTAATACTTTGAATCGAATCAAGAATTATAGATATTTTAAATAAATAGGTTAAGAATTTTGGTATAAACGTAGATGGAACCTAAGAAAAGAAAATAGATTACTCGAAGTACTAATCCTACGCAGACGAAGTCGCGGGCAGAAGCTAGTATTATATAAAATAATGTAATGTATGTTCCTACAACGTATCGAGATACAGTGTGGCCAAACCGGAAACCCCTTTCCCACCACTAGAACGTACATACATGATATTATTTCGCCGCTATACCCATACTGGGTGTTCCCAAAAAACCTCTCCCCTTCTTATTTGTTTTGTCTCTTTTGTACCAATGAACACATTCCCAACTCTTACACGTTTCTGAACATCATATTGCGGATACTTGTTCTCCTTCCAACCGAAGCCCATTTGTATGGGCTTTTCGTTTGGGATGTGAACGGCCGAGGCGTGTTCTTTTTTTGAAAACATTTATATTTTTAATAATCTCACGGAAAAACGAGTAATGCTTAATTTATATCGGCAAGTAGGTCCCACAATATCCTGAACAATCTGTCAACATGATAAATTATAATCATCCAATTTACGATTCAAGTTTTTTCTTTTTTTAAATAAATATTTTGAGGTAAGTCAATAGGAGTATAAATAGACGAGTATTATTACTGGAAATATGGATAAAAAAATACACATAAATAAAGTAGGAAATTGCAGTTAGTTAAAATGACTATATAGTAAAGCCTTAAGACTAATTCACTATTTATTTATAAAGCAAAGGTTTTAGGAAAAGGTGTTGGTTTTTTTACTGTATTTGCGAACTGTATTTCTATTTTATTTTTTTACTTTAGCTCAACACAGGAAAATAATTTGTCATCTTTGGGGATGCTGTGTGGAGGATCTTTTCAGGTGGAACGTTAAACAATTCTGGGTAGGAAATTGTGTGAGGGGTGGGTAGGAATCTGGAGCTCAAATTTTTGGATTCAGAGCTGGATTTAAAATCTCTATTTTCAAGTTGGAAAATATGTTGGAAACTGAAAGAATGGATTGACCTTGAAATTCTGGACCAAAATTTAATGCATATTTCATAATGCGATTGATTGTTAATTGGTTTTTTTTTTCCTTTTTTTACAAATTTACTTTAAACGCCATATTTTGTCGTTTATTGAAAGTTTTTTTAAGTTCCGTAGAAGACAATATTTTCCTCATAAAATCTTTTCCGACACTTTTAAACACGGTAATAAAAAGAATCTATCCACATAAAAGTACAAAAAAACATCGTCAAGGTTCTAGTAAATTGAGAACATTGAATTACTAGAAGGCACCTCTTTTCCAGTACGCAAATCCTAAATGTATTATTACAGTCGTAACTCCTTTATTGCCTTTCCTGCTCGCTCTAAATTGATATTTTTACATTTTTCATGATATTTTCAGAGGCAATAAAATGACCCTCATAAAACACTGTTTTAGTGTACGGAAAGTGAGCATTTGTACGCCGCATCCATTCCGAGTGTGGATATTAAAAATGCAACCCCCTTTTATCTGTCTATCCAATACAATTATATTAATATGGTTTCACTAAAATTACACGCACACAATATTTATATTGGAATAAAAAAAATCTAAATATTTATTTACAGTTTTAATGTAGGTTGTTTTTAATAAGTACTTTAAAGTAAGTCCTAGTACAACCTTCAAACCATCCTTAGTATAAATTATTAAAGTATTTTTTTTTATTTTATATTTCCTACTAAAGTAATATCAATCTGTGTACCCCCGTAGATTAATGAGTGAGTTTTATGACAGGTAGTCCTACATCGTTTATACCCCTTATACCATTTGTTACCTATGTTGTAAGATTCTAATTTTTCTCAAAAGTTCAGGCGATGTATGGCCATGAATTATTTCAAATACTAAAAACATAGTGTTGAAGTCAATAATTTGTTTAAATGAAAAGATATGATTTCTTCAATACGTTAAAATGATTTTAAAATTGTTTTTTTGTGCTTTTCGTGATAATGAGATAATAGTAAATAAACAAAAAACGTTTTTTTGGTTTTCCCGTGGAATCATTTTCCAAAGACTGACTTGTGAATTATTTGACCAGTGAATTATTTGATTTATCTGCAGCAATAATAAATCTCTTCCATTCGTCAAAGAACATGACAAAATATTACTAACCGTGATTTTATCGTGATATGAAATTTATTTCTATGGGATGTTACGAAACGTTATTTATGTCAAAATAGTTTTGTTTTTAAAGGCTGCTTAGATGGTTAGAAACTTAGAAACGAAGTAATAAAAATGTAGGTCAAATGACGATATCGGACTATTTTGGTTTTAAATGATGACCTATAGGTAATTAATGAAATCAGTTTTAGTTCATTTTGGAAATAACTTTGGAATTTTTTTGTGAGTTATTTATAATTTTTAAAAAAAAAATCTGCCTAACCATTAGTTTTAACATAATGAAAAATAAAATAATTTTTTTTTAATAATAGATTTCTTTAATATATAAATGACAAGTTTTTGATTCAATAGGTAATTTGTAATTTAAATTTACACCCATCAAAATTGTTTATTGAATGAATGAAGAAAGGAGTGTAAAGAGAATTTATGATGCGAATGTGAACGGTATAAGAAGCCGAGGACGCCCAAGGAAGACGTGGCACGATCAAGTAAATCAGATACTTGAGTCGGGCCATGTCAAGAGTCAGAATAATAGAAGAGTATGTATGAGAAGATGTATGAATGTGAATGAGGCAAGGAGCGTGTGCCAAAACCGAGTTGTTTGGCGGTCCGTCCTCTCTGCCTACCCCTGCGGGGAAACGGCGTGATGGTTAGTTAGTTAGTTAGTTAGTTAAAATTGTTTATAAAAAAAAACAAAATTTTAAATTTTATATTTCATTGTATTATAAAAAAAATAAAGTAAAATTATTTTTTTAAATGTGTAGATACATTACACGCAAATAAATGTCCAAGTTGCGTCTAAAATAATAAAATATTAAAATCTTTAATAGTCTAAAATAAATAAAGTAGCTCATGTCCGAGATCGACATTTGATAAACCTTTTTATTACAAAAATCATTTTTCAGTTTGGTTGGGTATTTTAGCCTAAAATCCAAAACTACGTTTTGTATGAAACCGGCCGCGCTCTTTTTTTAAATCAATTATCGGCTTTATGCTACAAAATAATAGGATATTGAAATTATGCAAGGAGTATGATTGCGTATTTCACCTATTTACATAGTTTATTCAACTGCATAAATAGCTTCAAATCCTTAGGATTTTAGTTCATTCGCAAAATAATGTCACAAATAAAATAAAATCGTTATCCCAGCCATTTTACTCCAGTAACCGGCCAATTAGGATGGAGCCGGGCTTGTTCAACCGTAAACGGTAATTTAGTGGTTTGGTCACTTTATATTCGAACCAATTTATTTATTTGAACAAAGAAAAAACAAAGGAGCTTCACAATGAGCTTACCGCAGAGGGTTGACTCCGGAACGAAAAATATACATTAAATAATATATTATTGTACGATATACTATGGCTTCTTAGTACCATCTCAGTGGCTGCTCTGCTAGCATAAAATCCATATGACCATACGGAGATATCGATTTTGTATTTAAAACCCACTTACATAATAATATAAAGGTACTTAGGCTTGTAAGTATTTTAGAATGTAAAGATAAAGAGCTTTGATATAATGGATCGTGTTATATTCTGGTTAGGCATTATAATATGTTTTTTTGTTTGTTCGAAAAAATACTTACAAAAATGGTTGTTACTGACAGTCTTCGTGGATTTTCGGAGCACTAATATATCTTGTTAGAATTGTTTATTGTTTATTGTTTATTGTTTATTGTTTCTCCTTCACATTTCAGGTATAACAGTTTACAGTACAATTTATAACCTCATTAGGACAAGCCTGTGTTGGGGTTAACAATTATTTACTTAAAGTAACAAAATAACACAAAAGGAAAAACAAAAATAATACTTCAAAAAATACAAAATAATATAGGTAAAATAAAAATGATACTTCAGAAAACATATTGTTACACAGATAATGGGCAAGCTGAAGGCCCTTGGCACATTACAATGTAAACAAAGTAGGGTGACCATAGTTGATTTGAATTTTGAAGGACTAAGATAAATAATAAATATATGTATATAATATATTATGCTATTAATTTAGCACGACAAAGATGAAAAAATGATTTAGACAATAGAATAATAGTGACATTGTAGTCACAGAAACTGTAGTCATGGAAACTCTTGACATGAAAAACTTTCTCTCTCTCCATTTTGTGGTTTTCGAGCATGTTGCATTTTTGATTGTGGATTTATATTTCCGTTGTGTAATGTTGACTTTGGAACATTTGCAGATCCAAATATTATCAAGAATTGTGATGGTGATCTGCACGTGAATTGGAATCATTGGGGGGCTTCCAGGTTTGCAGATAACGAAATTACAAGGTTGGTGTTTCTGTTTTTCCATCGAAATTGCATCAGACAGCCATTTTCTGTAATATATAATTGTTCGCGCAAATAAATTCATAATTATATTTGTTCAGAGAGATCTGGGGCTATTTACACGCTCCAGACTCACAAATTATAATACATATTCTGTAAATAGGGAAGAAACCATTATCAAAGATATAATTAAAGTAGATGTTTTTAAAGAAAGCGATAATATCAACAAAAAATCAAGTGCAATATTTCTCTAACATTTCCCTTAACTAAACAATTTGGGATTCGGTTATGGGTACCGTCGCCCGAAAATCATTTATTGGATAGTCAACCCCCCTGTCATAGTCACCCCAAGTGGTGCGCTACGTTTGGTGATTTAGCAGGGATGCCCGGATTCGTGGGTTGAGGTTTGTCTAGGTCTTGGAGGCGAATGCTTTTATTCGAATGCGTTTGCCCATCTATTGGTGGGCGTAGCGGGCCGGATCGGGAGAGACTGCTGGAGGGAGATTAACCTATGCATCTCCTATCATCTCCTAGGGATGGATTAACATTGACCCCACATTCCTACCCACTCCTCATACCTTTTTTCTTCCCAGTTCTTCCTGTGCTTCCTTTTCTAAAAAGACCCCAAATACAGCATCCTCAAAAATGATTTAGATCCTGAGGGAAATTATTTCCCTCAGGGCATCACAGGGGGTGGGAAGTGTAATGCCCTGAGGGATAATGATAATATTATATTTTTATTTTTGAAACTGATAATTCTTGCACGAATTCCATTATAGTAGTATAATAAAACAAATTTAAAACTTTTTCCACAGTCAAAGCCATCTTCAGACTGGTACAAATTATTCTTAACCTACGGATTTTACACACAACATATTAGGGGAGGGAGGGGAGGGGTTGGTCTACGAAGATTTTATTCAAAGACATGGACAGTCAAAGACCACTTAGGAACAAATGTTATTAAACCAATATACATATAAAAATAAATCCCTGTTTCAATTCGTCACGCCATATCTTCAGAACGACTTTACCTATTTCATTCATCTTTTTTTTTTAAGTTTTCTAATAGTTTTTCTTTAAAGTTTTTTAAAGTTTTCTAATATTTTTTCTTTGTAGAAGGTTTTTACGGAAATAAAAATTAAATTAAATAATTTCAGAAAACTTAACGATGTTTTAATAACTCAGGTCCGAGTATACGTCATTCCTATGTCTACCTACGTTAAATTGTCATGAAAACAATCTTATGTGCCCAAGCGGTTAGCTTCAGAAAGCTCTCCCCCGGTAGAGGGGAGGGGGAACGCGGGGTAGGTGAAAAGGGAACGCGAGAGGGGAAGGAGTCGCGGAAGGGGAAGAGGTGGCGGAAGGGGAACGGGGAACGGGGACGAATATGAAAGGACACAAAGGGAGAATAAATTTCTTTATTTAAATGGCATTGCAAAGCATGCCGGGAATCAGCTAAAATGTTGTGTATAAAATCCGTAGATAAAGAATAATTTGTACAAGTCGGAAATGGCTTTAACAAGCTGAAACCGGTTACGGACAATAAATTAAAGTGGAAAAGTTTTAAATTTGTTTTATTATACTATAATAATTTCTAATTTTGCATCATTACCAGAACGAAAATATGTTTTATTTTTTTGATACTTAATTAAGACATTTACATAGACGAATTCAAACTTGTCTAAAAATCTAGCTAACCCATTAAGTTAATTTTTACAACCGTGTCAAAAATTATAATGTATTATATAAGAACTTCCATCTTCTTCTGGCGCTAAAAAATATTAAAAAGTGTATGTAATATATAATATGTATATAATGTGTAGAATGTATAATATAATATGTATGTGTAAAATACTTCTACGTTACCTGTTTGTGCTTATACTTACAGAGTTTTGTTTGTTATGTGGTTTTTAATGTTATCACTGTTATCAGTGACAACCCTGCCAAAAACCAAAACACGTAATTTTAAATATAAGTACCTATGTTAGTTGTGAATCTCTAACTTTAAGTCACAGGTGTAAATATAATAATAATGTAATTTCAATTTCAATTTCAATGCCGGTAACCCGGGCGTTTATTAACATTTAAGTATATTTACAGTTCATGTGCGCTACCCGACTCACTAGACAATATCTGTTCCGAGTCGGGTAATGTAAGTCACTAGTTATGTCAGTAGTTATAAGTCTTAGTCGTAAGTCACTAGCTATAAGTCTTAGATGCAAGTCCTAGTTATAATTATAAATCTTATTTTATTTGTACAGCGCCCTTGAGGTGATTTTTCACGAAAACGGCGCTATATAAATTAGCCAAATATTTATTTTTTATTTTTAAAAGAAATATTAAATAACCGAACTAAGCGGCGGCCTGTTTCATGGTGACCAATGGAGTATAGTTACTTTATATAAACATATGGATTTTGATGAACATATAAAAATGATGAAAATTGGAAAAATTATAATGCACTGTAATAAATATTTTTTATTAATCAATGATTTATAAAAAATATATTAGAGATATAAAATTTGGATTAAACTGTTTTTGGATTCAAATGCGTCATTTTCAATACAGAAAACTACGAATTTTCGTTCTCTAATTTTGCCATGAAAAAGGTCACGCCACGACTGATAAGCAGAAAACTGTAATTCGATTTAAACTCGAAATTGTGCGAGCGAATTCAGTTGAATTATACCAAAGAGTCACTTCCAGAATTCGGAATGTATTTCAAACAAACTCAAACGAGTTCTTAGCGATTTTCAATGTACTAGAAAATGTGTTCCTTGGGTATAACCTACTAAAGAAACCCTTGATGTAAACATCACTTTCACTTAAACTACCCCTTTGGCTTAAATTAAAGGGTCGGTGCCAGGCACTTTGGGTACGCTCGCCTTAGATCTAGGCGAGTTGTATGTGCCACTTCCAAGGAATAAGTACCACGTGTGGGAAGAACATTGTTAGCGCCTTGAGTTCGCGCTATGACAATATTTATATAACAACAATGTTCTCACAAGAAGGTGATGAAATTATTACCTGAACCCTATCACGCTGACATTTTAGGTCCCAAAATTTCACAACTAAACTGTCATAAGACAAAAATACGATGTTCTGAATTAAGTAAAAAGAGAATCTAGAAGAAAATCTACAAGTATATAAAATCAAAACCACCTTCCAGCGTGAAATCACATTCAGTTTATTCAGGATATGGGAAAATAGCGACTAAAATAAGTTTACCCCTAAATGATGAAACCTGAGATTCTTGCAGACAGACTGACGTCGTGTTTTATGACATGACATCAATTCTAATATTACTAACAATTATTATAAGCAATAATTATTAGCCTGAAACACTCGGGAGAGTTTTTCAATATTGATGAGACTGATCTGAAAATATATAATGTTACTGTTTATTGGATAAGCAGCTCCTCTGCAAAGGTCAATAATTCATATATGTCACGTAAGTGGTTCGTTACGTTTAGTGACTTAGAAGGGCTGCTCAGGTTCATAAGTAAGATTTGTATAGGTCTCGGCGGTAAATGCCTTTGCCCACCTACTGCGTGGTGGGCCGGATCAGAAGAGACTGGTTGAGGACGATCTTACCTAGGAGGTATGGATTTGTATGCACGGACGTTTATTTTGATAAATGATATAATTCCTTATTTTAAATTTAAAAAAAAATTTAAATGCAATGTACATTTTATAATTAGGTAGAAATCATTTTAAACAGTGTAAATAATAGTGTATAAGAAAGAGCAGCAGCATTATTGTGATAAAGAACCTTCGTTTTATGCTTAACTGTGCAGTTGCCGTTACGTAACTGAAGAAATAATAAAAATAATAAGATTTATTTGCGTACGCCGTGTTTCGATCCAGAGATCTTTCGATCCAGGGTAAAGGATATTCAACAAAACCGTTTGATGGTTATTAAGCCAATGATAAATTTTCTTACTAATATTATAAACGCTTAAGTTTGTGTGGATGTATGTGTGTTTGTTACTCTTTCACGCAAAAACTACTGAATGGATTTTAATGAAACTTTACAATAATATACTTCATACCGTCACTCCTGGATATATGACACCCAAATACCTATCTACCCCTCCAGTGAGTAATGAGTTTTTTAATTTATTTTTTATTGTTTTAGGTTTTTTTTTCTACTATTGTGTTTTTTTTTTTGTGCAGCTACGTTCATATTATGGACCGGTCTTTGAATCCCACTCGGCTGGCTAAGTCCTCTATCACAACATAAGCAACATTTTCCGCTTACTGTAGTGATAGTAGGAGATTTTAACAAATATTGATAGCTATATTGATAGTTAATTAAGCCCTAAGCAACAAGGAGGGAATATCCCAACATTACTAAATTAAAATATCAGTGATCACAAACCTTTTCAATTACATAAATTCATATAGATTCATGTCAATTAAAAATATCCTTTTACTATGTATTATCATTCATAATTTTAATAATATACTTTATAATTATCTAAATGTACCTTAACTTAACAAAATAACTTATAATTAAATTAAACAAATAACTTTGAATTAAACCACTATTATATAATCACAATTACCTACATGTTTCGTAACCGATGGTTTCTTCGTCAGGGTAGTAATGACATGTCATTACTGGATTCATATTGACTCCCACATTCCTACCCACCTCTCAGACCTTTTTTCCCCAGATCTTCTTGTCCTTCCTTTTCTAAAAAGACCCCAAATACAGCATCCCCAAAAATGATTTAGATCCTGAGGGAAATTATTTCAATATTAAAATATTGATAGCTATATTGATAGTTAATTAAGCCCTAAGCAACAAGGAGGGAATATCCCAACATTACCAAATTAAAATATCAGTGATCACAAACCTTTTCAATTATATAAATTCATGTCAATTAAAAATATAATACAAAGTTATTTGTTTAATTTAATTCGAAATGACGCCACAAAGTGATTTTGCGAAGTTTGAAGAAATAAATAACTTATAATACCTTAAATTAACAAAATAGAAACATTCATCATATGTGCCGCTGCCTAAGTTTGTATAAATTCCGTAGCATAAGAATTTCAACTACCAGTCTGAAAATGTCCGTAGTAGGACGAAACCGGTCCTGGTGTAAATAAACAAGTGGAACAAAGTGAAAAAATTGTTTAATTTCATATCTAATAGAACGTTATGTGTTAAAATAACACTTTCGACTAAAACTTACCATAAAACAAATTGAATCAGCGAAAAAAAAAAAAAAGCAATTTTTTAAGCAATTTTGAAAGCAATTTTGACTTGAAAACATTATTGTTTTGCATCTGCCTGTTTGTAGTAGATATTAATTAATTAATTCATTATTAGGGGTAGCCTTTTTCGGTTTATCGCAAAAGTCGAGAGAAAATCTAATTAATTAACAAAGCTTTTATGTTACACCTTATTTTCGGCAATGTGGGCGATGTTCCTGAACTGAATATTTAATATTTGGCATTCAAAGTTTGGGCCGATAGTTTCTGCCATTAAAACAATGGCTGAAGTAGGTATTTGAATTTTGCAAAGTCATTATTGCTAAGGTTATGTTTTGAATTTTAACTAAATTCTAAGTAATTTAATCGCCAATCTTTGGAATTTCGTTAATTCATCGATTCCTTTCTAATGTTTTTGCTAAAATTGTTATAAGTTTTTAGTTAATATTATTACCCACTTATTGCCCTATAAACGATACTCGCAATTTTGTGGATCACATAATAATTTTTATATTCAAAAATATATTATTAATTGAGCATAGCGAAGTACTGTTTTTACTCGATCGTTTTTCATTTTGTCCGTTTTAAAATTGTTTTTGAGTTCCGTTTCCACTTTATTAGGTTATCTGACAGTAGATCTCCCGGCAGTTGATCCCCAACATTATAAATATTATAAAATTACTAAAATGCCTTTTTTTGTTGAAAATAATTCACTCCGAATTAGATTGTTGGAAACTCCTTCATTTCATCGACTTCAACATACCTATTCGAGTAACTAGGCAAAAAATATAATTCTGCAACAATAATTCTTGGACAAACTACCACATACATGCACATATTCATCGCTTTCAAACACAAATTTTCCTCAAATGTCGATACATTTAATATGAGTTTACCATTATTTAAGAGATACCTGAATGATATTTTTTGTATAGAAGCATGTTTTTATTATTAGGAGCTGTTGAATATATAATCGTATTCTTTCTACTTATCTACAATACAAAAATTTGTTTTTATGTTTGAATCGTGAATTTTTTCATGATTTTTCACCTGTCAATTTCTCATATTTAACCTACACTATATAATGTTTTCTTATTATTATATATTATTTTCACTCAAACCTTCGTACCATCCATTTATACTACTATGTTCATTTATTTATGTTTATCTTTTTAATTTAAAGATTATGTTATATAATACTGTATCGTACATTAATCATAAAAAAGACGAAAGGGCGTAGAAAAGTAATAAATTAATAAATGAATCATAAAAAAAAAAAAGTTTTTGTGCTATTTAATTTAATAGTAAGTTGGTATAGATATCAAACGAATTTATTAACAGTGTGGATTTTTTTTCCTTAGAAAAGTTATTTCATACAATTGTTATTCGGCGGTACATGCTCTCTGCATAACACTTCGGGGATACTTAGTTATATTTCGTGTACAATACCGTATTTTCCCTAAACCGACTGTATATTGTATACAAATATGGAGGGGGCAAACTGTCGGGGATCACCTGTCATTGAACCATTTTATTATTACCCTGACCTTGCAATCAATCAGGCTAAGACAATCTGGAGCAGTCACCCAATAACCCACTGGCGGTTTCCCCAACGTTATGAGCGTGCATGAGGAATGTTCGCACAAGCCTGATGCCTCCTTCAGGTAAACCAAGAATTACTAAATCCTTTATAGTCTTCGGGAGTTTCCCCCTTTTCTTCTATTCAGATTTTTTCATGAAAACTCTCAGTAAACTGGTTTTGGGGGTAAGCGTTTGATTTGTTTGCTACATGGCTAAATATAACGCATGTCCACATTGGAAGAGCTCTGTGATAGTTAGTTGAACTGCTCTATCTATCTTATTATTATTTTTAAAAAGTGCATCTGAATCATTCTAAACTTTTTACTTTTTGGGCCTCGAGGAAAATAATTTCCCTCAGGGAAACCATTAGATTCGGTGATTATTAGATTCGTTGTTTTTTTTTATGTAGTGTGTATTTGTTATTGGATTTAAATATATCTACTAACAAATACTTTGTGCAGTAACACACGGGTCTAACGCCGTTTTTCCACTTACAAGCTAGCTACTTAGCGACGCTACGCTACCTGTCATACTATTTTGGTATGGAAAATACAGACGAGCGGCGATCGCGTCGCTTGAACGTAGCTCCATGGAAGAACGGCGTAAGAGTCGTTAATAATAAAATTAAATGTAACTAACTAACTAACCATCACGCCGTTTCCCGCAGGGGTAGGCAGAAAGGACGGACTGCCAAACAACTCGGCCTTGGCATACACTCCTTGCCTCATTCACATTCATACATCTTCTCATACATGCTATTCTATTATTCTGACACATTCCTCACACGATCATGCATGGTTTTACCACGTGTACGCCTCAGGGATCTCATTTATACAGCATTCAGTCTACTTTCATCCTTTCTCTGCCAGTTCCATGCTTGACTGCCATACATCAGGGTAGGTACCAGCACTCCATTGTGGACTGCTAGCTTCGCTTCTTTGGACAACTTTTTGTTCACGCCAACGGCATTTAGTCCACCATTATTGGAGTTACCTACATTTACCCTTCTTTCAATATCCCTATCAGTCTTCCCATCTCTCGTAAATTTTTTGCTTCGTTTTATTAAAAAAAAATAGAGTCTTGACGAGTACGACGAAGGATGTTAATAATCAGTTCCATTATATTGTCGCTGGAAAAGTGGAGGAATCCATCAAATGCATCTACTTCATTAATCCAGCAAGCCGAACTTTGACTAGATGGCTAAATTTGACTAGATGGCTAAATTTGACAAGATGGCTAAATTTGACTAGTTGGCTAAATTTGATTAGATGGCTTAATTTGACTAGATGGCTGAATTTGACTAGATGGCTAAATTTGACTAGATGTCTACATTTGACTAGATGGATAAATTTAAATGGATGGCTAAATTTTACTAGATGACTAAATATGACTAGATGGATATATTTTACTATATGGCTAAATTTAACTAGATGGCTAAATTTGACTAGATGGCTAAATTTGACTAGATGGCTAAATTTGGCTAGTTGGCTAAATTTTATTAGATGGCTAAATTTGACTAGATGGCTAAATTTGACTATATGACTAAATTTGACTAGATGGCTAAATTTGACTATATGGCTAAATTTGACTAGTCGGCTATCTATGCCGATGGTTTAGTGAAATTCTTTTTTTTACATATTTCAATATTATATTATCTATCTTCCTGAAGATAGTTCGAAAAAAGATTTGTCATTGAGGTACGGACGTTTCTTTTGATAAATGATATAATTCCTTATTTTAAATTAAAAAAAAAATTAAATGCAATGTACCCTTTATAATTAAGTAGAAATCATTTTAGACAGTGTAAATAATAGTGTATAAGAAAGAGCAACAGCATTATTGTGATAAAGTACCTTCGTTTTATGCTTAACTGTGCAGTTGCCGTGCCGTAACTGTATGAATAATAAAAGCGCCGAATAAATAATAAAAATAATAAGATTTACTTGCGTACGCCGTGTTTCGATTCTGAGATCTTCCGATCCGGGGTAAAGGGTATTCAACAAAACCGATTGATGATTATTAAGCCAATCACAAATTATTTATAACTTGCTTCTGCCCGCGACTTCGCCTGCGTAGGATTAGTACTTCGAGTAATCTATTTTCTTTTCCTAGGTCCCATCTAATTATATCAAAATTCTTAACCTATTTATTTAAAATATGTATAATTCTTAATTCAATTCAAAGTATTCGGCAAGTACTACAAATAAATTCACTTATTTAAATATTTTATAAAATAGAATTTTGATTTAACAATCATTGTTTTGCAAAATGTCATTCTTAAATTTTGACATTTTCTATTAAACAATAATATTATTTTGAATGTATTGAAAATAAATAGCTAGCTTTATAAATTACACCTTATATGTTATTCTGATGTTTGAGCTATATTATTGTAAAGTTTCATTAAAATCCATTCAATAGTTTTTGCGTGAAACAGTAACAAACATACAAACATCCATACAAACTTTCGCATTTATAATATTAAGTATCATATTATACTACAATTCTAAATACACCATAAATATTTATGAATCTTTATAATTGGAATGAATTTAAACGAAAATAAAATCATTATACTTTGGTGGGAAAGACACATAAGTTCTACTAAATATTCCGACAGTTATTCACTATTTATAAGTCACTGTGATGCATGTCATAATTTCGTGTTCTTGGAACGGTTTCAAAGCTTTTTGGCATTATTCGCAGACGACTCAGTAACAATATTCATCCCATACTTATAATGATATTCATTTTTCTATTATCAAACCAACCACTAAACAGTCAGCTAGTTTGCTATAATTTTATATTTTATTAAAGAGTAATTTTTATTACTACAACACGGGATACTAGTGACGCGAAAACTGAACAAATTCAAAGGCAAATCGATTTTATTTTATATGCCTTGTATTTTATTTTATATGCTTTGTATTTTATTTTACATGCTTGGTATTTTATTTTATATGCTATGTATTTTATTTTACATGCCTAATATTTTATTTTACATGCCTTGTATTTTATTTTATATGCTTTGTATTTTATTTTACATGCCTTGTATTTTATTTTATATGCCTTGTATTTTATTTAACATGCTTTGTATATCTATCTAGTGTATAATTGGACAACATAAAAAAATCCATGGATATGAAAATTTCGTGTGGCATATTTAATTCATTGAAAATTCATGATGTATGACACCCATCGTTTAAATCAAGTATTATCACTTATCACAATATCGAACAATAGTCTTAATCGTTAGGAACCATTTATTGGATAACCAACACCTCTGCCATAGGTCACTCCAAGTGTTTTGGTACGTTTGGTGACATAGCAGAGGTGCCCGGGTTTAGTGGGGTGAGGTTTGACCGACTAAGTGGAAGACGGAGAAAAATGAAGCTAAATCACTTAAAATATCGCATATACGAAATACAGAAATACACAAACATCTCACCGCATTACCAGTCGAATATATTTGTTGTAATACAAATAAAAATACTTTGGAAAATTTAACGTTTTTGTTGAGGACATATATGTAGTGCATTTTGTTCGAGATACTGAACACTACCCGGATCCTTAAGGACTATGGTATTCTCGATCTGGAAATATAGTGAGACTCTCGGGACTGGGAAGCGGAAGGGTTCGGGATAGAGGAAGGATGGGAAGTACCTGAATATTCGGATATGATCACTGGGGACGGCTAAATAGTCCAGTCAAGATGTACATCCGTGCTTGCAAAAGGTCCGATCTTTCTGAATTTTTTATATGTTGTTAGGACCTATACCAATATTAAAAAAACAGATTTGCAATTTCCAAAGTGCTGTGCGAGCGGCGGTGTACCCAAAAAACCATTAAATTTTCGGACTTTTTTCAGTTTTTGCTCAATATCTTAGTGAAGGAAGGGTCTGACCGGTATAGTTGTTCAACACTATTTTAAAGTAGACTAAATTTGCTACAATTTGAGACTAAAAGAAGTTCTATACAGCAATTGGTTTTTAAGATACAGTTCTTCGAAAATCAACAATTTTTTCCAAAAAATGTTTTTTTCTCGAAATGGTCACTTATTTTATGAAATATTTTCTAAAATACGATTCCCACCTCAAATATTATGTAAAATAAAGTTGTAGTAAATTTAATTAGCTTTCATTTGAGACCGGATTGGTACCTGTGGGTCCAGCGGTTCACTCAAAAATTCAAAAATGGCAGATAACGGACGGATCTTCCCCAAGTGTTTTCGTTGTCCCCTCCCTTGACCTCCTTACCCGCACCCGGCCCTTCCAGGGCAGCTCTCAGAGTGTTGCAAAATGTCTATCCGTCCGAGCGTGTGTTTTGTGTGTCGTGAGGACCTCGATACAGGTCCTGTTCTAATCATCAAAGAACGAGGAATTCGAACACTAATTGAAGTGAGTCAAAAACGTGGTCTCACAGAAAATAAAAATTTCCTCTAAAATTTCAACCAGGAAGAGATATACAGCTGTGTGTAACGTTGAAGGAAGGGATTCTGCTTCCCAACCGAAGACTTTATCGACAAGATTATCAAGTAAACTGGCTCCTACCTTGAGAGGGATTTGAATTTTGTGTGGTGATGCTACCACTGAATAATTTCTCGGGCAACAAAAGCAAACTGCCCTTGGCAAGAAGGAATATGGTCCATACAGTCGAGAAGTTGGGAATGAAGCAAACTATTTTAGATACAGCTAAACGCCGAGGTGACGATTGGAGGAGCGCCTCCTCGCCATTGGCGACCCGATTGCTGCAGACGGAACCCACAGATTGTGCTACGTGAGCCTATTAAGATTACCACCTGCTACTGGGAATAAGAGAGGGTATCGTCCAGCCGGTAATTCTGAAGAATAAGTAATCGTACACATACTCCATCTTCTCGATGGAGTATGTGTACGATTACTTATTGGAAAACAGTGATGAATACCATTTTTATTTATCACACCTTCTGCAGCAAATTAGGGGTGATTGTATCCCTGATGTCAGAACAGCGAAAACTTACCTTCAAAAACGTTTTAGCTCCAACAAAGGGACACTCGTCTGCTTCATAAACACCGGCAATAAAATTTTGTTTGATGATTAAGTACAAGGAACAAAAAGGCGGTGCGCAGCAAGAGCAGTGAGAGTTGTGAAGGCAGCAGCAGAAATCATCGTAGAAGATACCCGCACACAAGTGTATAAAACCAGTCAGTATCCCACCTCGGAGGATTTTTTCAACAATGTTGATTCTGTCATCCCTGAGTCAGTACAGCTATTTTTTGAGACTGTTGTTCTCAAAAACATGCGTGGCCTCTTTGAAACATGGAAGAAGAAGTGTGTGTTATTTTCTCATGCTCTGATAGTGCTGTACGAACTCGATCTTTTGTTTCCTCCCTTCTGATTGGAATTAATATCTACTTTTACCGAAAATATGTGCGCTGCGCTGGGGTTATCCTGTTCTTATTCAATAGCTGTGCAGCTTGAAACTTCGGCGATCTTGCGAGATGAATCCTCACCACTAATAGGAAAATAAGATTTTATCCTATTTGTCTCTGACAATACGGAGGTGAACGTTAACACCCTAGATGGTGATAACACATTTCATGAGATGGAAGGCATTATATGCGTGACCCGCCCGAGAGCAGTAATGCGAGACAAAAACATCCCACGTATGCAGAACTATGTTTCTGCTCAAAATGTGACCTCCAGCAGTGAAGTACAAATCAAATGAAGTACAAACAGCGCTTTAGTGGGAGAAGACGCCTACCTGCTCGTTCTTCTCAATGGTTTAGGCGCTGAAGAGACAAAAGTCTACGTACAGAAGAGCACGAAGGGCGAAGCTGGTTGCTGTCACTACTCTACGACCTGCTACAACCACCAGGGGTGCTAGCATGGTAGTCATTGTAAACTGTCACCTATTCGTTTGCGATCTAAAGTTGTCCTAGGGAACGATGAGAAGTTACTGACAATCGGTCGGTAACTTCATATCGATCGACCGTGCTAGGGGTGCAGGGACGTTATATACTATTCACCCAAGCTTTTACCGGGTGCGATACTATCACAGCACCGTTTGGCCAAGGAAAGACCAAAATCACCACACTCCTGAGCAAGAGTGAACCACTTGCTGAGCAAGTGGAGGTCGTCCTTCGTCCACCCCAAAAGCCGTGAGAGAAGCAGACATCAAGTGCTTTGTGGCTTCATATGGGGGTGACATCGCGAGGGATACTTTGGATTTCCTGAGATATAAGACGTTTGTCACTTCAACGAGCATAAACCTCGCCCGTTGCCACAGGTCATATGCCGCAGGCCACCATGCAGCAAGGTGCTTCCTCCAAGTGCAGAAGTAGAGGTGTGTCAACTAGAATCCCACCGATTGGGGTGGAAGCTGTCTTCTCAGGGACTCACCCCCATCCCCACCACCGTTAATCCCGCACCTCCTGCACTTCTGCGAAAAATTTCATGTAAATAAAAGAAAGAGTGCTCTGGGAGCTGTGCAGATGCAGAAAGGCTGGACTCCACTGCTCAGTCCTCTGGCAAATTGTGCATGGTACACGATAAAGATGACCCGACTGCAGACTGGACGCCTCTTCCAGCGTCCATCACAGCCTTCGAGACACCATCTTCGTGCGAGCCTAAGCCCGTGCCATCTAAGATAAAAATAATGGCATGATTTGGCCATCAAAACACAATCCTACATGATTTATATTAGTTTTCTTTTTTGAGTAAATCTAATTTGTCATTATAGTAGGTACCACGATGTTTGTACAAGCATTTTAGTATGTAGGTATATAAAACAATGTTTGATGATCACGTAATTCCCGATAGGTAAATTATCTTATTCTTTTTCCATCAAACAATTTGTTAACAATAACAAAAATATATAAATTGTAACTGTTTGATAAGTAAAGCCATAAAAAAAAGTGGCATCAGTTTATTTGCATTTCCCCCAAAACCCACTTTGACTTTGGTTATCTGCAATTTTTGAGAGAACCGCTGGGCCTACAGGTAGCAATTTGGTTTCAAATGAAAGCTAATTAAATTTACTACAACTTCATTTTATATAATATTTGAGGTGGGAATCGTATTTTAGAAAATATTTCATAAAATAAATGACCATTTCGAGAAAAAATCATTTTTTGGAAAAAATTGTTGATTTTCGAAGAACTGTATCTTAAAAACCAATTGCTGTATAGAACTTCTTTTGGTCTCAAATTGTAGAAAATTTAGTCTACTTTAAAATAGTGTTGAACAACTATACCGGTCAGACCCTTCCTTCACTAAGATATTGAGCAAAAACTGAAAAAAGTCCGAAAATTTAATGGTTTTTTGGGTACACCGCCGCTCGCACAGCACTTTGGAAATTGCAAATCTGTTTTTTTAATATTGGTATAGGTCCTAACAACATATAAAAAATTCAGAAAGATCGGACCTTTTGCAAGCACGACCCCCTTTTCATGTTTAACTTGACTGGACTAAAAACTATTTAAAGCAACACAATTGTGGACCATCACTAAAAGTACCTTCCACTTAATTTATAATATATATTATAAACTTATAAATTATAAGCACGCAAGGAGTTCGAATGTAGTTATTTTTTTGTGTATTGTGTTGGTAAAAATTAAAACAGAACACATTTATTTAGTTCGCCATCAAAAATTTACATAACTGGAACGCATTTCGATTGGATTTTAAACGGATGCCACGTCTTGTGTGTTATATCTGAATGGTCTGTATATAGGTAATATTTATTCCAAAACCACAAACCCTTGCCAAAACTGCCATCAGGGTTAGTGGACAATAAATTTTATAATGTATTCATTAAAATGCAATGCAGCAAAACGAGATTGCGAGTTATTTGACTGCATACATTTGCACAATTAAAGCAATTGAATGGAGCACTACTTCTTAAAGTTTAAAAGTATTTAATTAATATGTAAATTTATGTCTCCAGTTGAGCTAAACGATAAAGTCGTAGGTATACCTCCTTAATTCCCCATCCGACCCTCCCGCATATCCCTCCCACCAAACTTTTTTCCCTGCCGCTTAACTCCATAAAACACACCCATTTTTCCAACAACTCGCGTGACCTACTTAATTTTATGGAAATTTGATAATGCCAAACTCACAAATATTCACGGGCATGTTCACAACAATTCAAAAAAAAAATAATAGCAATCGTATGAAATTTTAATCGCAATCGTATGAATACTATGAATGATATAGGAAATAATTTCATAACGCCAGAGCTCACCATCCTATAACTATCCCGGGTGTGCGCACATCTTAATCTCAAAGTTTCGTCGCAATCGGATGAACGGTATAACCGCGCATAACATACGAACACACAAACAAACAAACGTTATTTTTTGTTTATTAAATTATAAGTGTACAAGTTATAACAATATTGATAACAATAAATTACAAAATAAGTTTTCACAGATTTTTTTTTATTTTTGATGTTTCTCTTCTATGGAAACGGACGCTGGTAGGTGTTTAGAAGAGGAGTGAGTGTCAGAATGAAAAATATTTTGTACCTATAATTAAATAAGATTTAAGGAATTAAAACATTTTAACTTCAAAATAATTAGATAAATAAACAGTTAGATGGATTAATTATGAAGATAAATTCATCATTTATTTGTTTTTACAATTGCTCTTTAATCGCATATATATTTTCGATATACAGTTATAAAGTCTATGGAAAATGACAACTGTAAGACTTCTTTTTTTTATTCCAACTATTTCTGGCTTTCACCCTTCAAGAGTGTTCTAGGCCATCATTTAAAATTATGGATAAATGAAAGGTGAATTTAAATATTAACTTTATTTAAATAGGCTGATTTCCAAATTATAATGAAGATTGTAGTCGGGTTCGGACTTAGAAGAGATATCGAATGGAGGGTAGACAATTTTTGATAAGGGTTGATAGAAGAGTGGATATTGTTTAGAGAGGGACAACCAAAAAATATTTGATCTGAAGTTCACACTTCTAGACCTCAGAATGTACAATCTGGGGAATCAAGGACGTGAGTTTTAAAAAGATGAGAAGATGGACCATTGATGTGATAACAAAGTTTAAAACACCATAATAGATATAAGCATACTTTTAATAAAGAAAAGAGGTATTTTTTTCAAAGTCGTAGATAATCACAGTATCGCCCTAGTGAAACACCTAAATAGAAATGTTGGAAACCAAGAAGGTATTTATTATTTTCGTGTTTAATTCTTGGATATCCGTTTAATTTTTCGAAAATGTAGACAAATAAAATAACCCCCCCCTGCCCCTTTTTTTAATTGTGTCTAAAATGATGTATTACCTGCTAAGCCGGTTTACTGAGAAAATAATTATGACATCAGATTTTCTATTCCGTGAGGTACTTTAAAATCTGTTTACCTCCGTTAATAAATGTTAATGTTTTCTTAATTGCTTAATAATGACGTGACGTGAATGAATGACTAATTTAAATGTGATAAATTTTCGAAAATAAAAGAATATTACATTTTAACTTACTTAACTAGAATTTAAATTACATTACATTACAGTACATTAAAATTACATTATATTACAATACGACATTATTCACTTTCATATATTTTTTTAAATGTACACATTTTTTTTCGATTTTAATAACATTTGGAATGCAATTATATAAATGGCCCCCCTCGTAATAAATGGATTGCTTACTGTAGTTAGTATGAATGTTGTTAAAATGTATGTTATTGTGTTGTCGTGTAAAATGTTCATGTACTTGGGATGTTTTAATGATTTCTGTGTTTGCATGTACGAGTTTATTATTTATTTTGTATATAGGGAGACATAATATATTGTAATCGTATAATTTTCTTAATGCCTCTCCTAAGTGTACTGATTAAGTCATTTATTGCCACAATTGTGTTCGATTTTATTCCTGAAGCCATATGGTTTTTATTTATTGCCTCACTTTATAGCTTTATTAAATTCAATTCACACTATTTGAAAAAAAACCAACTAGTTACTTTTATCCTTCCTCTTTCCCCTCTACTTCCTTTTATCACGACCTCCAGCTTCACAACATTGATAAAATATAATGCGAATAATTTCTCACCGGGATTTTTTTATTTTTTATTGTTCATCATTTGTAGAACTATTCAATAATATTATTATTTAATATATAAAAACAGTGTATTTATAAACAAGTTCTGCTATGTAATAATTATTACGCGTGACAGCTCTTTCGCCTTCTAAAGGCATTATCAAACTGTGGGTTGCCCCGCTTACAGACGACGTATTTATATTATTTCTAGTGTATTTTTATTTTTATTCCTTATGCCCTTCTTGATTTCCGAGTAAAATGTTAGAACGTATTAATGGTTATTATCGTAACTTTTTTTTTTTGTTTTTTCTTTTTCAGATTTTCGATTGAGTTTCGCTAATATTGTCTTCATTGATTTAAATAAAATAATATAATTTTGAAATCTAACTTTTCAAATATCAATAAAAAATCGCAAGTTACAATGAATGCACTAATAATAGTAGATAATAGACGATATAGATACCTTGCCTGACAACTGATAATGGTTGAAACAATTCAAGTCATGTATTCCTTAACTAAATAGTAATATAATCTACAAAACCGAGGTAATTACGCATGCTGGTAATAGCAAATTACTTGGAAATTCAGCTGTGATACATGACATAGCAACAAAGATGGAAATATCCTTTTTTTTTTGTATGTGTCTTTATTCATTGTATAGTTTGTTACAATTGAGGATTTTTCGACCACCATGCTCGGCACATGCCCGTGTTATGGTGGTCGGTAGTCGAATGAAATCATTGTTACCACCCCTGTTAACACGCCTCCTCCAGATATTTTGTATATAATAACCATAGTTTGTAATACTTGTACCAGTCTGGAGATGGATTTAATAGGCTAAAACCGATAACGGTTAAAAATAAAGTATGTAGAAAAATGCCAAAAATGTTTCTTTATATTATTATTTTTTTTTTTTTTAAACGGTTCGTTGTATTTTGTAAAATTGCGCAAAAATGTTAATGTCTCTGAGAAACTTTTATGATAAATAGGGGCTGTTTATATATTGTTAGGGGTAAGGGGCGCACTCTGATAGTTCGGAATTCGGTCCAAAGAATTCTTTTGGCATGAAAGAGTATGCAGAGAAGCGGAAACTTTATAATCTACGTACCAGTACGTCTAAAGAATCTGGCAAAGGATTGTTTCGGGGGTCAGGTTAAGTTGACCTCTTTTCGATATTTGACGACTAGAAATGTTCACTATAGGATTTATTTAATTTTTTTATAGAGAATACCTCACAAGAGTCCCAACTGCTCCCTTCTGGAGCCAGTGAGACTATGGCATCCTCAATTAGGGTATGTTGTGAGGCTGAAGGAAAGTGGGGAAGGGAAGGGGATAGCGAAGAGGTAGGTAGGAAAGTACCTGGCTATTCAGATATAGTCACTAAACACGGCTAAAGCCATTATTAAGCAACGTTTCAATTCTGAGTGGTGGTCTTACACCAGGGCAATACTGACAGTATCTTCCACTCAGGATAGAAAGAGAGTAGTCGAAAAGAAGTGGATAATATTTCCACACAAGTCTCTTGATTGCCTGGGACTGGCTGATTACGGGTGATACTATGATGATTCGAATTCTATAGAATATACTATCAGTATTGCCCTGGTGAAAAACCAAAACCAATTCAAAATTTAAACGTTGCTTCAAGAGGTTTTTTCCTTCTTTAGTAACCAGATCTGAATAGCCAGTTGCTTCACCACCTTTCTTCTTCCCCTCCTCACTACCTCCAGTTTCACAACATACCCCAATTGGCAATGCCATAGTCTCACTGGCTCTAGACGGAGCAGTCAGAATTCCTTATGCGGTAGTCACATGAATATTTATGTATACATAAAGGCTAAGCAACAATTCTTCTGAACGCTTGTGGCTCACGAGAGCAATATTGATTGTTTTTTTTTCGTAAGAAGCAATTACTTTGTGGTGAGGCATTATATTTTTAAATAAATCAAACACTTAGTATTTAACCACGAATATTTATTATTTTATATATCGACCGGTTTCGCTTCAACCAAGCTTCATCATGATATAATAATAACATGCAAAGTGGTCGAGATAAAATAGGACTTCCCCACGCTTAGCAAACAGGAGGAATAATTTCAATAAACAACATTTTAAAATTAAAATATATTTTCGCATATTCAACACATTTTCTATTTGCAGTATGACAACGAAAGATTTATCGATTAAGCATTTTTTTTTATTTTAATTTTAAAATACACGATTCGCCTCCACGCCATTTATTCACTAAAGATAAATTGACCGACACAAATCGAAATAGCATACGTAAACTAAATCTACACACAAAAGCACACAACTTTACAAATAAGGGTGTAAGTGAGGGTTACTATTACCCATCGATAAAGTCAATAAATTCAAAAGTAACAAAAATATGCTGTGCAAAAAAATGCGTTTACAAAGAGATATTGAAATCAAAAGATTTTATGATGTTTTCTCTGCTTCCGAAAAATCTGAATTATCCCAAAGTTGAGGCTTGTTACAAAAGGTTTTGAATATAATTTTGGACACGGTCAATGAACCGAGTTGTTGAGACAGACAGTTTCTAAGACAGAGTTGTTGATTATAATATATAGGTTGAGAGACAGAGGGAGAAAGAATGTTACAAAGGTACATAATTAGACAGAGACAAAATTATTTGAAACCGGTTGATACATAAAATAAGAAATATTCGTGGTTCAATACGTGTTTGTTTTATTTTTTAAATATTGATTGTATTCACAAATCGTATTGAAAAATATATTGAAGAGTGCATATGTACTGACTATAAGTCCTGTTGAACAGAAGTACAATTAATTTAAGAGCTATTTGTTATATTATCTGCGAACGTCTGCATGATATTTTGTTTAGCAAAAAGTGATAGATTGAGAAAACCACATCTAGAATAAAAACAACATTAATACTTTTTCCGCTTATCTGTTAATGCCGTTTAAATAATTATTGTATATATCTTAGAATTAGATTACTGAACTTTGAAGCACCATGTAGGTACCTATTCTACAAGGCATATGTTTTGAAACTCAATATTAGCTATGTGTGTTTTCTTCTACATATTATAACATCAAATTATGACTATGTATGGAGAAACCCCAATATTTGAATAACCTTTGCCTTAACCCTTTCTAAATATACATAGAAGACAATATAATGTAGAGCTGAATCTAACACTCTCGGTTCATCGACCATGTCCAAAATCATATTCAAAACCTTTTGTAACAAGCCTCAATTTTGGAATAATTCGGATTTTTCGGAAGCAGAGAAAACATCATAAAAACTTTTGATTTCAATATCTCTTTGTAAACGCATTTTTTTGCACAGCATATTTTGTTACTTTTGTATTTATTGACTTTATCGATGGGTAATAATAATCCTTACTTAGACCCCTATTTGTAAAGTTGTGTGCTTTTGTTTGTAGATTTAGTTTAGTTATGCTATTTCGATTTGTGTCGGTCAATTTATCTAAAGTAAATAAATGGCGTGGAAGCGAATCGTGTATTTTAAAATTAAAATTTTTAAAAAGCTTAATCAAAAAATCTTACATCACCATACCCTTGGTCATCTTTTCTCGTTTGTTATAGAAATGGAACGAAACTGCAAATTGAAAATGTGTTGAAGATGCGAAAATATATTTTAATTTTAAAATGTTGTTTATTGAAATTATTCCTCCTGTTTACTAAGCGTGGGGAAGTCCTATTTTATCTCGACCACTTTGCATTTCGTCTCTTTGTAAATTTGTTCCGGTCAGTCCTGTCAAGATGGTAGCCATGTTTGATAGTTCCTATTTATTCCATCAGAGCCCCTGAGCGTTGCTACTGTTGCGTACTGTCAAGTCGGAGTAATCCACTTTTCGCGAACTGTTAACTGTTCACAGAATTACTAACTTTTACTTTATATTAAGTTGCTATTTAAGTAAGTAATTTCTATTATTACATTGATGGTAAGTTGCCTAAAACTTCTAAACAGTATCTATTTTACGGCATTTATTTATGGCATCTATTTTACACAAAACAAGGAGTGAAGAATTTATTTTACGCAGGGTGTGGCATTCGAGCGCGTGGTTGAAACAAATTAAAAATAATTTCATTAAAACTTCCACAAAATAATTTTCGTTTTCATGTTCTCTATTTAAGTGACTAAAACACAGCAGATAATTAATTTGAGTGAACGATCTCCACGGCAGTGCGGTCAGCTATTCGGATCAGGGTCACATTTGACCGGTCAGTGGTTGTGTGGGCATCGCGTTTGGCTCCCACCCAGGCGTTCCGTGTTCGATCCCTCGGCTGGCTAAGTCCTCCATCACAACACAAGCAATATCTTCCGCTTAGTGTGGTGGTAGTAGGAGGTTTTCAAATGTTGTTGGGTTATTCGTAACCCGGGAATGTTTGTCTTTCTTTTAAAAAAAAAAAAAAAAAAATATGTTACAGATTGTATACCGGAGAGACCAAATTTAAAAAAAATTAAGTCGAATTGTTTTTTTTACAAGTATCAGTTTAAGTATACTTTTAAGGGGTAGTCAAGTCAAAAATTTAGAAAAAAAATTTTTTTTTTACATATTTTATAAGTTTAGATCTTTAAAAATATGTCCTTAAAAGGATTCTTCGGATTTCGAATTATTTTTGGAGTTTACTATTTTTGTGGCGCGCGAACTAAACCAGTCTGGCCGGAACAAATTGAACAATACATGATAGACGTTGTCCGATTACCTGCAGATGGATTACCCCATAAAACCTTTCTTATATTATATATACCTATTTTTTTTTTTTTTTTTGAAATACCTAGGTACATATATTTACAAAAGAAAATCATAAGTCTTAAAATCTAATTACAATAAAATAGTTTATTAACGAATTTACCCAATTCAATAAAGAAAACATTTCTCGTGTTTGAATTGGGGAGGAGTGCCATTACAAAGGTAAGAGAAAAAATAAAAAAGAAGAAATTTTTTTTGGTAGGAAAATACATAAACTTATATAGGATGTTAACAAATGTACATTGATAGTGGAATTGAGTATCATATCAGTTACTAAGTTGGATATACAGAAATTTATATATAATACATATATCATTCAAATATAATGTATTTTTAACTGTGAATCCTAGTAACGTAACGTAAGAACTCCGTACCAATTACAGGAATAAAACTGCCTGAAATTTTACTCAAAACTTTAAACGCGTTTTTTTCGAAACCACTTTTTTCAAGCTGGCGTACATGATATCTAGAGTTCTACTGAACCGATTTATTTGAAATTTGGTACGAACCTTGTCCACACATCCCTTTATGGCCCTTTATGAAGAATAATAATTTTTGCTATTTTAAAAAAAAATTATCTGTTAAAAGAAACGTTAGAAACATGTTTTTTTTCAAACGGCCGCCATTTTGTGATTTTTTTTTACTTCTCCTAAATAGTCCTAAAGCCAGATTTGTTCAGTTGGGCGAAATATAGAATCATATTAATTATTGTATTAACTGCACAAGTTCGCTTTTTGCACCACCTACTCGAACGATATTATAGGTGACAAAATTCTACAAACCAACGAACGCGAGAGCAGCGCCGCAACAAGGGCACACGCCTCGGTGGGCAACGGAAGCATTAATCATCACCGTGACAATTAATTGCATTCTAGCTGGGAAGTTTCTCACTAATTATTGTGGTAAAATTATACAAATTAATATTTTATTTAATTACTTAAGACAATCGACTTCCAATTGAAAATTTGAAACAGAGAAACATATATCATTTTATAGATGCGAACGTATCTTTTTCTGATATTTCTGTTTAAAATTTTCGATTGAGAGTTGCTTATATTGTCTTCAGTCATTAAATAATAAATACAATTTGAGATTTTACTCCTTAAGTTAAAATTGAATTAAATATTATTTTATATGTTTACATTTTGTAAATTTTTTTTTATTATTAATAATTAAAAAATCTGAAAATGTCCGTAGTAGGACGAAACCGGTCCTGGTGTAAATAAACAAGTGGAACAAAGTGAAAAATGAAAATGAAAAAATTGTTTAATTTCATATCTAATACAATGGAATTCCACCATGAATTAACAGTTAAAAAACTAAGACTAATTAAAAAAAGATATAATGTATATGTTTGATGTACCCCCCATAAATAAGCAGGGCTTGTGTGTATTGGGGGGGTGTTATTATATAGTTTTTGTTCGATATGATTTAGTTCAGGTTTTGAGTATGATTTTTAAGGTGATTTTTAAATTATTTTATATTGGTATTCATGTTTCTAACTTTTTATGGTAATGAATTAAAGAATTTTACTCCGAGATATTTATGATTTAACTGTTCTATTATTTTTTTACAAAAATATATACATATTTATACATTGTAACCTTTAGAAGAAGGAAACAAAGACAATCAATTGTAACATTATTATTGATGAAATATCATCTTAGTAGCTGAATCGGCGCAACTGACGAACTGTGATTTTAAGCTGAAGAATATATTTTTTTGTTACCTGCCAAAAGTAATAAAATAAAAGCTTTTAGATGAGCAACGCGAATCAAATGAGATAGCAATCCTATTAATTTCAAAATCAATGATTTGATTCCTTATTTGGTTATCCAGGGCCTTTCAATTAGGACGCTCGATTTTAAAATGTAAACTAAACACATGATGCGTTTGTTAGATATCCACTCAATTTTTTAATTATTTGAAATTATATTTTTATAGCCTAAATGTGTAAATGTAATGTCGTTCTATTGTTTACCACCGCTTCGCTTGGTGGTACATAATCGGAAGGTCCAATTTCCAATGACTTTGTCGCATAAATCTGATTGAATTTGTTGGATGGCGTTTGTTATGTTGACTTTGAGGGATTCAATTATTTGCGGTTCATTTGAATAGACCTGCCAATGAAGATATACCAAAGGAAGAAGTCTAAAGGTGTTGAATTGCTCAATTTCTGTGGCCAATACATGTCGCCGCCAAACAAAGCAGCGGCGGGCAGAAAATATACGTTCAAATAAAAAAAAATTGAGTGGATATCTCACACACGACTTGTTTTATTTACATATAAAAATTGAGTTATAATTTTATTTATTGTTTTTGTGTTTAATTTGTAGAACTCCATTTAATTTATTTGAAATTTAATTTAAATTAAATTTAATAATGTTTATTATTAAGTTCTGCAATACTTCTGCAAAACTATAACACTTGCAGAACTTAATAATAAACATTATTAAATTAAATTAAAATTAAGTTTCAAAAAATAAATATTTTAAAAATTAAAAAAATAAAATAAAAAGAAAATTGAGCGTACTTATTGAAAGACCCTATGCATTAGTATAAATATGGTAAGTATGTGGTAGTAAATTTTATAAATAATAAAAAGGTGTTCATAATGTTTTATTTATGCACTTCCTGTCTTATTTTCGTTTCCAAAATCTAATATACATAAATATTTTGCTTATAGAATAGTAGGTACTAGAAAATAGTATTTGGGCACCAAATGTACTTTTTTGGAAAACACAAAATAATATCATTTACCCTTTTTGAGGTTTAGTCGAACAATAATAAAATAAAATAAACACAAGAGCATATAATAAAATTAGGGCCACGAATTATTTCATTATTTCTTTTAACAACATAAAACATGTATTGTCAAATATTTATTGTATGAGCTTCTCAAAAAATTATAAGCAAGCGTTATAATATGACAAATATTATTTATATTGTAAAAAATTGTTATGGAGTTGTTCGAATACGAATACTCAAATCACTATTGGACAGGACCAATATGAATTCAAAATTTTAAGAACAATTTTTTGTAATGGTATCCTTATTCAAAATGTGAATCTTGTTCACTTTTTTTGTAAGAAAGATCTCATATTTACATATTTATGTATTTATTTGATATTGCTCCACGGATAAAGGATAAAACATGAACACTTTTTTTTATTTCGAAGCTAATTATTTATAAAATTTTCGTAATTTATACTTCATGTTCCAAACATGCTTAAAATCCATTGTCCAGCGGCTTAGAATAAAAGTTTTAAAATCCTTGCAACTGTACAGGGAGGTTCCGATGAGAAAGATCGATTATTAAAAATTTAAATTAAAAATTTAATATCAATTTATTTTATTCAAAACTTGCTTAAATATATACTTACATGCAAGTAAAAAATGCTCAAAACGTTCGATGTAAATTATTAAATAATGTGTACTTCGTGTAAGTATTTTTTGATCACAAAGTATTTATGATTTTTCAATAATATCTAAACAAAATAAGGGTGTGAAAAAAATCTGAAATATTTTAGTTTGTAAGACCTTAAATAAATAGAAAAACTGAGATATTTTCGTCAAACATTCTGGGTTTTATTTTATAATGATTTTAATACCACTAAAATTAAAATTCTCCAAAAATAAAATTAAAATTCTTAATTATATATTGATTTATTTTACTGTATGATTATATTTTTCGAAATATTTTTTGTATAATACAATATTTCGTTTTCAAATTGAACAAATCTGCCAACGACCAACGGTATAACCTTACTATATTAAAAATTAATTAAGTTTTTCAAAATTTAAAACATAGCAGATAAAATATCAATCTTTCAAAATCAATTTATGTTTTTTTGTAAAAAAGAGTCAATACGTCTAGAATTGGATTTAAAAAGGACTAATTTCTAGTATTTTCTGGTGATACCCTCTTAACAGAAATCATTGAAAACGTGTTTTTAATTTACAACGAAATTAAATACATAATTGCAATGTATTATTTTATCTCTATATTTAATCAAGTTCCATTTCTTTACAACATTAAGCTAAACCATAATATTTCGTATAATTATTATTTGTTATTTATGAATTTGATGTGTTTGTTTTATGTCTTACCCTTCTAACTATCGCGTCGTTTTCACGCAAAAAGCCTTCGAATAAGGGTGCCAAGATTCATATTTGGACATCAGCCAAGTTTTATAGTATTATTTGTCATATCTCGAAAAGCACTGATTCAAACAATTCATTTATTCTTACAATGCCACAGCATTTGAAATCAAACAAATATATTTGACATACACCATACTTAAAAAATAATTCGACTTACATTCTTTGATCCGACGTTACGATGATTTGTAAAATATGTTTTATGTGTTTGTTATTTTTTAAATGTAAGAATTTACTAGTTTCTATTTGCGTAAACAATATTTTTCAAAGATTGTGATTTGATACAATAATGTGAGATAATCATTTGAGGGTAAAACATCTATTAAATGTGTTTTTATTAAATATATGAAGATTCTTACCACTTTAAACAGTCATTAATGTGATGACTCCAACTAAAACTGGTCACTTTTGTCAATACACTGAAATCCCTAAAGATCACATAACCTCAAAAGATGGCACTTCGAGATATCGCCTTTGGACAGCGAAAACACAACCTTAAAACGAGAATCCTTTCAAAAACGTCTGGCTTATTGTACAGCCGTTTAAAATCGATAATGGTCACAGAGTCACTTACAGAATACGCAAAAACTCGATATTTTATTTCAGATCTTATGGATAAACACTGGTGGATAGGAGCTGGTGATTTTCGAGAATTTTACACTGCATTCGATGTCTCCATCGCTCCTCCGCGCGCGTACAGCCTCCGAGAACGAATGGACCCAGCGGTGAAGCATTAAATGAGTTGGGGTGGTTTTGGCGCATGCGCAGTGCGGCCGGTCGCTAGGGGTGGGTGTGGTGAGATTCACTGTGCGTATCTGAATTTTCATCTCTCATAGACGGTGAGACGCCTTCGTTTGGACTAGTGATGAAAGACATTACTTAGCCGGTCAAGATCTGGAGGTTGGACGGAATAAATTACACTTCGAGACAGGGAGGCAAAGCTACTGACTTCTCAGTCGCATTGAATCAATGAATGATTTATTACTAACTACATTAAGAACTAATTCATTACGAGAAATTTTCGCAAAAGTTATGAGTTTTTAAAATTGAGTTTAAAAAACTTGACAGAAATTTCTTCTGTTTCTATTTTTATACTAAAAACGCGGGAAAGGCGAGCTCTTGCCCTGCTAAATTTTGTACGGGATAATTATAATTGAAATATAGGTCGCTATATTTTTATTTTCTTTGTTTCTAAGATATCTTTTTTGTTTCTAACGTCATTTGCATCATGAGTCAATTTGAAATAAAATAAAGTATAACTAATATTATTAACAAAATCTAAACTATTCCTATCTGCTTTTGAAGAAAATTGTTTGTATTAATTTAACCGCTACCAATTTTATGTCTACGATACTGCCTACACGGGTTGAACCACGGTGCCCTTCTTGACAACATCAAGGAGGATACTGTGTTTTTACTTATATCGGCAGAATATCTCTTAATCCTAAACATGCGAACACCTCAGCACAGGATCTCCCAGTGAGGTGTTCACAAAACGCTACTATTAACCTTCTTACATACCTTTTTACATCATGTTACTGAATATGAACTTTTTTTGTATTACTATGTAAACCATTGTAATTATTTGTTAAATGTATGTATATAGTATATAGTATAACTAAAGGAAATTGCTGCAAACCAATCCCAGGATTGAAACCAGAGAGAGAGAGAGTATATAAATATAGTATAGTATAGAAATAAATAAAAAAATAAACACAATTATATGAATTCCTTATTTTAAGCGACATATCGCATATCCTGTAGAAAAGAGTTGTAGGTAAAATTTTATTTTATTTTTTAAATTTTATATCTATGCCCCACGAAAACCATATTTAAGTTAGACCGATCACCCTATTTCCGCGAGATGTTGCTAGAGTCCCTTTTCATCAATAATCATTTGTGTTTTCGCTCTCCTATAAAATTGACTTTTTTTGACTTACGTCCCTTTTCTACAGGATGTGCGATATGTATATTAACATAGTAAATATATTAATAGTTCGAATCTGTGGCAAAGCTGGGGATAACATTTTATTTTATAAAATATCAATCATCCGGCTGCTTTAACCCGTTTAATCACAGGAGACCATATTTGTCCCAGCTCACATAGGTCTCACAGAAATCGTTGTTTCTCCCTTACTATCATAGTCAGAAATGTGATCTAAAGAGTATTGGAAAGAGAATACAACAAACTATATATTCAAATCTAAAAGAAAACCACAAAAAAATAAAATTTACCCCTTTCTGAAACCAAAGTTTCCGATAGCAATTTAAAAAAAAATTATGGAAATTTGTGAATTTTTTAAGATTTTTTTTTACATAAACGAAAAAAAGTGAGGTGACGGTAAGGTTTATAATTCATTTATCTAATGAAATAAGTATGTGTTTTATTTTTTTTCATTATCAGTAATTTTAGTTAGAAAAAAAAGTAAAGTGAGCCATTTTGAACACTTTTTAAAGTTTTCGCAAAAAAAAAATTATTAAAAAAAAAAATAGTAATTTTTAATAAAGAAATTTGAAAGCCTATTTCATCACCTTTCGAAAACAGTTTTTAATTTTCGAATACGTTAACAAATGTTCCATTTATTTGGATTTTATTGCAAAGCGGGAATATTTTTAGCCTCTGACAAAATGCGCCAATTTTTTTAAGGGTTAAATGGTCATATAAATGTGCGTGAATAGTGACTACTTCTTTTATATTTTTAACACTATGTACTTAAGTGATAGCTCTAAAGGCAGGTTTTTGGTACAATCATTTTTACTTTCCTTCTTTTTATTCCTTTCGTTCTACAATTTTGAAAATTTCGTTCTATATTCTCTCAAAATAAGCGTGTATAAATTTTACACGCTTATTTTGTTTAGAAAATTTCATAATTCCATAGGATCCGTTATCATGTAAAAAACAAGATATGAGGTGTGTAAAAGCAAAGGCAGCAATCTCCATTTCGACCAGATTGCCATGTTTGCTTTTGAAATGACCTGGAGATTGCTATCTTTGCTTTTACGTACAATATTACACACACATATCGTATGCAATATACGTGTATACAATATTTGCATGTAATATTGTACTTAAAAGCAAAGATAGAAATCTCCAGGTCATTTCAAAAGCAAACAACGCCATCTCCCCGAAATGGAGACAACTGCCTTTGATTTTCATATATTTTAAAAGGGATTAGATTTACTCAAATATTTTACGAAGAAAGATTTGCTATAAAAAATTTTTTAAGTTTTCCATTTCTGCAAAAAGCGTACAACGAATTTCTATTTGTTTGTAAATAGACCTTTATTTATGTATGACATTAACAGTCGGGAAATAAAAGAAATTGTGATATATGAAAAGAAATATCGCACTAGACAGATCGTGAACGCCATATTCGGATAAAGTTGAATTTATCGCAGAGCTATTAGATAATATTTTAGAGGTGGCTTAGTAATTTGCATAATATGTAAATGATTTTTATCAGGACTTGAGTATCGTGCCAACTTCTAGATTTTTTCTTCAACACTACATAAAACAACGTCGTTTTTAATTCATTCGTTTTCAGGATCAACTGAAAATACTTTCTACTCCCACCGTAAAAGGTAAAAATATTACATTTGTAACTATAACTCGTCAACTAAATATATTAAAATTATCAGAACGTAATATGACATAACTTTTTTACATAAAATATTAAATTTAATAATTGACAATCCTGAATTATTATAACTTTAGAGGCAGAATGGGTGTCTCCTATGTTGAGGAGATGAGTGGGCCTCCGGTTGGAGATGAGATATCTGTGGGTCGTGATATCTCCGCGTGCTGTAGGTCGGAATAATAAATACGAGGATGATGATGATGATGATGTATTTACAATAATTTAATTATGCACTATATACAAATGAAGAGAGTATTTACAATCGTAGTAATATTATCCCGACCGAACCGCAGATTGCTAGCCTGTCGCCGTGAAGACTGATTAAGAACGACTGCCTGACTTGGCTTGTTCGAGTCCTTATATAGGCCGAGCCTAAGGTACTCGGAAGGTAGGTCAAACATGCACACGCGAGAAGTTTCTCGATATGGCGGTACAGCGCTGTGTGTAATGTGCCGCAGGTCCGAGCTCTTTCCAGAAGGTGGTCGAAATTAAATTGCCTAGCGAAGTAGCAGGTAGAGGCGGTCGTGCAGTAATACTAATATAATAATAGTCGCCACATAACTATTTGAATTCTTTTCATATACCTTGCAACTAAAGTACGGAGAAGTATGAGATCTTGCATCTCATAATGCAGGGAAAGATTGCTGGAAGACGGGGCCCTGGAAGAAGGAGGACATCGTGGCTTAAAAACTTGAGACAGTGGTTTGGCCAGTCTACTGTAGAGCTGTTCCGGGCCGCAGTAAACAAAGTCCGCATAGCCAACATGATAGCCAACTTCCGTTGAACGGACAGGACACGAGAAGAAGAAGAATACCTTGCAAACAAACACCGAGACATTGTCTGCTATAATTAAGACAACTCCAACACTGAATCAATTATATATTACCGTTCGCCCTATACAGAGTTAGCCATTATTAACGCATCAATAACTAAAAATATTAATAAGTATTAGTAGAATATATTTCCGAACCAAAAATCTAAGCGGACTAATTGCCTAGTTCTGCTTCGACTAATTGAATTTGTTTATTTTGACTGATACATGTGTATTTATTTATATATACGCATATGTACATGCATTTTTTTTAAATTTCCTTTATTCATTAAACTGCTAATTACATGTTTTGAGGATTTTACGACTATCAAAATAGGCACATGCCCGTGTTGTGATGGTCAAGTCAAGCGCTGAATTAGGTGGATTTGACGTTATTTTGGTCAAACCAGTAAAATATTTCTATCGGGTTATTTCTTTGTTGGTTTCTGTAGTGCTTCAGAATCTACTAAATATAAAATTAACGTTTTTATTCGTTATAAAGTATTTTGTTTTTTATGTTGTTATGCACTGATTTTTTTTGTCTTAAAAAAAATCGAATAAATAAATAAAATGAAAGCTAGTTTGCAAGTGATGGAACCAATGATGCTTTCAGAAGTTTAGGTCAAATTCAGAATTTACCCTAACATTGATATAATTATACATAACAAAAATGCAAAAAAGATTTCTGTATTAAATTATGTACCGTATTAAACTGTACAACTGAAATAAAATACCTCGATGTAATTGTAGACCAACATATGAAATGGAACAGACACATATGTGAACTTGTTAAGCGCATTAGGAAATTTATCTATATACCATATACCATAGGGAAAATAATATGAGGGATGGGAGGAATCTGGGGTTAACCTATCCAGGAGGGACGGGCGTATGAATCCACTGCTGATGACTTGAGAAAGTCCGGCTGGAGAGGACAAAATGTCCCAACAAATTTATCTCGATCCGGCAGCATATGGAAAAATGCATCTGCCGCCAAGAGCTAGACAAACCTCACCACATGAACCCGGGCACCCCTGCAAAGTCTCCAAATTTATCTGCTAAGAATCAGATGGTTCCTGGGGCGGCGGTACCCATACCCGCCTCCCAAATTGACTTTTTGAGCCTTAACTTTAGCCAACGTTTTAAATAACATTATACAATATATAATGTTTTTGTCTGGTTATTTTGATGGTCAAATGCAGAAGTATAATAATTCCCACTCATTCGTTCATTCGAAATTGAGTGTGAATTGATAGTTTTTCTTAATTTTTCTGGGTAACGTTGCGATACATACGTTGCAAGACTTATGTAGAGTAGCAGCCTTACTAAAAATGTTTCTGAAAAAAATTGACAATTGTTAAACGACCGTGTACAAAAAAAACTTACTAATTAAAAACTAACAAAAAATTATTTATGGAAAGATATATACACTGCCTATAAAAGAGGGTAGTTTATCTGTTGTACATACTTGTTTTATTTGTAATTTTTCAACGCAATTTCGAAATTTTTTCCATGTTTTTAAATGTCCTTTATATTTCTTATTTTTAAAAATGTCGAAAAACCAAATGCAATTTTAGAAACTACATAAAATTAACTTTTCGTTTTTTGTATATAAAAAATAACTTAGTGTTATCAAAATGCAGTAGGTACCTACTTTAAACTTCAAACGTGAAAAATATTGAGAAATTTTTTTAAAATTTTTTTATCAAACATTTTCCATGTGTTTATGAGTTGTAGGAGTTCGCAACAGTCGAATTTAGAATTTAGTATTTTGAATAATATTATGTCTTTAAGTTTTGGTTTAAAAAAAAGCATTGTTCGGTTTTTATACTAAATGTCTTTTGATAGCGTTCAAACCAGACAAAAATTCATATATTTAAGTATATATATATATAAATGTAAGTAGGTACTGCCCTTTAGATTTTAAATAATTTCTGTCACCAAATTCCTAAAGATCCCTTAAACGATTTATTTTAAAATGCCAATTTTCTTGAAATGAAGAAGTTGTACCGGTTCACGGTTCGCCCAACAAATACCACTGTGAATAGGACAGAGGAAACAAAGCTCACGCAAGCGCTTGACACCTTGCTGGAACGATTAAGCTCTTTCAGAGAGGTTATTTACACCGAGACTTTCAATCAAATGGTTTTAGTTCTCCTTTGAAACCATTTTACCTCATTGCATTGTTCCACTTAATGTAAGAACTTGTAATTGATTTTTTTTTAATACAGCAGGAATGGATTCTTACCACTATTCTGACACACTAACCGCCAGATTCCTTCCCACCCTTCATACCATTTTCCTTCGCGGAACTTCCTCTCCATCCTTTATTATAAAATAGTTTGGTGCCTAAACGAACATTCAAGATTCGAAATCAGCATTCTAGCATATTTTCAACATAATGATTGTGTTTCCAAAATTCCCTACCTAGACAAGCATTGAAGATTTAGATTTATTTTTTTCTTATATTTTATTAATACACTGATGGTTACGTTATTTTGGGTAAGGTTTATGTGGGTACCTATGCATACGAATGGGCATCCTTGAGGGGGAACTTTCAACCTTAAAAAGCGCAGCTCTTACTAAATCAACCGATGTCAACCCCACAAATCCTCCATCTAACATATGTGACGTATTAACCGAAATTGAAGAGCGAAAACTGCGAGCAAAAAACGTCATTCTCTTCAATGTTCCAGAGAGTATGTCAGATCTAACCTCTATTAATATCTCCGATGATGTCAAAAATGTTACTACGGCCCTTAAAAATATTGATATTGCCATTAACACTCACGATATTAAAATGTACAGGTTGGGAACGAAGAAAGTGGCAAATAAATGCAGACCAATCAAGATAGAACTCAATGAGGAGCATTTAGTCCGGACAATCTTAATTAACAACAAAAAATTCAAAGATGGTGTTAAAGCCGGCAACGATCAAACGAGTCAGCAAAGAAAACAACTGATGATGCTTCGAGACGAACTTGAATCTAGAAAAAAAAATGGCGAATTAAATTTAACTATTAAATATATTAATAACCTCCCCAAAATTATCAACGTGTTGCCAAAAAACTCCAACTAAATAAATGTAACATATATTATCAGAATGTCAGAGGCATCAGAACCAAACTAAAAGACTTCAGAATAAATGCCCCTACCCTCTCACACGACGTCATCATGTTAACGGAAACTTGGTTAATCCCTTCAATCTTCTCAGCGGAACTTGGATTACAAAATCACAACATCTATCGAGCAGACCGAAGTCCAAAAACCAGCTCCAATACAAGAGGCGGAGGAGTACTGATAGCAGTCCACAAAAGGATTACTTCGAAAGTGCTTAAAAATAAAAATAGTGATGTTGAACAAATATTTGTGTTGCTTGAAAATAAAAATGCTGGCAAGTTAATAATATGATGTGTATATTTCCCACCATCTTCTAGTACACAGCTGTATATTAATCATGTGGAAGATGTAGAAATTTTAAGGTTTAAATATCCCAGTGCTAAACTTATTGTAATAGGCGACTATAACTTGCCAAATATATGTTGGAACCATGACGACCCCGAATTATCTGGTGTTAATTTGTCAACTACAAATCTGAATGAGAGAGAGATTCTGGGCATGTCGAACTATTTATCAATCCCACAATTAAACACTGTCGCTAATATAAATAATCGTATTCTAGATCTAGTTTTTTGCAGTGAGCCCACTGCTACCGTATGTAAATCTTTAGATGAACTATTACCTGTAGACCTTTACCATCCTCCTATTGATATAATTATACCATTTGTTAATAACACTCATCTTAAAAATGTCAAGTCGCCTTATAATTTTTATAAAGCAAATTTTTCAAAAATTTCTGATTGCTTAAATTCAACAGACTGGTCCTTTCTGGAAAACATAGATATTAACAATAATGTAAATACATTTTATGCCATTCTAAATGGTGCTATTGCTAATTTTGTGCCCCTTCGACATAATAAAATTTCTCATTTTCCAAACTGGTTTAGCCTCGAACTGATCACTTTAACATATAATAAGAAAAAGGCCCATAAAAATTACAAGCGATCCAGAATGTCAAGCGATTACAATGAATACCAATTATTAAGAAAGGAGTGTTGCAAAATTTCAAAATTGTGTTATAAAAATTATATTCATAAAATTGAAAGTGATATTCGTGGAAACGTAAAACAATTTTGGAATTACACTAATTCTCAAAAAAATAATAACTTGGGTATTCCAACTTGTATGAACTTCAATGGAAAAATTGGATGTAGTGATAAAAACATTGTAAATTTATTCGCTGATTATTTTAAGTCTGTGTATGAAGAGGATATACCTAGCAACGAAATTCCCAATTTCTCATCAAATCTTAGTCTGGATATATCTGAAATACGCATAGAAATAAATGATATTAAAAAGCATGTAAATTTGTTAGATGCTAGAAAAAATGCTGGACCTGATAATATTCCACCGGTTTTAATTAAAGAATGTTTAAACGGCCTAACTGTTCCTCTTTTCCTAATTTTTAACCAGTCACTAAAAACAGTTTGTTTCCCTGATTCATGGAAACACAGTTTTCTTACACCTATTTTTAAAAAGGGGGACAAAACGGACATTACAAATTATAGACCAATATGTATCCAATCATCGATACCCAAACTTTTTGAAAAAATTGTTCTCTCTAAAATATCTACAAACATACAAAAAATTATAACTTCATACCAACATGGCTTTTGTTCAAATTAATCTACATTAACTAATTTACTAATATACGAAAATTTCATATCCAAATCTTTAGCAAACAGATGCCAGGTTGACTCAGTATACACTGACTTTAGCAAGGCCTTTGATAAGGTGTGTCACAAAATATTAATCAATAAATTAGCCTCACTTGGAGTTTATGGTAGTTTATTAAATTGGTTTATTAGTTATTTGTCCAAAAGAAGTCTCAGTGTAAAAATAAATGGCACAAATTCTTACAAATTTATAGCCACAAGTGGAGTGCCGCAAGGCTCTCATTTAGGGCCCATTTTGTTTATTATATTCATAAATGATATTGTTGATATATTTACTAACATAAACGTATTGCTTTTTGCTGATGATATGAAACTTTATAAGGAGATCAATGACATAAATGATTGCATTATATTACAAACTAATTTGAGACGTCTTTTTGAATGGTGCTCTATCAACAAACTAGCATTGAACATAAAGAAATGTCAGTTCATTAATTTTTATCGAATAAATAATCCAATATTTTTTCAATATACATTAAATGATAAAAAATTAAATTGCGTCAGTGAAATTATTGACCTAGGTATTATGTTCGATAGCAAACTAACTTTTTTGTGTCATATTAATAATATTATTAATAAGGCCCTTAAGACTCTTGGATTTGTTTTGAGAGTTTCAAAAGACTTCAATAATTTAGGCACGTTTATCATGTTGTACAAAACCCTTGTTAGATGCCAACTAGAGTATAACTCTACGATATGGTCTCCCTTTTACAATATTCATTCCGCCAACATTGAAAAGATTCAACATAAGTTCTTGAGATATATAAACTATAAATTGCATATTCCTGTAGAAAACATTGATTATAACTACCTACTAGATAAAATGTTCCTATTAGAACTTTCAGAAAGAAGAATAATCACAGATTTAATACTATTACATAAAATACTGCATTACAAAATTGACTGTCCTGAATTGCTTCAATTAATCAATATCCACATACCTAAAAGATCTTGCCGAAATTTACAACCCTTTTATTTTAATAACACCAGGACACTCTCTTATCAAAATTCCCCGATACCGAGACTTCACAGTCTCGGAAATAAATATTCTGATCTGGGAGATATATTTCACATTAAAAACAATCAGTATAAACATTGTTTATTTCAATTCTTTTTTATAAATAGACGTCTATAATCTCTACAATTTTTGTCTATATTGAATATCTTTTTTTTTGTGAAACTTTTTATATTTTTTACCTATGTATCTAATTTTATTATATGCATTTATTGTTATATTTTGTTGTAGATATATGCTTTTGTTTTACTTTTATGTTCACTGTATTATGCTTTCTTTGTTGTTTTAATTTAGATTTTTTCGAAATCACTGTTATACTCATCTATTTAACTAAAATGTAAAAGCCCATAAGGGCGTTTAATAAATAAATAAATAAATAAATAAGTGACACCGTGTTGCAAGCTTTTATCTCAGTGTGGTTTTCTGGATTTAGCTTTGCTGTAGCAGTCTAATACCAGTACCAAGAATTAAGACTTAGCCCCGTCGTACCAAGCTAAATTCGAGATTTGTTTTTATTACTACGTTAAAAAAAAATATTTGTTTTTATCACTACGTTAAAAAAATATTTGTTTTTATCACTACGTTAAAAAAATATTTGTTTTTATCACTACGTTCAAAAAATATTTGTTTTTATCACTACGGTAAAAAAATATTTGTTTTTATCACTACGTTAAAAAAATATTTGTTTTTATCACTACGTTAAAAAAATATTTGTTTTTATCACTACGTTAAAAAAAAAATTGTTTTTCAATCAACAATTTTGAAAACGTGTTCTTCAATCATGCTAGAACAGAACGGATTTAGAATCTTGGATGTTTGTTTAGGTCGCTATCCACAATTGAAACAATGACGTAAACATAAACGAATATTATTTATACTGTGGAGCGAGGACGTTTTATCCTTGAAAATGTAGTAAGTTTAGAGGATCCTAAGGGGTCAGCAAATCTCAGATGAGATAGGATAGGATATCAGAATGATCCGACAATTGATCCCCGACAGTTGCCCCCCCCCCCCCCCCCCACCCCCTGGAGTGACGGACGTATGAATCCCACCCCTCTCGAAATAATATTTTTTATAATATTTAAATATTTACAAATCTCTAACCTAAAATCGGCGTCGAAATTATCTTTAATAATAATTTGGTATACATATCAAACGAATTTATCTGCAGTGTCGTTATTTTATTCTCGGTTTTTTGTACGGTATATACGTAATATAGAAAAGTAGTTTATTCCTTAATGCACTTGAATGAAAATATGTTTTGTACTTTTGTTATTCAGCGGTATTTTATTTCTGCATACAGATTTATTTTTCATTTGAAGAGCCCACTTAAAATTTATTATAATAACTTTTGGAAGGTTATAACAACCACACATCATTTTAATGTTTAATCTATGAAGGAGAAGATAATATTAATAAATCAAAACGAAACATGAAAAAGCACGAGACAAATAACATAAAAACGTGAATGAAGTAAAATAATTAAGTCTCAGTGGTTTAAAAGTTGTCACGGTAAGACACATTTTGTGTGTTAGATCCCCAGATTTTCAAATGTTGTTGTGTTATTCGTAACCCGGAAATGTTATTCTTTCTTAAAAAAAAAAAAAAACTTTTTATTTTCTGTGACTTATTCTGTGTGTTTTGTTTACATTAATATTTAATCTAATTATTATTAACCCCTCAGGTCTCGGGCCTATTTTGTCTGGAGGCCAAAATGAAATCTTTGCAATAAAATCCAAATAAATGGAACATTTTCGAACGCATCCGAAAACTAAAAATTATTTTCGAAAGGTGATAAAATACGCTTTCAAATTTTATATTTCTAAATGAACAAATAACTTTTGAAATATATCTAACTGTTAGATATATGTTTAGAATGCAAACAAAAAAAGTTTTTAAAATGGCTCACTTCACGTTTTTTCTAACTGATAAAGGAAAAGGGATACCCAGCATGCATCGGAATGCTAATTAAATAAGTAAATTGTTTCTCCCTTTGTGCCATTTCCCATTCGTCCCCGTTCCCCTTCCGACTCCTCTTCCTCTTCCCCTCCCGCGTGCCATTCACCTCCCTCCCTTTTTTCCTTTCCCGTGTTCGCCCTCCTCCCTCCCGCTCTCCCCTTTCTCGCGAAGCCCCCCCCCCCTCCTCATGCATTCCGTTTCCAACTTCTTCGCCGTCCCCGCTCCCTAATTCTATAATTCTTCCTTAATTCCTCAACAGACCATGTTTTCCCTGCCACCTGACTCCATAAAATACACCCATTTTTCCAACAACTCGCGTGATCTACTTAATTTTTTTAATGCAAATTTCGTAATGCCAGAGCTCACTAGTATAGATATAGAAGTATTCACGGGCATGTTAACAACAATTCAAAGAAATTTAATAGCAATCGGATGACATTTTAATCACAATCGTTTGAATAGTATAGGAAATAATTTCATAACGCCAGAGCTCACTATCCTATAAACATACCGGATTTGCGCACATAATATTCCCAAGGTTTCATCGCAATCGGATTAACGGTATGGCCCCGCATAAGGTACAAACAAATAAACATTAATTTTTATATTATAGATTATCAGCGCATTCTTTTGTCGTTTCACGTGAAAATTATTATTAAAAATTCTCAAAGTTTCATAAATGTTTTTCAAATTGCAATAGAAAAATTTATTTTCATAAAGGTGTTCAATTTAATTTTTTTGTGATTAATTTTTATATTTTATTATAAAGCGTGGGGTTTCCTCTTTCTAACGTCGTTTATGTCATATTTCTAACCATGAAAGTAAGGGAGACACTATTATTTCTGTGAGATCTATATTAGTTCTTCCGAAAAGGGATAAAAAATTTACTGAGAGATTAATATTCCCTCATTCAATGGATCAATATTTCATTTATTTTTGGCGGAAAAGCTTTTCACCCTACGAATGAACTATTTTCAAACCGTAGTTTAATTATTAACCGAGCTTTTCGGCACCACTGAATGCTGAACGCGCCAGCTGTGACTGCATCCATGCAAGTCACTGCATTATTTGAAAATTAGATGAAACTAACAGCCTATACGGTTCTTCCAAAGAGACTTCATTATTTACGATAATTTATACTGGGTGTGTGCTACTGTACTTTGAACTGCTTATATTATTTACTTATTTATTTTTCCATGTTTTCCGTAAACGGTTATATACCAATATATCACGGATTACAAATAAAATAGTGGGCAAGGGCAGTTTTACTATTTTGTGACATGTGTCAAAAAATAGTTGCTGAAATGTCTGTAAGTGACATTGAACATGTCGATGGTCAATGTAGAATCGTTAAGCAGTTGAGTCGCTATGTTTATTGGCGCGTCCTGATATCCAGTAGCCCTCCCTTTCGGAGCATAAAAAATTGCATGGGATCTTCCACTAGTATACTTGTTAGGGACATAAAAGTGAACCTCTTTCAACATAAGCGGATTGAGTATGATACCAGAGATTAGCTTAAAAAAGTGTTTACCTAAAAATATTACATATAAGGCTTCTAAGGCATTAAAATCGGGCATTCCTGTTAAGAACAAGGATGGATACAGGAATGGATAGTATGTATATTCCCTCATGTACAGGTAACGCATAAACCTTTATGTATTTTTTCTATTTCTGGGATATGGTTTTGTTCAGAAGGGGCTATTTATTTATATTTGACTTGTTCACAATACACACTTTAGCTCCACACGTGATTGGGTATTCTGTAAGATCTTTATGCAGAAAGGAAAGAGGAATTTCTAGGAAGGAAAAGGGTATGAGGGGCCAATATGTCCAGGAGTGAAGGTTATGCGTCGAGAGAGTCCGGCTGGATAGGTTAAAAGGTCTCCTTCAACCAGTCTCTCCCGATCCGACCCGCCACGTAGTGGACAAATGCGTCCGCCGCCTAAACCTAGACAAACTTCATCCCATGAACCCGGGCATCTCTGCTAAAACATCAAACGTAGCTAACCACACGGAATGACCTAGAACATCTGATAGAAAAAGCAGCATTTTTGAAATTAAGATACATTTATCGATTTTGAGACATTTAACGTTTGTAAATGTGTGGCATTTTTGCCTAAAACATTTAACTCCTTCACTATTTATTTGTATAAGAAAAAAATATTATTTTACAGGTCCACAGCAATATGGAGCCAAGCATTTTTTTGTAACAAGGACTGATGAATACTTCTTTGAATCTGAGCAGGTTTGAATTTATAATCAACTTACAACTTTTTGCCTGTTGCTACTGGAAATAAATGCAACGTAGAATAAAATATATAAGAGTTCTAGCGTCATAAAAATGCACAGATTTTCTGTCTGAAATTTCAAGGAAAACGCAACTCTTTCCAGTTTGGAACGTCCCAATTTCCAACACGAATATACGCCAAATTGCTTGTTCCGTATTTTTATAAATGTTTCATTTTAGTTTCTTTCGTAAAATGTACTATCTTTTATTTTATATAAAGTGTAGGTTTACGGATTTTTTATTTTACATTAGCTCCACACTATGTCATCTTTGAAGATGCTGTAGAAAACGGAATTAACATAATAACAAAAAATGACGGATTCAACAGAACATAATTTATATAAGGGATAAGGGAAGGAAGAATATATATATATATAATTTTGCAACCCAACAAAGACTAAAGCTAGTATTGTTTTTTTTTCTTTGTATTGTTTTTTATTTTGTTTTTTAATTTTCTTTGTAGTATTTTAACATAATATGTACTTAACTTATTTCAAACACAACCATGTACAATGTGACCTTGGAACGGGGTATCCCAGTAAGGACACATTATCTTATAAAGAAAAATTGTTACATTTAAATAAATAATTAAATTTGTAAAAAATTAAAATAATGTTTCACTTCTATTAATTTCTTAACACAATTAACTATAGTTGTTGTATATTTAGTATAATGTTAAAATTGTAAAAAATTACAATATTCAACTGATGATTTCCCAAACATTAATAAATAAATATTAAACAGTAAGTTAGGTTTGTTTTTTTTTAGTCAATGTTTTTTGTTCAATTGTGCAGCGTACAAGAGTGCCAACTGCTCCCAATCTTCTGGAGCCAGTGAAACTATGGCATCCCCAATAGGGGTGTATTGTGCAGTTGAAGGCAGTGAGGAGGGAAAGGAGTTAGACAAGAGGAAAGCTGGGTAAGTACCCAGCTATTCAGATATGGTCTGACTAGAGGATATGTATTGTTATTATTGCTATTGTGTAGTGAAGATAAAGTTTAAATACATTATGTTTTGAAATTTAGCTGGTTAGTAATATATTAGTTACATTTAAATTGTTATTTATTTGTGTTCTCACAACTTTTATTATTTTTTATATAATATTTACAATATTATATTTTTTGGAAATATGTCAGCCCACGGGTACAGGACCCTTAGTTATTTTTTTACTTTTATTATTATTATTATTACAATTTTAAGTTATGTGAAAATCTGTTATTGGATTTTATTTTTATTATTAACAACCTTCTGCCCGCGTCTTCGTCTGCGTAGGATTAGTACTTCGAGTAATCTATTTTTTTTTCCTAGGTCCCATCTACGTTTATACCAAAATTCTTTACCTTTTTATTTAAAATATGTGTAATTGTCAGTGGCGGTTCGTGGTCTTTTTAACGGGGGGGTTCAGAAATTCAAGAGAAGGTATATTGTCTAATCAAAATTTACTCTTGTCATACAAATTAAATAAAGTTAGTGGAGGGGTACCTAAATAGGTACTATTGTTTTTAAATAACTTGGAACTCCTCGACACAGTTATTAAACGACCAAAAAAAGTTTTAGAGGATTTATATTGTTTAATGGTTTTTACAACACTCAATGTACGTTGCTAATTATGATTGTTTTTTTTCAATAAGAAAAATTGCGAAGAATGTAGAATATAATATAATTGATATTTTAAATAATAAAAAAAAAAACAAAAAACACAAATAAAGGTGACACGAAATAAAATGAGCTTTTTTCATTTACACAAAAAATCCATTATACACGTATACAAAAAATAATTATATTTAATTTCCAAACTTTTTTCATAAGCATTAGCGTTATTTTTTGTATATAACACTATATTCCGTCATTGTGTGAAAAAATTAGGACAGAATATTCGCGACAACCGATAAATGCAACCACTTTCAATTTGAAAGCCGAAACAATACTGGGAAAGTTCAACACAAAATTGCATAACTAGCAACGTTGTTTGCCGAAACTTTAGTAAATGTACTCGTAACTAAGGGATATAATGACTTATCTATAAAAAAAAATCGAAAACAGAAGTCAAAATCGGTCCACTTCAATAGTAGATAGATTTACAAATGTCATTAGTAAACGGTTGGAGAAATGCAGAAACAAGAAAATAAAAATGTACAAAAATGACTACAAAGTTAAATACCATAATATATAACATTTAACTTGCATCCGTCGGTGCAAAAGTCGACCGTCAGCCGGTCATCCTGCGACAATCTCGGGCTTCGTTTCGGCGAGACTCGTCAAAGTTCGGAGGTCACGTGAGATCTTGACTCGTGATCAGCGCACCAAGCTGCGTAGTTTTGTACATTCTACCGGCACAGCGATTCGTATCGGCTATGATTTTTTCGTATGGACAAATGTGTGCGGATCGCAACGCGCACAAAATGGGAATAGATACCGTATTTTTCGGTGGCGCGAGTTTTAAAGACGGAATTTTAATGTCGAGCTATCTGTGATGCGCTTATATTACTATACAACAAGATTGTTTTATTTTATCATCTTTTAAATGGGGGTTCACCGCACAACCGCACTTTAGAGAAAACCGCCACTGGTAATTGTTGATTCGATTCAAAGTATTAGGCAAGTACTTCAAATAAATTCACTAATTTAAATATTTTCCAAAATAGAATTTTGATTTAACAATCATTGTTTTGCAAAATGTCATTCTCAAATTTTGACGTTTTCTATTAAACAATAATTATTATTTTCAATGTATTGAAAATAAATAGCTAGCTTTATAAATTATAGCCTATATGTTATTCTAATGTTTGAGCTATATTATTGTAAAGTTTCATTAAAATCCATTCATTATATTTCGATTTAAAGAGTAACAAACATACATACATCCATACAAACTTTCGCGTTTATAATATTAGTAAGAATAGATGTAAATAATCTGTTGATTTTCCTAAATAAATAAATATAGCCATTTCAATCAGAGTACTCATTCTAAATGGTGGTCTTTCACCAGGGCGATATTGAAGACGTCCATTACTCTGGAACGTGATGAATAGATGTACGTGAGTGAAAAATAATCGTAGAAATTGTTCTGTTTGATCAAAGAACCTATCTAATGATAAAAAAATAATATCTCCTACGAGTATACCTATCTTCTAATATATAAAATCAAATGTTTTTTTGCGGAAGAGTTAGGGGACGGGGGAGGGGAAGAGGAAGATGAGGCGGAAGGTAAACGGGGACGAATTAGAAATGGCACGAATAGAGAAACAATTGATTTATTTAAGTAGCGTAGCAACGCATGCCGGGTATCAGCTAGTTAATAATAAGAAGCAGTGATATTAATTTCATGAGGTGTTCACGTTCGCCACCGTATACGCACAGCGCAAAAGCGATGCCGCCTCGCAACTTGCTGCCTGGTTTGATTAATATCCCGCAGTACTAGTTAGTACATGGTATATAGTATATCTAGTCTAGTGCAAGGTTTCCCTGGGGAAGGAAGCGTTCACACGCGCGCCTCGTATGAGTGGAGCGATGGATAAACATCCCTCAGTGCTTTCACACGTAAGCTGCTTTTCTGAATAATGTCAGCAATAAAAAAAAAATATTTTGAACACATTCCTTCATGGTTATTGATTTATCACGTATATACCACGCAATTTTGCGTCAGGGGTAGGCAGAGAGAATATAAACTCTGTCTTAGTATACATGTATGCAGTATAAAGCATACTTTATTGACCAAGCGTCGCAAAGTCCTGTTTCATCTCTAACAATTTTTTTTTCATTTCCTATAGCTGTAAATTTTTTTGTGTGTTGCGTTTCCGTTTAAGAAAAAAGTGTTTCAACCACTATATTTGCGGCCGGTGAAGTCCAGGGGTAAGGCGTTGGACTCCCAATCCAAAGGTGAAATTGTAATATTATTTCATCCTTCTTATTCACATTTTTCAATATTATGGTTCGGTACCTAATCTAACCTAACCTAAACTAGCTGATTTTTTTTTTTTAATATTGCTTATTTTTTTTGTTTTAATGTTACATGACAATGCAAATATATTAATATTTGGTTTATAATCTTTTTTTTGTTTTTTAGCTTTTCATCAAACCTGGGTTGCGTGGTCCCCAAAACTAAAACCTCATTTGCTCAACGACAATTCTGGTTCATCGCTCCTAAAATATATAATGCATTGAGTACCGACATAAAGTCAAATAATTCTGAATTCGCCTTTACTGCCCGTCTACAACATTGGGTATTTGAAAAGGGACGAGCTTTCTTTAAAAAATACATGAGTTCTTATCACAAATGTGACCATAAACATAGTAGTCTTGTAGATAATGTTTTATAATCTTAACGTTTAATATTTTTAATTTATATTTCTTTCTTTAAAATATTTATCTCTCTTTATTTTTCAGCTCACTATTATTATTATATTTGTATTTTGTTATATTTATCCTTAAAAATGTTTTTTTTTCTTTCCTGCTTTCTTATTTCTTATTATTTATTAACGTACTTTTTATTATCTGTTTCTATAAAAAAGTATTTTTTAGTTCATATGTTTATTATGTATGACTACATAACACGGGCATTAGCCTAGTATAGTAGTAAAAAAAAACAAAAACTGTAACATTTAAAACTGCATTAAATAATAAAAAAAATAATTAAGTTAATTAGGGTACCATTTGTAATTTTTCTAATTACAAACCTTACATGTCAGAGGAAATTTTTGTATTGATTTATAAGAGAAAAAATTTCGGGACTACGAAATACAAACATAAACATAAACTCATACAAAATGAAAAATGAATAGAACTAGTGTTCCTTATTGCTTGAGTATTATTACGAGTATAAAGCTTATGGAACCATTCCGCTGAGTAGGACACCGAAAGATAACTGACAATATGGCATCTAAAAGAAACTCTTTATTATATAACTTGCAGAACGGAAGAGTGTTGGAGCATGTTTCGTTTGTGTTCGTTTTCTTAGTTTTGGAATCATAGAAGTCTAATTCTTAAAAACAAAATTTTGAAAAATGGAATAAATCATAATGTTCTGCTATTTTTTCACCAAATGTGTCAAAAACGTAAAAAATTCCAGTCATTAAAAATTGAAGACCAAAAGATCTAGTGTTATGTCGTAGAAAATAAATAATATTAACTCCAAAAACATTATTAAAAAAAAACAAAAAATATAACGGTATCTGTTTCGTCATGAAGATATAATATTACGATTTTTTCATTACAAATTTTTTATCAAAAATGTTAATTGTTCGATTTGCTTCAGAAATTCTCTTCATCGTATGTGTATCCATTTAGTTGAACATTCACTGGTAATAAATTATACGTTACTTGCCTTTTTGACGTTAAAGTAATCTGCATTATCAAGTTTCTCCTCTGCAAAAAGAAGAATAAAGAAAAAAACCCTTTGAAATGGATGACCGAAACAAAACTGGAAACTCCTTCAAAGCCGCGCTTGAAAAATTCAAGCAATTCGCTAGAGATTGTACTGAAGACGCCATGAGAGCAGCCAGCAGTTTTAGAAACAACTCTCCTCCTAAACACAACATAAAAGATAATAAAATCAAGGTGGTAGAGAATACAACAGGGAAGCTTCAACCCATCGATGAAAAGAGCAAAGATTCTGCAACATCGATCAAAGATGATGTTGAACATAGTCATGAAGAAGAATCTGATGCAGATCAAGATGAAGACATTATATCAATCATTAATACCAAGTCAAACATTGCAATACAAACAATAAATAAAAAAGATACCAACTACAAAATTATGAATGTAGCAGAAATAAGCAAAGATAATGCTAAAGACGAGATTACCAATAACAACAACAGCGAGGGCAACGATCAAAATAATGGATCCCTGATGACAATGCTGGAAAAGTCGGACGTTTCTTGCACCATTATTGGAGATCCTTCTGAAGACTTTGCAGAAGCGTGCAAAATAGTCTGCGAGTATGATGAAGAGTCAATGTTGGCTGCGAAGAAGTGTGAATATGCCTGCCTGGCTGTTAATAAACTTAGGGACGAGGTACTCAAAACGGCAAAGGAAATATCTAATAAAGGAGAGCATGAGAAGAATGAGCAGCGGACAGTGACATAAATATTTTTGGAGCCATAACATTTTTTTGTAAACGATCTACAAATAAATGATATATTTTTTATTGTTGCTTGGATTTTCTTGCTTTGGTTTGTTTGCCATTTCTAATACTTCTCTAATGTGGTTAGCTTTTGTATTCAAGACACAAAGGACAAATATAGCAGCACAAGATAGCCGAGTGTACCTGCACTACCATACGAGGAGGTAATTAAGAGTATTATTTATAAGCTTTTGCTGCTTCCCTCTCTATATTTTGGCGTTAGCACTACTTTATCGAAAAGTTTTACACCCTTCAATACGCAGCTACTTACAAGTGACCATAAATAAACCATTACCAAGTAAATTTATTTTGCAAGTGACTAAATCGCCGCTACCCGCCACCTGTCATATTATTTTAACACTAATAATAGTATGGAAGGTACAGACGAGCGGCGATCACGTCGCTAGAAAGTAGCTCCATGGAAGAACTGCGTAACTATTAGGGGCTCCGCCCACTGAGGCAACTGAAAACCAACTAAAACCGGCTTTTTCTCTGTCTTGATTGGTCAAAAAGCTTGTTTAACCATAGACGAACTACGATACAGCTGACAGCTAGCAACTAGCAACGGCTGCCCAGGGCAATGAGCAGTGACAGTCGCAAGATGGTCGCAAGTCACCGCTTGCCTTACCATTGGCAACGGGGTTTTGTGTGATTGTGTAGTGTGCGGGCCATCACATTGTCATACAAAGACAGTTGGCAGTTGAGAGTTTTCAGTTGCCTGAGTGGACGGAGGCGCTTAAACTACTTTGCGAGGTACAAAGACCACCTGGGATGCTAGCATGGTTGATCGATATAATGTTACCGACCGATTGTGGGTAACTTCTCATCGATCCCTAGGACAACTGCAGATCGCTAACGTACAAGCGACAGTTGATATCGAATACATTAAGAACACTCAGTCATTGTGAACTGTCACATATTCGTTTGCGATCTGGAATAGTCCTAGAGAACGATGAGAAGTTACCGACAATCGGTCGGTAACTTCATATTGATCGACCATGCTAACACACCACAGGCCCTAGGACACTCCCAATAACGATCGATAGGATAACTATCGGTAACTTCTAATCGTTCCCTAGCATGACGAAGAGAAGTTGCCGATAGTTATCTTATCGATCGTTATCGAGCGAGTGTGCTCGGGCCTCTGGATGCATCATAATGATAAAAGCATCGGCGCTGAGGCTAACGTGCGAACTAAACCAAAACATGTAAAATAACATTAGCTGGAAAACGCCTTTGCTAATTCCTTAATGATATTATGTTTATAACGAAAAGTTATAGTTTATGTTTATATAAATTTTATACTTTATCTTTTTACTGAAATAAGTAGTTAATTAAAAGTTACAATAGTATGAAAACAGTAGTTGTTTACAAAAAAATATTAAGAAGAAAACAATAAAGAATACAGAATTATTTAAAAATTTAAAGGTTAAACTTTTATGTTTCACTTTCTCACTACAAAATTTTCATAGAAACAGGTATTTTCATGCCGTTAATTTAAAATTTACATTTACATACTGAGGTCTATATAGTAAGCGCCAAACTTTAATGCCAACCTGACGTAGATATAGAATTCGTCGCAACAGGTGAGTTTAAGAGGATACCCGGCGGTGATTTTTCCATACAAACGTATTCCCTATTTATCTCTCTGGATTTTAACCCTAGAGAAAATATTGTTTTTGCATAAAATAGATATCAACTACTAGCGTGTCGGTACTTTTTGTTTTTTTTGATAAGTTACTTTTTATAGAAGTTATGACCTTCCAAAAATCAATAAAATTGACTGGTTTAAACGCCGTCAAAAGATGTTCAGTATACAATCCAGACAATGTTTTTTTAAAAAAAGCAAAACGTACAGACATAGAATAGTTTTTTCTTATGTAGTTGGTAATAAAAAAATTGAAAATCAGTCCACTTTTAGAGGAGAAAAGTGGGGAATACAAAATCTCCATTTTAGTTAGGTGTCAGTGCATTGTCCCTTTCGCTCAATATCCGGTGGAGTAAGAGCCACAGTGACAGCAATATTTTAGTAAAATCTATTTCTGCACCACCGGGTATCATCTTAAGGTCTGAAAAGTGGCATGCCTCCCTGACATACGTATGTTTTACTCATTTTTCTCTTTCGTCAGTAGAGTGGCTGTACCTTCAAGAGAATAAATCATATCAAGTTCAGGTCGGCATTTAAGGTTGGCGTATCCTTTTTATTTATTTACCAATACACAAAAAAATTATTTACCAACAAACAATGATGTTTGAATGAGTTTTTGTTTTTGGGGTGTTATGCCGTGTTGCGCTATCTCCTTCTTTAGCCGACGTTTGGGACAGCGTTGCAGTGTCCGACATCGTCGGATCTGCCCTGATGATGGACACGTCAACGCTGTCCGAAACGTCGGCTAAAGAAGGAGGTAGCGCAACACGGCATAACACCCTAAAAACAAACAACGAAGATGTCACAAAAATTTCATTCATTATAAGCAATAATTATTAGCCTGAAGCACTCATCCATATTGAAAAAACCTCCCGAGAAAAGATACATGGTATTCGAACCCGCGCCTCTCTGATTGCCGGTTTGGAGCTCTATCCATTAAGCTACGGCGGCTTATCTGTTACCCGCCAAATGATTCAATACATACTAGTGTTTCATTCAACAATTACCGCGTATTTCATTTATTCCACCTGCAAATATCCAACTTCATTTTTATATGGGAAAATTGTAAGTGCTAACTTTCCCACCAGGTGGCGTCGAGACATATCAAGTCTACATTTTTCGCTGAAATACTTTAACTCGTCAAATATTGATTCCTTTTAATTGATAAACTATTTTTTATGCATAGCACAAAGGGAAACAATTATTATAAGCAATAATTATTAGCCTGAAACACTCATTCATATTGAAAAAACATCCATGTTGAATGAAACACTAGTACATATTGAATCATTCGGCGGGTAACAGATAAGCCGCCGCAGCTTAGTGGGTAGGGCTCCTAACCGGCAATCAGAAGGGTTCGAGTCCCGCCGGCGGCATGTTTCTTTTTTCGAAAGGTTTTTTCAATATGAATCAGTGTTTCAGGCTGATAATTATTCTATTTTTTATGGTTATTCCCATCAATGTAATATATCATTGAAGAAGAATATAACAATAATAATAAAAAAAATTAAATATGAAAATAAACAAGACACAGAAAAATAATAAAAGATAATGGTCGCAACTGGGACTCGTTAAAAAACATTAGTCGAAGATAATATTGTTAATTCTGAAATTTGAATTATGAAGTTGACAATTACGACAGTTTTATAATAGATCACAGTAGCCCAATTGGTAGAGGTGTATGTCCCGGGAAGACGTAAGGTTCTGGGTTCGAGTCCCAGTTGCGACCATTATCTTTTTGTTCATTTTCATATTTAAAAAAATAAAAATGATTACTATTGTTATCTTCTTCTTCAATAATAATTTCTGCTTATAATAATTGTAACCCTTTGTGCTATGCATAAAATCTTCTCGTAAACATTAATTTATCAATTAAAAATAATCAAAATTTCATTCGTTACTTTGACGGGAAGTGAAAACTTCATTTGAAACAGCAATGAAATTGATTTGTGACATTTTGGTAGACACAAAAGCTCTAAGTTGTTAATTACTGTTAATTGTTGTATTAATTATCCATTAATCCCAACACAAGATCCCAACGGTGTAATTTCATAATTGACATGGGTACCTACCATCTACAACTAGATTTATGATATTTATTTAGAATGAAAGATCGAGGATTTACTGGCAATCATATTATGTTTAATGACCTACAACTTCAAGTAACTGATTTTATCGAAATATTTTTTTGTAATTTATCAAAAATCCTAATTTCGGTTGTATGTGCATCAAATACTACTGCTGTTTGAATTATTCCTGCGAATATATTACTGTTTCTATGATCATTATCATTATCATATTTAAAATTGTAACTGATTGTGTGAATAATTTTCAGGACGGGTTGAATAAAAAAAAATTAACAATATCATATTTAAAGTTAATTTTTAAATTCTGTTCAAGTTCTGAACTTATTTAAATTTTATGAAACAACTGGCTTATAATAATGTAATAACTAATAATAGAACTTGAAAAGAACTAACACAAAGTTGTAAATTAACTTTAAAAATTTGATGACTTGTTCCAATTTTTTTAACATTCACACATTTAGGAACTTCGCTCAGAGAGAAACTGAAATCAAACTAAAACTGCTTGTTGCTTTGGTTGCAACTGCGGGTTTCTATAGTTGCCAAACAAACTTCTCTCACGGCGCAACTCAATTTTATGAATATTTTATTTTTATTTTTAACTTAATGAGTTAAACCTCAAATTATAATATTTAAAAATAAAAATAAAATATTCATCCTAGACTTGCAGAAAAGTCAATAGATGTTGCATATTAAATAAAAATGGATACATTTAATCATAAAAAAGATAGCATCCAATGAAAGTATGCGTTTGGAAAATGAAGATAATGTTGTTAGTTCTCAGTCGAAGTATGATTCAATTAAATATGACCATATCGGGAAAGGGATACATTAGAACAATTGGTAGAGTACCGGCCCGGAAAGCTGAAAGTACTGGGTTCAAGTCCCAGATGTATCCGTAACTTTTTCTGATTTTTCTGTTTCAGATTTTCGATTGAGTTTCGCTAATATTATCTAATATTATATTTCGCTAATTTTATGATTTCAGAAATTATCTCAGCTTGTTTAACCATAGATGAGGAACACTTCAGCTGTCATCTCAGTCATCTGTCATTATCATATTGGCGCTGGCGACTAAACAAAAGGCAATACGGCGACTTGCGAGTGACTGTTTACGTTGCCGTTGACAACGGGTTTTTGAGAAGTTGTGTAGTGTGCGGGCCATGACATTGAAATACAAAGGATATCGAGTTGAGTTGGTTTTCTTTCAGTTGCCCGTGAGCGAATGCACTCATTCAGTTTTTTTTAATTTAGCCCATTCGTTCACGGAGCTACTTATAAGCGACTCGAACACGACTCGTGAGTACCCGCCATACTATAATATGGCTTGCCCTGAGGAAAAAATGTCCCTCAGGGCATGTCATATTTGGGGATTCTGTGTGGAAGGTCTTTTTAGGAAAGGAAAGAGATGAAGTTCTGGGTAAGAAAAAGGTATGAGCGGTAGGAAGGAATCAGGGTTCAGTTTGTCCGGGAGTGACTGACATATAAATCCATCCCTTCGCGGCTCAAGGCGATGCTCTGAGAGATTCCTGCTGTAGAGGCCAAAACGTCTTCCGAAGCAAATCTCTCCCGATCCGCCCTGCCTCACAGATGGTGGGCAGACGCATCCGCCGCCAAGACCTAGACGAACCTCAACCCTGTTTCCGGGCACCCCTGCTAAATCACCAAATGTAGCGAGCCACCTGGGGTGACCTGTGGCAAAGGTGTTGGTTATCAAATGATTGGTTTCCGTGGCGGCGCACATATTCATGCCTTTCTCATCATCATTTTTGTCTTTATGCGTTTGTTTTAGTAGATAATGAAACTAAGTATGAAACACTAAATCTAGACACAATTTTTTTTTCTGTTTTAGTTCTTTTTATTCTAGTTTTCATTATTTCACGGTTCCGATCAATTTTAAAGTATTGCAGAGGCTGTTTCAAATTTAGATCCTGAACAAATTGGACTACGGTTGCTGTCACATCCCAAACAGTTTGTTAGCCAACACGTCAGCCTGCTAAAAAACTGTATTTGTTCATCGCAGGACGTGGTTCGTCAATCGATTTATCAACAAGCGGTTGGTTGCCGGTTTACCGGTTACCGGTTGGTGCGAGGGGATCAGACAAACCGGCCGCTGACAAGTTGACAAACACAGAGGGGGCCATCGGACGCTGGCGAATGGTCACATTGTTGACAAACTAATAAAATGCCTGCCGTGAATTCTTAATGCTGAATGAAAAAGCCTACAGACTGATGTGTCTGAATTTCACGTTTGTAGGTATGAAGGAGAGATGTCTTATTTCTAATTTTGGGAAATTTCGCGACTTTTTTTAAATATTTTTATAAGGTATTGTGTAAAAAAACATTAGAAAAACTAGGTTTGATAATAATAAGGGAAAAAATATTAATTTGAACCAATAAAGCTTCTGTATTCCGTTAAATGAACTAACAAAATAATTGATCTTCTGTACCAAATGTATTTGCAGTGGTGCAAAAAAAAACCAACATTCGACAAAGTTTAAAAAAACCTATAAATTAAAAATATTGCTTGTATTCACAAGATCGCTCTCCACACTGAATTAATAAGGTTGCTCATGTGAAGAACAGTTAATAATTGTGTTTGTGTTTAATTCATAGCACTCCGGTTTTTTTAAAACCTAATGAAGTATATCAAATTTAATGCTGTTATTATGGATTCTGCAAGTAATTTAGTTTTTTTATTATTGTGCTAGCTGTTTTGGCGTTCAATGCCATTTTCAAACAGAGGTTGGTCCATTTGTAGTCGATTTATTTATATGATTCTATTATGATTTATGACGGCCTCCATGGTTGAGTGGTAAGGCTCTCGACTCATAATCCGAAGGTCGCGTTCGAACCCGGCGTACGCATTTGTTTAATTTCACAATTTACTAATTAAAAATAATATATAGTATTAATAATATATATATGTGTAGACATGTGTACAAGGTATATGAGATTCCAGTTTAATTAATGATTATAATTATAATTTTTAAATAATAAACACGTGTAAGTCAATAGGTGAGAAACACAAAAATTTAAATACAAAAAAAAATAGTTTTCGAGTTCAGTATGGAAAAACTCCCATTAATCGATTCTATCAAAAACACAAATACGCATCTACCCAAGTACCATGGGTAGTAAAATAATCTAGAAAAAATCTCATTAATTAAGTATTACAAAATTCTGAGAATAGAAAAAAACATAATTTTAAGAAGGTATTACCAGAGAATACCGGAAATTAGTCCTTTTAAATCAAATTCTAGACGTATTGACTCCTTTTTACAAAAAAACATAAATTGATTTTGGAAGATTGTTATTTTATCTGGTACACGCAGTTTTAAAATTTTGAAAAACTAAGTGTATTTTTAATATAATAATGTTATACCGTTGGTCGTTGGTAGGTTTGTTCAATTTTCAAACGATATATTATATTAAACAACACAGATTTCAAATCATATAATCATAAAAAAATAAAAATTATTACATAATCTAGTAAACGCAGTTTTCAGAATTTTAATTTTAGTTAAATTAAAATTATTAAAAAATAAATCCGAGAACGTGTTTTGTGACAAAAATACCTCAACTTTTCACATTTTCCATTTTTCTATTTATTTAAGGTCTTACAAACTAAAATATTTAAAAAAAAATTAACACACTCATTTTCTTTAGACATTATTAAAAATCATAAATACTTATGATCAAAAAATACTTACAAGAAGTACACGATATTTGATAATTTATCATCGTGCGTTTTAAGCATTTTTAATGCTTACTCGAATGTAGGTATATATTAAAGCAAGTTTTGAGTGAAATAAATTGATATTAAATATTTAATTTTTAAAAATTGATACGGGTAATAATCGGTCTATCTCATTGAAACCTTCCTGTACAGTTACAAGCATTTTTAATATTTTATTCTCAGCCGCTGATCAATCGCTCTCAACGTACGAAATTAATCATATGAATAGATATATTCTTTTTGTTTTTTTTTATTTATTTAATTGTCTCATAAATTAAATAAAGTAATGACGTATTGCCCATCTCACTAGGTTTTAAAGGCCCGTGTTGAGATGGTAATTTAAGGAACGGTTGTTAACTATAATGCTATGAAAATGACATACAAATAATATATATCTTAATTTTTTTAGTATAATAAGAAAAAGGCAAGTGAAAAGACATTCATACAAAGTTGGCATAAATGTAAATATGTTAAAAAATACTCCTGATGGATGTAGATATTGTGTTATTTCATCCGCCATGCTAGGGATGTCCCTGTGTTATGGCGGGTGAAGTTAACAGATGATGTTATAATAGGTAATCAATGATTTTTCTTTTAACTTTTAAAGGAACTTTTTTTATTTGTTGGAATTATATATTGAAGTTAAAAAAAATGATTTTAAACCAAAACTTTTTTCATTTGATTTAAATATTTCTATTTGGCACATGTCTTTAAGGTGATCTCACACAAAACTTCTGCAAAACGATTAAATCACTATATATCCATAAAAGTAAAGTGAAAAAAATTACATAAATTTATTGCATCGACCAAATTTAGCGTTTGGATTTTTTTCATTTTCCATTTTTCAAGATCATACATTTTTGGTTTGTGTTCAATTTCATGCTCTTGATCGGAAACAAATGCAGTTTTTAATTTAAAAGAATCGTGTTTTCCCTTTGGTTCAAAGATATTAGTATACAACTCGGGTTTAATAAAAAAATAAATGGAAAATATTTGTTTAACCTTAAGAATATGCTTCGTGCTTTATCTGAAAAATATCAACAGATGAAGGTCTCTTCATACACAATATGTATGAAGGTAGGTACAACTATATATAACTCCCTTGAAAAACGGTATTTTTTTCTACCTACCTAACTCATTTCTGGTCTGGCCGATTTGTGTATTCTGTACGCAACGATATCCGCATCGTTTATCCCGCTCATATAGGCAGTAGGCACGGGAAAGGGGTGATAAAGACACGACATCCCAAGGCCTCCAACAGCAGACAGTAGACAGCGAGCTACCAACGGCCTTATCAACCAGTAGCGGTTTTCTTAAATTAACTTTTTTTAAATTTGCTCCATACAGAAGGCCATGAGGTAAATAATTTCCCTCGTATTTATAAGTAAGCAATTTCCTATTGTCACCTTAGGGGATACTGTGTGGAGGATCTTTTTAAGGTAAGGAAGGAGAGAAGTGAAGGGAAGGAAACATTTATGAGGGGCGGGTAGGGATCTTGAGGTCAGCGTGCCCAGGAGTAACGTTTGAAGCCTGTATGAAAATCAGTTATTAGGTGCGTAATTCAGAACGCACCTATGAACAGATAATTAATTCCTTTTGGATATTTCATACTAACAATAATAGAGAACCAATAATATATTTAGGTACGTTTTTCACAGAGCTTTTTTAAAAATTTGAAAGAGTTGTAAGTTTTGGATGAAATAACATTTTTTTGTGCGCCTCGGATGAAAGCGACTTAAAATAAATAAGACATTGTTATTGCTTGAACAAGATATTTTTGGTGCTTTATTATTATGTATTTAGTTTTAAATGAAATCTTTGAAAATGTGAAGTAAAACTGTTTATGATTGAGTTCAAAATATGGAGATCAGGAAAGATTGTTAGGCTAAGATTTTAAAAAAGGAAATTTGTGATAATTTGGGCATGTAGTGTGGATGAACGAAGAAATGAGTGTGTGGAGAATATATGACCGAATGTAATGGAAGATAAAGTCGCGGACAACCGAAAAAGTCATGATCGGGTCATGTCAAAAATCAGAATAACAGATGAGTATGTATAAGACGATGTGAATTTTGTTCCCAAATATATATTTATTTGTGGATGTTCTGGCTCCGAAGTGAAATATTTTTTTGATAACCTTATTTTGAATTACCTGTTATTCATTTATGTATGTTTCACATGCGTTTCTCCAGATTTTACACGAGTAATTTAAATGTGAATGTACGAGGATATAATATCATCCTTTTTTTATTTATTTTGTAATAGATATGATAACCGGCCAAATACGCTAATTAAGGGAGTGATTTTATCTAACAACTTAAATATGCTGTTTAATTGTCAAGTGCTTATCAATGCACAGCCCTTAATATAACATTGTTCTTTCGGCCATATTTTCACTTATTTTTTTATTTCCTTTGTTTGATTTGGTAGAGCATCGTAGAGTTTCGTAACAATTTAATAATTCCCTGTCCAAACAATGTATTCAAACAGGGAATAACCAGATACGTTTATAGATTTTCACTGCCAAAAGCATTTTCGTTGTTTGTTTTTGGGGTGTTATGCCGTGTTGTGCTACCTCCTTCTTTAGCCGACGTTTCGGACAGCGTTGCAGTGTCCATCATCAGGGCAGATCCAGCAGATCCGTCGATGTGAAATTGTGTGCTTATTTACTTGGAAGCGATACCGTGCCGTCAGCTTCAATTTACTACGAGCTGGTAGGTTTGTCAGAAGAAAGTAAATAAGCACACACTTAACACAACAATTTCACATCGACGGATCTGCCGGATCTGCCCTGATGATGGACACTGCAACGCTGTCCGAAACGTCGGCTAAAGAAGGAGGTAGCACAACACGGCATAACACCCCAAAAACAAACAACGAAAAAGGGAATAACCAGTATATTTGGGCTTAATGCCCTGGTTTAGTAATTATGTTGGGCGGGTGAATTGCCTATTCCATAAAAAAAAAAATTATGTTGGGCAGTGGAGTATTCATATATGTTTTTTTTTTAGTTTTAATTTTTTTTTAAATTATAGAGTTTTGTACATTTACATAATACTTATGGCAGTAAATATCTCAAGCTATCCCCACAGAATTTAAAACGATGTTTTATGAATTCATTTTTCCTATATAAACTTTTAATGAACCCTTGGTAAGAATGACCACGAACCGCCACTGGTGAAAGTAACTAACTCGAGCACGCATTAATAATACACACTTCACGAGTCAAGTCGCGAGGCAGTAATGAAACGAAGATTTACTAGGAAATGATGGTATTAGCAGGAGTGGGCCGACATCTAATATCCAACTAGCTACAAGCCCTTAGCGCGGCCCGTTCACCGCTCAGTGCTCACTGAACTGCGGAGAAATATCTCCGTTGAGGAACTCATTTATCATTTTAAGGCAAAACTAAAATAACATTCCTCCAACTAAACGGCGATGTAATTTCATGGCTTTATGAAAGTTTAACTTTCCCATTTATAACTTCATTTGCTGTCCCTTGTTTCGCGCAATTCAAACTTAGGACAACGTTTTTTGTTTCGTTTTGTTGTGCAATTTTGAAACGACTCGGAGTTGCCTTTGCTCGCTAGATAACCTCTTGTGATGTTTAGTTTATATTTCTACAGTAGTACCTATCTAACGGTTGAGTTATCACTATCATACAGTATTTTTCCTCCTACTAACTTTCTTTCTAAACTAACATTCTTCTATATAAGTGAAAATTTACACAAGCTTACTACATGAATTTTTATTTCAACATGTTTTCAGATACATTTATATAAATCATTCTACTGTTTAAGTCACCCATCTGCGTGTGTGTGTGTGTGTATGTTTGAGAATGAATGAGTGCTTGCGTGAATATGTGTGTGTATACATGTCTGTGTGTGTGTACATGTGTGTGTGCGTGTGTAGGGAAGGGGGTTTGAGTATGTGTATGTGTGTGTGTGAATGTATGTGTGTGTGTGTGTGTATGTGTGTGTGTGAATGTATGTGTGTGTGTGTGTGTGTGTGTGTGTGTGTGTGTGTGTGTGTGAGAGAAAGAGAGAGAGAGAGAGAGAGAGAGAGAGAGAGAGAGAGAGAGAGAGAGAGAGAGAGAGAGTATGTGTGTATGTGTGTAAATGTGTAAATGTGTATGAGTGTAAATGTGTTTGTGTGTGTTTGTATATGGGGGGGGTGTGTGTGTGGGACAGAGTGTGTGAGTTTGTGTATGTGTGTTTGTGTGTTTGTGTGTGTGTGTGTGCGTGTGTGAGAGAGAATGTGTGTGTGTGTTTGTGTGTATGTGCGTGTGTGTGGGTGAGTGTGTGGGTGTAAGTGTGTGAATGTGTGGGCGTGTGGGTGTGCCTGTGTGGGTGTGAGGGTGTGTTTGCGGGTGTATGTGTGTGTGTGGGTGTGTGAATGTTATGTATTTATTTAAACACCCATAGAGCTTTTACATATAATGCAGTACATGTTTTTTTTAAATTACAATGAAAATAAAGAGTTAACAAAATACAGGTCACATAAAATATTTAAAAAAAAACAAAATGTAGGATGCATAAAATGTAAGAGTTGACACAAAGTAGGTAACATAGAAAATAAGTTAATTAAAAATAGATAATCTGCCAATATCCTCCACATCAACAATTATTAATTAAATTGGTGTTAATGAAAAAGTTTGAAAAAGTTGGCACATACGTCTTTTGAACTTTACCAAGTTCAATTTATTTTAAATTTTTCTTTATTCATTAAATCGTTGTTACATGTTTTGAGGATTTTACCACCACCATGCTAGGCTCAATGCACAAGCCCGTGTTGTGGTGGTCAATTCAAATACATCCATATTGTTTAAGTATTTGTTACCAAGACTATGTAAGCGATGTATTGGGGAATGCAAACTAGAGTAGGAATGAGATGTATGCATATAAAATGTTAATGTTTGTCTAGTTGTTCGTGTAGGTATATGTAGATTTATTAAATTCAGTACTTCACAACAATCGAATATATAATTTTAATAATAAGGTATCGTAGTAAATATCATAAAAGCATCGCGCGAGAAAGCTAATAACATCTCATTACAGTAATAGCTTAGCATTTAATTCACTTTAATAGTACTATTTCAAAAACCATCTCGCTTGAAATCTCACTCATAAAGATCACGCGTTCAATACATTTTCGGAGATAGATGTGCTACATAGAAATGGGATAGGTCTACGTCTTAATAATCTAGATCTAGAAGCTCTTGATATAAATAAAAAATCTTACTTTTTATTAAATAAACAATTAGATTTATCAAACAGCCATATTTTAAATATATTTCCGTTCTATACTTCCCCCACCCCTTACCAAAATTGGGGTTCTCTCTCCTTCTATTTTACCTTTAAACACTCTGTAATTTGGATCCGTTTTTAGATTTTCACGGCCAAAAGCATTTTAGTTGTTTGTTTTTGGGGTGTTATGCCGTGTTGCGTCAACGTCGGATCTGCCGGATCTGCCCTGATGATGGACACTGCAACATTGTCCGAAACGTCGGCTAAAGAAGGAGGTAGCGCAACACGGCATAACATCCCAAAAACAAACAACGAAAAAAGCTCTGTAATTTAATATATATATATATATATATTGTTTACACCCCTCATGAAGGAACAGGTTGAACCGAAACCAGTAGGTTAAAGATATATAATTCAAACAAGTTTTTGTATTATTATTACAATATTTATATTATGGAGCTTTTTCTGGTGTAATTGAAGATGTAATTTAATGAACTCATAATATTCCCTTCCTGAAAACGACGTATTTTCATTTATGGAGGTATTAATTTACATCACAAACATATATTAGATATATATTTATTATTAGATTATACTTTTTTGTTTATAGGTAACCATAATGGCTAAATTAGCTGAATTTAGTATCCATTACTTATAAATGAAAACAGTTAATTATGTACATCTGCCTCGACATTATACTTTAGTAATAGTACACGTAAATTGAATAATAATTTAACACAATCTCACCTTATAATAAAAACCTGAAGGTATTTGGATAATTATCATGTACCTACTAATAAATCATTTCAAAGTTAGCATCAATAAATCACAACTTAGTTTTGGGTTCGGAACTTGGCTATTTTCCTTGATAACCGATTGACCGAGCGACATCTAACGAGTAGTAATATTGTTGGAGAATGCAAATAAGGTTTTGAAGGACTTACATAGTTGGACTGAACTTTCGGAGTTGGGAATCTATTCGTAACATGAATCATATTTGGTATTGGACGATTGCAATATGGACATAATACTATAGTCTCTTGGTCAACCAACGGAATATAATGAATTTCTTGAACTTTCTAGTCCAGAGTCTAGAGGTCTAGTAAAAGTAACTTCATGAAACATAATTATCGCAATGCTAAATTAGATAAGTGTGAGCTTGGTGAATTTGGAAAATTGCTTTATTTTTATTTGGAAATGAAAATATTTTCCTCCAAAGGAAGACACACTATTATATCTGTAGGAATTCACCTACTTACGTAGCGGCCTGTCTGGTACTGCGCGCCTACTGACTACCTTCTGGAAAGAGCTCGGTTCTGCGGCACATTACACGTAGCGCTGCGCTGAAATTTCGGGAATCTTCCAGCGTGTGCACGATTTCGCCTGCCGTTCGCGTACCAGGCTCGGCCCTATATAAGGGCTCGAGTAAGCCAAATCCAGCAGTCGTTCTCACTCAGTCTTCGCTGCGACAAGCCGGCGGCCTAGCAACACAACTACGCAATCTGCGGTTCGGTCGGGAATAATATTACGCGATTTGTAAATACTCTTCATTTGTATATAGAGCATAATGTAAATACTGTAAATACATATCATCATCAATCATCATCCTAGCGTTTATTATTCCGACCTGCACGTGCGGAGATATCACGATCCACCGATATCTCCTCAATCAACCGGAGGCCCACAAATCTCCTCAACCTAGGAGACCCGCTCCTGCCTCTAAATATCAATTCCCTGATAACTCAGAATCATTCAATTTCAACACTCCTTTAAAAAGTCATTAAAAGCTATGAAAAAAAATAATTTACATTAGCCCTTAACCTAAACTAACGTAACCTATTTAACCAGTTTTTTTGTACGTTTTTCATCAGTGATTATGACTTTTCAAAGGAAGTGTGGAAGTTGCATGATTTTGAGTTCTCCGGTCACCGTTATATCAACTACTTGTGTTCGATTCCGCCGAAAAAATAGTTAGGTACATAATACAGCATTTACTTTGATGTGGTCACTTTTGTAAAATTCATTAGTTGGAACTTTAATTGGGTGTCTTAACTTTAGTAAAGTACAATTGAATCACTGATTATTAAAAGATTGTAAGTCCATAAAAGCACATTCCGAGATAATCAAAGAAAACTGTTTAAATTTTATCAGAAAATAAAAAAAGTGTAATTGGAAATCAAAACATAAAAATAAAACGCATTAGATATTTAAATATTTTTTTGATAAAAAAAATTCTACAAGTAAGAGTTGGACTGAGAGCGTTTTAATAACCAAGCAAAAAAATCCATTTTTATAATTAAACTAGCCGATATCCGGCATGCGTTGCTACGCCACTTAATTAAATAAAGAAATAGTTTCTACCTGCGTGTCCTTTCCCATTCGACCCCGTTCCCCTTCCGCTATCTCTTCCCCGCCCTAGTCCCCTTCCCCTCCCGGGTTCCCTTTTCATCTTCCCCGCGTTACCCTCCTCTCTCCCGCTGTCCCCATTCTCGCAAACCTCCCCCTTCGCGAATTCCCCTTCAACCTTCTCCGCCTTCCCACTCCCTCGTCCTCCCTCCCGCGAATCATCCCTCTTTCATTTCCTTCAGATTCCCCTCCTTCTCTCGCCTTTTTTCCCTGCCGCTAAACTCCATAAAATACCGTCATTGTTCAAACAATTCGAGTTTGCCCTATTGCAATTTTTTTTGTAAAATCATAACTCCAGAACTTACCAATATAGAAATATCGCTAGATTGAAACCTTTACTGGCATGTCCACAACTTACCAACTTTTTATCGCAATTGGATGCATAGTATAGGAAATATCTCTAAATATATCAAAGGCTCGAACTGTCAAACGTACGAAGTTAAAATAGTCGTTAAGTTTTTTGAAATTATCCAATTTTCTGCACAATTTTCTTAATTTTTATTTCCTTAAAAACCTTCTACCAAGTATAAGAAAACTTATAAAAAAAAGGTAAATGAAATATGTAAAGTCGTTCTGAAGTGATGGCGTGACCAGGGGAAACCGGGATTCATTTTTATATATATAGATTGTTTAATCAAAAACAAAAATGTCATTAATGTTTTTGCTTTTTGCTGTTTCCCGGTTGATTATTTCATTGCAAAAATGGAACCGGTGGTTCAGAAAAATTTTGACATCATTTACTTTTTTATTTATTGGTACATATCCTTGTGAATAGGCAAGGATTCTTCAACATTTCTCACGTTCGCAAGGTAGTTTCTAGCCCTTCTTTTATGGACATGTAATTCTGCTTGATAAGCCAATGGTCTCTTTAATTTTATATTGAGTTCCTCGCTTGTAATGCAAGTATCAAATTGTGAATGTAAGGCTAAATGTCATGAAATATTTTTAATTAATATTCATACCTAACAACAGAAAGAGGGTGTAATTTTTGGAACATTTAAAACATATACATCACAGTTAGTCTTGAATCCCAGTACATAAAAATTCTTATATTGATTTTTAAAATAATCGTTGTCCAGGACTTGGTTGTTTTAAAAATCAACCGATTTTTCATTGATTTAATTTTATACCTCAGATGTGAATGGCAGACAATGTTTTTGTGTTTAATGGTAGATCTGAGTCTAAAGAAAAAATTAAATGAAAATTTTAATTTGTGGACTTAAGTATCTTTTAATAATCAGTGATTCAATTGTTCGGGCATAGCTAATAATCATTTTAATTAATATTACCTGCATTCATTCCATTCTATTGTCTTATCCTAGAAGAGAGATTTTGATCTGACCGCAGTATCCTTTCTGCCGTGAAATTCTGTGTCTTATGTTATTAAGAGCGTTTCATTGTTGATATCAAGCGACGTGCAACAAGGAGTAAATACGGCGTGCGCAAGGTTTTGTAGATCCACGGGAACAAAGGGGAGATACATAGTTAAGATCGATAGACCAGCGACTGAGAATAAAAGTTTTAAAATGCTTGCAACCGTACAGGGAGGTACCAATGAGAAAGATCAATTATTCCCTGTATCAATTTTTTTTATATCGATTTATTTCACTGAAAACTTGCTTTAATACATACCTACCCACATTCAATTAAGCAATAAAAATGCTCAAAACGCACGAAGATAGATTATTAAATATCGTGTACTTCTTGTAAGTATTTTTCGATCGTAAGTATTTAGGTATGATTTTTCAATAATGTCTAAACAAAATAAGTGTGTAAAAAAAATTTTAAGTATGTATTTTTGCCACAAAGCACGTTCTCGGATCTATTTTTTAATGATTTTAATTTAACTAAAATTAAAATTCTAAAAAGTGTCTTTACTAGATTATGTTTTGGTTTATTTTGTTGTATGATTATATGATTTGAAATTTGTGTTGTTTAATAGAAACTATCAATTGAAAATTGAACAAATCTGCCAACGACCAACGGTATAACCTTAGTATATTAGAGATACAGATAGTTTTTCAAAATTTTAAAACTGCGTGTACCAGATAAAATAACAATCTTTCAAAATAAATCTATGTTTTTTTGTATAAAATAGTCAATACGTCTAGAATTTGATTTAAAGGGGATTAATTTCCGGTATTCTCTAATTATAAACTCTTAAGGTAAGATTTTTCAATACTCTAGTGGCATCCTCTCACAGTTTAATTTTCACTCAGAAACATGAACCGAAGTCTTACAGTTTTATAAATTTTATGACATATGGCTCTTTAAATAGAGTATAGAGCTCATTGTATGCACAAAAATTCATTTTCTAGAACCGGTCCTACGCCTACGCCTCAAAAATTTTCTTTCAAAAACGCCCAGTGCTCGCTCATTCCTCTTACTTAGTACCTTTATATATCTATAGATTTTCAAATCAAATTTTAAATTCTTTATTTATTAAGCGCTCCGCTGACGAGTCAACTGAAAACAAACTAAAACCAGCTGGTTTCCATGTCTTGATTGGTCAAAAAGCTTGTTTAACCATAGACAAAGAACAATCAGCTGGCAGCGGGCAACTAGCAACGGCCGGCCACGGCAACCCGCAGTGCAAGTCGCGAGTCACCGCGTTACCATTGAAAACGGAGTTTTGAGTGATTGTGTAGTGTGCGGGCCATCACATTGTCATACAAAGACAGTTGCCAGTTGGCAGTTTTCAGTTGCCTCAGTGAGCGGATCGCCTTAATATTGTAAAATTGCCTGCTGACAAAGTGCGTTGGCAGAATAGCGGGTGCTTAAAATTTATTTATTTTGTATACAAATTTAAAACAAGTGTTTTTTTCTTGATCAAATATACCTTTACATGTAACAAAAGTTTCGTGAACGAAAATAAATTTTTTCTTTGAAAAACACTTATTTAAAAAAAAACTCGGATGGACCAGACCCTTAAACAACCTTAATTCCTCTTCGACAGGGTGCAAATGCTTAACAACACGCCAAAAAGATATGTGCTTTCCTTTCTACCAAGTGACGATACCTCTTTATAAGTGACGATTAGGTTTATGGATTTCGCAATTTATTGTGAGCTTTATTTATTCAAGTTCGCTCATTTGTGCTATAAATATAGCACGCTGCTGCAGTGACAAAAATAGTTACTTCCGAAGTAACAAGTGTCATCTTAAATCAACACAAAGGTGGAGTTCTTTCAATGACTTCGTCTCGCGAAAACTTTTGTTTTGCAATGTTTTCTAACGTTGCGAAAACCTTTATATTGTCAATTTTGTGTGATACTGGCTTCCACGCTTCTCTAAAGATTTCAATTGAAAATGTGGATACCTACTAACAAATTCTTCTCCACGTTTTCTAAAGCTAGGATTTAAAAACATAATTATGTACGTAGAAACAAACTATATTATTGCAAAATCGATGGTCTGATGTCACAATTTTTCTCAAATGCAAGTTATAAGTTATCCCCGACTTCTTATTCCGTCCACTTGTACATTCTATATAGTCAACTGACATTCCTTTCTTCATATTTCGGCTCAACATATTCAGAACACAGCGTATAAAGTTGAAATTAAAAATACCATGGATTTACAAAAGTTTAAAAAGCACATCAAATAATGGCTAACTAAACATCAAGAAGAGGAACTAATTAAAATTATTAAGTAACCCAAACGCAACCTACAGATAATAAACACTTTTTGCTTTATTTATTTATATTTCGTGGAAACCAACAACAATGATGAGGAAATCATGATCAACACCATACAACAACCTGCAGTCCACCTCGGAACAGGAATACCTAGTGAGGAGGACGGAGGATAAAATACTTCACTTTGTATTCTTAATTTATTTAATATTGTATTTTAACTTTAATTTGTATTGTCATTAAATAAAAAATAAAAAAGGCTTACGTCACTTATTTCACGCCATTGCATTCATGTCGGATCATTCTCATTATTTTAGAACCCGCATTCTGAATTACTACCAACACCGAACACTTACAAGTGTATCTTTATTTTTAAGCTAATCTATATAGTAATTTTTTTGAAATTACTTCCATCGAAAAAATTGCAAAGATTGCTGCAAAATTCATTAAAACATATCTGGTTCTATTTCTTATATCATACACGGAGAAAAATGTTATTCTAAAATACGATCATTTTATTCGTAAAACGGTTAAAAACGGGACTGAAGTTCTTAGGAACAAATTAACAGCGTTTTAATGTTTATTTGCGAGAAAATGTAAGAATAAACTATCATTATTAATTATTAGAACAAATTTCGTACGTATACTGACAAATTATTCTTACATTTGCCCGCCAATAAACATTAAAACCCTGTCAATTTGTTCCTAAGAACTTCAGTCCCGTTCTTAACAGTTTTACGAATAAAATGATCGTATTTTAGAATAACATTTTTCTCCGTGTAGGTATGACATAATTCACAGTTTTTCGCTACTTAAGACATTTACAGAGATATTTTTGCCCTCTTTTGAATATGTTGTATTTTATTAAACATTTTCACAATAGTCGCTTTCTCCGAAAAACTATAATCGATTTAATATTAGCAAACTCCCTCTATAAAGATGACACACCCTGTGGGAGATAATTTCACTCGGGGCATCTTGTCTTGAGTTAATACGAAAAGAACATCCTACCGCTCCGACTAAAAACAGTGAAAAAAAACAGATATGAAAATTCCATAATTCACAGCTAGCCTAGTTTTCTTTAACATTTTTTCAGGGTATAATAACAAACAAATGTCCAAAAATAGGTGCAAACTTCTCAAAATTCTCCCAGAGAATTTATAGTCACATAAAAATATAAAATTCAATCTTGCTTTGAAGCTATGTATCTTACCCTCATTGTGACGCATTCTCCACGCTCAAAGGAACGTACCTCGAGGCGTATTCTTTTATTCGTAAAATAGTATCAATGCCACTTGTGTCCTCCCTCATTAAGGTTGTATGTTTATAAAGGTATTCTTACTTCAAAGCTCCGTGTAATGAAGCTCGTAATTGCCCAAGTCGATCGCGAATGTCGAGAATGATAATAATAATTTATCGCGAATATGAATGAACGTGTACGCAAGAACGTCTCTCCCTCTCTGGTTTCAATCCTGGGATTGGTTTGCAGCAATTTCCTCTATTCTTCTCTTCTATTCTTCCCTGTCTTGTGCGGCTCTTTTGAAGTCTGCATGTGATGAGCAGCGCATGTCCACCAGCAGGTTCTCCAGGTACTCTCGGCGTGGGCGTCCCCTAGAGTTTGTCCCCTCGGTCATACCCTCCATTATGGCATGCAAGAGGCCTTCTTGTCGTATTATATGGCCGATCCATCTTGCACGCCTTTCGGACAAGGTCCTGAGCAGGTGCCTTCCTCCTTCGATTCTTTGGAGAACCTCCTCATTTGTAATGTGGTCTTTCCAGGAAATTCCTAATAGTATTCTGTAGGACCACATCTCAAAAGCCTCTAGTCTCCGTTTATCTCTTTCGGATAGGCACCATGTTTCGCAACCGTACATCAAGATCCTCCATACATAGGTCTTGATATGGAGTATTCTCAGTTTTAGCTCTTTATTATTCGATTCTATTATTTTCGACCTTTTATTGAATGCAAGCCTAGAAATGGAATAAAACAATATATGCGACTTTTATTATCATGGCAGCACCAAGTAGGTACACCGATTTTAAAACATATCATAAGTAGATTCAAATGTGAGGTAACGTTGGACTTCCGAGATTGGTATAACTATTTTTTATAGCTTAGTCTATAATTCCACTTCAACGAACTCTAGATCTCGGATATGATTTGAATTTAAGTATCGTTCATCGTATCAAAATTGTGACTGTTTAAATAAGATCAGACAAGCAATCAAAATAAATATATTAACAAAAAAATATTATAATTTAACTGAACTGCACGGAAAAAATTGTTATTCTAAAGTACGATCATTTTATTCGTAAAAACGGTTAAAAACGGGACTGAAGTTCTTATGAACAAATTAACAGGGTTTCAGTGTTTATTGGCGGAAATATCTAAGAATAATGTATTTGTATACCTACGTAATTTCGTACGTATACCAACAAACATTTTCCCGCCAATAAACATTGAAACACTGTTTATTTGTTCGTAAGAACTTCAGTCCCGTTTTTAACCGTTTTTACGAATAAAATGATCGTATTTTAGAATAACATTTTTCTCCGTGTAGTAACTGAAAAGTCAAATGTAATTCCAAGATAGTTGGAATTGCAGTTATATCATAACTAAAGTAAGGAAAAAGAAACAGAAGTTGGTTGGTTCAAATAAGCTAAAGATTAAATAGAAATTATCTGATATTCAGATGTGGTCACCAAATACGTCTAAATCCATCGCACGCAACCGAAATTTCGCCAAGGCGATATTGAGAGTCTCTACATACAGCATTTAAACTAGTTGGGTACATAGTAGATATTACAATGACTGGCAGGCCTAGATTTGAACCCGCGACCTTTGGGAATCGAGGAACCGTACAGTACCAAACAAAAGATTTTTTCATCCCGTAACTCAAAATATACAATGTGCAATCATTTAAATATCAAGAAAATTGTATTATTGACTGTATTTATTTACAAGATCCAATAACATAAATGTTTTATTCAAAGTTAAATTTTCGCATTCTTTTTAAATCCAATTTACTATCTCTTGACAAAGGTATGGCACTCAAACACAAAGCACTGTCATATATTATGTTCACATCTTGTTCGCATAAAGTATTTTGACTTTATGGTAATCTTGGAGTGGAACATCTGTAACTAGAAGACGATGATTTATTAGCGAGAACCCTTTATAGTCTCCTCCACACAGACATAAATCACAACCGTGCGAAGAATAGGTCAAACTTTGGCAATTACTTATATACAACGAGCCAACCACCGCGCGAGGAACAACAGTAAATTTACACCGAAAGCTGAAATCAAGGTGTTTGGTAAATTATACGAAGCGTTCAAATTTTTGTTGTAATTTAAAAAAATGGTTTTGAAGAGATTAGTAATTTTAAGATCATCAAACAGTACTCTTGTCGCTATTATACAGATACAGGGTGTTAAGCATCGTACTTGAGTGACTTTAACCAGTGATTCCCGACATTATTTGGAGTAAAAAATGTTAATAAAATTTTGGTCTCCGGTAACTTTTTTGATGAGATTTTTTCTTTTTTTTCAAAAACTTTTTCTTCAAAGTCAAAGAAAAAAAAATTCTTCCCTGTCACTGGTCTCTAAGCCAAGTAACCAACCAACCCCTCACTCCGCTCCTAACTTCCCAATACCTACTGATTTTTATATTTTGTAAAAAAAAAAAAAAAGTCACCGGAGACAAAAATTTTATTTACATTTTTTACTTAAAATAATGTCAGGAATCACCGGTTAAAGTAAGTCAAGTACAATGCTTAACACCCTGTATACTAACTAACTAACCTTCATGCCGTTTTCCGCCGGTAGCCATAGAAGACAGATTGCAAACAACTCGGTTTTGGCGGACACTCCTTTCTTCATTCACATTCATACATCGTCTCACATATACTCTTACATTATTCTGACTGACTTGACCCGACTCAAGTATTCGGTTCATCTGTTTTTCTTGGGCTTCCCCGGCTTCTTATACGATACACTTCGCGTCATATGTTCTCCTTACAATTCTGTCTTCGTTTATTTACTCTACATGCCCAAACGATTTCTTGGTCAGCTTTGTGAATCTCCACATTTCATACATGGTTTTCCACATATATCATACATGTTTTTACATTCTATATATCACTTTTACAATCTATTCTATTTTTACAATCTGTCTTCCTTACTGTCATGATGTGAAAATTTAATCTAAATGGTGTTAGAAAAAAAAAAAAAACACACGATTTATTTAAATCAAAAAGTTAACCGCAAAGTATGTATTATGATGTATATTTCTATCAATGTATTCCATTTCCAATTCATTTTACTGTAATATCATTTTAATATATGTATGTAATATAAGTTTAATAACCTTTCCTGTGATTTGTAAGATCAAACTCTTTAGAGAATTAATTCACACTTCCAATCAACTGCCTTTTATTGTATTGAACCTAAAATGTAATTAACCTTATATTCAAATAACCATGTTTGTATACAATTTATGTAACTCTGCGTCTGTCTCGACACAGGTTTACCCTAGTGAGACAGGCATTGAAAAAAAATAACATGTAATTATAATTAAATAATAAAAAATAAAAAAAAATAATTCAAATGAACAATTCAATTTGAACATTATTTATGAAGTTTGTAATTTTTTTATTAAGTACTAGCTGATACCCGGCATGCGTTGAAATGCCACTTAAATAAAGGTATTGTTACTCCGTACGTGTCCTTTGTCGTTCCCCTTCCGCCACTTCTTCCCCACCCTCGACCCCTTCTCCTCCCGCGTTTCCTTTTCACCTTCCACGTGTTCCTCCTCCCACCAACTCCCTCCCCTTAACCACCACTCCTTCATTCTCCTCCACCCCACTTGGATTCCCTTCCCCCTCCCGTCTTTTTGCTGCCACTAAACTCCATAAATACACAATTTTTTTAAATAACTCGTTTTTTGATAATAAGTATTTTCAATAATGTCTAAGCAAAATAAGTATGTATTTTTTTTTATATTTTAGTTTGTAAGGCCGTAAATAAACAGACAAAATGAAGTATTTTCGTCACGTTTTCGGATTTTTTAAAAATGTTTTTATTTGAACTATAATTAAAATTCTGAATAGAAGCTTTACTATGAGCCATTGACCAGCGGATGAGAATAAAAGTTTAAAAACGCCTGCAACTGTATAGGGAGATACCGACGAGAAAGATCGATTATTCTTATAAGCAATAATTATTAGCCTGAAACACTCATTAATATTGAAACCTCTCCCGAGAAAAGATATAGGGACTCGAACCCGCACCCCTCTGTTTGCCGGACAGGAGCTCTACCATTAATTTAAAAAAGTAATCGATTATTCCCCATATAAATTTTTTTAAATTAAAATTTTTATTTTAAACTTGCAATAACCTACATTCAAGTAAGCAATAAAAATGCTCAAAACGCACGATGATAGATTATTAAATATCGTGTACTTCTTGTAATATTTTTTAAAAGTATTTTTGATCAAAAGTATTTGTGATTTTTCAATAATGTCTAAAGAAAATAAGTGAGTTATAAAAGTTTTAAATATTTTAGTTTGTAAGACCTTAAATAAATAGAAAAAATGCGGTATTTTTGTCATGAAACACGTTCTCGGATTTATTTTTTAATGATTTGAACTAAACTAAAATTACAATTTTGAATACTGTGATTATGTTTGATTTATTGTGTTGTATGATTAAATTTTTTGAAATTTGTGTTGTTTAATAGAATCTATCGGTTGAAAATTGAACAAATTTGCTAACGACCAACGGTATAACCTTAGTATATTAAAAATACACTTAGTTTTTCAAAATTTTAAAACTGCGTGTACCAGATAAAATAACAATCTTACAAAATCAATGTATGTTTTTTGTAAAAAAGTGTCAATTTAAAAAGGGCTAATTTCCGATATCCTCTGGTAATACCGTCTTAAATTTAAAATTCAATTTCTCCGAGTACGATAATGAAGACCTCTAAGAGCAAAGATTTTCGTCAGATTAAAGTGGGGAATTGCCTGCGCCATGTAGCGAGTGAGATCTCTGCCTGATAATACGGTTAATATGAATAGTTAAGAAAGTCACAGGTTAATGCAGATATACCGGAGCAAGTCAGGAGATGGGAGGAGAGATAGTGCGAAGTAATTTAATACGCTTAGCACTATCGCTAATGCTGCACTGTGGAGTCTGGTGGTAGAGAGTGGAGATACAAGGTAACGGCACCCAACACCATTCACACTTTGCTTAAACTTGTTAGATTGTAACTAGAAATTAGATTTGAATAATTTATTCCCGAAGAAGAAGATAACACTAATAATCTATATGAACCCTGGCGTTCTTCGTACGTTAGTTTAGCTTTAGTTTTATTAGCTTAATAGGTTCATAATCATAGAAGATTACTGACATGTTTCCAAGTGAAATTGAACTTAATCCGCTACACTGCCGAACCCTTTACGCTTTAACTATATACCAGGGATGTTACAGATGCAAAAAAATTGACATCTGCGGATGCGGATTATTAGAGGTTCACATCTGCGGATGCGGAAGCGGAATTCTGGATTTGTTAAAGATATTTCAATTTTAAGTACATAAATATATTTAAAATGTTTTTTTTAATTTATTTTTATTATTTGATTTTAATCTTGTCACCAATGTGTGCCTTCCTACTGGTTAGTGAACGAACGAACTAAGTTCTAGTTGTTAGTGCGTTCAATGAAGATAGCAACTAGCAAACATGCGGGAGGCACGTGCTACTCTGGCTCCACCCACTTTATTTACACAGTGTTACTTGTAGCAGATATGAATCGGCATCCGTAAAAGCTCCGCATTACTTGATGCGGATGAATACGTCTGAATTAATGCGAATATTCCGCATTTGCGGATGCGGATGCGAAAATCCACCCCTGCTACATACGTGCCCTATTATGTTTTATTCAAAGAGCATGATTTATTTTTCAATTAAAACACTCCTAAGCTTTTCACTTACACTCCGGTAATATTTCGGCAAAACGCCGTTATTACTATACCTGCTCATCTCGTTGTATTCCCTAATATTACCATTTATTTATGTACACAGGTTTATTGAACACGCTATAACTTATATTAAAATCGTTCAACGGACAGCTTACATCATTGTCACTTTGGCTCCACCCACTTTCTTTTTACACAATGTTACTTATTGCAGATATGAATCCGCATCCGTAAAAGCTCAGCATTATTTGATGCCGATGAATTCGTCTGAATTAATGCGAATATTCCGCATTTGCGGATGCGGATGCGAAAATCCGTAACACCCCTGCTACATACGTGCCCTATTATGTTTTATTCAAAGAGCGTGATTTATTTTTCAATTAAAACACCCCTAAGCCTTTCACTTACTAACACTCCGGAAACCTTTCGGCAAAACGCCGTTATTACTATACCTGCTCATCTCGTTGTATTCCCTAATATTACCATTTATTCATGTACGCAGGTTTATTGAACACGCTATAACTTATATTAAAATCGTTTAACAGACAGCTACACCATTAAATATCATCCCTGTCACGGCAAAAATAAGTAGTTAGTAACTTGTTAAAGGATGTTTTGGTGGCGATAGTGAAAATGGTTCCATTTTTTATGGATTAAGCACATTTCCTTTCTGCGATGATAAATTGGTCCCAGCGAGAGCTAGTACGGACGTCATCGACGATGACTTGAACGATGCTGTGTTACATAGCAGAACGGATCGAACCGTTTTGATAGAACATAATAGAATTTACATTTTTTTTAATACAGACATATTATAATCTCAACATAATCACAAACATATACTTACGTCAACCCCAACAGCTAGCTCAGTCATTATCTCGGGGTTCTCGTGTTTTTAGTTCGATTGGGAAAATTCGAGATAAATAAGGTTCAATAAATAAAACGATCTCTTTTGCTATGTAAATATTTGTTAAATTATATTTAGCAAAATGACTCGACGGATTTTAGATTATTAAGTCAAAGCCAGAATAAAACAATTAACGAATATTATAGTACGTTACCTTGCGTGGTTGTTGTCGTGGAAAGCAGATGCATTTGTCCCTCTGTCGATTTCTTCTATTGTTAAACACGTGTGCCAACACCATGGGATTTGAAAGGTACCCGAGATATGCCCTCTTTAACATGAGTTAAATATGAAACCCCGAGACACGCGCAGGACCACTGATTCTAAATCTGGTAATATCTAGATCACTTTAACTATATTTACTTTTCAAAAGTTCAAACTTATTTGCAAAGCAATACTCGAATTCTAAATAAAGATGGCAGACAACCGCCCTTTTTGAAAGCTGGACACTGAAGAACCCTCTCGCCCTTCCTTGCCGGATAAGCTCGGCTCTCCTCCCTAGCCCCCACCCCAGAAAACGGTAAAATCCGTTCAACGCAACCTTTAGGTTGACCAGTACGAAAAATATTAATTTCATAAAAGTACCTGACTTAAATAAATTCTCCGGGGTTACCATATGAATAAATTCATTACATAACACATCCCCGAAAACACCAAGAAAAAACCGCCGTAACCACGAAGGTTTTTTTTTTATTATTTATTTTTTTTATTTTTCAAAACCCATCCAAGAAAACTTTTCATCAAACTACCCAAAAACGTTGTCCGCAAAAAGATTCAGCGTTAAAAAACCTAGGCAACAATTTTACATAATTTACATAAATGCAATGTACATGATATAACAACATCAACATCAATATATCGGAGGGAAAGTATCACAGCGCGCGGCACGTGGGAATCCACGGCTTTTAGGCCACCATAACCCGCGAGTAGTGAAGGATCCTTGTTCATCAGGGCATTTGGAGTAAGAGTCTCGATTCTCAGCAATAGAGGATCCGACTCAAGATGAAGCGAGAACATGAAATAAAAATTACAAAACAATTAGAAAAGTACGAAAATATATGCATTCATTATTCAGGCAACGAACAACAAACATTTACCAAAAACGACATAATAAAACACATGAGATACAAGACAATAAAACACATGAGATACAAGACGTTCCACAGAGAGTAAGCAAAACTATTTGAGTTGTGAATGAATTAGCAAAAGAGATCAACGGAGATAACTAAACACTATATGTCGCGATGCATACATGTACATGATAAGAACACACGTGTTTTATTAACAGTGGATATCCGCAAAGAAAGCAAAGACTGAAGTAAACGTAATGAGTAAGATAAAGAAAGGGACCCTTAGTGAGTTTGTAGAGCGAATGAACGAAGGAGCGTGTGCCAAGACCGAGTTGTCTGGCGGTCCATCCTCTCTGCCTACCCCTGCGGCGAAACGCGGTGATGGTTATTTGTTAGTAATTTTTTTTTTTTTTAGAACTCATTTCCCCCTTTTAACGGACAGGCGATGGTTCAAGTTTCAGTATCCGCCTTTTAACGACCCGGTTACTGGTTGAAGAAATGTTGAAAATTCAACATAAAATATCATAATCCTTTAGGGACCTACATTTAGCCAGGAATCTTATAAGATTCTGACGTAGGTATACTTAGGAGGAACACTTGAAAACTCTAGCTTGGAACATCAATGCTCCAACTAGAAAAATAAGGTCAGCTTGGAACAAAACATGCTTCCAACTAACAAACTACAGAATACCACTAACCTAGGACATAGCTATCATTCATTATTTTTTAATGATAACTTATACGAATACTTATTATAATAATAATTTAATAATTTATTTTTTTATAATTTATTTTTTTTTGGGTTAATGATAGTGTTAGTATAATTTATATAAGAATAAAGATACCTATTAGACTATGGGCGCCATCTTGTTTACCGGCTTACAAGCAACCAACCCTCAAATCAAATTTTCGAACTATTGACTACTTTAATTTCCGAGTTTAAAAGACAGATGAAGAGTTAATAGCAAATCGAAGCTTGGTACATATCAAATTCTACATGGATGTCGAATGATTCGAATGAATAGTCAAAAACACAAGTGTGGAGTGTATTTAGCCGCCTCCGGTTAATTACTCCGGAGCGCCTATGGTATAGAGTCTGTACACACTGTGTTCAAAGGGGCCCCTTTGAACACAGTGCGGAGTATTGTGTATGCATATGCGTGTTTTCGTGTATAGTTTCAAAATTAACAACATTATTTGACAACTTTTCCAATTGGATTGGTCGACAATCTAGATGGATTCCACTTAGACTTTCAGTCAGAAACAAATCTATATTGTTAATAGATTCTATCGAGATTCTATTAAGACTTGTAAATAAGTTCGTAACTCACCGCCAACGGATTTCGTTTCATTAAAACAACTAAAACTTATTGATTTCGTAAGCAATCAATATTCACCGTTAGCTGAAATAATTTCCAATGTAGGATAATCAGACCCACGACACTTCCCCCGTGAGAATATAATTAATCAAATACCGATCATAATCAACTATTTCTAAAATTCGTTATTATTCTTTCGTTTTTTTCTATTTAAAATCCAACAGGCTTTGAAATATGGATTTTAAACCTACAGCTTGAGAACTTGCAACTCTTGCAATACTCGTACGTAGTAGAACTTCGCTGGGAGTCGAACCCGTGAATGATCTTTGTACATTAAAATGGTATTTATTATTAACTAGCTGATACCCGTCATGCGTTGCAATACCAATTAAATAAATAAATTGTTTCTCCCTTCGTGTCATTTCCCATTCGTCCCCGTATAATTCCATAAAGTACACCAGTTTTCCCAACAACTCGCGTGACCTATTTAATTTGTTTTTTTTCCGAATTTCGTAATGCCAGAACTCTCTATACTATAACTATCCCGGGTATGCGCACATCATATTCCTGATGAACCGGATGAACGGTATGGCCGCGCATAACTTACAAACACACAACAACAAACGAACATTAATTTTCTTTTAACATATTAGATTTATACCCTCGACACCGGTGCGTAGTCGAGAAACACGCCAAATGCGCGCCTAACATATGTACACGAATGACATTTGTCACATGAGAACGAATCGCTTCTACAACTCATTCTTAAGTTCAACAGCTCAGCTGTCGAATGATTTCCCGGCCTTTGTGTTTCCTCCTTCCTACGACATGGGACTCTTTAAAACCTATGTTTACTCCATCCTTTCCTCAAAAAGACCCTCCACTCAGCATTTTCAAAGATTACGTAGGCCCTGAGGAAAGTTATTTTCTTCAGGGAGGCAGTATTAAAAACCGTTTCAATAATAAATAAGGCGATTACTGTTACCTTGAATTGTTGACTCCGGATTCGAATCGGTGCATATTTTATAATAGCTTTCTCATTGTCTATATTTATTAAAATATGTAAACATGCCTATTAAATGTTTGCGTGATTTTTTGACGAAAATGGCGCTATAGAATATGGTTTTCGGTCTTCTGAGAATCGAACCCATGAATACCTTTAAAATAAATCATTAAAATGATTTTTTCAAACTTCGCAAAATCACTTTGTGGCGTCATATTTAAAATAGTGGTTTAATACAAAGTTATTTGTTTTAATTTCATTAAAATGATCACCACTCTCTTAAAATACTAAGTTATATCGAATTAATCTTTATGTAAAATTATTATGAACTTATATATCAATTACGAGAGTCGAACTCGAAGTAATGACTAATTTTTTATTCGTTGCTGTGGCAGACTTAGATGTTATAGAAATATCCGTTGGATCTTAAAACTGAGATGTTCATTATTCAACTCCGTCATAACGTCACTTTCCAAAAAGAACGTTTCAATTTAATTTTATTTTACATCAACGAGATAAATTTACAAAGCGCTATGCGAAGACCAGGTACCTTCTAAGACCCTTTTTTGAAGTAATTTAGTTTTGTCGCCCAAAACACCATAAATGGCCGTCTAGTCTAAACAATAAAACTTTCCAATTGTCCCGGAATTACCCGGAATTCTTTGTATGTTGACCGACTCCTTCAAGTGCCTGTAATAAACGCTTTCTAAAACGGTACAGATTATCTTACAAGGCGGGTGGAAAATACGTCCATCGGGTTACCATGCAAGCGAGGCACTGTTTCGTTTTATACCTGACTAACCCAAGCCGATCTAGACAAATTCGGATTACAGACAGTCACCAAACATGCCTAAAATCATTTCAAGCAAAGGTTCGAATTAAAATCGTGATTTCACGACGTTCACTAAGGCAATACTGAGAGTATCTACTATCTGTACGATTCTTGTGCGATTGATTTATAAGCATTTAATTAAATCAGATCACGCATACAAAATGCTTTCACGATTGAGAAATCTTTCCAAAGATTAGCTAAAAGTTACGTCTCGAAATATAAGTTGTTCATAGCTGTGATCTACGCACTGTTTAAACCGAAATAATATATATTCAACCCGAAAGAATAGCTTTACCATGTGCTTTCATATCACCAGATAAATAATAATTCAATCACAAACAAATTTTACGTTTTAAAACGCATCTTGGCCAAAATATATCACGTTTCATTTTGGATTTGAAGCATTCCAATTTCTACCAAAACAAATTAATAACTGAACGTTTTTGAAGTAAAACTCGTGTTATTTTGAAAATGGCGGTCCATCGTGAACGCGTGGGTAAATTTAAAACATGGATACTAACGGTTTCAAAATGGCGTCGCGGAACACGTGTAAATTCAAAAATTCTAAAGCGGTAACAAAATATTACTAGGAAGAACATAACTACAGAATTTTTATACACATCACGACACATAATATAAAGTACGACACATAGATATAAATGGGAGTAAATTAAATATTATCTCGAATTTAGCCGCACGTTGGAAAGCGCCAGTGTTACATAACAGAACGGATCGAACCGTTTTGATAGAACATAATAGAATTTACATTTTTTTTAATACAGACATATTATAATCTCAACATAATCACAAACATATACTTACGTCAACCCCAACAGCTAGCTCAGTCATTATCTCGGGGTTCTCGTGTTTTTAGTTCGATTGGGAAAATTCGAGATAAATAAGGTTCAATAAATAAAACGATCTCTTTTGCTATGTAAATATTTGTTAAATTATATTTAGCAAAATGACTCTACGCTACTAGGAAAAAGCTTGAATCTCTCTGCGGGAACGAAAGACGGATTTTAGATTATTAAGTCAAAGCCAGAATAAAACAATTAACGAATATTATAGTACGTTACCTTGCGTGGTTGTTGTCGTGGAAAGCAGATGCATTTGTCCCTCTGTCGATTTCTTCTATTGTTAAACACGCGTGCCAACACCATGGGATTTGAAAGGTACCCGAGATATGCCCTCTTTAACATGAGTTAAATATGAAACCCCGAGACACGCGCAGGACCACTGATTCTAAATCTGGTAATATCTAGATCACTTTAACTATATTTACTTTTCAAAAGTTCAAACTTATTTGCAAAGCAATACTCGAATTCTAAATAAAGATGGCAGACAACCGCCCTTTTTGAAAGCTGGACACTGAAGAACCCTCTCGCCCTTCCTTGCCGGATAAGCTCGGCTCTCCTCCCTAGCCCCCACCCCAGAAAACGGTAAAATCCGTTCAACGCAACCTTTAGGTTGACCAGTACGAAAAATATTAATTTCATAAAAGTACCTGACTTAAATAAATTCTCCGGGGTTACCATATGAATAAATTCATTACATAACAGCTGTCATGTACGATCTCTCGCTGGGACTAGTATACTACATGTTGAACACATGACGTGAACTCATGTGAAGAATGTCCGTCATATACAAATTGGTGTTCCCGACAGTTCACCGGTGCAAATCGTCAGTTCTTCGAAGCAGCTTTTATTGAAATACCGGTAGAAAAGCAATCCCAAAGCTGTGAAAAGGCTGCAATCGCGCGCCTTTAATAATTCTTTGTTTTTTCGCATTTCTCACATCATTCATTAGGGAGCCCTTTACGGGTAGTTCGCTACGTTATTCGTACAAGTGGTTCGTTACGTTTGGTGACTTAGCAGTGGTGCCGGATTCATAGGGTGAGGTGTGTCTAGGTTTTGGCGATCAATGCGTTTACCCAGATATTTTTTTATACGAATACCGCACAAGAGTTCCAACTGCTCCCGTCTGGAATTAGTTTTAATTCGGAATAGTGGTCTTACACCAGGGCGATACTGTAAGATCACCATTCAGAATTAAAACGTTGCTTAAAATGGCTTTAGCCGTGTTTGGTGACCAGATCTGAATAGCCAGGTACTTCCCAACCCTCCTCCTTCCCATTTCCTTCCCCTCCACACTACCTTCAGCCTCACAACATACCCCAATTGGAGATGCTATAATCTCACTGGCTCCAGACGGGAGCAGTTGGGATTCTTGTGCGGTATTCTCATCATTTTTTTTTTTACTGTCCGTAGAGGATGGTCCCTGTGTCCATACGAGATACACGGTGCCATGTCAACTCAGAACCATCTCAACTCAACACCTCTTTAAAAAAGGTCGTTAAAAGCTATGAAAAAAAAAGAAAATAAAAATAACCCATTCCCTAATCTAAAATAACCTATTTAACCAATTTTTTCATATATATATTTTTTTAATAACTCTTAATGACTTTTCAAAGGAGGTGTGAATTGATTTTGAGTTATCCGGTCACCGAAATACACATACACATTAGTATTATGCCACCGCTGCTGTATATATAAGTTTTTAGAGTTAAGAGCGATTGACCAGCGGCCGAGAATAAAAGTTTAAAAATGCTTTCAACTGTGCAGGGAGGTTCCGATGAGAGAGATCGATTTTTTCCCGTAAGTATTTTTTGATTATAAGTATTTATTATTTTTCACTAATGTCTACACAAAATAAGTGTGTTAAAAATAGTTGAAATATTTTAGTTTGTAAGACCCTAAATAAATAGAAAAACTGAGGATTTTTTGTCACAAAACACGTTCTCAGATATATAATTTTAATTTAACTACAATTAAAATTCTGAAAACTGTGTTTACCAGATTATGTATTGATTTATTTTGTCGTATGATTATATGATTTGAAATTTGTGTTGTTTAATAGAATCTATCCTTTGAAAATTGAACAAATATGCCAACGAACAACGGTATAACCTTAGTTTATTTAAAAAAAAACTTAGTTTTTAGAAATTTTAATACTGCGTGTACCAGATAAAATAACAGTCTTTCTAAATCAATGTATTTTTTTTTATAAAAAAGAGTCACGACGTCTAGAATTTGATTTTAAAACGACTAAATTTCCGGTATTCTCTGGTAATACCCTTTTAATGAAAAATTTTTCCCATACCTATGTTCTTTTTAATATTAACAATTTTTTTTTTTTAATTTTTTTAATTTTTTATCGTCGAAGTCGAATAACACGTTTGAAACATGCCGGATTCATGAAATGCGTCTGTGTGTGCGTTTGTGTCAACATTAGCTGCGATACCTATACTCTAGTAGAAATAAAACCTTGCACTATTTTACGATACAATCAGCTTTCTGTTATAAAATTACCCCATTACTGAGTCCCTCCATCGGACACTGTATTCTTGTTTGCTTTTATAGTTAGTCATATCTCTCCAAGACACATATGGACATAAAACATGGAAAAACATACGAGAGAACAAACAAGTCTTTTCAAACCACTAACAGACTATTTCCAATGCATTTAATACGCTTCTATTTTATAATTTTCATCAACAGGCTTGAAGCACGTAATTAATATACATAAAGCTCATATTAAATAAAGCTTTTTGTTAAAAAAGTTGACTTCTCAGTCGCCACATGAATTTCTAACTTTGAAAAAGATAATTCAAAACAGAGATGGAAATTTTTATTTTTTTCCATTAGCTCCACGCAGGAGGCGTTCAGGAAAAAACTCCCTCAGGGCCTATTTCATCTTTGGGGATGCTGTGTGAAGGGTATTTTAAGGGAATAGAAGGGGTGGAAGTTCTGGGAAGCAAAAAAGTAAGATGAGTGGGTAGAAATCTGGGGGTCAATGTGTTCATCCCACCTACTGCGATGCAGGGTGAGGGGTCAAATGAGTCCAGTTGGAGAGGTCTACATTAGGTTTCCCTAAGCCAGTCTCTCCCTAAACCAGTAGGAGGGTAAACGCATTCACCGTCAAGACCCAGACAAACCTCACCCCCTGAACCCCTGCTAAGTCACCAAACGTAGCCAACTACTTGGGGTGACCTGTGGCAGGGGTGTCGGTTATCCAATAAATTGTTCCCAAATTAATTAATATTGCTTATTATTTTTTTATTATTATATTAGTTTTCGATTTTAGACCGGACCAGTTTTACATGATTGTGCCTTTATAAGAGTTACGTTAAATTTATATACGAGAGGCGAGTATTAAAGTCAAATAATTTAGTATATTATTTTTAAAAAAAACAGCACAAAATTTTTTGAGCGTTTGTACAAAAAACTTTGGACCGTTAAATATATTTGTAAAAGAAAATTACATACCTATACATTAACAGCGAACATATCAACTATGCAAGCAGAAAGAGAGATAGCTTTTTAAAGACAGCTTCATTTATGATAATTATGTCCGAATTGATTTTGTCCAAGAGCAAGATTACTCTCCCCATCGGCATGACCATTGGGAAGTTAGTCCTTAAGGCTGGGAGAGCATCATCATCAGCTTTCATGGAATGCATTTAGAAATGAATGCTGTTCATGGTAGCCGAGTTTTCAAACCATCCCCAAATCAAATCAGGGAACCGTCGCCCCGTGAACCATTTAATGGATGACCAACGCCTCTGCCATAGGTGACTTGAAATGGTTCTTGGACTTAGCAGAGGTAACTTAGCTTAAAATGAATTTATCAGTAGTGCACGGGTTAATCGGGTGAGGTTTGTCTGGGTCTTGGCGGCGGATGCGTCTGCCCACCTACTGCGTGGCGGATCGAGGAAGACTTGTTGACGAAGGCCTTTTGACCTCTCAAGCCGGACTAATTGGTGAATAAACAGAGTAATTTGTGTAGAAGTTATTGTTGATAATTAATTAATAATCAATAATAAATCACGATAATTCCCACGTACAGAAGTTGACATCCTCTTCATTTATACGTTATAAATCCCTTTTATGCTTAATAAATTAAAACTTTGATATTCTAAAATGTCCACGTTAACATGTTTAAAACGCTTTGTCGGAATAAATGTCTAGGTACATATTTTACCAACGGACAAAACAAAAACGAGTTAAAACAAATTCTAAATACATTCAAAAGCTTTGGGGATATTTTAATTAACTTTACAAAGAAAATAGTTTCGTTTTGCATTGGCTCTCATTGGCTCAAGCAATGAAAAAACAAAGTTTGCCGGCAATGAGGTCCTTACTTAGTATGGACACAACCTCTCTGGAAGCATTTATATTTGAAAGGAACTTCTAAAAGACATTTTGTATGGAACATTACGGGGCAGGAAGGGAAGAAGCGGACAAACTTATCCTTACAGTTTGGGACGAAAAACAAATTCTCCGTAGGAGAAAAATGAAAGGAAAGACTCTCCAATCTATGGCAAGTTTTATAGGCTGTGTGTATGAGGACCGAACTTTAACATGGAATTAAAACTTAAGTTGGTTATTAGTTTTTGGTTGAAAATCCGGGTATTAAAAATGCTTGTATAAACTGAAAACGGCTTGTTATCACCTACTAGTAATTTTCGGAGAACTAAAGAGTATTTTATTTATTTATTACACGCCTAATGGGATTTTATATTCTAGTTTACGAGTTAAGTATCACAGTTATTTTAAATACTTCAAAATTAATCTCAAATGCTTGCAAAATAAATTATCAACAATTAAATATCACACTTGAAACATGTAAAACCATGTAAACAAAAATTATAATAATTTCACTAACTATCGCGAAATGTTATAAATTCATGCAAAACAAAGGTAAAAACTAATATAGGGGACAAAAGACTAAACAATACTCCACGGTTTTATGCCAAACTTGATACACTTATTAAAAAACAAAATAGTGGATTTAAACTTTGGAAACAAAATCAAGGAAGTATTCATTTGACAAAGAAAACAATGAAGCTCGTAATACTGTCACAAACTATAGAAGATGCATTAAGAGAATGCATTAAAATAAAATATTATACGAAATCGATTAATGAAAACAAGAATAAGCCACAACGAACATGGAAAACATTCCATTAGATTCTATCAAATAGCTCGCGAAACCCAACAATAGCTGGTAAATCTCTAGTAATAAATGACGAAAAAGTAAAGAAACCAAAGGAGATTGCAACTGCATTTAACGCGTTTTTTCTCTCAGTTGGGGAAAGTTTAGCATCAGTCATAAAAACTTCAAAAACTGATATAAATACGATGTATACGAAACCTCAAGCAAAACGATATTTGAACATGATCAGGACAAATAAAGAGGAAATCTTACAGGTCATATCTAACCTTAAATCTAAATCTTGTGGATGACCTCGTATTCTTAATAAATCTCTCTCTATCAAAGGGTACCTTTCCAGATAAACAAAAAATTGCGAAAATTATTCCTGTACATAAAAACGAATGTAAAAATAAATGTCTAAAATTATCGTCCAATCTCTATACTTCCAGGTATTTCTAAAAAAGTTTAATGTATCATTAAAGAAAGACTATGGAAATATCTCGAACACAACAAAATTCTCGCGTCAAAAAAATTTAGTTTTAGAAGACGATCTAGTACTAAATGTGCAACCTTCGATTTTATATCAAATCTGCAGAAACATATAGATCACGGTGATTTTACGGCGGCAATATTTATTGATCTAATCATAACGTATTGATCGAAAAACTGAAACATTTGGGTATTGTTGGTACACCTCTGGAACTTTTCCGATCTAACCTATCAAATTTCATTTCGGCAGTAGAACTAAGAGGAGAAACGAGTGAATTAGGTAAAACATCATGTGGAGTACCACAGAGATCACTTTTTGGACCATTGCTTTTTCTTATCTACGTAAATGACATAACAAAGCGGGGTATTAGAGGAACTATACAACTTTATGCGGATGATACGGTAATTTTTTATACTAAACCTAACCTAGCGGAGCTTGAAACGGAAATGAATGTTGATATTTCACATCTCATAAGCTGGTTGAGAATAAACGAACTAACCCTTAACTTTAAAAAAAAAACAAACAAAAAATTTTAATTGTCTTATCACTTTTTGTTCTATCTTATATACTTGTATCCTTGTTTTTTCTTCCTTTACTTGTTTTCTCTTGTTGTTTTTTCTACTTAACCTGTCTTTAATTTAATTTTTAATTTTTATGCTGTACTGAATGTAAAACTTATATTTTGATATCAAAATACCCTTGTAAAATTGTAACTACTACCTCCTACCTACGAATTGTTAGTTCCACCTGTCCAAAAATGAGTTTTGTAACTCACCGGGATTGCTCTAGCAAAAAATAAAAACATCTAAAAAATATTAAAAAAAGATAACATAATATAATGAAAAATCAATAAAATGTTACAAAAAAAATAAAATACAATTTATTTGTAAAAATGATGAGAAGTCTCACATAAATCGATATTCAATTCAAACAAAAATTGCAGAAATTATATAAATCATTTTGTGTCTCGATTTATAATAGAATTGAAAAACAATATTTATACTGATTATTTTTAAGTTGAAATATATCTCTCAGATCAGAATATTTATTTCCGAAACTGAGAAGGAAAAGGGGAATTTTGATACGACAGTAAATTACGGCAAGACTTTTTGGGTATGTAAATGTTGATTAATTGAAGCATTTCAGGACACTCCATTTTGTAATTCAGTATTTTATTTGAAACAATTAAATCTGTGTTTATTCTTCTTTCAGTAAATTTTAATATAGACATTTTTTATCCAGTAGGTATTTGCAATAAATGTTTTCTACAGGAATGTGCAATTTATAGTTTATATATCTTAGGAACTTGTGTTGGATCATTTCAATGTTGTCGGAATGAATATTGTAAAAGGGAGACCATAATGTAGAGTTATACTCTATTTGGCTTCTGACAAGTGCAACATGACAAATGTGCCTAAATATTTATATAATAATAATAATGAATTTGCTTGATTTGCCCAATTTAAAAAAAAATTAGGCATAAATTATGAAAAATCATAGAAAAAAGTAAAAACATGACTTTACAGGTAATTATTGTCTATTTTTGGTTGCGTTAACACTGAGAAAATTCTACTACAAAGGTTCATGCACATACGGATTACACTTCAGGTTTAAAAAAAGAATAACATTGTAATGAAAACTAATAATATTAATAAAAATGAAATTGTATTGTTACGAAACTAAACCAGATCCCCATCCACAATATATTAAGATAACATAAATCGGGAAGGACTCAAAATTTGCCATTTCTTCAAAAAAAAGTTTTATTTTTAAACTATAATAATAATAGAAGAGAACGTGTAAAACGATCTGTATGAATGAGAATGAAACAAGGAGTTAGGAACAAAATAGAATTATCCTCTTTACCTACCCTTTCGCTTAGTTATTAATAGTAAGTTTTGAAAGACGGGAGAATATTTTTTTCGAAATAGATAGATCGATTTTAAGATTACAAAAAATAATTTTCATCACAAATTGTTTCTGTCAACATAATTTGATTACTACTTTAAAAATCCTGATTGATTCCGGAACCATCGTTCAATAGCCATAGCCATTTTTTATGAAACAATAGAATTTTATGACCCGTTAAGTAAACGAGAAACACGGGAGAAAAATTCTTCCGTAGGAATTAATCATGTGTAATATTGTAATAACGTAATTAACCTTGGAAAATGTTGATAAAGGGCGTTGTAGATAAACACAACGGCATTCTAATTCACATTTTGTAGGCTTAAGTGTAGCATAAATCACTTTTCATGCCCTTCCAAAATTAAACCTATGGCATCGTTGTTAGAATATAAAGATTTAAAAGCGACTGAAGCTTTAGAGAAAATCATAAATAAAATTTTATTTTATACCTTGACTTTCGGAATGTGGAAATTAGTTGAATCAGAAGTCGATTTGACTAACGAAAGAGCTTTAGATGAATTATATTTTCGACATGGAAGCTTTTGCGAAAACAGGCGTTCTCCATAATGCAGTCGTTAACATGCAGTAGTCTGTTGGTGGAGATCGCGTATTGGAGCTTTACTTAATTGTAAAAAACGATTTATGTTGATAAGACCAAGAAGAATGCGTAATAATTGAGTTATAGCTTGAAGTGGTTTTACCAGTTCGATAAATTTATATTTAACATTTTTACTTGTTACAAATAATTATTGACAGTAGCTAATGGATGGAGAGCATTGCGCGGCTAATCAAGAAGTTGACAACAGTCTACATAAATATTGTCGCTTACAACAACTAAAAATAACAGTGCCTTAGGTACTTGACATACTTACCTGCTAGGTACCTTTGATGGCCTCCAAGGTCGAGGGATAAGACTCTCGACTTGCAATCCGAAGGTCGCGAGTTCAAATCATTATAATTAATTAATTAAAAAATAAACAATATTATTTGCAGCACGTTCCAGAGTGGAAGATGCCATCAGTGTCACCATTGTGTAAGACCACCATTCAGAGTTGAAATATGGCTTTAGCCGTGTTTGGTGAATAGATGAGAATAGCCAGGTATTCCCTTATCTTCCTCCTCCTCCTCCTCCTCCTCCTCTTTCCAATCTCCTACTCCTCCCCACTATCTTCAGCCTCAAAGCATACCCCAATTGGGATTTCCATAGTCTCACTGGATCCAGACGGAAGGAGTTGGGAGTCTTTTGCAATATTCGCATAAAAAATATGCTAAAAGAATCATCCAGTGAACTCAATTGTCTTATTTTAAAACACGTAATTTGTTAAAAACCATCATCAATCTATTACAGCTATCTACTATATTGTACATAGTTTTGTAAAAATAGTTTAATTCTAAGTACCTGCCTAAATAGCGCCCTATAGGTGATTTCTCACAAAAACGGCACTCTACAAATTATCAAATTATTATTATTATTATTAGAAATGTATTTTTTTTTATAAAATATACGTTGTGAATTTTCAGTTTTTATATGGGTGCTTTTGAAAGCTCCCATGGCTAGAGATTTTTTACCTATGAAGAGTGTTTTAATATTACTGCACTCGGGATAAGGAAATGAATTTCTATTCATTTTGAGGTAAAATCGCAAGTGAATTTCAGTTTTAAGCCGATAAAGTACTAACTACTACATAAGGGCATATTTATGATGCTTTGATGATCATATGATGATTATTATACAGATGCTTCAGCACTAACAGTGCATTCTTTTTACCATTTTTATTTTTAAATTTATTATCAATCTTAATTTGGGAGCCGTGTATGAGTACAGCTGTCCCGGGAATCATTGTGAATGAGCACGGTTGTCCTGGTTAATAGGGGCGAGGTTCGTCTAGGTCTTGGCGGCGGATGCGTCTGCCTACCTACTGCTTGGCAGTCCAGATCGGGAGAGACTGGTTGAGGTAGGTCATTTTCTCTCTTGAGGAAGACTCTATCGCCTGGAACCCAGTGGGAGTGATGGATTCATACGTCCGTAACTCTTGGACCCACTTTTCCCCAGCTTCCTACCGACCCCTCATAACTTTTTCCTTCCCAGAACTTCTTCTCCTTTTAAAAGAACCTCCATACAGCATCCCCAAAGATGACATATTTTCCTTTGTGCCTCCTGTGTGGAGATAATCTAAAAAAAAAATATTGTGATTAATGGCCCAGACTCGCCTAATCATACAAATTTAACAAAATTCACATTCCGTGAAGACCAAACCCGACAAACGTATTGTGTTTCGTTTGCCCGCATGTAAGAACTAAGGTTATAAAGAAATCTCCTATTCCCCTTCTATGTTTCCCAGTAAAACATACAATTTCATATAAATATCGATCCGAAATAATGCGTTCGATCATAAATTATTATTATCATAAAAAATAGTTCACCAACTAGGTACTATCTTTTAACACATGTCATAAAATAGTAAACCTGCCCTTGTATACTTTATAATTTAAAATCTCCTCCATGATATATTGGTGTATAAACGTTTTACGGAGAACATGAAAAAAATATATATATACATAAGTATGGAATATATCGGGAGCATGTATAATTTTTTTATTCCTCTTCCTGTTCCCTTTATCTACTAATCAGTTTTAAGATATAATGAAATTCATATCTCTAAGTACCTTTAACATAAGAAACTATTTTGGCTTAACCTAAATTAACTTGATTATTTTTTTTAATTGATAAACTAACGTTTAAGATATGATTTTATGCATACCACAAAGGGTAACAATATTAATAAGCAATAATTATCAACCTGAAACACTCATCCACATTGAAACAATCTTCCGATAAAAGATACATGCCGCCGACGGGACTCGAACCCGCGCCCTTCTGATGTCCGGTCAGGTGCTCTCAATCCACTAAGCTACGGCGGGTTACCTCTTACCCGCCAAATGATTCAATATATATAATGTATCTTTTCTTGGAAAATTGTTTCAATTTGGATGAGTGTTTCAGGCTGATAATTATTGCTTATAATAATTATTACTCTTTGTGCTAAATTAACTTGATATGTATATATATAAATATCTGCATATTTTAATATGTGAGCAGATTGTTTCTTCAAATAAATAATATACTTTATAATTTAAAATCTCCTCCATGATATATTGGTGTATCAACGTTTTACGGAGAACATGAAAAAAAAATAGACGTCAAACATACGCTTTCTTTAAAATTGGCATTAGTCAGAAAAGCTTAAATAAATATTGTTTTCGTTCATATGTCCGTTTATAGGTACATATTATTGTTAAAATTTTACAATTCCTTTCAATTAATTGATTAATAATACATTTGTGTTGCTCTGTAAAAACAAAGAAACGACATTTAAGTTTATTAAGTCAAAATTCAAAATTTAGGTGAATACATTTTCTTTACATGTATTTCAAACATTTACTCTTCAATACACCATTAACTTTATGCTTTCCATATTCTATTCCAATCACACTCATCACACGAATTATCAATTATCCCTCCCCCGACTTGCGAGGTATTACCAGGCCAGGTTGCCAGGACCTTCACAGGCCGTGGGCACAGGTTTTCCGGTCATAGTTCCAGCGGAGTGCGGCCTCCCTAACACGTACTCCGCTAATGGCCGCGCTTAAGCCTTCGTGAGGCATATCCTGCCGATATAGAACCGCCTTTACGACTCAAATATCGTTAAATGGAAAATATTTTACCCAGACTCGACTGCATACCTGGACCAGAGTTCTTACCTATTGAATGTAAGGATGAAATTAATAATAATGTCAAGAACTTAAAAAAATTACCCATCCGAGAATCTTTTGGGTTTAATTTGCGTGTATTTTTCACATGTTTTGAGAGCTGTTTTCTTTTTGTTTTGACGAACAAACAAACACCATCAAAAAAGGCAAATTATTTTGACAAAAGCTTCTTTGTGTTATATTTATATTATGTGTATTGTAAGGAATATTCATGAAAATATAATATTGCAATATTATTGCATTATTGTAAAAATGTTAAGAGGCCACAAAAGTATCCTACTTCCCCAAAGGTATAATAACATATGACGTTTAATATTTAAGGAATATTATTATAGTATTTTTGTAAATTTAAGTAGGTCAATTAAATTTAATAATTTCAATATTCATTGTATGCCCGAAGGAAATAACAAAGGGAAAGAGATGGGGAAAAGGATAGTACTAAAATGATACCTTTAATTATTTTTTAAATTGATAAACTAATGTTTAAGACAAGATTTTTTATGCATAGCACAAAGGATAACAATTATTATAAGCAACAATTATTAGCCTGAAACACTCATCAATATTGAAAACTCTCCCGAGAAAAGATATATGTCTGAGAGATCCTGTCCGGCAAACAGAGGGGTGCGGGTTCGTGTCCCGTCGGCGACATATATCTTTTCTCGGGAGAGTTTTCAATATTGATGAGTGTTTCAGGCTAATAATTATTGCTTATAATAATTGTTACCCTTTGTAAAATGGTACCTGATCAATCAAATATGGCCACTAAAACCATATAAAATCATTTTAATTTTTATTATATTTTATATTCTTAATAGCGGTCTCTCAACAGGGTGATAAAAATTTTAATTTCATCACTACAAAAAGATCCAAATATGATATGTGTAAAAGCAAAGGCAGCAATCTCCATTTCGGCCAGATTGAGGTGTTTGCTTTTGAAATAACCTGAAGATTGCTATCTTTGCTTCTACGTACAATATTACATACACATATTGTGTACACGTTTGTTACATACAATATTTGTATGTAATATTGTACGTAAAAACGAAAGATAGCAATCTCCAGGTTATTTCAAAAGCAAACACCTCAATCTGGCCGAAATGGAGATTGCTGCCTTTGCCTTTACACACCTCATATACAAATCCACAAATCCTCTTTTTATTGAAAACCAAAACCTAAGTTTTTTAGTTCGTTCCTTATGGGACAGGTAAGATTATTGAATCAGGTTAATTTGTCTTATTTTAAATTAAATTCAATTTAAATTACAATTTATTTATGAAAATATTTACAGACACATTAATAATCAAAACAAAGGTTTATTTGTTAATTTTTCGCTAACAATAATAAATCTTTTGATGAAAGCACATATAACTTCCAGCGGGAATTCTAAGCTTTCAGTTAATTTTGAATCCGCCGTTGTCTGAAAGGGTTTGCACGAGATTTGACTAATTGGAATTTTGTCCCGTATAAAAAAGTTGAATTGAATTGTCACAAATTTGCGTCGGTTCCGAAAATAGAATAATGAATGTCTTCATTCAATTTTATGGAGGCCCTTCTTCTTTTATTGGGGAAAATAATACGAGTATTTTAACCGTTTCTGTTCCGCGAAGGAAAATTCCATTTGTGTTTATGTCCAGTTGTTCATGAAATTATTACTTTATTGCATTTTATATTTTGTTTCGCAGCCATAAAAGATATCGATGACCGAAATAAATAAGCTAAATTATAATAGTTTGAAATTATGCTTTTATTTATGTGAATGATAATGTTAAACATGTTGTAGATTTGAATTATTTGTATTGCCTATAACAACATTGGCCACTGCCGGCTTTGTTATTATTGGCCGCTATGTTGTTATGAGTTATTTTTATATTTTTTCTCTCTGGTCAGTGGCTTTAATATCATAATGATCGGTGGAGTGGCTCGTTTCCAAATTGTTTGTCGTATAATATGAAGTTTCCATATTAATATGTACCTACACGGAGCAAAATTTTATTCGAAAAAACGATCATTTTAATAGTAAAAACCGTTAAAAACTGGACTGAAGTTCTTACGAACAAATCAACAGTGTTTCAATGTTTATTGGCGGGAAAATGTAAGAATAATTTGTTGGTATACGTACGAAATTACGTATACCAACAAATTATTCTTACATGTTCCCGCTAATAAACATTGAAACTCTGTTAATTTGTTCGTAAGAACTTCAGTCCCGTTTTTAACCGCTTTTACTATTAAAATGATCGTTTTTTCGAATAATATTTTTCTCCGTGTACTTTGTACTTTAACTGTATTTATAACTATATGGGACGTGTGGGATAGCAGTATCCTCCCCACATCCCGGAATAAAATATTATTATTATTATTAATATGGAGTATTAAGTAAAGTTGAAGCTTTACAAATATATATATATATATATATGAATTTCAATTTTGTTTCCTTAAATAAATGTAAATTTTGGAACCCAATTCAGGACATCCGAACGAACTAAAACTTTAAAATTGCTTTAGCCGTATATGATTACTAGGAAAGAAATGGGGAAGGACTTGGCTAATCGGATCTAGTCACCAAACACGGATAACGTCATTTCAAGAAACGTGGCAATTCTGTGGTGGTCTTACCCCAGCGCGATACCGAACGTGCCGAAAATATACAATATATTATTTTAAATCATTAAATTCTGAAAACACAAATAATCAAATAAAGATTACTTGCACATATCAGGATTCAAACCCATGATCTTACCCCAGGGCGATACTGAGAGTATCTTCCACTCTGGAACTTGCCGCAAATATACCTTTTATTATTAAATTGTGAAAACACAATTCAATCAAATAAAAATTACTCGACGACGGAGGCCTACCCTTCCTTCACCGGTTGTACCCTTCACCTTCATCATAATATAGTAAATTATTTGGTTGGTATAGAAATACGATTGTACTGCACTCCTCTATCTCACTCCCTTTGATAACTTTTCTTTAGCATTAACTGCATTTGTACATACATTATTTGAAACTCTCTCTTTCTTGGTTCATAATATAATAAACCTACATTATGGCTATTGGGTGCGCGGCCGATTTCATACAAAATGTAGTTTTGGGTTTTAGGCCAATATTTAAAAAAAAATTTAAACACATTATTTATTTAAAAAGTGATTTCGGACAGGAGCTACTTTACTTATTTTTGCTTTGATTTATTAAATATAGGCTATTAAAGTTTTTAATATTTTATGATTTTAGAGGCAACTTGGACAATTATTTGCTAGTAAATGTAAACAATTAAAAAAATAATTTTACTATATACTTTTTTTAAATATGATGAAATATAGGTAAATAATTTAAAATATTGTTTTTCTTAGAAACAATTTTGATGGTGATAAATTTAAATAACAAACTACCTATTTACATCGAAAAAAAACTTGCCGTTTATATATTAAAATTACTTCCCAAAGTAATGCATTTTCAATATTTTTTATTTTATTTTTCATTATATTAAAATCAAGGATTAGGCAGATTTTTTTTATAATTATAAATAACTATAAAAATATATAATTATAAATAACTCACAAAAAATTTCCAAATTTGTTTTCAAAATGAACCAAAACTGATTTCTTTAACTATCCATACGTCATCATTTAAAAGCAAACAAAAAAGTAGCTCCTGTCCGAGATCGACATTTGACCTACCTTTTCATTCCAAAAATAATTTTTCAGTTTGGTTGGGTATTTCGGCCTCAAATCCAAAACTACGTTTTGTTTGTGAGCGGCCGTTCCTCTTAAATAGTTGTACATACATACACGTGCGTAACTCTTTGGTAGTCCATTCCTCGTGGAATGCTATGGCTTATACATTGCTGAAAGTTTCAGCCGTAGTTGTCACCACGAATTGTTCTATATACCACACGGCAGAACATATTATATATTATGTTCTAGCATAGTCTGCAAGAGGAATGGATGAGTCGAATTTCTAAAATCTCGTGTACAAAAAAGTACGTCTCTAATTTTCTCTTAGTTAATAAATCAAAACCAAAATCTCACTTGAAATCATTAAAATTGTAGCGATGTTTGCGCGGATTGTGTAGTACCTACCAATTGCTATGATTAATAATCGCCTAATATGCTTTCCTCTATTCTCTTCTCCATAATTTGCCCAGAGACAAAAATCATCGCTGCACATGTTAACGTTTGTCATACGTCGCATGTTATTGTTTACATATGCCGCACCGCTAGCAAAGGCATTGTGTGAATTATTATCGCCAACACTTTTGAGTATTTTCAATTCAATCAATTTCATTGCCGGCAACCCGGCAGTAAGTTACCCGCCTCACTAGAGGTCTGTTCTGAGACGGGTAATAATTGAAACATTAAAAAATATAAAAAACAGGAAAATAGTCAGAAAATAAACATGAAAATACAAATTGCATGAATAATAAATCAATAAAAAGAAAGAATAAATCTCTATAATTGGAAATAAAACATCTGTAAATAAAGGATGAGGAATTATCGATTAGGATTATTAATTATTTTGGTATAATATATTTGGTGTAATAATCAAGTTGATCTGCTACGTCTACAAATAATTATAGCCGTGTTGTATATAAATTTGATGAACTATTTGTGTTTTATATGATATTATTAAAAATGAACTAGAGTCTGTGGATTGGACTTTATTTATTTTATATTGGACGAGATTACAGAGAAGATCAGGTTAGTCTCTGGACCTACCTCAAACCTTCCGTAATAAGCAGATGACATATTTGAAATTATATATTAATTATGCAGCGAACGGAATGTTATATAGTCCGCGCAAGCAAGATACTTGATTCCCACCGACATATATAGGTAATATGGAATTATAGGATTTGTTCAAAGAAACTTCACTGCCTCAATTTCCTCTAATTGTTTAAAACATTCTTCACGCAATTAAAAAAAAATAAACACGAAGATTTCACATTTGAAAACGAATCTGTACTAAACCATTGTCAAAGATTATCTAGTCAAAGTAAGACGTGCTTGAATAATAAAATGAAAGCAGCAGATTTTCGAAAACGAAACGCAGAGTTCAAACAAATTTAAAGAGAGACGAAATAATGTAAAATTGTCGACATGAAACAGAAGTTTACTAGGCCCCAATAAGAAATCTTAGACTCTAAATAATTGAGGATTAAAATATGCCCTATGTTCCATAAAAAAAATATTTATAAAATATTTGCGGAATTGTGTCATTTTCACAACAAAAAACGTAAAAATGGATAACATTCCATTTTAAACGGTGCGTTGTAGAAGAGCTAAGGTTGTGTTAACATATAACAGAAGAAAGTGACCTTCACAGAAGTGTTGCATGAATGATAGATGTTACAAGGTTTCACTTTCTTGGTGTGAGTAAATAAGAAAAAGGCTTCGTACCTCATTTTATTTTTCATTCACCCCCTGAAATAAGCAGGCTTCTGTGGGGCTACCCCTAGACTGAGGGCCGCTGCTGTGAATGATAAAATACCTTTCATGAACCCACGGAAAATGAAAACAAAATGCGGTATCTGTAAGTTCATTATTCTGAAACGTAGTGAAAGAATCTTCCACGAGAATAAATCTCAGATGAATGTAATAGTATAGAAATATATAGTATCGAATGCGGAGAGTTCTAATTAATTTTCTTTACATCTGAGATGATGAAAGTGTAAGTTATTGCTTGGTAATAAGTTTCAAAGTCTAATACATGAAGATAAAGTTGAAAGAAAAATAAATATCACAAGCGTAATGTTCGTGTTTTTTTCAATGTAAAATGCTCAGGCGACGTTAAAAATAAACACATTTAAAAAAGTAGCTTTTTCATAAAATAAACAGATAACGTACTTATTAAGATGGTATTAACAGAGAATACCGGAAATTAGTCCTTTTTAAATCAAATTCTAGAAGAATTGACTCATTTTTTTCAAAAAAACATAAATTGATTTTGAAAGATTGTTAGTTAATCAGGTACAGGCATTTTTAAAATTTTGAAAAAAATTGTTTATTTTTATATACTAATAGGTTATACTGTTAGTCATTGGCAGATTTGTTCAATTTTCAAACGATGGATCCTATTAAACAACACAAATTTCAAATCATGTAATCATACAACAAAATAAATCAATACATAATCTGGTAAACACAGTTTTCAGAATTCTAATTGTAGTTAAATTAAAATTATTAAAAAATAAATCCGAGAACGGGTTTTGTGACAAAAATACCTCGGTTTTTCTATTTATTTAAGGTCTTAAAAATAAAATATTTAATTTTTTTTTACACATTTGTTTTGTGTAGACATTATTGAAAAATCATAAATACTTATGATCAAAAAATACTTACAAGAAGTACACTTCTGCAATTGGAAGGTTAAAAGAACCTAAGCGAAATCCGAACACTAAGTTTGGTGATCGTGCATTCGGAGTATCGGGCCCTGAAGCTTGGAACAAACTTCCTATGGAATTGAGATGCATAACAAGCCCAACAGAATTCAGATCAAAACTAAAAACTCATCTCTTCAGGCACTCATTTCCATAAATTCGTCATTCTATTGAAACATTCCTATTTTTTTTATTTTTTTTTTATTGTTTAATTATATTCTAATAATTGCCGATGTCCACGAATTCAAACTTGCCTATAAATCTAGCTAACCCATTAAGTTAATTTTTACAACCGTGTCAAAAATGGTAATGTATTATATAAGAACTTCCTTCTTCTTCTGGCGCTAAAAATATATTAAAAAGTGTATGTAATATATAATATGTATATAATGTGTAGAATGTATAATTTAATATGTATGTGTAAAATACTTCTACGTTACCTGTTTGTGCCTATACTTACAGAGTTGTGTTTGTTATGTGGTTTTTAATGTTATCACTGTTATCAGTGACAATCCTGGCAAAAACCAAAACACGTAATTTTAAATATAAGTACCTATGTTAGTTGTAAATCTCTAACTTTAAGTCACAGGTGTAAATATGTAATAATGTAAGTCACTAGTTATGTCAGTAGTTATAAGTCTTAGTCGTAAGTCACTAGCTATAAGTCTTAGATGCAAGTCCTAGTTATAATTATAAATCTTAGTTTATTTGTACAGCGCCCTTGAGGTGATTTTTCACGAAAACGGCGCTATATAAATTAGCCAAATATTATTATTATATTATTATTATTATTACACGATATTTAATAATTTATCATCGTGCGTTTTGAGCATTTTTATTGCTTAATTAAATGTAGGTATATATTAAAGCATGTTTTGAATAAAATAAATAAATCTATATTAAATTTTTTATTTAAAAAATTGATTCGGGGAATAATCGATATTTCGCATTGGAAGCTCTCTGTACAGTTGGAAGCATTTTAAAACTTTTATTCTCAGCCGCTGGACAATCGCTTTTACGATACTCGTGTACTTTTTCGTCCTTTAAAAAACTTTCATACTGTGATGGAAAGACTTTTGTAATTTGTTTTTTTTTTTATAATTAATTGGGGCAAAGAGAACGAAACACAACTTCTGAAAACTAAAACATTTCTGGTTTTCTAAGTCTAGACGCCATGACCCGATTTCTTTTTTCATAATCTAGCGCCATAAACATGAATATAATATTCTCACAATAGGTACTCATTCATCATTTTCCGCCTTTTCAAAGATGACATAGGTCCTGAGGAAAAATATTTATATATTATAAAAAAACATTATTTTCTTATCACTTCAGTCGTTGTAAATATATTCGAATATTCGTGGTAAAACACAGTTTTTCCAGAATAGAAAGAAATACTGAGATAACTCAAAAGATTAATTAATACATTTGTACCAGAAATAAAAAATGAACTGGATAAAAAAAAAATTCCGGACACTAAAAAACTCTCATTTAAAGTTGGTCAATTGTGACTTCCATCTCATCCTTTTGCATTGCAGCTACATACATGAAAGCGACACAGAAACTTGCAAGCCGGGCAAAATGCTAAGCTCAGTACATTTCTACAACTCTGGCAAAGTTGGCATAATTTGAAATTGAGCTTTTAGAATCTGTTACACAACTTTAAACGACTTCAAAAAGAAATAAATAATTCTGTAGGCAAACACCTGTGTGTTCTTCTGGTGGTTTAAACTGGAGGAAACGTATGTATTTACATTATTAGATTATAAATTATAAATAAAAAGCACGAATTAATTTTAAATTGCTTATTTTCACCTGCATTCCATACGGCCTCTTGAGTTTTGTTTATTTGTTTGTTTATTTATTGAATCTATATCATAAGGTTTACATTTTTTTTGGCCTTGCCTGTCTCACTAGGAACTCCTGTGTCGAGACAGACTAGTTTACAAATATTTTCTAATTATAATATGAAGTACATTTTTCAATAAAGCAAAAATATTTGACAAAATTTTCAGGTTGGTAGGTAGTGGTAACAATAATGAGATATACGATTATATTTGGGTGAGGTGACTAATTATTGCACGACCTTTTTCGATGATCCATTGTTTGATCAGGATTTTGTATTTTTTAATATTATTCGATTGTCTTGTTTTGTCAGGTAGGTTATTGTATATTTTAGACGCAATGTATTTGAAATTTCTTTGACCAAATGTTGTGTTTGTTTTATGTATTTGTATGAGTTCTTTGGTTTTGTGCCGCGTGTTTAAAATATTTTGGATATTTTTATAAAATGTATGTGTTTTATTTTTAAACAGATGAGTTAAGATAGTTTTTGTGTAAATTTGTCGAATATCTAATACATTGAATTTGTTGAATATATCTACAGTACTTGTTATTATGGGAACTTTAAGAATAACTTTCATAATTAATTTTTGTGCCTTCGATAATGAATCTATAGCTGATAGTGTTGCACCTCCCCATGCGATTATTCCATATTCAATGATTGATTGACAAAGAGAGTAATAAACAATTTTCATAGATTTGGAATCTAGTATGTTTGGAATCTAGTTTCTAGTTTCATAGGTTTGGAATCTATGGAGTTTCATAGGTTTGGAATCTAGTTCTAAGTTGTTGGACTTGGCAGTTGTTGGACTCCATCCCTAAATACATCCGGTGGTTTGCGTCTAAATAATTTGGAAAGTAACCACATTTTGAACAATAGCGTCTAAGATATTATTGGATTAGTTGAACATCGAATCGAACAAGATCATGAACAAATTTCCCTATCACCCCTGTGATTTTAACAGACTAATGGAATTTTTCCGGAAGACGTTTTGTCTTCAAGTTTCTTTGTTATTCTCACACAATAGGGATGTATTTCTGAAATTGACAACAAAACAAATTATTTTCTTCATTTAAAAATAACACAGCGATTTTACTCATCGAAAAAGTTACGACAGTTGACAATATCAGAATACAGATGCTTAAAAATTACATTGAATTGTTACAAAAAAAAATGTTTAAACAAATTTCTTTTAAAGGGAAATGGTGCATCAACCCAGAATATTCAATAATACTTTATCTAAAACATGCGCATCCCAGCACACGTTCTCTTCTGGACCATTTAATCACAGGATACCAATTTTGTCCCAGCTCACATAGGCCTCCTATATACATCGTTGTATCTCCCTTACTGTCACTGTGAGAAATATGATCTTAACTGTGTTAGAAAGAAAAAAGTCGACGCTTTACGAATATATTAAAATCTTGAAATTAACCATAAAAAAAAAATTATGTGCCCTCTATGAAACCATAGTCTCCGATTGCAATTTGAAAAATATTGACTGTAAAATTTCGAGAATTTTTTATTAATATTTTTTTATGAATCCACAAAAACATGAGGCGAGAATATCGTTGGTGATATATTTGCCTAATAAAATATGTGTGTGTTTTTATTTATTTTTTTGTTATCAGTAATTTTAGTTAGAATAAACATAAACTGAGCCATTTTAAACTGTATTACGTTTTTTCTTCAATCTTTGCAAAATTACTTTGTGGCATCAATTTAATTAAATGAAATAAATTACTTTGTGAATTATCAATTATTAATTATCCTGTAGAAGAAACCATCGGTTTTGAAACATGTAGATATTATAACATGTGATTAGTGGTTTATACAAAGTAATTTATCAAATTTTATATTTCAAAAATTAAATTTTTATTTTAAAAAATAACATTTGTTTACCATTCAAAAATCGTTTTTAGTTTTCGGATATGTTCAGAAATGATTCATTAATTTGGATTTTATTGCAAATTTTAACTTCCGACAAAATACGCCTGATTTTTTTAGGTGTTCACAAAACTTAACTAGGCAGTTACTAAACATTTTACATACATATATATGCTGATTAATTTTCACTCTACTACCGAATTATGTATTTTGAACATATTTTGTATTATCTACATTTATTTATTTACCTGTAAACTATGTGCACGTATATATAATCATATAAATAAAAAATAACAATTTTGCAATGACCTATTTATGTGTGTTCTTCAGTTCAAAATACTCGTAAGACGTACAGAATCCTAATTTTAGTTATAAACGTTTTGGATGATAAATCTATCCAGTAATAAAGTACGTTGTAGTTCCTTTGTACCCGGACTTTCTTTGTACATTCAAGTTCATTTGATAGTTTATGGTTCAACAAATTTTCACCTGTTTCATTGTCATGTTGAGAGACGGAAACAGAAGCTATAAAATGACCACGATCGTAAAGCTCAGACCCAAGCAATAATGAAGCTTCCTTAGAAATGCCGTAAAACCGCTTTTCGATCAATTTTACTTGTGCTCTTTGGACCTTTGTGAGCCGTTTTCGGCATTAAAATAAACACTTAAATAAATTATTATAAAAAAAGTATTTATTGGATAATACTAAAAGTGTTGAATCAGTTAGTAGAGTAAAATAAAGAGAAATGATTGTCTTAGTTCTTAGAATTTTTTTTATTTACAGAGGCTCTGACGAAAATCTTCCAACTTTTGCCTACGCAGGCAGTGTTGTGTTGTTTTTAGCACAAAAATAATAAATCAGTTATTTACATGAATCGTTACATCTGTGAAAAATAACCACAATTAACCACCAACCTAATGGTAAGGTTGTTTTTGTTGAGTGTTGTGAAAAATCACCTCATGGGCGTTGTGCAAATATATATTTATATATTAAAATTAAAATTACTGGCTTACAACTAAGAGTTCTTCTAATTAAAGCTAGTGACTTACGACTGAGGGGGTTTCTCACCATCCTCCTAATAGCTTATCCATACTATAAAGTTTGTTTAAGATTTACGGTTTATTTATGTATTGTCGAAGTTTATTTTACGGTACTCAAACATATTAATAGTGGCAATATATTGGATAAGTTGGCCGAGTTTTCTAACTATTGCAAATATTTTATTTTAATTTTTAATAATATTCGTTACAGTATGGATAAGCTATTAGGAGGATGATGAGAAACCTACTAAAACTTATAATAATACCACACCACATAATAATAAGTATGTCCCCTTATCTACTGTAAGATAATGAAAAATAAAATAAAATAAATTTTGAGTAATAATCATAATTAATGAAGATAATATTAGCGAAATATTAGCGATAATATATCCGAAAGATAAAAATCAAAAAAAGATACGAAAACATCTGGGACTCGAGTCCCTTTAAGTTAAAAAGTAAAAAAATAAGCGATGCTATGCCAATTAAATAAATAAATTGTTTCACCCATCGTGTCATTTCCCATTAGTTTCCGTTCTCCTTCCGCCACCTCTTCCTCTTCTACTCCCCCGTCCCCTTCCCGTTCCGCGTTCCCTTTTCACCTGCCCCGCGTACCCCCTCCCCCCTCACCTCTCCCACTCACCCCTTTCTTATGACCCCCCTTCCTCCCACCCCCCCACCCTCACGCATTCCGCTTCCACCTTCTTCGCCTTCCCCTCTCCCTCCTGACCCCTCCAGCGAAGCCCCCTTCATAATTCCTCCCCCGACCCTCCCGTATATCCCACCCCATAGCTTTTTTCCCCTGCAGCTTAACTCCATAAAATACACCCATTTTACAACAACTCACGTGACCTATTTCATTTTTTAATGCAAATTTCATAATGCCAAAGCTCACCAGTATATATCATACATATGGAAATACTCACGGGCACGTTCACAACAATTCAAAAAAATTTTATAGCAATCGATGAAATTTTAATCGAAATCTTATGAATAGTATAGAAAATAATTTCATAACGCTAGATCTCACTATCCTATGACCATCCCGGGTATGCGCACATCATATTCTTAATGTTTCATCGCAATCGGTATGGCCGCGCATAACATACGAACAAACAAACATACATTTTTATACATTAGATGTTATATTCTACACATTTTTTTACATATATATTGCATTCTCATTCTAATGATATTAACACCAGAAGAAGAGGAGGAAGTCTTTATATCATTTTATATATTTTGATTTCATTTTTATTAATTTATTAGTTAAACGAAATATAAAATTTCACTTTCTTAACTTAATCCATTTTTGCTTTTAAATTCGCAATCCTACTTTTTGTTTAAAAACTAAAACTATAAATTTGTGGGCTTTACTAGGTGCTCCACGTGATGTTATGTATATATTATACAAGCAGCATGTACCTACATAATTTTATGTAAGAATAGGTATTTACGACGGTGTTATCTCTGGCAACAATCACGCCATTGTCACGTTCGCCCGTCCATCCTCTGAACGTGTAATTATTAAGAGGGTGACACCATTATTATCTCTATCTTCCTCGCTGTGTGCGCCGATTACTGTTACCATTGTTGCGTACAACGTTGTTTGTTATCATTGTCCCGCTAAAATTAAACGCATCCGTTTATAATTTTTAGAATACCGACACGCCATAAAAGGCAACAAGTCTTTTTTGTTACTAACCAAACATAATGGTTTCCAAATGATAATATTGTATTTCTATACTTCTTTGATGATCTGAGAATTTTTAAAGTAAAATTTCTTTACGCACGCTTGTCTTGGGGGTAAACTGGCGAATGCGTGACGAGAGCATTGCGAAAAGTGTAGTCGGACGAGGCCAACGGGCAGCATCACACTGTAGGAGCAAGAGAGAGCAGTGCGCGCGCAGATTTTCTTTCTCTTTTCTTCTCATAGCCAGTGCATGAAGATTATTCGTAATTTCATTTTGTTCTTGAACAATATAATAAATACTGTAAGAGCAAGAGAGAGTAGTTCGCGCTCACATTTTCTTTCTTTCTATAAGTTTTACTTCAGTCGTGTGGTCTAAAGCACTCTCGTATTTTTTTGTCTTTCATTTCACCTACGCATTGAAGAAAATGAATAAATCTTTATTTTCCTGTTTTTTACTCTAATATTATGAAAGGTGAAGTAGAAAATGAAAATAATATATGCAGTTTTTAACAACGAATTTATATTATTTCATAATTCGACTGGTTTCGCTTAAGCCAATGACAAATAATTAAATAGATAGTCCCGAATATCTAACGTTTATTGGTTTAAATGTTTCAACGAGGCGTACAAGGCACGTTTTTATGCACAATGACTCACTAATTAGTCGCGCAATCATAACAGGTACCCGAATATAATTAATAATAATTAATAATTAATAATTAATATCCCGTATCATAATTATTACTATAAGAGTTTTTTCATGATTCCTATTAACATACAAAATAATTTATATCACACTAAAGAATTTAATAAAATAGTTTTGTATGTTAATATACAAAACTATTTTATTAAATTCTTTAGTGTGATATAAATTATTTTAAAACTGTTTGTGTCAATTACAAATCGTTAGTATATAATTCTGGATTTCAAAATGTATCTGTACCTCTCCACAAACTTTTTTCCTTTTGATTACATTTACTCATACATTCATTGGAACCGTTCAGATCTCGGGTGAAATTACCAGTTATTCTATTTACTTACGTAATTGGTACTATAACAAACAAAAAAAAATATAATGCCTAACATTAAGTAATTGCTTCATATGAAAATATAATAAATACAAGCTGTATGAGAATTAACTTGAATTTTTGTTAAAAAGCAATTATTAAATAAAACCTATTGCACAAGCATTTCACGTCTGAGAGTCATTTGAGTGTGTAAAAAGATCGGAAAATATTAATAAGCAAAATTAAATTTAAATATTTGAAGATAAGTGCACGTTCTTCGCTAGGTAGAACGCCCTAAACAATCGGCCTTGATATTTTAATAAATTAAGATAATATTAGCGAAACTCAGTCGAAAATCTAAAACAGAAAAATCAGATAAAGATACGGGCAATTCTGGGACTCGAAAACAGGACCGTCGGCTCTCCGGGCCGGTGCTTCACCAACTGCGCTAATGTGTCATATCCGATTCGGTAAGAAAATATTATAATTAGAGGTTTAACTCATTAAGTTAAAAATAAAAATAAATCTGCTTTGAGTTGGGTTTTAAATATTTCGCATTATTTCCATTTAAATAATGTAATTGTAAATGTCTTAACAATTCACATAGATTTATACATTTAAGGCTCTTAATAAAGGCTTTTCAAACAATTGTTCGGCTCAAATACTGAGCATTACATTGCTTCCGTAACAAAAGATGGTGTGTAAGTAACCGCGCCGTTTCCGGAGTATTGTGATCGATAAGGGATGGGGTGAAGCATACTTCCGGAAACTAATACAACTGTCTCGCCACGTGACCAGAATACCTTCTGAAGGCTTCTGCGGAGCTTTGAACTAAAGTTTCCACAGTGTTTACACTCGAGGCGAACTTACATGGACTGAAATGTGTTTGTTTTTCAATGTTTCTAATGGAAGGTACAAATTGACATTTTCCTATCGTTTCGCTTGAGTGGAATTAAAATTAAAGTGTTAATTACTTTATAAAAAATGTAAGCGTTAACTTCTAAATAATGTAATTTATTTTTAAATTTATTAACGGATGTAAGAAACGGCTGAAAAAATACCATTATTTATATCTAAGATTATTTATGTCAGTTTCCCATGAGAATTGATTAGGTATTTTTTTCTTCGTTATAATATTTTTTAACATTAGTTCCACACAGGAACCCTTGGGGAAAAAATCCCTTGAAACTTTTGTCATATTTGGGGATGCTGTGTGGAGGTTTTTTTAGGAAAAGGAAAAAGAGGAAGTTCTGGGTAGGATAAAGAAAAGTATGAGGGGTGGGTAGGAATCTGGTGGTCAATGTGTCCAGTAGTGATGGACGTATAATTCCACCTCTTCCACTGCGGTGCAAGCCGATGGATCGAGTCCGTCTGGAGATATCTAAATTAGGTCTCTCTCAACCAGTCACTCCCGCTCCGAACCGCCAATTAGTAGGTAGATAAACGCATTCGCGCTAAGAACAAACCCCTCCCCATGAACCCAAACAATTTCAGTTGAGGCCATTTTGAATGTCAAAATCGGTACTACTTAAATTGATACGTGTGATCAAAATCTTATTCAACTTTTTTCGTAAAATAAAAGTGGGTCAACAAAAATCGAAGCGTCAGAACGCGCCATTATATATATTCTTATTGTTGATGTTTGAACCCGTTTTAATCACAGGAGGCTAAATTTGTCCCAGTTCACACAAGTCTCATATAAATTACCAAACGAAAACGAAATTACCAAACGTAGCGAACCACTTGAGGTGACCTGTGGCTGGGGTGTTGGTTATCCAATAAATGGTTCCCGGGCGGCGATACCTATATCCGCCTCCCAAATTGAGAATATTATTCACTAAATAAATTAAACTAACTTTTGCGCTGAAATCGTCCGTTTTTCAACTCCGTTTGCCAAACGATTTTCATAAATATTATCTGTAATATTCGTGCTGATAAAAGACATACTAAGAAGAGACATATTTTTGGCTTGTGTATTCCTCGTTTAAGTTAAAAGTTAAGGAAATGTGGGCCAAGACCGTTGTGTGTTGTGATCCATCCTCTCGATCTACGGGGACACAGTGAGATGGTTTTTTAATTAGTTGAATGATCCAACGTGGATCCAGAGAAAAAGTTACTCTTATTAACCTTATAAGAGACCATCTTTCGGCATCTACACTTTATGAGCGAATTGAACACGGAAATGCACCATGTTTATAACGTCTAATTGAGATTTTCGTACTGCATCAAGCAAGTTATTGTAAAATTTATACAACTTTGTTATCATAATTATGTGATATTCATAAACAAATTGAATAACTGTTGTACGCTGATGATGCGGTGCTGATTGCTAACACTATAAAAGATCTGCTGTCTCTCATATCTAGGATGAACAAAGTATGTATGAAGAATGAATTAATGATGAATGTAAGTTAGTCTAAAGTCATGGTGTTTGAAAGAGAGAGTACGAAAACAGTGTGCAATATAGTTGTGAATGATGAATACTTGGATCAGGTGGATGAGTTTGTATATATGGGAAGTATGTTTACGAGAGATGGGAAGGCTGATAGGAATATTGAAAGAAGGGTGAATGCAGGTAACTCCATTAATGGAGGACTAAACGCCGTTGGAGCCAACAAAAAGTTGTCCACAGATGCAGTCCACAATCGAGTACTGGTACCTACCCTGATGTATGGCAGTGAATCATGGAACTGGCAGAGAAAGGATGAAAGTAGACTGAATGCTGTAGAAATGAGATCTCTGATGCATATGTGTGGTAAAACCATGTATGATCGTGTGAGGAATGTAGAGATCCGAAATTAATGCAAGGCTGATGTGAGCGTAATAAGTAAGAGACGCTTAGATGGTTTAGGCAAGTTGAGCGAATGAATGAAGAAAGGAGTGTAAAGAGAATTTATGTTGCGAATGTGAATGGTAGAATAAGCGGAGGACGCCCAAGTAAGACGTGGCACGATCAAGTGAATCAGATACTTGAGTCAGGCCATGTCAAGATTCAGAATAATAGAAGAGTATGTATGAGAAGATCTATGAATGTGAATGAGGCAAGGGGTGTGTGCCAGGACCGAGTTGTTTGGCGGTCCGTCGTCTCTGCCTACTCCTGCGGGGAAACGGCGTAATGGTTAGGTAGGTATTATTGATAAATTCACTGACTTCGTTAGTAGAATTAAACGTAATCTATATCAGCTCTTTGCCGAATTTTGCTTATGTAAACAGGTGTTGCAGTTTTAGTGATTTGTTATATATATATTATTAATTATATTTTATCAGTTTTACATGATTTTTATAATTTTCGATATCTTAGAAGATATATTCTGTTCTTATAATCTACGTAAAATTATTTAAAAGCCAAGATGAGCGTAAAACTTAATAAAATAAACATTGGAGAAGATCCCTAAAGTCTCTACCGGGCAGCGTAAAATATAACTTCTAGGTAGACATCTTCCCAAACGACCGTGAATACTTAAATGCTACATTTAAAAAAAAACAGTAGCCCTAGCTATAAAAAAAAGCCATATTCCAGAAAATGTAATTTTTTTATTTCTTTTAACTCCCATGCTGAGCACAAACGAGCTTAAACTAACATTTTTATATCTAATATGAACCCTTTTAACTCGAACAACTTTCTTAGCAGACGCCAAGGTCATCAAAGAATTTTATTTTAACTACGCTACTTAAAAATTAATTTGGCGCTTAATTTAAAATAAACGCTTAGGTGCTTAAGACCCCGGAACAATTGGCAAAAGTATTCAAGAAGTTTCATAAAATTATGAACAGTTCAAATTTGATGTTATTCCAAATTAAAGTCAATGATGGGAATGGAATCAACACTAAAACCAAAGTATCGGGTATTTGACCCTGGCACCCTACCAGAAATGATCTGTTGTAATTAAAGTTGGGATTTTACAGAAACTGGTGAAACATAAAGGCCACAGGCAGACATGAGTTCAGCAACAGTGATGAAGCAAGATATTTAAGAAGATGCAGCATGTAATATAAATAACACAAATTAAATAATGCAATAATTAAAAGCACTTTGTTTTTGCCACGATAATTGCCACTCTTAATCGGGACATTAAATGTACTAAAATCTAAATTATCTAGTATAGAAAGACAGGCGTGGGTATAAATGGAAGTAGTGGGTGAGAGAGGTGGAAAGGGGAGGTGCTTAGAAGATCAACATTTCAAATTGATCAAGTTGCTTGAAACGGCTTCAGATGTGTTTGGTGACTACATATGAACATCGGGTACTTCACTGCCTTTCCTTCCCCACTCCCTTCAGCTTTCCAACATACCCAAACTAGTGAACACCATAGTCCCATTGACTTCGGATAGTGGAGAGCATTTGGGACCTGAGGCACTGAGTTTGTTCTTGTTGGAATTCACATAAAAAATTACAAAATTCAGATTATAAATTACTAATATTAACTATTATTAATAAATTACTAATATTGACAAGTTCTAAGAAAGCTCATCGTTAACCATAAAAACGATAATTTGTAAAGAAACGATTTAGTTGAGGGCGCTGTCTCAATTTTAACATCGACTTTTGAGCACGTAATTTCATTTAGAATGATGTCTCCCGACTTCAGCAGAGGTAATTCTGAAAGCTCTCAGTTAAAAACTTTCACTTTGGAATTTAGCCGCACTCTTCGTCGGCGGCTGCGGCCAGCCACAACGCTCTACGCCTCGGCTTAGGTGAACCTGTAAAGTGGGGCGGTACAAAGAAATACACAAAAATATACTCTGAAACATGTAACACAGATAAGCATAGAGGAGTGTGTGAATATTTTAACTCTAACTTAAATTTGACTCGTTGGTTGTTGGATGGACGGCGATGAAAAGAGCCCATGAAAACGATGCTTATTTCAAATGTTCTCTTTTTTGTAAACTTTGAACATGATCCTGTGTGAATTCGTAAATATCGTTCGGATTTGAGCCACAGAGCCATAGATTTCGGGGTATTAAGTCCGGAAGCACTAGAAAGAGCTCGTGAAAACGGTAAATTATTCAAAATGTTAGTTTGTTGATAATTTTCTTTGAGAACCATTTTTTTAACAAAAAAAAATATAAGCTAAACTGATCAATTAGGAATGTACAACGCGGGAATTTGGAATCGTAAACAATACTCTATGTTAGCCAGATGTAAATTTTCTGATACATTGCTTCTACAAAAAATTATGCACTCATGATTTGACACACCAAATATTTTATCGCAAATTAACATTATCACACCAACAAGAAAATCAACAAGAAAAATAAAAGACATTTTCTTTATTAAATCATCATCGTGAACATAATAAATTATAACATTCTATACAGCTCTCATTATGAAGATACACAATGAACTTTTTTGATGACCCGATTAAAACGCTTTTAAAAAAGTTCTACTTAATCTCAATATCAAGCTGTTAATGTGGTGAAGTCTTTACATAACCGTCAGTATCCAGTGAGACTATGTCATCCCCAATTGGGTTGAATGTTGTTTGAAGCAGAAGATAAATCTTGTCACCAAATAGGGCTAACGCCATTTAAAGCAACGTTTCAATTCTTATTGGTGGACTTAAACAAGAGCGATAATGGAAGTGTCTTTTACTCTGGAACATGCCGCAAATATACCCGATATTATTTTAAGTAATTAAATTGTGAAATTGTACAAGTAAATCAAATACAATATCACACGCCGAGATTCGCTCCCACGACCTCTGGATCGCTAGTCGATGGATTTACTTCAGTACGATGAAGATCGTAACATTGGTCGTATTTTGGGAGGCGGGAATGCGTACCGCCACCCCGGGAACCATTTATTGGATAACAAACACCTCTGCCATAGGTCACCCCAAGTGGTTCGCTACGTTTGGTGACTTAGCAGGGGTGCCTGGGTTCATAGGGTAAGGTTTGTCTTGGCGGCGGATGATCTAGACACACTGAACCCCAGATTCCTACCCAACCCTCATACCTTTTTCCTTCCCAGAACTTCCTCTCCTTCCTTTCCTTAAAATTTCCCTCCACACAGCATTACCAAAGATGACATAGGCCCTGAGGGAAATTATTTTCCTCAGGGCCTCCTGTGTGGACCTAATGTAAAAAAAAAAAAATTTACCACAAAAGGACTAAACGAGTATTCACAACAAAAATATACATGTGTAAATTTTAATATCTTTATATTTATTATCAAAGACATCTTGACATAAAATTAAATATAGCGAATAATATTAATAATAATATTCATTCAATTTTACGCATGACATGTATTTCAAATTTTAAAAAGTATGTACGGTTTATTTATTTTACCCTTATAGGTGAATATTTTTAACCTCCTTGGTTAAAAGCCTCATATAAATAAAATTATCACTACGTTTACCCAGTATCGGAAAAGCTAACTTGGTAAGCCAAGCGGCGCTTTCGTATATTTTTTATTCGTGCTTTTTTACGAAAGCACGAAAAGTTTTTAATACGGATTCCTTTAGTATGGTTGTTTATTTATCTATGCTTTACGGGAAATCCGGCATCACACAGATAAGCTCGCTCAAAGAGGAGCTTTTGGGGAAGGGATTATAAAAAAGGTACTTATTAATTTTTGTTCAGTTGAACCGCAATCCGGTTTGTTTTTACAGCAATAAAAAAATAGTAAAATGTAACAAATTTTTCTTTTGCAAAAAAAAAAAAACATTTTGTTTTTCACATTTTAATATTATTTTTATTTTATTTGTGTACATTTATTTATATGCTTTACACACAGTTTGCAAGTATTAAAAGTTTTATATACAATAATTTGTACGAACAATAGTCAACATATAAAATTTGACGGTCGGCGCGCCGACCGTACGCCGCGACGTAAACCAGGGACAAGGCTTAGGACTCCCATTCCGAAGGACGCGGGTTTGAACCCGGCGTGCGCAAATAAATTTAATTTGATTAATTTGTGTTATTTCACAATTAATTAATTAAAAATAATATATGCTATATTTGCGGCACGTTCCATAGTGGACGACACTCTCAGTATCGCCCTGGTGTAAGACCACCATTCAGAATTGAAACATTGCTTGAAATGGCTTTAGCCGTGTTTAGTGATTAGATTTGAATAGCCAGGTACTGCCCCACCCTCTTCTTCCCCATCTCCTTCCCTTCTCCGCTTACCTTCAGCCTCTCAACATACCCCAATTGGGGATGCCATAGTCTCACTGGCTCCAGGCGGGAGCAGTTAGGACTCTTGTGAGGTGTTCACTATAAAAATAGGTAGGAGTTTAATATAGTTAGATAACGTATGTAAATGGATAAAAAGTAAGCAGTTATGTTTTGTGAACACTACTAGGAGAACCTGTGTTTTCAAAAAGTGTTACTCTGCCATCCCAAGAAGAAACACAGAATCCTCTTTGAGACTTTTAAGGAGGATTTTGTGGTTCTATACATTATTATGAATCCTACATTATTCTTGGGTACAAAAGGAGAAAACGACAGTGAACTTGGAGTGCTTCATTCATCTATTTACATAAGTCAGCTATCAACTTTCATCATCTCTAGAAGTTTTTATCAGTGTTAATAATATGGGTTACATTTATATAATATTTAAGGTCATTATTATATAAGTTTTAATTTAATGGTATTGCATTTGTGTTGTTTTAAAATTCGATGTAGTATTGATTTCTATTTTTTAATTTAGTGTTTATTTGTAGTGTTTGTAGAATACTTGATAATATTCTTTGATATTTTTTTCTTTGTACATTTTTATAATGTAAGCTGCTTAAATAAGTCATCGATATTTGTTACTGGAAACAGTTTGTTTAAAATGGGATTATGTAGAGAAGGTAAATAAGTATTATTTTTATTAATTTGATACTACTACTTTTATTGGGTTTAGATTGTTTTTGTAAGATACCATATTAAATAAATCTAGTTTTGTAAATTTAATTTGTATTATTAATTAAAATTTATTATTAAAGATAACACAGAAAAAAAACGATAAACTGAAGAGACATATTAATTTAAATGGAAACAAATGTTCCATTTATCCCAATTTCTCAGTGTTCTGTTACACTTACACTCGCCTAGTGTCGACGATCTCCACCCCATTCGAATTTCGAAAACTCAGTTATGTATTAGAAATTTTATCCCTGATGGGGCAAATTTTTGGATCACCAAACATGCCCTTAGGGCATTTCTTGAATTCTTCTTTATTCTACGTATGATGGTAAAAAATAAAACCATTTTTTTATTGGAGTCTTAATTACGTTCGAACGAGTTTTGAAGAATCAAATTTTAAATCTTTTCAAATCCAGAGAGGACGTTAATTTATGGGTAGGTAATAAATAACTGGTTGCTTTTAAATTTGGAACTATGCAAATCTCTTTTCATCGCTTTCAGTTTCACGTTTGACATCTCGTACTAAATAAAATTCAGTTGATTCTTTCTGTATCGTACAGCGTGTGAAAAACCCGGGAACTTCTTAGCTGCTAAATTTTAGATGCGTGGCCTCGAATGAAAATCGTTTTTCTTAGTGATAGGGAACCTTCTGCGTTTATTACAAAGGGGCTTAGGAATTTGAGTAATGCGTGTAGCGTGCCTGCCAGGTTCGTTTTTAATAGTGTAGATGAAAAAAAGCAGCGGAGGAACATTTTTTTCTTTGCACACACTATTTGATTTACGAGAAAATGTTGATAGTTTTAAACGAAGGAAAAATAATAACATTCCGAATAAATATCGTAAAACGAGTGTGATGGGTAGTTCTTATGTATATAATTCTTTAATAATTACTATTAATTTATTAACGTGCAAGGTGTAAAACTGAACCACCTTAGATTTGCAGACGATATAGTCCTATTCACGCACAAAATAGAATAATAGAATCACTAATCGAGGAAAGTGTGAAAGACGGCCTATGCATGAACAAAGACAAAACAAAATTGCTTACAAACTCTGAACCGGTAACTATAAAAATAGACAACCAATCACTCGAATATGTGTCAGATTACGTCTATTTAGGATAATATCCCACAAAGATCAAACCACTAAAGAAATCGAGCGAAGGGTAGCAAATGCATGGAAGAAATACTGGTCTTTGAAAGAAGTCTTGAAATTCAAGGAACTAAGTATGCAAATAAAAAGGAAAGTTTTTAACACGTGTATACTTCCAGTCATCACCTATGGATGTGAAACTTGGGCACTCACCAAACGCCACAGAGAAAAGTTGGAACGCTGCCAGAGAGCCATGGAGAGAAGTTTGACAGGAATCAGGAAACAGGACAGAGTGAGATGTAGCATAATAAGGGAGAAAACTAAAGTTGCCGATATAGTTACTTGAATAGACCAACAAAAGTGGAGATGGACAGGTCACATGATCCGCGATCCACAGGAGAAATGGTGCAAAAATGTCACTGACTGGTATCCCAGCGATGGCAAGAGAAGTAGAGGACGTCAACACATAAGATGGGAAGACGACCTAAAACTTACGGCTGGACATCAATGGAGAAGAGTAGCGCGTGACAGGTCCCAATGGAAAATATTAGAGGAGGCCTAGGCCAGGAGGCAAAGTGAGCTTCGAGATATATTGTAACAAACAAAACATGTCTAATATTCATATACCTAACAGAAGTCCAGAATAAAAGGCTTATTATTATTATTATATATATATATATATATTAAAATACATAGTAATTTATTTTACATTAGTATGGTATTTGAAGTCATGTCTTAATTATAATAAAACAAAATCTGATAGTTTTATTGTGATGACATCGATTCTTCTTCCAAACATGATTTAATTAACTATTAAAACTATTGAAACACTCATCCATATCAAAGATACATGCCGCTGACAGGACACGAACCCGCGCCCCTCTGATTGCCGGTCAGGAACTCTATCAACTAAGCTACGGCGGCTTCTCTGTTACCCGCTTAATGATTCAATATATACTAGTATTTCATTCAACAATTACCGCTTATTACCTTTTTTCCCACTTGCAAGCAACCAATTTTTTTTTATATGATAAAGGCATTGTAAGTGCTAACTTTCCAACTAGGTGGCGTCGAGACATATTATGTCTACATTTTTCACGTAATATATAATAATTATAATCATTGTTAAACTTTGTGCTATGCATAAAATCTTGTCTTAAACGTTAGTTTAAGACAAGATGTACACATTACATTATTGACAGTATTAATTAGTCAGGACTACACTGACTTTACGCGCAAGGCAGAGAATAGTATGATAACAGACCTCCCTCGATTTTAGTTTTACACGACCGATAAAGGCCCCAGCTGTGACAAACATGAATTTTAATGACAATTAATTATAATGAATATTCTGATATCGCGGCAGGTTTCTCCGCTTATTTTCAATCAGTATTTAGCGACCATAATCGCAAAGTTGACATTTCCTCTACAGCTTCTTCATCACACAATGCTTTATCTATACTAAAATCACATGTCACAAAATAGTGAAACTGCCCCCCCAAGACCTTTTTATACTTACATGTACCTTAAATTTGTAATCTTCTCCGTGATTTATTGGCGTATAACCGTTTTACGGAGAACATGGAAATAAATACATAATTCCTCATACATATATAAATATATACATAATTTTTTTTTATTAGTGATTATTTAAAAAAAAAATGTAGTAAAGTAATATCCAGTTACTGCTCACTCAGGAGTTGATAATTGTGTTAGCGCCTCCGCCCAATGAGGCAACTGAATACTCTCAACTGCCAACTGTCTTTGTATGACAATGTGATGGCCCGCACACTACATAATCACTCAAAAACCCGTTGTCAATGGTAACGTAAGCAGTGACTCGCGACTTGCACTGCTGATTGCCATGGCCGGCCGTTGCTAGTTGCCAGCTGTCAGCTGATTGTTCTTCGTCTATGGTTAAACAAGCTTTTTGACCAATCAAGACATAAAAACCAGCTGGTTTTAGTTTGTTTTCAGTTGCCTCGTCAGCGGAGCGCGTTATTGTCACATTATGATTTCTACCGCTTCGTGTATGTTGACTATAATTGTTAACTTCCACATGTTCATGTTTGTGACTATTTTTGTTCATATTGATATTTGTCGATTATGTTTGTTGATTTCCACATGTTCTTGTTGTGTTAGTGTTACTTCATAATTTTTAAGATTTCCTCGTGTTCATGTTTACTTAGCCATATTTTCATCGTGTTTTTGCTTCTGATATATCCGCAACTATAGATTTTCGTCGATTAGGGTATTATTGGTTTATAGTATGTATAAAAAAAAATACAAATATTGCACAAGAGTACCAACTGCTCCCATCTAGAGTCAGTGAGACTATGGTATCCCTTATTGGGGTATGTTGTGAGCCTGAAGGTAAGATGATGGTGGGGAATTTGAGGGCTAAAGCCATTTTAAGCAACGTTCCAATTCTGAATGGTGGTCTTACACCAGGGCGAAACTGAGAGTATCTTCCACTCAGGCACGCGCCGCAAATATCCTAAATATAATTTTGTATTAATTAATTGTGAAATAACACTTATTATTCAAATAAAATTTATTTGCGGCGCGGGGTTTAAACTCGCGACCTTCGGATTGAGAGTCGAGAGCCTTACCCCTTGACCACGCCGGCCGTATTCTTAGTAGAGCCTTAAGATCGTGGTGGGTAAGTCAATTAAGGCAATTGCTGGATCACAAAAGTTAACATTTCACTCATTCATGGTTCCACTTGAAACAGTATTTTTTTTTAATCACTGAAGAAAATTTGAAACAGAAAAATCTAAAAATTAAACCCAGGACCTTAGCTTTTCCTTCTGGAAAAAGAATCTCTGCCACTCTTTCAGCTAATGGGATCCTATCTCTTTTCAATCATATTTAACTGTATCATACTAACTTTGACTAAGATCTACCAACATTATATTAATTTTCTTATCGCATATTTTATTGGTTACTGTTTTTATGTATAATTGCAAGATTTATCTCGAACCAAAACCATCTATGATCATCTGAGAAATGTTGAGATCCGAAAAGAATGCAAGGCTGATGTAAGCGTTATGAATAAAATTAAGAAAGGGACCCTCAGATGGTTTGGGCAAGTCGAGCGAATGAACGAAGAAAGGAGCTTAAGGAATATATATATGACAAGTGTGAATGTGAATGGTATAAGAAGTAGGGGACGTCCGAGGAAGACATGTCACGATCAAGTGAAACAGATACTTTAGTCGGGTCATGTCAAGGGTCAGAAAAATAGAAGAGTTTGTATGAGACGATGTATGAAGCAAATAGTGTGTGCCAAGAGCGAGTTTTTTAGCGGTCCGTCCTTTACCTACCCCTGCTAGGAAACGGCGTGATGGTTTATTTTTTTTAAATTTTTAAATTTTTTATTTATATTTTACAAACAATACAATAAGAAATGATCCTTCGTCTGTCCAACTGGGAAGGATTCCCGTTTAAGGACAGCCAAATTGTGTATTTAGTACATAATATTCTTACAATGGAATTGTGATTCTGTCAAGACAACCTTTGAGAACATTAGTAATTGCATTCGTAAGTAATTTGAAATAATCTCCAAGATGTAATTTTTTACCAGGGTCATTTTGGATAACATTAGTAATTTCATACAGAACAGATGAATGGTTTCTTTCGGGAGGTAAGTTAGTTAGTTTGTTAGCAAATATTATTTCGATAGCGTCTTTGATAAATTTATCAATTTTTATTTAATGTACAACATCTATTGACTTTTTTTAATCAAGTCTATGTAGATCGTAAGTCTATGATAAATATTTACTTTTATTTAAATTAATAAGTAAAACTTAAAATCGAAATATATAATCACTGAAGATGATATTAGCGACTATCAATCGAAAATTTGAATCATAAAAAGATGCGGTTGCATCTGGAAATTGAACCCAGGGCCTTAGCTTTGCCGGAACGCTGTCCTACCACTGAGCGTATGTAATAATAATAAAAAAAATTCTAACAGCTACAATAATAGAGGCCGATACATACATTATTTTCCAAATGACTATATCTTTTTGATTAAAACTATTTGATATTCAAGAATATTCCTAAGCGACCACTTTGAAAGCGAATAACCTTTTTTCCGTTCCGGTGATCTCGAATTTCGTTACAACACTCTCAACAAGCTGGCCTCGGGTTTACAATTCAATAGATCAAAAAGAAATATAAACTAGAGGAAAATCTAGACCAGGACCAAAATATAAAGAATCTAGATATACAAAGACTAAGTAAACGAAGATAATTTGGTATGACGAGTAATAAGAAATGTAATAGATAATAGTGTGCACAGAAAAATAGTACTATGTCATATTCGAAAAGTCAACTTTTTTTTTCATCACTCCTTCACCCTTCAAGAGTGTTCTAGGCCATCATTTAAAATTATGGAGAAATTAAAGGTGAATTTAAATATTAATTTTATTTAAATGGACAAATTTCAAAATTATAATAAAGATTGGAGTTGAGTTCAGACTTAGAAGAGATGAGATATTTAATGGTGGGGAGGCAATTTTTGATAAGGCTTGATAGTAGAGATAATATTTGTTTAGAAAGGGACAGCCAAAAAATATGTGATCCAAAGTTCCCACTTCTAGACCACAGAATGTACAATATAGGGGGCAAGAACGTGAATTTTAAAAAGGTGAGAAGGAACAGAACAATGTCCGATTCTTATTCGAATAAGTGGCGAAATATCTTATTTGGAAAAATTGGGGAATTGTTGAAACCATGGTTTTGATGGGATAGTCCTTTGTATTGAGGCGTAGAAGGCTCCCTTGGATTGACTAGCAATGTGCCAATACTCTGCCCAAATACTGCGGGATTTATCTTTGATGATGGAAAAATGTCAGCTAACATGTCCAGGAATCCAAATTCCGGTTTTTGCAGAGCTTTGAATGGAGGCTATCAGCACTCGAACAAGACATACAAAGTAATCATTAAGTCATCACTGGATTTAAGTTTTTGGAGGGAACTGGGAGAGTCAGAGAGAACAATGAAATGTTCAACATTATTTTTCATTATATATTTGGGAGATTCTATAATTGCAAAGCACTCGGCTGGAAATATTGAAAATTGATTTAAAATTGAATGAAATATTCTGTCATTGGAATTATCGTGGTAATCGTTGATACCTATCGAGAGTCGAGAGATAAAAGTCTAAGTTAATTGGAAATATTTTCCAGGGTGTTTGTTCTTTTCTTTTTTTTTCAATTTCAGTGTAGTATTTATTATAAAGTCGAATTTATAGTTAGTTTGAAATATGCTATTTAAAATAAATGCACCTATGGACTGTGTACTATTTTCGCGAGGCAACTCTGATTGAGCGAATTTTTCACTCGAATGATGATAGATAAAGTATGCTAACATTATGAAAAATAATATTCTGTTTAATATTGATTGAGGCTTTGATCATGAAATAATGTTGGACTACACAATGTAGGGACATCTTCATACTATTAAGTTTAATACTATCAAGCGTTTCAAAATAAATTTCAGCTCTGCAACCCTGCATTCTGAATTTCTAACTAACTAACTAACCATCACGCCGTTTCCCCGCGGGGGTAGGCAGAGAGGACGGACTATCAAAAACTCGGTCTTGGCAGACACTTTTTGTCTTATTCACATTTATTTGTCTCATTCATACTCTTCTATTTTTATGACTATTTTTATGGTCCGACTCAAGTATCTGATTCACTTGATCGTGCCATGTCTTCCTGTTGCGTCATATATTGTCCTTAAGATTCTTTCTTCGTTCATTCGCTCCTGAATTCCCATCTACCTAATATGATATAAATATAATTATATAAAATAAAATACAATAAGTAATTAATAAACATATAAATTATAACATAGTTCTTTGAACACTTTAAGTTTTTAAGCTCTTAAAAAATATATTATTTTTACACAAATCTTGTTTTATTCAAACACAGATGACATTTTGCACACTTAACCTTCAAACAAGAAGAACCAACACCCTTGCCACCCCAAGTGGTTCGCTACGTTAGGTGACTTAGCAGCATTGCCTGGGTTCATTGGGTGAGGTTTGTCTAGGTCTTGGCGGCGGGTGCGTGACGGACCGGATCGGGAGAGACTGGTTGAGGAAGACTCTTTGAACTCTCCAGCAACTATTATCTATCTCGACCTATCACCTTTTTTAAAATTATCTCCACACAGGAGGCCATGAGGAAAATAATTTCCCTCAGGGCTATATCATCTATGAAGAAGCTGTGTAAGGGATCTATTTGAGGAGAGGAAGGAGTGAACATGGATCTTGAAGAGACCAGTGAGAGGGATGGATTCATACTCACAGTTACTCCTGGACACATTTACTCCCTGTATTCATACCCACCCCCAATACTTTTTTCTTACCAGAACTTTTTTTTGTTTTTTTTTTCAAGAAAGACAAACATTCCCGGGTTACGAATAACCCAACAACATTTGAAAATCTCCTACTACCACTACACTAAGTGGAAGATGTTGCTTGTGTTGTGATGGAAGAATTGAATACGGAACGCCTGGGTGGAACCCAAACGCGATGCCCACTAAACCACTGACCGGTCAACTTTCTCTCCTTCCTTTCCCTAAAAAATCCTCGATACGGCATCTCCAACGATGAAATAGGCCGACTTTTTTCTCGAAGCATTCTGTGTGAAACTAATGTAAAAAAAAATCCCCTTTCCCACGCAATGGCAAATTTTTAATATTAATTTATAAAAAATTTGAACCTTGACTTGACTTTCAGAATAAGATGAAAAATAATTATTATTAATTAAAATAATTATATATGGTTTAAAAAAAACCCCTATGTCCAGCCCTGGCAACTCCGGTGATTCCAACTAAATAGAAAAAATATATACTTAGCCTTATTTCACGGGTAATTTTTTTTCTTTCACGTTTTTTTCACGGGTTTTTCTCACCGCTTCGAATGACATAACCGTTTAGATTCCACGTTACAAATAAAAACACCCAAAAAGGCAAAAAAACAAAAACATTTATCGATAAAAATGGTTACTTCTAAATGTGTTCAAAAGAAAAATAACTAAGAGATAAAAAGTATTAACGCGTTTGGCTCACTATTCAAATCCGGTTATAAATATTAATATATTTTGTACTGAAAACATGTTTTAAATTAGTGAAAATAATCATGCTTATATCTATATGTATTATAAGTTCACACTTCTCAACACATTTCTATATCTTTATATTGTAAATCTTATTGTTATTCCTCTATCTTGTTATCAGATACCTTGTTTACACTTTTCAACACTCCCAACTTACATACTTATCCCATACTCTGTAACTCTGTAATTCTGAATATATTATTTGTTACCAGGTTAATTCGGTAAATCCGAATAGCTAATATGCTAACAGATAACTTTTTTGCATAGTCACAAAAAAAAAATATATGTATCTTTTTTATATATTTCTTCATAACACAACTCAATTTAAAAAAAATGAATTTTCTTGTTTTTATCTTTGTTTTTATTTTTGTTTGCAATTATGTACTTAAGGAATAATATGAACTAAACTTGTCAATTTGTCTGTCCTGGAACGGGAAACTTTCCTAGTTGGACAGGCAAAGCTTCCTAATGTGTAACTTGTACTTTCTTTTGTATCTATATATAAATAAATAAATAAATAAATAAATGGTATAACTGGCCTAAAACAGGTCTCAGTATTTTCAGAGGGAAGGAAAACCTACTGACGTTTACCATGAATATATCATTTTATTCATAAGGTGTTATTTCCCTGTGCTCGATGAATACTCGTGTTTGAAAAGAAACGTTAACTTATGCATACATACCTAATTTTTTTTAAATTTTGTAATTTTTAGTCTGAGTCTGAATCACCGAAGAGCAGTGACGTACGTCCATAATGGCTGAAAAGCCGTGCTTTTATTAGGATAGGTACATTATCTATATATCTACTGGATATTTTAGGGTATGCAAAGTAATTTCTAGATTTTCATCGATATTTATTTAAATGCACGCAGTAAAATGTACAATTTATACACGAAGTTAAAAACTACACATAGTCTACATTTTATCATAGAGCAATGTTTGTCACCGCCTAACAAAATATATGTGATATTTCATTTTGTATACTGACAATTCGTGGTCAAATTCCATTCTAAATGAAAAAAGTTTATAACAATTTTAAATTTTTTTCATTTATTTTTTTTCACCATAACCTGATTTCATAACTCTAGTCATCGTATAACGATGTCCTTAATAAGCTGAAATCGGTTACGGTCAGTAAAAAGGTGGAGAAAAGTTTTAGTTGTCTTAATAAATTATTAAAATATATGTGGATTAATGATTGTGTGCAACAGCATTTATTATTTTTGAAAACACTTACGACATAAATGTTTTGTTTGACTTGTGGCAACTGTTTCGTCTTTCGAAGTCGTTATAAAACTCTGTATCTTTTTTTTATGTTTTGTTGTCGAGTGGATTATCTTCGAATTAAAATTTTAAAAAGGTAAAATTGACTTTAATTTCACAGTGTATTTCCGTATGTGACAGAAGAAGGGATGAGTCAAATTGATTTGAGACCAGTCATCCATTTATCCTTGTCGTGTTTTTGCTTTAAGTCCATATTATTATTTACTATAATCTGAATCCGTATTATGAACCGTAATAATAATCGTAAGTTTTCCATGCAAAGGTAAAGGTTCCTCTATAATCCTTTGCGCTCGCGAAAATGTGTCCATAATTACGATACGATAACGTTGTTAGACATCATTTTATATGATCTATTTTTTTTTAAATTTTTAGTAACCCGGGCGTTTATTTACTTTAATTGTTATTTACAAAACATGTGCGCTACCTAACATGAGATCAAATAGCTTGGTTAACTATTTAAGTCATTTTGTTTTGAAGAGTTTTAATTTTCAATGTACTATCGTTACTTAAATTTTAATTTTTATGCTACCGGTTTCGACACATCCGTGACATTCACTAGCAAACTTAAAACTAAACTTAAAATTTAAAACAAGTACAGAAATGAATTAGATGTTATTAGGTGGGGGCGGTGGGAGGGGTGATTTTGGGGGAAGGGGAGAACAGTGGGCGGGGTCAATATCACACGGGAATATAGTCAGAAGGGGAGATATATAAATATATAAATATAAATTCATACTTTAACTTATGCGCTTTAGAAACTTTAGAAATAAACAAAAAAATTAAATCAAAAATTAATTTAGTTAACAAAATAATAGCACCCTGAAAATCTCCCCTTCTGACTATGTGTCGAAACCGGTAGCATAAAAATTAAAATTTAAGTAACGATAGCACATTGAAAATTAAAACTCTTCAAAACAAAATGTCTAGAAATTGTTACATAGTTAATGCCCAAGAAATACAAAAAACTATTTAAGTACCTAATCATACCATATAATTTATTATCTGTCTGTACCGCAAACATTAAGACATTATAACTCTATACTATACACTGTTCTTATAATGAAATCGACATTTTTATCGACCCATTTTAATACTTTGAAAAAATTTTACCAATCATATAGATCTGATACTGTGATGAAGCCCTTTATTTAAAGACAAGCATTAGTGTACATACTAAATCAATGTCTCATCGGCACCATCAGGTGGCAATAATTTTTTTTTTTAAACTTTTGTATTCTACCTTTAGCATGTAATTTTCTTTCATCTATATATGTAAATTTTTGTGCAAATTGTCTGTTTTATGTACTAAAATAAAAATAAATCGACTATTATCCAAAGCATCGACAATCGACATCCCTACAGTTGAGGTTTCGATGACGTAGAAAAGTCATAAGTAACATTATTCCTGAAGCATGTTCCAGAATCCAATATCCATCTTGCCTCATGGCTGTGCGGGATGTACCTACTGTATGCTGTGCAGTCAGAATAATATTACTAGTAAATTTAAAAATTCTACCATCTCAATTTACAGCGCCAGTCATACATAAGTCGATGGTTGTCTACTAGGAACGACCGGGCATGTTTCTTTGATAAAAATTAGTTGCTACCGATGAAAAATTAGTGGATCTCATTTTATCTATTAAAAACATTTAAGATATGCAAAGCACAGGCGCCTATGTAAGATAATATGTAAAGTAAGTAAGTAATGGTTTATCTATTGATAAAAAAAATGTTATAGTCTGACGTCAAAAATAAGTCATAATACATCGGCCGTGTAATATATAATTGTGCTGAAGCCTTTGTCATAAATTTCTCTAATTTGGAAATACTATTTTTGTGGAATGCCAAGTGGATACTTGTTCTAAATAAACAATTTAAACTCTCATCTAAATCTCAAAAAATTCACTAATGATGTTTATGTAACAAATTGACAGTGTTTATAAGAAATTATAAGGTGATCCTCCCTTAGGTAAATATTGAAACGATGGGTGGGATCAAATTACCACCTATCTAACACAGGCTGTTTACTAAGCAGTAACTTATTAACCGTTTTTATTTATCTTTTAAATCAACGTCAAAGGACCTAGATCGTGACACCTATATAACTGAGAAGATCAATAAACTATTATTGGTGCAAAACACTTTTCAAGGAGCTGTACCGAAGCCAAAGGCCATAGATATGCTGATTTATAATATTCACTGGTTGACGAGTGGCGCCTGTCTATCACCACACGGAGAAAAATGTTATTCTAAAATACGATCATTTTATTCGTAAAAACGGTTAAAACGGGACTGAAGTTCTTACGAACAAAATAACAGTGTTTCAATGTTTATTGGCGGGAAAATAAAAGAATAATTTGTTGGTATACGTACGACATTACGTATACCAACAAATTATTTTGACATGTTCCTACCAATAAATATTGAAACCCTGTTAATTAGTTAGTAAGAACTTCAGTCCCGTTTTTACATTATAAAATGATCGTATTTTGGAATAACATTTTTCTCCGTGCAGGACGGAGGAGTTTCCGAGGAGAGGAAAGCGGTAGAGTTCAACAGAGGGCGATGAAGTTGGCCTAGATTATGTGACATGTTATCGGAGTTCAATGGAGGGCAAAACTCGTCATTAATAGTAGTGAGTTGGGGATTGCTACTTAATAAGGTGAAATTTTAGCTCATATAATTCAATGGTTAGTTTAATGAATTCAATAAACACACTACGTAACCGATGCGTTGTAATTTGTTTTGTTCTATCTTATACACTCGTATCGTTTTTTCTCTCTCTTTACTTGTTTTCTCTTCTTGTTTGTTCTACTTAACCTGTCTTTATTTTTATTTTTATGCTGTACTGAATGTAAAACTTATATTACGATATCAAAATACCTTTGTAAAATTGTAACTACTACCTCCTACCTATGAATTGTAAGTTCCTCCTGTCCTAAAATGAGTTTTGTAACTCATCGGGATTGCTCTAGCAATAAATAAAAACAATGAAAAAAAAAATTCCTATGCCTTTTTCTGGGCTTACACGGTAGTCAGATGGTTTCAAACATCAGCAAACTACGGAGCCTCAACCATAGTCATTCCTAATAAAATTTATTATATCCATGATGATAAGTGTTGTGCTTTTGCCTGTGAATCTAACCTGTAACATTCCAATGTTAAAATCACATTGCTTTCACTTTGGTTTCGTCCTGTTCGAACTTTATTTTTAGAAACAATAATGTTGCCAGTGTGAAGCTACCAACGCGAAAGCAACTCGCGTCTGTTGCGCTTTTTTTCACCGAGGTTCATAGGAAGGTACTTAAAAATAAATTAATTCCTTCCATGCTTGGGCTCAGGCCGGCTAAGTAAAAGCAGTCTTGCATTACAATCTAACGAGAAGCCTTACTTTAAAGTATCTTCAATTAAATTAAAGTAAAAAGGAAATTTATTCCCCTTAGCATAAAGTTTAACTTCGTCCATTCCCTCAATAAAACCGTTAAGTGACTTTTATGTTCGGTGTTCAATCCATTTGGAATATTCAGTAGCAGGGTATAAAAATGAGGCATTTAGTCCAAAACCAGTAGAACAGTAAGACAATAATGGAACTCTTTGAATTTGGGACGGAATGAAATAGTAACTGGATATTCATATCTGGAAACTTAATATTTAAAAAAGTCATATTTAATATGGCTTTGGTTTTCCAGGACGGAAATCCCTTAGAGAAGGATCCTGAAAATACTGGTAGGTATGCAAATTTGAATCGTTTCAGTGAACATGCTTTAAACAAATATAAGAATTGCATGCTTTGCGGGCATTAGCGGGCTATTGAACTTTTTCTTTCGTTTTTATTTATTTATTGTGTTCGTTTATATTTCATTTTGGTGTACAAACTAATTTGTGCAAGGTTTATAAAATTATATTTTTACAAGTCCTTTATATGTTTATACCAAAATTTTAACCTATTTATTTAAAATATCTATAATACTTGATTCGATTCAAAGTATTAGGCGAGTACTTTCTAAAATGGATTTTTGATTTAACAATTATTGTTTTGCGAAATGTCATTCTCAAATTTTGACGTTTTCTAGTAAACAGTTATTATTATTTGTAATATATGGAAAAAAGTTAGCTTTATAAATTGTGGCGTATATGTTGTTCTGGTGTATAACCTATATTATTGTAAAGTTTCATTGAAATCTATTCAGTAGTTCTTGAGTGAAAGAGTAACAAACATACATACATCCATCAAAACTTTCGCTTTTATAATATTAGTAAGATAAAATTCATTTTAGTCATTGAACAAGGATTATACTTGGTCGAAGATTTTAGTCCTCTATATATTAAGCAGTTTTTCTCATATACGGCAAACTAATTTTTTACATTTCTGATTTCATGATTATGTATATATTTTTTTAAACAATTTCATCCTTAAAGCATTTGGTTATTCGTAATTTTATGTATAAAAATTAACACGTTATCAAATACAACAGCTTTTTTAAATTGTAATCCAATTTAACTATTCTCTAATTTGATTATTTTTTGAATATTTGCCTTTCCTTGGTATATTCGTACATCGCGTAGCTCCGTTTCGAATAATTTATATTTCTTCAATTTCGCAAAATCACTTTGTGGCGTTATTTTTAATTAAATGAAACAAATAACTCGGTGTACACCATATAATCGTACAAAAAATATTTTAATAAATAATGTAATGTTTACATATTCTAAAATAATTTTTGTATTTCATTTTATATACTTGTTTTTTTATGATATTTTTAAGTAATTAATCACCACCCTCTATAATATTTTTGTCTATAGTTCTTATTTGTCTACAGTAGTTTGTTTATTTTGTTCTTATTATTCTGACGAAGAAACTATCGGTTTCGAAATATGTCGATAATTATGGTGTAATAAGTGATGTACACCAAGTTATTTGTTTCATTTAATTTATACTTTGTTCAAGTTTCCTTGCGTGTAACGCAAAACTGAGATAATTACTGAAAGTTACATACCAACATTATAAAAACTTTAAATTACATCTTACTAATATTACAAATGCGAAAGTTTGTATGGATGTACGTATGTTCGTTACTCTTGCACGCAAAATTTACTGAATGGATTTTAATGACTCTTTACAATAATATATCTCACACATCAGAATAACATATAGGCTTTAATGTATAAAGCTGGCTATTTATTTTCAATATATTGAAAATAATAATTATTGTTTAGTAGAAAATGTCAAAATTTGGGAATGACATTTTGCAAAACAATGATTGTTAAATCAAAATTCTATTTTAGAAAATATTTAAATTGATGAATTTATTTGAAGTACTCGCCTAATACTTTAAATCCAACCAAGAATTATACATACTTTAAATAAATAGGTTATGAATTTTGGTATAAACGTAGATGGGACCTAGGAAAAGAAAATCGATTACTCGAAGTTCTAATCCTACGCAGACGAAGTCGCGGGCAGAAGCTAGTCATCTATTAGTTTAATATGGTTTTCACTCTAGTTTTAAGAAAACTTCATCTCAGTCTTTTTATTACAGATAAATCGAAATATATGGAACCAACAGTTTAACGTTTTTTTATATTTTTTTTTCTTATTATAGTTTATTGGCATTTCCTTGAACCTTCACAAACCGTAATCCTAAGTCATTTTTAAAGCAACAACTTCTAATAAAATTTTAAAGCTAGTCATCTGTAAGTTTAATATGATTTTCACTCGAGTTTTAAGAAAACTTCATCTCAGTCTTTTTATTACAGATAAATCGAAATATATGGAACCAACAGTTTAACGTTTTATTATTTTTTTTTCTTATTATAGTTTATTGGCATTTCCTTGAACCTTCACAAACCGTAATCCTAAGTCATTTTTAAAGCAACAACTTCTAATAAAATTTTAAAGCGATGAAAATTTCTAAGTCTTCTGCTTGTTGGCATATTTCCTAATCAGGTATGACGAGCACGCGCTAAAAAAGCAATGCGGAGACCGCCTGGGCCAATTACTTTGCGGGGCATGGACCAATTTACTTGAGATCCTGCGAGACAAACAGTACTACCTACGTAATATGCTTCCATCGAAGACAAGGTCTGCAGTAGCCAACTCGGTAAACTCGTTATAATAAATGCTAAACTTTTGATCGCAAGGTACGAACTCTTTTATTCATCAAAAATGTTAACTTTTGTTTCTCACTGGTGTGTTTTAGTTCAGTTTGTACATTTTTGCAGATTTAAATGAAAAACGTCAAACTGTATACACTGGGAATTTTAGATACGGATTTTTTATGATTATGGGGAGGCAGACAATAATAATTGAAAATACAACCTAGTGTCATATCGAAAAATCTCCTAGTGTTCAAATCGAATAGGAACTGAGTTGACAAATGCGTCTTGACTTTTTTGGCCTTTTTGGTAAAAGGTTTTTAAAAAATCATTCGTGTAATAAAAACGAGATTATCAACTAATAACTTACACACCGCAAAAATAATATAACAGAATAATATAAGATTTTTTCAGAAATACCAGAAATCGAAAACAAGAAAATTCAAGTAAAAATTTCATATGCTGAATATTTTCCAAACACAAAATAAGTGACACCACGCCTCCGTTTCCCGGTATTGGAAGTGACGGAAATTGAATTAATATTGAAATTGCGAGTTTTCACAAATTACCTACATGCCAAAATGAATGTCTAGTTCGGTTTTGAAAAACCACAACGATTTTGCATTAAAAGTCGCCGTGTAATTTTTACAACGTTTGCCTTTACTGAAGGGATATTATTTATTTTTTTCAGTTAAATATAATTAATGTAACAATTAGTATTAGCAATCAATCATCCACATTGATAAATCTCCCGAGAAAAGATACATTCTGCCAACGGGGCTGGAACCCGTGTCCCTCTGATTTTCGGTCAACTGCTATATCCACTGAGCTACGTCGGCTTATCTCTTACCCGCCAAATAATTCAATATATACTAGTGTTTCATTCAACAATTACTGCTTATTACATTTTTTTAATTGTTACCCTTTGTGCTATGCATAGAAATCTTCTTTTGAACATTAGTTTATCAATTAAAAAATAATAATTATAATTTATGTGTTTAATAATAATAATAATTTGTAGAGCGCCGTTTTTGTGAAAAATCACCTCAAGGGCGCTGTACAATTTATAATATAATTCTTAGGCTCTATTTAAGTTTATTATTTACAAATGTATACAGAAACATACTTACCTGGTCGGTTACTTCCGATAAACACACTTTAATTAGAATGTTTATGCTTGGAGAAGATACCAATTTGCACGCAGAGGACATTATATTGAAAACACTGGACAGTGCATGATTTTACATTTAGTGCCCCCTATCACTGTTGGTATTAACTTATAAGAAGATTAATGCCAAAGGTGAGTTAATATTTATTTTGAAAGACTTGAGAATTTAATGATTCTTTAGGACTGGAGAATTTTCATCAAGTGACCGTTATAAAAGCTTACAAATAAGAATTAGCTCACATTTTTCACAATTAGTTATTTACAATGTCGCAGGCTGTGAATATGAAAAGGTTTCGACTTGATTATTTTTTTATTTATTGATAAACTAATGTTTAAGACAAGATTTTTTTTGCATAGCACAAACGGTAACAGTTATTATAAGCAACAATTACTAGCCTGAAACACTCATCCATATTGAAAAAAACATTAACTACCTACCATTAATTATACTTAATCTATTACGTATTATTTTGTTATGAAATTATGGGTACGACTTTCTGAAAAGATGAGTTTTAAATTTAGCCGTCGAGTCTGAGATCATTCTTGAGTCATGTGGCAGTCCATTCCACACTGCAAAAAAGAAGTCGTTTGGCTGAAATTTTAATATCTTTATTCATTAAATTCATAATGCATCCACCAACTATGTGAGAATCATAATAATGACTTAATATAAAGTATTCATGGCGTCAATAACTTTGTGAATGGGGTGAGTGCAGTTCCGCTGAGTTGTTCCGGACTGCAGCTGGAAGAATGCCTCCAATAATAGAAAATCTCCAATAGGAGAAGTCACCAGAATAAGATTAACGTTCATTGAACTACACAAATACCTAACCACAATTTTAATTATTTCAAAGATACTCAACAATAATAATATTTCGATGATTTTTAAAGCGCTGTTTTGTGAAAAATTTCCTTGCGGACCCTGTACAAATAGATAGATACTTTTATTTTTAGTTCTCTTGATGTTTTAGGCTATAGGCCCATTATGCTATCTCCCATTTTATCATCATTCCTTTAACAGTAATCCGGTCCCTTTTATAAAGTTCACCGGGATTGTCATTGAAGATGTAGCTATGTCTTCTGGTTCCACTGTGTGTCTTCCAAGGTACCTGAGCCTTATTCCCAGCACATAATAGTGCATAATAAACACATGATACATAAGTGTGTGCGAGGTTGTCCAATAACCTATCTCTCTTCGTCAACTTTGTCATCCAAGAAAATAATTAAAGGGGTTGTCATTGGATATGTGGCTATATCTTCTGTTTCCACAATGTGCCTTTCCAGGTATCTAAGCCTTATTCCCAATACACATGATTCATTAGTGTGTGCGAGGTTGTCCAATGTCCTATCTTTCTTCGTCAACTCTTGTCATCCAAGATAATAATTAAAGGGGTTGTCATTGGATATGTGGCTATATCTTCTGTTTCCACAATGTGCCTTTACAGGTATCTAAGCCTTATTCCCAAGACACAATAAACACATAATGTGTGCGAGGTTGTACAATGTCCTATCTTTCTTCGTCAACTCTTGTCATCCAAGATAATAATTAAAGGGGTGTCATTAAATATGTGGCTATATCTTCTGTTTCCACAGTGTGTCTTTCCAGATATCTAAGCCTTATTCCCGATACATAATACGCAAAAACACATAATCATTAGATTGTGCGAGGTTGTCCAATGACCAGTCTCTGTTCGTCAACATTTGTCATCCAAGATAATAAATAAAGGGGTCGTCGTTGGACATGGCTATGTCTTTTGGTTCCACAGTGTGTCTTTCCTGGTATCTAAGCCTTATTCCCAATACACAATAAACACATAATACTTAAGATTATGTGAGGTTGTCCAATGGCTAGTCTCTGTTCGTCAACATTTGTCATCCAAGATAATAAATAAAGGGGTCATCGTTGGACATGGCTATGTCTTTTGGTTCCACAGTGTGTCTTTCCAGGTATCTAAGCCTTATTCCCAATACACAATAAACACGTAATACTTAAGATTATGTGAGGTTGTCCAATGGCCAGCCTCTGTTCGTCAACACTTGTCATCCAAGATAATAATTTAAATGGTCATCGTTGGACATGGCTATGTCTTCTGGTTCTACAATGTGTCTTTCCAGGTATCTAAGCCTTATTGCCAATACACAATAAACACATAATACATACGTTTATGCGAGGTTTCCCAATGTCCAGTCTCTTTTTAATCAAGATAATACATTATTTTAATTACAGCCTCTTGACTAGTATTCCGCCATTCCAATATCACACTTATCTTTTAATAAGGCAAAGGAAGTATAATATATTATTATTAATTTACTTGTTTGAGCCATTAATTTATCGTCAAAATTCATGTATCGGGATGCTTCCGCAACAATATGCCCAGGATTCAACCGTTTAGGCTTTGCGTAATTAATTGATAAGCAAGTAACTCGGGAACTAGCAGCGCTTCTGTATTATAATAAACCTTCATTGCACAGCTTTCTGTTGCACTAAAACTCCCTGACAGAGGCTTTAAACTTTTAAAACGATTTACTAATTTAATAAGTTTGACGATATACTTAAGTAACATTTTTCACAACCTGCCCAACTCTAGGTCTAAAGTACTCGCTATTAGAGGATTAAAAGTATTTTTGAAGTAAAAAAGAAATTGTTAATATTTTTAACCGAAATTCGGAAAAATACAAAATTAAACTTATTACAAAAATTTTAAATTCCAATTATGTATACTTTTAAGCAAACATAAAGGGTTATTTAACAGTTGTGTAAAATATTACGCACATTTAATAGAAGGAGTATAAATGTAACACATATTATTTACAGACCAATACACAATCACAACCTTGCTATCAAAAAATCACTTCCCAAGATTGGATTTGCCATTCACGCAATGGTATATTTTTAATTGTTTAGTGTTTATGTGCACTAAAAACGTTGTTCTATACACTTCAGGGTGACAGTTTCTCTACGATTATACAATCATTGCCTGTTGGAAACCTTCCTTAATTTTTTCAGAAAATGGGGTTACACAATCGTACCAATGTTAAAATTGATTTTGATAATCTTAATTTTATTAATGATGTTTTTTTATTACAAAAATATCTGATGAATGTGTTAGTAAACTTGTAAAAGAAATAAATATTTTGTTTTGGAATTCAATAAATTCATCGATTGTTAGGCGAAGATGACGATTGAAGTTAATAATAATTTAAATAAATTTCCGAATTAAATAATGGTATCACCTGCTTCCAATCTTGCTTGGGCGACTCAAACTTTGGCCAAGTAAGCCACAACTAGCCTTAAGTACCTACTTGGGCGAAACCTCCGCTCTAACACATCCCTCTGAGACTCAGTGTTGTTTAGAACAAAGCCAGTTCAACTTTATATACCTCGGTGGATGTTCGACAAGTTGATTTTTGTAAACAAAAAAATTCTGTGACGATGTTGACTTTTCGTCATATAGTTAGTTCCACTTCGAAAAAGCATTGAAGCAAGACATCCACCGTTATTTTTCTTTCCAAAAAACTATTTCAAATTATTACATAGCATATACTAAAACCTTAAAATGTATAATTAAATCACTAGCCAGATATTTCACAGGCACATATAATATCATTAGTACCGATCCTTGTAATTATTTCTAAAACCTTGTAAAGTGTTTACCGCTCATTTTATCTGGGTATTGTAGATAAAACGAACTTCCTAATAATTACTCAAATCTATGCTTTCCACAATGGATTTATATCAAAAACAATGAACACGACAATGGCTTAACGCTATCCAGTATTTCATTATGTCAAGAACGAGAATGGCCTAAGCGATTCTGACCTTGTTCTTCATACAATTTATTTATGCATAAGGGACAAAATCCCTTCAAAATTTTTTTTTTTAATTCTCCGGTGGTTACCGGAGGGCAAACGGCCAATTAGAGTCATCAGCCGATCGAGTGGCTGGCCGCCGATTCAGTTGGGGAAAATCAAGACATCAAGACACAGGACGAGTAGCAGCTCACGTTCTAGGCCAGATTCAACAATGTAGGGCTCCGTCGTCATTTCAAATCGTAACGTTCTTTCATCTTATTATTATTTTAGATTATTGGTTTTACTTTTCAATAAACCTTAGCCGTTTGGGCGCCCGGGTTAAAGTTAAATTCATCACAATACATTTAAATGCATAAATAATATTTAAATGTGCGTGTTTGCTTCGCGCACGCAGCGTAATAAATTTACCATTGTTTAAATATAATTTCTTTTATATAAGTGCTTTGAAATTCACAATACACACGTCACCTTATTATTATAGACACTTTAATCTGAGCTAGCCAACATAAATCACACATTCCTCGCATCTTTCGATAACACTTAATCAAAATTAAAATAATGCACTTAAGAGCGATTGACCAGCAGCTGAGAATAAAAGTTTAAAAATGCTTGCAACTATACAGGGAGGTTTCAATGAGAACGATCGATTGTTCCCCGTATCAAATTTTTTAAATTAAAAATTTTATGTCGATTTATTTCATTCAAAACTTGCTTTAATATATACCTACATTCAATTAAGCAATAAAATTGCTCAAAACGCACGATGATAAATTATTAAATATCGTGTACTTCTTGTTAATAATTTTCGATCATAAGTATTTATGATTTTTCAATAATGTCTTAACAAAATAAGTGTGTAAAAAAAATTTAATATGTATTTATGCCACAAAGCACGTTCTCGGATTTATTTTTTAATGATTTTAATTTAACTAAAATTAAAATTCTTAAAACTGTGTTGACTAGATTATGTATTGGTTTATTTTGTTGTATGATTATATGATTTCAAATTTGTGTTGTTTAATAGAATCTATCGTTTGAAAATTGAACAAATCTGTCAACGACCAACGGTATATATAACCTTAGTATAATAAAAATTCACTTAGTATTTCAAAATTTTAAAACTGCGTGGACCAGATAAAATAACAATCTTTCCAAATCAATTTATGTTTTTTTGTGAAAAAAGTAAATACGTCTAGAATTTGATTTAAAAATGACTAATTTCCGGTATTCTCTGGTAATACCTAAGAGTATGGATATTAGAGAGACGGCATGTGAAGTGTGCCCGCGCGCTCCAAGTGTGCCTTTCCGAGAATTCTACCCACATGGCTGACATTGGCTGTCACCAAGTAAAATGGCTGCTGTCGGAACGTATTAAACGGCCAAAAACCAGCAGCCAATGTAAGCCGTTTGGGTAAAATTCTCGAAAAGGCACACTTGGAGCGCGCGGGCACACTTCGCATGCCTTCTCTCTAATATCCATACTCTTAGGGTAATACCCTCTTAAAACATTTCTTTACTCGCTGCTAGAACTTTGTATTCACCCGGATCCCTGATAATGTACTCGCAGTTCAAAACCATGTGGGTGTATAAAATACATAGTTGAACATGTTTTTTATTTATCCCTGAGAAACCATAGATCTTTGGGAACACAAATAAGTCAGTAATAAATTAATTAATCAGTACCTATGTTAGCTGGTAGGAACTGAATTTTTTACGAAAAACTTCTGTGTTGACAGTTGTTTGCCTCAAAAAAATATCACGTAGGTCAGCACTTACACACTGACGATTGACAAAAATAACGTCTTTAATATTTGCCAATTTACTTTTTGGATTAATTTAAATTAAATCATAGCTAATCAGTTTGTATACAGTACAAATTTAATCAAGGATAACATTAAAAAATATATTTTATCCTTACAAGAAATTATTTTTTAATTTTATTCTGATCCATTGTATTCGAAACATGTTGAAAATAATTTTGATTAAGTAAGTGGTGTGCATAATGTGATTTTTTTTTCAAAGAATTTGATAAAGTGAAAGTTTAAGTTGTGTTTCCTTGCCAGAGGTATCAAAATAATTAATAATATTGATTTATACCGAGAAGCCAATATTTTTGAAGAGACAAAACAGCTAACATTTTGTCAAAAAATTCTATTTTTAAAACATACTAATGTAATATATTCCTGTTCTTCATCATGAAAATGAATCCTGGATATTTTGACGCAAGATGTTACCCATATAATAAATAACATATTTTTAAACATTGCTGGTTTTCTATTTATAATTTTGTAAGCGATATCAAAAATAAAATCATTGTTTCCGATGAAAGTTTAATGTAATTTCTTAATTTTTTTTTACATTAGCTCCAGGCGTTGAGAAAAATAATTTCCCTCAGGGTTTATGCCATCTTTGGGGATGCTGTATGGAGGGTATTTTTAAGGAAATGAAGGAGAGGAAGTTCAGGGAAGGAAAAGGGTAATCTGGGGTTCAGTGTGTCCAGATCATCCGCCGCCAAGAACTAGACAAACCTCGACCCATGAACCCGGGCGCCCCTGTTAAGTCACCAAACGTAGCAAACCACTTGTAGTGACTTTTGGCAGAGGTGTTGGTTATCCAATAAATGATTCCTGGGGCGGCGGTACCTATTCCGGCCTCCCAAATTATAATATAGACAGAAATATTACCAATCTCGTCAGACGCATTAATCAAAATTTGAAAGGGGTTTATCATCAAGATAATATACGGCAAACTTGCGTCATATAATGCTACAGCAATTATAATACATTATAATATTTTCTCTGATTCGGTTGTATGGCATACATATAGGTACGTTATAATCTGGTAATACGGATAGCATTTTTGGTGACAATTCAATTACCCTGACGCCTATTTTTTCTTCGTTCTCTCGTTGGCTAAAAAAATGCTTAATGACACTAGCGCTTAGTAGAATGTTTTCAAAACTCCTTACTTGCTATGATGTGTGTTTTTTTGCGGTATAACAAGTTTTGACGTGAAATCTGAACTCAAAATTGATTTTTGATGGCTTCATACTCGGGCTCCATTTGTGTTGGGCTAAAGCAGACTTTGAAACCACTCTGGCGATGCGAAACTTTTACCCACTTTAAAATTGTTCTTTCGCGTTCCTGTTTACTTTTACGTCGGAGTATTCATCTTCATATGCTCTTGAAATTCGATTTTTTTTTCATTCTCACAAAGTGCCTGTATACCGCTTCCAAAGATAACTAAAGAAAATAAACTAACTAATAATAATAATACCTCCGAAGATAACTAAAGAAAATTTCATCGACAATTCAACTGTGAATATAATTTGGTATTATTCAGAGGAAAAGTTTTTATTTGCTTCAAAGCGCTGTTACTGTATAATGAAATATCTATATCGTAAACTAAAGTATTATCGTAAACATTGTTTACGCCAATAATGGCTTTTTGTTTGATTCATAGAGAATCAGTTACTGGCAATGAATTTTGTTCCGAGAGTTTTGTGAATCGAGTGAGTGGTTTTTTTTTTTTTTTTTTTAAGGCGGAGACGGTTTACAAGCAGTTCCCGTGAGCACTTAGGCCATAGGCCCATTGTGCTATCTCCCATTTTACCTCAATCCTTTAATAACAAACCAGTCCCTTTAATAAAGTTCACCAGCGTTGTTATTGGATATGTGGCTATGTCTTCTGGTTCTACTGTATGTCTCCCCAGGTATCTGAGCCTAGTTCCCACCAGGGCAGGACATTGGCACCATAGGTGAATTGGAGTCTCTTCATCCTCTTCACATTTTCTGCATATATTAGTGTTTTCCACTCCCAATATCTGCATGTGTTTCCTGAGATGGCAGTGTCCCGTTAATAGTCCTACCAGTTCTCTCAGCGAGTTTCTGTCCATATCGAGTAGTTTCCTGGTTCGTCTAGGGTCCGGTCCTTTTATGAGAACTTTGGATTGTCTCATTCCGGGTGCCCTCTCCCATTCTTTGCAGTGCTGGGATTTGACCCACCTATCGATATGTAGTTTTGTGTGGCAAGCTGCTACTCCTACGGCCGGCTCGGATCCTACAAGTGGTGCTTTCGCCCCTTTCCTTGCTAGTTCGTCAGCCCGCTCGTTGCCCTCAATACCTTTATGTCCTGGTACCCAAATCAGGGTTATTTTATTGATGTTAGCGAGTTCTGTGAGAATAGTCCTGCATTCCATCACCAGTCTAGAGTCGCATCGGTTACTTCCCAGTGCCATTAGGGCAGCCTGGCTATCAGAACATATGCTTATGTTCTTATTCCTGTACCCGATGCGTATATTCTCCTGTGCGCAGGCCAAGATGGCTTTCATCTCAGCTTGAAACACAGTACAGTGTGTTCCTAGAGGTATACTGAGTTCCCTCTTGGATCCCTGCAGACAGACCCCGGCCCCTGTTCCTTCCTCCATCTTGGACCCATCTGTGAACCAGATTAGTTCCTGTTTGAAGGTTGGACCTGGAACCGTGTCCCATTCCTCCCTTGTGGGATAGATCACCCCGAACTGCTGTCTGAAGAAGTAGTCGGCTTGTTTGCCGTCTTGCTTCATTCCAGCTGTCGGGCTAATTGCCCTCAGTCTTGTTCCGATCTCCGTATGACTGTTTTTGGGCAGCTCACCTCTCCATTGACCTTTACACTGTAACCTGTAGGCTGCCGCCATCGCCGCCCCCTCTATTTCTAAGTTTAGTGGGGGCAGGTTTAGCAGCACTCCCATGGCTAGTATTGGAGTGGTTCGCATAGCTCCCGTGATTCCTCTACATGCAAGTCCCTGTATGTGGTTGAGTGTGACCATCACTGTTTTCAGTGTTGTTCTCCTCCACCAGACCAGGGCTGCATGCATGATCCTTGGTTTCACAACGGCTGTGTACAGCCATTGCATCATTTTAGGGTTGAGTCCCCACGTTCTGCCGCAGATCCGCCTAGTTGCCCACATTAGTGCGCATGCCTTTCTGCCCACAGTTTCCACCTGGTTTTTCCAGCTCAATTTGGCATCTATGATGACTCCGAGGTACTTAACCGTGTCTGAGGGTTCTAACTCCTTTCCGTAGAAGGTTGGATTATTCCATCCCTCTAGTTTCTTTTTACGTGTGAAGATTACTAGTTCTGTCTTGTCTGGATTGACCGACAGCCCTGTTTCTTCACACCATTCTTCCACTGTTGCCAGTGTTGATTGTATGAGGCCTCTGGTTGTGTCTGCATCCCAACACCTTATTATGGTTGCGATGTCATCCGCATACCCTTGTGTATAGAGGCCCCTGTTGTTGAGTTTCCGGATGAGGTTGTCCACCACTAGGCTCCACAGCAAGGGTGATAAGACCCCTCCCTGTGGACACCCTCGTGTCACCAGTACTCTGATGTTCACCTCACCCCTTGTCACCGTAAGTATCCGGCCTGAGAGCATGTTCTTCAACCACCTTCTGGTGGTTTTGTCGAGTCCATGTCTTTCTGCCGCTTCATCGATGGATTTAATAGCGGTGCAATTGAATGCTCCCTCTATATCCAGGAAGAGTCCTACCGCCAGTTCTCCAGTCGCCTGCGCCTGCTCCAGTTTGTAAACCAACCTGTGCAGTGCCGCGTCGACCGACTTGCCTGGTTGATACGCAAATTGCAACTCATGGAGGGGTTTTTTCCTCAGTGCCCCGTCCCTTATGTGTCTATCCATTAGCCTCTCCATTGTCTTCAGAAGGAAGGAGGTGAGACTAATTGGACGGAATGCGCCTGGTTTGTCGTAGTCGGTTCTCCCAGGTTTTGGTATGAACACTACTCTCGTTTTCCTCCATGATACGGGGATGTATCCGAGGGCGCAGCACGCCCTCAGGATCTTAGTCACCGGAAGTAAGATTGTATCTAGGCCCCTCTGTAGAAGTGCCGGAAAGATTCCATCTTCTCCCGCGCTTTTAAAGGGATCGAACCCTTCGATTGCCCATTTAACTCTGGAGGGAGTAACTATTTTAGCCGCAGTGTCCCAGTCCTTACCTGCCCGTGTAACTCGGGCTGGTGGTGGATCGGTGTCACCTGCTTCTAACTTTTTGTAGCCGGGAAAGTGTTTTCCCAGCAGTTCCTCCAGCTCCTCCTCCCAGTTATTGGTAAAGCTTCCATCCGCTTTCCTGAATGGGCCTTTGGCTGCCCCTGGGTCTTTGGCAAGAATTTTCTGAATTCTCGCTGCCTGGGGGATGGTTTCCACCTCCCCACAGTACTTCTCCCAGGAGCCTGTTTTGGCTATCCGGATTGATTCTTTGTACTCTTTCTGGTATTGCTTGTGAGCATCCCAGTTTCCAGATTTTTTGGCCCTGTTGAAGGCTTGCCTAACTAGTTTCCGTAGCTCCTGCAGTCTTCTGCACCACCACGGTGTTTTGTCACTGGTACTTGTCTTCAGAGGGCAGCTATTTTCGTATGCCCTTATCATTGAGTCCCTCAGTATTTCTACTGCGTCCTCAATTTCTTCGGGGCAGCCGTATTTAGCTGGAAATCTTACCATTCCTATGCTTAGCTCCTCTGAATACCGAGTCCAGTCGGTTGCTTTTGGGTTCCTATATGTATCGGTCCCCGTTCTGCTTGTCTCTCCCTCTAGTTTAAATTCTATGTGTCGGTGGTCCGACAGGGATGGTTCATCCGACACTCTCCAACCTGATACTCTCAAGGTTCCCAGGGTTAGGTCTATCACCTCCTGTCTGTTGCTTATAACAAAGGTGGGTTCCCTACCTCTATTGAGAATCTCAAGGTTCACTGTCATCGGGTATTCCAGGAGGGCCTGTCCTCGTTTGTTGATGTCCGTACTCCCCCACACAGTGTGGTGCGAGTTAGCATCCATACCGAGTATCAGTTCCCTACCCTTCTCCCTGCAGTCTTGGATGAGTCTCGTTATTTCCCTTGAGGGTGGTGGTTCCGTAGAGTCGTAGGGCATGTATGCTGACGCCACCACTACTTCCCTGCTTCTTTGGTCCAGCGTGATCTGCAGCTTCACAGCTACCAGGTCCCTGCTGCAGTGTTCGGGGAGCAGTGTGCCAGCTATCCCTCTGATGAGGACGCAGGCCCTGGGTCTGTCCCCCGACTCGTTGTAGTAGAGTAGACCTTGGTTCATGTTTAGTCCTCTGACTTTCCCCCTGTACGTCCAGGGTTCTTGAATCAGTACGACATCCACACGGTCCCGGGTAACTCTCCTGTTGAGCACGGCAGCCGCTGCTGGGCTGCGATGCAAGTTTATTTGGATGAAATGTAAGTTTTTAGCCATTTTTAGGGGTCTAATCCTTACACTTTATACCCTATATCCGCTCCTCGGTGTTGGGTCCGCGCACCGTGAAGGTGGCCTTCCTTATCCCGATGTGCGCTGTCATTCCCATTTCCCGCAGCACCTTCACACTGTCCTCGTCCACGCTCATGATCAGGCGGTATCTATCATTCTCCCTGATCGAGTCGTGGACGATCCACTTTTTTGTGTGGAGCCGCGGGGTCTGGTTCTCCAGCTGTTGCAGCAGCCTCTCGGCGCTTACAACAGCATTTTCAGGGATTATTGCCTTGACCTTCACGTACTTTGGCAGTTCATCTAACCCCACCACCTCCAGGTCGCAGCCCTGCCATTTCCGTAAGGTCGGCACCATCTCCCTCAGCCATTTCTCTGACTCCTTGTTGGAGCAGGTCATTCTCAGGACGCCCTTCTGAATGAAGCACTCGTCGAATCCAGGTCTGAACTGTCCTTTTGGGATGTTCAGAATGATATCGCTAGCACCTTCACTCACAAGGGCCTCCTGCTCCCTTGTAATCTCCTCCTCCCTGTTCCTATGGACAATAGCCACCCTAATTTTGTGAGTGAGTGGTTTAGTTATGCATCGCATCCTTCATATAATCATCCTACCAACAAAATCCTCTGTTAGTACCTTCTTCCTTATTCCGTAATAATATCAACGTACAGTAATTAACATATTATTGAAAGTCCGTAGCCTAAACAAATATAAACACAAAAGTTTACCTCAACAAATGTTAATGACAGTCAAACTCATCTAAAATGAGCTAAGCTCAACATTATTAAGATGCAATTGTAAAAAAATATATGTTTGTTTCTGGCAGGGCTTTAAGCATTGGGCCTCGGCCAGACTGACGGGCTTGCGCGGTAGCGACAGCGGGCGCGAAATATCAATCGTATGTAAACGCCCGTAGTGGCCACACTGCGGGAAGGCGCGACAAGGCGATTGTACGTACTACCGCCACCGTGCAAGGCCCCCGCGCAAGCACCCGCCTGTTCAGTCTGGCCTAGGCCTTAGATATAAATATTGTGACAATTATAATATAATGATTTTTTAAAATTATCACAGTTTTCAGAGAACCTTATATGAGATTTGTGTACATACTTCTCAAAAAAGTAGAAGTACATACATTATTTGAAGTGAGTGAAATATTTGGCACACATATTAATCGATGACCGGAATGACAATACATGCAATTTTGTGATCCAGTTATGATATTTTTCCGAAGACACTGTAACTCAAACAGTAGTTGAGTAAATAAGATCTTCGTAAGGGTATTTATATTTTCATAGTGCTTTGAGGGTATTATATTTTCATAGTGCTTTCACACAAACGAAGTATTGAATTCCGTAAGTCTAAACTTAAACTTATAGCAGGAAGGCCAACAAGCTATAATGGTAGTAGAGTAAATATTTTGAAACGGTTTTGTATATATGTGTATAAACTCTAGCTACTAGTTTTGGGATTATGAAAGAATCCACGAAAAAATGGGCTTGAAATGCAACAAGCACACAAGAATATACATATTTGAGAACCACTGACTGCTGCATACTTCAATTAACTATATGCGTTTTTGAAGTTAATTTTGAAGGTCTGGGTAAATTCTGTAATTGCGTCATTATTAAAAATTTGATAAAATGTTCAATTTTTTTAAACAAACCGTCCTTATTTGTATAGTTAAAATCCAATCTTCTAGAATTATTTTTGTATCGAGTGATTTCATAGAATATATTTGTAAAATCACCCGATTGATCTTTAATTGTATATCAACATTTTCAGATGTTTTGCCAATTTAAATTTAACGGCAATTTAAATTTGTTAATTAATATTTCGTAGAATGGTTTACTTTATTATTTTTTTTCGGAAATAAATATGTTTTTTTAAATGTTGGCTTTTATATAAAATATGATTAGGTAAATAATAATTCTTGGTAAATAATACGAGTACACATTGGTTAGATTACTTATTACCTGAAAGCTTTTGATCGGAGTACCTTCTATAAATGAATTATTTACTTCCCTTGAAGATTATGTTCCCAGCTAGAAATGGCAATTAGCACTTTGAATATTACAACGGAATAGGCTGCTTTAGGATTTGATTTCTGCTAAGATTAAGTTGAAATTTCTTTAATAATTTGCATGAGTAATTTTTCAAATATTGTTTTGGAATGGTTTTTAGATCGTGTACTTAAGAATTTTTACAAAAAAAACTTTTAGATTTAGGTTAAAAACATAGCCGAAAATAGGTAACCCAAACCCATGTCAGAATTTGATCCATATGTAAAAGAAAGTGGTTTTTATGTTGTATAGTTGTATTGGATTTTATATGAAGAACTCACAAGAATTCGTTTATTTATTTATTTATTCGTGGAACGTTTTAAGGAGAAATGAAAAAGCAACAACCTTAATCCACGAGCATCGTTCATTTCGATTTGCTTTTTTTCACTAGGGCAGTATTGAGAGTATATCATCTCTCTCTAGTTAATCGGTATGCGGAATTATTACATTTACGAGTACCTACAGCCCAATAATCATTATAATTTGTATAGATAACTATAAACAACACAAGCAATGTGTTATGAAAATATTTAAATTTTATAACAAATTTCTAACAAGTACGGTGAATACTAATCGCTTCAGTTCGTTTTTATCCAACAGACCAAAACGCGAATCGGGAGAAATGGCACTTTAATTTTTTTACGATAGAAGCACATACATTTTGGAGGACGTTAGACAAAGTGCGTTTTGAAAACTTCTTAAATAATTGTTTATAATTTTTTTTTTGAACTAGTATCGTATAAAGAAAGGCTTTTTGAGAACATTAGCACACTTAATTCAATGTCACAAAAAATGGTCTGTTGGACAAAAACGAACTAGGGCGACGAGTTGTTGATCAACCATATATATCGGGCGAGAAAGTAGGTAGACTGTATTCCGTTTGAACCCGACACTTCCCGCTCAAGTCTTGTTGGGGACGAGACTTGGGCGGAACGTCCCAGTACCGTTTAAAAACTCAAATAATATTTCGAGCGATGTGGATTGAGACTTTATTATTCATAAATCCCGTACCGGTTATTAATGCACTCAGATTCTTTTAAAATTCCTTATCAAGGAAAACGATGCGATCCTAGCCAGACGATACACTGGATCCTTCGATGGAGCTGCTGATCTGATCACGGTGAATGGAAGTAGCCAGTCAGTTTTATACGATCTGAATTGGTGGGATAAGTCATGTTATTATTATTTTATACAAAGATATTCAATGCCTAAAGTTATAATAGATATTGTTTTTATGTTTGGAAATCTACCTATGTCTTTTATTATTTCATCCCTGAATCTCCTGAAGAAGTCGTAAATGAAACATGCCTACACCTTGAAGTAGTCTCATGCTCAGGAGGTAAGTTTCTCCATGATTCTAGCATAACCTACTTACTGGTTTAACGTAACCCTGACGCGTGGATCCTTCGCAAAGCTGGAATCATGTAGGAACCTTCTACCTAATTTCATATTAATATATAAAATGTAACACCAGGGTTTAACCATGGCATTGCATCTCGCAATATGTTGATTGGACGTAAGTATGTAAAAAATGTATTGTGTAGCATATTAAATGATAATATTGTAATTAATTAAGATAATATTAGCGAAAGTCAATCGAAAATCCGAAACAGAAAAATCATAAAAAGATACTGATACATCTGGGACTCGAACCCAGGACCTCTGGCGATCCGGGCCAACGCACTATCCAACCACCAACATTATTTTCATTTTCTTAACGCATATTTTTATTGGCCGCTATCTTTATGTATGATTGCAAGATTCAACTCGAACTAAATGCCCTATAGATAATAATGTTGGTGGTTCTCAGTCGAAGTATGATACAGTTTAAAATGACTGAATCGGATAGGGATACGTTGGCGCAGTGGATAGCGCGTTGGCCCGTTGGTTCGAGTCCCAGATTTTTTGGATCTTTTTTCTGATTTTCGATTGACTTTCGCTAATATTATCTTCATTAATTGAAATAATATAATTAGAGGTTTAATTCATTAAGTTAAAAAATTAAATTAAAAAATATATATATATCAAATGACTTCTAAGAACAATACCGAGTTTTTGCAAAGCCATTTTGGTGTCTGGCATTGTTATTCCAGGCACCTAAGATAATATATTGGAAAGCAAGCTCATTTTTTTATTTTTTTATTTCAGTTATTATATACAGGTCGATGGTTGTTTTTGTTTTGAAAATAAACTTTAAAATTTAAAATATCAATGTTTTTAATCAAGTTATGTAATACAAATTCCGAGTTAAAACATTCATATCCCTAGAGCTCAAAAAAACTTCAAAGCTCTAGTCAATAAAATTTAAATTAATCGTATTTTTGACACGTAGGTACTTGAAATAAAAGTAGGTGAATTTAAAGTAATTCAAAATTTTGAAGGCTGAAAGTTGAACTTGTTCCTACTGAACTTTGAGAATTGAATATTAACAAGACTAAAGAAGAATACAAAACTAACATCTGAAAAGTTTTAATTGAAAACAGAATGGACGCCCAGAGGCTTCGTTACGTTTTCACGGAGTCTTGAACACCACTGAGGCTGAAAATAGTAAAATTTTTATAGAAATTTTAAATTACGCTTTTATGGAGTAAGCCGAATGAACACCGCTGGGAAGACCAATATTTTGTATAAATCCGAACGATTCATTAATTAAAATGAATGATATCCATGTCTAAGCTAAGCCGCCATTTAATTTATATATTTTTTTGAAGAGAAAACACTTGTAATTTAACGTCGAATGGCGAAATAAAATTGAAGTGCTTTGTTTTGAAATCAATTAATAATATATTAGCTAATGTAATGTTTTTTGGATCACTGATTAAGAGTGATTGAGCAGCGGCTGAGAATAAAAATTTAAAGATGCTTGCAACTGTACATGGAGGTTCCAATGAGAAATATCGATTGTTCCCCGTATCAAAATTTTAATAATAAAATTTTTATATAGATTTATTTCATTCAAAATTTGCTTTAATATATACCTACATTTAAGTAAGCAATAAAAATGCTCAAAAAGCACGATGATAAAATATTAAATATCGTGTACTACTTGTAAGTATATTTTGTTCATAAGTAGATATTTATGATTTTTCAATAATGTTTAAAAAAAAATAAACATGTAAAAAAATATTTTAAATGTTTTAGTTTGTAAGACCTTAAATAAATAGAAAATGTGAGGTATTTTTGTCACAAAACACTTGGATTATATGGTTTGAAATTTGTGTTGTTTAATAGAATCTATCGTTTGATATAACCTTAGTATCTTAAAAATGCAGTTAGTTTTTCAAAATTTTAAAACTGCGTGTACTAGATAAAATAAAAATCTTCCGAAATCAATTTGTGTTTTTTTGTAAAAAAGAGTCAATAAGTCTAGAATATGATTTAAAGGGGACTAATTTCCGATATTCTCTGGTAATACCCTCTTAAAGTAAGTCAAGTACGCCCCTCGACACCCTGTATATCGATGAATATTAACGTGGAGAAATTTCGGGAAACAAGACTTGAGTTTTTGAAGTGTTATCATTTAAACAAGTATTTGTTTTTGTTTTATTATGTAATATTTATAATATGAAAGTTGTGAGGCTGAATAAAGGGAGAGGCAGAGAAGTGATGGATTAGGATGCGAACTCTTAAAATGTATTGGTTAGGTATGTAAGGCTTTCGCTAGGGGTTATTTTTGCTTTACATTATGGTTGCTCAGTTTTAAAACATTGGTGAAATAGACTTCGAGGTTTTTTTAGTATTTGTAACGCATTATTTGTTATAATTTATAATATTCCTCTCTTTTCTGTTTCACTAGATATAATAAAACCTTGAGCAAACTGTTGAAAGCCAAATTTGGCCCAATTCATTAATCAAATTATTAAATATAGGATTATTCGTTGGACACAAAGACGAGATCGCGAATGATAAAAGGATGTAATATATCGCGGAGCCCAACGTAGAATATCTAACAAAAGTTATAAACTAGGCTTTATTCACGGAAATAGTAAAATTTATTTGACCTACGAAGATAATAAAATTTTATATTTATATTGCCTTGGCAGTGGTGTACCGACCATTCAAACATATTGGACAGCTGCTGGAATTTTCGGGCGTGGTGGTTTAAAATATTATAATCACACAAGTAGTCTGGGAGACACCTTAGTTTTGTGTAAAAGTAACATTAAATAATTTTAACACACAAAACCAGTCAAGTTCTTAATTTCGTTCTACGTGTTTCGACCCTAACGCACCGTCCAGCCTCTGTCCGCATGGCGTTGAGGCCCGACTACATCGCTACGACCACAGTGTTCCACCGTTTTTCTACACCACCACAGTATCATGCTAGGGAACGGTGACAAGATAATTTTCGATATCGATAAAATATATAATATCGATTGTTTGCGCTGGGAGACCCGATAAATCTAATGCTGCATGTATCTTTGCAAACCAAGATGCAAGCCGAGCAATTAATTTTGGGAAAGGAAAGAAATAACCAGAAGCCGTATTTCGAGCTGTTTGCGGATGCTGCATTACCTTCCCATAAATTATGGCTCGGTTCGCAAATGTATAAGCAGCCTAAGGTTAATTTTAAACCAATACAAACAAAGAAAGCAAATAAAGAAATGCATGCAGTTTTAAGTGAATTTTAGGAACATTAAACTCGTTAAAGGGGTGAGAATCGGTTTTCTAATTAGTTTATTTGTTTTTTTCCGGGGGGGCTGTAAATGTCTCGCCACGCTACTGTTTCATATAATTTATTTGCTTCCTGTAAGAGTATCCAGACACGACAAAGGAATAATTCAACATTGCCTCTGGAACCCACTTAACGCAAGAACTGAAGGCTTGAATGCCAACCTTTTTGGCGCTTGGCCAAGAAGCGACCCACACGGCTAAAGTTACGGCCAGTAGGGGCGCGTAAGAAATGCATGTAAAAATTATTTTCTTAGATAAGAGGTCTGCAGTTTTTAACCGCAAAAATAAAATTGCGAAGTCGCTCTGATAAGATAACGAGTCTAACCACAGAAAAATTATACAAAAAATTCCATGGGTCTGGAATTAGAAACTGGTCCATACCGATAATTCACTGATTGGACATCTTAGAACGACATGAGATTTGAAGAATCAAGCAATTAAAACTGAGAATTCATAGAATACTTAGTTTTAAGCAATAAACGTGGTTAAAACTAAGTAATCTTGTAATTTTGAATTAAAATGGTGCTACAAAATAAGTTTGCTGTGTTTAACCACTGGAGCGACAGAGCAATTAAAATAATTTTTCTCGGATTGCTAAAGGAAATTTTTCCGCCCACATTAAAAAAAATCATACTTCTGAATTTTAATATGGAAACATACAAACTGATTATAGTTCTATGTAGCCAATGAATTCCCCTATATTTTGTCTATCATAACATATTTTTAGGATTTACATAAAAAAATATAATTAAATCTTTAACCTTAAAACATTTAAAAGAATCTACAGATTTTTTTTTGTTATATTTTGAATGATAGTTGGTGCGGCGTTGGGCCAATGTTCAACCTATAAGTGAACAAACGGCATGAGCAGACTGTAATGTGTTGCACCTTTATGTATAATTTTTACTTACCGATAGACGTCAGGGCACCCACCAATTCACTGATTTTAACACCGGAAGGTTTTGTTAGTAATTGGACATGGTTGGGAAAGGGAATGGTGATATTATCGTATCTGTTTAGCGCGATAGTCGCGGCGTAATTCAATTGCGGTATTTTTAAACGGTAGCGAATTCAAACTCAACTTTTATGCGGATAGCGGTGGAGCAACTGCTCATTGCGGCGGATTAAACTCAACTCTTATGCGGATAGCGATGGAGCAACTGCTCATTGCGGCGGATTAAACTCAACTGATTGATGTAAAGGCAGAAGGCACAATCGATAGTTGACAACACATAACGTTGCAACAATAACAATTTGCGCGAGCATGCCCCCCCGCCTTGACCAAGTGGTCAAAGTAATTAATACAACAAAAGAAACACAATATGAAAGGATTCAATGAACAATACTGAACCTGCGGTAGATCTAAACTAACTTACTAAATCTAAGATAACGTTAAAGTTATTGTGAAGGCAGGGGACAGAGTTTAACGACTGCCCTGCGATACGTTCCGGAGTTAGTCTTAACATCCGCAACGCGGATCACCCCATCTAAGCCAGGGTGGACGTTTACCACTACGCCAATAGGCCATTGAAGTGGTGCGATATTGTCACTCTTGATTATTACCACCTTGCCTTTCGTTATTGGAGTTGCATTGGTATTCCATTTCTGACGCGATTGCAACGTGTTCAGATACTCCATTCGCCATGGGTTCCAGAAAGTCTGGACGAGATGATCGACAAGATGCTTTCTCTGTTGCAGCAAATTTACCGGCGCGTCTGACAAATCAGCAGCGGGTAAAGATTTTAACGGCGTAAGTGTTAAAATGCGCAGGTGTTTGCGGTAGTATTTGCGATTGCGCTTGCGGTTGCGGTTGCGTTTGTAGTTGCGGTTACGTTTGAGTTTGCGATTGCGATTGAGATTGCGATTGCGTTTGCGATTGCGTTTGCGATTGCGTTTGCGATTGCGTTTGCGATTGCGTTTGCGATTGCGATTGCGTTTGCGATTGCGTTTGCGATTGCGTTTGCGATTGCGTTTGCGATTGCGTTTGCGATTGAAGCGAGAAACGCAAATGACAATGCGAATCAACTTCGGCCAAGAATGAATGCGAGAAGCTAGTGTGCATAATAAAGGTGACACGATTGTGTTTTGGCGGTTATCGGGTTTAGTTATCATTTCGGGTGGATCAGCTACGCGAGAGTACAAGCCAAAAGTTATTGGCTGTTCATACTGATTGGGTTTCATTTCTGGTAACTGTTCTGAATTTGCGTGCTTAAATGGCGCAATAGGCCAGTCGGAATGCGGCTGGCAAAGCCATTTTGGACCATTCCACCAAATTTCATTTGCCATCAATTGTGATGGTAGCATACCTCTTGACAGACAGTCACTAGGGTTATCAACTGCGATATGATAAAAATGACTACTGTCCAAATGTTCGTGTATTTTTGCGACACGATTGGCAACAAAGGTTTGCCATCGGTGAGGTGATGAATGAATCCAACTTAAAGTTACAGTTTGCGACAAGCGAAGTTCCAATGGAACGTTTTCTAAAACCATGCTGGAATTGTATGCCCACTTAGCGAGTTGGAATCCTCCAGATTGAAAGAGCTCAATTAACTCTTCAGTCGCGTGGATAGCTTCTTGCTCATTTAAAGCAGAGCTAGCGATGTCGTCTACATAAACATCATGATTGATAATATCCCTTGCCAGAGGGAAGCGAGCGCCTTCATCTAACGTTAACTGTTTGATTGCTCGAAGGGCTAAAAACGGACTATACTTAAGACCGAATGCTACGCGATTGTATTGGTAAGCCTAAAGCGGCTTTTGCGGGTCGAATCTATATAAAATTCGTTGATAACGACGATCTTCTTCGCGAACATTTGTACATAAATACATTTGACGAACGTCGGCGGAAATTGCGATAGGAAAAAGGCGTAAATTCAGAAGGATGCAAAATAAATCATTCTGTAGGCTTGGTCCCGTGTGTAAAATGTCATTCAAAGATAAACCATTTTTTGTTTTTGCGCTTGCGTCCAGAACCACTCTCACTTTCGTTGTAATTTTATCTTCACGCCTAACTGCGTGATGAGGAATGTAATACGCGTTTTCTGACGGTGAAGCTTCCACCTGGGACAAATAACCCTTGTGAATATGTTCTGTGATCACTTCATCGTAGAGTGGTTTTAATTCTGGCAGAAGCTTAAATTTTCTCTCTAGTGCATAAAACCGATTTTGCGCAGCTTGCAATGAATCACCTTAGTTACATGGGTTGCTTTTGAATGGCAGAGCCACTTCATAAGAACCGTCCCCGAGGCGAGTTGTGGTGCTTTGAAAAATGTTTTCCGCTTCTTTTTCTTCAAGGCTGTGAATTGGTTCCGAACCGATATCTTCGATTTCCCAGAATTTTTTAATTAAATTCTCAATTTCGTGCGTAGCGCAGAAAGTTAAAGTTGTGTTTGATAGAGAATTTACCGGAGCGTCACCCATGAAGGCATACCCGAATGTGGTTTGAATCGCGACTGGAAAACCGGGGGTGATAATCTTATTTGGTAGCAGCAGTTGAGAGAATAGACTGACGCCAATTAGCAAATCGATTGGACCTGGCATTGCCCAGGTGTCGTCTGCCAGCGGAATATTTATGAATTTGTATGACGTCAAGTCCACTTTACACGTAGGTAAATGAGCGGTAATTTTATCTAAAACTAGAGCGGCTATGGAGTATTTGAAGTAGGGATCAATCCTAGATTGAATTGTCAAAGTAACACTTCCTCTTATTGATTGCGTTTTGCCACCTAAACCCTGGACTGCGAAGCGCGCTCCTGGACTGACTGCCAGGCCTAATTTTTCACAACATTGTGATGTTATATAATGCTTTTGTGAGCCTGGGTCTAAAAGAGAGCGAACGGTATTTTCTCCACCGTATCGATCAACAGTGTGAACCTTGGCGGTAGCAAGAACTTCAGTAGTTGCCCCTTGTCGCGTGGTTGCTGACATGGTGCATACCGACGGTTCTGATTCGTTAGGTTGAGTTTCTGCACTGGATGTGGAGGCGTTTGCGTGACTAGGTTTCTCAAAATGAAGAAACGTATGGTGTTTGCCATGACACTTATGACAAGTGCCTTTTGACTTACATCTTGTAGATGTATGTTGCGGGCTCAAGCAATTGAAACACAAAGATTTTTCCTTTGCGAAGGAAAACCTTTCCTTTGGTGATAATTTCAAAAATTGTGTACAAGTGTACAGTTGCGTATGGCTCTCATTTTGACAAAAAGGGCATTTTAGTTGCGTACTTGTGTAAGTATGATGTGTGCGGGTTTGAGTTGTGCGTACGGTTCCACCGGAACTGGTTGTATTTATGTTGACAGTGTTAGGTCCACGAGTGGAAGTTCGTTGCAGAATTTTGACCTGATCTTGCACAAACGACACCAATTGCTTGCAGGTTGGAATCTCAATTTCTCGAACTGAGAGCTCAAATGCTTGTGCGGTTTGCGATTCTAGCTTTTGCAAGGCGCATTGCAGTAGTATAAAATCTGAAAGATCCTCAATTCCCAATTGTTTTAGCGCGGCGATAGATGCTGAATATTTTTCTATAAAAACTGTTAAATTGTTTGCGTTGTGCGCTACGGTTTTTGAATGAAATATGTTATTCAGGTAGTAAGTGGCAAGAGATCTTTTATCTTGATATTTATTTACAAGCGTATCCCAGATTATTTTGTATGTGTCTCCAGTTGGTAATAAACCTGACGTAACATTTTTTGCGGTTCCAGTTAATTTTCCAATTAAATATTGTACGCGTTGCGAATCAGATAGTTGTGGATTTAAATGAACATTTGTTTTAAATGTTTCATAAAATAGGTGCCAATTTTCCATACGCCCGTCAAATGTAGGTAATTCTATCGCGGGTAATTTAATAAAATTGTTGTTATTAACAGTACTTGTAGACGCTTTCGATTCCGTAGCTAAATTTGCTTTTATATTGTTTCGTGTGCGTAGTATGCGCGTATAGAAATCTTCAAATTGTTCCCAGCTTGAATAATCTGGTTCAGAATTCGGGTTTGACGTAACAATATTCTCGTTAATTTGATCAATAATTAATTCAAATTTATTTTTAATTTCTACTATGCTTTCAGACTCCGTCATAAAAGCTTCAATCGAGCGCGATGATTCGTAGGTAATGGGTAAATTTTTTGCAAGCGAAACTAAATTTTGAACTCTTTTTAGAATAATGTCTCTTTTACTTTTTAGTAAAACTAATTGTCTTTTTAATTTGTCTTCCATTTTTACAAGTATTCGTACAAAACAAAAAGTTTTTAATTATTTATAAAATAATGCACAAGAATCAAAAGTGCACTAGACAATTTTATGTTCCGATAAATTACAGTGGACAAGTTATTTAATCATATAATTAAATTTCGAGGGATATGCGGCGATCTATGTTCAAGTACGTACCTACCTATGTTGACATTGATTCCATTGATTATATGTGTATTACACTGGTAAATTTGCTACAACAATAACTTCTATGAATAAATTTGATTACCCGAAAAATCAAAGAGTAACTATGTATACCTAAGTAAGTATGTAATTTCAAATAGCGGATAGTATTGTTCACTAAATTTCTTTGCATATAAAATGTATGTGAATGAATATTGCTAAATTCTGGTTCATAGTCAAATAAAATGCGGCTTGAAAACCAAATGGATCCGGCTCGAAGGACCAATTGGTGCGGCGTTGGGCCAATGTTCAACCTATAAGTGAACAAACGGCATGAGCAGACTGTAATGTGTTGCACCTTTATGTATAATTTTTACTTACCGATAGACGTCAGGGCACCCACCAATTCACTGATTTTAACACCGGAAGGTTTTGTTAGTAATTGGACATGGTTGGGAAAGGGAATGGTGATATTATCGTATCTGTTTAGCGCGATAGTCGCGGCGTAATTCAATTGCGGTATTTTTAAACGGTAGCGAATTCAAACTCAACTTTTATGCGGATAGCGGTGGAGCAACTGCTCATTGCGGCGGATTAAACTCAACTCTTATGCGGATAGCGATGGAGCAACTGCTCATTGCGGCGGATTAAACTCAACTGATTGATGTAAAGGCAGAAGGCACAATCGATAGTTGACAACACATAACGTTGCAACAATAACAATTTGCGCGAGCAATAGTCGTTTAATTAAAAAAAAAAAATGATTTGCCACATTTTAGCAAGAAAGCAATCCGAGGTTTTGGAAATAGTGCCATTATGTGGCAAAAAGCGCTCGAGTGGTTAAAGAAGTAATAAAAAAACTATTTGATATTTTAGGTAGTATGGTTGCGAAATGTGAATTACGCGTTAGAGATTAATGGTTTTGGGTAAAAAAAGCCTTAATTGGATGTCAACTTATTACTACGAAATAAAAATAATTACCTTTCTTGTTAAAGTGCGCTTCCACTGGTATATAAGTATCAAGGAAGATACTCTCGGTATATCCTTGGTGAAAGATCACATTTAATAACATCGAAACTTTGCTTGAAAAGGCTTTACCCGTATATAGTGACGAGATCTGAAGAGCCACATAATCACCTCCCCACTACCTTAAAGTATTATACCCTGAGTGAGGATTCAGTAGTCTCACTTACTATAGGAGGTTGGGAGCAGTTGGGAATCTAGCCAGATAATCAATAATTGGATAATTTGTAGAGCGTCGTTTTTGTGAGAAATCACTTCAAGTGAAAAAAAAAACAAAACATAAAGTAATAATGTCGTAAATACACCTACATAATAAATGTATATTTTAAAGAAATTTTAAAATACCCACAGAATAAAAAGATAGGAGTAACACCATCCCAGATTTAATACTAAAAGTTTCATTAGTGCGTTTGCTTGTTGTTTGAAGGCAAGTTTTCTTTTTAGATTTGCTCCACAAGGGAGGCCTCTGAGGAATATTACTTCCCCTCAGTGCCTATGTCATCTTTGGGGAGGCTGTGTGAAGGGTTATTTTAAAAAGGAAGAAGAGGAAGTTCTGGAAGGAAGAAAAGAGCCGGTAGAAGTGTTCGAATCAATGTAACCAGGAGTAACGGACGTACGAATCCAGCTCTCCCACTGCGGTGCAAGGCGATGTTGACACTGGTAGTAGACGAGACTATGAATGAAGAAAAAAACACTTTTTTAACAATGCTTTCATTTGCTTTTTCAATAAAAGTTTTAACTTTAAATCGACCGCTTATAAATTTGTTAATGGCATTGTTTATCGCATCCAATTGAATGCATTACCTCAACCAGGTTAATTACGTGTGGGCAAAGTCATGGTGTATTGGATGTACTGCACGGGTTGAGCAATAAGCAACCTGTGGTAATCTCGGATGATATGCAAGCGAGGGCCCCTTTGTAATCAGATTCAGAACAAGGGAATATGTCGTTAACACCCCCCGATGACGCGTTTCCTGTGGTGCATAATAGTGGTTTGAGTGTGGTATTCGCAAACGTTTATACGAAGCCAATAATTTCAATAAAGCAATTTAATAATACGATTTGTGCAGGGGTTTAAGGTGTTAAAAAATTAGAAATTTTAAGAAGATAAAATTTTTTAAATATAGATAGGTACATCAAATAAATATTCAAATATGAGGAAAATGAAATATAGGAATGTAAAATCATAAAAAAAAACAGAAAAAATTACGAGGCAAAATAAAACAATAAAGGCAAACGTGGACTGCTCAGTGGTTGACCTGGGGTGCTAGCATAGTCCATCGATAAGGATCGGTAGGATAATTGTCGGCAACTTCTCATCGTTCCCTAGGACAACTGCAGATCGCTAACGTACCAACAACAGTTGATATCAAATATATTAGGGACACTTAGTCATTGTGAACTGTCACCTATTCGTTTGCTATCTGCAGTTGTTCTAGGGAACGATGAGAAGTTACCGACAATTATCCTACCGATCCTTATCGATGGACTATGCTAGCACCCCTGGCATCGTGTCTGGGTTCCACCCAGGCGTCGCGGCTTCGCCAGTTCAATTCCTCGGCTGGCTCAGTCCTCCATCAGGACACAAGCGACATTGTGATGGTGGTAGGAGATTTTCAAATATTGTCAGGTGATTTGTATCCCGGAAATGTTTTATACTTTTAAAAAAATTAGTCATGCATACACGGTAAATATTGTAGAAATTAATATAAAATAGTCAAAATTGTAATATTCCTCGTATAATGTGTTAATTCTTATTCGATTGGTTCCATTGAAATTTAATTAAAAATAAATAAATATTCTCTTGATACGTTTTACCTTTGTGACGATATTAAAATAGTATTATGAAACCTTCAACAACACAATTTGGTAGGCAGATATGGGTACCGTCGACCCGGGAACCATTTGTTGGTTAACCTACACCTCTAACGTAGGTCACGTGGGAGTGGTTCTCAACGTTCGTATAACTCTGCAGGGGAACCTGAGTTATCTACTAACTGCGTGGCAGGCTGGATCAGGAGATACAGATTAAAGAGGACTCTTTGACTTTTCCAGCAGGACTCTCTCAACTTCTCGCCTCAACCGCATTTGAAGGGATGAATCCATGGATCCGTCACTCCTGGACGCAATGACACCTAAAATCCTACCCAACTTCCTACCCTTTAAAAGACTCATCACACAGCATCCTCAATGATGACATTCCCTTAGGGAATTTATTTTCCTAATGACCTCCTGTGCAGAGTTCAACAGAAGTAAATAAAAGTTCGAATACAAAAGTTAAATAAAAAAAACAATTATTTTTTCTTTTCTTCGTGGACCACCGATCTCGGTAGGTAGGTATTAATACTTCACACGTAATTTCATAGAAAAAAATTAAACGCGCGTTCTCATAAATATTTGAGATCTATTTGGTTTATCTCAATTTTTTTAAATCATAAATCATTTTTCACGTCAGCAAAAAAAAACAAGAAGAATCTATTGCGTGGGAAAAGGTACTTGGTAGAAGGGGGTGGAGCCACCCGCAATGGAATATTTTCAATTACTCTTATTAATACAAAAAAACCGTTGGATCGTGCTGATTTTAATTAGAATCGTTGGTTTATGCTCGGTAATAGAAATAAAACAAAAATTGATAGAAATTCTGCGGGTAGTGCTGTGGTTTTTTTTTTATTATTACAATATCGAGAATTCAGAAAAATTCTTTTGGTTTTGTCATGAATGAATTGAAGTTCACTGAAATCAGAAATGTGCTTTGTTTTTAGTTTACCCGTTAGGCTAATTTGTTCGCTTTTTAGAAAAACTCATACAGGTCTCATGGAAATCATTGTGTCTCCCTCTCTATCATAGTAAAAAATACGATACAAAAGGTGTTAGAAAGAAAATACACCACGCTTTATATTCAAATATAAAATTTAAGCACAAAATAAGAATAACGTATACCTTTATGAAACTAAAGATTCGGATCAGAATTTGAAATAAATTTATGAAATTTTGGGAATTAATTATTTTTATATGGAACGAAATAAAGGTGTTCTGACAATAACATTTATAATACATTTGTCTTATAAAATATGTCTGTGTTTTTTTATCAGTTATTTCAGTTATAAAAAAAGGAAGGTGTGCCATTTTTAAAACTTTATAATTTTTTCATTAAAATTTTTATATTTCAAAAACTATATGTGTATTTTATAACATTTCAAAAAACAGTTTTTCGTTTTCGGTACGTTCAGAAATGTTCCATTTATTTGAATTTTCTTTCTCATTCTCTGACAGAATATGGTCGAGGCCTGAGGATTAACTACTTACTATTGAATAGTTCTATATGGAGCTCAAAACATAGGTAACTGATTTGCTGGGTGGTATGAAGGTTAGCGCCCTTAAGGCTAATTATTATTATTATTATTAACGCTGTGTCCTTGAGCTTAAAAATCTGGAGAACGCAAACGATGGACTCCGGCTGGAGCGGAAAAGTTCTCTGTGACCCTTTAAGTACGGGCTTGATGCTTGACGTGTACGAACTGTGCGTGACAAATTGTTTGTTGTTTTGTGACTTGAATATTAAGGCGGGTCATTTAAAAAAAAGTGTTAATTTCAAATTCTAAGAGCGATAAAAGGGTGCCAAATGGGTTGAAAACGACGTGTTTAAAATTTTAAAATTTTCTGATACGATCTTCTTCCTCCGGATTCACTTCAAAGTTTTGAAAATTTTCAATATTTGAGGTTATTTCTAGTGTATATAAAAAGTTACTATGAATATTTTTAACCATTTTTTTTGTAATCTTCCATAGCAAATGTAGTATATATTTACGAAATAATTTTTAAAAAGTCCCGGTTTTGATTATTGGGGGCGTGAGGTGAGGGCGGGTAGAGCACCGATTGCACTAATACCGGAGAAAAAATGGAGGAATTCCACTGCAAAAGTAAAGTGCTGTTTGATATTTCGTCTTGCAAATGCAATGATTTCAGTAAATGTGACTGTCCTAGACATCAAAAATACCTGTAAATGAATAGATTTTCATTACTGACCAACGTACTACACGAAAAATGATAATAGGAAACGTGGATATCGCTTCAACAAAACAAATGAAAACTGCGTTGAAAAAAAAACTCTTGAAGCAAAAATCATTGTGCCCGTCTAAAAAGGAAAGCACAGGTAAGCCAACTACCTCTCTAATCGATATTTCCACGTTGTCTGCATCAAATGAATCCGATTGTAGAGATGTTTTTAAACCTAATGTTGTACCTCAAACGCTTCAGAAGCGGGCTTCGGTCAATATTGATCACTCCACACAGTCTAAAACTTGTGATAGATATGGAGTGTCGGATAAGGCAGCGGCAGCCATTGCCTTAGCAGTTCTGTATGACATCAATTCTAATATTCCAGTCATTGACAAGAGTAAACTTCGCAGAGAACGAAAGAAAACAAGAGGAAATATTAAGGGCACAACACATAGTTTTATAAAAAACCCCAAATATATTTTGATGGCCGGAAAGATAAAACATTAATTATCAGGGAAAGGGAGGGGACGCAATTCAGAGAATGATGCATTGAAGAGCATATTTCATTGATAAAAGAGCCAGACTCAAAATATATTTAGGTTTTATTGCACCAAACTTTGGCACGTCGAAAGTTATAAACCATTGCAATGGATAATTTTCTTATTAGATATGAAATTAAACAATTTTTTTTCACTTTGTTCCACTTGTTTATTTACACCAGGACCGGTTTCGTCCTACTACGGACATGATACTTTTCTTGCTTCACGTGAACGAGTGACCATTTCGGCATTTGTTCGCACATCTTGACGGTAAGACCTCAAACATGTTCAGGCACAATAGGACTAGCTTTGGAATCTGTAAAAAAAGCCTATGGTTCATTTTCAGAAAATTGATGGAGAGTTGTATGAATTATTTACTAAAGACGTGGATACAGATCACTTATATTTGCATAAAATAGTATCTGCAGTTACGGTGGGGAAATTACCTGAAGATTTATGCCACAAATCTCCTGGAAAAATGTCTCATGCCAAATAGCTTACGCGTGCTAACCGAATTCTTCGTCTTTATGTTTTAACGGAAGCTCCTTCAGAGAATCTTATTATTTTAGAAACCTATGTTGTTAAAGTGTATGCTCCGGCTTGGTTCAGCATTAAAATTCACACCACCTGAAAAGATGGAGCACGTCACCTGTGGTAGTTAATCTCAGCGCCTAGATACTTATCAGCTGAATTAAAAACTAAAATTGGTCCAGTTATAGCAAGAAACAGTTGCTTCGCACACCCTGAAAATGTATTGCTTGCAATGTTGACTGACTCTCACAAGCATATCCGAGGATTAGTTTTCTAAAAGCACGCAGTAAGAAACTAAGTAAAACAGGGCTGTTCCATCTTCCAAACATAAACCTCGATGCATCATATTATTTGGAAGCAAAATGTAACCGAACCCACAATACTGAAGAATATATTGGATGAAGATCTTCAATTATTTGTAGCTCATGGGGGAGAAGGTAGATTGCCTCTTCTGCATCTGTCATGTCATACTCAAGCAGTTGAAAGAGGTGTAACGACTGTTATTGAAGCCTTGACTACTTTATGTATGAAGTCTGCAAGATAAGGTCTTATTAAGGTGAAGATTGAGTCTCGCAAAATAATGCCGAAATTTGAGATTAAGAAGGATTTTGCTGGTATTTGAATACACTACCTTGAGATAATTTGAATTATATTCATATATGTTTTTAGTAAATAATTCGAAACATTCCCTCTATTTAGCGTTTTATTGAAAAATAGTTCATTTTAACTTGTTTATCTCATATTTTTTAAAGATTTAACAAGGGTGGGTTTTTCTCTAATATGTGAAATTTCAAAGTCAATCCGGAGGAAGAAGATGATATCCAAATATTATTAAAAAAATTAGGTGATTTTTCATCGTCATTTAGCACCCTTTTATTACTATTAGTCAAATAAAAACAAGAATTTTTTTTTCCCCATACATTCGTGACCCACCTTATTGAATATACAACACCAGTGACCGATACTCACGTATTCTCGAGGTAGAGGAGTCTTACACTACAACGAGGAATCTGATATACCACGTTCCCTAAACCATGCAATGTACATTCCATAATTACCTGGCTCTGGGTACTTCTGACTACTGTACAATATTGTGTAACATAATATAACCACTGGAGCGACCACGCGAAATAAATAAATTTGCCTCGTTTGATCGAGATTTCCGGAAGATCATTTTTAAAATTTTTCACCAACATTAAATAAAATCATATCCTCGAATTTTAACATAAAGAATAAAAACTTATTCAAATGCTATATAGCCAATGAATTAACCTCTATTATACCGTTTATTTCATATTTGTAGGATGTATAAAACAAATATTAAAAAATCGTAAAGTTTATAACCGCGCGGTTCCTGCGTGTTTGAAACTTTGAATCTGCTGTCAGAGGTACTTATTATTAGGTAGTCAATATAGAATATTTTCGATTTCTGTATGTTCTCTGTGGTATACTTGATAATGAAAGGTACATATCTTTGAAAAAGGGACTTAATTTTAACCGTAAACAGCTGATCATAAATTTTGCGGGAAAAAAATATTAAAAAAAGTATTTTTAACATCGTTCTAAAATAATCTACGAAGTTCGAATTTGCAACATCTACGGCTATAATAGATAAAGCATTTCAATAGCTTCGTTTTAAGACCAAAATAACAAACGTGGAAACTACAAATATTTTTTAAATCTTTTTTTGCCGAATCAAGAGATAATTGGCTTTTTAAAGCCGTAAAGCAATCTTAGACATTTAAAAAGGCGCATAAATAAGCCACAAATCGCTCGAGTGGATAATAACGATATCAAATAACTGAGTTATTCTACGATTATTCTGCTTTTACATAGTCGATATAATATGTATTGCATACAAATGTCAGACATTATTATGCACAGTAGATCAGTGGCTTAGTAAGAATCACATTTGAGTACTGGCGACACTTTCCGCTAACTGTGGTGGAATTTGGAGATTTTCAAATATTATCAAGTTATTAGTAGCAGTGTATCTTTACACCTTCTCTGTGACTCATTCTCTCTCTCTCAAGTCATCAATCGCACTCTGTATACAGACGTTAAAAAGAACAGGTGACAGAGAGCGTCCCTGTCTCACCCCTTGTCTTATACTGGCTTCCTTTGTACCATTGCCACATCTAATTATAGCGGCCTCATTCTTGAAAGAGCCTGGATTATTTGTCTATCTCTATATTTGATATCAATTCTCTTCAGAATCTGCTCATGACCTTGTCCGAAAGGCGTGAAAGATGGATCGGCCATATAATACGACAAGAAGGCCTCTTGCATGCCATAATGGAGGGTATGACCGAGGGGACAAACTCTCTGGTGGACATGCGCTGCTCATCATATGCAGACTTCAAAAGAGCCGCACAAGACAGGGAAGAATGGAAGAGAAAAATAAAGGAAATTGCTGCAAACCAATCCCAGGATTGAAACCAGAGAGAGAGAGAGATTCGTAGCCAGGGTACGTCGAAAAAAAATCTGTTTTCATTGTAAATTATTTTTTAAGAATTGGAATACTTTTATTATCAGAATAGTTGATGTCAGGAGTTTTCATGTGCGCAATAATCTGTATCCGAAATATTTTGTGTGCGAAATAATTTGAACCCGTTTAGATTTAAAGAAAGAGGTAGCACAACACGGCATAACACCCCAAAAACAAACAACGAAAATGAACCCAAAATGTTTGTGAGCGAAATAATTTGTGCTCTATTGTTTTGCATGCGCGGAAAAAAATGTGAGCTATATTCGTTTTCGCAATAATCAACGAACCATAAAAAATAAAATCCACCGCTTCTTAGAGCTAAATTGTAATCATGATTCTTCCCCTGGATATATTATTATTTAAACGATCTTATATTAAAAATACCATTATATAGAATACCGACCTCTTTCTTTCATGTTACCCTTAGGTATAAAAGAAGGCCCTAATACTAAATGAGAAGGTTACATATTAAAATAATAAATAAAATCAACAGGCCCTATAATCTACCATCTACATACACATAATAGCGAATATGAAAGCCTATTTTCATATAGCCGTGTTCATTATAAAATATTATTTATATTTACCGACGTGTAAATTGGAGTCACGCTAGGTACTTTGTTTTCGAAATTTTAAGATAAATGCTTTTCCAAGATGTTTTATTACCAGCTCCATTCTTTATTCTATGATGAGCTCCTTTTAAAATAAAGTAGGTAGTAAATTGTTGCCCAAAATCTTATTTCACAAATTGAAAGCGTTATTGTTCGGTAATATTTTGAGATATCTCCTGAACAAAAACGTTACATAAATTTTGTACAAAACATCGAGAAATTTTCTCATAAAATTATTTTAATCTCAGATTTTTTTTCTTGCCTATCTAAAAATTATAGGGTGAATATTTCATAAAATAAAAATAAGAAACTACTTGAAGATCTTTAGGAATATAAAATATTCCTAAAGGTTAATACTATATTAGGTAAAAAGTGTTGTAGAGCTTACACCATGGCCTCTAGTATCTTTATGACTTACCCTGATTCGGGTATCTACATATATTATAAATATTACATATTGCACGACAAGGCAAACAGGGTGACAGATATACGACCAATTCAAGTCGAGAACAGCGAATTCCATTGTTTTTAGTAAATAGCTTATAAATAAATGAAATTACATTATAGAATTACTTTTAATTTAATCCTGTAAGAGCTTCCGCTCACGGACAATAATAAAAAACGGTTTGCAACTCAATTTGCTATCCTGTGTAATTAAATATGATGGTCCACACACTACACAACTTCTCAAAAACCCAATGTCAATGGCAACGCAAGCAGTGACTCGCAACTCACCGTGCTAGTTGCCGTGGCCAGCTGTTGCCAAGTTGCCCGGTTACCATAGTTGTGCCAGTTTTGTTGTCAGTTTTCGATTTTGCTATTTGTTTTTTTAGTCGCCAGCGCCAATATGACAGCTGAAGCCTTGTCTATGCTTAAACAAGCTGAGATAATGAATGAAATCGTAAAATTGAGTAGCGCCGTGATAGAAGTTTGGAAACCAAAGCAACCCATCAGCTTTAGTTTGGTTTCAGTTTCTCCATGAGCGGAGGCTTAAGATAAAGTGGTGTTGTTTCGATTTGGTCCTTTGAATTGAATTAGCTTTAGTAACGGTATATATTGACTGGCTGAGGATTGCACATATTACGACATTATGGTAACCATAAACCTGTTTAAAAAATTATAAATAATTAAATATATGTTTTTTTTTAAGTTTTGTACTCGTATAATTCCTCGACTTACTTTCTTTAATTTCTTTAGGCTAATTTTTTAATTTATTTTTATTATTATAATTTTCACTATCCGTTTACTTTATTGTTATTGGAAGTGAATTGTACAACTTTTTGGAGATGTATTTATAGTTCATTTATCCAAAAGCAGTTTTAAATATATAATGTCATCCTGGTTAACTCCTGTGTTGTGAATATATTTTCTTCGTTTTTTCCTGATTTTTCAAAACGCGTGATTAAGATAATCTTAGCAAAGATATGTTACGAAGCTTTAAGGATGGTCTCTATAAAATCCCTTTGTGTTCATATAGTTGCTTCATATGATTAGAGGCCATAGTGTACCATATTCGAGATGTAACTCCAAGATTCGAGACGAGAGTGGCAAGTGGCGTAGACTTTTTAAAATCATTTTCAGAAAAAATACTTCTAATGTTAGAAAAGGAATAGGTACATTTTTGCAAGTTTTCTTGTATTCGTATTTTTGTGAACGTCATGTTCAAGATATATGTACGTGGTGTGAGGTTTAAGTTCAATGTCGATCATGATTTCGTAATTCGTAACCTAAGAGCCTTTTTTAAATAATTGAATATGACGCATCCACCACGATCATTCTTACTTATTGATTATACAAGTAAGATAATTTCTTCAGCGAATTTCAATTTAATCCCAGACCTTTTCGTATTTTAAAAAGTTTTGCCATCAATATAAACTTGCGAGCAATCCTCGATGGGAACTATACTCAAATTAAAGTAAATTTACAGCGGAATTCAAGTTCTGTTGCATTTTATGCGCTGAAAGAAAGTTTTTCATATTATCATGATTTATTTTGTATAGCGTTCGTATTTATTTTGTGCATTTCCGGAATAATTTTGTTATTTTCTAATTTATTGCTTTTTATAACAAATAATGTAATCTGCTGATTGATAGAACTACACTTTCAAATTCTTGGTTGGTAATATAGAGTGCAAGTCAACTTATTACTTTGTTAGAGTAGATTCTCAAAAATATACCAAGATATTTTCATAAAATCTGTTGACGAGTTCTGAAATTATAATTTAAAATCGAAATGGCTTATTTTATGGAAAAATCATTTTACATTTTTCTTCAATAGCAATCACTTAATGGTTAACGTTGTGTATAAATAATATGAAAAAAAATTATTTTTTTTTCGTAAGAAGCAATCACTTTTTGGTTAGGCATTATATTTTAAATAAAACAAACACTTAGTATTTAACCACGTATATTTATTATTTGATATATCGACCGGTTTCGCTCCGACCGAGCTTCATCAGGATATAATAATAACGTAAAGAAATATACGTGGTTAAATACTAAGTGTTTGTTTTATTTAAAATAAAATATTTTTTTATAAAATGTTATCAATTCAATTTGGGAGGCGAGTATGGGTACCACTGCCCCGGGAACCATTTATTAGATAACCAACAACTATGCCATAGGTCACCCCAATCTTCATTACGTTTGGTGACTTAGTAGGGATGCTAGGCTTCATGGGGTGAGGTTTGTCCGGGTCTGCCAATGCGTCTGCCAATCCAATTACGTCTGCGTAATGGTCCGGATCGCGAGAGACTGGTTGAGGGATGCCTTTTGACCTCTCAATCAGGATTCACCCAGATTCCTACCCACCCCTTATACCTTTATCCTTCCCAGATCATCCTTTTTTTCTAAAAATACACTCCTCACAGCATCTCTAAAGATGACAAAGACCCTGAGTGGGATTATTCTTCTCAGGGTATTCTGTGTGGAGCTAATGTAAAAAAAAAACTTTGAATAACACTCCAAATTTACTATGTAATATTATTGAGCTTAATTTATTATTATTTCAATTGTTCAACTATAAATAAATTAATACAACAAATTTATTTTGGGAAGAAATATAAAATTCCTTGAAAATTGTTTTAATAAAAATGTATTGACGATGTCAGATATTTGAAATGTTTTAATAACCTTATTTAATGATTTTCAATAACTTATCATTATTTATAATAGTTTTTTTTTTCCTAATAAAACTTGATTTTTTTAATTTTTGATTTATATCAATTTTTTATAACAAAAACAAGGGTACGATATATTTGTTTTTAAATAAGATTTTATAAAACGTTGCAAGTGTTGAATGCAAAGTATTTACTTCTAGATATATATAATAGTTACATAAATTATCATTTACATGATTTTAGATTTACACGGCCAAATGCATTATAGTGATTTATTTTTGGGATATTACGCCGTGTTTTTACTACCTCCATATTTAACCAAGGTTTCGCACAGCGTTACAGTGTCCATCATCATTGCAAATGTTTGATGATGGACACTGTAACGCTATCCGAAACGTCCCAACAAGAGTCCCAACATCTCCCTTCTGGAGCCAGTGAAACTATGGCATCCCCAATTGTGGTATGTTGTGAGGCTGAAGGTAGTGGGGAGGGGAATGAGATGGGGGAGAGGAAGGTGGTGAAGTACCTGGCTATTCAGGTCTGATCACCAAACATGGCTAAAGGCATTTCAAGCAATGTTTCAATTCTGAAGGTTGGTCTTGCACCAGGGCGATGCTGAGAGTATCTTCCACTCTGAAATATTCTATACATTATTTTTAATCAATTAATGGTTAATCACACAAATAAATCAAATAAAATTTATTTGCGCACGCCGGGTTCGAACCCGCGACCTTCGGATTGGGAGTCGAGAACCATACTCCTCGACCTAGCTGGCCGTCAAATATATTACACTATTATCTTAGAAAAGGACAAAGATGGAAAAAAATATTCGTTTACAAAATCATAGTATGCAAATTAAAGTAAGCGGGAAGAACGAGGCTCCCTTCGTTTCACTGAAATTTGAACGATTCATCAAATTTCGAGGTCTGTGAAACTACTTTTAAAATTTTGTTTTTAGTTAAGTACTGTGAAACAATAGATCCATGATTAAATAATTACAGAACTTGAATATAACCTTCAAAAAACTTAAATTTTATATTTTAAATTCTATGAATTGTTTAAAATTCGATAAAACAACCCGTCCTAAGCTTGTGGAAACAAATACTGCCTTCTTAGTTTTCTCTATACTTGAATATAACTTTCAAAAAATATACTTGAATGTAACTTTTCTGTACTTGAATATAACTTTTAAATTTTATCTTTTAAATTCTATGAATTGTTTAAAATTCGGTAAAAAAACCCGTCCTAAGCTTGTGGAAACAGATACCGCCTTCTTAGTTTTTTTCTATACTTGAATATAACTTTAAAAAAATAAACTTGAAAATAACTTTTCTGTACTTGAATATAACTTTTAAATTTTATCTTTTAAATTCTATGAATTGTTCAAAATTCGGTAAAACAACCCGTCCTAAGCTTGTGGAAACAGATACTGCCTTGACTTGACTTGACTTGACTCTGTACTTGAATATAACTTTTAAATTTTATCTTTTAAATTCTATGAATTGTTCAAAATTCGGTAAAACAACCCGTCCTAAGCTTGTGGAAACAGATACTGCCTTGACTTGACTTGACTTGACTCTGTACTTGAATATAACTTTTAAATTTTATCTTTTAAATTCTATGAATTGTTCAAAATTCGGTAAAACAACCCGTCCTAAGCTTGTGGAAACAGATACTGCCTTGACTTGACTTGACTTGACTCTGTACTTGAATATAACTTTTAAATTTTATCTTTTAAATTCTATGAATTGTTCAAAATTCGGTAAAACAACCCGTCCTAAGCTTGTGGAAACAGATACTGCCTTCTTAGTTTTTCGAAGAACGTGGATTTAGCAAGAGCACATCGTATATCAGCGGACAGCTGATTCCAAGGACGTGATGCTTGCACCGAGATATAAAGTATGAATGATGTAGACTGGTCTGTGGGACTTACAAGGCTTCTTTCATCTCTAGAGAATTCCATGTCGAGAAAGATAGAGACTATTCTTTAAGGATTATTATTACATTAGAGATTAGGGAACGAATATTTTTCTCGTGTCGTGTTTCGATAGGAAAACGGCGTAATTTTTACGTCGTGAATTTTTTATTGTTTGCGGTAATGTATAATTGTGTAAGGTATTTTGTCAGCATGAGCTTGATTTTTTCAAATATTAAAAGAAGTTAAATCAAAGTAATGTAATTTGCAAAAATACTGCTATTTTTCGTAATATATGTAGGTACATATAGCTTATCAATATCCGGTAGATATTTTTTGTTTATTTTGTAATTCTTAGTGAAAAAATGTGTGTTTATTTGAAAAGTGGCATAAGGCAAGGAGGGAGGATGTCTTAAAATATATACACTGTTTAACTAATTCAAAGACTTAGGTATTATAAAAAATACGTTGCCATGTTCAAGGTTGCAATGTGCCAATGTATCCCCCTTTTTAAAATCAATTGTTTAATCAAAAAATCCATATCATCATAAAATATATTAAAGATTGTAATTAATAATAGATTTGACAACAATAAAATTATGTGCTAATAATTCACATTACTTGTAAGGTCAAAACAATACAGTATGTATGCTACCAACCCTACGTAATTAGCCTACTGGGAATAACCAAAAAAAAAAATTAATTAGATAGTTGGACACTCAAGACCACTTAACAACAAATGTAATAAAATCCATAATTTAATAAAATCTCTGAAGAGCAACCCCCCCCCTCCCCCCATTCCCCCCACCACCCATTCCCTTCCCCCTTCCCCCATTCCCCCCACCACCCCCCATAATATGTTTGGTATAAAATCCCTAGGTTAAGAATAATTTTAACCAGTCTGAAGATGGCTTTGACAAGCTGAAACCGGTTACGGTCAATAAATTAAAAGTGGAAAAAGTTTTTAATTTGTTTTATAATACTATCATGTTCAAGGGGTTTTTTTACGCAGATGATATGGTTTTTCACTTATCGGACTATAGAAACCACTTGCGGGCCAATCACAACTTTTCAACGTCGCCACTATCGCGTCCGGCTAACTCACAGCAAATTGATCAAGTAAGCTTGTACCACATCAAGGTTTTTTACTGTGTACATCTTTTTGTATGGGAAAAAAAGTTGGAATTTCGGAAAAAGTTTTTAATCATTTTTACTCTTACCATCATGTAGAATCACCTCCCAAAGTTAATGCAATTTACCTCCGGACACCTGTATAAAATGTATTACTCTTTTTAATGGCATTTCTTTCTAAGATCAAGATCTGCCTTGTACACATATATAATATTCCTTCAAACTCCACACTTTGCGCTTCAGCAAACATAATTATCTTTGAATAAAAAATGATAAAATACAGTTCTAGTTTAAGTTAAATCATTAGTCAACACTAGAGGCAGAAAACGTAAAGCCTTCATCTTATATCCAGCTCCTTTCACAGCTTAACTTCCCATTATCTGCTAAGTCCTAATTTTTCTAGGAAGCCACCTCTTCTATCGAGCTCGACGGAACAATTTTATATCCAATCAAATTAATATTTACTTAAAGCGCTCGAAGAAAAAATTAAAAAAAAAAACTTTGATATTTTAGTAACCAGTAAAAGTGATAATAATATTTTTAAACATTACTTTGACGTCGCGTCCGCGTCGGTTAGAACGGAATTTCAACATTTAACCATTAGCCATCATGAAATAGAAGTAAATATTCGTTGAGGAATTCATATCATAGGGTGAAGAAATTATTCCATTATTTTATGATTGACTTTATTATTATGCATGCCTTTGGAAAATAAATTGTTTTTTCAGAGGTTCTTCTTTATTTCAAATTAAAAAAAGGATTTTATTAAACCTTCCTCTAAATTCTGAAATTCTGAATCACTGCAATAATTTATATTTTTTACATTAGCTCCACACAGGAGGACCGGGGGAAAATAAATTTCTTCAGGGCCTATATAATCTTTGAGAATGCTGTGTGGAGGTTTTTTTTAAAGAAAGGAAAGAGAGGAAGATATGGGAAGGAAACAGGCATGAGGGGTGGGTAGGAATCTGGCAATCAGTGTGTCCAGGAAGGACGGATGTATGAATCAATCCTTCCCACTGCGGTGCAAGATGATCTGTAAGAGAGGTAAAAAGGTCTCCTTCGACCTTCTCCAAATTCAACCTGCCACACGGTAAATGTTATCTGCCGCCAAGATCTAGACAATCCTCCAAATAAACCCGGGCAACCCTTCAAAGTCAGCAAACGTAGCAAACCACTTGGGGTGTCCCATACCCGCCCCTCTGATTGGAACTGGAACCGCCGCAAATATTTATGCGAAAGTCGCATGTCCTTGCCACGATTATTAATAACTATAAGTGTAATCTAACAAGAAGACTTATATAGTCATCTGCAGGTGATGGTATAAAATTTTTATTTTTTTATTATTTCAATTTTACTCAGAGCCCGCTCCAGGAAATAAACGCCATCTGTTGGACCCAGTCAGAATGAATAGCTCCCACCGCAACGACTGAACCACATTCCGCTCGTTTGCATACAGATTTCGCAATATTTCATTTTGGACACAAAAAGTGCAACATTATTTACTATGACGTTTCGAATCCACGCATAAAAGACGCCACTGCAATTTTTCCTCTGTCAACTTGTGAAGGAATGAAAAACTTGGCGGGAAACTGACAAACCTTAACCATTTGTACCGCCAATAATAAATAAATCTAGAGTCGCCTACGTCGGAAATTGGTATTCTGAAAGTAGGTACTCTATGAGTCAACAACGTCCCCTATTAATGCAATAAATTCCATTTATTCTCCAGCGCTATTGGTTAAATCCTCTGGTCCTACGGAGGAGCAGAGGAAAAATAATATTTTGGACAATCTTTGGAGGAAATTTGGGGCCTCCCGATTGTTAAGGAGGAAAAGTGTTGGGTCTCCATTAAAAGATATCGATGAGTCAAGTTCCTCCGCACGTGCTGGTCGAAATAATAACACTAGATGATGATTGCGTGAGATGATGTGTATTTACAGTTGACTATTTACAAATGTCCAGTTTATACAATCGTATTAAAATTATTCCAAGGCAGATATTAATTCTTTAGGTTCTTACTAGGCCGAAGCTCATTGCCGAATGAATGCCGCGTCGACTACAAGACTTAAAGACTGTGTTGGCCAGCTGCAGTCCACTTATTTAGAACGGTAGGCTAAACGCGCTCGCGCTGAAACATTCCCCATAATTCGGCGCAGCGCTGTGCATCGCGTGTCGCAGCCCCGAGACCTTTCGAGAAGGTGACAAAGAATACGAATAATCAGTGCGACGTAGATACGGCAGGTCGCTATAAATCTGTTGCGAATGCCGATTTAGCCATTTTTACGCCAATTAATCAAAAAAGATTTGCGTATTGATTTTTTTGCGAAATTGAGCCGAGAAATTCGTTTCTATGTAATTAGTTTGTCAATTATCCAAGGCATTGGATTCTTAGGTTAAGTGGGTTCAAATCTTTGCAATCTCAAAAATCCTGCCTTATTGTGGGTAGGTACCAGCGACAATGTCAGTATGCATTAATAGGAGTAGAAAGATTTCAATTATTGTCAGGTTTATTCGTAGTATTCGTAGTAAAAAAAGATTAAAAGTACCTACATGATATTTGAGTTGGATATATTATGGAGAAACGATCTTTTTTCAGTATGATGGAAAGAGAACTTTGACTAAATATGATTTATATTTGAAAATCAAATTTTATTCAAGTGTTTCTATTTTTTAATTTTGTTCAGTTTTCTGAAAATTTTTAATTTTTAGTTTTTTAACATATATGAATAAGGTCTGTAAATCGAGTTTCAGCAATATGCATCTCGGGCGGCTTCTTTGTTGGTAAAATTTCCATTTCATTTGATGGGATTTGCGACAGTCCAGACGAACCATTTTTCACGAGGTGGTGGGAGAAATTCACTGTGAGGCGGTATTCTACTACCATGCTGAGAACTCCTCCACTGCAGTTCTACTTTATTCAGGACAGGAAAACCTGTTCATTAAAAACACGTATTCAGTATGAAATTTGGCTTTGTTGGTACAATCTTAAATCTTTTTGTGTTCGTGCAAGGTTTTCTTTATTGACGTATGAACTGGAGGTATGATTTTTTAAAAAAATTTTATTTTTATTGAAAGCATAGTTATAATAAATAAATCAACAAACAAGTCCTGCTAAGCCAATTGAATTGGCTTGTCAGCAGGTGCTTATAATTTAGTAACATAAAAATAATTTACATCTTATATCTGCAGATAATATTTTTATACATTTTTCATACACAATATAAGTTTTTATTTCCGATAGCCAATTTTTCACCATATATTTAACCTTATTCATAGACTTACATTGTTTTACAGTATCAGGTAATAAATTATATATCTTCGGTATGTTGTATTCAAACGTTCTCTGTCCGCACTTATTATTAAATTTCGGAACTATTAACCCGTCGTTGCGCGTCAATCTAGTGCTGTATTTACGTTCTAATTTCTCTTTATACTGCGGGGTATATATATGCTGAATTATTATTTTGTGCCATAGGGAATTAAAAAATATCTCATCACTACCCTCTGGACTCTGGAAACAATACGAATATATTCTAAGTTAGAATTTTTTATTCCACTAAATTCTACGCTCATACAGTCAGTATTATACTTAAATAATCACATCCGCATCAACTATGATTAACCTACAGTCTTCCAGGTTAATCTATTTCCGCATCCGACATTTTTCGTCCGGATTTTGTTTAATAATGATTCTATTCTGTCAACAATGTGAAACAACAACAATAAATCTTTTAAATATACAAAAAAAACTGAGTTTAATTGGTTCAATCTTCAGATGAAACCACAGTAAAATGTTGACTTTTGGGATGAGTCCCGTGACTCTTGACGTCAAAATCAACACATTCGGTCGTGCCAACCAAACAAGGCGTTTTAATGTGATCGAGATTTATTCGTTTTTAAATGACGATTTTTAAATTCTATGTATAATACAATATCATTTTATAATATATAATATACAGAATCAGTGTTTGTTGATCTATACAAATTTAATACATATTTTTTAAATGTTTTTCACTGGAGTTCCTCATTGATCATTACTCCAGGGTGGCTTATTTGAGAAGTGAAATACAACTACAAATAAATACAACTAAAAGTGTAAATCAATAGGTAATAGATTAAAAGTAGGAACTTAAAAAAAATGATAGTCAAATAAAATAAATTACAATTATTATAAGCAATAATTATTAGCCTGAAACACTCATCCATATTGAAAAAATCTCCCGAGAAAAGATACATGTCGCCGACGGGACTCGAACATGCACCCCTCTGATTGCCGGTCAGGAGCTCTACCATTAAGCTACGGCGGGTTATCTCAGGTGTTTCAGGCTAATAATTATTGCTTATAGTAATTGTTACCCTTTGTGCTTTGCATAAAAAAATCTTGTCTTAAACGTTAGTTAATTAATTTAAAGAAATAAAATAATAAAAATTACTATGATACAGATGGAATAAACTAGAAAAAAATGTATGGGGTAGGTATCAATTTTTGTTACGCTGAATTTTTTGACATTAGTTCATTTTTATTAAAATAAATATACATTTAAACGTGTACCAAAAGGACGTCGGAAATCTGAGAAAAAATTAAAGGCTAAATCAGAAATAAGTTCGTAAGATTTTTATAAAAAGCGAAAACTAATACAATATAAGAAGTGGTTGTCCAAAAACTAACGCCATTGCAGTGAGCCATATTATTTTTCAAGAAGAATCCACCCAATTCCGTTCGTGCAGAAGCAAACGGACTCAAACTGCATCCAGACGAGAGTGTTAAATTAGTATGGAGTCATTTTCTAGCCACTACACAGGTTGCCATTGTTACTTTGATACATTGTTACCACTGTAACAATGGACAATGGACATCCCTATTTACTGCGGTTAAACTGGTTAGAGAGAATAGACTGTGGGCTACTTTTATACAATGCCAAATTCACCAGTGCACACAAATTACTTTCGGAACTATTCCAATTGATACATAGGAAAGATTTTTTTTGTTAACATATATTATAATTTGCAATCCACTAACTTAGCATTTTTAATAAAAAATACAAATTTTTAATGTGCTTCGCTAAAATAGACAAATACATTTTGATAACACGTTTGATCAAAATATTATGTTCGATGTAAAATATACGATATGACCTATATTTTGGTTAAAATTGAGTATTAAAATAGATGCAAAGTGGCCCAGAATTGTAAAACATTTTTTTAGTAAATTCCATCACCTGATAAGAAAGGGTGTTTTTTTTCAAACAATTAAGAACACATTTATTTATTTATTTATTGACGCCCTATTGGGCTTTTACACATCGTTACATTTTACAAATTTCCTTTAAAACAACTGCATAACATGGATAAAAAAGATTACAAATTACATAAATAAATAAAACACAATATAGTCAATAAGAATATATGTAAAGCTAAATACAGTTGGATGACTTTAGAGAACTCGTATGTACAATTCATATACCCACGGACAAAAAAAAGAAAAAAAAAAAACAAAACACATTAATTTTAACAAAAGAAAATTAAAATAAAATGAAATGATTTCTCATTCATTATTTACATTTAGAAAGTGGTGGATTAATTTGATTTTAAATGTGTCAAAGTTTAAATTAAATATGTCAGAAACCTCAGTTAGTTCATTGGCTAACCTATGTATTCTTTCTAACACAGAATTCACAGCGAAGTTATTGTTGTAGAATAAAATATTCCGTCTGGTACATTTTGGAGGTATATGTATAGATAGCAAATTTATGGCGTCAGGGCAGTCCAACTTTGAATGAATAATTTTATATAATAAAAGGAGATCACATATTTTTCGCCTTTCTGATAATTTCGATAAATTAAGTTTACTGCGTAAATTGACATAATTGATTTCTGTAATAGGAATACCCAATTTGAAATTAATAAAACGTAAAAATTTATTTTGAATTTTTTCAATTTGTACACAATGAGAGTTGAAATGAGGACACCAAATGCTTGAATTGTACTCAATCTGACTTCTAACCAGAGACGTGTATAGTAATTTTATGGTTTTTATGTTACTGAAGTCTTTAGCGATTCTGAGAATAAATCCAAGCACTTTTAATCCCTTACTAGAAATGCTAATAATGGGGTTCAAGAAGCGTAATTTGGAGTCAAAGATAACTCCAAGGTCATTGAATTCAAAGACTCTTTTTAGAGTGGAATTGTTAATTGTGTAGTCGAATAATAAAGAGGTTTTAGATCTGTGAAAACTGATCGTTTGGCATTTGTTGATATTAAGATGTAATTTGTTTACGATGCACCATTTATAAAGTTTATTTAAGTTACTTTGTAGAGTTAAACAATCAGAAGAATTTTCGATCGATTTGAACATTTTTAGATCGTCGGCGAATAGAAGAAAGTGAATATTATCAAAAATTTAATGCGGGAAAAACAGATTTCAGATCGCAAGAATCCATTGTCGCAATTATTTTCTTAGCAAATCGAATTAACCCGTATTAATCGACTCAAAGTGGCCCAAAAAGTTTTAAAATGGCCCTGTCAGCCAAAACAGCTCTCACATTTAAAAAAAAAAAGCTAAAAGCTAGCATTAACTGGAGTTCTACGAATTAAAGACATAGACAATTAATAAGAAAGGATGTTGCTCTCCTAATGAAAGATTTCAAGATCTTTATTTATTTAGGAAAATCATCAGGTTATTTACTTCTATTACAATAAACTTAATAATACAAATCAAATCTTTCACAAGACTTAAAATTATAATAATTAAAAAAAAACTAAGGGTCCTGTACCCGTGGGCTGGCATATTTACAAAAAATACAACATTGGAAATGTTAACCTTTAATTAGTCGCGTGGGGTTCATTGGACCCCAAGCGAGTTAGTTTGTGTCATATTTCGGCAAACTTTCCACTTATGCGACTGTGAGTTCTAGTAGATTCCTAGCTCACCTGCCCCTCCCGTCCCAGAGTTCCGCTAGCCGCGGCGCACACGTGCCGGGCTTGGGGAGGTGCTTGGGGTCCAATGGACCCCGCGCGACTAATAATGTAGTACAATTATTTTGGTAAATATAATGATTACGTTTTGTTTCTTGGTTGCACATTTTATGCAAACTATTTTTTTATGATTATTTTTGTTAAACTTTACAGGTCTAATGATAGAAAAACAAAAACCAAATGTGGCAAATGCGACAAATTTATATGTAATGAAAACCTTACAAAAGTTTGTGATTCACTTGCCTAACAATTTATTATAATATTTTATTAATATTTTAGAAGTTTATATTTCGTTATTTTGTTGTTTTCTAGAAGCCTTATATTATTTTGTTTATTTAGATGTTGTTTTTGGTTCCTATATAAAATAAATTTTGACTTGTTTTTTGTTTCTTTTTCGAAAGTAAACCATGGACCAACGATACTAATAGTGTAAGTATTTAACCGACGATACTAATAGTGTAAGTATTTAGAAGCGACTAGCTAAAGGTTATTATAGAGAAGTCAATGTTAATATTGAGAGGGTCAGAAACTTTAACCTTGATTCAGACATATCCTGGTTAAATTTGCCGAACATCGTGAGACGTGGTGATTAGGTTTGCGTGATTCAGGTGGAAGGTTAAAAACAATCGTGCAATTCTGTTGACATTTATTATTAATAGATATCTCTGACGTAATAGACAGCTAACAAGAGTTTTGAAATGGGTTCACCAAATTTAGTATATTCCCTTATTTTGCACCCAACACTATTTTATATATGGAATTAGAATTTAACTCGTTTTCTAACTTTGTAATCCACTCTCACGCAAACACTTCAGAAAATTATTATTAGTTTAAGAAAAAAATGAGTGCTAATGAGTTACGGGATAAAAAAACTATGAATATAATTTCTACAAAGAATATATTATACACTGAGTAGTATATATACATCAATCTAAAGTCAATATTAAAGGTAAACTGATTTCTCATATTTTGCAGTAGATACGTACTGCAGGGCTTGCAACGTAGTACTTTGTATTATGTTGATTTTTTTCATAATTTAAATAATAACAAAAACACACGTGTTTTTAATAATTTTCGGAGCATGATGTTATTTAAAAAATTAGATAATATGTTTCTTTAAGAGCTTTAAAACTTAAGTGTTCAACGGAATGTTATATTCCGATAGAAATTCCGAATGCGAAGTCTTAAGTTTCAAGCCAAACGTTTTATTTGTGCACCATCAACTGCAGCAGATGGATTGAATTAGACAAAAAGGACTTGAGGATATATAAAGCACCTTCCTTGAGCGATGACGGGGACAGGACCCAGCATCCTGATGGCATTTAATATCTCTCACACGTTTTTCATTTTAAAAGTCTCACGTCTGGATATTTCCGAGCGCCTCCTGGTCGGTTCAGTTTTACACTCGTACGTGGGTGAAGATACCTCGGACTCCACATATTATATTAATAAAATGTTAACAATATTAGTGCTTTTTCTTGGAATTAAATGCCCTTGCGGCATTTGAAATGCGTAAACAATTACAATTGGGCACATAAGCTTGTTTTCACGACAATTTAACGTAGGTAGACATAGGAATGACGTATGCCCCGTACCTGAGTTATTGTGAAATGAATGATGATCTATGAAATTGTTGCGACTTCAGTTATGTCTTCGGTAATTAAACTCATCGTTTGTATGATCGTTGTTTTTTAAATAGTGTTTTTAGAACTTCAAAACAAAGTTCCCTCTGAGGTCAGAAACTGGCTGAGATAACTTTGATCAATTAGAGTCGCTATTTTTTTTTAGAATTGGCTGCCTCATGCATTATGCAATAATCATTATTAACATTAATAATAATAATAACAAAGCATTTGTATAGCGCAGTTTTGTGATGTTTCATAAAACTGTGCTATACAAATACTTAACTATAACAAAATTTAAAAATAATCCCACAGTGCTTCTTAGAGTCCTTACAAAGTATTGAAAAGTTATTTTAAATAAATAATATACAGTATACGAGTATACAAGGCAATAACAAGGGAACAAAATTAACAATAAGAGTGCTGTTATAGCATAGGACAATATTACTAAAAAGTAACGGTGCTATTATAGCACAGAACAAAAAAAAACATTAAAACTAAAATATAGTATAAAACAGGCGCAAAAATAAGAATTATTCTGAGTGGAAATTAAAAACATTAAAAAAAAAACATAAAAATACAGTAAGGAGGAAACCGAAACCAAACAATTTCCAGAGACTTTAAAACATGGCATTACATATATTGAAAGGAGATTAAGGTTAAAATGAATGGTATGAACTTTTAAATAATATTGTTTTTAAAGCCCGTTTAAATTCAGTCAAATTCTGAATATTGGTAACAGCTGAGGGAAGTTTATTCCAAATGAGCGGGCCAGATACACGAAAAGAGCCATCATAGTAAACGGCTCGATTTGACATAGAAACATTGAAGTACTTAATGGAATTTTGTTTTGTTTTTAATTGAAAAATAGCATCTCATAACTCACCGTAGACCAACATTTATTTAACAGTTTTTACCCTAAAGTATGTCAAGTTTCACTGGTTAAAGTAAGTCAAGCACGTCCCTTAATACACCGTATAAAGAAAGTATGTTCCGGTTTTAGGTCTACTATGTAAATTAAAATAATAAATATAATTAAGCAAAAAAAATAAAATTTTTGCTTCTATTAAACAGTTTTATAAAAACAAAATTATTTGTACGCTTTTCAATCCAATTCAGATTTTATCAGAAGCCTATATTTTTCTAGAATTGGGTTTTACTTCCTAAAAAAATAATTACAAACGTCTTATTATTCTGAAATAAACATTAACAACAATTTATTAAGTCAAATTGAATAAGTATTCACTATATATATCCACTGGAGCGACAGAGCAATTTAAAACTTTTTCTTGGATTGCTAAAGAAAATTTTTCCGCCCACATTAAAAAAATCATATCTCCGAATTTGAATATGGAGACACACAAACTGATTGTAGTTCAATATAGCAAATGAATTCACCTATTTTTTGTCTGTTATCACATATTCGTAGGATTTATAATAAAAAAATATATAAAATTTATAGAAGATTGGACAATATTAATATCTATGTCAGATCTCCTTTTAATCATATTTTGCACGATATTTAAAGAGAAATGTATTAACTTCATAAGTTATAAAATTTATAATTATTTTTCACAGAAATATCTTATGAATCCACTCCCTTCTAATATCCATGAAGACGTGGTCGGTTTAATGATAAGTGATTTTCCTCATTTCTCAAAAGGAAATGGGAGATCCACTAACGTTCGTGCGGTCCTGATCGCTCGGATTGGACAAATGCATTTTAAGGAAATGCATTTTCCACCAATTGTTTACTTCGCACATCTCATAACACTTGCCATGAATGTTAAGCCATTTTGTTAGCTTTGCACTATAAACAAACTTTATACACATACTAGGAGTGTAAGTAGTAATTACTTTATATAAAGTGTGTATATTATTGACTAAGATTATCGTGTTATCCAAGTAGAAACTATAAAGTTGTTTATACTTTAACATGTGAGACAATGAGTCTTTGATCCGCTGGGAAAATTATAAAAGGTTCCCAAAGCTGTAGGTTATTTAACTGCTGAAGTGCATAAAACAATTGATGGTGTTTTTATTAAACATAAAATATAATATTAGTTGGTGAATATTTTCAGTATAGTTTTGTAACTCAGAAGACAAAAGTCGATTGACCAGAGGCCCTAGCACGCTCGCTCTATAACGATCGATACTATAACTATCGGTAACTTCTCATCGTTCCCTAGGACAACTCCACATCGCTAACGTACAAACAACAGTTGATGTTGAATATGTTAAGGACACTTAGTCATTGTGAACTGTCACTTATTCGTTGGCGATCTGTAGTCATGCTAGGGAACGATGAGAAGTTACCGATAGTTATCCTATCGATCGTTATGGAGCGAGCGTGCTAGGGCCTCAGGTAATCTAATATGGTCAATCGATATAAGATTTATCGTGGTTATTTCTGTTTCTACATAAACAGAATGTTAAAAAACGGTAAGTTTTTTTGCGGCATCCAAAATTTTACTTCAGATGTACAGGTCGGTTAAATGTCAACATTCAAAATATTTTGTGCATGTTCTATATATGTGGCATTAGGTGGAATTCTGGAACTGAAGTTATAAAAAACATGATTGAATCTGCGTGGCTGGGAAATATTTGTAAATTAATAATGTCTATAAAATAATTCTAACGTCAAGTATTATAGTCATATGTGATATGTCTGTGAATGGTGCAAGGAGTAAGTGTAAAGTTATCATAACCTCACTTTGTATCCTTACGGAGAACTGAGACTATGTTTTATAAAATAGGACATAGCTAAGACAGTTTTTTTTAAACCAACTAAAAACTTACACTACCTACGTTTATTCATTTTTAAAATTACGTTAGATTAGGTGAGGTTGGTTTGTCGCGATTTAATCGACTGAGCGCCAATCGAGGCTTCGTTCTCCAAAATCACAAGCATGCGAAAATGTAATTTCACAGCTGATGGCTGGTAATTATGTTCGTCAAAGTCAGTGTGGCCCGGTATAGTTCCATATTGATTTGTGACGCTGCCATTTCCATAAGCTGGCTTTGCTGTTGATAGTATTATCCCTGGGGACGAGGAACCAACATACTACAAAATTGAGATAAAAGACATTGAATGGATTATAAAAACCTAAGAAAATATAATTTATTGACCAATCCGCAAAGATTTTTCATGTCGATTAGATAAAATACAAGATAAGTAAGATACGATAATCTAATAAGTAAAATATATCAAGATACAAGATATTAAAAGGAGTTTCGTTAGAGTAAGATATAGGAGAGGAAGATACAGGACATTAACAAATACAATAATATTATTATATAAAATATAGAGATACACAATAGATTTAATTTGAACCACTGACTGGAGGGACAGAGCAATTTAAATCTTTTTTATCGGATTGCTAAAGGAAAATTAACCGCACACATTAAAAAAAAATCATACCTCCGAATTTGAATATGGACATACAAACTGATTATAGTCTATATAGCCAAGTAATTCACTTATCTGTTGTCTATTATCACATATTTCTGGGATTTATAGAAACAATATTCTTAAATCGTTAAAATTAAAACATTTTAAAGAATCTAGAGAATATATATTTTGTTATGTTTTGAATGTATTTAATAGCTGCTTAAATAAAAAAATTAAAATTTGTCACATTTTGGCAACAAAGCATTCCGTAGTTTTGGAAATAGTGCCATAATGTTGCAAAAAGCGCTCGAGTGGTTAAGATACACATTTACATATAAAAATATTTTGAAATTCAACTTATAAGAGATTTTTAGATACCATATCACAGGGTTTTCAAGATGATTTTTCACAAAAAATGACGCTTTTTTTTGACAATTTTTTTATTATTATTACTGTTATTACCATAATTAATATTTTGAGATATGTAAATGATGTTATGATACTCTTTATTGATACAAGATGTGAAGATACAAGCTGGTAAAAGACATTTGAACAGCGATGAAAAATATGAATAAAACTAAATGTATAAACTTATTGCAAGAAATCAATCTATTTTAACAAAGATACGCACGCGGAGTTCCAGCTATGTTTCGCAGCGCCACGCGCACCGTACCGTTTGCATAGTATAACGTGTCAAAAGCAGAAACTAATTTTGCCAAATGTAGTTCACGTCAGAGCACCAAATGTTCACAATAATAAACATGTGTAGGTACTAGACAAATTATGTACATATGTGCTCTGTGCGCATTCAAGAGATGACTCGTTTGTGTTAGTATCTAAATAGGCAGAGCTTTTCATAACTAATTGCGATGCCCAGCAAATACGGCAATCGGTGCCACCTGTTGGTACCTTTTTTAATTAGTACAACTTTACTGACGAAACAATGATAATATTTTATGTCGGATTTATTTGAAAATATTACCTTTTTTTTGCCTGGAGCCAATTGTAATGTACACTTTGACTCAGGTTATAAGGAAAGAACAAGTAACAACAGACTACACCGATATCGGCTCGCAACCAGCGTTAACGCGTCTCCCGTCACCGCGGTCAACCGGCCAGTGCCGTTCTCCGCCCCGCGACTCCGCGCGCACGCTGCTCGAGACGACAGAGTTATTTGCAACAATAAATGTCTATACACTACATCCCTCCCTTATTATTGTTTTTGTAAATATAAATAAACTTATAAATTTATTTTTTATTTTTCCATAAGTACCTATATCAAGTACATTCAGCAAGTCCTTATTCAAATCATTTTTAATCACTAATCATCAATAATTTCCTCATTATTGACCATCAATTTATTCACTCGAGTTATGATTGATTTACATCGCCATTATCGTTTGTTTGAGCATCACTAGCATTATTCTCATCATCTAGCACCTTCCATTGCCCTTCCACTGATTTTAGGTGTACGACGTTTCGTCTGATTCGCTGACCAATTTTATCATTCCGAAGACTTACGACTTCTCCTTTGTTCGCTTCTACGGTATGTGTTTCAGGTTCGTAGTTTAAGCTCAGCTTGTTTCGTCTAGTCATGTTCTTGACGTATACTATATCTCCAACTTCCAATTAACAATCAGTAGCTCTTCTCTTCATGTCCGCATATTCCTTCCCTTTTTCCTTTAGTTCTTTATCTCTACCCCTCTTTTCAAGGTCCTCTGAGAGATGCGTCATGTCCTGAATCATAGGCAGCAAGTCTCGAAATTGTAGTCTAAAGAACAGTTCTGCAGGTGTTTTTCCTGTAATTGTGTGTTGTGCATCACCATGTACTCACGAAGGGCCTTTTTCTAGTTCTTTTCCTCTACTTGAGAAATCTTGAGGCGTTTTCGGATGTCCCCATTCTGGCGCTCTACCTCTCCGTTTTTTTTGCGGCCAGTAGGGAATAGTATTATAGAGTCGTATGCTCCTCTCTGCACAGAAATTCTTAAAATCTTTGCTGAAAAATTGTTTCCCGTTGTCTGTTGTAAGCGAGACCGGATTGCAAGCCTGCTAAAAATGTCTTTTAAGCATTCCGATTATTTCGGAGCTTGTTATGATTCTGCATGTTTTCACCTCTTTATATCTGGTGTAATAATCCATGACTGCCAGGATGTAATCTCCACTAGTTAAGGGCCCATGAGGTCAATTGCTATGTCAACCCATGGTTCGGAAGGTAAGTCTCTTCTTTTTAATGGGTTTGGGGCGCTGGACCAGGATGCATCCTTTACAGACTTTGCAAATGTTTTCACCATATCTGCCCTTCATCGTGACTATCCCCGGGTGGCCTTCGTGCGCAGTTTCCAGAACTCTTCTACGTGATTTATTTGGGATTACCATTTTCGTCCCCTGAGGAGAATATCGCCATGAAAGCATAATTCATTTTTGAAAAGTTTATAGGCTTCAACCGTTTCTTCCCAGTTTCCGTATCGTAAAGGCCCTCTCTAACCTTATGTATCTCTGTATCTCCAAGGGAACTTTCAGTGATCTCTTTCAATGGGATGGCTACTGGCCGTGCAGATTCGGTAACCGCTTGTACGTGTCTTCAAGGAAAGCCGTCGGGTTTGTTGTCACTTCACAGAGTCTCGATAGTGGATCGGCTATGTTGGTTTTCCTCCCCAGGCTTTTCACCTTGAAATTGTAGAATAGTTGTAACCTATATTTTGTACCTTCATGAGTGCCGCTTTGAGATAATTAAATGCGTTCTTTTGGGCGTCGCCCCAGTCATATTGAATATCCATGTTTCTTCCCGTTCTTTTTCGCAGCAGTTGCTTGAGGGGTTTTGTTACCGTTGCTAAATGATGTATCCATTTTCCCACATAATTCACTCAGTCGGGGCTCTGAATCCCTTTATAGCCAAGATATACTTGTCTAGTGGTTTACCTCACTGTTCTCACAGTTCATGCCCTAGGAAATGGACTTTTTTAATTTCAAACTGCATTTGTCGTCCCTCAACTTCACGCTGTTTTCCTCTAATACTGTCATAAATTTTTAAAGCCTTAAATCGTGTTCTTATTCGCCTTTGCCAAACGTCAAGATGTCATCTATAAGGTTGATGACTTCTTCACAAGCTAAAAAAATTTATTCTAGTGTTTTCTGGAAAATCTCCTACGCACACGAGATACCAAAGATCTTTGCTCGATGCATATCGACACATAATCGGTTGTCCCCTCCGTCTTTTAGCACTGGGACTATAGGAGAGATCCAGTTAGTAATTTTTAGTAATTCTTCCAGTTTTCTCTGTTGAGTTTGTTTGTCCGACATTGATTCCTGAAGTGTCCAAAGATGCCACATTTAAGGCAAGCCTTTCCTTTTGCCGGGCAGTTTTTTCCAAATGTCTGGAACTTTCACATCTACTACATTCCAATCTGTTATTAGGATTCCCCTTCATGTTTCTTTACCTACACTGTTGATTGACTGACTTTCCACAGGTTTCGTGCCAAAATTTCCTAATTGACGATCTATGTCTTCCAGTGCATTCGCTTCTACGACTTTTCTCGTTTTCAATATCTTCTTTTGGAGTTCTTCTATCTTACCCTCTTCAGTTATTTGATCCATGATATGCTCGTATTCTTTTTCACCAAACTGACACTTCTTGGCTTGTAGTAGAAGTCTGACTAGAAATTTTTCGAACTTCTCATCCTGTTTCTGTTTAAGGAGACGAAACAGATGTCGCTCATTCACTTTGATCTGTTTAGGTGCAAAGTAGTTGTCTAATTTTTCGATCGCGATGTTAAAAAGTTCGCCTTCAGTTGCATTAGCTCCCGGCATGTTGTAGAAGATTTGTTGTAACTCGGGACCACTGAAATGTAAGACTAGCTCTTTTCCTTGCCTCTGTGTTTCCTTGCCTGCCGCCTCGAGGTAAAAGTGTCCAGACTTTTTTTTCCAACGGACGGAGACTGAACCAACCTCTCCTTTACATTCGAACCTCTCTAAGGTGTACTATGCCATTGGAGCTACCTGTTGCCAAGGTAAGTAACTATGTTGCATATATAAATATGCAATTTTTCAGATTTTTGACATGCTATCGCAATCTAATGCTAGTGATAAAGTGTCTACGGTACTTGACTGCACCTTATGTAACTAAATGCCAAGTCGCAATTTAATGCAAAGTCGCAATTTAATGCAAGGTCGCAATTTAATGCAAAGTCGCAATTTAATGCAAAGTTGCAATTTAATGCAGGGTCGCAATTTAATGCAAAGTCGCAATCTAATGCAATGTCGCAATTTAATGCCAAGTCGCAATTTAATGCAAAGTGGCAATTTAATGCAAAGTCGCAATTCAATGCAAAGTCGCAATTTAATGCAAAGTCAAAATTTAATGTAAAGTCGCAATTTAATGCAAAGTCGCATTTTAATGCAGGGTCGCAATTTAATGCAAAGTCGCAATTTAATGCAAAGTCGCAATTTAATGCAGGGTCGCAATTTAATGCAGGGTCGCAATTTAATACAAAGTCGAAATTTAATGTAAAGTCGCAATTTAATGCAAGGTCGCAATTTAATGCAAGGTCGCAATTTAATGCAAAGTTGCAATTTAATGCAGGGTCGCAATTTAATGCAAAGTCGCAATCTAATGCAATGTCGCAATTTAATGCCAAGTCGCAATTTAATGCAAAGTCGCAATTCAATTCCAAGCTGCAACACAACTCGCTCACCGCTCGATACTTTCGGTGACTATCGAAGATAATTCATTTTAATAAGTAGCCAGGTATGTTTGAAAATATGTAGGTATGTCACTTTCCTGAAACCTAGGTTACGCAAAACGTGAACCAAACAATACCCACGCAACTCACGGTCAAATGAGTTTACTTGCCTAGTCACTTTACATTACCTTCTATTCTCCCCTCTATAATGTCCCTTTTTTATTGTTATTAAATGTTCAAAAAAAAATACGAGTGTGCTCCAGACCACACGACCGAAGCAAACACCTCCCTATCAATCCAATGCAACTATCCTCCTGGCATCGAACAAAACCATTCCAATCATCAGTGTATAAGAATCTACACTGAAGATTCGCTTGGAATGTCACCAATTATCTTGACAAATCAGTCGCCTCGATGGATCGAGTTCGCACACTCCAAACGAAAATTCGATCAACTTCATTATGGAAATCACGCTTAGAATGGGATTGCTGATTCAACTCTCACAAAGCTCAAAATATTTTATTTTTTTTGCGGATTCTAGTCAGAGAGCGACGCTTACTCACACTTGCAGCAGGAAATTGAGAAAATTCCAATCGAAAGCGTTCTAGTCATCAGTTAGACTTTAACGTTTAGAATGTGAGAAACAACAACACAATTATAGTCAGCATAGATGCCAGCACCCATTCCAAACGTCACCACTATGGATCCGAGCACTGTCGCTACTATCAGACTGTGAGGAATGAACCTTTAAATCAATTCCAATTAATGATCGTTTTGGCCAGCCCACCCCCAAGTAAAGCGTGCGCAATTACTTCAAAAATCTTAAAAATACTCACAGTTTATCCCGTCGCCACATGTAATGTACACTATGACTCAGGTTATAAGGAAAGAACAAGTAACAACAGACTACACCGATATCGGCTCGCAACCAGCGTTAACGCGTCTCCCGTCACCGCGGTCAACCGGCCAGTGCCGTTCTCCGCCCCGCGACTCCGCGCGCACGCTGCTCGAGACGACAGAGTTATTTGCAACAATAAATGTCTATACACTACACCAATGAAACTGTGTCATCCCCAATCGGGGTATGTTGTCAGGCTGAATGTAGTAGGAAGGGAGATGAAGGATATGAGCAAGAGGAAGGTGGGGGAGTACCTGGATATTCAGATTTTGTCACCAAACACAACTGAATCCATCTCAAGCAACGTTGCAATTCTGAATGGTGGGTGTTACACCAGGGTGATACTATCTTATTATCTTCCACTTGGAATTTTCCACTGTGGAACGTTCCGCAAATATACATAGCACAAAGGGAGACAATTATTATAAGCATTAATTATTACTCTGAAACACTCCATATTGAAAAAATCTTCCGAGAAAAGATGCATGTCGCCGACGGGACTCGAACCCGCACCCCTCTGATTGCCGGTCAGCAGCTCTACCATTAAACTATGGTGGGTTATCTCCTACCCGCCAAATGATACCCGCCATTTGATTTTTGAAGAATTGTCCTTCACAAATTTATCAACACCGCTGCAACTTTTCTCCCGGTGCGTCTGAATTCCACTGGTTACTACACAAATTATTGAATGTTTAAAAAAATTTTAAAATTTTAAAACATCATTAGTTAAAACACCACGAAATCAATATGTCAAATAACATGTTGTAATATCTTGTTTGCTCGGTCTTCCTTTGGATTTTGTAACCAAATATCGTATTACCGTTCGGTTAGAAATTGATGGCCGTGTCATTAAAATGTGAAGAAAATGTATGAGATCGCAAATTTTTGGTGCCATCCTTTGAACGACGACTGAAAAATATGGTACAATCATGTTAGTGAAGCAAATATCTAAGTCCAGCTACATCTAGACTAGGAATAATAGAAAAGTATGAACGAATCGATGTAATAATGCGAATGAAGTGAGAAGTGTGTGAAAAGACAGAGTCGTAAGGTGGTCTATCATTTCTCCTATCCAAGGATTACGACCTTGTGATCTTACCACCTAAAGCGTGGAAGCAGCATTATGCTTAGTTACACAGTTAGTGTTTTTTTGTATGACATATCTATTGGCATACCAACACGAAAACTTAGAAAGCGTAATTCTGCCATGAATATAAGTATGTTTGACAAGGTACAAGTCTTGGAACCGAGTAGGTACATCAACTCTAATAATTCATACATTGTAAACAAAATAAACACGGATTTACAGAATAAACCCATATTTACAAAATCTCTATGTTCTTTCGCATTGTTTTGTTTGGACTTCTTGGTGCCATAAAGAGGACGCTGGGGGTAAACGGCGTAAGAACAAAGAGAGACGTCAGAGCCAAAAGTGCTAAAATTTTACTGGCGCATAAAAAATAATATTATTATACAGTACCGAACGGTGCCTGACTCTGGGAGCTCTCCCCTAAATACTGAGGCAGAACTATGTCCTTGGTGTTCTTGTAACCAAGCGCAGAGCAAAATCTGCGTAACTTTTTTATGTAAAGAAATGTAATAAGATAAATATTTATGATCTCGCCTTGGCACTGGGCGGCATGGCGTTTCATCCGCAAAATTCACCATTGTCAGAAAATTTTGTAATATAGGCAGGAACGTACTCTTGGGGTACTTCTTTCAAATTCAAAATTATTGTTAGAAGAAACTTTGGGATAAGTACCTACATCCGGTCATGTTGTTCGAGAAACTTCATTATTATTGTTGTAGTGAAATTTTACCACTAATGTGAAATTTTTATAAATTTTACAGAATACTGAAAAAGTTTATTTTTAAGCAGGAAAGTGAAGGGAGACTAAGGACCAGTTGTTTCGGAAAATTTCACGTGTGAATTTCCTTCAAATCGTCATTCACCGAAAAATTGGTTTGTTTCAACCACCGTCAGAAGAAATTTCAACGGAAATTTCATTGGAATGTTTCGAAAAGTGAAAAGATTATTTTTTTCATTTCAATTTTGACACGCAATCACGTCTTTCTTCATTTCAAATATGAAATGGGTTGTTTCAATTCCAAAATAACGTTCGATAAATTTGAAAATTTCACTCAGTGTTCCCCGTCGAATCACAATTTTGACGTCTACGCATGCGCCTCCCATTATTTCGCTAACCGTCTGAACTCGGCTGATCACATTCACATCACATTTCTAAGGACCAGTTGTTTCAAATAATGAAAATTTTCTTTTAATTCACTTCAAATTTGATTAGCAATCACGTCTTCCATCATTTCAAATACCAAATGGGTTGTTTCAACTCCAATCATACTCCAATCAACGTTGAAAATTTCACTGAGTGTTCCCCGCCGAATCGGGCATTTATTCCGGAGAATTATTTATATCGAAGACCGAGATATTTTTATGATGGCAACACTTATAAAAATTCTATGGTATGCGCATGCGCACGCTGACCGCGACCGTCAGAATTTTACCGCTTTTTTGTGTCGTTTGTTGTGGTTAATATTTTTCTACGATATAAAACGTAAATGATTGAGAATCAGTGTTGTTTTTATTCGTTTCCAGTCAATTTCATACATAGTAAAGTTAATATGGTAACCTTCAAACGTATTATTTGTATATTATTTAGTTTTAGACCACTTCAGAGATGTAACCTGAAAGCCACTTAGGAAAAGTGCTAAAGAAAACCTAAAAATATATTGAAAATGAATTCAACGTGCCCATATTTACAAGCTACGTTTAACAATATAAAATGTCGTGCATTAGAGGTTACTTGTATTATTAATAATGAGTATTTTTTAAGTACGAATTCCGATAATTACGTATCTACTAAAGTTTATTTGGTATCCTACAATCGTATAACTGTATTTGCTTAACTAACTTTATTAACAATGAATGACGGACATCTCATTTATTGTTATTATTTGATATAATATTAAGTTTGTCTGTTTTACTTAACAGGTACCAACGGATGAAGTAAAATATGTTATAATATTGATACTTGTTTTAGCGGCATTGCAGTATAGGAGAGAAATATATAATGGAGGAGTGCAACTGAAATTATGACAAGTCTGTGTCTTGGATAAAGGATATCTCCAAGCAGAAACCAACTTATCTCCATGCGAAAGATATGGGTAAAAAGGAGCAATAATCACGAACAGATAATTTTAACATTGTTTTTAACTCGCCAATTAAACATACAAGTGAAATGAATAAACAGTTTTTTTTTACCCACATACAACTGTGTACAAATACTGACTTATATATATACATGTACTTATTCGTATAACTTTTATGACGAGGAAGTTTTACGTGTATAAATAAGCATTTGAATAAAGATATACATTGAGCACAAAAGGATTTTTATTATAAAGTACTATTCATTTCGTATCTTGTATGAAATCGGGAGTTCTTCAGTTGAATCCATGTACATGAACCTATAGCTCCATGCTGCTCCGTGGTTTCAAGGTAAATAATCAGTAAAATAATTTGACGGGGATATGTCAATCATAAGAAAGAGGTTTCTTATATATTGTAGATTCATAAAGTAAGTATTACAGTTGACAAAATTATTGTGATATCATCCGTCAATAAGAGAAAACTATTATTTAGTTCAATGTTTTCGCCAGTTTTTACGTCATTTTCAATCTCTGAAACTGACGATTTTCGACAATAATATACTTTGAAAGGATATCTAACTTCTGAAGTTTTAACCATTGTGCATTCTTTACGTTATGTACAAAAATTGTCCAGTCATATTTAGTTAAAAATATTACAGACATTCCCGCCACGACCTGTCAGATCACAATATTGACGTCTGCGCATGCGCCTCCCATTATTTCAAGCCTAATGGTTCGAACTCGGCTGATCACATTAAGGTGATCTCCAATCACATTTCTATGGAATTTTCGTTGAAATTTCGTCTGACGGAGGTTGAAACAACCCAATTTTGCGGTGATTGACGATTTGAAGGAAATTCAAACGTGAAATTTTCCGAAACAACTGGCCTTTCTTCTCACGGAGGTTGAAACAACCCAATTTTTCGGTGAATGACGATTTGTAGGATATTCATACGTGAAATTTTCCGAAACAACTGGCCGTAAGTAAACAAAACCGTAAGTCGATTTTATTTTATTTTTAATAAACCGTAGCTGTGATAGGTAGAACATAGATGACAGTGACTTGCAGAAATATTTTTTCCCTTTTCAATGATTTCTGGAAGCAATTGGTAATCGTACAGCTCATAGAATAAAGAATAAAGCAAGTGTTTTTGTCATCCAATTATAGGCCTAATTTAGGTATATAGTTTCTTGCAAAACTGTGTTTCACCATAATTACGAAATTAAATTTCTTACAATAATTGATACAATTTTTAGGCAAGTGAACATTGAACCAAAAGGTAAAGTGACAAATTTGTTTCCATTCAAATTTGTACGGAAGACACTTCTAGTATTATATACCTATACTGCTGAAAATACAATATTTTATATCGTTCCTATTTGGAGTTTTTTTTAACAATTTTGCATACGTTTCATCCGTTGACATTAAAAAAATATTATTTGAACTAATTTAAAGCATCGTTTTTTCGAAGTTACATTGCTATTCCTGCAAACCATCGTAATATACAAAACTTTTGCAAAAACCAAGTGGAGCAAATATTTTCGTTCTCTGCATACGGGCGCGTCCTTTACTTTCAGTCATTCCGCTAAATTGCACCCCTCCTCCCCAACCTCCCTTGTTTACTTTGAAAATCTTTAAATTGCATAAACTTCTCTAATAATTATTATTACTGTACACATTGTACAGAATCCTTCGCGGATTTAAGAAAAAGAGTGGATGACTTCAATAAAAATACCAAACATGTTTGCTCCAGAAAATTAAAAAAAAACGAATTGAAGTAACACTGTTACCTGATTCTTAATATTGCAATATAAACTATTTTTGATTTTAACAAAATAAGTGGTTTTGTTTCTACTCGAGTACTTACCTTGAAAATCTATTGCGAAATTTTGTAATCGCATTTTAAGCAATAAAGGGATTGGGTATACATAATACCCGAAAATAAAAGCGATTCACGACAACGTATATAAAATCTGTTTTGATAATCTTTACTAGGCAATAATTTTTTTATGGTTTAAGTAAATTAACAGGTTTTACATTAAAAAATATATTTTTTCAAAAGAAGCAAACACATTATGACATGACATTTTAAATAAATGAAAATAAAATACTTTGTCACTTTACTTTTATTTAACGTCTACCGGTTTCGGTATCTCCGTACAATCATCAGTAACAGTCCTGATGATGATACGGAGGTACCGAAACCGGTAGTAGACGTTAAAAAAAATAAAGTGACCTTAAACAAAGTATTTTCTTTTCATTTATTTAAAAAATTATTACCTATTACCATTGTACGACTTTGAAACTCCTCCATACGATCTTTGTCATCATTCAAATTATTGTTGAATACGAAATGTTAGCACGAATTGAACATTTTTTAAGAAAATATTCAATTTTTTTTTTTTAAAGGATAAACACAGTAGGTACATTATGAAACAAGTTATAAGGTGTGTTAAATTAATACATATTATACTACATATTACGTATGTCCTCAGAATGTCATTAGGTAATTTCGCCTGAGGTTTGAAAGGGTCTTAAAATTTAATTAATGAATGGATATAAAAATAAAAAGGAAGAATGTGGGTAGAGACAAGGAACATTTTAAAATCAAGAATTATATGCTTACTAATTGTTAATTGTAAATTAACTGATAAATAATGAAAAGTTAAATGTAAGTTATATAAAAATAATTTATATAAAGCCAAGAAATATAATAATTTAGTATTATATGTTAGCAAGGAATCATGAAAAATGTCAAAGTTTATTAATTTTTTACAGTGGGTATAAATTGGGATTGCGCGAGTAATTGGTGAATTATTTGCTGCATTAGTGTTGTGGGCTTCTATATGAAAAGGGAAGTGTGCCTGGTACGCCTCATTGGAACATTTAAACCAATGACGGATAATAAATCTGGACAATTTATTTTATTATTTAGCTGGTTATTTAGAAACAACAGATCCGACATTGTGCGAATTTTTGTAATGTTAACATATTATTTGTAGTTTTGTTGTATTTCTTGAGTAAATGTTTCGAGAATTTGTTCTATATACTAAAACTATGTGTACTTTATATTGGGGATTCCATATATATACGAAGCGTAATCCATTTATTAATAATATCTTATGCATTTAGTATTAATAATATCAGACACATAAGCACATAAAATTATAATACAAAAACAATTCATTATCACGTAACTTTGAATTAGTATTGGATAGTAATTAATTAGGATATGAACCTGCGTCCTCGAATCGCTAGTCGAGAGCCTTACCCCTCGACTACCGAAGCCGTCGAATAACAATAACACAGAGCGTTGTAATAACATTTTTAACGCTTTTCAGTAATGGGCCCTGAATATAGTAATATATCTTATAGGTCAGTGCTTCTCAAAAGATGGGAAATCCGCCAAATACTTTGAGATAGGTAGCTACAGATTTTTTTTACCCCTTACCAATAAATGTGTTTTAAATTTTCACAATCTAAATTAATGGCTGATTATCAGTTGTGTAAATTCTAAAACGCGTTTATTGGTAAGACCATAAGTACGTAGCTTATTTTTTAGATACGTAAGTTATCTTTTGCAGCGTGGATATGTTTTATTTCGAGATTGATGAATATTTGTACGCTTGACCTTCAAAATAAGAAGTAGGTCCCTGTTTACATTTGGTTAAGAAAAATCTGCCTATAGCCCAGGCAACGCCGGGGGAGTTTATAATTTCAAAAAAATCCATGGTGCAAAAGTAAGTTATCTTTTGCAGCGTGGATATGTTTTATTTCGAGATTGATGAATATTTGTACGCTTGACCTTCAAAATAAGAAGTAGGTCCCTGTTTACATTTGGTTAAGAAAAATCTGCCTATAGCCCAGGCAACGCCGGGGGAGTTTATAATTTCAAAAAAATCCATGGTGCAAAATAGGTATTTTCGTAACAAGAAAAAGTAACGGTTAGAAATATATATTTTTTAATTTTCAAGAAAAAGTATAGTAGTAACAGTGTTAATTAAAAATTACTATTTTATTCTGACAACCTAACAAAAACTTTATAATTGGATAATTTTAACTTAAATATTTGCAAATAGATTACCTAATTTTATGTAGGTATCGATTTTAGTTTGAGATAAGTAAAACAATGTTTTATAAGTAATATTTTATGTAATAATTCGTTTTTTATGAGATAACACAAATCAGTTCAAACTACCCAGAGCCAGAGGGTCTATGGCATTCCCCAAAGAGGACATGTTAAGAGGCTAGACTTTGAACGACACGCGGAACACCCGCGTCTGTCATTCTGTCCCGCTCACAGTAAGCTCACGCACACTTACAATAAATTCGAATGCGAAATGTGCGAATGTGCGAATGAGACAACGCTCAAATTTACCTACAGAAATCGCTCGAAAAGGGGTAAAGACGATAGACTTCGCTTTTCGGCCATTACAAAAAGGACGCCCGGGAAAAAACACTTTTCTACATCGAAAATTGCACGAAATTAATATTTTTTTTTTGATATTGCTAGAAGGTGAAAGCTATGTGAGTATGCCGGCGTTTCGTAATAACGGAAACAGTCACTGTCAAACATGTCAAATTTATCGGAAAATATTATTTAATAACTCAGGTCTGGGGCATACGTCATTCCAAAGCGGTTAAGGAAAAAGTGCTGCTAACTTAATTCTCATAAAGAAATACAACATTATAAAAACATACCGACAAAGCTTCTTCTTTCGAGAACATATTTTTGTTTTTAAATTACAATTTATCAGAATAATTGAGAATCGCTGATGCACAAAACCACGAATAATTTCGGAACCGGCTGCAATGGGACAGTGGAAAAATAAACATGTCCGCCTCTGTCCTGAATCACATGTAAATTTAATCAGCGCACATGTGTTTATAATTCATAAGAACCCTGTAGGCGGCAGCCGCTTACGCCCCTGGAATTTTCTTTCAGCGAATCCCTTGAAATATTACAGTGAACCAAATTATTTAACGTAATGCACAGGGACATGCAACGCTATTTTGGTGTAAATTATTCTTTAATTTAATAATGTATTTAAAAATAAAAAAAAGATTTATTAATTATATACACTTTACAAATACAAGACAAAAAGTCCCGATAAACTATTTTTTAGTAGTTTGTCTAACGGGTTCTTTACATTAAAGATCTTATTATAGTGATTTAATAGTAACATTTTTACAATTATAGATATAAAATAAAATTAAACTTTTTACAGAAATATAGATAAAAGAAAAATGATGAAATCATAAATAACAATTTTAAAGTATTTGGAATAATATGTCATTGTAAGCTAATACAAATTAATTCTTTCCGTAATTAATTCAATAATTTTTGTTTTTATAAAATTATTCGATTTGATATTTATTACTTTTGATAATCCAGCGTCATTCGAAAACACAGAATATCTTTAAAAATGTTAAATTGTACAGAAAAATAAATGATGTCGTTTTAAAAATTGATATTTGATTGAATTGAAAAAAATTGGGATTTTTTTCTGTTTTAAATTACTCAAACTCTACAAAATAATAGTAAAACAAACCGTGGAGTGGGGAACAAAAAAATATCCCAATACTTATCAATATTCCTCTATGTCCTCTCTTCCCTTCCTTCAACCTCGCAATATATTCCAAATTAAAATGCCAAAGTGCTCCTGGCTTTTTTTTAATTCTACGCAAAATTCCAAACTTCTCCCGTTCTTCAACCGTCTGGAGCCAATAAGGCTCAATTAATGCGGAGTTTTTTTTTACATCAACAAATGCTTTACCCAGTTTCACGTAATCCGAAGTTTCGAAACTTACAGCCATTGTATCCAATCCTAATAATTAATAATCAACTACTGAGTTGAAATCTCGGTTCAACCCTGCTCAAATGCATAAATACATTCTTTCCAAATCACAATCATTGCCATACAATACTCAACGTAAGGAAGCTACCATGGTGGATTGAGCTTTCCTCAGAATGCCGTACTTATAAAAACTGACAACAGAGTCTGACATCTGTCATCTCTGTGTCATCTCATTTACACCAATTCACACTCCTGCCGGTTTTTGACTACAGTAGATATATTGACTACAGTAGATATTGTGGGATGGACGAAAATGCATGAAAATTATATTATAGGGTCACACAGGCGGCAATAATAGGCAGATATTAATTATATCGAAATAAATAATGGAAGGATTTTTTAACCATTTTAAGATGACATAACATGTGTTTTTTATATGTTTTGCGCCCCATTTTGCCATGAAATCAATTGCTTATAGCTTTACGATTCTCTGCAACTGGAAGTGTTCACATTACAAATTGAAACTGTTTCAAAATTTGCCCATCCGCGTCCAACAAAATCGTAACAGAACAGCTGTCAAACGTCAGACTATGGTCAAAATGTTAAATGATGTTAAATAAATGAAAAATAAAGCCAAGCCAACACTTTACTTTTAACAGTTTATTAAATACGTCAGTTTAAAAAATATAAAATGACAGTTTATGTATTACACTATTTAAAAGAAAAAAGTTGTATAAATATTAAACACAATTAAAAACGTTTTAATATTAATTTTACATGAAAAGTGTTTACTTTGACGTCATTTTATTGTCTTTGAAAACAGATGGTCCCACACACGAGTAATCAAAGATTATTACGTTGGACACAGGCAAATTGGAGCGTTTCCTGAGGATCACTATAGGATCACTTGACTGAGTGGCGCTTCTCGGTATACTCACATTTATCAATCGAAAAGTTAGACACAACGGCTGTTAGTGACGCTTCTTATATCTTTGTTCTACTTTCAATTTTTAATAGTATTATCTGAGTTTTATTACATTTTCTCACTTAGATACATAGCAATATAGTAAAAAAAAATCTTTCCTGAAAAATTAAACCTTTAGTATTTTTTTTGGTACTTTTTAAAAATTTGCATGGTATGTTTTATACTGTTCTTCCATAAAGCATTTGATTGTGGATGGGAGGAGTTTAGGTGAAACTATGGAAATAGCAGTTTTTTTGTTATTTATTTCTCTAAAATGTTTTTTGATGGAGTTCAATAAATATATTTTATCATTATCTGATACCTAATGTATTAATTTTTTTTTCCTTATTGTGTATAATGGTTTTGGGGTGAAAAAAGTATTAAGTTTAGTACATACAAATATATGTTTTAAGTCTTTTACAATTTTCAATTATGAATGAATATGTATCTTTTTCTTTTACGGTTTTTTTATGTAGAAATTTTGAATTTTTAGATTACGCGTGCAGTGGGGAAGTCTAAAGGCTTTTTAGAAAAATATATTAAGAGTTTTTTTTTTAAATCTGTGTGGGTCAGACCAGTTTCGTAAGCTGCGCCCCAACCGATAATGGCGTATTGAAGAATAGACGATATCAATGCGTAATACTCGAATATTGAGTACAGATTGTTCGTTGAAAAAGAATTTCTAATTCATAAGGATATATAATGTCATTTTCTTATTCTCTTTATTGTATGGCTGATGTTATCTTTCCATTTTAGGGTTTTCTCAATGATTATTCCTAGATATGTAATTTTATCCGTTTTTTTTCAGAAATGATCACTTCGGTCGGCAGTGATCATGGTATATTTTGTGAGAGAATAATTATGAAAGATTATTTGAAGATTTGAAGGTATATCGTTAGTATTAATTTCGCTTGGGATGACATATGTTTTATCACTATTTAATAAGAGGAGGTTATTGTCAAACCAAATTGTTAGATTATTTATATCTTGTGTGGCTATTAAATTAATTTTAGTAATGTTGAGTTTTAAAAAACTCCCCTCAATCAGGATATTTTGTGAGGCTGATATTTAGGAAGGTGAAGGACACAGGCAAACGGAAAGCGTATAACTGCTTGGTATTGATATCTGGTCACCAAACGCGGCTAAAGTCATTTCAAGCAACATTTTAATTCTGAATGGTGATCTTTCACAGTGTAACATTCACTCCGAAACGCACCACAAATACAATATATGTGATTTTTTATGGGATAAATTATTTAAAGAACCCTAATTAATAATTTGAACCCGTGGTCCCCGGATGACAAACAAGTCTTACGCCTCGACCCCGGAGGCCGTCCATCACAGATACAATAAATTTCTACGATATCACAAAAAAGCAAATAAAAAAAACTTTAACTATTTAGCCTCACTTCGAACTAAATACTAATTTGTCACACATAAATTGCATTTCAATCGTCTTCAATCTTCGCAAAATCACTTTGTGACATTTTTTTTAATTAAATGAATCAAATAACTTTGTGTACACAACTATATAATCACAATTATTGCCATATTTCGAAACCGATGGTAATAAGAAGAAATTATTATCATCCTGACGAAGAAACCATCGGTTTCGAAACATGTCGATAATTGTGATTATATACCTAGAGACTCTATTACTTAAATTTGGTAAAACAAATTTTATGGCCATTATTCTTATCAGATGTCAATAGCTCAGAGGTTAGAGGAGTATTGTCCCGGTAAGGGAGAGGTCCGGGGTTCACACTCCAGTTGCAACCGTTACCTTTTTTTATTTTCTGAATCTTGTGATATTTCATTTTTCGTTTAAATTTAATAATATTATCGTCGCCTTCAATCATTATTAACAATATAGGAGATTTTTTCATGTATTGATAGCCTCCGTGGTCGAGTGGTTCTCAACTATGGAGGCACATATCATGGGTTCAAATCCCTGTACAAATGCGCAAGAAAATGTAATCGTTTTTTTAGTGTTATTTCACAATTAAATAATTAAAATTAATTTGTCGTAAATTTACGGTAAATTCCAGAGTCGCATATACCTTTAGTATCGTTCGGATGAAATACCACTCATACCATTCATAATCAATAATCACACTTATTTTAAATGTTTTTAGATATGTTTGTTGACCAGGTATGAATAATCAGGTACTTCTCTACCCCAGTATTTTACCCTTTACTATTGTTGATTGTGTGTGTACACTTGCTTTGCAACTGGGCTGCGTGTGTTGTTTATTTATCAATGAAAACACTTGAGTAAAACAAGTCAGATATATTTACAGGAATACGAATTTTAACAATTAATTAAAACGTAACTACCGGAGTGAAAAATAGGCAACTGAGGAAAAAATACCTAGGAACTAAATTCAATTGAACTTCGAAGTGAAAACCAAAAGAAAAATATTTATAGGCAATTTGATCTTGGCGTCGTGATGGTAATTTCTCAGAAACAAATACATACACAAAATGCTAAAATACATTCATGTTACTACTGATATAAAATCTATTTACATTGTTTAAATGTACACGGAGAAAAATGTTATTCTAAAATACGATCATTTTATTCGTAAAAACGGTTAAAAACGGGACTGAAGTTCTTACGAACAAATTAACAGGTTTCAATTTTTATTGTCTGGAAAATGTAAGAATAAATTATTATTATTAATTATTAGAACAAATTTCGTACGTATATATTGTTGCTACGTTGTATCGTCATGTTTATTATCAGGGCAACTAGATAAAACATTTCTAAACAAATCTTACTTCTTACTAATATTATAAACGCAAAAGTTTGTATGGATGTATGTATATTTGTTACTCTTTCACGCAAAAACGAATGGATTTTAATGAAACTAATATAGTTCATACATCAGAATAACATATAAGCTATAATTTATAGAGCTAGCTATATTCCATATATTAAAAATAATAATTATCTACTGTTTAATATATAATGTCAAAATTTGAGAATGACATTTTGCAAAACAATGATTGTTAAATCAAAATTCCATTTTAGAAAATATTTAAATTGATGAATTCATTTGAAGTACTCGCTTAATATATTCGACACTAATTATATTCGAATTATATGAACTAATTATATTCGACACGGAATTATATTCGACAACAAACCAACGTTCAACCAACACATTGAATACATTGTGAGTAAATCAAATAAATTACTTGGTTTTATTGTAAGATCAACCAAATTATTCAAGAATTCTAATAGCCTAATAATTCTATTCAATTCGTTAATCCGTAGTGTTCTTGAATACGGGTCAACACTCTGGAATCCACATTATATTACACAGGTATCTAGACTTGAATCTGTCCAAAGAAAATTTACACGGATCTTGTCTTATCGATCAGGTGTGTACCATCTTCTAGATGGATACGATCAAAGCATAATATATTTTAAATTAGAGAGTCTAGTTAAAAGACGTAACATAAATGACCTCTTAATGATTTATAAAATTGTGAATTATCGGGTAGATAGACTTAGTCAATCAAATCAAGTTATACGCCAGGCCCAAATCTATCAGAAACCTTAACATATTTTGGACCGAAATTTTTACCAATAATACTGAATATTTTAATCCTATTTCTAGAATGTCTAGATCATACAATGATCTTGCTAAATCACACACTATCATAGATATTTATGTAAATAATATAACTTGTTTCAAGAAGTATCTCCACAAATTGTGCACCTAAAAAAATAAAAATAAAAGATTGTATGTTGTTTTATTATTTTTTCATAAACATTTCCTTTTTGTTAGATTTTTTTTATTATTATAATTAAGTTTTTTATACTTAAGTTTAAAAATACTGACATTGTTTTTTTTGTGTTTGCTTCTGTGTATATAAAAATATGATTACTGCAGACACATTAGTCTAGGGATATTTATATTTATTTTTGTTTTATATTACCAACATGAATGTTCTATAAATATCCTGTTTGTGTCTCAAATAAATTAATAAAATAAAATAAAATAAAATACTTTGAATCGAATCAAGAATTATAGATATTTTAATTAATTAGGTTAAGAATTCTAGACTAATTCTTTGTTATATTCATAGACGGGACCTAGGAAAAGAAAATAGGGTACTCGAAGTACTAATCCTGCGCAGACAAAGTCGCGGGCAGAAGCTAGTGTTGAAGCTGAAGTATGGCCTGATATATTATCGTGAGGGTTAAAATCGATTTTTCTCCGAGTAAACAGCAATAAAAACGTATTAAATATGTTATCTAGATGTTTTTGATCGGTCTTTTAGATGTACTAAAAGGCCACATTCTGTCTGCAAAGAATGCCTTTTTTATTGACAAGAAAAAGTAAAATTTTATTAATACCTTTTATACTCTAATAAAAATAAAGAAACAACATAATTAGGAAATTGGGTACTCAATGGCCTTTTTTATATGTACCAAAACAATATTGTTGTCGTTGGGACATGCCCTTGACATCAAAAGACTGGCTGGCAGTATGGCGGAATGTTTGAAAATCCATGAAAATATAATGTACTCGTAAGTAAGTAGTTACTTGTTTATTTGTGTGCTTATAAAAGTATGTATTTCACATTGTGCGGGGCATGGATTGGTTTTCCTGTAATAACCCTTATCCGAGGGGTGGTAGCACCAGTTATCTGAAAGATCCCGTCGTTACAGTATATGCACCTGACTACAATACCCAAAATAACCCATCAAAGCTGATATAAAACTGGTTTAATATAATATTTTCAACGGTTCTCAAAATTTTGGAATATATTTTTTAGATTAAGGAATAAAATTTCCGTCAATTTATTGAGAAAGATTAAAGGTAGACCCAGTATAGAATGACGCAGTAACGAAAAACGCGTTGGGGAAGATGTAGTAGTAGAGGAATATTGGGCAATTTTTTGGCTTCTGCACTTATATGACTGCTACGAGTGCAATTTGATAAAGTTGTTAACTAATTATTATTTTTTAATTGATAAACTAATGTTTAAGACAAGATTTTCATGCATAGCACAAAGAGTAACAATTATTATAAGCAATAATTATTAACCTGAAACACTTTCATCCAAATCGAAAAAATCTCCCGAGAAAAGATACATGACGCCGACGGGACTCGAACCCGTCTCCTTGCTCTACCACTGAGCTACGTCGGCAGTGGTAGAGCATTTGAACGGAAATCAGAAGGAAACGGGTTCGAATCACGTCCCATGTATCTTTTCTCGGGAGATTTTTTTCAATGTAAATGAGTGTTTCAGGTTGATAATTGTTGACCAATAACCTGCAAATTAGGTTACACATTCGAAGAAGAAGAAAGTGAAGAACTGTGGAGAACGTGAATGTGAATAATTAATGTGGTTCTGTGTGGTGGAGATAGTAAAAATATTATATAGTTTGATTTAATGTTGACTTTTGTTGATATTCAAAGAAAAACTAAAATCCTTCCAAAAACCTTAAAAATTTCCAAACTGACTAAAAAAAACAAGAATTTTAATAACAGCAGAATCATCAAAAATGCTACTGTTGGGCTACCTGCCTGATTTTGGATAGGCTATTGTCAACTGGTTGAAATTTGACTGATTTGGCCCAGTTTTTTTTTTCAGTATCCCGTGTGAAAAAACGAATGAATCCAACTTTTTCCATAACGCGTACTATTTTTTCATTAGCTCCACACGGGAGGCCCTGAGAAAAAAAAGTCCCTTAGAGCCCACGGGGGATGCTGTTTGAAGGGTATTTTTGGTGAAAGGAAGTAGATGAAGTTCTGGGAAGGAAAAAAATATGAGAGGTGAGTCGGAATCTGGGGCAACGGACGTATGAATCCATCCCTCAATAGCTCTCTCTTAACTAATTTCTCCCGATCCGGCCCGCCACGCAATATGTGGTCAAACGGCATTGACTACCAAGACCTAGACAAACCTCACCCCATGAACCACTTGGGGTGATTTTTTGCAGAGATTTTGGTTATCCAACAAATTGTAATATTATTATAATCTTACAGTTTAGTTATTATTATAATCAACAGTTTTAGAACCGCTGTCTCGAGACTTTAGTGAGCCTTATTTCGGGGTAATCCGAGTGTGATACAATAAGGCCGTATTGCGAATTCGAACATAAACTTTTCTGTTTTGAAGCATTCTTGGCCTAGTGGGCCTGCGAGCCAGCCAGATCGAGGCGCAGCTAAAAGGTTAATAAAGTCACTCGGGCTTAAACCGACACAACATGCTCGTATCGCTAGCATTGCCAGCACACCCAGTCACAGTAATTCCTAACATTGCCAGTATTCTAAATAATATTGCTCAAGTTTTCTGGTTTTGCTACTCGCAGTCTTGGTAGGTAGAATGATGGCACTAACGTTTTCAACCCAAACTTGTTTAGTATTCTTGTACTTAGAAATGAAACGAATGTTTATGAGATAATTACATTGTTAAATGAATATATGATAAACCATTAAAGAATAAGACAATACTGTAGCTACCTACTGTAAATTACCTACTCACTGGCAATTATCTATTTACTTTCAGGAATTCAGATTGTATTCAAATATTGGAACAAAAGAAGACTAAAAAATTATATTTTCATTTTTCCTTCCCTGCTGCGTGTCGAGTCCACATTTTATTTTTATTTTATTTTTTATAAAAAAATAATTTAAGACATAGTATTAACAAACAAGTCCTGCTAAACCAATTCAATTGGTTTGTCAACAGGTGCTTATATTTTACTTATATATACATTTAAAAAAATTGATTTACATCTTATATCTACAGATTCAACAATTTTTTCATACACATAAATATAAATATTTTTTTCCGATAGGCAATTTTTCACCATGTATTTAACCTTATTCATAAAATTACATTGCTTTATAGTGTCAGGTAATAAATTAAATATCTTCGGTATGTTGTATTCAAACGTTCTCTGTCCGTACTAATATAAAATTTCGGAACTATTAACCCGTCGTTGCGCGTGAACCTAGTGCTATATTTATGTTCTAATTTCTCTCTATCATTTAATTTGATTTTTTTCATTATCATATTCAATAATAAATAATAGATACTTTTTCACAATAGTGATGACCCCGAAGTGAATGAAAATTTAGAATTAAATCTAACTGAAATGTGACACAGAAAAATGATAAAGGTAACGGTCGCATTTGGAGAAGACTAAAGACTTTTAGAAAAAGTCAACGGGTGCCTGATATAAATAAAATCGAACGTTTATCCAAAACACAATCTAGATTACAAAATAAATTTGTGAAAGAATTTGGTAACCATTCAAAAAGATAGCTCCCAAAAATATGAGGTGAATTAGTTCAGGATATTATTGATAATTATGAATTTGAAATATGATTTGAAATATGAGACAAAAATGACTAAAAAGTATAGGTCACAATGGCTGAGTTGCTTAAATCCTGTGTTTGATTCCCAGTTGCGACCGTTACCTTTTTATTTTTCTGTGTATTATTCTGTTTCATGTTGTGTTTAGATATATTGGTATTATGTTATTCTTCAATGATATGTTACATTTATGGTTTCAACCTTCAAAAGATATTCATATTTTTCACTATTTATACCTAATACTGTCCAGTTTTCGCTACAACCTAAGTCAGTATAGCTACGTCAGCGTAATAGCGAAACTAATTGGCATTAGGTATTAAAAATTAAATTAATGTAGATACATACGGGGTCGACGATATAAAATTAAGGTAGATTCACACGTTGCGATGCGTGTGGTCAGTGTATTTCTAAAACATATATTTTCATAGAAAATGTATGGTTGGTAAACAGTCCAGCCCCCCTAGCACACTCGATCGATAACGATTGGTGGGATAACTTTCGGTAACTGCTCATCGTTCCCTAGGACAACTGCAGATGGCTAACGTAAAAACAACAGTTGATGTCGAATGTATTACGGACACCTAGTCATTTTGAACTGTCTCTTATTCGTTGGAGATTTGCAGTCATGCTAGGGAACGATGAAAAGTTACCGAAAGTTATCCTGTCAATCCTTATCGATTGAGTGTGCTAGGGGCCCAGATGTTGTTAGGCGTAGCGTACACGAAGAAAAATTTTATTCTAAAATACGATCATTTTATTCGTAAAAACAGGTAAAAACGGGACTGAAGTTCTTACAAACAAATTAACAAAGTTTCAATGTTTATTGGCGGAAAAATGTAAGAATAAACATTGAAACCATGTTAATTTGTTTGTAAGAACTTTAGTCCCGTTTTTAATCTTTTTTACGAATAAAATGATCGTATTTTAAAATAAAAAATTTCTCCGTGTAGCGTTCCTACGTCCACCCAGTATGTTGTACCTACCTTTAGTGTTTACAAAGCTTTTATTATGAATAAATAACCAGCAGATTCGTCCCATTTGATTATAAATTTTGCGCTTACAGATTAACACTTTGTTATACCGTTAGACATAAGAAATTGTCTATTTTATGTATATTGAATAAATCATTCAATTTGGCATTGTGGTATTATTGAAATTTGATTATTTAGGTTGCATCATAAGCGGTCTACACACCATGTTGCGAACAGCCCGACATATCGGGCTGTTAGCAGCTGGCTATTGTCTCCTGTCTTTTTTTTCCTCGTGCGAACCCGTAACATTCTGTTTCACGTTGTCTTCTGTCTCTTTTATTAACACAACAAATTCAATATCACCATCTCATTTCACTGCGGCACTTCGGTTGATACTGGCGGCAGACGGTTTCTTCCAATTTGCAGTCAACGTGAAACAGGGTGTTACGGGTTCGCATGAGGAAAAAAGAGACAGGAGACAACCTCCAACCTTCGATATTTAGCCAGCTGCTAACAGCTTCTGTTCGCAGCATGGTGTGTAGACCGCTTTATTAAAATAAGTCAACACAGCTGGGTTAAATGGCTGGACAACGTGGTTTTTAAACATCAGCTCTAGTAATTTGCCCCTTTTGTCAATATTTTAGAAGCGTTTTGCGATAATAATTTGTTTTTCACCGTGATTTATACTAGCAATGATATCGAAAGGTTTTTATATTAATTATAAACTTCTTTCGAACGATAAACTACCTCAGTAAAAAGGTTTACCTTTGTAATTTGCTTTACGCCGGAGCAATAGATAATCATTTTAGAAATGTACTTGTTAATTGTTCACACTTACAGTGATATCGACAGATGTTCTTAGAATATTACAGAAGATAAATTAAGAAGACGACAGATTTTATATGATGGGCAGAAAGTAAATAGTTAATTTCACCAAAATAACGATAAATCGCCCAATTTTTTTTTTCACGACAAAGTAACCTGTAAACTAAATAATATTCATTATTTTTTGTGGAATAGATAACTCAAATGCAACCTACAATTATATGAAACTAAAGTATGATGAAGTGCATAGACAACGTAATATTATATTATCAAAAATACAAAATTTGCGGTTAAACATATGCGTAAGGCTAATTTTACAAGCCTAAGATTGCATCAATCGAATTAACAATATTGCCAAGCTGACATAGAATTTAAGCTACTTCCGTCAAATTAGTCTATTAAAGGTATAATGACTGCCTTGAGTGTCGATTAGTTTCACATAATGCATATGAAATTATACTATCCGTTAACGGTAATGGCTGCCATAGAAATGCACAGTATTAAATTCGTGCCACCTCAGAACGGGCTAAGCCTAGTGAGGTGGTATATACCAAAAAAAAAAATATATATATATATATGTGTAAATCCATTGCATAGATCGTAATATTATCTTGGTTAATAAATAATAAAAAAATATCTAGCAGAAATTTATTAGGGGCCAATAATTGCTTTAAGAACCGTAGACAAATAGTCCCTTAGTAAAATGCTTATATTTATAAATCGATTTCTCGATGGTATATACTAATTAACTGTTGGTATTCAAAGCATTAAAAAATAATATATATATTTTATTTGTACATTCGTTTGCTTCCATTAATAATTAATTATTATCTTCGGAAATTTCCTGAAAAAATATAAAAACCAAGTTTGGAATCTGTTATACTACGGAAAAAATCAGAGAAAACAATAATCGGAGGAAATTTTACTTCCGGCGGAAGTTTGTAAACGGAAACAATACGCGATCCCCAAAGAGCAACAAAAATGCTATAAAAATGGGCTCTTTCCACGGTCGAAGCTGCCTTATTTGCTCAGGGGTGGGAAATTCCGTGATAACAAAAATCTTAATTATAAATTAATATTTGAGGATTGGTAAAAACACAATCGTTCGATGATGGGTTTGTTCGCTGAACCATGTTTTTTTTTAATTTATTTATTTAGTATAAATACATTTGTACAAAATAAGGGTAGTCCCACAAAGCTGTCACATGGCAGCTTGTCTGTAGGTTTTACAATTTATCACTCTTAATATTATACATAAGGAAATATTTGTTAATACATATATAGTTGTAAGGAAACATTAGGATAGATCACATAATAATATTAGATCATTTGAATTACATCTATAAGATATTTCAATGTACATTCCTAATAATAAGATATATAGGCAGCTACATTAAGATAATCAATTCAACATATTTAAAGATACATGGAGTTTTCGTTAATTAAGCACATTTTTATCATTTTAGGGCATAATCTGTAATTTTTTCAAAATTTAAGTTTTTATTTATTTTATTGAAAATCATTGGTATTTGGTATTCAAGAGTAAGGTTTCCATATTTATTTAATATTCGAGGAGTTTTTAGGCCCTTTCCTTCTTTAAATATTGTGGTATGTTTGTGCACCAGTGGGTGTTTATATGAGCTTTCCCCCGCGTTATCCATAATAGTAATGAACCAAAGGAGACCTTTTATTGGAAGTATGCTTTCTGAGCCATATAGTAGTTTTAAGTTATTTCTATCTCTGTAAATATTTGATGTAACATTTTTATTATTATGGCAGCTTGTAAATTTTGAATATATTTAATGTAAATTGTGCTTGCCTGTCCCCAAGTTCGAATTACATATCTAAGGATGGATTCGACCATAGAAAAATATATCAGTTTAAGAGTGCAATGATAAATTTTAATTTGTAAAAGTTACTAACTATTGATCGTAGCTGGTTACAAAAAACGCAAAATAAATTTTAATTTGTAAAAGTTACTAACTATTGATCGTAGCTGGTTACAAATGTTTGCCACTTGTTTATCCCATTTAAAATGATTATAAACAATTATTCCCAGATAAGTATATTCATTAGTGAAATCAATTTTTTCACATTCGCAAATATTAATGATTTATCTGTGAATACAGTCGAAACAGCAGTTATTTTAGGTATATTCGGAGGTATATTTAGGTATATTATTTTAGGTATATATAGAAACGGCAGTTATTTTAGGTATATTCCACATTTTCAAACTCAGTGATCTTATATACATGCATCTGGTTTTTTTAACATTAATAATTAGTCCTACATCATGAGCCCATTTGAGAAGCTCGTTTAAATCTCTTTGTAATTCTTGTATACCAATTTCAGGGTTTCATGTTATTTATCAATGTTGAAGCACCAGTTTTATTTAGTTATAAGAATGAAAAAAACACGCAAAAGCGTATAACTATTGGATAAATCGTCCGCAAATTATTCTGTGAGAGTCAGGCTGATTGATGATGGACACTGTAACACTGTGTCCGAAACGTTGGCTAAAGAAGGAGGTAGCACAAAACGGCGTAATATTCCAAAAATAAATCTGTATAATAAATATATTTACTTTTATCATGGCACTAAATTAAAACTAAATGCACAACCTGTAAGGTACTAATAAATGAACTGTTGTGTCTCTTAATGAAGTGTCAATTGTTCAAACCTGCTGTGACGATGAAGTAGAAGAATTAGACCGTGCAAAAGATGCACTCTGTATACATTTCGGTTTCACTTTACACATCTCAAAGGAAAAGGTTAACATCGCCAACCTCAGGATATCCTAGACATTATCATAATTATGAAGTAAACAGAGAAGAAGGAAACAGAGGAAAAAGAAGAAAACAGAAGAACAAACAGAATTAATGTTTGTTCTAAGCCATCACATAAATAAATTTTATTTAATGACTGCGGCGTAGTTCAGCGGTAGGGCGTTGGACTGCCATTCCGAAGGTCGCGGGTTCGAACCCGGCGTGTGCAAATATTTTATTTCATTGAATTGTGTTATTTCACAATTAATTATTTAAAAATAATATATAGTGTATTTGCGGCACGTTCCAGAATGGAAGATATTCTTAGTATCGCCCTGGTGTAAGACCACCATTAAGAATTGAAACATTGCTTGAAATGGCTTTAGCCGGGTTTAGTGACTAGATCTGAATAGCCAGGTACTTCCCCACCTTCCTCTTCCTCGCCTCCTTCCCTCTTCCACTTACCTTCGGCCTCATAACATACCCCAATTGGGATGCCATAGTCTCACTGGCTCTAGACGGGAGCAGTTGGGATTCTTGTGAGGTGTTCACTAAAAAAAAAAAAAATTAAAATAAAAATAAAAATAAAAATCGAAACATAGAAGGCATTAAGCGGATATTGCCAGCCCCCTGAAGGAAAAGGCGATTACAAAAAAAATGTAAATAAATTGAAAACAATTGACAGGTCGGTGGCCGAGTTGGCATCGCGTTTGGTTCCTTTGTTCAATTTCTCGGCTGGCTAAGTCTTCCATCACAATACAAGCAATCTTTTCCGCTTACTGTGGTGGTGGTAGGAGATTTTTAAACATTGTCAGGTTATTCTTAACCCGGAAATGTTTGTCTTTCTTTATAAAAAAAAATTAACGCCGCCAGCTCCCGAGGCGAAATTGTTTAATACGGGTCAACCGGTATACTCCGTATACTGCAAAAAATCGATTGGATTTAGATATTTCTCAAATTCTGAAAAATAATTGTACGGAAATATATAAATCCTAGGAAAATTAGACAGTTCAAAACTTCGCAACCCTATCAAAAGTACACTGATATGCTTAAGCATGTTAATATAACCATGTAAAAGATTCCTAACCTAACCTAACCCAACGACTCCTAACCTAACCTAACCCAACGACTCCTAACCTAACCTAACCCAACGACTCTTAACCTAACCTAACCAAGATGTTTTTTTTGTTTTGTATATTAACTCCACACAGGAGGCCCTGAGGAAAATAATTTCCCTCAGGGCGTATGTCATCTTTGAAGATGCTGTGTGGCGGGTGTTTTGAGGAAGGAGTTAACGTGGGACTTGAAGTGACCCATGTTGTAGGAAGGAGGAAACACTGCAACACAGCCGATCTGTTAAACACAAGAACGAGTCGTAGAAGCGACCCGTTCTCATGAGACAAAAAAACGTGTGTTGGGCGCGCGTTTGGCATGTTTCCTGACTATGCACCAGTGCCGAGGAATTCAATGACGCTAGTTTTTCGGACCATCTTCCATTAAAATACCGGTAGAACAAGGGTAGCTTTCCCACCCGACGCCTGTGCTCTAAAGATTGCAACCCGTTTGTTAAGACGGAATAATCTATCAAGCGGACCGCCCGTTTCTGCACAGAGTCGAGGGTTTTTTCAGGTACATTGGGTCTCCTGACCAGAGATGGCTGCCAAATTCAACCGTGGGGCGTACTTGCGATTTGTACAGGGTTAGCAGTTGTGCACTATTCAGTATCTGCGAGCCCTGAACAGTACGTCCAGTTTCCGAGAGGCCAACTTAACTCGATGGAGCCCCTGTACCTGAGCTGGTCACTTAGAATTACACCGAGCATATCAATGGTGGGCCTGTTCGGAAGAATGCTACCGTTGAAGGAGACTAGATTGTCATTTCGATCTCTTTAAGACGCAATCAGACATAATTGGGTCTTTGAAACATTGAATTCGACGAGATTATTCTTACCCCAAGAGAAAACATTCTCGAGGTAATCGTTCATTCTTTGCTTCAAAGCCCTCGCAAAGAGTTTGTGCACCCTTTGGGGGCTTGTCAAAGACTGATGTCTACCGATCCCCTGCTCGCCACTCGCGACATAGTTCGCAAACAATGCCCATAGTTCATGTGAATTAATCAAAATAATTCTCTACATTTAAAATAGGAGTCAACAAGCAGAAGATTGACGTATTATTGAAAAATTTGCCAAATACCCAAAATATGCACTAAATGTACCTGTAACTAGGTTTATTATTAGATTATCTCAGCTAATATACAAAGATCACCACCTCTTATTACCAATATGAAATGGGACACAAAACCCCTGGCTAAAGGCAAAGCAACCCATGCGATAAACCGAAATGATCCCATAACTGAAGTATAGAAACGGGAACACAACACGGCTCGGGATGAAAGAGATATAAAAATCTCTGCTCCAACCCTGCCCCAAATTTAGAATGTTGCGCCTTGTAATAATATAAATCCTTTCCGTATATTGCTTGTTTTCTCGTTCAGTTGTGGTAGACCTATGTATATTGGTTTGACCTAGTGAAGTAGGATTTGAATGGCGCATTTCTGGAATGGTGTCGAGTTTATAGTGTGAAGATAATAGGCTGTATAAAATATTCAATGCAGTATTTTCTACTTCAGGTAAACTATTAAATTTAGTTGATTTTTGTTAGAAATGAGTAGGTCAATAAATGAGTTTTAGTACACGTGCACTATTACAAAATGTATGTAAAACAAACATAAAACATACTCAATCAATTCCTTTTTTGTCGATATATTATTATTATTAATATTTTATTTTATTTAATCTAAACTATTGTTTTTTACTAACCCTTATAAAAAAATGTTAATATTTTACATAATACATTGGAAGATACTCTCAGTATCGCCCTGGTGTAAGTCCACCATTGACAATTGAAACGTTGCTTGAAATGGCTTTAGTCGGGTTAAGTGACTAGATATGAATAGCTAGGTACTTCCCCACCTTCCTCTTCCCTATCTCCTTCCCTTCCCCATTTACTTTCAGCCTCACAACATACCCCAATTGGGGATGCCATAGTCTCAAAGGCTCCAGACGGGAGCACTTGGGACTCTTGTGAGGTATTCATTATAAAAAATAATAAAAAATCCAATGAAAAATCCCCATATGCGTATTGTATAAAAGAGTACCTACCTACGTAAATTTATGAGGATCTATTCGTCCGACTCCAACCAATTTCCAGCCAATACCTGTTATGAAAAACATTACTAGCAATTTAATGAATGCGCACTCGCAACGTTCTACTAATTAACACATTTCAAATACATGGGTATGTAACACGTTCGCAAACACATTCACATATACAGCATATATATCTTTCATCTACTGCTAACTAAGTTATTTATGTTAATGTAAATAAGTTATTTATCTTTTTACTAAAATATTTTTTTGTTTATTTTACTACTTTTGTTAGTTTTTCTGCATTATGAGTGGTGCTTATGATAAATCTGAGTATTGTACCACATAGAAGGTATTCTCTTAGATATAACTGCTTACTTAACTCAAATTTAAATTTTTCGGAGATGTCTGACTAACCAACTGGATAATCGACTTACGTGTACTATAATATTTTTCATTAATAATGTGTTAACCACTCGACCGCTTTTTGCCACACAATGACACTATTTCTAAAACCACGGATTGCTTGGTTGCCAAAATGTGGCAATTTTTTTATTAAAGCGACTATATAATATATTGTAATTTCAAAATATAACTAAATAAATATTCTCTAGATTCTTTAAAATGTTTTAAAGATAGCGATTTAATAATATATTTTTTTAATCCTACTTATATGTGGTAATAGACGAAAGATAGGTGAATTCATTGACTACATAGAACTATAATAAGTTTGTATGTCTCCATATTCAAATTCTGAGGTAAGATTTTTTTTTTAATTTGGCAGAAAAATTTCCTTTAGCAATCCGAGGAAAGGGGTTTGGATTGCTCTGTTGCTCCAGTAGTTAAATACCGATCAAATTTCATTGAAACAATAATAATAACAATTGAACAATCAAATAGAAAAACACACTACAAAAACACAGATGGCCCTGTTCCCAATTATCCCCCCTACTTAATTAAATCCATCATATTTATTTAAAAACCTTTTCTCAATTTGTATTCCTACATTGAAGAGGATTTGGATGTGTCCTATACTAACTAATTGGCTATAATCTCAAATAAATTGATGTTTAAAAAGCATATTTTTCACGTGAATTTAACGTCCGGATTTTTTCTTTTGCAAATAAAGTAAATATACCACTCGATAACACTAACTCCAGAAATTTATATTAGTCAGGTAGCCAATGCTCCAACCAGTTCAGAGGCTACTTGTTGTGCAGGGGAGTTCAGATTTGAAAAACCTGAAAAATTGTAATTCTTTTTTTAATGACTTCAATATAAAATATACTGTTTTTTTGAATATAAAAAAATTCTTTTCAAATATTTCATTTTTTACAAATCTTTACCATTTTTGTGTAAGTAGCAAGTGATGCGACCAAAACTACAACATAATAATGTAATATTTCATGCAGTAGCGAGTTATGAAGTGCATTTAAACTATGTTTGCAACAACGATAACTAACTAACCATCACACCGTTTTCCCGCAGGGGTAGGCAGGGAGGACGGACCGCCAAACAACTCTGTCTTGGCACACACTGCTTGCCTCATTCATACTCATACATCTTCTCATACATCCTCTTCTATTATTCTGACTCTTGGCGCAACTCAAGTATCTGATTCACTTCGCATTGGAGATTAACCCGATGCTTACACTGATGAAGACTATGTTTTGTCTTTGACTGCTGTTTAATTCTTTCTGTCCTAGAATTGCCTATGTACTATTTAATCTCTTTGTCATATTAATATATTAATATAATTTATGTAAGTTGTAAGTCTCTAACTTTAAGTGCACGTTGTTTCACAGAATTTGAACAATTCACTAAATTTCAAAGTCAATTTCTGTGAAAGTTTTAATCGAGTATTTTTTTATTTCGGTTTTGTGAACCAACTGACCAATAATATATATATTAACAGACCTTGAATTGAACAGAACTTGAAAAAAACATTGAAATGTGATAAATTGTTTTAGTTCTGTGAAACAACTAGTCATCAGTCTCAGTTTAAAACATGTACATATGTCATTAAGTCACTAATTATAATTCTTAGTCGTAAGTCTTAGATATAAATATCATTGAAGAAGAAGATAACAATAATAACCTATTTTTTTTAAATATGAAAATATACAAGCCACAGCAAAATAATAAAAGATAACGGTCGCAACTGGGACACGAACCCAGAACCTTACGTCTTACCGGGACATAAACATAAATATGATACATAGATATAAATCACTAGATAGTCTTAGATATAAGTCACTAGCTATAATTAGATATCTTAATCGCAAGCAAGTCTTATTAATTTTTATTATATCATTATATATTTTATTACATAATTTTTTTATATATATTTATATGAATTACCTTAAAAGGGTGTGAAAATAGATTTGTTTTAATTAAAAATGAATATTAGGAATATATTTGTTTGTTCAGCGCCCTTGAACTTCGAGAAGATTTTTCACTAAAACGGCGATTTATAAACCAGTATAAAATAATGGAAATCTTTTTATCATTAATATTATAATGTTTACTTTTATGGGTTGTTTCTAGTTGACTTTTAACGCACTTTAAGCTTTTTTTGTAATTTGAAAATTTAAAAGTATTTAGTTATAAAGTTTTAAGTTCTGTTTCGGTTATTTGTTTTGGGGGTGTTATGCAGTGTTGCGCTACACGGCATAACACCCCAATACAAATGACAAAAATACTTTTGGCCGTGAAAATTTAAAATCATATATATTAATTTCTGGTTCTTAATTCTCCAAATTATCTTCTTGGTTTTTGTGAAATTAACTTTGATGATTATGAAATTAGCAGCTTCAAACTATTTTATTTGCTAAACCATAAACTCCTCACAGAAATGCCTAAAAATAATATAATAAAACGACACGGGAGCTCACCGTTCACGATTTTTTAGTGGTAAAAGCAATTAGAGTCCTAAAGACACGTGTTTAACACCATTTCAAGTAGGTACTCATTCAAGTAAGCTTTTGGTAAAACGTCTTGTTTTAACTTCGCATTTAAATACGAGGAGATTGAACGCTCGTGTTTGCAAGAGCCAAGAAGGATCCTCTGCACTGGAAGTAAATTCACGGCTTCAATATTCGCCATAACGGTGAATTCAGTGCAAAAATCCCCCACCAGGGAAATGATACGGGAGCCGAGAATGAAATATTTCGCAATTTATACGCCATGTATACGCCAGTACTACCAGATACGATACATTATTTGATATTCTCGTGGAAAAGTTGAACCTCAATTCTCATTTTTGTCTGATAACCAACGAAACCCACTGAGATGAATAATCCCTCTAACTGTGTTGTTTAATATAAGCATGCTCCAGTACTGAAGATTGTTCACACAACTTTGAATGTTTCGAATGAAGTTTTATTAGACTCTTCTCACATTAATTTTTATACCTAACAAGGTATTGTTAATTTTGGAATAACTTGATGAGTAAAACTACTAGTTGTTATTTAATACAAGTTTAATAATTGATTATAATATTAGCGCTCTTAGAGCAAAGCAGCGGTAAGGCTAAAGTCCCAGGCTTTTTCTGATTTTTCTCTTTCAAATTTTCATTTGAGAGTCGCTAATAATGATTAAATATTGTAATTTTATTTGTCTAACTGTTTGTTCCGTATTTAATATTATGCCATCAAATATTTATTTGGGAAGCAGGTTTCGGTTTTTTAGATAACCCACACATTTGCCACAGGTCACCCCATTTGGTGTCTTAACAGGGGTGCCCGGGTTCATGGGGTTATGTTTGAACGAGTCTTGGCGACGGATGCTTCTACCCACAAACTGCGTGGCAAATCCAAATGTAACGTAATGAAATGGTAAGTTGACAACCCAATTTTGATACAATTAAAATATTTCTAGGAAAATAAATGCGTCTTTTACGACGTGCATTTTAAAAGGACAGGAAATAAAAAATAAATTAAACACTATTATTAAAGAAATTTACACAAAATGGTATTCTAAAATATTTTTAATAAAAATGTAATTATATATTCAATGTTATTTAATAATAGAAAATCTTATTATAGAACTACGAAAACTGGAGATACGATTTTTTTAATAATAAAAAACTTTCTTGTCGCTCTCCTGAACGATTGAGCTTTATTTCTTAAATCAGTGCAAAATCACTTTATGGCATGATTTTATTTAAATGAAACAAATTGCTATTGTGAAAATCACTGTAATCAATGTTATAATATCTATACGTTTCAAAACCGATGGTTTCTTCGTCAGGATAAAAACATGAATAAAAATAAGAAAAGAAACAATCAAGTATAGACAAAAAGAACAATAGAGAAAAATATTACAGAGAGAGGTGATTAATTACTTAAAAATATTATAAAAACAATTATATAAAATTAAATGAATTTGGGAGGTGGGTGTGGGTACCGCCGCCCCGGGAACCATTTATTAGGACCAACACCTCTGCCTCAGGTGCCACCGTGGTGCCATGATGTTAGGTTTGTCCGGGACTTAGGGGCGAATGCGTCGGCCGACCATCTGCGTGACAGGCCGGATCGGGAGAGACTGGTTGAGGGAGACCTTTTGATCTCTCCAGCCAGACTCTCTCGACCCATCGCCTTGCACCGCAGTGGGAGGGATGGCTTCACACGTCCATCACTCCCGGACATATTTATCCCCAGATTCCTACCTACCCCTCAAATATTTTTCCTTCCCAGGACTTCCTCTCCTTCCTTTCCCTTAAAAAACCGTCTCCACAGCATCTTCAAGGATGACACATGCCCTGAAGGAATTTTTCCCTCGGGGCCTCCTGTGTAAAGCTAATGTAAAAATATATATAAAAAAATTATTTTCGAATAGGTTAGCATTACATTATGTAGGTATTAAAAGATTTTTTTAAAAATAACTATTAAAGATAATCAGGTTGTATAAACAAGAAAAATTAATTATTATAAATATAAGTATTAATATGAAAATAAATGTAAAAGATGGCTGTTTTTAAAAAATATTTTATTATTATTAATAATTAATTTACTATTAATACTTTTTTCCAATTTCTAATTTCAATTTTTTTTTTCTTTTTTTTTTTATTCGTGTTATTATCCTGACGAAGAAACCATCGGTTTTGAAACATGTAGATATTATAACATTGATCTTAGTGGTTTACACAAAAACAATTTGTTTAATTTAAAGTAACCTTTACATCATTTCTAATTTCCATGATCACCACATATAATGAAGTGTGTTCTGTGATGGTATTGTGTATTACGTACATATGTTTTATTCTTTTACGTTATAAAATGTTTGTAGTATTGCCTTTTTTTATTCTTAAATCCAAGTTTTCATTGTACATCTGAAGTGTTCTTTGTCTCCCTCATTTTTTGTATTGAGTGAAATATTGTTGAATGCCTTTATTGCGTGGTATTTGTGGTGATTTTTTTTCCCAAAGATTATGCGTTGAAAAATATACGTATAATACGCAAGAAAAACAAAAGCTATCAAAAATGCCATTTTTAAAGTTTCAAGTTGCCAGTTGTATTTTTAAAAACTTTAATTGCATTCAACTGTATTTTGCCTTGATACTTGAAGATCTTGATGTAAGCAGTGATCAATGCAGTGAGGTTTCGTAGAGTAAGTTCAAGTATAATAAAGATATCCAATTATTTTTAGCCGGTAGTACGCGCACTGGAGACTCCATCGTTTAAAATTCAAAGTTTCCTCGGCTCACCCACTTAAAACTTTGGCATTCTGGTATTCAGATAAAATGGAACAATTTAAGACAGAGCTTTGCAAACTGAACAAATAATGATCCTTAAATTCAACACATTTTTCAAAAATTTAATTTTTCAATACCTCACGAACGCTTAATAAATCATAATTTTTTTTATTTATCATATTTATTTTCTCTACTCAGCTTTAAAGGAAACAAAATGAGTATCTTGCTGACGAACACACCCACATTACAAGGATAAAAACTTCCACCTTCTTTATATTTCAAACCATAATTTCCATGCGACAAAATCATTTAATGCCAAATATAATTAAAAATACCATGGATAACTAAGATAAATAACAAGTAATAAAAATACGAGTGTGCTTTAGACCACACGACTGAAGTAAATACTTCTTTAGTAATCTAATTTAATTTTCTTCCTGGCATCGAATTAAACTATTCCAATCATCAGTGTATACGATCTATATTGAACATTTGTTTGGAATGTTACCAATCATCGTGACTAATCAGCAGTTTCGATGCACTGAGTTCGCACACTCAAAAATTTGATTAATTTTATTATGGGAATTACGCTTAGAATGGGATTGTTGATTTAATTCTTACAAAGTTTAAAATAAAACTTTTTGGATGCAGATTCTAGTAAGAGAGCAACGTTGTGTGAAAAAAATTGTTTAATTTCATATATAAAACAACACAACTATTGTCAGCATAAATGTCATAACTATGAATTTGAGCACAGTTGAACCTCAAACCAATGAACCTCAAAATTAATTTAAATTTATTATCGTTCGCCACCGTAACGTTAGTAACGCCCTTAACGTTCGGATATAACGCTTCTCGTAACGCTCTCGCCAGTTTACCCCCAAGTCAAGCTTGCGTAAAGAAGTATAATTTTTTTAAAAACCATGAAAATATGGCTAAGTTAACATGTAGATGAGAAAATCGAATTGTGAAGTAACACCAACACAACAATCTAAAGTCCACAAACATGAAAATGAGGTCTTCAAACGAGAAGGCCTTCGAACACAACAACCCGCAGTCCGCCCTGGAACAGGAATTTAATCCGAAGAACCCGTCGCGTCGTGCGCAAATAAATTTTATTTGATTATTTTGTGTTATTTCACAATTAATTAATTAAAAATAAGAGAAGTGTGTAAAAGCAAAGGCAGCCATCTCCATTTCGGCCAGATTGCTATGTTTGCTTTTGGAATGACTTGGGGATTGTTATCTTTGCTTTTACGTAAAATACTACATACACATATTTTATGTAATATACGTATAAACAATATATGTATTCTTTTTCTGTATGGAGATAATGTAAAAAAAATGTTTTAAAAATTCACCTAAGCATTATTTATTTATTCGGGTAAGTTTGTAAACAACATAACGAGATTCATAACACTGGGACATCCATAGGTTTCATCACACTGGCTCTTTCCGAATGCGGCTTAAATTTTCTACAAGGAGTGTCTATCTGCTCTCAAATTTGCATACGAAAAGCAAAATAAACATTCAATTTGGATTTAGAAAAAAAGATCACAATTAAACAATAGAAAATTTACAAGAAATCTAATACTTCATTCAAATACCGTGTATCAGTTTGCTGATTTTTACTGTTGGCTTTGGCAGTCACGCCTGGCCTAGAGCCCCAAAATACTTGAAAAATTCTTCGACTCTTGGCAGAAATAGGTAGTCTGTTTGATGGATTCCTTTATCTTAACAAAATGATTGCAATCTTCAGAGCGCAGATGTCATGTGGGAATGCTGTCAGGTATTATTAAGTAAGATGTTTTGAGGAACTGGCAACATTGATCGCTATGTCATCAATGCTGCATAGTCGGGAAACACGCAAAAAGCGCGTTCTACATTTATACACGGTTGAAATCTGTCACATGAGAACGGATCTCTTCCACAATTCGTTCTTGAGTTCAACGTCTTGGCTGTGGAACGATTTGCCGGCCGTGTTTATCCCTCCTAAAACATGGATCACTTCAGGACCAATATTCGCTCCTTCCTCTCCTCAAAAAGTCCCCCATCACAGCATCCCCAAATGCGACATAGGAACTAAGGAACATTATTTTCATCAGACTTCATGTGTGATATTTTTTTTGGTTACGTGAATATCGCCCAAGAGTCCCAACGGCTCCCATCTGGAGCCAGTGAGACTACGGTACCTCCGTTGGAGTATGTTGTGAGGCTGCGAAGGCAGTGAAGGTAGAGAGTGGAAATTGATGGGGAAGAGAAAGGTAGGGAAGAACCTGGCTATTCAGATCTGGTCATGAAACACGGCTTAAGCCATTTCAAGCAACGATTCAAATAAAAATTCTGGTCTAACACCAGGGCGATAATAAGAGAATTTTAAGCTCTAATAAAAATGGTTTATGAATACACAATCAATATTGACAGGTTTTTATGAGAATTAGTTAAATCGAATACCTTAGATTTAAGAGCGATTGACCAGCAGCTGGGAATAAAGGTTTAAAAATGTTTGCAACTTGTACAGAGAGGTTCCAATGAGAAAGATCGATAATTCCCCGTATCAATTTTTTTAAATTAATAATTAAATATAGGTTTTTTTCAAAACTTGCTTTAATATATACCTACATTCAAGTAAGCAATAAAAATGCTTAAAACGCACGATGATAAATTATTAAATATCGTGTACTTTTTATAAGTATTTTTTGATCATAAGTATTTATGATTTTTTAATAATGTCTAAGCAAAATAAAGCTGTAAAAAAATCTTAAATATTTTAGTTTGTAAGACCTTAAATAAATAGAAAAATTGAGGTATTTTTGTCACAAAACACGTTCTCGGATTTATTTTTTAATGATTTTAATTTAACTAAAATTTAAAAAATTTAAATTGTGTTGACTAGATTGTGTATTGATTTATTTTGTTGTATGTTTATATGATTTTAAATTTATGTTGTTTAATAGAATCTATCGTTTGAAAATTGAACAAATCTGCCAAAGACCAACGGTATAACCTAACTATATTAAAAATACACTTGGTTTTTCAACATTTTAAAACTACGTGTACCAGATAAAATAACAATCTTTAAAAATCAATTTATGTTTTTTTTTTTAAAAAAGAGTCAATACGTCTAGAATTTGATTTAAAAAAGACTAGTTTCCGGTATTCTCTGGTAATACCCTCTTAAGCATTTATTCCATAGTAGAAAAAAATCTTTAAAAAACGCCAAAAAATTCCTCGTCAGCATAATTTTTCCTTTGTTCTTAAATTAATTGAAATGAGGTTTCCTTTCCATCAGAAAATCATATTAATCATCCGTCATTACCCATTTCAGTTCCTACGTTTTACAATAGTCCGAAAGATTTTACATTATTCTGACTGCTTTTACAATACGCCGCCTGATTTTACAATATTCTGACTGCTTTTACAAAACTTCGGCAGATTTTAAGCAACGATTCCGTATCTATTCAAAGTGAAGCCGGAAATCGAAAAAGTTTTTTTTTCCGGTCGGGAAAATATGAATCAGGAACCCGTTAAAAGGCTTTTAGTTCCCGAAAATAAATGCACTTGTTAATATTTAGGGTAATGCATGAAACGGGATGCACTCAATAGTAATCACATCCATGTAATCAACGCCTTCTGAATCATACAGTCTTTTTCTCAATAACCTCCCACATTTATATCATGAGCTATGGAGTTTTTATATATGCATGAGTTTAAGTTTAAGACGTCGATATTATGTGCACTAATTTCTTCTAACGGAGCTTTAAATTTCCTTCAAAGGCTTGCTTGAAACTCGCATCAACCAATTTGGCATGTGGGAATAGGTACCACCGCCCCGGGAGCGTGTTTCCAAAAGCTATATTAGTTCAGACACGGCGGTGATTCAGACAAGGCATTCGCTGCTCTGTCTTTGCGTACACTAGTCTATTTTATATAATTATGATTTCAATCGTGGCATCGAGCTGTAATACCATCAGGTCGTTTCTCCGCAGAGGTAGTCAGAGAGGATAGACTGCCAAACAACCTGTCACAGTGGTATCAAACTCTAATACCATCAGGCGGCCTTATGGTATTAGAGTTCGATACCACTGTGACAGGTTGTTTGGCAGTCTATCCTCTCTGACGACCTCTGCGGAGAAACGGCTTGATGGTATTACAGATCGATGCTACGACTGAAATCATAATTATATAATATAGACTAGTGTACGCGATTTAATTACGAATCAAAATGTGCTGTTACTGCATTAACTTTTGGGAATATAATGCAAGCTATGTATTGTAAATTACTTTAAGAGGCTAGACTTTGAACCACACGCGGAACACCCGCGTCTGTCATTCTGTCCCGCTCACAATAAGCTCACGCACACTTAAAATACACGCGAATGCGAAATGTGCGAATGACACAACGCTCAAATTTACCTACAGAAATCGCTCGAAAAGGGGTTTATGGAGAATACACTTTTCTACACCGAAACTTTCACAAAAATGAAATTTTAAAAAATATATATTTTTTAGAAAGAAGAAGCTACGTCGGTAGCTTTTTATAATTTTATAATTCTTTATGATAGTTGAGTTAGCAGCACTTTTTCCTTAAATAATATTTTTTGATAAATCGTACATGTTTGACAGTGAATGTTTACGTTAATACAAAACGCATCGAAAATTTGAAAACATACCGACATAGCTTTCACCCTCTAGAAGGCAGTATAAAATATATTCATTTTGTGCAATTTTCGATGTAGAAAAGTGTTTTTTCCCGGGCGTCCTTTTTGTATGGGCCGAAAAGCGAAGTCTATCATCTTAATATAATATATACACACTGATAGATGCTACACCATACTTACGTTCGTCACCGTCACAGAAACACAAAGCGTAGACAGAGCAGCGAATGCCTTGTCTGAACCGGTATAGGATTTGTAAATACGCGCCCCGGGAACCAATTATTGGATAACAAACACTTTTCCCATAGCGGTTCTCTACGTTTGGTGACTTAACAGGGGTGCCCGGGTACATGGTCTGAGGTTTGTTCGGATCTTACCAACTGTATCGGTAAAGATTGGTTGAGGGCGACAAATTAATCTCTCCAGCAGGACTCTCTCGGACTCTTGGGAGGGGTGGATTCATATGCCCGTTACTCCTGGACATACCTACCCCTAGATTTCCACCCACCCCTCATACTTTTTTCCTTCCTAGAATTTCTTTCTTTTCCTAAAAATACCCTTAACACAGCATCCCCAAAGAGTTTTTTTTCCTCAGGGCTTCTTGTGTGAAACTAATATGATAAAATATACCATCAAAGAAATATATAACGATAGCAAAAAGGTTAAGCGGTATTTTTAAATTCAAATAAAAGCAATATTAAAACCGTCGCGGTCGTTGGCTTTATGCTAATTCCGTCTGATAAATTGCGCCTAAAAATCTTCTGATTAATTTCATAAATAATTTTCGGAACACTTACTTTAAAACAAACAAAGGAAGCTTTGCCGTTTCACCGAAGTAATTATGATGAATGAAAATTGTAATACTTACTTATATATTTCACCACCCACTCGAAACGTAATAATAAGCAGTCAAAGAGTAATTATTTCCATTCTTATTTTCTCGTTTTGCTTCCTTACCAGAAGTAAAACGCAGAATTTTTCATTTTCTGTCCGAAATAATTCAGTCCCTCGAGACATTTTCTGCTTTGTCTGAGACCAAATTGACTCGTTTGAAAAAAGGCGCTAAGGTTTATTGCGCCATGAAAACTAACTGAAAAAACGTTTTACCGAGACGACGTCGTCTGAATTGAATGTTCTGGTTATAATGGAGTCATTTTTTGTTTGAACTTCCAAATTCTAGTGAAATCTTAAAATACTTCCTGATACTTATTTAGCTCTCCTATATATAAATGATTGAATTGTTTTATTTTAATTTTTTTCGAATATTATAAAAACAATTTTTTCTCTTAAAAAAAAATTTTTTTTTTACACCCATTGTAAAATATTATGTCCGCAATAGCAGTGTTCGTTATCTAAGATATGTATTAATGGTAAAAATAATAATATTTGTTTATTCAAGGATGTTTTTTTACATTAGCTCCATGCAGGAGGCACTGAGGAAAATAATTTCCCTCAGTGCCTATGTCATCTTTGGGGATGCTGTGTGGTATAGAAATCTGGTGTTTAGTGTGTCCAGATCATCCGCCGCCGTTACCTAGACATACCTCACCCCATGAACCCGAGTACCCCTGCTCAGTCTCTAAACGTAGCGAAACACTTGGTGTGACCTACGGCAGAGGTGTTGCTTATCCAATAAATGGTTCTCGGGGCGACGGTACTCATTCCCGCCTCCCGGGGAGGAAAGTGAAATTACACACGTCACACATATTTTAGGATAAATTTTAAGTACAGAAAGTAGAATAGAAATAATAAGTAAAAAAATATTAAATATATAATTATTCAATAATTCGTGGTCTTGAGTGAGCTCAGGCCCAGCGTTCACTCAGCAGTAACGCTAGGTGCTGGGTGACCACTGTGCTGTCGGAGGCCATTAGTAGCATCCTTTCCAACACATTTCCTATGGAAATGGATACTGCAAGGCTGTAAAAATATTTGTGCCGAGGAAGAGTAGGAAAACCATGACCCTTCGTCAAAAGTCATTAAACATGTATTTCAGTCGTTTGTGTTATTTGTTCGTTGTTTGTTAAACCTCAAATTATAATATTTTAATTAATGAAGATAATATTAGCGAAAGTCAATAAAAAATCCAAAACAGAAAAATCAGAAAAAGATACGGATACATCTGGGACTCGAACCCAGGACCTCTGGCAATCCGGGCCAACGCGCTATCCACTGCGCCAACGTATCCCTATCCGATTTGGTCGTTTTTAACTGTATTATAATATATTTTAACTATATTATACTTCGTCTGAGAACCACTAACATTAATTTTATTTTCTTAACGCATATTTTTATTGGCTGCTATCTTTATGTATGATTGCAAGATTCAACTCGAACTAAATGCCATCTAGATAGTGTCAGGATAAATTTTACCACTTTTTTATTAATATGCGAAATCTATTGACTTTTTCTGCAAGTCTAAGATGTTTTTTTTTTTTTTACTTTTTAACTTAATGAGTTAAACCTCAAATTATAATATTTTATTTAATGAAGATAATATTAGCGAAAGTCACTCGAAAATCCGAAACAGAAAAATCAGAAAAAGATACCGATACATGACTCAGAGGTCCTGGGTTCGAGTCCAAGATGTATCCGTTTTTTTCTGATTTTTCTGTTTCGGATTTTTGGTTGACTTTCGCCAATATTATCTTCATTAATTATTTACATAAAAAATGTAAACACAAATTTCACAAAACTTTTTCTAAATTAACTCAATCTTACATTAGTCCAAATCGTCAAAAATGTTGTCATTCCTCTAAAACACAGAGTGGTCTTTTATGTGAATTTATCATTAAGTTAAAACAGAAAAATCACCTTGTTTGATTAATTGTTTTCATATTTACATAATCGCGAAATACATTTATTTTATGTTTTGTATAATAAAATGCATTTTTCTTTGGAAAGGTAATTAATGATAGTCTTTTGGGAAAACTACAAACATTGCATAAAAATTATTTCAGAAAACTCATGCAATCAAAAACAATTGAGAGTAGACTTATTTTACGTAGGTGTATTATAAAATGAATTTATTCCGCAAGCGTCTCGTCCTTTCCGGGGGTTTCCGCAAAAATCTAAGGTAGAATATCAGATATTTTCTTTCTGACCATTATAATAAAATTCCGCGTCATAAATGTCAAAGATTTGTCGAGCCTTTGAGACCTCAAGCGACAATTTTGGGCTGCTTCCTCGGAACAGAATAATTCAATTTTGAAAACCTCTCCATTTTTTCGCGCGAGAGTGTGTGACCTTCTTAAATTCAAGGGCCCATTACACCTGATTTTTTTATAACATTATCAAGTTTTTGAGAAACACCTGTATTATTTATGATAGCAATCTAACACTTTACTTTATTATCTTTTTGGAAAAGTCTCCAGAGATTTTTTGAAGACGGAATTTTTATGCGAAACAATATTTAAAAAACCCATTTCGTGTACTTAAAAAAATGATATTACGCCCTTGAGGTATAAACATCATATAAAAAACACACAACTATTATTTAGATTATTGTTTGGTTATTGAACTAGATTTTATTATTTTAACTTGTACATCTCATACACATATGTAGCCATTTTTAAACAACCCGTCGAACGTTTTTAATATCATTAGTATCTAGATATATATCGATACTAGACGTTAAGAGGAACGGTTGCGCGGCCGCACGGAGAAAAATGTTATTCGAAAAAACGATCATTTTAAAAGTAAAAACGGTTAAAAACGGGACTGAAGTTCTTACGAACAAATTAACAGGGTTTCAATGTTTATTTATGGGAACATGTAAGAATAATTTGTAGGTGATGCGTGTTTTGTGTTATTTTGTATTTCGAAGGACCTTGAAATGTGTATGTTTTGACCACTGCACAAGTAGAAGTAAGCACATAAGGAAAGGAGAGGATTACTCACTGCGGGACTTGTAGCACTTTCTTCATTTGGCCGGTTTTAACTTTGCACTGTGTTAATATTTCAATAATATTTCATCTTAGAGCGGTGGGTAGCTAAAGAGCGGTTGCGGATGCGAAAAATAAATGCCGAGATGTTTGCGGTAAGAAGTTCGATTATTGACTGATTGTGGGTAACAGGAAAAATTGACAGGTTTATAGGGAAAGGTAGGAAGGAAATGTGACAATACTAGCTACAAGTAAAGCAGTTCATGTATGTGTATAGGTTTGTATAGATGTATGTATGTAAGTGTAGCTGTGTAAATGCCCAACCAGTTGGTTTACGTAATTTCGTACGTATATCAACAAATTATTCTTACATTTTCCCGCCAATAAACATTAAAACTCTGTTAATTTGTTCGTAAGAACTTCAGTACCGTTTTTACTATTAAAATGATCGCTTTTTCGAATAACATTTTTCTCCGTGCGGTTTCATACAAAACGGAGTTTTGGATTTGAGGCCAAAATACCCAACCAAACTGGTAATTTTTTATTTTTTATTTATTTAATAATACAGAAACAAACAGTGCATTAGTTACAGTGATGAGACAGTTTAAAGATATTAAATGATATTTCATGGTGGGTACCTACGATATGTTTCTTCGAATGTATTATTTGTAATTACAGGGTGATATGCGTAGTGTATATGTGCGTGTATATATGTGTTAGAATGTTTGTAGGTGTGAGAAGCGTATGCGCATTGAATAGTTTATATTTTTGACATGTTTATATCATTGACATGATACTCTTTTTAAATTTGGGCAGTGAATCAGAGAAAATTTCGATGTTAGAATTTAGGCAAATATCATTGAATGTATGAAGAGCACAGTTAATTGGCGAATTGGTTGCTGAATTTGTTTTGTAATTAAGCATGTGGAACAGTGCAGTATGTCGTGAACGTCTTAAAGGTAATCAAAAGGTATGTCAATTTTCTAGCTGGGACAGGAGTTTTTACGTTTGGTTGGTTTTTTTTAATACGCTATCTGTTGATGGCGTTCAAACCAGACAATTGTAATGACCTTTGAAGGGTCCTCCTATAATACCTTGATACTTATGTTATATTAGAAAAAAATTGCACTGGTGTCACAACCCACAAAGGAAATCAAGGAATAGTTTTGTATGGAATAAAAACGCCACCTAATTTTCTTTTAATAACTTTCCGATACCAAAATCTTCTGCGTTGAAGGAAATATATTCCCGAAAGATGCAGTCGATAATGTAGGCACGTATAAGAATGTGAAGAGAGAACGATGAGTTGGCTTCTGACAGATTTGAGAGGCACCTACCTCAGCTGAAGAGGGTAAGATGAGAAAGAGTGATAGGTCAGACATGTAAGCGTTATCAAAATCTGGCACTCACATTAGGGAAAGATTATTCATGCCTGATCTTTAAAATAGTTTCCATAACGTGATGAGGACTGAAGAGTGAATAATACCTCAAAGAAAACCAAACTTAAAACTAACTCACCATACTGAGACGTTTCTTGACAATAATTTCAAACCAATAATTTTTACCCCAACTCCACTCTCATTTTTGGGAGGCGGATATGGGTACCCCCCCCCCTCCCCCCGTAAACCATTTATTTATTGGATAACCAACACCGATGCCATAGGTCACCTCAACTGGTTCGAGACGTTTGGTGACTTAGCATGGATGCCCAGCTTCATAGTGTGAGGTTTGTCTACTTATTTTTTTTTTGCCAACCTACTGCGTAACGGGCCTAATCGGGAGAGAATGGTTGTGGGATACCTTTTGACCTCTCCAGCTGGACTCTCTCTCGAGCCATTAACTTGCCCCGCAGTGGGGGGGGATTAGTACGTAGGTCATTCCTGGACACACTGACCCACATTCCTACCCACCCCTCATACTTTCTTCCTTCCCAGAACTTCCTCTCCTTCCTTTTCTAAAAAGACCCTCCACACAGCATCCCTAAAGATGACATAGGCCCTAAGGGGAATTATTTTCCTCAGGGCCTCATGTGTGTAGCTAAGGTAAACAAAAAGTAGTAAAACATTTCTGATAACGTAATCAATGCACACACACAAATCTATACTTCTTCACAATTCAACACTTATATATCACCATTTTTTTTTACATCATTCATCTTTATTTTTACCTCAAATCATTCCCTAGCATGTACTAACAACAGATATTTAATAGGGACACGCCATTTGTACCGATCCTTGTATTTATTTCTAAAACCTTAAAAACTATTTACCTCTCTTATTTTGTTATTTATTTTTGGGGTGTTATGCCATGTTGCGCTATCTCCTTCTTTAGCCAATGATTCAGCCAGCGTTATCCAGAAAATAAATAACGAAAATATTTTTGCCAGCATATCTATTTACCACTCACATTATCTATGTAGGCATTGTTTTTTTTTTAATATAATAAGTGTAAAATCTTACTTGCTCAATGATAGAGTACCGTCTTACCTGAAAGAGTATTGAACCCATAACGCCTGGGCGGGATCTCGTCCACTTTATCTAATTTGTCCACTTTTGTTTGATTTGTCCAAAACCCTCGGCATTTGTCCAACCGGCTACCAACCGTTGAACGTAAGTTAATATTTTGCTCAGGTTGAATGTTAAACGTAAAAACTTACTTTATTTTTTAAACGTAGGGGTTGATTTATTTGAATCCTTAATTGTTAGTGTGGCTTTATCTCTCCACATTAAATGTAGCATTTAAAAATATGTTCCTTTTAATTACCGGGCTATTTCCATTTTATCCGGAACGATGACTGTAGATTCCTTTTTTATCATCTCAACCATTTTTCTTTAGACTGAATTTATACTAATTCCGAGTAATTTGAAGGCAAGTACAAAAACACTAATCTTTGCCGTCTAAATGATTATAAAAATTATGCGAAATTATCATGTGGGTGACTAAATTCATTAAAGACGGGAGTGCGTAGTTCACACAGGAAACATAATTGGCCAAATGTTCAGAGAAAATGGTTTACAAATATCAGGTAACTCAGCAATACAGCCTTAATTGCTTTTAACCTAAGAGCAGTCCTTACAAACCATATTCCCATGAATAATTTAGCCTGAAAGAGGATCCATTTGCTAGAAATACTTTATTTATAATCTCTACTTGCGGATTAAGGGAGCGTGAATATGTTTTTTTTAATTTTGGTTTGTAATAAGAATATTACAAACCAAAATTTTATTATTATTATATTACAAGGTAATTTTTGGTTCTTTTTTTAACAATTTGCTCGATACCTAATTATTTGACCTGTCAGTTGCTGAGTTGACATCGATATGGGTTCCAAGCTTCGTCAGTTAAATTCCTCGACTGGCTAAGCCCTACATTACGATACAAATAACATTTTCCGCTTATGCAACGAGAGGCAACTGAAACCAAACTAAAACCGGCCTGTTTCTATGTCTTGATTGGTCAAAATGCTTGTTTAACCATAGACGAAGAACAATCAGCTGACAACTAGCAACGGCCGGCCACGGCAATCAGCAGTGCGAGTCGCGAGTCACCGCTTGCGTTACCATTGACAACGTGCTTTTGAGTTATTTTGTAGTGTGCGTGCCATCACATTGTCATACAAAGACAGTTTCCAGTTGAGAGTTTTCAGTTGCCTCAGTGAGCGGATCGCCTTACTAGGAGATTTTGAAAATATTCTCATGGTATTGTTATATCAGTGTATTAGGATTTTTTTCGAATTTTAAAAAATAAAGACAAACATTCCTGGGTTGCGAAAAACCCGACAATGTTTGGAAATCTCCTAATACCACCACAAATGGAAAATGTTGCTTGTATTGTGATGGAGGCTTTAGCCAGTCAAGGAGTTGAACGAGAAGTGAAACACCAACTAAGCCACAGACTTTTTTAAAAAATGAATTGAATCCCTGCGTTAATTGTGTACCTTGTGAAATTTAAACATATTTTATTACATTGTTTTACCAATTACCTAACCCATCGATATCCGTAATATTATATCAAAATGACAACGACAAGGCAATAATCAAATACAAATTACAAAAAAATCGTAAAATTCACAATCCTTCATCAATACTAAAATCCTAATCATATTTCTAACTGAACAATTATTAACTAATCTGTGGAAATCAATGATATATTGAGAAAATAAATGAAATTACGACGTACGAGAAAAATACTTATTTTGGTTGTGGGTCTGCATATGATTATAACACTGGATCAATCAACTCCAATTTATTTTGAATTCAATTTTAAATCGCTTATCTGAAACCTAACACAATCGAAGCCGTCGTATCACAATCGTACGGTTCAAATTAAGGAACCCGACTCCGAGTAAATCTCCGACGCCACACTGTATGGAAACCGTTCTGACCCGTCCGCGTAAGTGCATTTTTCCACGGAACTGCTGCCGTAATACGCATACTTAGCACTTGCTCAACGTGCGATATGTAAACGGAAGTGACGCCATCTATAATACTATATTTAAGGAAAAAAGTATGAGGAGTGGACTGGGGGTTAATATGTTCAGGAGTGACCGACGTATGAATCCATTCCTCCCATTGCGCTACAAGGCGATGGGTCGAGAGAGTCCGGTTGGAGAGATAAAATGTGTACCATCAACCAGTCCCTCCCTATCTGGTTCGCCACGCAGTAAGTGGGCAAACTCATGTGCTGCCAAGACCTAGACAAACCTCACCCAATGAACCTGGGCACCCCTGCTAAGCCACCAAACGTAGCAAACCACTTGGGGTAATCTATGGCAGGGGCGTTGGTTATCCAATAAATGGTATGGGCAAAGAAACAGTTTTCGCTTTCATTCAATAATAAGAATTTATTTTTGGGGTGAAGAGTGTTCCTCTCATTATTCACGGTCCTAATGTAAGAATGTCTACTATTATATATCTACCTACAAATTATAAGTATTCTGTAGTTTAATGTTAATAGTATATAGTTTTGCAAAAGGGTGATGCCTTATAAATATTCACCAACATTTAAACTGGGCGCAGCAGAACGAAAAGCCGCCCCCAGGGCCTAGCAGCAAATACCCGCGGAGCGGGTTTTTTACTGCTAGTCACAAATGATTGTGTTTAGGTTTCAGATAAGAGATAAATTACCTACCTGTAATATAATATTATTTTATCGCTATTATATCAGAAAAGAAATGTTATAAAAATTGAATTCGTAAAAAGGGTGAGAACTGTCAAATATTTTAGGTCGTATTGAAAAAATATATTTTTTGTATGCTGGCTTTCAACAAGTCGAGTCTGCCCTTTTTAAATCCTATGATTACAATATCACGTGATTCATCAAAGGTCTCAGATAGTTCTCTATAGTTCCAAGTGCACAATATAGTCACTGAGAGAGATTAGTTGGCACTCTTGTATGTGAAAAATGGATATCCCTTAAAAATATATCCTGAGATATTTCATCGTTCAGGATGGACGTCTGCACAAACCATAAAATATTTCACGTTAGAGAAACAGCAAGATTTATCTAACCAGATAAATACTACGGGACATTCGTGGGATAGAGATCAGTGAGTTGAGAGTAAGTGAACGCGAAGTGGGATAAAGTGAAATGCAGTGAAACGAAGTAACTTGTATATGGTACTGTAGACGTCATAATATTGTCTCATTCCTGGTGAGCCACTGAATATAAGAGACAGATACAAACAGGAAGAAATGACTCAGAGATATGTTCTTGTGTTGCATTTAATGTATGATAGTTTCTTTTGATTTATGACTTTAAAGTTCAAAGTGGTAGAATTACAAATAAATCTTCAGAAAATGGAACGTTTCAACTTAAATGATACCAACGACAAATGACATTCATGATTGCGTTTTTGTTACACATTAAACACATCTTTGGAAATGCTGTGTTTACTGTATTTATAAATTAAGGAAGGAGAGGATGTTCTGGAAAGGAAAATGGTGCAACGGTGTGTCCCTGCTACTGCAGTTCAAGTCGTTGGGTCGAGAGAGTCCGTTCCAGAAATAGAAAATATTTAATTTCGACCCGAATAAGTACCACGCATGAAATTTGAAAGGTACTAACATGCAAAATTCGCGCATATAAAGATATTTAAATATTTTTTATAATGATTTTTAAGCGCGTTTATAAAGATTTTTAAATGTTTTTAGTTTTTAATATTGGATAAATAAAAATTAAAGGTATATTCATTGGATATACAGCATTGTAATCAGTTTATATGTTTTAATATTGATATTCAGAGGTACGATTTTTTTTAATGAGGGCGGGGAATTTCCAAATCGAACGCTCAGTTCCACAAAGACTGACGCAGCAGAAAACATATTATTATAAGCAATAATTATTAATCAGATTAAACAAATAACTTTGTATCAACCACTATTATATAATCACAATTACCTACATGTTTTGAAACCGATGGTTTCTTCGTCAGGAAATAATAAATGAAGCCACAAAGTTTGAAGAAATAATTATTTTGAAGATTTTATTTGAAGTTTGAAGATTTTGCGAAGTTTGAATAAATAATTATTAGCCTGAAACACTCATCCATATTGAAAAAAACTTCCGAGAAAAGATACATGTCACCGACGGGACTCGAACCCACACCCCTTTGATTGCCGGTCAAGAGCTCTACCAATAAGCTACGGTGGCTTATCTCATACCCGCCAAATGATTCAATATATACCTAGTGTTTCATTCAACAATTATTGCTTATTTCATTTTTTCACCTGCAAACAACCAACTTTTAGGTTTTTCCAATATTGATATGAATATGTCAATAATTATTAGCCTGAAACACTCATAATTTATATAATTATTGCTTATAATAATTGTTACCTTTGTGCTACGCATAAAAAAATCTTATCTTAAACATTAGTTTATCAATTAAAAATAAAAAAACGTATCGTTATTGTAACCTAAAGTTAGTTTACCCTTTGCAACTCTCTGTTATTCTATGAATTTTAATAGTTCCATGGCTCCTGTTTAGTTGCCATTCTTGCAAAACACAAACAATAATTCGGTCACTTTAAGGGGTGAAATAATAATTATCACCAAACTTTGACTACAATGAATGGCCGAATTTCTATTATACGCAACAGAGCCTGACTAAAAGTTTGATTTTGGGGCGAGGCGACTCCGGTTTAATGCTTTGTTTTCTGAATTCCAACGAATATTCAGCACATAAAAATGTCTCCAAACATCACTGATGTCTGCTAATAAGAAATATACAGTAATAAAAATTATATAACCGTAAATTCTATACGGGTAGTTAGCAAAATGTCCAATATTTCCTAGGACACTAATCTTTGAGATGATTTTTTTTTAATTTTGTGAAATGCATACCGTAACGTCATCTACATTTCTTACTTCAACAGTCCTGAAGATTTATTGTTATTTTATTTATATTTATTTAGGAAACAAACAGACGTACATTAAAGTAGGTATAAACAATAAATTTTGTAAACAAATAAAGTTTACTTGTTCAAAACAATAAAATAAACTACGGATAATGATATTTTAGTTTTCACAGAATAAGTGTTTTAATTAAATAATTTTTAAAAATCACTTATACTCGCAACTTTCCGTGTTTAAAAATTAATCAAATAATATTCAAAGTTTTTACATCGGATATTCAAGATTTTTCATCTACTGCTCGATTTTAATGTAATTATTTAACTTTGAGGAAGTGTCTTTTCGATTCGAATTCAACTTTGAATGAATAAGAATAGTCTATAATATAGATTGATATTATCAACCTCAAACGATCTTCAAACTTACCAAGATAGTTAATTTTAAGTTAATTTTCTTGTAATTTTTTAAAGAGTTTTCACTGTCCAAAAGTTTAGTAGCACTTTTTTTGATATTTTTTTAAAATTTTTTACCACTATTTAACTGATATTTGTTTTCATGTGTAGTCGTATAATTGCTTCTGCCCCACACCGATGAACTAACTAACTATTTAACCCAGCGTTTCTTAACCTTTTTCAGCTACGGGCCCCTGGGAAATCAAGCACAATTTTCAAGGACCCCCTTAATGAAATAACATGCAATAAATTTCGTACCATTTATTTTAGTACTACAAATACTTTTAAAAAGAGTTGTTTGTACAAAAAATACGTTATTAACGTAGAACATCAACACCTACATTTACATTAATTACAGTTAATTAATGTGAAGGATTTTTTTGATTTTTTGCAACTAAATAGTGATATTCGGGTTGATGTTATACTATTAAGTGGTAATCTCAAATCGGAATCCGCTTGTAATCTGTTTCTGTATTTGTTTTTTAGTATATTCGACCAGAGAATGCCTTTTCACAGAGGTATGTGGTTGAGAAAATCAGTAAATGTTTCAGTGCTTCTTCCGATATTTCCTTATAATCTTTCTTTACATTCACCCAACAAGTTGAAAAAGAGGATTCTTGAAATTACGTTTCAAAGCTGAATCACAAGATATTTCTGTTAATTGGTTTTTCTGCGCCATTATCAAGCCAGTAACATTAGTACCATCTGTTTTGGACGGGTCTAATATATATATATATTTTTTTATTTTTTTTTTGTCGGGTACTGGAAAGAAATACTTTGTTTAGTGTTTAATTCTTTCGTCTTGTAGTTGTGTGGCAACACTGCCCCCCAAGAGGATTCCAAAAACGCTGATAGTGTTGGAAATTGAGTATAGTTTTTTTTTTTTTAATTATAGTCCAGAGATGAGACCGCGGACCCCCTTGCATGTGTTCGCGGACCCCCAGGGTTCCGCGGACCACAGGTTGAAAAACACTGATCTAACCGACACGCCGGGGTATGCACAGATGATAGACCCCCTCACTGTCTTCGCACTCATTTCTCAACCCTTGCTTCTTTCATTTTCATACATTGCCTCAAACATAGGTACTCTTCTGCAAATATGAATTTCGTCATGGCCCAAATCGTGTATTTGATTAATTTGATCGTGTAATTATACAATGATATGTACTCAAAACGCTCACGTTACCAGTGAACTAGAGTAACTTGCTTTTAGTCAAAATGAGTTCACTTTCAAACGTTTGATAATTTTCTGAGCTTCATCTTTATTTTCTAAACTTAAAACTAATTCTACGAATTTAAAATTAGTATTCTTCGGTAGATACATGCTATTACATTAAATTATTTAAAGATGGAAGATAACTTTAACTTCCCGCCTTTTAATCAGAGTTTACCCTCTCCGTCGGTAGGGGCCATAACCTTTCTATGACATCTAATAAAACTGACAAACGACGCCATCTTGAATTTGTGACACATGTTTTGGACATTATGCCCTCAGTTATTCCCTTTTTATACCTCTCATCTTACGACGAGTTTTATAGAAGGGTATTTGCGTACGGATTTATCGCCGGCCATTAAAATCCCAGAGAGAAAATGAAACATTATGATAAATTTTACTTTGCAAATTAACACATTTTAATATCGCTTACAGTCGTATTTTTTAGTTTCAATTTGTTTTAATAGCAACAGCAGATTACAAGCTGTGTCACACTTCCATAAAATAAATAATAAAACGCAGCATGTTAGTTTTGTCACATCAACATAAAACGCTACATTTCGTTTTATCGTTGTCCCATATACAATAAAGCAAATAATGTCGCTTGTTGGTTGCAAAACAAAATAATGATCAAAATTGGTGTCCAAAATTTTGAATGAAATAATATTAACAAGTAATGTATCGATGATTCAACACGAGTGCACTTTACCGTATTGGCTTTCATTTTATTATGCACAGATCATTTACCTGCTAAACGAACAAGGGGTAAAAAGGCATACATTATTAAAATTACTCACTCATGGCAGATTTTTTATCGCATCTTCCGGTAAATATTGATTATTTAGACACACTCATAACAATACTTCATTTCTTCTTAAATACTTTGAACTCGAGCGATGGGGAGTTCTAAGTATTCGCTTTTCGATTCGGCCATTCCTTTCATACCTCCAAATATTATATAAATATGGAAACATAATATGATGAATTGCTTACGGCGGTTGACAGCAATGAATTCACAAAGTTTTCAACGTTTATCACATATTTTTAGGTTCTATAAAAAAAAAAACCATAAATATAAAATTAATTTTAGTTTTTAGAGGGTATTACCAGAGAATACCGTAAATTAGTCCTTTTTAAATCAAATTCTAGACGTATTCACTATTTTTTACAAAAAAACAAAAATTGATTTTGAATGATTGTTATATTATCTGGTACACGCAGTTTTAAAATTTTTAATAAAATAAGTAAAATGTATTTTTAATATAATAAGGTTATACCGTCGGTCGTTGGCAGATGTGTTCAATTTTCAAACGATAGATTCTATTAAACAACATAAATTTCAAATCATATAATCATACAAGAAAATAAATCAATACGTAATCTAGTCAACACAGTTTTAAAAAATTTAATTTTAGATAAATTAAAATCATTTAAAAATAAATCCGAGAACGTGTTTTGTGGCAAAAATACTATTTATTTAAGGTTTTATAAACTAAAATATTTGTAAATTTTTTTACACAATTATTTTTTTTAGACATTATTGAAAAATCATAAATACTTATGATCAAAAAATACTTACAAAAGTACACTATATTTAATAATTTATAATCGTGCGTTTTGAGCATTTTTATTGCTTACTTGAATGTAGATATATATTAAAGCAAGTTTTTAATTAAATAAATCGATATTAAATTTTTAATTTTAGAAATTTGATACGGGGATTAATCGATTTTTCTAATTGGAACGTCCCTGTACAGGTACAAGCATTTTTAAACTTTTATTCTCAGCCGCTGGTCAATCAATAAAAATCGCCTACCTAATTTGGGTGGCCATCGCTCGTGTGGTTATGAAAAATATTAAAATTACCGGTAATGGAAAAATATTGAAGTTTCCCGAATAACATCCGGTGAAATGCATTAAAAATATTATGACCGGTGTTCCCCGATTTCTTAGCACTAATAGAATTTATTGTTCGACTTAAATTATATACGGTGGTAATAACGTTTTAACTGGTGGTTAAACTTTATCTATAAAATTCTGATCAATCAGGAAATAAAGTCAGAGAAGGGAAATAAACTCAGCGTAACGGAAATAAAACCTGGAGACGTTATTCAGTTTCATTAAAACCTTCCATTAAAACTTTAAATTTCCACCGCAGTGAAAAGAGATCGTAAATAAATTAAGATATGCTTACATGTTTACATGAACTCTCTTGTACAGGGAATTAAAAGGAATTAACCAGAGAATACCAAAAATGTATCCCTTTTAAATCAAATTCTTTAAATTTTTGGTATTCTCTGGTTAATTCCTTTTAATTCCCTGTACAAGAGAGTTCATTTGACTCTTTTTAACCAAAATACATGATTTGTTTTCGAAAGATTGTTATTTTATCTGGTAAAGTCGTTTTTAAATTTTGAAAAACCGAGTTTATTTTTAATGCAGTAAGGTTATACCGTTGGTCGTTGGCAGATTTGTTAACTTTTCAAGCGAAATAATATTGTTTCTTCAAACTTCGCAAAATCACTTTTTGGCGTCATTTTTAATTAAATTAAACAAATAACTTTGTATTATACCATGTTAAATGTCATTACTACCCTGACGAAGAAACCATCGGTTTCGAAACATGTAGGTAATTGTGATTATGTAATAGTGGTTTAATACAAAGTTATTTGTTTAATTTAATTGAAATAATATTGTATTATATACATATTTAAAAATCATATAATCATACAGTAAAATAAATCAATACATTAGTATACTAGTAAAGCCACTTTTCAGAATTTTAATTTTGATTCAAATAAAATCATCAAAAAAAAATCCGGGTATGTGTTTTGTGACGAAAATACCTCATTTTGTCTATTTATTTACGATCTAATAAACTAAAATATTTCAGATTTTTTACATAGATATTATTGAAAAATCATAAATACTTATCATCAAAAAATACTTACAAGAAGTACACGATATTAAGAAATTAATCATCACGCGTTTAAGCATTTTTATTGCTTACTTAAATGCAGGTTAAAGCAAATTTTGAATGAAATAAAGTAGATATTGAGTTATTAATTAAATATTTTGGTATGGACAATAATCAATCTTTCTCATCGGAACCGCTCTGTACAGTAGCAAGGGCAGGATCGCAAGTTGAAATTTGAATTTCCGGCCGCTGGTTAATGGGCTTTAAGAGACGTACTTACTTTATCCAGTGATTCCTGATATTATTATTTGGAGAAAAAACTGTCAACCAAGTTTTGGTCTCCGGTGACACAAAGTTTAGATATTTGCGAATATTGAAGAATTAAATGTAAACAAGTCACTAAGACATTGTGCACATTCAAATTCCCACAAAGTATTTTCTTTTCTTTAACATAAAATATTTTTAATTTGAGTTTTTCAATCACAAATCAAACATCAATATGGTAGACATATTTTCTTAATTCCTTTTTAAAATAAATCATATTTTCAATCTCTGAAATTTCATTCGGGATTTCGTAATGAAATTTACCATCTTCCTTGTGATGAAGGAAACTTGGTAAAAAGATAAGTAAAATAGTTTGACACAACAAGTTTTTATTTAGTACTTCACACCATACTAGTAAAATTATTGGACGAAACCAATATAGATTGCTGGCGACTGTACTTGCCTCATAATTCAAGTAATTTACAAGACTTAAAAGCACGTGTTATTCTACTGAATTTCCTATATGCACAAGGTACGCGTTGATTTGTCGTTTAATTAAAACAGTTAAATCCTTAAAACATTAGAATATGGTATGAATACTCTTGACTCCCAATCCGAAGGTCGCGGGTTTGAACCCGACGTGCGCAAATAATTTTTATCTGTTAAATTTGTGTTGTTTCACAATTAATTGATTAAAATAATATATAGTATATTTTCGGCACGTTCCAGAGTGGAAGATACTCTCAGTACCGCCCTGGTATATGACCACCATTCAGAATTGAATTGTTGCTTGGAATGGTATTAACTGTATTAGGTGACCAGATCTGAATAGCCAGGTACTTTCCCACCCTCCTCTTCCCCATCTCCTTCCCTTCCCCATTACCTTCAGCCTCACAACATACCCCAATTGTAATTGCCATAGTCTCACTGGTTCCAGACGGGAGCAGTTGGGACTCTTGTGCAATATTCATATAAAAAAAAATATTTTAAAAAAAGACGTAAACAGTTATCTTTCTACGTTTTTAGATTTTCACGGCCAAAAGCATTTTCGTTGTTTGTTTTTGGGGTGTTAAAGAAGGAGGTAGCACAACACGGCATAACACCCCAAAAACAAACAACGAAAAAGTTACCTTTCTATTTGATGAAATTTCGCACGATCTATATATAAATCTAATACACGTCGCTCACCCGAAGTCGGACCGCTACAGACACTATTCTTTAGATTATTTACATAGACTCTTTATTCTATTGACATTATTTGTGGAAATATTAAAAAAAAAAAAAACATATAAAACGCAGAGTGATTTTCTGACCTAATTTTTTTTTAATAATATTTCTAATTTAAAAAATAAATCGTTCTCAAAAGCATAAAGAAAAAAATACATTTCTGAAAAATATAATAAAAAGACCGTGGTAATCGTGACAAATGAAGTGAAATATTTTTTAACGGTTGAGCTGAAAAATCGAAGTATCTAAATAATATCGTCATATTATTTAGGGAGGGTATTTTGATTCTATATGTTACTTGGTTCCACCTCCAACGTGCATGATAGCAATTTACTATCAGTTCCACATTCACAGTTCCACGACTGAATGGCTTGTAATTGTGGAACTTCTACAAATAATTACCGGTCCAAACTAATCCGGAGCCTCGAATTAAACTGTGGAAAGCTCGTCCCGCTAACAAAAGACACCGCTGGAAAATTTGTTCATCCGTAAACCGCGCTGGCTTACCTTTTAGCAAAATGCTTCGTTCGCTTTTGCGCTCTGTGCATATCGATGGCTGACGTTTCCAGCGCGCAAATAGATAGTCAATCATTTGTGGTTTGGAGGTGGGTTCTGCAATTACAAAGCACGTTTATTGGGCATATTCCATCAAAATATGCTCACAAAACCAAAATTCACAAATTGTAATTTTTTTTATATTTCATGTATTTTGTTTTGAAACATTTTAAAACTTTTTTCCGTTTATCATATTATATTAACGTTGCCAGTTTCAGCCTATAAAAGCCATCAATTTTAATAAAATCATTCATACCGTCCCTGATAACCACACTTATGCCGAGTATATAAACCGTAGTAATATTTAGACCAGTCTGAAGATGGCCGTAATAGGCTGTAGCTGTTAATGGTCAAAAATAAAGTAAGTGAAAAAGTGTTTAACATTAATTCAATATAACATCATTACACAAACAAAAAATTACGTCACCCCAAACAATTTAAATTGGCTGTTCAAAAGATTTGTAATATGGTTGAATGAAAAGGAAAGAACAGACATTCGAAATATTCTAAACCATTAACAAATATATAGGGTACTGCAGGTTTGCAATTTAAATAACATGTTCCTGCTTTATTTATATTCTCTTAACTGGAAATTTAAGTTTTTCATTTTTATTTTTATTCTTGGTTTTATTTTTATTTTTATTTTTATAACGTACGTAAGCTTTTGATGGTAGTGTAACAAATAATAAAATCAAAATAAGAAGGTATGTAAATATTTATTATATATATTTACTTTTTGCTTTTTTACACATATACTTTTAACACATATCTATTTTAATGCATATCTATATAAATACATATTTTTAATGCATGTCTCTTATGATTCATATCCTTTTTAAATATGTATACTTATTATGTTATTTACCCGCCTCGGAACAGATTTTGTCTAGTGAGGCAGGTAAAAGAACATAAAATTGTAAATCATCCAATTTATGTAAATAAGCGCCCGGGTTGCCGGCACTGAAACTGAAAAAAAAAAACAGAATGTAACGTAGAATTCCACCACGAATTGCAATAAAAAATATATAAATACTTTGTTTATCTAGAGCCTGGGTAAACACAAACAACTTTCAATTTCCTATTCCAGTGTTCACATGCCCGTAAATTAGTGAAATTTGAACAAAATGATTTTTATGAGGAATAATAAATAAATCATCCAAATATTATTATTATTATATTAGGTTAAGTTAGTAGGTAAAATTTATTTCGATGTTTTCTTTCTTTATTTATTTCCCTTTTATTTAATGTTGTGTTTTGTCAATGAACCGGTAAAAACAAATCTAAACGTAAAATGGATAATAATTCTAAAACAAATCACGGAGGTTCCACACTTGAATTTGGTTGTCCAATCAGCAGTGACCATTTTCCAAGATGGCGGTCGCATTAACAGCTGACGTTTGACGTTTGAATTACGCCTATGGTAACGGCCGCTAGGGGCCGTCATCGCGCGCACCGCAACCACATATATATTATATATTCAGCGAAATGAACTCGGAATACTGTGGATGGTTTCTATAACCGATACTTATCCATGATATAATGTAACTTACATAAATTCAGCTTTAGATTTATGGATACATAAAGATCTATGTAAATGAGCTTGATGAAGTTCTGTTGTTTAAATTTTCCAATTTAGGTACATAGTTAAGAGGGTATAACCAGACAATAGAGTAAATTTGTCATTTTTAAATCAAATTCTAGACGTATTGACTCTTTTTTACAAAAAAACATAAATTGATTTTTGAGAGATTGTTATTTTATCTGGTAAAAGCAGTTTTTAAATTTTGTAAAACTGAGTATATTTTTAATGTACCTATTATACCGTTGGTCGTTGGCAGATTTGTTACATTTTAAAACGAAATATGGTATTATACAACACAATTTCAAATCATATAAATCATACCACATAATAAATAAATACATAATTTAGTAAACACAGTTTTCAGAATTTTAGTTTTAGTTCAATTAAAATCATAAAAAATAAATCCGTTTTTGTGACGAAAATATCTCAGTTTTTCTAATTATTTAAGATCTTACAAACCAAAATATTTCAGATTTTTTTTATACACTTATTTTGTTTAGACATTATTGAAAAATCATAAATACTTATGATCAAAAAATACTTACAAGAAGTACACGATATAGAATACAAAAATAAGAAATTTTAAGTATTTCTTGATATCTTCAACAAAAACTTTTCGATGGATGCTATCCATTTTATTCAATATCCTTGTTCATTTCACACAATACAGCGCCCAATAGTTAGTATCACCACGGCACAATGGCCCAACATTGTGCCTTATATACAGCGATTGGTTGGGTGTCGGATTGTATTTTATGACCCTATAATGAAACGAGGTTGAGTGACCACGGTTCTTTACCACAACTGAAAAATTATTTTATATTTACTTCCTTGGCTTCAAAGAATAAAGAGCTGGCTTGGTTTATCTAAATTTTATTTTATGTTTATTTTATTTAAGTACGTAAAACAGGCATGACACCCAAAACTTACACACAAAATTTTAAAGAGTATCTACCTAATAATAACTATGTAACGTAGCTCGGGTAAAGCACACATAGAGGCCCACATTATCATATAATGTTAGTATGTAAGGTTATTGTATCGAATGAAAATAAAAATAAATTAAAAATTAGAATAAAGTTTTTAATCCAACAGAACTGGATGGATGATACAATCCCATTCAGTCATATTACATGAGGTAAGATACCTTCATATATATATTTACGCACCAGACTTTTAGGTCCCGGTTTAGTTTTTCTAAATACTAAACCCTTTCATACACTTTTCTATATAAATGAACATCTAGTAAATCCACGCTATGCAAGTGTATTATATAAGTATAAATAATACAAAACAATACAAGAACAACATGTTAACCTAACAGACTATTAAATGGGAAAATAATTCACCGACTCTAGATATTTTCATATCAGAGGGTTCGGCTCGGTGGAATTCCTAATTTGACCGATAAATCCTACTGATCCCTCAATATAAATATTTAAAAATCTTTCGTAATCCTACATGTATTTAAAAAGACTAATTTATGCATTTTTATATACAAATTTTTTGACAAATCTAATATGCCTAAATTTTTAATGAGAGAGCTTAGTATAATGCCAGTAGCCGAAATAACAAATAGTAATATTTTTAAACAATTAATTAATATTACATTTCATGAATAAAAACAATTTTAAATGTCAATACTTTACAATAAGTAAACGTTGTACAAAAGTAAACGATAAACAAGAAAATTGGGTAAAATAATAATAATTATTATTTTATTTCTTACACAATTACAAATTTTAATTTAGTACATGTAAGAAATAATGTCATACAAATATATACAAAATAATTTATATGTAAAAGAAATTTAAAATAATGTAGCAATTTCAAAAAATAAAAAAATCACAGGCAGTGGTGATGATTTTGTCAATGTGGATAGACTCTTTCAAGAATCGAAAGAATTTCTCTTTTCATTCTCTCCATATATCTCGGAGGAGATTAGGTTCAGGAGCAATATACTTCTCCCTACCGGTTGTAAAATGTATCAGGTTGTCCAAGAATTAAAGACTTTTACTCTTTTGAGCTATTTCTCAAGAGTGATCCGGCTCGGTAACTGCTTCAGATGACCTTTACTTGCGTCCGTTTAAGATGGACGCTCCGCTATCGAATCCCGCCGCCTGCGAGGTGGCCTTAATTATTCGCTTTTTTTTAATTTTTATCCCAGACATCAATTGATGATCCCAGTCTACCAATTTTTAAAGGAAAAATTGGCGTACGCAAAGTGTGTGCTCGTTTAGAGCCCAAAATGCTGAGGGAAGCTCACGATCAAACTCGTGAAGAAAGTGCTCGTGTGCTTTTGAATCGTTTTTCCTACAAAGGCACGGCTATTTTAGGTTTAAACATGGGCTCGCCACCTATAACGGAATCAAAAAGGTCAACAATGACAAGATTTCCAACTTTTTTTACCAGAAGCAACATTTGGCCAGAAAGCGTTTGGAGACCGACGCGAAGGCGGATGAAGAGGTGAGAACATTTATGACAGCAGAGTTCTATAAGAGAATCAAGGGAATCAACTTACCTATGAAATTACGGCAATAGAATTATGGGATTCCCATTAGGGATTTGTTGTAAGACTGGAGAGAATTGGAAGTGGAGAAGAGGCAGAGATAGAAAAGAGGAATGTTGGCAAGAACCTACTTATTTATGAATAGTCACCAAACACGCAATAGGTACTGATAGTATCTACCATTCTGATTGGGTGCTTTCATCAAAATTCAAGTAAGGATCTAAATAAAACTCGTCAGTATAATTTTTCCCTATTTTTTGTTTATTTTAAGTTTAGTTTTAAGTTTGCTAGTGAATGACACGGATGTGTCGAAACCGGTAGCATAAAAATTAAAATTTAAGTAACGATAGTACATTGAAAATTAAAACTCTTCAAAACAAAAATAATTTTTCCCATTTAGTCGTGGTCACTCCACCCTGATTGGGAATTGTTTAGCGGTGGGCAGATTACAATCGTAGCCACAGTAGGATCACACCCCGATTTATGCTCGCTCTGGGACCGGGACGTATTGGCCTCACAACAGCCGAACTCCCGGTGCTCGTATCACGTGATACGTGATACCGCCATACCCTAAGTCAGGGGTCAGCAGTTATACCAATTTTAAAAATATTATAAAAAAAGTTCATACACTTACTTAATTGTTCACGACCTAAAGGCTACGTATATACATTTTAATGATGAAATAATTATAGTAGGAAATCACATAACCAAAAGAAAATTACAAATCACGCCTAATATCGTTAACTGTTGCGTCTTTTTAGCGTCAAGTCTGCTATAATCATATGTCACAATTAGTACACACACAAACCATGATAACACACCTAAATTTCAACACCGTATATACATTGGCACACCACAGGCTTGTCCTAGTGAGGTTAAAAATTGTATTGTAAACTGTTATACCTAAAATGTGAAGAAGAAACAATAAAATAAAATAATAAACATTTTATGGCCATCCATCCATTGACTATGAGGGGGGGGGGGTTTTAAATGATTGCCTTCCAGAGATATAAAAAAATGAATAACTTGAAGCAAAATTATGAAACTAAATTAACAAAATAGTTAAAGTGAGGATCAACAACCATTGTTTTGTAATATTGTAATTATCGATAAATTTCAGATAACCATTCTAATTAAATAAGTGAAATTTGTAATTTTTTACCGTAATAGGAGGTTTTATGTAATTTTATTTATTTATAATTTGTTTTCAATTTTTATCTTGTGATTATTGAGATAAAATATTCTGATAATTCTGGTAAGTTACCCGTCTAACTAGACGATGTCTGTTCTGAGGCCCTAGCACGCTTGCTCTATATCGATCGGTAGGATAACTATTGGTAACTTCTCATCGTTCCCTAGCATGACTACAGATCGCCAACGAATAAGTGACAGTTCACAATGACTAAGTGTCCTTAACATATTCGACATCAACTGTTTTTGTACGTTAGCGATGTGCAGTTGTCCAAGGGAACGATGGGAAGTTACCGATAGGTATTCTACCGATCGATATAGAGCAAGCGTGCTAGGGCCTCTGATACTGTATTTATTTATTTATTCTTTCTTTACATGGTACATATTATTGTTTTCATTTCAATTTTTAACTCACTAGGGTAAACATGTGTTAAGATTAAAATTTTTATAAAGTAATAAAATGTGATTAGGTGCTGCGTTGCGTTGTGTTGAATAATATTAGTTGAATAATTTAATAATATTAGTGTAGTAGTTACTGATATTTCTTATAATTATTGTATCATTCTGTTGAAGGAAATAACGTCAATAGCGTTGGACATGGATGGCATTTAGCTGATATTTATAATGGCTAGTTATATTATTCTAAAGTATAAGTGCGAGCACGCAGATTGAGAGAATATGAATTGCGATTGTGCCATTTTGGTTCGTTAGGCAGCCGTGTATCCGAAACTAGAGTTGAAGAATCACAAATGGCTCCTGAGCCGCGGCTTGCCGACCCCTGCCCTAGTTACATCCGCTGTACCACGCTAATACCGATACTTAGAGCTAAATCACGTTATTTAGAGCAAACTCACGGTAAATACAACCTCAAATACAACCTATTTCAGCACAAATAGGACTATAATGCAATAAATATTGTCAGCATTAGAAATTTATTTGGGCTCGAATGCGTGTCGAATGAGACGAATTTACTAAGACATTTTATCACTGGAGCCACACAGAGAATTATAAAAAAATCGCCTTGAGTGCTAGCCACTTTTCAAAATTAATTTTGAAAATTTCACACCCGCATTAAAAAAATCATTACTCCACATTGTGTATGTAAACATATAAAAAAATTACAGTGCTATACAGCCAATGAATTCACCTATATTTTACTAATTATCCTATATTTTTAAAATTGATAGAAAAATTATTAAAAAACTTTATTAATTTGTGCTTTAGTTATTTGAAGATTTGAAATTATATAGTGATATTTTTAATATCTACATTGGATATTGTTCTACGTTTTTATGTTCTTCAAATTCAAAGACAATCGATAAGACCACAGACATAACACTTTTTTTATCAACTATTTGATAGAATAAATTGCTGGCCATGAAAATGTTTAAAATAATTACAATAAATGTTAAAACAAAATATAAAACAGAATTACGTACTTCATCGAAACCGACTTTTGGCTTGGAAAAATTGCTAGCACGAAATTTACGAAGATGTGTGGTATGCAGCGTAAGGAAAGTAACGCTCTGAAAAGATCCAACCTGATTTGCTCATTGTGTAAAAAAGGACGGCACTGTGTTTGTGTCGTGTAGGTGTCTGCACTCTTGTAAATAAATCTTGTACATTTTCCATAATTTTCTTGTCAATAAATATGTAGTATTTAATTTCTGTGTTTTTATTATCGTAGTTTGAAACCTTCTGAATAAATTGTTAAAAAAAATTGAAAATTAGTGTATTGAAACAGAAACGGTAAGTGTTTTTCTTGTTTATATAAATTACCTATGAAAATGCACTTCTTTACTAACATATTTAGCATATTTTGACAAAATATTTATTCTAAGAGGGTTAAGTGGGCTAAGTCAGCCGCCCGCAGAATAGTTCCTTTATAGAAGCCGAGGCGCTGTCTGTCACACGACAAACTTGTCGTGTTTTCATCTCACCGAATTTGACGTAAATTGCCTAATTTTATCAGTGTGTGGACTATTACATTCTTCGAACATTGAGGATTGTCCATGTTACTAATAGATATAATCAATCTAGAGTAGTCTGGTAAGGGATGTTCAACGACAGCAAAGTTGGTAGTTATTTTTATGAAGAGTTCAGAATTCCAGCAAAACAAATACTATTTAAAATCAGTGTCCCCGAATATTATAGCACCATCCTGATTACAGTGGAAAACTTTATTAAAAACCCAAATAAAAATATTTTAGGTTCGTGAAATAAACTGCCGTTGTTGATATTTTCAAAGATCGCGATCTCCCAATGACAAAAGAAAGCATAGATAGAACATACATTTTGCTAAAGTTTCTGAAGTTCAGATACTTAAAAAAATATTTTTAGATAATTTTTAATTGTATGTAATTGTAGATTTTTGTAATTGTATGTCCCTATTTGTATAATAACTGAGCTTTTATAAGTTCTTACGTAAGTGCGAACATCTGTGAAAACCCAGTATAAATAAATAAATAACACTCAAGTAAAAACTAGTTTGGTTTTTAAAAGAAAAAATAAACATTCATCTATTAAAATCATAGACAATTCGTGTAATGCTGGTGGTATTTGCGCTTGCGACCTATATACGGATTATGTTCTTGACATTCCGGCCAGGCTGAGCTTAAAATCAGCTGATATACATGCCATAGACCTATAAAATTTGTTATTAAACGAAAAAATAAAATTCATAATTGGAACTAAGCCGTATAGTAAAGGAAGTTTTTTTTTTAAGGTTCCTTAGTACACGCGTACACGCAACGTCAACAAATTTCTACGCAACATTTTTTTAACACTTTTAAACGTTGCTACTCTGTAAGTCAGAATTTATGCCTATTATAAGAGACGTGTTCAGTTTCTATGGGAGATATCCGCTTCCTTTTCACACGAGACACGGGAAGTACCGACATAATAGAAACATTATTCATATAAGAAGACGCCTTGGAGGACAAATACTATTAGATAAAGGACGGAGAAATTGAGGCTGTCCGTGCCGGTAAATCTCTATTGGACGTTAAGTTATTGGAAAATCAATAACAATATATCAGACTTAAGCCGCTCTCGACATGAGGCCCATTACGAAGTGTTTTACGTGCCATCAATAAATACCACCACGTAGAAATTATGAAATTTCACAATCATTTAATGATATATTTTTAAGTTCCCCTCTGACTGATAATTTCATGTTTGACTGATCTTAGCGAAGTCCTGTTTTAATACAACCACTTTGCATTTCGTTTGTTTGTAAATTTTATTTTGTGTTCGGTATCTGGTCAATCCTGTGAAGATGATAGCCGTGTTTGATAGTACCTTTTTAGTCCACCGAGGGGTATAAGCATTGCAACTGTTGCGAGCAGTCAAGTCGGAGTAATCAATATCATATTTTATTATGTTCCAGTACTACTTTTCACAGAATTAGTAAAGTCTTCCAGTGCTCACGTTATATTTTTAAACCATATATTAATAAATAAATTAAACAGAACAATTTGTGTACACCACTACATATATTAATACTTTATTGAGATGCTTCTAATTTTGAACACAATTTATATTGTGTTTTCGATGGATTTTTAAAAAATTCAAGAAATAATCTTTTCATTTTAATATAAATAAAACAATTTTTCCTTAAAATCAATTTAGGATGGGTTTTTTTCACAGAATTTGAATAATTCCTTAAATTTCAAATTTAAAATTAAAGTTTTCTGAATGTATTTAAGTTTCACGGGCCGGTTGTTGCACAAACAAATAGGACTCTCACAAAACGTGTATATTTGTTTTAAATTTGATGAATTGTTCTAACTCTGCGAAACCACCCTTCCTAATAAGAGTTCTTCATCGTACTTCTTAATAAGAGTTCTTCAACAAATTTGAAAACTATATTTAGTTTTCAATAGTAATCAAACCTAAAAATGTGATTTTTTTCCTAACGAACGTACTAATTAACATAATTAAAAATATATGATTTTGGTTTTCTTTTTTTTCGAGTTAACAACACTAATTTTTAAAATAAATTTAAATGCAATTTTTAATGAAAATGTAGCTTTTGATATATCATGCATTTTTTTAATTCAAAAGTTTTGAAAAACTTGACACACTCTTTTGACACAGTCTCTCTTATACACTCAGGTTAAAATAGGCAGCGAACGGATTTCATTGTGGATTTCAATGATAGAAAGTCGTTTATTCTAATTTAGGCTAACATTAAATTGCATTGACATGTTTAATATAAATACTTTGATACAGTACAATTTCAAAATCACTAGTAAGAAACAATGGTGAGAAAATTGAAAAGAGAGAGATTTCCATGGTAGATTTATATTCGCCATTATTGGTATTAAACTCTGGAACAGCAACAGCAAAAATCTGCTCGAAAATGAACGACTCTGAGTAGACATCCCTCTTCTAAGATTGGGTCTTCTATAGACGAATGCGTCACTTCCGAAAGAAAAACATGTTTAATCCTGGGTAGTTTCCTAGGTAGTCCAAGCGTGCCAACAAGCATCCTTCGCTTGATGAAGCAAATATTTCGGCAATTATCAGTTCCCTTTAATTAAGTTAAGTTAAAAATGTAATGCCTTCAGCAATCTTTGTAAACGCGTACGTGGTTTTTTCGTTAGTTCCGACATTATATTTGAAAAAAATCTTTATTACCATACCAACCATTTTGTTTTTTCTTAAACTCAGATCAAAAAATCAAAAAAACACCCTCAGTCAGTTATCGTACATTCACGCCATCTGCCCTCTTGTAGCGCTCTTCAGGTCCCTCCACTTCCTTCCATAACCCGACACTAAAGTACCTACAAGACAACATATCGAACGAAATCGAACAATACCAGACCGCCCACAATATAAATTAGAAACACTCACATTTGTAAATTACTACTGTAGCGAAATAACCTTAAATTATTTGCCACAGAAGATGACTAAACAATTATTCCGGTTCTTGCATCGGGCTAGATCAGTCACTTTACCTTCCCCCCTGTCGTTACGTTTCTAGTTAATTGTAAAAGAATTTTTTTCTGTAAATATATTTGACTTGTATAATCACGTGTTTTTATTAACAAATATCATTTAATTACCAAACTACGATACATTATCAGCGGGGCAAACTTCACTCTTCAGGAAGCAGAATCGAACAACTTCTGAATCTGTAATAGTACCAGCAAAAGCCATTTCTTCCATTACTCTTCTTATTATCACACACAGCATCGTCAAAGATGGCACAAACCCTGAGGTCATTTTTTTCCTCAGGCCTTCTTGTGTGGAGCTAACGTAAAAAAATATAAATAAATCTCACATATAACTATACATCATTATAATTGGCAAAGATAAACCTTCACAACTTATAATCCAGGGGTAAGTAATTGTTGGAAGACATAAAAGGAAAAAGGAGAAGACGCTGAACTTTGTGGCTTCAAACCAGACTGGCACGAGTGTACTATCGTTGAGTTGTTATGGGGTTATACCCTATAGGATGAAAATTGTCCTGCTGAAGAGAAAACCTTTTATGTACTCATTTAGAATACATATACAAGTTTTATGCATAATATGACACTGATATCTTAAAGACATTTTCTCATTTTTTTCACAACAGTTGCAACTACTGTTTGCAAGCTTTCCAACAATCTTTTCTTTCATTCAAAGCTACACGGAGAATAATTTTATTCTTAAATACGATCATTTTATTCGTAAAAACGGTTGAAAACGGGACTGAAGTTCTCTTACCAACAAATTAAGAGGGTTTCAATGTTTATTGACGGAAACATGTAAGAATAATTTGTTGGTTTACGTAATTTCGTACGTATACCAATAATTTATTCTTAAATTTCGCCGCCAATAAACATTGAAACACTGTTAATTTGTTCGTAAGAACTTCAGCCCCGTTTGTAACCGTTTTTACGAATAAAATGATCGTATTTTAGAATAACATTTTTCTCCGTGTAATGAAGACGGGATAATTATATTTATTATTTTCCAAACTTATTAATATTTCTCTTCTTAATATTCATTTTATGATATTATACAGAGAAACATTTAATAACGTTGCGTATTTTATCCATTCTCGTAAACGTTCCCATTTCAGCGGTCTCTAATCCTGACATTGCTATAATTAATTGTTGTTATTATTACTGTAACGTCACATAAAGTACTACGGGGCAGATTCCTTAGGCTCAAGCCAAAAGCATTATATTATGCAACTGAGGATAGTTGCAGTGACTATATTATATAATGCAAATTAAATTGGTTTCGAGATAAAACCACTATGAAACTATATGTAATATAATTCATTTACGAAGTTCTCAATATTAGAATTTCACTTAGAAACCGTAGTCGCGTTTCAATGGAAAATCTGAATACGTATCCTTTTACGTCGATGCCTAAGGACAATTTTAATATTTGATCTATCCCCAAGTATGGAACTTAGTTGTGAAACTTTCAAAGTCCGCTTTGAGATGTAAATTCAACATCAGGAGAAATATCGAGCAAATAATATGCAATATTCTGTCGGCGCTCACGAAATAAAAGGTCGTAAACTTTGCGTGGATTTTCAATACTCTGCTACACAAGAAAATGAAGTGTTATTGAATGATAACTTTACCAAACTATCAGTTTAAAGATTATTGTTAAAAAAGTGCACTTATTTTTGGTTTGCGGTTTACATTATGTTCTTCTTGTTGTGGGAACTCTACTCTATCAATCTTCCAAACAAAAGATCTTCTCCGTATCTTAAAAACTTTTCACTGACGGATTTCCTTCAGTCACTTAAATCTTCTGGGGTCGAAACCATTGATCTTCCAATCCTGTTGTCATTATCAATGAACTGTATTGCAATAGTTAGCTATATTCTTCATACTTTTTTATCGATTAAATACTTTTAATGTTAACACTAATAACATTAGGTTTTTCATATTCTCGTTCACATAAAAATTACACTTAGAATTCGTGGAATAAAATGCGCTATGTTAGTGAGAGTTGAAGCTTCACAAAACAGAGCGCCAATTTCCAGGCAAAAAGAAAAATTGTTTATTTACTCATTTGAAGTACAAAATAAAATGTTTTCATTTGTTGTTGAATTACAATTTTTCTGTTTGACTTTGACGTTCAAAATAATTCCAAATAATTATTATTATTACGAATTATTTTTGACGGTCCAATTTGGTATAAATGAGCGTTTTGTTGTTTATATTTCGTTTTCAATAGGTACAATTCACAAGAGGACAAAACTTCACACAACTTACATCATATTTTTAAAATTTCTATTTTTTTTTTAATATATAGATATATATATATTTTTTTTAAAGAAAGACAAACATTCCCGGGTTACGAATAACCCAACAACATTTGAAAATCTCCTACTACCACCACACTACGCGGAAGATGTTGCTTGTATTGTGATGGAGGACTTAGCCAGCCGAGGAATCGAACACGGAACGCCTGGGTGGAACCCAAACGCTATGCCCACTCAACCACTGACCGGTCAAATTATTAACTCCACACAGGAGGCGCTGAGGAAAATAATTTCCCTCAAGGCCCATGTTATATTTGAAGATGCTGCGTGGAGGGTCTTTTTGATGAGACGAAGGACCTATCTTGAAGAGATCCGTGTTGTAGGAAGGAGAAAACACAGAGGCCGGCAAATCTTTCCATAGCCGAGCTGTTGAACTTAAGAACGAGTCGTAAAAACGACCCGTTCTCATGTGATAAATGTCAACCGTGTACATATGTTAAGCGCGCGTTTTGCGTGTTTCCCTACTATGCACCGGTGCCGAGGGGATCATGTGGCTCTAAAGATTGCAATCCGTTTGTTAAGACGGGAGAATCTATCAAACGGACTGCCATACATAGTTGATTTGCTTGATTGTCTCGAGTCTTCCTTAGTCATACCTCGGCGTCTTATTCAACCCACCAGCACGTGATAAGCTCCTAAAACTCATTTTCTGTCCATCAACCAGACACCTCCAAATCATCTAACCTACCTTTCTAAGTCTTATTCATATCGCTTACTTCGTTTCCATTCTCTCAACTTTCGTCAGTATGCTGAACTGCCACAAAAACAAATTCCGGACTGCCATGACCAGCTATGCTCCATTTTACATAAATATGTTCCTAATAAAACTCTTACCAGAATTGAGAATGATAGGAATTGTAAAGGGAAAGTTGCATAATTTTTCCTGAATTATACGTTTTCCATTCCCCTTTGTTGTATTTAATAAATTATATATAACCTCAAATTAGGGATGCTTTCAAGTATTCCCTCATTGTTTGCGACCAGACTCTTATTTGCTTTTTGCTCGGGGCCCCCTCTTTGAATGGATATGTTCACAATAATAAAGACGGTGACAGATCCCCATTCCGTCCCTGCCTGTATGAGACATTAAGTTCCTTTTTATTAAAACCCTTTTCAATCTGGCGACCCTTGCCCTTTGTGCGGGGAACATGGAAATTCTTTCAAACAAATAATACTCGTATAAAGCTGGGCCCTGAAAATTATATAGAGTAATATTCAGTCATCTAAGGCGGCTTTGGAAAAAAGGGGTATAAGTCATAATTAAATAAAATTGAATTGTCTTCTCTTACCGAATTTTTTCCCTGCCGCTTAACTCCATAAAATACACACATTATCCAATAACTCGCGTGACCTCTTTCATTTTTTTATGCAAATCTCATAAGGCCAGAGCTCACCAGTATATATTCATCAAATTCATCAAATTTTAATAGCAATCGGATAAATGTTAATTGCAATTAGTTATGAATAGTATATGAAGTAATTTCATAACGCCAGAGCTCACTATCCTATAACCATCCCGGGTATGCGCACATCATATTGCCAAGGTTTCATCGCAATCGGAATAACGGTATGGCCGCGCATACGACCACACAAACACACAAACATTATTTTTTATATATTAGACATGACGTCACACTCAACGAGGATAGAGTAAACTCAAATACCTCTCGTTCTCAAGAGTTTCTCCATGGAAATTTACAGTTTTCTAAATGGATATTGCGGGTCTATTTATTGGGTTAAAAATTTGGATGCGAGCTTTCTACTACGGTTTCGCGGTAGAATATTGAAATACTACCCTGAAGAAGGTTGTAGCGACACCAAGTCGGCATTAGGTATTATAAAAAAGGGTTTTTTTTATGTTAATAATATATAAAAGAACCTACAACTAATTGGAATGAAAAAAAACTGTTAAGTAGTTTATTCGGAGGAAAACTGTTGTCAATTTACACAAGACTTTTTGATTTTAGTCATCTCTTGAAAATGTATAATATTTTTTGTCCGACTATTATTAATAATGATTTTTTATTAATATTTTGTAGTGGACTCGTAAGAAGCACAACAGGATTATTTTTTAATATTCTTGAAGTTAAACAACACAAAACTGCGCTATTTATTTATTTATTTATTTATTCACGCCCTTAGAGCTTTTACAACAATCATAATACAAAAATAATAGATATTATGCTATATAGATGTTATGTTATTATATTAAGTACGATGAATTTGACTTCACTTTGGGCACATAGACAGACCAACGACATACTCATAGGTTTTCTTTTCGGTGCCTTCCAATATTTGACATTTTAATTATAATATTTTATTTTATTAGGTATATTTACAGGTTAATAACATCACTTACATTAAAAGAAAACCGTTTATAATAATTAGATTGTTACGTAATATTTAATGTTCACGTTGCGTACAAATAATAAATAAAAAAATCAAGAATTATTAATTCTTTTTAATAAGAACTAGATGATCAAATTTAATGGATACAAGTAAAATACAAAGAGTGTGCCAGTTTTGTGACTAGGTAATATAAAACAAAGAAAGGTTAAAAAAAATGAACTAAGAAACACAAAACGTTAAGCCAAAAAAAATTGTATTTAAAATACAAAAATAAAGGACATTTTTTTTAAATAATGAATATAAGTTAATTAGTAAAGAGGAAAGAGTTTAATTTGTCAAATTTCTGAATAGTTTAGGGTCTAGGGAGTCAATCAGATATAAATCGATAACTTTACAATATCGGATTGATAGCTGTAAATTTCGACGATTTATCAATTAGAGGCGATAGTACGTAGGTATAATAATTTTGTCGAAACGTCTTCCACTGGTCCGTGATTTTAAACATGTAAAAAACAGATAAATGTTCTAAATATGTTTAACTAATTTCAACTGAACACTCTGCCAATAAAAACTTTTTAAGAAGAGTCAAAACATTTTTTTTTATAAGAAAAACTGTCATTTTAACTTTTGAAGGTTATTCCCATCAATGTAATAAATATATCATTGAAGAAGAAGATTACGACAGTCTCATAATAGATCGCAGTGGCCCAATTGGTAGAGGTGTATGTCCCGGTAAGACGTAAGGTTCTGGGTTCGAGTCCCAGTTGCGACCATCATCTTTTATTATTTTTCTGTGTCTTGTTCATTTTCATATTTAAAAAAAAAAACGATTATTATTGTTATCTTCTTCTTCAATGATAGAGTTAAAACACACTGGAACAACCAGCCTTTTTTACAAACAAAAAAACGAATATACGCATCACAAAGTAAAGCGTAATTTATATTACAATGCAATAAATTTGCCATGAAAACGTTAGCATCATGCATCATTTCGAGAATAATACTTTTCATTCGTAATACTACTTTAAAATGTTCCGACTAGTTATTTTAGAAAGGGGATAATCCACATTTCCATATTAACGCATGGCACTATAACATCAGCTCGTATTATGAGTTTCATTTCTCGTCGCAACAATTTCCATATTTATCAGGGTTGCTACCAAAACTGAAAACAAGTAGAAAGTAAACAAACCCGTTGATAAACAAAATATTATTAACGCGCGTGGTGATGACGTATGGCGCGTGATAACTCGCGAGGTCCGGTGTCCCCACCTCTCCCCGCCTCTGGCCCTGCAGCCTGAAGCCAGTGGCGTGCGGGGCGTTTTCTAGTACTGAAACATACTTTTTTTTAATTGCTACTAACACCGTATTTTTGGGAGATCAACGGTTTACAAAAAAAAAAGTTAAATTCCTAAATGACGTAAACTTTTCCATTTTCATGTTTTCTCTTAAATATGATGGATTCCTAAATACGTCTGAAATATAACTTTTACTGTGATTTTATCCCGTTCCCTGTGTGAGTTATAGTGTCAATGTATTACATTAAGCAATGTCTTTTAGAATATTTCTACTTCCAGGAATCAATTCTATCAGGGCCTTCTGGCAGAAGAAAGGGGTTGGGTTATGTTCCTTTTTAGATGAAATTATCAAGGATAAATATAATTTATTTCGATAAAATTCTTATCCTCTCCAAACCTTGTACTTTCTCCGACTTCCCTGACTAATATTGTTTAATAGATGAGATTCTACACTTCCAACAACGATAGAATTTTTATTCGTTTGTTACGGATGTCCAATATTATTTGGAGCAAAAAATGTTCACGAAATCTTTGATCTTTCGAAATCAAAAAACCTCCACTTGTCATCACTGGTCATTCAGCCAAGAAACCGATGTTCATTTATGAGCTTGAAAAACATTGTTCAAATGGAAAAATTGCACGTTTTTTAAACATGAGCTTCAATAGACGGTTTTTGATGGCTTCAACAATGCTCTTGACTCCCAATCTGAAGATCGTGGGTTCGAATCTGGCGTGCGCAAATAAATTTATGTTTTTTCATAATTAATTGATTAAAAAATAATATATAGTATATTTGCGGCACGTTCCAGAGTGGAAGATACTATTAGTAACGCCCTGGTGTAAGACCACAATTCAGAATTTAAACGATGCTTGAAATGACTTTGGCCGTATTTGGTGACCAAATCTGAATGGCCAGGTACTTCCCCACCTTCGTCTCCCCCATCTCCTTCCCTTCCCCACTACCTTCAGCTTCACAACTTACCCCAATTGGGGATGCCATAGTCTCACTAGCTTCATACAGTTGGCTTTCTTGTGCAGTATTCGTATAAAAAAAAACAAACCCGGAAAGTGGTTAAGATTTGGTTAAAGTCATTTAAGTTCATTATTGAAAGAACACGCCAGCAAAAAGAAAATCGAACACTTTTGAGGTCTGTCTTTGCAATAATGGGATAATAATAGATTATTTTTTCACCAATTCATAAAACAATGCCCTTATTAAATTCAATATGTGAAATATTTAAAAAATTAAAATCATGCTTCCAAAATACCTTCTTTCATAAAACATCTCGAAAAAACTCATTCTATACTTTTGGCCACCTTTTTAGGCAAAGTGCTCCACTGTGCGGCATTTAATTATCACGATATCAAATCAAAAACCAAATACGTTTTTTTGTAACATAATGAATATGTGAATAAAATAAACTTGCTTACTCAAAATAAAATAAATTTAAAAAAAAATATTATACAATTTATATACACAAAACCACACACATTTTTTTACCTAGGATTGTTTTCGCAGTCTTTGATAACTACCATGAAAAATAAAAATCACTTCACGCCCCTGAAGCACGAAAGCTTGTGAAGTGGCAGCTGATTTATGGGGTCAACTGTTTTAATCTCGACAGTTTGTGCAGACCCTGTTCTCTGTCCCCTTTATTTAGGACTGGATTATACATAAGCGTTGTGTTGTGTTATGTTGTGTTGGTGTTGCGCCCTGACATGGGACAGCGCTCACTTCTCATTCCTGTCGCTGAAAATATTATTATCATACTTGTACCTGCTACACGCTTTATGATAATTCGTTTATTTGAGCTTGCGAAAAATACATTTTATGTGATGTGTTATTTCACTAATATAAAAAAATTTATATGAAGTTGCCATCAGTTCAAAAAAATGTGATATTTTTTTGTTGTATCTTTTTAAAAGTCTTTATCTCAAATACGAGGGACAGACGCTACTTAAAACAACGATTACTAAAATTGTTCCCACGAGAAAATATCTAACCCAATGGGTAATTTATTGTATTACAATGTTTACACACCAAATACATAAGTTTATACAGATATTATATTATACTAGCAGTGAAAAACCCGCTCCGTGGGTTTTCGTTCTGCTTCGCCCAGTTGTGTTGGTGACTATTTATAAAGCATCACCCTTTTGCAAAACTAACTACCATTATTAATATTAAACTACAGAATACTTATATTTAATAGGTAGATATATAATAGTAGACATTCTTACATTAATATCGTGAATAATGAGAGGAACATAAATCTTCTTAATATTGAATGAAAGCGAAAAATGTTTCCTCTTGTTCATACTTTTTTCCTTAAATATAGTGTTATAGATGGCGCCACTTCCGTTTGCAAAACGCGTATGGGCGAGATCTAAGTGTGTATAATACGGCAGCAGCTCCGTGGAAAAATTCACGTTCACGGACGGCTCAAAACGGTGTCCATACAGTGTGGCGTGGAGATTAACTCGGAGTCGGGTTCCTTAATTACCGTATTAATATACTCCGATGATGATATCAATTTTATTTCCAAGGGAAATATAATATGAAAACTTCACAATTATTTTACCTGATGGCGCCACTTCTGTTTGCAAAATGCGTATGGGCAAGATCTAAGTGTGTATATTACGACAGCAGCTCATTGGAAAAATGCACGTTCACGGACGGCTCAGAACGGTTTCCATACAGTGTGGCGTGGAGATTTACTCGGAGTCAGGTTCCTTAATTTGAACCGTACGGGCATTATCGTATTAATATACTCCGATTATGTGAAAGCAAACACTTTGTGGCTTGACATTATACCAAATGAAACAAATACTTTTAGTTTTTTGATACGTTTAGCGATATTCAATTTATTCTGATTTTATTGATTTGCGGAAATATTTTGACCTTCTGACAGAATATGGCCGAATCCTTAGGGGTTAAGAATCTTTTGACTTTAAATAGATTTGGGTTTAGTCTTACCCATTATATTAAAAACAATAAATAATTTCATAAATTAATTACTTACCAAATCTTTCCATCGATTTCGTGACACTATAATAACGACCATTTTTTTATGCGAACCAAAAAATACAGCTAAATACACAGGAATTTCCCACTTCTTCTTTGCGATTCCCACAATAATGACAGTTATGGCCCACTTTCGATAAAAATCTTCGATAAAAACAATCTGAATTTCAACAAAGTGACGTGTATTCGGTGAAATATTTACATTCAAACTGTAATGTTTTAGGATTCACACAGAGGTTGGAAAGGAGACTCTTAATAATACACTTTGTTTTTTAGTATAAAAAAAATTATTGACACCGAAATAATACAACCCAAAGAATTTAATTTCCCCCCAACTGAACTGATATGTGTTTCTTTCTAGATGGTTTGATGCAGAAGAGTTAATGCTAATAAATAATTTTACAAGAAATATATTGACTTCAGTTCTGTTGAGAGGAAAGGAAAGAGAGCCTGCCATCTATCTTAATAAACACAAACTATTTATTCTAAATCTTATGTTAAGTTCCAAGCAAGATCCAAACCCAATTTCACTTATGTTTAAATCTTCACTTAATTGCAATCATTAATTGCAAGCAATCACGGTCTAGTTTACCCTAACGAACTATGAATTTCTTTGAAAAGTTTGTAACGTGTAACGTGTAGCAGAATTTTGAACGGATGCAATCAATTGATTGATCAACTCGGGCACGTGATGTATCATGAGATAAATCACTTTTGTCGTGCGTGTCCATGAAAATGTAAAATATACTTTCTAAGCCTTGAAAACCTGAATAAATTATTGCTTAGTGTAAATTCATAATGAAAAGCAAGGCAATACAAAACACCAGGTTAGAGATGTTTGATGTACAAATTTTCACAACCGTTTTATATAAATTATACCTTTATTATGAGTACTTAAAACAAAAGTTTTATAATACAATTACTAGATCTTCCTAAACCTGCGACCTTGGGTTGCTAGTCTAGCTTTACCTCTCAACCACAGACGCCGTTAGTTGACAAAACACAAAGAGCCTAAAAATCGTCCGATACTCATTCTACTTCAAGCGCTAAGAAACTCATCATTGTTTTTAATTGATTCACCTACAATGCTTTACGTCTTAAAATATATAATAGTTAACTAAATATGGGTTTATAAATAAGTAAAATAAAAATAGATAATCTAACGATATATTTCAAATCAACTAGTTGTTGTGGAACCAAGTTTAAAATATTGTCAAATAAGGCCATATCGTTTAAATATTTGTTCCCAAGACTATGTAAACGATGTATTGCGAAATGCGAACTATGGTTGAAATACTCCGATAGTCATGATATCATGATGCAAGGGTGTGAAGATATCTACATACCATAGAAGCATTTTGATAATTGGCCTAGCATTGTTGTTTAACCCAACTAAACTAAGGTGACACGGCGATGAGCAAGGTCAACACTGCATCTCTGCAAGTCTAGCGTGGACAATCGATAAACCTATATCAATACGATATTGACCAAATCCGTCATCTATGGTCAGTTATCAATATTTGCGAACACGGTCAACGATTGATAATAGATATTCTGACGATCATCGCGCAACGGTTGATACATTTTATCGTCGCTTCCATAGTATCAGATAAATTTCATTCAACTGTCAATATTTTTTTAAATAATGTCTGTGCAAAACTATTGGCATATTTAATGAACGGATCGAACTAACCAAGCTCTTAATATTGGAAGAAGTCGTATATTCTATCAGTAAGTTAACGAGCCGTATAGACTTTTGTATTTCGAAGCCAATTATTTATGAAATTCTCGTAATTTATACTTCATGTTCCAATGACGCTTAAGAGCCATTGACCAGCGGTTGAGAACAAAAGTTTAAAATTGCTTGCAACTGTACAGGGAGGTTCCGATGAGAAAGACCGATTATTCCCCGTATCAATTTTTTTTAAATTAAAAATTTAATATCGATTTATTTCATTAAAAAATTGCTTTATTATATACCTACATTCAAGTAAGCAATAAAAATGCACGATGATAAATTATTAAATATCGTGTACTTTTTGTAAGTATTTGTTAATGATTAGTATTTAAAATTATTCAGTAATGTCTAAACAAAATAAGTGTGTAAAAAAAACTAAAATATTATAGTTTTGCAGATCTTAAATAAATAGAATAACTGAGACATTTTCGTCACAAAACACATTCTCGGATTAATTTTTTTATAAGTTTAATTTAACTAAAATTAAAACTCTGAACAATGTGTTTACTAGATTATTTATTGATTTATTTTGATATGATTTGAAATTGGTGTTGTACGAGTATAATACAATATTGTATAATATAATTGAATAAATCTGCCAAAGCTCCGCTCTTTGTAAAACAAATGTGATGGCCCGCACACTTCACAATCACACAAAACCCCGTTGTCAATGGTAACGCAAGCGGTGACTCGCGTTTTGCACTGCTGATTGCCGCGGCTGGCTGTTGCTAGTTGCCAGCTGTCAGCTGATTGTTCTTCGTCTATGGTTAAACAAGCTTTTTCACCAATCAAGACATAGAAACCAGCTGGTTTTACAATTTTTTGTATTTCTTGGGCATTAACTATGTAACAATTTCTAGACATTTGAAGAGTTTTAATTTTCAATGTACTATCGTTACTTAAATTTTAATTTTTATGCTACCGTTTCGACACATCCGTGTCATTCACTAAGTTTGCTAGTGAATGACACGGATGTGTCGAAACCGGTAGCATAAAAATTAAAATTTAAGTAACGATAGTACATTGAAAATTAAAACTCTTCAAAACAAAACAGCTGGTTTTAGTTTGTTTTCAGTTGCCTCGTCAGCGGAGCGCCTAACGGTATAACCTTAGTATATTAAAAATAAATTAGTTTATCAAGATTTAAAAAGTGCATTTACCAGATTAAATAATAATCTTTCAAAATCAATTAAATCAATACGTAATATCAATACAATAAAGTCAATACGTCTAGAATTTGATTTAAAATTGACCAATTTCCGGTATTCTCTGGTAATACCCACTTATAATGCATCAATTGACGCGATCAATTTATTCCGTTCAGTCGTTGAAAAACGAAAATGGTTGAAATGTGACTAAAGTACTTATTAACTAATTTAGAATCAAAAAGTAAATGCAGTTTGCCATTTAGATTATATTTAGGTTTGTATTTCAATTGAACATTGCAAACTTTATTACTATTTTGACGTAATTGATTGTGTTTGATGCTTTGGAAAATTAGTTCGTCTTCTTATCCCTGTCAACATCGGTTTGTCTGTAAACAGTGTAACCAAGCCTAGGTATATCGAAATAAAAATGGTCGATTTTCCAAAGTTATCGATTTATCTGTGCTTGACTCCTTGGACATACTGAACTGTAGGTAGACAACATAACATCAACAGTAGAGTACAGGTTGCAAATAATGCATTATCTATTACGACTCATATGGTCTGTACTTTTATTGCCGTCTTTGATATAAAATACAAATTTAAAAAAAAAAATACAAGTACTCATGACGCGATAGCAAAAATAACCAACTATTTATATACGGCTCTAGATTCCAATAAAAAAGCTATGGGAATATTTATAGACCTTAAAAAAGCTTTCGACAGCATATCACATAAAAAAATAATAATTAAATTAAAGTCAATACGAATTAGTGGAAAAGTATTAGCATGTATAACTAGTTATTTAGGGCAACAGTGAGAGCTTTCCTATTCTGTAACGTGCCGCAAATATATATATAATGATATTTTCCTTGTGATTTGGACACTATCAATTAAAACACAATTTAGTTTCTCTGTAAGGAAAAAAATGACGTTTTATGTTATTAATTGTATTATCGATTCCTTAATAACAATCACGATAGTAATTACTTATTGAAATTAATCTTATCATTAATGAATAATAAAGCAGACATGATAAATAAGCAGCAATTTTTTATAAACCCTCTTTTGAACCCTTTCCCACTTAACCGGTCTTTCCCTGCTAATGAATTAGAAATCCCTAATTGCAATAAACTTCCCCCGCCCTTACCCCTTCCCCTTCCTTCTAGCCTTTCCTCCCATATGTGATTTATATTTAATTTTTAAGTTCAGTATACATTTGATCCAGAAGATGTGAACATTGTTCATGAAACATGTAGATTGTATATTAATAAAAGTGATGTATACAAGTTATTTAGTCTTTTCATTAAAATAAATAATGACATCACAAAGTGAAAACCATTCCGAAGAAGTTTTCTTCGAAAAATTAATCTTATCAATTTGCTTTGTCATAACCCATAGATTATTTTTACTGTAGTTTTAATAATCCATAGATTATAAAATATCAGACAATCTCGGCGTTGTTTTAAATGAAATAAAATTATATTTTTCTTTACAAATATAAATATTATTTTAAATTAATAAATTGTGATATGGCACAAATTAAACAAATAAAAGTGACGTAAACAAAGTTATTTAGTCTTTTCATTAAAATAAATAATGACATCACAAAGTGAAAACCATTCCGAAGAAGTTTTCTTCGAAAAATTAATCTTATCAATTTGCTTTGTCATAACCCATAGATTATTTTTACTGTAGTTTTAATAATCCATAGATTATAAAATATCAGACAATCTCGGCGTTGTTTTAAATGAAATAAAATTATATTTTTCTTTACAAATATAAATATTATTTTAAATTAATAAATTGTGATATGGCACAAATTAAACAAATAAAAGTGACGTAAACAAAGTTATTTAGTCTTTTCATTAAAATAAATAATGACATCACAAAGTGAAAACCATTCCGAAGAAGTTTTCTTCGAAAAATTAATCTTATCAATTTGCTTTGTCATAACCCATAGATTATTTTTACTGTAGTTTTAATAATCCATAGATTATAAAATATCAGACAATCTCGGCATTGTTTTAAATTAAATAAAATTATATTTTTCTTTACAAATATAAATATTATTTTAAATTTACGTGATCTCCGGATTGTATGCCGAAAGCTTTACCCCTCGGCCACGGAGGTATGAAGCTATTTAATGGAACTTTTGCCTACTTTTACGCAGAATCCTTCGGTGGGTACATCAACCCTAAAAATGTACTATGTACAGTATGTAAATTCTAACATTAACCTTTCAAATATGTAGCGCAGAGGGGAGGCAAGATCCCCAAAGTAACTTTTCCTTGACACTTCTAGTGTTACAACTTCGAATATCAAACAACCAAACAGCTTTTCTGGGGCAAAATTGCCAATTTTATAAATATTCGACTTGAGTGACAATTCACATAGAAATTTCACTTTGAGTGCTATGAAAAAATTCCGCATACTGCGGATACGCACGAAAACAAAGGCAGAATTTAATTTCGTTTTTTAACCGAGGGAATTTTTCATATCCATGTATGAATGATATAACAAAAGCAGCGAAGCTTTTGTGACGTATATAGGAAATGACGTATACAGGACGCATTGTAGGCGTATAATCGTGTAAGTGAAATTTGAAAAGAAATATTATGTGGCATTAAATCAAGACGACACAATACTCTAAAATAAAATCGTAATCTTAACGACATAATTGAAGTCCTATGGTCGAATTGTCCTAGCGGACCAAGAAAATTGATATTTCTGGGGGGTATATTTTAATTAATTCTGATGAACGTTTTGCTATCACAGTTTGTTTTAGACTGAATACCTCGGTACGTTACTAATTCATCATCTAGAAAATTAAAATCTGGTACTTACCGTTAATGTGATAGATAAAAAATATTATTCAATTTTATCAAACCGGCAAATATTTTAATGTTAAGGTAGGACTACTTTAATTAATCTTTAAAAAAAAAATATATATATATATATTACAGTTACGAATTCGATGTTTCGAACATCTCAGGGCATTAAATGGCAATAGCGAATCTGAGTTCGAAGATCGTTTATTAAAAAATGATCATACTTTTGACAAAACTTAGGACTTAAAATACTATATACGGGTTATAAGGCATCGTAGATTAATAATTTAGAGATTTTAGAAACAAGAAAAAATATTAATAATAAAGCAGACATAATTAATAAGCAACAAAATTTTATAAATCCTCTTTCGAACATTTTCCCACTTAACGGGTCTTTCCATTCTAATGACTTTGAAATCCTTAATTATAATAAACTTCCCCCACTTTTACCTCTTCCCCTTCCTTCTACCCCTTCTTCCAATTATAATCTATATTTAATTTTTAACGTTAGTGTACATTTAATCCTAATGATATGAACATCGTTCACGAAACGTATTGAATGTGTATAAATAAAAGTGATGTAAACAAAGTTATTTGTCTTTTTATTAAAATAAATAATGGCATCACAAAGTGAAAACCTTTCTAAAGAAGTTTTCTTTGAAAAATTAAAGATTTAGTAATTGTACTGGGCGTTAAAACTAACGTTCAATCAACGCATCGCAAATAAATTTTATTTTATTGATTTGTGTTATTTCACAATTAATTATTTAAAATAATATATATTTTTATTTTTTACTTTTTAAAGAGTAAAACCTCAAATTATAATATTTTAATCAATGAAGATAATATTAGCGAAAGTCAATCGAATATCCGAAACAAACATACATAAAGATAGCAGGCAATAAAAATATGCGTTAAGAAAAATGAAAATAATGTTGGTGGTTTTCAGTCGAAGTCTAATATTATCTTCATTAATTACAATATTAAAATAATATATAGTATATTTGAGGCACGTTCCAGAGTGGAAGATACTCTTAGTATCGCCCTGGTGTAAGACCATCATTCAGAATTGAAACGTTGCTTGAAATGGCTTTAGCCGTGTTTAGTGACTAGATCTGAATAGCCAGGTACTTCCCCACCTTCATCTTCCTCGTCTCCTTCCCTTTCCCACTTACCTTCAGCCTCATAACATACCCCAATTGGGGATGCCATAGTCTCACTGGCTCCAGACGGGAGCAGTTGCGACTCTTGTGAGGTATTCACTATAAAAAATAAAATAAAAATTGTATGTCGAAGGACCTTGTAATGTGTGTGTGTAATGCGACCACTGCATAAGTAGAAAATATGCACATATAAAGAAGAGTATCGAAAGGACTTACTGAACCTGTGGCATTTTCTTCTCTTTGCTGGTTCAACATGCACTTTATTTATTTATTTATACTGGTTTTACAGATGTTCTCTCACTTGCGTGAGAACAATCCAGTTACAATACTCATTTAATAACTTTATAGCGGTAATATTTTATTACGGTATTTTTCTTTTCTGCGGCGGTGAATAGCGAAAGTGTGGAATAAAAAATGCAACCGTTCACGCGATGAAGGACGGTTATTGACTGAATGTGGGTAATGGAAAGAAATGACAGATTTATAGGGAAGGGTAGGAAGAAAATGTGACAATACTAGCTACAAGTACTCCAGTTCAATTATGTCTATATATATGTAGGTAAGTGAAGGTGAGTATTGGGAAAATACCCAACCACATCAAATATTTTAGTTTTTTTTATTGTAAGATCATCTAATCTAAACTTTTCAAGAACTCTAACAGCCATTATATTTAATTATATTTAATTCCTTAATCCTTAATAAGTTCATGAGCACGGGTCAGCAGTCTGGAATCCGTGTATTAATAGACTCGAATTACAAAGAAAATTGTCGCGGATTTTATTTATTTATTTATTTATTTATTTATATTTAAAGCAATACATGTTTCGATTAATTACAGTGAAGAGTTAGAAGTGAATAAAATAAAGGTAAGTAACAGAAAATATAAAGACACATAATATAGGTTAGATAAAATATGAGTTGACAAAATGTAGGTAATACAGAATATAAATAAAGTAAAAATAGATGGGCTGCCAATATCCTCCAAATCAATATTAATAGGAATTAATAAAAATGTATAAAATATTATTATTATTATTATTTTGTCGTATAGATCAGGCATTATTGCACTACGATCAAGTTAATGCACTTTACCCCCGGACAACAAGTACATTTCCTACATATTCTCTGTAAACAGTGTTGTGGCGGCAGACATTCAATACACATCGATTTTGCTTACAATAATATTATAAACGGTGAATGTATGGGAGCACCGTTACAGAACTGTCAAATTGTTATTTTTTGGTGAATATGCAAATGTGAACGCAAGCAGACGCATTAGACTAAATAGATCGATATCTAAATACTATTTTTTTTTGAAATCCATACAGGCATGTCCTATAAATGTCCTGTTTGTGTCTCAAAGAAATAAATAAACATAAACACAACACTCAAGAAACGTAATATCTAAATATAAACTTCTCTAAAATAAGAAACGATGAATATTCTGTCTCGGGATAAAAGAACGATGTTAATTAAAACCCAAACATCAGATGCCATACTCCCGGAGATCAAACGATGATTTTTTTGGGAAATGTTTTGTGCACGAACATGAATTTACAATATTAATGAAATTCAAAACAATTACATTTTTCCATAAAATAAACAAATACGTTTTTATGAATACACTAGCTCATTTAATCGTGGGATACGTAAATCTAGTTAGTTGGTAAATAAATCTATTTTTACCTGTCAAGATTTACCCAAAATTAATAAAATAAATAATATTTGAAATAAGAATTAAAATATGTTCCTGATAAAAAAAATTGTATAACATAGGTAGGTACTTTGCCGCTTGTCTGAATTCTTCACACATCTGTTTCAATTTTGAAAATGGCAAACAAAACACTTTTCTGTCACAATATTATATTACAGGTAGGTTACCTTATCGCTTTTCTGAATTCTTGAAACAATCAGTTAAAATTTTGAAAATCACAATTAAGTTATCAATTTTAAAATCACAATACAAATCTAGAAGCCACAGAACAATTAAAATGTTCACCTCTAAGAAAACCAAAGGTTCCGTCCGAATTTGAAAAATAAAATTATGAAACTTCGTGAATATTTTATGAACTTCAGATGAAACGACAAAAATGTGAGGTAATAATAATGTTATTCTTGAATTTGGCATTCTCAGACTATAAAAATATTACCAATTATTATTTAGGCTACTGGCATTATACCTAGCTCTCTCATTAAAAATTTAGACGTATTAGGTTTGTCAAAGAATATATATAAAAATCCAAAAATCAGTCATTTTAAATACATGCAGCATTACGAAAGATTTTTTAAATATTTATATTGAGGGATCAGTGGGATTTATCGGCCCAATTAGGAATTCCACTGAGCCGAATCCTCTGATATGAAAATATCTGGAATCGGTGAATTATTTTCCCATTGGTACTCTGGTAGGTTAACATGTTTGTTCTTGAATAGTTTTGTATTAATTATACTTATGAAATGCACTTGCATAGCGTGGATTTACTAGATGATCATTTGTGGAAAAGTGTGTGAAAGGGTTAAGTTTTTTCCTGTGGGGAAAATTTAACCCGGACATAAAGTCTGGTGTAGAAACAAAAAAACAAAATGGGTGATTTTTCGGTATCAGTAATTTTATTTCAGTGTTTAGACAAAAAAACTTAAAGTGAGCCATTTTTAAAACTTGTTTATCTTTGCATTCAACATTTTAATATTTAAAAAGTATATGTTTGTTTCCACCAATAAAATTTGAAATTGTTTCATTACTTTTCAAAAACAATGTAAGAAATATGAGATTAATTAGGATTTTATTTTAAAATGGAACTACTCCGCAATCTGACAGAATGATAGAAGACTGTGGGGATGTACATGTCTATACTAATAAAGCACCAATTTGGAAGGCGGGTATGGGTACCGCCGCCCCGGGAACCATTTATTGGACGACCAACACCTCTGCCACAGGTCACCCCAAGTGGTTCGCCACGTTTGGTGACTTAGCAGGGGTGCCCGGGTTCATGGGGTTAGATTTGTCCGGGTCTTGGGGGCGGATGCGTCTGCTGACCATCTGCGTGGCAAGCCGGATCGGGAGAGACTGGTTTAGGGAGACCTTTTGATCTCTCCAGCCGGACCCTCTCGACCCATCGCCTTGCACCTAAGTGGGAGGGATGGCTTCACACAACTATCACTCCTGGACATATTTATCCCCAGATTCCTACCCACCCCTCAAACCTTTTTCCTTCCCAGGTCTTCCTCTCCTTCCTTTCCCTTAAAAAAACCCTCCACACAGCATCTTCAAAGATGACATAGGCCCTGAGGGAATTTTTCCCTCAGGGCCTCCTGTGTGGAGCTAATGTAAAAAAAAAAAAAATAGCATTTCCTTTTTTACAATGGATACCCACCTATGTACTAATAACATAACAAAACTACAAATAATATGTTAACACTACAAAAAAGACGCACATTGTCGGATCTATTGTTTCTGTATAACCTGCTTAATAATAATATTGATAGTCCCGAATTACTATCCGTCATTGGTTTAAATGCTCCAATGAGGCGTACCAGGCACACTTCTCTTCTTCATATAGAAGCCCACAACACCAATGCAGCAAATAACTCACCAATCACTCGCGCAATCACAACCTATACCCATTATGAAAAATTATTACAATTAGACATTTTTCACGATTCATTGCGAACATACAAAACAAAATTATTAAATTTCTTATCATTTTATTAAACTTTTTGAGCAAATAATTTTTGATTTTAAAATGTAAAATTTTCTCCACCCATACTCTTTCATTTATGTTTTATTAGTCAACCAATGTTTGATTCTTTTCATTAGTTTTGTAGATTGCACTGAACAACCAAAAACATTTATAATTTAAAACACTGGATCAGTAACCTAGCGACAGCTAATATAACAAAAGACAACGATCGGAAGGCCGTTCTGTTGTGCGCGTCACCTTGGTTGGTTGTGTTTAATTATCTACACATTTATCCTTCTGAATAGTTCCTGATAATTAACTTGATTATCAAATGTAAAAATATCATTTAAATAAAAGAGTGAATCCAATGATGTTGTATCATTAAAATGGTGACCACCAGACCTTCCACGCAATTAGACACAATTATACGAAAAATTTCTTTTTAAATTTCCGCACCACAACAAACCAGTCAGAACGACCGACGCATAGGATCCTGAGGCCAGAGAAATCGAAAATGGCGATTTAATTAGGGACCATCATCGCACATGGAGACCATGGCTGCACAGGTGAACGAGTTTTGCTGACACTACATAGAGACTAACAAAGCAGCGGAGCTTCACATCACGGAAACTTCATGACGCAGTATCCAATCGCAGCAGAGCTTCACATCACGGAGACTTCATGACGCAGTACCCAATCGCAGCGGAGCTTCACAACAAGGAGACTTCATGACGCAGTACCCAATCGCAGCGAATCTATCTTCACGAGAGACGTTTGGCTGAGAAAAAAACATCACCACAGACAGCAGACCATTAGGAATTCGTTTCAAGTCAAGTAAATGTTTAAACAAAAGACTATTATTTTTACATAACCTAATTTCAAAATTTAAAATTTGAATTTAATGCTAGTGATTATTATCTGTTTTGAGAAATTATTCTATTATTAAAAAATAATTTGAAATAATTTAACACTAATAAAAATGTTCTAAAATTAGTAGATTTTCAAAAGGTTTGCGCCTAAGATAATATCACACGTATCTGACTTATGATTTATATAAAAATGCATAGATGGTACCCCAAATCAGTTTGATAAATTATCGATAATTTTAAATATGTATATTTTAATATGGTTTAATTTAATGTTTTTTCGAATTTTTTGCTGATGAATATTTTTTTAAAGTAACCGCCTTATATGCGTTGAATTGTCAATATCTGAAATAATGCCATGACAACTGAGGAAAATATTCTCATCTCGAAGCAAACAGCGGAATCCAGTTTACAAACATCAAGCAACAAGATAATTACAGATTCAATTACAATGGAATCATCAAGCGGAACTAGTAATGAATCAAACATCCACCATGTCTCAGTCAGATTACCACCATGTTGGAAAGAAAACATATCGCTATGGTTCGTTCAAGCCGAATCTCAATTTTCAAACTCACGTATTAAAGAAGACTTTACAAAATACAATATCATCATCGCAGCACTCGATTCACAAACCTTACAATGTGTTAGTGATATTGTCACGAAGCCACCTGAATCAGACAAATATTTAAAACTGAAAACTGCACTTATCGACAGACTACAAGATTCTGCTGAAAAAAGACTTACACGACTTTTAACGGGCATTCAACTGGAAGATCGAAAGCCCTCCGGACTTCTTCGGTATATGATGGAGCTAGCTGGACCCACATTAGCAGAGAGTGCAATAGTACGTACACTCTGGCTACAGCGTCTACCCCAACATGTCCAGGCAATCCTGTCAGCTCTTCCTGATAACAACACAAACCAACTGGCATTAGCTGCCGACAAAATCACAGATGTTTATACATCAACAGAATGTGGTGCAATGGATCAACATAACAAACCCAGCACATCAAGATCCGAGAAAATAGAAAATTCAATATTATTTCAGCTACAAAAACAAATTTCTGAGCTAACACACGAAGTGTCACAATTGAAAATATCTCAAAATAACAGTTTTTCAACCTTCCGAGAACGGCGAAATCAGAGCCCTCGTCGAAATAAATCATATCAGAATTCATCTCGAGAGAATCCTGCTAGAAGACCGAGGTCTGGGTCTCGCGGTCGATCACCTAGAAGAGATCCTGATGGATATTGTTATTTCCACAGACGGTTTGGAGAACATGCATACAAATGCTACGAACCTTGTACTTTTAAACCGAAGAATTCGGAAAACGACAGCGGAACCTCTCAGTAGGGACATGTGAGATTCCGAGTAACACATGTCGTCTCTTCGTATACGATCTGCAAACTCGACAAAAATTCTTGGTGGACACTGGCGCGGACGTTTCAGTAATGCCTAGAAAACCGTCATATAACAAAAATAATATCACTTCCGACAACTGCCCAACTACATTGTATGGAGCCAATGGAAACCCCATCAAGACTTATGGCACGAGAACAGTCGAACTCGACTTTGGACTACGCCGTGCGTTGAAATGGCGTTTCATTATTGCTGACGTATCAAGACCAATTCTAGGTGCAGATTTTATCCACCATTTTAACCTAACGGTAAACTTACGAAAGGCAACAATCACAGATCAATCAACAAAATTAATGATCAAAGGAACAACGTATAAAGGACCTACATCTGGTATCTCTACAATTTCCTCGTCACAGAAATTTCGTGACATCTTGAGCAAATACCCTACATTAATGAGGCCTAATATGAAAATACCCGATACAAAAAAACACTCTGTGACTCACTGCATCGAAACAAAAGGACCACCTGTCACGGAACGTGCCCGAAGACTTTCACCAGCCCTATTAGAGGCAGTGAAAAAAGAATTTAAGTATCTGATGGAACAAGGGATTTGCAGGCCATCAAAAAGCAATTGGGCCAGCCCTTTACACATGGTGAAGAAAAGCAACGGAGAGTGGCGTCCTGTTGGCGATTATCGACGCTTGAACGCTAAAACGATCCCGGACAAATACCCTATATCTCAACTACAAGATTTTGCACACAAACTTTCAAATGCAAAAATCTTTAGTACCATAGATATGACCAGAGCATATCATCAAATTCCAGTTGAACCAGAAGATGTACAAAAAACAGCCATCATCACACCGTTTGGATTATTTGAGTTTACATCCATGCAATTCGGTTTATCTAACGCAGCACAAAGCTTCCAACGTTTCATGCACGCGGTAACTAGAGACTTGGATTTTTGCTTTGTATACATAGATGACATTCTGATTGCTTCTGAAAATGAAGAAGAACATAAAATACATTTAGATTCTTTACTTAAACGCCTGGCTGAATATGACCTAGTAATAAACATAAACAAATGTCATTTTGGCGAACCTACAGTCAACTTCTTGGGTCACACAATTACCCAAAATGGAATGTCACCTATTAAAGAAAAAGTTGAAGCCGTCATAAATTTTCCATTACCTAAAACAGCAAAGGAATTGCGACGATTTTTAGGAATGTTGAATTATTACCGAAGATTCCTTCCCAATGCAATTAACACTCAAACAAAATTATTCGACTGCATTGCTGGTTACAAGAAAAATGACAAGAGAATATTGGTTTGGAATCAAGAACTGACGGAAGCATTTGAGGAATGCAAACAAAACCTAGCGACCGTGGCTTTACTTGCACATCCAAATCCCAATGCAAAAATAGCTATAATGGTAGACGCCAGTGACGTAGCTATGGGAGCCTCACTACAACAGTCCAACAGAAACGCTTGGGAACCGCTAGGATTCTTTTCAAAAAAATTCACACCCGCGCAACGAAAGTATAGTACTTTTGACCGTGAACTTACTGGTGTTTATGAAGCGGTAAAATACTTTAGAAATCATATTGAAGGACGGAATTTCATAATTTACACGGATCATAAACCAATCACCTTCGCTTTTAACAAGAAACGTGCCTCTAGCTCTCCACGCCAGGAAAGACAGTTAGATTATATAGCACAATTTTCAACGGACATTAGACATATTTCAGGACAACTCAACACAGTAGCTGACGCACTATCTAGAATAGAGGAGATTAATTGTCCTACTTCTATTGACTATAGGCAGATGGGAAAAGCGCAGTGTCAAGATGACGAATTTATGAAGGCAAAAGATGACACCGCCCTCGCCTTACGTCAAATGGTGATGCCTGGTACTGAAACTTCAGTATGGTGCGACATATCAACAGGTCACGTCAGACCGTTTGTACCTGCTTGCATGCGAAATCAAGTAATTGAAAGTGTACATAATGTTTGCCACCCTGGCATCTCGGGAACAACAAAGACAATTAAACAAAGATTTGTTTGGTCTAACATGGCAAAGGACATAAAAAACTTTGTCAAACAATGCATTCATTGTCAAAAAGCTAAGGTTTCTCGACACACTGTTGCGCCATTAGCAACGTATATATTACCAGAGGATCGATTTCGCAATGTACATATCGATCTAGTTGGACCCCTTCAGAAGTGCAATGAGTACCAGTATATACTAACAATGATTGATAGATTTACTCGATGGCCCGAAGCAATCCCCCTGAAAGACATGACAGCGGAAACAGTCGCCACTGCACTCACAACCCATTGGATTGCTCGTCACGGAACCCCTGACAGCATAGTAACCGATCAAGGTCGTCAATTTGAGAGTCATCTCTTCAAAAAACTCACAGAAAAGTTTGGAATTAAACACTTGAGAACCACAGCGTATCATCCACAAGCCAACGGCATGATTGAAAGATGGCATCGTACTTTAAAAGCATCTCTTATGGCATGTGGAGACCAGAATTGGGTTGAAAACCTTCCACTCGTTTTACTAGGCCTGAGAGCGACAGTGCGTGAAGATCTAAAATGCTCACCAGCTGAATTAACTTACGGTAGAACTCTAAAATTACCTTGCGATTTCTTCACAGCAACTCCTCGAGAAGAACCCGATACATACGTCGGACGTCTCCAAAGAAAGTTCGAAGATATCAAATCAACTCCGGCCAGTATCCATGGTACAGGAAAATTCTTCGTTCATAAGGATCTACCTACTACTACACATGTTTTTCTCAGAACCGATGGTGGAAGAAAACCACTCCAAAATCCATATGAAGGTCCATACAAAGTTGAAGAACGTGATGAGAAAACATTCGTTATTACCGTAAAAGGAAAACCAAAACGCGTCACGATAGATCGTCTAAAGCCTGCTTTTGTTCCTGTAGAAAAAAATGTTCCAATTTCTACAATTGTACCTAAACCACTTCCCGAAATTAACAGAACCACAAGATCTGGTCGAAAAGTTCATTTTCCAGACAGATTGGGACAGTTCAAAACATAAAAAAGCATTATTATTTTTTACGATTATAATTATCTTCTCTAAATCATACAAAAAAAAAAAAAATATTAAAAAATCTCAGAGATATATTAATGTTACTAAACAAACTTTGTATCTAAACTAAAAAATAAGTTTTTAAATCATATACCTACTGTGAAAATATGTTTACTTTTAGTTATTTTAACCATGATCATTCAGATATATAATGGCACTCACATCTGATTGAACATGTCGTTGAAATTTCTTATTTATATTATGTAATAATTCTTTTCAAGTGTTTACGGAGACGCGTGAATGTTTAAATATAATAAAATGTATTATATTTATTTATTAAAATAACAGCGATAAGTTTTAATGAAAACAAATATGTCTACTCTGGATGATACTCTACCCAGTCTAATTTACTGTAATTACAAAAAACTCAATAAATATGTTGAGTTCATCAATAACGCACTCCAGTAAACAGTTTAAAAAAAAAAAAAAAAAAATTTAATTATCAAACGCTTTGTAAAATTTATAGCGTCTCATAAACATGTACCTTACTTTTAAGAAATACTAATATATAAGTTTTATTGAATCCAGTTATTTTTAGATATACAATATTGTGTCATAGTCACAGTTACTTTGAACACTTATTCCAAACGAAATGTTTGTAGATGAAAACATTTGTTTTTAAAATATAGATACATAAATAAATCTAGTCGAAGCATTCTCCTAGACATAATTTTTTAAACTTAAGTTAAAAAATACTACTTTTTTTTACCATATAGATATTTGAAGATACCATACTTATAGTTCTGTATTCATGTTTTACAACTATTTGAGTTTTTAATTTAGAATTTTTTATTATTTTCATATATATGGTTGGGCCACAAAATATTAAGCGACATGTTTGTGTAATGTGCCCTACAAAGCATGGTCAATTTTGCCCTTATATCGTTTAACAACTGGAGGGGAAGTGTGTAGATTGCACTGAACAACCAAAAACATTTATAATTTAAAACACTGGATCAGTAACCTAGCGACAGCTAATATAACAAAAGACAACGATCGGAAGGCCGTTCTGTTGTGCGCGTCACCTTGGTTGGTTGTGTTTAATTATCTACACATTTATCCTTCTGAATAGTTCCTGATAATTAACTTGATTATCAAATGTAAAAATATCATTTAAATAAAAGAGTGAATCCAATGATGTTGTATCATTAAAGTTTCATCATAATATAGTTTTAAAACCCAGGCGAAATTACCTATTGATATTTTACAGATTTACGTAATAGGTACAAAACCATGTAATTTATTTAAAATACCTTACAACTTATATTTAATGTACTGTGTAAATCTTATAAACAAATAAATAAATAAATAAACATGTGTCCTAGATTTCAAATGATCTTCCAAGAATTTATTTAGCGAAACCAACGTGATTATTTGCGACACATTATAACGTGGTGTATAAGTGACGCCATGAAAACGTGTCACAGTCAATCCTCGTTAGTGTACTACACCCTTCGCTTCCCGGAAACACCCTACCAGCGCCGGGTACCGAGTCGAGTTTTAATCCGTCCTATTAATGTTAATTGGGTACTTATAAATATTAATCGCGTATTTAATTAGGCGATCTCATTATGTTAAGTAGATAGCTTCCTAGTTCATACTTTAGGATTAAATTTAAGGATTTGCTGGTGTTTAGAAAATAGAACCTACTTAAATATTCCATAATAACATTTTCAAATTTCAGGAGGTTCTGAACGTGCTGAAATATAAGAGATTGCTTTTAATGCTTTTTGCTTACATTAGCTCCACACACGAGGCCATGAGGAAAATATCCCTTATGACCTATGTCATCTTTAGGGATGCTGTGAGGAGGATATTTTTATGGAAAGGAAGGAAAGAAAGTTCCAGCAAGGAAAAGGGGATGAGGGGTATGGGAAGAAGGTAGGAATCTGGGATCAATGTGTCTTGGAGTGTCGAAATGAACATGAATCCATCCAATTTTGATGTTTTATTATTTCAAGTTATTGAACAATTAAATTACAATTTGGATACTTATAATGTTATGCTTTATGTTACGCTGTATGTTAAGCTTCTTGTTATGGCTTAACATACAGCCTATAATTAATCCATAACATGAAGCTTATGTCCGTGGTCCTGTGGTAAGACTCTTGACTCCCAATCGGAAGTGGCCATGTTTAGTGACTAGATCTGAATAGCCAGGTACGTCCCCGCCTTCCTCTTCCTCGTCTCCTTCCCTTTCCCACTTACCTTCAGCCTCATAACATACCCCAATTGGGGATGCCATAGTCTCACTGGCTCCAGACGGGAGCAGTTTATTTATTTATTTATTTATTTATTAGGAAAAGTTGACAGCAAATCTGAGATTATACAATGATATATTAATAAGATAGTTAATTATGCCAATTATGAACTTTCCACTGATAATAATAAATGATAAAGTGTGACATTGTAGGGTTGTTTTCTTAATTAAATTATTTTCTAGTTACAATATGTGAAAAGGAGTTACTAGTTACAATATGAAAAAAAGGGGGAGGAGGAAGCATGGGATTGGGATGAAGAGGCAAAGGGCGGGGATATATAGGGAGTGAATTTCTACTTAGAGTCATGTTGCTTAGTGAATTTTTCGTTTTATGTCGCGTAAAGTCGAGCTAAAAATGTCAATGTGATAATAATTTAAGTTAAATGAATGTGTGGATCTGTAGATAAATGAGTTTTGTTTGGAGTTGGTCTTGCAAAGAGGGAGATTAAAAGTAAGCGACTGTCTGCTGTTGCGATATGGAACATGGAATGATAGGCGTTGGAGAAGATCGGGGCTATCGATTAAGTTGTGTATGATTTTAAATAACATTACCGAATCTGCTATATTTCTTCGGCAAGTCAACGTCTGTATATTGAAGAACTTTGCAGAGTCTTCACTACTGACATGCGATCGGAAAGAGCGGAAGTTAAGGTACCTTAAAAATCTATTTTGAACACTTTCAATTCTATTTTTATGTATTGTATAGCCTGGGTTCCACACTTGTGATGCATATTCAAGGATACTACGAACGTATGAGTAATATAGTATTTTGAAAGTAGCAAGATCTTTGAATTGTTTGCAGGAACGGATTACGAAACCCAGCATAGAGGATGCTTTAGTGACTATGTGGTCGATATGATTATTGAAATTTAGTTTACTATCAAGTATAACCCCAAGGTCCCTAATTTCTGATTTGGTGGATAAAGGTTGATGATTAATTGAGTATTCGTGGATAACTTTTTTTTTGTTTCTAGTAAAGCGTACGACAAAGCACTTGGATGTATTTAATTCCAGACCATGGGCGTTACAGTACGTGTTTAAACGTTCCAAATCCTCTTGTAGTTTCTGACAATCCTCGGTAGACTTTATGGGTGAGAAGATTTTCATGTCATCTGCATACAGGATGGTCTGGGAGTTTAAAAAGCAGTTACCAATATCATTGATATAGATATTAAATAATAATGGTCCTAACAGGCTGCCTTGAGGAACTCCCGATGTTACAGCAACAGAATCGGATTTAAATCCAGCAACCACTACCAATTGACTACGGTTGGAGATATAAGAAGAGAGCCAACGATAAAGATTGCCATGAATACCAACCTTTAAAAGCTTGTTCAGCAAGGTTGAGTGATCTACCTTGTCAAACGCTTTACTGTAGTCGGTATAGACTGTGTCCACTTGTATTCTGTTATCTAAATTATCTTGGAGGTATTCTGTGAAAGTTAAAAGATTTGTGGTTGTAGATTTCCCACTAATGAAACCGTGTTGTGTCGCATTCAGGCTGGGCTTAAGAGCAGCATATAGTTGATCATAGACTATTTTTTCAAGGATTTTGTTAAATATACAAAGTTTGGAGATTGGCCTGTAGTTTTTAACGTCGGTTTTTTTACCATTCTTGAAGATAGGAGACACATATGCAGATTTCCATATAATAGGGACAGTGCAGTCAGTTAGGGAACGATTGAAAATTAAAGAAAGGGGTAAGGCTAGGTTGTGTGCACATTGTTTGATAAAGATTGAAGGTATTTCGTCAGGACCTGCACCCTTGTTAGTATCAATTTCCTTAAGATATTTTAATACAATTTCCCGTGTCACTTCAATATTGCTTATATTGGATGTATGGTTCCCGACGTCAGTTGGATCAAGGGTAAGTGGATTGGAGGGCTTACTGAAGACTGAACTGAAATATTTTGAAAATAAGTTTGCAATTTCTGTTCCATTATTGGCTTTCTCCTCTCCAAAATACATACATTTTGGGATACCTTGGGATGTGTTAGAGGATTTGACGTGGCTCCAGAAGTTTTTCGGGTTTGAGGATATATTGTTTTCGATATTACTTAAGTAACGGGATTTGCTTTTCCGACATAAGTCTTTGTGCCGTTTACGAAGGAGAGAAAATGCGTCATAGTCAGCCTGGTTTTTGTATTTTTTATATTTGCTAAAATATTTAGATTTTTCCTTAGTTACCTTAATAAGGGCCGCATTGTACCAAGGTGGATATTTCAAATTCCATAAAAATTTATGAGGAATAAAAAGATTTATGAGGTATTTCAAAAACGTACAGAAACTGTCAAGCGCTGGTTCTATTTTAGAGGTAGAGAACATGGAAGCCCAATCAGCTTGTTCAAGGGCGAAATTAATTGAATCGTAGTCTCCACGATTATACAGAAAAACTTTCCTTTTCGCATTTGTCAATGAAGGGGATTCCTGAAATGGCACACTAATGGACAGAGCTCTATGATGTGCATCTTCGGGAACTAGCGGGTCATCATTAGATTCGACGGAGATTTGTAGATTTGAGAGAATCAGATCTAGGATGTGGTCGCTTGAGTTTAGTTCACCGTTGTATTGAGAGAGATTCAGAAAATGCATACAGTCTACAAAATGATTACTAACATGAGTGGAGTAATTACTAGCTGCATAGCGAGCGGAGAGCGTATTTTGGATCCATGAGATTTCAGCAAAATTAAAGTCACCTAAGATAATAAAGGAATCCGTGGGGTTATTTGATACAACGTCTGATAACATGTTCAGGAAATTTTCAATTAAGTATTGATGTTGAGTCCCTCCGGGGATGTACACGCAACATATATGGACCAAGCGGTGAGGTGTAATATTAGTGCGAATGGTGACCCAAAGGTCTTCAGCACAAGAATTCCATTCAGGTCGGGCGACGCTGATCAGCGCTTGTTTAACAGCCAACACTATACCACCGCCAAGACACTGACCGGTGGCAGCGTAATCACGGTCTCTACGGTATACATAGTAACGAGGGTCAAAAATTTCTTCGTCCCTGATGCCTTTGGTGAGCCATGATTCTGTAAGGGCGATTATATCGTAATCGTTTGAAAGGGTATTTTGAAAGATCGTCGTTGTTTTGGTTCGAAGACCTCTAACATTCTGATAATATATTGCTAAAGACATTGAGGAGTATTCGAATAAATATTAGTGAATAAGCAGTAAGTTATACGTATAAATGATAACTTCAATAAGTGAATTCGGTTGTAGTGGTCATTCAATTTAACATAGTAAGTATATCTAACACAGTAATTTCTTGGTGTGAGTGCATAAAATAGTTTCAAATAAAAATAATATATAAGTCTTATAATATGCATCTCTGTCCCGGCTAATGATAATATTATTCTGATGTTGATATAAACGGATAGATGTAGGTATCCATATTTGAGGTAGGGACCGTTAATAGTATTATTCAGTTCGTATTTTGGTGAGATGTTTGTTGACAAATGAGTGTAAGGTAATATGCTTACCACGGCAGAAAAGATGATTAGTGTGAAAGAGACCGCTATTGTCCGTCGGGTAGGTCCGATTGTCAGGAGTGTAGGGGGTCGCCAACATGCGGTAATATGTATTCCAGGTTGGTTCTTGAGACGTTTTGACTGATTTGGAAATGAATTAGAAAGTTTGTAGGAGAGGGTAAAATGGAAGAGGGAGGGTGAGTGTAATAATAGGAGAGGATGAAGGGAGGGGGGAAATATATGGGAAGACACATGAGTAAATGAAAAATATATTTTGCGACGCGAAGAGATTCCAGATCGATTTAGGCTATTTTCTTTAGGTCCTCTTCCTTGGCAATTGATATGGGAGGCGAAGTGGGATTTTTCCTCACAAATATCCTGCTGTTTTTTAGCCATGTGAATTGGTACCCCTTTTCCTTCGCAATCCCCTTGGCCCGAAAAAGGAGGTTTTTGTTGGAGCTGGTTAGATGGTCGTTTATGTAAATTTTCCTATCGTCACCGGGATAATTAAGGTCCTTCGTGCTAATTCCCTTTCTTCGTCGAATTTCCGTTATGAATTCAATTTTACGTGAGCGGGTGGTGAATTTTACGATTATTGGTTTGATCATTTTGGAATGCAATGGGTCTTTCGCCGAGACTCTGGTGGCAAACTCAATTTCATTACTTTTAAAGTTGAGTATGCCTATTTTGTTTGCTATATCCGTTACGATGTTTGAAATATTTTCATTTTTATCTTCAGGTATTCCTTTTATTTCGATATTCTGTAGCCTCATCCATTGCTCCCTTTTATTGGAATCTTCTTGCATTTGTTTGATAGTCGATTGAAGGGAGGAAACTTCTTGTTCCAGATAGTCTACTTTTTTCATAGACTGTTCGAAAGCTTGGAATCTTTTAGAAAAATCATCCAATTTTGTGTTGTTGAAGTCGACGGATTTTTTAAGTTCGGACATGTCTTCCTTGACTTGATTATTAAGGGTTTTGAGGGAGGCAAGTTCAGAAAATATTTTTTTTTATTTCAGCCATTACATCTTCTATGGGATTGGTTGACGTGGCGGATGATTGGGTTGAAGTTTTGCAGGTAGTGCAGCGCCAAGTTCTCCTTTTCTCATTGTTAGCTTTTCTGAATGTAGTTTCAGATGTTCCTCCACACTCGTAATGAAACTGCTTACTGCAGGAGTAACATGTGATGCCGTCGGTAATAGTTAGTTGGCACTTGAAACAGTTCATTTTGAAAAGGTTGAGCTCCCCTGAATTTTCGGACACCGGCGATGAGGTGGGTATAGCAACGTCTGATAGCGACGAAGCACGGTACACTCGGGCACACTTGTAGGTTGTAGGTAGCACTAGAATATGGGAACGTAGAACTGCACTTTACTGGACTTTATAATATTGGTTTCACAATAAATCAACATCAATCCCTTAGATATAATATAAGAGCTAGTTTTAAGTGAGTTCACTGAAGAATTCTACGAGGTTTAAAGATATAATTTGATGTTTTAACTGTAGGAAAGCTACAACTTTGAGAGAGCAAAAAATGACGTGTGTCACACTTGATAGATTGTTATTGTTATCGCAGTAGTATAGCAGTTGGGACTCTTGTGAGGTATTTCGCAATTTGGTAGGCGGGAATGGGTACCGCCGCCCCGGGAACCATTTATTGGATAACCAACACCTATGCCATAGGTCACCCAAGGTGGTTCGCTACGTTTGGTGACTTAGCAGGGGTGCCCGGGTTCATGGGGTAAGGTTTACCGAGGTCTTGGCGGCGGATGATCTAGACACACTGAACCCCAGATTCCTACCCAACCCTCATACCTTTTTCCTTCCCAGAACTTCCTCTCCTTCCTTTCCTTAAAAATACCCTCCACACAGCATCCCCAAAGATGACATAGGCCCTGAGGGAAATTATTTTCCTCGGGGCCTCCTGTGTGAACCTATGGTAAAAAAAAAAAAAATCTCTATAAAAAAAATTTTTATAAAAAATAAAAAAAGAAGAGAAGGAAAGAAACGTTGGAAAGCATTTGCGGTTTTTCAGATGTCTACTAAATTATTAGCCATTTAATGTAACGCAACGCTTAAACTTTAAACGTTGTACTTCACAAGGGCGACACTGAGAGTATCTCCACACTGAGTAGTAGGTCATACAATATTTGCCATCTAAATTCTGTGAGCAAAAAAACACAAAACGGTCAGCGAAAAAAACTGCCAATGTCGACTATTTGCCGAAAACAAATTAAAAGAGATGTGAGATCACTATTTAAAATAAGCTTTTTAATATTTCGTGTTATACACCGGGACTTGAACCAGTATTCTCTGGGTCCACAGGAAAGGTTCCATCGTAGTTTATTATGTGCTTTCCTTTGCATTGTATTCACTGTGAACATACATCGTATTTTGTGTACGGCCATTACAATTATATTCCGGTTAGAAATTAATTTACTAACATAATATCCTGCTTGATGGCTTCCTCGGGTTGGGAAAACTGATTCGCCCACTCAGCGGTCATCTATATGTTTATGTACCGTGCTGGTTTACGTTAGAATTTATTTGTTCTCTGATGTTAGTGATGGACATGCATAATCGACAATTTGTTTGTACTGAATTTCTCGATTTCGAAACATTAATATGATCGAATAATAATTCGAATGTATGACAGGTCAAAAATGTTACGATAGGTATGATCCTCAGTAAATAATAATAACTAATAACACTCCTAAATAATAATGATAGGTAAAAAAAAAACTTCAAAAAAACTTCAAAAAAACTTCTAAAAACTTCTCCCTAAAACAACAAAACTAACAACTGATGTATGAGTAGATAACTTAAAAACAATTTTGTACCTATGTTAGTTTCCTATTAAATCAAATTCCGAGTAAATAATTATAGCATTCTTCTTCAACACAAATCTAATTGAATAAATGACATTCCGCGCCACTTTTATGTAAATTTATACTATTCCACTTTTTCCAATAACTTTTTGTCTTTATTCTATCTTAGTGTAAATAAGGAATTTATTTATTTTTGTGATATTTGACACACAAACTCACCTAATCTCTATAAATAAAAATAAAAAAGGTTCTATTTTAGTTAAATGTATGAAACAATCAAGCAATAAGGTAATTAAATCGATTATTTTCGATCGATTTTAACCCATTAAATCCAAAATTTAAAATTGTTTCGGAAAAGGTATCTGGATATTCTCTCATACATTTTGATGGCTAACATACTTGGTACGTATCACGGAGGGTCTTCTTAAATGCCTAGTTACCTGACATGTTTTTTTTTATTAATTTTTCTTTATTCATTTAATTGTTGATTACATCCTTTGATGATTTTTCGACCACCATTGTGGTGTTGTGGTGGTCTGGAGATGTATTCAGAGATTTGTTAACTGAGTGCAGCGACGTCCTGCTTTAACTCGTTAGATTGGCATTCGCTATCTTTATTATTCATTCATCTGCATGTAAATATTATAATTATGCGTTCCATTTCAGTTTTCAAAAATCTGCTTCGTTCACTTTATTATTTTACTAATGGAAAAGCTATCTTTGACAAGGTGACTAACTTAATCTATGGTTCTGTAAAGATTTTTTTTGTGAAATCGTCATGTTCATTCGGATTTCGCAATGTTGTGGTAGGTACCCAATGAAAATTACAAAAATGTTTCTGCCTGATAAAATTCTAAACAATTTCAGTAACGTTTCTTTAGATAAATAAGTAATATTAATTATTTTCAAACGTTTTATCAAATATGTCATTTATAATTAAGTGGGTAGGAGAAATGGTTTTAATTTATTAAGAGAAAATTAGAAACATACCTTTTTGAACGCGAGGTGTTACTCACAGAACCACTAGCATGTTGAAAATATCCCACGAACCTATGTTTTGTAACTTAGTTCTTCTATTACGCAGTACATGAATATTTATATTAAACTAGCTGATACCCGGCATACGTCGAGTGCCAATTAAATAAATAAATTTCCCATTCTTCCCCGTTCCCCTTCCGCCTCCTCTACCTATTTCACCCGCGACCCCTTCTCCTCCCGCGTTCCCTGCTTTCCCCCTCCCCTCTCCCGCTCTCCCCCTCATGCATTCCGCTTCCACCTTCTTCGCCTTCCGCTCTCTCTCGTCCCCCTCCCGCGAAGCCTCCTCCTTAATTCCCCACCGACCCTCCCGCATACCCCTGCCCACAGCCTTTTTTCACTGCTGACAAGCCAATTCAATTGGCTTAGCGGGACTTGTTGGTTGATTTATATATTATAACTATGCTTTCAATAAAAAAAATGCCGCTTAACTCCATAAAATACACCCATTTTCCAACAACTCGCATGACCATCCCGGGCATGCGCATATCATATTCGCAAAGTTTCATCGCAATTGGATTGGCCGCGCATAGCAAACGAACACACAAACAAACAAACAAACATTATTTTTTTATATTATAGATTAGAACTGTTCTAATATTCTACTTTATATTCTAATATTCTGCTGCATAAATTGTTAACTAGTATTAATTGATTAGTTTTTTTTACTGCGTGAGTATTACTACTTGGACTAAATACTTAAGTTTTTTGAAATTTAATTTCCCAGAAGTGGGTGATAAATCTTTAAAAAATCGTTATGGAAGCTTCCAGATATTATCAGAATATCTCAGCTAACCTAACGCCTAACACGTATAAAACATTCTTGGCAATATCCTCACCTCATAAATCGGATCATCTCTGCTGACGTGGCCTATGCTTCTACTTCTACAATAATACTTCTCGGGAGGAGATCGGACGGTACATCTTCATCGCACTGAGTAAATCTTATACCGGCACCGCTGCACACAAGGACGGCTAAAAGGAATCACGGCGCCAATAATAGAAAAAAGCATTGTCTTCAAACTAATCTTACTATCTTACTAATATTATAAACTCGAAAGTTTGTATGGATGTATGTATGTATGTTTGTTACTCTTTCACGCAAAATTTACTGAATGGATTTTAAAATAACTCAGGTACGGGCCATACGTCATTCCTATGTCTACCTACGTTAAATTATCGTGAAAACAAGCTTATGTGTCCAAGCGGTTTTAATGAAACTTTACAATAATATAGCTCATACATCAGAACAACATATAGGCTATAATTTATGAAACTAGCTATTTTCCATGTATTTCAAATAATAATTATTATTGTTTAATAGAAAATGTCAAAATTTGAGAATTACATTTTGCAAAACAATAATTGTTAATTCAAAATTCTATTTAAGAAAATATTTTAATTCGTGAATCTATTTGAAGTACTCGCCTAATACTTTGATTCTAATCAAGATTATAGATATATTAAATAAAAAGGTTAAGAATTTTGTTTATAAACATAGAAAGATCCTAGGAAAAGAAAATAGACTACTCGAAGTACTAATCCTGCGCGGACGAAGTCGCCGGCATAAGCTAGTCGTAAATATTTTTAAAACGTTCTTTATAAACCAGTTCAAAATGAACCGCAATAATTTATTTTGTGATCGCAACCCAATAGCCTGCGCATGCGCCCAAAGTTAAGATATGTATGGCGCTGCCAATATTTCTCATTTTCGCCTGATTTGTTGACGGGATAGCTACGCTGGTCCTGTTTTCCCTATTCAAAAATCAGAAAGTTTTCAACTTGGATATTAAAGCTCCAGGTATTTACTTTAATCCTCAATTATTTTTGATAACTCAGGTACGGGACATACGTCATTCCTATGTCTACCTACGTTAAATTATCGTGAAAACAAGCTTATGTGTCCAAGCGGTTAACAAAACAGATTTACCGTAATATTGATATAATATATGTTTTATGAAATACTATTTAGGTTAAAAAATAAATTAATATGTCTACTTCAACTTGAGTTTAGAAAAAAGTTCCACAGATTTCCACGACATTATTTTAACAGTTCAAAAACACACTTTATGTGGAAACGTAAAATGTATATCCACCTTCTTCCACCGTTCTTAAATAGAACGCATTCTTTTAAGATAGTATTGGCAACCCTGCTCTCAATGAAGTGAGGGTTAAGAGAAGAGAACTACATATATATAATGTTAAAAAACGAAAAAGGTATCGTAATTTTTGAGTTTAATAATATAATAATATGGACGCATACCTAGTTGTAAGCAGGTACTTTATTTTTATAAAAAGTTCAATCATAACTTTCAATTATTTTAGAGACAACTTACTTACGTAAACATAAAACAGTTTTTTTTTTCAATTTCTTCAGAAATATTATATTTACTTCAGTAAATTAAAATTCGAACAATCGACCTAGTATTGCCATATTTGAGTAAATTTGTGTGAATAATAAACCCTTTTATCACCGCATATTGTTTCCATATATAGACGGCCTCCGTGGTCGAGGTGTAAGGCTTTCGACTAGCGATCCGGAGATCGCGGGTTCAAATCCCGGCATCCGCAAATAAAGTGTATTTGATTAAAATGAGTTATTTCACACATCATTCATTTGAAATAATACACGGCACATTCCAAAGCGGACGATTCTCTCAGTATTGACCCCGAGTAAGACCACCATTCAGAATTGAAACATGAAATGGCTTTAGCCGTGCTTCGTGCCCCGATCTAAATGGCCAGGTTCTGTCTCACCTTCCCTCTAGCCCATCTTTTTTCCCCTCCTCGCTACCTTCAACCTCACAACTTACCATATATGCCATAATCTCACTGGCTCCAGGCGGTTGGGAGAAGTTGAGACTCCTGTGCGGTATTGACATTAAAAATAAATTTAAAAAATAGTTCATAATATTGCGCCTCAGATAATTATTTGAAAAATTTGCTTAATATTTTTTTTTCTTTACAGTTTAGATTTGTTTATAATGCATCGATTTTTTTAAGTGGTTTTATTTCCAAATCACTTTGAAAACAGGGCAGTTACACCATAAAAATAATAACTTTATTTTAATAAACAAGAGGTTTCATTAAAAAATATTATAAGTAATACAAATACGTTCAGTTAGATCGATCATTGGGACCGCTGTGCGACGGCAGCAACTTATGGCCTGGGAAACTGAGATGTAATCGGGGATATTATCTGACAGCTTCACCGGACTCATTTGACGCCACATTTTTTTTTTCTCAATATATCATAGGTGAAGTAAATATATTTTATAAACGTGTAGCACACCGTTTTTACGCTTGCCACTACACCGTCTCTTTCCCCCGTACAGCGCCACCCTGCTTACCCAAACCTAGGCTAACCAGGCTGCGCAGACGCCTTCTGTGCATTTCCTACCCTCGAGTCGCCCCATAAACCACTGATTCAACCAGTTCGTCTGCAGCTCGCCCTTGGCTAGTACACCTCGTCCTTTGGCACGACCCTCTAAGGAGTATTCTACTTCTATAAGCAAAGCACCAACCAGACCCCGACTGCTGCCTTAGTTGCGCTTCGTCCCATGGTACGACCCTCTAAGCAGAACACAGTCGCCGCCGCCCGTTACCATAACGGCACGAGTCAGTTTTGTTGTTCCCAAAGACTAATCAGCAAGGTTCCCTCCGATCCCTTGCTCAGTTAATTATTATTGTGATTTGATACATTGTGACTATTTTTACTATATGTGATCTGTGAACTTACCTTCAATAAATAACATTTTACCAACAAATGTGTTACAAACTCTAAATGTAAGGCTCTATACTATCCCTAGGGATAATGTGTAATGTGTAAATATTATTATACGAGTAGATTAGAATGTCAAAAAAATCGACAAGTAAATTAAATTCGTTTGATATCCATACCAAATTATTATTAGTATTTTTGAAGTCGATTGTAGATTTGAAATTGATAAATAATTAATGATTTTTTGTTTCTATTTTTAGGTAATTATAATTTCAGGGGGGAACTGTTGGGGGACCAACTGTTGGATTACCGGAGCGTAAAGACTATGATAATTTGTTGCAACTTGTGTTTCATTGCATGTTGTCTTGCTAATATCTGTATGCAGCTTAACCCTTTAAAAAATTGGCGTATTTTGTCAGAGGCTAAAAATATTCCCGCTTTGCAATAAAATCCAAATAAATGGAACATTTGTTAATGTATTCGATAACTAAAAACTGTTTTCAAAAGGTGATGAAATAGGCTTTCAAATTTCTATATTAAAAATTACTATGTATTTTTTTAAATAATTTTTTTTTTCGAAAACTTTAAAACGTGTTCAAAATGGCTCACTTTACTTTTTTTTCTAACTAAAATTACTGATAATGAAAAAAAATATAAAACACATACTTATTTCATTAGATAAATGAATTATAAACCTTACGGTTACCTCACTTTTTTTCGTTTCATGTAAAAAAAATTCTTAAAAAATTCATAAATTTCCATTTTTTTTTCTAATTGCTGTCGGAAACTTTGGTTTCAGAAAGGGGTAAATTTTAATTTTTTTGTGGTTATCTTTTAGATTTGAATATATAGTTTGTTGTATTCTCTTTCCAATACCGTTTAGATCACATTTTTGACTATGATAGTAAGGGAGAAACAACGATTTCCGTGAGACCTATGTGAGCTGGGACAAATATGGTCTCCTGTGATTAAACGGTGTTTCTAAACAAAAATGTTTTTTCAGAGGAACGCAATTATGATTTGAACCATTTGAACACACGTGACTGTGTACACCCCATACTCTTTGGTGTACACAGTGGCGTAGATAGGGTGGGTGGCAGGGAAAGGGGTGCCACCCGAGGGAGGGTGACACCCGACCGACGATTTTTGGAAATTTTTAGAGATATCAAGGTTGAGAAGACAATTAATAGCACCTAATATTACAGTTTCTAACTCTTATGGTCTCACTAAAGTTATTTCTGACGGTTTCTAACAGTGACCCAAAAGACACTTACCAATCTTGGAATTTTAATACGAGCACGAGGCAACACAAACTATAAATTTTGGGGATGTAATGTCTGAGTTTGCAGCTATTAAAGCTAGAAAGAAAAGACTTTAAGTTGATAATTTTTTTATATGCTTAATATTAAGTCTACACTCATTATTCTTTTACCTTATCAAACTTTCAATTTCGTACATCAAAATAAAAAAAATATTTGGTAAAACAATACTATTACTATCATAATATTGTAAATTGAGACTTTCATTTTATAACTAATTAAATTTTAGCATACTTTATGGTTATCGGATTTTTATTAATTTTAAAAGTTTTCATTCTTGGTATGACACCACGTTATTCGCACCGGGTGCCACCCACGCTGGCTACGCCACTGTGTGTACATAATATGCGATGCCACCTCAGCCACTGGTCCGTGTCGGTCCCACCCAAGAGTCCCGTCTTCGATTCCTCGGCTGGCTATGTCCTTCATCACAACACAAGCAACATTTTCCGCGTGCTATGGTGGTGGTAGAAGACTTTAAAATATTGTCAAGTTATTCGTAACCAGGGAATGTTTGTCTTTCTTTTCTTCTTTTTTAAATGTTTTGTAGGGATTTAGATTTGGAAATTGTGACAGAGACAAACACAGACTCAGTTGACAGTTTGATATGTAAAGCCATAATTTTCTACGGAAAAGATAGAAAACAGTACAAAAATATCACTTAATATTAAAATTGTATTTGTGGCGGGCGGTATGGATTTGTTTTTTATACAAATCACAGATGAAATTTTGCACACTTGACCTTCAAAACAAGAACTGAATTTCTGCATGAAATTTGGAAAAACCACCCGCATCCTCAATTTGGGAGGCGGGAATGGGTACCGCCGCCCCGGGAACCGTTTATTGGATAACCAACACCTCTGCCATAGGTCACCCCAAGTGGTTCGCTACGTTTGGTGACTTAGCAGGGGTGCCCGGGTTCATGGGATAAGGTTTATCTAGGTCTTGGCGGCGGATGATCTAGACACACTTAACCCCAGATTCCTACCCAACCCTTATACATTTTTCCTTCCCAGAACTTCCTCTCCTTCCTTTCCTTAAAAATACCCTCCACACAGTATCCCCAAAGATGACATAGGCCCTGAGGGAAATTATTTTCCTCAGGGCCTCCTGTGTGGACCTAATGTAAAAAAAAAAAATCTTATTTTCCCACTCCTCAAAGCAGAATTTTGTTACTTATTTATAAAATTTTGCACATTTAACGTTCAAAATAAAAAGAAAATTACTGTCCGTATGATTTCGAAAAATTCTGCGTAAAGCCTGGTCAACGCCGGGGTCTTCAGCTAGTACATTATATTATTCGCTCTGAGACTGAACTATTTGAAATGATAAAATAACATTTTATCTTCAACTTACTTAAAACTTCACGACAGTATCGATTACGTATATTTGTTTAACTCCTTTGCTCGAGTTTCTATTTTCATTTATAGAAGATCCTTAATTTCCTTCTATTCGTCCCGGGAGATCTTTTTAAAGAGAGAATTGGGATGTTGGTTCAAATTGACTGACAAATCGATACATCTCAGAAGTCCCTTAAGAAAGACGATTTTTCTTCGTCAAAAATTTATCAAATCACTTGAGATATATGGGTCTTCGATGAAAATATATTATTCTCAATTTGCTGAGAGATGAGAAAACATCCATTATAGAAACTTCAGAACAAAATCATACCCTTTTATAGTTCACTCAATAAAATATCTACAACACGCATCCATTTCTTCTCAATTATTTTATTTATCATTTCATAATTTTCTTAGGTTCACATGCATGTATTTTCTTGTCTTGCATCATTTTATAACTCACCTATGTTTTTATTACTTTCGATGAATTTTCTTATAAAATTACTAATAGTTTCTTATAATAATTTTGTAATTTAAGTAGATGTAAAAATATATAGTGGTCCTCTCCTAAACACAAGCAACTGCTTTATAAGAAGAGTAATTAAAGTGTTATATTTATATTAAGTTGTAAATATTCTAACCATAAATATGATTAAATAAAAAAATATATATATTTATTACGTTACTTGTTTTACGAAAAAGCCGTAAGGGCGGAAATAAATAAATATATAAAAGAAAAGGAAGTCCACTGTCTAAATGAGATTTTGAAAAACCGACATCAACCCCTTTTTCCAACACTTGAAGTAGATTTTTTTTTAATTTTTGATGAATTTATGGCAACTTTGACGTCAAAAATAAGTGGAAAATTAATGTGTAAACACGGGCAACGCCGGACTTCAGCTAAATACTAATAAATTAATCCGTGAATTTCATAGTTCATGATATTATACTCGAAAAAATAATATCTCTCTTTTCTTGGATTTCTATGTTATCGAAAAAAAATTTAAGGTTCTATAATAACACACGTAAATTTATAAAAAAACAGCAAGATCTACTGAGTAATTTTACTATGCGTGATAGCTATTTCACCTTCTGAAGGCATTATTAAGCTCTTTGGTAGTGCCTTCGGTAGGCGAAACATCTGTCACAGTAATAATGATTACACGACACAACTTATTTATAAAAAAAAACTGTTTTTATAAAATGAATATTATTGAACATACAGAAGAAAGAAATGGAGTTCTAAAAATTAAACTTGATAACAATAAAATAAATAAAAATAAGTTTACTCAGATAATATTCTTAAAATAAACTTATTGCCAATAAACACTTTTGAGTTTTATGTTTACATTTAATCTGAGGAAAATCGCCTTTTCGTCCACCTATCAGCAGTTCACAAACAATGCAGAAATTGCTAACGCAAAGTTTTATTATGTTACAGTATACGCTTCCTTCATAATATTAGATAAAGTTTACTAGCATGGTAGGTTCGGTTTCATACGAAAAGCTTTTAAAACTATCCATTGTTTTAGTATCTACCGCCATGAAATACTGTTTTCAAAACAAAAGGTGTTAGCTCTTAGTTTGAGGAGCGAGGCTCGATTAATATGCGCCCAGTGTATTTGTTTATTCGAGTTTCATGTACACAAACAACCAACACTGTGACACGTGATACGGTGTCATCCAATCTGCTGCTGTATTGCTGCGATTGGGAGGCCTCACAATCAATGGGGTGCAAGTCCTCCTCGAACCGGTAAGTTATTTTATAAAACTTATTTTTGACACAGTACTCAAGTCCCTCTGAAAGCTCTTGAAGGTTTCTCGGAGCAGTATAAGTATTTTTAGTAAACAGCAAATAAGACCACAGTATTTTAATGTACGTATTTACCTGTCACCCGACAGTTGTTGGCCCCCCGAAATTATAGTTCTTATAAAATTATAATTTTTGTACATTACTTCTTGTATAAAACCTCAAATCAACTTCAAAATACTTTAAATAAAAAATTGGTATATCGAACGAATTTATTTACTTTTTTTTTTATTTTTCATTTAATGAGTTAAACCTCAAATTATAATATTTTTATTATTATGATGTATCCTTATCTTTTTCTGATTTTTCTGTTTCGGATTTTCGATTGACTTTCGCTAATATTATCTTCATTAATTATAATTAATTTACATTTACGATTTTTTGTACTTGTACACTGGAATATACGGTACAATATATAAAAGTAGTTTTCTCCTCGATGCGTTTAAATGTAAACATGTTTCATGCTTTTTTTATTCAGCGGTACGTACTCTCTGCACACTCCTTCTGGGACACTTAGTTATATTTTATGTAAGAAAGTACATCGTATTTTCCTTAAACCGACTGAATACTCTGTATAAATATTCCAGGGTGACAACTTTCAGAAATGTGATAAAACATTGATCCAAATGTTTGTGCAAACTTGAAACATTGTGGCAGGGACACAATATTTTTGTTTTCCGTGGCTGATGGAAAACAAAAAAACATTATTGCCCCGACCCAATGTTTTGGTTTTATCCGATGTTTTGAAAAAAAATAGTGGCATGAGACCAGACTTAACCCGAACATGCATATTTTTACTTAAGAATATCGTGAAACCACCGAATAGTTATTATTTTCTACGAAAACACGTACAAAAGTTTTACAATCTCACGTCATTTGCATAAGTGATTTTCTGACGTTCAGTTTTGTTGCAAAATGTTCTCTTACTTATGGTTTGGTTGCAATCTACCGAGACACAAATTTAGGTCAAGGGTTGATATTAAAAGGATATTAAAAAGTATCTATTTATATTAAGAAGAGTGTGTGTGATGGGCGGCGAGAATTTGATTTTCATATGTACAAATCTAAGGTTTTATTCCGAGTTTGATGAAATTTTGCATACTTGAACAATAGGAAGGTAACTGTTTACCTGAGTAGAAAGAATATTTAAATACATTTGATAAAAAAGTTGCAACATTGACGTTAAAATTAAGATTACTGAGTAAACCCCGAGCAATGCTGTGGATTCAGCTAGCATAACAAATTTGAAAGAGGAACCGAAAAATAAAAAATATCGTTGCTACTAAAAATAATCGTTTGTCAAATTTCAACCCTAAACGTAAATTTCCAAATGTTCTGCCTTTATTTTTCCTTGAACTTAAGAGCCATTGACCACTGGCTGAGAATAAAATTTTAAAAATGCTTGTAGCTGTACAGAGAGGTTCCAATGAGAAAGATCGATTACTCCCCGTATAATTTGTTTTTAACTAAAAATTTAATATCGATTTATTTCATTCAAAACATGCTTTAATATATACCAACATTCTAGTCAGCAATAAAAATGCTCAAAATGCATGATAATAAATTATTAAATATCGTGTACTTCTTATAAGTAATTTTTGATCATAAAAATTTATGATTTATCAATCTAAACAAAATAAGTGTGTAAAAAAAATCTGGAATATTAAATAAATAGAAAAACTGAGGTATTTTTGTCAAAAAAGAAGTTATCGGGTTTATTTTTTAATGATTTTAATTAAACTGAAATAAAAATTCTGAAAAGTGTCTTCACTAGATTATGTATTGATTTATTTTGCTGTATGATTATATGATTAGAAATTTGTGATGTATTAAACAATATTTCGTTTAAAAATTTAACAAATCTGCCAACGACCAACGGTATAACCTTAGTATATTAAAAATAAACTTAGTTATTCAAAATTTAAGAACTGCGTTTACCGGAAAAAATAACAATCTTTTAAAATCAATTTATGTTTTTTTGTAAAAAGAGTCTTGTAATTTGATTTAAAAGGAACTAAATTCCGGTATTCTTCTTAAAATTATTTTTTCAGAATCTTCATATTTCTTTTCCTTTCGTCTTCAGAATCTTTCAAAACTACTTTTAAGCTAACATAAAAATTCCAACAGCCATTAGTGAAGCATATTATTAAACCAACCTTCTGCTTTCTTACATAAAGGCTAACCTTTTTAATAACTCCCATAGAAGTTCACTTACCCTGAAGCATAAAGCTAAACGTCCACGTTCATAAATCATAATTTTCGTGACGTTAGTCCCTATAACCCTGAACCTTTCATTTGTCATCCCCGAAGCTAGATCTCATCAGCTTTGTTCTCATTGTGAGAATAGAATTTCGCAAAACTAATCCAAACCACTGTTTTGCCTCAAATTTCAGAAGGAACAACAGCACTGATTATGCGAAACGAATCACCTAGTGTTGTTTGAAAAATAATGTTTACTATAAGATCCTTTGATATCAAACCAACTTATTACAATTGATATTTTTCAGAGCAGGACCAGACATTTTTTGTTATATTAAGGGAAGGTTTTTTTAAATCTTCTTCTTTGTGTGAATTTCTGAAATCCAATGAATTGTATTGTTGTTTTCCCATAAATATAGAAGTGAATAATTTTTTTTTTACTCCTACAGAAAAGGTGAAGACATATTTCGTGTAAAAGAGTTCTTCTTATGATAATTTATATAGACAGGTACCGGTAATATAATGAAACTGCAATAATTAATTAAAATTTCATCGTATACATAAATTTAAATACAGATTGAAGCAAACATTATAAAAAATCACAATAATCATAAAGACTATCAGAAAGATTTATAAGAGAGTGGAAGATACTATTGCTCCCAACTTTAAGATCGATCAATCTTAGTCTCCGATCAGCTAAGTAATTTGTTCAATAACGCTCTCTTCGTCCGTTGGCCGAAGAGTTGCATTGAAAAGAGCGTATTTGTGCTATTGACGAGTGTTAAGTCTAAATTTCGGCTCAACAGTTGATCAGTAGGCTTTGGAACAACGGCCGTAAGTATCGCCCTGGTAAAATACCAGCAAATGGATTGAAATTTTACTTTAAAAGGCTTTAGCTATGTTTTTTGAGAAGATCTGAATAGCAAAATGCTTTTAACCTTTCTTTACACCATTTCCTTGTCTTCTTCACATCCTTCAGACTAATTTCATATTTGAATTGGAAATACCGTAGTCCCACTGTCTCTTGACACTTGGAAGCTGCACGGACTTTTCAAAGAAATGAAATCTGGAAAAACGCATCGAGCTTGATAAGATGTAAAAACAAGAGTCCGAATAGCTCCCAACCGTTTGGAGCCACTAACGCCGTCCGTTCATGGAGCTACTTACAAGTGACTCGAGCAACATGTGCATAGCACCCGCCATATAATGTTGCTAGTGCAGTGCGTAGCGGCGTGTACGAACACTAGCAAAATTGAATGGTGCTTACTGACGGGCGCTATGCACATGATGCTCGAGTCGCTTGTAAGTAGTTCCATGAACGGACGACGAAAGGGATTCCCAATTGGGTTATAGGAAGGTGGGGTATTCAGATTCACCAAACACTACCAAAGCCATTTCAAGAAACGTTTTGACCTTTTTTTAAAAATAAAGAAACACAAACATTCCGGGTTCCGAATAGCCTGACAATATTTAAAAATCTCCATTACGTAATCACATTAAGCGGAAAATGTTGCTTGTGTCGTGATGGGGGATTTAGCTAGCCGAGGAATTGAACACGCGACGCCTGGGTTGGACTAAACGCGATGCCAATTCAACCACCGACCGGTTGGCTATCTGAATGGTTATCTTTCAGAAGAGCACCATTTCTTGAAGTTACGGTTCTTCAGTGTGATTTTATTTTAGTTTTAAAGTACGTAGACATAGTTGCAGAGCATTATTGAAAGCGAGTTAACCGCTTGGGCACGTAAGCTTGTTTTCACGATAATTTAACGTAAGTAGACATAGGAATGACGTATGCCCCGCACCTGAGTTATCGTTTATGTGAATGTATATTTTTTGGTATAATTGGAGATGATATTTTTTTTATTAAAAGAAAGAAAATTATATAAAATATTTTCTTATTCTTTTCAAAGTTTCACGTGGCTTGGTTGGTAATTGCATAGACACGTCCAATTAAAAGTTCCACTGTGGGCCGCCAGCCTGAGTGAATGGTGACGTCGCGAGGCGTTAACGTCATTACCGGCGCCTGCGTCTACGCGGCGTCGCGACGTCGACTGAGCGGAAGAATTTACATAGAAAGTGGGCTGCACCCCTGGTCCCCTTGTCCCTCCGTCAATCCCTTGGACAGAAAGTTTACTCTGCAAATTCCTCTAGTCATGGGGAATAAACGTGGAACGTAAAATACACCCTTCGACGGAACTTACCTGAACTTACTGTAGTTGTACGTATTTAGTTTTGTGGAATTTTAGCATTTCCAGACGTGCAGAATGTAGCTAGATGTTAATAGTGCCCAGCAGCACATATTCACATGGTAGGCAGGTATGGGTACCGCCACCCGGGAAACATTTAATGGATAACCAACAGGGGTGGTCCGTGAGTTATTGATGTTAGCACGCCTAATTACGGAGGTAATCGAAATCCACAAAAATCCCATCAGTATTAATAGATACACCAAAGCTAAACGCAATTTTTTTTTTGATTTATATTGAAATATTACCAGCTCGTAGAAGAGTGGAGATGGCAACACGGTATCGCTTAGACGTACTTAAGCATACACTTTACCACTAACAATAACACATCTGCCATGATGATGGACAGTGTATCGTTGTCTGAAACGTTGGCTAAAGAAGTAGATAGCGTAACATGACATAACACCCCAAAAATAAATAACAAAAAAATGTTATTGCTGTTGTAGCTGAAAATGAATTTAATTTTTTTTTTTAAATTTCAACTCTTTTTTTTTATAGAGAAACCTCACAAGAGTCCCAACTGCTCCCTTCTGGAGCCAGTGAGACTATGTCATCCCCAATTGGAGTATGTTGTGAGGCTGAAGGTAAGTGGGGAAGGGAAGGAGATGGGAAAGAGGAAGGTGGGAAAAACTTTTTGTATGAAGATCTTACAGTTTATGGATGCGGCGCATCCCCAAAGTGAAGTAATCCTGAAGATCTTCATACAAAAAGTTGAATTTTTGAAAAAACAAAATTCATTTTTAGCTACAACAATATCAATAACTTCGTTTTTTTTCAATCTTACGGACCGCCACTGATAACGAACACCTCTGCCATCTGTTACACATGTCAAAGTAAGTATGTCCCTTAAGACGATAGACTTCGCTTTTCGGCCCATACAAAAAGGACGCCTCTTAAGAGGCTAGACTTTGAACGACACGCGGAACACCCGCGTCTGTCATTCTGTCCCGCTCACAATAAGCTCACGCACACTTACAATACATGCGAATGCGAAATGTGCGAATGAGACAACGCTCAAATTTACCTACAGAAATCGCTCGAAAAGGGGTTTATGGATAATACACTTTTCTACACCGAAACTTTCACGAAATTGAAATTTAAAAAAATATATATTTTTTAGAAAGAAGAAGCTACGTCGGTAGCTTTTTATAATTTTATAATTCTTTATGAGAGTTGAGTTAGCAGCACTTTTTCCTTAAATAATATTTTTTTGATAAATCGTACATGTTTGACAGTTAATGTTTACGTTAATACGAAACGCATCGAAAATTCGAAAACATACCGACATAGTTTTCACCCTCTAGAAGGCAGTATAAAAAAAATATATTCATTTTGTGCAATTTTCGATGTAGAAAAGTGTTTTTTCCAGGGCGTCCTTTTTATATGGGCCGAAAAGCGAAGTCTATCGTCTTAACACCCTGTACAAAGCGATTCAAATAGCCTGCCAGTCACTGACGTCATCTGTGTTGTCGGCATATTATATAATCCAAATATGAGAATGCTTTTGAACTTTGAACTGAACATACATATTTTCAGAACCCACCTATTCCTAAGAAAATTGTTACTATACTCCGCACGTTTTAATTTGTTTTGTTTTATTATTCAATAAATGTTTGTAAGTAAAAGTTTTTTTCATTTTTTCAACTAACATTCTGTGCCATAATGCCCTTGTTGTTGTTGATATATGAAATGAATTCATGTGAGAACTAAAAATACAAAACATGAGAAAGAAGAAAAGAAAAAACATATTTAAAGATAAATATAACTAAATATAAAAATTTAAGGAAAGTTAAAAAATACAGAGATAAAATTTAAAAAAAGATATAAAAAAAAATATTAAAAATTAAGAATAGAATACGTGTAAAATTATACTGATTATCTAATATATAAAAATTAATGTTTGTTTGTTTTTTTGTGCGTTCATCCGATTGCCATTACTTTGGAAATATGATTTCTGCATACCCGGGTTGGTTAAAGGATACCATGAGCTCTAGCGGTATGAAATAATTTCCTATGCTATTCATACGATTGCGATTAAAATTTCATCCGATTGCTAAGGGGGAAAGTGGGGAAAGTGAAAAAGGGGCGGAGGGGAACGGGACGCGGGAAGGGAAGAGGAAGAGGAGGCGGAAGGGAAACGGGGACGAATGCGAAAGGACACGAAGGGAGAAACAATTTATGTATTTAATTTGCATTCCAACGCAAGCCGGGTATTAGCTAGTTTTATATAAGATAATGGTTTTTAAGCAATTTGATCATGGTACGTATTCATCTAGAAGAGTACATGTTTATTGTCACATTTGAATTTCTTGCTACGAAAGTGAAAAAAAACTCTGATAGAATTAGTTTTTTTAAGTGTTGAGAACTCGTGTATTCTTTAAAGAAAGTTCGTCCCCTTTCGAATATCCAATTTTGTACACGGGCAGCAAAAAGGGATTTAAAATTATTTGACTCTATCTCGGTATTCAACGCATTTTATAATTTAGGGGGGATGAACCAGAATTATTGTCATTGAGCGAATGAGGTTTTAGTTTTAGGGACCAAGCAACCCAAGTTTGATGAAAAGCGGGCATGTGCTTGATGTTGAGGAGCTACAAGTAGGTTATTTTTCCATATATATAAATAATATAAATATATATACCTTAGTAAATAACTGTTGAATATTTAAGACTCTTATTTTTTTAAGAGTTTTGACTGCCTTGCAACTAAATCGTGGTCTTAATCATTTTGACCGGTGGTCCTGTCAATCAGTTTAATAGTCGAAAAAGGGCATACTTGATAATATACACACTAAACAACTTTTTTAATAGTGAATACCTCACAAGCAGTGGCGGCTCGTGACTTTTGGTGAGCTAGAGTGCTAATATTAACGAAAATGGCATTATTGATGTCGTTGGAGCCGAAAAATATTTTTTTTTTTTTTCGAAAATTTATTTTTTGTATGAAGATTTTCAGATAATCTGTGCGGCGCACGCCAAAACTGAAATTTCCTGAAAATCTTCATACAAAAAATAAATTTTCGAAAAAAAAATAAAAAATATTTTTCGGCTACAACGACATCAATAATGCCATTTTTGTTTATATTAGCACTCTAGCTCACCAAAAGTCACGAGCCGCCACTGCACAAGAGTCCCAACTGCTCCCGTCTGGAGCCAATGAGACTATGGCATGCTCAATGGAGTATGTTGTGAAGCTGAAGGTATTGTCGTAGTCTCATTGGCTCCAGACGGGAGCAGTGAGAACTCTTTTGAATTCATTATAAAAACAAATAAAAAAAGGTGTGGAAGGGAAGGAGATGAGGAAGGGGAAGGTGGGGAAATACCTGGCTATTCAGATTTAGTCACTAAACACGGCTTAAGTTTTAATTCTGAATGGTGGTCTTACACGAGGGTGATACTGAAAGTATCTTTCACTCTGGAACCAAATATAGCAGACATTATTTTTTAATTAATTAGTTGTAAAATAACACAAATTAATCAAATAAAATTTATTTGCGCACGCCGGCTTCGAACCCGCGACCTTCGGAATGGGAGTCCAAAGCCCTACAGCTGGACGACGCCGGCTGTCAAAAAACTTCCGAGAACCTACATTTCTTTTTTGTTTCGTGTGTGTTGACGCATTAATTTACCAGTTGAAAAGTGAGAGAGTGATCATGCAATTGAGCATTCATGTAATGTGAGCGTTTTATTTTAAATATTCGGTTCTATCAAAGGGATGTTTAAAACACACCCCGTCAGCCCATTCCATGTTCAGAAGGCTTTGCGTTTATCAGTCGAGTAGTGTTACGAATCCATTTCAGACTGACAGTTTAATGGCCATCCCCAAAGAAGATCTCCGGAATACCGTATTGCCGACCCTCTTGTCGCGTCGGGAATTGTCGGCATTCTTCGGGACAAAAAATGAAACAAAAGGAGGGTAAACAAAATACCCGATTGTGAGTACTGTGTGTATGGGGTCCGACATGCGGCGTGTGTACTGTGTATAGTGGTCCGACACCCCACGGCGCCCGGTGCGTTGTGGCGGGTCCCGGTGATTGACGGTAAGGCTCTTCGTATTCCACCCCCGCTAGGGCTAAGGGCTGAAGGCGGCTAAGACAAAGTAAAGCGTGGCCACTTGAGGCTGCGACTCATTTGGGTGAGTACTTAGAAAACACAACAATATTAACCGTGGTATAATTCGTGAAATAAAGATTTATGAGCGCTTTTTCGAATGATTTTTTTAATACCGATCTTCATATGGAAACTATAATATCAGAAACCATATGAAAAATCGAAGCTTTTCATGATCTTTTGAGACGGTACTAAAAATGCCAACATTTTATTTTATATTATTCGGGAGACCAACAAAAGTTTACATAAATTTAATAACAAAGCATAATTTTATTTAAGTCACATTAATTGTACTATTTACAGGTTTCCACGTGGGTATTATATATAGGTGAAATGATTTTGAAAGATAATAATGAAATATTACATAATAAGTTGTTTGAATGGGAATAGAGTAGGATTTTTGAACATAACAATACATCCCAAGTCAACTATCATTTTCCTTTACAGCTAGCTTCAACGAATCATCAAAAATATATGCGAAAAATCAAAATAGCGAACAGTAATATATGTTCACGGTCAGTAATAAACACATATTATAGTATTTTTTTCAACATTTCTACTTTATATTGTTGCATCAATAGAGCACGCCCTTATTTTCATCCCGAATCTATATGAAAGCGACCGATATGTAAATTGGACGAAAAAAAGCATCGTAAAACGCTGGTGCTGTGTGAAAGGTATTTTTAGGAAAGATAGGAGAGGATGTTCTAGGAAGGAAAAGGGAATGAATGGTGGGTAGGTATCTGGGGATCAGTGTGTCCAGAAGTAACGGACGTATGAATTCATCCATCCCACTGCGGTGCAAGGCGGCGCGTAAGACGATGTGCGATGTTCCGAGAAAGTCCACCTGAAGAGGTCAAATTCTTCCTTAATCATTCTCTTCCGATCTGGCCTTCCACATAGTTTTGGTGGGCAGACGCATGATCACCTCAATGGCAACTCACTAGAGTAACCAGATGTATGTCCTGTTTTAACATTGTAAAGAATTGGGAAAAGGGTGGGGAGTATATCATTTAACTGTCAAATGAGCGTGATTAAAAGCAATTATGAAGAAAAAAAAAGGTTTGTGCTTTGTAATTATAGCCTGCCGAATTAAAATAATTATACGCATCAGAAGTCACTACATCCAGATTACGGTGCGTTTGAAGTGCGTGTGATGGTGGTCTCAATTTTATCGCTGTCTTCGCTGTGTGGCAGGAATCGAATAAGAAACCTTCCGTCACAAAGAAAAAATAGTGGACCACCATGCAATCTTCTTCACTGGCCTTCTGGTCCTTCTGGCCTCCTGTTTTAGACATAGCCTTTTCTTCCAGATCCAATCCTTGATTACTTTCATCCTGCAGATATCTTCAAATCCCCAGCCCATCTTTTCTTTTTGTTGGTGACCCGACCGTTGATCCCCCACCGTTGGCCCCCCCGATATTATAATTATTATAAAACTATAATTTCTTGTACATTATTTACCAATTTCAAACAAAAAATATGGACTTTCAAAATATCTTTAATAATAAGTTGAATGAATATGGATATATTGTCAAATGAATTTATTTATATTTATATTGAATGAATTTGTACATTATACTGAATATAGACAAGTGGTTTTTCCCTGATGCATTTAAATGAAAATATGTTTAATAATTTTGTAATTTGGCGGTACATCAGTGGCGGTTGGTGACTTTTTGTATAAAGGATGCTGAGGTATATACCTACCATCAAGTATAAAAATCTATATACTAGCCCACAAATAAGATGCAATTAGTAATAAAAATAGTACCTCTATCAAATTAGCTCTATAAATCCTTTACGCTTTACATCAATTATTACAGTTCCAAAATTAAATTAATTAAATAAGTATTCGAAAGATATTCAACGCATCAATCGGTTTCAGTTATTCAAACCAAACTGAGCCAAATCTGCTTCAGCTATGCTATTCTGCTCAGTCGTTTTCTGTGCTTGGATGCTCTTATCGAAAACGTATCCGGCTTCTAGCAAGCTTGGGCACGCAGGACTCAATGCGCATGTGCGAATATCAATCTACTTCTTGCATCGTGGATACGGAACGAAGCAAAGAATCCACTGTTGCTGGTAGTCGTGTGCATTGATATGTTTAGGCTACATTCGAGCATTGAGAATGTTGTTATAATTTGTAAGTATAATATTTCGACTCGCACCGCGCGCCGCGTTTTTTTGTTGTTAGTCTCTGATATTGGGACGGTGAAGTTAAATTGTTGTATCTATTGCTGTTTACGGCTAGAAAAAAATAAGCCCAAATCTGTTTTTAATTCCGAATAAATAAATAATAATTATTATTACATTTATTATAAGCCTTGAAAGGAAGGGAAGCGCAGAATCCACAATATGTATAAAGGGACCGCGCCTGCAGTACATCCATTTTTCACACCCCTTCAGAGATGCATAGTTATATTTTGTGAAAGTAGGTATTTTATAATTTCCCCAAACCGACTAAATATTGTATAAAAGTAGGCTGGGGGCCAACTTTTAAGGGTATCAACTGTCATGGAATCATTTTTGCTACCTCTGCTTCCCGTTCCAAGTTCCAAGTGACATCATATATTTTTTAGTTAAAACGTTGGTAATTTACTGGTTTACTTAAGAGTGCTAAAATTTGTAGGTGTTTCATGTTATAATTTATTTTAATTTTTTTTAAATTATACTGTATGTACGATGTGTCATTTCAAATCAAAAGGTCCTAATTTTAGAAAAAAAAAATATTTTTCAAAAATTTCTAACGTATATAATCAATATTGTTTCAAAGCATAAAAAAATATTTGATAAAACCATGAAGTTTAAACAATATTTAAAAAAAAAAACAAATTACTTTGTTTTGATTGGTTGGCAAATTTGATACCAGAATACCTCCCCCAATAAGACTGAATCAACAATATTATCTGGAGTTGAATTATTGGCTTTAGGTATTATAGGTTTTAGCGAAAATTGGACGATAATAAATCATACGTGTTATTAGGTCTGTATTGATACTTTACTTAAATGGTAGCGGTATAAACAAAGAAAGGGTCCTTCAGTAAACACATAACTGCGGATCATAAAATTTTTAACACTTTAAAGACCGCATTTTAAAGATCGATTATCGATCACACCCCAATATTTGTTTTTCTTTTCTGCACGTTTTTGTTATTAATATTTACGTTAAATCAAACTGCCCAAAGGCAATGGAACTCTGACACTCCCTATAAGAATTGTGTGAGGTTAAAGGATGTTGAGCAGGGTTGAGAAATGCTGGGGAGTACCTAACTGTTCAGTTCTTATTTGCTAAAAATTATAGCTTTAGCCGGTTCTTTTTATAATGATACATAGTATAATGGTATTTTTATAATCCTCCTCACTAAGGATTCCTTTTTGTACCTGTAACTTACTTTTTACATCCACGGATTAAATATATGATTTGGTAGGCGTTTATGAGTATGCGCCACCCTGGGAACAATTTATTGGATGACCAACACCTCTGCCACAGGTCACCCCAGGTGGTTCGCTGCGTTTGGTGACTTTGCAGGGGTGCTCGGGTTCAAGGGGTAATTTTTGTCCAGGTAATGGGAGAATTGGGAGATGCTGGTGGAGGGAGACCTTTTACAACCGGTTAACCGCTAAAAACCCCTCCACTGCTGTTGAAGGGGACCTTGCATTAGCGTTTGGGGCGCATTAGGCGACTTCTCTAGCCGTCAACTGTGGGCGACTGTTGAATCTGAAAAACTTCAAATTCGACGTAACATGTATCATACTTCGACTGAGAACCACCAACATTAGTATGCGTTAAGAAAATGAAAATAATGTTGGTGATTCTCAGTCGACGTATGATACAATTAAAAATGACCGAATCGGATAGGGATACGTTGGCGCAGTGGATAGCGCGTTGGCCCGGATTGCCAGAGGTCCTGGGTTCGAGTCCCAGATGTATCCGTATCTTTTTCTGATTTTTCTGTTTCGGATTTTCGATTGAGTTTTTCTAATATTATCTTCATTAATTAAAATATTAAACTATTTAACTAACAAAGCGAAATAGTTCTCAAAGTGTTTGTATTAAAATGAATAATAATTTATAGAGAAGCGGTCTCACAGACCCGGGCGGGTCTTTTGAGCCCGAGGCCAGGTCCGCCCATCAATCACTGTCGGGCCCGCCGCGGCGCTATGTCATGTGCCGGCCTAACTTACCCTATCCCCAACCTCGGCCCACGGACCTTGTTACCTGTGTCCGGTGCCGAAAGTGTTAACCGAGGAATGTGGAGAATGTACCATTAATACAATGTTTATTGAAATTATGATTGGTTGAGAAACGAAAATAATACGTTTTGTTGGATGATGATGTCAAGAGGAAGTCTGTGCTGGGATGGGTGAGTAGAAAAAATTAAAACCTCTTCCGACCGGTCTTACAAATTTTAAAAAAAGTTACATTGATGTAACAATTAGTTTTTGGTTTATGTATCAGATAGATGTGCTCTCTGAGAGTTCTAAATTCTCCAGTCTTTCAAAATAAATATTTACTCTTTTTTGGCACTAATCTTCTTATCAATGTAATACGAACAGCAGAAGGGGAAGCAAATGTAAAATCATGCAATGTCCAGTGTTTTAAATATTGTGTCGTCCGCGTGCAAAGTCGTATCTCCTCCAAGTATAATCTTTCTAATTAAAGTGTGTTTATAAATAATAAATCTAAGTAGAGCCTAAGAGTTCATTACAAATTTTACAGCGCCTTTGAGGTGATTTCTCACAAAAATGGCGCTCTACAAATAATCCAATTATTATTTTTATTATTATATGTATATATATAAATAATTCAGGCAAACAATATCTGAAAACCTTTTAATGTTGTTCGCCTGTAAGTCGATAAATGTGATGCATTCATGATATCATTTACTCACTCGCAAACAATATTTTTCTCAAGCAGAGTTTCACAGATAATACTGGTAGTTCCGTGAACAGTAGATATCAAAAAAGTATATTTCTAATATTCTTTTATTTAATAATCCAAACCAGCATTGCCTCTGAAATCGTAAGATTCGACCGTCCGTGGTCGAGTGGTAAGACTCTTGACTCCCAATCGGAAGGTCGCGGGTTCGAACCTGGCGTGCACAAATGAATTTTATTTGATTAATTTGTGTTATTTCACAATTAATTAATAAAAAAATAATATAAAAAAATAAAATAATAATATAATATACTATATTTTCGGCACGTTCCAGAGTGGAAGATACTCTCAGTATCGCCCTGGTGTAAGACCACCATTCAGAATTTAAACATTGCTTAATAATGTGTTTAGTGACTAGATCTGAATAGCCAGGTACTTCCTTACATTCCTCTTCCCCATCTCCTTCCCTTCCCTACTTACCTTCAGACTCACAACATACCCCAATTGGGGATGCCATAGTCTCACTGGCTCCAGACGGGAGCAGTTGGGACTCTCGGGAGGAATTCTCCATAAAAAAAAGTATTTACGTAAATACCTAGTTAATTATAAAGCCTTTATTTTATGTAACATTTTTCTATATTTCAAATTGGGAATTACGCAATTTATCGAAAGAATAATGGGGTCGACAGACACAGCTATAAAAGCGCTAGCGTTATTTGGTTTTGCGTATTTCGGCATATCGGTTGCCGTACATTCCTAATGGGAATGTATGACGAGCGATACGCTAAAGTAGGCCAAGCCAAATAACACTAGCGCTTTTATAGCTGTGTCCGTTGCACCCATTAATCTTTCTTCAGGCAGATACGTAGTAGGAATAATGATATTGAAAAATCAGAATATCAAAATAAAAAAATTAAAATTACATTTGAAAAATTAATCTTTACTGAACCATCAAAACGGCTACTATCTTAAACCGGAAATGGAACGTACAAACAAATTTACTAACACGAGTAGGTATTTACTTATGATATATGAAGCCTCGGGTATCCGATAACAGCTGGAACGCGGGTTCGAGATCTCACGATTGATATTCAAACCTCAAACCGTCATTTTAGAAGAATTCTTATTTAGTATCTCGATTTCGAGCCTTTCTTAGAAACTATTGAAATTTACCGGCCGAAAGGGTTGAGAAATTAACCACAGCCTACCAAATGATTTTATCTTCCACTTTGACGAAGCCGCAAGAATAATATCTGGTACTGAACAACACATACAGACATTTCTAAGAAGAAATTCTCGAATTTAGACTAGAACTGAAACGATCATTTCAACTCTGTGCCCACAGACTAAAAATATCCTTTTAGATATTGGATTATTTTCTTAAAATCATCGTGTATTTCGACCTTTATGACGTCAGATATTAAATCGTTGCTTGGATAGGTTACAAGGCACTAATACCCCTTGGAATTTTGTGGGCAGGTACCTACAAACAAAATTGATTTATCTGCCTGGAATTTTATGGTGGATTTTTAAATCTACAATTTAGTATTTTATGCGTTGTTCTAAAAAGACTTTCGTAAAATAAACGATTCTTTTATGGTCATAATATCAAAGATACCTATCGAATACCGGCAGTTGATTATATGGTTACATTGTATCTTTACTATTTGGTTATATATAGATATTTATTTAAAATGTTTAATCTTTGAATAAGATAATATAATATATAACAATACTCAAAGAAAATATTAAAGGGATTAAGACACAGAAAATGAAAAAGATAACGATCGCAACTGGGACTTACACCCAAATCCTTTAGTCTTACCGTAAGAAGTAAGATTGTAGAAATATATTATAAATTTGTACAGCGCCCTTGAGGTGATTTTCGGCGCTAAAAACGGCGCTATACAAATCATCTAATTATGGTTTGTATTGTTATTACTGGGACTGGCGTCTCTGACAAATGAGCTATTTCCGCCTAAATACATTCCTTCATTTTTAACAAGCTCGTACTTTCATTTTTGAATTACTTCAGAGGATAGACTTTGCACCACACGCGGAACGTTTGGATATTTCATTATCTGTCATTCTGTTCCGCTCAAAATAAGCTCACACACACTTACGATACATACGAATGCGAATGAGACAACTGCCCTAAAGTCTCATATTTACCTACATAAATCGCTCCAAAAAGGGTTTCGGGAGAAAACATTATTGAACACTCAAACTTTCACGAAATTGTAATTTAAAAACATAAATATATTCTCGAAAGAAAAAGCTATGTTGGTACGTTTTTATAATTTTGTAATTCTTTATAAGAATTACGTTAGCAGTACTTTTTCCTTAAATATATTTTTTTTTAAAACTTATTTATTCTCATTTCTTTATACATATAACTTAATATAATAACAAATGGTATAAACAAGAAATGAAAACCCACTAAGGCACTGCTTGAACCTTAGATTTTTCGATAGAATTTAATATTTTTTTAAGTGTTCAATGACTCTAAATTTGATGCATTTTTCGAAAATTTTTGATTGGTTTGAGACAAGAGATTTTGGTCTGTAATTGTCTAATTTATGCGTATCTTCAGATTTGTGAATAGGTATTATAGTGGAGATTTTAAATTGCTCTGGAAAATGACCATCTTTGAGGCAAATATAAAAAATATGTTGCAATAGAATTAAGATATGTTGTTTTATTTTTTTTAATGTATCACATGATAGTCCATCATTTCCCTTAGATTTCCCGATAAGTTATACATGTTTGACAGTGAATGTTTACGTTAATACGAAATGCATCGCAAATTAAAAAAACATACCAACATAGCTTTTACCTTCTCGAAGGCAATATAAAAAAAATTCATTTCGTGCAATTTTACAAAGCAGAACTTGCTAATAAAATAAAAATAAAACTTTTTTATTGAGATAAAAAAAATTATTGAATATTTTTTTAATCTTTAAATTAAAATAGAGGTGTTTATTACAATGAAATATTAAATTTGATTACCAAATAAACAAACACTCGGTTTTTGGTGTCTCTACGTAGGTGTGTAAATCATTTATTTTACAAAACAAAGAATGCATTTTTAGGTTCTCTTATTTTTCAATGTACTAAAATCGAATCCTACATTAAAAAAAATACTGCTGGTATTATTTTGCCATGTTTAGTAATTTGATACCTACCGAAAATAACATAAAAAGGGATCCAATTATCCAATCAACGATTGAAATCTAAGGTAGTAATTTTATCCCTAAATACCAGCCAGGAAACCCGATCGTCCGCAGATAAATCACGGTCAGTTTAATGCCTTGTTTTATTAAATTCTATAAATTTTTGCGCAGTCTTTCTATAACATGAGGGCATGATGCATCAATCAATGCTGATGGATTATATCTAAGTTGTTCGTGCAAACTTCCGATCAGCATTCCTTATTTTACTTCTTGAAGTTTGCCGAAAAAATTGACAGAAATCCAACAAATTAAATACTTGCTAACCTGCTCGGACATTTGAGTTGATCGATTTGTGTTTTCTTTTCGTTAGTGTGCACATGAATAAATTGTGGTTATTGATCGACGAGGATTGAGTCAACAAAATATTTCTTCCAAGCGGTTGGTATTATTTATAAAGGATTTGTAAAAGGTATTGTTTTGCATTTCACAGAAACATAAACAAAATGGTAATAGGTACAACTACCTCAGGAATTTTATAGTAAAGTTAGGTAAAATAAAATATATCAAGCTTTTCTATGTAAATTTTAACTTTTTCAGAGAACAAATTTATTTATATATTTTAGGATTCCAGTTCGCTTTACAAAATTACAATATCATGTTATATCGTGCGCATGCGATGATTTAACTTGGATTTAAAGTATTCCACGTGGTATTCAGTAAATATGTTAAAAGTTGCATGGCAATAAAGTAACTTATAAAATATCGGACGACTAATCAGAAGAAAAAAACAATTGATAGTTCATAAAACCAAAAAATTGTATACTCGGTTCAAATCGGTTCCTTATTGCTGTAGGTCGTGACCTCTTCCTTAATTTCCATGGTGGATAAGGCTCGTACACTGCTCGCGGTTCGCGGACGTACCGCATTGGTAACCTACCTCTGTTTCTTCTGCCTTTCACTTTGCCGGTGACTATGAGTTTCTCCGAGTTAAAGCCATCGAGTTTGGTGAGCAACGTGTCCAAAGTATCTTAAGATACATTGTAGGCAGATAGTTTAACTTGTTGAAAGCCAGCATACAAAAAATATATTTTTTCAATACGACGTAAAATATTTGACAGTTCTCACCTTTCTTAGGAATTGAATTTTTATAACATTTATTTTGTGATATATTACAAAAATTACATCAAAATAATGTAGATAAAACGAACTTTCTAATAATCACTCAAATCTATGCTTTCGACGATGGATTTATATAAAAAACAATGAATAAATATAGACTTCGAATATGACATCGTTCATATTATCAAGCGGCAGCCATTTTGTCCGCCATCTTTGGTGCCCGGCGCGTCATTGGCAACTAATTTGAATTTTTCGGAGTGGCTAAATGCTATCCAGTATTTCGTTATGTCAAGAATGAGAATGGCCCAAGCGATTCTGACCTTGTTCTTCATACAATTTTTTTATACATAAGGGGCAAAATCGCTTCAAAAATCCGGACCCCCCGGGGGACTGCGGCCTGCGAGAGGTTAAAGCCTAATGTGGATACATAGCTCTTCCAGAAGGAACACATTTGCGCGTCTAGCTGTCCATAGCATCCTGAGCATTTTTCTCCAGCACCACAAATAGAGGGCTTCTATCCGCTATCTTTCTCAGACTCTAAGAATCCATGTTTGCTATTCTTTTCTTTATTCATTCAATACTATTATTATTTATTCTATAAAAACGGTTTATTTATTAACAAGGTTTGCCGTGTAAATATTATTATTTCTCTTTTTGATACTGACAATTATTCGTTGTGGATTTCCATTAATAAATGGAAACGATTTTAAATATTTTTCCAGTTTTTTTTATTATAATATTTTTGTACATTACTGGTTTCAGATTAAAATTGTTTCAATAATAACATATCATAATTATTACTACGTGAGTCAACTGTTTCACCTTCTGAGGCCCTATCACACTCGCTCGATAACGATCGATAGGATAACTATCGGTAACTTCTTACCGTTCCCTAGCATGACTACAGATCGCCAACGAATAAGTGACAGTTTACAATGATTAAGTGTCCTTAAAATATTCGACATCAACTGTTGTTTGTACGTTAGCGATGTGCAATTTCCTAGGGAACAAAACAACATGTTGTATTTTATTGTTTCGTGACAAATTGAAGATGTCTACTTACTGTATTGGTATAATTATTTCCCTCCATTAGTATTCTGGGCAAAGAGGAATTCATAAGAATTAGTTCCCAGAATGAAATAAATCCCGACTTGTAGTATTACGTAGTGGAATCCGTAAGCTAATCAATGCAAAAGATTCTGGACTATCATATATGTGATGAGAAGTTACCGATAGTTATCCTATCGATCGTTATCGAGCAAGTGTGCTAGGGCCTCTGAAGGCTCTCATATTATCAAATGAAAGAGCTGTCACAACTTGTATCACAACTGTAACTATATAATATAAGTATTCGTAATAATTACATTATACTCATCCACAAATTTCACCTTCCATCTGTATCTACTAATCACACTCTTAATGCGGATGATTGTTAATGTAACTCAAATATATTTTATTTGTAACTTTTCAAAAGCGCAAGTAAAAAGCAGAGTCGACGTAGTGTAGATTGTTCTTCTAACTGCAATTAATTAGCACCGATTCATTGTTAACTCTTGACTCACTTCATTATATACACTGTCCAGAACTTTAAAGCACAGTAAGTCAAATTTCGAACACTCCAATCTCAAGTAAACTGCGCTTAAAACTTTATCGTTGCTCTGTGCAAGCGACATCAATACTATGTTTGATCGAAATTTGTTAACTAATTTGATTGGTTATTGTGATGGCCACTGAAACCTACATAAAAGTGTTTAATAAATTGGTGATGGAGAAAAAACAGACTTGAGAAAAACTGATACTAAGCACTTCATGCCACAATAAAGCCTTTGTGCAAAACCTGCATTATGATAGACTTCATAGAAGCAATCTCCCATTTATCTGTTGACTAGAATCAGCTTATATGTATAACAGATTTTCCAATAGTGACCAGATACTGACGCTATACCGATCTTAAGTATTTCCAGCAGTTGAATTAGGAGTCACCTCTGTGCCGGTGCCCCAAAATACTTGATTAACATACTTGACTATTTTTATTTATTGTTATTACGTTTATTTTGTAGAACTCCATTTTAATTTTTTATTTCTGTAATGTCTGTGTGAATGAGTATGAGTGCAAGCGAGATAGTATGCTTGCGAGACCCTATAAAAGGCGATGCGTGCTAGAAGTATGCCTCTTTTGCTACAAGCAGTTCTCTAATAAATACCAGTACATTATACTAATACTCTCTCTTCATTTGCGTACTACCGACACCATTGGCATATCTTACAATTTCTCTTATATATTCAATAATTTTATTATTTAATGTATCAAAGCAGTTTATTATAAACAAGTTCTGCTTCGTAATTATTATTAAGAAGGTTACAGCTGTTTAGCCCTCTGAAGGCATTATCAAACTGTGTCAAAGCCACTTACAGACTATGAATTTATACTAAATCTAGATCGATATTTACGATGACTAATTTCTAATTTCTGAGTAAAATGACTGAAATTATTAATGGTTATTATTTCTCTAATTGTAAATTCCCAAATTGCATAATAATTACAAAGCGTAACTTGTTTATAATAAACTGTTTTTATACATTTAATAATCAAATTATTGAATATATAAAAGAAATACAATAAATAAATTTAAAAAAAAACATACTTGACGCTGTGCAAAAGACGACTGATCGTATGATAAGCAATCACTTTCTAAGTCTACATGTATTTCATACTAGCAGCATCCTAGGAATATCTCTTGCAATCTTAGCAGATAAGACAAAACACTATGGCACATTTGATTAGGTTGGCAGCATGAGATCAATAATTTTTGTAACTCATTAAAAGGGTATACCTTCATGTAGATCGAGCTACCGGAATTCCTCCCTCATTAAATATTGAGACTTTTCAAGACCAGCACAAATAATTCCCCACAGACCCATTTGCATTAAACCACATAAATGGATGTAGTTTTTCTGGGCAATGCATACAATGCATACAGAGGTGAGCTCTTGTGAGGCGTCACGACTGAATAATACACAATAAGTATTGAGCGCAACAGTTGAAGCCGAGCTATTTTGTAAGCAAGCGATTTTTTGGGATAACTTTCGTCTTATATGTTTTCTCTTTCTATCATGTTTACCTCATAATCTTTCTCTCTGTACTATGATTTAGTTTACTTATTATTGTCCGGAATAAGGTTGAGTTCAACCGAAATCAAAATAAAATAAAGTGGTTTAAAACAAAGTATTTTTTTCATTTGGTATAATGTCAAGCCACAAAGTGTTTGCATCCTTCGACAACCTATATTTTTGTCCTGGCTGTTTCATCACGATGCGACGCGACGCACGACATTATGTTTTCGTACCGGTACGGTGACCACAAGGCGCGGGTTTAATAATTTAATGCAAGGACCTTCTTAATAAGATTAAACCTAAAAGCTTCCTTTTATCCCTAGTTCACTTTAATTATGTAAGAACACTCAGGACTCCATTTACGGAGACTCGACTTAGAGAGGAAATACGAATATCATTCTGCAGGTACAGAATATCACATTAGAGGAATTTTGGATAAAAAATAGGTTTTCATGGCAAAATTACCTATCCCTTTTTTAAAGTACCAATTAATGCCAGAATTAGACAAATACAGAAATACACACGGACGAAATTGTACATGAAGAGAATTACACCTATTAGAATTACACAATACAAAATAAACATATAATTTTTAAAAGTCCTACTGTGTGATTTTGTCCTGAAACCATTAACCCGTTTAATCACAGTTTAACCATATCTGTCCCAGCTCACTTAGGTCTCATAGAAATCGTTGTATCTCCCTCACTAGAAGTATAGTCTAAACGGTATTGAAAAGAGAATACAACACGCTATATATTCAAATCTAAAAGATAACCACAAAAAAATAAAATGTACACCTTTATAAAACCAATGTTACCAATCGCAATTTGAAAAAAAAAATGAAACTTTGTGAATTTTTTTTTACCAAAAATGACACAAAAGTGAGGTGACAGTAACCTTTATAATTTATATGTCTTGTTGTTATTTTTTTTCGTTATCAGTAATTTTAGTTAGAAAAAACGTAAAGTGAGCCATTTTTAAAACTTTTTAAAGTTTTCATACAAAATTTTTATTTTTAAAAAATCACATAGTTATTTCTAATAATATAATTTCAAAGCCTATTTCATCACCTGTCGAAAAAAGTTTTTAGTTTTTGGATAGGTTATCAAATACTCTATTTATATGGATTTTACTGCAAATCGGAAATATTTTTAGCCTCTGACAAAATACGCCAAATTTTTGAAGGGTGATTGATTAAACAACCCATATTGTTTCTTGTTGATTATCTAATTATTTTCGAACACTTATTAGAGTAATCTGTTCGTTGTGCATTTCCTTTGTATCATTTATTCATGCTCACAAAGGCTCAATTCTCGGCAACGTTCAGCGGCGCAGAAAATTAAACGCTAAGTTTATTATTAGTCAGCCGCGGCCGCCGTTACCAGAGGAGCCTGCGGGTCACAGTGGTGGAGTGGAACCTTATTTCACGACGTTTATGAATAACCAAGGCGATTTATTTGTCAAGCAGGCTTCAAAAGTTTCTGCAGACAATGAAGACAGTTTATGAAGAAATATGAAGTTGTTAAAGCGCTAATTTCACTAATTATTGCACTGAAATACCAGCCTGAGAGGATTCGCCCTACCATTATTTAATCGGGTCCACGACAACTCAACACTTCGGCATTTCGACACCCCTCTGAAAATTTATGATTTTATTCCCATTAAAAGTTATGATTTTTTAAAAATAGTTCTTAACCTAACCTAACATAACATATTTAACCAATTTTTTCATCACTTTGAACGGCCTTTCAAATGACGTGATGAAGGTGCATGTAACATGTAATAACGCTATCCGAAGTGTTGGCTAAAGGAGAAAGCGCATCACAGATTTTATCTAAAAAATTAATCGCTTCGGCCGTGAAAATTTCAAATAATTTCTTGTTGAAGGTGATATTTTTTAAAGAATTGATTTAATTTGTTGTTGACTCCATAAAACTACATAATATATTATTTTCTAAATATGGTATCTTCTTGTTTTTAGATGCGATTACGTGAAGTGTAGATATTCCTGTTTAGATTTTCAGTATAGATTTTTCAGTATATAAGTGGTAAATATGATAGTATATGTATACTATCGTTTTAGTGGGTACTTTATATCTTCTTTATTTTCATACAAGACGTGAGACAGAAGAATTTTCGTCGATGACGTATGTATCTACGACTTTTCTCTGGGACTGCTATATTCTAGGTAACATTAAGAAGCGAAACGTTGCTTGAAATAGAGTTTTCCGTGTTTGGTGACCAGATCGGAAAAGCCAGGTCAATCCCAACTATCCCTTCCCCACTTTTTTCAGCCTCACAACATACTCCAATAAAATTGGGGATGACATAGTCCCACTCTTGGGAATGGGGTTCGTGTGCGGCATTCCCAAAATTATTTTAATCAATAATCACATAAAAAACCTTATCAGAAACTTATGAATTAGAAAATATACAATTACTAGTAGGAGCGTAAGAGTTTACTATTGAAAATGATAACGTTATTGAAGGATGGCCAAAATAATGCCTTTTAAAAATGGGGCTATAAAGCAACCTCTAAAATGAGATGTCAATATCGCACAAGGTATTAAGAAAATTCTTTATTAATGTTTTTTATTTATCATTATTATCGTCACGTTGCGTGCGATCCGACCCTCTATACCTCTCTATACCGTTGTAAAATAAGGATTCTAAAAAAGGAAGCAATTATCGCATTTTCAAGTTTTCAAACTGGCCAACTGCATGCGGAACTAATGACATTTCCCACAAATTGTAAGAATCCTTCGGGCGCTAGCAAAGTGGTGACCAAATTCACTTACTAAAATTATTAATGGAGAGAGGAAGAACTCTGGATTATTATACAAAGAAAAATATATAATAGACAAAGTGGTTTGACGACATCAAGTAACAGACGAGTTTGTCAAAGATGGGCAGAAGGATTTTTTAATTATATACTGACTGGTCTTTGGAACAAATTGGATGATTACAAAAAAATAACACAACACGATAAAATTAGTACATAGATCCATTACATCATTTATTTACTGCAAGTAATATTTTTAGTACATACACTATTGATTCTGTCTTAAGTCTTTAATTTTTTCTTATTTAATAAATCAAAAGCAAAATATCTTCTGAAATCTTAATATTTGTAAGTGAGCAGACACTTAAATACCTACCTACTTAATTTTAAATAAAATATTTTATGGCACCTTTTTTATTTATTTCATTTGGAATTTTTCAAAGTTTCTCCAGAAAGTAGGTTCATTTATCTACAAACTGTCAAGTAATTGGAGTAGGTAATCAAGATTGTATCAACTTCCTTCTCAAATAAAATTTTGAAAAAAGAATTGTCAATGAGATAGTGATGTATCTTTGGATGAATTGTATAATTATTTATTAGAAATTTTTTAAAAGTGTCAATGCCTCCGCTGACGAGTCAACTGAAAAAAACCAGTTTGCAACTAAACTCGCTATCCTGTATATGTCAATGTGATGGCCCGCACACTACACAGTTTCTCAAAAACTCGTTGTCAATGGTAACGCAAGCAGTGACTCGCGACTCGCACTGCTAGTTGTTACGATGACAGCTGATTGTTCTTCATATATGGTTAAACAAGCTGAACTCGTAAAATTGAGTCGGTAGTTTGGTTGGAAACAGTTTTGGTTTAAGAGACTGGAACCAAATCATTGAGCGGATCGCTTTACGTTTAACATTTTATTTATAAATAAGTAGGTAGTTTTTTGTTTAATTCCTAGGTATAAATCGTATGGTTTCAGAGGAAATTTTGATTTTGATTTTTTAAATAAGAGAACTTAGAAACATACTTTTTTGGATGCGAGGTCTACGTTTAACACAACTTCTATTTGAAATTAAGAAGGTTCACTCAAAGGAAGGTAAACACAATAATTGAAGTGAATATGCGAAATTACACATATTTTCGGTGAATCCCAAACATCTCCGACTTTTTCTTCCATCCACTTGCCCATCCATCCAATCCGCACATCCTTACTTCTTGATTTAATTCCTCACACTCTGATATTGACCTCTTACCTTAATCTTAAGCCACTAATACTGCTTTGGTGTAAAATAACAAGCACGCTGTAAGCTTTTTTTCAAATGCAGGGTGTCCGTATTACCTTTGGGAGGTGATTCTGCATGATAGTACAAGTAAAAAAGATAAATAACTTTTTTGGAAATTCCGACTTTTAGGGGTACTTTTTTGGTAAAATGATAAAATTGCTCCGGTGTGTACAGCCAACACTATTATTTTCCGCTGTTATGATACGTAACAATCACAACTGCCACAATCGCGCCCAGCTGACTCACAGCAAATTTATCGGGCAAGTTGTACCCTACACTAAGGATTTTTAATAGCTACGTTTTTTTGTATGGGAAAAAAAGTTGGAATTTCGGAAAAAGTTATTTATCTTTTTTACTCCTACCATTATTTAGAGTGACCTACCGAAGTTAATGCACTTTACCCCCGGACAACCTATATAATAGACAAACCATTTACTAGGATTTATTGGGTTCATCGTATTCAAAATTATTTATTATAATAATATACAATTCAATTATCACAATTCTAGTAAGTAACGAAACGAGAATTATAGTTATAGTAACTATTTCATTAGGTAGTGCAATGGTTTCTCTCCTCTATACTTGTTTATATATCAATTTTCTCAGGAAATTTCTAAACATTTTTATTCATTTAATAATACAGCTCAAAATAATAGGATTAAGAGTTCAACTACCACAAGATTTTAATTAAGTACTACTTTTTACAACAACAATTTTCGCAGCCAACATGATTTGTTCTAAAAACAGAAATTTACAATATTAAACAATGCTCCTCGTTTGAGATTTCTCTTAGAGCACAGCTTTAGATTATATAAAAATATATCAATGACTTGGAACCTTAGAACACAGTATTTTGCATATCTCAACCTTTGATGAAAATGAGTTACGAACTAGTCTGTACTAAGAAGAACGTCTCTAAATAATACCATTCTAAAGACATTTACATAGTGGTCGTTTTCTCTAAAGTGCGTACACGTGATGAAATCCCATTAAAATGTAGGAAAGTAGATAAACTTGTATTACAATTTTACAACCCCTTTAAAATTAAAATCCACCCGTCCAAATGATTCTAATACAGCCCGTTAATCATTAATACATTAATTCCAAAATCCCATAGGTGCATATAAATATCAGCACATATGGAATCTTCCGGCATTTTTTTTTACCAATTGATACTTGTTCTATGACAGAAGTTCCTTAAAATATCTTGTCTAATCGCATGAACGAAGTGGCAGTATTCAGGACATTAGCAGTCATACTCTTGGCTTGGGAAGGAGTACGCTTGTCTCTGTTGCTCTGCGAGGCCGATCGAGATGATCCTGATTCGGAAGAGGCTGTGTGGACTGGTTTAGTGGTCTCCAAGACGTTGAAGGCGAACTTCAGTTCTGCTTTGAATGCTTCGCCAAGAGAAACCTGAAAAAGAAATATATTTAGTTAGAATATAAATTAGCATTTTTTTAAATCTGACATATGTTGATTGTATCAATAAAACATATTATGTTTTTTGGCAAAAAAGAGTCTATACGTCTAGAATTTGATTTAAAAAGGACTAATATCCGGCATTCTCTGGTTATACCCTAGTGAATTAAACAAAATGTTGATGTTTTTTAGGTTACTAGTATGTTAATTCAAAATGCGATTTAATGCCATGCCGGTAATTCATTACACTAATGAACTGACCGTTACGCCTCCCGGTGTTATTTTATAGCAAGATAAATATTTAAAACACTGACACAGGTAAATAATATTTGATTTATAGTAAAAATTCGAATTTTTTTTTCAAAATATATATTTTTCGTGTAATGATGAAAACATTGTAAATTTATTTGCTGATTATTTTAAGTCTGTGTATGAAGAGATTATACTTAGCAACGAAATTCCAAAATTTTCATCAAATCTTAGCCTGGATATATCTGAATACGCATATAATCAATGATATCCAAAAGCATGTAAATCTGTTAGATGCTAGAAAAAACACCGGTTTTAATAAAATAATGTTTAAACAGCCTAACTGTTCCTCTTTTTCTAATCTTTAAAAAGTAACTAGTAACAGGTTTTTCCTGATACATGGAAACACAGTTTTCTTACACCTATTTTTAAAAAAGGGGACAAAACGGACATTACAAATTATAGACCAATATGTATCCAATCATCGATGCCCAAACTTTTTGAAAAAATTGTACTCTCATAAATATAATATCTACAAACATACAAAAAATTATAACTCACTACCAACATGGCTTTTGTTCAAATAAATCTACATTAACTAATTTACTAATATACGGAAACATCATATCCAAATCTTTAGCAAACAGATGCCGGGTTGACTCAGTATACACTGATTTTAGCAAGGCTATTGACAATGTGTGTCACAAAATATTAATCAATAAATTAGCCTCACTTGGAGTTTATGGTAGTTTATTAAATTGGTTTATTAGTTATTTGTCCAAAAGAAGTCTTAGTGTGAAAATAAATGTCAACATTTTTTACAAATTTACAGTGACAAGAGTTCCGCAAGGCTCTCATTTAGGGCCCATTTTGTGTATTATATTTACAAATGGTATTATTGAAATATTTACTATTGTAAACGTGTTTTTGCTGATGATATGAAACTTTATAAAGAAATATAAAATATTAATGATTGCATTACATTACAAACTAATTTGAGACATCTTTTTGAATGGTGCTCTATCAACAAACTAGCATTGAACATGAAGGAAGGTCAGTTCAACTTGTAGGGAGCCTCGGCACGGGTAAAGCACCCTTTAAAGCCCTAATTATCAAATAATGTTTTAAAATATGTAAAGATATTGTTAAAAAAAAAATCTTGAAATCCTTTGTGTACATATTAATCTCATATAATATTAAGTATATAATATGTGTAGGTATAGGTTTATTTTATCATCGCTATATGACGGATAGACAGATAATCCCGTTATATATCATTACTGATGTATTTTCCACTGATTTGTTGATTCGACGTATAGAAATTAAGTACACGACCGTAAGTACGGAGTACGAAGTGAACGAGTTAACTCTATTTGTGTAATCGACGTTCGTTGAAGATAACGACGATATTACCTGCCAGTGAAATGCATGAAATCTCGTCCTTGTGTAATCGACGTATACGCCGATTACACAAGGATAACACTACCTAAGAATGCCTAGTACAAGAGTTGCCCCGTCCACGCTGTGATCCTTTTTTTTTTAAATTAAACACGTTTGCGAGGAGAATCATAACCATGAATAAGTAATGGTAGAAACAGGATACTGGTAATGGGGAAAGGCATTCCACCATCTAGGTAATGGTAATTTCGGCCATATATTACTTACCTTTTCATCCACAGCAACCTGTTTAACGTTCCAGAGGAACTCTACGACGGAAATGAAGAAAGCGATACCACATCCGCTGCCCAAAACCACGAAGACACCTCCCACGTTATCAATGCCGAGTTCCGCCGAACTGGCCGCAGCGTCACCCGCACCGTCTTGCTGAAAACAAATAATAAAGGCAATTAGAATAATATGAGCCACTGCTGTTTACGTTGCCCATATCCTTATAATTTTGTGACCTCTTTTAGGTTACTCTCCAACCAACAAAATAACAAGCGATCACTGACCTTGATCGATCTGTGAAATTGGGGACAATCACAGAGGTCCAAATATGTCCATACATTATCAATGTAAAATTATCATATCTTTATATTTTTATCTAACTTACTATTTCACTGAATCTTCTTTACTTATTCGTAACACTTATAATAATTATTCTCTTACCTTACATAATCCTCCTCCATACATTTCTTTCCACCATTTTGCTTTCAGTTGGTGTAACTTTCCCTCTTCCTGCATCTTTAGAACTGCTCCACTGATTGCCGTTCGGTACGGGGAATCTAAAAGAAAATTTTATTTAGAATTTTACCGTTCTTCATTGTCATCATCGGCATTTTCGTCCCCCTGCAGCAAGTAATGGGTTAGTCTTTCTATGCACGGAGAAAATTTTTATTCTAAAATACGATCATTTTATTCATAAAAACGGTTAAAAACGTGACTGAAGTTCTTACGAACAAATTAACAGAGTTTCTATGTTTATTGGCGGGAACATGTAAGAATAAACACTGAAACCCTGTTAATTTGTTCGTAAGAACTTCAGTACCATTTTTAACCGTTTTTACGAATAAAATGATCGTATTTTAGAATAACATTTTTCTCGTGTGGTATAGTTCACAGAGAGAGTTCGTCCATGACGTCATCGTTCTAGTATCTTCTGCCGTTTTCGTAGGAGACGTGTGAGAAGGAAAAGAATGATCGTCGATGAGGTATATGTGTTATATCTCCCTGAGACTACTTTACTGACATGCTGATCAAAATATGTCCCAGTCACTTCATCCGCGACTTTTTATGACAAGTAGGATCAATTATTTGTGTTCACTTAATTATTTAGGGTTAATCAACTGGTTCTTACTCATAGGCATAGCGATACCATATCCCTTACTGTCCAACTGCCCCCCGACCTGCAGCAGATCGCAGTGCCTCTCCACTATGTATTCAATAGAGGTCGACTCCATGATGAAAGCGTACAGCCTCTTTCCCTTGATAACTCGGTCTCTTCCTTCATCATTGTTCTTTACGAATACAGAAGGTCTCGTGGACTCCATTGCTGCCCACATTCGAGAGTAAGTCGAGAAATTGGAATCCTGAATGAAAAAGAAAATAAAATATTAGATGTCGACTGAAAGGTAAAAAGTGCATACATAATTTCGTAACTTCTTTAATAAATATACCTTAAAAAAGCTTGAGGTCGATCCGCCTAATACTGCACCATATTTTATCTTGGTTTGTTTGGCTAGATCTTCTGCGCTTGAGATAGCAGCATCCATCCTCTCATTGGTTAGGAAGGCTGCTAAGTTGGCAGTATAGGAGGAGATCATGATAAGGGTGAAGAACCACCACATCCCTGCCACCATCCGAGTTGATACAGCCCTGGGAATTAAAAGGTGTTGAAATAACATTAAAAATATACTAAAGACAAATAAAAATTTTGCAACCCATAGTATAAAATTAAATTATTACCGTGCAGTGCACATAAATTCACAGTTAATGAACAAATTACTTAAAATGGCATTCGCTTGTATTAAAACTTTTCCGTCGGATCGGAAATTTGATTTTACTAAGAGCAAAAATATGCTACTTACCAGATTACAATCTGATAACATTGTAGTTGATTGAAATTTTTATTTGAAATAGCTGGACTTACCTTTATTCATAAAATTGTGTTGGTTAGTTAGTTTAAACAACGACAAAACAAAACAACATTTCCTAAACTAATTAGTTGATCAGACAAATGCGAAGGATTATTCTCCGGGCATCTATGCAATTGGTAAGTACAGTGGTTTTTATTTAGTAAATTGGTTTTGTGTTTGCTTGTAACAAATATATTGAAAAACGTCAGTATCAGTAACTTTGTTCTAAGAAAACACAAAACAACTGCTATCTTACCCAGACATGCTTAGAAAGCCCATCACGGCATTAAAGTAAATGTTTAGCCATTGTTAGTAACAATTGCCGTGCATTGAATTTTCAAAATAAAACACATTTTACATATGTTTTTTTAGAGGTAATACATACTATCATGTTTCCTTGCTAAAACTACGATTAAATATTTAAATTCTGTGATGTGCAAACTACATGATAGATAAAATAAGAATGAATAAACATGTATAAAATATAAATAATTCAATTTAAAAGTCTCTTACTGTTATGGTTTCTACTTCTGCATGAGACATATCAAAATGGTGCTAGGCTTGAAAGTACATACTTTTTTAATTTACAATTTACTTTTATTGAAACTCTGATAATGAATATGTAATGAAAATAAGAGGTACTAAAGTGATGTGATAAAATCAAACAAAATCATTGATATATTGAGATGAGCCGGAGTGAATGATTTTTTAAACGGTTTTTATCCAATTAGGCGCATGCTGCTAAAAGAGCTCTGTCGAATCTAAAAAGAAAATCGATTTGTCAAAGTTCTTATGCTATAATCACACTTTCCATAACCTACTCAATTTTGTCACTCCAATCCAATGTCATATAAGCTAAAATGATATCCAAAATATCTACAAAAATAGGTTCCCGCAAGGGCTACTACTTGGACCACTCCTACTTGGGCATGATGTCGGAACCCTGCTGTAGTAGACTGCCCATCATCAGCCACATAGAGTTCGTCAAAGTCAAGACGTTTTCTAGTTCGGGATTTTTGTCATCGCAGGGATGAGGATTGGACCACTCCTTTGGAGACATCCTATACGGGAGTTAAAAAGCCACAATACAAATATTTGTATTAGTTTCACATAACCAGTGACACGTTTTGCTGTTAAGAGTGATAATAAAAACTTTAAAGTAAAGTACAGATTTCAATAAATCCTCTTTTACGGTGTAGTGGTCATTTGCTATTATGATGTGTAACGCACCAGCTGATATTAATGTAAAAATTGCAGATTAAAAAAAAACTTTTTTGACAAATACGAGAAAATAATTAATAATGTAATAAAAGAAATGAGTAAACATTAAAAAAATATTTAAAATAGCTTTGATAGGACATATTACATGTTATAATAAAATATATGTTTCATGGAAATAATAAGTGGAAAACAACGACACCAATCTGGATGAAACACCTAAAGCATCTGAAAATAATACCATTATTATTTTTAGTTCGTGAATAATGGTAGAATGAGACACTGCAACAACACCAACGGCACGTAAATAAATATTAGTCAGGACCACACCAAAACAAATTGTCCTTAAAAGTAAATGTTACATCTGGAAATAGGAATGAAAACGGTTTTACGGAAGAGATTTTAGAAATGTTTTTGATACTCGATCAACTTTCATTTATCGTCTAGGGTAGAAGATTAGAGAAACCTTATCTTCATGTTCCCCCTAATGTTCGTTTTCCATAAAATAAAGTGTTTAATGTAGGAGTATGTACAAACTCTTCGATAAAATCTATTATATTCCGTTTCTCATATTCTCTCCAACAGAAGAGATCACAGAGCTCTGAGTTTTAACAAATGATGCCCTTCAGCGCTCTATTGACCTTTGTCCTTACTTTGGCATTAGGTCACAACCCTGTGCCATTAATGACCCAAGGGTCAGCCAAAGGCAGTTCAGTAGGTTCCACGTGTTCTCCAGTTCCTTGGGGTTCTTCTTACTAGGCTGGGGATTCAGCCATTCTTTCGGCGACATCCTAAATAGGCATAAAATACCTATAAATGTTCTACCATAAATAAAATACACAAACATTATTGCTTCATTCAGCATCAAAGAGACCTCGAAAAAGCGTTCCCTGTTACCGTTAACATTAATTATTTTTACAAAAAGAATATATTTTTAACCACTTTTAAAACCATGTTTACATGTAATGAATGTATATTCGTTGATTCATATTTTTATTTGTTTAAATCTGGTTATCAAAATTCAAAAGACATTGGAAAAAAATTCACTATCTAATTCAGATAGGGGTTTATCAAATTTATATCTTTTTCAAAATTAAATATACCAGTAACGTCAAAAGTACAAAGATTCAAGTCGACAACTGTCCAATAATTATCGGTAACCATTGCTAGATTTGCAAAGAAACACGATATAGTGTAAAATAATATAATTCATCTTTGAAAAAATAAAAATGGAAATTTTCGAACCTTCCAAGGATGAAAAGCAGTACAGAAATTCCAAGGTAAGCTGCAGCCATGTAAATCCAGACCTCAATGGATAGTGGAGAGAGGAAGGAAAAGAGATCGGGATCCTTCTTGTCAGGTTTGGCAAACAAGATACTAATTCCCAGGGTCATGAAGGGCATCGTGAAGTCGACGGCTTTTCGACGCTCATAGGTGATTGTGAGGTCGCAAATGGCCAGGTCTGCTTTCTAGAGGAAGAAAACGGAAATAATAAGAAATAAAGAGACTCTTCGAATATCCTCAATGAATCTTTGAATCTTCTGGTATATCACGTGATGTCTATGAGGAGACCAGAGAACTCGGATTACTCATGTTGATCCAAAATGTCACAATGACTTAGAGATTCCCCAGTTTGAAATAGGAGATATTTGTCTTCTTTCTTTGTGTATTGGCAAATGTTTTAAAAAAATAACTAACTTCATAAATATGCAAAACTTTTCATAGCATAACATCATCAACTTTCTTACCCTGTCGAGCAGTTCTTTTACAAGTCCATCCCATTTTTTAGTATCTTTGTTGTAAGATCCATATCTTCCATCGGGTGCCAACTCAAACACGTATGTAAAGTTTAAGATCTTGGAAATTCCATCAATCAAGTCCATAGAGTATCCTTCATATCTGTTATTGCCCACAAGTGTTACTCCATTTTTAATTTCTCTCTCCATCAAAAAAGGAGCACCAAGTCTCGACGTGACAATGAAAGTCTTATTCTGCCACTTCTCGCTGAGCCTATCGAAGGCTTCTTCTTTTGTCCTGGTGTAGTTGAGTCCTTTTGCAGCATCCCAATATGCAATTTTTTTAAAACCAACTTCAGTTAGTTCAATGATATCTAACACAAAATCTTTCCGTTTGCCATCTTCATCAAACTTAAGCATTCCCGTAAGTCCCTCTGAAGTAATCTGGAACAAATTCAAAATTTGCGCAGTTCAAACAATATATTTTTTGCAATCTTGGTTCAAGGAACGAAAATACTTCAGAGCGGTGGAATCATCGTACTCTTCCATTTTTTAATGTGCCTATATACTTAATTATTTACAGGTGTTGAACTAAATTCGGTGTTATTTATATCTTAACTGAACCTCGTTTATTTTTAAAAGCTTGTATAAATTTTAACCTTTTCGACCAATTGATGATGCGAATCAGATGTCGTCACAAAGTTATCTGTACATTTTTAGTTTTAATACTACCTGCTTTCTTGCGGGATTTGATGACCTCGGTTTGAAAGAAACAAGGAAATGATACTGTTCAGTTCGAGGGGTGAAAGGATGAGTTTCCCATATAACAAAGAAAAGGGCAAGACCAGTTAGATAAGAGTTTAAAATAATTAAGAAATTGTGGTTATCCGTCTAGAGGTTAAAAAACCAAATATTTTAAGCCGATCCGCATACAGTACAAAATATAATATTTAGTGTTATATTAAATCTTCAATGTCTTTGTTGACTGGATCTTGAATTTATAACATTTATTTTGCATTGTTCACTGGGCAGAAGCTTTACTACCGGCGGCGCCGTGGCCACAACCCTGTATCATTTGATATTGCTGTTCAGCTGATAAAAGAACATCTCTCTTACTTAGTAACAGGATGCAGCAAAAGTTAGCATTTTGTGTTACAGAAGACTCCACAACATTATTTTTATTCTTTTGTGAAATCAAATGGAAATTTTGTGAAATCAAATCGACGGCCGGCGTAGTCCAGCGCTAGGGCGTTGGACTTCCATTCCGAAGTTCGCGGGTTCGAACCCGGCGTGCATATTTAAATAAATTTTATTTAATTGATTTGTGTTATTTCACAATTAATTATTGAAAATTATACATAGTATATTTGCGGCACAGTTCCAGAGTGGAAGATACTCTTAGTATCGTCCTGGTGTAAGACCACCATTCAGAATTGAAACGTTGCTTGAAATTGCTTTAGCCGTGTTTAGTGACTAGATCTGAATAGCCAGGTACTCTTAAGTGGAAGATACTCTTAGTATCGCCCTGGTGTAAGACCACCATTCAGAATTGAAACGTTGCTTGAAATGGCTTTAGATGTGTTTAGTGACTAGATCTGAATAGCCAGGTACTTCCCCACCTTCCTCTTCCACGTCTCCTTTACTTCCCCACTTACCTACAGCCTCATAACATACCCTAATTGGGGATGCCATAGTCTCACTGGCACCAGACGGGAACATTTGGGACTCTTGTGAGGTATTACCTATAAATAAAGGTACTTCCCCACCTTCCTATTCCTCGTCTCCTTCCATTCCCCACTTACCTTCAGCCTCATAACATACCACAATTGGGGATGCCATAGTCTCACTGGCTCCAGACGAGAGCAGTTGGGACTCTTGTGAGGTATTAACTATAAAAATAAAAACAAAAAAATTGTAAATCTAAATAGGTACCTACATAAAATACTTAAAAATAATCACCCTTTTCAAATCCAAGCTTGATTTAAAATGCCAAAACATTGCAGCGAATTGAATCTACAGACCTCTATTTAGATTCAACGACAAAGCTACTCTATACGATATCGGCACTCGAGATAACAGTGACTATGAGAAATAATCTGTAATTCAGTGCTCACTGTTCGGTTACTCTGGTTACTCACTACTGCTTACGGGAACTCGGAGGAAGGACGTGATTCTCTGGAAGATCGTTGGAGGGCAACGCTCTTCGAAACACGAGAATGAATATTTAGCTGGTAACAGTTTTCGGACAAGGTCCTGAGCAGTCAAGTCAAGTCAAGTTCCTGATAAGTCCTTGTCCGAAAGGCGTGCAAGATGGATCGGCCATATAATACGACAAGAAGGCCTCTTGCATGCCATAATGGAGGGTATGACCGAGGGGACAAACTCTAGGGGACGCCAACGCCGCGAGTTACCTGGAGGACCTGCTGGTGGACATGCGCTGCTCATCATATGCAGACTTCAAAAGAGCCGCACAAGACAGGGAAGAATGGAAGAGAAAAATAAAGGAAATTGCTGCAAACCAATCCCAGGATTGAAACCGGAAAGAGAACAGTTTTTTTATCTTATTGGTTTACTTAATGTTAATCTTTTTTGTTTTCTCGTCGAGAGAACGATAATGGCCCATCAAATAAAACCTACATTCAGGTATAGAATCTTACGGGACATGTACAATCATGTGCAATCACACAAGTGAATACATTTTGTTATCAACCCAATGGAAAGAACTTTTCGAGTCTTACCTCACCCTGAGATTTTAAAGAATAAATAATAGAGTCATTAAAATTCAATCCTAGTAAATTTCTTCAAATAGTTCAGATTATACTAAATAAACCTTATATCCTTCCACCTTCCTTCATTCATGCTATGTCTTTCAATAATAATTTTTTTTTTAAATTGTATAGCGCCGGTTTTTGTGAAAAATCACCTCAAGGGCGCTGTACAAATTTAAATACATTTTTGCAATCTTACTTCTTAATACAGACTAGACTACTAGACAAAACATTATAAAACTTTTGGCAAAAAAATTGCATCCACCGGTTCTTCGATCAGTTCAGATACAAAACTATATGTGCAATGTACAGTGCATTTGACCAATTAAGGCGATGCCGCCTAAAAATGTACATATATTTTATATTCTGTTTATTTTATTTTATTTTAAAATTATTTATTTTATTATTTATAAAATAAACAGGGTCTTACTTACAGGATACATACCTGGTAGGTGACTTAAAAAAGTTAAAAAAAATATAAATAAAATAAATTTAAAATTTTCTTTTTTAAAAACCATCACACCACAACTTCTTGGAAAACACTGACGCCCTTCGTTCACTCAGCTACTTACTAGCGACTAAATCGCCGCTACCCGCTACCTGTCATACTATTTTACTAGTGTAGCGCCTAGCGGCGTTTACAAATACTAATAATAGTATGGAAGGTACAGACGAGGGGCGATCGCGTCGCTTGAAAGTAGCTACATGTAAGGACGGCGTTATAGGTTGGTTGTTATACAGAATACGAACATTTCATCAAATTACAATGTTAATAAACAAGTTTTATTCGAGTTTTTTTTTGTAATTGGTTTTGTAACCATGGTTCAGTTGTTTCACAGAGCTAGAATAAATCTTTAACAGGACTTTTTCACCAAATTTCGTGGATCTTTATACAAAGAAGACATAATTTTGATAAGACTCTCTTATCAAAATTCCCCGATACCGAGACTTCACAGTCTCGGAAATAAATATTCTGATCTGGGAGATATATTTCACATTAAAAACAATCAGTATAAACATTGTTTATTTCAATTCTTTTTTATATTTAGACATAAATAGACGTCTATAATCTCTACAATTTTTGTCTATATTGAATATCTTTTTTTTTTGTGAAACTTCTTATATTTTTTACCTATGTATCTAATTTTATTATATGCATTTATTGTTATATTTTGTTGTAGATATATGCTTTTGTTTTACTTTTATGTTCACTGTATTATGCTTTCTTTGTTGTTTTAATTTAGATTTTTTCGAAATCACTGTTATACTCATCTATTTAACTAAAATGTAAAAGCCCATAAGGGCGTTTAATAAATAAATAAATAAATAAATAATACCATGCCGAGTTACTAAAACAACATCTCCTTTATGTTTGATAATCTAAGTGCTGTCCGTTTGTTCCCTAAGTCCTAAAAATATCGTTCCCTGAAAACTCTGAACTGAATTTGCATCATAATGCAACGGGATCCCCTCGTACATTCTCGCAGCGCGGAAATGTCGCAAGGCCTTTGAATAATTACTACTTACTTTGCGATACAACAGAACCAACTGTCTACGGGCTTTTTGAAACATAGACATGCATTATTAGATAATCAAGACAACAGTACTTGTCACGAGATGTAGGGGAGACCCAGGCAAAGCGAATGTACCGGGTAAAGCGAATAAATTGAATATTTCCGAAAATTACCACTAGAATGTGCTAATAGTCTCACAATCGGTGTACCGCATCACTACTGACGCCATGACAGTGAATATTTGTCGTTTGGCAGAAACGCACGCTCCTTTTGATAAAAAATCGTTTTTTTAGAATTTTCATACGATAAACGAAGGTAAGGTATTTGTGATTATTATTATTTGTTTATATTTCATGTGAAGATTAGTTTATTTCATCCAATGTTTATTTATTTCCCATCTAAAAAACTAAGTTTAGTTATGAAATGCAGCAACCACATTGTATTTTTTAACAAAAAGTTATTCGATACTGCCTTGGGCAAAGCGAATAGGGCAAAGCGGATGGACCATTCGCTTTGCCCGAGTGAATGAACTTTTTGATTGATTATATGCAATGGCGTAGGTATAACATATTTACAATGTTCATATTTTTATAGATGGTGTATACATACATACGAAAATCAAACCAGGCAAGTTCGACTAAGTCAACGATGGCTAAATCTATCATAGGCAAGGTCTTACTTCTCTTGGACAATCATGAAGCTCACAAATATTACCCAGCTTTGGATTATTCCTCTAAAAATCTAAAAATAATACAAGTTTGTGTATTACAAGTACAAGTTGGGTTCAAGAATCATGAACCTCATATAGTGGATATAATTCTTACTCCTGTTATGATTGTGATTCCTAATTCTCTCTGCCCGGAGCGCAAGTTCACTTTGCCCGGGTACCCGGGCAAAGTGAACAATACGAAGATGTTTTTTAATTTACATAATTTTTATAATTCTAATTAATATTACCTTTTCATTTATTTAACTTTTGTAGACAAACGTTTTTTTAACATTACACTTTATAAATTTTTGATGTTATGCAAACATTGTGTGTTTTATTTAAAATCTCCCTTAACACATCCGCTTTGCCTGGGTCTCCCCTAACTGAAGTCTGTTATTATTTATTTATTAATCGCCCGTGCGACATTTGCTTATATTCGTTTACAAACACTATTATTTACAAAACCTTTCAATTCATACATATGATATAAACCTTACTTATCATTTTGCAAGCATGATAATAAACATATACAGTTATATTCAGTATATTCACATCTCTCCTAGACCACAAGGCCGGGACACTCATTAAAATCAGCCTCCTAACTTGCATGAGATTCCACAAAAAAATCGTTTTAATATTTTTTTTCAATTTATTCTTATTTACTAAAGCATTTTAAACAGTTTCGGTTAATTTAACCGCTTGGGCAAATAAGCTTGTTTTCACGACAATTTAACGTAGGTAGACATAGGAATGACGTATGCCCTGTACCTGAGATAAGCGGGCGACATACGCGAAGGTCACATCAAAAGATATTGCGTTATAAAGTATATTTTCTACCGACACACTACGTTATAAAATATTTCTTCCTACGGCAGGAAAAGGGGTCAGTTGAAATCGGAAGCGGTAGAGAGAATATCATTTCTTTGTACTGAATATGTCAACTTGACAGCTCCGTGTATTCAAAATGACCCCCTCTCCTGTTTACGGCGAAGGGGGAGTCGCATAACTTTTCTAATATCGCGATCGTAGCAGTCACGACAAATAACGCCGATTAGCGAAGATTCAAACCGCGATCACAGCACATCATATTTTTACGTGTGGTAGGTCTCTATGGGATTGTATGGCGAGCGCTATTGTGTTATAAGTATATTTTTGATGTGAGCTGCGAGTCTGTCGCTACCCTTATTAAAAAAATAAATAAAAATATATATTTTTAAGGTTTTCATACAAGTTAGGAGGCCGATTGGATTCAGTATCCCGGCTTTGTGATCTAGGAAATTTTGATTTAACAGAGACACGGATATGTATGAAACTTTACATTTTAGGGCAATCTATGAGATTATTCAATAATTTAAAAGTATACGATTATCATTTATAGTTCTCCGGATTGTAAGTAGTGGTAGTTTTAGTTTAGGCGTTATAGTATCTATTATAGCAGATATCAATTACGTGTTGACAATTTTATAACCTGGCCCCCTAGCACACTCGATCGATAACGATTAATAGTATGACTTTCGGTAACTTATCATCGTTCCCTAGGACAACTGTATATGGCTAATGTAAAATCATCAGTTGATGTCGAATGTATTACGGACATTTACGGCCGCTGTTTCTAACTTTTACATCGATTCATCTGAGGCCGCTATCAGCCAAGCATTTTGTAGGGTAGCGCTCGATTTATGTTGTCCCCAAACATCTTATGTTATCTGGCCTCGCCCACTTTCATAGACAATAAAATGACATCAAAGTAAGAACTTTCGAAGTTAAATTAATATTATAGAGTTAATTGTTGGATTTATTATTAATACACGTAATTTATTTTAAATATTTTTATCCATAAACTGACATTTTATATTTTTTTAAACAAACGTATATAAAATAAAGTGTCAGCTTGACCGTAGGTACACTTGGCTTGGCGAATATTCGAAAACGACATAGTTTTTCGCATAAATTAACCGTGTTTCGTCTCTGCTCCGCACGCATCCGAAGTTCTCAATCTATATTAATTAAAATGATAATTGATAAACGCAATACAATAGAAGTGAAATGAGCGCGAAACTGTGTCTTCTGTCAAAGTGATATTTCATTGACCATACATTGTGTTCGCGGTATTTTTTCTACTCTGTTGACACTTTTAAGAACTAGTCCAAAACTGAGGCGGCCGGAACGAGTTTAATCCACTAGTCCGGCTTCCTTAGGTTAAGATAAATGCTTAAGCGATACTTGTGTGTTGGAAAAAGCGTAGTTGTGCACTAATCAAATACTAAGGCAAAATTTTGGCTTAGTAATTGATTAGTAGGATTGGGAACAGCGGCCGTTAGTCATTGTGAACTGTCACTTAATCAATGAAGATAATATTAGCGAAAGTCAATCGAAAATCCGAAACAGAAAAATCAGAAAAAGATACGGATACATCTGGGACACGAACCCAGGACTTCTGGCAATCCGGGCCAACGCGCTATCCACTGAACCAACGCATCCCTATCCGATTCGGTCATTTTTAACTGAATCATACTTCGACTGAGAACCTCCAACATTATTTTTCATTTTTTCTTAACGCATATTTTTATTGGCTTCTATCTTTATGTATGATTGGAAGATTCAACTCGAACTAAATGCCCTCTAGATAGTGTCAGGATAAATATATATGCGACATCTATTGACTTTATCTGCAAGTCTAGGATGAAATATTTTTATTTTTATTTTTAACTCTAAGTTAATAAGTTAAAAATAAATATAAAAATATGTCACTTAATCGGTGGCAATTTACAGTCATGATAGGGATGAGGAGAAGTTACCGAAAGTTATCGATACAATCCTTATTGATCGAGTGTGCTAGGGGCCCTGAGGCCCTAGCACGCTTGCTCTATATCGATCGGTAGGATAACTATCGGTAACTTCTCATCGTTCCCTAGGACAACTGCACATCGCTAACGTACAAACAACAATTGATGTCGAATATGTTAAGGACACTTAGTCATTGTGAACTGTCACTTATTCGTTGGCGATCTCTAGTCATGCTAGGGAACGATGAGAAGTTACCGATAGTTATCCTACCGATCAATATAGAGCAAACGTGCTAGGGCCTCTGGTGATGATAAAAAAAAAGTTGCTGATGCGTGTTTTGTGTAGTTTTTTAAACGAAGGACCTTGAAATGTGTATGTTATGTGTTTGAACCACTGCACAAGTAGAAGGTAAGCACACAAGGAAAAGGAGAGAATTACTCACTGCGGGACTTGTACTTTCTTCTCTGGCCGGTTTTATTGCACTGTGTTAATATTTTGTTGCGGTATGTTTCTTCTCTGCGGCGGTCAATAGCGAAAAATGCGGATACGGGTAAATAATGTGGATGTTCACAAGTTGATGGTCGATTATTGACTGATGTGGGTAACAGGAAAAAGTGACAGGTTTATAGGGAAGGGTAGGAAGGAAATGTGACAATACTAGCTACAAGTACAGCAGTTCATGTATGTGTATAGGTTTGTATAGATGTATGTATGTAAGTGTAGCTGAGTAAATGTCCAACCAGTTGCTTTCCTTCGAATTGATTTAAGGTTTAGAAAGTGTGTTGTTTTAGTAATTAATGCATCGTATAAGTTCTATGGTTTTACCCCCACCATACCCTTCCCCTTCCCTTCCACTTTGAATGTAAGGCAAGGATTATTCATTCTTTAGTTCTGCCCGGAAGAGTGATGTGACTATACATCTGCTGGTGTTTATATCTGTTTCCAATTTCGCCCACGAGATTTTAATCGGCGCTCATCCGTGAAATGACGTATTTCCGGATTACTTCCTGCCCTTAATTAAACTTCCTATCAACACTCAAAATCCTACTAACTAATACACATCAGTTTTCGGTACGTTTTCACAATTAATAGCCATCAAATTAAGCTGAGATTATGAAAGCTAAATTATTTATTTAATTTCTTAACCATGTTTTCAATTAATTGAGGAACGGCTTCGTCACCTATTTTAAATAAAACTATTTTTTTTGGATTTCAGGTCAAAATACCCAATCGAACTGATTTTTGAAGTAAAAGGTAATAGGAATGACGTATGCCCCGTACCTGAGTTATTAAATAAATAAATATTTGTAGAAAATTAATATATGTATATACATGTATATATTTATATATAAACATATATATATGTGTAATGATTAAGGATTTCGCGGGTGTAAGATGTAGAATAATTTTATCGGTTTACCCGCGTAACGTAGTTCTTAGAAGGACTTTTTAACTCCTGACGTTTCGGACAGATCTCACTGTCCATCTTCAGAGGCCTTTTGTCTTGAGTTTTATATAAACTGACAGCTTGGGCATGTCTGTTCAGTCCAGAAGTCAAGACTTAAGTTTTAAAGGCAAACACGGCATATAATTCCAAAAATATATAATAAAAATTCTTTTGGCCTTGAAAATCTTTAATCATACCCTAGAAAAATTCACATCTAGGAACCGAACTCAGGACGTTTGATTTATCGGGGCGGTGCTCTACCCCTGAGCTATAGATAATATAGTCTTTATTAATTAAAATTAATTTTATTATTTCCGTAAGGTGACGCTTGCAGAACAGCTTGCCGCTCCCAACTATCTTCATGAAAAATAAATTGTACGGGCCTTCCCATCACTGTTCAGGTATTTATCATTTATCAACTTTCTGGCTAGTTATTACGGGACAGCGTGTTATGTGCACGGATCCAATGAATAAAAATTGACCAGTTTAGCGCCATACGCTATTTTTTAATCGAAAAAACAAATTTTCGAATTAGTTAGGTACTATTGAAAAACAAAAAGCCCAAACCCAGCAAAAATAAAACTTAATTCACGCTGAACACATTTCCATCGGACGATTTTCAGCGGGCGCAGTCGGAAAGTGATGCACTTTGGGTGTCGCTTGTCGACCTGTTAATCTGATATAGAATAATGCGCGAGGCCATCGCCATCGCTACTCCGAAGGTATTACAGGTGACAGCCTATTTATTGCACCGAAGCGGTGCGATAATTTCGGACAGCCTGTATATTTTGTTGATAGGGTAAAATAGGTGAAAGGGGTGCAAACATCTTTTTTTATGTGATCACGTCACCAATTAAAATCGAGTTAAAACATTGTGCCACAGTTTTAAAAATATTTCAAAGATTTTTCAGTGAATTTAAAAGATACGTGGTTATATTTTTTTTAAATGTATAAAGTGTATATCTATAATAATTCCTTGCCTAACGGGTGAGCGGATATAAATACGAAGGGATCTTTAGAAGATATTAAAAATGATATTAGTAAAATAACATTCGTATAAGATTCAAAAATAAAACCATTAGAAGATGCAATAAAAAGTGAAAATTCAAAACTACAATAAAATAATTCAACTTCATGACCAAATAGTAACAAACAATAAAAATCACTACCAGAAATTGGAAAATTATTTTTTTTTTTATAAAATTAAATTATTATTATTTATTGAATTTGTACAACATGAATATAAACTAATAAAAACAAGATAATATTTCATTTGTAACTTTAAATATTTTTACAATAAATATAACATTTCATTTTAAATAATTTATTGTTCAATCATCCTTCAAATTTTCAGACTTTAAATATTTTTACAATAACCATAATCTTTATTTTTAAATTTATTTATTTATTTGTTAGATATAATTTTTTACATACCTGTATTAAGGAAGCTTTGACTGTCCAACTAGGAAAGTTTCCCGTTTTAGAACAGTCAAATTGCCCTGTGTAGTTCACATTTATACACGCTGTTATTATAAATTACATTTATATATATGTAATAAAATTTTTGAAAAATATAAAAATGCATTCATTTTCAGACTTTTCATCATACATCTTTAGTCCTCTGTAAATTAGGCAGTTCTGTGATTTGGATTTCTTCATATGTGTCAATCAAATTCTATTTATACTTCTGGTATCGTAACTATGCACATCTCTGTTAAAAACAATTTCATCCTTAAAATATTACAACAATTACAACAAATGAAAACGTTAAAACATTCGCTCATTACAAATCTCCGGTGTTATATACCATCATAAAAAGCTCAAAAATTAAAAAAAATATATCAACACAAAGAAAAACACAAAAAAACGAACTTATTATCAATTTTAATAAAGAAGAGGATAGGATCACGACATCACAAGTGATCCAACTACTCCCGTCTAGAACCAGTGATTTTACGGCATCCCCAATTGGGGTATGGTGTGAGGCTGAAGGTAGTGGGAAAGCTACGAGATGGGAAAGAGGGAGGTGTGGAAGTTTTTGGCACTCTTACACCAGGGTGATTCTGTGAGTATTTTTCACGGTGGTTGCCAAATTCAACCGTTAGGCGCCCTTGCGATTTGTACGGGGTTAGCAGTAGTGTAACTCTGGCTTCGATCACTCAGCTGACCCGACCGGCGCTGGTCACTTTGAATTACACCAAGCATATCAATGGAGGGCCTAATCTCCCAATAAAAGATTGCCCCCGTTGAAGGAGACTAGACTTTTAAAGATCACTCACCACTTTCATGTACTGCACCAGCCCCAATCCATGAGTCCAAATATTGGGCTGGTCACAAGGAACTGGCATCGTCTCCACACCCTGAGACTCATACAAGTCCACTAAAGCCTTGCTAAAGTGGGTGACCGCGTCGTTCATCAAGGCCGCACCAAGCTGGGATACAACTTTATTCCAGTTAATTCAAAAATATTGGCGTAAATCATGGAAAAAATTGCATTACAATTGGATAGACTTCGCTTTTCGGCCCATACAAAAAGGACGCCCGTGAAAAAACATTTGTCTACATCGAAATTTGCACAAAATGAATATATTGCCTTCTAGAAGATGAAAGCTATGTCAGTATGTTTTTAAATTTTCGATGCCTTTCGTATTAACGCAAACATTCACTGTCAAACCTGTATAATTTATCGAAAAATATAATTTAAGGAAAAAGTGCTGCTAACTCAATTCTTATAAAGAATTACAACATTATAAAAACATAACGACATAACTTCTTCTTTTGAAAAAAGATTTTTGTTTTTAAATTACAATTTTGTGAAAGTTTGAGTGTAGAAAAAGGTTTTCTCCCAAAACCCTTTTTCGAGCGATTTCTGTAGGTAAATATGAGATGTTACGGCAGTTATCCCATTCGCACATTTCGCATTCGCATGTATTGTAAGTGTGTGTTAGCTTATTTAGAGCGGGACAGAATGACAGACAATGAAATACTTAAACGTTCCACGTGTGGTGCAAAGTCTATCCTCTTATAGATATTTTTTTCTGAAAGATTGGACAAAGATTTCTTACTCGGACAGTTTCTGGCTGGATATCGATTGGTCGGTTGTTCATCTTTTCCCCCATCTCCCAGTCTCTCAGAGCACTTCGCAGTTCGTAACTGGTGGGATCCAACATCCTGAAGCCTGTTACGTTTGAACTTACAGACTTAATATCACCAAAGTCAATGGTGTGAGCGTCAATAGACGTCAGTATATAACTCTGAAAGAAACAAAAACAGTAAACACAGATGTATTAAAATACCCATCAGCAAAAGGAACAATATTGCAAGGAAGAGCCTTGATTAGGTAATAACAATAAAATTTAGCCAAAATCCAATAAAAAATGTATAAATCTAAATGTTGACCTCTTTTAACGGAACTCAATGTAATTATCAAGCAATTCCTACAATAATTGTCAAATTTTAACTCACTAGAGAAAACATTTAAAATACGGTAAGGAGCCATAATATACACCATGTAATGGATAAAACCAGCCCAGATAATAAAAAGAGGCACCCTACTTAAAATTATGGTAAATTACTATTAGTTCTCGGTGACAACTGAACAAAGTGCAACTTCATCATTCCTTTGAAAAGTCTTTGAAAGTGTTAAAATAATTGGACATAACCTAACATAAGGTAATCTATTTAACCATTTCTTTTGAAATATGTGTAAGAAATGCCACTTTGTTGAGTTGTCATGGAATTATAAGATAAGATAGTGAAAAGAGGTATTACAAAATTTTGTATACCTGATAGTCCTCCATGAGTTTGACCTCTTTGGCCTGTCTTAGATAGTCAAGGATCCTTTCAAGAGCACAGTCCAGGATGATGTGAACTTCACCAGCGGCCCTAATTTCCTTCAGCAGTGGTCTGTTATCTTCTCCTATAGCTAGCTGCCTCAGTGTTATTGGAGGATCTGTGGCCTTATGTTGCTTCAACACCTCTTGCAGGCGAACAAGTCCTATGAAACAATTTTAATGTAATCAATGCGATTTTCGAAACTTGGGCTACGTTTTTTGTTAATTACCCTCTTCTTTATACATGGTAAATGAAATTACCTTAAACGAATCATAAGGTAGGAAAATATTTAACATAGTATTAATTTTTCATGCTAAAATTGCAAAATCATGAAATTACGCACAATCAATGATTTAATAATTTTCAATACTGTCATTTTAAATGCCGACGCCTTTGTTAGTCCATAGTATATAAAGTTTAATCAAATAACCTGAAATGAACATCTTCCTGATTCATCCACATTCATTCATTCAAACATGTTTTTAGATTTTCACGGCCAAAAGCATTTTCGTTGTTTGTTTTTGGGGTGTTATACCGTGTTGCGCTACCTCCTTCGTTAGCCGACGTTTCGGACAGCGTTGCAGTGTCCATCATCAGGGCAGATCCGGCAGATCCGACGATGTGTAATTGTTATTGTTAAGTGTGTGCTTATTTACTTGGAAGCGATAATAAATAAGCACACACCAACAATTACACATCGTCGGATCTGCCGGATCTGCCCTGACGATGGGCACTGCAACGCTGTCCGAAACGTCGGCTAAAGAAGGAGGCAGCGCAACACGGCATAACACCCCAAAAACAAACAGCGAAAATTAATTCAAACAGTTAACTTGTGTTTTGAATTACAGTCGGAAACAAAAATAAAAACAATATTTCACAGTATTAACCAGCTTATAAGTATAACAATTTGTATCAACCATCAACGATTTTCTATCATCAATTATTTTCTGATCCGACAGTTAATCCGCCATATTTCACCCCTCGATATTTCAAAACTTCATTAAAGATGTTTGCATGGTATGGGGTTCGCAGAGTTATTGTGAAAACGTTTCCCTCGTAAAAAAATATTGAGTGACTAATAAATTTTTCCGGTCAGTGGCTTTCTGATGGGATATAACGCTAACTAACTAAACCAGCAAATTATGTATTTATAGCGAGAGCTTTTATTAAGCTTTTATATTCAGACGCTGATTTATGGGCCCGAGAGAATATTTTCATTATTTATGGCAGAGTTTTACGATTAAAATGCATCACTGGTTTTGAATTTCATTAAAAAAAATCCCCGATTACTAGAGTCAAACTGATGTTTTAATGTGACTGGCAATTATGAGCACAGCCGATTGGTTTTTTGTTTGTAATTTGTATTATGTACAACAGAATTTTCACAAAGTTAATAGTTTGAATGTATTATTAAGAGCATTTGATTTGCATCCGTTTGATCGTATTTGGATCGCGGAGTATTGTATATTTTTCGACATTAATATGAAAACAAGATTATTCTACTATGTATATTGAGAATATAAATATTAAATGTTGGTTCAAAGGGTGAGATTGGCCCGGGTCCGTCTTGAGAGTTAATGCATCTACCCATCAACTGCATGGTAGGCTGGATCGGGAGTGACTGGTTGAGGGACATCTTTGACCTATCCAGCAGGATTCTCTCGAAACATCGCCTTGCACCACATTGGGAGGGATGTATTCATACGTCCGTCACTCCTGTACTGACCCCCAGATTCCCGTCTACCCCTCATATTCTCCTTCCTATCCTAAAAATACCCTCCACGCAGCATCCCCAAAGATGACATAGGCCCTGAGCGGAATTATTTTCCTCCGGGCCTCCTATGTAGAGATAATTTAAAAAAAATACAAAAATACATAATTTTGGGGGCAATTCTGATGAATACATTTATTTTCTGGATGAAATTAAGCAGTGAAAAGTAATTGTAGATTCAGACTGGGTTGACGTACGTGCCCATCGCTACGCCTAACAATATCTGGACTGCTTAGCAACCATAGATTTTCAATGAAAATTTATGTTTTAGAATCACATTGGCCACACGCATCGCGACGTGCGATGTCTGTGGCCATTTTCATAGAAAATGTATGGGTTGCTAAGCATTGTTTGATTAGCGATGCGTACGTACGTCGTCCAGTCTGAACCTACCATAAATCCGATATAATTTTATGTAGTCAAAAAAAGAATTTTGGTAATAATATCTAACAAGGCCACCATCTTGGACAACCGGAAATAGAACGAAACAAACAAATTTGCAGAAAGATGCTCTAGCTCACACCTACTATTCTACAAAAAAATGGTTACGTATAATTTTTTTACCATCATTATCTTCATACAGTATCGTGAAGCTGTTCCAATCATAGTCCGCTACCAGGGCTGCCATCGCCATAGACAGTTGGTTCTGGTCCGGATAGAAGTTGATGGACATCTTGGTGACCCTGCCCGCAGGTTCCGGATCCCAGTTGAACTGTATGTTCGGAACTTCCAGGTTCTCACAGATCGACTCCACGATCCCTAAGGATTCTATGGACTCCGGACCAAATATGGCAGCCACTCCCTCGGCGGTCAACTCGCAAGCTAGAATAAAAAAGTAAATAAGAATTTTTTATTTCAATATTCTTAAAATCGGAACCATATACCTTTTCATGCATTTCATTTATAAGGTCTCATTCAATAAACAACACTCCGGTTTAAAATAAGTATTCGAAATTTTTTTTACAAAGTTCCTTTTATCCTGACTTGCCCTTTTTTAATGCTACACTGAAATTTATCCACACGGATCTTATGGTCTAATGCTCGTATGTTCGTATTATCGGTCCCATGGTAGTCTAAGACACTTCCTAATTCGCTGGCTTATTAGAGTAAAAGAGAGACTGGATTGAAGCATCCGATTGTACTTATAAACATGGTAAAAACTCCCACCAATGTAAACAAAAACATGCAGCTGTCAAGTCGTTTCATTAAATAATCTGTATTACCACAGAATAATCAGTTCATAAATACCATACAAGGGTGGCCTAGCAAAGTGCTAAACCAACTTATTATATATTTTATTCCACAGAGGGCAATGATAGCTAATCATTGATTTTAACATAATGAAACAGATGTTTTACTTCAAGAAGTAGGTACCTAAAATATTATAGGCAGTATAAGACATCCCCAGAATAAATATCCACCAAAAATATACATATATCAAATAATTCAAGCAAAAGAATTATCAAATCGTATGTTTTAATATGTTAACAATATAATTTATGAAATAAACTGACCGTATAATAACAACCGTTCTATAGAACAAGTAATAACACAGTGATATGGCTTGGTCCTTTGAATATAAATGTATGATTAGACCTCATCATGTGGTAGGACTTAAGTATCCAAACAGACCATTTCCTCCTCCGACGCTTGCGGGGAACCTTTTTATATTTGGGGTTGTTTTACAAAAAAGCCGCAAATGGGATGGCTGAAGGCTCGGTGTGGTTTTTTTTCATTTCGTGAAAGCCTTCGCGGAGATTGTGAAATATTCAAGTGTATTGTGTGCGCAACATGTCAGAATAACTTTACAGGGTAAATACCCTCTGGAACTTTGCGGGGCAGAACAAACACCCCGCATTTGTCATATATGCCCTTATATATAGTATAGGGGAACAGCCAGGCGACGGGTAATAGCAAGGGGATGCAAAAAACTGCCCAGTAGACTTCAGAACTTTGAAATAATAAACTACTTACTTACCACAAACCAATTAATGTGCTGACCTTTATTTTCTTCGAAGGTTAAACTGTGTTTCTTTATCCACATTCACACATCGAAATCTTAGATCTAAGCAGAGATGTAATATATTTGAAATAAATCCATTTCAAATGTATGTTTTTTTACCCATTTCCATTTTAAATGTTTTTTTTAATACATTTTGCATTTTAAATGCATTTTTACTTCATTCTTCCTATTATCTCAACACATCTTTTTTTCTTCATATTTACGTCTGTCAAGTTGCTCCCTGGTAGAAGCCCTTGCAAAATAATTAATTCCTACCATTACAAAAATGTGCCATAGTCGCTTTAATATTAAATTTTCGATATTAGTTTTTATTTCTTTAAGCTGGCAAAATTTGACGGTTTTTGTTAAACTGTTTTTTTTCTGCTCTTAATAATAGTAATTGATGCAAATTTAGATTGTAACAAAAGTTCACAATTATCAAATCTAAACAAACAAAAAAATGGCATTAAAGAGATCATTTTATACCAAGGTCCTTGGTTTTATATCGAAAATGGAATTTTGATGCAATTTTTGCCATCTATCCAAACATAATTAGGTACCAATATAGCTGTTTCTTGAAGTAATTAAGTTGAAAAGTAGTGTAATTTTCAAGATCTGTTTCAAAGTCTATTAAAGGTGCGGCAGTTGTGGAATATTTACCAAATCCGATATATGCTAGAATTGATTATGTTAGTTTATCCAGTATTTTACTCTTTGATTTTATGATCTGAGAAACCATTTTGCATTTAGAAAAAGCATTTTCAAAATAGGCATCTTACATTTTGCATTTGAAATGCTTTTCTAAAAACTATTTTGCATTTTGCTATTTCAAATGGAAAAGTTATGACCCATTTCCATTTTTCATTTCAAATGGTTTTGAGGACCCATTTGGGAATCTATGGAAGGTGATTCGTTTAATGTAAAATTATGTTGAATTCATGGAACATTTTTATTAACCTAAAATTCTCGAATAACCCAATTTTGACTCAACGTCCACAAGTCATTCTGATTGTTTTGTTTTAATTATGTAATGGATTTAAACTGTCTCTTAAATACATTTCCTTTTTCTGAGTGCATATATTAATATAAACATCTTAAAATTTTGTTCTGTCGAATTATCTTATCGAAGAGTTTAAATAATTTGAGAGATAAAAAGTGTTTTTTTTTTTTTTTTTTTAATCAATCAAATTGTTACCAGCCACAATGTAACTGTGTTTGTGAGCATGCCCAAAAATGTTTATGAAAAAATACCCACATTCACATAAAAAGGGTTATTTTGCTCAATTTCTGCTAAAATTTGGGGAGTGTTTTGTGTAAGTATTGAATTTTATTTCGAAATACTGAAAATGAATGGATTTATTTTTTCATTTTCGGGCAATCGACAATTTTTTTTACATTGTACATAAGTAAAATAACCAAAATAAAACCAATTAAGTATTTCCTCCTTGTGACTTTACGTAAGACAGCATAATAAGAAATAATTATTTTTATGAGAAAGGATTATCACCCCAATAAACAGGATAATAAAAAATGTTAAATCCATTGTAATTTTTCAATCCATATAATTGATTACTTTCAAAAATCAAATCATTAATCAAGAAATCCTTTAAGTAATTTGATGGATCCAATTTCAGTCGATTAAAAATGGAAAAGAAAATTATACAGATTCATTGTCCAGAAATTTCGTACTTTAGAATTAGGCAAGAAGGGTAGAATGAATAGCTCGTGAAAGGTCTATTCAAATTTATGCCCGTGCAATAGCTTTCTCGTGAATTTTTCCTTTTTTATATTATGTTGTTCTAAAAGAGTGTGCCTAATAAGAATTACATAATAAAAACCGCATGGAAACTCTACGTTCGTAATATTTTTATCTTCAACTGGCTCGTTTAGATATTTACATATATGATGAATTTTGGAATCCCAAACCAATTAAAAGTTTTATATTAACACATTTGTGGAGAATTGTGCGATGATAGTGTGACTAAATTCTTTTGTGAGAAAGACTACACCAAAACGAGACAACTAGCTTTGAGTACAAAAAGAGTTTGCAGAATTGTCCTGTCTCTCTTCATGTTCACCTGTTATTATAATTTCAGTCGAATATTAATCCGTCACCGACACGCTATGGTACAAACTTAACCCCTCAGGCCTAGACCACAGTTTTTGAGAGGGTCATAATATTATTTATTAGCCTTTTTTACATTAGCTCCTGAGGAAAAACATTCCATCAGGGCCTATGTCATCTTTGAAGATGCTGTGTGGAGGGTCTTTTAAGGGAAAGGAAGGAGAGGAAGTCCTGGGAGAGAAAAATGTTTGAGGGGTGGGTAGAAATCTGGGGATCAATATGTCCAGGCGAGAGGGACGTATGAAGCCATCCCTCCCACTGCGGTGCAAGGCAATGGGTCAAGAGGGTCCGGCTGGAGAGATCAAAAGGTCTCCCTCAACCAGTCTCTCCCGCCACCAAGCCGTCAAGTCCCGGACAAAAACAACCCCAAGAACATAGAGGGGAACTGTGGCAGAGGTGTTGGTTGTCCAATAAATGGTTCCTGGGGCGGCGGTACCCATCCCCGCCTCCCAAATTGAATCCAAGTAAATGGAATTCCTCTGAATATATCCGAAAATTAAAAACTGTTTTGAAAAGGTAATAAAATACGCTTTCAAATTTTATAATTTGAAATAAACATATAATTTTAAAAATATATAAATTTTACATGAAAAGGCTCCCAAAATGGCTCCCATTACGTTATTTTTAACTAAAAATACGGACAATGAAAAAAAAAACACACATATTTTATTATATAAATGTATTATAAACGTTATTATCACCTCCCTTTTGTCGTTGCATGTAAAAAGAATTAATATAAAACTCTTAATGATCAATAATTTTTTTTTAAATTGCGGGGGGTAACTTTGGATTCATAAAGGTATACATTTTAATCATTTTGCGGTTAACTTTTAGATTTCAACGTACAGCGTGGTATTTGTTTTTAACACCGTTTAGATCATATTTCTAGCCATAATAGTAAGGAAGACACAATGATCTTAATTTCAAATCCTTTACTGATAAATCTTGTATTTTCTTAATTATCCCTTGTTTTTTGCAAATTTGTATTATTTACTTTCACACATGATATTATATAATTGAACTAAAATTCCCTCATCAAACACAAGAGCCTTGTCTCTTTATGGTGAGGAAAAGCTATTCTTATCCACTATTTTACCACTGTATAAAATTTAAAAATTATGCATTTATTGTAAAAAAAACCTTTAAATATTAAAAAAAAAAAAAAAAATCTATGAGACCCACATGAGTTGTTCCGAAAATCGAACAAATAGAACTGTTGGGTTAATATAACAGGTCATTGTACTAAAGGCAAAGACAATTAAACAAAAACAACTGAACTGGAAAGAAGCTGGATAAGAGATACTAATTAGATACAATTATTACTTAATGCTAATAATTTACCTCTTTTATTACTTACCGATTTTCCCCGCCTTGAAGCTATCAAATGTCGTAATTGTTTTGATGATTGGGCTGATCTCAAAGTCCTTATTGTACATATTGACCCTGTCGATCGCGTACTTGAAGGCCACCTCAGCGTCATAATTGTTTTCGTGGAAGATGCCACCTGGAAATTAAATAAACAGAACGCCATAAGATAGAAATAACGAAAATAGAATAAATTTTAACGTGGACGAAAATTAAATAATAGTAAGGACGGTATTTAAATGAAATTTTGAAGGCATAGTTATTTTCGTGGAAGATGTTTCCTAATTATAAGATGAGTGGAAGTTGTCTAGCATTTTTTGAATGATGGGTGGCATTTAAGACTACTTGTAAAAAAATATGAGTTCCTTATGGTAGGCGCTTTTTTAAAGCAACCTAAAAAGATTCAGACAATCATTCCCATCGACACATGGAAGCAATTTCGATGAAACATAATATTCATTTTGACTATGTAAGGACTAACTCAATTTTTAAGAAATTCTTTGCATTCAAAATTAGGGTTCAATCAATTTCACTGTTAACATTATACAGGAATATTGCATCTAAATATGTTCTCCTTACACTCATTTTATCAACTAGTAATTCTATGAACTTATACATCGGAAATAGAAGTCAAAGTTAGCCATGTATTCAAATTATGGTTTGCTTGAATAGTGGATGCAACACCTTCAGCAGGACTCTTGCAGTGAGAGGGATGGATTCATACGCCATCACTCCTGATCTCCAGATTCCTATCCACCCCTCATGGCCCTGAGGTAAATTATTTTTTTCAGTAACTCCCATTTGAAGCCAATGTAAAAATATAACAGCATTTCGAATATGCAAATCAGTCAAATATCTAGTCAAAGTTAGCCACCTAGTTAGCAGATGCAGCCGATTTTCTAATTTTTAACAAATTTCCACACAGATGGCTAAGAGGCGAGTTAAAGCTGGAAGGACTTTACTGCGCTCAGTCATTTACAAAGTACATTAAATCCTTACCTATTAATAATATTCTTGAAATAGAAAATATAAATACGGCAGATCAGGTGCGAATTCTAAATACTTCCTTGGTAAAATTCGATTTTTTTGTTGTTTTACTAATACACACGTATTGGTACACAACTATTGAAAGAAAAAATAATGAACTCGATTCACTACAATTTCATTTAAGTTTTAACAAATTATTTTCGCAAACTTGTAAATACTTTTAAATAATTCAAATCCATACGTAAATAGAATGTATTTCTACAATTATTGTGCATTTGCACGTCCTTCACAAGGATATAATATTTATCCACATAATAAAACCATTACAGAAAGCCGACTCCTCTAATGTTGTTACGCATTAGAAGTTGCGTGGATTTAAAAAATACATTATTCTTTTAAACGTATTCGGTCCTAACTCCTAACATGTATTTATTTGAAATATAGAAGGAATATTTCTGTGCGCGAGTTCCACAAATAAGTTCTAGCATGGACAAGTTGAGTTATTACTTATTACTGTGAGTTATTTGAGCAATTTTGTATTGACATTACATTACATTCAGTGATGGGGTACCCTTAATTCTCGAACTAATTTTAATTCAACTTCCTGTAGATACTAAGATCTAAAGACAAGGAAAAAGGACATAACTACTTGTTAATACACCGAGGCAAAAGGCTTGTTCGCACTGGGCAAGTAGTTTAGTCGAGTAGCGAGTAACTCGCCACTTAATTGACCAAAATGCTACTACTTACTACTAAATGTATGGTGTTCGGACATGTGCAGTTACTAAAATACTCGCTACTCGTCTAAATTACTTGCCTAGTCCGTACGGGCCATTAGCGTCAGTCAGAGCGATTTCAACGCTGCTTTTTTACATTAGCTCCACACTGGAGGTCCTGAAATAATTACCCTCAGGTCTTATGTTATCTTTGTGTGTGGAGGGTATTTTTGGAAAAGGAAGTTCTGGGAAGGAAAAAGGTACGAGGGGTCAGTAGGAATATTTATCTGTCCAGGAGTGGCCGACATATGAATCCATCCCTCCCACTGCAGTGCAATGTGATGTTCCAAGGGAATCGTGCTGGAGAGGAGAAAGTTCTCCCTCAACCAGTTTCTCCCGATCCGGCGTGCAACGTGGTGGGCAGACCCATCAGCCGCGCCGCCCGTTTGCGCAAACCCGCCTCCCAGATTGAAGAACTACTGAATTTCTGTTGGAGTCATGAAATCGTTCCGTGTGTCTAGGAATTCCCTGCTAGTAATTCAATTAACAGCTTTTAAGCACTCGCGCTATACGATTAGAAAATGATTAATCATTATCCACGTGGACTAATTGCCGGTATTCGCCGCTACGTGGCGCGTCCGACATTTCAAACAATAGCTAGTCGCTAGTAGTTGTCGAATGTTTTTTTGTTTGTTTGGTGTATTTTTGTGTATAAAACATTTCACTCGCTACTACCTAATTAGCTTGAATAGCTTATATGCCCGTCTCCGCGCAAGGTAACAGTTTTGTAACCTGTGCGACCGAACCTTAATTGTAATTGTAATAAAACGTCTTTCGTGACTAATTATAGGCCCTATTTGGGCCTAGAATTCCATATGAATCGATTCTTTCAAAATTCAAATGGGATGGAGATCTACGACTTCAGGCGAGTGTAAGTGAGATGGAACGTTTATTTCCAATCAAATTGTATGGAATTCTAATGTTATATTCTCTATTCTACGAAAAATGGCTTGGAATCTTCGACCAAGGTCCTTCTTTAGTCAATGCTTGGAATGCTTCGACTAGTCAAATCATATTAGTAATATTATTTATCAGTCTTGAATTAAATAGCATTGATATATTTAGATTCTATTTCTCTCTTTCTCTCTCTCGGAGCTTGCACTTTGCAGTTGTATTTTGGAAGGATTCCAACGGTAAGCCATTGGCTGCAAAAAAACGAAAAACGTACGTTCTTTATCCCAATACTGCTACATCTCATTCTTACATACAAAATAATAGTGAGACAAATGATGTTCGAGTGACTGTTTCTCTAAAGGAAAAAAGTATATAATTATTTCCTTGCATCTCCCTCACTCGTATTAAAGAAATGAGATGCCACATGTCATTGCCGTGGGAATTATGAAAACCAAAAAAAAAACATTTCTTAACAAAGTTCACCAGATAAATTAAATAAATGCAAAGGAGTATTTCAATGAATTTTTCTGTCAATTACTCTACGTGAAATTGTTTTCTCCCGAAAACGAATTACTTAATTTATATTACAAAAATATAATGGTTCAAAATATGTTGTGATTGATCAATTCCTAGAAAAATACTGAATAAGAAAATCATTTCAGCTAGAAGCACAATTCTATTTTAAATTTAAATTTATTTAAAAATATTTTTTTGAATCAAAATATAATACAAGATATTCCAACCAATGCAACTACTATATAATTCCAGTAACAAAAACCTCAATGGCCCAGTCACATTTTAACTTTCTTGCTCCAAAAATCTTCAATAACTTAACAATTGAAATAAAGACAATAACCAAATATCACACTTTCAGAAAGACGCTTGGAGACTTTTTGATGAGTGAATGTGATAGAACTATAAGCCTGTTTACCGTACTAGGATAGAGAACAACAGATAGGAAATAAGAGAGTGTTCCTTGTTTATATTTGTGTAAATTAGTGTGTATATGTAAATATATGTACTTGTGTATGTGTATCATACACATATGTGCATGTGCATGCGTACAAATACATAGTTATATGTATTTGTACGCATTCATGTATGTGTGCATCTAATCACACACGCATGCATGAATACATGTAAAACAAGAATTAAATATGTGTTAAATCTATATTCCTCATCTTTTCTCTTTTATACTTTTATCTTCTCTCTTTTGTATTTTATACTTTCTGTTATAGTTTTTTCTATTTCATTATAAATTTTTCTTCAACAACTTTTCCAATTTTCAAGCATGTTTATATACTTAAACCATATATGTTTACACTAGACTTCATAAAGTAACCAATTAAACTTATATATAATTGGTCACCATAAAACAGGCAGCCGCCTAGTGTGGTGATTTAATATGTCACTTATATGTAAATGTTTTTATGTATTTTATAAATAAAAAATAAAAAGAAATAAATATTTCTGAACTCCTTTTTTAAGTATATTAATATCTACGCTTTTGACTTTGAGTTTGAGGTTCAGGAACAGTGAAATACGTACCTACATGGTATTGATTTTGTTTAATATGTTCGCAGTCAGACTATTTCTCTAACTACGTTATAATCATCATAATTTTAAGAAGAAAAAAATTGAAACAGAAAAAAATAAATTTGAAGTAACCAATATGTGATATTATACAAAAACATAACATTCCGTGGTAAAGTTTATTAATAAGATCGAATGTATCTAAAATATTGTCTTATTTTTGTCATAATGAACTATGGATACGATTATAATAATATTTTATGTATTACCTGACTCAACTCAATTGTTATCGTGGTAAAGTTAGTAATTCTTCTATGCAACATAATTTTCCGACTTGTGTAGGAGGAATTCAAATTTTGTCACGATATTCGTCTCCCGAAAGTAATTCGTAACCCGTATAAAGAACAATAGTTATACAAGGTGTTAAGGAACGTACACACCTTAACCTTTACTGTCCAATACCCAAATTTTTTTTAATGTTTTAAACTGAAAAAAAAACAAACATCAAAAATTTTACCGGAGACCAAAATTTTTTATTTACATTTTTTATCCAAATAATGTCAGGGATCACAGGTAGGACGTCCCTTTATACTTTGTACATAGGTACCTATTTAATATAATTAATATGTAAGATATAATGTTGAGACCTAAAATGATTAAAGAAAAATTAGTTAGTAAAGACTACAAAGTATCATAATAACATTATATACAAAAAAGGCAATTGTACGACTCAGTCAAAAATAATTATTACACTAATCGACGTAAAATTTGCTTAAAATGATTAACAAATACCGTAATTATTTTTTAAAGAAATTTGTTAGAAATAATTGAATATTTTTTTTATAGAGAACACCTCACAAGATTCCCAACTCCTCCGGTCTGGAGCCAGTGAGACTATGGCATCCCCAATTGGGGTATGTTGTGAGGCAAAAGATAAGTGGGGAAGGGAGGGAGATGGGGACGAGGAAGGTGGGGAAGTACCTAGCTATTCAAATCTAGTCACTAAACACGGCTAAAGCAATTATTAAGCAACGTTTCAATTCTGAATGGTGGTCTTACACCAGGGCGATACTGAGAGTATCTTCTACTCTGGAACGTGCCGCAAATATAGTATATATTATTTTTATTAATTAATTGTGAAATCACACAAATTAATCAAATAAAAAATATTTTCGCACGCCGGATTCGAACCCGCGATCTTCCGATTGGAAGTCAAGAGTGTTTGTAATTATTTTAACAAATATTATATTAAAATCAACTTACCAACTTTGAAAACAATCTTCTCTTGATTTTTGTCCTTACAAAGAACAGAACTGCACAAAAATTGGAATGCCAGAATCATCAATACAAATTTCGATTTCATCTTGAATTATTTCACTTTTTATTACCACTATTTTTTATTTATTTATTTTTTTATTTATTCATTTATTCAAGGCCTAATCGGCCTTTACGTTTTATGTTTTCCCCAAGTAGAACATATCACCATATTTTTGTACGGTTTTTTTTATTTAAAAATAAAGGATTTAGAAGAACTACTTCGCCTTACTATTTCTGCTGTACAAGAGTTGGCAACTGTCATACAGTCCCAACATCATTTACATGCAGCATTCTGGGACGGGAAACGAGTATAGTCAGTCGAGGGGTAATTTTTTTTGGCATTTAGACGATAAATCAGAAGCTCACAGTACACGTTTAATTTTGGCGCATTTCAAAGACATTCAGTTTATGTATAGTGTAGAAACAAACGCCCAGTATAAATAATGTTCCATATTTACCCACTTGTATCTTATCTCATTTCCTTTGATTTTCCGTCGCGGTCCGACCCAAATTCTATTTAAGCATCGCAGCATGTCCACGTAAGAACTTATTGCCTTTGTAAGTGTAAGATGATTTGGAGAAATAATTGCAGCAAGGCAATGAAAGAATTCCTTAAATGAGTAAATTAATAATAATAATAATAAAATAAGAAAGTATACAGATTTAGGAAATGAAATTAAAAGAATTTGGCATTCTCAGACTATAAAAGTATTATGTATTATTTCGGCTACTGGCATTATACCTAGCTCTCTCATCAAAAATTTAGGCGTACTAGATTTGTCAAAGAATTTGTATATAAAAATGCAAAAACCAGTCATTTTAAATACATGTAGGATTATGAAAGATTTTTTAAATATTTATATTGAGGGATCAGTAGGATTTATCGGTCAAATTAGGAATTCCACCGAGCCGAACCCTCTGATACGAATATATCTGGAGTCGGTGAATTATTTTCCCATTTGGTACTCTAGTAGGTTAACATGTTGTTCTTGTATTGTTTTGTATTCATTATACTTATATAATTCACTTCCATAGCGTGGATTTACCATATGATCATTTGTGGAAAAGTGTATGAAAGTGTTTAGTTTTTCCTGTGGGGAAAATTTAACCCGGACATAAAGTCTGGTGAGAAAAATTTGGATGACTTGTATAACGCCTCAAGGTTAAGTTAGAAATATAATTAAAATCGATCGCTGATCACTGATAACTACTATTACTACTTAAATTTTTTTTTTCACTTTGTAAAAGGCAAACATTCCCAATTTCATCTACCTTCTATCACATTATGTCATGTTATATTGATTTGTTTGCATACCAATGATCAACCAAAAAGCATTCCACGGCTTAAATATTATTCCGAAGCCCTTCTTAAATATTTAAAACTTTAAGCTATCGTCTTTAATCGCATTCGTAAAATGATTGCGTGAGCTTGAAACTCACGTAATAACAAACTTCGAGAATTTCTGATTGTAATAAACGTAACAGCTTCTGTACGTACTATGAATCATTGTTATGAGTATTCTGTGTGAGAGATTGTATCGCCTCATTATGAATCCAAGTTTAGCTCTTACAACAATCGAACAACCACTTTGCCAGAACTTTTCAGACATCCAACCATTTCCTTGGGCCTGAGATGGATGAGCGTTTACTACAAAAGTTGCAGACACTTTGTGAGAGAAAAGCTTCAGATTTGGGTAAAACTTTGACACCGTTGTACGGGAATATGTTTTAAATATAATACTACATACTTTAAGGATCAACTGGGAGTGTGGGCTGCGGAGATAACGCAAGTATTCCATGAATACGTAATAATATCGTGAAGGTTCTAGCTGATAAGCAATAAGGGAAATTTTATTATGTTTTCAAATAGGTTTGTGCGGTTACACTTTTTTTTTTCTTTGGGATAAAGAATCTGAAAATACATACAATTTAAAAGTTTAATTGATTCAAAAGTTTGATATATTTGGTATTATCGTAAGGAACATTGAAAATGTTACAAGTTTAATGGATTTACGGAATGGCTGAGTGAATACGAAGTGGCTGAGTGGTCGTCGAGTGTTCGATTCCTCGGCTGGCCAAGTCCTACATCACAATACAAGCAACATCTTGCTCTTACTGTGGTGGTAGTAGGAGTTTTACAAACATTGTCAGATTATTCGTAACCTGGGAATATTTGTATATCTTTAAAAAAATGAGAGTACAGTTTTTTGTGATTAATAATACAAAACACACAATAGTAACAAGGAAGCTAACCACCGTTAAATTTATATTTTATACTGAAAATAAAGTAGATCAAAACGCAATCAACGCGTTCAAATTCGATCACTAAACAAAGAGAAAAGATAACAGGAGCTTAAAATACACATTTATTTATCGAGTAGTCTATACACTTGTTGTTTATTTTTAGGGTGTTATGCCGTGTTGCTCTACCTGCAGATGTGGCAGATGGTGGATACTGTAATGCTGTCCAAAAAAGTTGGCTAAAGAAGAACGGAGCGCATCACGGCATAACACCCCAAAAAATAAATAACAACAATACTTTTGACCGTGAAAACCTAAAATCATTAATTTTTTACTTTGAAAAAATATTTTTTCGGCCTTCTAACAACATTTATCAGATTTAAAGGTGCAATAATATTTATGGAAAATTTGAAGCAACAGATAAAATTGTTTCCTTTTCTCAATAGTTTCGTCATATTCGAATATCATTTAAAAGTAACTACAATAACCCTTTGAAAATTGCAGCACTGTTTTCTTTACTAAAACATGCATCTAGTTTAATTTGGAACACTTAGATGACCGATTTCAAAACAAAACAGATATATCTCGAAAACTCTGTAAAATAAGACGCATAAGTTGAAAAATCGTAACAGGATGACTGGCAAACTATAACAATAAAATTTCAAATATCTACAGTTCAATGATTACTGCTGGCACGCCGATGATAAATTAATTATAACTCAATTTAAAACGAAATTTACATATTTACGCGAACGGCGAAAGTTTTTATGTGGACCTCGCGGAAAATTTCCGTTCACCGATCGTCATGAAATTCAACAGTGAACTGGACCGTGTTTTGCTGAATCTGTGCTTTAAGATCATCAAATCTATTAATATATCTGGGTTAATTTAGTCGGACATGGACGGAACGAAGCAGAGAGTTACTTTACCGGCATGCACGGTTTGGCGGGCTCGTTTCAAATTGAAAATCGATCTTCGCTCCAATTTGCGCTGGCGTTTGTAGGGAAATGTGCATTTACTGAAGCGAGGAAATCAGATGTGAAATTGAACGAGTTTTTTGAAAAAAAAACCTTAGCATACAGTCATGTATTCAAATTACATACTTCCGTTTTTCTTCTACCTTTGCAATAACCCTTGTACAGAGTCAGGTAATAAATGCTGTGAGTGACTACCACCTACGACTGTTAACAAATTTTATTTAAAAGAATAATAAAAAAGCAAAAAACGTAGCGTGTTAGTTTTATAAAACTGGATTTAATTTCGCATTTGGTATATTTCTTGATACTACTAGTCTCTGAATTATATGAAATTTGGAGGTTCAGCACAGACGTATCATATTTTTTTGGATTTATATCATGTAGGAATTTATATAGTTTATACATATTTTATATAATTTATACATAATTAGTTATTTATCGAAAAGAAAAAATCTTTTCTTTATCTTATACTTAGCTTTCTTTGCGAACTATAAAAAAAATTATTTTGATGATAGGATACCAATTATCTTATTCAAAGTTCAACGAAAGAAACTATTTATGGAAAATTATATTATTTTCGAAAATTAAAAACATGTATGCTTTATAAATTTTGAATGCAAACGTAAAAAAGTTTTAAAAACGGCTTACCTTATTTTTAAAACAAAAATTACTGATATCAAAAAAACATAATAGCACACACATATTTTACAAGAATTTTAAATTATAAACTTTACTGTCACCTCACCAATTGTCGTATCATGTAAAAATAATGAAAACAAATTTCGCAAGATTTCGAAAAAAAGTTTCATAGGATTTTCATTAATTTTATTCAAATTGCGGTCGGAAACTTTGGTTTCTTATGGTAGTACATTTTAGTGCTGTGGTTGAATTTTAGATTTGAATATAAAAGGTGGTATTTTTTAGATAAATTTCTCACTGTGATAGTAAGGGAGACGATTTATATGAGACCTATATGAGCTATTCCCAAAAGAGAACAAATTAGCCTGAGCGGTTTAGAGCGTCGAGTCACTAATTAACATTTTTGTCAAATTGAGTGGTTAACATCCAGGTCTTCTTACATTCTTTATATTTCAAAGATCATATGGTTATTAAAAACCAATTTTGCAAAAATATTCGTTAACCACTTGTTGCTCCTAACCGACGTTATTTTTCATAGAATTCATAAAAAAAAAGGTTCATGTTTTAGTAGTATGCATTGTTTTGCTTTTTTCTATGAGATTAGATTTTAGATTTAAGAAAAACATTCACATAAATTTAACAAGAAGCGATAACAACCCAATAGAGATAATGGGACATGCTGAAAATAACAGAAAGGAATTCAGATGGCTTATTAAAAGTGATGGACATGATAAATAACAAAACAGACGTAAAATATTCCATAGTTTTATTAACAGTAATTTCAAAATTTCACATCACACATTTCGCAATTATTGGTTAGTGTTTAAAAACGAATCACAAAGTCGTCAAAAATCATAATTTTAATAGACTAAATAGACCCGCAAGAAATCATTGGTAAACTTTCATTACGTTTTAAATCTTTCAGTATACAATTTCTGTTTGGTGTTTGCAAGGAAAGTAAACTCAATTGTAACTCAACAGTAAGTGCACATTTAAAAAAAAATTAAGTAAATCTAGCGAACTAATAAAATCTTTATTTAAGGCCTTTCATCTAATTGTTATCTAATCACCCTCTTCATTTACTATTTGTGTTTCTATACCTTAACGAAAACTTAAAGTAAGTGTGATCACGATTTTTAAAGATATTGTTAAGCAGTAAAAAAGAGGTAATTTGTTACGAATATTTATCACCATTATTTCATGTTAATAACATTTTACAAGCTTTCCGCTAAAATGAGTGTACATTCATATCAATTGAAACTTCAAATGGAATTATTACGTTGCTAACGTAACTCGCGGATGGCGGAAACAGTAGGTATTGCAGAATTGCCATTGTTCAAGGTTAATCAAATTTAAAAAATATATATATTTTATTCTAAAATGGAAGCGTAAAAGAATCTATTTTTTCATAGAAGTAGATGATAACACTAATACTCTACTAATTAAAATATGAAAATGAACAAGACACAGAAAAAATAATAATAGATTACGGTCGCAACTGGGACTCGAACCCATAACCTCTCTCTCTTCATTTTCATATTTTAATTTAGATTATAGTGTTATCTTCTTCTTTAATGATTTATTACATTGATGCGAAAAACCTTAAAGTTATGAAAAAGAGCGTTTTTCTTATAAAAATTGAATCCATTTTTTTTTTAAGATTGGTATGAACGGACTACATATTTTCATAACAAATTATCTACATATTTTTGTAATAGACATTACTCCAATCAAAAGAATTCCTAACGAATAAAAAAGAGCACACAAAATTTTTCAAATGCAAAAATTTTAAAAAACAACCAACGAAAATGTCACTCTAGCTGTAGCTCTAAATGTTAACTGTTAATTTTTTACATCTAAAGAGAAAACCGATAAAAATTCCCAAATTGATTGCAACTCCTTCAAAATTCATAATAGTTTTAATAGTATGCAGTGAGCCTGTCTCTGAGCTACTTTCAAGAGATGCGATCGCCGCTCGTCTGTACCTTCCATACTATTATTAGTATTTGTAAACGCCGCTACGCGCAGCACTAGCAAAATAGCATGACAGGTAGCGGGTAGCGGCGATTGAATCGCTTGTAAGTAGCTCCGTTATCGATGGGCGTTACTGTCTTACTTTATCCAGTGACTCCTGGCGTTATTTGGAGTATAAACTGTAAACGAAATTTTTGTGTCCGGTGACTTTTTTAGTCTCTTTTTATATTTTTATCAAAATCAAACAAACAAATTATTTCACATGTCATCACTGGTCACTCTGTCTAATCCCTCACTACGACTCTGACTTTCCAAAGGTCTTTTGTTTTTAGTTTTTAAAAATATATAATACGTACCAAAATATCATTTATAGTTAAAGTACGTCCCTTCACATCCAATATAATAATGGTTCCATGTCGACTCAGAATCTATTCAACTCAACAACTCTTTAAAAAGTCGTTAAAAACTTAAAAAAAAAAAAAATTAAATAGTCCATACCCCCTAACCTAACATATACCTATAAACCAATTTTATATATATTTTTTTCATAACTTTTAATGACTTTTGAAAGGAGGTGTTAAGTTGAAATCATTCTGAGTTATCCGGTCACCATAATAATATATTGATTATCCACGAGCGCATTGACCTCAATAGTATCTGAGTAAAATTTGGTTAAGGGTGTGAGTTGAATAGAGATCAAACTGATTTTTTTTCTAATTGGATAAACATCGTCCTAGATACACCAAAATGTAATTTTACTCCAAAAAACAGTTCAGGAATCTCTGATTAAAGTATGTCTCGTCGTTCCCTATAATAAAGAATTACACATATTTCATCCTTTAAAAATTGTTCAGCTATTATCGTTTTAGTTTATCTATTCGCAAGAAAGAAGTGGCAGCGTGCAGGACGTTGGCTGTGATACTCTTCGCTTCAGAAGGAGCTCGACCTTCTCTCCCGCCTTGAGAGCCTGATGCTGATGAAGATGACTCGGAGGCTGCGTGGACCGGTTTTGTGGTCTTCCAGAAGTTGAAGGCAAACTTTAGCTCTGCTTTTAATGCATCGCCAAGAGATATCTGAAACAGGACAGTAATATTATTTTGATTTTTTTTCTAAAACAGAATCAATAACTTAGGTTGGGTTAGGATAGGTCAAGTTAGGTTGGGTTAGATTGGGTTAGGTTATATCCGATAGAAGTGTGTTATGGACGTGTCTGTGTGCCCGAATTGAAATATTTATAGTGATGTCAAATCATTACAGGACAAGGAAGGTTGTGATATTATTATTTAACAAAGATAAAATTTAAACATTGCATTTTTTTTCTGTAACAAAAAAGTATTTTATAAATCTAAGGAAGTTATAATTTTGTGGGTTGTGTTTTGACATCTGACAATGAAAACATTATTGTAATCCCCAATTATTTTGACATTCCAAATTTTCAATTTAACTTTTGAAGGGTATATATACATAACATATATGGATACATAACACGGGCATGATGTGCCTAGGATGGTATCGAAAAATCCTCAATTAATGTAACAAACTATTCAATGAATAAACAAACATAAAAAATAAAAATAAATCCCATTAATGTAATATATCATTAAAGAAGACGATAACACTAATAATCTAAATTAAAATATAAAAATTAACAAAACACAGCAAAATAATAAAATATAACGGTCGCAACTGGAAATGTGGAAAAATTGAAAAGAACAATTGCAACGTTACCTTTTATTATTTTTCTGTGTCTTGTTCAATTTCATATTTTAATTTAGATAATTAGTGTTATCTTCTTCTTCCATGATATATTCCAAATTTAATATATTTATTTGTTATAATTAATTGCTCAGAAAACGTGAATGTATTTGTTTTTTAGAGGCGAGGTGTGTTGGGCCTCTAATTGAAAGAAAAGAGGAAGGAGAAGGAGATATCTGAGTAGATATGCCTCGCGCGTACTGGTCGGAATAATAACATAGTGAAAAAATAGTATTTCGGCGCGGCTATATTTCGGCGAAAAAATAGTATTTGGGTATTGCATATATTAAGTTGTAACATAGAATTACTATGGTACACTTTAAACCAGTTTCTTAATGAATGCAAGATGACTGACTGGCTGGCTGGGGCCGTTTTATATAACCGTTCTCTGCAACTCCGCAAACGGTCGGTACGTACGAGAACCTTCGCGAAAATGTGGACACGGCCCTGTGTATGCTGTAGCAACTTCCAGACCTTTCTATCAAGTGGTAATAATAATTTCAGCGCCGGAAGATAATCGGTACAAGGCAACGCCTGGTACGGTGACAGGTACATCGCCACACACGAAGGTGATAAGTTCATCGCCATAGTTTATTACTAATTTTATTTTAGTTATCTGTAAATGTAATAATGACTATTTTACTGTAACTTTCATCCTTCAGTATTTTTATTATTATTTAGTGTGTCGACTTTATATATTTTTAATAGTCTGAATTTATTGCATGATTTAGCAGATATTTGAGAGGCGGGTATGAGTACCGCCCCACCTAAACCATTTATTGGATAACAACACCTTTTCCATAGATCATCCAAAGTGGTTACTTAGCAGGAGTGCCCGGGTTCATGGGTTGAAGTTTTTTCGGATCTTGGCGGCGGATGTGTCTGCCCACCAACTGCGTGGCAGGCCCGATCGAGATTGACTGGTTAAGGGAGACCTATCGACCTCTTCAGCCTATTCCTATCCATCCCTCATAGCTTTTTTATTTCCCAGAACTACCTCTATTTCCTTTTCTAAAAATAGTCTCTATACAACATTCCCAAAGATGACATAGGCCCTGAGGGGAACTATTTTTCTCAGGGTCTCCTGTGTGGAGCTAATGTAAAAAAAAACAAAAAACCTTAGCAGTATTACCTTACTTAATTACCTTTTTGCCTAATCTAAGTTTTCTTCCGAATTGTAAGCTAAATTGTAGGTATTCCTACTTAATGTCGGTTTTTGTGTCGAACAAGGAATATTAAAAAAAAAAAAAAAAACCCAGCTGTGCTTAAAACCATTCCAGAAAATTTTGTAATTAAGTAAATTTGCATCTCCATTGGAGAAGGGCTATAAGTCGAAAAGCGTCAATTACTGCCAAATGTTACAAACCATTAAATTTAATTATGTTCATAACAACATGCCATTAATCATCAGGGTGGGAGGTACTACGAGGTTATAGTGTGAGAGACCATTCAAGCAACGATTCGGATATATATTTTTACTTGAAATTACTTTCAGCTGTGTTGAGTAACAAAGTTTAATTAGTTAATCAAGTTGGTGACTCTGAATGTAGTGACTTCAATTCCTAAAGGTAGAGTATTGGGCCCTTTGCTATTTACCATGCTAATAAGTAAACGATATATTTAATTATTTATCTAGCTTTAACTGCTACCAATCTTAAAATTATTATACTGCTGCCATGGGCCGAACCACAATGCCCTTCTTGACAATATCAACGAGGATTCTGTGTTTTTAGTTATGTCGAAAGGATATCTCAGCACAGGTTCTCCACAAAATGCTATTACTAATCTTTTTACATCCTGTTACTGAGTATTAACTTTTTTGTACCACCATGTAAACCACTGCAATCATTTGTTAAATATATATTCGAGAATAAAAATAAATAAAATAACATAGTTTGGAAGAATTATCTACTACACCGACAACACAGTGCTACTATTAAAAACTAATACATGAACGAAAATAATTAACCTTTCCATCACAAATACCTATCAATGAACTATAAAAGTTATTTAAAAAAATAATTTAGAAAAGAAACACCTAAAAAAACAAACATTCTGATCCACTCTAGGACCAATATACGACAATATAATTGCAATATCTCGTAATTAGCAATAAAAAACAAAACCGAAATTAATTACCTTGGCATTACAGTAGACAGTGGGAGTAGACCAATGCCTAAAATAGTTCTCACACATGAACATTCTCAAATGAATTAAATAGTTCCCACACGTGAACATTCTCAAATAAAAAGTAAGAAGACTAATTTACATCTTTAGATGTCTAAGACATATTGGAAAGAAATATTTACTTAGAACGACGTACTTTGCCTTCTGCCAATAATTATACAGTATGTCATTATAGGATGGGGTGGAAATTATGAAATACACATACAACCGTTTTACCTAGCACAAATCCAATATCAATAACGTTTCTGCTTAAACAATATGCACATACGTCAGAATTAATTTAAGAATTTAAAGTCAGAAAACTAAATGCATTATATTTCTACCATGCAAAATTACTTTTTTTTATATATTTACATTGGGAAACAAACAGTTGTAAACATTTTATTAAAGTAATTACATTGTTACACGGTTGCAAAAACTAGCGATTTTTCCGCATAAAATTACAAATTTATATATATAATAATCTAAATAAAACTGCAGCATTTAAAAATAATATACATCGATTCTCCTAACTCTAAAATATTAAAAACAACGGGGCCCTTAAATTATATATATCTGGAGGAAGAATTTCATTACTAGAAGGATTCGGAAATAATAACAATTTAAAAGATTTAAAATTTCTCTTTAAAAATACACACTAAAATTGTTAACAAAAGACTATAACATTTTAATAGTGATAATATAATGATATACAGACAAGCTCAGCTTTATTATGAAACGTCTTGTATATTATACTATATAAAATTATAATTATGTACATTGTAGCATATTTTTTGTACATAAAATAATGTAACTTTATTTTTTTAATAAACATATTACGTATTATAAACATCTCTACAAATGTTTGACGATTGGTAAAAAGCATTCTGACTCCTTGAAGATGTTATATACATTTGATTTAATGTGTATTTTGCAAGATGACGGAAAACGAACTAATCTAAATTCATATTACAAACTTAATTGAACAAACCGGCCTCGCATGTTACATGCAAATGTAATATATATAAAAAAAAAAATTAATGTGATACAGAAAATGTTAGAATTGCTATTAGCTCAAATCATTCCAAGAAGAGTGGTGATCGTTTTTAATCCAATTACATAATATAATATTACTTGGATTACATTGAATAAAATATATTATTTCTCGTTCATACCAAGTAAATCAAATCTTTCTCGCAAGACGATGTATGTGTCATGCGTCATCATTTCAACCCATCTCAAAGTCAACAAATTTTGACTTACGACACTTTTCCTCAGAAGATGATTTTTCGTATTTTAATGCAATTAGTGGGGACGCAAAAGCTGAGTCGCTTTTTCCTTAATGGCGTCCCAAGGAATGAAAGCTTGTCTAGGAATATGAAGTGGAAATATCATTTTGAATACCCTGTTCACTTCCAGTGTAACTTAAGTTGAATAATTCTTACCGTGAACTTACATAATCCTTTAATTCCGTGTACCTATATTATAGCTACTAAAAATTAGGAAATTAATTAAATTCGAACGATTTAAAAAATTCTCAGCTTTGTTCCACACTAAGACAATTTAAAAAAGAAAACTGATATGCAAGGAATTGATATTGGCATATAGTATAAATTTCCTCAGTAATTATTACGGAAGGAATTCGTGATTATTTTGAGACTAAACACAGTAGAATTTCTTAAGTGCATCTCAAATAAATACGGTTCTATATTATATTATGCACTTGTTATCAATAAGTGGTTTGTGGGGGTTCATGATATGTTCATGGTTCATGGTTCAAGATATTAATGATTTCTGATGTGGCGTGTCTACGAATAAAAACATTTTATAACAAAAGATGACATTAAGTGATGAGAGTTTTTTTTCCTAAAAAATGGCCTTAAAGCCCTGTAACAAGCGCTCAAAAAGAAGAAAAAGGGGAGATTCGTAAATACGAATGTTAGAGGGAGCGCGCTTATATTAAAAAAGATAATATTCAAGCGAAAATTCTGCAGATGTTTAATAAAATACGACTCATTTAAAATAGAGAAAAAATCTCATGGGAAATGTGTTAAATAGGGTTTAAGGAAACACTGTGAAATTTTTCAAACATATAACTTGTAAAATAACAAATAATAATTTTCGGAGCATACTTTGCGATTTTTTTCTATCGAGGGAATTTCATATAATTACAGTTTCGGCTTGGAAAATGTTTAGATAATATCTTCAAAAATAATATATATTTTTAGGAACCTTAAAACTCTAAGTCCAGAAAATCGGAATGCCGCGGCTTAATACCATATTAAAATACATGATTTTTGTTATTTTCTCTTCGCTGTTTATTTTGCCGTACAACGTTTTGGCATTAGATAAGGAAATCAGTATTCGTTAGATCCATTCGGGCTTGTCCTCTGTAAATATTTAATTTATTAATTGTTTGACCTCCTTCTAATTTAGTTTGTTTATCTCTTTAGATACAAATCTGCGTATTTTGACATTGAGAAGTGTAATTATTTTTCTCCTTCCATTCTTCAGTTTCTGCCTTCTTCCTTTTTTAAGCTAACGTTTCTGTTAGCCGTACAGTTACTATCAGCTTACAGATAAAAATGAAAAGAAAGGCAATCGACATTAATGTGGCACTGGTTGCTTCCCGTAAATACTTTTCAGGGCCAAATACCGAGTATTGAGTGTCAGCTTGCCTGATCCATACCAGGAAGTTCCAAAACCCAAGAAACTCTCGTAATTAAAAAGACGTTTGGAATTTGTAATCTCCTGAACCTAAAAATAAATCCTAAAACCATTTGAGATGTTGGCGATATAGGAAAAACCAAGATTATATCTTTACGTCAACATACCTTTTCATCAACTGCCACTTGCTTGACGTTCCATAGGAACTCTATGACGGATATGAGGAAGGCTATACCGCAACCGCTACCCAAGACAACAAAGACGCCACCCACATTATCAATTCCGAGTTCTGCTTCACTGGCTGCATCGTCACCCCCACTGTCATCCTGAAGAAAAAAAGTTATACCATATTACTATTACAGAATATGAAGACATCAAGAAGTGCTTGTTTTTATGATTTCTTTGGATGTTTCCCCGTTCTCTAAAGTTTCAATTATAAAAAAAAATCATTTTGAAATCTTCAAAATTTGTGATCGACTACTTTATGGTGGTCGTTTTGTCTGTTTTCAACTTCTCTTTCTTCGATCTAATGTTTGTTAACTTACATTACAAGATCCTCCACCATACATTTCTTTCCACCATTTTGCCTTCAGCTGACTCAACTTTCCCTCTTCTTGCAACTTTAATACCGCTCCGCTGATAGCCGTGCGATATGGAGAATCTAAAATAAAATAAAAATATCTTTTATATGAGATACACCTCCAGAGTTACATAAATATACAACTAAATTAGAAAAAAAATTCTCCATTCCTGCGGTTCCCCTGCTGGCACTCCTTAATTCCGTGTGACTAAGATCGTGGGCTTTACTTCCGCATTATCAAGACATCTAAACTTAGGCCTCCCAATGCTTTTTGTTCCTATAGGCATATAATGGAAAAGCACCGTTGATAATAATAACATATCTTTATCGAAAGAAATTTGAAACTATAACTGATGTATAAAACTATATGTACATTGGATTGAGTACAGAAAATAAAACACAGACAACCACTGGAGCGACAGAGCAATTAAAATATTTTTTATCGGATTGCTAAAGGAAATTTTTTTGCCCACATTAAAAATATCATACCTCCGAGTTTAAATATGGAGACATGCAAACTGATTATAGTTTTATGTAGCCAATGAATCCCCCTATCTTTTGTTTATTATCACATATTTGTAGGATTTATAATAAAATATAATTAAATCTTAAACCTTAAAACATTTTAAAGAAGCTAGAGAATTTTTTTTTTTTTTTTAAATTTGCCACATTTTGGCAACAAAGCAATCCGAGGTTTTGGAAATAGTGTTATAATGTGGCAAAAGCGCTCGAGTGGTTATATAATATGTAATATTTAAAGAATACAAATGTTTAGTTATAACTTGAGACATAAACTTTGAAATTGTTTTGTCAAATCACAATTTTTTTTATTCGATCTGGAAGAATGTTGTAAAGTCTTATCATATGTTTCGTTGACCAAAAGTAGTACGCGTTGCAGGAATTTCTAATGAGTATTTATTTTTGTTTTGAGTACAGCGAGTATTTAATCTTTTTTCATAGTATTAATAATATATGGTTGAGTAAGAATTGTTTTTTGCGTTTATCTGCCGAAGTCAAAACACTTTCATAATATTAAAGATAAAGTTCGAGTCTGTAATTAGACTAACAAACTAACTAACTAACTAAGCATCACGCCGTTTCCCCGCAGGGGTAGGCAGAGAGGACGGACTGCCAAACAACTCGGTCTTGGCACACGCTCCTTGCCTCATTCACATTCATACATCTTCTAATACATACTCTTCTATTATTCTGACTCTTGACGTGGCCCAACTCAAGTATCTGATTTACTTGATCGTGCCACGTCTTCCTTGGGCGTCCTCGGCTTCTTATACCGTTCACATTCGCGTCATAAATTCTCTTTACACTCCTTTCTTCATTCATTCGCTCAACATGCCCAAACCATCTAAGCGTCCCTTTCTTAATCTTACTTACTACGCTCACATCAGCCTTGCATTCTTTTCGGATCTCCACATTCCTCACACGATCATACATGGTTTTACCGCACATACGCCTCAGGGATCTCATTTCTACAGCATTCAGTCTACTTTCATTCTTTCTCTGCCATTTCCACGCTTCACTGCCATACATCAGGGTAGGTACCAGTACTCCATTGTGGACTGCTAGCTTCGCTTCTGTGGACAATTTTTTGTTGGCTCCAATGGCGTTCAATCCTCCATTAATGGAGTTACCTGAATTCACCCTTCTTTCGATATCCCTATCAGCCTTCCCATCTCTCGTAAACATACTTCCCAAATATACAAACTCATCCACCTGCTCCAAGTATTCATCATTCACAACTATATTGCACACCGTTTTCTGACTCTCTCTCTCAAACACCATGACTTTAGACTTACTTACATTCATCATTAATTCATTCTTCATACATACTTCGTTCATCCTAGACACGAGAGACTGCAGATCTTCTATACTGTTGGCAATCAGCACCGCATCATCAGCATACAACAGGCAACATACAACATACTGTATCTGTAATTAGAGGTAAAGATAATTTTTTTATTGGTGTTCTGTGCCTTTATGATTTGGTCTAGTTCCACCTCCCCATGCTATGATACCATACCTTAATGATAAATAGACAGACTGCAAAATAAATCATTTCCAAGTTTGGAAATTATTGGAGTGTCATTTCAAAAAGTTTGATGTTCGGTATCTTCGACCTTCCGACAATTAAAACTTGTGAATAATGGCTTTTCAACCATTTGGTATTATATTAACTTTTGAAATTAAGAATTTGGTTCTTACTCATCGGCATGGCAATTCCATATCCCTTGCTGTCCAGCTGCCCCCCGACCTGCAGAAGGTCGCAGTTCCTCTCTACGATGTACTCAATGGAAATGGACTCCATGATAAATGCATACAGCCTCTTTCCCTTGGATACTCGATCCCGCCCTTCATCGTTGCTCTTAACGAACACAGAAGGTCTGGTGGACTCCATTGCCGCCCACATTCGGGAGTAAAGAGAAAAATTGGAATCCTGAAAAGAAATAAAATGTATGTAACACTAGCTGAACCACCTGGCGTTGCCCGGGCTTAATTCTGCTTTAAGGGGTGTGAAAGGTTAATGGGATGGTTTTTGTGTATGTCAAATATACAGTGACCTTCCTTATGATTTGAACATAGAGACTTTTCTTAAATTTGCAAAATTTCATCAACCTCGAAATAAAACTGTAGATTTGTAAACAAATAAAAACTAAAATAAAATAAATAAAACCTACGAATAATAATAATAATTGAAGAAATAAAATCTACGCCACCCTCCCACCACATAGCCACCCACTCGCTAAAAATAGACACTCTTCTTTATATACTAGATTTTACTTTTATTTCACACAAATTAAAAGATATTCATAGTGTTTTTCGACCAAGTGTTGTTACAGTGGACAGCAGGGTATTTTTTCAAACGAGGAATTCTGTTGAAAATGTATGGAATATTTTATGATAATTTTTCTGATTTTAATCATCCTAATAAAAATGTTTATTTTAAGTTTTCATTCAAATTTATTCATTTCAAAAACGATTAGGTTAGGTTAGGTTAAATTTTAGTTAGTTGAACTCGTTTTCCACGAACTCGTTTTCTATGAACTCGTTTTCGATGAACTCGTTTTCGATAAACTCGTTTTCGATGAACTCGTTTTCGAAGAACTCGTTTTCGATGAACTCGTTTTCGATTAACTCGTTTTCGATTAACTCGTTTTCGATGAACTCGTTTTCGATTAACTCGTTTTTGATGAACTCGTTTTCGATGAACTCGCCGTGAACCCTTGTGTCAGCATACCTAATTTTATAACTTTAATAATAACTTACTCTAAAGTAGCTCGAAGTTGACCCACCCGCCAATGTGCCGTATTTAATCTTGGTCTGTTTGGCGAGATCTTCGGCGCTGGAGATGGCCGCATCCATTCTCTCATTGGTCAGGAAAGCGGCTAAGTTGGCAGTATAGGAGGAGATCATAATGAGCGTGAAGAACCACCACATTCCTGCTACCATCCGAGTTGATACAGCCCTAAGAAATCATAAATGTTGTAAAGAAATTCTGTTAGACTCTGAACAATGTTAAATATTCCTAACTAAACACCCGTGAGTGAATACAATACTATAATTGACATTTTACGTACTATTTAGAAATCTTTATTAACATTTGTTTTAAATGTCTTGTCTGACAATATCATCGTATATCAAAAAATCTGTGGATTTAAAAAACACTTTAATCAAAAATATTCAAATGTTATGTAAATGTACTGTAATGGAATTTAAGGTAGTGAAATGTAAAAATTATGTAATGTAATTTAAGGTAGTGTAATGTGAAAAGTATGTAATGTAATGAAAAAAGTAAATAATTAAAAATTCTAGTTAAGTTAGTAAAAATGTTATTTTCTTTTTTTCTGGAATAAAAGTTAAAAAATAAAATTAAAAAAGTACTAACCTTTATCCGGAAGATGCTGATAACGTTTAAAAGTGTTGGTTTAACAATTACTAAACTACGGGTTATTGGGTAAAAAATTATTAATTAAATAAAAACAAATCACTACTTCTCTAATCAAAATTATCAATATTGTTTCGAAACCAGTGGTTCCTTCGGTAGGATAAAATGAAAATTGAAACATATTGATAATTTTGATTACATAAGTAATGTATACGAAGTTATTTGTTTTCATTTATTCTAAAATGACGCCACAGAGTGAATTTGCTATTAACAAGTAAAAAATATATATATTTTTAAGAGATTTACTTTCCATGTACATTTCTTAGTTAAATTTAAATATTTCTTCTACCGATTTTGACACAACCGTGTCATCATTAACTAGCAAACTTAAAACTAACTTAAAATATATACAAGTACCTAAAGAAATGATTTGATTTTATTAGGTGAGGGTAGTGGGTGGGGTGATTTCATGAGAAGATGAGAACGGTGGGAGGAGCCAACATATCACGGAAAAATGGTCAATAAGGGTGATTTACACCTAATAAAATATAATCTTTCCTGTACGTGTATACATAATACCAGAAAAATCAAAACTTGAGTAAAATTTGTACGTGATAAGTAAAACTCTTAAAATAAAATAAAACTTTTAAAATAAAATGTCTAGAAATTGTTATATAATTATTACACAAAAGGCACAAGAAATAAATAAAAAATAAAAAGTAGAGTTAGTTTATTTCTAAGCAACAATTGCAGTGGCGACAACAAAGCAGATTTGGGTTAGTTTTAAACGAATTTATTTTTATTGAAGCTATGAAATGACATTCAAAAGACGAATATTTAATGACATTAATAATTTTTAGTATTAATAATTAAGACGATCCACTAGTCCTTGACTCATTCGGAATCAGGCGGAGCGAACGATTTTTGGGCGTTTACCAATAAAAACCCTAATCTCTAGCCATCAACAGTGTTTTGTTATTCCGCAAGTATATTTTTAAAGATCGAAGCGCTGCATGTCCGTTGGCCCCGGGCGTAGACTGAGCGACGCGCTAAAATCCTTCTGTACATGACAGAAGGATGAAATTCACAGTTGCAAATTCGTCGGGTACCGCCTATTTTATTAACTGAAAAGAAACGTCGCCAAAATGCACGTTTTATTTTATTTTGAGAAGTTCAGATACAAATATTAAAATGTTTTCCGATCACTCTATAAGAAACTTAATTAGCTACATTATTCAAAAAAACAATACCAGAAAAAAGATTTGTAAGTAGGAGATTTTTCACTTTTAACCATTTTTTATAGGTCAGACGCATATTGTTTTTTCTAAGCTTATCAAAAAAATACACGATCACTACAAAGGCCAAGATGTGTTCTACTCACAGTATTTAATTGAAGCATCTATATCATTTCTAAGCAATGAAATTTTCAAAACTAAAACACAAGATTTTGTATTATTTTGCATTTTTTCGCATGTCTTCACCTTAATAATTTAACATTAATAATTGTTCAAGGAATGAACGAAGCTCCACCTCAGCTTAAAGCAACTAAACACATTATTTTTAAAGGATTATAATGATTGCCATGCGTGTTGTTCGTATTACGCAAGTATTAGGTTTTCGAGAGTGAATCACTTTATAATAAATCTTTCAATAGATACATACATACATGATTTTATGCAATATAATACTTATGTGTGTGACTGGAATATATACGTACAGGTGATATATCAAAATATAATCAGTCGTACTGACTAAAACGATATTATATCAACAAATAAAGAGATGTAAGGACACAAGTGTGTATAATAAAAAATGTAGTTTTCTAATATTGTTCAATTTGTGATTTATAAAGAGGCTCATTTCTAGGTAAATGTTACCTATGAAAGAGGGTGAAAAATTTCCTCGGTGGATTTTTAATGCTGCATACCTCATCATCACATAAAACAACTTAACACCAAACATTTTTATGTTTACAGCCTAACTAATACAAAATAATTTTATTTTTATTTTTAACTTAACGAATAATAAAAAATCATTTCAATAGTTAAGACTGTTCAAGCTCAAATTCAATTTGTTAACAAAAAAAAACTATTTTTTTTTAATATTTCTATTAACACCTTATACAACAGATAAACAATTCACCGTGGCTGTATAAACAATGTATATCTTTCCTTGAATTATTTTATGACTGTCAAAAAATGTCAGTTTGTAGTTTGCGTTTCTATTAGTAAAATTTTCACTTATTGTTGATCAATTTTACGAAATATTAATCACGTTTATTAGTTAGGCTGTAAGACTCTAGGGCCTAAGGAACGAAAATCACATGCAATGATGACACTCTGCAGAAAAAACACTACCGAAAATTAAAAAAAAGTAAAAAATGCTAATTGTGATGGTTTGTTTCACATCAAATTTTGACTACCTTAAAGTCCGGAAATACCATTCTAATTTATACTTCAAAAATTAACTTTTTCATTAAAAACTGAATCCCAATAATTACGCTGACGTTTATAAAAATACGAAAATTCTAATTAAAGTGTGGTAGAAATTTTAACATTCATCTACAAGATTCAAGCTGCAATCCAGCTAAACGAACTTTAGATGTAACCTTTACCTTGTCTATTTTAAAGCATTCGGACTTTCTTAACTTTCAGGTATTATCTGAACCCTCTATTTGACATATAAGCGTACAATTTTCAAACGTTTGGCATCCTTCTAAACTCATATAATCGAATTCAACGCTATGCAAGCCAATTAGGATTTTAAACTATCTAGAAATAAAGGAATCCCGCAAGGGCTACTACGTGAACCACTTCCTACTTGGGCATGATGTCCGAACCCTGTTGCAGTAGACTGCCCATCATCAGCCACATGGAGTTTGTCAAAGTCAGAATGTTTTCTTGTTCGGGGTTTTTATCATCACAGGGATGAGGGTTGGACCACTCCTTCGGAGACATCCTGTAAGGGGGTTGAAAGCCACGAGACAAATACATTTATTAGTTTCACATCAGCAATGGGTGGAAGACATATTTTGCAGTTAAAGTGTAACATATAAAGTATTAATATTTACAAAATTAAAAAAACCATTTTTCCCAAAGAGCAAGTTCATATTAAATATATCAAAGATTGCAGTAAAATCCAGTCGCAGCGACAATGTGGTACAGAGTGACTTGTTCACATTTGTACATATAATATTTTTTCTGATTGGATTACTGGCTGATATTCATTTTATGTAATTTGAACCAAATTCTTATTTCTTGCTATATATATATAAGTGTTTTTATGATTGAGAAGTTGTCGGTCTCAATACTTGATCTGAGTTTTGGTGGATTTAATAATTTTGTTGACACATTTAAGAAAAAAAAATATATATATATACATTTTACATAAACAAATTAATTTGAATGGGTTTCAAATAAATTATAAGTTAATATAAAATGAGCTTTGGTTACACATAAAAATATAAGTACATATTTGAATTGAAATGAAACATTATAATAAATAGACAACAACAACACCTACGGGGATAAAACACCAAAAGCGGCTGAAAATAAATATGTTTTGTTTATTGAGCTGGTGAACCGATTGTAAAATGGGACACTGCAACAACACCGACGATACATAAAAAAACAATAAAAATATACATATTATTAGGCTGGACTGCACCAAAACAGTTATGCAATTAATAGTAGCCTTACTTTTGGAAATAGAAATAAAACTGTTTTCACCGAAAAGCTTACTGCAAATGATATGTGAAATTATTTATTTTCTAGTTAGTGCGTACGGATTAAGCAAAAATAATTTTATTCTTCATCAGATATTTTTGGTCCAAGTGAAGAAGGTTCCTTGGTGATTAACATTTTCCGAGTTTTGCTTTTCGACGTTCTTGACCTTACTTTGGCATTAGGTCACAGCCCTGTGCCATTAGCGACCCCAGAGTCAGCCATAGACAGTTTAAGAGGTTCCAGGTGTTCTCCAGCTCTTTGGGGTTCTTCTTACAGGGGTGCGGATTAAGCCATTCTTTGGGTGACATCCTAAAGAGGCATAAAATTCCTGTAAATACTACTTATAAACTCATAAATCACCATCACTACGGATGATGCTCCATAAAAAATATTTTTGTCTTTGTTTCTTTTTAACGTTTATTGAATATTTAAACAGCCCTATTTCTGTTCTTCATTCATGTGTCGATTACGAAAACAAGTCTGCAAAAGGCAGTTCTGAAAAAATATATTGCTTTTTAATATGTAGGTGCTTTTGGGGGTTACCAGATTTAATTAGCATGGTCAAACTTAATCATTACGTAATATCACAAAAATAAGTGTTCCTGTCAACAACACATTTTATTATAATTTATTTTTATAAAGTAATGGCGTTGATTTCCGTAGAACCTATTAAAAATTGACATTACGAGTATAGTTTCAGTCCTCACTGATAAATTAATATGAATAATTGTGAACACAAAATCATTACCTTCCAAGGATAAAGAGCAGTACAGAAATTCCAAGATAAGCTGCAGCCATGTAAATCCAGACCTCGATAGACAAAGGAGAGAGGAAGGAAAAAAGATCGGGATCCTTCTTGTCAGGTTTGGCGAACAAGATACTAATTCCCAGGGTCATGAAGGGCATCGTGAAGTCGACGGCTGTTCGCCTATCGTAGGTGATTGTCAAGTCGCAAATGGCCAGGTCTGCTTTCTGAAATAATGGAACAGTGCTTTCTTTACATATATTTATAATCTTTACAAGTGATACTCAGCAGAGGGTCCCCTTATGGGACTTGCGTATTGATTATATTAGTTTCGGCTTAGCCTATATTTTTGATTTGTAAAGGAAGAGTTCATTAATATTCCTACCCTGTCAAGTAATTCTCTCACAAGCCCATCCCATTTCTTAGTCACTTTGTCGTATGATCCATATCTTCCATCAGGCACCAACTCAAACACGTAAGTAAAATTCAAGATTTTGGAGATTCCATCAATCAAGTCCAGAGAGTACCCTTCAAATCTGTTATTGCCCACAAGCACTTCTCCGTTCGTGTGTTGTCTTTCCATCAGAAAGGGAGCACCGAGTCTTGACGTGACTATGAAAGTCTTATTTTGCCACTTCTCAGCTAGAATATCTAAAACTTCTTCTGATGTCCTTGTGGAGTTGACTCCTTTCATTGCATCCCACAATCCAATCTTCTTAAATCCTGTCTTCGAAAGTTCAATGATGTCCAATACGAATTCTTTCCTCTTGCCATCTTCGTCAAATTTGAGTATTCCTGTAAGTCCCTCTGACGCAATCTATAATAAATAACATTCATAATACTACTAAATAATACTACAAAGTAAGCATTAATTGACATAAAGGAGACACCTTTAATATTTTTAAATGATCAAGAAGAATTAACAATAAAATAAGATTGTGACGTGTACCATAAAAAGTATTTTATAAGTCAATTTTTGTTTTGGTTAAGTGTTCCAACAAAAGATAAAACAAAATTCGAAAATCGCTACTCTACCACTTTCATGTACTGCACCAGCCCTAATCCGTGGGACCAAATATTGGGCTGGTCACAAGGAACTGGCATCGTCTCCACACCCTGAGATTCATACAAGTCCACTAAAGCTTTGCTAAAGTGGGTGACTGCATCGTTCATCAAAGCAGCGCTGAGCTGAAAACCAATTCAGTAAAATAAGTTAAAAACTGAAAAATAACTTTTAATATCAGCAAGGTTTTATTGTAGTTGGCCTATTATTTCGATGTATTAAAACTTCTTTAGCAGGGGCGCTTCATTATTAATAAAAAATTAGGGCGATCATCAAGTGCCCTATTTGAAAATCCCATTGGCTTTTAACTCCTACTTTTATGTCATTTCTTTAATTACCATCATTCGTTCCACAGCTTAAGACGTAGATACACTGCTTTCTTTTTAAATAATTTGTCAGAGGTTTTCTCTCCTTATTTAATAATATTTGTCAAAAGCAACACTTTTGTACTTTGATTAATACATTTTTAAAAATGAAAATATAGTGTTGTAGTCCAACAAAATATTAAATCCATTCTATTGTTCCATTGTTGGAATCATCTAGAATTTTACACAATGGGTAGAGCGGCCATGTTAGAAGTAGTGTGGATCCCTTACCCTGACATTTTCTGGCTGGATGTCGATTGGTCGGTTGTTCATCTTCTCCCCCATCTCCCAGTCCCTGACAGCACTTCGGAGTTCGTAACTGGTGGGATCCAACATCCTGAAGCATGTTATGTTTGACCTTCCATACTTCATCTCAGCAAAGTCAATGGTGTGAGCGTCAATGGATGTGAGGATATAACTCTAAAAAGAGGCAATGGAGAAGTATAAAAATATATTGAAGTGCATATACAATTTCAAAACTTCAACGCCGATGGAACTAGAATACATAGATGTTGAGGCAGAAATTGGTATGAGTATGAATATATGTACATAGTAAAAGGCCTAATTGAACATTATTCCGTTGTGTGGTCGTCCTTCCACAAAATTCGTAATCATAATGTTGAAAAATTAAAAAAAAAAAAGTTTAACGCCTCCTTTTAGAGCACATACGTTACTTGACCTTAATAAATACTTTACTTGAGAAAACAAACGATAAATAAACGACCTAATTTTTGATAAAATTATCAAACATGACATTCCATTTGTGAACTACTGGATTTAATCAATGTACACGCACCTAAACGAACGACTAAACCGACATTATCTCGATTCAACTATGGATGCATTCCCCAATACAACGTTTATATAGTCTCGGTATCAAATATTTATGTAAACGATGCGGATTATTTGACAATATTTTGAACACAGCAAATTTCAAACATCGAACTATTCATATCTACTATTTTATGAATTACTAGTTAGTTCCCGGCATGCGTTGCATATCTACTATTTTCATATCTACTATTTTATGAATTACTAGTTAGTTCCCGGCATGCGTTGCAATGCCACATAAATAAAGCAATGTTGGTTACTACCTGCGTATCCTTATGCATTCATCCCCGTTCCCCTTCCACATCCCGTTCCCCTCCCGCGTTCCCTTTCACCTCCCGTTCCCCTCTTCTCCCGGATTCCCATCCCCCTCCCGCTAAACTACATGGAATGCACTTGTTTTTCAAACAACCCGCGCGCCATTTTTTTAATACAAATTTCATAACGCTAAAGCTCATCAGTATTTGTAGAAACCTTCGCGAGCGTGCGCACAACAACTCACCAAAAATTCATCGCAATCGGATGAAAGGTATAGGAAAAAAATTTCATAACGCTAGATCTTAGCACTATGTATAGAAATTACCTCGGGTATGCGTACAACAAATCTTCAAAGTTTTCGCAATTGGAAGAATAATTTAGGTTGCGCATAAGGGACAAACAAAGATCCATTCATTTTTATACGAGTATTGTTAGCAACAATTTTATGAGTGCAAGATAATTTGGTAGATATCGGCAAGTTAATTTTACGTTATGTATTTGTATTTTCTATTTCATTAATTTTTCCTTTATTTTTCCCTTGCATTTTTATTATTATTTTCATTTTAATTTCTCAAAAAATATTCTAAATAGTATATAAAAGCTCCTCGGGCGTTTAAAATAAAATATCTAGACGATACCAAATCTTTTGATGCAATCAATATTGAATTTTGTCATATTTTACATACATTTTGGAGTAACCTTATCAAATCTTTGGGATCTGCGAGAATTGGACAGAGATTGATTAAAGGGTTTTCCATAAGAATACCTGATAGTCTTCCATGAGTTTCACCTCATTGGCCTGTCTGAGATAGTCAAGAATCCTCTCAGCAGCGCAGTCCAGGATGATGTGAACTTCTCCGGATCCCCTGACGTCCTTCAGCAGGGGTCTATTGTCTTCCCCAACAGCCAGCTGCCTCAGTGTTATTGGAGGATCAGTTGCCTTATGTTGCTTCAACACCTCTTGCAGACGGACAAGTCCTTGAAAAAAATGTATAAATCAATGACATTCATTAGTTATTTTTTAAACTTGAACTTTATATATAGACACCATTTAAATGATTAAATTTGAATTATGAATTGATGAAATAATGATGATATGATGAAATTTTTACAGACAATTGACTAGAAATTGACCGAGCAGCATTCATAAATAAATAGAGATTCATTTACCAGTAAACTTCATCTGTACGTCTCTTGGTAAGTCTATATCAAATGGAAACGAATGCGTCAGCAGCACAGGTGACAGGTACAGGCAAATCATTTTAAAGAAGATACGATTGAATATATTTATGTACACCGATAGTATCGAATGTTTCAAAAATTTTGGAACACCCACCCGTAGTGCCCTCTTACCTACGCCCAAAAATACTGTGTGCACTCCGTTTCAATTTAGATTCGCAAATCAAATCGATGATTTTCTTATTATGTTTTTTGTTACATTCTTCAGCTTCGTAACAACAAAAAATATTATTTAATTAATTTTTTTATACATCCAGAGCATCACCACAAAAGCAATGATCTCTTTAAAATGATTTACCTCTTTTTTTTGTTTAACGAATGATTTTGTAAGTAATTGCAATTTGTGGTCTACAAAACCGTGCCATTGCGTTCTCAAAGTGAGCTTTAAGTGAGTGCAGTTAGACTGAAGGAGTTGAAAAGAAGTGAATCTTTCGAAAATAATGAATCGTACCAAAAAATAATACTGTATAAATTAATTACTAATATTTCTTCTTCAAACTTCGCTAAATCACTTTGTGGTGTCATTTTGAATTAAATTAAAACAAATAACTTTGTTTAAAAATTTTTAATCTGTTCTTTTTAGTATATACTTGTTTGTTTATTTTGTTATTCATGTCATTACTACCCTGACGAAGAAACCATCGGTTTTAAAACATGTAGGTGATTGTGATTATATTAGTGGTTTAAACAAAGTTATTTGTTTTAATTTAATTACTAATAAGTCATAACTACACTCAGCAGTACAATCAATGGTCTTTCCAGGTTAAACTGTATTTGTCTCCCAAATATAATATGTTTTAAAGTAAGGATTCACAGCCATCCACTTGCTACAATATAATTTATGTTCCAATGGTTTTCTCTTTTTTGATTTGACGGCTTTCTTTTTTTTATTATTTGAAACATGTTTAGTGTTACAATATTTAACAACATAATATAATATAACATTTCAATCACTCTCCTAATAAAGCAGAGGCCTGTGCTTAAAAGAGGACAACTATACATGTATTTTTACATCTATAAACACATTAGTCGATGCCATGACCTGTTCATAGTATCGCACGCAGAACCGACGCGACGTCCTGGCAAATCAAAGCATGACAAGAGGAGTGGTGCTGTTAAATGAAATTGCTTTTGGATTTGGTTGACTGTTCTCTAAATGCCTTAAATCTATTTTTGAAAACGAGTTCATCGAAAACGAGTTCAACCTAACCTAACCTAACCTCTCATTGTCGATGAATTTGCTTTCGATGAATTGGTTTTCGATGAACTCGTCGGTTACCAAATCTATTTTTGAAAAGTCACTTACCTAAATGCTATTGTAAAGAAATTCTAATTGCGACTAAATTGTACTACACTTGGAAGAATATTCTGTTGTACAATAATAAAAAAATTCAAAAGTAAGTATCGTATACCTCAATAGTGAACATATCTCAAGTACGTCCAGCAATTTAATTTGAGACCCATCTCTTGACTGAAGCCCCAAAATATTTGATAAACCTACTTGATTCTGCGCAAAGTGGGGCGGTTAGTCTGATTGACAATCCGTTCTTAACTGACCGATTGCCATCTCTAATGCACAGACGCAATGTAGGCACGCTGAGTCTGTTATGTTATTTCAATGGAGCCTGCTTAAATGAGCTGGCAGCATTGTTCCCCTGTGAATCACTGTGACAACTCGTTCACAAATGATGCTGGCTTCATGAGGACGGGTCGTTTTTTCGAATTCGTTTCATGTAAGTCGGCTAGTATGTGGAACGAGCTACAGGCATCATGCAACGCTGCCCAACCGTGTGGCGATACAGTTTACCTGTCTTTACCAAAATACAGACAAGAGCGTTTTTGTGAGGGGTCACCTAAAACAATACAGTTTTAATTTTACCATCGTTATCTTCGTACAGAATCGTGAAACTGGTCCAGTCATAGTCCGCCACCAGGGCTGCAATAGCAACTGACAGTTGGTTCTGATCCGGGTAGAAGTTGATGGACATCTTGGTAACCCTACCCGCAGGTTCCGGGTCCCAATGGAACTGAATGTTGGGAACTTCCAGATTTTCGCAAATTGACTCTACGATCCCTATTGACTCTATGGACTCCGGGCCGAATATCGCTGCAACACCTTCGGCGGTCAATTCGCAACCTGAAATTCAAATATTTAAACATTTTATGTAAATACGTTAAATTTGGAAAATATCGGTACTTCATAAAATTTGCGGTGAGTGAAAACTGTTCATTTTGTGAATTTGTAAAATTTGTAAAATTTTTAAAATTCTTTGGTCATAATAATTATTAATGAATGTTGTTAAATTTCACTGGGATCGTTTTTTCGGGTGCAATTTTAGTTTTTATTCAACGCCCAGAAGGCTTTTATATGTTAGTACAGTACACTTGCTACATTTTGTTGGAAGTAAAAAAAAAGATACATTTTGTTGCTATTCAAAATTACACACAAGTCATAAAAATACAAGAACAAAAACTGAAAAATACAGCGATTAGATAGAATAACCAAAATACAGAAATAGTGTTTATACTGTGTAGTAAGTTTTGGTGTAATATGTTAATGTAATCAGATGTCTGAAACTTACAGATCTTCCCCGCTTTGAAGCTGTCAGTAGACGTAATTGTTTTGATGACCGGACTAATCTCAAAATCTTTGTTGTACATGTTGACCCTGTCGATAGCGTACTTAAAGGCCACCTCCGCATCATAATTGCTTTCGTGGAATATACCACCTGGAAAAGAAATAAACATGATAACAAATGAAGAAACAAGTACAGTAAACAAGGAACTTGAAAGAAATTATAGCTTCATAGTTCTGGTTAAAGATTCCACCTGGAATAAAGATAAACATATAGACAGAATAAATAAATAAAATAACATGTAACGGACGAAAGCAACTTCAAATCCGTATGCAGGGACGTCAAAAAGTATCTGGAGTAAATAATTTAAACTATAGTAAAGCAACAATAGTAGGTACCCATAAGACTTGAAGGAAACTTCAGTCATGGTTGTTTTAGTGTATACGCCACATAAAAAATAAAAATGTGCAATATCGCATCCCAAGGAATGCACGGATGTGAACGAAAACAAATATACAACCGGACGTTCAACAATAAAATGCGTCTTTATGTTTTGACTTGCAGCTTGGAAGCAAACTAATATGCATGAGGAAAATTGATAAAACATCTATATCGTATTCTTTTTTTATGTATAGCGATTCAATCGATATTTTTCTTAAATTCAGTATTATCTATCCATATATTTTTCCAGATATTGCAAAACATAGCTTTGGTTTATTCCACACCGTATATCCTGTTCATTATACAAATAGGAAAATGTATGCACATCCTGAAACCTTATCCTAAAGAACTCCGCTCTAATGTTTTCATGCATTAGAAGATGCTAGGAAATTATAGAATTTATTATTCCGTTAGTCAACTTTATACATGTAATGCTCTTTCTGAATTTTAAGAAAAGAGGTAGAATATTATGTTTGCACTTTCTACAAGCAAGTATTAGCGTAGGTAAGAACATAATCACAACCATAATGAGAGTAGTATTAATTGATTGTAAATTTAACAAGTAGCTTGGAATGCATATCTCTAATTTCAAGATTCTCAGGCGTAGACAGTATTTCGGATCGTTTACATTCTTCGTATTGTTTCTGTAAGCAAGAAAAATTAGCTTTTACTTTACACCCATTTTTTGGATAATTTCCAAAAATAAGGCGTTCTTGTAGTTTATAGAAACCTAAAAAAATAAAATTATTTTTACCATCTTTTTATAATATTTACGAAAATGCAAATGAATATTTGTTTTCTGTCAATTACTTAGCTCAAAATATGTACAATATACGTTTTCCGGCAAAGGAATCAATGATTTTATTTTACGAGTATTGATCAATTCTTAGAAAGTGAACGAGAAATTTTGTTTTTGTACGAAGCACAATTCTGAAACTTTTGTGTTATAAAATAAAATTACGATGCCTGCTTCCGGTGACTTTGTTATTGAAGTTTACCGGAAATTACTTTATTTAAACTTGGTATTATTCCAAACACATAAAACGGCCTCCGTTGCGAAGCGGTTAGTGTTTTTTTACTTTTGACGAGTGTGGAAAATTCGATTTTGAAAAGTGTCTAATGCATAATAAGGAAGTAGAATCGTTTTTTTTATTTTTTTTATCAATGTTCACATGCAAACTTAAATACTAGTATATTTTTATTTTAAAGTTCGATTTCATAATTAAATTAATTCTACAAGTTTGAATTTTATTAAGCCCGCGAAAACGCCGGCTAAGAGTACAATACCATGCGGGAGAGTTCGTGACGTCATCCGGTCCTTTATTGTGTGAAATATAAGGTAAAATATTGACAAAACCGGGTCACGCTTAATATGGACGAAAAAAATAAATTTAAAAAATTGTAGTAGTTAGATGTTAACTAGTAATAATCAATTCATTAACCGGAATTTCGAAAAAAGTGCATTTTAATGGTTATTTTTTTAAGTTTAAAAACACAAATTGTCATGTTTCAATGAAACTTGCAACAGTTCCTAACATAGCGGTCGGTGAAAAATGACATTTCCTGCTTTTAAATTTAAAAAATAACCATAATGCACTTTTTTCGAAATTCCGGTAACTGCATTAATCAATGCAGTTACCGGAATTTGTACTATTAGTTAATGTCTAACTACTACAACTTTTGAAATTTATTTGTTCTTCCATATTAGGCGTGTCCCGGTTTTGTAAATATTTTCCCTTGTTTTTCACACAAACAAGGGACCGGATGACGTGAGACGACGTCACACACTCTCCCGTTTCTTACGGGCCGTTTTCGCGGGCTTTAGTAAAATTCAAACTTTAGAATTAATTTAATTATGAAAACAAACTTTAAAAAACAAATACTGGTATTTAATAAGTCAAAATATTTTTCCCTCAACTTCCCTATTATATATATGAATATTATTATACATATGCCAATGGAAAAATGACGAATATTTAGAACTTTGCAAACGAAAAAATAGCTTATAGATTTTTGTGATATTCGAATACAAACTCAAGACGATGCGAATATCATGTCATTTTAACATTTATGATTATTTTTTACAATAATGGTGAATTCCAACTTACCAACTTTGATAGTTTTTTTCTCTTGCCCATTTGCGTCACTTAGCACAGCACAATACAATAAAACGATCGTTAGAATCATTGATGATTTCGAAGTCATCTTTAATAAATTCACTTTTCACTTTTACCTAAACCACATCTTTTATTTTCTCACCAACTATGAATAAAAAAAAACAAAAAAGACATGCACATTTTAAAACGGTCTTGTTTTTAATTTATTTTGTCAGATAAAATAAAATTAATTTGAGCCAATTTTTGTTTTTGAGCGAAAACGCGTAGTTTGACTCCAGTTTACAACCAAATAATATTCCCGAAGATTTAATTTATTTTGTCAGATAAAATTAAAAAAATTTGAGCCAATTTTTGTTTTTGAGCGAAAACGCGTAGTTTGACTCCAGTTTACAACCAAATAATATTCCCGAAGATATCCCGAGAAGATCGAAGACCGAAGACCGAAGATATCCCGAGAAGATCCGAAGATCCCAGTTTACAACCAAATAATATTCCCGAAGATATCCCTTTCAATATAATGAATGATTTTTCTTGAATTTTTTCTCTTAGTCTTAAAAAGTGCCAAGCCTAAAATTAAATTTTAAATATTATTACTTTTGAGAGAGAGAAAAACAATCAAACACCCATTTTTTTTTTCTACCAAACACTTTCCTAAGACTATGATTTGGAGAAAAAAAATTATACATAATTAGCATCATCTAGAAGCTTGTACTACAGAGATAATACTTATATTTAAAAGTTCTATTAGATAAGAAAATTACCAAACTTTCTTATAAAATTAACAGAGTGTTTGATTTTTTAACACATCGCATCGTCCGGAAAAAAACAGTAATCTAAAGCTGGATGGTGACCCAAATAATTTGGGACTTCTTTTCTGCTTGCTTTGTTAGCTGACTGAGTGGAATGGAATGTCTGTCGGTAGTTACAGTAGCTTTTACATTTATAGATTTTGATGATTACTTTTAACAATAATTGCCTAAATTTTCTTATAATTATCATCTATTTAAACACATTAATTATATTAATGCAATTCAACACTTTAAAACATCTAAAAACAAGTCTAAAAATATTTTCATGTTTTCCGCATTGTTTTGTTATTTCCCAAGAAGTAAAATTCCCGTATATTCCGGTCTAATTTGGGACACTTTCAACTCGCATTTCTGCTTTCAAAATCAAACAGACAATACGAAAGTAGACTAAAACTTCACAATTGTAAGAAACTAGACTGCTGGAACTAGTAAAATAATTATACGTCAATGATTTACACTTCACTAGCGTTATTAACATTAATAAATGTATTATATCTTGATTTGAAACCGAAATAAAAGACTGGTGAATTGAAGACGTTTTTTGTGAACACGCGTGCACATTTTCGTTTCACCGGCCGCGCCGTCTCAGAATTTCACATCAAACTGGACTGTGTTTTCCTGAAACCGTGCTTTAAAATCATCAATTTCTATAAATATATCTGTGTAAATTATTCGGACCTAGGGAGACATGGTAGAGAGTTACTTTTCCAGCGTATTCGGCTTGGCGGGCTCATTTGAATTTTAAATGGAATCTTCGTTCCTTTGTTTTTACGAAATAACCATTAATTTATTGCAACGTATTAATGAAAACTTGTGTTTTTTTTTATACTTTTCATTTAAACTTAACGCAGACGGTTAAACTAATTAAAAAAAAATATATATATAATGTAACACTACCATCCTACAAAATATACTACAATATCAGCAATTTTACGACGGTGACATTATTTGTATAAACTTAACGTCCGTGGTCGAGTGGTAAGACACTTGACTCCCAATCGGAAGGTCGCGGGTTCGAACCCGGCGTGCGCAAATAAATTTTATTTGATTAATTTGTGTTATTTCACAATTAATTAATAAAAATAATATATGTTATATTTGCGGCACGTTCCAGAGTGGAAGATACTCTCAGTATCGCCCTGGTGTAAGACCACCATTCAAAATTGAAACGTTGCTTAATAATTTCATGTTTGCCCTGAAGAAGGAACGGTTGTTCCGAAACCGGTCGGCGTTTAACTAAATAAATCAGTGGTTGTAACTAAGTTATAGTACTAAATATATATTATACCTACAACTAAAGTGAACAAATGTGTATAAATTGGATGACAATTAACTAAAAAGGATTCACAGCAACAACATAATAACTTGCAAAGGAAATTTTTTTAAATTATTTAATGTTAGCTATGACAAATGACAAACATATAACAAACCTTTTATAACTCTCATCGGTTGGTAGTGTTTATATATTATTTTATTGAATATTCTGCTTCTTCTGCTTAGCAGGAAAAACCAAAGGAGAGGAACAAAGGAGATGACAATATTTTGAACAGGACCTTAGGACATATGGAGTAGTCCCTAGGCTATTTCAATATTAAACAACTGGTGTATTTATGTACCTGTCCAAAAATGTTTAAGTTTTAATAAAGAAAGCTCCTTGGTGAAATATCCAATAAATGTCTTTCGCATCAAATACCATATATAAGTCACCCTGTTAATCTATTTGACCAAAGTTCAGAAATCGTTTGGCTTAAATTATATCCAATTTGGGAGGCGCGTATGGGTATCGCCGCCCGGGGATAATTTATTGGATAACCAACACCTCTGCCATAGGTCACCCCAAGTGGTTCGCTGCGATTGGTGACTTGGCAGGGGTGCCCGATCATGGAGTGAGATTTATCCAGGTCTTGGCAACGAATGTGTTTTTCCCCCTAACGCGTGACTGGCAGAATCTGGAGAGGCTTGTTGAGGGAGACCTTTTGACTTCTCGACCCATAACCTTACACCGCAATGGGAGGGATGGATTCATACGTCTGTCATTTCTGGACACATTGAACCCGCGATTCCTACCCACCCCTCATACCTTATTCCTTTCCAGAACTTCTCCTCTCCTTCATTTCCATAAAAGACTCTACACACAGCATCCCGAAGGATGACTTAGGCCCTGAGGGATTTTTTCCTCTAATAAGAAAAAAATAACTATCCGTAATGATATAAAATTTTAACAACAACGCGGTTATACATTACATATTTCAATTTTTTCTTCATTTACCTGTTATTTATAATTTGTCATCAATATACAAACATTTTCATAACTAAATGAACCAAAGTTATTTAGATTTATGGTTGTTACAGTTTTCAGGGGAGTAAGCAGGGACCCACAAAGTCATAAATTATTACAGTCACCTGTCATCTTCCACTTTCCGGTTCTTTTACTTAAGTTGCCTTTAGAAATGTTGTGTTTCCGTGGAAACTCGGTCCTCTGCCACGACAAACGAATACCTGCAATTACTTGAATTTAAAATGGAAAATACTAAGAGTGGAATATGACCTTTTTGTTGTTACCTTCATTTTTACAAAAGTAAAAACCAATTTTACTTCTCGGTTAAAGAAAGCTATTCTGGATTCATGTGAAATGTAAATAATAACAAAGAGTTTGTTAGATTCCAGTGTAAAGTTAATAATTTTTTTTCATTGAAAATAGCTTCACAAGAAAAATGTAAAAGGAAGTTTATTTTTTTTTTTTTTTTATAAGAAAATCTCTCTTTTTAACTTTTGAAGGTTATTCCCATTAATCTAATATATCATTGAAGAAGAAGATAACATTAATAATCTAATTTTTTAAAATATGAAAATGAACAAGACACAGAAAAATAATAAAAGATAATGGTCGCAACTGGGACTCGAACCCAGAACCTTACGTCTTACCGGGACATACACCTCTACCAATTTGGCCACTGAGATCTATTATGAGACTGTCGTAATTGTCAACTTCATATTTCAAATTTCAGAATTAACAATATTATCTTCGACTAATGTTTTTTTTTCTCCATATTATTGGCAGCTACCTTTATTATTGGAAACAAGTATTCAAATAATGTATTTGTTACCTAGATAGTGTCTCGGATAAATATTTCCGATTTTATTTTTATGGAACACCTATTGACTTTTTATAAAAGTCTAAATGGATATTCATTTTTTTATAATAAAAACTCTCTTTTTAACTTATGAAGGTTATTCCCATCAATGTAATATATCATTGAAGAAGAAGAGAACAATAATAATACAATGGACCCAGTTGCGACCATTTTCTTTCATTATTTTTCTGTGTCTTGTTTATTTTCATATTTAAAAAAATTTGATTATTATTGTTATCTTCTTCTTCACTGATACATTACATTGATGGAAGTTTATTTGTTTGTTAGCTTTTCATTTAGAGATAAGTCAACTGGATTCTTCTTGAATCCAACAGATATTTTTATACTTTTGAAATTAGTTATCACTTTGTGGTTATCCATTTTATAATTAAATGAAACCATATATCTTAGTTACAACCACTGATTTATTTAGTTACACGCCAACAAGTTTAGTTACAAGGCGTGTAACTAAATAAATCAGTGGTTGTAACTAAGATAGATATTTATATTTTTACATTTTGAGGGGAGCAGGTATAGATACCGCCTCCCCGGGAGGCATCCCCGGTCATCTTACGTGTTGCGCTACGTTTGGTGACTTAGCAGGGGTTCCAGGGTTCATGGGGTGAGTTATGTCTAGGTCTTAGTGGCGGATGCTTTTTTCCAACTAATACGTGGCGAGCCGGATTGGGAGAGACATCAGAAGAGAGACACTCTCAGAACATCAAATTGAACCGCAGTGGAAGGGTTGGATTCATACATTCGTACCCTTCATACATTTATACCTACCCCTAATACCTTTTTCCTTCCTAGAACCTCCTCTCCTTTTCTAAAGAAACCCTTTAGACAGATTTCCCAAATTACAGATAGGCTCTGAAAGGAAAAATTTTCCTCTGGGAAAAAGCTGAAGAAAAAAATGTATATATATTTCATGGTTTCGTTAATTTTGTTTCCACGTCATTTAACTACGTAATTGACATTTTTCAGGAACAACCAAAGTGGCAATTTCCAAATTCCACATATTAGAATTCAGAAAACGTTAGATGTTGTCCACAGCATCCCCTGGAGCATTGCTGGAAGCACCCAACCTATTAGTAAGTTTGGAGAGTTTGCTTGAACATATAAAGAGTTAAAGTTAGCGACTAACTTTTATTGCAATTAGGGAGCAAAGCAATTATTGCACCAAATTTATTTGAAGCAAAATGAGGCAGCACGACACCGCATTTTAAAATTAATCTAATCCAGCGTTTCTTAACCTTTTTCAGCCACGGACCCCTGAAAAAACAAGCACAATTTTCATGGACCCCCTTAATAAAATGGACATGGACCCCCTTTGAAACGTTGCTTAATAATGGCTTTAGCCGTGTTTAGTGACTAGATCTGAATAGCCAGGTACTTTCCCACCTTCCTCTTCCCCATCTCCTTCCCTTCCCCACTTACCTTCAGCCTCACAACATACTCCAATTGGGGATGCCATAGTCTCACTGGCTCCAGAAGGGAGCAGTTGGGACTCTTGTGAGGTATCTCTATAAAAAAAAATAATAATTAGCAATAAATTTCTGGCCATTTATTTTAGTACTACCAATACATAAAAAAGTTTTTTTACAAAAAATACGTTATTAACGTAAAACAGCAACACCTAAATTCACATTAATTACGGTTAATTATCGTGAAGGATTTTGTTGCTTTTTTTCAACTAAATTAGTGATATTCATACATATACCTACTTATACTACTAAGTTGTAATCTCCAATCGGATTCCACTTGTAATCTGTTTCTGTTTTGTTTTTTAGTATATACGACCAGAGAATGCCTTTTCACAAAGGTATGTGCGTCCTTGAGGTGATTTTTCACAAAAACGGCGCTATACAAGTCATCCAATTATTATTATTATTATGTGGTTGAGAAAAGCAGTAAATGTTTCAGTGCTTCTTATGATATTTCCTTATAATCTTTCTTTACATTCACCCAAAAAGTTGAAAAAGAGGAATCTTGAAATTACGTTTCTAAGTTGAATCACAAAATATTTCTTTTAATTGGTTTTCCTGTGCCATTTTCAAGCCAGTAACATTAGTACCATCTGTTTTGAAAGGGTCTAATATCCAATTTTTATTTTTATCGGGTACTGGAAAGTAATCCTTTGTTTAGTGTTTAATCCTTTCGTCTTGCAGTTGTGTTGGCAACATTGCTTCACCAGAGGATTCCGTAAACGCTGATAGTTTTGGAAAGTTATAATAGTTTTTTTTTATTATAGTCCAGAGATGAAACCGCCGACCCCCTTGCAGGTGTTCGCGGACCCTCAGGTTGAGAAACACCGATCTAATCTATAAATATATGTAATATTCTAATTAATGAAGATAATATTAGCGAAACTCAATAGAATATCTGAAACAGAAAAATCAGAAAAAGGGAACCAGACTGGGACCAGATACTGGTCCGTATCTTTTTCTGATTTTTCTGTTTCATATTTTCGATTAAGTATCGCCAATATTATCATCATATTTTTACGCACCAGACTTTTAGGTCCGGGTTTAGTTTTTCCCATAGGAAAAACTAAACCCTTTCACACACTTTTCCATATAAATGATCAACTAGTAAATCCACGCTATGCAAGTGTATTATATAAGTATAATCAATACAAAACAATACAAGAACAACATGTTAACCTACCAGACTATTAAATGGAAAAATAATTCACCGACTCCAGATATATTCATATCAGAGGGTTCGACTCGGTGGAATTCCTAATTTGACCAATAAATCCTACTGATCCCTCAATATAAATATTTAAAAAATCTTTCGTAATCCTACATGTATTTAAAATGACTGATTTTTATATACAAATTCTTTGACAAATCTAATATGCCTAAATTTTTAATGAGAGAGCTAGGTATAATGCCGGTAGCCGAAATAACAAATGGTATAGTCTGAGAATGCCAAATTCAAATATTATAATTTAAGGTTTAACCCATTAATTTAAAAAGTTAAAAATAAAATACTTGATTTGTACAGCCTTGTGGCTAAATCCCTACTAGATATTTGTTAACATTTTTTTGTGGAATTAGCATTAGAAGTCATTGCGAATCTTTTCGTTTGTAGAAACATTAAAAGGCGTTGTTCCCAACTTTCGATCGATCAATCTGAGTCTCCGATCAGTTAAGTGATTTCTTTAATAACGCTCGATTCGCCTGTTGGTCGGAGAGTTGCGTTGGAAAGAGCGTATTTTAAAATTTGAGGAGTGTTGAGACGAAATTTCGGCTCAACAGTTGATCTGTAGAATTAGGAACAATGGCCCTAAATATTATTGCAGCAATTAAGTTGTTTAAATATTTTCATTACCAGATTGAAGTATTAGCGTACTTGCTACTATTTCGGTGCCTGGTGTAAAATTTAATCAACAGTATAAACATTATTTGTGTTCACAATGGATTTTTCTCGTTTACTTTGTAAAACGAAACAATAAGGGTAGGGCTTTCCACTAGCATTCTGGAGGTCATGAGTTTAAATCCCGGCGTTATTAATTTGTGTTATTTCAAAATTAATTAATTTTAAAAAAATTATAGTATATTTGCGGCAGGGAAATAATCGTACAGTATCGTACTCTGACCAGCATTCAGAATTGAATTGAAACCCTATCTCTACCTTAAGCCTTACGACTTACCCCAATTGGGTGTCCTATAAATTCACTGGCTCCAGACGTGGGCAATTGGGACTCTAGTGCTGTATAACCATTACAAAAATAGTATTACAAGTTTAATGAAAAAAATTTTATTACATCTTCAATAATTGAAAATTGACCGTCGCATAATTTAAAATTTATTTAAGTAGTAATTTAAACAAAGTAAAATTCTTATTTCTTCAAACTTCGCAAAATACATATTTTAATTTAATTATTAAACAGATTAAAACCTTCATTTAAAATGTTACATAAGGGTGTTGTATATCGGTATACCGTAATAATCCAATGCATTAATTATAAAAATAAAACAATATTAACAATATCTCCACACAGGTTTACCCTAGTGAGACAGCCATTGAAAAAAAATAACATGTAATTATAATATATGTATAGATTAAATAATAAATTTAAAAAAATAGTTCGCTCTTAAACACGCATACATACAAAATGTACCAAAACCTTAAAAAATTAGTATTTCGGTTCAATTCACAGTGTACTTGTATAAATATGCAGTACCACATTGCAAAGGTTAGCTCAAAAAAATATTAATTTAATTGCCCTAAAAATGGTCAATTCAGTACTTCTACGTTGGAAGAGACCATGTTGCATAAAAACATTAACTAAACATGCAAAAACATTAACTAACAATGCACAGATTTTTTTTTCTTCTGACCAACAGTCATTTGAAGTAGTTTTTACTTACATCAGGGTTTTTTTTTATTGTAAGCACAATTTTTATATATTTTTAAAAAATATCTTATGTTTAAAAAACATTACACCATTCGTTCAAGCAGCTTTTTTTTTAATATTAAATACATAACAACCACATAAGAGTCCCAACTGCTTCGTCTGGAGTCTGTGAGACTATGGCATCCCTAATTGGGGTATGTTATGAGGCTAAAGGTAAGTGGGGAAGGGAAGGAGACGAGGCAGAGGAAGGTGGGAAAGTGCCGGGCTATTCAGATCTAGTCACTAAACACGGCTAAAGCCATTTCAAGCAACGTTTCAGTTCTGAATGGATGTTTTACACCAGGGCGATACTAAGAATATCTTCCACTCTGGAACGTGCCGCAAATATACTATATATTATTTTAAATAATTAATTTTGAAATAATACAAATCAATTAAATAAATTTTATTTGCGCACGCCGGGTTCGGCCTTCGGAATGGGAGTCTAACGCCCTACCGCTGGACTACGCCGGCTGTCAAAGCTACTTACAAGCGACTAATTTGCCGCTACCCGCTACCTATCATACTATTTTGCTAGTGCAGCGCGTTTACAAACACTAATAATCTTATGGAAGGTACAGATGACCGGCGATCGCGTCGCTTGAAAGTAGCTCCATGGAAGAACGGCGTTGTAGGATCAAATTTTTATGACCTCTGAAAATTTTAAATTTTATATTATTTTATTTTTTCATTATTTATTGTTTCTCTCTTTGTCATGTCTTTTAACTTCCAATAGTAAAAAAACTTAAGATAATATGTTGGGTATCTTCCAAGTATGATAATAGTTGGTTTATTTAGTTATCTTAAATAGTTACAATGAATATTAAAATGGACAGACTTTCTTACTAGACTAGGCCCTAACTAGAGGCTAAATAAAGGCCCTCAGAAGCGGTGAGCGGGCAGTAGGAGCCATCGGCCATCATCGGAGCAGTTAGTAAATAAGACACGAACGGCGATAGATGGTACTCTTCTGACATCCTACTCAACTGCCATCTGTTGGGATTAGCAGATCTTCGTATTACAATCTAAGAATCTAAGCTGTGGACATCTGTTGAAAGAAACTGACACTATAATGCACTACACTTTATATGACCCAAGTTTATATTATTTGTTTTCAAGGGAAATGTAAACCTTAATTTTGTATTTTATTCTTACTGTAGAATTGTGAGAATAATTACGATAATTTATAGTTTTTTTCACGACGCTGTAGTTTTATTTGTATAACTGTTCATTATATACATATGTATCAAGACTTTCAATTTAAAAAATATAAATGTCTATTTCTTAAACAGTCTCTTTTCAGTCAGCTATTTCAGGAAGCCACAAATCCTAATATTTGTCACTTCCCGCAAGACTCCCAACACTGACGGTGACCGCACAAACAAACTTTCTGCGCTTCTCCGCAAATATACACAAGTCGACATGCGACAAAATTCCGCAAGGAATGAAGTAGTGCGATTAGCGGTTTCAAGAACCCGAAACACTTGAATTTAGTTTGATAACTAATAAAACATTTTATATAATGTTTTAATAGTCATCATTGAAAACGAAGATAATACTAAAAAACAGAAAAAATACGCTCAAAATAAAAAGGTATCGGTCACAACTGGGAATCGAACTCGTAATCTCTGTCTTATCAAGATAACACTTCAATCCACTGATGAGACTTTTTTATTTTTATAGTGAACACATCACAAGAGTCCCAAATGCTCCGGTCTGAAGCCAATGAGACTACGGCATCCCCAATTGGGGTATATTGTGAAGGTAAGCGGTGAAGAGAAGGAGCTGAGAAAGAGGAAGGTGGGGAAGTACCTGGTTATTCAGAGCTAGTCACTAAACATGGCTAAAGCCATTTCAGGAAACGTTTCAATTCTGATGGTGATCTTACACCAAGCTTACGGGTAATACTGAGAGTATCTTCTACTCTGGAACGTGCCACAAATATAGTATCTATATATTATTTTTAATTAATTAATTGTGAAATAACACAAATTAATAGTGTCCGACAGAACTTTCGGTTTCGGTTTCGGTTTCGGCCTAGTTTCGGCAAAAAAAAGAGGTTTCGGCCACAGACTTATAAATATACATATGTCTATGGGTTTCGGCCTAGTTTCGGTTTCGGCTGCCATCTAGCCGAAACTACAGCTGAAACCGAAACTGAATTCGGAAAGTTTCGCGCTGCGATCGGACATGTTCGGTGCACTCTGCTGCTGCATGTCATTTTACTGCGTCCGCGATCATCGATCATCGGATCATAATCTTGTCAGAACTTACTTCAATTGCTTGTGTTTTTGCCGCGAACTTTGCGGTGGTTAAGTTTTTTGTTGTTGTGAAATTGGGAGTGTTTATTTCATTATTAGGTAAGTTTTATTCGCTATTGAAGTGATTTAGTTCATGATAGTTAATAAATAACAAAATTTGATTTCTTTAATATAACGATAATGCGTAGGTTGGTACGTTACGTACTCACAATAAAAGTTAGGTTAAGTATTTAAATATTTGAATGTTTTCGGTCCGTTTAACTTTATTGTTTTTTGTTTTGTATCTACCTTTTATTTATGTTATTCGTAAATATGTAACGAAAAAGAAATAATAGGTAATACCTACTACATATTTCTTTTTTTAATATTTTATTATAAATACAGTTTTTTTTTAGTTTGAGAGAAAATTCTTTTTATTTTTATTAAAAATATTTAGTTGACGTACTTAGTAGGTAATACCTTTTAATTTTATTGAAGCTTATTTAAAAGAGTACCATACAAAATGACCAAAGTTTAGAAGAAATTATTTTGTTCTCAAGATGAAAGTATTTTTTGTTTAGTGTACCTAAACAAATTAGGTTAACAAAAGTAATTTTGTTTTGTGCCTTTTGTTTTATGTTATCCGTAAATAACATTGAAAGATGATAATATGTAATAGGTAATACCTACTAAGTATTTCTTTTTTAATATTATTTAAGGAGCTGATCAACTCCTTATTTCAAAAAGCACAAATAATTTATATGAAATGAGGAGTGATAATAATGTTTTTTTAATTATTAATTCAAATATCAGAGACTGTATGATATATGATTTAAAAATAAAAGGCTGACTGATTAAGATTGACCTTTTTTTTTTCCACGAAAACATGACCTTATAAGGAAGTTTCGGTTTCGGTTTTACCTGCGATCGAAGCCGAAATTCGGTTTCGGTTTCGGTTTCGGCCGTAAAAACTAGTTTCGGTCGGACACTACAAATTAATAGCTGGTTCGAACCCGTGATCTTCGGAATGAGAGTCCAAAGCCTTGCTCCTGGACTACGCCCGCCGTCAAACTTCCTGAATTCGATTGATTTCGAATGAATCGATTGATCTGAAACGTTTAGTCGTGTTTGGTATCCAGATCTGTCCTAACTAACCTTCCCCTTCCCACTCCCTTCAGTCTCATATTATCATGCTCCAATTAGGGGCAGTATTAACATAAGATTAACATGATCATTACCATTAAGAAAACCTTTAAAAAAGGCAAGCTATAACCTATTATAGATTACAAAATGAATCGATTGATATATTATAATATATTTGTGTGTACAATAAGTTTTGACAGAAAAATATTCACAAATCGACATAATCGGTTTGTTTTTCATAAGGGGTATTTTTGGTACGATTATGTATAGCACACATGAGTCATCGATGCAAGAATTTATGGTTTCTGTTTATTTTTTGCTGGTTTTGTCGAAATGCTATTTTTTAAATGAAACTGTCATTCAATTTATGTTTACTGATTACAATCTAAGTTTTTGTCATTTTTAGATAGATTAATAATTGTATTTCGTGGTGCCCGAGATAAATGTCAACAACGTAGTTGTTTGACCAAACTTTGTGAAATGGGTTAGATATTTTCAGAAAAACCAGATGTGAGTCGTGACATGCTAGCAGTTAAATAGAACCTTTTTAGAAATTTCCGTAAAAACCTTGTTATTTAACATGAAAACTTCTGCTTTCCAAATAGACATTCGACATAGTTAAGGTGAGCCTATCAGACAACGATAAATTGGTATTGGGCACACCATTTGCTAACTTAATTTCTTTTGTATCTTCTCAAACCACTGAACAGATAATTTAGCTAGAAATGTCGATTTGTATAGAAACCAATAAAATAACCACTTAATTGATATCTTTTGACTCTAGCCCACATTTCGCACGCTCTGTTGCTCTCACACTTGCTTGACATTAAATTCCATAAGGATGTTGGAACGCCGCGCTGCGCCGTTTTGGATTGGAAATTTAAGGTCCGATCGGCCAGACTTTTGGATCACGAAACACGCATACAACGCTTTTCTTCTATTATTCTTTATTCTGTGTCTCAAACTTTGTGGATTTACTATGTCAAGTAGACATTAAACTTAGTCAAATCTCAACCAAAAAATTAAATTCATTCGAGGGACTCTGAAGTTTGCGTCACTAAGCACTGAAGTTTGCGTCACTAAGCACTGCTTGGGAGGCAAGTATGGGTACCGCTGCCCCGGGATTCATTTATTGGATTGCCTCTGCCATAGGCCACCCCAAATCGTTCTCTACCTTTGGTGACTTAGCAGAGGTGACCGTATTCATGGGGTGAGATTGGTAATGGCGATGTAACCTTTTGATCTCTCCAGCAGGTCTCTTTCGGAACATAGCCTTGAGGGATGGATTTATACGTCGTTCATACCTGGAGACACTATCTCCCAGATTCCTACCCATTTCTCATAACTTTATTTTTCCTTCCCAGAACTCCTTTCCTTCCTTTCCTCAAAAGGACCTCCACACAGCATCTCCAAAAAGGACGTACGCCCTGAGCTGAATTATTTTCCTCAAGGCCTCCTGTGTGGAGCAAATAAAAAAAAATAATTGTGTGTGGTTTGTTAAAAAAAAATGTGTAGTAAAGAACAGTATTGTTAGGTTCGCCACCTCTGTTCCGTTAATGTTGCTTGCAATCTGCATTTTTCTTGTTGTGGTTAGGGCTGTTGCAGACGTCAAATGATCTCTTACTCGTTTGATATTAAACATTATATCATTTGGCATGGACTATAAAGGCCTTGTATCACAATAGGGAAAAAAAATTCAGTTTTAACAATTATCATCCAGTTACTGATTTCCAAAATAGTATTATATTCTACTTTGGAAATCAGTAACTGGATAATAACGCGAATAACCAGCTCGTCGATGTTCATAGCAGCGTGAGAGCTTTTTATCACACACGGAATGGAAGCTTTTACGAAGCATTAGTTGACAATTGACAATTTATCATTGCAGAGTTTAAAAGCTCAATTGATCAATGATTATTATTATTCCGTAATGATTTTTCCATTTAATATTTTCAATAAAGTACGTAGTAATTAATCTATGACTGTTCGAAGAATTTATTTGTTAAACGCCCATTTAGCTTTTGCAACATAATAAATAATGTCGAACAACGTACAATAATACATATCGGTGTAGTACTTTCAAATATATCAGTTATATTTACAACAAATTATTTTTGCTTTGATACAGGACGGAGAGATTTTGAAAATATCTAAAAGGTATTGGCAGTTCAGTAAAATCGCACCAGCGGTGCATGATAACTAGAGTAGTTAGTGCTATTAAAATTAATTAAACATTTTTTGTGTACTTCTAAATGGTTCTGATTATTTCCATAAAACAGTCAAAACTCGGGCCTGTATCTTTTTTAGGATTGCTGTGCGGAGTGTCCTTTTTGAGGGGAGAAAAAGATTGATCCGGAATCTTGAAATATTGCAGGTGGAATGGAAAATAAAAACTGGCAAATCATTCCGCGATTGTGCTTAAAATAATTTATACCGAAGAGATTAATCTCTTGAAACAGACACAATTTTCCCCCTGAACCTATATCTACGTTCTAAAGAAATTTCTAAACTCCTAGTGTGCTAGCACGGTCGCTCGATATGAAGTTACCGACCGATTGTCGGTAACTTCTCATCGTTCCCTAGGACAATTGCAGATCTCAAACGTACAAACGACAGGTGATATCGAATATATTAAGGAAACTTAGTCATTGTGAACTGTCACCTATTCGTTTGCGATCTGCAGTTGTCGTAGGGAACGATGATAAGTTACCGATCGTTATAGAGCAAGCGTGCTAGGGCCTCTGATAAAAAAAATTAAATTTGTTTCTAAATTAAATTAACTTAAGAAAATATTTGTTTTATCTTCAAGATATAAAAGTCAAGAGATTTTAAGATCTAAAGCCCAGGCAACGCTGGGTATTTAAGCTAGTATTAAATAAATGTGAGCAAATTCTAAACTGCTTTTTATTTAACTACAATGTCGTTATTCTATGCGTATATGCAATTCTAACTTTGAGATCAGTGGGGATCTATGAGTATTTTGCAATGAAAAAATATTTTTCCCTCTTTTATGTGTTTTTGTTTTTTTAACAAAATTGTAGGTTACATAGCTTTACATTTCCACCATGTGTTTTAATTTTAGTATTGCCATTTGAAGAACAGTGGCGTCCTCCTATGTTTTCTACTCTTATTTGACAGACAATAACATATTTCGGTCAGATGAATGTCACATGTTTAAGACCTTAGTTATTCTAATGTGTATAATTTAATTTGTAAATTAAAAGGGATCCAGGCGGTTTCAACATCACAGCCAAGATAAAATATTTGAAATAGGTAAACCAATTAATAATTGGAACAAAAATATTAAATGATAATTTACGTAAAGCGAGGTCGAGTTCCGCCATTGTCTGATTCCTTCCGTCGTGGCCGCCTGATTCCTTCCAACTTTCCCACTGACGTTGCAGCGGCAGAAATCTCTGCAATAGCCAACGAGGGACTAGAAGTTTTCTAGGGAATTAATATACTCCAATTGAGGGATGAGTAATATTGAAATTGTTACAAGGTAAAGGGCATGCAACTATAGAATTTATTGAATGAATCTCAGGATTTTAGTTTGTTAAACGAAAAAAATGATAATTTAACAAATAAGGATTTAAAATCTTCATAACAGATTCGGAAAAAAGATGTATCCGATCGATTGATAATTAAATTATCATGTTAAATAAATTAAAAATATATATTTCTTAATGTAGTACAGCTATCACAAGTTATATGGTATTTTTATATTTTTTTGGGGCCCAGTGGCGATGCAATTTTTTTTTTAAATGTTTGTATATTTTGCACATCGAACCCGTGCGAAAGATACTCTCAATTTTCCCAATTCCATTCAGCCTCAAAACTTACAGCAATTGTGGATGCCATAGTCCCACTGACTTCGGGCACTTTGCTAGGTAGGATAGTTTTCGGGTAGGTTGCCTACCTATTCACATCTTTATACATAAAAATCTCACGTCACGATGTTCGCTCAAGATAAACTCAAGAACGGCTTTACCGATTTTTATGATCTTTGATTTGTTGGATTTGTCTCCGTCCCGAATATCAGAATAACGAGAACTGGCGTTATGAAATTTTCACACAATTTGAAATAGGTCAAACGCGAGTTGTTTGAAAAATGGGTGTATTTTATGGAGAAAAAGGCATGAAGGGGAGGGGAATCCGGGAGGGGCGGACGGGAATTAAAGGGGGGGACAAGGGAGGGGGAAGGAAAATGTGGAAGGGGAATGCACATAAGAATGCACATAGGCGATCGCGAGAATGGGGACAGCGGAAGAGGGGAAGGGGAAGGTGAAAGCGGAACGCGGGAGGAGAAGAGGAGGCAGAAGGGGAACGGGACAACAACAGCAACGCGTGGCCGGTTCATTTATTATCTATATATATTTGTAAAGTGTTCATTATCCGAATCTGAAAAACCTCGCACTTCCCAACATTTATCGTCTCATTTTCTTGTCCTTTCTTCATTTAACATTAGTATTATTACACACAATTGTTGGATGGATACGATATTACATTTAAGAAATACTATATTTAAAAAAACTTTCATGAGCTTAAATAATACGCTATAAAAGTCGTAAATTTTACTAACCTAAGTTAAAAATAATGTTACAGTGGTCCTAATCGAGTTCCTTTGGGCAATCCCAGAGCTGTAATTATTGTATACACCCGTTTTAATGCACCCCCGATGCAATTAAATTTGATTGCTACTCCACGGCATAGCTTTAAAGTTTTGGTTATAATTACTGTCACCGGCAGAGCTTAAACTCGGTTTAATATGAAACCAGGAAATTTATGCATGAATTGTCGAGTGTGGGGAGAGAACCCAAGGAGCACTAGACGTACAGGAAGGGGGTTGTCTAGTTATTACTATTTTATATTCCCAGGACTTCTGTGCTTTACGAGCTGGTAATGTGGTAAGACCTAAAATATGATGTGCCGTATGGACGTAGAATTTTAAATTAATCGTAAAGATACTTCATTTGAGTGACTTTAATCTATATGAATGTCATCAAATAAAACAAAAACTATTATTAATAACAGATAATGGATATAAAAATTCTTGGGTTCATATGCAGAACAGCAAGTGATTTCAGTTCACTAGAATGTTTGAAATCATTGTACACTTCTTTAGTAAGAAGCCAGGTAGAGTATAATTTCCTATTTGGTCCCCATTGTATAAAACACATTCCGACAATACAGAAAGGGTACAGCACAAATTTCTAAGATTTATTAACTTTAAGCTGAATATTCCAATTCAAAATATTAACTATGTCTTTTTGATGAAACAATTCAACTTAATTACCCTGTCATATAGGCGGATCATCTCTGACCTTGTACTATTAAATAAAATTATTAATAATTGCATTGACAACCTTGAAATTCTCGCCAAAATAAAGTTTTATGTACCGACCAGAAATACGAGGCAAAGTGCTACCTTTTTCTGTGACAATTTCAAAGATACTACAAATCAGACTACATTATTTGGGAAATAAATTTGGGAATATTGTGGACATGTAAAAAATCCGTATTAGTTACAAAACGCAATCTTTATAATTACTTTAGTAAAGTGTATGATTTCACGACTCCGTAGTGAATACACTTCTTATTCTTATTTTATTTTAATTTCTTTATACATATTTCACTTTCCATAGGAAAGCTTCTCATCCTACCTATAAATTTAATTTTCTTATTTTAATTGATAAACTAATGTTTATGACAAGATATTATGCATAGCACAAAGGGTAACAATTATTATAGGCAATAATTATTAGCCTGAAACACTCATCCAAATTGTCCCATCGGCGGCATGTCGTCGGCATTTTCTCGGGGGTTTTTTTCAATTTGGATGAGTGTTTCAGACTAATAATTATTGCTTATAATAATTTAATTTGCTTTAATTTAATCATAAATCATTATATATTGTATATTTGTAAAAACCCACTGAGCGTAAATAAATAATCATAGGAAAACCAATAATCTACCCTCCAAATTATGATAATTTGTAATAATTGTCATAATTTGGGTAGTAGATTATTAATATTCTTAGAGTACGTTATTAATATTCTTGGAGTTAAAGTTTCCAAATAGGTACGTAACTTTATTACTTACATTCAGTAATGTTTTACTACTTATATAACATAAAATTGTGTACGGTAAAATTCATTTTTTATTAGTAATTTATTAATCTAACGTCAAAACCACGGATCGGTTCAGAAAAATTGAATCGTGTGCAGAAATGGCTATATGTTTACACATTGATACATTTCAATGACAATAGTGACGAAATGCTGATATTTTTCAATGTTTTAAAATTAAAAGCGATTTAATCTAAGATTTAAAAACATTTTAATAACTAGGTACTCACCGTATTGAACTAACAAATAAACGGGTGACGTCACACCAGACACGCCATAGAATTTGTGCCTTTTGGCGAACCATGAATAATTAAAAATCTGGATATTATTATATCCTTTAAAATTAATTACATTTTTTTTAAATAACTAGTATTTCCTTTTTGAATATCACATTGCATGTTAGTAATTTCAGTTTGTTGATCAATTGTCAGTTCCCACTGTTAATTTTAATGGTTACATAAATATGTAATTATGGAGCTAGTCCTTCATAACTTCGGTCCTGTAACCCCAATATCCGGTATTGAAGGAATTCAACTCCCAGTTGCGACAATCCACCACAAGTTTCCTTTAAACCGAGCTTCAGGGAATGTCAACTTGAGAACCAATTAAGGACTAAACCTCCCCGGTGTTGTAAAGTCATTTGTTCAACGATGCAACATCTAAGAAAAGCATTGTTGACGGTTTCATAGTTTTGTAGTTCGTATTATTATTTGGAGTTGTTTGTCTAGTAGAAGCGGGTGTGCTGAGGTCTTCATCTCAATTTTTTTGGACATTTGAAACGTCCCCTTGTGCCTTTATTTTGCAGGGATGGGCAGAAGGGGTAGTTTTGCACACAGTCGTTACTCCGTTTACATTCACATTCTAAACATGCTATTCGGTTATTCTGACATTATATCAATATATAAAACAATTATTCAAGCATCTGATCGTCTCCCTCCGGCATTACTTTCGCTAGAATTGATAATGCTCCATATATGCCTCTCTTCATTCATCCTCCCTACTTGTCAATACCATCAAAGTTTCCTTAATCTTAACTCTTTATACTTTTGTTCCGGATATCCACATGTGTATTACGATTATACATGGTGTTACTGTACACATACCTGCTCCTCGGACATATCATTCTACAGTAATCAGTCGACTTTCGAATTAAAAAAACTATTGTTTCTTTGAAAAATGTTTGATCTAATTAAATTTTATATGGAAACTTATCAAAGATTTTTAAATACACTGGTTCAATTACTAATGGTCCTCATCCAATTTGAATTGTGTTAGAATCCCCAGAATAGGAAATTAAACATGTGAAGAGTTTAGAATATCACAAAAATATCAGGACGGTATAAAATTTGTTTAAGATCAATGATGAAACTTATTTACTAAATCAATAAGGGCTTGTTCAACAGTATTGCAAATGTTCTGTGGTAGGGTTGTCGATCAAATTTTAAATATAGTATAATATATTGTTTTTTTATCTGGCTTATGTCAGATCAAACGGGGTCTCTTTCCCGGGTTTTATTCCAGCATTATTTGTAGTTGGATCAATAATCGTAAATGTTTCATCTATTGCTCTAGACGTCTAGACCTAGTCGTTTAGACCACGATCAATAGTCATAGTAAAAAACAGGAGTGAATTAAGTTGATCCACGGATAAAATTCATAAATTTAGGGATGTAGGTATACTGAACAACGAACCATAATTCGCATTTCTTTGTGCTTTGACTCGTGGATTACGCGAATTGACTTGCCATCGTGTGTTGTTGAGATAAGGGGATTGGGTTGGTTGTTAGGTGAGGGTGGGTTGATTCGAATTTATGCGGTATTAAAGAATTTTAAATAGGAAGGTTGTAATTATTAAACAAATTCTTTAGATTAAATTTAATTAAAATAATAAAACTTTATTTAATTTAATTCAAATAATAAAACACTATTTAATTTAATTGAAATAATAAAACTTTTTTTAATTTGATTAAAATTATAAAACTTAATTAAAATAATGAAATGTTTTAAAAATAATAACATTTAAGTAAAATAATAAAATGTTATTAAATTAAAATATAAAATTTAAATAAAATAATAAACTTTGTTCAAACAACTATTTTCAAAATTATCAATTTATTAATTCTGTTTTATTTAAAAGTTTTTTCTAATAAAGTATACATACTATTTATTATTTATTGTTAATATTATTACAACAATTTTTAAACAATGATTAATTTATATGTACCTACTTATTTGTCTATGCTTATTTATTTGTCCATTCTTATGATCATTCTTTAAATCTAGATAATAAAACACTTGTTTTTAAACATGTTAATAATTTTTTGAATAATACACAGAATTTTTCAAAATTAAACTTTAACATGAACGTTCCTCTTTCTTTTTTTACATTAGCTTCAGCAAAGGAAAATAATTTTCCTTGAGGCCAGTTAATTAATTAATGTTAATTAATGTTATTGGGGATGCTGTTGATTTTAAGGAAAGGAAATGTAAGTATGCTTTTACTTTGTGTGACATAATGTGTAAAGCTCGTGCACATGATGAAGATTAATATTGGGTTATTTTTTTTTTCTTTAATAAAGTTATTATTTTAGTTTATTCCAAAAGTGCAGTTCCTATATTTGTTATTAAAACATTATAGTATATATTAAAAATAAATATTTGTTTTAATTTCGCGTGATTATTTTATTATATGTTATTAATAATATAAATAAATATGCTGTAATTTATGTACTTTTAAAACGTGAGCAAAATACTCTATACGCGAGTGCTCGTGTTTTAAAGGTGCGAGTTGCAAGAAACTCAATTCTCGTAAAACAACAAATAAACAGCATAACATAATAAATTATTTTATTTTATTAAGAAAATATCAATGGCCAGATAAGAGTTGAATAAGGGTGAAAAAGAGATTAAGTTGGTTTCGGCAACCCTATGAATCCCCCTTTCAATCCCCACGTGTAAGAGTGACGTGTCACGTGCAATCTGGAGACTGCCACGTGCCACTATTTCAATAAACTTCCGTGTGAAAATACTTTCGCATAGATTTTTGGGAGCAGGTGCCAAAAATGTCCCCCGATTGTAATACTGTATTATGGATCACTTTTTCGATTACCGTCATTTTTCAATAAAAAGGGGGCGAAATAAAAGATGTTTAATGTAGGAAAATATTGTAAAGGCCTGTGCAACTTCTAGGTAAGAAGTCGACCTGATGGAAAAAATGAGTCCAGTGTATGACTAACAAAAACAAGTCCAGTGTACTAACAAAAACAAGTCCTGTGTACTAACAAACACAAGTCCAGTGCACTAACAAAAACAAGTCCAGTGTACTAACAAAAACAAATTAAGAGCCATTGACCAGCGGCTGAGAATAAAAGTTTAAAAATGCTTCCAACTATATAGGGAGGTTCCGATGAGATGGATCGATTATTCCCCGTATCAAATTTTTTAAATTAAATATTTAATATCGATTTATTTCATTAAAAACTTGCTTTAATATATACCTACTTTCAAGTAGGCATTAAAAATTGCTTAACGCACGATGATAAATTATTAAATTTGTGTGCTTCTTGTATGTATTTTTTGAACAAAAGTATTTATGATTTATTTAATAATGTCTAAACAAAATAAGTGTGTAAAAAAAAAATCTCAAATGGATAAACTGAGGTATTTTCGTCACAAAACATGTTCTCGGATTTATTTTTTAATGATTTTTAATAAGTGCAATCCTACACATTATGTAGAGATTAAAAATACAAACATAGTTAAGATTATAATTAGAGATTGATGAACATTAATATTTTTTTATATATAAAAACTTCGCGTCACGATCTTCGTCCCGGATAAACTCCGAAACTGCTTTACCGATTTTGATGAAATTCAGCTTACTATATATAATTTGGTCCAACTTAAAAGATGTATAGTTTTTATCACGATTGTTAACCACAATATTTATTATTGCAAATTAAATGATTTTTATGTGACAATTATTTGTAAGTTCTATAATTTTCTGACAGATGGTAGTGTTAGTTAATTTATTGATACAACACTTGGTTATCTAGATTAGGTAACCATCCAGAAGATGGCGTTGTGTTTCGTTAGCCACAGCAATACGTGGGCGGGTCAGCTATTATGTATATAAAAATCTCACGTCACGATGTTCGTCCCGGATAAACTTCGAAACTACCTACCGATTTTGATGAAATTTGGCTTACTGTGTGTAATTTGGTCGAACTTAAAAGATAGGACATAGGACAATGATTTGAAATTATTTAACAAGTTTCTGACAGATGGCGGTGTGAGTTAAACTATTGACACGAAACTTTATCTAGGTTAGGTGATCTAGGTTAGGTGATCTAGTTAGGTTATCTAGGTTAGGTGACCGTCCGTGGTCGAGTGGTAAGACACTTGACTCCCATTCGGAAGGTCGCGGGTTCGAACCCGGCGTGCGCAAATAAATTTTATTTGATTAATTTGTGTTATTTCACAATTAATTAATAAAAATAATATATGTTATATTTGCGGCACGTTCGAGAGTGGAAGATACTCTCAGTATCACCCTGGTGTAAGACCACCATTCAGAATTGAAATGTTGCTTAATAATGGCTTTAGCCGTGTTTAGTAACTAGATCTGAATAGCCAGGTACTTTCCCACCTTCCTCTTCCCCATCTCCTTCCCTTCCCCACTTATACCTTCAGCTTCACAACATACTCCAATTGGGGATGCCATAGTCTCACTGGCTCCAGAAGGGAGCAGTTGGGACTCTTGTGAGGTTTCTCTATAAATAAATAAAACCAGTAGATGGCATTGTGTTTCATAAGCCGCAGCAACGCGTGGGCGGGCCAGCTAGTTTTTAATAAAAAACGATGAAAATCTCAAGGCAGGTAAGAGGAATTATAATACCGTAATGCCAACATGAAACGATTATACAACTAAAAAAACATTTTAAGTTTGTCCAGCTCAATAAATTACGGATTGGACTGCTTTGTGCTAAATCTCTTTTTATTCTACAAAATATTACATGTTACACAATTTCTCGGAAAATTATTAAGGCGAACACGCCATTTATACAATAAATTAAAATCCACCTGCGTCAGAAAATACTTTTAAGTAAGCATATTATATTCCATAGTTGTGCTATTTTGTTAGTAGAGTTGTTTGCTTTTCGGCTTTACCTTTCAATCGGGTTTTTTTTTTTATGTGAACACTTCACAGACGTGGAGCCAGTGGGACCATGGCATCCCCAATTGGGATTTGTTGTCAGGCTAAATGTAAGAGGAAAGTGGGTTAGTACCTAGTTAATCAGACTTAGTCACCATCACGGCTAAACCCATTTTTTTTTTTTTTTTTACTTTATTTATTTACATTTCTTTATACTATTATTTTTAAATACATATTTAATGGTTTGCAATATAAATAGTTTACGAATATTTAATATTTTAGTTTCTTTGTATAATAAGCCGGTCGAGAATGTTTTATTTTTGTTATATATCACTTTAATTATGTGTTTTTGAATTATTTTTAAAGGCTTAATAAATGTATCAAGTGCAATACCCCATTTCATTTCTGAATGTTGATATTTCACCAGGGCTATAAGGAGAGTACCACTTTAAGCGCAAATTAAATTAAAAGTCCAAAAACAAAGAAAATATTAGTAAGTAAACCTTGAGTTCGTGTAGCACATGTTTCTTATCACTTTTTCATAGTCATCAATCATCCACAAGAATTTCTTCTGTCTGAGCGTCTATTCCAATTTTAATTATGGACTAAGGGAACAGAGTTAATCTTCTGGTTATAATTATGTTAAATCACTTATTTGACATAAAATATTTCCTGATTTAAAGTATAAAACTTGTTTAAATAATTGTTTAATAGGTTTTATGGTGCTACTTACCCACATTATTTTTGTCAATTTGTCAATGTTTTTTTTACGTTATTCCATATAAAAGTTATGAAAAGTTGAAGTTACTTAAGAGGGTATTACCAGAGAACACCGGAAATTAGTCATTTTTAAATCAAATTCTAGATGTATCGACTCTTTTTTACAAAAACAATTTGGAAAAATTGTTATTTTATCTGGTACACGCAGTTTTAATATTTTAAAAAAATTAGTTTATTTTTAATATACAACGATAGATTCTATTAAACAACACAAATTTCAAATAATATAATCATACAACAAAATAAATCAATACATAATCTATAAAACACAGTTTTAAGAATTTTAATTTTAGTTAAATTAAAATCATTAAAAAAGAAATCCGAGAACGTGTTTTGTGACAAAAATACTTCAGTTTTTCTATTTATTTAAGGTCTTACAAACTAAAATATTTTTTTTTACACACTTATTTTGTTTAGACATTATTAAAAAATCATAAATACTTGTGATCGAAAAATACTTACAAGAAGTACACGATATTAATAATTTATCATCGTGCGTTTTGAGCATTTTTATTGCTTACTTGAATGTGGGTATAATTCCGGTATATATTAAAGCACGTTTTTTATGAAATAAATCGATATTATATTTTTAATTGAAAAAATTTAATATGGGGAATAATCGATCTTTCTCATTGGAACCACCCTGTACAGTTGCAAGCATTTTTAAACTTTTATTACCAGCCGCGGTCAATCGCTCTTAAGGTAACAGCAGAAAAACAATGGTTTAGAATCGAAATGTTGCTTGAAATGGCTTTAGCCGTGTTTATTGACCAGATATGAATAGCCACGTATTTTTAAACTTTCCTCTCCCCGTCTCCTTCTCTTCACCACTCTTTCAGCCACATAAAACTCCCCATTTTGGGATGCAATAGTCCCAGTGGTTCTGGACAGTTTGGATCAGTTGGATCTCTCGTGCGGTATTCACAATAATAAATTAACAGCTTTTTGTCATCTTTAATCTTCAAATGATGCCTGATTTTTCCACCTTATATTTCTTAGATCAAGTTGCTTCGCAGAAATTCAAATGTAACATTGTCATCAAATGACCATTTCATTTTTTTTTTACATTTGACGGGTCAGCGTTAAACGTACATTCTACGTGCGTTTCAGCTTTCTATAAATTGTAATAAGTTGACAAGCTTAACAACATGATAGTTGTCCTCTGCTGTTGATCTCAATTTGTTGAAAGCTGAAACGTATTTTTATTTATTATTAAAATCGCCGTTTAACGGGAACCTTTCAACTGTCAAAAACCAAAATGGCACTGAATGGTAATTTGATGACTTTTTCACACGTGAATTTCTCCGATATAACTGGGCCTTAAATTCCAGTAGTGTATTTTAGTTGTGTATAATTTATTACTACTATTCATCAAAAAATGATCGGTAAGACCGGTCAGTGGGTCCTACCCAGGCGTCGTGTGTTTAATTCATCGGCTGGCTAAAGCGGTCTACACCATGCTGCGAAGAGCAGCTGTTAGCAGCTGGCTAAAAAACGAAGGTTGGAGATTGTCTCCTGTCTCTTTTTTCCTTGTGCGAACCCGTAACACTCTGTTTCACGTTGCCTGCAAATTGGAAGAAACCGTCTGCCGCTAGTACCAACCGATGCGCCGCAGTGAAATGAGATGGTGATATTGAATTTGTTGTGTAATAAAAGAGACAGAAGGCAACGTGAAACAAAATGTTACGGGTTCGCACGAGGAAAAAAGAGACAAGAGACAATAGCCAGCGCAGCATGCTGTGTAGACCGCTTAAGTCCTTCACCATGACAAAAGCAACATTTTCCTGTGGTAGTAAGAGATTTTTAAATGTTGTCCGATTATTTGTAACCTGGGAATATTTGTCTTTATTTAAAAAAAAATCAAAAAACACATTTTTTACTTGGGCGTTTTACAAATATCAAGTAGGTAATTGAGTCAATCTTTCAAGAAAACATATTGAAAAACTTGAGAGTATTCGGTGACAAATGCCCCGAGAAATCGAAATTTACTTACCATAAAAATAAACGGTTCAGAAAAAATTACCTACCTATTCGGAGAACGTGATTTATTTCCCACCAATTCGTTTCGAATTTATAATGAAAATTTCATTTTAAATTACATTTACGAAAACGCTGAAATATGATTGAAAAAAATATAGCATTATGATTCTCGTAAACATTGGTGCAATTCACTTTCCAACGTTTTTTACGTATATTCAAAATGTTAGTCATTTTTCACAAAACATCATGCTTTTAATGTGAGAAGATTAAAAGCATTTTGGGAGTTGTTGCTATTTGTTTTGTTAGTTAAAACACATTTTAAAGTGCAAAATGTGTGAAAATTAGTGTGTCATTGAAATGAAAATAAATTTTATTTTTTTAAATTATCTGGTCAGAGAAAAATAACTTTACATTTTCGATCAATAATTTATTGACTATTCATAATAGGTAGAAAAGAACCAGGGATGGACAGGCTAACTGGATTTTTTATTCGCAACTGCAGTAAATATATCTGTCTTCCAGTTTGCGCCATCTATAAAAAAAATCACTAAAAGAAGGACTCTTTCCTCTCAAATGGAAATCAGCCGATGTTAGACCAATCTTTAAGGCTGGTGATAAACATGATATTACAAACTACCGTCCAATCTCCCAACTTTCTATTCCTAAGCAAAAATTTTAAAAAAAATCGTCTTTGATTAGTTATACTCGGCCATTTCCACAATCATTACACCGAATCAGCACGGATTTACTTTTGACAAATCTTTCGCAAACACAAAAAATTTTGCAGTTAATGATTGGAATAATATATTTCAATATTATCTGAAAAAGTGTAATTTAAACTTTTATAGAAAAATAGTGGGATAGCCTCATTCTTACACTGCTTAAATCATGTATCTCACTAATATCATGGGAGATTTATTATATTTATGAGATGAACTCATAAGAAATGTTATGAGTTCATCTCATAAATATACCCGAAGTGTTAAAAAAAACTCTAGATGTCCAATCGTGGAGAAATGGAACTGGAAAACTTTGGAAAAATATTTCGTTTTAAATAGATACTGCATAGTGATTATAACATTTTCTACAAATAGTCTTCACCCTTTGAATTTCTTGTAAAAACGATATAGGTCAACCAGCATTGGGGTGGCGATTCTCAGGGCGAGCTGCAATAAATCCCATTTCTTGTGGATTTGCTGGATTTAAGATCTCCCGATGGTTTCTTGTAGTGAGTTCTTCTTTTGCCTGAGGACCAGAGCATTTATCATAGTTAGCCGCCGTATCAGGATGCCAAATAGTAGTAATACCCGGCTTAACGTCGCTAACTGATCAGGAAAATGTAACCCTTCCAGCCACCCGAGTTATAAACCCCATACGAATAATAATATTTAATCTTAAATTATATAATACTATTCACAATAAATTAGTTAAAATTTCCCGTCAAAAATATCTTCAAATAATAACAATTTTTTTTTAATAAAGGAATTACTTTCTTTATAATAATTAATTTCTTAACAGCAGTAATATTCATGAAATAATTGGTTATTTTATTTCTTTTAATTCTCTTTTCTTTTTTATTCTTATTCATATAATAGGCAATTCAAACACCAGTTACCTTTATTGTGATTTATTTACCTTTATTTAAATCCCTGTTATTAACTACATATACCTTTTATAAGATTACTTTTTCAATAACTGATAAACAAACATTCATAATCATGCATAATAAGTTATCTTACTTTCTTCTTTTTTTTTCTGGTTCCAGTTTTTATTCCTACAAAATATGTATGTAAGACCATAGTTTGCAATGCAAACACCAATTAGCTATTTTATTTTAATCCTTTATTTTTAAGTAGATAAAACTTATATTTATTTTTTATTTTATATTATTATTTAAATAATTTTGCTAAACAAACAATGGTTATCTTCATATTTTAATTGGTTATTTTATTCTGTTTCTTCTTTTTTGTTTTCTTCTTCTTCTTATTTTATCCAAAAAATTTATATAGGTTTTTTTATTATTATTTTTATATTATTTGTATTTCTTGGGCATTAACTATGTAACAATTTCTAGACATTTTGTTTTGAAGAGTTTTAATTTTCAATGTACTATCGTTACTTAAATTTTAATTTTTGTGCTACCGGTTTCGACACATCCGTGTCATTCACTAGCGTTTAGTTTTAAGTTTGCTAGTGAATGACACGGATGTGTCGAAACCGGTAGCATAAAAATTAAAATTTAAGTAACGATAGTACATTGAAAATTAAAACTCTTCAAAACAAAATTTTTATATTATTTAAATATCTGTGTTCCATATATCATCCTAATTTGACTGCCCTAAAACGGGATTCTTCCTAGTTGGGCAGCCAAAACATTCAATAAATAATGTATAAAAAAAAGTAAATAAATAAATAAATATCTTTTATTACATATCTACTTTATCTACTCCTTTATTTACACACAATGTCGTCAAGGTTTCACTGCCACTGTAGCTTCTTTAAGGCTGTATAATATATGTACTTTTTATTTGTTTATTTATTGTATAAAAAGTTGGCATACAATGGTAATTTGAACCCGTTAAGCTACTGCAAGTAACTTATCAGCAGGATATTAGTTCCACAGAAAATAATTATACAACAATAAATGAAATAATCATAAACGCATTAGCGTATTAAATATATACATACATAAATTACATATCTACAAAAATAGTGTTATACTTTAACGTTAAAAATAATATAGAAACAGTGTTGTTATGGGGAAAAACAGTGTAAAAAAGGAAAATAATTATTAAAATATCAGTAGAGAATTAAGAATGCAATACAATATTAAGTACATGGTGAGGGCAAATAATATAACTGTGTATGTACGCAGATATCGCACAGTCGGGGAGACCATTGTATTTATTTCGAATTCATTCAAAACATCATCTTAATACATAAGTTTACTCCTCAATAGCCATGATTTTAACATCAGTGAGAATTTTATTATAGAGCAATTTTCTTTAAATTCGTATGGCAATTTGTTAAATATTAATGGTATAGTATATTCAAGGGTTCTTTGACTATATTTGTTATGAAATACAGGTACTTTCATTCCTTTATTTTGTACTTAGTTATCTTTACAGCTTATAATGGCTTATATTTGACGGCCTTCGCGGTCGACTAGCAAATTAAATATTATTCGATTGAATTGTGTTATTTCACAATTAAATCATTTAATTTAATATAAGGTATGTTTGCGGCACGTTCCAGAGTTGAAGATACTGTCAGTATCGCCCTGGTGTAAGACCACCTTTCAGAATTGTAACGTTGCTTGAAATGGCTTTAACCCTGCTTGATGACCAGATCTGAATAGCCAGGTACTTCTCCACCTTCGCATATTTCCCGAATTCTTCTCCTCTCGGCTATCCTCAATCTTACTACGTATCCCAATTGGATATGCCGTAGTCTCACTGGCTCCAGACGGGAGCAGTTGGAACTCTTATGATATTACATACTAAAAAAGTAGAAACATTCGTAGTTAATTTTCTCAGTTTATTAACGTGTTCCATTTTTAAAGTGAATGATTTGTGAATCGGAAAAATATTTGTATCCGAACTATGTACCTTATACTCAGCCCGACAGACAATTTGAGAGGCGGGTATGGGTACCGCCGCGCCCCGGATAGTAATGGGATAACCAACAACTCATCCATGGATCCCTAAAGTAGTTCACTACGTTTGGTGACTTATGGGAGGCCCGGTTCATGGGTTGAGGTTTTTTCAGTCTTTTCAACTGCAACTCGGGATAAGCCGGTTAGCTTTTTGACCTTTCCAGGTGGCCTCTCTCTACTCATCGCCTTGCAGCGCAATGGGAGGGAATGATTCATAAGTCTGTCACTCCTAAACACTAATCCTCAAATTCCTAGCCATACCTAAATTGTTTTCTTCTGATCCTCCTTCGTGGAGTTGATTTTAAAAATTATACCAAAAAATGTAAACTAGAAACTTATAGTGCATTCGCTGACGAGGCAACTGAAAAAAAAAACAGTTTGCAACTAAACTCGCTATCCGTATGTGTATGTCAATATGATTGCCCGCACACTACATAAGTTCTCAAAATCCCCTTGTGAATGGCAACGCAAGCAGTGACTCGCGATTCGCCATGCTTGTTACCGCGGATGGCGACGCGCCAGTTCACGGTCGCCAAGAATACGCCAGTTTTGTTGTCAATTTTCAAGGTGACAGCTGAAGGTGAAGGCGGAGAAGGTGGAAACGGAATGCGTGGTGGGAGGGATGAAAGCGAGAAAGGGGAGAGCTGGAGAGGGGAAGGAAATGCGGGGAAGGTGAAAAGGGAACGCGGGAGAGGAAGGGGACGCGGGAGGGGTAGACGAAGAGGAGGCGGAAGGGGCGAATAAGAAATGACACGAAGGGAGAAACCATTTTTTTAAATTTAAGTTGCATTGCAACGCATGCTGGGTATCAGCTGGTATAATATAAAACACGAGATAATATTTTGAAATATTGGTAGGTTTTTAAAGATGTGTGAATATCTTTGCCAAAAAAATTCCATTATAAAATATCGATTTGTACCTACATTAAAGCATCTTCTCCAAAATCCATGTTACCTAACCACAAAATCCACGTTACCTAACAACAAAATCCATGTTACCTAACCACAAAATCCATGTTACCTAACCACAAAATCCATGTTACATAACCACAAAATCCATGTTACTTAACCACAAAATCCAGGTGTTGTGTTTCCATTTCCATTTTATAAGATAAAATAATATATATTGGTATTTTCAATCCATTAGATCACAAAATATTTTTCCTCAAAACTTTGTTTCACGGAACTAAACAATTTCTCCCTAAATCACGCCACCACCGCCACCTTTGTACAACTTCACAAAGCTCTGCATTACTCGGCGAAAATATGAACTGGCAAGTTTGTCTGAACTTCATACTTTCCAACAAACGACTGAGCATACGAACAAATGTCTACAATCTTCTTCAATATCTTCCACTTGGTATCTTCTTGAACTTAAATATTCATCAATACGTCGTGTCAGAACAATAAATCGCTGAAACTTGTAAGTTGTAAGTACAGTAATATTCTAATAATATACGAACTTGGACAAAGTTATTAAACTTTACACTTTGTAAGGAGTTGCTCTTTATGTGTTATAGGTGTCACTAAATTTAACACGTGCAAAGCGAAAGCTATAAACAATAACTAAGGTATTAAGTGTGTAACTATTTAACAGGTTTATTGAAAATCTATTTAATTATTAATATTCCATGGATGGAACTTCGCTATTTCATTATTTCAATAGTGGTCTGAAAATTATATTATCTAAGACAGACAATGAAAGTGAACTTTTAAGGTGATTCTTAAAATCATTCATAGGGGGTTTTTCACCATCCTCCCAATAGCTTATCTACCCTAATAACGAATATTATTAAAAATAAAAATAAAATACTCGCAGTGGTTAGAAAACTCAGCCAACTTATGAAATATATAGCCACTATTCATAAGTTCGAGTACCGAATTAGAAACTCCAACTTAATACATAAATAAACCGTAAATCGTAAATCGAAAATATTCGTTATTAGTGTAGATAATCTATTGGGAGGATGGTGAGAAACCCCCATAATCTACTATTTTTTTTTATAGGGACGCCTTTTGGACAAGGACTTATCAGGAACTTGACTTGACTTGACTGCTCAGGACCTTGTCCGAAAACTGTTACCAGCTAAATATTCATTCTTGTTTTTCGAAGAGCGTTGCCCTCCAACGATCTTCCAGAGAATCACGTCCTTCCTCCGAGTCCCCGTAAGCAGTAGTGAGTAACCAGAGTAACTGAACAGTGAGCACTGAATTACAGATTATTTCTCATAGTCACTGTTATCTCGAGTGCCGATATCGTACAGAGTAGCTTTGTCGTTGAATCTAAATAGAGGTCTGTAGATTCAATTCGCTGCAATGTTTTGGCATTTTAAATCAAGCATCGATTTAAAAAGGGTGATTATTTTTAAGTATTTTATGTAGGTACCGATTTAGATTTACAATTTTATTGTTTTTATTTTTATAGTTAATACCTCACAAGAGTCCCAACTGCTCCCGTCCGGGGCGTGAGACTATGGAATCCCCAATTGGGGTATTTTAAGTGGGGAGTGGGGAAGGGAAGGAGACGGGGAAGAGGAAGGTGGGGAAGTGCCTGGCTATTCAGATCTAGTCACTAAACACGGCTAAAGCCATTATTAAGCAACGTTTCAATTATGAATGGTGGTCTTACACCAGGGCGATTCTGAGAGTATCTTCCACTCTGGAACGTGCCGCAAATATAGTATACAGGGTGTTAAGGTACGTACTTGAGTTACTTTAACCAGTGATTCCTGACATTATTTGGAGTAAAAAATGTAAATGTAAATTTTTTGGTCTCGGGTGACTTTTTTTGTCAAATTTTTTTTTTTCAAAATATTTTTTCTTCAATCAAACAAAAAAAAAATTCTTTCACATGACCTTATTGGTCACTCAGCCGAATTACCGCCCCACCACTTACCCCGCCCCCAACTACCCAACACCTACTATTATTTAAGTTTTTGTAGAAAAAAAAAAAAAAAAACATCAAAAATATCACCGGAGACCAAAATTTCATTTACATTTTTTACTTCAAATAATGTCAGGAATAACTGGTTAAAGTAACTTAAGTACGTACCTTAACACCCTGTATAGTATATATTATTTTTTATTAATTAATTGTGAAATAACACAAATTAATCAAATAAAATTTATTTGCGCACGCCGGGTTCGAACCCGCGGCCTTCGGAATGGGAGTCTAACGCTCTACCGCTGGACTATGCCGTCTAGCTAAACTAGCGCCATCAATTTTAATTAAAAGTTCAATTAAATTTAAGTAGGTTTAATTATTTTAAACGCCTACCTTGTTTGAACACTATGGTTCTAAATTTCCTTCAGTTTCAAAAATATCATGAAATGATTGAATCGAATCAACAGGTTAACAATCCATCTTCAAATATCAGATATCAGAAGACAACAATAATAATCTAAATTGAAATATGAAAATGAACAAGACTCAGAAAAATAATAAAAGATATGGTCGCCACTGGGACTTACTTTAATTATCTTTTAGTATTTTTCTGTGTCTTGTTAATGTTCATATTTTAACTTAGATTATTATTGTTATCTTCTTCTTCAATGGTATATTACATTGATGGGAATAACCTTCAAAAGTTAAAAAGAGAATTTTTCGTATGAAAAATTGAATTAAAAATAAATTATTAGACGCCATTTTGTTTCTTCATATTACTCATTGAACCACTATGAAAATAGAGATTTCAAGCACGAACAAAGGTTCGGATGGTAACTCCTAATATTAAATGAAAATCAAGCAAGTTGACCTTTTTTAAACATAATAATTTTATCTTATAGCCCTATCTTAGACACGTTCCCTTTCACTTTTCATTATACGAGGGCCGTCCATAAGTCGAGGGCTGTCTCCAAGGTGCTGCTTTTGCGAGGAACGCTTTTACGCGCGATCCGCAGTGCTAGTGTATAGCCTGATCACGCTGCATTCTCTGCGACGCTTAGTCTCGGCGTGGCAGCCGTTCGCCATTTCGCCATTTCACTCGCCGCGCCTGCCAGTTTTTTGTTATTTGCAGATCGATGGCTGATGGTGCTGGAGCTCTGTGAAATGATCCCTGATGTCAGTAAGACAACTATTGACAAGATTTTGATAAAACATTTGAGATACCACAAGGCCTGCGCAAGATGGGTCCCAACAAAGCTCACCGGAGATCACAAACAACAACGGATTGAAGCAGCCTACGAATTCCTTAAGTGCTACGACATCAATGGCGAGGAATTTTTGGATTCAATTGTGACTGGGAACGAGATCTGGGTACTCTACACAAAACCAGAGACAAAGGAACAATTCCGTCAGTAGAGTAGTGGAAGTTTAAAAAGAATTACAGAGCGTAATTCACACCTGGCGGGTGCGGTGAGTGGAAGCTGTATCGCGAACGGCTGCCACGCCGAGACTAAGCGTCGCAGAGAGTTCAGTATGGCATGGATTTGGCGTGGAGGAATCAGCCTAAATGCCAGTGTTGCCAGATTGCACGTAAAATCGTTCATCACGACCACAGCACCTTGGAGACCTTATTTTATGGACAGCCTACGTATCTCCTCCCATCACTCTTCACTAATCCCTAGCCGCGCCCCCACCCCTACCACAATATTTAGTAACACATTGTCCTCACCCACTGTTTTGTAACGTCAAGTTTTTATAAATATGTTTGCCTTGAGGAAGGAACGGTCGTTCTAAAACCGGTCAGCGTAAATAAAATATGTGGTTCTAACAAAGAAACATCGTTTCATTTATTAATAATAATAATTTATCTCACATTAGATTCATATTTGAAGTAATCCTCGTGTAAAGCACCAATCCACTGTGGTGCAGACAGTAAAAAGTAGTCGTTTGGTTCGTGCACTTGTTTCCTTCATGCTCTTTTTACCTGTGACACCATTATTTCCGTTTTATCTTCCGGGGATCCGGTTCTTTAACAGACAATGGTAAAATTTATCCCCATTTATATCAATAGGTTTTTCCATCTGCAAGTTTTCATGTCATTGCAAGTACTACTAAATGAATTACAATGGAAGTACCTTCAGGAAGAATAACAAAAAACGTGAATTTCACTCTCTTCCTAATTAATTAAAGCAATTAGGGCCCCTAGCACACTAGATCGATAAGGATTGTGTCGATAACTTTCGCTCATCGTTCCCTAGCATGACTGCAAATCGCCAACGAATAAGTGACAGTTCACAATGACTAAGTGTCCGTAATACATTCGACATCAACTGTTGATTTTACATTAGCGATCTGCAGTTATCCTAGGGATCGATGAGAAGTTACCGAAAGTTATCCTGTCAATTGTTATCGATCGAGTGTGCTAGGGGTCAGGAAATTCGTAATGTAATTTCAAATTAAGTTAAGCTACCTCTCTCTAATTGTGAATTGTTGTCATGGAACTAAATATCGGAGGTGAAGGAGAGGAGGCTAATAAAAGGAGTTGAAGTGTGTGGATATTTAAAGGTAATGTCACGTTAGGACCACGTATGCAACGTACGCAACGCATTACGGTATCAGGGTATCTAGCACAATCGATCGATAGAGGTTTTACCGATAATATCGGAAACTCGACATCGTTTCCAATCATAACTGAAGACAGCTAACGAACAAACAACAGTTAACATCGACTAAGTATTTTTAATTTATTTGACGTGAACTGTTGTTTGTTCCTTGGTTACTACTACAGTGCCAGTGTGACATCTTACATATACATACATGATAACTTTACAGTGTGACATCTTACAAATCTTTCGAAATAACATTAATTTATTCACTCCATTTTTGGTAGTGATCTTCTTATAAATGTAATATGAAAAGCGATGGTGTAGCAAATGTAAAATAATGCAATGTCCAATGTTTTAAATAAAGTGTCCTCCGCGTGCAAAGTCGTATTTCCTCCAAGCATAAACTTTTTTAAAGGTAAAGTGAGTGTGTAGATTCTAGGTTATCGATTCCTTACCTTTAGAAAATCGATTTGTAAATTATTAGTGTGATCACGGGTTCTTTGAATGATACAAGGATGTCACTGAATTCACATTTTATTTAAATTATATTTTTACATCGAATAAATGTCTAATCAGAAGGATTGAAACAGATCACAAACAAAACACACACCCAGCCAGAGGAACGCACGGATGAGAATGCGGGCCTGGCGTTATATCTTTGGTTAAGTCCACTGCCGGTAGGTTTTTCTGATCTAGTGTTGTTAGGTTTGAAATTAAATCTTTTTGGTTGTTCAGTGCTATCGGTACTGTCTACACTGTCTAATTAAAGTGTGTTTATCGAAAGTGACCTGCCTGTTTTCTGTATCTATTTGTAAATAATAGTTCTAGGTAGAGCCTAAGAAGTCATAATAAGATGTACAGCGCCCTTGAGGTGATTTCTCACAAAAACGGCCCTCTACAAATTATCCAATTATTATTATTATACAGTAAGGGCTAGCGCATATCGACTGCATCAATTGTATGCGCATTGCGCACCTCCATCAACTAAACGGTTTAGTTGTGTGGAAATTACGAGAAGTACAAAACTCGACTAAACAGTTTACAGTTAAGTTAACATTACAGTGTGACATCATACTACACAGTTAAGTTAACAATACGGCTGACACCTTTTACATCGCTATAAATCTTTCGATGTGGTTAAATTTACACGACAATGCCAAAGTGCGACCAATAAGGTCGTACAGTTAAGTTAACACCACATTTTTATTCATCATATGTTACAAATTAAAGTATAAATCGGCCTTAACACTTTGTGCAAAATGTTTTTTTTTGCGCAACTTCGTAAATAACAGATTTTTCCATTATTTTGATTTTTCATCCATAAGAGGGTATTACCAGAGAATACCGGAAATTAGTCCTTTTTAAATCAAATTCAAGACGTATAGACTCTTTTTTTTAAAAAAAATAAATTGATTTGCAAAGATTGTTATTTTATCTGATACACGCAGTTTGAAAATTTAAAAAACTAAATGTATTTTAAGATACTAAGGTTATATCGTTGGTCGTTGGCAGATTTGTTCAATTTTCAAACGATAGATTCTATTTAACAACACTAATTTCAAATCATATAATCATACGGCAAAATAAATCAATACATAATCTAGTCAAAAAAGTTTTAGAATTTTAATTTTAGTTAAATGAAAATCATTAAAAAGTATATCCGAGAACGCGTTTTGTGACAAAAATACCTCAGTTTTTCTATTTATTTAAGGTCTTACAAACAAAAATAATTCAAAAAAAAATTTCACACACATTTTGTATAGACATTATTGAAAAATCTTAAATACTTTTGATCAAAAAATACTTACAAGAAATACACAATATTGAAACATTTTTCATCGTGCGTTTTAAGAATCTTTTTTGCTTACTTAAATGTAATAAATCGATATTAATTTTTTTATTTAAAAAAATTGATACGGGGAATAATCTATCTTTCTTATTGGAACCTCCCTGTACAGTTGCAGCATTTTTAATCTTTTATTCTCAGCCGCTGGTCCAATCACTCTTAAATAGAACATTTCATATAAGGTATAAATCCGTCGTATAAAAGGTAATTTTTATAGCATAAACATTTCCCAGTACAGAGATTTAACCTTCGACCTGCAACCTTTCTGTCGGAGGGCTATTTTTGCCCTTGGAAATACAGCTAATAATTTTCCGTAAGCCCGATTTATAAAATCCCCTATTTTTAAATTTGATCATTTAAAATCAAACGCCATTCTTCGAATACTCGTAGGGGAATAATTTTTAATTATGGCTTTTTTAATTTAAAATATATTTTCGTCAATGCCATTTTTTGCTTTGTGGAATTTCCTAAAGGGCCATCGAATTTCGTCGTTAATAAGTATGTTCATTGTTTTTATGTTGTCCCTGTTTATTGTCAGATTTCGATTCCTGTTTTTTTTGCATTAATTATATTCTTTATGTATTTTGAAGTATTCCATAAACGAGCTTTTTTTAAAAAACGTTTCGCATAAATAGCGATTTTTCATCTTTATGAGACAGTCAGGGTTTAAAAGGAAAAATAAGGTGGTTTAAAAGGGAAATTTGTAAATACAAATATATTAGGGGGTGTTCCCTGTAATTTTGAAAAATAATTATAATTAATTATGATGGTTAAGCAAAAAAAATTATAAATATAACTTATCATTGAAGAAGAAGATGACACTAAAAATCTAAATTAAAATATGAAAATGAACAAGGTACAGAAAAATAATTAAAGATAATGGTCGCAACTGGGAATCGAACTCAGAACCTTACTGGTCTTACCGGGGCGGCGCTTTATCCAATTCAGCCACTGCCACCTATTATAAAAAAATAATAGGTGGTATTGTAATACATATGGCACCTAATATATCTACGAGTATATTCATAAGCAGTTAGTTGTGAATCATTCATTTGTGGACATTCATATCTACAGATAACTATTAAGTTTGGTCGTTTGTATGGAGAAATGCAATAAAAATTATCAGTATAGATTCGCTCTTGATATTTCAGCTAAGTTTCAGAAAATAATAAAAATATTCCAGCGAAAGCAAGAACCCTTTTATTATAAAAACCTTCACAGATGGCAGTAATTGTACCGAAATCCGAACGTCATTTCCGGGAAAACATATTATGAATTATTCGTCGTATCGCGCGTAAAGAAGTTTTACTTCAATAATATATATATATATATATATATATATATATATATATATATATATACATCAATGTGAATGAAGCAAGGTAAACGTACATGGAGAATTTTTTTTTTCTAAAATACGATCATTTTATTCGTAAAAACGGTTAAAAACGCGACTGAAGTTCTTACGAACAAATTGACAGTGTTTCAATGTTTATTGGCGGGAAAATGTAAGAATAATTTCTTGGTTGGTATACGTATGAAATTACGTATACCAACAAACTATTCTTACATGTTCCCGCCAATAGACATTGAAACCCTGTTAATTTGTTCGTAAGAACTTCACGTTTTTACGTTTTTACGAATAAAATTATCGTATTTTAGAATAACATTTTTCTCCGTGTACGAAAGGATAGAATCGTATGACGTTGCACTTTACCTGCTCACCACTGCGGAGAGAAGAAGTTATGGTTATGAAGCACCCTTCCCAATGAAGACTTTGTTGAAATGCATGGAATAAGTATCTCAGACCGGCTCAAGTATCGGAGCTATATAGAAGCCCGAGTAAATCTGGCTTCGAAAAACTGGGCGTCTTGTTTTACAGGACTAACACATCAAATAGCGACCATCTACTAATGCTATCCATGTACAAATCTTAAGAGCCATTGACAGCGGCTGAGAATAAAAGTTTAATAATGCTTGCATCTGTACGGGAGGTTCCAATGAGAAAGATCGATTATTCCCCGTTTCAAGTGTTTTCATTCAAAACTTGCTTTAATATATACCTACATTCAAGTAAGCAATAAAAATGCTCAAAACGCACGATGATAAAATATGAAATATAGCGTACTTCTTGTAAGTATTTTTTGATCATAAGTATTTATGATTTTTTAATAATGTCTAAACAAAATAAGTGTGTAAAAAAATCTGAAATATTTTAGTTTGTAAGACCTTAAATAAATAGAACAACTGGGGTATTGTCACAAAACATGTTCGTGGATGTATTTTTTAATGATTTTAATTGAACTAAAATTAAAATTCTGAAAAATGTCTTTATTAGATTATGTATTGATTTATTTTGCTGTATGATTATTATATGATTTGAAATTTGTGTTGTATAATACAATATTCCGTTTGGCAATTGAACAAATCTGCCAACGACCAACGGCATAATCTTAGTATATAAAAAATAAACTTAGTTTTTTTTTTATTTTAAAAATGCCTTTACTAGATAAAATAACAATCTTTCCCGTCTTTACACTGTCGAGACAGTGGTGCTCTTTTGGTGTGTCAAATAAAAAAAATAATTGAGTTTAATTGATGAGATGAATATTACCTACCTACCTATTAAAATAGAATGATTGATACGATGTGGTTAGAAGATGGATGGTCTATCCAACAATAGTTTTTTTTTCCTTTGTTCCCAATTTAATGGAAATATAAACACTACGTGATAGATCTACTCGCATAAGCATTTTCTTTTCCCGAATTGCATAATTAACCGATGTATTTCTACTTCTTTGTAGTACATAATATAATTTATCTCGATTGTTCTTCTTCATTCCATTTAGTATTTTCATTCAAATTTTCTTTACTCGCATGTCAAATGAGATTAAAATATACTTTGCCGGTTAATAAATTGTTTAATGTAAATAACGCAATGGGAGCGCTGGAAACTTGTAGTATTAACCACTAACAACCCCGTATGAAAAAGGAACCCGAATAATAATAATAATAATAATAATTGGATAATTTGTAGAGCGCCGTTTTTGTGAGAAATCACCCCAAGGGCGCTGTACATCCCATCATGACTTCCTAGGCTCTACCTAGAACTATTATTTACAAATGGACACAGAGAACATACCCACCTGGCAGGTCACTTCCGATAAACACACTTTAATTAGAAAGTTTATGCTTGGAGGAGATACGACTTTGCACGCGGAGGACGCTATATTAAAACACTGGACATTGCATAACTTTATAAGTTATGTTTTTTAAAAGCAGGACTGTGTGGGTGTTTTAAAACCAAACATGATTATAAAAATAAATTAACAACAAAAATGTATCTAGTTAACAAAATAATAGCATCCTGTAAATCACTGTAAATCACCCCTTTTGACAATGTTCCCACGCCATGTTGATTCTTCCCACTGTTCTCCCCCTCCCCCAAACTCATCCCTCCCTAATAACATCTAATCATTTCTGAACTTGAATAAATTTTAAGTTGGTTTTAAGTTTGCTAGTGAATGACACGGATGTGTCGAAACCGGTATCAGAAAAATGTTATTTTAAGTGACCAATGTACATTGAAAGTAAAACTCTGTAAATGTCTAGAAATTATCTAAGAAATACAAGAAAGAAAATTTACAATTTTACTCATTAAAATGAATTAAAATTTATTTTTATGTAAATTATCATCCTAGACCGATTGTTGGCCTCTTGTATTGTATTGTAGCATTACCATTAAAAAAATCGAATTTATTTTTCAAAGCATGTTATCTCCAGAAGAAAAATATTAAAACTTATTTTTCCGATAAATATAATATATCGAGTGATTAATCAAACTTGCTCTGTCGATTTTATTGAATTTTAATAACATTGCTTAATCATTTAAAAAGCAAATATACATGCAGACATACAAGATTTCTTAGTTCTATCTGTTTGTTATTGTTATTATAAATATTTTTTCAGCTTCAGTGCCGGCAACCCAGGCGTATATTTAATTTAAATTTATTTACATATATTATATTTCTTTTCTTTTACACTAGAAAAATTCTCTTCAGATGCGGGTAAATGACATATTATATTTATTAAAATGATAGAATAATAAGATATATATACAGGGTATTAAGCATCGTACTTGACTTACTTTAACCAGTGATTCCGGACATTATTTAAAGTAAAAAATGTAAATTAATTTTTTGTCTCCGGTGACATTTTTAGAGTTTTTTGTTTTTTTTCTACAAAAACATAAAAATCAGTAGGTATTGGGAAGTTAGGGGCGTGGTGAGGGGTTGGTTGGTTTCTTGGCTTAGAGACCAGTGACGACATGTGGAAGATTTAAACTTGCAGTACCGTGTTTTCTTATATTTTAACATTATATATAATAATATTATTACCTACTGTGTTTGTTCTTGTATTACTTGTATTCTATTGTGTTTATGTAGGCCCAACTGGTATCTAACCAAATAAATAAATTTTAAAAATCTGAAAATTATACGTGAAGAGCTTGGAAAATTTCGACCACTCCAGTTATAATGTTGATTACATAGTTTAATAGTGTTATTGTTGATAGAATTCGTCGTACTTCAAATACCAATACGCTGTTTACTTATCACTATGGTATTAGGACGTCCTCCCTAAGTCCACAATCCACGAACCACGAGCAATACAGTACTCAGAGCAGTACGGCAGTAGAAGTAATTTCAAACCTAACCAGCCAGTCGCTACCGGCTAACGAATGTTCTCTTGTGATCCACCGGATGCGTGGGTCAAAGGCTTTGTTTCATCCCCCGGACCACAAAGGGACGTATTAAATATTTATAGTATCGGGGTGTGGCGGGAAGCCTCGGCCCGGCAAGGCTGCTTCATTGTAACGATCATTAAATATAGCGCCGGATGTGCGCGAGAAGTCAGGTCACTAGAGCCCTCCGGACTTCTGGACTCATAATGTGTTTCACATTAAGACGATAGACTTCGCTTTTCGGCCCATACAAAAAGGACGCCCGGGAAAAAACACTTTTCTACATCGAAAATTGCACATAATGAATATATTTTTTTGATACTGCCTTCTAGAGGGTGAAAACTATGTCGGTATGTTTTCGAATTTTCGATGCGTTTCGTATTAACGTAAACATTCACTGTCAAACATGTACGATTTATCAAAAAATATTATTTAATGAAAAAGTGCTGCTAACTCAACTCTCATAAAGAATTATAAAATTATAAAAAGCTACCGACGTAGCTTCTTCTTTCTAAAAAATATATATTTTTTAAATTTTCAATTTCGTGAAAGTTTCGGTGTAGAAAAGTGTATTCTCCATAAACCCCTTTTCGAGCGATTTCTATAGGTAAATTTGAGCGTTGTCTCATTCGCACATTTCGCATTCGCATGTATTGTAAGTATGCGTGAGCTTATTGTGAGCGGGACAGAATGACAGACGCGGGTGTTCCGCGTGTCGTTCAAAGTCTAGCCTCTTAAGTGCCTTGTTTTTCAGATGTAACCCTACGGTTAATTATTAAGTTTTGCGTTTTAATTAGTTAAATTCTTCCCTTGTATGGCGTGGATTTCATGACATTTATGGCACTTAATTTCATGACATGATATGAAGAATTGCGATCCCATTTATTTATTTTTTATTAAATTCAAATTTAATTATTAAAAGTATCATTGACTGCAAGTCCAAACACAATTTCTATTTCGAATTAAAAAAATGTGAAGACTTTCAACCTGTGAACATTTTATCAAAATATGAGCGAGTAGTGGAATACATAATTAAATCTCATCTTTAAGAATAATTAGAAAATAATAGTATCCTTTGTGATGAATTGGATTTAGGAGCAACAGTTTTAGTAAAAACTTTTGTATTGTTGCGGTGTTTTTAGATCTTCAGAGTGCTTTTCAATAATAAAAAAACTAAAATACTTGCAGAAGTTAATAATGACTTAGTTATTAAATTGAATGAAAATGATTTTTTTTTAAATTAAATGGAGTTCTACGAGTTGAACACAAAAACCATTATTAAAATTAAGTATCAATGTTTCAAATCCGTTTAAAAATACGCTGAGGGTAACGCAAGGTTTCGAATCAGGCCTGATATTATAAATACTGAGACGTTGCAAAATAAGACCATGTACTGATTTATATTGAAGAAGGTAATTTTGAGAAAGCAATCCAAAATATTACTGGCAACTAAAAAAATTTAAACTAAATGTAATTTTTAAAAAAATATATAAAAATACCCACGATGATCCAAAGGTTTATATTAATAAAGATTTTTTTAAAGAGTGGGAGAAATTTAATATCTATCTGCCATTATAAACTCAAAGCTGTTAACTAAACTAAATAATTTTAAAAAGTCATTCGTTGGCGGAAACAGAAAAAAAGTCAAATAAAGAAACGTGTCCGATAATAAACAATACAAACATATCACCACACTTTAATAACTGTTCAAGTATTATTTTTCTCTGTAATGAAGTGAAAATGAAATAAAAGGGCAAATACTTTGAAATGAAGCAATGCCAATCTCTAGCTCTAGCGCAAAATGTACTTAGTACACACCAATAAGAGACATGTTAAAGGACCTAAATATTATTAAAAGAAGCAAATTATATATTTGAATACATTTATTTTTATACATGAAATTAACATGGAGATGATGACTAAGGAACTGAAAAGAAAAATAAACTACAATCACGAATATGACAGGACTTGGAACGAGAAATGCAAAGCAAATTAGATTGCCAATAAAAGAGAAATCAAGCACCCAGAAATCTCTTATCTACCAGGAGGTCCAACTTTATAAAAAAAACCGAATGAAATTAGTGACAGAAATTATGTTTACCTAAAATATTGATGTTTTGTTTGTGATTGAATGTACTTACATTTAAAATATTTTAAAGTATATTATGTTTGCTAAATAATGTAAAATTTTATATATTTTTTTGTGTTTGTAAAATTCGTTAATTAAAGTCGGTACATTTTGATTTTTTTGATAAATTACTTCTAAATAAATAAATAAATTCACTTCTTGTCGGGAGTAAGAACTCTTTTTTGAAGGCCATCAACATGTATGTTAAATTAAAGCAAAATTTACAGATATGGAGATTTTTTTCTAACAGTGAGAAATAGTTTGGATGCAGGTGAGTTCTCTAGTTGTTGTTTTTATGAATTATGAATTGACATCTGTATCTGTATTTTCTCCTAAATAAATAAATAAATAAATAAAACTGATAAGAGATAAAAAAAAAAAAAAAAAAAAAAAACACGGTTAGCAAAAAACTTCTTAAAAATAGGTCCAGTTTTGGAGGAGAAAATGGGGAATACAAAACCCGATTTTGATGATTTTATTTAGATATTATCAGTGTGACCTGCAGTGGTCCCTTTCACTCAATATTTGGGGGAGTAAGAGCGACAGTGACAGCAACGTTCTGATAAAATACACATTCTTTAAATTTCTCGGCGGCCGGGTTTTCTCCATAGGTCAATAACATAAATAAGTATTTTAGTTTTTTTTAATATTGTAACAACTGTTCCGGCGTTTAGGGATAAATAAATAAATACATTATTTGAGTAAGTTTGATAATGGCATTGAACGTATGATCAATGTAAATCATATTTATTAAGTTATGTATAATAGAAATAGAACATTCTCGACAGATACATTATATAAAAGATCTAAAATATTTAGTCAGCGCAAACTATTTATATTGCAAACTATAAAATATATATTTTTTAAAAAATTCGAAAAAAATTAAAACAGAATCAATAAATTAGAGATAATAATGTATTTTATACCCCCAAACGAATACCAAACAAATGCAAATACAAAGCATGTTTTATTGGACCTCATACTTTCAATCTTTTACCGAAAAAAGTTCCAACTAAATTACCTCAATACTTAAAATGAGTTAAAATTTTGGCCTTACAATATAGATGTGAAACATTATTTATTTAATTTTTATCACTTTATCTTTTTCACAAAATGTGTATTGTATACACTTTTCGTTCTGTTTAGACAAATTTTAATTATAATCTTACTATTTTTGCTTTATATGCCCACTATTTATTACTTTTTGGGTACAAAAAAATTATTAAATTGGGTAAAATAAAGGAAAAAGTAATAACTAAATAAATTTTAAAAAAACCTAAATAGACCATTAAAGACTAATAATTAAAAGACATAAAACCATCTGAAAAGTTAAGAAAAGCGATGAAAAGTGATGAAAAGTTTTGAAAAGTAATTTTTCTTTTTTTTCTTTTTTTTAAAGAAAGACAAACATAACCATAAATAAAATAACCCAACAACATTTGAAAATCTCCTACTACCACTACACTAAGCGGAAGATGTTGCTTGTGTTGTGATGGAGGACTTAGCCAGCCGAGGAATCGAACACGGAACGCCTGGGTGGGACCCAAACGCGATGCCCACTGAACCACTGACCGGTCAAATGAAAGATGATGAAAAATAAATAAATAAAACTAACCTAAAATATTCATGTATCATGTTCTGATTTGTACCTGTTTAATCTGTTTATCGCACGTTCAATGTATATTATTGTAGTGTTATTGGTATGGAGATTCAGTGGTTTACAAATAGATGGCAGTAGGCATAACGCCTTCGCCAGTTTCCGTCAGATGGCGGGAGGTTAGAGGTAGTCCGGCAACTCGGAGCTCTGCGGAGCTGATTTACCCACTAGTCAGTTCAGGACAGTCGATGAGACTCGGTATCAATATTATTGTAAAGACCAGTAAACAGTATTGTATAAAGGACCTATTATAATTATTGAGAAGACCCAACACCAAGTCAGTCTATGAAAAAGGCAAACGTTACAACTATATTGTTCTTCGCTTCGTCTCAAAAATAAACATACCTCATGATTTGTTTTCTCCATTATCTTCTCTCATTATCCCTTGTAGGTATCCTTATTATCATTAGCCATGTAACCCTTATACCTACATTGACATTTAGAAACCCAACCCGGAACACGAAAATCTATGATTGATTTTCAAATTTACGCCTATTCTTGATACTCTTACATATTTTATTACTAGCTTCTTCCCGCGACTTCGTCTGCGCAGGATTAGTACTTTGAGTAGCCTATTTTCTTTTCCTAGGTCCCATCTTAACTTTATACCAAAATTCTTAACCTATTTATTTAGAATATCTGTAATTCTTGACTAGATTCAAATTATTAGGCGAGTACTTGAAATAAATTCACTCTTTTAAATATTTTGTAAAATAGAATTTTGATTTAACAATCATTGTTTTGTAAAAATGTCATTCCCAAATTTTGACATTTTCTATTAAACAAAAATTATTAATTGTAATATATGAAAAATATCTAGCTTGATAAATTACAGCCTATATGTTATTCTGATGTATGAGCTACATTATTATAAAGTTTCATTTTAATCCATTCAGTAGTTCTTGCGTGAAAGAGCAACAAACACACATACATCCATACAAACTTTCGAGTTTATAATATTAGTAAGATTATTGCAAGAAAGGCGTTTAGAATATAATCTGGGGTTCTTAAATCTATCGTTAGAGACCACAACAATATAGATTTATTTATTTAGGTACTTTTTTATAAAAAGCTATTTCTTATGGTATTATAAATAATCATAAAGATATTATTATTTAATCCCTAAGAGACGGCTTAAGCTTTCATAAAATCTTTCCTCCTGAAAAGGCAAGAAATAAACTAACGGCCGGCGCTACGGAAAACTTACAAGTATTTACAAAGAGAAGAGAAGAAATATTATTTATTAACCTGGCAATATTCTGAGATTTTTTTTGTCATCATTAAATATACTTTATTTCATGTGTTGCATATGATTTTTAATATTAAAGTTTTTTTTACTTTAACAAAAACAAGTACATTATATTATGTGTAGTAGACATATTTTCGGTATGTACCACGGTGGTAGATACAACTCACAGACTCGATAAAAATTCACCTCCTAGAATCAAAACTTTGCTTCAAGTTGCTTTAGTCGGTTTGATGACTAAATCTGATCAGCCTGGTACTTCCCAACCTTCACCTTACTTATTACCGATCTCTTTCTTTTTCCAACTCCCTTCAGTCTCACAAAATACCCATGCCATGGTCGCCATTTCTGGAAAGTTGGGGCCCTTGAGCGGAATTCGTAAGAAATATACATTTTCCAGCTTTGTAAAAATTACCAGCATTTGAAATGATTCTTAACATAATTTTATAGTCTTACTCCAGAAATAGAAACGTACTACAAAATATTTAACGGTAAATTCAATAAACGTGTTTAAAAAAAAAGTTAGAAAAGGGGTTTCCAATGAAAGAAATTCACAATCTAAGTCTATAATCGGATTCAGCTTGAAGTTAAGTCAATTTCGAACCTTTTTCCTAAAGTTGCTTATCCCTCCGTGATTGGGAGCAGTTGGGACTCTTGTGCAGTAATAACATAAAAAAAGAAGATGGAAAAAACTCAACATTTTTTTCACTTTTTTTTTTTTTTAATAAGTTTATTCAGTTTTAATTTTTACAATATTTTATTTTACAAATCTTACGAAACTGATCAATCAGTTTGATTGTAATATATTGTAATATATTAATACCTTAAACATTTCCTTAACCTCCCGTGTAGAATTTTCTTGGGTTAGCAGACCAAAAAATGTGTATTTTTGGTTGCTAACCATTTTAAAAACGGTGCGTATGTAAACCCACATGCTTAAATGCAATATATTTTTATTATGCCTACTTTCGTGTAACTTTTAAAAAATTGGTCTCCCTTCTCCGAACGAGATCATGAAAATAATACAGCATTCAATTTTATGAAAAGCGTTCTACCAAGAATTTGAAGAATTTTTACGGATTTAAAAAGTAAACTAATAAATTATATCTACCGTGAATTTTTTATTACAATTTTCAGCCGAAGTTTGCCGAAAATTCTAGGCTTTTAAATAATAAATAACTTATCGATGAAATTCGACGCGAATTTTTGAACTTAGTCGTTATTTTATGGTGTGCCTATACAATACCTACCTATTATAGGGTACCTATACAGTACCTGCTGATGTTTCTGTAGTTGTACGTATTGATAAATACATTTTTTAAATAATCCATTTTACAGAATTGAACTTCGGTTATTACTGAAAACAGTAGATTACAACCTAGAGTTCAACCTTTAGTTTAGGATTAAGGTCGTTATCTCTTTATTTATTTACTTTTAATTTATTAATAATATTTAATTATTCTTAAATCACGATTAGGTGGCATCACAATGTTTTGCACAAATGCCCTTCAAATAAATGATAGAAACATTATTTTGTAATTGGTTTTCATGTAGGTTTTTAGCTTTTGAAAGGGGCCCCAAACTCAGCGCCCCATTGGGCCCCTTCACGAAGGTCCTGCCTGCAGTAGTCCTACGATACAGAACATCACAACACAAGCAAGAATCTCTTGAAAATGATTCCACTTGTACGCTTGTACTAACCTTGTTTCTGCCTGGATAATTATTGGAGTTAGGTGCATAATACTACCATGGCCCTGTATATATAGCTGATATTGTGATGAAACCCTTTATTTAAAGACAAGTAATATTGTACCTTCTAAATGAGTGTCGCATCAGCACAAGTGTCAATAATATATTGTTTACCTTTTTACTCATTCTCGTTTGTCACTGACTTTTACATTTTTAGATAATTATTTTATTGCTATTTTGTTAGGATTTATTTTATTCATTGAAATTTAATCACCCATGTATGTAAAATTTTGGTCAACATGCCTGTTTTATGTACTTAACTAAAAAATAAATATCGGTAAATCCGTAATCGACATTACGCATACGTCATTCCTCGAGCAAATTTTAGCGGGCTAAATGTTGGTCGGCAGAATAATTACTTTTTCAGACATCGAGGCGCTGGCAGTCAGTTTTTTTAAACTAGACGTTTACTGTCCTGTTACATCTCAGGTAGTTACAGTTACAGACAGGTAGTTACATCTCATTTTACCTAAATTGTCAGTATTTACTATTATGGTCATTGAGGGAGGAGGAATTTCTATATGTTATTAATTGATTATTAGTCAAAGATAGTCTAGCCACGGATGTTAAATTTCGACGTCAGGACAGTTTCAGCGGTTATTTTGTTATAATTTCATGAATTATTTTGCAATGACTCTAGCAAAACAAACACCATTTAAAATGAGTGTACTCGCATATAGCACCATTCTAATTAGAGTGGGAAACTTCGATTTTTGAATTTTGTTCACGGGATCAAAAATTACTCTTAATTCACCAATGAAATCGAGAAATAGTATCAAGAAATTTATTTTCATAGTTTTCATTTTCATTAAAATCAAAGATATGATGACCTCGTTGGCTTATCGGTAAGATTTCTGGATGTGAGATCTAAAACCAAAGACCACCTTTCAAAAACTACAATGTCCGTCCTCAAAACGGTGCTAGCTGTGTTTATTAACGTGATCGCTAACCCCTTCCTCATCTGCATTGCCTTCCCAATCCTTTCGCCCCACAACATTAGAGATATTAGGAATCACCGGACCTGTGCAGTTGGGAAATCTAATCCTAATAATACAAGTATCTTTTCTAGCCAATTCAAAATTGAAAAATCAGTCGGTGCTAACCTAACAACTAAGATAGAGATGTTGTAATATATTTTTAATTTCTGATTAGATTTAAAAGGCTCTCGATTAGCAATACGTGGTTCAAATCCCTGCGTGCGCAAATAAACATTATTAAATTAATTAAAAATAATTTATAATATAGTTGCGGTACGTTCCAGAGTGAAATATACTCTCAGTGTCACCGTGGCGTAAGACCACCATTCATAATTGAAACAATGCTAGAAATGGCTTTAGCTGTGTTTGATGACCTGAATCACCCTCCCCTCTACCTAAACCTTAAAACATACCCCAATTGGGAATGCCATAGTCTCACTGGCTTCAGATGGGAATAGTTGGAACTATTGTGCGGTATTCACATTTAAAAAAATGGTTTAAAACGGCCTCCGTTAAGGTGGGGAAGGCTCTCGATTAGCAATACGCGGTTCAAATCCCTGCGTGCGCAAATAAACATGATTAAAAATAATTTATAATATATCTGCGGTACGTTCCAGAGTGAAAGATACTCTCAGTGTCACCCTGGTATAAGACCACTATTCATAATTGAAACGATGCTAGAAATGGCTTTAGCTGTTTTTCATAATCTGAATCACCCTCCCCTCTACCTAAACCTTACAACATACCCCAATTGGGAATGCCATAGTCTCACTGGCTTCAGATGGGAACATTTGGAGCTATTGTGCGGTATTCACATTTAAAAAAATGAATAAAAAATTTGTAGATTAGTAGATAGTAATTTGGGAGGCGGGTATGGGTACCGCCGCCCGGGAACCATTTATTGGACGATTAACACCTCTGCCACAGGTCACCCCAAGTGGTTCGCTACGTTTGGTGACTTAGCAGGGGTGCCCGGGTTCATGGGGTGAGGTTTGTCCGGGACTTGGGGGCCTTGGAGTGGGAGTTATGGCTTCACGCGTCCATCACTCCTGGACATATTTATCCCCAGATTCCTACCCACCCCTCAAACCTTTTTCCTTCCCAGGACTTCCTCTTCTCCCTTTCCCTTAAAAAACCCTCCACACAGCATCTTCAAAGATGACATAGGCCCTGAGAGAATTTTTCCTTCAGGGCCTCCTGTGTGAAGCTAATGTAAAAAGAAAAATTATGTATATATATATAAGTGAGATATGGAGACTTTAGAAGATAGGTAAATTATACCTTCGTCTCTTCGAAGGAAGACGTATTTTATTTTCTTTTTTACCAATCAAAAACATCTATTTTCCATTCATGGCGTTATCGAAGCCGATTCGTTCAATCTTGAATCTGATTACAAAAGTTTAGTATTGCCTGAGAACAATGTCTGTAGGTCCCTACTTCATTCTTCTTACTTCTTACTTCCTCCTTTCTCTTCCTACTTCCTACTTGCTAGTTCCATGCAGCGAAATAAAGGAGCTGGTGTTGCAGAAAATCCGATATGTTTAGTTGTTTTCTTTGGAACTTGGCATCGTTATGGAAAATTGATTGGATATCCGAGAAATTCGAAGAACGTTAAGAAAAATATAAATCGAAAGATTCCAAGCAAAGATTTGTTCTTCTTCGTCGCGTATCGGCACTCGTGACTGAAAAATGAAGATAGTTAAAATAATTATGGTACCTGCAATATCTTACGCCTTTTAACTACAAATTTACTTTAGATAAGTTTCTATAGATATTATTATACTATGTCCAATATTCTTAAATTTTAAATTGATATTGATGGGAAAATTACAAAAAATATATATACATTTGCTCCACACTCCACACACGAGGCCCTGAGGAAAATAATTCCATATTTAATACTGACCATTCGTGGTGGAATTCCATTATAAAAAGTGTTAAATAAAAGTTTTTTCTAATTTAATTTTATTTATTTTGACCGTAAACGGTTTCAGCCTGCTAAGGCCCTCTTCAGAAACTGGTTACGGTCCCAAATAATTAAAATAAAATAAAATTAAAACTGTTTCAATATGTTGCCTATTGCAACGAGTTAATTAAATAAAATGGGCAAATTAATACTTTAAACACAACAAGTCTTTATTTTGGGAGCAGGTACAATCAATTGGCAAAAATGTAACAGTTCAATAATCGTAAATCAGTACATTTCACACTAAGTACTTCACACTGAGTAGGTACTTTAACAACACAAGAACTTAATCGTTCCTTCAACTGCTCGTTTACCCTTTTAACAAAAGGGTTACAGCTTCTATTCAACCCGGGTTAGCTAAATCTGACCACGGTTTGACCGCGGTTTGACCACGTGTTTTGTAATAAATAAAAATTTTAAAAATTAAAAATTCCTCACGCAAAATGTAACAATAAATACGTAGGTTCTATTTAGCAATGTTGTATTTATAAAAGTTTTTTATCGATTTTTTTCTAAGAAGAATAAAGCTTTCTATGGTAAAGCTCTGATTCTTCTACCAATATTTCAAGATGTTTTATATCCAATTGGATTTAAAAAAAAAATTCTTACCAATAAAAATAAAGCAAAAATGAAGATAATAAAAGTATTGATTTAAAAAAAATTTATTCTACTACTGACAATTTAATTTCTGTTGATAAACACGGGCATGTGCCTAGCGTGGTGGTCGTAAAATTCTCAAAATATGTAACCAGCAGTTTAATGAATAAAGAAAAATTAAAAAAAATATAATAATAATAATTATGTAGTTACTGAATTACTAGGGCGTTTTAATTTTGGAAACAAAATGTGATAATTTATTTTAAAGACAAATTTTAAATTAAGACAAATTTCAAAAAGGCTACAGGTAGATTCAGACTGGACGACGTACGTACGCATCGCTACGCCAAACAATACCTAGCAACCCATACATTTTCTATGAAAATGGCCACAGACATCGCACGTCGCGATGCGTGTGGCCAATGTGATTTAAAACATAAATTTTCATTGAAAATCTATGATTGCTAAGTTGCCCAGATATTGTTAGGCGTAGCGATGCATACGTACGTCGACCCAGTCTGAATATACCAATTTTTTTACGCCCATCGTTCACGTAGCTCTTTACAAGCGACGCTACCGCTACCTGTCATACAATTTTGCTAGTACAGCGCCTAGCGGCGATTTCAAACACTAATAATGGTATTGAAAATACAGACGAGTGGCGATCGCGTCGCTTGAACGTAGCTCCATGGAAGAACTGCGTTATATTATATAGGGTGGGTTTTTTCATTTACCGAGAATGCTAATTGCAATGCTAATTGTAAAAGTTCATGGTAAAAGTCATAGAAATGAGTTTTTTCATTTGACATTTACCGTTTACTTTTACCTAGAATGTTACAGGCCAGCAATGGTGCTGTAAAATGCTAAAGTAAAGGTAACCAAAATGGCCGCCGTTGTCAATGACACTTTATTGACAGTTCAGAGATGAGAGGTTATTTTCTTGCTATCTGTTTTACGGTATTTGCTATTATATTATCATTATCATCATTACGTTTGCGACAAGTGACAGTTCGTCAACTTCTGACTATGAACCTGTAATTAATTATACGTCACGACGTGTCGCGACTTTCATATGCCGATTTTGCGTTAATAAATAAACTGCTCGACTTTTGACTACATCAATTGCAGATATGTAGACTTATAAGTAATGGTTGATGAAGTATAATTACAAATATTTATTCAAATGACATGACATAAATAAAATGAAGCTGGATTTGTCCTCTGATAGGAATAATGCTGTCAAACATGCCAAGATTATTTGGAGGTATTGCAAATACACACAAAAGTACAGTGATCAAAATATATTTGAATGTGTCAAAGGCCACTCAACAAAATTTTCATATCAATGGCTAGAAGTGACGCTAAAATGTTGGAAAATAATGTGAAATTTCACAAAATGGCTAAATTTTCAAACGTCATACACAAAACCATCATATAGACGATGCAATAATAGAATGTTTGACATTTAATGTGTGAGTTGCCACATGAAAAAAATATATGAACAGTTCCCAATACGAAAATGTGGGAATTAGATTAGTTATCATGCTGTCATCCCTCTTTACCTTTACTATAGCAGTTGGGGTAATGAAAAAACTCATTTTGCCGTAAATGTCAACTGTACTGCTAAAGTAACTGCAAACTGCACTGCTAAAAGTAAAGGTAAATGAAAAAACCCACCCTTAAACTCCCGCACCTGGTGCGCTTTAGAAAATATTTCGAAGAGGAATTTTTTGTAAACTGAGATCAAACATAATAGCATCGCTCACTTATTAAAAATGGTTAAATTATTTAGTAGTTACCAACGCCCACAAATTCACGACAGAGCACAGCCGCTGGTTTTCAAAACTCCACGCTTCGAATCACACTTCAAATCTTACTAATATTATAAATGCGAAAGTTTGTTTGGATGTATGTGTGTTTGTTACTCTTCCACGCAAAAACTACTCAATGGATTTTAATGAAACTTTACAATAATATAACTCATACATAATAATAACTATACGAATACAATATATGCTCCTTATATACAAATAAATAATAAACTCATACATACAAACACAGAATTCATTAAAACGTCCCAAGTACACAAACATTTTACACGACAACACGATAACATACATTTTAACACTATTCCTACTAACTACGGTAAGCAATCCATCAGTTATGAGGGGGGCATTTTATATAATTGCCTTCTATAATTCCTTTCTAAAAACGAAAAAAGTGTGTGTAAATTTTTATTCACAAAAAACAATATAGTGAAAGTGAATAATATTGTATGATAATAGATTGTATGATAATATATTGTATGATAATATAATGTAATATAATCTACTGTAATGTAATTTAATTCAAATTCTAGTTAAGTAAGTGAAAATGTTATTTTCTTTTTTTCTGGAATAAAAAAAAACTTTAAAAAAAAAATATCGGCTATTGAGCTCTGGCGTTTTTAAATTATTTGCTATATACTATTCATCCGATTGCGATAAAAATTTGGTTTCCAGTTGTTGTGAACATGCCTGTGAAGGTTGGTGAGCTCTGGCGCTATGAAATTTGCAAAAAAAATATCAATAGGTCACAATCGAGTTGTTTGAAAAATGGGTGTATTTTACGGAGTTTGGCGGCAGGGAAAAGGGCGTGGGAGGGGAAGGAACGGGTCGAATGGGAAAGGACACGCAGGGAGAAAAAAAATCTTTATTTATGATGCATTTCAACGCATGCCAGGAATCAGCTAGTGTAATAATAATAATATAATCGTCAATACGGCCTACCCATGTACCCATGTATGCACGTTTACGAAACTCTCATACAAGACGGATCGAATATTCTTATTTTTAATCGCACGGAAGTAAATTAAGATCACAAAGGCACAAAGACCATGAAAAAACTGCCACAGATCGCCATCTTTATTAGAGCTGCTTCAATTATAATATTCCTCCCGATAAAAATCGGGCGGCTCATTATTTCGCAGTAATCCTGAATGTAAATTAGGTTTTCAAAAGGCCTTTCTGCCGCCCAGGACAAAAAGGGCGGCATCTCGTCAAAGCATCAACAAAACAAATGCCCCCGTGAATAGATTGATTTGGATAATCCAAGTGTACACGTGTTTCACGTAAGATTCTGATTGAAGCGAGCAGTTTTTAAACTTCCATTTTACGTATTATAAATTTTAAATGAATTAATTTATTTATTAATTAAAAACATGCCAGATAATATTAACCCAGCTTTTTATACTAATAACAAATTTTAAAAAAAGGATAAGGGTGATTTTTTGAACAAATCTGGGGTTTATAAATTAATTTGTAACGAATGTAACTTTTTTTATATAGGAAAGACTTCTAGAAATTTTAATATTAGAGTTAAGGAACATCTTAGGTGTTAGTTGTTGATTGTTTATTGCATAATAATTATTCTGAATTTACCAACCACATTTTAGAAACAAATCATTCTTTTGATATAAATAAAGGGTTAAAAAATTTACACACAAACACAACAGATTTACAATAAGCAAACTTATAAATTTTGGATATTAGAAAAAGTGTTGATAGTAAATTAAATATTATTAATAACCATATTTTTTTTTTAAATAGCCATCTCTTAAATTTATTTTCTTATTAATACTTATATTTAAAATAATTTATTTTTTGTTGTTTAAACGTCTTGATTATCTTTTGATAATTTATATAATGTAATTTTTTCATACTCTAAAATAATTTTTATATTTAATTTTAAAGAATTGTTTTTTACGATATTTTTAAATTAATTAATCACCTCTATAATATTTTTGTTCATAGTTCTTTTTAGTCTATACTTGTTTGTTTCTTTTGTTTTTCAATGACCCTGACGAAGAAAACATCGGTTTCGAAACATGTAGGTAATTGTGATTATATAATAGTGGTTGCTACAAAGTTATTTGTTTCATTTAATTAAAATTAATTATTCAACTAGAAGACTTAAAATGTAATTTCTTATTATACATTCTATAATAATAATAATTGGATAATTTGTAGAGCGCCGTTTTTGTGAGAAATCACGTCAAGGTCCTCTAATATAAATACATATATTAGAGGACAGACGTAAAATAAAAGATTTTTAATAATTAAACATACTAAGCTCTTAATTGGACTATTGCGAATCTTGCAACTCATAACTCATACGTACGATAACAACATGACAAAATACAATAATCTACTGGGAACGCAAGCGCAAATGGATTGCTTTCTCTCCGATACAACGGTTTCACACTATGGAAAATCAATACTTAACCTCAAAATTTTTAATGTTATCTTGGGGAGTTTTGTGAATCTTGTAAAATATTTATTCCAACACTATGAAGTTCTATTTTTGTAAACCTACATATTTAATCACAATTTTTTTTTTTTTGGTTTCTTGTAGTTTTTATCTTATGTACTTCTATTTTTATTATTACAAAACTCCTGAACAACGAATCATTCAATTGGTGTTTTTACCATTGTATTACTCTTATTTTATTAGTTAAAATGTTTTATTGAACCTCCTACAACACACTCTTTGAATAACGAAAGATTTTCGTTTCGGAATTTAATTGGATTCTTGGGGGTTTGCACCTAACCGACTCAATTTAACAATGCTTTCTATACGCAGCCTCCTGTTTGTTTAGGCTTTGAAATTTCTTCAATGCGAACATTTTTACAGAACGAAGAAATTTTTTATTTAATTCATAAATATATTCTTTGAATTTAAAGCTTTGATATGAAAATTTCTATTAAGCCTCGTTTAAAAAGTCCCGCGCAATTGTGGGGTTTTTGGTAAACGTAACATAACGCTCGTAACGCTCACAGGAACATTAAAAAAAATAATAGTGCTAACTTATCCTTAGAACCAAAACTCATAAACGAGTGTAAATTAGTAGGTACCTTTATTAATCGATGTAGACATAACATTACCTCCACACGGAAGGCCCGAGGAAAATAATTTCCCTCAAGGCCTATGTAATCTTTATTTGCTTTCTTAAATTGTAGTCAACTGTATTTCTTAGATTAATCTCTTAAATTGTATTTTTTAATTTGTATTTCTTAAACTGTATTTATTAAATTGTATTATCATATTTTCTTACTAGATGTATGAAAAAAATGTGCATACATCTAAATAAACATAACAAACACAAAAACAAACAATCTTTGGGGATGCTGTGAAAGGAAGGAGAGGAAGTTCTTGGAAGGAAAGGGTAAGAAGGGTGGGTAGGAATCTGTGGGTTGGTGTCTCTAGGAATGACAAAAATATTAATCCATCCCTCCCACTGTGGAGCAAGGAGATTTTCCGGGAGAGTCCGGCTGGAGATATCAAAAGGTTTCCCTCAATCAGTCTCTCCCGATCCGGCTTCCCACGCAGCTGGCGGGCCGATGCATACACCGGCAAGACCCGTACAAACCTCATCCCAAGGGCACCCAGGAACTACGGCACCCCTGCTAAGTCACCAAACGTAACAACATTGCAAAGAACGATAGAATGAAAATGATACTTTAGAAAAATTGACCTCCTTTTCAGTGAAAAATGTCGTCAAAAGCAAAATATTACTATTAATCAGGAGACCCAAAGAAATTTTGTATTTTTCTAATGTGATAAAAGTTCAAAGAAGACCATATTATCTAATCATCTTCCGTTTCTCTACTAAAAATAACCTAGTAATTCGATTTAGTACTCTAGTCGTTGGGCAGAGGCAAACAAATTATCCTTACACTTTGTTTAAAAATTAAACTTTTGTTTTTTCGCTATTTAGCTCTGTGGAAACCTTACGGGTTGTAAGGGAGTTATTTTTCGACTCGAGTGTTCATTTATGAGCAGAATAATTAATTTATAATAGTACACAACTATAAAATCAAATACAAAATAAATAAGCGGCTGACCCTGAACAAATCGCAAGTACGCCCCACTGCTGAATTTGGAAGCCACTTCTGGTTTGGAGTCCCAAGGTATTTGAAAAAAAACCCATTGACTCAACCCCTTAGAGTATGGATATTAGAGAGACGGCATGTGAAATGTGCCCGCGCGCTCCAAGTGTGCCTTTTCGAGAATTCTACCCACACGGCTGACATTGGCTGTCACCATGTAAAATGGCTGCTGTCGTAAAAATGTCGGAACGTATTAAACGGCCAAAAACCAGCAGCCAATGTAAGCCGTTTGGGTAAAATTCTTGAAAAGGCACACTTGGAGCGCGCGGGCACACTTCACATGCCGTCTCTCTAATATCCATACTCTTAGACTCAACCTGTGCAGAAACGAATCTGTTCGATAAATTCCTCTTTCTAAACAAACGGATTGCAATCTTTAGAATAGGTACAGGCTGCCCTTGTTCTAATGGTATTTCAATGGAAGATGTATCGAGGAATCTCTTTGGTACCAGTGCATAGTCATGAAACACGCCAAACGCGTGTTTGTACACGGTTTGTACATTTGTATACGTTTTCGTTACATGAGAACGAATAGATTTTTTGACTCGTTCTTGAGTTCGTAAAACTAATAGTTCGGCTGTGGAACGATTGGCCGGCTTTTGAATTTCCGCTCCTCAAAATACCCTCCACATAGCATCCACAAAACGACATAGGCCCTAAGGAAAATTGTTTTCCTCATGGCTTCCTGCGTGGAGTTAATGCAAAAAAATTAAGTTAAAACTAAAATAATTTTAAAATGTAATTTAATATTTTATTTCCTCAGTGTTGCCAGCATTAAAATTAGATAATATAGCTTGTTGGGTGTGTGAAGGATGACTTGGAAAGAATTGAACCTTCCATTTCTGGGTTCAAATAACTCAGCAACAACTGGTCTACTACAAACATATTTATAATTAATCTATTAATTCTTTCAAAATTTTATAAACTTATGCTACGTATATATGTATATTGTATATGTATGTGTAAATATATGTTTACCCTACAAAATAAATAAATATATCCACGGAAAAAATCGGGACTGAAGTTCTTACGAACAAATTAAGAGGGTTTCAACGTTTATTGGCGGTAACATGTAAGAATAATTTGTTGGTATACGTAATTTCGTACATATACCAACAAATGCTTCTTACATTTTCCCGCCAATAAACATTGAAATACTGTTAAGTTGTTTGTAAGAACTTCAGTCCTGTTTTAACCGTTTTTACGAATAAAATTATCGTCTTTTAGAATAACATTTTTCTCCGTGTATATTAAGGAGATAAATTGTACACATTACTTTTTTTTTCACTCTTGATTTTCATGTTTATTTTGTGTCAATTTTCAAGTACACCTTATTTAATGATTGAATTATTACCGTCTCGAAACAGACATCGTCTAGAGAGGCGGGTAACTTACTTGCTTATAAAATATTATTTTGCCTCAATAAACGCCCGGGTTGCCGGCAATGAAATTAGAAATTAAATTAAATTATTATTACTGACTATAGGTTACAGAAGAAAGATAAATAGTCCATTGACCTTAAAGGGACAACTCTAGCACGACAAAGAGAGTGCATGCATTAAAAAGCACGGAATCGTTTGATACGTGTAAAAGAACGATTTACGTGAAATAAATTTTAAAATCAACGGTCGTTATAATTTATAATGATTAAGTGATCCATCTCACGTATTCTCCCACTACTACCATAATCGGTTACTACCTTTTTGCTTACACTCTTAGGTAGATACTGGAATAACTTGAATATGCGGCAAGACTATACGATTTAATTTCATTAGTAAAAAGCCTATAAGAATAATTATAAAATCACTGATTCCGTCCTCAATTCGTATTACGTAATAAAATAAAACCGTCAACGTTAAAAAAAACTCCATTTGTAAACGTTTGCCTCGGGCGTGAAGGTGTTAAGACTGGCTGGCGGGCCCTTTGTCGGTCCCTTTGAAGCTCTTATTTAACTCTGGGCTCCAAGGGGTACAAACTCGGGGTGCCACACTGCCAAACTCATAAAGTTCTCAAGATAAATAGGTAAGGTTTTTAGTTTAAAAGTAGGTATGCAAATGTAATGTTAATTTAATTACTACGCTAGGGCTTATTTTTTTAAGTAGTTTTGTTGGCGGATATAATACATATAAACGGATTTCTCAAACCCCCCTCCCCTCTCCCTTCTTCTCGCAACCCCACCCCCCTCTTAGGGTCCAATCCCCTTCCCATACGAGTGCTATAGCTTCACCCTTGAGGTGATTGTGATTTCTCACAAAAACAGCGCTCTACAAATTGTCCGATTATTATTATTATTAAGGAGGGGTATATACTTTCTAATAATTTTTCAACCCCCCCCCCCCTTCTTCTCGCAACCCCACCACCCTCTCATCCCCCATCCCACAACCGCCTTCCCATATGAATGCTATAACTTCGCCCTTGGTTTTGTCACATCGGTCTCTTCCATATTGTCACAATTCGGTAGGCGGGTATGGTATTTATTTGAATAACTAACACCTCTGCCATAGGTCACCCCAAGTGGTTCTCAACGTTTGGTGACTTAGCAGGGGTGACCGGATTCATAGGGTGAAGTTTGTCCGGGTCTTGTCGGCCGATGCGCCTGCCCACCAATTGCGTGGCAGACCACGACGTGAGAGGCTGGTTGAGGGCGACCTTTTGACTGACTTCTCCAGTAGGGCTCTCTCAAAACATCATTTTGCACCGCAGTGGGAGGGATGGAATCATTCGTCCGTCACTCCTGGACACACTGACCCCCAGATTCCTACCTCCCCCTCATACCTTTTTCCTTCCCAGAACATCCTCTTCTTCCTTTCCTACAAATAACCCTCCTCACAGCATCCTCAAAGATGACGTAGGCCCTGGGGGGGAATTATTTTCTTCTGGACCTCCTGTGTGGAACTAATGAAAAAAAAAGAGGAAATACAGAAGTTAGATCGGCTGTTTACCGTTTTACAAACTCTTTTTAAGACAGAGACTGTGTATGAATGTGAATGAAGTAAGGATTGTGTGCCAATACATATTTGTGTGAGGGGTCTCTTGTCTGTGCCCCCTGCAGAGAAACGGCAAGATTGTAAGTTAGTATTAATACATTTATCCAGCTTTTTTATTTTTTTATTTAATGACAATACAAATTAAAATTAAAATACAATATTAAATAATTTAAGAATACAAAGTGAAATATTTTATCCTCAGTCCTCCTCACTAGGTATTCCTGTTCCGAGGTGGACTGCAGGTTGTCGTATGGTGTTGATCATGATTTCCTCATCAATGTTGTTTGTTTTTGTTGGTTTTCACGAAATATAAATAAATAAAGCAAAAAGTGTTCATGTTCATTATTTTGCGTTGTTTTAAAAAGTGTTTATGTTCATAATGAAGCATCATTATTTTCATTATGCTTTGTAATGAAGCATCCTTTCAGAGAGACTTGACTAAAACAAAACCAACCAGCGGTTATGAGGACAAGCAATAGACCAACCCATACCGAATTTAAGCGATCTTCTGCATTTTTTCCATACCTTTAAATGTAAAAGTGATATTGTGGAATTCTTCACATAACCGACAAGTTTTCTGCGAGGAATTGTTAAGTTAATGTTCTGAGAGCCAGCCACTGTTTCGACAATTGTCCAATTTTAACTGGCGGGTATGTGCGTTAGATCGCCTCTTTATGCACAACTTATTGTATTAATAACTCACTTCAACCTTGTCCAATTATAGTTTTACCTCAAATTGTGGATAAATATTTGATAAATGATTAAATTAAATAAAAACTAACACGAACGAAATATCTATGGCGTAATAATTAAGTTTGAAAGTACTCAGCCCTTTCTGATTCACCTGGAGTAGAAAAAAAAATTTATATTCTACCATTTCATAGATGGCGCGCGTATAATTATTTTACTTATAAAAGGCTTTTCACAAGTTATACTTCGAAATATTAAGAAAAATTAATTGTTTGCGCACATATACAAGCAATATGAAAAAAAAATAGTTTTGTCAATTAAAAAACTCAAATCTTTTAAGGAAGGCTAACAAATACAATATTGGATGAATTCACCGATGCAATATTGTATTTGTTAGCTTTTCTTGAAATATTAGAGTTTTTTAATTGACAAAACTATTTATTCATATTCATAAAAATGACGCCATCTATGAAAGAATAGAATATGAATTCTTTTGACAATCACCTTAAGGGTACTTTGGTGTGAGATAGGGCCAGTATATCTGTCTTTGCTAAGGAGCACATTCCTCGCTCAACTTAAACCGCCGAAATCGACCGCTTAAGCCGTGGTAAGCCGCAGAATAGTTCCTTTGCTAGACGCTGTAGCGCTATTGGCAAAAACACATCTGTCATCTGTCAGATTACATATTGCTTCGTTTCGATCTGCAACGTACGGACGCAATAAATCACATTGGAGGAATAAGTTTACCTATCAACACGGAATTCGAACTTTCTTCGAATGACACTGTTTGACGTTTGGTTGTTTGATAATAACCACAGAGTCCATAGATACTTACATAAATAGATTGGTTCGGCATAGAAATGTCTAAAATTATCATAGACTAAATGTTTAAAATTGGTCAACTCTAGGATTACGACTGATATACGGATTGTGTGCTAAGCCATGCTGAGCTCCACATTCCGTCAAAGCCGAGCTTTAGACCAACTGATATACTGGCCCATAGTCTCACTAATAGATCCTTTGTGTGTTTGACCACCAATAAAAACCGATTTGTTTAAAAAAAGTTTCAAGATTTTTCCCAAATATATAATAGTTACCTCTCAAATCGTTTCCCAGAATAAATAATGTGTATTGCAGTATAACACCCACCAGGTAGACGCGGACGTTTCAAAAGCAACGTCTTTCTAAGAAGAAAACCATAAATTACCCACAATTGAGATGCGTGTAGTGCCGGACACTGGGTACTGGCAGTGGCCAACAGCGGACAGGGATGGGGGTGTGTTAGAAGTCTGTTGAAATAATATAAAAGTGTCACTCGAATTGAAACAAGGCGTAGCTTTGTGTCCAGAGAGTCTAAATTTAGATGTATGTACTTTATTTCTTACAAAAAATATCTTTCATGTGATTTATTACTCTCATAATCGAATGAACCTTCTCAAATTATGTTATTGGTTATTATAATAAAAGTATTTTGACGAATAGAACAACGTTGTTTTGAGAGGTTTTTATTATTAAACTAGCTGACCCGGCAAACTTCGTACCGCCTCAGAATCAATACATGTTGTGTTTAATTTATTAGCTGAAATAAATTAAGTTTTTATTAAGTTAAATAAATAGGTACTCTATGTTCAAAAAATGAAATTGAACTGTTGACTAAGCACAAAATGTTCGGCACACTTCACCATTGACAGTTCGAATTGATTCAAATTATGTCGAACAACGCACATTATTTGAAAAGCCGTTCCATATAAAATATATGAAACATATAACATAATAATTTTCTTCATAATTATTTTTCCCGTAATTTTTTCCGATGTTTTAATAGTTATTCTGTTAATCGGGACGGAGACAAATCCAAAAAATCAAAGAACATTAAAAATCGGTTCAGCCGTTCTTGAGTTATAAATGGTGTAACTAACCCGACTTTGTTTTATATATTAAGATGTATTGGTTTCCTGATAGTATTGCACGTTAACCTAAAAAACCCTAATCTGAATAAGCGCCATTTGTGAGAGAATTAGTGTCATTGCATCCCAACTGCTCTCGTCAGGAGCCAGTGAGATTATGGCATCCCCAATCGGGGTATGTTGTGAGGCTGAAGGTTGTGGGGATGGAAATGAGAAAAAGAAGAGGGAGGTGGGTTATGGCATTACCTGGCTATTCAGATCTGGTCACCAAACACGGCTAAAGCCATTTCAAGCATCGTTTCAATTCTGAATGGTGGTCTTATAACGGGGTGATACTGAGAGTAGCTTCCACTCTGGTATAACAGCTTATTAAAACTAAAACACTTGCAGAACTTAATAATAAACATTATTTAATTTTTTTTTTTTAAATGGTTAAACCATGGTTGATCGTGGCGAATAAAGTTAGGTGAAGAAGATAGGGAAACGCGAGTTAGATGGTTTAGTCTAGTATGTGGAGCGGATGAACGAAGAAAGAAGCACCGGGAAAATATACGACGGAAGTGAATGGTAAAAGAAGAAGAACACATGGTACCACCAAGTGAATCAAATGCTTCAACGGGGCCAACACTTAGAGTCAGAATTACAGAAGATTATGTATGAAATAAACAAAGACTGTGTTATGTTCTGCTTATTGTGTCGTGGCTCACTAGCCCACGATGTCTTCTAAGTAATAACAACGTAAGTTCGTTTTATAGTTTATTGTGAATGATCGTAAAGATAATGATATTGTACGTAATGGTATTGTATTTAGTTCTGGCGGCAGCGACGCTCTTCGAACGCGACTGTCTCCCAATGTGCTCATTCGGGAATCTTTGGCTGTACCGATCATTCCCGAATGAAGATGATCTATTAAGGTACACGCTAATGGCTATACACTATAGACTGTATGCCAACACCAAGAGTTGTCCGACAGTCTGTCCTCTATGCCTAACCCTCTGGATAAATGGTGTTATGGTTAGTTCAGATCATGAACCCAGAGGTCCCAGACTGAGCTATTTGAGAACAATTTGCAGCTGCAGTCTGAGGGGGAATTTGTTATAAGAAACATTTATATTCTTATAATGGATAAAATAGAAGTGTAACAAAGCAAAACGAAATAAAATGAAGGATTAGTTTTAGATGCATGTTAGGTTGGTTGTGTTTATTCTGTTTTCCCGCTGTTCTATTTTTCCATGGAACCCATGACAAAGTCGATAGAAACAATTTTGAAGCTCATAAGTAAGGCGGTTGAGCTCGACTCCTACGTTGTTCGCATTAACCCTTTCAGGGACAAATTATGAAGAGCGCAAAAACAAAATGGGATTTTGTCATAATCGAAGTAAATTAATACGGTAATGCCCGTACGGTTCAAATTTAAGAACCCGACTCCGAGTAAATCTCCAACGCCACGCTGTATGGAAACCGTTCTGACCCGTCCGTGAACGGGCCTTTTTGCACGGAGCTGCTGACGTTATATGCACACTTATCACTCGCTCACATGCGATTTGCAAACGGAAGTGGCGCTATCTATAATACTATATTTAAGGAAAGAATTATGTAGAAGAAGAAACATTTTTCGCTTTTATTCAATAATAAGAAGATTTATGTTCCTCTCATTATTCACGGTCTTAATGTAAGAATGTGTACAATTATATATCTTCCTTTTATATATAAGTATTCTGTAGTTTAATGTTAATAGTAGTTAGTTGTGCAAAAGGGTGATGTCTTATAAATAGTCACCAACACTTAAACTGGGCGAAGCAGAACGAAAACCCGCGCAGCGGGTTTTTCACTGCTAGTATGTATTCAATATGTTCTGAAAGTAGTAAAAAGTATTTCTAATTCATTGTTTAGAAAATAAACAATTGTTCTCTTTTTATGAGGACTCGTCAATCATAGCAGTAAAAAAAAGGAAATGAATAAAACACAATAATCTCATTAATACTTTAATATTACCAAACTTTCAACAAAATAATATTCACCATAATGTTAGATTACCATCCAGTAGTTCACTGTAAGAAGTAGGGGACGCCCGAGGAAGACATGTCACGATCAAGTCAATTAGATACTATTATTATTATTCTCCGTATCAAATTTTTTAAATTAAAAATTTAATATCGATTGGTTTTATTTAAAACTTGCTTTAATATATACCTACATTCAAGTAAGCAATAAAAATGTTCAAAACGCACGATGATAAATTATTAAATATCGTGTATTTCTTGTAAGATTTTTATTGATCATAAGTAATTATGATTTTTCAATAAAGTCTAAACAAAATAAGTGTGTAAAAAAAATTTGAAATATTTTAGTTTAATTAACTGATTTATTTTTGTCACAAAACACGTTCTCGGATTTATTTTTTAATGATCTAAATTTAACTAAAATTAAAATTCTCAAAACTGTGTTTACCGGATTATGTATTTATTAATTTTGTTGTAAGATTATATGATTTTAAATTTTGCGTTGTTTAATAGAATCTATGGTTTGAAAGTTGAACAAATCTGCCAACGACCAACGGTATAACCTTAGTATATTAAAAATAAACTTAGTTTTTCAAATTTTTAAAACTGTACCAGATAAAATAACAATTTATCAAAAACAATTTATGTTTTTTGTAAAAAAATTTCAAGACGTCTAGGATTTTGATTTAAAAAGGAACTGATTTCCTGTATTCTCTGGTAATACCCTCTTGAGGAATTATTACAAATTTACTGCTTATAATAATCCCTTTTTCTATGTATTATAACTTATTTTTTCATATTAATTGATGATGTTAGCCTCACTTGGGGTTTTACCTATACCGATACCACCTTTAACACTCGCTTATTCGATAATCTTCACACTCGCCTCTGTTCTGTTGTTGGTAAGAGTACTTTAGCTAAGCAGTGATGGTGATTCGGTTTGGTTGGACTAATGGACCATCTGCTCTGCCCTGCCTCATTTCGCTCTACTTTATGAGCAGACCTTGGGCTTCAGGCTGTTGCAGTTAAGCTTCGATTGGCATCGATTACAAGGGCCGATCTGCTGCCTAAAATGCAATATGTTGTTACGATTTTACGTGTTTTTATTCATTTAACCTTGGGTTTACTGCAAAAATTCTTGCTTAGCGCAGACTGTTTCCGAATCCCATAACAAATACAAAGTTGATAAATTTTTTTTCCTAAAACTAATAATTTAATAATTTTAGAAAATTTCGACCAGCTTACATTTATTAATATCTGCCAAATGCGTACGGGTGTAGGAAACGCTTTTGTAGCGTTCCTTTGTTATGTACAGACCCTCTCGCACGGTTGATCGATGAGGATTTTATCGATAACTTTCGGTAACTTCTCATCGTTCCCTAGGACAACTGCATATCGCTAACATACAAACAACAGTTGACGTCGAATACATTAAGAACACCTTGTCATTTTGAATTGATATATATATATATTCTTTGGCGTTCTGCAGTATGCTAGGGAACGATGAGAAGTTACCGAAAGTTATCGATACAACCCTTACCAATCGATCGGTAAGGATTGTATCGATAACTTTCGGTAATTTCTCATCATTCCCTGGCATGACTGCAGATCGCCATCGAAAGAATAACAATGACTAAGTGTTCTTAATATATTCGATTATCAACTATTGTTTGTACGTTAGTGATCTGCAATTTTTCTAGCGAATGATGAGAAGCTACCGAAAGTACCGTTACAATCCTTATCGATCGACTGTGCTAGGTGTTCTGATGTAAGACCACCATTCACGATCGAAACGTTGCTAGAAATGGCATTAGGCATGTTTGATGACTAGATCTGAATAGCCAGGTACTTTCCCACCTTCCTCTTTCTCATCTTTCTCTCCCTCACTTACCTTTAGCCTCACATCACACCCCAATCGGGGATTCCATAGTCTCACTGGCTCTAAGTAGTTGGGAACTGTTGAGACTCTTGTGTGAAATTAACAAATTAAATTTAAAAAATAAAACACATGTTTGGCTTGTGGCTTCCTCTAAATCTCAGTCCGTCAGCCGCGCTCCGATGGTTAAGCCCCAGCAGCTTCCGTCTCTCTTTTTGTACACCCGTACGCCCTTTGTCGGCGTTTGGCCGGGCAGGTGGGCAGCTACGCGCAATAAATTAATGCATATTAGTCACCGGCTACCGTGCAAATGGGCCTGCCATTATGCACCGACGGTCTCGGATTTGGGTGCATTCACAATCTTTAAAATCTCGTTAGAACCGACTATTTGGGAAGTTTTTTTTATTGTTTGTTAACCTGTTGCATGCGACCAGTTGTTTTGTGAGCGAACTGACAAAAAGATTGTGAAAGATATTGATTTTTATCGGTGCAATGGAATAACTCTACTTAGAACAAAATCTACACATTATTTATCCACTATGGTAGGAAACGACGTAACCTGTCCTAGCAGAAATGATATTGAATAAGAGGTTCTACTTGGATACAGAAAAAAAGGTTTTGTTCATGTTTTTCAGCCGAACAATTTCCCAAGAAAATATCTATTTTCTCAATGGTACGGTCGTCTTCTTCTTCTGCTGTCCTCTTTTCTGGTAGGATGTCTACTTTCGTGGTTAATGGCTAATTTGCTTTAAGTTATTCAAGTACGAACATGTACTTTACTTTTTCTTGTGATCTTTTAACCACGGTGATATATTAGATCAAAATGAGAGTGTTGTATTTCTAGGGCACTTTTTACTTAATTCTGGTGAAATGACACAATTCATGTTTACGCCTCAGCACTTTGTTAGGTCTTCTGATAAAAATACAAAAAGTAATTCTTTGAAATATATTTGGAAAGGAGTTCAAGCATCCAACGAAGCCATTTTTCCAGGCAATTATACCTCAAGGTATAATTAATCACGTCGGGGTCACCAATTTGGGAGATGATGATGTTGTATATTGGTGGTTCCATTGGCGGATCCACACGTGGACTCCAAACACGTTGATGTTACCAAAAGGATGGTCGGTATTTAAATGAATACTATGGTGAACGTTTAATTCTCATTTATTAATTGACTCCACAAACCGACACACGTTAATTTAATATCAGAAGGATTTAACAGAGCGTACGCAAAGAAGCAACTCGACGACCGGGCCGTGAAACCAGAATGACATGCAAGTTTGCAGTCGTATGGCGCGGGGCCTTTTGGTGTTGCCCGCGCAGTAAAATATTTAAACGGCTATACAATGCGTACGCTACAATAAGACGTATTATGTATCAAAACTATCGTTGTGTAGTAATGACACAAGATCAAAAATACGATGGACACTTTTGATCCTGAAATATACGACAACCTTTGCTCAAAGACACCATCATACAACGTGTTAAGATACGTACTTGACTTACTTTAACGAGTGATTCCTGACATTATTTGGAGAAAAAAATGTTAATGAAATTTTGGTCTTCGGTGACTTTTTTGATGACTTTTTATTTTATTTTTTTTCTTCACAATCAAAAAAAAAATCTTTCCAATCAACCTCTAACCGCGCCCCCAACTGTCCAACACCTTCTATTATTTTATGTTTTTGTAGAAAAAAAACATCAAAAATGTCACCGGAGACCAAAATCTCATTTACATTTTTTACTTCAAATAATGTCAGGAATCACTGGTTAAAATAAGTCAATTACGTACCTTAACCCACTGTAGGTTTGTATACGGCGCTTTGCGCATACAACAATCTGCCACTATAGACCAAGCAGTAACTAATATAATATGTATTCCTTCAACAAAAACATCACTGAATGGCTAATGAGAAAATATCACAAGAAAATTTAATACCTTATGAAATAGAACTTGTTATTCGTTATGCATTGTTAACAATATTGTTCAGCATTTTCAATTTATATTATTTTATTTCTATATACAGATTACTTAATATTGATCGTTTTTTTTATTCATAAGTATGTCTGTAAATGAACTTCCTTTCAGCCACTTTTACATACTCCACACTGTATTCATTCTTCTCCATCACAATTTTTATAATTTAACGGGTAAGGGTACCGCCTCCCCGTGAACGGTGTATTGGGTAACCAACATCTCTTCCATTGTTCACCCTTACGTTTGATGACTTAGTAGGGGTGCCGGGTTCATTAGGATGAGGTTTTTTATGTATTGGCAGTGGATGCGTCTGCCCACTTAGTGCGTGGCAGGCCAGGGCGGGAGAGACTGGTTGAAGGAGAAATGTAGTGTAGGGATGGGTTCGTACTTCCGTAACTCTTGGAATAACTGACTCCCAGATTCCTACCTAACCCTCCTACCATTCTTCCTATAACTTCCTTTCCTTAAAAACATCCTTTTTTCCTTTAATTTTAATGATAACAACAAAAAAATCACGCAAAGCTGCCACAAGGCAGCTGTCTGCAGGTTCTGTCATTTTTCTTTAATTTAACAATTAAAGCAGATTATTTGGTAAATTTAATTTCACGACAATGTAAATACCTATGTAATACCCTGTTTAATCTTTCAATCTTCTTCTTCTGATTGTCCTCACGTATTAGAATTTGTCTTTTATTATGGATGAGCTACTTCCTTTATCATATACCCTCTTTTTCTCCCCAGGATTATCATCGAGATACATTTTGTAGATATCTCAAATTCAAACACACTTGGGCGAGACTATTATTATAAAATTTTAAATTCCTTTGAGTATAGTCGTTTGGTAAAAAAAAATATATCGAATTCAAATAAAACATAAAAATATGTACCTAAATAAAATAATTTTTGCATTGTTAGCTTATAGGAAATATTCTTAGCTTCACCTAACCTAATGCATTATTTAACCTACGAAATTGTTTATGAGCGCCTTGGGTCACCCGATCAGATTGGTGTCCTTGATTATTAGTTTCATCCAGACACTTCACACAACGCACATGAGCCGTTGGTAACTAGAAAATAAATAACTAAGCAATCAAAAGCGCAAAATAATATGTCGTATAAATATCTCGGTGTCAAATATTGATCAAAACCTGAAGTGGAATAGTCAAATTGCAGAGCTAGTAAAGAGAATAAGGAAAAGATGCCCTTGTTCACTCTTTGCTTATCTACGGAATCATAGGTTGGGGAGGATCTTACTAAAACAATATAAACTCAGTAAAACTTTCACAAAGAATCATCATAAAAGTAATACTTTTAAAAAAATCTACCTTCTTAACCGAATCACCTTTTATATTGTTTCCTGTATAAAATGTCGGACATATTTAAGCAAGCTTCCATTATCAAAATGTGTAAAGAAAAAAATAACAAAGAATATCCAGAATTTTACAAACTAATGAGATTTTTTTGTGTTTAACAGATTGACAAATCCTATTACAATACACATGACATATACATAACTTTACATAAATAAATGAAAATTTTACAATTATATATAATAATTATATAGATATAATAATTATATCTTTTAGACAAGATATAATTATTATATCTATATAATTATATCTTGTCTAAAATTATTTTTGAAACCTTCAAGGCTGTTGAAGATGTCAAGAGACCTGGAGATATCATTTATCAGCACCATACCTCTTGTCATGCTATGCTGGGCCAGAACGTCCGTTGTGCCATGTGGAATACAGAGCAAGTCGTGGTGGCGACCCTGGAGGTAGTTGTTCGGTACGAATAATTATTAATTACCAAGAGTTATGGGCTGTCAATGAAAGAGTTTATAATTTTAAAAGCCGTTACTGAAAGGGTCCCATTCCTTCTAGATTGGAGACTTTCGTACTGCGTTTCTTCTCATACATATACAAGATATCTTAGAATTTTTTTTTGAATTTGCTCTAATAATTCTATGTATTTTTTTTTGGTATGGGACCCAAACAGCAGAAGCATATTCTAATTTTGATCGTATAATGCAGTTGAACATCGATGTCATTGCTTCGGGCTTGGAAAATTGTTTACTTATTCTTATCACTAATCCAAGAAGTTTATAACACGATGATGCCAACTCCGGTATATGATCTGAATGGAAATCAATTTGTTCAATTAATTTGAAAACAACACAAATGCAAAACCATTATATTTACCAAGCTTTAAAAAACTACAATAACCTTCCTTCTGAATTGCACTGTATTTTCAACCAATCAGAACAAATAAATAAAGTTGTACAATTTTTCAAAAGAACTTACCTGAACAAATAAATATTTAAATTAAATAAATTACTTTTGTTTAAACCACTATAATCAATGTTATAATATCTACATGTTTAAACCGATGATTTCTTCGTCAGGATGTACGTGTTTGTTTCTTTTATTATTTTTTTTCATGTTTTAAATAAAATGATGCCACAAAATGAGTTTGCAGAGATTGAATAAAATAAATATTTATACAAAAAATATTATAATATGTAATCTAAGTAAGAATCGTGGCTCCCTTATGAGGCACAAGAGCTCAAACCTTTTCTGATAAGGTTTACATGACCAATCATGATCTAAACAATTAAATGTTGTAAAATATATATTTAAAAAAATCTAACCCATTTTTTATATTAAATAAAAAAAATTAAAAATAAGTAAATTTTAACTATGTATAATAATGTATTCGGGCCTTCCCATCACTGTTCAAATCTTTATCAACATACTTGCTCGTTGGGAACGGCTCATGTGCATTGTGTGGAGTGTCTGGACGAATCTATAGTGATTCCTAATCTACGCATTTAACAACACCCTAATAATAATTAGCAAAATCCAAAGTGGATAACAGTAACTACTTCAAAGCTCCTTACGTAGAAAGGTTGGAAACTTTGCTAAATCAATCAGAGTATGCCGTCTTGTTTATTCAGCGCAAGGGTTCTGTTCTGAGGGTTGAACCGACTTACAGAAACTAAAAACCCTTCAATTCTGACTCATCATACTTATTCCTCGTAATTCTTAGGGGGTTTCTCACCATCCTCCCGTTAGCTTATCTACCCTAATAACGAATATTATTAAAAATAAAAATAAAATACTCGCAGTGGTTAGAAAACTCGGCCAACTTATCCAATATATAGCCACTATTCATAGGTTCGAGTACCGAATTATAAACTCCAACTTAATACATAAATAAACCGTAAATCGTAAATCGAAAATTTTCGTTATTAGGGTAGATAAGCTACTGGGAGGATGGTGAGAAACCCCCTTAGCCAGAAATCAATTACGGTCATAATTACTTAGCCACCCTTGTCAAGTGTTCTGGAAATTTCGGTAAATGGGACAGATAATGGACACAAAGGTATTGTACCGGGAACTAAGGGACCGAATGAATGACCACACACTAAGAGACTATTCGGGAAATAATCGTTTTATTATTTTATGACACCACAGGCTTAGATTTCAAACTACAATGGGTATTTTTTTATATTCATTTTATTTTTTTAACGCTGAGAGAGCTTTTACATGTTAGTGCAGTAAATACACTTGTTTCATTTTGTTGGTAGTAAAAAAAATTGCTACATTTAATATAAAATAAAAATTAATATAAATAAATAAAATTGAAATTACACACGAGTCATAAAAATATAAGAACAAAAACTAAAAAATACAGCGATTAGAAATCTGTTAAGGAATGGTGTTGGAATCAATATTCTGACATGATCCACAAAACTCTCCAAGTTAATACTAAATATGTCAATATACCTAAGTATTGATTTCCCATAGTGAGAAATCGTTGTTGATATTAAATATGGCAATATCATTTACGTATTGATTTCCCATAGTGTGAAATCGTTGTTGATATTAAATATGGCAATATCATCAAAGTATTGATTTCCCATACTGTGAAATCGTTGTTGATATTCAATATGCCAATATCATCAAAGTATTGATTTCCCATACTGTGAAATCGTTGTTGATATTAAATACGGCAATATCACCTAAGTATTGATTTCCCATAGTGTGAAATCGTTGTTGATATTAAATATGGCAATATCACCTAAGTATTGATTTCCGATAGTGTGAAATCGTTGTTGATATTAAATAAGGCAATATAACCTAAGTATTGATTTCCCATAGTGTAAAATCGTTGCTGATATTAAATACGGCAATATAACCTAAGTATTGATTTCCCATAGTGTGAAATCGTTGTTGATATTAAATATGGCAATATAACCTAAGTATTGATTTCCCATAGTGTGAAATCGTTGTTGATATTAAATATGGCAATACCACCTAAGTATTGATTTCCCATAGTGTGAAATCGTTGTTGATATTAAATATGGCAATATCACCTTAGTTTAGCAATAAATTGTTTCGTATGTTTAATGATCTGTTTAGAGATATCCGTTTTAAAGAAGAATCGTCGCTTAATATAGATTAATTTAAGTTTTTTACAAGAATTCTTACGTATAAATTTACCGCGGTAAATGACAAGATTAAACTTTCTTGTGTGAATACCGCGAAAGAGTCCTATTGACATAGAAATCAGAGGAACAATGAATGTAATCCGAAAGGAAATGCGAGGGATTTGAGGGAATGAAGAAATAAAATTTCGGCTGGCTCTTCATTTTCAAATCTTGTTACTAGATAGATATTGCTAAATTAATTTTGATCAACATTTCGATTTTAAAATGCGATATACTGAAAGAATATTCCACCATAAAACTGAAAAATGAAAAACTTCAAAAATGTTGTTGTATTATTTAATAAAATCGAATTTCTTGTGAATTGAATTGAAATTTCATTAATCGATTGTGTCAAGAATTCAGACAAGGGACGAAGTTTTTTACATTAATATAATATTTTAACAAAATATTTTTTTTTTAGATTGGAAGTGATGTTTCAAGCATACAGACTGCGCTAGTAAAAACAATTAGAATGAGTTTCACTGATGAGTAATAAATTACCGTTTTTACTTTAGTATTGTGTTCATCACCCTGAATAAAATCTAATTAATAATAAAATTGGAAACCTTATTATTAATTATTTTTTCAAAGTGCCTTAATACTGAATATTAAACTTTATGATTGGAAACCATTGGCTTGTGGATTGGCAGGAGAAGAATGGCATTGTCAACCGAAGTGCCCATTCTAACACATCACACAAACCGACAAATCAGTATGCCTTAACAAAACAGGTGTTCTCAACCGTTTGCCTTGGCGTTGAATACATTTATATTGTATGAAAATAAAAAAAAATCTAAAAAAAGGTTTCTCAACTGTCAGGGAAAAAAGTATATTGAATATTAATACATATAATATTATGCAAATACAGCCAAAAAAAATACAATATGCGGTAATTAGTTGCTTTCGTAATTTTATTTTAATAATTATGTATTTATATAACAAATACTTTTATAAATTAAAAATTGGTACAACAGAATCAAGGAGCAACCAAGATTTATAAATAATAAATAGTATAATTATAAATATATGCAGGTATAAATGTATAAATAAATTGCATTGCATTTAAAAAAAGATTTTTAATGAATATATTAATGGACAATAACTTTTTCCAATATCAAATTTAACAAAAGGTTGGTTTGTTCCACCGAAATTCAAATATGACATTGTCATCAAACAGCCATTCAGTGCAAGTTTCGTTTTTTGACAGTTGAAAGGTCCCCGTCAAAGGCCGATTCCTAGACCGTTTCAGCTTTTTAACAAACTGTGATCAGCAAAAGAGGACAACTATGATGCCTTTAGGCATTTAAAATTTGATAGAAAGCTGAAACACACCTAAATTAAGAGGGACATTTCAAATCTCAAAAAAAAAATTGAACTGAATAGCCGTTTGATGACTATATTACATTTAAATTATACATTTATTTTAATGTAAAAATTTTAACCTCTTTCCATATCGAAAAAATGACTTATTTCCAAAATGTTGTTGGAAAATTCAGAATAATTATTATAACTAAAACGCTTTAGGTGCTCCTAAACTTTAGTATTTTTAAATTTCTAGAAGACAAAAGTTACAATCTAATATTTTTAAAATATCATCTTCATCCTAGATATTTATACATATTTCTTTTAATTTGTTATACCACAGAGCTATTGTATGAAATCATTAAAAAATATTAATTTTTCAAATAATAAATATGTAATTCATTAATTTCATTAAATCAAAAAAAATAAATTTGGCTTTCTCAGACTATAAAAATATTACCTTTTGTTATTTCGGCTACTGGCATTATACCTAGCTCTCTTATTAAAAATTTAGGCATATTAGATTTGTCAAAGAATTTGTATATAAAAATGCACAAATCAGTCATTTTAAATACATGTCGAATTACGAAAGATTTTTTAAATATTTATATTGAGGGATCAGTAGGATTTATCGGTCAAATTAGGAATTCCACAAAGCCGAACCCTCTGATATGAAAATATCTGGAGACGGTGAATTATATTCCCATTTAACAGTTTGGTAGATTAACGTGTTGTTCTTGTATTGTTTTGTATTAATTATAATTATATAATGCACTTGCATAGCGTGGATTTACTAGATGATCATTTATATGGAAAAGTGTATGAAAGGGTTTAGTTTTTCCTATGGGAAAAATTAAACCCGTTCCTGTAAATCTGGTGAAAATAATAAATGGAACGGGCAAGGATTAAACCCCGATCAACCGTACGAACGAATATATTTTTTTAAAAGCTGCTCAATGAATTTTCTTGTATTTTAAAATGTTACCTACATCATCACTTCTATCATTTTTTAAAATTATTTTATTTTATTAGCTTGACAACATCTGGCTTTAATCTCTTGACAAGGCTTCCTTGACAGGAGTGTGAAGGCCTTTTTGTATTAGCTGGATCCTTACAATTTAGTCACACCGTGCAGCAGTCGTAAACCAATAGCGGGCACCCACTTTGTTAAACCCTCTTACATTCTACGCGCGGCGTTTCGGGTATTGCCCCTAACAGGATTTCAGGAATTCTAAACAAGGCTTGAATGTCTGAATCAACTGCCGCGGTGGAGTCACAGAAGTCTTAGAAAATAATTAAATTAGGTACCTACCTGCTTGTACGAGTGTGAGAACAGCACAGCACGCTTAATAATCAGTATCGTGGGGTAATTACTACAACTAAGTAACTCCGAATTCAGCTTTTTTGACTTACACACTAAAAGTATAACTCTATTTCCTCATCTACGTATGCTACAAACAGGAAAGTCGTATATGTTGAGTTATTTAAATAATACATGTTTTGGGGGTAGGGAGGCGGGGCAAGATGGGGTAGTTAACTTTTAAAGATAAATAAAACATTGTTCTTCAAATATTACAAAATATACATTTTTTTCGAATTAATTTTGATCAGTTAGCTGTCACATTCCATTAAATAAAAAGGAAAAATATATTTTAAAACACTATAAAAAGTGAAATATAAAAAAAATTGTCATTTGGCCCGTCTTGCCCCACCAGCGGGGTACGACGGGGTGGACCACCGAGAAAGTTGGGGTTAACAAGTATTGACCCTTGGTTTTCGTCGTCGGCTCATGCACGGGAACAGTGAGCCCACTCTTGACACATCTGCTGTTATCCATCCTTCTGCTGTCTCCAAATATGTCCCATTACAATATAGCCAACTTCAGAAGACATTATTTTCGACTGCTTGACTTCTCTCAGTTTTACTTTGCTTTTTGCAGCGTTGGTGTTAATAAGTGTTGGATGAGATGTGAGATGAATTAATATTGACTGTCTTGCCTTTTGCCCTATTTTTTCGATTAAGCTATTAATGATAAGGTACTATTACCCCATCATGCCCCCCCTGGCATGTTTTTTTATTGTTATAAATATGTAACTTTATAACTACAGCTAAATATAAAACGCTTTCCTTAAGAACAATATGCAGTTAATGTCGAATATCATTCAAGCGGTCGAATAAATCAATTAATCTTCAATATGTATACTCGTAATATGACATCAAAAATGCAGAAAAATAAAATTTGTTCAAGTTTTTTGATATCAACAAGGGATGGCTGCCGTCGCAGTACTAAAGGCGTGGAATTCGGGGGGGGGGGTATATATGAACGAATTATTAGAATCGTAGCAGGTTCTGACAAATCAATACAGCAAAAAGTCCATCTTGCCCCCACCCCGTCTTGCCCCGCCCTCCCCAATCTCCAAAAAACTGTATCGTTTAAATCACAATCGGGCAACTCTAGACTTACCTAAGTATTTTTCCTAGTGTCAATTATTAGGGAACTAGACTTAGCTGGTTGTGACATTAAAATTTGTGGAATTGGTAAAGTTGCTTTCGTTGCATTTTTGTATGTAACCACTTGGCAAATCATTCCATTTTTGTTAATAAATACATAAAAAATGATTAGCCATTTTCTCATTTCCAAAATATAAGTACCTATACGGTTCCCGGTTCCCTACTCATCCATCTACGTTTTAACAATCAAAATGCTCCGAAATAATTTTGTTTTAATGGGGTCTCTGTTTGATGTAGATTGACCATCTCCCGCTTGCACTGCTAATTTCCAGCCACCGTGTATAACTTTTTAAGAAAAATATTTCCGATTTACGGAAAACCTAAGAATATATCCTATCGCCCGAAAGAAATCATTCATCTGTTCTGTATGAAATTACTAATGTTATCCAAAATGACCTTGGTAAAAAATTACATTTTGGCGATTCTTTCAAATTACTTACGAATGCAATAGGGAAGTTGAGTGAAAAATATTTTGACTTATAAAAAATATGTTCATGTAGATGACATTTAAACTTAAATACCAGTATTTTTTTTAAGTTCGTTTTCATAATTAAATTAATTCTACAAGTTTGAATTTTATTAAAGCCCGCGAAAACAGCGGCCAGAGCACAGCAGATTCCGTGACGTAACCCGGTCCTTGCTTGTGTGAAATATAAGGGAAATATTTACAAAACCGGGACACGCTTAATACGGACGAAAAAAATAAATTTCAAAAGTTGTAGTAGTTAGATATTTACTAGTACTAATCAATTCAGATACCGGAATTTCAAAAAAAGTGCATTTTAATGGTTATTTTTTAAATTTAAAAACACGAAATGTCATTTTTAACCGACCGCTATGTTAGGAACTGTTGCAAGTTTCGTTTCGAAATTCCAATAACTGAATTATGAAAACGTACTTTAAAAAAAAATACTGATATTTAAGTTTGCCTGTGAACATTGATAAAAAAAAGAAAAAAAAAGGACTCAACTTCCTTATTACTAATCAATAATATAATAGACAGAATCGCCATTCCATTGTAAGAATATTATGTACTAAATACACAATTTGGCTGTCCTGAAACGGGAATCCGTCCCAGTTGGACAAAGGACAGACAAATGATCATTTTGTATTGTATTGTTTGTAATATATAAATAAAAAATATAAAAAATAAACTATGTATTCTGTCTCCACGTCCGTAAATTCTGTACTTTTTTGTATTTTTCCCTACACAAAATGTTGCAATGTCTGAAAACCTGACGCTTTGTTCTTCTGATCCACAAAAAATTATCTCTGGAGTGAACATTAACTGTGAAAATTAACTACACACTGGAGGCCCTGAGGAAAATAATATAATACAAAGCCTATCTCATCTTCAGGGATGGATGGAGGGTATTTTTAGTATTTTTTTATTAGCTTTACACAGGACGCCCTAAGGAAAATAATTTTCCTCGGGGTCTAGGTTGCCTTAAGTGGAACGCTGTGTGAAGAAATTTATTAAGGGAAGGGAGGACGGGAAGATCTACGAAGGAAAAGGGTATGAGGGGTGGGAAGGACTCTGGGGATCAGTGTGTCCACGAGTGACGGACGTATGAATACATCCCTCCCACTAATGTTCCGAGAGAGCCCTGCTGGATAGGTCTAATTCATATATGTATCTATCGAGTTACTAATTAAAAAAAATTAAAATTATGCAAGTTGTTCTTCGTTCCTGCTCTTGGTGATTGAAATCAAAGCGCGGACGTAAACACGTATCAAAGTAGTTCTAACAGACGCGCTATCGCAGACCGTCTCTTGATAAGCTCTTGCGGCGCAAGTAAAAGGCCGCGCGCCGAAAGCCGCCAACTTCAAAAATAATGTTTATTGGCCCCCGCTCATTCGGCCCATTCCCGCGATGGGCCCCGAGATAGCGGCCTCTTAGGGACCAGGATCGATTGTACGGTTTGTACAATCTCCGCCGGGATAAGCGGAGCAAACAAACAAACAATCTCAGCGTCTATGCGTAATCTCGAACACAACAAATCAGGGTCACCGAATAAGATTTTTTTTAGAAATTTATTTTTGATCCTTCTTCCCCCTCTCAACCCGCTCAATAAATATTCTTCACAGTCACCTCTTCGGCAGTCACCTCTGGTCTCTAGAGTCCAAAATTACTTGTTAAAGTCCTATTCGTTGATTCCTCTATCTTAATAAGCGGATTGTAATATTTAGAGTTCCCGAAATAGCACGAATTTTGGTCTCTTCATTATTGGAGTACGAATAAAATTTGTTTCAGTATACAAAAAACATTTTTCTATCTTCCCCACCAAACTAATGTTACCAAAATCTACCAATTCCTGAGAAATTTTGGAGTAAAAAACCTGGATGTTTTTTGCTTGCCGATGATATTTTTTCAAATAAAAACAATAAAATGTTTTTCCATCACACGTCGCAACTGACTGGTTGGGTGCAGCCTGCACGGATCATGTGATGCGCGTTTTATCTCTTTCCTGCGGCGCGGTAAGAGGAGAGAGAACACGTATACACGTATCAGAATTCGCTGGTGAAAATCCTTCGGATATGCATATATTTTTTTTCTTCTTTTTTTTTAACGAAGCCCTGACTGTCCAGAAAAGTTTTCCGTTTTAGGACAGTCAAATTGCCCGGTTAATTGTATATGATCGTTGTGAAAAATTGGCTCTATTTTTTCTTTATTTTTTAACATCCACATAATATGCGTAATATCAGCCAGCACCAATGTTCAGTCGTGGCATAGCTACAATCACTGAATATAAAATATTGTTGCAAAATTCTAACAGCTTACGAAAACACCGTTCACATAAAGAAACATAAGTGTCAATATTTTTTTGCCGAATTTCAACGGTTGTAAGGATGCAACGATATATCGGAAAACCGATAAATAAATCGACCCCCCAAAAATATCGTTATTTATCGAAATAGAAAAATACTATTAAATATACTGTCAAAGTTACTAATTTTAAGTTCGATAACTGGTACAAAATGATGGAATTATTTTTTTTGAAATAAATTTATGGAAAAAACACATTTTATATACCTATTCAAATTTTGTGATTATTTACGGTAAGTTTAAAAAAATATATATGTTCATACATAATCGATAAAGGTTTGACATAACTAAAACTACATTGGATTTCTATAAGCTTTAAAAAAATAAGAAATATCGATTTATCGGTTTTCTAAACCGATATATCCATATCGATTTAATTCGATATATATCGAAATTTTTAAAAACCTTGCATCCCTAGTTATGAGACGGCTGCCTCGATTTTTTTTTAATTTACAATAGCAATGGAGCATTTTTTTAAATCTAGTAGCTCTATAATTTGTGGCTACCCTGTTATAATTACGATTACGGTTGCAGATAAAAAGACAAAGGGGCCTTTGACTCATCCGCGTAATCTTAAAATAAAGTGTGTTTCTGCTCCAGGGGCGCGGCAATGGATTCTTCAGAAACCTCCATACAAAATCCATATTGGGAAAGCTGTTCCTATTCTATATTATTTTGTAAGCAGTGGCGTACGGACTATTAAGGGAGAAAAGATGTGCCCCACCCTAAGAAAAATGAAATAAAATTAAAACATTTTAAATTAAAAAAAATTAAAAATACATTGTCAAATCATTTAACACTTGACTCCCAATCGGAAGATTGCGGGTTCGAACCCGGCGTGCGCAAATACATTTTATTCGATTAATTTGTGTTATTTCACAATTAATTAATAAAAATAATATATACTATATTAGCGGCACGTTCCAGAGTGGAAGATACTCTCAGTATCGCCCTGGTGTAAGACCACCATTTAGAATTGAAACGTTGCTTAATAATGGCTCTAGCCGTGTTTAGTGACTAGATCTGAATAGCCAGGTACTTTCCCACCTTCCTCTTCCTCATCTCCTTCCCTTCCCCACTTACCTTCAGCCTCAAAACATACTCCAATTGGGGATGCCATAGTCTTACTGGCTCCAGAAGGGAGCAGTTGGGACTCTTTTGAGGTTTCTCTATAAAAAAAAATTTAAAAAAACACTTTTTTAATGGCATTATTTATTTTATTAAAAAAATATTTTTTTTGTTTACCTACATAAAAAGTGACGTAAACAAAGAAGCCATGTATTTTGGTGGACTTAGATCCTCTGTGTTCCAAAAAGTCGATCGCACAGAAAACTATCCTAAAAGTAATACCTACTTTAAAAACATATGTAGAATAACAACTGACTTCAGTTCGCAAATGTATACGCAGTATTTAAAGCGAAAACCAAGCGACTGATGATGATCAAACAATGTTGTACCAATTCGTTGAATACAAATCGGTCATACGATTGAAATCAAATAGGCTTGCTGGAATGGGTCCAGATTTTTGGGCTGCTATTTCACCAATAAAGTTTTCGTTGTAACAATGGTTTAATTCCCTAAATACCAGTGGCTTTATATATAAAAACACAGTTTTTATCCTAACTTTCTGTATGAAATGTTTTTTTTTTTAATTTTCACTTGAAACCCTTCATTTTTGTTCATGGAACATTTTCAACTACTAGCCATGAGTACCTATCTATTTAAGTAATCAGGCTATCGGAAAATAATTGATTGATGTTGCTTTCATCAAAAAGCAAAAATTAATATGTCTAAAAGTAAATATAAAAATCAGTTTTTTATTTGAATTGCATAGTACCTACCTACATAATAACATGCAGTGTGAAATAATTCTATATTCGTCTCAAAGTTTAATATTGGCATTTTCTAACATCATTACACGCCACTCAGTAGAAATTATTTTATGCAACCTACTGTTTATCACTAACGCTTTTGTAAAAAAATGTATACATTACGTGCACAATGTGAAAGCCTTAAGGTACAAAAGAATAAAAAATCGTATTATTAATAATAATATAAATATATGTTTTACTTAAATTTGTATATAAAAATGCAAAAATCAGTCATTTTAAATACATGTAGGATTACGAAAGATTTTTTAAATATTTATATTGAGGGATCAGTAGGATTTATCAGTCAAATTAGAAGTTCCACCGAGCCGAACCCTCTGATATAAAAATATCTAGAGTCGGTGAATTATTTTCCCATTTAATATTTTGGTAGGTTAACATGTAGTTCTTGTATTGTTTTGTATTAATTATACTTATATAATACACTTGCATAGTTTGGATTTACTAGATGATCATTTTTATAGAAAAGTGTGTGAAAGGGTTTAGTTTTTCCTATGGGGAAAACTAAACCCGGACCAAAAGTCTGGTGCGTAAAAGAATAAAAAAGGCACAATCAGGTTTTAAAAATAATTCACCAAAGTTTGGTAATTAAACATAACTTGATTGACTGCCGTAATGTAGTACCATATTATGAATACGAACCAAATTCATTTTTAGAAAATAATTTCTTTAAAATATACTATGATATAACTATACTTATATTTTAAGACGGGAATAACTTTCAATTCATAAGTGGAAGGTAATATTAACAATTTTCCAGTGTATTTGGATATCAAAAATAGATGGCATTGGAAATAAAAATTAGGTTTATTTTATTTCACTAGACTTTCTGTCCAGGTTAAATTTTCCCCACAGGAAAAACTGATTTTTGCATTTTTTTATATATAAATTCTTTGACAAATCTAATACGCCTAAATTTTTAATGAGAGCTAGAAATAATGCCAGTAGCCGAAATAATAATTAATAATATTTTTATAATCTGAGAATGCCAAATTCTTTTAATCTCATTTCCTAACCCTTTCACACACTTTCCACAAATGATCATCTAGTAAATCCACTCTATGCAAGTGTATTATATAAGTATAATTAATATAAAACAATACAAGAACAACATGTTACCCCACCAGAGTACCAAATGGGAAAATAATTCACCGACTCCAGATATTTTCATATCAGAGGGTTTTCGGTGGAACTCCTAACAGGACCGATAAATCCTACTGATCCCTCAATATAAATATTTAAAAAATCTTTCGTAATCCTACATGTATTTATAATTACTGATTTTTGCTTTTTTATATATAAATTCTTTGACAAATCTAATACGCCTAATATTTTAATGAGGAGCTAGGAATAATGCCAGTAGCCGAAATAATATTTTTATAGTCTGAGAATGCCAAATTCTTTTAATCTCATTTCCTAAATTTGTATATTTTCTTATTTTTTCAGAAACAGTTTTTTCAATATTACAGGAATTTGGAATAGCTACATCAATGATATAAGTTATTTTTTTAATTTTGTCATGTAAAACTATATCGGGTCTATTATGACTAATTCTATCTGTTAGTATAGTTTTATTACCAAGAATTTGATTTTCAAGTTCGTTCGAACACCATCTACCGGCCGATTAAAGAACCGTAGAGCCTTACCTCCCCGTCGACAGAGCAACAAAAGAGGTTATTATTATTTGAAAAGGTTCTCTGTCTGCGGCTCCTTCCTCCTTCCACTGCCACCTTCTGCTTTACTACCAATCTCAACCATACCATAACCATTTAGTATTTAGTCTTGTACGACATGCTTCAATGGAAACACGGCCACGACGGTCTCTGTTTCAATTTCAAACATCGCGATCGATCTACGAATTCGAATGTCAATATTATTTTCATATTTCAAAATAAGAATTCGAACTCAATGCGGGCGGGAAGATTTCGCGCGGTTTTTGAAACCGTCTTTTCGAACTGATTTTACGATGAAGTGACTTGAATAGTGTGAATGTTTTTGTTTTAATATATTTCTAGTGTTGTATTTATTAAAAATGATTAAGTTTTTATAAGTGATTAAAATGTTTAGTGAAAGATTAAGGTTAAGTTCAGTTTCGTGCAAGGATTCTGTTAGATTATTTAATGTAAGTTTATTTATTATTATCTTAATAATTTCTCATTTGACAGCAATTGGAAATCGCTTCGGATAAGTTGAGTTACATTATTCTATTCAATTTTGTATTTTGCGTTTTATTTCGCGTAAAAAATCACATTATTTTCACTGTTTTTAAAGTTTACAACGTAATGTACCTACATAATATATCATCGCAGAAAAAGGCATTACTAAATCTAAACAGAAAAAAAAAAAGATTGCAACTGGTCGAACCCAGGTCTTACCGGGATATACGCCTTAGCAACTCATCCAATGATACCTCGTATTTTTAAATCATTTTTATCGATCTCATATTTCAAACAATATTATCCTCTCGTTTTTAACTAATTTTTCTAATTTTTTTGGCAGCAGCTTATTTTACATTGCTTTATAAATATTTTACATTGATAGGTATTACCTTTAAGTTATTAAAATTAAATTTATTTCAATAAAAATTTAATTTCATGTACATATTTTTAAATGGTTTATTAACGGCGCTATACAAATTTTCCAAATATTACTTTAAGCAGATCCATATTTCAGATGTTACTAACATTTTTGTAACATTGTGCGTCTATAAAATTTCCTGTGTTACATTTTTTGTTAAATTTTGCACAATGAACTATTTTAAATTACGAATTGGATAAAAAAAAAACATAGGATAATATATTTATATAAAAAATATTTTATATTGCTACATCACTGATTAGCATTTATGAAATGCGTAACCAAATAATGGGAAATCTATTGGTATTAGCATTATTGAATTATCATTGATACGGAACGTAAACAAAATCACGATTTACATATCAAAAAGACCGATATTCGCTAAATAATGGTTCATTTAAATATTCACTCATTGAAGTAACGTTTGTCAAATATCTGAAAACACGCATTATCTAATTAATTATGTTCATTTAAATAATATTATCTGCGCGTAATAATTTTAAATTAGAAATGTAATTAATAACCTGTTTGTTAAAAGTTTAAGAATGCATTGTATTATCAATTCTAACCTTTCTTCTATGTTACTGTGGTATTTTAAGGAAATTTATATTTTATTGTTTTTATAAGACATAATTTAAAAAGAATAAACCTGTTTAATTTTCCAGCACTTATGAACTTACAAATTACGCGTTCGTCAAATAGTAAGTAGGTACCTTAGTGATTTTCATTATATCGTGAACACCCCTATTTATTCTCAATTCAAGGATGAATTAGGCGCTCCGCTGACGAGGCAACTGAAAACAAACTAAAACCAGCTGGTTTCTATGTCTTGATTGGTCAAAAAGCTTGTTTAACCATAGACGAAGAACAATCAGCTGACAGCTGGCAACTAGCAACGGCCGGCCATGGCAATCAGCAGTGCAAGTCGCGAGTCACTGCTTACGTTACCATTGACAACGGGTTTTTGAGTGATTGTGTAGTGTGCGGGCCATCACATTGTCATACAAAGACAGTTGGCAGTTGAGAGTTTTCAGTTGCCTCAGTGGGCGGAGGCGCTTAACCTTCCTTAGTAAGAGTGATAATACCTGAAATATATAGCAAAAATTACCCTAACACTTTAAATTTTACTACGAACTTTCTATTTTTGTCTCAGAGGGACAATTATTGAGCGTTTCTGTACTATGTGATTATTGCAAGGCTTCGTTATTCATTGCTTTGATGAGTGCCTTGACCATCATTTATTGAGAGTCATCTATATATAATTTTCTTCTTTTTTTATACATTAGTTCCACAGATTATTGCTCTGAGGGCTAAAAATCCCTCGGGGCTGATTCTATATGGAGGGTCTTTCTAGGGAAGGGAAGGAGAAAAGTTCTGGAAAGGATAAAGGTAAAAGGAGAGGGTGTGAATCAGGAGGTAAATGTGTCCAGGAGTGACGGAAGAATGAATCCATCCCTCCCACTCAGGTGCAAAGCGATTGGTCGGGAGAGTCTGACTGGAGAGGTCTACCTTAGGTCTCACTCAACAAGTCTTTCCCAATCCAACCCTTTACGCAGTAGGTGGACAAACGCATTCGTTACCGAGACCTAAATTATGAACCTAGAAACCCCTGATAAGTCACCAAACATAGTGAACCACTTGAAGTGATCCATGGCAGATATGTTGGTATCCATCCATATACACTTCCCAAATTACTTTTATCTTAAAAAACTATCTTTATAAATTATCATTACAATGGATTAGAAATTATAGTATCAACCTACGTGCATTTTTAAAAATAGGTACCAATTCTTATTGTTTTCAGGTGCATTGACAAAGTCGTCATCATTTCTTTCTCGTTTGTGAAGAAAAGTTCCATAAATTAGGGGTAATAGTTGACAGTAGTGATTTTAATGATTAAACATTATGATATCATTATAAATTAGGCATAATCCTTATATTATGTAATTATTTTAATATTGTTTAAAAGTGGGAAGATAATTATTATATTCCATCTTCTAAACAAAATATCATTTTCTAGTAGATTCCTAGCGAAGATGCTAAAAAACCTACATAATAACTTACATTCAAGCATACGTAAGTCTATTCTCGGCAATTTTTTTTATGCCTTTTTTCAGAAGTAAGTAGTAGAAGTAAAGTTGGTTCGGGGCAAGGTGTTGGGCGGTAACCAGGCTGATTGACCAGTGTTGACATGTGAAGAATGGTTTTGTTTGTTCTTTAAAGAAAAAATACCGTCATAAAAAGTTACTGGAGACCAAATTTCATATTTTAGTACACTTTTTACTCCAAATAATGTCAGTAATCACTGGTTAAAGTAATCTCTTAACACCCTGTATACAAAAATGTCTATTTACGTATTTTCTCTGAAGATAATATATTTCCTTGTGTAAGTAATTTATGCAAATCAATATCTTAGTAGGTAGGCACCCACATACTTGAAGTAAGTATTAATACTCGTATAAATAAAATTTAATGCCCGTTCACATAAAATTACTATTCAATTGGATATAATATAACAGTTAATTTTTTAAAGTTCCTTGGCGCCATCGTAGTAACGACATATTTAATATTTAGTTCTCAGATGGCACCAAGTAACAATATAATACGCACTAATATAAAATAATACTTCAAAATAATAACTAATTATAAATTATTTTTTCAAAGTGAATATTTAAAACCCATGCGTCGTGAAAATGAATTGCCTTACTTTTCACGTAATTTTTAATCTTTAACTATTATTAAAGCTTTCCACTAAGGAATTTATGATTTTGACATGAAGAAACTATTGATGGAGAATTGGAGTCCGGAGAATTAAGGACGTACGAATAGAAGGAGAGGTCTATAACATCCCAGGAAAACATGACATAATCAAGTTTATTAATTATTTGAGTCGAGAAATTTAAATAGTCCCAAATAACAGAATTGTATGTAGATGTGATAAGATGTAGCAATGGACTGAACCATAATTAATAATAAAAAATGTTCGGATAATTTATACAGCGCCGTTTTCGTGATAAAATCACCTCGAGGGCGCTTGCATTGTATTTGTAATTGTAACCCGAAACATAATAGGGAAGTTGAGTGAAAAATATTTTGACTTATAAAAAATATGTTAATGTAGGTGACATTCAAACTTAAATACCAGTAATTTTTTTAAGTTAACGAAACTTGCAACAGTTCCTAACATAGCGGTCGGTGAAAAATGACATTTCATGTTTTTAAATTTAAAAAATAACCCTTAAAATGCACTTTTTTCGGAATTCCGGTAACTGAATTGATTAGTACTAGTAAATAACTATTACAACTTTTTTAATTTATTTTTTTCATCCATATTAAGCGTGTCCCGGTTTTGTAAATATTTTCCCTTATATTTCACACAAGCAAGGACCCGGTTACGTCACGAACTCTGCCGCACGGTATTATGCTCTTGCCGCTGTTTTCGCGGGCTTAATAAAATTCAAACTTGTAGAATTAATTTAATTATGAAAACGAACTTAAAAAAAAAAAATACTCGTATTTAAGTTTGCCTGTGAACATTGATAAACAAAAATAAAAAAAGGACTCAACTTCCTTATTGTGAAATGGTATATTTGTTAATCCGGCTAGTTATGTCGATACACGTTTGCGTTTAAAAAGAATTATTTATATTATTTTTGCTACCCCATCGAGCCCTTGCAATAAATTTATTAAATAATAGAGATGATTCGCTCTCAGTATTTTACTGCAAAATACTTCAATCGCGTGCATTTCTCACAATCAACAAGTTGTAAACAATCTTTACTCCGCTTCATGCCACTACTCTTAGGAATCTACCACGAAACTCTCCCACTTCATTCAATCAAAATTGACTTTCGAGTCAAAAGTAACAAGGCTAACGTGCCTATGTTCTGATCTGACTTCCATTTCATTTGTATTTTTTTACTTATTGGTCTGCTGGACTAGATTTTGTTGATGTTGGGTATAGATCTAAAGCGGTAAAAGTGATATAGTGTGCATACGCAGACCGGCATGATCAAAGGGCGCGAAAAGAAACAAAAAGCTCCAGAGCTTTCAGGAAGTTGGGGCAGGATTACGAAATGATTCCGAACTAATAATATTATTATTGTATGCAACAAAAATGTATAAATTTACAACATCATCCCTTATATTAAAGTGGTTTCCATTAGAATCTATGAATGTTCTCGTACTTGCCTCCACTGACATATTTATTTTGTTTGTCTTTCAAAAATGTTGTTTTTACTACCTTTTTGTGGGTAGAATATCTCCTATATCTAAAGTCTATTTAATTTTAATGTAAAGAATCTATAGTATCTAGTATCCAATAAAACAATACAAGACGTGTAACAGCATGTACTCGATGGCTTTTATCCAGCGAATCCTGAACATATTGGAATAAAAAATGTAGGTAGATGTTATTTTGTTGTTTGACGATATTTTTATCAATTAAAAACATTTTTTTAAATTTAAATAGATTAGTCAGAAGAATAGCGCGTGTTTGGCGGGTCACTTGATAAGCATTGTGTCTCGTTCCAGCATCACGGTAACAGTAGTGGTAGAGTACATGGAGAAAAATGTTATTCTAAAATACGATCATTTTATTAGTAAAACGGTCAAAAACGGGACTGAAGTTCTTACGAACAAATTAACAGGGTTTCAATGTTTAATGGCGGGAAATTGTAAGAATAATACCGCCAATAAACATTTAAACCCTGTTAATTTGTTTGTAAGAACTTCAGTCCCGTTTAAACCGTTTTACGAATAAAATGATCATATTTTAGAATAATATTTTTCTCCGTGTGGGATCAGTGTGATTAAAACATTTTTTTTCTGTTTTTCAAAGAAAAAATTATAACGTCGAACAGCAACTTGAACTTTTTGTACTCCAAAAATGCTCAAGAATCATTAGTTAAAATCCTTTAGGTACGTGCTGTTACACCCTGTATGTATGTAATATCCCTTACAGTTGTAGAACTTGAAAGTTTCACTATTATTAAGTCAAATATCAAGTAAATTGTCACTATATTCTAAATTGTCATCTTGATGTATTGTGGTTACGTAATATATTATAATTTTCTGTAACCCTGCACTACTATGCAGTAATGCACTCAGTGCATCGCAATTTTGCTCTCGTTTGATTAGATTTAAATTAAATATTTTATAAAGTTATATTTATGATTTTACTATTTTGAATACTTGGGCTTTCTGTTAGTACCTTTGGAGTTGTGAAAAAAATACAATCGCCATTTTGCAAAACAAAAGAAGCTTCAAAGTCCAAGCGATTTAGTTTCAACTTCTTTAAAAAATTACAGCAAGGCTGGTGCATTTTACGAAAAGAAAAGAAAACATTTTAAGCTAGAACGTATTTATTAAAATCATATTAAATTAATGCAAGTTGTTTACAGTGTTGGTATAATCCATTGCCACAATTCATAAGTCCTCAAGTAACTGTCATATTATCTGATCGTAGGGATGAGTTGAGAAATATTCCGAAAACATGTCCTTATAACTCCTAGGAAAATTAACAAAAAAATCTCATTATTAACATAATCGTGACTCATTTGAATTAAAATATTTAACTGCAACTAAAACCTGAAGTGTTCTTCAGTCCCAGTGATTGGGATTACTTACTGAGTGAAGGGAATCGTCATTACAGGTCCTGTTTAATATTTAACCGGTCTAAACGTCCGTTCATATGCTCTGTGTATTTCTGAAGCAAGGCAACTGAGCACTGAAGGTGCACAGCCTTCTATCGGATATCATCGGCTATTTCCGTAACTCTTGAGACACCTCGAAACTACATAACAATCTGTTGAAGGACATTCAAACTAGATATATATTCTTATACACCACAAAAAAGGAGCTTTTTAATCTCCTGTAAAAATATTGTAAATAGAATAAAGATTTTCTTTAAATAATTTAAGTCAGCTAGTAAACATAGTACTTAGTAGTTAGATTCACGAATATAGTTAGATTCATGAATATTTTAAAAAAGAAATACTTTTTAAGCAGACATGATTTAAGATTTTCACGGCCAAAAGTATTTTTAATATTTATTTTTGAAGTGTTATGCCGTGCTACGCTACCTTCTTCTTCGCTACAGTGTCCATCGTCAGGGCGGATGTGTGATGTGGACATATTTTTTTTTCTTCTTTTGTAGTGAATACCTCACAAGAGTCCCAACTGCTCCTGTCTGGAGCCAGTGAGACTATGGCATCCCCAATTGGGGTAAGTTATGTGGGGAAGGGAATGAGACGAGGAAGAGGAAGGTGGGGAAGTACCTGGCTATTCAGATCTAGTCACTAAACACGGCTAAAACCATTTCGAGCAACGTTTCAATTCTGAATGGTGGTCTTACACCAGGGAGATACTAAGAGTATCTTCCACTCTGGAACGTGCCGCAAATATACTATATATTGTTTTAAATAATTAATTGTGAAATAACACAAATCAATTAAATTTTTTTTTGCGCACGCCGGGTTCGGAATGGGAATCCAACGCCCTACCGCTGGACTACGCCGGCCGTATGATAGACACTAGGCTAAAGAAGGAGGTAGGTAACTTTTTGAGCACATTAATATTTTCACGGCCTAATTAAAAAAAATGAAAACATTGTTTTAATTGCAAGGTTCCAGTCATCTGCAATCTGGTATAGCGTGGCCCTGTTATTTTTTTTTTTTTTTAAAGACAAACATTCCCGGGTTACGAATAACCCAACAACATTTGAAAATCTCCTACTACCACTACACTAAGCGGAAGATATTTGATTCCTACGTTTTGAAAGCTTCATTGTAAATAAACACTTGTATTTAATACGTGCTAAGTCAATATCACTCCCTTGTTGTGTAACCTGTATGATCTATGTTTAATAGTGGCTCGGTTAACCTTTGATATTGAACTGTATTATATTGAATTGATTGATCTGCAATAGTACTATTTCACCTGTGATAGCATTTGACTTACATATATTGATTTACCTAATGGTGATTTACCTACAACTGTACTATGATCCTGTATTTGATATACATATATCACTCAAGTTTTGGAACCGAAGACAACGTCCTCTATTCCATAAAGGTCAAAAAATATATACATGGATACCAATATTTAAATATGGGAACCTTGCCAAAAATACTGTAAATTGTCAGAAGGCGCATTCTAACTTTTCCAGTGCCACTAACGAACTATTTGAGTCAAATACTGTTTTTGGATGGATTGGTTGTATGATATTTTTTACCAGCTAAATAAAGTTCCTGGCTTTGCCGGGACTCTAAGTAGGGTTTTTAGAATTTAGGTAATAAGTAAGTATAAGTAATTGTACTCTTATTTTGAACGTCAAGTGTGCAAAATTTCACCGATAAATATTAAATATCAATATTCCATTTTAAGGGACGGGAAAAGGGGTTAAGGGTTGTTTTTCGTAATCTCATATAAACAGTGAACTCTCTCTTGTTTTGAATGTGAAGTGCGCAAAATTTCATAAATTTCTGAAATAAACAGTAGATATGTATAAAAATCCAATACACGCCGCCCGCACAGATATACTTTGTATTAATAAATAGATATTTATTTATTTGTTATAAAAATACATACATACGAAGCTTTGACTGTCCAACTAGGAAGGTCTCCCGTACAGTCAAATTGACAGGTTTTGTAAATATTAGGTAGGTAGGTATGTGATGATTCATATATTATTAAATAAAGTTAAGATTCACAAAATTTCATTTACATAATTATAATATAAGATACAGTCGAGTACTAGGTTCTAGAATCAATTAATCATAGAACATACAAGAAAAAGTGTATTCGAAGTGAATATATTAGAAAAACAATAAATGAAAAAAAAAAAATTGTGGAAACAAAAGAAATATATAAGGCGCTCGTAATACATAATTATAAGATATACTTTTTAATAATATTTCTGACTCCGTCCTGCTTAAATTTAGTAAGCATTTTGTTATTTTTGGATACAAGAAAACAGTAAAAAAGCAGTTATACTTATTGCATGTTATCGTGATAAACATAAGTTTTACACTAGATTACAGAGTGAGACTGACAGATTTAATAAATTCAACCTCTTTCTTTAATATTGCGATCCTCTCTTCAACATACCGTCATCCATTTGGTGATCAAACTTACTAAAAATTATTAAAACTCCCAAGCTTAATATTCATTTATTCCCTTTATTTAGTCTAATTTAAGTGCGGCCATTTTATTACTCATTAATATTAAGACAATTTTTTTCCTAAAAACGTAAAAATAAATAATAAACTCGGTTCGCCCACCAATGTCGTATGACCCCTGCGGGAGATGCTTGCTGCGAACAGTGTCCGCTGCGGGATGTCGGATGGCGATGTGGATGGCGGTTGCGCGGCACGCCGCTCACGTGACCCGCGCGGGATCAAAGCACGCCGCCGGGCCCTGCGCCCCACCACCCCCCTGCCCACCACCTGCCGGCCCACAACACACCATTATACTCGCTACTCACTACTCGCTACACGGTATGCGCTGTGGCCAACCATTGGTGCGCGAACAAATTTATTAATTACTTACCGAATACCTATATATTTTTTCCATGCCTAGAAACTTTGAGAGGGTGGTTATTCACGATAATCTAAGAAAAAAATTCAATTCTCGTTACAAAAAAAAAATATTATAAAAATTTTTCAGTAAAATTGTAACTTTTTTTTTCCGAATAATTAACGTGTCCGGATAACAAAATGGCCACACATTTCAACTCAATATTCATGCCAGTAGGGAGAGCTATCTTGTTTTAAATATAATCACGTCAAATATTGATATATTTAGAATCAACGAAGCATAATTTTGTTGACGACAAGTTTTGTTGCTATCTATATAAAATCTGCTTAAATTCAACCGCTTGCTGATGGGCATGTTTTGGATTTTGCACAGCTGATATACGGCCATTCACGACACATTCATGGTTATTTGTCAGTGGTATAGGATTAAATAAAAAGTATAAACATATGTTTTTACGTATGGTTTGTTAACCACAAAAAAAAATCTTAACCTTTTTGTTTGGGCACTAAAGAAAAAGTTTTTCGTGAATAACCACCATCAAAGAGCCCTGAAGAAGCAAGTAGAGCTAAGAAGAAACGAGAAGATGCAAAAAAAAATCAAGAATAGACGAGAAGATTCAAGAAAAGGCGAGAAGATATAAGATGATCTAAAGAGTGGCGTTAAGATTCAAGAAGAGCCGAGAAGAGGCAAGAAGAAGAATGAAAAAAAATTGTTACACTCAATCCATTCCTTTATTCCTGTCTATTATATTGCCTTATTAGGTTGCCATATATACCGGTCGATTAAACTATAACCTCCCACCCATCCTTAGAGCACGTGTTCCAGTACTAACAAATCAGTGCCCCCTGGTGTACCGGTCTCACCGGGACAGGATTGCTCCTGGCTGGGGTGGTACAATCGTATCGTATCGTATCGAGTTTTTTTGTGAATAACCACCACCTTAAGTTTCACGACATGAACGTGGAACACTGTGTATTTGTACAGGCAGCCTGACCTGTGTGTATACATATTTAAAACACAAACCATCCAGAGGCCCTAGCATGCTCGCTCGATAACGATCGGTAGGATAACTAACGGTAACTTCTCATCGTTCCCTAGCATGACTACAGATCGCCAACGAAAAAGTGACAGCTCACAATGACTAAGTGTCCTTAACATATTCGATATCAACTGTTGTTTGTACGTTAGCGATGTGCAGTTGTCCTAGGGAACGATGAGAAGTTACCGATAGTTATCCTATCGATCGTTAAAGAGCGAGTGTGCTAGGGCCTCTGGTTTGGTTAAAAAATTGCTGGAACTCAGAGTTTTTTTTCATCTAGATATAATATTAGTGTATCTTACAGATAGCAAAATTAGTTAACTTTTCAAAAAAAAAATATTTGGCTGGGTGTTTCTTTTTCTTTTTTCCATACGACAAAAGACAACATTAGCTGATAAGGTTAAGGAAATAAATAATAAAAAAAACGGAAACTCGATTAAAAACGTGCAATTTACCTAACTCAGAAAAATGGAAAAAAAATTATTTATCTCATAGGCAGCTTTGTATTCGACACCTACTTACTTTGTACACAAATTTCAAAGGAATCTGAAATATTCCGAGTGAAGTGTCAATTTTCTCCGAATTACAATTTTATTTTACGTGCGAAAATTAGATCAGAATTTTTGAGAAAAATTTTCTCATTTTTCGCAAGAGTATCCATGTTAGTGTTATTTATTTATTTATATACCTATTTTTTTTCAATTTTTAAAAGAAAAACTCTCTTTTTATAACTATTGAAGGTTATTCCCATTAATGTAATATATCATTGAAGAAGGATAACACTAATAATCTAAATGAAAATACGAAAATGAACAAGACACAGAAAAATAAAAGATAATAAAAGGTGCAACTGGGACATAATTAATTGGTAGAGGAACCCGTCCCGGTAAGACTAGAGGTTCTGAGTTCATGTCCCAGTTGCGACCGTTATCTTTCATTTTTTTGTGTCTATTTTCTGTATGTATTTCCTTTATTAATATTTTTTATGTTACATTATTTTTATTTCAAAACATTGATATTACAAGAACAAGCCAGCTTATCTGCAGGTTCTGTAATTTTTCTTTAAATTAATAAAAATATTTGGAGATCATCCCTATGCATTAAAAAATACAGGAACAATTTTAGTCAAAAAGTCTGGTATCATATTAAAAGAATTTAATTCTTTGGATTTTAAAAAATGCTACCCCCTCTGAAAATGGCATTGATTAGGTAGGTACCTACTATTTCACAATCAAAGCTAATCATGATTTTTTTACTTGGTCATAAAATCTGTTAGAACATGTTTTTTATCTATAAAAATAATATTATCTTGAACGTAACACATTACTAATAAACTAACAAAATTACTCGTATTAATGGTAATAATCACGAATTCGACAAGAATTCATGATACTACTCGTTGACTGTTATTTGGGACTGTGTCAAACTGTATCACTCTATCGTGCCATACAAAACATTTAAAAAATCTTAATATATATGTTTGATAAATTTGCGAATTATTTTATAAAATCATATAATTCTACATAATTTGATTAGTCGGTATTGAATGTGTTACCCTTTGAAGTTTGCCGACTCGGGCGCCGTGGAAGTTAAACCAATTTCTCCGTTGATGCAAATGACACCGTATAACGGTGGGCAATTAGCTCGAGTCGAGTCATAACACCTTCAAGGCCGGGGCAATAAATCTTCGCTACTTATAATATCTATATATATCATATCACCATGTTTCAGGGTGGTACCGCGAATCTTCAGAAGGTGAATATTCACGATGCTCTAGAAAAAAATCTGATAGATTTAATCATTGAAGACAATATAAACAGCCGCCTGTTTCGATTTATGCAATAAAAAAACTTCGCCAAAAAGTGTATTTTATTTTATTTTGATAGTTCAGGCATAAATATTTTAAAAAAATCATTTATTAAAGAACTTAATTTGTCACATTATAGATTAAAACAAAAATCGAAAGTGGATTCGCAGCCTAAAATTTTTTAACTTTAAAGAAGTTTTTTAAAGGCCTGAATTTTTTTTTCTTGACTTATAAATGAAAGAAATGGCTATTTTAATAAAAGCATCTTAATATTTCTAAGCGATCAAATTTTAAACTTAATCCATGTGGTTTTGCATTTCTTCATTAGCCTTAATATAAAAAAAATAATTTTTAAAAACGACTTAGATTTTAATGAATCACTCCCTAGAGTTTTGCAGGTCCACCCTGAAACATGTTGTATATTGTATTATTAATCCTACGTAATATGGATTATTTCACCGTAGAGAGGTTCGAATGCCGGTGGTACCGTTCAGGTGAATTCCGATCACGGGGTCATGAGTTCGATCTCTAATGAGTGCAAAAAGCGATGATGTGTTCTGATCGGAATTTGCACGATAGGCATTTTTTAAACGCTTAATGCGCTGGAGGTATTCGAAACACCTCGATGTTTTATGAAGTGTTGCTAGTTTTATAAAACCTATGGAATTTCAAACTGATTCATTATATTGTTTTCTTTTCCATCGTTTTGGGGAAAGACCCTGTATGACTAAATGCTGTAAAGTGTAGACAGATTAGCAACACTTCAATTCAAAATAAGAAAACCTTTCTGTAACTGGGAGATTTCTGTATCTTCGGTCACTTAAGTAGGAAGTTTTTCTCATAATATTAATTATTAAGGCGTTCTGTTGAAAATTAATAGAAACACCTTACGTAATAATAAATTCTTTATTCCAGGATGTGCACGGAGAAATTTTTTATTCTAAAATACGATAATTTTATTCGTAAAATGGGTTAAAAATGGGACTGAAGTTCTTACGAACAAATTAACAGGGTTTCAATGTTCCCGCCAATAAACATTGAAACACTGTTAATTTGTTCGTTAGAACTTCAGTCCCGTTTTTAACCGTTTTTACGAATAAAATGATCGTATTTTAGAATAACGTTTTTCTCCGTGTAGTTTTTTGTCTATCATATTTTCTATCTGTCTGCCTAAAACGTATTTTATAATACTTTGCCAAATTGGAGACTCCATCTTGGAAAAACTGATAGTCACTGGCAGAGTTGAAGGCAGAAGTGAATGAAATACTTGAGACGGGCCATATCAAGAGTCAGAATGACAGATGAGTATGTATGAGACGATGTATGAATGGGAATGAATCAAGGAGAAGACGAGGGACGTTCAGCCTTCTTCTTCAATCGTTTACTCATTAATCCAATGTCCATGGTGGTCAAGGCTCCTTCACTCCTCGTGGTCCTGTGCTGCGTAGCGAGACAAGGACTCTGACGTACTGGACGCCAGTGATATTTGATCACTCCAGCGCATTGGTGACCGTCCTCTACTTCTTCTGCTTTCAACTCTGTCAGTTTTTCCAAGATGGAGTCTTCAGTTTGGCAAAGTATTATAAAATACGTTTTAGGCAGATAGATGAAAGCCTACACGGAGAAAAATGTTATTCTAAAATACGATAATTTTATTCGTAAAAACGGTTAATAACGGGGCTGAAGTTCTTACGAACAAATTATCAGTGTTTCAATGTTTATTGGCGGGAAAATGTAAGAATAATTTGTTGGTATACGTACGAAATTACGTATACCAACAAATTATTCTTCCATGTTCTCGCCAATAAACATTGAAACACTGTTAATTTTGATCGTAAGAACTTATTAAGAAATGTAAGAATGTAAGAAGTAAAATTTAAGAATAATTTGTTGGTATACGTACGAAATTACGTATACCAATAAATTATTCTCACATGTTCCCGCCAATAAACATTGAAACATTGTTAATTTGTTCGTAAGAACTTCAGTCCTGTTTTTAACCGTTTTTACGAATAAAATGATCGTATTTTAGAATAACATTTTTCTCCGTGTATTGTTAATTCCAACTCTTCCAGAATGGACACAGTTGTGCGTCTGGCTGTCCACAATCTATTATTCCTCTCCTCTCCGCCGGCTCCTGCGGCAACAGCGTCACGGCTAGTTAGTTAGACTGCAAAATTTGGTGATGAATTTTATATCATCTTCTTTTCTGTTGTAAGTAACATTTGTAAAAAAAAAACTAAAAGAAATAATCCTTCAACATTTATCATTTGCCCATCCGAACCTCCTATCTTTCAATGCCATTTTTTACAACATAAGAAAAAATGTAGCTTTTCTCAAGACGCGGATTAAAATACCCATCTAATTAAAAATAGATTTGAAAACAAACTAATTTATATCCCACAACGCGAAGGAATCATATAAAGTATAAAGAATGTTGTTTTTTCTTTTCTTTCATTTCGGAGCGTGCCTATCCGAATAATGTTATTAACTTTACTTTCGGTTTAATTTATTTCATCGAGTTCGGGAAACATCAAAGCTTTGTATACTTCTACACGGTGACGCAAAACTACTTGATGGTTTAAATGTTTTAAAACTGTTTGTTATTTCACAATAAAATTTCAAAATGTTCAATCAAGACCAAGAGGATTCAATACGGAACGATACACAATTAAACATAGACTTTCATTTTGAGAACCACCGGTCCACAGAGTGCGTATCGCCGGTCGTCGATTTTATGTACATATGTAGATATCACGTGAACAGCCGTGTTTAGTGATTTGATCTGAATAGCCAGGTACTTCCTTACCTTCCTCTTCCCCATCTCCTTCCCTTCCCCACTTACCTTCAGCCTCACAACATACCCCAATTGGGGATGCCATAATCTCACTGGCTCCAGACGGGAGCAGTTGGGACTCTTGTGAGGAGACCCAAGATATCATATGTCGAGATCATGCGCATTTGTCGATATCACGTCGATATCGTGGATATCATATGTCGATATCACGTGTATATCGTTGATATGATATGTCAATATCACGTGCATATTTCGATATTTCGATATTGCGCACAGTGCCAACAATAATTACACTTTTGTAGCTACTTTAATATTGTGTTTATATTACGCTAGCGCAGAGATATTATTATTGCAGGATTAGAGTAGTTGAAAGTACTTTTTATAAAATATTTGACTCGGGATCATTTGCATATCGAAAAAAAAGGTCAATTTTCTTTATAACATATATATGATTATATTTTTTTATCAGAGATAATCAGAATTAAAAGTATTAAATGAATACCTCAATTGAATGAATATCTGTCAAAAATTTGAAAAAAAAACAAAGGAAATACATATTTCAAATATTTATTATTATTAAACGCTCGTCGGATATGATCTGCACTTATCTGCTCCAATTTTAAAAATTAAAAGTATTCAATATTAAATCATTATTTTATTGGCCAATGAAATAACCTGCCTTACAATCTAGCATTGCCAAATATATATTAATTAGTGCTGTTTATAACGAAAAATTATAAATAAATAGTCTGGCAAGAAGGGTCGGCAAGGAACCTGGTATCGGAAGGCCACGTGCGGCATACACAGATGTTCAACGTTATAGACGGAAGATAAATAATAACATCGTGAAAATATTCAACGTGTACGAAAGAAGTGTCCGGATAGCCCAGATACATCAACAAGGAGACTTTCGTCTCAACTCGGACTAACCACCAACTAAAAATCAATATTCGTGATGAAATCTGTGCTATACACCTGAAATTTTGCGAAAGGTGATGGAAAAGGTACCAACGTGCGAAACAGAAAACGGCAACCATTTGAAAAATGTAATCTTTCACTTTTAGATCAATAAAATTGCCTATTTTCATACTGAATTAACATAAAAATACAGTATACAAATCATGAAGATCATTTTGCGCCTCCCTGTACTATACACTATACAGCAGGGGTACTCATTACTGACACTTTTAATCACGGATATCGACTAAATAATTATTAGGAGACAAACGATCGATTTTTTTACGCACTTAACTTTTGATATTAACGAATAATCTATATTATTTTGATTTAAATTAAACAAATTACTTTGTGTAAACCACTATAATCACATGTTTTAATATCTACATGTTTCAAAACCGAAGGTTTCTTCGTCAGGATAATAACATGAATAAAAATATCAAAACAACAAACAAGTATATACAAAAAAACAATAGACAAAAATATTACAGAGAGAGGTGATTAATTACCTAATCATATGGTTTACACAAAGTAATCTGTTTCATTTAATTAAAATGATGCCACAAAGTAATTTTGCGAAGATTGAAGAAATATATTATTTTTAATTAAATGATTTTTTTTTCAAACTTATATACAAAACATCACGCCATTTATCTGTAGGGAGGCAGCGAAGATAAAACGTCACATAACTTTGTCTTGGCACATACTCCTTTCTTCATTCACATTCATACTCAGTTTCACTATTCAGACTCTTGACTCAAGCATTTGATTTATTTATCTTGATATATTCTACCATTCACTTCCGTTTCCTCAGGGATCTCATTTCTACAGCATTTAATCCACATTCATTATTTATCTGATAGTTCCATAACTCACTTCCATAAATCAGGGCTGGTATCAGCATTCCATTGTGGACTAGGGACCACTGCGTTTAGCCTCGCAATAACGTGGTTAACTTCCTTCTTCCAGTATCCTTATCTTAGAAAAACATTACTGGTACCTTAATCAATGCCCACTCACAACGCACCACTACTTAACATAAACATATGTTCTCCCACACTAACATACTTACACACCACTTTTGTTTTAATATTACATAGTTTTTCCGAGCATGGTTATGATTTCATGTATGTATCACTTTTACGTAAAAACCTTTTTTGTAATGAAAAAAAACCTTTTTTGTAATGTAAAAAACCTTTTTTGTAATGTAAAAAACCTTTTTTGTAATGTAAAAACCTTTTTTGTAATGTAAAAAACCTTTTCTTAATGTAAAAAACCTTTTTTGTAATGAAAAAAAACCTCTTTTGTAATGTAAAAAAACCTTTTTTGTAATGAAAAAAAAACCTTTTTTGTAATGTAAAAAACCTTTTTTGTAATGGAAAACAACCTTTTTTGTAATGTAAAAAACCTTTTTTGTAATGGAAAAAAACCTCTTTTATAATGTAAAAAAACCTTTTTTGTAATGAAAAAAAAACCTTTTTTGTAATGTAAAAAACCTTTTTTGGCGTATAAATGAATCTTTATCATTCCCGTTTGTATATTATAATCACTCATCAAATATTTCAAAGAGACGTGTCACTGGTACCAACCCTTGTACTTATTTTTAAAACCTTGTAAACTATTTAAAAACCATTTTATCTGTGAATTGTTTATTTCTAAAATAATAATATAAAATAAATCAGCCTTCCCGTCTCTCCTGAACATGCTTCTCAAGAACACAAATCATCCCCTTGCTCTTAGTACCGATTCATTATTCTCAACTTTTCGTACTATCTCTTCCAAAAATCATGACCACGGACTTAATTACATTCATCTACGTGATAATATAAAAATTATAGCTGTCGTGTGATTAAACCTAAACATATGATCGACTTTTAAACCTCTCACTATCCACCGTTTTGGTACCCATGATGTATAGTTTACACCGCATACACTGTACAGATACAGATGGGAGTTGAACCTCATTGCCAGGTGAGTCACAAGTCGTGAGAGTGTTTAGATTAGGCTCCTAATCAGAGGGAATATTGTTTCTTCCGGGTTTAACTGAAGCTTGGTAATAAACAGGCTCCGAGGACAGGACCAAATATAGTATCCATTCAATCCTGAATAACACCGGCTGGAAGCTGTGAAAATCTCCAGGAAGCGAGAAATTCACAAACACGGATATACAATCAATTTGAATAGGTAAATTATATAGATAAGTTTATATCTTAACATATATAATAAAGTCGGGTTAGTTACACCATTTATAACTCAAGAACGGCTGGACAGATTTTTATGATCTTTGATTTGTTGGATTTGTCTCCGTCCCGATTAACAGAATAACTATTAAAACATCGGATAAAATCACGGAAAAAATAATTATGAAGAAAATTAATTTTTTCATTTATTTTGTGTGTATAGTTTTTTTATTTATAGTTTACAGTTTATAGTTTATAATTTACATTTATAGTTTAGATTCACTAGTTTCCCGCTTCTCCTACGAGTTGTATCGTAGCTTATTATGTAGCTTGTATTGAAACCAGTCGGTAAAATACTATTAGAATTTTGTGTTTACTATATGAATGTTTTTTACTTTTATAATGAACAATCACAATCAAGTACTAGCTGTATATAATTATATAAAATATGTTGTTTTACTTATGTAGGTATTGTTGATAATTTTAAGCACGTAGGATTCTGTTTACGTGTTTACTATAAATCGTGGGTTAATTATTTCAACTGGGTAACTCCGAAATCAGCGTTTTTGAGATACACATATAACTCTATATATATAAAAGTCGTAACGCATTGGAATCGTCAAGTTATTCGAAAATGTTTTTGTAGGTATCTTCAAAAGAACTGTATCATTTAATTAAAGTAACTCTAGGAACCACAAGTGTTTTCAATGAGGCAACTAGGCTTATCTGGTTGTAGCACTAAAATATATGGAATTGCTTAAGTAGCTTTCGTTGCATTTTATGTAACAACTAGGCAAGTCATTGCATTTTTGTAAATAAATACATAAAAAAATGATTAGCCATTTTTTCGTTGCATTTTATGTAACAACTTGGTAAGTCATTGCATTTTTGTATATAAATACATAAAAAAATGATTAGCCATTTTTTCGTTGCATTTTATGTAACAACTAGGTAAGTCATTGCATTTTTGTAAATAATTACATAAAAAAATGGTTAGCCATTTTTTTGTTGCATTTTATGTAACAACTAGGTAAGTCATTGCATTTTTGTATATAAATACATAAAAAAATGATTAGCCATTTTTTCGTTGCATTTTATGTAACAACTAGGTAAGTCATTGCATTTTTGTAAATAAATACATAAAAAAATTGTTAGCCATTTTTTTGTTGCATTTTATGTAACAACTAGGTAAGTCATTGCATTTTTGTATATAAATACATAAAAAAATGATTAGCCATTTTTTCGTTGCATTTTATGTAACAACTAGGTAAGTCATTGCATTTTTGTAAATAAATACATAAAAAAATGATTAGCCATTTTTTCGTCGCAGGCAAGTCATTCCATTTTGGTATATAAATACATTAAAAAAAATGATTAGCCATATTTTCGTTGCATTTTATGTAACAACTAGACAAGTCATTCCATTTTGGTAATAAATACATTTAAAAAAATGACTAGCCATTTTCTTATTTCAAAAGTATAATTTTTACGGTTCTCGACACATAAATCTGCACTTACTTTAATTTATTGTTCGTATTATTAGAAGCCTATATTTGTCGCTTAAGCTTTGTTTCCAATCAATTAACCTGTATAAAGTCCGCTGATTGCTCAAATTCCGAACAGATTCCACATACGAAAGCTTGCATCCCGAATTCTTTATAATTTACAAATTAATAATATTTTTCATTATTGAGTCTTTACCGCGCGTTGAAATTACTGTATTGTACAATAACATAACTACGTAGGTAAATATTTACATAAATAATAATTTAAGCATTGGTATTTATGTATACTAGCTCTGTGAGATATATACTAGATCGGTGATAAAAATAACTGGATTCTTTTTACGTTTGCTCCACACAGGAGTACTTGAGGAAAAATAATCCTCAGGGAGTTATGTCGTCTCTGGAGATGCTATGTCGAGTGTGTTTTTAGGGAAAGGGAGGAGAGGACGTTTTGCGAAGTAAAGAGGTATGAGAGGTGAGTATGAATCTGGGGATCGATGTGTCCAGGAGTGACGGACGTATGAATCCATTGTTCCCATTGCGGTGCAAAGCGATTTTCCGAGAGTCTACTGGAGAGGTCTACCTCAAACTAAATCTCCCGATCCGGCCCGCCATGTGGGCAAACGCATTCAGACAAACCTTACCCCATGAATCCAGACACCCCTACTAAGTCACCAAACGAAGCGAAACACTTGGGGTGACCCATGGCAGACGTGTTGGTTATCAAAAAATTTGAAGTATCTACCCATATCCGCATCCCAAATTGAACGGGATAGTCTGAATTCTTAGCTTCAATTTTGAAAACGCCAATCAAAATATTTTTTTGTTAAAGTATGATATAATAAGTCTCTGGGTACCTATTTCATCGCTTGTCCGAATTATTCACACGATGGATTTCAATTTTGAAAATGACATTAAAATCAAAGAAGATTTGATTTCAAGCAGGACTAACATTTTACGCACAGAAAACCGAAATTTGTTTTTGTTTTATAATAGTATAATAATTTTTATTATATTTCTTTAATACAGACGGATCTAATAGTACCTACAGCCCAGACTATAGCCAAAATATCCTTTTAATTTATGATTCGACATTTTCAGTTGGCATATACACTTAATGAAAACTAGAAGGCGATGATTACAATTAAAAACATTTGCCGGAATCACGTTTGCTTGCCTCTGAAATAAACTCTTTTAATCTAAATTAATCTTTTAATAATGTTTTGTCTCAAAACCATTCTTGGTTACTTAGCTCTCAGTGCCGGACTTATAAAGAATCTCAATTTCAAGTTTTTTCAGTGTGTGTTAAAAAAACGTCATAACTTCGAACATAAGTATTTAGTTTGTCTGTGTATTCTCAAATTGACCCCTTAAGATGATAGACTTCGCTTTTCGGCCCATACAAAAAGGACGCCCAGGAAAAAACACTTTTCTACATCGAAAATTGCACAAAATGAATATATTTTTTTTATACTGCCTTCTAGAGGGTGAAAACTATGTCGGTATGTTTTCGAATTTTCGATGCATTTCGTATTAACGTAAACATTCACTGTCAAACATGTACGATTTATCAAAAAATATTATTTAAGGAAAAAGTGCTGCTAACTCAACTCTCATAAAGAATTATAAAATTATAAAAAGCTACCGACGTAGCTTCTTCTTTCTAAAAAATATATATTTTTTAAAATTTCAATTTCGTGAAAGTTTCGGTGTAGAAAAGTGTATTCTCCATAAACCCCTTTTCGAGCGATTTCTGTAAGTAAATTTGAGCGTTGTCTCATTCGCACATTTCGCATTCGCATGTATTGTAAATGTACGTGAGCTTATTGTGAGCGGGACAGAATGACAGTCGGGGGTGTTCCGCGTGTGATTTAAAGTCTAGCCTCTTAACGAATCTGAAACCTCCACTCTGACCCTATTTCTCAAAGTTTTGTGTCTACCAACATACACTATGAAATTGATTATTGTCAAATGTGGAGCGTTTCTGCCAAGCAAGTTCTACCTAACAAAAAAACTTAGATGCGTTAATAGCCAGAAATCTGGTTACCTGCGGACTTCTCGTGTATAAATTATATATATTTATTTAATTTAAAATTTATAACTACTGATACTAAGCTCATCTCAAAATTAAATTCCACCACATGAGGAGCCGGAGATTGAATTTATAGTTACTGATTATTCTCACTTACGCGAGAATAATCCAGTTATTAAAACTCTAATATTATTCAAATAGCTAAATAAAATCACAAAAATCTATTGAGTCAAAGGGTACATTCATAATATCTACATAAAATTACAAAATTATGTAAAACTAAATAGAGACAAGAGACACGAAGAGAGGCATGAGTGACACATCATATAATTAGCTCAACAATTATTGCTACATATTTTTGCAATTGCAGATAATTTTATCTGAATTTGTATAAATTATCAACGAAAATGTCTTTCTTCAGCACACTCTTTCTTATTATACAATATGGTCGACGGATTTGAGTGAGATTGCTAGAATATGTGATGTTTTTAAATGTACTCAGGTGAAACGTGCTATGGCCTCTTGGACAATAGAAACATTTATTTCAATATTGCTGAGGCATAGTATCAAGATGACCCTGGATTATATTATGTAAACATAATAGATTAATCAATTGTCTTCTGATTTAAAATATATTGATATTGAAGTGTTCTCTTCATCTAGAATCCTAACTGCATCATCATAACTTCGAGGAGAAGACGATCTGCACTAATTCACCCCTGATCTCTGTAGTTCTTTTAATCTGCTCCAGATAAGTTGGTTGGTTCGTTGGTTGGATAGGTACCGAATCTATTTGCTATTTGCAGCGTAAACTGTTGTTATCTGGTGGCGTTAGTGCTTAGTGCTTACTGCTTACAGTGCTTACAGCTTACATGTAACGCGGGGTTATTTAATTACTCTAACCACTTCGTAACCACCTACTGGATTCATCAAAGGAAGCCGATCCTTTCATCTCACGCCGCTTGCTCCGCGAGTGTTTTCAAATCGAAGTATATAGTATTGAGGGGGTTTATGATTCGTTTGTTTGGCCATAATAGTGTTGTTACTAGCTATCAACTGCGGTATAATGCTTCACTGTGAATTGTGTGTTGTAAGAGCAAGCAGATCTAATGACTTTAGATTTGTTATTTTAAGACATACTAATTTGCACGCTAGGCACTTTGTACTAGATACAGTTAGTGACCTTCTTAAGGGAAAGGTTGAACATTTTGTTTTTACTACTCAATTCGTCAAACAAAGTACTGCTAATAGTTGAGATAAGTTACCTGAGATGTTGACGCTGGAGTATTTTGATCGAGCTACGAATGAAAAGATTCGAAAAGATTGCAAGGTCAGTGTAATCGGAATTTACAAGATTATGAAAGGAATGTTTCGTTTAGACACGTAGAGATATAGTAGACGGACCTAAATGGAAGCGTTAGGAGAATAGTTCATTCGCAATAAAATGCAAGAAGAAGCGAAGATGTTCCTGGAAACTTCAACATTTTTTGTCGGACCGCCTACATATCAACAGTCAGAATCATATAATAAATGTTAAGTCAGTACAAAGATAGGTAGCAGTCCATCATCTCTTCCTGCAAAAAAAAATGTGAAAAATTGTGAAAATTTTGTTTTTAATTCATGAGCATTGTTCCCTTCAGAGCGGAACATTGGCACCATAGTTGAATTGAAGTCTCTTCATCCTTTTCACATTTCCTGCATCTTGTGTTTTCCACTCCCAATATCTGCACTTGTCTCTTGCGATGTCCTACAAATTCCCCCAGTGAGTTTCTGTCTATAATGAGCAGTTTCCTGGCTTGTCTAGGGTCTGCCACACATCTGCCCTGGTGATGGACACTGTAACGTTGTCCGAAACGTTGGCTAAAGAAAGAGGCAACGCAACACGACATAACACCCCAAAAACAAATAACAAAAACAAATTAAATAGTTGAAAAGATCTTTAATACATATATTTTTTGTTGCTATCTATGCACTTTTTTCATGATTTTTTGTAGGTTATACCTACACATTACCGAAAAGGACTTCACCATTGTGCATAATATCGAAAGCAATTCGTTAAAAGTATTCTAAAACAGTTATCCACATAGGCACAGTTTGTCCAATTATTTTTTTTTCGCGAAAACTGCATGAACTCTATTTAATACACTCCCGAAACCTTCTTAAAAAAAGTTTACTTCGCTGTTATGAGTTAGAGCTTATTACAAAACACCCTAAATCTAGTAAAAACAAAAATGTTTTCCCTGGAAACTTTGGTAATAAATTTAGTTCGGCTAGTCTAATAACTTTTATCCTAAAAAATCATCAATAGGGGCTCCAAAGTTGCAAAGTTTGCACAAAGGCATTTATTTACGATGGAAGCGAAAATTGTAAAAACGATAAGAGACTCGGGGGCGATGAAGTTTGTATTATGTCGGCGAGAGCTTTCATACACTACTCGCGTCAATATTGTGTATCAGAAATCCGGTTAGAGCTTTTGGTTGTTCAAGCCTACTATTATATAACTTATTTTTGTTGTGCTTACATTTCCAAATTTTGGACTGATCTATTTGTTGTGTATTGTGAAAATGTCCAAATTTGGGAGGCGGATGTATAGATTTTGCCGCCCAGTGAACCTTTTATGGATAACAAACTGCCTTACGTAACCCAAGTGTTTCGATACTTTTGGTGACTTAAAAGTAGTGCCATCATGAGGTGAGGTTTGTACAAATCTTTATGGATTATGTGCCTGCACATCTCTTGCTTGGCGATTAGGATAGGCTGATTGAGGGACCTTTGCGTTCCCGCTACTCCTGACTAACTGATAACTAGATCCTTACCCAAGCCTCATACCTTTACACTTGCCAGGTCGTCCTCTCCTTCTTTCATTAAAAAATGTCTGAAATGAGTAGTTTTCATATTGGCAAGTCAAGTTATATCCCGTGATTTATAACTAGTTTAAAACTAATCTTCGTACACGGAGAAAAATGTTATTCTAAAATACGATCATTTTATTCGTAAAAACGATTAAAAACGGGACTTAAGTTCTTACGAACAAATTAACAGGGTTGCAATGTTTATTGGCGGAAACATGTAAGAATAATTTGTTGGTATACATAATTTCGTACGTATACCAACTAATTATTCGTACATGTTCCAGCCAATAAACATTGAAACCCTGTTAATTTGTTCGTAAGAACTTCAGTCCCGTTTTTATCCGTTTTTACGAATAAAATGATCGTATTTTAGAATAACATTTTTCTCCGTGCGTGATTTATAACCAGTTTAAAACTAATCTTCACTTAAAACTAATTTAAAGCACATACTATTTTTTTCACCTGATCTCAATTTTTTCTTCTAAATACTAACAAATGTTGAACAAAGTATGTCAATACTATCCCAAAAGTATACCGTTTTCAAGAATAAACTTAATGTTTCGAAGAAAATTTTTTTGAAAAGGTTTTTACTTTGTGATGGCATTATATAAACAAAAGTTATGTAAACAAAAGTTATGTAAACAAAGTTATTCGTCTTTTTATTAAAATAAATTTAAGGTGGCTAAAGTAGCGGTCACATAAATTCCTGCCATTTCAGCAACTTAATCCCAAATATGTCTTCTTAATGAGTTGGCCTATAAAACAAGACCAACAGTTTGTTTTAATTTTGACCAGTTTAGACTTTTGCCTGTAACACTAGGCTTGAATCAACGAGCCCAATTAATGTGGTTACTTAACTTTATTACTGGCAGTAAAAATAAATCACCTTTGTTGTATCATGAACGGGAATTAAGGCTACTGGCCAACTTCTAGGGATTACCGTAACTATGTTTTTTTTTTTAATTTTAATATAATTTTACTTTGAATTTATTTATTTGGTGAAACTTAGAATTTGTGAAATTCCATTATTGCTGAGTGGTTATGTATGATCCATAGCTACAGATCAATAAAATCGATTTGGTTTGTGTGTGCTATGTATTCGGGCAGGTTTCGGAAAGTTTCGTTTTTGGCAGCAACAGTTTCAAAAAGTTTTCATTTTCAGTTTTGCATTTGTTTACACTATTACACCTGTAATTATAAATGTAATGTAATTATAAAGTACAGGTGTAATTGTATAATCTATAAATTACTTATATGTATTATTATTATCCATAAATTATGTTTATGTTATCTGTACATTATTATCTCTATATTCTCTATAAATTCTGTTCATATTATTTATACATTATTATCCATATATTTTATATAAATTATGTTCATATTATTTATACATTATTATCCATATATTATCTAAAAATTATGTTCATATTATTTATACATTATTATCCATATATTATCTATAAATTATGTTCATATATTTATACATTATTATCCATACATTATCTACAAATTATGTTTGTATTATTTATAAATTATATTTAGATATATTATCTATAATTTTTGTTTATATTATTTATTATCATATATACATTATTATCTATATACAAATCTATAAATTATCCTCAAATCATATTTATATTATCTACACATCATCTATATATTATCCATAAATTGTGTTTGTCTCTTCTTTCTTTTATCATACATATATTATGTATAAATTATTATTATTACCCATGTATTATTAATAAGTTATGTTTCTATTATCTATACAGACGTAATCAATCAAAAAACGATCTTTTCTTTACAAAACCTTACCTAGGTACTGATTTATTACATGTTACAATTTATTAACTAAAATTCCCTCATCAAACACAAGAGCCTTGTCTCTTTATGGTGAGGAAAGGCTATTCTTATCCACAATTTTACCACTGTGTAAAATGTAAAAATTGTGTATTTATTGTAAAAAAAAACCTTTAAATATTAAATTTTTAAAAAATAAAAAATAAAATAAAATATGTTTCTCAAAAGCTTGGAAATTTGTTATATATTGAAGACTGGGTGTTTCTCAAAAGCTGGCAGCGCGATCATAATTAGAATGGAATAACGCCCGATAATCTGAGTCTTAAAGAGACAGATTGTACGTTGAAGGTCGACCCCGATTATAAGTAATCCTCTAAGTGGGTACTATGTATAAGAAATCGAGGGATTGGTCAAATATGACGTTTAATTTCTTTGAAATCTTTACCACGTGTCTAAAAACTGCCCGACCCAAAAATAATGAATTTTATAATGAGTGAATTATGGGAAATGTGGGATTTATGCTGAATTCCTAAATACAAAAACCAAACCATTTGTATTTAAGACTTTGGACATCAGGTGTGCAAGCATGGTCGATCGATATGAAGTTACAGACCGATTGTCGCTAACTTCTCATCGTTCCCTAGGACAACTGCAGAAAGATAACGGACAGTTGATATCGAATATATTAAGGACACTTAGTCATTGTGAACTGTCACCTATTCGTTTGCGCTGCAGTTGTCCTAGGGAACGATGAGAAGTTACCGACAATCGGCCGGTAACTTCATATCGATCGACCATGCTAGCACCCCTGGTTAACTTAGTGCAGTAGTCATAAGAATTTGTCTAATAAAGCGAGGCTAGCAGTCCACAGTTGAGTTCTAATACTAACCCTGTATGGCAGATCAGCGAAGTATTGACCGAAGAATTATTAAATATGATTAAATGCAGGTGGATGTGGCTTATGTGTGGAAAAACAATGTGTGAAATTTTTATGAGTTTGGTCTTTTTGGATTTGATTCCTTGAGTACCTAATTCCTAAATCTGATAAGTTCCTTAATATAGTGAAACGTTAAAAAATTAGATGTTTTTCGATAATATATGCAGACCAAATGAACGAAGGAAGGAGAGAGTTTGGGGATTTTTTTTTTTATTATTTATTAACCAAAAATACATTTTAAGTACATTTTTTTAGGTATATGCCACCTCACTAGGCTGAGCTTGTTCCGAGGTGGCAGTAATTTAATATTTTTTATATCATTTTCTTAAAAGAAAGAATAAAATTAATTATTAATTAATAAATAGAATTTGGAAAAATAAACATAAAATGAAAATTAATAAGAGAAATAGAAAAGAAAAAATGGAGAAGAGATGACATAAGGAAATTAAATTATTTGAAAAGAAGAGAAATAAAATTTAATACAGGTAGCTATTATATTGTAGAAGTTATAATATGTCCGCAGTATACAATGCCCTTGTTTACTATCCATGTATGTATTTTGTGTTTTAGATTTACGCTTTTTATCAGGTGAATGAATGTCTTTAATGTCTTTTTCAATTAAATTTGAAAGTTTTGGAGCCAGATTACGGTAATGTCTTTGTCCATATGTGGTATTTATCTTCGGAGTCATATGTTGATGTCTATGTCTTGTACAGTGGTTGTGTTGTACAGTATGTTGGTTTAGCTTGTCTTTTTGGTAATGTATAGATATAATTTTGATGTACAGTTGCTGTATGTTCAGTACGGCGAAGTCCTTAAATAACTGTATTGTCGAGAATCTATAAGGTTTTTTTGTGATAACTTTAATTAAGGCTTTTTGCGCTTTGACGAGAGGGTCCATGATAGTCTTAGCAGCACTACCTTAACCAATCATACCGTGGGTGATAATTGTATTATAGAATCAGAAAAAGGGGAAAGAGGGAGTGCAAAGTGAACGGTTTTTGGCGTTCCATCCTCTCTTCCGGGATCCGGAGCATTCACCGCCCACAATTCACTTTGGAAAAATAACCGCTGAAAGTAATTCCTCCGGAATAACACCGTGAGCACGAGGGCACGTTCACCATCCACAATTCATCACGGAAAGTTCACCGAAGCCATCTTTGAAGAATTATTATTGTTAGGTTAGGTCCAGGTAAAGCTTGGTGAGTTTTAGGTTAGGTTAGGATCGGTTAGTATATTTTATTTTATTACGTCCGTTTAAAGTTATATTGTATTAAATTAATTCATTTTAAAGATTTTGATTTTAAAGACCGGTCGCTGGCTGAGTGGGCATCGCGTTTGGGTCCCACCTCGGCGTCGCGTGTTCGATTCCTCGGCTGGCTAAGTCCTCCATCACAACACAAGCAACACCTTCCGTTTACTGTGGTGGTAGTAGGAGATTTTCAAATATTGTCAGGTTATTCGTAACTCGGGAATGTTTGTCTTTCTTTTTTAAAAAAAAAATATTTCACTGCCTAGTTTTTCTTTTATACGTAAAAGAAAATAGTAATTATGCTAAATAAAAAAAATGCATTCTTTGTCATTTGGCAGTATTTTTTTTTCTAGTTTAAAATATAGACCTAATGAGGACCGTCTCGAAAGAGACGGGGTAGGGTTTATTTAAAGTGGAAAAAAGACAAATCCTTTTTTGGAGACCATTTGAAAACCCTATATACAAGATGTTTTGTCAATTTGCACTCAACTCCTGAAAAGCCTCGCTCCCGCTTTTTGTCAAAACTAACGATCTTGTTGCTATTTTGTCATTTTGTTGTGTTAATTATTTAATTGCGCATTATTGTGAGTTGCGAGTTTCGATTTGGAGGCTGAACGCATTCTCGCGGCTGCCATTGCGCCTCGGCTGGAATTCTCCGGAATTCTGCCCAAAGAATGACAGCCCGCGCTTTTCGGTCGCGTGCGCGCCGCCATTATTTTTCTTCGCATTTCATCCACCAATCAGACGCGTTGGCGGCATCACTGCGCGCGCAACCATCTCGCGAACTCATCGAACCACTTATAATTTTTTACTGCCCCCGAAATGTATTCGAATATAATAATTGTTTATTATCGTTGCATAATAGAAATAAAAACAACGGCCCATTATTATAATAATAATAATAGATACCTTCGTACATTCCTATCGCTATCATATCATTTATATTAATCAAGGAGTAGTGTTGTGTGCAAGTCAGAGATATCCTAGGAAGACATGGCGTGCGTAAGTGGAACAAATACTTGAGACGAGTCATATCAACAGGAGTATGCTGAGACGATATTTGTATTTGAATATAGCAAGAGTGTCAAGACATTGGTAGTGGATTTATCTGGCAGAGAAATGACTTTGTCTACAATATACAGTAATAAAATAGCTCACATTTTGCGTGATTCAAATCTACTGGGGTTAGAAAAGGGTAGGTTAATGTTAAAAAATCTCCCAAAAAAGTATTTCTAAATTAATTTACGAAAGTTTTAGTTAGAGTTCTTTTGACAAGTGGTTTTTTTAGAAATTTTGGGACAGATATTACATAGTTGGGTTGGAGAGAGGTTTGAGATGGGTTCGATGTTAGAAGTGTCAGTGATATTAATTAAAAGATTAAAAAACTAATATTAAAGTACACTTGAACCAATTTTATTTAATAGTTATAGTAGAAATTTATATAGTTAAAGATATTAATAAAGCAAGACGAGTACATACATAGGTTGTAGACCTTATAACGTAATGTTGATGAAAAGTTATTTATAAAAGAATCAATTATTTACAATTTGGGAGGTGGGTACGGGTCACCCCAAGTGGTTCGCTACGTTAGGTGACTTAGCAGGCGTGTCTGGGTTCCGGGTGAGGTTTGTTCGGGTCTTCCAACCTTATTATTCTCACCAACTCTGTGGCGGGCCGGATTGGGAGAGACAGTTTGAGGGAGACATTTTGATCTCTCCGGCAGGACTCTTTCTTAACATCGCCTTGTACAGTGACTTCTGGACAAACTGACCCACAGATTACTACCCACTCCTCACATATTTTTCTTTCACAGAACTTCCCCACCTTAAAATATACTTCGCACAGCATCCCCAAAGATGACATATTCCCTGAGGGTATTTATTTTCCTCAGAGCTTCTTGTGTGGAGCTAACGCAAAAAAAAAACAATACAATTGTAATATTAGTATGTACATGATGCACATTACACTTGCGTAAATTTCACAATCAAATATTATTACACTATCAGAATTAAGTATGGACGAAATTACACGTGGAGGGAAAACGTACTTAAATTTTTACACACGTTTAAAAAAAACCTAACCTAATCCATCATTTGTACACGCTTACACATTTTAATTCTAAAATCGATTAGAAAACAGGTTTTTTTAAAGGTGAGTAATTATTCCAGCAGATTTAAGTATCTCCACATGTAATTTCGTCCATGCATGTGTAATTCCGTACGTGTGTAATTATGTCAGTGTGGTACGTGAAATTCACACCTGTGTAATTTCATCCTGACACCGCAGATATCGTCTTGTATCTAGGAAACGAAATATCTTATATATTCAATATTGTTTTTATCCAATTTACTAAAAAAATTAAATTCAAAAAGATTTTAGATCACAGTTTGATAATTCCTTCAGAGATCGAATTAGATGTAATAATAATCAAACAGAAGAAGTTGTTTATTTATTAATTGAATAATTATATTACTTCATTGAAGAAGCAGATAATACTAACAAATCTTAACGAAAACGTGAAAAAGAACAAGCAACAGAAAAATAAAAAGGGAAAGGTAGGAACTGGGACTCGAACCCAGGTCCTTTCCTTTTTGGGACATTGAGATCTCTTATTTTTAAGTCATTGTCAGTCTCATTCATATACGAGCACTTGTCCTGTGTTCGAGTGCCAGTTGCGACCGTTATCTTATTTTCTGTGTCTTGTTCTTTTTCAATATTTTTGTTTAGATTTGTTAGAATTATCTTTTAAAATGATAAATTATATTGATGGTAATTAATTACCTTTAAAATTTAATACGAAAATAATTATTTTAAATAAAAATTAATTATATATTTTTATTTTTAACTTAATGAGTTAAACCTCAAATTATATAATTGGCCCGAATTGATCGAGTCCCAGATATATCCGCATCTTTTTCTGATTTTTGTATTTCGGATTTTCGATTGACTTTCGCTTATATAATCTTCATTAAAAAAAATATATATTTAATTATATTTTTGAATTATATATTGATTAGGTATGTAAAAGAAAACACCCATTAACTCATCTTGTTAACAGTTACCATTATGCAATCAAAAGACGTTTTTTTCCAATATAAATTTGCTAATGAATTTTTCCGTCCTCGTTGGAAATATGTAAATCAAAATGTTATTAATTACGAAGAGAGCCCGAATGGCGTCTTTCCTTCATTTCTTTGATTCAGCCGATTTATACATTAGGGACTGAATTCAATTATCGATTTCTTTTGTCGACTTAATTAATGCGAGGAAACTAATTGCGTTCAATTATAATAGCTTTTAAGTAAACGTTTTGACTAAAAAAAAAAAGATCAAAGAAATTTTAATGTTAAGGGAGTGGAAATTTATTTAATTTAGGCAAATTTCTCGTGACAAATGTAAGAGCCATGTAAACGAGATGGTATACATATATATACAGGAAATTGGAGTTTTTTGCCAGTTAAAATGTAGGCAATATTTAATGCAACTGTTCATTTTGAAATATCAAGGGAGCTTTCCACACTTGTTATTACAGCACAAGCCCGTGTAGTTTTGTCTTTTTTTTCCACTGTTAAAAAATGTGTATATTTTTTCCACTTTGGGACTGAAATGAACATAGGCATTGTTTGGTCGAAGGAATGTTTCAAATTGCACTCTTCGCGCAACATAAAATGATTTTTAGTGTAGTTTTTCTGTCTCAAATAGCGATAAATTCGGTAACTTTTTATGTTTTATTATCATTTATTACATTCGTTTTCAGACCATTATCCAATAATAATACAGTGCAAAGCATATAATATGAATTGAAAAACAGTAGAAATAAACCAAGAGAATGGTAGGTACCTAGCTACACCTGAACAAAACAATGTTATTGCACAAAAACATACATCAGTAATATTATGATTACTAAACATGGTTTTTAGGAAATATAATTCATGAAAAAAAAACACTTTTTTCTAGTTTCGGTTTACTCTAGCCCTAATTCATGTGCGACTATGTACAGAAGTAGTTATATATTTATCTCTCTAATTTTCAATACAAACCGATTATTTTTCAATATGGTGCTTAATACGTTTAATTTAAATTTAATTAAATGTGTCCAAGTGTTATAATGGCTTTTCAAGTCGACATTAATTTCTAGTTAGACAGATTGCCTGTTCTACACGGAGAAAAATGTTGTTCTAAAATACGATCATTTTATTCGTAAAAACGGTTAAAAACGGGGCTGAAGTTCTTACGAACAAATTAACAACGTTTTTATGTTTATTGGCGGGAAAAAGTAAGAATAATTTGTTGGTATACGTACGAAATTACGTATACCAACAAATTATTCTTACATGTTCCCGCCAATAAACATTGAAACCCTGTTAATTTGTTTGTAAGAACTTCAGTCCCGTTTTGAACCGTTTTTACGAATAAAATTATCGTATTTTAGAATAACATTTTTCTCCGTGTAAGAAGCCAAAGGCTCGTGAAAATGCCAATTTGATTTATGCTGTTAAAAAAATATTGTTTAATTGACTACCCATTAAGTTTTTACTAATTATGTCATTAATAGGTAATTTTGTATAATTTGTGTGACATCATTTAAAATTTCAAACAATTTGAAACAATTTGCATGGACCATAAAATCAAAAATAAATTCTCTTTGTGAAGCTAGCACGAAATAGTAGTTACTTGCACTCTCTCCATAAAAAATTATTTAGATGGTTATTGATTTCTCAATTTCTAACTGTGATAGACATTTTTCTACACACACCACTACATACCTCTGTCTTGGCACACATACCCTGTTTTATTCACATTCATACATTATCTCATTCACGCTCTTCTGTTATTCCGACTCTTGACATGATCCCATATACGGATCGATCGAGGAAAAGTGTACTTGACAGGTTTTACGCCATGTTTAAAAATGTACATCTTTGCTACAGTAGAAACAAAATGATACAGTAGAAACAACTAAAAGCATGTTCCGTTGTCACAGAGATTAAATCGTAAATATTTTTCTAACACTCTACTCGTATTAAACATATTTTCAACGCACTCTTTACTCTATAAACATATTATCAGTGTACGCAATCTCGGCTTCGCCTAAAATCGAACACTAAATACTTCGCCCTTTCCACTCTGAGCCCTTAAATTCCCATTGTTTACATCCATACTTTACCATTAGTGTGCCGAGCCTTCACAAATTACGGATCATGATCACCTGTCCCGACCGAACAATTAAAATCCAACTACCGCAGAAAAAGGAAGAAACAATCAGATCTGAGTTAGTTTGGTTTTAGTGGTTTGAATGGTGGTAATGTTGCGAGGTGCCAGGTGTTTGGTAGTAAACTCAAGTGGCGCGTATAGGACCAACGAATTATAACAACCAATACAAAAAGGAATGAATAACCGGTTACTTGCGCCACTGTGTACCGATTTACACCGCGAAAGAAGGAGGGGGTTATCAGGGGTGTCACAAAAAAGAAAAATAAGTTTTTTTTAGAGCAAATGTTCCAAATACTCGTTAACAAGTAAAAGAAACAGTGGGTATTTAATTTAACGAAAATAAACAACTACGTATGCCTATACAACTATTTAATCAAAATCAAAACTAATGGTTTCTTCATCAGGATAAATGTAAAATGAAAATAACCAAATATAAGAATAGTATAAACCAATAAGTTCCTCTAGACAAAAATTACAATTAGCAGTGATTAGTTAGTTAATATTTTAAAAACTATTATATAAAATAAATAAATGATTTTAAAATAGGTATTTTACATAATCAATTATTACATTTGAATGAAATTATTACAAGATTTGCGAAAATTGAAGAAGTAGGTATTTATGGTCGTAGACAGGTTTTTGGGCTCTTTCAAATAAGTCGTATTTAATTTAATATCTTCGCAACAGTTACGTATATTAATTAAAATCGTTTTTCGATACCTCGAACCGAAAAAAGGCATATTTTCATGATATTTTTTTGGAGATATGAATAATATCGGTTTATTTATTTTATTCACACTTTATAGTATCATATCTGAAGGATCTTTGAAAATAAATTCAATTAAAAATATCAATAAATAAATCGTAAGAGCGAATCTCCAGAGATTCCTCGAAAAAAAGTTGTTATGCGGTGAACATCATAACTCGTTACCGTATCATCTTACGATCTAAAAAATTTAAATGCTATTAAAAGGTGATATGTTTTCTCAGGTGATCAGGGTGAGTTTTTTTTATTTTTTTTTTTTATTAAAAAAAACGCTTTCTGACTACCTGTTGATGTATGTTGAGAAATAGTGTACAAAATTTCAAAAGGATCGGTCATGTAGATTTTGAGTTATGATGTTCACGAACTTCAAAAATTTGTTTGCCAGAAAATCGATTAAATTTTTTTATATTCGAAAATCCTGTCGTAAATTGAAAATAGCTAGTTACTTGAAACGCTGTTTCTTCGTTAGTTTTGCTCTGATTTACTTGAAATCTTGATGCAATGCTTTCGACATGTTCGCTCTAAGCGCGATCAAAATATCTATCTCCTTCTTTAAACCAAAATTTCTGGCAACATTACAATATCCATCGTCAGGTGAGATATGAAAATTATGGTAAATTGTGTATTTAGGTCAGGGCTAAACATGACAGTTCTTGATAATCGAAATTAGACAATTACGCAAAAAAATTCGTTGAGTATTCACAATTTTACTAATTACACACTTGGTTTTCATGACATCTGTATTTCTGTCAGCCCTGATTGGCCCGGAGAAGAGGAGATCAGATCGCAGGGAGAGCGGAGGGAGAGTAGGGCGAGGGGCGGTGAGGGGCAAGAGGGGGGTGCGGTTAAGATTTTTGATGTCGGCGAGATGAAAGCGGGCGGCATGTTCAAAAGGAGACCGCTCCGTGGAAGTAATAACTGAGTGTTGAGCAGAGAATTGGAAGACTGCATCCCCATTTTATTGGATGATATAAAAAATATTTGTATTATACATGTTGGCATTTTTGTTGACAAATTAGATCACACGTGTTGGGGTGCAGTTATTTCTAGGAAAACAAAATAATTCCTTGCACCCTAAAACTAAAAATAAAATAAAAATTAATATTTATTTTTATTTTTTAACTTTTAAACTTAAAGAGTTTAAACCTCAAATTATAATATTTTAATTAATGAAGATAATATTAAAATATTATAATTTGAGCTTTAACTCTTTATGTTAAAAAATAAAAATATTTCATCCTAGACTTGGAGATAAAGTTAATACATGTCGCATATTAATAAAAAGTGTTAAAATTTATCCTGACACTATCTAGAGGGCATTTAGTTCGAGTTGAATCCTTCAATCATACATAAAGATAGCAGCCAATAAAAATATGCGTTAATAAAATGAAAATAATGTTGGTGGTTCTCAGTCGAAGTATGATACAGTTAAAAATGTCCGAATCGGATAGGAATACGTTGGCGCAGTGGATAGCGCGTTGGCCCGGATTGCCAGAGGTCCTGGGTTCGAGTCCCAGATGTATCCATATATTTTTTCTGATTTTTCTGTTTCGGATTTTCGATTGACGCTAATATTATCTTCATTAATTAAAATATTATAAAAATTAATATTTTGTATTGGATTGTAAAAAATTGCATTTTATTGATGGTCTCCGTGGTTGAGTGGTTACGATCCTTGACTACGAATCCGGTTATCATGGTTTTAAATCTCGGCGTGCACTTTTGTGTAATTTTACGATTTATTCATTTAAATTCATATAAAGTATATCGATCGTCCGGTTCATTAGTCAGACATCTCCAAATACTATGATTTGAGATAATGAGGAAAATAATATTTGAATGCTCTCCGTAAATTAGATATTATTTACACGTGTCTGTGTTTTACATATTAAATATGATATGAAAAAATACCGGGAGGCACAACGGTCTAGTTCTGGCATATTAATATGACTTTTTTCTGCATTATAATTTATTGTGTTGTTTTTAATTGTAATCCGAGTATTGTACCAAATAGAAGATACCATTTTACATATAACTGCATACTCGACTCATGTTTAGATTTTTCAGATAATTCTGACTAATCAACGAGTTTTAGATATTTTCTAAATTAAATTCTACTTTAAAATCCACCATTCGGAAACGTTGCTTAAAATTACTTTAGCCGTGTTTGGTGTCTGAATAGCTGGATAATCTTCCCTTTCTCCTTCCCTTCCTCACTTCTTCAGCCTCACAAAATACTCCAATTGGAAATGCCATGGTCTCCATGTCTCCAGATGGCCCAGCAGCGCGGTAACGCGCGAGACAGAGAACGTATCACTAACGTGTTCATTTAAAAACATTTTTTTATATAAAAGAAACTATCAGCGGAGAGTAAAACATAAAAAAAAAATTTCCGTATTATATCCTCAGTAAACGCTGGTTAAAATCCTTCGGGTTCGTTCTGTTACACCTTGTATATGTATGTAGATATGCCTTATATATTTTTTACAATACCATCGAAACCAAAAAATAAATCATTGTATCACTTTAAAAACCTGCACTAACTAGGCTTTCTTAAATTTAAAGCATAGGTACTTTTTTTTTTTTTTTGTATTTCTTGGGCATTAACTATGTAACAATTTCTAGACATTTTGTTTTGAAGAGTTTTAATTTTCAATGTACTATCGTTACTTAAATTTTAATTTTTATGCTACCGGTTTCGACACATCCGTGTCATTCACTAGCAAACTTAAAACTACCACTTTTTTTTTTTTTTAAAGAAAGACAATCATTCCCGGGTTACGAATAACCCAACAACATTTGAAAATCTCCTACTACCACCACACTAAGCGGAAGATGTTGCTTGTGTTGTGATGGAGGACTTAGCCAGCCGAGGAATCGAACACGGAACGCCGGGGTGGGACCCAAACGCAATGCCCACTCAACCACTGACCGGTCTGTCAATACTTAGTCAATACTGAAAAAAATTGCAAATGGATTTACTACAGTCTTGTTTAGAACCGTAATTACCTCGCGTAGTGATGCACTCTGAATGGAAAGTGTAGCGACCTAGCTTACACAAATACTCAAATCTTAACAGCCTTGGTGCACTTTATAAATAAGCCCAATCAAGAGTATTATGCAAAAACACACACAAAATAAATAAGTTGAACCTTTTTAGACTTGTTCTTTATATTGCTTGCATGGGGACATCACCGAGATGACTCTTGTTGTCTATTTAGAGTAGGGGGTGGGGTTTGAAGGCACTGAAATAATATATGGACCAATTTTTTGAAGTTTTTTTTTGTTTCTTAGTTATATGAAAATAATAAATTATACAATGGAGCCACCGGAAGAAGTCGGTCCATTTCGCTGTCAGCATCTTAAATAAGACGGGAGTGCGGGGATTTGACCAAGAGGTCTCTTGCCTCGCCTTGGAACAGGTGCAAAATAAAAGCCAATAACACATTACGACGGACCCAAAGACGGTAGCACATTTTTTCGCAAACAAATCAAGATTCGCTCCTTGCTGAGTACAGACTGCTTCGGGAATTACTGATACCTAATAATAATTATTATTTTTTTTTTAGTTGACAAACATTTTTTAGTGATCTAATATATATAATGCCCAGTGGCGATCAATGACTTTTCAGTGAGCTAGAGTGCTAATATTGAAAAAAATACGACATTATTGATGTTTTTGTAGCTGAAATTTTTTTTTTCATTTTTTAAATTTCAAATTTTTTTAATAAAATTTTTCAGGATTCTTTTAGTTCAGGGATGCGCCGCATTCACAATTTATTTCTTAATAGATATTTTTCAATCTTACGACTCTAGCTCACTGAAAAGTCACGCAACGCTCATGATATCATTATTTTTGTTTTACAGGAAATATTGGAATCTGCCATCCCAGAATCTTATACATATATTTATTTTTTAAAAAATCCACACAGGAGGCCTGAGGAAAATAATTTTTCTCAGGGCCTATGTCATATTTGGGGATGCCAGATGGATTGTCTTTTGGAGAAGAGGAGTGAGTAAACATGGGTCTTGAAGAGATCCATTTTATAAGAGGAAGGAAACTGAGGCCGGCAAATCGTTCCACAGCCGAGCAATAGAAATGACCTGTTCTCGTGTGACAAACTTAATACGCGCGTTTACCATTGTAATACCGGTAGAACAAGGTCAGCATACCTACCTGACGCCTGTGTTCTGTAAGATTGCAATAAGTAAAATAAGTTAGGGAAATCTATCAAACGGAGCCCCTGCGCCTGAGCTGGTCACTTAGTCACTAGGTCACTTCCCAACATAAGCATGTTGGAATGATTGATTCCATTGAAGGATACTAAATTGTCATTTCGATGCCTTTTAGACGTAATTTCTTCATTCAATTCAACAAGATTATTCTTACTCCAAGAGAAAACCCTCTCTGGGTAACCGTCCATTATCTGCTTCAAAGCCCTTCGAGCTGTTGGAGTGTGTGTTTCCTATGCGGGTTCATCAAACAAAAAGCTTTCACGCACTGTGACATCCGCGTAACAATGAATTATTGGTGCACACAACAAAAGGTCATTGATATGCAACAAAAACAAAATCGGAGACTTTGTAAGAAGTCAGTTTGTTGACATCGGTGCACAACCCGGTCAAAGGTCTTGGAAATGTCCAGTGCAACCGTTTGGGACTCGCAACGTTCCAGGCATCGCTCCCAAACATGCGTCACATATGCGGAAGGTCACAATGCGACAGTTCCATCACCTTGGACAAAACAACTGTGATCGTAATGTGGAGATAGTTGGCTGGGGTTGGAGCGGTCGCTCTATTTTGGAATAGGATGGGAGATCGCTTTTTTTAACCAGAGGGTTTACAGAACCAGTCTTCATGGACATCTTAAAAAGCTTCGTCAAAATTGAAGCTATTTCTGCAATACCAAGTAGGTATTCCATCAGGCCCGCTAGCTTTTTTAAGAAGAACATTATATTATAAAAAGTAAGGTTTTAAGAGTAAGTATTCTTACACCACGCGGAGAAAAATGTTATTCTAAAATACGATCATTTTATTCGTAAAAACGGTTAAAAACGGGACTGAAGTTCTTAAGAACAATTTAACAGGGTTTCAATGTTTATTGGCGGGAACATGTTAGAATAATTTGTACATAATTTCGTACTTATACCAACAAATTATTCTTACATTTTCCCGCCAATAAACATTGAAACACTGGTAATTGGTTCGTAAGAACTTCAGTCCCGTTTTTAACCGTTTTTACGAATAAAATGATCGTATTTTAGAATAACATTTTTCTCCTGCAGGACACTTATTCCCTTGTTGGTCCCACGCAGCCTGATGATAGGACGAATCTTTATCAACCGTAAAATTGATCATTTTAAACCGCGACATAATAAAATCTTATTGACTCCAGGTGTGGAATTATTATTCCCTCACCACATTTCAGTTTTTTCTGGTCACCGTGTCACATAAGCAACACCGTCAAAAGATGCCGCCGTTTTACTTGAAACTGAATTTCAAAGATTATATTTATGTATTTGATAGAACCGCTGGAGAACGAAAATCTGATCTCAAAAGGGCACCTCATGTTTTTTTGATAATTTACTGTAAAGGTTTTTCTTAGTGTTTATGTGTGCCACTCAATTACGTAAACATGTGTTTCCTTCGAAAAGTTTTACATCCCTCCGTATTTTGTTAAGAGACTTGTGAAAAAAAAACATATTAGTATATGCAATTTTTCAAACACCTTTTTTAATTCTGTATGCCTTTGATATTGTTTTTAGATGCTTGACATGCCTGTTGATTTATGAAGGTTTCGAATTATCGATCCTACATCTTCTAAGGGCAAAACAGCAGCCGTTATTTATATAGTAAATTACAGCCAAAAACCTTTAATTTCAATTTTTACGACTCGTGAGATCCATCTCAGCTATTTCCTGTAAAGATTTTTATGAGTTAAGATGAAACCTGGTGGTGGATAAATTTTTAAAATATATTTTACTAAATTGTTGCTCTTACTCCACCGGATATTGAGCGAAAGGGACAATGCACCTCGGGCTACTAATACCTAACTAAAATCGAGGTTTTTTATTCCCCACTTTTCTCCTCCAAAAGTGGATTGATTTTTAATTTTTTTTTACCAACTACATAAAAAAAAACTACTCTATGTCTGTACGTTTTGCTTTTTTAAAAACATTCTCTAGTTTGTATACTGAACGTCTTTTGACGGCGTTTAAACCAGTCAATTTTATTGATTTTTGGAAGGTCATAACTTCTATAAAAAGTGCCTTTAAAAAAAAACAAAAAGTATAAACACGCTAGTAGTTGATATCTATTTTATGTAAAAACAATATTTTTTCTGGGGTTACAATCCAGAGAGATAAATAGGGAATATGTTTGTATGGAAAAATCACCGCCGGGTATCCCCTTAACTAACTCACTCCATCGCGCCGTTTCCCCGTTGGGGTAGATAGAGAGGACGGACCGCCAAACAACTCGATTTTGGTCACAGATCACACACCCTGCTTGAGCCACATTCATTCATTATTCATTGGCGGCACTTTTTAGAAGATTTTCTTTGGCTAGATAAATACGACCTCATTACAAGCTCAAAAATATTCTAACCCAATTTTTTTTTCGTGTACTACCAAAAAAACGTGCTTTTAAAAAAATGTCTCTAAAATTTGGTAAAAAAAACACACAAAAAAATTTGATATAAGTTCCTCATTCTTGAAATAAGGTTTAATAAACTCTTTATTGGTATCTACATTCCGTACTAATTTATCGACAAATACTCTATGACTTCTGTGAAAATCAATTTTATGTAAGTGAGTTCCTAAAAAACTTACAGGGAAACAGTAAAAAAATTGACCGCAAAAGTTTCAACGAAATTTGTCATTGACTACCAAAAAGAACACGGTAGCAGGATGAATCTGGTATTGTAATTTGTGAACTTAAATCCATCGTGGTTCAGTGGCCAGGAAAATGACCACAGGCACGTCTCTGTTGGTTCAATTAAAGAACTATCGTATAAAACACTGGACACCACTTATCCACATATATATCTTTGATGTCCACCGCCAGGTAGCCGTGCGATAGAACTAGCAATTCGTGTGAACTTCCCGTAAGAAATTTAACCGCAAAATTACAGCAAAGTTCGATGTTCGTCCACGCGTTTCGTGTAGAGATCATTGATGCGGATCCTTAAAAAACTCTGAAAAATATGTAGGTATTCTTAAAAAAACTACTGTAGTTCTGTGAACAATGGACGTCTTGTCGAAACATATGTTTCTAATTATTTCTTATTTAATATATCAAAGCCTAAATTTCCTATGAAATAACGAGATTTGTACGTAATTACTTAAATACCTACCTACTTAATTATGGACCTTATTGTTTATGTATTTGTTTTTTGTTTCACACAAGGAATCATGCAACTTGTCCAAAGAAACGTCACTATCTCAAAGACAACTATTTTTTCAAACTTCCCTCAGCCAGGTGGGTACATGGAGAAAAATGTTATTCGAAAAAACGATAATTTTTATAGTAAAAACGGTTAAAAACGGGACTAAAGTTCTTACGAACAAATTAACAGGATTTCAATGTTTATTGGCGGGAACATGTAATAATAATTTGTTGGTATACGTAATTTCGTACGTATACCAAAAAATTATTCTTACATTTCGCCAATAAACATTGAACACTGTTAATTTGTTCGTAAGAACTTCAGTCCCGTTTTTAACCGTTTTTACTATTAAAATGATCGTTTTTTCGAATAACATTTTTCTCCGTGCACCATAATATTTTTTTTTTCAATATTATGACATACCTGCTTGAAGAAAGTTAATAATGACGAATAAGAAAGTCCAAATAAACACGAATATTTCTCATTTAAAAATATAATCTTCACTGAATCATTAAAACGGCCTCCATCTTGAACCGGAAACGGAACATGCTAACAAATTTACAGACAGACAAAATGCAAAACGGTCAAACACAGAAATCAAGAATTACTTACTTTGGTTTTCTTTCCTCTGAATTTAGGTACATCACAAATATAAGGAAACGTAGAAGCTATTATTTTCATATGCAATCATTTTTTTACTAAAATAGATATGATTACTGTCGATACAAAATATTTCTGAGAAAACTTCGACTTCTGTGACAACCTAATAACTTCGATGATGCGAATTTTTCTATTTGCTTCTGAGAATAATGAAACCTTCCACAGAAAATACGCAAGTGTGATTTGATTCGTGAAAAACTAAAATTATCAGTCAATAAACCGAGATTTTTTTACATTCTACGAATCGGTCAAATCAAAAAGATGGAAATTTTCAGATTGCTTGTTTGTTTTCAATTATGAACGTAAAAGGTATTGTAATTCAATTAACCAAAAAAATATGATGAATGTTTTTTTACGGATAGTATAGATATTTCTAAGCTATGTTAGCCTCTCAGGAGCTGGGCGTACAAAACTGCTAACTATGTACAAATCTGTGCAGAAATAAGCAGTCCTTTTGATAAATTCCATTATCTTAACAAGTGGAACGCAATCTTAAGAATACAGGCGTCAGTTAGGTAGCTGTCCTTGTTCTACCGGTATTACAATGGAAAATGCTGCGAGGAACTAGCGTAAGAAATATGAATATAATGTAAACCTTAGAAATATGTATATCATAAAACACTTTGTAAAATGAAGATGCACTTAATCAGAATTGTTTGTATTAGGTATATTGTTGCATTTTTTTTTATTATGGTCCTGTATCTAAATGTCGTTATTTTATTGGTCTATGACATAAACATACTTATTCACTGTCATATATAAATGTATAGACTGTTTATAACGCAAATAAATAAAATAAAATAAAATAATTGTTCCCTTCGGCATCGGCCTATAGTCGGGAAACTAGCCAAATGCGCGCACAACATATGTACAGTGTTGACATTTGTCACACGAGAACGGGGCGCTTCTACAACTCGTTATTGAGTTCAACAGCTCGACTATGGGAGGATTTACCGGCCTCTGTGTTTCCTTCCTCCTACAACACCATCACTCCTTTCTCTCCTCAAAATACCATCCAAACAGCATTTTCAAATATGACATGGGCCCTGAGTGAAGCTAATGTAAAAAAAATCTTTTTTTTAAATAATTGAATTTTTACGCCCTTGTTCTACTAAATTGACCATAAAAAGAAAAAATATCATTAGATACTAAATGTATGAAGATACATAATAAACGGAAATTTTATTGCATCTTTTTTTTTTTTTTACATTAGGTCCACGCAGGTGCCTTGAGGAAAATAATTTCCCTCAGGGCCTATGTCATCTTTGGGGATGCTGTGTGGAGGGTATTTTTAAGGAAAGGAAGGAGAGGAAGTTCTGGGAATGAAAAATGTACGAGGGTTGGGTAGGAATCTGGCGTTCAGTGTGTCTAGATCATCCGCCGCCAAGACCTAGACAATGAACCCCGTGAACCCGGGCACCCCTGCTAAGTCACCAAACGTAGCGAACCACTTGGGGTGACCTATGGCAGAGGTGTTGGTTATCCAATAAATGGTTCCCGGGGCGGTGGTACCCATTCCCGCCTCCCAAATTGAACTATATTTGTAGTGAAGTTGTTTACTTTAACCCTGTAGTTTATGTATTTATTTATTTACTGTAGTTATCGATATAAATAATTAATCCTTTAAATCTTACGCACTAATCAACTGATGAATAAACATGAAGTGGAATAATCAATTTTATTATGTCTACAAACCAGCAATCAACTCTGAAATATGTGGTCATTATACTAACTGGAACCACGTAGCATACACACTGATGAAGCTTATCAGAGACGGTAATTAAAATACTTTAAAATCATTTGATCATTTTTGATAAATAGCCTGTAAAAGAAATATTAGTAGATGAATCGGAGGAATGCTGAAAAGCTAGTTTCATCTGCATGGGTACTAGCTTTTGTAACCGATTACCTAGAAGTTACATAGCACACGGAGAAAATTTTTATTCTAAAATACGATTATTTTATTCGTAAAAACGGTTAAAAACGGGACTGAAGTTCTTACGAACAAATTAACAGTTTTTCCATGTTTATTGGCGGGAAAATGTAAGAATAATTTGTTGGTATACGTAATTTCGTACGTACAGTAACAGATTATTCTTACATTTTCCCGCCAATCAACATTGAAATACTGTTAATTTGTTCGTAAGAACTTCAGTCCCGTTTTTGACCGTTTTTACGAATAAAATGATCGTATTTTAGAATAACATTTTTCTCCGTGTACAAGCGTTACATAATAAATCGGTATAAATGAACAATCACATCAATAGTATAGATACAGGTAAGTATGTAAGGTATTAAGATTGCAAGATTTTAAGTCCTAATGAAATCTAGCAATACAAGGCCTTATTAGGGCATCAATAAGTCATCTGTATCCATTACCCAATTTCTTTGATTATATTTGAACTTATTAAATCAGACCAGTCAGTGGCTGAGTTGGCATCGCGTTTGGGTCCCACCCAGGCATCGCGTGTTCAATTTCTCGGCTGGCCTCCATCAGAACACAAGCAAAATTTTCAGCTTCCACTGTGGCGGTAGTAGGAATATTTCAAATATTGTCAAGTTATTCGTAACCAGGAAATGTTTATCTATCTTTTAAAAAAAAAAAATTATAAATGGTATTATTTTTAATTGTCATGGGTGATTTTATTTATTAAATAGTTCAGGTACAATATATTTAAGAGTTCAAAAAACTAATTTCATAAATTGTATACTTCGAATTATTGAATAGCTCCAAATAAAATCAGAATTTCAGCTCAAAAATTACGTTGAGATATAAGTTACTCAAATTTCTTTAAAAAATCTTTTAAAAAATGTGATAACTAAACAATGTAAACCACATCATTTTGCAAATCAAAACATTTCCCTGTTATTAGCCCATAAAATATCTCTAAAAGAGAAATTAATTTACGTTAAGACAGTATTACAAGAGAATACCCCAAAAAAATAGTCCTTTTTAAATCAAATTCTAGCCGTTTCGACTCTTTTTTAGAAAATACGCAAGCAAAGTTAAAATAAGCACACAGTTTGACTTTAAAAAATAATATTGATAAAAAAATAATTTAATTTACTATTCTTAACCGATCAATCAGTCAATACCAAGATTTCCCCGTGTAGGTTAACGCAAAAGCACTTGAATATTATCACTAAAGTATTCAAGAATTTCACTTATCTTCATTTCACCTACTTATTTATTATGCTACCCACTGTCATAAAATAAAATTTCATACATTTAATCTCACATACCAAACTAAATCTTAAATTTATTTAACATCGAAAATAGAACATAAATTTAAAAAAGCCTCCTAAATTTGAATAAAAATCTGTAGCCCTGATAATTTATTCAAAATTTAAAACAGTTAGCCGTTGGCTTTTAGGGGATTACATTCCTTCCGTTCATTTTGCGAAAGAGCTGTTCCAAAGGGATAAGAAATGGTGAAAATCGGGCAAAACAAATCGATTGGACTTAGAAATGGCAGCAGAAACTGTGACCTGAGTGATGCTTGCTCCCAACCGGCATTGCGAAACCTTCCAGGAGTTTCATAACGGACATTCACCACTGAAATAATATTTTTCTCTTAGAAATTTCATCAAAAACTGTTTTTTTAAATGTTTTTTTTCTCCCACCGCACAATTTTGAGCAAATTATTTTTTTCAATATGTAGAAAAAAAAGTGGTAATTTTCGACATATCCTTATAAGATTAGATATAAACCAAGTTTAACTTTTTTGATAAATCTAACGTATAAGGATATAACCAAATTATTAATTAACTAAGGATTATTAATTAAGGATTAAATAAAAATTTAAGGCGGACGAGATGCTGATTTTCGTATTACATTTATGTGAATACCGCATAAGAGTCTCAAATGCTCCCAACCGCCTGGAGCCAGTGAGACTATGGCATCTACAATTGGCGTATGTTGTGATATTGAAAGTAAGTGAGGAAGAGAAGGAGATGAGGAAGAAGTAGGTAAAAGAAGTACCTGGCTATTCAGATCTAGTGATCAAACTCGGCTAAAGCCATTTTAAACAGCGTTTCAATTTTATCAATCAAATACAAATCAAATAAAATTTACTTGCGCATGCCGGAATAAGTACCAGCAGCAACCGCATCGCCAGTCAAGAGTCTTGCCCCTCAACCACGGAGAGCGACATTACTTACATTTGAACAAGGCTACGTCACAGCTAGAAAGGGGTTTTTATTTCAATTCTGTCATATTTAGAATTAAAATTAGTTTTTTTATCGTGTTAATTACCATAGTCCCTAATCGATTTCCATATTTCGTAATTTTCTCACTAAAAATGTAAATGCAATTTTTGATTCGCGTGCTAAATGTTTAGCATCGCTGGACTGGGTCGCTTGATTGGTCACCTGATTGATGCAATACGGAAGGGCACATCCATCTAGACGTATTTTTCTCAGAGAGCTGCCAGGGTTTGTTAAACTTTTGAGATTTAGAAGAAAAAACTTTGAAGCATATGCAGATTAACCTTTGTTAAACAGGAGCTGGGTCTCTTCCTTCAATATTATCGTCTTCTGCGCCAACAATCTTACAACAAATGACTCACAACATCGTCAATAGGGGGGTGACCTTACACACAGATTCAATGTTCTTGTTTTCCATGGTCGATGGAAAACACGACAACACCCGGGTGAAGCGGGGAAGGCAGAGGAGGGATTAGAGGGATTCTATACAGCCGCGCGGTGCGCTCTTGACATATGGCATTTGTTTTTGAGGTTATGTACAATGAGCGTACGTTTTAGGTCTGATAGAAATCATTGTATCTCCATTATTATCATGGTTAGAAATATGATACAAGCGGTGTTAGAAAGAGAAAATATCGGGCATTATTTTGAAATTTATAAGTTAACCGCAAACTAATTAAAATGTACGTATTTATCAATCCAAAGTTTCCGTCCGCAATTTGGAAATCAATTATGAAACTTTGAGAATTTTTTATTAATTATTTTTACATCAAACGACTAAAAAGTGAGGTGACAATAACGTTTATAATACATTTTTCTAATAAAGTATGTACTTGTGTGTTTTTATTTCTTTTCATTAACAGTAATTTTAGTTAGAAAAAACCTAAGGTGAGTCATTTTTAAAATGTTTGCACGTAAAATGTTTATATTTCAAATATTTTATGTTTATTTTGAATTAAAAAAAAAAATTGAAAGCGTATTTCATCACCTTTCTAAAACAGTTTTTAGATTTCGGATACATTCAGAAATATTCAATTTATTTGGATTTTATTGCAATACGGCAATTTCGAGCTCTGTAAAAATATTATAGTCGACGCGTCATGTCTTGTAGCCACGCCCACATCGGTGTTTATTGAATCTGTGGTTAGGTACCACGCTCCAATGTACAAACAAACGCAAGAGACAACAATTGGAAAAAAAACAAAAAAAAATGTTCACGTTTTGAAGGCGTTTTTGAACCTTTTGTTGAAGCTGGAGATCATACTAGAGAGATACAAACTTGATATATGTATTACGAGTAGGGCGGCGTAATTACTATGAATTTTATTTGATTTTGGTTCTGTATTAATTTTAAATGAAAATGTTCAACTTTGACATAGTATAGTGAAAGATACTTAAAAATTCTGCATAAAAAACAAACGTATTTAGAATTGGAATTGACGTTTCTATATTTCAGACTAGCGATAACGTACCTGAAATATGTAGATATTTGTATTTTGTTTAAATTTATTACGGTTAATCTTGTTAAGTCAAATAAGATTTCCTGGTTTTTCAAAGGTCTGCAGTTTTTCTATGTGGATTTACTATCATAATATCCTGTGATTATTCACGGGTCTGCGCTGCTACAAATATAATAAAAGAGAACGCGCGCCCCATTTTGGAAATGTTGCGGTCTGGACATCTTCCATCTCACTTGTGTGACATTTGAGTTTTGAAAATCGAATTTATATCCCCCACTAAAAGGGATTCCGACCACCAAAATAAATTCCCAAATCTCTATACGGTGCGGGCGCGGCCTATCCCCTTGCGTCCTTTGCGCCAAGACCGGCCGCAACTAAATTGATTTTCCAATCCAGATTGATCTCTTACGGAATCTGGGAAAGGAAGAAAAGTACTTTACATTTAGACTGAATGATGCGCACTTCTCGATCATATTATTAAATGCAATCTACTCGTGTTATGTGGATTTTTTTTTTTAGACAATTCCTCACAAGAGTCCCAACTGCTCCCGTCTGGAGCCAGTGAGACTATGGCATCCCCAATTGGGGTATGTTGTGAGGCTGAAGGTAAGTGTGGAAAGGAGGGAGGTGAGGAAGAGGAAGGAGGTAAAGTGCCTGGCTATTCAGATCTAGTCGCTTAACACGGCTAAAGCCGTTATTAAGCAACGTTTCAATTCTGAATGGTGGTCTTACACCAGGGCGATACTGAGAGTATCTTCCACTTTGGAACGTGTCGCAAATATAACATATATTATATTTATTAATTAATTGTAAAATAACACAAATTAATCAAATAAAATTTATTAGCGCACGCCGGGTTCGAACCCGCGACCTTCCAATTGGGAGTCAAGAGTCTTACCACTCGACCACGGACGGCCGTCAATTGAAATACCTACTCAATTTAAATTTTTGACATATTATGTTTGGCCTTCTGAATATTGATCACATATCCAATTACACTAGACCTTCTACGAAGTTATATAGCAATTTGCAAATTACATCAAAAAATTTGTATGCACTGCAGGTACACAAAAAACTTTTTTTAATTTTTTTTTTTTTTTGTTAGATACATTTGATTTATAGATTTATATTACAAACCAATTTGTTTTATAAGATTAAATAAAGAGAAATATCAAAAAGTTATAACGTTAAAAGTTAAAATAAACGGATTTAATTAAACAATATAGGCAAAGCTAGTTCGGGAGTATAGTTGTTTTGTTTTATAAAGCAGTTAAAATTTACTTATGTTCATGTTGCTTTTATTTCAATATTCGTTTACACAATTGTAGAAATTAAAAAAATAATTAATCCGTACTTACAGAATGACAATTCAAAATCAGGTTAATTAGATATTAGGAATGTGAGATTAAATAAAATTACAGAAGCTACCGCAGGTAAATATTTACATCATTGGTTATCCAAGTTAATGTTACATTTTAATACATGCTGAAAGACGATATTTTTTTTACATTTAAGAGGTAGAAAAACACCAGAAATATTTGACTTCTTACCTCTTGAAAACTCCGCATATTTTTGGTGTTATCTGCGCGAGAAAAGTAGCGCCAAATTTTTTTATTTTTTATTAATAATTTTAGAAGAACGAAAAAAAGTTAGTCAATCAATCGAGTCAAAAATAATTTAGATCACAAAGGGGTATTTTTTAAAAGTTGTTTCTTATAAAACATCATATTTCTCTTAAGAAAAAACGAATTATTTAGTACTTTGACTTTATATTTTTTGTAACGTAATTAATAATTTTATTTTAATTCCATTAATTTAAACGTGTAGGAAAAGCTTCAGTGTATTCATAATATATATTTTTTTAATTCATAATGTAAGCCGATTTGTAGAAAACAGAAATTTAAATAGTGATTTGGCGTATAACTTCATCTTAATTTCTATGGTCTTATAAAATGAATTTAAAATTTTTGGTGTAATGAAAAAGCATGTCTCTGCGCAAGCCTAGTTTTTTGTTGTTTATTCTATTGCTAGAACGAATTCCGTTTTTGTAAAAATAAAAATTCGAGAAAATATGTACATATAAATTATATATGTATGTAACATCAAACCATGTCCAAAGAATCTGGCTTATTTCAGTAACATACATTTTTTTTTATTATTATTTAAAATACATATAGGTACATAAGATTTAGAAAATAAATACAGTTGGTTCTTAAAAGCAATTTACAAATAGATTTTTTTTTAACAAACTACTCAACTCAGCGGAGAAAAAATTTCTTGTGTTTGAGTTGGGGAGTAATAAAGCCTTTAAATAAAAAAGTTAAGAAATTATAATGTTTGAAGTAGAAAGATATATTATATACATGTTGTCATACCGTCGGTTTTAAGAGTATAAGGGTATAAGTAACATTTTTGCCAAGTTGAGTTTTTTATATTTTAAAGAAGAGTTTCAAATCCAAATTTAAAAATACGTATAAATGATATAAACCATTCAGTGCGCATACACTTTACAAACGTACGCACATATACACTACACATCACCCGGTAATTACAAAGAAACATATTATCATAGGTACCCACCATGAAATATCATTTAATATCTGTCAACTGTCTCATCATTGTAACCAATGTACTGTTTTTTATGTAATATAAAATAAATAAATAAAATAAAAAAATAATTATTTTTAAAAATTATTATTTACAATACATATAGGTACATAAGATTTAGAAAATAAATACAGTTGGTTCTTAAAAGCAATTTACAAATAGATTTTTTTTAACAAACTACTCAACTCAGCGGAGAAAAAATTTCTGGTGTTTGATTTGGGGAGTAATAAAGCCTTTAAATAAAAAAAGTTAAGAAATTATAATGTTTGAAGTAGAAAGATATATTATATACATATTGTCATACCGTCGGTTTTAAGAGTATAAAGGTATAAGTAACATTTTTGCCAAATTGAGTTTTTTATATTTTAAAGAAGAGTTTCAAATTCAAATTTAAAAAGACATATAAATGATATAAACCATTCAATGCGCATACACTTCTGACACCTACAAACATACACACATATACACTACACATCACCAGGTAATTACAAATAAGACATTCAAAGAAACATATTATCATAGGTACCCACCATGAAATATCAACTGTCTCATCATTGTAACCAATGTACTGTTTTTTATGTAATATAAAATAAATAAATACAACATAAAAATAACTAAGTGTTATTTACAATGTCCTTTTTCATGGATCTATAGAAATATTTTGACCAGGTTTTGTAAGTCGTAAAAACACTTCACACAGCCTAATTTTGGTCATAAAGCAATGCACGCCTCTGGTATTTTTGTTCCTACTATCTTTGTGCTCCGATTTCGTCCACCTCAATTCAAATCCCTATTATATCCCATCCTTTCCCTACTTGAAGACAATTCGTATTTATTTCTATTTTAAAAACATTCCCACTACACGGAAAAACGAAACATACACTCCTCCACGAATTTAGAAAGGTTTGAACAAATTTCCTTGGAGCGAAATAAGATTTCCTTTATACAAGCATGAATACAAATTGATAAATAAATAAAATAATACTTGAAGTTCTCATATTCAGAGCATCATGACGAGACCAACGGTAGCATAATAAATAAATACAGATAACTATAACACAAGCATTGCCATAAATTTGTTTTGAGACTAAAGGTTTGATGTCATTGAATGTCGCGGAAAAGAAGAATAAAACTAACTTAAGTATAAATTTAATTATCTTTTTTTTTTTTTTTTTATTATTTATTAACCAAAAAAATACATGTTATGTACATTCTTTTAGGTATATGCCACCTCACTAGGCTGAGCCTGTTCCGAGGTGGCATGGTATCTGATTCACTCGATCGTGCCATGTCTTCCTCGGGCGTCTCCGACTTCTTCTACCATTCACATTTGCGCCTTATATTCTCCTAGGACAATAAAATGATATACAAAAGAAAATCAAGATAACATTGCATAAATATTTAATTCATGTGTTAACACTAGACCTCACATATTAACTATATTCCATTGGACACCATGAAACAGGCAGTCGCCTAGTGTGGTGATTTAATGTATCATATATGTATTAAAATGTCTTAGGGGGTTTGTCACCATCCTCCCAATAGCTTATAATATTTGGCTAATTTATACAGCGCCGTTTTCGTGAAAAATCACCCCAAGGGCGCTGTGCTATCTACACTAATAACGAATATTTTCGATTTACGATTTAAGGTTTATTTATTTATTATGTTGGAGTTCGGTACTCGAACCTATGAATAGTGGCTACGAGTATATATTGGATAAGTTGGCGGAGTTTTCTAACCATTGTGAGTATTTTATTTTTAATAATATTCGTTATTAGTGTGTAGATAAGCTATTGAGAGGATGGTGAGAAACCCCTTAAAGTGTTATCATGTATTCTATAAATAAATAAAAATAAATAAATAACATCTAAAATGAAGAAAATCAGTGCAGTTATTTTTTCGTCTTATTATCTTTTTGCGATTTATTATGGTATTTTAGAAAGGTGAAATTCTAGTTAGCATCTCACAGATTATACATGAAATATAACTATGCGTGTTTATGGTTGAAAATTCCTTAGATACATGAAAATTATTGGTTGAGTAGTATTTTCCCCGAAGGAAATTTCCCCAGATGTAATAATATCACTGCGGAATATCTCCCGAGAGAGAGAGAACAGAGAAGTGTTAGTAGCAGAGCAGATACTATGTAGGTAGAGTTGAGTATAGTGTAGGAGGAACGAGAACGAGGTATGAGGTACGAGCGTGCCCGCTGCCTGCTGCCTGCTGCCTGCTGCCTACGAGGAGAAGAGAAGGACAAGGGGAAGCGGCCAGGCGGCGAGATCAAACGCTCTTGAATAACGTAATAATAATAATTATTACTACAGATCACCGGAGATCAAAGTCGGCCGACAAAGCCACCTCGCCGCCACGGGCCTTTTTTCCAAATCACTTCTGTCTAACCTCCTCTAAATGGTGTAAGCTACCAACCACCGACAGAACTATACTACGACTACTGGGGCACCGTCAAATATATTACATATCTTTATCTACTAATCACAAGGTTGTGTAATTATTGTACAATCTAATTATATATCGATGGCTTAAACTTAATAAATTTTGTGGTCTTTGGAAATAACCTGATTAATGCGAAAGCCAATTAATCCAAAATGGTTTGTACGAGTATGTTAAGATCTGTTGTCATGATTTGAACAAACTAACGGTTATAATATTATCATCAATTGATGATGGTGTTTGCAAAACTAATTACATACATTGTCACGATTTTACCAATCGGACATAAATGCTCAAATGAAAATATGATCAAAATGCTGCAAAAGGCTATTTTCAAACACAACCGAATTGTATCTCCACTTTTTGTGGAGATACAATTAGCTCCTAAAATTAAGATCCCAAATTTGTGAGCATGTGTTAAGATATTTTGTCTCTAAGTCACACCACTCCAAAGATTTTTACATATTTTCAAACGTTACAAACCAATTTTACCGAGAGATTCTCATTTTTCACTTTGTCATCTCGAAGTAATTGTTATTGGAGATCCAATAACATCGATATCTGTTTGTCACACGATCTTAGAGTAATGAGCGACTCTAAATCTCTTTAAAAAGCTTAATTGCCGTAAAGATCTCGTTAGCACCTAAATTTAACTATATCACAAATCACAAGTTTGAAACTTGAAGGAATAAAAACTGCCACTTGTAACTGCTGTTAAACGACGAGTACATGTATACATAAATCATTAAATAGTTAGCAATTTTTAAGATAGTAGAAGAAAATGTGAATTCTAAACTTGTACCTATCTACCGATTTACGTATTTTCATCTACAGCACAATGCACAAGTCCTTGGATGTAGCTATTTCAGGTAAATCGAATGAAAATCTAAGTACGTTACAATTTTCATATTTTTTATTTTTCTTCATCCTTTTTGATATGCCTCTCAATATTCCTGAATAAATTGGATGTGCTTTAATCCCAATGACATCAGGCAGTGGGTATATTGTATGGTATTCACATTAAAAATGATATTACGACAGTAGGGATCATTACATTTCATCAAAAATCATGGCACGTAGCTAAATATTTCGAATAAAAGAACGTGCTAGGGAAAAAGTCTTGCGCAAGCTTCTTAGATCGTTTACAATAAGGTGTTTAGAATTTAGAAATATGGTATGGTAGTCTCCATACAGTTTACAGTTAAATAGTCTCCGTTACAAGAAACTCCATTAGAGGCAAACATATTTATTAGAAATTTTATAAATAAGTATTATTACGGGATCGTTATTAATTGCCAATTAAGCAAAATCCTCCAAAATCTTTAAACAGTCAAAAAGTTTGCGGAGTTGGAACATTCCCCATTCTTTTTTGTTCTTTTTTTTAAAATTTGTATTAAATTTTATTAAATATTTATATGTTTTTTTTAACAATAAATACCCGATTTTTACATTTTATACAGTGTTAAAATAGTAGATAAGATTAGCTAATAGCTTTTCCTCACCATAAAGAGACGAGGCTCTTGTGTTTGGTGAGGGAATTTTTGTTCAATTATATGTATGAAAGAAAATAATACAATATGGCAAAAACAAGTGATAATTAAGAAAATGCAAGATATATCAAAAACGGATTTCATTTTTTGAATGAAATAATAATAATAGTGAGATATGGACTCTTATAGTAGTTTTAGGTATTTTTTAAAATTTTTGCTGAAATTCCTGAATATTTTCGATAACTTTAAGATAATGGTAGTTTGTTATAATTTGTTTTTCCTAGAAAGAGACAAGTATTGTTGCAAAAGTGTGTCAAATGAACCTAACTACATTACAAAAAGGAAACATATATGTATAATATCGTGTAATGTAACTCATACAGAGGACCTATCTTAATTCAGTCGAAGTGAACTGTTGTTTGTTCGTTGGCGCTCTGCAGTCGTACTCGGGAATCATAAAATCTTTATTGATGTGAGTGTGCTAGGGCCCTGTTAGGCTAAAACTTTTGAAACATCTTCAAAGGTTATCTTTTTTTTAATTGACGAGTAATTTAGCTTATTTTGGAAAAATTAAAGCAGGTCGATTTGTTTCTAATTTGTTACTTGTTAAAATCGACTAATTCGATCATAATAGCCCTGTAGTTGGTGTGTTGTAGCTATAATATACACCTAAAAGCGATCTACGTAACTAGCAGTGCGCAGCTCGCAGCTCGGTGACCACGTGGGGATACTGACAATAAAAAGAAACGAATGAATTCAGGCTCCTACTGCGGTGTTCTTATTGAATAACCGTGAAATCTACGTTTATTTCATTCAATCAGATATCCGTGAATAAACCCAGATTCTAAAGCCGATTAACAATAGTCAAGCAGGTACGCGCTAACCGAACAAAATATTCCCAACAAATTATTCATATTATTTGTATTCCTGTGTGAATCGAATGTTTTCAACTATAAGTACACTCAATACTACAGAATATATAAAAAAAATAATAATTTTCGAAGTGAAATCTAATATCAAACTTTCCTTTAGTTTCCTACTTCCCTATACATCTTGAGTACCTATATGTCATTTGTAAATACAAAAAAAACTAAGCTGTACAACTCTTGGATTTACTATCGTAGTTTGAAAATAATTACATTTAATAACAAGGTAGTGATCAGCTTGAGTGATCATAGAACAACATCACATTCCTTTGTAAACTGTATTTCCTTAACGAATTTCTACGAATCTATTAATCGTTTTGTAATAGCTGCTCCGACGAATAAATATTTATCATCTCTTGTTCTTCCTATTCTGATACTTTATTTTATTTTTGATTGAGAATTGCTGATTCAACTAATCTAACTATTATTCGTTCGCGTTGTGTGCATTTCGATTCGATTTGTAGTAATTTTGTTTGTTTTCTTATTTTTAGATGTACTTCCTGTGGTTCCTATTATGCAGTACAACGGCGAAACATTTGCAAATGCCAGACACCTCAGACAACCAAAGATTACCGTCTTCATCATCATCTAAAACATCATTATATTCATCAGAATCAAATACGATTCCACTATCAAATTTAGGAAACAATTACGATATAGAAACAACATTCATTCCGCCATCATCAATAGACTCAGGGCGGAGAGAAAGAAATGAAAACTGGGACGAAGATAGTGAACTTCAAAGTGCGTTAAACAGTGGTCTTTCAGAAAGACAAAACGTTATTTACAGAAGACAAAGTGAATCTAATACTAGACAAGATGATTTGACTCTAGACGTGAGTGATTTGAATAAAAGACAAGACGTTTTGGGATTAGTGGAAAGTGAATTGTCCAAAAGACAAAATGACATTTCAAGTAATGGCACGCAGAGTAATGAGACGAGTACTGACGATTCTACGGAAAGAGATGCTGCTTCATCAGGGAACGAGAGAGGGTCAGATGATATGATTCCTTCATCTACTGTTGTCAGTATTGACTCGAATTCAATTCAGAAAGTGTCATCAGGAGAAATTGAAAAAAACGATGATTCTAGATCTCTTAAAAGAGTGTTTCTTAGCAATCGGACAATAGTTTGCAACGATGGATCTCAAGCCGGGTATGTATTTATTTCTCTTAATAAAATTGCAATTATCATGCACTCATTTTTTTCAGAAAGTATTAGACGCCATCAACAGCGTAGAAATCTCACACATTGTGAATAATTTTTACTTACAAATATGTTTCATTCAAAGGCGTAATAATAGAAGCCAGAGATTAAGTAAGTGTGCCAAACCAAATTATATTGTTAACTTGAGAGCTTTTTAAGTCTGTTGAAATGGTAATCAAATTCTTGGTCATTTTTTGTAATACTCCAAGATTCTTGAATTTTCTTAGAAGAATCCAAATAGAAGATCAGTAAATATTACAACAATGTTAAATATTATACGTACGAGTTCACGTGTACTTTCGTTTTGTGTTTTATTAACTCATCTACTTAATTTAGAAGATTATAAGCCAAATGTAAATATTAAATATTTCACGTTTCTCTTTGAAGCCAACATAAATCTAGTAATAAGGTTCTTTTCAGTTCTTGGTACGTCCGCACGCGAGGAGAAATGTTAACTCAGAGCCTGTTTAATTGTTTGCCCTATTACTACTGAAACTAAACGTATTTGATTTGAACTGGGTTTGTGGTTAATTTAGGGCCGTCTGTTTCATCAGAACTAAATTCAAATTTTAACCTTCAGTTATGGTATTGGAAGTTAAACATGACCACGCGCTGTTTCAAGCTTACTTGAGCTAACATAATAATATTTAGTGTGGCCATTCTAAAAAGCAGAATATACCTCGAAATCTTATGAAAAAACGCACCGCAATATTTTTTGGTGTGGCAACACCGTAAATTACATTTAAAAATCAGAAGAACTGTCAAAATATCTGGCTTTATATTGTTCCGCGCCGTAGGATCTGTTTATAGCTTTGTTCCGATAAAAATATTTGTATGAATATTTACAAATAAATAACGGTCTTTTTTTATAATGAATACCTCACAAGAGTCCAAACTGCTCCCGTTTGGAGCCAGAGTGACTATGGCATCCCCAATTGGGGTATGTTATGAGGCTGAAGGTAAGTGGGTAAGGGAAGGAGACGGGGAGGAGGAAGGTGGGGAAGTACCCGGCTATTCAGATCTAGTCATTTCGAGCAACGTTTCAATTCTGAATGGTGGTCTTACACCAGGGCGATACTAAGAGTATCTTCCACTCTGGAACGTGCCGCAAATATACTTTATATTATTTTAAAATAATTGATTATGAAATAACACAAATCAATTAAATAAAATTTATTTGCGCACGCCGGGTTCGAACCCGCAGTCTTCGGAATGGGAGTCCAACGCCCTACCGCTGGACTACGCCGGCCTTCTATTATAATATTTACGATATTATACGAAAAAATGTTATTAACTTTCCAGCAATTGTAACATCTCCTTGTATTTGATGTGTTACTAATTTACGCCCGATGCCGCGCCAAAAATTCGAGACCTTCCCAAAAAACTATAGTATTGACGCGGGGTCGAAATGTTTTTGGTGTTCACTGCATGGATGAGGAGTTCATCATCACCATCATCATCTATAATATTTATCATAGTTAGTAATCGATTTTGAAGCGCGATTTCAATTTCGTAGCTAGCGTTGAAACAGACGGCCCCTAGCGATTCACATGTAGATGGTATACATAATAATATAAATGCAGGAATTACCGTGTTTACCTATATTCCAAATGATTGTCTATCACGGTGGTGTAACGTAATACCCATTGAATGTATACATCATCTTCTTCTATAATATTTATCGTGATTAGTAATCGATTTCGTAGCTTCCTCCAACAGAGCTGAACCATACCTGAACAGAACTTTCAAATATGCCAATATGGCGGAGTAACTATAAATACGGAGTAGAATAACTGTCTGTTTTCGGAAAGTAAAAAATAAATGTTACTAACTAACTAACTAACCATCACGCCGTTTCCCCGCAGGGGTAGGCAGAGAGGACGGACCGCCAAACAACTCGGTCTTGGCACACACTCCTTGCCTCATTCACATTCATACATCTTCTCATACATACTCTTCTATTATTCTGACTTTTGACATGGCCCGACTCAAGTATCTGATTTACTTGATCGTGCCACGTCTTCCTTGGGCGTCCTCGGCTTCTTCTACCGTTCACATTCGCGTAATAAATTCTCTTTACACTCCTTTCTTCATTCATTCGCTCAACATGCCCAAACCATCTAAGCGTCCTATCTTAATCTTACTTACTACGCTCACATCAGCCTTGCATTCTTTTCGGATCTCCACTTTCCTCACACGTTCGTACATGGTTTTACCACACATACGCCTCAGGGATCTCATTTCTACAGCATTCAGTCTACTTTCATCCTTTCTCTGCCATTTCCACGCTTCGCTGCCATACATCAGGGTAGGTACCAGTACTCCATTGTGGACTGCTAGCTTCGCTTCTGTGGACAACTTTTTGTTGGCTCCAACGGCGTTCAATCCTCCATTAATGGAGTTACCTGCATTCACCTTTATTTCGATATCCCTATCAGCCTTCCCATCTCTCGTAAACATACTTCCCAAATATACAAACTCATCCACCTGCTCCAAGTATTCATCATTCACAACTATATTGCACACCGTTTTCTGACTCTCTCTTTCAAACACCATGACTTTAGACTTGCTTACATTCATCATTAATTCATTTTTCATACATACTTCGTTCATCCTAGACACGAGAGACTGCAGATCTTCTATACTGTTAGCAACCAGCACCGCATCATCAGCATACAACAGCAGGCAACATACTACATAAAAGTAGGAAACGTAAAACAAGCAGTCAAATTGATTGAAAAACGCAATTTGGTGAAATTTATCTTTAGTAACTGCTTTTAGTCTAACTTTAACTGTAACTAGCGTTGAAACAGAGAGCCTTTAGTAGTGGAAACATAGTTGACACATAGTTTACGTAATTTTTTGAATCTTTAGAATAACTTCTGTATGTTACCTAACATAATCAGAAGAGACACACCAACAATTTTGGTTAGTCTATGTCCAAACACCTTAACTCAATATTAATTAGATATTAAATAAACAATTTTATCACTTTGTTCCACTTGTTTATTTACACCAGGAGCGGTTTCGTTCTACTATGGAAATTTTCAGACTGGTCCAGTCTGAAAATGCCCGTAGTAGGACGAAACCGGTCCTGGTGTAAATAAACAAGTGAAACAAAGTGAAAAAATTGTTTAATTTCATATCAAATACAATGGAATTCCACCATGAATTAACAGTTAAAAAACTAGACTCATCAATATTAATTAATAAAAAAAATTTTATACGTTTTATCAGATTTTCATATTTTACCATCTCTATCAACCATTTTCAAATAAATTTCCAATTATAATGATGATGGTTTTCAAAATTTTCTTGAATGGTTATTTACTTCCAAAGCAGCGCATCTTTATATCCGCATATCTGAATATTGAAAAAATGGTAGCTAATTAATAGTCAATGAAGGAAGAGAACATCGTATATTTATTGTTTTTGTGTTTAATTCGTAGAACTCCATTTAATTTTTTTGAAATTTAATTTAAATTAAATATAATGATGTTTATTATTAAGTTCTGCAAGTGTTATTTTTTATTGTTGTGACAGCTGTTTCGGCTTACAAGGCCATTTTCAAACTGAGCTAAAAAAAAAAAAGAACATCGTATCATTGTTTAGAAATAATTATTTTCATTTTAATTTTAAAATATAGAAAATACTAAATTCGGGTGTGCGTGTGTCTTACGTTAAATTAACTCTGGTTCAATAAACTCAAATTTAATTTAAGTTAAAATTTATGTGCCGTTTTCAAAATTGTAACCGAATTTTCAAGAATTCAGACCCAGTCATTTTTCATAAATCTGCGCTAGTAATTTTATAAAATCGCCAATAACTTCACACAATTTGAACAATTCATCAAATATCGCAGTTAAAATTCAAGTTCTACGATAGTTCTATCTAACTTCTATTATATTCCATCATGATCCGGAGAGTAAGAAGAATATATTATGATGCAAGTGTGAATGGTATAAGAAGTAGGGGACGTCCGAGGAAGACATGGTACGATCAAGTTAATCAGATTCTTGAGTCGGGCCATGTCAAGAGTCAGAAAAATAGAAGAGTATGTATGATACGATGTATGAATGTGAATGAGGCTAAGAGTGTGTGCCAAGACCGAGGTGTTTGGCGGTCCGTCCTCTCTGCCTACCCCTGCGAGGTAACGGCGTGATGGTTAGTTAGTTATGATCCGGTCGTTCCACACTACTTTGATAATAACTTTAAATTAAATTGGACTTTCACAGAACTTAAATAATAACATATCATAGATATATTCTACGACAAGTTTCTGCCCGCGACTTTGTCTGCGCAGTATCTATGTTTATACCAACATTCTAAACCTATTTATTTAAAATATCTATAATTCTTGATTTGATTCAAAATATTAGGCGAGTACTTCAAATAAATTCACTAATTTAAATATTTTCCAAAATAGAATTTTGATTTAACAATCATTGTTTTGCAAAATGTCATTCTCAAATTTTGACATTTTCTATTAAACAATAATTATTATTTTCAATATGTTGAAAATAAAAAGCTAGCTTTTTAAATTATAGCCTTTATGTTCTTCTGATGTATGAGCTATATTATTGTAAAGTTTCATTAAAATCCATTCAATAAATTTTGTATGAAAGAGTAACAAACATACATACATCCATACAAACTTTCGCGTTTATAATACTAGTAAGATTCTTCGTCCATAGATATGCATGTATCCAATATATTTGAATGCAAAGATCTAACGACTGTTCTATAATCGAATTCTAAAATTGCTACGGTTTAAATGTTGGTCAACTTAATAATGCTTGTTTTCCGTGCCATATCTTATATCTCTTTGGAAACGTGCCTCGCGTTCAACTCAATTACCATAATTTTCATCCAGGAATAATACAAAAGAAGGCAGCCATTAAAAAGCTAGTAAAAATTACGTGTTTACATATTTTCTTTCCAAATAATTCCTATCCCAGCCTTTAATTCGATTTCAGCTTATAATCTTTATTTTCCCTACACACAATGTTAAAAAAATGAATATCTGTCTCTTTGGCGCTATAATTTTTTTCAATAAATTTTGGTTCTTAGTGACGCCTAAAGTAATTGATTTTAACGTACGATATAATTGTATAATTGTCGACGTAAGGGGGTTTCTCACCATCCTCCCAATAGCTTATCTACACTAATAACGAATATTATTAAAAATAAAATACTCGCAGTGGTTAGAAAACTCGGCCAACTTATCCAATATATAGCCACTATTCATAGGTTCGAGTACCGAATTATAAACTCCAACTTAATAAATAAATAAACCGTAAATCGAAAATATTCGTTATTAGTGTAGATAAGCTATTGGGAGGATGGTGAGAAACCCCATAAGTATTAAATTTATAATATTTCTTTTATATTAAACAATCTTGCATTTTTTACATAACTTATTCAATTTACTAAATTTGTTATTTGACTTGTAAATTAAAGTGTATTACTAGCGTAGACCGTTGAAAAATCACGGGAAATTAAATATATTTAAATTTAAACAAAAAAAATTTCATGGCCGAGAATCGAACCCCGATCAAAAACTTGGAATTCAACTTTGCTGTTCATACACCACCGACTATTTTAAGAACGGCGGTATAATTTTTTTTTTTTTCAATTTGGTGGACGGGTATGGGTACCGCCGCCCCAGGAACCATTTATTGGATAACCAACACCTCTGCCGTAGGTCACTCTAAATGGTTCGCTACGTTTGGTGAATTAGCAAGGGTGCCCGGGTTCACGGGGGTGAGGTTTGTCCAGGTCTTGAAGGTATATGCCAGCTGCGTGGCAAGCCGGTCTGGAAGAGACTGATTGAGGGAGGCCTTTTGATCTCTCAAGTCGGACTCTCTCCCTGACCCCCAGATTCCTACTTACCCCTAATACATTTTGCCTTCCTAGAACTTCATCTCCTTCCTTTCCTCAAAATACCCTCCACACAGCATCTCCAAAGATGACATAGGCCTTGACAGATGATATAACGATATTGAAAAGGACAGTTGTAATAATAACATTTAAAAAATATAACATTATGAGTAGGTACATTATCGCTTATTTCAAAATTAACTTTTCTCACAATCAGTTCTTATTTTGAAATTGACACTTAAATTTAAAGCAAATCCGAATTCCCGAGCAGGACAGACACACAACCGAAATTATCATATTGTTTATTATGATTACAATTTTATTGTAATATTTTCGGCACGTTCCAGAAAGGTAGATACTATCTATCTACCTTACCGCCATTCAGACTATATCGACTACAGCCATGTTTGATGGTCAGGTACGGCTTGACTTTTGTGTGTTCTTCATAAACAATAAGATGATACAAATCAGTGATTCGAATCGTCAATTATTTAATTTGATATTCACACGCTTTTCGACGAATAAATTTAATTTATTTGTCAAATCGTGTGGTTTTATTCTAAAGCTTTAAGTATTAATCGTGTGGAATATAATCTAATTGTTTCTTAACTATGTACGAGTGTTTCTTAAGATAAGAGTCGTGTGGCTTTATTCGCGCGTTTGGAGTAATTAGTTTTGTTTAAAATTCAAAGTCAAATTGTGCTTTCACTGGAATTGCGCCCACAAAATTTACATCATTAGTTAGAAAATTTATCTCTTCTATTACTTAAGGTGAAGGTTGTATGTAAAGAACAAGTATAATAAATACTGAATTTTTATCTTACTAACCTTCGCCACCTCATGGGTAGGCAGAGAGGATGAACTGCCAAATAACTCGGTATTGGCATACACTCCTTGCTTCATTCACATTAACTATCATCATCATATTTGGCTCTACTGAAGTTGGACGAGTTGTTGATATTGTGTGTGTTTCAGAGATCGTTTGACACATTACAGTACCTTTAAATATAAAATAATATTTTTTAACAACCACAAAAAAGATTACAAAACAATGCACAGTGTAAACACACTAATGTAATTGAAATACGCTTGGTATAATTAACACACAGGCTATAGGAAACAAAATGTAAACAAATAACTGTTAAAATATGTGAAAAGCTTTTTTGTAAGTTCTTATCCGCTCTACATGCCCAAGCCATCAGCATCCTATCTTAATCGCATAAAAAACGCATAACGCTTTGGTTAAAAAAAAAATGCATTTGATTGTGTTAATATGTGACCATTCGGAAATAATGCATTATAGTAAAATAATTTTTTTATTATTATTTTTTTTTATACGCACCAGATTTTCAGGTCCGGGTTTAGTTTTTCCCGTAGGAAAAACTAAACCCTTTCATACATTTTTCCATATAAATGATCATCTAGTAAATCCACGTTATGCAAGTATCATTAATACAAAACAATACCAGAACAACACGTTAATCAACTAAACTATTAAATGGGAATATAATTCACCGACTCCAGATATTTTCATATCAGAGGGTTCGGCTCGGTGGAATTCCTAATTTGACCGATAAATCCTACAGATCCCTCAATATAAATATTTAAAAAATCTTTCGTAAACCTACATGTATTTAAAATGACTGATTTTTGCATTTTTATATACAAATTCTTTGACAAATCTAATATGCTTAAATTTTATTAATATTGAAGCAATTACAAAAAAGTATGCAATTATTATTTTTGTTCCTTAAAACCAAAATGTTAATTTATAATATAAATCTTCGATCTACCAGGAAAACATACATAAAAATAGCACTTAAACAAAACCAGTATCACATCCCTTTTATAAGTCGGTTGTTGTTCCAGCACCAGCTTGCTCCAGAGGCCTTTGAATATAATATAATATAAGTCCCCTGGAAGACACTTAGCTCTCTCAGGGAGCTTTATGGAGGTAGTAGCTTTGTGTTAAAGCTTGCAGCCTATCGCTATTGTTGAGAGCTTTTACGGCGTGTCTCTGTTGTTCACTCGCGAGCTTTTATTTCGGATGAGATGAGCTTTGTTAAAAATTGTCGATTTGTTGACGGACTTTAACAGCTGTCTCAATCAATGTAAACAGCAAATTTGCATAGTCAGGTAGCTGGTGATATTCGGTCGGAAGTTGGTGAAAGAGAAATAATTGCGCAAAAAATGAACAATAATTTATTTAACATAAAAAAACACGCCATTAATTTAAAAAAATTGACAATGCAAAAATAAAATTATGTTCTGAATAGAATATCATTCCTTGAAGGTTCTTTACTTTGTGAATACAGGTCTTAAATATAACTGAGGTTCTAAAAATATCTAAGTTAAATATATTTTTAATTTTGTTAAATTATTTTATTAATGTACACAATAATACAACAACAGGTTATATAACAATAATATAACAATTGACCGGTCAGTGGTTGTGTGGGCATCGCGTTTGGGTTCCACCCAGACGTTCCGTGTTCGATTCCTCGGCTGGCTAAGTCCTCCATCACAACACAAGTAACATCTTCCGCTTAGTGTGGTGGTAGTAGGAGATTTTCAAATGTTGTTGGGTTATTCGTAACCCGGGAATGTTTGTCTTTCTTTTAAATAAAAAAAAAAAAAATAATAATAACTATACGCCCTGTAGGTTTCAAAGAATATGTCGAATTTGTCATCTACAATATTAAGATAGTGAGTCTCTCTCTCCACAGGTGAATCCAGTTAATGATTTGAATGACTCAATATAACAAGTGTGAGACCAAATAGGTTAAATTGTGCCAGAATCTCACTGTTCGATGCATGACCATTGATTAAATTGAATATATATTTTAACAAAGTCAAATATCTCCGCGTTCCTTGCGAATGGTAGTTTGTCATATAACTTTGTAACTATGCAATCAACTGGACCAGGGATCGGCTAACTGGGGTAAATAATGTGAAATTGGGAAAAATGAAAATTTTAGGGTTTATGTTCTACAAGTTCGATAGTCAAGAAGGTAGGTATATTAATAAAATGTTACGAAGAGGTTATCAAAGTAAGCTATTCTATTTACTATCAATCAAAGTTATATTCGCTATAAACTAAATTAAAAGTTTTTTTTTTTTACTTTTTACCTTAAAGAGTCATTGAAATCGAGTCCCTGACGTATCCGTATCTTTTTCTGATTTTTCTGTTTCGGATTTTCGGTTGACTTTCGCTAATGTTATCTTCATTCATTAAAATATTAAAATTTCAGGTTTGACTCTTTAAGTTAAAAAGTTTAAAAAAATATATATATATTTCATCCTAGACTTGCAGATAAAGTCAATAGATGTCGAATATTAATAAAAGTGATAAAATTTATCCTGACACTATCTAGAGGGCATTTAGTTCGAGTTGAATCTTGCAATCATACATAAAGATAGCAGCCAAGAAAAATGAAAAATAATGTTGGTGGTTCTCAGTCGAAGTATGATGCAGTTAAAAATGACCGAATTGGATAGGGATACGTTGGCGCAGTGGATAGCGCGTTGGCCCGGATTTCCAGAGGTCCTGGGTTCGAGTCCCAGTTGTATCCGTATCTTTTTCTGATTTTTCTGTTTCGGATTTTCGGTTGACGTTCGCTAATATTATCTTCATTAATTGAAATATTATAAATTAAAAGTAGCACTTGAATTAGAAAACTAAATTGTTCCAATAAACTTTTTTTTTTAAATTGGGCTAGGTATATTTATTCAAAACACCATTAGTTTAATCGGTTTTAAACCTTGCATTTAAAGTTAAGAGGCATCTACTTACTCCTTATCAAATATTTCCATTCGAAAAATGTTTCCGACTAATCCCTAAACACGTCCCCGACCCATGAACTAAAGCTTGCCTACATATCAAGGAAGGCCCTCCCTTGGGTAAAGCAATGTCCTCACGATCAGAAACAAAACCAAAAACAATCGCAATAGATAGGTACTTTATGCATTTTCCTACAATAAATTGTAGTTTCCCATGCATCCCGTCTGCCACCGCTCCTGAATGTGGGTCTCGTGGTGCATCCCTAATACAACACTACCCCGCTATCACAACCCCTAGTCTAGTCTCTGAGGGGTGTAAATCTTTACAGGAAGGCAACTACCAGGGGTGTCGCATCCATGTGTGTAGTATGTGTAATTTAGGCAAACCAGCGGCCAAACAGTCTTAACAAATCTAAACTAGTTGTTCACGGAGAAAAATGTTATTCTAAAATACGATCATTTTATTCGTAAAAACGATTAAAAACGGGACTGAAGTTGTAACGAACAAATTAACAGGGTTTCAATGTTTATTGACGGGAACATGTAAGAATAATTTGTTGGTATACGTAATTTCGTACGTTACCAACAAATTATTCTTACATTTTTCCGCCAATAAACATTGAAACCCTGTTAATTTGTTCGTAAGAACTTCAGTCCCGTTTTTAATCGTTTTTTACGAATAAAATGATCGTATTTTAGAATAACATTTTTCTCCGTGTTCTGTGAACTGTGAACAGTAGACCTCGCCACCAAAAAAAGATGTTTCTAATTTTATCTTATTAAATAAATCTTATTGAAAATCTCCTCCTACCACCACATATACCTTCTACATACCACATACCACATACTTTTACATACTACTTACACTACATACCACAAATACGTTCCTTAATTATGAACCACATATTTTATGTAAATTTTAAATTAACGAATTATACAATTTTTCCAAAGTAATAACATCGTTCGACTACCACAACACGGGCACGTGCCTAGCATGGTGGTCGTGAAATCCAAAAAATGTAACTAACATTTTATTGAATAAAGAAAACTTTTCAGAAAAAAAAAACTGTGTCAATGACAATTCTTTTTTTAACCTTTTTTCGGGCAGGTAGATATTAATACTGAAAAAAAGGCGAATAAGGAAGTCCAAATAAACGCGATGATTTCACATTTGAAAAAATTATATTTGCTGAACTTTGAAAATGGCCGCCATCTTGAAACGGAAACTGAACATACAAACAAATTTACAAAACGGGGGAGTTAAAACAGGTATTTCCTACGCTCAGTTAATTAATAGAAAAATAGTCTAAATCTGATAGGGGTTCCTTTACACAAACCAAATTAACTGCAGTGCAAATAGCATATTTGTCCATTTTAAAATATGTTATTTTAGGGATGTCATTTTTATTGTTTGCACGCAGCACCCCTGGCAACAACTAGGTATCAACAACCATCCGCTAGAAGCCTAGAAAACTACGAGACGTAGATATTGGCTCCTTTAGAACGGAACAAACGACTCCAGCAATACTGTTGAAAGTTTAAAATTTATTCGTCCCGTTATCCCTTGTCTGAACTCGTATGCTTACAGTAAATATACTGGAGTAAAATCATAAGCAACTGAATAAAACAGAAAATATTACGTTAGGTCAGATTAGATTAGGTTCTTTTTTCGTTCAGTTTTGTCATGAATCCAAATACATAATATCCCTCCATAGGGGTTGAAGATGGGGTGTAATTCTCGTACCTTTTGTCCTTTTCTCCTGCTTTATTAAATTCGACTTGTGATATTTTTTCATCGTTCGAAAGCACTAACAAAATTTATTGCGTATTATCATGTAACAATGGGAAAATATATTCCAGGACTTATGACATTTTTAGCTCTTTCGTAACTAGAAAGTTATTATGAAATCTGAAATGCTTATTTATAAAGGGAATGAACTATTTTAAAGATACTATGTCTCGTATCATTAAATTAAGTTAATTTTCTTTAAATTAAAATTTTTTTTACATTAAAATTCTGAAAATATTATTTTGTTACTCACGATAATTTATCAGGCCATATTTGTAAAACATTCGTTTAGAAATGTTTTATCTAGTTGCCCTGATGATACAACATGACGATACAACGAAAAAATGCGTTGTATCAACAATGTACACGTACGAAATTTTTTCTAATAATTAATAATAATAATTTATTCTTACATTTTCCCGGCAATAAACATTGAAACCTGTTAATTTGATCGTAAGAACTTCAGTCCCGTTTATAACAGTTTTATGAATAAAATTATCGTATTTTAGAATAACATTTTTCTCCGTGTAGTGTGGTAGTCGAAGAGCATGTAAAAAAACTGTGCACATAACTTATTTTATGAATAAAAAAAGAATAAAAATTACTTTATGTACATTAAGGGTAAATAGGTCCACAAAGATTTCATAACCACTTTTGACGAAGTAATTAACTGTCTTCCATATCACAATATGTCATGGATATACATCTGGTGATTCATGAAAATTATAGAGAAATAGATTTTGTATCGTTTTCCTAAATAATGCAGTATGATATCGCTTTACTTGCGCCATTTTACCTTTAGTAAGAAAAAGTAAAACTTGGCACGTTTAGAATTTTTTTAAATATCTTAATTTTTCCATTGCGTGAACTTTTCAAGATTTTTTTTTAATTGTTACTCATAATCACTGCATGCAAATATTCCTGGTAGTATAATTATGTTATTTCTATAAAACGCATACTTCTTTGGGAATGAAACTTTGTTATTATTATTATTGAAGTAGTACATAACTTACGCTTGCCTGTGTACTACAATATTCCACAGTCAAACTTGTCCATTATTGTTTGAGCACTGAATTTCAAATGACAACATTCAAACAACTGAAGTTCCGCTGGGCAGTTCCCGTTTCAAGTTTAAAACTTTGTTGCGGAAGTTCTGGGTGTCCTGCAGGGATTTTAATTGAATCTCTGAAGAACAACAGGCTGGAGGCTTTATAATTCCTCTATTACCGACGCGCTCCTGAAAGGAATTCATGAAACCGGAAACCAAAGTACAGCCTTGTAACTTGACGGTGCCACCTTAACGTAACAAAACACATAACAGAAACACAGTGGGAACTCGGTACAGACTTGCGAAGTTAAGTTTTGGTTTGGGATAACTCGGTGTTCGGATTCAACCGGAATGCAGCTCCAGTTCGTGAAATCCTTACGCCATACCGCACAGATTCGTGACTTCAGTCACCCAAGTAGTTATTGTCACAAAATGTCTAAATCTGTTAGCAATAAGTAAGCATTCCGGTTGGTAGAATGTTCAATTTTACTGACTTATACAAAAATTATTTATCTAGGGCGAAACTCCAAACCTCAACAAGCGTAAAATGGAGGTTTTACATAAATGGCAGATAATATAATTGAATTCTGCATACTTCATCATAGAACACTCCTTAAAATCTAGATTCATGTTTTATATAGCATCAAAGTCTTAGCTTTCACATTTAAAATCGAAACCTGCGTTTTTCTGCAATTATTTTTTGTAAGGATTCCGAGACCAATTAAACTCTAAACTATGAGACCGTTTGGTAATTTCAATTAAACTTTATTCAATAGCTAAATCTTTCAAGTTCCACTGTGATTCTTCGGTGATTCTACCTGCTATCAACGCTATGAGAAACCACTTGTTGTTTTGTCAGAGTTTCATTTAGATGGGAATTTTCCTGGATTCTCTAGTCCCCCAGGCAGGAATAGGAAGCATGAAGTAGGTTCTGCAGGAGGTAGTACGGGACAAAGAAAACAATACCGGAAGGAAGCCAGGGATTTCATCTTCCAAAGCAGGCTGCGCTGTGCACTTGCACCATTCGCTTTTGAATTATCCCGTCGCAGCCGTGAAAGCCTTTGCAAGCTGAAAGCGGATATAATAAATAATATAAGGCTTAAGCTTTTATTAACCATTGCATCTTCCAATAAACTATGGAGTTCCGCAAGGATCCATACTAGGACCATTACTGTTCCAAATTTACATCAATGATATTTCGCAATTAGACATAAATGGTGAAATTTTTCTGTATGCGGATGACACTGCAATATTCTACTGGGGTAAAGACCTAAACATCTTACTAGAAAATGCACAAAGTGACCTAGAAAAAATTTGCAGTTGGCTCCAATCAAATATCCTAACAATGAACATAAAAAAAACAGGATACATGGTTTTAAGCTCAACCCGTAAGATAATTCCTCCTCACGTACCCTTAAAAATTGAAAAGGATGATTTGCAAATCCTGATAAAGGAAAAATATCTTGGGCTGTGCATCGATAAGCATCTAATTTTTAAAAACCATATCCAAGATGTTAAAAATAAAATCACACCCTTAATCAACGTTTTTAGCCGATTATCTTATCTATTACCAATTAAATTAAAAAAAAGTTTATATTATAGTCTCGTACACTCACATTTAAATTACTTAATTGAAATCTGGGGAAATGCGTATGAAACATACATTAATGAATTACAGATAATTCAAAATAAACTAATCAAAAAACTATTTCACTACGAATCAAAAACATCAACAAAAAAACTATATTTGGAAACCAAACTGTTAACATTAAGAAAACTATATGAATACAATATATGTCTCCTTATATACAAAATAAATAATAAACTCATTCATACAAACACAGAATTCATTAAAACGTCCCAAGTACACAAACATTTTACACGACAACACGATAACATACATTTAAACACTATTCATACTAACTACGGTAAGCAATCTATCAGTTATGAGGGGGGCAATTTATATAATTGCCTTCCAGTTGATATTAAAAACGAAAAAAGTGTCTGTAAATTTTAAAAAAAATTATTCATTTTTATTTACAAAAAACAATGTAGTGAAAATGAATAATATTGAAAGTGAATGAATAGTATTGTAATTTATTGTATGATAATATGTTGTTATGCAAATTCTAGTTAAGTAAGTGAAAATGTTATTTTCTTTTTTTCTGGAATAAAAAAAAAAAAAAAAAAAAAAAATTAAAAAAAAAAAAAAAAAAAAAAAAAAAAAAACCTACATTTCTTTTAGAATATGGATTTGGTATCAAATTGTAACTGATTACAATTACCCATTTTTATTTTAGATGTTTCTGAATTACAACGTTTTACTATTTTACGGGTCTCTCTAACGTGCTCTGACGTCATTTCCCAAGTATGAAAATTACATATTATGCCGTTCTTCCATGGAGCTACCTTCAAGCGACGCGATCGCCGCTCGTCTGTGTTTTCCATACTATTATTAGTGTTTGAAAACGCCGCTAGGTGCTACACTAGCAAATTTGTTTGACAGGTAGCGGTAGCGTCGCTTGTGAATAGCTACATGGAAGAACGGTGTTAAATGTAAGCTAAGCCATGAATTAAAATGTCTAAATTAATTATTACAGATTTATCTATCTATATAATTAAATAAAATTAAACTAATAAATGGAGGGGGTTTCTCACCATCCTCCCAATAGCTTATCTACACTAATAACGAATATTTTATAATTCGGTACTCGAACCTATAAATAGTGGCTATATATTGGATAAGTTGGCCGAGTTCTGACCACTGCGAGTATTTTATTTTTATTTTTAATAATATTCGTTGAGTATGAATAAGCTATTGGGAGGATGGCGAGAAACCCTTTAATAATGTTAACCGGGTAAAATGTACTAATAATTCCAGCGGAAAAATCAAAGAAAACGCGGATTGTGAGAGCATTGCCATCTGTGGTTTCGTTATCAAACGAAAATAATTAAATAATAACATTTTGAACCTTCATTAAGATCTTAAGAGATGTCGCTATCGCGCTCACGCGGAAAAGACATGCGATAGAAGAATGATATAAAAATTAAATTTTATTTATATTAGCTTTTTATAATAATATAAAACAATTTTTTTTAAAAATAATAACTACATATTTTAATGGTTTCTTTTTGTGAAAAAATCACTAGACACATTTTTCAAATGATGTAATTTTTCAAAAAAAATCGTTAAATAATATATTATTTATTACTTATTACATTACCATTTACCATGTAGTCAGTATTCAAATATAATTTATGTGTGCTTCATGAAACTGTTTTCATTTAATGGCTGGCTCCGTAGCGGGGAATAATTACAATATTAAATTTATTTTTAAAAAATATACAGAAAAAAAGCTCAAATCCATAAAACTTTTAATGGAACAATTACATTTTTTTTTTCAATTTTTTTTCATTGAATTGTTAGTTACATGATTTGAGGATTGTTGACCATGCCTAGCCACATATGCCCGTGTTGGGTTAGTGGTCACAATATTTCATTGTTTCTCTTTCACGCCATGGTGAATGATTGTGAAAACGGTTTCAAACTTAATTATTATGAACTTTACGTTTTATCAACTAATTGATTGTCTACATATTTTTAACAAAATGCCGCCGTAGCTGATATAGATTTCCGGTCCCAAGAATTTTCTAGAATATATTCGAATGGGAATGTTAAAGGGTAGAATTTTTTCTTCTCAATATAAATTCTTAATTAATTACAATAAAATATGTAATGGATTTGCGACTGGGTATTTGAAAATCAAACACGCTAATTCCATTATTATGCTCTACTTATTCGTGGTAAGAAAGGTGAAAGAGCCATTCACCCAACAGGGGTTTTAGTAACAATTGCGTCTTCTACCTTATCGGGTGTTCCTCAAGGCACCCACCTTGGACCGCAGTAAAACATTATCATATCCAATATTGAATGTACTCATTGGAATCCATTTTCTACCTTAGATTCTACCTGAGGAGATCCACAACCGGCAGTTCCGTATGGGTGGTGTTCCTGGAAGGTGGGTGGTACTGCCATGATCGCGCCTCCTGCAGATCCCGATGGCTCAGGCTGCGCCATCTCATGACTAGCTCTCACTGGCCAGAGTCCAGAGATGGTATGTGTGCTTATCATAAATAACATTAAACGGTCTAAATAAATCTTTCTTATTTTATTTTCATCTTCCTTCTATTTTCTTCTCTTTATTTCTGTACAAAATTGGACACATCTATTAGCTTTACCCTTTGTGCTTTGTACATTGTTTTTATTTTTTTTTACTGTACAATAGAATTTTATGTTTAGTTTGTGAAAAAAGGTTTTTTTGTTTATATTTAGCATTTTATTTTATTTGAATAGCTTGATTAATTTTACTACCTGGCTTCGTCTTCATCTTTTTTAGTTAAAAATCTATCTATGGTATTATTATCTTATCTCTTGTAAAATGTGCTACCATTATTCAGATTTGGACAGTAAAATTGTTAAGCTGATGATGGATATTACAATGAACAGAAAATTACTATAAATATCATCAAGATCTCCATTCGAGAGATATTTAGCTACTTATTTCTGCCTTATAGATAGAAATATTCTTTGATAAAGGCCTTGAATGATTTTTAAAACAATTTACTCGCCGTTTTTCCATTGTCATTTTGGCAGATATTTTAAGAATCGCCCTACTTTAACAAACTAAAACCCTTGATAGTAAGTATTTTTCATATTAATTTTTTTTTTATTTGTACAGTGAATGGCATTCTATCCGCCAACCCCACGGAGAACCCCTACTGGCACGAGGCGAACCACGTCACCATACCTTACTGCAGCAGCGACTCCTGGTCTGGTACGGCGTCTTCTAACTCCGCCAGGGATTCCTTCCATTTCATGGGGAAACTGATCGTCAATCAGGTAAATATACTCTTAATTCGAACCATTATATGCATCTATTCCTAAAAAAAATATAAGGGTTAAATCTTATTTTAAAAAATTATACGTCCAAAAGTACCACATAATCATTTTCACTTTTTTTTTTAATTTGTCAATTTTATATTAACCAAACAAACAGTAATGGTGACAGTGTTCAAACAATTTACTGTTATTAAATTATATTTAACATTGGATTGACAACTCCTTTATTCACATTAGATTTACTAGTATACCTAATTTACTTTGGATTAATTTATATATTTTAATAGTATATAATGGTGTGCAACATACTAATATTTTTACTGAGTAGGTAAAATTTATTTTTAAAGTCAGTGGCACAGTTAGGTACATTATTTCCAATTTGTTACCAATAGTGCATAGGAAATAAATAAAAACTACACAAATCCACAAACCTATGCACTCAAGTTTGTAGATCTCTCTCTTTATGTATGCCAATAAAGTTTTATCTGCCTTTTACATTCGTGTCGACGGAAGAAAACTTTGAAACAATGCAAAGACCTGTACAGGTGCACTGTTTAGCATTCTGGTATCATAAAAGTTCACGTAAACAAATAGAAAACTCCTTTTCAATAGATTTTCTTCAATTATTGCATTGTGTGTTTTTTTTTCTTGATTCCCCATACTCGCTGTAATAACCATCGCCCGGGGCGCTATAAGCAGCAATGAAAGCCTTAATGGCTGTGCTATTAGGGGTGTAATTGGCTCATCACCATTTAATTCAGATGCTATCGTAGTCTTATCGCTTGGAGTCTGTAGGGGACCAGCTAAGGCAGAATCTACTAATATATTGAATAGCCAGACGTTAGAGGAAGTTGCCGATTGCAAGTAGCCCAAATGTGTCTTGAAGTTAGAATATGTTTCTACTGCAACACAGTGAAAAACAAATATTTAATCTCAATGTACGGTGTAACTACATGTTTAAGGGATTTTCCCGGAAGTAACCTATTCAAAAATGTGTTTTTAAATGGGTCAAAAGTTAACGATCTTAGACAATCTTTTTATTTTTATTTTAGACGAACTTGCTGCTTCAAATAATATTTTTAATAAATATATTTTTTAAAACATTGGTAAATAAATAAGCAAGTAAAATCGGAATAAAGAAACGAGTATGGACATTAATAATTTTTAAAAAAAATTGTGAAAAGGAAACAGAGTTAAAATGGTGTTATTATCAAATTATTCCTACTGACAGTACTGCCACCAGTAGACTTCTATAGCGTAATAGATATTACATTTATGCTAACTAAGCATATTTATTTTATTCCAGGTAATTCGTGATTTAGTTCCCTTAGGTGTCCAAAACTCTTCATGGTTAATCCTTGCCGGGAGCAGTGCTGGTGGTACTGGAGTGATGTTGAACCTTGACCCTGTACAGAGACTGCTGCGGGAAGAGCTTGGACTCAAGAAGGTGGCTGTCAGAGGCATATCAGACTCTGGCTGGTTCTTGGACAGGACTCCTTACAGGTATTAAGTTGATTTGACTCAAAAGGCCTCATTTATACACGGTAGACAATTTTCAATTGGTCTTCATGCGATGCATTACACTGTATCAAGACCCATTTTCATATTTTTGATTAACAAAATATTTTACTCTTTCAGTCCTACCACACTGCCAGCAGTGGATGCCATCAAGAAGGGCTTTGCTCTGTGGCAAGGATCTTTGCCTAAGAGATGTGTGGATATTTATCCTCAAGAACCATGGAGATGTTATTTTGGATACAGGTTGTATCCTACAATAAGAGGTACTTACCAAATTCTATTTCGTAGTTTGGCATAGTTTGCAATAAGTCTCGCTGTGATGGCACTGTGTTTACCACAATATTAGTAATAACTAGCATCTATTTTTTCAGCTCCCCTTTTTGTATTTCAATGGCTATTCGACGAAGCCCAAATGACAGCTGACAATGTGGGTGCTCCTGTAACTCCACAGCAATGGGACTACATCCACAGTATGGGGAGAGCCTTGAGAGCATCATTCGCTAATGTATCTGCCGTATTTGCCCCTTCATGCGTTTCACACTCCGTTCTGACAAAAAAAGACTGGCTCCAAGTCAAAATTGACGATGTCTCTGTCGCAAGAGCACTTCGCTGTTGGGAACTCTCTACGATGAAGAAACCATCCAGGTAATTATAAATATGTATTTATTATAAGCCAGATGGGAGCATAAGAAGTTAAACTGACCCTATTAGTAAAAACGAATGATTAAGAATTCCTAACAGTACTTTCTTATTTCAGGAATCATACAATGAGACCGGCCAGAAAACTGGTGAGATCTGGTATAAACGGCGAAGGGGGTGAAAAGAAAGACATTGAAAGACAGGGAGAAAGAACACACAATAGAAGACGGAAAAGGAAGAAAAACCTCCGTGAAAGAACCAATACTGATGGTAATAGAAGGCGGCATGGGAATGGTAAATTCAATAACACTTTGCACTATCACTTTATATTAAAGCTGGAATCTTTTGTGCGGGGGTGCTAATTTACGCATTTTTTATTTTTCTTACAGAAGGCGTTTCTAGACTCTTGCCATATGAAGTGAAGAAAAGGCAAACAAATAACAGGCCTCAATCCAACAACAATCAACGAATAAAAGAAAAACGTAATCGAATCCAAACCAGAAGAAGAAATAGTAATCTGAGCAACAATGGCAGAAGCAACAACAGACCCAAAAACCCTAAAAGTACCAATCGTGGAAACCTCAATAGTGCGAATTTACCCAACTGTTCGAGAAGTCATAACCAAAGATTGTATCCAAATAATAGAAAGCCCAAGTGTGACCCTTTCAGGAATGAGAGGCGACACAGCAAGAACAGGAACATATCAGGAGGGAAGCGATTAAGAAACCAAGCACATTCCAATGGAACATCAGCTAAATTGGACAGAAGTCACGCTGCTTTTCATAATATGGAAGGTGATATGTCTCGTCAATTGGAACGACAGCTCAGACCACAGAGGTCTTTATTGAAGTAAGGATATAGTTTAAATAATATGTTTTGGTTTCCCTGTAGCATCGTATTGATACAAATAAACAATGATAAAAAATGTAATCAGGGCAAATTAAAAAACCGAATCAATAACGAAATTAATGCATACGGATTACCATCCATAATGTTTTAATTTTTATATTTAATCCCTTGACATAATGATGCATTTCGATAAGATAAGATAGTGATTTTGAACAGGTTCAAAGATGTGTTGTTTGTTATTTTGATTCTTCTAATTAATTCCAATCTCTTACTTGAGTCCTCAAACCCATATAGATTTTAATGTGCTACTAATAATGACTGTCATAAATTCGTGATGTTTTTAATTTTATTTTTATTATATGTTTTATTTTATTTTTATTCTAGGAATTCAGGAAGTTGTGAACATCGTCACATAGAGCGTTGCAGTTGGCCCCAATGCAGCCATTCCTGTCCTCGACTCCTGGATCCCTACACAGGGGAAGAAGTTAGCTTCATTGACATGTTGAAGAGCTTTGGACTTCGTATGGACAGCGTTGCCCAAGCTCTGGGAGTTGACCTTCACACGTTGAACAATATGGAGCACACAGAGCTACTGGATTTGCTGACACAACAGATCAACTAAGCTTTATAATTAGTGAAAACTAACTAGAGCAGGACAATCAGAAGTAGAATTTTAGCACATGTGGAATTGGTTAACAAAAATAATATTCCGTTCGAAAATAAATTACTTTGCCATTTTTGCCATGTTGGCTGATATCAACTGATTTTTCTGAAGTTCTAAAAGTCTATGAAATTTGCTAACAATTACACCGGTGAATTTGGGTACTGGATCAGCTTGATTTCCTGCAGCGTCTGTTATATTTTTCTCTTGTAAAATATATTATTAAATGCCCACACTATTTTATAATAATCAAAGGTGTAGTATGGAAGCTTTAACGTTTTCTGTAAGTTACATGATTTGTAAAAGTTCATTGTTCTTTCGGTGTATTATTTAAAACTCCCACAAATTTGTAATAATCAAAGTAATTGTGTAAATTAATTATTTCCAGTAATTTGTGAATTTAGCATGTAAGATGATAAATATTAAAAATTATTAGTATTTGTATTTTAATGAAACCAGCTTTAAAATAACCTAAGAAGAACCCATGAAAATACAAAAACACAAATGAAATAATAATAATATATTTTATAACAAAATGAATTCATATTTTTGTCGCACAAATTCTAGAAGTATTGTGTACAGGTCCTCGAACAAGTTTCGCTTTATTATCTTGTATTATTTTGCTTAGAGTAACTAGTCCAATTATTACATATTTTGAAGCATTTCATTTTAGTTCAATACGGTTTAGATTACTGTCCAAAGCGATTCAATGAGATTATACTTTTAAAACGTTTTGTAAAATTAACGAAGATTTATGTAAATATTTTTAAGTCATCGTAAGTCTCCTCAAACCAACTACGAGTAGTTGGTTTCTGGTACCTCTTAAGCAGTTTGTTTTTGAAGAGTTTTATATTTCAATGTACATTAAATTATAACATAACGCTAGTTAATGACACGAACGTGTCGAAAGGGGTAGCGAATTATTTTAATTTTGAAATGTATGTTGTAAAAATAAACTCTTTATAAATGAAATATCTGGATATTATTATACAGTTAATGCTTAAGAAATACAAAAAAACGTTTTTTTTTGTAGTTCCATGGCAAAAAATAATTATTCCATGTCAATTGATCTCTCGACCGTTGGCCCCCCGGCATACATATATACAATTTTAGGGAAAATTCGGTAGGCCTACTTACACAAAACATGTATGTGTAAAACTTCGGGGTGTACAGAGAGGATGTACCGTCGAATAACAAAAGTATAAAACATATTTTCATTCATAGGCATTAAGAATAAAATTACTTGATTAAAGAAGACAATATTATCGAAACTCAATTGAAGAAGCCGCGGTTCGACCCGGAAGCTTAAGGTTCTGGGTTTGAGTCTCATATGTGACCGTATCTTTTTCTGATTTTTCTATTTCAAATTTTCGCTAATATTGTCTTCATTAATTAAAATATGTATTACAATTTGAGGTTTAACTCATTAAAATTACTTGTCTATATACCGTAAATTCCTGCGTAGTTGTATAAAAAATTGACACGGTAAATAAATTCGTTTGTTATCCAAACCAAATAAATAAAGATATTTTGTTAAAATCGACTTAAAAAATACTTGAAATTGCTAAGTATGCACATAAAAATTATAACTTTATAATAATTATGATTTTGCGGGGTCAAATGTCGGGGGATCAACGGTCGGGGGATCAACTGTCTGGTCACCGAAAATAATGTATCACGAAGTTTTACTAAAACCTACTGCTATGTTAAAAATATGAACCAGTGAATAATTTATTTTGTAATAGTGTTATATTTTTCATTATATAAGTATTATTTAGTATGCCTAGTATTTATTCTAATAATTGTTTTTTTAGTCTATAATGTTAATAACATTATAAGGTTCATGTAAACCAAAACCCTATTCGATTGCAGTGTATATTTATTGAAATATTAAGTTAAGTGAAAGACAAATCAATCTACCTCATCCTATGTTTAAAAATAATTAGTTTTATAAAATATAATTAAATTAAGTTTACTAACTAAATCGCATTTTTTAGATTAAATCAATATATATTAAATCAATATATGCTCTAGACACCCTAGACAAGTGCGAGCAAGTATCAACCAATAGTTGAACATTAATGCAAAGACCCGAAATATTTATTTCATTTGCCCTTCTACTGTTTTTATTTGTTGATTTGGTTCTGCATCGGACGCTAGGAGCGCGTATGTGTGGACAGGGCTAATAAGTTAAAAATAATATATTATTGGCATTAATAGCATTGATATATATTTCTTCCAAAACGAAACAAATATTAAAAATTGAGTACAAATAAAAATCATCTTAAAGTTTTAATTTGAAACTATTTTCATTTAGGTTTTATTTTTTCGTAATAACCGAGTTTTTCGTTCTTGACATAAATCGAAAAATGCCAATCAGATGCTAATTAAAATGACTGTAAATAAAAGCCTTAGATGATAATAATGTGCGTTTAGCCGTTACAAAAAAAAATATATAAATTATTTTATCAAAATTATAAAATAATATTTTTCGAAAAACTATCGGATCTTGAATTTATTGATATTTGAAACCTTTTATGGAACCCCTTCAGGAATTTTTTTAACGGTTAAAATGATTAGTTTTATATTTTCGTGATAGATTTCTATAATTAAAAAATGTGTTCATATAATATTTGTATTAATTGAAAGACAATACTTAAGTACCTGAACATTAAACAAAATAATATTTTTTTTAAATACATATTATTTTAATTCCTAAATGAGTTTCACAGCTATTTGGAAATCAACAATAGTTTTAGAAAAAAATACAATGTAATTTCTGGATCGTTTTTTTTACCTTTTTTTGACCGGTCAGTGGTTGAGTGGGCATAGCGTTTGGGTCCCACCCAGGCGTTCCGTGTTCGATTCCTCGGCTGGCTAAGTCCTCCATCACAACACAAGCAACATCTTCCGCTTAGTGTGGTGGTAGTAGGAGATTTTCAAACGTTGTTGGGTTATTCGTAACCCGGGAATGTTTGTCTTTCTTTTAATTAAAAAAAAAAAAAAAAACCTTTTACAAAATTGCAGTGAAATTGTTTCATAACAAATATTTTAACTTTTTTACAACTAAAATTTGGTTTACAAAATTTTATGCATTTCCTTTCAATAATTGATTTATTAATTATATATTTTCAAGTGCCCGAAATTAAAACAAAAAATACTTTAATATTATGAAAGTATTATTTTGTTATTTAATTAAGCGGAGATGTTAGTGATTTAGTGCCACGATGCTTCATGATTATTTAATCAAAATTATTAGTGATGTGTTTGAATAGGTATTTAAAATGAGATTGACCGACTGTCAGTGTATGTACTTAATAAAATATTTATAATACTTCATAAGTAAGACTTTTATTCCAATCTTTTATAAGTTACACTGTAAAAGAGCTGCAATTGGTTGGAGCTTGGAGTACTTGGAGCCAGTAGAATTATTAAATCCCCATTTAGTAATTATTGTGAAGCTGTAGGATATGAATGAACAAGGGTAAAGGATAAGACAAAGTTTAGAAAATAAATTAATATTCAAGTCTGACCAGGTATTAAAAAAAAATTCGTCATGTTTACGACTCTTGCACCTGAGTGATTCTCTTAAACACGGCATTATTAAGGCATTAGAGATTTATGGATATTAAAAAAAAAAAGCATACGTAGTTTATAATGTTGAGATGTGAATCAATGGACTACAATCGATAAATATGGGTTTTATGGACACAACTATGGGAATAGCTTGGTGAACAGAGGCGTAAGAATTTTTGGGAAGAAATATTAAGAAGGAATATGACTTACCTTATTTTTTACTCGGTACGTTTTTGTGAGATTTGATATTATGACCAGGTTGACCAATGCACAGTTGCCATGAACATTTTAATGAAATCAAATTATTATTACCTATTTATACTTAGGCACGGTATATCAAAAAAATTTAATAATGTTATAATTAATTTATTTTTTAAACTGATAAGAAGAGCTTAAACAACCCAAACATACATTCATAACGTACAGTTCAATTCATTACTGTATGAAACATACAGCAATGAAACGAATTACAGGCAATTCAAAATGAGGTAATCAAAAAACTATTTATCTACGGATCCAAAACATCCACAAAAAAATTATATTTGGAAACAAAACTGTTAACACTAAGAAAACTATACGAATATAATAAATGTCTTCTTATATACAAAATAAATAATAAATTCATACATACAAACACAGCATTCATTAAAACGTCCGAAGACAATAACATACATTTAAATACCATTCACACTGACAATGGTAAACAATCCATTTGTTACGAGGGGGCAACCTGTAAAATTGCCTTTTAGATCACATTAAAAACGAAAAGAGACTGGATAGTTTTTAAAAAAAAAAAAAACATTTTTTTTCTTAATCAACAAAATAGTGAAACAGAATAATATTGTATTATGTATAGAGTAATGTAAAATATATTTAGTTCAAAATCATGTAAAATGAATTGGCGTCAAATAAGTGAAAATGTTATTTTCTTCTTTCTGGAATAAAAACTAAAAAAAAGATCACCACTGCACTGGAAATATGAACCGATGGAAGACCCTTAAATGTGTTTTAGACGTGTCCGTAATAATCGAATGTTCCCTTATTTTCACTGAAATTAATAAAATTTCTGCAACTATTGAAATTCTTTCTTGAAAAGATAATCAATTTTGTCCTAGAGACCAATCACACTTCGGCCAGGCATCGTGCAGGTAAATTATTTTAAAGAGACCATTGCTTGTGTAGTGGTTAAGTAAAAAAATATCCTTTTCAACGCCTGACGTTTGGATGCAAATTCAAAATCAAATTATAATCTAATTAAGTCTTATCTTGTCAGGGTTTCTAGTACAGAGCAACTTAACGGACGTAAATATCTCACTTGACGAGCATAAAGTTTAACTGATATACCGGCCCTTAGGTTTTACCTATATGTTGGTTAGAAAACTAATCGCATACAGAACATTTTTACCGTTAGAATGTAATTATAACTAGGTGTTTGTCAAAGTATCCCGCTTCAGACATAGGTGACCATCTTTTAATGGAAAAAGTAAAGTCAACCACTTCATTACATTTTTAACATGTCTGCGTTGTGCATTATAGATGTATTTTGAGTGTACAGTACATACCCGAAAGATTTTGACCAGCGTTTTCTGAGCATATTTGGAGTAAAAATGTAAATGTTATTTTGCTGTCCGATGATATTTATTTTCAATTAAAAATATTTTTACATTGAGTAGTCCCGAAAGCAGCGCCTTTATAACCTAGCGGTTCACTTGATAAGCACTGCGTCTCGTTCTCGCCGCACGGTATTACAAGAAACAGAGCGCGTATCACATGACCCCGTCGCGACGTATAGGAGTGAAATCAGTGGCGTCGTGTGATTGAACAATATTTTTTTTGTTTTTAATAGAAATAAACATATCATTAGATAAAGCAAAATTCTTTACTCCAAAAATATTTTTTTTTATTTTACACCATGTATAGAGCACGACAACCGGCTCGGTCCAGGGGTAAGGCTCTCGATTCCCAATCAGAAGGTTGCTTTACTTATTTCACAATTAATTAATTTAGTTTACCTACAGTATATTTACCTACCTACCCTCAGTATTGATAGGAAGAATTGAAACGTTGCTTGAAATGGGTTTAGCCATATTTGGTGACCAGATCTGAATAGTCAGGTACTTCCCCAATCCCATCTCATTCCTCTTCTAACTACCTTCAGCCTCACAACATACCCCAATTAGGGATGCCATAGTCTCACTGGCTCCAGACGGGAGAAGTTGGGACTCTTGTGCGGTGTTCATACCAAAAATAAATATTTATAAAAACTTCGATAATAAGCGGGTAATGAAAAAGCAATAAATGTATGCTGTACACACTAAATATTACAAATATGTATAATTTTTTACAGGTAATAAACAAGACAAGGTCAATGGCTGAATTGGCATCGCGTTTGGTTTCCACGTTTGGTCCAGTGTTCAATTTCTCGGCTGGCTAAGTCCCCATCATGACACAAGCAACATTTTCCGCTTACTGTAGTGATAGCAGAAGGTTTTCGAATATTGTCAGCTTATTCGTACACGGAGAAAAATGTTATTCGAAAAAACGATCATTTTAATAGTAAAAACGGGACTGAAGTTCTCACGAACAAATTAACGGGGTTTCAATGTTTATTAGCGGAAACATGTAAGAAAACAAATTAACATTGAAACACTGTTAATTTGTTCGTAAGAACTTCAGTCCCGTTTTTAACCGTTTTTACTATTAAAATTATCGTTTTTTTCGAATAACATTTCTCTCCGTGAGCACGGGAAATATTGTTTTTATTTATTTTTTTAAGTTAAATCAAATTGAAAAGGCGTTCAAATGTAACAATGGTCTTGCTTTGCAATATGTTATCTTTGGTCATACCACATAATGTTTGTGCTGTAATAAAAAAAATAATTAATTAATGAAGAATAATGTTCTTCATCGTTATCATGCACTATTTATGTTTTGGTTTGATTTCTACCTATCAATCTTCTTCTTTTAATGATAGGTATCTGTGGAAGATATGTATTGAAGCGTTAATCTTCGGATAACTTACACGTCGGTACCTTTAACAATGTAAGCATTAAGTACGAAGTAAGGCAGTGGCGTGCGCAATTATTTGACAAAATTTCGCTTTCACTGGTTGATTGTATTTAGTTTAGTTACTTAAACACATGTGTTCTAATAAAATCTATTCTCATTAAATAGTTTTTTGTTTGTTTTTCGATTACTGTAAAATAACGACTAGCCATTTCAAAAATTTGGGTTTTTAAATCCTCTATATTAATAAATTGGAAATTCACATGTCACATGTATATTCTGGTTTAGTAATGTGTAATTTCTATCACTTAGGAAATTCAAAAAAATATTGTACTTTAGGATTCATAATATATCTTATACTGGCTTATAAAAGTGGAAATTCTAACTACGCAATTGTAAATGTTCTCCAAAATGCCCTGGAAAGAATCTCAGACTTGTTATCGCCCGAAAGAAACCATTCATCTGTTCTGTATGAAATTACTAATGTTATCCATAATGACCCTGGTAAAAAATTACATCTTTGCGATTCTTTCAAGGATAAAGAAACAATCCCGTCACTACGAATGCAATTACTAATGTTCTCAAAAGTTGTCTTGACAGAATCGCCATTCCATTGTAAGAATTTATGTACTAAATACACAATTTGGCTGTCCTGAAACGGGAATCCTTCCCAGTTGGACAGACAAAGGATCATTTTGTATTGTATTGTTTGTAATATATAAATAAATAAATGAAATAAATAAATAAATGTTTTCTTCAAAACCAACGAAATATCTTTAAAATATGACTGACCATGTGAATTCCCTATAGAAATAATCTTGGGTATCTTACCGCAAGCGCAGCATAATTTGCGGTTTTTGATGCAGTTTTTAAAATATTTCTATATTGTTTATCAGAAAACAATATTATGTTTTGAACCAATAAATTATTCTTCTAAAAGATGAAATAACAAAACGTGTTAAAATGTTTAAAACTATTGTATAAAAAAATATTTACAGAACCTCTAAAAATAGCTTAAAGTTCGATTATATCATTTAATTCTAAATACAAAAGAATTATTAAAATATACTTTATCACCACAACAATGTTGTCTAAACGGCTGGACAATAACATTATTTTAAAAATCTTATACACATTGCTTAAATAAATAAAATACAGTTTTTCAATGTGATTACTTCACGCCATAATATAAACCAAGGCGCAAGCTGTTTTCTGTCAGTATGCGAGATGATTTCGAAGTGAGAGGTTGTCAAATTTTATAAACAAATGTGTTGGCGTAAAACGTAAATGTGTTGGCACATTAGAAAAGAGGTCATACTAAACGTTAGTTGTTATGTTATCATGTATTATTTCACAACGAAGATGACTTTTCTACTCGCATTCACAGTACTATTGCCGGCCGGTTTTACCAGCGGCATATAATATTCTAGGTGGTTCCTTCTAGGCCAGTGCAATTAGCGATCCGCGATCGGAATTACTCCGGTAGTCCCATTTTTTTTTATATGTTTTATATAGTCATCTCTTGATGTAAAATCTGAGTTTTCGACCTTGGGGCACTTGAGCTTTCGCCGCCATTTTGAAAAAACAACTGGTTTCGCCCCAAAATCTAGTTTTTCGCAAATATCTCATTTCCAATACAAATATCGGCTAAAGTAGCTTAGTAAGTTTAGTAGACCATAAAATTTTCTACAACTTTTATTTTAAAAAAAAATCTATCTCTAATACATATCGAGATATGCAGTTGTAAAAATGTGTAAAAGTTTATAAAAACAGGTAAATTGCACGACTTGGTTTGGTTGTTTGTACATATCTTTTTTCCAGAACAATTTTGTGAAAAAATTACTGATATCAATTTTGTAGAGAATAAAATTTCATAATAGATGCATAATAGGTACACGTTAAACGTTTTTATCTCAATTAGGTATCCAGTTTCTAATACAAAAATTAACCAAAAATTAGGTCAAAAACACCACTACTGCGTTGGATCCATAATGATTCTTTACATAACTGACATATTGCTGAAAAATTATTGAAAAAAATTGAGCACGACCCCATAAAACTTTGTGTAGTAAATATCCTCCATCAACTACGAGTATTTTACTGCTTCCCAGTTCTGTGTTATTTAGTAGAGGGTTGAACGATGTGTAAAATGTGGACTTGGTTCCTTTGCGCGTGCCTTCCTCTGAGAAAAGAGACAGTGAAGCAGGAGATAATTCATATTGGAAATATTTTTTAAGATCAATTTCAGACTTTTTGGCAATCCACATACGTTAATGGATGTATTGTCACAGTCACCCCTTATTTTTAATGCTGCTGGTCACCGCCGCAAGGCTAATGGTGACAACTGCAGGGAACCAATTAGGGAGGGGGGGAAGAGTGGGTTAGAGGGAGGGAGGGAGCCAGTGAGACTATGGCATCCCCAATTGGGGTATGTTGTGAGGCTGAAGGTAAGTGGGGAAGTGAAGGAGATGGGGAAGAGGAAGGTGAGGAAGTACCTGACTATTCAGATCTAGTCACTTAACACGGCTAAAACCATTATTAAGCAATGTTTCAATTCTGAATGGTGGTCTTACGCCGGGGCGATACTGAGAGTATTTTCCACATCATCAGTTAGGCATCCTTTTGTGTTCGAACCCGTGACTTTCCGATTGGGAGTCAAGAGTCTTACCATTCGACCACGGACGGCCGCCTTGCTTCTAGATTTAGCGATACTTTACCACCTCTACAATTATTACAGCAGGTAATTTATACACCGGTATATACCCGTCTATCAGTGGCGGTCCGTGAGGTTTCAGTGAGCTAGAGTGCTAGGTTTGAAAAAAACGACGTTATTGATGTTGTTGTAGCTGAAAACGATTTTTTTTTTGTCAAAATTTCAACATTTTGTATGAAGATCTTCAGTTGATAAAAAGTTGCATTTTATGCTTTTTACATTATACATAATTATTGTTTTATGTAACTTTTTGTCAACAATGGTAATAAATATTCAAAATAACCGATATTTATATATTCAGATATAATTATGATCACGTATTATGAAAACGCGTAATTGAATACCGTATTGTTTTGACATCTTCTCTCAATGAAGAACTTGTTGATTATGAGTCATGTTTCGAGCCTACCGTCTAGCAGTGTAGTTGATTGTTTAGAATAATTTTTCAAACAAGTTTGATCGAAATCTGATAAGAACCATAAAATCATGAGGTCCTTTTGCAACAAATAATGTTGCTATCGAAATTTACCAAAAACATGCACATTCAACTTAACAAACATAATAAGGAAGTTGAGTCCTTTTTTTTATTTTTTTTTTATCAACGTTCACAGGCAAACTTAAATACCACTTTTTTTTTAACTTCGTTTTCATAATTAAATTAATTCTACAAATTAGAATTTTATTAAGCCCGCGAAAACGGCGGCAAGGCCATAATACCGTGCGCGCAGACTTCGTGACGTAATCCGGCCCTTGCGTGTGTGAAATATAAGGGAAAATATTTACAAAACCGGGACACGCTTAATATGGACGAAAAAATAAATTAAAAAGTTGTAGTGGTTAGAAATTTACAAGTACTAATCAATTCAGTTATTGGAATTTCAAAAAAAGTGCATTTTAATGGTTATTTTTTAAATTTAAAAACACAAAATGTCATTTTTCAACGAAACTTGCAACAGTTCCTACCATAGCGGTCGGTGAAAAATAACATTTCGTGTTTTTAAATTTAAAAAAAAAAACATTAAAATGCATTGAAAATCCGGTAACTGAATTAATTAGTACTAGTAAATATCTAACTACTACAACTTTTTAAATGTATTGTTTTCGTCCGTATTAAGCGTGTCCCGGTTTTGTAAATATTTCCCTTATATTTCACACAAGCAAGGACCGGGTTACGTCACGGACTCTGCTGTGCTCTTGCCGCCGTTTTGGCGGGCTTTAATAAAATTCAAACTTGTAGAATTAATTTAATTATGAAAACGAACTTTAAAAAAAAAAAAAAAAATACTGGTATTGAAGTTTGAATGTCATCTACATGAACATATTTTTTATAAGTCAAAATATTTTTCACTCAACTTCCCTATTTTAAATATGCCCATTATTAAGCGTTTCATGTTCAACCCATACTCAAGGGTACCATCTAGTGCTCTGCTGCCGCTGCTCTCGAGTCGCCGCGTAGCAGTTTACTTCATACCTCTCCGCCCCGAAATATGATTTCGGTCATCGCAAATTCCCCCTTAAAAGCAAAGTTTTTGAATAAGGTTAAACCCTTGCACTGGGTAAATATTTTTTATTGTTAAAAGACAGGTCAGTGGCCGAATTCTGGCTGGGTCCCACCCAGACGTGGTGTTTCTATTCTTTTAAAAAAAAAACTGTACGTGTACTGGACTGGCTAAGTTCTCCATCACAACACCAGCAACATTTTCAGCATACTGTTGTGGTAGTAGGAAATTTTGAAATATTGAAAGGTTATTCGTAACCCGGAAATAATTGTTAGTTACAAGATTTGAGGATTTTTTTACAATATGCGCATTCGTTGCCCATAATAACACGTGTAGGAAATTTAATCGGTAATAAGTAAGTATCAATTTTTTTAATCGGTTAGAATGGTTAGAATCGATATCAAATCGCTATAAAATATCGTAGAGAGAATAAAAGAAATAACCAACTTTTGTTTTCCTCCCCAACGCACCATTTTCTTGAGTCATATGGCTTTCAACCTTTACGGACTGTTGTACGCCACTAGCCACTACAGCCTAGATATCAGGTTGGTAATATAACATTTGCTAATGCATGCTAAAGCTTCTAATCGAGAGGGTAAGAAAACGAATTTACGATCTTAGAATAATCAGTTAATTAGATTTTATATTAAATCTTTTTTTACGAATATGTTTTGAAAATTTAAGTTCGAGATACGTACAAGAAAGACGCGTATTTCAATTTAATCAATTATTACACTGCCAAATTACACACGGACAGAATTGCACAAGGACGCAATTACACACGGAGAGAATTACTACTAATGAAATTACACACGGAGAAAATTACTCCTTTTTTTAAATTTGCAACTTGAGAATTACACAAGGACGAAATTACACATGGAGAGAATCACTACTACTAAATTGCACCCACTGAAATTACACACTGACAGAATCACATAGGATAAAATTACACACGGATAGAATTACTTATATTTTATTTGCAACGACTGTAATTTCACACGTACAGAATCACTCAGGACGAAATTACACACGGAGAGAATCACTACTACTAAATTGCACCTACTGAAATTACACACTGACAGAATCACACAGGATAAAATTACACACGGATAGAATTACTTCTATTTTATTTGCAACGACTGTAATTTCACACGTACAGAATCACTCAGGACGAAATTACACACGGAGATAATCACTTCTACTAAATTGCACCTACTGAAATTACACACTGACAGAATCACACAGGATAAAATTACACACGGATAGAATTACTTCTATTTTATTTGCAACGATTGTAATTGCACACGTATAGAATCACTCAGGACGAAATTACACACGGAGAAAATTACTCCTTCCTAAACGACACCTATTTCAATTTCACATGTCATAAAATTTGTTTTATGATAGGTTAAAACTTTATTGAGTGTGTGCTGAATACATTTAAAATTGAAAATATAACAAAGATCGGTTAGGTTAGGTGGACGGCCTCCGTGCTTTAGTGGTTACGCCTTTCGGTTAGGAATGCGGAGGTCGCGGGTTCAAACCTGGCGTGCGCCATTAAATTTTATTTGATTAATTTGTACTACATATTTCACTATTTTTAGAACTTTCAGTATCGATCTGTTGAAAAATGGAAATTGAAATGTTGCTTTAAATGGATTTAGACGTGTTTGGTGACCAGATCTGAACAGCTTTCTTACTTTCCCATCTTCCTCTCCCCATCTTCTTCCCCTCCCAGGATTTCGATAGTCTCACTGGATGTGGGAGCCATACGGTTGGGAGCAGTTGGAAATAGAGGTTTGGTTACTTTGAGTGTGTAATTTCGTCACGAAACCAATATTTTTCCTGAATGATATTCAATTCGATCAATTCTGAAACCCTGTGTAGCACACCATAGAACCAAGGAAGGTACGTAAATGTTTGGGAAAACATTATATTTCTTAATTCTCAAAATATCGTAGTAGGTACCTTTTCTTTAACGGGGTTTTAATTGATTTACTTTAACCAGTGATTCCTGACATTATTTGAAGTAAAAAATTAAATGATAACGTGTATTTTGGCCTCCGGACACATTTCAGATTCTTTTTTCAGTGATTATACGTGGAAGAAAAAAATTGTTTTATTTTGAAGAAAAAAAGACATAAAAAGTTACCGGAGAAAAAAATTCCATTTGCTTTTTTTACTTCAAATATTGTCAGAAATTATAGCTTAGATTGGCAATGTATTTTTTATAATGTTAATAACTTTTCTAGACGTAATAATGATTTTGTGTTAAGTGAAAACAAATAACTTTGCATATACCACTTATTTAAGAAAAACTATCAACATATTTCGAACCAATGGTTTCTTCGATACTATACATACAATTTTGCGTCATTTTAATTATGATAAAACCGTGATAAACATATATAAACATATATATAATATGGCGATAACAAATAGTAAATTAAACAATTTCAAGTATTCAACGCCAATTAAATGATTTGTTTTCATTTAATAAAAATGACGCAACAAAGTGAATTTGCGATTATCGAAGAAGCAGTTATGTGTGTCTATATCTCAGATTGTGGCGGTTGGATAACTAACCTATTCACCTAGTAAGGAAATTACGGAAATATAGCAACACGCAAAGGCTGTTATCTTCGACCAAGTAATGTACTGATGCTGTATTGTGCATTGCGCAAACCAGGATATTATAATAAATCGATGAGTTTATTAACCTTCTAATTAAAAATAACCGGATTAAAACTATTAACAAAGATTTATGTTCCTGAAATTGCGAGCTTTGTTTAGTGTCCAGACCTTAGTACACAAGCCAAGCCATCCCAAATTTCCTTGAAATCTTGACAATTATTATTTCCACCTATCATCATTTCCCATTCTTCACTTTGGGTCCAAGATACATTATATTCGGTTCCATGTCAACTCAGAATCAACTCAACTCAACAACTCTTTAAAAAGTCGTTAAAAGCAATGAAAAAAATATATTTTAAGAATATCAATAAATTTTTTATATATTTTTTTCATAACTTTTAACGACTTTTCAAATTAGGTGTTGAGTTGAATTCATTTTAAGTTATCCGGTCACCTTATATTCAGTTTATATATTTATTTATATTTATATTGGTTAAAAATTATATAAATCTGTAAGATATTTCTTAAGAGCGATTGACCAGCAGTGATAATAAAAGTTTAAAAATGATTGCAACTGTACAGAGAGGTTCCAATGAGAAATGTTGATTATTCTCCGTATCAATTTTTTTTATTAAAAATTTAATATCGATTTATTTCATTCAAAACTTGCTTTAATATATACCTATATTCAAGTAAGCAATAAAAATGCTCAAAACGCACGATGATAAATTATTAAATATCGTAAACTTCTTTAGTATTTTTTGATCATAAGTATTTATGATTTTTCAATAATGTTTAAACAAAATAAGTGTGTAAAAAAATTGAAATATTTTAGTTTGTAAGACCTTAAATAAATAGAAAAATGAGGTAATTTTGTCACAAAACCGTTCTCGGATTTATTTTTTAATGATTTTAATTGAACTAAAATTAAAATTCTGTAAACTGTGTTGACTAGATTATGTATTGATTTATTTTGTTGTATGATTATGATTTGAAATTTGTGTTGTTTCATAGAATCTATCGTTTGAAAATTGAACAAATCTGCCAATGACCAACGGCATAACCTTAGTATATTAAAATACACTTAGGGGGTTTCTCACCATCCTCCCAGTAGCTTATCTACCCTAATAACGAATATTTTCGATTTACGATTTACGGTTTATTTAATTATTAAGTTGGAGTTTATAATTCGGTACTCGAACCTACGAATAGTGGTTATATATTAGATAAGTTTGCCGAATTTTCTAACCACTGCGAGTATTTTATTTTTATTTTTAATAATATTCGTTATTAGGGTAGATAAGCTAACGGGAGGATGGTGAGAAACCCCCTTAGTTTTTCAAAATTTTAAAACTGCGTGTCCCAGATAAAATAACAATCTTTCAAAATCAGTTTATGTTTTTTTGTAAAGAAAAGTCAATACGTCTAGAATTTGATTTAAAAAGGACTAATTTCCGGTATTCTCTGGTCCCTCTTAACCAATAATACTTATTAAGTTAAAAATTATAATCACTTTATTTTAACCAATTTTATTGTTTAGATACATCCGACACGGTTCATGAGCTCATCAGGGTTTACTTAAGACCCCGTAATCCGACTTCCTACCGATTTATAAAATATTTCTCTTGAACACTTTAAGTTTTTAAGTTCCTAAAAAATATACGTTTTTTTTAAGATAATATCCAAAAAAACATTTCAGAGCCGAAACGGTAAATCCTTAGTGCTCCGAAAATTATTTAAAATACATTTTGTTCTATTATTTAACAGGTTCATAGTATATAAACAATATCACAGTAAATCTTTTAGTGCCATTGAGGCATCTGTATCTGTATCATCCGGAGAGATTTTTACTCTATTTTAAACAAGTGGCGTTTTATGAATTACTTTCACAATTTTCGCTCTCTAACACCTGTATTTACATTTTCTCTAAGAGGGAGAAGGAATGGGGGAGAAATGAGGGGGAGTTTACAATGGGAACATTAAGATAAAACCCGGCGTTGGAGAAATTTGAAAAATAGATTTTACTAGATTGTTGCTGTCACTGTTGCTCTTACTCCACCGGATATTGAGCGAAAGGGACAATGCACCTCGGGCTACTAATAATACCTAAATAAAATCGAGGTTTTGTATTCCCCACTTTTCTCCCTTACAAGTGGACTGGTTTTCAATTTTTTTTTACCAACTACATAAGAAAAAACTATTCTATGTCTGTACGTTTTGCTTTTTTTATAAAAAAAATTGTCTAGTTTATATACTGAACGTCTTTTGACGGCGTTTAAACCAGTCAATTTTATTGATTTTTGGAAGGTCATAACTTCTATAAAAAGTAACTTATAAACAATAAAAATAAAGTACCGACACGCTAGTAGTTGATATCTACTTTATGCAAAAACAATATTTTTTCTAGGGTTAAAATCCAGAGAGATAAATAGGGAATACCTTTGTATGGAAAAATCACCGCCGAGTATCCCCTTGAGGTGGGCATGGCTCATGAAACATGTCAGTTGCATCTAAACATTCTAAACAATCAAATGACATTAAAACGTTATTATTTTTTTTAATGGTTCCACGAAATAAATTTATGCTATATTTGAAAAACTTATTTATTTTGTTATTTTTTTGAACTTCAATACAATTAGAACAATCTTTTCTGTCTTTTGGTAATTATTCGTTCCGGTTTGCTCCAGTTGGATGAGTTGGATCCAAAGCACTGTCACGACACTCTGTGCGTCAAATAAATATTATTATTTTTTTTTAAATATGCAAGACTTTTATCATTTACTTTCATATTTTCGCTAATTCATTTCCACAATCAAACTTATTATATGGGGCAGTACATAGATAACAATTCGCTCGTCATCTTGCCTCATTTACACTGATTCTCTGACCCATAATCTACAAAATGCTATAAATAATTTGGGAGTTCAGATGTTGACTTAACATCTCCCAGTAGGTTGCGTAAGTAAAGCAGATTATAATCGTACTGAATACCGACATAAATTGTTTTTTGATATCTTTATATTCAAAGTGCGTAAATTTTGGCAAGAGTTTGTTTGCCTTGACAACATTAATCAAGCCCCTATGCATAATCATTAAACACGCTGAAATATATCCAAGATAACAGTTTGAAACCCACCTATTTGAATTAAAATACTTACCATGACTTAATGGGTAAATAATGGTTATAGTAAATTGTCCCATGCCATGGAGATAGTGGACCTCAAGACTTCAAGACCGAGGCTACCGAAGTAGAGCGCAAGCAATGAGCCTCCTATAGTTTTTTTTATTTTATTTTTGGTCGGTTCAGAAGGTATTTCCAAAGCGTTTAGTATTTTTTTTTACAGAGGAAACTGAAATCATATATTTCACTTTTCATAACAAATTTAATCACCTTAGGTGATTTAATTCATTCAATATAGAATAACAATTTTATATGAAAAGATAGCTGTTGTTATTTTTTTAATCGGACATTAAGAGGCTAGACTTTGCACCACACGAGGAACGTTTGGGTATTTCATTGCCTGTCATTCTGTCCCGCTCTAAATAAGGTAGCACACACTTACACACACATATATGCGAACGCGAAACGTGCAAATGAGACAACTGCCGTAAACTCTTATATTATTACAATACAATATTATATAATAATAATAATTGCCCAATTCCACGATTACATAGTCTTAGTAACCAATATTTAAACAATATTGATGTATTTGACAATAATTTGAATTTGGCAAACTTTAAACGCCATATGTGCGAACTATTTCTACTTAATTCATAAACTATTGTAAATACCAATTTTATACATTTTTATTAATACCTATTATTGTTGATTTGGAGGATATTGGCAGGCTATCTATTTTTACTTTATTTATATTCTGTATTACCTACATTTTGTCAACTCATATTTTATCTGTATTTTATTCACTTCTAACTCTTCACTGTAATTACTCAAAACATGTATTGCTTTATGTATGTAAAAGCCCTTTTATGTATGTAAAAGGGCTTTTAAATAAAAATAAAATAAATAAATGTTACCTACAAAAATCGCTCGAAAAAGGGTTTCGGGAAAAACATTTTTCTACGCCCAAACTTTCACAAAATTTTAATTTAAAAACAAAAGTATGCTCTCAAAAGAAGAAACTGTGTCGGTATGTTTTTATAATTTTGTAATTATTTATGAGAATTGAGTTAGCAGCACTTTTTCCTTAAATAATCCTTTTTGTATGGGCCGAGAAGCGAAGCGTTTCGTCACAGATTGAAAACATTGGTGTGCATACATATTACGTACCTGAAGGTAAAAACCATCTGAGGTCGAAGGGGACCACAAGGGTCCCAAAAATATGTCGTGGAGCGATCGTTTTTTTCACACCTTTTGATTTTTTCAGTAAAACTTAGATACTACCTACCATCTTAACCGGACATCGCCCAACTTTGCCCAGCAGTCAATCAGTAATGCAAACCGGAAAAAGAGATAAGATAGAACATATATGCGTTTCTTATTTTTAAGCCAATTGAAAATGATTGCAAGTTCGCCATAGCTGATCGAAAATTCTAAAAAGACTTACGACAACGGCAAACCTTTGATTATAATGGCAAAGACGATAAGCATTTGGGGCCAGAAAAGAAATTCCATATTGTATTACATACGTACATCTATTTATGTACTTTACTCATTATGTTCCAACCCGTTTGCATTTATACTGATCGTCATCTAATTAAAGTTTCCTACATATATTTTTAATTAAATATATTAAGTATTAAGTAGATACTAGCTGATACCCGACATGCGTTCTCCCTGCGTGTCCTTTTCCATTCGTCCCCGTTCCCCTTCCACCACCTATTCTCCACCCTCATCCCCTTCCCCTCCCGGGTTTCCTTTTCACCATCCTCCCCCCCCACCTCTTCCGCTGTCCCCTTCTCTCGAACCTCGACCCCTCATGAATTCCCCTTCCACCTTCTCCGCCTTCCCCCTCCCTCGTCATCCCTTCCGCGAACCGTCCTGCATTCCCCTCCCCCCTCCCGAAAAAACTCCATAAAATAATTTGCAATTGCATTTTTTTTTGCAAATTTGATAATTCCAGAACTCACCAATATAGAAATATTGCTATATATATAGAAACCTTCACGGGAATGTTCACAACAACTCACCAAATTTTTATCTCAATCGGATGAATAGTGTAGGAAATATCTCTAAATATATCAAAATAATCGTTAAGTTTTCTGAAATTATCAAATTTTCTGCGCAATTTTCTTAATTTTTCTTTCCGTGAGAACCTTCTACAAAGTATTACTAAACTTTTTTTAAAAATTAATAAAATAGGTAAAGTCGTTCTGAAGTTATGGCGTGACTAAGGGAAACAGGGATTAATTTTTATATATACAGGGAGTTAAGGTACGTACTTGACTTACTTTAACCAGTGAATCCTGACATTATGCGGAGTAAAAAATGTAAATAAAATTTTGGTCTCCGGTGACATTTTTGATGTTTTTTTTTTTTCTACAAAATCTTAAAAAATAGTAGATGTTGGGTAGTTGGGGGCGGGGTAAGTAATGGGGCGGTAACTCGGCTGAGTGACCAATAAAGTCATGTGGAAGAATTTTTTTTTTGTTTGGTTTTCAAGAAAAAAAAATTTGAAAAAAAAAAATTATCATAAAAAAAGTCACCGGAGTCCAAAATTACATTTACATTTTTTACTCCAAATAATGTCAGGAATCACTGGTTAAAGTAACTTAAGTACGTACCTTAATGTATATAAGATGTATAGTTCGTAGGCATTTAATATTGTATTAATCAGGATATTATTTTGCTTTGTTATTAAATGTGTTCTTACATTCTTTTTACTACCCTTTGCTGTTTTACACGCTCATGTGCTCTTAATTATTATTACTTAAAGCAACTATAATTTCTCATGTTTTAGTTAATGCCTTTTACATTATGTTATGTAAAAACCGAATGGCAAATTAGTAAATAAATTATTAGTAAAGACATGTTTTTTGCACAACATGATTAATGCGTAGCATAAAAGTATTTTTAATCAGATGAGAATAATAATTATTCTCAATGAAGATATTATTTTTTGTTATTGTGTAAAAAAGAGACAATGACAAACGTGTAAAGATAAACCCGATGTGATGTGATCTCGATACGGTCGGATGGCTTCATTATTACTATAATAATTGTTACGGAAAGTGCTCCAGAAAATAAGTAAGTCATATAAATGTATGCATTGCTAATGTGAAATGCGTGCCGTACGAAGCGTTTGTTGCTGATGTTGTTATTATTATTATACAACATTCTCTGACATAACGTTTTCCAACAACCGTAGTTGATGGCAGCATAATATTATCGTCGTTATTCCGCTAAAAAGCATTGAGTCAAAATACTGCTTTTGAGATTATCGCTATCAAAGTTTATTTTTTTCAATTAATTTCAAAATTTCATCTCCGTAAGTTCAAGAGTTCCCCAAGGATCTCACCTTGACCCCCTCTTATTTAATATTTTTATAAATTATTTACCAAAACTATCCGTAACTTTCAGATGTACATATAGAAGGATTACAAAAATATTGTCAAAATCATAATTAAAATTATGCATTGTTCAATAGTTTGATCACTTATTAGGGAAATATTAAAAGCGGGTTCAAAATATTTTGCTATTACGCTGAAAGAAAATTGTTCTTATCTATAAGCATTATTCATCATCAGTATTCTGCGAATAGACATAAAATACCAGTTATTTCAAAGAACTTGAGCAATTTATCAAATTTCGAAGTTAATATTCAAGTTCTGTGAAAGTTATATTTAATTTATCTTATAATTTCATTATGGGCTAGTTGTTTTGCAGATCTTGAATAATAATAGACCTTTAATAGAACTTAAATATTAACTTTGAAATTTGATCAATTGTTCAAGTTCTGTGGTATAAATCTTCGTTAGGCTGGCTTTACGATTTCGGCGTTTGTAAAGGCAGCCTTGGTCACACTTATTGCTTAATCTTTGTTATTTTATGCATATATTATCACAGAAAACAGCCCGCGGGTTTGTAGAGATATGAATATATAGTTTGTAGAGATATATATATAGAGATATGAAATAGTGCGGACTGCATTTTTGAATTACAGACATGCTATAAAATAACCTCATCATCAAGTCAAAATAGCAAAATGTTGACTTGGTGCTTTTTTGCCGAACGTCGACGAATACAACTCGATGCCGGCCGGTTTGTCAATATGGTTCAGTTCCCCACCGGTTCCGTGGTTATATGCAGTACGATGGACCCAACACGGCAAGACAACATTGCAGATTATTCTAAAGAGACATGGAACACAGGATGTGATATGCAATCACCACAATCATATACTATGCAATCACTTACACATAGTAAACAAATACATATTTTCCTATAGATATGGTTAGAGAGTGGATTATGGACGTAGAATCCGAGGATGTAGAATTACAATTGAATTTGCGTATATTAGTAGGCCTGACCTAACTAGTATTTATAACAGTAGACCTAGGGTCTAAAACAGTACGATTATATGTTTTTATAGTCATTAAATCAATACCAAAATTTCATAACAACCTAATTAACATAATATTATAACCATATATTTTGAAAAACATTTAATTTATTTCAAATAAGGAATTACACAATTTGTCCAAAGAAATATCACTGTCAATCAATGAAAATTATTTTTTTTCAAACTTTTTTCAGACAGGTAGCGCCTCCGCCCACTGAGGCAACTGAAAACTCTCAACTGCCAACTGTCTTTGTATGACAATGTGATGGCCCGCACACTTCACAATCACACAAAACCCCGTTGTCAATGGTAACGCAAGCGGTAAGCGCCTCCGCCCACTGAGGCAACTGAAAACAAACTAAAACTGGCTGGTTTATATGTCTTGATTGGTCAAAAAGCTTGTTTAACCATAGACGAAGAACAATCAGCTGACAGCTGGCAACTAGCAATGGCCGACCACCGCAACCAGCAGTGCCAGCTGCGAGTTACCATGGAGTTACCGCTTGCGTTACCATTGACAACGGGGTTGGACAGCAGTGATATTTTGTTCCTTGTCTATATAAATTTAAAAAGTGGTGATCATCTGATCTATAGAATATGATAGCTGGGCACATTTGACGTATTGATTCGTTTTTACAATAATAATAATATTGCACGGAAAATTTGATTAGAAAAGATTTCCTTTTCACCTTTATCCACTGGTCTCTGGCAGAACATTGCACACGCACATATTGCTTGCAGCTCGCTGGGTCAGTCTGCATCAGCTGGTCAGTGGTCACTGAACACTGAACAGTCAGTAGTTCGGTACCTACCTTGATAGCCATTCGGTCCGCGAACTTTATAGCGCGCGGTAGCGTTTCAAATTAAACGTAAATATTCCAATTTTGAACCGTGTGAAAAATTTAGGCAACCAGTTTTCATGCAGTTTTCATTCCAAGAAAATTTTTGTGACAGAACTTTTTCATTTATTTGTAATTCTTTGTTTTTTCCAAATTTATTTAACCCCAATTTTTCAAAAGGACATATAGGTTTATACTAAAAAAATGTCTATTGTGTGTGCGAGCAATGTTTTTATTGATTCATAATTGTTAATTGATTTACTTTCATACCAGTTTAAAACTGTGAACTGAGTGAACTGACTACGTAAAATGTGTTAAATTTTAACATCATAAACTTCAGGTAAACATCAATTAATAGTTTCATACTCCGCCTACTGGTTAATACGGAATATTTTTTATTCAAACAGTTAGATTTTGCTTTATTATTACGAAAATTGAGTAATTATGTCGGGGGAGACGAAAAAACATGCATTTTGTATTTCAATTTTATAAGATTATTTTACTTACGCGAAGTATTTGACAGCCACGTTTGGCCAAGTAAAATGGGACTTATACAACTTCAATTACTACAATATACAACTATTTACGTGCACAATACAACTATTTACGTGCACAAAATAGGTTATTAGGTTCTTAGGCTGGGTAACCTAAGTAATTCGTGCGTATTTAGATTTAAAAAAATCGCAAATATCAAATCCAAAGAAATGGCGGCAAAGGAAATGTTCCGCTCCGTATTATCCTTGCGTATCCGTGTATCGAAATTCGAATTCCGTATTATCCGGTAAGCGGAGTAGTAAACATTTACCAAACATCATATTATATTCAGTTTTTCAAAAGATGAGTTTCTGCAAATGCCCTTATATCAATTACCCTATCAGCCATTTTTTTCGGCTTAAACCAAGGGTTTTCTAACTAATTTACAACACACGGGTTTTTCAAAATCCTCTCATTCAAAAACCATAACTTTGGACTTTCTACATCACATTTACTATGTCGAATGTACCTAAATGAATTATTCTAGATATGAGAATCTTCAAATCTTTTATTGTTTTAGAAATATCCACTACGTAGTTAGCATAACATAACAGATAACAGAAATTTAGATTAATCATTTCCGCGCATAGGACTACACCTTTCAGTTACCGCACAGACTTATCTATTTACAAATTGAACAAACATGGTTACATTACACAGCTATATATTGCATGTCACCAGTTAGTTTCTAGAAAATGATTTACAATAATGGGTACAAAATACATACAGGTACATGAAGTAATAATTGCAGTAAAGTATATGCTGGGTTGTTGCAGAAATAACGTTGACCTACTCAAAAGAGATGGCTTAACTTAATCCCATACGATTTACCAATTAAAAAAGACTGGTTAGCAAATAGTGTATTCGTTTTCTTAATTTCATAACTCAAACAATATTTCTCTGGTCATCTTAGCACAAAGTCTATAACCGATTTCCATAAATTAAAATGACGAATCATTGCCTGTGTTAATAGCAGTGGCGGTTTTCTCTAAAGTGCGGTTGTGCGGTGAACCCCCATTAAAAAGATGATAAAATAAAACAATCTTGTTGTATAGTAATATAAGCGCATCACAGATAGCTCGACATTAAAATTCCGTCTTTAAAACTCGCGCCACCGAAAAATACGGTAGGTATCTGTTCCCATTTTGTGCGCGTTGCGATCCGCACACATTTGTCCATACGAAAAAATCATAGCCGATACGAATCGCTGTAACGGTAGAATGGACAAAACTACGCAGCTTGGTGCGCTGCTCACGAGTCAAGATGTCACGTGACCTCCGAACTTTGACGAGTCTCGCCGAAACGAAGCCCGAGATTGTCGCAGGATGACCGGCTGACGGTCGACTTTTGCACCGACGGATGCAAGTTAAATGTTATATATTATGGTATTTAACTTTGTAGTCATTTTTGTACATTTTTTATTTTCTTGTTTCTGCATTTCTCCAACCGTTTACTAATGGCATTTATAAATCTACTATTGAAGTGGACCGATTTTGACTTCTGTTTTCGTATTTTTTTTTTTAGATAAGTCGTTATATCCCTTAGTTAAGAGTACATTTACTAAAGTTTCGGCAAACAACGTCGCTAGTTATGCAATTTTGTGTTGAGCTTTCCTAGTATTGTTTCGGCTTTCAAATTGAAAGTGGTTGCGTTTATCGGTTGTCGCGAATATTCTGTCCTAATGTTTTCACACAATGACGGAATACAGTGTTATATACAAAAAATAACGCTAATGCCTATGAAAAAAGTTTGGAAATTAAATATAATTATTTTTTGTATACGTGTATAGTGGATTTTTTGTGTAAGTGAAAAAAGCTAATTTTATTTCGTGGCCACCTTTATTTGTGTTTCTTGTTTTTTTTAGGTTTTAAAATATCAATTATATTATATTCTACTTTCTACGCAATTTTTCTTAGCAACGTACATTGAGTGTTGTAAAAACCATTAAACAATTTAAATCCTCTAAAACCACTTTGGTTTTTTAATAATTGTGTCGAGAAGTATCAAGTTATTTAAAAACAATAATACCTATTTAGGTACCCCTCCACTAACTTTATTTAATTTGTGTGATAAGAGTAAATTTTGATTAGACAATAATATATCTTCTCTTGAATTTCTGAACCCCCCGATAAAAAGACCACGAACCGCCACTGGTTAATAGTACATTTTACTTCCTAATAAAACAATTTCGTGTGAATTTACTGTTATTAAAATCAACTCAGTACAGATCTTATTAGTTGCTAGGGGATGTTATTAGTGCAAACCCGTAAAAAATAGGGGTAGTCTGAATTTTTGACACATCAGTTGTATTTTTGATAATTACAATTAAACTAATTTTCTATTAAAATATAATTAATGTAGGCACTTCAACGCTTGTCTGAATTTTTGACATAATCAATTCATACGTTTGACAGTTCGCGGTTGATATATTGAGATATTTCCAATAGTGTTCATCCGATTGCTATAAAAATTTGGTGAGTTGTTGTGGACATGCCCGTGAAGGTTTCTATGTAGCAATATTTCTATATTGGTGAGTTCTGGAGTTATTAAATTTGGGAAAAAAACCCATAGGGAACACGCGAGTTGTTTCAACGATGTGTGTATTTTATAAAGGGTATCCGGGAGCGGCATAGGGGAATGAAGGAAGGGTGATTCGTGGGAGGGGGACGATGGAAAGGGGAGGCGGAGAATATGGAAGTGGAATTCATAAGGAGGGAGGTTAGTAAAAAAAAAGCGGGAGAGGGAAAGGGAGGGAATCCGGCAGGAGTGGAGGGGAATGAAATAGGGTTGGTTCGCGGGAGAGAGAATAAGGGAGGGGGAATGCGGAAAAGGTGGAAGGGGAATTCGTGAGGGTGGAGGTTCGCGAGAAGGGGGACAGCGGGAGAGGGGAGGGGAAAAGCGGGGAAGGTTAAAAGGGAACGCGGGAGGAGAAGGGTACGAGGGTGGGGAAGAGGTGCCGGAAGGGGGACGAATGGGAAAGGACACGCAGGGATAAACAATGTATCAATTTAAGTGGCATTTCAACGAAAGCCGGGTATCAGCTAGTTTCAAATAAATATGAGTTTATTAAAACAGAGTTAAAATGGACACACCACTGAAATTAGTATTTTATTCGATCTGGAATTGTAGGTTGGCATGTTTAAATAACTTTGATTTAATTTAATATTATATGATTATATTATACGGTTCTGAGGTCTTCATTATTCCAAAATCCGAATCCCGCATAATGATGTTGGAAATATGCAATTTTGCATTATTCCAACATGCGAATCCCGCATAATGACCTAGAAAATATGCCGTCATTTGAGTCCCGCGTTATAATGATTGATCGCACACAAGGAAATTTGCGATTTTTTCTTTGGCTGTTTTATTTTGGTAGTAATAGCATTATGCAAATCTTTATATATCTTAAAATTATTCTAATGTAGTATTACGAAAGCTAAAATTTAATTTCGGATCACGTTATTCAAAAATTCACTTTCTTTGTCATCATGGAAAATCGTACCTGGATTAAATGAAACTCGTAAAAAAAATTAACCGTTTTGCCCTTTAATACAATCAAAATAATTTATTTTTGAAAGGGAATGGAACCATCATAAATTATTACCAAGCAGTTCTGTTTTGTAAATTTTATGCAATAGTTTAACTGAAAGTGGTTTTACCTTGGCAGAAATGTAAATCTCTACTTGATATCCTTGCGCGGTGTTGACAGAAAAGTACGATAAAACCGCACACGAACTACATAAAGTGGAGAAGGAATCTGGAGCCTGTATGTTATATAATACATGAAGGTCAAAAGTATTGCAGGGCACCTTTCTAGTGAACTAGGTCTGTTTTGTTTACTGCACGGCTTCTTGCAACACTTTCTTTTCGGATTTATATCTTACTAGCCTCTGCCCGCGACTTCGTCTGCGCAGGATTAGTACTTCGATAAGCCTATTATTATATTGTTCAAATATGTAAAAAAAGAATGTTAAATAAAAAAAAAAAAAAAAAAAAATCTTTTCGTAGGTCCCATCTATGTTTACACCAAACTCTTAACCTATTTATTTAAAATATCTATAATTCTTGATTCGATTCAAAGATGAGTACTTCAAATAAATTCACTAATTTAAATGTTTTCTAAAATAGAATTTTGATTTTACAATCATTGTTTTTTAAAATGTCATTCTCAAATTTTGACATTTTCTATTAACCAATAATTATTATTTGTAATACATGGAAAATAGCAAGCTTTGGGTATAAATTATAGCCTATATGTTTTTCTGATGTATGAGCTATATTATTGTAAAGTTTCAGTAAAGTCCATTCAGTGGTTTTTGCGTTAAAGAGTAACAAACATACATACATCCATACAAACTTTCGCGTTTATAATATTAGTATCTTATTAAACAAACGGTACCGTAATGTAAAGTGTGGATTTTTAAAATCTCCACATGGAAATGAAATTAAAATCTAATTAACTTTTAAATTCCAGAAGGGAAAATGTGTACAAATTTCTTCTCAAAAGTTATTCTGAAGAAGGAAGATCCAAAAATTTTCTGCTTGATACAAACACAATTTCAAGTTTTAATATAATAAAACAAAAATATAAAACTTATTTCCACTTTAATTTATTGTCCGTAATCGTTTTCAGCTTGTTACCATCTTCAGACTGGTACAAATTATTCTTAACCTACGCATCATATACACAACATTGAGGGAGGAAGGAGAGGGATGGTCTACAAGGATTTTATTCAATTATGTGGATTCACTGTCGAATTTCAAGGTTTTGATAAATGCGTTGATAAATGAAGATGTCAATAAACCTATTAAACCAAAACATCTTTAGGTTTTCGAAATACGTAATTCCTTAAACATAACGCAATCGAACAAAACTACTTGTAAACATGGACACTTAAATAGCTGGTCTTCTCTGAACGACAGTCTTAAAATATTAAAACATGTAACCAACATTTTCAGGATGGTTCGCGTTGTTTGTTTACTGACAATTTCTCAATTCTTTACGAAAAACAAATAATGCGGAACTTTTATTGAAGTGTGCAACGACGAGCCTCTAACCTTCAGTTGAAAGTGGTCTACCTTGACCAGAAGAAGTCAATCACACCGCGCTGTTTTGGGTCGGTTGTAACCGGCGAAGTGGTAATCGTAATCAGTGAGGTGGTGATCAGTCATACAGTAATCCGGGTCTTCTTGCAGTCAGTTGGTGATCAGTGCCAGTGTATAAGTGTCTTATCTCACGAACGGTCCTCCGAGGTTCAGGCTATAACATATAAGCTCGATCGTCGGGGAAGCAGTGTTGAAGTTGAAGTCGGCTTCGAGCCTCAGAAAGTGAACTTCAGTGAAGCGTGAACCGACCAGTGGTAAACAGTGAACATGAACAGAATTCTGTGCCTCAGTTTGTTGCTCTTTGTGATTGAACTATGTGATTCTAAGGTGAAATACCGTGAGTTGGCCCATTTAATTGAATTCTTCTATTTTTTGCATTTTTAGCAGTAGTACTTTTTTTTATAACTCTTTCTCAATCAGTGTCAAATTATTTATTGTTTTTCAGTTGTATATTATATTTCATTTATTAGTGTAGATATCCGAATACAACCATAAGAACTAATCCTTAGCTTATATAATTCTCTTAACTTAATTTATATAATTTTTCTTAACTTATTTTTTAATATATTCTTCAGTTGTGGTTTTTATGATATGGTATTTCTTCAAAATGTACATAATCGCATACCGCATACCTAACCTATACTTTATGCCCGTAAACTCGTAGTAAAGCGGGAAACTCGTGAATCCAATGTATGTGGAGAACTTTTTCGTCGATTTGAGCAATTTGGTTTTTAATTATTATTTTTTAATTGATGATAAACTAATGTTTAAGACAAGATTTTTTATGCATAGCACAAAGGGTAACAATTATTATAAGCAATAATTATTAGCCTGAAACACTCATCCATAATTAATATATATAGTAGTAGTAGTATTGTATAATATATATAATATATATAGTAGTAGTAGTATAGTATAATATATACAATATATATAGTATAGTACCATAGTAGCTTAATGGTAGAGCACTTGACCGGCAATCAAAAGGGTGCGGGTTCGAGTCCCGTCGGCGATATGTATCTTTTCTCGGAAGATTCTTTCAATATGGATGAGTGTTTCAGGCTAATAATTATTGCTTATAATAATTTGGTTTTTATTTATTTTTTTAACTTTTCCCATTTTTTGGCAATTAAAGCTTTAAATTTTTTTGGACGCTGGATCTACACATTTTAAAATACATTAAAATTCTAATATGAACCCCTAAACAATTCCATCTACTCAAAATCGAAAACTAAAAAAAAATAATTTTTTTTTTTAAACAATTCCAATGTAGATTCACCAGTTTCCTGCTTGTATTACGATTTTCTGGACACCATGACATGTATTATTATTATTATTTTTAATGTATCTTTGTTTATTTAAATTAATGTATACATTTCACCTTGTTTTGGTACTGCTTTGCTTTGGTACTGCTTCAGGCGCGAAACATAAATAAAAACACCGACCCACAACAACGGTAAATTAACGGACACTATTTTAACAATCCAAATATAACATTCAGAAATCATACTATATTTATAAAAGCCTCCTATCGATTTTCTAGCCATTTAAAAATTTTCCCCTCTAAAACGTGTCCATAATGGCAATAATGACGACAATTTTATTAATCTCGATTGGTCAATTGAAGGCTTTACCGTTCGTTTTTCACTGTTTTATTTTTATCGAAGTATGACACATCAGAGCTAATTAGATGTGAAGAAATTTTTCAAAGAAAATGTACAGTCTCCAGTATAAACAAAAGGGTACAAAGTGCATTAACTTCGGAAGGTGATTCTACATGATAGACAATTCTACAAGTAAATAATAAATATCTTTTTTCGAAATTCCAGCGTTTCAAGTCAGTTTTTTTTTTATCAGATAAGGTGAATTTTTTGTATGGAAAAATAAATATTCTCTAAATGATAATAAAATAAATAAAAAAAAGGAATGAAATTAAAAAAAAAAGTGATTTTTCTCTTATACTTCTACCATCATGTAGAATCGCCTCCCGAAGTTAGTGCACTTTACCTCCGGACATCCTGTATATGTATCCTTAAACTAAAAAGGGTTACAGGTATCGGGAGAGTCCTAACGCTAAGAATTCCGTTGTAAAATCTATGTTATGTTACAATAAATTTTTTTGTGGTCGATAATTTTGGACTGATTTCACAGTTTCTTTTTTTTTAATATACTCGTAACTACAAAAATCTGAAAAAACTTATAATACCAACCCAGGCAGTAGAACTTAGGCACCAGGAAATGGGATGAAAGTAGACAGAATTCTGAATAAAATCAGATTCTTGAGGCGTATGTGTGATAAAACCATAGTGCAGACATGTGCAGATTATTAGAATCAAACACAAATTCGCGTGGTTTTATATCATAGAAGGTAATTATTACACCTGTTTTATAATTTGGTCAGCTAGTGTTGTTTTTGTTAAATTAGAGGTATTTTTAGTCAAATGGTGATGGGACATTCATGCACGATAAGGCTCCCTGCCACAATGCCAAAGCTGTCCACCAATTTCTTTAAGATATGTAAATTACACCGCTCCTATGGCTTGGAAATAGCCCCGATGTGAACTCTAGCGAAAATCTATAGTCGATTGTGCAGAAACATTTGTGGAAAAACATGGTGCACAGCATGCCGGCTAGGATTAAATTGCTTCCTAAGAACCCGGGAATGTTCCCCAAATACTGGATATAACCATTCATGTAATTAAAAGTAACTGTATGTCCTTAACATTGAAAATAAAAGAAAATGTTTGAATGTAATAATCTGCACTCGTTTGGATGTAATAATCTACTTTTATAAATGACTAGCTGATACCCGGCATGTGTTGCAATGCCACTTAAATAAATAAATTGTTTGCTCCCTGCGTGTCCTTTCCCAATCGTCCCTAATCCCTTTCCAACACCTCTTCCCCACCCTCGTTCCCTTCCCCTTCCACGTTCCCTTTTCACCTTCCCCGCGTTCCCCTATTGCATTTTTTTTTGCAAATTTCATAACTCCAGAACTCACCAATATAGAAACCTTCTCGGGCATGTCCACAACAACTCACCAAATTTTTATCGCAATCGGATGAATAGTACAGGAAATATCTCTAAATACATCGAACGCGCGAACTCTCTAATACATCAAACGTACTTAATTTAATATAGTCGTATAAAGTTAATATAGTCTTTTAGTTTTCTGAAATTATCCAATTTTCCGCGCAATTTTCTTAATTTTTCTTTCCGTAAGAACTTTCTACAAAGTTTTAGAAAACTTATTAAAAAAAGATGAATGAAATAGGTAAAGTCGTTCTAAAGTTATGGCGTGACCAAGGGAAATAGGGATTCATTTTTATATATATAGATGATGACCGTGTAAAAAATGTGGAAAATTGGGAAAGAATGCAAGGCTGGTGTAAGAGTAATGAGCTAATGAGTAAGATTAAGAAAGGGGTGCTTAGATGGTTTTGCATGTACAGCTGATGAACCAGAGGGGGGGGGGGGGCAGTCCTCTTTATAGGGGGTAAGGAGACTTTATGAAGCGAATGTAACAGTAGAAGAACTCGGATCTTAACATCAAGCCAAGGATCTTAACGTTCATGGAGGTAACTCTACATATTTATTAATATTCTCTATTACCTACATTTTGTCAACTCATATTATATCTAACCTATATTATGTGTCTTTATATTTTCTGTTACTTACCTGTATTCACTCTTTATTAACTCTTCACTGTAATTAATCAAAACATGTATTGCTTTATGTATGTAAACGCTGATGTAAGAGTAATGAGCTAATGAGTAAGATAAAGAAAGGGGTCCTTAGATGGTTTTATTTATGTAAAATAAATAAGTTTTTCTTATGTAAAATAATTAAATAAATGTGTAACTATCCTACTATACGTTCATTATTAAAAAAACAATATTTGATAATTTTACGAACGGTTGATTTTAAAATAAGTAAATTGCATATGAAGGTTTTCGGGTATCATATTTACCAACGATCGTCTTTTAATGTATAATGTCCTGTAAACATAATTCGAAATGTTATTTAAAAAATTATGGATTTTTTTTTTTAGTTTTACATATTATACCAAAAGATCAAAAAATAAAAAAAAGGACATTCGAGCATTAAATTTCAATTTTAGAAATTTGCTCCTTCGGTACAAATTTAACATCAAATTAAATGGAATATGATATGAGATCAGAAAAGAGTCAAAGCGCTCCATTTTCATTGGGTGTATCGAGGCTAGAACCAAAGGGTACTAAGTCTGTTGCAACATCGGATTCCGTACAAATCTACATGGCACTTTTTATTTGAAGGCGTGTGTGTGTTATCTATTCAGTGCACACACAGACTCACGTACATCTGAATTAATAACAATAGCAGGTAGGTACTACCTACTACCCAGTTATTATTATTGAATGGTTATGCGGATTTATTTCTACTGGTATAGTGTTGCAGGAATCATAAATAAATAGTAAGCACTCAGCTATTCATTACCAACAGAAATGTGTTTATTTGTAACCAGTGGTTATATAGCGAATACCTAGGAAACCAATAATGGTTTGATTAGGATGTAATTTAGCAAAGCTCTCCATCTATACTCTAGTAGGCGCGTCAAAGAAATAACAGGGAAACAGGAAGTAAAAATTGTTCAAGTGAGACACTGTGTTCTACTTGCGTGTTCTTCCGGTTGAGAAGCATCTAAAAGGCACCTACCCGATATAATGACTTCATGTGAAATATAAACATATGTTTTTCATACTGAATTACGTGCACAGTGGTGTAATGACTGACCGGGCGACCTGGGCAGGCTCAAGGGGGCAGTGCCCGATAGGTCCCCTGTTAGAACATCAAAACATAATTTTTTTAATGATATTATTAGGTACATTTTTTTACTTTTCCCTACTTGCTGGGATAGCTTAGGCCGTGTTGAAGCAATTATCGTAATTATTGCACTAATTATGTCATGTAATGAAGCCATGTTGCGCTTCCACCTTCTTTAGCCAACGATTCGGACATTTGATCCTACAATACTGGAAAGACCCAAAATGCATCGAGCACTCCCAACTAAAGAGGTAATTGAAATCCACAAAAACGCCGACGCGGCGGGGCAAAGCTAAGTAGTTCTTGGTTTCCGGTACTTGAGGGTTACACCAAAACGAAATGCCGAAAACTACATTAATTTAACTTATTATTATACTGAAATACAAAAACATATAGGATTAACGCTTGTAATATGGTATCACTTCTATACATAAGAACAACAGATTACACATGTGGCCGGTCCTTGAATATAAATAAATTAGATATTATTTTTGTACATTAGCTTTACACAGGAGGCCCTGATGAAAATAATTTACCTCAGGGCATATGTCATCTTTGGGGATGCTGTGTGGAGGGTGTTTTTTAGTAAAAGAACTAAAGTTAATTCTGGGAAGGAAGCGGGTGTGATGAAAGGGTAGAAATTTGGGGGTCATGATGTCCAGGAGTGACGGGCGTATGAATCCATCACTGCGATGCAAGGCGATGTTCCGAGAGAGTCTGGCTGGATAGGCCAAAGGGTCTCCCTCAACGCTTGCCTTGCGTTGCAGCTGGTGGGCAGACGCATTCGCCTCCAAGACCCGGATAAACCTCGCCCCGTGTACCCAGGCACCCCTACTAAGTCACCAAACATAGCGAATCACTTGTTGGCCCATGGCAGAGGTTTTCGTTGTCCAATAAATCGTAGCGGCGGTACCCATATCCACCTCAAAAATTAAAGACTTGCTTTATATGATTTAAATATCTAACACCTAATTATAAATTATGATGGAGTAAAAATAGGTGTACCAAGAAGCTTTTATTCGCCTGCACATACATTTAAATTATATTATAGGTAAAACATTTTGTAAATCAGTAGATTTTATAGGTAAAGTATTTTGTAAATCAGTAGATGTTATAGGTAAAGTATTTTGTAAATCAGTAGATGTTATAGGTAAAGTATTTTGTAAATCAGTAGATGTTATAGGTAAAGTATTTTGTAAATCATTAGATGTTATAGGTAAAGTATTTGGTAAATCAGTAGATATTATAGGTATTGTTTTGTAAATCAGTAGATGTTATGAGTAAAGTAATTTGTAAATCCGTAAATGTTATAGGTAAAGTGTTTTGTAAATCAGTAGATGTTATAGGTAAAGTATTTGGTAAATCAGTAGATATTATAGGTATTGTTTTGTAAATCAGTAGATGTTATAGCTAAAGTATTTTGTAAATCAGTAGATGTTACACCTACGTAAAGTAGTTTGTAAAGCACTAGATGTTATAAGTAAAGAATTTTGTAAATCATTAGATGTTATAGGCAGTGGCGGTTTTCTGTAAAGTGCGGTTGTGCGGTGAACCCCCATTAAAAAGATGATAAAATAAAACAATCTTGTTGTATAGTAATATAAGCGCATCACAGATAGCTCGACATATTCAAAAAGCAAAATTCCGCCTATAAAACTCGCGCCACCGAAAAATACGGTAGGTATCTGTTCCCATTTTGTGCGCGTTGCGATCCGCACACATTTGTCCATACGAAAAAATCATAGCCGATACGAATCGCTGTGACGGTAGAATGGACAAAACTACGCAGCTTGGTGCGCTGCTCACGAGTGAAGATGTAACGTGACCTCCGAACTTTGACGAGTCTCGCCGAAACGAAGCCCGAGATTGTCGCAGGATGACCGGCTGACGGTCGACTTTTGCACCGACGGATGCAAGTTAAATGTTATATATTATGGTATTTTACTTTGTAGTCATTTTTGTACATTTTTTATTTTCTTGTTTCTGCATTTCTCCAACCGTTTACTAATGGCATTTGTAAATCTACTATTGAAGTGGACCGACTTTGACTTCTGTTTTCGTAATTTTTTTTTTATAGATAAGTCGTTATATCCCTTAGTTACGAGTACATTTACTAAAGTTTCGGCAAACAACGTCGCTAGTTATGAAATTTTTTTTTTCTTCAAACTTCGCAAAATCACTTTGTGGCGTCATTTTGAATTAAATTAAAACAAATAACTTTGTTTAAAAATTTCATTAAATTAAAACAAAGTTATTTGTTTTAATTTAATGAAATTTTTTGTTGAGCTTTCCTAGTATTGTTTCGGCTTTCAAATTGAAAGTGGCTGCGTTTATCGGTTGTCGCGAATATTCTGTCCTAATGTTTTCACACAATGACGGAATACAGTGTTATATACAAAAAAATAACGCTAATGCTTATGAAAAAAGTTTGGAAATCAAATGTAATTATTTTTTGTATACGTGTATAGTGGATTTTTTGTGTAAGTGAAAAAAACCAATTTTATTTCGTGGCCACCTTTTTTTTGTGTTTCTTGTTTTTTTTAGGTTTTAAAATATCAATTATATTCTACATTCTACGCAATTTTTCTTATTGAAAAAAAAAATAATAATTAGCAACGTACATTGAGTGTTGTAAAAACCATTAAACAATTTAAATCCTCTAAAACCATTTTGGTTTTTTAATAATTGTGTCGAGGAGTATCAAGTTATTTAAAAACAATAGTACCTATTTAGGTACCCCTCCACTAACTTTATTTAATTTGTGTGATAAGAGTAAATTTTGATTAGACAATATATCTTCTCTTGAATTTCTGAACCCCCCGTTAAAAAGACCACGAACCGCCACTGGTTATAGGTAAAGTATTTGGTAAATCAGTAGATATTATAGGTATTGTTTTGTAAATCAGTAGATGTAATGAGTAAAGTAATTTGTAAATCCGTAAATGTTATAGGTAAAGTGTTTTGTAAATCAGTAGATGTTATAGGTAAATCAGTAGATATTATAGGTATTGTTTTGTAAATCAGTAGATGTTATAGCTAAAGTATTTTGTAAATCAGTAGATGTTACACCTACGTAAAGTAGTTTGTAAAGCACTAGATGTTATAAGTAAAGAATTTTGTAACTCATTAGATGTTATAGGAAAAGAATTTTGTAAATCATCACTACGAAAAAATGGCATTACGGTAAGTGTGATTGATGAAATCGAATAATATTTTTCTAATCTCTAGCGAGATTGTTTTATGAATCTCCGGTTTGAAGAAGCTTACTAAAAAGGTTTTAAAAAAAAAGGATTTTGTTATTTTTTATCTACAAGATTGTTTAAAATCTGCGAGTTTCCAGAGAGAGTCAACAAATATTTTGTATATTTATTATGTTATTGTTTATTATGATAATTATCTGACACAATTGTAATTGACTATTGTTCGTCCGACGTTTAGAATTACAAATAATAAATAATATTGTTTCAATATCTTCAAAGATTTGGTAGTTGGGTCACAGCCCGCCTACACATCTTGAATAATTATGTATTACATATATTATCTAAGACTAAAAAAAATTATACTGGTTACGTAACTCGTAAAATACTTACCATTCTCAGCATATGAATTCCAAGTAGTGCAAAATTACGTAGTCTAATTACATGTGTAATTATTATCAATGACGAATACAAAGAAAATTTCACAGTTCGGGCAACCGTGGTTCATGATTCTACCAGTCAGTCGATTGTGAAATTACCGTGAATAAATTGTTATTATTTCCACGTTAGAGTTTGTTTATTATTACTATATGCCTTTATAAAAAAGGTCGTCATAAGCCAATAATTTCTGTAGCAAACCTACACGGCGTAGTTTTTAAATATTACTCTGTTCACTTTTGAGAATTTAACCTGCTATCTGCTATCGTCATTCAATAGCTAATGGCCCCCGAAGAAAGGTGTTAAACCATTTACATTTCCATTGTTTAAGCAAATGAAAAAAGTCGTTTATACACAAATTATCACTTACATATTATGACTTGTATGTGAATAGTTGAAGTCGGGGACGCCCACAAACGTCCGAAGACATAGTGTAGAGTTCAGGAACTGGATTGGGATTCAGTCTTCAATCTAATCCTCAGTACTACACACTGATTATTGTAAATAAATACGATACTGATACGTTTTTAGATTTTCACGGCCAAAAGCATTTTCGTTGTTTGTTTTTGGGGTGTTATGCCGTGTTGTGCTACCTACGGATCTGCCGGATCTGCCCTGATGATGGACACTGCAACGCTGTCCGAAACGTCGGCTAAAGAAGGAGGTAGCACAACACGGCATAACACCCCAAAAACAAACAACGAAAAATACGATACTGGTTCGTTATACGAGAACGTCGTTTATTGAGTACAAATGGTTACAAAATTAAACGTCCAGCCTAGCTGGCGATAAGATTATTATTGATGATGCCCGGAGCAGCGCTCGCTAAAGCGCTGCCTTGAAATGACCCTCTTCGGGTCGCAACTCCGTCAACGTTCGGGTCGTTGCTCAACAGTAGAGCCCGCCCATCTATCATAGAGACGAGCAGTGTTTCAAACACCACACGTAGCATGATCAAATGAATCAGATGCTTGAGTCGTGCCATGTCAAGAATCAGATCGGCCACCATAACACGGGCATGTGCCTAGTATGGCGGCCATAAATTCCACAAATGTTATATTTACTATTCAAAGAACAAAGACACATAAAAAAAAAGAATAATAGAAGAGTATATATGCGAAGTTGTGTGAATGTGAATGAGGCAAAGAGTGCGTCCCAAGACCAAGGTGTTTGGCAGTCCGTCTTCTCTGCCTACCCCTGCGGGGAGACGGCGTGATGGTTAGTTAGTTAATTATTAAATTTTATCTGTTCCTACAATCTATTTCGAGAATTTAAAAACTTTAATTGCTTTATCGCCCAACTATTTTATCGAATTCCGCAAAATCATAAACAAAACCAATTTTTTTTTTTAAATTTTAAATTTCAGACCAACAGAAATATTTGCTTAAGAGAAATTTTGGAACAAAATTTTCACAAACCAATTTTTCCATATTTAGACATTTTTAGGCATATTACAAGTTCGATAAATTTTATATATTTATCTACTATCGAGTACCCGACATGCGTGGATAAGCTACTCAAAGAAATACAGTGTTTTTGTTTTTATTCTGTTTATTGAAGGGCTTTTGGATACCCAATATTTTTTTTATTTTCCGTCTGGTGAGTAAACGACTAAATTAGAAGATTTTCCGACGCATAAGCAGGCAGCATACAGCTGTCCGTGCGTGAGAAGCACGGAATGTCCAAATTTACCCCCTGATACCGCCTACCGTTACCGTTAAGGTAGCGACATACTCGCAGCTCACATCAAAAAGTTATTTATAACACAATAGCGCTCGCCATACAATCCCATGAGACCCGCCAGACGTAAAAAGATGATGCGCTGTGATCGCGGTTTGAATCTTCGCTAATCGGAATTATTTTTCGTATTCGCTACAGTGGCGAAATCAGAAAAGTTATGCGACCCCCTCTCTACCGTAAACAGGAGAGGGGGTCATTTTTAATACACGGAGCATGCACGGAGCTGTCAAGTTAACATATCCAGTACATAGAAATGATATTCTCTCGACCGCTTCCGATTTCAACTGACCCCTTCTCCTGCCGTAGGAAGGAATATTTTATAACGTAGTGTGTCGGTAGAAAAGATACTTATAACGCAGTATCTTTTTGATGTGAACTTCGCGTTTGTCGCCCGCTTTAAGAGAGGGGGTCGCATAAATTTTCTGATATAGCCACTGTAGCGAATACGAAAAATAATTCCGATTAGCGAAGATTCAAACCGCGATCACAGCGCATCATCTTTTTACGTATGGCGGGTCTCATGGGATTGTATGGCGAGCGCTATTATGTTATAAATAACTTTTTGATGTGAGCTGCGAATCTGTCGCTACCTTTAAGCGGGCGACAAACCCGAAGTTCACATCAAAAAGATACTGCGTTATAAGTATCTTTTCTACCGACACACTACGTTATAAAATATTTCTTCCTACGGCAGGAGAAGGGGTCAGTTGAAATCGGAAGCGGTCGAGAGAATATCATTTCTTTGTACTGAATATGTCAACTTGACAGCTCCGTGCATGCTCCGTGTATTAAAAATGACCCCATCTCCTGTTTACGGCGAAGGGGGGGTCGCATAACTTTTCTGATATTCGCGATCGTAGCGGTCACGAAAATTAACGCGAATTAGCGAAGATTCAAACCGCGATCACAGCGCATCATCTTTTTACGTCTGGCGGGTCTCATGGGATTGTATGGCGAGCGCTATTGTGTTATAAATAACTTTTTGATGTGAGCTGCGAGTTTGTCGCTACCTTTACTGTGTCTCATTTGCAATCCCTCCATCTGCCCTTCCCTCGACCCCCACCCTATCCGTCACCCCTCCTTTGCGTGTTATTTCCCATGCTTCCAAGTCCCCAGTGTGAATATTATTGCGCAATTCAATAAAAAATAATTCCCAAACAGATTCAATTAAAAAAAACCTTTTTCGATTTGTTTACAAATCAAGCTAAACATAATATAATTCAGAATCAGTTTATCTGGCCTTGAAGCACCTAAATCTCAAATCTGGAAGATAAGAAAGGCTGTTGATCACATTTTAATCCCTAGAAGATTATGAACAATCTTAATTTACTTAATTGATCAACCCAATGCGCATAACACCACGATAACGAAACCAAGACATAATAGACCAGCTATATCAATCAGTCAGTCCATATCCTCGCTATGTATGACATTCATCGCTCAAATTTAAGCGGGCTTAATCGGCCGCTCAAGCTTTGATAATTAATTATAATTATAATAATAATCCTGAAATTGATTTGATGGTACCTACACGGCAAAAACGTTCGTGTAATCTATTTAAAGAAAAACAATGTAAAACACACTCTAATAAAAATGCTTGTCTTATATAATAACATTCTATCTGATGTAGACATCTTCAATTGTAACCAAAATAAATATAAAAACTCTTTTTAAAATGTATTAAATTATATTACATATTATGTAATATCTCCTGTTATAATATCTCTATTGTTATAATAACGTTATATTTTTGAGTTGTAAATATAGCGTAATGTTTTATTTTTAGGTACATAACCGAATAGTATAATGAAGAAATCTATTATTGGTTTTTCAGTTAGGTAAATTACACATGTATAGATGAAGAACATTGTAAACTACTGTTGATTTCCCTAAAATAAAATAAATAAATAAAAAAGCCCCAGAATAGTTACTTTTTTAGACGTCGCTGTCGAGACGCTAGCAGTCGCATTATAAACTTGACGTTTTCATAAGTAATTGCACCTCATCAAAATTTAAGTAAATTGGACAATTTTATCATTATTGACAATTTTATCCATCGAGCTATGAGGAATGTCTACGTTATTAATTGATAAAATCAATCTAAAATAGTTTAGTAAGGGATTTTAAGTTCCAACGTCAGGGTCGGGACAGTTTGTTTTCAGTGGTTAGTCTTACTAATATTATAAATGCGAAAGTTTGTATGGATGTATGTGTGTTTGTTACTCTTCCACGCAAAAACTACTGAATGGATTTTAATGAAAATTTACAACAATGTAGCTCATAGATCAGAATAACATATAGGCTATAATTTATAAAGCTAGCTATTTTCCATATATTACAAATATTCATTTTTTTATTTTATAAGAACAGTCAAATCAAATTTGGTACCTAACGTAGGTACCAATTTATATAAATTTAAAATATCTACAATTCTTGATTCGATTCAAAGTATTAGGTGAGTACTTCAAATAAATTCACTTATTTAAATATTTTCTAAAATAGAATTTTGATTTAACAATAATTTTTTTTGCAAAATGTCATTCTCAAAATTAGACATTTTCTATTAAACAATTATTATTATTTTAATTGTATAGACACGACAGTTATCATCACTTTTGATGAATTTTGGTATAAAAATAGATGGGACTATGGGACCTACGAAAAGAAAATATGCTACTCGAAGTACTAATCCTGCGCAGACGAAGTCGCGGGCAGAAGCTAGTTATTTATAATTTCGTAAACAGAGCACTGCATTACTCCAGCAAAATAAATATTTAAAATTAGTGCACTCTCATGTAGCATACTGATTGAAGTGGGGAACATTATCAATGGGATGTAAATACCGATGTAAATTTGTTATTCAAAGAAAAAAGGAATACAATCCTCAACAAAGTCATACACAATACATGTAATATTGGTGACTTCTAGCCTTTCGACATAAATATGCATTACGTTCCAAGCCGTGCTAAGCTCGAAATACCAACGAAGCCGAGCTTAAAATCAACTGATATACCGGGATATATCGTACAGATGTAAAAAATTATACTCACTTGTTACTTCTCAAACCATGCAAGTTTGTTGATCGAAAATCGACAAAATTGTGCAGTGACCTACATAGAGGGATAAAATGAGGTCATTTGTGAAAACGAGAGTTTTTATCCTTATTAATGACGGTTTTATTTACCCAGAAAATATTAAAAGTTATCGATGTCACGTAGTTTACACGATGAAGAAATAAGAATTAAAGTGTGTACCTTTACCTAAAGTGTGTTGGAAACAATGTATGTCAGTGTGAGTAATGAACCATCATCTCACCACATAGTATAATGCAATGCATATGGCGTGTACTTCAGTCAAGGCCATTTATAAAACTAACGAAATGAGAATGAATGCCATATAACTCTCCAGCTAGGTATCAATGTGTTTTTAGTAACGGTTTTTTACCATATGTAATAAAACTATAACTTTGTATGAAACCTAGTGGCATTGCGACCACGCAGATCACCTGAAAGTGTTCGCGGATCGAAGTACAAATAGGGTATGTTCACAAACGAGGGATTCTGTCCAAACGTATGGAATATTTCAAGATAATTTTTCTGATTTAAATCATCTTACTACAAATGTTTGTTTTTTATGTTTTCATTAAAATTTATTCATTTTATTAACGATAAAAAACCGACAGAACAAAAACGGCCCGTAGTAGGCAACGGCGCCAAATACGCACGTCAACAAACAACAAAATTACTACTGTCAGGAATTTTTCAAAGCCGGCCAAGGCTTATGACGTCAACGATAAAAATATCGTTTTGGCGGTATTACTAAATTGGGAAACTTAGACTCGCTGTAGAAAATTTATTCGTCAACATAAAAATAAAAATAAATGCCATAATAATCGTAATTTTTTGCTTAATTCAAGGAATATAAAACGTGGAAATATTCTATTGTATCAGTATTGGGTTTCAGAAACGAGTAATTAATTCTGTAAACAGAAAGCCTCACGTCTAAAATATTATGTTTCAAATTTTCTCTTATTTAGTGAACAAAACCAAAATTTCCTTTAAAAATACCTACCAAATTAATTATATTCGAGAAATGTCACGATGTAGGTACAATAATATTTATTCCAATATTTATTCCGATTTGACAGCTCGATACCACGAACCGCGATCAAGCGAACTCTACGAGATACAAACCAAGGCCACCATCTTGAACCGGAACCGGAACGTAAAAAATAATTTTACAGACAAATAAAATGGCAAATTGTCTAGTTAAAACAAGTCTTTGCTACGTTCAGTCAGTAAATGCATCAATTCTCCGTCTACCATGTTTAACGAGAATGGATGATTATTTACGCAATACAAACAAACTTTTATTCAACAGCGAAACTTCGCATCAGACTCAACTCAAAATGAAAACATCTTCGGTGTATTAAAAATGTTTTTAAATTTGACATTCAAATGAAAGAGATAGTGCCAGTTTACAAGCATGCCCGGGAATGGCTAGCTACGCCACTGATGCAACCATTACATGAAAATATTTTTTTTTTTTTTTTGTCTTGTTGGCCCAGCAAAAAGCATTAAAATACTTACAATACTTTATGCATATTTCAAATTGATTACGTACAAAAGTTGGTAGCATTGCTTTATTTACCTACGCTACGTAAACCCAACGCAAAGTGAGTGTTTCCTGCGAAAAAATATCTGCTTTTCTACAACTTCCATAAAATATCTTCTTCCTTGCACTGTCCCAACTCGTTGCCTAGGTAGGCTGTTGGGGTCGGCTCTCTTCGTTATCAGGTTGTAGCTTATCCGGTTCTGGGTATCGCTCTCTTCCAGGCCGTTTCTACTTAGGATTTTAGAGCATTGAGTCATCCAGGAGCTCTTTGGTCTTCCTCTGGATGACTGTCGATGAAGCTCCATAGACATTGCCTGCTTCACTGTGTGGTCTGGTGGTCTCCGTTTTATATGACCATACCATCTCAACTGTCGTACCTCTAGCTTATTGTTTATGTCCGTGACACCCAGGCTACCACGAATGCGTGAACTTTTAACTTTATCTTTTAGTGACACTCCTGCCGACCATCTAAGCATTCGCATTACTGCTGATTCAAGTTGCCTGGTGTAGGAGTTGTACATGGTCCAGCATTCGGAGCCATACTTTATCGCGGGTCTAACAATAGTCTGGTATACCTTTCCTTTTAGTTTTATAGGCATTTTTGTGTCACACAAGATTCCTGTTACGGATCTAAATTTACTCCATCCCACGCCTATTCTGTGGTTAACATCTGCTGCACATCCTCCATCTTTGTGGATGAGTGAGCCGAGATACTTAAATGTGTCACAGTTGGCTAATGTTACTCCATCCAGTTGCATCGAAGGAGTTACAGCATTTGTGTTTTCAAATAGCATGTACAAATATTTTGTCTTTTTTCTGCTAACTTTTAGGCCATTATCCTCTGCGTTTTTTCTCTGCGTTTTTTCTCTGCCTTTCCAGGCTATTCTGTAAGTCACAATGATTATCTGCTATCAGTACTACATCATCTGCAAAAAGCATATAAAATATAAAATGTATTTTATGCAAATCATACCTATCGGTAGTGCGGCCTAGCTTACCTATCGAATACATCAAATTGAAATTACCGAACAGAAATTATCATCCGGGCCTCTTCAAAACCATCTTATTAATAATTAATCCCATCCTTCAGCCTAACTAAACCCACGACGCTGCCCCACTAGGTGGTGACATAGTTTCTCCCGCACATGCACAGACATTAGCACTCTTGTGACATGTGAGGTGTCACATAAAAAAAGAAAAGTACTATTAGTGGCGCTATTGGTTCTGAAAAGAAAAATTAGGCTTTCAAAACAAAACAAAAAACTTCGGCCACTTGCGATTTTCTTGGCTCCGTGGCGGTAGCATCAATGTTAGGGTAATTGTGAAACAATTTAACATCTCTTAATGGTTACACCAACTTGCAAGTGTTAAAAGTAGGTTCTCTCCAATTCAGGGCACATTGTTGGCGTTAAAAGTTAACGACGCTTTAGTCGGCGGCAACCGCAGAATAATAAATAAACAGAGTCTTTGTTTGGTTAAAGCACGAGCAAATACACAAAGAAGTTGTGATTATTTTAGAAAAAGCTTCACCTGTAGTTGCATTATTCTGTTTTGAGGTAAAAGGACTCTAAAGATATGAAAGTGTTAAGATATTAGTGTGAAATATTCCGCTAATCCTATTAGCGTCCAATGACTTCTCCATTTTCTAGAACAAATCACATAATGTACGGTTAATATTTTTATAAAAAAATACAGCAAAGCTGAAATCTAAGTAAAAATTATAGATTAAATGAAAATATTATACAATCATTCCAGGTAATTTAGATTTAAATACGAAAATATCGTCATTTTTTTATCGCCATTTATAATAAATACATTTGCACAGACCCATACACATGTTTTATTTATTTTGTTTTTAATTTAATATTTAAAGGTTTTTTTTACAATAAATACACAATTTTTACATTTTATACAGTGGTAAAATAGTGGTTAAGAATAGCTTTTCCTCACCATGAAGAGACAAGGCTCTTGTGTTTGGTGAGGGAATTTTAGTTCAATTATATTTCAATTATATAATATCATGTGTGAAAGTAAATAATACAATACGGCAAAAAACAAGGGATAATTAAGAATATGCAAGATTTATCAATAAAGGATTTGAAAGAAATAATAATAATAGTGAGATATATACTCTTATAGTAGTTTTAATACATTGAAGAAATAAAAAAAATTACTTGGAAGACTGAACTTCTTCCGACCTGTTTAAGTCAGCTTTACATGCAAATGTCATACATACTAATTTCGGTTTTCTTTTAAAATATAAATTAATCATTTTGGGGCAAGGAGGGTCCTTCTTCGATGATTATTCGTTAGCTAGCTAGTTAGTTTTTTTTCTTACGTAAATGATGCGAATAGGAAGAGGGCCTTCTGTATGCGTCGATCGCTTTTATCATTGAATAGAAGTAGAAGCCCATTATTATTAAGTAAATATTTCATAACATTTCATCAATTATTCCTCTTTTCCAGGCAACTCCCCCTCAGAATGTGGCTTCGTCTACCTGACAGTATCTTCCTTGGTGACCAGCAAATGGGTAAAAGACCCTTATGAAGATGATAAATTGGAATTGAACTGGGACCTCACGCAGTGCGCTGGTGTTGCTGATTCTGAAATTCCGAATAAAGTAAGGTACCATTTTTGTTATGTTTAATTTAATTTATTTTATATTCATCTCTTTCAGAATACATTTAATAGAAATTACATTACATATTACTACTTGGGTGATGTGTAATGTGTATCTCGCTGGGAAATCCTGTGTTGAGAGCAGACATGTATTATATGTACATACATAGTTTACGTAGATGTATTTGTTTTGCACTTGGGGGCGGCTGTTTCCTAAGGTCAATGGGAAAGAGACCTCCCAAAATCATAAGGCAGCAATAATATTAATAGTTCATCTAATATATTATAAAAATCAATAAAGATTAATCAAGTATTGATCTTTCACTTCTGAACCCCTAGAGCTGCCTCTGATTATACCTACATTTTGTTTGTAAAGGTTGTTTTCTTCAACTACTTTTTATAATTAATATATGTCACCTCGTGAGGGGACAAGAATAGTCAGATCAAGGTTTCACGGCCACAGAAAGCTAATCGTGTCTCTTCATTTCTGGACTGTCAATTTCAAATTATTGCCTTTCACCATTACATAGAAAAATTAAAATCTATTTTTGTCTCGGCTTCTCATTTTTTAAACTTTTATTGACAAACGTAAATTTCGTAACATAAATGACGAAAATGGTAAGACGTAGTCATGCAATCACGCAATCAATAATATTTACCTTTGTCCGTAATACTTTGTAACTCTTTGCGGTCACAAACATAGGATTAAAAAAAAATCCACAATCTTCGTAGTAATTAAATAGTTTAAACAATGTTGTCATTTTAATCTGTTTTATCGTGGGGGGAAGTAAAAAAGATTAACGGTGTTAGATTATTGGAGTTTTATTTGTTATTTACAAACAATGATTATCCACTCTCCTATCAAGAAATAAACACTCGTTATTTTTATTATTTTATTATTGGTGATCAACGATCATTACCAAAAAAAAAAACGAGTGTGCTTTAGACCACACAACTGAAGTCAATACTTCTTTAGCTCCATCTATATATATGTCTATATATATTTTTATACGTATAAAATATATACATAAGGCAATATTTGTTGTTCAATAAATGTTTATACGTATAAAATATATACATATATTAATTTTCTACAAATATTTATTTTAAGTTATTATCATTCGCCTCGCCCGATCAAGCTGTGCGCATCGACGTCCGCTCCCCCGCGTTTGGCGCGACATTGGTATTTCAAAATACTGACTGAAAAATTTCATGCACTGGCTATGAGACTATTATTTTCATTATTTAATATTCTGTTACCATAGTCATCGTGGTTCACAGCTCTTGGAACTCTTGTATAGTGTTAGTATCTATTATAAAAATTACCATTTTCAAAAATAGCTGTCCTTTTTCTATTTGTGCCTGAAAGCATCCCCAACAATCCACACTTTTAGATTTTTTTTCTTACGATTCTGAATTAAAGAAATCATCACCAATCTGATTCTTCTCAAAAAACACCTCACCGTCATCACCTAATACTTATCTTTAAAACAGTATTATTTTATTTCATTTATTTCTATGCTTGCACATTACATTTAACAAAGAATTACAATGGTTTACATAGTAGTACAAAAAAGTAGTACAAAAGAATATTTGGGCGCGCACTGCTCTCTCTTGCTTCTACAATGTGATACAGCCCGTTCGCCTCGCAACGCACTTCACTTTTCGTAACGCTGTAATTTACCCCTCAACTCAAGTCAAGCGTGCGTAAAGAAGTATTTACTTGAAAAAAAATACGGGCGTGCTTTAGACCACACGACTGAAGTAAAACTTCTTTAGCTCCATCTATATGTATGTATATATATATATATATATATATATATATATATGTTTATATGTATAAAATATATACATAATGTATATACATATATTAATTTTCTACAAATATTTAAAAAAAATTAAATTTATTATCGTTAGCCTCGCCCGATCCAAGCCGTGCGCATCGACGTCACTGGTGCGTCACTGGTATTTCAAAATACTGACTGGAATATTTCATGCACTGGCTATGAGAGGAAGAGAGAAAGAAAATGTGCGCGCGCACTGCTCTCTCTTGCTACTACAGTCAAAAAATCATTGATATATTTTTCATGTCCTATATTACATATAGCACTAAAATTAAATTTGATTTGTTTGTTGTTATTTATTTTTTGTTGAAAATGGTTATCAAATGAATGGACGAAATGAGACATCGTTTTATATTCAACTTTGTGTTGATATCAAAATAAGAACCGTTGAGTGGGAAGTGGCAAAGGGATACTATAGGTACTAGGATACCAAATAACATAATGGTCGACTCTTCGTGAATATTAAACAATTAGGTTTATGTAATATGTTTTCTTCAGGTGGCACTGTTCAATGTAAATCCAGAGACAGCCAAAATCCAGCCTTTGGAAACGGTTAATATAGCAGATCGCCCGTGGAGCTACCACGTTACCGGAATATCCCTGGGACCTCTGGAACTTCCAGCAGAATGGACAAGAAAGGTAATGTTATAATTATGTCTGTATTACTAACATTGTGTTTTTTTCTCTTAAATTCAACGGATTCGAAATTCTTTTCAACTTTTATGTTTTTAAATTGGTTTAATATATATATATTTTTTAAATGGTAATCCATTTGTATTTGTTATATAACATAAACCTAGCTTAACAACCATTCCTTTAAATTGCCTTCTCCACACGTGCGTTTCCGGCGTTTCTCACCTTATTTAGAAATTTCGATAATTATAAAGGTGGTGGTGGGTACATAGCATTGCAACAACGCTTGCTTTCTTGCTTGGTGTTCAAAAAAGCTAGGCACATTTTGTAAAATTCGGCCTTTGAAATGGCTTTACCTATGTTTAGTGAACGTTTGTCTAGGTCTGGTAAACTATATCCCCTTATTCATATTACTTTCATTCTTTAATATTCTGTTACCTTAGTCCTAGTGGTTCACAGCTCTTCAGACTCTTGTATAGTATTAGCATAATAAAAATTACCATTTTCAAAAATAGCTGTCCTTTTTCTATTTCTATCTGAAAGCATCCCCAACAATCCACACCTTTAGATTTTTTTCTTACGAGTCTAAATTTTAAAAAAATCATCACCAATCTGATTCTTCTCAAAAAAAACACCTCACCGTCATCACCTAAAACAGTATTATTTTATTTTATTTATTTCTATGCTTGTACATTACATTTAACAAATAATTACAATGGTTTACATAGTAGTACAAAAAAAGTTCATATTCAATAACAGGATATAAAAAGATTTGAAAAAAGGTTAGTATTTAGTAGCATTTTGTGAACACCTCACTGGGAGAACCTGTGCTGAGGTGTTCGCATGTTTTGGATTAAGTGATATTCTGCTAACATAAGTAAAACCACAGTACCTCCTTGATATTGTCAAGGAGGACACCGTGGTTCGACCCACGTAGACATTATATTGGTAATAGTTAAAAGTTAATAGTAATTTATTAACGGTAATGTTTCAGATAAGACAGAAGAACAAAGCAAAATTGGTAACTTCTGGACCCCAATGCCTTCCATTCTGGATTGCCAGCTATAAAGACGAAAAGCTTCTCAGTACTAATTGCTTGAAATACCACCCGACATGGATGTCCGATATCAGGTAAACAACTCCAAATATTCACTAATTAGATACCTGCATTCGTGCTTCCTTCTTTTACCTCTTATTCAGCCAATATATTCACGGCTGAGTGTGCCTCGTTTTAGGTTTATCTTTATCTTTCACCAAACTTGTGTATTTCCCTTTTTCTTCTACATTTTCTTATCAAAAATGGGTTGTTTTATTTTCAATGCCCTTTGTACCTACTATGTGTGAAACATTATGTCGGAACCAAATCAACTCGTTGGAACGACTTCGGATCCAATATAATTATATTGGCACAGAAGGCATAACAGGTCATTGATAATGTTTACGGAACTAGGACTGAACGAATTCGTCGACTTGATGGGACACCGGGCCACTGGAGCCAGCCTCCGACAAAACGGTGGTGAACGCAGCCTTACAGCAATAAGATCAGAGGCCCTAGAACGCTTGCTCTATAACGATCGATAGGATAACTATCGGTAACTTCTCATCGTTCCCTACGACAACTGCAGATCGCAAACGAATAGGTGACAGTTCACAATGACTAAGTGTCCTTAATATATTCGATATCAACTGTCGTTTGTACGTTTGAGATCTGCAGTTGTCCTAGGGAACGATGAGAAGTTACCGACAATCGGTCGGTAACTTCATATCGAGCGACCGTGCTAGCACACCAGACCCCCGCGCTAATCAAGACTGCGTCCAATATAATTAATTATTGTTGATTTATTTTTGATTTTACTTGCTTTTCATAGTATATGTTGGAATAACATTTTATTGTAGATAGTATCAATATGCATAACTATTTGAGATTGCACTAGCCTCCCCACAACCTTGAATAAAATTACTATTTGCTTCAGTTGTTCTCCTGCGGTACCTACGATTAAGGAAGCTTAAATCAAGCTCATCGCAGGAGACCTGACCATACCTGATTCCACAGAATCGCCATTTGTTGTTCTCTCAAGTATGCAATTCTACCTTCTTCTGCGAAAATCATAATAAATGTCCCTTTCTCTGATGTTGCAAGACTTAATATGACGCCTAATAATCGAATCATCTTAATTTCAGGTCCTATATCGCTGACATCCCGCTTTCTAGACTTCTGATCCCCGGAACCCACAACGCTGGGGCCTACGCCTATGGATCCAGCGCCTTGAGGAACGTCTTCCAGCGATACGTCTTGTGCCAGGATAGGGACCTCTGGACACAGCTGGTGTCAGGAGTCAGATACATGGACTTTAGGATTGCCTATTACGACACGCTTCAGAGTATCTTTCTGCCAAAGGGTGATGGATCAGACACGTAAAAATATGATATTATTCTTTAGAGTGTGGTTTTTTACCAGTTATGATGTTGGCGAATGAATGGAGACGTGACAGGATAAAATTGAGGTTTATAATTAGACCGTATCAAACTATAATATGTTATATTTCTGAATGATGGCCTTCCGCCAGTAAGTATAGGTCGCCCCAAGTGGTTCGCTACGTTTGGTGACTTAGCAGGGGTGCCCGGGTTCATGGGGTAAGGTTTATCTAGGTCTTGGCGGCGTATGATCTAGACACACTGAACCCCAGATTCCTACCCAAGCCTCATACCTTTTTTCCTTCTCAGAACTTCCTCTCCTTCCTTTCCTTAAAAATACCCTCCACACAGCATCCCCAAAGATGACATAGGCCCTGAGGGATATTATTTTCCTCAAGGTCTCCTGTGTGGACCTAATGTAAAAAAAAGAATTCTATTCCCAAACGAGGGTGAAGGGTACAAAATTAAAGTTTTGTATATATAAGAATATTTTCCTTGTGATTTGGATTTTTTGTTCAATTAAAACACAATTGAGTTTCTCTGTGAAGAAAGAATGGTTTATTTTGTTAATCTAAATAATAATAATCTTAATCTCACAAGATTAACATAAAGAAATGTATTAAGGTAATAAAACATTACCTGTGAAGAAAGAAACGACATTTAATGTTATTAATTGTAATTCCTCTCAATCACAATAGTAATTAATCTTCTCAATTTGTTCTGTCAGCTCATAGACTCTTTTTACTATTGTTTTAATAATTCATTTTCAAATTAAGAATAAAATATTGAGTCGACTATTAAGTAGGTACTGGGCGCATATCCAGTGACAGTCTACAATACATATAACCACAATGGCGAGACAAGCTCGGCATTGTTTTAAATCAAAGAAAATTATATTTTTCTTTATAATTTTTTCTTCATCTTCTTCCATCCAGTGACATGCACTTATATATATAGTACAAATCTGTCAAACTGTTTTTATTTATTAATAAATAAATAAAAACAGTTCATTAAAATTTCGATTGCGTTCAAATTGCTGGACAAGTTACGCCGTTCTTCCACGTAGCTACTCACAAGCGACGCTACCGCTACCTGTCATACTGTTTTGCTAGTGTAGAGCCTAGCGGCGTTTTCAAACACTAATAATACTATGGAAAACACAGACGAGCGGCGATCGCGTCGCTTGAACGTAGCTCCATGGAAGAACGGCGTAAATGTGTTGATATATTATAACAGACGTATAAGTTAGTTAAGACGCGACGGACATCTGACTGACAGGCAAATAATCGACTTTTGTAATTCGTTTTCAACACGATGCCTGTTCCATTCTCTGTTAAAAAGTTATGAGATTTTTAAAATGTTATGATATCGTTCGAACGTAGAAGCCGTTAGATTTTTCCGTTTCACTTAAAATACACTAATATGAGTAAGTGAATCAAATAGGTTCTTGAGTTGGGTCATTTCAAGAGTCAATAGTATCAGAAGAATGGGTCTTTTCAAGAGTCAATAGTATCAGAAGAATGGGTCATTTCAAGAGTCAATAGTATCAGAAGAATGGGTCATTTCAAGAGTCAATAGTATCAGAAGTATGGGTCAAGAGTCAAAATATCAGAAGAATAAAGCAAGGTGTATGTGCCGAGAAGGAGTTGTGTAGCGGTTTATCCAAAAAGAAATGACGTGATGGTTAGTTAGGAATTAATATAAAAATTATGTTTATTATATATTATGTTCATGCCTCTACACGTTTTCAGTGACGTCTGTTATGATTTATGATTCAGCCCACTCGGTTAAAAATAATTGCGTGTTTTATGATTTAGCAGATTTTTCTCATTAGGTTCACTCAACGGGTCACAGGTCACACTTCATCGTTGCATGTAATAAGTTTTGCGTCCTGTTTCAGATTATGGCTGAATCACAACATGATCAAGGTCACTCCACTGCTGCCTCTTTTCAAAGATATCAGACGATTTTTGGATTCCACGACTGATGAGGTAACTATATTACTCAGCCAAGGGCAATTGTTAGTTTATCACCAACATATTGTCGTAATTTTTTTTGGGTATTATGCCACGTTGAGCTTCCTCCTTCTTTAACCTACGTTTCGGACAGCGTTTCAGTGTCCATCATCAGGGCAGGTGTGTAGATTGTGGTGAAATTATATGTATGTAGAAGCGATGGCATGTTGCGAGCGTCAATTCTCTTATGGCTGGTCTTCAGTATCCCTGGGCCCTTACTTCGGAGGCGGCCCAGGCTATGTGCCAAAATGTTACAAATTGAAGTCACAGGACTTGGAAATTAATATGTTAATTTTTAGAGGGCTCCACCTACGAGGAGTCTTCGACTGGCTGACAAAAGGAACTACAAAAAGGAAAAATAATTTAAGACCTTCATTCCCGAAAGACATCAAAATCTCAGAAACCATTACTACGAGGGTCAGTAAAAAACTAATGCCCCCATTATTTTCTCAGTTGCATTGGTTGAAAACCACACTATTGACGAATAATTTGCCATTTTTTAATATAATCTTTGTCCATTTCTACAGTTTTGATCCATCTTTTAACAAGGGCATGTTTCCCAGTGTGGTAAAAGCACGGTCCCGCGTCCAAAGCCATTGACGCGTGGACGTTTTCACGGCCTCCTCATTTTCAAAGTGAATCTCCCTATTAGGTTCACATCAGACTGCCTTTACTGAGGGAGAGAACACATTTCATCTTTAATTATCCGGCGGTCACTACGAATGACATCATCGACTCGCTGAATGTTGCGTGTGCTGCAGTCAACTGCCTGCCTCTCCGCTTTTCGTCAGCTAACGGCGTTTGTCCTTCAGCTTCTTTACAGCAACGAACCTATCTTCTAACAGTGCTGACATCCACAGCCGCATCACCGTACACATTTTTCAGTCTTTCAGAAAATCGATGTCGGCCATTTTGCAAGCGACTGCAGTGCTGCCACCTGTTGACGCAAAATGTTACTACTGCAGTAGATTGTAGAAGAAGGTTTAGGAATAGCGTCAAATTCAAATTTTACACTTAATTCACTTTATTTAAGCTGAAAAAATAGGAGGCATTAGTTTTGACCGATCCTTGTACATAAGGCTCTTTCAATATTTGCTGACCTATGTCAAGAAGTTTTATGTTTGAAGGTAATAAACATAGAGAAAGTGTAGACAATTATCAAAAAATAAACTATTTTATTAAACCCCTAGGCTTAAATCAGTGACAGTTTCGAATCCGACTACACCGAGTAGAAAGTGATAGGTTTTAATCACTAAACATCACAGCATACAGACACGCCAGCTTGTTTGCTAATCCAGTATGGTTGCAAGATTTATCCTTCATAGTAACTTAAACAAACGATTTTAAATAAAAATACTTCAAGGAAAAGATCAGATCATTACGAACATTTGTGAGAAAGTTAAAATTTTCAAATGCAAGCAAGGTAGATACTAGGTACGGGTAAAATTTAATGCACTTTCATTCAATACATTCACCAAAAATAGTGTAGACCAGCGCTAGCGATTTCGGAGTGGGGATACCGCCAATTCTCATGTTTACTTTTAAAATATTTCAGTGTGAGACTTTGGAGACGATTTTGAGGCCTCCTGTTGATAAAGGAGGAAATGTGTTGGGCCTCCATTTGAAAAGGAGGTATCGGTTTGTCGAGATATTTCGAGACATTTCGAGAAGGTGGCAAATAATACGGCGTAGGGCTGAGTGCAGTGCGTAGATACGAGACGGCCGCGCAGTACTAATCAGTGCGAACCAGATATATGAGGTTTGTTAAAAAAATAAGGTGACTTATATATACTTGAAGCACTTCTGATGAGCGCTTTTTGGTATGGCCTTGAGCTGTTCCGGCGATGCGGTCTTTATCTCCTCAATTGTGGCAAAACTTTGTCCTTTCATGGGTCTTTTCAGTTTTGTGAACAGGAAAAAGTCACAGGAGGCCAAGTCCGATGAATTCGGTGGCTGAGGCATAATTACAGTGTTGTTTTTGGCCAAAAAAATTACGAACAAGCCATGATTTGTGATCAGAAGCATTATTGTGATGCAAAAGCCATGAATCCTAGCGTTTTCTTCGTATCGCTTCAAAAATTTGATGGCACGAGCCAACCGATATGCCGACATCCTCAGAAACTTCTCTAATAGTGATTCGACGATTGTCCGGAACAATTTTCTTCATTGCCTCAACGTTTTCATTGGCTGTTGACGTGCATGGCGGGCAATCTTCTCGACCTTCGGTGAAGAGCTTGTACTACTTAAAAACTTTTTTTTTGCTCAAATTAGACTCGCCAAATGCCACAATCAACAGTTTACAGGCGTTAGAGCACTTAATTGTATTTTTAACACAAAATTTAATACAGATTCTTTGATCTAATTTTTTTCGAAAGCAAAAAATCGCCAAGCACACCAAAACATGTCTAACCTTTATATCTGTAAAAAACAAACAAAAAATGTAAAATGGCTGATAATGTCAACATATATTGGGGACATGTGTATCTACCGACATAACAATTTTTTTTTTCGAAAATCAAATGTACGTAGCCCGAGAAAATTGAAAAGTCACCTTTTTTACAGACCTCATAGGTACCGCAACGTAAGTAGGTGGAATACATGGTAATACGAATGAAAGCATTTTGTGAAACGACCTCAAAAGTAGAAAATGTTAAAATCATATCTATTAAAATCAAATGTAGAAAAAAACATTTTTTAATATTCCCTTTTTTCTTTTTTTTCATATCTTGTCAATAAAATGATCGATGACGATCTCCTTGGCTACGGGACCAGAAGATGGCGAAAAGGATAAAAATAAATAAAATATGAAAATGCAGCACACTATACAACTAGAAAACCTACCTACTATTTGTTTTAGCAATGCACGAAGAATAACCATTTCTCTTTCTCAATGTCTTTTAATTTCCTTGAGATCTTTTCTTTTTTAGACATTCAGTAGTGTTTTGTTGAAGAAAAGTTATCGCTATTGACTGTAGTGCCAGTACGTAGTATGCGTGATCTAAAACCTGGCAACCTGTAGTGACAGTTTGTAGTGTGCGTGATCTAAAACCTGACATGAAAGACGATACAATGGGGAAGATGCAGAAAGAAACAGAAAAATGATTGCAATTTAACGTACAATACAAACGTGTACCCCTTTTTCCAGATTATAATCCTGGACGTGCACCAGCTCCCAGTTGGTTTCTACCAGTCCAACGAAATCCTCCTCTGGAGGCATCACATCCTCCTTGACGTGCTGAAGCAGGAGTTCGCAGATCACATCCTCAGTTTTGAGGAGGTCATGCTGAAGTCTAGGGCCATCGTCGGACCCACCGTTGGAGAGATTTTGAAGACAGGAAGAAGACTGATCATTGGATACCCTGACAGCAGTGTCACTAGTCGTAAGATCTTTTTCATGGTAACACCGGCGGCATGCAGACCATAAAAGCTGAAAAGCTGAACCTATATCCTAAGAAAAATATAACACATTTCTTCAGACTAATTCGTGGGTGTTTCAAAAAAATCGGCTATCATGGAGAGCATTCATTTCTATATATTTCCGGTGGTTATTTCCGTCACCGATAGCATATGTACACTATTTTTTATTTATTTACATTATTTTTTTTTGCTTTTTCCTTTCTTTTCTTTTTCTATAGCACATATTATTCAGCTAAAAAAATATATATTTTAACCTACATTTTTATGCTGTCTACAATTGAAAAAATGGTTTCTATTTTGTTTTTTTTCTCACTTTCTTTTTCCTATAATATATTATTTTCACTTTAATTTATCTTCATACCTACTATTTATGTAATGTTCATATTTTAAGTTGATCTTTTTTTTATCCAAACATTGTGTCTCTGTATATACCATATCATACAGTTACTATGTAAAAGCCCGTAAGGGCGTTAAAAATGAATAAATAAATAAAAAAATAAAATAAATCTCCTAAGCTACATGATTTTCTTGCCAATAGTCATGCCTATGGGGAGCAATTTTGATGTTGAACAGAATCAATTCGGATATAAACAAAGATGCCTTTAAAAGGCAAGCTCTGTTACTCCTAGCATAGTTGATACCCACTTCTTATATGTATGTAATTCTCCCCCACAAATGCATTTCAAAACGCACTCAAATTAACCATTTTTAAAGTTTTTTAAATAATTTGGGAGGCGGGAATGGGTACCGCCGCCCCGGGAACCATTTATTGGGTAACCAACACCTCTGCCATAGGTCACCCCAAGTGGTTCGCTACGTTTGGTGACTTAGCAGGGGTGCCCGGGTTCATGGAGTAAGGTTAATCTAGGTCTTAGCGGCGGATGATCTAGACACACTGAATCCCAGATTCCTACCCAACCCTCATACCGTTTTCCTTCCCAGAACTTCCTCTCCTTCCTTTCCTTAAAAATACCCTCCACACAGCATCCCCAAAGATGACATAGGCCCTAAGGGAAATTATTTTCCTCAGGGCCTCCTGTGTGGACCTCAGGGTCAGGGCCTCCCGAGGGCCTACTGTAAAAAAAAAATTGAATGAAAAATGAACCATAAAAAGAAGTCAAAGAATAATTTTAAAATGTGACAAAATTCTGATCAAAATATGTTTTTTCATGAATGTAGTAAGGAACTTGTACGCTTATTTATCAGCCAGCCATAACAATCAGCAGAACAATAATATGATAATAAAATTAAAATAGTAATTTTCAACTCTTCATTTGTAACCTACCTAGCAGAACTTTAAGAACTTAATATTGAGTAGTGGTGTACACAAATTAATCAATGTTTTAATTTCGCTTTCCAGAAAACAGATGGCTCTGGCCCAACGTCAGACACATGTGGGGCAACACCAATGACGCATACATGCTGAAGGATTATCTGGACTCCGTCATGGCCAACCCTTACAGACCCACGCAGCCGGGATCCACACCTCTCTGGTCAGCAATGGCGCAAACCACCCCCAGCACCCTGGACGTCATTCTCAACACCGAGGGAAGCCTGAGAAAAAACGCTGACGCCATTAATAGAAACCTAACCTCCTGGTTGCAATACGAGTGGTGGAACAAAGCTAATATTGTGTCCAGTGACTTTTATATGGGAAATAACTTGGTGGAAGTTATGGTCCATCTGAATAGCTTTAAGGGAAGATTGATGAAGTCTGCTGTTGGGAAGTTTTTCTTTCCGAATGACGTTTAATTGAAACGATTTTACTTAATTATGTTATTTATAATTAGCCATTGTAGTATTAAGAAGTATTAAGTTTAATAAATTAATAGTAAAATTTGTGATATAACAACTTTTTTTGTATGCTCGCATTATCAATTTTCCCGACTACGCACCGGTGCCGAAGGGACCAATGACTCCAGTTCCTTCCATTGCAATTTTAGTACAACAAGATAGCATACCTACGAGTACCTGACGCCTGAGCTCTAAAGATTGCAATCCACTTGATAGGATAGGGGAGTCTATTAAACGGACCGCCCGTTTCTGTACAGTCAAGGGATTGATTGTTTCAGGTATTTTGGGGCTTCAGACCAGAGTTGGCTGCCAAATTCAAGAGTGGGGTGCACTTGGCATTTGTACAGGCCGTACAGGGTCAGCACTTGTGTATCTGCGGGCCCTACGCAGTACGCCCAGCTTCTGGTGTGCTAGCATACTCGATCGATAAGGATCGGTAGGATAATTGTCGGTAACTTCTCATCGTTCCCTAGGGCAACTGCAGATCGCAAACGAATGGGTGACAGTTCACAGTGACTAAGTGTCCTTAACATATTCGACATCAACTGTTGTTTGTACGTTAGCGATGTGCAGTTGTCCTAGGGAACGATGAGAAGTTACCGATAGTTATCCTACCGATCGTTATCGAGCGAGTATGCTAGGGCCTCTGAGAGGCTAACTTGACTCCGGCTTCGAGAGTTCACCCTTCGTAAGGTTTTACAGCGTCAGACTAACAAACAAATCTCTTCATAAAATAGTCCATAATTTCGTCCGTAAAATAGTATTAATATGAAAAAAAAAATGTGGTTAGCTAAATTGCCTACAGCAAGGCGTTCGGTTTGAACGAACGACATTATTATCCGAAAACATGATTTATGTGAAAAGAATTTACTGCACAAGTTCATAATATTACCACGTTTAAATTTTTTTATTATATTCTTAGTTTAAATATTTACTAACCAATTACACAATTTTAAATGGAAAGTGCAATTATTTAGTGTGAACATATTTACACACAATGCTAATTTATCAGTTAGAGCAATAGACAGGTAACCATTTTTATCGCGTCAAAATCAACAGCCTAACTCTTTTTTAATTCTCTAGGCAGTTCATGCAAAAATCGTAATTACTGAGATGTAACGAGTTTCAGTTGAAATATTCCGGTTATATCACGCCATACTATGAGCATTGTGCAGTAAGTTAAGTACCGCAAGTCTTCAAATAATATTATATCTGTTTGTAATACGGTTGATAGATTTAGGCCAGTGGAATATGTCGGTTGGCACTACTAACCTACGATGATAATGATATTGTTTGGTGAAGAAAATAGATATGAATAACAGAAAGTATTAAAAAAATATATGGCTTTCAGACAAATGGAAAAACACAAAGAATAGATTTAGTTGCCACTGGGATTTTAAAGCAGATCAACGCTTGCTTCCCACACCATCTTACCTCTGATTTCACAAACATGATTTTTTTTACAGAAATTGTTAACTTCAATACGTTTTTAAATAAATGTGTAAAGGAAAATCACATATATATAAACAGCTGTTATCAACTACACTAGAAGTAACAGAGCTTGCCTTTTAAAGGCTTTCAATGATACCTACTAAATTTGTCGATATCACACGGAGAAAAACGTTATTCTAAAATGTTATTCTAAAATACGATCATTTTATTCGTAAAAACGATTAATTAAAAACGGGACTGAAGTCCTTACGAACAAATTAACAGTGTTTCAATGTTTATTGGCGGGAAAAGATAAGAATAATTTGTTGGTATATATGTACGAAATTACGTATACCAACAAATTATACTTATATGTTCCCGCCAAGAAACATTGAAACCCTGTTAATTTGTTCGTAAGAACTTCAGTCCCGTTTTTAACCATTTTTACGAATAAAATGATCGTTTTTTAGAATAACATTTTTCACCGTGCTGATATGATTCTGTTCAACAGCACAATGGCTCTCCCTTCTGGCATGACCAAGTTAGTCCTGCAGGCTGGGAGATAAAACATGATCATGATTGTTTTTACGTTAGCTCCACACAGGAGACCCTGCGGAAAACAATTTCCCTCGGGGCCTATGTCATCTTTGCGGATGCTGCGTGAAGGGTATTTTTAGCGATTAGATAATTGCCTGTCCGAAATGTTGTTGGCTCAAAAACCGGAGTAGGAAAAGCAACAATTAGTAATCAACCTAAGGGAGTTTCTCACCATCATCCCAATAGCTTATTCGTAATACAACGAATATTATTAAAAATAAAATACTCGCAGTGGTTAGAAAACTCGGCCAACTTATCCAATATGTATATAGCCACTATTCATAGGTTCGAGTACCGAATTATAAACTCCAACTTAATAAATAAATAAACCGTAAATCTAAATTATTCGATATTAGTGTAGATAAGCTATTGGGAGGATGGTGAGAAACCTCCTAAATCTTTTTTGGACATCGTTGATGGGCGAGCCGAAACTAATTGCCCAGTGGAACAGACTATCCAAGAATGTGGTGTCATTTGTGGTGTCATTTTTAATTAAATGTAACAAATAACTTTATGTACACCATTTTTATAATCTCAATATAATAATCCTGTAAAACAAATATAAATCACGTTCAATCAGTTCAAAATTCATTAGTTAAATTATTAGCTCATAAAAATGTATACGAACAAAGGCATAGTATTCCATACCTTTATCAGAATCTCAAAATTCTCTCAGTGAGAGCAATTCTATGGTATTAAATTATTTTTCAGCGTGTAAATAGCCCTTTGTACATAGACTGGAACACACAATACTCGTTTTATGTTAAATGTAGGACTAATCTTGCCTAACATTTAAACAAATATGGACAAATGGTTTACGTTAAATGTAGGACTAATCTTGCCTAACATTTAAACAAATATGGACAAAGAACCCTGAACTACATGATAATGTTACCTGCAGAAATTAAAAAATATACCAAGATAAAAACAAATATTATGTTGAAAAATTGGCTCGCTGAAAGAAATAGTTTGTATTTGACTCTAAAGGTAGCGTCATACTCGCAGCTCACATCAAAAAGTTATTTATAACACAATAGCGCTCGCCATACAATCCCATGAGACCCGCCAGACGTAAAAAGATGATGCGCTGTGATCGCGGTTTGAATCTTCGCTAATCGGAATTATTTTTCGTATTCGCTACAGTGGCGGTATCAGAAAAGTTATGCGACCCCCTTTCTACCGTAAACAGGAGAGGGGGTCATTTTTAATACACGGAGCATGCACGGAGCTGTCAAGTTAACATATCCAGTACAAAGAAATGATATTCTCTCGACCGCTTCCGATTTCAACTGATCCCTTCTCCTGCCGTAGGAAGGAATATCTTATAACGTAGTGTGTCGGTAGAAAAGATACTTATAACGCAGTATCTTTTTGATGTGAACTTCGCGTTTGTCGCCCGCTTAATACAAACAAATTCTAACTGCAAACACTTTTTTTATAATTATTATATCATGTTTACAACTATTTAGGCTATATCTATTATAATATGAATGTATACAATAGTTTTTTAATAGTTAACTTCATTTTTGTTATAAAAGAACCCATTGACAAACTACTTAAAAGTAGTTTATTGGGACTTTTTCTCAGTTTTTGTATTATTTTTATTTGATATTTGTATTATTTTCGATTTTTTATTTGTATTATTTTCGACTGTTTCTTTAAATAAATAAATAAAAATATTTAAAAAAAATTTAAAATAAAACAATTATATACATGTTTCGAAACTAAAGGTTTCTTCATCAGGATAATATTATGAACATGAAGTATTTATTAGTGTTTATAACCACATTATTTATTTATCTATTTGCATTTACAATAGCCAAACTAAGATTCAGCAAAAATAGTTATTGTAATGATTCTGATTTTAATTGAGTTCTTAATTTGTTTGTTTATAAGGGTCGACTTTGAAATGCTGATTATTATTGTCAAGGCGAACTTGAATGTTTACATTTTTATGTAAAATCACGGTTATCGCAAGTGACCTCAAACTATCGAAAAATTAATTATTATCTAGAATAAATTTTTTACATATTATCAAATTTTATTTGGAAAACGGTTGATGTTGTTAGAAATGGGTTAGTACCACCTACCGACGATAAATCGAACGTCTTCGAAGACAAACGGCATGAACCAAGCACGTAGTTTTTTGCTTGAGCCAAGCATTTAGCGTCTACAGAGCTTGCTTGCGGCTTGTCACATGCATTGCGTAATCATCTATGTTCTGGCCACAGGCTTGATGCGAACTGATATTTTTTTGAGAATAGACAAACACCTATAGACAAAAAAACAATAGAATGGAAAGTGATTAATTAATATAAAACATTTATATAAATTAGGTAAAAATTTTATAACGGAGGTATTGTTTTGTGTTTAATTTGTAGAAATACATTTATTTTTTAAAAATTTAATGTTAAGGGGATACGCGGCGGTGATTTTTCCATACAATCGTATTCCCTATTTATCTCTCTGGATTTTAACCCTAGAGAAAATAATGTTTTTACATAAAATACATATCAACTAGCATGTCGGTACTTTTTGTTTTTTTTTATTACTTTTTATAGAAGTTATGACCTTCCAAAAATCAATTAAATTGACTGGTTTAAACGCCGTCAAAAGACGTTCAGTATACAAACTAGACAATGTTTTTTTAAAAAAAGCAAAACGTACAGACATAGAATAGTTTTTTTCTTATGTAGTTGGTAAAAGAAAATTGAAAATCAGTCCACTTTTGGAGGAGAAAAGTGGGGAATACAAAACCCTTGATTTTAGTTAGGTATTAGTAGCCCGAGGTGCATTGTCCCTTTCGCTCAATATCCGGTGGAGTAAGAGCAATAGTGACAGCAACAATTTAGTAAAATCTATTTTTCAAATTTCTCCACCACCCGGGTATCATCTTAATCCAATTAATTAATATTATTAGATATTAAGTTCTCCAAGTATTTTTGTTTTTTTGTTTGTTTATTATGACAGCTATTATGACAGCTCGTTATGCCACTTTGAGACCACTAATTTATATGATTCTATTTACCACGCCCAATTTCACTTTCCATGGAAATGATTTACTACACGTTAAAAAGATTTGCTGGAAAAATAATTGTGACATTTGATTTTCTATTCTGTGGGGTACATTGAAATCTGTTTTCCCCACATCGAATGGTAATGTTTTCTTAATTGTTTAATAATGACGTCACTGCTATTGACATATTTAAATGTTTCAAGTTGTATATTTATATAACATATATATTAAAAGATAATATCAATGGAAATATTTCATGGGAATGTGGGAATGCCCGAGACATGACGAAGGAGTACCTACTATGACTAAATTCCCCTTGTTTTTCCAAGCGGCTTAGCATAGACAATAATAGACAACAATAATAGAGCATACACAATAATAGACAACAATAGACAACAAAATTACATACGCCGTCAAGCCGCTTGATCGTCTCCGAAGCCCTTTAGAAATGGGCAAGTACCTACCGACCAGAAATCGGACGTCTCCGTACCTACCGACTTGAAATCGGACGTCTCCATTGAAGATTTTGTTAGAAATGGATAAGTAACTGCCTACCGACTAGAAATCGGACGTCTCCAACGAAGATGTTTTGTTTATAATATTCATAAACGATATTGTTGATGTACTTACTGGCATAAACGTTCTACTGTTGGCCGATGAAATGAAACTATATAAAGAGATTAACCACATTAATGATTGTATTACACTTCAAACTAAGTTGAGATATCTTTTTGAATGGTACTCTATCAACAGAATAGCATTAAACATAAATAAATGTCAGTTCATTCATTATTCCAAAATAAATAATCCTATATTTGTTCAGTATTATTAACAACTAAAGACTCTTGGCTTTGTTTTGAGAGCTGCAAAAGATTTCAATAATTTATTATGTTATATAATATAAAACCCTTGTCAGATGCCAACATGAGTATAACTCTACGTTATGGTCTCCCTTTTTCAATATTCATGATGACAAGATTAAAAAGATTCAACGGAAGTTTCTAAGGTTCATAAATAAACTATGCATTGCATATTCCTATATAATGGATTACAATTACCTCCTGGATAAAATGTTTCTTTTGAAACTTTCAGAAAGAAGAATAATCCCAGATTTAATACTATTACATAAAATACTGCATTACAAAATTGACTGTCGTGAATTACTTCAATTTATCAATAAAAAATCATGCCGACATTTATTACCTTTTTACTTCAATTACACCAGGACGCTGTTTTATCAAAATTCCCGATTCCGAGATTTCAACAGTCTCGGAAATAAATATTCTGATCTGGGTATGTCACTTGGTCGAAGGATCTGGGTGATATATTTTGTCTAAAAACTAATCAGTATGTTGTATATTCTATCCCTTTTATTCTTCTAGACCAGTGGTCACCAAGTTTTTTGAGAAAATGGCCGGATTGACGTTCTTGAATTCTTGAGGCCGGATGAAAAATAAATACTTATTCCGGTTAGAATCCAATTAGATATTAATTTATATGTGCATGTGCCTGTTGTAATATGTCATATTTTGTCGCATGTTTTGTTTCTTCAAAGAAAACACCACTGTATTTGTATTTGTATTTCACAAAAGTCGACGTTCATAAAAAAGACGTCATTGTTTTTCACAAAAAATAACGAATTGATCATTGCGTATTAAATATGCGATATTCGGCGGCTAGTTTAATTTTCTTTGACATCGTTATATTAGGGCATTATAATTGAATGAATTTCAACCGAAATTTTAGAAACAACCTCAATTAGGGCAATCACCAATAAACATTATTAGTATTCCACATTAAGCACTTCTTCGCCACCGCACGGGAAGCTTATGGCGCAGACTGCGCCAATCCAATGATAAGATCATCAGTACCGTGATTGCCTGGACAGGGTCCCCCCTGATGACCCTCTGGAGATGAGGGAAGGTGAAATATCCTCCATAAACGGCTACTTCCATTCATTTTTTAGTGTTAATTTTTTTTTTCAGTTTTATATTTAGTTTTTTTCATGCTTGTTTGTTTTATAATTTTTTTAAATTTTTATTTATGTATTGTTATTTAATTTTTACCTAATGTTATTATTTGTGTATTTTCTTTAGTTTTTTTTAAATGTGGAATGTATTGCATTGCACTACCCCTGCATACATTCTGGAATAAACAATTATTATTTTTATTTAAGCTATCACGATAATCAAGCGATTTGTGCACTGAATATTTTCGATTCGGCCTCTGTTTTGCCTGAACCATAATTTTTTTTATAATTTCACAAATATACATTCTTATAAGGTCAACAAATTTAACGAACATCCGGTCGTCTTCAACACCGATTTCTACGAAAACTTTGATTATCTCAATTACCCAACTTTTGTTACTTTTGGTCCACTACCTACTACCTAATCAAACTCCGATTGATGAATTTAAATATGGCTGCCGTGAATTCACAAACAAATAATTAAATTCTATAAAAGTAAAATATCCTATATGAATTATGTATACGCAGAAATCGAAATTTTTTGGAGGGCCGGATGAAAATGTTTGGCAGGCTGGATTCGGCCCGGGGGCCGTATGTTGGTGACCACTGTTCTGGACACAAATAGACCTATGTACCCGTATAACTTCCACGCTTCTTGTTTTGTAGAATCTTCTAAATTCAATTATATGCGTGAGGATTCTTATTTTCTGTTCACATTTTTATCTATGTATGTATTTTGTTCTGTGTTTTTGTTGCAACCTTTTTGTCATTATCTTTACATTTTTCGTTATTTTATTTTATTTTTTAAATACCTATTTACTTTGGTACAATTAGCTCGTAAAATTTTATAAGAAAATCCCTATAGGGCGTGTAATAAATAAATAAATTAAATTAAATTAATAAATAAATGTTATTAGAAATGGGTAAGTACCATCGACTATAAAAAGGAACATCTCCAATGAAGACATTTTTAGAATAGGTAAGTGCCTACAGACTAGAAATCGGATGTTTCCAATGAAGATATTGTCAAAAATGGGTAAGTTACCTACTGACTAGAATCGAACGTCTCCAACTAATTTACAGGCATTGACTTCAATTAAAAAGTTGAAATTTCTAATAAAGATTTCTATTTTTCCAAAGTTTGTCCGTCCATCTCGCCATGTTTCTGTAAATTAACACGCTAAACGTAAAAATATAAATAAAAACTTGAACAAGACAGAAAACCACTGCGCTCGGTGCAGTGTTCTTGCCTTGCTATTATAGTAGTCCCAGAGAGGGATCATATTTTCATGCAAGGCAGCTGAGAATGATAGATTTTACTACACTTATAGGACTACTATAAATGACCAACTGTTGCTTACGCTGAGTACGAGCTCTCGTTACTTTCCAGTTCATCATTAACTTTGTTTCTTTCTTGCACAGAAAGTTCTCACACACATAGTAACGTGTATCTGCAAAATAATGGATGCTAAAATTTACATGTAGATACGTAGGTATCTAGGTAGGTTCTGTATTAATTAATTTACCCAACAGACAAATTAACCACTTTACTCGCTTTTAATAAAAATGCATTGTGAACATTTGCATTCAGCGAATTATATTAAGTGGAGACATTATAGAATTAAATAGTCATTATAAGGTGAATTCGTTATATCCGTGCTGTTAATAAAAGCTGTCAACATTACATACGTCACAACATTAACAAAACCGCCGGTATGTTCATAATTCGTTCTCACTTCCCGCCAATTTCGCGTTTCCTTTCGGCTACGTTCGGTTAACGGCTAGTTATCCATAACCCCTCGTCACACCTAGAGTTATTGTACGTGTTGAACCTTGGTCTCGGTTTAATTCTTCGTTGAACTAACGTGGTTTGAATGTGAGTGCTGTTAATCTACGGTGACAGTTCGCCATATAAAAAAAATCAAAGGCAGGTCCATGACTTTTCGAAAGGTCATAAATATCGCAGCATCCGAATAAATCTTGGTTTAATCAGAACTGGTCATTTTGACTAGTGTTTGCATTCGATAAGTAAATGTGATTCATAACCTGACAGATACGTATTGGTACTGAAATCCTCAGCACAGGAGATTACAGTGATTTCAATATTCTCAACATGTCAAAAAAGAAATATAATAAAGCATTTTTTTTAATTATTATTATTTACTTTTTTAACCAAGATGATATTATAATATATTCAAATACAATACATATGTTTGTATAAACTACCTCACTAGGCTGAGCCTGTTCCGAGGTAGCAGGAATTTAAACTGATTTTGATATAATAAACACAATAATACTTTGTTTTAATTCCACTTTATTATTTCTTTATCCAACTGGTTTCGGTTCGACCTGAACCTTCCTCAGGGATATTATATATCAACAAAATTAAGGTCTCCCTATGGGTCTATCAACGAGCCCGCTTTTCGCTGATATGTTAATGGATAACTTGGAAAAAAATATTTTTAATTCTAACTTACCCTTTTAAAAAAATGTGTTTTTGTGAAAACGCTATGTTGACGTATTTGGAAAGGTACCGAACATCAACTTAACTCCTTCGTGTCCATTTTTTTTACATTAACTCCACACAGGAGGCCCTGAGGAAAATAATTTCCCTCAGGGCCTATGTCATCTTTGAAGATGCTGTGAGGAGGGTCTTTTTGAGGAGAGGAAGGAGTGAACGTGGGTCTTGAAGAGACCCATGTTATAGGAAGGAGGAAACACAGAGGCCGGCAAATCGTTCCACAGCCGAGCTGTTGAACACAATAACGAGTCGTAGAAGCGTCCCGTTCTCATGTGACAAATGTCAACCGTGTACATATGTTGGGCGAGCGTTTGGCGTGTTTCCCGACTATGCACCGGTGCCGAGGGGATCAATGAGGCTAGTTGCTCGGAGCATCTTCCATTGAAATACCGGTAGAACAAGGATAGCATTCCTACTCGACGCCTGTGCTCTAAAGATTGCAATCCGTTTGTTAAGACGGGAGAATCAATCAAACGGACCGCCCGTTTCTGCACAGAGTCGAGGGTGTTTTTCAGTTACTTTGGGGCTCCAGACCAGAGGAGGCTGCCAAATTCACCCGTGGGGCGCACTTGCGATTTGTACAGGGTTAGCAGTTGTGTACTATTAAAGTATCTGCGGGCCCTGTACAGTACGCCCAGTTTCTGAGAGGCTAACTTAACTCTGGCCTCGATGGAGCCCCCATATCTGAGCTGGTCACTTAGAGTTACACCGAGCATATCAATGGAAGACCTGTTCGGAAGAATGCTACCGTTGAAGGAGATTAGATAGTCATTTCGATCCCTTTTAGACGTAATCAGACATGATTGGGTCTTTGATACATTGAATTCGACGAGATTATTCTTACCCCAAGAGAAAACACTCTCGAGGTAAGCGTCCATTCTTTGCTTCAAAGCCCTCCGAGCCATTGGAATTTGTGCACCCTTTGGGGGCTTGTCAAACAAAAAGCTATCATGGACTGTACTGTCATCCGCGTAACAATGAATTGGTGCACATGTCAAAAGGTCATTGATGTGCAACAGAAACAAAGTCGGAGACAGAACCGATCCCTGTGTCCCTCCGAAATTCATTCCATAAAATAATTCAGTTCACATTGGAAATATGAAAAATTTGTTGTTTAAATTTCTTAGACCTATCCCTATCTATTGTTAATAATAAATTCGATTTCAATATTTATAGAAAACCTACCTTCACAGATATCTACCGTAATTTACAGTACTTCAAACTTCAAACCATCCCATTTCCCATAAACATTCTGCCATTCATTCTATGGTTCACAAACTGGTCACTATTTCTCTATCTAACGTTAACTTTACTGAAAAACTCTCTAAAATCAAATCTATTGAAATAAATAACGAATACCCCCATAGCTTAATCGATACAATCCTTACAAAAATGTTAATTTCATATCTACTAATAAATTCCTATATATATATATACCCAACATCAGAGACAATAAAAACCACGGTTGGCGTAGAAATTTATTCATAAATAATTAAAAATTATATATGCATACTATATTTGCGGCACGTTCCAGAGTGGAAGATACTCTCAGTATCGCCCTGGTGTAAGATTAGATTCAGAATTGAAACGTCGCTTGAAATGGCTTTAGCCGTGTTTAGTGACTAGATCTGAATAGCCAGGGTTTTTCCCCACCTTCCTCTTCCCCATCTCATTCCCTTCCCCGCTTTCCTTCAGCCTCGCAAAATACCCCAATTGGGGATGCCATAGACTCACTAGCTCCAGACGGGAACAGTTGGGACTCCTGTGAGGTGTTCACTATAAAAAATTAAAAAATAAAAATTGAGAAGCTTCGCCTGAGATGTGTACGGGTCTTAAAACATAATTAATTAATTAGTAAAAATAATCAAAGGAATTAATGTGGGTGGCGATAAAGAGACATTTTAGAATCAAGAATTATATGCTCACTTATTGTAATTGATTGATTAAAGTTTAATGAAAATTTATGTTTTAGTATTTTAAAATAATTTTTTTCACACCAAGAAATTTAATAAATTAGTTTTGTATGTTTGCAAGGAATCATGAAAAATATCTAAGAGTAGTAATTTTTCGTATATAATTGGGTATAAGTTGTGATTGCGCAAGTAATTGGTGAGTTTTTTTTTTGCTGCATCAGTGTTGGGCTTCTCATTGAAACATTGAAACCAATGACCGATAGCAATTCGGGACTTACAATTCTATTATTTAGAATTATATATAAATAACAGATCCGGCAATGTGCGTCTTGTTTGTAATGTAAACATATTATATGTAGTTTCATTGTATTTCTTGAGTAAATATTTCGAAAATTTATTCTGCATACTTTCTATGGACATCTGACCAATGAATCAAACAACATTTCTAGAGTCTTACCACTTTTCAAAACTTTACATACTCAACCTAGCATCTTGTGGGATTTTGTTATAATTAGTTCGATGTGCTTATCAAAAACTGATTTGCTGTCTAAATAAACATCTATCTCTTTACGTGTAGACGTAGACTATTTTGAAAGCATACATAAATATCATGTAAACTAACTAACTAACTAACCAAACATCACGCCGTTTCCCCGCAGGGAAAATATTTATCATATATGTAAATATTAAATAAGAATGGTCGGAGATGCGACCCCTGGGGCACACCTGAGACGATTTCCGTTATGGGGCCAACAGACCTAGCTATAAAAGCTCAAGCGTTATTTGGTTTGGCGTATTTCGGCATATCGGTTGCCGTACATTCGCAATGGGTATGGTGAAGTAGGCCAAGCCAAATAACGCTTGAGCTTTTATATATATAGCTAGGTCTGTTGGCCCCATTAAACAGGATGCGAAACCATTGAAAACCGTTATTTGCTGCCGATTACTGAAATATGATGTGATCCATCTATAGAGATCACCGTGAGTTACTATACCTAATAACTTATGTAAAAAAAATGTAATGGTAATGAGTAACACGGTCGAATGCTTTGAACTAATCCGTATAGATGGCATCTACCTGGCATCGCATATCCATTTGAGCATGAAGAAAATCTATAAAAAACGCAAAATATGAGGTTGTAAAGCGATTTTTCATGAAGCCACGCCGATTACTTAAAGGTGAAGGTGCGATGGTAGAATATAATTGATCGTAAACATAGAAACCATATAATATTTCCAGAGGTTTATTCTCAATCCGCCCCTGCTGAGGCTTGATTAAAATTCGGATTCGATGGTGAACATTGCGGGAGCGATCAGTGACCGCTCAGATCGCACAGTGAGCAGAGATTGCTACATTATCTCATTAACTCAGAACGTACCGAGATTCAATAGAGCGCCAAACGGACACCGTGACTCGAAAGTGTCGAAAAGTCTGCCTTCTGTAGAATGTTCAGACCTGTGCTTGTTTTTGTACTTACAGCAATTGTTCTAACTGGAGGATCGATCGACAAAAGTCAGTTGATTTACTTATTTTAATTGTTTTATATATCGCTGAACAGTTGTTTTATACATCGCTGAACAGAACAGACTAACACAACGCACGTCCAAAAAAATGTGTAAGCAAATTTGGGACAACTGAAACATTGCAAACGAATGAAGGTTAATTTCCTTTGTTCGATAATTGATACGACTTAATTACTGGTTTGGAAAATATAACTAAATATAAATTTTATCGTTTTTACGCAAATGCAGTTTTGTGCCTAACTCTTTCTTTGTAAGCAAATTTGAAGTGACACCGATACGTTGCGCTTCTAGCGAAGGTTCAATTTCATTTGAAATACGGATTGATTTGTAAGAAGGTAGGTCCCTTTGACTCTGAAATTGTAATAATTTTTTTTTACAAAAGTGCACAAAATAATATTGTTTCAAACTAAATATGTTGTTTTCAAACTAACGAATATTTATGCTGTATTTGTAGGCAAAACTGAAATCAAACTATTGATACCTTCATAACATTGGTATTATAGGAAGTGTCAATTACGAATTAAATTCAAATGTAAACCTTTGACATTGTACATTATATAAGAATATTTATAGTACTTACAGACATTTTTTAATATTGCATGTTATGTTGATATCAAAAACATTAACTTCGGTTATTTGACTGCCCGTGTAACTCTGGTTCAATGAACTCAAATTTGATTTGCTTTAGACAAGCGATAAAGTACTTACCTATATAGTATTTTTAACAGAAAATGATTTTATCGGTCATATTTAAAATTGGAACCGATTTGCTAAGAATTTGGAATATCCCAAGATTTTTCACGGGTCTGCTCTGCTGCCTTAGCGCCCTAGCACACTCGATCGATAAGGATCGATAGGATAACTGTCGGTAACTTCTCATCGTTCCTAGGACAACTACGGATCGCTAACGTACAAACAACACTTGATGTCGAATTTATTATGGACATTTGGTCATTGTGAACTGTCACTTATTCGTTTGCGATCTGCAGTCATGCTACGGAACGATGAGAAGTTACCGATAGTTAGCCTATCAATCCTTATCGATCGAGTGTGCTAGGCGGGCTGGTATCTAAATAAATTCAATGATTGTGTCTAACAGCAGGCAAACAATTCAATTTTGAAAGGTATTTTATAATTATATCGACGGGTAATTTCTGCAACTACAGTTAACTCCGAATCAGGGTTTTCGAGTAACACAGAAAAACTATACCATAATTTCCTCGTTTTTACCTATTCTTACTCTCATGAACATATGGATCGTCATAAACTATAGAGAACTAACTCACTTTTTGAAGTTTCTGATTTAGAGCTTGAAATGGGGGCTCTAAATCACAATCTAGCTCTGCCAGAGAGAACCATCAGAGAAATACTGTCTTGACCAATAGTTTTTCCCTTATTGGTTCTCTCTGGCAGAACTAGATTATGATTTGTAGCCCCCATTTCAAGCTCTAACTCCGAAATTGCAAAAACTGAGTTAATTCACTATGGTTTAACACGATCCATATGTCATAAACACATAATAACAAGTGTTGTGGCATATATGGGCGGGGATATAAAGATGATTCAGGCTGTCTTAACGTTGATGCTGACTTCAGAGTTATATTATCTACTTGTAGTAATTACTCCTCGTTATTGAAACGCCAATATTCTGCAAGGCGATCACCATATCGTGTAAAATTCGGGATTAGACCTCTACAATAACAATAACACACCTTGTGTAGATGGCGATAAGCTGCCTGTTTTGATTTGTTCAAGAAAAAAACTCAAAAGCCTCACTAAACAAAGTAAAAAAAAATCTTTGCCATAAAGGGATTTTTTTTGCCATAAAAGTTGTTTCTTATATAAACTTCATTAATGTAATGAAAAAACAAATTATTTAGTACTTTACGCTTATATTTTTTGTAACGTAATTAATAATTTTATTTTAATTCCAATAAATAGAGAAGGTAAATAAAGATAAATAATCTAAATAGTAATTTGGCTAGAAAAAATTAAGATAAAATCTAATTAGAAGTAATTAATAATTTCTAGGTAAATTAAATCGTCCTATAGCTGAATTTGGATGATGACAATTGAACTTTGTTAACGTAGTTCTAATTAATCTAATCTCTTAGATTAATTAGAACTACGTTAACAAAGTTCAATTGTCATCATCCAAATTCAGCTATAGAACGAATTAATTTACCTAGAAATTTAGGAGGTAGAGGTATAGTCAAAATAACTTCTTTAAAACAAAATCAGGTAGAAATGTTAAGAATTTTTTTCCATAGAAAAGCTAATAGCTCAGAGCTGCATAAAATAATTTCCAAGGCAGACAGAAATATTTCACCTTTAAATTTATACGACGAGAATGCCAACATTTTTATAAATACCAATTAGGAATTATTAGATTCCTGGTAAAATAAAATTATTCACCCAAAACACTTCAATTATCTCAACCAAACGTATGTTGACAAACTTTCGTCAAACAAATGGTTGAGTAATGGAGAGTTGAGCGCAGAAATAGAAGGATTTATGCTTGCTATTCAAGATAGAGTCATTAATACCAAAAATTATAGGAAGCATATAATCAAAGATCCAAATCAAATTGATGATTTATGTAGAAAATGTATGGCTTTTCCGGAAACTATTACATTAACTATTATTACATTAACTACACATATTAGCGCCGTCTGAGTATACATTTAGGCACAATCAGGTTTTAAAAATAATTCACCAAAGTTTGGTAATTAAACATAACTTGATTGACTGTCATAATATAGTACCATATTATGAATACGAACCAAATTCATTTTTAGAAAATAATTTCTTTAAAATTTACTATGATCAAACCATACTAACAGACAGACCAATTGGTCATAATAGACCTGATATAGTTTTACATGACAAAACTAAAAAAATAACTTATATTATTGATGTAGCTATTCCAAATTCCTGTAATATTAAAAAATCTGTTTCTGAAAAAATAAGAAAGTATACAGATTTAGGAAATGAAATTAAAAGAATTTGGCATTCTCAGACTATAAAAATATTACCTTTTGTTATTTCGGCTACTGGCATTATACCTAGCTCTCTTATTAAACATTTAGGCATATTAGATTTGTTAAAGAATTTGTATATAAAAATGCAAAAATCAGTCATTTTAAATACATGTAGAATTACGAAAGATTTTTTAAATATTTATATTGAGGGATCATCAGGATTTATCGGTCAAATTAGGAATTCCACAGAGCCGAACCCTCTGATATGAAAATATCTGGAGACGGTGAATTATATTCCCATTTAATAGTTTGGTAGATTAACGTGTTGTTCTTGTATTGTTTTGTATTGATTATACTTATATAATACACTTGCATAACGTGGATTTACTAGATGATCATTTATATGGAAAAGTGTATGAAAGGGTTTAGTTTTTCCTATGGGAAAAACTAAACCCGTTCCTGAAAATCTGGTGTATAAAAAAAAATAGTAATTTGGCGTATAGCTTCATCTTAACGCGATTTTTTTTATTGGTATGCATGTCACCTTTGGTTTCTGATAGTCTTAAAATGACCTAATCCAATACATACGCCATATAGAGTGAAGATTATTGTTGCTCACAAAGATTTACATAATTAAGTCATTACGTGTTGTGAAACATCCATTGTTTAAATAAATACAGCCAATTATCGCTGGCTAATAATAATTTTTTCAATTCTAAGAGTTGTTGATAAATAATAAAGTATTTTTGCTAACTAAGCTTGTACGCTTAAATAACTATTCATAAGTTAAGTACATAATGTACTAATAATCACTAGTTTTACTGTGTAGAATTTTATGACTTCACATGCCGGAAGGCCATGGTTTTAATTTTTATGAGATCATTAAATAACTAGTTTCCCACCTAATGTTTACACACCTATTCACTAAATAATAATCTATAGCCGAATAACAATAACATAACAATAAGCATGTCACGATGTTAAATAGATCGCGCTCGATGCATATCGCTTGGTGCATCTGTAGATCAAGTCAGACTGTTGATCATTGAGTTTAATTAGCCGATGATAATTACGGTGTACAGATGGATAAACCTACTTGTCCTAGAGCGTAGATTAAAAAACAAATTTTATAACCAGTCAGGTGATTTATTCATGTCGACTCTATTGTGACGGATGGCCGTCAAGCGTGACTGGTGTGTGTTTTTGAATGAATTAATTTATTCAAACCACAACGTCAGCCTTATTTCGCATATTAAAATACAAAGTTTTGCACTTCACGTTCTGCAACCATACATAAGAAAATTAAAATCTTGATCTTCCTCCTTCTTCTTTCTTGAGTAAACTTTTGGGCTGCCTTTCAATACCATGATGAACATTTGGACTCAAATGGGAAGAGAAAATACAACATTGTTGTATTGATCCAGCAACAACATAATGCTTTTGGCTGTGAGAATTGGAATAAACTATATTATAAGTAATCAAGATATTGAACACTAGGAAGTTGGTAAAAGTCACTAGAATGTTTGAAAATATTGTACATTTCTTTAGTAAGAAGCCAGGTAGAGTATAATTCGCTTATTTGGTCCCCATTGTATAAAACACATTCCGACAATATAGAATATAGGACGAATTTCTAAGATTTATTAACTTTAAGCTGAATATTTTAATTCGAAATATTAACTATGTCCTTTTGATGAAACAACTCAACCTAATTACGCTCAGATAGGCGGATCATCTCTAACCTTGTACTATTAAATAAAATTATTAATAATTGCATTGACAACCCTGAAATTCTTGCCAAAATAAAACTTTACGCACCGACTAGAAATACGAGGCAGAGAGCTACCTTTTTTTGTGACAATTTCAAAACAAATTATGAGGCTCATACACCTATAAATAGACTACATCATTTAGGCAATAAATTTGGGAATATTGTAGACATGTTTAAAGATTCCGTATTAGTCATAAAACTAAATCTTTATAATTACATTATTAAAATTTATGATTTCACTACTCCGTAGTATACACTTTTTATTTTAATTTTACATATTTCTTCAAACATATTTCGCTTTCCATACCTATAAATTTTATTTGCCTTAATTTAATCATAAATCATTATATATATTGTATACCTACCATGTATTTGCTAACACAACTGTATTACTTATATATCTATCTGTGTAAAAGCTCAATAGGGCGTAAATGAATACATAAATAAATAAAAGGCAAAGTACAAAAATATTTTGCCTTTAAGGCCCTTAGAAACCTACACTCTGCAATATCGGAAACAAACACTTTTTAGTCGGTCAGCACTATGCTTTTAAATCTAGCAAATCAATGGTATCAAAACTAAAATAGTTTTAAGATTTTTTCTCATCATTTTGAGTAAGACTACCAAGTAATCATAACAACTACGACTTCTCGAGGGCTTTTTCTGCACACACACTTTGGCGTTCCTCAAGGGTCTAACCTCGGTCCCACACCTTTCCTTCAATTCGGTAAATTAATTAATAAATTATAAAATATATATGGGAAAGTTGAGTTCTTTTTTAATTTTTTTTATAAATGTTTACCTTTAAACTTAAATACTAGAATTTTTTTTTAAAGTTCGTTTTCATAAATAAATTAATTCTACAAGTTTAAATTTTATTAAGCCCGCGAAAATGCCCAGTAAGAGACGAGAGAGTGTGTGACGTCATCGGTCCCCGTTTGTGTGAAATATAAAGGTAAATATTTACAATACCGGGACACGCTTAATACGGACTAAAAGAATAAATTTAAAAAGTTGTAGTAGTTAGAAATTAACTAGTACTGATCAATTCAGTTACCGGAAGTTCGAAAAAAGTGCATTTTAATGGTTATTTTTTTAATTTAAAAACATGGCAGCAGGGCAGCCTGGCAACGGCCGGCCACGACAACTAGCACGGTGAGCTGCGAGTCACTACTTGTATTGCCATTGACAACGGGCTTTTGAGAAGTTGTGTAGTATGCTATCCAATGCATCACATTGACATACAGTGGATAGCGAGTTGAGTTGCAAACTGATTTATTTTTCAGTTGCCCGTAGCGGATGCACTAAGAATTCTGAAATTTCGAACGTTCGATTCAACATTATCGATATATAATATTCACATTTTACCATTCGTAGGTACTAAGGAATTCCAAGTACTTTTACAACTTAGCAATTAATTAGAGAACCACAATATTATAATGTTGGGATATAACAATACTTCTCAAAAGGGAGAATGTACAAAAGTAGTTCCTAATATACCCCTAAGTAAGTAAGCAATCGATAAACATTAAAAAACCATGGTTCCGAAAAGCAGAGCCAATGTGCCGTTGGCAACGCTTCTCGGATCGATGGTCTTATATTCCCCCCCCTGATAAATGTAAAAATTAAAAAGCTAGTGTGTAGACATTATGTTTTAACCATAAAATTTCGTACATTTTGTTCTTGAAATTTTCTTTATTATAAACTTAGGTAGGTACGTTACGAGGTTGTACAAAATTTTAAATACCTTCGATTTTTTTCATCCAACATTGTGATATTTTCTAATATAATTACATTTTATTTCAGGAGCATTACCATGTGACTTACATCTCACAGTTTCGACTTTCGAAGAATATTCTGGAAATTTAGAACTTAACTGGAAAACTCCCTGCGAACAAATGCCAGACTGGGTAGGTCCTGAAGAAAAAAATTTAATACATTGCACAAGGCCTTTTTAAAATAAAAATTTAAAGGATATGTTAAATAATACTCCTTGTTAAAAATAATATTAAACAAATAATGTTTATCCAAAATTGTAGATTTTTTTCTGTTATTATTCAAAAGTACTAACAAAACAACTACACCAACGAGAAAAAGAATAATAGAATAAGTAAAAAAAATGAGGTAGGAATTAAGTACCTTTGCAAAGGCCTTGGTTACAAATCTGTTTACCAATAAAAAATTAGATGAAAAACTATGGATATCTTTCAAGCAAATTACATATGATTAAATATTATAAGTAAAGCATGAAAAGGCCAATGGGTTGAGTGCATTCATTTAGTAACAGCTAATTTAGAATCCCTTCATTCGTTTCACGCAGAAAAATATAGAAGATAGCTATTTTAAACAGTCAAAAATCATTTATAAACTTTTATTTATTTATTTATTAAATTAATTATGTACATTGTATAGATATTGTATTATTTCATCCGCCATGCTAGGGATGTCCCTGTGTTATGGCGGGTGAAGTTTACAGATAATATAATTTATGGATGAAGTATACTGATAATATAATAATTGATGATATTGAAGTTTACATTTAACGCAGAAATGAATTTATGATAATTAAGTTAACATGTAATATAATAATTGATGATAATGAAGTTTACAGATAATATAACAATGAATTTATTACAATGAAGTTTACAGATAAAATAATAATAGATAGTAATGAAGTTTACAGATAATATAACATTGAATTTATGTTAACGAAGTTTAGAGATAATATAATAATTGATGATAGTGAAGTTTACGGATAATATAACAATGAATTTATGGAAATGTAGGTTACAGATAAATAATAATTTATTTATAAGTTACATAGTATATGGTTGATAAATTGATTTATAATTTACTAAATTATACAAATTAAATTAAATTAAATTACAAATAATATACATAGTGGTTTCAAAATATTTTAATTGTAATAAAAGGTTAATTTTTTACATAGTAAGTGTATGACATGGTATATACTGAGACACAATGTTTGTATAAAAAAAAGATCAACTTAAAATATGAACATTACATAAATTAAAGTAAATTTAAGTGAAAATAATATATTATAGGAAAAAGAAAGAGAGGAAAAAAATTATAATATTGATAGACATTAGAGTTATACAAATCAATTTAAGCAAAAAAATTATTATATATCATAGTTATAATTTTTTTTTGTCACATACATGTTACAATAAAAGTTTAATTTTATTTTTATAAACAGTAAAAAGCGAGAGCAATGTAGTTGTGTAGACAAAAGATTTTAAAAAATAAAATAAACTAAATAGACTTAAAAAACAGAAAAATATAAAAAAAAGAAAAATATATGTACATATGTATGCATGTATATGTATATATATGTATTTATATATATAAATATCTATACATGGGGCATTAGACACTATATACCAACATACACACACACAAACACATATACATATATTTAATATAAACATAATTTATAATAGTATGTATAAATGATACCAAAAAAAACCCACATAGGCATCGCCAGTTCGTGGGTATACTTGTGTTTTTTTTAAAGCAGTTTAGTTAAATTTACTCTATATATGTATATTTTCTTTGTAGAAGTTGCAAAAAATAAATAATAATATAGTAAAATCAGTATTTACGGAATTAAAAATTAAAATACGAGAATAAAAGATTACAAATTGGTTTAAAGTTAATAGAGATTAAGATCAGGTGTTACAGCAGGTAAATATTAATATCAACACTATTTATCCAAGACTTTATTACATTTTTATGTTGGCTGAAGGATGATATATTTTCACATTTGATTTCTGTAGTCTTATAGAATGCATTATAAATTTTAGGTGCAATAAAATAAGCATGTCTTTGCGCAAGCTTTGTTTTGCACAGTGGAACTTTAAAAACATTATTTGTCCTATTACTAAATCGATTTTCATTATTTCGGGTAAATATATATTTTAAACATTACATATAGTATTTTTTCTTATCTCGAACAATTTAGCTTCTTGGAATAATTGCAAGGAGGGGTAAGTCATATTTTTGCGCAACATTATTTTTAGTATTAATTTTTGGGTTACTTCTAGAGGTTTAACATGAGTGTTATAAATACCCCCCCAAGCAATCATTCCATAAGATATTGATGATTAAACCAATGCATGGTAGACCAAGTTCATTCTTTTGATATCAACTGTGTTATTTAAACGTTTAAAAATATAAGTTAAATACCTAAGTTTGTTTACAAGCTTTTCTACGTGATTTGTCCATTTGAGTTGGCTGTCTATTATAATTCCTAAATATTTAACTGTATTCCCCGAATTCATTTCTGTACAGTTAGAGTACGAGACAGGATTGCAAGTATTTTTGTGAAACCTTATATTTAGGTGAGTTAAGGGAGCCGCTTTTTTGGTATTATAAAAAGGAATATAACTAGTTTTTTCACAGTTCAGAGTAAGAAGGTTTTGGTTGAGCCATTCTTTGACAATGGTTGTGCACTTATTTGCATCTTCAGAGACTTCATCCCAAGATTTACCATGAACTGTGATTGCACTATCATCAGCATACGAGAATAGTATTCCCGGAATACTAATGTTACATAGGTCATTAATATATATTAAAAATAATAGCGGACCTATAACTATTCCTTGCGGAACACTATGTCTCACAGATGATGGTTTACTAATATTTACACCAATTTTTGTGGATTGTCTGCGATCAAGTAAATAATTTGTTAAAAGAGACAGACAATTATTTTTGATTCCCATATTATTAAGTTTTCTAATCAGTAATTTATGATTGACGGTATCAAAAGCCTTTTTTAGGTCTAAAAAGATGGTTAAACTTTTTATATTTGAATCTAGATTGGTGTATATATTTTTTGTTAGATTAAATAAAGCATCATCTGTACTAAAACCTGATCTAAAACCATATTGGTTTGGGGACAATAGTGCATTAGATTCTAACTCAATCTTTAAGGACTATTGTATTTTTCAGATAGGATTATTCGATAAAGATCCCAGTGTCACAGAGGACGTGACACCTCTAGTAAAAGTTGTGCCTAAGCAGGTCAAGGATGGTTTCTTCATTACCAACACCACCATGCATTGGACACTACTTCCCGGGGGTTGGAATAAAACGGTAGGTTGTAAGAAGCACATTATATGCAGGTTCTTCTAACATTCGTCTACTAAATTACAAATTATAAAAGAGCATTTACGAAATTCAATGGAGTTATATACACTGATACCCTGGACCAGTGATAAGTATCGCCCAATATTAGTTATAACTGGTTTTTAACAACAATAAAAAAGTGCAAGATATAGATACAGATACCTACTAAGTCATTAAAAAAAAAATTTGAAACTTTTATCATTTTCAATAAAGGGTTTTCAGAAACGCTTTTTAACCGATAACTTTGGCCTCGACAAAAATTGTAAATTGATATTGCAATTATTTTTCCGTGTTCTTCCCCCTCGTTTCTTTTTTTCTAATTTCGAATCAAATTGCATTTTAAATTCCTTTTAATTATCAACTTTATATATAAAAATCTCGCGTCAAAATATTCGTCCAAGGTAAACTCCGAAACTACTAAATCCGATTTTGAAGAAATTTTGCTCACTGTGCGTAATTTGGTCAAATTTAAAAGATAGGGTGGTTTTGTGTCGATTATTGACCTCAATATTTATTATTGCGAATTAAATGTTTTTTATGGGAAAATAATTTGAAATTATTTGTAAGTTCCAAAAGTTTCTGACCGATGGCGGTGTGCAGCGCCGGATCTGCCATACGTTCAAAAACGTGCAAAAAACCTGGCGCCCACTACGAAGGGGCGCCGTGATAAAATAAATATTGTTTTAAAATTCAATTAAAATATTCCCCGAATCGTTTAAAAATTACTCGTAATACGGAATTATTAGTTCGCGCTGGCAACACTCACTTTCCATATGCGTGAACCTAATGCGCGCGCATCGATGGTTAAAATTTAACGAAATACGGATTTGACTTACGTCAAGGAATTTTTTTCCAAATACAATATATTTCATACGAACGTAAGACCTATTTTTCCTTGTTGCTCTTACGACCATTGTATCGTTCGAAATTCAACAAACATTGTGATTGGTTCATTAATCGCTTCTCCTACGGATCTCCCTTCGTTGATTACAAGTTGCTCTTTGATGATAGTTCGTCGCTTTCGCCGCGTTATTGGTTTATTTATGTTGCCATTCGCGCGCGATTTGGCACCATATTAAACAAACTGATCAGAATATTATTATTTCTGAACTAAACTGCCTCATGTTTTATATTATATTTTGTTATGATGTTATTATTTTGTCCAGTGTCATAGATAGCTACCGCCAGGTCACTTGGAAAAGTTACTCTTGATTCTTGTTGGCGGGATATTAATTTATTTTAAACGTATTGCATAATTTTTTTTTTTTTTTATATGTATATAAATTTTTTATCTGAATTTTAAAAAAATGTTGGGGGGGGGGCGCCATCGGTACTTCCTGCACAGGGCGCCAGATTTCGTAGAACCGGCGCTGGCGGTGTGAGTTTATTTATTGACACAACACTTGGTTATCTAGGTTAGGTAACCATCAATAATAGATGGCGTTGTGTTTTTTTAGCCACAGCAACGTGTGGGCGGGTCAGCTAGTTTTATATATGTTAGACAAGGAAACAAAATCATAAGCCCTATGTTTTCTTTAATTTTTATTTATATGTTTTTTTTATTATTTTCAGCAAGCGGATTCAAATCTACCTGCGGTATCCGGGCCCCATTGCCTGGACTATTGGATCGGAAGTTTTGTAAATGGAGTTTTGAATGCTTCTAACTGCCTTAAAATACAGCCCACTTGGCTGGCCGATAAAAGGTGAACTGAGAAGTATAATTTTATTCAAATCCAATAAATCTTCAATCAAAATAGTTAATAATGTAATTTGAACCTCAACATTATAATTTCATACTTTTAAGAAGCTTTTTTAAAAATCTTACTCGAACTTAGAACTCAAACAATATTGAAATTTTAGATATTTTACAGGGCCAAATTCTCAAAAATTCCAATCTCTAAAATGCTACTACCAGGAACTCACGATACTGGATCTTTCTACGGAGAGTCCCTCGTTAAGGGAGAGGCTTTGAAGAAGTTCATATTCACACAGAAAGAGGACATTTGGAATCAACTTGTGTTTGGAATCAGATATTTAGATATCAGGGTTGGATATTTTGAAGAAGAAGACCAGGAAGATATACCAATCTACACGAAAAGGGTCAATGATTCCAGCCAATCCAGCGAAAAACGAAAGGAAATGGACAACTTTTATGAAAATAAGTGCGTAACTTCCTTCCTGTTTTACTTATTTCAAAAAATGCTTTCCAAAATGTTTAAAATCTGTTCCAGAGAAAGAAATATTGAAGGATAACGCCGTTCTTCCATGGAGCTACCTTCAAGCGACGCGATCGCCGCTCGTCTGTGTTTTCCATAGTATTATTAGTATTTTAAATCGCCGCTAGGCGCTACACTAGCAAAACAGTATGACAGGTAGCGGTAGCGTCGCTTGTGAGTAGCTACGTGGAAAAACGGCGTAACGCCCATCGTTCACGTAGCTACTTGTAAGCGACGCTACCGCTAACTGTCATACGATTTTGCTAGTGCAGCGCCTAGCGGCGGTTTCAAACACTAATAATAGTATAGAAAATACAGACGAGCGGCGATCGCGTCGCTTGAACGTAGCTCCATGGAAGAACGGCGTAATTGTACACATTTCATCCTACTCAAACAATTTTGAGAACATTTTAAAACTTTATATTTATCAGATTAGGCATCGGTGTGTAAATTTACTATTTATGTATTTTGTTACAGTTTTTGGCTCAATCATGATCTGGTTAAAATAAGACCTCTTCTTCCTATACTCCAGGATATCAAGAGATTTGCAGAAAAAGCAAGAAATGAGGTATTTAAATTCATTTGGTAATCCTGCATATTATCGATAACTCCGATATAAAACAATCAATAAACTCAAAGATTTTAAAGACCTTAACTTAGATAATTAAGGTATATAGTTCTTAACATACCTAAATGTAATTCGTGGACGTCAGCAGAGGGGCGATAGATAGCTCGCGACGCAAGGGTGGGAATCCTTCAAATTTGCCTACTCGGCTACTAGCCGGTTAAGCTGACATTTCAAACAATACTAAAACATTTCCTTTTAAAATTCCTTATAAGTTTCATAGGAATTTTCGTCTAAATATTACTGGGATACTGACTCTCCGAAAATTGAAAATTGATAGCATTTATACACCACATGCCTACCCCAATCCAGGATACCATGGGTAAAATTCGCGTACGGGACTTTTTCCCATTTTTTCGGAATGTTTAAAACAACATTTCAAAATGATAAAAGTGGTATTAAGCTCCAAATCAGGAGTAGGTGGCGTAGCGCTATCTTGTACGAACCCCTTCAATAAATTTATAGAGGTGATTTCTCACAAAAACGGCGCTCTACAAATTATCCAATTATTATAGAGAAGATTTGAAGAGGGGTTTGTTGTTTTCCAGTCGGTTTCAAAGGGGACCCCCAAAATCAGTTTGCCCGTGGGCCCCTCTGCTCATAAACTCAAGCAACGACGGGTACGCGTGAGCTTGTATGTAAATATTTATTCTAGGCTAGACCACTTCTTTGTTCCTTGCTTGTAAGCTTTATAAACAAAATAAGCTGTCCTCCCTAGCTTGTAGCTGGCGACACCCCATTTAATATTTACGAGTATAATATAATATGATTCAACATTCTAATGATTTTCTAGTGATCATTTTATTTCTGTTTTGAAAAGAATACCTACTTGGACCAAACCGCAATAACCAATTGATATGTCCTTAACAACAATTTTCATAATGCACAATGCTTGTATTTTTGATTTTTAGTACATTCTGTCATAAATGATTTATTTTTAATTTGTGGCTTTCACAAACTTTTAAAATATTATTATTTATTTTCAGATAATAATAGTGGATATTCACCGCCTCCCTGTGGGATTTTACCTAATCAATGGATCAGTGAGATACAAAAGGCACCAACAACTCATTAATTTTCTTTTCAAAGAATTGGGAGACCTTGCCGTCGATTACTCGCAAATAATCAAACAAAGTATCCTTAAAAATGTATATTCAGTCTATGGGCCGAGGATGGAAGATATTTGGGAGACGGGGAAGAGAATAATTATCTGCTACCCAGAGGCATCATTTACTAAAGGTACGGATAAAATATTATTTCTTCTTCATATGATGGGGGGAAGTTGGTAGAGGTCAAAATGGTGTGCTGAGGTTATTCAGACAGTCAACCGGATATCGGGATTCTCTTGGTTCTTCTACGTTGTGTTCTACTGTTTGAATATGCCCACATCGATTTGAATATGTGGCTGTTAAAAACCTATACTTGGAAAATAAAAATAACTATAAGCTGTATCAAACTGTAATAATTATGTCCAAACATGATCAAGACTATTAGACTCACAAACACAAAATAGACCGTAAACTGAAAATTCACCATTTTAAATTAATCCAAGTAGACGTACTCCGTAGGTACTGATGACACTAGAACGCTAGAGCTAATTGTAAATGATCGGTTCTACTTCGAAAGTGTTCGTTTTTTGAGGCGCGCTTAAAACTAAATAATACGCGACCGTGTCGGTTACCATTCATTTCGATTCCATGTGACATCCCGAATCCCGACTCCCCTCCGCCTACACGACATCAGTGGCTTTCGGAGGCGGCCCTATTTCTGCCTCACTCCATTATTTCATGTTCATTAAAAAAATATGAAAGAAATCTCAGGCGCATAGTTTTTCTAAAAACTTAAAAGCTTAACGTAATACCTACTTACTTACAACTTACATTTAAACATAGTGTGGGTAGATTTGAACATAAGCTTTTCACAATACTCATATGGGCTCCATCGAGGCCAGAGTTAAGTTGGCCTCTCAGAAACTGGGCGTACTGTACAGGGCCCGCAGATACTTTAATTGTACACAACTGCTAACCCTGTACAAATCGCAAGTGCGCCCCACTGTTGAATTTGGCAGCCATCTCTGGTCTGGAGCCCCGATGTACCTGAAAAACACCCTCGACTCTGTGCAGAAACGGGCGGTCCGCTTGACAGATTCTCCTGTCTTAACAAACGGATTGCAATCTTTAGAGCACAGGCGTCGGGTGGGAATGCTATCCTTGTTCTACCGGTATTTCAATGGAAGATGCTCCGAGGAGCTAGCGTCATTGATCCCCTCGGCACCGGTGCATAGTCGGGAAACACGCCAAACGCGCGCCCAACATATGTACACAGTTGACATTTGTCACATGAGAACGGGACGCTTCTACGACTCGTTTTTGTGTTCAACAGCTCGGCTGTGGAACGATTTGCCGGCCTCTGTGTTTCCTCCTTCCTATAACATGGGTCTCTTCAAGACCCACGTTCACTCCTTCCTCTCTTCAAAAAGACCCTCCTCACAGCATCTTCAAAGATGACATAGGCCCTGAGGGAAATTATTTTCCTCAGGGCCTCCTGTGTGGAGTTAATATAAAAAAAATATAAAAATAAAAAAAAATGAGTATAAGGAAGTATAAAATTTTCTGCAAAGCTAAATCATAACAAATATTTTAAGATTTTTTTTTATTTTCAAGTTCTGCTTATCTCTGTTATTTCGTCCGTAGAAAGGTCATTGGATGTTTTTCTTATATGTTTTGTTTACTTGATGTGTTCTTTGGTTTAGATAGCTTCTTACCCGTGATTTTACTGTAGATACCATTTATTCCTGTTTAATTTATTTATTTATTTTGAATGCGAAACGCTGTCAAACCGTCTTGAATAGGTCTACATCAAACATTTTTTCCCTTTATCTAAGGCTTATATATGTGTAAAAGTTAATGGAATAGTTTTATTATTTTGTTCCAGGGTCATGGCTTTGGCCTCCACTTTCCCAAAAGTGGGGAAACCGACAGACTGCTTCTTCTCTAAAACAATATATAAAAACCGTTTTGGAGTCAGATCCACCAACTCAAGGAAATCCCTTGTGGGCAATCATGGGACAGATGACTCCGAGGGCAATCGATATCATCTTCAACCCCAAGAACGATCTCATGAAAATGGCAGATTCCGTCAATAGGAACCTCACACGGTGGGTTCGGGATGAATGGATAGGGGAAACTAATATAATTGCGACAGACTTCTTCATGGGAAATAATTTAATCGATTTGTCCGTCAATCAACGTTGGTCCGAAGAGGGTGTTCTCCCTAAGCCATTTGTTTCCACCCCCAGCACATCATGAAGATCACTACAACAGTATTAAATAATATCATTTCCAAAATATTTAAAGTGTTGTTATTGTTTTTCCATTCGTTCGTTTTTCAACAACCGATTTCTTGGTTACTTACCTTTATTTTAGCATTTGGCATTATTTACAGCACATTATTATTACAGCAGATTGTCATTAAGGTAAACGGTAAATGTCAAATTAAAAAACTCATTTCCATGACTTTTACTATAAACTTTTACAATTAGCATTGCATTTAGCATTCTCGGTAAATGAAAAAACCGGCCCTCATAGTAGAAAGGTAAAACGCACTTTAACCTTTCCGTTGCCAACAGGGGTAACAAAAATCTTCAAAACTACCATCCTTCATGCATATTTTGAAGTACAGACCTTACAGTTTTGGTATATGTTTGTATTCCTAAAAACCTACGAACATATTATCTAGATCTACCATAAAACATAAATAAGCTAAAGTTCTAGATTAAAACCGTTTTTTTGTGTTGTTGTCATTACTTGCCACAAACAATGTTTTTGTGTGCTGGAACCATAAACTAGTCCCAGTGAGAGCTCGTACACACGACTTCGACGGTCATCTCTTCCTTTTCACGCGTCTTGTAAACGAATGATACTAGAACGATGACATAACAAGCGACTTCAAACTGGAACCACAGTTGTTTCCGCCATTATACGCGCACAGTGATCGCCTATTAAGGGATTCGCGCCGTCAGACTCGCTCACGCTATTATCAAAACTGTGAAAGGAGGTAAGGTAATGGTCGCCCGTCGTCCGCCCCGTCACACGCGGCATAGACAATTGGGTAAGTCATGTCAACCAGCCGTTGGCCGGAGGCCACATTCACATCTGCAAACCACTCATCTCTTTCGCCTTTGTGTAGATTTTTGGTCTTAATGAACCTGTCAGATTGTATGATCTGTCAAAAGTGACAGATCAGATGAACTGTCACTTTTTTTTATCATTTTATACAATAATATTTAATAAAAATTAACTAAGTCTAACAAAAGGTCAGACGATTTGGCGGGTGAAACTGTATCTACAAAATTTTACCTTTTTGTTTTAGGGTTGCAACTAGAACAACAACAGAGTTATGATGATTTCTGTGGGAATACATGCGTTAGCTTGAAAACAAGCTTATTGGACTTGACTGCTGTCATTATATTGTCGTGAAAATAAGCTTAGGGGTCTGAGTGGTTAATTTGGTTTTTATGAACTCTATTATGTGTTAATTTTTACATTTGACATTACAGCTAAATAATAATATTAAGAAAGTGATTAAGGGAAAATTATTTGACGAAAACACATTAAATGTGGAAGACATAAGAATAATTTGAAATTTATTTTATTAAATGGATTAAATGATGAAATGCATGGGGTAACATCCTGGCATGTTGAAGGATATCTACAAAAATACAGAAAATCACTTTTCACAGCTGTCTCCGGGGTGTAATAAAATTTTGAAATGCCAATAACAGTAAGTAAGTAAACATGCTAATAAAATATTATCCATGTAGTATACTGGACAAGTTAATTTAATACTCCATCCCTTTTACTCATAATCGTAGTAAAATTAATGCGCGTCGTATTACGACGTAACGTGAAGAACTTGGCTTATTATCACTGCGTGTGCATGGTTAAAACGGCTTTAAACCAGGTTTAAGGCCAACTTTACAAAACCAAGGATGAGTCGGCGGATACCACTATTATGAGTAAGGGGGCATATGTTTTTCTTTAAAAGATTCCTGCATATTGTCAAAGACATTCCAAACCAAGATTCGGTAACAATATAATGCAAACAAAATTATTTTTCTTTGGATTTAAGTTTTTTTAGTGGGTTTATATTGAAGAAGTTTTAATATTATTTTCGTTCATTTTGTACGAAAAATTGCGTCCACACGCTAGCAAAACCTTGGAAAGCGTTTACAAGTTTTTACGAGCGCGCATTTAGCTTGACTTGCATAGGCTTGCAAGAGATTTTGTCCACAAGCGGCATGCGCTTGTGGCAAGCGCTTGCTATGCATCCAAACGTTCGTTATTGCCGCCCGAGCATGGCAGACGTCTAATTAGGTTGTATTATGTTTGCGATAATATTTTTATTTTAACGTGAAACAAAATATATAAAAAATATGTTTTTTATACCATTGAAGAAGAAGATTAAACTAATAAATCGAAACGAAAACATGAAAAAGAACAAGACACAGGTAGCGGCGCAACTGGGACTCGAACCCAGGATCACTCGTCTTATATAACAAAAGGGAATAACCTTAAAAAAGTAATTATAAATAAGAGATATTCTAACAATAATAATATATTTTGTTTTAAATTTATTGTAATAAATAATAAATCTTCGATATTTTTTTATTTAGGGCTATTATGTAAATCCAGTCGTAATAAATTACACTAGTGCATTAAAAATCTGTAACATAATAATATAAATAATAACAATATTATGTTATATATAAGAACTTCGAAAAATAATTGCGTCTGGCATCTAACTGGCAACACCTTTGAAGCATGTGTCAAGTCAATATTATTATCGTTTTGGCGCTACAATTTTGACGTTTGCTTTGTCCTAAATAAATCTTGTTTTTTGTCTAATCTTATTAAAATGGCTAATCTGCAGCCCCTTCAAGCTTTAAATTTAGGTATGTGTTTATATGTTTCTTGTATTTTAATCTGTAAGAACCTTTATATTAGCTTGATTTTTACATTAATATTTTGTAAGCACGATTAATCTTCTACCGGCTATAAAATTATGACTATATACTAAGTAATTGATGAATAAATACTAATTAATTGAGTAAAACATCAATTTATTATTATTTAATACATTATTAGAGCCATATAACTAAATTTATTTTCGAATTCCGATTCCATTTTTATTTAATATCTTCTAAAACGATGGCCGTTTGAGCGGGCCATTTCGGCCCGTTTCATACATATCTTATGGCTAGTTTTACACTTGTAAGTTTTTTCGTAAATTTACGACTTCTGGCCAATGGGCATAATATTGCATTTTGAAAATCCAATGTGCCCATTGGCCAGAAGTCGTAAAAAAAACTTCAAGTGTAAAGCCAGCCTAAGAGCCGTTGACCAACAGCTGAGAATAAAAGTTTAAAAATGCTTGCAACTGTACAGAGAGGTTCCGATAAGAAAGATTAATTATTCCGCGTATCAAATTTTTAAAATTAAAAATTTAATATTGACTTATTTCATTCAAAACTTGCTTTAATATAAACCTACATTCAAGTAAGCAATAAAAATGCTCAAAACGCACGATAATAAATTATTAAATGTCGCATACTTCTTTATTAGTATTTTTTGATCAAGTATTTATGATTTTTCAATTTAACAAAATAAGTGTGTAAAAAAAATCTGAAATATTTTGTTTGTAAGACCTTAAATAAATAGAAAAACTGAGGTATTTTCCTCACAAAACACATTCTCGGATTTATTTTTTAATGATTTCAATTTAACTAAAATTAAAATTCTGAAAAATGTGTTTACTAGATTATGTATGATTATATGATTTGAAATTAGTGTTGTATAATACAATATGTCATTTGAAAATTGAACAAATCTGCCAACGACCAACGGTATAACCTTAGTATGTTAAAAATAAACTTAGTTTTTCAAATTTTGAAAAATGCTTTTACCAGATAAAATAACAATCTTTCAAAATCAATTTATGTATTTTTGTAAAAAAGAGTCAATACGTCTAGAATTTGATTTAATGAGGACTAATTTCCGGTATTCTCTGGTAATACCCTCTTAATTTTGGATTTGCTATCAAAATACCCAACCAAACCAAAAAATAATTTTTGTAAGGTATATCTAATACGGATATGAGCTACTTTATTTATTTTTGCCTAAAATCATAAAATAAAGGCCATTAAAGATTTTAATATTTCGTGGTTTTAGAGGCAACTTGTACAGTTATTTGTGAGTTAAGAAAAACATTTAAAAAATAATTTTTCTATTTTTTTTATATAAAAATATGATGAAATATAAAATTAAAATTAATAGAAGAAATCATTTTGATGGGCGTAAATTTATATTACAAATTTATATATTAAAATTACTACCCAAAAAAATACATTTTTAACAATGTTTTATTATTTATTTTATTTTTCATTTTATTAGCACAGAAGATAAGACAGGACATTTGTTCAAATAATTATAAATAACTCTCTAAAAAATTCCAAAAACTGAATTCTTTAATTATCTGCACATAAAATAAATAAATTGCACATATCCGTTCTAGATATTTAATATAATTTTTGGTTAAAAAAAAATAATTTTTGGTTGGGTATGACATTAAATCCAAAATTAAGTTTTGTATGAAACAGGCAATGCAAATGTTCCTCTTAATGTGAATAAAAGTTCTGTTCGACTTTCTACTATTCATGTGTGGACATACTTTTTACAGACTCATCCCAGCAGCTGAGTTTTGTCAGATTCTTCAAGACACTCTCTGAGGTAATTAATTTCTATGATTTTCACAGCTTACTAAGTAGTCGACAGTAGTGTATGAATGACTTTTTGACTTTATGCATTTATGTGAACTTGGTCAATGTATATAACTTTTTATGCCAGGTCTTGAGCAATGGTCGTCTGAGCCAGATGTAAGATGAAGTGATTTTATATACCTACCTATAAAAAAACTCTGAAGTCCGGTCTTCTGCGAAAAAATGTTTAACAAAACATCTGACAAAAACAAAAACATTAGGGCAGGGCCACAACGTTTTTTTGTTTCTAACAGCTATGGAAAACAAAACATTATGGCCCCGACCTAACTATCTACAAAATGTGTACACATTTTTGTCTGAGGAGACGCCGCTTTATACAATCTTCTTTTGTTGACGTTGGGAAGGCCTAGTTGCACTTTGAAATCTATATCTATATGATAATAAATATCCAGATTTACTGAACACAATAATTGTGTAATTTAATTTAATTATTAATAGACACATATTAATTTTTAAATATTTTCAGTTTAATAACATTGAGAAAAAACTATTTCAGTTACTGGAAATGGAAAATAATGCAAAAGAAATAATTTAAATAATTATTTCTTTAATATGAGATTTTTTATTCACGCCATATTTTGACATAATAGTAAGAAAATAGGTTTTTTTTTACAATTTTTGAAGAAAATGAAGGTGTGAACCGGGTTCTTAAGGAGAACCAAGTTGTAGGACGGTAAAAATACAAAACCACAGTTGCTATAGCGTAAGAACCACCCAGGATCACATTGTCCGCTCATTTATGTAATCTATTATGATGTAATGTTTCTTATGTGTCATTTCCACCCCGGTCTGGGGCCCCACAATACTTGAAAAAACCCCTCTTCTCCCGTCTTAACAAATGGATCGCAATCTTTAGAGCACAGGCGTCGGGTGGAAATGGTGTCCTTGTTCGACCAGTATTTCAATGGAAGATGCTCCGAGGAACCAGCATCATTGATCGCCTCGGCCCCGGTGTATAGTCAGGAAACACACCAAATGCGCGCCCAACATATGTACACGGTTGACATTTGTCATTTGAGAACGGGTCGTTTCTAAGACTCGTTCTTGAGTTCAACAGCTCGGCTGTGGAACAATTTGCCGGCCTCTGTGTTTCCTTCCTCCTACAACATGAAGGTGTGCAGCGGATACACACCTCAAGGGTGCTCCCGTGTTTGCAAAGTGAAAATGAACATATTACCTGCACCATTACCCCATAAGGTAATGCTAATTTGATACTAAGTCTGGTCCTAATCCTTGCGGCGATTACACACCTCAAGGGTGCTCCCGTGTTTGCAAAGTGAAAATGAACATATTACCTGCACCATTACCCCATAAGGTAATGCTAATTTGATACTAAGTCTGGTCCTAATCCTTGCGGCGATTACACACCTCAAGGGTGCTCCCGTGTTTGCAAAGTGAAACTGGACATATTACCTGCACCATTACCATTACCCCATAAGGTAATGCTAATTTGATACTAAGTCTGGTCCTAATCCTTGCGGCGATTACACACCTCAAGGGTGCTCCCGTGTTTGCAAAGTGAAACTGGACATATTACCTGCACCATTACCCCATAAGGTAATGCTAATTTGATACCAAGTCCGGTCCTAATCCTTGCAGCGATTACACACTTCAAGGGTGCTCCCGTGTTTGCAAAGTGAAAATGGACATATATATTACCATAGCAAAAACTGTCCGAAATTTAATGGGCCACACTAGTAAAGCTCTTAATTATGATCCCATAGGGCTGGGTGACTTACTGCTCGAAACACGCGCACTTAAAGGTACTCTGTATAAGCACCTCCCGCACGTTTGATCAATACCGGTTCCATTCCCAAAAACAGATTTATTTTCAAACCGTTTTTAGATTTTCACGGCCAAAAGTATTTTCGTTGTTTGTTTTTGGGGTGTTATGCCGTGTTGCGCTACCTCATTCTTTAGCCGAAGTTTCGGACAGCGTTGCAGTGTCCATCATCAGGGCAGATCCAACGATGTGTGGGAGCATTGTCGGATCTGCCGGATCTGCCCTGATGATGGACACTGCAACGCTGTCCGAAACGTCGGCTAAAGAAGGAGGTAGCGCAACACGGCATAAAACCCCAAAAACAAACAACGAAAAAGATTTATTTTCTGTCAGAATTTTTTTCAAATCAAACTCACGCTCGTATGAAGCCGGTCGGAAAGGGATATAGCAATGCTAATTTTTTAAGTTTCTGTTGCAACCTTCTGAGCGTAGTGTAATCAAAAATATATTTTGTACTAGTTTTACTACATCCTCAGCTGTAAGGAATGGGTTAATAATATGGGGCCTAAAATTGAGAAGTTTTCCAACTACGTATACGCTAACTTTGTTGCGTTTCCGGACCAGATCCCAGCTTTGCCACACCATAAAAAAACTACACAAAACTATGTTATATTATTATTGCTTCAGTCTATTAAATGAAAAACTGTTTTTTATTAAATATTGTTTTTTTATTTATTAACCGACAGTTCAAAGCAAACAGCCATCTTGATTTTAAAAGCAAACATACTTCATACAATATTTGTCATAAATAATAAAACTGTGTTTTACCGATCATAATTCTTACTATTATCAAATAATATTTTTTAGAGTATTAAGTAAGATCCATAATAAACTATACTTAAAAATTAAGACAATATTTTTCGATTGTATTAAATACTAAAAAATATGACATTATTCTTTATGTTTTCAACCGAACCATGATTTTGCTTTGTCTTTGGCTTTTCCTATTCCACTTCCTATTTTATTCCATAAACTGAGTTTTTCTGTTGTTGTCGGTAGTTCCTCCACTGTTTTTTCCGGATCAGTACTTTTCTCTTTTAAAGTGTCAACTTTCTCATTTACTTGAAAATGAGGTTCTTCGTGTGCTTGGTGTAAATCCTCAATGTCTTCTCTGTCCCTATTGACTGATAGTGTAAGGAGATTATGTGTATTTTGACTGTTGTAAACTGGTTTGTGAGACTGTTGCTGATTTTCTTTGTCATCAACAGTAGCTTGTGGCAATTTTTCTGGAGTCCATTGTGTCTCCAAAGTTTGCTGTCCACCCTCATCAAATTCTTGATCTAAATCATCTGTTTCCGGAGATTTCTCTGGTGTAACTTGGGAAACAACTTGGTGGTGGTTTATTTCCTTTTCTACGGCTATTCCAAAACTTCTGGGCTCTTCTTTTTCGCTATCTTTCCTGATGTGATCAGGAAATGCATCCAAAAAGCTTTTTTCTTCCTGTTGTTTTGGCTCTTCTTGCACTTCTTTGGTGCTGGTGAGAAAGGAATGACTTGTAAGTGGTTTGGGTTTAATATGTCCTCGGTAAACCTCTTCTTCTGTTTGTGTTTCTTTTCCATATTGTGTCTGCTGATCCCATCCTGAGTACTGTCGTTGTTCTTGGCCGGGAGAAGACTCTGTTAAGCCATCAAAACCAATATCGACAGTAGGTTTCTCTTTATGGACAGGCTCCGGTTCATATTGGTTGATATAGTTTCCTTGAACTTCAGTGTACTTGGCTTGTATGTCTTCCATTTTAGATTCAGTATGGTAACCACTGCTGGCACTGGGATTACTCAAAGCCGCCATTATTTCAGCCAAATGACTGTCAATTGCCTCGTCCGTTTGATCTTTTGGGTGCTCTTTGTAGACATTAAGTTTTCCAGGAACTTTGTCTTGTAGTTTATTTGTCTCGCCAAATGTATTTTGTGAGCTTCTATTTACATCAGACTTATATTCTGTATTGACGAAGTCTCTTCTTCTAGGATTCTGTGAAGAAAGGTCATCCTTCAGGTTTTTTAAATCTTCTGTATCTGGCTCAACCGGTGAATCATTATTTCCTGATGTTTGACTCATATCAATATCGCTGGGCTTATTTGCCTCTTTTTGTTGCAAATACCCTGGTTGTCGTCCAAAATACTCATTTTGCTGTAAAATGCTTCCAATTTGTAAATCAACATATTTATCATCATCATATTCAATATTACGTTCTGTTTTGTCTCTTTTTTCTGTTTTTGGTGACAAATCTTCAGTTTTCTGTCCCAAATCTTCCGTTTCCTGTCCTAAATGTTCATGGTGAACCATGCTTCCAACTTGAAGTTTTGGGTTTCGGCTGCTTGGACTGTAAAAATTTTGATTTTCTGAAAATCCTTGTGTTTGCTGTCCCAAATCTTCTGTTTCCTGTCCTAAATGTTCATCGTGGTGAACTGTGCTTCCAACTTGAAGTTTTGGGTTTTGGCTACTTGAGCTGTAAACATTTTGAATTTCTGAAAATCCTTGTGTCTGCTGTCCCAAATCTTCTGTTTCCTGTCCTAAATGTTCATCGTGGTGATCTGTGTCTCCAACTTGGAGTTTTGGGTTTTGGCTACTTGAGCTGTAAAAGTTTTGACTTTCTGAAAATCCTTGTGTTTTTTGTCCCAAATCTTCCGTTTCCTGTCCTAAATATTCATTGTGATGAACTGTGCTTCCAACTTGAAGTTTTGGGTTTCGGCTGCTTGGGCTGTAAAAGTTTTCACTTTCTGAAAATTCTTGTGTTTTTTGTCCCAAATCTTCCGTTTCCTGTCCTAAATGTTCATTGTGGTGAACTATGCTTCCAACTTGAAGTTTTGGGTTTCGGCTGCTTGGACTGTAAAAGTTGTGACTTTCAGAGAATGCGTGAGTTTGTTGTGCCAAATCTTCCCGACCCAAATCCTCATTGGGGTGCATCTGACTTGGATCTGATTGAGGTTTAGAATTTCTATCATTTTGACTATAAATTTGGCTACCACTTTCCAACTGAAGGTTAGAAGTGCTTGGGCTGAAGATATAACTGTGTTGAGAAAAACCTTGTGGTTGCTGACCCAAATCTTCTGTTTCCTGACCCAAGTATTCTCCGTAATTCGGCAGGCTTCCCACTTGAAGCCTTGTATTTTGAGGGATATAAAAACTAGCACTCGGTGTAGAGTCTTGTGTTTGTTGACCTAAATATTCAGGTACGCTCAGATATACATCATCATACCCCATATTTCCCACTTGAAGCTTAGATTCCCTAGTATGAGGACTATAAACATTCTCAGATTGTTGACCCAAATCTTCCTGTCCTAAATGTTTATTCTGATACATCATGCTTTCCACTTCAACTTTAGGAGAGTCATGATATATTTCTGAAAATCCTTGGGTTTGCTGTCCCAAATCGTCAGGTAGTTCTCTGTCAATACGTTCCATAATATCCTTTAACTTCTGGGTCAGTTCCGTGATTGCCTTTTCAACAATTTCTTCCTGGTCGATTGAATCACCATGAAAATCCTCAGTCTGTTGACCTAAGTCTTCTGGCTGCTCCACATACTCAACCTCTGGTTTGTAATATTTGTCATAATAGCCAGTAGGAGCATACCTGCCATCGTAAGCCCCCCTCCGGTACCTGCGTTGGTCGGCGGAGTGAGCTCCATCGGGTGACTGGCCGTGAGCATCGTCAGTTCCCCCGTAACTTCTCTGGGCGCTGTAGGAATAGTGTGCGCTGTAGCCCTTAGTATTACCAGTTCCTAGTTCGGTGCCCAACTTCCCCATTCCAGCTGCCATTCGATCACTCAATTGCCTTTGCATACTGGCTAAATCTAAATGGGATGAAGCTCCTAGAGAGGCCCCGGAAGTAGCCCCTAAACTAGTACCTGAGATAGCTCCTGATGAAGTCCTGGCAGCCGACCCTGTCGAGGCGCGACTACTATCGTAAGAACTTCCATATTGACTTCCTGCGTTGTGGCTGGATGAAGTTGCTCTTTGACTACTCCCTCCGTATCTCGAACCGTGCTCTTCCCTCTGTGATAAATCTTGATTTTGGACTTCACTGTTCTGTCCATACAAATCGTGGTTTGTCAAGGATCCTGAGTCCAGTGCCGTGTGGCCTGCGGGATAGATAGTGTAAGGCGTTCCCTGTTTTTCCCATGATTTTTCATAGGAGTATGAAGATTGATAACTTTTGGGCTTAGTTTGTACCTGATACACTTGACTTCCCAGTGCTTCTGAATCTCCCGCTCCATGTACATTTGTACCAGCGTCATATGTTTCTCCAGTAACCTGTCTGCTTGCATCTGTCTTGTATCGCCTCTGTTGGGATTCTCCATATGTTTGCGAGGCTCCGTAGTTGCGCCCGGTGGAAGCCACCCTGCTTCCGCTGTTATACACGGTAGATCCCTGGCCTTCAGACCCTAACTCTAAACCGCCGACCACCAACTTGTCCCTATTCCGCGCTCCCACATCTGTAACCGGGCCCACAGTCAATCCGGGGGTGTAACGAACTCCCGAGCTCCCCGAACCCAACTTTTCTTGATGGGAGTTGGAAGAATGTCTGTAGTCTGTATTGGTAGTTTCGCCCCAACCATTTGTTTGAGCATATGAATCTGATCCAAAATCTCTCCTTTGGTCGTCATCTTCTACATGCACCTGGGATGCTGAGTCCAACCTTTCGGCATGTGCCGCATTTGTGCCATAACCAACATTCTGTCGTACGTACACTGGCTTCGCTCCCGGGGTGACTGAGATAGGTATCGTTAAGGGGACTGCCGGACCAGGTCTGACTGCCAACCTTATAGAGGTACCTGGTCTGACTATAATTGAGCGAACTACATTTCCTCCAGCTGCTCTCTGTCTTTCCTCTTCGGCGAATGCGTGGGATTGTTCATAGGCTGTAGACCTAGACCCCGACTGATATCTGGAATCAGTTTCGGAATATTGAGATCCCTCCGCTACAGAATCTAGTCCGACCTGTCTCACTCCAGTTACTGGTACATAGTAAGGGGCACCTCCTTGATAATCAGTCCCAGAGATGGCTCCCGTTTCCCCATGGTGGGCTTCATAATCATTAGCATTGGTGTGGTACCTCGATCCTGAGCTGTAGCGACCTCCGGCGGCGCCCACTGCGCCCGTAGAGCCTTGCCTGCCGGCTGTTTGCCTGTAGCCTGACTGTGATGCGACGCTTGAATCCACGGAACCGCGTCTGGCTTCTTCTTCATAGTTTCTTCCTACCACCGTCTGTCCAGAAGTCCTGCTGCCGTAGTTAGAACTGGAGCCATAGGTCTGGCCAGCGCGGCGAGCTTCCGCTCCATATAGACGGGAAGCTGCTCCCCCGGCTCCAATACCCGCCACCTCGGCTCCCTGGGCTCCAAAAGCAGAACCTCTGGCAGAAGCTGATCCGTAAACAGAGCCTGACTTGCCCAATTCGTCCAAGACTGCCCCAGTTCCGATAGCGTGAGGATCTCGTCCCAGTTGGCTGCTGACTGTCATAGCAAGACCCTTCATCTGCCTCTGTGCTAATGTGTCCATGTTGTGAGACACCTCGAAGTTGCCCCCCATATTGCCACTCTGAGATCCATAAAACCCTTTTTTTTCTTCTTCCCCCTCCCCTGTCCTGGAATACTGGAAGTTCTGCGTCTCCTTAAAGCTATCAGCTGCCACCAATGGTAACAGCAAAAGAAGTAGAACCTTCATGGTGTTTCTGAAATTATTACGAAGATTTAGTATATTGCATAGTACGATAATTTACATAGTCTAAATTTAGGAATCTGGAAAAATCTAATAAAACATAAAAAGGCATATCAAATAAACACATCATTTAATTTTTCTTTGGCTAAAGGATCATATTATCAAAAAAATGTATTATCTGCCGGTTTTGGTTGTGATTTTGTGACCCTAGTGCTTTGTAGTTTAATAAAGTTATCAATGTCACATGTAAGTTAACAAAAGTACTATGTTTGGCCATTAGAATAATTCATTTCTTGATTAAACCACAATGAACAACGAGAAACAAGATTTCTTCATATTTTTTTCTTTATCTACCACTTTGCAATACTAAAGTAATAATTATAATAAAAGTTAATTTGGTTCTTGTTATTTCCTTTCACTGTGCAATATTTATTAATTGGGTATTTTATACTTTCTCTCTTTTATCAATATTGGCTTTTGAACCAAGCAAACTGATAAGATAATATTTATTTATTTATTTATACCTACTGGGTTTTTACAGATGTTCACACTTACGTGAGAACGTCCAGTTATAAAAACTCAGTTATTGTACTTCACCCGCCATAACACAGGGACATCCCTAGCATGGCGGGCGAAATAACACAATATGTACACTATGTATAAAATTCTTTAATAAATAAATAAAAATAAAATAAATAAATAGACACATACAATGACAAAAAATCTACAATTACATAAAATTAAATACAGATGCATACAATTAGAAAAACCGAAACATCACAAATAAAAAAAATAAGTAATAAAAATAAAATAAATTCAAAATTTTATACAAGGGATATACATTGATTAACATTGTTTCCCATTAATTATATTCTAATTTAGGTAATGACCGAATCATTGTACAATTATATTATTATTGTCCGTTCATTTCTCTCTGTCAAATTTCAACTATTTTATTTGTAAGTGATGTTTTAATTTTGCTTACATGGTTTTATTATCCTACTGAAGAAAAAATAAATCTTTTTATTTTTGTCAATTTGTAGCAATTCCTTTTACCTGTTTTTAATAAAAAGTTCATAAATATTATAACAAATAGAAGAGAATTTTGTAATTCTTTCAATTGTATTGCCGCATTCTTACATTTCAGTTTTAGTTTGATCAACTTTTATTGAACAATAAAAATTGTTTGAAATAACTTGAACAACTTTGATAAAAGAGGGTTCAAACTAATTGTCAAAATGGTTTCAGTAGAGATTTGATCAACTAAAATTGAAACGTCTGAATGTGATGTAATATCCCAGATGGTATAAAAATGATCTTAAACCACAGAGGTTGTTGCAGCATTTTGTATTGTAATGAATTATATTGTGTATAAAACTGTAAATTTATCAAATAAATCGTTTTGTATTCATTACACTAATAAAATATCATATACATTTTATAAAATAATGTAATAATACTCACATTTTTTAACCATAAAACAAAAGCAATTCACAATATCTCTTCAGAATTTGCACGTACGCACTACTGGCTGTATTTTAAAGCAATGCACGATGGCTCCTTGAAATACGTCTTTATTATAAATGTAAATATGGATGATCTTTGATAACCCCGCTTTTATCAGCAACTGACCAGTCAGTATCCAACTTTGCTTTCAGCATGTTTTTCTTCTTTATTTTACTTGCCCTATATTTTTCGACCTTAACCCTTCTATGATACTTAAATACCAGTAGAATATTATGTAAGAAAACTAATTAATTAACATACCATCATCAAGGCTGGACCGCGACACAACTGTCTTTGCGCAAGCTCCTTGCTTTATTTACATTCATGCATCGTCTTCTTTTTATTTATATTTTATGTAAATGCATATCGCACATCAGTCCCAACTGTTCGGTATTGTGCGGCAGAATGGAGTGGGGAAGTGAAGAAAATGGTAGAAGAGGAAAGTAGAGAAGAATCTGGCTATTCAGGTCTGGTCACCAAACAAGGCTGAAACCATTTCAAGTAACTTTTTGATTCCAAATGATGGCCTTTCACCTGGGCGGTACTGAGATGAGAGGCGGTCTTCCACATACTTTTCTGTAGATAGAAAATGCTGCTGGCTGATAAAAGGGCTGTCACCAGTGTGATGTGAACAAGGACACATTCGCCAATTAAAAAGAATATTTAGGTGACGAATCAAAAATGGAATATTTCAAATCATTTTACAAAACTTATTTCCCAATATAAAAATGTATCCATTATGGTAATTTTTTTCCTGAATTAAAAAAAAAAAAACAGTGATAACACTTTTTTATGCCAATCTCTGAAAAAGGTGTTATGTAAGGTTTATGTCGACACCATGTCAAGAGTCAGAATAATAGAAGAGCATGTATGATAAGATGTATGAATGTGAATGAGGCGAGGAGTGTATGCCAAGACCGAGTTGTTTGGCGGTCCGTCCTCTCTGCCTACCCCTGCGGAGAAACGGCGTGATGGATAGTTAGTTAGTCATTTAGTTATGTCGACACCAGTTTCCTTTTAAATCAGTGTAGACCACTCTATGCATTTTCTGTTCAGTATCCTATCCTCATTGAGCATTTTTAATCTTTACCTCAAAGGGTTAGAAAAGAGAGGAAATATTTTTACGCACCAGACTTTTAGGTCTGGGTTTAGTTTTCCCCATAGGAAAAACTAAACCCTTTCACACACTTTTCCATAAAAATTATCATCTAGTAAATCCACGCTATGCAAGTGTATTTATTATATAAGTATAATTAATTCAAAACAATACTAGAACGACATGTTAACCTACCAGACTATTAAATGGAAAAATAATTCACCGACTCCGGATTCATATCAGAGGGTTCGGCTCGATGGAATTCCTAATTTGACCGATAAATCCTCCCTCAATATAAATATTTAAAAATTCTTTTATAATCCTACTACATAATCGTACATGTATTTAAAATGACTGATTTTTGCATTTTTATATACAAATTCTTTGACAAATCTAATATGCCTAAATTTTTAATGAGAGAGCTAGGTATAATGCCATTTAATAAATTAACATTTTAATAAACACTGATTTTATTTTTATTTCTTTATTTTTTACGAAGGAAATTCCAGACGTGTTATCAAAGTTTTCTCAGTAGCGTGTACAATACCCATTTAAATCACAATAAATTAATGTTTATCAGAGAATACTGTGTCAATGCTATTATTGCGAGAGAGAAGCATATATTTTGATGAAAAAGTATTCTTAGAAATTTCTCATATTATCTTTCTCGTTTACTCATTGTTATGTTGACCTTAGCCTTTTAAATACAGACTCCATACATTTGTACCATGTGAACAAATCCTAAATTCTTATCAAATTAAAGAAAATTTCAAGCCTTTTATTTTAAATTCATATCTGATAACAACCAAGTGGTTCTTTGTACCTGATTTTGCGTACAAATCCGAAACAAACAACAAATTTACCCAAATAGTAAATCTTAATAAATTGACGGCCAGCGTGGTCAAGGGTAAGACTCTCGACTCCCAATCCCAAGTGGGTTTGAACCCGGCGTGCACAAATAAATTTTATTTGTGTCATTAACAATTAATTAATTAAAAGTAATATGCAGGGTGTCTGGGGGTAAACTGCATTAACTTGGAAGGTGATTCTACATGATAGTATAAGTAAAAACGATAAATAACTTTTTCGAAATTCCAACTTTGGGTTACTTTTTTGGTAAAAAGATAAAAATTAGTCCGTCATGTGCGGCCAGCATTATTTTCTGCTGTTACGATACGGACCAATCCAACGTTGCCACGATCGCGCCCGGCAGGCTCACAGCAAATTTATCGGGTTAGTTTATACCTTACACTAATAATTTTTAATAGGTACGTCTCTTTGTATGCGAAAAAAAATTGGAATTTCGGAAAAAGTTGTTATATTTATTTTCTCCTACTATCACCTAGAATCACCTCCCGAAGTTAATGCACTTTAAGCCCGGACATCCTATATACATTTGCGGCTGTTCCAGAATGGAAGATATTCTCAGCATCGCCCTGGTGTAAGACCATCATTCAGAATTGAAACGTTGCTTGGAATGGCTTTAGCTGTGTTTGGTGACCAGATCTGAATAGCCAAGTACCTCCCCACCTTCCTCTTCCCCATCTCCTTCCCCTACCCACTACCTTCAGCCTCACAACATACCCCAATTGGGGATGCCATAGTCTGACTGGCTCCAGACGAGAGTAGTTGGTATTCATATTAAAAAATATTATTCCAATAAAAGTAAATATTTGTACAAGGCGTCGTGGATCTGATTCCTCTGTTATCTATTGAGCCCTCCATTATTTTACAAGCAACATTTTCTACTTATAATAGTGGTAGTAGGAGTTTTTCAAATATTGTCTGGTTATTCGGAAGCTGGAAATGTTTGTTATTCTTTTAAAATTTAATAAATATGTAATTGACTGAGTTTTTTATTTGTCTGTAAATTTATTTGTGTTCCGTGTCTGGTCAAGCCTGTCAAGATGGCAGACGTGTTGGATAGTACTTTTTTACTCTGCCAGAGTTCGCATGAGCATTACGAGCTGTCAAATGGGAATAATTAAAATTTTTCTTTATTTTCATGTTTTTTTTTTTTTTTCTCTGTATTATTTTTATTCTGTTTTATTATACTATGTGTGCAGTATTGCACAATGTATATATATTTTTTAATATTAATTTGATAATATGTTCTATATATAATATGGAGCTCGTGGGATTGCACCACCCTCCCCGAGATCTGGAATAAACAATAAAAAAAATAAAAATAAAATTATACGAGGTCTACTGTTCACAGAACTACTAAAACATAATAATAATTATGCAACAGTAGAGGGATGGTGTCCATTTGTGTTAAAATAGTATGGTCACTATAATTTATTATGAATAGCTTCGTCAGGAATTATAAATTCTAATCTGTCTAATAAACAAGTACTATTCCAACGAATCTGTATTTCATAATGTTCTCTTTGCGACTTCCATCTTGCTTCTTGGAATCAGACAGCATTATTATTTACAAAATAATCATTTCTGCTAATACTTATTTTCAAAAACATTTCTTTTCTCAGATTTTCAGTTTTCCTAAAAGAAATTGTTTTTAGTTATCACAAAAATATTCTGCATTCTAAAATAAGTATAGTTAAAACAAGATATCAAGATTGGGGTAAGCAGAGAGGATAGACCGCCACACAAGTCTCTCTCGTCACATACTTCTTGGTTCATTCACATTCATAAGCCTTGTCCAGACGCTTGCCAAGCCTCGGCAAGCTTTTACTGGAGTTGGGGACATTTACGTTTTTTTTTCAAAAAACGAAAACGGACTGTTGTTATCTCAAACTTTGAGAAAAAATCGACTGTTTTCAGGCAATTTATGATAAATAAATTTGTGGACTACTACGGTACTAAACCTATTTCTATATCACACAAATTGCCTCAAAACAGCCGATTTTTTCCCAAAGTTTGAGTAAACAGTTAGCGTTTTATAAATAACATTTCGTTTTTGTTTTTTGAAAAGAACATAAATACTCTAGTAAAAGCTTGCCGAGCCTTGGCAAGCGTCTGGACACGGCAATACATCCTCTTCTATTACCATGAGTCTTCACATGACCCGACTCAAGTAATTGATTCACGTTATCGTGCCATGACTTCATAGATATTCTCCTTACACTTCTTTTTTTATTAATTTATTTATTGTTATTTTTCTTTTTATTGTCAATTATGGAAGTTGCTATGCCCCTGCAAACCTTCTGGAATAACTATTATCTTTGTATTTCCTGCTTATGCGGCCATTCTATCCTTATCTACTATCCGACCGGCTGTTATAATAGGGAAGAGACTGGACTTGCAATAGACGGAGGTCATTGAAGTTGTCCAGGACAAGAACACCTGGAGGCGCCTTGTTGAAAGTTTGGTTTCCAACCCAAATAGGACAAAGGGAAGAAGATGAGATGAATCAAAGAATCGAAATTAAACATGAATACAATTTTTTTTTGCATATCCCGGTCAATCTAGATCTAAAAGCAGTTGGATTTAAATAAATAAATGTTTATGAACGGCGTCATGATGTGTAATTTGAGTTATTGTATTAAGTTAATTTGAATTCTTATATGAATTTATGAAGACAATGCTCTAGATTAGCATGACCTCTGACTCCGAACAGATAAAAAAATGAATCAATTATTATTGTTAGTACACAATTTTATAATCACTGGAATACATATCCAACAGAATGTATCATTGTGGATAAAATATAGAGAGAAACTCTTTATCCAACGCCAATTTCTATGAGAGAGCAGAATTTGACATATTTCGAAAAAGTAATATAGAATTATTGTAAATTGAGTCAAAGGTAGATTGTTACTGTTTGGCCTTATTGTTAAGCGATAAAATCGATGCATTCCTCACCAGATTTCGGTTATTCTGACATGTTTTTGGAAAATTCAAACTGTGGAATTAGTTTTAAAGCAGTGGTTCCTCCATCACTTTTCATAGTCAAAATTTGCCCGTGGACCCCTGTTGGTCCACCTGGACATGAAAATGACATTTATAAAGTTAAAAGGCAAATATTCATAAAAAAATTACCTGGAATTCCTTATTGGTAATGAAGATAAAAATGTATCTTATTTATGTTATTGTTGGTTTTTTGCATTTTTTCCTAACAGTTTGCCCGTCACTTTCGACATTGTCACCAATGGACGATTAGTGTCTTATAGAATTTCTTTTTACTTTTGCCACTTCAAATTATGCTCCCGTTAATGGCAGAATCTCGGCCAGTTTCAGCATTCCATCATATTTTAATCAGCTTGTAATCGTTAGCTTAAAGCTAAATGAGTTGAAAATCGGCAGCTCACGGGGACTGTTCAAATGTCGAAACATCAAAATGGCTCTAAACGTCGTGTTGAATATTGTGATTGTAGAAACCCAAGACCACCATTAGGCTGTTCAACCGTGTGGACTATTACACGGTGCACGGCGAGGATGCAGCCTTTGCAGCTCGAGAAGTCTTCAAGTCCTCGGCGGTTATCAAGTCCATGGGATCTGAGCCCAACAGGCTGGACTATGTGGTGCTGTCCAAGGGGAATATGGAGATGTTCATCAGAGACCTGCTGCTGGTAATTATCCTTATTAACCCTACCCTTACAGTGCTAGAAAATTTCTCGAGTTCTGTTGCTGTGTCCTCAGTACACAGTGTACACATTTAGATCTTTTTCATTTCTCAGTTGAATAAAAATGAAAAAATAAGTAATAAATGAATAGTTTACATTTATTTCTTATGTAAATCATTTTATTAGTAATTTGTATGGACACACATGAGTAAAGAAAATATCGGCCATGCATAAAATGCATGACACTTCCATTACAGCCGCCAATTATTTCTGACAACCACTTAGCAAAACTCCAAAACCCTCTCGCTCACTATCGCACCACTCTGCAAAGTGTCAACGCACACAGTATACTTCTTACTAATATTATAAACGCGAAAGTTTGTATGGATGTATGTATGTTTGTTACTCTTTCACGCAAAATTTACTGAATGGATTTTAACCGCTTGGACACATAAGCTTGTTTTCACGATAATTTAACGTAGGTAGACATAGGAATGATGTATGGCCCATACCTGAGTTATTAATGAAACTTTACAATAATATAGCTCATACGTCAGAAGAACATATAGGCTATAATTTATAAAGCTAGCTTTTTGTTTTCAATATATTGAAAATATTAATTATTGTTTAATAGAAAATGTCAAAATTTGAGAATGACATTTTGCAAAACAATGATTGTTAAATCAAAATTCTATTTTAGAAAATATTTAAATTAGTGAATTTATTTGAAGTACTCGCCTAATACTTTGAATCGAATCAAGAATTATAGATATTTTAAATAAATAGGTTAAGAATTTTGTTATAAACATAGATACTGCGCAGACGAAGTCGCGGGCAGAAGCTTGTATATTATATATTAAGGTGATACTTGAAAGAATTCATAATCTTCTCTTTCAATTATTCAATTATTTTACGGCAAAACGCTTTTCACAAGTTATGCTTTAAAATATTAAGATGGATTAAAGGTAGAATCATACTGGGTCGATGTACGTACGCATCGCTACGCCAAACAATGCTTAGCAACCATACATTTTCTATGAAAATGGCCACAGACATCGCACGTCGCGATGCGTGTGGCCAATGTGATTCTAAACCATAAATTTTCATTGAAAATCTATGGTTGCTAAGTAGCCCAGATATTGTTAGGCGTAGCGATGCATACGTACGTCGACCCAGTCTGAATCTATCATTATTGTTTGCGCCCATACATATGCAAAATAAATATGAAATAGTTTTGCCTATAAATAAACTCAAATCTGTCAAGAAAGGCTAACAAATACAATATTATATCAATCCAATATTGCATGGTGATTCAATCCAATATTCCATTTGGAAGTCTTTCTTGAATGATTTGAGTTTATTTGTGGACTTGACAATTTATTCATTTTTTTTATAAAGAAAGACAAACATTCCCTGGTTACGAATAAACTGACAATGTTTGAAATCGTCTACTACAACGACAGTAAGCTGAAAATGTTGCTTGTGTTGTGATGAGGACTTAGCCAGCCGAGGAATTGAATACGGGACACCTGGGTGGGACCCAAACATATTGCGTATATACGGGCGCAAACAATTAAGTCTTCTTAATATTTTAAATCATATCTTGTGAAAAGCGTTTTTACGCACAATAGTTATACTCGCGCCATCTATAAAATAGTAGATTATGATTTTTTTTGAGTAACAAATTTAATACATTTTTTGCTGATTTTTTAATAAAACATTTTTTTCTGTTGCGTTCAGTAAATACTTATATATTTTAATTATTATATTTATTTATTACATTTACATAAAATTATTGCTGAGAAGCAACTAAAATATGATCTCTGTATTTAGTATATTTACAGATATATTTAAATAATTCTAGACATGTCATATCAGTTGACAGCACCCACAAGAAAGGATTAAAAACTCACTTAGTTCACAAACTATTAATAAAGCCAGTAAATTGCTCAAAATCTAACATCATCCCAGACTGGAAATTGATATCCTCCCCAAATGTTCTCCCCTGGCTTGGGTCGCTCGCCTCCCAACCTGCTCCAATCCTCTTCCAAGTGGTCAGTTCACCTCATCTTCAGCCTGCCGCTGGGGCATCTATTTGACCATGTTCTTCGGTGATCAGACATTCTTTAACCCATTGGCTTCCGAATTGTTAAGCTAAAAAATTGACCTTCACATAAGAATTAATTTTGTACCAAAAATTTTAAATATTCAGTTGTGTACTAAATCTAATATAACTTTTAAACTACATGTTTAATAACTCAGGTACGGGACATATATCATTCCTATGTCTACCTACGTTAAATTATCGTGAAAACAAGCTTATGTGTCCAAGCGGTTAAATGTAATAATTTTTTAAAATTTACTTGATTGAATCAAAATATGTGAAAAATATATTTTTTGTTTTTAAAAATATTGTATAATGTGAGTAAATGTGGATATAAAAAAAAATAATAATTTTGTAATTTTTTATTTAGATAAAAAAATAGTGCATTGGTCAATCTTATTGGCAAAATTATTTTTTTATGTACATATGTTACAGTTAAAACTCGTTTTTAGTTATTTTTTATTTTATTATATTTTCTCTATTTAAAAGTAGTTTTTACTAACTGCCTTTTTAAAGTTATAATGCATTTTCTCTATATAAAACTAGTTTTTACTAACTGTTTATACTAGAGAAAATGCATTGTTACTAATAACGGGTTTTAACAGTAACATATATATAATATAATATATATGCTTATTACTAAAAAAATAATTTTGGATTATAGTCCTCGAAACAGTCAGGGACGTGAAGGACCATTCATTCGTAAATATCGGGTAAAAAACTTTACAAACGTTTTGTTGCGAATACTACGAAATTAAAGCTTGAATATCTTATAAAACGTTTGGCATTTAAAATTTTGAAAACAGATGTTTCGCAAATGTCCCTTTTTCGCTTTGAAGCCGACACACTTTAGACCCGCCGTCCCAGCACAGTTGGAGTTTACGACATTGGGTTGCACACCCGCAGGCACGGCGTGGTTTGAGGCCAATGGGTTAACATGAACAACTACAGAATCTCTCTATGGTTTCATGCTCAGTAAAATCTTTGGTTTTGGGTTAATCTTGAGCAATTTTCCTATATTTGTGAATTAAATATTAAGACCAAAAGATTATGAAATGAAAGAACTCACCGAAGATTTTTAGTAGATGTTTATTAAATATGCAGTGTTAATACAACTTTATGATTAGGTACGCTGATTATAATTGTTATATTAATTGAATTAATGGAACATATGAAACGTTAAGTTAGGAAAAAGAATTTTAGTTGTAACTACTGACCAGGACTCCAGATACTAATATCTACATCTACAGTCTGTATGTCGGACAAATATCTACAGTCTGTATGTCGGACAAATATCTACAGCTCATATGTTGGACAAATATCTATGACCTTGAGAGTGAGGACTAATATCTACAGAGCTAAGGTCGGATTAATATCTACGATGGTCCCAGTGGTGACCAATATCTATGGAGCGTAGGTGGGACTAATATCTACAGAGGGCAGCTGAGCAAGAGGCTGTACGGAAAACCATAAAATACTTCAATTACGTAAAGGCTTAAACGTTTAAAGTACGTACATGAAGTTTTTGCATAATATTACGTATTTTGCTGTAATGTTGAAATTGGCATAGCGCCTGCTCGCGTCAAGGCAAGAAAAACATCCCAGTGTTCAAGTAGTTTAGCGGCTATACTAGGTTTGTGTAACATGGTTTGTGATACAAAAGAAAGTGCCCCTTTCGTAGCGCCTGCTCGCGTCAAGGCAAGAAAAACATCCCAGTTTTCGAGTAGTTTAGCGGCTACGCTAGGTTTGTGTAACATGGTTTGTGATACAAAAGAAAGTTCTTTAAACTGCAAACGCAATATTACGTTATGCCAATATGCTATATATAATTGCACATTCAACCTCTGCCAGTAGTGTAGATATTCGTCTACATTACCTGTTCCGTAGATATTAGTCAGCAGTTTGAGCTGTAGATCTTCGTCCTCACTTTGGTTCCCATAGATATTGTTCCAACATACCTCCTATAGATATTAGTCAACACATGGATTCTCATAGATATTAGTCCGCTTTGTTCAGTTTTTGAAATTCCTATAGATATTAGTAGACGCCTCCCTGACCAGGCACTAGAAAACCTTTTTCCAAAGATTTTGATTTTCTTCTGTTTTGAATTGATTTTTAGCTGTTGCTGGTAGGTAGATAGGTTAATCAAATTGTTAATTTTTTCAGGTGAAACTGTATCGTGTGGAAGTTTATGTCAACCACGGCACTGTCAAGTCCCAAGAATGGGTCTTGGAGTTCAAAGGGTCTCCAGGGAATCTGTCCCAGTTTGAAGATATTCTCTTCTCCAATGCAGATGTTGTTGTCAACTCCACGATAATGGCTGTCAAATATAAGGGAGATGACAAGAATAAGGTAAAATATCAATATTTTCATATTTAATAACTTTATACCTCCCGCCATCTAAATAATTTATATACTTTTTTTAAACTGGCGATATTGAATTCAAATTAAAATACTGTAAATTATTCAAATTGGTACTATAAAAAACAAAAAGATTTAAAAATGGAACAATAGTAGAGTTTAAAGACCTATGCGTATTGAGTACTGAGTTTGATAGAGGAAAGTCGGTGAAGGTCATGGTGGAATGCTGAGTAATTAAGGTTATTTGTGAATCACTGGGTTCAGCAAAGATTTGGCCCCAGGAAACCAAACGAGAGGACATTAATTTACGAGTAGGTGTCTATTTAACCTCTTGTAGGCCGCAGTCCCCCCGGCGGGTCGGGATGTTTGAAGCGATTTTGCCCCTTATGTATAAAGAAATTGTATGAAGAACAAGGTCAGAATCGCTTGGGCCATTCTCGTTCTTGACATTATGAATTACTGGATAGCATTTAACCACTCCGAATAATTCATATTAATTGCTAAAGACGCGCCGGGCAAAGATGGCGGACAAAATGGCTGCCGCTTGATAATATGAACGCTGTCATATTCAAGACCTATATTTATTCATTGTTTTTTATATAAATCCATTGTGGAAAGCTTTGATTTGAATGAGTTCGTTTTATCTACATTATTTTGATGTAATTTTTGTATTATATCACAAAAAAATGTTATAAAAATTGAATTCGTAAGAAAGGTGAGAACTGTCAAATATTTTACGTCGTATTGAAAAAAAATATTTTTTATATGCTGGCCTTCAACAAGTTAACAATCCTATTGCGTACTTTCTTCTGAGAGGGAGGATTAAATGAATTAGAAATGAAATTGTACAAAATAAATAAGTGTTTTGTAGATTTGTTTTATATTTCAGACAGATTAGTTTTATAGATATAATATATATTTATATATTTTAGATAGTAGGTGCAGTTTGCGTGGACTGCAACGAAAGGACTTTTGCAGTGGCAGAGTTTGCAGACTCGGAGCACTTCACGGAGCTGGAGGCGCTAGTGGTGCAGCTTGGCCCCAAGGAGTGTCTTGTCTATGCCACCGATGGTCCAGAGGTATGGATGTAGAACAGGGTTGTAGTGCTATTATTATTGATTGGGATACAATCTGCATAGCTCCCGTGAGCTCTCAGGCGAAAAGCTCATTGTGCTATCTCCCAAGCTTCACTTTATTCCTTGCCTAGTCACTGGGGTTTTATTGGATATTTGGCCATTTCTCTTGGTTATTTATTACCTATGATATTTATTTCCCCAGGATCTTAGCCTCGGGACATTGGCACCATCGATTAATTGGTGATTCTTAATTCTCTTCACATTTCTTAAGCTCTTGGTGCTTTCCACTCCCAACTGCTGCGGAGGTGGCAGTGCCCTGTTAATAATAATAATAATATTTAATGATATTTTTTATTGATTTCTTACACAATTACAAATTTTAATTTAATACATGTAAGAAATAATGTCACATAAATACATTACAAAAAATTGTTTATGAATACATATGTGTAAAAGAAATTTATTGGAATGTAGCAAATTCAAAAAAAATTGCAGGCAGTGGTGTTGATTTAGTCAATGTGGAGAGACTCTTTCAAGAATAGAAAGAATTTCCCTTTTGAATCTCTCCTCACCGACGTCAAATATATCAATCTCGGAGGAGATTTGGTTCAGGAGCAATATACTACTTCCTACCGGGAGAACCATTCACCGACCGCTATGTTAGGAACTGTTGCAAGTTTTGTTGAAAAATGACATTTCGTGTTTTTAAATCTAAAAAATAACCATTAAAATGCACTTTTTTCGAAATTCTGGTAAATGAATTGATTAGTACTAGTTAATTTCTAACTACTATAATTTTTTTAATTTATTTTTTTCGTCCATATTAAGCGTGACCCGGTTTTGTAAATATTTTACCTTATATTTCACACAATCAAGGACCGGGTGACGTCACAAACTCTCCCACACGGTATTATACTCTTGCCGGCGTTTTCGGGGGCTTAATAAAATTCAAACTTGTTGAATTAATTTAATTATGAAAACGAACTTAAAAAAATATATATATTAGTATTTAAGTTTGCATATATTACTTGTTGAACTAATTTAATTATGAAAACGAACTTAAAAAAATATATATATTAGTATTTAAGTTTGCATGTGAACATTGATAAATATATAAAAAGGACTTTAATATATAACTTCCTTATTGAGTAGCCAAGGACATAATTATTAGATCTTTTTGTCTTTGTTACTTCCCAACCTTCCTTCTTCTATTTCCCATCGCCCGTTTCCCTCCACCTCTACACTACCCAACACTGGGTTTTTCTATATTCCATTGGCTCTTAACAATGGGAATTGTGTGGTGTTAATAATAATCATCAAAATTTTCAGAGTAAAACCATCTGTACAATACTGGAAAGATCTAATGTATCCGTATCGAAACGCAAGAAAACAGAATTCTCCACCGAGGGTCTGTACCAAGATCTGAACCGCCTCCTACTGTTCGAGGAAGACCAGATCAAGGACTCCAAAGCCCTCCAGGAAACCAAACTGCAAGAAGCCTGCGCTTGTCTCAATGCTGTCATCAAATACCTTGAGCTGACCTCAGACCAGAACAACTTTGAGAAGTTTAAGTTCACCAGACTGGACAGTAATCGCTTTGTGCATTTGGATTCTGCAGCCATGAATGCGCTTCATGTTCTGCCTAAGAAGGAAGGTATGATGAAGAATCAAAGCATCTTCGGTTTGCTGGACAGGTGTAGAACCTCGCACGGAAAGAGGTATGATTTAATATTTGACCTAAGACTAACTAGTTACTAAGGTCAAATATAGTTAGCAATGGCATAATCGAAGGGTCACTAACAGGACTAAGTACAATTTTTACTCAGGGGAGTTCAGACATTTATTTGCATGAATTTACTTCCACTATTCATTGGACTCTAAAAAGTATCCATATAGTTTTTCGCAGGTATCATAACTTTATTTACAATGTGTGATGAGTGCCAACCTTTTGTAGGAATGTAAACAAAGAAGAATACAGATCTAGGCCTGATTAATTTATGCTTCTTCTTTGTACGTTGGAGGAGAATTGGTGGAGATGCAAAGGTTATTCATCTAATCAACAGCATCTGAAAACTGGTGGAGTGGACATTCTTTTAAGACATGATGTGTCCATATTCACGTAATTCAGGATTCTTAACCTTGAACGCCCAGCTCCAGCGAATGTATACTCCCTAGTATGCCAGGGGTGTATGTTGTGCGCGGCCCGCTGTGCATCGGCTTAGTCTATTTTCATAATAACTTTAAAAATTAACAAAAGTTTTTAGCTCATGTCCGTTAAATCTATTTTATTTTTCTTAGTCATCGGCAGTGTATAATACAGATGTGAAAAATTGAGGGGTTAATTTTGCAAATGTCATACATATATCTCAGTTACATTGTAATACATTATATTCAACCCAGGATTGTCGGCCATCTTGGATTCAAATAGATCATTGTTGCGGGGAAGTCACCATCAAAATGCCAATTTAAATTATTTTGAAAATTAAAATAAAATATTTTGATGTACCTAATTAAAAATAATTACGTTACTAATGTTGTTGTAGCTGAAAATGATTTTTTTTTTTCGAAAGTCGTTTTTTTGTATGAAGATTTTTAGGAAATTGCAGTTTTGGCTGTGTGGCGCACACTTTTAATTAAAATTAAAATAAAATATCTTGATTTAATTAAAAATAATTACATTACTGATGTTGTAGCCGAAAATGTTTTTTTTTAAAACTATTTTTTTGTATGAGGATTTTTATGAAATTTCAGTTTGGCCGTTGGCGCACACTTTTATCCTGAAAATCTTCACACAAAAAATTAATTTCGAATTCTTTTCGTAATTTCGAAACAACATTAACAATGCCATTTTTTAAATATTAGCACTCTAGCATGCCAAAAGTCTAGAGCCTCCACTGTTTAGTTTGCTAGGATCATTTTAAAAGCCACAAAAATAATAAAATGTTTCAATGGATAAAATTTTACATTGCCATTAGGCAATACATTGCTGACGCACAAGCGGTTAAATTCCCTTTTGTGCATCATATAAGCACGACTGTACTGGTTGCGGTTTAGTGAGGCCCCTTCTTCCGAGGTTCATTTCTATTTAGTTGTTTTATTGTTTTGTTGTGTGTAAATTAATGTTTTTACTGATTTGCAGACTCCTGGCGCAGTGGGTCCGCCAGCCGCTACGGGACCTGAACCAGATCGAGGATCGGCTGGATGTGGTAGAGGCGCTGCTGACGCACAGTGAGGTGCGGAGACAGCTGCATGAGGAGCAGCTCCGTCGGGTGCCCGACCTGCAGCTGCTGGCCAATAAGCTATCGCGCCAGAGAGCTGGCCTGCAAGACTGCTACAAAATATTTCAGGTGAGAACTGCCAACACTGGGATTGATATAAGTAAGAACTAGCAGGACTTGGATTGATACAAGATATTCCACAACCAAGGACTAGCTTCAATTTGGGAGGCGGGAATGGGTACCGCTGCCCCGGGAAGCATTTATTGGATAACCAACACCTCTGCCATAGGTCACCCTAAGTGGTTTGCTACGTTTGGTGACTTAGCAGGGGTGCCCGGGTTAATGGGGTAAGGTTTGTCTAGGTCTTGGCGGCGGATGATCTAGACACACTGAACCCCAGATTCCTACCCAGCCCTCATACCCTTTTCTTTCCCAGAACTTTGTCTCCTTTCTTTCCTTAAAATACCCTCCACACAGCATTCCCAAAGATGACGTAGGCCCTGAGGGAAATTATTTTCCTCAGAGCCTCCTGTGTGGACCTAATGTAAAAAAAAAAAAATATGTATGGTGTTCCAGGTTTAAACTATCAGAACTTGGATTGAAACAAATAGTCCAGGTATGACCTAGCAGGGCTTGGATTGGTACAAGATATTCTGGGCAAGAACAAGCAGGACTAGGATTCAGTTCAGTTTCAGTGCCGGCAACCAGGGCGTTTATTTAATATAAATTGATTGATTTACAATTTTCTGTTCTTTTACCTGCCTCACTAGACAAAGTCTGTTCCGAGGCGGGTAAATAACATAATAAGTATATTATTTAAAAAGGATATGTATCAGAAGAGACATGCATTAAAAAGATATGTATTAATATAGATATGCATTAAAAGAGATATGTGTTAAAAAGATATGTGTGCAAAAAAGCAAAAAGTAAAAATATATATATAATAAATATTTACATACCTTCTTATTTTGATTTTATTATTTGTAACACTACCATCAAAAGCTTACATACGTTATAAAAATAAAAATAAGTGTCATAACACATTTCTTGGTAAAATGTTATTTATTGAAGATAAGTTCACAGATCACATATATAATAAAAATAGTCACAATGTATCAAATCACAATAATAATTAACTGAGCAAGGGATCGGAGGGAACCTTGCTGATTAGTCTTTGGGAACAACAAAACTGACTCGTGCCGTTATGGTAACGGGCGGCGGCGACTGTGTTCTGCTTAGAGGGTCGTACCATAGGACGAAGCGCAACTAAAGCAGCAGTCGGGGTCTGGTTGGTGCTTTGCTTATGGAAGTAGAATACTCCTTAGAGGGTCGTGCCAAAGGACGAGGCGCAACTAAGAGAGTGTACTAGCCAAGGGCTAGCTGCAGACGAACTGGTTGAATTAGGGCGCGCAGTTCTTTATATAGGCCATTCCTTGTGGCGGGGCGTGGTTTATGGGGCGACTCGAGGGTAGGAAATGCGCAGAAGGCGTCTGCGCAGCCTGGTTAGCCTAGGTTTGGGTGAGCAGGATGGCGCTGTACGGGGGAAAGAGATGGTGTAGTGGCAAGCGTAAAAATGGTGTGCTACAGTGTTTAATAATAAGGATTGTTACAATATTTTCCGGAAAAGAGCTTCTTCTAACCAAAAATCGTTGAGATACTGAGAAACACAGTTGTACAGATTAACAGTGCTCTGAAATTTGGAGTAGAAGTTACTTTTGACATTCTTTCTCCAAAACAATGAATAAGTGACTGAGAAGAACCTGTCTCTAAAGTATTTTATTTTTTTTTATTATTTAATATTTAAAGTTTTTATTACAATAAATACACAATTTTTACATTTTATACAGTGGTAAAATAGTCGATAAGAATAATAATAATAATAGTTTCTTGCGGCTTTTGGTTCTAACTTGACAGAATTAGTTTTTTGGGTAACCAGACAAATCAAAACACTTTTGAGATGATAAAATGAACTTGGTTAGGTTAGGTTTTAGGCTAGTTTTGTTTTTCATCACTTTATATCACTTTTCAAAATTATTTTATGTTTTTAATCCGGCAACATTACAAGTTGAGCATCATCACGGTACTACATCCAGGAGTTAGCGTTAGATTTAACCTCTTCTACAAATCGTCCACAGGTTCCAGTACGTACAGGCCCTCCCGCCTTTTCAATCCTGCTCAAATCTTCCGCTCTTCACTTTCAGTGGAAAACCCATGGAAATTGGGTTTACTTTCGTCTGTAATTCTTTCCACATGTGATCGTAAGACCAGACAGGTCGTTCGGGAATAGTGATGTATTCTTGTTATTTTTTTAAATTTATTTATTTAAGGAACATAAACAGTCTTAACAGTATAATATATATATAAAAGGATGACAAAAAAAACAGACCAATTATTAATGTTCACAGATAGGTATTTAGAAATATAAAAATGAATTGTAAACTGGAAAAAAAAACAGAATTAACAGAAATTAAAAGAATAATAACAATACAAATGATAAACCTATAATACACAACAATAAGACTGCGAAATAGGTATTTGGGTTGGGATGGGTAAGGGGAGGAAAGGGATAAGGGAAAGTTGCCACGCAAGTAATATGATTGTATTAGGTAGAATTAATTTAATCGTCCTAGAGTGTGATACAAAGAAATTCTGTAGCGATAGTAACTAGCAGTGAATATGTCAGCACATGTGTCTGTATTTGCAAATTTATTGTTATAGTAGTTGCATGTCCTTTGTATAAATTCATTTTGATTGGAAGTGGTGTTGCATCTATCAATGTAGAAAAGGGTATTTTGTCTGCTATATCGAATCGGTGCGTGGAAATTTATTTTGTTTAGCAACTCCCGGCAGTCAGCTTTTGAGTTAATAATTTTGTACAAGAGCATCTGATCAGCGACCAGCCTTCTGTTGAGTAGTTTTGTGATTCGAAAATGTTTCTCGATTTCGTCGTAAGAGTTCTATACGTTGAATGATTTGAAATTGAGGAATTTAAGAAATCGCTCTTGAACTTTTTGTAACCTGTTAACATAAACAATATAGCGCGGGTTCCAAACCTGTGAACAGTATTCCAGGTGTGGACGAACATGCGAATTGTAGAGAATCAGATAAGTCTTAATCGATTAACCGCTTGGGCACATAAGCTTGTTTTCACGACAATTTAACTTAGGTAGAGATAGAAATGACGTATGCCCCGCACCTGAGTTATTAATGGTTTTAATTGCGAATTTAGGGTTAGTAAACTCACGTTTTCGTATGATGTACGGAAACCGCAGCGGTGTGAATTTAGATTCCTCAATTAAATTCCTGGATTCATGATTTGATTTTGTAGGTTCCACTTTTTAGCATGGTTCCAAAAGTTCAACTCACAAACTATTGTTAATATTGCAGGGTCTTGAACGGATCCCATTCCTGGTAGACTGCCTGAGGAATTGTGACAATAAGTCCATCAACGGGGCCTTTGTGGAACCCATCGCAGACATCCTCCAGGATACGGAGAAGTATCAGCAGATGATTGATGCCACCATGGACATGGAACTTGTTGACAAAGGTACTTCTCAATAATGGCATTCATTTCAACCACAAATACTTACATAATCGGAGGCTACAGCTACGAGACTTATATATCGTGGGGTAATTACTAGAACTAAATCAGCATTTTTGAGTTACACACTAAAAGCATAACTCTATTTCCTCGTCTCTAAATACTACCATTAGAAAAGTCATAGCGTATTGGAATCATCAAGTTATTTGAATGTGTTTTTTGTGGGTATCTCCAAAAAACTATATCGTTTAATTCTACAATTAGGTAACTCTAGAGTTACCACAGTGTTTTTCCATGTTTCTATCAGGCAACTAGACCTAGCTAGTTGTAGCACTAATTTTTGTGGAATTGCTTAAGATTAACAACTAGGTAAGTCATTCTATTTGTAATAAATACATAAAAAATGATTAGTCATTTTCTCATTTCCAAAATATAAGTATAACGCCGTTCTTCCATGGAGTTACTTTCAAGTGACGCGATCGCCGCTCGTCTGTACCTTCCATACTATTATTAGTGTTTGTAAACGCCGCTACGCAATTCACTAGCAAAATAGTAGCGGCGATTTAGTCATTTGTAAGTAGTTGCGTGAACGAAGGGCGTTACGGTTCCTAATACATCAATCTACGATTTAACCATACTTGTCAGTTTAAGTATACAACAACCAATTTATCCGATTTATTACCATCTTATAATTCAATTTCCCAACAAAGCTTATTTCAGAGTTGCCTAGTTGTAGTAATTACCCCACAATATTATAATTTCGCTACGCTTGGATTTTTTGCTTGGCTCTCATTTGTCGTAAGCCCGCCGGCAGGCGGGTGACAGATGACAAATTAAAAAATAAAATGTGATTTTAACTTATGTATAAAGAAACTGTACAAGAACATGGTCAGAATCGCTTGCGCCAATATCATTCCAGACGTTTCTTTTTATTTGAGCACTCTAGCCTCTCTTGATGCTCTGATATTAATTTTCAATGGAATTTGGCCATATGTGGGGAAATGTCATCTGACATTAACATTAGATATCTGAAATGACCATTGCTATGTGTCAGGTGAATTCCTGGTGAAGCCCTCGTTCGATGACCAACTCAAGGAGATGAGAGACAACATGGACGGAATAGAGGTGGACCTCAAGAGGCAGCTGAGCAAGGCAGCCAGAGATCTGAACTTGGATGCCGGGAAGACCATCAAACTGGACTACAATTCTATCCACGGACACCACTTCAGGTATACAGATTACATAATAGATTTTCAAATGAGAGACTTGACTTCATATTGATATCAACATAAATCAGCCTTACTGTTAACAAAATAAGAAAAATTATTTATATATTTTTGAAAATCCGAAACATTCTCTCATTGGAAAATTTAAAATCAGTCTACCATGCTATATATAGTACAACCAAATCTCCAATACGCTGTAGTCAGCTGGGGAACTGCATACAAAACAAATCTATTCCCTGTTGAAATTGTCCAATGTCTAATTATAAAAATAATATTGAAAAAATCAATAGATTTTCCAACACACCTTATTTTTGAAGAATTTAAAGTATTAAAATTTAATAATCTAGTCTGAAAAAATATATTAATTCAATTAATAAAAGAAAAACAAAATCGCAGCTTTTTAATTGAAAGTCGAACTTGTCAAAAACATATATTTCCAACACAGAAATGTAACACCTCACGTGCCAACATCATTACATACAGGTTGTCCGGGGGTAAAGTGCATTAACTTTGGGTGATGATTCTACATAATGGTACGAGTAAAAAAAGTTTAACAACTTTTTTCAAAATTCCAATTTTTTTTTTCCATACAAATAGACATACCTATTCAAAATCCTTAGTGTAAGGTACACACTTACCCGATAAATTTGTTATGACTCAGCCGGGCGCGTTGTGAAGACGTCGGTTTTTATTGGCGCGTATCGTAACAGCGGAAAATACCTAATAGTGTTGGCCGCACACAACGTACCAATTTTATCTTTTTACCAAAAAAGTACCCCTAAAGGATGGAATTTCGAAAAAAAGTGATTTATCATTTTTACTTACACTGTTGTATAGAATCACTTCCCAAAGTTAAAGCACTTAAGGCGCAGGTTTTACGGTAACATTTTGGAAATTTATTCAGTAATGAGTGGACATTTGAGGGGAGAGGTCGCGCGCTCGCATTGCAGTTCCGTCAAGCAATGAATGAGGAAATGGGTGTTATACAAGCAATGTAGAAATTAAATAATTAATTATTTTATCGTATAAAAATGAATGTTTCTTTGTTTGTTCCTCGTGCGGAACCTAAAGCATTTATCCGATAGCGATTTGTCGTGTATGAAATTATTTCCTATCTAGCGTTATGAAATTATTTCCTATACCATTTATTTGATTGTGATGAAACTCTGGTGAGTTGTTATGTGCACACCCGCCAATGTTTCTATAAATAATAGTGAGCTCTGGCGTCATGAAATTTGTAAAAAAAATACATAAAAAATTAATGTTTCTTTGTTTGTCCCTTATTCGGTACCTAAAGCATTCATCTGAGTGCGATGAAACTTTGGCGGATTTTTCGTGTACGTGTACATGCCCTTGAAAGTTTCTATATATATTATAGTGCAAGTGAGCTCTAGCGTTATGAGTTTGTTTCCTGTACTGTTTATCCGATTGTGATGAAACTTTTGTAAGTTGTTAAATGCACACCTTCGTAATTCCTTATACGGTACCTAAAGCATTACTCCAATTGCAAAGAAACTTTGGTGATTTGTTGTGCACATACCTGTAATGGTTTCTATATGTAGTGCTGAGCTCTGGCGTTATAAAAATTTCCTATACCATTCATTCTTTTGTAGGATATTATGCTGAATATTTGCATACCAAGTTTACGTTTAGTTGATTTTATATCAATTTGTATTAAATTTTGTGCTTTTTCGTTTATGTGCGTCATTCTACTTTTTGTTTATCTGAGCTAATATTTTGAAATATATTCTTTCTTGAGTACGAAAAAATTTGTCGAAATAAACTTTCAAAAACAAAACCACCTTTTGTCATTTCTATTGCACGTACTTAAAAATATTTGTCCCAACTTTATTTTATGATCTCCCTTAATTCACACCCATTATTTTCCGGTAATATTATAAATACAGTTATTACCATTTTATAAACCATACAATCTACGTCAAAACACCATTAGATTCAAAGTCTCATTGAGTAAAAAACGGAGACGTCAAAAAAGATTCAGGGCGTAAAAGATGTTTCTATCTATCCATTCCATTGCTAATATGATTTTTTGTCTGTCTAGCTGTATCCATTATCTAGTAAACAAATTTAAATTTTATAGAGCAAGTGTATTTTTTATTTCGTACTTTATCAAAATGCTAAATGGTTTACCAATTTGGTGTCAATCTTACCCGAGTCTGCCCCATAGACGGCAAAAATTGTGGTTCGCTAGCGGGCTGTACAAGTACCAAAAATACCTAACTGCAGTGAAGCCGAGTTTTGATATCCCCCCTTAACCCCCGCACACCCTGTATATCTAGGAAAAAAATACTTCAACAGTTTATACTAGAAAAAATAAGAAAAATCGAAGGCGATAAATGTCTACTAAAAGCAATTAAAGAGCAATTCAATTTATCTACTTAGTTTTAAAGTCTATTTATCTACTTAGTTTTAAGTTCAAAATTCCTTAAATCGTAATTAATTATAGGTACAAAATATTTTTCATTCTGACACTCGCTCCTTTTCTAAACACAAGCGTCCGCTTCTATGGAAGAAAAACATTAAAAATAAAAAAAAATCTATGAAAGCTTATTTTGTAATTTATTGTTATCAACATTGTTATACCATGAAAACTTATTATATAATAATAAAAAATACTAGCTTGCTGGGGCCACTACTAGCTCAAATAATAAAATTATTTTTTTATAAGAAAAACTCTCTTTTTAACTTTTGAAGGTTATTCCCATCAATGTAATATATCATTGAAGAAGAAGATAACAATTATAATCTAATTTTTTTAAATGTGAATATGAACAAGACACAGAAAAGCTAATAATAGTTAGCTTTAGCTGCCAATAATATGGAAAAAAAACATTAGTCGAAGATAAAATTGTTAATTCTGAAATTTGAAATATGAAGTTGACAATTACGACAGTCTCATAATAGATCGCAGTGGCCCAATTGGTAGAGGTGTATGTCCCGGTAAGACGTAAGGTTCTGGTTTCGAGTCCCAGTTGCGACCATTATCTTTTACATATTATTTTTCCGTGTCTTGTTCGTATTAATATTTAAAAAAAATTAGATTATTATTGTTATCTTCTTCTTCAATCAAATAATAAAACCCCATTCTATTAAACTATCCTGGCTTGTGCTAGCCTACCGGTTTCCTCACTAGCTTACTAGGTTCTAAACAAAGCTAGTTCTGTTTACATGTCGCTAGAGTTGATAGCCAGCAAAGGTTTGCTAGATTACTAGCAATGGTTTGCTGTCCGGCTTGAAATACTTGCCTTGTATGGCTCGCACATTACAGATCACAAGTACATAATATATTATCTAGTAGACTGGAGCCCCTTGATACTGAGAAAGGCCTAGAATTTGTTTAAAAACATTGCGCTTGTTAGAATCCTATGTCTAATTGGGACAATTTTTGGTGGAATTGCTGTCTGTTTTTACCAGTATTTGAGTGGATTGTGCCATGGTGAATTCAGCATCTGTCACAGGAAAATGATGTGTTCTTATGTTCAACTACTTCTCCCACTGTAGAATAAATAGCCTGCCAGTTTTTGTGTTTCCTCCTTCGTACAATATAGGTCTTTTCACCATCCGTTTACACTTCACCTACTCCCTAAAAAGATCACTTGGAATTGGATTGCAATTCAATATCCAATCCTATGAAATACTTTCTTGTAAATAGAGCAGTGGAAGCATGGAACAAACTTTTACAAAATATCATCGCTGCTACAAATATAAATCAATTTTCGATTGGATTCTCATTTGGAGAGAAGAAAGGATTAATTTTTAATTTAAATTACTCAATTACTTTTAATTATTATGAAATTAGATATGAAAATATCAAATATTAGATATAATAATCCTTTGCAGAATAACCCTGAAGGAAGAGCCCGTCCTGCGCAAGAACAAGGCGTTCCGAGTGCTGGATGCCATCAAGGGGGGAGTGCGCTTCGTCAGTGATAAGCTGGAGTCGCTCAATGCCGACTACACTCAGGTGAAAAAGTCCTATGAAGAACACCAGAAGAGCATTGTCACTGAAGTCGTGAGAATTGCATGTGAGTTTTACCTTTAATTATATGTTTGCAAACTAATTCTTGCAAAAAAACCGTATCATCGGTTTTTGACTAAGTTTAGCAAATTTCTGTTTCAACTCCACCATTTAACATTTCACATATCTGTAAATTTGTTTATTACATTCCGGTTCCGGTTCAAGATGGTAGCTTGAAGGGGATTCAGTAAAAGAATCTTTTTTCAAATGTGAAATGATTATTATTTAGGCATGTGACAGGCAGGCGACCACGGCCGTCCGTGGTCTAGTGGCAAGACTCTTGACTCCCAATCGGAAGTTCGCGGGTTCGAAACCGGCGTGCGCAAATAAATTTTATTTGATTAATTTGTGTTATTTCACAATTAATTAATAAAAATAATATATACTATATTTGCGGCACGTTCCAGAGTGGAAGATACTCTCAGTATCGCCCTGGTGTAAGACCACCATTCAGAATTGAAACGTTGCTTAATAATGGCTTTAGCCGTGTTTAGTGATTAGATCTGAATAGCCAGGTACTTCCCCGCCTTCCTCTCCTCCATCTCCTTCACTTCCCCACTTACCTTCAGCCTCACAACATAGTCTCTCTGGCTCCAGACGGGAGCAGTTAAGACTTTTGTGAGTTATTCTCTATAAAATAAAAAAAAGGTAGGTATTGAAATACCTACTTACAAATCTTACAATTTCAACAGAACTTTTGATTTATTGTAAAAGAAAATTGAAAACACTTTTTTTTTTTTTTTCATTATTTATGAAATATTTGTGTACAGTTTTTTACATGCTTTTCGACTACCACACTAGGCACATTCCCGTATTATGGTAGTCGACGTTTGACGTTCTATTGTTCACAGAACTACTAGTTTTGTGTTAATGTTTTTACTGTTGTCAACACCACGATAACTAATTTGGGCCCCTTTGAAAGCCCTATAAGAAAGTAATGTATCATAAATAACTACAATACAATGGAAAAAAAGTGAGATAATACAGGTTAGCAGAAAAAATACAAGAAAATAACAGAAGAAAATATTATATATAAGCGTTACAAGAATATTTCGAAATAACAAATGTGTAAAATATTGGTAGATTTAAAAACACTATAAATTATTGACAAAAGATATCAATATCAGCACACAGTTGGTATTTATGCTTTCTTTAACCTTATCTCAAGCAGTTGACGCAGATGTGATCCATTACCCGTATTTAGATGTCCATGAATTGTTTCATAACTTGATGGGTGGTGTGATAGATTGCATTGAAAAAGCCAGCGTTGTAAAGGTTAAAACATTAAAAAATTTCCAGCGGGCTACTCGGACATCCTGTGGACCCTGTCAGAGCAGCTAGCCCGACTGGACGTGCTGGTGTCCTTCAGCGTGGTGGCGAGCTCGGCACCGGAGCCCTACGTGCGGCCCCGCATGGTCTCCGGCGGGGAGCGGCTGGATCTGGTGAGGGCGCGCCATGCCTGCCTCGAACTGCAGGACGGCGTATCCTACATGCCTAACGATGTGCACTTTGATCAAGGTAAACACTACAATATCCTGCGGGCCCTGTCCGAGGAGCTGGCCCGACTGGACGTGCTGGTATCCTTCAGCGTGGTGGTGAGCTCGGCCCCGGAGCTCTGCGTGTGGCCCCGCATACTCTCTACATGCCTAACGATGTGCACTTTGTGTAATATAATATGATTAAGCTCGTCTAATATTCCTTGTATTATATTAAATTTGTAACTTTCCAGCCGGCCACACTTTCAGCATAATCACTGGCCCCAACATGGGCGGCAAGAGCACGTACATCCGTAGCGTGGGCGTGTGCGTGCTGCTGGCACATCTGGGCTGCTACGTACCGTGCCAGGACGCCACCGTGCCGCTGGTGGACGCCATCCTCGCCCGCGTGGGCGCCGAGGACTCGCAGCAGCGTGGCCTGAGCACCTTCATGCTGGAGATGATTGAATCTGCCGCCATTCTTAGGGTGATTATTAACAAATAACTAACTATCACGCCGTGTCCGCAGAGGTAGGCAGAGAGACCTCCCCACACAACTATATACACTCCTTACGCTTCCCTCATTCTGATTTTATTATAATTTTGTTTTATTTTCAGACAGCCACAAAGAATTCCCTGGTTATAATAGACGAGCTGGGCAGAGGAACTTCAACCTACGAGGGCTGTGGGATTGCTTGGGCCATAGCCGAGTGAGTAATCTATATAATATGTAGTATTAATTAGTATTATACTGTGTAATACATAATATTATGTATTTCCTTTATGTTTATACTTCGCGTGTTTTGCTTTCTCAGTACCCCAAAGGATCTCTTTGGGGTACTGAGAAAGTAAAACTGATTCACAGTAATTTTCATAAAGAATTACAAAATTATAAAAACATACCGAAATAGCTTCTTCTTTCGAGAATATTGTTTTGTTTTTAAACTCAAATTTCGTGAAAGTTTGGGTGAAGAAAAATTTTTTCTCCCGAAACCCTTTTTCGAGCGATTTCTCTAGGTAAATATGAGAATTTACGGCAGTTGTCGCATTCACACGTTTTGCATTCACATGTATTGTATGTAAGTGTGTGTTAGCTTATTGAGAGCGGGACTGAATGACAGACAATGAAATACCTAAACGTTCCGCATGTGGCGCAAAGTCTAGCCTCTTAACGAGCACAAATTGACCTCTTTTTTGGTTCTACACCTGGGAGTGACCTTTTTGGAGCGAGTTGTTAGAGTTGTAATCTTCCTGGTGAACATGGAACATGAACACACAATACAAATTTATCGAGTAGTTTTGTACCTTACACTAAGGATTTTTAATAAGTACAACTTTTTGTGTGGGGGGAGAAAAAAAGTTGGAATTTCGGAAAAGTTGTTAATCTTTTTTACTCCTACCATACCAGCATGTCAGGCTGTTTGCATCTTCAGTAGGCACATTGCATTGCATCTTCAGTAGGCACAACCGGCTGCCGAATCCTTTGCGATTTGCAGCCATTCTGCAAACAGCCCAGCATGCCGGGCTGTTTGCAGCATGGTGCACCAGAGCGCTTTAATTGGCATGTATCACATCATGTATGTATCATTGCACGAATCATATGAATCGGGGGTGTGTCTTGACCCTCGCCAAACTCTCGAGACTGACTCACCGAACCCCTGGGGTTCGATCGAACCCAGTTTAAGAACCACTGCGTTAAAAGAATGGTTTGACAAAACTTTCTTAACATTAAACATAGAAAAAACCTAATATATACTTTTTAGTATAAATAACAAAAAAATACCTCCTATCACCTTCTTAATATTGGCATAATAATAATAATTTCATAATTTGTAGAGCGCGGTTTTTGTGAGAAATCACCTCAAGGGTGCTGTACATTTTATTATGACTTCTTAGGCTCTACATATCTAGAACTATTATTTACAAATAGATGTAGAAAACATACTTATCTGGCAGGTCCTTTCGATAAATGCACTTTAATTAGAAAGTTACACAAGTTTCATATTTATTTGTTTTGTAATTAACCACATATGATGCCAGCAACTTAGAACAAAAAAGGCTGAAAAAGTTTTTTTGAAAATGGTCAAAACATCTTGACACTTTTATTCTGTAAAGTTAAGCTTTCCTTCAAGACCCTTATAGGTACTAAATCTGACCAAAAACTATAATTTCATCATTCTTTTCTGGACAAGACCCTTATAGGTGCTAAATCTCACCAAAAACTATAATTTTATCATTCTTTTCTGGACAAGACCTTTATAGGTACTAAATCTGGCAAAAAACTATAATTTCATCATTCTTTTCTTGACATTGTACAATGGAGAATGGTATAATGCAAATTTAATATAAAAGGAAATAAAAGAAACGCACCAACTCGGAACAGGCCTGGAGAATTTATTTAACCTGAAATGTCATACGAAGAGTTGCTTCCTGTATCTGAAGAAAAATATAAAGATATTAAAGCACTTGCCCAGTTTTGTCGACCCCAAGCGGTACACTATTTTCAAAGCGTTCCACATCCCGAGGTAATATCACTCACCATGTAAAAAATGTTAAAAACGGGATGATTTGCAGCAAACAACTCATCTTTGCACGTTTAAAAAAGTAGTTCGATTAAAAAATAACTTTATAGTTGGATATGATTTTGTTTTTTTTTTCCACTTTCACTGTACTTAATAGTAAATGAGAAATTAATATAGACTATGCCATGGTACACTCACACCTTTCCTATCTCTGCTGTATCTGGGGCTTTGCCTCAAAGAAATTGTGCAGGTGGTTCAAATCCGAGCTCTCTACAATGTTTATGGACTTCCATGGGACCCTCATGTCAGGGACATCTATTCAGTTTCCGGTATCCTTCCAATCACAATCCTACCTAAACATGAAATCACAATCACCATCCCACAAATTACCCAACAATCAATTCACACTAACATCAAGCCATTTTACAATCAAAACATCCACAACCACAATACTCGAAATAACAATAAAATCCGCATTCCTCAAACACACACTACAAAATATGGGATAAAATCACTGAACTATATTGCCTATACATTATATAATTCGCTTCCAGATATGCACAAAAACATCCAGCATAATAAAAAATTGCAAAGCAATACTTTAAAATAATATTTTCTAACTACATACATTTAAAAATGAAAATATATAATTGTCTTGCCATATTTTGTTCTGTCTGTCTTTATTTTTATTTTTATGCTGTACTGAATGTAAAACTTATATTTTGATATCAAAATACCTTTGTAAAATTGTAACTACTACCTCCTACCTATGAATTGTAAGTTCCTCCTGTCCTAAAATGAGTTTTGTAACTCATCGGGATTGCTCTAGCAAGAAATAAAACAATAAAAAATATATATATAAATTCTTTGCCTAAAATTAAACCCATTTTCCAACCAATAACCGTTTAAATCATGTTTTTGCTCTCCTGCAAAGTTATCATTTTGTCAATGAGCCTGTTTTTGACATATATCCTTCATTCGGTTTTGATTTTACTCTTTACAATGGTCTCATGCTCATTACTCTTTTGGTTAATAATCTTTTTATTGACATTGTGAAAAATAATTAATAGATGAGGTTAATATATATGTATTATGTATAATATCTTTGCAGATACCTGGCTCAGGAAAGCAAAGCCTTCTGCTTGTTTGCCACCCACTTCCACGAGGTGACCCGCCTGGAGCAGCTCCTGCCGCAAGTGACCAACCAGCACGTTGCGGCGGTGACTAGGGACGGACAACTGGTGCTGCTCTACCAGCTCAGGCCAGGAGTATGTGACCGCAGTTTCGGCATTCACGTGGCCAAGATGGCAGACTTTCCAGACCGAGTGGTTAAGGTATAATTACTAATATAACCTTCATGTAACTTTACTGAAGAAAATCAAACAGCATAGTCCCAATTAGCGATGGGCACAATCGATGAATAATCGATGATTTACTCGATCTTTTTTACCATCGAATGATTTCGATTCATTTCCGTAGAAAAATCGATTCTCGCTTCTCGATGTCAAATTCATTCGAATGCACAGTCCGAGAGAATCGGTTTGAAACGTCATCGAACTTGGAATCGATTCTCGCTTCTCGATGTCAAAATTCTTTCGAATGCACGGCCGAGACAATCAGTTTGAAACGTCATCGAACTTGAAATCGATTCTCGCTTCTCGATGTCAGAATCCATTCGAATGCACAGTCCGAGACAATCGGTTTTAAACGTCATCGAACTTGGAATCGATTCTCGCTTCTCAATGTCAGAATTCGAATGCATAGTCTTGAAACGTCATCGAAAGTGATTTTGCTTGACAAACGAAATATTTTATAGGTACATGTTATAAACAACCTGATGTGTGAATTTTAAATTATGAATGAATACTTTTAGGTAACGATTTACGTTTTCAGTATAGTTTATACGTAAAAGATTGCGATGGTGATAGCTTTCAACAATTTTAAAATGTTTATTATGAGGTTATGTATCATCTATTTGGGTATTGTATATTTAATTTAAAATAAAACAATAACTTAGTATACACCATTTTTATATTTAATGCCGACCGGGTTTCGCTAAAACCGTAGTTTCTTCAGGGCAGTAAATAATACTCTACCAAAATCAGCAAGTAATATGTTTTCATATGGACATATTCAAATATATTTAATTTATTTGAAATTAACAGGTGTTTCTTAGTTTGTAATAAAAATTAAACGATTTCTATAGTAAGAAAACTTTATTTATATATTTAATGATAATTTGTTAATAATTGCATACGAAAAGGTGTCCATAACCTAAATGTTATTTAGAGGTTATTTTTTTTAACAAAAACGACATAAAATTATTATCTTCGTGTTAAACACAGACACACTGTCAATATTATTAATGGGAATTTGTACCTACCGGCTAAACTAAATATCTTATTAGTAATTTTATTGTTGTGAGATGCCCACATATTTGAAATTCGTGAAAAAAAGGAATAACACTAATGTTGCCATCAAACAAAAAGGAATTTGCCAATTTGCCATTGCCAGGAAAGAAAAACGGTGATTGAAATGTTGTTGCAGTACTTACTTACTAATGTTGCGTTATTTAGAGATTGTTTTTGAACAAAAATGTCATATAATTATAATTATTGACATATTATTAAACACATAAATATTTTTAATGGAAATTTTTACCAACGGGCTAAACTAAGTAGCTTAACAATAATTGTTATTTTGTGAAATGCATACCAAAAAACAACAAATAAAATTACAACAAAAAATAAGCGTTGCCATAAATGATGCACCATAATAATTTTCCTACCCCCCCCCCCCCCCCCCTCACAAACAAAATTCCTGCCTCTGACCGTAGCTATTGCTCCCAAACTCCGAGCAAAAAATCGATTAATCATTCGATTATTGTGATGTCTCGATTAAAAAAAATCGATTATATAAAAGTTTCGATCATTCCCATCGCTAGTCCCAATACATTCACTTCTTTGCTATTTTTTATTTATAGAACTAAATCGATATTCTTGTTTTTTTTTATATTTTTTTTTTTGTGAAAAATACAATTTACAAACGGACTTGACATTTCTGTTTTTGACACATTTATTGGTTTTCTAAAGAATGTTTATTGTAATTTTTGCTGCACAGACAACAGAATTGCAGTAATAAAAGACATTATTTTTTTTAATATGAATACCGCACAAGAGTCCCAACTGCTCCCGTCTGGAGCCATAAGACTATGGCATCCCCATTTGGGGTATGTTGTAAGGCTGAAGGTAGCGAGGAGGGGAAGGAAATGGGGAAGAGGGTGGTGGGAAAGTACCTGGCTATTCAGATCTGGTCACTAAACATGGCTAAAGCCATTTCAGGCAACGTTTCAATTCTGAATGGTGTTCTTACACCAGGGCGATACTGAGAGTATATTCCACTCTGGAACGTGCCGCAAATATACTTATTAATTAATTGTGAAATAGTACAAGTTAATCAAATAAAAGTTTATTTGTGCACGCCGGGTTCGAACCCACGACCTTCGGATTGGGAGTCCAAAACCTTACCTCTGGACTACGCCGGCCGTCGATTGTAATGTGTAAATATGTAGTAATGGCATTAGTGACACACCTCGAATGGCGGTCCATGCCTCTTCCACAGTGAGCTAAGATTAAAAAATATATCACATTTTTGATGTTGTAGCTGAAAATGATTTTTTTTTTGTTTTTTAATAAATTTCAATTTTTTTATTTTGGAGAGGCTGTACCTCCCCAAACTAGAGCCCCCCATTTTTTTTTACTAACCATCATTGCGAATCTGAAACAGCTATTGCCAAGATTATATTTAAACATTATTAGTAATGTTATAATGTAATTACACTGTAATATTATAATGTAATTACTAGACATCGGATTATATGCGCTAACAAAGTGCCAAAATATGCACTAAAAAAGGCAGAAATATGCACTAAAAAAGGCAGAAGTATGCACTACAAAAAACTCTTGATATATGCCCTAAATATGCACAATGCTAAATCAAAAAACCATTTTTATATATTTTAATTAAGACGGTACAAGAACAGCGAAATATTCTTAAAGTTGTGCATAGTTTTTTGACAATATACAATTAAGTATTTTTTCTAATTTTTCAATCGCAAATTTGTGACATTTGTCACCCAGTATTAATTTTGTACGTCAAAAACGACCTCTCTATGTCAACTGACGTCATTGGACATAACTTAAAATTTGACGCCATATCCGGAGATAAATTAAAGATGATTTAAATAGGGGAAGGTTTTTTGTTTCCAATTTTTCAATGGCATCTGGTAACTTGTGGAAATGTGTTGAGATGAGGGTGATTTAATGGATGCGTCTTCAAATGCTAGCTTGCTTGACTGAATTGCAATGGCCTCAGAACTGACAAATTTATCAACGAAACCAACGAAATATGCACGATTGGGAAAAAAGGGTAAAATATGCATTAACGCCGTAATTAAAGAGTTATATGCATTTGCATATGCAAATGCATATAATCCGATGTCTAGTAATTACACTGTAACGTTATAATGTAATTACACTGTAATATTATATATGTAGTCATCTATTTCTGAGTTTAAAGAAGAGTGTTTCAAAGAGAACAATTGAAATGCATACTGAGAAGTATTAATTATAGTGAGAAGTATTTTTTTTAACTAAATTAAAGACATTGAATTTATAACTTATCTTGTAATGCTGGGGCCGCATCTGCGCCTATCGTCTAGCGGCCCCAGCATAATGAGAAGGTTGAGTTTAATGCATTTTAAGGAGTTTGTTAATATCAGGCTCGATTTTACATAAAAACAACCGCAAGTCAGTAACATGGAGCCGATTTCTTTTTTTAGTTACCAACATTGCTACAGCACTAAATCCACGTTCAGCTGAATAGGTCGATGGAAATGCTACCAGAAATCATTGAACAGTTGACCATAATCCCGCAGTTCCAAGTTTCGGCAGCGAGTAGTAAATCGCATCTCAAGTGGTGTCGTGTATAGATACCTTTGTATTTTTATAGATAGAATTTGTCTGCCGTTACTCCTCTAAGATTTCCTTAACGCCCCCCAATTTTCTTTGAGCTTTCCACTGCCCCCCTGAAAGCCTCCAGCGCCCACAAGGGGGCGTTATCGTCCACATTGAGAAAGACTGTTCTAGAGGAAGCAATCGAAGGGTGACAGAACGATCAGGATCATATAATGAATTCAAGGGTGGTTTCGCTTTGGGAAAAAAAGATCTGAGAAAATGAAGGGGAAAGATCGGGTATCATGCGCTGACAGTTAGTTATTTAATATTAAATAATATGACGGTTAGGACCAGTTGCTTCGGAAAATTTCATGTGTGAATTTCTTTCAAATCATCATTCACCGAAATATTAATTTGTTTCAACTCCACCAGAAGAAATTTCAACAAAAATTTCATAAAAATGTTTCAAAAAATGAAAAAATTATTTTTTTTCATTTTAAATTTGAAACGCAATCACGTCTTCCTTCATTTCAAATACGAAATGGGTTATTTCAACTCCAAAATAACGTTCGATAAATTTAAAAATTTCACTCAGTGTTCCCCGCCGAATCACAATTTTGACATCTGGGGATGCACCTCCCATTATTTCGCTAACCGTCCGAACTTGGCTGATCACATTCACATCACATTTCTATGAAATTTTCGTTGAAATTTCTTCTGAAGGAGGTTGAAACAATCCAATTTTTCGGTGAATACGTGAAATTTCCCGAAACAACTGCCACTTAGTCAAAAACATCTCCATTTCATTCAGTATTAGTTTACCTAACGTCTTGTAAGCGAAGATGATTTTTTAATTTCCTTGAGCCCAAAATAAGCATCTAAAATTTGAATTGTTCAAAATAAGAAAAAGCGTCTCTTGATCGTTATTTTCCTTCATTTGCTTGTTTTTCCTGTAATGTTTCGAAGGTAACTGAAGATATTCTATTTTTATGAATTCATTCCAGTTTGCTGAAGCGAAGCAGATTGAACTGGAGAGCCATCGACTCGATGTGGAGGATGAGAAGATATCAAATAGTAAAGAAAAGAAGGAGGAAGCCGAGAAACTAATGAGAGAATTCATCAGCTCCTGCCAAAAACTGAATTTGGACAAAATCTCAGAAGCCGAACTTCAAAAGCTGAGACAAAACATTATTTCTAATAACAATCCTTACATTCAAATGCTCATCAATTCACCCTAGTTAGACTTTCATCCATCTTGTTGATTTTATTTAACAAGTTAAAATTACTTATTTTTTTACCACATTTTTGTATCCATTTCTGTAAACTGTTTAATAAAAAGATTGAATATATTATCTATAACTTTACTGTCACCTTACTCTCTGTCACACTCGTCTTTTCATAACTTGGAGCATTCCCCAAATGGGGATGCAACATTTTTCGCTAGTTATTCCAAAAAACTGTCATTTCATTGTCAAAATTGAATAAAAACTGCTACCTAAGTCTTCAGACACTGGATAAACAAATATGGTTCAAAGAAACATCCAAAAACAAAGTACAGTGAAACTCTCTTAATAAGTTTTCCAAGGGACCGGAAAAAAAAACTTCTTAGGCGGGAAAACCTTATAAGTGGGAAATATTAGGCCATTTGATCTTCAAGGGACTGAAAAAACCAAACTTCTTAAGATGATAGACTTCGCTTTTCGGCCCATACAAAAAGGATGCCTGGGAAAAAACACTTTTCTACATCGAAAATTGCACAAAATGAATATATTTTTTTATACTGCCTTCTCGAGGGTGAAAACTATGTCGGTATGTTTTCGAATTTTCGATGCGTTTCGTATTAACGTAAACATTCACTGTCAAACATGTACGATTTATCAAAAAATATTATTTAAGGAAAAAGTGCTGCTAACTCAACTCTCATAAAGAATTATAAAAAGCTACCGACGTAGCTTCTTCTTTCTAAAAAAAATATATTTTTTAAAATTTCAATTTCGTGAAAGTTTTGGTGTAGAAAAGTGTATTCTCCATAAACCCCTTTTCGAGCGATTTCTGTAGGTAAATTTGAGCGTTGTCTCATTCGCACATTTCGCATTCGCATGTATTGTAAGTGTGCGTGAACTTATTGTGAGCGGGACAGAATGGCAGACACGGGTGTTCCGCGTGTGGTTCAAAGTCTAGCCTCTTAAGCAGGAAAACATCTTAAGCGAGAACTTCTTAAGAGGGTTTCACTGTAATCATCGTAATGCGTTTTACATTTTGATTTGGCGATAAGCTAGCATTGAAATCTGTAAAAATTTAATAATAAAAAGCGTGTTTCAACCATCTTATTTATTTTATTTGTATTTTTAACAAACATATCTCATTTTGTGAAATTATTACAATTATTGTATTCAATATTCTCAAAGTATAACAACATTTGCTTCGACTAAGTGAATGTACCATGAACCTAATACGAATACTGTTTAGTGGAAAGTATTTAAACTAAAAAGATTATCATTTAAAACATTCCATTAGACGGGGAACACTGAACAAAAAACATTTAATTGCAGACAAAAATAATTTGTTTACTTTAGTTATGTATTTAGTTACGAGACAGCTTAACTGCAGTAAATTGTGAAACTTAAAATAAAAATAAAAATGTTTAAAAAGATTTATAGAGTACAATCAGTAAGAATATGAAATTATCCACTTTACAATAACTGCTAATGATAACAACAAATATTGAGAATAATTTACAATAAATTTTCTCTTTACATAAAAAATAACCTTTGGTTTTTTTTACACCAGCCATTTTCATTTTTTGTCCATATTAAGAAATGACTGTTTTCTATTATCTTATAACTATAAAATTAACTTAAAAGTATATTTAACAAAATTATTTACAGATATGATCTAGTAAGGGTGCGGAGGTTATGAAATATGAAAACGTCAAGTCCCAACAAGATTCAATGAAAACAGTGATAAAACCAATAGTCATTTTCACAATATGTACACATACCACAAATATCCAGAACCATTCGCGACTTCCCCAACTGCCTTTATACAAAAATGTTTATTTGATCAATCATGATTTTATGTGATTATATTATTACATATGTATTTTTAAATTAATTTTAAAATGTATGTATACAAGTAACTCTTTAACCTTTATAGAACACAGCTAAATATATGGTAAGATTTATCATTTGTAAAATTTGCTTATCTTTGTCACGAAGTAAACATTTAATTTACTATCAGTTCTTGGTAAAGTTATCAGAGAAGACATATCGGTGGTTTTACCCGTACACTGTTATTCGCATTTGGTGCACAAATAATCCACGCACGCCTCCAGCGCTAAGTGCACATGTATTATGTACGCCCAATATACATGAATTGGCAGTGCGCATCGTCAGTTCAAATCATGACTTGTTTGAAAATATACATTTGCACAGAATATTAATTATTATCCCATTGGTATTATAATAATGTATAAAATTAAATTATCTCAATGAGTCCCAAGGGTGAAAGAATTACGGGTAAGAATTCCAAATACGTCAAAACTTAAACTTGGATATTAAATTGAATATATGCACCAACGAAAATGAGCCGTGTTATAAGATCTACACAAATTAAAGAGGGATTTAATTGTTCTGAATATTTGCATCATATAGTACACTCTAGTAAAAAAAATGTCTCATTTCTTTTCGATGACTTACAAACATAAAACTTATTTCTAACTTCTCAAGGCCACGCTTTCCCAAATTGCCAAAACTACTGAAAAAAAATATAGATCATAGAATCATAAATATTATGTATCTCCTCTTGCTATTTCTTAGCTTGGAGAGCATTACTTTTATGTCACAAATTTGTTAATTTGATTTTTTTTTTGCTCTGGGAAGATAAAAATGTTTTTTAATGCATTCCCGTTATAATTACCAAACACATAAAAATACAATGTCTATTCTATAATATTATGTAAACAAGCTATTGTCGTAATTTAGGTTACTGGTTCTTTACTAATACTTGGCCATGTTTTTTTTATGTGTTCTTCAAAATAAGATATTAGAATCATTATGTTTAATTTGTAAGCATGAAATCAGTGTGCGTCCACAGTGAGACGCTAGGGTGGCAGCGGGTGCCAAATATCAAACAAATGAAATTGCCACTGACAGGCCGGTCAAGAGATGGGTCTAGGCCAGATTATGCGCATAATTTTTAAATGTTTCTATCCGCTCGTTGGGGCCACACTGACAGGCCTAGCTAGCGTGCGACACACTTGCTACTGGCGGTGGAGTGAAACCAGTTTCGTATTGTCACTCAGAATTGCGCTACAAGAACTTGTGACGCACTGTGGCCAGCTACAAGCTCCCTCCATTGCGTTAGCACCCGCACAAGTTGCCAACACTTGTTTCACTGTGAACATACACTAATATGTTTTTATTTTATATATGTATTACAGTTTTTTTCTACCCCTCTGGATATAATTTTCTTTATTGAATTCTATAATGTTATCTGGCAACCAAGTATTTTGTAGCTACATCCCTTAAAAAAATCAATCAAGATATCACTCTCCCCTTTTCAAAACGAGGGATAATTTTATTATTGTACAAAAGAATCAAATATGTACAAGGAAATTGAATCATGTATGCCTTTTGGACTCTCAAACAGAAGGAATGTCTTATATGTTACAATCGTTGGAGTTCAATTAATTATTGACATTTGAATTAGTCATAATAATCAATGGAACTGTTCATCCCAGAGCTCGCAATGTTTTTTTTTATAAATACCGTAAAAGCCAATTTATAAATTTAAAATAAAACAATTTTTCAAAAATAATATATTAGGTAACTCGTTATTTAAATGCTTAATTTCTTCCCTCATTTAATGAGATTTCTTGTTGCTCACATCAGGTATAAAAACTTATAAAATTATTGGAGAAAAGTGTATTTCACAAATATGTACAGCGAGAAGCAAATCGCAGCGATGTTGTATGAATAAATAGACACTGATAATATTGGCTTTATACAGAACACATAATAATGTAAAGCATCAAATGGTTTCCAACTTGTATTGTCCGTTCACTTGGATGCAATGTCCCCAGGACCCCAGTAGGACCGTGTACGCTGGCGGTGCCGTGGCATTTTACAATCAATATCCTATGCTAAAATAATTCTATTTGGAAATTGCCAAATAATTATTACAATAAATCTATGAGGAAACATTAACAACTCTTCCTTTTCGATCACAATCTTATAATGTACATGGTTCGGGGGCCTGAAACAAATAATTCGGCAATGGCACTTCCTTCCTCTGTCTGTCTCTCTCTCTCTCATTTTATCATTATGTAGCTCAGTAATTTAGTATTCTTCTCTTTCAATACCGAGGACACAAGACCACTACCTTAAAATTCACCCAACTGAAAATTGGATATATCAATGTGTTTTTAAAAAGGTTACAAAATGAGGTATCCAGTTTGAGTTTTTCCAATGGTGTGAGTGCTAATAATGGAAAATGAATGAAAGAATGCAAGAGACAAAGCATCAAAATGGGTAGAATAATGCCGTTCATCCTTTACCCCTCCCTTGGAGACTGGTACAGAATCTGAATCTCCATCTCCGCAATAGACAGCTGTAGTCAATACACAAGTTGGTTATGGTTGTCTATCTGTGGTGCAGTTTGTCAGCGTTGAGTGTGGCGTTCCACTCGGGATCCGTGGGGTCTTCTTCAGCGGGGATGGAGCCCGACTCTTCTTCAGACTCCGAGGGCGGGTCCAGTTCCAGCAGTGGTGGGTAGCAGTTGTTGGGCACGGTGCTGCCCTCGCTGTCGGAGGCGTGCTGGTGTGAGGAGGAGGGAGCGGACGTGTGGCTGCGAGTGGAGCAGGTGGTGATGAGCAGCGGGTGATTGTCAGGCATAGCCTTCAGCATCTTGCTGTACATGTCCTCCTGGAGGGGGAACATGCGGGGCGAGTATGGCGGCACTATCTGCAATATACATTACAATATTATTATTCTTGATTCAACTAATGTTAGTATAATTTTAGTTATTTATTACATTTCTTTAGACTATTTATTGTACTATGTTATTATCAATAAAAAATCTTATCAAAAAGTTATTATCAACCAATAAAAACACAGTATAAAGCATATATGTAATACAAACTGAAAAACAGTAGAAATGAACTAAGAGAATTGTAGGTACCTAGCTACACCTGAATAAAGCATTACACAAAAACATACATCAGCAATATTAATGATTACTTAACATGGTTTTGATGAAATACATAATTCAGTTATTCAATTATATAATTAGTTTCAGCGTAGTCCAGCCCTGATGAATACGAGGCTATGTACAAAAGTAGTTATATAAATTTTTCAATCCAAAGCAAAAAATTTTTAATATTGAGCACAATAGTTTAATCTAATCACCGTCTATTCACTGCCAACTACTTTCACCAATCAAACTAACTAAATGTCACTGGCTGAATGTTATTTTTGCTCGGGGGCATACAAAGTTAAACCATCTTTTTCCATGGATCGTCAAATTAATCAATCAAATTATATGGACAATCACTATCAATTATCATTGACAGAACACAATGTTTTCTTCAACACCTTCAAAATACAGAGTCAAATTATACTATATTGATATGTACCCGCTATGTCATCAAGTATATATTTGCGGCACCGTTCGTTCCAGAGTAAAAGATACCCTCAGTATCTCCCTGGTGTAAGACCACCATTCAGAATTGAAACGTTGCTTAATAATGGCTTTAGCCGTGTTTAGTGACTAGATCTGAATATTCAGGTACTTCCCCACCTTCCTCTTCCCATCACCTTCCTCTTCCCCATCTCCTTCCCTTCCTCACTTACCTTCAGCCTCACAACATACCCCAATTGGGGGATGCCATAGTCTCACTGGCTCCAGACGGGAGCAGTTGGGACTCTTGTGAAGTATTCTCTATAAAAAAATTTTTTTTTTTAAAGTCACGTTATGAATGAATAAATTATCCAAATATGAATGATAACAAACCTCGACACTGTCCTCAGTAATGCGTCGCCTGTTAGTGATGGGATTGGTGGGCGGCGGGGCGTTGCCGACCTCGGCCAGGTGCGTCAGCAGCACGGAGCACGCTGTGGTGGGGAGCGGCGCCGGGGTGATACTGACAGCAGGAGGCGAAGGCACCCCCGCGCTGACTGCAGGGGGGGAGAGGGGGGCCGGCATGGGCGGGGTGTTGCTGCAGGAATTGGGGAGGGGGAGAGGGACTGGGTTGACGCCTGTCTCGCTGCTCATCGATGTCTCGTCAACTACCTGGAAGAGGGATATTACTATTAGAATGGCACACATTCATTAAGAAGTAATTCTCTTTCAGTTGTACACTTCTATTGTAGGTTGAGTTCACCTCAATGCAACTCAGCAGAACTGCACTCCATATTCCATTAATCTTCTGGGTGATTATCAGATGGGTAATCTTGTATTAATTTGTCACTCCTCATAATGTGACCAAGATATTGGTGATTTTTTTAATGTTTATTACTACTATATAAATTACTGTGTCATTAACATAATTACATTGTGTCATACATAATTACTGTGTGAGTAACATAATTAACATTGTGTCATTAACTTGTTGAAAACCCGCATACAAAAAAATATATTTTTTTAAAAAGACGTAAAATATTTGACAGTTCTCACCTTTCCTACGAATTCAATTCTTACATCATTTCTTTTGTGATATATTACATCAAAATAATGTAGATGAAACGAACTTCCTAATAATCACTCAAATCTATGCTTTCTAGAAGGGATTTATATCAAAAACAATGAATAAATATAGACTTCGAATATGACAGCGTTCATATTATCAAGCGGCAGCCATTTTGTCCGCTCTCTTCGGTGCCCGGCGCGTCATTGGCAATTAATTTGAATTTTTCGGGATGGCTAAATGCTATACAGTATTTTGTTATGTCAAGAACGAGAATGGCCCAAGCGATTCTGACCTTGTTCTTCATACAATTTCTGTATACATAAAGGGCAAAATCGCTTCAAAAATCCGGACCCGCCGGGGGACTGCGGCCTGCGAGAGGTTAAATCAATAAAAAATGTTAAGAAAACTTTACAAAGATGAAAACAAAGCCGACATGATTGCCAGACATTTTTTTACATTTCAAAGTTGCTATTGAAGATAAAGTCTTGCTTTGAAAAAGATCAACCCTTGGTAATATGTTCACCTCAGCAAGTCGCCATACTGTTGCTTAGCGTGCAACTCAAATTCGAGTTCTACAATTTTTTTTAAATAAGGGACTACGTTCTTAGTTGCCAGTGTAATTTAGCATCCTTATTGATTAATTGAAATGAAATTAAAACTGCATGGATTGATGACAAAAGTTCTGCATTCTTACAGTTAAAGTTAAGTAATGACAGTTATAGATACAATGTCAAATAAAAAATAGTGATGGACACTAATTGAAATGTTTTGTTTGTTTATTTATGAATTGAGGTGTTCAGCGGAAGAGTTGGCCAACTCACAAGGATTTAATCAGTGAAAACATAATGGTGTTGAACATTTCTGTCGTATCTATGATGTCTGAAAGCTGGAATTGGAAAAATAGAAAAACTGGACATCATTGATGTCACAATTTAGTTTTCAGGCATCATAGATGTGATAGGGATGTTTAGCAATGTGATGTTTTCGCTGATTTTTGTGGGCTAGGCCACTCTTCAGCTGAGTGCTCTAATTCATAAATAAACAAACAAAACATTTCAATTAGTGTTCATCACTATTTTTTATTTGAAATAAAATAATGTAAAATGAAGTTTATTGGTTACCATGGGAGTATGTGGAGGAGTCTGCGTGGGCGTGGTACGAGAGTTCTGTCGGCGCGAGTTCTTCCTCTTCTTCAGGTACTTGCCCCGCTCCTGGGCCTCGCAGCGATCGTGGCGCTCCACCACCCCGGCCTCCGATATATCCTCTGTCTGCAACACGGTGGAACATTGTAATGGCATTTATTATTAGTACAACAAACAAACAATTCACTTATATACAAAGAGAGTTCTCGATATGGACAAAAACTCGCTGAGGAAAGTGGTAGGACTATTGACGGGACACTGCCATCTCAGGAGACACATGCAGATATTGGGAGTGGAAAATACCAATATATGCAGAAATATATGGGGAGACATACAGTAGAACCAGAAGACATATCCAATGACAACACTGGTGAACTTTATTAAAGGGACTGGGTTGTTATTAAAGGTTTGAGGTAAAATGGGAGATAGCACAATGGACCTATGGCCTTAGTGCTCACGGGAATTGCTTGAAACTGAACTGAAATTAAAAAATAATAATAAAGTTTATTTATTGCTTCCTGCTTGCTGAGAGAAATTACACTTGAAACCAAAAGTTTATTTTTCATAAAATTTCTAATATTGCAATTTCTATACATTTGATTCAAATTTTTTTATTATGTTTAAAATTTTTTTGCTAATAATAATCTTTTTTGATAGTATTTAAGGTGTTTATAATTTTACAGATGACAATATTGCAGAACATACAGAAATATTGTAGACAGTCAGAAAGGCTAAAGCCAGGTGTTAATAGCACGAGTGATTCTGATTTGGTCCTCTATACAGTTTTCAAAGCTTAAAGATTAAAATCGCATTGCAAAAACCCCAGCATGGATGATATTAGAGCGCTCACATATGAGCGAGTGCCGAGCACAGTGGTAAAAATGCCGCTCACATCTGAGTGAACTCCGTCGACTGAAAACATGACCTGATTGATATGACATTTTTAACCATGTAACGAAATGTTGAGATTAGCATTCAGAATTGTTTTTGAGTTTCGGTTGGGTTACGGTTTGGATATTTTGAACAATCCACCCACCAGTGTGGATATTAGTCGCAGCAATATTTTCATGCAGCTGATCATTAGTGTGTAACATAAAATGTAAACGTTTATATTGCTTGTCCAACACGCATGTATGTCATGATACTTACATCACTCTCCTGTTCTTCATTCATTCCTATGGAGCGTTTCCTCACCAGACCGTTGTTTGGTGGTGGTTCTTCTTCAACCATTCTCCATCTAAAACAACAAAATCACAGGTCATCACAAATTTGCAAGGAAAATTAATTACTATTCAGAGATGGATTTCCAATAAGTTTGTTAATTTTTATATATTTGTTTGTCATACATATTTATATATGACAACTGAGAATCATGCAACTTCAACACCCCTTTGAAAAGTAATTAAAAACAAATTTAAAATAGCCCCTAACCTAAAGTAAACTATTTTTTCATCACTTTTAATGACTTTTCAAAGGTGCTGAAGTTGCGTGATTCTGAGTTGTCTGGACTCCCATTTTTATTAATTGTGCAATATTACTTTGCAGGTGGAACAAATTTCAAAATAACGCAAAAATGTAAGTTAATTTATTTGTTATTTATCAAAAGGAGGTATGTAAATAATTTTAAAAATGTAATTTCTGCTTACTTTGGTGTTAATATTTCTTTGTACTGTAATATTTCTAATTTGGTGTTGGCAGCAATGCTGTGTGGGATCACAATATTGTCTATGTCGTAGGAGCTGTTTAATCTGGAACGGTCTCTTTCCCTTATTCTGTATCTGGTAACAATAAACATCACGGTTAGTACATCATGCTCTTGGGACAACACGGTTCTATTTGACATTTTGTTAGCTCATTGTACATTTGGGACAAGGTTCTATCTGACGTTTTGTTAGTACATTGTACTTTTAGGACAACAAGGTTCAATCCGACATTTTGTTAGTATATCGTACTTTTAGGACAACAAGGTTCTATCCGACATTTTGTTAGTACATCGTACTTTTGGGACAACAAAGTTCTTTGTGATATTTTGGCCAAAACTTTTTATGCACAAAATTTCTTAAAATGCCTATCTAAAACATGCTGTGTAAGTTTGCAGATAATTATGCAACAAAGTTAATAATAAGGTTCCATTTGCAATTTAAGAGGAATGTAGTTCTATTTAAAAAATATATTTTTTTTATCTTAGAACAAGATTTTATTTGCAAAATTTACGGGCAACTTAATTCTATCTGCCGTAGATAAAATATTTTGGAACAACCTGGTTCCATTCACAATGTACTTCGTCGAATGCTTGAAACTGAGAAAATAAATGAAAAATAACATTTACAAAAAGTGAATACGCAGAACATATTCTAGTTGAATTATCTTTAGGTTTAAGACTATCTATATTGTAAAGAACAAGGCATTTATTAATAACTCAGGTTTTGGGCATACGTCATTCCTACGTTAAATTGTCATGAAAACAAGCTTATGTGCCCAAGCGGTTAAAAAAAAAAAACTAATTTAAATAATCGGATAGAGCAAACTTGCTGATGGTTTTTTTTTTGCTTAGTTATTTGACTTATGCCACCTGTTTTTTTTTTTTTTTTGCATGAAATGTTTTTAAACAAAAAGAAAATCCAATTACAATACATTCTTCATATTCATTTTTTCATAACTTTCAAGTGTAACTAGTCCCATCGAGAGCTTGAACTAACGTCATCGAAATTCGTCTTCTTCCTTTCCACGCGTCTTGTTTGAAAACGAAAAAGCCAGAAGTTAGTCACTAGAATGATGTCGTCACGTACAATCTCTCAATGGGACTGGTATAGTATTTTATTTGGGATTCAAACTTTAACCCTTAAAAAAATTGGCGTATTTTGTCTGAGGCTAAAAATATTTCCGCTTTGCAATAAAATCCAAATAAATGGAACATTTGTTAACGTATTCGAAAACTAAAATCTGTTTTCGGAAAGTGATGAAATAGGCTTTCAAATTTCTATATTGAAAATTACTATGTATTTTTTTTAATAATTTTTTTTTTTGCGAAAACTTCAAAAAGTGTTCAAAATGTTTCACTTTACTTTTTTTTATAACTAAAATTACTGATAATGAAAAAAAAAATAAAACACATACTTATTTCATTAGATAAATGAATTATAAACCTTACTGTCACCTCACTTTTTTTTGTTTCATGTAAAAAAAAATCTTAAAAAATTCACAAAGTTCCATAATTTTTTTTTCAAATTGCTATCGGAAACTTTGGTTTCAGAAAGGGGTAAATTTTTTTTTTTTTGTGGTTTTCTTTTAGATTTGAATATATAGTTTGTTGTATTCTCTTTCCAATACCGTTTAGATCACATTTCTGACTATGATAGTAGGGGAGAAACAACGATTTCTGTGAGACCTATGTGAGCTGGGACAAATATGGTCTCCTGTGATTAAATTCCTCAACATATCAGCTTCATAGAAATGGCAAAGTTTCAAAAATATTTATTTAGTTAATATGAACAATATAATTATTTAAAAGAAATAAGAATTGTGGTACTCTACTATTTAAGGTCAACATCCCAACCTTCCTCTCTCCCATCTCCCTCACAACATTCCCCAATTGGGGTTGCCATAGTCCCACTACAAGCAGTTGGTCTTAGCGGTCTAGTCTGGCGTTAAAAAAATATTTAGTTACTAAGGCTCTTCCCTAATCTAAGAAAACTATGTACAACATCGAAGTAAACTTATTTAGGTATACCCGGGTCAGTTTTTCATCAACATGACAAATCAACCCATCGAATGCTAACAAAATTCTGAAGATGATAATGTACAAACCAATCCAATCCAAAATTATGAATTAGAAACCACAAAAACAATGCATGTGAATAATATAATAACCAACAGCAGCCCTTGCCTTCTAGCTAGCAGCCCACGACTGTTCAAGATACATATTTTTTTTAAATATCCGATATGTGCAGGGTTGAGATGATTTAACCCCTAAAAAAATTGGCGTATTTTGTCAGAGGCTAAAAATATTCCCGCTTTGTAATAAAATCCAAATCAATGGAACATTTGTTAACGTATTCGAAAACTAAAAACTGTTTTCGAAAGGTGATGAAATAGGCTTTCAAATTTCTATATTAAAAATTACTATGTATTTTTTTAAATTTAATTTTTTTTGCGAAAACTTTAAAAAGTTTTAAAAAAGGCTCACTTTACTTTTTTTTTTTACTAAAATTACTGATAATGAAAAAAATAAAACACATACTTATTTCATTAGATAAATGAATTAGAAACCTTACTGTCACCTCACTTTTTTTCTTTTCATGTAAAAAAATCTTAAAAAATTCACAAAGTTCCATAATTTTTTTTCAAATTGCTATCGGAAACTTTGGTTTCAGAAAGGGGTAAATTTTAATTTTTTTGTGGTTTTCTTTTAGATTTGAATATATAGTTTGTTGTATTCTCTTTCCAATACCGTTTAGATCACATTTGTGACTATGATAGTAAGGGGAAAACAACGATTTCTGTGAGACCTATGTGAGCTGGGACAAATATGTTCTGGGACAAATATGGGTTAAAACCGTGTGATTTAACCTCTTGCAGGCCGCAGTCCCCCGGCGGGTCCGGATTTTTGAAGCGATTTTGCCCCTTATGTATAAAGAAATTGTATGAAGAACAAGGTTAGGATCGGTCGGATAGGAAAGGTCAGAATCGCTTGGGCCATTCTCGTTCTTGACATAACGAAATACTGGATAGCATTTAGCCACTCCAAATAATTCAAATTAATTGCCAATGACGCGCCAGACACCAAAGATGGCGGACAAAATGGCTGCCGCTTGATAATATGAACGCTGTCATATTCGAAGTCTATATTTATTCATTGTTTTTTTTAATAAATCCACTGTGGAAAGCATAGATTTGAGTGATTATTAGGAAGTTTGTTTTATCTACATTATTTTGATGTAATTTTTGTAATATATCACAAAAGAAATGTTATAAAAATTGAATTCGTAAGAAAGGTGAGAACTGTCAAATATTTTACGTCGTATTGAAAATTTTTTTTTTTTCTATGCCGGCTTTCAACAGGTTAAGGTCCAATGGAATATTCTAGGAAATAATATGTCTTCGGTACTGTGGGTAAATCATTTATACTTCTAGGAAATAGATTAAATTAACATTAAACAAGGCTTTTTAAAAATAAATATTTCTGGTCAGAATAATAATTATTCTCCGAAAAACAATTAGGTATAATTTCCAATTGCCGTAATTTCCGTGAATTAGGTTCATTATCAATTGAAGTTTGTTATTCATAGCATTCTTAAATAAAAGCTAATAATTATTAGCATTACCCTTCGTCTAGTTTTAAAATATATACATTTTGATAACCTTCAGTATTTTAATAACAATGATATATAACAAAATAAGTTTTATGTAACCGACTTCAACACGCGTCGGCTTCGAATTCTGAATTGTGAAATAATCTTTTTTTTTAACCTTTTGAAAGCCAGCATAGGAAAAATATATTTTTGCAAAACGGCGTAAAAAATTTGACATTTCTCACCTTTCTTACGAACTCAATTTTTATAACATTTCTTTTGCGATATATGTATTACACAAAAATAACATGAAAATAATGTAGATAAAACGATCTTCCTAATAATCACTCAAATCTATGCTTTTCACAATGGATTTATATCAAAAACAATGAAAATATATATAGACTACGATTCTGTTCATATTATCACGCGGCGGCCGTTTTGTCGGCCATCTTTGATGCCCGCCGCGTCATTGTGAATAATTTAAAATTATTCAGAGAGGCTAAACGCTATGCAGTATTTCGTTACATCAAGAACGAGAATGGCCCAAGCGATTCTGACCTTGTTCTTGATACAATTTCTTTAAACATAAGGGACAAAATCGATGGTACACCGGAGTACATACGGCCAATGAATGGTTAATAAAAGCCTAAAATGAAACACGCTGTATGAAAGTTTTGCATCTGTGCGAGTACCGTGATGAAACCAACATAACTTGCTAGACCTATAACTCTTTTCAAATTTGACACAATGATATTGAAATAATGATAAGCATTGTCACTGAGATCCGCCATCATAGAAGAGAACGAGAAAGGAAAAGAGAAAGAATGGGGGTACTATCTGGTAGCAAGGGCATGTATTTCATAGAGGATCTACAAGTCTAACTGTGCATGCCAGAAGTAAAAAAAACTGAAATTAATGAAAAAGTATTTTAATTAATGAAGCAAAACTCAATCTAAATCTGAAACAGAAAAATCGGGTCACATCTGGGATTCGAACCCAGGACCTTCGGCTGTCCGAGATGCTCTATCCACTGAGCTAATGTGTCCCTCTCCGATTCGGTCATATTTAACTCTATCATACTTCGACTGAGAACTACCAACATTATCTTCATTTTCTTAACGCATATTTTATTAGCTGCTATCTTTATGTATGATGACAAGATTCAACTCGAACTAAATGCCATCTAGATAGTGTCGGGATAAATTATCCATTTTATTTAATATGCGACATCTATTGACTTATTTTTATGATGAATTTTTACTTAATAGGTAAAACCTCAGAAAAGGATCAGGTCACATCTTTTTTCTGTTTGAGATTTAGTTTCACTAATATCGTCTTCATTAATTAAAATGTTATAATTTGAGGTATAAAACTGAAATTAATGAAGAAAAAGTGTTTATTTATCCAAAGGAATCATTCGATAAAATAGCACCATGTTTCATAAATTTTCCATTTTTTTTTCTTGGGACACGCACAGCTTTGCAGCTTGAATGTCCCTGATTCCAGTCAGTTGCAATTATTACTACACATTGTTTAGGAACAAATATGGTTACTATATAACTATTACTCTATATCTAATTCAATTTATAATGGCATTGAGATGTAATGGTATTCGACCAATCCGTTGTAACCTCCCCGTCTTTCTCATAAACGAAAGATCCTTACAACAGAGTTCTCAATGGCAGGATCATATCAGAATATGATCATCTGTCAACCCCATTCGCCATTATCAAGCCTCCTCTTTCCGTGCCAAGTGTACGGTGCCTTGCATTGTTGGCTGTGATGGCCTTGTGTTTGTCAGGTGGAGGTATGGCGGTACGGAGACGTTGGTGGTCGGTACCTGTGATGGTCGGCAGAGTCAGGAACGGGACTGCTGCCCCCGCTGGGCATGTCCTCGCGGTCGGGATCCTGCATGGAGCTGCGGCGCCCCCGCGATAGCTCCAGCCCGCGCCCCCGCTTGTGTCCTACAACACACACATCACACACCATTACATCACAACCATTAACCCAACAACACACTCACCGCACTAACACTGGCCATTCAAACTTTATAGAGGCATCTCATATCCCACAAAGAGCCCATTTGAAATATTTTTTAGGTTTATTGTGAACATTCATTCGACACACTAAGTCAGTCAATGTGAAATGAAAAGATTAACAACAAAAAAATATAATCCTAATTTTACAAAATTAGTGTCTATGCAAAATCTTCTGGAAACTTTCTACATGTATCGTAAGCAACTTTGGTGATTAAAAAAATTATTATAAAAATATTCGCCAGATCGACAAGATAATGCAAAGCCAAATGCAAGCACAACATTGATAATTTTATGCACTCCAAAACATTAGAAAATTCGCAGACACTCAATAGTTACTGCTAGTGATATTGAGCATACGCGGGCGGCCCATCACAGCTATTTCAATGTTGAATTTAAATTCAAGAGATTGAGAATGTTGGACAAGAACAATTTGTAATAATTATACTATCATGAATGCATGTATCTATTTACTATGTAACACGTACTAAGCATGGCATATCTTATCGCATTCCTTCGCTCTTATATGTATATTTTTAGCATTCCCGAAAGGTGAATTTGGTTGAAAGGAACTTACGTTGATTAATCTTAAATACGGGACAAAATTAATGTCCGTGCATTAAATAAACTCACTATTGTATTTTCTCTTTTTATGAAGTGATATCTTGTTGGGCAAAGAGGTGTTGACTTTGATGGAAGATGGCATCTTGGCTGATAAGCTCTTAATGGACTTTACGGAGCCCCGCGAGCTCTTCTGCTGCCAGTTGGGGTCCTTCATCAGAGCCGAGTAATGGATGCTTGATGACACGTCTGGAATAAACACAACAGAAAGTTAATGACAGTGACTTTCATCCATGATGAGTGCCTCTATACTAAATTCAAAAAGATATGTTAACCCGTATGGGACGGCAAGAAATTTCAATAAATTTAGATTTTTTTGTTAACCTTATCCTGTGCCGTAAGCTCGCGGTACAAGTTTTTAATTATCTTTTTTTTAAATGCGATTTTAACCCTTATGTATAAAGAAACTGTACGAAGAACAAGGTCAGAATCACTTGGGCCATTCTTGTTCTTTACTTAGCTAATACCGGCATGAGCCCTAGCTACTCGGAATAATTTGTAATAAAATATCTATGACATGGTAGAGTCCCTTTCAGACTGTAGTAAATATGTGCATATAAATATTTAACATTTTCAAAGAAGTATCGCTGTCATTACTTCTTGGAAAACACCTTTGGATTGTTTTTTTTCACTTAGGGTGTCTATTCAGGTTTGTATAGAAATAAAAAAATTTGTTCACTTTCGTATGAATATATTTTTTTTACAATTCTTTGCCGAATGGGAAAATTTTTATATATTTTTTTGTTAAAGTTAGCTATTCTGCGAAAACGTAACGATATTATCATGTAATATGTATATTTTCTTTGTTTCAATGTGGATGTGTGTTTCAGGCTGATAATTATTGCTTATAATAATGACACATTTAACTGAACATACTTTTTTAGTATCATTTAACCTCTAGGAGCCAGAGCACTGCAATTGCAGTATTGATCTTATTTATTCATTTTGTCTTCGGATATTACCTCTATTAGATTAGTTGAAGTATGGTATTGTCTGCGAGTTGGCTTTAACCTGTCACACGCAGGCGTATTTGGAAAAACCGTGCGGAAATTACCTTCATGACTTTTGGTCAAATATCCGTTGAAAAACAAGGAATTGTCTTTTTGCGATTGTTTTATGTTTATCAGATAATGTATCTTATTATTCATATGTATTACATGATAATATCCGCCGACAGGACTCGAACCCGCACCCTTCTGATGTCCGGTCAGGTGCTCTTAATCCACTGAGCTACGGCAGGTTACCTCTTATCAGAAGGGCGCGGGTTCGAGTCCCGTCGGCGGCATGTATCTTTTCTCGGGAGATTGTTTCAATGTGGATGAGTGTTTCAGGCTAATAATTATTGCTTATAATAATTGTTACTCTTTGTGCTATGCATAAAATCTTGTCTTAAACATTAGTTTATCATATAAAGTAATAAATGTGTCATGTTCAATACAATTTAATCATCTGCTATCCTCAACTCTTCCATCATTTGATTTTTAATAAAATGTCAAATTATTGATAAACTCATCATAGCCATTCATTTTGAAAGAAAAAGTAATAACAATTTTTTGGAGAAACATAGTTTGATATTAGATTAGCCGCAGTGCCAGTCTGTGACTTTTCATTTACCTCTGACATCAGACAAAACGACATGGAAAGCCGGGTCCACCAGGGCGATGCGCTCCTTTCTGGAGAGGGTGGAGGGGGGAGGGAGGGGATGCATGGGCATGGCCCGCCCCGTGCAAACGGCACATCCGGACAGCGGCCACTGGCAAATACACCTGCAAAATAATACAACAAATATTTCATTAAAAAAACTGATACCAGATTATTAATTCACAGATGCATACATTCGCTTTGAAATAAAATAATAGTCATATTTTTATAAGAAAAACTCTCTTTTTAACTTTTGTAGGTTATTCCCATCAATGTAATACATCATTGAAGAAGAAGATAACAATAATAATCTAATTTTTTAAAATATGAAAATGAACAAGACACAGAAAAATAATAAAAGATAACGGTCGCAACTGGGACTCGAACCCAGAACCTTACGTCTTACCGGGACATACACCTCTACCAATGGGCTACTGCGATCTACTATGAGACTGTCGTAATTGTCAACTTCATATTTCAAATTTCAGAATTAACAATATTATCTTCGTCTAATGTTTTTTTTTTTTCCATATAATTGGCAGCTACCTTTATTATTGGAAACAAGTATTCAAAGAATGTATTTGTTACCTAGATAGTGTTTTTTTTTTTCATTTTCATATTTTTTTAAATTAGAATATTATTGTTATCTTCTTCTTCAATGATAAAATAATAGTATCTGTAAACCAAAGGAAAAAAGGCACTAGTCGAAAATCTTGCCTTTGAGTTATACATGGAATAGTTACAGGTGTGACTCTTGAATGTCAGAAGACAGTTACGATGTCAAGGCCATATTTCACAGAAAATATCAGAGCATTCTGAGAAGCTAGAGTGCTCTAATACAAAGCAAAGTCTGAAATGATATTGGCGCAAGCGATTCTGACCTTGTCCTTGTACAGTTTCTTTATACATAAGGGTTAAAATCGCATTTTATTTTTTAATCTGACAGCTGTCGCCCACCCGCCGGCGGGCTTACGAAAAACGAGAGGTTAATGTGAAATTTTATTGAAACAATGGTCATATTTCACGATTAATTATTTGAATAAGATGTAGTGAAGATAAAATTTTTTTTTTATTCAAAATAGAAATAATACAAGCAATACAACGTTTGTGAAGATTTTTAAAACACTGAGGGCATAATGTTTTAATAAGAAAATCGTATTGCTAAAGATTCTTAGTTGAAACCAGGATTTACAAATATCGACTTTACTCAGAAAAATAAATTATTCGAAGAACAATGTCAGATCTGCTAAAAATTGATATTCTTTCTGTTGGCTTATTTTGTTATGTTTGCAAAAACAGTAAAATGCTTAAACGAAACTTCAAAACAGCTGTACGGCAAAACAACAAAATCGCACATCGGACATTCGAACGATGAGTGACCGTTAAAACTTGTTAAATAATGTATAAATAAAAACTTTAGTGCAAACCAGTTTATTACCATTTTGTATCTGGAATAAACTAAATACGTGAACATAAACATTGAACGATGAACATTGAGGCAGTGAAAATGTTATCAGCAAGAAAGCATTGTTAGAAGCAGCCCGCAGTAGTTACAGAATGACATTTTCCCTTACAAATCTTTCTCCATACCGCATGCAATGAATGCTTGTTTATGTGAATGAATATTTCCTCGCTTGCATCTCAAAGGAACCAGCAACAAGTTCAGTACTTAGCCAAACAAGCTTCAGAACTTTGAACTCACATGTAAAAAAAATTCGCAAGCGAATATCCCTTTATCACTGTGATGATACGAGAATGAGTTTGGCTTTGAAAAAATCCTGACAGAAAATAAATCTAATTTGGGGAATGGAACCAATGTCGATGGCTTGCGGGAGTTGCTTATCAGTCCTGTTCAGGTGCAATTGGAGCAGTCGGATGCCAACTTGCCAAAGCGCCAAGGAGTCAAGGCACTGATAATTATTTATTTTTTTAATATGAATACCACACAAGAGTCCCATTGATCCCATCTGGAGCCAATGAAATTATGGCATCCCCAGTTGTGATATGTTGTAAGGCTGAAGGTAGCGGGGAGGGGAAAGAAATGGATAAGAGGAAGGTGGGGAAGTATCTGGGTATTCAGATCTGGTGACCAAACACGGCTAAAACCATTTTAAGCAACTAAGCAACAAAAACAAATGAGATGAGGCGATCCAATCTCATATGCACTAGCTGTAAAAAGTGACTGCATGGACTTTGCGCAGGAAAACACAATTGTGAAGTGAAATAATCTTATATTTTTTAATAATTTTTGTAGTTGGGCCCTTGCTCCAAATAATGTTGTATCCAACAAAACATCAATGTTGAGTTATTGATGGAATAATGTTGGGTATATTTACACATCTTTAAGATGGGTTATGGTAATCAAAATTTTTTTAGGCCTGTGGCAGCATTTTCAATGTCAGTTTGTGGAAGAATTTTGTATAAAGCCGTTTATCGAAATCATGGAGTTTGGTTTAATTCATGGGAATAAATGGAGAAAAATGGCTTCAACTAGATACACTTCAACAAAGAATGCATAAAATTAGAATTCGTCCAGAAAATATTGTAAGGCTGCTTTTTAGCCATTGAAACGTTTTGTGGAATAATGTTGTACTAGCAGTTAAAAACCCGCTCCGCGGGTTTTTGCTGCTAGGCCCTGCGGGCGGCTTTTATTCGGGCTTCGCCCAATTTCGCCAAGTGTTGGTGACCATCTATAAGGCTCCGCCCTTATGCAAAAATAACAACTGTGAATATAAAACTACAAAACACTTACATTTAATATGTGGATATATAACAGTAGACATTCTGTATAAAACTACAAAACACTTACATTTAATATGTGGATATATAACAGTAGACATTCTGTATTATAAGACCGCGGACAGTGAGTAGAATTTCGGAAAAGAATCAACTCAGCATACCTAAATCTCGTTCATCCACGTCAATGACAAAAAAAGAAAATTGATAATAATAAAAATATTTATTCATCAATAGATTTATTACAACATTACACATTTTGTTGTTAATCATTGATTCTATTAGCGTAAAGGTCACTGTTCAGCTACAATTCAGGATTTCTCCTGGAATGCAGTTGGTTTTCAGCAGTGCCTCCAGTATAAAACAGAAAATAAAATAAAATAAATTAATCAAAATAAAATAAATACAATTAAATTAAATTACATAAAAATAATTAAATCAAATCTCTAATTCAATACACACAATACAATATATAAAAAAACCATAAATTAATAATGTAAATCGGCATTCAAATTAAAGGCAATAATCTTAATATTAAAACTCAAAAAAATAATAAAATCAATTCGAATAAAATATTCTCAATTAAAACTCAAAATAAAATCGTCAAGTATAAAATATAGTCAAAATAAATAATGTAGTAATCAAATCAAATCAAAAACAAAAACACGAATAATAAATTGTATCTTCTTAGTAATGAATGAAAGAGACAAATGTTTCTTCCCAATACCATTTATTGGATAATCAACACCCTTGCCATAGGTAACTCTAAGTGGTTCGCTACGTTTAGTGACTTAGCAGGGGTGCCCAGGTTCATAGGGTAAGGTTTGTCTATATTTTGGCGGCACATGCGTTTGCCCTCTACTGCGTGGCGGTTCGTATTGGTAGAGACTGGTTGATTTATTTTATTTTATTTATTTGCGTTATAAACAGTCTATACATTTATATATGACAGTGAATAATATGTTTATGTCATTGACCAATAAAATAACGACATTTAAATATAGGACCATAATTAAAAAAAAATATGCAACAATATACCTAATACAAACAATTCTGATTAAGCGCATCTTCAATTTACAAAGTGATACATAAAATATATACACATTTCTAAGGTTTACACTTAAATTTTAAAGGATATCAATAATATCTTTGAGGAAAAGATTTCATTAAAATACAAACTACTAAAAGTAAAAGAGAAAATGTGAGGAATTAATAAAAAAAAAAAAAAATATAAATCAATGAAATTAAGTTTTTGGTTAAACATATGGCATTCGATGGAATGTCATTTTTTTATGAATGTTGTGAATTTAGCAAGGTTCATGTTAAACACATCGATGTTTGGGCATAATCTATTAAATGTGCTACAGCTTCTTCTTATAAATACATTTTCAAGGTAATTCGTTTTGCTCTTAGGAATATAAAAGGTATCCATAGATCGAGTAACTCTTTTTGGACATCTAAAATGAATATTTTGTAGTAAGTATGGGCTGTCAATATAGTTATGAATTATCTTATAGAGCATTAATAGGTCTCTGGTGTCTCGGCGTTGATCAAGAGATTTAAGGTTTACGGGGACATAGTTTACATAATTTCGTACGCGAAAAGAGACATAATTGACAAACTTTTTCTGAACTCTTTCTAGATTTGCTTTATACGTAGAACAATGGGGGTTCCACACAGTTGAAGCGTACTCTAGGTGGCTTCTGACATAGGATATGTAGAGAATTTTAAATGTTTGTGGATTTTTGAAAGCTGAACTTACTCTTAGTATAAATCCCAACATTTTCAAAGCCTTCGACGTGATATGCTCGACGTGAGATTGAAAAAGAAGCTTACTGTCTAATAGAACTCCAAGATCCCTTACTACATTTACCCTGTTTAAAATATTGTTCTTAATTGTGTATGGATACAATACTGTGTGTTTCTTTCGAGAATAAGATATGACGCTACAATTTATCTGCATTCAAAAGGAGGCGATTTTCTAGACAATACACATTAACCAGAGAGTCCAGGTCATTCTGGAGCTCTATACAATCCATCTCAGACTTAATGATTTTGACAATCTTTTTGTCGTCCGCATATAGGTACAACTGAGAGTTGCGGATAATTTTGTTAACATCATTCATAAAAATATTAAATAAGAGGGGACCAAGGTGAGATCCTTGGGGAACTCCCGAGGTTACGGGGACGAAACTAGAGCAGAACCCTTGTACAGTTACAGCTTGCGTACGATTGTTGAGATAAGAGGCAAACCACCGAAGGAGGTCACCGTGTATACCCATTGCTTCGACTTTCTCTATCAAGATGCTGTGTGGGATTTTATCAAAGGCTTTGGAGTAGTCTGTGTAGACTACATCGACTTGATATCCATTATCCATAGCAACAAGGACTGTATCAACAAACTCACATAGATTGGTTTCTGTTGATTTTTTGGTGACAAAGCCGTGTTGATTTGAAATGATGTGTGGTCGTATACATGGAAAAATGATGTCAAAAACAATTTTTTCAAAAAGTTTACCCATTACATTTAACTTAGAGATCGGTCTGTAATTTTCAATATTGTGCTTGTCTCCTTTTTTGAATATTGGCACAATATATGAACTTTTCCATTCCTGTGGAAAACTGCCAGAAGATAATGAAGTTTTGAATATTTGACTTAGCGGATAACATAAAACATTAGCGCAATTCTTTAAAAAATACAGGGTGTATACCATCAGGCCCACTGCCTTTGGTAGGGTCTAATGATTTAAGATATTTACAAACTAGTTGAGTGTCTATATTAACATTATTAAGATTGAGAGTTGAGGTGTTTGGATTATATATTCGAGTTGTAGCCGAGGTAGACGGGGTGGGGATTCGAAGGAGGATTGGAAGTGCATGTTAAATAAGTTACTTATATCTTCCCCACCCGATACATGCTGAGAGTTAAGAAACATATTGTTAGGAATTTCAGAGTTTTTTTTGCTTGGATTTAACAAAGGTCCAAAAGTGTTTCGGGATCAGTATTAATATTAATTTCAGCCATATTAATGTAATTATCATAGCACACTTTCTCCATACACTTTTGTCGTTCTCGGAGAAGAGAGAAAATTTGATAGTCGGAGTTACGGTTATAAATTTTGTATTTTTTGTGAAATTTAAGTTTATCTTTAATAACTTTTTTAATGCGGTACTGTACCATGGAGGGTACCTTGAGTCTATGTTAATTGATGGAGACATTTTACCTCTTCAACAGGACTCTCTCGACCCATCGCCTTGTAGCGCAGTGGGAGAGATGCATTATACGTCCGTCACTCCCTGGACACATCGACCCCCAGATTCCTACTCACCCTTCATATTTTTTCCTTCCCAGAACTTCCTCTCCTTATTTTCTCTAAAAAGAACATCCACACAGCATCCCCAACGATAACATAGGCCTCGAGGGGAAATTGTTTTCCTCAGGGTCTCCTGTGTGGAGCTAATGTTAAAAAAAAATACCTCTGAAATAGTGTTGGGTAGGACACGATATCAGGGTGAGTTTGTATGAGGTACTCAAATACTGAAATGAGGTGTTGAGGTGTACCACCTCATATGAGGTGAGGTGTAGCAATATTTTCACATGGGGGGGGGGGGGGGGGTGTCTTAAAATCGGGTAAAATTAACGTTTTTGAAGCTTATTTTAAATTAACGTTGCAGGCAATGGTCCCAGCTCCCCGCTAGCGAGTATTCTAACTCAACTGATATCTTGGACGTGGGATAAATTCGATCATTAAAAACTCTAATCCAAACGCAGTAGGTAGCACCGAATTGGACAAACAAATGTACGTATTACTGTTGTCTATGTTCCTAACTGGCTCCAGACTATTGAGAGCAGTTGGGACTCTTCTCTTGTCCAGCATAAAAACTCGCCTACCACCCTCCCATCCTCACCCCCTTCCCCTTCTTATCCCCCCCTCACCCGACCCCCCTCCTCACCACTTCTTCCTCACCCCCTCCCTACTGTTCACCCCCCTCCGCACTTTTCTCCCCCCTCCTCGCCCCCTCACTTTCTCGCCCCCCCCCCCCCCCCCCCTCCTCACCACCCTCCTCACCACCCTTCTCACCACCATCCTCACAACTTTTACCCCCCCCTCCCCACTCCCCCCTCATTCCCCCTCATCGCCACCCTTCTCACCCCCCTCTCACCACCATCCTCACAACTTTTACCCCCCCCCCCCTTCCCCCTCCATCATTCCCCCTCATCACCACCCTTCTCACCCCTCCTCACCAGCATCCTCGCAACTTTCACCCCCCCCCCCTCCTCCCCCCTCCCATCATTCCCCCTCATCACCACCCTTCTCACCCCCTCCTCACCACCATCCTCGCAACTTTTAGCCCCCCCCTCCCCCATCCCCCTAAACCCCTTACCATCGCGACTCTTTCTTAGTCCCCCTCCCTTGGGAGCAGTTGGGACTCTTGTGCGGTATTCACATACTACATTTTTTTTAAATGTACGTATTTATTAACATATTAAAAAAAAAAAAATTAAAAAAAATAATCATAATAATTAGATAATTTGTAGAGCACCGTTTTTGTGAGAAAAACCCTTCAAAGGCGCTGTAATATAGTAGCTCTAGCTCGCGGATCTAATACAAATACGTCGCCTACGATGTAATGCTAGTATACTAACGACCTCACCACCTTGTAGTAATACAAAGAAAAAGAGTTGGACCACAAATAAGTCCCATACACCAACTACCTCATCACCTCATACATTTGTAGTAATACAAAAAGAGTTGGACCTCAAATAAGTCCCATACACCAACTACCTCATCACCTCATACATTTGTAGTAATACAAAAAAGAGCTGGACCTCAAATAAGTCCCATACACCAACTACCTCATCACCTCATACATTTGTAGTAATACAAAAAAGAGTTGGACCTCAAATACGTCCCATGCAATGTAGTAATACTACACCAACTACCTCACCACCTCATATTTGAAGTGGTACAAAGAAAAAGAGTTGGACCTCAAATATGTCCCATGCAATGTAGTACCAACTACCTCACCACCTCATATTTGAAGTGGTACAAAGAAAAAGAGTTGGTACAAACACATTTTGTGAGGTGACGGGACATTTTATGCCTTTGTATGGGACATTTGTAGTGCATCTTGTATGAGGTACTCAACACTAATCCCATGCAATGTAGTAATACTACACCAACTAACTCACCACCTCATGTTTGAAGTGGTACAAAGAAAAAGAGTTGGTACAAATATATTTGGTGAGGTGACGGGACATTTTACGTCTTTGTATGCGACATTTGTAGTGCATCTTGTATGAGGTACTCAACACTACTCTGAAATGATTTCTTTTTATCGAAATAAATTTGTAAAATGTATATAAACGTTCACGGAAATTAAAATATATATATATATATATAATAATAATAACATAATAATTTTACATGAAATCTAGCTAAACTTACTCTTACCAAAATATTATCAAAGTATAGGCATTTTTATAAATATATAAAAAATCTACATAGAACTTCCTCTCCTTATTTTCTCTAAAAAGAACATCCACACAGCATCCCCAACGATAACATAGGCCCCAAGGGGAAATTGTTTTCCTCAGGGGTCTCCTGTGTGGTGCTAATGTTAAAAAAAAATACCTCTGAAATGATTTCTTTTTATCGAAATAAATTTGTAAAATTTATATAAACGTTCACGGAAATTAAAATATATATATATATAATAATAATAACATAATAATTTTACATGAAATCTAGCTAAACTTACTCTTACCAAAATATTATCAAAGTAAATGCATTTTTTTAAATATATAAAAATCTACATTTGGTTGAAATAATATTATGATTTTACAAAAAACTATAAAAGCAAATCTATTCTCCTACAATGTATGTATTCAACTTTTATAATAAATCGAAGTAACCGTGACAGGAATATAGACCACGTAAATATGATCGACCATCTCCGACCATGTTCTCCGACAATCCGCTGACAGCGACTGGCGACTGCACTACTGCAGCATAAATGAACCCAACACGAAACACGACAGCAGCGCCCCTACGCCATACGGCAGTTACGCGAAATAAAGCAAAAACGTGCGGCCACAAATCACAAAAGCAGCTTAGTCCCAAACTTTAACGCACAGCGATGGAAGAGAGGGTTCAGATAAGCCGCGGCGTCAGAAATGTAATTAGAGTGGGGTTCTTAAATTCAACCGAATAGGCGTTATGATAAATCACAGCAGTAGTTTTCCCAAACTTTTACGTACAGAGATGGAATAGAGGGTTTTGGTAACCCGCGACGTCAGAGATGTCATCGAAGTGGGGATTCTCAAATTTTGCCTACGGGCATTAGAAGAATAATACTATCAGATTATCTAGAAAAGCAGTCAACCTGTCAAATTTAGATTTAAACTGAAATTTTATGAACCTGAAGGTTATGTGAAGCATTCAGAGGTTAGATGAAGAAGGTGAAAATCCAAGACTACGAACCGCTACACAAATGTATCGTAGCACTGACATTTATACAAACACTGTCTCGTACACATACTCTTCCTTTTATACCTATATTTATAGACTATTTAACAAGTATGAAGTATTTAAATTCCTGATGAATCTTTGATGAAGACCAGAAATAAAATGTCACCTGATGTCCGAGGGTTTAGCGGCCTTCCCTGCCGCGGTGTGCAGATTGTGCATCTGGAGCAGCTTTCGCTTCCGGAAGGTTGCCTTCACCAGAGGACGCACCCTGGCCGCCCCAGGGTCGCAGGAGCCGGGTAAGGGGCCACTGTAGCCGGCAGGGGTGGCGGTGGTGGCAGGGTGAGCGGGGTGCTGGATAGGGGGGGCCGCCTCCCTTGTTGGCGCGCACCTGGCGCAGCAGCTCGGCATGCTGGCGGATCTTGTGTTCCAGCTCCTGGACCTGCGCTTGCAGCCAGCCCCAGCGGGAGGCGATCCACGCTCGCTCGTGGGACCATTTCCAAAGGGCTCGCTTCCGCCTGCAATACAAAATAATTACACTTAGTTCAATTTACAACACTAGGATAATTGAATGCACCCGTAATCCATTTTGGACTACCGAATACTTTATTGAGTTTTAATGTCAGGTTGCACTGTTGGTTAGCTCACGTATGTTAAATTGTATTTCATTTCAAATATGGAATGATTCCTGTCCACATGTCTTCTAATGAGGCCAGCATAAATAACTTGCAAAAAGTAAAGCTATTATAAATTTGTATGTACATAATATATAAGAATAAATATTAATGACTAGTTAAGACAGATAGAAAATTAAAGATATTTATGAAAAACGTGACTCTACAATATATGTGTAAACAGTGCTGGAGTGAAAATGGCAATTATTGCCAATGATATCATGTTTTTTTATAAGAATAATTGTACAAGAAAAAAAGTCTACTTTTAAATATTTTTACCCTACTAAGATGTATGTATATATTTAAAGAGAACAATTTATTACATATTTTCACTAGTAACTATGTATTTGAAATAAATGATTTTGCATCTACAATAGTCATCTCAGATTCCAGTTATTAAGAGTGTAATTTAATAAACTAATATCTTTCATCGGTCCCCACGTTTTCAAAATCCTTGTTCCTATAAGAAACAACTTAATTTATGAGAGCTGACATATTTTTCATTTCCTATAGTTGTTGCTACTTGGTAAGAGATTGGTGTCAAAATAAATAAGAAGTTCAGGATTGCGTAATTGTATTTTGTATTCAATAGAATAAATAGAAAATAGTTAAATTGCTAAAATTTTATTTTGAAGGAAACAGAGAAGCATACAGCAACAACAGGAGTCTGTATCCCAGAGCATGTAATTACTAGGAATAATGATTGTAAGCAGATAACATTAGTATGAGTCAAGTTAGATGTGCAACTTGATGCAATGGAGCTGTCTGAAGTCTGAATGAACTGCAATAACTTGAATTGAAAGACTGATAAGGCAGTATGTATTCACAATAATAACTGTATTCAAAGTCTTGTATTGGTATTATGAAATAATTAACAGCTGAGAGATAACAGTGATAAAGATGTAGTAATGTGATGACCACAAATGATAAATAATAAATGCACAAAAATAGAATGGTACTCTTCTCCTACCTATTAAAAAACTAACGGCCGCTGTTTCTAACTTTTAAATCGATTCATCTGAGGCCGCGATCAGCCAAGCATTTTGTAGGGTAGCCCTCGATTTATGTTGTCCCCAAACATCTTATGTTATCTGGACTCGCCCACTTTCATAGACAATAAAATGACATCAAAGTAAGAACTTTCGAAGTTAAATTAATATTATAGAGTTAATTGTTGTATTTATTATTAATACACGTAATTTATTTTAAATATATTTATCCATAAACTGACATTTTATATTTTTTAAACAAACGTATATAAAATAAAGTGTCAGCTTGACCTAGGTACTGGACTTGACACTTGGCTTGGGCGAATATTCGAAAACGATATAGTTTTTCGCATAAATTAACCGTTTTTCGTCTCTGCTCCGCACGCATCCGAACTACTCAATCCATATTAATTAAAATGATAATTGATAAACGCAATACAACAGAAGTGAAATGAGCGCGAAACTGTGCTTCTGTCAAAGTGATATGTCATCGACCATTGTTTTAGCGGTATTTTTCTACTCTTTTGACACTTTTAAGAACTAGTCCAAAACTGAGGCGGCCAAAACGAGTTTAATCCACTAGTCCGGCTTCCTTAGGTTAAGATAAATGCTTAAGCGATACTTGTGTGTTGGAAAAAGCGTAGTTGTGCACTAATCAATTACTAAGCCAAAATTTTGGCTTAGTAATTGATTAGTAGGATTGGGAACAGCGGCCGTAAGAAAGCTTGTTTCAAGCCAAAGTTTATACCATAACCCCATAAAGATCTTTCAAATACTCTAAAGCCATTATTAAGCAACGTTTCAATTCTGAATGGTGGTCTTACACCAGGGCGATAGTGAGAGTATCTTCCACTCTGGAACGTAAAGTATATATTATTTTTATTAATTATTTGTGAAATAACACAAATTAATCAAAAAAAAAAAAATATTTGCGCTCGCCGACTTCGAACCCGCGACCTGCCGATTGGGATTCAAGAGTCTTACCACTCGACCACGGACGGCCATTGGTTCCCAGACTCCATAGTTTTTTTACTTGAATCAGTGTATGATCCATAGTATTTTTACTTGAATCAGTGTATGATCTACAAAATTATTATTTATCCCTTGACAAACTATAACGTTTACTTTATGCACAGGGAAATATTAACTGCTTCATAACAAATATGATTGGATTTTTAATTTGTGTCACCAAAAAATCATTTTAGAACCAAAACAAATCTCAAAACTCGGTATTGTATAAATATATCGACGATGGAAATACACTCATCCAAAATGTAGTTACAATATAAACACACAAATTTGTTTGAAACCACTTTATTGTGATTGACATAAATGAGTCAAAATGTAATTGTACATGGAAGTTAACATTGCCAAGCCTACTTTCAAATAATTATTATTGTCAAACACTTCTTATCGTTATATAATATTAATAACATGAAACGAAAATCTCAATCAGACAACAGTCAAATAAATACTTTATTCAAAATATTAGCTGAATTCCAGGTGTTTGCCGGCTTTACAGAGTTTCTCAAATTCAGACTTGTGACAGTGACGTTCCACTTGTTTTGAACGTCAAGTGTGCAAAATGTTTTCATAGTGAGTTGGAATAAAACTGTAGATTTGTGTAAACAAACATAGCTGCACCAGGACTGTTCATTACATACATCGGACATTGACATTTTTTTGTACCACTGCCACTTATTTTATTGAAATGGTTACAGATATGAGAAATATATTAATTTGTAATGCGTGAAAAACATTTTTTTGTAATTTATTTTAATTTTATCATACATACTAGTTGTCTATTTTAGTTCACAGTAAAATACGTGTCCCAAATTGAATACACTGAACGCGGCGGCGTTCATATTTTTCATTTAAAAAATCTTTAGGCATCGAGTTATATGTATAATATTTTGAAGTGCACATAATGACACATTTATTTTTAAAAAAAGTTATTAGGTCTTTAATTTTTATCCGGTTTTGTAACGGAGGTTACAAACCAGGACACCCGAGAAAGACATGGCACAATCAAGTGAATCAGATACTTGCGTCCGGTCATGTCAAGAATAATATATAATATATGTATGTATGAGACGATGTATGAATGTGAATGAGGCAAGGAGTGTATGCCAAGACCGACTTGTTTGGCGGTCTGTCCTCTCCACCTACCCCTGCGAAATGGCGTGATGGTTAGTTAGTTGGATTAATGGACCGGCAAAAAATCTCCGCGGACAATCCGGTTGGGAAACGCTGTTCAAGTCTGTTAGAATTATAGAGAGAAGATATCGTTGATACCTAAAATACTAAAAAGGTAAAAGGAAAAAGTTATTATTTTAAAATAATTAAATTCCACAATAAGTCATGTTGAAGTGCAAGGCCTCGGACAGACTGAACAGGCGGGTGCTTGCGCGGGGGCCTTGGGCGGAGGCCTTGCGCGGGGGCCTTGCGCGGGGGCCTTGCGCGGGGACCTTGCGCGGGGGCCTTGCGCGGGGACCTTGCGCGGGGGCCTTGCGCGGTTGCGGTAGTACGTAAAATCGCCTTGTCGCGCCTTGCCGCAGTGTGGCCACAACGGGCGTTTACATACAATTGATATTTCGCGTCCGCTGTTACTACCATTACCATCTCTGGTATTACAATAATATGACGTACTATTAAATCAGTCTGGCCGAGGCCGTAGATTGATCTAAAACCCAAAATGATCCAGGTGGACCCCCAGGGGTCCACGGGAGACTCGATGGGGGTCTACATTGGCGTGATAATTGGTCTACGTTGGAGTAAATATGGGCAGCAGGGGGTCCACTGAAACTAGTAAAATTTTGAAAGTGGTCGACGAGAAAAAAGTTTGGGAACCTCTGATCTAAAACAAAATTAAAATGAATGGTTTTGTTTTTGATGAATTCCTATTTTAGCCAAACTATTGATTTGTACCCTCGCTTGCCTCAATATAAATATCAACATTTCAAAACAAATAATATTTATTTATTTATTTATTTACACATATACGGCACAACATGTGCCATTAACATAATTGACATAACATATAAATAGTACAACAACATGAAGAATAACTAACAGTATAAATGTAAGTTAAATATAAGGAAAAAAAATGTAAATAGTAAGTAGTAAGGTAATAAGTAGTAGGAAAAGGGTAAAATATAAATGTAAAGTGAAAAATATGGTACAAAGTATAAGTATAAAGTACAAGCTTTAAATTATTAAGCAAAGATAAAAAAGTTAAAAGTTAAAAGTGAGAATAAAATAATAATAATAAAAAAAAGTTAAATGTAGAAATATAAGATATCTTTAAAGGGAACAAAGATTTAAATATAAAATATAAAAAGTAAGAAGTCCTCATATGCAATTTGATAGCCTTTACAGGGTTAGTTTAAGTTCAAAATTCATATTCCATTATTTATTAAACCGCATTTTCATTTATCTTCATTTAAGTATTGGTTAGTCAAATTTATAATACTATTATATTTATTTAATTAAATGCATACAAAATTATTGTGATTATTGTACAATGCATTTCCATTGATTTTAGATTTAGATAATAATAAATAATACGTCGCAAGCACTAGTAATAAGGACGTAGGTAATTGAATAAAACCTAACAATTACTTTCTTAGAATTTTATCGCCTTTGCGTCATTGAGAGAAGGCAGAACTATGACTCAGTGATAAAATTCTCATCAAGTGGGTTAGCCAACCGTACAAATCTCACGAAATCTTAAATAAGCTGATTTTAATTTTGACAATACAAATATTTTTAGTGTTCTCATTTTTTTCAATGACTTTCCGAATGCGTCTCCTCCGAACAAAATGTGTACACATTTTGTGGATAGTTAGATCCGGGCCGTTTTTGTTTTCCGTGACCGATAGAATAAAAAAAAACGTTTTGGCCCTGCCCTAGTATTTTAGCTTTTGTCGGAAGTTTTGTTAAACATTTTGTCGCAGGAGACACCGCTTCTGACTTAAAAAAAACACTGTTTAAGGCCCGGGAAACGCGGGGGACTTAAAAATAAATAAATAAAAAATACGTATCACATAATAAAATTACGTTTTGGAGTATAAATTGACGTATAATAAGTATGATATGGCTCAGCTGAAAATGAGTGATATTAAAGTTTAAAAATGATAATATCCGTTATCTAAGTATGCCAAATCATGCGGGAGCGATATAAAGAAACTCAATATAGCAAACAAAAGATGAAAATAAAATATTATTTTTTTGCGTTCACTTAACAGCAATTCACGGATATTACATAAAAAAAACATCTACAATAGAAAGTAAAGAGTTCGGAATCACATTGTAAATCAGTAGTAAATACGGAAATCCTCTATGAAGAGATTTTTATAAAAGCGTCAAAGTAGATTTATTTGTATGCACAACCGTCTCCGTGGGTTACCCTGTATTATTTACATTGTTCGACAAAAATGTAACAAAGGTTTAGTATAATTCGGCTGAAAAGAGAGCCGCCTTGCGTCTGGCGTTAGGTACCTCATGAATGAATTGATCTGCCAAAGCGGGACAGAGCGAGGGGCCGGCGGCAGCTCGAGGGAGACAAATTATATTTTATGCACGGTTATTGCGTAGTGAACTCTGGTTACTTCACAGAGACGACTGAGACGGGTAAGGAGAATAAAATATAGGTCGGGAAATTCTGAATACGACAAATGGAATACGATTCTCATCCGTTATGTAACAAAGAGATGTGACAATTCGGGTGACGTAAAGCTGCCCATAAACATGACCAACAAAAAAAAGCGCGAGCCGAGCTGGGAATAAGTTGAGTCCTTTTTTTATTTTTTTTATCAATGTTCGCATGCAAACTTAAATAAGTACCTACTAGTATTTTTTTGTTTGTTTTTAAGTTCGTTTTCATATTTAAATTAATTCTACAAGTTTGAATTTTATTAAGCCCGCGAAAACGCCGACTAAGAGTATAATACCGTGAGGAAGAGTTCGTGACGTCTTCTGGTCCCTAGATTGTGTGAAATATAAGGTAAAATATTTTTAAAACCGGGTCACGCTTAATATGGACGAAAAAAATAAATTTAAAAAGTTGTAGTAGTTAGATATTAACTAGTACTAATAAATTCAGTTACCGGAATTTCGAAAAAAGTGCAATTTAATGGTTATTTTTTAAATATAAAATATTTAAAAAAAATAATCGCAATTGGATGAATATTAAATGAAATAATTTCATAACGCCAGAGCTCACCTTCGCGGACATGCCCACATCAAATCCCCAGTTTCATCGCAATCGGATGAACGGTATGGCAGCGCATATAATACAAACAAAAGAAACGTTAATTTTCATTAGGCACATCAGAATAAAAAGCTCTTGTAAAACAATTTTTTGCCATTCAAAATAAGATTTTTTTTATTATTGATAAACTAATGTTTAACGGGAGGTTTTTTCAATATGGATGAGTGTTTCAAGCTAATAATTATTGCTTATATGGAGAAAAAGAACAAAACCCGCCGCGGTGCCAGTGAGAACTCCGTTGTATCCGGTTTTTCTAATACAATAATCCCAGCGAGAGGTCGTACGTACGTAGTCGATATTCTCGACGATCGTTCTCTTCATTCTCACACTCTTGTATAAAAACAAAAAAGACAAGCTAGAACCACGACGTAATGTATTACCTCTCGCTGGGACTAGTAAGCATATTATGTTGCTAATGAAAAAGAGGATAGGGTACAACGGAGCTCTCAGCGATTTGCCACTACTAGTTAAGTGGTCTACACACTATACTGCGAACAGCCCGACATTTAGCAGCTTTTAGCAGCTGGCTAAAAATCGCAGGTTGGAGGTTGCCTCCAGACGATGCTTTTTGCAGTAAGTTGGTTTCTTTTGCTCTGTGAACACGTATTCACAGCGCTCCCGAACTCGGTCACTTTCGAAATGAATTTGCGAAATGCTTAAGCCGGGTCTCTTGCTTCAACATTGTCGCCTCCTGCGACTTTTTTTAAATAAGTTTTTATTTCAGTGAAAATAAAACTAATTGTTAATCGAAATCGACAATGGTTAATCGTTAATCGACCACACATACTTAATTAATTATGGGAATAAATTCATAACAGCAAAAATAATTAAACAATATTCATTCTTTAATCCATTGAGAAAAATATTTGCCACCGCTCATTTTCCTTTTAGACCTACTCGACTCCAAACACCTTTTTATTGTAATAACTCTGGGACCACCGCAGAACAAAATGCAACAATAAATCGCTTACACACTTTTGGCAATAAATATGCTAATATCGATCACGCCGGTAATCTGGCATCATACAAAAGATGCATTAAACAAAATTTGTCTTCTAGTACCATGTAAACATAATGATCATGTAAACATAATATGCTTACCAGTACTTGCAAAACATTAATTCATTAGAAATCATAGGTACTTGTAAAATTCATCATATCGGTTAATATTTATAATCCATAATATCGACCTCTTAACTATTCTATTTTATTTTTATTTTTCATTGCTCCTATGAGGACTTTTTACTTTATATTTTATATTTAAATCATTGTACCTTTTAAAGATATCTTATATTTCTACTTTTTTTATTATTATTATTTTATTCTCACTTTTAACTTTTTTTATTTTTGCTTAATAATTTAAAGCTTGTACTTTATACTTATACTTTATACCATATTTTTCACTTTACATTTATATTTTACCCTTAACCTACTACTTATAATCTTACTACTTACTTTTTACATTTTTTTTTCCTTATATTTAACTTACAAATATACTGTTAGTCATTCTTCATGTTGTTGTACTATTTATATTGTATGTCAATTATGTTAATGGCACATGTTGTGCAGTATATGTGTAAATAAATAAATATTAAAAAACCATGTACTCCAAAGAGCGTAAGCGACATTTCTAAGGGAAAATATCTGTCAGGGTGATAGGCAAAACAGCGTAACCGCCACTATCTCCACAACTGAAGGCATTCAGATAATTGCATTATCAGTTCTATACAGGCAGTAACCAAATATCAATAATCGTAATTAACCAAAATCATTTTTTGAATCAACTAAGAAAGTTATTTAAAAAAAAACCTTCTCCTGAACACTTTGCTGTTTGTCGCTTACGCTGTTCTGCCGATTATGGGTCGATATAATATGTGGGTTCGGTTAGGTATAATACGCACTAAAATTAATATTAAAAGAGATTCCATTTTGACCAATTACACTATCGTCAGAATTTCTGCTAAAAGAAGTCAATTTCAGAAGACAAAATACTTGATACTGCTACCATGGAACATTTCAGGTTTAAAAAAATAATGTCAGATAAGGTACATACTATTACGGAAAGAACATACGAGTTCGATAATATAACATAACAGAGCATCTAATTATAATCAAATTAAAATATGAATAACAGTATATACGTCGTTAAAATATTTCAACGATAAACACGAATAGTTTTTGTAAAGTTTGTTTATAAATTATAAATTACAAACCTTTATCACGCTTTGTTATTACTTTATTAACCTTTGTTGAAGCAAAAGACCCGGCTTAATGTGCTACAGAAGTTCTGCAGATTGGTGGTTGCCACTAGACCATGCTATTTGCAGTAAGATCAGTGGCGGGTCGAGCACATTTTCGATGGCGGGGACCGTCATTTTTATGTGTAGATACTGACGTCTCACTGCCAGAAAGTAACGATACGAGACTCAATACAAATATAGGTATACCCAAATAGTAATAATATAATTTCTTACAGAAAATTTTATGAGGTACGAAGATAAGTCACGCACCTAACCAGAACCATCAAATAGGGTGCGTAAATAAATATTAAGTTTAAATAAAAATAAACACTTGTTCACAACCAAAAAATCGTGGTTTAAACAAAACAAGTGTTTTATTTATATATGTCAAACCACAAAGTGATTGCTTTCTACAATTATGTAAATATGAAGTTTAATAAAAATAGCACAAGACAAATTGTACTTCGGTTTGAGGTGTTTTAACCACGAGAACGGCGCTATAGAAATAATCCGATCAATCGATATCAATATTATTATTTTACTAAAACGTCATATGCAATAAATTATTATTATGCTACAAGGAAGGAAGGAGAGAAATTAAAAATTACTTAACCGAAGTAATTTTTTAGATTATATTTCTGCAATTACTTTTATGTTCAGAACGCATTCATTATTTTTGTGAACACAAAGAATTGTCAATTTTTTTCTTGTTAGGTTTCAGGAATAGTGTAGAGTATATGTAATAGTAGTTTATTTATTTCATTTCTACGGTATAAATATACCATTAACATTAAACGTTTATAAGTAGGGACTGTCCCCATGGTCCCCTTGTGAAGAAACGCCACTGAGTAAGTTGATTTCTCGGGCGCTGTGATCACGTGTACGGACCATGTCGTTCTGGCTGCAAACAGCCAGAATCCGTCTGCGGCAGCACCAATTCGGACGCCGCAGTAGTAAAATAATAATACTCTGCGCGCAAATGCGGCAGAAAGTGGAAACAATCGCTCCGGCAGTAAAGAAATAATAATACGGCAGACGAATAATAACAATTCGGCAGCCGGTTTTGCCTACTAACGATGCGATTTCTAGCCATCTGCAAAAAGCCGGCTGTTCGCAGTACCGTGTGTAGTGGCCATTACTCTAAGGCCATTACGCAGGATCAGTATGGTCCTACCCAGTGACGTGCTGAGTTTTTAATCAGAGTAGGCAGTAGAAAAAACAGCGAATTAAGTGGTATCAAAAAACTTAACAAAGACAGCTGCTGGCTTTAGTCGATGTTGGTCAGGATTACCTAAGCCCCAATAACCCAAATAACCCCTCTGCATTTATTCATATTACAAATTACAAGCCAATTATCGAACTTATAAAATTTTCACATTTTTCCAACGTATTGCACGAAAGAAAGCTAACATAATATCGACGTTGCATATAGAATATGAACCATGTGAGACTGAGTACATTCTGAGTAAATCGATAAATAACGAAACGGAAAATAACAATTCTATTTATGGAAAAAGTAGGAAAAATATATTTCGTTCATCATCTTTATATATAAAAAATCTCGCGTCACGATGTTAGTACAAGGTAAACTCCAAAATTACTTAACCGATTTTGATTAATTTGGTTTACTGTGTGCAATTTGGTCCAACTTAAAAGGTAGGATAGTTTTTATCCGAAAACATCCCAACGGCTCTATTAGAATAACAGCAATAACCTTGCGGAGGCAGCAAGTTACCTGGCCATTTTTTCTTAGATTACCTGTCAGATATTTTAAGTAAATTATATCCTCTCGATGAATAGGGAGAGAGGAGCTAAGGTGCGGTCACCTAGGACCCCAGGCTTTATTCTGATTGAATTTTTTACTGATCAATTTATTTACGATCAGGAATTCATCGACACCATCATCATCTTCTATAATATTCATCATGATTAGTAATCGATTTTGAAACGCGAAATTTCGTAGCTAGCGTTGAAACAGACGGCCCCTAGCGATTCACGTGTAGATGGTATACATAATAATATAAATGCAGGAATTACCGTGTTACCTATATTCTGAATGATTGTCTATCACAAGGGTGAAATGTAATACCCACTGAACGTAGACATCATCATCTTCTATAATATTTATCATGATTTCGAAATTTCGTAGCTTCCTCCAACAGAGCTGAACATAACTGTCAAATATGCCGAATGGTCTTATTTAAAAAATTCAAAATGTTTATCTTTTGCTGATTGTTGTCTAGGGATATACTAGTACTGTAACTGTAGGGTAACTGTCTGCTTTCGGAAAGAAAAAACAAAAATTAAAAATAACGTAAAACAAGCAGTCAAATTGATAAAACGCATTTTGGTGAAATTTAACTTTAGTAACTGCTTGTTGAAACAGACGGCCCCTGAAAAATAAAGTACAAGATACCTATATGTGTATAGAAAGCCGCGAACTTCTCTGCGAACTGACTTAACTATTGAAGAGACAGTAAGCAAGCTCTAGTGCAGAGGTGAGCGACTTGGCCATTAAAATATATTTTTTAAATTGCAGTAAAAAATATTCAACGAAAGAACGGCTGGAAAAACATAAACAATTAAGAAAAGGATTTTAAAAATGTGCCATCTAAGTGGCATTATTTATTTTTTAAGATTGCTTTCCGAGTTCAGTGCTCCGAATTATTATGTGAACAAAAACAATCTTAACCATCTACTCTTAAATAAACAAGATCCGAGAAATCTGAAAGCAATAAATATTAATTTAGTTTTTGACATAAATGGTCTTATTTAAAAAATTAAAAATGTTTATCTTTTGCTGATTGTTGTCTAGGGATATACTAGTCCGTTTTGTTTAGCCTCGAGTCACATTAAATCACTTCACACCTTGTTGTGAACTATGTTTCACTCTCGAAATGTTATGGCTACGTTCCTAGGCTCATCCCTAAACCCGATAAGCTTTGTGTGATTCTGTAAACCACCAACTGTGTTTGGAATGCGCTTTGAAATTTAATAAAAATAATAAAATATAATAAAAATCAAACATAACTTCCTAACGCAACGAGGTAAAATTAAATCGCAAAGTCCAGCAAATTGTGCTGATCGTAATGCTTGTGTGTATCATTTTTCGGGGAAATCGGTTCTAGAAAACGCCGGGTAATTTAAAAAGAAACGAGGACCACAAAATTCACAACGTTTTCAAATATTTAATTCACAAATCATACCCGAATTTGAAAAACTACAAGAAAGTCTGCCTTTTGGTCGTGGTCATAGAGTAATGCACGCCACTGGTCGACTGGTGTCGAATTAGTAATAGAGTTCACATGTGTGGAATGAAGTTTGCTTTAACCCCACATTATAATTTGTTTACTTTTAGGAACAGCTCATACATGTCTCATAGATATCATTGTCTCCCTTGCTAATCATCATGTGGAGAAATGATCTAAACGGTGTTAGAAAAATAAAACATTAAAACTTTCTAATTAAAGAGTGTTTATCGGAAGTGACCGGCCCGGTAAGTATGTTTTTGTATACATTTGTACATAATAAACTTAGATAGAAGAATTCATAATAAATTGTACAGCGCCCTTGAGGTGATTTCGCACAAAAACGGCGCTCTACAAATTATCAAAGTATCATTATTATCAGTGTTGCCAACTCAGCTCCTTTAGAGATAGATTTAGCTCCAAAATGAGGCTGTCAGCTCCAAATTGAGGCTTTCAACTCCAAAATGAGGCTGTCGGCTCCAAAAAAGTGGTTTAGCATCTTAGCTCGTTTTTTAGATAACGTAGCTACTCTTTTTATACAAAACTTACGAACGGTAAAAGTACCTACAAGTTACGAGTTATTTCTTTATGAGCCGGTTTTTTGTATTGAAAACTTTTTTGAAAAAAAAAAAAAAAAAAATTGACAGTTCCGAGTGTACCCATTGGACAGGCGAGACTTTCGACGCGAAACAACTTACGAAACCTGCCGCGGTGCCCCTCACCGATGTCGCGTGCGCATATATTATACAAATTAAAATTGCTACTCTATCTCCATGACTGCGCGGAACCTGCCAAGAAGCGCATCGGCAGACCAGCTTTTTTAAGGCTTACTAAACGTCCCTTATCACTACAAAGTAGTTCCATCCGTGTACTCGATGATGTGGGGTTTACCTTTCTCGGCTCCCGGGCGAAAGTAAGGTGAGCCATTTTTTAATGTATTCATTTAAATTTTTTGTTTATTTTTAAAAATAATGTTTAAATGAACTTTAAATTTGGGAGGCGTTCCGAAATATTTCCATTTATTGCGATTTTATTTAAAGCGGAAATATTATTACCTTATGACAGAAAATGACCGAGACCTGAGGGGTTAAACACGGGGAAAATGTAAAGTAGCATAATATTTATTCTAAGGCTCGTTCGGCTCGCGCTTTTTGTCATGTTTATACGCAGCATAAGATTCGTGTATTACTTCAGTCCCCAAGTCCATTCCGTCATTGGCTCGCCGGATGACGAAGACTTTAGAATTGTAAAGGGGCTTAGGCCGCAAGTAAAATCTATTCAAAAACCTGTTTATTAAATTAACGATTTGTGAAATACTGTTGAACTGTGTAGAAACATTGAATGCCTCGCGACTTATATTTAGCGCCATTTATAAATCAATTTGAAATCATTTTTTCAATCTTTGCAAAATTAAATAAAAATTAATTTTAGTTTTGAAACATGTGATTATAGTGGTTAACACAAAGTCATTTGTTTCATTTAATTTGAAATCAAATACTAATTAATATTATAATTATCAAGTTCTGTCAAGTAGATACGGTCCTTGGTTGCTTGTATGCGGATTTCCTATTTCTATTGCTAGAAGCTACTAAAAACTTATTTAATTTCGATAATAATTTTCACCAATATGTATTTTTAATACATCTACAAACAGGGGTGGTCGTGAGTTTTCATTTAAAAAAACGATGTTATTGATGTTGTAGCTGAATTTTTTTTTTTTTTTTTAATTTTAACATTTTGTTTAAAGATCTTTCAGTTTGTGGATGAGGCTCATCCCCAAACTGAAAGAATCGTGAAGATCTTCATACTAGAAGTTACAATTTAGAAAAAAAAAAAATATTTTCAGGTACAACAACATCGATAACGTCGTTTTTGTTCAAACTTAGCACTCTAGCTCACTGAAAACTCACGGACCGCCACTGGTACATAAATCGTAACACAAAACATTTTATACTTCACTCTTTGCATATGCTTCTTGCACGATAACTGCTAATACATTTTTTTATTTCTTTTATATATTCAATAATATTATTATTCAATGTATAAAAACAGTTTATTATAAACAAGTTCTGCTTCGTATTTATTATTAAGCGTTACAGCTGTTTCGCCCTCTGAAGGCATTATCAAACTGGTGTCAGAACCACTTACAGACGATGAATTTATACTAAATCTAGATTAATATTTACGATGACTAATTTATAATTTCTTAGTAAAATGACTGAAGCTATTAATGGTTATTATTTCCCTAATTGTAACGAAGCAGAACTTGTTTATAATAAACTGTTTTTATACATTGAATAATAATATTATTGAATATATAAAAGAAATAAAAAAATTAAAATGGAGTTCTACAAAATAAACTTAATAACAATAAATAAACTGCTAATACAGTTTTTGTTTTCCGACCTTATTTTACAGTACTGCGCCAGTAACATTTTCATCGATAGGGAATGTGTATACTAAAGCCACTCATAAAAAGGTACTAATGAAGCCTTCGGGTCATCAGAGTAAACGTTGGTACGCTGATGGGCGATAACTTGAAACGAAAATGTAGGTACGATTTTGAATATGAAAGCAACAATCATCTAATTTTCGAATGTGCGTTAGTCGATTAGTCCTGCGTGAAAGTGAAATATGGTTCAATGAACTCAAATTTGCTTAACCGCTTGGGCACATAAGCTTATTTTCGCAACAATTTAACGTAGGTAGACATAGGAATGACGTATGCCCCGAACCTGAGTTATTAAATTTAAGTGTCATGTTCAAAATTCTAACTGACCGTGTGAACAATTCAGCCAAACGAAGCAGTACCTACCTATTATTAATATTTTGAAGACAAAATTATTTCCATTGACACTCTCAAAATTGAAATTTGAATGAATTTTGAATCCTGTGATTTTTCACCGGTTTGCGCTAGTCATTTAATTAAGAAGACTGATTATCGTATAATAATTATTACTACACCTACACAAACCCATATTTTTGTATTATGGTTCAGATGTCAACAATTCTTGTCGATTCCAACAGTAATGGGGTCTTCTTACGATGCTGCAAACAGCCCGATATGTCGGGCTGTTTGCAGAATGGCTACAAATCGCAAAGGCTTCGGCAGCCGGTTGTGCCTACTAAGGATGCAACTTGCCAAACAGCCTGATATGTCGGGTTATGATTATCACTGATTATCAGCCTTATAAAGACCCTATTAGGCTGATAATCATAATGTTAAATGCAAATATGTAGTGCAATTTTTTTTTGATTGGGCAGAAAGAATGATTTATGAGATTTATTATTGATGTGCATAATAAAACGCATGTATTTGACACAAACGTATTTTACTTTTAAGAGATGGTGGGTAAAGTAAAATATAATGGTAAAAATATCGAGGAATTTTCAAAAACAGGTATCGATGTTGCAATCGCAGAGGCGGCCATAGGTCGCTCATCGATAGGCGTAGGTTACAGGTTCAATATTTATCACGATCTAAATTTATGGATGTGATCCATCTTTTTCAAAAACGTGAGTAATATTTTAAACATATATGATATAAAAAATATATACCTCGCATTAGCACAATCGATAATGGAATACGGCATTATTGTAAAAAATAAAAGTAAAAAATACATCAACACATTGTTTAAAGCTCAGAAAACTTTAATAAAAATAATACTTAAATTACCAATACTAACACCCACATCAATCATATTCAAAAATTTTCCAGTGCTGAAAATTCAAAAACTTCGTTACATAATCGTCCCCATACTAAATGTATGAAACCGATACCGTTATGACGCACCACGTCACGTCAGACAAGTATAACTCCACCATTATTCGCCGGATCGGGTGCCGTGCAAGTTTTATCTGTTGTTATTAGGTCCTTACATATGAAATTGGCGTTTTGCCGTACTGGCAACTTTGATTCCAAATATCTTCTCTCGGTTAGGAATTCCAAAATCAAATTTATACAGCTATTTACTCATGTATTTGTGTTTCGAAAATTTAATTCATTTGTTTTTTCCTTGTTTTTTTCTTTGTGTCACTTAGTTTACAAAATGGAAAACTTGAAATATCGCGTTATTTACGAGGACGAGTTCCACCGTGGCACCAGTGCTGCACGGCTTGAAGGATTAATGATGTGTATGGCGACGGTGCCGCAAAATAAAACACAGTGCGTTTTGGTTCCAACGTTTTCGTTCTGGAAATTTCGACCTGCAGAACAAGCTTCGTGGACGGCCGGAGACCAAAGTTGATCTGCTGCGTTGCATTACTCAACCGGCACAATAATGAAGGGATTTTAAATCGAATCATTACCTGTGATGATAATTGGATCCTGTACGATAATCGGAAGCGCTCATCGCAATGGCTGAACCCTGCCGAACCAGCCAAACCATGCCCCAAGCGAAAATTGACTCCAAAAAAGTTACTTGTAAGCGTTTGGTGGACTAGTACTGGTGTCGTTCACTACAGCTTTCTTAAATCTGGCCAGACGATTACGGCAGATGTCTATTGTCAGCAACTGCAAACCATGATGGAAAAGCTACCTGCTAAACAACCGAGGCTGATTAATCGCTCTAGGCCACTGCTGCTTCATGATAACGCCAGACCAAACACTGCACAACAGACGGCTACCAAATTAGAGGAGCTTCAATTGGAATGTCTAAGACATCCACCGTACTCTCCGGCCCTTGCCCCAACAAATTACCGTTTTTTTCGAAATTTTGATTCGATATCTTCTTGCAAGGGAAAAAATTCAACTCCGATGGGGCAGTCCAAACCGCCTTCAAAGATTTTATTGATTCCCGTCCGAATGGTTTTTTTAGTAAAGGGATCGATGAACTACCTATGAGATGGCAAAAGTGCATAGATAGCAATGGTACATACTTTGATAAAATAAATATATTATATTTTAAAAAATCGACTTTATGTTCCTCCCGTACAAAACGCCAATTTCATATGTAAGGACCTAATATTAGAAAATTATTAGATCAAAAAAGTTTTCTATTTTTAAGTTTTATTTAACAACTAAAATGTGTAGTTTTAATGTAGGTATACATTAAAGCAAATTTGTATGAAATAAAATCGTTATTAAGTTACTAGTTAAAAATGCAGGTACGGGAGAATAACCAATCTTTCTCGTCATCAAAAATCGTCCGATCGCGATCGCTGAAATTTGAATTGGCGGCCGCTGGTTAAACCGCCTTTCACACATATAATATAGACGCGAACTGAACCACGAATAATGGTAAAAGAATGAGGAAACGTAGCTTGCGATTAGTTGCTCCGTTTCTTTCCCATAATTCGTGGTTCGGGTCGCGTCTCGATTCACAAATGTACACGCAGCATAATGAATTTATAAACAGACGGAAAGAAAACGTTGAAAACAGTTTGGAAACCGCCACATAAAAATACGTTGCCTGGGAAACGCAGAATGGCGCGAAAACTTCAGCCAATGAGGATGGGAAGTGGGAGTGGGGGGACAACGTGGTCACTTATCAGCCGGCGGAATGATAAAGTAGTAATCTGAAATTACGTCTTTTCGGTGGGAAGCGGCCGGGGACAGGGGGCGCGGGGCGGGGGACTCTAATGGGCTGGGGACACTGCTGAACTGCTCAGCTCCTCACTCCTCACTGCGACTGCTCGTCACTGCTGCTAGTGCTGGCTCAGATTCAAAATCATAATGAGCACGCTCGGCAGGCAATACGTACTATTAGAATATCCCCACGCGATGAGATTTCTCCACCAGCCTGTAACCTGTAAATACTATCACGGGTCTACGCTAGTTTTTAATAGTTTATTAGTTATATTTGTGTATCATAATTATTATGATATTTCAACCACATTCTGAACAGGCCGGTAGTACGCAACAAAAGAATTAGCATCTTGTTTCTTAAGCATAATTAGTTTATGTAATTACAACATTTATAATTTTATATGACCGTTTTAATTGAGCGATTAGTTAACATATTATTGTTATTGGACAAAATACTTTTCCAGAGTAAATGTAAATCTACATAGTGGAGAGAAATTTCAGAATTATTATTGTAAATGGCAATCATTATGAAATATTATTATGGTAACAAGAAGTTCACCTACCCTAAACGGAAGATAATAACAAGGTAGGTATAAATCTGTAGGTTTATTTATATTTTAGGTGTAGTTATAGTTTGTGTATAAATAGACATTTCTATTTTCATGAACGTTTTTCTGGCAAGCCAACTTCAATCAATATGGCAGGAATTGAATTATGTACGAATCTTACATTATGCATGACTTTTTATAGAGGGTATCAGGGGAAATATTGTTGGAAATGTAAAGTATACAATTTTATAATTCTATCATAAAATTAGCGGATGCGAATGGGGTGTAAGATTAAAGAGATACGTCGTATTATTATGTATATAGTAATGGCCTAACAATTTATTTATTTATTTATTTATTAAAGAATTTTATACATAGTGTACATATTGTGTTATTTCGCCCGCCATGCTAGGGATGTCCCTGTGTTATGGCGGGTGAAGTATGCAGATTATATGGGTAATGAAGTACATTTACTGATTATATAATAATTATGATAATGAGGTTTACAGTTAATGCAGCAATGAATTTATGATAATGAAATTTACATATAATATAGTAATTGATGATAATGATGTTTAATGTTTAATCTTACGTAAAAGATAAGAAAATATATATATATATTGGTGGTGATAAGAATGAAAGGATGTCGAGAATTTCCCGTCACAGAGCGCTCGTGTTATTGTTGATTAGATTAGTTAGATGTTTATTTGCAAGTCGTTACTTTACTAATGCCACCTAGGAACAGGTTCAGTCTAGCGAGGTAGTTCATACCAAAAAATTTCATTTATTTGTATGTAACTAACGATATATTTTTGGTTAATACGAGGGTCAGTCAAAAACTAAATGCCTCCTATTTTTTCTCCTTTTAATTGTCAAGAAATTAAAATGCAGTTACAAGTTCAAAACCACACTGTTTACGGTTAATGCGCCACTTTTTAATATAATCTCTGTCCATTTCTACGTTTTGGTCCATCTTTTAACAAGAGCATGTATCTCAGTGTGGTAAAGAGCATGGTCCTGCATCCTAAACCATTGACGCACGGTCGTTTTCAAAGCCTCCTCATTTTTAAAGTAAATCGCCCGATGAGCTTCAGATAATAATAATAGTAACGTAATATTTGTATAGCGCAGTTTTGCATCATTTCACTTCAGGCAGATCACACTTCCTCAGGGAGAGAACACATTGATTCATCTGTAGTTATTTGGCGGTCACCACGAACGATGTCACCGACTCGCTGAATGTTGCGTGGAGTCACTGCGATAAACTGCCTGCCGCTCCGCTTTTCGTCAGCCAACGGCGTTTGTCTTTCAGCTTCGTTACAACGACGAACCCATCGTCTAACAATTCTAACGTCCACTGTTGCATAACCGTACACAATTATCAGTGTTTCATGCATGCGAATGGGAGTTTCACCTTCTGCATTCAAGAATTCATTCACAGAACGCTGTCTAATCGATTTCGGTCATTTTACAAGCGACTGCAATGCTGCTACCAGTTGTGGACGCATAGTAGTTTGTAGAAGGTTTGAGGAATAGCGCCAAATTAAAAAAATTCACGTAACTAACTGTATTTAAGTAGAAAAAAAAATAGGAGGCATTAGTTTTTGACTGACCCTCATAAGTAATTTAAAAAAAAACGTAGAGAATAGATATAATTTTGATTGAGCGCTTTTATTATTACCGTGACGACCCGCGGAAACGGTACGGCTACGGTAATGACTTTCGTCATCTCATTTATTTAATACGAGTGAGGGAGGTGTAAAAAAGTTATAATTTTCTTGCCTCTCCCTAACTCGTATTAAAGAAATGATATGCCGCGAGCCATTTCCGCGAGTCGTCGACCTGCGGTTGTTTACGCCTTTACGCCTACCGTGAACGAAAAAAGAAAGATGCGTAAAAACATACGTGCAACAGAGAAAGGCGTGGGCGGGGGGGCATGCCTCTTTTCGAATTTCAATTAGGACTTCGCTACGCTCACAAAACAATTAAACAGAAGATGGATGACTTAAGGCCCGGTATTACCCGCTCAAAAAGAAGGAGAGATACGACAATAATAATGTTAGAGGGAGCGCGCTAATATTCAAGCGAAAATTGTGAAAATGTTTAATAAAACAAGCTTCGTTTAAAAAAGAGCAAAAATATCGTGGGGTTGTGTTAAGTAGCGTTTAAAGAAACATTGTGAATTTTTTTCATACATAATATTTAAGCGAAAATCGTGATTTTTTAATAAAACAAGACTCGTTTAAAAAAGAGCAAAAATCTCGTGCGGTAGCGTTATGTAGCATTTAAAGAAACATTGTGATTTTTTCATACATATAACTTGTAAATAAAATATGTAACAGAAACAAACGTGCAAATAATAATTTTCGGAGCATACTCTGCGATTTATTTCTATCGAGGGAATATCAAATAATTACCTACCGTTTCGGCGTGGGGAATGTATAGACACTATTTTAAAGAATCATATATTTTTTAAGAACTTAAAAACTTCAAACGTTTAAGGAAAATATGTAGAAATCGGTATAAATTCGAGATGCCGCCGCTTCACTCACAAAGGATAGAACGCGCGACTGCTGGGTAAGATTTTACACTTTCAACTACTCTTCTATAAATTATTTTAGGACAATGTAATATTTGTAATAAACAACTTTTGGTAAAATTTAAGTATGAGATTCAAATGTATCTATTATTATTGGGCAGGGGAAACTCAAATTTTAATAATAAGCACAGGTTACTGTTTTATAGTCTTATTTTCCTTCATATAAGATAATGTTACAAAAGCAGGGCAAATGTTTTTCATAATAATTATGTATTAATTCCATTGACACCGTCGGTGGATAGCTAGGTATGTACCCAACCTACTAGTGTGGTAATAATGTGCCTACCAATGTACACAAAAATAAGTCTCACAAAATTTCATACGACTGAATAATTATTAGTATATGGTTCATAAAAGTGATAAACATAATAAAATAATCGATAAATGTATTGGAATAATAAACAGACCCGTATATGTAAAAAAAATAGATAAATAGTACAAAATAGGTAAAAGATTATCTTGCACGTCCGTGTAATGTGGGCTAAGCCTAAACTGGTGATACATAAAGGAGAAATATAATTTATATGGCGTGACGTTTTTACTGTCCAGTTCATATAGTCGTAAACAAGAGCAATGTCAGTGGTGCCAACTGTGAAGTTATCAGCACATGTCATGACAAGTACAGTCATGTATTGCCTCCGACTTCTCTAACTGGTATTAATAGAAATAAAATTACAATATAATAATATAGCCAGTGTTGTTGATTACTGGTAGCTGGTGGATGACCAGACACCAACAGCCCTGGCATCAACTAATAAACACGAAATACCTAAACCACTCCACTTTTGAAATAGGCAGTTCAAAATTAAAAATTGGTATAAAACCGTGTTAAATGAACAATGTCTTTGTTTAAAAAAAATATATTCCTAAATTTAGACACACATTTCTCAATGTCCTTGAAAGACTGCGCACTATTTTTTTTCATTGTCTAACAGGTAGGTAGGTGGATGTACATACAAATATCGAATTGTAAACAAAGAATTTTTTTAGTGGGATAATTATTTCTTGGCGGTGGAATTTAAATTTTTTCATCGAATTGTGTACCTACATACAAATACAAAGCTACGCCTCTTGTTCAATTTTCCAAGATGAGTAATGCCATCGAAATATGCCGCAATCTTGTTGGTATACGCAAGTACTTCACAAATAGACTGAGGCAAGATGGTAGGTACCTACACGATCAGCTGATATTATTATTGCTGTGCGGCGATTCCTACGCGGGAAACTATCAATACAAACATTTGACACTTTATCGGAGAATAAATTATAAAACAAAATTACATCGATAAACACTATACAAAAACAACGGTGAGGTTCAAGGACTTTTGTGAAGGCAATATGTAGGTAGACACCAGACATATTATCAAAAAAACATTTGCACACAAGGTCGTCACGCGGCCCTGTTGTGAACAAAAAATATTTCAATTTTTTCCAATGGGGAAACGATGTAACGCCAATCCAAAGACGACGACAAACTTTATGGAAATGTCAATTTAATTAGTGCTAAGGCATTCCATCTGGTACTTTTCTGGAAATTATACACCAAACAAATTTGAATAAGGACGCGTCTTGCTCAAAATGCATCATAATAGTAGTAGGTACATGCATAACCCAGTGTCCACAGCACCAACTGATAAGAAAAGATAAACAAATGCCAATAAATAATAATTGTACTCACAGGGGCAAGGGCTGCTGGATAGGGTTGGTGTAAGGGACGGCCTCGTCCGCACTCTCTGCTCCCGAGGAAGACAGGGTGGCGTCCGAGTCCAGTTGACCGCCCACTACTTTCAGCTGGGTACGCAGGGCTCCTGCGGCATCTGCCAGGCCCGCGGGGGCTGTCCAAGAGAGCCCACTACCGCGGCCCGCACCCACTTCCAACCGCTGCACTAACACTCGCGCTGCACCTCTCGTCAGGGCTGGGCCGGAGCCCCCGACTGCGTGCCGGAACAGAGCGTGGGCCTCTTCGGCTGCGTGCTTGCCCATCGCTCGAGCCTGCTGCATTCGCAGTCGCCTTCGCAGAAACTGACACCGACGCTCGAGACGGGCTTGTGCATCTCTGACCAGGGCTTCTCGGGCTCCTTCGTCTGGGTCAGTCGGCATAGCGCCCACGTCACTTAGAAAGTCGGCCATCGGGTCAGCGTCCATGACGAGACCGCTGCCCGCACCTTCCATGGTCTCGATGACCCGGAGGATGTCCGCACCCTCCAGTTCACCCAGGATGTGCTCCATTTCCTGCGCGTCCTTGAGGAAGTGCTCCGCGCTGGGAGGCTCCATGAGCAGCTTGCCGTTGACCCGACCGGGCGCTCCGCCCTCGCCACCGCCCCTCTGGCTGTGGTAAGTGTCTCGGCCGGCCTCTGACAGGGCCGGGGCCATGTCTCGCGCGGGCGGCTCCCTTATCTCGCCGCCGCCAGCCCCGATAACGCACGACGCATCCTCCTCCGACCCGGACTGCGCCACGGAAAACAGTGCCGACAACGACCTGTATTACGTCACGACACACTTAAAACACCGAATGACACCACAAACGAATCGAATGCGTCGAAAACACAAATTCCGCTGTCACGGCACTTCGGATAAACTGCCGGTTCCTTGGCGTTCGCGCCTCACTCCATTGTTCTGAAACTGTAAACCTAACATTAATTGCGAAATTATTTACAATACTTTTTGTGTCAGCATGTATATGAGGGAGAAACAACATCTAGAAAAACTGGGGAACACATATTTGCACTTTCGTACATATTATAACCGACCGGCATAAATAACGTAACGTTAAAATATAACCCACGTGATAATCCGGTAGAACTGCACCCGTCGGAAGCTGTGATTATTCCGATGATATATTACCGATACACGCTATTTATACGGTTCATTTTGATTGTTACGGCGGTTTCAACATAAACCTATTTAAAGAAACGTAACAAAGTCAACATAAATGCGTCATGCACGTATAATATGACGAAATTTGTACCAGCAATGGCGGAATAGATGCCAGTAAAACACACTTGCACACAAATAACGAATATCCCAAAGCGACGGACGCGAAAACCTTCCGCGGTGGCTCTCGGAAAACGACTGAGACAGAAATATATTGCTACACGTATCATTGTTGGATCAAGGCGAACACTCGCAATTTTAACGTTAAGATTATGATAATACTGAAAGATAATTCCTATTTATTAATTTTAATTATTAAATAAAACCAGTCGTAATAAATTTGTTATATGATTCATTACATCTTAGCAAATTACGTACAATGAAAAGAGCATATTTTGAATGATTTCCTGAAGGTTTAATAATTTTATATATTAAACAAAAGGAAAACACTATAATTCGTCTTCAAATGTTCGATTTTGCTTGGTAAATCTTTCCTGATTTTCAATAATAATTTCATTCATAAAACATCAAACTTATACATTTTGGCGCTAATGAATTTCAAAATAGTATCTCCTTTGATACGAAGTTAGCGCCGCAAGCGTAGTACGCGAGATGCCCGACAACAAACATTGACGGCAACCACGCCCAAATAAAGACTTTACTTTTCAATATCCCTATACTAAATAATTACCTATAGATTTGGAAATAAAATATTTTTCATAAAAATATAATTATTAAAATATTTAAATAAATTATTGAGGGTCGTAATTAAGATTCAGAGACAAAAACATGGAGAAAAATACTGCACTATCGGGGCGTGTAACCAGTAAAACGACCAGAAAATTCAATAACAGACTGTTGCCACAATACGCATGCGCACAAACAACGGCGGCAGTTTTAAAATACAACCTTATCGTAAAATCAAAAAAGTTAAATTTGCATGTAACCTTTTAAAATACAACCTTATCGTAAAATCAAAAAAGTTAAATTTGCATGTAACCCTCAGGCCTCGACTATATTTTGTCAGAGGGTCGAAATATTTCCGATTTACAATAAAATCCAAATAAATGGAATATTTCTGAACGTATCCGAAAACTAAAAACTGTTTTTGAAAGGTAGTAAAATACGCTTTAAAATTTTATATATCAAAATACATATAATTTTTTTAAATATACAAGTTATGCATGTAAACATAAAAAAGTTTTATAAATAGATCTAGGCTCCTTACGTTTTTTCTAACTAAAATTACAGATAACGAAAAAAAAACACATAAATATTTTATTGTAAATTATGGCGAGCCACAAAGTTAATGCTTATTACGAATGCATGAATATTTTATTAGACAAATGTAATAACTATCGCAGGGGTGTCAAAGATACGGGCCGCATGCGGCCCTCAGGCCCTATCATTACGGCCCGCTACCACGTGACAATATTATGTCACGGAGGACAGAACCGCGCTCTTTCATTATATATTTTAGAGATTCTTAGAGGACACTCGATGCCACTATGCGTGTTTAAAATTGCAAGCGCTTGATTTACAAGCATAATTTCAAGAAACACGGTTGCTTCAAGAATAAGTGATTTACCTCGAAATTTGGATTGACAACTGAAGGAGAAAATTAAGGAATTTACACACTTTTTGCTGGCTATTGACGAGAGCACTAATACTGTTGATACAGCTCAACTTGCTGTCTTTATATGAAGTATTAATAGTAACTACGAAATTTGTGAAGAACTATTAAAGTGCATTCTATCGACAGACACCACTACAGCAAATGATATTTATTCTGTGATTGAGCGTTTAATAGTAGAATATGAACTCGACTGAAATATATTTTGCAGAATAACTACGGATGGTGCTCCTGCCATGGTTGGCAAACATTCGGGTGTTGTGACTAAATAAAACAGAAAATATCAGAAAATTTTGTGGGAATTCACTGTATTCACCAGGAATCACTCGAACCTAAACATTTAAAAATGGACCATGTCATGCAACCGGTAATTAATTAAAATAGTAAATTTTATAACGAGCAGAGGACTAAATCACAAGCAGTTCGGGCAATTTTTACAACGTTTGGACGAAAAGTATTCCGATGTACCTTTTTTCACGGAAGTTCATTGGCTCAGTCAAGGGGCAGTTTTTAATTTTTAATTTTGACTCTGGCCCGCTTACACACGCTAAATCTTATAAATTAAATTTTAAAAATTTGTTTGACACCCATGTATGTTTGTATTGCTAACTCACTTTTTAATGTTCCATGTAAAAATAATTGATAAAAAATTCCCAAATTTTCATAATTTTTTTTCAAATTACGATGCGAAATTTTGGTTTTATAAAGATTGACATTTTACTTCTTTTGTGGTTAACTTTGAATTTGTATAATATTTCATACTACGATAATAAGGGAGACACAACGATTCCTATGAGTTGTTCTGAAAAGTAAACAAATTATCGTGACGGGTTAATAATACTTGGGTGATTAGTATAGCATCGTTTTGTGAAAAATCATCTCAAGGGTGCTGTACAAATATATACAATTTTAGGATGGTTTTCTTTCGCAGTGTTTCAATACATTTTTAAGTTATTACTACAAAACCCAAAGAATTCTAACATAGATGACATGTACGTGCTTACGTATGCACTTATGTTACAAGAAATCAGTTAAGACACAAATAGATACGTGATCCAACATCCTTTTATAGTTTTATTTTAATTTCTACAATAGTGAAATTAATATCGAAAAAATATCAGTATTAATGACAACTCTATTCAGAAAGGACAAAAAATATGACGTTTTTTCTTCATACATTGCCACACTGCTGCCATAAAAAATAGTTAAAAAAATACTCCATGTAAATTATTGTTTTTTGTTTAAAGTTTTTTTTTAAAAGAAAGACTAACATTCCCGGGTTACGAATAACCCAACATTTGAAAATCTCCTACTACCACTACACTAAGCGGAAGATGTTGCTTGTGTTGTGATGGAGGACTTGCCCGCGAATACTTCTATATCTATACTGGTGAGCTCTGGCATTATGAAATTTGCATAAAAAAATTAAATAGGTTACGCGAGTTGTTTGAAAAATGGGTGTATTTTATGGAGATAGGCGGCAGGAAAAAAAGGCTGGGTATGCGGGAGGGTCGGTTGGGGAATTAAGGAGGGGGCTTCGCGAGTGAGGGGACGAGGGAGAGGGGAAGGCGAAGAAGGCGGAAGTGGAATGTTCGAAGGGGTGAGCAGGAGAGGGGAGGGGGAACGTAAGAAGGGGAAAAGGGAATGCGGGAGGGGAAGGGGTCGCGGGAGGGGATGGGGTCGCGGGAGGGGAAGAGGAAGAGGAGTCATAAGGAAAATGGGGACGAATGGGAAATGACACGAAGGGAGAAACAATTTAATCAGCATTGCAACGCATGCCGGGTATCAGCTAGTAGAAATATAAAAAAATATTGCAGTCAATAAATACATTTGCTGTAAAATGCAGGAAAACCATTAATTTGTGCTGAGGACAATATAGTTTAAGCTTGTGGACTGGAGGACTCCTTCGAGACCCATTCATAAGTTAACCGCTTGGGCACATAAGCTTGTTTTCACGACAATTTAACGTAAGTAGACATAGGAATGACGTAAGCCCCGGACCTGAGTTATTAAAACCAGTCTCGTGTTAATAATGCAAATTACAATTGCGGAATGAGAATCTGCTGGCCCATTTCGAAGGAAACCAAGTGCAAATAACGGAAGAAAACTTTGGATTAGAGATTAAATAACAAGTTGCAGATTCATCGAAGGAAGCCATTAAATATCATAATATATTATATCAAGTGAAGCTTTACATTTAAGTTACACACCATATGCTGCAAATTTCTGAGAAATTGACTGTTCCATGTGTAACTATTATATAAGTTTATGGACTCTTATGCAGAATCAATCTTAAGATGATCCACTAGTCCTTGACTCATTCGGAATCGGGCGGAGCGAACGATTTTTGGGCAACAGATGGAACCTTGTTATTCCAAAGGGTCGAAGTTGGTTTAATAAAATTATTTTGGCATGACAAATATTGTTTTGTTTCAAGCGGGCGACAAATGCGAAGTTCACATCAAAATATACTTTATAACACAATAGCGCTCGCCATACAATCCCATACAGACCCACCACACATAAAAAGATGATTTTATTTATTTTATTTTATTCTATTTAAACAGCCATGGGGCTTTTACATATATTAAGCAATACATATTGTGATTAATTACAGTGAAAATAAGAGTTGATAAAATACAAGAAATTAACAGAAAATATAAGGAACATAAAAAGGTTTCATAAAATATGCGAGTTGACAAAATGTAGGTAATATAGAATATAATTGAAGTAATTTTAGTCTGCCAAAATCCTAAAAATCAACAATAATTTTAATAAAAATGTATAAAATTTGATGATGTGTTATAAGCGCGGTTCGGGTCTTCGCTATTCGGCGTTATTCGCCGTAACCGCTCCCGATGCGATATTTGAAAAGTTAAGCGACCGCCCTCCGCCGTAAACAGGAGAGAGGGTCATTTTCAATAATCAGCTGCCGTGCTCAACCAAGTTAGCTGCTAAGTTTACAGATCTAATACAAATTTGAGGAAAGGTTGGTGTACAAACTGGAGCAGGCGTAGGCGACTGGGGAACTGGCGGTAGGACTCTTTCTGGATATAGAGGGAGCAATCGATTGCACCACTATTAAATCCATTGATGAAGCGGCAGAAAGACATGGACTCGACAAAACCACCAGAAGGTGCCTGAAGAATATGCTCTTAGGCCGGATACTTACGGTGACAAAGGGTGAGGTGAACATCAGAGTACTGGTGACACGAGTGGTCTTGTCACCCATACTGTGGAGCCTAGTGGTGGACAACCTCATCCGGAAACTCAACAACAGGGGCCTCTATACACAAGGGTATGCGGATGACATCGCAACCATAATAAGGTGTTGGGATGCAGACACAACCAGAGGCCTCATACAATCAACACTGGCAACAGCGGAAGAATGGTGTGAACAGGGTTGTCGGTCAATCCAGACAAGACAGAACTAGTAATCTTCACATGCAATAGGAACCTAGAGGGATGGAACAATCCAACCTTCTACGGAAAGGAGTTAGAACCCTCAGACACGGTTAAGTACCTCGGAGTCAATTATGGAGTGGATAACTCTGGGGAAACTTGATTACGCTGTAACAAATACTTTCAGAGTTCTTTGCCAAGACGCAACAAAAATAATTAATAAATTAGAGACGGATTCATACGTCTGTCACCCCTGTATACACTGACCCCCAGATTCCTACCTACCCCAAAAAACCTTTTTCTTTATCAGAATTTACTCTCCTTCCTTTCCGTTAAAAGACCATCCACACAGCATATCCAAAGATGACATAGGCTCTGAGGGAAATAATTTTCCTTAGGGCCTCTGTGCGGGGCTAATGTAAAAAAAATTATTAAAGTATGATCTACGGTTTGCTACCGCTAATTCTCTCAACAATATAATGCTTATTAGTTAGTTAATTATACAATCAAATTATCATAACTCAAATGAATCTCAACACGCACAACTTCGTTCAACGACATTGTAGAGGGAAGTAATGGATGAGCATTAATTTCTTTATCATTCTGCAAACGCTGTGTAAATGCGGAATGAACATTCACCCGAGTGATTATTCATCCGATTACCACTTAAGCAAACAGTTATTTCTGTGGAAAACTTTGTTTTTGTCACAGAATCTTTGGTCACCCCTCCCCCCCAGGGTAATCCCAACGAACATCAGATAAAGTTCGCATCTTAGCCTCTGTTCTTCCTCTAACCTGATGGTTCTGTGCACGCCACTGAGTACAATAGTTATACTGGCCTAGGAGAGTTTTCTCCTCATAAGCCTTAGGCCTTCCAGCTTTCAACACCTATCCAAAGCCTGCACTTTTCTTTAATAGTCATACGATCTGTGGGCGACCTCGGCCTTACAAATAAAAACAACGCTTTCACATTTCGTGACATCAATCTGTAAAAATGTCTCTGTTTGTTTTATGCGAATAACTATACACGGTGTTAGGAAACTCGTAGTGCAAGCGGAAAACTGATGAATCTACATCACACAGAGAACACAAAAAATAATTTTTTTTTGGATCAGAACATTTTGATTTTTTTTTAATACATCTTTTTGAACCGGGTCTACGCTTTAAACCATTTTAAAAGACATTATACAGTATCATACAGATAAAACCATGTACGATCGTGTGAGGAATGTGGAGATCCGAAAAGAATGCAAGGCTGATGTGAGCGTAATAAGTAAGATTAAGAAAGGGACGCTTAGATGGTTTTGGCATGTTGAGCGAATGAATGAAGAAAGTAGTGTAAAGAGAATTTATGACGCGAATGTGAATGGTAGAAGAAGCCGAGGACGCCCAAGGAAGACGTGGCACGATCAAGTGAATCAGATACTTGAGTCGAGCCATGTCAAGAGTCAGAATAATAGAAGAGTATGTATGAGAAGATGTATGAATGTGAATGAGGCAAGGAGTGTACGCCAAGACCAAGTTGTTTGGCGGTCCATCCTCTGCCTACCCCTGCGGAATGGTGTGATGGTTAGTTAGTTGGATTAACCTCTCGACTGCCGTTCGCCCACCGGTGGCCGCGGGTCGAAATTTAAAAAAAAAAATTTATGAAGCGATTTTGTTCCTTATGTATAAAGAAGTTGTATGAAGAACAAGGTCAGAATCGCTTGCGCCGTTCTCGGTCTTGACATAGCAAAAATCCGCATAGCGCCAACCCATCTGAATAATTTATAATAAATATCTATGGTCAACTTGGCGTCACTTTTACAAACGGTTTTCAACTGTCATTTCATTTTCAAACAAGTATTTATGTCATTACTTTTTCGAAAACACCTTTGAATTGGTTTTTTTCATGTAGGGTGTCTATTCAGGTTTGTAGAGAAATAAAAAAAAAATGATCATTTTCGTATGAATATATTTTATTTACATTTTTTTGTCGAATGGGAAATATTTTCACATTTTTTTGTTAAAAATAGCTATTCTGGGAAAACTTGTAATGATATAATCATGAAATATATATGAATAATAAGGTACATTATCTGGCAAACAGAAAACAATCACAAAAAAAAACAATTCCTTTGTTTTTATACGATATTTGAGCAAAAGCCGGGAAGATAATTTCGCGCGATTTTTTCCAAATATACCTGGCTTTCGAGAGGTTAATGGACCGGCAAAAAATCTCCGCGGACCATCGGTTGGGAAATGCTGTTCTAGTCTGTTAGAATTATAGAGAGAAGATATCGTTCATACCTAAAATACTAAAAAGGTCAAAGGAAAAAAAGATGGTTATATTTACACAGCGTTTGCAGAATGATAAAGAAATTAATGCTCATCCATTACTTCCCTCTACAATGTCGTTGAACGAAGTTGTGCGTGTTGAGATTCATTTGAGTTATGATAATTTGATTGTATAATTAACTAACTAATAAGCATTATATTGTTGAGAGAATTAGCGGTAGCAAACCCTAGATCATACTTTAATAATTTTTTTTACATTAGCCCCGCACAGAGGCCCTAAGGAAAATTATTTCCCTCAGAGCCTATGTCATCTTTGGATATGCTGTGTGGATGGTCTTTTTACGGAATGGAAGGAGAGTAAATTCTGATAAAGAAAAAGGTTTTTTGGGGTGGGTAGGATTCTGGGGGTCAGTGTATCCAGGAATGACAGACATATGAATCCGTCTTTCCCCATGCGGTGCAAGGCGATGGGTCGAGAGAGTTTGACTGGAGAGGACAAAACTTCTCCCTCAACCAGTCTCTCCGATCCAGCCCACCATACAGTATGTGGGCAAATGCATAATGTTCGAATGGATAAAAGTAAAACCTGTCTTTATATTCAATTAGTTTATGATTACAGAGGCACAGTTAGTTTTCAAAATTCTCTAAAAAGAGCAGGGTGTTCTTCTTATTCCACTTACATACCATTTTGACATTTTGCGTGCAACGTGCTAAACAATAAATAAACAAGCTTATATAAATAAACATATAAATATGTTTATTTATATAAGCTTGTTATAAACAACATAATGGGATAAACAAGCCCGTAAAACATTCATTCCATGTTCAGACGCATCATTTTTCTTTCATTCAGGGCGCAAGTGAAAGATGCTGAATACCAACATCCAACATCGACGGATGAGTTTACTAATTAATTCATTCGGCACTTTTGTTTCATTTCTTGTTCAGGCGTTTCAATCCGAGTGAAAGAGGCAAAATTGATGAAAAAACGAAAAGTGAATTGTCTGATTCGCGCTTTAGACAAACTTCTATGTGTTCTGTATAAAATAAAGAGCTAGAATGCTGTGTTTGAGTCAAAGTTCGTTCAGCGGCTCCATGACATGGGGCGGCTGGTTGAGTGGAGGTGAAGTTTCAGTTTTTTTTTAATATTTTTTTTTTGTAAGATAATGGTCCTAATTGGGGTACCCCGTTCTGATGTCACATTGTACATGGTTGTGTTTGAAATAAAGTAAGTACATACATATATTAAAATACTACGAAGAAAATTAAAAAAGAATATATTCTTCCTTCCCTTGTCCGTAATCCATTTCTAAATGCTTTTTTCGAAGTCAGTTATTTTTTTTTATGGATTTTATTGCGAGAGGAAGGATATTAAATAATTTTATAGAAATATATTGCATATTTCTTTGTCCAAAGTAGTTTTAGTTGTAGGTTGGTGTAACGTATGTTGTAAAGTGGATCTTGTGAGTCGGTTTGAGTTTGTCTGTGTAAAGTTGTCCTGGTTTTTGAATGCGTAAATTAGAATATCTTTTGTATGTAATTGTTTTAGTGACTTTACATTCACAGCTTTAAAACCATAGTCGGTAGGAGTTCTGATGGGGACTCTAAGTATAATTTTTTAAATTGCCTTTTGTGTTATGAGGACTGGTTTTATAGTGGAATCCCATGAGCTTCCCCATCCGATAAGACCATATTGTAGTTGAGATTGGGCTAACGCGTAATAAATTTTAATTAGTTGTTCTTTATCTAAAATGTTTCTTATTGTTTTGAAGAAATAGGTTTGTTTTGATCTAGACTATGTTTTATATTTTTTACAATAGAGGCGATGGTGTCGGAAGTTCCCATATTTTTTCTAAATCCGTATTGATTTTCAGATAGAATGCGGTTTGTTTCAAGATTTTTCTTAATAACTTTCTCTACTATTTTTGAAAGATTATTCAGTATCGTTATCGGTCGATAGTTACTTATATCCGCTTTATTGCCAGCTTTAAAGATTGGTATAACAGAACCCATTTTAAGCGATGCAGGAAAGATACCATCCTTGATACTTGATAGTTGATGCCTGAAGATCTAAAAATGCAAAGCGTATGTAAAGAGCCGAGGTCTGCCGACCCCTAACCTAAACCATATTAAATATCCTTCATTTGAACTGCTTCATTTACACATATTGCAAGCCAATTACCGGATATACATATATATAATTTTCATATTTTTCGACCATGCAAGAAAGCCAACTTAATATGATATTATTTCGTTAATAAAGTTGTAGGCACTAATTAATAGAGGTATAAACAGATAGCACTGATAGATACATTTGTTATTTGTACCGAAAGGCACTGTCTTTTTTGACTTAACACAAACGAATCATCCCTTGAACTTGAATGAGCATTGCACACACGTGTACGTTTTTTATATCGAATGAAAACAACATTTGAATATGAACTGTGCATCATTTTATATACTTAATTATTGCCTTTGATACCTTACAGTAGTGCATTCAAGGTGAAAGAACAACGCAATAGGGGAAGGGGACGCGGGTGGGGAAGAGGAAGTGGAAGGAGAACGGGGACGAATAGGAAACGACACAAAGCGCCCTTGAGGTGATTTCTCACAAAAACGGCGCTCTACAAATTATCCAATTATTATTATTATTATTATTATTAAAGGCAGAAACAATTTACAGTGAAACCCTCTTAAGAAGTTTTCCAAGGGACCAGAAAAAAATAACTTCTTAGGCGGGAAAACCTTATAAGTGGGAAAAATTAGACCATTTGGTCTTCAAGGGACCGAAAAAACCAAACTTCTTAAGCAGGAAAACATCTTAAGCGAGAACTTCTTAAGAGGGTTTCACTGTATTTATTTAAGTGTCATTGCAACGCATGCGGGGTATCAGCTAGTTGATAATAAGTTCTTTATTCCAGAAATGTGGGGAGGTTAGTACAATTCCACACATTGTGTATATATCAACAAGTACATACTCATAAGTAAATAAGGTAGTGTGAAAAATGTATAAAAATATTAATGGTGTGGGTAAAATAATAACTAGGTATGTGGATTCCATTGAATTTTACTGTAAGTAAGAACTTCTTTCCTTTAAATCACAAAAAAATTATAATATAAAAAAAAGTAACCAAAGATGGATATTTGCAAAAATATGTAGGTATACACGGGGGTACTAAGTACTGAACAGGTACTCTGGGTAGGTAGGTATGTAGGAAGGTACTTTTTATAAATTAGGTGGGTTCAATGCAGTGCTACAGATTTTTATGTACATATATTATGCATATAAATCGAAAAATAGATAGATCAGGATTCGTTCGTTTACTTAGGACATTATTAAATTTAAAAACAAAAATAATTATACGTGTGCACGGGTACCCGCATATTGTGAAAGAATTTCTTTGTGTAATTTTTTAATGATTACACTTTGATTATCCCCAATTTTAATAAAGTTATAAAAGTTTTGCAATAAATACTTGTAAATAAATTTCACGCTTATAATAATAATATAATATAAAAATTTTCATTGAAATTCTTCCACCATTGAAACATAAATTATATTACTTGTCACAAACTGTAAATTATAATTTTTAAAAATTCGGTGTAGAAAGACTACTTTAATTTCGCATTCCAAACATATTTTTTCATCCTTGGCAAAATTTAATGCATATTGCGACACTGGTATCACTGGATGATAGCCCGCCGCTCACGGTGACTGGGCATTATTCATTCTGTTTCTAGCGATTGCCCCCCCGCGGGTCATTTCTTTCCCCCCGTCGTTACACCTCAAGTACTTTGTGAATTCAATGTAAAAATTATCCTCATATTAATAAATTTAACATAACGACCCTTTGGAATAACAACGTTCCATCTGTGTCGGCAGCGTCAAGCGATACTGGGATCTATAGTTAGCTACTTTAGAATTCATTATCGCCCGACGCTACGGCAACAGATGGAACCTTGTTATTCCAAAGGGTTGATAAGTAAATCGAGATTTTTAATCCACAACATCCACAGTAATAACAGAGCACCGATTTACAGGTTTGGAAGTACTATAAATCGCGAGATTACATCTTAACCTTCTGAAGACAATCTACTTTCCTACATCGGAATAATTTAACGAGTAAAACCTCAAATTGTAATATTTCATCATTTAAGACAATATAGCGACTCACGAATATTTAAAACAAAAAAATTAGAAAAAGATTCGGTTGCGTCTAGAAATTGAACCCAGGACTTTATTGCTGAGGCTTTGCTTTAACTGCTGAGTTAATTCGACCCTAACTCCTTCGGTCATATTTAAATGTATTTCGACTAAGAACTTCCAACAATATCTTCATTTTATTAATGCATATTTTTTTGCAATCATACTTAAACACATAAAAAAATGCGTTTAAAAAATTGAAGTTAATGTCGGTAGTTCTTAGTCGAAATATGATACAGTTAAATACGACCGAAGGGGACGGGGTCGAATTAGCTCAGTGGTTAGAACACAGGCAAAGGTAATGAGTTCAATTCCTAGATGCGACCGAACGCTTTTCTGTTTCAAATTTTCGTTTGAGAGTCGCTGTATTGTCTATGATTAAATAAAATATTATCTATAATGTATCAAATGAAACTTTTTTGTATGAACTTGTTTGAATACAGTGACTTTTGAATTAATATAAAATAATAAAGAGAACAATCTTAGCACTTTTAATCAATTAATTTCGCTTTCATATTGAACATGCTGTGTGTAAATACAATAATTAGATTCACTTGACTTTATGATCCACAAAAAAGTCTGCAAATTTTTTTGATGTTGTAAAAATTACTTAAATTCAAGGTAGACAAGAATCGATGTATAAATAATTAGAAGAAATTGAACATTTTCAATCATTAAGGCTGTTGTAAGATCATTAAATAAATGCAATGCCTATAAATATACATTAGGAGCATGTATCTTTCTTGCTTGAAAAAATAATTTGATATGTCAACCTAAATTTAAATAACATAACAAAACTATCATAACTTATCATTGTGGCAGAACAAATCTTCATAAATATTTATAGATGATCTTAACCTATTAGTAATTTATAAATAAAATTTAAATAGTATTGAACAGACCATAAAAATATTTTTAGTCACAATGAAAATATAAGTAGAAAATAATTCTAAATTAACAAAGAATTTTGGAAGATTTCATCGAAAGTAATGATTATATCCCGTTGATTGAAGGTTAATTAAAATTATTTACCTGGATAGGTCCATTGCCAGTCCATCTTCAGATGTGGAAATATCATTTGAGCAGCAGCACAGCGTTTCCACCGTTGACGTTTGTTGATGTTCATCATGAGACATGAGATTAGTCACGAATCGTTGGAAATATTAAGATTTCACACGATTCAAATAAATAATTTTAAAAATAACATCAGATAATAAAATGGTATTACTTTATTTACATTGAACAAAATAAATCAGATTCCATCGCTAAACAAAATAAAAGACACAAATAATATTATTTATATTGACAGCAAACAGTTTTGCTGAACTAAAAATCTAACACTCGAGATCTATTTTTTACTTTGGTACTTTTGAAGTAAGGAGTTGCCAAATTAAATAGGTTTCCATGTGTAATGTGCATAAAACCTGGAATATTCAAAATAAAGATTTGTTTTGGTTTACAATGTCAAATAAACTTGCGTAATATTATTTGTTGAACACTGCGATGCCCTTGTTGCAAAAAACCTATGGATGAAAGGATTCCTATTTATATAATTTATAAATAAAGCGCAAGTATATGTTCAGCAAAAATAATATAATATAACATGTTTAGTGTCTGTTTCTCCCTGTTCACGAATTTCGCATGATGATAATAATGACAACAATGTGCACATAGTGACTGATTCGACTGATTACTAAAAACTTTTTCTGACACAGTAGGTAGGTACCTAGGTACCATGAAATTATGATTCCAATACTCTTAGCACAGTATCTTTTTGCGCCGAGCCAACCCCGCAGGCACTATAGGTACATTGGGTACATTTTACGCAAGTGTAAAAGCCCGTAAATAAGTTTTTTTATTAATTATAAACTCAGCACGTATTTATAACTTGCTGACAATTAGTATTTGTATTATTATCATTTTCAGTATCAATGTAAACGCATACAATAGTTTATTTTTATTTTTATAGTGAATACCTCACAAGAGTCCCAACTGCTCCCGTCTGGAGCCAGTGAGACTATGACATCCCCAATTGGGGTATGTTATGAGGCTGAAGGTGGGTGGGGAAGGGAAGGAGACGAGGAAGAGTAAGGTGGGGAAGTACCTGACTATTCAAATCTAGTCACTAAACATGGCCAAAGCCATTTCAAGCAAACTTTCAATTCTGAATGGTGGTCTTACACCAGGGCGATACTAAGAGTATCTTTCACTCTGGAACGTGCCGCAAATATACTATATATTATTTTAAATAATTAATTGTGAAATAACACAAATCAATTAAATAAAATTTATTTGTGCATGCCGGGTTCGAACCCGCGGCCTTCGGAATGGGAGTCCTATGCCCTATTGCTGGACTACACCGGCCGTCAAATAGTATAAGTATACTTACATATAATATACTTACCCCTGCATTAGTGCATAAATTTAATAATATTTGGGTCATATTATTTTTCCATCTTTTCCTGTGGAGAAATATATAATTTCCATTCCAGCAAGTAATAAAACTTATCAAAAATTAACTCTTGCGATATGTTCTCTGCTATGAGATGTCTGTGACTACAATAGAAGTATGAGAACATTGTAAATAATTTTATTATTATGTATCTCTTTAATTTCAGTATTATGAAATCTGAAATCTAGAGTGCTTTACCTATTCACAAGAATTATCAATAATGAAAAAGTATGGTTTTTTAATTGCATTACTTTTAACTGATATACTTTTTTAATTGCAATTTGTTCGTTTACATTAATTTTGTTTGTGACGTTCAACAAAAAAAATGGTAACCGACGAGTTCATCGAAAATCAATTCATCGAAAGCAAATTTACAAAATCCACAGAAAAAAGGTTAGGATAGGTTGAATTTTAGTTAGTTGAACTCGTTTTCGATGAACTCGCCGTAAACCGAAAAAAATGAATGTAGGCAGAAGCAGTATTGGAAGATTTAAGGATGATAGACGAATTCTGATCAACAGCTTCTTTTCAGAGTTGCCTGGAATAAAATAAGTTTCATAGATATTATAAAACTATTCCTAGTATTAATCAAGATATTATATAATCTTTACTCACCTTTTTAAGTTTAAGATCCGACGCTGTGGGTCATATTAAAAAAATTAATGCTCTTTCTGCGAACAGCACCTATTTATCGCCGATCTAGGGGTCAAATTCTAGTCTTCGTAGTAGTAAAATATGAATGCATGATTATGTGTCTTGATTAGATATCCTTCATAATAAAAATGAACTCAGAAAACTTGCAACAAATCAACCCTTTGAAATAACAAGGTTCTATCTGTTGCTTTAACGTCACGCGATAATGAACTCTAAGGTAGCTTACCATAGATCCCATAACCGCGTGACGTTTCCGCAACAGATGGAACCTTTTTATTCGGAAGGGTCGAAATCTAAATGAATTGAAACTCACACTAATCCTTTAACTTTGACAAAGTTTGAACGTTACAGAGATTGAACCCATTAGCTTCAAAAATCACTGCACCAGCCAGTTATAACAAAGAGTGCAGGATAAAGCTGTTGTTCTTATAAGCCAATATGTAGTTGGGGTTGTTTATGAAATAAATAATAAAAAAAATTAAAGATTAACACATTGTTTTATTATCAAAAAAATAGTTTTTAACTTATATGTAGTCACACATGACCTCTTGTTGAACCATAAAAAAATATAAACCATTTGTTAATGTTTATGGCCAAAACAAATTTACAACATTTTATTAATTCATCTCAAATGCCCAAGGGTCTCTGTTACTCTCTAGCACAGATAAAGAAGAATCACTTATTTTATGTAACACTTCACGGAGCTTGTGTTTAGAAAAAAGTTTGTAGAGTTGATAAACTTCAGATGCAATTATTTCCGAGAGTCTCACGACTTCTGTGTGTCCATCAACGTTTCCGCCCTGCAAAATCTTTATAAGAAGTAATATTATTTCAGGGATGCATAATTTTCTCAAAGCTAAGAGTTCTTTCTCCCTTTCAGCACTTTCCTCTTCGTTATAATCAGACGGTTTTTCATCGGAAGTGATATCATCAGCCATCCAGCCCTTGGGGAATAGTAGAACATTGTACAATAGTTGTTTAGTATGTCGAGCCTGGTGCAGTCCCGCTGCGGTCCACCGTTCTTGTTGCGTAACAGCTTGAGCCTTGATCTGTTCATAATGAACTTTATCTGTGAAGGAGCAATTGTTTGGGAGAGGCTCGGGACTTCTCGGTCTTCCCCCCACATGCTGTCTGTACCAGGCGGCGTAACCGTTTATCGCTTCCAAGTATGCCTTCAAGCACATGTGCTCTCTGAGGTCATTAGAGGTACTAGTTAAGTTTTTGGATATGGCATTGGGTGGAGAGAACTGCAACAGGCGACTGAGCACTCCAGTCGCCGAATCTGCATCTCCCTTGAAGATGAGTGTTCTGATTATGGCGTTGCTCATTTGCACGGCTACAGGAATCTGCGATGGGTAAAAAGAAAACCATTCCAAGCACCCTGCAACACGCTGCATGAGTTGCTGACCATTTTCTTCTGTCCCGCCCATCATCGTAGAGTCATTATCAGGGTCGTTGGGACTACGTTCTTTTAAAACTTTAACAGCATATTTGACAGTCTCTCTGGCTGCAGCCTCCACATCGAGACCCGCTTGTTTACCTGACTCCATTACTCGGGCTCGATCTTCCTTGGCTTCCACAAGCCACATGAGCTCTGAATACTTCTCCACTTGGTATTTGACCGGAAGAGTGGAAGTATAATAAGCTATAAGCTCCGGAGATATGGTTGCACCATCAACCTGTTCAATAAGCTTTTCAACATAAGCCTTTAGAATATTGTCACTCACATCTTCAACGGGATCTTTCCCTACCCGACGAAGGACAAGAATGATATGGGCCAAAAACCTGACAAAGTTAAAGTCAGCTGTCCCGACCCACTCTGTAGCTTTGTGCAACATGGAGTTAACTTGCTCAAGCATTAAATAGCGTTGCATTTCTTGGTAGTAAGTTTCGAACTTAGTTTTATGTAAGGCGTTAACGCATCCGAAGATACGGTGGAGAGATAATTCTGTTGGCTGCTCGAACTGTTGAAGAAGATTATGGTCGGAGCCGGAGAGAAGAACAGTGGTATGGTGTTCTTTGAGAAATTGATCCACTCGAAGCTCAATCTGAACTCGCAAGTGTGCCCAAAGCAAGTCTTCACGAGAGGAGGAGCATACCGTCAGCAGAGACGGAAGGTGGCCACAGAGGACTCCAAGGGTGGCACGGAAGTAATTGTTCTCTTCCGTCTCTGTCAGCAGCCCGAGGCAACTCCACTTCCATAGATCCCGGGAAGGGTTCCCGACCATGGGGAAAGTGGCATCTAACTTGGGAGGTTGCGGATAATTAAGTAAAACATGGCCCCGCAGAATGATAGCCCGCCACATCTGTCCTGCAGATATACATAATGAAATTGCCTCCTCAAATCTGCCGCATCGCAGTTCTTTAAAGATACTCTGACACAAAGTTTTTTCATCCTCCTGATCCAATGGATGGAGGGTTTTCTTTTGCCTTCGCGGTGCATCCGGATCTAATTCAGTAACAAATGTTGCCGCGCTTTCGGCATCGAACAAGCTCATTCCATTTTCCAGGTGATGGAGAGTATTCTCCCAGTGAACTGTTCCACCACTTCGGCTAGCCGATGGGATGGCGGAGTTATGATAAGCAGCGCAATTTTCCAACCAATCTACTATCAGTTGCATGAGGCGGAGTTCGGCATCAGATTGAAATAAATCGCTTACTAGTTTCCTCGGTGATAACTTTTCATACTCTTGTAGAGGTGCGGGTGTCTCTCTACCTTGCATGGTGTCCAAGTACAAGCAATATAACAAACGCCAGGTATCGGCTTCTTCACTGAGCCAAAAATTCTTCGGCACGAATCGTTCCCAAGGGTTAATTTTCTCCAGAGAATCGCAACAAGATTGCGCAAACCTGCCGATCATCTCTAAAACGTCGCCAGAATTCGACGTTTGAAGAACTTCGTAAAAGACTTCACTTAAATCATCGACTTCTTTTGAAGCTTTTAATTCAAGTCCGGCTATTGAAGTAGCATTTAATGTATGCCGCAAAGTTGTATCATTGAAAGCTCTTGATTTTGTAATCAGAGATGTATCATTCGGAGACATGGTAACTGACAAATCGAAATCACGAGCCGTCATCTTTGGATAGACGCTACTTGGAGAGTTCGGAGCCCCATCGAAGTGCATGCGTCGCATGGAATTATTAAAAGCCATGGTAAACAGCACTGCTAGTCCACTTTTAAAAGTAACTTTTAGTTCGTATTTTTATTTTTACTTCAGAAAATTTCAAAACACACGACCACCAGGCAACCGGCTCAAAAAAGTATTCTTCTATGGACTTGGACCATACCATAAATAAACCAACTTGGACCATAAATAAATCAATCCTTGGTATATGGAATAAATAACCCACTCACGACTATAGCATAGATATAAATACCACTATCATGGATCAAATGAGTCCATTTTCCATTTACACGTACACCCCCGAGCTAAAGTTTCCGGCTACTCATTTCATTCCTTTGTACGGTAAACTATTGTTCAAATTGTCTATTCAATTTTTAATATTAATGAAGCATGGAGTATATGCCAAGACATAATTATTTGGCGGTCGGTCCTTTCTGCCTACCCCAGCGGAGAAACGGTGTGAAGGTCAGTTAGTTAGTTGTATATTTTATATAAAGAATTTAAAAGATTAGATGTTAGTCAAAAAATTAATAAGTGAAAAAAAAAATACAACGGTGTATAATATATCTGAAAAATAATTGGTAAAATTTCAATTTGTCTCATGGTTTTGGAAAAAAATGTATCGAGTATGCGTTATTTTTTAAATTTTGGAATAGCTTTTCTCACTTTTTATTAGTTTAGGTAAATCGTTAAATATGTTGGATATAGGTGTCGTGCAGCTGTCGTGTTGCATCTAGGTACGTATATATTCCAAGATGTTCTAGGTCTTACACTTCTTACACTTCGCGTTGAGGATAGTTGAGATTCTTTAAATGTTTTAGGATAGCATTTTTTTCAATAAGTTTTACATTCGGTAAGACCTTAAATCAATATTTATAAAAATTTCACAGGTTGGAAGTTTACTATCTTTTTTTAAAAAAAAAACTTTAATAATATTTTTTTTGGTTTTTACTATCAGATACAAGATAGTATTATAAATGCTTACCCATGCAGTTATATCATATTACTTATTACATATTACCAGAACTATTATACTTGATTTTTTTCCATGTACCTCGCAAACCAACATCGAGGCAAAATCTTCCGTTTTATTGTGAAAACTCCAACACGGAATCACAATTGTGTACTCCAATTCGCTGAATTCAGAATTTGGGAAATGAATATAAGGACATTGCGGATATGTTTGACACATCATTTATTAAGTATAAACACCTCATAGTAAGATGTTTATGGAAAAAAGGATCAATAATATTTATTTGAATATACCACATAGTTCTCCTTGACTCAATCTACGAATTGTACTTATCCCATTCTGTTGTTTCTCTACTTCTCTGTAGGGTATCCTGCTTTTATCTAACTCGTTTTTGATTTTGTTTTTGATTATGTTGTTGATTTTGTTTTTGATTTTGTTTATGATTTTGTTTTGAATTTTGTTTTAGATTCAGTTTTATAATTTTATTTTTTGCTTTTGTTTGAATTGTTTGTAATGCTTATTTAGATGTACTTTGCTTTTTAATTTTATTTTTTACTTTTGGGTAAATTGTATGTAATGTTGATTTTTTTTTTATTTTTTTATTTTTTTTTTACAAATATAGTTATTATACATTGTATATATATATTTTTAATACATTTTTTTAAATATCGTGTTTCACCTTTTTTTTTAGCAATGCTCGTGTAAAAAAGGTGGAGCAGCGAAAAACAATTCAACATATATTTTTAAAATGTGTAGTAAGGATAATGAAAATTATAATATTTAATTTTTTTATATATGTATATCATACATTATACGTGAAACAGAATTGAGTAAAGAAAAGATATAAAAGAAGAAGAAGAGAGAAAATAAAAAAGAGTATAAAAGTAAAGGGATTTCCAAAGTCATAGATGTACTTTGTTAATATAAAAAAAAAAAAAAAAAAAAAAAAAAAAAAAACATGTAAAAGCCCAGTACAAATAAATAGATATAGCAACACTGACTGTAACAGAGCGTAGTAAATCATTTTAATTTGTTGTTGATAACGTTTAAAGAAAAAGTATTTAAGGCGAACCGCTCACTGGGGCAACTGAAAACTGTCAACTGGCAACTGTCTTTGTATGACAATGTAATGGCCCGCACACTACACAAATAATAAAAAACCCGTTGTCAATGGTAACGCAAGTGGTGACTAGCGACTCGCACTGCAGATTGCCGTGGCCGGCCGTTGCTAGTTGCCAGCTGCCAGTTGATTGTTCTTCGTCTGTCTCTTTCCCCATCTTCTTTTCCCGTCTTCCCCCTCTCCCGTGACCCCCATCCCGTGACCACCCCCCCTTTCACGTTTCCATCTTTCCCTCCTTATCCTTATACCTTCCTCGCCTCCCCCTTTTTCGTTTACAATACACATACTTCTCACAACTGTCCGTATGAGACGCATGGATTTCTCAAATTTACGTCTACTATCTCCTTCCGCTGCTATGTCGCCTTTGAAATCCTTCCATCTGCTTCAACCTCCTATCCACTCCTCCGTCGTCACTCCCGGAGTGTCCTTTCTCACGCGCCCCCGTTCATCTCCCAATTGCGTTCCCTTCCACTTTCCCCGCCTTCCCCCCGTCACGCTTCGCACTTTCTCGCGACAAAACCTCTCGCGTTTCCCTCTTCCTCCTGCGTTCCATTTCCACCTTCCCCCCTCCCACGACCCTCCCCCCCTCCTTCGGTCTTCTTCCCCCCAAAATTCCCCACCCTCCCCTCCTTCGCTTCCTACCGCTAAACTATATGAAATACATACACTTTTCAAACACTCACTTGCACTATATACAGAAACCATCACAGGCGTGTACACGACAAATTAACAAAGTCTCATCGCAATCGGATAAATTCTTTAGGTACCGCATAAGAGAGGACAAGGATACATTCAATCTACACTAGTTGACCTTCAAAAAGCCTTTGATACAGTAAGCCATGATATACTTCTCAAGAAACTTGAGAAAATTGGTGTAGTTGGTCCTGCTCTTAATCTATTCAAATCATATCTTAGCAATAGAAAGCAATTCGTTAGCATTAACAATCATAATAGCAAGCATCTTCCAATAAACTATGGAGTTCCGCAAGGATCCATACTAGGACCACTCCTGTTCCAAATTTACATCAATGATATTTCGCAATTAGACATAAATGGTGAAATTTTTCTGTATGCGGATGACACTGCAATATTCTACTGGGGTAAAGACCTAAACATCTTACTAGAAAATGCACAAAGTGACCTAGAAAAAATTTGCAGTTGGCTCCAATCAAATATCCTAACAATGAACATAAAAAAACAGAATACATGGTTTTAAGCTCAACCCGAAAGATAATTCCTCCTCACGTACCCTTAAAAATTGAAAAGAATGATTTGCAAATCCTGATAAAAAAAAAATATCTTGGGCTGTGCATCGATAAGCATCTAACTTTTAAAAACCATATCCAAGATGTTAAAAATAAAATCACACCCTTAATCAACGTTTTTAGCCGATTATCTTATCTATTACCAATTAAATTTAAAAAAAGTTTATACATATTATAGTCTCGTACACTCACATTTAAATTACTTAATTGAAATCTGGGGAAATGCGTATGAAACATACATTAATGAATTACAGATAATTCAAAATAAACTAATCAAAAAACTATTTCACTACGAATCCAAAACATCCACAAAAAAACTATATTTGGAAACCAAACTGTTAACATTAAGAAAACTATACGAATACAATATATGTCTCCTTATATACAAAATAAATAATAAACTCATTTATACAAACACAGAATTCATTAAAACGTCCCAAGTACACACACATTTTACATGACAACACGATAACATACATTTAAACACTATTCATACTAACTACGGTAAGCAATCTATCAGTTATGAGGGGGGGCAATTTATATAATTGCCTTCCAGTTGATATTAAAAACGAAAAAAGTGTGTGTAAATTTAAAAAGAAATTATTCATTTTTATTCACAAAAAACAATGTAGAGAAAGTGAATAATATTGAAAGTGAATGAATAGTAATATTTTAATTAATGAAGATAATATTAGCGAAAGTCAATCGAAAATCTGAAACAGAAAAATCAGAAAAAGATACGGATACATCTGGGACTCGAACCCAGGTCCTCCGGCAATCCGGGCCGACGCGCTAACCAACTGCGCCAACGTATCCCTATCCGATTCGGTCATTTTTAACTGTATCATACTTCGACTGAGAACCACCAACATTATTTTCATTTTTCTTATCGCATATTTTTATTGGCTGCTACCTTTATGTGTGATTGCAAGATTCAACTCGAACTAAATGCCCTCTAGATAGTGTCAGGATAAATTTTATCACTTTTTATTAATATGCGACATCTATTGACTTTATCTGCAAGTCTAGGATGAAATATTTTTATTTTTATTTTTAACTTTTTTAACTTAAAGAGTTAAACCTCAAATTATAATATTTTAATTAATGAAGATAATATTAGCGAAAGTCAATCGAAAATCTGAAACAGAAAAATCAGAAAAAGATACGGATACATCTGGGACTCGAACCCAGGTGAATGTGAATGAATAGTATTGTAATGTATTGTATGATAATATGTTGTATGATAATATAATGTTATGCAAATTCTAGTTAAGTAAGTGAAAATGTTATTTTCTTTTTTTCTGGAATAAAAAAAAACTAAATAAAAAAAAAATTATATATTAAGATTTCTCATTTTACAGCCCGTTCCCACTTCCGTTTGAAAATCGGACGTCGTTTCGCTTAAAACTAGGATTTCTAGTGGTTATATAAAGCCGTTATTAAGATTAATAGTCGTTTCCGACATTTTTATTGGATGGGTGACCAGCGAAGTGCAATTTAAAAACCCTCGCCCAGCAACTCACCCGCTCTTCATTCGCACTATTCGCAGAAGCGATGTTTTACCGTCCGATTTTCAAACGGAAGGATGAACAGATTGCCCGCCAATAATTACAATTTTGTTAGCGCAAGATAGTTGATTATGAAAGAGATATGTCTTCCTGCCGTCAGACCGGCCCAGCGCTGGATAGCTGGCTGTGCTCCCAGTTTTGCAAATTACCGGATGGTCCCGGGCCTGTGCTGGTATACATGTGACATGTGCCATCTTACATATTCTATATTACCATACAAATTAGCACCGGTCAAAATAAACCGACCGGTAAAGCCGTCTCTCAACATTTTTGGTGTCCGTGGGTGATCGTATTTCTCTGCATTACGGTTAAATTTTGGAAGGCAATCGTCAACGTGTCTCTTTTTGTTTATGATAGAGTAAGACGTTTGGTACTTTATCTGTGCATGTCGCCATTTGCAATTAGCAGGCATGTAGTTTTCTGTAAACTCCCGATTGTTGAAACTAAATAGGTTTTTATGCGATATGTAGGAAAATATTGTTAATCTTTTAATGATTCTTTGATAAAGCAAAAACATCATCATGGATATACAGGAGATTAAAGCGTTTAACTCAGAGGTACGATTTCATTTCAATGTTGGCAGTGTCTACTTTCATGAGACTAAGATTTTAATAATGAATGCCTTCTTTTTCAGCTTTCTGGGTTGTACGACAACAAACCACCAATATCTAAAGCAAAAATGAATGCCATTACTAGGGGGGCAGTAAAGGCCATAAAGTTCTACAAACACGTAGTTCACAGTGTCGAAAAGTTTATCTTGAAATGTAAACCGGAGTACAAAATTCCTGGTCTTTACGTGATTGACTCGATAGTTCGCCAATCCCGGCATCAGTTTGGTGCCGAGAAGGATGTGTTTGCTCCCAGGTTTGCCAAGAATATGCAACAGACATTTATAAACCTACTGCGGTGTCCTCCAGAAGATAAGGTAATTATGCATTCTTAACCTCAAATCAATTCATCTTAGTTTTATGCCGATGTGAAATAACGACTGTTTGATCGAAATTAACGCTTAACTGATGTAAAGTTTGCGAATTTGCAATAGATTTGTGTACATTCCTATAACTTTTTTTATATAGGTACTCATTTTGCATATCCATACCAAAGCTGAATGGCTGGAAGTCATATTTTTAGCGATATTGAGTTATAAATGTCATTTTGTTCATATATTCACATTCTGAATGCTGAAAACATTGAAGTCATCCGGCATGCTACTACTGAAATAGCTTGTTCTAAAACACCGATATTCCAGTAAATACTTGAGAGGTGAATATCTGGATTTCCATTAACATACTTATTTTTTTACTAGAACAAGATTTGAAAATATAAAAGCTTAGAAGCCCAGAATAAATTTCATAGAGTCAGCTCAACATCTGTAAGATGTGTGAATTGTTTGTTTCGGAGCAAGACCGAGCAGATGTATCCAGAAGTAGCTCTAAAATATTATAAAAATGTTTTTTTTCATTCCGTATTCTAAATTAATTTTAATACTGAAGTCGACCACGGAGAAATTTTTAACAGATAGGTTAGAGTCTAAAACACCAAAGTCCTGTACAATATGTATCTAATTATCTTTATATATAAAAAATCTCGCGTTACACAATGTTGGTCCAAGGTTAACTCCGAAACTACTTAACCAGAAATTTGGCTTACTGTCTGTAATTTGATCCAACTTATTTTTTTTTAAAGGCGTAGACGGTTTACAAGCAGTTTCCGTGAGTACTTAGGCCATAGGCCCATTGTGCTATCTCCCATTTTACCTCAACCCTTTAATAACAACCCAGTCCCTTTAATAAAGTTCACCAGGGTTGTCATTGGATATGTGGCTATGTCTTCTGGTTCTACTGTATTTCTCCCCAGGTATCTGAGCCTAGTTCCCACCAGGGCAGGACATTAGTACCACAGGTGAATTGGAGTCTCTTCACCCTCTTCACATTTTCTGCATATATTGGTGTTTTCCACTCCCAATATCTGCATGTGTCTTGTGAGATGGCAGTGTCCCAACAAATAAATGATTTATAAGTCTGTGTTTTCGGAATTTTAAAGGAAATGCAAAATATATTTCTTGATCTCAAAAACAGTAAAAATGCAGAAATGAAACTTTAATTTTTTAATGCAAAACTACAAAATAACATATCGACATTGTTCTTCAGGACTGTCGAAATAATCTGTAGAAATAAACTTAAGTTTTGAATGATTACAGCGAAACATAATTCGAGTGTTGAACCTGTGGCAAAAGAATTATGTCTTCAGTCCCGAGGTTATTCAACCGCTGTTTGACATGGCCAACCCAAACCATCCCATCCATGCAGAGCTGCTGGCCCAACAGGCCCAGGCGCATGCTAATGGTAAGTCACCTTATTTTGGAGTCTTAACATGCTCCCACCAGCTGCAACAGGGTAATGCAGTGAAAAGAGCAGCCCCGAATCTACGACTTTTTCGAACCGGAGCAGGAACTCCCTCTGACGCCATAGTGGTGTCCTCTCACCAGCGGTTGGGGGGCTACCTCCTTCTTGTATTCATGGTGTAGTGTGAATTCTTAATAATAATACCATGATTAAAAATTATTATAATACATACAATAACAAAAATTAACCTATATTAAGTTTACTTTGCTTTATTTGAACGTGATAGTGGCGCCCCTCTCGACAGCTTTTGAGATAAATTATTAAAAAAAACTCGCAAATATATAATGGGTGGTATTTTTTGTGACCGGGATAAGTACCCTTCAAATAAATCTTTATTACCTATTATTACTAATAATGCACTTCATCGTCGATAATATTAATACACTTTATCGTTGATAATATTAATACAATACATTCAGGAAGTAGATACCTACAAACAATAGCATCGATAAGGTTATATATTATGTGTTCTTTCTTACCTGGTATTCCTGTAAATTGTTTATTTCTATTACGGTATTTCAAATCTACGATTTCGCTAATAATTTATTATATATTTAACGCTGATTACTCGCATTCTCGCATTCAACCACATAAACAAACAGTGAGGTGAGTGATCTTCGCTTCGCTTGATGTTCGACTGCTCGGGTTTATTCGGCACAGCTCGTGTAGCCCTTAGTTCTAGATGCTGCGGGGATTACCCATTTGCCTGGCAGAGGGAATTACTACACCATGCACGTGTTCAAAATCGACATACGATACATTCGTAAATCAACTTAGGATGTGTTCAAAAACCAACTGGGCGTTTTAAAATCAAATGAATAACCGACAGAACAACGTGCGCTGGATGCCAGGCGCTTTGTGAATCATGTTTTTTTTCAAACATAAATTACGATTTTGGCGTCCCCAAAACTGCCGCCCGGGGCAGGAGCTCCACTTGCCCCTCCCTAGATGCGGGCCTGGAAAAGAGTGCAAATATTGCAAAATGAATGTTCTTTTTGTTACCATGCGACATGACGATTCTTGTTATTAATTTATCAACACTTTATGTTATATTACCTTACTTAGTATGATTTTAGGTTTGTTACAACCAACCTAGCATTGCCACTGTTTAATATCAATGTTTTTCGTAAAATTTTTCATGAAATTAGGATAGGCTGTGAATTACTTATGAAACAATAGGTTAATTTTTATTAGAACAACTTTGTTTTTATAACTTTTGAAAGTTATTCCCATCAATGTAATATATTATTGAAGAAGAAGATACCACTAATAATAAGAGAGTTGTGGGGTTTAAAAGCAAAAACGCCACTCTCCAAAAATGAATCTATGCGCAATGTCCGTAGCTACAAGATGGTTTTTAAGATCCCTAGAAAAATCAACCGCAAATCATGGAAAAATCGAAATGATAATAGGGTTTAGATAAAAGTCACCACTCTCCATAGCGATTAACAAGCTAAATCACCACTCTCTACAGAAGCCAATCACAAGCCTGAATTCAAAATATTATTAACACATTATTATAACATTTTTTATTATAATCATTTACTTTGGATTATACCTTTTAACTTGTTGAAAGCCAGTATAGGAAAAATATATTTTTTCAATGCGACGTAAAATATTTGATAGTTCTTACCTTTCTTAAGAACTCAATTTTTGTAACATTTCTTTTGCGATATATTACAAAAATTACATCAAAATAATGTAGATAAAACGAACTTCCTAATAATCACTCAAATCTATGCTTTCCACAATTGATTAATATAAAAAACAATAAAAAAATATAGACTTTGAATACGACTCCGTTCATATTATCAAGCGGCAGCCATTTTGTCCGCCATCTTTGATGCCCGGCGCGTCATTGGGAATTAATTTGAATTATTCGTAGTGGCTAGACGCAAGAACGAGAATGGCCCAAGCGATTCTGACCTTGTTATTCACAGAATTTCTATACATAAGGGACAAAATCGCTTAAAAAATCTGGGGGGACTGCGGTACTAAAAAAATCACACGAAAAATGCGTAGTATTCTTTGACCGGTTTTTTGTGATTTACTGAAAACACTACTTTTGGAGAGCGGTGTTTTTGCTTTTATACCCCTCAGTTCTAATAAAAATTAAATATTCGCAAATTTGAAATATGAGATTATCTGACGTTTATAATTGGTGGCAGTGGCCTAATTGGAATGACGTTTGTACCAGTAAACGAGAGGTTCTGGGTTCGAGTCCCAGTTGTGACCGTTATCTTTTATTTTTCCGAGTCTTGTTCTTTTCATATTTTCGTTCAGATTATTAGTTTTATCATCAATAATAAAATAGGCTAGCTTAGACTAGGTTGGAAACTAGGGATAAACAACCATTACTTATTTTTAATAATTGTTTAGGTATTGAAGTAGATAATAAATAGGTTTCTGTAAAATATCTTCATCCTTCCTTAAGTTAAGCCATATTTTTATCTGACTTATTCGCCTTATTCACTTCGTTTAATGTTGTGATAAATGAACATTACACACACTGTAATTTTCTACAAATGGGAATTGTTGATAGGTTGTTTGATCTAGTGATTTCTTTTATAAATGCTGTATACCTAAACCCTAGAGAAGTATCTAAGTTTTAAGTGAAATTAAATGGTGGGTAGGGATTCAAAGGGTTCTCTCATGACTCGAGAAAAATCCCTTGTTTGAATTGTTGATATTTTTCCCGGATTCAAAATTTGAGCATTAAATCAACTTCAATTAATAAAATACTTAGTATAAATAGTACAATTGAGAGCTAAAAGTATTTATGTGTTTGAAACCATAGCTTTTATTCAAAATGTTCATAATTTCAGGTTCTATGTCAGAGAATGCTAATGCCAAACATTCCCCTGCTATCATCTCTCAACACACTCCAACAGAACCGTCTCATGATCAGGTAACTACTACATATATTATATTTTCCCGAGGCAAAGGTCAATAAAATAAATATATTTTGACTTAAAAAATAAAATATTTTGACTAATAAAATTTGTTCTTGAAAATCAGTGTTTTCCGTGGAGTCCAAGGGAGACTCAATGGGGGTCTACGTTGGCGTGATACAAAAATGGGAGTCCACAAGTTGTATGTGGGGGTCCACAAAAAATTGTCTGGTTTCGTTAGTAAAGAACCAAAATGTTGTCTTGGCTTTACCTATCAATGTAGGCCAGTGGTTCCCAAAGTAAAGTGGTCCGGTATGGACCCCTAGGGGTCCCGGGGATCATTCAGGGAGCCCCTGAACAATGTCAAGGGATAGACACATTTTTATTAATATGGAAGTTATTATATTAATGTACAAATTATTAACAATTTTTACATGCTAGGTAAAATATAGAATTCATAACCTACAATTCTCTTGCCACTCCCCCCCCCCCTCCAGAATGGATGGTCGTTCAGAAAGAAATTTTGGCAGGATCACTCATTCCCTACCCCGCGGTCCATGGGCAAATGTTAACCATGAAAGTTGGGAACCACTGATGTAAATGAATAAATAAATATGCATACTATTGTTTTAATTATAACATAAATACTATTACTTTTTTTTGTTTTAAAGTTGGTTTTCATAATTAAATTAATTCTACAAGTTTCAATTTTATTAAGCCCGCCAAAACGCCCGGTAAGAGGCGGGAGTGAGTGTGTGACTTCATCTGTATGCTTGTTTGTATGAAAAATAATGATAAATATTTACAAAACCGGGACACACTTAATATGGACTAAAAAAAATCATTTAAAAAATTGTAGTAGTTAGATATTAACTAGTACTAATCAATTCAGTTAACGGAATTACGAAAAAAGTGCATTTTAATGGTTATTTTTTGATGAAATAAAAATGAATAACTTGTTTAATAATTTCAGAGTGGCAAGTCGGATGCAATCCTCGCGCAGCTCCGTCAAATGCAGAATCTCCTCCGCGACGGATCCTCGCAGCCTTCAGGGCCCCCACCCACCAATTCGGGAGACAAGACCTCCGTTAACTTCAACCGGCGTCTGCTGAACGTGGACTTTGAGTACGAGAGCGAGGACGAGGGGGGCCAGGGGCAACTCATGAGCATCAGTATGTCTTCCAGCGTAGGCCAGGGTACTGGAGGTGCTATTTTAAACATATAACTTGCCGTACTGTAAATGTCAAGGAGATTTCATTGCTTTTTTTTTGTCAAGTTTAGTTTGTAGAACTCCATTTTAGTTAAAAAAAAATATATTTAATAATATTATTATTTAATTTATAAAAACAGTTTATTTATAAACAAGTTCTGCTACGTAATTATTATTACGCGTGACAGCTGTTTCGCCTTCTGAAGGCAGTTGATAATTAGACAGTTTGATAATGCCTTCAGAAGGCGAAACAGTTATCACGCATAATAATAGTTACATAGTAGAACTTGTTTATCTCTTTCCGACCTAGAAAAAATGTCTGAAATTTGATGGACCACACTAGTAAAGCTCATAATTTTGATCCCATAGGGCTAGGCGACTTACTGCTCGAAAAACGCGCGATTAAAGGTACCCTACATAAGCAGCTCCCGCACGTTCGATTGACTCCGGTTCCATTCCCAAAAACAGATTTATTTTCTGTCAGGATTTTTTCAAATCAAACTCACGATCGGTTGGAAAGGGTTATAAGTAAACTGTTTTTATAAATTAAATAATATTATTTAATATTAAAAACAAAAAAGATTTCTTTGCTTAGCTTATTTATCTCAGTCTTTTTTTTCGGTAAATACCGCATAAGATTCTTAACTGTTTGGAACCCGTGGAACTATGGCATCATCTAATGGTGTATGTTGTGAGGAAGGAGATGGAGAAGAGGAGGGTTGGGATGTACCTGATTATTTAGTGTAAAGTTTCAATTCTCAATGGTGTTCTTTTACCAGGTCGGTTCTTAGAGTACAACTCTGCCTTTTAAAATTCACTAAAATTATTGGTAGGTACATTCACTTAAAAATACAAACAATGAATAAAAATTATGACTAATTAAAATATTTTAGAAAAAAAAAATTGCAAAACTCTGAGTTCCGCGGCGGTCCCTCCAAATTCAGTCTCAATTCAAATTCCTCCAAAGTTATTCAAAGTAAATTTGTAATAATATATTTATTCTCGTGTAAATCGAATTTTAACAAACGGGCCTTTATATTCAGGTATTCGATAAAAATTTGTAAGAATTCAACATATTTCTGTGATAATCGAAATTTTTGTTAAATACAGAGTAAATTCGTAAAAAATAAGACATATTCAAAATTTGCAGCCATTACCATCGCGACCGAGCAGACAAACATAGGGATTCAAAGGAAGGTGGTTAAAAATATTACAAATTTTCATTTAAATTGAAATTTCGTTGCCTATTACCGTTACGGCCGGCCTATCAGATTCTCAGATTTAAGAATTAGAAAGATTTTGCAGCGTTTCTCTGGATACAGAGTGATGTAAAAAATTCTTTCAATAATTGGCTTAGTCAATATTTTGCCCAAAGATCAAAGGGAGTCTACCCAAATAATTATATGTATTAATAATGGCAAAAATTTTATTGTGCCAATTAAAACAAAGCTATTGATTTAAATAAGATTGAACAATCCTCCTTTCTTCATTATCAAAAATGATGAAAATGTGAGTCAAAAACAAATTTTATGCTTATTCCCTGAAATGAAATCTCTTTGATAAATCTTGAAGTAAAAGTGTATAACAAAAGTAATCCATATTTCTAAACCTATTTGGTTGATTCCTGAAAAATACATTCCAGTACTGTTTGGCAAATTATAGCTTTATTTACTACTTAAGAAAATGTTTTCACTAATATGACTAAATTAAATTTAAGTATTAAATGTTACTGGCTTGGTGGCGGAGGGAAATTGCTTAGATACAAATTATGCATTTTATTGTTAACTGTTAAGCGCTGTTCGCATTGGCATACTTTTACTGCAAGGTTACTTTTAAGTAAAGTATGTATATGACTTCATAGATTGGTGTGAGCAGAGTTTGGAGTCAGATCTTTTAAACCCCAATGTGAAGAGCGCTTTGCGTATGAGGTATGAAGAATCAACTCAATTTATATCTATTTATGATCAAATCATTTTTGAACATTCATTTTTGCTCTCATTTAGAAATCAAACCTACGATTATCCTCCTTTTTTTACTGTAATGAATTTCAAAATTTAGTTCAGAACTATGTATACTCTGCTATTTATTTATTTTTTAACCACTCGAGCGATGGCTAACCAAATGTAGGTAGGTGATTTTTAAAAATTAACACCTCATTAAAAATATCTTCGCTTTGCAATAAAATCCAAATCAATGGAATACTTCTAAATGTATCTGAAAACTAAAAAAACTGATTATGAAAGATGATCAAAAAGGCTTTCAAATAGTATAACCCAAAATAAACATAATTTTGGAAATATAAACATTTTGCTGCAAACCTTTTTTTTTTAATAGTGAATACCTCACAAGAGTCCCAACTGCTCCCGTCTGGAGCGAGTGAGATTATGGCATCCCCAATTGGGGTATGTTATGAGGTAAGTGGGAAAGGGAAGGAGACGAGGAAGAGGAAGGTGGGGAAGTACCTGGCTATTCAGATCTAGTCACTAAACATGGCTAAAGCCATTTCAAGCAACGTTTCAATTTTGATTGGTGGTCTTACACCAGGGCGATACTAAGAGTATCTTCCACTCTGGAACGTGCCGCAAATATACCATATATTATTTTAAATAATTAATTGTGAAATAACACAAAATCAATTAAATAAAATTTATTTGCGCACGCCGGGTTCGAACCCGCGACCTTCCGAATGGCAATCCAACGCTCTACCACTGGACTACGCCGGCCGTAGATGCAAACAAAAAAATGTTTTAAAAATGGCTCACAATGCTAAAATTACAAAAAATAAAAACACTTATTTTATTACATAAATGTATTACATATAAATGTTATCGTTACACTTTTTTGTTGTTTTATGTAAAAATAATTACTTAAAAATTCCCAAATTTTCAAAAAAAAAATTGAAATTGCAGTCGGAAACTTGGGTTTCATAAAAGTGTACATTTTAATTATTTTGTGGTTAAATTTTAGATTTTAATATAAAGTGTGTTATTTTCTCTTTGTAACACCGTTTAAATAATATTTCTCACCATGATAGTAAGGGAGACGCAACGATTTCTACGAGACCTATATGAGTTGTTCCCAGAAGTGAATAAATAATCCTGAGGGATTAAAATGAATGACATACAAATTTAAATATAAATCTTTTTTTTTTATAAAACCAAAAAAAAAGCAATAAACAGTGAAATCTGGGTGGATTCATTGGCTTTAACCCGCAGTAAGCAGTTCACATATTAATATTTTGCAGAATGATATTTATTTAATCGTCTTTATTAATTAATAATATATAATATAAGTCAGTATCGCCCTGGTATAAGACCACTATTCAGAATTGAAACGTTGCTTGAAAGTGGTTTTTACCATGTTTGGTGACCAGATCTGAATAGCCAGGTACTTCCCCACCTTCCTCTTCCCCATTTCCTTCCCCTCCCCACTACCTTCAGCATCACAACATACCCCAGTTAGGGATGCCGTAGTCTCGCTGGCTCCAGACAGGTGTAGTTGGGACAATTGCAAGTGACTCTTGGGCAGCATACAATTGAAAAAAATAACTAGAAATCCTCATCGCTCCAATAGTTAAAGTCATTCTTTGACCTGTAGTCTGTCGCTCAGACGCCGTCGTCTGAATTTTTTTTAATCCGATTTTAACCCTTATGTATAGAAATACCTTATGTATATACACTGTACAAGGACAAGGTCAGAATCGCTTGCGCCAATATCATTCCGAAACGTAGCTTCTCGGAATTATTTGTAATTAATTTTCTATGGTACGTGGCCATCATATAGCCAAATGTCATCCGACATTCAAAAGGTTAATTTACCTATTTATATTAGCTTGTCCTCAATATCTTATTGCTTCTATACCAGTCAGTATCCTCCATCCAGGATGTAATACAGTGAAACCCTCTTAAGAAGTTTTCCAAGGGAACGGAACAAAAAACTTCTTAGGCGGGAAAACCTTATAAGTGGGATAAATTGGGCCATTTGGTCTTCAAGGGACCGAAAAACCAAACTTCTTAAGCAGGAAAACATCTTAACCGCGGGCACATAAGCTTGTTTTCACGACAATTTAACATAGGTAGACATAGGAATGACGTATGCCCCGGACCAGAGTTATTAAGCGAGAACATCTTAACAGGGTTTCACTGTAAAATATTTGAAGCTGAGACTTCGAAGTCGCAATGATTGATTTGCGTAAAAGATTTTTAATGGATGCAAAAAGATGGATTTAAGGGTCGCATTATTAACAGTTGTGCTTTCTGTCACCAGGTGGCGGTGATAGCCCCATTCCGATGGCCCCCGCAGTACCCCCGCCGCAACCCCCGCCAGCCCCCTCTCACCAGCATCCCCAACAGCAGCAGATGGGGCATAACTTCCTGATGAATTCACTGCAGAATGTTAACCCTAATGACGCACTCGGAAGGTAAATATTAATCTTTTTTGTTTTTAAACATTCGGATTATGAATAACTCTATTTTATATAAATTAGAGTTTGTGCGAGTCGATCGATCATTGTCAGTATTTCCTGCATGTCCCACATTTGTTTTGCCTAATATTATACTTCTAACTGCCCATTTTAGATGTAATAGGTATAGTTAATCTTGTGACGTGATGAAACAAACCATTCATGGAGTAGTTGTTTAAAAGCCTTGCGGATTCCGGTGCCCTTTGGGTTTTCCACTGGACCACTGGGGTCGGCTTGGCTTACTTCTATTGTGGCAAAAAAATTGGCTCTGATCACAAAATGCTATCATACACATTCATCAAAGATACAATTAATTAATTAATGAATAAAGATTAAAATTTGAGTATTGATGTGTACGATGAAGGAAGTAAACAATCAGTTCACTTATACCGTCGTTGGGAAAGTGGCGGGACCCACCAATGCACTTTCAACTTAACACGATTCTAAATAAACACATATGTACATATTATTTCTTCAAACTTCGCAAAATCACTTTGCGGCGTCATTTTGAATTAAATTACACAAATAACTTTGTATCAACCACTATTATATAATCACAATTACCTACATGTTTCGAAACCGATGGTTTCTTCATCAGGGTAGTAATGACATAAAAACTGACGAAGAAACCATCGGTTTCGAAACTTTTAAATCATATTTCATCATCTTTCAAAAACAGTTTTTAGTTTTTAGATACGTTCTGAAATATTCCATTTATTTGGATCTAATTGCAAAGTGCATATTTTCTGACCTTCTGACAGAATATGGCCTTGGCCTGAGGGGTTAAAGACTTCTCCACTTGTTCTAAGAAAGGAGTTAACCGCTGCTAGATTTGAAGTAAATACTAAATGTTATGTTTTTAAAAACCGCCATTTGATTGTAATGATGATTAATACTTGGTATTATTAATAATTATTGTCTATTTTGTTTCTTTTCAGTATATTGACGAATCCTGAAATTCTTAGACAACTGCAAAGTTTGCAGGCACAAATGATGGTTGCCAATTTTCCTCAGATGCAGGTAACCGAAAACAAAATTATTCTACTTTTTTCTTCCCATAGAAAACTAAAAACAATTAAAAAAAATATTTTACTTAAACAATTGTCTTTTTGATGGTTAGTGCATGCAGTGAAACCCTCTTAAGAAATTTTGTTTTTTCGGTCCCTTGAAGACATAATGGCCCAATTTATTCCACTTATAAGGTTTTCCCGCTTGAAGTTTTTTTCAATCCCTTGGAAAACTTCGATAGTTTCACTGTATTTAAACATGATGTCAAGTGTGTACTAAAACTCTGTGTACATAATACATATGTATCATAAAATTTACCAAAATTTCTAGAGCGGTTTTTACAACTCCACCATGCATTTATATACATTATTCTATATATTTTAAAGCCAATTATAATGTAATTTATTTTCTTTTTAATTTATTTTCAGGGTTTAAACAACATGACCATACAACAAGAAATGAGCTATGTGGATATGTCCCAACCGCCTCCAGCTATCCACGCCAAGGTACAAACAAATACTCTGCAATTACATATTAACCTAAACCAAACAGACAGACAAATAATGCTATTATACTGCGGCGTTAAGTCTATAAAGACTGAAAAGCTGTGCCTACCTCAAGAAAAATTAACCAAAACCACTACAGTGATAGAGATTTCGGGCGTACAGTTTTGAATTTGGCCTTGCTCATTCCAAAAATCATACCTCCAAATATTATCATGGAAGCATATAAACTGCTACTGTGGTTTAAATCTGAGGAATCAACCTACATTTCACCGTTTATCTCATACTTTTAGATTTTAAATATATATTTTTTTTATAAATTGTTAAATTCTCTATGTTATTTTGTTTGGAGGAGTTTTAATTTTCAATGTACTATCGTTACTTAAATTTTAGCATAAAAATTAAAATTTAAGTAACGATAGTACATTGAAAATTAAAACTCTTCAAAACAAAATGTCTAGAAATTGTTACATAGTTAATGCCCAAGAAATACAAAAAATTCTCTATGTTAGTTACCGAAATTGCCCTACCTTGTACATTTGGACATATTTTGGGCAATATTGAATATTACTATTTCTGAATGTTGTCTATGGTCTGCTGGAAACACGTCTAGTGACAAAAAAAGGTTTAAAATGCCATCTACTATCAGTAGGAAACAATTAAATAAGTTTTTAGATTTTCACGGCAAAAGCATTTTCATTGTTTGTTTTTGGGTGTTATGCCGTGTTGCGCTACCTCCTCCTTTAGCCGACGTTTCGGACAACGTTGCAGTGTCCATCATCAGGGCAGATCCGACGTCGGATCTGCCCTGTTGATGGACACTGCAACGCTTTTAAGCGCCCTTGAGGTGATTTTCTCATGAAAATGGCGCTATAAAAATCATCCAAACATTATTATTATTAACACCCCAAAAACAAACAACGAAAATTAAATAAGTGTTACAACCTTATTTCATGTTTACTGTATGTTCATTGTTATAATTATGCTGTGTTTGTTTGCAGCAGGAAGAAAGAAATAAGCCCTCCAGTCCGCTGTTGGATGAGATGAACAATGAATCGGACATAGAATTTGTGGACGATGCCGGGCCACAGGTGATTGAGATCGATGGTAACGATTCCAGGTAATTTTTTATTTTTTATTTTAGCAACTGTATAAAATAATTGTACATACAAAATATAATGGTGAATTTAAGTATAGAGATTGTATTTCTTAGTCCTCCTCCCTAAGGAGTCCTGTGCCGAGGCAGACTAAAGTTATTTAATTGTAGTTTATTTGTTATCTATGTAGTTTTTAGTGTCTTTATTTTTTTATTCTTATTTATTGATTCAGTGCTTCATTATTGCATTAACTCCTTATGGAAAACCTTCAGGAAAACATATCCCCTCAGGGCGTATGTAATATTTGGGGACGATGAGTAGAGAATTAGGATTACAAAATACCATTATTATTGGAAACAATAAAGAAAATGGTCAACTTTGTGAACACAACAAAGTGATTTAGTGTCACATTGAGAGTTACCCATATTTCAAGATTTAAAAAAAAAATGTACTCGTTCCCGACATAATCTAATGTCCGTTGTATTGGTGTGAAAATAAAAATGTGGAAAATGATATGCGTGTGGAAATAGAGACAAGCCGACGATATATGATGGGTATCATGTTTGTGGTAGCTAGGAAAAGGATATTATCGTAATGTGAGGTCGGCATTTGGTTCGGTTGCGAACCAAGGCACTTTCATTGTGCTAGAGTTTTAAAGAAATAAACAAAATGTACCTTATCTGACTCAACTCCTTTGTGATACCTGTGACACAAGGGGGATTTTGTCACTGCTATATATAATAATTGCGACAAAATCGCTTTATGTGACGAGGCACTTGCTGAGAGTGACTCAACAAGCAGCTACTAAACGTAGCTAGGACTAGATAGAGCATCTTCAATTCTGACATCTCGCTCCGTTTGACTGTCTACTAATGATGATGACTGATGACACAGGTTTAACTAATCGGCTGATTAATATTTTCCCATCTTTTATTTTTTTTTGCAAAAATACAATTAGTTTACTAAGTTTAGAATTCATCTTGTATTGGTCCACTTAATGTAAGATGAAGCCCCCATTCCAGGAGTCCGTCGCCCAAGGGTTCGCGCAGACGGCGATCACGTGACCGGTCCCGCCGCAGCAGGTCCCGATCCCGCAGGTCCCGATCCCGATCCCGGGAGCGCAGGGGGGGAAGACGCTCATCCCGTGAGCGAGAGCGAGACAAGCCCCGGGACAGAGAGCGTGATAGAGAACGGGAGAAGGAGCGGGAGAAGGACAGGGAAAAGGATCGGGAGAGGAAGAAGAAAGGACTGCCGCCCGTCAGGAAGGAGAATGTCAGCGGTAAGTTGTGACCTATTTTTTTATCCTAGTTTTCATGGAGATCTACTTCTAACGTTGTGTATCATTGTCCTCAAAGATGTCAGATCTGTGTGTTTATTTTAGACACATACTGATTTAATTTTTTTAGACACATAATTTGACTAGTCATCTCATTTTGTTACCCTTTTGAACTTAGAATGCTTGAATGTCTATAAACAGTTTTATATGTAAATCAACTGCAGTCGGCCAAAGTTCAAGACAACCCCTTCAACATGAATATGAAGTTTTTTAGGATTATTGTTGCGTATGGGATGGGAGCAATTTTCTTATTAATTTAAGTGACCAAAGACTTACGCAGTTTCTTAATTTACCATTCTCGAATCAAAATGTTGCCTGAAATTACTTATGTAACCAAAAACTTACGCAGTTCTTTAAATTATGCTGCTTGAAATTGACCTAAATTTAACTGTGTTTGGTGACCAGATCTGAACAGCCTTAACACCTTCCTCACCCCCATCTCCTTTTCTTCCTTACTCCCTTCAACCTCACAACTTACCCCAATTGGGGACACCATCCACCCTTAGTACTTTTACATAGTACATCGTACTTTTGGAACTCTTGTACAATATTTATCTTAACCGCTTGGACACATAAGCTTGTTTTCACGATAATTTAACGTAGGTAGACATAGGAATGACGTATGGCCCGTACCTGAGTTATTAATGATATAAAATTATTGAACTATCCCCAAACTGTTCTTTAATAATCATCTTTTACCTCTTCAGTTTGCAGCACGACCCTGTGGGTGGGTCACCTCTCTAAGCTGGTGCAGTCCGAGGACTTGTCTGACACCTTCGGGGCCATCGGAGATGTGGTCAGCATTGATCTGGTGCCCCCGAGGGGCTGCGCCTTCATTGTTATGAACCGGAGAAGAGATGCATCCAAAGCCATCGCCAAACTGAACAAGCACAAGATGCACAGCAAGGCTATCACGGTAAGTTTATTGATTCTAACCAACTAACCAGCATGCCCTTTTTTTCCGCAGGCGTGGGCAGAGAATCGGCAGAGGTGTAATTTGTCCCTATACGAAATTTTAGGGTTCTACTTTCTACTCTTTAGGTTTACGCCAAAAACAAATTATTTATTTATTTATAAAATACATGATATACATTAAAACATTTACATATAAATGACATATTAAATCACCATACTAGGCGTATGTTATATTATTACATATTATCTTTTGTGTTCTTTATTAACTTCTTCAATTCCAGCTTGTCTTTAAGGTTACATTTCTCTGAATCTAATTAGCTATTCTGGAGAAACTACATAAGGTAGATTATATACTATTTTTATAAATATATAAACAAATTATTTGGCTAAACAATTTCCAAAAACATCATTTTGCATGTAAGTTATGACAAAAAATAGAATCAGATGGCGCTCGGCACATTAAGTTAAAACTTTACAGCAAATGTGATGAAGGTGTGATGTAACAAATAAATTGGAACACTCCTAAATCACGGTGTACTGTTTATTATAATTTGAAAAGAACACGGTTGTATTATTAGAATATGTATGTCAGTCTCACACAATGTAGGAATTCATTAACAATTTAGCATTATTGTTTTATCGCCAGGTGGCCTGGGCGCCCGGCAAAGGGGTGAAGGGCCGAGAGTGGAAGGACCTCTGGGAGGCGGAGGTAGGCGCCTGCTACGTGCCCTGGACCCGGCTGCCCGAGGGTGGCGAAGGACTGGCCGTGTTGGACGTCCTGGAGGAGGGCGGCATGTTGGACGAGGAGACCCTTCCCTCCTGGCTGCAGAGGAAGGTAACTGGCCTCTTTATCAAACTGTATCTTTCTACTTTTCATTCACTTTTACAATGCTGGCTTTTTTAACGCAATCATCATGTGGCACAATGTATGTGCTTTAGTAAGACTTTATGGATCACATTTGCGACATCCGCGTACGAGGACAGCCTCATTATTTCTGGCTTTCACCCTTCAAGATGTTCTATGCCATCATCGTTCTATGCCATCATCGTTCTATGCCATCATCGTTCTATGCCATCATCACGTCGTAGAAAACCAAAAAACACTATTTTGAAAATATTCACTTGAGATTTAGTTGTTACGACATTTAAATTTCAATCACTTTTCCACTGGTTTACAGATATGTTAGAAAAATCAACTAAAACACTTAAAATTTCACATTTTAAAGAATCTGTCACCATTTTGAAACCCACGAGTTCGACTGACAGCTGGTGTTAAGTGTCCAATGACACCGTGTGGACTGTAAAACTAAATTATGTGTAGCGAATTACGAGTTTCTATAAGATTGTTTTTAAATCGACAAGGGGAAGGAAAAGACAGGAATGGCCCTTACTTTGATGATGAGGTGCCAGCTACCAGCTCTTCATTCACGATCACTTTCCAATGTTATGATGACCCGATGGTCTTCACGAAAATCATAATATATTTATATTATTGTTATTTGCGAGATTTGCGAAATGCTTGTACAAGCCCGATCGAGTTTTCAAAGATAACAACTGAATGTTTTTATTCAAAACAACGAGGTGCAAATGTGTTCTTTTTTCAAGCGTTTTTTAATCATCTTCTTTTGCTTCTTGGGTAAGGGCCTTGATGTGAAAGGAGGGGAATCAGAAGGAAGGAATATTTGGTAAGGAACATGTGTAAAATGTATTAATGACCTAAAGTTATTTCAACACTAAACAGCTGGTTATATTGTAATTTATCGAGTTAAAAGTTATCTCAACTAAATGAGATTTATTTGTATCTCTTTGTTATGAATCACTTTAATTGAATAACTATAGTCAAATGCGTAAGTGAAGTAATTAGATTTAGATTGAGAATTGTAAAAATTAAAACACCATGACCGGATGACATTTAAATTCACATTTGGGTTTCGAAAAATGGTAAAGAGCAACTATTTTTTAATTTAAATGGCTTGAAAAGATTGAATAATTCAATTGCGATAATACTCGTGTATAAATATTTAATAAAAATTAAATAAAACAAACACTTTTGACAGTATTAACAAATACGCGGTTAGCAGTTGAGTTAAAACATATTTCTGAAATTCCGTGAAATATTTCCACAGAAAACATTAACACAGAATAAGGAATTGAGACATCTATCGACCAATCGTGAAAACATTTTATCAGCTAACTTATTATCTGGGTTGCAGAGTCCGGAAACATTTGAAAATAGTTCAATAAATCTTTAAAAGAATTTGAGGAATATTTGCCACATTGTGGCAACAAAGCAACCCGAGGCTTTGGAAATAGTGCTACAATGTGGCAAAAAGCGTTTGAGTGGTTATGTTATTACAAATAAATATTAAAATTAGAGGGTAGACGTCCAGTGGGCCGCATCAGAAACAGTTGGGCGAGGCAACTCCAGAAACTGTGTGAGGAGGGAATGGGTCTGCCATGGACGGAAGCCGAACAATCAGCACAAGACAGGGACGTATGAAGGAGCCTTGTTGATGAAGTGGGTCCTGTCCCGAATAGGACAAGGGGAAGAAGATGATGATGATGAAATATTAAAAGTTGTAAATATTAAAATTTGGAATGCAAACATCAAAAAATGACACACCTGTGATGTTTTTATGTGAAAACGGTACTAAAATCATGTATAACATAAAAAACCACTTGTTTTACCATATAAATTTATCAAGTTTAACAAAAAGTCATCTGAGTGGTTAAATAATTTTAAAAATTACAATTTAGAGGCAACTTTGACAATTTTTTGTGAGTTAACCTCTTGTAGGCCGCAGTCCCCCCGGCGGTTCTGGATTTTTGAAGCGATTTTGCCCCTTATGTATAAAGAAATTGTATGAAGAACGAGGTCAGAATCGCTTGTGCCATTCTCGTTCTTGACATTACAAATTACTGGATATCATTTAGCCACTCCGAATAATTCATATTAGCTAATGACACGCCGGGCACCAAAGATGGCGGACAAAATGGCTGCCGCTTGATAATATGAACGCTGTCATATCCGAAGTCTATATTTATTCATTGTTTTTGATATAAATCCATTGTGGAAGGAAGTTCATTTTATCTACATTATTTTGATGTAATTTTTGTATTATATCACAAAAGAAATGTTAAAAAAAATTGATTTCGTAAGAAAGGTGAGAGGTGTCAAATATTTTATGTCGCATTGAAAGATATATTTTTTGTATGCTGGCTTTCAACAAGTTAATGGTAAATATAAAAAAAATAATCTTGTCCAATCTACTAAATAAATAGTATAATCAAATATAAAAATTAAAAAAAAAAACATCCTAAAGAAAGCGATTATTGGTCATCAATATTTTTAATTTATGTCTGACAAATTGGTGTTCCAACGTAAATCGGCAGTTTATAATTTAAATTTAAGTTCATCAAAATGCTTTTTTAATAATTTATATTTTTTATTTCATTTTTCATTATAGTAGGTAGGGCCAAGGGTACGGCCAAGTTTCACTGTAGTATTGGATTTTGTGACGTGATGAAACAAACCATTCATGGAGTAGTTGTTTAAAAGCCTTGCGGATTCCAGTGCCTTTTGGGTTTTCCATTGGGCCACTGGGGTCGGCTAGGCTTACTTCTATTATGGCAAAGAAATTGGCTCTGATCACAAATTAATACACACATGATAAATAACACTCAGTTAGAAATCTAATATTGAAAATTTGGACTGTCTTTCCTGTAGAAATAACATGTTGTTTTTTTTTTTCGTTTATAGATAATAATGTTATTTGAAATAATTACTTAATGATTTTTAATTGAATACATAAATTTAATACGAGGGTGGTCTGAAAAGTTTCAGATCTCAACGCAAAGATGGCAGCACTCGTCAATAAAAGTTTTGACAGCTACTCACGAAAGTTTCGGCCATTTTGGACGCGCATTTTTTAGTTGAGAGTCGTTTGAGTGAGTCGATGTGTGTTTTTGTGAAAATGTAAAACATTGAGTATCGAGCTTAAATTTTTAATTTTAATTTTTGAAAGGCGAAGAAAGATGAGTTGGACTCTGTGTATGGGGACTATGCACCATTATTTACCACAGTGAAATTTTTTTTTATGTGGAATGCTTATTAGCATGTATTTTATTGTGACATTAATCTAAGACCGCAGTTTTTATATCAGCAAATAATTGTGCTTTGACATTACATAGAATTTTTAGTAATGTGAAATGTATTTTGTTCTAGCCCGGCGGTGTGTTAGAAGGTGTGCCAAAGACTGAACTATCTGCAATTCCTCCCGAATTCCTGGCAGCAGCAAGCAATCCCGCAGGGATGATCGTGTCTCCTCTACCGCCACCCCCCAAGTAAGATTCTTCCTGACTTATTACTCTTAATGTAGTTTCAAACAAAATTGACTACTTTTCAATTCAACAGTGTTCGGTAACTAATAATACAAGTGGTAAACTGGTGAATCTACATCACATTTTGAGTCGATTTTGTACTATAACTTTTTTGATTTGAGATTTTGTTTTCAAAAAATTGAGTCCAAAGTTTGAATTTTTTAAGTCTAATTTGAGAAAAATCGGTCCCTAAGGGTGTTAATATCAGATTTTTAATGTCTTTTCAACTGCTGCTAAGCATACCCGGCTCCAAAAGTTTTTTTAATCCTATATTTTGTTGCCGAAAAAAAGTAAAAAGTTGATATGTTAAGTATGAAAAAAAAAACTTTTGGGTTCTCTATGTTTTTCTCTTGTCAGACATTGTATTTGCAATGAAATCGTCATTTGTTATTTCTAAACCTGTTACAATATAATATTAAAAACCAATAACAAAACAAATACTACATAAATAAAATAAAAAAATTCCTGCGTTACCGGTCCACAAAATTTTTTTCTTTTTTTTTTACCGGTCTGTAGGGTTAAAAAGGTTGGGTAATGCTTCTCTATGTGATGTTGATTTACCAGTTTCCCGCTTGTACGATGACTTTCCGGATACTGCGTAGGTATGTAGTAGGTTGATTTTTAATACATGTAAACATACAACATAATGTAATCTTTTTGGTGAAAAATAAAGTCAGAAAAACCTACTGCATTTTACTTCTTACTAAATGAACTCGTTCTTAGTTGTTGGCAGAAGAGATTAACATGACACAAGACAAATAAAGCTTTTCGAAAACAAAAATTAACATAGGCACATAACTAATTATTACTATCTCCGTTAGGGTAACCAGTCATAAAGTATCTACCACTTGAATGTTTGTGCAAACAGCGAATGTAAAAAATATTCTCGCTCAATTTAAATGTCAGATTTACCGATGGATGAAGTATATAGTTGCTCTTTTGGTTCTATTTGAAATGAACAACGTCCCGGAGACACTCTTTGAAGGGCATATTTTCTGAGCTGAATTTTCACTAAGACATAAAGAAAGCTAAACCCCCGCGATGCTATGAATCTTAAAGCTGCGTACAAATATTAGCAATACAAAATGCAATTTTTTTTTTTATACATTAGCTCCACACAGGAGGCCTCGAGGAAAATAATTTCCCTCAGGGCCTATGTCATCTTTGGGGATGCTGTGTGGAGGGTATTTTTAAGGAAAGGAAGGAGAAGAAGTTCTGGGAAGGAAAAAGGTACGAGGGTTGGGTAGGAATCTGGGGTTCAGTGTATCTAGATCATCCGCCGCCAAGACCAAGACAATGAACCACATGAACCCGGGCACCCCTGCTAAGTCACCAAACGTAGCGAATCACTTGGGGCGACCTATGGCAGAGGTGTTGGTTATCCAATAAATGGTTCCCGGGGCGGCGGTACCCATTCCCGCCTCCCAAATTGCAATGCTACTAAGGTGGCAACAAATTTCCATAGAGTTCCCTCTCCTTCGGTGTACAGTTCGTATGCATAACAATGAACACACTACAGTAATTTGTTGCAATTTTTGTTACATTGCATGTTGTGTTGCTAATAATCTAATAATAAAAATCTGTACGCGGCTTAAGCGCATGTTATAGCCTTGGAACAATCCATTTTCTGTCAAAATGTCTTTATTTTTACATCGCTAGGTGGCAGTAACCGTCCCTTCTCACGTTTGTCCCTTCTCTACATTCGACATGTGTTATTGCACTGCCAGTGGAAATTGCCATTGGTTTGATTTTATAAACGTCGTTTGGAAACTCGTGCTTCACATTCAAAGTCGATTAAATGTTTTTTTTTTATTTCACTTCTAAATATTCAGCCTTTTATTGTCTTTTAAACTATATTTTCTAGAACTCATCATTATGATTACTACAGTAGAAGCTAGTTAATTCGAAATCCATGGGACATCGAAAATCAAATTTCGATTTAACAAATTCCCACGTAAATCGAAATTTTATGAAAAAAAAATTATAAAGTCGCCGAAAATCGAGTTCTTCGTCCGAAAATTCAAATTCGGGTACGTTCTTCGGAGTAAATTCGTAATAATACGACTTAGGCGCTCCGCTGTAGAGGCAACTGAAACCAAACTAAAACCGGCTGGTTTCCATGTCTTGATTGGTCAAAAAGCTTGTTTAACCATAGACGAAGAACAATCAGCTGACGGCTGGCAACTATAAATGGCCGGCCAAGGCAATCAGCAGTGCGAGTCGTGAGTCACCGCTTGCGTTACCATTGACAACGAGTTTTTGAGTGATTGTGTAGTGTGCGGGCCTTCATATTGTCATACAAAGACGGTTGCCAGTTGACTGTTTTCAGTTGCCTCAGTGAGCGGATGGCGTTATTCCCGTGAAAATCGAATTTTCGCAGCCGCTTACTGCCACGGTCGGCCGTATATTTGAAAAAATACTTCCCAATACGTAATTTTTCCGCGTAAATAAAATCTTCGCTGCCGATTTCCGGCCCTTCATATTCAGATATTCGAAATAAATTCGCAAAAATACGATATTTTTCCGCATAAATCGAAATTTTGCGGCCGAAATCTTCGCAGCCAGCCTTTCAAATTGATATATTAGAAGAATATTGGTATTCATGTTATATTTCATAGCCTAAATCGAAATTTGGCGACCGATTTCCGTCTCAGCCGTCCTTCCAATTCAAACATTCGAAGTAAACTCGTAAAAATACCATATAATTATCGCAACATGTGATTATAGTGGTTTACACAAAATAATTTGTTTCATTTAACAATATTATTATTATATAAGTGAATTTGCAAAGATTGAAGAAATAAATGATTTACTACCAGACACCGCGTACACTTAATGAACTCTCGCTTGGGCGCTTTCAAGAAACATGAACTGAGTAACAGACCGTTCTGAACAGACGCATGCGTATTGCGTATTGTGACATTTGAAAAGATGCGAGTGAAATATTTATATGAAATAACAGAATTTGTTATACTCATTGTTTTTGTAGCTTTTATAAATTATTCCAATGCTTTAAGTGAGTTGGTATCCTTCTTTTGGACCCATTTATAAAACGTTTTGACGGCATTTTCGAAGTATATGTGCTGTCAAAGACGGAGCCCGTAACCTCACTCTCGACCTCGGGAGGTTCCAGCCCGTAATGAACAAAAACCCTCAAGTATGAGATAATGTGATCCAAAATGAAGTATTTATTTAATTTTTAATCTCAACAGATATCATAACGACAATATGAACCTGTACTTCGACAGATATGTGTATTACGTACATATTTTTAATTAAAGATATTGTGTAAAATCATTATTTATAGGGATAGTCATAAATCGAAGTTTGAAAAGTGGGTTGTATGGTGTATCAATGATTTTATTTTTTATGGTCGAATGCTTACATCAATTACAAAAAAAATTCAGCAGTTTAAAAAATAATAGTCCATTATTTGGTAACAAAAAATATCAAGTCTGACAATGACATACGAAAGGTAGTAATTCAGCTGTTTTAGAGGGCCGTTTTGCAGCAAATCACCTGTTTGCCCTATAACCTACTCTTAACCTAATCCATTGAATATTTTAGAGCAAGGAAACTTTAACTCTGAATCTATTTTACTTCAACTGAAAACATGAAGATTTCCCACAACAAAACTAAACGATAGAATTTTACCGAATATATTCATTGTTGCCATTGTAAGCTGCAATTTTTTTTCTTCTACTTTTGAAATAGGTAAGGTGTTTTTTTCACGTTTTCAGGAGATATAAAAGTATGTGCTCTTTTTTAAAGGTCGATGCTTGATTCTCCTGTAGAAAAAACCTGGTACCTATGAAATTTTACTAATAAAGCTGTTATGCCTGCTAAGCTATTGTCTGTCATTTACATATTTATGCCTGCCAAAGTCAAGTTTACTACAGTTCATTATCATTTCATCAATTTATACATAATATGTTTTTGTTATAAAAAATGTGACAGTTGTTGGTAAGATTATGTACTTTTCAATCATCATTAATTACCTCCTGAAAATCCCTATTTATTTATTTAATATCATTCATTCATTTTTGTCATACTGTTCATCTATTGGTGGCCTATTTGTTATTTAATATCTGTTATCGTTATCTATTTTGGGATACTTTTGTCATTTATTTATTGGTGTTAGATGTACGTATCATAATACGGGCTCATAGTCTGATGCAAGAAAAAGCTAGGTGTCCCCTAGTAATAAATTCAAATGTTCTGTTTGCTTAAGTTCCCTTCACTTGAGGCAGTCCTGCTTATAATGATAATTCAAACTGAACTAGATTCCAATATCTTCATAAATGCCTCTAATTACGATATATCCTTTTTTTTAAACTCTTCTAAACCTTTAAACTTTTTTAAAGGTTTACCAAGGGGACCGGAAAAAACTCTTTTTTAGGAAAAATTGGGTCATTTTTCAATTTCATTCTTCAAGGGACTGAAAAAATAAAAAATTTCTAGCATGGAAACTTCTTATGTTGGAACTTTTTAAAGTGGGTTTCATTTGACAGATTTGTCAATATTAAAAAAAAAAACTTATTCTTCTGCTCTCTCTAATGACTATAAACATGAAAATGTTTTCTTTTTATTTAATACCTCACAAGAAGTCTTCTGGCTTTACTGTTGTAGCCAGAAAAGGAGACATACATTAATTACGTGAGCAGTTAAAAAAAAATTATACCCCTCCCCCCCTCCTTGGTGAGATTAAGTGAGATTTAGTGGGACTCCCCCTTCACATGAGATTATTTCTTACTCTCGAAATAAATGTTTTTCATAATAGTCATTTTTTCAGCGGGAAAAATGGGACATGTCAAAAGAAGTGAAACAATATATTTTTTTTTATTATCTCTTAAAAATTCGTGTAGGAGAGGTTAGTTTGGAGATGAACTGGAATATAGTCAAATTGCCAATATTCTTTGGCCATCTTTATATTTTAGAGCTCTCAACCGATTTGGTTCAAAATTGGTATGTGGGCAGATGAACTCGAATTTTGGGTCAAAATATACAATTTCATCAGCCTTCTTTAATTTCTTGGGTTCTGATTGGTAGTAAATATCATAATTAATGGAAGTAGAAATTAGTTTTCATCAATGACTAAATAAAATACCCTAAGAGAGGATTTGGCATACCCAAACGGTTATACAGAAATGGCGGCCAAGAAGGAACCAATATTTATTACTTATCATATAAACTAAATAATAACCATGGAAACTGCCGCTAACTGTTTGGACAGAATGTTCGGTGTGAATTTGGGTTGGTATGCCAAGTCCTTCTCTTAATTAATTTGTTTAGTTTTACTTTTGAAATTAGCTATCACTTTGTGGTTATCCATTTTATAATTAAATGAAACAATATAACTTAGTTACAACCACTGATTTATTTAGTTAAACGCCGATCGGTTTCGGAACAACCGTTCCTTCTTCAGGGCAAACATATAATGATGACAATTACAAAATAGTGGGTGGGTACTTTAGCTTTTGTGGCTATACTTGCCAATGTTATACTTTTGAAATTAACTATCATATGAAGAAGGAACGGTTGTTCCGAAACCGGTCGGCGTTTAACTAAATAAATCAGTGGTTGTAACTAAGTTATATTGTTTCATTTAATTATAATTTGTTTAGTCTTTGGTTTTCATAGGTCCAGTGGATTTCAAATGAAGTTATACAGCGCAAGTCTTTTACAGATTCGCATTAATAGTTTCAATAAAATAATTTCATAATTGTTTCAATAAAAAAATTAATAGGTAGGTAAGGTACCTATGTGATAAGTAAATTTTTGCACACATTCTCATTCCTGTTGTACATACAAAGGGGCAAGACTCTACTATCAGGGAAGTTTAGTAAATAAACAAAAAGTCACCTACATTATTCCCAAGGAATAGGATAATGTGCCTATTTGAATGTTTTTACAATTTCCAGTTTGGGAGTAGATGCAGCCTCCATTGGCTTGCCTCCGTCTCTTGGCCCCCTCAGCTTTGCCGCCCACCCGGCCCTGCCCCTGCCTTTACCTCTGCTAGGATTTAAACCCGCTGCCCAGACAGGTGAGTCATTAGCATTTGCATTACAATGAATCTTCTCATAAGTGTGATAATTTCTGATGTAATCTGTTGTTTACTCACTTCACTGTAATCTAATAATGTATTTTAGTTTAGCCATTCCAAAGCAACAGCTGCTTAAATTGGAATAGCATCATACAATACCCATGGAATATTCCAGATAATGTTTTGTACTGTGTAGTCTGCATGTAGAAGTAGAAGCAATTTAAAATTGTTTTATAAAAATTGAATACATACATATCTGTTTACAAGTTAAAAATTGTATTTTTTATGTCTGTGAATAAAGACACTTTCTGTAGACCATAGACGACACACAGAAATAGTAAAACATTCAATGTTGTCCAAATAAATGTAATGTAGGGTGATTTATTTTAATAACCTAAAATATTCAGCTTACCAAAATACATTTTATGTTTTGGCAAGGAACTCTGAATTAAGAAATAATAAATAGTTTATAATTTGTATTAAAGTCCAAATTAAACATGCTGTATGTAAGTTACGCTCTGTGTGAGTACTGTAATGCAGTCAACTAAGATTAATAGACCTATACAACCACAAAACTTGTTTCAAAAGTTCTTAAAATCTCTAATTGCCGTTAAATTTAAGGTTTTTTTTTTGTGACATGATGAAACAAACCATTCATGGAGTAGTTGTTTAAAAGCCTTGCGGGTTCCAGTGTCCTTTGGGTTTTCCACTGGACCACCGGGGTCGGCTTGGCTTACTTCTATTATGGCAAAAAAATTGGCTCTGATCACAAAATTCTAAATATAGTACTCTCTCATTTAGAGTGTATTACCAAAGAATACCGGAAATTAGTCCTTTTTAAATCAAATTCTAGACGAATGGACTCTTTTTTACAAAAAACATAAATTGATTTTGAAAGATTGTTATTTTATCTGCTACACGCAGTTTTAAAATTTTGAAAAATTAAGTGTATTTTTAAGATGCTAAGGTTATAACGTTGGTCGTTGGCAGATTTGTTCAATTTTCAAACGATAGATTCTATTAAACAACACAAATTTCAACTCATGTAAACTTACAACAAAATAAATTAATACATAATCTAGTCAACACAGTTTTAATGTTTTTAATATTAGTTAAATTAAAATCATTAAAAAATAAATCCGAGAATGTGTTTTGTGACAAAAATACCTCAGTTTTTCTAATTATTTAAGGTCTTAAACTAAAATATTTCAAATTTTTTTTACATACTTATTTTGTTTAGACATGTGATGAAATCATAAATACTTATTATCAAAAAATATTTACAAGATGTAGACGATATTTAATAATTTATCATCGTGCGTTTTGAGCACTTTTATTGCTTATTTGAATGTAGGTATATATTAAAGCAAGTTTTGAATGAAATAAAAAGATATTAAATTTTTTATTTTAAAAATTTGATACGGGGAATAATCGATCTTTCTCATTGGAACCTCCCTGTACAGTTGCAAGCATTTTTAAACTTTTATTCTCAGCCGCTGGTCAATCACTCTTAATATGCTGCTCGATTATCCAATAACTACTATAATCAGCTGTTTTTTTTACTAGTTCAAAGCAAAAAATTTAACTCTCTAATTCGCCAGTATTATAGAGCTTGATGTCAGATTCAATAGGATTCGATGCATGGATTCGAGCGCCAAGCTTTGTACACTAAAGCTTTGGTTATCTTACTTTTACATACCCAGTTACTATACTGCCATTATTAGTTGTTCATGGCAAGGCATCGTTCACCCATACTACTACAAATCACATGAGTGGCGCCCCCTCTTTGTCTCTACCTAGACACCAAATGTATAAATATTTCACTGGTTATATTATATTACCCGTTACAATTGTAACGAAGCATGTATCAGAAAGAGGAGGATATAATCCAGTCTGGTATCAGCAGGTCTCCAGCAGGCGCTGCACCTTCAAGCCGTGCTGGCCCATCACCAGCAGCAACAGCAGCAGCACATGGCGGCGCAACTGCTCCTGGCACCGCCCCCACCCCGCCTGGGGCCTCCGCTCATGCACCAGGTACCCTATATCATATTACTAACTCAAGTGCTTTACACAGATTTTTCCAAATCAGATCTAGACAGAAATTTTCCATCAATATCAAGTGTCAAAATTTCATAAATCTCTGAATACAACTGTAGATTCGTTTGAAAAATAAACTCACACCGGGACGCGTGTTTACAAAAATAAGTTTTGCCGTGCAAAATCATCTACAAAGTGTATACAATTTCAGTTGCCGTGATGACAGTAGTAATAGAATAGCTTTTGTTGGTGCAATATCATTTAAAAAGCCTAGACCAGTTGTCGCTAACTGCAGCTCGCGAGCCACATGTGATTGTTTAGCTACTTGAGTGCAGCTCTTTGACGAATGACGTGTTTTAAAATACATTTTATTTTACTATTACCAATAATTATCAATAATATTTCATAAAATCAAGTTACAATAAAAATGAAATTTTTATCAATAAATAAAATTATTATAAAGTATGATTTTTATAATCGTGATTTATTTTTGGGGTATTACGCTGTGTGGCGTTACCTCCTTATTTAGCCAACATTTCAGACAGCTTTATGGTGTCCATCATCAGGGCAGACGTCTAATTAAATATAAAACCGGTTATAGTGGTAGTTGACACTAACTCTGTCCAAAATGTTGGGTAAGGAAGTCGATATAATACCCCAAAAATAAACCACAACAATTCTTTTGGCCGTCAAAATCATATATATGATAATTTAACTTTATATATTCTGACTTCTAAAAGCAGGGTTCTTGTAAAGAAATTTGGTTCTCAAAAGAAATCAAAATCATTGTAGTGCTGATATTTGACTCTTTTGACTGGTGAGTTTGCCGACCACTGGCCTAGACTGTTTGCGGAGAGGGTGGACCGCCAACCAACTTGTTCTTGGTACACAATCCTTGCTTCAATCACACTCATACGTCGTCTCATACATATAAGTCTTTAGTCTATACCAACTACATATTTAAGTCATAGTAACTTGTAACCTACTTGTGAGACTAAAACATTTATAATCTATAAGCCACGCCCAAATACCACATGGGAGTATAGCGTTAGCGTACGTGCATTATCCTGAGACCAGCATTATCCCTATGTACAAAAAAGGCTTTTTGAGTTTTGAATTTGAATACAAATGTGTATTAATTTTGGTGATTTTTTTATCTTAGCAGCCACCAATGTCCATCGTTGAATTGCGCAAGGATGACCCCATGGAGATAGAAAACACAGAAGATATTCCCACGCCGCTAGACGCGCGCGCAAAAGTGGGCACTCCGTTGTCACGTGAGGACATTCAGATGACTGAAAAATACAAGAACATGGTATCGTTGCCGCCGCCTTCGTTCAACGTCCCCCCGCCTACCATGTTGGGGAAACCCCCACCGAATTCCATGCCCCCCGCACCCAACAACATGCCGCCTCACAACACTTCCATTCCCCCCGCGCCCACCAATATGCCGCCGCTCAACAGTTCCATTCCCCCCCCCAACACCAAGATCCCCCCGCCTGCCCTGGGGCAACTCATGGATCAGAGCAATCAGGATGGGAAGGATAGAGACGGGAAAAGAGATAGAGATGGAGGCAGAAGAGGGGACAGGGATAGGAGGGATAGAGACAGAGATAATGGACGGCGAGACAGGTAAGAATTTAAAAATGTTTTTTTTTATCTTTACTCATGATACTCTTAACCTCTCAAGTACGCCCAGAAAAAAAAAGTCTCCAAGGAGTTTGGCCGTAATGTTACGGCCGTGTGCCTAATGCGTGCCCAATGCGATTTATTCATGAAATGTGAAATGTACTGCCATCAGTTTGCAAGGACGTATCGATCATTTGAAGCAGTTGACTCGTTTACCGATGTTGCTCACTCACGGGACACAGTTTCGTTTGAAAAAACTCACTCTGCGAGAGGTTAATTCATGTCGGCATCGGGATTTGATTTATGTTTATAAATATAGTTCCTGTTTGAAGGGCAGGGCATGACAAACTAATGACTGCCGAAAAGAGCAGCAAGCGCTCCCAGTTTTTCTACATACAATAGTTATCAGTATCAATACATCAGTATCAAAAAACAAGATATGTTAATTAATAATTTATGTGAAAAAAGTTTAAAAGCCAAATAATTTGTTTTAATTCTTCAGTAGACACGATCGAGACCGAGAGAGAGACCGCGGTGAACGGACTGATCGTCCTGACCGTCCTGATCGTCCTGATCGGCCTGATCGTCCTGATCGTCCTGATCGTCCTGACCGTCCTGATCGTCCCGACCGTCCTGACCGAGCCGATAGAGGCGGAGACAGGATCAATGAAAACAACCGAGACAGCAACAACAGAGAGAGAGGAGCCGACAGAGGAGACAGGGAGAGGGGAGTCGATAGGGACAGAGGAAGAGACAGGGGTAACAGGTGGTCAGGAAGGGGAGACGGCAGGTAAAAAAATATTTATTTTAAATATCCCTTTCGTAATAATGACCCTGGATTCATTGATTTCTTTTGTTCATTTTTTCAACTCAAACTGTTGCGCTGGATATTTCTAAGGCCTTTGAATGAGGACTTGCCAACAGACTTATTGACTTCCCGCATCCTTGTGTACGTGGATTGCTGACCTTTTGAAGGAGAGGTAGATTCAGGCTGATGGTTTCACCTCTTCCTCACATTCGATAAATGCTGGCAACAGAAAATGGTTCTGTTTCCGACTTTATTGTGTGCACCAATTCATTGTGACGCGGATGATAACACAGTCCATGATAGCTTTTGTTTGACAAATTCCAAAGAACAAACTGACAAAAATGGGCGGTTACCTCGAGAGGGTTTCCTCTGGCAGAATTTAATTCTGTAAATTTCACCATACTCAATGACAATATTTGTCTTTTCTCTCCAATTTGTGCACTTTGTTTTCATATTTTGAACAATGAATTAATATATTTTTATGTATAGGGCCGTAAGTGGCGAGCGTTCGGAAGGCCCCGGTGGCGCAGTGGCGGCGGCAGCGTCAGAACGCAGCCTTCAGGACCGCCTGTGGGAGATGGCCAATGGCCCCGGTCAGAGGCCACACCGACCAGACTCTCCTCCCAGTAAACACCCCAGAAACCATAAGGATGGTAAGACAATTATATTAAACTTAAACAAACAAAACGGAAAACTGACGAAAGAAAACAAGTAACCATTATGCCGTTTCACACAGGGGTCGGCAGAGATCTCATATATACTTTTCTGTTATTCTGACTGGTAGACATGACCCGACTCAAGTATTTGATTCACTTGATTTTGCCATGTTTTGCTCGGTCTCAGACTTCTACTATTAACCCCATAGACATATGAATATGTGTAGACCTGCCCTAAGTGATAAAAGCGTATTATTTCCCCCTTCTTAATTCTGGGTTCCATGGAACCGGCCGGGCTGGCGTATAGGTTTGCGTGAATCTAGACATTGTGACGTCATCATTCTTGTGCGGACTAGCGTCGAGCTCTTATCGGTACATTTTACGAAATAACACGGCAAAAATGGTAACTTGTGCTATTAAAACATGTAAAAATAGAAGTGAAAAAGAGTATAAACCCAACTGTCATTATTTTAAGCTTATTCACATCATATAATATGATCAGTTTTAGACATGAACCAAAATTCCCGGTCCCTTCGTGTGCACGTTGCAGTTTACTGTGATAAGTAAATTATGAAACATTTAAGTGTCTTAACTAAACACGGTAACAAAATATTCGACTCTCAAAACAAGCGAACCTTTCTTCATTTTATATGGATTACACAAGTTTGTTCAAACCGGGCGAACAATTCGCGCTCCCATGTAAAAAGGTCTATTCATTCAAAAGCAGATTTTACTTTTAAGAGCTAAATGGTGATATTATAATGCGTGATGCCTATATACTGTCATATTGAAGGATTAACGAATCACATAACGTTACCGTCAACTCATCCCTCTCCGCCCCGCTACAGATGGTTATTACCCCTCTCCCTGATTCTCAAGTCTATGAATAATATGTCTGTGATTAATCCCTTGGATCTTGACAGAAAAATATCATGTCATCAAATATTCCCGCTTCACTTTCTATTTCAAATAGATTGGCTGTTTTTGAAATTATTTTGTAATAAAGTACTTTTTTTGAAAGCACATGGAAAGACTCTTTCAGATTTTAGTATTACAAATCTAATTCCTTGTGTACTCAATAATTTTTTTTTGTAAATTATTTATGTACTATTATTACGCTCACATTAGCCTATATTTTTCACATGGTCATCCGGAACTAGTTCATCATAAATATGCTTGATCTTTTATCCTTGGCGGCTGGGTATTCTTTAAACCTTCTGCCCCTAAAATCTAATCTCACCCAACCTATCACTTCTTTATTACAATATAGTTGCAAGTTGCAACCATACTTTTCTAAGGAAGACAGATAGTGCAATGGTGTCCAGCTTACCGTGTAATTTTTTGCTATTGTAAATCAATGGGTAAACCATTTAATCATCAGACATCACATAATTTTTATTAGAGCGGCCAGTTCGATCGAAAGTTTACACTAAATATGATGTCATCCGGCTTGGTTTAGCTGACCCATGTTAAATTGTAATTGTTTACCTAAGGTCCTCAACAAGATGGTTTGCTGGGCGAGGCTCCGCCATCTGCCTCGCTCCGCCCCATGTCTCCCACGGCTAGGTCCCCATTGCTGCCGCCCATGGCTCCCTTCAGAATTGGTCGCGAAGGTGAGTCCCCTTACAAACTTTACCATTTGGTGTGTACAGTATGTTCCCGCCGCTGAGAGTCCCATTGTAACCTTTCTTTCTGACACATGCTTGGTATATGAGAAAGAAATTACAAAGAAGCTCTCTTGGCATGTCTGTTTACTCGACACTTTAATCGGCTGTTTACACTTTTTTTTATTTGTTGTCATTGCTAGAAGTAAAATAAAATGTACAAAATTAATATTCAATAAATTGTTCAATCTTTTTTACTCCGCTGCTGCTTCCCTTTTTTAGTTTTGATCCATAAAAGCGGTTGTAATTGTCAAAATAACTCTTGACTTCAAAATTTAATTTCTGTCATGAAATTTAGAATTTTGTCTTACTGGAATTTGTACCGTTTACAAAAATGCAAATAATATTCATGGGACCCTGTGGATATAGGGGGCCCATGATTGATGGTATGTACACATTATTTTTAAATCTTGCTAAAATAATGCATCAATTTTCTTGTTTCATGTTGAGAAAATTTCTGTTTCCATTTTGCATTGACTTTGGTAATCATTTAAAAATAGTGTATAATAAACCAGCCTTTCTTGTGGGCCTAAGTATTTGTTTTGTTAGATACAACTTTTAAACCCTTCTTTCAGGTATGTGGATGGACGGTCCAGCTCCACCATTTGGTCCACGCTTTGGTGGAGGCAACGGGCCTCAGTTCAACCGTCCGCCGTTCGATGGTCCACCATTTGATGGGCCTCCATTTGAAGGCCCTCCGTTCGAAGGACCAGGCCCACGAGGATTTAAGAGACCTCCATTCGACCGAGAATTCGATCGACCATTTGATAGACCCTTCGACAGACCACACTTTGACGGCCCAGGTCGCCCGCCATTCGACAGGCCTGGGTTCGATGGCCCGCCATTTGATGGCCCACCGCACTTTGACAGGCCTCCTTTCGATGGGCCTCCTGACGCTTTCTTCGAGAGGGGAGGTCCTAGAGGTCCACCTCGAGGGATAAGGGAAACAAGGAGTGGAGAAGGGAGGGGAGCAGAAGGAAGGCGTTCAGAGGGACGGGGATCAGAGGGCCGGGGTGCAGAAGGAAGGAGAGAAGGTAGAGAAGGAAGGGGAACTGAAGGGAGGGGAGAAGGAAGAGGGGCTGAAGGTAGGGGAGAAGGAAGAGGTGCTGAAGGTAAGGGAGAAGGAAGAGGTGCTGAAGGTAGGGGAGAAGGAAGAGGTGCTGAAGGTAGGGGAGAAGGAAGAGGTGTAGAAGGTAGGGGAGAAGGAAGGAACGAAGGTAGGGAGAGCAGGAGATCTCGCGGAGACAGGGAAGAGCGAACACCTAGAGGCTCTCGATGGGCAGAAAAAGAAACCAACAATGATGTTGTGGAAATTATTGAAGAGGTCAAGGAACCTACAATTGAAAAGGAGAAGGAACCTGTTGTTGAAAAGGAGGAAAAACACAATGAATCTGGAATGGATATATTCACGGAATCATCAGAGAAACCAATTTTGTTGGAAGATAGCGATGACACACCACCAGAGAAACCAGTTCGGCTGGAAGATAGTAGTGACATCCAATCAATTGAAAACTCACAGGTAAGCCAAGAAATAGAATCCAAGCAAGAAGACAGTGAACCAGTTACTGCGTTAGTAGAAAAAGTCGCAGAGGCCTATCCACTGGACATGATGGCGGATTCCCCGCCACCACAAAAAATGAGGGTAGCGTCCCCGTCTCCCGTAGAGAGGGAAGCTTCACCTCATCCTGCCATGGAAGCTTCACCTCCTCCTGCCATGGAAGCTTCACCTCCTCCTGCCATGAGAGATTCTCCATCTCCACAAGTGAAAGAAGCCACCCCACCTCCCATGGAGAGAGAAACTTCACCATCTCTTGTTTTGAGAGAAGCCTCACCAGTTTCGATAGAAAGAGAGGTTTCGCCACCTCCCGTTGTAAGAACGGCGTCACCGGTAGTGAGACAAGATTCACCACCTCCTTTTGAGAAGGATGCATCTCCACCTCGCTGGGTGGAAGAAGCTTTGCCAGCTCCCATCCAAAGAGAAGCGACCCCACCTCGCTGGGAGAAAGAAGCCACTCCACCTCCTGTTGTGAAAGAAGCGTCCCCACCTCCCACAGTCAGGGAAGCCTCGCCAACACCTGTCGTACGAGATGAACCATCCCCCATGGAGGAAGAAAGCAAGCCCACGCCGGAGGTTACCTCCTTAGAGCCAGACCGCCCCGGAGAGGGTGGAGGTACTCCATGCAGGGATGAACCTCCCCCGGGCACAGAGAACACGGAGGAAGCCCCTTGACCCCCTCCCCCCCTTGCCAGCCTGCGCTTCTGCTAGCGACACACGTTGAATGAATAAATAGAGTTACACTTTTATGTATTGCGATACCTATTAGCTCCCGAGAGTGACTGCTTCGTCCCGGCACGGCTGTGATTGTGGTGAACACAGGATAAACAAATTCAAAGACTACACTATAATAATTATTTATGAAATGCGCAAATCATTTGCTGTCTCTGTGAGATTGTAATTTTTGGACAAAAACGATTTAATCTCGTACTTAATACCAAAGATATTTTTTGTAAATTTTTTTATACATAATATGATATATATTTATATAGTCAATAAATTCAGTGCCTTGTTGGTAATTTTATTACATATACAAACTGTTGAAAAATAGCTTCTTTTCTTTAATCACTTCTCTTTTTCAATCAGAAATACTTTTTTCCAAAGTAGGCTAAATTGCAATTTCCTTGTCATTTTTAATGCAATTTCCTAACAGAAATTATAATAATTAAAATACATTTTAATAGTTTCAAAGCTTTCAGCTTACCGTCAATATTACTATTTGAACTATTTGTTAATCATTTTAATGTAAAACCCAATATTTTCATGGCAATAAAAGAGCACAGTGAAGTTGCATTATGAATGGATGGATTTGCACTCAGGCATATAATAAAATAACAACCGTTTAACAAGGTGTAGAGATTGGATACGCAAGGTAGGTGAATTGGAGTCCTGTGTTCAACCACTTCTACGGCGCGTCTCCCGAGGAACCCGCCCGGGCGCTCAAGTTGAGTGACCCGGGCAAGGTACTGTCACCATTTTTGTATTCGCATAATAATGTTGCCCTCTTTATTCATTCTGTTTCCGTCAGACGTGTGCAAACTTCAAGCTGGGGGCCTAGTCTCGAACTTTCGGTTTCACAAACAAGCACGTTTGCCGTTTAACCTTTCTTGACGGTGCTGTCAAATAAGCGGTCACGGTTTGTATTTACTGAAATATCTTTGTAAATATGCTAAACATAGAGTTAACATTTTAGGTATTCCTTCACAATACATTTATGTATTGGATTAAATAAATACATTACACTAATATTTACTGAGTGTACAGCATCGGAGCGCGAGAAAGTTTTTAGCACGGTCAGAGGAGGGTTAATACGGATTCGTGACGTAGCTAAACCCGCGTTACGGGCGCTTTGAGAGATATAGACTAGGCCCCCTGGTTAGGTAGATGCCGCCCCCACCGGTTAGATGTCCACCATACCTGGAACAAATAGATGAAGCCGAAAAACATTTTGTGCCGGAAAAAGGGAACCACTTTCAACACTTCCTTCTAAACAAGTTTTTACATCAGGTATGTATGCGTTGAGCAACATAATCCAACAATAATCTATCCATTCGATTATTGAAAATTGTGTACTCAATACTACATATAACATCATACAATATTATTAAAAACTTCAGAAGCAGGCACTTGCAGAAAAGTCCCACAATGGACTGCGCTGCAATCTATCTAACATTTTACTTTTGTGCATGCGGTCGGAACGCTCACTCCGAAGCGTATACGGGGTATAATGGGAATAACCCTTTGAAAACTTATATAAAATCATTTATGCCTTGCGGTCTCATATTTCTTACAAGTGGCGGTCATTTGTTTAAAACCTTCATATGTAAATCTTATTTTAAGTTTTGTTTTATTTTTGATTTGGTTAAGGTTAAAACTGCAATAAATATTAATAATAATGAGTCTTTTCTATCCAGTTACGATGCCTTTATATTGCTCCAATATTATCCTCAATATAAATAATGTAAATCTTAATAATTAATTGCATCAGATTATAATGGTTTATACAAAATCAAATAAATTATTTATACGGTTGATTATCAAATATTTAGAAAAGTCAATACTTATAGATTAACATTAATAGCACATTACTATTAAAAGGTTCACAAATATTACATTATTTACTCTTGAAAATGTAAAAGTTAATATTATATTTAAAATTAAGACATTTTACTATAAATGATCATTATTTAAATTTATAGGTCTTCAAATTAAAATAAGATTTTTATGTTTTATTCCTTGGTTCAGATATTTTTAAAATGATTTATTTTAAAATTCTTATAAACTTTAATTTTATTTTCTGGGCCAAATTAAAATCAAATTTAAATGACTCTAGGTTTACTGCTTTGGGGATATAGGTGAAATTAGGTCAATGCTTTGAGATAGTGTATATTTTTTTATAAATGTATTTAATTTTGAGTACTAAATTTTTTCAATTGATTTGAATAAAATTAATATTTAAATTTAATATTTAACAACAAAAAAAAACTACCTTAGAATAGTATAAAATATGCTAACTTGTTGGCTTAAGTATAAGTAAAATTTGTTAATAATCTTCATTCTTTCGGATAAAATGTTTTTCTCTTTAAAACACTGTTTATCATGTAATAGAAGAAGAAAGTGTCACTTTTCAAAGAATTAAAACACTAATTTATAAATCCTTTTATATTTATAACACCTTTGAGCATGGAAAGGATTGCAGACTTGTAAACCAAAAGATTTATTGTACCAAAACAGTTGTTTAAAAGTAAAAGTTAAAGTTTTACCTGTCTCCTGATTTCTTTATCTATGTGTATCATTTGAATTTAAAATATTTTTGTCATATTTTAATTCTTTGAAAGGTTTGTGTCTAACATAAGATTAACAAAAAGGATTATTTGAAATTAAATAAATAACCTTTTTTTAATCATGATTTTTGCTTCAAGTGTTTTAGACGTGTAAGGTTTAGTTATTTGTTTGTATCATTTTTTAGATTAGATCAATTATAATAGGTAATTTCTTTACTGTGTATTTTTTGTTTCCTTCCAGTTGAAGTTTGCACACTTCTTGATTCTCATTTGCAGCCCTTTGTAAATGATTTCAAGTAGATTTTTGTTTTTCATAAAATATTGAAATTAAATACTTTTGATACAAGATTGGCGAACCACTTCAAGCGTGGTTTTTTAATTTGATTTCTTTTAACTAAGTAGATTTAATTGTTTTATTAACTTGTTCAAATTTCTTGTCTAGTAAATGTGTAATAAATCATTGTTTTGAAATGTACGGTGTGTTTTTGTATTATCTCCACAGATGGATCCAATCACTTTATGTTCTTCCAGTTCCACATTTTTTCCAGCATATATACATAATATATTATTTTCGCTGCGCCAAATTTAATCGATGGATTTTTTTTCTGTATTTTTGACCTGCTAAATCAAAAGTGACCATATTACTTCTAAAGCAGTGATGCACAACCTTTTAAACAGAAGGACCAATTTACCTATTATCAAACTTTTACGTATTGCAAATGGGTATTGCGAATAGTGTTGTATATAATTTTGAACCAAACTAGCCTGCCCAAAATTTTGTTGTCCGTAAAAATTAAACATGTTTTTCGTAATTTGTATAACAGTAACCATTTCATAAATCAATCATACCATGCACATATATATGAAGGCGTATATGTAACTTTACTAAAAGATAAACCTATGACCTTGGTAACTAACTAACTAACCATCACTCCGTTTACCGCAGGGGTAGGCAGAGAGGATGAACCGCCAAACAACTCTGTCTTGGCACACACTCTTTGCCTCATTCACATTCATACATCGTCTCATATATACGCTTCTATTTTTCTGACTCTTGACATGGCCCGACTCAAGTATCTGGTTAACTTCTGTCCGACACCGTCTGTCTCGACACAGGTTTACCCTAGTGAGACAGGCATTGAAAAAAATAACATGCAATTATAATATATGTATAGATTAAATAATAAAAAATAAAATAAAAAAACTTGATTGTGCATGTCTTCCCCGGGCGTCCCCTACTTCTTATACCATTCACACTTGCGTCTTACGATCCTCGCTTGTCTACTGAACTTAGCAAGCTAATAGCCCTCTGATTCCGACGTTCCATATGTGACCCTTTACCTTTGTATGATGGCATGATTACAGACCTTCTCTACCACTGGTCAAAAAGTTTGCACAACCAAGTGAGAATAATATGGTTATCTCCTTTAAAGTATTCGGCAGCAATATTGTTGAAACCGACAGCCTTACCATTCTTTATACAATGAATTGTTTTTTTATTTCATCCATGCTGATTTTATTAACATTCACTCCGTCATCGTTCTTCCCTGATTCACCGCTGGAATCACTATCACACAGATTGCTTTTGAAGACTTCCTCAAAATATTACATCCAATTCTCTTTTATTTCATCCTCATTCGTCAACATTTTTCCATCTTTCGATTTTATCACTTTCATACTTCCTTTCTCCGGACCACTACAGGACCTTTTGACTTCCTTCCAAAATGGTTTAATGTTTTCTTAGAAGTGGTTAGTCATTTTGATTCCCTCTTCTTCTTCCACATGTTTCTTTCGTTCTTTCACTCCGACACTTCCTCTTTTCTTGCATTCCTTATTTACTTCTTTTGCTCGATCTCTCACTTCCCTAGAAGCACTGCCAGCCGCTATCAGACATTTCCATGCTTTCTTCTTCTCTGACACCAGTGCTTTGATTTCATCATCCCACCATGCGTCACCTTCCTACCTTGCGTACTTATTCCACACACATCTCTAGCTAATTCACAAAGACTCACCTTAATGTGGTTCCATGTTTCATCGATGCTTAGACCCTCCATTTCCTTCCCATTCAATCTCTTTGATTCTCTCCAAATTTGACTCTTCTTGGAGTTGATATCGTTTTCACTTTAGAGCGCCAGCCGCGAAAGAGGTTTACTCTTGACCCTACTGAAAGTGGTCAGTTTCAACCTCAGCCCCTCTGAAAACTCTTGGATCCTCGGTAACTGTTCTCAACCTATAGTCAATTACTATAAAATCGATTATCGATCTTTCATTTCATTTCATATTGGTGTACACACCTTTATGATTGAAGAAAGTATTCGATACAAACAGGTTCCACTATAACATACTCTTAAGTATTTTGTTCCCATTGTCATTCGTTCTTTTATCCCCAAACATACCTAAGGCTGAATCAAAACCGTCACGTCTGATTCCCACTCACCCCTTCAAATCGCATGCCATTATAATTCTTTCATTCAAATTTTTTAATCGCATTACATCTTTCACACCAGTCCAAAAATCATCTTTCACTTCATCGCTTTAAGAATTAAGAGGGGCATAGCAAATAACAAGAAACACTCTTATCAACCCAATTTTGAATCGGATCCACATTATTCTCAAACTTACACATTCATACTGCAACATACTGGGGAGACAGGGCTGCAACACCCTCACAAGCCCTCTCCGTATTTGGTCTCCCAGACCAAATGACGAACCTTTCATTATGCTGAATTGTACCGCTCTCCTTTTTCATACTCTCTGTTACACTAAGTATGTCCAAAGATTTACTATCCATTGTATCACATAATTCATTAATCTTTCTTTCCATCCCCCTTATATTCAATTCGACTTTGTTCACGTTCCGTCCTCTTTGCGCTACCGAAGGGTTGGCGATGTGATGGAGAGCCAGCCCCAACAGTCAGTGACTCCAAACAATATACAGGGTGTCCGGGGGTAAATTGCATAAACTTCGGGTGGTGATTCTGCATGATGGTAGGAGTAAAAAAAGATTAACTTTTTTCGAAATTATACCTTTTTTTCCTATACAAAAAGACGTACCTATTAAAAATCCTTAGTGTAAGGTACAACATACCCGATAAATTTGCTGTGAGTCAGCCGGGCGCATTGTGGTGATGTTGGTTTTAATTGGCGCGTATCGTAACAGCGGGAAAATACCTAATAGTGCAGGCTGCTCATGCCGTACTAATTTTATCTTTTTACCAAAAAAGTACCCCTAAATGTTGGAATTTCGAAAAATCTTATTTATATTTTACTTACACTCAGGGTTGGGCAAAATACATTGCTGTAATTAAAATACAAATTACAAAATACTTCATGTATTTGAAATACAAAACACAGTACCTATTCTAAGCATTTTTATTTAAAATACAAATTACAAAATACTTTCAAAACCTTTGATTGCAATAAATTGTCATAAATATGTTCCCTTATCTGAGTGCGTTTCCATAAAAGCAAAGCTGAGCAGAGCGAAGCAGAGACGTACAAAAATTGAGTAATCATATTGCTCAAAAGACAAGTCTCATCTCCGCTCCACTTCGTAGATTTGTAAAGTTTTGTGGTATAGGACCCAGGTGTTAGGTAATGAATGTAAAACAGAAATTAATCCAGCCCAGCCTATTTATCAGTAAAATAAGAATTCCTTTTATGAACACTAGATTTTAAAATGCATCATCAGACAAACGGTTTCTTGTTGGGGAATGAATTTCATTTATTCATTTCTATACTCTTACATACAGTTTATAAATGCAATAGGTGAAAGTAAAACAAAAAATATCTTTAATATAAAACATAGTAGGTAGTAGAGTGAAGTATGTTCGGCAACTGCATGTAAATGGTTAAAACTAATGTGGTTATGTTTTGTGAACACCTCACTGGGAGAACCTGTGCTGAGGTGTTCGCATGTATTATTATGCCGTCATAAGTGATATCACAGTATCCCCCTTGAGACTCTCAAGGAAGACTCCGTTGTTCCACCCGTGGTGGCTGTATTGTACATATAGTAGGTGTAGGTAGCTGTTTTGAGATAGTTAAGCATCATAATACAGTGAAACCCTCTTAAGAAGTTTTCCAAGGGACCGGAAAAAAAAAACTTCTTAGGCGGGAAAACCTTATAAGTGGGAAAAATTGGGCCATTTGGTCTTCAAGGGACCGTAAAAAACAAACTTCTTAAGCAGGAAAACATCTTAAGCGAGAACTTCTTAAGAGGGTTTCACTGTATTCTAAAGACGCAAGTAATACATTATAGTGAAAAGAGTGCAGATACATTGTACAAGATTTACAGGTGTAGAACAAAGAGTTAAACATAATAATGATACGTAGGTACAATGTAGTGAAAAGAAAAAATAAAGAATATACATGAAGTGAACTTAAAGAGCAGTTAAGTCGAAAAGAGAATAAACAAAACCAAAGTAGATATTAGTGCCAATATTTTTTAAATATTTCCAAATAGTTATGCAATATTAATCTACTTTGTAGATCTAGCTGTATAGTTTAAATACTAAGTTAATTATTATGTTTGGTTTGGAGTAAATAGGTTTTGGAAAAATAGAGTTCCTTTAGTTTTTATCCAGTCTGTGATCTGTTTTTTTAGTTTATTTGTTGGTGAATTTTCAGCAGATTGTTTCAAAGAAGGTGGCATGCAGTTATACAGTTTAACGGATAGTAGTTGAAGGATTTTTGTCCGTGGGTCGTGTGCTTTAGAGGGATGTTAAGTGTTAGGTTTGTTGAAGACCGGCTTGTTATTGAGGACTGAGAAAGTAAAGGGATATGTAGTTTGAATTTGAAGAGGTGAAGAATAGACGATTTAAGAGGTACATGATTTTTTTAAGCTTGGTTGTAATTAAGTTAATGTGGTCATTCCAGCGTAGGTTTTTGTCAAATATGACACCTAGATATTTTATTTGTTTGACATTTTCTATGATTTCGCAATTTATCATGGGTCAGTTGTTTCACAGCACTTGGATAATGCAGTCGATTCCGCTTAATTGGGGCACGTCGGGCCCCAATCATTTTGTTCCAAATAAGCAAAGGTAGGACCTTTTTTACATGTAAGCATATTACATTTATTTGAGTTCTGTCGAATGTATATCTTAAACTATATTAAACTTTTTCAAATAATATATTTAATTACAGAAAAATAATTATGTACTAACCAGGCATAGGAAACTAGAGGGATGGAATAATCCAACCTTCTACGGAAAGGAGTTAGAACCCTCAGACACGGTTAAGTACCTCGGAGTCATCATAGATGCCAAATTGAGCTGGAAAAACCAGGTGGAAACTGTGGGCAGAAAGGCATGCGCACTAATGTGGGCAACTAGGCGGATCTGCGGCAGAATGTGGGGACTCAACTCTAAAATGATGCAATGGCTGTGTACAACCAAGGATCATGCATGCAGCCCTGGTCTGGTGGAGGAGAACAACACTGAAAACAGTGACGGTCACACTCAACCACATGCAGGGACTTGCATGTAGAGGAATCACGGGAGCTATGCGAACCACTCCAATACTAGCCCATGGGAGTGCTGCTAAACTTACCCCCACTAAACTTAGAAATAGAGGGGGCGGCGATGGCGGCAGCCTACAGGTTACAATGTAAAGGTCAATGGAGAGGTGAGCTGTCCAAAAACAGTCATACGGAGATTGGAAACAAGACTGAGGGCAATTAGCCCGACAGCTGGAATGAAGCAAGATGGCAAACAAGCCGACTACTTCTTCAGACAGCAGTTCGGGGTGATCTATCCCACAAGGGAGGATGGGACACGGTTCCAGGTCCAGCCTTCAAACAGGAACTAATCTGGTTCACAGATGGGTCCAAGATGGAGGAAGGAACAGGGGCCGGGGTCTGTCTGCAGGGATCCAAGAGGGAACTCAGTATACCTCTAGGAACACACTGTACTGTGTTTCAAGCTGAGATGAAAGCCATCTTGGCCTGCGCACAGGAGAATATACGCATTGGGTACAGTAATAAGAACATAAGCATACGTTCTGATAGCCAGGCCGCCTTAATGGCACTGGGAAGTAACCGATGCGACTCTAGACTGGTGATGGAATGCAGGATATTATATAAATAATATTCTCACAGAACTCGCTAACATCAATAAAATAACCCTGATATGGGTACCAGGACATAAAAAGGTATTGAGGGCAACGAGCGGGCTGACGAACTAGCAAGGAAAGGGGTGAAAGCACCACTTGTAGGATCCAAGCCAGCCGTAGGAGTAGCAGCTTGCCACACAAAACTACAACATTGACAAGGGCGGATCCACCGTTGTGGGCAAGGTGGGCATGCCCACAACCCCTAAATGGACTTGTAACGTCACACTTTCACGGTATATTGAGATCGATAGGCTGATGATAATAAACGCTATGCCTTAATAAAATTTAAAAAAAAACACAAAGAATCATGAATCGTGCATGAATCAGAATGCAGCAAAGAGTATTGGTTTATTTATGGCAAAGAGCCATAGCCACAAACGACATGCTGACATGTTATGCCACATTTTTGACAACATATTATCTGTTTCTTTTTGGCACGTTAATTACTTGTATTGGAAAAAAGATATTTTTAATAATTTTTAATTTTATTGAGTTAGTTTATACAACATAAATATAAACTAATATAAACAAGATAATATTTCATTTTGTAACTTTAAATATTTTTACAATAAACATTACATTTCTTTTTAAATATGTACATTCATTATTCCTTCATTCTTTAGACTTTCAGGCTTCATCATACATCTTTAGTCCTCTGTGTACGTTAGGCAGTTCTGTGATTCGGATTTCTTCATACGTGGCATTCTAATTCTATTTACACTTCTGGTTTCGTAATTATGTACTTCTCTATTGTTTTTAATTGATAAACTAATTGTTTAAGACAAGATTTTTATGCATAGCACAAAATGGCAATAGTTGAATGAAACGCTAGTATATATTAAATCATTTGGCGGGTAAGAAGTAAGCCGCCGTAGCTCAGATGATTAGAGCACCTGACCGGACATCAGAAGGACACGTTCGAGTCCCGTCGGCGGCATGTATTTTTTCTCGGAAGATTTTTTCAATGTGGATGAGTGGTTTTCAGGCTGATAATTATTACATCTCTATTAAACACATTTTCATCCTTAAAATATTTTGGCATTTGGTTGTTAATGACCTTATGGACAAAAATGAACACATTAATAACTCAGGTACGGGGCCATACGTCATTCCTATGTCTACCCATGTTAAATTATCGTGAAAACAAGCTTATGTGTCCAAGCGGTTAAATAACAGTCACTTTTTTATTGGAATCCAATTTAGATGCTCTCTCATTTGATTATCCCTTGCATGTTTGCCTTTTCCCAGTATACATCTCATTTCTCTATTCTGTATAACAAATCTAGCTTTGTTCAAATTGCCTTCATTGTCCAAATGTAACATCGTAGAGCAATATATAATATATAATAATATATAATAATATATAATATATATATATATATATATATATATATATATATATATATATATATATATATACATCCCGCTATCATTACGGCGTCTTCTAATGGTCCAGTTTCATTCAATCCTGCGTCCGACGGTAATTCTGCGTCCGGTATACGGACGCAGGATTACACACATGTAATTTTAAGTTTTCCCCACTCCTATACCATCATAGAGTCTAAATACAAAAACAAGCCAGACGCAGTTTTGGTACCCAAATCAACTGAAATATATGATTTTAGTTCACCGTTTTGCCTCTCAACGCCGCGCGACGGCGCTGCAGTAGACGAGTGTATATTTTTTAGGATATACATTTTTACATTGACCCGACTATCGCAACTCCTACGTTTGGCAACATCGCTTTTTAATGGCGTTTCTTCCGTTGCCTAGAAATGAGAGAACAGTTCAATCATAATAAAACATCGCACATTGCAACATAAGATAACATTAAAATTCACAGAGAAAAACTCTAAACCAAAGTTTGTCTAAAAAAAGGGCAAATTCTCGAAGTTATTGATACTAACGAATAAGTATATTTATCCGTAGACATCAATCTAAAATGGTGCCAAATATGACTTCAATAAGATGCATCCTTTAGTTAAACATGTGTAATAAATATGTCAACGTCGTTAAAAAGATGTTGCGATAATATTGTCGTTGTTTACGCATTCAACTACAATACATCGCAGTAATCAAGTGCCTCAACTGTCGTCAGAAGTCTGTGAAACTATGGCATCCGCATTTGTCGAGAGGCTAAGGGTAGTGGGAGGGGAAGGATATAATTTTGATGGCCTCCGTGGTCTAGTGTAAGGCTCTTGACTACCAATCTGAAGGTCGCGGGTTCGAACCCGGCGTCCACAAATAAATTTTATTTGAATAATTTGTGTAATTTTACAAATAATTAATTAAAAATAATATATAGTATATTTGCGGCACGTTCCAGAGTGGAAGACACTCTCAGTATCGCCCCACCATCATTCAGAATTGAAATGTTGCTTGAAATGGCTTTATCGGTGTTTGGTGCCCAGATCTAAATAAATAGCCAGGTACTTTCCCCACCTTCCTCTTACTCGGAGTAATCAGGTGTCAGCCGTCCGAAGAGAATTGGGTTTTTAATCGCCATTAACCTGTTCCTTTTTTCGATGACCACTGCATAAAAGTCCCTACTGCTCCCAATCGTCTTGAAGCCAGTGAGACTATGGCATCCACAATTGTCGAGAGGCTAAGGTAGTGGGAGGGGAAGGAGATAATTTTGACGGTTGAAGGGTAAGACTCTTGACTTCCAATATGAAGGTCGCGGGTTCGAACCCGGCTTGAGCAAATAATTTTTATTTGATTACTTTGTATAATTTCATAATTAATTAATAAAAAAAAAAATAGTACCAATATTGGCACGTTCCAGAGTGGAAGATACTCTCAGTATCGCCCCGGTGTAAGACCACCATTCAGAATTGAAACGTTGCTTGTAATGGATTTAGCCGTGTTTGGTTCCCAGATCTGAATAGCCAGGTACTTCCCCACCTTCCTCTACCCTATCTCCTTCCCCTCCCCACTGCCTTTAGCCTCACAAAATATCCCAATTGGGGATGCCATAGTCTCACTGACTCCAGAAGGGAGCAGTTAGGACTCTCTTACGGTATTCATTTTTTTTTTTAAAGATGTGAAAGAGGAAAAAAGGATACATTGAAGATCTGGTTACTAAACACAGCCAAAGCCATTTCAAGCTATGTTTCAATTCTGAATGATGGTCTTACACACCAAGGCGATATTGAGAGTATCTTCCAGTCTAGAACGTGCCGCAAATACAACTTATATTATTTGAAATCGTGAAAAAATACAAATTTAGAAAAGTAAATGTAAATGAAACAAATGGCTTTGAAAATAATTTTTATATAATTGTTTTTATGATATTTTAAAGTAATTAATCACCTATCTCTATAATATTTTGGTCTTTTATTCTTTCTGTATATACACTTGTTTGTTTCTTTTCTTATTTTTATTCATGATATTATCCTGACGAAGAAACCATCGTTTTTGAAACATGTAGATATTATAACATTTATTATAGTGGTTTACACAAAGTAATTTGTTTCATTTCAATATAACGATGCCACAAAGTGAATTTACAAAGATTGATATTTCTATCGGTTTTCAATTTGGGTAGCGGGTATGGGTACCGCCGCCCCCGGGAAACATTTATTGGATAACCGATACCTCTGCCATAGGTCAACACCCCAGTGGTTTGCTACGTTTGGTGACTAAGCAGGGGTGCCCGAGTCCATGTGGGGTGAGGTTTGTCCGGGTCTTGGCGGTGTATGCATCAGCCCGCCATTTGCGTCGCAGGCCGGATCGGAAGTGACTGGTTGTGGGAAACCTTTTGATCTCTCCAGCCGGACTCTCCCAGAACCTCGCCTTGCGATGTGGCGGGTTGCGGTGTGATCGCCCAGTGGGAGACACTGACCCCCAGATTCCTACACACCCCTCATACCTTTTTTCCTTCCCAGAACTTCCTCTCTTTCTTTTTCTCAAAATACCCTCCACACAGCATACCCAAAGATGATATAGACCCTGAGGGGAATTATTTTTCTCGGGGCCTCCTGTGTGGAGCTAGTGTAAAATGTACCTACTGCTGTGTAGTAAACGTCATCCTTACCCTTTTCACGGTCAACCTACCAAATGAATGAATCTTCTGTTACATAAAAGATGGCCTTGAAGCACACTAACCTATCATCGAATTCTTTGACCCACATTTCGAGTGTTTATAATATAATTTCATTATTAATTACAATCAAAAGTCTTTTCAAGTGTGGCTCTTGTTTAATTGAGTTTGTCTAAACCTTATGTGATGTTATTATTTATTCGTTATTTTGTTAATTTATTTCAGTCCACGTGAATGGTATTTCTCGGGCACTTTAAAATAGTAATTTGACATGCAATCGGGACCAAATTATTGGCTGAATGTCTACTCCCCCTCCTATGAGAGTAGTTTCTTATCCTTATCACTTTACATTGTGTGGCGACAATGCGTTTTCACACAAATAATAATTTGTAAAGCGGATATGGGTACCGCTGTCCCGAGAACCATTTATTGGATAATCAAATCTCTGCCATAGGTCACCGCAAGTGGTTAGCTACTTTTGGTGATTTAGCTTGGGTGCTCAGGTTCATAGGGGTGAGGTTTGTCCGGGTCTTGGCGCAGATGCGTCTGCCCACCAACTACGTGACAGGCCAGATCGGGAGAGACTGTGTGATGAAGATGTTTTCATTTTTCCAAAAGGACTTCCTCTCCTTACTTTCCGAAAAAAACCCTGTGTAAAGCTGATGTAAAAAAAATATGTAGGTATTAATTTTTATGAAGCTACCACACAAATAAAATTTTATTTGATTTATATGTGTTATTAAATAATTTACTAATTAAAAATAATATTTAGTATACTTACGGCTTGTTCCAGAGTAGATCGCCCAGGTGTTAGACCACCATTCATGATTGAAACTTGCTTGAAATAGCTTTAGCCGTGTTTGAATTTTTAGTAAGTAACATCTAAATGTTGGGATCAAGTATCATAAATTAATATCAAGACCATGAATAAAAATATAACGTTCCCATGCAGGTATATTATTCGTAATTAAAAAAGGTTTTGGACACAGGAGAGCCCGAAGAAAATAATTCCCCTCAGGGTCTATGTCATATTTGGGGATGCTGGGTAAAGGGTTTATTGAATTGTATGGGGGTTCTGGGAAGGAAAAAGGTTTGAGGGATGGGTAGGAATCTGGGGTTCAGCGTGTCCAGGAGTGAAGGACGAATGATTCCCTCCCTCTCACTGCGATACAAGGTGATGTCCCGAGAGAGGCCTGCTGGAGAAGTCAAATCCTTATCTTTTTACGGCACCAACCTTCGACCAAGTATAATCGTACCAACCGATCATTAAAAGTAACAGGCAATGTTCCAGGAGGATGAATGAATCTCTTGCAACGGGCGGCCTTGATTGAACCCACATGTTTTGGGACATTCACAGAATTTTTGTTTATAACATTCATAATTCATAACTCATAACAAACAAATCTTTCAGTAGAGGTTCAGGTTTGTGAACTAATGTTATTGTTACTAATCCTGAAGATTGTCACATTTAGTTTAAAAACATATATTTTGATAACTTTCAGTATTTCAATAACAATGTTGTAAAACAAAATAAGTTTTAGGTAACCGACTTCAACACGCTCTGAATTCGAATTCCCAATTGTGAAATAATCATTAATTTTTTTTTTTTTTTAAATAAAAACCTGAAAGTTTTGCATCTGTGTTAGTACTGTGATGAAACTTTCTTAACTTGCTGGATCTATACCTATCTTCGAGATATTCACAGACTACCGTTGCGCATTTATGAAATAGTCGAAATTAGAAAATTAAAAAACGTACCTATCAAGAATTTGGCGACATAAACCAATAAGTAGATATTGTTTTTTTATCGTTATGTTGTAAGTTTATGTAGTAAGTAATCAGATGAAAAGGAAAGCCGATGTATCCCGGTTCTAGTTTTTTATGTTTTTTTAATATGAATACCGCACCGCAAGAGTCCCAACTGCTTCCGTCTGGAGTCAGTGACACTATAGCATTCCCAAATGGGGCGTGTTGTGATAGGAAGGAGAAGAAGATGGGGAAGAGGAAGGTAGGGAAGTACCTGGCTATTCAGATCAGGTCAAACACGGCTGAAGCCATTTCAAGCAACTTTTCAATACTGAATGGTGATCTTACACTAGAGTTAAAGATACTTGTGCCTTCCACAAGTATCTTCAACTTTGTAACGTACCGCAAATATACTAGGTATAGTATATTATTTTTTATTAATTAATTGTGAAATAACACAAATTAATCAAATAAAATTTATTTGCGCACCCCGGGTTCGAAATCGCGACCTTGCGGATTGCGGATCAAGAGTCTTACCCCTCGACCACAGAGACCGTCAGTTAGTTTAGACTTGAAAAAACCGAAAGTCACTTTATCAAGTCAGGGACTGATGGCCTGCGTGGTCGATAGAGAGTCGCTGGTTCAAATCCCGAATTGCGGAAGCAATATTTTATTTGATTAATTTGTGTTATTTTGCAATTTATGAATTAAAAATAATTTGTAGTATATGTGCGGCTTGCAGCATAATGGACTTTTATGCATATGAGTCTTGTAAGACATTGTAAAACACTTATTATATATTGTGTGAGAATAAACCTTGGTCAAACTGGTTAAATAAATAAAACCTAAAACCGATTTAAATGTTTTTTTAAAATATGCATTGTCATGTAAAAAAATCCTTGAAACCTTAGAAAGTATTACAAACTAGCAGCTATTATAGTTAACTAAATATGTATCTGAATAGATTTCGATAAAGAGTTGGCAATACAGTAAATTCATTATGTAGTTTTCATGATGGGTACCAAGAAAGGGGCGGCTGGCGCCTACATGGCCTGGGGCCTAGGCTCTAGCGCTTTTCATACATTCAATAATATTTGCCTAAATTCTAACATTGACATTTTCTCCGATTCACTGCCCAAATTTAAAAAGAGCATCATATCAATGATATAAACAAGTCAATGATATAAACTATTCAATGCGCATACACTTTTCACACCTACCAACATACTCACACATACACTCAAGCACATCTACACTACGCACATCACCCGGTAATTACAAATAAGACATTCAAAGAAACACACCATAGGTACCCACCATGAAATATCATTTGATATCTGTAAACTGTCTCATCACTGTAACCAATGTACCGTTTGTTTCTGTAGTATAAAAATAACAAAAGTTTGAACTGGAATGAAATAAAACGCGTAAATATTGCTCTCCATGGTTTGTCATTGTACATCAGTTATTGCGGGATTCTCCCATTTAAAGGAAAGACTTAAAAGGGGGAATCCCGCAATAACCGATGTAGGATGTTGCCAACTTATAGGCGCTCGCTTAAACCGGGAAAAAAAGAGATTGCTTTTTTGGACCTTTGTCATTTCTGAAGTGAAAACTCGACAGGCACGTATGACAGTTTTTTTATATGTGACATTGTGGATAACATTTTACTAATTTTTGCTTACTCACGTTAGGGGCCTCTGTAGCCCCCAGGCCCCATATCATTGATACGGCTGATACGGCGGTAGCTACGCCTCTGGAAGGTATATTGGGTTATTCTTTATTTTCATTGAAAAGTGCCCTAGCTTTTCCAAGTGACCAGTGACTACTGTGGTAGCCAGGACACTCGTTTTTTTTTTAAAGAGAGAATCGCCAGTAGCCATATACTCTCTGAGCTAGTGATAGAAAATCGATAAAAAAGTACAAAGATAAGTTCAGTAAGACGTAAAATAATGTTTTTAAGTAGGTTAGTTCTTAGTTAGTTAGTCCCCACCATGCAAGTTAGTTTAACACAGTATTCTAGATCTAACTAAAAGCTTATCTCTGAACTGAAACTAAAACCAAACAACTAGTGATTAAAAAAATTCAAAAAAAAGTTCAAAGATAATTTCAGAAAGATGTACAATAATGTTTTAAGTTTGTTAGTTGTTAGTCCCCACCATGCAAGATGGTTTAAAACAGTATTGCAGATCTAACTATGAGCTTATCTGAACTAAAACTAATCCGGACAACTAGCGATTAAAAAATATCGCAAAAAAGTTCAAAGATAATTTCAGAAAGACGTACAATAATGTTTTAAGTTTGTTAGTTGTTAGACCCCACCATGCAAGATAGTTTAAAACAATATTGCAGATCTAACTATGAGCTTATCTGAACTAAAACTAATCCGGACAACTAGCGATTAAAATATATCAGAAAAAAGTTCAAAGATAATTTCAGAAAGATGTACAATAATGTTTTAAGTTTGTTAGTTGTTAGTTGAGAGTCCCCAACATGCAAGATGGTTTAAAACAGTATTGCAGATCTAACTATGAGCTTATCTGAACTAAAACTAATCCGGACAACTAGCAATTAAAAATATCTGAAAAAAGTTCAAAGATAATTTAAGAAAGATGTACAATAATGTTTTAAGTTTGTTAGTTGTTAGTCCCCAACATGCAAGATGGTTTAAAACAGTATTGCAGATCAAACTATGAGCTTATCTGAACTAAATCTAATCCGGACAACTAGCGATTAAAATATATCAGAAAAAAGTTCAAAGATAATTTCAGAAAGATGTACAATAATGTTTTAAGTTTGTTAGTTGTTAGTTGAGAGTCCCCAACATGCAAGATGGTTTAAAACAGTATTGCAGATCTAACTATGAGCTTATCTGAACTAAAACTAATCCGGACAACTAGCAATTAAAAATATCTGAAAAAAGTTCAAAGATAATTTAAGAAAGATGTACAATAATGTTTTAAGTTTGTTAGTTGTTAGTTGTTAGTCCCCAACATGCAAGATGGTTTAAAACAGTATTGCAGATCTAACTATGAGCTTATCTGAACTAAAACTAATCCGGACAACTAGCGATTAAAAAATATCGGAAAAAAGTTCAAAGATAATTTCAGAAAGATGTACAATAACGTTTTAAGTTTGTTAGTTGTTAGTCCCCACCATGCAAGATAGTTTAAAACAGTATTGCAGATCTAACTAAGATCTTATCTGAACTAAAACTAATCCGGACAACTAGCGATTAAAAAATATCGGAAAAAGTTCAAAGATAATTTCAGAAAGATGTACAATAACGTTTTAAGTTTGTTAGTTGTTAGTTCCCACAATGCAAGATAGTTTAAAACAGTATTGCAGATCTAACTATGAGCTTATCTGAACTAAAACTAATCCGGACAACTAGCGATTAAAAAATATCAGAAAAAAGTTCAAAGATAATTTCATAAAGATGTACAATAATGTTTTAAGTTTGTTAGTTGTTAGTCCCCACCATGCAAGATGGTTTAAAACAGTATTGTAGATCTAAGAACTCATCTTAAAATTAAACCGAACCACGAGTGGTTTCCTGCCGGAAACATAAAACTAACTTAAAAATATACCTGTAAACACAATGTTGCTGACCTTAAATATAACTTAAAACTAACTTTAAATTAACTTAAAACTAACTTTAAATTAACTTAAAACTAACTTAAAAATAAACTGGTTCTTCAGGCCGACAGCGTCGCTCCAAGACGTATCCTGTGAAAAGCAAAATACAACGTTAAAATAAATCTTAAAGACAAAAAAAATCATTAATGGCCCTCAATACTAGTAACTAAATTCTAATAAATAAATTGCACATTCTAGTCAGATACCCTTTGCCGCATATCACTACCGATATTGCACATTCTAGTTAAGTACCCTTTACCACATAACACTACCGATATATTGCACATTCTAGTTAGGTACCTTTGCCACATGTCACTACCGATGTATTGAAACAATGTGTTACTGGTTTCAGCCTATTACTGCTAGACTGGTACGATTTTTAAAACCATGACATCTACATATAAATAAGTATTGTGCAGAATATTGTACATAAGAGTATAATCAACCCGGCATGGGTATGCAGAATCATTCTGAAGGGTCTGAGAAAAATAAAATAATGGACCATGCGCTATTGGGATTATGCGGGATTCTAATAACACTATTGCGGTTAATCATTCTAAAGGGCCTAAGAGAATGTTCCCAATACCAGCCTCGGAAGGAGAAATAAAAAAACAGACACAGTAAAAATAATTAGTACCTTCCAAAATAACCATCTCACTATTGCCGACAAACATCTACAAATCTCTATCTTTTGAACCAATAACACAAAGCCAACTAAAATTGTATCGTATTTAGGAGTAGGATGCCACAGAAAGAGTGCTGCCAGTGTCTTACAGGGAGCTGTTTAACCACTCGAGCGCTTTTTGCCACATTATGGAACTATTTTCAAAACTTTGGATTGCTTTGTTGTCAAAATGTGGCAAATTTTCAAAGATTTTTTTTTTATTAAAACGACTGAATATTATATTGTACATTCAAAATATAACAAAATAAATATTATCTAGATTCATTGAAATGTTTTAAGGTTGTTTTAATTATATTATTTTTATAAATCCTACAAATATGTGATAATAGACAAAAGATATGGGAATTCATTGGCTACATAGAACTATAATCAGTTTGTATGTCTCCATATTCAAATTCGGAGGTATGATTTTTTTTTAATGTGGGTGGAAAAATTTCCTTTGACAATCTGAGAAAAACTATTTTAATTGCTCTGTCGCTCCAGTGGTTAATTCATTATTTATTCAAACTGAAGATAGATGGAATTTATTGCCTATATAGAACTATAATTAGTTTGTATGTCTCCATATTTAAATTCGGAGGTATGATTTTTTTAATGTGGGCGGAAAAATTTCCTTTAGCAATCCGAGAAAAACTATTTTAATTGCTCTGTCGTTCCAGTGGTTAATTCATTATTTATTCAAACTGAAGATAGATGAGTGTCCTGTGCTTAAGTTGGAAATATATCTGAAGATCATTACAACAACCATAGAAAGCTCAAAGATTCAGCTAGAAAGGAAAAATTTAAAGAGTTAACTGTCACCATTTTTATGGTGACATATCTATATAGTTTACCTGTTATTGGTTTATTTATGGCTTACCTCATGAGGAGTAGAGTAGACATTTATTATTGTTAAAACTTGATAAGAAAATTGAGCATAAATTAGTGTTATAAGTCAAGCATAAAATGTGCATAAATTAGTAAGATAACTAATGTATGCATTTTTTCTTTACAGGTAAATAAAAATTAAACGCCTGGGTGAAAAAAACAATTAAATTATTTCATTTACACGTAAGTTGCAAATCTTGCGTTATTCTAAAAACATTGAATTAGTTCAATACCGTAAGTGTAATAATAATAATTGGATGACTTGTATAGCGCCCATTTTGTGAAAAATCACCTCAAGGGCCCTGTAAAGTGTAATTAATATCTTGCATAATTGTGTAGCTAGAATGTAAATAACTAAATAGAGTGATATGCGGAACCGAAGTGAGTAACACGTAGAGTTGAAGAGCCAAAATCTTAAGCATTTTAGGAAAAAAAAAAGTTTTTTGTACCTCTAAAACTTTTACTTAACCACTTGAGCGATTTTTGACACATTATGGCACTATTTCCAAAACCTCCGATTGGTTTGTTGTCAAAATGTGGCAATTTTTTTATTTTTTATTATTATTAAAACGACTATATAATATATTGTACATTCAAAATATAACAAAATAAATATTCTCTAGATTCTTTAAAATGTTTTAAGGTTAAAGATTTAATTATATTTTTTTTATAAATCCTACAAATATGTGATAATAGACAAGAGATAGGAGAATTCATTGGCTACATAGAACTATAATCAGTTTGTATGTCTCCATATTCAAATTCGGAGGTATGATTTTTTTTAATGTGGGCTGAAAAATTTCCTTTAGCAATCTGAGAAAAAATATTTTAATTACTCTGTTGCTCCAGTGGTTAAGCACTTACATGGTATTGCAATTTTGTTTACGCTGTTTTGCTATAAAATGACTGACGATGTTTTGTGTACACTCCACTAGGTATCACTGCATTTAAAAAACAATGAAATAACTTACCAATTCCTCGGAACTGTTGGTTCCTGCTCTGTTCCCCGGGAGTACTGGAATACTGGAGACACCAGAAACCAACCTGAAAACACCAAAAGATACGTGTCATAATGTAAAATCAAGATATTATTAAAACCAATGGGAACAAGGGGACCGAAGGAACAGAATAGACAAAATGTTCTATTGCTTCTCCTCCGAAATAAAGATTATATAGATTTTTTTATAACTCCAAATTTTTTATAATAGGTACTTTATTATATAATAAATTTATTTCTGTAAAAATATTGGCTATATTACTTTTTAAGTTTATATATTATTTATTTAAGTTTTTATATTACTTTTTAATTATATATAATCTCCAAGTAATTCAATTTTAAAATTGAAAAGATAAACAACATTAAAAGAATGAGATAGCTAAAAAAAAAAATTATTTATATCGCATTAATGCACTATTTATACAATATGTCCAAAGAAATGGAACCGTGTCTCAATAATGATTATTTTTTCAAACTTTCTTTAATCGAAAATATCATTGAAGAAGAAGATAACATTAATAATCTAATTTTTTTAAATATGAAAATGAACAAGACACGGAAAAATAATAAAAGATAATCGTCGCAACTGGGACTTGAACCCAGAACCTTACGTCTTACCGGGACATACTGTATCAATTGGGTCATTGCGATCTATTATGAGACTGTCGTAATTGTCAACTTCGTATATCAATTTTCAGAATTAACAATATTATCTTCGACTAATGTTTTTTTCTTCTTTTTTTTCATATTATTGGCAGCTACCTTTATTATTGGAAACAAGTATTCAAATAATGTATTTGTTACCTAGATGGTGTCTCGGACAAATATATTCGATTTTATTTTTATGGAACACCTATTGACTTTTTATAAAAGTCTAAATGAATATTCTTTTTTTTTTTATAAGAAAACTCTCTTTTTAACTTTTGAAGGTTATTCCCATCAATGTAATATATCACTGAAGAAATAGATAACAATAATAATATAATTTTTTAAAATATGAAAATGAACAAGACACCGAAAAATAATAAAAGATAATGGTCGCAACTGGGACTCGAACCCAGAACCTTACATCTTACCGGGACATATACCTTATAATATATTTTTCTGTGTCTTGTTCATTTTCATATTTTAAAAAATTAGATTATTATTGTTATCTTCTTCTTCAATGATATATTACATTGATTGGAATAACCTTCAAAAGTTAAAAAGAGAGTTTTTCTTATAAAAAAAAAAAGAATTTCTTTAATGGAGTTAAAACAAAACTTTGCAGTTGCTCAGTCAATTAAAAAAATAAATTAGCTTTATAATATTTAATTCATAGTCTCGATCAATAATGAGCAACCCCCGGGGGTCCGGCTCAGGCTTTAAGCGGCCCTGCGTACCTTTTAATGATTAAATCAAAGTTATTTTGGGTAAAGTAGGTACGTTTCATTCTAGTTTTTATAATAAAAATAATTTCTTTATTCAGAAATGTGGGGAAGTTAATGCAATCTCACAAACACCGTAAAGAGTGCAAGTACATAATGACATATTTTTACTTTCAAAAATCATATTGACAGAAATACTTTAAAAAATCAATTGTAAAACTCCGATAAGAAGACTGACTCTGACAGAATTAAAATATTTAAATTAAATTAATTAATTGATATCTGGGTAAATGCATATGAAACATACATTAATGAATTACAGGTAATTCAAAATAAGCTAATCAAAAAACTATTTCACTACGAATTCAAAACATCCACAAAAAAACTATATTTGGAAACAAAACTGTTAACATTAAGAAAACTATACGAAGTCAATATATGTCTCCTTATATACAAAATAAATAATAAACTCATACATACAACACACAGAATTCATTAAAACATCCCAAGTACACAAACATTTTACACTCTAAGGCTGGAATCAGACGGTTCACTAATCGTTCATTTCTGTATTTCATTCCACCTATTTCACTCGGAATGATACGTCTGAACAAGAAATGAAACAAAGATGGGAACATTCGCTCGAGTAACCATAGAGTAAACCTTCACTCGAGTGAACCGTCTGATTCCAGCCTTAGCCGCCGGGCAGAAAAGTAAAGACCGAAAGTAAGACAACAGTTTACAGCACAGTTCACTGTGAGACTTTTCTGCACGGTGGCCTGGAATGGCGCTGGGACGGTCGCTCCCATGAGTCTGTGTGGGGGGTGCTAATGACTCATCTACAGGTGCTGACATCATAGACGCCAAGACAATTAAAACTCAAGTAACCAACTCCCCAATCCACATACATACTTAGCCTAAAATAAGGTACTTTTTAGGATGTTTAAATACAATACTAGTAATTGCTATTTATAAATTCATGACCAAAAAATGACACTAAAAACTTCAAGAACAAATTTCAACGTACCTACCTACCTAGTCTTATTGTAAAGCTTTCGATACAAAATCTCATGTTACACTTTTTAAGGTGAATGTCAAAAGAATTCATATTCTACGCTTTCGTAGATGTCGCGCGTATAGTATTTTGACATATAAACGCTTTTTACAAGTTATGCTTTGAAATGTTAAGAAAATTTTATTGTTCGTGGAAGTACACAAGCAATAAGAGAATATTAACAAATAGTTTTGTCAATTAAAAAACTCAAATCTTTCAAGAAAGGCTAGCAAATGCAATATTGGATTGAATCACTGATGAAATATTGTGTTTGTTAGCCGTTCTTGAAAGATTTGAGTTTTTTTTCCTAATGTTTCAAAGCATAACTTGTAAAAAGTGTTTATAAGTAAAAAATACTACGCGCACCATCTACGAAAGCGTAGAATATGAATTCTTTTGACATTCGCGTATATTATACCCTTGGAACAATTCATTTCCTGTCAAAATATCTTCATTTTTACATCGCTAGGTGGCGGTGATAGTCCCTTCTCGGACTTAAAATGTTCAACATTTAACATGCGTATATTGCCAACGTCCGTTGGACGGACAGGGCACGAGAAGAAGAATGGTTTGGAATTTCGTGGTTCACATTTAAAGTCAATTTAATGGTGTTTTTTTATTTAACTTCTAAATATTCAGCCTTTTAAACTATATTTTATAGAACTCATCATTACGATTACTACAGTAGAACCCCGTTAATTCGAAATCCATGGGACACCAAAAATCTAATTTCGAATTAACAAATTCCCACGTAAATCGAAATTTTATGAAAAAATAAATTATAAACAGTCGCCGAAAATCGAGTTCTTCGTTCGAAAATTTAAATTCGGGTAGGTTCTTCGGAGTAAATTCGTAATAATACGACTTATTCCTGTGAAAATCGAATTTTCGCAGCCGTTTACCGCCACGGTCGGTCTTATATTCGAAAAAATATATACCAATATATAATTTTTCCGTGCAAATAAAATTTTCGCTGCCAATTTCCAGCCCTTTAAATTCAGATATTCTAAATAAATTCGTAAAAATACGATATATTTCCGCATAAATGGAAATTTCGCGGCCGACATCCTTCGCAGCCCGCCTTTTAAATTGATATATAAAAAGTATATTCGTGTTATATTTCAAAGCCTAAATCGAAATTTGGCAACCGATTTCCGTCTCTCTCTTCTAATTCAAAAATTCTAAGTAAACTCGTAAAAATACCATATAATTATCGCGAAAAAATATTTTGGTGCTCGAATCCCGTAGTATCCGGCCATTAATTCAGATACCTACTCGTAGTAATTCATAAAAATACGATATATTTCCGTGTAAATAAAATTTTCGCTGCCGATTACGGCCGCGGCTGGCCCTTTAAACTCAGAAATTTGAAGTAAGTTCGTGAAAATACGATATGTTTTCGCATAAATTCGAAATTTCGCAGTCGATATCCGTCACAACTAGCTCTTCATATTCAGAATTCAAAGTAAATTCGTAAAATTTCGCATATTTTCCTCGTAAATCAAATTCTTACGACCGATTGCCGTCGCGGCCGGTCCTTGACATTTAGGTAAATTCGTAAATATACCACATTCCACTGGAAACCGATTCCGATTTACAAAATAATAGTACGAATTAGGACGATTTCCAACCGCTTAAATCCACATTTAAGCTCGTTTTACCGCCATGGCTGTCTGTCAGATTCCGATTTACGAAAAATATCTGATGATTATCATAATTTTTTTCGTGTAATTCGAAAATCGATGTTTTTCTCGAATTACACAAACAAAAAGTGTGCGGACAAAAATTAATTTCCAATTAAGAATTAAAGAATTTCGAATAAAAAACATTTTGTATGAAATATTTTTTTGAAAATGTCGAATTATCTACGCATTTTTCGAATTATCGGGGTTCAAATAAACGGGGTACTACTGTATACATAATTGTTAATTTCCTTAAAAAGATTTTGGTCTGTTTCTCAAACACCGTGTACATTCAACTTCATTGACTTCATTAGAAATTTTAAAGATAAAAAATAAGTAAGTATTTATTTCCAAACACTGTGTACACTGCCCAACAAGACATAACATAAAAAACGTTCACTCACACAAGGTCAGAGCTCGTAAAGACAATGAATTCTTACATATACTTGTAACTGAAAACAACACGAAGATAGTAACAAACAATTCGGAATACACTGAACGCGAACACCCTTTCAAACATAATATTTCTTGCATTTGAAAGAAATGTGACAGTTTATGTTAAAAATTACGTAAAAAAAGGGAATTTGTGAGTTCTGACTGTTTTTCTGGCTTCTTAAATTATTGCAATGTTTCAAGTAAGTTCCTTTAGATCTTTTACACCCAGTAATAAAACATTTTGATGGCATATTGTAAATACGTATGCTGTGAAACACGGAACGTACAGTTTCACCTCTGTTCAACGGGGGCTTCTCTCCCGGAATGGCAAGAAAGCTGTTGAAGTGTTGTAAAATATGGTGAAATTGAAGTATTTATTTAATTGTTAATATTCACAGATATCATAACGACAATATGAACCCGTACCTTGACAGATATGTGTATTACATACATAATTTAAATTAAAGACATTGTGTAAAATCATTAATTATACCATAGTCATAAATCGAAGTTTGAAAAGTGGGTTGTATGGTGTATCAATGTTTTTATTTTTTATGGTCGAATGCTTACATCATTTACAAAAAAAAATCCGCTGTTTGAAAAATAATAGTCCATTAAATAACAACAAAAAATATGAAGTCTGACAATGTCATACGAAAGGTAGTAATTCAGCTGTTTTAGAGGGTCGTTTTGCTGCAAATCACCTTTTTGCCCTATAACCTACTCTTAAGAGCCATTGACCAGCGGCTGAGAGTAAAAGTTAAAAAATGCTTGCAACTGTACAGGGAGGTTCCAATGAAAAAGATCGATTATTTCCCGTATCAAATTTTTAAAATTAAATTTTTTTTATCGATTTATTTCATTCAAAACTTGCTTTAATATATACCTACATTCAAGTAAGTAATAAAAATGCTCAAAACACACAATGATAAATTATTAAATATCATGTACTTCTTGTAAGTATTTTTTGATCCTTAGTATTTATGATTTTTCAATAATGTTGAAACAAAATAAGTGTATAAAAAAATCGGTAATGTTTTAGTTTGTCTTAAATAGTCCTTAAATAAATAGAAAAACCAGATTAAATAACAATCTTTCAAAATTAATTTATGTTTTTTTGTAAAAAAGAGTCAATACGTCTAGAATTTGATTTAAAAAGGACTAAATTCCGGTATTCTCTGGTAATACACAATGGGAAACGAACTTATAGCTATTTACTGGAAGCAAAAATCAAAAAACAATTACATACCAAGTCCACAGAAGCGTTGGTCATCCCTTTAGGTCCCCCGGAGTGCCAGCAACCACGTCTCCCGAAGTTCTGGAGGCTGGAGCAGGCGAGGTTCAACCTGAAATACACGAAAGGAGATATTATTATAATGTGAAAGCAAGACATTATTAAAACAAATGAAAATGAGAGGCGAGGGGTCCGAAGGAAAAGAATTAAGACAAATTTTTCTATTCTTTTTCCGACAAAATATTAAAAATATGGAAGCAGGAATTATGCAATTTGTCTGAAGAAACATCACCATCTCAAAAACGATTCTTTTTTCAAACTTTTTTCAGTTGATTTAAAACTCAACAATGATAAAATCTGGGCCCGGCTCGGGCTCTCGGTGGTAATTAATTACATCAAGTTATTCTATATAGAATATGTGCAGTGTTTAAAATTCGGAACATATTAATTCTAAATAATACTCCAACAGACTAAACATAATTTTTTTTTAAATTAAAACAACCACACAGCAGTATATTATTACATAAACTAACCTGGAAACTTCAGTGGTGGCAACTGGACACACCCGAGTCTGAAGAAAATCAACTCCTCAGACCGCTGACAGCGCATTGACCTTCTGGAGTAAGAAGACAGCTGGTGTCCTGATTCTCATGAAACAGAAATCTTTGCAAAACCCAAGAAATATATAAATTGAAAGCATAGCACATAAAATGTATAAAATCAGGTGAAAACTTACACTTATTATTTAAGAATAAATGTGAAGTCCATGTAATAAATAATAACAACGATAAACGCCTTAGAGATAAACGCCTTAGAGAAAAACGCCTTAGAGATAATGGTCTTAGAGCTAAACGCCTTAAAGATAAACGCCTTACAGATAACAACAACGATAAACGCCTTAGAGATAAACGCCTTAGAGATAAACGCCTTAGAGATAAACGCCTTAGATATGAACGCATTCAATATAACTGTTTTAGAGCTAAACAACCTAAAGACAAACGCCTTGGAGATAAACGCATTAGAGATTAACAGTCTTAGAGCTAAATGGCTTAGAATAAACGCCTTACAGATAAACGCCTTAGAAATAACGGGTTTAGAGCTAAATGGCCTAGAGTAAAAGCCTTAGAGATAACAGACTTAAAGCTAAACGGCCTAGAGTAAGCACCTTAAAAATAAATGCCTTAGAAAATAACTCACTAGAGGTAACAGTCTTAGAGCTAAACGGCATAGAGACAGACACCTTAAAGATAAACGCATTAGACATAACGGTCTTAGAGCTAAACGGCCTAGAATAAATACCTTAAAGACAAACTTAAAGAAAAACGCCTTATAGATAACGTTCTTAAAGCTAATTGTCTTAGAGCTAAACGTATTTGAGCTAAACGGCCTAGAGCTCAACGCAGTTACCACTTAACGCAGTAAGACACAGCAGGACAATTACAGCAAGACCCAGCAGACAGTGAACCAAATTTCAGCTTGATGACGGCACATCCTTCGTTAGAAGAAAAGGTTACACCTGGAAAAATAAATAGAATTAGTTTTTAAAAAAACTCACAATCAAATATAAACAATTAGAAAATACTGAAATTTTTGTTTTGTATTTTGAATAAGGCACAATTTTAGTGTTTGTGCTAAATTTGTGGTAACCCAACGTCAAGGGTAATTTCTGTATTTTGCATATCATTACTGTTACAAAAAAACCTCCTTAACGTAAGGTGCGTTGGTAAAATTTCGGAAACACTATTTATATCAAAATGGGTTGCATTGCATTCAAATTACAAGTAGGTAAAAAATAAAAATTTGCTTAATCTGCGTTTAGGATGACCGCCATACATACAGGCCCGCCCATAAGAGGCCGTGCAAGGCGAGCATCGCATGCGGGCGGCACTCTCACCCTAACATCCTCCTTCCCAACCCCCTTAGCCCCCCTCATCACAACTCTCGCTCAACCCCTTGGGAGTTGGGACTCTTGTGTGGTATTCAAATAATAAAAAGTAAAGAACCCTTACTACCCTGAAAAACAAAATTAAACTACCCCCTAGCCTCTTTCACTTCACCCCACCCGCCATTTGGCGTTTGGTATTCTTAATACTATAACATAATGAAGTGCTAGAAGAGACGTTATTATCATGTAATCTATGTTAATCTACCATTAGGTTAGGTTAGGTTATCCCAACTCTTCCTCAACTTCCACTCCAGGGAGCAGTTGTGACTCTTGGGCATAATAAAAATATTCACATACTTGATAAAAAATTAACAATAACCTCAACACTTCGCTTGCTGAGGGTTGGTTTGTACTATTTCCACAAAAACTTGTATTTAGAAAACAAGGTTTGAAGTTTTAAAAAATCTATTTTTGTTTCCTTTACTTCAAACTAATTGTTATAAATAATAATATAAAATACAAGGGTTAATCTACCTTTAGGTAAAAGAACAACATAATTGGTTGAATTTTTAATTGAATAAAAGCATAATTAAGAATGTAAAAAAATACTTTTTTTAAACGAAATAGCAAAAAAAATTATGTTGGCTTGTACTATACCATGACCATATTTAATGTTGGTTTATACTATATCCATACTTTGGACGGAGATAGACCAAACCAACAGTAATTTCATCATACGGCAAATCAAACAATAATAAGTGACAAATCAAACTATAATAATAGTTGACATTCACATACATAAGGATTTAAAAAATAATAATAAAATAAAAAATATTAAAAATTCTTCATTAGAAATGAGAAAATTTAGTATTGTCGTATGAATAAATAAAATGTATGGAGTAATCAAACATTAGTAATTTCTACATACACGTACATAAGGCTTTAATAAATAATAGTAAAAAAAAAATTGAATTGGCCAATGGACATGGTACACTCCAATCCTCATTATTTGTAATTACTATGGAGATAGAACAAAAAGTGATGTTCAAAATGTAAGTTCCTGCTGAAAATTTGTTTTTTTGTGTGTGGATAAAAATATGATTAATGTTACTGCATTCACATTAAAAAAAAAAAAATAAGTGGACATAGTACAAACCAACCCTCAGCAAGTGACTTATTGTGGTGATTGTTGCATGTTCGATGATATGTGAGAGATCGTATGCATGAAAGAGACAGCATGTATGACTATATAAAGAATGTACTTTGTCCATTGTGCGCTCTTCACTCGAAATCTCCATTAGATACACATTGTATTTACTAGTCACTTGTGTACTCATTAAACTGTATAATAAGAATCCAACTTTCATTATTGTTACCACCCATCTATATTCTGTGGAAGCCCTTGACCACGAGAACCTTGCACCACCCTAGGTGCAAACTTACCACACTAATAAACTTATCAAGCTATCACGTTTGACAGTAAATGGATTTTAAATTTATCCAAAATCATAAATAAAAACAATTTTTCAAAAAAAATTTACATTAACAAATAACTATTTTGTACAACACAAGCGCTCATCTTTTCTGATAAGGTATACATGACCAATCATGGACCTTAAATAAAATTATATTTTGTAAAAAAAAAAAATTGTTGAAATAACGGTGACCAGAATGTTCAGTGGAAACTTTTTAAGTGTATGAATATTGAGTACAAACTTTTCAACGGGCGCAGGGAAGGTTTAAACGGTGAGAAAGCATGGAAAAATTGTGAGGTAGATGGTAAAAACAACAATTTCATTTTCCCGTATATATAAACTATGAAGGCGAAAGTTTATATGGGTCTAAGTGTGTTTGTTTCTCTTTCACGCAAATACTACTGATAGAATTTTAATGAAACTTTACAATAATATAGCTCATACATCAGAATAACATATACGAGCTCTGGCATCATGAAATTTGTAAAAAAAAATTGCAATAGGTGGCACGCGAGCTGTTTGAAAACTGAATGTATCGGGAATGAATGTATGAAATGCAGGAGGGGGGAGGGGAACCCGGAGGGGGAGGAAAACATGGGAAGGGGGTTCGCGGGACGGTGGAAGGGGGGGGAGTAGAGTGAGGAGAGGGAAGGTGGAGGAGGAGGAATGGAAATATGAGAGGGGAAGGGGATGCGGGAGAGGAAGGGGAGGAGGAAGGTGAACGGGACGAATGGGAAAGGACGCGCAAGGAGAAACAATTTCTTTATTAAATGGCATAGCAAACGCAAGCCGTGTATCAGCTAGTGATAAATAATAATAATCCAAAAATAAATCAAGATAAGCCCAATAGCTGGTACATTTTTAAAGTATAATTAAATTTTTTTATAAAAAACTTTACTAATTATATGTGTCAAATGTTAGAAGCACATTTATGTATACCACTAGCAGACGCGCAGTACTCGGATAACTCAATAAATAAAAAAATGTCATAGAATACGGACATAAATTATTGTAAAAGTCTGTCATCCGACGCAACCAAAGCAAGTTTTCATTTCACTTATTTGAAATTTTAAATGCCGTATTTTCCATAGCCCCGAACACAAATAGCTGTCTTTTATAATAATAAAGATGAATCAAAGGGTTTTTCTAAAAAATATTCTTATTAAGCATGTCCAGTCATTCCGAAAGTTTACCAAACATTTTTCTATACAATATAATATGCATCATAGTAATTTTGATTGTAGCTCACTGTGATAATGGAATTATTTGTAGCCATGTGTGTTTCTACAAAAGCCGTCTTCTCAACAGTATAGATATTCATCATACAAAATTCTATTAATCTATGATTTCCATGGAAACAAAGTCGTCAGCTTCAAAAGTGAACACACATTAAACAAATCAAAGTGATATTTTTAAAGTTAATGTGAAAATGATGCTCACCTTCCCGCTTGGCCTCGTCTTCCTGGATGTTCAGGACAGGGGAATGGGGACAGGGGGCGTGGGGGCCCAGTTGCCCAGCTGTAGACTAGAACTCCCATTTCTGGTTCCAACTCCAGTACTCCCAATTACTGGACCTGGGGAAATTACCATACAACGTTAAAAATAGGAAACATAAAAAGGTATGGTTAGGAGAAAACAAATTTACCGAAAAGACAATTAATACGAGACAAAAAGAGTTGGGATAGTATAAAGATAAAATAGTATTTTGTGTTACATAAATTTACCTTTAAAAAAAAAATCATATCGTTAATTAATATTGAGACCAATAACTACAAACAATAAGTTATTTAGTAAGCAAGTTATATTATTATAACACTTTATTGATGACATATTTAAAGGATACTGAAGTGCATGACATATTAGAAGGATTATTAACGAGATAAGCATACATACAGGTGATGTAAAATAATTACCCACTTTTAATCACTAATTACTGCGTTGTGCCATATTTTATTGGTGGCAATTATTTCACTAACCGCTGAACTTGCACAGATTATGGAAATTACACTTTGTTATAACAATTACCAAAAATCAACTATTTACATGCACACAACAGGTTATTAAGTTCTTAGTTTGGGTAAACTACGTAATTCGTGAGGATTTAGACTGAAAAAAAACTGACGCAAATCAACCCATATAAGGGAATCATTTTATGTGGGAAATTTTGAACTTTGATTGAATGAAATTGGAATTTGAATGCTTCTTTTACCGTCTATACAAATGTAATTAGTTGTTTCCTGTAGTAATTAAAATGAAATTTAGTGTAATTTCCAAAATTTGTGCCTAATAAAAGTGTGGCGGTTAGTGGAATATTTACCAATGAATAACCGTGACAGAGATTGGGAGTTGCAGATTTCAATACATTTTTGGTCATTTTTGGAGTTCGTTTCCCAAATTTCAGGAATCTCACCACTATTATGCTAGTGATGGACTCAGCTATAAGAGCGCGAGCGTTATTGGGCTTGGCGTATTTTGGCATATTTCGGCACGGTCGAGCCAAATAACGCTGGCATTGTTATAGCTAAATCTGCCAGCCCCATTACTGTTTAGAAATAAATTCTACAGTGCTGCCATAAAATAAACTACGAAATCTTCCACGGAATGTACATTTTCTACAATAGGGTTACATAACAAAGAAATGCTTAGAATTTTTTCATTTCCCTTGCAAAAATGTTCTTCCCGCTTCAAATTTGGCCGAGAGCATGCTTATAAAGAGCATGTGTATTCTTTTGTTGGCTTTGAACATGCTTATGCATGATTATAGTTAAAATAAGCATGCTAATTTATGAGCAAATGTATACAGTTGAAGAGCATGCTTATTTATGAGCTTGTGTGTCAGTACCATAATTATGAAAGCATTATTGTTGATTCTGATATCAGAGGGAAACACCAGTATATCAATTAAAAACAAATGGATAGTAGGGAAAACATTCATTTGTTCATTTCAATCACCCCAGGAATGATGCTATGTGTGATCACTTTGCATTTATTTATTTAAAAATTACTAAAATTCATCCGCTGATTATTGGTCTCAAGGAAATCGTCATCTCCCTTACTGTTGGTGAAAAATATTATCTAAACGGTGTTGAAAGAGAAAAACCACGCTTTATATTCAAATATAAAAGTTAACCACAATCACAGAGAATTAAAATATCGATCATCCAGTTGATTAGTCAGACATCTCCGAAAAATCGACACATGAGTTGAGTATGCCGTTATATATAAAAGTGTACCCTCTATCTGGTACAATACTCAGATTACTCATAAACACCACCAAATCTATTAATTACAATGCTGAAAAACTTGTACGTGGATAACAAAAAAAATTATGTTTTCAGGTTAACTTGTAGGAAATTTCAAAATGTTATACTAATGTACCGGACCGTTATACTTTCCGATGTTATTTCTTAACATATTTTATACGTAAAACACAGACACATGTAAATAATATTTGATTTTTGGTGAGCCTTCGATTATTGCTTTCCTCATTTATCTTAAAACTTAATATTTGGAGATGCCTTAGTAATCAACTGGACGATCGATAACGATCGACGACATAATATTATTATAGACAATGACGTGATGTAGTGAAATAGTAGCTAATTAATTAATATGTGGTGAAATTAATGCAACCATTTCACCACATTGTGTCAACGTCTATATGATCCAAAATTGTTATATTTAAAAAAACATGTTTATTTCTAATAATAAAATTTGATAGCCTATTTCATCACCTTTCGAAAACAGTGTTTAGTTTTCGGATACGTTAACAAGTATTCCATTATTTGGATTTTATTGCAAAGCGGGAATATTTTTAGTCTGACTGAAAGTCTTTTAGTCTGTTAAGAAAATAAAAATATCGATTTGGGTTCGTAATTGGACCACTAGAAGAGCAAACCTTGGAGCAACTAATCATTTGTTAGTAGAAACGCGAGAAGATGTCAAAAGATATAAACATCATTTACGAATGCTTCTGCAAAAATGCATACAAAAACGAGATACTCAAATGCGGAATGCTATTCCGAACTGAGATCGGATTGAAATGAGCATGCTCATAAGCCAGCCTGTTTACACGTGCTTAGAGCCTTCCCCTTCCATCCGATAATCCAATGAGCATGCTCACAAATCAAACGGCTGTTGATTTGAGAGCATGCTCTTTTAGCTTCAAATGAGCATGCTCATTACTAGCAACTAGTCACTGACACACATGCTACTAGGTAGCATGCTCTTTGGCTTTAAATGAGCATGTGTGTTTGTTCTTCTCGCGTTTCTACTAACAAATGATTACTTGCTCCAAGGTTTGCTCTTCTAGTGATCCAATTACAAACCCAAATCTATCTTTTTATTTTCTGAACATAATAAAATGTTGTATAACCTTTTTATAATTTACTGAAATAATTAATTATTGCGTTGCAAGCAATAAGATATTCTGGGCGAACAGAACTGTTTCTATACGATGACATCTATTATTTGACATGAGCATGCTCATTGATGATCATGCTCATAAGCCGGCTTGTAATAAGCAAGTGTGTCAGTACCATTATGGTACTGGTTGAAACGTAGTGTAATTTCCAAAACATGTAGGTACCTATTAAAAGTGTGGCGGCGCCGGCGTAATATTAACCGCATTTTCTTCGATAGAAGTTAAACATAGTTTACCGATTACAAAATCAAATTTATGTAGAAATTCACTGACGAATCACATAAAACCACAACATTATTTAAACTGCTACGCACAATTTTCTTGAATTACTCAACGACATAATTAAAAAAAAAAACTTTCGAAGTATTTGTTTCGAGTTTGTATTATTGCACGAATTAATTATGAGGTTTATAAAAATATAAACTTACCCGCGCTCCAGAGAAAAGGCCTGACCGTCTTCACCCGGCGGCTCGCTAGCAGTGACGCAGTGACTGCGAGCGTGGAAACGGTGGAAATGCAGCCCCCCCCTCCACGTGCCAACTCTCGTCGGTTCGACACTAGAGATGGGTGAGTCCTACATTTTGCCGGAGGCCTCCAAAGAGTGCTTCTTTTTAAAAGTACTCGAGTTCTGGCAGGTCCCGGGCTCGAGTTCTTGGGTGCGGACTGAGTGTTTTGCGGCTACCGGGACGCACGGGTTCGGAGCCGGACCTCGGAGCCGGATTCAGATAGACCCGCACAAAACTTGGACCAGGACAAAACCTCACGACTCGCGAGTGGCGCAAGACTGCGGCCACAGGGATGCCGGTGGGGGCATTCGGTTTTCGTCTCTGGGTCCGGCCCCGAGTTATGGGTTTGGGTCCGAGTCTTGGACCGGGTTATCTGGAAGTAGTCGATTTGAAAAATGAGTAGGAACCGCCTCTAAGCATGTGTGAACAGTTGAACAGGCTGGCTTATGAGCATGCTCATTTCAATCCGATCTCAGTTCGGAATAGCATTTCGCATTTGAGCATCTCGTTTTTGTGTGCAATTTTAGAGAGTAGCTCGTCAAATTTCTGCGGAAGCATTCGTAAATGTTTTTTATATCCGTTGACATCATTTCGTATTTTTACTAACAAATGATCAGTTGCTCCAAGGTTTGCTCTTCTAGTGGTCCAATTACGAACCCAAATTGATCTTTTTATTTTCTTAACCCTTCAAAAATTTGAAGTTTTGTCAGAGGCTAAAAATATTACCGCTTTGCAATAAAATCCTAATAAATGGAATATTTGTTAACGTATTCGAAAACTAAAAACTGTTTTAGAAAGGTGATAGGTGATGAAATAGGCTTTTGAAATAGAATCTTTTGACGAAAGAAAATAAAATGATTGATTTGGGTCCAAGATGTCAACTGTTACAACGACATAATAGAGACAGTTTCATCCGCACAGAAGTCAACAAAATAATGTTAGTGCTTGCAATGCAATTATTAAATAAAATATTGGTGAAAGAAAACAAATACAAAATAAAAATATCGTTTTTTGTTCTAACTGAGATCGGATCAAAATGAGCATACTCAAAAGCGAGCCTGTTCACACATGCTTATATCACTTCCCCTTCCACCCACAAACCCAGTAGCATGCTCATTTGAGCGTGCTCAATACTAGCAAAGTCTCTGACACACATGCCACTAAGTAGCATTTGCCCATTAGTAACATATGCTTTATTGCTACTAATGAGCATGTCTGTCAGTACCACTCGCGCGAGTTCGGGGTCGGAACCGTGCGTCTCGGCACCCCCTCGGCTCCCAGTACCCAGTTCGTAACAAGAACTCGGAACCTGCAACCATTCATAGAACTCGAGTACTTTTATTCCTTCTCTTCGGAGCCCCCGGCAAAACGCGGAACTAATTCGAGTGGTGGGGGATTGATTAGCATTTATTCCGCGCGCCACCGTTGAGTTCATTTTCTGCCGACCCGCCGTTGTGAGAACAGCATGGCGAGCCTCGCTCTCCAGTAAGTTTCATTTTTAAACTTTTTTTTATTTTAAGTAGTAATTCAATAAGTAGTCTCATAAGCTAAAACGAATACTTCAACAAGAAAAACAAATTATTGCGTTTTCAAATTGTTCATGTAAATTGTGGATTTCAAATTAGGCTGTTTTTAAAATGTTTTTTAATTAGATTATTATACATCGCTAGCGGAAATTTGAAATGCTGGAAAGGACAATAAATCCAACAAAACCAACTGGAAAGGAAAATAAATCCAAAAATAACTTCGTTTTTTTTTCTCTTTCGATCTGCGTAGTCGAAATAATTCCAGGAAATAAGTCGGTCTTTTATAACGTGCGTTTTAAAGGGATTTTTTCTGTAAATTTAAATCATAAATTAAAAACTGTTACGTAAAAGAAACCAGTTTTATTTAAAGTTTTCTGAGAGAAGTATTCAATTCAATAAAAAAATCATAATTATTACCGGTCTTCAAAAAATCTTTCTTTTTGCTCGTTCGAACAACAATTTGTTCTTTTACAACATTTCAAATTTCCGGAGTCGACATAATATATTATGGAAGTATTTTTTTTTTAAATTTAGTATTTTCAGTGATTTTGTCATGGAAATAAATTTAACTTATATAAAAGAAAATACATTAATAGTTTCGTACTCCGCCTACTGGTTAATACGGAATATTTTTTATTCAAACAGTTAGATTTTGCTTTATTATTACGAAAATTGAGTATTTATGTCGGGGGAGACGAAAAAACATGCATTTTATATTTCAATTTTATAAGATTATTTCACTTACGCAAAGCCACGTTTGGCCAAGTGAAACGGCACTCATACAACTTCAATTACTACAATATACAACTATTTACGTGCACAAAATAGGTTATTAGGTTCTTAGGCTGGGTAAACTAAGTAATTCGTGCGTATTTAGATTGAAAAAAAATCGCAAATATCAAATCCAAAGAAATGGCGGCAAAGGAAATGTTCCGCTCCGTATTATCCGTGCGTATCCGTGTATCGAACTTCGAATTCCGTATTATCCGGTAAGCGGAGTAGTAAACATTTACCATATTTTTTTAAATTTAATATTTTCAGTGATTTTGCCATCGAACTAAATTTAACTTATGTTAAAGAAAATACAAATTATTGTGATTATTTTACATTTATTAGCATTCGTATAAATTATTGTGAAAGAATTACATCACATTATGCAATTATTTCACGACATACATTATACCACCACGTCTATCAACTGATAGGAAGGTAAAGTTACCCAATTTTACGTTTAGTTCGATTGTCTTAAGCATTTAATTATTAATAATGTACTCGAATTTATATTGTTTTAAATAGCGCAATGCACACAAATTCTTCAAATTTCTAGCTTTATCACTGTTTGAATTAAGATTTTACTGGAAAAAGTGTTTTTTGCCTGCCGCACTTCGTTAAGATTGTGAGTAGCAAGTCTAGATGTATTTTAACGTCATTGGCCTTATTTATCTTTGTGAGGTAGCATCTTTTCTCGCAGGGTGCATGTTATTCTGTCAGAAGGTCACATAATTCCCGCTTTGTAATATCCAAATTGAATATTTCTGAACTTGCCGGAAAACTAAAAACTGTTTTGTATTAACAAATAATTTTTGTATAAAATTTAATGCAAACGTAAAAAGTTTTTTTAAATGCCCGTCATACGTTTTTTCTAACTAAAATTGCTGGTAATAAAATAAAACTATTATTACCCACATGTTAGAAAAATGTCTTATAAACGTTACGTCACCTCAAATAATTAAAAAAAAACACTTTTTTTTAAAATTGCGTTTCGAAATTGTGATTCTATATATCTGTACCTTAGTGGATGAACCACCTTTGTCCATTTTCGACTTTTGTTCAGGAGAGCGATTTTTGTGTTAAATAAATGAATTGATTTTCGCTAATATTGTTTTCATTAATTAAAAAAATTTTACAATTTCGCATGTAGAATCATTACTGGTTAAAAATGGCCGAAGTCGTGCGACACTGTGTATAAAATAAATAATTCATGCAATAATTTATTAATTTAATTTCCACGGTATAAATATATTATAAACAATAGTTACATATTACAGTTAAAACCATAAGAAAATAAATGAGAGTATTAAAAAATTACACGTGTACGCAAGACAGATCGAGGGTAGGCGGTACAACATTTTTTTAGTAAGAGTCAAGGGGTACGCAGGTTCAAAAAGCTCGACAACTGCTGCTCTAACACGTTCACGTGGAAGGAAACGAAAGACATAATATCATATACACAAAAAACGTAAGTCCATTTAAGTATATTATTGTTTTTTTTTTTTTTCATTAGGCAGCATTATTTTGCAATCACGATGTACTTATTTTAATAAAAATAACCAAAGTTCTCCCCTAGAAGGAATAAACGGATAATAAAAAATACGAAGAAATGATTTTTTTTTATTTCCATAAAAACATTAGCATTATATTTTTATTATATCAGCTCATAATTTTTATTAATATATAATATTTTGAAATTTCCTACAAGTTAACCTGAAAACATAATTTTTTTTGTTATCCACGTACAAGTTTTTCAGCATTGTAATTAATAGATTTGGTGGTGTTTATGAGTAATCTGAGTATTGTACCAGATAGAGGGTACACTTTTATATATAACGGCATAATCAACTCATGTGTCGATTTTTCGGAGATGTCTGACTAATCAACTGGATGATCGATATTTTAATTCTCTGTGATTGTGGTTAACTTTTAGATTTGAATATAAAGCGTGGTTTTTCTCTTTCAACACCGTTTAGATAATATTTTTCACCATAACAGTAAGGGAGATGACGATTTACTTGAGACCAATAATCAGCTCGTCGGATGAATTTTTGTAATTTTTAATTTTTAAATAAATAAATGCAAAGTGATCACACATAGCATCATTCCTGGGGTGATTGAAATGAACAAATGAATGTTTTCCCTACTATCCATTTGTTTTTAATTGATACACTGGTGTTTCCCTCTGATATCAGAATCAACAATAATGCTTTCATAATTATGGTACTGACACACAAGCTCATAAATAAGCATGTTCTTCAACTGTATTGGTACATTTGCTCATAAATTAGCGTGCTTATTTTGACTATAATTATGTATAAGCATGTTCAAAGCCAACAAATGAATACACATGCTCTTTATAAGCATGCTCTTGCCCAAATTGGTAGCGGGAAGAACATTTTTGCAAGGGAAATGAAAAAATTCTATGCATTTCCTTGTTATGTAACCCTATTGTAGAAAATGTACATTCCGTGGAAGATTGCGTAGTTTATTTTATGGCAGCACTGGAGCATTTATTTCTAAACAATAATAGGGCTGACAGACTTAGCTATAACAATGCCGGCGTTATTTGTTATACATTCCCAAAGCGATATGCCGAAATACGCCAAGCCAAATAACGCTGGCGCTTTTATAGCTGAGTCTATCACCAGCATAATTGTGGTGAGCTTCCTGAAAATTTGGGACCCGAACTCCAAAAATGACGTATTGAAAACTGCAACTCCCAATCTCTGTCACGGTTGTAAGCATGCATTGGTAAATATTCCACTAACCGCCGCACTTTTATTAGGCACAAATTTTGGAAATTACAAAAATATAATTTTAATTACTACAGGAAACAACTAATTACATTTGTATTTACGGTAAAAGATGCATTAAAATCACAATTTTATTCAAAGTTCAAAATTTCAGGAATAAAACGATTCCCTTACCGCCATTTTAATATTTTTTTTGTATGGGTTGATTTGCGTCAGTTTTGTTTCAGTCTACTCACGAATTCCTTAGTTTACCCAAACTAAGAACTTAATAACCTGTTTTTTGCATGTAAAGAGTTGATTTTTTGTAATTGTTATAACAAAGTGTAATTTCCATAATCTGTACAAGTTCGGCGGTTAGTGAAATAATTGCCACCAATAAAATATGGCACAACGCAGTAATTAGTGATTAAAAGTGGGTAATTATTTTACATCACCTGTATGTATGCTTATCTCGTTAATAATCCTTCTAATATGTCATGCACTTCAGTATCCTTTAAATATGTCGTCAATAAAGTGTTATAATAATATAACTTGCTTACTAAATAACTTACTGTTTGTAGTTATTGGTCTCAATATTAATTAACGATATGATTTTTTTTTTAAAGGTTAAAATTATGTAACACAAAATACTATTTTATCTTTATACTATCCCAACTCTTTTTGTCTCGTATTAGTTGTCTTTTCGGTAAATTTTTTTTCTCCTGGCCATACCTTTTTATGTTTCCTATTTTTAACGTTGTATGGTAATTTCCCCAGGTCCAGTAATTGGGAGTACTGGAGTCGGAACCAGAAATGGGAATTCCAGTCTACAGCTGGACAACTGGGCTCCCACGCCCCCTGTACCCTTTCCCCTGTCCTGAACACCCAGGAAGACAAGGCCAAGCGGGAAGGTGAGCATCATTTTCACATTAACTTTAAAAATATCACTTTGATTTTTTTTATGTGTTTTCACTTTTGAAGCTGTTGACTTGTTTCCGTGGAAATCATAGATTAATAGAATTTTGTATGATGAATATCTAAACTGCTGAGAAGAAGGCTTTTGTAGAACCACACATTCTTTGATTCATGGCTACAAATAATTCCATTATCACAGTGAGCTACAATCAAAATTACTATGATGCATATTATATTGTACAGAAAAATGTTTGGTGACATGCTTAATAAGAATATTTTTTAGAAAAACCATATGATTCATCTTTATTACTATAAAAGAAAGCTATTTGTGTTCGGGGCTATGGAAAACAATTTCAATTAAGTGAAATGAAAATTTGCTTTTGTTGCGTAGGATGACAGACTTTTACATTAATTTATGTCCGTATTCTATGACATTTTATTTATTGAGTTGTCCGAGTACTGCGCGTCTGCTAGTGGTATACATACACGTGCTTCTAACATTTGACACAAATAGGAAAGCTTTTCTAAAATGTTAAAATTTAACTATACTTTAAAAATGTACCGGCTATTGGGGCTCTGTATTAGATTCAAAAATGTACCAGCTAATGGGCTTACCTTGATTTATTTTTGGGCTATTTTTATTTATTACTAGCTGATACTCGGCATGCGTTGCAATGCCAATTTAATAAAGAAATTGTTTCTCTCTGCGCGTCCTTTCCCATTCGTCCCGTTCACCTTCCTCCTCCCTTTCTTATCCCGCGTCTCCTTCCCCTCTCGTATTCCCACTCCTCCTCCTCCACCTTCCCTCTCCTCACTCTACTCCCCCCTTCCCCCATCCCGCGAATCCCCCTCCCGTATTCGCCTCCCCCCTGATTTGTTGCTTGACAGCAATTGGTAGAGTTATTTAGAAAAAAAAAAATTTCAATATCTAAACTGACAATTTATGTTAGCTTTTAGAAAGTGAGGAAGAAATTTGAAATTTAAATATATTAAATGGCACCATGAGTACTTTAGTGTATTAAGGCGAAGCACCACATCGAAAAAATTCTGGATCAGGCCGCCAACAATAACACCGTATGTAGACGGGGATAAGATTTAAATTCCTGTTTAAATTAATTCAAGAAAACGCTTTTATTATTTTATTTTGCAAAGCTCGGGCACAAGTATTTAAATATTTTACAATCATTTTCTAAGGAATTTAATTTTCCGTATTATACATTAAAACCATAACTTTATTTTGAACTTTAAGAGGGTATTACCAGAGAAAACCAGAAATTAGTCCTTTTTAAATCAAATTCTAAACGTAGTGACACTATTTTACAAAAAAACATAAATTGATTTTGAAAGATTGTTATTTTATCTGGTACATGCAGTTTTAAAATTTTGAAAACTAAGTGTATTTTTAATATACTAAGGTTATACCGTTGGTCGATTCTATTAAACAATACAAATTTCAAATCACATAATCATACAACAAAATAAATCAATACATAATCTAGTCAACACAGTTTTCAAAATTTATTTAAAATCATTAAAAATAAATCCCAGAACAATTTTCGCGACAAAAATAATGTGGTTTTTCTATTTATTTAAGGTTTTACAAACTAAAATATTTAAAAAATAATTTACGCACTTATTTTGTTTACATTATTGAAAAATAATTAATATTTATGATCAAAAAACACTTACAAGAAGTACACGATATTTAACAATTTATCATCATGGATTGTCATAGGAACATATAATTTATCATAGGAACTGTCGGGTCATCACATTTCAAGATTGGAACTGATTGTTTGAAAAATTCAGACAATCAATAAACTCGGATTTGCTTTGAATTTAACATTTTCAAGATTGGAACTGATTGTGTAAAAAATTTACACAATCAATTAAGTTAACTTACTGTCTGTCTCTAACTTAATTTCATTTCTACAACGGATTTGCTTTGAATTTGTGTCTCATTTTCAAGATTGGTACTGATGGTGTAAAAAATTCAGACGATCAATTAAGTCTACTTTACTGTCTGTCTAGCACAATTTCATTTCTACAATGGATTTGCTTTGAATTTAAGTGTCATTTTCAACATTGGAACTAATGGTGTGAAAAATTCAGACAATTAAGTCTACTTACTGTCTCTAACTCAATTTCATTTCTATAACTCGGTTTAACTTTGAATTTAACGTGGAACTGATTGTGTGAAAAATTCAGACAACCGAAAAAGTCTGTCAGGGAATAAACTTTCGGGGATCACTAAAATAATCATGGTGCAAAATATATACATGGTCCGAAAGGGTTAAAGCCATTACAAGCAATGTTTCGTATTTGAATGGTTGTCTTTCACTGGGCCGATATGAAAGTATCTACCATTCTAGTAAGTTATCATAATTATTGATGGAAAATTTGGTTATAATTCGTATTAGTAGTATTTTTATTTATTTTATTTATATTATACATGTTACATAATTGTGACATTTACATAAAGTTGATATATTAAATCACCATACTAGGCGGCTGCCTGTATCATGGTGACCAATAGAGTATAGTTACATTGTATGAAATATGAAGTCTAGTGTAAACATGGAATTAGTATAAATCATGTTAAATATTGGAAAAATTATAATAAAAAGTAGAAAATAGAAAGGAGAAAAGAAGTAAATTAGCATTACATTATAAAAATGTACATAACTTTTTTTTTCTTTTTTAATATGTGTGCTTGCAAGCACATGTATAATGTATGTGTATAGGTGGACACACCTATACAGACATGAACATACATATACATAGCCATACATGCACCTATGTACATAAATACATGCACATATACGTACACAATCATACATGCACATATACGTACACAATCATATATATACATAATTTGTCTTCTAGTACCATGTAAACATAATGATCATGTAAACATAATATGCTTACCAGTACTTGCAAAACATTAATTCATTAGAAATCATAGGTACTTGTAAAATTCATCATATCGGTTAATATTTATAATCCATAATATCGACCTCTTAACTATTCTATTAAATTTTTATTTTTCATTGCTCCTATGAGGACTTTTTACTTTACATTTTATATTTAAATCATTGTACCTTTTAAAGATATCTTATATTTCTACCTTACTTCGTCAATGATTTCTACTTTAGACTTTTTTTTTTTTTTTAATTATTATTATTTTATTCTCACTTTTAACTTTTTTCATTTTTGCTTAATAATTTAAAGCTTGTACTTTATACTTATACTTATACCATATTTTTCACTTTACATTTATATTTTACCCTTTACCTACTACTTATAACCTTACTACTTACTTTTTACATTTTTTTCCTTATATTTAACTTACAATTATACTGTTAGTCATTCTTTATGTTGTTGTACTATTTGTATTGTATGTCAATTATGTTAATGGCACATGTGTAAATAAATAAATTAAAATTAAAATATATATGCACACATACATACACATATACATATACCAACACATACACATAATATATATACACACCTAATTTCCACATCCTCACACATATAAACAATATATACACCTCTATCTGAGTACAAGAAACAGGCTACTAACGCTATCACATTCACTCACCAAGAAGTACATTATTTATTTATTTTGTTTCATAATAATTTTTTTTGTTACTTTACCTATAATAAAGTCTTTGTTCCGAAATCACTGTAAGTGTTTTAAAGTATTTAATGTTATAGGGTTGATATGTTAATCGGTAATCAGCATTGAAGAAATATAATGCGTAGCTAGGTACATATTTGTTTTGAATTAGTAGGTATTTAAATTTTACAATATTTCTCTCAAATTGGCATGCATTTTTAGGCAAGCCAATTTTTTAACAGATTTTGAACAATTCTTCAAATTTCAAACTTAATTTTGAAGTTCTGTGAGTATTCCAATTCTGTGAAGAAACTGGCCCTAAGCATCAAAGAGCCATTGTGATTTTTTTTTTAATTAACATCTACATGTATCTTTTTAAAGCAGCAATCGTTCTATGAATTTTGTCTAGCTAGCTTTTTCTAATCAATTCACTGTGCGATGTATGAATGCTAAGTGAAGCAATAAGTGTGCGCTAAGATAAGAATTGTGAGGCGATCTATCCTCTCTGCCTACTCCTGCGGAAAAACGGACATGTTGGGTCGTTTTAAAAGTGTATGTATTTTCCATATATGTATGGAGGTGCGTTCCAATACCTACACACTTAACAAATTTTTATTTTGATGAAGTTTTTTATGGTTTTTTTTTTTTTTTGTGGGGTGTTTAAGGGGAGTTGTGAAAAGGGTGGGATATGGGGGGAGGGGGGCAGAGTGGGCACAAAAAAACATATTCATGTATTCGAATTAATATTAATTAATAATGATCAATGCAGTTTTTTTAAACTAATTACATTATTTATTTTTCTAGGTGCAAGGTTTTCTATCGACATGTGACATCATCAAGCTGTATTTTGGTTCAGCAGATGTATCGCTGAACCAAAACCTGCTGAACAAGAACAGATGCATAGCTGGCGTACAACCTACCTACCTATCTGGCTTGTTGGGAAGTGAAATTTTATTTATTATACTTTGTATTTTCTATTGTATTTTGTTGATCACCATTAACGAGGGGGGGCCCCCCTGACTGAATGTATTCATAAACTGGTATACAGTTTGAAAATGTTTGCTGTTTTAGCGTTGAACCAATTTTAGCTTTAACCCGTTTATATTAAGCACGTTTAGATTTAAGTCCGTTTTAATCTTAAGTGCGTTTTAATCTTAAGTCTGTCTTAGCGTGTAAGTCCGTCTTAGCGTGTAAGTCCGTCTTAGCGTGTAAGTCCGTCCTAGCGTGTAAGTCCGTCTTAGCGTGTAAGTCCGTCTTAGCATGTAAGTCCGTCTTAGCGTGTAAGTCTGTTTTAGCGTGTAAGTCCGTCCATCTTAGCTTTAAGCGAGTTTAGCTCTAAGTTGTCTCATTCAGATTTTAGTTATCTAGTAGAGTTCGAGATGCTAAAGAGGAACTCATAATTTTTTTTATATTTTATTAACTGTGCTTTGAATTTTGTGTTTTTTTATTGTGTTTGTTTCCCTTTTCATTTCATTATAATAATATCTTTTTTTTTGTTTTTTTTTTCAGGTTGAACTTCTAATGTCTTCTCTTCTAGTTCTATATGAATTTTATGTATTTTATTTACTACTCTTTGAATTTTGTATATTTTTTGTGTTTGTTCCCCTTTTCATTTCATTATAATAACATCTCTTTTAGTTTTTTCCAGGTTGAACTTCAAATGCCTTCTCTTCTAGTTCTCTTGCACTCGAAGGGAAATGGTCAACTTGCACTTCCGAGAAACATTTGTGTACTCTTCTGAGATTTGGTAAGAAATTTCATTTAAATAAAGATCCTTTATTAAATACCTTTATTTTTGTTGCAGTTTGTCAACCTAACTGTGAAGCTGTATTACTCATTTTTTTAAATTGAGCGTTGCGAAGACCTCTTTAAACTCGATAAAGAAAGTTTGAAAAATAATCATTATTGTGAATGTATCCGAAAACTAACAACTTTTTTTGAAAGGTGATGAATTACGCTTTAAAATTTAATTATTAGAAATAACCAAATGACCGGTCAGTTGTTGAGTGGGCACTGCGTTTGGGTCCCACCCAGGCGTTCCGTGTTCGATTCCTTGGCTGGCTAAGTCCTCCATCACAACACAAGCAACATCTTCTGCTTAGTGTGGTGGTAGTAGGAGATTTTCAAATGTTGTTGGGTTATTCGTAACCCGGGAATAATTATCTTTCTTTACAAAAAAAACCATGCAATTTCTTAATTATAAACATTTTGAATGCAATCTTTAACCGCTTGGACACATAAGCTTGTTTTCACGATAATTTAACGTAGGTAGACATAGGAATGACGTATGGCCCGTACTAAGTTATTAAAAAGCTTTAAAAATGGCTCACCTTTTTTCTTAATAAAAGTGCTGGTAATGAAAAAAAATAAAAACACATTTTATTACACAAATGTATTATAAAAACATTGGTTTTATGTATATAGTATAAAGGTGTATAAATTTTAATTCTTTTGTGGTTAACGGTAACATTTGAATACATAGCATTGTGTTTTCTCTTTCCAATAATATCATTTAGATCATATTTCTAATTATGATAGCTTGAGGGGTTAATAATCTCTTGCTTTATCATTATAATAACATCTGTTTTGGTGTTTTCAGTTGGAACTGATCTGCTGACTTTGGGTTGCCAGCACTCCGGGGGACTTGATTGGATCGCCAATGCCTCTATGATCTGCGTCCTGCACCAGGACTTTGGGTTGCCAGCACTCCGGGGGACTTGATTGGATCGCCAATGCCTCTATGGATTTGGTATGTTATTTCATTTTAATCATTTTGTTTTAAAATTCTTATTGTTTTATAGCAGTTATTCAACGGAGATCGGTATATTGTAGCGTTCTGTTATTTATTACAGACACTAACAGATTCTCTAATACTTTGGATGGAGATTACTTCTTGGAATAATAGATACTTTATGTTATCTGCGTTTATTATACACTTCGCGGTTTACAATATAGATCTCGTTAGTCGCTTCGCGGTTTACAATATAGATCTCGTTAGTCGACCTAACTAGAAGTGAACACTCTCTGAGCTGTTTGACCCTCTCTTGGTTCCCACAGGTACTAACCTACCTACCATCTAGCAGAATCTAAGGACAGCTCTTAGCACTGCCATCTTTGTCCACAAGCCAGAAGTTTTTAGATACACTACAGTATATCGATCAAGTTGATAAGTCAGACATTTCTGAAAAATCAAAATTTAAGTAAAGGATGCAGTTATATGTAAACTTGTAACTTCTCTCTGAAACAATACTCGGATTACTCATAAATACCACCAAATCAATTATAATGCACAAAAACTCGTATCGAAATTGTTTTATTGGATACTAGTAAAAAATTTCTTACTAATGTCCCGTACTATTATATATATAATATTTTATGTATGGTGAGCATTCCAATATTGCTTTCTTCATTATCTCAAAATGTAGTATTTGGAGATGTCTGAGTAATTAACTAGAGATCGATATATAAGATACTAGTGAATACCCGTCATGCCTTGCAATGCTACTTAAAGTAAGAAAGCATGCAGAGTTTTGATTCTGTTTATTGATATATAAGATACTAGTGAATACCCGTCATGCCTTGCAATGCTACTTAAAGTAAGAAAGAATTTGAGTTTTGATTCTGTTTATTGATATATAAGATACTAGTGAATACCCGTCATGCCTTGCAATGCTACTTAAAGTAAGAAAGCATTTGAGTTTTGATTCTGTTTATTGAAGTGCATTTGGATACACAATATTTTCAGTTTTTCTATGCGTGAGTAGGCTACAAAGAGCTGACTGTGTGAGAAGCATGTATTTTCCAAATTCAGTTTCTACTATTCACTATCGCTCCCTCGCTATCCTTCCCACCCTGCCGCTATATGAAATACACACATTTTTCAATTAATCGCTTGCCATCTGTTAATTTTGTATACATCTTTCAAAATGCCAGAGGTCACCATTATATATAGAAACCACCGCAGACGTGCGCACAACAAACAGCCAAAATTTCAACGCAATTGGATTAATGATTTATACTCAATCAACATGTTTTGTGAACGATGTTCACATGATCAGGATTAAATGTACACTAAAGTTAAAAATTAAATATTGATCACATATGGGAGGAAGGGGTAGAAGCAAGGGAAAGGGGTAAAGGTGAGTCATTAGAAGGGAAAGACCGGTTTAGTGGGAAAAGGTTCAAAAGAGGGTTTATAAAAATTTGCTGCTTATTATTATTAACATTTTTTCTTATTTCTAAAATCTCTAAATTATTAATCTGCAATGCCTTATAACCTGTATGTTTTTTGATAAATGATCTGCGAAGTCAGATTCGCTATTGCCATTTAAAGCCCTCAGATGTTCTTTAACCCTCCCTTCAAAGTTTCTATTTGTTCTACCTATATAAAAGCAATTACAATCTTTACAATTGGGTTTCTAAACGCCCGAGTTTTTGTTTTATTTTCGTTATCTTTATTGTTATAGGATGTATTTAAAAAAATTTATTATTTGTATAAAATGCTAGTTGTATAGTACCGGGAATGTTTTTACTAATTATTTTTGACAGATCGTTATCAACAAATAGAATTCTACGCCATTGATTATTATTTATATGTTTAGAAAAAGGTAATAAACATATATACAGTGAAACCCTCTTAAGAAGTTTTCCAAGGGACCGGCAAAAAAAAAACTTCTCAGACAGGAAAACCTTATAAGTGGGATAAATTGGGCCATTTGGTCTTCAAGGAACCGAAAAAACCAAACTTCTTAAGCAGTAAAATATCTTAAGCGAGAACTTCTTAAGAGGGTTTCACTGTAGTTTTAAGAAATCCTGTTTATTCTTTTTATTTAGTATTTGGTCTATTAATTTAGTGGAATAACCATTATTAACCATTGTTTAATGAGATTTAATTCCTTCTAAAGTATAATTAGGAACAGACAAAGGAATCTACTAATCATAGAGTGAAAGGCCGCGAGCTTTTGAGAGAAAGGATGATTTGATGAATTATGTATAACAATATCAGTGTACGTATCTTTACGGAAAAAATTGAAATCTATTTTATTACTTACTAATGTTAAATTTAAATCTAAGTAATTTAAACTCTTCTCTTTACCTATTTGTAGTGTGAATTGAATGTTTTTATGAAATTTATTTAAAAAGTTTAAGAACATGTTCAGTTGCCTTTCTGTACCTAACCAAATACATATTATTTCATCGAGGTATCTTTTCCAGCAATATACATTTTTAAGTAAAAGCGCACCTATATATTATTAACACAGAACACTTAAACTCAATTGAGCTAAATCATTTTTTTTTTAACAAATATTAATAAATGTCTTGGTGCAAAAAGTTTTTTTTAACCACTTGGGCTAATTTGTTCGCGTTTCGGAACCACTTCTATAGATCTTTAAGAAATCATTGTTTTCCCTACTAGCATAATTATGTCGTTTCATGTAAAGATAATTGATAAAAAAATTCCCAAAGTTTCATAGTTTAGTTTCAAATTGCGGTGGGAAACTTTGGTTTCATACAGGTGAACATTTTAATTATTTTTGCTGTTAACTTTTAGATTTGAATATAAATCATGGTGTTTTCTCTTTCTATCATATAATTTAGATTATATTTCTAACCATGATAGTAAGGGAGACAACGATTTCCATGAGACCACACATATGAGTTGTTCCGAAAACCGAACCAATCAGCCTGCGGGGTTAACCTTGCCTTTCATTTTCATTCATTTTAATAATATGTTGATTTTACGTTATAATAACATATCTTTATGTGCCTTTCAGGTAGAACTTCGCATTTCCTCTCTGCGCCCCGCACCAGCTCCAGCTACAGGAATTCGGAGGACTCACCAACGCTTCCGAGGACTTGGTAAGTAGTAATTTCTTTTTTGAATTTCCTATAGTTTTCTTGTAATAAAATCATTCAACAGTTCTTATTGAAAACCTTATTGTGGTAGGTGGGTTGAGAAGATTGGTTTTTTTTTTCAAGATAGTTAGGGTTTTTATTGGTCAGATTCCCAACTGTTCACTAACAGTTAATACTTATGCTGTACGAGGTGTATACATTCGTTTGTATGAGGTGACTGTAATTACTACAGTACTACAAGTGTAATACATCGATCGTCCAGTTGATTATGGTGATATGTGGCAAAGGGTACCTAACTAGATTGTGCAATATCTTTATTAGAGTTCAGTTACTAGAATTGAGGGCTGTTAATGTTTTTCTTTGCCTTTAAGATTTATTTTAATGTTATATTTTGCTTTTCACAGGATACGTCGAGCAGCGACGGTGTGAGCATGAAGAGCCAGTTTATTTTTAAGTTAGTTTTAAGTAAATTTTAAGTTAGTTTTAAGTAAATTTTAAGTTAGTTTTAAGTTATATTTAAGATTAGCTACATTGTGTTTTCAGGACTATTTTTAAGTTAGTTTGAAGTTTCCGGCAGGCAACCACTCGTGGTTCGGTTTAATTTTAAGATGAGTTCTTAGATCTGCAATACTGTTTTAAATCATCTTGCATGGTGGGGACTAACAACTAACAAACTTAAAACATTATTGTACATCTTTCTGAAATTATCTTTGAACTTTTATCTGATATTTTTTAATCGCTTGTTGTCCGGATTAGTTTTAGTTAAGATAAGATCATAGTTAGATCTGCAATACTGTTTTAAACCATCTTGCATGGTGGGGACTAACAACTAACAAACTTAAAACATTATTGTACATCTTTCTGAAATTATCTTTGAACTTTTTTGCGATATTTTTTAATCGCTAGTTGTCCGGATTAGTTTTAGTTAAGATAAGCTCATAGTTAGATGTGCAATACTGTTTTAAATCATCTTGCATGGTGGGGACTAACAACTAACAAACTTAAAACATTATTGTACATCTTTCTGAAATTATCTTTGAACTTTTTTGCGATATTTTTTAATCGCTAGTTGTCCGGATTAGTTTTAGTTAAGATAAGCTCATAGTTAGATATGCAATACTGTTTTAAACCATTTTGCATGGTGGGGACTAACAACTAACAAACTTAAAACATTATTGTACATAACTCTGAAATTATCTTTGAACTTTTTTCCGATATTTTTTAATCGCTAGTTGTCCGGATTAGTTTTAGTTAAGATAAGCTCATAGTTAGATCTGCAATACTGTTTTAAATCATCTTGCATGGTGGGGACTAACAATTAACAAACTTAAAACATTATTGTACATCTTTCTGAAATTATATTTGAACTTTTTTGTGTTATTTTTTAATCGCTAGTTGTCCGGATTAGATTTAGTTAAGATAAGCTCATAGTTAGATCTGCAATACTGTTTTAAACCATCTTGCATGATGGGGACTAACAACTAACAAACTTAAAACATTATTGTACATCTTTCTGAAATTATCTTTGAACTTTTTTGCGATATTTTTTAATCGCTAGTTGTCCAGATTAGTTTTAGTTAAGATAAGCTCATAGTTAGATGTGCAATACTGTTTTAAATCATCTTGCATGGTGGGGACTAACAACTAACAAACTTAAAACATTATTGTACATCTTTCTGAAATTATCTTTGAACTTTTTTGCGATATTTTTTAATCGCTAGTTGTCCGGATTAGTTTTAGTTAAGATAAGCTCATAGTTAGATGTGCAATACTGTTTTAAATCATCTTGCATGGTGGGGACTAACAACTAACAAACTTAAAACATTATTGTACATCTTTCTGAAATTATCTTTGAACTTTTTTCCGATATCTTTTAATCGCTAGTTGTTCGGATTAGTTTTAGTTAAGATAAGCTCATAGTTAGAACTGCAATACTGTTTTAAATCATCTTGCATGGTGGGGACTAACAACTAACAAACTTAAAACATTATTGTACATCTTTCTGAAATTATCTTTGAACTTTTATCTGATATTTTTTAATCGCTTGTTGTCCGGATTAGTTTGAGTTAAGATAAGATCATAGTTAGATCTGCAATACTGTTTTAAACCATCTTGCATGGTGGGGACTAACAACTAACAAACTTAAAACATTATTGTACATCTTTCTGAAATAATCTTTGAACTTTTTTGCGATATTTTTTAATCGCTAGTTGTCCGGATTAGTTTTAGTTAAGATAAGCTCATAGTTAGATATGCAATACTGTTTTAAACCATTTTGCATGGTGGGGACTAACAACTAACAAACTTAAAACATTATTGTACATAACTCTAAAAAAGGCTTTGAACTTTTTTCCGATATTTTTTAATCGCTAGTTGTCCGGATTAGTTTTAGTTAAGATAAGCTCATAGTTAGATCTGCAATACTGTTTTAAATCATCTTGCATGGTGGGGACTAACAACTAACAAACTTAAAACATTATTGTACATCTTTCTGAAATTATATTTGAACTTTTTTGCGATATTTTTTAATCGCTAGTTGTCCGGATTAGATTTAGTTAAGATAAGCTCATAGTTAGATCTGCAATACTGTTTTAAACCATCTTGCATGGTGGGGACTAACAACTAACAAACTTAAAACATTATTGTACATAACTCTGAAATTATCTTTGAACTTTTTTCCGATATTTTTTAATCGCTAGTTGTCCGGATTAGTTTTAGTTAAGATAAGCTCATAGTTAGATGTGCAATACTGTTTTAAATCATCTTGCATGGTGGGGACTAACAACTAACAAACTTAAAACATTATTGTACATCTTTCTGAAATTATCTTTGAACTTTTTTGCGATATTTTTTAATCGCTAGTTGTCCGGATTAGTTTTATTTAAGATAAGCTCATAGTTAGATGTGCAATACTGTTTTAAATCATCTTGCATGGTGGGGACTAACAACTAACAAACTTAAAACATTATTGTACATCTTTCTGAAATTATCTTTGAACTTTTATCTGATATTTTTTAATCGCTTGTTGTCCGGATTAGTTTTAGTTAAGATAAGATCATAGTTAGATCTGCAATACTGTTTTAAACCATCTTGCATGGTGGGGACTAACAACTAACAAACTTAAAACATTATTGTACATCTTTCTGAAATTATCTTTGAACTTTTTTGCGATATTTTTTAATCGCTAGTTGTCCGGATTAGTTTTAGTTCAAATAAGCTCATAGTTAGATCTGCAATACTGTTTTAAATCATCTTGCCTGTTGGGGACTAACAACTAACAAACTTAAAACATTATTGTACATCTTTCTGAAATTATATTTGACGTTTTTTGCGATATTTTTTAATCGCTAGTTGTCCGGATTAGATTTAGTTAAGATAAGCTCATAGTTAGATCTGCAATACTGTTTTAAACCATCTTGCATGGTGGGGACTAACAACTAACAAACTTAAAACATTATTGTACATCTTTCTGAAATTATATTTGAACTTTTTTGCGATATTTTTTAATCGCTAGTTGTCCGGATTAGATTTAGTTAAGATAAGCTCATAGTTAGATCTGCAATACTGTTTTAAACCATCTTGCATGGTGGGGACTAACAACTAACAAACTTAAAACATTATTGTACATCTTTCTGAAATTATCTTTGAACTTTTTTGCGATATTTTTTAATCGCTAGTTGTCCGGATTAGTTTTAGTTAAGATAAGCTCATAGTTAGATGTGCAATACTGTTTTAAATCATCTTGCATGGTGGGGACTAACAACTAACAAACTTAAAACATTATTGTACATCTTTCTGAAATTATCTTTGAACTTTTTTGCGATATTTTTTAATCGCTAGTTGTCCGGATTAGTTTTAGTTAAGATAAGCTCATAGTTAGATGTGCAATACTGTTTTAAATCATCTTGCATGGTGGGGACTAACAACTAACAAACTTAAAACATTATTGTACATCTTTCTGAAATTATCTTTGAACTTTTTTCCGATATTTTTTAATCGCTAGTTGTTCGGATTAGTTTTAGTTAAGATAAGCTCATAGTTAGATCTGCAATACTGTTATAAATCATCTTGCATGGTGGGGACTAACAACTAACAAACTTAAAACATTATTGTACATCTTTCTGAAATTATCTTTGAACTTTTATCTGATATTTTTTAATCGCTTGTTGTCCGGATTAGTTTTAGTTAAGATAAGATCATAGTTAGATCTGCAATACTGTTTTAAACCATCTTGCATGGTGGGGACTAACAACTGACAAACTTAAAACATTATTGTACATCTTTCTGAAATTATCTTTGAACTTTTTTGCGATATTTTTTAATCGCTAGTTGTCCGGATTAGTTTTAGTTAAGATAAGCTCATAGTTAGATATGCAATACTGTTTTAAACCATTTTGCATGGTGGGGACTAACAACTAACAAACTTAAAACATTATTGTACATAACTCTGAAATTATCTTTGAACTTTTTTCCGATATTTTTTAATCGCTAGTTGTCCGGATTAGTTTTAGTTAAGATAAGCTCATAGTTAGATCTGCAATACTGTTTTAAATCATCTTGCATGTTGGGGACTAACAACTAACAAACTTAAAACATTATTGTACATCTTTCTGAAATTAAATTTGAACTTTTTTGCGATATTTTTTAATCGCTAGTTGTCCGGATTAGATTTAGTTAAGATAAGCTCATAGTTAGATCTGCAATACTGTTTTAAACCATCTTGCATGGTGGGGACTAACAACTAACAAACTTAAAACATTATTGTACATCTTTCTGAAATTATCTTTGAACTTTTTTGCGATATTTTTTAATCGCTAGTTGTCCGGATTAGTTTTAGTTAAGATAAGCTCATAGTTAGATGTGCAATACTGTTTTAAATCATCTTGCATGGTGGGGACTAACAACTAACAAACTTAAAACATTATTGTACATCTTTCTGAAATTATCTTTGAACTTTTTTCCGATATTTTTTAATCGCTAGTTGTTCGGATTAGTTTTAGTTAAGATAAGCTCATAGTTAGATCTGCAATACTGTTTTAAATCATCTAGCATGGAGGGGACTAACAACTAACAAACTTAAAACATTGTTGTACATATCTCTGAAATTATCTTTGAACTTTTTTCCGATATTTTTTAATCGCTAGTTGTCCGGATTAGTTTTAGTTAAGATAAGCTCATAGTTAGATCTGCAATACTGTTTTAAACCATCTTGCATGGTGGGGACTAACAACTAACAAACTTAAAACATTATTGTACATCTTTCTGAAATTATCTTTGAACTTTTTTCCGATATTTTTTAATCGCTAGTTGTTCGGATTAGTTTTAGTTAAGATAAGCTCATAGTTAGATCTGCAATACTGTTTTAAATCATCTAGCATGGAGGGGACTAACAACTAACAAACTTAAAACATTGTTGTACATATCTCTGAAATTATCTTTGAACTTTTTTCCGATATTTTTTAATCGCTAGTTGTCCGGATTAGTTTTAGTTAAGATAAGCTCATAGTTAGATCTGCAATACTGTTTTAAACCATCTTGCATGGTGGGGACTAACAACTAACAAACTAAAAACATTATTGTACATCTTTCTGAAATTATCTTTGAACTTTTTTGCGATATTTTTTAATCGCTCGTTGTCCGTATTAGATTTAGTTAAGATAAGCTCATAGATCTGCAATACTGTTTTAAATCATCTTGCATGGTGGGGACTAACAACTAACAAACTTAAAACATTATTGTACATCTTTCTGAAATTATCTTTGAACTTTTTTGCGATATTTTTTAATTGCTCGTTGTCCGGATTAGATTTAGTTCAGATAAGCTCATAGATCTGCAATACTGTTTTAAATCATCTTGCATGGTGGGGACTAACAACTAACAAACTTAAAACATTATTGTACATCTTTCTGAAATTATCTTTGAACTTTTATCTGATATTTTTTAATCGCTTGTTGTCCGGATTAGTTTTAGTTAAGATAAGATCATAGTTAGATCTGCAATACTGTTTTAAATCATCTTGCATGTTGGGGACTAACAACTAACAAACTTAAAACATTATTGTACATCTTTCTGAAATTATCTTTGAACTTTTTTGCGATATTTTTTAATCGCTAGTTGTCCGGATTAGTTTTAGTTAAGATAAGCTCATAGTTAGATATGCAATACTGTTTTAAACCATTTTGCATGGTGGGGACTAACAACTAACAAACTTAAAACATTATTGTACATAACTCTGAAATTATCTTTGAACTTTTTTCCGATATTTTTTAATCGCTAGTTGTCCGGATTAGTTTTAGTTAAGATAAGCTCATAGTTAGATCTGCAATACTGTTTTAAATCATCTTGCATGTTGGGGACTAACAACTAACAAACTTAAAACATTATTGTACATCTTTCTGAAATTAAATTTGAACTTTTTTGCGATATTTTTTAATCGCTAGTTGTCCGGATTAGATTTAGTTAAGATAAGCTCATAGTTAGATCTGCAATACTGTTTTAAACCATCTTGCATGGTGGGGACTAACAACTAACAAACTTAAAACATTATTGTACATCTTTCTGAAATTATCTTTGAACTTTTTTGCGATATTTTTTAATCGCTAGTTGTCCGGATTAGTTTTAGTTAAGATAAGCTCATAGTTAGATGTGCAATACTGTTTTAAATCATCTTGCATGGTGGGGACTAACAACTAACAAACTTAAAACATTATTGTACATCTTTCTGAAATTATCTTTGAACTTTTTTGCGATATTTTTTAATCGCTCGTTGTCCGTATTAGTTTTAGTTAAGATAAGCTCATAGTTAGATCTGCAATACTGTTTTAAATCATCTTGCATGGTGGGGACTAACAACTAACAAACTTAAAACATTATTGTACATCTTTCTGAAATTATCTTTGAACTTTTTTGCGATATTTTTTAATTGCTCGTTGTCCGGATTAGATTTAGTTCAGATAAGCTCATAGATCTGCAATACTGTTTTAAATCATCTTGCATGGTGGGGACTAACAACTAACAAACTTAAAACATTATTGTACATCTTTCTGAAATTATCTTTGAACTTTTATCTGATATTTTTTAATCGCTTGTTGTCCGGATTAGTTTTAGTTAAGATAAGATCATAGTTAGATCTGCAATACTGTTTTAAATCATCTTGCATGTTGGGGACTAACAACTAACAAACTTAAAACATTATTGTACATCTTTCTGAAATTATCTTTGAACTTTTTTGCGATATTTTTTAATCGCTAGTTGTCCGGATTAGTTTTAGTTAAGATAAGCTCATAGTTAGATATGCAATACTGTTTTAAACCATTTTGCATGGTGGGGACTAACAACTAACAAACTTAAAACATTATTGTACATAACTCTGAAATTATCTTTGAACTTTTTTCCGATATTTTTTAATCGCTAGTTGTCCGGATTAGTTTTAGTTAAGATAAGCTCATAGTTAGATCTGCAATACTGTTTTAAATCATCTTGCATGTTGGGGACTAACAACTAACAAACTTAAAACATTATTGTACATCTTTCTGAAATTAAATTTGAACTTTTTTGCGATATTTTTTAATCGCTAGTTGTCCGGATTAGATTTAGTTAAGATAAGCTCATAGTTAGATCTGCAATACTGTTTTAAACCATCTTGCATGGTGGGGACTAACAACTAACAAACTTAAAACATTATTGTACATCTTTCTGAAATTATCTTTGAACTTTTTTGCGATATTTTTTAATCGCTAGTTGTCCGGATTAGTTTTAGTTAAGATAAGCTCATAGTTAGATGTGCAATACTGTTTTAAATCATCTTGCATGGTGGGGACTAACAACTAACAAACTTAAAACATTATTGTACATCTTTCTGAAATTATCTTTGAACTTTTTTGCGATATTTTTTAATCGCTAGTTGTCCGGATTAGTTTTAGTTAAGATAAGCTCATAGTTAGATCTGCAATACTGTTTTAAATCATCTTGCATGTTGGGGACTAACAACTAACAAACTTAAAACATTATTGTACATCTTTCTGAAATTAAATTTGAACTTTTTTGCGATATTTTTTAATCGCTAGTTGTCCGGATTAGATTTAGTTAAGATAAGCTCATAGTTAGATCTGCAATACTGTTTTAAACCATCTTGCATGGTGGGGACTAACAACTAACAAACTTAAAACATTATTGTACATCTTTCTGAAATTATCTTTGAACTTTTTTGCGATATTTTTTAATCGCTCGTTGTCCGTATTAGATTTAGTTCAGATAAGCTCATAGATCTGCAATACTGTTTTAAATCATCTTGCATGGTGGGGACTAACAACTAACAAACTTAAAACATTATTGTACATCTTTCTGAAATTATCTTTGAACTTTTTTGCGATATTTTTTAATTGCTCGTTGTCCGGATTAGATTTAGTTCAGATAAGCTCATAGATCTGCAATACTGTTTTAAATCATCTTGCATGGTGGGGACTAACAACTAACAAACTTAAAACAATTTTGTACATCTTTCTGAAATTATCTTTGAACTTTTTTGCGATATTTTTTAATCGCTAGTTGTCCGGATTAGTTTTAGTTAAGATAAGCTCATAGTTAGATATGCAATACTGTTTTAAACCATTTTGCATGGTGGGGACTAACAACTAACAAACTTAAAACATTATTGTACATAACTCTGAAATTATCTTTGAACTTTTTTCCGATATTTTTTAATCGCTAGTTGTCCGGATTAGTTTTAGTTAAGATAAGCTCATAGTTAGATGTGCAATACTGTTTTAAATCATCTTGCATGGTGGGGACTAACAACTAACAAACTTAAAACATTATTGTACATCTTTCTGAAATTATATTTGAACTTTTTTGCGATATTTTTTAATCGCTAGTTGTCCGGATTAGATTTAGTTAAGATAAGCTCATAGATCTGCAATACTGTTTTAAACCATCTTGCATGGTGGGGACTAACAACTAACAAACTTAAAACATTATTGTACATCTTTCTAAAATTATCTTTGAACTTTTTTGCGAAATTTTTTAATCGCTCGTTGTCCGGATTAGATTTAGTTCAGATAAGCTCATAGATCTGCAATACTGTTTTAAATCATCTTGCATGGTGGGGACTAACAACTAACAAACTTAAAACATTATTGTACATAACTCTGAAATTATCTTTGAACTTTTTTCCGATATTTTTTAATCGCTAGTTGTCCGGATTAGTTTTAGTTAAGATAAGCTCATAGTTAGATCTGCAATACTGTTTTAAATCATCTTGCATGTTGGGGACTAACAACTAACAAACTTAAAACATTATTGTACATCTTTCTGAAATTAAATTTGAACTTTTTTGCGATATTTTTTAATCGCTAGTTGTCCGGATTAGATTTAGTTAAGATAAGCTCATAGTTAGATCTGCAATACTGTTTTAAACCATCTTGCATGGTGGGGACTAACAACTAACAAACTTAAAACATTATTGTACATCTTTCTGAAATTATCTTTGAACTTTTTTGCGATATTTTTTAATCGCTAGTTGTCCGGATTAGATTTAGTTAAGATAAGCTCATAGTTAGATCTGCAATACTGTTTTAAACCATCTTGCATGGTGGGGACTAACAACTAACAAACTTAAAACATTATTGTACATCTTTCTGAAATTATCTTTGAACTTTTTTGCGATATTTTTTAATCGCTCGTTGTCCGTATTAGATTTAGTTCAGATAAGCTCATAGATCTGCAATACTGTTTTAAATCATCTTGCATGGTGGGGACTAACAACTAACAAACTTAAAACATTATTGTACATCTTTCTGAAATTATCTTTGAACTTTTTTGCGATATTTTTTAATTGCTCGTTGTCCGGATTAGAGCTCATTCACACTTCCGTTTTAAAAACGGAGGCGGGTTCCGTTTTTAAAAACGGAGCCCCACGGCACTATTCACACTTCCGTTTTAACGACGGATCCGTTTTAGCGACGGATCCGTTTTAGCGACGGATCCGTTTTTAAAAACGGATCCTACTCTACGAAAACAAATAATTGTCAATTCAACCAAAACATTATAGGTAGATTATTTTGTAGGTACTTATGTAGGTTCATATTTAGGTACTTAGGTAGATACTTATGTAGATTATTAGGTAGATACTTAGGTAGGTTCTCAGGTAGGTATTTTGGTAGGTTCTAAGATAGATAGGTATTTAGGTAGATAGAGTAGATAAGTAGAAAGGTACTTAGATAGGTACTTATGTAGATACTTAGGTAGATTATTTTGTAGGTACTTAGGTAGATACTTAGGTAGGTACTTATGTAGATTCATATTTAGGTACTTAGGTAGATACTTAGGTACGTACTTAGGTAGGTTCTCAGGTAGATAGGTAGATAGGTAGATAGGTCTTAGGTAGATAGGTACTTATGTAGATAGGTACTTAGGTAGGAACTTAGTTAGGTACTTAGGTAGATACTTAGGTAGGTACTTAGGTAGGTTCACAGGTAGGTACTTAGGTAGATCCTTAGGTAGGTTCTCAAGTAGGTATTTTGGTAGGTTCTAAGGTAGATAGGTACTTAGATATGTACTTATGTAGATACTTAGGTAGAATCTTTTGAAGTTACTTAGGTAGACTATTTTATAAGTACTTGTGTAGGTTCGTATTTGGGTAATTAGGTAGGTACTTATGTAGATTCATATTTAGGTACTTAGGTAGATACTTAGGTACGTACTTAGGTAGGTTCTCAGGTAGATAGGTATTTAGGTAGATAGGTACTTATGTAGATACTTAGGTAGATTATTTTGAAGGTACTTGTGTAGGATCGTATTTCGGTAATTAGGTAGGTACTTAGGTACTTATGTAGATACTTAGGTAAATTATTTTGAAAATACTTGTGTAGGGTCGTATTTGGGTAATTAGGTAGGTACTTAGGTACTTATGTAGATACTTAGGTAGATTATTTTGTAGGTACTGGTGTAGGTTTGTATTTGAGTACTTAGGTAGGTACTTCGGTAAATTCTTAGGTACGTACTTAGGTAGGTTCTCAGGTAGGTACTTAGGTAGGTTCAAAGGTAGACAGGTATTTAGGCAGAGAGGTTCTTAGGTAGATAAGTACCTATGTAAATGGGTACTTATGTAGGTACTTAGTTCGTACTTAGGTAGATTTTTAGGTAGGTTCTCAAGTAGGTATTTTAATAGGTTCTAAGGTAGATAGGTACTTAGATAGGTACTTATTTAGATACTAGATAGGTAGATTATTTTGTAAGTACTTGTGTAGGTTCATATTTGGGTACTTAGGTAGGTACTTATGTAGACACTTAGGTACGTAATTAGGTAGGTTCTCAGGTAGGTACTTAGGAAGGTTCACAGGTAGGTACTTAGGTAGGTTCAAAGGTATTTAGGTAGATAGGTCTTAGGTAGACAGGTACTTATGTAAATAGGTACTTTTGTAGGTACTTAGTAAGGTACTAAGGTAGATACTTAGGTTGATACTTAGGTAGGTTCTCAGGTAGGTATTTTGGTAGGTTCTAAGATAGATAGGTATTTAGGTAGATAGAGTAAATAAGTAGAAAGGTACTTAGATAGGTACTTATGTAGATACTTAGGTAGATTATTTTGTAGGTACTTAGGTAGATACTTAGGTAGGTACTTAGGTAAGTACTTATGTAGATTCATATTTAGGTACTTAGGTAGATACTTAGGTACGTACTTATGTAGGTTCTCAGGTAGATAGGTAGATAGGTAGAAATGTTTTAGGTAGATAGGTACTTATGTAGATAGGTACTTAGGTAGGTACTTAGTTAGGTACTTAGGTAGATACTTAGGTTGGTACTTAGGTAGGTTCACAGGTAGGTACTTAGGGAGATCCTTAGGTAGGTTTTCAGGTAGGTATTTTGGTAGGTTCTAAGGTAGATAGGTACTTAGATATGTACTTATGTAGATACTTAGGTAGATTATTTTGAAGGTACTTGTGTAGGATCGTATTTCGGTAATTAGGTAGGTACTTAGGTACTTATGTAGATACTTAGGTAGATTATTTTGAATATACTTGTGTAGGTTCGTATTTGGGTAATTAGGTAGGTACTTAGGTACTTATGTAGATACTTAGGTAGAATATTTTGTAGGTACTGGTGTAGGTTTGTATTTGAGTACTTAGGTAAATTCTTAGGTACGTACTTAGGTAGGTTCAAAGGTAGACAGGTATTTAGGTAGAGAGGTTCTTAGGTAGATAGGTACCTACCTATGTAAATGGGTACTTATGTAGGTACTTAGTTAGGAACTTAGGTAGATCTTTAGATAGGTTCTCAAGTAGGTATTTTAATAGGTTCTAAGGCAGATAGGTACTTATTTAGATACTAGATAGGTAGATTATTTTGTAAGTACTTGTGTAGGTGTAGGTTCGTATGTAGACACTTAGGTACGTAATTAGGTAGGTTCTCAGCAAGGTACTTAGGAAGGTTCTCAGGTAGGTACTTAGGTAGGTTCATAGGTATTTAGGTAGATAGGTCTTAGGTAGACAGGTACTTATGTAAAAAGGTACTTTTGTAGGTACTTAGTAAGGTACTAAGGTAGATACTTAGGTTGATACTTAGGTAGGTTCTCAGGTAGGTACATAGGTAGGTTCTAAGGTAGATAGATATTTAGGTAGATAGATACTTATGTAGATAGGTTCTTAGATGGGAACTTATGTAGATACTCAGGTAGATTATTTTGTATGTACCTGTGTAGGTTCGTATTTAAGTACTTAGTTAGGTACTGAGGTAGATACTTAGGTAGGTTCTCAAGTAGGTTTTTGGTAGGTTCTAAGATAGATAGGTACTTATGTAGATACTTAGGTAGATTATTTTGTAGTTACTAAGGAAGATTATTTTGTAGGTACTTGTGTAGGTACTTAGTTAGATAGTTAGGTAGGTTCTCAAGTAGGTATTTTGGTTGGTTCTAAGGTAGATAGGTACTTATGTAACTACTTAGGTAGATTATTTTTTTAATTACTTAGGTATATTATTTTGTAGGTACTTGTGTAGGTTCGTATTTGGGTACTTAGGTAGGTACGTAGGTAAATATTTAGGTACGTACTTAGGTAGGTTCTCAGGTAGGTACTTAGTTAGGTTCAAAGATATGTATTTGGTTAGATAGGTATTTGAGTAGATAGGTTATTAGGTAGATAGGTACTTGTGTGAATAGGTACTTATGTATTTACTTAGTTAGGTACTTAGGTAAATACTTTTTTTTAAAGATTAGGTCCACACAGGAGGCCCCGAAGAAAATAATTTCCCTCAGGGCCTATGTCATCTTTGGGGATGCTGTGTGTAGGGTATTTTTAAGGAGAGGAAGTTCTGAGAAGGAAAAAGGTATGAGGGTTGGGTAGGAATCTGGGGTTCAGTGTGTCTAGATCATCCGCCGCCAAGACCTAGATAATCCTTACCCCATAAACCCGGGCACCCCTGCTAAGTCACCAAACGTAGCGAACCACTTGGGGTGACCTATGGCAGAGGTGTTGGTTATCCAATAAATGGTTCCCAGGGCGGCGGTACCCATTCCCGGCTCCCAAATTGCAAATACTTAGTCAGGTACTTAAGTAGGTTCTCGGGTAGGTACTTAGGTAGAACCTTAGGTAGGTATTTTGGTAGGTTCTAAGGTAGATAGGTACTTAGATATGTACTTTTGTAGGTACTTAGTAAGGTACTAAGGTAGATACTTAGGTTGATACTTAGGTAGGTTCTCAGGTAGGTACATAGGTAGGTTCTAAGGTAGATAGGTATTTAGGTCGATAGGTTCTTAGGTAGATAGGCACTTATGTAGATAGGTACTTATGTAGGAACTTAGGTAGGCACTTAGATAGATACTTGGGTACGTACTTAGTTAGGTAATTAGGTAGATACTTAGGTAGGTACTTAGGTAGGTTCACAGGTAGGTACTTAGGTAAATCCTTAGGTAGGTTCTCAAGTATGTATTTTGGTAGGTTTTAAGGTAGGTAGGTACTTAGATATGTACTTATGTAGATACTTAGGTAGAAAATTTTGAAGTTACTTAGGTAGATTATTTTGTAAGTACTTGTGTAGGTTCGTATTTGGGTAATTAGGTAGGTAATTATGTAGACACTTAGGGACGTAATTAGGTAGGTTCTCAGGTAGGTACTTAGGAAGGTTCTCAGGAAGGTACTTAGGTAGGTTCGCAGGAAGATACTTAGGTAGGTTCAAAGGTATTTAGGTAGATATGTTCTTAGGTAGATAGGTACTTATGTAAATAGGTACTTTTGTAGGTACTTAGTCCATTATTACTAAGGCAGATACTTAGGTTGATACTTAGGTAGGTTGTCAGGTAGGTACATAGGTAGGTTCTAAGGTAGATAGGTATTTAGGTAGATAGGTTGTTAGGTAGATAGGCACTTATGTAGATAGGTACTTATGTAGGAACTTAGGTAGGCACTTAGATAGATACTTAGGTAGGTACTTTGGTAGATAATTATGTAGGTTCATATTTAGGTACTTAGGTAGACACTTAGATAGGTGCTTAGGTAGGTTCTATAATCGGTAGTTCTCGTCCATTATTACAATTTTATTTTATGAACTGAGGAATAGAAAAGCCAAAAATATTTTACTCTGCACAAGGAAAGTAGCACCAAAGTTGTTTTTATTATTTTTATGAATAATTTTACAAGAACGAAAAAAAGTTAGTCAATGGATTGAGTCAAAAATAATCTTAGCCATAAAGGGGTATTTTTAAAAAGTTGTTTCTTGTATAACTTCAGATTTATGTAATGAAAAAACAAAATATTTAGTACTTTACGCTTATATTTTTTGTAACGTAATTAATAAATCTATCTTAATTCCAATAAATTTAAAAGGTAGGAAAAGTTTCAATGTATAAATAGCATATTTTTTCATATTCATAATGTAAACCGATTCGTAGTAAAGAGAAATCTAAATAGTGATTTGGCGTATATCTTCATCAAAACAAACAGATGCGACCACGCAACTCTCCTGCTTCCTCGCGACTGGGAGCGTTCGGGCTGAGGAGCGGGGCGGGGCGGGTTTCGCCGGAGCTACGAGGCGGCAAGTGTGAACAGCTCCATGCAAACCTATGGGCGAGCGAGACACATCCGTTTTTACAACGGATGCGCTGCGCTGGCGATCTCTCCGACAATAAAAACGGATCCGTTTTTAAAACGGAGACGGACAAGTGTGAACAGCTCCATACATCCACTACAGCCGCTAGGACATCCGTTTTTAAAACGGGACCCGCCTCCGTTTTTAAAACGGAAATGTGAACGCTCACGAGCTCATTTACACTTCCGTTTTAAAAACGGAGGCGGGTTCCGTTTTTAAAAACGGAGCCCCACGGCACTATTCACACTTCCGTTATAGCGACGGATCCGTTTTAGCGACGGATCCGTTTTAGCGACGGATCCGTTTTTAAAAACGGATCCTACTCTACGAAAACAAATAATTGTCAATTCAACCAAAACATTATGGGTAGATTATTTTGTAGGTACTTATGTAGGTTCATATTTACGTACTTAGGTAGATACTTAGGTAGATTATTAGGTAGATACTTAGGTAGGTTCTCAGGTAGGTATTTTGGTAGGTTCTAAGATAGATAGGTATTTAGGTAGATAGAGTAGATAAGTAGAAAGGTACTTAGATAGGTACTTAGATAGGTACTTATGTAGATACTTAGGTAGATTATTTTGTAGGTTCTTAGGTAGATACTTAGGTAGGTACTTAGGTAGGTACTTATGTAAATTCATATTTAAGTACTTAGGTAGATACTTAGGTACGTACTTAGGTAGGTTCTCAGGTAGATAGGTAGATAGGTCTTAGGTAGATAGGTACTTATGTAGATAGGTAATTAGGTAGGTACCTAGTTAGGTACTTAGGTAGATACTTAGGTAGGTACTTAGGTAGGTTCACAGGTAGGTACTTAGGTAGATCCTTAGGTAGGTTCTCAAGTAGGTATTTTGATAGGTTCTAAGGTAGATAGGTACTTAGATATGTACTTATGTAGATACTTAGGTAGAATCTTTTGAAGTTACTTAGGTAGACTATTTTATAAGTACTTGTGTAGGTTCGTATTTGGGTAATTAGGTAGGTACTTATGTAGATTCATATTTAGGTACTTAGGTAGATACTTAGGTACGTACTTAGGTAGGTTCTCAGGTAGATAGGTATTTAGGTAGATAGGTAGGTTCTCAGGTAGATAGGTATTTAGGTAGATAGGTAGATAGGTACTTATGTAGATACTTAGGTAGATTATTTTGAAGGTACTTGTGTAGGATCGTATTTCGGTAATTAGGTAGGTACTTAGGTACTTATGTAGATACTTAGGTAGATTATTTTCTAGGTACTGGTGTAGGTTTGTATTTGATTACTTGGGTAGGTACTTAGTTAGATAGTTAGGTAGGTTCTCAAGTAGGTATTTTGGTTGGTTCTAAGGTAGATAGGTACTTATGTAACTACTTAGGTAGATTATTTTGTAGGTACTTATGTAGGTTCGTATTTAAGTACTTAGGTAGGTACGTAGGTAAATATTTAGGTACGTACTTAGGTAGGTTCTCAGGTAGGTACTTAGTTAGGTTCAAAGATATGTATTTGGTTAGATAGGTATTTGAGTAGATAGGTTATTATTTTAATGGTACTTGTGTAGGATCGTATTTCGGTAATTAGGTAGGTACTTAGGTACTTATGTAGAATCTTAGGTAGATTATTTTCAATATACTTGTGTAGGTTCGTATTTGGGTAATTAGATAGGTACTTAGGTACTTATGTAGATACTTAGGTAGATTATTTTGTAGGTACTGGTGTAGGTTTGTATTTGAGTACTTAGGTAGGTACTTAGGTAAATTCTTAGGTACGTACTTAGGTAGGTTCTCAGGTAGGTACTTAGGTAGGTTCAAAGGTAGAAGGTATTTAGGTAGAGAGGTTCTTAGGTAGATAGGTACCTATGTAAATGGGTACATATGTAGGTACTTAGTTAGGTACTTAGGTAGATCTTTAGGTAGGTTCTCAAGTAGGTATTTTAATAGGTTCTAAGGTAGATAGGTACTTAGATAGGTACTTATTTAGATACTAGATAGGTTTATTTTGTAAGTACTTGTGTAGGTTCGTATTTGGGTACTTAGGTAGGTACTTATGTAGACACTTAGGTACGTAATTAGGTAGGTTCTCAGGTAGGTACTTAGGAAGGTTCTCAGGTAGGTACTTAGGTAGGTTCAAAGGTATTTAGGTAGATAGGTCTTAGGTAGACAGGTACTTATGTAAATAGGTACTTTTGTAGGTACTTAGTAAGGTACTAAGGTAGATACTTAGGTTGATACTTAGTTAGGTTCTCAGGTAGGTACATAGGTAGGTTCTAAGGTAGATAGATATTTAGGTAGATAGATACTTATGTAGATAGGTTCTTAGATAGGAACTTATGTATATACTTAGGTAGATTATTTTGTATGTACCTGTGTAGGTTCGTATTTGAGTACTTAGTTAGGTACTTACGTAGATACTTAGGTAGGTTCTCAAGTATGTTTTTGGTAGGTTCTAAGATAGACAGGTACTTATGTAGATACTTAGGTAGATTATTTTGTAGTTACTAAGGAAGATTATTTTGTAGGTACATAGGTAGGTTCTAAGGTAGATAGGTATTTAGGTAGATAGGTTGTTAGGTAGATAGGCACTTATGTAGATAGGTACTTATGTAGGAACTTAGGTAGGCACTTAGATAGATACTTAGGTAGGTACTTTGGTAGACACTTGTGTAGGTTCATATTTAGGTACTTAGGTAGATACTTAGATAGGTGCTTAGGTAGGTTCTATAATTGGTAGTTCTCGTCCATTATTACAGTTTTAATTTATGAACTGAGGAATAGAAAAGCCAAAAATATTTTACTACCCCTCCGCGTGTTATTATCTGCACAAGGAAAGTAGCACCAAAGTTGTTTTTATTATTTTTTAAAATAATTTTACAAGAACGTAAAAAAGTTAGTCAATGGATTGAATCAAAAATAATCTTAGCCATAAAGGGGTATTTTTTAAAAGTTGTTTCTTGTATAACTTCAGATTTATGTAATGAAAAAACAAAATATTTAGTACTCTACGCTTATATTTTTTGTAACGTAATTAATAAATCTATCTTAATTCCAATAAATTTAAAAGGTAGGAAAAGTTTAAATGTATAAATAGCATATTTTTTCATATTCATAATGTAAACCGATTCGTAGTAAAGAGAAATCTAAATAGTGATTTGGCGTATACATTCATCAATACAAACAGATGCGACCACGCAACTCGCCTGCTTCCTCGCGACTGGGAGCGTTCGGGCTGAGGAGCGGGGCGTGGCGGGTTTCGCCGGAGCTACGAGGCGGCAAGTGTGAACAGCTCCATGCAAACCTATGGGCGAGCAAGACACATCCGTTTTTACAACGGATGCGCTGCGCTGGCAATCTCTCCGACAATAAAAACGGATCCGTTTTTAAAACGGAGACGGACAAGTGTGAACAGCTCCATACATTCACTACAGCCGCTTGGACATCCGTTTTTAAAACGGGACCCGCCTCCGTTTTTAAAACGGAAATGTGAACGCTCACTTAGATTTAGTTCAGATAAGCTCATAGATCTGCAATACTGTTTTAAATCATCTTGCATGGTGGGGACTAACAACTAACAAACTTAAAACAATTTTGTACATCTTTCTGAAATTATCTTTGAACTTTTTTGCGATATTTTTTAATCGCTAGTTGTCCGGATTAGTTTTAGTTAAGATAAGCTCATAGTTAGATATGCAATACTGTTTTAAACCATTTTGCATGGTGGGGACTAACAACTAACAAACTTAAAACATTATTGTACATAACTCTGAAATTATCTTTGAACTTTTTTCCGATATTTTTTAATCGCTAGTTGTCCGGATTAGTTTTAGTTAAGATAAGCTCATAGTTAGATGTGCAATACTGTTTTAAATCATCTTGCATGGTGGGGACTAACAACTAACAAACTTAAAACATTATTGTACATCTTTCTGAAATTATATTTGAACTTTTTTGCGATATTTTTTAATCGCTAGTTGTCCGGATTAGATTTAGTTAAGATAAGCTCATAGATCTGCAATACTGTTTTAAACCATCTTGCATGGTGGGGACTAACAACTAACAAACTTAAAACATTATTGTACATCTTTCTGAAATTATCTTTGAACTTTTTTCCGATATTTTTTAATCGCTAGTTGTCCGGATTAGTTTTAGTTAAGATAAGCTCATAGTTAGATCTGCAATACTGTTTTAAATCATCTTGCATGTTGGGGACTAACAACTAACAAACTTAAAACATTATTGTACATCTTTCTGAAATTAAATTTGAACTTTTTTGCGATATTTTTTAATCGCTAGTTGTCCGGATTAGATTTAGTTAAGATAAGCTCATAGTTAGATCTGCAATACTGTTTTAAACCATCTTGCATGGTGGGGACTAACAACTAACAAACTTAAAACATTATTGTACATCTTTCTGAAATTATCTTTGAACTTTTTTGCGATATTTTTTAATCGCTAGTTGTCCGGATTAGATTTAGTTAAGATAAGCTCATAGTTAGATCTGCAATACTGTTTTAAACCATCTTGCATGGTGGGGACTAACAACTAACAAACTTAAAACATTATTGTACATCTTTCTGAAATTATCTTTGAACTTTTTTGCGATATTTTTTAATCGCTAGTTGTCCGGATTAGTTTTAGTTAAGATAAGCTCATAGTTAGATGTGCAATACTGTTTTAAATCATCTTGCATGGTGGGGACTAACAACTAACAAACTTAAAACATTATTGTACATCTTTCTGAAATTATCTTTGAACTTTTTTGCGATATTTTTTAATCGCTAGTTGTCCGGATTAGTTTTAGTTAAGATAAGCTCATAGTTAGATGTGCAATACTGTTTTAAATCATCTTGCATGGTGGGGACTAACAACTAACAAACTTAAAACATTATTGTACATCTTTATGAAATTATCTTTGAACTTTTTTCCGATATTTTTTAATCGCTAGTTGTTCGGATTAGTTTTAGTTAAGATAAGCTCATAGTTAGATCTGCAATACTGTTATAAATCATCTTGCATGGTGGGGACTAACAACTAACAAACTTAAAACATTATTGTACATCTTTCTGAAATTATCTTTGAACTTTTATCTGATATTTTTTAATCGCTTGTTGTTCGGATTAGTTTTAGTTAAGATAAGCTCATAGTTAGATCTGCAATACTGTTATAAATCATCTTGCATGGTGGGGACTAACAACTAACAAACTTAAAACATTATTGTACATCTTTCTGAAATTATCTTTGAACTTTTATCTGATATTTTTTAATCGCTTGTTGTCCGGATTAGTTTTAGTTAAGATAAGATCATAGTTAGATCTGCAATACTGTTTTAAACCATCTTGCATGGTGGGGACTAACAACTGACAAACTTAAAACATTATTGTACATCTTTCTGAAATTATCTTTGAACTTTTTTGCGATATTTTTTAATCGCTAGTTGTCCGGATTAGTTTTAGTTAAGATAAGCTCATAGTTAGATATGCAATACTGTTTTAAACCATTTTGCATGGTGGGGACTAACAACTAACAAACTTAAAACATTATTGTACATAACTCTGAAATTATCTTTGAACTTTTTTCCGATATTTTTTAATCGCTAGTTGTCCGGATTAGTTTTAGTTAAGATAAGCTCATAGTTAGATCTGCAATACTGTTTTAAATCATCTTGCATGTTGGGGACTAACAACTAACAAACTTAAAACATTATTGTACATCTTTCTGAAATTAAATTTGAACTTTTTTGCGATATTTTTTAATCGCTAGTTGTCCGGATTAGATTTAGTTAAGATAAGCTCATAGTTAGATCTGCAATACTGTTTTAAACCATCTTGCATGGTGGGGACTAACAACTAACAAACTTAAAACATTATTGTACATCTTTCTGAAATTATCTTTGAACTTTTTTGCGATATTTTTTAATCGCTAGTTGTCCGGATTAGTTTTAGTTAAGATAAGCTCATAGTTAGATGTGCAATACTGTTTTAAATCATCTTGCATGGTGGGGACTAACAACTAACAAACTTAAAACATTATTGTACATCTTTCTGAAATTATCTTTGAACTTTTTTCCGATATTTTTTAATCGCTAGTTGTTCGGATTAGTTTTAGTTAAGATAAGCTCATAGTTAGATCTGCAATACTGTTTTAAATCATCTAGCATGGAGGGGACTAACAACTAACAAACTTAAAACATTGTTGTACATATCTCTGAAATTATCTTTGAACTTTTTTCCGATATTTTTTAATCGCTAGTTGTCCGGATTAGTTTTAGTTAAGATAAGCTCATAGTTAGATCTGCAATACTGTTTTAAACCATCTTGCATGGTGGGGACTAACAACTAACAAACTTAAAACATTATTGTACATCTTTCTGAAATTATCTTTGAACTTTTTTCCGATATTTTTTAATCGCTAGTTGTTCGGATTAGTTTTAGTTAAGATAAGCTCATAGTTAGATCTGCAATACTGTTTTAAATCATCTAGCATGGAGGGGACTAACAACTAACAAACTTAAAACATTGTTGTACATATCTCTGAAATTATCTTTGAACTTTTTTCCGATATTTTTTAATCGCTAGTTGTCCGGATTAGTTTTAGTTAAGATAAGCTCATAGTTAGATCTGCAATACTGTTTTAAACCATCTTGCATGGTGGGGACTAACAACTAACAAACTAAAAACATTATTGTACATCTTTCTGAAATTATCTTTGAACTTTTTTGCGATATTTTTTAATCGCTCGTTGTCCGTATTAGATTTAGTTAAGATAAGCTCATAGATCTGCAATACTGTTTTAAATCATCTTGCATGGTGGGGACTAACAACTAACAAACTTAAAACATTATTGTACATCTTTCTGAAATTATCTTTGAACTTTTTTGCGATATTTTTTAATTGCTCGTTGTCCGGATTAGATTTAGTTCAGATAAGCTCATAGATCTGCAATACTGTTTTAAATCATCTTGCATGGTGGGGACTAACAACTAACAAACTTAAAACATTATTGTACATCTTTCTGAAATTATCTTTGAACTTTTTTGCGATATTTTTTAATCGCTAGTTGTCCGGATTAGTTTTAGTTAAGATAAGCTCATAGTTAGATGTGCAATACTGTTTTAAATCATCTTGCATGGTGGGGACTAACAACTAACAAACTTAAAACATTATTGTACATCTTTCTGAAATTATCTTTGAACTTTTTTCCGATATTTTTTAATCGCTAGTTGTTCGGATTAGTTTTAGTTAAGATAAGCTCATAGTTAGATCTGCAATACTGTTATAAATCATCTTGCATGGTGGGGACTAACAACTAACAAACTTAAAACATTATTGTACATCTTTCTGAAATTATCTTTGAACTTTTATCTGATATTTTTTAATCGCTTGTTGTCCGGATTAGTTTTAGTTAAGATAAGATCATAGTTAGATCTGCAATACTGTTTTAAACCATCTTGCATGGTGGGGACTAACAACTAACAAACTTAAAACATTATTGTGCATCTTTCTGAAATTATCTTTGAACTTTTTTGCGATATTTTTTAATCGCTAGTTGTCCGGATTAGTTTTAGTTAAGATAAGCTCATAGTTAGATATGCAATACTGTTTTAAACCATTTTGCATGGTGGGGACTAACAACTAACAAACTTAAAACATTATTGTACATAACTCTGAAATTATCTTTGAACTTTTTTCCGATATTTTTTAATCGCTAGTTGTCCGGATTAGTTTTAGTTAAGATAAGCTCATAGTTAGATCTGCAATACTGTTTTAAATCATCTTGCATGTTGGGGACTAACAACTAACAAACTTAAAACATTATTGTACATCTTTCTGAAATTAAATTTGAACTTTTTTGCGATATTTTTTAATCGCTAGTTGTCCGGATTAGATTTAGTTAAGATAAGCTCATAGTTAGATCTGCAATACTGTTTTAAACCATCTTGCATGGTGGGGACTAACAACTAACAAACTTAAAACATTATTGTACATCTTTCTGAAATTATCTTTGAACTTTTTTGCGATATTTTTTAATCGCTAGTTGTCCGGATTAGTTTTAGTTAAGATAAGCTCATAGTTAGATGTGCAATACTGTTTTAAATCATCTTGCATGGTGGGGACTAACAACTAACAAACTTAAAACATTATTGTACATCTTTCTGAAATTATCTTTGAACTTTTTTGCGATATTTTTTAATCGCTAGTTGTCCGGATTAGTTTTAGTTAAGATAAGCTCATAGTTAGATCTGCAATACTGTTTTAAATCATCTTGCATGTTGGGGACTAACAACTAACAAACTTAAAACATTATTGTACATCTTTCTGAAATTAAATTTGAACTTTTTTGCGATATTTTTTAATCGCTAGTTGTCCGGATTAGATTTAGTTAAGATAAGCTCATAGTTAGATCTGCAATACTGTTTTAAACCATCTTGCATGGTGGGGACTAACAACTAACAAACTTAAAACATTATTGTACATCTTTCTGAAATTATCTTTGAACTTTTTTGCGATATTTTTTAATCGCTCGTTGTCCGTATTAGATTTAGTTCAGATAAGCTCATAGATCTGCAATACTGTTTTAAATCATCTTGCATGGTGGGGACTAACAACTAACAAACTTAAAACATTATTGTACATCTTTCTGAAATTATCTTTGAACTTTTTTGCGATATTTTTTAATTGCTCGTTGTCCGGATTAGATTTAGTTCAGATAAGCTCATAGATCTGCAATACTGTTTTAAATCATCTTGCATGGTGGGGACTAACAACTAACAAACTTAAAACAATTTTGTACATCTTTCTGAAATTATCTTTGAACTTTTTTGCGATATTTTTTAATCGCTAGTTGTCCGGATTAGTTTTAGTTAAGATAAGCTCATAGTTAGATATGCAATACTGTTTTAAACCATTTTGCATGGTGGGGACTAACAACTAACAAACTTAAAACATTATTGTACATAACTCTGAAATTATCTTTGAACTTTTTTCCGATATTTTTTAATCGCTAGTTGTCCGGATTAGTTTTAGTTAAGATAAGCTCATAGTTAGATGTGCAATACTGTTTTAAATCATCTTGCATGGTGGGGACTAACAACTAACAAACTTAAAACATTATTGTACATCTTTCTGAAATTATATTTGAACTTTTTTGCGATATTTTTTAATCGCTAGTTGTCCGGATTAGATTTAGTTAAGATAAGCTCATAGATCTGCAATACTGTTTTAAACCATCTTGCATGGTGGGGACTAACAACTAACAAACTTAAAACATTATTGTACATCTTTCTAAAATTATCTTTGAACTTTTTTGCGAAATTTTTTAATCGCTCGTTGTCCGGATTAGATTTAGTTCAGATAAGCTCATAGATCTGCAATACTGTTTTAAATCATCTTGCATGGTGGGGACTAACAACTAACAAACTTAAAACATTATTGTACATCTTTCTGAAATTATCTTTGAACTTTTATCTGATATTTTTTAATTGCTCGTTGTCCGGATTAGATTTAGTTCAGATAAGCTCATAGATCTGCAATACTGTTTTAAATCATCTTGCATGGTGGGGACTAACAACTAACAAACTTAAAACAATTTTGTACATCTTTCTGAAATTATCTTTGAACTTTTTTGCGATATTTTTTAATCGCTAGTTGTCCGGATTAGTTTTAGTTAAGATAAGCTCATAGTTAGATATGCAATACTGTTTTAAAGCATTTTGCATGGTGGGGAATAACAACTAACAAACTTAAAACATTATTGTACATCTTTCTGAAATTATCTTTGAACTTTTTTCCGATATTTTTTAATCGCTAGTTGTTCGGATTAGTTTTAGTTAAGATAAGCTCATAGTTAGATCTGCAATACTGTTTTAAATCATCTAGCATGGAGGGGACTAACAACTAACAAACTTAAAACATTGTTGTACATATCTCTGAAATTATCTTTGAACTTTTTTCCGATATTTTTTAATCGCTAGTTGTCCGGATTAGTTTTAGTTAAGATAAGCTCATAGTTAGATCTGCAATACTGTTTTAAACCATCTTGCATGGTGGGGACTAACAACTAACAAACTTAAAACATTATTGTACATCTTTCTGAAATTATCTTTGAACTTTTTTGTGATATTTTTTAATCGCTCGTTGTCCGTATTAGATTTAGTTCAGATAAGCTCATAGATCTGCAATACTGTTTTAAATCATCTTGCATGGTGGGGACTAACAACTAACAAACTTAAAACATTATTGTACATCTTTCTGAAATTATCTTTGAACTTTTTTGCGATATTTTTTAATTGCTCGTTGTCCGGATTAGATTTAGTTCAGATAAGCTCATAGATCTGCAATACTGTTTTAAATCATCTTGCATGATGGGGACTAACAACTAACAAACTTAAAACATTATTCTACATCTTTCTGAAATTATCTTTGAACTTTTTTGCGATATTTTTTAATCGCTAGTTGTCCGGATTAGTTTTAGTTAAGATAAGCTCATAGTTAGATGTGCAATACTGTTTTAAATCATCTTCCATGGTGGGGACTAACAACTAACAAACTTAAAACATTATTGTACATCTTTCTGAAATTATCTTTGAACTTTTTTCCGATATTTTTTAATCGCTAGTTGTTCGGATTAGTTTTAGTTAAGATAAGCTCATAGTTAGATCTGCAATACTGTTATAAATCATTTTGCATGGTGGGGACTAACAACTAACAAACTTAAAACATTATTGTACATCTTTCTGAAATTATCTTTGAACTTTTATCTGATATTTTTTAATCGCTTGTTGTCCGGATTAGTTTTAGTTAAGATAAGATCATAGTTAGATCTGCAATACTGTTTTAAACCATCTTGCATGGTGGGGACTAACAACTAACAAACTTAAAACATTATTGTACATCTTTCTGAAATTATCTTTGAACTTTTTTCCGATATTTTTTAATCGCTAGTTGTCCGGATTAGTTTTAGTTAAGATAAGCTCATAGTTAGATATGCAATACTGTTTTAAACCATTTTGCATGGTGGGGACTAACAACTAACAAACTTAAAACATTATTGTACATAACTCTGAAATTATCTTTGAACTTTTTTCCGATATTTTTTAATCGCTAGTTGTCCGGATTAGTTTTAGTTAAGATAAGCTCATAGTTAGATCTGCAATACTGTTTTAAATCATCTTGCATGTTGGGGACTAACAACTAACAAACTTAAAACATTATTGTACATCTTTCTGAAATTAAATTTGAACTTTTTTGCGATATTTTTTAATCGCTAGTTGTCCGGATTAGATTTAGTTAAGATAAGCTCATAGTTAGATCTGCAATACTGTTTTAAACCATCTTGCATGGTGGGGACTAACAACTAACAAACTTAAAACATTATTGTACATCTTTCTGAAATTATCTTTGAACTTTTTTGCGATATTTTTTAATCGCTAGTTGTCCGGATTAGTTTTAGTTAAGATAAGCTCATAGTTAGATGTGCAATACTGTTTTAAATCATCTTGCATGGTGGGGACTAACAACTAACAAACTTAAAACATTATTGTACATCTTTCTGAAATTATCTTTGAACTTTTTTGCGATATTTTTTAATCGCTAGTTGTCCGGATTAGTTTTAGTTAAGATAAGCTCATAGTTAGATCTGCAATACTGTTTTAAACCATCTTGCATGGTGGGGACTAACAACTAACAAACTTAAAACATTATTGTACATCTTTCTGAAATTATCTTTGAACTTTTTTGCGATATTTTTTAATCGCTCGTTGTCCGTATTAGATTTAGTTCAGATAAGCTCATAGATCTGCAATACTGTTTTAAATCATCTTGCATGGTGGGGACTAACAACTAACAAACTTAAAACATTATTGTACATCTTTCTGAAATTATCTTTGAACTTTTTTGCGATATTTTTTAATTGCTCGTTGTCCGGATTAGATTTAGTTCAGATAAGCTCATAGATCTGCAATACTGTTTTAAATCATCTTGCATGGTGGGGACTAACAACTAACAAACTTAAAACAATTTTGTACATCTTTCTGAAATTATCTTTGAACTTTTTTGCGATATTTTTTAATCGCTAGTTGTCCGGATTAGTTTTAGTTAAGATAAGCTCATAGTTAGATATGCAATACTGTTTTAAACCATTTTGCATGGTGGGGACAAACAACTAACAAACTTAAAACATTATTGTACATAACTCTGAAATTATCTTTGAACTTTTTTCCGATATTTTTTAATCGCTAGTTGTCCGGATTAGTTTTAGTTAAGATAAGCTCATAGTTAGATGTGCAATACTGTTTTAAATCATCTTGCATGGTGGGGACTAACAACTAACAAACTTAAAACATTATTGTACATCTTTCTGAAATTATATTTGAACTTTTTTGCGATATTTTTTAATCGCTAGTTGTCCGGATTAGATTTAGTTAAGATAAGCTCATAGATCTGCAATACTGTTTTAAACCATCTTGCATGGTGGGGACTAACAACTAACAAACTTAAAACATTATTGTACATCTTTCTAAAATTATCTTTGAACTTTTTTGCGAAATTTTTTAATCGCTCGTTGTCCGGATTAGATTTAGTTCAGATAAGCTCATAGATCTGCAATACTGTTTTAAATCATCTTGCATGGTGGGGACTAACAACTAACAAACTTAAAACATTATTGTACATCTTTCTGAAATTATCTTTGAACTTTTATCTGATATTTTTTAATTGCTCGTTGTCCGGATTAGATTTAGTTCAGATAAGCTCATAGATCTGCAATACTGTTTTAAATCATCTTGCATGGTGGGGACTAACAACTAACAAACTTAAAACAATTTTGTACATCTTTCTGAAATTATCTTTGAACTTTTTTGCGATATTTTTTAATCGCTAGTTGTCCGGATTAGTTTTAGTTAAGATAAGCTCATAGTTAGATATGCAATACTGTTTTAAACCATTTTGCATGGTGGGGAATAACAACTAACAAACTTAAAACATTATTGTACATAACTCTGAAATTATCTTTGAACATTTTTCCGATATTTTTTAATCACTAGTTGTCCGGATTAGTTTTAGTAAAGATAAGCTCATAGTTAGATCTGCAATACTGTTTTAAATCATCTTGCATGGTGGGGACTAACAACTAACAAACTTAAAACATTATTGTACATCTTTCTGAAATTATATTTGAACTTTTTTGCGATATTTTTTAATCGCTAGTTGTCCGGATTAGTTTTAGTTAAGATAAGCTCATAGTTAGATCTGCAATACTGTTTTAAATCATCTTGCATGGAGGGGACTAACAACTAACAAACTTAAACCATTATTGTACATCTTTCTGAAATTATCTTTGAACTTTTTTGCGATATTTTTTAATCGCTCGTTGTCCGGATTAGATTTAGTTCAGATAAGCTCATAGATCTGCAATACTGTTTTAAATCATCTTGCATGGTGGGGACTAACAACTAACAAACTTAAAACATTATTGTACATATTTATGAAATTATCTTTGAACTTTTATCTGATATTTTTTAATCGCTTGTTGTCCGCATTAGTTTTAGTTAAGATAAGCTCATAGTTAGATCTGCAATACTGTTTTAAACCATCTTGCATGGTGGGGACTAACAACTAACAAACTTAAAACATTATTGTACATCTTTCTGAAATTATCTTTGAACTTTTTTGCGATATTTTTTAATCGCTAGTTGTCCGGATTAGTTTTAGTTAAGATAAGCTCATAGTTAGATCTGCAATACTGTTTTAAATCATCTTGCATGGTGGGGACTAACAACTAACAAACTTAAAACATTATTGTACATCTTTCTGAAATTATCTTTGAACTTTTTTGCGAAATTTTTTAATCGCTCGTTGTCCGGATTAGATTTAGTTCAGATAAGCTCATAGATCTGCAATACTGTTTTAAATCATCTTGCATGGTGGGGACTAACAACTAACAAACTTAAAACATTATTGTACATCTTTCTGAAATTATCTTTGAACTTTTATTCGATATTTTTTAATCGCTTGTTGTCCGGATTAGTTTTAGTTAAGATAAGCTCATATTTAGATCTGCAATACTGTTTTAAATCATCTTGCATGGTGGGGACTAACAACTAACAAACTTAAAACATTATTGCACATCTTTCTGAAATTATCTTTGAACTTTTATGCAATATTTTTTAATCGCTCGTTGTCCAGATTAGATTTAGTTAAGATAAGCACATAGTTAGATCTGCAATACTGTTTTAAATCATCTTGCATGGTGGGGACTAACAACTAACAAACTTAAAACATTATTGTACATCTTTCTGAAATTATCTTTGAACTTTTTTGCGATATTTTTTAATCGCTAGTTGTCCGGATTAGATTTAGTTCAGATAAGCTCATAGTTAGATCTGCAATACTGTACATCTTTCTTAAAATTATCTTTGAACTTTTTCCGATATTTTTTAATCGCTAGTTGTCCGGATTAGTTTTAGTTAAGATAAGCTCATAGTTAGATCTGAAATACTGTTTTAAATCATCTTGCATGGTGGGGACTAACAACTAACAAACTTTAAACATTATTGTACATCTTATTGAAATTATCTTTGAACTTTTTTATTGATTTTCTATCACTAGCTCAGAGAGTATAGGGCTACTGGCGATTCTCTCTTTAAAAAAAAAACGAGTGTCCTAGCTACCACAGTAGTCACTGGTCACTTGGAAAAGCTAGGGCACTTTTCAATAAAAATAAAGAATATAACCCAATATGACTACTACAAATGTAAGTATGAATACATTTTTCATAAGATTTTCAAAAGTAATTGTCGTTTTCATTTCATTTATACCATAGACAAATTATGTATAGACCTGCCCTAAGTGATAAAAGCGTATTATTTCCCCCTCCTTAATTCTGGGTTCCATGGAACCGGCCGGGCTGGCGTATAGGTTCGCGTGAATCTAGAAAATGTGACATCATCATTCTTGTACGGACTAGCGTCGAGCTCTCATCGGTACATTTTACGAAATAACACGGCAAAAATGGTAACTTGTGCTATTAAAACATGTAAAAATAGAAGTGAAAAAGCGTATAAACCCAATTATCGTATTACCTTCCATATGTAGGCATTATTTGTCTTTATTTTAAGCTTATTCACATCATATAATATGATCAGTTTTATCACACCGAGAGACATGAACCGAAATTCCCGGTCCCGTCGTGTGCCTGTTGCTGTTTACTGGGATAAGTAAATTATGAAACATTTGTAAAAGTGTCTTAACTAAACACGGTAACAAAATATTCGACTCTCAAAACAAGCGAACCTTTCTTCACTTTATATGGATTACACAAGTTTGTTCAAACCGGGCGAACAATTCGCGCTCCCATGTAAAACGGTCTATTCATTCAAAAGCAGATTTTAATTTTAACAGCTAAATGGTGATATTATAATGCGTGATGCCTATATACTGTCACATTGAAGTATTAACGAATCACATATCGTTACAGTCAACTCATCCCTCTGCGCACCGCTACAGTTGGTTTTTTCCCCTCTCCCTGATTCTCTGGTCTATATATTCATAGGTCTTTGATTTATACGGATAATGAAACGATTTAATAATATTAAATAGTTTACGACATCAAAAAAATTTTACCACTGTGCGAAGAGTCGGTATACAAAAACGCGCCAGATTTAAAATTGGTTTTCATATTAGAGACAACGATTTTTTGTTCAACTGCAATATTTAAACAATATTTGACAACGGAATTATACCACTGTTTTTTCAAGTATGAGTATTATTATATAAATAACTAAATTATAAAGTAGGTAACAGGTATACTCAAGCAACTACATACTTGTAGCGTTCAGGAACTGGATTTGACCCGGTTTTGACTGGTTTGACCCGGGTTTTTACGCAGAGGTTTTCTAAATATCATGTAGATAGACAGTCAGTGACATTCCTCTGACTCCCATTCCGAAGGTCGCGGGTTAGAACTCGGCGTGCGCAAATAAATTTTATTTGATTTATTTATGTTATTTCACAATTAATTAAGTAAAATAGTATATTTGCGGCACGTTCCAGAGTGAAAGACACTCTCAGTATCGCCCTGGTGAAAGACCACCAGAATTGAAACGTTGCTTGAAATAGGTTTAGTGACTAGATCTGAATAGCCAGGTACTTTCCCACCTTCCTCTCTCCCATCTCCTTCCCTTCCCCACTTACCTTCAGCCTCACAACCAGGCCCGGATCCAGGGGGGGCGAGCGGGGCGCGAAAACCGTAATTTATATGTTTGATTGAAAAAACAAACTTGATCACAAATCAGAACTAAGGCGATTCGCTCACTGAAGAAACTGAACCAAACTAAAACTTGCTGGTTGCTATGGTTTCCAACCAAACTTCCTACTCAATTTACGATTTCAATCGGCGTTAAATAAATAATAAATTATTTGCGAAATCATAGATTTGATCTACCGTAGTGGAAATAAACGCTTTAAAGGAATACAGGTAAGAAAGAATGCATAATGTATTACCTTATCGATGCTATTGTTTGTAGGTACTTCCTGAATGTATTGTATTAATATTATCGACGATGAAGTGTATTATTAGTAATAATAGGTATTAAAAAAAATTATTTGAAGGCTACTTATCCCGGTCAAAAAAAATACCACCCCTTTTATATAATATAGGTTAATTTTTGTCATTGTATGTATTGTTATCATTTTTAATCATTGTATTATTATTAAGAATTGACACTATACCATGAATACGAAAAGGAAGTGGTAGCAACCCTGCACTTAAAATAAAAAAATAATTTCTCTTTTAACTTGCTAAACAAAAAGATATGAAAACAAAACTAAGGACTGGTGAGCAAAAATTCCCTAATTGGGGATGCCATAATCTCTCTGGCTCCAGACGGGAGCAGGACTCTTGTGAGATATTCTCTATAAAAATAAAAATATTTTTACCTATACATAAACTTCTTTGAGAACTTCCCCTTTTTAAATAACTGTATATTTTTTATTATAATATTTTCATAACACTATTTATGTTTAGGTACCTACGGGCGATCCCAAAAATATACTGTCATATTTATGTAGAGTAACGCCTTTCGTTCATGGAGCTACTTACAAGCGACTCAATCGCTGCTACCCGTCATACTATTTTGCTAGTTCAGCGCGTACCGGCGTTTACAAACACTAATAATAGTATGGAAGGTACAGACGAGCGGCGATCGCGTCGCTTGAAAGTAGCTCCATGAAAAAACGGTGTAAGAATAATATTTTCTGGCATAAGTAGGTAGGTATCTACATAATACTTTTAGGTATTATCGTATCTCTGTGTCGCCAGTGTTAAATATCATAATAATTTTGCTTACGAATTGTTTTAATGGTTATTAAAAATAAATGAAAGAAAAATTAATTAATTTAATCGCCATTTGAACATTGGGTTAACAAGAAAAAACATCATTATTATTATTATTCATTGCAAATCAAATAATATCGTAAGCCGGGGGGCTAAGTTTGTGTTCAGGTGTGACTTTTGCTCTAACGGTGCACAAATCCCCTTCTCGTTTCAATTGTACTTGTCCAATAGCACTATCGCAGTAAGATGTTCTGGCCGAACTCAAAATAGAAGAGAATATGCTTAGGGGGCATACATTAATTACGTGAGCAAAATATAGGCAACGCCGGATCTGCCATACGTTCAAAAACGTGCTAAAAACCTGGCGCCAACTCCGAAGGGGCGCCTTGATAAAATAAAAATTGTTTCAAAATTTAATTAAAATATTCCCCGAATCGTTTAAAAATTACTCGTAATACGGAATTATTAGTATGCGCTAGCAACACTCACCTTCCAGATGCGTGAACCTAATGCGTGCGCATTGATGGTTAAAATATAACAAAATCCGAATTTGCGTTACGTCAAGGAATTTTTTTCCAAATACAATATATTTCATACGAACGTGGGGGGTCCTTAAAAATCTCACGTCAACTTTAAAAGAGATATTATATATTATTATAGAGATAATAAATAGTTTCACTTCTTTTGAAGTGTCCCATTTTCCCCGCTGAAAATGGCTGTACTAAACGACACTAGTCAAAATTTATAACATGAAATTATATAATAAAAAGTGTTTTCTGAGCAGGGTTGCCCATTTGCGGGGAATTCCCAAACTGCGGGGAATATTTCAGTTTTTTTAAGAATTGGGTTTTCTTCTGAACTTCTATGACAGAAGGATTCTTTTCTTACGAACGTATTGTGGTTTTGATGAATTGGTGACTTGTTGTTGGAAGGTTTATTTTATAATAAGTAATAATGTGAGCTTTGTGAGAGTCTTTTTTAAAATGGTTAAAGAAGTGTGAAGTTACAAAGGAGCAAGTCAAAACCTCTAAAATTCTCTAGCCAACCCCCCCCCCCCCCCCCCCCCCCTGATGGATAATTTAGATTTTTTTCATGAAAACTCATTTTCGGACCCGGTAACTCTGTGTGGGTAATTTGCGGGGAATTTGCCATTATGCTCTTCCCGGTTCGGGTGTTTTGGAACATGAGCATTGGCAACCCTGATTCTGAGGTTTTGTTCTGAATCCTTACTGAGATAAGTTATGATGCTGATGAATTATCATGTGGGGAAGTATCGTTTATGAGTAAATTTATTGTGTGAGATCCCATATTACGACCATTAAACATGTAATATTGTTACTATTTTTTATTTGGATTTGATTATGGCCAAGATCACCCTTAATGGGTGAAAGCCAAATAAGTAAATACATAGGTATGGTTCCATGTCTAATCGGACAATGAGATCTCAGCGTCTGAATTCCCATAGTAAATTTATTCAGACACGATACTTCCTCACATGATAACTCATCCCATCATAACTCACATTAAACCTACCTTTCCATTTCCCCCCCCCACCCCCCTAACCTAAACTAACCTAAGGTTAAAAACCCCAATTATCAGTTTTCGATGCTTCGAGACATGATGAATTATCATGTGAGGAATTAACATCTGATGAAATGTTTGTAATCAATATTCATACTCTTAAATAGTTTGCACTGAGTAGACTGGTCACCTACATAATATATGTAAAGGAATAAGAGTACCTACCTAGAAATGTCTAGGATTCCTTTATATTTATTTACCAGTATTTAACCATGGACTACGTACATAAATGGAAAGATACATCCACATGATTACATGCGTTCGACTCTAATTTAACCGTCTATACATGACTCCCAGAATTCGAATAGTAAATCGCATATCAAGTATAAATATCACTCTATAAATGCTGGCGTCCCACAGGGATCGGTTCTGTCTCCGACTTTGTTTTTGTTGCACATCAATGACCTTTTGACATGTGCACCAATTCATTGCTACGCGGATGACAGTACAGTCCATGATAGCTTTTTGTTTGACAAGCCCCCAAAGGGTGCACAAATTCCAACGGCTCGGAGGGCTTTGAAGCAAAGAATGGACGGTTACCTCGAGAGTGTTTTCTCTTGGGGTAAGAATAATCTCGTCGAATTCAATGTTTCAAAGACCCAATCATGTCTGATTACGTCTAAAAGGGATCGAAATGACAATCTAGTCTCCTTCAACGGTAGCATTCTTCCAAACAGGTCCTCCATTGATATGCTCGGTGTAACTCTAAGTGACCAGCTCAGGTACGGGGGCTCCATCGAGGCCAGAGTTAAGTTGGCCTCTCAGAAACTGGGCGTACTGTACAGGGCCCGCAGATACTTTAATTGTACACAACTGCTAACCCTGTACAAATCGCAAGTGCGCCCCACTGTTGAATTTGGCAGCCATCTCTGGTCTGGAGCCCCGATGTACCTGAAAAACACCCTCGACTCTGTGCAGAAACGGGCGGTCCGCTTGATAGATTCTCCTGTCTTAACAAACGGATTGCAATCTTTAGAGCACAGACGTCGGGTGGGAATGCTATCCTTGTTCTACCGGTATTTCAATGGAAGATGCTCCGAGGAGCTAGCGTCATTGATCCCCTCGGCACCGGTGCATAGTCGGGAAACACGCCAAACGCGCGCCCAACATATGTACACAGTTGACATTTGTCACATGAGAACGGGACGCTCCTACGACTCGTTCTTATGTTCAACAGCTCGGCTGTGGAACGATTTGCCGGCCTCTGTGTTTCCTCCTTCCTATAACATGGGTCTCTTCAAGACCCACGTTCACACCTTCCTCTCCTCAAAAAGACCCTCCTCACAGCATCTTCAAAGATGACATAGGCCCTGAGGGAAATTATTTTCCTCAGGGCCTCCTGTGTGGAGTTAATGTAAAAAAAAAAAAAAGTGGTGTCGTGTTTTTTATAGATATAATTTATTTGCTGTCGCACCTGTAGATTCGGCTCTCGTCGCGAATATTCTTTACGTAAACGTATTACTTGTTTTCAAATTTTCAATCGTACGAAATATCGGCACGCATTACTTTGGGACGATAGGCGCAGATGCGGTTCCAGCATAAGAATGGGATTGTTGATTTAATTCTTACAAAGTTTAAAATAAATGCCAGCACCCATTCCAAACGTCATTACTATGGATTTGAGCCCTGTTGTTACGATTAGATTGTGAGGAATGAACCTCAAAATTAATTTTAATTTATTATCGTTCGCCTCCCTAACGTTCGTAACGCCCAATATTACGCCTCTCGTAACGCTGTAATTTCACCTCTCAAGTCAAGCACCCTAAAGAAGTATTTACTTTAAAAAAAACTTCAAAAATGTCACCGAAGACCAAAGTTTAATTAACATTTTTTAATGAGTCTAGTTTTTTAACTGTTAATTATTGGTGGAATTCCATTGTATTAGATACGAAATTAAACAATTTTTTTCACTTTGTTCCACTTGTTTATTTACACCAGGACCGGTTTCGTCCTACTACGGACAGTCGGACCAGTCTGAAAATGTCCGTAGTAGGACGAAACCGGTCCTGGTGTAAATAAACAAGTGGAACAAAGTGAAAAAAATTGTTTAATTTCATATCTAATAACATTTTTTACTACAAATAATCTCAGGAAACACTGGTTAAAGTAAGTCAAGTACGATGCTTAACACCCTGTATATTAGACGTGGGCAAAATTGAATGAATGATTTGAATGAATCAATTCAATCTTGTAACACACTCGATCTGATTCTCATTTTCAGAAGGAATTAAATCTTCATTCCTTACAGATTTTTTAAACGGCACCATATTTTTATTTCTATTTATTTTACATTAAAAACATATTTTATGTTAACGATTTACATATTTTAATGCTTCGTAGAAATTTTATTTAATATTATTCTGTATGTTTACTGCGCGGATAAGTTACCTATAAGCGCGCGCCGCGAAGATACCGGAGGTAATGTGCTATATGCATTGTACTACCTCTATCACGTATAGTATATCCCGCGCCGAAAACCCATAGGTCAGAGAGTCCCCACACCTCCAGCCCAGGCGACAAAACGTTGCGAGTCGAACGAAGTAGTTCCGAGTTCCGAGCAACGCACCTCTCTTTTACAGTCCCATATGTCCCACTCATTCATTGAATTAATAAATGTATTCCTTATTCAGTTGTGACGTACAGTCCTACACGTCTGTCCGGACCGAAGCGGTCAAACCCAATCTCTGTGTCACTTATGTTCCACTAATTCAACGAATGAGCGAATTAGTATGATCGCCTCTTTTCAAATCCCGCTCCCATGATCGAGTATGTACTGCCTCTGTTGAAGTGAGTCGTTAGGTTCGCGGAACGCAAGTAAATTAGGTCACAGCAAGTTAAAAGACACTTGCTAGTCGGAAGTTCCTAATCCAATCCTTAACGACCGCTGCGAATCGGTTCGTCGTTAGTCCCCGCGCAGCGGAACCGTCAATTTAGTTCCCAGTTACAAGTCCCAGGCAAGACACAAGACACTGCTCAAAAGATACAATTCATTCTCAATGCCTGCCGCAAATCCGTTTGGGAGTGCAGTGCGATTTCCCCGCGGGCCGAGCCGTCAATTTAGTTACATCGTAGGTCGAAAACTTCCGATTTCGAGCCCTGCGTAAATTGGGTAGAATGCGTTTTATATTCGATCGCACGAAGCGGAACTATTTTAAGTTTAAAATAAATATAATAAAATTAGTAAAACTGTTTAATTTGATGATTTATTTGATTTATTATGTTCTGGATATAACTACTTATAAAAATACATTTTTCTATCGGTTTTGCTGTCATAACATCACATTAAAAAATTCAAAACCCCGTCGTCGTGGTTTTCGTCGACCAGTGTCTACATTTTTTTTATTTTATTATTATATATATATATATATATATATATATATTTTTTTTTTTTTTTTTTTTTTTTTTTTTTTTTTTTTTTTTTTTTTTTGAATTTTATGAATGAAAGGATCGAATGAAAGGAATCAGATCAAAAGGCCGAGGGAATCAGACTGAATCGATTCACTACTGTGAATAAATCTGCCCATGTCTACTGTATATACAAAGATGTGAACCTGGATATCGAAAAATTATCAACGTTTTCGCGAAAAAGAAACGTAAGCTTGAATTTGTAATTTAAGTAAGCACCTAAATGCAGTTATTTAATTTTATTTAATGTAAAATGTATCCTAGCATTTAAATGATTTCATGTCCTTTGAAGATGTAAAAAAAATTATCAAAATCGGTTCAGTAGTTGTAACGCCCTTCGTTCACGCAGCTACTTACAAGTGACTGAATACTGAATCGCCGCTACCTGTATAATATTAGTATGGAAGGTACAGACGAGCGGCGATCGCGTCGCTTGAAAGTAGCTACATGGAAGAACGGCGTAATGGTATTGATAGCCTAATTAAGTATCGCCTGGTGCATTTCACTTGCTGGTAATACTTACTACTCCTGAGACAGCGTCAGGATACCTATTTACCCAGTCTAGTGTCCCTATCTTGGCTTACTGGCTACTAGAAAAAAGAATAATTTATTGATTGAAATTGGTTCGGAATTTAATCGAAACTGTTTGACTATTTAATTGGACGAAATCGGGTCCGACTTCCTCCAATGACGACTTTTATTCCTAAGGCCAAAGTCCTGATGCGCGGAAAAAAGGAAATAATCAAATTCAAAGGGGCATTCATGGGCGAGTTCGTACTCTGACTTGTACTTGGCCGATTTTCGGGTGGCTGTGCCTACAACCTTTTTCAAGGGCTAGGGATCCGCGCCTGCACATCGGTAGGTGGGTCAAATCCCAGCACTGCAAAGAATGGGAGAGGGCACCCGGAATGAGACAATCCAAAGTTCTCATAGAAGGACCGAACCCTAGACGAACCAGGAAACTACTCGATATGGACAGAAACTCACTGAGGGAACTGGTAGGACTATTAACAGGACACTGCCATCTCAGGAGACACATGCAGATATTGGGAGCAGAAAATGTGAAGAGGATGAAGAGACTCCAATTCACCTATGGTGCCAATGTCCTGCCCTGGCGGGAACTTGGCTCATATACCTGGGGAGACATACAGTAGAACCAGAAGACATAGCCACATATCCAATGACAACCCTGGTGAACTTTATTAAAGGGACTGGGTTGTTATTAAAGGATTGAGGTAAAATGGGAGATAGCACAATGGGCCTATGGCCTGCTTGTAAACCGTCTCCGCCTTATTTAAAAATAATAAAAAAACCAGGCATATACGAGTATATCGTTGCTAGGCGTGAAATTCCTCCAATTTGAATAATTGAAATTTTACAAAAGAGTGAAAAAACACATTTTATTTATTTTTCTCATGTAATTTCCACTCCCCACTATCTCGTAACGTAACTCCCTTAATGCTTAATATCCCCTCTCCTTACTTACTTATTTTTTTATATGCAGGCCCGCCCTTTTTAATTAAAAATCCTCTACTGAGACACATTTGGAATTGATATTTTTTTTATTAGTTCCACGCAGGAGGCTCTAGGGAAAATGATTTCTCTCAGGGCCTATGACATCTTAGAGGATGCTGTGTGAAGAGGCTTTTTAATTAAAGGAAGGGGAAGAAGTTCTAGAAAGGGACGAACTCCAACTGTGGTGTAAGGCGATGGGTCGAGAGAGTCTGGCTGGAGACTTCTAAAGGCCTCCCTCAACCAGTCTCTCGATCCGACCCGCCATGCAGTAGGTAGGCAGACGCATCCGCCACCAATACCTAGACAAACCTCACCCCATGATCCCGGGCACCCCTGCTAAGTCACCAAACGTAGCAAACTACTTGTGCTGTTCCAATAATCCCGTGTTTCAATTAAGCAGAATTTACTGAATAGGACTTTCACACTTCGTTTCAACTGAAGTGTTTAAAAAATTTGTGCTAAGTCTATTTGTGCTAATTTCGAAGTAAGCGGGAGTTAGGAAACTTTTCTGACCATTCTGATGTAAGTATATATTATTTTTTACAACATGTTTGGTAACTATATCTGAATAGCCAGGTAATTCCCAACCTTCCTCCTCTCCATCTCCTTCCCCTACCCACTTACCTTCAGCTTCACAACATACCCCAATTGGGGATGCCATAGTCTCGCTAGCCAGACAGGAGTAGTTGGGACTCTTGTGAGGTGTTCACATTAAAAAAAAAAAAATAGGTGGGAGCGATCAGGTGACCTAGCTTTTTTTTGTTATGAAAATCTACAGTTTTATTCCGAAATTCATGAAATTGTCCACACTTGACCTTTAAAACCAGAGGAAGGTCCTGTCTTGAAATTTTGAAAGCCTGGTAAACAACGCCCGGGACTTCAGATAGTAATAAATAAAAAAAACGGGCTTTGCTTTAGGCACGTTTGGTGGTGAGATCTGAATAGCCAGGTACTCCCCCATATGGATCTGTAATCAACTGGAGGATCGATTTATTGAAGGATACATGTTTAATTATATTAAATTCTTCTAAGTAAGCAAGACGTATATTAAAAAGAAGACTTGATTTAACAATGCCGATTTAATCAAGCAAAAGGGAGGCGAATAAAGCATTTATATAAATTTATTTATATTTATATAAAATCCACGGCACGGTAACTAGGTAGGTACTTTTCTGAATTAACTGCGTAGGTTCTTTTATGTTTCGAATGTTGGCAATGGCAATTTGACGTTTCCGCAAAGACGAAAATTCATCACATTGCCTCAATTTTCGCGTGATTGTGTTCTGTTTTGTTCTAATATCGTTCGAATTGTTAGAGAATTTCAAGATGAGTGAAATTACAGTAAAAACCGCTGATTTTGTCAACGTTAATATTTCCAATTCTAGCAAGCCTGATGCTGTATGCGCCGAGAGAAGGTTTCAGAAAGGACTGACGATTTTGGATTTTAAGGTTAAAAAATAGATTTGATTTAATTTTTATATAAATATTATTTTTGATTGCATTTAGACAAATCTCTTGCCGTAGTTAATTATTTGGGTTTTAAGCCCTCAATCTCCTATCATTTTTTCGTGACAAATAAGTTTAAAATTATCTTCAATTATATTATTACAAAACCTAATCTAAATCTTTCATTCAAATTTTATTAGATTGAGATAAGTTGTTATGATTTTAGTTCAATTTATTCTTATTTTTATGTGTTTAGTTTGATTAATCTCACAGACTTGTCACATGGATTGCATGTAGGTATTCCACCATACTAATTATAAGTGTGTACTAAATAAAAATGTTACTTTATTTCAATATTGCAAACCTCACATTCTTCCGAAGTTAAAGAATCGGTCACATTTTTTTTGTAAGCTCGCAATTTTTGGTAAAGTTGCCGAATTCCTGTGCATGCACGCAATAAAAAAAAACTTGTATTCAACTTAATTACTATTGGAAACATCTATTTAAATCGAGGGAAATGGACACATATATACAAAATAGGTTATTAGGTTCGTAGTTTGGGTTATTTAAGTAATTTATTCGTATTTCATAACCTTCAAACTTATTTTGATTGAGATTTATTGGATTTTTAATGCATCTATTACCATCCCCCCCCTCCGATAAATAGTTGTTTCTTGTAACCACTGTTATCTTTAAATTTTTTGCATAATAACTGGAAATGAAACGGATATTTGGTAACTATCCGGTATCCAGCCTAAATTTAATATCCAGCCGGATACCGGAAAATAAACGAGTATCCGTTTATTTTTAATAAACGAGGATACCGGATTTGAAAAAAAAAGGATATATAAACTTTATTTATTGTTAGAGGCACTTTATTTATAGTTAGAGGCACTTTATTTAATTCACATAAAGAGAATCAGCAAATTTTATTACCGAACAAAGAAAATTAAAATTCGAACCGCACTAAGGGCAAATTATGATGAATAAATACCAATTTCTTTGCGTTAAGAGGCAACAAACGGTTTCGCTTGTCTTCGTATACAAGGCCAGCTTCCAAAAAAAGTATTTCGCTGAATACACTGCTGCAGGGCCCTGAAAGAATTTTTTTAGCAAGCTTTGTTAAGTTTGGGTATTGTATAGCATTAGCTGACCCCCAAATGTAAAGAACACGATCGCGACGGTTTGTTCGTCTTTCCGTTGGATTTATCAGGAAACCGGCTCGTTTTTTATTAGGAACACCGTCACCATAGTATTAAAGTTCTTTTCCGAAAACTTTCATGGGTGTTTACAGGATTTCACAAGTGCAAATTATCAGTTCGTCCTGTTAAATAACAGAGTATCGGAATAAAATGTTTTTTTTTTTTTTTAGACATTAACTTGTTAGTAACTGTAGGAATAAATTATTAGTAATCAAATTTTGAACGTATATAACGTTATTATAATGTTTTTTCTTTACAACGTGATGATTTTTTATCGAGGCAAATTGATAAAACACCATGAAATGGATGTTTTATTAAGAAGACATGTCATTTTTTCGATTTCTCTCCGTGTATTGTACTTCAATACCAGTTACACCTATTTACCTAACCATAACATTCAATAGATGAATCGATCGTTCAGCGACAAATTCCATTAAGTAATTAAAAACAAGAAAAGAGAGAAGCTATTTGGTACATAACTGCCCTTTTTCCTTCCCCACATGAGAAATTTTTACATTACTATAATGAATAAATAGTAAATTTATGATTGTCACTTTTTATATCAAAATATTTCCATATAGGCGATCTTTTGTTTATCGAAGACATTTTCCTTCAGTAATTGAATCTCTTTGAATTTATAGAAAGAAACACTAATAAAATCACCTCAAACTCAAAATACAACAACACGTTTTTTCGTAACCTCAAATGATCGTGTCTGCAATCAATTCAATAAGGCAACGAAACACTAGCTTCACTCATAAACGAAAGGGCCCGAACTCACCCGAGTCCACCCGGTCGTTCGTGCGGTTTGCTCGTGTAACGAGTCGCCAATCGGCTAAGTCCTGCCGGCCGGATGTCCGGTATCCGGCAAAACATATATGTTTCATCTCTAATAATAACCTCTTGTGAGCCAACATATCATTTCTCTGAATATAAATAGCTACTCTGGGGAAACTGCTTTTGGTAGATTATGTACTGTATTTATAAATACTTAAACACTTTTTTCATTTACAAAAACATAATTATGCAAAAAACAAATAAGTTATCACGGAGATAGAATCGGCTTCCGCGTGTTTTTAAATTAGTGTCCAAGAAGTTAAGCGTGCAGCAGAATTCGGCAACTTTACCCATTTACAAAAATAAATTAATTGAATTCAAAAAACTTGAATCCCTGTATGTAAGCATACACTTATAGGGATGCGTGGGATTGCACTAACCTCCCCACATGAAATAAAAATATTCTGAGAAATAAAGTTTTTATCTCAATTTTTGTTACAATTAATTTATTTGTTTCAGATGAAATTAGAATTAGTAACAGGTGGGTCCGCCGCCACCATGAGACTAGAACTCTATGATGCCCAGAACAAGTTAGTCTGCGAACTCTCCAACAATGAAGCCCTCTTGGGTTCGTACCCAGTGGACGATGGAATGAGGGTCCATGTCATAGATAAATTCCTGATGCTGTATGAGTTCACCGATACATCCAATACCGAGAAGTACACCCTGTCTGAAGAGGAATACAATAAGAAGTCCGACACTGTCAGGGCTTTCTTGCAAAGGAACAAATTAGGAAAATATAATGAAGAAGAGATGAAACAATTGAAGCTACAGCAGGAGGCAGAGGAACAAGAAGAAAGAAGGTAGTTATTTTATTACATTGTTCCATTTCCATGACATATTCCGGTAAATAAAATAATAGGAAAGTAGGGACACGCTTAAAGTGCACATTTCGTTTTAATAACACTTATGCCTTGTTCTGACTGGGAGAGTATTTTAGTCGAGTAGCTAATATATTAGTAACTAAACTTGTCCGAACAACACAATTTTAGTAGGCTAGTCAGCTTTTTAGTAGGTTTAATCCATTTGGTTCTTTTTTCGGCGAGTAGAGTCTCCCTCCACACGTCCCTGCGCACTGACATGCACAGTTCATTCGTAGACGCGGACTATGTAAAATGACGCGCAATATGTCGTCCCGTTGGAGTGAAAATTCTACTCTAAAATTCTTTATTTTTGCGACTATTAATCTATTTTCGTGTCCATAAATAATCATTACAATCAGCTTAATTAGCATATTTACTTTATTGCGTTGCAGCCCGTTATGTCGCGACGCGTCGCTTACTAATGAACTCTACTTGACAGCAGTGCGAACACTTTTTGGTGAGTCCAGTAGCGAGTTACTCGCCACTCGACTTACTACTTGCCAGGTCAGAACAAGGCATTAGCATTAGTTAGATAATAATAATATTTCAGTTTCCGGAAAAAATTGCATTTTGGTAATTATTTCGCTAAAAAATAATTTGACGTTTTTTCTTCATGCCATGTTTTGACTTAATAAAGTGTTTTTAAAATAAAATGTGTATATAATAGTGTGTTCCTACTTTCTGTATGTTTATCCTTATTCCTGCCGACTATGTATTGACCTCAATTTGAGTGCTTTATCTGATATATATTGTGCACTTGAAGTGATATAACACAAAACTGCGCTTTAAAAATATTACATTATTATTATATTATAATAGGGTCAGTAAATTATTATAATTACCTAGTAAATTATGCAAAAAAAAAATTAAGACTGGTCAGTGGCTGTGTTGGCATTGCATGTCCCAACCAGGCATCATATGTTTAATTCCTTGGCTGGCTAATTCCTCCATAATGACACAAGCAACATTTTCCGCTTACTGTTGTGATAGTTGGAGATTTTCAAATATTGTCGGGTTATTAAAAAAAACCTTGGAAATGAGGGTCAATAAACACGAAGGGGAACAAAATATGGTAGACTTTTAAATTTTGTGTTTTATTTTGAAAATATACATGCATACTTAAACTTCATTGGCAATATTTGACAAACTACTTAAAAGTAGTTTATTGGGACGTTTTCTCTGTTTCTTGTATTATGTTTTATTTGATATATATGTATTATTATTTGTTTTAAATGTTTCTTTTTAAAAAAATATATATATAAAATATTCTCTAATTAGATTTTTAGGGCTCATTACACAAATATATAAATGGTGCTGTATAAATCGGTATTAGATAGATTCAATTCGGTAATCTTTCAGAGTAGCTGGACACGCTTAACCTGTCATCTGTCGCTCGGACGCCGGCGTCCGGGAGTATATGTATTTTGAATGCGATTTTAACCCTTATGTATAAAGAAACTGTACAACGACAAGGTCAAAATCGCTTGCGCCAATATCATTCCAGATTTTGGTTTTAATTTCACTAATGTAGCTTCTTGGAATGCTTTGATATTAATTTTTTATGGTACACGTCCATGAAAGCCAGATTTCTTCCGATATGCATACAAAATATGTTAATACATAATATTGTATTAAAATAACACTTTGATTCAACTTAATTACTATAAAAGACTACTATTGACTCGGAGGGAGATGGTAAAAGATGCATTAAAGTTCCATTTTTTTTCAACCGAAGTTTCAAAATTTCATGTTTTGAAAGTTTTAGACCATTTACGTTTTTAGATTTTCACGGCCAAAAGCATTTTCGTTGTTTGTTTTTGGGGTGTTATGCCGTGTTGTGCTACCTCCTTCTGATCTGCCGGATCTGCCCTGATGATGGACACTGCAACGCTGTCCGAAACGTCGGCTAAAGAAGGAGGTAGCACAACACGGCATAACACCCCAAAAACAAACAACGAAAAAGTTTTAGACCATGTTTTTTTTTATTTGACCTATTCGTATTAAACTTGTCAAGCAAATCTGAAATTTTACTATACTATAATTAAAACGCAATTAGTCAGTTGTTTAATATCATCATTCAAAATGTTTTGGCGCAAATCCAAAATCGGTCCCTGACCCTGCTCTGAGTATTGGATGAACGTTTCTTTTAACAATCGTCCGGTGTCAAACTTATCCCTCTTTTTTTGTCCAATGCATTTCATTATCATTGTAACATTTGTAAATTCAATTTTTATAAGAACAACTACTCTTTTTATAACTTTTGAAGGCTATTCCCAATAATGTAATATATCATTGAAGAAGAAGATAACACTAATAATCTAAATGAATATATGAAAATGAACAAGACCCAGAAAAATAAAAGGTAACGGTCGCAACTGGGACTCGAACCCAGAACCTCTCGTCTTACCGGGACGCCTTCACCATTTCGGCTACTGCCACCATTTATTTCAACGTCATATTTGTCATTCTCATATTTAAAATTTCAAAATTAACAATATTATCTTCGACAATATTTTTTTTTTTTAAATATTTGTATAATTATTCATTTCATTTTTCTATCTTTATTACACGCGTAATTGTCCCCTTTAACCCTTTCTTGCCGGTGCTGAGTACTAATTTGATATACATATCTAAAATTATCTTAATATCTTAGCAAATACTAGGGTCAAATTTTAGTTATTTTTTTATTACATAGAGTTGATAGTTTAGGTGTTGCATTGACAACTTACAGAGTGTTCGGTAGTGAGCTCCCCGTGCCTTGATGCGTGGTTGTCAGTAATAGCCGGCGGTCTGCCGGCTGCATTGGAAATTTTATGCATGGCCAATGTGTTTCCCTTGTTTTCAGAACTAATATGTACATAATATTTTACTTATGTCCATGTGTCCATATTATGTATTATGAATAAAATGATTTACATAAGTAATAAATGTAAACTATTAATTTTTATCCAACTTAAATATTACAAAATTCTATGCCGGAGGTCAAGGGATGAGAAGAATTAAAAGACAACATATGCAGGCAAACCCCTATTCTATTTGAAAGACTTGTATGTCAGATGTACAGGCAGAGGCTTTTAATTCAAGGTTTTGATGATTTAATAGTTTTATACTGTGGCTAACCAAACACACTTTGCGTCTAGGAACCTGTTATGTTGAATAGGTAATTTATATTAATATTACAAGTGCAGTTTATGCAATTAAAGTATATAATATTATGCAGTGTGTTGTGGTACTTCTGAACCAAGGACATGTACCTTTACATAACCTATTTCTATTATAAAATCCCATTGTGTCTTATTTGTTTTTTCGAATATTTTAAATGGTAGTGATTTGAAACCTAGATTTTTGCTTTTCGTCACCAAAGATATTTAATAATTTTTGAGAAGCAATTTATAAATATATTATGGATTCTTCAAGAGATTTTTGTTATTTGGATATAAAGATATTAACCTACCCTATTAACATAATGCTAATCATCACATCCTTCTATTAAATTAATATAAAACAAATTATTCTCGGAATTTATTTTTGATGACCCTAGGAATACAGGACTTTTTTCTACAACATGTGTATCATGAATTTTGTTTTAAAAAGCCGATAAGGATGATTCATTTCGCTGGCCACATCCCTGAACCAATCATAACTGAGAAAGAAGTTCCTAATTTCAAGAAATCAGTAATATTTCTGCTCACATTTATAGGACTTGAATTCAAGTTGCACGCCAACTACTAAGGCTTTTGTTGCAACAAATTTGAGCTGCGCGAATACCAAGGCTTATGTATTTAATTTAATATGTGACTAGGTTAGTTTTGTTGTCCATTTCAATTTTCTTCAAGGTTCTGCTTTGTCATGGAACCAATTGAGGTGCTTATAAATTTGTTTTGGTTTACAAATATTATTTGGGATTCGATTACATAAATTATCATAAACAATTTTGTCATGATAGTTTCCTTGTGTAAATAAATAGTTCTCCCTTTTAAATATTGTTGTTTATGGCTATCATAATTTTTATATTTTATTTATTTATTTATATTTATATAATACATGTTACATAATTGTGGCATTTACATAAAGTTGATATATTAAATCACCATACTAGGCGGCTGCCTGTATCATGGTGACCAATATAGTATAGTTACATTGTATGAAATATGAAGTCTAGTGTAAACATGGAATTAGTATAAATCATGTTAAATATTGGAAAAATTATAATAAAAAGTAGAAAATAGAAAGGAGAAAAAAAGTACATTAGCATTAGATTATATAAACAGGCTTCTAATTCTATCACATTCACTCATCAAAAAGTCTCCAAGCGTCTTCCTGAAAGTGTGATATTTGGTTATTGTCTTTATTTCAATTGTTAAGTTATTGAAGATTTTTGGAGCAAGAAAGTTAAACTGTGACTGGGCCATTGAGGTTTTTGTTACTGGAATTATATAGTTGCATTGGTTGGAATATCTTGTATTATATTTTGATTCAAAAACATATTTTTTAATAAATTTAAATTTAAAATAGCAAGAAATGAATTTTACATATAGGGATTGTATATTAAGTATTTTAAAGTCTTTGAATAAGTCCTTTGTGGGATGAATGTAATGTACTTTGTAGATAGTCCGTATTATCAATTCTGGCATGTTTGGGGTTTTCATGGGTGCTAAACAGGGTTGAGATGATTTAAATCAGTAATTTAAATCGTGATTAAAATCAAGTGATTTTTTTCAAAAAAATCATGATTTAAATCAATACTTTTTTACTGCAACCAAATCGCCTGCCAGAAGTGCCAAGGGACTTCCCCCGCTTAAAATGCCAAGGGACTTCCCCTGACACGCACACCCGTGCAATGCTAAAACTACTGTTTACACAATTTGGGGATTCCCTGAAATATAAACTCGCAACTGAATGAGTTTTCGCTTGGTCATTCAGTATTGATTAGTGAAAATGTGAAGTGAAGACAAAATGTCAGGAAGAAAAAAGGATGCTGTATGGGTTCATTATATATTTCAACCAATTTACACACAACCTTGACAAATTATATACCTAAACCTTCCTTTGGAACCAACGGTTGGTGAAAACCGCTTGAAAATTCGTTCAGTAGTTTTGAGTTTATCGCGTCAGACAGACACGGCGGAGGACTTTAATTTATAATATGTAGAAATAATTAAAATTAACAACAACAACACTGGTTTTCTTTTTACATAGACCGACTTCAAATAGAGATTATTAATTCAGTTAAAATAGACGAAATATGAAAAAAATCTGATTTAAATCAAATAAATCGGATTTTTTTGATTTTTATTCACCCTGGTGCTAAAGATAGTTGTTATTTCAGGCTGGCATCCCTGATCCCCATCGATTCTCGCTGCGAGGTGAGGGTCCCCAACCAGCCGTGCAGGAGAGCCACCGTCATGTACAACGGCCCCATGGAGAAGGGAGGCATCTGGATCGGAGTCAAGTATGACGAACCGAGGGGCAAGAATGATGGACTGTAAGAATATATATTTAAAAACTACATTTTACCTTTTTCTATATAACTCGCAGCAGGTGGTATAGTGCAATCATTTCAATTTACACGCTACAGCCAGCAAGCTAAAAAAGGTGCTCAGACGCATCTCTTGCCATGTGCACAAAGGGTGTTTTAAATTTATATGAATTGTTGCCATCTTTACGCTCTTCCTCCTTCGTGAACCAATATTTTGGGCAACCTCACAGCGTGCAGATGTACATTTGCAGAAATCTACCTCGATTGATGGACACAGCAAGGCTACCTGGAATAACTGGTATAATATTTCTTATGAGAAATAATTATTAACCTGAAACACTCATCCACACTAAAATAATCTCCCGAGAAAAGATACATGACGCCGACGGGACTCGAACCCGTGTCCTTTTGATTTCCGGTCAAATGCTCTACCACTGAGCTACGTCGGCTTATCTCTTACCTGCCAAATAATTCAATATATACTAGTGTTTCATTCAACAATTACTGCTTATTACATTTTTTCACCTGCAAACAACCAACTTTATTTTATGTGAGAAAGGCATTGTAAGTGCTAAATCTCCCACTAGTTGGCGTCGAGACATATTATGATGTCTACGTTTTAATAATTGTTTCCCTTTGTGCTATGCATAAAAATCTTGTCTTAAACATTAGTTTATCAAATAAAAAAAAATAAGTATAATATTTCGCTGGAAGAATCAAGGAAAGCAGCATTTCAATGTGAAGACGCCTCATAAAGTATGATTTGTTTCCAGAATTGATGGTAAGCGCTACTTCACATGTCCGCCCAAATACGGGGGCTTTGTGAAACCGGCGTACGTGACCATTGGGAACTTCCCGGAGGAGAACTTCCTGGATGATGAGATATGATTCCCTCTGGAGTCATCCACGCCATCGCTTATAATTGTATTAACTTAATAATGCTTTTTGATTGGTTTGCATATTCCCACTTTCTTTACATGTATTAAACAAGATGGTGGCCCGGGGGCAGTGTTGAGATGAAGACTGATTTATATGTTCATTATTTAATTGAAACTCAAAATTTTAACAAATGTTATGATTATTTTATTATATTTATTGTGAAAACTTTAATTGCGCGCTCGTATTTCAAAGTAACTGGGGCGAAGCATCACTTCAGATTATGTTATTTAAGACGGAGAATAAAGTAAAACTTTTATTGTTTATTTAATTTGTAATTTTCGCATAGAGAATACATATCAACTGTGAAGTTGTTGACATCATTTTATATAAGTATTACGGAGTTCTTTCGCTCAGTAAAAATATTTAGTTTGTGGAACTGTAATGTCCACATTTTAAATTAAATTTTGATAGTACTATACAATGTATTCTATGAAAAAGCTTTATTTATCAGTCTCAGAGCAGAGCACATGACATTAAGGAATTGTAAATATTAATTGTCTCCAGGATGTGAAGTGGATCCATATACACATATGGTCTTGTAGAGTTGTTTGGGAGAGCCAGTATCTTATTCCGTGTCTCAAACATACCATGTTGCTAGTTTTTATATTTTGACATTATCCAAAAAACTTAAAAATGTATGCTTGGTCTAGCAGCTAGAACACAAGAAAAATGCTAATAAATATACTAATTTTTCTAATAATCGTATCTCACACATTCCGGTTAATATTAGCTATTTATGTAAAAATTAATAAAAAAAACCATAATGAAATCATGCTTGTATTTTATTTATAAATATAGGACACTGAACTAGCGTTCGTATTCTAATGTACTAGCCACCTCTGAAACATTGCCTGCGATTATATCGAGCCAGGTCTCAGGCGATAATATTATCAAAAACAATAAACCAATTGTTTGCGGAAACATTGGGTAGGGCCACAATGTTTTTGTTTCCGTGGCCGATGGAAAACAAAAAAGATTGTGGCCCTGACACAATGTTTTTGTTATTGTCCGATGTTTTCAAAACATTTGGTCGCTGGAGACCCGACTAACAGATCATATGGGCATCACAGATCACAACATAATGCACGGGACAGACGCCAAGTTCATATCAAAAGATACTTATAACACAATATCTTTTCTACCGACATACTATGTTATAAAAGATTTCTTCCTATGGCAGGAGAGGGGGTCAGTTGAATTCGGAAGCAGGTGTGAAATGCCATTTATTTGTATTGGATCTGTCAACTTGCTTGAGCACGGCGGCTGCTTGTTGAAAATGACCCCCTCTCCTGTTTACGGCAGAGAAGGGGTCACATAACTTTTCAAATATCGCATCTGTAGCGGTTACGGCGAATAATGCCGAATAGCGAAGACCCGAACCGCACTTATAATACATAATCTTTTTACGTGTGGCAGGTCTGTGTGGAATTGTATGGCGAGCGCTATTGTGTTATAAAATGTCTCTAATAATAATAATAATATTGATTTCTTACACAATTACAAGTTTTAATTTAATACATGTAAGAAATAATGTCACATAAATACATTACAAAAAATAGTATATGAATATGTGAAAAAGAAATTTCTAGGAATGTAGCAAATTCAAAAAAAATTGCAGGCAGTGGTGTTGATTTAGTCAATGTGGAGAGACTCTTTCAAGAATAGAAAGAATTTCTCTTTTGAATCTCTCCTCACCGACGTCAAATATCAATCTCGGAGGAGATTTGGTTCAGGAGCAATATACTCCTTCCTACCGGGAGAACCATTGGCAGGTTTGTTCTACAGGCAGGAAGGTAGAATAATCTATGATGACGCTGTCTTAGATAGTCATCTGGAACATAGAGACTCACGCGCTCCAAAATAGCTGAGTTCACAATATCTCCTCGCAGCAGTCTGAATAGGTGGGTGGCGGCATACCCCTCCCTTCTGAGCTGCAGGGAGTGAAGTCCCAGCATGCCCAGAAGAAAGGTAGTCGGGTAGAGCCATGGATAGTGGCCGTACTCCCTCATGTAGAGAAATCTTAGAAACTTTTTTTGAACCTTCTCCAACATGAGGGAGCACCCAACCTCATGAGGATTCCAGATAAGCAAACCACTCTCCAGCCTACTGCGGACCAGGGATAAGTATAAAATTTTCAGAGCACGAGTATCTCAAAAAACTCTGACGGTTCGGATAACGAACCCTAACATTTTTAGGGCCGACTGGCAAATTTCTTCGATATGGGGACGAAATGTTAACTTACTTTCATACATAATCCCAAGATCTTTTATATTTAAAACTCGTTTGAGATTATAACCGAGCATAGTGTACCTGTGGTAGGTGAGACTAAATGCTCTGGTAAAAGTCAGAACTACGCATTTCAAGACATTGAAATGAAGCTGGTTTCGTTGACTCCATTCTGAAATGTTATCAATATCAGCTTGAAGGCGCAGACAGTCCTCAATATTTCTTATTAAAAGAAATAATTTTAGATATGAACTTCGCATTTGTCACCCGCTTAACTCTCAACAATCTCAAAGAATTTGCACAAATGATAATATTATGTAGTAAATTTATTTATATTTTTTAAAACATCTATTTTAATTTTGTTTTCTTTTTCTTATCAACTTTTGGTGGCAATCACACATATGCACATGGACATATATGCATTTCTCTGAATTTAGTACATTATATTAAAAAATTTACAGTAGTTAATTTATTATACAAATCTCAGTTCTATCCAATTGGGATTAGGTTTAGGTGTTAACCTCTCGGGGAGCAAGGCCGTACGAGTACGGTCAGAATAAAAAAGTCTCCAAGGGTGCCTAACGCGTGCCCGAATAAAAAAATACGGCCAGAGTGAAAAAGACTTCAAGGAGTGGCCGTGTGCCTAACGCATGCCCAATGCGATTTATTCATGAAATGTGAAGTGTATTGCAATCAGTTTGCAAGGATGTTTCGATCATTTGAAGCAGTTGACTTATTTACCGATGTTGCTCGCTCACAGGACACAGTTTTGTTCGAAAAAGCTCACTCCCCGAGAGGATAACACCACTAGAGGTACTTATAAATTATATTTATTTAATATTTTATTTATTAATTGTAATACTATTATCGGCCAATCCCTGGTGAGGAAAGTTCAATCCCCAGTCAAACCAAAGAATTATTATATATTTTTAAAGTTTTAATGGAAATTTTAAATGTTTAAAGTCAGCCTTCCGGAGGAAAGTACGGTCCTCAAATAAAACAAAAAAAAACAGATGTACATATTATCATATATGTTCAAATTAATAGACCAGCAAATCGGGGAAAGGGGAACAAACCAAATTGCCAGAGCATGAGCATGGGAGGCGACGTGACCGTCCCCCTTTCTGTGATTTGTCAAGAAATGAATCTGACAGTAATACAGGCAAGTCGTTTCGCAAGATCAGTATTCAGTCCTCGAAAGTAAAATCTGCTCACAAACCTTTTTATAATTGCGCGCAAATTGTTGGCTGGTGAAAAACTTAATTACAAATCCCAAATCGGATATTGAATATTTTGTTACACTTATTTAGTTGCGACATTTTTCGAATGTGTTTTAATTTACCCACTTCACTCAATTTTAGCGTCGCTACGCCAGACGGCTCGTTTAAAAATGAACATTCAGATTCTACGCAGAAAAGTCCAACAATGGACTGCACTGCAAATCTCTGCATTACTTTAGTGAACTTTACTTTTCTGGGTCTGGTTATTTCAATGTGCACTCTACGGTGGTCAATGCACGACTGATGTCGTAGTTTATTCAAAGCATTTTTGAACCCTCTTACGGCCGCTGTTCCTAACTTTTAAATCGATTCATCTGAGGCTGCGATCAGCCAAGCATTTTGTAGGGTAGCGCTCGATTTATGTTGTTCCCAAACATCTTATGTTATCTGGCCTCGCCCGCTCTCATAGACAATAAAATGACATCAAAGTAAGAACTTTCGAAGTTGAATTAATATTATAGAGTTAATTGTTGTATTTATTATTAATACACGTAATTCATTTAAAATATTTTTATCCATAAACTGACATTTTATATTTTTTAAACAATCGTATATAAAATAAAGTGTCAGCTTGACCGTAGGTACTGGACTTGACACTTAGCTTGGCGAATATTCGAAAACGACATAGTTTTTCGCATAAATTAACCGTTTTTCGTCTCTGCTCCGCACGCATCCGAACTTCTCAATCCATATTAATTAAAATGATAATTGATAAACGCAATATAACAGAAGTGAAATGAGCGCGAAACTGTGTCTTCTGTCAAAGTGATATTTCATTGACCATTGTGTTCGCGGTATTTTTTCTACTCTGTTGACACTTTTAAGAACTAATCCAAAACTGAGGCGGCCGGAACGAGTTTAATCCACTAGTCCGGCTTCCTTAGGTTAAGATAAATGCTTAAGCAATACTCGTGTGTTGGAAAAAGCGTAGTTGTGCAATAATCAATTACTAATGCAAAATTTTGGCTTAGTAATTGATTAGTAGGATTGGGAACAGCGGCCGTTAGTGCCAAAAATATAGTCACATGGTTTGCTTCCAGCTCGTCATGTTCGGGCAAGTCTTATCAATTGGCTTGTCCATGTGTAGTATAGTTAAAAAAACTTCATTTTTTATGGGTTGATTTTTTTATTGTTCAATTTAAAAATATACATACCTACAATTTAAAAATTACACTTAAACTTAATCCATATTATAATATCTAGAATTTTCTTCTCTTCAAAATGTCAGGTTTCCAGTTGATAGGGTGACTTTCTTCAGAAGCAGTGTCGTCCTCTTTGTATATTTTAATAGTCTTGTCGGCTTCAGTCGTAATGAGGCGGGTTCCAGAATGATCGAAGGTCATGGAGAAGATGCCAGCTTCCGAGTCCATAGAGCCCGGTTGAACTGCAGCCTGGAAGGTATTTCATTAAGTAAATAAATAGTCAAAATATCAAAAAAGAAAGGGAGAGGACAACCAAGACAACAAATGTTTTGCAAATAACATAGAAATTATAAGATACGTTTTTAGATTTTCACGGCTAAAAGCATTTTCGTTGTTTGTTTTTGGGGTGTTATGCCGTGTTGTGCTACCTCCTTCTTTAGCCGACGTTTCGGACAGCGTTGCAGTGTCCATCATCAGGGCAGATCCGTCGATGACATCGACGGATCTGCCGGATCTGCCCTGATGATGGACACTGCAACGCTGTCCGAAACGTCGGCTAAAGAAGGAGGTAGCACAACACGGCATAACACCCCAAAAACAAACAACGAAAATAGAAATTATAAGTCGACGTTCCCGAAGAACAATGTCGAATCTGCTAAATATTTAAAATCATTCTCTGTTGGTTTATTTCTTGACTTATTTTGTTGATTTAAAAGTCTGTATTTTTGGAATTTAGAATGGAATTCCAAATATCAAAATAACTCTATTTTTCTTGATCTCAGAAACTGTAAAGATGCAGAAACGAAATTTTAAATATGTCTATTGCAAAACTACAAAATGGCACTTCCGACGTTGTTCTTTGGGACCGTCAAAATATTTTTGCAAATAGAAATAAAAATAAATTAATGACAGTGATAAGAGACATTGAAGTGGATTATCTCAGAAATTAGATTAAGATTATCTTTTGTGAACTGGTCTACTTGTATCTTCAGGCCCCTCCATATTGCAAGGGAATGTTAGATTTATAATAAATATTTTATTTATGGCACAATTATAAATCCATTTTTATGCACATTTTGAGGAGAAACGAAAGTGTCTTAACTTAAGAATGGAAAGAAACACCGATTCATCTGAGGTAACAATGTTCCATTTCATGCGAAGAAGGCTCAGATACAGATAGTGGAACCAGAAAACATCTAATAACAACCCTTGTGACTGGGCCAAGGTGAAACATGGGAGATAGCACAGTAGGTCAAGTAGCACAGTAGGGCTTGAGTGCTTTACACATAGGGGTTGGAGTCCTACAGTACCTTGCAGTGTTGAAGAACCGTGCCTATGAACGGTGTGAAGTTTTGATTTTACATCTAAGTTAGTTAAAGACAAAAATAAAAATTTAACTTTATCAAGTATGGTATTGTCTACGTGTTGGCTTTAACAAAAAAAACTTTTCTAAAAAGTTTCCTGCCGGCCTCTATGGGTTAAGTGAGCTCTGCAAACTGCCTTCGTATCAATAATAACAATAATGATGATAATAACTGATATTTTTACTGACTTCAAAACGGGTAAAAAAAATCATGGAGAATAAATAATATTTGGCGAACAAAATGTTTTGTGATTGGGTCATCATTTAGATTTTAAATGGTATAATTAGAATCAAGTATGTATGCAAATACCTGCATCCTTTGGAAATTATATCCGGTAGTCCAATCCCACATGTAGAGACTTCCGTTATCGCCCCCGCTGCACAGCACTCCATTGGCGTTCACGGCCAGACAGTTGACTATGGCGTTGTGGCCAGACAGGTTCTGGATGAACTGTCCCTCGGGGCACTTCCACTGCTTGATGTTGTCGGGAGAAGCCGATGCGAAGGTGTAGAGGTTAGGATGGGTGGCGAGCGCTCTCACTGACTTCTTGTGGTTTGTGAGGGTGCAGACTGACTTCCCAGCGGCCAGATCCCACAGACGGATTGTGGAGTCGTGCGATCCGGTTATTACCTGAAATAAGAACAAATTAACATTATTTGTTTTTTTAATTACATAAAAAGTCCTACTGAATTCACTTTCTTCATTATGTGCCAAACTGAGATTAACCCTTTGATAACAGGTAATGAGCAGAGACCGGAGACAACTGTGTATCTTCGCTAAGAAATCTGATTATAACCGATTTGAATATTTTTCTATGAAGGTAGTGGGTTTGAACCCTGCAAGCGCAAATAAATTAAAAATTTGTGTGATTTTACAATTATTAATTAATTAAAAATAATGTATAGTATATTTGCGGCACATTCCAGAGTGGAAGATACTCTCAGTATCCCCTTGGTGTAAGACCACCATTCAGAATTGAAACGTTACTTGAAATGGCTTTAGCCGTGTTCGGTGACCAGATCTGAATAGCCAGGTTCTTCCCCACTTCCCCTCCTTCCTCTTACCCATCTCCTTCCCCTCGCCACCCTCCCCTCAACACTATTCCAGCCTCACAACAAACCCCAACTGGGGATGCCATAGTCTCACTGGCTCCAGACGGGAGCAGTTGGAATTCTTGTGCGGTATTCATAAAAAAACATTTGGTTAAAATTTTAACAGGATAAAATTGGTGATTGTTAGTACCAGGAATCGCCTTGGAATATAATAATCATAAAATATAGTGTATTTAAGGGTGCGTAATCTCCAACATGGCGTTAGACCAGCGCTCACACAGGTTTGGGATTTCATTAGCGGGCAGAACTACTATTGGGTGTTCTTTGTAGTTCAGGATTTATGAGGTGAGCTGTGAGGACCTTAATCCCCTTTCACACTATGTTATAGAAATGTGTCGGCAATGATTAGGAGTGAAATTGTTAATACATATGTATATAAAGAATTTAGCATACCTGTGGGTCAGTGGCTTGGCAGACGATAGAAGCCACGGTGTTGGTGTGGCCAGTGAGCGTGTGCACGTTGGCCTTGGTGCGCATGTCCCAGACGCGCGCTGTGGAGTCGCGGCCGGCTGTGAGCAGCACGTCAATAGTGGGGTGCAGAGCCAGCGCATACACGGCTGACAGGTGGCCGTGGTAGTGGCGGATCACGCGGTTGTACTCCAGGTCCCAACACTTCACCTGCCGGTCCTCGCCGCAGCTGAACAAGTACGGGTGGCGGGTCGACACTTCCAATCCTGGAATTGATATAGGATATTATATCATGCAGCTCCCAAATACTAGTGTGGTGGACATAGAACCAAAGCCAGATGACATGATGAACAGACAGTAGAAGTTCAGACTGAAGAAGAGGTGGATAGACTGTGAGGAAAAGGATTGGAGGGGAATAGCTACGAGATAAATAGATAATATAGTTAAAAGTGCTCGTGAACGGTCCAGACACCAAAGGAACCGGGTGCCTATTTAACACTCTTCAAGCGGGCGAAAACAAGAAACGCATTCTATAAAATGGAATTTTTTATAAAACGATATATCTTTGAAAATAATATATGTAGTATGTTTTCAACAAACCACAACTATAAGCCCATTCGTTCACGGAGCTACTTACAAGCGACTCAAGCTTCATGCGCACAGCACATGCACCGCTCGTGAGTACCCGCCATACTATTTTGCTGATGTTCGTACACAATGCTACGCGAATCGTATGGTAAATAGTATGGCAGGTATTCACGAGCCGCATGGATGTTACGCGCATGAAGCTCAAGTCTCTTGTAAGTAGCTCCGTGAACGAATGGGCTAAGAGTATTGTCCAAAATTATAGCCTACTTTGTAATAGGATTCCACAAACAAAAGTTAAAATCAGTGTTGGGCCATTTTGTTGCGAATTTATGTGTAAAAAATGTATGTATTTTATTACAAAAAAAAAAAAAAAAATTCCCTATGGTACAAATCATTACAAAAAAAAAATTATTTGGGCATCTCCAATGCCAAAGCGTAAGTTTCCTTTTTATAAAATATTAGCTGATACCCGGCATGCGTTGAAATGCCAATTAAATAAATTGTTTCTCCCTTCGTGTCATTTCCCATTCATCCCCATTCCCCTTCCGACTCCTCTTCCCCTCCCGCGTCCCCTTTTCACCTTCCCGCATTCCCTCTGCCCCGCTCACCCCTTTCTCGCAAACCTCCCAATCAGGCATTCCGCTTCCACCTTCTTCGCATTCCCCTCTCCCTCCTCCCACGAAGCCCCCCTTCTTAATTCCCCAACCGACCCTCCCGCATATCCCTCCCCCCAGCCTTTTTTCCCTGCCGCCTAAATCCATAAAATACACCCATTTTTTCAACAACTTGCTTGACCTATTTAATTTTTTAATGCAAATTTCATAATGCAAGAACTCACCAGTATATATAAACAAGTATTCACGGGCATGTTCACAACAATTATAAAAATATTTGACAGCAATGCCTTACCAGGCATTCAAGTAGAACCGGTGCAAAAGGTAGAACTACCCTTCCCGAAGTAAGTTAATATGGATAGAAACTCACTGTGGGAGCTAGTAGGACTACTAACAGGACACTGCCACAGGCACCCCGAGCTATAGGAAATGTGGAATCTGGAGACAAAGCCAAACCATTGAACTTTATTAAAGGGACCGGCAGGAGAGCAAAGTAAACATTGCAGATAGCAGATGGCACAATAGGTCTATTTTATTTATTTTTTTAAAAAGAAAGACAAACATTCCCGGGTTAAGAATAACTCAACAACATTTGAAAATCTCCTGCTACCACCACACTAAGCGGAAGATGTTGCTTGTGTTGTGATGGGGGACTTAGCCAGTCGAGGAATCGAACACGGAACGCCTGGGTGGGACTCAAACGCGATGCTCACTCAACCACTGTCTATAACTATAATACATACCTCTGACTGTGCTGACGTGTCCAGTCAGTGAAACCTTTAATTTTCCACTGGCAATGTCCCAAATCTTAATCAGACGATCCGCAGCACCTGAACAGAAATACATTCACAATTATTATTAAACAATATAATTTCTACAATGAAGAAGTGGACACCAAACAAACATGTTGATTGTGTATCAATCAATGATGTGGATGCTGTTTGGAGTGTCTTTTTAGGGAAAGGAGAGGAAGTTTTGGGGAGGAAAAAGGTAAGAGGGGTGGGTAGGAATCTGTGGGTCAATGTGTTCAGGGGTGACAAACATATGAATCCATCCCTGCCACGCAGTAGGTGAAAGCATCCGCCGCCAACACTTAGACAAAATTCCATGAACCCGGGCACCCTTGCTAAGACATCCAAATGTAGCGAACCATTTGGGGTGACCTACGGCAGGGGTGTTGGTTATCCAATAAATGGTTCCCGAGGCGGTGGTACCTATACCTTTTAAAAATCTTCTAAAAAATTATACAATTTTCTTTGTGAGTGCCTACCCCTACAATGGTTTTAATTCTACATTTGAAATGTGCGTATTTATATGGCTTACCGAGTGATTTTCGCGGGTTGGGTAAGGTTAATTTTATAAGATTTTGAGACAGAAGAATAATATTTGCCACTCACCAGTTGCGAACCATTCATTTCCCGGCTATACATGTTAGTGTAATACATGTTAGCTGTCAATTGTTTTAATTCTATATTTGAAATGTGCGTTTATATGGCCAATACATGTTAGCTGACAATTGTTTTAATTCTATATTTAAAATGTGCGTATATATGGCCAATACATGTTAGCTGACAATTGTTTTAATTCTATATTTGAAATGTGCGTTTATATGGCCAATACATGTTAGCTGTCAATTGTTTTAATTCTATATTTAAAATGTGCATATATATGGCCAATACATGTTAGCTGACAATTGTTTTAATTCTATATTTGAAATGTGCGTCTATATGGCCAATACATGTTAGCTGTCAATTGTTTTAATTCTATATTTAAAATGTGCGTATATATGTCCAATACATGTTAGCTGACAATTGTTTTAATTCTATATTTGAAATGTGCGTATATATGGCTTACCGATTGATTTTTCGCAGGTTGGGTAAGGTTAATTTTATAAGATTTTGAGATGGAAGAATAATATTTGCCACTCACCAGTTGCGAACCATTCGTTTCCCGGCTCAACTGTACAGCAGCGCACCCACCCCAAGTGGCCAGATATGACCCTGTACAGTTTCCAGGGGGCATGCCAGCGGGGCCGCGGCATGGTGGGGGCCTTGCGGGGCACCAGGGCTGCGCTGGTGGTGGAGGCACCCGACAGGGCGGAGGCAGAGTAGGGCACCACTGCGCCTTCTGATCCTAGGGCCACCGAATCACCTGGCTCTGGAAATAAACAAGGTACTACCATTTTAATAATGTTCATGTGTGCTGGTTTGTTCTAGTGAAACGACACATCTTCAATCTGTGATAATAATGTAATGTAAGTATTCTGTGCTGCCAGGGGAATTGCTAATGTTGCTAAACAATGAGAAAAAAAACAGTTTGTATATTGCACTATCGCCTTGTTAATTCGTTCTCATTTTTTGTGCCTGCATGTAAACTAAGTAATTCATGCGTATTTAGATTGAAACAAAATTTCGAAAATATCAAATTCATACAAAAGTAAGCGGAGTACAATACATTTACCCAAGAAACAACTAATAACGTTAGTATAGATAGTAAAATATGCACTACAATTCTATTCAATCAAAATTCATAATTTCCCGTGTAAAACAATCCCTTTACTGGCATCTTTTTTTTATAAATTTGACTTATGCGAAGTTTTGTTTCAATCTAAATAAGAATTACTTAGTTTACCTAAATTAAGAACCTAATAACCTAGTTTGTGCATGTAAATAGTTTTTCTTGTAGTAATTGTTGAAATGAAGTGTAATTTCCATAATTTGTGCCTAAAAGTGCGGCGGTTAAAGGAATAATTACCAAAAATATCATTTATAATGTACCTGAGTGTGTGCCGGGAGGTGACGGATCGTTTCTTGCTTCCAAGGCTTCCCTCTGCTTTATGGCTTGAGATTGCTTTACTCTGTCAAACACCAATGAATAAGAGTCCCAAGCTTTTATCGCTTTTTTCATCTTTTCCCTGCAAAATAAATCGACACAATCATTCTTAATATGTTCAAAATTAAAACTAAAGAGCAAGTGTAAATTTGGAGGTTAGCTTACGCTTTTTCATCTACCGGCGCCAACATATTTTGATTGGAGAGGAACATGTCATGCGATCTTTTGAGGGATCTAAAGACCAGGGTGTGGACAGAATGCCGCTGGACATCTTCAGTCATTTTTATTTGGAATATTTGAGCGTTCACAATACGTCAAAGTGTCAAATATCTTTTTTTTGTAAACAATTTTTGAGTTCTATTGGTTTGGTGATTGGTCTATGCATAAATTTTCTATGTTCTGTGGTTTTATGACTTCTCTTATATTGTCTATGAATGGTTTGTGGCTAAATTGAAGTGATGTGCATGATCGAACTTTCGGTTGGGAAATGATCGAATATATATAATATTAATGTAACTCCGTTTCACAAAGAACAACTCGTCGTAATATTCGACTGCTGGCCAGAACACGACCACGAAACGAAGGTGCCGAATACTGCCGAATGAAATCTTCAAGTGAACCGATCCAACAATGTTGGATATTTTCATTCGGCATCCTTCACTCGCGCGCGAAAGAGAGCAAAGTGAAACGTCTGAACACGGAGTTTTACTGAAATCTCAATCAGTTTGTCCAAGTTTGTCTCGCGTCCTGTACTGGAAGGACGCTATCACGTCGCACGCAAGACGTCAAAATGGTATTCGTTTGGCTAATTTGTTTGCTTTTGGGAACACGTCTCATAGAAATTGTTGGGTTTCCCTTATTATCCATGTGTTATATATATGTTTTAATATATGTAAGATTATTAATTTGTAGGTAAATGTTCGTAATAAAAAAAGTAAAATCAAATTGTGTTATGTCATAAAAAATAAAAAGGTTTATAATACGAAACAATACTGTTTTTTTTTTAAATTTTTTTTATTTATTTAATTGTGTCAACAAAATTGCGTAAAAATCGATGCATCTGACATGTTTTTCCTTAAAATTCGAGGCCGGACCGCGCTGGAAATCAAACGAATTGCAGCGCGCCTGACCTCGCTCGGCGACGCTGTGGTGGGAATGGACGAGTGAACGCTTATTTCTATAGCGCCGTCTGAACATGGAATGAAACGAAGATGGAACATTAGGCCGAAAAAACATGGCGTAAACCTTCACTCGAGTGAACTGTCTGATTCCACCTTCACGAACGACGCTTCATTTGGCCAGCCTCGAGACTCGTCGGCTCTTTCCGCCCAGCTGCCAAAATTCTGTGCGGTATATTAGTAGGTAGGTATAGTCCAGTATTCTAAATGATGATGAATTTTTAATTTGTAATATACTTATTTATGAAATACATCTAGGATAAAACTATTTATCTTATGCAAATAAATACACTGCAAATAAATTCGTTTAATATCCATACCAACTTATTATTAAAGGTATTATTTAGGAAATTGGTAAATAATGAACAAAAAATGCCGAATACTACACAACTTTTCAAAAACCCGTTGTCATTGGCAACGCAACCAGTCACTCGTAGCGCTTCCGCCCACTGAGGCAACTGAAAACTCTCAACTGCCAACTGTCTTTATATGACAATGTGATGGCCCGCACACTTCACAATCACACAAAACCCCGTTGTCAATGGTAACGCAAGCGGTGACTCGCAACTGACACTGCTCATCGCCGTGGGCGGCCGTTGCTAGTTGCCAACTGTCAGGTGATTGTTCTTCATCTATGGTTAAACAAGCTTTTTGACCAATCAAGACAGAGAAAACAGCCGGTTTTAGTTGGTTTTCAGTTGCCTCAGTGGGCGGAGGCGCGTAAAGGTAGATTCAGACTGGACGACGTACGTACGCATCGCTACGCCAAACAATGCTTAGCAACCCATACATTTTCTATGAAAATGGCCACAGACATCGCACGTCGCGATGCGTGTGGCCAATGTGATTCTAAAACATAATTTTTCATTGAAAATCTATGGTTGCTAAGTAGCCCAGATATTGTAGCGATGCATACGTACGTCGACCCAGTCTGAATCTACCTTAACTCATCGTGTTAGTTGCCGCGGCCGGCCATTGCCAGTTTGCTTGGTTGACGTGGTTGCACCAGTTTTGTTGTCAGTTTTCTAGTTTTTTTTTTTATTTTTTATTCGCTTGTGCCAATATGACAGCGACAAATGACTGAGATGACAGCTGAAGATAATTACTGAACATGTAAAATTGACTTACGCCATGAGAGGAAGTTGTCTGGCATCAACCCGCAGTTTTAGCTTGGTTTCAGTTTCTCCACGAGCGAAGGGCCCGATAGTTACAATAAATAATTCCTTTTTTTTTAAATTCACCCTAAAAAGAGTGCTTTTCATACGCTTCATGTTGCCTTTTTGTCTGTTTAATTATGAGTTGCTTTAGGTGCATTGTGCGCTAATGAGCACGGAGATATTCGTAGGTGGATATTAAAGTATTAACATATATATGTTCAGAGTTCAGAAGAAAACAACAAATAACATTTTTCACAAGTTTCTTTATTAAAACAATTGGTTGCATGAATACCTACGTAGATAATAATATTCACCTTTACAAATAATTAATTAGTGTTGTAGAAACAATCTGAGAATGTTAAAGTAAAATGTGTTTTATTAACAATTAATATGGGTATTACAATAACACCGCAGTAGGAGGGATGGATTCATGCGTCCGTCACTCTTGGACACACTAACACCCAGATTCATACCCAATACCTTTTTTCTTCCCAGAACTTCCTCTTCTTCCCAGGGCCGGCCTTTTGACGCCTGGCGCTATTAAAAACCTCAAGGGCGCTTTATTAGTGTTAGGCACCTTGTCTCCTTGGCAAGTAGGCGTCAGAGCGGACTTTTCCAATTGCACCTGCACAAGACCGGCCCTGCTTCTTCCTTTCCTTACAAAGACACACACCATCGGCAAAGATGACATAGGCCCTGAGGGCAATTATTTTCGTTGGGGCCTCATATGTGGAGAAAAGGTTCTAAAATTCGTGTCCGTTCTACGATAAAGTTTTTAAAAATAATGCACATAAAAAGCTATAAACCCTAGGATTTATAGTTTAGACATTTTCACTAAGCATATTATATAACTTGTGTTGACAAGGGAGTAGGTACCTGCGTCGATACCCGCTGTGAGTATCAAACTCGACTCGTCTAACGCCCATCGTTCACGTAGCTACTTGCAAGCGACGCTACCGCTACCTGTCATACGATTTTGCTAGTGCAGACCCTAGCGGCGATTTCAAACACTAATAATAGTATAGAAAATACAGACGAGCGGCGATCGCGTCGCTTGGACGTAGCACCATGGAAGAACGGCGTAAGGCGCTCCGCTGTAGAGGCAACTGAAACCAAACTAAAACCGGCTGGTTTCTATGGCTTGATTGGTCAAAAAGCTTGTTTAACCATAAACGAATAACAATTAGCTGGCAGCAGCCATTAGCTATGCGAGTCGCGAGTCGCCGCTTGCGTTACCATTGACAACGGGTTTTTGAGTGATTGTGAAGTGTGCGGGCCATCACATTGTCATACAAAGAGACAGTTGCCAGTTGACAGTTTTCAGTTGCCTCAGTGAGCGGATCACCTAACTGTCAGTCGAGGATCCTAACCGTTACCACCCCCCCAATACCTCAATAACCATTAGATAACAGAACATTTACATTCCACCATTCGATCACCACAACACGGGCTTGTGCCTAGCACGGTGGTCGAAAAATCCTACAAATTTTGTAGGTAATTATAATTAACCATGCAATGAATAAGGAAAAATTAAAAAAAATATATACCTGAACACTTAAGAGGCTAGACTTTGAACCACACGCGGAACACCCGCGTCTGTCATTCTGTCCCGCTCACAATAAGCTCACGCACACTTACAATACATCCGAATGCGAAATGTGCGAATGAGACAACGCTCAAATTTACCTACAGAAATCGCTCGAAAAGGGTTTATGGAGAATACACTTTTCTACACCAAAACTTTCACAAAATTGAAATTTAAAAAAAAAATTATTTTTTAGAAAAAAGAAGCTACGTCGGTAGCTTTTTATAATTTTATAATTCTTTATGAGAGTTGATTTAGCAGCACTTTTTCCTTAAATAATATTTTTTGATAAATCGTACATCTTTGACAGTTAATGTCTCCGTTAATACGAAACGCATCGAAAATTCTAAAACATACCGACATAGTTTTAACCCTCTAGAAGGCAGTATAAAAAAAAAATATTCATTTTGTGCAATTTTAGATGTAGAAAAGTGTTTTTTCCCGGGCGTCCTTTTTGTATGGGCCGAAAAGCGAAGTCTATCATCTTAAATCATTTAATCATTCGCCTTTTGGGCGGTCGGTCTTTTGTCTTCCAGATGGAAGACTTTCAGAAATTGAGTCTGCCTAACAAATGCACGGAGAATGGAATGGTAGGTATTGTATTAGCTAGATACAATGAATGTCTCATAAATTATCAAATTTCATCACGCATTATTTTATTTAAAATATCACACAGCAAAAAAAAATTAATGACAGTGACTTTTTGATATTAATTAAAAATGAAATGGATAAATTTATGAATGTATCAAGATATAATATTGCAGTTGGATGATGACAACACGTTTTATATCAAAGTCATAAATAAGCAATTCAAGATCTTAGATAAAAAATCGTTAATTATTTTAAATCCAATTTCACCTAATATACCTAGTTATAGGTAGATACTTATCCGATGCAGTGAGCGAAATATATTTTTATTAGCTAAGTACATAAAAATCTAGTACTAAACACATTTCATGTTTACGTAGGTAATTATTATTTAACTATAATTAGATCATGTTCATTTGCATTTCGTTCAGTCACAGAGTGAAATAACAAGCAAAATCGTACGCGTTGATAATAAACGTATGTTTATTGAAAGTGAAATAAATTACCCTGCGATATTTACAGTTTACAGCAACCCGCGTTCGGGTTTTAGATATTGATATTTCCATTGTAGCTGTTGCTGTCGCTCACCCTCCTGGAGTGCGACGGCTTCCTGAGGGTCCCTCCAGGTCTGTGGGGGTACATGTTTAGGGGGGGCATGTTGGGATTCTCTATGCGCGTTGGAGAGGAAACCAGGGGGCGGGATCCTCCCCTCCTCAACGTGCCGAGGTTCTCCAGAGGAAGTTGGTTGACGATACAGTAAGGGTTGATGTCCGGCTCTTGGTAGCATGTTTCCATATCATCCATCTGGTAGCTTTCAATAAGCGGGGCGGGGTCCTCGTATTCGTAGTCCACAAATCCCGAATTATCAAAGCTGGACTTGTCGGGGATTTTCTTTTCGAAGTGGCTGATCTGCATCGGGTAAGGGAATTTCTCGTGCATCGCCGTTTTGTAGTTCATCGCTTCCACAGTCTCGTAATGATTGTCCTCTGGGTACAGATCAGAAGAGACGCAGTCTTGAGGGTAGATGTCCGCTATGAAGTGCTGGGTGCCCCGCGGGGTGAGGGCTGCCCACAGGGCTCTGTTGTCGGGGGGCGTGGGACCCGGAGGATACAGATTGCCGTTGGCCGGGACTACAGGCCGAGCCTTGGCTTGAAGGGGCCCCGCCAGCTCCGAGGTGAGGGGGGCCTGCTTGTTACCGCTGCTCTCGCTGAAATGGAATGTGTATGTCCTGTCAGAAACAGACAAACGGGACGCACATTTAGTCATGCAATAACAAAACAGAAAAAAGGTACCTATGAAACTACTTAACGAAATAATTATTAATAATATTTTGCTCTAATATAGGCTTCACGAGTATTTTAAAGATTTGCTTAAACTCCTCAGCCATGATTATAGAATTATCTAAAAGAAGCTGAAACACACTCAATGAAAGAGGGAGGGGTCAGAAGAAATACGTGCGTACAAAAACTGAAAGCAGTGCGGGACTTAGAAAGTGCAGAAATTAAAAACATACAGAGGTAGAGAACACACGTACTCTCGACACTTGAGGAGGAAGAGGGCCAACATGGCGCCCAGGAACAGCACCGCCACACAGGACGTTATGAGCACCAGAAACCACGTGTCGTCGGCTGATGAAGAATCTATAAATATTTTTTCAAATTCAACATTAAAAATTTTATATTTTCACATTTTTTGCAACCTAATGACTAATGACAAATTCATTAGTCATCTTAAAGTACCACTTATTTGTCGACAGTCTTTTATTTTATTATTAATTTGTTACAAACATTTAATTTATAGATGTAGTTAATTACATTTTTTTTATATTTTTTACAAAAAAACTTTTTTTTAAATAGTAAAAATATAAAGAACGATAAAGTTATATACAAAAGAAGATAAAAACAGACTGTAATTAAACCAAAAAATATAATATAATAGTATTCATATGTATGACATCAAAAAATCCCACATAAGCATACATAGTCATTTCGTTGGTATACTAGTGTTTTATTACTCATTTATACATTGTATTCGTAGAAACTTACTAAAATAAAATTCGTATTTACAGAATTACAGTTCAAAAAACAAGTTACAGCAGGTATATATACACATTTGTATCAATATGTGATCCAAGTTTTTATATTATTTGTCGATATGTTTTTAGTGAATTTAAAACTTTTGGTGTATCCCAGTTCTGCAGAGAGGAGCCTCAAGTACAAATGAAATGATTTATAATTTCAAAGAAATGATTATCTTTAATGTCTGCATAAAAAGTAAGCTGGAACAGGCAAATCCTGATAAGAAACTAAGGAATTTTATTTGATTAATTGCTGAATTTGAAATTGAGTAAATTCGGCTAATCGAACAAGAATAAGTAATTCAATTAATATTCGTATATTATATAAAAAAATAAATGGATGAAAAAGGCAAGATATGTTTATAAAGAAAGAAAGAAATAACAATAGAGTAAATGCTGAAGGTTGTGTTTCATCCAATGAGTAGGTACCTTTCGGTTCTCGACCCGTTTCAGTTTTTAAATTTTTTTTTATCAATATCAAGCATAATAACATGCCCGCATTACTTGATCAGCAGTCAAGCATGAAGATCGTCGAAAATTTACCAATCGCCGGGTTCACTTGAAGTGGCAAATGTCAAAATTTAAATCCATCGATTGACGACCGTTTTTTTTTTAAGTAGGCAATTCACCCTAAAAATCACGCTCTATGTCATTAAAGTTAAGAAAGATAGTTAAAATTTTGAGGATAATCTATAAGGGGACAGGACAAATCAAATATTGAAGTCATTCAAGTCTATGAACTTGTGTAGAACTGAAAAAACACGAGATGACAATGTCAAAAAATAACTGCGTTTCAAACAAGTAGGCCTTAGTAATCTCACCGTGATGAGGCAGCTCCACATACTCCACCCCCGGGAAGACGTTCCCCGTGGGTGGCGTGGGGGTGTCGCAGAGCCCCGCGGGCCTGCAGCCGTTGAGGGGGCCCCCGCTGGAGTTGGTGGGGGGCGCGCGCTGCAGGAAGGCCGGCAGGGGGGGCGGAGGCATGCGCAGGATGCTGTCCGGAGGGGGGCCCAGATCCCAGCAATCGCCGGAGCACATCATGCTGACAAATATAACAAATACTTGAGGTATTTCAAACTCCAAAAATATTGACAACAATCTTAGCAAAGAGAATTTTAGTTTTGTTACATTAACTCCTCGCAGGAGGCTATGAGGAATTTTCCCTCTTGACCTTTATCATATTTGTAGATGTTGTGTGGTGGTCATCAAGTATGTATGTAATGAAAAAAAACAATTAATTTTTTAATTTTTAAAATTTTGTTTTATTATTTTATTTTTATTTTTTATTTTTTAAAGAAAGACAAACATTCCGGGGTTACGAATAACCCAACAACATTTGAAAATCTCCTACTACCACCGCACTAAGCGGAAGATGTTAGTGTGGAAGGACTTAGCCAGCTGAGGAATCGAACACGGAACGCCTGGGTGGGACCCAAAAGCGATGCCCACTCAACCACTGACCGGTCGATTTATAACCACAATTTATTTAATTAATTTGTTTTTATAATAATAATTAATTAAATGTGTCCAAAAGCCCAATTTAATTATAATTCCCATAAATTCATAAAACCTTATAATCCCCTGATCATGTGACGTTTTGTCCCTGTACATATACAGGATGTTAAGGTACGTACTTCACGGTACAATTATGATGTTTTTTTTTCTACAAAAACATAAAAAAATAGTAGGAAATGGAAAGTCGGGGATGAGGTAAGAGGTTGAGCGGTTACCCGGCTGAGTGACCAGTAATGTCATGCGGGAGAATTTTTTTTGTTTGATTTCAAAGAAAAAAATTAAAAAAAAAATCATCAAAAAAGTCATCGAGGACCAAAATTTCATTAACATTTTTTACTCCAAATAATGTCAGGAATCACTGGTTAAAGTAAGTCAAGTAAGTACTTTAACAACCTATATATAATAAGGTAACCCTATCTTTCTCTCTATTACTATGTAAGATTTTAATTTCATATTTTCTCACTGTTCCTTTAGTTTATGTTATGTCTTGTCTCTTTCTTTATGCATATCTATATAAGAGCATAATATATTTTTTGATTAGTATAATTTTATACCCTGATGATGCTTGTGTTAAGCGAAACTGGTCGGTATTAAAAAAATAAATCGTGGTTATAAATAAAGAATTTTTTTCATTTCATTAAATATGTCAAACTTGTGGTTTGAAAAAGTTTGAGTGACAAAGTGACTGCTTTCTTGTTTTTTTATTTTTTTTGTTTGTTTATTTATATATTTTCAAATTTCCTGTCAAAGACAAAAAACATTATTATGATCACCCAGAAAATATATTTAAACAAATAAAATGATGACTACGAACCGAATTTAACAATTTGCCACGCCAAAACCTGTCATTGATATTCTAAATTTATTGAAAATATGTCCTGCAATGATGAAAAGATTGGCTGCTAATATCATTAAATGCTAATCCATGTACTTACTTATGTTTACACGAATTGATAATATAATTACTCGTCTGAATTATAAGACTTAAATTTAATTAAAATATCTACTATACAATATTTGACATAACATCCACAATTTTAAATATAACGCCAAGCTCGCATACTTGTTGGATGTAAAATAAAAAAATTAAATTGATAAAATATTGTAGAAGCCTATTGATATGAAAGTTTAGATATTTTAGAATCCAATTGCAGATTCTAATACGAAATTTAGATTTTAGATATCAAACCTGGTTCAAATAAGATTCATTTGAATTAAAAATCATTGTTGTTTAAAAAACAACAAAAATACGTCAACAAAAATTATGATACACAATACACAATCAACACGGTGAAAACTGAAAAAGCTTGCGGAAAATCCGCCATTTCACTGTATCGATTTTCCAATTCCCTCAGGAACTTTTTTCACCGTTTCACATATTTACACGAAAAATAATAAAAAATAAAGATAATGTTACATAATATATTATTATCAACAACGAGATATAAAATGACAAATATTCATTACTGCTTTTTGTTATTTAATTCCAATCGACTAGTATATTTACATCTGCGTCTTGTGTACGTCGTAAAACTGGCAGAGAAAAACACTAAAACGCTTTTCTTTGATTTATTTACGAACAAATAAAAGGTGTACTCACTTTAAATAAGTAATCTTTGTGGATAGAACTTCTCTGTTATCACTTCACTTGTTTTATAGCGCTAGGGATGGATATTCCGCGAAAATATTTAGCTGACACTTGCTCTACAGTATTGCTTCGAGCGAAGGAGTGAAATAAGGGTGAGGGATTTCGTGCAGGGGGAACAAAACCGGGTTCCGCGATCCTACTAAGTCATTAAATAGTATAATACATCATATTTCAAGCGAAATCATTTAATCTATGTCATCGTAGAAAAATAAAATGATGAATTAAAAGATTTATGCAAAACGATTTTATTTATCTATATTTTGTGACATAATTTTAAATATTTAGTAGATACATGTTAGTGCGTTTAATATTTTTAGTATATATATTTTTTGAAGAGTTTAATTTCACATGTTATTTAATTAATGAATTACGTAATTTTTTCTCTGCTACCAGTTTCGACACATCCGTGTCATACAGTTTTAAGATTGCTAGAGAATGACACGGATGTGTCGAAACCGGTGACAGATCCTCAATTAATGTAATAAACAATTCAATGAATAAATAAAACTCTGAAAAAAGATTTATAAAAAAGCAAATGTACATGTGAAATAAAACTCTTCAAAACAAAATATCTAAAAATTGTTACATAGTTAATGCCCAAGAAATTCAAAAAATATCCTTAAGGGTATTTAAAAAATAAAGTCCCGCCAAGGTAAGACGGGAGGTTCTGGTTTCGTGTCCCAGTTGTGACCGTTATCTTTTATTTTCTGTGTCTTGTTTATTTTCATTTTTAGATTATTAGTGTTATCGTCTTCATCAATCAAACGGCCACCATAACACGGGCATGTGCCTAGTATGGCGGCCATAAATTCCACAAAAGTTATATTTACTATTCAAAGAATAAAGAAACATTAAAAAAATGACTTTAAAAAAAAGATCTAAATATCCACGAACAAAAGATACAAACCACAAGCAAATCGAATTGGGTAATCAAGGAAATTCTAACCATTATTTTCATTTGTCCTCGTTATTCTTCGTCTTCTCCAATTACTTTTGCTTCACAACATTCTAGAATCTCAATCCCACTGGTTTCTGAAAATTATACCGTTGAGTGGTGTTTAAGTGAAATATTTATATGTCGACCAGTGCGGCTTTGTGCGGGTTGGTAGGCCCTGTCCGTTAAGGCCAGAGCGCTTGCGCGCCCTATCGATTGCAGAATCAGTAGGGATGCACATGCGCATATTGCATTCATTACAGCATACATACATTCATACACACTACCTACAGTACCTACTCTACTACAGGGATACACGAAACTTTTTCAGATAATTATGTTAATCAGAATTTTTTAATTTGAAAATATTGAAGTGTCGAAAGAATTTTCATGTTTTTTAATTCCTATAATGTAAAATAAGTACCATCCTATAAAATATAAAAAAATCTAATTTATTGAAAGATATGAAACTACTTGAAAAACATCCCTCGGGAATAAATTTCCTCCGTATTTCTGGCTTGAATTTCTAGGCCAACGCAGTTAATTTCATTTTCAACATTACCGCATTTCTATAGTGAACTGTGGAACTTTTAAATATCAATTTCAATATAAAAGAATAAGACGAGATGGGTTTATCGATTTTTCTATATTCAATTGTTGAAAAGGAAAAACTAAAGATTAGTAGAGAAGTAGTAGGTCTGTATTTAATTATTTTGTTTATTTATTTATTAACAGTGTTATACGGGTTTTTTCCAACCGTTATTACCTTTTCCACTTGTTTAAAAAAGCGGAAAAAGTTACAATGATTCTTAATGAAAAACAGTCGAAATGCATTATCGTTTTTCTACACTCAAAATTTCGATAGGTAGGTTTATTTATAATGTATTACAAAAAAGTGGTATGTAACACATTATTCCCAATGAGTTGAGAAAAAAACTCATTACGGGAAGGACAGACACATATAAGTACATTTATAAAATACAACATATTTAAAAGAAAAAAAATGCATTGTCAGGAATAGAGATTTTAGAAATACTGAGAGACATCCATACACATTAAACATAAAAACACAAACGTATGAAGGCGAGCGAATATTCACTGGTTTAAAAACATTCTCAGGAAAGATACGTTTTTAGATTTTCACGGCCAAAAGCATTTTCGTTGTTTGTTTTTGGGGTGTTATGCCATGTTGTGCTACCTCCTTCTTTAGCCGACGTTTCGGACAGCGTTGCAGTGTCCATCATCAGGGCAGATCCGGCAGATCCGACGATGTGGATCCGACGATGTGAACACTAACAATTTCACATCGTCGGATCTGCCGGATCTGCCACATCTGTCAGATCCGACGATGTGAAATTGTTAGTGTTCACATCGTCGGATCCACATCGTCGGATCTGCCGGATCTGCCCTGATGATGGACACTGCAACGCTGTTCGAAACGTCGGCTAAAGAAGGAGGTAGCACAACACGGCATAACACCCCAAAAAGAAACAACGAAAAAAAAAAAAATTTTATGGAAATATTCTTTAAGCGTTTTAACTAATATATAGGCACCTATAGATTTTTTTCAAAAGAAGTAAACACACTGTGAATAGACATTTTAAATAAATGAAAAGAAAATACTTTGTTTTAAGTCACTTTATTTTTATTTTACGTCTACCGGTTTCGGTACCTCCGTACCATCATCAGAACTGTTACAAAAATAATGTCTACAAATACAGAAGTACATATAATATATATAATCCTGATATGGAGGTACCGAAACCAGTAGACGTTAAATACAAATAAAGTGACTTAAAACAAAGTATTTTCTTTTCATTTATTTATTATTTTGTTGTTAGCATCTGGTTGCTTTATTTCATTAGGTAATGCATTATATTGTCTGAATGCAATTTATTGTAACCAAATTAATTATACCAAATTTAGTTGTGTGGGTAGATGATGCTAGGTGTATTTGATTTTGGGATCGTGTTTTGTGCTGGTGTATGTCTGAATTAAAGGCTAGTTTGATGTTAGTGTGTGAGGATCTATGTATGATTTATTATTAGTTATTTAAAATTATATATATATTATTTACAATGAGTTAGACAACATTATAATGTATTATTTTTTAAATTTCTTTATTAATCTTATAAAGATGCAATAGATTCAAAGATTTATTTGTCGTGTTGCAACCCAATGATAATTTAAGGAGGAATGAACTTATTTATTGATAGAGTTACAAAACAAAAAAGGCAAAATAAAAAAGATAAATGAAAAAATAATAGAAAAAAGAATGCACTAGATATAATAGATTTTAGAAATATTATTGAAAAAGTTTTTAAAATGAATATTTTCCTTCTATTCACAGTATTACCAGTATTACCAGGTAATTTGTTAAACCATTCAACTCAGATATATTTATAAAATTAATGGGAGTAGGTAGTAGCGACAACGAAAACAAAACAAAATATTATTATTATTACAGAGGACGAAACGTACATTAATATTCATGATTGCAAATTCGCAGTCAGAATTAATTTAAATTATTTTGTTTTCATTTGTCCCAGTAGCATTCTTTCTCAGATCAGTTCAGATCCAGAGGGCCTGTTAACAAAAGCTCACTCACACATCCGTACCCTGACAAGTATACAGCATTGATAGTATTTATACCCCCTTTCTCATACAAGTAAATAAAACCACTATATACAAATGTTTACACCCCTCCAATAAGAATATTTACGCAGACGAAGAATGTCATCCCCTTTTGATTACTGGGCGATTAAAAAGCGGCTCGTGAGTATTTTATAGTGTATACAAATTAATTGAGATTATAGGATTTTATACATGTTGGTTTACTTAGGTTTGGTGACAGCTGAGAATATAATATATTTGTGGGTTAATCAGTGTATAAAATCATCAATAAGCTATCAAGAGCGACAATCATCAACATACCAATTTCGGCTGTGAGTCTGTCCAGTAACTCAGGTTCAACGAACTCTGGATCTCGAAGTTTCGTTGAATTTAAGTGTAATTTTAAAAACTTGAACCGATTGTGGAAAGAATTGAGATAAGAGCTATAAAGTACCTGTCTATTTTATAGCCGAATATTATTTTAAATATACTTTTCAAAATTAGAACTGATTTGTATCCCGTGATATTTCACGTTCCAGAGTTGTAAATACCCTCGATATCACTGTTCAGAATTGGAATTTTGCTTGAAATGTCTTAAGCCTTGTTTGGTGAACCTTCCACTGTCTCATCTCATTTCCTTGCCCACTCCCTTTGCCTAACTATCATCGATATAATAACTGGTCGAAGCTAACAACATATCTCGATTGGGGAGTCCACAGTTCCACTGGTTCTGGACAGTTGGGACTCTTATGTGGTATTCACATAAAAAAGAGATCTAGCAACACTTTAGAGTGAATTCAATACTTTAATACTTTTGATATCCGAGTACTCATTTTGAATATGAGGATAATATCGAGAATCTATTTGTGAGTTCCAAATATGCAACAAATATATATTTTCCCAAAATATATATTATCGAAACTATTAATCGTCTACCTGAACGCATATCCATCACACTAGATCGAATGAATTTTACATAAAAAAAAAACATTCTAAATTATAAATTTTTTATCCGTATTCGGACAAAAAACTACATTTAGGTACATATTTTACAACAAAACTCCACAACATCCTTCCCCCCGAAGGTCAAGCCGGACGATCGATAAAACCCAATATCAATACATTATTGATTAAATCCGTCATCTATGGTCAGTTATCAATATTTGCGAGCACGGTCAACACAACAACTGACAAGAAATATTCCGACTGACGATTGACAAACTTTAGCGCGATTTTCAACACATCTGCCCTGATTATGGACACTGTGATGTTGTCCGAAACGTCGGCTAAAGAAGGACTTAGCGTTACACGGCATAATTCCCCAAAAATAAACAACAAAACTAATTTTTCAATCTACACATTAAACATTTTAAGTAATGTTTTTCTTTATGCAAAATAATTGGCTTATTAATGAATGGAGGTAAACTAACGAAGCTCTTAGAATTAAAATAAATTATATACTCGATAGACTTAAATAATTCATCTAAGATGCGATAAATGTTTTCCGTTCAATCTTGGAGAAACGAAAGTGATTGATATATGACTAAAGACCTCAGTAAATCCGTTAAGTTACATTAAAGTTAGTATTTCATTGAGGAATTGTCAATTTATTCGATTTTTTATGAAGCCGTTTAATTTTTATGAAAGTAAATCTGTATATAGAGATCCGCCAGTGTTGCCATCTCATCATCATCATCATCACATTTGGCTCTACAACCCCTGGTGGGTCTTGGCCTCCTCAAGAGCCTTCCTCCACTCATCTCTCCCTTCTGCCAGCTCTCTCTAGTTTGGAAGCTACAATATAGATAGGCCTTTGAGGACGTTATCGCTCTTATTTATTTATTTATTTTTTTTTTTATTTATTTATTTATACGCCTATTAGGCTTTTACATACATAGTTAAAAAAATATTCATAAGATTGTAAGTTCACAGTTACAGTAGTAATACATAGTATAATCTATCTATTTAACATATTATAACAGCAAGTAACTAGTAATGCATAAGATGATTATTTGTAGGTATAAACCTGTTGTACAAAAATAAGAATGTGCCTACTCCTAAGGTTAACAAACGTAATTTAGCTATAAAAAAATGTAAAGTTTATATGTACATAGTAGACAGTGAGAGCAGTAACATGGTATAATACGACATAATAGTATAGTGTATAATATGAGGCCTTTGAATTAGAGAGTTTACGAAATAATTGTTGGCGGTATTGTTAACATAATATACCTAGATCGTTTGACCAGTTATCGTGGCCCGTTAAATCCAGGGCGTTCGCTCTGCCATTTTACATAGTTTATAAAAAATATTATACACAAAGATTATAAGTATAGAATAGTAAAAGCAATAATTTAACCTTAACCATTTGACACATAAAAGCAAGTAAAAATCAAATGAAAACATGATAGTTTGTAGGTGTAAACCTGTCGTAAGAAAATAAGAATGTGCATACTTCTAAGGTATAAAAACCAAAAATTGCTTATAAAAATGAAGTTTATATGTACATATTAGGTAGTAGTAGTATTAACATAATATCTATGCGACACATAAAAGCTAGTGTATATATTAATTTATTCATTCACTAATCTATTCACTAACTAGCGGGCTCCAAAAGCCAGCCAGTTTGTAAATTGAAAAATAATTAAAAATAAAATAACATTTTTACTAAATGGTTACAGTAATTACATGTGAAAAAATAATGTCTTAATCTTGTTGCCATCTCATAACAATTTCTTATTTATTCCTTGCCAATATCTGCCTGGCTATCAAGAGTGCGGCCGTGCTCGGGAATACCGACCCGATATTGTAAAGTTATCGATTTCATTGTGCTAGATACCCAGGGATAAAATTAATAGAAAAAAATAATGAGTATGTACAAGTCAAAAATTGAAATCTGACTGAAAGAGGCCAATCAAATAATCTTATAAACAGCACTAAAAACGACATAGAAGAGGCAACTTATGAAATAAAATAACTTTAATCCGCCCCAGCACACGACCTCCTAGTGAGGAGGAATAAGAAAAAACATTAACTTATATATATATAGTCGCTAATATAAAATAAATAAAATACTCTGCTTGCGGTGGGCTTATCTCTTGAAGATGGTCTTGTCTAGTCTTGGTTGTCCTAAAGCTCGCATTCAATAAAGTAAACATGGAACGTTATTGGATTACGGTTTACGGCTAATGGGTTCGATATTCATGTCATTGGGTATTCACGAAAGAGCCTTTTGCTCCCAGTAGTATAGCTATACTTAGAAATTTATCTAAGAACTTTTCAATTAGGCAAGAAGTTAGGCATCGCTGAATCGATATGTAATACGTAGAATAGGATATATAATACGTAATCGATAAATCGTTCATTTTACTTATTTATTTTCTTGTTATTATTAATTTACATTATTTTATTACTTGCTTATATGCTTTTACTAGCTTCTGCCCGCGACTTCGTCTGCGTAGGATTAGTACTTCGAGTAATCTATTTTCTCTTCCTAGGTCCCATCTATGTTTATACCAAAATTCTTAACCTATTTATTTAAAATATGTATAATTCTTGATCCGATTCAAAGTATTAGGCGATTACTTCAAATAAAGTCACTAATTTAAGTATATTCTGAAATAGAATTTTGATTTAACAATCATTGCTTTGCAAAATGTCTTTCTCAAATTTTTACATTTTCTATTAAACAATAATTATTATTTTCAATGTATTGAAAATAAATAGCTAGCTTTCTAAATTATACCCTATATGTTATTCTGACGTATAAGCTATATTATTGTAAAGTTTAATTAACATCCATTCAATAGTTTTTGCGTGAAAGAGTAACAAACATACATCCATACAAACTTTCGCATTTATAATATTAGTAAGATTATTTGAGCTTGAATTCTCTCACTAAAACAAGAGGCTTGTCTCTTTATTCGGTTATTTATTTATGCATACATGGGCACCGTGTATATTATGTTCAATCATCTTATTACTGACCATTGAGAACATATTTCAATTCAATGTGTTGTTATCTATAAAAACAAACACCTATCTGCCTTCAGCCACTGGAGCGATTTAGGTCTAAATTTGGACCGCTTTTATTTTTCTGCGATTGATATTGGTCCAAAATTGTACCACATTTAATGAACGTAAAAATATGGGATAAACGAAGAAAGCTAGATGGATTCATTAGATTTAAACCGTAGTAAACAGTTTGTATGTTTCCAAATAAATATTTTGAGGAATGAAAAAACTGTAACTGCCAAATCAAAAACTGAACATCAATCGCTCCAGTGGATAATTAGAATAGGTCAGGTAAGAATGTTCTAGCTTTTGTCCTAATTAATGGAGGAAATTGATCGCCGAATCTAAGACACGATGTTTATCAAACGTTCACAAACTAAACAAATATTCACCTGGAAATTACATTCCCCAAAGGTAATTCACACAGTCTGATTTAATCATCTCGGCCTTCTTACAATAAATTATAATCTTCAATCATGGCTTGTTTGCGTGGAAATTATTTCACTGGGAATTGTAGAGTATGACACTTTGCTATATAGGTAACATCTAACAAATAATAACCCTTTCAAATTATTAATATTAATGGTTCCCAGGAAGGTTCAATTTAATAGGGTAAATAATATGGTTCCCAAATAATAATTAGACTTTGATTTGTATATCTGTACGTATGTAATTAATTATTTCCATGCGTGATTACTTGTGCTTAAATAGTAATTAACAAATCAGTTGGCCTAGATATCATCGTTAATAAAATATTAATAAATTCGTCGCTAAAAATGATACGGGGTTTTGTGCTGCGCTGAGAAAATTTAATAAATTGACCGCCAATACGGATTCTGGCGGAACCGCTCGTTCGGTGATCTTCTCGCGTATGTAGCGCATGTTTGGGAGCGGTGCCTGGAACGTTTCGGTGAGACCCAAACGGTTGTATGGACATTTCCAAGGCTTTTGACCGGGCTTGGCACCGAGGATTTGTCAACAAACTGCCTTCTGACGGACTTCCCGCATCCTTGTATACGTGGATTGCTAACTTTTTGAGGGAGAGGTCGATTCAGACAGTTGCCAACGGTTTCACCTCTTCCTCGCATTCGATAAATGCTGGCGTCACACAGGGTTTCTGTTCTGTCTTTGATTTTGTTTTTGTTGAACATCAATGACTTTTTGAGATGTGCACAAATTCATTGTTACGCGGATGACTGTACAGTCCATGATAGATTTTTGTTTGACAAGCCCCAAAGGGTGCACAAATTCCAACGGCTCGGAGGGCTTTGAAGCAAAGAATGGAAGATTACCTTGAGAGTGTTTTCTCTTGGGGTAAGAATAATAAATACATGTTTCAAAGACCTAATCACGTCTGATTACGTCTAAAAGGGATCTAAATGACAATCTAGCCTCCTTCAATGGTAGCAACCTTCCGAACAGGCCCTCCATTGACATGCTCGGTGTAACCAGCTCAGGTACCTACGGGGGCTCCATCGAATAAGCCACTCAGAAACTCGGCGTACTGTACAGGGCCAAAACGGTTTGCAATCTTTAGAGCACAGGCGTCGGGTAGGAATGCTATCTTTGTTCTACCGGTATTTCAATGGAAGATGCTCCGAGAAACTAGCGTCACTGATCCCCTCGGCGCCGGTGCATAGTCGGGAAACATGCCAAACGCGCGCCCAACATATGTACATGGTTGACATTGGTCACATGAGAACGGGTCGCTTCTACGTCTTCAACAACTCGGCTCTGGAACGATTTGCCGGCCTTTGTGTTTTCTCCTTCCTACAACATAAGTCTCTTCAAGACCCATGTTCACTCCCTCCCCTCCTCAAAAAGACCCTCCACCATCATCTTCAAAGATGACATACCTAGGCACTGACGTACATTATTATCCTCAAGGCCTCCTGTGTGGAGTTTATGTAAAAAAAAATATATATATATATATATATTTGCGGCACATTCCAGAGTGGAAGATACTGTCAGTATCGCCGTAGTGTAAGACCACCATTCAGAATTAAGACGTTGCTATTAATATCTTTAGCCGTGCTTGCTGACCAGATCTGAATAGCCAGGTTTTCCTCACCTTCCTCTCCCTGATTTCCTACCCCTCCTCACTATCTTCAGCCTCACAATATACCATACCAATTGGGGATACCATAATCTCACTGGCTCTACATGGGAGCAGTTGGAACTATAATGCCAATGAGTTATTCACATAAAAAATCTGAAATTAAAGTATTGGCTGGCTCACACTTCCAGACTTGTGTGATTTATAAAATAATACAGAACTATCGGTGAAACAAAATATTGATAAGATAAATTCCCAATGACAATTTTATTGTGCGTTCGATATAAAATGTTTCTTTGCATTTTTATATACTACTACGTATTTTTTATATTGGGAGTTCAATTACGAGAAGATTAAGAAGATACAGTGGAACCTCTTATAACGAGCATAATTCGTTCCGGAGTCTTACTCGTTATGTGGAACACTCATTAAGCGAAACAATTTTTCCCATATATAAATCAACTTAAAATACGATAATGCAATCCACGCCAAAAAAATATTTATTTTTTATTTTTTTTCAAATAACTACATATTCATGTTCTACAAAGGGTCATTTAAAATCCCACAATCCATCTCACAGTGGAGAAAAACCTCTTGTATGTTCCGATTGCAATCATTCATGTGCTAGATAGGAGACTTAAAAAAACCTACAAGTTTTCTCACAATGGAGAAAAACATATCATATCCCGACTGCAACTATTCATGTTTTTGAAAGGCATATTTAAAAGTCCGACTGCATCTATTTATGTTCTATAAAGGGAAATTTAAAAATCAACATTCCGAGTAGAGAAAACCCTTTCTCATGTTCCAAAATTATAAATATTATAAAGAAAATAACAAATATTGCCTGAACATCACATGCGACACTAGCGTGATAGCGGAACGAGTGCTAACTACTAACCAGAGACTGACTGAAGCACCTAGCAGCAAAAAATGTGCACAAAAAACCTTATACCCGTTGGGCACAGGGATGGTATGTCTAGGGATATTTCCCTAGATCTAGGGGAGAAAAATACTTGGTTGATTTTTATTTTGCAAAGTGATTTTTATTAGGAATTTAGTTTTTAATTCAGTTGTAAGTGTATACGTACTTTGAAATTATTATTTCACTTAGCAAAAGGTGTTTTATTTGGAAAAGCACAGTTTTATAAGTACATCAATATGCCACAAACCAAAACTTTCCAATATATTATATATTATAGTAACATTACGGATCATGTGACATGTAGTGCCACAAACCAAAACTATATGATCACTGTTTGTTTTTTTTAAGGTAATTTTTTTAAAATGTCTTTATTCATTATTTTATTTTATTTGGGAGACTAACAGTATACATTTTTAATAGGTTAAAATTAATTAAGTTACATTAATTGTACCATTTACAGGTTTCCACATGGGTATTGTAAATATTTTTAAGATGATATGAAAAATTACAAAAACAAGTCGATTGAAAGGGATTGGGGAGAGGTAGGATGGGGGGGGGGGGGGGGGATCAGTATAGCTAAGGTATAGTATGTAAGATAGAGAGCTTTAATTATATACATGATTCCGGGAAGTCAGACTGATTTTAAAAATAGTTTGTAGTACTCATTCTTTCTTTTTTAAAACTGATTAGTAAAGTAACACTGCGTATATCTGAAAGGAGAAGGGGGAATGGAGGGTATAGAGGGTGAGGGAAGGTTGAGGAAGAGATACATAATAAGTGCAGTTAATATATGGGAGAAAAAGAATTGAGAGCAAAATATTTTAAAGAAAAATATTCAAAAGAAAAATATTTAAATGCAAAATATTTAAAGGAATATTTTTAAAAAGAAAACTTAAAGAAAAAACATTAGAAGAAAAATATTTTAACAGAAAATATATAATAGATAAACATTTAAAACGAAATTTTTTGAAGAATTTTTTTTTTTTTGGGAAAAACATTTAAGATTGTAATCCGTTAAGTAAACAACTTTAAGATAAGCATATTAAAAAGAAAAATAGACGAAATAAAATAAAGAGAAGGATTGCTTCCGGTTTACGTCTCGCTGATTTTACGGCTGGCTGGGACGAGGGTCTCCTGCATCGGTTCCAAAGAGACGAGAGAAATTCTGTTGGACCTCCATCATGTTCAGATCTTCCTCCTTGGATATGACGATTGGCGGGGAAGTTGAGTTGCGACGAGCAAAGTTTTGATTATGTATAATATCCTTGCATAGACTGCGCTTTAGTGGGTTTCCATTACTCATTTTATTTCATTGTATATATAAAACAAATGATTGAAAAAAAATGGAAAGCTGGAGAAGAAATTCTTCCACAACTTCAATAATTATTTTTTCTACACTTTTCAGTAGGTAGTGTAGGTAGCCAATTAAAGTATTATTGTATTGAGGTGTAAATACTATAAATGGCTCAAAAACCGTGCAAACATAGTTAATTAATAAAACCACGCATTTGCTATAAAATAAATAAAAAAAATACAATTCATATTTATTGAGAAATAGATTTTTTGATTAGAGTGGTAACTACGCAATTTAAATTATAACGCAATGGTATTTATTACTTAGGTACTCGTACGTTTACAAGAGTAGTTTCTATATTCGTAACAAATTAGTATGTAAGTGTTACGTTACAATTTTTCTGTTTTCCTCTTTTGAATTCTATTTGTGTTTCTGGTTGCGTCTCTTTTTTTAATGTTACATAATGATTTAATTTAAACCAAAAGACCAACTAAACTGAGTGCTTGCCTATAATGATAAAATAATAAAACATAGGAATAATATAATAACAATAAGAATTTGGCATTCTCAGACTATAATGATAAAATAATAAAACATAGGAATAATACAATAACAATAAGAATTTGGCATTCTCAGACTATAAAAATATTACCTTTTGTTATTTCGGCTACTGGCATTATACCTAGCTCTCTTATTAAAAATTTAGGTATATTAGATTTGTCAAAGAATTTGTATATAAAAATGCAAAAATCAGTCATTTTAAATACATGTAGAATTACGAAAGATTTTTTAAATATTTATATTGAGGGATCAGTAGGATTTATCGGTCAAATTAGGAATTCCACAGAGCCGAACCCTCTGATATGAAAATTTCTGGAGACGGTGAATTATATTCCCATTTAATAGTTTGCTAGATTAACGTGTTGTTCTTGTATTGTTTTGTATTAATTATACTTATATAATACACTTGCATAACGTGGATTTACTAGATGATCATTTATATGGAAAAGTGTCTGAAAGGGTTTAGTTTTTCCTATAGGAAAAATCTGGTGCGAAAAAAAAAAACAAATTATTGTTATAATATAATAATAATAATAACAAAAAACATTAAGGGGTTTCTCACCATCCTCCCAATAGGTTATCTACACTAATAACGAATATTATTAAAAATAAAAATAAAATACTCGCAGTGGTAAGAAAACTCGATCAACTTATCCAATATATAGCCACTATTCATAGGTTCGAGTACCGAATTATAAACTCCAACTTAATAAATAAATAAACCGTAAATCGTAAATCTAAAATATTCGTTATTAGTGTAGATAAGCTATTGGGAGGATGGTGAGAAACCTCCTAAAAATAATAACAACAACAAAATTACTTAAAAAAACAAGCATATTTTCGAAACCAGTTTGCTGTAAATATAAATATAAATGTATGCATTCTTCTATATTATCCAAAAAAAAATAATTATTTTCTGGTATAATTAAAATGTGAAATGAAAACCTAATAATATATTCATCATAATATTATATTTTAGTAAGAAACTCATTAAACATTAACGTCAAAACAAACATAGACCAATTTTGAGCGTTCATTCATATATTTTGTTCTCTCACACACACAGAAGCACTATTACGCCTCTGGCTATGTGTGTATCTGTATAGAGTTTGGGAATGGGGAGTTTGGGAGGGGGTACGGTAGCGTCGCTGTCAGGGTTGGCAGATAAGTGGCACGCGTACCATAAAATCGATAACTTGCCAAACGATTAGGCACCAATCAGATATAACAAACTTTTTAGATCTTATTTTGTTGTATGTGGTGATGACGTGAACTGAACGAGTAATACCTACAGGAGTAATATATACAATATTTTAATACACGTTCGTACAAATTTCCATGATAATAAAGTACATGTAAATCCTACTACTCATTATGCTGTAAGTGCATATATGTATATATACTCTTGTTATTATTTTCTTGTTATTGTTATTTATTCCATAAAATTGTTATACTCCTTGCCTATAATAATGTATCCATGTGCAAAGGTGTCCGTGGGTTAAGTGCACAAATTCGGGAGGTAATTAAATTACTTAAATTATTTGTGTTAGCCGAGAATTACCAATATTTTTTTTCATCATTGTCCTTTATAAATTAAAAGCATAATATATTGTATACATACGAGGATATTTATTCTTTCATCTTATTTCTTTTTAAATAAAAAGATTTTAAATTATTTTTTTCAATTTTATTTCCAAATCAACTATGGTCACCCCATATTGTTTACATTAAAATGCGTGAGATGTGCACTAGGTGCCTCCAGCCTAGTTCATTAGTGGGTACCCATCATAAGAAATGTTAACGTAACAATATTAATCTTTCAATACCCATATTATTTTGTGTACTTGCTTTGTAAAATTTTATTATTAACACCAACAAAGGCTTATCCAAGTGCGGATAAATAATTTAAATATAAACAATAACACCTAAATTACAATTTTAAAAAAATGTAACTATCCGCTTATAAATATTTGCTTTCATTATATTATTTTTTATTTATATTTTTTCTAAACCATAAAGGCATATATTATTTGTTTTTTTTTTTGATGATTTTTCTTTCTTTTTATTTTGATTTTTTCTATTGTTAAAAATGGTATTAACTAATGCCACAGTAAATAATAACATTTGGTTTCATCTTTGATCAAACAAAATATTTTTATGTTGTTAATTCATTTTTTTTCTACAAATTTCGATTATCATTGTTATTTTTAAATTGTTGTTATGTGTGTAACTTTTATTAAATTGTGAAATTATTAACCCCGATACAGGGGTGTGGTTAATAATTAATGCTAAGCAATTTATTTTAAAGAAATAATAAATAAATATAAAAAAAAATCGACGTGATAGTACAAGTAAAAAAGATTAATTCAGTTTTTTCGAAATTCTAACGTTTTGAGGGAGATTTTAGGTAAAAAATTTGAATTGTTTGCATGGAAAAAATTATATTCTCCCTTGGAAAATTATTTTTCTTTTTGAATTATTAGATTGGAATTTCTAAAAAAGTTTTTTTTTTTTTTTTACTTCTACTTCCCGAAGTTTATGCACTTTACCCTTGGACACGCTGTATATAAAAGCCTTGACGGCGTGAATAAATTAATAAACAAATAAACAAAGGGTCAACTTTTAATCATTGCGATAGAAAGATAAAATTAGAAATAAATAGAAAAGTAAAAATAATATTGAAAATTACGTTGGCAATTAGAAGAAGCGATTTCCAGGCCGGGATCACCAGCAAAAAATAATTCCGACGGCAATATGGGGAGAGTCTTTCTTGTTAACAATACGCATTTTAAATGCAGATTGCATTAGTAAATTGTTAATAATAAGGGATCACAGATATGTAACATTTTATTACAATTGCATCAAGTATCAGCCGTCACCATGCACATTAAAAATCACTAAGAAAATTACTCTTATGAAACATACTTATATTTGTGAACTTTGATTGACAATTGTATTTAGTCTGAAAAGTATGATAATGCATCAGGTTCGCATTTAAAAATACAGAAAATCAGCACAGTTTGTTGTTGATGAGCTAACAATACCAAAACCGATTAAATATCGATCCGTGCCCATTTGCAGCACTTTACCACGCGACAACCCTGTCACATCGAGTAGAGGCATCACCTCTTCCTCCCTCCCATAGAGATCTGCGCACGCCTGCTACGGTTGAGGCAGGCATTTTCTTTTCATTGATGTTAAGCAGTTTGCCGACCAAACGCTTTCAGGCGTTTCAACTGAACACACGCGCTCCATAACTCTTCACTACCCTCCTATTCATTTCAACTGAAATATCTCTAGAACTATTTTTATCGATTGTTAGTTTCAAAGTAAAATGTAATTCAAAGTTTTCGAGTTTTGTGAATCAATCAAGCAGAGAAAACTTGGAGTTATAAAGGTGAGTTAATATAATATTTACGTTGTTTTATTCTGTTCTGTACCTAAAAGAATACTTAACCTCTCGACTGCCGTTCGCCCACCGGTGGCCGCGGGTCGAAATTTAAAAAAAAATTTTTTTTGAAGCGATTTTGTTCCTTATGTATAAAGAAGTTGTATGAAGAACAAGGTCAGAATCGCTTGCGCCGTTCTCGGTCTTGACATAGCAAAAATCCGCATAGCGCCAACCCCTCTGAATAATTTATAATAAATATCTATGGTCAACTTGGCGTCACTTTTACAAACGATTTTCAACTGTCATTTCATTTTCAAACAAGTATTTATGTCATTACTTCTTCAAAAACACCTTTGAATTGGTTTTTTTCATGTAGGGTGTCTATTCAGGTTTGTAGAGAAATAAAAAAAAAATATGATTTTCGTATGAATATATTTTATTTACATTTTTTTGTCGAATGGGAAATATTTTCACATTTTTTTGTTAAAAATAGCTATTCTGGGAAAACTTGTAAAGATATTATCATGAAATATATATGAATAATAAGGTACATTATCTGGCAAATAGAAAACAATCACAAAAAAAAACAATTCCTTTGTTTTTATACGATATTTGAGCAAAAGCCGGGAAGATAATTTCGCGCGATTTTTTCCAAAAACACCTGGCATTCAAGAGGTTAATAGAACCTATTGCTTTATTGTGATGCGATAAATTTATCGATTTTATTGGCTTATATTTATAGGAATAACTTATTATAAAAATTGAAAAGGAAATTTATCTTTCGTTATGCATAAATACAAATAAGGAATATCTACTAGTAAGAATTATTGTATGTAATTGTTTTTAGGTTTTATGTTTTGTTTGGAAAGGGATTGTTTCTATTGCTTCTTGGATTTACATACTGGCGAAAGACAGCAAAAATATAAACACATCATTATTCTAATAGTCGCATCTTGATGAGTTAAAAAAAATACCGCAAAAAGTTAATATAATGTATTTCCGTCGACAACGAGTCTATGTGCCGAGTTTCAGCTTGAACGGACGTCGGGAAGCAGGTAAATTTCTACTTCCATGATTTGCATTTTTTCTTTCATTCACTAAAACAAAATCGTAATTCAAATAGGTAGATGTATTTAAAAAATAATGGTATCATGGATTTTGCTATGTAACAGCGCCCGAGTTTGCCTTTAATCGGAATATAAATTTCACTAAAGACAAAAAGATCATCAGAAAGTTTCTAAAGCTGTCTCTTTTTGGAATAAATGTTTTTTTATCTAGCTACGACCATTTTCAAGAAAATTTATTAAAGTTTTGTTTTTAATTATCATACCTTCAAAAATTTTACCGGAATACCGCTGTTTGAGAAGTTCTAATTCAACGAACTGCGAACAAAATAGAGAAATGGCTTTTCTTTGGAATTTCACGGTTTGTAATAAAAAATGATTTTGAAAGCGCGGGCGGCTCCGCGTAGGCGTTTTACTCTTTTCAGGACAGTTGAAGAATTTATTTGCTTCGTGAAAGTTTTACAGATCTAAAGTGCACTATTCTTGGGACTTCGAAGAAACTTTTTAAATGGGCCAGGGGTGCTAGCATAGTCCATCGGTAAGTATCGGTAGGATAACTGTCGGTAACTTCTCATCGCTCCCTAGGACAACTGCAGATCACTAACGTACAAACAACAGTTGATATTGAATATATTAGGGACACTTAGTCATTGTGAACTGTCACCTATTCGTTTGCGATCTGCAGTTGTTCTAGGGAACGATGAGAAGTTACCGACAATTATCCTACCGATCCTTATCGATGGACTATGCTAGCACCCCAGACACGAAAAATAAATCATTCATGTATACACTTTTATTATTTGTTCTTAGTTGATTTAAAGATATCGACGCACTTGATGCCATATATATTTACATATATATATTTTATTGGTTTTCGTCATTCGTAGATATGCTAACTAAAGTTCTGTAATCGAATATCATCATAAAATAAGTAGATTCAGGGGCAAATTCACCATCCTCCTGATAGCTTATCCATAATATAACGAATATTTATAAAAATAAAATACTCGCAATAGTTGGATAACTCGGCCAACTTATCCAAAATATAACCATACGGAGAAAAAATTTATTCGAAAAAACGGTCATTTTAATAGTAAAAACGGAACTGAAGTTCTTACGAACAAATTAACAGGGTTTCAATGTTTATTCTTACATTTTCCCGCCAATAAACATTGAACAAAGTTAATTTGTTCGTCAGAACTTCAGTCCCGTTCTTAACCGTTTTTACTATTAAAATGATCGTTTTTTCGAATAACATTTAGGTGCATCTCTAATCTCGGTGCACTATTCATAGGTATTCATCGAGTACTGAATGATAAACTCCAACTTCATAAATAAATAAACCGTAAATCGAAAATATACGGTATTTAATGGACACGCTATAAAGAGGATGGTGAAATACCACATAAATAAAACACAAAGCTTTATCTACTGGCGATCGGTTTTGCAAAGAACCCTTCCTTCGTCAGGACGAACTGTATGCTAAGCAAATAAAATGGAATCAATATTGCGGATTTTAACAAAATAATCATTATTACGGAGACTCACAACGTTTTTGCCTTTTTAAGGACATGTAAAACGGTAAGTATTTAAACAAATACATAATACCTACAGTTGAATCGAATCGTTTTGATATTTAATTTAACTAAAAATTCACAGCGAGTAAAAGCGGACAGATATTACATATACAATCTTATTTAATAATAGTCACGAATAAGAGTCTCAACCATTCCCAGGAGTCTGGAGGCAGTGGTACTCTGGTACCCCCAATAAATTGGGGTATGTTGTGAGTTTGAAGGGAGTGCGGAAGGGAAGGAGATGGGATAGAAAACGATTGGGTTGTTTAGGATCCCTGGTATGAATCTACTCGTATATCAATACATCTAATATTTGACCGCATAGTAACTGATTCCAAGCGAGCCCATTTACCTAATAATTTTTGGGACGAGATTTTGTGAACATCATCGGCGTTAACATCAGTAACACGTCCTTTCTCCATAGATTGATTATCATTACAAATATCGTCTTATATATAAAATATATGTGGACTAGTGGATAGTCCATAAGAAGGTGGTGGTAAAATTACTCGCAACTACCTACGTAAATATTATTTGAGAGCAAAATGGTGTATAAAAAAATAATGAAAATCGCAATTTAACCAATTTTAGGGAAAAACCTATTAGGTTTTATTTTATATGATTTTTTTTAAAGAAAGGCAAATATTCCCGGGTTACGAATTTTTCATTTATTTATTTACTAGACAAAACATTTGTACAAATTTAGGGAATTCCCACAAAGCTGTCGGCAGCTTGTCTGTAGGTTCTACCATTTAAACATTCTTAATATGACACATAAGGAAATATATTTACAGTTTTAAGGAAACATTAGAATAGATCAAATAGTAATATTAGATAATTTAAATTACATCTATAAAATCTATGAAATATCTCAATATACCTGCCTCATATATTTTGAATATCTTAATGTAGTGAACCAAAGGAGATCTTTTATTGTAAATAGGATCTCTGAGCCGTATAGTGTAGTTTTAAGTTATTTCAATGATGTGAGAAAATTTTTAAATTTCCCACTACCACCACATTATGTGGAAAATGTTGTTTATGTCGCGTGATGGAGGACTTAGCCAGCCGGGGAATTGAATTCACGAAGCATGGGTGGAACCCAAACGCGATGTCAACTCAGTTACTGACCGGTACAAATGATATTTCGATAGCCCAATGGTGTATATGTATATATGGTATTAAGTAATTCATTAACCGGTTTGGCAGAAGATCTCTGAGTTCAAATCTCGTTGGCAGTAAATACAATTTTAATCATTGAAGAAGAAGATAACAATAATAATCTAATTTTTTTAAACATGAGAATGAACAAGACACAGAACAATAATAAAAGATAACGGTAGCAACTGGACACGAACCCAGAACCTTACGTCTTACCGGGACATACACCTCTACCAATTGGGCTACTGCGATCTATTATGAGACTGTCGTAATTGTCAACTTCATATTTCAAATTTCAGAATTAACAATATTATCTTCGACTAATGTCCCAGTTGCGACCGTTATCTTTTATTATTTTTCTGTGTCTTGTTCATTTTCATATTTAAAAAAATACGATTATTATTGTTATCTTCTTCTTCAATGATATATTACATTGATGGGAATAACCTTCAAAAGTTAAAAAGAGAGTTTTTCTTATAAAAATACAATTTTAATCCATTGATTTTTCAATAGGCAATCTACATAATGAATACACGTTACTAAACATCATACATGTATTAGATACAATATTACAATCTCAAAGCCAAGAATGTTGATAAAAACAATTCTGTAAAATAAATAATAATCCCTTGCGCGGGCCTTGGGTAGAGAAAAAAGAAGAAAACTAGAAGTGCCTTCCATAAAAAATTTAATGGAAACAAATGTTCCATTTAGCCCTGTCTCACTTACACTCGCCTGACATGGTATATGTCCATCCCATTTGAATTTCGTAAACACAGTTTAGTTTTCAAAATTTAAGTCCCGATTGGGCAAACATTTAGATCACGAAACACTTGTGTGTTTCTTTATTCTATGGCCTATGGGGATAAAGTTTGTGCGTGTACGTAAAAGAATCACAAGGGTAAAATGATGCAAGATATTCCTATATTTATACATTACTAGCTTTTCTGCCAGCGACTTCGTCTGCGTAGGATTAGTACTTCGAGTAATCTATTTTCTTTTCCTAGGTCCCATCTACTCGTACGTTTATACCAACATTCTTAACCTATTTATTTAAAATATCTATAATTATTTTTGATTCAATTCAACATATTAGGCGAGTACTTCAAATAAATTCACTAAGTTAAATATTTTATAAAATGGAATTTTGATTTAACAATCTTTATTTTGTAAAATGTCAGTCTCAAATTTTGACATTTTCAAATAAACAATATTTATTATTTTCAATATATTTAAAATTAATAGCTAGCTTTACAAATTATAACCTATATGTTATTCTGATGTATGAACTATATTATTGTAAAGTTTCATTAAAATCCATTCAGTAAATTTTGCGTGAAAGAGTAACAAACACACATACATCCATACAAACTTTCGCGTTTACAATACTAGTTAGATTAGCGTGTAGCCGGCATACGTTGCAATTTGCAATGCCACTCAAAGAATTAGAGTGGTTGTATTTTAATTCTGTTCTGTTTGGATACATCATTTTTTCCATCTGGTGCAAAGAAATCAGAAGGTTTTCAGATGCATGAGCAGGCCACAAACACCTGTCCGTGTGAGAAGCGTGTCCCCCCCTCCGGCCGCTAAACTATATGTATTTATTTCAAAGAAACAACCAGCTTATTACACATAATACAAGATAAATATACAGTGAATTGAAGTCAAGCCAAAAAAAGTTGTATTAATATACACACACTTGAAAATGAAATACACACAAACTACTCGCGCGACACCTATTATAAAAAAAAATATTCAAATTGCTTAACGCTCAATGATTCAAATTGCAGAGCTCACCTTTATAAACCGAGCACAACAAACCGAGTATATAACTGAAAATCAGAAAACTGTACGAATACAACACATGCCTATTAATCTACAAAATCCAAAATGGCTTTATACACACAAATACTACATTTTTGAAAACATTACAAGTATATGAAAACCACACAAGATAACATAATAAATTATACACAAATTCATCAAAGACAGAGTGTGGTAAAAGAAACAAAGGCCAAGAGGGTGTACACATATATAATCTCCTTATAGCCTGACAACCGTAAATAGATAGAATATATTTAAGAAAAAACTGTTGCTCTTAAGATTAGTGAGCAAAACCAAAATATACTTACTTAAGGAAAATGTGTTACTTAGGTACTTAGGTAGTAAACCATAATTATTAAGATTTTTTCTCAATGTATACTTAAGTTAACAAAACGAAACATTTATATATATTTCTTTTAACTTAATAAATAACTAACTAAAGTATACGAAAGCATACGGGACTAACAAAGAAACGTTTATTTTTATATACATATAAAGAGTGTCCATCATGAGGGCAGATCCGGCAGATCCGACGATGCGATCGTCGTATCTGCCGGATCTGCCCTGAGGCCCTAGCACGCTCGCTCTATAACGATCGATAGGATAACTATCGGTAACTTCTCATCGTTCCCTAGGACAACTGCACATCGCTAACGTACAAACAACAGTTTATGTCGAATATGTTAAGGACACTCATTGTGAACTGTCACTTATTCGTTGGCGATCTGTAGTCATGCTAGGGAACGATGAGAAGTTACCGATAGTTATCCTATCGATCGTTATAGAGCGAGCGTGCTAGGGCCTCTGATGATTGACACTGCAACGATGTCCGAAACGTCAGCTACAGCAGGAGGTAGCGCAAATAAGGCAGCGTAATATAATCATTTCATAATATTTTTACAGTTATATATAATTTTATTTACTTTCTGAATTAAATAAAGTTACCCTATGGGGGTTTAACAAAAACGATATTTCTGAAGAGGTATCCCCGATTACGATAGGAATATACCCCCTTATTGAATTCTACGTGTCCTTCACGTAATAAAGAATTGATATTGCCTTTTGAATTTTAAATTCAACGTCTTACACTAAAGTGGTGAAATCGAATAATATTTTATCACATTACTTTTCGTATGAGTTGATTTACACCGTTTTCTTAAAAACGTGTCTTCCTTCACAAGTACTTGAGTAATAGATAATTAAATTTTAAAATATATTTGCAGATTTTCATCTTCATCTTAACATTATTATTTTATGAATTTTCGGAATACATTTGCATTACTTCTTTTTTTGTGAAGTTGACATAAAAAAACCAATTTATGAGGATTTTCTGCTTGTAATATATTTTCGCATCTTGAATGCATTAGTCTACCTGAGTATTTTTGGGACATTGTATTACCAATAATTTTTATAAATGTGCACGAAGAAAAATATTTTTCGAAAAAACGATCATTTTAATAGTAAAAACTGTTAAAAACGGGACTGAAGTTCTTACGAACAAATTAACAGTGTTCCAATGTTTATTGGCGGGAAAATGTAAGAATAATTTTTTGGTATACGTACGAAATTACGTATACCAACAAATTATTCTTACATGTTCCCGCCAATAAACATTAAAACCCTGTTAATTTGTTCGTAAGAACTTCAGCCCCGTTTTTAACCGTTTTGACTATTAAAATGATCGTTTTTTCGAATAACATTTTTCTCCGTGTGATTGTCGTAAAGAGTCCCAACTGCTTCCAACCATCTGGAGCAATTGAGGCTATGGCCTTCCCAATTGGGGTATGTTGAAAGCCTGAAGTTAGGAGAGAGGGAAGGAGATGAGGCAGAAGAAGGTGAGAAAGTGCCTGGTTATTTACATTAGGTCACCGAACACGCCTAAAGCCCTTTTTAGCAACGTTTCAGAATTGTGATTTTTCAGCGGTTCGATACTGAGAGTACCTTCCACTCCGAAACGTGACGCAAATATAGTATATAAATAATAAAGTAAGATAATACAATAAATATAAATGAAGTAAGATATAACCTAACATAGCCTTCTACGCACTTGTGTAAGGCAATATCAAATAATTGGATTAAACACCCACAAAATTAGGGTCATCAAAAGCTGAAAATACGAAATCCCAATAAAAGTACAACAATTATACGGCATACAGTACAATAATAATCGTTCACGGCGAGTTCATCGAAGAGTTCATCGAAAACGAGTTCATCGAAAACGAGTTAATCTAAAACGAGTTAATCGAAAACGAGTTAATCTAAAACGAGTTAATCGAAAACGAGTTCATCGAAAAAGAGTTCATCGAAAACGAGTTAATCGAAAACGAGTTCATCGAAAACGAGTTCAACTAACATAAATTCAACCTACCCTAACCTAACATTTTTTTGGTGTATTTTGTAAATTTGCTTTCGATGAACTCGTCGGTTACCAATAATAATATGGGAAAGATGTGAAATTCGAGATTCATCAGAACAAGATTGTCGGATATCTCTTCAATACACCACTATTTACTATCAGAAACTGAATAGGGAACCAAATATTTGTAAAAATATCGATTTTATTACGTGTAAATTCATTTTAGTTCATGGACTGAATGTAGAGTTCAAATATTTACCAAGTTAGTGGAATCCACAGACATATTATTCATTCATATGTCTATGGTGGAATCATTTTAAAGGTCAGCTCTCTTAATTAAATCCCTCGTTTAACACAGGTTCTATTCTGGTCTTTTGAAGGAATTAATTATTAATATATGTAATGCGAATTACACATGCGAAAAAAACTCTTTTTTTACATTATCTTCACACAGGAGGCCCTGAGGAAAATAATTTTCCTCAGGGGCTATGTCATCTTAAGGGATGCTGCGTGGGGGTATTTTTAAGGAAATGAAGGAGATAAGAAAGAAAAAAAGAAGGGTAGAATCTGGGGGTGTCCAGGACACAGTATCAGTATGTCCAGGAGTGATGTATGAATCCATCCATTCAACTGCGGTGCAATGCGATGGGTGGAGAGAGTCTGGCTGGAGAGGTCAAAATGTTTCTCTCGAACCGGCGCGTCACGCAGTCACATCCGCCGCCAAGACCTGGACAAACTTCACTCCATGAATCCGGGCACCCCTGCTGGTCACCAAACAACGTCAAAAAGTCACCAAACGTAGCGAACCACTTGGGGTGACCTATGACAGGGCTGTTGGTTATCCACTAAATCATTTACGCCTCCCAAATTGAATTGTAATGTAAATGATATTGCGTACTATTTTGTTTGGTGTTATTAAGTTCTAAATAAATTCTGTAGGTACCTTTTGCATAGATTCAATCTGAATCTGTGTTGGTGAAATCTCAATAGGTTGTTTAGACGAGGTTTGTTCGTCTCTTTTGTATTGACGGGGCTTCCAAAATGCTTCCAAATATATTGAATCTCCGTATTTCAGATAGATATACATTGAAAAATGTACGTAACAAAGGAAAACTTTCGATACAAAGTGAGATCCGAGTAAAATGCCCTGGCAACCCTACAACAGCGGTTCCGAACAATGGTAGGTACCTAACCCTCCATTCTAAAAATACGAAAGGTTTTATGGGCCACCTGCGGCATAATTATATGAGCATAACACGGACAACAACAGTGTCTGTTTACCCCGGGCAACTATGGGAAAGTTGCGGAAAAGCTGATACCTTTTTATGATATTAAAACTTTCAGTCTGTTTTTTTTTAAAGTAATGTAATTTACTTTAAAAAAAAACAGACTGAAACGTTTTAATACGTAACATGTATACTTTTAATATGTAACATGTAACAATAGTGAAAATATTGAGTCTACGCGGCGGTGATAGTGCCTCCGCTGACGAGGCAACTGAAAAAAAACAGTTTGCGACTAAACTCGCTATCCTGTGCATGTCAATGTGATGGTCCGCACACCACACAACTTCTGAAAAACCCATTGTCAATGAAAACGTAAGCAGTGACTCAAAACTTGGCGTGCTAGTTGCTACGATGACAGCTGATTGTTCTTCGTCTATGGTTAAACAAGTTGAAATAATATACTGAAATCGTAGAATTGAGTAACGCCGTCATAGAAGAATAGAAGAAAAACCGGCTGGTTGCTATGGCTTCCAACCAAACTTCCATCAAACTTCTATGACGGCCTACTCAATTTTACGATTTCTGTAATTATCTCATCTTGTTAAGAGGCTAGACTTTGAATCACACGCGGAACACCCGCGACTGTCATTCTGTCCCGCTCACAATAAGCTCACGCACACTTACAATACATGCGAATGCGAAATGTGCGAATGAGACAACGCTCAAATTTACCTACAGAAATCGCTCGAAAAGGAGTTTATAGAGAATACACTTTTCTAAACCGAAACTTTCACAAAATTGAAATTTAAAAAAAAAAATTTTTTTTGGAAAGAATTATTTATGAGAGTTGAGTTAGCAGCACTTTTTCCTTAAATAATATTTTTTGATAAATCGTACATTGACAGTGAATGTTTACGTTAATACGAAACGCATCGAAAATTCGAAAACATACCGACATAGTTTTCACCCTCTAGAAGGCAGTATAAAAAAATAAATTCATTTTGTGCCATTTTCGATGTAGAAAAGTGTTTTTTTCCCGGGCGTCCTTTTTGTATGGGCCGAAAAGCGGAAGTCTATCATCTTAACCATAGACGAAGAACAATCAGCTGTCATCGTAGTCATTTGTCGCTGTCAAATTGAAAAAAACTAGAAAACTGACAACAAAACTTGCGCAATCACGACAACCGAGAAACTGGCAACGGACGGCCGCGGCAACTAGCAGGGCGAGTCACTGCTTGCGTTGCCATTGACAACGGGTTTTTGAGAAATTGTGTAGTATGCGGGCCATCAAATTGACATACACAGGTTAGCGAGTTTACTTGCAAACTGTTTTTTTTTTTTCAGTTGCCTCGTCAGCGGAGGCACTCACTAAAGAGAGCCGAAGCGATTTCAAACTATATTTCGATTCCGAATGGTGATCTGAAATTATCTCGATCTCGTTTCAGATAGATTAGGTGGCGTGAGTTAAATTATTTTAGGAAAAAACACTTTTTGCAAGTTATACTTCAAAATATTAAAATGAATTAATTGTTTGTGCCAGTAGAATATGAATAAATAGTGTCCATAAATAAACTCAAATCTTTCAAGAAAAGCTTACAAAAAATACAATATTATATCGGTAATTTAATCCAATATTGTTTTTTTTTTTAAATTTTCTTTATTCATTTTGTTTGTTACAGGTTTATTTTACATGGCTTTTTGACTACTAAGCTAGGTAAATGCCCGTATTATGGTAGTCGAATATTATTGTTTATTTGGAAGCCCTTTTAACGATTTGCGTTTTTTATGGGCCAAAACTATTTATGCATCTACACATATTGCGTATGTACGGGCGCAAACAACTCATGGTAATATTTTAAAGCATGACTTGCAAAAAGTAGTTTTTATTAAAATAATTAAACTCACACCATCTATGAAAGCGCAGATTATGAATTCTGTTAATTATAACCTTAAATTAACTCCACACAGGAGTCCCTTAAGCTAATAATTTCCCTCAGGGCTTATGTCATCTTTGAAGATACTGTGTGGTGTGGAGGGTCTTTTTGAGGAGAGGAAGAAGTGAACATGAGTCTTGAAGAGAGCCCCCGTACCTGGTCACTTAGATTTACACCTAGCTTACCAATGGAGGGCCTGTTCGGAAGAATGCTACTATTGAAGGAGACTAGATTATCATTTCGATCCCTTTTAAACTTAATTCGATTCATTCTACATATTTGTATTCGTGTGACGTTAGTTTTTTGAAGATGCTGTGTGGAGGGTCTTTTTGAGGAGAGGAAGAAGTGAACATGGTCTTGAAGAGAGCCCCGGTACCTGAGCTGGTCACTTAGAGTTACACCAAGCATATCAATGGAGGGCCTGTTCGGAAGAATGCTATAACTGTTGAAGGAGAGTAGATTATCATTTCGATCCCCTTTAGAATTAATTCGACTTATTCAACAGATATGTATTCGTGTGACGTTAGTTTTTGGGTCGTAAGTCTACATCTGCCACGGGTGCTTGCTAAATAAATAATTACACTGTATTTTAATTCACTGGCATGTCTTCAGGAATCGATGGCGCCGCTTCCAAATGTTAAAGTCAGCCGTTTAATCGCTACTCAATATAGGTTGAACATTAACAGCGATTGACCAGCAGCTGAGAATAAAAGTTTAAAAATGCTTACAACTGTACAGGGAGGTTCCAATGAGAAAGATCGATTATTCCCCGTATCAATTTTTTTTTAATTCAAAATTTAATATCGATATATTTCATTAAAAACTTGCTTTAACTACATTCAAGTAAGCAATAAAAATGCTCAAAACGCACGATGATAAATTATTAAATATAGTGTACTTCTTGTAAATATTTATTGATCATAAGTATTTATGATTTTTCAATAATGTCTAAACAAAATAAGTGTGTAAAAAAAATTTATAATATATTAGTTTGTAAGACCTTTAATAAATAGAAAAACTGCGGTATTTTTGTCACAAAACACGTTCTGGGATTTATTGTTTAATGATTTTAATTTAACTAAAATTTAAATTTTGATAACTGTGTTGACTAGATTATATATTAATTTATTTAATTGAATGATTATATGATTTGAAATTTGTGTTTTTTAATAGAATCTATCGTTTAAAAATTGAACAAATCTGCCAACGACCAACGGTATAACCTTAGTATTTTAAAAATGCACTTCGCTTTTCAAAATTTTAAAACTGCGTGTACTAGATAAAATAACAATCTTTCAATATCAATTTATGTTTTTTTGTAAAAAAGAGTCAATACGTCTGGAATTTCATTTAAAAAGGACTAATTTCCTATATTCTCTTAAGAAAGTATTTTGTGTTTGCCAATCTTTTAGTCCTGTTTTTACACTCCCAAGATCGTGTTTCATTGCTCATCGTTACGGCTAATGTTCACATACTTGAGTAGGTTTTACTTTCCTACACCAATCTTATAACGCCTACTGAAAACCAGGGTTGCCAATGCTCATGTTCCAAAATACCCGCAACGAATGTTCAAAATCCCCGAATCGGGGAGAGCAAAATGGCAAATTCCCCGCAAATTCCCCACACGTAGGGTTACCAGGTCCGACAATGAGTTTCTTTAACCATTTATCCATTTTAAAAAAGACTCTCACAAAGCTCTTATATCTTGTTATTACTTATTATAAAATAAACTTTTCAACAACAAGTCACCAATTCATCAAAACCACAAGACTTTTGTAAGAAAAGAATCCTTCTGTCATAGAAGTTCCATGACTAGCAAATTCATGTATCTTCGAGTTTGGGTCCCGAACTTCGTGAATCCCCCCCGACATTATCGTTTAGAAATAAATGCTACAGTGCTGCCATAAAATAAACTACGAAATCTTCCACCGAATGAGCTTATCTTTCAATATTTTTTAAAATTTATTTTTATATCATGTTACACCTCTTTTTTATTTTTATATCATTTTTTTTATTATTTTTATATCATGTTACACTTTTTAGGCTATATTTCTTATGGTATGAGTATATACAATATATTTTTTTTATGAATGTAAACAATTATTTCTTAATAATTAATTTAATTTTTGTTATAATCCATTTAGTTGAAGAACCCATTGACAAACTACTTAAAAGTAGTTTATTGGGACTTTTTCTCTGTTTTTGTATTATGTTTTTATTTGATATGTGTGTATTATTCTTTGTTTTAAATGTTTCTTTAAATAAAAAAATAAATAAAAAAATATGGTTGGAAAATCAAGAAATATCACAAAAAGTAATTCCTCGCAAAATACCCAATTCTAAAAAAATCGGAAATATTCCCCGTAGTTTGGGGAATTCCCCGCAAATCGGCAACCCTGCTGAAAACGTAGTAATAATGTCTTAAAAGCCTCTACTATCAATTCCTGTTTTCCCAGAACGTTATTATTGTATATTTCACTTGGTTTAATGAAGCTTTTATCGATTATTGTAACCATAAATATTAATACATTACCGTTACATTAATATTGCAACGATACAATACAAAATTGTTCAGTTATTAGGTACATTTAGTACGAGTTTCCCTATTGTTAGGTTCTGACTAATACAATCATAATAACCATATAAATGTACATCTAGAGGTTTCGGTGTTTTGTACAATGGAGGATTCTCAGTGACGTCATTGTTTGGGGTGGTTTTGGGGTGGTTTGAGAGTGGGAGGGGTGGGAAGTGTCTGGGGGTGGACATAATAGGGAGGAGAGAAAGGATAAGGTATTCGGAAACAAACTTTTTCAACCTCTGGAAAAACAAGCGTTACATGGGTTGAGGGATTTGCTTCAAGAGCCGTAACATTGACATTGATTTGTCGCCACTACCAACTACCAAATAAACAATCAAGCAGTCAAAATTGAAAAAAATAAAGTGAAATCTGCAAGTATAACAGTGTATTTGGGCCAATAATTTTTAAAGTATTTATTAACATAATTGCTAGTTGAGTGCGGCTCAGTTCATTATGCAGGCGACGTGTGGACGGAATAAAAAAATTGTGTTCCCGATGCGCGGCAGAGCACTATCAAAGATGACTATAGGGATAAACTTACACCAGCAGCCTTTAAAGACTTTCAGAACATATTGTTCAAATACGGTGTTTTAATTTCAGTAAATAAATTTTCGGGTGCTTGGCTATTTACAGTTTATTTCTCTTAATTTATTTTGTATTGTAAATTTTGCAAAATTTTTAAAACACGACAATCACAACTATTTTAAAATGTAAATAAACATTTTTCTTATTTATGGTTTTTGAATTCAGTTGGCATAGATAATTTTTATTTTAAAATATATATTTTTATTTTCATAATATAGAAACTGTTTTGCGGGCACGAGCACGAGCCTAGTATGGTAGTCGAGAGAATGAAATAATAAAATATTACTAAAATAACACAGGCTTGTCCTAGTGGGGTTGAAAATTGCATTATAAACTGTAATACCTAACATGTGGAAAAAACAAGAAAAAAAAATTAAAATTATAAAAACTTAAAATTAATTAAATTGCAAGACAAATTTTGAAGAATTTTGACGAAGACTTGAAGGCAATGCCATTGGCAGACGCAGAAAAAGTCTGATGTCTGTCGCGATGCGCGGTAATGGAGGATCTAGAGATTGTTGGGTTTAAACGAAATGATTGATGATTCTCCGTTGAGAAAACTGGAGATAGCAAAAATAAGTGACATTTCTGTCTTTGCCTATCCCCGGGAGATATATTTGAAAGCTGTTTTGCAAAAAAAAACAAGATTTTTCGGTAAAATATTGGTGCGCAGTCGATAGCGGTTATGACAGGGTTAGCGGTCATTCAAACTATTGATTTATTTATTGACGCCCTATTGGGCTTTTACACATCGAAAACAAATTTAATTTATAACAACAGTAAAACATATATAAAAAAGATTACAAAGTATATAAATAAAGCATAAACACAATGTGATAAATTAAATTAATTATTAATATGATAATTATTTTTTAACAGATGTACGTGTAGATAGGTACTAAGCTAAACATTGATGTTCCAAATTGATTTAAATTTTGACCCACTGAGGCCAGTAATATGAAAAAAATAACGTGAGCACCTCACAAGATTTCCAACTGCCCAGAGCCAGCGGGTATAAGGCATCTTCAATCTACTTAAAAAATATATGGAATAACCCTGTCCCTTATTTATTGTTATATTCTTGTAAATTGCCGACAAGAGTTTTCTTTCTAATCGCTAAACACCTTAGTGATAATCTTATCAGTGACGGAAGCAATAAATTAATTTTAAAAAGGTATTTTAAATTCAAATGTAAAATTTTACTTTAATTAATGAAGATAATATTAGCGAAAGTCAATCGAAAATCTGAAACAGAAAAATCAGAAAAAGATACGGATACATCTGGGACTCGAACCCAGGTCCTCCGGCAATCCGGGCCGACGCGCTAACCAACTGCGCCAACGTATCCCTATCCGATTCGGTCATTTTTAACTGTATCATACTTCGACTGAGAACCACCAACATTATTTTCATTTTTCTTATCGCATATTAAAAATGACCGAATCGGATAGGGATACGTTGGCGCAGTTTTATAGCGCGTCGGCCCGGATTGCCGGAGGACCTGGGTTCGAGTCCCAGATGTATCCGTATCTTTTTCTGATTTTTCTGTTTCAGATTTTCGATTGACTTTCGCTAATATTATCTTCATTAATTAAAATATTATAATTTGAGGTTTAACTCTTTAAGTTAAAAAGTTAAAAATAAAAAATATAAGTAAAATTTTACCTTTCTGTGAATCATTTTTATTATCAATGAAAATTTATTTAGTCTTTACTTCTGACTGTTAACCCCAGAAAAAGATGGATAAAACAAATAATGTTGGGGATGAGTGAGGATATATTATTGAACGGGACGCTTGGAGGTACTGTTACGTTACACAAAACAGTATGAAAAGGTAATCTAATTAATAATCAGAAAATGAAAATTTTCATATAGAAAATATGGTTAATTTTTTCAAATACAGATCCAAAATAATTCTTGAATAGAGCACTTTCATTACAATGGAGCACTATGACAATTAACACAATTAATTCACTTAGGCCTGGCTTCCGATGGGAACAATAAAAGTGAATATAATAAATTGAACAATTTGGACACGTGACGTGTTTAGTACGGCCGCCGCCTGACGTCTGACATAATTAACTAAAGTAATAAATGGTGTGTGGATCATTGTTTCGTATCGTGTATTAAACATAGTAGTTAGCTAATTTAAATTTCCTTGTATTTTCCCACAAATCCACAAAAAGCATGTGAATAAAAGACACATTTTAAATTATATTCAATTTTTTATCTTTTCACAAAACAAAAATATGTAGGTTTCAACCACAGATAATAGAAATACAGGGAGACATGGCGTTGATCGTATCGAATGTCCCTGGGCTACGACTAAATCGCACGGAATATCACTGCCGCTTGCAAAGCCATTTTTTTTAAATAACATTGTCTCCACACTGGACGCCCCGAGGAAAAAAAACCAAAGGCCTATGTCATCTTTGGGGACGCTGTGCGAGAAGTCTTTCAAGGGAAAGGAAAGAGAGGAAGATTGATTATTTTACATGATTCACCATTTACCATTCATTCCACATGATTCCATAGCTGTTTTTTCTCAACACGAATAGTATTTTTCCTTTATAATAAAATGTGTTTTGCGTAAGCCTCTTTTCCGAAGTTTTACCTTTCGACTGTCTGATGATTTAGAATTATTACTAAAGTATCGAAAATTCTCGCCCTTTAGGGAAAATCGCCACGGTGGGGAGAGAAAAGTAAGATGAAATCGAAATTGAAAGTTAATGGCGTAATTGCCGACCGAATACGAAAATATAACAAGGTTTGGGATTACAATGGTTCCAGTACACGTTGTAGTTACAAAGTTTTAACTTCATTTTTGGTTGGTGCCGCGGGTAGCACAGGTAATTAATTTATTATTTATGAGTAATTTTGAGAGTTAAAATAATTTAAAGTAAAATTTTGTTTTTATTAGTTCGCTTGATCATAGAGAACGCTTCCAAATAGTGACACAGACACGTACGCAGGTACGACTAATTTATATGCAACCCATGAACAACACCAAATTGTTATAATTCGACAAAGAACTCAATGATAAATATTACGACTTTGAAATACATTTTAATAGACAGCTCATTCCGATGAGGAATGTAAATTTTATTATGTATTTATTATGCGAAGAATTTATAAATCGTCATTTAAAAATGAATAAAACACCATAATATTAAAACACACCGTTTGGTTTGTACGACTGAATCTAATGATTCTGGCACTTCAAAATAAAATTATATTACTGAAGAGATGCTTTACCCATTGTTCTTCAATATTAAAAGCGGGAAAACAAATTAAAACATCATCTTGTTTATGGTGCTTGTAATGTAACGAAATAAGGTTGTTATAAAAAAAATGTTGCTCCATTTAAAAAAAATCGATAAGTTACAAATAAAAAAAAAATTCACCATTAAAAAAGCTAGTTAAACATAATTTAAAAAAAAACTGAAATGATTTGTATTATACTTTTAGAAAAAAACCGTACTAAATACTTTCTAAAATAGCCTCTGTTTTTCAAAAACCGAAACAAAACAATTTAAACTCATAAACAATCTTAAAAGGTTATGCGGCGAGAATCGAATAAAATGAACTGATCAATCATTATCTTATTTACCTGACTTTGGGGCTTAGGAATAGTCAACCCGTACATTAATTAACCAAATTAAAAATATATTTGTCACACTGACTACCTGGTAATACCCCCACGATGTCATCGTTCAAGAATTCCGAAGTGATTTATCTACCTTCTAGCTACTATGTCACAACTGAGCGATAAGAGCGAAATGATCTTGACGTCACAACTAAGATTCTGAATGTAATAAGAGCGAAATGGATCTTGGGATCTTGACGTCACAACTGAAAAAGAAATATTGTTTTGATTCCTGAATAAGTGAAACAGAGATCTCGCTCCGGACAAACTCAGTACCGATAGACTAGGTACGTCGATCTCGGACCCCAGGAACCAAGAATGAGCGTGATTGTATCTTGGAAATCCCGGTCGTTCATAACTTGCGAACTGTTTCGGCCGTTTTTCGCTTGTATTGGGCCGGGAACTAGATGGATCTACAGAATTTTTTATGAATTACGGCGCGGGGGTGGGATACTTTAAGTGATTTACAATACGTTCGGAGTCACATTACTTCGGCCACTTCGCGGCGCGCATCCTATAGAATAATAATATCTCCGAAATATTGTAATATTTAAATCGTTTACGGTACGCAACTTTCATTGAAATAATTTTACAGTAAAATAAATGCAAATTAAAATTTATTATTTAGGGTGTAAGGAATGAAGAATTAATTCGTTTTGAAATTGAGAATCAGATCAAGTGTGTCAAAATAATGAATAAATTCATTTATTTCAGTCATTTAATTTTGCCCACGTCTATGGGACAGTATACAGTGCGCCTTTATATAAAGTACCGAGCCCGCTGCAATAAAAGGTAGGCTTTTTAAGTCTGGTGCGGTTACACAGAAAACCATAGATGTGGTGTAACTTTGGGAGACCTAAAAAATTAAAACTTTGAAATTTAAAATTTAATTTTTTATATACTTATTTTTAAATACGTAAGTAATTTGTTTGCCAGCGACAAATTTATATAAAATATTAATGCGGGAAAATGCGTCCGTTAGAATATTATAATCCATCCTGAGTACGAACCGTTGATGAGTTTTCCATTCCTCTGCCAGGAGTACCAGGGTACAAGAAGATGGAAGAGTAATCCACTGATTAGAAGGAATTAAAAGTGTTAAGGTTTAATGTTAAAAGGGGATTGAATTAGATTACGGCTAGTAGGTCGAAAACGTGCGGTGGGAGTATAACTGACACGGCATATTCATCAGTATTGTTCAGTAGAATATTTTCAGGAATTTCAGCGTTTATTGAGATTTGTTTAACGGGAGTGTATAAAAAAGGTTTAAAATTCTGCGTAACTTTTAATCTTTTTTTGTTACTATATTTATTTTCTTACCATGACGGAGATCTAAACCGTTTTTATTAACGAAATTTAGGAATTCTTCAGTAAATTTGTACAAAGAACGTGGCATATTGATCGCTAATTATGGACTATATTCAGTATTGTTCAGTAGAATATTTTCAGGAATTTCAGCGTTTATTGAGATTCGTTTTAACAGGAGGGCATAAAAAAGGTTTAAAACTCTGCGTAACTTTTAATCTTTTTTTGTTACTATATTTATTTTCGTACCATGACGGAGATCTAAACCGTTTTTATTAACGAAATTTAGGAATTCTTCGGTAAATTTGTATAAAAAACGTAGCATTTTGATCGCTAATTATGGACATATTATTATGATCAATATTTTTCTTTTGATCGGATATGATATGAAATATTTTATTTTATTTCAGTGATATTAAATTAATAAAAATAAATGTGTTATTTTTATTATTTTATAAAATTATTAACCTCAACATAGGCTATTCCTACTGATTATAATCGAATTGTAAACAATAATAGATACCATGTAAAGAAACAATAAAAAAAAACAACATCTAAGCAAAACTTTAGGCTCCTCATCCATGGGTCAAGAGCTCGTGGGTAAAATAATAATTTAAGGAAGGTAATTAACTCAAACTTTAGCCTCTGGAGCTTTTCGCTATATAATCGATATAAACCTTGAGCGCTCATAAATTTTTGCCCCTTAGAAATTTCCCACACTCTTTAAAAAATGATACGAAATTAAGTATTAGATTTTCGAATTTTAATACGGTTATATAAAAAACGGCTTATAATGTTAGAAAGCCATTGAATGCCTTTATATTTGACCGTTTGTCCCATATTTTTAGGATTTAAAAAAAAATAATAAAAAAACGGTAAATTTATAGACGCATGAATTGGTTTTTTTAAATTGGCTTACATAGTTAGAACTAGAATCCGGGAACATGATCTCTGTTTACGAAATAATAACTATTCTGAATTCGCCAATCATTTAATAGAGACAGGCCATAGCTTAACAAAATAATAGCACCCTGCAAATCCCCCCTTTTGATTATGTTCCCATTGATTCATATTGACTCCTCCCACTATTCTTCCCCTCCCCCAAAATCACCCCTCCCACTACTAGTACCTATTTACTGAATATTAAATATTATTACTTTTATGTTTTGTCTAAAGACTAGTTAATGATCACACATATATATTTTTATTCGATCAAGGTTTTTAATACTATCAATTATTTGTAAGCAAAATACTTCAATAATTTAAGTTCGATAAATAATGTCAATGGCAAATAATTAGAAGAGATGCGAGACATCTCTTGTAAAAAAATTAAAGGACTAAGTCATCTTGTATAAGTTATAAGTCATCATACAATGCATCCGAGTTCTTGAAATAATCCCAATAAAAGTTTTAAATTATCTCTTCAAATTGGCCACATTTTGGCCAGCGAACGCTCGAGGGTGTTTTACAGTCGAATGTACGCTAGAGGCGATTGGTTAGAGACCACCATTAAAAATCGTATCATAAAAATCTACCACAAAAAGTTCCTTTTTCCAATCCATTCTATTCCCTTAATACTTGTCCTTTGAGCCTCAGCATCTTTCAAACATTCGCCAGTACTAGGATCGTGTAAAAGTTTTATAAATAATGCTCTCATTTCATCCACTTAAGAGCGATTGACCAGCAGCTGAGAATAAAAGTTTAAAAATGCTTGCAACTGTACAGGGAGGTTCCAATGAGAAAGATCGATTATTCCCCGTATGAAATTTTAAAAATTAAAAATAATATCGATTTATTTCATTAAAAACTTGCTTTAATAAATACCTACATGCAAGTAAGCAATAAAAAATCTCAAAACGCACGATGATAAATTATTAAATAGAGTGTACTTCTTGTAAGTATTTTTTGATCATAAGTATTGATTTCATAGTGCTTTCACACAAACGAAGTATTGAATTCCACCACGAAGAATTGAATTCCATTTAAACTTTAGTATTTATGAGTTTTTAATAATGTCTAAACAAAATAAGTGTTTAAAAAAAAATTTTAATATTTTAGTTTGTAAGGCCTTAAATAAATAGAAATACGGAGGTATTTTTGTCACAAAACGCGTTCTCGAATTTATTTTTTAATGATTTTAATTTAACAATTTTTTTTTTCAAAACTGTGTTTACTAGATTATGTATTGATTTATTTTATTGTATGATTATATGATTTGAAATTTGTGTTGTTTAATAGAATCTATCGTTTGAAAATTGAACAAATCTGCCAACAACCAACGTATATTAAAAAAAACACTTAGTTTTTCAAAATTTTAAAACTGCGTGTACCAGATAAAATAACAATCTTTCAAAATTAATTTATGTGTTTTTGTAAAAAAAGAGTTAATACGTCTGGAATTTGATTTAAAAATGACTAATTTCCGGTATTCTCTGGTAATAAATACCCTCTTAATTTAACGAATGGATGGAAAATATCTTCAAAATCATTAAAACACAGTTATCTACATGAATCCGTTCAATTTAATCGTTTCACAGAGCCATTAGCAAAGACTTTCAATAATTACACTTGCTCAGCCATTAACGAAACAGGCAGTACAACATTATCTACCCGCTACCCAATACCTCCTGCCTACTGAATATCTCATAATGAAAGCAAGCGTATAAGTGCGACAAAGGGTAATAATACTAATAATTAATGGTGAAGCCAGAGAGCAAAATCGTGTTCTATTGAAAAACACATCAAGTAATTATTGCCAGCCAAGTATTTAGAATCCACTGCAAAAAACATCATCACTCAATTGCGTGACACTCGTTTAAATAGCGTTAAAATAAATATACAGTGATTATTATTTTTTATTAAGTTGAGATGGTATGGTCACATAAAACGGAGACCACCAGACCACACAGTTAAGCAGGAAATGTCTATGGAGCTTCATCGACAGTCATCCAGAGGAAGACCAAAGAACTCCTGGATGACTCAATGCTCTAAAATCCTAAGGAGAAACGGCCTGGAAGAGAGCGATACCCAGAACCGAAGAAGCTACAACCTGAGAACGAGGAGAGCCGACCCCAACATCCTACCTAGGCAATGAGTTGCGACAGTGCAAGGAAGAAGAAGATACAGTGATTATTATTTTTATTTTTTATTGGATACAAAAGGATACATAAATTACAAATATATATTTTTTACAGTGATTAATTACATAATCTAGGTATTTGATGTAACTCCATAAATAAGCAGGGCTTGTGTGTATGGGGTGGGGGGGGGGGGGTGTTATTACATTGGTTTTATTTGACATGATTCAGTTCAAGTTTTCAGTATAATTTTTAAATTGAGTTTTAAAATCTTTTGGTATAGTATTCATCTTTCTAATTTATGATTTAACTGTCCTATTGTTTTTTTTACATTTTGGAATAGGAAGGAAGTTTGTCTAAGATTTCTGTTATTTTTAAATGGTGCAGCTTTATTTTGAATATTATCTTTATAAATTTGTAATGTTGCATGATAGAAGTATAATGCGCTTAATATTCTGACCTTAAATTGTTTGAATAAGAGTTCTGACGCATATGTACAGGGTTTTTTTTAAAATGGTTTTTATTATTAATTTTGTGATTTGTAAAATATTTGTGTTTGATTTGTAAATGTACCGCCCCATCCTATGATACCGTATTGTATAATTGATTGACAGAAAGCAAAGTATTAGTAATTATGTTTATTTCTTTATGTGTTTCTTGTTTTATCATAAAAATTGTTAATAATAGGTTTTTTTAGAATTTAAAGTCAACAGGTTTATATCAAACCATAATTATGTGCAAATAGTTTGTTTTATTATTAACTAACTTGTAGGATTGATAATTTTGGCTTGTTATTGGCATTGAAATATCACTAAATCTCTCTTTATTTGTCAAGATTAACTATGAGAAATTTAAACAAAATAAACATTTCGAAGAAAGAAAGCAAAGATAAATTAATTTGGTCATTCAATGTATTAGCGTAATAACCTAAAAAAAAACCCTAAATAATAATTTAGATTTTTTTTTTAAATTTCAAGTGCTTATCGCGAGTTAAGTGAGTTATCTAATTTTGTCTAATTGTGTACTTATTAAAAGTATGATCGGGGGAAATGAGATGATTGGCAAACTCTGAAAAATGTTTGTTATCTAATTTAATTTAATTAATAATTAATTTAATTCATGTTAAATATTCCGTGATTCTAATATTTATATTTCTAGTTTTCTTGCCTAAGTAACACGATGGACAATAATTGCAACATAGTTGGTACATGCCCGAGTGGTTTAATTTATGATCTCTATCGTTAGTTATATGAAACAATATAACTTTGTTAAAACCACTGATTTATTTAATTAATGCCGACCGGTTTCGGAACAACCGTTCCTTCCTCAGGGCAAACATGTAATGATTTGACAATCAGAAAAGAGTGGGAGGATACAATATTTTACTAAGTGTTGTGGTAGGGATGGGGGCGCGGCTAGGAATTAATGGAAATTGGTGGGAGGGAACAGAACGGACATCGAAAGGGAACAGATTTAAGATTGGGCTATAAGTTAATATTTTCTGTTTGTTGTTAATTGACTCATTATTTTTAAGGGATTTTAATTTTATTTCTTAGGCTTCTAAGTTATCTAAGCGTTTTCATTTATTATTAATATGAATTATTATTAATATTTTTTTCAATACTATGGTTATTTTCAAAGATATGGTTAGCGAAATCGGAAAAATGACTATTATTAAGAATTAAGACACCTTAAGTGTTCTTTGATTCTAATTTCGAAATTACGGGTGGTCTTCCCGATATAAAATGAGGAGCAGTCAGTTTATATATTCCGGAATTAGTTAATTTATGGTCTTTATCTTTAGCGTTCCTCAAAAAATTACCGATATTATTTCTTGTATAAAAAGCTGGTTTAATATTAGAAGGAAGATTTTTGCAACATTGAACTGAAACATTATGGATATATAAAATTTTTCGCCATTCTGTTATGATTATTAGAATTATATACACATTTATTTTTTAAATTTTGTTAATTTTTTTATTTAAGATGTTATCAATTAAATTTGGTTCGTATCCGTTATTTACACATCTATCATTAGTGTTTTTTAGCAATTTACCTAATTTGTTGTCAGTATAGAAGTATGCGGCAAGTAAATGTTTTTGTACTAAGTGAAGAAAAATTTGATATGTTATATATGTACTTCGCCCTTGAGATGATTTCTCACAAAAACGGCGCTTTACAAATTATCCAATTATTATTATGTAATTGGAAAGGGATTTGTGCTTTTATTATTAGTTTCAGGTGTACCAAATAAAAATATATTTTATATTATCAAGAGTTCAAACTGAAATTGTACAGTCTTTATTCAATGTGCAACTAAAATGCCGTTTAAAAAAAGGTTGTGACGTTTTTTTTTAGTAGTAACGCTTGTTTTTTTTTGGATATTTTCATATTTTTGCAAAAAAAAATGATTTTAAAATTGGAACACACACCATAATCTCCAGCATTGTTGTCAAAACTTAAAATCGCCCATTTATAAATGAAAAACTCCCACCCATTGTAGGGGGAAGCATTTACTAATGGATAGTTAGTACAGATGTAAAAATATCTCAAATCATATAATAATAATTGGATAATTTGTAGAGCGCCGTTTTTGTGAGAAATCACCTCAAGGGCGCTAATATTAATGCTCTAAACGATCAGATTTTAAGACAGGCCCTGCAGGCGAAAAACGACCACTCTCCCCCTTAAGTTTTTTTTTTTTTTATGGAATAGGCAATTCACCCTAAGAAGAGTGCTTTGTGTCCCTTAAGTTTAACCGACCTGAAAGTTGATTTTCGCAAGACAGGGACCGTGGATGAAATTACATACGACATATATACTTCGATTACAGGTAATATTGTATAGTACCTATGTTAGTAGTAATTTACTCTAGTAATTTACTTAATGGATATATGTATGTATAACATGTCTGCTGGAATATTTTTCCACTATTGCACTTGATATGCAAACATTGCAGTTTATTTCCATTCCAGCTGAGGGCATTCGCCATTGTTGGAAATTGTGCGGGAAAAATGCACTTTCCCGCTTTTTATTGCATTTTCAGCGTTTATTTCGACGACGGATGGTATCACACGATCCGTTGTCTGAAGAATTCCTTGCCTGTGTTCATGTTTAAGTGTGTTTACTATAAATTATAATATTCTCAACGCACTCTCCAAGAACGTCATATGTAAGCAATACTATTCTATGTGCTGTGTTTAATCATCCAAATATACCTTTGACATAACAGTCTCTCGAAGATTCTAACTACCTTAGGGGATAGCGAAATTGGATTTTAGTTAGTCGTATGTGAACTCTGTTATTTATATTTTGTACGTTAATTTCATTATTATTATTATTTAGTTAGTCGTATGTGAACTCTGTATTTTTTATTTATTCACCAGATTTACAGGAACGGGTTTAGTTTTTCCCATAGGAAAAACTAAACCCTTTCATACACTTTTCCATATAAATGATCATCTAGTAAATCCACGTTATGCAAGTGCATTATATAAGTATAATTAATACAAAACAATACAAGAACAACACGTTAATCTACCAAACTATTAAATGGGAATATAATTCACCGTCTCCAGATATTTTCATATCAGAGGGTTCGGCTCTGTGGAATTCCTAATTTGACCGATAAATCCTACTGATCCCTCAATATAAATATTTAAAAAATCTTTCGTAATTCTACATGTATTTAAAATGACTGATTTTTGCATTTTTATATACAAATTCTTTGACAAATCTAATATGCCTAAATTTTTAATAAGAGAGCTAGGTATAATGCCAGTAGCCGAAATATTTATAAATATTATTTTATATTTTGTACGTTAATTTCATTATTATTATTATTTAGTTTTTATTATTATTTTTAGGGTTTTGTGGTGAAAAAAAGAAAAGCTTTTAAGTTTTGTTCAATGAGGCTGAAAAATAGTTTTATTTTATTTATTTAATAATTATTATTTATTATTGACCATCATCAACGGTATTTTTATTTCGCAATTTTCCCTCGTATTTACTTTTTTTATTTTTGAATTAATAACATTTTCTACTCTAACTTTGTGACTTCATGAGCAGACGTCCATAGACAAAAGATTAAATTATTATTTTTTTTAGATTTGAGAATTAATAGTCATAGAAGCATTACTCACTCTACAGTTAAGCCCTCCGCTCAAGGAGAAACTGAAATCAAACTAAAACTGTGAGGGTTACTATGGTTTCTAACCAAACTTCCATCACGGCGCTACTCAATTTTACCATTTCAGTAATTATCTCAGCTCGTTCCATAGAAAGGAACACTTCAGCTGTCATCTCACTCTTTTGTCGCTATCATATTGGCGCTGGCGACTAAAATCAAACAAAAACTTGAAAACTGACGACAAAACTGGCGTAAAACCCGTTGCCATTGACCCTCAGCACAGGCGTCGCGACGGGTGGGAATGCTATCATTGTTCTACCGGTATTTCGATGGAAGATGCTCCGAGGAACTAGCGTCATTGATCATTTTAGCTCTGGTGTATAGTCAGAAAACACGCCAAACGCGCGCCCAACATATGTACAAGTTTGACATTTGTCACATGAGAACGGGACGCTTCTACCACTCGTTCTTGTGTTCAACAACTCGTGATTGGAATTGACAGACTGGAATGATTTGCCGGCCTCTGTGTTTCCTCCTTCCTACAACACGGGTCTCTTCAAGACCCACGTTCACTCCTTCCTCTCCTCAAAAAGACCCTCCTCACAGCATTTTCAAAGATAACATAGGCCCTGAGGGAAATTATTTTCCTCAGGGCCTCCTGTGTAGAGTTAATGTAAAAAAAAGGGTTTTTGAGAAGTTGTGTAGTGTGCGGACCTTATTTTTGAATTAATAACATTTTCTAGCAACGGACATACATTGACATACACAGGAAAGCGAGTTTAATTGCAAACTATTTTTTTATCAGTTGCCCGTGAGCGGAAGAATTTATTTAAAATAGTTTTTAAAAATCACTATTGCAAATAAATAATAAAATAACCGCAAAGAGTTATGGATGTACAACCAAAAAAATGGATGTACAACCAAAAAAAATGGATGTACAACCAAAAAAAATGGATGTACAACCAAATAATATAAACTCATGATAAAAGAGATTCGGGGAGAAATCGTGAAGATATGTAAGCCAATATATTCAAAAAGGTTATGGATAGCGATCGACTTTTAGCCTCACATTAATTACCGACTCACTCCCATTTCAGACCAAGCTTTATACTTTATATGCTTAGTGAAACATTTATATGATTATTTTTTACGTAAGTATTTATTTCTTCTTTTAGGAATGTTACTTTTTTCCTTCCCATAACTTTTACTCCTTCCTTTCCCTTAAAAGACCCTCAACACAGCATCCCCAAAGATGACATAGGCCCTGAGGGAATTTTTTTCCTCAGGGCCTCCTGTGTGGAGCTAACATAAAAAAATGCATAATGGTTTTGGTTTAAGTATTAAAAAAGGTCAAAGGTTGACAGTTTTTGAGATAAAGGCATCTGAAAGCAGAGAGGTACTTCGTGTGGGTAACGGAGTGATCAGCCAAGCAGTCAAGCGGGTCAAGGGAAAGGCGGTATCCTGCCGTGGTAAGTAAAAACGCAGTGTCTTCCTTGAGAGTCTCATGGAAGACATTGTATTTTTACTTACCACGACAGTTACCTAACGCGACCATTTATTTTTTCCCTCAAAACGGGGATGTTTATTGTTTCTCTCAAGGACTATGACAGCTGTTCGTAGTCGAGGGGTAAGGCTCTCGACTCCCAATCCGAAGGTCGCGGGCTATAAAATTTTATTTGATTAATTTAAAAATAAAACGGGGATGTTTATTGTTTCCCTCAAGGACTATCACGGCTGTTCGAAGTCGAGGGGTAAGGCTCTCGATTCCCAATCCGAAGGTCGCGGGCTCGAACCAAATAAATTTTATTTGATTAATTTGTGTTATTTAACAATTAATTAATCAAAAATAATAAATTCTATATTTGCGGCACGTTCCAGAGTGGAAGATACTGTCAGTATCGCCCTGGTATAAGACCACCCTTCAGAATTAAAACGTTGCTTGATGTGGCTTTAGCCGTGTTTGGTGACCAGTCTCCCAACTACCTTTGGTCTCACAACATCACCCCAATCGGGGATGCCATAATCTCACAGGCTTTAGATGGGAGCAGTTGGGACTCTTGTGCGGTATTCACATTAAAAAAACTTGGTATTCACATTAAAAAAAAGTCTCCCAACTACCTTCGGCCTAACAACATCCCCCAATCGGGTATGCCATAATCTCACAGGCTCCAGACGGGAGCAGTTGGGACTCTTGTGCGGTATTCACATTAAAAAAAACTCGGTGGAGCTAGGGGAGGTGGATAGAGGGTCGGGATCTCTATTTGTGGGGGGGGGGAGGGGGCATAAATAAATTATTCGCGTACATTTTATTTACATTATGTTTACAAAAAACATGCACGTGAGGAGTTGTGTGATATTTCTTTGTTGATAATGTTTCTTTATTTATTTATTTATTTATTAATCATTTAATAAATCCCCTTTGAATAAATCCATTACTTTTTGTACTTCTTTCCAAATTCAGAATCATGTTGAATTTGCCAATCTAACTGCGGCGCAGATAAGTTTTTAAGATATAGGGATGCAACAGGTTTAAGTATTTTATTTTTGAAAACGGGACGTTTGGTGTCCCGAAACTCTTCCTCGGGGGAAAACCCAAGAGTCCCTTTCAAAACGGGATGTATGGTCAGGTTAGGTATACCTGTCACGTGCAGCGTTTAAAGTCTAATTCCACGCTCTCAGCACTCCTCCGTGGTGTGGGCGGAATATTCCCTTATCTAACTCAGTGGTCCCCAACCTTTTTATCTCCGCGGAACGCTCAACGTTTGATAATTTTGAAGGAGCCCCGATATCACGATATTTTAGGCATGACGTGTGACGTCTTTCAGCTCCCGGTACTTTTCCTTACCCGTGATGTATAACTAGTACACATCGCCTCACAATATGTAAATATCTCCATAAATGTTGTAAATATAGGATTCAGATTTTGGCTAATCCTTCGTTATACATTTACGAATTTGTTAAAATAATAATTTTTATGTATTTTTTATTTTTGCAGAAACAAAGAGTAAGTACACTAAAAACCCTTGATTATGCCCAAAATATGCATAATAAAAGATAAAAAAACCAATGTTATTTTTATATATTTTAATTAAAGACGGTACATAAACAGCGAAATAATCTTAAAATTATGCTTAGTTTTTGTGACCATATACAATTTTTTTTATTATATAAACTATTACATATTTATTACATCCAGAAATAATAATAAACAAAATAACATGAATATATAATATAATTAAGTATTTTTCCAAATTTTCCGTCTCAAATTTGTGACGTTTGTCACCCAGTATTAATTCTGTACGCCGAAAACGACCTCTCTACGGCCAACTGTCTTCATTTGTCAAAATTAAAAATTTGGCGTACTTCTGGAGATACCTGTTTAGGCAGGGTATGGACCTGTGCCGTTGATGTGGGCATTAATGTTCTTCATGTCTTCAAGATACTTTTTACGAATCTTTTCTAATATTGAATTACCTAGAAAGGGCGTTATTGAGTACGATCATTGTTTCCAGTACTTCTATTGATTTAAATAAAGGAAGATTTTTGGTTTATAATTTTTTTTATGGCATCTGGTAACTTGTGGAAATGTGTTGAGATGAGGGCGATATTCTTCGGATGCGTTCTAATCAAATGCTAGCCTGCTTGGCTGAATTGCAAAGGCCTCACAACTGTCAAATTGACCAGCAAAATACGCACGATTGCGTAAAAAGGCTATAATATGCATTAACGCCGTAATTAGAGGGTTATATGCAAATATGCAAATGCATATAATCCGATGTCTAATAATAACATATGTAGAAGAAAATAGTTACGATGTTATGGAAGTTAATACAATAATTGGTACCAATGACATGTCGCATCATAATATATATTAAGCGTCCTCTATATATATATATATATATATATATATATATATATATATATATATATATATATATATGTTTTTGTGTGATATATTATACATTTTACCTAAATTAAGTTAGTTAGTATACCTATTGTGTAAGTAGAGAGGTGTACGTAAGCGTTTGTGTGTGTGTACGTGTGAGCGTGTGTGTGTGGATGTGTGTGTTATTTGTATGAATTCAGTGTGCTGGAAAAGTTTTTCTTAAATAGAGGGAGGGAATCAAAAAATACATCGGTATTTGTGCTTGTTTGAATTGAGTTAAATGTTTGAAAATGGGGGAGTTGACTTCAGCGTTTGTTTTATTACTAGTGTAAAAAAGATTGGTGTGACGAGTTTTTTAAAATGGGATGTTAAAATAATAAGCTCTCGTTAATAATAATAGAAGAATTTTGTGAAAAACGGGAATAAATACACCAATACAATCAAACGCGTGTTGGTATGTCACGTATTCTCGATAAAACGATTCCAATTACATTTGGACAAGCAGAATATAATATTGGTGACTCACGTCGCGTCATTGCGTCTCACTCGAGCTCTTTACGTTATAAATGCGAGTGCGCAAGATGGAAGCCTAGTCGTGTTTTTTACTTCGAATAAATTGTGTTGGCGGTAACTATGCGCGAATATTTTTAAATGTTATTTTGATTTTTAAGCAGGGCTTTGAGCGGCCCACTACCATTTGATCCACGGACCGGTACCGGACCGCGGCCCGGGGGTTGGGGACCACTGATCTAACTAATTCAAAGTACGTTACTTCACGATACTCTTGACTGTAGAACACGAAAGCTATGGATGTGTTCTTACTTTATTAAATATATTATTTATTTCGGCACGTGACTGTTATTAGTTATTATATAGATGAATAATACTGACTGTATTGACAAGTCTCCTACTTCGAACGTACTTTAATATTTCGCATCAAATATAGTACAAGCCAAACTTTAATGCTGACCTGAAAATTATACGATCCATTGTCGCGCAGTTACCGACTTTACAATGGACGTAAGCAATAGAGACATAAGCATCATCTGCATTTATACAAAAAACCATGTGACGTAGAAGGCAAGATTACCATTTAATTTGGTTACCGCCGCCCCGGGAACCATTTATTGGATAACCAACACTTCTGCCATAGGTCTTAGATGACTTTTTTGGTGACTTAGCAGGGGTGCCCGGGTTCATGGGGTGAGGTTAGCCTAGGTCTTGGCGGCGGGTACGTTTGCCTACTTATTTCGTGGCGGGCCCGATCATGAGAGACTGGTTGAGGAAGACCTTTTGATCTCTCCAGTCAGACTCCCTCGACCCATCGCCTTGCACCACAGTCGGGGGGTGGTTTCGTATGTCCGTCACTCCTAGACGCATTGACCCCCAAATTCCTACCCACCCCCATTCCTTTCCTTTCCAGGACTCAAAAGTTCCTCTCATTCATTTCCATAAAAAGACCCTCCATACAGCATCCCCAAAGATGCCCTATTTTTTCTCAGGGCATCCTATGGTTAAAGGAAGAATGTTTTCGCTCCATTATTATCCCACCAAACTGTATTAATTACTGTTTTCCAATATAATGCTGTGTACACATTTGCGAACCGAGACGCGAGCCGAGCCATGAATAGGGTACATGCAGTCAGTGTATGTAATATAGTGTTTTCAATGCATTTAACATATGTAAAAAAGTTTACTTAATTCGAATATCGTACTCAAAACCCCCCCAAAAAATTATTTAATTAATTAATTCACTTTCAAAGTCGTGTGAATATTCAAAGATCAAAAATGAGTCATCATTGACTGGCGACATTGTGACGTCACACCGCACTCCCGGAGTCCGAGCTGTTGGGTGTTGAGATGTTGTATTTTACATTTTGGGTACTATACATTATTTATAAACGGTATTTACGGATATTTTTTTCGACAAACAAATGATCAACTGAAGATTGATTACTGGATTACCTTAGGCTCGACTATTGGCATCTGACACGGGGTGCGCAATGACGTCAAAAGGTGCTCAGTGACGTCAGATGGCGTTTTCGTCCTAATTTGAAATGTGAATTTTCAAAACGTTGTTGAAAGACTATTCCTATCGTTAAAAAAAATGGTTTAAATATTTCGGTTTGTAATTTTTTTCTTTAATTTTTGGTAAAAAAAAGTGTGATTGTTCCCTATTATGGAAAACGTTCGCAGATGTATACGCAGCCTTAGAGCTGCCATAGCTCAATGCAGTCGGTATAGAGAAGTGACAATCGAAATTGAATTGATTGAAATACATGTTATTGAATTCAACCAATTCAATGAGGCTTGCAGAATCGAATTTATTTCGTTGTATTAAAATGATTGGGAAACAATCGTATGTTTAATTAATTGGTTTTGCCGGCAGGCAAGCCGTATACCGTCTGTTTCACAAGCCTAACAAAGTAAAAGTGCAAAGTGATTTTTTCTAAATTTAAACAGTGTCATCATGCTAATCATGTTTATTAAAGAAAAATATATCAGCTTTACTACTCGGTTTCGTCCGAATTTAATCACTGATAACTTTGAAAGCATTAATCTTGAAATTGATGACACGAAAAAACTGTGAAGATTCAAACAATCATGGCCATGGAACTAATATCCATACTCTTTGATCATGGCGCTTGAGCTTACCGTTCACAAGTTTTTATCGTTTCAACACACAGATTTTCAGCTTTGGTGACAGCTTTCAAAAATCAAGACGATATAGAAAAGGTTTTATGAGATGCGATATTATGTGTTTGGTATACTTATTGTAATATCTATGGGATCTAGCACCGTAAAATCGATAACTTTACAATAATGGATAGATTAGCGTAATTAATGATAATTTTATAACGTTTTCTCGATCATGGCTGCATTGTTGATAGCCAGACCGACATTGACGGGGAATAAATTAGAAATCGATGTACGATGGCAACACTAGCGGATCTGATACGTTTGTAGATTTTCACGGCCAAAAGCATTTTCGTTGTTTGTTTTTGGGGTGTTATGCCGTGTTGTGCTACCTCCTTCTTTAGCCGACGTTTCGGACAGCGTTGCAGTGTCCATCATCAGGGCAGATCCGGCAGATCCGTCGATGTGACGGATCTGCCGGAATATACATACGCTTTGTAAGATTAAACGGGAGTTAAGAGGAATATAAATGCCAGAAATATTTGACTTCTTACCCCTTTAGAACTCTTCTTAGAGGAAAGTAGCGCTAAAGTGGTTTTTGTTTTTTTATGAATAATTTAAGAAGAAAGAAAAAAAGTTAGTCAATCAAACGAGTAAAAATAATCTTAGCAATAAAGAGGTTTTTTAAAAAGTTGTATCCTATCATATTTATCTTATGATTTTTTTTTATTTAGTATTTTGCGCTTATATTTTTTGCAACATAATTAATCAATTTATTTTAATTCCATTAAATTGAAAAAGTAGGAAAATCTTCAATGTATCCATAACATATTTTTTCATATTCATAATGTAAACAGATTCGTAGTAAAGATAAATCTAAATAGTGATTTGGCGTATAGCTTCATCTTAATTAGTTAATAAGGTCTTTAGTCATATTTCAACAACTCTCGTTTCTTCAAGATCGAACGGAATACATTGATCCCGTTTTAGATGAATTATTTAAGTCTATGATGAATCGCGATTACGATTAATTTTAAATCTAAGAGCTTTGTTAGTTCACCTCAATTCATTAATAAGCCAGTTATTTTGCATAACGAAAGACATTATTGAAAATGGTTAGAATATTGACAGCTCATCTGACACTCAGGGGGCCGCGCTAAAAATTGTCAATAGTCGGTCGGATTGTCGGATTCGATCGGCTCGCAAATATTTATAATTGTCCAAGGATGACGGATTTAGTCTTATAGTAATGATATAGGGTTTTATCGATCATCCTTGCTATCCAGAAATCCATCAAATCCATTCCCAAGCGAATAAGTCAAGTTTTTATATCGCTGCTTGAGTTTTTCGTAGGTACCTTATCCCAAATAAAATGGCTTTTTCGCAATAATAATTTTGATTGAAATGTTACTTCGGATAATTTATAAGTGTGATTATTCATCTTTTTTATTTCTTTTATACGTAGCGCTTTGCCGCGTCAGTTATAAATCACAAAAGTTTTGGCGAATTTATTAAAATTAAGGAGAAATGAAAAATGCGAAGCCGCGAACGCAAAAATGCGAATATAAAACAAACCTTTGAGAAGTTTGGGATTCTCTCAGAGGGAAGGGAATCCTCTAAAAGTTTATTTATCTAGAGATTAAGGGAAAATAATTACCAAATGAAACAAATAACTTAGTTTTAAACCACTTTATATTTATTTTTATATTTGTCGACCGGTTTCGATTGGACTCAATCTTCATCAGGAAAACTAATTGTTCGAGCAGACACTTGCTGTAAGAAAATGCAGTATTTATATTAAATACAACAAGCTCCTTAGAAGATTGCTAACAATTTTGATAGTAAATTCATAAATTCAAAACCTGATGTTAGGGTTTCTGGGCACACTCAGTAAAAAAGCCGTTTCGTTAGACAAGTATTTTGAGTTTAATGTAGAATAAGGCTTTTAAATAATACCGGAGACTTGCATGCTGGAGACCGGCCGGGTCCCACTTCTTAGGTTTTGAAGGAACTGCTTGAAAGAAAAAGGATTTAAGGAATTCTACTGTACCTATTTGAATTTGAATTCTATCTACCTAATTGAGTTTGCCATTATTTAAAAAATACCTGAATGATATTTTTATATAGCATATTTTTACAATCAAGAAGCTGTTTTTTGTATTCCTTCTATCTATCTATAATGTAAAATCTTGTTACTCTTTTTTATTTTGCTGAATTGTGAACATTGTCATGTATTATTCACCTGTAAATTTATTTATTTATTTAAGTATAAGAAAAAGATTTTACATTACAAGTGATTACATTATGCAAAGTTGTACAATTATACATTATTATTCTACTACTCCATAAGTTGAGCTCTAAGAGCTCGTGTTTATGGGAGGAGTATTTACATGCAAAAAATAATGTTCTAATTAATCAATAATAATAATTAATTTGTCATATTAACCTACACAATATTATTATTTTTATGCCATCTGCAATTTAAAAACTGGTTTCTGTTTAATCTATTTTTATTTTTACTCTTTTCTTATGTGTATTACTTTCACTTACCTTTATACCTACCATTTTTATATGTTTATATCATTGTTTTATATTATAACACTGTATTATACACAAATCATGTAAAAGCCCATTAGGGCGTTGAAAAAAAAACGGGTTTAAAATTACACACCACAACACACCAATTCATATACAAAATACGTATGTAGGCTTATTATTAATATGCAATGCAAACACTAGTTAACTTTATTTTTATGTTTTAATCCTTTGTTATAAAGTTAATTTTCAATTTGGGAGGTGGGTAACGTTTGGTGACTTAGCAAAGGTGCCCGGGTTCATAGAGGTGAGGTTTGTCCGGGTCTTGGCGGTGTATGCATCGGCACGCCAGCTGTTTGGCAGGCCGGATCGGGAGAGACTGGTTGGGGGAAACCTTTTGATCTTTCCAGCCAGACTCTCCCGGAACATCGCCTTGCACCGCAGTGGGAGGGATGGATTCATGTGTTTGTCATTCCTAGAGACACCGACCCCCAGATTCCTACCCACCTCTCATACCCTTTTCTTCGCTGAACTTCTTCTCCTTCTTATCCTAAAAGTACCCTATGCACAACATCCCCAAAGATGGCATAGGCCATGAGGGGAAATGTTTTCCTCTGGGACTCAAAAAAAAACCAGTTTATTTAAGCATTTTAATTTTTTTGTTTATTTAGTACGCATATAAATGTTTATTTAGTACGCATATAAATGTTTATTTAGTACGCATATAAATGTTTATTTAGTACGCATATAAATGTTTATTTTTCACAGTTTAAGAAAACAATTCATGTAATCTATTAATGACAGCTAACACAAAATTACTGCATATTTGTGTACTTTCCTCAAAATACCCGTCAACACAGCATCCTCAAAGATGACATAGGCCCTGAGGGGAATTATTTTCCTCGGGGCCTCCTGTGTGGAGTTTATGTAAAAAAAAAATATAGCTTTTATTTTATAACTTTTTCAATAACTTTGCTAAACAAACAACAGTCATATTGATGTATTAATTGGTTATCTTATTTTAACCTTTCTCTTCTCTATCCAGTTCTTATTTATACAAAATTTGTATCTAGGCCTGCATCCAATGCAAACACCAATTAGCTTTTTTGTTTTAATCCTCTGTTTTTAAGTAGATTTTGTTTTATCATTAGTAATATTTAAATAACTATGCTAAACAAACAAATTTTTATGTTTTAAGTTATTATTTTATTTAATTTCGTCTCTTCTATTTGTTTTCTTATTTTATACAACCCATGTATGTAGGACTTAATATGCAATGCATACATCAGTTTGTTTGGATGTTTGTTTGTTTTAATCCTCTGTTATGAAGTATATATATATATTTTTTTTTTTTTTTTATTTTTTTTTTTTTTTACAAATACAGTTATTATACATTGTATATATATATTTTTAATACATTTTTTTAAATATCGTGTTTCACCTTTTTTTTGAGCAATGCTCGTGTAAAAAAGGTGGAGCAGCGAAAAACAATTCAACATATATTTTTAAAATGTGTAGTAACGATAATGAAAATTATAATATTTAATTTTTTTTATATATGTATATCATACAATTGAGTAAAGAAAAAAACAGAATATCATACAATTGAGTAAAGAAAAAAAAACAGAATATCATACAATTGAGTAAAGAAAAAAACAGAATTGAGTAAAGAAAAGATATAAAAGAAGAAGAAGAGAGAAAATAAAAAAGAGTATAAAAGTAAAGGGATTTCCAAAGTCACAGTCACAATGATTGTAATATGTTATTGATATATTGTTTTAATTAACCTTTTGAATTTTTTATAGTTTGTTTCCAATCTTAAGTTAAGGGGTAATTGGTTAAACCATTTGACTCCAAAATATTTATAAAATTGTTGGGCTGTGGTGGTATTACAACGCGGGATAGTTATAGAGCCAAGAATACTTGGTCTTTTGCTGTTTGAAATAGATATTGAGGTATCGTTGTTGAAACAATCTTTGTGTATTTGTAAAAGTGAATTTTTTTTATAAATAATGTGTAGTGAAGGGACTTTAAATTCTTGAAATAATCTTATGGTGGGGTAATCATATGGTTTTTTTTAAATTATTTTTATTAATATTCTTTGGATGATTTCTAAAGGCAAGAGAGAAGTTTTGAATGCACCACCCCAGCCAACAATTCCATATTGTAATATAGATTGAATCAGTGAAAAATAAATGATTCTTAATAGTTTAAAATTTAATATGTTTCGGATTCTAAGAAAAATGTACAATAATTTTCTTAATCTTTCTACTGTTGCATTGATCTGTAGTTTCCATTTTATGTTACTATCTATAATTACACCGAGGTATTTTACATTAGTTTTAACAGTGAGTACAGAGCAGTCAGGTTTACATGAATTTAAATTTCTATTACAATTATATGAATGTATACTAATCTTTAAATTTTCAGGGAATGCATGTTTATTAATGGTGAACGGTATTACAAAGGTTTTTTCCGTATTAAGTGACAGCAAGTTTTTATCGAACCATTTTTTTAGTATGTTTAAGTCTAACTCTGCTGTTTTCTGGGTTTCATTCCAAGTTAATCCCTCGGTTAGAATTGCTGTGTCGTCTGCATATGAAATGAGTTTAGACTTGATTTTGAGTTTGAACATGTCGTTGACATAAATGATAAAAAGGATTGGTCCCAGTACAGTTCCCTGCGGGATGCCAAAATTCGTGGTCTGTGAACCGCTCAGAAAGCCATTTAACTTAACAAATTGCTCTCTATTAAATAGGTAATTTTTGATCCAAGTTAAAGCATTGTCAGTTATACCAATTTTCGTTAGTTTGGAGATGAGATTAGAGTGTGATATACTGTCAAATGCTTTTCTTAGGTCGACAAATGTTCCGATGCATTTTTTTTTATTATCTAAAGATTTATATATTTCAGATGTTAAATCTACAATCGCATCTTGAGTGCTCAAATTTTCTCTAAACCCATATTGATGTGCATTTAATATATTATTTTCTTTTACAAATTTAAATATTTGTTTTTTTACAATTTTTTCAAATATTTTTGCAATATTTGAGGTAAGAGAAATTGGCCTATAGTTACTACTTAGATGGGGGTCCCCAGATTTAAAAATTGGGGTAATAATAGTTTTTTTGTAATTTAAGGGAAAGTTGCCATTTTCGAAACTTGTATTTATGATGTGTGCCAATGGTTTGCAAAGTGAGTTTGAATTTCTTTTAAGTATTTCTACTATTTATATATATCTACCTATTATTATTATTTTGATAACTGTTCTGAACAAACAACAGTCATTACGTTTAAAGCTTTTATTTTTTTATTCTAATTTTTTTTTAATTCTTTCTCTTCTTTTTATTTCCTCCATTTCGTTTTATTTGTACAAAACATGTTCCATATAAATCTTCCTAATTTGACTGTCCTAAAAAGGGATTCCTCCTAGTGGGGCAGTCAAAACATTTTTTAAATAATGTATAATCTTTTACTAAATAATTTTTAAAAAATTATACTTTAAAGCTAATAATGTCTTTGAGTTTTTACTCCACTTATGGCAATGGTAATTAGTTTTCAAGCATATTGCTTTTACAAGTAAAAACAAACAAACAAAAAAAATATTTCACTTAAATATCGTCACTGGTTATTTATTCTGTCGAGTAATCGCCCGACTCCCCACTCCGATACTAACAGTTCACAATCTACTGGTTTTTAAAATGTTTTTAGTTAAAAAAGGTAACAGGTAAAAGGTACAAATAATTTCAGGAATCACTGCTGAAAATAAATCAGGTACTTATCGTTACATTCTATATATATATATATTTATTTTTTTATTTATCAAGAAAATATTAACATAATAAATTATATTGTTTACATTTTTTTATTTATAAAAAATATTTATAATTGTTGGTAAATATATAATATGTTTCTTGATGTAAATTATTACCTCCCTAATTGAGAGTAACTCGTGTTTAGGAAGGGAGTTTTTTCATGATAATATAATAAATTGTGGGAATTCCAAATTCGTTTAAAGTCTAGAATATTGTTAACATATTTTATGAGTTTTAATTAAGGTCAGAGCCAAGGATGCTGCTTTTATATTGGATACTTTTTGGTGTTGATGCTCATGGGACGATAAATTACGTCTTCTGAGCTAAGTGCTTGCCGTTCGGTGTTTCTCAAGGTATTTTATTTAGTAAAGCCACTGCAACTAACTAACTACCTCTAGCTAAATGTGCACCTGCCGGCAAATGTGAACCATACAAAGCCAAATAAGTAAGAATAAATCTTAGAAAATTTTTAATTAAAAAATTAAACAAAAAACTGAATGATAAAAATAGACATTTCAAAGAAGATAGAAATGAAAATACTGAAATATAAAAAAAACAAGATTAAATTACACAAAACATATGTTAAGACCTCCCTTTTGAAAGAGATTAAAATCATAGAACTCATTACAACTGTATAAAGAATTGAAGAACTGCGAAGAAATATCGACCAATACAAAATAAGAGTTTTAAGACGATAGACTTCGCTTTTCGGCCCATACAAAAAGGACGCACGGGAAAAAACACTTTTCTACATCTAAAATTGCACAAAATGAATATATTTTTTTATACTGCCTTTTAGAGGGTGAAAACTATGTCGATATGTTTTCGAATTTTCGATGCGTTTCGTATTAACGTAAACATTCACTGTCAAACATGTACGATTTATCAAAAAATATTATTTAAGGAAAAAGTGCTGCTAACTCAACTCTCATAAAGAATTATAAAATTATAAAAAGCTACCGACGTATCTTCTTCTTTCTAAAAAATATTTTTTTTTTTAAATTTCAATTTCGTGAAAGTTTCGGTGTAGAAAAGTGTATTCTCCATAATCCCCTTTTCGAGCGATTTCTGTAGGTAAATTTGAGCGTTGTCTCATTCGCACATTTCGCATTCGCATGTATTGTAAGTGTGCGGGAGCTTATTGTGAGCGGGACAGAATGACAGACGCGGGTGTTCTGCGTGTGGTTCAAAGTCTAGCCTCTTAATGTATTAAACTTTTAAAAATGTAATGAAATATGTGAAATGTAATTTTTATTTCATGTAACCTTTTAAAAAAGTTCGCTTGTTTCAAATATTCAATATCTTACACGTATAGTAAGAAGATTTATAGAATTATTTGGCTTCATATCTAAGCTCAATGCATTATATATTTTAGGAATGATGAATTAGAATTGTCGTTGAGCGAATGTGGTTCTAGTTAGTCTATGTCTATAGTAATTTTCACTATCTGAAATTTGTACCGATCGGGAAGAAGTTGACATCTAGTATGAGGTCAAGGGTTGTAGGTATTTTGCATGTTTTGAACTGACATCGGTAACTGGAAACTGGCAACTTTATTGAGATATTGTATGTAGTTTTAGGTATCTTCCTGATTGATGTAAGATTAGGTTAGTCCTATAAAATATGTATAAATAATTAGATAATTTAAGAAACGTTCTTAAAAGCAGTTTTAGCATTTAATTTGTCTGTACAATTATATGGTAAAATCAGATAGTAAAAACTAACAAAGTTTAAAATTCGTTCGCCTGACCAACTTTATAATTAGATATATAAGCTTGCCTGTCTATTCATGACCACTCTACATAAGTATGGCAGAGCGGTAAACTCCTTGAACCGTGAGTCACCAACAGCCCTTGTGTCCAACTTTTCGATTGATTAATCCGAGTATACCGAGAATCGCTACTCAGTCAAGTGATCCCAAAGTGATCCTCAGGAAACGCTCCAATTTTCCCGTGTCCAACTTTTTAATCTTTTATAGTGTCGGATTTCTCGTGTGTGGGACCGTCTGCTTTCATAGACAATAAAATGACGTCAAAGTAAACACTTTTCATGTTAAATTAATATTAAAGCGTTAATCATTGTACTTATTATTTATACAAATAATTTCTTTTAGATAGTGTAATACATAAACCGACATTTTATATTTTTAACGTACTTAATATGTTTAAAATAAAGTGTTAGCTTGACTTTATTTTTTATTTACTGTAGAGTCCGGTCACACTGACAAAGTTTGAGGTTTGATGGCAGATCTGTTACGGTTTTGTTAAACGTAAATGGGCAAATTTTGCAACAGTTTCAATTTGTAATGGGAACAATTCCAGTTGCAGAGAAGCGTAAAGCTACGAGCAATTGATTTCATGGCAAAATTGGGGGCAAAACATATTTTAAGTCATCTTAAAACGGTTGGAAAATCCTCTATCATTTATTTCGATATAATTAATATCTGCCTATTGGTGCCGCCTGTGTGACCCTATATAACCATCATGCATTTTCGTCCATCCCATAATCCCACACATTCTTATCTACTGTAGTCAATATGTCCATAATTCAAATTAAAATACGCAATTCTAAAAAAACCGACAAGAATGTGAATTGATGTAGATGAGACTCTGTTGTCAGTTTTTATAAGTAGATGTTCCAGAGGAAGCTTTAATCCACTAAATTAGCTTTCTTAAGTTGAGTAGTAATGGCGAGGATTATGCCTTTGGGAAGAACGTATTTCGTCGACGGCATTCCATCACCGCGTATGTAACATCACCGCGTAAGTCATTCTGATATGCCATTCGACGGCGGTCCTAAATCTACATCGGTGGGATTATTATAGGATTTTTTTAATGTAAGGAAATAGTCTTACAACGAAAATAGTATCACCGCGCATCTCATTTGCCTTCCGTTTCGGTAAAATCATCGCCTATCTCAGTCGATGACCATGTCGATGACCAACCGTCATTGCCGCAACACGTTATTTCACTGATTACAACGTTTTTTTATAAATTTATGTGTTTTTTTTTCAACGGAAGTCTTACAAAAGGTATGTTTTATGACACTTAGAAATTATATATTGAAAACATTGTTTTTTGCACACGGTACACGTTATTATTAATCATTATGGACTTACGCGTTGATACACCTCGCAATGATTCGTTCCATTGTATCGGAAAACGTGAGATACGCGCTGATTTATTATTTTTTGATTTCTGCTTTTTTTAAATCAAATTGAAATACTTTACTAATAATTATATATTATACTTTACTATTACTTAAGTAATAGTATATAGCGAAACAAAGATATTAAATATTCTTTTTTAATTTTATTTCAGTAACAAAATGTTCGATTCTAGCGATGATGAGTTATTTGTTGATGCCATGTGCAAAGCACTCCGAATAAATACAATATCTAACAAACAGGGCAATGGAAAAATAGTAGGTGAATGTTCTACAAATGAAAACATAGAAAACAATGATATAAATAATATGAAATTTTCAATCGTTGATCATTCCCAAAATCAGCCACCAACAACAGAAGACAGTGCAGAGTTGATCTCAGTGGTATCTCCTGAATACGTATTATGCCAAGATATTCATAGCATTAATAATAATTCAACATCGTTTGTTATAAATAATGACAAAATTATAGTTGATTCAACTTCAATTGATATGCAGGTAGTGAATTACAGTAATCCTACACCAGGTTCCATGTTATCTCCTTCGGAAATAATAACATCACCATCAAATAGGCCGAGTGATGGCGACATACACGCAGATTCATCCAGATTAATAAACAAGAAATTGAGGATGCAAGGGAAAGATTATTTAGGCTACAGAAGAAGTTTACTGCAAAATGGGAAATTCAACATGGTACACGATGTGCCTTAAGAAGCTCGTCAAATGGGTCCAGTTGCAAATCCAAAATGTGCATTCGATCAAAACTACGAAACTGTCCCAAACTTAACCAAGGTTCTAGAGAATCTATTTTATTTAAATATTTTGGTCAAAACTAAATTGGGATCAGAGAAAACAATTTGTTGCATCTAATGTAATAAAAACAGAACCCAAACAAAGAAGATCGGAAACCAGTTCTATTCGTAGACAAGGCACGTTGGTGTATTTTTTGCCCATTGAAAATATTAGAGAAAATATTAAAACATTATAAAATATTATAAACGCAAGTGCAATTTATTACAAAATGAAATTATGTGTGCATAATTTTACCGTCTTTAATTTGGCAAGTAAGACTGTAGTGACATATAAGTTTGACGAAACCCACGTCGGACTGGAGGCATCTGTATTAACCTCGGGCATTATTGATTACATTGTAGGAAAATTAAACAAAGCCCCTGCTCGTCCAGTTATAATTTATAGCGATGGATGCGGCTATCAAAATAGGAATGTGATCCTCAGTAATGCTTTGCTTCGTCTCTCCGTGAAATTCAAACATCATGATTACACAAAAATTCTTAGAGAAGGGACACACCTACATGGAATGTGACTCAGTACATAGTAGAATCGAAAATAAATTTGCCGAATTGCCACGACGACCAAAATTGTCGAATAATATAAATTAAAATGATATTATTCCAAAACTTTACAAAGATAGAATTAAAATAAAAGAATCCAAGTGGAAACATTTACAGGAACTAAAATCTGTAATACCGCAAGATTGTCATAGCTATTATGATTCATTACTGTATCAATTACTTTAATTTTTTGTATTTTTAACATTACACGAGGTACCTACAATGTAAGTTTATTTTTTTTTTTTATAAAAAATTGATGTGCTTTATTTTTACGTTAATGATTGTCGCTGTCATTGGGTAACTAATAATTTTGTGTATTTTTATGATTAGGTACCTATCTACTATTTTATTTGTCTAAATAATGTCATGTAACATAATTTTACTTCGTTATATTTATTATTTTTTTTATTTTGTTTCCTCATTCCCGTGTTTTAAAACTATAATAATATTATATACCTACCTTCCAACAAGAATACATTTCCGCGTAAGTCAAAACTTTTGCCGTATTTTACTGAACATCACCGCTTAAGTCATTTATTATTTTATTTTCGGTTAAAAACATATATTTGTTTAAATACATAGTTGAAAAGACAATTGAACATGAAAAATAAAATGGTTTGCCGCGATTTCGATGAATATATATTAAGAAAAGTGGTTTTATGTCTCTCCTGAAAAGTGGCCAAATATGATTTACGCGGTGATGGATTGCCGTCGACGATTTGTGCATTTGAGCAGTATTGAGCCGAGATTTCGGCTCAGCAGTTGATTATTAGAATTGGATACAACGGCTGTAATAAAATCTGTGGTAAAAATATTAACATTATATTCTATAACCGAATTTAAATGATTATATGTACACCTCGTGTCAGGGTGGACGATACTCGCATGTTGCTAAAAAGCTTTGTTTTGTTATAAAGGTGTCTAATTATCGACGCACTGACCAACCTTCCTCTTCCTCTTCTGCTTCTCCATTTCCATTTCTTGAGTCTCTCCCCTTCCCCAAATAAGGATGCCATGGTTCTACTGTCAGCTTGAATTCTTATGAACTGTCACATTTAAGACTGCATGATGATATGAACAACTATGAACCATCAAAATGTCGGAATTTTGCATGCAAATTATATATACTATTAATTCCAAAATAAACACTAACTTTGTCACAATATGCAATATCAATTGACGCAATGTGTACTACTGTTGTTAAAGTATTATACAATAACATTGCCACAATATGCACTATCAAAATGGCGAAGTATGCATGTCAGTATGCACTACGTATGCACCATGCCTAAGATACGTACGACATAAAAAAGGAATATGTCTTTGGGACATTCTTTGGGAAAATTTTGATTTCTGAAGAAGAGGTTGATTGGCCAGTGAAGTAAAAGAGGAAAACAAAAATTTTTTGAGTGACATTATTCTTCTCTTTTTTTAAAAATAATTTTAATTCCTAAAAACCGGTTCGTAAGAAAAGTTAAGAATATCGAGTATTTCTGTTTTAAATAATTTTATGGCTAAATACACAAAAATATAAAATACATAATATATAATACAGATTAAAAAGCTTAAAATTAGAAAAAAGCTTATAAGGGGACATGCATTAATTTCGTGTGCAGAAAAAATGTAGAGCCCCCCCCCCCTTGGTGAGATTAAGTGAGATTTAGAGGGACCCACCCCTCCCCTTATGTGAGATTTTTTTTTACTACGAAATAAATGTTTTTCATAACAGCCATTTTTTCAGCGGGCAAAATGGCACACTTCAAAAGAAGTGAAACAATTTTTTAATTTTTTATTTTCTCTATAATAATATATACTCTCTTAAAGTTGACCTAAGATTTTTATTGACTTCCCTCCCCCCTTCGGTATAATGCGATTTGGTGAGATTTTACTAGACCCCCCCGCATTTTTTGCTCACGTAATTAATGGATGTCCTCTAAGCTTCCCTCCAGCCGTATATTCTTACCCAAAAAATGTTTGATAGTCGTTTCTCTCGTTTCTATGAATTTTTTCTAAATATTACCCATCGGAATAGATAATGAAGTTTAAAGATATTAATCAAAATACTTAACAGAAAGGTTAAATTAAACTTTTAATTAACATTTTGTTTTTGTGTGCTCGAATTAAAAAAATAATTAAATACTTATATTGATGCCATTATTTAAGACATTAGCGACGGTATTTTTATCTAACATAAATCATTGGTTTAAAAACACTAATAAATGTTATTATTTTCTAATTTATTAAAAAAACTTTCTTCATAAAAGCTGAGCGCCGAATATTGCCCCGTTTTGAATTAGGCCTTTAACTAAGTAGGTACTTAATTATGACAGGGGTTATATTATTTCCAAAGATGATTTCGTGTCTAGGCACTAATCTTGCCACTTCTTGGTGACACCAGCGGGTGTAAGATCAACCCTTCTGGCATTATCCCTTGTATCACCCCGGGAGGAAGTTTTGATGGAATAATTAATAAAATATTTAACGGTGGCCGAGAAATTAATTTCAAACAGTTATCCTTTCAACCCCTCCGTGATTGGAGTTTGAATTTTTAAAGCCTGTCGTCTTTCAGTCTGTCTGTTTGCTTTTGAAGAGATTAAATGTTTTAGTTTTTGCGGTGAATTTTACTAAAAATAATCAAGGAAGTAAATCACTTCACTAGCAAAGGTAGTCGGTAGCGAATCGGTACGTTTTGTTTTTTTTTTGATAAGTTACTTCTTGAAAGAGTTAGACCCTCGAAAAATCATTAAAATTGCCTAGATTGAACACCATCAACAGATGGTCAGTAACACTGACTCAGTATACAAACTAGACAATGATTTTTTATAAAAGCAAAATGTGCAGACGTGGAACTATTTTCTTATAATACAGTTAGTAAAAAATAAATCAAAATCGTCGGGAATACAAAACCTTGATTTAGATGATTTTGTTTAGGTATGATGTTCCTCTCGCTCAGTATTCGGAGGAGTAAAAGTGACAGTGACAGCAACAGTTTGTTAAAATACATATTGTTCAAATTTTGGTGACCGGGTTTCCTCTTAAGTATCGCGCTATATATAAACATATGTTTGGGTCCCACCCTGGCGTCCCGTGATCAATTCCTCGGCTGGCTAAGTCCTCCATCACGACATAAGCAACATTTTATGCTTACTGTGGTGGTAGTAGGAGATTTTCAGATATTAAACCGGTAAAATTAAGTAACCCGGGAATTTTTCTCTTTCTTTAAAAAAATAAATTAAAATATGGTTCAATCATCGATACACTTTTTTAGTCGATGGGATAAATCGAAAATTTTAGTTAAAAATCTTTAAAATAAATCTGAGGTATGCTAATAAAGATATTATTCGGTATTTTTAATTTATATTCACTTAATACCATACCTTAACATCTAAAAATAATTTAGTATTTATTTGGTTTAAACGGTATTTATTCATATTGTGGTGTCAGAATTATATTTCAAATTTTATGACCATTTTTTAGCTTAAATCGTAATTTAAATCAAATAATGCACAATGCGTTGATGCAGGCCACCATTACAATTTTTTTTTCTGTCGATTACTCAATTTTCATTTCCAATTTAAATTAGCCTTTTTTATTTGGCTTGAATCGTTTCTGGTTTCCGCCCAGGCGTCCCGAGTTCAATTTCTCGGTTGGTTAAGTCCTGCATCAAGACGCAAGCAAAATCTTACGCTTCCCGTGAGGTAATAAATATGCGTTCTCACTTTCTCTGACCAGTCCAATATCGCTGATTATAAAAGTTTAAATAAACTATTAAGACGTTTAAAGATTTTTTGAAATCACAACAAATAGAAAGTATGGAATTAAAATGAACTATAACGCCGTTCTTCCACGTAGCTATTCACAAGCGACGCTACCGCTACCTATCAAACAAATTTGCTAGTGTAGCACCTAGCGGCGTTTTCAAACACTAATAATAATATGGAAAACACAGACGAGCGGCGATCGCGTCGCTTGAACGTAGCTCCATGGAAGAACGGCGTTACTCAGGAATCTGAAGATTGGTAGTGAGTGAAACCATAAACCATTTGATATTCTGTAGGTTTCAAAGACTTCGAAGGACTGACCATTTGGAAAGATTGCCAGACAGCACGATCTAGATAGAGGCAGTCTGAGGAATAGAGAACAGAGTGAATGCGTGGAAGAAGTTTGTTCTGAAATAAAAATAGGAAGAATATAAAAAACAGGATAGGAAGAAAAAAGGGAGCAGGATTTTAAGAAGCAGGATAGGAAAATCTGAGGACCGACGAAGAATTTAGAAAAACTGAAATCAGCGGAGAACATTATTTGTGGTTGAGACAAAATCCAAACCTAAAAAGTAGCTCACTAACGATGACGATAAAATAAGTTTTTAAATGTCACCAAGTAGAAAATACCCTAAGTAATCATCTTTGGCGGAGATCAAATTTCAGAACTGGAACGTTGCTTGAAGTGGTTTAACCGACCCGAATAGCTAGGTATCTACTTACAAATATTATTATTACCAACCCTTCTCCTTTTCTTTGTACTAATATTATCCGTTGGGACTCTTGTGTATCACATTAAAAAACCACTTTAGTCAAAGGTAACCCACTTCAAAGTCTTTTTGAAAGATGAAAGCATTTTCGTACGCCTTGTTGTAAAAGGAATATTATGCATTATTCATTTAAAATTTGGTTACAATTTACAAGTAGTAGATTAAATTTGACCTGGTTAGTTCGACAAGAGGTTAAATAGCAGGGGCCCAATTAAGATTTGACGCACGCTAAAATGTGGAAAATTAAGTACTTGATCCGTTTCTTGCTGTAAACATAACGTAGGTAGCTTAAAAAGTTTTAGAGATTTGCTTTTTAAGAAGTAAGATTTTTGAAGATTTCCGTCAATTTTAAGATTATTTTTTTATTTTTTTAAAATTATTTATTGATGCAATATTTTTACATTTTATAATAAAATTCAATAATGTGGTTTACCCGTGCTGAGGCCTCCATTTTATCTACAAATAAATTTTACACAATACATTTAAAAATATATGAAAAACATAATATTAAGATAAATTAAATTTAAAAACAGAGATTTGAAATTAAAGTAAAATTAAAAATAAATAATATTATATAAGGTTTAAATAGGTATATTTATATTATGTGTTGTGTGTTTGTGGGTGATTGTGTTTTATATTGGTTTTGTGTGTTACTTTATGTTTTATTATTTTATGCTATGAGATTTTGGTAATATTGTATTTTTTGTTCTTTAATCCATTTTGTAATTTTGTGTCGGAATTTATTTTTGTTTTCCTTAATTCTATTTTCGTGTATTAGACTGTTGAATGCTTTTATAGCGTGATATTGGTAGTGTCTTTGTCCAAAGCTTGTATTTACCGTCGGAGTTTTTATTAAATTTTATTCATTAATTTATTTATTTATTAATTCTTATTTAATTAAAGGGAAAATATAGGTATTTTGATAAAAAAAATCTCTATAAATTTATTTTTTCACTTTGACCAAACCAAAGGAACCGAATCAACGAAGAAAAGGTTATCGAATATATTTTTAACTAAAACGACAGAAATTCAAAGACAAAATCGTTCCCTTTGTGTGGTGTTCATAAAACAAAACAACAAGAAACTAAATAATAAGTGTCTGTTCTAACTAAGATAAATAAAGTTGATGAAGACGGACCGATTGCTTTCACATGAATTTCGACCAAAGAAATAACCACTCGCATCAGACATTTCAGATTCCTAAAAGTAGAGGAGGAGAATCCAATTAATATTTGTTTCTCAGAATTAATCATGCTATCTTATATCCAAAGCAATAATCGGATCGGTAATCCCAACACAAAGATACGTTTAAATAATCAATTCATACAATCATTTATCACCCTTATTTTTAGATGAATCTTTTTATAGTTTGCCGGTATTTGGGAAAAAAAATCTGTTAAAGTATTTATCACAAATATATTTATAATCCTTCTGATGAGTCTCTGGTTTTGCCGATTGTCGGGGACTTCCATCTTATTTTGTTTATATGTTTTCATATTAATATTTTGAGGAACGATATATAGCCAAATCAAAAACTGAACGCCAATCACTCGAGCGGATAATCTTTCAACGATAATGTATTTTAACGAGAATAGTATCGAAGTATATTAATACGGTAATGCCCGTATGGTTAAAATTAAGGAACCTGACTCTGAGTAAATCTCCGACGCCACACTGTATAGAAACCTTTCTGACCCGTCCGTGAGCTGCTGCTGTAATATGCCCACTTATCCCTCGCCCACACGCAATTTGACAATTTTGAATTAACAACGAATGTCTGTCATCAATCGGTTTTTCAAATCATTTAATTGAGCAAACATTGCCAAACATTTCGTGACCATTTTTGAAAGAATTTTCGAAAGTAACATTTCTAGTACAATCTATTTAGCTCAACATAGTTTGATTATTTTCAACTTAACGATGTAACCATTCATGAAGGTTTACCAACTTTTGTTTGAGTTACGCATCGAGCCTTCTCAAAACGTCCAAGTCTAAAGCGATCTAAACTAGAATTTAAGGGGAACGGCTGGGCGGGCTTTTTCATGCAAAACTTAATTTGTGTTTTTTTTTCCAAAATACCCAACAAAACTGAATATTTATAGAAAATATCCAGTACGTTTAGATAGTAATTTATTTGTTTTTGTTTTAAATTATTAATTCTATGTCATTGGGGAATTAATTTTTTTAAAGATTTTAAAGGCAACTATGGCATTTGTGAGCTGACCACAATTTAAAAAATGTTTTTTTTTTGCTTGATTTACTAGTGAAATATGACGAAATATAAAATAAAAATAATTAAAAAAGCATTTTGATGGACGTAAATTTAAATTACAAACTACCGATTTATATTGGAAAAGAAATTTGTATTACCTACATAATTAGAATTTACTCAGAAAAACGCCTTTTTTAAGATATTTTATTTTATTTTTCATTTAATTTAAATTTTAGGTGACACAAGATAATTTTTTAAACATTTACAAAAAATGCCAAAGTTGTATCCAAAATCACGCAAAATTGAATTTTTGAATGACCTATATATCTTGGTTGGGCATTTACACAGCTACACTTACACACTTACATCTCTACAAACCTATACACATACATAAAACTGCTGTACTTGTAGCTAGTATTGTCACATTTCCTTCCTACCCTTCCCTAAAACCTGTCACTTTTTCCTATTACCCACAACCAGTCAATAATGGAACCTCTTACCGTAAACATCTCTGCATTTAATTTTCGCATCCGCATCCGCTCTTTAGCTACCCACCGCTCTAAAAAGAAATATTATTGAAATATTAACTCAGTGCAAAGTTAAAACCGGCCAAATGAAGAAAGTGCTATAAGTCCCGCAGTGAGTAATTCTCTCCTTTCCTTATGTGCTTACTTCTACTTGTGCAGTGGTCAAAACATACACATTTCAAGGTCCTTCGAAATACAAAATAACACAAAACACGCATCATATCTATATATCATAATTTAAAACTTGAATAAATAAACTAGTATATATCTGTACTAAATATTTACGATACTTTTAATTTAAAAAAAAGTTATTCAGTTAAGTTGTGTATTTTGGCCTTAAATTCAAATGTATATTTTGTATAAGGCCGTGCAGCCGTTCCTCTTAAGCCTCCAGTCATCAGACATTTTGGAATGTTCAACTTTTATAATTTGGGCAGTGAGTGATGGCATTGATCCTGGAATTTAGGGCGGTAATAAGGGTCGGAAACAGTATTATTGTGTGCTATCCTCGGCTAGAGGCAGGCACCCTGGAAAGCGAAGTATTATATAGTTTTTACAAAATAGCCACTTAGGTTTGCAGTAAAAAGGTTAAAATAATGTATGAAATGATTTGTGACCGATAATGTATTCGTTTTGCTTTTTTATAAATGCGTAAGTAATTGATTGGCACATGGTTTTTTTTATTATTAACGCAGCTCGGTATTTCGGACGGAAATGATAATTTCTGAGGAATACCGTCAAATCCTTTGATGGGAAGACCCGAATACGCTATTATAGCCACAGCACATTTTGCAGACGGAAATGGGTACCGCCGCCCCGGGAACCACTTATTGGATATCCAACACCTCTGCCGTGGGTCACCCCAAGTAGTTCGCTGCGTTTGGTGTCTTAGGAGTGGCGTCCGGGTTAGTGGGGAAAGAATCGTGTAGTTTTTCTTTTTCTCGGCGGTGGATGACCTGGATACACTAAACCTTAGATTCCTACCACTTCCCATACCTTTTTTCTTTCTCAGAACCTTCTCTCCTTCATTTTCTTCAAAAAACTTTCCACACAGCATACCCAAAGATGACATTGGCCCTGAGGGGAATTATTTCCCTTCTGTATGGAACTAATGTAAAAAAGTTACAAATTATTGGAATCATACATTTAATTTTAATAGAAGAGGGTCAATGTTTTTTTGGTAGTTTCGTAGAAGTTTATTTTCGAGAAAATCTATTCCTCTCTAACTTTACTAACTACTATGTACTTCATTTCCATTGAAACAGGCTCAAATACAATGTTTTATTGAGTTCCCCAAGTCCTCGAAGTCAACTTAAACAGTCATTAAGAAAGAACTCAAGCTTGTTAGCTTAGAGCAAGTTCCCAAAGCATCACTCAAGAGTAAAAGCTGTAAGCAATGTAGCAATGTGTTGTTGCCAGAGCTTAATCAAAGCTGTGTTTATTTTTCCCTTGAAAACCTACTTTTCATGATCTACAATACAATCTGGGGAGCTTAGTTCTAATAGAACTCACTGAAACAACACTTCTTTACTAAGTACAAGTAGTGTACTGAGTAAAAACTATCTTGAAAATCAATCATTCGCTAGTAGAGGTTTTGAACAATTGCATCCACGAGAAAATATGCCGATATATAAGGTGCGAAAGGGTAAAATCGGTGTTTTGAAGAAATAACCACTTACAGCGCAATGTTGAGTTAGAATTGAACTAAATAAAACATGGCCGTAGTACTGGCCTACGTGCTTCGAAGCTAAGAATTTTATTTTATATTTTATCCCCTGGGACGTATTACGTGTTTGATCTTTCCCGTTGATCGATGATCCACTTTAAGCCAGTTCTTCGTGTAAGTCTCCAGGAGTTTAGACTTCACTTAAAATAAAACAGCCCCCCGTTTGCTACGCCTAGGCCTGGAGGGATTTCCTCGAGTAGATTTTAAAAGAAAAAGTAAAACATTATATTTGGTAGCCATCGGTTTAAATTTTAAACTTATAAATAAGACATCCATTTTTTGTGTTCTTCATCGTGGCACCAAACTTACTACCTACCTAAACAATGCAAGCATGTGGTCAATTTTGGTACTGTAACGGTTACGTGTTACGTTTACTTACCTACTACCAATTTATTAAATATTGCACTGAAAGGTAATGTATTTACAAATATCTCGGGTTTCAACGTTTCTGTGGGATCAAATTTTTGAGAGTAATCGTTGATAATTAAGTGAATTTGTATAATTTAGTTTTTATTGCAGAAAGCAACTTTGCCACAACCGAATCTTTGTTATAACAATTGTTAATTTGCACATTTATATTTATTGAAAGATTGTTTAGTTTGTTATTCTTCCATCATAAAAGGTACTAATTCGAAAAATAAAAAATGTCATTAATTATATTATTATTATACTAAAAAATAGTAGTCACACACCTCCCGAGCTCACCACATTATCTAAATGATGAGAGGAATTAAAATTGTAAAACTTCGTAAAATTGCCTCTGTGGTTTTTGAAAAATGTAATCAAGTTTTTGAATTTGACAACTAATAGTGTAATTATCGTAACGACAGGAACTATGATTTCTTAGGTAAATTAACGAATCAGGTTTATAATGTAAAAGCAACGAATATAGATTATGAACTATTTAAATATATTATATGTATAAAAATTGAAAAATCTGTTTCTGAAAAAATAAGAAAGTATACAGATTTAGGAAATGAAATTAAAAGAATTTGCCATTCTCAGACTACAAAAATATTACCATTTGTTATTTCGGCAACTGGCATTATACCTAGCTCTCACATTAAAAATTTAGGGGTATTAGATTTGTCATAGAATTTGTATATAAAAATGCAAAAATTAGTCATATTAAATACATGTAGGATTACGAAAGATTTTTTAAATATTTATATTGAGGGATCAGTAGGATTTATCGGTCAAATTAGGAATTCCACCGAGCCGAACCCTCTGATATGAAAATATCTGGAGTCGGTGAATTATTTTCCCATTTAATAGTCTGGTAGGTTAACATGTTGTTCTTGTATTGTTTTGTATTAATTATACTTATATAATACACTTGCGTAGCGTGGATTTACTAGATGATAATTTTTATGGAAAAGTGTGTGAAAGGAATATGAAATAAAATATCCCCATAGGAAAACTAAACCCGGAACTAAAATTCTGGTGCGTAAAAAAAAGATATAGATTCATATAATAAATAAATAAAAATAAATTATTTCTATTTAACACGATTTGTTGTCGGTACCTATTTGTTGCACTGCGATACTTTCCAGTAAGAGAAACACAAGCACAATAAGATCAATTAGAGTGTAATAATATACTTAATCAGGGATATCAGTATAATATTAATTGCATTTGGCACTTTACACACTTTGGTTCCTTAGAACAGGCAATCTGCCTAGCTAGGAACTAATATCGACCTAAAACAACGTAATAACACTTGTATTCATTTTAAATATATTCTCTTATTATGTAATATTATTTGTTATTTTGGCTTTAAATGTATCAAATGTAAATAAATAAATAAAAAATAAAATATTGGATCAGGGTTAAAAAAAGCTTTCTACTGACTACTGAAAGGTTAAGGTTTTATTTTGTTATGTTAAGTTCTGTGAATGGAAAATTACATAAAGACCAACAGTTCTGTGAACGGTAATGGGTTTTGTATGTAATATCCGCTTCCTCCCGTTTTCAGAAGTTGTTTATTATCATCATAATATCAGCATTTTCAGCTTTTAGAATAAGACCCACAAGGTCTATAATGTTCAAAAGGCCGTAAGTCCCGCCGCACATCGGTTTCTTTGTGAACTGTGACCTCAATTTAGAGCGCGATAATGGATGCCTAACTGATTTAACTTGTTAGATAGGTAACGATTTTTGTGATCGCCTAGAGCTCGTTCACACGATACGCTAATGAAACGCGTGTCAACGATGCTTAGTTTCTCGCGTAGTATGCATTATTCACGCTCAGAACCGTTTGGGTTGAAAAATCGTATTGAGTTAACGATGTAATTAAAATACGCTATCTTAACCTCTGAGGCTAATTTGTTCGCTTTTGGAACAGCTCATCTCGAAATCGAAATCTTTGAGTCTCTCTTAGCGCCTCCGCCCACTGAGGCAACTGAAAACTCTCAACTGTCTTTGTATGACAATGTGATGGCCCACGCACTTCACTATCACACAAAACCTCGTTGTCAATGGTAACGCAAGCGGTGACTTGCTACTGTCAATGCTGATTGCCCTGGGCGGCCGTTGCTAGTTGCTAGCTGTCAGCTGATTGTTCTTCGTCTATGGTTAAACAAGCTTTTTGACCAATCAAGACATAGAAACCAGCCGGTTTTAGTTTGGTTTCAGTTGCCTCGTCAGCGGAGCGCCTTACTTTCGTGGTGCGAAATATGATCTAAACTGTGTTAGAAAGAGAAAACACCACAATTTAACTAAAGGTTAACCACAGAAAAATTAAAAGTACCTACTCATCTATGAAACCGTTTGAAAAAAAAGATAGTTTGTTAGTTTTTAATACTTTTGTCTAATAAAAAGGGTATGTGTTTTTGTTTCTTTATCAGTAATTATAGTTAGAAAAAAACGCAAGGTTTTAAACCTTTTTTATTCTGCATTCAATAATGTTTATATGCTTATCAAAAATTATATGGTTATCTCTAAAAATAAAATTTGATAGCGTCGTATTTCATAACCTTTCAAAAACAGTTTTAGTTTTCGGATAAGTTCAGAAATATTCCATTTATTAGGATTTTATTGCAATGCGGAAATAAGCAAACCATTTGGCAGAATATGCTCGTGGCTAGAGGGGTTAAAGGACGTATTTTAATCTTTGAACAGATGAATGAGAATGTTCCTCAGTTTTCAAACAATGGAAGCTGTTTTTGGCTTCTCTCATCAGCGCGAAAAACGGGAAACACAAAAATCACATTCTTACATGGTACATAAAAGAATGATTCGCTTTTAAGACTACGTCATTTAAAAAAAAATCCTGCATGTCATTCCCAAAGATGTCATAGGGTACACGAGGAAAACTTCAGAACCTACTTAATAAATCCTCACCCTAAGAGGGTACTATAAGATTAAATCATCTTTTTTGTTTTTGTTTAATAGTGAATACCTCACAAGAGTCCCAACTGCTCCCGTCTAGAGCCAGTGAGACTATGGCATCCCCAATTGGGGTATGTTATGAGGCAGAAGGTAAGTGGGGAAGGGAAGGTGACAAGGAAGAGGAAGGTAGGGAAGTACCTGGCTATTCAGATCTAGTCACTAAACACGGCTAAAGCCATTTCAAGCGACGTTTCAATTCTGAATGGTGGTCTTACACCAGGGCGATACTAAGAGTATCTTCCACTCTGGAACGTGCCGCAAATATACTAAATATTATTTTAAATAATTAATTCTGAAATAACACAAATCGATTAAATAAAATTTATTTGCGCACACCGGGTTTGAACCCGCGGCCTTCGGAATGGGAGTCTAACGCCATACCGCTGGACTACGCCGGCCGTCTTTTGTTCAAGTTCTTAAACCACGATCTTACAGGTAGGCAAAAAGTGGATTTGACAATTTTTTTATGTGAATATCGCACAAGAGTCTCAACTGCTAGTAAGACTATAGCATCCCCAATTGGGGTATGTTGTGAGGTTGAAGTAGTGGGGAGCGAAAGGAGAATGGGAAAAGGCAGTTGGGAAATACCGGGCTATTCAGATCTGATCACCAAACACAGTTAAAGCCATTTCAAGCAATGTTTCAATTGAAGCACTGAATAGAAAATTCGTAGAGGTGCGATCTGCACAAACATGAAAGGAAACTGAAGTCGTCAATTTGCTTAATTTTAACTACCAGACCCCAGAAAATTCAACGAAATTGATTTTCTGTCCAAGAATGTATAATATTCTTTGCTATATTTGCGGCACTTCCAGAGTGGAACTTACTCTCAGTATCGCCCTGATGTAAGACCACAATTCAGATTTGAAACGTTGCTTGAAATGGCTTCAGCCGTGTTCAGTGACTAGATTTGAATAGCCAGGTACTTCCCCAGCTCCCTCTTCCCCATATCCTTCCCTTCCCCGCTTACGTTAAGCCTCATAACATACCCCAATTGGGGATGCCATGGTCTCACTGGCTCCAGACGGGAGCAGTTGGGACTCTTGTGAGGTATTCACTATAAAAATAAAAGAATTTCGTATATGAAATAGTTTCATCAATTTCACCCGAAACAAATGAAAATTGACCTTATTTCAGGTATACGAAATACGCCTATAGGTCTACATCTACATCTATCTGTTTTTCTGTTTAGTGGTTTAAAGGTAAAGCGATATTATTTTATTTAGTGGCAACACCTCGGTCATGATCTAAAGCAGGCAGTCAGCACTTTTTCTGCCCGCGGGTGATTTATGGCCCCTTCCTTCACCCCCCTCTTCAGCACACAATAGCCAATATTCCCGTGATTGATCGAAATTTTGATAGAGAGTGATTAGCGTACTTGGCTGCGTCACACAACACCGAATAATAATATGTATTTCAGAAGTCCCAATACAGATTGACATACCTAACTTTGCAGGCGGCCGAATGATATAACTACCTTTGAATATTGTACAGTTTGTCAACCTGTGACATAATTGCTCTTACACATTAAAAAAAGTTAAAAAGTGGGCATTGGCTAAGTAATTTACGACCCCGTTTCTACTGGGGTCTATTGCCTTTGTGTTTGTTTTTGGTCCTAATGAACCGTCAGATTAATAAGATTTTAAAATAAAATTAAAAAAATTAAAAAAACATTCGGCGAAAACCAAAACATAAGATCAGGGCAACATCTTTTTTTGTTTTCATCAGTCGCGGAAAACAAACAAACTGTGGCCCTGCCCCAAGGTTTTTGGTTTTTATGTTTTGAAAACATTTTCTCGCTGGAGGCCTGACGTTAGACACAAAAACAAATAGTCGCGGAAAATTATGACTTTCGACTTTATATGTTGAGTTTTGAAAATAAGCTCCACACAAAATGACAAAAAGTGCCATGAGGGTTTCAGAAACTCAATTTTATTTATTTTTTAACAGCGTAAAGAAATAATTCTATAGATTTGACTTTGATTTTTTTAGTACTTATTTTGTTCAGTAATTTGTTACTTATCTTGTTTGCTTGGTCGATTTTTCACCAAAAGGTCAGGAGGTATCGCTCAAAGGACATTCAATAGATAGGACAAATCCCTTTATCTCGCGGTGCTGAGGCGGAACTAATAGGGATCAAGGCCGCTCTAAAAGTCACTGAATCGAGGATACAATCTAGTTAGGCGATTAGTTAACACGTGGCAGTGAAGATCATTGAACCGAGGAAAGAGGATACAGCTCAGAGAGGCCTACATTCCGAAGTTGTTAGACAATGGCTGGTGATGTTCATGATGACAAGTAACGCAAATCATTTTCTTCATTCGACATCTAGCATGGACGATCGATAAAACCCTATATCAATTCGGTATTGACCAAATCCGTCATCTATGCAATATTTGCAAACACGGTCCACAATAAGGAAGTTGAGTCTTGCATGTTCACATGCAAACTTAAATACTAGTATTTTTTGTTTGTTTTTAAAGTTAGTTTTCATAATTAAATTAATTCTACAAGTTTGAATTTTATTAAAGCCGCGAAAACCCCCGGCACGGTACAAGAGAGTGTGTGACGTCATCTAGTCCCTTGTTTGTGTGAAATATAAGGGAAAATATTTACAAAACCGGGACACGCTTAATATGGACGAAAAAATAAATTTTAAAAGTTGTAGTAGTTAGATATTAACTAGTACTAATCAATTCAGTTACCGGAATTTCGAAAAAAGTGCATTTTCATGGTTATTTTTTCAATTTAAAAACACGAAATGTCATTTTCACCGAAACTTGCAACAGTTCCTAACATAGAGGTCGGTGCAAAATGACAATTAACGCCTCCGCCCACTCAGGCATCTGAAAACTCTCAACTGCCAACTGTCTTTGTATGACAATGTGATGGCCCGCACATACACAATAACACAAAACCCCGTTGTCAATGGTAACGCAAGCGGTGACTTGCGACCATCTTGCGACTGTCACGGCTGATTGCTCTGGGCGGCCGTTTTTAGTTGCGAGCTGTCAGCTGATTGTTCTTCATCTATGGTTAAACAAGCTTTTTGACCAATCAAGAAAGAGAAAACAGCCGGTTTTAGTTGGTTTTCAGTTGCCTCAGTGGGCGGAGCGCCTTACTGAAATCGTTAAATGGAATTGCGCCAGGCGAGGAGTTTGGTTGGCAACCATAGCAATCCGGCTGTTTTAGTTTGGTTTCGGTTTCTCCATGATTTCTCCACACTCAAAATACATTATTTCAACGATATTGTGAGCATTGATACGTTTTTACAATACAGTTTTCGTGGGGCAGAGATATAATCTCAATCACTTTACTTTTCAGAGATAAAACGTGAAAAAGAAAATTTTGACTTTCAACACGTTTCTATGGAATAATCGATTTATGTTTACATAAAATACACTATGTCAACGATATTGTGAGCAATTGATACGTTACGAAAAACAAAAGTAAACCTGTTGAGGATAGGATGGTTTCAGTGTCGAAAAATTATGTGCCTAGAAGCTTAGCGGACAATAAAATAAATTACATTTATTTATAATCGAATTAGACGCCATCCTACAAACAGAAAGTTGTGAATACGGGCCCACCTACTTATTTCAATTTTACTTCTTCCCCTACGACGAACTTTGCACCCAGACCTCTTAAATAATACGAACATAACAGTTTTTATTATTATTTAAAACTTTAAATTCACCCTTTTCCAATGTGTTCTCGGATCCCCTGGTGTTCAAAGTAATATAATTTATGTTACAAATAAACACTCGAGCGCATATAGTCACGCCACGTTTTCATAATGTTGATAACATAATATTTCGCGCTGGTTAAGTTATGTCCTTTGAATTTAATATAAAGGCAAAGGGGGAAAATTCTGGATGATAATATTAGAAACCTTGGAGAATGATGGAGAGGAAGAATGATTAACGAAACATTTACCATATAATATAATCCTATCAAAAGTATAATACTGTCACCATGCATGGATCCACAGTGTCCTCCTTGAGAGTCTAGAAGTGGATACCGTGTTTCTACTTGTGACGGCAGAATAATACTTTTTAAAAATATATAATATGAACACCTCAGCACAGGTTCTCTTAGTAAGGTCTTCACAAAACATAACCAGGTACTTAAGTTTTAACCATTTACATACAGTTGTTAAACATATTAGGTCCTTACATATGAAATTGGCGTTTGGCCGCACTGGCAACTTTGATCTCAAATATCTTCCCTTTGGTTAGGAATTCCAAAAACCTGTGATGAAAAGTGGATCCTATACGATAATCGGGAGCGCTCATCGCAAAGGCTGAACCCTGCCGAACCAGCCAAACCATGCCCCAAGCGAAAATTGACTCCAAAAAAGTTACTTGTGAGCGTTTGGTGACGCAAAAAAAAACAATTAAGGAAAAACAAATGAATTGAAGTTTTCGAAACACAAATACATGAGTAAATAGCTGTATAAATTTGAATTTGGAATTCTTAACCAAAGAGAAGATATTTGAGATCAAAGTTGCCAGTACGGCAAAACGCCAATTTCATATGTAAGGACCTAATATTACACTCTACTACCTACAATTATTTTTTTAATATTATGAACATATTTTATTACTTCAACGTATGATATATAATACTTGTAAGCTGTGTATACAAGCATGTAAATAAATAATATATAAATAAATAAAGCTGGAAGGAAGTAACCACCTGAAGTGTAGTTAGAACGATTTTTTTTCAACTAAAAAAACATAAGAAATTAGGAGGAATTGGACAGTGCACCGAACAGACAGTCCTGTGAGGCGTAAAATAAAAAATAATTCATATTTCAAACCCTGTTTAATTCAACCAAAGAATATGTAGATATCTCGGGGTGGAAGTACCGTAGTGCAAGTCCCATTGTCACCTTGTTGTTTTCTGTGATATTCAATGATCTCTCATTGTTAATATGATATTTATCACCGAACAGTATTATAATGTTATTATTTAATGATTTTGTTAATCTTGTTCTGTGTTATTTTTTAATTTTTAAATAATTAATACCACAAAATGTGTGAATTCTTTAAAAAGGAGTCATGTTGATGCAATTTTAATAGACTTATCTTAATATAAACTGAATGTTAATAAATCAAACCTTATTCAATGAAGTTAACGAATTTTGTTTAAAAACTATTTTTTACGGTTCCCGGTTATCGATTTAGTAAAAAATTCCTAAAAATCCTTCATCTTACGTAAATAATATGAATATTTGTTTGAGGTTTAACTAAACTTACCTAATAGAGGAAATCACACCGTGTAGAAGTTTTTTTGAGTTATTTACAGAAATATGAAAAGAACCACACTTTCGAAGATGCTGCCGTTTTTCGAAGTCGTGATATTTTAATTATTTTTATTGATCGATAAAAGTCTCTCGTGCAAGTTCAGAAACTTTCCTATTTAATTCCATCTCAAATGCTTCGATGACTGAGCTATTAGTTTATTGTGTGATTAGAAAAAGTCACACCGTTTATATTATGTAGTGTATCTAAAATCTTCCTGCTTGTAGACATAGATGGCAGTGATAAGAGCTGTCCTTAGATTCCGCTAGATGGGAGGTAGGTTAGTACCGAAGAGAGAGGAACGAAGAGAGGGTCAAACAGCTCTGAGAAAGCGTTCATCGGAACACTTTATTAGATTCCATCTAACCAGCTTATAGTTAGGTCGATCAACGAGATCTACATTGTAAACCGCGAAGTGTATAATAAACGCAGATAATAACAAAGTATCTATTATTCCAAGAAGTAATCTCCATCCAAAGTATTGGAGAATCTGTTAGTGTCTGTTGTAAATAACAGAACGTTACATATTATTATAAGTAATTTTAAACAAAAGGATGAAAAGTTGGACAACTTGCAAAGTCAGGAATAGAAATGTTTAGAAACACTGAACTTTAAATACTTTCCATTACAAATATTTAACATTAAAAATACCTAGTAAAACTTGAAAATAATTGTTATACGGCAATTAAGAAGTGTTTTATTGTATAAAGACAGTTAAAGCATAGAGATAATCCAGGTAAAGCTATATACAGGATGTTAACAAACGTACTTGACTTACTTTAACCAGTGATTCCTGAGGTTATATGAGGTAAAAAATGCAGATGATATTTTGGTCTCTGGTGACTTTATTTTCAAAACTAAACATATAAAAATCAGTAGGTTGCAAAGTTAGGTGCGGGGGTCGGGGTGGAGGTTATGACGACGTGTTTAAGATTTATTTTGAAAAAAAAAACAACAACAAAAAATGTCACCAAAGAATAGAATTTCATTTACTTGTACATATTTTAGTCCAAATAATTTCTGGAATCATTGATTAAAGTAAATCGGGTACGTCTCTTAACACCCTGTATTATAATAATAATTATCTGATTTCACATTTTTACGACTACAACCTCATTTCTGTGGGGATGGAACTATATTTTATATCAGAATTTTCGTAATGGCTGATTATTTTTCCAGTTCCCCTTCACTTTTTGTGGTTTCACTCTTTGTATTTTCACTTTTTGTGTTCTCACTTTCTGGTTGAGTTGTTTGATCAACGGTAATTCTCCTAGCAGCATTAAACTTTTCCACATTGAAGGTTACTCTTCTGTTACTTTCCCTCCCGTTGATCAGTTCAATTCTTTGCCTTCTCTGATTCTCCATGCAACTGAAACCAATATTCCAAAATCAACTGAAAAGACGTGAAAAGGAAAGAATCTTATACAGGTTCAACCTTAATTTGAATATACTCAATTTAAATTAATCTAGTAGAAGCCATAGCTTTTTTCTCAAAACAAAAAGCAAATTATTTTTAAAAAATCTCACGTTGGGGAGAATAAGAAGATTCCTAAATGTAGATTGCAATACGCGCCAGAGCGATCTTTAAATTTATAGAAATGGTAAGACCACGTGTTATCAGCTCGGCATTGGATCGCCACCGCCTCGCCTCATTTCAAATAGCTTGTCCCGAGGCGAGGCGATGCCGTTACGATACTGATTATTATGCGTTGCAATATGGAGTTTCATTCATTATTCTGAATGGCTCGAGCTGCCGGGGTGATATGTATAAACTATTTTAAGTTGACGCAAATTAATTATTACATGACAGTTGATCCAGACACTTACGAACCAATTTTTTTGAAAACCTAATGCGCAAACATTCGTCAATCTCGGAATAAAACTATAGATTTGTAAAAAAAAAACAGATGAAAGGCAGTAATTTTCCTCTTGTTTTGAAGGTCAAGTGTGTGAAATTTAATTAATCTCAAAATAAAACTCTAGATTTGTATAAAAAACCAAGGCACGCCGCTCGGGACCCTCTTCTTTTTTTGTAATTATTATTATAGCAAATAGACTTCTTTTCATATACACAGAGTATAACATTCCACGGTTTGTCAACGTATATTCTGCTTCTGTTAATGACACAAACGTCAAAGTCGTAATGATTTAAGACGCCATTTTCAAAAATTAGAGCATCTTTTAACAGGGTATCTTTGCGTCATCTTGAATAATATGTAAAAAAGAGTGAAGGATTGTAGCATACAAAAATAAAATGTCCAGTTACTTACTCGTAAATGCAGTTCGTTTTCATATTGCACAAAGTGACGCATATAAAATCAGAAAGAAATAACATCGGTAGGAAGAAGAGCAAAAAAATGAGTGATTTATCGATTCCTCGTTCCAGCTCTTCCTCTATTGCCAGGCAGTTGCACAGACAGACGATGGTGGTCATAATGATATAGATGCTAAATCCACCCTCTATCCACCGAGTGGCGAAGTTCTCGAAGAAGTGGCCCCCGTAAAGGATGGTGGAGATGATGGCCGAGGAGGTGGCCACCGTGTTGAGGAGGAAGACGTGGTTGTAATCGAGCGGAGGGTTGACTGCGAAGGTGATACCGAAGAGAAAAATCGAGCATATCTGGAAATAGAAAAAAAATGATTAAAAAATGTTACTTGGAGTTTTGAATGTTTCTTCCAAAAAATAACCATTTTCTTTGATAGAGCAATAGAATGCAGCTGATCAATCATATTAAGTGAAAATGAAATATAAAGTTGAAAATAATGTACTCTTATTAACCTAGTACGTTATTTCTCTATTACATGACTATATCTATTGTACTTGTATTTTATTTATTTATTTATTTGTATTTCACGCCCTGCTGGGCTCTTACATGTTATTTTTTTTATTAACAAAGTACATCTAAATCAACATTACATACAATTCACACAAAAGCAAAAAATAAAATTAAAAAGCACAGTACACCTAAATAAGCATTACAAACAATTCAAACAAAATCAAAAAATAAAATTATAAAACTGAATCTAAAACAAAATCCAAAACCAATTCATAAACAAAATCAAAGTCAAAATCAAAAACAAAATCAACAACATAATTATAAACCAAATCAAATACGAGTTAGATAAAAGCAGGATACCCTACCATGCAAGATAGAGAAACAACAGAATGGGATAAGTACAATTCGTAGATTGAGTCAAGGAGAACTATGTGGTATATTTTCATTATACTATTTGTAATATCAATAATTGACTCACGTCAGCTACATTATTTTTTCTTGTATATTCATGAATAATTATTTTTTTCCTACTGTATAATTAAATCTAGATTATTTCTTAATTATTAATATTTTCTATATAATACACACATTCTCATGTGTACACTTTATACTTAAGATTTCATATATCACTTTTATGGTGACAAGATAGTTGGCCCCCCGAAAGTTGGCCTACAAATTTGCATCAATTTTGTGCATTATTTATCAATTTAAAACCTAAAATCGACTATAAAAATACCTTTCTTAAAACGTTGGTGTAGATATGAAACATATTTATACTTGATACATTTGAACTATTATATGTTTTTTGCTTTTGTTATTCGGCGGTACATTCACTCTGCACACCTCTTCGGGGACACGTAGTTATATTTTGTGTAAGTAGGCATTTTCTCTTAACCGACTGCATATTGTATATAAGTACGTCGGGGGCCAACTGTCGGGGATCAACTGTCTTACAATCATTAATTTGCGTGAACTTAAAATAGTTTCATTAAACATATCACCCCGGCAGCTCGAACCATTCAGAATTCTGAATGGCTCTGAATGAAACTCCATACTGCAACGCATACTAATCAGCATCGTAACGGCATCGCCTTGCCTCGGGACAAGCTATTTGAAATGAGGCGAGGCGGTGCCGATCCGATGCCGAGTTGATAACATGTGGTCTTACCATTTCTATAAATTTAAAGATCGCTCTGGTGGTATACCAGCCTACAATAATCTCGCTCCTCCGGACATGGTAGACAAACTTATTTGATTTTAAAATCCCCTTCGGCGATGGACAGGGAGGATCCATTAATCGATCTTGCACATAATAGGTTGGAAAATGTTTTATTTACAAGTTTAATAAGTTTCTTGCGATGCATTCTAATACAAATTCAGGACGTTTGATAGCTCCATTGTCATTATAAACCTTGACATTTGTACTCTTTCATTTAATAAACCGTCTTTCGTTCTTATTTTAAACTATTATGTTGGGTGATTGCTATGCTGGGTAGGTAGGTACTTAAATTAACTACGAAAGTACGGTATTTTCGCAGTTTTTATTTTTATGTAAGCGAAATAATTTTCTTTCTATTTAAAGTATGCGTACCTATTATGCGTATATACCTATTAGACCACTGCGACGTCACGCCCGCCGTCCTTTCTGGGAAGTCCAGGAGCCCGGTGACTTTTTCTTTGATTTTGAAAAAAATGCTGGACGACTGCTCGTGAGAACACTTTTCCTTACTTACTAGTCTTTAACGTGTTTTCTAGTTTTTTTTGTTTTTTTTTGTTTTTGTTAACCCTTTTTAAATTTTAGCATACTTAGAGAAAAAATTATTCCATTAGTCTATCTTAAAATAGTTTAAGGAACAATTAGACATATCTCTATTTGTGGCATTCCTCTCCAGAACATTTGTTCTGCCGTGTCAGCCCGCCCCAACGTTTGGTAGAAAACTGCTATCGATTTCAGACATGAATAAGCTAAAGCATTCCCAGAGCAATGGAGTATCTTTAAATTAATTAGGAATTCAGAACCCTACTTTTACTGGTGTAGCATTTTACCTAGTTATTTCCCCAAGAATTAGTTACAATCGTCAAGTTATCAATAAATAATTCAAATTTCTTCAATCAAAATTCTTGCATAAATTATATTCTTTCTCACACGGTTTGCATGAAAATGAAAAAGACATAAAATATCGGAATGTCGAATATTTGCCATAGAAATTGAAGACAGACCATTATTTTTGATTCGTAGGTACCTACACGCTTAATGTACCTACTTGCTTTTATTATGCTTTATTACAAGGAATACAATTATTATTTACTAGCTTATGCCCGCAACTTCGTCCGCGCAGGTATTTCGGGTAGCCTATTTTCTTTTCCTAGGACCTTTCTATGTTTATACCAAATTCTAAGCGCCTCCGCCCACTCAGGCAACTGAAAACTCTCAACTGCCAACTGTCTTTGTATGACAATGGCCCGCACACTACACAATCACACAAAACCCCGTTGTCAATGGTAACGCAAGCGGTGACTTGCGACCATCTTGCGACCATCTTGCGACTGTCACGGCTGATTACCCTGGGCGGCCGTTGCTAGGTTGCGAGCTGTCAGCTGATTGTTCTTCATCTATGGTTAAACAAGCTTTTTGACCAATCAAGACAGAGAAAACAGCCGGTTTTAGTTGGTTTTCAGTTGCCTCAGTGGGCGGAGCGCCTTAACCAATTTATTTAAAATATCTATAATTCTTGATTCGATTCAAAGTATTAGGGGAGTACTTCAAATAAATTAACTAATTTAAATATTTTCTAAAACAGAATTTTAATTTAACAATCATTGTTTTGCAAAATGTCATTCTCAAATTTTGACATTTTCTAATAAGCAATAATAATTATTTGTAACATATGGATAATATATAGCTTTACAAATTATAGCCTGTATGTTATTCTGATGTATGAAAAATATTATTATAAAGTTTCATTAAAATCCATTCAGTAGTCTTTGCGTGAAAGAATAACAAACACACATACATCCATAAAACTTTCGCGTTTATAATATTAGTAAGATTTGATTGTAAGGACTGAAGTTGTACAGGTTCTCAAAAATAGGAGTACACAAAAACATAACAAGAATAGATGCATACATATTTAAAATGTATAGAAAAATAGTAAAGACGGTTATACAAGTAGTCAGATGGTTATATAAGTTGTCGTAAAGTACAAGTTTGTATTAACGGGCCGCTCTGCCAATTTCTACCGATTTCTTACATGTTCTCCATAAACGTTTGAAGTTTTTAAGTTCTTAAAAAAATATATGTTATTCTTTAAGATAGTATCTACACATTCCCCACGCCGAAACGGTAATTATTTGAAATTCCCTCGATAGAAATAAATCGAAAAGTATGCTCCGAAAATTATTATTTACACGTTTTTCTGTTATTTTACAAGTTATATGTATGAAAAAATTCACAATGTTTCTTTAAATGCTACTTGACACAGCCCCCGCGAGATTTTTGCTCTTTTTCAAACGAGTCGTCTTTTGTTAAACATTTTCACAATTTTCGGTTTTTAATGTTAGCGTGCTCGCTCATTCATTCGTATTGTCGTATCTCCCCATCTACTTCTTTTTGAACTGGATAGCGCGCCCTTAAGAGTGATCACATAATTGTATAGACGGAAGCTGTACAGGTTCCCAAAAATAGAAATCAGTACAACTGCACACAATAACACTGCAAGAACAGATGCATACAATATTAACAATTACATAAAATAGTGAAGATACATATTCAGATAGTCCCAAAGTATAGAGTTAGTAGTGACAAAATTGTAGAGGAGGAAGTTGTACAGGTTCCCAAAAATAGGAACCTGCACAACTGTACACAATACCACTGCAAGAACATAAGGCATACAAATGGAATTGAATGTAATGTGATTGATGGTTAAAGTTAAGGCCATTTTGATAAATACATTTTGCTAACAAAAAGTGAATTTAAGGAGTGTTGAGACTAAGAAGGCGGGGCACACTGGTAGGGAATTCAATTTTAAGTTTTACCAATTCATGCACGAAGCCGCTTAAGGTCCTTCGCTCGTGGAGAAACTGAAATCAAACTAAAACTGGTTGACAACTGCGGGTTGCTATGGTTGCCAACCAAACTTCTCTCACGGCGTTTCACGATTTTACGATTTCATGAATTTGTGTGCAATTTTCCGATTTCATGAATTATCTCAGCTCGTTTAACAATAGACGAAGAACATTTCAGCTCGAAAACTGACAACAAAACTGGCGCAACCATGGCATTCAGGCAACCCGGCAAACGGCCGGCCACGGCAACTAGCACGGCGAGTTGCGAGTGACTGTTTGCGTTGCCGTTGACAACGGATTTTTGAAAAGTTGTTTAGTGTACGGACCACCACATTGAAATACACTGGATAGCGAATTGTGTTGCAACGTGATTGCTTTTCCAGTAGCCCCATGAGCGATAACACTTATCATTGATTGCGTTTAGTTCAGTGTCTTTACAGTGTGACCAGTTAATAAAGAAAATAAATGATATTATCTAAACCGGGGCTGCCATGAACAGTGAAACATAATGGCAGAATTAAGTAGGTACTGAAATAAAGTGCCGGGGCCGGAAGGAAGGTAATTATTTTTATTGTGATTACTCGGGTCAGTAATGAAGGGCTGCTAAGGAAGTTGTTTGTTTTTCTTTTGCTCTGTTTTTTTGTTTGTTGTCGAGACTTGTAAACCCCTTGCTTCAGTCTGAATAATAATAATTTTAATTTATTCACAGTGTTACCTTTCATTTTAGACACTTTAATTTATTTTGTAACTTACTTGGGTTTCCCGTGTTAATTTTAATCACAAATGAAGCCATAATAACCAGTACACAAATATACCGTAATTTTGTGTTAGCTGTCATTAATAGATTTCATGAATTATTTTCTTTTAACTGTGTAAAATAAGCATATATATATCTCTACTAGAGATGTTACGTATGTGATATTTTTCACATTCGCGAATGCGAATGCGAATGCGAATGTTCAGAATGCGAATGTGCGAATGCGAATGTTAAGGAATCACATAAAAAAAACTTAAGTCATCATTAAGCAACGTTTTAATAAAAAAAAAATCAATTCTTATACAGTAAGATATAATCGTCATTAAGCAATTTAATAATCGAAGTTCAAAAGAGGCATATTATATTTCGGAAAAAGCAATTTTGCAGCCTTTTCTCCCATGAGGCGATTTCTAAGGGGCTCGTATATAGGGCACGTGGACAGTGGGCGAGACACGACATGATCTGCACACATTCGCATCGATTGTTGCGAATGCGAATGTCGATGCGAATGTTTAAAATGATGCGAATTATTCGCAAATGCGAATGCGAATGTTCGTAACATCCCTAATCTGTACTAAATAAACAAAATAATTCAAATGTTTAAATAAGCAAGTGTTTTTTTTTACATTAACTCCGCACAGGAGGCCCAGAGGAAAATATTTCCCTTCAGGGCCTATGCCATCTTTGGGGATGTTGTGTAGAAGGTATTTTTAGGAAAAGAAAGAGAGGAAGTTCTGGGAAGGAAAAAGGTATGAGGGGTGGGTAGAAAACTGCGGGTCAGTTTGTCTAGGAGAGGTCAAAACGTCTTCTTCAAACAGTCTCTCCAGATCTGGCCTGCCAAGCAGTTGGTGGGCGGAAGCATCCACCACCGTTATTTTAAGTGCATTTTAATGGTTATTTTTTAAATTTAAAAACACGAAATGTCATTTTTCAACGAAACTTGCAACAGTTCCTAACATAGCGGTCCGGTAACTGAATTGATCAGTACTAGTTAATATCTAACTACTACAACTTTTTAACTTTATTTTTTTGGCCATATTAAGCGTGTCCCGGTTTTGCAAATATTTTTCCTTATTTTTCACACAAACAAGGGACCGGAGAGACGATGTCACACACTCTCCAGTTTCTTACCGGCCGTTTTCGCGGACTTTAATAAAATTAAAACTTGTAGAATTAATTTAATTATGAAAACGAACTTTAAAATAAATATAGAAATTCTGGTATTTAAGTTTGCATGTCATCTACATGAACATATTTTTTATAAGTGAAAATATTTTTTACAATAAAATATATAAATTTCTTTTAGAACACTTTCATTTTAATTACACTCTACCGGTTTCGGAAGAACCCTTCGTTCGTCAGGAGAATATTAAAACTAACCTATGATACAAAATATTGATAGATATATACCAAACATTTAGGTGCTGGAGTGGGAGGTCAAAGGGGGAGGGGGGTAGTTGCGGGAAATCCAGCAATAACAGAGCGGTTTATTGGAAACATATCTAGAATGGGACTAAACGATAAATTAATTTGGTTATTCAATATATTAGCGTTATTATTTAGGGATTTTTTAATTTCAAGTGCTTCCAGGTTATCTAATTTAGTTATCCAATTTGGTTATCGTTTTAGGCAAATGGTTATTGTTCTCCTTTTTGTTACGCCAAATAAACAATAAAGTGTCGAATATTATTTACATAATACGTAGTATCAATAATATCTTACTAATATTATAAACGCGAAAGTTTGTTCTTACTAATATTATAAACGCAAAAGTTTGTATGGATGTATGTGTGTTTGTTACTCTTTCACGCAAAAACTACTGAGTGGATGAAGGAAAGCTCATACGTCAGAAAAACATATAGGCTTTATAAAGCTAGCTATTTTTAATATATTATAAATAATAATTATTGTTTAATAGAAAATGTTAAAATTTGAGAATGACGTGTTGCAAAACAATCAAATTTCATTTAAATCAATATTCTATTTTAGAAAATTAGTGAATTTATTTAAAGTGCTCGCCTAATACTTTGAATCGAATCAAGAATTATAGATATTTTAAATAAATAGGTTAAGAATTTTGGTTTAAACATAGATGGATCTAGGAAAATAAAATAGGCTAATAGAAGTACTAATCCTGCGCAGACGAAGTCGCGGAAAGAAGCTTGTAGTACATATATCTACTAATAATCTATATAATACGTAGTATCAAAAGTATAAATTGTTTCCAATTTTCCATCCAAAAGTTCTTTATACCGGTTTAACTTGGATATGTTCCTAAGTTAAAATGTTTCGTATTCTTATAAATTGTTTTTCTTTGTGCAAACATGCCAACCCGGTGGAGTGGAAACACAATTGAGGATAGCGTGCTTTATGGAGTTTTAATTGCTCACAAGTTTGCTGTAGTGTGGCAGATTTACATATTTCACGAAGTATGCTTTTCTCCTGCTACAATCATAGTAAATAATAACTAATAATTTAAAACTCGTGTTGATGTTTTCCTTTTATTATGCAAAATACACGAAATGGCCTTGAATTATTTTTCAGTACCTGCGTATGACTTTTGTTCCATGATGTGTCTTTTGTTGTTATTTTTTTAAATCACAACTTAATAAGATCATTGTTGAAAGGTGGGCTTTTTGTCAGGTGTAAAATTTTCCAACCAACCCATTTCTTAGCTGGATTTTAAAAATATATATTGTAGATTTTTCGTGTGCTGAGAATAAAAATAAAAATGCGAAAAAACGTAACCTTAAAATGATAAGACATTTAGAATTAATTAAAAATAATTTTGGAATGGATAGGAAATGGAAAGAGGAGGAATAAAGGAAGACCACAAATTACAACTACTATAAATTAGAACAAATTTTGACTTGGATAAAGACAATTATTTTTATGAAAAACCTTTTACCAAAATACTTTTTAAACAAGATAAATTTAAATAAGGATATTCACAGATATAACACAAGGATGTGCAATAAAATAAGACTACTGAAAACAGTAAAAACCACAATTATTAATAAATTCAAAATGGATTGTAAGATCCATATTACGTAAAATAAAATGTAACAGTACGTAAGTTATAATTAGTAATTTGTTAACTTAAATGAAAAAATAACTAAAATGAAATAAATTAATATTCATCCCCCAAAAATATTATAAGAGTTAGAACAGGGCTTCTACGGTAACAAAACTGGACTATTCCTACCAATCCAACGTCAATGGAATTCGATTTAGATTTTCTTACTACGAGATTTTAAAATTAAGCTGTTCCGCATGGAATCTGTTGTCGAGAGCTTGTTTCATGTTAAGGTTTTGTGACACCTATAAGCCCTGTTCTAACTCCTATATGGGCGTTTCTTATATGACTGTTTATTTTTCTTTTTCTTATCTAAAGAACATTGTTTACGCAGAAAAAATCCGGGATCTGCGACTTAAGGGAGAATCCGCGCCGCAATTGTGTTTATAACTCTTCCACTAGCTAAACTTTAGATGGGTCTCGTGCAACAGGAATAACTCACATGGAAACTGTCAAAGTAATGTTAAAAATTAAGATTTTCTTACTACGAGATTTTAAAATTAAAAGTGTTTTGTCAATAAATACATAGTACACCTTTAATATACTCGTAGTTATTTCATTTTAAAATCGAAGACACCTCCTTCGATAATCCTGTACAACGGAAACAAAAACGGTCCTAATTTGCTTCCTTGTGGGATACTTTGTTTTCGTCTGTAGAAAATTGAAACAGGTTGCAGCTAATTTGAAAGTAGGTACCTTCTTACATATCCGAGTTTATTCAACACCCACATTTTAGAGTACGTTTTTTTTTATGTGACATCTCACAAAATTTTCATTATATATTGATAGGTACTACATAATTGTTACCTTGTTGGGCAAAGTTTAGTTGGGTTAAGGAAAAGTTAAGGATTTGTTAATGCGGATGTTGAAGAGGCCCTGATTTATTCAAGAAGGAAATACGTATTCCGGCAGCTGTTCCGCATGCAAGCCGTTATGCAAAATAACGAATGGGAGAAACAACTAATGCCCATGCTGCCGATATCAACTGTAAATATAAAACATGACTTGTGTAATATATTTTTATAACAAAGCAATAAATACTATAATATATCATTATAGAAAGTGACAAAACTATTTACCAGGTGAATCCAATTAATTTACGATGCACATAAATAACAGCCGATAAGAAGTTGGAATATATTTATTTATCTCGCTCTAATTGCATTTACCCAATATTGGTATAAGGTATGATGATTTTATGTTTATGATGACTTATTATTCAGTTTGCCTCGCATTATCGTTGCGTTTAGTTGTTTGATATTGTTCTAGTGGTACAGCACATAAATGCAGTTTCTTTTCTTAACAATTCATTAAAATAATCAACAAACAATATTGCCAAAATGGTGGACAGGCTACCTCCTTCGATTTATAGGGTAAGAAAAAGCATAGTTATATTAATCGGATAGACAAAATAATGTATATGGGCAAATAAAATATGGGCATGGGCAAGAAAGACGTGGCATGATCAAGTAAATCAGATCATGAGTCGGGCCATGTCAAGAGTCAGAATAATAGAAGAGTGTGTATGAGAAGATGTATGAATGTGAATGAGGCAAGGAGGGTGTGCCAAGACCGAGTTGTTTGGCGGTCCGTCCTCTCTGCCAACCCTTGCGGGGAAACGGCGTGATGGTTAGTTATTTAGACAAAATAATAAAAATAATAAGGTGATTGGCACAGCCAATTGGGTGATCTAACTCACCCTCATACCACATCTCTGCAGGGGTAGGTAGATAGGATCGAACACCACATTACTCTGTATTTGTACACACTCATTGCTGCATCTACTTGTTAACATATATATTTTCTTTCGTACTCCTTTATCCGTCCAACTGAGCGAATTGTGCTACAATAGCCTTGCACACTTTTCGGATATCCTCGGATATTATGTTTTAACCGTATACACGTTACACACGACTCTTGGATCTCTTTTATAGAAGAGTGTAGGGAAAGCTACTTTGTTTTGGTGTTCACTCTTGCTTCGTCAACTAGCTTGACAAATAGTCTCTTGACGCTCCTTTATGCGTCTATAGAGATATCATTTTTGTATTATCATTATTTTCCCCATATCGGCATTAATGTCAGTAGTATTGGACGGCCAGGAGGCTAAAAAAAGTTATATTATCCTCTCAAAATCTATCAGATTCTCGAAACATCACGACACCCCATACTTTGGCATCCACCATGCAGGGCGACCCTGTATACTACCGAAATCTGTAAGATAATTGCGTAACCTCTTCGATATATGTCTACACTAGAGCACTCTATGTCTTGTGGTAACGTAACGTTTTACATTACCCGTAACGTGTATACTAAACCACGGTTTTAGTATATACGTTACGGGTAATGCTAGAAGAAGATGTAAACCTAAGTTTATTCCGGTTAACTTAGCATTACCCAATCCCGTTGGGTAATGTTCGAAAACTGTCAATTTTTATTTTTATTTTTTTTATTCTTCATTTTGAATACAAAAATTTGCAGTTTACCCGTGTACACCTAGGTCTACCCAACACTTGCCGGGTAATGTTAGGTTAGGTTAGTTTAGGTTAGGTTAGGTTAGATTAGGTTTTTATTAATTTAATTTTTGTCAGTTTTCGAAGTTTACCCAACAGAATTGGCTAATGCCAAGTTAACCTGGATAAACCTAGGTTTACTTCGTATTCTAGCAATACCCGTAACATATATACTTCGTCTCAGGAGTCTCGTTTCTAGACTATTCATTTACATATAAGCATATATTATATCAGCGTTGGTATCAGAACCCCATTGAGGGCTAACCGACTCACTTCCTTTGACAACATTTCATTAATTACTAGTGCATTCAGTCCCTCATTAATTGCTTTTCCAACATTCACCCTTCAGTAAATGCATTCAAGAGCTTCCTTGTATCTCGCAAACAAACTTCAATTACACAAACTCATCCACTTTCCCCAAGGATTCACCGTTGATATCTATCGATCACATCGAAGCTTTATTTTGATTACTATATTTATAGGGGTTTAAAGTTCCAAATTAACAAATACCTTCATCATAAAAGCCTCATCAAAATTTTATCGTTTTCTGGAAAGTAATTTTATTTCCCGGGTTCCAGGACATCTATCAGAAATTAAAAGAGATATAAATTCATTTTATCAAATATTCTAATTTTGGTTATCTGTGTGTCCTTCATCTCAGTAATTAAGTCAAATTTTCTTTAAATTTAAGTGTAATCATTTTCAAAATTGAAACTGATTATGTGAACAATTCAGTCAAATGAAACCAATAAAATAATATATATATATTTTTAAATTAAATGAAACAAAAACTCTGCATACACAACTTATTTAATTAAAATTATCAACTTTCGAAACCTTCTAAAAAAAATTTTAATTTTAAAACTGAAATTTTTTAATTTTATCCTGACGAAGAAACCAATGGTTTCGAAACGTGTTGATAATTTTGATTGAAGTATGGTGTGTGTACAAAGTGATTTTGTTTTCATTTAATTAAAGTGATGTCCCAAAGTAAATGGCAAATATTGAAAAAGTAATATTTTATACTATACTAATATTCTGTTAATTTAACCAATTGGTCTAATTGTTAAATTATCATCATAATTAATCATACATAGGTACTGTTTGAAAATGTATCATGATTCTTTTTCTAAATTATACATTTTCAAAAATGTTGTCGTTATGTACTTGCTGACAAACAGAAGGATCAATGTTAATAAAAAACAAATAATATTTCTAAAATGGATAAGAAATGTCAAGAATCAAGAAATCGGCCTACCTCGTGATTTTTTACGAGTCAACGCTAGTGGAAAATACAATATTAGAAGGGAACTCTAACTTCACTGCTGATGGGTGTTTTTTTACGCTGTTTTTTGTATACAAATAGTTTTTTATTCGACGTGGTTGCATGGCTTGAACAAAAACGTACATTACACGGAAAATAAATATGAACAGTAAATTAACAAACAGCGCTCTAACTTTTGCTCAAATGTTGGAATTTATTTTCATAATTTAATGCTGACGGATGTCGTCCGACTTTGTAGAGTCCGGTGATTTGGTGCAATAGATGGGAGGCAAACAATAGAAAAGAAAAGGTAGATACTCTCAATTTTGCCCTCTGGAGCGAGCGCGCCAATATTAAAAACGTAAAAATTCGAACGAAAATTGGGAAAATGTTTAATAAAACACGACTCGTTAACAATAGAGCAAAAATCTTTCTTCAACACCTTAAATAGCTTTTATTAACACCGTGAGTTTTTTCATGCATATAACTTAACAGAATAACAGAAACAGATGTGTAAATAATAATTTTAGAGCATACTTTGCGATTTTTATCTATCAAGGGAATTTTATGTAATCAACGTTTCGGCTCTACAAATCCTTAAGGTATTATCTTAAAAAAGAACAAATGTTTATAAGAACTAAGAAACTTGAAGTGTTCAAGGGACATATGTTATAAATCGGTAGAAAATCGGAATTTTCGGAAAATGAGTTGGAAGCCGAAACAGCTAATACAATAATAAAAAAACTACAATATATGTAGAACTTAATAATAACATAATTATTTTTTTTCAAATAAATAAAGTGTTAATTACACAGAAAAATAATTAATTGTTATTTTGTCCCCAGATGTACGGCCCCGTGGGAATGGCCCGGCCCTCCCTTCGGGTGTGCGGGCTAGTGCTGTTCTACGTGTGTTACCTGCTCATAGGTGCTTCCGTGTTCTCAGCCATCGAGGGGCCGCAAGAGGAGCAGCTGGTGAAGGACGTGCGCCAGGCCAGGAAGAACTTCCTTAAGAACCACCCCTGCGTCACTGGTTAGTGGAAAGCCCTTATACTTATAAGAATTTCTTATATACTTGTAATTAGCAACGATGTTATCAAGACACGAGGTCTTTGAACAAGACACAATGCGTGTAGAAAAAATAAAGTTGCGGATGATTGTAATACGCTCTGAAAGTTCATAAGAGATATTGAAATAAGAGTTATATATATCCGGCTCGAAGGACCATGAATGTTGCGTGTTTTGTGTAGTTTTTTAAACGAAGGACCTTGAAATGTGTATGTGTTATGTGTTTGAACCACTGCACAAGTAGAAGGTAAGCACATAAGGAAAAGGAGGGAATTACTCACTGCGGGACTTGTACTTTCTTCATTTGGCCGGTTTTATTGCACTGTGTTAATATTCGGATTATTAAAGATGCGGAAAAGGAATGCGGATGTTTATAGGTTGATAGTCGATTATTGACTGATGTGGGTAACAGAAAAAAGTGACAGGTATATAGGGAAGGGTAGGAAGGAAATGTGACAATACTAGCTACAAGTACAACAGTTCATGTATGTGTATAGGTTTGTATAGATGTATGTATGTAAGTGTAGCTGTGTAAAAGCCCAACCAACATAGTTTACTGATCTTAGCCTGTTTAAACTTTACTCGACCGTTTTTTTCTGTAAATTTGTTCTATCCGCTTTCTTTACAAGACAGAGGCCGTTTTAATGGCTCAATATAGATTATTTTTTCAAATGTGAAATGTTCGTGTTTATTTGGACTTTTTTATTCGCATTTTTTTAAAGTATTACGGTACATACCTACAAATGAATGAAGTTTTGAAAAAACAATTATTGTTAATTTTTCAATAGAAGCAAACACATTGTGATAAATAAATGAAAGAAAATACTTGTTTTTAAGTCACTTTATTGTTACACAAATAACAATAAAATGTTACAAAAAAAACAATAAAGTGACTTAAATCCAAGTATTTCCTATTCATTTATTTAATAATTATTATTGTCATTAAGATAGTGGCATATCTTTGGACAATCTTTTTTAATTCCACATTTCATGGTTCATAATAAAATAGGTATATATTTAAGTACCTACTTACAAATCTTAAGAATTCATCGGAAATTTTGGTCTTAATTTATTAAATTAGAGAAAAAAAGTTGTTTTTATAAGCTCGATTCTTTATTTTTTCTGGGCTTACAAAAAAAATTGAAAAAATTAAAAAATTGATTGCTTCAAAGACCAAGATGTGTTTTACTGGCAGTATTTAATTAAAGCATCTATAATATTTCAAAACGATCAAATTTTCAAACCAAAAACACATGATTTCGCATTACTTCGTAGTGCTTTGAATTAAAACTATTTATTATACGGTTACTATAACCTAAAAAAAAATATAAAAAAAGTAGAAAGGAACATCAGATTTTATAAAAACTCCCTTTGTAGAAGAGAGAAACACAAAAGTCGGGCGATGAACAGTGGCGGCTCGTGACTTTTGGTGAGCTAGAGTGCAAATATTAACAAAAATGGCATTATTGATGTCGTTGTAGCCGAAAAATATTTTTTATTTTTTTTTCGAAAATTTATTTTTTGTATGAAGATTTTCAGGAAATCTGTGCGGCGCACGGCAAAACTGAAATTTCCTGAAAATCTTCATACAAAGAATAAATTTTCGAAAAAAAAATAAAAAATATTTTTTGGCTACAACGACATCAATAATGTCATTTTTACTAATATTAGCACTCTAGCTCACCAAAAGTCACGAGCCGCCACTGGCGATGAATCCTCAACACTGGTTCTGATAATATTAAAGCTAAAATTTACATTTGCCACCCGTATTTGGATGCCGGCCACACGTCTGCTACGTTTACACTGTGATATCCACTAACAACCATAATGGACCACCACGAATTGGCAACATTTGCACAAGGGAAATACTTTGTCGAGTAAATTAAGTTTATCCCAGAGGAGCTTGCTGTATTTCTGCTATAACCACTGGAGCGACAGAGCAATTTAAAACTTTTTCTCGGATTGCTAAAGGAAATTTTTTCCGCCCTCATTAAAAAAATCATATCTCCGAATTTAAATTTGGAGACATACAAACTAATTATAGTTCTATATAGCCAATGAATTCATCTATATTTTGTCTATTATCACAAATTCGTAGGATTAATAAAAAATGTTATAACATCGTAAACTTTAATTTTTTTAAAGAATCTAGAGAATAATTGCCACATTGTGGCAGCAAAGCAATCCTAGGCTTTGGAAATAGTGCCATAATGTGGCAAAAGGCGTTAGAGTGGATAAGTAAAAATATAATACTTGACTCTCATGATTTTCTAGATAGTATTATGTTCGGTGTTAGCTCGGTCATCAGGCGTCGTGGCGCCCGATGCCTGGCGCCTATAGGACTCTCTGAGTTGTGTGCCGGAATTTTCAGAATCCTGTGTAGTTACTAATTAAGCGAACAACACTTTCATAGTGGCGCCTAGAATGTAATAAATGTAGGTCACAGAGTAACTAGCAGATTTCTTACACGAAGTAAATATACAATATACAAGAGTTATAAATTAATCTTAAATTTGCAGCTACTTAAATTGGATCTATTAGTTACCTTTAAGTTATTTGTGAAATAATGTGACAGGTAGATATGAAAAATGAGAAAGGAAAGCATTATTAAGGAGAGTGGGAACTTTTAAAATTAAATTTCACACTTGAGTCCTAACTACTACAATCTGTTCAGAGCCATTGGGACCATGGCATCACCAACTTATGTATAATAAGTCTTGTGGCTAAATGGAGCAGGGAAGAGACGGGATTGGCCAAGAGGAAGGTAGAGAAGTAACGCCATTTCAAATAACGTTTCAATTTTGAATGGTCTTTCACTAAGGCGATACTGAGAGCTTATGCCTCTCTTCCTCTATAAATATATTGCATTCATGGCTCTTTTATATCTACTATATATATATTAGAGATGAAACGGATATTCGTTAACTCTCCGGTATCCGGCCTATCCGGCCTAAATTTAAAATCCGACTGGATATCGGATAATGAACGAGTATCGGGTTCGAAGAAAAATACGATGTATAAGTATAAACTAGAGGCACTTTATTTAATTCACACAACAAAGAGAATGATATTTTTTTATTACAGAACAAAGAAAATTAATAGTTTAACTTCACAAGGGGCAAATTATGTTTATTCAATTTATCTGCGTTTAGAGGCAACAAACGGTTTCGCTTGTCTTCGTATACAAAAGTAGCTTCCGAAAAAAGTCTTTTGCTGTATACACGGAAAGACGAACAAACCCCTGCAGGGCGGTGAAAGAAAAAAATAAGTTTGGGTATTTTATAACATTAGCTGACCACTAAATATAAGTGTGCGACGGTTTGTTCGTCTTTCCGTTGGATTTATCAGGAAACCGGCACGTTATTTTATTAGGAACACCGTCACCATAGTGTTACAGTTCTTTTCCGAATTCTTAGATTATTTTATTTATTTTTCACGCTTTTATTCATCGCTTTCACAAACTTGGAAACAAATTTACCTCAAATATCGACTTATTTAACATAAGTTTACCATTATTTAAGAGATACCTGAATGATATTTTTATGTAGCATATTTTTATAAGTAAGGAGCATCACATGAGAGATGTTGCATATATTTTTGTAATTTTTCTATTTATCTAAAATATAAAAAATTTTTACTCTCTTTTATATTTCTGTATCACGCACTTTGTCGTGTATTATTCTCCTGAAAATTTATTTTATTAACCTACACTATATTATTATTTTTATGCTGTCTACAATTCAAAAAAAAATTTCTGTTTTTTTTTTTTGCTTTCTTTTTTCTATAATTTATTATTTTAACTTTAATTACTCTTAAACCCACCATTTAAATAATATTCATTTCCTAATGTTTATCTTTTTTTATCTAAAAATTGTGTCTCTATCATAAACTTATCATGTAAAAGCCGATAAGAGCGTTGAAAACGAATAATTTTAAAAAAAATATTCGTCAATTTTATGTTTACCATTTATATCGGAAATGTTTGCACGAACCTACATCATCATAACTAATAATCACCCTTATAAAATATTGGCTTGACATTGTGCTTTACAATTTTTGATTTAAAATTATTTTTCTTAGATTCTCAACAAAGCCAATATTTACCAGGTATCAAATATTTTAGAAATTTATTTCTAATTTAATTATTCTGTTATGTTCTAAATATTTCAGAAACTTTGAAATTGACATTGGAAAATATTTTATATGAAGCTTAAGCTCTTAACTGTTTTATAAAAAAATAGATGAAAATTTTAATTTAGTTGAAAAACCAACATTATCTCAGTGGCTAAAGTAAAAGTTTTTCTAAATCAAATATTTAAATCCGTTTCTTTCCTGTAGAGTTTTTTCAAGTTTCTAAAGAAAAGCAGGTAATTTTAAGTTCAGAAATTCCCTCTGAATTCACTTAAAGAGGAAAAAACCGCCTATAGAGAATTTTACCGACTTAGTTGGGTTATTTGATTAGGTATTCTGAATGTGATTTAATTCATCACGGTACATACAACAACTTCCTTAGAAATTGAATTTGAGGAATCATCTACACTCCCACGCCCAGGAAGTGGTTTTATAAAATGTACATAAAAGATTACGATGGAAGCTTTCACGAATGAAAGCACAATTTTAAATTTTCTGACTGTAATCTTGTTTTGAAAAGTTTAACTGAAAAACATTTTAACTCGTTTTTCGTCTACAAAGCAGAAACACCCAATTTGTTATTTTTCAACGGAGGATTTAATGTGATGTACATTATTATTATTAAGAAAACTTTTTAAAGTAAGGAATGCTAGCTGACAACGTTGAAGTTTTGATACTAACCCATGTACAGCTGTGAAGCATGGAATTGGCAGAGAATATATTGAAGTAGACTGAATGCAGTTGAAACGAGTGTGACTTATGTTTGGTAAATGTGTTAAAATCCACTCAACGAAACGGAATATTTTTTTTAATCAAATGTTATAGCAAATATCTAGTACGACCGTAAAAAAGAAGAAGTAAAAAAAATAAGAGATTTAGCATTATTCCAGAAAAAGATCAAACTATTCTTAAAAAACTGTATGCAATAAAACCATGTAACCTTAATCCTGTAATTCAAACCATCAAATATTGTATAATGTCGTCCTTAATCTAGTCCTTAAGATATTATATTAATTATGGACTAAAAATTGTATATTCTTACATAACAACTACACCAAGCTCAAGTGCCAGTTCTCTTAATTGGTGTAGAAACCAAAAAAATGATGTTTTCACCTTTTATTATTATTATTACCGTAAACTAATTTATTTATTTGTGTTTTTAAATTATGATATGTAGGCAATTGAAAAAGAAAATCGTGATTTAAGAGGCAACTTGGTTTATTGTGAGTTAACTGTAATTATTAAAAAATAAATAATCTTGCTCTACCTACTGTGCTAATAATCAAATATTAAATAAAAAATCGTAAAAAAAGTTTTTTTGTAAGTATATTTAGCACATAGCCGCACTAGATAACTGTATGTGTTATGTCTTATGATTGAAAAAATAATTTTTCAGTGCGGTCATCACAATATTATCATCAAATCAAGTTTTGTATGAAAGGGGCCATTTGAAAATAGTATTGGATGAACGGATAAGAGTATAAGGAGAATATAATACGACGCTCAAATGGATTTAAAAGGAAACCGGAAACGATCAAGGAGGATTTGTCACGATCAAGTTAATCAAATACTAGAATCGAGCCATGTCAACATTGAGAGTTAGAGGTGGATGAATCAATGCGTGGGTTGGTACCAAGGTTATTGCGAATTCAAAAATGTTGACATCCGGATGCGGTGCGGATTATTAGAGGTTCCCATCCGCAGATGCAGATGCGGATTTCAGGATTTTTAAATTTTATGTACTTACATAAATAAATAAAAAATCGATTTAATTTTAATATATTTTAGTTGCTATCTTCGTTCAAAGAAGATAGCAACACGCGCGAGGCACGCGCCACTCTGGCCCCGCCCACTTTCTTTACATTTTGTTTTTGTAGATATGAATCCGCATCCGTAAAAGCTCCGCATTAATTGATGCGGGTGCGGATGCAGATGTCTGAATTAATGCGAATATTCCGCATTTGCGGATGCGGATGCGAATATCCGTAACACCCCTGGGTACACAAGCAAATAACGTGTATATTCTTAGTGTGCCTTACATCACCACGAATATAGGTAATAGGCAAAAGCTTAATTAGTAGGTATGATAGTCGCAAGTAAATTGTAAATATTTCTTGTTAGTCTCATGTTTTTCTATTTTTCTAATTTATTATTATATTTGTCTTTACTAATGAGCATTAACATCATAATCTTAATGTGTTATTGTAAACAATGTTAATTTATTTTGATACGGTCATTGGTTCAATATATTATTGATTAGAAAGGTATATTTTACTGGATGTGGATAGCTATCGGCGTCTGTTTGTATGCATTCACACAATAGTAATAATGATGACTACTAGTGACCTGCTTTATAATTATCTTTTTTTTTTATGTATTAACCTAACTTAGGATGCCATGAGGGAAAAAGTTTCCTTATCATCTTTTTGGAATGCTGTGTGGGGGGGTTATAAACCTTGATTCATTATTTCCTCGATTTGGTAACTAGTCGGTCAGCATCACAAAAATAAATCTCTATATTTTTAAATTAAGTAGGTTTTTTTAAATAAGTCCCGAACTCTATGATATCCGAACATAATACGCGCGTGGAGGGCGTATAATTGTAGAATGAGGGATGATTTTACATATAGTTACATTTTAACACAATTATACACTCGCCAAATCTCAAATCACGATATTAATTAAATTCGAAGCTAGTTCAACAGAAGGTACATTATCAAACTCAGGTACGATGAACAACATTTAACCTCTCAACTGCCGTTCTCCCACCGGTGGACGCGGGTCGAAATTAAAAAAAAAAATATTTGAAGCGATTTTGTTCCTTATATATAAAGAAGTTGTATGAAGAACAAGGTCAGAATCGCTTGCGCCGTTCTCGGTCTTGACATAGCAAAAATCCGCATAGCGCCAACCCATCTGAATAATTTATAATAAATATCTATGGTCAACTTGGCGTCACTTTTACAAACGGTTTTCAACTGTCATTTCATTTTCAAACAAGTATTTATGTCATTACTTCTTCGAAAATACCTTTTCATGTAGGGTGTCTATTCAGGTTTGTAGAGAAATAAAAAAAAATTGATCATTTTCGTTTGAATATATTTTATTAACATTTTTTTGTCGAATGGGAAATAAAACGATATTATCATGAAATATATATGAATAATAAGGTACATTATCTGGCAAACAGAAAACCATCACAAAAAAACAATTCCTTTGTTTTTATACGATATTTGAGCAAAAGCCGGGAAGATAATTTTGCGCGATTTTTTCCAAATACACCTGGCATTCGAGAGGTTAAGCATTGTTGTAAATTTGTAAGGCATCTACTGCTAACCTGATCGTACACTTTATCCTTCTCTATTCAATACACCTTTAAACAATACAAAATACACAACCGTATTCAACGAGTCATAAGAACAATCAAAATTGTTGTGAGTTTGACAACAATGGATCCTTTGAAGGAAGGCGAGATATTTGCTAAGACTAATCATATAGTAGTTTCTAACCCTATCCATTGTACCCTTTGATAATTAATACACATTATTAATGATACTAGGATACCTCTATACCATCCATGGTGCTGATGTGAGCTCATGCTTACAAAATTTATAATTCTGGCAAAATTGTGCTTTAGTTTTAAAATGTGTACATACAGTTTTGTGTCAGCTGTCATCATGTATTTTTATTTTCCCTGTATTTACCAGGAAGTGCTTTAAATGTGTAATCAAACCATTCTTTTGCCACCAAGTGTAAGATTTTTTTACGTTGTGTGATATAGTGCATTGAGGTCTATCGTCCAGTGTATTCGTTTTACTGATATTCTGATAGGAATGCCCTAAAAAATATGTTAATAACTCAGGTAAGGTTTCATTTAATCAAAGTTGTCAAGTGAATTTGTCACTTGAGCTTTGCCAGTTGTGCGACTCGGAGAAATTCATACTTTAAAAATAATTCAATAGTCAAAATTCACCAACTTATCCAAATGTGAAAAATATTTGAAAGGTGCTTTGTTTGACTTTGAGATACATTCAAAATAAATTCAGCCTTACTTAATATAAAAACACTTCGTAACCGTTAAACAGTGTTTAAGTTACACATTGACTAATTAGTTATTCCCTGGGAATAATTTTTTTATAATTTTTTATCGCATAAACGAGATGAACCTTTTTTTGACAGACAATTTTTCGACTTTTAGAGAAAAAGCAATAGTGATTTTTCAAATTGTTTCGTGTTTGAAATATTTCAATTTATAAATAATATTGAATTATATTTCGAAAATCTGAAAGGTACTTTTATCCAGTTTCTAAAATGGTTAATTATTTTATTAATTTGAATCATTCCGAAAATTGATGGAAAACGTCAAGTTTATACACAGGTAAACCAAACTCATTGGCTGTTTCAACAATGTGTTTAACTTTCCACAAACTGTCTATAGCTTTTAAATGATTTCAGACCCTTTTTTTCGTTACTATTAGTGGTATCAATTTTATAAAATTTATACCACATTTATTACTACCTAATATTGATAATATTGTGTGTTTCATAAACAAAACAAAAAATATAGAACCTTCAAACAAGCTGCCATGCGATAGGCATGGCTGAATTTTGTGACATAATAAAAAAATTAACTATTGTATGTATATATATATATATTTTTTTTTTTTTTTTTTAAAGAAAGACAAACATTCCCAGGTAACGAATAACCCAACAACATTTGAAAAATTCCTACTACCACCACACTAAGCGGAAGATGTTGCTTGTGTTGTGATGGATGACTTAGCCAGCCGAGGAATCGAACACGGAACGCCTGGGTGGGACCCAAACGTGATATCCACTCAACCACTGACCGGTCCAGGTACTTCCCAACCTTCCTTTTCCTTATCTCCTTCCCCGCTTCAGTCAACCTCACAACATGCCCATATTGGGGGTGCCGTAGTTGAAGCCCTTGGGAAGACTCACTAGGTTTACTGCCTTCAGAAATTGTGGATGTTTTCCATTTGTCCTTCAAGCTTTAAATGGATATTTTTCTGTACCACATGCAAATATATTTATTATGCCAATTTATTTTTTTATATAAAGTTCTTTACCGCTTTTTTAATATAACTACTGTTTTTATAGGATTTATGTAAAATAAGTAAATAAATAATACTTTAGACCGTGGTAACTAGGTATTTTCAATGTGCATCTAATCAAAATCAGCAAAACAAAATCCATTGTTTCACATGCTTCAAATTGTAAAACAAATTTCACGTTTGGTAAAAGTAATTTTGAAATAACCTTAAATAAATAATGATCACAAACCCAGGTACCCAGATGTGTTTACGTAACCAAGGATGAGATTCGAGAACGTATTACAACTTTATACCCGTTTTGTGTTTAGAAGTGTGAAATTTTCGGGATTTTCCCATTTCTGAAATTCAGTTGTAGGGATTACCGGTAAGCTCCTTACCTGCTCAAAATTTTCCTTTCCATTTATGTATTTGTAAATCGACTTAATGAGCCGCCGCAGAACTAAATATCCGTTCCACATTTCATCGCGTTTAGGTCCTTTGGTAGGAAACGAATTTCTAAAAGACCCATGTGTCCTGAAAAGTTAAATACTTTATGGAACTTATAGTTTAGTTGGTCTATGACGTCTTTAATTTATGGATTTTGATTGTAAGCTGTGGCTTATTCTGTAGTTTCGCCGTCGTTATTTATTGTGAAGATAGCTATCGTGTTTTTGTCAATAATCCCTATCATCTATAAAAATCCAAGACAAATCATATAGCAAATGTGTTAAAATGATATGTCATGAAACACGCCTTGAACTAAAGATCGTTCGATGTTGCTTAGTTTCTTTTTAATGGTCGTATATTAAAATGCCATATTCAAAACTGATCGGAAGAGACTGGTTGAGGGAGACTATTTGATCTCTCCAGCAGCAGGTGGGGTTGGATTCATACGTCTGTTATCCTGGACACACTGACCCTCAGACTCCTACCCACCCCCATACCTTTCTTCTTATTAGAACTTCCTCGCATTCCTTTTCTAAAAAAAGCCTCCACACAGCATCCCCAAAGTTAACATAGGCGCCGAGTGGAATTATTTTCCTGAAGGCCTGCTGTGTAGATACACGCAGAAAAATGTTAGGGTTTCATTGTTTATTGGCGGGAATATGTAAGAATAATTTGTTGGTATACGTACAAAATTACGTATACCAACGAATTATTCTTACAAGTTCCCGCCAATAAACCTTGAAACCCTGTTAATTTGTTCGTAAGAACTTCATTCCCGTTTTTAACTGTTTTTACGAATAAAATATCGCATTATAGAATAACATTTTTCCCCGTGTAGTATAAAATAAATTTAAAAAAATTAATATTCATATACATAACACACATTTATATGTCAATAATTTTCATTCTTTGTCCATAATTTTAACTTTGTATTTATTGTTCTAACGACGCAATGATTGTGCGTATGCTAAACCAACTGGTTAGTAAAATTGAAATATAGTAAAGACATTGGGGGTTTCTCACCATCCTCCCAATAGCTTATCTACCCCAATAATGAATATTATTAAAAATAAAAATAAAATCCTCGCAGTTGTTAGAAAACTCGGCCAACTTCCAATATATAGCCACTATTCATAGGTTCGAGTACCGAATTAAAAACTCCAACTCAATAAATAAATAAACCGTAAATTAGTGTAGATGAGCTATTGGGAGGATGGTGAGAAACCCCTTCAGTTTCAGAGATCTAAAGAAGTCGATCGAGATAATTTGAGCGTTAAATTCGGGTCGTTTCATTCGTAGAAAGTACACAGAATTAAACCACTTGGGGTAACTTAGTGTATGGGACAGCTATTGTCTTTATTTTTATAGGGAGGAGAGTTAATGTTTACTGTTAATTGGAAAATCCCGAGACCGTTGTAAGCGGGTTCATCGGATGCCACGCATGTTAGAGGAAGAATGAATACGTTCAATTGTTGAATCTCACTGAACGAAACCTTAAAAAATGTTGAGGATATAAAATATAATATAGTAGAATAACTTTTTTAATTTAAAATTTTTGATTTGAGTGCAAAAATCTGCAATACTTCTGAAAAATAGGAACGGGCGAAGGACAGGACTCATCTCTGCAACTATTTACGTTCATTTTTTCTATTTACTGAGTTGGTTTACAGTTTAAGTTATGCTTTTTATATTTATCAACCACCGCTGGCTCTAATGTTATACTAGTCCCAGCGAGAGATCGTAGGTGCCGTTATTGTTCTAATATCATCTGTCTTTTTGTTTTTAAACAAGATATGAGAGGACGAACGTTGAAGACGTCCGTACTAGCTCTCGCTGAACCTAGTTTATGGTTAATTATGTAATGCGTATTTTAGGTGTACGATTCATTTACTTTTTTTTTTCATTTTTAGCTCATGTATTTTTGAAAATAATATTATTTTTGTGTGCTAGTATTTAATGAGTATGAGCCATCTTCTTCAATTTCAATACAGGGTGTACCACAGGGAACCAATATTGGTTCTCTTCTCTTTATAAAATCTATCAATGAACTTGGTACTGTGTCACATTATGATTAATTTATGTATAACTTAAAGTTGAATCGCAAATATGTGACCGATACTGACAACGAGATGATGGTACACCCAGTTGACGGAGCAAATGATAAACTTCACTCATAACAGATTTCGTAAAACAGAACAAATTATAGGTATACTACTGACAATATTAATTTAAAGACGGGCTCATTCATCAGATATCTTGAACTTACATTGATTCTAAACTAATCGACCATTCCAATGAACAATTTTGAGTTGGAAACTATGCAGACGTAATGTGTAATAATCAAATAAGTAAGGTTAAATATCTAAAAATTATAACAAATTTATTGTAAGAAGCGACTTTCACGGTATCATATCTCACAATAGCCATGACGCTAAGCCAAGTCTCTTTGGGATTACGTTGAGAAAGGTTGGCTGACTTTAATTATTGTCGAAATTTGTGGAAAAGGCGGTTCAGCCACCTGTCGATTGCTCAAAGGTTTAGGGGTTTTAGCCCGTAAGTCGGAGGTCTCTACAAGAGAGTAGAAGAAATAAAAGCGAAATAATAAGTCAATAAAAATAAAAGGCGTACCACCCAGTCTCCCACGTAATACGAAAAATAGCGTGGGCCAGCCTAATTTTGTAGGAATAAGATAAGTTCCCTTATTGGTTCCCCAGTGAAAGGGTGCTGGGTTATTTGATATCTGATAGGTGGACTGCAGTTTTGGCGTTGTCAATCTTTTCCTTTTGATGTTTTGGAAACTTAACAAATTTTTAGTATCGAAGTTTTAACAAATAAAGAGCTAATAATACAACTTGGAAGCTGTCATGTTGTGTGAAAATAATAGAATTTTTCCACTTCTTCAATTTGATTTTTCCATTTGAAATATATGTAACTTTCGTATAGAAAATGTTGATATCAACACTTGTTAATACTACAATTACAAATTTATAGGTTTTTAACCAAACTTATGTATTGTTACAATATAAAAAATGCTATTTTATTTCGAGTGCAATGAAATTATTTCATTAACTATTAGAAAAATCTCTAATTACTAAAAAAAGACGTGTGACTTCAATTAACCGGGTATAATCTCAAATAAATGGCATCTACTTTTGGTATATATATTTTATGGTTTATTTACAAGTATCTATTTATGAATCATATTAATGGAAGGCCTCCATCCGATAGCAGTTTTTACGGTAGCTAAAAATATAAATTTTCTAACTAACTAACTAACTAACCAACCATCACGCCGTTTCCCCGCAGGGGTAGGCGGAGAGGACGGACCGCCAAACAACTCGGTCTTGGCACACACTCCTTGCCTCATTCACATTCATACATCTTCTCATACATACTCTTCTATTATTCTGACTCTTGACATGGCCCTACTCAAGTATTTGATTTACTTGATCGTGCCACGTCTTCCTTGGGCGTCCTCGGCTTCTTCCACCGTTCACATTCGCGTCATAAATTCTCTTTACACTCCTTTCTTCATTCTTTCGCTCAACATGCCCAAACCATCTAAGCGTCCCTTTCTTAATCTTACTTATTACGCTCACATCAGCCTTGCATTCTTTTCGGATCTCCACATTCCTCACACGATCATACATGGTTTTACCACACATACGCCTCAGGTATCTCATTTCTACAGCATTCAGTCTACTTTCATCCTTTCTCTGCCATTTCCACAATTTTCTGATAATAATATTTTGAAAAGACATCATAGTTGATCAAACAACTATTTTAACATACTTCGATAGAAATTTAGAAATAAAATCGATGTGCTATCCAATGTTATTATCGTTATTGTGAACAACTTTTAAAAGCTTATCACACCAAATGGCGTATAATTCCCACAGTTGTGATTGACGGCATTCGTGGTTGAGTGAATACGATCCTACGTAAGTAAATTTTATTTTATTTATGTGTTATTTCACAAATGAATCATTATATTCATTACAAATAATGTATAGTATATTTGCGACATGTTACAAAATATATATACCTTCAGTATCGCCCTGGCGAAAGACCACCAATCAGAATCGAAACGTGGTTTGAAATGGCTTTTGGCGTGTTTGGTGTCCAGATTTTAATAGCAAGGTACATCCTCCCTTTCCTATTCTCCATCTACTTCCTCTCGCCACTACCTTCAGCCTCACAATATACGAACATACCCCACTTGTTACAGTTGTTACTCTTATGTGGTGCCTACTCAGCTAAATATTCTATTAACCGCCGCATTCTTATTATGCAAAGATTTTTGAAATTATACTAATAATATTTATTATTAGTATAATTTCCAAAATAATAAACATTAACTATAATATTTCAACTAAATTACTACAAGAAACAACTAATTACGTTTGGAGAGATGGTAAAATTTGCATTAAAATTCCATTTTTATTAAAACGATTCCTTCGCCGCCATTTTGATTTTTTTTTGTATCGGTTGACATTTTTGTGCGTTTTGTTTGAAACTACTTTTTTTTAAAATAAGCATGAATTACATAGTTTACCCAAACTACGAACTAATAATAACCTATCATGTGCATGTAAATAGTAGTTTCTTGTAGTAATTGTAAAAACAAGGTGTAGTTTCCATAATCTGTGGATAAAAGTGTGACGGTTACTGGAATAATTAAGAAAAAAAAAAAAAAAAAGACAATGCAAAAAAAAACGTGGAAAGTTTATTGCGGTTTCTTTCGGGTCGTCTCTCATTGGTTGTCGACCCCAGCAGTGACATGTCAGCTGATCCGGTTATCGTGTTCGTGGCTTCTATCGTATTTGTATCTTCCTTGGAGTAATCAGTTCAGTTGTTCAGTAATCACCTCCCTCCTGTCGTGAACAGTCCGTGTCTTCGCCGGTGGTGTCGTGCTTTACCCGTGTCTTTTATCACTCCAATCTATCCATCCATTTCAGTACGATGTATCAAAATGAGTGTCGCGTATCGTAAATTGTCGCATTTAGATAGGATTTCGGTCGATTTCGTACCGAGTGACCATCTCAAATGGTGCTTCAAGTTCAGCTGACGAATGGAATCCCGTCATAGTTTGTTTTCTGTGAAAAGAAATTGAAATTACGCGCATTCAAAAAAGTTGTAGGCATAATTGAAGATTTCTGATGTTGTTTATTGTTTGAACGTACCTACGCAGACAGTGAAACAATATGAAGAAGCAAACATGACGTTATTTACAACCGTGATAAGTTAAACGAATTGACGTGGTTCAGAATGAACTGTAATTATTTGAATTGCATTTAAAAATAATTTCGACTTTCAATGAATTTCCTGTTGACAACACGATAAATATATGTTATTCCCGAGTACACAGATAAATTTTGAACTGCTGTATTTACAAATTTGCCGAGGGGATTTTTATATGTATGATATTCTTATCATTAGACATTAGTCAGAACTGCGATATAAACAACAATCGGTCAATTAGTCAGGCGTTATCTCGTTAGCAACTTGTCTCGCACGAAACATAATAATAAAAATCACAGAGATATATTGACTGCTATCAAAAACGATTGAAAATAAATCAAGCGAAGTCGTAAAAAGCACTTGGAAGGTTTCTTCAACTGACAGCTGTTTGAAATGAAGGAAGAGATGGCGGGAAAGTCAACCATGGACAAAGAGAAAGGCGGCTGGCCGAAAAGTTACGGGAGCACTAAGTCAAATTCTGACGAGATGACAATTCACAGCGAGTATGCTAATTATAAACTGAAGCTGCCATTGAGTTATGGGGATGGGGAAGGGTACACGAGAATCCCGGATTCGTCGGATGATCCCCCGCGGTTGTTGGGAATAAAAAGTTCGTGGTTGTTTGGACTGTACGTGGCCTTTTATGTATTTTACCTGGTGTCTGGTGGACTTGTGTTCTCAGCCTTGGAGGCCCCTATTGAGAATCAGGTGAAGCAGTCATTGCTGCGGTCGAGGAATGAGTTCTTGAGGATATATCCAAGCGTCGATGGTAAATATAAAATTTTAATTATTTAAAACATTTTTTTTCTGTTTACATGAAACCCTAGTGGGGGAGAAAAATAGGTTTATTAATTTTTCGATGTTTACCATGTTCGTTTTTACGAATTTATTGTTTGTGGAAGTTGCCATTTTATACTAATTTAAATAAGATTTATTTGTATTATCTTAATTTTCTATGTATGGTAAAAGCTACATTTTTTTATCATTGTTTATGTATGCATTCAAAGGGAATAACTTTTGGACTTTCTCCAATTTTTTTTGTTTGTTTATGGTTGTATAACAAAACGATGTTTTTTAGATTATAGCAGTGTTTAGTATTAGTTATTAGTTTATTAGGTTATAATTTATCATGAATTTCGGATAACAACAACGTACGTCGTACGTATGGCACAATATCAGGAGTCATAATGTATTGAAGTTTCCACTTAACTTGAAAATAATTGCAATAACAAATTATGAATTATGACGGCAGTATAAATAAACAAGATTGTTGAATTGACACAATATTTATGTCAATGAGTCAATATATGTTATCTATGCCATCAAAGCATTTTGTGTTTTTAATTATGTGTAGATCTACTTATTGTCTATGGTTTTGGACTTTGGTACTGCGGATACAAGAAAATAATATACAGGGTGTTAAGGATCTTACTTGACTTACTTTAACCAGTGATTCCTGACATTATTTGGAGTAAAAAATGTTAATGAAATGTTGGTCTCCGGTGATATTTTTTAAGTTTATTTTTTTCGAGTGACGACATGTTGAAGATTTTTTATTGTTTGATTTTGAAGAAAAAAAGTTTTTGAAAAAAAAGACATCTAAAATGTCACCGGAGACCAAAATTTCATTTACATTTTTTATCCAAATAATATCAGAAATCACTGGTTAAAGTAAGTCAAGTACGGTCCTTAACATCCTATATAGAATAACTCTATCGTTGGACAACTTTTTTATTTCGATAAGTTTTCAAAACTGTAAAAATGACGTACTTATTCAAATTGGAAGGCGGGTATGGGTCCCACCGCCCCGGGAACCGTTTATTGGATAACTATCACCCTTGCCATAGGTTTTTATTTATTCATAATTAAACCCGCTAAACTACTTATGTAGTTTGTCAGCAGGGATATAGAGACAACATTTTTTACCCCAAGTAGTTTGGTACGTTTGGTAACTTAGCAGGGGTGCCCGGGTTCATAAGTGAGGTTTGTCTAGGTCTTGGCGAAACGTGCGTTTGCCCACCTACTGCGTGGCAGGCCGGATCGAGAGAGACTTTACCTTCCAGCCGGAATCTCTCGACCCATCGCCTTTTACCGCAGTGGTAGGGGTGGATTCATATGCCAGTCACTCGTCAGTCACTTCCTCAGTGTCTTCTATGTGAAGCTTGTGTAAAAAAAGCCACATTTTTAACATTTTAATAGTAGCGATGCCCCCGTTTGTAAAAATTAAAGTATTGAAGAAGATACATAACACTTGTACAGTTTTGTTGTTGCCAGCGATACTTTAGCTTGAAATTTACTTACATAGATTTCTTTAGAGTACATTATAAATAAGATCGTTTTACCGTAGCAGAAAGAAAACACCTGCTCGCGGTGTAATAGTCAAGATTTATTAAACGAACTGCAACGGTTAGGAAGGTAAAGCACGTTCTTCCATTACTTTCCACCTTTCTAGCGCAAAGAGCTCAAATATCTTTGTTTCTTTCTCACATCCTCTCACACAAACAGTGGCGTGTATCCGTAAATTTTTAACGTAGGTACTATGATAAAAAAAAAACTAAGCTGTACCTAATTGAAAAAGCTGCAAAAATCTTACTAATATTATAAACGAGAAAGTTTGTATGGATGTATGTGTGTTTGTTACTCTTTCACGCAAAATTTACTGACCGGATTGTATAAGAAACTTTACAATAATATAATATAGCTCATACATCAGAATAAAATATAGGCTATAATTTATAAAGCTAGCTATTTTTTTTTCAGTATATTGAAAATAATAATTATTCTTTAAAATAAATGTCAAAATTTGAGAAACATTTTGCAAACAATGATTGTTAAATCAAAATTCTATTTTAGAAAATATTTAAATTAGTGAATTTATTTGAAGTACTAGCCTAATACTTTGAATCGAATGAAGAATTATGGATATTTTAAATAAATAGGTTAAGAATTTTGGTATAAACGAGATGAGAAAGAAAATATATTACTCGAAGTACTAATCCTACGCAGACGAAGTCGCGGGCAGTTGCGAGTCATAAATAAATAAAATATGCTTTTTTGCGATGTATTTTTTCTGGAATTAATTTAAACTGGGGGGGGGGGGGGGGGGCTATTTCTGAATTTTACAGGACTAATTTAATTAGGCACTTAGTATTCTTACCTTTACGGAACAGCCACGATATAAAAAGAAATAAACGTACTTTCCTTATCACAATAATGCTGCAGCTCTTTCTCACACATTACATAATGGTGACACAAAAGACAAGAAACACAATGCACGTATGTCTGTTTCCTCCGAAGGAAAAAAGTAGTACTTTTGAGGAGTCTGTTTCCTGATTACTGTTATTATAGATACTTATTAAAAATGCATTTAGCAATTTAGCATTCTGAAAGATTTTTTTTAATGTTATTTATAAGAAAAAACTTAATTATAAGGTAAACAAAAAACAAAAAAAAATCGAAAAATAAATAAGTTTTTAGTCTCTCTCTTGAACAATTAATTAACACTTTGTCCTTTACAGTATTTCAAATTTCCGTGATCGATATGGTTTTGAATGCATCAAACGACCAGTAATACCACGAACAATTAATTTTCTGTCAGTTATTTTGAAATATCTGAAAATGAAAATTGAATTTTGTTTGTTTTGTATTGGCTATGCGTCATACAGCGAGTAATGGTTACGTAGATACTTGACCAATCTCCGATGCGACAGGAAATATCCAATTATGGTTTGAATGCATTTTTAATTTAATTCCATCAAACGCAGGTCCTTTGAAATGCGCGCTTAAACCAAATTCCAATTATTAAATTTAAAAAAGCGGATTACAAAATAATGTTTCAAATGTGAAGAGAAAATGGTTTGGACTACTTTCTGAGATTACCCAAATAAATACTTTATGAAAAATGTAATGGAAAACCACGAGAAGTTGGATCTATAATCCCGCCTTTGAAATAATCGAGTATTTTTTTTTTATTAATATTTTAAGTATGAATAAATAAAGTATCGGGCCTACAAAACCTGCTTTAAGTTCAAAATTTCCTATTTACGAACCCGTTTTCAGTTATGGTTTTATTCTATAATGTAGAAAATTAAATTAAAACTAGCATGATCATGTTCACATTGTAATGTACCTCACCCCCTTGCCTTTACTAGCTCCTATGGGGCTCGGCCCAGTTGTGATGGACCACCCTCTTGGGCTACCCGGCACCCGTTGTAATGATCCGTAGTCGTCTACCCTTGGTTTTTCTATTCTTTCCCTTTAACACTAGCTGTCGGGATCTACTGGCTACGCTACCCTTATCTTTTGGCCTTCGATCAATATTGATAAATTTTAAACGTGGTATCAATTGAAAACTTCGAGCTATTCATTATGTCGTCACCTTTATTTACCTCAGCACTTCTCAGATTGTGATTTTTCTGTCCTTTTCAATAGCGGTCGCTAGTGTAGTCGATTTGAAATTTCGTTTAGGTGGGAAAAATTTTGTATAAGCTCTTCCGATGAAGAAGATGTTTTTTTTTTCTTTCGAACGTAGTGTTGAAGTCATCACAACATTTAAATATTTGTGCCTGAACTTCGCAAAATTATATAAAAAACGCTTCGTGGTGATGTTTTTTCTTTTAATAAATTAAGAAATTTGCTTAATAATTTAAAGCTTCTACTTTATACTTTATACTTATACTTTGAACCATATTTTTCACTTTACATTTATATTTTACTCTTTACCTACTACTTACTTTTTACATTTTTTTTCCTTATATTTAACTTACATTTATACTGTTATTCTTTATGTTGTTGTACTATTTACATGTTATGTCAATTATGTTAATGGCACATGTTGTGCCGTATATGTGTAAATAAATAAAGACAGGGGGCTGGTGTTAAACGGGAATTTAAACCTTAACACCATCTACATAAGGAGTGATATTATAAGCGACCTGTTCACGAATTTTACACGACGTGGTTCATCATTAGTCATTAGATTAGGAATGAACAGTAGGCCTTGCGGGTACGATTCGAGATTTTCATGGCTAAAAGTATCATCGTGGTTTTTTTTGGGTTATGCCGTGTTGCTTTCCACCTCATTTTTTAACCAACGTTTTGAACGGCGTTACAGTGTCCTTCATCAGGCAAGTTGTTTCTTCACTAGCTTCAAGAACTTGAACAAACTGCCTCGGCTGAAACACTTAAAAGTTGATGGTATGTATATAATCAGTGGCGGCTCGTGACTTTTGGTGAGCTAGAGTGCTAATATTAACAAAAATGGCATTATTGATGTCGCTGTAGCCAAAAAATATTTTTTTTTTTTTTTTCTTAATTTTTTTTTTGTATGTATGAAATTTCAGTTTTGCCGTGCGCCGCACCGATTTCCTAAAAATCTTCATACAAAAAAAAATTTCGAAAAAAAAATAATAAATATTTTTCGGCTACAACGACATCAATAATGCCATTTTTGTTAATATTAGCACTCTAGCTCACCAAAAGTCACGAGCCGCCACTGTATATAATACGTATGTTGTGCCGAGTAGGGACCAGTGGCGGCTCCTGACTTTTGGTGAGCTAGAGTTCTAATATTAACGAAAATGGCATTATTGATGTCGAGGTAGCCGAAAAATATATATTTTTTTTTTTCAAAAATTTGTTTTTTGTATGAAGATTTTCAGGAAATCTGTGCAGTGCACGGCAAAACTGAAATTTCCTGAAAATCTTCATACAAAAAATAAATTTTCGAAAAAAATGAAAAAATATTTTTCGGCTACAACGACATCAATAATGCCATTTTTGTTAATATTAGCACTCTAGCTCACCAAAAGTCACGAGCCGCCACTGGTAGGGACAGTCGGGGGTTTTTAGAATCATTTGATAGTAGCTTCGTTTTAAAAACAAAGAGTTTTGACGTGAGAACCGGCAGAGGGGCCCATCTGGCCCCCTAGCACACTCGATCGATAAGGATTGATAACTTAGGATAACTTTCGGTAACTTCTTATCGTTCCCCAGGACAAATGCAGATGGCTAACGTACAAACAACAGTTGATGCCGAACATATTAAGGACACGTAGTCATTGTGAACTGTCACTTATTAGTTGGCGATCTGCAGTCATGCTAGGGAACGATGAGAAGTTACCGAAAGTTATCCTATCAATCCTTTTCGATCGAGTGTGTTGGGGTCTGGGCCAGTGGCGCTCGTGACTTTTGGTGTGCTAGCGTGCTAATATTAACAAAAATGGCATTATTGATGTCGTTGTAGCCGAAAAATATATATATATTTTAATTAATGAAGATAACATGAGCGAAAGTCAATCGAAAATCCGAAACAGAAAAATCAGAAAAAGATACTGATACGATTGACTTTCGCTAATATTATCTTCATTAAACTTGAGGTTTAACTCATTAAGTTAAAATATATATATTTTAAATTTTGTTTTTTGTGTGAATATTTTCAGGAAATCCGTACGCCGCACGGCAAAAATGAAATTTCCTAAAAATCTTCATACAAAAAGCTGATTTTCGAAAAAAAAATTTTTTCGGCTACAACAACATCAATAGTGCCATTTTTTTAAATATTAGCACTCTAGAACATCCAACAGTCACGAGCCGCCACTGGTCTGGGCCTTAAAATGGTTCGGGATAATGGTGGGTGCCCTCGACTGTCCTTCATCAGGGCAGATGTGTAATGAAGATGGTCGTTGTCCGAAACAAATGTTGGCTATTGAAGAAAGTATAATTTATTTTTGTTGCAGTTATTCGGGTTTCAAACCCACAAATTAACGGAATTTAATCACAACTAATCTATAGATACCATCATAAGATTATAATTTTACAAATAAAATTTATTTGTCACGTAAGAGCATTAGATACACTGAATATCACAGATACATAGAGTTATTACATTATTCGTTTATCCTATTCGTTTGCTACATCATAATATAATCAATCGTGTTTAAAACCACGGTGGAAGCATGCATTTAACATGTCAATAAAAGCAAGAATACATTACAACAATTACAAATTATATCATTGTTTAATATCTGGAAGTTCCTCACAAATCAATCAAATTTGACGCCATTAGTATCCAATGAGATCACACGCTTTCGATAAGCACGTCCATTATTTGATTTCAATTGTTAAAAAGAAATGTCAAATAATTATTGATTGTGATATTTTCAATAAATTGTCATGGAAAAGAAAATAGCCCCGTTTTGCTTTATTTATCTTCTGTCAGATTTTCTTGGGATGTACTAATTTTATCTTTCAAGTACAGACTCGTGTTTTTGTATACATTCATCATATACAACAGTAAACTGGTATGTGTCAATTTATCAGATCAAAAATTACAATGAATTATCACGGATTATGAATACAGGAACTTAGTAACAATATATCAGATAATTGAGATAAGGATACCTAATACCTACCTCTTCATTTATTTAAACGATTCCCTACACCTTACATAATAATGTTATATAGGTATATACATTGTTTCATGATTGAATTTTTTTCAAATTTATCTCAAAGTTATCAAAAGTTTTCATTTGACCTTATAAATGTAAAAAATATATGAAATTCTTCTATCCACACGGAGAAAGAAAAATGTTATTCTAAGATACGATCATTTTATTCGTAAAAACGGTTAAAAACAGGACTGAAGTTCTTACGAACAAATTAACAGGGTTTCAATGTTTATTGGCGGGAACATGTAAGAATAAACCTTGAAACACTGTTAATTTGAACTTCAGTCCCGTTTTTAACCGTTTTTACAAACAAAATGATCGTATTTTAGAATAAAAATTTTCTCCGTGCATATTTATATAAAACTTTGGCCTTCTTTCCACCTTATTTATGTTTACTTATTTTAATTGGAAGATTACGAAATTGCGAAGTAAATTTTCGTCGTTGAAAAAAACAACATTTTGTAGAAATAGAGGGTGCTTTGCTTGGCCAATCAGGATATTTTGATGTCGTTTGTAATGTTTGCATGAAATCCCTCTATCCACACGGAGAAAAATGTTATTCTAAAATACGATCATTTTATTCGTAAAAACGGTTAAAAACGGGACTGAAGTTCTTACGAACAAATTAACACTTTTTCAATGTTTATTCTTACATTTTCCCGTCAATAAACATTGAAACACTGTTAATTTGTTCGTAAGAACTTCAGTCCCGTTTTTAACCGTTTATACGAATAAAATGATCGTATTTTAGAATAACATTTTTCTCCGTGAACTATTTCCATTTCCGTAAGATAACAATGACATGTCGGTTTGCAGTCGTTTCGCACCACTACCTTTCCTGAAAAAAATTATCCGCACAGCAATTACCAATCTTGTGCTCAAATTTCCACAAAATTTCAAAGAAACAAAATTAAAATGTTCTGTAATCAACATCACTAATAATTTAAATGAATTAATGTAATTTTTCTGTCCTTGATTAAAAGACTAATATTTTCCGATCCCTAAAAATAAAATCACAAAGCGGCAGTGTGGCAAATACAATGTGGCATAATGATAGTGATTTATTATACCGGAAAGTGGATTTGCAATTACTTAACCCGTCACTCCGCGTCACACGGTTCATTAATAATTGCCCGGAGATAATGAGTTAATGAGGTGAAAAAACTGCCTGATCTTTTAATCTGTCAAATTTCTTCTTGGCCTTCTGAACTGATTATCTCAGGAATCTCTTATTCCCAATATATAATAATGATTACGTTTAAGAAAATTGTTTACCGTTTTCTAGATACGGTTTCTATGGTTTCGCCCATCCCCCATGCGAATGGGGTGAACGTTCAATAAAGGCCATAGAAAATCTCACCTACCATTCATATGAAGACGCCCGACTATAATAAATGGAGTACCTACCTATTACCAACATATACTTAATACTAGAAAACGTATTATTTAGCTGTGTACTTTGGTCGATAATTAATCTTAATCGGTTTCTATGGGCTTTCGGATAATCCTTTATATTATCACTTTAGTATTATTTATCGAAAGGTTTCTCCTGAGAAAATCTGTAAACCATTTTTTATTATTTTCAGGATTATTCGTAAATAAAGAGGCTGCATTTTTTTACGGTTGCCTTTGAAAATGAAATAAAATACTTACGCTTAATATTTTCCTTTAAAAGTTCATAACTTCTTTAAAACTTCATCGTTCTAGTTTAGATCTAACTATGCAATTGTAAATGTTCTCCAAAATGCCCTGGAAAGAATCTCAGACTTGTTATCTCCCGAAAGAAACCATTCATCTGTTCTGTATGAAATTACTAATGTTATCCAAAATGACCCTGGTAAAATAATTACATCTTGGCGATTCTTTCAAGGAAAAAGAAACAATCCGGTCACTACAAATGCAACTACTAATGTTCTCAAAATTTGTCTTGACAGAATCGCCATTCCTTTCCATTGTAAGAATATGTACTAAAACACAATTTGGCTGTCCTGAAACGGGAATCCTTCCCAGTTGGACAGACAAAGGATCATCTTGTATTGTATGTTTGTATTATATAAATAAATAAATAAATAAATAAGTTTTACAAACTGAGAAGCGTACGTCTTCTTAAAAAAATATATAATTTCAATTTTTAGGTTTATTTCTCAAGTTCTAATATATATATATTTTAAATAATACTAATAATTACCTCAAATATTTTCGATTCTATTTAGCCATAGAATATAGAAGACCGAGAAAGAAGTCACAAGAAATGCCATGTGGGCGTATTTCGTGATACAAAAGTCTGACCAATTCTTGCTTAAGGTGATGCTTAAAATAATCCAAAATCTAATCTTTCACGCGCTATAGCGCTAGTTTTATTATTTGGGAACCTTTTTTTTTGCAGATTATGCTATAAAATAATAAGATGAATTAACTGCACGGAGAAAAATGTTATTCGAAAAAACGATCATTTTAATAGTAAAAACGGTCAAAAACGGGATTGAAGTTCTTACGAACAAATTAACAGGGTTTCAATGTTTATTGGCGGAAACATGTAAGAATAATTTATAGATATACGTAATTTCGTACGTATACCAACAAATTATTCTAACATTTTCCCGCTAATAAACATTGAAACACTGTTAATTTGTTCGTAAGTGAAGTCCTGTTTTTAACCGTTTTACTATTAAAATGATCGTTTTTTTCGAATAACATTTCGCTTCACAACATACCCCATTGGGGATGCCATAGTCTTACTGGCTCCAGACGGGAGCAGTTGGGACTCTTGTGAGGAATTCACTATATATATATTCTTTTTAAATGTGAACTTACAAAGTTGTGAGAGAACGAAACAATGTCCAATTCTCATTCGAACAAATGAGAAAACATGTATTTTGGGAAAATAGAGAAATTGTTGGAATCACGGTTTTTATGCAAATTAAACGTGATAACAATAAATAAATAAATAAAAAAGTGTGATAACGAACACATTTTTCATGGCACCACAGAAATGATCTAAAAATACTTACGTATTTTAATGAATTTATTAAAGTTTCTTTCTTACATGCTGTATTTTTTTAAATTTGAATACCGTACAACACTCCGGGAGCCAGTGAGACTATGGATTAAATTGTGAAATAACGGGTATTTGGCCTCAAATCCAAAACTACGTTTTGTATGAAACCGGCCGCACAGCCTTTCCCCACAGAATCTACCCTTGTATTTATTTATTCCGTCAGTTGGTAGGCTTGTGATTGACATTTCATTACCTCATTCAACAGAGTGAAGTATGCGTATTTATTGGGAATCCTTGACTGAAGCCATTATACATCATAATTAAATTATCTGTGTCGTTCAATCTGGGCTATTTACAATGTTTACAAATACATTTCATAGAAATTATTTTGTTTTCAGGTTAATCAGAATGTAGGGATATATTACATCTTATTAAATACAAGTAGGCTACATAGTACTAGTTTTTTTTGGTTTTATCAAAACAACATAATTACTTCAATACTATCCCAATAATAAAACACTTCAAATTTTAATATCCAGACAACTTTTAAAAATCCATTCCATGACAGTTGGCACATTCCCGGCACGTATATACAACAATATATTGGTTTGGTATAAACACGTTATGAATTCAATTCTTGGAAGATTATACCTTATTATTATACCTAAGTACTACTTACACAAAATATAACCAATGCCAATAACAAACGCATAAAACTTATATTTTCATTCAAATGCATCTAGAATAAAACTGAAGAACAAAGTAAATAAATTGGTTTGATATCCATATCAACTTATTACTAACCTCTTAAATGTCAGATGACACACGGAGAAATTTTTTTTTTGAAAAAAACGATCAAATTAATCGTAAAAACGGTTAAAAACGGGACTGAAGTTCTTACGAACAAATTAACAGTGATTCAATGTTTATTGGCGGTAAAATACGTACGAAATTACGTATACTAACAAATTATTCTTACATGTTCCCGCCAATAAACATTGAAATCCTGTTAATTTGTTCGTAAGAACTTCAGTCCCGTTATTAACCGTTTTTACTATTAAAATGATCGTTTTTCTGTTAAAATTATCATTTTTTCTATAAAAAAAGATCGTTTTTTCAAATAACATTTTTCTCCGTGCAGTTAGAGGCTAAAGACGTATTTCATAGAAAATAAGATAGGAGCATTCCGAGAAGCTAGAGTGCCCTAATAAAAAGCAAAGTCTGGAATGATATTGGCGCAAGCGATTTTGACCTTGCTCTTGTACAGTTTCTGTATACATAACGCTGCCCTAGTGCTTGTATGTTCAATATACCATTTGCAAATTTTACAGGGGACGTTTGTTTTTGTTTTTTACAGGCAAATTTTAAATAATTCTCGACTTTAGTCATTTCGTTTTATACATGTCTATTGAATACGGTATAAAACGAAATGACTAAAGTCGAGAATTATTTAGAATTTGCCTGTAAAAAAACAAAAACAAACGTCCCCTGTAAAATTTGCAAATGGTCTATTGAACATACAAGCACTAGGGCATTTTTAACCCCGCGGCTGCCACCCGCCCGCTCGGCGGGCTTACGACAGATGACGAGATGTAAAGATTGCACAAATATTATAATTTTGTAGTAATTAAAATTTCGGAGGTCAACTGTCGGGGGATCAACAGTCGGATCATCAAAAAATCAAGCCATCAAAAGGAAAGGTTTTTTTTTACCATGATAGGTACATCTCTTTTCAATTTTCGACCTAGTTGCGCCGTCTCTTTGGCCGACTAGTAGACAATTTCAAAGAAAAAAGAAGATTGAACCTTCCTTCGAAAATATGTGTACACCGATAACACAAAAGCCAAACTAAAACTGCAGAGTTTTTTGAAATATTGTATCATCCAATATCAGAAAATATGCTTGTGTGTGTCACCAAAAGTGATAGAATGTTCATAGTTGAAAAGTTGATAGAATCATCGACAACAAGCCGAGTTTCAGGTCGTTCGGATGTCGGGATGTGGGTTTATTTTCACTTACAAGATTTGAATTCATTCTTCACGAAAACAAAATCGATATTTATATAGGATGTATTCAAAAATATATGTTGTCAATTAAAATTTGACTTCTTCAAAATATATAATTTTTTTAAATGTGCTTTAAAATAAAAACATCGTTTCATTAAGATCTATACCAATACAACATATATATTGTTCCAGAGAACGCATATTCGGCTTATCCAATCTCTTTAGTACAATGTAGAACTAATTTATATTAGAAAACTGAATTTAATATCCGTGATAGTTCAAGCCACGATACATAGATGGCTCTACTGTAGATAGATCATAGAGGTTATTGTTTTTTTCCAACAGATGTCGGTAGTATTTGGATTGTTTCTCTATGGTGGGTACTTATCCATGAGGTTTTGAGAAGGAGAAAGATTTTGAGAGCGTGATAAAGAAGACCTTGACCTATAGGCCTACACAGGTTCCTGATTATAAGCGAGTATTTATCCTAAATAAAAAACACAGTTTTTTTTTTGTGAAGGAGTTTTTATTTCAAGAATCTTTACACAACAGTACCTAATTATCAAAATAAGTATAGTATATATTATGTGCTTTTTTGTCAAATATCACCTCTCTATATAAGCCAAATATCGACTTTTTGCCAAGTTCTATTTAAGAAAAAGATCGTGAAAAGTACCGTTTTTGAGCAATTCGATATTATGATATGTACCTGTATTAATCCTTCCTCAGTCGTCCTTGTGCTATAAAATCAAATTACAAGACGCCGGTCAAAGGAACGCGGAGAGACTCGAGGTGGGGTGAGGTTCGGCGGGGTAACCCAGCAATTCGATATCGGTTGAACTTTGACCAATAACCAAGCACAAAGAAGACATGTGATATTATAAAATTTCTTAGACCCCCGAGCGAGGTCCGATTCTTGAAACGAGGATCCGACTGATACGATATCATCTTATTATTGTCACGCAGTTTTAGGAAAAACGATAAAACTGTTGACCCAAATATTTGATTTATCATTTCCATTGTTCGGAGGGAATGAAATATCTTGCGTTAGACAGGGTGTGTATTTTAGTTTGCATTTACGTGTTGGCTGGTTTGTGCCTGGAAAGAATACGTGATTATCCCTGTCTCAAACAATCTTTATTTTTCGAAAGAAGAACCTTCTTAAATGTATGAAAAGGACCTTCCATGACAATACATTTTTCTTCTTTTAACTCTTATCTAATTCAATTAACACAATATACGTCACACACGCCGAAAACAAAAATAATTACTAGCTCTCTAATAATTGGTTTCTATATTCATGAAATTTAAATAATTTAAATATCCTAGTATCAGGAGTAAAACTTTTTAAGAAGTATATCTAAAAAAAAAATTGGAATATTTTTTTATACGTCGCGCGTCGGTAGTTTTTGCTTCTCTGAAAATATGTTCGTTTTCAACCGATATCAAATTTCTCATAAAATGTTACTAGTCACATCAGTAAATCAAACCAAACAATCGAACATTCAAGGTCAAAGTAATTAATTCTGACGAACAAGGGTTAACACTAGAAAAAATAAATTAGATGAAATTTCGGGGGTTGAGTTGACGCATGAAAAGGTTTAGTGGATTGATCGCTCTTGTGTTTTCGAATTAATCAGAAGTGTTAATCTTTTTTATCTAACCAGAAAAAATAACCTTAATTGTGAATTCTCGGAGAACATAGTTTAAACTCGTGAAAAATAGTACTCTAAGAGGAAAGGATTTATAAAATACTTCTTCAAAACGAACCATCTCAATTGATTCACCTACAAACTCTCTTTTGGTTTAAATCATGCACGTAACGCTACTATATAACGTGTAGTATTCTTTAATAATTCGCGCACGTAACGCAAAATAACCCTTGAGTTAAAAATGTAAAAATATCCGCGAATTCGCCAACTTTGTAGTGTAAGAAGATCACGTCTTCTGTTTATCTAGTTATTGTTAGATAAGATTCTTTTCAACAAAATTTAATATATTTATTTTTATTTTTAACTTAATAGTAAAACCTCAAATTGTAATATTTTACCTCTTCAATCTTCGCAAATTCACTTTATGGCGTGATTTGTTCTTAATATCCTGACGAAGAAACCATCGGTTTCGAAACATGTCAATAATCGTAATTTTATAAGTAGTGTTAACCAAGTTATTTGTATCATTTAATGTAATATTTTTATTAATAAAGTCAATAGTAGCGAAACTCAATCAAAAATCTGAAACAGAAAAATACGAAAAAGATACGGTTTCATCCGGGACTCGAACCCAGAACTTTCTTATCTAGATAACATTTAGTTTGGGTAGAATCTTACAATCATACATACAAATTGCAGCCAATAAAAATATGCGTTAAGAAAATGAAGACAATGTTGGTAGTTCTCAGTCGAAGACAGTTAAATACGACCGAATCGAATAGGGACACATTAGTTCAATCGGTAGAGGTGCGCCCCGGCAAAGCGAAGATTCTGGGTTCGAGTCCACACGGAGAAAAATGTTATTCTAAAATACGATCATTTTATTCGTAAAAACGGTTAAGAACGGGACTGAAGTTCTTACGAACAAATTAACAGGGTTTCAATGTTTATTGGCGGGAACAAGTAAGAACAATTTGTTGGTATACGTAATTTCGTACATAATAAGTAAGAATAATTTGTTGGTATACGTAATTTCGTACATATACCAACAAATTATTCTTACATTTTCCCGTCAATATACATTAAAACACTGTTAATTTGTTCGCAAGAACTTCAATCCCGTTTTTACGAATAAAATGATCGTATTTTAGAATAACATTTTTCTCCGTGCAAGATGTGACCGTTTTTTCTGATTTGTCTGTTTCAGATTTTCGATTGAGTTTCGCTAAATATTGTCTTTATTAATCAAAATTAAAATATTTTTAATATAAAACGAATTTTTTAAGGCTTTTACTGGTAACAAAAAAAATCTGTACATTTTAGTTGTTTGATTTTTAATAAATTCGTCAAATTATCTTCTTTTTCTCAAACATGAGAAATGCCGAGAAGAAGTATTTCTTTTGGATTACATGAGCAATTTCTTTATTATAAGTTATGAAATTTGTGAAACGTTGTAATATTGAAGCTTTTCCTAGCCAAGCTATGCTTTGTAAATTCAAGTGAACAGATTGTACCAAAAACAAAACATCGACATCTAGATTATCTCGCAGTAAACGACCTGTCCGGACGCAGGATACGCACCGGCTCCCTCTTTCTCTCCCATTCTCTTTCTCATCTCTCTCGCCTCCTGTCGTAATCTAGATCTAGCCTTCTCTCTATGCCCGCGATGTTATCTTCACTTTAAATTCAAATTGCTTCACCTCTCTCTCTTCATACGACCTCATTCCCAATGTTGTGTTATCGGGATTTAGGTTAACTAAATAATTGTTACAATAGAGTAGATAAATGTTCTATTGTACTTTACCTATATCTATTTTATCACATTCTATAGAGCTTTTGAAATTAACACACGTTATTTCTGTAATCTTTAAAACTTATTGTAATAAAAGAGGAACAATAAAACATCCCATAAATGGACACCAGTTCTTCAAAACAAGACATTTTATGTACCTATATTTTTTATTTTTTATTTATTGTTTTGTGTTTAATTCGTAGAAGTCCATTTCTTAATTTTTTTTATTTAATTTAAATAAAATTTAATAATGTTATTATTAAGTTCTGTACTGTAATGTTTAAAAATTGTTACATAAAATGCCCAAGAAATAAAGAAAAAGTAAAAATGTCTTATTTTTTTTTTAAATTTAATAAATTAAATTTAATAATGTTATTATTAAGTTCTGCAAGTACGAGTATCATAGATTTGTATTTTCGTTACAGCTGTTTCGGCTTACAAGGCCATTTTCAAATTTCTTTCTGTGGTTTCAACCACAGTTTGAAAATGGCCTTGTAAGCCGAAACAGCTGTAGCAAAAATACAAATCTATACTACTCGTACTTGCAGAACTTAATAATAACATTATTAAATTTAATTTATTAAATTTAAAAAAAAAATAAGACATTTTTACTTTTTCTTTATTTATTGGGCATTTTATGTAACAATTTTTAAACATTTTGTATTCAAGAGTTTTATTTCACATGTACATTTGTACTTAATTTTTCGACATATAGTGAATGACACGGATGTAAGAAACCGGTTGCAGATAAATAAAAATTAATTAAAAAATGTACGTGTGAAATAAACATACGGCAGACCGAACGCCCTGGATTTAACGGGCCACGATAACTGGTCAAACGATCTAGGTATATTATGTTAACAATACCGCCAACAATTATTTCGTAAACTCTCTAATTCAAAGGCCCCATACTATACACTATATTATTATTATACCATGTTACTGCTCTCACTGTCTACTATGTACATATAAACTTTACATTTCTTTATAGCTAAATTACGTTTGTTAACCTTAGGAGTAGGCAAATTCTTATTTTTGTACAACAGGTTTATACCTACAAATAATCATCTTATGCATTACTAGTTACTTGCTGTTATAATATGTCAAATGGATAGATTATACTTTGTATTACTACTGTTACTGTGAACTTACAATCTTAAGAATATTTTTTATAACTATGTATGTAAAAGCCCAATAGGCGTATAAATAAATAAATAAATAAATAAAACTCTTCAAAACAAAAACGTTTTACCCGCGATTTCAGCGATTCCACTCCGTAGATACAGATTTCATTCGTGTTTCACCCCAATGTATCCAAACTTTGAAAACATCAAATACAAAAATTGCTTATTATTTTCCGTTCAGTAAACCTTCCTCGCGTCGGCAGGTATGTTCGAATTATATACCTTCGTATATATTTTTTTAAATTTTAAGTTTTAAAACAGGGAGAAAATTTATTATCTTGTTTCGAATAAGGCTGCTGTTTCCTGTCCGTTCCACAGTTCATACTCTCTTCCCTCACACATCTTAGGGGGTGGGAAGTGAGATAAGATTACGGTACTCTTCTTGCGTGGAATAGTTTTTCCTTGCCACAGGCTATGCTTTATCTAGATATAGTAGAAGGCTAACCGGGCAAACCTAGGCAAATCAGTTTAAAATAAATATAAGAGATGGCAATAAAATAAACCGTTGAAGTAAACTTGGCAGAGGATCGGAAAGCGTAAAATATATTATGTATTATGTAACTCTTAGATATTAGTTTAATGCTTTGATTTCTTAGCTTTATTACGGAATAATGGACACTTGTATAACTAATTATGCAACTGTAGAATTACGCTGAAAGGAGTGTGCTAAGAAATCCATATTGGATCTCTTGGATAGTGGCTCACCGTACTTACCTCGATGTTATGGAATTTTAAAACTTAAAAAATGCTCCTAGCATACTATAATATATTTTATTCGCTTGACAAGGAAATAATGAATATTATTCTAGCTTGTCGTTACGTCAATTGCAAATATGTTTATTTTATCTGTCGCAAAATTCCATATCAAATGTTATAATAATTCAGATTTTCAAAAGCCTTAGAACACTATTTATTTAAAGAAAATACTTTTTTATAAACGTTTATTTAGCTGCCAAATACATATTTATATTTAAATTAACTCCATACTCGAGGCCGTGAGGAAAACAATTTCCTTATAATCTTTGGAGATGCTGTATGGAGGGTCTTTTTGAGGTGAGGAGGGAGAAAACACAGAGGCCCTCAAATCATTTCACAGCCGAGCTGTTGAACTCAAAAATGAGCCATAGAAGCGACCCGTTCTCACGTGACAAATGTCAACAATTTACATATGTTGGGCGCGCGTTTGGCGTGTTTCCCGATTGTGCACTGGTGCCAAAGGGATCAATGATGCTAGTTCCTCAGAGCATCTTCAAACAGCAGGGAAGTCAAACGGACCGCCAGTTTCTGCACAGAGTTAAGGGTTTTTTATCCAGGTATTTTGGGAGTCCATACCAGAGGTGGCTGCCAAATTCAACAGTGGCGTACACTCACAAACATAATAATACTCGAAAATATTTTCATGTATCATCATGTATAATACAAAAATTAATGTTTGTTTGTACCTTTTTTAAAATCAAATTGAATTACTTTACTAATAATTATATATTATACTTTACTATTACTTAAGCAATAGTATATAGCGAAACAAAGATATTAAATATTATTTTTTAATTTTATTTCAGTAACAAAATGTTCGATTCTAGCGATGATGAGTTATTTGTTGATGCCATGTGCAAAGAACTCGGAATAAATACAATATCTAACAAACAGGGCAATGAAAAACAAGTTGGTGAATGTTCTACAAATGAAAATATAGAAAACAATGATATAAATAATATGAAATTTTCAATCGTTGATCATTCCCAAAATCAGCCACCAACAACGGAAGACAGTGCAGAGTTGATCGCAGTGGTATCTCCTGAACACATATTATGCCAAGATATTTATAGCATTAATAATAATTCAACATCGTTTGTTATAAATAATGTAAAAATTATAGTTGATTCAACTTCAATTGAAATGCAGGTAGTGAATTACAGTAATCCTACACCAGGTTCCATATTATCTTTTTCGGAAATAATAGCATCACCATCAAATCGGCCGAGTGGTGGCGACATACACGCAGATTCATCCAGATTAATAAACTAGAAATTGAGGATGCAAGGGAAAGATTGTTTAGGCTACAGAAGAAGTTTACTGCAAGATGGGAAATTCAACATGGTACACGATGTGCCTAAAGAAGCTCGTCAAATGGGTCCAGCTTGCAAATCCAAAATGTGCATTCGATCAAAACTACGAAACTGTCCCAACTTAACCAAGGTTCTAGAGAATCTGTTTTTTTAATGTTTTGGTCAAAACTAAATTGGGATCAGAGAAAACAATTTGTTGCATCTAATGTAATAAAAACAGAACCCAAACAAAGAAGATCGGAAACCAGTTCTTTTCGTAGACAAGGCACGTTGGTTTATTTTTTGCCCAATAAAAATATTAGAGAAAATATTAAAACATTATAAAATATTATAAACGCAAGTGCAATTTATTACAAAATGAAATTATGTGTGCATAATTTTATCGTCTTTAATTTTTGGCAAGTAAGACTATAGTGACATATAAGTTTGACGAAACCCACGTCGGACTGGAGGCATCTGTATTCACCTCCTGCATTATTGATTACATTGTAGGAGAATTAAACAAAGCCCCTGCTCGTCGAGTTATAATTTATAGCGATGGATGCGGCTATCAAAATAGGAATGTGATCCTCAGTAATGCTTTGCTTCGTCTCTCCATGAAATTCAAACATCATGATTACACAAAAATTCTTAGAGAAGGGACACATCTACATGGAATGTGACAGTACACAGTAGAATCGAAAATAAATTTGCCGAATTGCCACGACGACCAAAATTGTCGAATAATATAAATTAAAATGATATTATTCCAAAACTTTACAAAGATAGAATTAAAATAAAAGAATCCAAGTGGAAACATTTACAGGAACTAAAATCTGTAATACCGCAAGATTGTCATAGCTATTATGATTCATTACTGTATCAATTACTTTAATTTTTTGTATTTTTAACATTACACGAGGTACCTAAATGTAAGTTTATTTTAATTTTTTTATAAAAAATTGATGTGCTTTATTTTTACATTAATGATTGTCGCTGTCATTGGGTAACTAATAATTTTGTGTATTTTTATGATTAGGTACCTATCTAATATTTTATTTGTCTAAATAATGTCATGTAACATAATGTTACTTCGTTGTAAAATATTATTATTATTATTTTTTATTTGGTTTCATCATTCCCGTGTTTTAAAACTATAATAATATTATATACCTACCTCCCAACAAGAATACATTTCCGCGTAAGTCAACACTTTTGCCGTATTTTACTGAACATCACCGCTTAAGTCATTTATTATTTTATTTTCGGTTAAAAACATATATTTATTTAAATACATAGTTGAAAAGACAATTGAACATGAAAAATAAAATGGATTGCCGCGATTTCGATGTAAATATATTAAGAAAAGTGGTTTTATGTCTCTCCTGAAAAGTGGCCAAATATGATTTACGCGGTGATGGATTGCCGTCGACGATAAACTTTGGGAATATGGTGTGCGCATACCCGGGGTGGTTATAGGATCGTGAGCTCTGGTGTTATGAAATTATTTCCTATACTATTCATATGATTGCGATTCAAATTTTATCCGATTGCTATTATTTTTTTTAATTGTTGTGAACATGCCCGTGAATACTTCCATATCTATACTGGTGAGCTCTGGCATTATGAAATTTGCATAAAAAAATAAATAGGTCACGCGAGTTGTTGGAAAAATGGGTGTATTTTATGGAGTTAGGTGGCAGGGAAGGCTATGGGGAGGGGTATGCGGGAGGGTCGGTTTCGGAATTAAGGTACGGGGCTTCGCGGGAGGGGAGACGAGGGAGAGGGTAAGGCGAAGAAGCTGGAAGCGGAATACGTGAGGGGGGGGGTGCGTGAAAGGGGAGAGAGGGAGAGCGGAGGAGGAACGCGGAAAGGGGAAAAGGGAACGCGGGAGGGGAAGGGGACGCAGGAGGGGAAGAGGAAGACGAGTCGGAAGGGGAACGGGGACGAATGGGAAATGACACGAAAGGAGAAACAATTTATTTATTTAATTAGCATTTCAACGCATGCCGGGTATCAGATAGTTATACTATATTTTTAAATCATTAGAGATTATTTTTTCTCTAGTCTAATCTTGGGGTAACTACATAAGTTAGGCATATTTAAAAAAAAAGGAAAAAAACATTCTTTATTTTGTAGATAAATGAAAAAAATAAGAGATATATAAACATTTACCGGATACGTTCCAATTTTACCATATAGGATGATCGATTTGAGCTTAACTATATGCTTTTTTTATTATCTGGATCATCCTTAATACTCTCAAGTAGTAATAAAAATACTCATAACTTGGATAATACCCTGACGACGACAAGGGGGAGGCATAAAGCGCGTTTCGTGGATCGCAAAAACGATTCCAACATAGCCCTGTGTATTTGTGTGTATGTCCCGTGGTGTGCGTAAAAGTGGCGCGTGTGTGTGTGTGGCACATTAATCATAACGGGGCTGGAAATAATATCTTCATTTCTTGCCGTTACTCTTTCCCGTACTTGCTTGCCTTCCCCCGTGGAGGGTACGAACTGTGCCTTATACGCAGCTAAAAAATAAACGTAAGGTAGGCCATTTTTTAAACCTTTTTTTACATTTAAAAAATTATATGTTCATTGTAAAATTTGAAAGTGTATTTTATCAGATACTTTTTTTTTTACATTAGGTCCACACAGGAGGCTCTGAGGAAAATAATTTCCCTCCGGGCCTAAGTCATCTTTGGGAATGCTGTGTGGCGGGTATTTTAAGAAAAGAAAGTAGAGGAAGTTCTGGGAAGGAAAAGGGTATGAGGGTACCCCATGAACCCGGGCACCCCTGCTAAGTCATCAAACCAAGCGAACCATTTGCGGTGACCCATGGCAGAGATGTTGGTTATTCAATAAATTATTATATATATATATATATATATATATTATATTATATATTATATTCCCGGGGCGGCGGTACCCATTCCCGCCTCCCAAATTCAGAAACAATCCATTTATTTGGATTTTATTGCGAAGCGGAAATATTTTGACCCTCAACATAGTATGGTCGAGGCATTAGGGGTTAAGGTGAAGACATGCGGAAAAACGCAAAATCGTATAAAATCTTGTGTATTAGTTTTGAAAATTTGATCGCTTAGAAATAATATAGATGCTTCAATTAAATGCTGTGAGTAGAACACACCTTGGCCTTTGAAGTGATCGAGTATTTTTTTGATAAGCTTTTTAATTGGCTTAGAAAAAAATTATGCGTCTGACCTATAAAAAATGGTTAAAAGTGAAAAATCTCCTATTACAAATCCTTTTTCTGGTGTTGTTTTATTGAATAATGTAGCTAATTAAGTTTCTTATAGAGTGATCGGAAAACATTTTAATATTTGTATCTGAACTTCACAAAATAAAATAAAACGTGCATTTTGGCGACGTTTCTTTTCAGTGAATAAAAATAGGCGGTACCCAACGAATTTGTAAGTGCGAATTTCATCCTTATGCCATGTACGGAAGGATTTTAGCCCGTCGCTCATTCCACGCCCAGGGCCCGGGGCAAACGGACTTGCCTTAGTCTACGCGGCGCTTCGATCTTTAAAAATATACTTGCGGAATAACAAAACACTGTTGTTTTCTAGAGATTAGGGTTTTTATTGGTAAACGCCCAAAAATCGTTCGCTCCGCCCAATTCCGAATAAGTCAAGGACTAGTGGATCATCTTAAGGTGAATGTCAAAAGAATTCATATTCTACGCTTTCGTAGATGGCGCTCGTATAGTATTTTTACTTGTAAACGCTTTTTACAAGTAATGCTTTGAAATATTAAGAAAAATTTATGGTTCGCGAAAGTACACAAGCAATACTCGTTTCAAACATAAATCAATGAAATCATTCCAACTATTTCAGTACATTAGTTAATACATATTCATACACAACATTCTATCATTGAATTTACAGCAGTTACAAAACAACTTCAGTCAACTAAATACGATAATCAAAATTCCAAATGTCAGAAATTCAATTCAAAGTTTACCAAGACCTTGAAGAAATTATCAAATTTCAATCAATCGAAGCCTTGTTCGACCCGGTTAAAAGTTTCCTTATTTAGCCCGGTCCTGCAGAGTTAAGGGTTCCCTAGTTGGTGCCCGGTTTGCTTCTGGTGTGAGTAACATAATTCACAGCACCACCCCCCCCCCTCCCCCCCTACACTTTCCCCTGATAAATATTCGCCACTAAATCACACAAATTACCCTCACAACCGACCCTGTATAGAGAGATATGTAATACACTCCTCCCAGAACATCCTGTACACACAGTGCAGAGCTCTACAATGAAAATTGTTCCAATTTGTGTAATAAATAATCTGTAAAAATACAATGCCACTTGATAGAGAAAATTAAAACGATCATTTGGGATTGTTTGTTTCAATTTCCAATAAAATAAATTCAAATAAATGAAAATCCCTGTTCAATAAAATAAATGAAAATCCCTGTTTATGTTGAGAGTGAACAATTATCCTGATTTTATTTTTATTTATTTTTTATGTGAATACCGCACAAGAGTTCTAACTGCTCTCAACCACCTGGAGTCAGTGAGACTATGGCATGGGAAAGACTAAGGTGGCGAAGTGGCTAAAATTGATTTATTTTATTTATTGAATCTATATCATAAGGTTTACATTTTTTTTTGGCCTTGCCTGTCTCACTAGGAAATCCTGTGTCGAGACAGACTAGTTTACAAATATTTCTTAATTATTAAATAAAGACATTTTTCAATAAAGCACAAATATTTGACAAAATTTTCAGGTTGGTAGGTAGTGGTAACAATAATGAGATATACGATTATATTTAGGTGAGGTGACTAATTATTGCACGACCTTTTTCGATGATCCATTGTTTGATCAGGATTTTGTATTTGATACATGGATATAACCATTCCAAGCTATGTTTCAATTCTGAATGATGGTATTACACTAATGCAATACTAAGGGATATCATCCGCTCTGAAAAGTGCCGCAAATATACCTTATGTTATTTTAAATGATTAAAAATAAAATTAACGTGCGTACCCAGGAATTGAACCCGCGACCTTCGGTTTGCAAATTGAGAGCCTTACCCCTCGACCATGGAGGCCGTCACCTAGTCATCAATAACAACCATCGTACCAATAATGGCGACTATTGATCACACTTTTTGAGATTATCATTTGCTATAAAAAAAACTCTCAACAAATTTTAGGGACACAAGGGTCGTAAGATCAGTACCTTACGACCATTACATCTATGATATTCTATTTATTAAATAAACAACTTTGTAAGTGTTAAAAAAAAAATTGTCACAAATCACATTTTATTTTATTTTTTAAAATTTTTCTATTTAACATTTATATTTTATTAAACTACTAGTTGCATGTTTTGATGATTTTACGACCACCTTTGTTACAATAATTAACATTTTACAATATATTAGATAATTAGGCCTCGAATTTATTCATTTTATAATACGAAGATTCAATAAGATGAAGTTATAAATTTTATTAAACATATAATGTTGGTAATGAAAGAAAAAAAATCGGCATTTATTATGAGTTAAGATTGTGTATAATTAATGAATGATGTGTGTTTTATAATGTTTTGTGTGGCGTCAGGGGCAGTCCGTGAGTTTTCATTGAGCTAAAAAAATTTTTTTTTCAAAAATTCAATTTTTTGTCTGAAGATTATTTAGTTTGAAATAATCCTGACAATCTTCATTAAAAAAAATTGAAATAAATTTTAAAAAAGGAATTCATTTTTAGCTACAATTATATCAACACTGTCGTAAATTTCAATCGTGGGTTACGTGTGTGTGTTTTATTCATTTGTAATATTGCTTTTGTTCTTTAATCCATCTATTAATTTTGTATCTGAATTTATTTTTGTTTTCTTCATTTTTGTATAAAGTGAAAAATTGCCCTAAAAAGTTAATGAAACATGTTATCCTTTCATTTGAACTTGTTTTCGTGTAAACTCGTGATGGATTACACCCCTGTAACTTTAAAGAACCTACAAAATAAAGTAAACTAAGCGATTATTCGCAAACTGTACAGTGTACTCGTATACTCCTGTACCAGTGTACCAGTGTAGTCAGGCTCAGTGCGGGAGAGGTAATCCCCTCTAATCCTGCTTTATATCCCGCAAATCCCGCGGAGGAATATTCAATTCTCTGGAGGGAGTCATTCCCATCTGATGTTTATTAACCCGCGTCACGGAAATAATAAATGGATCGTAATTTAATAAAGCTGAACGGACCACACATCAAAAGTAATGGATATTGACGTGTCGGGTTACCCGATAAATCGATTTGTAAAATATGTATTTCTAAGCGATAAAATTCCGATATAGTAAACCGTTTTTAATAATATAGTTGTTCGCCTAATCACTTAACCTTCAGGCCTAGGACATATTTATTTAGAAGGTCAAAATATTTTCGTATTGCAATAAAATCCAATAAATGGAATATTTATGAATGTGTCCGAAAACTAAAAACTGTTTTTGAAAGGTGATATAATACGATTTTTAAATATTGTAAGTAGAAATAAACATATAATTTTTTAAATATGTATAAATATTTTAAACACAAACATAAAAAGTTTTGAAAATTGCTCACCTTGCGTTTTTTTAACTAACAAGAAATATAATAATATAAATAAATTTTTATACAATCGTAAACAAGATCTTATAAAAAAATATAATATCAGATTAATTTTGTATATGCAATTACCAACCAATATCGAAAAAAAATCCTTTGAAAATAAATACATTCATTTCTTATTTCATTTATGATTATTTTGTGGGGAAAAACGAACATTTTTCTATTTTGTGTACATTCCAGCATCCATAACATGTTTTGAATAATAATATCACGTTTCTGTTCCGATAATAGACGACAGGTACATAAATGAATTCGAGGAAAAAACTGAGTGCTATTCCAGAGGGTAGACGTCCAGTGTGCCGCCCCAGACACAGTTGGGTGAGGGAACTCCAAAAATTCTGATCAAAGCGACAACAACTTTTCTGTTCTTCGGAAACTACAAAAATAAAGCTAACTCCGTTGTTGATTTGGTTAATTTGTAATAAACCAATAAGAGTAACACTCTACTGATTACTATCTGTGCTTGACTAATTACCAAAATTGAAAAAACTATACGTAGACTAGTGTAAAATCTATTTTTTGCAATTGGAAATGTTGGAAAAGTTCTTGTGGTTATTCCGTAATGTGATGGCGGGCGAGATTCGAAGTTTTTTGATTTTATAACAGGATTCGTTACTAAGGGATGAATTTTAAATACTATTGTAAGATTGGCAGTGGATTTCTATGTTATTGTTTTTTATTCTAGAAATGTTAATAAGATACATGTATAATTTAAGTTAGAATAAACCAGACTAGACCGGAAATTTGACATTTTAAAATCGAATTCTAGACGTTACTTCTTAAAATCAGTGGCGGCTCGTGACTTTTGGTGAGCTAGGAAGCTAATATTAACAAAAATGGCATTATTGATGTCGTTGTAGCCGAAAAATATATATATTTTTTTTTTCGAAAATTTATTTTTTGTATGAAGATTTTCAGGAAATCGGTGCGGCACACGGCAAAACTGAAATTTCCTGAAAATCTTCACACAAAAAATAAATTTTCGAAAAAAAAAAATATATATTTTTCGGCTACAACGACATCAATAATGCCTTTTTTGTTAATATTAGCACTCTAGCTCACCAAAAGTCACGAGCCGCCACTGCTTAAAATTGCTCGATTTTGCGAGGGCCCGGTAGGAGACGAATTTCGTAATAATAATAATAATAAATACAAGAGTGGGCCGGTATTAGAAGTATGGAGAAGCTATTCTGAGCAGCGCAAGATAGAGATATATTCACCAGAGTAACCGCTAACGTCGGGGGGACCTGAGGCCCTAGCACGCTTGCTTTATAACGATCGGTAGGATAACTATCGGTAACTTCTCATCGTTCCCTAGCATGACTACAGCTCGCCAACGAATAAGTGACAGTTCACAATGACTAAGTGTCCTTAACATATTCGACATCAACTGTTGTTTGTACTTTAGCGGTGTGCAGTTGTCCTAGGAAACGATGAGGAGTTACCGATAGTTATCCTACCGATCGTTATAAAGCTAGGGCCTCTGGCTCCCTAGCACACTCCACCGATAAGGATTGATAGGATAACTGTCGGTAACTTCTCATCGTTCCCTAGCACAACTGCAGATCGCTAACGTACAAACAACAGTTGATGTCGAATATATTAAGGACACTTAGTCATTGTGAACTGTCACTTATTTTTATTTTTAACTTTTTAACTTAAATCTCAAATTATAATATTTTAATTAATTAAGATAATATTAACTCAAAGGAATATCTGAAACAGAAAAATCAGAAAAAGTTACGGACACATCTGGGACTCGAACCCACGACCTTCGGCTTTCCGGGCCAAAGTCCGGAAATTTTTTGGGCCGGAAAGCCGAAGGTCCTGGGTTCGAGTCCCAGATGTATCCGTATCTTCTTTCGGATTCAGATTTTCGATTGAGTTTCGCTTATATTATGTTCATTCATTAAAATGTCACTAATTCTTTGGCAATCTGCACTCATGCTAGGGAACGATGAGAAGGTACCGAAAGTTATCCCATCAATCCTTATCGATCGAGTGTGCTAGGGGCCTGAAATGGGCACACGAAGAAGAATAAGAAGACAAAATAAAGTATACAGATAGATGAAAATGTACACCTGACTAACCGAGAAGTTGAGATGGTCGTTTTACTTAAAATGTGGTGTGAAATGCTAAAAGCTGTAAACTGAAAACAAATAAATACATTTGCTGTAAAGTACAGTATTCACAAGGGAAATAAATTATTCAGTCTTTCTCTGCTATAAGTCTCGCATTCAACTGTCATTTTGGTTTGACATTTTCACTTTGGATGTGCACGAAGCTTATATTTTAATCATAAGAATTGAATTTCAAAAGATGAATAATAATTTCTACCTTCACCCTTTAATTATTTCAAAATATCAAAACCGTTTAGATCCAAAATGAAATTTGAGTTTTGTACGAAAATTTTGACGAAACTCTAATAAACACTGAGAATCCATTCAAAATGAGTTAATCTATTCTTCAGAAATGATCCATACCACCAAAATTGGAACGTTTTACAAAAAACCCACAGAAAAAAAAAAATACTCATCATCGAGATTATTATAACGATATAATAGATCTTATTTATTTTACTAATACTTATGTACAGTGCTGGTACTCACGAGCGGTGCGTCTGCTACGCGCATGAAGTTCGAGTTGCTTGTAAGTAGCTCCGCGAACGAATGGGCTTAGACAAAGAACAACATTATTGAGTTATTTTTGGTTACTGGACAATATATCGTCGATATAGTTACGCGGAGAAAATGTTATTTTAAAATACGATCATTTTATTCATAAAAACGGGACTGAAGTTTTTACGAACAAATTAACAGTGTTTCAATGTTTATTGGCGGGAAAATGTAAGAATAATTTGTTGGTATACGAACGAAAATACGTATACCAACAAATTATTCTTACATGTTCCACTGCTCTATGTGAAAACAAAGCGTCGTGTACGGAAAGCAGCAAAATGAAGTCTATTTTGTTAAATGTGGGTTGAATTGTGGAAAAGTTTTGTAATAATCTCATCCTAAAAAGTTTTTATAAAAAAAACATTTTAATTCTTACTTCATCTCTTCTACCTGGATTCAAATTTGAGCGAAATGTTCTGATGCTTTTCAGGCATGTACGTGTTTTGTATGAGGGAAGTATACTTTGAAATGCTACATTTATATTGCAGCATGTTTCGCATTTTCCCAACCAGCATCAAATCCTCGTACCATCTGTTCAAGACTTATACGTATATAGTTTGGGACTGAAAGCAGTAAAAATGAAACCCCGGGAGCGTATGTGCTTTAGATATGGTACTAGGAGATTAGAAATGAATTCAAAGAATAATTAATTAGTTTAACTAAATTGTGCTGAATTCACTACAAGTTTTATACATTCATGTCTGATCACGTCTAAAGGGGATCGAAATGACAATCTAGTCTCCTTCAACGGTAGCATTCTTCCGAACAGAGGCCCTGGCACACTCGCTCTTTAACGATCGATAGGATAACTATATAACTTCTCATCTTTCCCTAGGACAACTGCTCATCGCTAACGTACAAACAACAGTTGATGTCAAATATGTTAAGGACATTTAGTCATTGTGAACTGTTACTTTTTTGTTGGGGATCTGTAGTCATGCTAGGGAACGATGAGAAGTTACCGATAGTTATCCTACCAGTTATCGAGCGAGCATGCTAGGGCCTCAGGTCCTTTAACTCTAAGTGACCAGCTCAGATATGGGGGCTCCATCGAGGCTAGAGTTAATATTAGTGTAGAGTTAGTATATTACAAATGTATATTTATAATAATAGAAATGTAATATGCATTTGTATGATATGTGTGGAGTCGGTAGTAGTACGCAATGAAGAGCGAGTAAGTATTATGTACAGGTATTTATTCAGGAGCTGCTTGTAAGAAAAGAGACATACTTCTAGCACGCATCGCCTTATATAGAGTCTCGCAAGCATACTGTCTCGCTTGCTCTCATACATATTCACACAGATATCACAGTTAGCCTCTCAGAAACTGGACGTACTATACAGGGCCCGCAGATACTTTAATAGTACATAACTGCTAACCCTGTACAAATCGCAAGTGCGCCCCACGGTTGAATTTGGCAGCCACCTCTGGTCTGGAGCCCCAAAGTATCTGAAAAACACCCTCGACTCTGTGCAGAAACGGGCGGTCCGTTTTATAGATTCTCCCGTCTTAACAAACGGATTGCAATCTTTAGAGCACAGGCGTCGGGTTTGAATGCTATCCTTGTTCTACCGGTATTTCAATGGAAGATGCTCCGAGGAACTAGCGTCATCGATCCCCTCGGCACCGGTGCATAGTCGCGAAACACGCCAAACGCTCGCCCAACATATGTACACGGTTGACATTTGTCACATGAGAACTGATCTTTTTTACGACTCGTTCTTGAGTTCAACAGCTCGGCTGTGGAACGATCTGCCGGCCTCTGTGTTTCCTCCTTCCTAGTCTCTTCAAGACCCATGTTCACTCCTTCCTCTCCTCAAAAAGACCCCCCACGCAGCATCTTCAACGATGACATAGGCCCCCATGGAAAATTATTTTCCTCAGGGCCTCCTGTATGGAGTAAATATATATATATTTTTTAATTTAATTGATTTGGGGGTGTTTATGAGTAGTCTGAGTTTTGTACTAGATAGAAAGTACACTTTTACATATAAATGCATACTTAACTCAAATTTATATTTTTTGAAGATGTCTAACTAGTCATTTGGACGATCGATATACCTACTCAATAAAAAAAATATTGAGGTTAATTAAGGGTTAGTTGGCTTAGGAAAAATTTTCTTAACCGTTATAAATACACAATCACTTTGTTTTTTTTTTCACATTTTGCGCTACAACTCACAAAGCTGATAATCTCGTACAAAATTATTAAATAATAAATATTTATCTTCTAAGAATTTGAAGAATGCTTCTGAATGAAATAAATTATTTGTATGAAGTATTTTCGTGCTGAAAGGATTATTCACTCTGAACTCAACTTACTGCTTGTTTGTAAAGCTGAGTTAACAATGTTATTTCGCTGTAAGTTGCGGAACTGTGTATGTCGAGGACAGTTGCTAACATGCTAACCTCAGTTATGGTTGAAAAGCCTATTCCAGGGAATGGTGTAGGGGCCGCAAACTGGGGTTCGCGTACCACTGCTGATTTAACACTTTCAAGTGATTTACAACTTCGTGACCATTTCGTAGGAAGTTGGTAAAGTAAATTACGAGTAGTAGCACTCCAAATATCTTACTAATATTATAAAGGTGAAAGTTTGTATGGATGTATGTATGTTTGTTCCTCTTTAAATCAAAATTTTATGAATGGATTTTAATGAAACTTTACAATAATATAGCTCATACATCAGAATAACATATAGGCTATAATTAATGAAGTTAGCTCTTTATTTTCAATATATTAAAAATAATGATTATAGTTTAATAGAAAACGTCAAAATTTGAGAATGACATTTTGCAAAACAATGTTGTTAAATCAAAATTTTACTTTGGAAAATATTTAAATTACTGAATTTATTTGAAGTACTCGCCTAAAACTTTGAATCGAATCAAGAATTATACATATTTTAAATAAATAGGTTAATAATTTTGGTATAAACGTAGATGGGACCTAGGAAAAGAAAATAGGCTAATAGAAGTACTAATCCTGCGCAGACGAAGACGGGGGAAGAAGCTTGTAAAAATATATATTTTTGAATTTCGTTAATTAATCATCTGATTTAAATCCAGATTAAAACTAAGAAACGTTTTTCTATTCCCCGATTGTAAAGTTATTAGAGATCTCCCATCAGATGCGTCCCAACCTTCTTATACTCATCTCCTTCCCTTCCCTAATTCCAAAACAAACAAAAATACTTACGTTGGGGATATACATTACCATAATTCCACTAGCTCTGGGCAGTTAAGGCTTTTCTGCTGTATTTACAAAATACATTATTAAAAAAATATCTCCTTTAAACATCTAATTATGTTTACAATTTGTTTAAAGTTACAAAAAAACTACCGTGACAAACTTGAATATTTTTATTTATTGTCTTTCGACGAAGACTCTCTCGACAACCCCCGTACTAATAATAATCATGTTTTAATTTTTGCACAATTGATAAACAACAATTTACCCTAAATTAATTTGTTTTGTTTTAGTTAGTTTTTTTGATCAGGTTTGTAAGATTTAAAACATCGTTTATTAGTAAGACCCTTATCTTAATACATAGACGAGCATCCCAAAAGTAAATTATTTATTAATTACGATTGTTTTAAGATAGTAATTTATATTGCAAACATGTAAATTGATATTAGAGTATCTCAATTAAGTAACGAAAAATGCTCGTGAACCCTTGTTATAAAGCTTTTTCTGACCATTCCGGCTATGACGGAAATAATAATTGGACACACGTCTACCTCCAGTACCTACATTATGACCCAAAGGCCTAATGCTATGAATGTCGTTTGTACATTTTTACAAGCTTTGTGGCGGACATGAGATACGTTTCAAAAGAGAATTAGTTATAAGCTTTACTCAGCAAAAATAACTTCTCTTTTGTCTTTTACATAGATAGGAATATTATAAAATTGTTATGTGTAGTGATAGAGAAGTCATTACGATGGAACAAAGGAAATTTGAAAACAATAAGCTACGCCACAATGGCGTCAACTGCAGAAGTACAGACTCTTAAACAATTATTGCAATTTCATCAACGTGGAACTGACAAATTTCAAGAAAATGTATACAACTTCATATTGCATCTTGAAAGCCTCGTTAATGTACTTTTGTTGTCTAAACATTCCAAACGAGAATTGTATGATTCTGTGCGGTTATTCTCAAAATTGAATTATCAATTTAAAATATATATCCACAGAAACATTATGTAACCAATAACGTTATTGTAAAATAAGTAAAGGGTTTTAGCCAATAAACAGAATACAGGATTACTACTTTGAGAAACAATATAAAAATAATGTTGCATAGGTGCAAGGGCAAGAACGTTGACTTAAAATATTCGATTTAAGATTTTTTTAAACGGAAAAGAATGTTACACTTCGTCGTAACTTCTAGAAACTTGAACCCGGTAGCTTTGTATGTCTTTTTTCTGTAAAACTTTCCATCCAGCTCACATTTTATCTGATTCTCGCAAGCTCGCGTTAAATGAATTTATCTTTCCATAACCGTATTTAGGATCTCGACGAAGTCTTTATGAGCGCTACAGAATCTTTCTGCGCAATCCATGTAATAAAATGTATTCTAACTACTAAAAAGTAAGGCCCGTATTATATTTATGACTTGTTTTAGTTAATATTTATTCGAAGAAAATTGTATTGTTTTCATACAATTTACAAGCGTTGTATAAGCGTTATTTTCTATGTAAATCTACAGATTTACATAGAAACTTTATGGAGTTCGCTTATTACTTGTAACAAAAATAAAATCGGTCTAATTTCGAAGCCCTGAGGAGCACCTTTCATCAGTCAATAAAATTGAAAAACTGATAAAATATATTTGTTTTGTTTTCTGATTTCCTTATGTGTAACTTATAAGGATGATATATACTAATGTGTAAGCCATTTAACTTTGCTGGAGATGTAGGTATCAATATTGAACTCTCATGTACATATTGGTTTTTTTAGCTGCCTTGAGTAAACATTACGGATATTCTTAGATACGTTCCCCAGGCTACGACTAAATGCTAGTACCAAAGTACTTTTACTCGAGATACCAGCATCAAACATACTAGCTCTTCTCGGAATGATGGAAATTGCTTTCGCGACCTTAGCAATATTTACTCAGGGAAAAACTTATTGAAGTCGGAAGGGGAACCGCAGACGACGTTTTATCATACTTACCTAGAAGGTTTTAATCAACAGAAATTGCCCCGAAAAATGCGATGTAATGTATGTTAAATATATACTTATATTTTGCCTGTACGTTTCTGTAATATTATTTGTGAATATTGTGTTGACTGTTTACCCACTTTGGAAAATATTTTTTCGATGAAGCCAATGAAACATAATATTTATTATTTATAATATTATTTAAAATTATAACGTATCTGTAATATCATTTTTTTTTTTTTGTGAATGCGAATATTGTGTTGACTGTTTATGTGTTTATCCACTTTTGAAAATATTTATTCGATGAAGCCAATGAAACATATTTATTATTTATAAAACCTAAACATTTTACTGAATTTTGAAAATAGTTCCTAAATGTTGTCCTTTATTACGTATATTAAAACATAGCTAGTAAAATAAGTAAAACCGGTCGAAACCATTTATTCATAACAATAACATAGATTTTATACAAAAATCGCTAAGCATTTAAAGACCTTAGTCTTCAGTGTTTTTTTTTTCCTGAATACCGCACAAGAGTCCCAAGTGCTCCCGTCTGGAGCCAATGAAACTATGGCATCCCCAAGTGGGGTATGTTGCGAGGCTGATGATAGAGGGGAGGTGAAGGAGATGGAGAAGAGGAAGGTGGGTAAGATCTATTTAGATCTGGTCACCAAACACGGCTAAAGCCATTTCAGGCAACGATTCAATTATGAATGGTGGTCTTACACCAGGGTGATACTGAGAGTATCTTCCACTCTGGAAAAAAGTATAGTCCTTAAATACCACTTAGTAGATTTGTGATATAAATTACTGAGTGACCTGAGGCCCTAGCACGCTTGCTCTATATCGATCGGTAGGATAACTATCGGTAACTTCTCATCGTTCCCTAGCATGACTACAGATCGCCAACGAATAAGTGACAGTTCACAATGACTAAGTGTCCTTAACATATTCGACATCAACTGTTGTTTGTACGTTAGCGATGTGCAGTTGTCCTAAGGAACGATGAGAAGTTACCGATAGTTATCCCACCGATCGATATAGAGCAAGCGTGCTAGGGCCTCAGATCTGAATAGCTTCATTCACTCACTGCTCCCACCTGATCACTTCATAATATCTCCTTGAATATCGCCCACTTAGAGTCAAAAAAACGAATCTCATTTTTCTACAGATGATGAGATCGGTATCTGTGATTTTCTACAGATACGTATCGATGTATATGTTTATCCGTTGAACCTATAGGTACGTTTCTTTGTCAATTAGCGCAAAGTGTTATTTTGTGGCTAGTAACATCCGTAACTCAAAATCGGTAGAAATTGAGATACGTTTCTTTGACTGTAAGGGGCCAATATTGAGTACGATAAGTAATATTTATTATAATTAATAAGTAAATAATAATTGATTCCAGGCAGTTGTTATTCTAGTGTCACTATCGTATTAAAAATACTTTAAAGCTTTAAACAATGGGTTATCTTACGTAATCACACAACGTGTTCTAAAGTAGAGAAGCCATTTCCTTCAATACATTTCTAGAATCATCGAGATATATGATGTAGAAGATGTTGTATTAAACCCATAAGTTTCTTTACTAACGGGTTTATCCTTCATAAGGATAATGTTACTGGGAAGTAGCAATATCTCCACTGGATGTATGTTGGATACCTGAGTGAATTCTAAGAACTTTAAGATACTAAGAAATAAACTATAAGAAATTCTAAGATACCTGATGAAAGCCTCAACGTGTATTATTAGTTTTGTTGAAAAATTACTTTACATCCGAGGAGTTCTAGAAATTACAATCTCAATTTAATTTTCCTATGCTTTCATTCCCATTATTTTTTCACAAATTAAAAGATTGCGAACCTGTTGTTTCGGTGCGGTACTTTGCAGTTTATGCCTATACAGGATATCCGGGGGTAAAAAGCATTAACTTTGGGAGGTGATTCTACACGACAGTATAAATTAAAAAGATAAATAACTAACCTCGAAATTCTAACTTTTACGGGTACTTTTTTGGTAAAAAGATAAAATTAATCCGTCATTGCGGCCAGCACTCTTATTTTCCGTTGTTACGATACGGGCCAATTACAAACATCCAACGTCGCCACAACGCGCCCGCCAGGCTCACAGAATATTTATCCGGTAAATTTGTACCTCACACAAAATTTTTTAAATAGGTATACATATTTTTGTGTGGGAAAAATAAAGTTGGAATTTCGGAAAAAGTTATTAATATTATTTACTCCTATCATAATGTAGAATCACCTCCCGAAGTTATGATTTTTACCTCCGAACACCCTATATATTAATGAGAAGAGTAGCAAGAATAATTCTGGCAAGAATATTTTCTATTATTACTTGGTTTCGCGATACGATTATTATTTGTTAAAGAATAATGTATTGGCGTGACCCATATTTACCAAAGTTATTATATTTTTTAATACGTTACTCCCTAAATCATTTACACAAAAGAGGGATATTTGAGTTATAGGCACTCGTAGAATAGTGGTTCAGTTAATACTTGACTTATATAATGGAGGCTGTCTGTATTTTTAATTGATAATTAACTCCATCTCACACCGCGAAGCGTACGATCCATGATCTAGACGAGTGCGAAAAAGTTTCAAGCCAAAGTTGAACATTAACATAACTCCATCTGACACCGCAAAGAGTACTATCCATGATCTAGACAGTTTCAAGCCATAGTTGAACATTAACATAACTCCATCTGACACCGCGAAGCGTACGATCCATGATTTAGACGAGTGCGAGAAAGTTTCAAGCCATGGTTGAACACTAATATGATCACAATGCATTTTGTTTGCCTTTTTACTGCAATTGTTTATTGGTTAGGAACTGCCTCGAATGCTAGGAGCGTGGTGCGTGTACAAAGCCGGTTCCATGAAAACTCAGAATCAAGTCAACTCAACACCTCTTTGAAAAGTCATTAAAAGCTATGAAAATATCGCAAACCATAACCTAACGTAACCTATTTACCCATTTTTTATATATCTTTTTCTTACTTTTAGTGACTTTTCAAAAAATGTGTTGAGTTGAATTCATTCAGTTTAGATAATGCTAATTTTCTAAGGTGTTTGGACTATTCATTAACGGCTCTATAAATCGAAATTAAATATAATAGATTTTATTGTTTAATCCATTACCATGTAATGTTCTGCAGCAGAGAAACGAGGTCGGCCATTTTCAGTCTCAATGTGGGGATATATTAATTAAATGCCGCATAGTAGGTCCGTAATATTATTAGTTTACGTTATTGCTACGTTTTCAGAATAATTTATTAACCCCGTACAATAATGGAAGTATTATTATCTCTCCTTTACATTACGGAACTTAGTAACATTAAGCTGTCATATTAATACACTTTGAAATTTTTCCATTTTGTGGAAAATGATAACGTTGTCGGTTACATTGTGAAGATACGTCACTGAGACAACGCGCGAGGTTTCACTGAACCAATAGATATTATACATTATTCGTAGGTATAGCTAAATCATTCATACACACGCGTTCTTTGAATGGATACCCTTTTCATAATCGATGCTATATTTTTTGTACGATTAGCATGAATATAATGTGTCTTGTATTTTTACAATGTATATAAGTATTTAAATATTTGTCAGCTCCACTAAACATTTTATAACATTTGAAGCTTGCCAAGTTTGTCTGCAAATTTCTATGTAGAATCTGCTATTTTCGTCTCAAAATGTCTCCATCCCGATGTATGGTTCTTTGATGTTTACCTTAGAAATGTTTAGAAAACGATTCGGGAACAGACTTGGTTAGTTATTACAGTTATTAGTTTTCAGTTTAAACTTTTAATTATATTTTATACTAAATAACTTTAAAACAGCAGAGAAATGGTAAATTTGTGCTATTTTCAATAATTATATTATTAAATCTTTAGATTGCATCTAGGCCTTGAAAGACAAAATAATAGTAATTATTGATTTTCTGACACATTAATAGTTATAGTGAGAATTTTCGACTTGTCACTGCTGTTTTGAATACACAATCGTAATCGATCTTATCTTATCTTATCTTATCTTACTAATATTATAAACGCGAAAGTTTGTATGGATGCATGAATGTTGGTTACTCTTTCACGCAAAAACCACTGAATGGACTTTAATGAAACTTTACAATAATATAGCTCATACATCAGAATAACATATAGGCTATAATTTATAAAGATAGCTATTTATTTTCAATATATTGAAAATAATAATTATAGTTTAATAGAAAACGTCAAAATTTGAGAATGACATTTTGCAAAACAATGATTGTTAAATCAAAATTCTATTTTGGAAAATATGTAAATTAGTGAATTTATTTGAGAACTCGCCTAATACTTTGAATCGAATCAAGAGTTATAAATATTTTAAATAAATAGGTTGAATTTTGGTATAAACGTAGATGGGATCTAGGAAAATAAAATAGATTACTCGAGGTACTAATCCTACGCAGACGAAGTCCCGAGCAGAAGCTTGTCTATAATTTTAAATTTTGCTATTAATTATTTATATTAATTACCAAAAAAACAAACAATGGTAAAATGTACCAAGCAGCTGAGACTGACAGATCATTTAAAATATAACGAGATGAGACAAATTAAAACTTCAGAATATCATTCGTGGATTTAAAAAGATCTTTAGTGACAAAACCAAACTTTTCAACGTTAAAAAGATCCATTATCCGAAACAAGCAAACTTTTGACCCGGGAAAACAAAAAGGAAAAACACATTTGCCTTTCATTAAATTACAATCTCACATAATACTTTTACAGTGAGGATACCATTCTCGTTTCCTTCGGCCATTTAAGATATTGGACACACAAACTTTTTTCTAGGGCATGATAATATAAATATATTTCTTTTTATTTTGTTTTGTACATATCTTTATTGTGTATTTGTAGCTAAGGTTATATCATTTGTTATTCTTCCAAAAGAAATAGTTTGAGGTTATGTTTTCTTCGGCCATTCTTAATTTAAAGACCTTGACACATTTTTTTGTTTCTACTAGTCTGGCCATCAATTTTTTAATTTATTGTTAACGTGGTATTTGTGGGCTATACACGTACAATAAAATACTTCCAGAAAATCCAGATAAATAAAACTGTACTAATTTCTTATTGCCAGAACTGACACTCTTTCCGTTTTATTTTCATAAAAAGGTGGAGCACGAAAATAGACAGGTCATTTTCGTACAACATATTTTCCAACTGAAAATGAACAACACGTCCATGGTGAAAAAAATTTAATTACTACAACAGCTTGAAAAATGAAGACAAAAAATTCTAACTAAAACCTTTAGTTTTTCAATGTATTAAACTGTTTTCTTTTATACTGGGGTACAAAGGGGATTTTGTTGAACCTAATTATAAAATAAACGTAATTTTCAGTTTATCTTTGACTAATTTTGCTGATTGAGAAAATTTTCAGGAGTTTAAGAGGGTTATACCAGAGAATACCGGAAATTAGTCCTTTTTAAATAGAATTCTAGAGGTATTGACTCTTTTTTACAAAAAAACCTAAATTGATTTTGATAGATTCTTATCTTATCTGAAAAAACTAAGTTTATTTTTAATATACTACGGTTGCACCGTTGGTCGTTGGCAGATTTGTTCAATTTTCAAACGATAGATTCTATTAAACAACAAAAATTTCGAATCATATATTCAAACAACCAAGTAAATCAATACATAATCTAGTAAACACATTTTTCTGAATTTTAATTTTAGTTAAATTAAAATCATTAAAAAATAAATCCGAGAACGTGTTTTGTGACAAAAATACCTCACTTTTCTATTTATTTAAGGTCTTACAAACTAAAATATTTCAGATTTTTTTTACACACTTATTTTGTTTAGACATTATTGAAAAATCATAAATACTTATGATCAAAAAATATTATTAATTTATCATCGTGCGTTTGAGCATTTTTATTGCTTACTTGAATGTAGGCGTATATTAAAGCAAGTTTTGAATGGAATAAAATTATTAAAATTATTATTAAATTATAAATAAATCGATCTTTCTCATCGGAACCTCCCTGTACAGTTGCAAGCATTTTTAAACCTTTATTCTCAGCCACTGGTCAATGGCTCTATGACCAAACGACAACCGAAGCCATATATAATAGTTAAAATTAAATTTTCCAATAGATTTTCTTTGAAAACTTTGTAGCTAATGGGGTGGAATAATCATTTAACCCTAATAATCTATTCAAAATTAAATACATCTTAATTGAAACCGTTGCGGCATTATTATTTTCACATCGTTGAATTAAGATCTAATTTAGTCGTCGGAACTTTGGCTTTCGAGTAGTTAGTTATCATTATCAGTTAATTATAATTTTAATTTATGCTTATAATTTTTATTTAAATGGAATGAAAATAATAACATAACAATTAAAGTAATTGCGGTAACAATATTGGACTATATTTATTTATATTTATGAGGCTTTATCGAATGTCCTAAGGCAAAAGGGCGTAATTGTCTGATGCAAAAACATTTAAAAAATCGGGTAAATGTAGATAACTTGAATAATCTCCATGGTCGAATGGTTACGATCCTTGGCAACGAATCCAGAGGTCGCGGGTTCAAAATACCTGCTTGCGCAAGTAAATTTTATTCAATTAATTCCCGTAGTTCAATTAATTTCACAATTTATTAATTAAAAATAATATGGAAGAGACAGAGTGGAAGATACTGTCAGAATGGTACCGGTGAAATACCACCATTCAGAATCGAAATGGCTTTGGCCGTGTAAGATGAGCAGATCTGAATAGCCAGGAACTCCCCCACCTTTCTCTTTCCCATCTCCTTCTTCTCCCCACTACCTTCAGCACCACGAGATACCCCAATTGGAGATGACATAGGTTTATGAAATGTCTTTGCTTTTTTTTCGTTGTTTGTTTTTGGGGTGTTATGCCGTGTTGTGCTACCTCCTTCTTTTGCCAACGTTTCGGAAAGCGTTGCAGTGTCCATCATCAGGGCAGATCCGGCAGATCCGTCGATGTCGAAACGTCGGCTAAAGAAGGAGGTAGCACAACACGGCATAACACCCCAAAAACAAACAACGAAAATGCTTTTGGCCGTGAAAATCTAAAAACGTATTTGTCTTTGCTTTATTCGAGATGTAGCAATCTGAAGATACCCGTCACAGGGTGATATTAATTCAGTCAAAAATAACCGATGTGGATAAAGTTATCACCATATTTTTTATGTGATGTTATATTAATACAAAATTAATAAAATACATAAAATTTATCGCTTGTATTATTTAAAAAGCCAAGATGTATCGTAAACATTGCTTATTCAAAAGGGCTTATTTAAAACTAATTACAGCAATAGGCTTATAATTTTTAAATGACCCGTTATTAAATATATTCGCTTTCTAAATTGAGTCCTCTTACCCCTCCCTACCCACTACCCACTGCACCTATGGCATCTTTAAATCCATTGTTATAATTAGTTTCAAGTTAACCCTGATGAAGTAAACATTGCCTAATAAAATTTCGATTTTTAATCAATAAAAGTTTATGGACTTCCATGGGACACTCATGTCAGGGACATATATTCAGTTTCCGGTATCCTTCCAATCACAATCCTTCCTAAACATGAAATCACAAGCACCATCCTACAAATTACTTAACAATGAACTTACACTAACATCAAGCCACTTTACAATCAAGACATCCACAACCACAATACTCGAAATAACAATAAAATTCGCGTTCCTCAAAAACACACTACAAAATATGGGATAAAATCTCTGAACTATATTGCCTATACACTATATAATTCGCTTCCAGTACAAAACATCCAGCATAATAAAAAAATGCAAAGCAACTATAAAAGAATATTTTTTAACTAAATTTAAAAATGAAAATATGTATATACTCGTTTCCTTGTTTTCCTTTCTTTACTTTGTTTTCTCGTGTTGTTGGTTCTACTTAACCTGTCTTTATTTTTATGCTGTACTGAATGTAAAACTTATATTATGATATCAAAATAACTTTGTTAAATTGTAACTACTACCTCCAACCTAATGAATTGTAAGTTCCTTATGTCATAAAATGAGTTTTGTAACTCATCGGGATTGCTCTAGCAAGAAACAAAAACAAAAATTTAAATTTAAAAAAGTGTTTAAAACTGTGATTTTATTATTTTAAATTAAAATGGTGCCACAAAATAACTTTGCTGTGTTTGAAGAAGATAATATATTATGATAAATATGGTTAAATTATGCTAATATTATATCTTTTAAAATGATAAATGAACCTCCAAAATCCAATTCAACAGATAATAATCACAAACAACCACCTTTTAATAGACTCAAATAACGCGCGTTTCAAAGTTAGCCAGGTATAATTTTTTTTCAATTAAGGGGCCAACAATGTTGTCTGCCTTTCCTTCATAATATATAATAAAGGCTCCGTCAAACAGAAGGCGTACTTACCGCGCGTCAAGGCGTCAGCGTAAAGGCTCCTTCAAACAGGCACCAAAACGCCTTAACGTCGCGTACTTTCTATTTGAACGGCTTCGACGTGTTCAGTACAACACAACGTAGCGTTTTAACGCCTTGACGCGCGTAAGTACGCCTTCTGTTTGACGGAGCCTTAATATGAAAACGCCTTTGTCTGCATTGCGTTATGCCTCGCAGAATGGTTTGAATTCGTTTTACAGCCATTAACTCCAGACTTCGTTAGGTTAATAACTACCTACTACATGCATTAGCGCGAGTTGAAAAATTACAACAGCTTTCAGGCATTTTGCGTTCGCGACGCTGAAAACCAGACTAATTCATGGTAATTTATCGCGCTTTGAACCGATTATAAGTGCTTAATGAAAACTAATCGAATAGGACAAGGTTGGGGAAACCATTAACATAGTCTCAACTAGGGATGTTACGAATGTGATATTTTTCACATTCGCGAATGCGAATGCGAATGTTCAGAGTGCAAATGTGCGAATGCGAATGTTAAGGAATCACATAAAAAAAACTTTAGTCAACATTAATGATCGTTTTAATAAAAAATAAAAACAATAAATCAATTCTTATACAGTAAGTTATAATCGTAATTAAGCAATTTAATAATCGGAGTTCAAAAGAGGCATGTTATATTTCAGAAAAAGCAATTTAGCAGACTTTTCTCCCATGAGGCGATTTCTAAGGGGCTCGTATATAAGGCCGTCTGCACTGAACAATTGTTCACTCGTTACGAGCCAGATCTGTCAATTTGTCGTATTTCAATTTAGTCTTCCACCAGTCCAAAGGGTTTTCATCAAGAGAGGCTCGTTTTTCTTTAAGATATGCCTTCAATTGAGCTTTGATTTCACAGCTCATAGTGTCTCCAGAATCTGCACCGTCGGAGTTTTCGCCATCACTTGTGGAATCTAGGATTCCTGCCGGATTGCTTATAAGAGTTTTAGCAGATTTTGTCGAAGGCTTAGTAATGTTGCTTGTTGAAGTCCTCAACCCTTTAGCACCTGAAGCTGAATGCCGTTTACCATCCTGGTTACTCTGCTTAGACAGGCTTAGACTGCTTAGACAGAAAACAAAAAACACGTGGACAGTGGGCGAGTCACGACATGATCTGCACACATTCGCATTCGCTAAACATTCGCATCGATTGTTGCGAATGCGAATGTCGATGCGAATGTTTAAAATGATGCGAATTATTCGCATAAACGAATGCGAATGCGAATGTTCGTAACATCCCTAGTCTCAACGCTAACATTAATGTGCTTCGATGGTGAACTGGAGAATTGTAAAGTTTTTAAACTGAGTAATTGGGACGAATCACGGCAAAGCGACTACCAAATTTTATTTTATGCGTTAAGTACACAATATTCAAACGGAGTTAACAGAAAAAATAGTAAAAAATATCTAATTATAATTACCAACCGTCCAATGTAAAAGACCTAAGGGAATGAATAAATAGTTTATAAAAATATAAGTCAAATACTTTGTTAAGTGACATTATAATTTAATTATAATAATAAGGATAATTGTATAATTAGTAGAGCGCCGTTTTTCTTAAAAAATATTTTAAGTGCCCTTGAAGTAATTTTTCACAAAAAGGGCACTGAAAACAATTTTTATTACATTTTATCAACAACAAAATAGGTAAGTTGTTGCCTATTAACAAAGAGCACACGGAGAAATCATTTTATTCGTAAAAACGGGACTGAAGCTCTTACGAACAAATTAACAGGGTTTCAATATTTATTGGCGGGAACATGTAAGAATAATTTGTTGGTTTACGTAATTTACGTAATTAATACCAACAAATTATTCTTACATTTTCCCGCCAATAAACATTGAAACCCTATTAATTTGTTCGTAAGAACTTCAGTTCCGTTTTTAACCGTATTTACAAAAAAAATTATCGTATTTCAGAATAACATTTTTCTTCGTGCAGTTTCTTCCCAAACCTCCACCACCCCTACATCTTCTCTCCTCAAGACAATGTACCTGAATGTACAAGAGCAATGTACCTGAAACGTATGTGAAAGATAACTGAAATTAGTGAAATGTATCTGAAATGTACATATTTATTATTATGTAGCGTATCTGAAATGAACATATCTGTGATGCTTCTAAAATTTTTTTGTTTTTTTTACATTAGCACCACACAGGAGGCCCTGATTAAAAAATTCCCCTCGGGCCCATGTTATCTTAACGGATGCTGTGTGGAAGGTATTTTTAGGAAAGGAAGAATAGGAAGTTCTTGGAAGGAAAAGGTATGAGGGTTGGGCCAGAATCCGGGAATTCGTGTGTCCAGGAGTGACGGACGTATAAATCTGTCCATTCCATTTCTTTGCAAGGCGATGTTCCGAGTCCTGTTGGAGAGGTCAAAAGGTTTCCGTCAATCAATCTCTCCCGCCAAGACACGGACAAACCTCACCCCATAAATCCTGGAACCCTTGCTAAATTTAGAGAACTACTTGTGGTGACCTATGGCAGGTGTGTTGGTTATCCAATAAATAGTTCCCGTGGCTGCGATACCCAGACCCGCCTCTGAAATTTATTGGCAAAATACAAAAATATTCGTAAAAGTATTTTCAACACTTCTTATTCCTTTGGAAACTTTATAGGTACAACCCATTTATGATGTATGATGACGTGGTTGTTTTATCATGGCCTTTGTGGAATACATACAGGCAAGGGTCTTGAGTAGCGATCCGAAAGTCGCTTGTTCAAATCCCAGCGTGCGCAGATAAATTTTATTTAATTGATTTGTTTTTTTTTCACAATTTAAACATTAAAAATAATATAAGTTATATTTGCGGCACGTTCCAGAGTGGAAAATTCTCTCGTATCACCCTGGTGTAAGACCACCATTCTGAACTGAAACATCGCTTGAAATGGATTTTGCCATGTTTGGTGACTAGATCTGAATAGTCAGATACTTCCCCACTTTCATATTTCCATTCACCTTCCCTCCTTACTTACCTTCAGTCTCACGTGTCACGTACCTAGTCATCACATAATGCGAATGGGATTAGTTGAAAAGCTGTAGCACGTTTTTTTTACGTCCTGTCCGGTTATTTTGACAATCACTTGGCATCACGTAATAAGTAATAATACTTACGGCTGTTGTTTCCAATCCTGCTGATCAACTGTTGAGCCGAAATTTTGGCTCAACACTCCTGAAATGCACAAATACGCTCTTCCCAACGCAACTCTCCGACCAACAGACTAATAGAGCGTTACTAAACAAATCACTTAGCTAATCGGAGACTCAGATTGATCGATAGAAAAGTTGGGAACAACGGCCGTTAGAGTTTATTTATGCTTGACCTATATATATTATGTACATGTTCAGTGCGGGATTAATGTTCACGTTTTATTCTGCTACGTGGAAACACGTTGATTTGCCAATTCTGTGACCTGTTAAATAAAATGTGTACAGCGCATAAGCCGGGACATAATATATTTCAATTACATATTATATGTGTGAGAGGAGAGTATATTTGATATTATAACCTAGATGCGCATTCTCCTCTAACAAGAATGGGCGCGGGATGTTAAATGCTCGTAAATTGGGTTAATGTACGTTTATGTTCGGATAAAATGAATTATCTTGAAAATAATTTTAAAAAGAGTGAGTGATAGAATAAAATGTGTTTTGCAGCATTGATTTTGATTAACTCGTGTTCGTAGGGGCGATTTCGATACTTCTTGGATAAGGGATTACCATTGTCCTTAAAATATCTTCATGCCTTCTTTGCTGTCATCTGAGATAACTGGAAACGCATCTAATGAAAAATCCGTTAATTTTAAGGTTAAAGACAATTCTGCTGCCATCTGAGAGAACTCGAATCGCAGTTATAGTAAAAGTCGTTAGTGCTTTTAAGGTTAAGGACAATTCCTTAGCCATAAGTAGAACCAGAATCTTCCTCCTGATAGCTATTATTCCGACGACTGAAGAGACCCAATGGTTTATGGGTGGAGGTGTATAAGTAATTTTATTATAATTAAAATAAAATAAATTATGTCAGCAAGTGAATTTTGAAGAGCGATGTCCATATTGAAGGAGGTACCTCTGATATTATTGAATAGAAAAGATCAGTAACCTCTCAAATAACCCATTAAGTAGATGCGTTGGTAATATTAAACGGTTCATGGTAGTTCACCTTAATCTTAAAAATATGGTTCTAACGGTTAAACGCAAGAAAATGTTTTTTTTAAATTTACAATAAAATATATAAATTTGTTTTAGACCACTTTAAATTATAATTACACTCTACCGGTTTCGGAAGAACCCTTCCTTTGTCAGGAGAATATTAAAACTAACCTATGATACAAAATATTGATAGATACCAAACATTTAGATGCTGGAGTGGGAGGTCAAAAGGGTGGGGGGGGGGTAATTGCGGGAATGCCAGTAATAACAGAGCGGTTTATTGGAAACATATGTAGAATGGGACTAAACTATAAATTAATTTGGTTATTCAATATATTAGCGTTATTATTTAGGAATTTTTTAATTTCAAGTACTTCCAAGTTATCTAATTGTTTGCTTTTATTATTAGAGTGAAGAATTTTATTTAATACTTGAAACATTATTTTCTTAACCATGTAAGAGAAAAATAATATATTAAAGATTTTCTGTAAACCGTCAAGTTACAAATTTATGTATCAATCCCATTATATTTCAGTCATCTGATTTACGTTACGGTAAAATCCCTTAAAGAATATTGATCCTTTTAAAATTAAAATAAGATTTTTTGTAAAAGTTTTAAAAGGCTCTCTGACATCCTTCTAGCCGCCCTCTAACCGCGTTAGGAAATTCTTCCCTTGGAAATGAAGCGAGGCTTTCATTAAAAGTCAATTTATGCAAAAAAAAAGTTCGTTCAAGCCCAAAATATTTTTCAACACTAAAAGCTTTTAATAATAAATCATTTCGTGAAGCTCTTCGAAAACCTTGGATTTTTGAAAATTATTTGAATATTCAGGTGTGATTTGTAATAAATCATTTAATTAATAGGCAATGGAAAAAAGGTATTGGTGAAAAAATATCCACATGGGTAATATAAGCTTTTAATGTCACTTGAAAAATCTGTAAAAGTTTGCAAGATTAGAATGAGAATTTTAATCCTACCTCTGAAAGCTTCTGCGTAAAATCTCACTCAGAAACATTGTTCGTCCGTTAGGGGGTGATCGGACAATTGATCCCCCGACAGTTGGCCCCCCGAAATTATAATTATAATAAAATTATATATTTTTTGCATTGTTTGCCAATTTCAAACATAAAATCGATTTCAAAACAACCTTATAAGAATATCGAATGAATCTGGTATATAAGTAAGCCGGAGGGCCAACTGTCATGGGAACAACTGTCATGGGAACAACAGTCATGGGAACAACTGTCATGGGAACAACTGTCATGGGAACATCTGTCATGGGAACAACTGTCATGGAAACAACTGTCCTAGGAACAACTGTCATAAGAACAACTGTCATGGACTCGTTAGTGAAAAAGAGGGAAAGGTAAACCTACCCATTGGTTAGACAGTTGAAATTTATTTTGAAAACATAAGTAAAGTTATAGGATCAACGGTTTGTAAAAAGGTGCTTTCACGTTAACTAAGTACAATTTGTGATTAGAGGAAAGGTTTTGTGTGCGCTTTATGAATCGACCTCTTTTAAGACTGTTAGCTTTACGTTCTACCAATCGGCCCATCGATCTGTCTACAGATATATTTTTGGAATGGCTCTTTTGAAAGATAAGCATTTAGAATTGATGTGTTGCTTTAAATGACTTTAGCCAAGTGTTAAGTCAAATGATCTCAATAGTCAGGTACTTCCCAACCTTTGCCATATCTTTTTTTTCCACACTTCCTCCAGTTATAAACATGCATCAATAAAATTGCGGTTGACATAATCTCACTAGCATAGGGCATATAAAACTTTATCTAAATCACGTTTCTTGAAGAAAAATAACCTGTACTCATAAAAACAATGATTTTTTAAATTAAAAAAAAACATGCTCTGGAACGCCCCGTTTATCGGCTAATTCAATCATTTTCATTTGAAAAGGATCTATAGGGAGCGCCGCGTTGAAACTCCGCGCCTTCTTCCGGTCCTGCACTTCCGGCACTATAGCCTATATCCGGGTCAGGGGGTCAGCGGCCCCCGAGCCCGTGGCACAATCGATAGCGCCGGAAACAGGAAGTAGGAAGAAGGAAGTAGCGCCTCTCCCGCCTGCTGCTGCACTAACTGCACTTTGTACCTGTTTGGGGGTTGCTTGCACTTCCGGACTGATAGCGAATTGAGTTAGAACACCGATAATAAAAACAAAGGAGATATTGGTCGTAGCTTGGCAACAGTCGGCAGCCTTCCATGCCACATTTCCCATTATTTATAATGTCGTCAGAGGGTTAAAAATAAGTAGTAGTTATAATGGGATGGGAGATATAATAAATTTGTTTAGCATGGATTATCTTTTAATATCTTCTTAATAAAAATTAAATCATGAATCTTATAAATTATAAGTCAGAAATTATTAGTTTGTTGGCTCCAGCGAAAACTTTCGAACGTGAAGCACATGCGTCATGAAATCGCAAGCATTTTTTGTTCGGGAAATTCCAGGTGAAAGAAAATCCTCGTATGTGCTTTCGTCTAGCTTGCATCATAAATTCCACCTTGAGCTGCAAAGCTTTGAAGCAGCCATTAATTATCATTTTGAGTGACATCTCACAAGGTCACAGGCAGGTGAAGTATATCGCCACCCGGCTGGACAACGACACGAGGCGGGTGAACCCGGTTTTTTGTTGCCTTTTTAAAAATAATATTATGCACTTTGTAATATTTATCTACATCACGGGGATATTTTAAGAGAAATGTCATTAGATTTAAGATAGAATTTTTCGTTTCTGACCCGCGTGTAACGTTTGTGTATTGGAAACTCTTTTGTTGCAAACCGTTTGTTATTAAAAACGAAAAACTAAAACCCTTCTTACACAGGGGTACCCAAGTATTCGACACATGTTATGTACTCACGTCGCAAACAACTTGTCGCACACAGTCAGTACACTTCGCTATTGAAATCACGAGACCCTAATCTCCACCAATTATTGTTGAATTCTTGAAACTAGAATGCTTTTATTACTTCACTTACAACCAAACAGTTGCTGTAACTGTCATACTTTGTTGTCTGTTTTGTTTCTAGCATTGATCTAAAATCTCTGGCAAAGTGTACGGCACGAGAAGCAGAGGAAGGACACCAAAGCGCTGGAGTGACAAAAGTATCACTGGCGTCCGGTTCGTCAATGTCCGAAGCTCTCCAAACCTCTCTACGCAGCGCAGAACCGCGAGGAGTGTACGAGCCTTGTCCACCGTGGAAATTGGAGTATCTCCTCAGCAATCGATACGCATACGATCCTCAGCAATGAGGAACTGACTTAAGAAAAATGTTCTAAAGAACACTTATTGATACAAAATGTCTGACACAAGTGACGCAATGTTTAAAGACTCTATGAGCCGTCGACACCGACGAGTTAACCAAATATCGGCAACGTTGCCTACGCGCAGAAATGGTGTTAGTCGCCAAGATACTTGAATCGTTGAGTATCGGATACTTGCTGTCGAAAAAGGGCATAAGAAAACACTTTATGTTATCATGATAAGTAAATTTATAAAGTTTTCTCAGAAGATGGCCTCCGCTCTTTTATTGAGGTACCAGAATAAACGATTCCTTCCAAGCAGTGTGGTTTAAGGCTGCCCCGTGTCAGTACCAGATGATAGCTTAATCCACATTACATGACGAGTATGTAAACACAATGCCTACAACTTAATTCCTACGACGTGTTACGTTGCGGTGCTGACGCCCGCCGTGGCGCATAAACGTTAATAATTTGGAACCTTTTGGTACACGTGTTTCTATTTTACCGAAACCTTATACAATATTACACAACATGTACATAACATTGTCTAACTATTATTACTGCTTCAGTGGTTTACTTTAGCACCGTGACACAAACCTATGTGTGCAATATTAATGTTTCTTTCTATTTTGAACGGCTAAATATAATATGACAAAGAAATTTATAAGATTTGATAATATTATAATTGTATTTATATTATTGAATCTGATAGTCTATCTGACAAAAAGTATCGATACAGTTATACCACATATGATTAAAATTGATATATTCGAGATTATAAAAAGAGATTTTTTCTTAAAATGATAATAAATGTCGACATTACATCCTTATCTTTTATTTTTAACGCTATATTCGATTTTAAAGGCCGGAGGTAACGATCTTTTAAATGTTCAATAAAATATATATTTCTTCAAACTTCGCAAAATATATATTCTTTGACACTCTATTTGTGCAGGTTTTCTTCATAAAAAACAACAATGCTATTCAAAATATAATATGAAGGTATATAACAATATAGTGACATTGTTAAAGTTAAACGAGATATTTAAACAAGGGACATAATGCATTAAATTTGACCACCGACACTTAGGTGTTTTCAGAGTTGGAGTAATTTTGTGTTATCATATTATTTATTTTACTTTGGTATATATTAACAAAATACATTTTAATTAATTTAGAATTGAACAAAACAAAACAACAGAAAACTACTCCATGATCCAACCAGGAAAGCAGAACAAAGACAAAGTAAAACGGCTGCATCACTTCCACGTTAATAATCCACAATAAAATAATGGCCTCCAAGAGTTTTTAATTAATATCCTGCCATAGACAATTCCTAGAAAATAATTAGCGTTGTGAGCCCACGTGCTTCAACTTTAACCATTAAGCCAGGGACAAACACAGCGTTAAAAGCGCCGGCGTTATTTGGCTTGGCCTACTTCACCATATCGCTCGCCATACATTTGCGATTGGAATGCATGGCGAGGAATATGCTGAAATAGGCCAAGCCAAATGACGCTAGCGCTTATAACGCCGTGTGTGTCCCTCGCTTTACCACTGTAGTTTGAACAATGTCAAGCTAATTCATAACGCATATTTCATATTGCATGAATTCAATTTGAATTTCAGAAAGCAATTAAGAGGCTAGACTTTGAACGACACGCGGAACACCCGCGTCTGTCATTCTGTCCCGCTCACAATAAGCTCACGCACACTTACAATACATGCGAATGCGAAATGTGCGAATGAGACAACGCTCAAATTTACCTTCAGAAATCGCTCGAAAAGGGGTTTATGGATAATACACTTTTAATACATGCGAATGCGAAATGTGCGAATGAGACAACGCTCAAATTTACCTGCAGAAATCGCTCGAAAAGGGGTTTATGGAGAATACACTTTTCTACACCGAAACATTCACGAAATTGAAATTAAAAAAATATATATTTTTTTAAAAAGAAGAAGCTACGTCGGTAGCTTTTTATAATTTTATAATTCTTTATGAGAGTTGAGTTAGCAGCACTTTTTCCTTAAATATTATTTTTTGATAAATCGTACATGTTTGACAGTGAATGTTTACGTTAATACGAAACGCATCGAAAATTCGAAAACACACCGACATAGTTTTCACCCTCTAGAAGGCAGTATAAAAATATATTCATTTTGTGCAATTTTCGATGTAGAAAAGTGTTTTTTTCCGGGCGTCCTTTTTGTATGGGCCGAAAAGCGAAGTCTATCGTCTTAAAACAAAATTCAATCGAACCGTTTTTCAATTTATTAGAAAAAAATTAAACATATTATAAAAATAAATTATTTAAAAAAAGATCTATATAGTAAAGTATATACGCCAAACTTTATTACCAATATGACGTTAATAAAAAAATCCTCGCAATACGCGAGTATAAGTTTAGAAAAGCGGCATGCCTCCCCGTCCACGCCTTTGGCCTACTTTATTGATCGTCTCCAAAACCTAATAAATAGTATTTAGTTCGAGTTGAATCTTGCAATCATACATAAAGATAGCAGCCAATAAAAACACGCGTTAAAAAATGAAGATAATTTATGTAGTTCTCAGTCGAAGTACGATACAGTTAAAATATGACCGAATCGGAAAGGATTACATTAGCGTAGTTGGTAGAGCACCGGCCCGGAAGGCCAAAGGTCCTGGGTTCGAGTCCCAGGTGTATCCGTTTCTTTTTCCGATTTTTCTGTTTCAGATTTTAGATCGAGTTTCGCTAATATTATGTTCATTAATTAAAATGTTATAATTTGAGGTTTAGCTCATTAAAAAAATAAATATTTTATTATAATATTTTAAGCGAAACTCAGTCGAAAATCCGAAATATATAAAATCCCTACGTTCTACGTTCGAGTCCCAGATGTATCCGCATCTTTTTCTGTTTCGGATTTTCGATTGACTTTCGCTAATATTATCCTAATTAATTAAAATATTATAATTTGAGGTTTAACTCATAAGTTAAAAAGTTAAAAATAAAAATATTTCATTGTTTATCTCAATCACTGCCCATTTTATGCAACGTATAAAGTAGCATTTCTAAAACTACTTCACTGTGAAAATAATTAGTCAAGTCATGAATCACTTAAATACATGAATTTAATCATTAAATTTTACTGCTCCTCGGAATATTTGGAAATCTGGCTTTCCAATCAGCTTAGTCTAACTCGAAACACCAGCCTATTAATAATTCATCTAGTTGTTGACATATTCGTAACACGACATACGAGTATACTATTTGAATGGTAAATGTCTCCTATATTCCCATTCACAACATTTGTAAGCAAACATTTAATATTGTAAATTATTTTACTTTACGCGGAATAATATTAATTACAATTCAGAAATCCTCTTCAAATGACGGAAAATTTGCATGAATTACGAACATGATATTTTGTTACAAGAGGAAAACTTTGTTTAGTATATTGATAAAATAGATCAGTGGTTTAGCGATAGATGGCAGTAGTCATAAAGCTTTCACTAGTTTCCGTCAGATGGCGGGAGGTTAGAGTTATTCTAGGATTGGATATATTCGGCAATGTACCAGTCAGTAGAAGCTAGTCGCTTTAGCGCAGGTCTATTTATATTGTATTTCGTAAATAAACAAATAAACCTTGTGTAAGACGAACCAGGATTTATTGAGAAGTCCCCAACATAGTGTGATTGCATGTAATTAAAGCAAAAATTATACGTTGGAAACTAAGAACTTTCCAATTTGCGAAGAAATATAAATGTAGTTAGATTATTCTTTGTTATACGAATAATTTTCATGTTATTTGTCTGAAATATTATGCGAGATTAAATGTTATTTTGTTTATCAAAAACAACGGAATTTAATGTCAAAGTTTATCACATTTGAGATAAAACTTTCTCCTCGCCTTTACTTTCACAGGTGATTAGAATTATTTTATTGTATATAAATGGTTGGTGTCTGATTCATATATTACGCGTTATAAAAACACAATACTTTTAAAACACAGAGTAATTCAACGGTTCAGACCTCCAACGATACTCCTGGGGGTTGTAGGTTGCTTTGGTTAGTTTTAGTTGAAAGAACATTGGGGTTGGAACTTTGTGGTTAGAGTATTGTGGTTAGGGCGGATTTTTCCAGTCCATGTGTACTTTTCCTCGGGGACATTTCTGCTTGTATTTTATATTTAAATAATAATTAATTTAGTTTGTGTTTCAAAAAAGAAACCTTCATTTGTTTACTGAAAGGCATTGGTAATAAGAATACATAGTTTTTTTTTAACAATATAATCTGAGTAACCTGCCTGACTCTTAACATAGTTCGGGAGCGCAGAAGGGAACACTCCGCAATACTATTGCAGTCATGTGTTTGTTCTAACGGTTTTTTAATAGGCAAATGAACCAGATTCATATATACTGTTTATTGATACACGGTTAACATTTACCGTTCCGTCATTTATATACAACTCATTTTTGTGGTCAACAAGTCGGCTGTAGAAACAAAACTACTAATATTTTGTTTCCTTCCTCGTACAACATGGAACTCTATAAGGCACACGGGATCAATTTTTTTTTTTTTTAAGTAAATACTTCTTTACGCACGCTTGACTGAGGGGTAAACTGGCGAATGCGTTACGAAAATTACAGCGTTACGAAAAGTGAAATGCGTTGCGAGGCGAACGGTCTGTATCACATTGTAGAAGCAAGAGAGAGCAGAGCGCGCGCACATTTTCTTTCTCTCTTCCTCTCATAGCCAGTGTATGAAATATTTCAGTCAGTATTTTGAAATACCAGTGACGCGCCAAACGCGGGGGAAGCGGACGTCGATGCGCACGGCTTGTGATAATAAATTTAAATAAATATTTGTAGTAAATATAGTTAATAAATATATGTATAGTTGTATAGGTATATTTTATACATATAAACATATATATAGACATACATATAGATGGAGCTAAATAAGTATTTACTTCAGTCGTAATGTCTAAAGCGCACTCGTATTTTTATTTTTTCTTCGTATGTTAGGTATAATACAAATTTTAACCTCACTAGGACAAGCTTGTGTAGAGGTTAACAATTATTCAAAGTAACAAAAATAAAACAAAATAATATAGGTAATACAATAATAACTTGAAAGAACAATATTTTTACATTATCATTTCTTATGGTGGGTACCCACTAATGCACTAAGCTAAAGGCGCCTAGCCATATATATATAAATGTAAACAATATGGAGTGACCATAGTTGAAAAAAAATTATTTAATAAGAACTAAATTTGAAAAAACAACAATTCTCCAATCATCTTTTTAAAAAAACCCTCAACACAGTACCCCAAATATGACGTTACATATTTGCAAGTAACCCTTTACACAGATTTATATAGGGTTTTTATAAACCCTGCTGTAAAAAAAAATATCGTTTATTCATCAATAGTTTTTACTTTTTTTTACAATATAAATATACATTTTTGATTACACATTGGTTCTATTGACGTTATAGATTTTCAATAAAAAAAAATGGATATGTCATACACAATTTATTTTATTTGCATTTTAAAATCAAGCGTCTTTATTGAAATACCATATACCAGTATAAAACCCACATCACTCACAAACACACAACACATTATATAAATAAACCGATTTTAACTGTATTTTAAATCTCTATTTTTAATTTTAATTTATCTTAATCTTATGTTTTTATAAACATATTTTTTTTCTTTGTTCACCAACTTTATACTATATATATATATTTTAAATATTTTTTTTTGTATATAAAATGGAGGCCTCAGCACGGGTAAACCACCCGGTGAGGCCAACATTATTGTAATGTACTATAAAATAATGTAAAAATATTGGATCAAATAAAAATAGAAATAATATACCTCAATGGCTTAGAACCGCGCGCCTGTCAGAAGTTACTGTTGTTAGGTTCTCTATTTGTCTTTTCTCTGGGATTCTATTTCCAGGAAAAACATATGGAAATGAAAACATTCGGTGAAATAAACCGAAACTCAATTGTAAACATAGAATAAAGAAGAACATAAGAAATGCCTCGTGTAAAATTGACGTATTTCATGATCCAAACATTTGTTGAATCGGGCCTTAAATTTCCAATACAAAACTGTGTTTAAAAAATTCAAATGTAATAGAGATTTATGATGTCAGGCGAATGTCGGTAAAACAGAGCGCTAGGCTTTTGGGCTAAATGGAACATTTGTTACCATTGAAATTTGATTGGAAGGCACTTCTAGTTTACTCTTTCATTCTATATTTGTGAAGGAAAATGTGATGTTTTTTTTAGAAGGTTCTAGCGGTTTAACTAATATAATATTCATGAGGTTTTGACGAATACCGAAAAAGTGATTATAAAGGTAGTTTGTTCTCCACGTGACCTCAACTGTTGTATGTTTACTAAAGGACGGTTTTCAGCAAACATGTCGCAGGGCTTATGAACTCATGTACAGAACAACATTATATAAATGCTATAAATAATATACAGCTCAAACACTTCGAGGTCGCCTGTAGAATGTTCGTTTGCAGATTTATGTGATAGATCTGAGATAAATAATTACTTAATTCGAATTTAAAATTATGACATTCCCTCTATGTACTATTCTTACGGAGACCAAAGCTATAAAACGTTAGGCGCTCCGCTGACGAGGCAACTGAAAACCAACTAAAACCGGCTGTTTTCTCTGTCTTGATTGGTCAAAAAGCTTGTTTAACCATAGAAGAAGAACAATCAGCTGACAGCTGGCAAATAGCAACGGCCGCCCAGGGTAATCAGCAGTGACAGTCGATGGTCAGTCGCGATTCACCGCTTGCGTTACCATTGACAACGGGGTTTTGTGTGACGGTGAAGTGTGCGTGCCATCACATTGTCATACAAAGACAGTTGGCAGTTGAGAGTTTTCAGTTGCCTCAGTGGGCGGAGGAGCGTTAATGTTTCATTCAAAGACAATCAAACCAACTCTCCTAGGCAGAAAAATTCTAAAATAAAGCTAAAACCCTCATCTCATCGTGATCATAGATATTCTTCGCCATCCAAGTAATTCTAGATAGGTACCTACCATTCGTGAAGTAATATTTTTTGTTATTTTTATAGAAAGACAAACATTCCCCGGTTACGGATATCCTGACATATCCATAATATTTGAAAATCTCCCACTACCATAAGACTAAATGCAAATGTTGCTTGGGTTGTGAAGGGGATATGGGTGTTGCGGATGCGGATCAATCAAGTACTTACTTAAATAGTTACTTACAAGTTTATTTTACAATTGTTGACCACACAAAATCATATTTATTAAAGAGACTGCCGAGGAATTACACTCACGACGCCTGGGTTGTAACCAACTCAGCCACTGTCTGGTCAAATAATAGTCCAGTCAATAGTAGTTGAACTATTATCAGATGAACAAACACCAACATAGTAACGATAATTTTTCTTTATTAATTAATTACTACATTGAATGTGTTTGCAATTTTGTAGTGTAAATATTGTTGATTTATCATATATTAATATTTGTAGCTTATGTATTAATGAAATTGCTCGTTCTTTTTTACTAAAAAAAACTTATTACACAGCGCCTTTGAGGTGATTTTTCACAAAAAAGGCGTTATACAAATCATCTAAATAATATTTATTATTCGAATGCCTTTTCGAGTTGCTCTGACCCACAATGGAAAATTATCAGAAGAGGTTTTTGTTTTCAATAGCTCCAGACAGAAAGACCTGAGGAAAATAATTCCCCTAAGTCTACGTCATCTTTGGAAATGGTGTGTTTTTTTTATTTTTTTTTTTTATAGAGAAACCTCACAAGAGTCCCAACTGCTCCCTTCTGGAGCCAGTGAGACTATGGCATCCCCAATTGGAGTATGTTGTGAGGCTGAAGGTAAGTGGGGAAGGGAAGGAGATGGGGAAGAGGAAGGTGGGAAAGTACCTGGCTATTCAGATCTAGTCACTAAACACGGCTAGAGCCATTATTAAGCAACGTTTCAATTCTGAATGGTGGTCTTACACCAGGGCGATACTGAGAGTATCTTCCACTCTGTACTTTTAAAAGAAAGGAAGCAAGAGTGCGGTGCAAGGCGATGAGGCAAGAGTCCTGCCGGAAAGGCCAAATGTTCTCTCTCAACCAGTCTCTCCCGATCCGGCCCGCAACGCAGTAAATTGGCAGATTTGCTGCCAACACCTAGAAAAACCATGAACCCGGCACTCCTGCTAAGTCATCAAACGTAGCGAATGATTTGGGAAGACCTACAGCAGATGTGTGGGTTATCCAATAAATTCTTACCGGAGCGGCGGTATAGATACGCGCCTCTTAATTTGATAGTTCAAAGTCAAATAATAATCCATCACTCACTTCGATAACCACTGAAACGACAGAGCAATTTTTAAACTTTTTTCTCGGATTGCTAAAGAAAATTTTTCCGCCCACATTAAAAAAATCATACCTCCGAATTTGAATATGGAGATACACAAACTGATTATAGTTCTATATAGCCAATGAATTCACCTATCTTTTTGCTAATATCATATATATTTGTGGGATTTATAAAAAAATATATTATAATATCTTTAACTTTAAAACATTTTAAAGAATCTAGATAATATTTGCCATATTATGGCAACAAAGCAATCCGTGGTTATGGAAATAGTGCCATATTGTGGCAAAAAGCGTTCGAGTAGAAAAATATAAAATTAAAAATATTTATAAAAAAATTGTTGGAGGAAGGCAAGCCTACATTTAAAATCAATTATATATTTTTAGTGTCACCGATATTCGTCAAAAGCGATAAAATGGGAGTGAGGATATTAGGGGATGCTAGAAGCCTAATGACGTGATTTTTTATGGGTTGATAAGTGTGCTTTTTCCGAAAAGTTTCATTAGTTATCTAAAATACAGACTTCAGAACAGACTCTGTGCCTCGACTAGGCAGAGATTTTTTTTATCGCCGTTACTCGGTCGTAAAAACTCCCCCACGATGGGGTGTCAATGTTGATTAGGAAAGGGAAATTTTGTGATATTTTAAAATGGGCGTATATTTTAACATCGTTAATAGAGCTTCGAAAAGTGTGATCGACGAGTGTTCCAATCACTGAAAAGATAAAATTGATATGTTGTGGGTGTGTCTCTATTTCCTAAATACCCGTAGCTTTATTGGCGAAAATAGATGTTTATTTATAAAGCTAATGAACTAATTCAAAGAATGCCTTACGCCTTACATCATTAAATTGTGTTTTTTTTTATAAATGATATTTTCCATTCTTTTAACAAGTAATATTATTAATTGTAATTTTTTATTTTATTTATTTTAGGGAAATCAACAGTTCACTAAAAAGGTTGGTTGATATATATGCAATTTATTTAACTGAGTAACCAATTATAGATTTCCTCATTGTGCAAATACATTGTATTTAACAAAACAGTATATTTAACAATTAACAGGAATTACATTTATATATGTATTCACAAATTTCGACTACCCTAAGTGTGCTACTCGAAAAGCATGTAAAAAAACTGTGTAAAAAAAACTTATCACGAATAAAAAAAATAAAAATAAATTTCCTTTCTGCTGAAATTTCCGAAAATTTTTCAAATATCAAATTCCTTTCCTAGGTACCTAACACAGTCAATCGATAAAGGATTTATCAATAATGTCGGTAACTTGTAATCGTTGTCAGCATGACTGCAGAAATTAGTAACACTTCGTTGTTGAATTGTTGATTGTTCGTTAACGACGTTCGTTAACGACGTTCGTTAACGAGCAGTCGTGCTCGGGAGCGGTGACAAGTTACCGACCTTATCGATAAAACCTATGTTGATTGACCGTATTATATACCCTCAGCACATCAAAATTATAAAGGTCTTTTGTAAATTGACGTCAATCAGTTATTTTATCGAATCGGAATAGATCCCACTAGGAATTAGAGGTTTTGTGGTTTAGGTTTAAAAATCAAACGTGAATTAGAACGGAGTATTTGTAATATTTGTTATCAAATTATTTGATGCTATTATCATTATTAACTCGCCGATTACGTTGTACTTTTACCCCTCCCCTGTCCCGACCTTGGGGAACTAAATATAGTAAATATTCATAATTTACGATCCAATAAAGATATAAAATTTAACGATAAGTAGGTCCCTAATAAGAACCCTTCAAGACGATAAAGTTGTCACAAAAGGGTTGTGCTCCAATAATAATAATAGTATATCCCATCATTTCTGGAATGATTGTCATAAATTTGGTGAAATAAAACTGTTTGATATCCAATATTTCTCCGGTAATAAAAACACAGATTTTTTTATTTACGGCCCAGTGGGGCAATGCATAAATAATAATATTATGTACGACAAAGATACACATAGGTACTATAAAAATAACTATCTACTTAATATCGTGATAATATTAGCCTAGTGAGAAGTATTATCTTCATTTTAATATGTATATTATAGTTTTAATTATCAACACTACATATTTTAATGTATTATCTTCTAGACTTGTACTGGATTATTATTATCTTAAATTCTCTGGGCATTTTTTTCTAGTAGGTCTCCATTACAATAATACATTGTGCACCATGTTCTTATCGCGTAATATTTAGTATCCATCAGTTTTACAAATAAAATATCTCTTTTTATTCTTCATTATAAGCTCCTGCTAAACTGGCAAAGAAAATTGTCAGTAGGTCAATTTGATAATATTAATTATAACACTAAAGCTTAAGAAACCACAATATAGAAAATTGAAGAATAACATAATCAAGTGACTACACTACAAAACAACGGTATAATATATACTATAACAAGCTTCTGCCCGCGACTTCGTCTGCGTAGGATTAGTACTTCGAGTAATCTATTTTCTTTTCCTAGGTCCCATCTACGTTTATACCAAAATTAACCTATTTATTTAAAATATGTATAATTCTTGATTCGATTCAAAGTATTAGGCGAGTACTTCAAATAAATTCGGTAATTTAAATATTTTCCAAAATAGAATTTTGATTTAACAATCATTGTTTTGCAAAATGTCATTCCCAAATTTTGTCGAAAATTTTTTCTATTAAACAATAATAATTATTTTCAATATATTGAAAATAAATAGCTAGCTTCATAAATTATAGCCTATATGTTATTCTGATGTATTAACTATATTATTGTAAAGTTTCATTAAAAACCGTTCATTAAATTTCGATTTATAGAGGAACAAACATACATACATCCATACAAACTTTCACATTTATAATATTAGTAAGATAAGATAGTAAGATTAGTAAGATATACTCGTTGGTATAAATACACTCATAGACACATAACATACTTAAAAAACACGTACAGGCATATTTATACATAAGATTACATGCATGTAATCAATCAGTGGATACTATGTATTGAGAAACAATATCAATTAAAAAAAATCTTGATATATTAACAGTTTTTTAAACATATTTTGAGTTCAGTGGCGATTTGATAATAAGAAACTATACAAAGTGTAACAAATTATCACCGATTGATATAGTTACCGGTTCTGAACAAAAATAAACAAATAAAATGTGTTTCTTTAATATTTGCAAATTTTCTTTGTGGCATCATTTAATCAAATAAAACAAATTACTTCGTGTAAACCACTAATCACATGTTATTATCCTGACGAAGAAACCGTCTGTTTTGAAACATGTAGATATTATAACATGTGATTAGTGGTTTACACAAAGTAATTAACAATAACGTAGTAACAAATTACTTTGTGTAAACCACTAATCACATGTTATTATCCTGACGAAGAAACCGTCGGTTTTGAAGCATGTAGATATTATAACATGTGATTAGTGGTTTACACAAAGTAATTTGTTACTACGTTATTGTTAATTACTTTGTGTAAACCACTAATCACATGTAATTATCCTGACGAAGAAACCGTCGGTTTTGAAACATGTACATATAATAACATGTGATTAGTGGTTTACACAATGTAATTTGTTTTATTTAAATAAAATGTAATTTAAAATAAACAGGTATCGTTTTTTTACGGTGTGGAGAACTACGATTTCAGGCGAGTGTAAGTGAGACAGAACGCTGGGGAGTTGGGCTAAATGGAATTTAGCTTTATCTAAATTTAGTTCAATTCAAATTTGTGTGGAAGGCACTTCTTGTGTTATATTATCTCGCGTCACAATGTTCGTCCAAGGTAAACTCCGAAACTACTTAACCGATTTTTATGAAATTCGGCTTACTGTGTGTAATTTGATCCAACTTAAAAGATAGGATAGTTTTTATCTCGATTATTGGCCTCAGTATTTATTATTGCGAATTAAATGTTTGTTATGAGACAATGATTTGAAATTATTTGTAAGTTCCATAAGTTTCTGACAGATGGCGGTGTGAGTTAATTTATTGACACAAACTTAGTTATCTAGGTTAGGTAACCATCCAGTAGATGGCATTGTTAGCCACGTGTCAACGACGGGTCAACTAGTTTATTATATATTTCAGGCTAATCATTAACGAATTCGGTTCCATTCGTTCTTTCCCATATTGGTCTAAGTGTTAAATTTGTTGTAAATATACATAACATAGTTATGAGATAACATAGCATAGTTACATAAGTAAAGTAGCATAATTACATAACATAGTTATCATAAATATACATAACATAGCCCTGATAACAGAGTTAATTCCCAGCAGGTACTTGCCCAGCCATTTCAAACAAATATAAATTTGAAGGTAACAATAATCCCAATACAAAATTACTGTGAACATTTCAATTCCTAGAATTTAACGAATGCAAATAAAGCTATGTACGTATGCATAAATATACTTGATGTTAATTTTTGAGATATATTTCGATATTATTTCAGCGTACGTATTTTGTTCCTAATCTGCTTCTCTCCTGTGTATCATTGTAAACTTATGTATCACTTGAATGTAAAAGCCTTTTATGGCGTTTAAATAAATAAATAAATAAAGGAGTAATCTAGTATCATAGGAATTTTCAATAATTTTGAGTTCATCGCATCGATAAAGCACCCCTTATCAGCTCAACTTAGCTCGTTTAAGAGTCTTTACCAAGGTAAAACTTTTAAAATGAGTTTCTATTAGGTCCTTATACATGAAATTGGCGTTTTGCCGTACTGGCAACTTTGATCTCAAATATCTTCTCTTTGGTTAGGAATTCCAAATTCAAATTTATACAGCTATTTACTCATGTATTTTTTTTTCGAAAATTATAATTCATTTGTTTTTTCCTTAATTGTTTTTTTTCTTTACGTCACCAAACGCTCACAATTAACTTTTTTGGAGTCAATTTTCGCTTGGGGCATGGTTTGGCTGGTTCGGCAGGGTTCAGCCATTGCGATGAGCGCTTCCGATTATCGTACAGGATCCACTTTTCATCACAGGTAATGAATGATTCGATTTAATCGAATCTTCATTATTGTGCCGGTTGAGTAATGCAACGCAGCAGTCAACGCGCGTTTGTTGATTTGCTTCACTCAATTCGTGAGGTACACACCTTTCAAGCTTTTTCACCTTCCCAATTTGCTTCATGTTCTCCGGCCGTCCACGGGGCTTGTTCTGCAGGTCGAAATTTCCAGAACGAAAACGTTGGAACCAAAAACGCATTGTGTTTTCTTTTGCGGCACCGTCGCCATACACATCATTAATCCTTTGAGCCGTTTCTGCTAACTGGTGCCACGGTGGAACTCGTACTCGTAAATTACGCGATATTTCAGGTTTTCCATTTTGTAAACTAAGTGACGCAAAGAAAAAAAAACAATTAAGGAGAAAACAAATGAATTATAATTATCGAAACACAAATACATGAGTAAATAGCTGTATAAATTTGAATTTGGAATTCCTAACCAAAGAGAAGATATTTGAGATCAAAGTTGCCAGTACGGCAAAACGCCAAATTCATATGTAAGGACCTAATATATAAGATTTATCCACCAGGAATCAATTCATTCTAGAACTGGAGTACAAAATTTTAACGCCACAACTGAAGCGTTTCATGAATAAACTAGGTAGCTTACGTGATAAACCGAGAATAATAGGCTTATTGACAAAATTGACATACATGTTCATAGCCCAATAAGGGTATTGTGTACATTGTACATTCGGGGCTAACGGGTGTGGTCCTATATAGCTAATTCGAAACATTTGAAATGTCGTAACACGATAATAAGGAACTCCGGTGAAAAATACTATGGCTTAAAAAATATATATTCATATAGATCAACAAGCGTTGTTTCTGAATACATAAATTTTATTTACATTATTATACGTAAAATTTATGAATTGTCATGTAAAAACGATAAATCACAATCACATTAAAATACACATTTTGGTTATCACTACTGAATCTGTTATTTCTGACACTACTCACGGTTTGTAATGCAGGTTTTTGAGTACGAATATTATTTTATCAAGTGGGGTAATGGCGGAATCAGACAGTTCACTCGAGTGAAGGTTTACGCCATGTTTTTTCGGCCGAATGTTCCATCTTCGTTTCATTCCATGTTCCGACGGCGCTATTTTATTTTTTTATTTTTATTTTATTTATTTGCGTTATAAACAGTCTATACATTTATATATGACAGTGAATAATATGTTTATGTCATTGACCAATAAAATAACGACATTTAAATATAGGACCATAATAAAAAAAAATATGCAACAATATACCTAATACAAACAATTCTGATTAAGTGCATGTTCAATTTACAAAGTGATACATAAAATATATAGAAATAAGCATTCACTCGTCCATTCCCACTACAGCGTCGCCGAGCGAGGTCAGGCGCGCTGGAATTTTAAGGAAAAACATGTCAGATGCATCGATTTTTACGCAATTTGGTTGACACAATTAAATAAAAATAAATTAAAAAAAACGGTATTGTTTCGTCTTATAAACCTTTTCATTTTTTATGACATAATAACACAATTTGATTTTACTTTTTTTATTACGAATATTTACCTTCAAATTAATAATCTTACATATATTAAAAAAAATATAACACATGGATAATAAGGGAGACCCAACAATTTCTATGAGACGTGTTCCCAAAAGCAAACACATTAGCCGAACGAATACAATTTTGACGTTTTACGTGCGACGTGATAGCGACCTTCCAGTACAGGACACGAAACGAACTGATAGAGAGTTCACTCCGTGTTCAGACGTTTCACTTTGCTCTCTTCCGCGCGCGAGTGAAGGATGCCGAGTGAAAATATCCAACATTGTTGGACCGGTTCACTTGAAGATTTCATTCGGCAGTATTCGGCACTTTCGTTTCATTTCATGTTCAAACGTGTCATTCCGAGTAAAATAGGCCGAATGAAATACAGAAATGAACGATTAGTGAACCGTCTGATTCAGCCATAAGGGATGTATTTTTGCACTTTGGTACAATGCAATAACAATAGTGATAAGATGCTGAAATTTTACTTAGTGTTCTTCAATATTAAAAGCGGTTAAAGTTAAGAATAAAAAAACTTATTGCATGACGCAGCCATTAAAAATACAGTGAAATAAAACATACATATACTCCTTGTGACTGGTTACGTTATTCCGACAAACCACAGATTTAGTGCTATGTAGCTTTACGAAAAAATAAAACTTTAACAATTATTTTAACTTTTAAAACTAACTATAACAATTAAAAAAATATACTGGCATTTAAGCTAGAAGATTGATAACAAAAAATAAATAAAAAGTTTCTTATTTTCATTTGGTGAATAAAAAGTTTCTTATTTTCATTTGGTGAACCATATTAAAATTACCTACATATTTTTACCTATAGATTTCCCCTGGAATTTGAACATCCAACAATTTGAACAATAAGAATTTTTCATTATAATTGGTACATATTTAAGATTAGGCTCGTCAAGATACTCATTTGTTAGACTTGAGATATTTTCCAATTGCGTTTTCTGACAGACAGTTTGAACGTCGTGTCTCAAATTATAAGATAAATCGTACAATTAGGCTCTGACTATGAAACTGGTTGATTTTTAATTAATCTTCCTTTTTGGGAGCGGTTTGATTACAACCGAGAATTTAATATGCGCATACCAATGGTTGAATCGTTACTTGTTTTTATTTTCGGTAAGGGTAGGTACCTATTATTATGATTACGAAAAATTCCACCTTCTAAGGGAATGTTCTAAGGATAAGTCTGTTTAAAGTAACTTATTTGTAGACTCTGAGGGAAAAAATAAAGGACTGTAAACCGGGGCAACTTATGGGGAAACATTGCAAAAATATGGACTAATAATTATGACTCAGGACATTCCCTCTTATCAATGGGATATAAGAAAATAGTAATGCAAAGTTACCCCGTCGTGGAAGTTAATATTAAAAAAATTTAAGCACTATTTACTTATTTGTAGAACAACTCAGAAAAACAACATGTTAATTATTATATCTTTATATATAAAAATCTCCCGTCACGGTGTTTATTCGAAATAAATTCCGAAACTACTTCAACGATTTTGATGAAATTTGGCTTACTGTGTGTAATTTTAAGGATTTTTAATTTTAACAACTTAAAGGATAGGATAGTTTTTATCTCTATTATTGCCCTAAATATTTATTAATGCGAATTAAATGTTTGTTATAGGACAATGCTTTGTAATTATTTGTAAGTTCCATAAGTGTCTAACAGATAGCGGTGTGAGTTAATTTATTGACTTTGTTGTGTTTCGTTAGCCACAGCAACGCGTGGCCAGGTCAGCTAGTTATACTATATATTTTGTATTATCATTAAAACACCAAGAGATATTGTTAACACCTCATAATATTCGACTATTAAATTTCAGTAAAAATCAAATTAGTGAAAAATTACAAAACAGTGATGCAAAGGTTTAAATTGATAAAAAAAATATATACCGAGAACTGGTATGGCGCAATAAGAGTCAATATACTGCAATTAACATAATGTATTATCTCGATAACAGGTGCTAACTCTTTGGAACTGCACTCGTACCAGTAACGTAAGTTTCGAAGCCACGATTTGCAACGTCTTCCTTTACCACGTTTTAGGCAAATATATTTTTTAAATATACCTTCTACTTCATAAATCCTACAATTATTATATCCCTTGACGTTTCATGGGTCTGCGCTAGTAGATATTATATTAAACTGAATACATCAACTTTTTCTAACATAACACTTTACTTCTTTTCATTTGTCAAGTCAAGCACTCTTCGTTCAGTCGTTCCTATCTTCTACATAGAAATGCACACCTTTTGATGCCGCAGTTCTTTATTTCTATGTAGATCCTTCGAGGACACTCGACGCCTGAAAGGAAAGCGAGTTTGAATAGCTTCACAAAAAAACTATTGAGGATCCAAACCGTACGGAGAAGTTTCATCCGCTCGCCGAGGGAATAGAAACCAAAAGAAAACGTCCTCCGATGCGAGAAAAAGTTTGATGGGGGATTTCTAATTCATTTATCTTTGCTTACTTTTAGCCGGCATTGGAAACTTGGTAGGAACACTCAGACGGAGATAATAAGTTGGAATTCGAGAATGATTTATTAAATTTGAAGCATTCGTTTGTAATACATTTCAGAAATGTAACGGGAGTTTCAATAAGAGCGCAATATTTCAAGGTTCAATAAAACGTGGTTTTCTCTAGCAAAGTATTTATTGAGTTTGAATGTACACATTTATTGAGTTATAATGTACACGTCTATTGAGTTATAAAGTACACATTTATTGAGTTAAAATGTACACATTTATTGAGCTTTAATTTACACATCTATTGAGTTATAATGTACACATCTATTGAGTTACAATATACACAGCAATTGAGTTATAATGTACACATTTATTGAGTTTTAATGTACATATTTATTGAGTTAAAATACACATGTATTGAGTTATAATGTACACATTTATTGACTTATAATGTACACACCAATTGAGTTATAATGTACACATTTATTGAGTTATAATTTACATGTTTATTGAGATATAATGAATACACATTTGGGAATTATGTATTAAACAACACATCTGGTAAAATGTCCGCCACGGCTTCGCTGGATCGCGTTTTAAATGCATTGCTTTCTGATGAATTATCGTGGATTTTCTGAGCCCCAAATGGGGCGGTTTTGCTCATTGACGAAGCCATCAAGATGAAAATGGGCGTCATCACTGAAAATTATTTTGTCTGCAAAATCGGCAATTACTTCTTGTTGCTCAAGGATCCAATTGGTGAACTCTATTCGCTGCGCGTACTCTGTTGGCAGTTTTAAAGTTTTCGAGTCAATTGGGCTTCGAGTTGCAAGTCTTTAGTGAGAATACAAAGAAGAGTGGCTTTTGTAATGTCTAATTCTTGTGCACGATGACGAGTCAACGTCCCTGGACTCCTGGCTACACTCTCGCGAACTGCCGTGATATTTTGTAGTTGTTGTGAACGACCTCTGCGAGTAACAATTATTAAAAGCAATATTTATCAGCCTGAAACACTCATCCACATTGAAAAAAACTTCCAAGAAAAGATACATGCCGCCGACGGGACCTTCTGAAAAATGTAGACATGATATGTCTCGACACCACCTAGTGGGAAATTTTGCTCTTACAATGCCTTTCTCGTATTTTTTTAAATTATTTAAAATACATATACATAACAGATTTATAAAATAAATACAGTTGGTTCTTAAAAGCAATTTGCAAATAGATTTTTTATTTTAACAAACTACTCAACTCAATGGAGAAAACATTTCTCGTGTTTGAATATAAAAATACAGTTGGTTGTTTACTAGGAAAAAAATGTAATAAGCGCTAGTTGTTGAATGAAACACTAGTATATATTGAATCATTTGGCGGGTAAGAGGTAAGCCGCCGTAGGTTAGTGGATTAGAGCACCTGACTGGACATCAGAAGGACACGGGCTCACGTCCCGTCGGCGGCAAATCTCGGAAGATTTTTTCAATTTGAATGAGTGTTTCAGGCTGATATTGATTGTTACCCTTTATGCTATGCATAAAAATCTTGTCTTAAACATTAGTTTATCAATTAAGAATGACCTATACGAAATTGTATTTCACACAACTAACCGAACCCGATCTTTCGAATTTATCGATTATTCTTTTCACAGTAGATGATTAGTAAGATTATTTCGACAGAATTTGGTTCGCACTTGACGAATCTTGATAATCAAACTTTCACCATCTTGACAATAATGTTTAAAAATCAGGACGCGTTGTTCTATCGTGTAATGCTCCATGTTTACTAATATCCATCTGTCTCCTGTCGATCTGCAAAACATAATCATATGACATCATGACTCCCAAACTGGTGCGCAATTCAAATCTTGCGCTCCTATTAAAACACCTTTTTTTATAGGTTACATGGAGCGTTAAATATAAAATGTACTAATAATATTTATATAATATGTGCCTAGGTACTCTCGGTCCTCCCAAATGTGGGAAGTATGTTTACGAGAGAAGATATTGATAGAAGGGTAAGTGCGGGAAATTCCAATAATTGGACTGAACGCAATTGGCGCTCACAAAAAAATGCCCAAGAAGCGAAGCAAGCAGTCTACAGTGGAGTGCTGGTTACAACCCTGATGTATGACAGTGAGGCATGGAACCGACAAAGGAAGAATGAAATTAGAAAGACTGCATGCTATAGAAAGGATATCCATGTATTGCATATTACATTAGAACATATTATGTATGTGTTATGGAACCGAATTTCCAAAGGATGTGCCAAAAATAGCCGGTTCCTCGGGTAATAAAAGATTATCGGCCATTTTTCATTTGAAAAGCTCGTTATGTAATGCGTTATTTTTTTACGAAAACGAGAACCAGCTATGCACTAGCGACCAAAAAGGCTCAAATTGCATCAACCACCGAAAAGGCGTTTTGAATATAATCCGAAGTCCTCTTCTCTTATAAACTCTTTTTCCTATTTCTTTTTCAAAATTCAGTTTTTTTGTAGAACGCCATTTCAGAAAGGTACTTAATAAAACTCTGCTAGACAATATTATTTTTCAGTCTGGAAACATTTTCACCTTCCAACAGCATTAAAAGCCCAAGTAAACAACTCATTAAAATTATGACTCCAGTAATATTCATTTACAAGCCAGTGATTACGATTCACTGCGAGATGTGAGCTGTGTGTCTGCAAAATTATTGTTGGGGAACATAGATAAACTGGGACAAATAAAAAAAATAAAAAATGCTGTTTCTCTGTCGTAAATTCACTTTTACTAATTAAATCAATTTTTATTTTAGGATGATAAATTAATTTTTAGCCTCCAATTCCAACATTTATCGTGCATCACACACTACACACAACATTTGACATTTTTAACTCTGCACTACTCTTTAAAATCACTCTATCTTTTTTAACAATTATAGATACTCAACGAAAGCTAAAACCATTTTATGAACTCTCTTTTAGTATTATGATCGACTCCCTCCCATCCTACCCCCTCCGTATTCCCATTTAAACAATTTGTTAAGTATTTTTTTTTCTTAGTATGTAATTATCATCTTTCAAATCACTTAATTCACTTATGTATTATAATACCCAAGTGTAAACTTTTAACGGTACAATTAATGTAATTTAGACGTAATTATGCTTTATTTTTTAAGTAAAACTTATGGTTTCCCAAATAAAATAAAATAATGCCGCGGTTGTTACCGAGGGTGATGATAAAAAATAGATTATTAGGTGTAATGTAATAACAGTATGTATGTAGCATTTTTGGCACAGTCCAATGCCAAAAACTCTGGGTGACATACCTAATTTTTGTAATGAACATCCTGATAATATATAAGTTCCTTCTGCTTTTCTTATTATAAGCAGACAATGTTCTTGTGTAATGATGGAGGAATGAAAATTTAAACAAAAAAACCTTATGCTTTCGGTGTTTCATACATTGTAAGGTTTTCTCTCTCTCTGGTTTCAATCCTGGGATTGGTTTGCAGCAATTTCTTCTATTCTTCTCTTCCATTCTTTCCTGTCTTGTGCGGCTCTTTTGAAGTCTGCATATGATGAGCAGCGCATGTCCACCAGCAGGTCCTCCAGGTACTCTCGGCGTGGGCGTCCATTAGAGTTTGTCCCCTCGGTCATACCCTTTATTATGGCATGCAAGAGGCCTTCTTGTCGTATCATATTATATGGCCGATCCATCTTGCACGCCTTTCGAACAAGGTCATGTGCAGGTGCCTTCCTCCTTCGATTCTTTGGCGAACCTCCTCATTTGTAATGTGGTCTCTCCAGGAAATTCTTTTATTTACCGTATATTCGGCGATTAGCACCGTTTCGAAAATCGACTGTTATTCCTAATGGCTGATATCAATTTAATCAAAAGGTGAAACGGTCCGAGAACCGGTGTTCAATTACAATTTTTAAATATCAATATGATCGACTGCCAATCAATATAACGAAGTTTGAAACATTTTCGTTGTTTGTTTTTGGGGTGTTATCCGGCAGATCCGGCAGATCTGCCGGATCTGCCCTGATGATGGACACTGCAACGCTGTCCGAAACGTCGGCTAAAGAAGGAGGTAGCGCAACACGGCATAACACCCCAAAAACAAACATCGAAAATGCTTTTGGCCGTGAAAATCTAAAAACCTATCCAAGTTTGAAACAATCCTCTCTAGAGTTAAAAGTTGTCAAATATTTGAAATAAATAATACGTAATATATATAAATCAAATATTTAGTTTTCTCTTCAATTTTCAGTTGTTAAAAAGATGTCGTTGAAATAAAAAAAAACTGTATAAAGAGTGAAAGATACTCTCAGTATCGCAATGGTATTATTCGGAATTGAAACGTGACTTGAAATGGGTTTAGCCATGTTCGGTGACCAATTTTGAACAGCCAGGTACTTACCCTCTGTTCTCCCACCCGTCACCCTCTCCTTCCCACTACCTACAGCCTCAGCACATACCCCGATTTGGGATGACATAGTCCTACTGGCTTTAGACGGTTAGGAGCAATTAGGACTCTTGCACGGTATTCACATAAAAATAAATTAATTTAAAATGCGCCGTTAGATACCTACATATTATATTTTGTAAAGAAATTGAACCTTGTCAATGTTCGTATTATATTCCTACGTACTTGCATTTGACAGTAGGAAGCTTTATTGAAAAGGTCAGACAACGCTTACGTATAAACAGTCCTGGAATTGATAATTTTCAAATGAAAAGTGTTTTCATCCCCAGGGATGACAGGAAAAATATCCCAAAGGGGTGATGCTGAAAACTGAACATCTGTCGCTGACACCGAGTTCCTGACCAAAGTAGAAAAATACTGCGTCACGTAATCGATTTTGCCCCTTTTTATTTTCAAAATTTTCCATGCATAAAGTTTTATCGGTTTTTTTTTGTCATAAACACTATTGTTCCGGGGACAGGTTTTACATCATGGGTGGCCAACCTTTTCAGCAGCCGGGCCAGATTTTAGAAATGAGATTTCCTACCGGGCCGTACAACAAAATTTCTTTTATTATTCAAAACAAACAAGAAATATATTGTTTTTTTAAAGATACTTACAAAAATGAGAATCAAACATATTTATTAGAATTGAGTTAAAAACGAATAACAAAATAATAAATAAAATATAATACATTTTAGTGAGTCGTCTGATTTTGTTTGTCAGAACTAAGTGCATCAATGTTGATAACGATTAATGTTGTTGCTACACACAGTTTCCCAAATGCTCATCAATGATTATTGTTCTTATTTGAGATTTAATATGCTTCATTCGACCAAAAAGCTGTTCACACGTGTACGAGTGAAAGTGTTTCTCAATGTGTATTTAAAAATCAGTTTAAAGTTGTAATTGTATGTTTAACACGAATATACCAAAGAAGAAATTGTCACGATAGTTGTGAATCAATGTACTGAGACACTTCCATATATGAGATATGGAACTACGCACGTTGGAATGTTATTTTGGTGGTTTTATTTACACTAAAATAAAAATATGTGTGCATATGCTCCGCGGGCCACAAGTACACACCCAGCGGGCCGCATGCGGCCCGCGGGCCGCGGTTTGGCCACCCTTGTTTTACATACAAAAGCTCTTTGCTAGTTCCCATGTTACCCGTTTTGTTAGTGAATTTAAAATTAAGCAATATATTTTCCATTTGCGTGGGTACGTAGCATGATTTTAAAAAGTTATCACATAGTATTGTTTTCAAATCCAGATAAGCGATATTGTACATACCCCCTAGAAATATATGTACCTATTATTATTTTATTCCTCATTTGAAATATACGTCCATATGTGTTACCTGCACGGAGAAAAATGTTATTCTAAAATACGATAATTTTATTCGTAAAAACGGTTAAAAACGGGACTGAATTTCTTACGAACAAATTAACATGGTTTCAATGTTTATTGGCGGAAACATATAAGAATAATTTGTTGGTATACATAATTTCGTACGTATACCAACAAATTATTCTTACATTTTCCCGCTAATGAACATTGAAACACTGTTAATTTGTTTGTAAGAACTTCATTCCAGTTTTTACGAATAAAATTAGGTATCGTATTTTAGAATTAAAAATTTCTCTGTGTTGCAACCTGTTATTTAATTATTTTTTAATTGATAAACTAATGTTTAAGACTAATGTTTAAGATTTTATGCACAGCACAAAGGGTAACAATTATTATAAGCAATAATTATTAGTCTGAAATACTTATCAATATTGAAAAAACCTCCAGAGAAAAGATACATGCCGCCGACGGGACTCGAACCCGCGTCCCTCTGATTGCCGGTCAGGAGCTCTATCCACTAAGCTACGGCGGCTTATCTCTTACCCGCCAAATGATCCAATATATACTAGTGTTTCATTCAACAATTACCGCTTATTACATTTTTTCCACCTGCACACAACCAACTTTATTTTTACATGAGAAAGGCATTGTAAGTGCAAAGTGGATGAATTCAACTCAACACCTCCTTTGAAATGTCATTAAATGTCAGGAAAAAAATATATTTAAAATTGGTTAAATAAGTTAGGTTATGGGCTATTTTTCTAAAAAAAACGTAGCTTAATGACTTTTCAAAAAGGTGTTGAGTTGAGTTGATTCTGAGTTATCATGGAACCCTAGTAACATACCTATTTGCAAAATTTCATTTTGTTTTGTTCGTCTTTAAAGCATTAATTAATTTGGCATACTTTAGATCTTCTCAACTCCCAGTGCACTTACTCCAACGGCTTTGATAATTCAACGTGAATTTTCTTGTGTAATTTATTCTTACTTAATTCAGTTTTGTTTTTTCGTAAAATATGAAATAGCACTTACTAAATTTAATATTCATGGAAAGATTGGAAATGTGGTGTTTTATACCAGTAAATTTACTGTTATGGTTATTAAATTTTTAGTTTTAACTTAATGAGTTAAAACTCAAACTGTAATATATATTTTAAGCAAATGTTTAAGATAAACTAATGTTTAAGACGAGATTTTTTATGCATAGCACAAAGGGTAACAATTATTATAAGCAATAATTATTAGCCTTAAACACTCATCCATACTGATAATGTAATGTTGAATGAAACACTAGGTATATATTGAATAATTTGGCGGGTAGGAGATAACCCGCCGTAGCTTAACGGTAGAGTTCCCGACCAGCAATCAGAGGGGTGCGAGTTCGAGTCCCGTCGGCAACATGTATCTTTTCTCGGGAGATTTCTTCAATATGGATGAGGGTTTCAGTCTAACAATTATTGCTTATAATACAATATTATCGAAACTCAGTTAAAAATCTGAAACAGAAAAATCAGAAAAAGATTCGGTCAAATATGGGAATCGAACCCAGGACCTTTGGCTTTTCGGGCCGTGACTCTACCAACTGAGCTAATGTATCCCTATCCGATTCGGTAATATTCAACTGAATCATACTTCGACTGCGAACTACCAACATTATGATACGTTTTTAGATTTTCACGGCCAAAAGCATTTTCGTTGTTTGTTTTTGGGGTGTTATGCCGTGTTGTGCTACCTCCTTCATTAGCCGACGTTTCGGACAGCGTTGCAGTGTCCATCATCAGGGCAGATCCGGCAGATCCGTCGATATCGACGGATCTGCCGGATCTGCCCTGATGATGGACACTGCAACGCTGTCCGAAACGTCGGCTAATGAAGGAGGTAGCACAACACGGCATAACACCCCAAAAACAAACAACGAAAATACCAACATTATCTTCATTTTCTTAACGCACATTTTTAATGGCTGCTATCTTTATTTATTATTGCAAGATTCAACTGGAACTAAATACCATCCAGATAGTGTATTGGATAAATTTATCAATTTTTATTTAATAAGCGACATCTATTGACTTTTCTGCAAGTCTAGGATGAATATTTATTTTGTGGGTGATCGGTCGTTAAGTGGTCGGTCACAAAGTGGGCGGTCGAAATAAGTTTCAGAACCTGTGATCTAAACGGGGTTAGAAAGAGCTAAAAGTTAACCACAAAAGAAATATAAAACCTACAGCTTTATAAAACCAAAGTTTTCAAGCGCGATTTAAAAAAAAAGTAGCTTTGTGAATTTTTTAAAAATTATTTTTACATGAAACTACAAAGAAGTGAGATGAAAATAATGCTTATGATTCATTTTTATAATAAAATATATGTGTGCTTTTAATTTTTTCGTGAACAGTTTTTTGGTTAAAAAAAATTTACATTAAAAAAATATATATTTTTAATATAATATGCCTATATCTACTAGAAAACGCATTTCATCATCTTTCAAACACACTTTTTCGTTTTCGGATTCGTTCAGCAATATTCCATTTATTTGGATTTTATTGCAAAGCGGAAATTATCTGATAAAATATGTTCGAGGCCTGACGGTTTAATATTACTTTGTATCGAGCATATGCTTAGCTAGACGTATTCCCGTCTTCGTCAACACTTTATTGAGTAGCTCGGTCACTTAATATTGTTATGACACGAACTCCCATGCTTTGACTTTTGACCTTTCATTAAAGTGTGGAAAGTTTATATAAATGAAAGTTTATACTGAAATTTTATTGCGAACTAAAAAATGAAAAATGGAAATTTATGACTCGGATCCTTTGTTGTAAACAAAAGACATAATGCACAGAGTTTTAAAGAAATTGGCACCATTAAATTCGTTGCTAAAGATACTGACGCTGGGCAGGTTGAGCTTTCTGAAGCGCGTCGAATGGATAAAGTTTTTTCTATACAAAAATACTTTATACACTTATTTATATGATGTAGGTACTGTAGCAGACAAAGGAGTAATTATTGACCTTATTTTTATACTCAAAGAGCATAAAATTTCAACTGTTGAACGCATGTTATTTATTGCAGCATTCATAAGCGTAACTAGATTTCCCACTCTCCGATACAATGATTTCACACTATGGGAAATCAATACTTGGTGATGGTGACATATTTAATATCAACTTTTGTGGTTTTGTGGATCGTGTAAAATATTTATTCCAACACTAACTATAGGGTGTAGCATATAAGCATATACCTATTTAATAGTCCACGTTCATTCGGAGATGATCGGCACAGCCGAAGATTCCCGAATGAACGCATTGGCAAACAGTCACGGTCGTAAAATCATAAAAATCGGTTCAGCCGTTAACTAACCTGACTTTGTTTTATATATTAAGATTTAACGTGTAAAACAGACACGTGTAAATAAAAAAACCCTAAAAAGGTTGTTTTAACTAGAGCTGTTCTAATGATTAAAAAATGTAATAAAAATTTGTTTAGTGCAAACGTAGTATTACTTTTGCAAGTCGTGATGCACTTGTTCGGATATTATATGAGGGTGTAAGGTATACATGCCTAGTAACAGCGGTTATTATAGTTCGTTTGAAAATAAAACAAATAAAGTAGTGAACTTTCAAAATCAATGTAATTTATAGATCAGCTGACCGAGCGCCGAGAAATAACAATTATTATAAAGGAGTGTGTTTTAACTTGTAAACCTCACAAAAATAATAAATTTATGTACAGAACGTAAGTAATAACATATTTTTTTACAAGTAGGCTGCAATCTTCTACTGACCATATTCGACTTTATGCTGAGCGCTTGTCTTTGCCGTTCGATGCTATCATCATCCATCAGCTTACTGTTGATGAAGTGCCTTAAATACCTTTCTAAATAATATTTTTTCATGACAGTCTAATTAAAATAATCTATGCAAATATCATGAAATAATCTATGCAAATATCATGACGTCAGAGCTCACCATTCGAGGGTTTCAACTGAATTAAATAAGAGCAAGACGACATGGCATTTCATGACATTTAAAAAATGTATCTGTAAGCGACAAAATTTTTAAAAGTTAATACATTGACTGTTCGTAGACAATTCTTACGGCCGCTGTTTCTAACTTTTACATCGATTCATCTGAGGCCGCGATCAGCCAAGCATTTTGTAAGGTAGCGCTCGATTTATGTTGTCCCCAAACATCTTATGTTATCTGGCCTCGCCCACTTTCATAGACAATAAAATGACATCAAAGTAAGAACTTTCGAAGTTAAATTAATATTATAGAGTTAATTGTTGGATTTATTATTAAAACACGTAATTTATTTAAAATATTTTTATCCATAAACTGACATTTTATATTTTTTAAACAAACGTATATAAAATAAAGTGTCAGCTTGACCGTAGGTACTGGACACTTGGCTTGGCGAATATTCGAAAACGACATAGTTTTTCGCATAAATTAACCGTTTTTCGTCTCTGCTCCGCACGCATCCGAACTTCTCAATCCATATGAATTAAAATGATAATTGATAAACGCAATACAACAGAAGTGAAATGAGCGCGAAACTGTGTCTTCTGTCAAAGTGATATTTCATCGACCATACATTGTGTTCGCGGTATTTTTTCTACTCTGTTGACACTTTTAAGAACTAGTCCAAAACTAAGGCGGCCGGAACGAGTTTAATCCGCTAGTCCGGCTTCCTTAGGTTAAGATAAATGCTTACAGACAAGCTGCCAAACCTACAGACAAGCTGCCATTTGACAGCTTTGTGGGACTACCCTTATTTTGTAAAAAATGTATTTTTTGATAAAAAAAAAAAAAAAAAAAAAAAAAAAAGCAATACTTGTGTGTTGGAAAAAGCGTAGTTGTGCACTAATCAAATACTAAGGCAAAATTTTGGCTTAGTAATTGATTAGTAGGATTGGGAACAGCGGCCGTTAGATGTAATGTTGCTATATAAAATCACATTACCGACTGTGCTGAATTATTAAACATAATTGATTTGAAAGTTATCTACACGGCACACACGTTCGAGTAATCTTTTTAAATAAAAACACTGTAAAACAAATTCATACAAAAATGCTTGCTTTATACGACTATGTTCAACATAAGGCCGGTCTCTTGCGACCAATTTCACAAACAATACCTCAAACATTGCCATAAACATGGGGCAGGGCCACAACGTTTGTTGTTTTCCATGGGCCACGGAAAGAAAAAACATTGTGGCCCCGACTTAACTATCCACAAAGTGTGTAAACATTTTCGTCTGAGGAGACGCCGCTATATATTAACATTCTCTCTGATGTGCTATGCTTTGTCTTTGACGTTCGATGCCATCATCATCCATCAACTTACTGTTGATGAAGTACCTTAAATACCTCTCTAAATAATTATTTTTCATGACAGTCTAATTAAAATAATCTATGCAAATATCATAACGTCAGAGCACACCATTCGAGGGTTTCAACTGAATTAAATAAGAGCAAGACGACATGGCATATCATCACATTTTAAAAAATTATCTGGATGCAACAAATTTTTTTAAAGTTAATACATTGAGTGTACGTAGACAATTCTTGAATTCTTAGATGCAATGTTGCTATATAAAATGATAAACAACATTGCTGACTGTTCTGAATTATTAAACAGAATTGATTTGAAAGTATCTACACGGCACACACGTTCGATTAATCTTTTTTAATAAAGACACTGTAAAACAAATTCATATAAAAATTCTTTTTTTATAAGAATACCTCCCGCCTTTTTTCCCTGACGCAAAACTCCATAATATACAATCATTTTTCAATTAACTCGCATGTGCCCTATTGCATTATTTTTGCATATTTTATAACTCCAGAACTCACCAATATAGGAATATTGCTATATAGAAACCTTGATGGGCATGTCCACAACATCTCACCAACTCGCAATCGGATGAATAATAAAGGAAATATCTCTAAAAATGGCAAACGCGCGAACTGTGAAACGTACGAAGTTAAAATAGTCATTAGGTTTTCGGAAATTATCCAATTTTCTGAATTTTTCTTTCCGTAAGAACCTTCTACAAAGTCTTAGAAAACTTAAAAAATATATATGAATGATTTAGGTAAAGTCGTTCTGAAGTTATGGCGCGGTGGCCAAGGGAAACAGGGATTTATTTATATATATATATATATATAGAAGGTGTTCAACATATAATGACATTCTCTCTGATGTAGATATCTTCAATTATAACCAAAATAAATATAAAAACTACATTGAAAATGTATTAAATGACCAAACTGCATTAAATTTAATGCTATATTATGTAATTATGTCCTGTTATAATAACGAAATATTTTTTAGTTGTTGTAAGTATAGTGTTTGATTTTTAGATACATAATAAAATATAGTATAATGAGGAAATCTATAATTTATTTCTCAGTAAGGTGAATTATACGTATAGAAAGGAACCACATTGTAAACTGTTGATTTTTCAAAAATAAAAACGAGCTGTTCAAAATTCATGAAACAGAACTCACCTTCCGTGAGTTTTAACTCTCTCGAATAAAGTCAAAGCGACAATCATCATATCTTTCAAAATAAAAATAAGTTCTGGTGATTTTACGTTGCCAAAGCTTCGGTGCTGATTGCGAGATTTCTCGACTACAGACTAACAGATTTTCTGCTTTGTAGTTAAGATACGATAAAAACCAACACATAATAGAGGAAGATTTTTAATCAATTATTCAAATACTGAATGTATGAACAGAGACTCGCTCCCACTGAACAGAATATCCATAGAAAGTTATATAAATCTATTCCAGAATAAAACATCACTGAAGTCGAATGAATTTACCGGATACCTTTTAACATCTAGACAGGTTATTAACCAGCGGCCGAGAATTGAAACTTCAACTTGCGATCGTGCTCAATATCGACTTTATTTCATTCAAAATTTGCTTTAACATATACATACATTCAAGTAAGCAATAAAAATTCTCAAACGGGTGATGATACTTTTTATAATATCGTGTTCGTCTTGTAAGTATTTTTTGATCATAAGTATTTTTGATTTTTCAATAATGTCTAAGCAAAATCAGTGTGGAAAAAACTTTGTAATATTTAATTATTAAATAAATTGACAAACTGGGGTATTTTCGTCACAAAACACGTTCTCGGATTTTTTAAAAATAATTTTAATTGAACTGAAATCAAAATTCTGAAAAGTGTCTTTGCTAGATTATGTATTGATTTATTTTACTGTATGATTATACTATTTGAAATTTGTATTGTGTTATACAATATTTCGTTTGAAAATTTAACAAATCTGCCAACGACCAAGTAACCTTACTATATTAAAAATAAACAGATAAAATAACAATCTTTCGAAATCAATTTATGTTTTTATGTAAAAGAGTGTGTGAGTGTCAATTTGATTTAAAAATGACTCTAATGAAAGTGTGTACCTTTTCGAGAAAAAAAACCTATATTTGAAAAAGTTGTATGAACTTCCACCGAAGTGGGGTACAATTTACCTCACGTATGGCAGAGGCGGATGTAAAGGTTCAATTTCAGCATAGGATAATGGCAAAATGTATAAATATTTTTGGGAAACTGACTTTCCGACAAACGATAATCGATATCATGTTTGTAATGTTCCTCCCAGAAAGCCTAAAAACGGATAAGAGTAAAAATATAAAATAAAATAAAAACTGTTTAATCAAGTTGTTAGAGCAAAATTAAAACTTACTAATTTGTTCTTGGGTTAAGAAAGTGAAATGTTACAAGTCTGTTATTTATAAATGTTTTTGGTAGATATAATCCTGGAATAAAGAACTTTATTTTTTTATTTATAACAATTGTTCCACTTTTTTCGCTCTCGTCACTTAACTAAGTTGAGTTATGGTTGTTATTGTTTCAATAAGGGGGTTTCTCACCATCCTCCCAATAGCTTATCTACACTAATAACGAATATTTTCGTTGGAGTTTATAATTCAGTACTCGAACCTATGAATAGTGGCTATATATTGGATAAGTTGGCTGAGATTTCTAACAACTGCGAGTATTTTATTTTTATTTTTGATAATATTCGTTATTAAGGTAGATAAGCTATTGGGAGGATGGTGTGAAACCCCCAACACTTCTATAGTATTACACCTTCAGTGCTCGTTCAATTCGCTTCACGAATTATGAAATGTTCGATTTAATAATTCAATAAAGTTTTATAGTTCGTTCCCATTACGATTTTTCAGAATAATAAAATTCTGAGATATTCTTTATTGAATTTTGTATATTTTTCCCTTTGATCTGTTCTTTAGAATTGTAAGGATTATTTAAGTGGGGTGGGAAATTCAAGGGATGAGGTGGATGCCAATTTATCAAGAAGGGGCTGACTTTGAGATTATTTTTTTATTAAATTTGTCGGGAACCGAGCGAGAGATGGTATCAATAATATCTGATGAAGAAGATGTTGGATTAATGATTTCGATTGATTAAATAATATTAAAGACAGACATACCTCACAAGATTGATTTAAGATTTTATTTCAATATGAAGGATGAAAAATTCTTGGTAAAAATAATTATTGATAACACTAATTTGGAAAATGTATTAGTTTTAAATTTACGTAGCTAAACAACACGTTGTATCCCTGAAGATAAAGTCAGATATGTTGGGCTGCGATGCAACACTGTCTTGAAATCCACTCTATTGTTTTACTTCAAATCCTGACACGACCCGAATTAATTCAATTAATTGTCCCTTGACTCTCCCCGGTGTCCCTGGCTTTTATCACCATTCACTTTCACATCACATTCACTCCAGACTTTCATTTTTCCATCCATCTGCTCTAAATATCTAAATATCTTTTTGTCTTAACAAACCGATTGCAATCTTTAGAGCACAGGCGCCGGGTGAGAATGCTATCCTTGTTCTACCGGTATTTCAATGGAAGATGCTCCGAGGAACTAGCGTAATTGATCCCCTCGGCACAGGTGCATAGTCGGGAAACACGCCAAACGCTCGCCCAAAATATGTACATGGTTGACATTTGTCACGTGAGAACGGGTCGTTTTTCGGGGGGGGAATGTAAGAATAATTTGTTGGTATACGTACGAAATTACGTATACCAACAAATTATTCTTACATGTTCCCGCCAATAAACATTGAAACCCTGTTAATTTGTTCGTAACAACTTCAGTCCCGTTTTTAACCGTTTTTTCGAATAAAATTATCGTATTTCAGAATAACATTTTTCTTCGTGTACCCCTCAAGGATTTCATTTCTATCTCAGCAAAGCAAGGAGTTTGTGCCAAAATGCAGTGCAAATTTTAAATGCACAAATAAATATTAAATACAGTAGCGACCTAAACATGCCTCTCCCTTCTTTAATGGAAATATTAAATATTGGAGACATATCCACTGTAAAATGCCCGTGAATTTCTCCTCGATTTGACTTATCCGTTTGATGTCAAGTTCATCGATGGGTAAATCAGAACATACAGACAGAAAAGATTCAGGGTGTATTCAACTGGTTACTTGAAGCAATGTTTACAGCAGCAGAAATCACTTTTGTGCGTACATTTTTTATTCGATCATGTACAGTTATAGCACACCAAATTTAAAATACGATTCGTGGAGAGTGCATCATCTAATCTCGATCGGTTGAAGACGGGTATTATATTATTAACTAGCAGCTTTTCGTTCTGCTTCGCCCAGTTTAAGTGTTGGTGACCTTTTATAAGGCATCACCCTTTTGCAAAACTAACTACTATTAACATAAAACTACAGATTACTTACATTTAATAGATAGAGACATATAAAATAGTAGACATTCTTACATTAAGGCCGTAAATAATGAGAGGAACACTCTTCACCCCAATATAAATATTCTTATTATTGAATGAAAGCGAAAAATGTTTCTTCTCCCATACCATTTATTGGATAACCAACGCCCTGCCATAGATTACCACAAGTGGTTCGCTATGTTTGGTGACTTAGCAGGGGTGCCCAGGTTTATTGGGTGAGGTTTTTCTAGGTCTTGGCGGCACATGAGTTTGCCCACCTACTGCGTGGCGAGCCAGATAGGGAGGTTCTGGTTGATGGTACACATTTTATCTCTCCAACCGGACTCTCTCGACCTATCGCCTTGTAGCGCAATGGGAGGGATGGATTCATACGTCCGTCACTCCTGGACATATTGACCCCCAGATCCCTTTCCACCCTTCATACTTTTTTCCTTAAATATAGTATTATAGATGGCGCCACTCCGTTTGCAAATTGCATGTGAGCGAGTGAGAAGTACGCATATTACGGCAGCAGCTTCGTGGAAAAGGGCACGTTCACGGACGGGTCAGAATGGTTTCCATGCAGAGTGGCATTGGAGATTTACTCGGAGTCGGGTTCCTTAATTTGAACCGTATCGTATTAATATACTTCGATGTATCTTAAATTTGAATGTTTCAATACGGTGTCCTCCCTGATGATTAATACTACTTTTAATGTATAATACGATATTATGATTTGAAGATTGCCTCAATATCACAGAGATTAGAGAAGACAGCAGGTTGGGTGAATTACTTATATTTAAAAAATGATTTTAATTGTAATTTTCTTTGTAATTAATAAAAAATAGCAAAAGTGACACGATTAGGTTGAAATCATAAATTTAGCCGTACTATCGGCCAATTATTAAAATGTTTTTTTAGAAGGTAAACAGAGTGCATAGTACAGTTTTGGCCAAATAAAAATATCGGAATAACTTGTTGTAATAATTTTTTAACGTTTTTTAATAAAATATTTATCATCGAAGAAGAAAATACTAAAACTGTAAATAAGTGTTTACATTTAATTTTCTAACTGTAAACAAATGTAAACAATTATTTACAGTTAGAAAATTACTTGAAGATATTATATAATTGAACTAAAATTCCCTCACCAAACACAAGAGCCTTGTCTCTTTAAGGTGAGGAAAAGCTATTCTTATCCACTATTTACCACTGTATAAAATGTAAAAATTGTGTATTTATTGTAAAAAAAAACATTAAATATTAAATAAATATTAATTAAATTGTGTGATCAACATAAACGACTTGAAATAATAGGTCTCAAAGGCCGAGTTGGGTAATGCGTTTGTCCCGGTAAGACAAGAGATCCTGGGTTTGTTTTCCGGTTATCGTTGCCTTTTTATCTGTCTGTACCTTGTCCTTTTTCATATTTTTAATTAAGATTTATTAGTATTATCTTAATTATCACTCACATTATTTAATAATTATTTTCGTTATACATTACTGTCTAACGAAATCTAATATATATTACTATCTGTTGTTGGAGTTTATTGTTGTAATTAACTGCTTTGTAATTTCTCAGACGTGAATTATGTAAATATGTTTGTACAACATTATTTATACTTCTAATCACTGAGGCTCTGCAAATATGTACCGAGAATAAACTAAATGCTTGGAATTTGCAATTAATACCTAGCTACTGGTTATAGGTATGCATCTTTTTAGATAAGTTCTAGTTGGGTGGCCTAATAAAATCACCCGTATCAAAAATAATAATTAATACCTAAATTCCTTTGAAAAAATGTCTTTTTGCGAAATTTTAAAACTTTTATTATCATCTGATGCTGTTAATCACTTTCTATTCATAAAAAGGTATTTATCACCGCATTTAGACATGAAAACCCGAAAACTTGTTTAACCTGAAATGTTCCATGGTAGCAGTATCAAATATTTTGTCTTCTGAAATTGAATTCTTTAAGCAGAAATTCTGATGATACAACCAATTACACATTGGTCAAAATGGAACCGCTTTAAATATAATTTTAGTGCGGTGCAAGTCGGTAGTGTGTATTTTTGTTTTAAATCAACTTCGCTATGTATTCAACACAAAAATTATACATTATTATTCTTTGTTATATACATACTAGCTGATACCCGCTAATTAATTAAATTCCTCATTTGATTAAATAGACTCCTCTTCCCCTCGCCCGCTCTCCCCTTTCTCGCTAACCACCCCCCCCCCCCTCCCCTCACGCATTCCGCTTCCATCTTCGCCTTCCCCTCCCTCATCCCTCACCCACGAAGCCCCCCTCCTTAATTCCCCAACCGACCCTCCCGCATACCCCTCCCACCAGCCTTTTTTCCCTGCCGCATAACTCCATAAAATACACCCATTTTCCAACAACTCGCGTGACCTATTTAATTTTTTATGCAAATTTCATAATGCCAGAGCTTACCAGTATAGATATAGAAGTATTCACGGGCATAATCACAACAATTCAAAAAAAATTAATAGCATTCGGATGAAATTTTAATCGCAATCGTATGAATAGTATATGAAATAATTTCATAACGCCAGACCTCACTATGCTATAACCATCCCGGGTATGCGCACATCATATTCCCAAAGTTTCATCGCAATCGAATGAACGGTATGACCGCGCATAAGGTACGAACAAACAAACAAACAAACAAACAATAATTTTTAAATTATAGATTATACTATCTGCAGCTCCAAAACTGATTTTTTTCTGTATTTCTATCGTATACTGCTATACGTTTTACCCACCATCTTAACTTCTATGTACCATGTGTAAAACCTATTTATGTTTTATTTGTCATCTAAACACACCTGTATGAACTAAAACATAAAAATGTAAAAAAAATTTTTAAAAACTATACAATACAGATTTAATCATGAAAGAATTACTGGAGTGCTGGTAACATTCCTTATGTATGGCACTGAGGCATGGAACTGGCAGAGGAAGGATTAAAGTAGAATGAATGCTGTTGGAATGAGATCCCTGAGTCGAATGTGTGGTAAAACCATCTACGATCGTGTGAGAAATGTGGAGATTCGCAAAGAATGCAAGGCTGATGTCAGCGTAATGAGTAAGATTACAAAAGGGACCCTCAGAGGGTTAGTTTTTCTCTATCGTTATTGTTAGTAAATTTGAATATAATTGGTATATTTGAACCTCGTTTTGGAGTAAAAGAATGGTCGGTAATCTCAATATCGCTCTGGTAAGAGGTCACTTAGAGTCACTCAGAATCGAAAGGTCGTCGCTTGAAACGGCTTTTATAGTTAAATTTAGTGAACAATCTGCATAACCAGATACTTCCAACCTTCTTCTTCTACTTCTTCCTACCAACTTCCATCTCCTTCCCAACTGCCTTCACCCTCAAAACATTCCACAAATCATAATGCTAAAGTTTCATTGGCTCCAAGCCTTCGACCAAGTATTATTCAATGCTCCAAGCAGATTTTCTTAAATCACATAACCACAAAGTATTGATAATTACCCTATATGAAACCTTCATTAAAATATCATTTAGATTTTTATTTTTACAATTTTTATCGGCAATGAATGGGTTAAAAAAAACTTTAGAAGCCAGACGCTTCGACGCATTTAATATGTCTAACGACCCATTTTTTTTTTAAATTTGGCGTAAAAAATTTCAAAATCGTATGCAAATGTGATATAGATACAACAGTATTCCCGCTTATACCACGAGTTCATAAAGACAGTCAAATAAAAATAACAAATGTTTTGTTATTTCATAACCACTCGAACGCTTTTTGGCAGAATATGGCACTATTTCTTTGCTGCCAAAATATGGCAAATATTCTCTAGATTCTTTAAAATATTTTAAAGTTAACGAATTTATAATATGTGATAATAGACAATAGATAGATGAATTTATTGGCTATATAGAACTACTAGCTTCTTCCCGCGACTTCGTCTGCGCAGGATTAGTACTTCGATTAGCCTATTTTCTTTTCCTAGATCCCATCTATGTTTATACCGAAATTCTTAACCTATTTATTTAAAATATCTATAATTCTTGATTCGATTCAAATTATTAGGAGTACTTGAAATAAATTCACTAATTTAAATATTTTCAAAAATAGAATTTTGATTTAAAAAATCATTGTTTTTCAAAATATCATTCTTGTATTTTGACATATTCTATTAAACAATAAAATTATTATTTGTAATATATGGAAAAAAGCTAGCTTTATAACTTATAGCCTATATGTTATTCTGACGTATGAGCTATATTATTATAAAGTTTCATCAAAATCTGTTAAGCAGTTTTTACGTGAAAGAGTAACAAACATACATACATCCATACAAACATTCGCGTTTATAATATTATAGTAAGATAATCAGTTTGTATGTCTCCATATTCAAATTCGGAGGTATGATTTTTTTAATGTGGGCGGAAAAATTTCCTTGAGCAATCCGAGAATCCTAGTAAATCACGTAACTATTTCTGCACAAATGAAAAGTTCTGTCCGGTCCAAAAGTTTTTTCCACAAAGATCTACAAATCTGCGTCGTCCCTAAAAAAACATGTCTTTTTATAGATCGTTGTTCAAACCACTGAGATTAATTAGAATTTCTTTATAATCCACTATCCGGTATCCTTTTCCCCCGCCACCCATTAGGGGAGCAGAGATTTAGATCGGGTGACACGGGAGGGCGGGAGTGCGGGAGGGCGGGAAGGCGGGTGGAGGTGACTTCCATCTCCATTCAATTAGGAGAGGAAGGTTTTAATTAATTAATGTAAATTCAGTAGTGATAAAGCTGTTTCTCAAACAAATCTTGTATAAAACGCAATCAGACGGTTCTCGTTAGTGGAAATAACTTTTATATCTACAATGAGTTGCTATTATGATGTTTTATTTTGGCAGTAAATACATTTGATTTTTTAAATTGTGTTTTCAAAATCTTTTTTAACATACTTCAGTTTTAATTACTTCGAAAATAAAGCCGTTTTTAAGAAGTTTTAAACCGTTCTTTTTGTCATTTGAACAGCCATAAATATTTGAAAATAGAACCGACGCGAGCGTGACATCCACGTGGTCACTAGGCTGCCGTAATGGCGCGTATTCGCCTTATCTATTAATTGAGAATATAATGGTAAATTTAGGCGATCTGCTCACTGAGGCAACTGAAAACTGTCATCTGTGTATGACAATGTGATGGCCCGCACACTTCACAATCACTCAAAAACCCGTAGTCAATGGTAACGCAAGCAGTGACTCGCGACTCGCACTCCGAATTGCCGTGGCCGGCCGTTGCTAGTTGCCAGCTGCCAGCTGATTGTTCTTCGTCTATGGTTAAACAAGCTTTTGGACCAATCAAGACATAGAAACCAGTTTTAGTTTGGTTTCAGTTGCCTCGTCAGCGGAGCGCCTTACAGAACGAAAGCTCAAGTCGATTCAACTTCGGGTTTCCATTCTATAGAAAAGCGTGCCTGATCTATTTCGTAGATTCTATCGAATGGATCACAGAACAGATCAGATGTGATCCCGATTTAAGCTGTCAAATTACGTAACCAACATCACGTTATATTTTTATACATGAACGTTTATCACTGGGTTTGGGGTCGTAGAAAAGATGCATAAAAAATTATTAACAATTACGTTAAAACTATATAATTTTTACTATATTAATATATTTACTATATTATTAATTTTACATAATACATAATGGATGACTCGAGCCAAAAACACGCATTTGTTTAAAAAAATTACATATTACTTTATAAACTTGTCAATTATTTTTATAAACCTTTTGAAATTTTTTTAATTCATGTGAATTCATTGATACTACTATTTATCTAATGTAAAGGTAACGGCATGATTCAATGATTTCATTACAGAAATGTCAGTAATAAAATATCTTACAATAATGCGACGTTTGTTTTTTCACTTTGAAGAGTTTTTTTTTAAAACCTACCAAAATTCTACGTCTTGGGAACTAGAGGTTGTCCTTTTATTTGGAAAACAATTTTTATGGAAAAATTTTGAGTGTCACTTGGAGAAATTGGTTTTTGGTTAGGGATTGTCCTCATTTTAAATTGCGTGGTATGTTTTAAACTGTGGGCATTCACAACTGGCTCAATAGCAATCAAATAGATGATCTTCTTTATCTTATTAACAACTAAAGTGAAAGCAATTTAGATAGCCGACGCAAAGTGGTAGATGTCATGACAAATCATAACGTGAATATAAGTCTCCCCGTGATAGTTAAATTTTCACTACCCACGAAAATTACCAACCTACTCAGCATTTTCCACAATTATAATGTTTGTTACCATACGATAGACAACAAGTTATGTACTACATAACTTGTTGTCTTTTTAAAGTGATTGACACAAAAATTCCCTTGCGAGTATAGGGTACCTACGCAATTTATTAACCCAAATCTGAATTATAATCCGTAGACTTGTCACATGAACTGTCACATGAACTGTTGTCACATAACTGACTGGAAGCTTGTTAGACTGTTTTGATTGAATTAATTCGTGCACTCAGCGTTTGAAAGTTCAACGTTTCAAAATTTAATTATAGAACCAACATGAATAATATTCCTCTTAAATAAAATAAAAAATATAGCTCTTAAAAAATATATGTTATTCTTTACATTTCCCACGCCCAAACGGTAATTATTTGAAATTCCCTCGATAGATATAAATCCAAAGTATTGACACGTTTTTTTCTGTCATTTTGCAAGTTATGTATGAAAAAATTCACACTGTTTCTTTAAATGCTACTTAAAACCACCCCACGAGATTTTTGAAAATGAGTCGTGTTTTATAAAACATTTTCACAATTTTCGCTTGAATATTTTCGTTTTTAATATTAGCACGCTCCCTTCAACATTCGTATTGTCTTAACCCTTCTTCTTCTTTTTGATCGGGTAAGCGGGGCTTTAAGCGTTGAAAAGGGAGAATATTGATGTGAATACGAATTTTGGAGGGAGCGCTCTAATACTTAAAAAAAAGAAACTATTATAATTAATATGGGTTGACAAAAATATTTAATATGGATCAAATATCTTTCGACAAATGTCTAAAGAAGCCATTGGCCTCACACCCCGCCGTGCCTGCCGGTGTGCAACGCAATGTCGTAAACTCCAACCACGCCTGGGTCGACTGTTTTAAAATTTTATTTTTTTATTAAAAGAATAGTTAATACATATCAACAAACAAGTCCTGCTAAGCCAATTGAATTGGCTTGTCAACGGGTGATTATAGTTTAGTTACATATAGAAAAAAGGACAAATGCCAAATGCCAAATTGTTAATGAAAAAGGCTCTGTAGATATTGAAGCATTAATTTTGTTAATATTTCATCTTGTCAATGATTGTTTATTTATTCCTTTCCAGAGGAGGCCCTGGAGTCTCTGATCGAGGAGGTAGTTCGAGCTGGCAACAGGGGAGTATCCGCCTCGAGAAATGCCTCCGGGGAACCTAACTGGAGCTTCGGGCAATCCATTTTCTTCTCCAGCACCGTGGTCACTACCATAGGTAAGACAATTAGTGTTTTCCAAATCTAATATTACACTTGGTCAATACTTTAATAAAACTAGTAAAAGGGATTCTAATTCAAATTAACGAAAAAGATTGAATTATTTCACTTGGCAACTTATTCGGTGTTGACTGTAATCCAATATTATGGTTTTTCAAGGGACACAATTATGGTAATATAGCTTATTCACTTATTCGGTGTGGACTGTAATTCAATATTATGGTTTTTTAAAATGACACAATTATGGTAATATAGCTTATTCACTTATTCGGTGTGGACTGTAATCCAATATTATCGTTTTTCAAAGTGACACAATTATGGTTATATAGATGAATGGCACATTTAGTAAAAACTTAGTACATAGGTATTAATTTAAAAAAATAATAATAATTTAAATTGCATTTGGCACTTTACACACTTTGGTTCCTTAGAACAGGCAATCTGCCTAGCTAGGAACTAATATCGACCTAAAACAACGTAATAACACTTGTATTCATTTTAAATAAATTCTCTTATTATGTAATATTATTTGTTATTTTGGCTTTAAATGTATCAAATGTAAATAAATAAATAAATAGATTATTCACTTATTCGGTGTTGACTGTAATCCAATATTATGGTTTTTTCAAAGTGACACAATTATGGTTATATAGATTATTCACTTATTCGGTGTGGACTGTAATCCAATATTATGGTTTTTCAAAGTGACCAATTATGGTAATATAGCTTATTCACTTATTCGGTGTTGACTGTAATCCAATATTATGGTTTTTCAAAGTGACACAATTATGGTTATATAGATTATTCACTTATTCGGTATGGACTGTAATCCAATATTATGGTTTTTCAAAGTGACACAATTATGGTAATATAGCTTATTCACTTATTCGGTGTTGACTGTAATCCAATATTATGGTTTTTTCAAAGTGACCAATTATGGTAATATAGCTTATTCACTTATTCGGTGTGGACTGTAATTCAATATTATGGTTTTTTTAAATGACACAATTATGGTAATATAGCTTATTCACTTATTCGGTGTGGACTGTAATCCAATATTATCGTTTTTCAAAGTGACACAATTATGGTTATATAGATGAATGGCACATTTAGTAAAAACTTAGTACATAGGTATTAATTTAAAAAAATAATAATAATTTAAATTGCATTTGGCACTTTACACACTTTGGTTCCTTAGAACAGGCAATCTGCCTAGCTAGGAACTAATATCGACCTAAAACAACGTAATAACACTTGTATTCATTTTAAATAAATTCTCTTATTATGTAATATTATTTGTTATTTTGGCTTTAAATGTATCAAATGTAAATAAATAAATAAATAGATTATTCACTTATTCGGTGTTGACTGTAATCCAATATTATGGTTTTTTCAAAGTGACACAATTATGGTTATATAGATTATTCACTTATTCGGTGTGGACTGTAATCCAATATTATGGTTTTTCAAAGTGACCAATTATGGTAATATAGCTTATTCACTTATTCGGTGTTGACTGTAATCCAATATTATGGTTTTTCAAAGTGACACAATTATGGTTATATAGATTATTCACTTATTCGGTATGGACTGTAATCCAATATTATGGTTTTTCAAAGTGACACAATTATGGTAATATAGCTTATTCACTTATTCGGTGTTGACTGTAATCCAATATTATGGTTTTTTCAAAGTGACCAATTATGGTAATATAGCTTATTCACTTATTCGGTGTGGACTGTAATTCAATATTATGGTTTTTTTAAATGACACAATTATGGTAATATAGCTTATTCACTTATTCGGTGTGGACTGTAATCCAATATTATGGTTTTTCAAAGTGACACAATTATGGTAATATACTTATTCACTTATTCGGTGTGGACTGTAATCCAATATTATGGTTTTTCAAAGTGACACAATTATGGTTATATAGATTATTCACTTATTCGGTGTGGACTGTAATCCAATATTATGGTTTTTCAAAGTGACACAATTATGGTTATATAGATTATTCACTTATTCGGTGTGGACTGTAATCCAATATTATGGTTTTTCAAAGTGACACAATTATGGTTATATAGATTATTCACTTATTCGGTGTGGACTGTAATCCAATATTATGGTTTTTCAAAGTGACACAATTATGGTTATATAGATTATTCACTTATTCGGTGTGGACTGTAATCCAATATTATGGTTTTTCAAAGTGACACAATTATGGTAATATACTTATTCACTTATTCGGTGTGGACTGTAATCCAATATTATGGTTTTTCAAAGTGACACAATTATGGTTATATAGATTATTCACTTATTCGGTGTGGACTGTAATCCAATATTATGGTTTTTCAAAGTGACACAATTATGGTTACATAGATTATTCACTTATTCGGTGTGGACTGTAATCCAATATTATGGTTTTTCAAAGTGACACAATTATGGTAATATAGCTTATTCACTTATTCGGTGTTGACTGTAATCCAATATTATGGTTTTTTCAAAGTGACCAATTATGGTAATATAGCTTATTCACTTATTCGGTGTGGACTGTAATTCAATATTATGGTTTTTTTAAATGACACAATTATGGTAATATAGCTTATTCACTTATTCGGTGTGGACTGTAATCCAATATTATGGTTTTTCAAAGTGACACAATTATGGTAATACACTTATTCACTTATTCGGTGTGGACTGTAATCCAATATTATGGTTTTTCAAAGTGACACAATTATGGTTATATAGATTATTCACTTATTCGGTGTGGACTGTAATCCAATATTATGGTTTTTCAAAGTGACACAATTATGGTTATATAGATTATTCACTTATTCGGTGTGGACTGTAATCCAATATTATGGTTTTTCAAAGTGACACAATTATGGTTACATAGATTATTCACTTATTCGGTGTGGACTGTAATCCAATATTATGGTTTTTCAAAGTGACACAATTATGGTTATATAGATTATTCACTTATTCGGTGTGGACTGTAATCCAATATTATGGTTTTTCAAAGTGACACAATTATGGTAATATACTTATTCACTTATTCGGTGTGGACTGTAATCCAATATTATGGTTTTTCAAAGTGACACAATTATGGTTATATAGATTATTCACTTATTCGGTGTGGACTGTAATCCAATATTATGGTTTTTCAAAGTGACACAATTATGGTTACATAGATTATTCACTTATTCGGTGTGGACTGTAATCCAATATTATGGTTTTTCAAAGTGACACAATTATGGTAATATAGCTTATTCACTTATTCGGTGTTGACTGTAATCCAATATTATGGTTTTTTCAAAGTGACCAATTATGGTAATATAGCTTATTCACTTATTCGGTGTGGACTGTAATTCAATATTATGGTTTTTTTAAATGACACAATTATGGTAATATAGCTTATTCACTTATTCGGTGTGGACTGTAATCCAATATTATGGTTTTTCAAAGTGACACAATTATGGTAATACACTTATTCACTTATTCGGTGTGGACTGTAATCCAATATTATGGTTTTTCAAAGTGACACAATTATGGTTATATAGATTATTCACTTATTCGGTGTGGACTGTAATCCAATATTATGGTTTTTCAAAGTGACACAATTATGGTTATATAGATTATTCACTTATTCGGTGTGGACTGTAATCCAATATTATGGTTTTTCAAAGTGACACAATTATGGTTACATAGATTATTCACTTATTCGGTGTGGACTGTAATCCAATATTATGGTTTTTCAAAGTGACACAATTATGGTTATATAGATTATTCACTTATTCGCTGTGGACTGTAATCCAATATTATGGTTTTTCAAAGTGACACAATTATGGTTATATAGATTATTCACTTATTCGGTGTGGACTGTATTCCAATATTATGGTTTTTCAAAGTGACACAATTATGGTAATATAGCTTATTCACTTATTCGCTGTGGACTGTAATCCAATATTATGGTTTTTAAAAGTGACACAATTATGGTAATATACTTATTCACTTATTTGGTGTGGACTGTAATCCAATATTATGGTTTTTCAAAGTGACACAATTATGGTAATATACTTATTCACTTATTCGGTGTGGACTGTAATCCAATATTATGGTTTTTCAAAGTGACACAATTATGGTAATATAGGTTATTCACTTATTCGGTGTTGACTGTAATCCAATATTATGGTTTTTCAAAGTGACACAATTATGGTAATATACTTATTCACTTATTCGGTGTGGACTGTAATCCAATATTATGGTTTTTAAAAGTGACACAATTATGGTAATATAGCTTGGTGAGCAGTGGAAATTGTGAAAAAATCTGACTTACCTTAATTTTTACACTGCATGTTTTTGGTGATAATCGACATTACAGCACTGAGAAATAACTGAGTTGATTGCTGCACAAGTTGCCGTAATAGACTGATCGCTAAAGCTGTTGTGAGATCACTCAGGTATAGACTCCACACTGTCAGACAAGGTCAGGTAACGGACAACATGTTTGGTAGGGGATGGGGGAATAAATGTTAAAGGGAGGTGTATATAGTTGTGACAACAGATTTAGATATTCGTATCCCATGAGAGACTTTGTCTACGTTTTAACATCTATAATATTGTTGCTTGAAATGGCTTTACCCGTGTTTAACCACCAGGTACCTACTTTATATGGCCAGATACTTTCCAATTATTCTCCTCCCCATCTCTTTCCCCTCCCCACTCCCTTCAGCTGTACAACACACTCCGATAATTCGGGATTCCATATTCGCACTAGCTTGGGGCAGTTGGAACTTTAAAGCAGTATTCACGAAAACATGCTATAATTTTACGATTTTACTTTTGTCAATTTGTATTGTGTCTTACATTTTTGAACCCCTTGTTGTCGGGCTTTTAAAGTCGATTCTAAAGAATCAATTTATATATATATTTTTAAATCGGCTTTATTATTTTGTAAGATGTACTTGGCCGAAGAGAAGGAGAGTTGAATTTATATTTCAATGTTGTTCAAATTTTAAATTGTTTATCAAATTTAAATTGACTCGAAACAAGGTTGTTAGAAAATACATACTTTTTTAGGAACCTTGGACTTGATACAAAGGAGATGTTATATATGTATGCATTGTCGAAAATACTGGAGGCAGCGTTAGATAAGTTCTCAATTTACAGACCCCCTTACTCATAATTGCGGTATCCGCCGACTCATCTTTGGTTTTGTAAAGTTGGCCATAAACCTGGTTTAAAGCCGTTTTAACCACACACACGCAATGATAATAAGTCAGGTTCTTCACTGTTACGACATAATACGACGCGTATTAGTTATACTACTATTATGAGTAAGGGGGTGAGTGTTAAGGGATTTTTTTCCAATTTCAAACAACAACCAAAAATTCCTCTACGTGTCGTTACTGGTCAATCAGCCGAGTACCCGATCAATCCGTCACCCCGCCCCTAACTGTCCAATACCTACTGATTTTTTAATGTTTTTAAGAAAAAAAAAAAACAAACAAAAAAATACACGGTAGGGCAAATTTTCAATTTACATTTTTTACTCGAAATAATGTCAGGAATCACTAGTTAGAGTAAGTCAAGTACGTCTATAAACACCTTCTATGAAATAATTAATAAAGAAAATATTACACGAAGAAAAATGTTATTCTAAAATAGGATCATTTTGGAACCTCCCTGTACGGTTGCAAGCATTTTTAAACTTTTATTTTTAGCTGCTGGTCAATCGCTCTTAATTGTTCGTAAGATCTTCAGTCCCGTTTTTACGAATAAAATGATCGTATTATAGAATAACATTTTTCTCCGTGTACTTTTGACTGATTGGGTAGAACAGCCACGTGTTCCATTTTCATTCGAAAGAAAGTAATTCTTTTTTAAAATTCAAATTACTTTTTTATCTAAATATTACCTCTAGGTGTACCAAAGGTTCGTAAAAATGTATAGTTACATTTTCTACAAACCTTGACCTCGATGATTATCTTATGTTATGTCATATATGTCAGACCTGTGTTCTGCTACGATTTTGTCGTGCATATCATACGTAATCGTGGTTGGTGTATGCATGGGAAAGGTCATTAACTACAAATTGCCTCCATCATGTAAATACATGAAGGTTGAGTTTAATCTGTTGCCTCGAGGACAGGATTAAATGGAAACATCAGAAGACCTTAAGGGATGATAAATACAGGAATCACCAAAGTGGGATTAGAAGAAAAGTATCTCAAAAAACGCAATGCCAAAAATTAGCAATCAAAAAAATTAACAGTAGGTATTATAACCATTTAATGTAGAGAAAATAGATTTTAAAGTACCCCACAGAATAAAGAATCTATTGTCGTAGTTATTTTTTAAGTCGGTTTAACCGATAATAAATCATTTTAGGCAGGATTAAAAAGTTTATTGGGGGAGGGTAAAAAGAATCTTGTATATATATTTATATATATATTTCAAATATTTTTATGTTTTTTACAATAAATATACAATTTTATATATATATAGTGTTATAAAAGAAAATAATAATAGCCTGTCCTCACCATAAAATTACTAATGAAAAATTTGTCGTCTCAACGCGGCCTAACCATTGAAAATGGCCTCGAACAACGAAACGGCTGTCACAAAAATAAAAATTAAAATACGTGCAGAACTTAATAATAACATTATTTAATTTGATGTTCATATATTTTTTAAAACTCATTTAATATTAACAAAAACTCAAGATTAGTTAGGTACTTGTTTTTAACTCCTCTTATTCTTCAAAAACTATTTGTCTAATAGAAAAATGAGTGTGAAGATTTTAAATATAATTAGTAAATCATGATATATCAAATCGGGAGTACCGCAAGGGTCAATTCTAGGTCCAAAATTATATATTATATATGTTATTGCTATGAGTAAGATTTTCAAAAAAGCTCGTAGATTCATTTTTGCTGATGATACTGCTCTTGTAATATCACATGAAAACCCTGAAATTGGCATACAAGAATTACAAAGAGATTTTAACGAGCTTCTCAAATGGGCTCATGATGTAGGACTAATTATTAATGTTAAAAAAACCAAATGCATGTATATAAGATCACCGAGTTTGAAAATGTGGAATATACCTAAAATAACTGCTCATAGTTTCGACTGTATTCATAATGAAATCACTAATATTTGCGACTGTGAAAAAATTGATTTTACTAATGAATATACTTATCTGGGAATAATTGTTGATAATAATTTTAAATGGGATAAACAAGTGGCAAAAATTTGTAACCAGCTACGATCAATAGCTAGTAACTTTTACAAATTAAAATTTATTTTGCCTCATTGCACTCTAAAACTCATATATTTTTCTATGGTCGAATCCATCCTTAGATATGGAATTCGAACCTGGGGACAGGCAAGCACTATTTACATTAAATATATTCAAAATTTACAAACTGCCATAATAAAAAAAATTGTTGCACCAAATATTTACAGAGAAAGAAATAACTTAAAACTATTATATGGCTCAGAGAGCATACTTACAACAAAAGGTCTCCTTTGGTTCATTACTATTATGGATAACGCGGGGGAAAGCTCTTATAAACACCCAATGGTACACAAACATACCACAAGATTTAAAGAAGGAAAGGGCCTAAAAACTCCTCGAATATTAAATAAATATGGAAGCCGTACTCTTGAATACCAAATACCAGTGATTTTCAATAAAATAAATAAAAACTTAAAATTTGAAAAAAATTACAGATTATGCCCTAAAATGATAAAAATGTGGTTAATTAACGAAAACTCCATGTATCTTTAAATATGTTGAATTGATTATCTTAATGTAGCTGCCTATATATCTATTTATTAGGCATTTACATTGAAATATCTTATAGATGTAATTCAAATAATCTAATATTATTATGTGCTCTATCCTAATGTGTCCTTAAAACTATATAATATGTATTAACAAATATTTCCTTATGTATAATATTAAGATGATAGACTTCGCTTTTCGGCCCATACAAAAAGGACGCCCGGGGAAAAACACTTTTCTACATCGAAAATTGCACAAAGTGAATATATTTTTTTTATACTGCCTCCTAGAGGGTGAAAACTATGTCGGTATGTTTTCGAATTTTCGATGCGTTTCGTATTAACGTAAACATTCACTGTCAAACATGTACGATTTATAAAAAAATATTATTTAAGGAAAAAGTGCTGCTAACTCAACTCTCATAAAGAATTATAAAATTATAAAAAGCTACCGACGTAGCTTCTTCTTTCTAAAAAATATATTTTTTTTTAAATTTCAATTTCGTGAAATTTTTGGTGTAGAAAAGTGTATTCTCCATAAACCCCTTTTCGAGCGATTTCTGTAGGTAAATTTGAGCGTTGTCTCATTCGCACATTTCGCATTCGCATGTATTGTAAGTGTGCGTGAGCTTATTGTGAGCAGGACAGAATGATAGACGCGGGTGTTCCGCGTGTGGTTCAAAGTCTAGCCTCTTAAGAGTGATAAATTGTAGAACCTACAGACAAGCTGCCATTTGACAGCTTTGTGGGACTACCCTTATTTTGTAAAAATGTATTTTTTGATAAATAAATAAATAAAATAAAAAAGACTAAGAGCCTAATTTAAAGAAAAAACATCGGTTGGTAGGTAGGTACTTATTTGCTGTTATGAAGTAAAAACGAAATGCCTAGTCACATAATTATGTTTTTTAGCGATGTTAACATTTTTTTATGAAAGTATTTTCTTCGAAATAATTATTATGCAAATTTTAAAATGTAAGACTTGTTTCATTGTATTAATTGTAAGCTTCGGTGCTCTAGAAAAATCTACGAAAGAGGTTAAAATGAGTAAGCAATTATTAAATTACCCTTTGGGAGTTTTTTTACGTTCATAATGTAGATTTTCTTTGCTTGAAAACTGATAACTCTCTCATATCGTACATGCCGAGCCATATTTTATTACGTTTTTAAATTCTGCAAAATGGAAGCTTTTTATATTTACCAGAAAATCAAAATGAATTACATATATAAATAAATGTCTTTATATATGTATTTCTTGATTACATATATAAATAAAAAAATTAAAGAAACAGAGAGAAAAATTCTAATTAACGTCAAAATGTCAAAAACCAAAGGCCAAAACTCATCCCGAAATGCGGTTGACATTGAATCGATCATTAACAGGAATTATTATTAATATAACTTATAAGTACATAATTTTAAATTTCCAATGAGTAGATTGGAAGATTTTCTGATGAGATGGAATGTGTGTAAGTAAGGAGATACCCAATTTGGGAGGCGGGTTTGGGTACCGCCACCCGTGAACCATTTATTAGATAATCAACTCGCCTGCCATTGATCGACCCGAGTGGTTCGCTACGTTTGGTGACTTAGCAGGGGTGCCTGGGTTCATTGGGTGAAGTTTGTATAGATCTTAGTATAGAATGCTTTTGGCCACCTACTGCGTGGCGGGCCGGATCGTTAAAGAATGGTTAGTGGAGATCTAACCTAAACCACTCCAACCGGACCCCTCGACCCATTGCCTTGGGCTGCACTGGGAGGGATGGATTCATACCTCCGTACACATTCTTACCTACCCCTCGTATCCTTTTCTTTCCCAGAACTTACTCTCCTTCCTTTCGCTGAAAAAACCCTCTAAGATCACCCCCAAAATTGACATAGGCCCAGAGATAATTTTATTTTCTTCCGGCCCTCCCGCGTGAAAAAATAAAATCTCTAGATTTCGTATCGATGGGGTACCTCCTCGATGCGGATAACGGTAGAAAAATTATAGCAACTTTAAGAAATTTAACAAATCTGCATGAGGAGAGAAGTCCCTGAAACTTTATACCAACTTCTCTCATTGCCAAAGTATGGTAATGAAACAAAAACAAAGTAGATATTATTTCTTCAAGTTTCTTCGTTCGAAAATGCACATCACTAGCTGCGGAACGTTTTCTCCGTGTTTTTGCGCGCGTTATTGAAAATGCAAATGGCGTCCGTGGCCGCGCGGGAACTGCACATGTACGTACAAGAATCGAGAAGCGATGGCCGCCCCTCGCGCGTTGCAAGTTGCAACTTTACCCATATAAACTTTGTCGGTACGAGTGAAAGATCGTCACGTCAGTGGGATGGGTAGATACTTTGGCTGGTTAGAAATGGAGCAAGTACTTATGGCCACTACACATGGTACTGCGAACAGCCGGCTTTTTGCAGATGGCTAGAAATCGCATCGTTAAGTGGTCTACACACTATACTGCGAACAGCCCGACATTTAGCAGCTTTTAGCAGCTGGCTAAAAATCGCAGGTTGGAGGTTGCCTCCAGACGATGCTTTTTGCAGTAAGTTGGTTTCTTTTGCTCTGTGAACACGTATTCACAGCGCTCCCGAACTCGGTCACTTTCGAAATGAATTTGGAGAAATGCTTAAGCCGGGTCTCTTGCTTCAACATTGTCGCCTCCTGCGACTTTTTTTAAATAAGTTTTTATTTAAGTGAAAATAAAACTAATTGTTAATCGAAATCGACAATGGTTAATCGTTAATCGACCACACATACCTAATTAATTATGGGAATAAATTCATAACAGCAAAAATAATTAAACAATATTCATTCTTTAATCCATTGAGAAAAATATTTGCCACCGCTAATTTTCCTTTTAGACCTACTCGACTCCAAACACCTTTTTATTGTAATAACTCTGGGACCACCGCAGAACAAAATGCAACAATAAATCGCTTACACACTTTTGGCAATAAATATGCTAATATCGATCACGCCGGTAATCTGGCATCATACAAAAGATGCATTAAACAAAATTTGTCTTCTAGTACCATGTAAACATAATGATCATGTAAACATAATATGCTTACCAGTACTTGCAAAACATTAATTCATTAGAAATCATAGGTACTTGTAAAATTCATCATATCGGTTAATATTTATAATCCATAATATCGACCTCTTAACTATTCTATTTTATTTTTATTTTTCATTGCTCCTATGAGGACTTTTTACTTTATATTTTATATTTAAATCATTGTACCTTTTAAAGATATCTTATATTTCTACTTTTTTTATTATTATTATTTTATTCTCACTTTTAACTTTTTTATTTTTGCTTAATAATTTAAAGCTTGTACTTTATACTTATACTTATACTTTATACCATATTTTTCACTTTACATTTATATTTTACCCTTAACCTACTACTTATAATCTTACTACTTACTTTTTACATTTTTTTTCCTTATATTTAACTTACAAATATACTGTTAGTCATTCTTCATGTTGTTGTACTATTTATATTGTATGTCAATTATGTTAATGGCACATGTTGTGCAGTATATGTGTAAATAAATAAATATAAAAAAACCATGTACTCCAAAGAGCGTAAGCGACATTTCTAAGGGAAAATATCTGTCAGGGTGATAGGCAAAACAGCGTAACCGCCACTATCTCCACAACTGAAGGCATTCAGATAATTGCATTATCAGTTCTATACAGGCAGTAACCAAATATCAATAATCGTAATTAACCAAAATCATTTTTTGAATCAACTAAGGAAGTTATTTAAAAAAAAACCTTCTCCTGAACACTTTGCTGTTTGTCGCTTACGCTGTTCTGCCGATTATGGGTCGATATAATATGTGGGTTCGGTTAGGTATAATACGCACTAAAATTAATATTAAAAGAGATTCCATTTTGACCAATTACACTATCGTCAGAATTTCTGCTAAAAGAAGTCAATTTCAGAAGACAAAATACTTGATACTGCTACCATGGAACATTTCAGGTTTAAAAAAATAATGTCAGATAAGGTACATACTATTACGGAAAGAACATACGAGTTCGATAATATAACATAACAGAGCATCTAATTATAATCAAATTAAAATATGAATAACAGTATATACGTCGTTAAAATATTTCAACGATAAACACGAATAGTTTTTGTAAAGTTTGATTATAAATTACAAACCTTTATCACGCTTTGTTATTACTTTATTAACCTTTGTTGAAGCAAAAGACCCGGCTTAATGTGCTACAGAAGTTCTGCAGATTGGTGGTTGCCACTAGACCATGCTATTTGCAGTAAGATCAGTGGCGGGTCGAGCACATTTTCGATGGCGGGGACCGTCATTTTTATGTGTAGATACTGACGTCTCACTGCCAGAAAGTAACGATACGAGACTCAATACAAATATAGGTATACCCAAATAGTAATAATATAATTTCTTACAGAAAATTTTATGAGGTACGAAGATAAGTCACGCACCTAACCAGAACCATCAAATAGGGTGCGTAAATAAATATTAAGTTTAAATAAAAATAAACACTTGTTCACAACCAAAAACTCGTGGTTTAAACAAAACAAGTGTTTTATTTATATATGTCAAACCACAAAGTGATTGCTTTCTACAATTATGTAAATATGAAGTTTAATAAAAATAGCACAAGACAAATTGTACTTCGGTTTGAGGTGTTTTAACCACGAGAACGGCGCTATAGAAATAATCCGATCAATCGAAATCAATATTATTATTTTACTAAAACGTCATATGCAATAAATTATTATTATGCTACAAGGAAGGAAGGAGAGAAATTAAAAATTACTTAACCGAAGTAATTTTTTAGATTATATTTCTGCAATTACTTTTATGTTCAGAACGCATTCATTATTTTTGTGAACACAAAGAATTGTCAATTTTTTTCTTGTTAGGTTTCAGGAATAGTGTAGAGTATATGTAATAGTAGTTTATTTATTTCATTTCTACGGTATAAATATACCATTAACATTAAACGTTTATAAGTAGGGACTGTCCCCATGGTCCCCTTGTGAAGAAACGCCACTGAGTAAGTTGATTTCTCGGGCGCTGTGATCACGTGTACGGACCATGTCGTTCTGGCTGCAAACAGCCAGAATCCGTCTGCGGCAGCACCAATTCGGACGCCGCAGTAGTAAAATAATAATACTCTGCGCGCAAATGCGGCAGAAAGTGGAAACAATCGCTCCGGCAGTAAAGAAATAATAATACGGCAGACGAATAATAACAATTCGGCAGCCGGTTTTGCCTACTAACGATGCGATTTCTAGCCATCTGCAAAAAGCCGGCTGTTCGCAGTACCATGTGTAGTGGCCATTAGTAGGCAAAACCGGCTGCCGAATTGTTATTATTCGTCTGCCGTATTATTATTTCTTTACTGCCGGAGCGATTGTTTCCACTTTCTGCCGCATTTGCGCGCAGAGTATTATTATTTTACTACTGCGGCGTCCGAATTGGTGCTGCCGCAGACGGATTCTGGCTGTTTGCAGCCAGAACGACATGGTCCGTACACGTGATCACAGCGCCCGAGAAATCAACTTACTCAGTGGCGTTTCTTCACAAGGGGACCATGGGTCCAGACAGTCCCTACTTATAAACGTTTAATGTTAATGGTATATTTATACCGTAGAAATGAAATAAATAAACTACTATTACATATACTCTACACTATTCCTGAAACCTAACAAGAAAAAAATTGACAATTCTTTGTGTTCACAAAAATAATGAATGCGTTCTGAACATAAAAGTAATTGCAGAAATATAATCTAAAAAATTACTTCGGTTAAGTAATTTTTAATTTCTCTCCTTCCTTCCTTGTAGCATAATAATAATTTATTGCATATGACGTTTTAGTAAAATAATAATATTGATATCGATTGATCGGATTATTTCTATAGCGCCGTTCTCGTGGTTAAAACACCTCAAACCGAAGTACAATTTGTCTTGTGCTATTTTTATTAAACTTCATATTTACATAATTGTAGAAAGCAATCACTTTGTGGTTTGACATATATAAATAAAACACTTGTTTTGTTTAAACCACGAGTTTTTGGTTGTGAACAAGTGTTTATTTTTATTTAAACTTAATATTTATTTACGCACCCTATTTGATGGTTCTGGTTAGGTGCGTGACTTATCTTCGTACCTCATAAAATTTTCTGTAAGAAATTATATTATTACTATTTGGGTATACCTATATTTGTATTGAGTCTCGTATCGTTACTTTCTGGCAGTGAGACGTCAGTATCTACACATAAAAATGACGGTCCCCGCCATCGAAAATGTGCTCGACCCGCCACTGATCTTACTGCAAATAGCATGGTCTAGTGGCAACCACCAATCTGCAGAACTTCTGTAGCACATTAAGCCGGGTCTTTTGCTTCAACAAAGGTTAATAAAGTAATAACAAAGCGTGATAAAGGTTTGTAATTTATAATCAAACTTTACAAAAACTATTCGTGTTTATCGTTGAAATATTTTAACGACGTATATACTGTTATTCATATTTTAATTTGATTATAATTAGATGCTCTGTTATGTTATATTATCGAACTCGTATGTTCTTTCCGTAATAGTATGTACCTTATCTGACATTATTTTTTTAAACCTGAAATGTTCCATGGTAGCAGTATCAAGTATTTTGTCTTCTGAAATTGACTTCTTTTAGCAGAAATTCTGACGATAGTGTAATTGGTCAAAATGGAATCTCTTTTAATATTAATTTTAGTGCGTATTATACCTAACCGAACCCACATATTATATCGACCCATAATCGGCAGAACAGCGTAAGCGACAAACAGCAAAGTGTTCAGGAGAAGGTTTTTTTTTAAATAACTTTCTTAGTTGATTCAAAAAATGATTTTGGTTAATTACGATTATTGATATTTGGTTACTGCCTGTATAGAACTGATAATGCAATTATCTGAATGCCTTCAGTTGTGGAGATAGTGGCGGTTACGCTGTTTTGCCTATCACCCTGACAGATATTTTCCCTTAGAAATGTCGCTTACGCTCTTTGGAGTTCATGGTTTTTTTATATTTATTTATTTACACATATACTGCACAACATGTGCCATTAACATAATTGACATACAATATAAATAGTACAACAACATGAAGAATGACTAACAGTATATTTGTAAGTTAAATATAAGGAAAAAAAATGTAAAAAGTAAGTAGTAAGATTATAAGTAGTAGGTTAAGGGTAAAATATAAATGTAAAGTGAAAAATATGGTATAAAGTATAAGTATAAGTATAAAGTACAAGCTTTAAATTATTAAGCAAAAATAAAAAAAGTTAAAAGTGAGAATAAAATAATAATAATAAAAAAAGTAGAAATATAAGATATCTTTAAAAGGTACAATGATTTAAATATAAAATATAAAGTAAAAAGTCCTCATAGGAGCAATGAAAAATAAAAATAAAATAGAATAGTTAAGAGGTCGATATTATGGATTATAAATATTAACCGATATGATGAATTTTACAAGTACCTATGATTTCTAATGAATTAATGTTTTGCAAGTACTGGTAAGCATATTATGTTTACATGATCATTATGTTTACATGGTACTAGAAGACAAATTTTGTTTAATGCATCTTTTGTATGATGCCAGATTACCGGCGTGATCGATATTAGCATATTTATTGCCAAAAGTGTGTAAGCGATTTATTGTTGCATTTTGTTCTGCGGTAGTCCCAGAGTTATTACAATAAAAAGGTGTTTGGAGTCGAGTAGGTCTAAAAGGAAAATTAGCGGTGGCAAATATTTTTCTCAATGGATTAAAGAATGAATATTGTTTAATTATTTTTGCTGTTATGAATTTATTCCCATAATTAATTAGGTATGTGTGGTCGATTAACGATTAACCATTGTCGATTTCGATTAAAAATTAGTTTTATTTTCACTGAAATAAAAACTTATTTAAAAAAAGTCGCAGGAGGCGACAATGTTGAAGCAAGAGACCCGGCTTAAGCATTTCGCAAATTCATTTCGAAAGTGACCGAGTTCGGGAGCGCTGTGAATACGTGTTCACAGAGCAAAAGAAACCAACTTACTGCAAAAAGCATCGTCTGGAGGCAACCTCCAACCTGCGATTTTTAGCCAGCTGCTAAAAGCTGCTAAATGTCGGGCTGTTCGCAGTATAGTGTGTAGACCACTTTATCCAGCAAACTGCAGAAATTCATGACAGTGCCGTGTATATTATTAATTGAGTCGGGAAACTTGACACTCACGATTAAGACCGAAAATCAGATTAACACTCATTGACCAGCGACTGAGAATTAAAGTTCCAAAATGCTTGCAGCTGTACAGGGAGTTTCCGATGAGATAGATCGATTATTCCCCGTATCAATTTTTTTATGCATAGCACAAAGGGTAACAATTATTATAAGCAATAATTTAGCCTGAAACACTCAACCATATTGAAAAAACCTCCCGTGAAAAGATACATGCCGCCGACGGGACAGGTTTTTTTTTAAATATGGATGAGTTTTTCAGGCTAATAATTATTGCTTATAATAATTGTCAAAAATTTAATATCGATTTATTTCATTCAAAATTTGCTTTAATATATACCTACATTCAAGTAGGTAAGCAATAAAAATGCTCAAAAAGCATGATGATAAATTATTAAATATTGTGTTCTTCTTGTAAGTACTTTTTGATCATAAGTATCTATTTATAATTTTTCAATAATATCTAAACAAACTAAGTGTGTAAAAAAAATCTCAAATATTTTAGTTTTAAGACCTTAAATAAATAGAAAAAAATAGGTATTTTCGTCACAAAACACGTTATCGGATTTATTTTTTAATGATTATAATTCAACTAGAATTAAAATTCTGAAAAGTGTCTTTACTTAGATTATGTATTGATTTATTTTGCTGTATGATTATATGATTTGAAATTTGTGTTGTATAATACAATATTTCTTTTGAAAATTTAACAAATCTGCCAACGACCAACGGTATAACCTTCGTATATTAAAAATAAAAATAATGTTTTTCAAAATTTAAAAAGTGCGTTTACCATATTAAATAACAATCTTTCAAAATTAATTTATGTTTTTTTATAAAAACGAGTCGATACGTCTAGAATTTGATTTTGGCTGTTCGAAATATATTTGGAGAGCCACTAAATTATACGATTTTCAATAGTATTAGCATGCTTTTTCGATAATATTTTTTGTTAATAATAATAATAATAATTGGATAATTTGTAGAGCGCCGGTTTTTGTGAAAAACCACCTTAATGGCCTTTTCAAGTCATTGTCAGTTCTTGGGCTCTATCTACGAGTAATTTTATTATTTACAAACAGATTCAGATAAGATACTTACCTGGCAGGTCATTTCTGATAAACACTCTTTTATTAGAAAGTTTATGCTTGAAGAAAATACGACTTTGCACGCAGAGGACACTATATTTAAAACACTGGACGTTGCATGATTTTACATTTGCTACCCTCTATTACTGTTGATATTACATTTATGAGAAGATTAGTGGCAAAAGTAGAGTTGATTTTTTTTTTGAAAGACTGGAGAATTTAGGACTCTTTAGGACTGGAGAATTTTTATGAAATGACTTTACAAAGCTTACAAGTTCTTATTTACTTTCATTTTTATGTCGCGGGCCGTGAAGGTGAAGGTAAAAAGTTTTTGATTTTATGTATACGACTAAAGACCGTTAATAATAACCCGTTTATAATAGGAATAAGCTATAAGAAAAGGCCGGCGCCGTAATCCACAATCCGTAATATTTTAGATCGTCGTTTATAATTGGAATAGGAATAGAATATAATACGCAAATTGAAGTGACTATCCCGCTGTCACTTGTTTATGTCAAACGATCTAAGAAATCAATTCCGAGTTCCGAGTCATTTATATTCATTATTATTATATTAAATCGCTTTCGTTTTCGGCAAATATATATAAAATTCGGTAAAATATCAAAATTTCTCGTAAATATTTGTTCAATACCATAGAGTATCGATTGAAAATACATACATCTCAGCATATATCTAAGCTTTCCGTAATCCATAATGGGGCGTTCAGACGTTTCGATTTTTGTTGACCAACTTTTATTTTACGAAAAAAGTTGAGCAACATTTTGTTCCCACGTTTCAATTTAAGTTGAACCGATTTTGAGATTCAAAATGGCGTCAACTGAAATTGTTAGTGCGTGCGTCTATCTAATTTCTGATGTTCTGTGAGAGGAGCTGGAGATTATGAAAAAATATAAAAAACGTCGTACTTGGATGAGAAAATGGATCATGAGAAGGAGTGAATTAGGCGCATCCAACACAATTTTTTTCAAAATAATATTATTTACATTTCAAAAATAATATTCTATTTTTGTATACTTCTTGTTTTTGATCCGAAAGACAGGGATGGCTTTGGTACAGATCCATAAATCTGAACATTAAATCGTCCGACCATTTCAGATATTTTTTGGTTGAAACGGATTCCATGACGGTAGGAAATAGTACCGAATAAATGAAACGCCTGACGTTTACTTTTTCCCGCGAGTAACTAAAAATGATAAGCGACTTGAAACATGTGTTCAGACGCGACGATTCGATGTAAAACTCGAACGATTAGTAAAACCAAAATGGCGATAGTCATACTTGAACGACAAAAGTAGACGGGCTATCAACTTTCGCTAGCAACAAAAAAAGTTGATAACTTTGTTGACAAAGTGTTCACACGTGTCGATTAGCTTTCAACTGTTGACCGACAAAAGTCGCCCCGTGGGAACCGGCTATAACTGTAAAAGATAAAGTTGAACATTCTTTTCGGTAATGAAAAAAATAACAGATTATTGCCATCTATTATAAACGGATACACAGGTTTCTTATCTTCTATCTTCCAACTTCTACGGCCTAGGGCTTATCGAATACGGATTACAGACTATTCCTATTATAAACGGGTCTTAAGAATATCTCTGAAAACGCGAGTTATAAGTTTAGCTCTAAATTCTGCCGCGTATGTGATCATTCTTAAATCATGGCAGTCCATTCAGGCTTTAGGTCCTGACACTCCGAAAGCACGCTCACCAAACTTAGTTGGTTCTTTCAGCTTTCCGCTGGTGACGCTGCTGACCCAATAGTTGACTGTGTTAGCTATGATAAAACCAAAATAAAACATATCTGTTATTTGATTTGATGCAATTAAAACCTATACCTACCTACCTATAAGAAAAGCTTTGACCTATTCCCAATGATGTACATTTATCGGTTGACAGAAACATTGAAACATTGAGACAAAAGCGAGAAGAAAATACAAAACGGTTCAATATTTAACTAACAAAATGGTGCAGGGAAAAAGATTAATATTCTTGTTGCACTTTTATTTTCTTTGTTTCATAATTTTATCAAATTCATATTATAAACGTAATAAAGAGAACGGATTTGTCAGCGGTGAGCAGCGGCAACGAGATTACTATTGTAAGCATGTTGGTCAAGGAAATTGAAAAGGAAAAAAATAATTAATTTTTACACATGATACCGTGAATACTAGGAATCCGTTCTGTATAAAAGTATCGTCGTTGTTCCCAAAGCTTTCTCACAACGCCACTACAATAGTAATATCAATGCACACAGGTGGTAAAGCAAAAAGGGTGGGTTAGTTAATCCTTTTCACATACACGTGGAGGAAAGAGGAACCCAGCGCCACGTACTTTGGAATCTTACTAATCTTACTTCTTATCTTACTAATCTTACTATCTTACTAATATTATAAATGCGAAAGTTTGTATGGATGTATGTATGTTTGTTACTCTTTCACGCTAAAACTACATTTTATTTCCTATTTCCATATATTTTGTTTTGTTACATTCAGTTTTAACTTGTTTAGTTTCAGCCATTTTGTTTTTATTAAAAAAAGGTTATAATAATATTAGGTTTAAAAAAAAAACAATTAATGATTATTTTAGAGATTTCGAATTGTAATTTCCAATCGCCATAATTTCCGTTAATTGCCATAAGGCGCTACTCCGCTGACGAGGCATATACACTAACCTGTGTATGTCAATATGATGGTCCGCATACTACACAATTACTCAAAAACCCGTTGTCAATGGCAACGCAAGCAGTGACTCGCGACTCGCCCTGCTAGTTGCCGTGGCCGGCCGTTGCCAATTTGCTCGGTTGTCATGGTTGCGCTAGTTATGTTGTCAGTTTTCTAGTTTTTTCTTGTTATGTAGGTATTTCTAAAGATCATGAATCCAAATATCCATTTCGTGCACTAAATTGAGTGTGATAGTAGATAGTTATTATTTTTTCAATATTTTCTGCCAAACTGTAAAGTATTGAATAAATACGTTAATTTTAGGAGTCAATCTTCACAATCTACTACAACAATGGTATAAGTTGTCGCTGTTATCACAGTAATGAAAAAAAACACTTTAGGCACTTCTAAACAACAACAAAAATATTTATTTTAGGGCCAGTTCGTAAAAATCACCAAAATGATATCGTTCCTTGACCCCACGATGCCGAATTTCGAATTGCAATACCGTAATAATATCATTATCTCAAATTCGCCGGGGGATATTTCTGATAGTTCCTACCGAGGCGAGGAGAGGGCGAATAGGAATTTATATTCCGGACGCATTCCAGTCATTTTATAGATATTTGGTAAATAAAATGTATTTCATTGAAAACACAGGATCCCTTTGTGGTTTGACATTATATTCATGAATCATTTACAGTAAAACTTTAATTGGTGGTTTGTACTTTATAGAAAGTTTTGTAACAATTGTACACAATATGAAAAGAAAATATTTAAACCTAGGTATTTAGTGTGTTGTGTTAGTTGACAAACATGCCGCTCAGGAGATAACAAATTAATTTTAAATTCCTGATTTTAGTGTACTAGGCATTGCCTACACGTAAATAAATACAACCCGCATATAAGCCCGTTATCTCATTGGATCCTCAAGGTCAAGGAAGGAATCGACATAAACCGAAGACCCTGCGTAGAAAAGTAAATTTCGGAATATAATCGGACTTTTTTGTGCAGTCTTCGGTTTATAATAATAATAATAATCATAATCTTATCTGGGAGTGTTCTTATCAAGGGACCTCCCAGTGGAAGGTCACTTGAGTTTGTTTATTGTTTAATAGAGAAATTTAGAAACAGTTTGCTGGCAGGGGACATAATTGGAAACATATGTTATTGGAAATGTTACTATATATTACTTGTATATATTTTAATATTTATATACTTATAATATTATCATTTCGTAAACACATTTATGTAGTGGATTGGACAAATATTAGGATCACGAAACACGTCCACTTGGCAATCTTGGCATTTCTTATGTTTTGCTCTCTGTGATCAAACATACAACAATAACGTATTTGATAGCAGATAATATTATGTACTTTAGATATATTATGTCTCGTCTTCTACGTCTTCATATTTTTAGAATCCATAGTATAATATATTATTATGGCCCGGTATATCACTTTTTAGTAACATTATCACTCGGCTCATCTTGTCAGAGTTTGCAGCGTAGAGCAACTTGAAGGACATACATATCTCTTTTAGCGATTACCGGTAAAGAGCAACCGATATACCGGCCCTACGTTACTCTTTGATATAATATCTACACCATTTTAGCAATTTATCCATTTTCAATTTGATCGCGGGCCACACGCAGGAATCAGACAGTTCACTCGAGTGAAGGTTTACGCCATGTTTTTCGGCCTAATGTTCCATCTTCGTTTCATTCCATGTTCAGACGGCGCTATAAAAATAAGCGTTAACTCGTCCATTCCCACCACAGCGTCGCCGAGCGAGGTCAGGCGCGCTGGAATTCGTTTGATTTCCAGCGCGGTCCAGCCTCGAATTTTAATGAAAAACGTGTCAGATGCATCGATTTTTACGCAATTTTGTTGACACAATTAAATAAATAAAAAAAATAACACAATGACATAATAACACAACTTAATTTTCCTTTTTTTATTACGAACATTTACCTTCAAATTAATAATATTGCATATGTTAAAAAAATATATATAACACATGGATAATAAGGGAGACCCAAAAATTTCTATGAGACGTGTTCCCAAAAGAAAACAAATTAGCCGAAAGAATACCATTTTGACGTTTCGCGTGCGACGTGATAGCGTCCTTCCAGTACAGGACGCGAGACGCGAAACGGACTGATTGAGATTTCACTCCGTGTTCAGACGTTTCACTTTGCTCTCTTCCGCGCGCGAGTGAAGAATGCCGAATGAAAATATCCAACATTGTTGGATCGGTTCACTTGAAGATTTCATTCGGCAGTACTCGGCACTTTCGTTTTATTTCATGTTCAGACGTGTCATTCCGAGTAAAATAGGCCGAATGAAATACAGAAATGAACGATTAGTGAACCGTCTGATTCGTGCATAACCACATACACCACAGCAATGTTAAATTTGCAGTCGGTGGTGTCGCAAAATTATTCATCTCTTCTAAAATGGAAATTTTTTAACAAAATAATTATAGAACGTAAATAAAAAAGTACCACAGGTGAAAATTTTATATCTCCAAGGCCAAATTAACAAATGCTATCGATTTTTATCACTCTGCAATAAAGATCGTGTAAAAAAAATACCTACTTGCAGATTTAGGCAACGGATGATGCATATGAATGAAAGTATGTTTGTTATTCGGCGGTTCATCCTCACTACACACCCCTTTGGTGACATTTAGTTATATTATATATATATATATATATATTCCCTAAACCGAATGCATATTTTATATAAGTATGCCAGGGACCAACTGTAGGGGGATCAACTGTCATGGAATCCTCATCACGTATCTACATACTAAACTAAACATACAATATTATATACAATATAATAAATTATATATATAATTTTTTTTTATTCTTTTCTGTAAGTGTTTAATGATGTTTTTTTATGAGTCGTTTTAAAGCAGATAGATAGAAGGCAGACAATTATTAATCTAACTTTTTCTGTTAAATCTAATCGAGTTTCAGCGATCACTCTTACTCACACCTATTACTTAAATTGTTAGTGCCTATACGTAAATCTAGTGTGGGTGTTAATAATAATTTTGTTGTTATATTAACTACTAACTTCCAGATAAAAGCTTAAGATAAAATAAGAAGGCTTTTCTTGAGGCGTGACAGCTCAGCACTCAAACCCGTCACTGTCAGATAGCTACGTCTCTTTCAGACAGGCAGGTGGGCACTTTCAGATGGGTTGGGGGCGGCTTTCAGAATAGGCCGTATGAATTATTTACCTACCTTCCAGAAGCAATTTGATATAAATAGAACCATTTACACGGAATTTGCACCCCTTCGAGTGAGGAGTTGATGTCTGAGGACCCCCATGGGTTTTTCTAGGAAGTTGGTTGATGTTCTCTCTCGAAGTTGCAGGAATATTCACGGGTATGAAGGTATGAAGTAAGATGGGTTATGATGATGGGCTGAAAAATTATGTAGATATAAAAAATTCATAAATTATTGTACTGAATAAAACAATATCGATTTTCATTCTTTTTATAAAATGAACAAGGTCTGATATTCACATTGTAAGTGCCTCCGCTGACAAGACAACTGAAAAAAAAACAGTTTGCAACTAAACCCGCTATCCTGTGTTATGTCAGTGTGATGGACCGCACACTACACAATTTCTCAAAAACCCGTTGTCATTGGCAACGCAAGCAGTGACTCGCGACTTACCCTGCTAGTTGCCGAGGCCGGCCGTTGCCAGTTTGCTCGGTTGTCGTGGTTGCGCCAGTTTTGTTGACAGTTTTCTAGTTTTTTCTTGTTTTTTAATTTGACAGCGACAGATGACTACGATGACAGCTCCCATTACAGCTACCAACCATTCTTCGTCTATGGTTAAACAAGCTGAGATAATTACATAAATCGTAAAATTGAGTAGGCCGTCATAGAAGTCTGATGGAAGTTTTGTTGGAAGCCATAGCAACCAGCCGGTTAGCGCCTCCGCCCACTGAGGCAACTGAAAACTCTCAACTGCCAACTGTCTTTGTATGACAATGTGATGGCCCGCAAACTTCACAATCACACAAAACCCCGTTGTCAATGGTAACGCAAGCGTTGACTCGCGACTGTCACTGCTCATCGCCGTGGGCGGCCGTTGCTAGTTGCCAGTTGTCAGCTGATTGTTCTTCGTCTATGGTTAAACAAGCTTTTTGACCAATCAAGACAGAGAAAACAGCCGGTTTTAGTTGGTTTTCAGTTGCGTCAGTGGGCGGAGGCGCTTATAGTTTGGTTTCAGTTGCCTCGTCAGCGGAGGCACTTGCGAAATTAGGTAAGGTAGGTGGTATCTCAGATCATAGAGTTCCTACTTTCTGCTATTCACGTGTTCCATTTGTGACTGGTTAGGTACCTACTATCAAATACCCTATACCTAATTATAATGTAATTGGTAGGTACTGTACTAAAACAAAGAGTTGACTTTGACATAGGTAGATAGAGATAGGTAATTAGAGAACACGTATCTTGATATATCTTGGTTTTCTATCTTCTGTTTCAACATTGTTTGCCTCTGTAATATCTAAATATAATCCTCTCTTCTTATGGAGCGTTCCCGCCTTATCTATTCGTGATCTATTTCACAGAATCTATGAAATAGACGTATGATAACAGAGATTCTATGAAATAGAGCGCTCAATAGAAATTATTAGAAACCCAATGTTGAATCATCTTCAACTTTGTGTAGAATCGACCATAGAACAAAAACTGTTGCTACGCGATCGCCGCACACTGCCTACATACCCATGGTTATGTCAAATAAAAGGGCAGTATTGAAATATAATAATATAGATAAATATATAGACGAAGAACAATCAGCTGACAGCTGGCAACTATCAATGGCCGGCCAGAGCAACCAGCAGGGCAAGTCGCAAGTCACCGCTTGCGTTACCATTGACAACGGGGTTTTGTGTGATTGTGAAGTGTGCGGGCCATCACATTGTCATACAAAGACAGTTGGCAGTTGAGAGTTTTCAGTTGCCTTAGTGGGCGGAGGCGCTAAGTAAAAATATTATTTTCTTTTTTCTAGAATAAAAACTTATAAAAAAAGCCTATTTTACCACCCTAGAACATCAAAAAGTCACGATCCGCCACTGTCACACCTGACCTGATCATTATATGAGTTCTGTGGTCAATTTATAGAACGAACGTTGAAATTGATTCAACTTTGCGTTTCTATTATATAGAAAAGCCTATTCTGACTGAAACATTTCATAGATTCTATGAAAAAGATCTTACAGATCAGGCATGATCACTTTTATGTTAAAAAATAGAGCAACTCTCCATGGCAACTCAACAAAGTGTCAATTCAACACCTTTTGAAAAGTCATTAAAAGTGACGAAAAAAAATCCCATAACCTAACTATACTTACCTTACCTAACCTAACGTAACCTATTTAACCAAGCCTTTTTCGTCACTTTTAATGACTTTTCAAAGGAATGATGAAGTTGTTTAGTTAGTTGTCCGATCACAAAAATTCTTTGATATTTCTGTACAATAAAGCAACTTGATTTGAAATTTTGATGAGATTTTTTTAATATTAGATAGTTAATATTTAAAAAAAGCGCCGATCAGACCCACGTCTCTCTTCCTTCTTCTCCGTGTGCCCTTCAGGTCCCCCCAACGATAACGATCACTCTGGTATAATAGTCTCGGAATTAATAGTCTTGTTTCTTTTTAGGATACGGCCACGTGACCCCGCTGTCCCGCACCGGCAAGGTGTTCTGCATGGCGTATGCAGCTTGCGGCATACCGCTGACGCTCGTGCTTCTTGCCGCGCTGGTTGAGCGCCTGCTGTGGCCGGCCTCCGCGCTGCTCAGGGCTCTCAACCACCGTCTGGGACACCTCTACCAGCCCTTCTCTATCAGGATCATGCACCTATTAATCATAGGTAACAAATATAAATACTATCACATGGAGTGCGCGGCTTGCGGTACCCCGCTGACCTGGCATTTAATTTTTTGCTTCTACTCACTAGTAAAGTTCTCTAGTAGCGAATGTGTTATGTAGCGACCATGTGATGCAACCTTCTTCTCCTAGTTCTGACTGACAACTAGCGCCTTCGTAATTTTTGAGAGAATTGGGTAGTCATCTTTATTGCTGACTAATCACTCCTACCCAGTTCCATCTTTACCTCAAGGGCACATCTGAGGAGGGCCCGGAGCTCATATTTCTGTTGTTTTCCTGCATGTTTTTGGCTTTCAAAAAGGGCCCCAAAACTTAGTAAAGGGCCCCCAAACTCAGTGCAGAAACAGACTGCTGTGCGCGGATTTGCCAAGGCAAGAGAAAATTTCACCCCCCCTCCCCCCAGTTCAGCGCCGGCCCTGTGCCAAATGGTGTCTGGCGCTAGTAAAAACAAGGGCCCTGTTTGTATTAAGTTTCAGATATTATCCAGTTTGGCTTCTTGGCTCCTTGGCGCCTTGGAAAGTGGCGCCCGGAGCCGACTGCTCCAATTGCGCCTGCACAGGGACGGCCCTGCCTCGGATACGAAAATTTGGGAGCCCCTCAGTGTGCCCAGGGGCACGGCTTAAGAAAGCCCAGCCCCTACCATGTTATTATTATATAATATTTAGTAGCCAACCTAACCTAAACTATCTTAAAACCCGAAGACCAGCTTGCAACATTGCCAAACCCTGGTGAAAGCTTAGGATGAGTAAAGATATCTATTCCTATTATTTACCATTAATTTTTCTTCCTCAGTGTCGATATTGGTGGTAGTGTTCCTGGCCATCCCCGCCTCCGTGTTCAGCGTCCTGGAGCCCGAGTGGGACTACCTGGACTCGCTGTACTACTGCTTTATCTCTCTGACCACCATCGGCCTGGGCGACTACATCCCTGGAGACACCCCCAACCAGCCAATGAGGCCGCTGTACAAAGTTGGAACTACTGGTCAGTATCTATCCACTCCCCACTCTTTATTTCTTTCGATTAAAAATTAATAGTTTTTCCAATTATTATGCAATCTTGCTAATATTATAAACGCGAATATTTGTATGGATGTATGTATGTTTGTTACTCTTTCACGAAAAAACTACTAAATGGATTTTAATAAAACTTTACAATAATATAGCTATAACGTCATATATATAATTATAATGTCAGAATAACTTAAAGGCTATAATTTATAGAGCTAGCTATATTCCATATATTAAAAATAATAATTATCCACTGTTTAATATAAAATATCAAAATTTGAGAATGACATTTTGCAAAACAATGATTGTGAAATCAAAATTCTATTTTAGAAAATATATTTAAATTAGTGAATTCATTTGAAGTACTCGCCTAATACTTTGAATCGAATCAAGAATTATAGATATTTTAAATAAATAGGTTAAGAATTTTGTTATATTCGTAGATGGGACCTAGGAAAAGAAAATAGGCTACTCGAAGTACTAATCCTGAGCAGACGAAGTCGCGGGCAGAAGCTAGAAGTATATAATAGCAATAGCATCAGTATTTTAAAATGACATTAGATTTATAATGCGTGTTTTACTTTCTTCAGTTTACCTGCTGGTAGGCCTGACCTTCATGATGCTGACCCTCACCGTGTACTACGACATCCCTCAACTCAACGTCGGCCTCATCTTCACCTCCACGGACTCCAACTCTGGCTACGACCCCGAGAAGATGCGCCTGAGCGATGGCGGCATGGTCGGCCCCCAGTACACCGTCGGTTCCCTCACCATCCCCGGACAATATGCTCCCCAATGCGATGATCCCACCGCCTCCACTCGCCGTTCTGTAGTCAGGGTCAAGCCTCATCGGGATGATAGCCCTAGCCCTGAGGATACCACCCCTGTTCATGCAAGAGATCTCAGAGTTCCGTAAACACTTTTTAACTATGGTCAAAACTGTCGAATTTTATAAATTGTCTATTGAACATTTAAAAACCTGAATTGTCTATGGAACATTTTTAAATTCTTCGGTTGCTCTTTTATGCTTATCGGAAGTAGAATATTATAAGTTTTGCGTATTTTTATTAGATACTGAAATGTATCGAATCAAATTATTTTATTATAGTGAAATTAATTTTAGGCTTGATATAAAACAATAATTTGAATATTTTCATTGATTCAAGAGATTAAACAAAAGGTCTATTTAGAAAATAAATTTTATTCAATAAATTGCATAGAATAATGTTTTGTGTTATTTTTAAATTATTTGATGCTTGTTGACGTGAAAGAGAAAGTAGTTGGGAAAACGGGAGATTTTAAATTTATCAAAACTTATTTTGTATTTTTGTAAACAATAACTACAATAATGATTCTACTTCTGATGTACAATGAATTTTCGAAAAAGGATTGCGAAACAACTAAACATTGTAAACGTGTATTATTATTATTTTTAATTAATTATTGCATGTTGACTTTACTTTATTGATAATTTTGATTGCATCAATTTAAGCACAATAATTTTTTATGCCTACAATGACAAAAAACATTGACTCTCTTAATTATTTTGTTCTTTTGGAATGATCTTTAAAGTTTAGGGTGAGTAGAAAAACGAAAATTACAAAACATGCATTTTATAATGATGTGTTTTTGCAAACTTTGTGAGGAACCACCGAGCAAAAATTTACATGCTCAATTAATTTGGAATGGCCAAATATGAGGAAAGTTTTTTAATTTTATATTGATTTAGCCTAATATATTGACCGTCCTAAAGATATTAATTACTAGTTTGAAAACTTTGAACGTTTCTACATTTTTGCACTTTTCCAAATGAATTTTTCTATTATTAGAGTAAATTAATGTGATGTTCATCCTATACCTACATAATAAAATATACCCGATGACTAAATAAATGTCATTCTGTATTCAATGAATATAATATTAAATACCCATTGTAATGTCAAAAGATTTATATGTATTGTATGTATCCATCAATCTTAAATTTAACTGTGAAAATATCTCTATATTATCAGTGTTGAACTATGTACCTTGTAATCTTATTATTGTCTTCCCTTGAAAACTCACACCTTTAAATAAAATAGAAGTTTATAAAATGTATTAGAAAATATTATACCTACATAATATTATTTAAATATTATAATAATATACCTATTTAGAAAGAATATTTATATATTTCCAAAATCTAACAAAAAAAAGGAATATTTGTGTGAAAAGTATCGGAGTTTAACATAAAATGCATGTGACAAAAAAAAAGTATTTTAACTTAGATGACTGTAGGTCTGAAACTATATTTAAATTGCAACTCATGTCAGCAAAATGCACTACACATCGCACATCGCTATCACGTCTACCATCTAAATACAATACAGCATTTAATTTCACCATCGTTGTTCGTTAAAACATTGACCTATCACTTCAATAAAGGCACTTTAGCCCTGGGTTGTTCAATGTGCCGCTTCCAGGCAGTTTACAGTTAACACCTTGTATAATTATCGATTGTCAGTCAGAAAGAGCAGACCACATTACGCACTTCACATTTCATTAATTATTATATTACCGGAACATAATATAATCACACAATCTAAAGTTAAATAATTTAATGTGGGTCAGTATGTTGTTCAGAATCTCTTGGTCAAATGAGAAATCTCAATGATTGCAAAACGAGTTCAGATTCTGTTTAGTATTAATCAAACGTAAAAAGAAGTTAGTTTTGTACACAAAACCAAGATTCTATCTCCATAAATGAAAGTGTTTAGAATGGAGATTCCAAATTACTGCAAAACTTGAGGTTTATATTTGACTAATTATTTATGTGAAAGGCTAATTTATGTTTATTTAATTGATTGTTGCTAGATATTGATGATGGTAGATGATTTTGTCATAAGTCAGCACTTTAGAAGGTGGACCTAGTCCGCTATTCGGTCAACAAAAGAATTAGCGATTTAATGTGATGTTGAACCTTACAAGTGTCAATTTCATGTTATAGGAGACCAAAATATAAATATAAAAAAATTGAAAATAGTAGTCATTTTAAATGTCTAGAAACTATTGAAAAACTTTAAAAAAAATATATCATCTTTAATTTCTGTAACAGCATTCATTAAAAATACACAAAAAAAATTGAAACCCTAAAGTATTTAAAATTTTAATATCGTCGTTACATAAGGAAACGATGTTTAAATTTTTTAATATGCCTAACATATTTTTAAAACGAGTGTGCTAATTTTATTTTGTGATATTAAATAGTATATCAAACATATATAATATATATATAATATTATGTGTTTAGCATGAAAATATTTATATCATATAAATGTATATTTATTTTATAATGAGAAATAAAAAATGAAAAGAAGAATCCTTTTGGAAAAGGCCTACATTTGTTTGGTTAAGTTATCTAGTGAATGCATCAAACTTTCAATAAATACATAATTATAATCCCCACTGAAATTAAAATAACTGAAATTAAATAATTCAACTATCAAAGATTAACTTTACATATCAGAGCTTACAACATGTCTTCAAAAATCACAATTACCAACAAATTTTAAATAGATTTAAAATATTCAGTCGTCAAGACAATCGGTGAAAATATCATAATTTAACACTCTGTTTTGTACGACATATGAAGGTAGAACTGAATTAACACTTCTCTATACTGTAGAAATTACGGGAATGCATTTGTACAAGTCTAAAGAAATAATATAAAATATAATGTATCCAAAAGTGACTAATAAAACTGTCAATAAAATGTGTTGTTTTAATTTTGAATTCCAAAATAACTTAGGGGGTTTCTCACCATCCTATCTACACTAATAACAAATATTATTAAAAATAAAATACTCGCAGTGGTTAGAAAACTAGGCCAACTTATCCAATATTTAGCCACTATTCATAGGTTGGAGTACCGAATTATAAACTCCAACTTAATAAATAAATAAACCGTAAATCGCCAATCGAAAATATTTGTTATTAGTGTAGATAGGCTGTTGGGAGGATGGTGAGAAACCCCCTTATAGTAATAAAAAAATACCCCACTAACTTAATTTTCTAGTTTCACATCTATCTCACATAATATATATATATTTTTTTTACATTAGGTCCACACAGGAGGCCCTGAGGAAAATAATTTCCCTCGGGGCCTATGTCATCTTTGGGGATGCTGTGTGGAGGGTATTTTTAAGGAAAGGAAGTTCTGGGAAGGAAAAAGGTATAAGGTTTGGGTAGGAATCTGGGGTTCAGTGTGTCTAGATCATCCGCCGCCAAGACCTAGACAAACCTTACCCCATGAACCCATATCATAGATGAAGCAATCACCCTTACATCCTTTCCCTCTTGAAGATTGTCAAATAATTAATTTTCTAAGCACCACTTTGAAATACAGTCTTCTTTGCCTGGCGGAGAATGAGGTTGTCTATATAATTTATTTTGATCAAAATGTATCATATTTAAAGAGCCATAATGACACTAAATTGTTTTTCGATATCTCCGAATATGACGAAGCTACGAGCTTTCAAAGTGAACTTGGGTAAATCTATGCAATGGTGTCGCTCATGTTGTCATGCACACGAGACTTCGAATGATAGTGATGCAATATTGCTCCGTACGTCCCGTGTCACTCGCTTTGCAGCATTTTGACGGCTTATATCTTCAGTATTTTTACTAATTCTAAAATGTTTTGCCCTCAGCGTTGTCTAATTAATATGATACATTTGTAAATAACACGAAATTTCATCGTTATTCTGCCAGTCAACGGAATCATGGGTCACTTGATTCAGTACAGATGTGCCTCTGGGACTATAATCGGACTATGAGATCTCAGCGTCTGAATTCCCATAGTAAATTTATTCAGACACAATACTTCCTCACTTGATAATTTATCACATCATAACTCACATTAACCTAACCTAAGGTTAAAAACCCCAATTATCAGTTTTTGACGCTTCGAGACATGATGAATTATCTTGTGAGGAATTAACATCCGATGAAAAATTTGTACTCAATATTCATACACTTAAAAAGTTTCCACTGAACATTCTGGTCACCTCCTCTGGGATACTGGTTTGGGGATGTACTTCTAAGTAATGTGTATTTGTCTACATTTACACTAATTGAGAGTCCTTTAGGCACCATTTACCCGACTGTGACTGCCTCAATGCAGTTTTTTTTTTCGATTGAGGACCATGTCTTCCAAGGGAGAGAGGACCCTGGCAGTGACAGCATAGCTGTGTATCCATCTCTTTACTTACCAACATTCAAAATAAACCTTTATTTTATTAGGTAAACACCACTATGCGAGTAATTTTGGGTAAAAAGAGCATCCTGCAGAAATTATCTTAGAACAAATGAAAATATAATTAATATACATAGTACTTAGCTATTGAAGTAAAGCACTCTTGGGGTCAAATAATTAGAGCTACAAATATATATTTTTTAAATTTGTCAAATCAAGAGATAATTGGCTTTTTTATCCGAAAAGCAATTGTAGACATTTAAAATGGCAGATACGTTTTTAGATTTTCACGGCCAAAAGCATTTTCGTTGTTTGTTTTTGGGGTGTTATGCCGTGTTGTGCTACCTCCTTCTTTAGCCGACGTTTCGGACAGCGTTGCAGTGTCCATCATCAGGGCAGATCCGGCAGATCCGTCGATGTGAATTTGTAGTGTTAAGTGTGTGCTTATTTAGTTGGAAGCGATACCGTGGCTAAGGCACAATAAGGCTAACGGCACGGTATCGCTTCCAACTAAATAAGCACACACTTAACACTACAAATTCACATCGACGGATCTGCCGGATCTGCCCTGATGATGGACACTGCAACGCTGTCCGAAACGTCGGCTAAAGAAGGAGGTAGCACAACACGGCATAACACCCCAAAAACAAACAACGAAAATTTAAAATGGCGCTTATTTAAGCCAAAAATCGCTCCAGTGGTTTTGAGTAAATGGAACATACATAACCCCTGAAAATCTAGAATGTAGAAAACAGACATAAAATAACAAATCGTCCTGTAAAGAAACAAAATTTTAAAACAGCTTTTGTATTTATATAATAGACTAGTAGTAGATGTGCTTTATTTTCACCGCTTTTCGAAATCCTCTTCTAATTGAAAAATTTAAAAAAATGAAATAATCTTGTCAGGTTTGGCAGTTATATGGATGTTTCAAAGCTCTATATCTCATGAAGGAAACAACATTTTGGCCAAAAATAGTCCCACTGACCTATAAATTACAAAGAGAAATAAATAATCAAATGAAAATTCACGGTAATATTCAATGTATTTTTATTTAGAAACATGGCACAGAATACACTCAAACTGTAAAACAGAGAACACTATTACTTCCAGGTTTGTAGACGAAATAACAATTTTAACAGAATTACAACAGACAGAGATTTACTCATTGAGAACTGCTGTCTCTCAATACAAGAATACGAGTAGATCTAATGATATCAGTATGTGTGTTATTACAGAAAGGACAGAGGTAAGATCAGGTTGGGTGCATGTTTCCTATAAAATAACATTTTGTGTAAAATAAGAGTTCTACATCCCGGGGCCTTGAATCCCCCAGAGGCCCCCCTCTGCTAGCAGTGCCTCATGCTAGGGCCTTCACTCTCAATTCTCCAAATAATGTCAAATTGTCTTTACCATAGTTAGCTCTTAACGTACTTGCTAAAATCTGCCTCGCTTTAAATTAAGAATACAATATTATAAATTGAATAAGAGACCTCAAATAATAAAAAGTAAATTATACTATGAACTAAATCAAAGTAGTTATATTAACAAATCATAATATGTATTATATTCAATGTGCATATCAGATATGTCTAGGGGAGTCAAGTATAAAATGTTTATAATTTGTCGTATAGAGAATTGAACACGAAAAAAAACATACTTTTTCCAACTAGACAAGTAGTGCCAGATGTTTAGTGTGTACCTACTCATTGCAACAAAATGATGCATTTCAAATTCACAGTACTATAACATTCTTAAAGTTAATTCTTGTGTTAGCAAACACAATAATTAAATGTACCTAATAATCAGTGCAAATAAGTACTTCTTCAAAATGGTTTAAAGTGTCATCATAATAGGTTTGTCTTACGTTGAACGCTATGTACTAAATATTTTGCAGTTTTTTGACTGAGGACAAAGTTTAAATCTCGTTTACTGTGAAAAATTCCACTAAAATAAGAATTGTTTTAAAACTTAGTTCACATTCAACTCTGAAACAGGTTGCCATATTGGTTAAAATATGTATTGTCAAGCAACATTGAACAAAATAAAAATAAGATAAATAGAGATTAAAATATATGTTCATAGTTATACAATTAGAACGGAATAAAGTTCATGTAATTAAAATACACATTGAGAGAATAATTATTCGTGTATGTCATAGAAAGAATAGAATTAGAGCATGCACGTTTTACAAAACATTTAAAATGTCAAGATAATTTACAAGGAAAGTATCTGCGTAAAATATAAAGTAACAAATGAAGGTAAAACAAATGTGTAACTAAGTCTAGAGACCTTATGCCGCTTACTTACTAGGAGGAAAACACCACTGCACGTACACAATCACTACACCTTGTCAACTTTTTTTTGTAAATGAATCACTTTTTGTTAATTTTTTTACTCCATTGCGTGGTCATGTATTCATATAGCGTAACCAATTATTACTACATAATAATCATTTACCTACGCTCATCGAATTGTCCGGTATATCATATATGTATGTATAAAGAATAAACTTTTCTTGAGTCTATTCTAAAGGAGATTTTCTCATTTATTTTCTGCATTTAGTTTACTTATTCTAATCCTTAAAGTAAATATGTCGATCCATTTTTATTAATCTAGTGCACTTATCATATTTGATAATTTTGTTAAAACTTTGTTATCTCGAATGCTTATGCTACTAACCCAATTCATTTATAAATCTAAAAACAATATGTTACAAGTGAGAGATGAGTTTTGTTTGTTTGTTTGTTAGTGGTTAGTAAGTGTGGAGACGAGACAGGGAGAGCGGAGAGGATAGAGGAAAGAGAGAGATAGGTGTGGGAAGGCCGTGGTGAACGAGTTCACAGATTTCCAATATCTAAAGACAAGTCTTATGAAGAACATTAATGCTATTGGTTCTGGATGCAGTCCCGGTCCGGTTGCAGCTACAGCTCCCACTTCTCAATGCATACCAAATACAGCTCTGATAAAATAAACTCTCAACTTTCTCCTTTGTGAAATTTTTATACCTAAAATTACCAATTATATGCATATTACAATTTCACACATACACATATATATATATAATATAATATAAACCGTACAAACATTCATACGTCTTACAAAATATGGAAATATAAGTTTAGTATAAACACAGTTAAATTACGGGTAAGGGAATCGCCGATCGCCGAGAGTGATGAAGTCTGTCGCGCGCTAAGAATTAAAACATATGTAAGAAGTGTGACAATTTATTATAAATTTCCTTAATTAAATTTTGTGTATCAACAATTTCAGATAACTTAAGGCATACATGAACATCACCGTAACCCGTCACCGGGATTCTTTAACCAATATCAATCAATTCACTATTGATATAACTTCTATTGGCCGAGATATGTTTAACCAAAAATCTATTGCTTTCCCCGACGGCTAATCATGTGCTGCCGTCAAATGTGCGGCAGCTTCGCACTGAGCTTCACTGTAATAATAGATGCTAATAATTTACTTTTAAAAATACATTCCCCTACTAAACCTGTTTCCCTTATACCTACACTTTAAATGATTTGTACCGAAACCACCGTCAATTCAGACACGTCAGTTCACGATAGGTTTACACCAAAAGATGTACTCGTTCGTGAACTGTGTGTAGGAACATCGAGGCAGTATAAAATTTCACAAAATGAGAGCCATTTTACAATGCGTTTGGAGGTGGAAGACTCTCCAGGGACTGTAAGAGGTTCTATTAAGACTACAATGGATCCGATTGTTGGTGCCAGAGTGAGGATGGACAAGTGAGGAGAGGTTGTGGTGGTTTACTTCTTTGACGGGGGCTTCCTCGGTGTTCTGGTGGTCTTCCCCGTGGAGGTGGAAGGAGTGGAAGCCAGCACAGCTGCCTTGGCTGCTGCTGCAACTGAAATCATACCATTTATTTATTTTACTTTTAACTTACAAGCTGAAACCCACAAATTACTGCAATTTGCCACTTTCGAATTCAAAGTCAAAAAGCACCCAAATGATTCTTTTTGTCTGTAAAAAGTGTTGAAGTTTTTGAACTTCAATATGAACAGAAAAACAATCCGCAAAATGTGCAGCTGGAAGGAGGGAAATATGAAGAGGATGAAAATATACTGACTCATCTATGGTGCTAATGTTCCGTCTAGATGGGAAGCCATGTTATAGAACCATCATAAATTGCCAACACCCTGTGGCACCACTCGTGATAGCACATGAACAGAGTGCTTACAGGAACTATGCAGTGCGTATCTAATATTATTACGTAATACAATAAACATGTTTTAATGCAGGATTTTTCGAATAATTACCTTTGGCCGGCGTAGGTTTGGCGGTCTTCCCCTTGGAGGTGCTGGGAACGGGGGTGGCCACCTTAGCGGGAGTGGTCCTTCTCTTGGCGAGTGCCGCGGCGGGGCTGGCCTTGGCTGGCGGGGTGGCCGTCTGAAGACAATCATTTAACCTTTGTTATTTTTCAACTAAATTACAAAAAAAACTTAATTGGAAAAATTTAATACTGCCTATTATGTATATGTTAATGAAAGTTATTCATAGCTCTATGTCTGGTTTAGCAGAAAATTGGTTTCATATTTCCACTCATTTTCAAAGAGAATTTCAAAAGACTTGATAAGGTGCGTGCAGGCAATATATCCAAGCTCTTTGCGAGTTCATAGAATTTGTAGAAAATAGTATAAAGTTTAGGTTTGGTATATTTTAATCATAATATTATATTATTGATCAGTGATATCGCACATCCTGTAGAAAAGTGTTGCAAATCAAAATTTTCTTTTTAACGTTTCAACTATGAAAAGTAAAGTGACTGTGATTATCTTTCCACGAAAACCGTATTTAAGTTAGATCACTCCATCTCCGCAAGATGTCGCTAGTATCTCTATTCGACAACACTGCTTGTTCATCATTCCATTTGTTTTCGCTCTCTTTTTTTACTTATTAAGCTCTAGTTCGTTTTTGTCCAACAGACCATTTTTCGTGAAAGTAAGTTAAGTATGCAGTTGTTCTCAAAAATCCTTTATTTAAACGATACTCGTTCAAAAAAAATTTATAATCAATTATTTAAGGGCTTTTCAAAACGCTCCTTGTCTTACGTCCTCTTTAAAACGCCATTCTCCTGATTTACATTTTGGTCTGTTGGATAAAAACGAACTGAAGCATCATTATGACAATTTTCTACGGGATATGCGATACGAATAGTCGTATAATCAAAAGACGATTCCAACTCAGTTATGTTATTCCTATAAAATTTTAAAAAATATCACACAAACTGCAAAATAGATTTTAAATGAAAAATAATGTTTGGTTTTGTAAAAGTTAAGATTTCAAAAAGATAAATTATACGATAGAATCATCAAAAAAATGTTTGAGGTAATTTCAATTATGATTTTATCCTATCTTAATTATTTAATAGTCTATTTTTTTTAACAAACAATATGCACATTAGTACTGGACGTTGACAACAATTTGAAAAAACAATATACAGTACTGTTGCACATATACTATGTACTTGCAATAGGAAGTTAAGAAACCCAATGAGAGTTTGCCTAACATGTACTTTTTGTAAATCTAAACATTAAAAAATTTTTATAAATAAAATAGACAAGAAATATAAAACATGCAGTTATACAATTTTTACAGCTAAAATATATGTCTGTCAATTATTTGTCTTTATTATTTTGTCTTTATTATAAATTTAAGAAGAAATCAACTTAATAACTCAAGTCCAGGGCATTCCTAAGTCTACCTACGTTAAATTGTCGTGAAAACAAGCTTATGTGCCCAAGTGGTTAAAATGATCTTTTTTATATTATATCATTCTTCGGTGATCATTTCAATTCTTGATGAAACATTATAAAAAATATATTTTAAAAAAACACTTATAAAAAGTGGTATGTTTTTGCAACATTTGGGGGGGCTATCATTGTAAAAAATAATTCAATACAATTTTATAAAGCAATGATGAAAATTACATTTGATCTTTGAATTTGTGACTTCAAAATTGGTGCCATTAAAAAATCAATAATTTTATTTTCATGATTTCGATATATTATCCAATTTGTCAGCACTTGCGGGTGTAGAAGAAAAAAAAAACATTCAAATGAAATATCAATACAAAGTGGGATAAAGGGAGTATGTAATATTATGTACTGATAAAGTCAAGTTGGAAAAAATAAACAATGGTAGAAATTAGAAATATAAAGGCAAAAGTCATGCTAAATATCAAGTGGAGAAAGTCCGGGTCAAGTCAGTAAGTTAGTGTAATTTTTAAACTAGTTAACTATTTAAGTACAATGACTAAACTAGATTTCAGAAACAAACCATATTTTTTATAATCTTCATTCTTTTTCAAATCAATTTTTATTTTATTACTTTTATAAACATTTTTTAATTCTCTCTTTTTAATCCAGATATTGCACAAACCCGTAGAAAAGTATCGTAAGTCAAAAAAGTTAATTTTACAGGAGAGCGAAAATAAAATGGACTGATGGACAAGCGGTTCCGTCGAAAAGAGATACTAGCGACTTCTTGCAGAGATGGAGTGATGTAACTTAAATACAGTTTTCTTGGGCCATAGATAATCATCATCTTTATTTTTAAGAGATAAAATGTAAAATAGAAAATTTTGACTTACGACACTTTTCTAAGGGATGTGCAATATGTTGTTTAATAATTCGAAAAGTTTAAAAAAATCAATATAAAAATTTCAACAAAAATGTTATTCACTGCTTGGGATTTTATGAAAATTTACGAAAAATCGTGGAATGTTCCTGCTGAATTATGCTGTAATATTAATATCTCATTTCAATGCTTTTCATATACATTCTTCACTCTGCACATCACAGGAAAACGATAAACAAAGTCAATTAATTGCTGTTTTGGGCAGAAATTAACTGCCTGTTTTTTTTTTTTTTATATCAGTCAGTGAAGCATATTTGAAGTATGTACAGTTCTTTTAAACAATGTTGAAAACAAAATATTTATATACGAGTTTGTTTATTCGGGAAAGAAATTATTATAGAAAAACTGTCACTCTTGTATGGATGAAAATGGATGATAGTCAATGAAAATAAAAAGATTTGATAAGGTGAGTGAGGTGAATGATTGTAAACGTAGATGAAATGGAAAAGTGAATGTGGTACGAGAAATTAGAATCATAAAAGATATATTTTGTAAATAAAAATAGAATTTACGAAATACTTATTTTGTGTTAGTAATAATATAATCGGGGTGCATTAACGATTATTAAATGTATCACACTTTTATTGCTAATTCATTTAAAATTATTTAATATCATCATTCAACGTTTTTGTGAAATTCCATCAATGGCGATTTTAAAGTTTAACAACCAAGATAGATTTAAACTTATTTTCAATTATAACTTCAGTTTACCATGGATAACAGGAAACAAACTAATTTAAAAAAAAATAATTTATTAAATAAAATAAATTAAAAAAACCCTTAGGCGGAAGAATGTTCGCTTCGAGCAAAGATATAGCATGCAAAAAGTGTACACGCTCTATGAATGTCTAGTATTTGAGAAGTACCGAATTACGAATGGTACCTTTATCTTATTTGGAATACCAGGGTTCAATTGATAAAGAGCAGATGTTGATTGTAGACAATGGTGAAGATTAAGTGTGTTTTGGTTGAGTTGGCTGACAAAGGTAATCGCGGAGTCCCCAAATGTTGTGCAAACTTACCACGGACAATGAAAATGATAATATGAGTAAATGATTGATACGTACATTCCCATAAATCCGTTGGATCATGCCTACCTTGCTAGTGGACGGCGCAATGGCGGGCGGGGGTGTGGGGGTTTCCGCCTTGACGAGGGCCTTGACGGGAGCCTTGGCCGGAGTCTTGACGGGAGTCTTGGAGGGGGTTTTAAGGAGCTTCTTGGCGGCGCGGGGGGTCTTGGCCTTGGACTTGGGGGACGGGCGGGAGGAACGCTTTCTCAGGGCGGACTTGGGTGGGGAGGGAGGAGGGGTGGCCTCGCCCTCCGAGGGGGAGGACGGGGAGGAGGCGGCCGAGTGGGGACGCTTGCGGGAGGGGGTGGAGGCCACTGCGCCCTTCAGCTTCTTCTTTTCTAGCTGCGATTCGTCTTTGTACAGAGATAGGTCCACTAGAAACAGATATTTAAAATATTTAATACACAACAAGAACATTAAAACATGTACAGCAAAATTTAAAAAATGGAGCAAAATGTATAAAATTCTGAAGAAATAATTAAACTGAAAAAAAAGTTACATTTTTGGACAGATGGACAAGTTATAAGGGGCTTTGCAGTATAAAATTGAAGCAACTCAGGAGACATTTGCAACTGTTGAGAGTGGAAACCACTACATATAAGATATTATTTGAAGAAGATGGGGCCACTATCTTATAACTTTAATGGCTTAGATACTTATACTTGGGGATCCATTTTGTGAAACCAGTATCATGGGCGTTGGCAGAAAGGTGGCGGGGTGGGTAGCTATCCCCCCAAGACAGCTGTTAATTTTTAAAGGTTTCCGTTTTAAACAATACTAATTAATTGGTTAGAAAATACTAAAGCATTTCCATCAAATATTGATGGAATACCGACTCTTAAAAATTGAAGGCATTTATTGATTTGCGCATTAAGCTAGACATTTTCAATGTGTTTGTGAATGTAATAATGCATATTACACTTCACATTCCTACCCCAATTAGTGATACCATGGAAAAAATTTCACCTGCAGCACTTTTCCGTGTCTTTGTGAGAGTTGTAACCATTCAGAATTGAAACGTTGCTTGAAATGGCTTTAGCCGTGTTTTGGTGACCTGATCTGAATAGCCAGGTACTTTCCAGTCTCCTTCCTCTCCCCACTACCTTCAGCCTCACAACATACCCCAATTGGTTGATACCATCTTTCACTCCCCAATGCTCTTGTCAATTACTCCAGCAGAAAATTGATTCTTCGTTAAGGTGCGAACCCAGCTTGTTTGGAACACTCAGCAACAAACTGGAAAGATAAATACATACATCCTCAACAATATTAAAGATAGTATTAGGGAAAGACTACTCACGTCCGTCGGGGTGCTCCTCTGTGACACTGGTGTCGGGGGCCGGTTCGCCCCTCTCCGCGGCCAATGCCCGGCCCAGGATACTGTTGGTCCGACTGAGCTCCGCAGCACCCAGCTTCAGCCCCGCCGTGCCTGCCCGCTGGAGGGACAGTGTGGTCAGGACGCAGTCAATGTCTAGAATAAAGTGAGGTTAAGTTAGTATTATTGCAGCTTAGGAAACGGGTATGGGAACCATTTATTGGATAACCGACACCTCTGCCATAGGTCCGGATTTTTGAAGCGATTTTGCCCCTTATGTATAAATAAATTGTATGAAGAACAAGGTCAGAATCGCTTGGGCCATTCTCGATCTTGACATAACGAATTACTGGATAGCATTTAGCCACTCCGAATAATTCATATTAATTGCCAATGACACGCAGGGGAACCAAAGATGGCGGACAAAATGACTGCCGCTTGATAATATGAAGGCTGTCATATTCGAAGTATATATTTATTCATTGTTTTTGATATAAATCCATTGTGGAAAGCATAGATTTGAGTGATTATTAGGTAGTTCATTGTATCTTCATTATTTTGATGTAATTTTTGTATTATATCACAAAAGAAATGTTATAAAAATCGAATTCCTAAGAAAAGTGAGAACTGTCAAATATTTTATGTCATATTGAAAAAATATATTTTTTGGATGCTGGTTTTCAACAAGTTAACAGGGGTTCGTGGGATGATGACTGTGTAGGTCTGCCCACCTACTGTGACACATTGACCACTAGATTCCTACCCACCCTTCATACCTTTTTCCTTCCCAGATCTTACTCTCCTTTCTTTAAAAAAACTCTCCACACAGCACCCCAACGATGATACCAGGCCCTGATGGAAATTATTTTCCTTAGGGCCGAGCTAATGTAAAAAAAAAGCATTGTGGAAAAGTGGGTGACCGGACAACTCAACACATTCACACCTTTGAAAAGTCAAAAAGATGAAAAAAGTTGGATAAAGTTGACAGCTGGTAAAGCGGGAAAAAAATACGACACAATGTCATAGATTTACGGTGACTTTAAAAAATATTCAGAGGATCTAGATTAATCAAATTAACATCTCAAAGGGGTGTTAAAATGCCACTTTGTTGATTTGTTGTAAAAACAGAAAAGTGATACTTCATCAGAGCTATCTTATTGATTACCAGATGAAAACTCACGAGTGGAAAAATTAGAATACTTGTTCACCAAACAAAGTTATCCCATTTTGAAGATTTAATTGATAGGTAAATTTTGTTAATTATTTTTTCTATACTCTTCAATCTTCTACAAATCGAACACACTAATCAAAGATACATTTAAAATAGAATAAAGTATTTTTTTCATTTAGACCTTCATTTGAGAATATAATTCTGAGAAAAAATTCAAACTGAAAAAAGACTGAAAATAAACCTTTTCCTTGCAAGATCTTTATACTCTAATTGAATTGGTCTAAAATTGGTCTACATAAGACAATAATTAAATGATAAAATACCAGTAACATCGTAGAAATCTGGTTTGTATATTTCCCCCGATGGGTCGCCACTCTTGTCCTGGGACAGCCATCGGATCTTGATCTTTCTGGTGGACCGGTACACGTTCTGCATGGTCTGGCACACGTAGAATCCTCCCTCGGTGTTGCGCACGGCCAGGAATTCATTCCTACAATAAATAAAAGTTACCAAAATTATTATTATCATTATAAAGCCAAAATGGACAATAGTTTGGTTCATGATTGGTTCTTATTGATTTAGAAATCATAACTCTTGATCGGTGACGTGAATTGCCCTTTGTCCAAAGGCAGGATGTGTTAAGCTTTTCAAGTTCTATTGTCAATAATGTCTAAACAAAACAGGTGCGTAAAAAAAATCTAAAATATTTTAGTTTGAATAAATAGAAAAACTTTTCGTCACAAAACAAATTCTCGGATTTATTTTTTAATGATTTTAATTAAACTAAAATTAAAAATCTGAAAAATAGCTTTACTAGATTATGTATTGATTTATTTTACTGTATGATTATATTTTTCGAAATGTGTGATATATAATAAATATTTCGTTTGAAAATTGAACAAATCTGCCAACGACCAACGGTATATATAACCTTACTATATTAAAAAATAAATTAATTTAAAACATAACTTTACCAGATAAAATAACAATCTTTCAAAATCAATTTATGTTTTTTTGTAAAAAAGAGTCAATATGTCTAGAATTTGATTTAAAAAGGACTAATTTCCGGTATTCTGTGGTAATACCCTCTTAAATAAAAAATTCTACATTAATATTTTTGAACTGCACGGGAATTAGGTTCAAAACGTCTTGACTCAATGTTAAATGCGTACACCACCATGCTGTTAAAAATTATCTTTACTTATATTTGTATCATACATAATACCAATTGCAGAGAGCCAGTAGTACTATTTTATTTATTTATTTATAAAATACATGATTATAAACATTGAAACATTCACATATATGTGATATATTAGATCACCACACTAGGCGACTGCCTGTTTCATGGTGACCAATGGAATATAGTTAACCCTGGCAAAAACCAAAACACGTAATTTTAAATATAAGTACCTATGTTAGTTGTGAATCTCTAAATTTAAGTCACAGGTGTAAATATGTAATAATGTAAGTCACTAGTTATGTCAGTAGTTATAAGTCTTAGTCGTAAGTCACTAGCTATAAGTCTTAGATGAAAGTCCTAGTTATAATTATAAATCTTAGTTTATTTGTACAGCGCCCTTGAGGTAATTTTACACGAAAACGGCGCTATATAAATTAGCCAAAAATCATTATTATTATTATATAGTTGCTTTGTGATGTCTAGTGTAAACATAAGAACTAAATATATAAAGATGTTGAAAATAGGAAAAGTTATAGAAGAAAAATTATAACTATTGCATTACCATTTTGAGAATGGAATGAAAATAAACATTTAGGGCCTCAAAATAACATGTTTTGAAATTTACACAATCAACCGTTTACCATACGTAAATGGTTGATTATCAGGTGTAAAATTTAATACATCTATGTAAGGGGGTTAAACTGGGCTTTGTGAAATTGAGTAAACGATTGTTAATTGATTAAAAAATAATAAAAACTTATTCTTACTTGTAGAACACAATAAGCTTTTCGTCCATCTGTTTGGTTGGGGTGGTCCTTCCATGGCTGGCGGAGAGTTTGGTCAATAGGGCGATCTCAGGGGTCGGAATCTGGTATGGCTGGACCTGGAAATTAAATTAAGTTTTTTTTTTTTTTTTATTTAGTTTTTATTTTTTATTTTAGCTTAATGAGTAAAACCACAAATCGTAATATTTAATCACTGAAGACAATATTAGCAACTCTCAAAACAAAAGTTTGAAACAGAAAAAGATACGGTCACATCTAGAAATTGAACCCAGAGCCTTAGCCCGGAGACCTAACCACTGAGCTAATGGGTCCTGGGAAAGGGCTACTTACCGTTACATTACTTTATGATTGAATATTGGGAGAATGTGGGCGACGTCCGGTTAAAAAGGTAGGTATAAAAAAATAGTTACTAATATTTGATTGTTACTGGAAGAGGCAAAAGGCATATTAAGAGACCGGATCGCTCCGCAATATATGGGGTGCCCTGGTCACCCCCTCCGGGTGATACATGATTTTTACCTTCAGGTACACAAAGGTGAAACGGACTGTTTATTTATTTATTAAAGAATTTTATACATAGTGTACATATTGTGTTATTTCGCCCGCCATGCTAGGGATGTCCCTGTGTTATGGCGGGTGAAGTATGCAGATTATATGGGTAATGAAGTACATTTACTGATAATATAATAATTATGATAATGAGGTACTGTGCTACTGTCAAAGGGATAAAGTAAGCATGGGAGCAGATATGTGCAAAATGGGTACCCAAAACCATCAGAAATGGAAATGGGTCAAAACTTTTCCACTTGAGTTTAATATACCTATTTTCAAAATGCATTGAAAATGCAAAATGGATTCCCAGATCAAACGGTTAAAGAATATGTATATATATTTTTTTTAAATACTGGATAAACTAACATTCTATTCTAGCATATATTGGTTATTGGTAAATATTCCACAACTGCCGCACTTTTTAATAGATTTTGAAACATTGAAAATTACACCACAATTCAACTTAAGACCCATTAACCAGCGGCGAGAATTGAAATTTCAACTTGCGATCGTGCCCTTGCAACTGTACAGGGCGGTTCTGATGAGAAAGATTGATTATTCTCCGTACCCAAAAGTTTAACTAATAACTAGTAGGCGGCTAGGCGGTGGCAAAACGAAGAATTCCAAGTTGAAAATTCGCAAAAACATCATTCGGAGATATTGAGGTTTGAAGTTTAGAATTGGTTCGTTATTACAAAAACATATCATTTCAAAAATTCAAATTTCAATATCTCCGAATGATGTTTTGGCGGATTCGTGACTTGGAATTCTTCGTTTTGCCACCGCTTAGCCGCCTCCTACTAATAACTCAATATCGACTTAATTTCATACAAAATTTGCTTTAATGTATACCTACATTCAAGTAAGCAATAAAAATGCTCAAACGCATGCTGATACATTTTTAATATCGTGTACTTCTTGTAAGTATTTTTTGATCATAAGTATTTATAATTTTTCAATAATGCCTGAGGAAAATAAGTGTGTAATTTTTTTTTTTTTATATTTTAGTCTGTAAGCCCACAAATAGATAGACAAACTGAGGTATTTTCGTCTGTCCGGCTGTCCAGGGTAAGGCTTTGGACTTGCAATCCGAAGGTCGCGGGATCGAACCCGGCGTGGGCAAATAAATTTTATTTGATTAATTTGTGTTATTTCACAATTAATTAATTAAAAATAATATATGGTATGTTTGCGGCACGTTTCAGAATTCAGAATTGAAACGTTGCTTGAAATGGCTTTAGCCGTGTTTGGTGAACAGATCTGAATAGCCAGGTACTTCCCCCCTCCCTCTTCTCCGTCTCCTTCCCCTCCCCACTACATTCAGCCTCACAACACACTCCAATTGGGGATGCCATAGTCTCACAGGCTCCAGACGGGAGAAGTTGGGACTTTTGTACAGTATTCATAATATTAACCCCTAGTTGGCCGATTGATCACTGGTGATCACCGGTTTTTGGAAGCGATTTTGTCCCTTATGTATAAAGAAATTGTATGAAGAAAAAGGTCAGAATCGCTTGGGCCATTCTCGTTCTTGACATAACGAAATACTGGATAGCGTTTAGCCACTACGAATAATTCAAATTAATTCCCAATGATGCGCCGGGCATCAAAGATAGCGGACAAAATGGCTGCCGCTTGATAATATGAACGGTGTACTATTCGAAGTCTATATTTTTTCATTGTTTTTTATATAAATCCATTGTGGAAAGCATAGATTTGAGTGATTATTAGGAAGTTCGTTTTATCTATATTATTTTGATGTAATTTTTGTAATATATCACAAAAGAAATGTTATAAAAATTGAATTCGTAAGAAAGGTGAGAACAGTCAAATATTTTACGTCGTATTGAAAACATATTTTTTTCTATGCTGGCTTTCAACAGGTTAAAAAATAAAATAAAATCTCTGGATTGAAGATAGCATAATGAGTGAGTGTCTTACCAGTAACAATAATATAGCATAATATTATAATAGTAGGTCTACAAGGCAGTGTTGGGAGTCCTAAACTTTGACGGGTAAATGATGTGGAGGCTAAGCAGAAAGTGCTAGTAAGACATCGGCAGGAGCAGAGGCATTTTCAGGTGGCCAAGGCTCTCCAAGGGTTGAAACATCGATTAAAATCGTCATGTAAAATTGGGCAATAAAATTTAAATTCCCGCTTAACATCAGCGGCCTGCTTTGATTTACGCAAGAAAAAAACTGCACCAAAAAGCATGTTAAATTTTGTTTTGCGAAGTTCATGCACAAATATTCAAATATTTTACAATAATTTTCTAAAGCACTTAATTTTCCACATTATACAATAAAACCATAACCCACAAGGAGATTTTGAACTTTAAGAGTTTTTGTAGGCCTGATAATTTATTATTTTCTGATAAAAAACTCGATTATTTCAAAGGTCAAGATGTGTTCTACTCGCAATATTTAATTAAGCTCTCATTTGTCGTAAACCCGCTGAGAGGTTGAAAAATAAAATGCGATTTTAACCCTTATGTATAAATAAACTGTACAAGGACAGGGTCAGAATCGCTTGCGCCAATATCATTCCAGACTTAGCTTTTTATTACAGTCTAGCCTCTCACAATGCTCTGATATTAATTTTCTATGGAATACGGCCTTAACCTCAACTGTCATCCGACATTCAAGAGGTTAAAGGTAGAATCATATTGGGTCGACGTACGTATGCATCGCTACGCCAAACAATGCTTAGCAACAGTGGCGGTTTTCTCTAAAGTGCGTTTGTGCGGCGAACCCCCATCAAAAAGATGAGAAAATAAAACAAACTTGTTTTGTAATAAACACAAAAAGCACATCATAGATTGCGCGCCACTAAAATTCCGTCTTAAAACCCGCGCCATCGTAAAATACGGTAGGTATCTATCCCATTTTGCGCGTCTTGAAATGTGTGATTTTTGTACATTTTTATTTTCTTGTTTCTGCATTTCTCCAATCGTTTGTCAATGGCATTTGTGAATCTACTATTGAAGTAAACCGATTTTAATTTCTGTTTTCGTATATTTTTTTTTAGATAAGTCGTTATATCCCTCGGTTATATTTACGAAAGCTTCGGCAAACGCCGCATGTCGTCGCTAGTTATGCATTTTTGTGTTCTGCGTTCTCCAGTAGGTAAATTGAAAGCGGTTGCGTTTGTTGATTGTCGCGAATATTTTGTCATAATTTGTTTTACACAATGGCGGAATACAGATTTGTGTATATAAAAAATAATGCTAATACTTATGAAAAAAGGTTGGAAATTAAAAATAAAGGGCCTCTGAGCTCTCTTTAAATCAAGTTTGTGCCTAAGTATATCTTCTCTTGAATTTCTTTTTTATATTAATTGAAAATAATTTCTCTCAGGGCCTATGTCATATTTAAAGATGCTGGGTGGAGGGTCTTTTTGAGGAGAGGAAGGAGTGAACATGGGTCTTGAAGTGACCCATGTTGTAGGAAGGAGGAAACTCGGCTGTGGAATGATTTGCGAGGCCGGCAAATCATTCCACAGCCGAGCTGTTGAACTAAAGAACTAGTCGTAGAACCGACCCGTACTCATGTGACAAATGTCAACCATGTACATAATATGTTGAGCGCGCGTTTGGCGTGTTTTCCGACTATGCACCTAGTTACTCGGAGCATCTTCCATTGAAATACCGGTAGAACAAGGATAGCATTCCCACCCCAAGCCTTTGCTCTAAAGATTGCAATCTGTTTAAGACGGGAGAATCTATCAAACGGACCGCCCGTTTCTGCACAGTCGAGGGTGTTTTTCAGGTACTTTGGGGCTCCAGACCAGAAGTGGCCATCAAATTCAATCATGGGGCGCACTTGCAATTTGTACAGGGTTAGCAGTTGTGTACTATTAAAGTATCTGCGGGCCCTGTACAGTACGCCCAGTTTCTGAGAGGCTATTACTTAACTCCGGCTTCGATGAAGCCCCCGTACCTGAGCTGGTCACTTAGAGTTACTCCGAGCATATCAATGGAGGGCCTGTTCGGAAGAATGCTACCGTTGAAGGAGACTAGGTTGTCATTTCCATCCTTTTTAGACGTAATCAGACATGATTGGACCTTTGAAACATTAAATTCGACGAGACTATTCTTACCCCAAGAAAAAACACTCTTGAGGTAACTGTCCATTCTTTGGAACTTTGGAGTCGTTGGAATTTCTGAACCCCCTGTTGAAAAGACCACGAACCGCCACTGCTTAGCAACCATACATTTTCCATGAAAATGGCCACAGGCATCGCACATCGCGATGCGTGTGGCCAATGTGATTCTAAAACATAAATTTTCATAGAAAATGTATGGTTGCTAAGTAGCCCAGATATTGCTAGGCATAGCGATGCGCACGTATGTCGACCCAGTCTGAATCTACCTACATCTACCATACACTAATCTACATTAAGCATCTAACATTTCTAAGTGATCAAATTTTCAAATCAAGAACACATGATTTTGCTTTACTTGTAGTGCATGTTTTATAAAGCGATTATAATATCAACTGCTTTTAAAAAAAAAAAAAAATTATACTATTTTAAGTGTTAATTTAACCCCTACCAACAGGTAAAATTTAGTAAATATCATAAAGTCAAAATAATATAATGGAAATATACAATATCAAAATCTTTACTTTGGAATCATTCTCAACAGCAATGAAATAATTTCAAAACATGCACACTGCAGTGCACCTCAAGGTAGTCATAATTTCTTGACTGCAAATGCAGCAAGCAGAGCACTATAGGGGTTAAAGAAAAAGTGACACTATGTAGAAACATCTTGTTTGTCTTCAGATAATCATAAATATTTATTATGTGCACGGAAAAAACAGCTTTTGCATGGAATCATTGCTTCCTGTTTCCTGTCAAGCAGTTTGGGCATCTAGATATTGTGGCACTTCTAAATACACCGATAAACTTATCAGTAGAAAATGTTTGATTCCAGGTAGGCTAAATTAATGTGGCCTAGTTTCTTTCAAAAATAATTATTAATTTTGAAAAGAAGGCTTATCATTGATTACTGCTTGCAAAACATTTATGTTGTTCCTGAATATCTCCAAACTGTGGTTTGAAATTAGCAGATCAATAAACTAAACCCAATCTTGCTATCTTACTAATCTTACTATCTTACTAATATTATAAATGCGAAAATTTGTATGGATGTATGTATGTTTGTTACTCTTTCAAGCAAAATTTACTGAATGGATTTTAATGAAACTATATAGCTCATACATTAGAATAACATATAGGCTATAAATTATAAAGCTAGCTATTTATTTTCAATATATTGAAAATAATAATAATTGTTTAATAGAAAATGTCAAAATTTGAGAATGACATTTTGCAAAACAATGATTGTATTTTATCAAAATTCTATTTTAGAAAATATTTAAATTAGTGAATTTTTTTTAAGTACTCGCCTAATACTTTGAATCGAAAAAAGAATTATACATATTTTAAATAAATAGGTTAAGAATTTTGGTATAAACGTAGATGGAACCTAGGAAAAGAAAATAGATTACTCGAAGTACTTATCCTACTCAGACAAAGTCGCGGGCAGAAGCTAGTACTTACATATAATGGGTTTTAGAGATGAAAAACACCTGGGATAGGTGAATTATGACAGCTAATAAAAAATTATAATTAGTTATTAAAATAAGTAGTCAGTTAGATAAGCTAACAACCTAGCAGGTCGGTCCTTATCAATAGATAAGCATTACATTAGTACATATATTATATGTATGCAACAAAGATACAAATCAAAATTGTTGCTGGATCAAAAAAAATCAATTATCAATATGGTCAGCTACAAAAAAAAATTATAGCAGTCAAAGATAATGAGTTTGAGAAATTCCTAATTTCTCAATATATACAGCATATTTTGAAGAAAAAAATAATTTGGGAGGCGGGTATGGATACTAATTATTGGATAACCAACAGTCCTGCCTGCCATAGGTAACCCCAAGTGATTCGCTACTTTTGGTGACTTGGTGAATGGAAGGGATGAAATAAGAAAATAAAAGGGATGCCATGGGGTGAGGTTTGTGTAGGTTCTGGTAGCGGATGCTTTTGCCCAGATACTGCATGGCGGGTCGGATCGGGAGAAACCGGTTGAGGGAGTCCTTTTGACCTCTCCAGCTGGACTCTCTCATCTTGCACCGCAGTGGGAGGGTATATATATCATACGTTTGTCACTCCTAAACACAAAAAAAAAAAAAAAAACTCTACCCCTAGAACCTTCCGTCACTTCCCAGAATTTCCTCTCCTTCCTTTCCCCAAAAATACCCTATATGCAGCATCCCTAAAGATGGCATAGGCCCTGAGAGAATTTTTGGCCTTCTGTGTGCTCATGTGCATTGGTATCATTGTTTTGCAAATGGAATAATAAGATGGGTTTTACCTTAGTTCTATTCCTCTTGCTTGAGCGGCTGTCCGGAGTGAGCATGATGTCTGCTAGGGAAGGGGTGTCCGCCTTGGGGGTGTCCGGGGCTGATTTCTCTTTCGGGGTAGTGGGGACTCTCTTGGGAGGACTAGGCCCATCGTTTTGTAGTGGCATCTTCAAATCTTTTTTCCTCTTTCTGGACAGTGTGGGAGTGACTGTAGCAAGCTTGAGTGTGGATTTGGGCTTGATTTCTGTTTTTTTTGGTGCCGGGGTCACGGGAGACTGCACTGGTTTTGCAGGAGACTCTTTGGCTGGGGATTTTTCGACTGCTGCTTGAGCAGGACTATCGACAACTGCCTCTACGGGGGGGATTTCTTCTACTTTCTCTTTTGTGTCAATTTTATCTACAGACTTTTCCTCGGCCACTGGTTCCTTTGGAGGTGCCGGCGCTGGTGCAGGTGTTGGTTTCTCCTCTTTCTTTTCTTCTACGGGTGTTGCTGCTACTACAGGTGTTGCTTCTGCTGCAGGTTCTTCTTTTTTAGGTGGTTCTTCAGCAACAACTGGTTTAGACTCGGGCTCTGGTTTGGTCTCCGGAGTTTTGAGCAGGGAAGTTGGTTTTTCTACTGGGGTTTCTACCTTGTCGCTAGGAGCTACCTCTTTAGGTTTCTCTGGCACTACTGACACTGGTTCCTTGTTTTTGATTTGTTCCTCTGGCACGGAAGGCTCTGTCTCGACTAGTGTTGGCTTGGCCGGACTGGGAGCTTCAGTGTTGGGAGTGGGACTCTCAGGAATAATTGGTTTAGCAACATCGTCACCATTTTTTTCTATGACAGGTTCTATGACCTTCTCTTTTTCTTCCAATGGGCCAGATTTGACAGGGGAAGCTCTAGGTTCTGATACCGGGGTTTCAGGGGCAGGTTCTGCCGAGTTAGACGCCTCAATCTTGGGTGATTCACTTGTGCCGTTGGACTGACTCGGCTGATCAGGTTGGACTGTTTCCGCCTCCTTCTCAGGGGACATAGTAAGTGCTAGGGGTTGAGAAGCATTCACTTGGCTGGGAGGCTTTTCCTGCACTAGACTCAGTGGAGCGGAATGGTTGGCCCCCTTAGCTCCCTGGGTGGCATTGAAGCCTCCAGGTAAGTGCGTGGAGTTTCCACCGACATGTCCCAGATGAGGAATGTGCCCCATGTTCTGCTGCATATGACCCAAGTTCTGGGGCATGTGCGCCATGTTCTGCCCCATGTGGGGGTGGTGCCCCAGGTGAGCATGTCCCTGGGAGTTGTGATTTAGGGCCTGCGCCCCTCCCACATTGTTTAGTGCCGAGTTGTTCGCCGCCGTCCCGGTTTGCCCCCCCGCACCCTGAGGTAGAGCCGGCTTTAGTGCGGAGCTCATTTTTCTAAATATTCGATATCCTTATATATTAGAGCGAAATTTTATCGCGCGACAATTCTAAAACATAAGAAAATAACAAAGAACGTCATACAGGGCAAATTGTAAACGTAAACAAATGGCCTAATCAGTTGAAGCATTCTGGATACTTTCCCTCCATAACAAAAAAAATAACAATTGCGCAAAGGCAAATATAGCAAGAGAGTTGCGTATAATTTGTTCTGTGCACTTTTACATGTTGCATTCGTATAAAAAACAATAAAATGCGGAAGATTACGGCATTGAGACACTCGTAAACAAGGTAAATGGCGAGTATACCCGCGATCACGGCTAGCGAGCTGCCGCAAGCAATAATGCCCTCCTATAAGATACAAACTTTGTTAAGTACGGCGAGTAAATCACTTATTATTTTAAAATTCACAAAGTTACTTACACGAGCGTTAAATGAAAAACTTTTCGGTGTATTCAGTTTCGCAAAAATACTCCATTATCGAAGAGAAAACAGTCCCAATATTCTAATTTTCACTCGACGGCGGACAGGTATATAAGTTTAGATGGCGTCTGTGCAATGCGCATGCGTCAGTTTTTAGTCACTGAACTTGCTGAACTCTGAATTATTCTCTTTCAACGCAGAACGCAACATTTCTGTCAGTACCTGCTTACCTGCAGTAAAACATTTTAACCCGCTGGAATCGTTTTATTGGTGACGATTATTGACAATACATTCGTATAAATACGTATGTACTGGTTTTTTTTTGATAATTTTTTTCATGCATTGTTTATAAAAAAGTTTAATTTAATATCCTGTATCAGGCCTAAGTAAAAATAATCTATCGGTATTCGTTATTTTAGCAATGCATAAGAAAAAAGTTGATGTAAACTTTTTTCCCAGTAAGCATTACGTCCGTAATCTTTAAATTTGTTATCACCCACCATTGAGTTAATAACTCAGGTACGAGACATACGTCATTCCTATGTCTACCTACGTTAAATTATCGTGAAAACAAGCTTATGTGTCCAAGCGGTTAAACAAATCACCTACCGATATTGTTGAGTTCGATAAGGAACCATTTACGGTAAATATTTAATAAATTTAGGTAAATAGTAAATATTCTACTGATGTCGGTCTATCGAAGATTGGTAATCATTAGACATCGGATTATATGCACTAACAAAGTGCCAAAATATGCATGCAAATATGAACTAAAAAAGACCGAAATATGCACTAAAAACTCTCGATATGCCCAAAATATGCACAATGCAAAATCAAAAAACCATTTTTACTTTTATGTATTTTAATTAAAGACGGTACAAAAACAGCGAAATATTCTTAAAATTATGTATAATTTTTGTGACAATATACAATTAAGTATTTTGTCAAATTTTCTATCGCCAATTTGTGACGTTTGAAACCCAGTATTAATTTGTACGCCGAAAACGATCTCTCGATGTCAACTGACGTCATTGGACAAAATTTAACATTTGGCGCCATTTCTGGAGATTCCTGTTTAGGCAGGGTATGGACCTGTGCCGTTGATGTAGGCAATGTTCTTCATGTCTTCAAGACTCGGGTTTTTAAGCAAAATAGCGTCTAACTTTTTACAAATCTTTTCTGATATTAAATTAGGACGGCGTTGGCAAGTTCGATAATTGTTTCCAGTATTTCTATTGGTTTAAATAGAGGAAGGTTTTTTGTTTCCAATTATTCTATGGCATCTGGTAACTTGGAAATGTGTTGAGTGAGGGAGATATTATGTTTAATGAGTGCGTCTTCAAATGCTAGCTTGCTTGACTGAACTGCAAAGGCCTCAGAACTGTCAAATCGATCAACGAAATCCACGAAATATGCACGATTGGGAAAAACAGTTTTTTTATAGTGTAGAAGTTTAGTGTTCGCTTTAATTTACAGACGCCAAAAAAAACATCAGCCAGAACTGGTTTTCGCGATACACATCAAAACTTAAAATCTATATTAAACATTTCTGGGCAATTTATTTCCGGTTATTTTTACCGAAATGACTGACACTACTTTTACTACGTAATTCTTTCATAAACTTACAAATTAGTTAACAACTACTTATTGTAGTTGATAGCCAATCGTTTTAACTTTTTAAAATAATAATTATACTATTATTCGAGAAACATATTCTTATCGAAGTAAATGAATTATTCATAATATCAGATAGAATAATTCATTTTTAAATGAATTATTCTATCTGATATTATGAATAATTCATTTACTTCAGATTTCAATTACCTCTGCAAACTACTTTAGTCATTGAAGAAGAAGATAATAATAATAAATCTGAGCGAAACATGAAACAGAACAAGACACAGAAAAATAAAACAGGTAACGGTATTTTTTATTTGCCGGAAAACGGTAGAGCGATATTACAAAATATGTTGCTAAAACTAATGATTTAATAGACTGAATAAACAATCGTGGACTGTAACTACTGAGACCTTTTCCAGAGACTTTTCAACAAAATATTTTCATGTGATCGAATTTTCTCCTGAATAACTGAATAGGTATGCACTTTACCCAATAAATTTTGATGCGTTTATACGAGTGGCAATATTCGAAACGAAGTTGCAGCGCTAAAGATTTTGATTTTGCACAATTTGCAACTAGCTTCACTCGATATTTGTTCCAAGTTTCGTGTAGCTGTCATTTCGGAGCACGTGCCGGCGAACTAGATTGGTGTCTGCCGACTGATCCTTTGCTATCTAATTCACAAGGGAAACAAAAACTGTCAATTTAGAATACTATCCAGATTGCACAGTTTCAATAGTATGGTTAGCATCCTTAATTTTCAAAAAAATATCTTTCCAATATTGTTTTCGTACTCTTAATTTTATTACTCACGTGTTTTGACAGGACTTCAAGGTACTTTCAAGACCCGCCGAGGAATTCGGGAACGATGAAACACTTGAAAACCTGTGGGCTTCTAAAGCTATAGAGCATGGAGACATTTATTTTAATGTAAGTTTTCCCTTACTTATTTTATCCGACTTCTGCGCTAACACGAGGTGATCGCCATCTCCGTACGTATGTTCCCAATGGCGATTGTGGGTTCGTTTTGTTTTTATTTTGACTTTTTATGCGTGTTTTATCAATCCGCGATCTCTTACGTAAAGTATCTATTTGAAACTTGGCTCTCCTTTCTTTTTCCACGTTTTTGCCTGTTGATAATTGAGTGAATAACAATTTGTTCTAAATATTGGCTCAATTAGTATTTCTGATATTTTTTTTATAAAATATTTTTCATTGTGCTTGATCTATTGATATGTTTTAAAATGTATACATATTCAAATATATCCCTTCTAGAACTCCAGTTCATTACATTCGTTTCCTTATTATTGTTTGTTTAATTCAAAATTAACCCAAACAATATATGGATGCATCAACAACATCAATATTATTAAAATTGTGTGTATAATAATCGATAAAAATAATTACCAAAAGAAATCAAAGGTATCAACAAAAGAAATTATATTTCAGTAATACCTTTGTCACAATGGTGAGATAGTGTAGGTATGTATTCAAATGACCATTGCCTTGTTGGCTATAATGTCTTCAGCTCCTAATAAAGCATGTCACCTTTACCCTTCTAGAAGGTTAAACATTTCGTTGACTATCATCTTTATATTTAGCTAATTACAGGTTTCACTGAGAATAAATTAATTCCCTTTGTGAATATACCAGACTATCATTTATTTGGATTGATAATTATATGAATTATTATCAGATTATATGGCTGGGTAAATTTGTAGTACTCCGCTTTAATACGCATGAACTATTTTGTTTACCCAAACTAAGAACCTAATAATCTATTTTGTGCACGTAAATAGTTGTTTCTTGTAGTAATTGTTGAAATGAAGTGTAAAAGGCCGCTTCACTTGGCCAAACATGGCGTCGAACACTTAGCGTGAGTAAAATAATCTTAACAAAATAAAAACTCAAAATGCATATTTTTTCATTTCCCTCTATATAAATACAGTACAATCTCACTAATCCGGCACTATTAAAAACCAGAGGGTATCGGATTATTGGAATGTTCGGATTACTGGATTACATAGAGAAAAAATCATAATAAATAAAACAAAGCATTTCATAAAGAGAATATAAAGTATGTAATGTATGTACATATTTGTGTTCTTGTTTGACAGGTTTTATTGTAACTGTAACATATCTCAAAATTACATAGTTTTAAAATACTCCTTAATTGAGGTCTGCTTTTGACTTCTTTAAAATGTCCATTTTATCTTTCAAATCTAGTGTCTCGTGTTTCCGTTTACTGAAATTTTTAATTACACACTATTCCCACTTCAAAACAACAGACAAATACGTACATTGATCATTATTACTAAATACAAAAGTTTAAAAAAGCTACAGGCCACCTCAGAAGAGGAAACCCTAGTGAGGAGGACTGTAAAAAAAGACAAAAAAATTATACTTATATTATACTTTATACCTACATAATGTACAAACTTTGCTATTGAAACAATTATTAAAAAAAAAAAAAAAAGGCGTAGAGGGACGAGGTAGGCGCGGGCGGAGAGTGCCGGATTATTGGACGTATCGGTCTAGTGAAGTGCCGGATTAGTGAGATTGTACTGTACTCACTTTTCGTAATAATGAAGCTTAATCTAACTATTTTAATAAGAAATTTTCCGTATTAACCGGTAAGCGGAGTAAGACATATTTAATTATGGCTGTTAAAAAATGAATAATTTTCATTGATCTGCACGCCGTAATGTGCATCAATTGCATTAATTTTAACATTAAATTTGAATGTTGCCAGTCGTACAAATGCACTGAAATTTAATAAGTAAAGTGCATACCTATTCAGTTATTCAGGAAAAATTTCAGTCACATAAAGATATTTGGTTGAACAAATCTCTGGAGGCTGTAGATAAAAAAAAAGATTTTATGTTATTCTAAATTTTATTGTTCAGTCACAGTTAAAAGAAAATGTTAGACTTGTACTGTTTTATAATCCTAAGAACATTAGGTAGCAAATCCGCATTAAGGTTTGTTAATTATTTCAACTTTTGAATTCAGAAATGCCTGGGGTCTCAAAAGTTGCATCTTGTAAAGAAAATGAGAACTGCATATAAATTTATTTTTTTAAAAACGGTTATTAGCTCGCTAAAATGCATTGAAAATCAGAAAAAACACCTAAAACGTGTATTTTTAAATTATGGTAATTAATATTTTTTTTCGCAATAATTACTGTTGTCATAAAATTTTATCATACGATTTTGAGCATCCATTATTTTTTATTCGTCATATTTTGTAAAAAAATTTTGGGGTTGTTATTGTATAGAACTTGATTTTATCCAGAAAAAGTGTTATTTTACCTTTTTATATTTTTAACAAACACATCACATATGTTATTTTTTTTGCCCCTTTAGATTATAGTTAAGGAATAAAAATTAAGTTTGCTACAAAATATAAAATGTGGACCCTTTGTTTTATTTTTTTCCCGAATCACAAAAATCAAATTTTTTGGATGAGCTAATAGTGAACACCAATTTCATTTATTTTTACGTTTTCCAATAGCTACAGATCATACGCAACTTTTGAGACCCCGGGCGTTTAAAAATAACGCCGTTCTTCCATGGAGCTACGTTCAAGCGACGCGATCGCTGCTCGTCCGTGTTTTCCATACTATTATTAGTGTTTGACAACGCCGCTAGGTGCTACACTAGCAAAATAGTATGATAGGTAGCGGTAGCATCGCTTGTAAGTAGTTACGTGGAAGAACGGCGTAATGCAATTTTTTTTCTCTATGTAGAGGGACACACGCTAATCCGCGTGGTTCTCGTCTTTATAATTGCTTATTTTTATTGTGAATGTCATTTGACTCTCAATAGTCTGTTTTGACCTAAGCCATACTGTTTAGCAAAGCATTCTCTAGAATTAAAAAAATATATATTTCCAAATGATAGAACCTCACATGCCTGATACCCATACCATATAGTTTTCTGTGTACATACATTTTATTATAAATATCATTGAAGAAGAAGCTTCTGGTGGTTTGAATGCAATAACCACTATCTACTGACTAATATGATATGTTTATCGCATTGCTTGCACCACTATCTAATTCGCACATATATAATTCGCAAGAATTATGTTTATAATGTATGCACTTTTGACTTTATTGCACTTGGACTTATATAATGTCTGCTTTCAAATGTCCACCATCATTCCACATTAGCAAATAACACAAATAATTTATTTATTATTGCCCCAGATAGCTTTTACATGAAATTTTACATTTAATTACAGTATGTATAACTTATATTATTATTATTATGTATAACATAACAAATATAGTTGTAGTACTCCTAAGAAAACAGAATATATGTAGGTACCTATCTATAACAAAATCAGTGCAAATTAGCAAAATACTAATACGATGATTAAAATTGAATTTAAATCATAATAATAAAAGTCTGAAATCGTAAGTAAAAGAAAGTATGACATTGAAAACCAAGTGTGTATGTATACGCATATAATACTATTTATGTATGTTACAAACCAGTAAAACAGAAAAAATAAGAATGTAATATACTCGTAAAGTCACATCTCCAGTGACAATTTTACCACAAATGTTTGTGCAAACATGAAACATCAGGGCAGGGCCACAATTTTCTTGTTTGGTCACTGAATACGTGCCTAGTGCGTATTATGAAATTTCGTTTGGTGCTGAGTACGCGCCCAGCGCATACGGATTATATACACGGTAAATGATAAGAAAACTTCACGAGCATCGCTAGCTAAGCATATATTACCGCTTCAGCATTATAACTGAGCTCAGTGTTCCTTTGGCTTCAGTCTGTAAGGGTCGTTCCCTTTCTCTTGCGTGTAAAGCCGCTTTCACACTGTGACATTAAATAACAGCGGTGTTTTTTTTTTAAATTAGATGTAATCTGCAGTTTGCAATTAATTTATTAGAAAATACTTTGCAAGGAATTTGAAGGAGAGATTTAAAAGACAATAAATGTTGTTACCAATAAAAAACTAATGCAATTAAAAAAAAAATTAAATAATAATAATAATACAGTAAATTTACTATAAAATTATTACCATTTGTTATTTCGGATACTGGCATTATACCTAGCTCTCTCATTAAAAATTTAGGCATATTAGATTTGTCAAAGAATTTGTACATAAAAATGCAAAAATCAGTCATTTTAAATACATATAGGATTACGAAAGATTTTTAAAATATTTATATTGAGGGATCAGTAGGATTTATCGGTCAAATTAGGAATTCCACGGAGCAGAACCCTCTGATATGAAAATATCTGGAGTCGGTGAATTATTTTCCCATTTATAGTCTGGTAGGTTAACATATTGTTCTTGTATTGTTTTGTATATAAAATACACTTGCATAGCGTGGATTTACTAGATGAAACCCGGACCTAAAAGTCTGGTGCGTAAATTTAATTAATACTAAATAATAATACTGTACAACAACAAGACCTGAAATAAAGCAAAGTGTAAAAGCCATTAGTAGGTATATGCATGCAATTATTTGTGTGTTATAACCAATAAAACAAAAAATAACAATATAATGTACTCTTAACCACTTGGACACATAAGCTTGTTTTCACAATAATTTAACGGAGGTAGACATAGGAATGACGTATGTCCCGTACCTGAGTTATTAAGGCATAGAAAATTAAAAGAGAAGATTTTATAAAAAATAATAAAGATAAAATATTGGCAAATATTAATTGCCTTTTGAAACTCAAAAAATTGTCAACACCAAAAAATATAAGTTTGCAATATTTATTTGCAAGGTGATGAATTCTAGGAATTTGTGCATAAACAGAGTAATTAGTATGTAGTACAGTGGGCTGTTCATGCAATCTATTTTTATCTGCACTTGTTAACTGCATATTTGATATCTTGCCAACAACATAATTAATAATTATGCACATGCGTTTATAATGAAACGCACCCAGAGGTCAGAAGTCAGCCTTATCATACGAGTCTGTGTTGTTGTTTGTAGATATTGTGTTCGGTGGACCCCAAGATCCTGCGGCTGACCCCAAATGACGACGTGATCTACCTGCACTTCCGCCAAGACTTCCCCGACCTGAACGTGGACTCCATCGACGAGAATGACCTGAAGAGCCCGGCCGGCAAGGCCAAGTGGCGGCCTTTCTGCGAGAAGTTCAAGCACTTGGTGGAAGACTACAGTTTCGGCACCTTAATGAGAGCGGATGCTAAGGAGGAGTATTCTGACAAGAACACGCTGCTCGTGCCCAGAATACAGTTCTATGCCATCGAGATCGCCCGCAACCGCGAGGGGGTCAACGATAGCATCCGCAAACACTTCAAGCCCAGTTTAAGGCCCAAGAAATCCCCGAGTAACTCTGAAGATGATGGACAAGCGTGACCTCGAACAAATTCTCCGCAATCTTAAGATTCTAGCATTAATATTTAGGATTATATTATTTAGTTGTTTTTACTGTAACGATTAAAGGTGAAGGAAGGATAACACTTATTTATATATTTCGTTGTAAATTATGTTTATTGAAAGGAATTCTTCTTAGAAAGATTTTGTCGCTAAATGTTTTATTTATTTGCCTCCAGAATGTTTTAATTCCTCGACGACAGCAATGAAGGGTCGATTTGCGAAAATCTTTTTTTTATAATAAAATAATTGTCATGTCTTTGTAAACATGCATAACATGGAAAGAGCCATTTTCTAAGAGTGGTTCCTTTTGTCTTTTTCATATCTGGGAATCATCATGTTAACAAATATCTCACATTGATAATGTAATTACCACAAGACTTTAATAAAATAATAAACTTTATCATTGGCATTTTGTTTCATTTCTACACATTTCGTCTTTTGAGACAAGGTGAGTGCTTACATATGAAAATTTGACTTTTTTTATTGTTGTAAGTTGGAATTGGCGTTGGTTGGCCTAAGCTGGAATAAAACAATTGAGAGGGTATTACCGGAGAATACTGGAAATTAGTCATTTTTAAATCAAATTTTGGACGTACTGACTCTTTTTTACAAAAAAACAAATTAATTTTGAAAGATTGCTATTTTATCTGGTAAATGCATATTAAAAATTTTGAAAAACTAAGTTTATTTTTAAAATAATATTATACCATTGGTTGTTGGCAGATTTGTTCAATTTTCAAAGGAAATAGTGTATTTATACAACACAAATTTTCGAATCATATAATCATACAGCAAAATAAATCAATACACAATCTAGTAAACACATTTTTCAGAATTTTAATTTTAGTTAAATTAAAATCATTAAAAAATAAATCTCAGAACATGTTTTGTGACGAAAATACCTCAGTTTTTCTATTTATTTAAGGTCTTGCAAACTAAAATATTTCAGATTTTTTTTTTACACACTTATTTTGTTTAGACATTATTGAAAAATCGTAAATACTTATGATCAAAAAATACTTCAATAAAAATAAATATAATAAATACTAATAATACTTCAATATAATAAATCAAGAAGTACACGATATTTAATAATTTATCATGATCCGTTTTAAGCATTTTTATTGCTTACTTGAATGTAGGTATATATTAAAGCAGGTTTTGAATGAAATAAATCGATATTAAATTTTTAGTTTTAAAAATTTGATACGTGGAATAATCGATCTTTTATTCTCAGCCGCTGGTCAATGGTTCTTAAAATCAATTGCGTCAATTATGTAATAGAACTTTCAAAAGTAATTAATATCTGATATAACATTTTATGTGACGTGACGGAACGAACCATTCATGTTGTTGTTTAAAAGCCTTGCTGATTCCGGTGCCCTATGAGTTTCCACTAGAGCCCTGAGGTCGGTCTGGATTACTTCTATCATGGCAAAAAAATTGGCTCTGATCACAACGATGATAGCAAGTAAGTAAAAACATTTTGTATAATAGAACAACTGTAAAGATGACCCAATGTCCACATCAAAAAATTAAAACGTTCTGAGGGAGCAGCTAAAATAATACGTATGCTTTGCTTAAAATGGGGTATTTTCACTGTATTCTTTTTTTTCCTGAAAAAAAGATAATGAAGGTATTTCATGTTATGTTGACAAATAATTTTTTTATAATGATTTAAAGTATGCTATTTTGATTTGCCGCCAAAACGACATGTTCATTTTTATTCGTTAATTCGGCGGCCTTGACGTCATGCTGGGCAACGTCTTACCAGACATTGTCATTTTCTATCTCGTAAAGACGTTGTAGCCAGTTAAAACCGTTTCGGAATGTGCAGTTTTTTAGAGCAATAATTATGAATGAAAATATTAAAATTACACATTTTTAGTACAATGATCAGAATCAAACGATAAGTTCTTTCAAAAATACACGAATAGAATGATAAAGTCAATGTTTGGTTTTATGGCAGTTACAGAGCTATTTTTGTCAATGTTTTATTTTATAGCAGTTACCAAGCTAAGTTTGTCAATGTTTTGTTTTATGGCAGTTACAGACAGTGGCGGTTTTCTCTAAAGTGCGGTTGTGCGGTGAACCCCCATTAAAAAGATGATAAAATAAAACAATCTTGTTGTATAGTAATATAAGCGCATCACAGATAGCTCGACATTAAAATTCCGTCTTTAAAACTCGCGCCACCGAAAAATATGGTAGGTATCTGTTCCCATTTTGTGCGCGTTGCGATCCGCACACATTTGTCCATACGAAAAAATCATAGCCGATACGAATCGCTGTGACGGTAGAATGGAAAAAAACTACGCAGCTTGGTGCGCTGCTCACGAGTCAAGATGTCACGTGACCTCCGAACTTTGACGAGTCTCGCCGAAACAAAGCCCGAGATTGTCGCAGGATGACCGGCTGACGGTCGACTTTTGCACCGACGGAAGCAAGTTAAATGTTATATATTATGGTATTTAACTTTGTAGTCATTTTTGTACATTTTTTATTTTCTTGTTTCTGCATTTCTCCAACCGTTTACTAATGGCATTTGTAAATCTACTATTGAAGTGGACCGATTTTGACTTCTGTTTTCGTATTTTTTTTTATAGATAAGTCGTTATATCCCTAAGTTACGAGTACATTTACTAAAGTTTCGGCAAACAACGTCGCTAGTTATGCAATTTTGTGTTGAGCTTTGCTAGTATTTTTTCGGCTTTCAAATTGAAAGTGGTTGCGTTTATCGGTTTTCGCGAATATTCTGTCCTAATGTTTTCACACAATCACGGAATACAGTATTATTTACAAAAAATATCGCTAATGCTTATGAAAAAAGTTTGAAAATTAAATATAATTATTTTTTGTATACGCGTATAGTGGATTTTTTGTGTAAGTGAAAAAAGCTAATTTTATTTCGTGGCCACCTTTATTTGTGTTTCTTGTTTTCTTTTAGGTTTTAAAATATCAATTATATTATATTCTACATTCTACGCAATTTTTCTAATTGAAAAAAAAAATTAAGCAACGTACATTGAGTGTTGTAAAACCATTAAACAATTTAAATCCTCTAAAACCATTTTGGTTTTTTAATAATTGTGTCGAGGAGTATCAAGTTATTTAAAAACAATAGTACCTATTTAGGTACCCCTCCACTAACTTTATTAATTTGTGTGATAAGAGTAAATTTTGATTAGACAATATATCTTCTCTTGAATTTCCGAACCCCCCGTTAAAAAGACCACGAACCGCCACTGGTTACAGAGCTATTTTTGCCACCATCAAAACCTGGCAACGCCTGTTTGAGGTGGTCAGTGCAAAAGTGGTCTAACCCACAAAAATGTTGTGCTGAGATAATTGCATTCAAAGTTTTAAAACGTGGAGGTGGTTCAAGTAAAAGTTGCAACCAAATATGTTGAATTCACACTGAAGTACATTTTTTAGTTGATCCATCTATTTCTATTAGATCTTTCTGATTGTTAACTTTATTTGGAAATTTTTGTCAGTTAAATGGTTATGCCATGTCTGCAATGACCGCCTCATATATTAGCTTCTTGATCACCGATGCTAAATTATTACCGTGCGCCGCCAGCTGATTCTAATTTCGTAAGTTGTTTTTTTTTGTATAATGTAGTCTTTGTAAATTCTACCGTCTTACCTGATAACATGTTATTATTTGTATGCGAGTACCGCACAAGAGTACCACCTGCTCCCAATCTCCTGGAGCCAGTGAGACTATGGCATCCCCATTTGAGTATGTTGTGAGACTGAAGATAAGTAGGGAGGGGAAGATGGAAAAGTATCTGGCTATTCAGATCTAGTCACCAAACACTGTGGTTTTTTACCTGGGCGATACTGAGAGTACCTTCTACTCTGGAACGTGCCACATTTAAAATTATTTAATGTATACAGGGTGTTAAGGAACGTACTTGACTAACTTTAACGAGAGATGCCTGACAATATTGGAAGTAAAAAATGTAAATGAAATTTTGGTCTCCGGCGACATTTTTGAAGTTTTTTTTTTTTCTACAAAAACATAAAAATCAGTAGGTATTGGGAAGGTGGGGGCGGGGTGAGCAGTTGGTTGGTTTCTTGGCTTAGTGACCAGTGACGACATGTGGAAGAATTTTTTTTTGTTTGATTTTGAAGAAAAAGTTTTTGAAAAAAAAAAATTACATCTAAAAAGTCACCGGAGACCAAAATTTCATTTACATATTTTTTACTCCAAATAATGTCAGGAATCACTGGTTAAAGTAAGATCCTTATCACCCTGTAAACATTAAATAATTTTAAATGATTAATTTGTGAAAACACAAATCAATCAAATAAAATTTACTTGCTCATGCTGGGAACGCTCGTTGAGAGCGTAGCCCCTCGAAAATGAAGGCCGTTGTTTATATATTTTTAAAAATAGTATTTAATTTACCATAAGAAGTTTCCCCAAAATAGTTACAGTGAAACCCTCATAAGAAGTTTTCTAAGGGATCTAAAAAAAAATTTCTTAGGCCGAAAAACCTTATAAGTGGGATAAATTGGGCCATTTGGTCTTCAAGAGACCGAAAAAACCAAACTTCTTAAGCAGGAAAACATCTTAAGCGAGAACTTCTTAAGAGGGTTTCACTGTACAGTGGTGCCTCGCATAACGAACGCCTCGCACAGCGAACGCTGCACACAACGAACTTCCTTTTCGTTCATTTCACGATTCATACAACGAACTTCGCTTCACACAACGAACTTCGCTTCACACAACGAAGTCGCCCACTTCACACGATCACTGCCGATTTATTGCATCCTTCCGCGCAGGCAGTCGTTAGATGGTCGTTAGTCACTGAGCAGTACGCTTAACTTACGCACGTGTCGCAGCAATCGTTCATCATTACAACGAAGTCGCCCGATCTTCTACGATCACTGCCGATTAATTGCATCCTCCCGCGCAGGCAGTCGTTAGACTCGTTAGTCACTGCGTAGTACGCTTAACTTACGCACGTATCGCAGCAATCGTTCTTCATTACGAATTAAATCGCACACGTATCACGGCAGTCGTCCTTTTAAGATAAACTCAACATTTTTTTTATATGATGGGTTCTAAAAAAAGCAGGAAGGTGATTTCTCTTGAAATGAAACAGGAAATAATTAGAATATTATTTCTTAAAATTAAAAAATGTGTGTTTTTTTCATTATGTTTTTAGATGTATCTAAATAAAAATAATAACAAAAAATTTATCTTTTTTTTATGTCATCTTACCATATTTTATGCTACAGAACGAATTATTTTTTTTAACATGTATTGTTATGGGAAAACGCGTTTCACATAACGAACTTTTCGCATAACGAACTTGCTCCTGGAACGAATTAAGTTCGTTGTGTGAGGCACCGCTGTAGTTATATTCAGAGAAATTATTTTTCTATAGTATCCTTAACCCATCCCATCCACAATTATTTTGACTAAAACTGACCACAGCAACCAAATAAATTTTTGTCTAACTTGTCTTGAATTTATTGATGTAGCAAAAATGCTATAACTTTTTGTGGTAAATTTACAGAATCACTGGACAAGTATACAAATTTTTTTTAGAAAAAATCTTTTGATTTACCTTAATTACTATAAAAGACAAATATGATTGATTCGCAGCGATGGAAAATACTGCATTAAAAATTACAATTACATAAAATGAAAATTTGCTTTCATTGTTTGGGATGACAGATATTTACAAATTATCATCCATGTTCACGTCAGGCATGTCTAACCTACGGCCCTTGGGCCGCACGTGGCCCAATTACAGATTTTTTCCAGCACAAAATGAAGTTTTCAGCTTTTTGTGTTTTGGTATTCATACAAAAAAGAAAAAAATCGTTCTCATTAATTTATCATATTTATATTATATTTTGTAAAATTAAAACTTTAGAGATTTGTTCGATAAAAATTGTCCACTTCCAAAGGTGTGGGCGAGACATTTCAAAAGAACAGATTTTACTATACAAACTGTAAGTTTTTAAAAATATAATAGATGACCTGTTGTACAGGATTTGTCAACGGAAAACACATTCCATCAACTTGATGGGTCTCTTTCACATTAACCAAACCCTATTTCGTTTCATTAACATTTAACATGAGTAGGTTAAACCCGACTTCCTCGTTGTTTTTTTATTAGAAAAAATAATAACTCTTGATGGGTCTCTTTCACGTTAACCAATCCCTATTTCTTTTGTTTAACATTTAACATGAGTAGGTTAAACCTGACTTCCTCGTTATGTTTTTATTAGAACAAATAATAACTCTTGATAGGTCTCTTTCACGTTAACCAATCCCTTTTTCGTTTCTTTTTATGAATATATATGAGTTCTAGTTATGAATTAGGTACTGGGAGCCGTGGCGGGTGTCGAAACGCATGGTTCCGGCCCCAAACTCGGTCCCGGACTGCTGAGGACTGGGTAGAGGCATTCGGGTTCCAAGTTCTCTGGGAGTAGTTGATTAGAAATATTCGGGTCTGAGTTCTCTGGGAATAGTGAATTAGAGGCATACGGGTCCGAATCTGGGTGCGTGTTTTCTGGGAGAAGTAGATTAGAGGCATTCGGGCCGAGTTTTCTGGGAGTAGATGATTAGAGCAGTGGTCACCAACTTTTTAAAGAAAAGGACCAGGTTGATGTTCTTGAAAACCTGGGGGGCTGGGTGAAAAATTAAGTCTTATTCCAATAAAAAAAATTATAAGTGCTTATTTTACAATAGAATTTTTTTATTATAATGTAGGATATCTAATTTATCTTTACAGCTAATAAAAAAAGGTATAAAGTAACAATAAAGGCCTTACAATTATTAAATTCACTTCTTCGTCTAGTTTTAGATATTGTACAGAAGATATTTTATCTATTGAGTTAAAAATAAAATCATTAGGATAAATACTCACGTTTAATCTAAGAGAGACGAAGAAAGTAATAATAAAGGTAGATGTTATTACAAGAATTGAATTTATTTCATCGTCCGAAAACTGTGGTTATCTCAAATAACTTTTTTTACTTTGGGTCCACTACCTACTACCTAATTAAATTCCGATTGATGAATTGAAATAAAGCTGCCATGAATTCACAACCAAAAAAATAAATTCTAAAAAAATAAATCCTACACGAATTCATTATACGTTGAAATTGGTAATTTTTGGAGGGCCGGATGAAAATCTTTGGCGGGCCGTATGTTGGTGACCATTGGTTTAGAGGCATCTGGGTCCAAGTTCTCTGGGAGTAGTTGATTTGAACTAGGAGTAGGAGTGAGATACGCTTTCGCAAATGACTCGGGTTCAAGAATTCATTCCTGCTGAACCTACACATTGCTACTGGTCACCATACATTTTGAGTCATAAATCCCAAGAACTTGGGTGGACTGTGCACAAAAAGTCTGCGAGCTGAATGTTGGACAACCCTGTTGTCAGAATAATATTATATTCCCAAATGACATATTTTTGTAAACAAAAGTCAAATATTTCAGGTTACGAATAACCTAAAAATCCCCTTCTACCCTAAGTGGAAATGTTGCTTATATCATGATGGAGAACTTAGTCAGACGAAAAATTGAACTGACAACACCTGACGTGTTGCCAATTCAGCCCGACATGCATTGACAAAGTATGGAAAGGCTTACGAAAAGAATCTCAGAATTACGCAAGACCAACAAATTGATAAAACAATTGCACTCCAAGCCAGGGCCGGCCCTGAGCCAAAAGCAAAAACATCAAGGTCACCATGTTATTATCAGCACCTTGTTGCGCCTGTACAAGACCTGCCCTGCTCGAGCATTCCCAATTTTTTTGGGAATGGCCTGACTCAGGTGACTTTTCCATGTCTTCCTCGGGCATCTCTGTCTTCTTCTACCATTCACATTTGTGTCCTATATTCTCCTTACAATCCTTTCTTTGTTCATATTACATGCCCAAATCATCTGAGGGTCCCTTTCTTAATCTTACTCATTACTCTTACATCACACAATCATACATGGTTTTACCACACATACCCCTCAGGGATCTCATTTCTACACCATTCAGTCTATTTTCATCCTTTCTCTGCCAGTTCCATGCCTCATTGTCATAAATCAGGGTCAATGGGATCTCATTTCTACAGCATTCCGTCTACCTTCATCCTTACATCATTGTAGTTACCAGCACTCCATTTTCCAAAACTTTGGACAGTTTTTCTTAGCGCCAACAGTGTTCAGTCCTCATTATTGAATTCCGTCTGAATTCAGAATCGATCATCGAAGAACACTGGAGAAAGATATTGGGCCCCATAATTCTCGATACGAGGACGTACTGAATGGATTAAGCCAGGGACACACACGGCGTTATAAGCGCTAGCGTTATTTGGCTTGGCCTATTTCAGCATATTCCTCGCCATGCATTCCAATCGCAAATGTATGGCGAGCGATATGGTGAAGTAGGCCAAGCCAAATAACGCCGGCGCTTTTAACGCTGTGTTTGTCCCTGGCTTTAAACTTATATTACATTGTACATTTATTCTCTTATGACCCTATTCTAGTTTCTATATTTTCCTTTGTTTTATTTTTATTATAATTATGTTCTTACTTAAATCCTTGTACAAAACTATATACTTAGGCTGCCTTTACACGCATAAGTTTTTTCTCGTAAGTTGCTTTCGTAAGCAACTTATGACCAAAAACAAATGTGCCCATTGGCCAGAAGTCGCTTATATAAATATAAAAGTTGTCTCCTTCACCTGGCAATAATGTTGTTTATATTTCTAACCACATGACAGTAAGGGAAACATTGATTTCTGTAAGACATATACAAGTTGTTCCGAAAAGAGAAAAAATTAGCCCGAGGGGTTATTTCGAACACACACTATTCCCGCCCGAAGGTTCAATAATTTGTCATAAGGGGATTTAAAAACCTGTCACTGAGCTCTATGAAGTCCAAATACAAACACGCATGAGTGGTATGCCTAAGAAAATTACTCAATGCACATAAAAATATAAATTTCAAGGAAAAATGGTCACATCCCCTGCTTGAACATGGCCTACAATAGAGCCAGTATGTTAGTACGCTACTTACAAGAATGTATGCGAGCGGCGACAACAAACAGTCAGACGAAGCTTAAGACTATTTTCTTCATTTTATAAAATATCTGGAAGAATTACCACTGATTACAAACAATGTATTATGGCAATTACTGCAATATCAACAACTATTGAATATGTTCATCAATATTGTTATCAAGCACATGTGGGCCGCCATATCCAAGCTGCAGATATGTCTTCTAAAATATTACGTAATAGTAATACTGCATTCTGATTATCGTATATGTATGTGCAAGTAAATATCACCATCTTAATTTTTTATGGAATCAGGACTAATCCAGAGATTTTGACTGCCGAAAGTCTGGTTGATTCCCATTACAAACAGGGCCCATTGTGCCTGCAATAATTGTACACGGCAGATTTGCTAGTCATCCTACATGGTAGAATGGGTTTTGAGTGAATCTTTTCTTTTCTAAATTCTAACTATCACACTGCTTCCGCAGGGGTCGTACTGCCAAACAACTCGGTCTTGGCAAACACTCTTTGCCTCATTCACATTCATACATCGTCCCGTACATACTCTTCTATTATTCTGACCCTTGACATGGCCCGACTCAAGTATCTGATTCACTTGATCATTTTAAATTCTGCTTAACAGTAATTTAACACAATCCTTCCAGCCACATTTGACTTGCGAGTCTTTGTGACAACAAATCCCCACCTTATTAGTGGTACATATTACAGAAGTCATTAAACCTAAAATCGTACTGCTCTACTGGTACGCAATAAATAAAAACAGTTGTAAACTTTTTTTGTAAATATATTTTTAGACTTAATTGTTACAAATTAGGTTAAGGGTCGAGTGTTTATGAGGCCTCCATAGCAGTGGCGGTGGCGGCGGCAGCCTCCTCAGTGTGCTTTCCCTTATCCTTGCCCTTGGCGGCCAGGCGGCCCTTGGCGCGGCGGTCGATGATCTTCTTGCGGTCTTTGTCCATCTTCAACTTGACGATAACGCACTGGGGAGAAGACATCCAAAAGTTAATATATTAGAATGATTTAAAAATAGTTAATACTAAACAGACTATAACTCCAGTGATGCGATTGGAATTTAAAGCAGATATTGATGGTACAGGTTATTCCTAACAGAATAGTGTTCTTTAAAAGGAATGCTTTTCGTGATCAGAGCCAATTTTTTTGACATAGTAGAAGTAAGCAGAGTTCACCCCAGTGGTCCAATGGAAAACCCAAAGGGCACCAGAGGTCACAAAGCTTGAAAACGACTACTCCGTGAATGGTTTGTTTCATCATGTCACATATTTAAAGGTTATCTATAGGAATGTTATTGTTATTATAGCTATCATTATTATAATAACAGCCTCACTACTCTAAATGTGGTGAAATTCAATATATTCAGTTGATAAACAACCATGTAAGTGAAAACCTTACTCTTAGAAACGTAAAATAAGAACTGGTATTTAACAGTCATAAAATACTTATTTTTTTATTTTTGGAGTAACTTAATGAGTAACCTCAAATTGTAATATTTCATCACTGAAGACATGATTAACGACTCTCAAAATTAAAAAATAGAAAACAAATTCAGTCGCATTGCTAAGGTAAAGGTGGCTGAGGTCCTGGGTTCCATTTCTAGATGCAACCGAATCTTTTTCTCATTTTTCTCTTTCAAATTTTCATCTGAGAATCGCCATAAAATAGTTTTTTGGAAAAAGATATACATTGTTTATAAAGCCAAAGTAGTTTCTTTGTATCTATTGTATAACCATTAGAGCGATCGCATTAATAATTGAAAAAAGAGTCTAGCAATTGTGATTTCTGAGAATTCGATTTGGAAGTTTCCGGCCGACATAAAAAAAATCATAACTCCGAATATTAATATGGATATATAAACTGAGTACAGTGCTCTATATAGCCAATAAATCCCCCTATATTTAACTGTTTATTTATTCTTACGCCGTTCCTCCATGGAGCTACGTTCAAGCGACGCGATCGCCGCTCGTCTGTATTTTCTGTACTAATATTAGTGTTTGAAATCGCCGCTAGGCGCTACACTAGCAAAATCTTATGACAGGTAGCGGTAGCGTCGCTTGCAAGTAGCTACGTGAACGATGGGCGTTAGAATTAATAAAAAAAAGTTAACTTTATATGTGCGACTTCTGCGTGTTAGTTCTTTTGAAATTGCACTGCGGGGGTACTTATTTGGGTCAACATTGGATAATTTCTAATTCTATCATTGTATATGGTCTACTTGATAAACACAATTTATTATCGTAAGCAGCACCGCATCGACGGCCGGCGTAGTCCAGCGGAAGGGCGTTAGACTCCCATTCCGAAGGCCACGGGTTCGAACCCGGCGTGCGCAAATAAATTTTATTTAATTGATTTGTGTTATTTCAATCAATTATTTAAAATAATATATAGTATATTTGCGGCACGTTCCAGAGTGGAAGATACTCTTAACATTCTCTGTCTAAAACAATCTCAATTCTTGCTTTATTTAGTTCAATAAATCGTTTTAATCGGCAGCGAATTCACACTTTGTTTAGAAAAAAATTGGAAAAGGCCACTTTTTAAATTCACTCGAATTAAAAGCATGTTAAATCAAATAAAATTTATATCCCATTTATACGTACATATATAGAATTTTTATTGTTCAAAATTTTTTATGATATTTTATTATGTGGATTTGAGACATATACATTGTTAATATGGGATATATCAGTTTTCTACTAACACAAACAGTAGATCGCGGGAAGGTTTGAAAAGATGTAGGTGTTTTACAAAGGTAGATTAATAAAATGGTCTTGCAAAACAATATGTCAAAAATCGTTTTTAAGCGGATTGAAGAATAAGCTGTTTTAGTAATAATTTCTCAAAGAATTTTTAAATATGTCGAAGATGTTTTAAATAATGTGCTATATATTTCTTCTTTTTGAAGTTGCAGTAAAACAAAATACTATTTTAGAAAACTTATAAAATTACATTTAAGATTTTGGTATTTATAAATTGGAGTATTTTAATTTCAAATGTGAAAAAATAAACCACATCTATTTTTAATCAGAAGATCTTCCACTTCTAATTCAATAAATAGAAAATGTATCTTGCTTTTGTATACCTTGCAGAGTGAAGTTACTTTACTAACAAGATAGCGGACAAGTGTTTAGCATCAAGGGTAAATTGAATGTGACTGTTTACCTTTGATGGATGGATGCCGACGTATACACTGGCACCGTTAGCCTTCTCCCTCTGGATGCGCTCGATGTAGATGACGAACTTCTTGCGGTAGACCTGCACCACCTTGCCCACTTGCTGGCCCTTGTAGTGGCCGCGGACAACCTACACACGGACAATTCGTTCATAATGGTAATTACAACATAATGCAGTTTCTTTATGGATAGAGGTTTGGGAAACATGCAACACAAGTCAAAGCACGGAGAGGCATGAACCAAAGCAAGGCGTCTTGCAGGGTATGTATCCTACGTGATAAATAATGGCAACAGTCAGTTGTGTTGAATTAAAAGGCAGCCTGTGTGCAATAAAAATATATACAGTGAAACCCTGTTAAGAAGTTTTCCAAGGGACCGGAAAAATAAAACTTCTTAGGTGGGAAAACCTTATAAGTGGGAAAAATTGGGCCATTTGGTCTACAAGGGACCGAATAAACCAAACTTCTTAAGCACGAAAACATCTTAAGCGAGAACTTCTTAAGAGGGTTTCACTGTAGCACACTGTGGCACTTTCTAGCATAAAATGTTAACAGGCCAGAAACGAACCGACAAGTCACAGTTAGATGTTATTAATCATTTTACATTAAAAATGAGACGGCACTTACAAAATCAAAAAGAAATACAATGCTTTGTATTAATAGCAAATAACAAATCATTACAGGGTTGGTTTTACTACTCTGCTGCGAGTTTTTAAGTACAAATCGGCCCCTTAGAGTCAAAGAAACGTATCTCAATTTTTATCAATTTTGAGTTACGGATGTTACTAGCCACAGTACGTTAAGTGACAAAGAAACATATCCATAGGTTCAACAGATAAAACATATCCACTGCAAAAAATCACAGATACTGATCTCATCATCACAGATACACAGATCTGTAAAAAACTGAGATACGTTTTTTTGACCCTAAGGGGCCGAAATGTGCCTCTGGATTATCAGATGACGTTTTTACAAATAATTGCTGAAATTCGAAGCACTTGCTCCTCACATGTTTTTCTATTCCCTTCACCTAAATTCATACTTATTCCGTCATCTAGGAATATTCTTTACTCAGTGTAAGAAGTGCAAGTTCAATTGTATGTATTGGAAAATGCTTAGAAATAATACCAATGAAACCATTTATAGATAGACCAATTTGTTGACAGTGAGAACCGTTTGCATAAAAAAGAAAAGATCAACTATAGTAATAAGAAAGGTAGAGTTACCAAATTGTTACCAAAAAAACTAAATTAGGTTGGATGTTTATGTTTAGGAATATTTGACCACAATGAAATTATATTTTTGTGGCAAAATTCTTTTGTACATTGAAACAAAGATAAGTTTTACATTTTAAAAAAGGATTCGTAGAAATGTGCAGTATGTAGTATAAAAAATACAAAATGTCTGCTAACAAAACACGCTAATTGGCAATCTGATAACCACTAGTGCTAAACCAGGTGCATTTTCACCTTTTCAGTATAAAATTGGACAGATTCAAACTGAACTAAGGCTTATAAAAACAATGCGTATTGGCCATTGAAGGGTTATAGAAATGGTTTCACAAATACAACAAGAGTTCAAAGCAATTAGGAAAAATTAATCTTGTAAATTTACATTTATCGGGTAGTGACAAGACTTTTGTTTGCTTAGCAACGTTCAAATGTTGCTTCAACTGCTTTGCTAATATTTACATGATCAGAGCCAACTTTTAACCAGTTTATAGACTACATTAAACAAAGCCACAAAATAAGAAGAAAACCTTCAAACCTGTGACCGTGAATAATTTCATCTATGGTCTGTGAATGGTTTATAGAATCATCATTTAATGTAAAAATATTAAGCGCAGTAAACATAACCTCACTTATGTCAGTTGTGCAAATTGAAGCTAATGAGCAAGTGTAAGAATAAAGTGTTGGAAAACTGAGTAATATACCTGAACTTCATCATCTTTACGAATGGGCATAGCCCTCACATTGTACTTTTGTCTAAGCTCCTTAGACAGGGGCGAAGACATAAGCTTCCTCCTAATGTGGGAAGGAGCCGTGAAGTGGCGCTTCCTATTTTTCCTCCTGGAGGCAGTCACTAATTTGTTAAACTTCATTTTACAGCTGTTTGGGCCTGCAAATAATATAATTGTATAAGCAACACAGTAAATATCTTCAGGAAAGGCTCTAAGTTCACTTGAAAGATCAAACACGGTTTGTAAACTCCACGAATCATAGTACACATGGAACTGTCAACACTACGAAATATTATTAGGTTATAAATTGCCGATATTCATCGGCGAATAAAATTTACGGGGATAAATATTAATTATAACAATTGAACTTTCAGAATTCACAATTTCATTGATTTTGGTACATTTATTAATCGGATGAATGTAGATTAAAAATATACACCTACCAACAGCCGCACTTCACGAATTCGGAAAGAAAGAACCAGAGACAAAACCGGCGATATGTCATAGATCATAGAGTACCAATTTTTACCAAAGATAAAAGTTCCTACCTTGAAATGAACCGTAAGCTAACTTTGACTAACGTAGATTTCTAATACATTATAATATGATAAAAAGTGTTATATTTATTATAAATAATAATGTCCGGGCAATTGATTTTAAATATCGCCCATTTGAATATATGTATGTTTGTGCACACCGTTAAATTGATTCGAACAAGCTTGGAACATTTGCCCGCTTCCCCTCTTACCCAGTCTTACGATACAGAACAACACTACATAATCAGTAATCTCTTTAAGGGCATTCTTAAAATATATTTAGAAACTTTTCACCGATAGATGGCGTTATTTTCAATATTGTCCAATAAACCCGTTTTAACGCGTCATGCTTTTTAATATTCAGATAAATTATTGGTTCGCGAATGTACAAAAAATATATTAATCTGTATAAATTATTTTTCGTGCATATACTTTTATAATTTTAGAGAACGGCAGAAAAACAATCAATTTTATTGTAAAACCAACACGTACAAAAGACAGAAAATTTTATTAGCAAATCAAAAGAAATGTGCGTAAATCGTGCATTTCCAAGTTTCAATGTATAAAGCATTAGGTCCAAAAGAGACGGATTATAAAAGGATTCTTGAATTCAGTAAATTAAAACATCGCTCGGGGAGATTGATTGATTTATAAAAAGCGCGGGCCTGGTAACAAGGGCTTATGACGCTGTTGCTGGCGCTAGCTGGACCCTTTTTAAAGACCGCACGACTAACTACGCCATTTACGATCTTCGGACAATCGGGCTTCGCAAGCGATGCAGGTGTACATTCCTTCTTATTATCTCGGTGTTTTATTTGCATCTGAGATATATTTTGTGATAGTCAAAAAGTAAACATCTGTTCGTGTAGAAATCTACGCGGCGTTTACCGAAACCAAGGAAGTGGATAGGATTGACAGACGGAGAAACAAATTTGTCGTGTGTTCAAGTCTGGGTAGGTGCATGGATCTCATAACACATAATACTATGGCGGGACAATATTTTTTATGGTGTCCGCCCGCCTACAATGTGCATACGAAGTCGCTTGTTCACATAAAAAAAAAACTTTTTGTATTTAAAAAAAAAAAAAATGTTTCTAGAAACAATAAACGTGACATGTTAATCATAGGGTAGAAAGATGAGGACTGAATGTAATTTTTTTTTCGAACATACATCTTATATGTGGTGTCCGGAAACTAGTGCTAAAATAAACTGGTGAATCTACATCACATAGGTCACAGAGAACCCAAAAAACTTTTTTCGATCTGAGCACTTCGATTTTATTTTAACTTCGCAACTTTTCGGCAAGTAAACATTTAGAGCCTTGCCTACGCTTGGTGTACGAACACAAATTACGCGGTTTCGGCTTTCTGGTGTGCTAGCACGGTCGCTCGATATGAAGTTACCGACCGATTGTTGGTAACTTCTCATCGTTCCCTAGGACAACTGCAGATCTCAAACGTACAAACGACAGTTGATATCGAATATATTAACCCTTAAAAAAATTGGCGTATTTTGTCAGAGGCTAAAAATATTCCCGCTTTGCAATAATATCCAAATAAATGGAACATTTGTTAACGTATTCGAAAACTAAAAACTGTTTTCGAAAGGTGATGAAATAGGCTTTCTAATTTCTATATTAAAAATTACTATGTATTTTTTTAAATATTTTTTTTTTTTTTTGCGAAAATTTTAAAAAGTGTTCAACATGGCTGGTGTTCTGGCTGTTCAAAATGGCACTTTACTTTTTTTTCTAACTAAAATTACTGATAATGAAAAAAAAAACACATGCTTATTTCATTAGATAAATGAATTATAAACCTTACTGTCACCTCACTTTTTTTCGTTTCATGTAAAAAAAATTCTTAAAAAATTCACAAAGTTCTCATAATTTTTTTTTCAAATTGCTATCGGAAACTTTGGTTTCAGAAAGGGGTAAATTTTAATTTTTTGGTGGTTTTCTTTTAGATTTGAATATATAGTTTGTTGTATTCTCTTTCCAATAACGTTTAGATCACATTTCTGATATTGATAGTAAGGGAGAAACAACGATTTCTGTGAGACCTATGTGAGCTGGGACAAATATGGTCTCCTGTGATTAAACGGGTTAAGGACACTTAGTCATTGTGAACTGTCACCTATTCGTTTGCGATCTGCAGTTGTCGTAGGGAACGATGAGAAGTTACCGATAGTTATCCTATCGATCGTTATAGAGCAAGCGTGCTAGGGCCTCTGGTTAGTCAGCGCTTGGGTATTTGACTACTAATATAATTTTTGAGCAACTTTATGAACCATCCTATATCCAAGATGATTGAACAAGAAGAAGCATAATACATTAGTTGATACAATATATATATGAAATAAGGTAAATGCACGTGAGATATATAACTGGCAAAATAACGATTCTAGAAGAAATGAGATTCTTGAGGTGTCTGTGTGCTTAATCCATATAGATTATTATACAAGTGTCAAATAGGTAATTGTATATTGTATCAGGAAATTATTATTATGGGTAAAGGATGCAAGGCCTTAGCCTTGTATTCTGAGATTCCACCTATTTTTTTTCATAGAATCTATGAAAAATATCGATGAGAACCGGCTTTCTATACGACAGAAACCCAAAGTGGAATCGACTTCAACTTTCGACCTGCGAAATCTATCTGAATTTATCGGTTATGTGATACTAACATTATATTATCATGCTCTTGAGGTAATTTCTCACAAAAACGGCGCAATCAAGTGAATCAATTATTTGAGAACGGTCAATTGAAATAATAGAGTAGTAAATATGAGACGATTTATGAATGTAAATAATCGCTTTCTTCACATTCACTTTTAACTGTTCGAGTGGTGATCCATCCTTCATCCATAATTACTAAAAACTACATAATAAGTATCCAGAAAATTTTTGTGAAAAATTTCCTAATATACCTATACCTGAATAATTCGCCATGGTGCCGTTTCAACACGTTTTTTTTACATTAGCTCCACACAGGAGGCCCTGAGGAAAAAAATCCTATGGAAAAAGGACTATGTCATCTTTGAAGATGCTGTGTGGAGGGTCTTTTAAAGGAAAGGAAGGAGAGGAAGTCCTGGGAAGGAAATAGATTTGAGGGGTGGGTAGGAACCTGGGGATTAATATGTCTAGGAGTGATGGACGTGTGAAGCCATCTCTCCCATTGCGGTGCAAGGCGATGGGTAGAGAGGGTCCGGCTGGAGTGATCAAAAGGTCTCCCTCAACCAGTCTCTCCCTATCCGGCCTGCCACGCAGTTGGTAGGCAGACGCATCCGTCACCAAGTCCCGGACAAACCTAACCCCATGAACCCGGGCACCCCTGCTAAGTCACCAAACGTAGCGAACCACTTGGGGTGACCTGTGGTAGAAGTGTTGGTTGTACAATAAATGATTCCCGGGGCGGCGGTACCCATATTTGCCTCCCAAATTAAACGCTTAACACTTTAGGATTTACTTTCTTCCCGGAATATATGTGATTTTTATTTTTGATTATATTTTTGATTTCTTGTTGGCACAAAAAAGGTCACTTCAATTGTTTACATTTTTTAGGTAGATTTTAAAACCTCTCAAATTGGTGGCAGGTGGCAGTCAGATAATGTTATGTGAGAGTATGTAGGTAGCTACGCAGCTCGATCTATACATTTTATTGTTTAGTACATCAAAATAACTAGGCGAGTCTATCTGTAGTGATAGTTACATTTTCAAGAAAGTTCTAAATCATCAATGTCGTCCTTCTTATCATCATACCGTAAATTTTGCCCTTTTTTCTTAAAGCCTCTGTCGCAAATATTCCCTGCGCTCAGTGATACTGGAACATTTATAAAAAAGCAAAAATAGTATCAGAATAACAAATCATTCCATGAAGCTTGAGATTTTTACTACAACTAACTACATAGGTACTTCAACACCGTAGGAATGTGCTGAAAACGTTCTGGGAAATATATATCGGAACTGCTTACACAGAAGTATATCTCATTCTAATATATGGATAGGTCTGGAGTAGCGTGTAACTAACACTTACATAAATTCGATGAAAAATAATTACTTTTAAAAATGTAATTACTTCGTTATTATGAGTGATATAACAGTATAATTTGCGTTCGCTAGTATCTCAACGTTAGTATTATTTTTCAGCACTAGAATAAATAAAATATTATCTGTAGATTTCGAATGGGGCATGCAAACAGATTGTATGAGAATTGCCGCTTACGTTTCACCTTAAAATAATTGCCTGTTAAGCCATTCGAACACGAATATACTACAAGCGAGTCGAGTTTCGTGCGCGTAGCATACACGCCGCTCGTGAGTACCCGCCATACTATTTTACTAGGGTCCGTAGAAGACGCTATGCGTCGATTACAGGCTTTTCTGGTAGCGCGCTATGCGAGTTGCATTCGCATATACTACTCGTTTGACAGAGATGGCGTCCGATTTAAAAAAATAATGTTTCATAATTTACAGAAAATGCGAGTATGTTAAAATGTATATAATAAAAATTTCACATACTTATTGTTATATATAAGGTGTGCCACCACAATAAACCTAGGATTGTGTGTATGGGGGGTGTGTTTTTATGTTCCTTATTTCTGTACTTATTTATATATTAAAGTATTACGTTTATTTTTAGGGTGTATTTTTAATAGTGAAATTATTTTTAAAAAATACTTACATTTCTAATACTTTCCGTTAATATATTAAAAAACTTTTCTCCAAGATTTATAATTGAATTAATATACAACATGATTTCAATTCAAAATTTGTTCTGGAGGTGGAAAAAGTCCATGTTCATCAATAATAATTCCAATTTTAAGTTAATTCCAATTTAGTTCATAAATAATAATTCCAATTTTAAAATCAAACAAATGAACAAATTTTGGATCCAACTACAGGCGAATGGGGAAGTTGAGTGAAAAATATTTTGACTTATAAAAAATATATGTTCATGTAGATGACATGCAGACTTAAATACCAGTATATTTTTTTTAAAAGTTCGTTTCCATAATTAAATTAATTCTACAAGTTTGAATCTTATTAAAGCCCGCGAAAACGGCCGGTAAGAAACGGGAGAGTGTGTGACGTCGTCTAATCAATTCAGTTACCGGAATTTCGAAAAAAAGTGCATTTTAATGGTTATTTTTTAAATTTAACAACACGAAATGTACTTTTTTCACCGACCGCTATCTTAGGAACTATTGCAAGTTTCGGTGAAAAATGAAATTTCTAGTTTTTAAATTTAAAAAAATTGATTAGTACTAGTTAATATGTAACCACTACAACTTTTTAAATTTATTTTTTTCGTCCTTATTAAGCGTGACCCGGTTTTGTAAATATTCCACCTTATATTTCACGCAATCAAGGGACCAGATGACATCATGAACTCTCCCGCACGGTATTATACTCTTAGCCGGCGTTTTCGCGGGTTTTTTTTCGTTTTTTTTCACCGATAGATGGATTATGTCCTGATTATCTCCATGTACCAAACTTTGTACATCCAAATATGATGGGCGCAGTTTATATATTTTTTTAAATCTTGTCATGTATTTTTATGTAAACATCTTGTATTAGGTCTGTATATTTTTGAGCCCGTGCCTTTTATTGTATTTTCCTGATTTTGTTTTTTTTTTTATGTATTTCTATAGTCCATCACGGAGGATACTTTATTTTAACTTTTTGACACTAACAGTACATAAATCAAATGAGTGATTATAATAATTCATAAAATCTTATAAGACAGTTTCTGTGAAATATCTGTATAAAGTAATTCTTCATATGTTGTGTCTGTATGTTGCTTCTGTGAAATGTTTTGTAAATTTTTTCTTCTGCATATTGGGTTGGGTTGGGTTTAACTTTTCAAAAGAACCTATTGGCGATCCCTTAATGAGTTTCGATAACTCATGGGAGTGCAACTTCGTTGTATGTTTTATTTAATTAATAATTAATAATATTGGTAGGCTACTTGTAGTTGCGTCGCAGTCCGGTAGCTTGTAAGTATATACATGAAGGGCCTCCGTAAAAAATGAATTTTATTGTTTATTATAAAAAAGGAATAAAAAATTATTATTGATTGGCAGAAAAACCATCGTAAAATATGATTGAATTGTTTTTTTATAATGAGATGCCTATCGCGATTCGTTTAAATATTACAAAATAAGATTAAAAAAGATTACGTTTGCCTGTACTTAATTATAATTATATTTTCTGCTTTTAATTGCGCACAATATTGGAATCTGCTTTTAATAATAAAATGCAATAATTTAAAAAAATATCTCTGCATCATATTTTACGATGGAAACATAAAACGAAGACATTATGTTTTCTCCTTAATGGTGTTGTGTAATAATACGTAAATATTAAATTTGCTGCGCTTATGGGTCAAGGGTAAAAAATATTATTTATTACAAATACTATTAAATACATTTTGTAGTTGCTTGTCGTTTTTAACTGAATGAGGGTCCCTAGCACACTCAATCAACAAGGATAACTTTCGGTGACTTCTCATCGCTCCCTAGCATGATTGCAGATCGCCAACGAATAAGTGACAGTTCACAATGACTAAGTGTCCTTAACATATTTTACATCAACTGTTGGTTGTACGTTAGCGATCTGCAGTTGTCCTAGGGAACGATAAGAAGTTACCGAAAGTTATCCTATCAATCCTTATCGATTGAGTGTGCTAGGTCGCCTGGACTACTGACGACAATCCATACATTTTATATGGAAATAGATGCTTCAGAATCATACTTCGGCGCCTCAATGGCGCTGTGCTGGGAATCAGATATTATCAGCGCCTTGGCTCCTTGAAAAAGTCGACGCCACGAGCGGACTGCTCCAATTGGACCTGCACAGGGCTGGGCCTGTTTGTGGGTTACAAAATTATTCTAAACATTTTGGTTGCTAAGATATTTGAATGATATACTAACCAACCGTCTAATAAAGCCCTTCTCTCATGGAGAAACCGAAACCAAACAAAAACTGGTTGCAAACTGTATCGGATATATCGCAAATGACTCAAAAACTGACAGCTCGTTAGGCTCAACCAGTTGAGTTGCCAACCTTTTTTTTTCACTTGCCTCGTGAGCGGATGGACTAAAAGTGTACAACAACAATCATATAACATTGACGGCCGGCGTAGTCCAGCGGTACGTTGGACTTCCATTACGAAGGTCGCGGATTCGAACCCGGCGTGCACAAATAAATTTTATTTAATTGATTTGTGTTATTTCACAATAAATTATTTAAAAATAATATATACTATATTTGCGGCACGTTCCAGAGTGGGAGATACTCTTAGTATCGCCCTGGTGTACGACCACCATTCAGAATTAAAACGTTGCTTTAAATGGCTTTAGCCGTGTTTAGTGAGTAGATCTGAATAGCCAGGTACTTCCCCACCTTCCTCTTCCTCGTCTACTTCCCTTCCCCACTTACCTTCAGCCTCATAAGATACCTCAATTCGGGATGCCATAGTCTCACTGGCTCCAGACGGGAGCAGTTGGGACTCTTGTAAGGTATTAACTATAAAAAAAACAAATCGTCAGTTTTAAATATTTTTAACATTTTTATTTTTATTGATAAGATATATATATTTTTTAGATTTATGTAGAAAATGTATGGCTTTTCCGGAAACTATAGAACATATTATATCAGGATGTTCTATATTAGCGCCGTCTGAGTATACATTTAGGCACAATCAGGTTTTAAAAATAATTCACCAAAGTTTGGTAATTAAACATAACTTGATTGACTGTCATAATATAGTACTGTAGCGCGCCGTTTACGCTTGCCACTACACTATCTCTTTCCCCCGTACAGCGCCATCTTGCTCACCCACCCCTAAGCAAACCCGGATGCGCCGACGCCTTCTGCGCATCTCCCACCCTCGAGCCGCTACATAAACCACACCCCGCAACAAGGAATGGGCTATATAACAGGCTGCGCGCCCTAAATTAGGCAGTTCGTCTGTAGCTCGCTCTTGGCTAGTACGCTCTCTTAGTTGCGCTTCGTCCTCTGGCACGACCCTCTAAGGAGTATTCTACTACCATAAGTAAAGCACCAACCAGACCCTCGACTGCTGCCTTAGTTGCGCTTCGTCCTATGGTACGACCCTCTAAGCAGAACCACAGTCAGTTTTTGTTGTTCCCAAAGCCTAACGGCAAGGTTCCCTCCGATCCCTTGCTCAGTTAATTAGTGAATTGATACATTGTGACTATTTTTACCATATTATGTGATCTGTGAACTTACTTACTTTAAATAAATAACCTTTTACCAACAATTGTGTTATAGTACCATATTATGAATACGAACCAAATTCATTTTTAGAAAATAATTTCTTTAAAATTTACTATGATAAAACTATACTAACAGACACACCAATTGGTCATAATAGACCTGATATAGTTTTACATGACAAAATTAAAAAAAATAACTTATATTATTGATGTAGCTATTCCAAATTCCTGTAATATTCAAAAATCTGTTTCTGAAAAAATAAGAAAGTATACAGATTTAGGAAATGAAATTAAAAGAATTTGGCATTCTCAGACTATAAAAATATTACCTTTTGTTATTTCGGCTACTGGCATTATACTTAGCTCTCTTATTAAAAATTATTATTATTTTTTTTTTATTTTTATTTTATGTTATTTTTTTTATTATTTTATGTTATTTTTTTAAAATATAATTTTTTATCTATTTCGACTGTGCTAGGGTCCTGATTTTCCGACTGCATTCATATTCTACCCATTATTGGTTTTCCGCTTAGAAAGAATCATTTCCCATTCGACCTCCGGGTTAATGAGTTAATCGGTATTTATCCCCAAGAGGCATTTATCAGGAAAACTTCTTCCAATAAAGACCGTAATGCAACCGGCAAAGGGTAATTAAAATTGCGGCAAGCCGGCAATTTCTAATGAATTTTTTATCGTTGAATGATGGTGGAAAAATGTAATTGGTAGATTTTTATTTTATAATGTGAATACCGCAAAAGAGTCTTATCTGATCATAACCGTCTGGAGCCAGTAAGACTATGGCATCCCCAATTGGGGTAAGTTATGGGAGGAGGAAGGTGAGGGAGTATGTGGCTACTCAGAGCTGGTCCACAAACACGGCTAAAGAAAATTTTTTTAATAATATATTTTTTTAATTAAATTTGAATATAATTACATTTAATACAATATAAAATATGGGTAGTCCCACAAAGCTGTGACCGATCAGCTTGTCTGTAGGTTCTACCATTTAATATTATTTAAATGTTTATCTAGACTTAGAAAATTTTCAAAAGTCCCTTATTATGGCATATGAAAATATAACGTCAGATAATTAATTAATAAAATGCATAAAATTAGCACATGTTATCCTATCACCTATATGTAGCTGGTAATTGACGATAGAATATATAAATCACGTAGTTAAATTAAAAGATTTCGCGTGTAATTTCTAAGACTTTGCCAGTTTAGTAAGGAGCGAAACCGGGTTATAAATATGGTATTTGGATGCCAATACTATCTTTACTACCCGGTTTCACCCGAGAATAAAAACAGTTTTTTTTCTGAATCTATTTTGATTTATTTATAAGGCGTTTTGATTTATTTTTGAATAACTTACTCCATTATGGACAAAACGTCGAGACTTGAAAATGGATATGTTGGATTAGAAACAGAAACGGAAAAGCATAGTTTTATTTTAAAACGCTACTCTTCACTATTCTAAAGTTTTTGCTGCGTTAAATAAAACATTTTGCAAAACTCTATCTTCTGTCGTTGGGAACTGAGAATAGCTGCGTCGGTTTAGAAAATGCAGAAACAAAATCACTACCAATTTGGTAACGCCCTACTTCATCTTCCAGAGTTGCTGTTGATTTGAAGAAAAGATTCTTATTTTTCATTAAGATTATTTTTTTTATATTTTTTTTCGGTTACCCGACAGTTGGCCCCACGAAATTATAATTATATTAAAATTTTTTTTTTTTGCTCATTGGGATGTTGGGATGATAATTTGGGATTTATTTTAAGGGTATCTAGTAATTTCAATAATGTCAGTACTGTAATACTTGTTTCCAATAATAAAGGTAGGTGCCAATAATATGGAAAAAAAAACATTAGTCGAAGATAATATTGTTAATTCTGAAATTTGAAATATGAAGTTGATAATTACGACAGTCTCATAATAGATCGCACGATCAATTGGAAGAGGTGTATGTCCCGGTAAGACGTAAGGTTCTGGGTTCGAGTCCCAGTTGCGACCGTTATCTTTTATTATTTTACTGTTTCTTGTTCATTTTCATATTTAAAAAAATTAGATTATTATTATTATCGTCTTCTTCAATGATATATTACATTGATGGGAATAACCTTCAAAAGTTAAAAAGAGAGTTTTTCTTATAAAAATATAAAAAAAAATCATAAATTTTTTTCTTAATCCAGAAAATAGTGAAAGAGAATAGTATTGTATTATGAATGTATAGAGTAGGTAATGTAAAATGTATTTATTTCAAAATCATGTAAAATGTATTTCTAGTAAAATAAGTGAAAATGTTATTTTCTTATTGCTGGAATAAAAACTTTAAAAAAAGTCTAGTTGATATAAGTGTAACTAATCGATTCTCTACGCATATAGACGTCTTTTATTGTCGCTGTTCATCAAAAAATTATGTAGCAAAACCTGTAACGACGTACATTTTTAACCTTCACATTTAATATTAAAATCACCTCAATACATTGTTTACGCGCTTTAAAATGGCTTATTACCTACACGCAATAATTATTATTGACTGGCAATAGATCAATAATTGTGGTCCAAGAGTATATAGCAAACAATGGCCAATTAAAAAAATTGTAAATAATAATAAGTATGTACGAGTATATTAATTTGTTAACTAATTTTAATATCGATATAAACATGAGAGAGGAATTTTACGACAGGTAATTTTTTAATTCAGATGTTTCTTGAACTGTGGTTTTTTTAAACAAAGTTGTATAAAATTAAACAAATAACTTTGTATTAAACCAATATTATATAATCACAATTACCTTGTAATTAATTGTGATTATATAATAGTGGTTTAATACAAAGTTATTTGTTTAATTTTATTCAAAATGACGCCACAAAGTGATTTTGCGAAGTTTGAAGAAAAAATTAAGTTGATTTTATGAATGATCAATTTATTGGATAACCAACACCACTGCCATAGGTCACCAAAAGGTGTTCGCTAGGTTTGGTAATATAGCAGGGGTGCCTGGATTAATTGGGGGAGGTTTGTCTAGGTCACGGCGGCGGAAGCTTTTGGCCACCTACTGCAGGGCGGAATGAATCGGGAGAGATCGAGGGAGACTTTTTGACCCATCGTCTTGCACTGCAGTGGGAAGGATTGATTCATACGCTCGTCACTCTTGAACTAAGTGACACCAGGTTCGTACCCAGCCCTCATACATTTTTCCTTCCCAGAACTTCCTTTCCTTCCTTTTCCTACAAAGATCTTCCACACACACGGAGAAAAATGTTATTCGAAAAAACGACCATTTTAATATTAAAAACGGTTAAAAACGGGACTGAAGTTCTTACGAACAAATTAACAGGGTTTCAATGTTTATTGACGGGAACATGTAAGAATAATTTGTTGGTATACGTAATTTCGTACGTATACCAACAAATTATTCTTACACTTTCCCGCCAATAAACATTGAAACACTGTCAATTTGTTTGTAAGAACTTCAGTCCCGTTTTTAACCGTTTTTACTATTAAAATGATCGTTTTTTCGAATAAGATTTTTCTCTGTGCACCATCCCCAAAGATGTCATAGGGTTTTTTTTTCCTGTGGGGAGATAATGTAAAAAATATAGTTTTATTGCTTCACTTGGCCGATCCTACATACGCTCCATCGTTAGGTTACAGAGGGGCATGCATATTGTAATTATGAGTATGTAGATATAACTACGATATATCTGCCCTTTATTTTTTTTTGTATTCCACCTAGTTTTTAATAAAAAAAATTGTTCTTATAATGATAATTTACTTCACCTTACACAGGTAATTTGCCCCATTTGATCCCACAAACGATCTATCTTTTTCCTTGTAAGGAAAGATTTAGAGGGCATGCACAATATTGCACAATTCGATCTTAAGCACGTCGATATTGCAATGCAAACAGTTATGTTTTTGATTTATTTTGGGTCTAATCAGTCAGATACCAAGTCAAATGTAAATTACATAGGTGGCTACTTAAGAAATTTGAGCAGTATTCTTACACAACGAATTAGTTGCCAAAACATTTTTTTTTGTTTTTTTGTGGGGTTGTTCGTGAGTAAATCATTCTAGAGATTTCCCTCAGTCATTGAATGGATTTTCCCGTGAATCAAGGGAAGTGTGCGTGTGATACAGTCTTGAACCATTTCGTCCGGGGATGCTGCGAGCCGCGACGGGGCGCATGCGCGCGGTCCGCGGGCCGCGGGCCCCACGCGCAGCCGCGCCCCCCCCCACGTGAATGGGCCGCTCCGGGGCCAGTGAATGGACGCCCCTGCCGCGAACACGCCGCGATCAATTGCCGCGAGCGATATTAAAAAAAGGCGTTCCTGTTTCATCTATGGACGCGACATCACTAATTCCAAATTCAAAAAATTTCGATCCATAATATACGCAACGTTCACAGAGTGCTTTTTTAATTACTAAACAGTTTTACCACCGTTGCAATGTGGTTTATTTAACGCGCGTGCTGGGGGTACCTACCCACTCTTGAGAAGAATCTCTCTCAGTAAGTTAACTCCGTATGATTATTCCGTGATAAGCGAGAGATAATTTTTTCGCACCCTTTACTAAACATGCTATATAATTTTTAATAAAATTACTGCGAACGATTCCATTAAAATAGAAAACAACCATAATGGTTTTAATGTTTCGAATTTTTTTCAAGTAACTGTAGTTGTTTAATTTAATTCGTTGTGATTGAAGTAAGCGGCAAAATTTAATAATGTCTCGTGCGGTTAGAGGCTAACAGTTATGATGAGTGAGAAAAACAATCATCGTAGATGTATGGATGCCGACACAGTAATGAACTTGAGATTAAAACCAAAGTCAAGATTGCGAGTTTGTGATTTAACTCCCGAAATTCAAGGTTTATCATGCAAGAACTCCCCCCTGAAAGTGGATGCGATAAATCTATGGTAAGTCAGCTCACTTGAAATTATATTGCAAATAAAACATATTATATCAATGACATTATAATGAGATTGTGAACATTTTAAGTAACAGGTAAGTACCTTTTTACCTCTTCCAAATTTAAGAACCGGATAGAATTTTAAAATAAGCCGGTAAGAACCTATTTACTATAAATAATATTTTGTGTAATGTACGGATTTTGATGTTGCATGTACTATGTTTGTTAAATGAATGGTAATAATTATTACAAAGTTTACACTTTCCATGCTTAAAGATTAAACACATTGAAGTATAACGTAAATATTATATAATCTTACCACCTTATACATATTATTATCTTATTATTTTATCGGCAACACGTAAAATATTTGTAGGAACTGTTTGTCTGTGTTTGTATGTGTGTGATGTAACACGTCAAAATCAAATAGCCGTGTATATATCTTTAGACTTCTAATTAAATATTTTAATCAATTAGAATGATATAAATACATGAGTGAATCTATATTTTTCGCCCTTTAACTATAATTCTTTAAATCTTTATTGAAATTTAGATTTTATATTAAATTGGAGTTCACTTATAAAACAAAAACCATTATGTCAAATGTGAGAACGTCTGTCTCTAATACATTCAACATAGATCTTTACAGGTGGCCAAAAGCAAAACTAACAAAATGAACAAACCGTTTTTCAAATTCATTTTATTTTATACAATTGAGAAGCGATCCCCGGCTGCATAAATATGTATGTTGATTATGATTATTCAATATGATTTTCAGGTACTTGCATATTCTGAAATAAATTTGATTTAGGTACCTACCTACCCAATATTATGGCATTTATATATTCATTAAAATGCTTTTTGAAATTCTCGGGAAAAGAAAAATATGTTAATTTGTCAAAGATGCAGTGATTGAATAATATGTAGATATATTATTACATTCGTAATATTTAGAAGATCTTATTCATGAAGATACAAGCACACTCCAAACACCCTTCTTCATAGTGAATTAATCACAAGCCTTCATGAAATGTGTACTTAAAACTAAATGCTGATGCAATTTATTGTTATTACCATCCCGTTTACACATATTTAATTGATGTGTTACGAATTTAAACTCACATTTATCATTGTACATGATTTATTAACGGGCCGCTCTGCCAATTTCTACCGATTTCTGACACGTTTTCCTTAAACGTTTGAAGTTTTTAAGCTCTTAAAAAAATATATGTTATTCTTTAAGGTAGTATCTATACATTTCCCATGCCGAAACGGTAATTATTTTAAATTCCCTCGATAGAAATAAATCGCAAAGTATGCTTCAAAAATTATTATTAACACGTTTGTTTCTGTTATTTTACAAGTTATATGTATGAAAAAAATCATAATGTTTCTTTAAATGCTACTTGACACACCCCCCAGAGATTTTTGCTCTTTTTCAAACGAGTCGTCTTTTATTAAACATTTTCACAATTTTCGCATGAATTTTATGGTTTTTAATGTTAGCGCGCTCGCTCTCACGTTATATCTTAGCTAATTTTAACCTATACCCCCTTTCGGTAAAAAATTACACTGTTTATTTTAATTAACCGAACTGTATTATTATTATTATTATGTAAATTTATGCTTGCTCTTATAAAGTACACCGATCAGCGTTTCAATAACCGATCGGTAATAATAAAAATAATAACATTATAATGTTGGCAGGACAATTGCTATTAAAATAATAAACTCGTCGGTACCCGTGGCTCTATCCTACTAATCTTCTCTTGAGTATTCTCGGAAGGAATCATCTACGGCATGTACAGGACAGAAGGGATATGCACATTGCTGCATATTTCTCGCCCACTTATACCTTCTTGGGCCTTACTAATAAACGTGTTATAAATTTTAACTTAACTAATGTTAACTAAACTAATGGTAACTGGTTGTTTATTAGTCGTGTAAAATTCAAGGTGGTATAGTTAAAAGAATTCACATCTCCTCTTTCATAGAAAAACACCCTTTGCATATTATGCTTTCAAATATAAAGATGAATTAATTGTTTACGCCCGTGCATGCGCAATACGGATACGAATAAATAGTTTTGTCCATAAACAAAATCAAATTTTATCATTTCTTATTATGTAAAGTCGCTAGGAGGAAATCCATAATTGGTTTTATTTTGGCTTTTTTACTTGTGTACAAAATGTCGATTTCCCTAAATGATTAAAAATAAATAAATAAACAAAAATCTCTCAAGAAAGAATAACCAAGCCTGTATTGGATTAAATCACTGGTACTATATTGTATTTGTATGCCTTTCTTGAGGTAATTGAGTTTCTATATGACAAAAAATATATTCATATTCATCTTACAATTTAAAGGCATAACTTACAAAAAGTTTTTCCTAAAATATGAAAAAGCAAATTATGAATTCTTTTGTATCACCCCTTATGTTTGTTAAAATGAATGTCAAAAGAATTCATATTCTACGCTTCCGTATTTTTACTTATAAACGATTTTTAAAAGTTATGCTTTGAAATATTAAGAAAAAAATATTATTCGCGGAAGTACACAAGCAATATGAATGTAACAAATAGTTCTTTCAATTAAAAAACTCAAATCTTTCAAGAAAGGCTAACAAATACAATATTTCATCGGTGATTCAATCCAATATTGTATTTGCTAGCCTTTTTTGAAAGATTAGATTTTTTTAATTGACAAAACTACTTGTTAATATTAATATTGCTTGGGTACTTCCGCTAAAGATAATATTTTCTTAATATTTCATAGCATAACTTGTAAAAAGCGTTTATAACTAAAAATACTATATGCGCGCCATCTACGAAAACGTAATGAATTCTTTTGACATTCACCTTAACGCAATATCTTTAAAAAAGGTACGAATGTTTTCAAAAAGAAAAAAAAATATCAGTGAGTAGAATGTTGACAGCGCATTTATCACGTGTTGCAGTTAAAATAATATTCAAGAGGATACTTTACATTATCATTTTAGATGCCAAACAATTAAATGCATCTCTTTTCATTTCCCTCATGTCCAAACGTCCATTTTAGTAGATAAATAGTTGGAAAATTGAATGTGCAGTGGGTTTTCAATGTTGTGACATGGAATTCCCGTACAATGGGAAGAGTCACGGCTGGCGATAGAATAATAATGGTGGCGTGTTACCATGAATTAACCTTGGCTGAATTTAATTACACGTAACAGTCGTATTTTTATATCGTCGCAGGAATGGCGTTAATTGAAGTCACGAGAAGGATTATTTATTTGCCTAAATTAGAGATATAATTCGCTTCCAGATATGTACAAAAACATCCAGCTTAATAAAAAAATTGCAAAGCAATGCTTTAAAAGAATATTTTTTAACTACATTTAAAAATGGAAATATGTAATTGTCTTGTCATTTTTTGTTCTATCTTATATACTCGTATCAGTTTTTCCCTCTCTTTACTTGTTTTCTCTTGTTGTTTGTTCTACTTAACCTGTCTTTATTTTTATTTTTATGCTGTACGTAAAACTTATATTATGATATCAAAATACCTTTGTAAAATTGTAACTGCTACCTCCTACCTATGAATTGTTAGTTCCTCCTGTCCTAAAATGAGTTTTGTAACTCATCGGGATTGCTCTAGCAATAAATAAAAACAATGAAATTATGTATAGCTTAAATACGAGAGTAAGTTTGAAATGATTTTGGGGTGATAAAGACGGTTCCATGAAAGTTGATACTCCGACAATTGACCCCCTGGAAATATAATATGCATAAAAATATGATATGCAGTCGGTTTATGGAAAAACGATATACCTACTTACACAAAATATAACTAAGTGTCCCCGAAGAGGTGTGCAGAGAGGATGTACCTACCGCCGAATAATAAAAAGTTATGGATGTTATCATAAAGAGAATTTATGAGGCGAATGTGAATGGTAGAAGCAGCCGAGGACGCCCAAGGAAGACGTGGCACGATAATAATAATAATAATAATAATAATTGGATAATTTGTAGAGCGCCGTTTTTGTGAGAAATCACCTCAAGGGCGCTGCAAGTGAATCAGATACTTTAGTCGGGCCATGTCAAGAGTCAGAATAATAGAAAGTATATATGAGAAGATGTATGAATGTGAATGAGGTAAGGAGTGTGTGGCAAGATACCGTTTAAATTGTATCATGTAATTGTATAAAATGTTGTCTCTATGTCCCTGCTGACAAACTACATAAGTAGTTTAGCGGGTTTAATTGTAAATAAATTTAAAAAAAAAAAAAAAAACATCGAGTTGTTTGGCGGTCCGTCATCTCTGCCTACCCCTGCGGAGAAACGGCGTGATAGTTAGTTAGTTAGTTATGTTATCGTCTTTTCCTGATTGTTCTGTTTAAAATTTTCGATTAAGAGTCGCTTATATTATCTTCATTAATTAAGGCCCATTAACCAGCGGCCGAGAATTCAAATTTTAACTTGCGATCGTGCCCTTACAACTGTACAGGACTATGAGAAAGATTGATTATTCTCTGTAGGTACCCAAAAGTTTAACTAATAACTCAATACCGAATTTATTTCATTCAAAATTTGCTTTAATATATACTTACATTCAAGTAAGCAACAAAAATGGTCAAACGCGTGATGAACATTTTTTAACATCGTGTAAGTATTTTTTGAATTTAAGTATTTATGATTGTTCAATAATGTCTAAGAAAAAAAAGGCTGTAAAAAATAGTTTAAATAGCACAAAACACGTTGTCAGATTTATTATTTGATGATTTTAATTAAACTAAAATGAAAAATTCGGAAAGTGTCTGTATACCAGATTATGTAGATATTGATTTTTTTTCTGTATATATGATTTGAAATGTGTGTTGTATAATACTTTCGTTTGAAAATTGAACAAATCTGCCAACGACCAACGGTATAACCTTACTACGTTAAAAATAAACTTGGTTTTATCAAAATTTAAAAAATAACTTCACCAGATAAAATAACAATCTTTCGAAATCAACGTATGTTTTTTTGTAAAAAAGAGTCAATACGTAAAGAATTTGATTTAAAAATGACAAATTTTTGGTATTCTCTGGTTATGCCCTTTTAAATATATTTTCATTCAAATGCATCAAGGAAAAAACTATTTGTCCCATATACTGTATATATATGCCAGCTTATAAGTACAAAAAATCGACACTATAAGGCCATCCGCTCACTGAGGCAACAGAAAACTGTCAACTGGCAACTGTCTTTGTATGAGATGGCCCGCACACTTCACAATCACTCAAAAACCCGTTGTCAATGGTAACGCAAGCAGTGACTCGCGACTCGCACTGCTAATTGCCGTGGCCGGCCTTTGCTAGTTGCCAGCTGCCAGCTGATTGTTCTTCGTATATGGTTAAACAAGCTTTTTGACCAATCAAGACATAGAAACCATAATGCCTGTTGCAATAAAACACAGGCTTTTTGAGACCGATGACGTCACACAGACAACCACGGATTTGGTGCGATTTCAGAAGACTCGTAAAATTAAAAATTTAAAACTATAGGTACTAACTATAACAATAAAAAATATACGGGTATTTAAGTAAAAATTATAAAAAAGAAATTTTGTTTTGCGGCCTAGGAATTGAAACATATTACGTAATTTGGCTATATCAGTTTTTTCCAAATTGGTACTGATCACCTGAGAATTACCTGTTCAGTGCATATATGATAGAGCAAATTTTCATATCCAGTCATATGACAATGCATCATTTTTAGTGAATGAATAGATTTATTAGAATTTTCCGGTTATGATTGCGGTCATTATCAAAAGTGGGGGACACGTTTTGAAAACTGAAATTATATGCAATAATGATTGATGCATGATGAAGAGGATCAATTTGTCAAAAAAATATACAGTGAATAGACTGTTGCGTTTTATAACTTCATCTATTGGTTAATAAACAAATGCCTATGACATGAAAGCTTTTTAATATTGTGTGTTGAATCTTTTCTAGCCCCATGCATGGTATAACAAATTTTTTCTTTCTATTTTATATCAATCACATTGCTAAAAGTCTCGTGTGTTGCTGCTGTCTCATTTGTTACCTGCTGTTACGTGCTGCTGGAACGAGACGAAATGCTTATCACGTGACCCGCTAGACATGCCATGTATGATCTACAGGTATTTAAATGGAGCCTGCTCTAAGAAGCTAGCAGCATTGATCCCCGGTGCACCGGTACATGTGTGTGAAACTCGACGGATTCGACAAGAATGTCGATGTTGGTTGGCTTCGTAAGAACGGGCCGTTTCTTCGACTCGTTTTTGCGTAAGTCGTATGTGGAACAACACTACTGAATTTACATCTCTACTGTTGCTCTTGTAAGGTGTCACATACAAAAATATAAATTCTGGTTTAAGAAGTGGGAAAAGAGGATAAGGGTAGTTTTAAAAAAAATCTTATACTGTAGGTATACAGTGATCTTCCTCTTGTTTTGGAGATTAAGTGTGCAAAATTTCATCAATCACGAAATAAAAATGTAAATTTGAATCTAAATCAAATCCACGCCGAGAAGTTTCCGCCCGCTGACAAAAGAACTCTTCTTTATACAGGGTGTTAAGTATCGTACTTGACTTACTTTAACCAGTGATTCCTTACATTATTTTGAGTACAAAATGTAATGGAAATTTTTGTCTTCGGTTACTCTTTCGATGATTTTTTTATGTTTTCATTATTATTTATATTATTAATATTTATTATGTTCTTTATATATTATCGTGACGAAGAAACAATTGGTTTCGAAACAAGTAGATAAGTGTGATTATATATGTGGGGTATACGAAGTAATTTGTTATTAATTTTTAAAAATTACACAAAATGAAGTGAATTTGCGAAGATTGAAGAAATAACGCAGATCTCTTGAAAAATATTTACAATAAACAATACTTGAATCATACAGAATTCTCGTTTTTTCTTTTTTTAAATTCACGTTTTCAGTTTCGAGAAAAATGAATCCAGCTTGCAGAAACGCATTAGTTCTTTGAACAGTTGGATTTTCTTATGTTTTTATTTCTGTTTACAGTCGAGACTGGAGGAAATTTACCGAAGGAAATCCTTCATTCTCTTTAACGACGTTATTCCTCGGCGGTTGTATCGGTTTTTCCTCCTTTCCGCCTCCATCCCTCTGCTATCGCTGTAATGCAATTTCCCCGACCCCAGCGGAAATACAGGAAGAGGTAGGCGGAGTTCAATGTGGAAAAGGACAAATCTCATTTTATAAGGTGTCGTAAAGAGATAATTTGCCGTTTACAAAATGGCTTAAAACAGAAAACGAACTTTATTGGATTTAATACAGGAGTTTTATCGGTTTAAAAAAACAGCCATAAAGCACGAAAAAAAAAAAAAATTATATAGATTATTATTAAAAATGATTAAATAGTTGTAAATGAAAAGTATAAATTATATAAGACACGAGCAGTAACCCGCTCCGCTAGGCTTTACGTTCTGCTTCGCCCAGTTTAAGACGATAGACTTCGCTTTTCGGCCCATACAAAAAGGACGCCCGGGAAAAAACACTTTTCTACATCGAAAATTGCACAAAATGAATATACTTTTTTATACTGCCTTCTAGAGGGTGAAAACTATGTCGGTATGTTTTCGAATTTTCGATGCGTTTCGTATTAACGTAAACATTCACTGTCAAACATGTACGATTTATCAAAAAATATTATTTAAGGAAAAAGTGCTGCTAACTCAACTCTCATAAAGAATTATAAAATTATAAAAAGCTACCGACGTAGCTTCTTCTTTCTAAAAAATATATATTTTTTAAAATTTCAATTTCGTGAAAGTTTCGGTGTAGAAAAGTGAATTCTCCATAAACCCCTTTTCGAGCGATTTCTGTAGGTAAATTTGAGCGTTGTCTCATTCGCACATTTCGCATTCGCATGTATTGTAAGTGTGCGTGAGCTTATTGTGAGCGGGACAGAATGACAGTCGTGGGTGTTCCGCGTGTCGTTCAAAGTCTAGCCTCTTAAGTGTTGGTGACTATTTATAAGGCATCACCCTTTTGAAAAACTAACTACTATTAACACTACAAAATACATATATTTAATAGGTAGATATATAATAGTAGACATTCTTACATTAAGACCGTGAATAATGAGAGGAACACTCTTCACCCCAACATAAATCTTCTTATTATTGAATGAAAGCGAAAAATGTTTATTCTTCTTTATACTTTTTTCCTTGAATATAGTATTATAGATGGCGCCACATCCGTTTGCAATTCGCATGTGAGCGAGTGATAAGTGTGTATATTACGGCAGCAGCTCCGTGGAAAAATGCACGTTAACGGACGGCTCAAAACGGTTTCCATACAGTATGGCGTTGGAGATTTACTCGGAGTCGGGTTCCTTAATTTGAACCGTACGGGCATTACCGTATTAACAAGAGGAAATATTAATGGCACAACACATAGTTTTCTAAAAACCGCCAATATATTTTGATGGCCGGAAAGGTAAAACATTAATTATCAGGGAAAGGGAGGGGATGCAATACATAGAATGTCGCATTGAAGTGCATATTTCATTGATAAAAGAGCCAGACTCAATATATTTAGGTTTTATTGCACCAAACTCTGGCACGTCGAAAGTTATAAACCAATGCTATGGATAATTTGCTTGCTTCACATGAACGAGTTACCATTTCGGCATTTGTTCGCACATCTTGACGGTAAGACATCTGGACCTCAAACATGTTCAGGCCTAGCTTTGGAAAACTGTGAAAAAAGTCTGTGGTTCATTTTCAGAAAATTGACGGAGAGTTGCATGAATTATTTAATAAAGACGTGGATACAGATCAGTTATATTTGTATAAAATAGTATCTGCAGTTACGGTGGGGGAATTACCTGAAGATTTATGCCACAAATCTCCTGGAAAAATGTCTCATGCCAAAAAGCTTACACGTGCTAACCGAATTCTTCGTCTTTATGTTTCAACGGAATACAGATCAGTTATATTTGTATAAAATAGTATCTGCAGTTACGGTGGGGGAATTACCTGAAGATTTATGCCACAAATCTCCTGGAAAAATGTCTCATGCCAAAAAGCTTACACGTGCTAACCGAATTCTTCGTCTTGATGTTTCAACGGAAGCTCCTTCAGAGAATCTTATTATTTTAGAAACGTACGTTGTTAAAGTTTATGCTCCGGCTTGGTTCAGCATTAAAACTCATCCCACCTGTAAAGATGGAGCACGTCACCTGTGGTAGTTAATCTCAGCGCCTAGTTACTTATCAGTTGAACTAAAAACTATAATTGATCAGTAATAGAAATAAACAGTTACTTCGCACACCTCGAAAATTTATTGTTTGCAATGTTGACTGACCCTCACAAGCGTATCCGAGAATTAGCTGAGCGGTGTGTTCTAAAAGCATGCAGTAAGAAAGTAAGTAAAACAGGGCTGTTCCATCTTGCAAACATAAACCTCGATGCATCAAATTATTTGGAAGCAAAATGTAACCGAACCCATACTGAAGAATATATCGGATGAAGATCTTCAATTATTTGTAGCTCAAGGGGGAGAAGGTAAATTGCCTCTTCTGCATCTGCCATGTCATATTCAAGCAGTTGAAAGAGGTGTAAATTATTAAGGTGAAGATTGAGTCTCGCAAAATAATGCCGAAATTTGAGAGTAAGAAGGATTTTGCTGGTATTTGAATACACTACCTTGAGATAATTGGAATTATATTCATTTATGTTTTTAATAAATATTTCGAAACATTCCGTCTATTTTGCATTTTTTTGAAAAATAGTTCATGTTTACTTGTTTATCTAATATTTTTTAAAGATTTAACAAGGGTGAGTTTTTCTCTAATTTGTGAAATTTCAAAGTCAATCCGGAGGAAGAAGATGATATCTAAATATTATTAAAAAAATTACGTGATTTTTCATCTTCATTTAACACCCTTTTATCACTATTAGACAAATCAAAACAAGAAAAAAAATTTCCCCATACATTCGTGACCCACCTTATTATACATGTCGATTGCGGTTTGGTAAAACCCATCAAGCCACAAAATAAAAAAAATTACAGGTGATGATAATAACAAAAAAAGAAAATCGTAAAACTAAATTAAAAAAAAATATATATATATATATATATATTTTTTTTTTAAACTTTTTAACGTAAAGAGTTAAATCTCAAATTATAATATTTTAATTAATGAAGATAATATTATTGAAAGTCAATCGAAAATCCGAAACAGAAAAATCAGAAAAAGATACGGATACATCTGGGACTCGAACCCAGGTCATCACTGGGATTGCCGGAGGACCTGGGTTCGAGTCCCAGATGTATCCGTATCTTTTTCTGATTTTTCTGTTTCGGATTTTCGATTGACTTTCACTAATATTATCTTAATTAATTAAAATATTATAATTTGAGGTTTAACTCTTTAAGTTAAAAAGTTAAAAATAAAAATAAAAATATTTCATCCTAGACTTGCAGATAAAGTCAATAGATGTCGCATATTAATAAAAAGTGATAAAATTTATCCTGACACTATCTAGAGGGCATTTAGTTCGAGTTGAATCTTGCAATCACACATAAAGGTAGCAGCCAATAAAAATATGCGATAAGAAAAATGAAATTAATGTTGGTGGTTCTCAGTCGAAGTATGATACAGTTAAAAAATGACCGAATCGGATAGGGATACGTTGGCGCAGTGGATAGCGCGTCGGCCCGGATTGCCTGAGGACCTGGGTTCGAGTCCCAGATGTATCCGTATCTTTTTCTGATTTTTCTGTTTCGGATTTTCGATTGACTTTCACTAATATTATCTTCATTAATTAAAATATTACTAAATAAAAACTTTGAAATTTATATGAAAATAATTATTTGTTATTCAAAATTTGATGTAAATAACATATTGCAATTCCATTCATAACAATGAAAGATTTTAGGGTTGAGTGATTTTACCAATAGTTTTTTCGAAATAACATGGATGCCTAAATCAGCAAAAATTATTTTACCAATTTATACTTCGACAAACATTCTACATGAAAACACTGAAAAGTAACATTCCCAAAATATGTGGCTTGAAGGGTTTTACTAAAACAAAGTCGATATTATCTTTCTATTCCTATGTCTCAGAATATATAAATATAGGAATTTGATTATCTGTTGAAGAAAGAATTTCGATATTTAGAAATGTTTGAACAATTTCGCAAGGAGTAAGCAAATATTAGACTCTACACGGGCACGCGCACAGCACACATATATCGGTAAATCTCTTTACTGGTGGGCATGTATCTTCTCTTTTTAGTTGTTTGTTTTTGGGGTGTTATGCCGTGTTGTGCTACCTCCTTCTTTAGCCGACGTTTCGGACAGCGTTGCAGTGTCCATCACCAGGGCAGATCCGGCAGTGATGTGAATTTGTAGTGTTAAGTGTGTGCTTATTTAGTTGGAAGCGATACCGTGTCGTCAGCTTCATATTGCTTCCAAGTAAATAAGCACACACTTAACACTACAAATTCACATCGACGGATCTGCCGGATCTGCCCTGATGATGGACACTGCAACGCTGTCCGAAACGTCGGCTAAAGAAGGAGGTAGCACAACACGGCATAACACCCCAAAAACAAACAACGAAAATGCTTTTGGCCGTGAAAGTCTAAAAACTTATATGTATCTTCTCGTTTCAATAAATTTGTACCTATTTAAACAAGTTTGAAAAAAAGATCCCCTTTCAATCAAATTGTAAACTATGCTCTGAATTTTCATAAATATATATTTCCTCGTGCAAAATTAATGTCGCCGACTTTGGCATTAATAATATATGTATCTCATTCTCAAGTCGGTTACTCATTGCTAAGGATCGTGTCCCTACCTTAATTTACGTGGTGGACAAGGCTCCTCCACTTTTCGCGGTTCTGTACTGCGTGGAGCGCCAAGGACACTAGTGATACTTGGTCATTCCGGTGCATTGGTGACCTTCCTTAGCTTCTCCTGCCTTCCACTTTGGCAGTGATTATTTGAGTTTCTCCTGGAGTTCTCAGTTCGGCGAGCAACGTGTCCAAAGTATCGTAAGATACGTAGTACGCACATAATTGAAATACTATTGTGGATGCCTAGCTCTTCCAGAGTGGTCACATTTGTGCGTCTGGTTGTCCATGGAATCCTGACTTTTTTCTCCAGCACATTTCAATGGCTCTAAATGTCCTCACCGTTGTTTGTTTCCATACCGTATAAAAATATGGGGAAAATCAATGCCTCATGTCATCTTGGTGGTCTTCGGTATGTCTCTGTCACTCCATATCTTTTGTATTTTACTCATGGCATCTTTTGTCATGCAAATTCTTCTTTTCACTTCTGTTTCACAACCTTCTTCGCCACTTATAGACGAATATATATATAAAGTCATCCACCGTTTTTATGGCGGAGTTATACTTGTAAGGCGTGTTGTGTCGTGATGTTCTCTGCCGTGATGGCTAGCGTTCATATCTATAAGTCGTGTTCTGACGCCTTATGACGATATTTTAAATCAATATAGCACGTGATACGTAAACACTAGCCAAGACGCAGACGTCCCCGCGCCCCTCACCTTCTCCGCTCTGTCGAAAATCGAGATCGCTTCTGACACATCACGACAGATCGCATCATGACACAACACAACAGACTAATATAATCGTCACCATACTAAACGTATGAAACCGATAGCGTTATGACGCGTCACGCCACGTCACGAGAGACAAGTATAACTCCACCACAAGTCTGTGAGAGCATTATTTGTTTTTACAAAGGTGTTTGACCTGTGGATCACAATTAGTTTTGTTTTGGTTTTGTTGATCAGAAGATTAATTATCTAGTACCAACCTAATTTTACTAATAAAAAAACGTTTTCCGTCAGATTTTAATATATGAAAGAATAAACAGTAAACCGTAGTTAACGAAAATAAAATGTCTAAAGTTTTGAGTTATAGGCATTATTCTCCCAACTCTTCCAGTAATATTCGCCGTCCACGACTTCTTATCTGGCAAATTGGGCAAACATCAAAACCATTTATTTGGCAGATATTTTTCGTTCATCCGACAGAGAAAAAGCCTGAATTCGAGTGGCCTTTATTTTCCAACATGATTCGTACAGTGTGTCGATAAAATCTAGAAATATAATCAAATCATTCTATACGGCAGCAACAATGGCAACACCGAATTTAGAACTGACAGGTTGCCTGGACGAGGTAAAAAAATGTACTTTTTCCAATTTTTGTATGCTTAGAAGTGAGTGCTTTTTTCACGTAGTTTTTATTTTGAACTAATATCCAATAAATTAAGGAAAAAAATCCATGCCTTCGTCTGTCTAGAGCGCCCATAATATAATAATTTATTTTAGAATATATACAGGGGTAGTGCAATGCAATACATTCCATATTTCGGGATAATAATTATTAATTATTATTTTTATTATTATGATATCGCTGAGTGTTAAAAATAAATAGTTAGAATATTAAATTTAATTAGAATTTGATCCAGAATCCTCTCCTTTCAGGCATAACCTCTAATTTCGACGTAAAAAATAAGCTCCAAAATACTTAAAAAAAAACATTATTTTTCCTCTTAACCATCTTGGTGTTTTTTTAAATTTATTTTATACGTGAAACCGCACAAGATGAACTGCTGCTATCCGTCCGAAGCCAGCGAGACCATGGCATCCCCAATTGGGGTACGTTGTGAGATGTGAGACTGAAAGTAGTGGGGAGGCCAAGGAGATGGGAAGAGGAAGATACAGAAGTACCCGGATTTTCAGATCTGGTCAATAAACACAACCAAAGTTATTTTAAGCAACGTTTCAACTCTGAATGGTGGTCTTATTTGAGAGTATCTTCCATTCTGAAATAACACAAATTAATCAAATAAAATTCCCGGCTTGCTGGCCGAGAGCCGAGAGCTTCGACCACGGAGGCCGTCAAAAAAGGTGCTGCCATTTAAAACCATTTTTTACGATCATTGCGCTCTTCATTTTTGTCTACTCTATTTTGACAGACTGTACTACAATTCGCAGTGTTTTTCCTTCGCGCATACGAGACGAGAAAAGCTGACGTCTCCGTTTTGATTATTTGACTTTTGACGTGATGTTGCCACGTTGTACAATCTCATACCTGGAGCTCACGGGAAATTGTAATATCGCCTTGCGGATTAAGCTGTGTGGCAAAGTGGTTGATGTAAAAACACTCATTCAGAATAAAAACAACTAGGCACCTTATCTTTGGCTTTTTTTATTTATTTAAAAGGGACTTATTCAGAATGTGGCGAAGGTAGGTATGACATAATAAATAATCTGTAGTCTCATTTCAAAAAGATTCTTAAGTAAGTACCTACGGTTAATATACAGATAGATAATGTGGACGGATGCACATTAAAGGCACATTTTATTTTTAAATACTTTGTATTAGTTAGATAACAATGAGAAACAACTATTTCAGTAACCGAATATGAAAAAAAAACATTTTTTAAAATTTTATATTTCTGTACAGATAATTTTACGTATTTTCTTCACGCCATGTTTGACATATTAAAATAGGTGTTTTTAAGCAAAAAAAAAAACCTATTTTGTAGTTATACCCAGTAGAGGTGGGTAAGTTCAGCATTTTGCCGGAGGCCTCCGAGGAGTGCTTCGTTTTAAAAGAACTCGAGTTCTAGGAGCAGGTCCCGGGTCCGAGTTCTTTGGTACGGAACGGACTGAGTACCGGCTGTTGCGGCGCAACGAGCCGGGACGCACGGGTTCGGCCAAGAACTCGGAGCCGGACCCAGATGGAACCTGCACAAGTACTCGGAGCCGTAGCCAGATAGAACCCACACAATAACTCGTAGCCGGAGCCAGACAAGTACCTGCACGCGGACTCGGCATGTACATTTTGGCGAAGTTCAACGAAATCCATTCGTGTCGAGACATGTCCGGCTGTCTGGGATTGCGTATTGGGTTCCAAGTTCCAGTGATTCAAAAAGGTGATAATTTTAGCACACGCGTAAGCAGTAACAAACCAAATATAATAATGAATATTTGGATTGTCGTTGAGGATTTGTAGTTTTTATAACCTCTATCGAAAGAAATCAATAAATGCGTGTTGTTTTAAAAATAAAGTCGGGGAGTGGTTAGGTACTTACACATTGAAATATAAAAATTTTAACAATAATTAAAAGTCAAAAGGTTTTAATATCTATTTTTTCATGTCCATTTTTGGCCTTACACTATAAACAATTCAGTACATATACACTTTGTTCAATATATTATAGTGATATTATTGTAGGATTTGTGAAGCCGAGAAGTATCTAAAAAACATATTTGCCTCAGGATCATTGTCCTTCAAAAACACACGTTGTCAATTTTATAGACGATCAGATTTTTTTTTTAAATTTACCTTTCGAATGAACACTATTAAGCTCGAAAAATTACGTCATACGTCAACATTTTTAACAAAGGAAATGCATATTTAAATAAAGAATTACCAATTAATAAAATAATTTTGGTACCTAACTTAACACTTGTCTGAATCGTTCCAATACCAGTTGACAATCAGTTCCAATTTTGAAAATCAAAGCAAATCCCAGTTCTAGAATTTATTGTACCAGAGTAACAGATACCAACAAAAGTAGTATTTTTTTTAAATAATACAACAATATAAAAATGGTGAACTAAAATAAAATATATCATTCTTGTAGTAGGGGAGACCGGGGACTGCTGTACCAATTTGACTTTTAACATTTTCTACATCTTAGGTATAAAGTTTATGAAAAAAAAACTCATACTCAACGGCAGATTATTTAGTTGTGAACCAAATTCTTATTATATGATTTTTCTAAATCTTATATAAATTGAGCTATAAGAGCATTCATTGATCCAGGGAAATGCTACAACTGACCCCTACCGCGGGGTTAGTTGTACCAGGAGCGGAATTTAAATTAAAACACAGAATTTATGGATAAAGTTTTTTAATTCTAATAATTTCGGTGAGGCAAAACAGTTTTTTTGTTGGTTTATAAAACTACTATTTAAAATTTCAATTACATAGAACGTAATACACAATTTATCTGACAACAAGAAAACTCTTATAGAATTCGTCAGTTGAAGTGTTACCAAGAACTTTAACTATTGTAATATAATAAAATGATGATACACATATATATTAATACCATAGCATATTTTAAACTCAAGAAAAATAGAAGTTTTTTTTTAAATCTTGTATGAAAACATTGTGGTACAATTGTCCATGTGGTACAATTATCCCCAAACAATACTAATAAAATCTCTTCGCATTGATATTTTTAAAACAAGATTATAAAACACAAAAGATTCAAATATAAAAATAAACATTTATAAAAATAAACCATCAGTAATATTTTTTAGTAATTCCGAATTGGAAAATAAAATTATGCAAGTAGGTACAAACAGTTAAAAGAATCAAAAATAACTCAAAATGCCTTCGCATCGTTTTTTTTTTAAACAGGATTATAAAACATCAAAAGAATAAATCACAAAGATTTTTTTGTTAATTCTGAATCGGAACTTTTACAAATAGTTAAAAGAATCAGCATTTTCTCAAAATGATAATTTATTGATTTTTTAAAAGACGATTATAAACATTACAATTAAACACAAAAATAATATATATCTGCAAGTTTTTTTTTAATTTTCCATATCGGAAAAAATGTACAAGTAGGTTTAACAGTCAATAGAGTAATCAAAATGTCTCGGTATTGATTTTTTATACAAGGTTATAAAACATCAAAAGAATTGAACATAAAAATATTAAATCAGTAAGATTTTTTTGCAATTCCGAATCGGAAAATAAGATTGTGCAAGTAGGTACAAACAGTTACAAGAATCAACAATATCTAAAAATGCCTTCGCATTGATTTTTTTTTAAACAAGATTTTAAACATCAAATCAGTGCGATTTTTTTGTTATTTCCGAATCGTAAAATAACGTTATTCAAGTAAATAAATTATAAACAGCTAAGATAATCGGCGATATCTTTTTGTAAAACAAGAAAAACATTGCATTTTGAATTATTATTAAATAATACAATACATTTTACATATTCAAATGTAAAAGATTCTGGTACTCGATGAACATACATTCATTATTCAAGTCCGAGATTGGAGTTTAAGAACTAAATTTTCTCAATTTTTTTGGTTGATAGTCTATTCCTCTTCTCGGTGAGCATTTGTCCAGCTTTCGAAAATAAACGTTCACAGGGAACGGAAGTGGCTAGAACACAAAGTCGCTTCATTGCAAGCTATATAACCTTTCATCGTTAAGTAGGGTTTTGCAAGGAACATAGATTTTATTTACATACCTCAGACTCAACGTTACTTTTGGACCCATATCGAAGAATTTTTTTTTTTAAATAATATTATATATTGCGAACAGTGTTTTTCTTACCCAATCTCCCCTATTTATTACTAAAAATGATTCATAATAATATTATGTTTATGTTAAATTTCTATAAGTGGTGGTGTGTGGGACAAGTTAGTGGGGCCCGTACAAATACTATAAATTTAATATGGCACCGGTACGCATGCCTTTTTCCTTCCCTGAACTTCCTTAAAAAAAAAACCAACACAGCATCCCCAGGAATGTCATAGGCCCTGAGGGTTTTTTTCCTAATGTAAAAAAAATACCGTTCTATTATTCAGACTATTTAAAATGACCCGACGACTTCGACTAAGTGAAAGGTTTCCAATAACGCACACTACGAAATACAAACCATCCCACCAATAATTATCATTCGCATGACGCGTGACCCTCGCGTGATCCCATACAACCGATTTTGTGTTTACGCGTGATCGAGAAACGCATCGTGTTGCAGAGGTTTTCAAAGTGGGGGTCGCGAGACATCAATAAATTTAATTAGATGCTTTTTTTTCAACATTCAAACGATGGTTATAATTTTACAGTACTTCTGTCACAGAAATTAAAAATTGTCCCTGAGTAATACAAATTAATGCAACGGACACGCTTGTCAACTAATCGAACATTGGCTCTATGTTCGAGGCGCAGAGTATGAGGTCATCCTCCAATTTTAGTTTATTTCTAAATTTCGATTTTCTCGTAACAAAGGAAGAAAATTGAACTTGTACGCAAAGGCTGATATTTATGTGAAGTGCACACCATTTAACATAGTGATGAGCAACCCTCTGCCCGCAAGCCCATTTACTGCTGGGCTTTGACTACATAAAATATTTAAAAAATATTCAACGGCTTCTGTTCTGTTTTGCAAAAAGTCTTAACCGAAAAATTAGTCTTTCTTCAAAGTTTTGAATCAGCCGTTCAAAACAATAAGTGATATTTTGCGTATTATAATAAATGATAGAATTTCGTGGTTACTTAGGTTAGTTTCGATCTTAATTGCAGAATAATGCAGCGGTTTTTTGTTGAGATCATTGTTTGGTAAATTTTGAAGATGTTTTAAAAAATACAAAAGATTTTCTTGACGAAACATTATACTTATTAATATTGTGTATCTGAACGATAATAAACTAACAGCATTCATTGGTTTAAACCTTAACCTTTTAACCTGAATCAGGGGCCAAAATTGCAAGTACTTTTTATATGTTCTTTAATATTTCAGAATGAAAAAAATCGATAGCATTTATTGTTTTGGCCTACTAATATAGAAGTTATTGTTCTACAATATATAAAATAGGTTTGCGACTCCACCGACTGCAAAGTTAACCACTTTATGTTGTACGTATCCTACCACCAATTTTCGCGTAAAAACTGACAATGGATACATTGATCCTCCAAGTAAAGAGTTACTACTACGTACTAAAGGTACATACACTAAAAAACCGCTGGAGGTCGGGGTCGCCAATATGTCATTTTTTATTGCTAAAAGATGATCGCGCTTTTAAAAGTTTGAAAACCACTGTCTTAGATATCGTTTTATGTATTGGTTCGTCTATTGTGTATCTCATGCTTTCGTGGCGTCACGATCGGTTTGGCAGAAAAAATGACGTCATACATTTTGTTTGAAATAAACTGTCAATAAAATGTCACTTGAAATAAACTGCCAATAATATGACCGCTCAGTGGTTGAGTGGGCATCGCGTTTGGGTCCCACCTAGGCGTTCCGTGTTCGATTCCTCGGCTGGCAAAGTCCTCCATCAAAACACAACCTAGTAGGATATTTTCAAATGTTGTTGGGTTATTCGTAACCCGGGAATGTTTGTCTTTCTTTAAAAAAATAATATATAAACTTGACATTCCTACATAAATTCCAAAATTACTTTAATGTTCGAACAATAAAGTAATTGGTTAAAAAATACCAAAAATTTCCTCGCATCCATAAAACTATCGACAATAATGGGGTAAGATTTGATTTTTAAAAACCCTACCACCTCTAATTATTATTAAGCACGTAATTCAATCAAATATTAACTGACACTTAAACAATAAACAAAACTTTCACTCACTGTAAAGTTCGTAAACAGAATCGACCGTTAGATATGCAAAAAACTGTGACGTATCACCACTCACTCTCAACTCATACTAGTACCAGGAGAATGAGAAGAACTCGCGACCGGCAAGGACCGCGAACGGCGCGAACACGGGGATGCCGGTGGAGCCATACGGGTTCCCGGTTCGGCTCCGAGTTCCGGGTTTGGGACAGAGTCCGAGTTCTGAGTCCGGGTTTGAGTCCGGGAGCAGTACCCTTGGAGTAGTCGAATTGAAAAGGGAGTAGGAGTAGGATCCGCTTCACGCAAAGGAGCCGAGTTCATGAGCCCATTCCAGCTGAACCGACACATCGCTAATACCCAGACCAAGAATTAAAAACCTATTTTGTAGTTAAACCCAAACCAAGAACTCAAGAACCTATTTTGTTTTTAAACCCAAACCAAGAACCTAAGAACCTATTTTAAGGAAGAACTTTTTTTTTTCAAATACGAAAATTTCATTAATTTTTTTTACTACAAAGTCAGGAATACTGAAGGTTTATGTTTTAATTTTAGAAATTTCCCATCTTAGTGGCCCGGATAATTAAATGTTGAAGTCAGAAGATGTTGAAATTTGATGTACGCCATTTTTATGTATCCCAGTATCCCATCTCACAACATTGGAAATATACATTTTGTTCCTCAGTTATAAATGTTACAGTTGTACTTGGAAAGAAACGAGAGTAAAGGTGAGATGCACTACGAAGCAACGCAAAATCATGTGATTTTGATATGAAGATTAGTTCGCTTAGAAACATTTTAGAGGCTTTAATTAAATACTACAAGTAGAACACATATTTGCATGAGGAATGATTAGGTATTTTTTTGTCTTAAAAAATTGACTCGATTTTTGTCCGAGACCTGTCTGATCTTAAAAAATATATGGCCTATAAAAACTGCTTTGAAGTTTAAAATTTCCTACTTAGATAGTGCTTTTCGCTTGTGGTTTTATTATGTAATTTGAAAAGGGTTTTTCTAAAATGATCTTAAAACATATAAATATTTATGCCCGAGCTTCGCAAGATAAAATAAAACACGCTCTTTCGCGATGTTTTTTTGTAATTTAAACAAAACAGGTGGAAACGAGAAATTAAACCTTCCCACACGGAGAAAAATGTTATTCTAAAATACGATCATTTTATTCGTAAAAACGGTTAAAAACGGGACTGAAGTTCTTACAAACAAATTAACAGTGTTTCAATGTATATTGGCGGGAAAAAGTAAGAATAATTTGTTGGTATACACAAATTATTCTTACATGTTCCCGCCAATAAACATTGAAACCCTGTTAATTTGTCAGTAAGAACTTCAGTACCGTTTTTAACCGTTTTTACGAATAAAATGATCGTATTTCAGAATAACATTTTTCTCCGTGCACCATCTATATAAGGAGTGTTATTGTTAACGGCCTGATTTCGAGAGACATCATCGTGGAGAAACCACTCAAAATTGACCTTATATCTGTCGGAAATTTGATAAATTAATAAGTGAAGTTAAATAAACTATTAAATGTGTCGATTCAGAGGTTAAAATATTGTCTGTTTAAGGCGGTATGATGCCTAAAATAAAAATCCAAAACAGGCGGGACCACGGGCGTGTCCTACGGCCGGGGGCGTTGTCGACCAAAAGTCACAGGGCGGGTGACTTCTACCGGCATTGCACAGTGTAACAGTTCTCAATTTATCTTGGACAAATTTAAAGGTAATTTTTTGTTATTGGTGGCCACGGTTGTTACGAATAATTTTTAGAAAAAAACTTTAGATTCGCCTTAATCACTATAAAAGGAAACTTTTTGCATCACGGCCAGAGGAAAAAAAAGCATTTAAATTTTTAATTGCGTAAAATTTCACTTCACTTCGCGAACCGATATGTCATTAAACCGCCGCCTGCCGCTGTCATTTTGTTATGTTGGTATACCCGATATATTACCGCAACATAACGAGGAGCTAGAAATGACACTACTACGCAATCTATGCAAATTAGGTAAGTACTAGTTTGGCGAAATTCTGGAAATAAAATACAGTAAAATGAATAAAGACCTTCAGGCACGTTTTTTTGCATTCATTTTTTTATGTTAAAAGCTTTACCTAAAAATCTGTTTTGAGCACTAGTTTGGCGAATACTGGAAATAAGGGGAGAGTAAGATGTTTCCGTGGCACCGCCATTTGACGATGGATTTCGATAAATCAACCCAAATAAATCGTATTTTTTTTATAAAAAAATACATTCACTTTTGTATCACAAACCATGTTACACAAACCTAGCGTAGCCGCTAAACTACTTGAAAACTGGGATGTTTTTCTTGCCTTGACGCGAGCCGGCGCTACGAAGGGGGCACTTTCTTTTGTATCACAAACCATGTTACACAAACCTAGCGTAGCCGCTAAACAACTTGAAAACTGGGATGTTTTTCTTGCCTTGACGCGAGCAGGCGCTACGAAGGGGGCACTTTCTTTTGTATCACAAACCATGTTACACAAACCTAGCGTAGCCGCTAAACAACTTGAAAACTGGGATGTTTTTCTTGCCTTGACGCGAGCAGGCGCTACGAAGGGGGCACTTTCTTTTGTATCACAAACCATGTTACACAAACCTAGCGTAGCCGCTAAACAACTTGAAAACTGGGATGTTTTTCTTGCCTTGACGCGAGCAGGCGCTACGAAGGGGGCACTTTCTTTTGTATCACAAACCATGTTACACAAACCTCCATGATTCCAGTGCCTCAGCTAGACTCTGAAGTGATTCTGATTAGAGGTTCGTTTACATTATATTATTTATTCCGTTTTTCACAATTACGCGCCTTTTCATGTATCCCACGAAGTCGGCTACAGTCGTATGCATACTCTTGTTTGTATCAGGGATACCAACATAACAGTAGTGACAGCGGCAGGCGGCGGTTTAATGACGTATCGGTTCGCGAAGTGAAGTGAAATTTTACGCAATTGAAAATTAAAATGCTTTTTTTTCCTCTAGCCGTGATGCAAAAAGTTTCCTTTTATAGTGATTAAGGCGAATCTAAAGTTTTTTTCTAAAAATCATTCGTAGTAACCGTGGCCACCAATAACAAAAATTTACCAAATATTTTACATGGTGTTCAGAAACTCGCGGTACCTACAACATCAGCAAAAATATAAGAGATCCCATGTAATCGTATATCACATTTCCTTCCTTAGGTTATTTATATTTGTTTGTTGTAAATCTTTTTTAAAGGCCAATAAAATCTGAATAGAAATATTTAATATTTGTTTCTGTAAATATACTATAAATGCCAATAAAATCTGAAAATAGCAATATATTTTATTTATGAACTAATTTATTTCTTTCCGGTAAATATATATATATTTTATTATTTAGTAAAAGATTATACATATTATATTATACATTATTTAAGTGTTTTGACTGCCCAACTAGGAGGAATCCCGTTTTAGGGCAGTCAAATTACGATGATGTATAAAATATACAGAACATGTTAGAAAGAATTATTACCAAAAGAATTATTATTACCAAAAGAATTGAAGGAAATAAAAATAATAGAAAAAATAATAAAAAAAAAATAAATTAAAAAAAAAAATATGAATGTTTAAAATATAATAGCTTATGTTCATTTATTATTATTAGTTATTTTGATAATACATTTTTCTAATTACTTGTTGTGGAATTTCATTGTAATGCGATAATAAAACAATTTTTAAGTTCGTTTTACTTTTCTTTTATAGACCGAACCGGTTACGGTCATCTGAGATCGGGTAAATCATTTTAAAGGGATTCTTGCTTGTGTAGTGGTGTACAATTTAATATATAAGTAATTAACATATGGTAAACAGTTATGGAGACATTGTTGGTGGGGTACATCTGCTACTAAAAACTCGTTTATTTTTTGTTTGTTTTTAAAATACATACACAGGAGGCCTTCAGGAAAACAATTTCTCTCGGGGACTATGTCATCTTGGGTAGGCTGTGAGGAGAGCCTTTTTAGGGAAAGAAAGGAGTTCGAGGAAAGAAAAAGGTTCGAGGGGTGGGTAGGAATATGGGGTCAGTGAGTCCAGCCGTGACGGACATATGAATCTATTCCTTCCACTGCGGTGCGGCGATGGGTCGAGAGTGTTCTGCTGGAGAAATTAATAGGTCTCCCTCAACCAGTCTCACGCAATCCGGCCCACCACGCAATAGGTGGGCATATGCAATCCGCCGCCAATCGAAAATTTTACAACGGTTGCCTTGTAAATTATCTTTACTAGGACAGAACCGTGAAAAATCACGGGATAGTCTGAATTCCTTATAAATATAAAAAGAAAAAATTACCTCTAAACCGAGATAAATGACACTTCACGGAGTATGCTTTCGTAAATATAGAACTAGACGTTGCTAGAACTGAACTGAAAATGTAAAAAAATAATGCTGATAAAAATAAAAAAAACTTATGAAAGCATTCTACTCCCAAAAACTGATGTGGCCTACAGCTACAATATAATAAAAAAATTGTAAAACGTAATGTAATGTATTGTGTATGTGTATGTATGTATATGTGTGCGTATGTGTATGTATGTATATATATATGCATGTAGAATAATTTTCTCGATATCTATATATAAGAATACAAAAATGTTTTTTAAATTTTAATAAAAATTTTCACAGAAATTCCTGCAAAATCAATTACCTCTTCACAGTACACATATGTACTATATTTTTAATTTTTATTCTTTTTATTTTAACCACCACTGTTTTTATACCCACATATTATAATGCCCACGCACAGGCTTCGCCTTTGTGGATTTTTTTTTGTTACTCTTTTCATTTAAGTTATTATGTATGTATCTACCTGTAAATGTATGTATCAAAAAATTTTGTCAAGAAAAAAAACTAACGAATTGAAAAAATAAGTCTAGAAAATAATCTTTAAGACAGTTAAAAAATATATATTGTCCATATTACTCTGAAACTCCACCACAGTGCGTATTTTAAATACAAATTAATACTAAAAAATACATATTCCTTTAAATTTTGGAAACACACAAAAAAGACTTTACTTAGTTGTAGAAGTAGTAATATTTAAAATAAACGAAAGATTTCACTAATATATTTAAAAGTATTCGATTGATTAAATAAAATAAATACGTAAAAAAGTCATTGAAACGTCGGGCCGGAGCTGACGTCTTCACATACCGAATCTCTATCGGCAACTAAATAATAACAGCGTAAGTCTTTCTCTCCCTGCAAATGAAAATAATGTCTGGCGCTGCGGCGTATTGACGTACTACGGTTGAGTTTACATTGTCAGGCCAGAAATTGCACATTACCTAGTGGTAGATTTTAATTATTTCTGATGAACATATTAATAAAATCTTAGATGTTTTTCTACTACACCCTCGGTAAAACATGAATTTATCGTTAAAAAAAATAATATTGACCTTACCGCTAAAGATGTAGTTGTACAACGTATTACAATTTTCAAAGGCGTTGTACGTTAAAAAAATGTATGGTAAGGTACTGTTTTTTTTAATCTAAAATATAAATAACTTATATTCCTCGGGGAGCGTCAAAAAAAATTTGGTAATTCAATTACGAATTGGCCGAAATAAATTAAAATGTGAGCCTAGGGCAAACCCTCGATAAACGTGGTATTGTCTCACCTTAACGCATAATGTCATAGGTTATAATAATTTATGTGTATTGACTTGGAAATTACCTCGTCCGACTTCCGACTGACTCCCACCCACACATTATAATTAATTGCTTTAGTTAGCTCTGCTCCGTAATTTGTAGTGTCTGTTATTTTAACTTACCAGAGAAGTTGGTATCTACTAATATTTTGTTTAATTAAACATTATTAGAGCTTGACACACTAAACTTCGCAGGAGTTTAAGAGGAACTATTAAGACCCATTTACCAGCGGCCGAGAATTCAAAATTCAACTTGCGATCCTGCCCTTGCAACTGTGGGTATTGAGCTGTTTCTTATTGAAAATTGATTATTCTCCGTACCAAAATTTTTAACTAATAACTCAATATCCACTTTATTTCATTAAAATGTGCTTTAATATATACCTGTATTCAAGAAAGCAATAAAAAGGCTCAAACGCGTGATGATTAATTTCATAAGTTTTTATAATTATGTCTAAGCAAAATAAGTGTGTAAAAAAACCTAAAATATTTTACATGTTCGTAATAAGCATTGACTTTACAATAAAAAATATAAATTTGTTTTAGACCACTATATATATAGAGTGGTCTAAAATATATTATTTCCATAAACCGCTGGAATTCCCGCAATTAACCCCCCTCCCCCTTTGACCTCCCAATCCAGCACCTAAATATTTGGTATATATCTATCAATATTTTGTATCATAGGTTAGTTGTTAGTTTTAATATTCTTCTGACGAAGGAGGGGTTCTTCCGAAACCGGTAGAGTTTAATTAAAATTTAAAGTGGTCTAAAACAAATTTTATATATATTTTATTGTAAAATCTTTTAGTTAGTAAGACAGTAAATAAATAGACAAACTGAGGTATTTTCGTCACAATTTTTTTTAATGATTTTATTTTAACTAAAATTAAAATTCAGAAAACTGGCTTTACTAGATAATGTATTGATTTATTTTGTTGTACGATTATATGATATGAAATATGTGTTGTATAATGCAATATTTCGTTTGAAAATTTAACAAATCTGCCAACGACCAACGGTATAACCTTACTATATTTCTTTTTGTAACTTTTTAATTTAACTTGTAAAGCGCCTTTGAAATCAACTAAATATTATTGTAATTATAAGTGATTGCTAAGTTAAATTGAATGAATTGTAAACTATTCTTCATATTCTTCCTCTATTTTTCAGTTTGCATAAGCCTTTTGGAGCCCAACATTTTTTTTTACATTAGGTCCGCACAGGAAGCCCTAACAAAAATAATTTCCTCTCAGGGCCTATGTCATCTTAGAGAATGCTGCATATTATGTGGATGGTCTTTTTAAGAGAGGAATTCTGAGAAGCAATGAGTGTTGAGGGATGTGTAGGAATCTGGTGGTCAGTGTATGATATTATGTAAATCCATCCCCCCCAAGGCGATAGCTCGAGAGAGTCCTGTTGGAGAAAGAGTCTCCCTCAAGCGGCTAATCTTTATCCTTCCCGCCATGCAGCTGGTGAACAGACACATCTACCGCCGAGACAAGCACCCCCAGCATGGTCGATCGATACGAAGTTACCGCCCGATTGCAGCGCCGGTTCTACGAAATCTGGCGCCCTGTGCAGGAAGTACCGATGGCGCCCCCCCCTCCCCCAACATTTTTTTAAAATTCAGATAAAAAATTTATATACATATAAAAAATAAAAAAAAATTATGCAATACGTTTAAAATAAATTAATATCCCGCCAACAAGAATCAAGAGTAACTTTTCCAAGTGACCTGGCGGTAGCTATCTATGACACTGGACAAAATAATAACATCATAACAAAATATAATATAAAACATGAGGCAGTTTAGTTCAGAAATAATAATATTCTGATCAGTTTGTTTAATATGGTGCCAAATCGCGCGCGAATGGCAACATAAATAAACCAATAACGCGGCGAAAGCGACGAACTATCATCAAAGAGCAACTTGTAATCAACGAAGGGAGATCCGTAGGAGAAGCGATTAATGAACCAATCACAATGTTTGTTGAATTTCGAACGATACAATGGTCGTAAGAGCAACAAGGAAAAATAGGTCTTACGTTCGTATGAAATATATTGTATTTGGAAAAAATTCCTTGACGTAAGTCAAATCCGTATTTCGTTAAATTTTAACCATCGATGCGCGCGCATTAGGTTCACGCATATGGAAAGTGAGTGTTGCCAGCGCGAACTAATAATTCCGTATTACGAGTAATTTTTAAACGATTCGGGGAATATTTTAATTCAATTTTAAAACAATATTTATTTTATCAGGGCGCCCCTTCGTAGTGGGCGCCAGGTTTTTTGCACGTTTTTGAACGTATGGCAGATCCGGCGCTGCCCGATTGTCGGTAACTTCAGATCGCAAAACATAGCGGTGACAGTTCACAATGACTAAGTGTCCTTAATATATTCGATATCAACTGTCGTTTTGTACGTTAGCGATCTTCAGTTGTCCTAGGGAACGATGAGAAGTTACCGCCAATCGGTCGGTAACTTCATATCGATCGACCATGCTAGTACCCCTGACAAACCTAAAGCCATGAACCCGGGTTCCCCTTTTTAGTCACCTGTCGTAGCTTGCCATTTGGGGTGACTTATGGCAGAGGTGTTGGTTATCCAGTAAATGGTTTCCGGGGCGGCGGTACTCATACCTGCATCTCATATTGTAATACAAATTGTAAATATGCCTCTCTGAAAAGTTTCTTGTTGTGCCGCTACTTGGTATATCTGAAACTGGCAGTTCTCTTTAGGCCACCAGCCCATCTAATCTGTAGGTGACCTATGTTTCTCTTTCAAAACCTTTTTCTTTTTCTGGTACTTTCTCCTTTTGGAGGTTTACTATCATCAGGGCAATCAGTCAATTTATAGGTGTATGAGACTGATGATTTGTTTTAAATTGTTACAGAAAATGTATTTGCATTTTGTCTCGTGTTTCTGATCGGTATATATTATAATCATATTTTGGGGGCTGTCTGTAACACAATTAATAATTTTATTTAATTAAATATGGTCAGGAGATAATCTGACAGCGTAATAAAATTTAGTTGATGCATCAGCAGGATATAATTAATCTTTTGGATTGGAATATTCAGTTTAAAATTAATGAATCTGAGAAATTTGTGCTGTACCCTTCTATATTGCTGGGGACTAAATAAGAGAATTATACTCTTCCTCGATATTAGCAAATTCAATTTGTTGCATCATTTTAATTAAATGAAAACAAATCATTTTGCATTCACCACTTATTGAATCAAAATTATCAACTTAATACATTTTATCCCGAATTTTCATTTTTCGAAAACATGTTCATAATTTAATTTCAATTTGAATTATACTCTACTTGACCTAAATAACCACCCGAACGATTTTTGACATAATATGGCCCTATTTCCAAAGCCACGGATTGCTTTGTGCCAAAATATGGCAAATATTCTCTAGATTCTTTAAAATGTTTTAAAGTTAACGATTTTATAATAATTTTTATTATAAATCCTAGGAATATGTGATAATAGACAAAAGATAGGTGAACTCATTGGCTATACAGAAATATAATCAGTATGTATGTCTCCATATTCAAATTCAGAGGAATGTTTTTTATAATGTGATGGAAAAATTTCCTTGAATATTCGAGAAAAAAGTTTTAAATTGATCTTGCGCTCGAGCGGATAAGTGTTTAAGTACATTTTAGTGAGTTGAAGTCACTTGCGGTTCTGGATATTTAATTTCTTTATTTGTTATTTATTATTATTCAGAATAACTTTTAACTTTTCACAAAGAACCGGATTCGAGAGGCTGCTCTCAATTTTACATAATTTAAATAATATTATTTATAAATTAAAGGATTTTGCATTTTACAATTGACACTTTTGAATATTATTGAATTTTGCGATATGAAAATCGTGATACTGCGTATTGTTTTATATATTTTCAAATCATGAGCGAAGAGTAGAACTTCTACACTTTTAGTTATACTAATAATGTCATTTATAAATATTGAAAAAAAGAATGAGCCCGAGGTGAGATCCTTGGGGAACCCCACTTGTGGCTTCGAATATGTAAGATTCTACAGAATTTATTTTAACTCAAAGCTCTCTTCTAATAAGTAACAGTTTATCGAACTTATTGAAGTTCCCGTAATGACCAACACACAAGGACACAAGGACAAGTCGCCTAACTTTGTCAAAGCGGAGGAAAATGTGTAGTAAAAAAGTGTACATCGAATCAACCAGATGCTTCAAAGAACCTTCACCTTATTAATTAATGTTGTTAACTTTGTAATTAAACGTTATTGTCATTAAAATATGTTATTAACAACAAAGTTTTTTTTTACATATACTCAAAATGTAACCAATACACGACTATGTAGCGATATGATATTATATTATATATCCATGTTATTTTTATGATGAAATAAATAAATTAAAAAAGTAAAGGACTAATTTATATAATTTGTAATACGAAGAAAAGAGTCGGGATAAATATATTTTATGAGATGGCGGAACATTTTACGTTTTTGTATGGGACATTTTAGTAGTACTCAACACTACTAGAATCCGTAATTCCGACGTATTTCTATGCAAAGTCTTCCACCAATCAACACTTCGATTACAAGTTGGCAAATTTTTTATTAGTCGCTCCTCATAATGTGACAGATATTGAAGTGTTCTTCTTTCCCAACCAATGATGACATAAATTAACTCAAATTCTAAATACTTCCTACAGAATTAAAGTAAGTGTTAAAATAGGTTTAACTATGAAAATGTTGTCTTGTATGCGCTGCATCTGAAAGTGTATGCACACTGCATGCGAAAAATGGTCTGTAAACACTTTTTACAAATGGTGATTAATGAAATTAAGTGATAGTACATGTAGGATAGAAGGAAAGGAAAAAAATGATGACAAATCACATACAGCTGTAGCATCTGTGCGAAGGAACATACAACACAATGACAATTTTCTTTGACATATTGGGGAGTTATATTTTGTGTAAGTAGGTACATCATATTTTCTCTAAACCGACTGCATGGAACCAATATACCTATATATATTATTATTGTTTTTTTTATAATTTTTTTATAGTGAACACTCACAACAGTCCCAACTGCTCCCGTCTGGAGTCAGTGAGACTATGGCATCCCCAATTGGGGTATGTTGTGAGACTGACGGTATGCGGGGAAGGGAAGGAGATGGGGAAGAGGAAGGTGGGAAGCTACCTGGCTATTCAGATCTAGTCGCTAAACACGGCTAAAGCCATTTCAAGCAAAGTTTCAATTCTGAATGGTGGTCTTACACCAGGGCGATACTGAGAGTATCTTCCACTCTGGAATGTGCCGCAAATATAGTATATATAGGTAAGAGGATACACAAAACAAAGACATCATTTGACCGGTCAGTGGTTAAGTGGGCATCGCGTTTGGGTCCTACCCAGGCGTTCCGTGTTCGATTCCTCGGCTGGCTAAAGCGGCGTCTCTTCCGACGAAAATGTTTACACACTTTGTGGATAGTTAAGTCGGGGCCACAATGTTTTTACTTTCCGTAAGTCCTCCATCACAACACAAGCAACATCTTCCGCTTAGTGTGGTGGTAGTACACGGAGAAAAATACTATTCTAAAATACGATAATTTTATTCGTAAAAACGGATAAAAACGGGACTGAAGTTCTTACGAACAAATTGACAGGGTTTCAGTGTTTATTGGCGGGAATATATAAGAATAATTGATAATTAATAACATATAAGAAACACTGTTAATTTGTTCGTAAGAACTTCTTTCCCGTTTTTACGAATAAAATGATCGTATTTTTGAAAAACATTTTTCTCAGTGTAGGAGATTTTTAAATGTTGTTGGGTTATTCGTAATCCGGGAATGTTTGTCTTTCTTTAAAAAAATATTTTGCAAAAACCAGTAAGTTAGGCGCGGATTGGTATTTTACCCCCAGCATTCCAAGGATTAAAACCAATATACGGTTATACTCGTATCGATGAAAATCCGATATAACTATTACATATACTCCAGATTCATCATCGTATTTTGCAGTCGAATGTATATGATATAAAACAACAGTTGTTGTAGCTAATGGGTTTTCCATGTATCATATGTGGCTCTGATCCCGAACCCAACTTTACTCTTGCGCCACCGAAAATAATATTCACTTTAACACCACTTATTCCGGCGAACATGGAAAAGGTCTAGAATGAAAATTCAACCGTTCTTTCGTAACGTGATCCCAAACGTCTTATTCAAAAAGTTTTAAATTTCCTGATTCAAGGTTTCTAGAAATTAGATTACAAAGCAACTATCTATAAATATAAGCAGGAATTTGATTGAAAAATATCAAAATGTTTTCGAGGAAGTATCACCAAACACAAGACGTAATTAAAATCAATGATAGATACTTAATACTAAACTTAAAAAAATTAATTAAAATTTGCGACTTCAATAAGACGATATTGACTGGATTTTTTTTTTTTTTACATTAACTCCACACAGGAGGCCCTGAGGAAAATAATTTCCCTCAGTGCCTATGTCATCTTTGAAGATGCTGTGAGGAGGGTCTTTTTGAGGAGAGGAAAGAGTGAAGTGAACGTGGGTCTTGAAGAGACCCATGTTATAGGAAGGAGGAAACACAGAGGCCGGCAAATCGTTCCACAGCCGAGCTGTTGTACACAAGAACGAGTCGTAGAAGCGTCCCGTTCTCATGTGACAAATGTCAACTGTGTACATATGTTGGGCGCGCGTTTGGCGTGTTTCCCGACTATGCACCGGTGCCGAGGGGATCAATGACGCTAGCTCCTCGGAGCATCTTCCATTGAAATACCGGTAGAACAAGGATAGCATTCCCACCCGACGCATGTGCTCTAAAGATTGCAATCCGTTTGTTAAGACAGGATAATCTATCAAGCGGACCGCCCGTTTCTGCACAGAGTCGATATCAATATAGTGAAGAACAAAAGGGGTACATTTTCACAACAAATTTTAGGATGTCGTCGTCACTCTTGTTAAGATACCACACGACTGAACAGATGTTCTAACAAAGCATTTTATGCCAAGAGGGATGGTGGCAATGAGAAAGGAAGATTAATCTCTCGCAAAATAAATAATCAATTTAAAAAGGATACTTTTTTTAATATACCTATTGTATAATCCAATTATACATTATCTTACCCTTTTTTTTAAATTGTATATTTATATGTAAATATACAGAATAATAATATGTTACATAACATTTATTACCCATTTTAAATACCGAAACAATTTTACATCCGAGGAATTAACATCCGATGAAAAGTTTCTACTCAATATTCATGCACTTAAAAATCATACACTCAATCGCCTCAACCGTACTGTTGTATCGCGAATTAACGTATTTTATATTTCGCCCACTAAATTCCTTCAATCTGAGGATTTGATACCATATAACTTATAACGTATTCTCCTCACAAGAAGCGCATCTGTATCTATTCCCATAAAGGCTTTATTACCTTTTGGGGATTAAAGGGAAGAATGTTAAAAGCGGCGTATCTTTATTGTGTAATTCTGCGAAATTGATTTTCAGGATAATCGACGGAAGGTGGAAATTATATGATAAGATGTTATCTACTTTATATTGTGTCGTTTTATATTTGAACGTTTATATTTTTATATTTGAACGTTTATATTTTTATATTTGAACGTTTATATTTTTATATTTAAACGCTTATATTTTTATATTTGAACGTTTATAATTTTATATTTGAACGTTTATATTTTTATATTTGAACGTTTATATTTTTATATTTGAACGTTTATATTTTTATATTTGAACGTTTATATTTTTATATTTGAACGTTTATATTTTTATATTTTTTTATTGAACACAGTTAGAAATCAATTCTAAAATATTTACTTATTTAGCCAATATACTTAATTTTACTCTCTAAACACTTGTACATATAGAAAAGTGTCTTTTTGTCCCGGTGTGGTTTTTTTTTATATCTACAGATTTATTTCTAGACCTGGCAATGCTAAATCACTTGATCGTGCCATGTCTTCCTTGGGCGTCCTCGACTTCTTCTACCACTTCTTAAATATTCCTGGCACTAATAAGAATATACTTTGAAATGTCAAATACACATAGCAAACAATTTGATTGATTTAAATTCGTTATCGTCGGTGTGGGGGGTGCAGGGGAGGAAGGGGTATTATATTTCAAATTTTCTCTGATTTAAGAAATTAAAACAAAAAATTCCTCTGAAATCATCAAGATTTGTAAATAGGTACTTAAATATCTGACAGCTGATTATAAACCTTAAATTTGTCCAAAGAAACGGCACTATATCAATGACAATTATTTTTTCATACTCTCTTTAGGCAGGTAGGTAACATGATTTATAAAAATGCGAATAAGAAAGCTCAAATAAACACGACGATTTCACATTTGAAAAAATAATCTTTACTGAACAATTAAAACGGCCACCACTTTGAAACCGAAACGAAAACGGAGACGTGCAAACAAAATTAGTGGAAAATGTTGCTTCTCCAATGATGAAGGACTCATCTAGAAGGAATTGAACCCACGATACGTACGCAGGAACCCGACGCAGATGTTCACTCGGTTTCTAACCGGTCCAGGCAAATTGTGTGTCTTGTGTCTAAATATCAACGTAATTTTCTTTTGACGGAAACTCCAATTTAGCACTTTCTCTAGTAAGCATAAATCTATAACGAAAAATAACTTAACAGTGAAATTATTTAATTTATTATTTAATTATTTTTTGTACATCTCAAAATCTAAACCTTTAATATTTCATTCTTATTTTATTGTATTTATTGTTACTTATTTTTTGTACATCTCAAAATCTAAACCTTTAATATTTCATACTCATCCACCTTCAATAAAACAATGTTTTTGAAATCGGAAACAATTTTATTTATGTTTTGTTTCAAGTTTTATCCGGTAGAGGCAACCTTTATATAAAAGCTCCCCTGAAAATTGCCGCTAAGGAGTTTGGGGAATTAATTCCCGCTTTTTTGCAGACTAATCGACTAGCAGAAAAGATGTTTAAAAATGTTTTATATGGTGTACGTATGAAATTACATAGGCGTGAATTTCACGTATATTAGAATTACACACTTACTGCTAGAATTACTCAATTAGTTAAGTATTTTAATATTTAGTATTATACTATTGAGTAATTAGTATGTATTAAGCATTTAAACATCAAGATTTAATTATATTACTGTAAGCAAATAAATGAGAGATTTCTTACAATTTCTAAAAATCAATATTGTATAAAAAAAACTGAATAAACATATTAAAAAAAACTAATGTCAAATTAATCTATTTAATAGTTTGGAAACTTAGTGTTGTACCTGCTATATAAATTATTTTTTTATTGAAAAAAAAATCAGGAGTAGGAGGTTAGATTTTTTAACATGCGTGTAAGTGTAATTCTCTCCTTGTCTAATTTCGCATTTGGGATTTCTGTCTGTGTGTAATTGTCTAGACTGCTCCCGTCTGGAACCAGTGAGAATGTGGCATTCCAAATTGAGGTACGTTGTGAAGCAAAGGGTATTGTGGAGGGGGAGGAGACGAGGAAGGAAGGTGAGAAGTAACTGGCTATTCAGGTCTGGTCACCAAACGCGGTTAAAGCATTTTCAAGGCACGTTTCAATTTTGAATGGTGGTCTAAAAGCAGGGTGATACTGAGAGCATCTTCCACTCTGGAACGTGCCGCAAATACGCTATTTATTATTTTAAACAATTAATGAATTGATAAATAACACAAATTAGTCAAATAAAATAATTGAACCTCCGATCTCCGGATTATAAGTCCAGAGCTGCGACCCTCGACCACTTGAAACCACATAAATTTACGTAAGAATTATAGGTACTGAAAAAACCGAAGCTACGCTTGCAACTCGGTGTCACTTCTATATACAAAAGAAACACAGACTACAAGAAGAAAAGAAGAAGATAAAGGAAGGAAATAAGTGGGATAAGGCTCTTCTTCCACAGGGGTACTCAGGTATCGGATATTCGACGATTAAAATATCCTGGCGATTACCGCCATCCATCTGCGCGGAGATTCGTACCAGGGTTGTTGCGGATGCAAAATTTTGACATCCGCAGATGCGGATTATCGGAGGTTCCATCCGCGGATGCGGCGTTTCAAAGATATTTCAATTTTAAGTACACAAATAAATGAGAATTGATTTGAATTTAATATGTTTTATTTAATCATATTTTAAGAACAAAACTAAGACGGTTTTCAGTCTTACTTGTTAGCATTTTAAGTCTAATGCTTTAAAAAAAAAAAGATAATTAAATTAAAAAATTGATGAATTATATTTAATAAATAGTAAGACAAAACAAGTCCAGATACTGCTTTTTATTATCTATATATTTATTAACTTTTTCACTTAATATTTACATCGAAATATTCACCAACCACAAAAAAATTGGATAAACACTGTAATTGATTCGATTTAACATGATAACTGATAACTAAAACAAAACAAAAAAAACCCTGTAGGATCTTGATATGAAAAATGCGCAACCTCCGCGTTAATTGATTCGGAAGCGGATCAAGATGTATGAATTAAGAGGATACCCGGCGGTGATTTTTCCATACAAACGTATTCCCCATTTATCTCTCTGGATTTTAAACCTAGAGAAAATATTGTTTTTGCATAAAATAGATATCAACTACTAGCGTGTCGGTATTTTTTGTTTTTTTTGATAAGTTACTTTTTGTAGAAGTTATGACCTTCCAAAAATCAATAAAATTGACTGATAGACGATAAAATTGACTGAAAAAGATTTAAACGCCGTCAAAAGATGTTCAGTATACAAACCAGACAATGTTTTTTTAAAAAAAGCAAAACGTACAGACATAGAATAGTTTTTTCTTATGTAGTTGGTAAAAAAAAAAATGAAAATCAGTCCATTTTTGGAGGAGAAAAGTGGGGAATACAAAACCTCCATTTTAGTTAGGTGTCAGTGCATTGTCCCTTTCGCTCAATATCCGGTGGAGTAAGAGCAACAGTGACAGCAATATTTTAGTAAAATCTATTTCTGCACCACCGGGTATCATCTTAATGCGAATAAACCGCGATGCGGATGTGAATATCCGTAACACCCCTGGTTCGTACACAGGCACAGATGTATTGTAAACTCTTCGGAGATGCCAGTCCAGTCTCCCGCTACCAGCCGGGCGAGGTTGTTCCGATATACGTCGTCGTCGAGACTTTAAACATGGCGTCACTTTTGTGTCTATAAATGTCTATATTGCAAAAATGCTTTAGATCGATGCTGGCAACAAAACAATCAACAAAGAATGACGGAATATAAAAATGATATCTACAGCGACTGTTTGTTTTCGACTGTGGGAGAGGTTATGAAAGCACTCCTGTTTTGACATTTGAATGATGGGTGGCGATGTGGAGTATCGTGATTTCATGTTACATTTTGTTTAACCGCTCGAGCGATTGGTGTTCAATTTTGATTTGGCCATTCGATTTAATTAATATCATTCCTCAAAATATTCATATGGAAACATATAAAATGTTCACTGCATTTTAAAGTTAATGAATCCACCTAGATTTCACCGTTTATCCCATATTTGGAGGTTCGTTAAATGTGGTCCAATTTTGGACCGATATCAATCCGCAGAAAAATAAAAGCGGTCCAAATTTGGAGTATCGGATACTTGCGTATATTCCTATGTAAGAATGCTCCAATAAGGATTAATTTTTCTATTTGATGGCGGTGTTTAGTTTCACATTATTGTATGGTACGTTTCGACCAGATGTCTTTTGGGTTTTCTTTATTGGTCGGAACATATTGCTTTTATATATAAACGGCATTTTGCTTTGATATTTCGCGCTCGACATAAAGATATGCGAACAATGTCCACGGGTTGTTTGAATGTCCCCATGATGTCGAGTTTATGTAGATGTTTCTGAGAATTCGGGTGATTTATAGTTTATCTTGGTCTGTTTTGATGTTCAGGGACAGTGTTTCAAGTGTCTTCATTTTGGATGAACGTATAGAAATGTCCGAGGGAATCAGTGACCTATATATTGTGATTAAAAAACTTGGAAACGCTTGTCACTGTTTGCTTGTTTTCGACTGTGCCGATTTTACCTAGCTAAGTGTATACACAGTTTATTTATTATACCTACTTTTGTTTGGATATTTATAATAACTGGGTCAGGGTTGAAAATAAATAAATTGCAAACTTTTCTATTGGTACTAGAAAGAACTGATCATTATACCCGAATTATTTTATTAACTATTCCTGGGCATATTTGGTGTTAAAAAGTTCAATTGAAAAAAAAAACAACAACGAAAAAAAAAACAACAACATTATTTGACACATGGCCACTGATCACACTGCCATCACGTGATACGTTGATACAGTCTCGACGGCGCACAGTGGGCTGAAAATCGCCTTTCATAGACATAGAGACTTGAATTTTCAAGGCTCTTTTTTTGGCTAGAAATGGATTCTGCTGATCATTACTATGCTATAAAATTTCGTATGAAGCAATTGCGTGTACAAATGAAGGAGTTATCATTTTTTAAAGATAAAATTGTATGGCACTGACATTAAAAATGAGGCTATCTCTGGAATCAAAAGGTTGGCCATTATATCCTTACATACAGATATACAACTATTTATTTGTATTTTTTTGACATACTTCGTATTGTGGCGCAACTTGCAATAATATCCAATGTGCGGCGTAGTCCAGCGGTAGGGCGTTAGACTGCCATTCCGAAGGTGGCGCAAATAAATCTTATTTAATTGATTTGTGTTATTTCACAATTAATGATTTAAAATAATATATAGTTTATTTGCGGCACGTTCCAGAGTGTAAGATACTCTTAGTATTGCCCCGGTGTAAGACTACCATTCAGAATTGAAACTTTGCTTGAAATGGCTGTACCCGTGTTTAGTGACTAGATCTGAATAGCCAGGTACTTCCCCACCTTCCTCTTCTTCGTCTCCTTCCCTTTCCCACTTACCTACATACAGCCTCATAACATACCCCAATTGGGGATGCCATATTCTCACTGGCTCCAGACGGGAGCAGTTGGGACTCTTGTTAGGTATTCACTATAAAAAAAAGGCTCGTCTGTACGCTGCTGAAAAAACTGGATGGAGTGCTTATCAAGTGACACGCTAGAATATATATACGGCGACGTGTGAAGATTTTTTTTGCGTAAAATTGAAATAAATATATCATTGACAGCAAAATGAGATGTTCAATTTACCTCAAAATATGCACAGGAATCGCTGATAAAAAATCTTTTGAGTACGTGTTGATACAACTTGTATTTATTAAAATAACTGATATATTAACCCGGGAGAATTCGCGCCTTTAAAACTCATACGAGCACTCGCATATAGAGCATTTTATTTACACGTTTTATAAATGGCCAAAAAGTACATAAATTATAGCAAATTTATTTATATTATTCATAATATATAATAAAAGAATCATATAAAAACAAAATCAATTATTTATTTTTAATATATTAATTTTTTTATACTATCATATTTTAATAACAAATATAAGAACTAAATTGGCATTTCTTAACTGCACTTTTGGAAGAAACTAAAAAAAATCACTTCAATTAAAAAAAATTAAGGAATGAATAACCAAATATTAACCTTCATCATGTGCACGTGTTTTACATATGTCACACAGAGTAAAAGTATATTTACATACTTTAAGTATTTTTTTTACTTAAGTAGACTTTTTACGTCGTAGACTGTCCGGAACTTTTACAACGAATCCAACTACGAGTTCACAACAAACGAACCAGATCAGACAAAATTCTTAGCCTCCCCCGATGCAACAGCAATTCTAAGCAAAACTCCTTCATTTATCGTGCATACAATATTCTCAATACATACTATTCACAATTTGACATCTTTAACTCTGCACCACACTCCTCATAGTCACACAGGCGATTTCACAATACTTAACAACCATAGATACTCATCTGATAGGTACTACAACCAACGTATGAACTTTCTATTCTCTTTTTATTTCTACCTTATTTTCCCCAACTAGACCGATCCCCCCCCCTCATCCTAGATTGCCCAATCCCTTTCAATCGACTTGTTTACGTAAATTTTCATTATCATTTTTAAAATCATTCGCTTATATATAATACCCACGTGGAAACCTATAAATGGTACAATTAATGCAAGGGTAACCATGTTTGTAGCCGTAAGTTCTAAACAGCCATTCTTAATATATGTTAATCTTTAAATCACACTATGATATTGATTAAACCCAGAATCGTAGAGTAAGCAGGAGAATTAATCTTTGTTTCGGGTTTTATCCTTTGGGAGCAGTTACATGTAACCGGCTAACAGGAGCACAAGAGATTAAGGAGATGTATGGAGACGTGCAGCAGGGAAACACCTTCCCAGGGTCGGACAGATGGTCGGACATATGGACAGGGAAATGTTGAAAAACACTATTTAGAGATCTATCAAGAATATTATTTTTCCTTTTTATAAAACCAAAATGGCCCTTCCAATTGACTTTCTAGGGAAATCCCCTAAATCCAATCGTTTTTTTTAAATGTTTTAATTATTTTCATAATTGAAACCATTTAGAAATACAGCAAATCTCATTAAGAAAACACATGTTACTGATTCCGATATGTGAAATATCTTTGGGTCAACCGACCTTAAAACACCTACGAAACAAAATTCTTTTAAAAATCACCAGAAAATATAAGCTCACTTAATATTTATTAGCTTTAACCTCTCATCTGTCGCTGGCCCGCCATAAAATTCTTTAAAAAAATACCATAAAATATATAAGATCACTTAATATTAACTGTAACCTCTCATCTGTCGCAGGCCCGCCACAAAATTCTTTAAAAAAATACCAGAAAATATAAGATCACTTAATATTAGCTTTAAAACGTCCCTATCCAAATAAACAAAAAATAAGTAACAAGAGTACATAGATATGTGTAGGACAAAAATCAAACAATTACATGTTGGAATAACGTTTCGGTAGATGGAAATTGTCCTGGGGCCCTTCCGCCTCTGAACTGTCAGGCCGGGCCTATTTACCTGCCTAGGGATGTTTTCGCATAACCTCTCTCAAGTTGGGGAATTCAAGCCCGTGACGATCGTATGAGACACGCGCACATAAATCTATGGACAACCAGTGGCGCGCAGTGGCACACATTTATTTTTGATGTTCATTAATTTTCGATTAACCTCCGTAGTGAGTTTATCTACGTATAAGCCTGTCGTCCCATGGGTAATGAAACGGTAATGCTAAGTCCAGACTGCGGCCAACTTCCAACTTCAAACGTTTGGACGATTGTGTGGAGGGGTAGTTCGTGCGTTGGAAGATCGATTTGGAAGGTTGGTGTTCGAGTTGGCCCGGGATCGCCTCCGAGGCGATCGCGACGGCCAACTCACAAGAACCAACATGCCGCGGCCGCAGCCGTCCAAACATCATTCTGCGAACGGCCGGCGATCGAGACACGTATGCCGCGTACCATTAAAATGAAAATATTATTACGGGAGAGTGGTATAACAATTGTTTGAAAACATGTCGTGTATATACGTAAAAATTGTAGGCAACTGATAAGATAAGCGCCGAATCAGCTGTTCGACATCCGCCATGTTAAAATTCGGAGTTTGGAGTTGGAAGGTTGGCTTCGGTGTGGTCTTAGCATAATGAATCCATATAAATAGTAAGACCCCGCGCAGAAAAGTCTTACAATCGCTGAAAACCTTTGCCAAATTTACTTTTTTCACTTAATTTACTTTAATCTTCGATTACTTATAGACAGTGTTCTTAGATTGAAGCGATCACTGTTCTTAATATATCAATTTTGTGGTTTGTTAATATTATGTATTGTGTATTAAATAATAAACTTCTAATTTAATTAAATATTTCGAGCCTCGCTTAAATATTATTTGGCACAAGCCACAATAACCGCAGCGATCGCAACAGTTTTGTAATACACGTGTAATGCAAATTTCTTGGCGCCCGCGTTTGCTCGTAAATATTAAAAAAAAATTTGGACAATAATCTGAAGCCCATTTTATTTTCTTCAAAGTACAATCCCGCCAAACCGCAATTAAGCAGTTTGTCAACAGGATGTATATGTTCAATTACAATTTAAATATACGTACATAATATTATAACTAATTATAATTTAACCATACAGATTGTCACAATTATCATACATGACTTAGTATAAAGCATCTCTATTTAGTAACCATGTTTTCAGCGTATATCTGTTAAATATTTTAGTAACATTTTACTAATATTATAAACGCAAAAGTTTGTATGGATGTATGTGTGTTTGTTACTCTTTCACGCAAAATTTACTGAATGGATTTTAATGAAACTTTACAATAATATAGCTCATCAGAATAACATATAGGCATACAGCTAGCTATTTATTTTCAATATATTGAAAATATTAATTATTGCTTAATAGAAAATGTCAAAATTTGAGAATGAAATTTTGCAAAACAATGATTGTTAAATCAAAATTCTATTTTAGAAAATATTTAAATTTGTGAATTTATTTGATGTACTCGCCTAATACTTTGAATCGAATCAAAAATTACAGATATTTTAAATAAATAGGTTAAGAATTTTGGTACAAACGTAGATGGGACCTAGGAAAAGAAATTACATTATTCGAAGTACTAATCCTATGCAGACGAAGTCGCGGGCGGAGGCTAGTGTTAAATATTTTGGACACATTATATTCCAGAGTTTGCTGCCCGTAGTTATTGCTATATTTTGGAACACGCATTCCTTCATTCTTTGTGAACCAAGTATTATATTCATGTTCCACTTTCGTCTTATATATTGGTTTTAAAAAGTAGGTAGTAAGTATAATAAATAGGATAGAAGGGGGTTGTGCGCCGCTGGACGTAGGTGCCCAAGGGTTGTATATATGAAAGCGGAGTGAGGGACAAAAGGGTTTGGAAAAACCACGAAGGGCTCGCTGTATGACAAAGTTTAATTTGAAAGTAGGCTGCGACAGAAACGGAAGTATTCCGTGAAATTTGAAAATTATGCTTGGTGTTTTCAGTGCTTGCTCATTCCTTCGGAAATTGTCTGCCGCTTTCGACAACCAACGTAAGTTAAGAATTACCCTGAGCGGGAAATTTATTTAGTATTTGTTTTTATGTGAGTACCGCACAAGAGTCCCAACTGCTTCCTACCGTCTGGAACCAACGAGACTACCATATATCGACGCTGGAAAGGAAAAATAGCCAAATCGTCATACAGCTGTGACAAAAAAGATGAACCTACACAATTAGAATACTACCTCAGTAGTTCGGTCTCCATCTTACAAAATTAACATTAATAACATTGAGCAAATACAAAAAAAATCTGCGTTTTATAAATTTTAAACTAAATATTCCACTAGAAGACTTTAATTATAATTTATTATTAAACATTCTGAAAATACATACATTAGAAGACAGACGTAAAATAAACGACATAACCTTTTTATTCATAATACTTAACCCTAAATTAGACTGTTGCAAATTCCTGCAACTCATAGACTTACGAATACTCACAGTAACAACACGACAAAATACACCATTCTACTGCAACGTTCATAAGCATAACTACATTGCCCACTCTCCGATACAACGATTTCACACTGTGGGAAACCAATATTTAGGTGATGTTGACATATTTAATAACATAATTCGCCAAGTTGATATTAAATATGTCAACATCACCTAAATATTGATTCATGTAAAATATTTATTCCAATACTATTCCGAAACTGTATTCAAACTCCTAAACTGTATTCACTCTCCTAAACTGTATAAACACTCTTCCTGTATTTTTATTGATCTACCTAATCGCCGTATATTTCAGTTTTTGTTCTTGTATATAACTTTTGACTTGTGTGTAATTTTTACTTCCAACAAAATGTAACATGTGTACTTTACCAACATGTTAAAACTCTTCAGGCTTTAAATAAATATAAGCTATATTAATTTTTTTATAAGAAAAACTTTCTTCTTAACTTTTGAAGGTTATTGCCATCAATGTAATATACCTATCATTGAAGAAGAATTTTTTTTAATTTTTTTTTATTTTTTATTTTGTCAATTAGTAATTTATTCAAATTAGTAATTCATTTTATAATTTAGATTATTATCTTCTTCTTCAATGGTATAGGGTAAGGGGGGGCAAAGTGGAAGGGGCGGGCAAAGTGGAAAGTTCATATAAAACAAAAAATAGCGACCTCCCCCCCACCTCGCTCACATACCACAAGTCATGTGTCGCCCTTGTGCCCCTGGAGAAAAAAAATTACAGCTGCGGCGACCCAGCGCGGTGCCTGTGTATTTTGAGTGATTTGTGCAGATTCCTTACGAAAACATTCAAACTTCAACAGTTGATTTTTGATTGATAGGTAAGGATTTAGTTACATGCTATTTATTATTGTATTGCATATAAGTATTGTTCAACGTTATTTTAATACATCTGTGAGATTTTGATACGATTTTTCGATATATAATTTTTTTTGTTCCTTTACACCGTTTGGGCAAAGTATAAAGTTGTATTTGAGGGCAAAATGGAAACCTTTCCACTTTGCCCGCTCTCGTAATTTCTTAGAGATATCCAGTTTTACTCTCACATAATTTTTTTTTTGTATTCAAATGGTAAATAAATATATCAAGTGAAGCAGTCACGGTTCATGGAGAGAAGAAAACATGAGAAGAGCCATGAAAGAATCGAAGAATATTTCCCTATCTGCTACATTTAACAAATATGGCTTACTTCTTGGGACGCTGCATCGTCATTTGAAAACTTAACGCCCTATGCATTTGAAAAGCCCTACAAAAATCAATTGGAAGAAAAAGTAGCCAAAAAGATAAAAATTATCAAGGAAAGATAGCAGAAAGTTGAAATATTAAGATGAAATACCCTCTATTTAAATATTTTCCTTGAAAATATTATGTTAAACTAAAATACTTTATACAAGGTTATGAGAAATCGTCTTTGCAAATTTTGAGACCTCATATCTCTGAACAAGTTAAAGTGAAGCTAGAACCCTATCCAATCAAGGTGACGAATTGTCTGTAAATAATTGTAATAAATACATAAAAAATAAACATCTAGGTATTTTAGACTAACGTTGCCTTACACACAAATTCAATGTCCTTTGCATTGTTGTTATTGTACACTAACTTTTGCCCGCGACTTCGTCTGCGTAGGATTAGAACCTCGAGTAATCTATTATCTATATTTAAATGAAACAATATATCTTAGTTACAACCACTTATTTATTTAGTTACACGCCGACCGGTTTCGGAACAACCGTTCCTTCTTCAGGGCAAACATATAATGATGACAATTTACAAAATATTGTGTGGGTACAATTTATCAGTAGGTGTTGTGGTAGGGGTGGGGGCGTGGCTAGGAATTGATGAAGAGTAAGTGGGGACAGAATGGACACCGAATGGGAAGAGATTTAATATTGGGCTATAGGTTAATATTTTTTGTTTATTGATAATCGACTCATTATTTTTAAGGGATTTTTTTTATTTCTAGAGCTTCTAAGTTATCTAAGCGTTTTCCTTTATTATTAATGTGAAGAATATTTATCCCTGTATTTTTTTCAAAACTATGGTTATTTTCAATTATATGGTTAGCGAAATCGGAGAAATTATTATTATTAAGACACCTTAAGTGTTCTTTGATTCTAATTTCGAAATTACGCGTTGTTTTCCCGATATAAAATCTCTTCCCATTCGGTGTCCATTCTGTCCCCACTTACTCTTCATCAATTCCTAGCCACGCCCCCACCCCTACCACAACACCTACTGATAAATTGTACCCACACAATATTTTGTAAATTGTCATCATTATATGTTTGCCCTGAAGAAGGAACGGTTGTTCCGAAACCGGTCGGCGTGTAACTAAATAAATAAGTGGTTGTAACTAAGATATATTGTTTCATTTAATTATAAAATGGATAACCACAAAGTGATAGCTAATTTCAAAAATAATCTATTATCTTTTCCTAGGTCCCATCTTCGTTTATACCAAAATTCATAAACTATTTATTTAAAATATGTATAATTATTGATTGGTCTCAAAGTATTAGGTGAGTACTTCAAATAAATTCACTAATTTAAATATTTTCCAAAATAGAATTTTGATTTAACAATCATTGTTTTGAAAAATGTTATTCTCAAATTTTTACATTTTCTGTTAAACAATTATTATTATTTTCAGTGCATTGAAAATAAATAGCTAGTTTTATAAATTATACCATTTATGTTATTCTGATGCTATATTATTGTAAAATTTCATTAAAATCCATTCAGTAAATTTTGCGTGAAAGAGTAACAAACATACATACATCCATACAAGCTTTCGCGTTTATAATATTGTATAGTAAGATTAATGTATCTATTAATACTGTATTTTGTTTTGTTGTTGCTATAATTAAAGTAAGTCAGTAATCTTGTTGTGATATTGTGATAAAAGCACAACTGTTACGTACTTCAACTATCAACTTCTCGGAGGAAGGTGAATTAAAAGCTCGGACCCTTTTTTAACACGATAAAGCCAGCTTACCGACTTAAGCGAATGGAATTTGGAATAATAAGAAAACACACGTCGCGGGATTTATAAGAGGATATAAAGTAATCTGACTTAATACATGCTTCATGATTCTGGAATAGAGTTGAAGAATGACTCCCATATACACATGCACAGTAGAGATCAGTAGCCAACTTGAGAGTTACAGATTAACTAGGATTAATATAATATTAAAATGTTTTATCAAGTCACTTTCTTAATACCTACACGGAGAAAAATGTTATTCTAAAATACGATCAATTTATTCGTAAAAACGGTTAAAAAAGGGGCTAAGGTTCTTACGAACAAATTAACAGCGTTTCAATGTTTATTGGCGGGAAAATGTAAGAATAATACGTTTACCAAAAAATTATTCTTACATGTTCCCGCCAATAAACATTGAAATCCTGTTAATTTGTTCGTAAGAACTTCAGTCCCGTTGTTAACCGTTTTTACGAATAAAATGATCGTATTTTAAAATAATATTTTTCTCCGTGTACGAGTATTCATAACATGAAGATACACAAGAAACGGATAATATAAGAGATTCGCTGAGAAATTATTAACAAATAGATAACCTGATATCAAGTTTTTTTTAAAAATGATTTAAAATACATTATATATATGACATATTATGGTTTTTATAAGTAATTTCTTGTTAACGAAAGTACCCAACTGGTGTTTGAATTGAAGGGTAGTGCCATTACATAATAAGGTTAAGGGGGTTTCTTACCATTCTCCCGATAGCTTATCTACACTAATGACGAAAATTATTAAAAATAAAAATAAAATACTCGCAGTGGTTAGAAAACTCGGTCAACTTATCCAATATATAGCCAATATTCATAGGTTCAAGTACCGAATCATAAACTCCAACTTAATAAATAAATAAACCGTAAATCGAAAATATTCGTTATTAGTGTAGATAAGCTATTGGGAGGATGGTGAGAAACCCCCTAAGACATTGTATTATTTGAAGTAAGAAGTAAATAAACTTATATGGCATGACAACAAGTATAGATAATGAACTTGAATAACAACAGTTACTAAATAAGATATAGGTACAGTATAGATAAATACAAGTAAGAATATGAGGATGTAGTGGAAATAAAAATAAATAATTAATACATTTACTTAATAGGTAGGTGGTAAGTACTAGAGAATGTTATTTAAATTTAATTGACGCCTCTGTGGTCGAGGGGAAAGGTTTTCGCCTCGCGATCCAAAGGTCGCGGGATCAAATCCTTGAATTGATTTATTCATAATTTATTCATTAAAAATAATATAAGGTATATTTGGGGCAATCCCCAGAAAGGAAGATACTCTCAGTATCTCCTTGGTGTAAGATAAACTTTTAGAATTTAAAAGTGGCTTGAAATAGGTTTGGCAGTAGGGTAGATCTGAATAGAGAGATGCTTCCCCACCTTCATCTTCCCCATTTTCCCCCCTGACTTACCTTCAGCTTTAAAACATACCCCGATTGGGGATGCCGTAGTCTCACTAGCTGCAGTCGGTTGGGAGCAGTTAAGATCCTTAATAAAATAATAAAAAAAACAATAATACGGATTGTTACAGTTAACTTTGCGATCGGTAGCATTAATAGTGTAGAATTTGTTTATTAAAATGTATTAAAAAAATCTGTTTCAGCAAGTTGGAAGAGGCTAATTTTTACAGTAAAATTTTATAAATATATAGTTAGGTTCGGTTAGGTTAGGTTAGGTTAAAATTTTTATAAATAAATAGTTAGGTAGGTATCTACCATAAGCTGCTACCCAGTTGGCACTATTTTTAACACTCGTTTTTTTAAAATGGTTTTTCACAGTGTATTAATACAGAAACAGTACAAATTTGACGATGTCAGTGCTTTTTTCAGTTAAGAAAACTTTTGACCTTGAAATTTCGTTGCGTCGACCTTGAAATTCCTTAGAGAATAACGTGAGGAAATTTATGACGCCAGAGATCATTCATTGCCAGTAAGTTTTTAAATTTTTCACTGTTAAATTTTCTTCTAAATAGTCAAGATAACAAATGGGAGCTTTACAAACCTTAAAATCATTATTATTATTTAATATATATTATTTTTCCTATTAAAGAAATAAAGTAATTAAATAAAAAATACGATTTACATTAGGTTTTCACATTTAATGTGATTTTAATAATATTCTTCCATTGAAGAGTTAGGGTTTGGTTTATTTTTATTTTATACTATAAAAGTTGAGAAACTTTAAATATACTGAGATTTTCACGTAGATTTGTGAGATAAACCGTCAAGAATTAACGAATGGAAAATATTGGAAAGATACACAAATTTGCAAAATGGTATAAATAAAATAAAAATATTTGATCAAAGAAAGTGTAAGTTTAAAAGTTGGATGGATAATTTGGGGAAACATATTTATGACTTATATTTTTAGGTAGATTTTGATACTACGCCACTACTGTAAGTCAACATATTTATAAGTGAATTGTCAATTGATTAGCTTATCTATTACTTATTTTTAAACGACAAGCATTCCCGGGTTACGAACAACCAAACAATACTTGAAAGAATACCTTTAAGCAACAACCTTATGAGTGAAAAATGTTGCTTGTACAATGGTGGAGAACTTTGCTATGAATTAAACCCACGACGCGAATAATAAATAAATAATAATAAACCCACGACGGGTAAGAACCTGTCACCTGTGTCAACTCAGCTACTAATTGGTTTAATACGAGAGCATACATGGAAATTTATGTCAAATTCGAGGAAGTGCAAAAAATAGTAATTTAAAGATTAATTCACACAGGGACAAATTATTAGGTATTAATTGTTTTTGGTTTTAAGTCAAAGAACTCCATTTAATTAAAAAAAATATTAACCTAATTCTCGTTTAATAATGTTTTTATCAAGTTTTACAAGTAGTAGTTTTTATTATCGTTACAGCTGTTTCGGCGTTCAAGGCCATTTTCAAACTGTGACTAGGCCACGTTGAGACGACTTATTTTATTTGAGTTTATTTCAAATATAAAGTACTTACCCCACACAATAGAGAATTCATTGTCACAATTATTTTCTCAGTAAATCGGGTTAACCGGTAAAAAATCATTTTATGCACCATGAAAATTTAAATTGGGTGATGGTAAATAGAATCATATAAATAAGTCGTCTCATCGAAATTGTCGTCAGTTTGAAAATGGCATTGAACGCCGAAATAACTGTCACAATAATAAAAAAAATTATGTGAAATGCTCAAATTTCTACAGCATCTATCAAATATGTAAAAGCTTTTTTATCCACCGGTCCAGAAGAAAATTACAGTCCCTTCAAAATAACAGGCAACCGGCAGAAAAAAATGTCCACGTGAAGATCATTTCCATACGATTCTAATACCCGCGAACGATTTATTGCAAATTGAGAAACCTCCCCTATTGACGCCCAAACCCACATCATGTATGTTCCAAGGAAGAGACATAAAATATCTTTATATTGACTGTAAAATAAAATTCCCGCATCCCCTGGAGATGGAATCATGATTAGACATGTGTTTAGATGTCAATTCAAAGTCGATCTATAAACTATGGAGAGGGGAGAAACTAGGCCAGACCCACTTCAACCGGTTTCATGACGGTGGCGCTGTTTTACAACCATAGCTAGGGACACGAAAAAAGTATCGATACTTTGTGGTATCGAGTACTTTTCCGTTTGATACCGATACTTTTGTACTCGATACTTTGTATTCGATACTTTTACTCAGTGAGTACTTTTTGACAAGTCTCGATAACTTTAAAATTTTGGCTAAGCGGCTCATAACGCCTTCTAGTTCAATCATACCTCAAACTTCCTAAAACACTCCATTGCGTTGGTATAATTGCAAGAATAAGCAATCTAGTGTGTCATGGAACGAAGAGATGGCGCTGTCAGACAGCAAGTAACCAGTGTTGCCAACGTAGACGATTTTCCGCCATTTAGGCTACTGAGAAAGAGAATCGGCGACGAAAAAATCTAAAAGGCGACTGGTCGCCTATTAGGCTACTTCAGAGACAAGTTATTTAAATCAGCCGAATCGTAAATAATTTAGGAAAAAAAGTACAATATTTCACGCAAATGTAATGTAATATGTGTATATGTGTGATGTAGGTACAATTTGATATTGACATGGTCACCCGGTCACCCTATTTGTTTATGATTCGTTCGTTTCGGAGAATATCCTGAATTTATCTTAGTTGTTATGCCATTTTCGCTTTGTACAACTTGCGATTTTTTTTTTTTACTTTTGTTTCAATACTTTTACGAGTATGATACTGATATACACATTATTATTTTTTTACAAAATTCATTATTATTATTATCTTAATTCAGCAGGACTAGGAGGACAATGCAACTACAGTTTGCATATTACATGAGATATATATATGAGATATATATGAGAGAGATATATATATATATATATATATTTATATATCTCACTCATGTAATATGAGTAACTATTACAATATATGTAAATAGAAAGAAAAAAAACATTGTAGGTACCTAACGATAACATTAAATGAAAAAAACATCAAATAAATAAGATAAATTAAGAATAAAATTAAATAAGATTAAAATCGTCCATCAGGGAGGTCGCCGCACAACATGAAATGAAATTAATTGCAAAAGTGCAAGGCTGTCAATATCGGCTAATAAATGATTTTTAAAAAATGAAATCAGATATCTTCTGTCAGACAGCTTTATTAATATATGTATCCAATAATGCTAAAATTAGCTTTGTCGTTCACGATTAGGTTTTAACAAAATCAGATTTGCCATTAATGAACTGTATCATTTTTGCCCACAATTTACCACGATTCTCGTTAATTTTCTTGCAGCTAAGTTTTTGAATAAAACCAAAGTTTTTTTGCAGAAGATTTACCACATTTTCTTTATGATTTTGGTGAACTATTTATGTAGTTCATTGGCCAATGGCAGAATTGGCGCTCTGATTTCAGTGTTTTAATCACTTCACACCAATGTACGTAGTTTATGTACATATGTGCACAGCGTTGACAGTTAAACACAAAATGGCGCTCCTTCAAAAAAAGACTTTCGTTAAAAAAACTTTTAAATTTTCATTATAATCCGAAAAGTTTGTGTCTCATTTTTTCCACCGTATACTGTGTGATGTCTTATTCAGATTTGTTCCAAACGTTTGACGAGCGAAAACTTCTCAGTTTTATTTTTTTTATGCTGCAGAAGTTGTAGTACTTTAATTTGTGGTATGCCTTTTATAATTTCTCCTTTAAAGTTTTACATTTATAAGTATAGTTTCAAGATCTTTAGTTAAATTGTCTACGAAATAAAAGTTGAAGGGCATGCTTTAACTTTTACTCAGCAATTTCATTCAAGAAGAAAAGTTTTTGGATGGAAGTTTTATGATGAAATTTTTAAATTTAAAATTTATACAAATTTGTGACTAACATGATATCTTAAGTTTTTTCTCTGGAGAGAGAAGAAAGGAAGCAGTAAAGGCGAATCTCGTTTTCTCTTTGGTTAAAATATTCGCAATACAACATCTTTATTACTATATTATTATTAGACATCGGATTTTATGCATTTGCATATTTGCATATGCAAATGCATATAACACTCTAATTACGGTGTAAATGCATATTTTAGCCTTTTTTCCCAATCGTGCATATTTCGTTGATTTCGTTGATCAATTTGACAGTTCTGAGGCCATTGCAATTCAGTCAAGCAAGCTAGCATCTGAAGACGCAACAATTAAACATAATATCGCCCTCATCTCAACACATTTCCACAAGTTACCAGATGCCATAGAATAATTGGAACCAAAAAACCTTCCTCTATCAATAGAAATACTGGAAACAATGATCGAACTTGCCAACGAGCTTCCTAATATAATATCAGAAAAGATTCGTAAAAAGTTAGACGCTATTTTGCTTAAAAACCCAAGTCTTGAAGACATGAAGAACATTGCCTACACCAACGGCACAGGTCCATACCCTGCATAAACAGGTATCTCCAGACATGGCGTCAAAGACATCAGTTGACGGTCGTTTTCGGCGTACAAATTAATACTGGGTGGCAAACGTCACAAATTTGCGATCGAAAATTTGGAAAAATACTTAATTGTATATTGTCACAAAAAACTAAGCATAATTTTAAGAATATTTCGCTGTTTTTGTACCGTCTTTAATTAAAATACATAAAAATAAAAATGGTTTTTTGATCTAGCATTGTGCATATTTTGGGCATATCAAGAGTTTTTAGTGCATATTTCGACCTTTTGTAGAGCATATTTGCATGCAAATTTTGGCACTTTGTTAGTGCATATAATTCGATATCTAATTATTATATTACAATACTAAATTACCTGTAGCATGTTTGTTCTGTTTAAAAACAATATGTTCAAGTCAATTTTTATTATAACAGTAACAAATTCAATACACACTGCTCTGTAACTACTGGGGGGTGCGGTGAATTTAAATCATCCCTACTTCCACTTGAGACAATTCAAAAAATATTAATAAAAATCACCTTTTTTTCTTTGCTTACTTTTAGACTGCTCCAAGTCACAAACTGTATTTAAAAAGCACGAAACGTCGCATTCCACCACCGAGGCGTGGTATTGTGCTCGTAGTACTACGGTTCCTTTTAGCAGCTCCAAAATGGCGTTATTTTCGGGACACTAAAATAAAAAAGACACGTGTGCAAAGCGGGAAATTCTAACAAGTATTTAGTCCGCTGAAGCGTCGTTGTTCGCGCGCTCCCGGAAAATCGCTGGTAAGGGGATGAAATAGGTCGGTAGGGGTGGCGGTGGGAGGGGGGAACAGGGGAGGGAATCCGCCCCCGCAGCACCCAAATCTCTCTCGTTTAGGGTTGCCTAGCTTAATAATACTAAAGGGACAAAAGCGAATAAAATTCGACGACTATTATTCTTGACATTATCTAAATAAACTTTTCTTGAAATTTATATTACCCGTTAATGAAAATAATATCATAAATTAACGTAATTAATTATGTTCTAACGCTATGCGAGTCAGCATATTGTAATACATGTATCCTTTATTGATTATAATAAAATATCACGAAGGATGGGTTCCGGCTTCATAAAATTTGCACAATTTTTAGCTCAGTAAGTATAAAATTTACATCCATATTATTCAATATATGCCTCAACTTTAAAAATCCTATCTGTAATAATAATAATAATAATTTAATTTATTGAAAAATCTATTTCTGAAAAAATAAGAAAGTATACAGATTTAGGAAATGAAATTAAAAGAATTTGCCATTCTCAGACATTACTGGCTTTATACTTATACCTAGCTCTCTCATTAAAAATTTAGGCGTTTTAGATTTGTCAAGGAATTTGTATATAAAAATGCAAAAATCAGTCATGTTAAATACATGCAGGATTACGAAAGATTTTTAAAAATATTTATATTGAGGGATCAGTAGGATTTATCGGTTAAATTAGGAGTTCCACCGATCCGAACCCTTTGATATGAAAATATCTGGCGTCAGTGAATTATTTTCCCATTTAATAGTCTGGTAGGTTAACATGTTGTTCTTGTATTGTTTTGTATTAATTATACTTATATGCACTTGCATAATACGAGACTTAAAGTGACATCTTTCAATTGAATCCTAATTTGCAAAAAATAATAAAAATGATTTTATAAAACGCTTTGTATCGTTATCCTAAATAAATTACTTACTTTACGTACACGGTCTTTAAATCCTAACCTCAAAGTCGTTTTAACCCTTTACAAGCATCCCCTTGACGGATCCCTCAATTAAGAAGGTAATCATTTAATCCCCGAGGAGCGGCAGCCCTGGAGTCCCGACTAGCGGGTCGATACCTCCCACACCCGTCAGGCCCTGGCTCAGTACTAGACTGCCGGCAACTGGCAAATACCAGGGCCTAAGGACTATCCTCAGGGCGTTCAGGGCGTTCAGGGCCCACGCAAACCTCTTTCACGGTGTAAAGAATACGGTGACCTTGTTAACATCAATAACTAATAAGTTAAGACTTATAATTGACTAGATTATGGGTCGCAGAATTAGAGATGAGGTGACCAACATATATGTAGCACCTTTTTTTTTACAACAGCTCCACGTAGGAGGCCCACAGAAAAAATAATTTCCCTCAGGGACTATTTCATCTTTGAGCATGCAGTGTCGAGGGATTTTTAAAGGAAAAAAAGGAGAGGAAATTCTGGGAACGAAAAAGGTAAGAGGAGTGGGTCGGAATTTGGGGGTCAGTCATTGTAAAACTGGTTATAAACGGGACTGAAGTTCTTACGAACAAATTAACAGGGTTTCAATGTTTATTGACGGGAACATGTAAGAATAATTTGTTGGTATACGTAATTTCGTACGTATACCAACAAATTATTCTTACATTTTCCCGCCAATAAACATTGAAACACTTTTAATTTGTTCGTAAGAACTTCAGTCCCGTTTTTACGTATCGTATTTTAGAATAACATTTTTCTCCCTGTAGAGAGGCCAAATGTTCTCCCTTAACCAGTCTCTCCCCATCCGGTTAACCATGAAGTAAGTGGACAGAAGCAATCGTCGCCAAGACCTAGACAAACCTTCTTCTATGAACACGGGAACGATTGTTAAATCAACAAACGTAGAGAACCACTTAAGGTGTCCTACGGAAGAGGTCTTGGTTATCCAATACAAGCCTCACAAATTGGATTGCGTGAATTGATGCGTATGTTGACATTTCTGACCAGCGGTGGTTTATTCTAAAGAGAGTTTCTGTAGTGAAGTCCCGTAATAAAATAAAAAATCAGACAAACTTGTATTACAATGAAATGGCGCGATAAAAAAAACCCCCGTCCGTATTGAAACTGTCCGAGATGAATTCCATGCGTGCGTTACGAATTCAGCGCCTATGCGACTTTCTGCTTTAAGAAATAGTTCATACAAAATACACTCGTGGCGCTTCAGCGGAACCATGCGAGCGTGCAATCCATAGGAATCTGTTATCTGCCCGGGTGCACAGCGACTATATACTGATGTAAGCGTATATTAATAAAGGGACGCTACGATGAATTGTGCACGTGGAGCGAATGAATGAAGGAGTGTATGAAGAATATATACGCGAATGTGGTATAAGAAGTCGAAGACGTCCGAGGAAGTAATGGCACGATCGAATGAACCAAATGCTTGAGTCGGAATGTCAAGAGTAAGAATTACACAAGGGTATGTATGAGATGATGTATGAGTGTGAATAAAACATGGAGTATGTGCCAAAACAGATTTGTATGGCGATCCATCTTTTCTGTCTAACTTTGTTTTTAGCAAAATCATATACTTTGACTTTTTCGAACATTAAACTAGTTTTTACTGTTTCTCAAAAACTCCTATTAAATTAAAATGGAATTTTCTTTTCTGAAATCGGATAACATGTTTGAAATATATTGTGTGCTAGCAATGCATATGTGTGAGTAGGTAGGTACCATGTTTGCATCAACATATTTACAGCATACAGCAACTCTTTGACGGTATGCTTATTTGAAAGCATGCAAACTCTATTTGGAAGGCGGGAGTACGATTTTGACCCTCACGATAATTTATCGGGCCATATTTATAAAACATTCGTTTAGTAATGTTTTATCTAGTTGCCCTGATAATACAACGAAAAAAGACGTTGTACCAACAATGTATACGTACGAAATGTGTTCTAATAATTAATAATAATAATTTATTCTTACATTTTTCCGACAATAAACATTGAAAGCTGTTTATTTGTTCGTAAGAACTTCAGTCCCGTTTTTAACCGTTTTACGAATAAAATGATTGTATTTTAAAATAAATTTTTTCTCCGTGTGGTTAACTACGTTTGGTGACTTATTAGGGGTGCCCGGGTTCATGGGGTGAGGTTCTGCGTGGTAGGCCGGATCGGGAGTGACTGGTTGACGGAGACCTTTTGACCTCTCCAGCAAACTCTCTAAAAACACCACCTTGCACCGTAATGGGAGAGATGGATTCATACGTCGGTCACTCGTGGAGACACCGTGTTCCAGATTCCTACCCACTACTCATACCTTTTCCCTTACCAGGACTTCATCTATTTCTTTTCCTCGAGACATTTCACCCATCAAGCAGGGAATTATTTTCCTCAGGGCCTCCTAATGTAAAAAGAAAAAAAGTACCGTGACCAATTTTCGAGTTGTATGTGACTATTTTAACAATTTGGCAAATTTCGTTATGCTAGAATTCACCAGTCGAGAGTTTTGTACCAATTTTTTTTTATGTGTGAGTTGTTAATCTTATCTTACTAATATTACAAACGCGAAAGTTTGTATGGATGTATGTGTGTTAGTTACTCTTTCACGCAAAAACTACTGAATGGATTTTAATGAAACTATACAATAATATAGTTCGTACAACAGAATAAGATATAGGCTATATTTTATAAAGCTAGCTATTTTCAATATTTATTAAAATTAATAATTATTGTTTAATAGAAAATTTCAAAATTTGAGAATGACATTTTGGAAAACAATGATTGTGAAATCAAAATTCTAATTTAGAAAATATTCAAATTAGTGAATTTATTTGAAGTACTCGCCTAATACTTTGAATCGAATCAAGAATTATAGATATTTTAAATACATAGGTTAAGAATTTTGGAATAAACATAGATGGAACCTTGGAAAAGAAAATAGATTACTCGAAGTACCTACTAATCCTGTGCAGAAGCTAGTTGCCCATATTCTTGCAACGCTAGTGCACGCCTTTTTAGAGTTCCTCCCGGTTTCTCGTGTTGATAAAGTTTTTATTCCAGTGTCATACAAGATTTGCGAAAGTTTGGTGGACAATTTCAAAGACTTTAGAAGAGAAAACTGTCTCTTCTTCCTTTTTCTTCGTCGTCTTGTCCAAATGCCCGATGTGTGTGATGAGAAAATGTTTGCATTTTACGGCAAACACTAAAAAAAGCCGAGGTATAACGATTCATTTGTAATCGTAATTACAATTATTTCGCTTGCGGATTGGTTTGCAAATGTATTCGTATCATTAGGACAAACTATTGGCAGTAGGTCATCTAATACTGCGTTCCGTATTCCCTACATTGTGAGCGAGTAAGCGTATCTTGTTATCTTAGTGATACCCGTGATTTAGCTAGACCCAGCGAGAGATCGTGTGTGAAGCCATCGTTCTAGTATCTTCTCGCTTTTTTGTTTTTAAAAAAAGACCACGAACGTCGATGAAGTCCGCACGATCTTTGGTTGGGACTAGTTTATTCGTCGCAACTTTGAAGTATGCAAACGCTTCCCGGACTTATATTTATTTCGTTCATACACCCATATTCTTTGTATGTCTACACGGAGAAAAATGTTATTCTAAAATACGATTATTTTATTCGTAAAAACGGTTAAAAACGGCACTGAAGTTCATTCGAAAAAATTAACAGAGTTTCAATGTTTATTACATTTTCCCGCCAATAAACATTGAAACACTGTTAATTTTTTCGTAAGAACTTTAGTCCCGTTTTTAACCGTTTTTACGAATAAAATGATCGTATTTTAGAATACAATTTTTCTACGTGTATCTTTGTCATGCGTTTGAACTAAGAATTTATTGAAAAATAACACAGTTTCTTACTGCTACACGTTCTTATGATTTTGTGAGACAATAATGTATCTTGTAATGTCATTGGTTTCCGCGTTATATCATTTTAAAATTGGTGAGTTGCTATTTTCGAAAATAAGAGTCATTTGAGTTGTTTTAAGGCGCTCCGCTGACGAGGCAACTGAAAACCAACTAAAACCGGCTGTTTTCTCTGTCTTGATTGGTCAAAAAGCTTGTTTAACCATAGACGAAGAACAATCAGCTGACAGCTGGCAACTAGCAACGGCCGCCCAGGGCAATCAGCAGTGACAGTTGCGAGTCAACGCTTGCGTTACCATTGACAACGGGGTTTTGTGTGATTGTGAAGTGTGCGGGCTATCACATTGTCATACAAAGACAGTTGGCAGTTGAGAGTTTTCAGTTGCCTCAGTGGGCGGAGGCGCTAAGTTTGTTCCATTCTCATCATTGAATGTTACATGGCATACGCAATTTACTTATGCTAACTAACCTATAATGAACAAATAACTTATGATAGAATATAATCGTACGTAATTAAAATATAATTTTATGAAATTTTGGTTTTCGGATTGTATTGCTCTATCAAAAAATGGTCCAGACGTTTGTATCATAAAATTAAAATGAAATGCTTCATGATACGAAAAAGTTTCAGCATTTCACTTTAAGGTTTTTACGGTGCAAGCTTGTCGGCAACCAAAATGTTTAACCAGAGTAAATGTTTCACTTTCCGAATTAAAAACAACTCCTAGCGAGTTTACAAGCTCAAGCGCTTTGTATAAATTGACCTGAAACCATAAAGTGTTATCAAACTGTACATTTCCAACATGAAACAAATGTCACCGATATAAAAATACAGTCCTTAAATTAATAAAAATGTTGTATGTTGGTAATTAAATTACAATTAATTTAAAAGAAAATTATTCTTTCACGCAATTTTGGCTTTCTGTGCCAGTTCACTTCTGATTGAAGTGAAAAAAATATTTCGATGTTTCATGTCAAAATTATAAATGACCATGTAGAATCTTCCCTCTTGGATACAATAACAATCAATATCAATGACAGTCTACTAAGGAACACCGAAACTTTACATATTCTTTTCCAAAGAACCAACTTGATGTTTTACATATCTACTTCCAGCTTTACTAATGAAAAAAACTCTTCCCAACCGTTATAATATGGTGTATTATTTAGAAATTCAATAAGGACTGTACTTTGTACAACCTCTTTTCTAAATCCTTTGTAATGAATATGTCTTTAACTGGATTACAAAAGAGCTGGCCAGTTTTGAAAAAGTTTGATTTTTTCTGATATTTTTATTATTTTTTTTACATTAACTCCACACAGGAAGCTCTGAGGAAAATAATTTCCCTTAGGGCCTATGTCATCTTTAAGATGCTGTGAGGAGGGTCTTTTTGAGGAGGGGAAGGAGTGAACGTGGGTCTTGAAGAGACCCATGTTATAGGAAAGAGGAAACACAGAGGCTGGCAAATCGTTCCACAACCGAGCTGTTGAACACAAGAACGAGTCGTAGAAGCGTCCCGTTCTCATGTGACAAATGTCAACTGAGTACATATGTTGGGCGCTCGTTTAGCGTGTTTCCCGACTATGCACCGGTGCCGAGGGGATCAATGATGCTAGCTCCTCGGAGAATCTTCCATTGAAATACCGGTAGAACAAGGATAGCATTCCCACCCGACGCCTGTGCTCTAAAGATTGCAATCCGGTTGTTAAGACGGGAGAATCTATCAAGCGGACGCCCGTTTCGGCACAGCGTCGAGGGTGTTTTTCAGGTACATCGGGGCTCCAGACCGGAGATGGCTGCCAAATTCAACCGTGGGGCGCAATTGCGATTTGTACAGGGTTAGCAGTTGTGTACTATTAAAGTATCTGCTGGCCCTGTACAGTACGCCCAGTTTATAAGAGGCCAACTTAACTCTGGCCTCGATGGAGCCCCCGTACCTGAGCTGTTCACTTAGAGTTACACCTGATTGACCGTTACAAGGCATGTAACAACGTTTTTTGCAAATTCCCTCAATAAAAGGAATGTGTTGTATATATTTCGCGTTATCTACAATTTTTCGACGTTTAGAATAAATTATACTTATCTGTTTTTTTTTTTTCATATTTGAATAAATTTTTCCAAATTTGTAAATATTCGCTTTTATTTCCATAAAATATTTAGTTGGCTGTAAAATGTTAAATATCAGTTTTCATTAGTAAGGTTCTAACATTCGACTACCATAATACGGACATATGCGTAACGTGGTAGTCGAAAGGCATGTAAAAAAAACTGTATAAAAAAATATTATGAATAAAGAAAAAGAAGTAAAGAAATTTAAGGCTGTTTGTTTTAGTATTCCATAACAATTATTGTTGTACACCTTTATCAGACGGTTGGTATTTATTCTTTGTATTTCTTTATATTAAACTCTTGTGTAGCTACCAACATTATAAAAAAAGTGTATTTTCATTTCGTAATAATTATAATGAAATGTTCGCTAAAAACTGCCTTATCATTTTTGAGCCCATTTTAATTTATTTCTCATACCGTTTTGAATATACTTTGAATGTAAAATAATTATAATTAATACATATTGCCTTATTGCCTTACGGCTATTTATACCTGCCAACCCGTTCAGAGTGGGAAAAAGATATTACCAATGTATAGTTATATACATACATTATATATATTACCTACTTCTACAACCCTAGTGACTATATAACAAAAAAATAATATCGATTTTTTTGAAAGGTTAAGAGCACCCTTTAAAGGCAAAAGTCAAATATAGTAAAAAAAACTCAACCGCTACAACCTTTCAATAAGCTTACCTCACGATATAATAGATAAAATAGAAATAAAACATGGAAAAGAATTCCAGCAGAAATCTCAAGTTTTCTGGCCAAAAGAGTTTTAAAAGAGAAAATCATATTCGGTCTCCATAAACGCGTAGGTAATTATTATACGACTAATATTTCGGATGAAATATTAAAATTTCTCCAAAGCTTTTGCAAAGGGAGGAACGCAATGGAAACAGAGCCTGTAAAAGCTCTAAGCGAGTTGGTGTACCGGGTGATCAGCAAATTGAATACATTGTATTTCTAAAATATTTTCATGGAAAGAATACACACGTTAATATGATTTTTCACATAATTTTTTTTGGGTTAACTGTACTTGTTATTTATATTTTACTGTACAATAAAAATGTTTTCATATTGAATTTACATTCAAAATTTCAAGTGTTGTAAAGGTAAATAATAACTTCTTTTTTCAGTTTTATTGGAATAACTTGTATTAACATTTGAAGGTTATATCCATCAATGTAATATATCATTGAAGAAGAAAACAATACTACTAAATCGAAACATAACAGGACACTTTAAAAAAAAAGGTAATGGTCGCAACTGGGAATCGACCCCAAGATCTTTTGTCTTACTGGGAAACAACGTCCTAACTAACTCGCCCATTAGGACCTATTCATTTTAAAACATTTTTGTTGATCTTATATTTATTTATTATTTCTCAATGATTTTATTCCGCCACTCTACCACACAAGCAAGAATTTATTTAAAATGATTTACCTGTACAAATCTGTCACTTTTCATGTCCTGGACTTTAGTTTCTTGGACTCTGTTTTTTATTCTGTTCTTTACGATAGGCGATACCCGACATGCGTTGCAATGTAACTTAAATAATGAAATTGATTCTCCCTGCGTGTCCTTCCCGTTCGTCCCCATTCCCCTTCCACCTTCTCTTCCCCTCCCTCATCTCTTGCCCGCCCGGAGTTCCCCTTTCACCGTCTCACAAACCTCCCCCCCTTGCGCGTTCCCCATCCACCGTCTCCGCCTTCCCCCTCCCTAGTCCCCCCTCCCGTGAACCCTCTACCTTAATTCCCCTCCTCCCATCCCTTATTCCCATCCTCCTCACGTTTTTTTCCATCTACTAAACTCCATAAAATATACCATTTTTTCAAACCACTCGCTTGTGACCTATTAATTTTTTTTGCAAATTTCATAACACTATAGCTCATCAATATAGAAACCTTTGCGGGCATGTTCACAATAACTAACCAAATTTTCTTCTCAATCGGATGAATAGTATATGAAATAATTTCATAACGCCAGAGCTCACTATCTTATAACCATCGCGGGCATGCGCACATCATATTTCCAAAGTTTCATCGCAATCATTAAAGTCGTTCTGAAGTTATGGCGTGACCAAGGGAAACAGGGACGTGACAAGGGATTCATTTTTATATATATAGATAGATAACAACTGCCAAAGAAGAACTATGTGAATGAAATATCGATGTTTTCGCTTATCTCGTATTAAATGGATGTTTTCAGCACCCTGTAGGCTAAGCTCTCTCCTCCCTTCGTAAGGAAAATTTATGGATTGAAGTTGGGGGGTGCTCCCGCCCTGTTCTCTTCGGCATTATGATATAGGTACACACTGTACTTGGGAAGGAACCAGGATTGTTGTAGAAGGAAAGGATCTTATGAGTATTTATGGTAATCGGACGAGGTAAACTTTTCTCGCCTCACCCGATAAACTTTTCACGATCGATGTTATTGAAAACGGTGGGCGCCGGTTATTAGAATCACGGGTGTCTTCGAAAAAGTATTATGCAATATCACATGATAGTGAAAATACTAAAAGGTCCTGGTTTGTGTCATAATATTATAAAATGTTGATTACCCTGAAAAAAAAATAACTACCGCTTGTCCTGTGAGTTTTCAAGTGGCAGTTGAGAGTATTTCAAATTAAAATGTTTTGTTATGATAGATATCATTGAATAAATATTCAATGATATCTATAATCCTATTCTATAAGTTTTTAAAGGATATGAACTGTCCTCAACGCGTTAATAACTCAGGTACGGGGCATACGTTATTCCTATGTCTACCTACGTTAATTTTTTTTTGAATATTTAATATTAAAGATTTATTGAAGACTTGCAAACATTTATTTATTGTTGTTATACGCCCACAGGGGCTTTTGTCGTGAAAACAAGCTTGTGTGTCCAAGCGGTTAAGACCTAGAACATCTGGGAATATATACATACCTAGATGCAACACAACAGCTTTAGAGTTTTAGTGCTTTGAAAAATGTACAGAAATAGAAAAATCAGAAACGAGATTGATAAAATTTAGTTCGAGTTGAATCATGCAATAATGCATAATGATAGCAGCCAATATATATATTTTTTTAAATATGCGTTAAGAAAATGAAGATAATGTTGGTAGTTCTCAGTCACAGTTAAATATGACCGAATCGGAAAAGGATACATTAGCGCAGTTGGTAGAGCACCAGGCCGGAAAGCCCAAGGTCCTGGGTTCGAGTCCCAGATGTATCCGTATCTTTTTCTGTTTCAGATTTTCGATTGAGTTTCGCTAATATTATCTTAATTAAGAAAATAATTTCCCCCAGGGCACATGACATCCTTTTAAGGAAAGAAGGGAGAGAATATTCTGGAAAAGAAAAGTTTTGAGATGTATCTAAATCCATCCCTCCCACTGCACGGAGAAAAATGTTATTGTAATATAAAATTACTTTATTAGTAAAAATGGTTAAAAACGGGACTGAAGTTCTTACGACCAAATTAACAGGGTTTCAATGTTTATTGGCGGGAACATGTAAGAATAATTTTTTGCTATACGTAATTTCGTGAAAAACACTGAAACATTGAAACACTGTTAATTTATTCATAAGAACTTCAGTCCCGCTTTTAACCGTTTTTAAGAATAAGATGATCGTATTTTAGAATAACATTTTTCTCCGTGTGGGGTGCAAGGCAACGGATTGAGAAAGTCCGGCTGGAGAGGTCTAAGGGTCTCCTTCAACTGAACCCGGCTACCCCTGCTAAGTCTCCATGAGTAGCGAACTATTTGGTGTGACCTATGGCAGCGGTGTTAGTTATCCAATGAATGGTTCCCGGCGTGGTGTTACCCGTATCCGCCTCCAGAAGAAGAAGGCACCAAATACAAAAATATTGGGTTGCGATCGGAACTCGAACTCTCCTATCCGGAGTTTCTGTGAAACCTTTTAAGATTCCGTCCTTTACAGATGATATCAATTTATCAGGTAATTCTTTGAAACTTATTAATATTTTCGAAAATTATTTTAATACTTCCGATATCGGCAGCCATCTATGAATTTTGTGAGCAAAGCTAGAATCTTTTTTCCGTTTCGTATTCTTTGAATGTTATTGATTGATACCTACCTATCATTCTAACCGAGGACTCTTGACGGGAGTTCGTATAGTTAATATCCTTTAAAAATTTAGAATACGATTAATTTCAAAAAGTTTTAAAATCAATAGCATCCGGTTTGAAAATTTCCTGTTTTTTTAAGAAAAACTTTGATAATCATTTATTGTGTTATTACAATCGGATACAAGTTAGTTTTATAACTGCTCCCCCATGCAATTACACCATATTGCAACATTTTCTGTACAAGTTTTAGGATAATAATATTTCTTAATCGTATAAATACATAAGTTCGGTAGTATGTTCCTCTTAGGGGGTTTAATTATCTATAGCGCAAGTTACCATCACAAGATAATAGTTTTTGGTATCTCTGCCAAAAAGATTAAGAAAATTATGCGTAAAGATAATAACTAGTTTTCAGTTCTTATAATTGTTTTGCTCTTTAAAATGTTTTTAATCTTAGAATAAATGTTATTTTGATTAAACTTTATTGTTGTTGTATAACTTCTTCTGAGGTCAGAAAGCTCTATTAAATTTGTATAAAGGCAATTACCCATCAATCCTATCGGTGAGTCGTTAAATAATATGTCAACGGACATAAGTTAAACTAGAACACAAATGCAGGTTATCCGTGTCTGGGAAAGCGATAAGAGGATTCCAATCCTAATATTTGTCGGTGACAGGTGCGTCTACCTACGAATTAGTGAGTTGGGTATAATAGTATATCCATTACAGATCGAACGGCAGGGTTATAAGTTATAAGTTAGAACATTTAGCGCGTAAAGGCTCGATGGAACTGATGTGCTGACGCCTGCAAACGTGTGTCGTCTGCATTTGTCACATCTCCTCCCCTTTCTGCGCCTCCCTGCTCGCACCGGTCCCGTTACAAACTACCTTCTGCCACCCAGTACCACCCAATCCCGCCCACCCCCGGCGAAGCCCCGACCCCGCAGGCTCCCGGACAGGGGTGGACTGACCGGATTCCGGGAATTTACTGGTGACTGCCGTCGGATTGTACCGAAACATTTCGAGGGTTTGAACATGTTGAATGTATTTCGGCTTTTGAAAAGCCTTTTTGTAAGGTTCTTCGAACTTAACAATTAATCCACCCTGACTGGCAGCGCACATGTAGATTGAAAAGAGACCTTGTAAATATTTTTATTTTGAGGCCTTGATGAAGTCTGAATTAATGTAACACCCAGTGGTTTTGTATTTTTGTTAGGGTGAAAAACGTACTCTAAGAATTGATAATAACACATAAAATATAAAATATTTGCCACCTCTGGAACCTCTGTGACAGAGAAGTGGATTCTTATCTCCTAATAGAGGGTTCAAAACCCGATTGGATAAATTACATTTATCTACATTATTTCAGAGTGATTTACCTATACTATCGCCGCGCCCTGGTAAAAAACCACCTTTCAAAACCGAAACTTTTCTTAAAATAGCTTCCGCCGTTTTTAGTGACCAGATCTGAAGAGCCAGGTACTTACTAACTTTTCTCTTTCCTATCTCGTCCTCTTTGTACTGTTTTCTTATTCAAAACAATGTGGGTATCCCACTGATCCCAGACAGTAAGTAATTCTTGTTGTCCATTCAAGTTTCAGAAAACCTGTAAGAAAAGAAGGTAAAAATGTCACATGTAAACATGTCAAAAATATGCCGATATAATCTGTTGCACCTATTGCAAATTTGGAAAAACTTACAGTATGAAAACCTGCGATATGAGGAAGGAGATATGTTGTTGAAGGATGGTAACATCCTGAATTTCTAGTTACTAAATATGACTACGGTTACATTAAAGCTAAACGCCGAAAACCATCTGAAATTTACTAATTATAAAGAAATGCCGGCCCTGAGAAGACAACAGCCCGCAACACCGTATCGCATCTACATACACGATGATTGTTCATGATGCAAAGAACTGTCAATTTTAGTAGGGTTTTTACTTAATATTTTTTTCCCAGCCGACGAAAAAAGACCTCTAAATCTATACGTATCAGCCCGATAGGAAGTAAAAATTGTGAGACGCGTATGACGCCGTTGTATGTTATTGGACATTAACTTTAAATTTAAATGATTCACCACTGAAAATTACATTTCCACGTCTGCCCCACTGTAAGAAACCTTGCCTAAAATGAAAGCAGTAACACGGCATAATACCCCAGAAATAAATAACAATAATACTTTTGGCACTTACAATCTCAAATCATACATGAATAAGGTAATTTCAAGCAACAACGTTTCTCTTCTGAATGGTCGTATTTCGAGGGCGATACAGATAGGGAATGCAAATCTCGCGAGATTGGGGCTCAAGCGAGATCCCGCGAGTTTATGAATAACAATACTGCGAGATCTCGTTTGTTTTTTGCAAATAATCACAATATTTTAATAAATTAGGAAAAAAAAATTTATAAATATTATAATATAAACATTTATTTTCACGAATTTTTCACTAGACTTTTATGCATCAAACATTGTTTGACGTATATGTCTATAATTTTTTAATACATTTCTAAGTAGTAAACTTTGACGCACGTGTCTATCAAATAACAAATGAAAGAAACAACCAGTCTTCTCTTCTAATGTCAAACAAAAATCTTTTAGTAATAAAACAGTTCTTTTATGACAAACAAAACAACGAGAAGTCAAAAAAAATGAAACTCTAAGTTGAGTTGACTATTAAACTGAGATATTATTATCAACTATATATCAACTATATCTACTCAGTAAATCCATTGGATATTACAGATTAATTAACAAAATATACCAATTAATCAGACTATTAGAAATTACAGTTTAATTAACAAAATATACTAATCAAATGAAAGATTTGTTCAGTTCAAATCACAAGCCATTATTACGAATTATTTTGAAAATAGCTCCTTAAGAATAAGACGTTTTTATGCTCGAGTGCAATCTCGTTAAACTCGCGAGATCTCGCCCTTTTTTCATCCGAGATCAATCTCGCTAAAAAAGGCCTAGGTCTCGCGAGAACGAGATTGCATTCCCTAGATATAGAGAGCATCTACCACTTTGGAACGGTTATTATGTGTACGTCACCGTGATTTCAGATCATCCCGTTTTCCCAGCGCGTTGACATCATGTGTAGTGTATACGCACACAGTAAACAGTTTAATATCTAGCTAAGTAACTAATTATTTGAATGTCCGCTCCTGTTTTCGCCGCGCCCAGTTTTCGTGTAGTATGCTAATCAGCGTGACAGATTGTTCAAAGGTTGAACACCATGCCATACATCACTCGGTATTATTCAAGTGTCACATTGTGTTAGGTCCCACTGGTTGCTGGGTCTAGGCTCTAGGTACTGAGTGTTGTGTGCTGGGTATTCACAGATGTGCCAGATGTGTAGGCTTCTCCTTACGATAAGGGATCTATCTTATACTATCGTGTTTGTCTAATGTTTTATGTAATACATACACTTCATCGACCCATTCATATCATAGTATATATATACGTCGATCTTCCGGTTGATTAGTCAGACATATCCTAAAAATCGAAATTTTAGATGAGTATATAGTAATATATAAAAACGCAAGTGAAGCTCTGCTAACTTTACGTCTCTAAAAAAATCTCCCCATTCCAGTGTACCGATAAATCCACCATCCACTATGAATTTATTAAAAAAATGGTTATTAGCAGGCTAAAATGCATTGAAAATCATAAAAAAAACACCTAAAACATGTATTTTTTAATTATGGTAATTAATATTTTTTTTCACAATTCTGTTGTCATAACATGTTATCATTAAATTTTGAGCATCCATTATTTTTTATTCGTTGTATTTTGTTAAATTTTTTTTGTGTAGTTATCGTTTGGTATCTTGATTTTATCCAGAAAAAGTGTTATTTTCCTTTTTTTATATTTTTAACAAACACTTCACATATGTATCAAAAATTTTTTTTTTTCATTCTTTGAACTACAGTTATGGAATAAAAATTATGTTTGTTACTAAATATAAATTATGGAGCCTTCGTTTTATTTTTTCCCGAATCACGAAATCTATTTTTTTTCAAAACTTCCGGCCATTTTACCGAGCTAATAGTGCACACCAATTTCATTTATTTTTACGTTTTCGAATAGCTACAGATCATATGCAACTTTTGAGACCCCGGGCGTTTAAAAATAAGGCAATTTTTCTTTCTCACTATGTAGAGCGAATCCTCAGTTCCGACTGTTGTCATTTTTACTTTCCGTCTCTTGTTCTATTTCATGTTTCGTTTACATATGTTTAGTATCTTCTTCTTCGAATTTAAGGTCACTGCTTAGACACGGGATCTATAATAAGTATTTCTATAAACTTCTTTAATCTTCCCAAAATTCTTATTATCCTGACGAAGAAATCATCGGTTTCGAAACATGTCGAAAATTGTAATAATATAGTGGCCTAGTACACTAAGTTATTTGTTTAATTTAATGCTACAAACATTCGTGTTTGTCTAATGTTTAATGCCTCTCCTACTCTTCAACAGCCCTCTCTTATTTAAGCCTATTTTATAACAACTAATCTGAACAATGGTTACGAAACAACTCGTAAGTAGTTTCAAAACAACCCTCAAAGAATATTACTTGTTAATCCATTTTGTTAGTTTGTCCCCTAAAAGAAGTTTTTTCAACTTGGTCACGATATTTTCCATGGATGACTTATGAGATTTCCTAGTTCTTTTTATGTTACTACATTTTGTGCTGCAAATCACCTCCTCTCAATTCTTAGAATATTTTTTGATCACTTTTTTTTTAAATACTGAAACATGTTAACGGCCGGCGTGGTCGAGGGACAAGACTCTCGACTCCCACTCCGAACCCGGCATGTGCAAATAAATTTTATTTGATTAATTTGTGTTATTTCATAATTAATTAATAAAAAATAATATATAGTATATTTGCGGCATGTTCCAGAGTGGAAGATACTCGCAGTATCGCCATGGTGTAAGACCACGAAGACCACCATTCAGAATTTAAACGTTGCTTAAAATGGCTTTAGCCGTGTTTAGTGACCAAATCTGAATAGCCAGATTCTTCCACACCTTCCTCTTCCCCATCTCGTCCCCCTCCCCACTACCTTTAGCCTCACAACATACCCCAATTACACCCTCGTGCGGTATTCATATTTAAAAAAAAAAAAAATATTTTACTCTTTTTTTCTCACATTAAGATTTTATAAATTTACCAAATTTTAGAAAACCAAAATCGAAACAGACAACTTAATTCAGCGTCTATGTAAAAATATTTCCCTATTTGTGGGGTAAGTGAAGTCATTTATAAATATTTCGCGCTTAAAACAGGTTTCCGGTGAAAAAGATGATTTGTTTTTCTCCCTTGAAGTGATGTTGGAATAGATTGATCGATTCGGGTCCTGTGTACACCGTTCACCCCACCGTACTCTGTACACAAGGTGAAAGCCAGTACGTGGGAGTTTGGGTTACTGATAGATCTTGGTTGGGTTTATATTTTCAATTCGTAATACGAAATTTGATCTCGATCACAAGTGTTTGACAAACGGTAAATAAGAAATTGGATAAACTTATTATTAAATGTAAGATTGCAATAAATAAAATGTAGATTCAGGGTTCGTAAAATTCTTTTAAAGAGAAATGCTTTGCAAGTTAACAAGAATCGCTCCTATCTAATTTTATTATATTTTTTTCATTTGTTCCACACAGGAGACCCTGAAGAAAATAATCCTCCTCAGGGCCTTTTTAATGGTCATCTTTGGGAATGCTGTATGGATGTTTTCTTTTAGGAAAATCAAGTTCTGGGAAGGAAAAAGGTATGAGGGGTGGGTAAGGAACTAGGGGCCAGTGTCTCCAGGATTTACGGACGTATGAATCCCTCCCTCCCAATGTTATTCAAGGCGATGTTCCGAGAGAGTCCTCTTGGAGAGGTCAAAACTAAGAGTATTGATATTAGAGAGACGGCATGTGAAGTGTGCCCGCGCGCTCCAAGTGTGTCTTTTCGAGAATTCTACCCACACGGTTGACATTGGCGATCACCATGTAAAATGGCTGCTGTCGGAACGTATTAAACGACCAAAAACCAGCAGCCAATGTAAGCCGTGTGGGTAAAATTCTCGAAAAGGCACACTTGGAGCGCGCGGGCACACTTCACATGCCGTCTCTCTAATATCTATACTCTTAGGGTCAAAAGGTCTCACAAGCCAAGACCTGGACAAACCTTGGCCCATGAACACATGCACCCCTGCCAAGGTGACCTACAGCAGAGGTGTTTTTTATCCAATAAATGGTTCCGGAGCGGAGGTATCCCAAATTAATTATTTTAGAATCGAGCAGTAGATACATAAATAGAATGAGTGGTAAACAAATTTTAAGTTTTAGAATACTTCCCCAATATTATGGTAATGTATGGTTGCTAAGTAGTCCAGATATCGTTATGCGTAGCGTAGCGTACATAATATGTCGACCCTGCATGTATCTACCTTTATGCGTAGCGTAGCGTACGTACGTCGACCCAGTATATACTTACCTTTACACATTACTCGTCTGAATTGTAACACGATCTGAGCTTTTTCCTTCCGACATTCTCTATCCCAATTTTTCAACCTTTCAACTTGGGATTTATCTATGCACATATTACCGAGAATCGAGTGTCTAGAGTCAACTAAGGCCCCTGTCACATAAAATAATAAACCCACGGCTCGAAGAAAATTGCTGACAAATCAATCGGCGCTTGAAATCTGAAACCCTCTAAGCTAATATTTTGAATGCGTATAATGGTAGTCGTTTATCAAAATTGAGATAAAGCAGTTTTTTTTATCCTTAGGCAGCATACATGTTATATTTTAAGTAAGAAATCAGCTTACATTATTATTTATATGCTTGTTATTTGAGCAGATTTTTTTTACATATAAATAGGTAGGTACCTACTTACTGTTCGTTGTGTCGGTATTCTTTAGAAATGGTATCAAGGAAGTAGAAGGGTAGGTAAAGAGACAAGAAAGGGTAAGGTGAGAAAGTACCTACCTGGTTAGTCACTAAACTTGGTTTAAGCCACTTTTCGATTCCGAATGGTGGTCTCTCACTAGAGCGATTCCAATTTTAAAAGGTATCTATTAAAAAATTATAGTCAAATACGTACAAGCTGGGAAGTAACTGAAATAAGATAGGTAAGCAATTAAGCAAATTACATTCTTTGGCATTTATTGTAGCATTTCAATTATTTGGAAACTTTATATCGTTTTATTCATGTCCAGTCCCGCTCGGTAATTCAATCAATGCAAATATCTTTGGTAATGATTGTGGTGAATATTTGCGGCTGACATTGTTCTGCAACGGATCTCTATGGCCGCCATTTTGCCAAGGGCGGGAATTCTCGGGATAGCGCGGGAATAAAATATGCAAAATAAAAAAGGAGAATATAATTGAAAGGATGCTCACATTCCCCGTTAGTGGGGTGTTCAATGTTCAGACCATTTATCTCAGGGCCACTCTAGTTTGCTGTTGAAAAGAAAATGTATTACTTTGATTAAAAAATCGCAGAAACTCCTTTAAAATCATTATGTAATCCATCTACGGGAACTGCATTCTTCATTTAATCACCACTAAATAAATAATATCCTATAAACCCCTATAACCCCTGAAAAGCTTCACCGTTGTGTTTTTTTTAAATTCTATCTTATATTTTGTTATTATGTATGTACCGTTGTGTATCAAAAAAACTTTAACAACCAATAAAAACATTAATTTACAAAAAATATTTTTTTGGTACCATGATATCAAATCAACGCAACACCTCTTTGAAAAGTCTTGAAAAGCAATATTTTTTTTTAAAAAATATTGTTAACCTAACCCAAAGTAATCTATTTAACCAATTTATGTATATATATATATATATATATATATATATTTCATCACTTTTAATGACTTTTTAAAGGAGGTTGAGTTGAATTTGAGTTATCTATTCTGAGTTTTACGTTGCGCTGGTTCAATAAATTTCCGTTCATTGCGGGTGCGATCAAAACAACAATATTGAATTTCCTAAATGCAGGGCAAGGAAAGGAAAAGGTGAGGGAAACCACAAACTTCCCTGTTCCGTAATATCTGTTCCTTTCAAAGCTTTTTCTGATGGTCCACAGCTGGTCACAGCGCTCACATTAAATTATTGTCTTTTAGTACATATACAAATCCACGAGGATGACCGATTTGCAGGTTATTCGAATATTGGGCGGTGATTTCCACGGTTTTCCAGCGGTGCATTGGTTTTTCTTTCGAACATTCAAACCTTACGTGGTGCTCGACAAATACAAGGGAACTAAGGCGATCCGCTCACTGAGGCAACTCAAAACTGTCAACTGGCAATCTTTGTATGACAATGTGATAGCCCGCACTACTTCACAATCACTCACAGACCCGTTGTCAATTGTAACGCAAGCAGTGACTCGCGACTCGCACTGCTAATTGCCGTGGGCGGCCGTTGCTATATAGTTGCCATCTGCCAGCTGATTGTTCTTCGTCTATGGTTAAACAAGCTTTTTTTAACAATCAATACATATAAACCAGCCGGTTTTAGTTGGGTTTCAATTGCCTCATCAGCGTTATTTGGTTTCAGGAGTTTTTGGAATTGAAATTGGAACAAAAAAGAATATTTCAGGCAATTCAACTACAATTATTATAAGACCAATTAATTTATGTGTAGGCACCAAACCGGCTCAAACAATCAATGACCGTTGTTTTAACAACATCACAGCTTGACATATGATTAACGCCGTTCTTCCATGGAGCTACGTTCAAGCGACGCGATCCCCGCTCGTCTGTATTTTTCATACTATTATTAGTGTTTGAAAACGCCGCTAGGCGCTACACTAGCAAAATAGTATGACAGGTAGCAGTAGCGTCGCTTGTAAGTAGCTACGTGGAAGAACGGCGTTACTTTGCGATTGATGACGTCACCACTGCTGATTTTGGGGATACAAAAATTCAAATGTAACATTGCCATCTAATTCCCCGTTAAATGCAGATTCTATGCCCGTTTCAAATTACATCAATTATCGAACAACGATGAGGAAGCTGAAATTAACCGTTGAAAGAAATTGGTCAGTTGATGACAACATTACTTTTGAATTTCTGTGAACATCCCAACAATTTGGTCCCTAGTATGTAGGATCATTAAAAAGTGAGAGATTCTGAACCTTCATTTTAGCTTTAAAAATGAATCTTAGTTTTAAAAATGAATCTCTTTAAATCTGAATCTTCATTTTAGCTTTAAAAATGGGTTAATATTGCGTGAAATTATATTAGTACGCGCTCAAAGGAGTGAAAATAATAGGGGTCATAAACGAAATGCACGTCAGCATTTGACACTGGAAAAATAATAAATCCCAGAGATTCATGGGTCATTAATCAGCGGGTTAGCGGAATTCTGATTTGATTAAAATCCAACCGAGTGTGCATACAATTATTGTTGTCAAACTCAACCTCCATTACTAGCAACAGTGTTGGACTGGTATAATTACTGTCGTTGAGGCTAAAATGTAATTATGCAGTGTTGCATTCAAGTACAATGTACATTGTACAATTCGTGGAATTTATACAGAATGCTCCGCATGCTATATTAGAGGTTTACTGGTGGGTATTATTACATTTTTAGATTGCCTGTTTTTCAGTAAAAATTTAAACTAAACTAAGTTTACCTACTGAAATAAAGAATGTTCGATAATTTTTTTAATTTTATTGTTTCTTTGCATGGTATTTTTGTTTACATATCAATTGTGCTCACTGTGTGCTGGGGTAGATAATTTAATAAAAATAACGAAAAATAAAATATTGAAAGAATAACAAAATAATGGGTACCTACTAAGTTGTAGGAAACTAATACATTATATTGGAGTAAATATGTAGGGCGCCATTTGTAGATATTTCATTTTAAATAATATATTTATGCATTGAAAAAGAAGATAACACTAATAAAAATAAAATAAAATATGATAATGAAAAAGACAGAAAAATAAAAGATCGGTCAAAACTGGGACTCGAACCCAGACCTCTCGTTTAACCGGGACGTGCGCTTTTTCCAATTCATTATAAATTTATAAATAAATTGTAAAAAGTTATAATAAGAGAGTATTTCTTATAAGAATTGAATATATTATGCTATTAATTAAATATGCATTTTTTTTAAAAAAAGGACAAAGATGAAAAAAAAATACAATACTCAGAAGCAGTGGCGGTTAGTGACTTTTGATAAATTGCAGAAATGGAAATAAAATACGTTTTTAATTATATTGCTCATGTTAAAATAGTTATATTTAAAAAAAAATACAATTTTCGTATAGGTAATATTTTTCTTCCGCACCTAACTGAAAGAATAACTAAAATAACATCAATATAGTCGAATTTTTCAACTAAAGCACCCTAGCTAACTTAAGTCACGAGTCGCTACTGCTAAAAAGATGCAATGATAATCTAATATCACATGAATTGCTAAAATACGTGTTCTTATATCTATTGTTTTCCATTTAAGGATTTAGTTTGCTCAGACCCTGGAAGAGTAGCACTGTATGCATAAATTCGTGCGTTTTAATGTGGATTCCATCAACCAATGTCTTTTTTTTTTCCGCTTTCCGGGCGGCCACCTTTAATAATTTGATCGAGGAACTCCTATTCACACCATTTGTTTTTCCGCATTATAAATACTAATTTTTCTTTTTTTTTCGTTAAAGGTATCATTTTTTTTAGCACACTATTACATTACATTATATCGGGGAAATACTCGCATTATTTTTGCAAAATGTCTAGAGGACCAATAAAAAATATATTATATATATATTGAAATGTGATGTGGATAGTTTGTGACTGTATTTTCCTCTGGGTCTTTAAGAACATTAAAATTCCAAAGGAATTAATTAAACAGAATACACATTTAGGTACATCCTGAGAAGGGGTGTAAGAAGGCGGGAGGGGGGGGGGGGGAGAGAATGTGCCGTGAAAGTGGGCGTCGGAGGGTTCTAAATATAAACAAACTTATGCAAATTTGGATAAGATGGGTCAAATGGCGTAGGATTAAATAGAGTGCAACTAAAACCAAAGGAAACATTATTTTCTAAAAATAGAAAGATAGACAAAGTAAACATTTTCCGAACGCTTTGTGATGGCTAAAATTAATACTTCTTCTAAATTATTAATTATTAGCGTGAATAATCATGGAAATCAAATCTTGACAAATCATTTTTTGATAATATTTTATATTACAAGTAGGTAGGTAGGTACTTTATCGCTTGTCTGAATTCTTCACACAATCAGTTACAATTTAAAAAAATAATACTTAAATTCACAACTATCTAGACTCTCTTTGAACAAATTCTCAACATCGTCCATTTGTCGCATGCGGATAGGGCATTGCTGCCACAATGTTCACTTGACAAAAATACATGTTAAGAATTCTGCCATGTGTGAATGTCGTCTTGATGTAGAGGACCTCAATCATATTTTTTCAGTTGCCCTATAAACAATTCATATAAAATTCATTCCTGACCTAATCAGTACGGGTATATCCCCCCCCCCCTACAGCATAGCATGCCTGTTGTCTTCTGTGGATAAACGTGTATATAAAGTCATATCTAGTTTCCTTAGTGTAATCGTAATTGTACAAACTCATGTTTTCATCTTACATTAGAATGTTTTGTTTCGGGTATTATGTAGAATGTTTTGTTTATCTTTTATGTATAATAAATTATATTAAGTAGTTTATTAATTCCCTATTGCTTTAACTTGTACACATGTAAATAAACAATCACAATCACCTTGGATTGTAAGTGTTTAGCTTATTCTTTGTATTATTATTATATAATGTAGATACTCCTGTCTATTACTGATATTACTCTCAAATTTGTATATATTTAGCCAAAATTACACTTACAATCATTACATACAAACTCATTCACTTGACACAGGCTAGAAAACTCCCTTAGGGTGAAATGCCATAGAAAAAAAAGAGTTAATTTGTCTACGCACCACCGAAATTAGCATTTTGGATTGAAGGTTCTGGGATATTTTATTTTCAACGAAAACCAATGCTCTCCTGACATCATCTCGGAACGCTTTATACACTGCTGATTTGAAAATACCAAAAGGTCAGAAGTCATACGTCGTCGGAATAATAATTTGTCCACGTGATGAGTCACGTGAGTTGACTAGGAAAGTCCTACATGGTAAAGTTTCCCAGCAATGACGTCGAGGCCTTTCGGTCGGATAAAGGGAACAATACTTGTAATTAACGCCGGTGTTTGATTTTGCGGTTTCCCCTCCGGATTTCATAATCTCAAAGTAATACTAGAGATTTATATTTTTTAAAAAGAGAGAATAATTGTTTAGTTTTTTCATTTTTGAAAGATTTCATGATTATATTATCTATCTGACTGCGGGTAGCGAAATCCTGTTTTAAATCGACCGTTTTGCATTTCCTCTGTCTGTAAATTTGGTTTTTCCCTCCGTTTCCGTTTTAGAAAAACTGCTGCATCCCTATTAATTATTCAAGCAAGCCTTAGGCGCTCCGCCCACTGAGGCAACTGAAAACCAACTAAAACCGGCTGTTTCTCTGTCTTGATTGGTCAAAAAGCTTGGTTAACCATAGAAGAAGAACAATCAGCTGACAGTTGGCAACTATCAATGGCCGCCCAGGGCAACCAGTAGAGCAAGTCGCAAGTCACCGCTTGCGTTACCATTGACAACGGGGTTTTGTGTGATTGTGTATGTGCGGGCCATCACATTGTCATACAAAGACAGTTGGCAGTTGAGAGTTTTCAGTTGCCTGAGTGGGCGGAGGCGCTTATTCTGGTTCAGATATCGTTTATCTTTCGTTGCTTTTTCTTCATTCAAATGTGAAATCGTCTTGTTTATTTGAATTTTTTTAACTCGCATTTTCCCAAAATTATGGTACCTACCTACCTGCCTGCGGAAAGTTTGAAAAAAGAAATGTCATTGGGTAATAGTTGTTTCTTTAGGCGATCCGCTCACTGAGGCAACTGAAAACTGTCAACAGGCAACTGTCTTTGTAGGACAATGTGATGGCCCGCACACTTCACAATCACTCAAAAACCCGTTGTCAATAGTAATGCAAACAGCATGCAAGCACTGAATAGCGACTCGCATTGCCTAATTGCCGTGGCCGCCCGTTGCTAGTTGCCAGCTCCCAGCTGATTGATCTTCGTATATGGTTAAACAAGCTTTTTGACCAATCAAGACATAGACACCAGCCAGTTTTAGTTTGGTTTCAGTTGCATCGTCCGTGGAGCGCCTTAGCGCCTCCGCCCACTCAGGCAACTGAAAACTCTCAACTGCCAACTGTCTTTGTATGACAATGTGATGGCCCGCACATACACAATCACACAAAACCCCGTTGTCAATGGTAACGCAAGCGGTGACTTGCGACTTGCTCTACTGGTTGCCCTGGGCGGCCATTGATAGTTGCCAACTGTCAGCTGATTGTTCTTCTTCTATGGTTAACCAAGCTTTTTGACCAATCAAGACAGAGAAACAGCCGGTTTTAGTTGATTTTCAGTTGCCTCAGTGGGCGGAGCGCCTTAGACAAATTTTATAATTCCTTATTTGAAATAAGAAACATTAAAAAGTATATGGTTTAATGAATTAGGTAGGTATTTAAGTAGGTACCTTCTTACAAATTTTAGGATTTTAGAAGAAATTTTGGATTTGACTTATTAAATAACAGAAAACAAAACATATTTTTTTTACCTGTGGTCCATGTTCACGGAACTACTAGTTTATGTCTGATCATAATTACATATTCCTCAGAATTTGTTTTTACCTTAGTTATTTTTCATTTTGTTTTCTTCTGTTTTTCGGATTACCGAATACAAACAAAAGTTATAACCATAAGAAAAACTTAAACTTTTTAGTAATGGTTTAGTTTATAGTAGATACAACAAAACCATTGGTATTTAACACAATGCCTACAACATTTTACAATGTGAAGAATTCAATATAGTGTTCGAAGTCGCATCGTTATTTCTTTATTTTTATTTATAACTAGCTGACCCGGCAAACTTCGTACCGCCTCAGAATCAATAAATGTTGTGTTTAATTTATTAACTGAAATAAATTGAGTTTTTATTGAGTTAAAATAAATACTCTAAGTTAAAAAAAATTGAGCTTCTGACTAAGCACGAAATGTTCGGAACTCTACACCATTGACAGTTCGAATTGATTCAAATTATGTCGACCAACGCACATTATTTGAAAAGCGTTCCATACAAAATATACGAAAAAATTAATTTTCATCATAATTATTTTTTCCGTGACTTTTTCCGATATTTTAATAGTTATTCTGTTAATCGGGATGGAGACAAATTTAACAAATCAAAGATCATAAAAATCGGTTCATCCGTTCTTGAGTTATAAATGGTCTAACTAACCCGACTTTGTTTTATTTATTAAAATGTATATTATAGATTGACCTAATCACATGGCGTAATTTACGTTTACAAACAAATTTAACAATAATATGTTTTAGTGATCTAACCTAAATTGACTCTTGAAACCTTTAACGTCAATTTTGAAAATATCAAGAGACCTAGAGATATCATCTAGCAGCGCCATACCTCTTGTCATGATATGCTGGGCCAGAACGTCCATTCTGCCACGTTAAGTTCAGAGCAAGTCGTGGTATTGACTCTGGCGGTAGTTGTTCGGTTCATCAAAAACAGAAGCGTATTCTAGTTTTGTTCATATAATAATGTAGTTGAACATCGATCTCATTGCTTTGGGCTTTGAAAATTGGTTCTTATTACAAATTCAACAAGTTTGTAAAACGATGATGCCAACTCCACTATATGATCTGAAAAGGTAAGTTTGGGATCAAATGTGACCCCGAGGTCATTTAATGATTTACTGAAGACTCTGCATTCGTTTTCTGGTGGACACGTTATGCAGTATTCACAAACCATCAGAAATTTTAATTTTCTACTATTAATTTTCAAAAAACATATCTGAATACTAATAAATTCGATCTACGTTGCACAGTTTGTTACGCTGTGTTAGTCAACAAGTCAAAATTGTTCACCTTTTTTCTTTTCAACAGCGATGGTTTCTTGTATAGGTACTATCTACTTGATATGTTGGAAACATGCGATCATTGAATTATGATTGTACGAGTTTTACAGTTGCTGCTAAATCTGTAATAACTGTTATTAAATATTTATTTGATTTTTAACTTAATGAGTGAAAACTCAAATTGTAATGTTTTAATTGATGAAGACAATATTTAGCGAAACTCAATCGAAAATGTAAAACAGAAAAATCAGAATAAGATACGCTCACACCTGGGACTCGAAGCCAGGACCTTTGGCATCCGGGCCGCAACTCTATCAATTGAGCTAATGTGTCTGTTTAATCTTGAAATAATTTTAGGATTTAATTCCCTTGTTTCCATGTTCCATCTCTTCTCCTTTGTCTTCCTTCATTTCTATAGAAGTTCCTACTTGCGAAATAGCAAAGAAGAAGAAGATGTTTTGATGGACTACCCACCGCGCTGCACAGTATAGTTGTCACTCGTATCTTTGAAAAGAAGTAGAAACTCGTTCGCGCTCCATGCAACACAGTAATATCAAATTTAACTTGCAAGAAATATCATTATTTAAAAAAAAAAAAAATGTAATCGTCGTCGACATAATAAACTGTGCTGTGTGCCATCATTTCGTGACATTGGAGCTGGGATCCTCACAAAAAGGTAGGAACTTCGATTCCCTTGCTACAAAATTCATTTATACCTTCTCCATTTTTTTATTTATTTTTTATTTTTTTTTATTCTTCATTTGAACACCCGCTAAACTGCCAAAGCAGTTTGTCAGCAGGTCAATTTAACAATAATTATAATATAATGATTAAGTACATATATTACAAGAAACCATAATTTGCAAAATAAGTACAGAAGAATAACTTATGATATAATAACAATACAAAGGCACATGGAAAAACATAAAGAGGAATAACTTTTAAGTAACTACAAAATAACGGCATAAAATATTCAGAGAGACAGTTTTAACACAGGCAGATTACTCATATTTATATTTATACATAAGATAAGATTACAAAAAACTATCAATATAAAAAATCTTGATCTATTAACCATTTTTTAATTTTGGTTTTTAGTTTGGTGGTGCATTGATCTTTTATGTGCATTGGAATCTTATTAAATATGGTAGGCACAAGATAAGAAAAAGTCCGTTGTCCGTATTTATTTGTAATTTTCGGAATGGACATACCCTCATTTTTACTAAATCTTGTGCCATGTGTATGATCTACTTTTTCTTTGTATATTGAATCAGACGTTAGGTTTTGGCATACAATTTTAAACCATAATATTCCTCGAACGGGTAATATATTAACTGACTCATACAATAATTTTGTATCTCTTCTTAGTGCATAAATATTTTTGCTTACCAAAAGCTTGGTCATGGAGTTTTGAATTGATTGAATGTAACCTATATTTGTCTTGCATGAGTTTCCCCAAGATGTTATTCCGTATCTGATTGTAGATTCCGCTAGTGATAAGTAGATTATTTTTAACGTACTTATAGGCATAAAATATTTAATTTTGTAAATTCGCCCCGCAATAGCTCGTAGGCGTTTGCAGATGTTGCTTATGTGAGAATCCCATTTCATATGTGCGTCTACAGTTATCCCTAGATATACATACTTTTGTACTAGTTCAATGGTTCCACATTTACAGGACTGTGAAGAGTTGTGTATACACTCAAATGAATGCGATCTTATTATAGGCGTGATGGTATATTTGGCATGTGGTGATCGTATATGCATTAATTTAGTTTTTTTGGAATTAATTATAAGGCCCGCGTCATGTGACCATTTCTGTAAGGAAAGGAAATCGTACTGCATGAGTTTTATTGCAAAGAGTAATTCATCATGCGAAATGACTAGCGCCGTATCATCAGCATAAACGTAATGTTTAACAAAGGTGAAAATTTTATTCATGAGTGAAACAAATATTATATATAATGTTGGACCGAGAATTGACCTTAATTGACCTTAATTAATTAATCGGTGAGAAATTTACAGTCCACGGGTGTCATCGGACATTCAACAGTGTCCATATCCGATTCGGTTATATTTTACTGTAACTTCGACAGAGAACTACCAACATTATCTTAATTTTCTTAACGCATAGTTTTATTGGCTGCTATCTTTATGTATGATTGCAGGATTCAACTCCAACTAAATGCTATCTAGATAGTTTATTTTTTATTTTTCTTTATTCGTAACATGTTTTTTATATAGTTTTTTACATGCTTTTCGACTACCACACTAGACACACGTCCGTATTATGGTAGTCCGTATTATGGTAGTGTCTTGGATAGTTGGTAGAATTGCGGCCCGGAAAGCCGAAGGTACTTGGTTCGAGTCCCAGATGTGACCGTATCTTTTTCTGATTTGGCTGTTTCAGATTTTCTATTGAGTTATTTTCTTCTATTAAATAAATGAAGTGTCCGTTAAGCCAGGGACATACACAGCGTTAAAAGCGCCGGCGTTATTTGGGTTGGCCTACTTCACCATATCGCTCGCCATACATTTGCGATTGGAATGCATGGCGAGGAATATGCTGAAATAGGCCAAGCCAAATAACGCTAGCGCTTATAACGCCGTGTGTGTCCCTGGCTTTAATGATTGATACTTCTTTCAATGTGTTGGGAAACTTCCAAATTAGATCGAGGTTCTTAGATTACAAGCTGTTTTATTTAAGTTATCGTAAAGTTTGCAGTGAATATTGAATTGGACTAGACATCCTTCCTCTAGAAACGGTCTAAATTATTCTGTCGCTCCGAGCCGCCAGACTGAGATGGAATCTTCCCGACTACCAGATGCCTTCGGCTATCATCAGAACCGTTCTAACATTAGACACAAACGGCGATAGATGATACTGTTCTAAAATAATACTTAACTGACATCTATTGAAGTACCACAAGACTTTATTTAACTAACAATATAACGAAATCTATTTTTTTATTTATTTACATTAGGTCCACACAGGAGGCCTTGAGGAAAATAATTTCCCTCAGGGCCTATGTCATCTTCGGGGATGCTGTGTGGAGGGTATTTTTTAAGGCAAGGAAGGAGATGAAGTTCTGGGAAGGAAAAAGGTATGAGGGTTGGGTAGGAATCTGGGGTTCAGTGTGTCTAGATCATCCGCCGCCAAGACCTAGATGAACCTCACCCCATGAACCCGGGCACCCCTGCTAAGTCACCAAACGTAGCGAACCACTTGGGGTGACCTATGTCAGAGGTGTTGGTTATCCATTAAATGGTTCCCGGGGCTGCGGTACCCATTCCTGCCTCCCAAATTGACTACCTACCGACAACGATAATTGTACAACGTTAATACCAAAAAACCTACCGACACCGATAATTGTACAACGTTAATATAAAAATGAGTTGGTACAGATCTAAACGATTTACGTGAGGGATGAAATCCTCAAAACGATGGCGTGTTAAAGGATGATAAAGGAAAACACTTTAGGGAAACTCCCAAATCAGAAGCGAGCCTTCCAACATGCAAAGCCTGGTTATTTAAGGCTTCGAAACCGGGACATATTTAATTTTGCTCGCTTTAACTACACGAAAAGCTTAAATATCAGATCATCACTGAAATGGATGCATCCCAGGAGGTCTAGCATGGTCGATCGATAAAACCCTATATTGTCCAAATCCGTCATCTATGGTCAGTTATCGATATTTGCGAGCACATTCTACGATTCACATATTCCGACCAACGCGACGCGACGCCGCGACGATTGATAAATTTTAGCGCGGCCTCCATAGTCATCAAAATACACATGTTTTAAAATTATGTCATTCGTTACGCAAAATTATTGGCTTATTTAATGAACGTATTGAACTAACGAAACACTTAGAAATGAAAGAAATCGTTTACGCTTTCTATAGACTTAAATAATGCATATAAGACGCAATCAATTTACTCCGTTCGATGTATGAGAAACGAAAATGGTTGAAATATAAATAAAGACCTTATTAACTAATGAACTCCGGTTTAGCATAAAAAAGTAAATGCGGACTGCCAATGCATATTCAGGTTAGTATTTCAATTGATCATAGCCAAATCTTTAATATTTGTACATATTGGTGTTTGACGTTTCGGATTTTGATTTTGTAGACAGATCCGCCAGTGTTGCCAACCTATATCGATTTCATTTTTATTCTCTGACAACATCGTTTCGACTGTCATAGTGAAATCGTGCTAGGGAAATCAATATAAAATCATCGGAAGTGAAGCCTATCGATCCGATATTGTAAAGTTATAGACTTCCCGTGTTAGAGCTCCAGGGTGGGATTAGGTTTCTTAAAAAAAAATTCCCAGCAATGTTCCAGTCTCAAAATTTTCTTTTTCAGTCCTAAAACATTTATACTCTGCTTTAAGGGGGGAATCTGGTCCAGCCGATCCAAAAAATCGACTTTTTTTGTTTTCTAAAAATCTTCCTGTACATACTGGGAATACATTCCCAAAATCAAGGCATCAAATTTGACCTTGAAATATAGTTAGGAGCACGGCAAGCAGTTAGACGGAGCAATCCGGTTACAAGCGAAAAGTTTAAACGCGTTTTTTTCAAAACTACCCTTTTGTTGGCTGGAATCGCAGCTTATTGAATTTTTATCCAATGTTTCTATGCGGGAGAACCTCGAATTACAAAAAAATATTATTTGACGAAAAAAATATTCGAAAATTAAGGCCGATTCTTTTTTTCCAATTTTAATTTTATTTCCGCCATTTCTGCAATCAACGATGATGTTTTTCAACTGAGGTTCATACGCATGCGACATTCACACCAGGGTGATTTTTTTTTTAAATTTCATGTTACACATAATTTCCAAGGACTCCAGTATTCCAGCCGATTTTTTCCGAACTAAAATAAATACTTCTTTGAAAAAAACGCATTGGTAAAACACTCGGGTGGAACAGACTCCCTCTTTATTTTTTTTCATTGAACAACTATTATAAGCAATAATTATTATCCTGAAACACTCATCCGTATTGAAAACACCTCTCGAGAAAAGAAACATGCCGCCGACGGGACTCGAACCCACGCCCTTTTGATTGCCGGTCAGGGGCTCTATCCATTGAGCTACGGCGGCTTATCTCTTTTTCATTGAAGTTATCCCATTCATCAGTCCACCCCTATTCGCTTCCTACAGATCACACAATGATGATGATGATTTTTAGTGTTTTGTCATCTGGCATTCTTTTCTTATCGTTATTATAGTCTTAGGAAATTTTTTAACCTTACAATGATTTCTTACTGTCAATATGTGAGAAGTTCATTAAAGTTAAATCTGTTGCCTTCTCGTGTTACCTGTTTAGAATCAAGTCTCGAATCTGCTCATTCGTTTAAGCTCATTGTTTAATTGCGATAAATTTTATGTGAGAACCGTTAAAACGGCAAATAGCAATTTAATGTAAATCAATTCGAAGGGACTCCCTTTAAATAACAATCCAAATCAAAGTTGTGCAAATGGGGAATACCTTAGCATCCTAAGTCGAATCAGTATTTCTACTTAGCAAGCGAGCTTTTCTCTATCCCCGACAGATGGGAGATGGGGAGGGCGGAGAAGATAAATTTCCTGAAAAAGATTTCAGAGAGTTGGTGGCCTGGGTAGGCGGTAGGAGGTAGGGGGTAGGGGGTAGGGGGAGGGCTAAATCCCCATGCGAAAGGTTTCGTTTCATTGGTTATAAAAAGAAACAGTAAATTAAGATCTCCCTACGTCTTTACAGTTTGATGACGTAGCAACATGATGTATTATTTATGTTTTCAACTGATGAAAGATTGTCTAGATAAAAAATTCTTATTTATATGTGTATGTATAGTACAAACACTAACATTAATATGTTGATGAATGTATGAATGTATGAATGTATGAATATATGAATGATGAATGTACGAATGTACGAATGTACGAATGTACGAATGTACGAATGTACGAATGTGCGAATGTACGAATGTACGAATGTACGAATGTACGAATGTCCGAATGTACGAATGTACGAATGTACGAATGTACGAATGTACGAATGTACGAATGTACGAATGTACGAATGTACGAATGTACGAATGTACGAATGTACGAATGTACGAATGTACGAATGTACGAATGTACGAATGTACGAATGTACGAATGTACGAATGTACGAATGTACGAATGTACGAATGTACGAATGTACGAATTTACGAATGTACGAATGTACGAATGTATGAATGTATGAATATATGATGATGTATTTTATAGCAAATTCGGAACAACTGTCGAAATAATAAAACAACCGAAATACTTGCGGAACTCAATAGTAACATGCCATTTGACGGTCTCTGTGGTGGAGAGGCACGGCTATTGGCTGGCAATACGAAGGTCGCGGATTCAAATCCCGGCGTGCGAAAGTAAATTTTAATTGATTTAATTGCTTTATTTCATAATTTATTCATTAAAATAATATAAGGTATATTTTTGGCACGTTTGAGAGTGAAAGATACTGAATTGGAGCGTTGCTTGAAATGGATTTAGCCGTGTTTGGTGACCATGTCTGAATAGTCAGGTAACTGCCCCACCTTCTATTCCCCATAGCCTTCCTCATTCCACTACCTTCAGCGTTACAACATACTCCATTTGGGGATGCCATGGTCTCACTGGATCCAGGCGGTTGGGAGCAGTTGGGACTCTCGTGCGGTATTCACTTTTAAAAAAACATGTTAAATTTGGGTAACTTTAAATTAATAAAAAAATAAAATAAATGGGGTCTTATATAATCCTATAACCTTTTTTATTCTGTGTACACAAATATTAGGGACTTCTGAGCAATAAACTAGAATCCTTAGCTTAGCATTGCGAAGACGTATTCATAATTTCGTGATTGTAGACTTTATGATTGTATGGACCATTTAACATTTTTAATAGCATTACTTTATCTCCCCTTAAAACAAAAATCAGACAATAAATTCTAAAGATGGGGGTACAAATATGTACTTCATTTCAGTAGAAGTGAAAGTGAAATTGAAACAGTGGTCTCTTTTGTTTAGACAGGGCGTCAGATTTAAATGAAGACGAGTGAATTCAAATAAAGAATGATACAACCCTAATAAAGCAGCCCTATTCTTCAGGACATCCGCGCCATGGCGGTAATGTACAGCCTTTTAGAAAATAAAATAAAACCCCTCTGAGAGAGTAGAGAATTCGAAATGAAGATTTAATACAGTGTTACTGCTAAGTAGAATGGTAAGATTTATTCTAATACCATCGAGTGACAACACTGACCCAGATTTTAAGAAATAAAAAGCCTTTACAGGTGCTTACTTCGTCATTAAAATAGGGTTGCCACCCCCTTCCTTGTTTAAGTGTGCCACACCTTGAGTGTGACTTTCAGAGTTGGCGAAGATATCAAATTGAGTGCAATTCTCGGACAAGTCTTTCAAACAAAACTCAATCAGGTTTACTGAGTGGGCACAAAGGCGTAATTCTAAACCTAGACAATAAAAATCTTAACGACAAGCAATAACAGTATGCGCCACAGGCAATTTCCTTTGACAAAAACAATCTGCGACCAACCTTTGATCATTATTACGATAATTTAACGACACAACGCTGGAAAGTGATGGGAACATAGATAACAAGGGGTATCAATGTCTCCTAACGCAAGAAAAATATTTTCCTAGGATTTAGCGAACACTTACGTCAACATCTCATCATCAAAATTTCAATATATAATATATCAAACTAATGGTTATTTTACACAATGTTTTTTCATACGAAATTTTCGTACTGTGTAAGATGGCGGACGATATTTGTCATTTTTTGTCGTCGGTCATTAACTAACATTCAATAAATATACTGCGTTGAAGTATTGCGTGCTTATTTCTTTAGATGTATTTTATAAAAAACATCATAATATGTGTTTGTAACTGATTTTGAACGTGTCTTGCTGTTTGGTATTGTGAAATTCAAGTGTATTTTTGATGATTTGTTTGATTTGATTTGTTCAAGGTGCTGTCAATTTTTTAAGAAAAGAATTTCTCATAGCGTATAATTTCTTCTCTAATGTCGACGATCTGTGTGAAATCGTATGTAGATATAAAAATAATGACATGAATTTTTGACATATTTTCAATATGAAAACGCCCATAAGGAATTGACCGGTTTGTAGCCAAGTGAACAAATGCGTAGTTTCCACACTTTGCTAGCTAAATCCAACATTTTCCTACTTATAGGGTCTTTCAATAAGGACGCTCGATTTTAAAATGTAAATAAAACAAATTGTGCAAAAGATATCCACTCAACTTTTATTTAATTTGAAAGTATATTTTATGGCAATCAGTATGAAATATAATGTCTTTCAAATATTTTCCGTAGCTTTGCTTGGTGGCACGTATTCAGAAGGTCCAATTTTCAATGACAATGTCGCATAAAACTAGCTGAATTTGTGACTTATTTGCATTTTAAATTTGTGAGATATTTGCGTTTTATTCTATGTCCTTATCAAAATACTCTATATAATGATAGAAATAGGAGGAATAAAGAATATAGTTTTCGTTACGAAAATCACATTTTAGGCAAGAAACTGTTCATTTTAATTTAAAACTATAAACATCTTAGAATCAAACCTAGAATACGATAATCACAATAAAAAAATCTGTTGATTCTTGCAAAATACTATTCCGTGCAAATTTAGAGTTAACAAATCTCAAAGGTACTGTAATATTTTGGGATTCACTCAGAGGTTAGGAAGGAGACTCTTTTAATAATTCACTTTGTTTTTTAGTGAAAAAGTGTAACACTTTTATTGACACCGCAATAATAAAACCAAAGGAATTTAATTTCCTCACATCTGATTTGTGTTTCTTTCTAGGTAGTTTCATGCAAAGAGACTTATAATGAATTTTACAAAGAATATATTAACTTCAGTTCTGTTGAGAGGAGTAAAACTTACTGGCCTGCCATCTATCTTAATAATCACAAACTATTTATTCTAAATCTTATGCTAAATTCTAACCTAGATCTAAACCAAATTTCATTTTGTTTAGATCTAGGTTTTGTTTGAATCTTCACTTAATTTCTGACAGGTACTGTACCCAAAGACAGCTAATAGATTCCCAAGGTTTGCAGATCACCGCTCTGGTGCCACTAGTAAATTTTGTGAACTTAAAAAATATGACGGAAGGTTCCATAACGCACCTTTGGGATTTGGGATTCAATTCCGACACGCTCTTAAGAAGTATCGTGTTGTTTAAACGTTGATAAAATTATAAAATAAGTTTGTCTTATTTCACTATATTTTATTAGATATTAGCTGATATCCGGCATGCGTTGCAATGCCACTTAAATAAAGAAATGGTTTCTCCCTGCGTGTCCTTTCCCATTCCTCCAGGTTCCTCTTCCGCCACCCCTTCCCCACCCTCGCCCCCTTCCCCTCCCATGTTCCCCTTTCACCTTCGCCCTCCCCCCCCCCGCTGTCCCAAATAACTCGCGTGAGCCCTATTGCAATTTTTTCTTGCAAATTTCATAACTCCAGAACTCACTAATATAGAAACCTTCACGGCATGTCCACAACAACTCACAAAATTCTTAACGCAATCGGAAGAATAGTATAGGAAATATATCTAAACATATCAAACGTACGAAGTTAAGTTTTCTGAAATTATCCAACTTTCTGCGCAATTTTCTTAATTTTTCTTTCTGTGAGAACCTTCTACAAAGCATTAGAAAACTTAAAAAAAAAGAATAACATAGGTGAATTCGTTCTGAAGTTATGGAGTGACCAAGGGAAACTGGGATTCATTTTTATATATATCTATAGATATTATATTTTAAAAAAATGTGGAAAAGTTTGGAAACCCTGAAACAGGAATTTAAATGTTGAATGGGACATTAAATACATAATGTAAATTATATTGCCTACAGTGATGTAAGGCGTTATGGATGCCTGAAGATTCCTGAAAATTTCAGCCTCCCCATGGACTGCTGCCGCCTGTGATGTAATTTTCAAACTACCATAAATTTCATGGCGGCGTTTTGTGTACGGAACGTCTTACTGCTCCGAGTCTCGGTAAATAAATTACTGCCTATTTGAATTACTTATTCCAGCATAATGCCCTGAGATGAGAATCGGAATTAATTCAGATAAAATTGTATGTCACTCATGCGAGATAGGGTTTTTTGGTCAGCTTATAGGCTCTGAAATAACTATAAATGTATCAAGACAATATCTTTTAGAGTAATCGAATAAGTTTCCGAAGGACACATACAATAATAATGTTTACCAATTTTAAGGTCGTCCTTGAACGTTGTTTAAACATTAGATTGCATATTTATCATCTTAATTCAATATTACAACAATAAAAATTTAATAAATTATTAAAATATCTCAGTATGGTTTCCAAAGAAGGCTGTTTTTAATATTTTTTATAACTTAAAATGCAGCTTTTTACTTTTAAAACGTATACGTTGAAAATATTCGAGTGTTATAAGTTATAAGTTATTTTCGAATCAGATTGCATAAAAAATACGATTGAAAAGTCCAGGATTCAAACTAGGGACTAGGGAAATAGATCCTTCCAAAGATGACATAGGCCTCGAGTAAAATCATTTTCATCAGGGCCAACTGTGTGGAGTTAGCGCCTCCGCCCACTGAGGCAACTGAAAACTCTCAACTGCCAACTGTCTTTGTATGACAATGTGATGGCCCGCACACTTCACAATCACACAAAACCCCGTTGTCAATGGTAACGCAAGCGATAACTCGCGACTGTCACTGCTGATTGCTCTGGGCGGCCGTTGCTAGTTGCCAGTTGTCAGCTGATTGTTCTTCGTCTATGGTTAAACAAGCTTTTTGACCAATCAAGACAGAGAAAACAGCCGGTTTTAGTTGGTTTTCAGTTGCCTCGTCACCGCAGCGCCTTAATGTAAAAACCAATATAAGGTCAAATAATTGATTGTAGGTAAATTCACCAAAAAAATACGCACTATTTTTTGTTATGCTCCTATGGATAATGTCACAAAGATAAGTTTGTTCGATACGGTCAAAATATTTAAATTGTGAACAATGTTGTTACCTAAGTAGGTATTTATAATCTTTCAGAAACTTTGACTTAATACTATCTCTAAGGCGCTCCGCCCACTGAGGCAACTGAAAACCAACTAAAACCGGCTGTTTTCTCTGTCTTGATTGGTCAAAAAGCTTGTTTAACCATAGATGAAGAACAATCAGCTGACAGCTCGCAACCTAGCAACGGCCGCCCTGGGTAATCAGCCGTGACAGTCGCAAGATGGTCGCAAGATGGTCGCAAGATGGTCGCAAGTCACCGCTTGCGTTACCATTGACAACGGGGTTTTGTGTGATTGTGTAGTGTGCGGGCCATCACATTGTCATACAAAGACAGTTGGCAGTTGAGAGTTTTCAGTTGCCTGAGTGGGCGGAGGCGCTAACTATTCGAAAACGTAAAAATAAATGAAAATGACCGGATGTTTTGAAAACAATTGATTTCGTGGTTCGGGAAAAAAATAAAATAAAGCGTCCATATTTTATAATTTGTTAAGCAAACTTAATTTTTATTCCATAACTCTAGTACAAAGAACGCAAAACAACTTTTTTTGAAAAATATAAGATGTGTTTGTTAAAAATATAAAAAGGAAAATAACACTTTTTCTGGATAAAATCAAGTTGGGCGTTTTCCAAAAAAGATGTCGGTGACGTAATAGGAATTCCACTTAAGTGAGATGCTGCATTTCGATTAAAAATATACGTAAATTTATTAAAGAAAGAATGAACTTCATGACAAAAAGTATTTAAATAGAAAATGTCAATAAACTTCGAAAATAATTGCAATTTAAGTTTAATACTATTGGTAAGAAATTCTTTTACGTCACTTTTATCATAAAGTTTATAAAGAAAATTAAAAGAAATTCATTATTTCAGATTTTTATTTACGAATTGAAAACACAATCAGTCTCCTAAAAAATATGAATAATCAAGCTTATTGAATTAAATATTAAGTTTTTCAATAAAAATATTCTTTTACGCTACTTTTGGATACTTTGTACTGTATATTTTGCGTTCTAGAAAGACGAATATAAGTTTTTGTTTTACGAATGTTTAATTATAACAAATTTAAAATTAATCATGAACTATATCAATAAAAAAAAGAACAAATTTCTTTGAGATATAATAATTGATCTTAGAAAATAAATCACAGCAATAACAGGACAGTGGCGTAAGGGGAAAAATTTGGTAACGTTTAGGAATTCTAAGGCCTCGGCCAGACTGAGAGGCTTGCCCGGTAGCGACAGCGGGCGCGAAATATCAGTCGTATGTGTACGCACGTTGTGGCTACACTGCTGAAAGCGCGACAAGCGACTGGTATGGGAAGAGTGGAAGATACTCTCAGTATCACCCTGGTGTAAGACCACCATTCAGAATTGAAACGTTGCTTAATAATGACTTTAACCTGTTTAGTGACTAGATCTGAATAGCCAGGTACTTCCCCACCTTCCTCTTCCCCACCTTCCTCTTCCCCATCTCCTTCCTGTCCCCACTTACCTTCAGCCTCAAACGTACCCCAATTGGGGATTCCATAGTCTCACTGGCTCCAGATGGGAGCAGTTAAGACTCATGTGAGGTATTCTCTATAAAAAAGGACGATTTTACGTACTACCGCCACCGTGGAAGGCCCCCCGCGCAAGTACTTTTTCTTCCACTTGTTCTTTTTTCTTTTCTTTTTTTTTTCGTTTCTGTTCTCTCCAACGTCTTCTTTTTTCTATTCTTCTTTGGTTAGCTCTCTGATTATATTTTGATGTTATTTTTGTCTTTGTAACTCTTTTTTCATAAAGGCTTCATATTTTTCAGGGTCGTTTTTAATTTTGTCTCTGTACCTTTTTGATTTTTCTGCAGCTTTCAACGGCATATTTGAACATAAAATTAAAATAAATTATTTATAAAAATGCACAAATAATTAGATAGGTAATAATGGGCTACACGTGCATACCGTGTATAGCCTGAAATAGGTAACTAAGCTGAAAGGGTATTAAAGTACTTGTTAATGTACACAACTTTAATTAGGTACAGGATTAACTAAAACACACAGGAACATAAATCATGCTACATTTTATACTTACTTAATCAAAATTGTATGAACCAGCTGATTTTATACTGAATTTCAGAGTTGCCTCTACAGTAATAGTTGCTCATATTGCTGTCTATATTAGTACTTCGACACCATTTCGACTCTTTCAGAATTAATCTTTAATAATCTTAATTAATAAAAAAAAGAAAAAAAATTATACACATAAAAATCAAATAATTTTTTCTTTTAAGCTATGCTGTTCTTTTTTTTCAATGCTACATATATCACTCAACCCACATATCTACATGTAATAGTTACATTTTGAAGATACATGCAAAATATAAATTTAATTAGAAAATTGTAACACACCCAAATACCCTAAAAGACGGACAGAGTGAACCGACCTTTAGAATTCCATTACGTCACTTTTAAGTTCCATTCACGACACCGTTGCGTAAGAGAAGTGGCGTAATCGCGTCAATATTTTTTCGAAATGTATTTATCAATAAATTATGAAACTTTTGTTTGTTCTAACTAAACATTTCATAAAACAATAAATGAATCAATTTAATACAAAGTAGAGTCTAATACATTCTGGTAAATTACCTGGAGAAATACGGAAGCGTTGGTGGAACACTTTTTTAGTACAGCCGAGAACGACCAATTTTGTTACGATTTCTTGGCAAACTGGCTGTAAAAAACCAAGCATGGCCGCCCTTCATAGACTAAATAGGGTTACTATTTTCGAAAATATTCATCAATTTGGTAATATTTTTATTGGAAGACGTCAATAATGTGGTGGCGTAGGCGGAAATTCCACCATACGCTATTTCGTAGGACAACTCAATATCTGGTATTTAAATTATGTTGCACGATAATTAATCTATATTATGGTTGCAAATCGAAAATATTATCATATACTATTAGTAGAATTAGAAATAAATACTGGGATAACATTAAATAACATTAATTTTTGAACTCTTACTGGTAGTGGTAGGTGTAGGACATACCAGAAACAGTGACCTGTAGTCTTACTTATTTTAAAATAATATCGAAATTTAATAGATTTATTCATTATTTTTAGTCCATAAAGGTATTTATTTGTTATTATATTGGTAAAATATATGGTTGGTCATTAAAACCGACACAACAAAAGTTACTGATCCTGAAAGTGATGGGACACTGACTTTTATCTATGTACACTTTTTTTGAAAAACGCCCAGATACTAAACGATAACTACACCAACATTTTTCAACAAAATAAACGATAAAAAAATAATGGATGCTCTAAAATTTAATGATAAAATGTTATGACGACAGTAATTATTGTGAAATTTTTTTTAATTATCATTATTTAAAAATACACGTTTGAGCTGTTTTTCTGTTTTTCAATGCATTTTAGTGAACTTAAGAACCTTTAGAAAAAAAAAAATTATATGCAGTTCTCATTTTCTTTGTAAGACGCAACTTTTGAGATACCAGGCGTTTCACAATTCAAAAGTTGAAATAATTGACACACCCTATTATATACGCGCCGTTCTGAACCTACTCTTGATATTCGGGAGAAAAATCATTCAAAATGTTCTCGTATAACCCACAAAAAGTTATTTAATTTTTAAATGATGCCGGGAATATTTGTCTAGCCTTACATTCAAATACACACGTAGGCCATTTACGAATAATAAACATTATTTTCAATTTTCGACGGACGTCGTAGTCCAGGGATAAGGCTTTGGACTCCCATTCCGAAGGTCGCGGGTTTGAACCCGGCGTGCGCAAATAAATTCTATTTGATTAATTTGTGTTATTTCGCAATTAATGAAATAAATTAATATATACTATATTTGCGGCACGTTCCAGTGTGGAAGATATTCTCAGTATCGCCCTGGTGTAAGACCACCATTCAGAATTGAAACGTTGCTTGAAATGGCTTTAGCCGTGTTTAGTGACTAGGTCTGAATAGCCTGGTACTTACCCACCTTCCTCCTCCACATCTCCTTCCCTTCCCCATTTACCTCCTCACAACATACTCCAATTGGGGATGCCATAGTCTCACTGGCTCCAGACAGGAGCAGTTGGGACTCTTGTGAGGTATTCACTATAAAAAAAGTACGCATATTAATGAAATAATATGTTTTCCCGTCTTGATATTATTTTCTTGGTTATTTTTTTAAATTGAAGAAAGCTTCAGATATCTGAGGCCCTAGCACGCTTGCTTTATAACGATCGGTAGGATAACTATCGGTAACTTCTAATCGTTCCCTAGCATGACTACAGATAGCCAACGAATAAGTGACAGTTCACAATGACTAAGTGTCCTTAAAATATTCAACATCAACTGTTGTTTGTACTTTAGCGATGTGCAGTTGTCCTAGGAAACGATGAGAAGTTACCGATAGTTATCCTACCGATCGTTATAAAGTAAGCGTGCTAGGGCCTCAGAAGGACTTTTCATTTAAGCCGGCTGCTGGGAGGGATATGATAATATGATTAAAATTTCAGACCCTTTGACGTCCGCGACCTCTAGTCTGCCCTTCCCTAATTACAGTTTTCAATTCCGCTCATGTAATATGACCCATCCTGACCCTACGTCCTAGTGAAGCCCTATTAATCACTTATCTCGTTTTTCTTCCGGCGCGAAAAATACGGTGATTTTTATTTTTTTTTAAATTTTAACGCCTCGTAGGAAGGCCTGAGGGAAAAATCAGGACCTACCTCCACACAAGGGTGTTTATTTTACAGAATTACGTTTTTTATTATTTTTATGATGTGAGATTTAAGAGATGGAGAAAGACACGTAGCAGAGGAACGTGGAGAAGTATCTGGCTAATCAGATCTGAGGCCCTAGGACGCTTGCTCTATAACGATCGATAGGATAACTATCGTTAACTTCTCATCGTTCCCTATGACAACTGCAGATCGCAAACGAATAGGTGACAGTTCACAATGACTAAGTGTCCTTAATATATTCGATATCAACTGTCGTTTGTACGTTTCAGATCTGCAGTTGTCCTAGGGAACGATGAGAAGTTACCGACAATCGGTCGGTAACTTCATATCGAGCGACCGTGCTAGCACACCTGAGGCCCTAGCACGCTTGCTCTATAACGATCGGTAGGATAACTATCGGTAACTTCTCATCGTTCCCTACGACAACTGCAGATCGCAAACGAATAGGTGACAGTTCACACTGACTAAGTGTCCTTAATATATTCGATATCAACTGTCGTTTGTACGTTTCAGATCTGCAGTTGTCCTAGGGAACGATGAGAAGTTACCGACAATCGGTCGGTAACTTCATATCGAGCGACCGTGCTAGCACACCAGAGGCCCCAGCACGCTTGCTCTATAACGATCGGTAGGATAACTATCGGTAACTTCTCATCGTTCCCTACGACAACTGCAGATCGCAAACGAATAGGTGACAGTTCACACTGACTAAGTGTCCTTAATATATTCGATATCAACTGTCGTTTGTACGTTTCAGATCTGCAGTTGTCCTAGGGAACGATGAGAAGTTACCGACAATCGGTCGGTAACTTCATATCGAGCGACCGTGCTAGCACACCTGGTCACTGAAAACGGCTAGTGTTATTTGAAGCAACTAAGCCAAGCGAAATGATCTACCGTCATTTGTCTTTCATTCTGAATCTTTAATCTCTAACAAATTACATCGTGCATTCGCTTTTTTAGTCCCTCTCATAACGTCACTTAAACCTCACATAACTCAACCAACAGAAAGGGGAAAATATTCAAATCCAAGCTCAGTGACAAAATATTAAGCATTTTAGATCGGTCAGTTGCTGAGTAGACACCGCGTCTTGGTCTGACCCAGACCTCGTGTGTTCAATTCTTCAGATGACTAACGCCCATCGTCCTTAACTTACAATTGTTCGATAATTGATCTAATTTTAAACGGGCATAGAATCTGCATTTAACGGGGAATTAGATGGCAATGTTACATTTGAATTTTTGTATCCCCAAAATCAGCAGTGGTGACGTCACCGATCGCAAAGTAACGCCGTTCTTCCACGTAGCTACTTACAAGCGACGCTACCGCTACCTGTCATACTGTTTTGCTAGTGTAGCACCTAGTGGCGTCTTCAAACACTAATATTTGTATGGAAAATACAGACGAGCGGCGATCGCGTCGCTTGAACGTAGCTCCATGGAAGAACGGCGTTAGTCTTCCAGCACGATACAAGAAACATTTTACGCCTACTGTGGTCGTAGTTAGAAATTTTCAAAATATTGTCAGGTTGTTCTTTACCCGGGAATGTTTGTTTTTCTGTAAAAAAATCATGTTTTCGCCCGCACCCACGCTGATAACCAAATACTCTTAGTATAATTTCATCTTAGTGATCTTATTCGATCAATGTGTACAATGTTTACTAGTGGACTCCTTGTCACTATTAACTAGTGTCCGACCGAACTTTCGGTTTCGGTTTCGGTTTCGGCCTAGTTTCGGCAAAAAAATGGGTTTCGGTTTAGTTTCGGTTTCGGCTGCCATCCAGCCGAAACTACGGCCGAAACCGAAACTGAATTCGGGAGGTTTCGTGCTGCGATCGGATATGTTCGGTGCACTGAGCTGCGAGCGACGAAGTGTCATTTTGCTGCGTTAGCACTCATAGTCGTGTCAGGACAGTCAGGACTTGTTGATTTGCATACGTCAAAGGACATCCCGCTCTGATTACTTCAACATTATTGGATCCCAGATTAAAAAAATACATATTTGATTTCTGATGAAGTTGATAATTGTGCGCGGGCGTCGTTAGTGCAACAATGAGCAAAAGCTGTAATTCTGGAGACCCACAGCTATCTTATCTTGTTCATCTAGAATCGCGTTTTCTGAAAGAGGAGAAGGGCTATGGGATGCCCATGATTTTTAATGGAAGAAACTTCTGGTGTGGATAATGGTGATCGCACACAAGTTGAGCAAATTATTCAAGCCTATTTAACAGAGCCAAGGTTACAAGAAACGCGGATATTTATTCTTACTGGAATTCTAGTCCATTTCTGTCTTTGACAAAGGTTGCAGTGAAATTCTTGTCGGCTCCACTGACGGATGTTTCCAGTTAACAACTATTTAGTGCTGCTGGTCAAATTTATTAAAACCGGAGAAAAGATTTCTGTGGCAAAAATGTTGATAAAATTATTGTTTCTCACTTATAATATTAGATTGTTTAATTATGAATACTGATAATAATTAATTCATTAAAATTATTAATGATTGCAGCACATTGGAGCTCTTCACAGTTTTTTTTTAGTTTGAGTTCAATTCTGAATGGTGATCTTACACCAGGGCGATACTGAGAGTATCTTCCACTCTGGAACGTGCCGCAAATATACTATATCATTTTTTTATATTAGATTTTATTTTTAATCAATTAATTGTGAAACAACACAAATTAATCAAATGAAATTTATTTGCGCACGTCGGGTACGAACCCCTGACCTTCGGATTGTAAGTCTAGAGCCTTGCCTCTAGACAACGCCGGCCGTATTATTAATAGTACAGCTATTTGGTTTGAAAAAAAGAGGTTACCTGGAAAGTTTACCGGGAGTTTTGAAAATTGGTAATTTTTGGCTGTTTTCGAATTTAAAATTTGCCAACTCGTATCTTTGCCGGTCGGATAGTAAAATATTTTGGAGAAATATCCGAAAAAAACGTAGTAAAAACTAAAAACGTAGTACAAAATTATTGATATTACAAAAAAAAAATTGTTTGTATGTTAATGGTAGGAAATTTTCTCTAGTTTAATTTTGTACATACCTACCATTTGGGAGGCGGGAATGGGTACCGCCGCCCCGGGAACCATTTATTGGATAACCAACACCTCTGCCATAGGTCACCCCAAGTGGTACGCTACGTTTGGTGACTTAGCAGGGATGCCCGGGTTCATGGGGTTCATTGTCTAGTTCTTGGCGGCGGATGATCTAGACACATTGAACCCCAGATTCCTACCCAACCCTCATACCTATTTCCTTCCCAGAACTTCCTCTCCTTCCTTTTCTTAAAATACCCTCCACACAGCATTCCCAAAGGTGACAGGCCCTGAGGGAAATTATTTTCCTCAGGGCCTCCTGTGTGGGCCTAATGTAAAAAAAAAAAAATATTTTTATCGTAAAATGAGTCGGAAAGGAGATATTTTCAAAAAAATTCTATTAGGTGCCATTTTTCCAATATGGCGGCGCGAGCGGCAAAGATACGATGTGGCAATGTTGAAATTCGAAAAGAGCACATCGAAATCTATAAAATTACCGATTTTCAAAAACTCCCGGAAAACTTTCCAGGTAAAACTACCAAATAATTGGGCTATAAGTATTATTTGTATAAAAAATATTTAGTTGTTGAACTCAGTAGATAGGTAATTTTTATTTTTATTTTATTGAATTTCATTAAAAAGAGTTGCTTACAAAATGACCAAAGTTTAGAAGAAATTATTTTGTTCTTAAGATGTAAGATATTATAAAGTATTTTTTGTTTAGTGTACCTAAACAAATTATAAAAAAAAAAAAAAAAAAACCTATTATTTTATGTTATTCGTAAATAACGTTTAAAAAGAAATAACAGACCTACCATTTCTTATTTTAATATTATTTACCAAAGAGTTCATTTGAAATAAATATACCTAGAATAAGTAGTTATATGTATTTCAAATCAGTATACCTAGAATAAGTAGGTATATTTATTTCAAATCATTATTTCAAAAAGCACAAATAATTTATTTAAAATACCAAGAGACAATTTATGTTATGTTTATTATTAGTTCAAATATCCGAGACGGGATGTTTAATATAAGATTTTAAAATAAAGTCTGACTGATTAAGATTGATTATTTTTTTTCCCATGATAACATGACCTTATATGGAGGTTTCGGTTTCGGTTTCGGTTTCGGCCGAAACTGAGATCAAAACCGAAATTCGGTTTCGGTTTCGGTTTCGGCAGTAAAAAGTAGTTTCGGTCGGACACTACTATTAACTTAATTAAAAACTCCATGTGAGTGTACAGAAAGTTGTGCAAAATAATGCACAGGGTGGAGAGAAGATAAGAAGATTGTAACGAAGAGAAGTGTAGAGAAGGGTTTAGAGTAGGTTGAGTGTGGGGTAAATTGAGCCCTTTAAGCGCAAGCGATTGTGATATAAAACTGAAGTGTCACCAACAGAAATTAGTTGTGATAACTTGGCTCCGCCGGAGCCGTTACTTTTCCGCTATGTTCCGGAGTTTTCTTTATAACTCTTTGGGTTCCTTGCGTGTACAAAGTATCGTTTTAACAACGGTAAAGTAAAATATTTTCAGAATAAATTGGAGTGTTAAAAAATGCAAGTATTTTATTATAAATACACCTTTCAAACGAATAGGTTCATAATGCATTTCTCAATTTCACATGAAAACTTCACATAAAAGCACACGGAGAAAAATGTTATTCTAAAATACGATCATTTTATTCGTAAAAATGGTTAAAAATGGGACTGAAGTTCTTACGAACAAATTAACAGTGTTTCAATGTTTATTGGCGGGAAAATGTAAGAATAATTTGTTGGTATACGTACGAAATTACGTATACCAACAATTTATGTGAAATTATTGAAACCCTGTTAATTTGTTCGTAAGAACTTCAGTCCCGTTTTTAACCGTGTTTACCAATAAAATGATCGTATTTTAGAATAACATTTCTCTCCGTGCAGTCAAATGCTTGCAGAATTTTTTTTTTACATCAGCTCCATACAGAAGGCCACTAGGAAAATAATTCCCCTCATTGCCTATGTAGATGCTGTCTGGAGGTTTTTTTTTCATATATAATTATTTTTATTTTTCATATAAATGACGACCGTCCGTGGTCGAGTGGTAACAACACTTGACTCCCAATCGGAAGGTTGCGGGTTCGAACCCGGCGTGCGCAAATAAATTTTATTTGATTAATTTGTGTTATTTCACAATTAATTAATAAAAATAATATATACAACATTTTGCGGCACGTTCCAGAGTGGAAGATACTGTCAGTATCGCCCTGGTGTAAGACCACCATTCAGAATTGAGACGTTGCTTAATAATGGCTTTAGCCGTGTTTAGTGACTAGATCTGAATAGCCAGGTACTTTCCTACCCTCCTCTTCCCCATCTCCTTCCCTTCCCCACTTTCCTTCAGCCTCACAACATACCCCAATTGGGGATGCCATAGTCTCACTGGCTCCAGACGGGAGCAGTTGGGACTCTTGTGAGGTATTCTCTATAAAAAAAAAAAAAAAAAAATTGTGATTTAATAATATGTTACAATAAAATATATAAATTTGTTTTAGACCACTTTAATTTTAATCACACTCTACCTGTTTCATTGTGATTAAAATTAAAGTGGTCTAAAACAAATTTATATATTTTATTGTAAATTATGGCGAGCCACAAAGTTAATGCTTATTACGAACATGTAATAATATGTTATTTAAATTTTGAAATAAATTAAATGGCGTTCGACGAAGTTATCGCCTTACGAATAAAGGTGATTTAAATTTTACACGTAAGGCCTAATATCAATAAATTAACATTTTAACGTGAAATGTCCAGCGATGTGTCCACCACTTTCTTAATCGAAAAAAAGAAAATTTTGTCAATTTTCCTTGAAATATGAGTTGAATAGAATTTGTACATTTTGGTTCTGACAGTTCCTAAGAAATGGCTACCCTCAGAATTTTCAGTCACACCAAAAAATCGGTATTAATATTTGAAGTAAACACTGAGTTAGGATGAAATAATATCCATATTTTTATTAGAAAAACTCTCTTTTTAACTTTTTGAAGGTTATTCCCACCAATGTAATATATCATTGAAGAAGAAGATAACAATAATAATCTATTTTTTTTAAATATGAAAATAAACAAGACACAGAAAAATAATAAAAGATAACGGTCGCAACTGGGACTCGAACCCAGAACCTTACGTCTTACCGGGACATACACCTCTACCAATTGGGCTCCTGCGATCTTATATGAGACTGTCATAATTGTCAACTTCATATTTCAAATTTCAGAATTAACAATATTATCTTCGACTAATGTGTTTTTCCATATTATTGGCAGCTACCTTTATTATTGGAAACAAGTATTCAAAGAATGTATTTGTTACCTAGATAGTGTCTCGAATTATATTATCTTATATTCATTTAGACTTTTATAAAAAGTCAACAGGTGTTCCATAAAAATAAAATCGGATATTTTTATCCGAGACACTATCTAGGTAACAAATACATTCTTTGAAAACATGTTTCCAATAATAAAGGTAGCTGCCAATAATAATATGGAAAAAAACATTAGTCGAAGATAATATTGTTAATTCTGAAATTTGAAATATGTTTACAATTATGACAGTCTCATATAAGATCGCCGAAGCCCAATTGGTAGAGGTGTATGTCCCGGTAAGACGTAAGGTTCTGGGTTCGAGTCCCAATTGCGACCGTTATCTTTTATTATTTTTCTGTGTCTTGTTTATTTTCATATTAAAAAAAAACAGATTATTATTGTTATCTTCTTCTTCAATGAAATAATATCCATTGACCGTTACAAATTCTAACTATACCGATAAAATTGAAGTTTTTACGTCAAGATAAAGGAAAAAATAAATATTTTAACACTGTAGTAAAGCTTGTACTAAAAGTGTAAAGGGTTGAAATACCATCGACTCCGCGAAGAAAACACTCGTTTACTGGATATAATTAACGACGTCATTCTAGACCGAATTTCTATTGGTCCATAAATTCGGGCTGTAGCGACCAATAACAGACTAGGAAGCGTTCAATCTCGGGTTATTAAACATTTTTACGTTCATAAATAATGTCAATTAATGGTTAATAAATAGACATTGATCGTTAAACCGAGATTGTCGTTATTTTGATGGTGGCATTAAAAGGTGTAATTAAGAAGCATTTGATCCTCTCACTAAAAGTTACCTGTCTTAAAGGACAGATATTAAGTTTGCAATACTGGGCATTTGTTCAAGATGGCGATTTTGCTATTTTTTCTTTCCTGCATTGATGTATTAAACAAAATATTTCATTTGACAATGTAAGTAATATAAGAAGGTAAACACTGAAGTATTTTTAAATATTTTATTTTATTCGGGGGACCAACAGTTTACATAAATAACAATTCTTTATAGTATTTAAATCACATTAATTGTATTTTCGTTGTTTGTTTTTGGGGTGTTATGCCGTGTTGTGCTACCTCCTTCTTTAGCCGACGTTTCGGACAGCGTTGCAGTGTCCATCATCAGGGCAGATCCGGCAGATCCGTCGATGTCCACATCGACGGATCTGCCGGATCTGCCCTGATGATGGACACTGCAACGCTGTCCGAAACGTCGGCTAAAGAAGGAGGTAGCACAACACGGCATAACACCCCAAAAACAAACAACGAAAATGCTTTTGGCCGTGAAAATCTAAAAACGTATCTCACATTAATTGTATCTCATTTGCAGGTTTCCACATGGATATTATATAATAATGAAAAGGTTCGAAAGATTGTAATGAAATATTACATAACAAGTTGTTTGAATGGGAATAGGTTAAGGTAAAATGGGGGGGGGGGGGATAGTTCTAGTTGAGGTATAGTATGTTTATGTGCATAGTATATAGTATACAATGAAAATATTTATAACAAAAATTTAGGAAGCTCATATAATGATGGTGGGATAAGATGAGTATATATTGTTGTTGTAATGTATCGAGAGATCGCTTGTGTGACTTAAACGCCGTTCTTCCATGGGGTTACTTTCAAGCGACGCCATCGCCACTCGTCTGTATCTTCCATACTATTATAAGTGTTTGTGAACGCCGCTAGGCGCTACTCTAGCAAAATAGTATGACAGGTAGCGGGTAGCGGCGATTTATGGTGGAGTTATACTTGTCTGTCGTGACGTGACGTGACGCGTCATAACGGTATCGGTTTCATACATTTTAGTATGGTGACGATTATATTAGTCTGTTGTGTTGTGTCGTGGTGCGATCTGTCGTGATGCCACAGAAGCGATCTAGATTTTCGACTGAGTGGTAAAGGTGAGGGGTGCGGGGACAGCCGCGTATTGGCTAGTGTGTACCTACGTACCACGTGGTGTATTGATAAAATATCGTCATAAGGCGTCAGAACACAACTTATAGATGTGAACGCTAGCCATCACGGCAAAGAACATCACGACACAACACGCCTAACAAGTATAACTCCACCACGTGCTGTATTGATTTAAAATATCGTCATAAGGCGTCAGAACACAACTTATAGATGTGAACGCTAGCCATCACGGCAAAGAACATCACGACACAACACGCCTAACAAGTATAACTCCACCACGTGCTGTATTGATTTAAAATATCGTCATAAGGCGTCAGAACACAACTTATAGTTGTGAACGCTAGCCATTACGGTAAAGAACATCACGACACAACCCGCCTTACAAGTATAACTCCACCATTAGTCGCTTGTAAGTAGCTGCGTGGACGAAGGGCGTAAGAGTCAAATATGTCAAATTGTGTATAGTATGTATTGAAAATGTGTGATGCACAATAAATGAAGGAGTTTTGCTTAGAATTGATGTTGCATCGAGGGAGGGACAAACATTTTGTCTTATATGGTTCTTTTGTTGAGAATCGTAGTTGAATTCGTTGTAAGAGTTCCGGGCAACCTACGACGGACCTTTGGGCCTTCAATTCAATTGGGTTTGAACCTTTAAAACCAGTAATTTGTACCAAATTTTAGAAAAATGCGTATATATTATGTCCGCGTGCAGGTGCGGGATTGCTATCAGTAGAATTTTTGATATAATGCATTGATATCAACAACAAGTCTATCTGCCGAGTTTCAGCGCGATCGGATGTCGGGAGGTGGGTTAATTTCCACTTCCAAGATGCTGTGTCATTCATAATTTCAGTCATTTTTAATCAAGAAGACCTAAGCGAAATTATATATAGGTATTTTCAAAATTAGTCACCGGTTTGAGCGATATTGATATCTATCATATTATTAAAACTAAGGCGATCCGCTCACTGAGGCTGCTGGCAACTGTCTTTGTATGACAATGTGATGGCCCGCACACTACACAATCACCCAAAAACCCGTTGTCAATGTTAACGCAAGCGGTGACTTGTGACTCGCACTGCTGATTGGCGTGGCCGGCCGCATAAATAAACCAATAACGCCGGCCGTTGCTAGATGCCAGCTGTCAGCTGATTGTTCTTCGTCTATGGTTAAATAAGCTTTTTGACCAATCAAGACATAGAAACCAGCCGGTTTTAGTTTGGTTTCAGTTGCCTCGTCAGCGGAGCGCCTTGCTATTAAAATTCAACGAAAATATTAATTTCAAAATAAACATCGGTTAAATTTAACGGAATATTGTGAAAACGACCTTTGTCTATTAAAAAATAAAATTAAGTACACGTGATAGGGTTGTGGGGGCGGCATTTTGTGTGGGTGTGGCTTTGTCACGTTCGATTTTCAAATCAAGAAGGTAAACAAATACGATTCAATGAGGATTCAATCAATTTCAATGTTGCCAGATTGTGTTTACACACTTGGAGTAAGTTCTGAAATCAGATCGGGTAAGTACTAAAAATGATTAATTTTCCCCAATTTAAATAAAAGAGTAGGTACCTAATCAATTATTTTTTCTGTTGACGTTGTGTTGGGCATTTTTTGTGGATGGTTCTGGGAAAGGAAACTGATTCGATACGTGGCCGAGTGGTGTAAAATTCGGTGATCAGTCTACTCAGTGAAAACTTTTTAAGTGTATGAATATTGAGTACAAACTTTTCATCGGATGTTAATTCCTCACATGATACTTCTTCATGTCTCGAAGCGTCGAAAACTGATAATTGGGGTTTTTAACCTTAGGTTAGGTTAGGTTCAGTGAGGGGAGGGGAAGGGGGGAGGAGGCGGGGAAATGGAAGTGTAGGTAAATGTGATGAATTATCATGTGAGGAAGTATCGTGTCTGAATAAATTTACTATGGGAATTCAGACGCTGAGATCTCAAAGTCCGATTAGATATGGAATCGTTTTTTCGGAATTAATATTTCAAAGAAAATTATTAATCGGGTTAATTGGAAGGTCGTACAGTTCAAATCCGGATCGTTTTAATAACCATTAAAGATTAATTTGAAGTTAAAATATTAAATTACAGACCTTAGCAAATAAGTGCCTACTAAGGGCCTTACTAATAAACATAATTTAATTTTTACTTTTGACTGACAAACAACCATTAATGTAGGGTAAATGATTATTATCAGCTGTGTAAGGGTGCACGGAGAAAAATGTTATTCTAAAATACGATCATTTTATTCGTAAACACGGCTAAAAGCAGGACTGAAGTTCTTACGAACAAATTAACAGTATTTCAATGTTTATTGGCGGCAAAATATAAGAATAATTTGTTGGTATACGGACGAATTACGTATACCAACAAATTATTCTTACATGTTCCCGCCAATAAACATTGAAACCCTGTTAATTTGTTCGTAAGAACTTCAGTCCTGTTTTTAACCGTTTTTACGAATAAAATGATCGTATTTTAGAATAACATTTTTCTCTGTATGTTAATGTTTATCCTTCTTCTTCTTCTCGTGCCCTGTTCGTTCAACGGATGTTGGTTATCATATTGGCTACGCGAACTTTGTTTACTGCGGCCCGGAACAGCTAAATAATAATAATAATAATTGGATGACTTGTATAGCGCCGTTTTTGTGTAACATCACCTCAAGGGCGCTGTACAAATTTCAACAATTTCTACAATCTTACTTCTAACTACACACTAGAAAATATAAAAAAACCTATGGCTAAAACAATGGCTCTACAGTAAACTGGCCAAACCACTAACTTAGGTTTTTCAGCTACGATGTTCTTCTTCTTCCAGGGTTTATCAGGTTTATCCTTAGTACTCGTTTATCCTTACTACAATATAAAAACCGATTACTAAAACTACATTTGCTCATTTTGCATAGCTTTTCTATCTGAAGTAACTAGGTCGGCGTATATTCAATTGTAAATACGATTTCTATCATCTCATGAGTCAAAGGAGGAATTAAGGAACCAGTAAATTACCTGCTGAAAATTTAAGGATGTCAAGCTGTAGCCTATGATTAATTTCAGACTTCGGAAAAAACCCTAAACTTAACTCAAGACAGAATTTTTTTTTTTGACATGTTTAAGTCTAAATAATTTTTATGTATGATTTTTATGTTTATAAAATCTCACGTCACAATGTTCGTCCAAGGTAAACTCCGAAACTAGCTAACCGATTTTGATAAAATTTGGCTTACTGTGTGTAATTTTGACCGAATTAAGGCATTTGATAGTTTTTATCTCGATTATTGACCTCAATGTTTATTATTACGAATTAAATGTTTTTTATGGGACAATTATTTGAACTTATTTGTAAGTTTCACAAGTTTCTAACAGATGGCGGTGTGAGTTAATGTATCGACATAACAATTGGTTATCTAGGTAACCATACAGTAGATGGCGTTGTGTTTCATGAGCCACAGCTACGTGTGGGCGGGTCACCTAGTAAATAATAAATATTTGATCGACAACATTGCATCGCGTTGAAAAAATATGACGAATGAACAAAAACATTTGGTTTTCGAACCATTGTTGCTTAGCAAACACAAGGTTAATTTAGTACCATCGAGCAAAATACACCGCTGTTATCGTTAGCAATTAAATACAAGTTGGTTTATTGACGTATTTGTTTTCAGGGCGAGTCGACAATACGTTCCACAGCGGTTGGCGTATTCTGGTCGGATGAATAATATTCAAACAATGCATAAAAAACATGTCAGTCCGTCCGTTGTGCAGTCAATGAACTAAAGGTGCCAATTATTTTTAATTCTCCCGGTTAGGCTAGAAACATCAATTAGGCATTGGTTATTATTAGTAGGCGGCTAGGCGGTGGCAAAACGAAGAATTCCAAATTGAAAATCCGCAAAAACATCATTTGGAGATATTGAGGTTTGAAGTTTAGAATTTATTTGTTATTACAATAACATATCAATTCTAAACTACAAACTTCAATGTCTCCGAATGATGTTTTTGCGGATTAGTGACTTGGAATTCTTCGTTTTGCCACCGCTTAGCCGCCTCCTAGTTATTATTGATTCTTTATACAATGACCCAATCCCTATCCAAAGTTCGTAGGTTAATACATTTTATTTGATTAATTTGTGTTATTTGCGGTACGTTCCAAAGTGGAAGATGCTCTCAGTATAGCCCTGGTGTAAGACTTCAGAATTGAAACGTTGCTTGAAATAGCTTTAGCCGTGTTTGGTAAGCAGATTTGAATACCAAGTTACTTCCCCACCTTCCTATATCCACCTCTCCTTACCCTCCCCACTAACTTCATCCTCATAACATACCCAACTTGGGGATGCCATAGACTCACTGGCTCCAGACGTTGCAGTTGGGACTTATATTAATTTTCTACAAATATTTATCTATTTTAATTTATTATCGTTCGTCTTGTCCGATTACACTTTTCGTAACGCTCTCGGCACGCATTCGCCAGCTTACTCCCCAAGTCAAGTTTGCGTAAAGAAGTTTTACTTAAAAAAAAATCAATGAAAAAATTGAACTTCATTCTAATCACTTTCTACCGACACTTTATTATGAGTTTTTTCTTAACATCTCTACCTGAACATCTTTAACCGATAAACAAAAACATTCAATCAATTAGATACATCAGTATTGACGAACCCTGTAATGTAATTTCCGTGCAAAGAAAAAAATAGATTACCTTTTTTTTTAAATATTGTTAAAATAATTTTTTCTGAAAATTTTTACTTCTAGGTCTAACCTAACACATTTAAATAAAAAAATAATGTTATATGACGCCATGTAAGCGAAATTCGAAGATAAAACACAACGAAGAACATTTTGAGGTGTAAAATCGCAAACATTGGGAAAATGGTCACGGCTCGCCCCAACTTCCCGCCCTTTTATGGCATCCTTCACTTTATTCACAACAAAAGGGCTGAAACAACATCGGTCGGCGAGAGTTCTGAATTCATTATACATTGAACGAACGTGAAACCAATAAATGAGTTCATACATTCTCTATACAACCTTCATTAATCTATACAGCCTTTAATACTACAGCTTTTGTACAGATCTTCTTTGGGGTAGTTAAGAAGGCTTAGATTATGGAAATTGATATCAAAAAATGGTCTCACAAGAAACAAAAAAACGAGTGTGCTTTAGACCACCCGACTGAAGTAAAACTTCTTTAGCTCCATCTATACGTATTTATATATGTTTATATGTATAATATAAACATATTAATTTTCTACAAATATTTAAATTTATTATCGTTCGCCTCGCCTGATCACATTTTTCGTAACGCTCTCGTCAAGCATACGCCAACTGACTCCCCAAGTAAGCGTGCGTAAAGAATTTTTACTTCAAAAAGATTTCCCCGAGAATCGGCATTTAATGAGATTGAAACAACTGGGTCTAACTGATGAGAATTTTATTAAGCAATTGTATTGATTTTAATTCACTGGAACGGGAAATAGATGGAAGATAGTAGACCAATGAAACTACAGGATGCGGACCTGCAAAACACATTTAAAAAATTCAATTATAAATTAAATAATTTTCTTATTGAAGGTAGTAGGTACCTACTTTATCGCTTGTCTGAATTCACACAATTATCAGTCCCAATTTTGAAAATTTATTTATTTATATTAGATATTCATTACACATGAATATCTCATAACTCATAACACAGCCAAGCGAAAAAAGCCATACAACTTAATTGTTTATGTTCTATTATATTTTGTTTTTTTCAAAATTTAAAACTAAAAATTACATTTTTACCAAAACCCGGCATTTGGTATTAATACAAGCATAACCTTTAATATATTGAAACTGTCTACACCACCTCTACGCTACTCCATCAAATATAATTAGTCTCTCGCTATGGTGCTACCGTTCTACGGCATTATGTCGCTCCAACTTCTATATAGCGGGTGTTCACGTTTACCCTGGTCCTGCGCCTGCTTTCAACAAAGGAGTTCGTAGAGAGAAAGGCAGAGCATATCCCTAATTGTAATAGAATTTACAAAGATGAACAACAAAATAAAGAAAAAACGATGATTCTACAAGCGATCGTTAAAACATTTAGAGAAGTAAAAAAGATTTCCATTAAGAAATGAGTTTTTTCATGATCAAAATTTTTATAGCATTAGCTCCACTAATTTATAACACTCTTTTAAAATTATAATTTAATTTAGAAGAGAGAAAACCAATTATGAAACTTATAACATTGCAATTATTCAGTTACAAATCAGCCTCACTAATTTTAAATTTTATACAACTGATAAACAACCACCTACATACATAAATGGAAGTTAATCGCTGTCTTTTTTCAATTGTACGACTAACGAGAAGTATCTACGAGCTTTTTAAAAAATCATGTCTAAAATACTTATCAACGTTGAATGAAAGTAACAAGAGTAAGTAGTAGATAAAATATATTTTTTTTTGTATTGTAAATGACCTTTATTGACAATGTTCCCATGTTATGTAACAAGAGTAAGTACTAGATAAAATAACATTTTTTTTGTATTGTAACTGACCTTTATTGACAATGTTCCCCTGTTATGTTGAGTCATCCTATCGTTCTCCCCCTCCCCCAAAATCACCCCTCCCACTACCCTCACTCAATAAAATCTAATAATTTCTGTATTCGTACAAATTTTAAATTAGCTTTAAGACCTCTAGTGAAAAGCACAGATGTGTCGAAACCGATAGCAGAAAAATAAAAATTTAATTTACAAATGTACTTGAGAAATAAAACTCTTCTTAACAACAATTTCCACTTCCATTCCGTCTCTTTCCACTTTTCGGGGATCTGATCCTTTCCAGATAATTATTTGATTTAAAAAAATACAATATTTAATAATCAGCCTGTAGTTCTAAACTTCTCTATGAAGTATATATCGAACAATGCACACGTACAAGTGGTACATGTTCCTTCTACGCCAGGTCTACAGTGGATCTACGACAGGTCTACGCCAGGCAGCGGGTGTCGCAGATGAGTGCAATTGTAAATTAATAACCATTAGGGGTACAGTATTGCAGTGAATGCAGCGCCTGATTGAATGCAACGAAGCTAATTGTGACTTGTCAGCTAGAATTAATTGGAACTGCATATCTGACGCGACAGTCGCTGGATCTCTTTAATTCGTATGGTAATTGATTGACCGAGATCAAATGAAATTCATCGTAGAACGGGTGAATGGGTGGAAGGGGGGGGGGGGGGGGGGGGAGTTTAATCATGTATTATTGAAAAGCAGTGCATTTTCTCGACTAGCAAGTTACCAACGTATACCAACAAATTATTCTTATATTTTCCCTCCAATAAACATTGAAACACTGTTAATTTGTTCGTAAGAACTTCAGTACCGTTTTTAACCGTTTTTACTATTAAAATGATCGTTTTTTGGAATAACATTTTTCTCCGTGTAGATACTCTCAGTATCGCCCTGGTCTAAGAGCATCATTCAGAATTGACACGTTGCTTAAAAGCCGTGTTTGGTGACCAGATCTGAATAGCAAGAAACTTCTCCACCTTTCTCTCCCTATCTCTTTCCCCTCCCCACTACCTTCAAACTCTGAAAATATTCCAATTGCGGATGCCATAGTCTCACTGCCTCCACGCGGTTGGGAACAGTTGGTAGTCTTGTGCGGTATTCGTATATAAGAAAGAGAGGTTTATGATTTTCTATTGCCTATTTTGAATGGCATGTAACCATAAACAATAGAAACAAATACTACGAATAAAATAAGAGGGATATGGCATTGCCGAATGTCGCCAAACTTCAACCGACAAACTTCACGGATAATGAAAGTTAATACGATTTATGTATAGGTGGAAACAAAGACCAAGCTACGTAGATGTAAATTTTAGTAGTACCTATAGGACGACGTTGGTGCCACATTGGTGTATTCGTTAGGTATATTAATAATGGTGCATGGCCAATCTCCCTTGTTTCTTATCTATACATATTCAACGAACGAGTTGATACCGAAAGCTATTTAAATACTTGTTCACCGATCCGGGATGTATCCGAGTGGTTAAATAATGCGATGACCGCATAAGAGTCCCAACTGTAGGACTACGATAGGGAGGGAAAAAAGACGTAGAAGACGAAGGTTAAAAGTACCTGGCTAATTATATCTGGTTACTAAACAAAGCTAGTGCCATTATAATCAATATTTGTTTGAATTGTGGTGTTTTAACAAGTAGTTTCTAATGTACCCACTGTATATGATTTCATTAAAAATACAAGCATATTTTAAATATTTAACCTATATTTGCATCCCAGGTTTCGGACGCGAGAAACGCGACTTCCAGTCTGAAGTCAGTGAGATAATTGCTTTGCCAAGGTCGGCAATGATTAAATATTCTAATGTTTTTTTATGACTCACATATTTGGAAGGCGGGTATGTGTACCACCGACCCAAGAACCACGAAGGATCTGGAGAGGCCCTCGAGGAACACCCATTGTCTTGCACCGTAGCGGGGAGATACGTTCATACGCTCGTCACTCCTGAACACGAACTCGTAGGTTATTATCCATCCCGCATTCCTTTTTTATTTCCAGAACTTCCTCTCTTTCCTTTCCTTAAAAAGATCTTCAATTGAAGTAGGCTCCGAAGAAAATTATTGTCCTCAGAGCCTCTTGATAATAAAAATAAAACAAAATATCCATTTTAACCATTACTAATCTTAACCAAAGGGAATAAACATATATCTTTAATCTTTAGCCATCGAACGCAAAACTTAACTGCGGACATCATCTCAACGTATAAAGCTCGCATTAAGCTCAAAACTTCCGCATTTTGTTTGATGGCCCTGAACGATAAACGCTAGCAAACTTCCCCTTCATTAAAGTTAGAGCAAGTTTCCCGGCTTTGGCTGGGCGCATTCGCTCGACGGTCTTATGGAGGACTTCTATGTGTTTTGTTTCATAAACGAGTTATGGAGAGCTTAAATAGTTCAGTTAAGATGCTTTAAGCAGCATGTCAACAATTATCTTCTTTGAAAAAGCACGTCGCACGAATTCGCTGAGTTGTAAATTTATAACGTTTACGGTGGAGTAGGTACAGTGTCAAAATTTCATTCTAGTCTTGCAGTTTTTGTAAGTTTTGGCATTACTTAAAATTTATGGAGTAAGAGTTATTTTATCTTTGTCGTAAATAAAAGATACAATAAATTTGTATAACTTTTTGTGTGATTGGCCTATTCAGATATAATCGATGTTCGTTGCCGCCGTGGGTTGCGATAAACATCATGCGGGATTCCGCCGGGTATTTGTATGAGCTTTCGCGGCTAGCGCGAAACTTGGACACCTCTTATTCCGCCATGACGCCTGGGTAGTCGGTCTCTTTTCGCTTGTTTTGCGATATAGGTGCTGTCGCTATCAATTTCGATAAGAATATATTTCTTGCACACACACGACAACAGTGTGTGCATTTATTTACGGATGGCATGAATGTGATTGACTAGACAGGCGAAAAGTTGAACCTTGAGAATACCATATTTATACCCACTCCGTTTTCACTATCCACATCGGCAACGAATACCGAAAATATATGAATACTGAATAGGCCTCTAATTTGCAATAAAAATACATTGATACCTATAATTTCTTTTGCGTAGTTGGAAATGCAAGGTTATTTTTAAACCTTTTTAAGTTTGTTAAAAGTTATTTTCTCAATATTTTTTATAGTAAGAGTAGAAGTGAATTGATCTATTAAATTGAATGATAATCATGGATAATAAATTGCATGTTTCCACGTAAAACGGTTCAAAAAGAAGGAATGTAAAATCTCTGTCATCTTTAATCATTGAAGCCCTTTAATTCCATTTATTAAACTTTAGAATTATAAACTGACCCCCCTAGGAACAAGAGTTTAAAAATAGGCATATTTAGTATCACCACTTAATCCGGCAAATTAAATTTCAAAAAGTTTATGAACGGCTTAATTCTAATAGGGTGTTTAAGGTTCAATGACCCTTATCGCCTTTAAGCCGAAGCTAATTTGAAGGATTTATAAAATTAAAAATATTCTCTCTACTTACATACAATATCAAAGTATCCAGCATCCAGGATCAACCCTTCGCGGAAGGAAAATGCTTATTTAAACAGAGGACCAGAGAAACTCCAATGGCTCGGAGGGCTTTGAAGCAGAAAATGAATGGTTACCTCGAGAGAGAAAAATATTCCTCCTGGGAAAAGAATAACCTCTTCGAATTTAATGTTTCAAAGGCCAAATCATTTCTGGTTACATACAAAAAGGGTCCGAAAAACGCTTGCCTTCTTGGACGGAAGTAATTTTTCCAACAAGTCTCCTATTGACATACTTAGTGTATGTAATCTTAAGTGATCAGTTGAGATGTGGGAGCTCTATCGAAGTAAGAGTAAAGATTATCTTTCTGAAGCCAGGCGTACTTTATATTCGTATAGGCGGCGTTTATATTACAATGTACACAGGTTAAAATATGTTTTTAGGTAAAGTATAGTGATACAAAACCGCTGAAGGAACAAATTATAATTCCCTGTACTCTTGTTTCAGCTCTTGAAATTACACTGAAAATTGGTATCATTTTCAAGTAGCGTAGATACTTCAATATCCTTGTCTTTGAACAGAACAGTTCAACTGTCTTTGCCTATAAATAAGGGAACTTTTTTGTTGCTCAGCATACATTAATCCACCTCATTTGGTTATTTAAATGTATTATTTTTCCCTGCAACTTCTACTGATCGGTTCTCATCCAAGACAGCTATTGTTTATCTTTAAATGATTTATGTTTATTGGGTCTTTACGTAACCGGATGTTATTTGCGTACTTGCTTATTTAATAAATACCCTGTAAAACAGGATCGCCTCAAAGGCTTTACAAACAAAAGTAGGTAGGCCACTTAATTAGTTGGAAACACGGGCCGTAATAAATGGGATACGGATATTTTATCCGTTTCGCGGTTAAAATCTGTCCCGAATTTATTGCACCCTCCTTGAAATATAATTAATAAGACGAAAAGGGGACGTTAAAGAAAGGGAATGCTTCATTAAATCTGCTAAGAAATTTGAGTGCCTTTGTTACTCAATTTAATTGTATTTTTACTCGAGGATGTACACTCCAAAATCGATATTGAATGTTTTTCTCATCGTAACCTGTACCTGATTTAGATTAATTTGCCTAATTTCATTATTCTGTAGAAAAGAACTAACTAACTAACCATCACGCCGTTTCGCCGCAGGGGTAGGCAGAAAGGACGGACCGCCAAACAACTCGGTCTTGGCGTACACTCCTTGCCTCATTTACATTCATACATCTTCTCATACATGCTTTTCTATTATTCTGACTGGCCCGACTCAAGTTTCTGATTCACTTGATCGTGCCATGTCTTCGTCGGGCGTCCTCGACTTCTTCTACCATTCAAATTTGCGACATATATTCTCTTGACGCTCCTTTCTTCATTCATTCGCTCTACAAACCATCTAAGTGACTCTTTCTTAATCTTACTTATTACGCTCACATCAGCCTTGCATTATTTTTGGATCTCCACATTCCTCACACAATCATACATGGTTTTACCACACATACACCTCAGGGATCTCTTTTCTACAGCACTCAGTCTACTTTCATCCTTCTGCCAGTTCCATGATTCACTGCCATACATCAGGGTAGGTACCAGCACTCCATTGTGAAAAAGAAACCATTTCAAATTAAATCGAATGCTATAAAGAAATGTTTATGTGATCGCCGTATAAAAGTCCCAACCACTCCCGACTAGCCGATGTCAGTGCGACTATATGGGACTATACCTAATTGGGGTATGTTTTGAATGGAGAAGGGAAAGGGATGGAGAAAAGGCAGGTTGAGAAGGATTAACCTTTGAAAGACCACAGTTGTGCATCAAACGTAAGGCCAGGATCTTACGATTGATGCACATTTTAAATGGAATCCACATTGCCTACTGAAACTTAAAATATTTTAAATATGCTTGCCTTAAAATGTAGAAAAACTGCACACTTTTCCAACCAATTATTGAATATGAAATAATCGCATGGGGAGGAGAAGACTATCAGCCATAGATTCATTACCAGATGCATAAAAAGTGATCATTATAATTATACTCAGTCTCAATAATAATTCATACTAACAATATGTTTGAATTATTAAAATTTGTGAGAGTGCTTATGGTTCGATTAGTACTTTTTTCAATGCATTTGAAATTTTTCTATTATCTAAACACTTTTTTTTCATGTGTCTTGTTTTTATATATCTTTTTTGACATATCATGAAGAGTCTAATTTTTATTTTATTTTGTTTTTGATTTTATTTTTTCATCTTGCTTGCTGGGTGTGAAATAAAAAAAAATGTAAATATATCAGTCGGTCCTTATCCTATGTGTTTACGTCTGTCAAGTGGCTCCCTGGCAAACTAAAAGAAATCATTACAAAAATACTGATTTAGATATATGATATAGGCCATAGACAGTTGTGATGTAATATATCATCGAAGAAGAAGATAACAATAATAATCTATTTTTTTTTTTAAATATGAAAATGAACAAGACACAGAAAAATAATAAAAGATAACGGTCGCAACTGAGTAGTGATGTAGCTACTAGAAGTCCATTTCCACTGTGATATTTGAATTCACTGCAATAGCGATTCTGAATGCACTTGAAATAAATTATTTATAACACTCTGGTAATTTTATGCTAATTATTATATTGAAACTAATGTTCGGAAAAAAAAAACGAAAATTCTCAGGAACATTTGCGGTGTTACTTATGCATTGATGATGTAGAATTAGATATTAGCACCATATATGAATTGCTTTGAAGACTTTCAAATTCAAAGTTTCATTTTGCAATTTTCATGACAAAGATATGACAGGGAAGTGTTGAGAATAATTGTATTAATACAAAGAGTCTCACATGTTGGTGAAACTCCCAGCATCGCCTCAGTGAAAGTCATGAAAGACTACCATTCTGAATCGAAATGGAGATGGCTTTAGCCGTATCTGGTGACCAGTAATAGCCAGGTCCTTTCTCCTCTTTTTCCCCATTGCCTTCCCTTCCCCTTAACGAAATAACCCAAACTGTTTTAATCACAGTTAAATGGAATGGTTCAACTTAATTAATGCAACATACGTTTCCGAAAAAGCCAAATTTCGACATGGATAAAGATAGTAGACATGAAAGTCTACAGTACACAGCTGTTGAGTTTGGTCTCTTGTATTGAGAAATGCAATTAAAATTATGAAAAATAGATTCGCTCTTCGTTTTACATCTAAGTATCGGAAAATAATAAAAATATTCTAGCGAAGGCGAGTACCCTTTAAAAATAAAAACAAAGACACAGGTGAAAGTAATTTTACTGATATCCGAACGTCATATCCGTTTGAAAACGTTATTTCCGTCCGAAAAACATCCGAATTACTCGTCACATCGTGCTTAAAAAAAATAATGATTTTCGTGATCAAATTAATAATTATAATAATACGATGAAACAGCATTGTTACATATCCGCACGACAAATATTTTCGCCTTATTATATATATCTTTTGCTGTACGTAATTAAGTCTGAAGTATTCACGCTTCATTTTATTTTTTGTTATCTAAATAAACGTACAAAACGATAATTACCTCAAGATTATTTATGAAATTCAATCTTTATTGGAATAACTAGTTTTTTTAACTTTTGAAGGTTATATACTTCGACCAAGTATTATACTTGGTCGAAGGTTATATACCATAATATAATATATCCACTCGAGTGATTGGGGTTCAGTTTTTTTATTTGGCCATTCGATTTAATTAATATCATTCGTTATCAAAATATTAATATGGAAACATATAAACTGTTTATTGTGGTTTAAAGCTAATGAATCCACCTATGCTTCACCTTTTACCTATATTTGTAGGTTCGTAATGTGGTCCAATTTTGGACAGATATCAATCGCAGAAAAATAAAAGCGGTCCAAATTTGGACCAAAATCACTCCAGTGGATAACATAGAAGAAGAAGATAATATTAATAAATTTAAATGAAACATGAAATAGAACAAGACATGGAAAAATAAATAAGGTAACTATCGAAACTAGGACTAGAACCCATAATCTCTTGCACTTACCGGGGAACACTGGTTTCTATTTTTCACAGGGTCCTATTTTTTTGTCGTTTTTGTGTTATCCTCAACTTTAAAAAAAATATTTTAATAATGGCCGAGTTAGTTAAGACATTGGGTCCCTGTAAGACAAGAAAGAGAACGTGGATGCTAGTCCTAGTTCCTTTACCTTTTTATTTTCTTCACTCAAAGAAGTTTTACTTCAAAGCACAATTAATATTTTTATTTGTTGCTCAAAAACACTGTGAAAAAATATGCAACCACACATAATATGTACATAACTATTTAGGTTTTAAAGTTAGATATTTTCATACCGATTGTAATTTTTTAAATAATTTCCCAATAAATTTTTCATCCTCGATCAAAAATGATGTCGAAACGTACAGCGATGTTGAGATGATTTTTCAAGAAAAACAGCGCTGTACAAATCGTGCAAATGATATTATTAAATAAACCTTTTCAATATTCCTGGATTGTGAAAAAAATCAATCAACTCTTAAGTTACGTAATCATTTGGTGATCAGAGAAATTGGGGCCTGTGCCAGATTAAGGGATTGTGAAAAAGGTTTTCCATTATTTTAAATCACGCTTTAATTGAACTCCTAATTATACGAGAGAGTATTTTAAATTCAAATGATAAATATAACCTACATAATGCAAAATTAATTTGTCGATATTGATTGTATATTAATAACATAATCATTAATACAATCTCTAAAGCGCTGCATGAAGACTGGCATAAGTATTTCTATGCTTTTCGCTTTCATGCTTCGTGCTTCGCGGAAGATATTGGTACGGTGTTTTATTATTTTTAGAGCCATTTCTTGGGCCTGATAACATGTTAGGCCCATGTTTAATATCAGAGAACAAAAATACGTGTTTTTAACATTCAGTGCATTGTAATCAATTAAGTTCCAATGATTTGAATCTTCCAATGAGTCCGTCGAATTTTTTAAATTATTTATTTAGTTATTATATTTTAATTTTTACATTTATAGAAGACACATGTTAAATATAAAAATAAATAGAAATAGATTATGTTCGTAGTCCTCCTCACTAGGAAACCCTGTGCTAAGGGGTACTATGTTTTGGACAAGTTTTCAGCGACTTCTATGGTACTTGGGTAAGGTTTTTTTCAGAAACTTGATGACGATGATTTTAATATACTAGTAAGTACGCTTACCGATAGTTCCTTAAGCCAAGATTTGATGTCCTTATTGCAGTTTATTTTTTGTTTTAAATTATTTGATACTGCGTGGAAGTTTGTTATGTAATTTCACTACTCAAAAATCAAAGCGTCTTTGTCCAAAGGTAGAAATACACTTAGGTATATTTAGTAGGTCTATTTGTTTGGCTCTGGATTTATGACTATGTGAGGTGTTTGCCTCTGTGTCTTTTTTGAGGTGATGAACCAAAATACTTTTGACATAATTTTTTTTATATACTTACTTTGAACATTAATTTTTTGTTGTTGAAGTCCTTAGGTACATTGTCCCTTTCAATCAATATCCGATGGAGGAAGAGCAACAGTGACAGCAACAATTTAGTAAACATCTATTTTTCAAATTTCTCCACCATCGGGTTTCATCTTAAGCGTCCAAATAATGTTTTCTTTCTTTTAATAGTCCTTATTTCAGAACTTTTCTGCATTGTCTACGTTTTTGAACTCTTATTATTATAGCGTGAGGTATTTATATATCACTGCCGAGCGTTGTTCTAAGGCCAAAAGTGTTGTTTTGTGTAGTTTTCAAGTAATGTGCTTTGAATATTTCAAAATGGTAATTATACTATAATCTTCCGCTGATGGTTGTGGCCAACTGAAAATATACAAGTTCCTTGTCTATTCGTACACAATAATACTGATTTTGGTATTCATATTTTATTTTCTTTGGTCTATTTTCTCAAGCACAGCTTTTCAGCTTTTATGGAATGCACTCCACCGCCATGTACTGCATCAATCTTTCTGGAGTTCATATTTAATTTTTTAAATTTAATTTTTAATTTTGTAAAAGAAAGACAAACTTTCCCGGGTTACGAATAACCTGACAACATTTGAAAATCTCTTACTACCACCACAGTAAGCGGAAGATGTTGCTTGTGTTGTGATGAAGGACTTAGCCAGCCGAGGAATCGAACACGGGACGCCTGGGTGGGAGCCAAACGCGGTGCCCACTCAACCACTGACCGGTCAATATGTTTAATTTTAAGATCACAATTAGTAAAACACTCCGGTCAAAACAAGTATTCTAGTTTATTTTTACAAATCTCGTTTACATGACTTTGCACTTTTTAAATTCTACCTAGCTGGAGACTAGTAGGGTCTCAGTTCTAAGGTTCTGAAGGAACTGCATTTGTTAATTAGAAAAAGAGACGGATTTAAAGACTGGTATTGTATTTATAAATCATCATCACATTTGGCTCAACAATCCCTGGTGGATCTTGGCCTCCTTAAGAGTCTTACTCCACTCATCTCTCCTTTGTACCAGCTCTCTCCAGTTTGGAAGCTCCAATGTAGACAGGTTTTTGAGGACGTTGTCGCTCTATCTTAATCTTGGCCTTCCCAGGCTCCTTCACCCCATAGGTCTAGAGTTTAGCAGTGACTTTGGTGCTTGATGTTCGATCATTCTCTCCGCATGACCCAGCCACCGAAGTCTTACCAATTTTATAAATTTTCTAACGTTTGGTTGTTTAAACAGAGTATAGAGCTCATTGTTGTAAAGTCTGCGCCAAAATTAATTTTCTAGAACCGGTCCGACGATACGCCTATTTATAAATACAGTAAAAAAACTATTTGCATTTTTTATGTAGTTCTCCTGAAGTTCATAATATATAATATTAATTAATCTTGTGGTAGTAGGCTTGGCGTGAGATTCTGTGATAAAAAATACTTAATATAACCTTCCAGTTCCTTAGTTTTGGTAAAGGAATCAAGTCAGCAGTTAGAAAAAAGACCGATACGGCGGTAATTAATCTTTAAACCAAGTTTTTTTTAGTTTCTTCCACCCTATTGGCAGTTTTCTCAGACGGGCGAGAGTCGGCGCAGTGACCTTTAAGTTTTTCCATCTGTTAAGGCTTGGTTAAGGGTTGATGTACAGTGGAATATCTGATAGCGATACATTAGAGCCGGGCCAGGGGCTCTGGGTACAGGGGGTGGTGTGGGAGGGGTTGCAAAGCCGATATTTCAGGATTTAGGCAAGCGTGAAACCAGGGAAGTTTATGAAGAAGGAATTAACTAGTTTCATTTTAGTATTTGTAGCAGAAAATTTCCAGTTTGCAAATTTAATTTAATTTTAAAGGCTAAAGTTTGATTTTTTGTGTATAATCCCCAATTGACAAAAATAATATTAATTTTAATCGTTGTGAATTTTGAAGGCGTTTTGGGGCTATGAAATAATGGTTAGATCTGTTAGGTATAAAGTCTATGTCAGACCGCGCTATATGCGCGCTGTACTCTCGTGGCTTGACCTATTTCAGAGCGTAGGCGAACGATTTGGTGAAATAAGCAAGTCATGAGAGTGCAGCGCAAGTGTGACAGCCCCATATTAATGCTTATAAATAGTTAACAGCTATAACAAGTAACAAGGATGCTATCGCGTCATCTAAACGTAATTTAGGATATAAGTAAATTAGGATATAAGTTAACATAAATTGACATTTTTTACAAAGCTAACCACATTTTACAAAATATAAAAAATGGACTGAAATCGGAGGGATTATTTTTTTTCAACTATTTATTCTTTTAAATTTAGCGTTCGCTGGTCTAATTTCAATAAAAAGGGAGTAAAAGCTTAAGACGAACCGTACAAAAGAAGAGTAAGCAAATTAAACATCCTTTGAAAACATTTGAAAAATTGCTTACTAAGTAAGGCGACCAAGAAATAGTTTTAAACAGAACTTAAGCAGGGTGCTAAAAATAGAAGTTCATTATGTTTTTAATATTTAACTCGTTAAAGTAATATGATGAATTTTCTGGAATTTTATATTTCTGGAATATTAATTTATCAATTCATGTATGATGGAGGATTTTTTTTTGCTAAATATAAAATATAATCTATTTTCATAACGCTCCTAGAGGTTGACACATAGGTTTCAGCTTGGCACAGCCTCCTTTTACCGCTTGATTATGCCATGTCTCATAAATCCTACAAGAATACAAAACAAGAAGATTGGAGATCACCCTTCCAGACTAAACCTATAAACCTTTTAAAATTGGTTTTCTCCAATCGATATCCGTGTCAGGTACATAATATGAAAAACCTCGCAACAGGAAGGAAAATGCATAAACAAATATACAAATTTGCCTTCATAATATATCCGATGGTCTTTGTAAAGTTGGTCAACGTATTAAAAATGAATGTGTAGATCACGTTGATCACCAAGTTTGAAAGCCTTTTATGTGAATACCACACAAGCGTCGCAACTAATGAATTAACCGGAGTTGGTGGTTCTACGGCATCTCCACTTGGGGAATGGTGTGAGGCTGAAGGTTGTGTGAAGGAGTGGAAAGGCTTTTAAAATTGCTGTTCAGCTGTCGTAGGAACATTTACCAAAAATTAAGTTTCACAAATAAAAGACAAACGAATTCATCAAATTGGTTTTTCAGTTTTATTTATTTAAGTGTTTGTTTTTCGTTTAGTGGAAAACGAAACTTACCTACATAGAATAAATAAAATCATAAGAAGTTCGATGTCGGTGTGTTTCGTGATCCAAAGACTGACAATACATGCTTATAATTAAATAATGTTAAAATACTTATTTTTTTAAATTTTCAGAAATTTTCATTTCAATCAAATATAATGGCTATACACAATGCCAGGCAGTGTAATAGATGCAGATCGCGTCTAAATAGGATATATTAAATCTAATATCTATTAAAATCTACATTGAAGGCATTTCTAGTGCGTATTATCTTTTCAGTGCCAACATAGCATATTTTAAATACACATTTTTACATATTTGTATTAAGTTTTAAGTTTGTGGGTCGCCATGATTTACAATCTTCTTTATATATAAAAATCTCACAATGTTCGTCCAAGGTAAACTCCGAAATTTGGCTTACTGTTTGTAATTTTGTCCAACTTAAAAGGTAGGTAGTTTTTATATCGATTATTGGCCTCAATATTTATTATTGCGAATAAATTGTTTATTGAATGTTTATTATGGGACAATGATTCGAAATTATTTGTAAGTTTCTGACAGATGGCAGTGTAAGTTAATTTGCATTTTTTGGTTACCTAGGAAATGGCGTTGTGTTTAGATTTCACGTCAGTCTATTCGACGTCATACCGTTGTGTTATGTTAGCCACAGCAACGCGTGGCCGGTTCACCGAGTAAAAATATATAAATTTGTTTTAGACCTCTTTAATTTTAATGAAACTCTACCGGAAGAACTCTTCCTTCGTCAGGAGAATAATCAAACTTAATATTCTCTAGTTTTAATATTCTCCTGACAAAGGAAGGGTTCTTCCAAAACCGGTAGAGTTTGATTAAAATTCATAGAGTGGTCTAAAACCAATTTATATATTTTTATTGTAACATATTTTTACGATGAATTTCATTAAATTTACAATTTCAACAAAGAAATAGCTTCTAAAACTTTATGCCTAATAAAATACAGAATGTAATACAATATTTAGGACAAGATCCCTATTTGTACGCCTCACTGAACAAATAATCCGTAGAAGCGTGATCTATGCCGATTTGAAAGACAACCGATAAAAGGGACGGGGCTGCGCGGCATTTTCCATTAAATTTTCCATTTGGATTTAAGTCTAGAATACCAACCTAAATAAATATTAATTTTTTTAATCAGTACTGATGTGTGATACTTTATTTATTTGTGTTTAATTTATAGAATACAGGTTATTAAAGAGATCGCTTAAATGAATTTAGTTCGATTCCAAATTTAAATTCAAGGCAAATCCATGTTCATTGAACCAGCGTTACACGGACAGACACAAAACCAAAATTATTGCCTTGTTTTCGTGTTTCGTGATACAATTAAAGGCTTAATTTAGGCCTATATTTCCATACAAAACAGTGTTTCACCATTATTATGAAATCCAAATCGGATGGCGATATACAATTGGCAAGTTTAAGAGAGAGAGACAAACCGCGCGCTAAATGGTCTAGAACCAAAAGGTACTAAGTCAGTGGCACAATTATTTCTATTGAAATTTTGAATTGAAGAACCTCCTCTCCCTCCTTTCCCCAAAAAGACCCTCCACATTGCATTCCTTAACGTGACATAGGCCCTGTGCCCCATTTTTCCGCAAAACCTCTTGTGTGGAGCTAATAAAAAAGAGCAAGTAAAAATAAAACAAGATGGATAAAATATCAAGTTCAAAATGTGCAGGGATTTGTACATTATTAGATAGAGCCCCAGAAGTCATAAACATATATTTTTACAGCGCCTTCGAGGAGATTTTTCTGTGATAAACAGCACTATACAAATTATCCAATTATGTACACATTATTATTATTGGCACAAGAACACGCGTAAAATCAGGGCTGGGCAGTATTTGAATTACTTGTCATTGAAATACGTATTTGGTATTTGTATTTAAATTATTTTCTAAAAATGTTATTTGCATTTGGTATTTCAAATACCTAATGCTGAAGTATTTTGTAATTAGTATTTCAAAATACATAAAAAATACATTGTCTTCAAAATACATTTTCACACAAATACAAAGCGATCTTATTATAAAGAAAAATAAGCTGACCCACACACAAACTAAAAACACTAGAATCCAGAGCAAAATATATTAATCTTTAGAGTTTATTGTACCACAACTAAAAGAGTGCTTAGAAAGAAGATTCGATAAGTTTTTTAAACTGTTGCCTGAAATAAATGGAGACAAAATCTTGTAATTCATGCCTTGGAAGAAAATTACAAAAAACATGAAATAATGCCAGAGAGCAGCAGGAGTAGCAGTACTAGAAAAGAAGATGATGATTTTTATATATTTATTTTATTGTTTTTGTGAACAGGGACAGTGATCAACGACATCAACAATGGAGTCGGGGTTAAAGTTAGTCAGCTTTCTAAACGATAAAGGTAAAGAGCTTACCATTTATTAAAAAAAAGTGTCCATAAAATTTAACACAAGTTTGTGCTCATCAGGACCTGTAGAAAGATTATTTTCTTTAGCAGGTTTTATTTATTTCCCAACAAGAAACTGTTTGTCTGATGATGCATTTAAAAATCTAGTGTTCATAAATGGAAATTCTTATTTTACTGATAAATTGGCTGGGCTGGATTAGTTTCTATTTCAATTGTCTAATACCTGGGTCCTATACCACAAAACTTTACAAGTCTACGAAGTGGAGCGGAGATGAGACTTGTCTTTTGAGAAATATGATTGGTCAATTTTTGCACGTCTCTGCTTCGCTCTGCTCTGTTTGATTTTATGGAAACGCACTCTTAGATAAGGTAACTTACGACAATTTATTGCAGTCAAAGGTTCAGAAAGTATTTTGTAATTCGTAATTTGTATTTTGTATCATAATATATAAAACAAAGTCGGGTTAGTTACACCATTTATAACTCAAGAACGGCTGGACTGATTTTTATGATCTTTGATTTGTTGGATTTGTCTCCGTCCTGATTGACAGAATAACTATTAAAATATGGGAAAAAATCACGGGAAAAATAATTATGAAGAAAATAATTTTTTTCATATATTTTGTATGGAACGGCTTTTCAAATAATGAGCGTTGGTCGATATAATTTGAATAAATTCGAACAGCTAATAAATTAAACACAACATTTATTGATTCTGAGTACGAAGTTTGCCGGGTCAGCTAGTTTTAAATAAAAATTTGTTAAAGTACTCTATTTTGTATTTTAAATACACGACTAGAAAGTACGAGTATTTTGTATATCGTATTTTAAATACACGACTTGAAAGTATTTTGTAATTTGCATTTTAATTACAGCAAAGCATGTATTTTGCCCAACCCTGCTCACAATACTCTTCTATTGGCTTACTTCTTCGGTGGCCTAATCCAATAAAGCGAAAAGTTTTCTGAATCTTGACTTAAATAGCGACCGCCAGTGAAGTTAGGCTGTTCTTAAAGCAAGCATCAATCCGGTTAATTAGTGGATGCTGCCTGCTGCCTCCATAGGGAAGTATTCCGAATTAGCGCTACCAACAGCCGACCGGGCCTAACGACGGTTTTAAATTATCGCGTAAGCAAACCCAATGCTTAATATTTTATTTAACGTAATAAAATTAACGAGCCAACAGTCATGATTAAACTGATGAACCCACCCACTGATGAAAATCTATGCAGATGTGTAACATTTATATTTGAAACGAAATATACGTTATATGTGAGGATATATTATGTGAATATATTCTTATGTGGGTGTGTGTGTAAATGTATGTATGTATATGTGTGTAAATATCTGCGTGTATATGTATATATACACGTTTGGCTAGCATTGCAGCGTCTTCTAATATGCCACTTTCATCCAATCCTGCGTCAGACAGCCATTCTACGCCCGGTATACGGACGCAGTGCACATGCACACATATAGAAAGTTATGTATATGACGAAATGACGAAAATCTATCCAAATGTGTAACATTTATATTTGAAACGAAATTTACGTTATATTTGAGAATATAATATATCCTCAGATATAACGTAAACGTATGAATATATCCTTATGTATGTGTGTGTGTGTAAATGTATGTATGTATATGTGTGTTAAAATGTGCGTGTATATGTATATATACACATGTATGTATATATACACGACTCGCTATCATTGCGACGTTTCTGATATGCCACTTTTATTCAATCCTGCGTCAGACAGCCATTCTGCGTCCGGTATACGGACGCAGTGCACATCACACATATAAAAAAGTAATGTATATTTTATATTATCTAATTCTTACGCATGTATTTTTCTCCTTTCTATCCTCTATTTTATTTTTTGACGGCCTCCGGGGTCGAGGGGTAAGACTATCTACTCTCGATCCGAAGGTAGCGGGTTTGCACCTGGCGTGCGCAAATAAATTTAATTAGATTATTTTGTGTTATTTCACATTTCATGAATAGTATATTTGCGGCAGGTTCCAGAGTGGAAGGTACTCTTATTATCACCCTGGTGTAAGACCACCATTCAGATTTGTAACGTTGCCACGTTGCTTGAAATGGCTTTAGCTGTGCTTGATGACCAGATCTGAATATGGGTATTCATATGAAATAAAAAAAACTTTCTATTTTATTTTTTTCCAAATTTCAGCTTGTTTACATTCTAAATCCATATGTTTACACTAGAATTCATACATAGCCACGAAACAGGCGGTCGCCTAGTATAGTGATTACATGTATGTAAATGTCTTAAATATAATGTGTTTTGAAACTGTAGAAAGTCCTGAGGAAAACATTTCCCCTCAGAACCGAAGTCATCTATGGGGATGCTGTGTAAAGGGGATTTTGAGGAAAGGAAGGAAATGAAGTTGTGGGAAGGGAAAAGGTATGAGAGGTGAGTAGGAATCTGGGTGTCAGTGTTTGCAGGAGAGATGGAATTATGAATACACCCCTCTTAATGCGGTGCAAAGCGAGTCCTGCTGGAGAGGTCAAAAGGTCTCCCTCAACCAATCTCTCCTGATCCGAAGCTGGTGGGTAGTTGCATCCACCACCAACATCCGGACAAAACCTAACCCCATGAAATTCGGTCATTCCTGAGAAGTCACGTAGCGAACCACTAGGGATGACCCACGGCAGAGGTGTTGGTTATCCAATAGATGGTTTCCATGATCGGTAGTACCCATACAGGCCTCCCAAATTGTACAATAGAAAGAAAGTTTTATACAAATTTTGTAAAATACGTACAAAAACTGTCGGATACCGTCAACGTCGATTTGGTCATATGAATAAAGCACATAAAATCAATTTATGTCGTCGTATCACTACTTGTTCAAGTTTTCAACGGCTGCGCCAGTTTTAGCTCTATTGTTTGGCTGCGTCCTTAATAATGGTATTGTTCAGTCGCCACCGGTTTCGGTTGTGATATTAATTAATCAGTAGCCAGTTAATACCCCCCCCCCCCCCTATTCGATTAATTAACTGGAGCTTTTGTAAATTCCGCCGAATTATACATTAAGGTGGGTCATTTAAAAAAAAGTGTTAATTTTAAAGTCTAAGAGCGATAAAAGGGTGCCAAAAGGTTTCAAAACGACGTGTTTAAAATTTTAAAATTTTCTGATACCATCTTCTTCCTCCGGATTCACTTAAAAGTTTTGAAAATTTTAAATTTTAGAGCTTATTTCTAGTGTGTATAAAAGTTACTATGAATCTTTTTAACCATATTTTTTGTAATCTTCCATAGCAAATGTAGTATATATTTACGAAATCATTTACAAAAAGTCCCGATTTTGATTATTGGAGGCGTGAGGTGAGGGCGGGGGGAGCACCGATTGCACCAATACCGGAGAAAAAATGGAGGAATTCCGCCGCAAAAGTAAAGTGCTGTTTGATATTTCGTCTTGCAAATGCAATGATTTCAGTAAATGTGACTATCCTAGAGATAAAAAAATACCTGAAAATGAATAGAGTTTCATTACTGACCAACGTACTACATGAAAAATGATAATAGAAAACGTGGATATCGTTTCAACAAAATAAATGAAAACTGCGTTGAAAGGGAAACTTCTGAAGCAAAAATCCTTGTGCCCGTCTAAAAAGGAAAGCACAGGTAAGCCAACTACCTCTCTACTCGATATTTCCACGTCTTCTGCATCAAGTGAATCCGATTGTAAAGATGTTTTCAAACCTAATGTTGTACCTCAAACGCTTCAGAAGCAAGCTGCGGTCAATATTGATCACTCCACACTGTCTAAAACTTGTGATAGATATGGAGTGTCGGCTAAGGCAGCGGCAGCCATTGCCTTAGCAGTTCTGTATGATTTATGATTATTCATCAAGTCTAATATTCCAGTTATTAACAAGAGTAAACTTCGCATAGAACGAAAGAAAACAACAGAAAATATAAAGGGCACAACACATAGTTTTATAAAAACCCCCAAATATATTTTGATGGCCGGAAAGATATAACATTAATTATCAGGGAAAGGGAGGGGATGCAATTCAGAGAATGATGCATTGAAGAGCATATTTCATTGATAAAAGAGCTAGACTCAATATATATTTAGTTTTTATTGCACCAAACTCTGGCACGTCGAAAGTTATAAACCATTGCAATGGATAATTTGCTTGCTTCACATGAACGTGTTACCATTTCGGCATTTGTTCGCACATCTTGACGGTAAGACACCTGGACCCCAAACATGTTCAGGCACAATAGGACTAGCTTTGGAAAACTTTGAAAAAAAGCCTATGGTTCATTTTCAGAAAATTGATGGAGAGTTGCATGAATTATTTACTAAAGACGAGGATACAGATCAGTTATATTTGTATAAAATAGTATCTGCAGTTACGGTGGGGGAATTACCTGAAGATTTATGCCACAAATCTCCTGGAAAAATGTCTCATGCCAAATAGCTTACGCGTGCTAATTCTTGCTATTCTTCGTCTTTATGTTTCAACGGAAGCTCCTTCAGAGAATCTTATTATTTTAGAAACGTACGTTGTAGAAGTGTATGCTCCGGCTTGGTTCAGCATTAAAACTCATAACACCTGTAAAGATGGAGCACGTCACCTGTGGTAGTTAATCTCAGCGCCTAGATACTTATCAGCTGAACTAAAAACTATGATTGATCCAGTTATAGAAAGAAACAGTTACTTCGCACACCCCGAAAATTTATTGGTTGCAATGTTGACTGACCCTCACAAGCATATCCGAGAATTAGCTGCGCATCGTGTTCTAAAAGCACGCAGTAAGAAACTAAGTAAAACAGGGCTGTTCCAACTTCCAAACATAAACCTCGAAGCATCATATTATTTGGAAGCAAAATGTAACCAAACCCCCAATACTGAAGAATATTTCGGATGAAGATCTTCAATTATTTGTAGCTCATGGGGGAGAAGGTAGATTAGATCTTCTGCATCTGCCGTGTCATACCCAAGCAGTTGAAAGAGGTGTAACGACTGTTATAGAAGCCTTGACTACTTTATGTATGATGTCTGCAATAGAAGGTCTTATTAAGGTGAAGATTGAGTCTCGCAAAATAATGCCGAAATTTGAGAGTTAGAAGGATTTTGCTGGTATTTGAATACACTACCTTGAGATAATTTGAATTATATTCATATATGTTTTTAGTAAATAATTCGAAACATTCCCTCTATTTTGCGTTTTATTGAAAAATAGTTAATTTTTTCCTGTTAATCTAACATTTTTTAAAGATTTAACAAGGGTGGGTTTTTCTCTAATATGTGAAATTTCAAAGTCAATCCGGAGGAAGAAGATGATATCCAAATATTATCAAAAAAATCAGTTGATTTTTCGTCGTCATTTAGCACCCTTTTATCACTATTAGACAAATCAAAACAATATTTTTTTTTTCTCCATACATTCGTGACCCACCTTATTATACATTAAGGTGGGTCATTTTAAAAAAAGTGTTAATTTCAAACTCTAAGAGCGATAAAAGGGTGCCAAATGGGTTCAAAACGACGTGTTTAATTTTTTTAAATTTTTTGAAACGATCTTCTTCCTCCGGATTCACTTCAAAGTTTTGAAAATTTTGAATTTTAGGGGTTATTTCTAGTGTGTATAAAAGTTACTATGAATCTTTTTAACAATATTTTTTGTAATCTTCCATAGCAAATGTAGTATATATTTACGAAATCATTTACAAAAAGTCCCGGTTTTGATTATTGGGGGCGTGAGGTGAGCACCGATTGCACTAATACCGGAGAAAAAATGGAAGAATTCCGCCGCAAAAGTAAAGTGCTGTTTGATATTTCGTCTTGCAAATGCAATGATTTCAGTAAATGTGACTGTCCTAGAGATCAAAAAATACCTGTAAATGAACAGAGTTTCATTAACTACCAACGTACTACACGAAAAATGATAATAGGAAACGTGAACATCGCTTCAACAAAACAAATGAAAACTATGTTGAAAGGGAAACTTTTGAAGCAAAAATCCTTGTGCCTGTCTAAAAAGCAAAGCATAGGTAAGCCAACTACCTCTCTACTCGATATTTCCACGTCTTCTGCATAAAATTAATCCGATTGTAAAGATATTTTCAAACCTAATGTTGTACCTCAAATGCTTCAGAAGCAGGCTGCGTTCAATACTGATCATTCCACACTATCTAAAACTTGTGATAGATATGGAGTGTCGGATAAGGCAGCGGCAGCTATTGCCTCAGCAGTTCTGTATGACATCAAGTCTAATATTCCAGTTATTGACAAGAGTAAACTTAGCAGAGAACGAAAGAAAACCAGAGGAAATATTTAGGGCACAACACGTTTTATAAAAACCCTTAATATACTTTGATGGCCGGAAAGATAAAAAATTAATTATCAGGGAAAGGGAGGGGACGCAATACAGAGAATGACGCATTGAAGAGCATATTTCATTGATAAAAGAGCCAGACTCAATATATTTAGGTTTTATTGCACCAAACTCCGGCACGTCGAAAGTTATAAACCATTGCAATCGATAATTTGCTTGCTTCACATGAACCAGTTACCATTTTGGCATTTGTTCGCACATCTTGGTGGTAAGACATCTGGACCTCAAACATATTCAGGCACAATAGGACTAGCTTTGGAAAACTGTGAAAAAAAGCCGATGATTCATTTTCAGAAAATTGACGGAGAGTTAGTTGCGTGAATTATTTACTAAACGACGTGGATACAGATCAGTTATATTTGTATAAAATAGTATCTGCAGTTACGGTGGGGGAATTACCTGAAGATTTATGCCACAAATCTCCTGGAAAAGTGTCTCATGCCACGCGTGCTAACCGAATTCTCCGTCTTTATGTTTCAACCGAAGCTCCTTCAGAGAATCTTATTATTTTAGAAATGTACGTTGTTTAAGTTTATGCTCCGGCTTGGTTCAGCATTAAAACTCATCCCACCTATAAAGATAGAGCACTTCACCTGTGGTAGTTAATCTCAGCGCCTAGATACTTATCAGCTGAATTAAAAACTATAATTGATCCAATTATAGAAAGAAACAGTTACTTCACACACCCCGAAAATTTATTGCTTGCAATGTTGACTGGCCCTCACAAGCACATCCGAGAATTAGCTGCGCGTCGTGTTCTAAAAGCATGCAGTAAGAAACTAAGTAAAATAGGGCTGTTCCAACTTCCAAACATAAACCTCGATGCATCATATTATTTGGAAGCAAAATGTAACCGAACCCCTAATACTGAAGAATATATATTGGATGAAGATCTTCAATTATTTGTAGTTCAAGGGGGAGAAGGTAGATTGCCTCTTCTGCGTCTGCCATGTCATACTCAAGCAGTTGAAAGAGGTGTAACGACTGTTATTGAAGCTTTGACTACTATAGGTACGAAGTCTTCAAGAGGAGGTCTTATTACGGTGAAGATTGAGTCTCGCAAAATAATGCTGAAATTTGAGAGTAAGAAGGATTTTGCTGGTATTTGAATACACTACCTTGGGATAATATGAATTATATTCATATATGTTTTAAGAAATAATTCGAATCATTCTCTCTATTTTACGTTTTATTGAAAAATAGTTCATTTTTACTTGTTTACATAACATTTTTTTAAGATTTAACAAGGGTTGGTTTTTCTCTAATATGTGAAATTTCATAGTCAATCCGGAGGAGGAAGATGATATCCAAATATTATTAAAAAAATTATGTGATTTTTCTTCTTTATTTAACACCCTTTTGTCACTATTAGACAAATCAAAACAAGAAAAAAAAAATCCCCATACATCCGTGACCCACCTTATTATACATCAATCATTACTGCACAATTAAATGGGAACTAATTAATTTCGTCATTCCAATTATACAAAGGGATATTTGGTTACGTACAATGGACATCCAGCTTCTTAAATAGCTGAACACGACAATATTGTGTTCATTTTTTCAATGTATGAAAACTGTTTTTTTTTATTAGCTCCACACAGTTAGCCCTGAAGAACAAAAAAAGAGCCCCTCTCAGGGCCCATGTCATCTTTGGAGATGATGTGTGATTGAAAGAGATGCAGTTCTGGAAAGGAAAAAGGTAATAGGGGTGGGTAGGAATCTCAGGGGTAAATGAATCCGAGAGAGTCTAGCTGAAGAGGTCTAGGTTAGGTCTCTCTCAACCAGCCTTTCCTGATAAGGTCCCCCACGCAGAAAGTGAGTAGACGTTTCCGTCGCCAATACGTAGACAAACCTCACCGCCCATGAACTCGGCTACCCCTGCTAAGTCACTAAACACAGCTAACCAGTTGGGGTGACTTATGGCAGAGGTGTTGGTCATCCAATAAATGGATCCCGATCGGCGGTGCTCATACCCGCCTCTTAAATTGTACAATAGGAAGTACGTTATATGTCGGTAGAAATTCAGAATGCGAGGTCTTAAGGGGATATCCAGCGGTGATTTTTCCATACAACCGTATTCCCCATTTATCTCTCGGGATTTTAACCCTAAAGAAAATATTTTTTTTACATAAAATAGATATCAACCACTAGCGTGTCGGTACTTTTGTTTTTTTTCAACTTCGCTTAACTTATTTTTAAGATTTCTCCCTCTCTGATATTATGTTAATGCCGTTTTGTTGATAAGTTATAAAAAAATTATATTTATGTTATTACAGCCTTAACCTCGATTCATTTTACTCTATTAGCTAGTATGTTCAACAACTATTACCTGTGTTACAGTGCTTGGCACGTGTCTATTTGAATTAATATGGAAAAATATTATTATCATATATACCTACACGTCATACATTAATACTTCATTAATAGTTCAACACTGAAAATTTAAAAAATACTTATATTTTTATAGGTTTTTAATAAAACCAAAACATTCTTATCAGACAATAAATACATGAATACAATATCAAACAACTCATTAAGATGAAACCCGGTGGTCGAGAAATTTTAATAATAGATTTTTACTGAATTGTTGCTGTCTCTGTTGCTCTAACTCCACCGGATATTGAGCGAAAGGGACAAATGCACCTCGGGCTACTAATACCTAACTAAAATCGTCAAAATCGAGATTTTGTATTCCCCACTTTTCTCTTCTAAAAGTGGACCGATTTTCAATTTTTTTTTTACCAACTACATAAAAAGAAACTATTTTATGTCTGTCCTTTTTGCTTTTATAAAAAAATGTCTAGTTTGTATACTGAACGTCTTTTGACAGTGTTTAAACCAGTCAAGTTTATTGATTTTTGGAAGGTCAAACTTCTATAAGAAGTAACTTATCAAAAAAAAAAAAAACAAAAGTACCGACACGCTAGTGGTTGATAACTATTTTTTGTAAAAACAATATTTTTTCTAGGGTTAAAATCCAGAGAGATAAAAAGGGAATACGTTTGTATGGATAAATCACCGCCGGGTATCCTTTTAAGACCACTGCATTATTGTTTCCTTCTCGTCCCCTGTACTAGCCAGAGTAGGTACTCCACCACTACAAGCTATTTTACAGATTATTATCGGTCTTGTCGCGCGGTTCGGACTTTCAGTTGGTTGGTACGCTTGATTGAAGTTTCGATTGCGGTGGTTTTGTGACTATCGGAGCCGTTTTCGCGGATGGTTTGTGACGGTTTGATTCGCTCCCAGGCGTCGGAATAGTAAGATAAAATGCCAATAAAAGGTATTAAGTGTATATAGAAGAACAACCTGATTTTGGGTCATTTGAGTAAAATGTGAGAGTAGAAGTTGCAGATAAGTTTCCTGTTGAATTAACATTGTATATTTAAAGAAATGCCTCTGCAAGACCCATTTTTAACTCCTCCCAAAATACCCTACACACAGCGTCCTCAGAGTTGATACAGGTTTTGAAGTAATTTATGTTCCTCGTGACCTCCCGTGAGTGAATGTAATAAAACTGACATCAATTTACATAAAAGTAAAAGTAGTGAAAATCTACGATATGTGAATAAATTCACGAAGCACAGATTCTCCAGATAACAAACTGGAAGTCTGCTGCTGAGAACAGGAGGAGTTGGAGGCGAATATTGCGGGAGGTCAAAGCTCGATATGGGCTGTAGCGCCATCGAAGAAGAAGAATAAATTACAAATGTAGATAACAGTTAGAGATTAGTTTAAAAAGATACACTACTTGATAAGATACTTAAAACACGCAATGGACGGACAAAGAAAGAAGCGTAAAAAGAAATTTAAGAAAAAATCGGGGACGTAATTGAAAGAAATGGTATTGTCAGTGCGATACAAATGTTTTACTGGTATGTACTAGAAGATGGCAGGTTTAAAGCAAAGTTTTACAGTAGGAATATGTCGGTTTAGTTTCTTAACCTAGAAACCAAAGCTTGAGAGCTAGTCCTGCATGCATTGGTCACGTATTACTCGATTAACAGAGTTATTTGTATGGTGCATAACTACACCTCAGGACTTTTGGCGTTGAAAGATTTAAAGATGCCAGCGCATAATCATTGCTGGGAGCAAAACGCAATCGATCGTCAGAATTAGAATGTTTTCATTAAGGTAGCTAAGTATCTTCACAAGCTGTATGGCAATCAAAAGCAAGTAAGTTCAGTGATTGAAAAGGGACAGAAGAAGGTTTGGCGATAGTAAAGAAAATGAAAGACAACCAAAATTATTATTTGTTTAGCATTTTGTTGTGTTTTTGTTTTTAGAATAAAACAAACGCCGAATCAGCAAACTTCTGTGTTGCAGTCGTCTGATCAACAAACAAGCCAACACAATGAAACAATGGGCCCTTCGCAATACAATTCTTTTGTTGTTCCATTTCATTAATTACACAATGTCAACACACAGCTTTTTCCTCTCTTGGAATAATAATTTCAGCCGCCATTGCCGCCCGCGGGAATTCGACACATGAAATGCCGAACGAGCTTTGTGGCCGCTAAAATTGCGATTTACCCACCGTGAGTAACGGAAGGCCGACGTAACGAGGACTGAAAATCTAGATTTAAGGTGGTACCTAGTACCTACCCAGTACCGACCAACAGGGCGGTTGCTGCCGGCATAATGGGCAGCGTGGTATAAACGTAGCTTTCGGATGGGGCGCTTTTAGTCGAATAATAAAATTGTGGCAGTACGGAAACAGGTCAGTTACCTGAGCCATATATGTTCACGGAAGAAGGACGAATATTTTGAACTGCAGATGAAAAAAAAACCTTTGTTTATTGTGTGAAAACTTGCTTCACCCACAGCGTCTTTTGATGCAAGGCGAAATAATTCGATCTCCCAATTTTTTTAAACATTATTTCCACACAGAAGGCCCTGAGAAAAATAATTCCCCTCTGGGCTGAATTCATATTTGGGGAAGCTGTGTAGAGGGTCTTTTGAAGAAAAGGGATAAGATGAAGCTCTGGGAAAGAAGTAGGCATGAGGGTTTGGTAGGAATATGGAGGTCTGTGTCTTCAGAAGTGACGGACGTATGAATCCACTCCTCCCGCTGCGGTGCAAGACGATGTTTCAAGAGTCCTGCTGGAGAGGTCAAAATGTCTCCTCAATCCAGCTGGTGGACCGATGCATCCACTGCTAAGACCCCGACAAACCTCACCCCATAATCCCAGGCACCCTTGCTAAGTCATCAAACATAGTGAACCACTTGAAGTGAACTACGGCAGAGCTGTTGGTTATCAAATATATGGTTTCCGAGGCGGCGGTACCCACATCCGCCTTCCAAATTGTGAAATTGTATAATATTATATGTAGATGTAAATAATGCTTAGATGGTTTTAGGTATTTTTTAATTAAAAAAGGGTGTTTCGGTGAAATTAAACGGGATGGGAATTTTTGTTACCGGAATCATTCTATGATATCATTTATCATTTTCAGAATACGTTACTACCTACGTACATTTTTCAGTTGGGAAATGATGGCTGAATAAAAAAAGAACCTATTGTTACAGACATTTAAGAAAAATTAAATACTGAGTACACGGAGAAAAATGTTATTCTAAAATACTAAAATTTTAATAGTAAAAACGGTTAAGAACGGGACTGAAGTTCTTACGAACAAATTAACAGTGTTTCAATGTTTATTGGCGGCAAAATGTAAGAATAATTTGTTGGTATACGTACGAAATTATTTATACCAACAAATTATTCTTACATGTTCCCGCCAATAAACATTGAAACCCTGTTAATTTGTTCGTGAGAACTTCAGTCCCGTTTTTAACCGTTTTTACGAATAAAATTATCGTATTTTAGAATAACATTTTTCTCCGCGTAGTAAGGAATCTTAAAATCACACTATTCTTCTCTGACCTATTTCGCTTGGTTTAAGAATAGAATCAGTTATAAATAAGTAGGCCAATAATAATTGTTTCCAGGAAATTATAACCATTATTTATTATTTGAAAATGGCTCAGACAATAAATGGAGTTAATTAAAACCTCGATACTTCCAAAACTTGAATCCATTATTCATTGGAATTATACCAAACACCAGCACCCCCAATGTCTGTCACGGGATCTATTTACATTTAGCCATTAAATGATATCGGACAGGACATCTCCCGGGAAACTTTTGTCACAATAACTCATGTTTGAATTGAGGTCAACACAGAACAAGCAGGTCAATAATAACTTGACGAACAAATAAAATATATAAATATGTTTAAGCAAATTTAGGTAGTCGAACTTAGCTTAATTACGTTATGAATACAGATGGAGTACGTATTTATAAACCAAAATACGGAAATGCGTAATATACTACAGTTTTGGAGGCAACAAAACATTTATACAAAATTAGAAGTAGGTAATAATAGTATCAAATGCAATCTAAAATATACCAATTTGATAGACAGTAATCTATCAAATGCAATCTAAAATATACCAATTTGATATACAGTAATATAAATTCAATCTAAAATATACCAATTTGATATACAGTAATCTATCAAATTCAATCTAAAATATACCAATTTGATAGACAGTAATCTATCAAATTCAATTTAAAATATACTAATAAAGTAGTAGATTATAACCGTAAAAAATGCAATCAAAAATATACTAATAAACTAGTAGACAATAAACGAATCTATAATTTACAATTGATCTAGTAGAATAGTAGATAATAATCGTATTAAATGCAATCTACAATATACCTACACCTGATATACAGTAATCTATCAAATTCAATCTAAAATATACCTACACTTGATATACAGTAATCTATCAAATTCAATCTAAAATATACCAATTTGATATACAGTAATCTATCAAATTCAATCTAAAATATACCAATTTTATATACAGTAATCTATCAAATTCAATCTAAAATATACCAATTTGATATACAGTAATCTATCAAATTCAATCTAAAATATACCAATTTGATATACAGTAATCTATCAATTCAATCAAAAATATACCAATTTGATATACAGTAATCTATCAAATTCAATCTAAAATATACCAATTTGATATACAGTAATCTATCAAATTAAATCTAAAATATACCAATTTGATATACAGTAATCTATCAAATTCAATCTAAAATATACCAATTTGATATACAGTAATCTATCAAATTCAATCTAAAATATACCAATTTGATATACAGTAATCTATCAAATTCAATCTAAAATATACCAATTTAATATATCTACAGTAATCTATCAAATTCAATCTAAAATATACCAATTTGATGTACAGTAATCTATCAAATTCAATCAAAAATATACCAATTTGATATACAGTAATCTATCAAATTCAATCTAAAATATACCAATTTGATATACAGTAATCTATCAAATTCAATCTAAAATATACCAATTTGATAGACAGTAATCTATCAAATTCAATCTAAAATATACCAATTTGATATACAGTAATCTATCAAATGCAATCAAAAATATACCAATTTGATATACAGTAATCTATCAAATTCAATCTAAAATATACCAATTTGATATACAGTAATCTATCAAATTCAATCTAAAATATACCAATTTGATAGACAGTAATCTATCAAATTCAATCTAAAATATACCAATTTGATATACAGTAATCTATCAAATTCAATCTAAAATATACCAATTTGATATACAGTAATCTATCAAATTCAATCTAAAATATACCAATTTGATATACAGTAATCTATCAAATTCCATCTAAAATATACCAATTTGATATATCTACAGTAATCTATCAAATTCAATCTAAAATATACCAATTTGATATACAGTAATCTATCAAATTCAATCAAAAATATACCAATTTGATATACAGTAATCTATCAAATTCAATCTAAAATATACCAATTTGATATACAGTAATCTATCAAATTCAATCTAAAATATACCAATTTGATAGACAGTAATCTATCAAATTCAATCTAAAATATACCAATTTGATATACAGTAATCTATCAAATGCAATCTAAAATATACCAAATTGATATACAGTAATCTATCAAATTCAATCTAAAATATACCAATTTGATAGACAGTAATCTATCAAATTCGGTTTAAAATATACTAATAAAGTAGTAGATTATAACCGTATAAAATGCAATCAAAAATATACTAATAAACTAGTAAACAATAAACGAATCTCAAATTTACAATTGATCTAGCAGAATAGTAGATAATAATCGTATCAAATGCAATCTACAATATACCTACACTTGAACGAGTAGATAAACTAGCAATACTATATAGCACTACTACATAAACTAGCATAAAATGCAATAAAAATATATATTACTAAACTAGAAGTTTATAAGTATTAAATAAAGTAAAAATCTAAACAGAATTTAGTGGATTAAAGTTTGACATTTAGGGAATGGAAGATTTTTTAATATTTTTCCATACCTACTAAATAATTTAAACCTGTACACGTATTAAGAACGCATATTCTAATATTTTGTATCTGTGATTATTAAGTAGACCAAGGTTATAGCAATATTCAATATTGCCCTAATTTCGTGCCGTGTAGAACAATTTGAAATTAGCATGCAGAATTTCCGCGTTTTTTGTAATTTTTTTATGCAACTTAAAAATTTGGGAAAAACGGTAAAACATATGTGAATTTATTGACTCTATTGCAACCGGGCAACTTGGCAACGGCCGCCACGGCAACTAGCACGGCGAGTTGCGAGTCAGAACAGGCAACGGGTTTTTGAGAAGTTGTGTAGTGTGCGGAATATCATATTGACATACACAGGATAGCGAGTTTAGTTGAAAACTGTTTTTTTCAATTGCCCGTGAGCGGAAGCACTAAATGTAAAAGGCCATCTACCCACTTTATGGGCGAGTCCAGTAGGTAAGTGAGTACCTACTGACAATATTATTAAATAAAATTTTTTTAGCATTTAATTGTAGGTATATTAATTAAAAGTTCTGTTGATTTCCAAAAGCCATTTCCACGGCCATGGCAAAACATTGTGTACATTGGTGATATCTTTATTTGTTATTAATTTGTCGTTTGTTTATTTAATTACGCATTATTTGTTGGCAGCAATTTTGCCATCAATCATAAACTTTGCATGATTTAATAAATCAAATCAGCAAACCCAAGTAATACTAATAACAGATTGAGAACACAGGGTGTTAATAAGGGACCTACCCAAGTGATTCCTGACTGATTTGGTGTAAAGAATGTGAATAAAATTTTGATCTAGGTGACATTTAAGTTGTTTTTAAATTTTAAATTTTTCTCCTGTCGTCACTGGTCACTCAGCCGAGCAAACGCTTGACCCTCCACCCTAACTGTACAATAAATACCTACTGATTTGTATGATTTTACTTGATTCTTTTTTCATTTTGAGGTACGTCTCTTATTGATCCTCCTGTATTAAGTATTAAGATTTGAAACGTTATCTAATACTATCAAGTGAGCAATATGATATAAACGGCGTTAGAAAAAAAACACCACGCTTTATATTCTAATCTAATGGTTAAGCACAGTCAAATATATACCTTCATGAAACCAAAGTTTCAGATCGCAATTTGTAAAGAAATTATGAAATTTTGGGATTTTTTATTACCCGGCATGCGTTGAATGCCAATTAAACAATTAAATTGTTTCTCCCTTCGTGTCATTTCCCATATTCTCCTATTCCCTTCCGCCTCCTCTTCCTAATCCCCTTCCGCGTCCCCTTTTCTTCCCTTTTCACCTTCCCGTGTTTCCCTTCCCCTCTCCCGCTTTCCCCTTTCTCGCGAACCGCCTCCCCCTCACTCTTTCCGCTTACACCTTCTTCGCCTTCCCCTCTTCCTCGTCCCTCCTCCCGCGTAACCCCCCTCCTTAATTCCCCAACCGACCCTCCCGCATACCCCTCCCCCCAGCCTTTTTTCCCTGCCGCCTAACTCCATAAAATACATCCATCTTTTATGCCAGAGCTCACCAGTATATATATATTTAGAAGTATTCACAGGCATGTTCACAACAATTCAAAAAAAATTAATAGCAATCGGATGAAATTTCAATCGCAATCGAATGAATAGTATAGGAAATAATTTCATAACGCCAGAGCTCACTATCCTATAACCTTCCCGGGTATAGGCACATCATATTTTCAACGTTTCATCGCAATCGGATGAACGGTATGACTGCGCATAAGGTACAAACAAACAAACACACAAAAATTCATTTTTATATTAGATTTTTACGTGGAACGACATAAAAGCGAGGTAACAATAACGTTTATTATAAATTTGTTTAATAAAATATTTGCTTTTTTAAATATAAAATTTTGTTATAAGTAATTTTTGTTAAAAAAAGTGCCGTTTTTAGAACTTTTTTGTGTGTTGCTTGCAAAATTTGTATACATTCTTAAAAAAATATATGATTATTTCGATTTATAAAATTTGAAAGCTTATTTGTTCACCTTTCAAAAACAGTTTTTAGTTTTCGGATATGTTCAGAAATAATTATTGCACAACGGAAATATTTTGACCCTCTGACAAAATATGGTCGAGGCCTGACTGGTTAAATTTGTGACCGTTCTTACAAATATTCAGGGACATGTTAATAATGTATCCGTCCAAATGAAGACCCGTCACTTGAATTATTGCAGAAGGCTTAATGGGTTAATTTATGCGCGGCCTCAATGTGCTGAGTAATTGGTGCTCAAAGGGTTTAGGAAATATTTAATACAATATCTGGTCGTTCCTTTCACACGTCCCGGGCTTAGAAAATACATTATAGTCAGTACTTTAATGGTGACACATAAATAATCCAACAATGGCTCGAACGAAATCTGAATAGTTAGGTTCCTCATAACTCATAACCTTCCTTTACCTCTTCAGCTTCATCATTGGTTCCATGAAATATAATATTCTTGAGTCTCGTTGATAAATATAAAAGTACATATGCGAAAGTACAAATCAAAACCTCATTTAAAACAAATTTAATTATTATAAGCAATAATTATTAGCCTGAAACACTCATCAATATTGAAAAACTCTCCCGAGAAAAGATACATGTCGCCGACGGGACTCGAACCCGCACCCCTCTGTTTGCCGGACAGGAGCTCTACCATTAAGCTTCGGCGGGTTACCTCCTACCCGACAAATGATTGCATATATATACCTAGTGTTTCATTCAACAATTATCGCTTATTATTTTTTTTTTCACCTGCAAACAACCAACTTTATTTTTATATGAGAAAGGCATGTAAGTGCTAACTCTCTCACTAGGTGGCGTCGAGACATATTACATGTACATTTTTTGGTGAAATACTTTAACTTGTCAAATATTGATTATTTTTTAAATTGATAAACTAATGTTTAAGACAAGCTTTTTTATGCGTAGCACAAAGGGTAACAATTATTATGAAACACTTTTACCGTTTATACTGAAAATGGTAACAACAGCATAAATCATTAAAAAATGATATTTATTGTTCCGAAAAAGTATTGAAGCAATGTGCTGTGATAATTTGAAGAGAAATACCATTAATTTACTTTAGTATTAACACAATAATCCATTTGTCTGTGAATAAATCAATAAGCAACGCCACTTTAAAACAAAATGGTTAAATTATTTTACAGTTGTTGAAACTAAATCGTGCTCTTTTAATTCATTTAAAAGCAAATTATTATGTTAACGAGGTGTTTACGTGTTTTACAAAATTGATTCGAAGTCATCAGATTTTGATTTATATTTTGTTTATTTAGAACATATTTTACTGTACACACAATTTTAAGAAATAAAGCTTTGAAATATATTTGGTTTTTAGGATCAATTATAAAATCAAAAAGTAATAACCAAGAATATTCGCAATAAGCTACAAAAACAATTGACGACGCAATAAATTCTTTTCATCAATTGTGATGATTTATTGATTACTCATGAAATGACCAGTATTTCAAAATTCAAATTTCACACAAATTTCTCTTCATTATTGTTTGAAAATTTTTAGGTACCTAACAAATTTCATAATAGTATTTGGTAATGCTAGACAGAGAATTTGTATAGAGCGTTATTTCATAACGCCAGAATTCATTTAGTATTTTTGCTGCTTCATGTACCTAATCATTAATGTTTGAAAATTTGTAGGTACCTAATAATAATAATAATAATAATTGGATAATTTGTAGAGCGCCGTTTTTGTGAGAAATCACCTCAAGGGCGCTGTACATCTCATTATGACTTCTTAGGCTCTACCTCGAACTATTATTTACAAATGGACACAGAGAACATACTTACCTGGCAGGTCACTTCCGATAAACACACTTTAATTAGAAAGTTTATGCTTGGAGGAGATACGACTTTGCACGCGGAGGACGCTATATTAAAACACTCGACATTGCATAACTTTACATTTGCTACACCATCATTTTTCATATTACATTTATAGGAAGATTACTGCCAAAAATGGAGTTAATAAATTGAAGTTATTTCGAAAGACTTGTGAATTTAGGACTCATTAGGACTGGAGGATTTGAATGAAATTAGATGTACAAATAATTTACCATTAAGAATTTGTTAACATTTTTATGCAATTAGTTATTTACTATGTGCGGGCTGAGAAGGTGAAAGTGAAGGTTTTTGTTTTTGGCTTTATGGGTACGACTGTCTAAAAAGGTGAGTTTTAAGTTTAGCTCTGAATTTCGCCGAGTCTGTGATCATTCTTAAGTCGTGTGGCAGTCCATTCCAGGCTTTAGGTCCCGACACTCCGAAAGCACGCTCACCGAACTTAGTATTTGGTGTGCGCTTTGGCTCCTTCAACCTTCCGATTGCTGATGATGCCGCTGACCTAAGAGTTAACTGTCGAGAATTGGAGTTTTCTGGGATACACATTTCTGATAAGTAAGCAGGAGCCATTCCATTAAGGGACTTAAATACCATCCAGCAGAGCTTGAACTGGATTCTTTCAGGACATTTGAGCCAATGAAGATTTTTGAGATGCTCTGAAATATGGGAATATTTAGATAGACAATCTTTAATAATAAATTTCATAAGTAAGTAAATACATGCGTTGAAGTATTTAGTAGATAGACAATCTTTAGGTAACGTTATTTCATAACGTCAGAATTGAAATTTTAAACTGTCATAAAAAACGTTAAAAAAATGTTTTTTTTCAAACGGCCGCCATTTTGTGAAATTTTTTTTTTTTACTTCTCCGAGGTTCCGACGATAGCGACATCTTTACTGATTAATAATCCGTTCGATTTTTTTTTCAGATTACCAGAAGGGTCGCAATAAAGTGCACGCCAGTATATCCCTTTTTTCATCCCCCACTTTACCAACCGATTACTTTTCGAGTTTTGAATTTTTTTTTGTTACATTTTTTAAGTATTCTTAATATATATATAAACAAATTATAAAAATATGGAGACTAAAAATATTCTTCGTTTTTTTTACAGAGCTCGAAAAAACACCCGAAATTTGTTCATCTAGACTAGAATACCCCATTAAGGGCTAATAACTAATCGCTATTTTTTTAATTCGCCATGCATATTCTATTAAGGAATCGATTAGTTATAAAGTTTATTGAATTAATACCACTAGATCATTTGGCAGTTGGCAGTTGGAAGTCGAGCGTCACGAGGGTAGTAGCTATGTTTGTTTTAGCGCCCACGCTAGTGGCTCGCCCCCCACGCAGTCGGGGGTGGATTAATACCAGGGATAATGTCAGATTGTTATTTACTGAAAAGCCATTTACCATCACATCATTACTGTTTGTGCTTTTTCAGGGCTGCAAAAATGCCCCCCGTCGAATTACAAAGTGCAGAAGACAAAAAGCTACATACATGTACCGCAGTAATTATTGTAACAAGTTTTTAAACTCTTTATAATAATGGTTCATAGATAATAGATTTCATTAGTGTTTAGGTGATACTTAAATACATTCATAATCTGAAGACCATCCGTGGTCGAGTGGTAAGACACTTGACTCCCATTCGGAAGGTCGCGGGTTCGAACCCGGCGTGCGCAAATAAATTTTAATTGATTAATTTGTGTTATTTCACAATTAATTAATAAAAATAATATACGTTATATTTGCGGCACGTTCCAGAGTGGAAGATACTCTCAGTATCGCCCTGGTGTAAGACCACCATTCAGAATTGAAACGTTGCTTAATAATGGCTTTAGCCGTGTTTAGATCTGAATAGCCAGGTTCTTTCCCACCTTCCTCTCCCCATCTCCTTCCCTTCACCACTTACCTTCAGCCTCACAACATACTCCAATTAGGGATGCCATAGTCTCACTGGCTCCAGAAGGGAGCAGTTGGGACTCTTGTGAGGTTTCTCTTTAAAAAAATAAAATAATCTGCTCTTTAAGATTAGTTAATTATTCTAGATTAATTATTTTAGTAATTATTTTAGTATTATTTTAGTAACCCCTTTTGCCAGATTTGCTTTAAAATATTAATAAGATCAGTTAATTTTTTTACTTCTGAAATATTTGAAAAATTACTTTGTGGCATCATTTTAATTAAATGAAACAAATTGCTTTGTGTAAACCACTAATCACATGTTATAATATCTACATGTTTCAAAACCGATGGTTTCTTCGTCAGGATAATATTATTTGTTATTAGTTTGTTTTATTTAATTTTTTTGTTATTAGTTTGTATTATTTAATTTTTTTACCCCCATGCATATTCAATATGAATATGATTAAATACTTTTGTCCATAAACAAACTAAAATCTTTCAAGAAAGGCTAACAATAATCCAATATTGTAATTGTTAGTCTTTCTTAAAAAAACTGAGATTTTATATGGACAACACTATTTATTAATATGTATTACTAGTTACTGCATATGTACAGGCGCAAACTAATAATTCATCTTTATATTTTATCTAGCAAAATGTGCTTTTCCGAAAAGAATTAATTTAGTCACTTCTATGAACGAGCAGTGTAAGAATAATTTAAAGGCATATCTCTATTTAATTTATTTATTAAATTATAAGTTTACAAGGTATAACAATTTTGATAACAATAAATTACAAAATAAGTTTTCACAGATTTTATTTTTATTTTTGATGATTCTCTTCTATAGAAGCGGACGCTTATGTTTAGAAGAGGAGCGAGTGTCAGAATGAAAAATATTTTGTACCTATAATTAAATATGATTTAAGGAATTTTGAACTTAAAAATAAGTAGATAAATAGACATTATATATGCAGCTTTTTGTGATACATTTTTGTCTTCAGTGTTACAATGGCATCCCCAATTTTGGGAAATTTTATAAGTAGAAATGGGAGAAAAAGAGACAGGAGAAGGGGAAGAAAATAGTTGGGAAGAACCTGAAAAATTAGATGTTGTTACCAAACGTAGATAGTGAAATTCGATTAATTATAAGAATTTTCTGATACTTCACGACAGAGGATGCAAAAAAAAAAAACGATATATATCCAAGAAACCACTTCCCATAAAGTTTATTTTAACTTGAGCAAAATCTTTAATAAATGAGCTGATGTCAACTATAACGTCATTAAATAAAAATCTGATATTAGAGAATATTCCTTTAGCAACTCTATTTTTTGTTCACCTTTATATTTATGTAGGAGTAGGAACCTAAATCAAATTTACAATAGTATATGATTCAATCAATAAAAAATACAGTTATTGAAAAATACATTAAATTGGTCCTTTGTCTATCATAGTTTTGTTTAAAACACAAAAAATAATAGCGTGTTAAATTAATATTAGGACTTTCCGAATTCCGTATTTCTTGTGCATCGTTCCTACCCAGTACGTCGTAAGTTCAATATTTACTACTCTATCTACTGGCTAAGTCCTCTACTGGCTAAGTCCTCTATCACGACAAAAGCAACGTTTTTCGCTTCCTGTGATGGTAGTGGATTTATAAATATTCGTAACACGGGAAGGTTAGTCTTTCTTTAAATGAAAATTATGAAATTTTAAGGAGGACAATAAACAAAACAATATTATTATCAATAGCAAAATTGCTCGTAACAAATATTCAATCCATTAAAAATAATTTTTATTTGTAAACATAATAATAAAATCTATAACTACTGAAGCATTTTTGGCCACATTTTTCCACACTAACTCCAAATAGATACGTATGGCAATTCTAAAGTAAATCATATGCAGAGTCTACGCGATTATAAATATTAAATTTTTATTTATTTATTAATCCTAAAAAATGTGATAAACGGTAAAATATAGTTAAATTAAATGCATCTATAGCACTCTAAGTAGTTTATACGTCTCAATATTAAAATTCGGTAGTATGATTTTTAAAACGAGGGCGAAAAATTTTCTACCGCTCGTGGCTGAAAATGATCGTATTGCAGAATACTCCAGTGAAGCTTGAATTTCAGATCTTGACTGTTTTTGACAGTCTACGAAAAATATAATGCTTACAGGAAACAAACCACAAACGAAAAACGTTATTGTTCAATTACGTCAAATTTCAATTTAATCTGTCAAACCCACCGCATATCATGTGAACTCTATTATTGAGTTGAAAACATTACAACCCGATCGTTTTGACTGAAAGCCTTTGATAAATATATTTTTAGTTAAAAATTTGCACGCAAAATGGTCGATTGTTTACGGTCATGTCGAGGTGGTTAATTAAAAAAGTTTTTCGAGCATTAAAAAACATATTTTGGGTTTTGTATTCATAACAATGAGCAGGTGCATAGTGGTCACAATAATTACTGTTGAAAAATAATTTAAGAACACTTTTCTTCCTTGTACTGTCCCAACTCATTGCCTATGTAAGCTAATGGGGTCGGCTCTTCTCGGTCTCAGGTTATAGCTTCTTCGGTTCTGGGTTTCGCTTTCATCCAGGCCGTTTCTACGTAGTATTTTGGAGCATTGAGTCATACAGGAGTTCTTTGGTCTTCCTCTGGATGACTGTCGAAGAAGCTCCATAGACATTGCCTGCTTCACTGTCTTATCTGGTGGTCCACGTCTTATGTGCCCATACCATATTAACTGTCGTTCCTCCAGCTTACTCTTTACGTCCGTGACACCCAGGCTACCACGAATGCGTGAACTTTTAATATTATTTTTTAGTGATACTCCAGCCGACCATGTAAGCATTCGCATTTCTGCTGTTTCATAGTCCAGCTGTTACATAGCCGGCATTCAGGGCCATACATTATCGTGGGTCTGGCATATCATTCTTTTAAGTTTTATAGGTATTTTTGTGTCACACAAGACTCCTGTTGCGGATCTATATCTAATCTATCCCACACCTATTCTATGGTAGATATCCGCTAATATACTAATTTTACGAAAATAAATCACATTGAATCACAAGGTTTCTTTGTCAGGATAAACGTATAAAAAGGCAACAATACTAATACGTTTATCCTGATGAAGATACTATTGGTTGCGAAACATGTATTTATTTTCACTTAAATGAAGCAATATTATTATTGATGAAAATATAACCATAATAATCTAATTTTTTAAACATGAAAGTGAACAAGACACAGAAATCATCCACCCTCCATCCCTCCCATTGCAGTGCGAGACGATGGGTAGAGATTCCGGTTAGAGGGGTTAAGGATCTCCCTTAACCAGCCTCTCCCGATCTGGCCCGCCACGAATTTGGTGGGCAGACGCATCCGCCACGAAGACTTAGACATACCTCAGCCCTCATGAACCCGGGCACTCCTGCTAAGTTCCCAAACTTAATATGTATATAAAATTACTATTTCAATAAAAATAAATTTAAAAGTAGTCGAAGTGTTTCCTTCGCTATTTTTCGAATTCAATTTCTCAATTATTATAAACTATGAACTGATCATTGACTTTGTATTTTCACATATTATTACATATTTTTATATATTATTACTATTTTTTATTATAATTTACTTATTTAATGCCCAAAGAGCTTTTACATGTTGGTACAGACATTAGTTACATTTGGTCGCTAGGAAAAAAAAAGGTACATTTTGTTGTTAGTAAAAAGTACAAAAACACAAATAATAAGTTGAAATAAATGTTTTACATGATCCACAAAATTCGCCAAGTTGATATTAAATATGTCACCATCACTTAAGTATTGATTTCCCATAGTGTGAAATCGTTGTATCGGAGTGGGAAATGTAGTTTCGCTTATGAATGCTGCAGTAGAATAATGTATTTTGTCGTGTTGTTACTGTGGGTATTCGTAAGTTTATTAATTGTAGGAGTTCGCAACGGTCAAATATAGAATTTAGTATTTTGAATAAAAAGGTTAAGTCGTTTATTTTACGTCTGTCTTGAAAAATGAAAAAGATGAAAAATGAGCAAGTAGCATATTAATTATGCAACTACAAGAACTCATTTCGACCAAAAATATAATTTCGTGCACAAAATTTTATCTATACACGTTTCTCACTGAATGAAAGTGCTGCCATAAAGGTACAAGTACATTTACTAGTTTCTTCTGAATATTACTTCTAGGGGTTGGAAAGACCGAGCGCGTCAGAAACCACCCTATTTTCATTGGCAAGGCCACCAGACACCGGAAATTACCCTTCCACTGCAACTTGAGTATTTTCCCCACCTCGTCACGTTAAGGGTGCTTGCCCGTATGTTTGAAGGTAGCTTAAAGCTTCCAGTGACGTTAAATCACAAGCACAATACAGAATTTCACACTGTCAGCTTCGATACGTTTTTTTCTTGTGGTTTTCTCGAGAACGGCTAACTTAGCGTGTTGGAAGATTTTTAAAAGGTCGAAGAAATAGACAAAAATCCTATATAACTTCACAATTTTTACACACCCGTAACTTTATTGTAGATGGTATTTTTGTTTATCGAGGAATATTGGTTGTTTATCGAGGTTGGTCGGACACTGTCCCACTTTTCCCTAATTCTACTGCCAGGCCCCATCGCACCGTCGATCGATAAGGATTGCATCGATAACTTTCAGTAACTTTTCATCGTTCCCTAGGACAACTGGAGATTGCTAACGTGCAAACAACAGTTGAAAACAAATATATTAAGAACATTTAGTCGTTGTGAACTGTAGTCTATTCATTGGCGATCTGTGGTCACGCTAGGGAACGATGAGAAATTTCAGAAAATTATCGATACAATCCTTATCGATCGACCGTGCTAGAGGAACAGAAGCAAGGAAATAAGTTTAGTCGTTATTCCGGGTAATTCTTCTTTCTTACATTTTCTACTTTCGCAATATTTGAAATGGTCAATGGCCGCCCTTTACCGGGAGCTTTTATTACCCGAGGGATGTAATTTTATTATCTACATATTGTGTACGAAATTGATAGAAAAAATGATGGAATTCCGGTAAATCCCCTGGGAAAGATACGATGGATTTTGCACTCCTTTTGTAATATTTCATATTGTCCTCTTGGAAGATATAAAATCTAGCGAATATTTCTTTGGATAAATTTACCATTTTCATAACGACCGCTGTGGTGAGCCGCTAAGCTCATTGACTCTGAATCCAAGGGTCACGGGTTCAAAACTATATAACTCAAATGGTTTTTGAAAATTATGGTATATTTGTATCCTTTTGTAGTTGTTACGCGAGAATCCAACCAGGAACAAAGTCAAGCGTGGTTAAACCATCATAAACTGTGATTCAAAGGTATCATTCTTGAAAACATTTTTTTAACGCATTTTATTTTTTTAACGCACCAGACTTTTAGGTCCGGGTTTAGTTTTCCCCATAGGTAAAACCAGACCTTTTCACACACTTTTCCATAAAAATGATCATCTAGTAAACCCACGCTATGCAAGTGTATTATATAAGTATAATTAATACAAAACAATACAAGAACAACATGTTAACCTACCAGACTATTAAATGGGAAATTAATTCACCGACTCCAGATATTTTCATATCAGAGGGTTCGGCTCGGTGGAATTCCTAATTTGACCGATAAATCCTACTGATCCCTCAATATAAATATTTAAAAAATCTTTCGTAATCACACATGTATTTAAAATGACTGATTTTTGCATTTTTATATACAAATTCTTTGATAAATCTAATATGCCTAATTTTTTAATGAGAGAGCTAGGTATAATGCCAGTAGCCGAAATAACAAATGGTAATATTTTTATAGTCTGAAAAAACAAACGGTAATTTTTTTTTTGTCTGAAATAATTAAAAAATTAAAATGAATTAATTAAATAATTGAATGATTATAATTAAGAATGAATTTATTATATAGCCAATGGAAACCTGCAAAAAATTACCTGTCTTAATTTTCAATAAATCAGTTCCATTGTTTTTCCGTTTAAAATAATTTTCTTTTGAAAGAATTATATTATGGGTAAAAAAAAAAACAATTCCAATTTTAAAATGACACTTAAAATCAAAGCAAATTCTTAAAAATGATAATTTATTTTTGAAAATTACACTTAAATTCACAGCTAGTAACGCTAAACAGACACACCACCAAAAATTGTATTCTTGATGATTATTCAAAATAATTTATCTTCCATAATGTATCCATTAATACGTTGAGTCATAAACCATTTTTTGTTCGGGTCAGGAATAAAGGCAGTATTATTTTATGTATGTGTCCGCCTTTCGTAATGTCTCGAACATAACACGCTTAATGTCCAATGAAATTAATAGAAAATTTTAATATTCTAGCTAGCGAATTGTTCTGTTGACATGTGTGCGGATTCTTTACGACTCTTGTGTCTGATATGGCAGCCGAGATATACCCATTCCCTACCTCCTGCAGCCACAAATTATGATAAAAATCACAAAGGTTTTGGTAGGCCTCAAAAAAGTTCATCCAGAACGTTAAAAATGTGGTCCCTATGATTTTTATTATTTTTAATTGATAAAGTAATGTTTAAGACAAGATTTTTGTATGCGTAGCACAAAGGGTAACAATTATTACAAGCAATAATTATTATCCTGAAACACTCATCCATATTGAAAAAACCTCACGAGAAAAGATACATGTCGCCGACGGGACTCTTGCAGGTGAAATGTAATAAGCGGTAATTGTTGAATGAAACATTTTTTTTTTAAAGAAAGACAAACATTGCTGGGTTACGAATAACCCAACAACATTTGAAAATCTCCTACTACCACCACACTAAGCGGAAGATGTTGTTTGTGTTGTGATGGAGGACTTAGCCAGCCGAGGAATCGAACACGGAACGCCTGGGTGGAACCCAAACGCTATGCTCACTCAACCACTGACCGGTCGACATTAGGTATATATTGAATCATTTGGCGGGTATGAGATAAGCCGCCGTAGTTTAATGGTAAAGCTCTTGAGCGGCAATCAAAGGGGTGCGGGTTCGAGACCCGTCGGCGACATGTATCTTTTCTCGGGAGGTTTTTAAAAAAATATAAATGGATGTTTCAGATTAATGATTTTTGCTTATAATAATTGTTACTCTATGATTTTTCATGCTTTTGTAAAGTTAGAAATCTGTTTTCTGAAATAACAGAAACTGTCGTGCTTTTAGCTCTGGCGTAGTAAAATGTACATTCATTTTCTATTACTCTTCTAGATAGTTGGACAGCCTGCGATGTCGAATCCGAAGAGCCTGGTACTTCCCCTCCTACCACCTTAAACACGATAATAACATAAAAATAAATAAAAAAGGGAATTCGTGCTAAAAACTATCCCGTACATATTTGATGTTAAAAAATCTGATAGCTGTTGCGCATTCAGGCACCTAGTAGATTCTCAAGATTGGCAGGTCTACCGTTCTGGCGCAAATAGTATGGCTATGTATGAGCTCAAGAAATAGGACGGAAGGTTTATATGTGCTGATAATCATATCGCACCTATCGGATTTGGGATTCATTTCGGACTTGCTCTTGGAAAGTACGATCGGTACGAGCAGCATTCGGACGGATGCGGACGGTTCGATTTTTTAGCATGGAATTAGAATTGTGCGTTGTGTTAAATTTTGTTTATTTCCTTATTTTTTATGGGAGTTCATTTCGCAAACGAATTTAATAATAAAAAAATGCTACTGCTTGCTTCCCAGTCATTTTTCTACAGTCACATTTACTCAATTACTTTTCCACAGAAGTTTTTCCAGAGCCAATTTTCTTCAACAGTCGATTTTTAATGGTATATTTTCTAGATTCTTCTCCATATGCTCTCCAGTTCCACAATCCTGAAATTGCCGTCAGTGGGGAGATCTCCGAAGCGCGGGGAATCTTTGACGACCGGAAAAACTTACCGTAAAAATGCCATAAACCGATATTGCTTTTATGACCTATCTGAAGATGGAAGCCGTAAATTGGGATGCTTGAGATTATAAACAATCAATGGAGAAAAGATGTGCCTTTTTGGATTTATTTTCTCCGAGGAAAATAGCAATAACGAGTACATTACTTGCGAACGAGGTAAATTACAGAGATTGGAATAAAATTATTATTTTGGTAGATTGCGTAGACATGGCATAGTTTTATCTGATTAAAACGAAAGAGTAAATGAAAGGATTTTTAAATAAAGTATTTAAAAAAAAAACCATAACCTTGAAAAAAAAATTGTTTTGCGGTTTGTTTACTTCGTCTTCTCATTTAAATCTGAATGTTTTTGCAACATATTGTATAATTTCTAAGTACCATTTTGATAAATTATAATGTTTATTGTACGAAAGTAGTCAAGAATTTCATCACAAGTAATATATCTTTTTAAATTAACATAGGAATCGTTAAAACTTTTACGGGGCCCAATAAATCAAATAAAATAGGCTTAACGTTTTAACCTTCTGAGAACCGAATTATTTCTTGGGGGTAAAGAAGACTTTTGCTGTCATGGGCATATTCAAGTTATGGCTGTCTGTTTTTCAAAGACAATTTTCTGTTAACTTAACAAGAAGGTTCATTAAACTTATGTTGCAGAAAAATACGTACACATGTTTAAATAGTTGGTAAATCCACAATTATTAAAGTTATTCCAACCTAATATGATTTAAGATTTTCACGGCCAAAACTATTTTTGTTGTTTATTTTTGGGATATTATGCCGTGTTGCACTAACTCCTTCTTTAGCCGACGTTTCGGACTACATTACAGTGTCCATCTGTAATGTTGTCATCTCAACACATTTGCCCTGATGATGGACACTGTAATGTTCTCCGAAATGTCGGCTAAAGAAGGAGTTAGCGCAACACGGCATAATATCCCAAAAATAAACAACAAAAAATATTCCAACCTCTTTGGTATAAACCCATAGTTTTGAAGTAAGAAATTCAACATTGAATGTAACGCGTGTTGAAAATAGAGATGTATTATGAATGCCATTGTGGGATTCGATCTCGGTTCATCCGACTGCAAGCCGAGCATTCTACCTACTTGATTATCTACTCGTACCATGAAATAAAATACACTTCTTCAAAAATCGCAAATGAACTTTGTGGCGTCAACAAATCACGTCACATATTTAGTCAAAATTATCAACATGTTTCAAAACCAACGGGATATTCGTCAGGATAAAATGAAAAATATCACAGACAAAGAAGTACGAAGAAACTATCGGTTTCTGAACATACTATATTTATACAGTGAACACCTCACCAGAGTCCCAACGGCTCCCGTCTGAAACCAGTGAGACTATGGCATCCTAAATTGGGGTATGTTGTGAGGCTTAAGGTAATCGGGGAAGGGAAGGCGGTGGGGAAGAGGAAGGCGGGGATGTACCTGGCTATTCAGATCTAGTCACTAAACATGGATAAAGCCATTTAGAGCAAAGTTTCAATTCTGAATGGTGGTCTTACACCAGGGCGATACTGAGAGTATTTTCCACTCTGGAACGTGCCGCAGATATAGTTTATATTATTTTTAATTAGTTAATTGTGAAATAACACAAATTAATCAAATAAAATTTATTTGCGCACGCCGGGTTCGTACCCGCGACCTTCGGAATGGGAGTCTAAGCCTTGCCTCTGGACTACGCTGGCCGTCAGAACATAACATTCCGTTTTTTAAGAAATATGTGGATTACCTAAAATCGTATCGTGTGAAAATATCGTATTTTTATGTGCCTATTTTTTTAATTTTACCAATAGTGTTTTACAAGCTGTGCTTAAATGTATCCAATGTTAAATGAAATAATAACGACCATTTACTTAAAAGATAGATATATACCAATAGACATTGGTATTCTGAAGGTTAAGACTTCTTCATCTCCTTATCTGCTTGTTACCCAACAATACATAGGGCTGCTGCAAATAAGAAAATTATTACTTTTCTATGAAGTTGTATTTTCGGAATATTATTTTTCTTTTACAAACTCAATAACTTTACTAACAAGCAGTTCTGGTATATTTCTTAAAAATAAGCGTCATTATTTTTTTACATTAACTCCACACATGAGGCCCTGAAGAAAATAATTTCTCTCAGGGCCTATGTCGTCTTTGGGGATGGTATTTTTAGGGAAAGGAAGGAGAGGAATTTTTGGAAAGAAAAAATATACGAGGGGTGGCTAGGAATCTGGGGGTCAATATGTCTAGGAGTGACGGATGTGTGAATTCATCCCTCCTACTGTCCTCGATCCAATTCGAGAGAGTCCGACTGGAGAGGTCTAGGTTGGGTCTCCCTTAACCAATCTCTCGGACAAAGATCACCCCACGAACCTAGGCACCCCTGCTAAGTCAGCAAACGCAGTGAACCCCTTGGTTTGCCCTACAGCAGGGGTGTTGGTTATTCAAAAAATGTTTCCGGGACGGCTGTACTTAAAACCTGCCTCTCACCTTTGACTTAGTTTTCCACTGTTGTTTTGTGTCTCCATCCGTTCAAACAAATTGCGACATATTAAACAATGTTTCTCATTGAATGAAAATACCTTGCGTGAGATGTAATTGCAATCTCACAGCCCTGCCTAACTGTGAATACAAATTCCTGCTACCATACCTGTGTTGCCATACCGACGCCGTCGAATGTAAAAACGAACCTTTCGGCGCCGCGCCGTCCCGGCCTAACGCGGGGTTGGGCAGGGGAAGCAAGTGGAGAGGCCGTTAATAAATTGGCGCCCATTATGACTAAGGGATGTCAGGAGGTGTGGAATCACCGGTAAGATTACAGGGCTGTAGAGGTTGCAATTGAAATTATAATATCTTAGTGTTAATGACGCCATTTTTGACAAGATTACTTGCATTACCCTTGACCAATATGACGATATTTTTAAAACTTATTAATTATGGACAGATAAAGCAACTGTGTGATTTGTGTCTCGCAACTTCCAATATTAATTCAACTTAAGGTGTGTTGGGTATCTTCCAAATAATTTTGAGGTTCATGTTTAGTTGATTTATCGTGACTTATTGAGTAAATATTACAATGAATACTACACCAGGTGTGCTAGCACGGTCGCTCGATATGAAGTTACCGACCGATTGTCGGTAACTTCTCATCGTTCCCTAGGACAACTTCAGATCTCAAACGTACAAACGACAGTTGATATCGAATATATTAAGGACACTTAGTCATTGTGAACTGTCACCTATTCGTTTGCGATCTGCAGTTGTCGTAGGGAACGATGAGAAGTTACCGACCGATTGTCGGTAACTTCTCATCGTTCCCTAGGACAACTTCAGATCTCAAACGTACAAACGACAGTTGATATCGAATATATTAAGGACACTTAGTCATTGTGAACTGTCACCTATTCGTTTGCGATCTGCAGTTGTCGTAGGGAACGATGAGAAGTTACCGATAGTCATCCTATCGATCGTTATAGAGCAAGCGTGCTAGGGCCTCTGGTCCTTACTTCTTACTAGGCTCTAACTAGTTCTGCCGCTCCTGCTGGTGGACTGGAGATCTACACCGCCCTACTCTTCGATGCCTTCGGCAATCATCGTAACGGTTCGTTCCTAAGACACGAACGACGATAGATGGTTCTGATTTCATTCTTGACTGTAATCTGTTGCAATATAGCAAAATTTTCTATTACGAACCATGCTATCGACATCTATTGAAATAAGCTAAAATTACAAATATAACCAATATACCATAGTGTGTAAACATCATTCATTCGAGTTCAGCCATTAGTTATAATCTAATCTTACTAATATTATAAACGCGAAAGTTTGTATGGATGTGTGTATGTTTGTCACTCTTTCAATCAAAATTTACTGAATGGATTTTAATGAAACTTTACAATAATATAGCTCATACATCAGAATAACATATAGGCTATAATTTATAAAGAAAATAATAAGTATTGTTTAATAGAAAATGTCAAAATTTGAGAATGACATTTTGCAAAACAATGATTGTTAAATCAAAATTCTATTTTAGAAAATATTTTAATTAGTGAATTTATTTGAAGTACTCGCCTAATACTTTGAATCGAATCAAGAATTATACATATTTTAAATAAATAGGTTAAGAATTTTGGTTTTAATGTAGATGGGACCTAGGAAAAGAAAATATATTACTCGAAGTACTAATCTTACGCAGACGAAGTTGCGGGCAGAGCTGGTGCTTTCATAAATAAAAATTGAAAGTTGTTTTATAAAACAATTGGTAGAAAACTAAGCGTGGGATTACACAATTTTATTCCAATTGTATTTAACAAACACTTTTAATGAGAGATTTGCGCAGTTTTTATTACGCCACATAGGATTGCAAACATCGATTTTGTTTATTTTCGTGTGGCAAATTTATAAATCGAATTACGATTTTGGCATTCAAAGAATTTGAAAATTATCTTTTAAATTTAATGAATTGTTCAATTTTCGATTATTCGAATAAAAGTCCTTTCCAAGGTTTGTTCTTATCCAAGTATTGTGAAACAATCAGACCTTTTCAATAATTATGAATTAAAACAGAACTTAAAGAGAACTTAATTTTTTATTTAATTTAAAAAAATCTTCAAATTCTGTGAAAAAACCCGCCTTTGTCGGCCTGCAAATATAAACAAAAAGTTAGATTAAGCCGCGATGAAGCTAAATATAGTAATCGAAAACCGGTCGGCATTTAACATATTAGGTAATAGTACAAACATATAGTAAATAACTCTGTGATGTAAAATTATTAAAATGTATCATGTGAAACATATTGTTAAAAATAAAAATTATAAAAAAATAAAAAATTGTGTAAAACAAGGAAAGGGTGTTTTATCTGAAATTTTGTATGCTAAAATAATTGACAGTTACAATTATAGTGAGTTTGAAAATATATTTACAAAAATAGGTGAATATATCTTGAGTACAATGTCGATAAATAATAACAAATCTTAAAAATTGTACTATTATTTAAAACTTGTGCCATGTTCTCAATAGCTCTTCCATCAACAACCTTCCATCCATTTTGTGGAGCAATGATCGTCACCATTCAGTTGAATTCAAGATTCATAGGCGGAAAATTTTACATAAAGCCTCAATTTTTCAGGCTTAGCAAACATTGTTGCAATACATAACGGGATCTCGCGTAACTAGGCCAAATAGCAAATGATAACATCCTAAATATTTGGTTAATGTACTGTACCGCGTACCTACTGTTTTTTAGATCCAAGTTTATCCACTCGAGCGCTTTTTGCCCCATTATGGCATTCTTTCCAAAACCTCGGATTGCTTTGTTGCCAAAAATGTGGCAAATTTAATAATATAATATATGGTACATTCAAAATATAACGAAATAAATATTTAAAGATTTAATTATATTTTTTATAAATCCTTTTAATTGTTCTGTCGCTCCAGTGGTTATACAAATATGGAAATAATGCTTTGTTACAGTGATATATTGACGACAGAAAAGGTTTTCTAAGTAAAACGTCCTCGAAAACCCAAGGTCAAGAAGGAAAAAAGGAAGCTATTTTGTAATTTTTTAAAGCAATTAAATGTTTGTTAAGATTAGTTACTTGGATACAATTAAAAAATACACTTCAAATACGGAAAGGAGCTTTAAAAAAATCCTATATTTTAGTCAGTCACAAAATATTGTAAAAAGATAATCGACTGGATGCCTCACTATATTAGTTTTGAAAATTTAATTAAGTCATTCCGTGACCATTTGAAGATGTCAAATTGTTGATTGTTAGCTGTAATCGTCACTTTTTATGCTAATTGTGAATAAATTTGGCCACACTGTGCAACCTTGGGGAACTCCCCGTTCTTTGGACATTTCCATGAAGTTTGACCTCAATTTTTTTCGTTATATAGTCATAAATCGGTTAATGTATCGATGGCCAGTTCTGTAATTTTCCCTATACATTACGTTACACTGCAATCAATCAATGACACACTCCACACTAGTTTTTTTCTTTAAGACTTGTTTTTTTCTAAAAATTTGTGGACTTTTCGGTCCACTTGTTGTCATATTGATTATTGTGACCGCGGAACCTTGCAAAAAGCGTCATGGATACCAAAAACGACACCAAAGCAAACCTTATAAAATTACAAGGCTGTTTTTTTTTTAAGTGAAGATTGATTGATGTATTATATTCTTTTCTTACTTAAGTTCTCGCAATTTTAAGATTGAATGTGATTACTTTAATAACTGGGTCAAACTTATTTAATAGAGTCTGAAGAGAATATTGGCAAACTTGAGCAATGAGTCATTTTTATTGAAATATTAGATTAATCGTACGTCAAAACTTTTATGAACACCTGCATCAGTCAAACGAATGATGATTAGGAACTTGTTATCGAGTAATTGAGTAAAACATTCATCGGTTCAGGAAATAGTCGTGTTTCACATAGTTTTTTGGCGGAATTTAAAAAGCTGTGGGATGTAAAATTTATTCTAGCATTCCTTAACCATTTGCTGTCAAGGAACCAATGTGAACAATAAACTTTAGCTTTACGTACTTAAATTTGCTGTTAAAGTTTTTGGTTACGAAAAACACCAGTGACGCCATCGACTACAAAGTTAGGGCTACCGATTTTTTCGGCGGTGTTCACAAATTCAATAATTCAGTCCCTTTTTCGGAAAAAGCGTAGAATTCAAAATAAAATCGAGGTCGACTTTTTGATAGAGTTAGGTGAAACAGATATTTATGCCTGGTTCAGGATAGGTTATGGCCAAGAACACTCATGTTTATGGTCTAGGAGAAATTTTAAAAATAGCAGTTTGCCGGAAAATTATATTTTAGACAGTTATATAAATTTACTGTTCGTATTCCTAGACACAATATGATGATACTAAAGCAAGCGTGTTTTTCGGACGAGCAATTTGTGTGGTAACATTACATAACTTGAATGAGATAGGTACACACCTACATGGAATTGAAAAATTGACTGGTTTCATAAAAATAATTTCTTAACGATTTTTTATGAAATTATTCTTAACATAAAACCATTAAAATCAATATGAATACTTGAATAATTTTTGTATTCTTTATGTCTTGACTTAATTATTACAACTAACAAATAAAAAAATTTGTGTTTGCCCATGTAATATATGTGTGACGTATAACTTTGTTTTTCCGAAAACAATTCCTCCGGTAAAATTGGAAACACAAAACATTGTAGCTCCGAAAATGCATGGGAAAATGCGACGGGAATTTTTTATAAAAACATTTATCTTATTGATTTTGTTATGCGTGGTTCGGAAAATGTTCATTTTTAATTTTATTTCATTTTATTTCGATCCATTTTATATTAAAAACTGGAATTGAATTTTTGAAAATTGTATTAATGCTTTTGAAAGTGAAGTTTTGTTCCTTTTATTTTTGAAACATCCTCATCCGGAATGATGTTTGTAAAATCAACGCTTCTTTTTGAAAATAACAGAGGGCACCACTTCCGTTCATAACAATCGAAAGTGTACAGTTTGGATACACTGTAAGATAATAATACTATTAGATAATAAATTTATTTTAATTGGAATATTAAGAGGTTGACAATATAGGCATAATTAAAATATATATTAATAAGGAGGTTGCAACCCAATAACCAATAACAAATGTTCTCTTCTTGCAAACATAAAAAAGTACATTTTCGTTGTTTGTTTTTGGGGTGTTATGCCGTGTTGTGCTACCTCCTTCTTTAGCCGACGTTTCGGACAGCGTTGCAGTGTCCATCATCAGGGCAGATCCGTCGATGTGAATAAGTGTGTGCTTATTTAGTTGGAAGCGATACCGTGCCGTTAGCTTCATTTCAGAAGGAGGTAGCACAACACGGCATAACACCCCAAAAACAAACAACGAAAATGCTTTTGGCCGTGAAAATCTAAAAACGTATCCAACATAAAAGTACATATTTAAAAAAAAAATCAATGCTTTGTAGTATTAGTAGATTAAATAGTTCGATATAGGTATAAATCATACATACATTGCAACAGTTGTATGGCTACGATAAAAATAGTAAAAACTTTTTTAAGGCAAAAAAAATCAAATTAAAAAAAAGTTTATTTTTATTTTTTATGTTAGGTCCACACAGGAGGCCCCAAAGAAAAAAAATCCCTATGTCATCTTAGAGGATGCTTTGTAAAGGGTATTTTAAAGGTAAAAAAGAGAATACCTATAGTATGCGATTTTTAATAAAACATAATTTTTATTTTGTCATTTTTTATATTTTTTTTAATGTTTCTTTATTCTTTGCATAGTAAATGTAACATATGTTGATTTTATGGCCACCATACTAGGCACATGCCCGTGCTATTGATATATATATATATATATTATAATCTTTCAAATAATTACGTGAGCAGTTTAAAAAAAAATTTAGAACTCTCCCCCCCCCTCGGTGAGATTAAGTGAGATTTAGTGGGACCCCCCCTCACGTGAGATTTTTTCTTTCTGTCTAAATAAATGTTTTTCATAATAGCCATTTTTTCAGCGGGCAAAATTGGACACTTAAAAGAAGTGTAACCATTTAACTTTTTTTTTATCTCAATAATAAGTACTCTTTTAAAGTTGACGTGAGATTTTTATTGACCCCCCCCCCCTCGGTATAATGAGATTTGGTGAGATTTTACTGGACCCCCCCTAGTTTTTGCTCACGTAATTAATGTATGCCCCTTAGTTTATATTCTACTTATCCAAAACCTAGTCCACCTTAGAACAGTGTCTTCTAGTGAGGACGACTACGAATATAATCAACATATATTTTACACACATATACAGGGTGTAATATGACTGTAATTCTCGAGAGATAATACTCACTAAACACTCAAAATTCCAACACAAAACCTAATTTACATCTACACACTCAAAGCAAACAAAACTATTTGCTAAGACGGTCCTAATTAGATGACAATAATTTATATAACAAAACATTAAGCACATTATGATTCCATCAAATTTAATACATCATTAAAACATAATTATCTACTAAACAAATAATGTAACTTGAATATCACAAAACTCAACGTTAACACACGGAGAAAAATGTTATTCTAAAATACGATCATTTTATTCGTAAAAACGATTAAAAACGGGACTGAAGTTCTTACGAACAAATTAACAGGGTTTTCGTACGAAATATACCAACAAAGTATACCAACAAATTATTCTTACATGTTCCCGCGAATAAACATAGAAACACTGTTAATTTGTTCGTAAAAACTTCAGTCCCGTTTTTAACCGTTTTTACGAATAAAATTATCGTATTTTAGAATAACATTTTTCTCCGTGCAGAATATACTAACTTATTTATGTATTTGTCATCTTTCAGCATGTTTTGGTCTAATGTGTTTTAATACACTATATATAGTTGTTGTAGATTTATTTTATATAGTTTTCGTATTTTTTGTTTCTTTTTTTGTATTTATAAATTAATTTTTGAGCATATACAAACGATAGGTATACGAGTTGAGTTTTTTAAAAATGTATCTAATAGAACCTCTAAAAACTTAACCCTTGTAAAAGGCGGAATAACGTAATATATTTAATATTCAATTTGGGAGGCGGGTATAGATACCGCCGTCCCGGGAAATACTTATTGGATAACCACCACCTCTGTCATGGGTCATCCCAAGAGGTTCGCTGCATTTAGTGACTTGGCAAGGGTGCCATAATTCACGGGATTCCAATTCAATAATCTTAAATAAAATTCATTAAAAAAGCTAAAGTAATGTAATTAGAGTATAGCGTAATAATCCAAATAAAAAAAAAATCTACTGAATTATCGCAATGAGGTATTGATTTTCATTGCACGCAAGAAGGATATGGGCGGTCCGGCTGCGGCTGTGATAGTCAATTAAGATTTATCATCCCTTGTGATTCGAGTCGTTCTCCCCTCCCCCTTCCCACCGCCACCCACTGGCTCGCTAAACACCCCTTGGGATCTAACACGTTTGCTGCTGCTGATAAAGAACAAATCATTATGATTGTATTTCTCTGTAGTCTCTGGTCCGGAACGCAAACTTCCAGTATCTTATAGTTTTTATTGGTGTTTGTTGAATATGTGAGTGGTTTGGTTTTGTCTATTGTTTTCCCCTTGTACACACAGTTGCCAGATACACCTAAAGTTTAATTAAGTAATGTGTTCAGATACAAAGTGTTATGTTGAATACCATTACTTATGAGACAGAATATTCAGAATTTTTCATAGAGGCTCTCATTATGGCACTTCCGTACTGGAGTTGCTTGCAGTGGCGGTTCTTCAGAGTGGGAAAATGGGTAACATCCCCACCAGACATTCCCGGAACCTACTAAAAAGAAGAAAAAAATTGTCAATTCATTGTTTTCACCAAAATGATTGAATTCTTTAAACATAAAAGCAATTAACATTAGAAGGAACATGCCTTCGAGCTTACTAGCGAATGATGACTAGAGATTAGCCACCAGCGTCTAACTACGCGAATCGGCAGTCAATAAGTCCTTCGATGTATTTCTCAGTGCACATAACCAAGCGGGCACACATGGGGATATTTCGAGGTGTCCATTTAAGCATTTGAGTAGGTACATAATCTACATACATTTAGTACTTTTCCAGTTGTTGCTATCTGGCCAACAAATAATAAGGGTAAAGATGTTACCAAAGTAATGAATACTAGCAGTGAAAAATCCGCTCCGTGGGATTTTGCTGCTAGGCCCTGCGGGCGGCTATTCGATATGCTTCGCCCAGTTTAAGTGTTGGTGACCTTTTGAAAAACTAACTACTATTAACACTACATAATACTTATATTTAATAGGTAGATATATAATAGTAGATATTTTTACATTAAGACTATGAATAATGAGAGGAACACTCTTCATCCCAAAATAAATTTTATTATTATTGAATGAAAGCGAAAAATGTTTCTTCTTCTTCATACTTTTTTCCCTTAAATATAGTATTATAGATCGAGCCACATCCCTTTGCAAATCGCATGTGAACGAGTAATAAGTGTATACATTACGGCAGCAGCTCTGTGGAAAAATGCACGTTCACGGACGGGTCAGAACGGTTTCCATACAGTGTGGCGTTGGAGATTTACTCGGAGTCGGGTTCCTTAATTTGAACCGTACGGGCATTACCGTATTAATATACTTCGATTCCCATGTGAGCAAATATGTTTTAAAGAGAGAAAAGTGACAGCTTGAGAAGAACTAGGGTTGTGACACTAGTAGATATTTTCTGGAAATTTTATATATATTTTATATGAGTAAATAGTATCCATACAAAATACCTTTTTTAACAAATAGGTAATATTTTTTATTTCATGTTCGCCTAACGCCGTTCTTCCGTGTAGCTACTTTCAAGCGACGCAATCGCCGCTCGTTTGTACCTTCCATACTATTATTAGTGTTTGTAAATGCCGCAGACGCTGCACTAGCAAAATAGTATGATGGGTAGCGGGTAGCGGCGATTTAGTCGCTTGTAAGTAGCTGCGTGAACCAAGGGCGTTATTCGTATTATTTGTACAAAAAAAAGAAAATTTTCATGGCATTATATATACTGTACGAGCATTTAACCATTTCACAGTGTTTCATTTTCAAGTGTTTATTGAATGGAATGATCATTCAGGCGACACTTGAACATATCGGTTGTCATTTAAAGACTAGGTACTTACCTACTTATAATGATGGAAATCGAATTACAAACAACAGTGATATACATTATGTTATTGCGATAGAAGTGTTAACCCACCCACTTAAGTTTATACACACTTTGATTGACCACACGTTTACCCTTTCAGTAAAAATTACTTGGATCTTAAAATCACAAGAGGCCTTTTTTATAAATCGCTACGGAATCCATTCGATACCAGGACCCCTAGTACACTCGATCGATAAGGATTGAAAGGCTAATCATCGGTATTTTCTCATTGTTCCCTGGAATGACTGCAGATCGCAAACGAATAAGTGACAGTTCACAATGACTAAGTGTCCTTAATATATTCGACATCAACTATTGTTTGTACGATAGCGATCTGCAGTTGTCCTAAGGAACGATGTGAAATTACCGACAGTTATCCTATCGATCCTTATCGATCGAGTGTGGTAGGGGGCTAGGTTACTTGTTTGAACCGGTTGCGGTTGAGGGTAAGTTAAAGTGTATTTGTATTGTTATATTTGATTGAAGAAGAATATAAAACGAATAAATCTAACCGAAACATCAAACAGAATAAGACACAGAAAAAAAAGGTAACGGTCTAAGAACCCAGAATCTGGTCACTCGGCCAATGGTACCTATTTTTACGTCATATTTCTAGATTTCATATTTCAAATACAGAATTAACAATATAATTTTCAACAAATTTTTCCAATATTTTTGGCTGCTTACTTACTTACGAATTTATTAGTAATCTAGACAATGTCTCAGATAAACATACTTACCCATTTTTAATTTATATTGATTTTTTCTACAAGTCTAGAATAAATATTTGATTTCCTTTGAGTAATATTTTAATAAATTTTGTTGGCTTAAAGTTGTGGCGATTATTATTATATTATTATTTCTGCACGGCCGTCTGTACCTACTACCTCGCATTTATTATTCCTACCTGCAGCACGCCGAGATATCTCGACCCACCGATATCTCCTTCTTCCAACAGGAGGCCCATTCATCTCCTCATCATAGGAGACCCGCACTTGCCTCCAAAAAGTTATAAAAAGTTACTCAAAAAGTTTAAGAATTCTTTAAGTTAGGTTAGGTTGTGACAGTGTACGAATACGTAAGGTGTTTTTAAGATCTATTAGCAGCTATAGCATATAGCAGCGAATGTGTTAAGACGAGGGATGAATTCAGAAGTATACTCGTACCCATTGCTTAATGGGCGAGAGTCTGCGTCGGAGATCGTCTTGTTGAGCGGGTAATTTATCTGGTTATTTTAAACGGGATTTCTCCTCTGATTAGACTTCGTTTTAAGAATGGATCTGATTGTTATAATTAATGTCCCGTTGGCGTTTAAATTTTAGCGCCGTTTTAATCGATTTGATTTGGGAAAGCTTAGGGAGTATCATGTTGTATACTAATCTGAAGATTATGTGTACACTAATAAAACGTTTGCTTTTATTGGGAACATAAATAATACCATCAGAGACAAGAGTATTTATACATCATCGGAGCATATGGGACTAAGCAATCTCTATGTTGGGAAAGATATGAGGCAAGCGGAAACATAAGGAGAAAGGATTAGGAAAACAGGTAGAAGCAGAAGTTCCTGGCTAATAACATCTTTGTTACCAGAGAATACCGTAAATTAGTGCTTTTTAAATCAAATTCTAGACGTATTAATTTTTTTTTTACAAAAAAACTCAAACTGATTTTAAAAGGTTGTTTGTTATTTTATCTGGTAAACGCATTTTTAAAATTTTGAAAAGCTAAGTTTATTTTTAATATACCTACTAAGGTTATGCCGTTGGTCGTTGGCAGATTTGTTCAATTTTCAAACGACATATTGTATTATACAACGCAAATTTCAAATCATATAATCATACAACAAAATAAATCAATACATAATATAGTAAACACATTTTTTCTGAATTTCAATTTTAATTAAATTAAAATCATTAAAAAATAAATCCGAGAACGTGTTTTGTAATAAAAATACTTCAGTTTTTCTATTTATTTAAGGTCTTACAAACTAAAATATTTCAGATTTTTTTTTACACACTTATTTTGTTTACACATTATTGAAAAATCATAAATACTTATGAACAAAAAATACTTACGAGAACTACCTACACGATATTTAAAAAATTATCATCGTGCATTTTGAGCATTTTTATTGCTTACTTGAATGTAGGTATAATATATTAAAGCAAGTTTTTAATGAAATAAATCGATATTAAATTTTTAATTTAAAAAATTTGATACGGGGAATAATCGATCTTTCTCATCGTTCCCTAGCATGACTACAGATCGCCAACGAATAAGTGACAGTTCACAATGACTAAGTGTCCTTAACATATTCGACATCTTCTGTTGTTTGTACGTTAGCGATGTGCAGTTGTCCTAGGGAACGATGAGAAGTTACCGATAGTTATCCTACCGATAGATATAGAGCAAGCGTGCTAGGGCCTCTGATGAGCTGAAGAAAGCTAATTCATTATAATGTAGTAAACATGTAGGGTGACTGTTATGTTCTGCTTATTTGTGTCGTGGCTCACTAGCCCACGATGTCTTCTTATTAATAACAACGTAAGTTCGTTTACTCGTTTATTGCGAATGATCGTAAGTACAAAGGTATTGTACGTAACGTCTGATCACAGGTATGATCTATTTTGGTCTGGCGGCCGCGACGCGCTCCGACCGCGACTGCTTGCCAATGCGCTCATTCGGGAATCTTCAGCAATACCGATCATCTCCGAATGAACTTGGACTATTAAATAGGTACATGTTTATAGCTATACACTACGGTGACTATGTATCTATTGATATTTTATTCGAAATAATTATTCTGCTATCAATTTTAAAAGCACAAAGATGAAAAAAATAAATTATATGATATAATTTGGTATTAATTTAAAAATGACAAAGATGAAGAAAAAATGTGACAATCCTCGGCTAACACAAATAATTCAACTTTTTTTTTCGTTTCACGAACAATTAGATGACAATATGTTCTGGAAGGCTATCAAATACTTTTTATTCAGCTGTTTTAAGGGATATGTACATAAGTAGCTTGCTATTTTTTAAGCTTAGCTACATTGGCAAGGGATATTAGGGGGCATACATAAATTACGTAAGCGGTTTTTTTTTCAATTTAGACTTCCCCCCTTGGTGAGATTAAGTGATATTTGTAGGACCACCTCCCACTCACGTGAGATTTACACCATAGTAAAATGAATGTTTTAATAAAATAGGCTGAAAAATATTCGGCAAAATGGGACACTTCAAAAGAAGTGAAACAATTTAATAATTATTTTTATTATCTCTGTATTTGGCCGATTTAACTTGCACTTTTGTTGTGGTAATATTAGTTTAGAGCGATAGATGCGGAATAAGAATGCGGATGTTGAGGTGCTTGAGCAGTGATGGTCGATTATTGACTGATTGTGGGTAATAGGAAAAAATGACAGATCTTATAGGGAAGTAGGAAGGAAACGTGACAATTCTAGCTACAAGTACAGCATGTATGTGTATATGTATGTAGGTAAGTGTAGGTGAGTATTGTGTAAAAGCCCAACCATGCCCCCCGCCTGAAAGGGGATGAACGAATCCACTTCCATAGACCATAAGAGTTGTTGTGCACTATTTTTGTTCTTCCTATTTTTGTCTAAATTGATTGTAGGTACTCATATAATTTTACATTCATTTCTACTTTGGAGTTATTCTCCTATCGTGTCCAACAATCAAATCAATTTTTAAATTTCAGTGTCGTTTTCTTTACCCGCCTCACGAGACAAAGTCGGTTCCGAGGCGGGTAGTTAACAACCTATGTATACTGTACTCATAAAGTAAATTTGAATTATTCAGGTGACTGCGCTGCGACGATGTGAGGTGAGGGCAGTCACACCATGAGCACCATGAGCAGCAGCAGCATGAGTACCGCGGGGGCGGAGCTCGGCCTGCTCGCCGCCCTGCTGAGCCCCGCCCACAACCACACCAGTCCGCCCCCCACCATCGCCCTGCCGCCGCACAACCGCTTCAGCATCCCGCAGATGGTCATCATCGCCATCATCGCCACCATCCTGTCAGTCCTCACTGTGGTCGGCAACTGCATGGTCATGATCTCCTTCAAGATCGATAAACAACTTCAAACAATCAGCAATTACTTCTTGTTCTCACTGGCTGTTGCGGATTTTGCCATAGGCCTCATTTCCATGCCACTTTTTACCGTGTCTATCATAATGGGGTATTGGCCTTTAGGTCCGCACATCTGCGACACTTGGTTAGCTTTGGATTATCTGGCTTCCAACGCGTCAGTGCTGAATCTCTTGATCATCAGTTTCGATCGGTACTTCAGTGTGACTCGTCCTTTGACCTATCGCGCCAAGAGGACCACCGGTAAGGCGGCAGTGATGATCGGGAGTGCGTGGGGGATCAGTCTTTTGCTTTGGCCACCGTGGATATATGCCTGGCCCTATATAGAGGGCCAGCGGACAGTGCCACCGAACGCTTGTTACATACAGTTTATAGAGACTAATCACTATATCACGTTCGGGACTGCGATCGCGGCGTTCTATGTTCCCGTCACGGTCATGTGTATATTGTACTGGCGGATCTGGAGAGAGACGAAGAAACGGCAGAAAGATCTGCCCAATCTTCAGGGAGGGAAGAAGCACGACTCTTCGAAGCGGTCCAATTCAAGGTAACGTATTTCTTAACCATTTCTCTTCATCAATTTCACAATGTCCATTTGTTCATCATCATTTTTCCAGTCGGAAAGGCACAAGGCACCCCCAAGGGGTACTTCTTTGGATAGGATAGGTATTGGTACCGTTTCTATCACTGTGACGACCGAATGATCGTGTTTCCTGATGTTTTATTTTGTATTTGTTTTTTTTACACCCAGAGGGCGTTTACATAAATATGGCTAATATAACTTTAACATGACAAAAAAAATACAATAGATAAAAGATACACACATGAAATAAATAAAAAAAAAAACAAGAAACAAAAAAAAACAAAATATACACGGAGAAAAATGTTATTCTAAAATAGATCATTTTATTCGTAAAAACGGTTAAAAATGGGACTGAAGTTCTTACGAACAAATTAACAGGGTTTCAATGTTTATTAGCGGGAACACGAGAATAATTTGTTAGTATACATAATTTCGTACGTATACCAACAAATTATTCTTACATTTTCCCGCCAATAAACATTGAAACACTGTTAATTTGTTCGTAAGAACTTCAGTCCCGTTTTTACGAATAAAATGATGTATTTTAGAATAACACTTTTCTCCGTGTAGTGTTCAGATAGGTTAACTAAGAAACAACCGAAGGTTGAAGAATATGATTGCAAGTTTTTAATACGAACAAAAAATCTTTCAGTTAATATTAAAACATTTCAATAATACGTACGTGTTTCCCAAAGTATGAAACTATTGTATCGGGGAATGAGAAATGTTTTTGCGCTGTCGAGCTGTTTTTGTATGATATGTAAAAATAGATGGGGGTTATTAGAATGCCCATATAAAAAGTTAACATAAAAAGTAGTAGAGTCGATAAAGACCCATCTGTTTCAACCGTACGAACAAGAAGCGGGTGACTTCGATTATACATGTATCCTTTAAAATCGCCCAATACTACTTATCTGAGATTTTCCTGCAAATTTTCCTTAAATTTCGTTTAAATTTATGAAAAATTAACCTTTAGCAATGTATTATCTTATAGTATACCAACTCTAACATATATCCCGCTCTCATCTAAATAATTTATTTTCAACCTTCTAAGAATCATGCTGTTCAAAACATGTTCAATTCAAAAGGGTAATAATATTGGCCTGCTCCGAGTATACATATTACACTACTGTATTATATCTATCCCACAAAGAGTTAGGATTGGTAGATGTAGATTGATATGAGTCACATATATAAATCCCAACCCTCTGATATTATGTAGAAACGAGTATATTCCCTTATATCTCATCCCTCTTATAATATGTTACTAGACTACCCTGTCAAGTACTTAGGAAGGCTGGCGTGGCATACATAATGAAATAAGCAAAACCTCCCCTCCGTTATCAACTATTCACGTGCCAGCTCATCAAGGGAACTACTTTGAGGAACAAACGTCGAATAAGAGAATTTCCGCCGAATATTTCATTTGGATTTTTAATGTTTTCATAGCATCCCCGAGGAAAACATTGAGTCAGATATAATGGTACACGTTGAAAAAAATGAATGTAGAATAAAACCTGTCTATTTTGGTTCGGTTAGGATAGGGGTTGGCAGACTTTCAGATCAGAAGAGCCAATTTGTCAAGTAAACAAGATAATGTATCTATCGGAGAGCCATGTAATCCTGGGTTGCACCCCTAGCGGGAGGGGGGGGGGGACCCGAATGAGTTCTGAATAACATGAGGAGCTAAAATATCTGACAAAAAATGATCTAGGAAGCTACACCACTTTTTTAGCTGATTTAGAGTTTAAGATAGCTCTAAAAGAGCTAATTCGGCAACAATGATGCTGTTCGAGACGTTTGTTCTGCGGTTACATCTCGTGTTGAGTGTCTTGGTCACCTACACCACTTTTTTTAGCTGATTCAGAGCTTAAGCTAGCTCTAAAAGAGCTGATCGGGGTTGACCCGAATGAGTTCCGAATAACATAAAGAGCTAAAATGTCTGAAAAAAATATATATAATTTCAAAGGCGTTATTTGTCTAAAATCTCTCCTCAACGACGCTTTTTACGCGTTTTCTAACACTCAACTTGTAATAATGAATAATGTATCCATATTTAAAAAGGTAGGTAAGTTATAAGAATAATTTATATTGAAGCTTCAGAAGGAAGGTACGTTTTTAGATTTTCACGGCCAAAGGCATTTTTGTTTTTTGTTTTTGGGGTGTTACGCCGTGTTGCGCTACCTCCTTCTTTAGCTGACGTTTTGGACAGCGTTGCAGTGTCCATCATCAGGGCAGATCCGACAATGTAAACGACGATCCACATCGTCGGATCTACCGGATCTGCCCTGATGATGGACGCTGCAAAGCTCTCCGAAACGTCGGCTAAAGAAGGAGGTAGCGTAACACGGCATAACACCCCAAAAACAAACAACGAAAAAAAAACTTCAGAATGAAGTTCTTAATTTATAAGAAAACATTAGTTTCAGAGTTACGATATGGTTTATCGGAAATCATATGAATACTTTATAACTCTTGTTATTATAAAACGAGATATTCCTATTACTATTTTTATTATAACAAGAGATATTTCTATAACTCTTGTTATAATAATTTTGAAGATTATTATAACTTGAGATTTTTCAGTAAAAATTTAATACTCATTTAGACTTTCAGAAAATGTCAATAGGTGACCCTTAGAACTTTGTGATCATTTAAAGAGGTAGCAGCCAAAAATACGGGAAAAAAATTAGTCGAAGATAATTATTCATTCTGAATTTAAAATATAAGATCGACTAAAATTACTTAAAAATAAGAGGTCTCAATGGCGGTAAGACGAAATATTCTGGGTTCGAGTCCCAGTTGCAACCGAACGTTTTACTGAGTCTTGTTATTTTTCATATTTTCGTTTAGAATGACATATTGCATTCATATATCTTCTCTTCGTGAAATTATACTTTACTTGCTAGATGCCAAAATCAACTTGTTGATAAAAAAATTTGATACTTACATACATGACCTGCATACATCTTTATGGATGCCACTTTTAAAACAATTTAACAAATAGCGGAAATTATTCCAAACGAACGGATGTACGTTATTGTAACGTATATATCTATCGTATGGTTGATTATTCAGACATTTCCAAATACGAAAATTTTGAGATAATGCGGAAAGCAGTATTCGAATGCTCGCCATAAATCAATTATTATTTATACATGTAATAATGTATTTATATAATACCAGGAAGCAAAACGGTCAGGGTCATTAAATTGACATTTTGAAATATCCTTCTAGTGACCCAGATAAAATCAACTTCTTAAATAATTTACTACAAGTTTATCTGCATTAGAATTGATATGGTGGTGTTTATGTGTATTCTGAGTATTATACCAGATAGAGGGTACACTTTTACATATAACTAGATACTCAACAAAAAATTTCCAGTTTTCTAATATTTAATTTTTAATTTTTTTTATTTATAAGAAAAAGATTTTTCATTACAAGTGATTACATTATGCGAAGTTATACAATTATTCATTATTATTCTACTACTCCATAAGTTGAGCTCTAGGAGCTCGTGTTTGTGGGAGGAGTATTTATATGCAAAAAATTATGTTCTAATTAAATATGTTAACAATTATCAAAGACTAATACTTTTTAAATATATCATAATATATTGACTAATACTTTTTTAAATATATAACTATAAGAAGAAGCTGTATTTCCGGGCTGAATTATTCGTGTTTAAAAGACGCGATTCCGTAGAATCCATGACTTTTAACATTTTTAACAAAAAAATATGTGTTTCAACGAATTACAAAAGATTACTAGGTACCAAGCTTGTTTTTTTAAAAAATGTTTTCATGATACGAAAGAATGTTCTATACTCGGGCTGACATTTAAAGGTTAGAGCGTGGGTTTCTTTAATTCCAATATTGCAAAATTGATTCCAATATGAATTATATTAATATTGCGACATAATATTATTAACATTTAATTAATTTGAAGGATCAATATAGAGATTGGGACGAATAAAAAAATATAAAAATAATATCACCTTTCTCTTATTGGTGTCACTCTTTTATTGGAGTTGAACATTAACAATCATTCATAGCCGATTTTTTTTTGAAGTAAGACTTCTTTTGCCCCTGCATTACGACGGGTAACTCAAATTTTTTTTGGACGGAAGTAACATCAACGAAATGACGTTCGATTTATATTTCATCATATTAACGTCGTAGGTAAGGCAACAATGAGTCCGGAGCCCAGCAACGAATAAAAAAACGTCGAAGCAAACTCAAACGTCAGACGTCACCCGTTTATTTTTGTTTACTAATGTAAAAGGTAAGTTCAACAGGTTTTTGTTATGTTTTGTTGATTATTATCTATATGATTTAACTAAAGATTTTAGTTGATTTGTATTATTTTTTACGATGAAAATTAACCCTTTTCTCTATGATACTTGTGAATTATAGCTACAAAGTAAAGAGTGGCAGTAATGTGACAATGAAAATAGTGTTTTTTTTTAAATTGATTTATTATTATTAATTTCTTCAAACTTCGCAAAATCAATTTGTGGCGTCATTTTTAATTAAATTAAAACAAATAACTTTGTTTAAACCACTAATATAAAAAATAGTGGTTTAAACAAAGTTATTTGTTTTAATTTAATTATTGTTATTAAGTTTATTTTGTAGAAATACATTTTATTTTTTTTTTATTTCATTTATATATTCAATAAATTTATTATTTAAAAAAATATATATAGTGTTGTTTAGAATTCAAATGGTTGAATCGCAGGAAAATTTTACCCCTTCGTCTATAAATAATTATAAACGAAAAAATCAACGACCTAGTCATGTTCTGTCGCCTGAAAACTGTAAGTTTCTCAATTTTTTTTATTTTAGCGACATACAGTCATGTCTATGTCGTCATTGGGGATGCTATGAGAGAAGTATCTATCCCTACCACTGCGGTGCAAGGCAATAAGTCGAGAAAGTCCGGCTGGAGAGATCAAAATGTGTTAGTAATTTAAAATTTTAAACTGGAAAAGATTTAGGTACTATTATGTAGAGACAAATAAAAGGTTTCACTCTACACTCTCAATACGGAGACAAGTTTTGAAAATTTATTGATCTTTTTTATTATTTATGTGACACCTCTCAAGAGCGTCCCTGTCTGCACAGTGTAAAGACGGGGAAACCTTGTCGCCACCCTGTTGGGCAGCGTTGCGTGGCGGGTTAAGGGAGGGAATGTAGGGAGGGATATATAAATGCGGGTCTTGAAGAGGTTAGAATTATATGAAGGAGGTAAAAGATGGTCCGGTGCTATGTATGGAACCCGCTTGCACAGCGCGGGTTTTAACTGTGCCCTCTAATGTTTATGTTTAGACTTTCGGAATTCAACACTTCGTTTGTGTGGAAGCACTATGATACGATATGAAACAAAAAACGTACTAGCTGAAGTTCCGGACTTTATACAGAGTCAGTATCTAATGTAGACCGTGAGCTTTCTCTTGTTTTGAAGCTCAAGTGTACAAAATTTTATCAGTTTCGGAATAAAACTGTAGATTTGAATAAAAATCAAGTCCACGCTGCCCACCTTATGTCCGCCACTGACCCTCTTCTTCATATAAATAGATAGAAGATACATAGATATTACGTAAATACTCACCGAAAATAAATTGTTCCGAAAAGTACTTAAATTCCTCTATATTTCCCTTTTCCCTTTAATATGTCCTTCCAACAAATGAATAGATTATTCCCCTATGAAAGTTTGAAGAGGAAACCATTATTAAGTACGAGACTATTCATCAAGGACATTATTTCTTTTCCCGAGCCTGGGAGAATACTTAGAGTTCCCCTAAACTGTTAACCCAATCGTCCCACCTGATGGTATGAGTTAGTTCTTCTGCCTTTACACATTGAGATTAATTATTCAAGGAGCTCTCACAAGTTTGCCGAGTTTGCAAGGTAGGCTGTGTATATAGGCAGTAGGCCAGTGATTCTCATCTCTCGAGTTTGTGAGGCAGGGGGTATATAGACACTAGGCCAATGATTCTCATCTCTAGAGTTTGCGAGGTAGGCGGTATATAGACACTAGGCGAGTGATTTTCATCTCTAGAGTTTGCGAGGTAGGCGGTATATAGACACTAGGCGAGTGATTTTCATCTCTAGAGTTTGCGAGGTAGGCGGCATATAGACACTAGGCCAGTGATTTTCATCTCTTGAGTTTGCGAGGTAGGCGGTATATAGACACTAGGTCAATAATTCTCATCTATATAATTTGCGAGGTAGGCGGTATATAGACACTAGGCCAGTGATTCTCATCTCTCGAGTTTGCGAGGTAGGCGGTATATATACACTAGGCCAGTGATTCTCATCTCTAGAGTTTGCGAGGTAGGGGGTATATGGACACTAGGCCAGTGATTTTCATCTCTTGAGTTTGCGAGGTAGGCGGTATATAGACACTAGGCCAGTGATTTTGATCTCTTGAGTTTGCGAGGTAGGCGGTATATAGACACTAGGCCAGTGATTTTCATCTCTTGAGTTTGCGAGGTAGGCGGTATATAGACACTAGGCCAGTGATTTTGATCTCTTGAGTTTGCGAGGTAGGCGGTATATAGACACTAGGCCAGTGATTTTCATCTCTTGAGTTTGCGAGGTAGGCGGTATATAGACACTAGGCCAGTGATTTTCATCTCTTGAGTTTGCGAGGGAGGCGGTATATAGACACTAGGCCAGTGATTTTCATCTGTTGAGTTTGCGAGGTAGGCGGTATATAGAGTCACTAGGCCAGTGATTTTCATCTCTCGAGTTTGCGAGGTACGCGGTATACAGACACTAGACCAGTGATTTTCATCTCTAGAGTTTCCGAGGTAGGCGAGATATCGACACAAAACCAGTGATTCACATCTCTCGGGTTTACGAGATAGGCGGTATGTAGGCACTGGGCTGGGGATTCTCTGACTTACGAGTATAATATAACCGAAGATCTACCATAAATGCCACAATATGCTGTATAACCGAAAAAAATAAAACAACTATGAAAGACAATGCACTGCATTTCACCTCAAATTAAACATACAATATTGTGATAATAAAACTGAATGAAATTGTCAAACTTCAAATTTTTACTCCAATATTGTATTAAAGGGCAAATAAAAATAAAACTTTTTATATTGAAACAAAATTGAGAAAAGTAAATTTAAGCGCGAAACCCATATACATATATTAAACAAAACTCAAAATTTATTGGATGGTAGCAACAAAGAAAAATGGGCCGCAGACGAATCTTTCTCGTAATTCAAAATCAATGATCTCCATAGCGAAGGTTAACTATTTCCACGGGGTACCACGCATTTGGTCTCTTTTCATTACTACCGACATAATAAAACAAAATCCACCTTGACTAACAGGGAATTTTTATCACAGTTTTCTTTAAGGGTTGTGCGTTCAGAAAAATTCAAACATGATAGCAAAGACACATACTTTCTCGAGTTAGGTTTCATTTTAGTTTCACATCGCTTTTAAGAAAATGAACATAATTGAATATGTTAAATAACCCCAAGAGATACCAGATTTTTCCCTCTCTCTTACACTCTCTTACACTCCTTCGTTTCTTTTTCTCATATCTAAAAAAATCTGCGCTGAGACTGAGACCCAATCTGTTTTTATTGATTTTTGATTGATTTTGTAATCTATCGCTTTCACCTGGACGAAGTTTGAGTACCCCTGCACTAGGCAGTAGGGGGTAGCAACTAGGCAGTATAGAGCATTAGGTCCTCTCACGCCACTTCCTTGGAAGTTCCACGAAACTCTAGTGGAAATTTCACAGTTTCGCCAAGGGGTGCATAACTCCCGCCAACTGACTGGGATGATATGAATTTAATTGATTTTCAGGGAAGCTCGCAAGAAGTGAAAATTCGGTTAAATTTATTTAATTTCTTGCCTTACTTTTGTCTGTTTAATTATGTAACGGGCGTCGGGGTTGAAATGCCAACCTTCTGGTTATATTATATTCCCTTCGAACTAGGTATATGGAAGTCTACATTAACGGTTGATTATTGGGACATGGAGTATTTACTTATGTACAGGTCGAAGCAATTAAAAAGCTTGATTTTAAATCAGGAAGAAGCATGTTGGATTCATTTTTACCCCTAAAATTTTATGTTTTAACCTTAAAACAAAATGAATCAACAAAATAGAGATATTTGGAAATCCAACGAAAAACTAGGCTAAGAAAGGGTCCCGGATAATATGATGTTAATCGGAAGTTCTCTCTAACCATCCTCTAAACTCTAAACAATTGCAAAATCCTTTAGATCCACCATGTTATTCCAATGCAGGTACGTAGTTTATAGTGCCGGTGACCCGACAGTTGTTCCCTCGACACATGGCCCCCCGAAATTACAATAATTAAATATATTTTATGCATTTTTTACCTATCTCAAACCTAAAATCAACTTCAAAAATACGTTTAATGATAAGTTGTGGATATCAAACGAATTTATTTAAACTGTCGATTTTTTGTACTTATTCCCTAAAATGTACAGTGTATAAACAAGTAGTTTTAGCCTTGTAGTAGTAAGTAGTAAAACATGTTTTATTATTTTGTTTTTCATCTTCTCTGCATACTGAGAACAATGTTATTCTAAAATACGATAATTTTATTCGTAAAACGGTTAACAACGGGACTGAAGTTCTTACGAACAAATTAACAGGTTTCAATGTTTATTGTCAATAAAATGTAAGAATAAATTATTATTATTAAGTATTAGAACCAATTTCGTACGTATACATTGTTGGTACAACGTATTTTTTCGTCGTATCGTCATGTTGTATTGTCAGGGCAACTAAATAAATTATTTCTAAACGAATGTTTTATAATATGGCCTGATAAATTATCGTGAGTGTCAAAATCGATTTTTCTCCGTGCACACGACTATATTTTGTGTAAGTAGATATGTCGCATTTTCCCAAAACCGACAAGTATTATATAGAAGACCAATTGTCTAATAAACGGTGCCAACTGTTGGGGTTCATCTGTCATGGAATAAATATTAATTATATATATTTCATTAATTAATTAATTTTATACATATTTTGATAACTTAATTCAGAATCTGTGTTATTTACCTTTAATTAACTACCAAAATGAGTTATTCTAGTACATATAACCTTAAAGCAAAATTTGCAACTATTTATACAATGCAAGTAAATTAATAGTTATTTTTTAAAGTTTAGGTGCTTACAAAAAAAAGCATTACATTGGCGAGAATTACGAAAATAGCGTGAAATAACATGATAATATTTTATCACAGACCCCCGAAAGGATACTAAAAATACATTTTCAAGTTTTCATGGAAAATTGTGAAAAGAACAATGTTCAACACATTTTGTACATTTCTTCATAACAGGAGTTGTCTACACGGCATCCCAATGGAACAAGCTGTTACTTATTACGATAACGCCTAACGCCCGCCGTTTCGGTTTCCGAGGTATCGCGGTGCTACGGAAATGTTTACCGGGGGTTGAGTGCACTCTTTCAGAGCACTTCTCCGCCACCGCACGAGCAGCCTATGGGGTGGAGTCTACGCCGTAGCAGCCGAGTCCGTAGACTACTCCAATTCACCAGTATTATTTTCAACGCTACGGCTGCCTGGATGGCCCTCTAGAGGCATGAGCTCAACAAATATCCTCCATAAACACAACGTATTGAATTATATACGGAAATGAGAAATAAGAACATGTGTGTTTTTCTTTTATTTTATTTTTTTTCTTTTCGGAGAAAATTGCATTTAACTAATACTGTATACTCCTTGGAGTAAAGGATTAGTATCTATTATTAGAGACTGCACGGGAAAAGTACACAATGAGATTTATATCATCAAATAATGTTTAAGAATAAATAATATTATTGTACTATTTTTTTTTTAAATTGTGGATTCTCTGCCTACATTACAGACCAGTCTTTCTCAAAGTGGGCGATAATGCCCCCTTGTAAGCGATGGAGGCTTTCAGAGGGGCAGTATAAAGCTCAAATAAAATTAGGGGGCGTTAAGGAAATCTAGGTGTTTACTAGATTATGTATTGATTTATTTTGTTGTATGATTATATAATTTGAAGTTTGTGTTGTATAATACAATATGTCGTTTGAAAATAGAACAAATCTGCCAACGACCAACGACATAACCTTAGTATATTTAAAAAAAGATAGTTTTTCAAAATTTAAAAAATGCGTTTAACAGATAAATTAACAATCTTTCAAAATCAATTTATGTTTTTTTTTTTGCAAAAAAGAGTCAATACGTCTAGAATTTGTTTTAAAAATGACTAAATCCGGTATTCTCTGGTAATACCTTCTTAACTTTATAGAATTGGCACTACTTTCATATTTTTGTTTGCACATTTTTTTTTTTTTTTTTTTTTTTATAGAGAAACCTCACATGAGTCCCAACTGCTCCCTTCTGGAGCCAGTGAGACTATGGCATCCCCAATTGGAGTATGTAGTGAGGCTGAAGGTAAGTGGGGAAGGGAAGGAGATGGGGAAGAGGAAGGTGGGAAAGTACCTGGCTATTCAGATCTAGTCACTAAACACGGCTAAAGCCATTATTAAGCAACGTTTCAATTCTGAATGGTGGTCTTACACCAGGGCGATACTGAGAGTATCTTCCACTCTGGAACGTGCCGCAAATATAACATATATTATTTTTATTAATTAATTGTGAAATAACACAAATTAATCAAATAAAATTTATTTGCGCACGCCGGGTTCGAACCCGCAACCTTCCGAATGGGAGTCAAGTGTCTTACCACTAGACCACGGACGGTCCGCACATATCTCCAACATTACCTCATTCAAAATTTGCCAAGTTTCATCAAGTTTTCACTTTGTGTACCTACTCATCAGTTTATATAAAGGGTGATGAGAAAATTATGGAAGAGGAAATGAAGTGATGTCCGTAACCTTTCGTTCTACGTCCCGTAAGTAGGTACTACGGTATTAGGTACCTACTCGTAATCTCCCTAAGAGTTTGTGCCCGGGGCACGTTTTGCCCGGATTGGCATACATAAGGTAACTCTTAACAAATTTTGTTTGAGTGTTAACATTTGAAAGGGATTGTAATTTGTGTATACACAACGAAAATCTTCGCTTGTTTACGTTAAAACAATAAAAATGGGTGTACTTAATAACTTATTATGATTATGAACTTTGATGAAAGCTACACGGAGAAAAATGTTATTCGAAAAACGATCATTTTAATAGAAAAAACGGTTAAAAACGGGACTGAAGTTTTTACGAACAAATTAAATTTACGGATCTGCCAGATCTGCCCTGATGATGGAAACTGCAACGATGTCCGAAACGTCGGCTAAAGAAGGAGGTAGCACAACACGGCATAACACCCCAAAAACAAACAACGAAAATGCTTTTGGCCGTGAAAATCTAAAAAACGTATCCAAATTAACGGTGTTTCAATGTTTATTGGCGGGAAAATGTAAGAATAATTTGTTGGTATACGTACGAAATTACGTAAGTATACCAACACATTATTCGTACAGGTTCCCGCCAATAAACATTGAAACCCTGTTAATTTGTTCGTAAAAACTTCAATCCCGTTTTAAACCGTTTTTACAATAATAATGATCGTTTTTTCGAATAACATTTTTCTCCGTGTAGTCACATATAATTTGAAGCAAATGGGATATTTGTCGAAATTGTGCTTCAGTTGTGAGATTATTGGTTCGATTTGCTCCGCAGCACAAAAGTTAACTACGTAGATTTTTTATTAATATTTAATTCATATATAAGTAAGAAAAGTGAAGCAAAGATTAAAATTGGTTTCATCAAAATATATGTATTTCAGGCTTACCAGTAGGTACACGGAGTAAAATGTTATTCTAAAATACGATCATTTTATTTGTAAAACGGTTAAAAATGGGACTGAAGTTCTTACGAAGAAATAAACAGGGTTTCAATGTTTATTGGCGGGAAAATGTAAGGATAAATTATTATTATTAATTATTAGAACAAATTTCGTACGTATACCAACAAATTATTCTTACAATTTCCCGCCAATAAACATTGTTCTTACGAACAAACTGTTAATTTGTTCGTAAGAACTTCAGTCCCGTTTTTAACCGTTTTACGAATAAAATGATCGTATTTTAGAATAACATTTTTCTCCGTGTATGCTCGTTAAAAAACTAAAATCAATTTGCAGCCGTGGTAAAATTATTGAAGATTATATTGACTAACTATTTTGGAAATATATTTGAATCAAGAATTAGTCTATGCTAACTAGATAAAAAAAGTATAGAATTAATTTTTTGTATGCCCCAAAGAGGCATACACTATTTGGCTTATTACTCTGGTAACATACCACCATATAGTTTATTGTTTATTTATTGTTTATTGAGGCATTTTAAGTAGGTACATAGTTATCTATGTCCTAATACAATCCTTATATATATACATAATTAAAGCAATACATTTACAACACATCAATCACATATTTACGTAACTTAATTTTAAATGTTTTTATGTTTTCTTCTAATTTTATTTCTTCTGGTAATTCTCCAAATATCTTCAACGCTCCGTACATCAACGAATTTTGACTTTGTGTTTATAGTATCAAAAGCCACCAAAATGGCTCTAGTATGGTTTATTTAACAGATCTGAATACCAATAGGTACTTCCAACCCCGCCATCCCCTTCTAGTAAACACCTTAAATAATGACTAATTGATAGTGCTTTATTTGCTTCGGCAATTAAGCTATTGTTTGTTGTTCATTAAAAAAATTACGATTTGATTTATTACCGGAACCCAAAATACTAATTATACAATAAATGATAGTACCCACGTACTTACCTAAATATGCGAAGGTATTTTTTATAAGAGGTATAATATGACAATAAAATCTATTTCCAGCTGTTTATATTGGAAACACTGCCAAATAGAGGGCTTTTCAATACCGATAAAAACTATAAAGTTGCTGAACAAAACAACTCTTATCAATTGATTCAACTGAATAAATCACACTCGACATAGCTTCAGAAAACAATTATATTAATAGGGCAGAATAATTACTTCGAAAGCAACTTTTCGAGTTCAGGCGGAGGAACTTTTCCTAGCTTTATTTTCCCCACATTTGTTCCTTTGAGGTACATTTTTCCCGTTTTACGGGGAACTCCGCCGTGTCGGAAAAATAAACTTTACTCAGCCGAGGATACTCTTTGTAAAAAGGAGAATACCTACGTGAATTACTTTTCACTTTATATTGATTTAGGACAACTATAACACATATTAACTTCTTTTTAGTTTCCTTGAAAATATACTTTACTAGCTTACGCCCGCGACTTCTTCCGCGCAGGGTTAGTACTTCGAAAAGCCTATTTTCTTTTTCTAGGTTCTTTCTTTTTTTTTTTTTTTTTTTTTATAGAATACTTCACAAGAGTCCCAAACTGCTCCCGTCTGGAGCCAGTGAGACTATGGCATCCCCAATTGGGGTATGTTGTGAGGCTGAAGGAAAGTGGGGAAGGGAAGGAGATGGGGAAGAGGAAGGTAGGAAAGTACCTGGCTATTCAGATCTAGTCACTAAACACGGCTAAAGCCATTATTAAGCAACGTCTCAATTCTGAATGGTGGTCTTACACCAGGGCGATACTGACAGTATCTTCACTTTCTATGCTTATATTAAAATTCTTAACCTGTTTATTGAAAATATCTATAATCCTTTATTCAAAATATCAGGCGAGTACTTCAAATAAATTCACTAATTTAAATATTTTCTAAAATATAATTTTGACTTAACAATTATTGTTAAGCAAAATGTCATTCTCAAATTTTGACATTTTCTATTAAACAATAATTATTATTTATGTAAAATAGATATAATCTTTATAAATTATAGCCTATATGTTATTCTAATGTTACTAATGTATAAGCTATGTTATTGTAAAGTTTCATTAAAATCCATTTGGTAGTTCTTGCGTGAAAGAGTAACAAACATACATACATCCATACAAACTTTCGCATTTATAATATTAGTAAGAAGATTTTATTTCACAGAGCTAGTAAAACGGCCGTACCCCTAAATTGGTAATGTTGTGAGGTGGAAGTATTAAATCAAAGTGACCCCCTAAAAAAACCCCCTAAGGGCGTTGTATTAGATTTTAAGTTTTATCTGGGCTTCGGCTCCTTGGCTCTTCGGCGACTTAGCAAGTCGGCGCTCGGAGCGTACTGCTCCAGCTGAGCCTGGAAAGGGCCAGCCCTGTGGAGGGGAAATCGAAGAACATGGGGAAGTTGACAACTTCTGAGTTTTCCCTTGTTGTTCCCTGGAAAGCCATCGAACTTAATTGCCACCCTGTTGGGCAAAGTTGTCAGGCGAGTTAAAAAAGGGGATGAATAATTTTTTTTTTAATTGTGTGACCAAATGTATTACGTTAATAAGGTATGGCATGCGCCGATAACTTATTATATCTAAAAGGGATCGAAATGAAAATCTTGTTAAATAGATTTTTCTTACTCAGCGGTTCTCAACCTTTTTGAGGCTGCGTACCCCTTGACTCTTACTACAAATTTGTTGTACCCCGTGCCCTCTATCTAGCTTGTGTAGACGTGTAATGAAAGACATGTAATGTTTTAATACTCTCATTATTACATGAATTTAACAATCAAGTCACACAAATACAATTAATGCAATTTTATACAGAGTGTAAGGCGCTCCGCCCACTGAGGCAACTGAAAACCAACTAAAACCGTCTGTTTCTCTGTCTCGATTGGTCAAAAAGCTTGGTTAACCATAGAAGAAGAACAATCAGCTGACAGTTGGCAACTATCAATGGCCGCCCAGGGCAACCAGTAGAGCAAGTCGCAAGTCACCGCTTGCGTTACCATTGACAACGGGGTTTTGTGTGATAGTGTATGTGCGGGCCATCACATTGTCATACTAAGACAGTTGGCAGTTGAGAGTTTTCAGTTGCCTGAGTGGGCGGAGGCGCTAACACTACTTCGGGCATTTTTAACCAGTGATTGATTCTACATGTGAAATTGAACAAATTTGGTTCCACGTCTTTTTATTTGACGAAAAAAATTATGTTCTCCATACACAACTCCAAACTTACAAAGTGTATTAAGAGGATGAATTTTTTAACCCTATAAATTTTAACCTGTAAAAAGTTTCTCATGAATCCTGTTAATGTGATCCTTAAGCTTGCTTCGCAGAGCAAAGTTTTACAAATTATGACTCAATTTCACATAGATAGAGCATCGAGTCTGGTTCAGCATTCAGGCTGCCAAATCAACGAGCGTAAACCGCTGAAATTTGAAAACGTTGAGCTGAGTTTTAAAACTTAAATTCGTGTCACGATATTGCGTACGCGTATTGCGTACCAAGGGGTACGCGTACCACAGGTTAAAAACCGCTGTTCTAACTTAACAAAAGGATTGCAATCCTTAGATCACATAATAGGAATGCTGTCCTTGTTTACCCGGTATTTCAAAAGAAGATGTTCCGAGGAACTAGCGTCAGAGATCCCCTCGGCACCTCAGCACGCTCTTTAGCTCGGCTGTAGTCGGGAAACACGCCAAACGCGCTCAACATACGTACATATTGTACATGGTTGACATTTGTCACGTGAAAATGGGTCGCTTCTACGACGCGTTCTTCAGTTCAACAGCTCGGCTGTCGAATATTTTCCGGCTTCTGTGTCTCCTCCATCCTACAGCACGGGTCTCTGCAAGACCCTCTACACTCCATCTTCACAGATAACCCAGGCTCTGATGGAAATTATTTTTCTCAAAGCCTTCTGTGTGGACTTAATGTGAAAATAAAACTATTGTCTAATACCTCTTAGTTCTATTACAAAGGAAAAATGTCGAGAAACTACTCGTTTTCATGCTACCGACATCCCTGAACAGGTATACCGCCCTTGTACTCTAGTGCAAGGGTATGCAGGGATTTTTGCTAAAATTTCCTTCAAGTAGGCTATATTGCATTTCGTTGCCCCAAACACAACACCAGGTGTGCTAGAACGGTCGCTCGATATGAAGTTACCGACCGATTGTCGGTAACTTCTCATCGTTCCCTAGGACAACTGCAGATCTCAAACGTACAAACGACAGTTGATATCGAATATATTAAGGACACTTAGTCATTGTGAACTGTCACCTATTCGTTTGCGATCTGCAGTCATATGGAACGATGAGAAGTTACCGATAGTTACCCTATCGATCGTTATAGAGCAAGTGTGCTAGGGCCTCAGGTGTGCTAGCATGGTCGATCGATATGAAGTTACCGACCGATTGTCGGTAACTTCTCATCGTTCCCTACGACAACTACAGATCGCCAACGAATAGGTGACAGTTCACAATGACTAAGTGTCCTTAATATATTCCATATCAACTGTCGTTTGTACGTTAGCAATCTGCAGTTATTCTAGGGAACGATGAGAAGTTACCGACAATCGGTCGGTAACTTTATATCGATCGACCATGCTACCACACCAGAGGCCCTAGTACACTCGCTCGATAACGATCGGTAGGATAACTTGGTATCGGTAACTTCTCATTGTTACCTAGGACAACTGCACACTGCTAAAGTACAAACAACAGTATGTTAAGGACACTTAGTCATTGTGAACTGTCACTTATTCGTTGGCGATCTGTAGTCATGCTAGGGAACGATGAGAAGTTACCGATAGTTATCCTATCGATAGTTATCGATCGAGTGTGCTAAGGCCTCAGGTATGCTAGCATGGTCGATCGATATGAAGTTACCGACCGATTGTCGGTAACTTCTCATCGTTCCCTAGGACAACTGCAGATCGCTCTCCTCAACTGGTATTTGTACGTTAGCGATCATCGATCGTCGATAGCGTTAACGATGAGAACTTACCAAAAGTTATCGATAACTTCATCGATCGATGGAGCTAAGGAGCCAGATCGAACGACTTATTTAGAATACCGCACTATAAATCCAAATACGCGCAAAACTCTTTAATAGGACGTATCTTAAAATTCACAATGCCTTACAGGATGTAGACATTTTCAACTGTAACTTAAAAACATATAAAATGCAGCTCACTAAATTGATAACTAAAAACACTTTTTTGTTGTTGTGAAACCTATGCTATCATAATGCGTAATTTACGTTATTGTTTTGAATTGTACCATCCTGTAAAAAAATATTTTTATAATGTTTATTTTTTCTTTTCGTCATTCAAAATGTATTTCATAAGTACAAAGCATTCTTTTTAGAGTCAATTGCCAATTAACAAAACAGAAGAAAAAAAGGAAACCAACTTTAACTTTTTTTTCTTTTTTTTTATTCGTAACATATTTTTATTCAGTTTTTTTACATGCTTTTCGACTACCACACTAGACACATGTCCGTATTATGGTAGTCGAAATTTAAATATATAAATGTAATACATGTGGTGAATTTGTTCAAATATTGTTTTGTTAAATGTAATGTATTTGTATAAAAGGTAATACTTTAAATGGTTCACCAGTTAAGTAGGTTGCGGAGAAATAAAACCAACCGTAGACAGTTGATTTTTGTAAGATAAAATAAATATAAATCGGCAAATAAATAAATGACTTTTAGAATGAATGAAAATAAAGATAAATTAATGGAACCTAATTGGTCGAATGATTGTTTTTTATACTATAATGTAAGACTGTTTGTTTCCTAAATAAATATAAATAAAAGTTATATAAATAAATATACCAACGAACGTCATAGTTCAGATAGTATAGTATATGGTACTACAAAACTAAAAGTTATATTATGATGGTCTGTAACTCTGCGAAGACTTGCAAAAAGTACATTTAAAATTTATTTTAAAAAGGGCGTGGAAAAACACATATAAAGTTATCCCTGGTTTGAACCAGCGACCGATTACCGCAACCAAGTATTTTACCTATCTGTTCTGGAGGTTGGCACTATGAAATATTTAGCAATAAGGTTAACATAGCAAACTTCCGTAAAATAAAGTCAATACGCCTACAACACAGTAATGAGAAATGATAGTACTCTTAACTCTACCTGTTCGCATAAAGTACTTTACAATCCGAATGCAGGGAATGCTTAATAGAAAACTCTACAGAAGTGGAAGGCGTTAGCAAAATAATGGAAAAGACTGACAAAAGGATGCTTTGAAGGGGCAGAGGAATTGTATGCTACCTGAAACGACAGAATTTTTGTACCAGAGGCAGCACCGCTTTGAACACCGGTATTTTAAATATCTGAATCATTTATCAAAGGATTAAATCTATATAATTCACGTTTAAAACATATTTATATAAGTTAAATACTTAACGATAAACATATTTATTACCTGTGCTTGAAATATAAAAGAAAATAAAAACCTTTTTAGCCGTAGAAAATAATCTTATTTGATATTCAGAAATTCAAAACGCAGACAGCTCGCGTCTTGCGTCAGAAAAGCGGAAAACATTTTTGTAAAATATTTTATTCAATAACCATAAATTATTTATATATGCAAAGTGTACGGATTGTCAAAAACTAGCTGTTCTATAGAAGCGAGTGCCGCTATTTATTATTGATATTATTCTCAAATTCAAAGGAAATTTAAATAAAGACGAGCCGCGTGACACGCTTTCTCGTCCCTGTCTTGACATCGGAGAGTAAATGTTTCATAAAGTCCATCTATAGTGAATCCCTGAATAAGTTCACGTTTTTTGGGAGGTTCGTTTTTCCCCTAGGAATATGGTTTGAATGTCACGACGTTCGTACAATACTGTGGTGGACAAACTCTTATGAGGCCCTAAAGCTTGTGGTGGACAAACTCTTATGGGGTTTTAAAGCTTGAACTATTGCGAGAACTCATCGATATTCGACAACGTTAAACGAGAAGGTGCAACCCTTCTTTTATGAGTCTTAGAAAGATATTAGGTACTTTACTTCGGTTCACGGCGAGTTCATCGAAAACGAGTTCAACTAACTTAAATTCAACCTAACCTAACCTAACCTAACCTTTTTTGTGTATTTTGTAAATTTGCTTTAGATGAATTGATTTTCGATGAACTCGTCGGTTACCCTTTACTTCGCACCTTTTGCCTTACCTAATGAGAGTAATGCAAAGTAACAACAGCGCTGCAAAGATATTCATCCATTCCCCGATAGCGCGAGACTTACTTGATATCAAATTTTGTACCACGTACCAATCTTACCAATATTATAAACGCGAAAGTTTGTATGGATGTATGCGTGTTTGTTACTCTTTCACGCAAAAACTACTGAATTGATTTTAATGAAACTTTACAATAATATAGCTCATACTTCAGAAGAACATATAGGGTATAATTTATAAAGCTAGTTATTTTACATGTGTTACAAATAATAAATTAATAGAAAATGTCAAAATTTGAGAATGACATTTTGAAAAATAATGATTGTTAAATCAAAATTCTATTTTAGAAAATATTTAAATTAGTGAATTTATTTGAAGTACTCAACTAATACTTTGAATCTAATAAAGAATTATAGATATTTTAAATAAGAATTTTGGTATAAACATAAATGGGACCTAGGAAAAGAAAATAGGCTACTCGAAGTACTAATCGCGACAGAAGTCGCGGGCAGAAGCTAGTTCCAAATAAATCCCAAATATTATAATATTAGAAATATTGCTTTCAAAAGTGAAAATCGAATTCGTGACCTTTCCTACATAAAGCGACCAGAAATTGGAGCACGAAGACGAATTCCGACAGGAGCAGTGAATACACTGAAAGCATCTGCCATTTTTGATGCAAGGTTTCCGCTTTCAAATGCATCTAAATGCGAAAAAGTCACATTGGAAAGAAATTCACTGGAATTTTCCAATTATTTTCTATTGACGTAGAGATTCTAGTATTTTTGATTCATCTGGTTCAATAAATAAGTCAATATTGCTATAGTTCTAAGAATTTACAAAAAAAAGAAATTCGTATGCTATACGAAATCAAATAATTAATTGTGATGGAAAATAAAGTTATCACGTGTACCTTAGAAAACATTACTTCTTTACACCAAACAGTAGATGTCGGAAAAAATCACTTCTATACAATGCAAATATCCTGAACACTACACCACCACATGACATGATGAAAAACCAAAAGTTCTTATACCAGGAGGAAGCAAAAGCAAAGAAACATTAAAAAATAAAAATAAAGTGTCATAGCTATTACGTATAACCCGGTAACACTATCTAGAAATCATAAAACTGTACGAATATAATAATATATATGCCTGTTAATTTACAATATACAAAATGGACTTACACAACATTAATTTATAAAAACGTATTTGTAAAAGTACCCATCGAACACTACACAAGACAATGTAATGAATATTATACTGTTAGTACTATAAATATACTATAGTTATATGTTAACTCGTAGGGGATGGCAAGAAATTTCAATAAATAAAACTTTTTTTTTTTGCTAAAGCTAACACGTGGACAATACCATACTTGATAAAATTACACTTTTATTTTTATCTTCAACTAACCCAGTACAAGTAATATCCGAAGACAAAATGAATATACAAGCTCGACACCACAGATGCAGTTCTGCGCACCGTTCATATGCATAATTCTTCAACTAGCTTCGGCTCCTAAAGAAACGTAGTAGTACTGTAAATCTGAACATATGTACAATCTCCTTCCCGATAGCCTGAACACAAGACAATCGAAAAAACACATAAAAAACGTTTGTTCAATTTCAAGCTAAGTAAGCCAATTATAATGTACATAGAAAATAATAATATGTTATACAATTTACACCAACAAAAATACTAATTTCTGTTCTACGTAACTCTGGTTCAATGAATTGGGAAACTCGGATTTGCTTCGAATGAAGTGCCATTTTGAAATATTATTATTTTTATATTTATTATTTGATAGTGTTGACCTCACCGGGTGCTTTAACCGTGCTGATGCCCTAACGAATTGTGTGAAGCGATAAAATACCTATACATTCTACATAATACATATTTTTAACAGAAAATTATTTGGAAATTATCATTTTAGGAATTGGAATTATCAAATTTCACGTGATTTTTCTACCCAAGCAGGGAAAGACCAAATAGAAACTTTGATGTAAGGGTTAAAGAACATGTCAGGGCATTAAATGGCAACAGCGAATCTGAGTTTGCAGATCATTTATTAAAAAATGATCACAATTTTGACACAAACCATGGACTTAAAATATTACATAATAAGGCATCACAGATGAGTAATTTAGAGATTTTAGAAATTAGAAATAATGTAAATAAAGCAGCAGACATAATTAATATGCAACAAATTTCTATAAACCCTCTTTTGAATTTTTTTCCACTTACCGGTCTTTCCCTGCTAATGACTTTGAAATCCCTAATTGTAATAAACTTCCCTTACTCTTACCCCTTCCCCTTCTTTCTAACCTTTCCTCCCATATATGATCTATATTTAATTTTTAAGTTTAGTATACATTTGATCCTGATGATGTGAACATCGTTCATGAAACATGTAGATTGTGTATAAATAAAAGTGATGTAAACAAAGTTATTAATTTGTCTTTTCATTAAAATACATAATTTTTTAGTAAATAAATAAATATACTATGTAAGAAAAAAATGTATGTATGATAATAATAAAATTAGAATGTATTGAAATAGGAAAACAATATAGTAAACAACATCCATTAAATAAATTAAAAAGTTGTATTACTTAGTCACTATAAGTTAAGGAAGCGATAAATGCATATTTTATTGTACTATTATTTTTATATTTTTTTTTATGCAAAATAAAGTTTGTCTACAATTTGTGAGTAATTTTTGACTATTTTTTTTTGTTTCATAAAGTTTACAGATTGAAATTGTTCATAATATTTATGCTTGATTTATGTTTATAAAGTATTTATGATGTGGCAAAATGTCCTTTATATTATTGTTCTTTGAGCTTTGATAATTATACTTCAAAATATTCATATTAATATGTAAACGCTTATTTCCATTATAAATATTTACATGAAATCTGTTCTGAAAATAACATTTTTCACAGTGTTTTTTTTAGGAAAAAGTGTGACGGAAAGAGATAGTAGAAATTATTAACGTGTCGTTAAATCCGGGTGTAGGAGAGCTTATAGATTTTTTAATACTTATTTTGTTTAAGCTCACACAAAGCTATTTTAATCCAAATTGTACTTTGAACATTAAATCGGCTCCAAAGGTTGTCGCTGGAGACCATTAAAACAAAATAAATTAAAAACCTTTATTGACGTGAAACATTGAATGAAATTTGTAGAATTTTGTGTCCGATTTGACTATTGACTACGAATATATGTACAAAACATTTATTGTATTTTTTTCTCAAACACAGAAAACCATTTCAAATAAAAGTAATGATAATTATGTTTAATTATTGAAGACAAGAAGACCCTACATTCTGAATTTCTACTGGCTTATAACATATTTCTCTTGAACACAAGTTTTTGAGCTCTTAAAAAATGAAGAATATTTTTCAAGTTAATCTTTATATATGTTAACGGAAATGTATGTAATCCGTCATTGTATTCAATTCCTAGGAAATGTATGTAGTTCCTAAAATCGCCCAAAAATGTGTGAAATAAATTATATTAGACACATTTCCTAGGAAATCTATACATTTCCTAAATAGCAATCGTAAATATAAAACATTTATTAATAATAATACAACTATGAAGGGGCCCTTTCTTTTATATCACAAATCATGTTACCCAAACCTAGAGTAGCCGCTAAACTGCTTGAAAACTGGGATGTTTTTCTTGCCTTGATGCGAGCAGGCGCTATAAAGGGGGCACATTTTTTTGTTTCACTAACCATGTTAATTACTTAAATAACGTACTGATTACTTACCAAATGATAGTTTAACTTTATAAGAATATAACAAATAAAATAACGTGTTTTATTACGGAAAGCTTTCTTTTTATACATTTCCTAATACGGTATTGGAATTATATACAATTCCCAGGAAATGTAAATATTTCCCAGTATATGTATGTATTAAATAATTTTTAACACAATATTTTATACATTTCCTAAATAGCTTCGGAATTGCATACATTTCCTAGGAGTTGTATACAATTCCTAGATTTCATACATTTCCTGTAACATATACAAATAATTATATAAAATTCCCTCGATAGAAAAAATACGCCAAGTTAATTAAAAAGTTATTTAAAAATTTTAAATTTACTAAAAAAATGTTTAGTTTTGTTTTAGTTATAAAACAATTTACAGTGTTTCTTTAAATTGTTGAGAACTTTTTCTTTACTTTTTAAAAGGCGTGCTCTATTAAATAATTTCACTTGGGGCTTTTAATTATAATCGTTAATAATATAAACAACGCAGATAATACAATCGCAAATCTGAAAACCCTTTTGAATGATCCTCTGCTAAATTTGTTCCCGCTGTAAACCCCCTCTCCCCCAAACTTTCTCCCTCCATATCTTTAAGTCCATATTGTTTTGTAATTTAGTTTAAGAAGTAAACCCAGATGAACTCATTGCTCACAAAACATGTCGTTTGTATCTAAACAATAAAAGTGGTTAAAACTAAGTGATTATTATTTTTAATAAATAATGATTATTCCTTTCCACATAGTTTTTATTATTTGCTTAAAAAATCGAGCGTACTTTGTCAGAAGGTAAAAATATTTTTGCTTTGCAATATAATCCAAATAAATGGAATATTTGTGAACGTATCCAAAAACTAAAAACTTTTTTTAAAGAGGTGATGAAATACGCTTTCATTAAAAATAATTTTATTATTATAAATAACCATGTAATTTTTAAGTATATTATTTTTAAATGCAAATTTTAAAATTTTTTAAAAATTGCTCACCTTACGTTTTTTTTTAACTCAAAATAGTGATAATGAAAAAAAAAACACATTTATATTTTATTAGAAAAATGAATTATGAACGTTTATATCACCTCGCTTTTTGTCATTTCATGTGAAAATAATTCGTAAAAATTTCACAAAGTTCAAATTTTTTTTTCTAATTGCAGTTGAACACTTCGGGTTCATAAAGTTTTGAATTATTTTGTGGTTGATTTTAAAATTTGAATATATAGCGTGTTATTTTTTCTTTCTAATATCGTTTAGATCATATTTCTCACTATGATTATAAGGGAGATTTCTATGCACCTATCTGAGTTGGACAAATATGATCTCCTGTGATTAAACGTGTTGTTGTTTCACTTATAATTTTAAAAGACATTTAGTAATATTTCTAAAATCCTATCATAGAGTCAGTATATTTTTTTGGATGTTTTTTATTCTTCTTCCATCCAATTTCACGCCTATAATATTGTTCTTTGTCTATTCGCTGTACGTAACCAAACAGTACCTTGCTGTATCTTATTCGTAATTCTAACTTAATTTTACAACCGTCAGTGTAACAATACATGTACTGCACTAATACACTATTACCAACCCATCGTTACAAACAGAAGGTATTAGGCACGATAAACAATGGGGTTCTTAGTATCCTTAGGTAAAAGGCTTTCGAGGCTTTTCATTATACGAGGTGAACTTTCAACATCGTTTTAGTATTCAAATACAATTGTTTGTGCGAATCAAATTGTTAATGATAATCCAGGCAGGGCCGCACAACGCACCTGAGCCGCTCCCAACAAGCAAATAAGTTAATAAATACTTAAACATTAATGGGGAGTCCCGGATAAAATACTTTAGTTATAATTACTCTCAAACACTTAATTTAGCCGTTATTTATTTGCTAGTTAGTACAGATTTACGGAACCGTGAATAAGCCACGACCATTTAAACTATATTTTATAATATTTTTTCAATAGATTTTTTATGAAGTCTACGTGTATCTTAATGTCCAATGGCAAAGCGGGTTTAATTCATATTCTACCTAAGTCCCCCAACATTGGACAAGCAATATCTTGTAACGATGGCAGTAGAAGCTCTTAAAATATTATCATTATCAGGCTATTTATTCTTAACACGGAAACGTTTATCTTTATTTAAAAAAAAACTTATAAGAAACCTCAAGTAGCGGCATTAATTCAGCAGAAGGTACATCGAGTAATACTGGAAGTGTTATTTTAGTGGAAGATACTCTCAGTATCGCCCTGGTGTAAGACCAAAGAAACTTGTCTTGAAATGGCTTAATAATCAAATACTTCTAATTAAATTATATTTTAAATGTAGTAGATAATTGGTTTTAAGTTTGGCGAATTTAAATCACGTAAAACTTGGATACGTGTTGATAAAACCTGTTGAGAGGCTAGTCCTGCAATGTAGAACCAGGCAACAATGTTACCCGCTAATCCACCAGCCCCCAGAGGTCACTCCTAACCCCTTCGCATGAAAGCCTTCTCTCTAATTCTGTTCCCAGCGGACATTAACCTTCCGCCCGTCGTCCATATTCCAGAACCTACTTAGCCGACAGCTGATTTAATGGAAAATTTGAATGCTCCTGGGGGTTTCCACGTCCCTTCCTACTCCTTCAAAGAGTTAATAATATTTTACCAAATATGTTACAAAAAATATAGTTTTTATGTAGGAATAACATCTTGTGTGATAAATTGCTAGAAAACATGTGTTTTATTTATAAGGTCTCAATCATTAAAACACTCCGGTCAAAATAAGTTGGTTGGGCATTTACACATCTACACTTACATACATACATCTGTACGAACCTATACACACACATGAAGTGCTATACTTGTAGCTAGTATTGTCACATTTCCTTATACCCTTCCCTATAAACCTGTCACTTTTTTTTATTACCCACAATCAGTCAATAATCGACCCCCTTCCTGCAAACATCTCTGCATTTAATATTCGCATCCGCATCCGCTCTTTCGCTACTAACCGCTCTAAGAAATATTACCGCAACATAGTGCCGAGTTAAAACCGGCCAAAAGAAGAAAGTGGTCACGCAGTGAGAAATTTCTCTGCTTTTACTTGTGTGCATACTTTATACTTGTGCAGTGGTGAAAACACATAAAACACACATTTAAAGATTCTTCGATTAAAAAACCACACAAAACACGCATCATAATTCTAGTTTATTACTGCTAACGATAAAATAAAATAAAAAAATTCTGGGGTGCTGCTTGGGTATGATTAGAAAAATTGACAGATTATGTAATCTCATCGTATTTATAAACACTAAAAAACTAACACAAATTAAAGCAAACAAAAATAAGTCACATGCAAAGAATAAAAGAATAATCTGCTTGACCATACAGTAATTAGTTCACAAAAAATTACGCTAAGTTTACAGCCAACCAACTTATTTTGAGTTTATATTCTACAGAAAGCAACGGTAGCTGGTTATTAATTTTAACAACATGCATCAGTTGAACAGTTTTGTATCGGATATCCAGAGTATCAGATACTTTTACGCATCACCCTGGTGAACGACCACCAGTTAAATATAAAGATATATTGAATACGGTTAATATGCACAAATTATTCTTTTAATAACAATGAGAAATATCTATTTCAGTCACCGGAATTGGAAAATAATGCATTTTAATAGTTACTTCGATTAAATAACACTTGATTGGCGGCTATTGTTAGTAATACGAAAGATTAATAATTGTTATTTTTTTATTATTTATTACTCTCTTTTCTAATCATAGCAATGAACCTAAGTAGCTAAGGTGGGATTTTAGTTTGGGCTTAATAAAAATAAATAAACTATCCTAAAAAACCTATTTTCATATTATTATGTCAAAACAAGGCGCGAAGAATGGGCGCAAATTATCAGTATGTTGAAAGAAATAACTATTAAATTGCATTATTTTCCATTCCTTGAAATGGTGCTTGTTGTTAGAATAATAGTTTATCATTGTTATATAACTGTTACAAGTGTTTTTAAAATAAAATGTGCTCCGGAAATCGGTATATTTACCGATCACCATTCAGAATAAAAACGTTGCGTTTCTTGACGTGGATTTTGCAGTGTTTGGTGACCATATCCGAATAGCTAGGTACTTTCTATCTCTATCCCATCCACCTTTTCTTGACGTACCTTAATTGGGGATGTCACAGACCTACTGTCTCCGGACAATCGTAATCGAAAGCATTGCCCATCATACCATTCAGTTACCTCCCAGTTTTAACGTCCCACTCCATTGTGGTTGTCAGTTTGATTATTAAAAAGACTCCTTTTCGGAATCCAGTTTTCAAATCCCATATCAAAAGCATGAAATTAATAAAAAATAAACGTATTGGTTTTCAATTTTATAACAAGATTGATTTTACCACGACTGCTTCAATGCACAAGACTTCGCTGTGATGTTCCTGTGGGAATTTACTGTATCCATCTCCGCTATCTCCAGTGCTCCTCGTATATTTTAATCTTCTCTGGTGCATATGAAAACAAGTGCATAAAATAACCTCTATCCGGAGTGCATAAAAGCGAAGAGTATCCAATATTGGTTTTTATTTGAAACCTCGTGCAAGTTACATACACATACGTTTTCAATGCATACTGAAATTTTCAATCTGCTACGGTGTCGAACATAGTATCTACGTAGTCTGCGGAGTACACTACGTGGCATAGTTGTTAACGAATTGGCAAACCAACTGACATGGTTTTTGTGATACACAATGGATGTTGATTTTAACGCTCTACCTAATGTGTTGCATTGTTTTGACTGTGTGTATGACAAATTTACTAACCAATTAACACAGTCGTTGTGATAAACATGCTGTTCTATTGATTTGAACATTCTGTAGTCATTAGTATTATACTCGGATTAGTAAGTATTCTACAAATTATCAATCCATCTAAAACAGTTGTAGCATGTAGTGTAACACAGTGGCAGTTGATTTGCAATGCAATATGCGACATTGTATTGACTGTGTGGATAAGGGTTATGATTAATATCTACTTGCTTGTCTGTGTTGCGTCATGTTGGCTTTGTGGATAATAACGATCTCACGAACTAACTGAAACCGATGTTTTGATAAACAATACCTAACATTTTTGTTTGAACATGTTTCGTTACGTTAAATACTTGTTCAAGTTTTCTGCAAATTGTAAGTTATTGTAGTGTAGTATCTCATTTTTAACTCAGTAAAAGGGACATTTAGGACGGGTTGCTTTGACATAATTTGAACAATTCATCAAATTTCAAATTTAATATTCAAGTACCGTAAAAGTTTTATTCAAATTCTGTTATTATTTCATCATACGTCGGTTGTTTTACCGTACTTGGATAATAACAAAAACTGAATAGGACTTTCACATAACTTTAAAATTGTTGAATTGAACAAATTCTGTGAAACAGTCCGTCCTTAGACTCCCCAAGGGCTCAATTGTGTTAATAACTAATGACTATATCACTAGTTTAGAAACAAAGATTAATGTACATCATTTTTTTATAAGTGCCTAGAGAAAATATTTGTCGAGATATTTACCCTTTTATTGCATGTCAAGAATATTGTAAACTAAAAAGTACAAATTTTATGATAAAAACCCGACGCTAGGCTCAGGGAGCGATAAACGTTACCCATTGCCAGGGGATAGTACCAGGATCACATGAAACGAAGCAATCTCAATACCGCCTAGCGATACCTCATCTCCGGCTGTCGCGTTACCGTCGGCCGCCTGAAAACTGAAAGGGACTCGCCGGAGTAGCTCCAGAATCGGAAATCGTGAGATACGTACACAGAACACACCTATCTGATTCAATGCTATCACAGGAGAGCAGCGCACGCTATTCAGCCAATACTCAGCCAATACACCCACACGCCATCATATCCTCCTGTCCCCCTGTCCCCTGATAACGCTCTCCAATTTCCCGTCTGCTAGAACACCTGAAGCGTCTGCTTGCTTTTTACGACCCAATGTTTATGTTTCTAGGTGTTTGTTGACTAGTGCTGTGCGTTGGCAACGATTCGAAAAACAACAACGCCGCTACCATTAGCGATTGTCAACCGTTAAATATAACCGACGTTGAGCAAACATAAACAAACATAATAAATTTTTCGTGCAAATGTAATATTTCGTAAGCCACAAAATACAACTTTTACAGGAGAGCGAAAAACAGCATAACTCCAAAAATAATAAATACAAACGTTGTGGCTTCGAAAATATTAATTAAAATCTAAAGAATCCGTTGTGGCAACCTGTCGTATCGCAACTAATTTAACTTACGATGTATTGCGACAAGCTATTTTAACCCAAGTGGGATAAGACATGTAAGTTAATCGTAAATACAGAGATCAAACGATTTTTCTAGGTTATGATATTTTGCCAGACAATCTGTTACTATACCAATAGCATTTTTGCATAATATATGTGGTGTCTGACGACATATTACGCTTGCAATAACTAAATGACTTTCCAATTTATATTAAGAAATCCCAATGTGAGGAAGTTCCAACTTTTATAACTGTTAGGGGGTTTGTCACCATCCTCCCAATACCTTACATATCTACACTAAAAACGAATATTTTCTATTTACGGTTTATTTATTTATTAAGTTGGAGTTTATAATTCGGTACTCGAACCTATGAATAGTGGCTATATATTGGATAAGTTGGCCAAGTTTTCTAACCACTGCGAGCATTTTGTTTTTATTTTTAATAATATACGTTATTAGTGTAGATAAGGTATTAGGAGGATGGTGAGAAACCCCTTAATATTATTGGGACTGTAATACCGGCTATATTTTACTTGTCACCAGCAGAATAGCTTTACGCCAGGTGCTATGACGTTTAATTGGAAGACACATAATCAAAAGACCATTCTAAATTGCGCATAATATTTAGTTTAGTTTAGTTACACCTTTTATTTACTTGGCGCCCAATACTGCCCAAACAACATATAGTCAGATACGTTTTTAGATTTTCACGGCCAAAAGCATTTTCGTTGTTTGTTTTTGGGGTGTTATATCGACGGATCTGCCGGATCTGCCCTGATGATGGACCCCCCAACACCCCAAAAACAAACAACGGAAAAAAATATATAGTCAGTTGACTGCGTTGCTTTGAATTATATTCGCGAGTAGTTTCTAAAGTTATTAATGAAATTAATTATTTCCAACCGTTGATGTAAATTTTTTTGTGTGGGTCTTGACAGCTTCTAGTTATGGCCAACGGCTGGTTATAATAGTGGAGACACCTCTATTGTTCTTCCTGCTTCTCGTAGACACCCTAAAAAAGATTTTTAATGTGGTGATAAATTTTTGGCGGGATATTTTTTTCTTTTTGCGGCATTTTTTTTTCCATTTATCAATTTTAAATAAGCCGATGGTATTTATTTTGGATGTATTCGACACTAACGGAAGATTCTGTTTATTGGCTTTCTAATTCGTTACCCTATCACTATTGTCACTGATTTAGTAATGAAAAACAAAAGCTTAACATTTTAATATTATGACAATGTCTTATGGAGAGAAATTTTGCATTATGTTACTTTTATATGCAACTTGCATAAGAGTTTTTGTCCGAAATATTTTCCTTTTTGAACATTCGACAAAAATGTATGGAATAAAAAAGGCACCTTGTAATTTATTTTACCGGTTTCATGGGTTTTTTAAATTTGCCCGTGATTAAAATTACTGAAAATAGATGCGTTGATATAAAAATTTGATCCGAAAAATACATTAAAATTGTAAGACGAACTAGCTCACCGTTCAAAAGATTTTACGGCCTTAACATCAGTATTCCGGGTTGAAAGTTAATATTTTAAAATATTAAATTATAACGAAAACAGTTAAAAAAAACGTTATCAGCCAAGACATGATTTTAGATTTTCACGGCCAAAAATATTTTTGTTATCAATTTTTGGGGTGTTATGCCGTGATGTGTTGACATCTGCCATGATGATGGACACCGTAACGTTTAACGTAAAGAAGGAGATAGCGAAACACGGCATAACACCCCAAAAATAAATAACAAAAAAAATGTTATCAGCCAACTCTAAAATCGAATAAACTAGGGTACTCCCATTATGGCTTGTATTACTAGATTCGTTTCGAGTTAACTAAGTTTTTAACCGACTCTCCGCTAAAACCACGTACAATTTCGTTCAAAATTTAGAGTGTCATTCGCGACTAACCCACAGGCGACTAAAACGAAACAAAAATATCCCAAACTAAACCCGAAATCGTAACTTTTCTTGTAAACTTTCCTGGTTTCATTAGGAAATGTCGTGTCCAGTCGCGAAACAAATAAAACTAGCTAACACCACACGTTGCCAAATGAACTGCCAAAAACACACGGAACAACTACTGCAAATGTGGGTATTATGTAATGGGTGTTGGGAAAACGACAAGGTAATAGAGAAGCCTTACACTGCTGCAGGCTGCAATCTCCACAGGCTCCATATATTTCCATTTGCAACTTTTCTACACCCCTACCCCCCTTTTGTGAACTTTGTCCGGGGATTCATAGCTTTGGAAAGTTCAATATGAAAAAATATGGATTCAATGGATGAACTTTAGTTAATTATTTATTATTCCACGGAGAGTAGAATATTCGTTTACCGTTTGCATAAAGTTGTTAGTTGTTATATGAATATTTTATTTTTGTTTAGATTAAATACACGTGTTTAATTTGATAAAAAAATAGCTTGTTTGAAAACCACTTTATAGTGTACATACTGTAAACAAACATAAAACACAAACAAGTTTTGGATCAGCCTGAACCTTTCCCAGGACTGTATACATACTAAAATTAATACATTATTACTGTAAATCAGGTTGCGTAGAAGAGGAAGAGAGAACATCAACTTTGATGGGGGAGGGGGTATGTAAAAGAGAGAGAGAGGGAGTAAGTGTGTGAAGGGAAGCTGAAGGGGAACATATTTAAAATTGGACTTTTAAATAAATGTAATTGTATATTTTTAGTAAATTTCTGTTGAGTACAATGTAAAGCAACGTATTCTCGACCTTATTTAAAAAACACGTAGTCATAGAAACCAGAATAGCAAGACTTTTCTAAACTGTTTTGATGACCTCCTTTCATTCTTAGTCGAAGAGTAAGTCCCTCGACTATGAATTTGGAGGTCAAGGGTTCAAATCCCGACATGTGCAAGTAAATTTTAATTAGTTGATTAAGTTTTTAATAATTAATAGAGAGACGAGCACTTTTCAGGTTTGGTGACCATATCCGAATAGCCAAGTACTTTCCCTACCTTCCTCTTCCCATATCCTTCCCCTTCCCACTACCTTCATCCTCACAACTGCCCCACACTAAATACGGTTGGAAATTTATTTCAGTTTTTTAGGCACATAATAGATTTTTTAAGTCGGTGCCTATATCGATTAAAGTTTAAGCGTGTACAAATATCTATTGTATTAGGGATAATAAAATTAGCTATTATGTTTAGGAAAATAAAACAATGTACCTAGGTACTTTTATCGACTCCCTTTACTGTAAAAACCCTGTCACAATGTTCCTGTGTTCGGCAATATTTATGAACCGGAAAGCCAGTTCTTACAGCGAGAAATAACGTCATTAAATTAAGAATTACCGCCTTAAGGCTTTTATTTGTTTTTGTTATTTTCCGCTTTCTTTTTGTCGATAAATTTTTGGAATAGAACCTTCAAACGAAGGCTCGGGTCCTTTGATGTTTTTTCCTTTTTAAACGTCGTAAAACAAAACAGTTTTTTAAAGTGAAAGTATTCGTAACTTTTATGAAAGACAATATCATTCGTTAAGTGAATTATTCAATTTAAATGTCCATACGTTATTATGAAATATTGTAATAATGCTAACTAATTTCATAACATAATAGGATTATTAAATCTATGGACCGAAATATTAATAATGCATAGCTGTGAGCTTCATTATTTGCTAATAAAATTAATTTTAAGCCTTTGTAGTATTTTACCTATTTTATTTGACCTGAAACTACCATAATTATTTCATTTTATGATACCTACATATTCTTATTACTAATATTATAAACGAGAACGTTTGTATGGATGTACGTGTGTTTGTTACTCTTTCACGCAAAAAATACTGAATGGTTTTTAATGAAACTTTACAATAACATAGCTCTTACATCAAAATAGCATACAGGCTATAATTTATAAAACTAGCTATTTTCCATATATTACAAATAATAATTATTGTTTAATAGAAAATGTCAAAATTTGAGAATGACATTTTGCAAAACAATGATTGTAAAATCAAAATTCTCTTTTAGCAAATATTTGAATTAGGGAATTTATTTGAAGTACTCGCCTAATACTTTGAATCGAATCAAGAATTATAGATGTTTTAAATAAATAGGTTAAGAATTTTGGTATAAACGTAGATGGGACCTAGGAAAAGAAAATAGATTACTCGAAGTACTAATCCTATACGCAGACGAAGTCGCGGGCAGAAGCTAGTACTATATAATATTTTCAAGTAATTAAAATGAAATAACACGAATTAATCAAATAAAATTCATTTGAACACACCGGGTTCGAACCCGCGACCTTCGGATTGGAAGTCGAGAACCTGGCCCCTCGACCACGAAGACTGGCTGCCATTACTGCACACTTAATTTGAAAGACGCATTGCTTGGGCGGTTTTCTTAAAGTCATTGGTGGAATATTCAAGGCTTAACTTTTTAACAAAGATTAAAATTTTAGAAATCAAAGTAGCCTTCCTTATTTTTTAATGTTGAATTAAAATCTGTGATATTTTATTATTATTATTTAAAATCATAAACGGATATTTGGATAGCCCTGAACTAGTGAATATGATAAATTATCAAGTACCCAATAATTACAACACTAGACTCCATGCTCCATTTAATATAGTTGCTTCTCGCACTAATTTTATGTTCAACTCTCGTCTTCAGAGATTTCATAGTGTGGGGAATGAAATTTGCTCTGTAGACATATTTTTTTATAAAAACCTTGCTTCATTTAAAAAGTGTATCGTTATGCAAATAATATGCTACAATTCTTAAATGCTGTTTATTATGTTATTGTAATTTCAGGTCTTATTATTTAACTCTCTATATATACATATATATTTTGCTATCATTATTTAAAAAAAATATATATATATTTTTTTTGTGTAAATACATTATTATTTTTATTATTTCATTTTCTAAATTTCTTTCTACTATTTATTTCATGCCTATCTTATATAGAACCAACATTCTAGTATTTGGCTAATTTAGCTAATTTGCACTAAATTTTGTTATATACATATGTGTTGCTTTTTTACAATTATTACAACTGCATTTTTATACCTTATTATTGTAACCAATGTATAAAAATTTTATGTAAAGGCCCATTAGGGCGTGAATAAATAAATAAAAGTAATCTAGGAATTAACACTCCGTTAACCATGAGAGATGTAGACGATAAATTGTATACTAAAGCTAATTAACAAGATACTGTCGCTTTGAAAATGAAAACAAAAACTGTCAAGGCTTCATTAATTAAACTAATTTTATTTCGAGAAGGAAAATAACTGGCAAATGGGCGGTGTTTATTTTATGAGTTTTACGTAATATCTTTCTTGTAATTTTTGGATAAAGTTTGTATAATATATTTTGGTAAATCTTGTAGTAAGTTTTATGTAATTCTTTGGGTAAAACTTAGGCTAGCTTTACACTTGTAAGTTTTTCGTATATTTACGACTTCTGGCCAATAGGCGTGTAGCGATGCATACGCTACCTACTTAGGTAGCTACTCGCAACGTTTAGTACTGCGCGCCTACTGACCACCTTCTGGAAAGAGCTCGAACCAGCCACACATTACACACAGCGCTGCGTAGCCATATCGAGAATCTTCCAGCGTGTGCACGATTTCGCCTGCCGTTCTCGTACCAGGCTCGGCCCTATATAAGGGCTCGAGTGAGCCAAATCTAGCAGTCGTTCTTAATCAGTCTTCACTCAACGCAGTGCTCACGCGGCAAGCGGCCGAGTAACTCAAATTCGCAATCTGCGGTTCGCGTCGGAATATTACTACGATTATAAACACTGTACATTTGTAAATATTGTAAATATATCATCGTCAACATCATCATCGCATTTATTATTCCGACCAGCACGCGGAGATATCACGACCCACCGGTATCTCCTCTTCCAACCTGAGGCCCATTTATCTCCTCATCCAGGACATCACGCATCCTGCCTCTAAAGTGGTGACCCCGACGTGATATGAACACGCAACCCGACTCACCTCCTCATCACCACGTCGCTCGCAATCACGAACCTCCCTCCAAAGGCGTATTGCATTTTGAAAATCCAATGTGCCCATTGGCCAGAAGTCGCAAACTTACGAAAAAACTTACAAGTGTAAAGCTAGCCTTATGGTAAGTTTAACATAACACCTTTCGGTAAATTTCATGAGATTCTTTGTTATAATATAGCTGCGGCGTCAGTCTTTCGTATCTCATATACTTTCATCTCGCGCGACCATAAATTTTAAAACGTACCTACCCGGCGCGCAGAGATGCGAGGAGTCGAGGAGGTACAGACATGCCTTGTAACTACCTACATACATCTACGTTCTCGTTCCATCTTACATTCACGATTCACGAGGTCGTCAAACCGCCGATTGTCAGATTCTTAAAAGCGTAGAGACTCTACGCTACGTTGAAAATTTTGTGAGAACTTTAAGGGCAAAAATTTTTTAGTCAAATTTTTTTGTTGTTGTTATCTACACATGCTTTTATTTATTTATTCATTTACTAATGGGCTTTTACATGAAATTTTTTACACATTGATTACAGTAATTAAGTATAACAAGATAAATGCAGTTGTAGTAATTGTAAGAAAACAACACATATGTATTTAATAAAATTTAGAGTAAATTAGATAAATACTAAAACAAGCAATATAAAATAAGTATGAAATAGTAAGTAAAAGAAAGTATAACATAAAAAATAAGTATGTGTTACAAACCAATAAAACGGAATAAATGAGAATGTAATAATAACAATATTTAAGGATTATTGCATATCTGCATACATACACGCTTTTTAAAGGAAGCGATGTTTTTATTAAAAAAAAATGTTAACAGAGCAAGTTTCATTCCCCACACGATGCAATCTCTGAAGACAAGAGTTGAACATAAAATTAGTGCCAGAAGCAACGTCTAGTATGGTAATTATTGGGTACGTGATAATAATTAAATCCATGAGCTTTGAACGGATATCCATGAGTTATGTATAAATATGGGTAACCGAATAGTTCATCGAAAATCAATTCATCGAAAGCAAATTCATCGACAACGAGAGGTTAGGTTTGGTTGAACTCATTTTCGATTAACTCGTTTTCGATGAACTCGCCGTGAACCATAAGTATGTGATTCGTTCGTCAATTCCTATTCTGACAGTGTTGTTCGTCTGATTGTTCCTTTTTTGAGCGTTTGCAATGAGATCGTCGACAGTTAACAGTATCTTTTTGCAATTTACCTGGGCATCCGAATGTGAAATCTTTCGTATATCCTTTTGGTATATTTTATGATTCACTTGCATAATTCTTCTTGGGTCTGTCTTACTGAGGGGTAAAGTCATTGCTATTTGAAGGTTCAAATGGTATTACACACAACATTTCAGCAATGACGTTCTAATCGCTTTCCGACAAAACAAATATTCCTTCAATTTTGTCATGAAGAATTTGTTGTAGGAAATGCCTACTTTAAAATTATCTTCTTAGTAAGGAATATGAAAAAAAAGCAAACCAGCATAAAGGAGTAGAATTTAGGTTTTATATTATGACAGTACACAACCGATAGAATAAATAAAAAATAACTTAAAATAAACGAATCTTATTATGGCCTAAATTTTCAATTAAGAATTTTTAATTTTCATTTTAATCTAAAAAACTAAGTATGATTTTACAAATTGAAACAAATAATTGAAATAACTAGGCCCAATTTGGTAGGCGGGTACGGATGTAACCATTTATTCAACAACACCTCTGCCATAGGTCACCCCAAGTGGTTCGATACGTTTGGTGACTTAGGAGTGGTCCCCGGGTTAACGGGGTGAGGTTTGTCCGGGTCTTGGCGGCGGATGCGTCAGGCCAGATCGGGAGAGACTGGTTGAGGGAGGCCTTTTGACTTCTCCAACAGGGCTCTCTTGGAACATGCACCGTAGTGGGAGGGATTGAATCATACGTCCGTCACTCCTGGACACATTGACCTTCAGATTCCTACCCATCCCGCATACATTTTTCCTTTCCAGAACATCCTCTCCTTCCTTTCCTAAAAATAACCCTCCTTACAACATCCTCAAAGATGACATAGGCCCCGAGGGGAATTATGTAAAAAAAAAAAAGTGACATTGAAAATTTGTTCGTGACTGTCGACGCCGACGCTGCCTTAAGTGGTTCTACATAAGGTTTGAGACGTAGCGTCGTCGTGACAGCCTCACACATTACATAAATAAATGACAGAGGGAACTGCAGGGGGACGTCACACCAATGTCTACTTGTAACCAAATGTAAATTGGGTTTCAGGCAGTTCCGCATAGTGAAGTTACGTTATAGACATATTAGTTTCCGAGGATGCTCTGTAATAATTTCTCGACATTCCAAATGAAAATGTTTATAATTAGAATTAAATAGGTTACTTTATTGAATAAACTTAATGTATAAGCCAACCGGTTTCGGTTCCGCCTTAACCGTCCTTATAGTAAAAACATACTAAAGTAATTACAAAATTACAGTGCATAGGAAACATAGAAGAGGGAGAGAGAACACCAACTTTGGAATAGAGAGGGTGTAAGGAAGGGGAACGCCTTTAAAAGTAAACTATTTGATAAATCTAATTGTTTTGATTTTATTTATTTTTAGGGATTAATTTAGTTCTAGAACTACTGGATTATTCAGACGCAGACCTATCCTATTTCTGTGAAGTATATATCCATAACCGAATATTTCCGAATATAAATCATCGGGAATAGATTCGAAATATTTATTTACTATATGCGATGAGTAATTTATATCTAGAAATTATCTTCACACACCGTGTTCCCCGCTAATACCATGATAATAATATTATGATAATCTTGATAACTTTATACTCTGATCATGATAATATTTTCGGGTGATAATGGTCTTGATAATGATTATAACCTTAAACTCTGATCATAATAACTTTTGGGGGTGAAAATGATCATGATTTTTATATATATTTTTTTATTTTAGTTTACTAGGGAAACAAAGATATTTTATCAAAGTAATTACATTATTACATTGTTGGCAGTGGAGTTTCTGATTAAAATTCATAGATTATAAAAGAAAACATAAAGTGGTATTAAGAGAAAAAAGTGAAAATAGCAATAGAGCATGCTATTAATGAGCATGTCTGCCAGTACAATAATTTTCATAACTTTAAACTCTGATCATAATAACTTTGGGGGATATAATGATCATGATAATATTGAAACTTTAAACTCTCATCATAATAACTTTGGGGGTGATAATGATTATGATATTCCTGATAACTTTAAACTCTAATCATAATAACTTCGGGGGTGATAATGATGATAATAATCTAAGAAAAGATTCCCAATACATTTTTTTAAACACAGCATTACTGTTGTTTTATTTTTTATTTTTCGTTTTTTTCGTTGTTTGTTTTTGGGGTATCGTCGTCGGATCTGCCGGATCTGCCCTGATGATGGACACTGCAACGCTGTCCGAAACGTCGGCTAAAGAAGGAGGTAGCGCAACACGGCATAACACCCAAAAACAAACAACGAAAATGCTTTTGGCCGTGAAAATCTAAAAACGTTTCTGTGTTTAAAAAAATAGTCCAGTGTAATCGTGGCGAGTCGTAATGCACGTGTTGGTTACATATGCCTATATCTAAAAACATGTACCAATTATCGTTAAGATAAACAAATAAGAGGGTTGTTTAAATTTCATATAATTTATTTTTAAAAGAAAAATAGAACTAGCAAAGAAATCATAAATATAAAGGCAAGTTTACACTATCAAAATGGCTCTGAAATAAAATGTATTATTTGGTTTGTTACAGTGACGAAGCCACCCAGGTGCATCCTGGAGGAGGTGGGGCAGATCAGGACGAGTGGAGGAGAATGCGCCTGGAGTCGGGTCAGGAGGACTACGGCGCACAGCATGGGGACCATCGGGGGAAACCGGTCAGTAAAACTCACCTTGTTTTTTATCCATGGAAAGACGTGCCCTTGGAACGACAAGATTCAATCTGATAATTTGGCACGTTTGATTTTGTATAATGTTTTTTTTATCTCTTTAAAACCACATCTCAAAAGTGTCCCACTTCTATATACTTCGCAGATAATTTCACAACCACGTTCTTTTTAAACCACTCGGGGTGAGTTTAATGTGATTTTGTATATCGAAGGACCTTTGAAATGTGTGTGTGTGTGTGTGTGTGTGTGTGTGTGTGTGTGTGTGTGTGTGTGTGTGTGTGTGTGTGTGTGATTTAACCACTTCACAAGTAGTAAATATGCAGATACAGATAAGGAAAGGAAATAAATGACTTACAGCCGAACTTGTGGCACTTTCTTCTGTTTTGCGGGTTTTATATTGCACTACTAATAGCGGAATAATTATATTGATCGTCGCGGTACTTTTTTTCAAATGCGGTGAAGAGCAAAAATAGCGGATTATGGATGCGGATGTTTACGCGGTGAGGATCGATTGATGACTGGATGTGGGTAATAGAATAAAATGACAGGTCTATAGGAGAAGGGTAGAAAGGAAATGTTACAATACTATCTACAAGTACCGAGCGGCTCATGATATATAGATTGTTGGTAAGTGTAGCTATGTATTGTGTAAAGGCCCAACCACCACTTTTATATCGCACACCTGTAGAAAAGTGCACTAAGTCAAAAAAGTTTAATTTACAGGAGAGCGAAAACAAATGAATAAAGGTGAACAAGCGGTCCCATCGAAAAGAGATACTAGAAACATCTTGCGGAGATGGTGATATCTAACTTAAACGAGTGTTTCGTGGGGCATAGATAATCATATTCACTTGACTTTTCAGATATAAAACGTAAAATAGAAAATTTTGACTTACGACACTTTTCTATGGGATGCGCAATTGATTTTTAATAATAACAATGTTGCGTTTACAATTGACGAGCAATTCCGTTCTATTTAAATATTTCATGTCTATTCTTTAGAACAACAAGGTTTCATTTGCATATTTAAAGGGCAACATAGTTCTGTCTGTTATTGATAAAATATTTATATCAACATGGATTCAATTGAATTGTACTCAGTGCTCATTCCATTAAGACAACAAGGTTACATCTGCCGATTTCGTGAAACTGAGAAAATTGATCAAAAACTACATTTATCGAAGAGCGAATACGCATGAGCATACTCGTGTTGTAATTACGTAAAAAATACTTGGCAGTTAGCAAAAGACTATTTAAAATAATGACGTATTGCTCTGAGGTAAACTGATTTTCAAATTGTCTGTGAACTAATGAATTGTAAATAATTTTCTTTGAAAAGTATGTTATGCGGATATCTACCTGTAGGTAGGTAAAACATATTTCTATATTCCCCGGAGAGGATATTATATTAACTAATAGACATTATACTAACTAAATCCCTCCTGAATTTACAAATTCATCGTCTACAAACATGAAAAATCTGGTCCTTACTTAATTGCTAATTATATTATCAAACCATTTTACGTAAAATATTTTATTAGTAAGGTGCTGTTTTATTGATCTTAAATGCAAATAACTTATATCCCGCAGACATCCGTTGTAAAAATCTTTTGGGTTGTTTGTCGTTTAATTATCAAGTCAAGTGTGTTAAATACATCATTATGGCGCCCATTATCTACGCAGCAAGAGGGTGTTATGACAAACAATCCAAGAAACTGATCAGTGTGATAGGAAACAACCTACTTTCAAAGAAGAGGAGAAATCAATGCTCTTAATTAATTGAAATACTTAGGTACCTACATCTAAAAGCTTTTGACTCTTTTTAATTCCCATGTAAAATAACTGCACCTTTTCGTACCGGAAAGAAAAAATTACACATGATCCGAAGGGGGGCCACTCGGGTCCCCCAATTTGTTTTGCTTATTAAAGGGCGTTAACCACTCAGGTCTATTGCCTTTGTGTAAGTTTTTGGTTTTGAAAAAATTACACATGATCCAAAGGGGGGAGGGGGGGGGGTTTACTCTGGTCCCTCAATTTGTTTTGCTTATTAAAGGGCGTTAACCACTCAGGTCTATTGCCTTTGTGTAAGTTTTTGGTTTTGAAAAAATTACACATGATCCAAAGAGGGGGGGGGGGGGGTTTACTCTGGTCCCTCAATTTGTTTTGCTTATTAAAGGATGTTAATGACACTATTTTATGTATTTTTATAATAATAATTAAATAAAAGTATTTTCACCATATTCCAGTGATCATTATGTAAATCGTTAAATAAATAAATTCATAATTAATATTCTAACGAATGCAGACTATAACGCATATTTTTTCATAGAACACAGAGAAGGCGGGCCGATAGCAAGCATCACTTCTTGTTTCTGAATCTCGACTGGCGATTGGCGATTACAGCGTCAGCATCCGTGGCTAGTTTGTTGCGCAAACTGGTAACGCAAAATGGTAAAAGCGATAATAAGGAAGCTAGCGTGACTAATTTATTACGACACAGCCCTTTCTATTAAAAATGCAACTTTTACCGATCGGCCACATCGGTTAGTTAATTGAAGTCCGATATCAGGCGATCTCACAATAAGAGGTGGGGCGGGGGAATTCAATTCGATATAATTTATTTAATATCTAAAGATATACATTTTTTAAATACAGATCGATAACTGAATAGTTTTTATAAGATACCCAAATTATTGGGTATGTGGTATAAAATATCACCCAGATGCAGGGTAAAACTCTAGTTAGTGCAGGTGTGTAACCCCGGTCCGGTGTGGAAGTGTTAAAAAAACTTCGCATTCGTTAAAAAAATACGTTTGGTTGACTTTCAACTGTGTGACAATGTAAATCAACAATGAATTAACACATTTTAGCACACTCCCGATTCTTTAATGAATGGCATTGTTGAATAATGCAATTATAATTGCTGTGACACGGTTGGAGAGCTCTTTTGGTATAAAGCTATATGAAACAGTTCGTTTGCCAAAAATGCTCATTATAATTCAATTTGTTTCTGCCTGTTTGAATATAACGTTGATAAATGTACACCAATGAAGCATTTCTTTCTGCTAGAGGGATTTATTATTATCAACACAAAAAAATATCAGCTTATACAAATTGCATCACAGCTTACTTTTTTGAGGTCATATGAATAGTAACGCAAAAAATCATTTGAAAGTTAGTCACATAATTGAAATTTTTCAATATTCGCAATTTCAATTATGAAGAAATCACTGGTTTTGAAACTTTGATAATTATCACTAAAAACATGTCGACGGAAATTGATTAAATAAATTTAAATAAAAAAATAATAATATTAATTTAAAATAAGTTATAAAATATTATTGAAAGTAATATACGAACAATTTTTATGTGGTCTCTATGAACCCTGTGAAAGTGTGAAAAAGTGATAAAGTGGATAGTTACGTTTATGAAGCCAAATAGTTTTTCTAATTAATTTAACATTACACGGTCAAGGCTTTGGCTAAATTAGCATGATATTTAAATAATGTTACGATCCTGGTTTTTCAGTTTTTCTTTCCAAAGAAAATTTACATTTATCCTTGATATCATATTCATAATGATTCTCTCAGAGTTCTTAAAAACTCACCTTGAAAAACGGATAATTTATAATCGCTTACTAAGCAGACTGCCACGATCGACTTCGTAGTACTTAACTAGAACTATGTAGGTACTCGGTAAGCGCCCCTTATTTCATATGAGAAATGTAGGGTATTTATCGCTTGCCCTTTTCCAATACTTTCCGGAATTTCATAAACTGATCTAGGGCAAAAATTTGATATCTGCCATTTCTCTCTCATACCCACGTCGCATTCGAGAATCCAATCCAACCATAGAAGGTTAGAATATATAATAATGTGATGTTTTGTCTGTGATTTTTAATTCGAACACGAATAACCGCGCAAATTCTGAATAAACAAATTAGATAATGAAATTTCTTTAACTCGTTGCATAAACGTTCGAAACAATTGTACGTCACCAAAAATTGTAGTAAATTGCGCAAATTCTTTGTCGTGCAACCTTCAGTATCACATCAACCAAGGCACCATCAACATTAAAGCTTTTTACTGCAATCCACAATGTTGTGGTACACAACTCTCACGCAGTTACAAGGAATACACACGTTAGCTCAGCTGAAATGGTTTCGCGACACTGGTTGCATCACGTTGTATTTGAGTGGTTAGAAGATTAACAAATTAATAAAATAGCTACCAAGAAATAATGTATGAAATTACAATGTGATGCAACTAGTGGTGCTGTATTTCGCACTAGCGCTTCTCTAATTTTGAGGCATACAACTTGTTCGCAATTCGGCGTTACGTCTACGTACGAATGTAACATTTTCAAATGGAACAACGGTATGTGTGATGAACCTACCTGTAGTAAATATAATATATTATATCGGACGAATAAATATTTTATTTCATATTTGAAATGCGTAAATTCTTTATGATAACTCAAAGGTAAAGGCTGGTAACCGAGGTGGTAGTTTAAAATTTAAAAAATATGTCTAACAAATACCTGTCATTCATTTATATTTTCGTTTCGTTCCATATTCTCGTTAACGTCTTTCTGGGAGCACTATTCTATAATGGAATCATTGCTCGGAATGAATTGGTAAATTTATTAACTTTAAAGGAGACGCATTGTGCAAGTTATAATGTGCGCAATAATTTAGATACAAGTATGATTTCAATAAAATTATCTACTCCAATAAACGAGATTGCTGTGTAAATTAGTGTAATAATGATCTGCTTGTTTTCAAAGGACTGTTGAGTGATGAATATAATGTAATTTGTAACCCTTTTACAAAGGAAAAATATTTCACATACAGATAAGGAAGAAATATGACTTCGTGCTAGACTCTGTGGCATTCTCTTCTCTCGAGCTGGTTTACATTACGTTGCATTTATTTTTGATTGCTGTTCTTGCGGTACGATACAAATAAACTGTTTTTCTACGCATTTGAAGGCGACTGACTCAACTCAGCGGTTGAGGATCAGGCGGAGATTGGTACTTGACCAGCTGTAAGGATACTGAAAGGTACACACATGGAAACAAGATAGAATTGATTAGATATATGCAACAGTATTAAATCCCAAGTACAGCGGTTCACGATGTGATGTGTAAATGTAGGTGTGTTGAAATGAGAGGTGTGTTTATTAATTGGCCCAACCAGAGATTTTTTAATGCTGCTGTGAAATCGAGTCTACAAACTCTTGAAGTCCAATTGTAGTCATCGAAATTATATTTCTAGGACATACAAGAATATTAATTGGAGGAAATGGGCCAATTGAAGGCACGCGATGCAGTTACTTTTCAGTAGAATGGGATGAAAAAGTGGACAAATGCAAAAAATTCGGCGAATGCCAACAAACGAAGCTAAATGCGGTTTAAGTCCTCAATGTCAACTTTTGGTAGAGAGAGGGATTTAAACCCAATAGAGGGTACTTACCTATATTTCCTTGAGGCATTCTTATCACGCAAAAAGAGGCCTAATGAGGTAATATTATCTCTCAGAAACTTAATGAAGTCATTATCAATCATATAATACAGTTCCTTGCTCGTTAGAAAGAAGGAAACACAAAAAACACAAAAACAATAAATAAGAAGAAAACACTCAAAATATAAAATAAAACTAAATTTCATAGAAGCAACTTTTTCTTTTCTTTCCTTATCTGTACTCACTTTTCTTTTGTATCTATTTTTGATTCTCTAGTTCATTAATTCGTCAACATCAAAACAAAATTTCATGGAATGGTTGAAAAGAATACATGTTTAAATTTTTTGAATTTACATTTTATTTCTAAACTTTCTTTTCTTTTTTATTTTAATTATTTATTAACCAAAAAATATATCAAAGTGCAATTTTTTTGGATATACTCCACCTCACTAGGCTGAGCCTGTTCCGAGGTGGCAGGAATTTAATCTTTTTTTATATTTTTGATTCTTTAGTTCGGTAATCTCATAAAAATCAAAAGTAAAATTTCATGGAATGGTTGAAAAGGATACATGTTTATAATTTTTATTTTTTTATTATTATTGAATTTTATTTTTATTTCTCTTCTCTACATTTATATTATTTTAAAATATTTATTTAGGTTCATAAGCAACTTCTCGTATGAACCATTAAAATTAATTCCGGTAACTGAATTGATTAGTACTAATTAATATCTAACTACTACAACTTTTTAAATTTATTTTTTCGTCCATATTAAGCGTGTCCCGGGTTTTTAAATATTTTCCCTTATATTTCACACAATCTAGACCGGGTTACGTCACGAACTCTGCCGCACGGTATTATGCTCTTGCCGCCGTTTTCGCGGGCTTGTTTGTTTTTGGGGTATTATGCCGTGTTGCGCTACCTCCTTCTTTAGCCGAAGTTTCGGAGAGCGTTGCAGTGTCCATCATCAGGATCCGGCAGACCGGCATCGGCATCGTCGGATCTGCCGTATCTGCCCTGATGATGGACACTGCAACGCTGTCCGAAACGTCGGCTAAAGAAGGAGGTAGCGCAAACACGGCATAATACCCCAATAACAAACAACGAAAATTAAAACTTTTAATCTAAGTAAGTCAGTATAACAGACAAAGCAATATTAGGTACATTTAATAAATCTGTTCATTTTGACGGTCCTAAAACAGGTAAATTTCCTAGTTGGACAGCCAAAGATAATTGTAATATGTAAATAAAATGTTTAAAAAAAAAAAAATTAAAAAAACTTATCAATGAAAAATTATTAGGTACCTACGAACGCTAATCTTGTGGTACACACTAGGTAAGTTGGTACTGTTGGTAGGTACATTGATTTCCACCACGCTATAAGTACCAAAAAGTACAAAAATTACACTTCTTAATGCGACGTACGTATTGAGGAAGATTACTCTATTTAACGAGGTAATTTGCAATGCGCAAACAGGAAAATTCAATTACTTGCTTAAAAGATTTAGGTCAATTTTGGAAGTAACCCTAAAAATTAGAAGGGAGTGCCAGGCCTATTCCTAATTTCGCCACGAATTCATTGAAAGAAACCGTAAATACGTTAGATACCTACATTCCCTTGACTTTATGGCGCCTTACCCCGACACGCCATCTCTCGGCTCGCACTCTAACTAACAAATTAGTTTAGCTGAAAAGTCGTGTTGTAAAAGCTGACGATAAGCTGACGACATTTTGACTGTTGGCAGATATACAAGCAGGGTTAAAAGGTTTTGACACTTCCACAGTATTATCATTGATTATCACAGGCCTGTGAAAAACATTGTTAAGTAAGGCTACATTAGGCTACATTAATGCGCCCTTAAGGTGATTTTCACAAAAACGGTGCTATACAAATTATCCATTTATTAGTATGTTTCACAAAGGGGAATATGCATTATACATATATCTACAATCCGAAATCTATGATATAAAAATTAATGTTTGTTTGTTTGTTTGTTCGTACCTTATGCGCGGCCATACCGTTCATCCGATTGCTTTTGAAATTTTGGAAATATGATGTGCGCATACCCGGGATGGTTATAGGATGGTGAGCTCTGGCGTTCTGAAATTATTTCCTATACTATTCATACGATTTTGATTAAAATTTCATCCGATTGCTATTAATTTTTTTTGAATTGTTGTGAACATGCCCGTGATTACTTCTATATATATATACTGTTGGGCTCTGGCATTATGAAATTTGCAAAAACAATTAAATAGGTCACGCGAGTTGTTGGAAAAATGGGTGTATTTTATGGAGTTAGGCGGCAGGGAAAAGCGGCTGTGGGGAGGGGTATGCGGGAGGGTCGGTGGGGGAATTAAGTAGGAGGGGGACGAGGAAGAGGGGAAGGCGTAGAAGGTAGAAGCGAAATGTGTGAGGAGAGGGGGGGGGGTCGCGAGAAAGGTGAAAAGGGAACGCGGGAGGGGAAGAGGAAAGGGAACAGGGAGGAATGGGAAATGACACGAAGGGAGAAATAATTTATTTATTTAATTGGCTATTTAACGCGTGCCGGGTATCAGTTAGTTATTTTATTTATTAGTACGCCTAATATCACCGCGAAATGAGTAATATGCATGAAAATCGCTTGGCAAGCGGAGTCCAGAAATAAGTAGTTTTATTTATTTTGTGAATAAATTTATAAAAAGACAAAAAAATTGTCACAAATAATTTCAGCCATAAAATTGCATTTTTTCATGTTTCTTATTTGCGATCTTATTATTTTAAATCTAAAAATATGTACGCGACTTTTATCTTTTTTTACTATTTATGTGTTTATGCTTATATTTTTTATACCGTAAATAATAAGTTAAGTTGAAATTCAAGCGAATCGATAGGAAAACTTCAATTCATCCAAATCATATTTATTGGTTTTTATAATGTAACACAATTTGTAGTAATGATCAATCGACAATAGTAATTTCACTCGACTTCTTATTAATCTTTCAGTGGACTATAAATTGACAAGATATTAAACGTGACTTGATATAGCATAAGTTGTGTTATGACATATATTGTTCTGAATATCCAGGTTGTTAAAAGCAGCTCTCTTTTGTCCGTTATCCACAAAATAATTCCAATATCTGAGTATCGTATTTGGACATCTCCACAATTTATCGTTCTCAAACACTGGATGTGGTTAGCCATTCGAACCCAGTCCTTAGAACTTCCAATCGTACTCCAACATTCTTCCATGTCAGTCAATATCTTCATCGACTTTCAAATGGGTCACATCCTCTGGGGCACCGACCGGATAATGTTTTTTGTTTTGTTTTTTTTTTCTCTATCAGGGTATTGCATTCTCAACTGCAGGAAGGTATTGGACGAAACATAGATAGATTTGCAAACACTAGTTCAATGATTCGTGATATGTGGCTAATCTCCAAGGGCATTTCGTATCATAAATGATGAAAAAACTAACTAACTAACTAACCATCACGCCGTTTCCCCGCAGGGGTAGGCAGAGAGGACGGACCGCCAAACAACTCGGTCTTGGCATACACTCCTCGCCTCATTCACATTCATACATCTTATCATACATGCTCTTCTATTATTCTGACTCTTGACATGGCCCGACTCTGATTCACTCGATCGTGCCATGTCTTCCTCGGGCGTCCTCGACTTCTTCTACCATTCATATTCGCGTCATATATTCTCTTGACACTCCTTTCTTCATTCATTCGCTCTACATGTCCAAACCATCTGAGCGTCCCTTTCTTAATCTTACTTATGACGCTCACATCGGCCTTGCATTCTTTTCGGATCTCCACATTCCTCACACCATCATACATGGTTTTACCACACATACGCCTCAGGGATCTCATTTCTACAGCATAAATATTATCCAAATACATATCCCAAGTCTTTTTAATAAAACTTTTGCACAATTCTTTTCCTTTTTTGACTTGACAACTCACATAAAATATTTCAAGATGTGTAATTTTTTGTAATCTTTTCATCAGCTTTGCATACCCGTTTAAAACTTCTAAAAACTAAACTAATTTCATGGCTAAGGTTTATAGCTTTACTTAAAGGTAAGGTTTCACGAAGTTTTTTAGTCGTCGCCTGCGAATTATACCACAAAGTGAACCATTTACTCTCAGAGCAGCTGCACTATTAAAACTTTTACATTACAGAGTAGTTTAACCCTTGATGCTTCTAGAATCACGTGACAAAAGGTGTTTTTGAATTTTTTTGGTGTATTTATTTTATTAACCTGATCCTATATGAGTTAGCATACCCATTACTTCTATAAAACCCGTCATCATATTAGTCGTACCTAGGTGTTCATAAGTAGTCTGATTTTAGTAGACTTAATAGTTTCGGGAAAGACTTAAATTATTACTTCTCAATATAATTTAGTAACATCTTCAATGATTGTACTTTGTAAAACAGAAATATCTTTTATTAATTTTACCTGTGCCCCAAGTGAAATACCTCGATTTATAAAATTGAGTTAAATGGATATTTAGAGTGCTTGCTCAGTTTCTGAAAATGAAAACAATTAATATATTAAATTGGAATAACATTTAATATAATAAACTCAAATGGTGGTTCAAGTAAATTTTCGAAATAAGTTCCAATCTTGAAGGAAATATATTATATTATATACTATTCCCCAAAGTTCTATTTCTTCACTTTGGTAATCAGGACATAAGGTCCAATCTTGGAGGAAATATATTATATTATATACTATTCCCCAAAGTTCTATTTCTTCACTTTGGTAATCAGGAAATAAGGTACAATCTAGGAGGAAATATATTATATTATATACTATTCCCCAAAGTTCTATTTCTTCACTTTGGTAATCATGAAATAAGGTCCAATCTTGGAGGAAATATATTATATTATATACTATTCCCCCAAAGTTCTATTTCTTCACTTTGGTAATCAGGACATAAGGTCCAATCTTGAAGGAAATATATTATATTGTATACTTTTCTTATAAGGTTCTAATTCTTCACTGTTGTAAACGGGAGAGAAGTAACTACTTAAAGGCGTATTTTTTTTAGGGTACTAAGTAGATTTTAATAGTATAATGATCTTTTGCCTGTCGTGTCGTCTTGAACGAGGTTGTTATTTGAATACAATTTTGAAAAGAAACAAATCAGTTGGGCACTAAACCTTTTATTTCTGAACATGCACTATACATCGACTTCTTAAAACAATACGTTTGTAGTATAAGTTACTATTAGACACTAGCCACTATTTTTTATCTATTTTTGATTCTTTAGTTCATTCATAAGTTACTATTAGACACTAGCCACTAGATTAGACAACAGTATTTTTCGACAATTTTTTCTTATTAATAGAGTAAGAAATTGAATAATTTGGATTAAACTATAATAATCTTACGGTCTAATTTTTTTATATGTACCAATCTCAGTTATCTATATAACAATAGGTTGTCTTGTTTTTTGGCAGCCAAATGTATATTTCAACGCTAATGACGCACGGAGAAAAATGTTATTTGAAAAAACGATCATTTTAATAGTAAAAACGGTTAAAAACGGGACTGAAGTTCTTATGAACAAATTAACAGCGTTTCAATATTTATTGACGGTAAAATGTAAGGATAAACATTGAAACCCTGTTAATTTGTTCGTAAGAACTTCAATCCCGTTTTAAACCGTTTTTACGAATAAAATTATCGTTTTTTTTTCAAATAACATTTTTCTTCGCGCGGAAATGACATTGCCACATAAAAAAAGTTGCGTTTATTTATAAATTCCAGACAATAAAAAACCTGTGCAAGAAAGTTCGACACCAGAATGTGTAATACTAAGGTTTTGGTTGCTTTATCGGGTGTATTTACTGCTTATAGAAAAAAAATTGTTTGCAAGAACTGCATCCACTTTTATTCACAGCTTTATGTTTAAAACTTAATGTCAAGATATGTTCGCGTGTAAATTCAAGTCCTTACTTTCAGAAAATATAAAAATAATATAATATTACTGTCAGTTTTCGCAATTAGCTCCCGAATAGCCACTAGTTTTGCCAAAGCGAACATAACTCCGCGACGGGGTAGCACCGCAGGCCATTTTTCACGTCGCATCGCGTCGGAGTCGTACATTATGTAAAAGTACGTGTTCCGGCTCTTGGTCCAAACCGCACTCGTCCGTTTCCGGTTTCGCCGAATTAAAACGGCAGACCCTTCCGGGAAGTTTGATGATGCCTCCCTGAATTATGAAAATTATAAAATACGGTACTTCTTGTCGATGCAGACGTGATTTGAATTTTGTACTCCCTTCCTTATTTCGTTTAACAAGATAAGTACCCGGCTTCAGCAGAGTTTGAACACTCTTTCTTTCTTATTAAAAATAAGAAATTTAAAAAATCGCTACATGGCTAATGGTTATGCTGGCTAGGTTGGCTTGTTGTGTTACGCTAAGCTTAAATATGTTTTTAAAATTTCAAATATTTCTTTAAAATAACGCTGCAAGTGAGTAATACATCGATCTAACAATTCCAAACAGAGAGGTGCATACTTAATGATTTTAATAATTTTTAATTAACAGAAATCAAAATCTGTTACTTTGTGCTCTCTTTTTCAGTTTTTAAATACCTTTAAAAAAATGTATTAACCTTCTGGAATGCCAAGATGCTAAACAAAACTTGTTTTGCCGTGATGGGTGACAACCCAGACATTTTATCATTTTAATGCCGTTTTTTTCGTGAATTCAAAATTTTTATGCAAATTATTTTTATGTCATTTACATTTCATATGACATAATTATTAAAAAATAGTTTAAAAAAATTAAACAAACAACTGTTTTCACTACTAAATATTATTCATAAAAAATACATGTTTCGAAACCGATGGTTTCTTCAGTATTATAATTTAATATAATTAAAATTTATTTTAAAAATAATTTATTTTTGTTGTTTAAACATCTTTATTATGTTTTGATAATTTATGTAATGTAATTTTTCATATTTTTTAAATAATTTTTATATTTAATTTTAAATAATTGTTTTTTACGATATTTTTTATTAATTAATCACCTCTCTCTAAAATATTTTTGTCCATAGTTCTTTTTAGTCTATACTTGTTTGTTTATTTTGTTATTAATGTCATTACTACCCTGACGAAGAAACCATCGGTTTTGAAACATGTAGGTAATTGTGATTATATTAGTGGTTTAAACAAAGTTATTTGTTTTAATTTAAATTAAAATATGAAAATAACATTAGTCGAAGATAATATTGTTAATTCTGAAATTTGAAATATGAAGTTGACAAATACAACAGTCTCTTAACAGATCGCATTGGCTGAATCGGTAGAGCGCCTTCCCGGTAAGACGTGAGATCTGGGTTCAAGTCCCAGTTGCGACCACAATTTTTTTTTCTGTGTCTTGTTTATTTTAATATTTTAATTTAGATTATTATTGTTGTCTTCTTATTTTTTTTTGTTTAATTTTATAAATAATTCTTCCGTGGATTAAGCAGAGGGGGTGAACCGCCACCCTCCGTCTTGGCACACACTCTTTGTATTTTGCATATTCATACATCTTTCCATGCAGGATTATCTATTATTCCGCCTCTTGACATGAGCCGCCTCAAGTATTTGATTTACTTGATTGTTCATATCCCCTGGGACGCCCCGAATCCTTGACAGTCATATAAATATTCGTGTCCCTCCCACCAGATCTAGAAATAACCCCACACCCATCTCTATATTTGATTTTGCTTCCTTATGGTTCACCTGAAACGATGCCGTATATTATTCAACTATATTAGATGTCGTGAAGTTGCAAGCGATACAATGATCTTTAAAAATGTTTTGTGAAAAGGATTTATTTAGACTTTATTTAAAATATATTTTTTTATTTTTCGATAGAATAAGCTAAGTGTGTATTTCATTGAGTATGAACATAAAGTGCATATTTTACAATGTATATTGCACATTATTTCCTTATGTCAGCTGGTGTTTGTGCTTAGGAAAATAACAATAACAAGAACTGGCCGCTAACCAAAACACTCCTTCTGTAGATGGCGAAAAGGTTTAAATTCCCGTTTAAAATATTTTCTAATGAATTTCGTTGTCCACATTATAGAATAGAACCATAACCGTAAAGGAATTCGTAAGTAGGAGATTTTGAACGTTGAACATTTTTATAGGCCTGAGACTTTTTTTAGGACTTACAAAAAGACTAATAAAATATCGATTATTTAAAAGGGAAGTAGTTTTCTATTCGTAATATATAATTTGTTGAAAGTTTGTATGGATGTATGTATGTTTGTTACTCTTTCATGCAAAAACTATTGAATGGATTTTAATGAAACTTTACAACTATATAGCTCATACGTCAGAATAACAAATAGGCTTTATAAAGCTGGCTATTTTCAATAAATTATAAATAATAATTATTGTTTAATAGAAAATGTCAAAATTTGAGAATGACATTTTGCAAAGCAATCAAATTTCATTTAAATCAAAATTCTATTTTGGAAAATTTGTGAATTTATTTGAATTACTCGCCTAATACTTTGAATTGAATCGAGAATTATAGATATCTTAATATATAAAACAAAGTCGGGTTAGTTACACCATTTATAACTCAAGAACGGCGGAACCAATTTTTATGATCTTTGATTTGTTGTATTTGTCTCCGGCCCGATTAACAGAATAATGAAGAAAGTTAAATTTTTCATATATTTTGTATGGAACGGCTTTTCAAATAATGTGCGTTGGTCGAGATAATTTGAATCAATTCGAACTGTCAATGATGTAGTGTGCCGAACATTTCGAACATTAGTCAACAGCTCAATTTGATTTTTATAGTATTTATTTTAACTTAATAAAAACTTAATTTATTTCAGCTAATACATTAAACGCAACATTTGTTGATTCTGATTCTGCCGGTTCAGCTAGTTTTAAATAAATAGGTTAAGATTATTCATTATTTTGGTAAAAACATAGATAGGACCTAGGAAAAGAAAATAGGCTAATAGAAGTACTAATCCTGCGCAGACGAAGTCGCGGGCAGTAGCTTGTCTAAAATATTTATAAGCGATCTAATTTTCAATCCAAAATCACAAGATTTTGCATTGCTTAGAAGTATTGCATCGTAGATGAGTTGTAGAAACGACACGTTCTCCAATGACAAATCTCAACCGTGTGTGATAGCTGTTATTTGGCCTTTCGAAGGCATTGTAATACGTGCAATGGAGTTCAACAAAATAAAGTAAAAAATGAAACGATACGGTCGTATCGTAACTATTTGATGTTGAACACAGACAAATTGGTTTACATACTAAAAGATTACCACAAAGACACTTAGGGCCAGATGTTTCACGGAAATGTAATTGTTACTTTGTCATTAAACCTTGACCATTCAACCAATTTAACGCCATTTCGTTTCTGACTTTAAACTTTAAAATTCCCCTATAAACCTCGATTCTTTATTGCCTTTCACCTTTTCAGCAAAATGTAATAAGCTGACAACCTAACAACATGATAGCTGTCATCTTATAATGTTCACAATTTGTTCAAAAGCTGAAACGGACATAGAACCGGCATTTAACAGGGACCTTTAAAGAAAAAAAAACAAACAAAATGGCGCTGAATGCCATCATATGATGATAATAATCATACGTTTAATAAAAAATTTAGACACCTCCCCCCACCTTAGTGAGGTTAAGTGAGATTTAGTGGGACCCCTCTCTCTCTTACGTGAGATTTTTTTTCTTACTCTCGAAATAAATGTTTTTCATAATGGCCATATTTCAGCGGTCAAAATGGGACACTTAAAAAGAAGTGAAACAATATATATTTTTTAATATATCTATAATAATATATACTCTTTTAAACCAAATAAAACAAATAACTTAGTTTTAAAACCACTTTATATTTATTATTATATTTGTCGACCGGTTTCGATTGGACTCAATCTTCATCAGGACAATAAAATAAACTTCAGTTTATTTTATTGTCCTGATGAAGATTGAGTCCAATCGAAACCGGTCGACAAATATAATAATAAATATAAAGTGGTTTTAAAACTAAGTTATTTGTTTTATTTGGTATAATGTCAAGCCACAAAGTGTTTGCTTTCTTCGATAATTACTCTTTTAAAGTTGACGTGAGATTTTTATGTACTCCCCCCCTATTTTTTGCTCACGTAATTAATGTATGCCCACAATTTCTAAAACAACCCGTCCCCACTAATTAACTTTAAAGCACTCGCCCACAACATAAGTTCATCCTTTTGAATCTACCAACTTGCAAATTCGTTAACATGCATACAACACATCCTTATCTGTTGAACTTTGCATTGTGAACAATAAATTGTTTCCATTATTCCTTTGAACATTATATTTACACGCTCCTGTACTCCTGCAAAAGGTTTTTAATATTTTTTTACAGAATGTAAATTTGACTACCTTCCTGTTGCTTTTATTTATATTCCAGTTCTATATGACTGCTGTAAAGAGTTTTCCCCCGCTTTGTTTCGTAGCGAGATAAACGGCAATGCTGCTGGAAACAATATATTCACTGGTCAGACGATATTCATCATTTTAAATGCATTCAACTGCTAATTTATTTTCAGTCGCTGGAGAATTTCGTTCAAACGAATTTATAGTAGTGACACAGTGACGATAATAATTCATTCGAACTTGATCTGGATTAAAATTTTATAAAGGATTTACGACTTTGCTTTTGGCGAGTGATGAATATTTATGATGTTTTATTATGGGTGGGGTCGAATCCGGGATTTTTAATGTGGAAATAAATAGGTTTTATTGGCGTATCGATTATACTTGTGGTTAAAAGTAATGATTTGGGATAGTGAAATAAAATACATAATATGTATCTAAGATAATTCATAACCAATCACCACTTTCAATTTATTTATACTGGGTTTTACAGATGTTCTCACTTGCGTGAGAACAATCCAGTTATAAAACTCGGTTAATGTACAATAACAAAAATCTACAATTACATACAATTAACTACAGATACATTAAATAAATCTACAATTAAATACAGACACAAAAAATTAGGAAAGTAAACATCACAAAAAAAAAATTACAAGCTCACTCAAGTAATACATTACAATGAGTGGCAAGAGGCATAAAAAACATTAGAGGCATGCATAAGAGATACAATTGATACAGTTATAATTTTTTTACAGTGCCAGAACTTTTTTTCTGAATCCGTGCAATTTATCGATAAAAATATCTACTTCAGCACACTCTCTCTTGTTATATAGTCGACACTTCTAGGTCAGAGGGCTGAAGTAGGCGATATTATTTTTAAATGTATTCAGATGAAAAATGTTATGGCGTCTTACACAATGGGAGTTAATCAATATTGTGTGAAAGTTAAGTGTTATGTCCTTTATATTCTTTCCAGAGAATATATTTAAATTGTAAGTGCTGGAACCTGTATTCTCCAGTACTTATTATCCTTATAAACTATAGGATGCTTGATTGAAAGACAGGTTCTTGAATAACATAGTGACTATTTATTGTCGCATTGTTATTATAAAAATACTTCTGAGGACGAACGTCCTCTCGGGCTGAAGGCTAGTTTTGATTTGAAGAGCTCCTGAAAACCTAAAAACTTCGTAAATCTACCATCGGCGCAACTCGGCAACGCCATCGTGTGACCCGATGATTTATAACCTTTTAAGGTTATTTCCATCAATGTAATATATCATGGAAGAAGAATAGTATAATTAATTAATTAATAATATAATTTTTCGTTTAGATATTAGTGTTATCTACTACTTCAGTGGTGATAATTTATTTTAAAATATTGCATATTTTGATAAAACTGACTTTTGCACACCGTCCAAATAAGGGATGAAGCTGAAACCTGAAAATGGAAAATGGAAAATGGGGAGGCTCTACGGGGGGGTTAATGGGTGGCAGTCAAGCGGGGGTTGGAGCAGGTGGTGTGTGGTTGGAGGTGGGGGAGGGTGTGGTCGGGAAAGAGAGAAGCAATTTAGCTGCAGGCCGAAGCAAATGGGAATCTGTTTTGGAAATGTTTAAATGCTTTGTAAAATTTAGAAGCCGACTTCATTTTGCTAACTCCCGACTCCTACGCAGAGGTAATGTATTGTTATTGTTAAACGGATGAAATTATTACATCAGATTTAATCGTTTAAAATATTTCGTATACAGTATAAATTATTATATTATGAAGATTTTTTTTTTAAAAACATGGATTTCGGAGGATAATGTAATGAAATTTGCTTCCTATGTACTTTGTCCTTAATTATAATAGACGTAAATAAAATGTACTTGCGCACGCCCGAATTTGAACCCGCTACTTCGATTTGACTCGGTTACATAATTTAGATATCATTAACCGAGTATGACTTATATTTATCTGAAGGAACCTACAGATAGAAGAAAGACAAACATTCCCGTGTTACACGAAGAAAAATGTTTTCGTTGTGAAAAATTTTATTCGTAAAACGGGACTGAAGTTCTTACGAACAAATTAACAAGGTTTCAATGTTTATTGGCGGGAAAATGTAAGAATAATTTTTTGGTATACGTACGAAATTTGTTCTAATAATTAATAATAATAATTTATTTAGTTTATAAGGATATAAGTACTGGAGAATACAGGTCCCAGCACTTACTATTTGAAGATATTCTCTGGAAAGAATATAAATTCTAAAGGTTGCTGTGGCTAATGAAACCCAACGCCATCTACTGGATGATTACCTAACCTAGATTACCAAGTGTTGTGTCAATAAATTAACTCACACCGTCATCCGTCAGTAACTTATAGAACATAATTTCAAATCATCGTCTCATAACAAACATTAAATTATCAATAATACATATTGAGGTCCATAACCGAAATATAAACTATCCTACCTTTTAAGTTTGACCAAATTACACAGCCAAATTTCATCAAAATCGGTTTAATAGTTTCGGAGTTTATTCGGACAAACGTCGTGACGCGCGATTTTTATACATAAAGAAGATAGTTGTTGTCTATGGGCTCTCGGGTCACATGGTCTCGTTGCCGAGTCGTGCTGAAGGTGACCGAAGGTAAAATATACGGAGTATTTAGAATTGCCCCGCAGATAAAACCTGGCTTTTAGCCTGGAAGGACGTTGTTTGTTCTCAGAAGTATTATTACAAATTACGATATGGCAATAAACAGTCACTGTGTTACAAGAACAGAAGTCTTTTCAATAAGCATTCTATAGTACTGGCGAATTTTTTTTTAATTTTTTTTTTTTTTTTTTTTTTTATTTTTTTTTTTTAATAGAGATTACCTCACAAGAGTCTCAACTGCTCCCGTCTGGAGCCAGTGAGACTATGGCATCCCCCATAATTGGGGTATGTTGTGAGGCTGAAGGAAAGTGGGGAAGGGAAGGAGATGGGGAAGAGGAAGGTAGGAAAGTACCTGGCTATTCAGATCTAGTCACTAAACACGGCTAAAGCCATTATTAAGCAACGTCTCAATTCTGAATGGTGGTTTTACACCAGGGCGATACTGACAGCATCTTCCACTCTGGAACGTGCCGCAAATGTAGTATATATTATTTTTATTAATTAATTGTGAAATAACACAAATTAATCAAATAAAATTTATTTGCGCACGCCGGGTTCGAACCCGCAACCTTCCGATTGGGAGTCAAGTGTTGTTACCACTCGACCACGGACGGTCTTAAAGTACTTACTGAAGAGAACATAACATAATAGAGAACATAAGAGATATATAAGTTTGTTTCATTTTGTTTTCTCCTAAAATCTAAATAAAATTATTTGTATTCTCTTGTTGGTTAAAGTAGGTACTATTGCATAGTTGGATCGCTTCACTAGAATGAGGATAAAATTCCCAAAAAGTTGCCGCAAATCCACGTACCTACCTTAGGGGATTTTGCTTACTTACTCGAATTTACGAGTGGCCCATGTTTATTTTATATTTGTTTAAAGTTTGAAAAGCAAGCTCAATTCCATATCATTACGAGAAGTACCTCCCCATGAGGGGGAAACGGATTAGGTACAAACTGTTTCCACATAGGGATGCCATCGGCTTATTGTGAGTAATAGTATGTATTTTGAATAGTCAAGAACCATCCAAGTTAGTGTACATCACTAATACACCTGAACAATGAGGTATTACACAAGGTACATTAATTATTTTCCTCATTCTAACTAAGCCGATTGCCTCATCACAAAAAAACATTTCTTTATCACATATATATGGCTTTAGTAATTTGTTTATTTAGTTATACTGGGTTTTTACAGATGTTCGCACTTACGTGAGAACAATCCAGTTACAAAAACTCAGTTATTGTACAAATAGGACATACAATTACAAAAATCTACAATCATATGCAATTAAATACAGATGCATACAATTAGAAAAACAGAAACATCACAAATAAAAATACGAAATTATATAGCTAACTCAAGTAACACATACAGGGTGTTAGGCATCGTACTGGACTTGCTTTAACCAGTGATTCCTAACATTATTTTAAGTAAAAAATGTAAATAAAAATTTTGTCTCCGATGACATTATTGAAGTTTTTTTTTTTTCTGCAAAAACATAAAAATCAGTAGATATTGGGAAGTTAGGGGCGGGGTTGGTTGGTTACTTGGCTTAGAGACCAGCACATGTCGAAGATTTTTTTTTCTTTGATTTTGAAAGAAAAAGTTTTTGAAAAAAAAAAAAAAAAACTCATCAAAAAAGTCACCGGAGACCAAAATTTCATTTACATTTTTTACTCCAAATAATGTCAGGAATCACTAGTTAAAGTAACTCAAGTACGATGCTTAACATCCTGTATTACAATGACAGGCAAGAGACGTAAGAAACAAGAGAGGCATGCATAGAGTCAATTGACACAATGTAATTAGTTAAACTTTTTTCTCAATCTGTAAAAATTATCGACGAAAATATCTACTTCAGCACACTCTATCTTGTAGTAATATATGTAATACGTCATTCATAATACTCTTTCACAGTGAGTTCATTTTTCACCGACCGCCATGTTACGAATTACGACAGTAAATACGAACTTTTAAAAGAAAAAACACTTTGTATCAGTTAGATAATAATAGAAGTAAGTATTGCAATTTTCGCAAATAGTAAGCGAGGCGGGTGTGGGTACTGCCGCCTCGGGAACTATTAATGCCTTTATTGGATAACCAACACTTCTGCCGTAGGTTACCTCAAGTGGTTCGCTACGTTTGGTGACTTAGCAGGGGTGTCCGGGTTCATCGGATGAGATGTGTCCAGGTCTTGGCGGCGGATGCACCAGCCCACTAGCAGCCGAGGCCGGATCAGGATAGGCCGGTTTGGGGAGACCCTTTGACTTATCCAGTTTGTCTTTATCGACCTTTCGTCATACAGCGGGAGGGATGGATTCGTACGTCTGTCACTCCTGTATAAACTGATCCCTAGATTCCTACCCACCCGTCATACCTTTTTCTTTCACGAAACTTCACCTCCTTCCTTTCCTTTAAAATACCCTCCATACAGCAACTCCAAAGATGTCATGGGCCCTGGAGAAATGATTTTCCTCAAGGCCTTCTCATTTTGTTCACCACACATACATCGGCCTCATGTTGTTCACTACACATACATCGGCCTTCACTTTTTACTGTGTTGTTCACTACGCATATATCGGCCTTATACTCTTTACTAATCTTTTGATCGATCTCAAGTGGTCTGTCACAAATATGTCTCAGGTATCTCAATCGATTGCATTCAATCAATTTGCTGCCTTCCTCTGTCTTTTCCATGTTTCTTTGCTATATATTATCTGAATACTGGTTTAAGAACTCCACTGCGAAACAGCTATCTAATATATTAAATCTCAATTTATTATGTACGTACTATTTGTGAACATTATGTTATAAGTGAAATTACTATTAAAAAAATGTGTTACCCGTCGTAAAGCCTCTAAAGAAGTCTTACTTCAAAAACATTTTCCACCCAGAATGATAACGTAAAAAACCAAAATGATAAAATAGAAATCCATCATTTCCTCCAGCAAGCTCATTTTAAGTTTATAATCAGGTTGCCAAGTTTTCCAAACACACTCTAATTTTCCTTCCCTGCATCCAGTTTACTTTCATCTTACATTATTCGTATAATGCTATTACTTAGAACGTTGTTTGATGTTGAATGTTGACTAATGTTGACTATGCTAGACAGGGTAGGAAAAGGGGAAGAGGGCTGTAACATGTTGGGAAAGAGATGTTGAGAAGGGTTCTCTCGGGGCAAAAAGTTTTGCCAAACAAAACAACTTCCGGCCTATCACGATGTTAAGTAAATGTATGCAACGGTGGATAAGTAAAAATTAAGTTTTTTAACAAAACAGCTTCTCCTTGAGATGTTTTTAATCAATAATTTTGTCATTAAATAATCATGTACAACAATGAATACGAACCATAATTTTAGAGTAAATGACAAACAAGTCAAAAAACAAATGTCTTGGCAGCGAAATGTACGAGAGTGAACCGGTATTATAAGTGTGGAGAAACTATTCCGGGCAGCGCAAGATAGAGATATATTTACCAGAGTAATCGCCAACGTCAGGGGGACCTGATAGGGCTCACGAAGAAGAAGAAAAAATAAGTATAATTATATAAGAATAATTAATACAAAACAATTCAAGAACAACATGTTAACCTACCAGACTATTAAATGGGAAAATAATTCACCGACTCCAGATATTTTCATATCAGAGGGTTCGGCTCGGTGGAATTCCTAATTTGACCGATAAATCCTACTGATCCCTCAATATAAATATAAAAAAAAATCTTTCGTAATCCTACATGTATTTAAAATTACTGATTTTTGCATTTTGTATATAAATTCTTTGACAAATCTAATATGCCTAAATTTTTAAAGAGAGAGCTAGGTATAATGCCAGTAGCCGAAATACCAAATGGTAATATCTTTTTAGTCTGAGAATGCCAAATTCTTTTAATTTCATTTCCTAAATCTGTATACTTTCTTATTTTTTCAGAAACAGATTTTTAATATTACAAGAATTTGGAATAGCTACATCAATGATATAAGTTATTTTTTTAATTTTGTCATGTAAAACTATATCGGGTCTATTATAACTAATTGGTCTGTCTGTTAGTATAGTTTTATCATAGTAAATTTTAAAGAAATTATTTACTAAAAATGAATTTGGTTCGTATTCATAATATGGGACTATATTATGACAGTCAATCAAGTTATGTTTAATTACCAAACATTGGTGAATTATTTTTAAAACCTGATTGTGTCTAAATGTATACTCAGACGGCGCTAATATAGAACATCCCGATATAATATGTTCTATAGTTTTCGGAAAAGCCATACATTTTCTACATAAATCATCAATTTGGTTTGTATCTTTGATTATATGCTTCCTATAATTTTTGGTATTAATGACTCTATCTTGAATAGCAAGTATAAATCCTTCTATTTCTGCGCTCAACTCTTCAATACTCAACCATTTGTTTGACGAAAGTTTGTCAACATACGTTTGGCTGAGATAATTGAAGTGTTTTGCGTGAAAAAAATTATTTGAAGTATTTCTGTCTGCCTTGCAAATTATTTTATGCAGCTCTGAGCTATTAGCTTTTCTATGGAAAAAAATTCTTAACATTTCTACCTGATTGTGTTTCAAATAAGTTATTTTGACTATACCTCTACCTCCTAAATTTCTAGGTATTATTATTGTTATTATTACTGTTATCGGCTTAGTGAAAAAAGCCCGTTTAAGTCTGAAGAAGACCCTGAAGCATTTTGACATGTTCAAATTTCAAGGAGCTAACTACTAACATTTCCGAGCAGACGTGGGGGTAGGCAGGCAGGATATAACGCCACAAAAATCTGTCTTGTCACACACTCCTTGACACACATTCAAATACATCGTCTCATACATACTCTTCTTATTCTGTCTCTTGACAAGGACTGACGAAAGAGTTAACTTGATTAATTAGAAGGGTTATCTTCAGAATAAAAATATACCTTTGATATTGAAGAAATTTCGGACTCAAGACGTGTAAGGGAATGTGAAAAATGGGTTTAACGCACTATAAATAAAAGTCGACTAATAAAGTAGAATGAATCGAAATGTTTTTGTGAACAGCTTTCGTAAGGAAAAGAGCTTTCCAACAAATGATGCACGGGAAAGGTACAATGGTATAAAGAGGCTTTAAATGTGTTGGTTTTTACTTTTAACTTATGTTTTTTTCAAGCGATTGATTCTTGACGAATGAAATGAAATTTAAAATGGCAGAGAGAAAATATCATTAACGGTGTCTCGAATATACTTCAATGGCTCCCTGAAAATTTAACATAACTTATGTGATCAAAGCATTTCTTTAAATATATTTACATGCGAGTATTTTGTTCCAACTTTAATTTTCCCGATCTCTTCCCCAAGGATTAATATTGTTCCTGTCAATTACGAAAGAAAAATTAGTGTGTTGGTATTATTTAATCATAAGATTATATCATTGAAATTCACGCTTTACAAGTGGATCCACATTAAAAACCTATCCATTGGATCCTCAAATGAAACTGTTTCCCCTTTTTTCCCCTCTTTTTGTGTCCCTGTTCTTTCAATAAACCTGTAAAAACCTGTTTGATAATTAGATCGCTTATAATTATTTTAGGTGCTTTTATTAAATACTTGGATTGAAGCACTAGCCTATGAAATAATCGAGTATTTTTAATTAGTTTTTTTATAAGCCCATAAAAAAAATCTGCCCTAAAAACTGCTTTTACGTTCAAAATCTTGTATTTACGAACACCTATTCGATTAAGATTTTATTGTGTAATGTGGACAAAATAATTATCTTGAAAATGATCGCTAAACATTTAAATATTTGTGCCTAAGCTTCGCAGAATAAAATAGAACATGATTTTTGGCGATGGTTTTTTTCATCAATAAATCAAAACAGATGGCCTACCTACACGAAAAGTGATGGTGGCGTTTCTTTGGAAAAAGTCTGTAATTCCTTATTTTAAATTAAAAAAATGTTACCTAGCTAAAACATTATAATGTCATCACAGTCCTTTCAAAACAGCTGCTTTGAAATAAATCAGTTTGTTTGGAATACTACTCCCACAAACTAAGTATTATAGATGTAAACCAAGTATCTCGTTTCATACCAAACTTCGCACGTTCCAAAGAATCATAAAATGGCAGTAAAGCGGGGCAAGTCTATTGTGTGCTGTGATTGATATTGCAATATAAACTAATCCAGACAGCTAGCAGCTACATCGACGCCGACGTCGACGGACCTAGTTCATAGATATTAGAGATGCAGTATGGATAATCCGGATTTTAAAAAATCCGGAAAATCAGATTCCTTACATTTTCAAATATGATACTTAGAATTTGAAATTAAGATAAAAAGAATTCATATGCATACTTTATTAACCTTTTGAAAAATTGCTTTGTTTTTAACCACTTTATTATAATTTATTCATTGTAACAATTAGTTTGGGATGTATCCTCATCTTCTTCTGGGCAAAGGTGCTATAAACTATAAACTTATTAAGTATTATTAGTATTATTTATATTATACAGGTGAAGGAACGTACTTTAGCTAGTAATTCTTGAAATTATTTGAAGTAAATTTTGGCCTCAGGGGACTTTTTTAAGGTTTTTTTTTCAATTATTTTTTCTTTCAAACCTAACAAAAAATATTTCATGCACAGGTTATCACTGGTCGCACAGCCGAGTAACCTAACAAACCCTCACTCCGATCCTAACTGTCCAAATACATACTGATTTTATGTGATTATTTGAAAAAAAAACTTTAAAAATGTCACCGAAGACCAAAATTTCAATTACATTTTTTACTCCAAAATATGCCAGGAATCACTGGTTAAAGTACTTCAAGTACGTCTCCACCCCGTATATTATAAAATTAAGGGTTCGGGTTATATAGGCAGGAATGAAACAACATTTACTTAAGCGCACTTGAAGTGAAATAACACAAAATTACGCTATACAAATGTTATGCTATTATTATTATTATTTAACAATAATCAGACGTTTAATAGATACCTACATATATTATTTTGTAAACATTTCTAAGCACTAACCAACATGTTTTTTTATCATGCACAAATACAAGATTTAGTTACCAAAATCACATATTAAGGTGAAGACATGCGGAAAAATGCAAAATCGTATAAAATCTTGTGTATTAGTTTTGAAAATTTGATCGCTTAGAAATAATATAGATGCTTCAATTAAATACTGTGAGTAGAACACATCTTGGCCTTTGAAGTAATCGAGTATTTTTTTGATAAGCTTTTTAATAAGCGTAGAAAAAAATTATGCGTCTGACCTATAAAAAATGGTTAAAAGTGAAAAATCTCCTACTTACAAATCCTTTTTCTGGTATTGTTTTATTGAATAATGTAGCTAATTAAAATTCTTATAGAGTGACCGGAAAACATTTTAATATTTGTATCTGAACTTCACAAAATAAAATAAAACGTGCATATTGGCGACGTTTCTTTCCAGTGAATAAAAATAGGCGGTACCCAACGAATTTGTAAGTGCGAATTTCATCCTTATGCCATGTACGGAAGGATTTTAGCCCGTCGCTCATTCTACGCCCAGGGCCCGGGGCAAACGGACTTGCCTTAGTCTACGCGGCGCTTCGATCTTTAAAAATATACCTGCGGAATAACAAAACACTGTTGTTTGCTAGAGATTAGGGTTTTTATTGGTAAACGCCCAAAAATCGTTCGCTCCGCCCAATTCCGAATGAGTCAAGGACTAGTGGATCATCTTAAACGTATGAAAAAATTGTGAATAAGGAAAAGAACAAAATATTGTTTAGCCTCGAATTAAATATACACAATATACGAATTAGATAATGCACCATAATAATTTTAAATGCTTGAAAAATGTAACCTTTTTAAATGTCAATGAGACAACCTCCATTTGCGACTGGGTAATTGTCCTTTGCAATAAATAGTCTAAAGAAAATTTAGTGGTGTGACATAAAAAACAACACAAGAAGTCTGTTGCAAAGTCGATTACGCATAATCAATGGTGACACGTATGTTCACATATAAAATAAATATGCTTGCAAGTGACGAAACGAAGAAGATGGAATAAGAGATGGAGATATTTAAAGCGAAAAAATATATTTTAGTATACCGGGAGCATTTTTTGAGGTACAAAATACCATAAAACATAGTCAAATGCGCCTAAGCTGCTAATACTCTAGAGATAAGCTAGAAAATTTCAATATTTAAAAAAATCCGGACTTTGTGTTTGAAAAATTAGAAAATCCGGATTTTCTCAAACGGCTCCGGATTTTGCAATACCTAGTTCACATGTCGATGTTTGCAGACGATACATTTTCCATTATCTCATACACGTGGAGCCGGCGGGATTCTCTTTCCTCCGTGGAAACTGCGCCGATCGATGACTTCCCGACTTAATGCACCAACTTCCTATTTTCCACAACACGTTCTGTGATTTTCCAGTGAAAATTTCACGTGTCAAGATGGCGGCGGTGAGAGTGTTACTGTTTAGCTTTTTAATCGTTATTGTTATTCGAATCTGCCTGCTTTAATAATTTTGCTAAGTCGCAAAACCAGCTTATGATATGAAAATGTTTCTAAATCCAGTCGTTTAGTTCACAGGCTACAACCAATCAATCTAACTTTTTCACTGTCTGTCTAACCTTAAAAATAATGCGTATTTTTTATTAGATAGCTTGACATTTTTGTCGGTAGGTTTTTTTTTTTTTTTTTAACAATGACGACCGTCTGTGGTTGAGTGGTAAGACACTTGACTCCCATTCGGAAGGTCGCGGGTTCGAACCCGGCGTGCGCAAATAAATTTTATTTGATTAATTTGTGTTATTTCACAAACAGGCACGTTCCAGAGTGGAAGATACTCTCAGTATCGCCCTGGTGTAAGACCATCATTCAGAATTGAAACGTTGATTAATAATGGCTTTAGCCGTGTTTAGTGACTAGATCTGAATAGCCAGGTACTTTCCTACCTTCCTCTTTCCCATCTCCTTCCCTTCCCCACTTACCTTCAGCCTCACAACGTACTCCAATTAGGGATGCCATAGTTTCACTGGCTCCAGAAGGGAGCAGTTGGGACTCTTGTGAGATTTCTCTATAAAAAAAACGGAAGGCCTTGAGGAAAATTAATTCCCTCAGGTCTCATTATTTTTATAAAAAGGAAAGAGGAAGTTCTAGGAAGTAAAAAGGTACGAAAGGTGGTTAGGAATGTGAGGTACAGCTGCAGAGGTCCGGCCGGCCACGCAGCAGGTGGACAGATGCATACGCCGTTAAGACCCGGACAAACCTCACCCCATGAACCCAGGCATCCCTGCTAAGTCACAAAAACTACTCGGTGCAGGGTTATCCAATAAATGGTTCCCTGGGGGGGAGGGGTACCTACACCGCCACCGAAATTGGAATTTTCGTGCCGTATTTATATATTTAATTTTTGATGAATTAATTGTGATATTACACTAATTAGTTTGAACCCGCGACCTCCGGATTGCTAGTCAAGAAAAATATGTTTATGATTTTACCCACGGACACGGAAAATAGCATTAATTTATTAAAATAATCACGCCACATCTTCAAGTTTAAGGAAGGGACCTTTGAGATGACGGTAGAATCATATCGGGTCGACGTACGTTCGCATCGCTACGCCTAACAATGCTTAGCAATCATACATTTTCTATGAAAATGGCTACAGACATTGCACGTCGCGATGCGTGTGAGTCATAAATTCTTAGAAGTCATAAATTTTTATAGAAAAATTATGGTTGCTAAGTAGCCCAGATAGGCGTAGCGATGCATACGTTCGTCGTATTTACCATTATGCGCTCCGCTGACGAGGCAACTGAAAACAAACTAAAACCACCTGGTTTCTATGTCTTGATTGGTCAAAAAGCTTATTTAACCATAGACGAAGCTGACAGCTGGCAACTAGCAACGGCCGGCCACGGCAATCAGCAGTGCAAGTCGTGAGTCACCGCTTGCGTTACCATTGACAACGGGGTTTTGTGTGATTGTGAAGTATGCGGGCCATCACATTGTCATACAAAGACAGTTGCCAGTTGGCAGTTTTCAGTTGCCTCAGTGAGCGGATCGCCTGAAACATAAATTTTCATAGATAAATTATGGTTGCTAAGTATCCCAGATATTGTTAGGCAAAAGCGATGCATACGTACGTTGACCCAGTATGTATTTATCATTAGAATTACATTTCGTGCTAATATCTTGTTGCCCACCCTCAACATTTTTTTTCTAGAGTACCCTTTTAAAAAATGTTACAAGAAGATATTATCCAAACCGTTGCTGTATAATGACTATAAATTTTATCATTGAAGAAGAAGATAACAATAATAATCTATTTTTTATAAATATGAAAATGAACATGACACAGAAAAATAATAAAAGATAATGGTCGCAACTGGAACTATAAATAAATTTTCTTCATTACCCGTGCGCAAAGTGAGCATCAAAGGTTTTGACACTTATTAGAAATTCTTATTCCAATTTGAAATGCTACAACTTTCATTCGACGTATTCAATAAATTTCAGTAGAGTTTTGATGAAATTTTGTAGGTGAAAGTTCAAGATTCTTTCTTACGGAAAACACAAGTCAAGAATTTGCATATTCCTACACTTTGACACATACAGCTACAAAAGCGCCAGCGTTCCCAATGGGAATGTATGGCGAGCGATATGCTGAAATAGGCCAAGCCAAATAACGCTAGCGTTTTTATAGCTATGTCTGTCAGACCCACGAATGTTCCTTATAATGGATTTGAACCAATTGAAGATGCTTCTGAGGATTTTGAAAATGCCGTTATAAGTGAATTTTGATCAAATCAGAATTCCCAACATTGGAAAGTTATGGACTTCTGGACTGAACAGACATGCGTAAGCAATCAGTTTAATACAAAACGCAACATAAGGCCTCTGAAGATGGGCAGTGAGATCTGTCCGAAACGTCAGAAGTTAAAAAGTCCTTCTTAGGGCTCTGTGCAGAAACGGGCGGTCCGTTTGATAGATTCTCCCGTCTTAACAAACGGATTGCAATCTTTAGAGCATAGGCGTCGGGTAGGAATGCTATTCTTGTTCTACCGGTATTTCAATGGAAAATGCTCCGAGGAACTAGCCTCATTGATCCCCTCGGCACCGGTGCATAGTCGGGAAACACGCCAAACGCTCGCCCAACATATGTACACGGTTGACATTTGTCACATGAGAACGGGACGCTTCTACGACTCGTTCTTGTGTTCAACAGCTCGACTGTGGAACGATTTGCCGGCCTCTGTGTTTCCTCCTTCCTATAACATGGGTCTCTTCAAGACCCACGTTCACTCCTTCCTCTCCTCAAAAATACCCTCCTCACAGCATCTTCAAAGATGACATAGGCCCTGAAGGAAATTATTTTCCTCAGGGCCTCCTGTGTGGAGTTAATGTAAAAAAAAAAAAAAACGTTATGCGGGTAAACTGAGAAAATATTTTTTTATCTTCCCGTGAAAATCTTAATCATAACATAATATATATACACGATATATACACGAGAGTATCTACTAATGATACTGCCCAGTTAACTCTTTCAATTGTAATAGAGTTAATTTCACACATACACAATTCTTCTTACTGGCAGCTTTCTACACATACTAATTAGATGCATCATATTTATATAGGTTTCTTTATTATTAGTTCCTGCGTTCAGCGATACGTTAATGGAATATCGCCCCTGGCTAACACCAATCAGCGTTTAATTGTTCAGTACTATGCAACACTGTGTAGTACTGTGCAGTATATACAGATTGTACAGTGTGCAGCGTGTAGCCAGCACGAGGTCAGTCATTAATCCCCTGCACTAATATCATTTTAACAATGCAGTGTGAAGCAAAGCCACTTCCACCCGTGCGAATATTGAAGCTGATTTTCTGACAATTTTCGTTATTTGCCATGGCTTTGTGCTGCCAATGCGCTGTGGAAAATAAGCTAGTATATCATAAACCTCAACGATCCCATGAGGTTTTCCTTGATTCCCAGGTGGAATAAAAACCCAAAAATACTATGTTATATACATATGTTACCTAATGTAATGCAGCGTCCACATGCTTGCCAAGCCTCGGCAAGGCTAATGTAAAAGCCCCTAAAAAGGGCGTTAATAAATAAATCAATAAATAACAATCAGATTTGATCACTACATAAAGGATAACATATTTTAAAAAACCGAGGTTTTGACTTTGCATGTATAAATAATATGGTACGAATATTTCACCAATGCAATGATAACAAAAAATTGCACTCTATTGGTAAATAAATGTATTTAACTCCTTATATACATATATTTACTTTCAATTCTTCGTGTTTGACACTTTAAATATTGATTTTGAAGACGATAGAAAGTTTTTAAATTTAACACTTTTACGCGTTCCGCTGACGAGGCAACTGAAAAAAAAACGTTTGCAACTATCCTGTATATGACAATGTGATGGCCCGCACACCACACAGTTTCTCAAAAACCCGTTGTCAATGGTAACGCAAGCAATAAGGCGATCCGCTCACTGAGGCAGCTGAAAACTGCCAACTGGCAACTGTCTTTGTATGACAATGTGATGCCCCGCACACTTCACAATCACACAAAAACCCGTTGTCAATGGTAACGCAAGCGGTGACTCGCGACTGGTACTGCTGATTGCCCTGGCTGGCCGTTGCTAGTTGCCAGCTGTCAGCTGATTGTTCTTCGTCTATGGTTAAACAAGCTTTTTGACCAATCAAGACATAGAAACCAGGTGGTTTTAGTTTGTTGTCAGTTGCCTCGTCAGCGGAGCGCCTAACTTGCGACTCGCACAGCTGATTGTTCTTCGTCTATGGTTAAACACGCTGAGATAATTATTGATATTCTAAAATTGATTAGGAAGTTTGGTTGGAAACCATAGCAACTGGCAAGTTTTAGTTTGGTTTCAGTTTCTTCAGTGAGCGGATCGCCTAACAGTTTTCTCAAAAATCTGTCTGTGTTTGAAATGTATTTTGGGGAAAATGATAAAGCAGAGGAGGGTTTTGCAGTGCTTGGCTATTCATAACTAGTGGCCAAACACGGCTAAAGGCATTTCAATCAACATTTTCTGCAAGCATTTACACAACTCTGAATTGTGTAAATGCTGGATAGCATAATGTTACTGTATTTAAACCCATGTACACTTTACCCACAAACACTAAAATAACATTAAATATACTTTATTCAGGGGTGCTCTTCTTGCATAAAATTACTCCCACATTTGTGTTTACATAGTACGAACAATCCAACTTATGGCTTTGTTATTAATTTGAGAGTTATAAGCTATTTATTTGCATAATGGTAGAGAGATAGTCAATTCAACATTTGAGTCTGGTCGAAATGGTTCAAATTGTTGTAATAATTGCGGCTGATGATTTATTTATTTACATGGATCAAGAGATATTTTTAGGTTATGAAGTCGGTACAGAAATTAGTTAAAAAAAAACAATGATGGTAAAAAAAATTTATCGCAACAGTTATAATTTTATAAGATATTAATAATAATCCTAAACATGAAAAAGAACAAGGAACAGAAAAATAACAAGCTAACGGTCACAACTGGGCCTCGAACCCGGGATCTCTCTTCTTACCGATTACCGTCGTTTTAACAGGATAACATACACTAGTGATATTTAATATTAGTTCGTTAAATCCCAGTAAATAAAATGTTCTTGATAACGTCGTAAAAGGTGGATTATGTCATGATATATATAAAAAATCAGCACAGCTCCGTGTACCATTCCGTGTTCATGTTGAAGTTATAAATCATCGTCTATTTGGATGTTAAAAAAAAATCAGTTAGGTCGTTCCTTGGTTACCAAAATTTTTGTTGATTTCTATAATTTAATAACGTAAAATAAAAAATAAAACCATTAAAATGTATGAAAGAAAAACAACCCAAGCTGCTATGGAAATAAATGGAAACTGTCAGACATTCGAGGTATTTTTTATTTGTTTTTATTTCTTTTATATATTCAATAATTCGAGGTATTATTGATATTGTAGGGTTATTGGGAAATCACATTCTTTGTTATTTATACCTCAATAAAAATACACAATATGGAAATCCACATTTTCTAGCGGTAGTCATATTCAATGATAATTTGAGGGCAACTCATTATGTTCTATTACGAGCAAAATTCAGGCCACTTTGCCATGCGGATCTTATTTCCAAGAAAATCTATTTACTTTAAATTCTTGTTTCAAACAAACGCCAACAAATCAGGCCGAATAGAGGGACTCAGAGTTGCCTCAACGAAAAGGAGTTCTTGCTGGTCCTAAATGAGATTCCGAGGCAAACTTTGCTTACTTGTTCACTGTTCCCTCAGAAAATGAAGAAATATTCTCTCAGAAATGAATATTTGACTTAGCTGGTCCAAATTTAATATGAAAAAAAAACTACAACAGAATTAAATACCTCTTTTGTAAACAGTAAAATTTCTAACCGAGTAAGTACCTCTTCGTTTAATTTAAAATCCATATAAAAATAATGTCCTTATTCTTTATTACATTTCATTCAATGCTCATGTTCTAAACCAGTCCCATAGGAATTGACCCATGGTAAATCGTAAGATCGCCTTTTTTGGTCACCTATAAAGGAGTTCCCAATAAGGGATTGTCAGATTGATATTGGTGGGAAGATCTTTTAGAGGAAGAGCTCTGGGAAATCAACAATGTAAAAAGTGGACGGTTTAAGCTTGAAGAAGGAAAAGGCAGCATACCAGTGGAGCGATTAGCTGGTCGCCTTACTTCTAAACATGTAGTTAGGCACCTACAACCTACTGATGACAATTATGATGCACGGGAGTTTGACAAACTTTCGGATTGCCTGGACAAGCTTAAAACAAATATTTTTTAGAAAAAACCTTTTTATTCACCTTAATAATAAATTACAACTATTTGCATGGCACTTAAAGGCGATTGAAAATGATCCATTTTAATTATCAATTTCATACCAGTGGAGCGATTAGCTGGTCGCCTTACTTCTAAACATGTAGTTAGGCACCTACAACCTACTGATGACAATTATGATGCACGGGAGTTTGACAAACTATTTTTGCCTGGACAAGCTTAAAACAAATATTTTTTAGAAAAAACCTTTTTATTCACCTTAATAATAAATTACAACTATTTGCATGGCATTTAAAGGCGATTGAAAATGATCCATTTTAATTATCAATTTCGTAAAATAAAAATTTGCTTCCGTCGTATGGGATGAAAGCTGTCATTTACAATAATAATTTATGTCAGTGTTCTATGACATTTTGTATTGAAATTTTGACTGCGGTGTTTTGCGTTGCCCCCAATGCAAATAGTTGTCTTTTGCAGCAAAAAAGGTGAATAATGGGGTTTTTTTCTAAAAAAACAGTCGTGTTAATCGTGGCCAGTCGTCCCAAAAGTTTACCGGAAGTTTTAACTAGACTTCGACTAGTCTTCGTAGCATAACGGTAAATGCAAATTTATTTGCATCGGCGAGTTGCGGATTCCAGCCCCGCAAATTTTTTTTTGTGATTTTATATTATTTGATGTGCGCTTCTAAGAGAATTGTGATTTCTTTATTAAGTATGTAGGTTTTTTAAACATTGTACGAACGGAAACAGTAGGATCAAAGGATTTCATAAAAGTTAATTTTTAGGTGAATATTTCAGAAACTGAAAAACAATTAATAAATTTTTGTTATTTAATTTCTCATTATTTATGTAATATTTTACTTGTTTACTTTGTGCTTTGAAATAATAAATATGTGTCTTTATTTCGCAATCAAACAAATAAATAAAAAAAACCACAACATTTCTTCTGCCAGTGAATTCACAAAGGACAGTGTTAAATACTTCAAACAAAATTTTTGTTTCTTGTTAGACCATTTCCTGATATCAATTTCCATAATCTGAGCCTTCTTAACTACCCTAAAGAAGATATGTACAAAGGCTGTAGTATTAAAGGCTGTATAGAGTACTGAAGGTTGTATACAGAATGTATGAACTTGGTTTCACGTTCGTTTAATGTATAATGAATTCAGAACTCTCGCCGACCGATGTTGTTTCAGCCCATTTGTTGTGAATAAAGTGAAGGATGCCATAAAAGGACGGGAAGTTGGGGCGAGCCGTGACCATTTTCCCAATGTTTTTCGATTTTACAGCGCAAAATGCTCTTCGTGTTACTGTTTTATCATCGAATTTCGTTTACATGGCTTCATGTTACATTATTTGTTATTTAAATGTGTTAGATCTAGAAGTAAAAATCTTTAGAAAAAAATGTTTAACCCATAAAAATCATTTTAACAATCGTTTTAAAAAAGGTATTCTTTTTCTTTATTTGCACGGAAATTACATTACAGGGTTCGTCAATACTGATGTATCTAATTGATTGAATGTTTTTGTTTATCGGTTAAAGATGTTCAGGTAGAGTTGGTAGGAAGAAACTCATAATAAAGTGTTGGTAGAAATAAGTTCAATTTTGTTAATTTATTCGTCATTTGAATCGCGATACCATCTCGGATCGCGGTGAAACTTCCTCCCTTTCAGCCTCCGAGGTTCAAGGGGTGAAGGGGTGGCCATCTAGCGGATAATACTGATAGCAGAATTAGTCGGGAGCAACCCTTAAATGCCGAGGGCGTTCTGATAATCGACAAAAGGCTTTAGTCGCTAATTAATATTCAATAGCCGTTTGGGTATTTCCACCCGCACAAATTATATAAATATATTTATGTATTATCGGGATATTATTAATTGTACATGCACTTGTCTCCATGGTGGTAAGTGGGGTTTAGTTTTTGTACGGATAGAAAATTTAAGAAATGGGATATTATTTATTCATTTATATTAAGAGGAAACCGGGCAGCGTTTTATCCATACAAATGTATTCGCCAATTTCCTCTCTGAATTTTAACAATGTTGCAAATATTTTTTATAATATAAATATCGATTACCAGCGTATTGATACGTTTTGGTTTTTTGATAAATTACTTCTTACAGGAGTTAGAACCTTCCAATTTTTTTTAGGTTGCCTGGTTTGAACGTCATTAACAAACGTTCAGTATACAAAATTGACAATGTTTTTTTAAAAATAAATAATACAGTTAGTAAAAAATATTATATATCGGTCCAGTTTTGGAGAAGAAAAATGGGGAATACAAAACCTCGATTTTGATGATTTTATTTAGATGGGTATTATCAGCCTTGGGTGAAGTTGTCCCTCTCGCACAGTATTCGGGGAAGAAAGAGACAGTGGACAAACGGGAATTTACAAAACTTATGATATACATAATAATTTTGTGGAACAGTAATCATTAGATTAATTATGGATTAATTAAATAGAACCCATGGAGAAGAATATTACGTATTATGCTAAAATTGATTTATTGAGGTAATTAATTGAGTTATTATAGGCTGTTTGCAACTACATTCCGTGTAGTTGCACATATCTACTGCTTCTGAGAAAGCATTTCTAACTGCGTGCAATCTAGGTACAAGCGAGTATCTAAATGATGCAGTCCTGATATTTTTGGCGGAAAAATGATAAGTTTAAAAAATGGATCAACGAAGAGAAATTTCACATGCATCTTGGAAAAACCGCTACTCGAAACTTATAATTTTTTTAAAGAAATTTATGACATTGAATGTTTATCGCGTGCACGCGTTTTTGAGTGGGTTTGCATTTCCAATATGGCCGAGAAGACGTTGGAAAAGATTCACGGTCGGGTCGCCCTTCCATGTCAAAAACGGATGACAAAATCGAAACAATCGGTAATCTGATCGTTAAGTAGGTATTCGTGCAATTGCTGAAACTGTAAGTATTGACAAAGAATACGTACGGCAAATTTTACATAACAAATCTTATCATTCAAAAAGTGTGTGCCAAAATGGTGCCTAAAATTCTCACGTTTTAACAACAAAGCTCTCAAAAAAAGTTTGTTCTGACACTTTGTAATGCCTTATTTGCCAGATTTTGCGCCGTGCAAATTCTATCTATTCCCCAACGTGAAATATGCATTAAAAGGAACAAGATTTGAGTCCGTTGAAGCTGTGAAAGAGAAATCGGCAAGTGTCCTGAAGGAGCTGACAGAAAAAGACTTTGAGCACTGTTTCGAACAATGGAAGATTCGCATGGAGCGTTGTAGGGATACAGGAAGGGTGTATATTGAAGATGGCAATAAATAAATATTTATTAAATATTTTTATTTTTATTTTTAATTTTTTAACCTCAAATTATAATATTTTAATGAATGAAGATAATATTAGCGAAAGTCAATCGAAAATCCGAAACAGAAAAATCAGAAAAAGATACGGATACATCTGGGACTCGAACCCAGTACCTCTGGCAATCCCGGCCAACGCACTATCCACTGCGCCAACGTATCCCTATCCGATTCGGTCATTTTTAACTGTATCATACTACGACTGAGAACCACCAACATTATTTTTCATTTTTCCGGCCCGGATTGCCAGAGGTCGTGGTTTCGAGTCCCAGATGTATCCGTATCTTTTTCTGATATTTCTGTTTCGAATTTTCGATTGACTTTCGCTAATATTATCTTCATTAATTAAAATATTATAACTCAGAACGAATTCAACTCAAAAAACCTCCTTTGAAAAGTCATTAAGAGTCATGAAAAAATATATAAAAAATTGGATAACTAGGTTATGTTAGGTTAGGGTATGGGCTATTTTTAAATATTATTTTTTCACAGTTTTTAACGACTTTTTAAAGAGGTGTTCAGTTGAGTTGATTCTTGGTTGACATGGAACCCTTTAAATGATGTAGGCAACGGAATAATAACCGAAGTTGGTGAGAGGGTGGTGGAACAAAGGACTGGTGAATAGGGGGGGGGGGGGTGACCCATTAAGTGCACTATTCGATCCGGCACTTCTCCCACAACCAATTAGTTGGAATATTCGCTCATCTAGGCCACTTCAGAAGGTTTTTTTTCTTTTAACCTTTAACTTGCCAATATTCAAAGATATTTTTGTTTAAAAGAGAAAGAGGTGGGAGAGCAAAAGTAAATGCGGAAAATTCTGATTGAGGTAGTTACTAATACAAAGTTCTTGGCCAAAGAAAGAAACGCCAGCAGTTTATAATTGGGTTCCGATACCAAACCTAATGCACTGCAGTGAGGCATGAAACCATAAAATGAAATACATATACAGGTACCTACATTATGGAATGGAAGTAGACCGAATTATCTAGAAATGAAAATCCTGGGGCTTATGTGTAGTATAAAGAGTTTCTTTGCATGGACGATGTACCTACAATTATAAAAAATATTAAAAAGGGGTCATTAACATATGTACACAGACTTCTCTAAGGCACTCAATTCTTTTGAAAAAACTCATTCTACTTGGTATACATGGCGACCTGTTTAGATAGATTAAGTCCTACATTAGTAATTGCAATCAGGTAATCTTAATCAACGGCGTCTTCTCAAAGTCTTTAGAGGTAATATCTGGTGTCCCGCAAGGTTACCACCTAGGTCCACTCTTGTTCAACATTTATATAAACGGTTTGGTTTGGAGGTTTGGTTTACGATGTAGAGAGAATGCACGAAGAAAGAAATCTAAAAAGTGCGACAACAAATAAAAATATGTTAGTACCACGCGAGAGACCCCTTACTAACAGGAGATACTGAAACTATAGCACCTCCATTTAAGGTATGTTGTGAGCATAAAGGTTGTGAGGAGGAGAAGGGGAAGTATCTGAATATACAGATCTGGTCACCAGATAATATAATTAATAAAGATAAATATAAAAATAAATAAAAAAATATAATAATGAAAAACCCTTCTAAAGCAATTTCAAGCAACTTTTCGTTTCTGAATGGTGTTCTTTCACCAGGGCAATACTAAGAGTATCTTCCATTCTCGAAAAGGTGCAAATGGATTGATGAAAGAAAGCGGAAGACATATAAATGGTTAGTTAAAACTATTTTCGTTCTACGAACATTTAGGAAAACATTAAATGTGAATACAATTTCACACATGTTAAAAATTCAACATATTTTTATTCTCATATCGCACCCTCAATAAAGTTTCAATTTTACGAACCTCAAAAGCGATCGTTATTTGACGCCCTGGCAAAAAATCGTTTAGCGTCGCACAAAAAACAGGATAATAATTCATCGGGATATCCTGGAACCGCCCGGGCCTTTTGGAGGCTCGATTTGTTGTGATAAACAGGATGTAGGCTCCGATCCTGGCATAAAATATACCCCCAGTGACCCTTAAATCCCCCAGAGCCTGATTTAGAGAGCTAGAACTTGTATGGTACCTACACTATATTGTTATTAAGGCTTAGAATATAGTACCTTTTTATATTCGTGATGTAATGATTATATGAGATTATAATTAGTATCTTAATAAATTTGTGATCAATTCTCTTGAATCGGGCCATATCGATAGAAACAATAATAACAGAAGGGTATGTGTGAGACGACGTATGAATCTGAATGAAGCAAAGAATTTCTCTAAACTATTCTCTAAACGATATATTTTAAAAAAAATTATAGGATATTTAAATTTAAGACTACTTAGTGCGTTCTGCCAGTTTATAGAGCGTAAATAACTTCATAATACTGAATTATTAAGTAAAAAAATTGACTTCATTTAATGTTTTTTGCCACTATGGCCACGAAGCTGAAAAATATTTTCGCGCATATGTGGTTTGCTTCTTAAACGGCCAATGCCAGTTTTCCTTATTTCACGAAAACTATGTGGAATTTGCACTTTTTAACAAGTTTTAGCTTTAAAAAGGCGATTTTCTAGTGTAACACTGAGCCCCTAAAATTGAAGAAGCCTTTCTCAAAACTGAAAGGTTCTTTCAGACTTCGGAAGATAACCTAATTTTTAGGCGAAGTCGCAAAACATAAACATTTAAAATTAACTTTGGCCTTTTTAGAAGTAAGCCAGAGGTATAAAGCTCATTTATATGTTATTCTGTGTTTTTATACTTTGTTGCGAATCAAGATAGCGTTTAGTGACCCAAAGTTAAAGCCTAATACGTCCTTGACTTTTGTAAACTGTTTTTTTTTTACATTAACTCCATACAGGAGGCCCTGAGGAAAATAAATTCCCTCAGGGCCTATGTCATCTTTGAATATGCTGTGAGGAGGGTCTTTTTGAGGAGAGGAAGGAGTGAACGTGGGTCTTGAAGAGACCCATGTTGTAGGAAGGAGGAAACACAGAGGCCGGCAAATCGTACCACAGCCGAGCTGTTGAACATAAGAACGAGTCGTAGAAGTGACCCGTTCTCATGTGACAAATGTCAACCGTGTACATATGTTCAGCGCACATTTGGCGTGTTTCGACTATGCACCGGTGCCGAGGGGATCAATGACGCTAGTTCCTCGGAACATCCTCCATTGAAATACCGGTACAACAAGGATAACATTCCCACCCGACGCCTGTGCTTTAAAGATTGCAATCCGTTTGTTAAGGTGGGAGAATCTATCAAGCGGACCGAATAACTCTTCTGAATAATTATTCAAAGTCAAATAAAGTATAATTTTCTCGCATGCTATTGAAGAGTTTGTTTGTACTAATAGAGTTCGTAAGAGCTTAAGTCCTCTAACATTAGATATTTTAACATTCAGCAAGATTGTTTGGTATGTATTTCCTTACAATTTTACATTATCAAGTTTTATCAAAGACAATGTTCACCGTGCACTGCTTCACTGGTGTCAAAGAAATAGAACTTACCTACGGATACATTATGCTTAAAAAAAATCACTTTACACCACTTATTTCTTTGGGTTTACACCAGTATCACTGTCCTACTGGAGTCTTCAGACCCGTTAGCTGCTACTCTTACGCTATGCATACACGGAGAAAAATGTTATTCTAAAATACGATAATTTTTTTCGTAAAAACGGGACTGAAGTTCTTACGAACAAATTAACAGTGTTTCAATGTTTATTGGCGGGAAAATGTAAGAATAATTTGTTGGTATACGTACGAAATTACGTATACCAACAAATTATTCTTACATATTTTCTCGCCAATAAACATTGAAACCCTGTTAATTTGTTCGTAAGAACTTCAGTCCCGTTTTTAACCGTTTTGACGAATAAAATTATCGTATTTTAGAATAACATTCTTCTCCGTGTATCTTCGTCATCATTTAACACCAATTAATCTATTACCTAACAGAGAATGGCTGCGTTTGCACTAAAGTGACGACAATGGTGGACACATAACACTAACGACTATTAAATAAAGTTTATTTTTATTATTATTATTGTGTTTCCGTTAAGATAATGTATTGTTTATTAACCAATGCCCACAACGGACAGGATTTTTCTTTTATTTTGACACTAACGTCTCATGCAGTTATCCGGTATTTCAATTTTCTAATGGAAAATGCAATTTCAAAGTGCACTCATAAAGAAAACTCAAGGTGTGTTGTGTCACTTCTCTTTGGAAATTCTATACCGTAGGTGTACGGGAATTCCCCTTTAAAGATTCATCCCACGTTGGGAGGAGCCATATATATGGTCATCGTGTAGATATAGAAAACTTTTATGTCCCGGTGATACTCGGGCTGATGCAACGCCATAAAATACATAGTAGGTGCTGGAAATTCCGGTTCCCTGAAATTGCCAAGCAGTCTCCAAATTTCATGAATATTTTCAATGTGTCGTAAATATATCTATTGAAAATTTACAGCAAGTTGAAATGTCGACATTCTGGGGTACCTATACGAAAAGCATACCGCTGCGGTAGATCGTGGGCATTTTATTAACATTATATATTTGGAGCAATCCGAAGATAAACTGTATTTGTAGCAATATTATATTTTGTTTCTGCCAATAAACATAAAACTCCCAAACAATAAAAACTATTGTATTTTAAATTCGTGCTGTTCTGACAAAGCTATGTAGAACAATGTAGTTATACCTAGTCATTTACACAATAATGCAACTAAGTGGTAGCTCTTGTAATAGTTGAATTGTAAAGCCAGTCACTAACAAGGCCCAGGTTTTACGGTAACATTTTGGAAATTTATTCAGTAATGAGTGGACATTTGAGGGGAGAGGTCGCGCGCTCGCATTGCAGTTCCGTCAAGCAATGAATGGGGAAATGGGTGTTATACAAGCAAAGTAGAAATGAAATAATTAATTATTTTATCGTATAAAAATTAATGTTTCTTTGTTTGTTCCTCGTGCGGAACCTAAAGCATTTATCCGATAGCGATTTGTCGTGTATGAAATTATTTCCTATCGAGCGTTATGAAATTATTTCCTATACCATTTATCCGATTGTGATGAAACTCTGGTGAGTTGTTATGTGCACACCTGCCAATGTTTCTATAAATAATAGTGAGCTCTGGCGTCATTAAATTTGTAAAAAAAATACATAAAAAATTTATGTTTCTTTGTTTGTCCCTTATTCGGTACCTAAAGCATTCATCTGAGTGCGATGAAACTTTGGCGGATTTTTCGTGTACGCGTACATGCCCTTGAAGGTTTCTATATATATTACAGTGCAAGTGAGCTCTAGCGTTATGAATTTATTTCCTATACTATTTATCCGATTGTGATGAAACTTTTGTAAGTTGTTAAATGCACACCTTCGTAATTCCTTATACGGTACCTAAAGCATTACTCCGATTGCAAAGAAACTTTGGTGATTTGTTGTGCACATACCTGTAATGGTTTCTATATGTAGTGCTGAGCTCTGGCGTTATAAAAAATTTCCTATACCATTCATTCGATTGCGCTGAAACAATAGGTGATTTGTTGTGCACACGCCCGCGAAGGATTCTATATACATATAGTGGTGAGCTCTGATGTCATGAGATTTATAGAAATAATTACAATATTTCCTTCTCACCCCCATTCACCTTCAGCCACACAACATACCCCAATTGGGGATGCCATAGTCTCACTGACTCCAGACGGGAGCAGGTGGGACTTTTGTAAGGTATTCATAAAAAAAAGGAGTGGCGGATGTATGAATCCATCTCTCCCACAGCGGGGCAAGGCGATGAGTCGAGAGAGTCAAATAATTTTTGGGTAATTTGTACACGAGCTGCCAATAAGAAGGAACAGCCTCAGGAGCACACGTGCTTCAAGAATTATTCAGGGTCGTCTACCGCGATGGAATCATTGTTCTACCGTTATTTCAGACATGGAAGATGCTTCAGAGAGGAACTAGCGTCATTGATCCCTTCAGCACCGGTGCAAAGTCGGGAAACACGCCAAACGCGCGCCCAACATATATACACGGTCGAAATTTCTCACATGAGAACGGGTCGCTTCTACCACTTGTTCTTGAGTTCAACAGCTCAGCTGTGAAACGATTTGCCGGCCTCTGTGTTTCCTCCTTCATACAATATGGGTCTCTTAAAGACAATTTTTCTCCGGGCCTCCTGTGCGAAGTTATATATAAAAATAAAAAAAAGATTCTACTATTATTGTTGAGAGGTTTAAAAATTCCGTACGACTTACACTGTTTAACACAAGTACTAAAGATAAAATTAATATCATTCTAAAATCCACAAGTCTTGGCAATTTTTGTACGATATTATGCTGAATATTTGCATACCAAGTTTACATTTAGTTGATTTTATATCAATTTGTATTAAATTTTGTGATTTTCCGTTTATGTGCGTCATTCTACTTTTTGTTTATCTGAGCTAATATTTTGATATATATTCTTTCTTGAGTAAGAAAAAATTTGTCTAAACAAACTTTCAAAAACAAAACCACCTTTTGTCATTTCTGTTGCACGTACTTAAAAATATTTGTCCGAACTTTATTTTATGATCTCCCTTTATTCACACCCATTATTTTCCGGTAATATTATAAATACAGTTATTACCATTTTATAAACCATACAATTTACGTCAAACCACCATTAGATTAAAAGTCTCATTGAGTAAAAAACGGAGACGTCAAAAAAGGTTCAGGGCGTAAAAGATGTTTCTATCTATCCATTCCATTGCTCATATGATTTTTTGTCTGTCTAGCTGTATCCATTATCTAATAAACAAATTTAAATTTTATAGAGCAAGTGTATTTTTTATTTCGTACTTTATCAAAATGCTAAATGGTTTACCAATTTGGTGTCAATCTTACCCGAGTCTGCCCCATAGACGGCTAAAATTGTGATCTGCTAGCGGGCCGTACAAGTACCAAAAATACCTAACTGCAGTCAAGCCGAGTTTTGATATCCCCTCGAAGCATGTTTGGAAAGACTCGGCGTTTAAGAGCTGGTTAGTAAACAGGGCCAAAGTTATTTCACGCAAAATTTCGATTTCAGAACCAACTATAATGATGTGAATAATAAATGCATCTTTTATTCTGGGGTGAACCGCTTATGGTGCCCGTACTCGATATAAAACACTTTTTTTTTGGTCATCGGGGCAGATCGAATCTCAGCCATTTTTTTCTCGATTTAATGGTATTTTGAACCCCAAAATGTTTTTATCATACTTAAATAATTTTTAATCGCTTAGCCAGGAAAAAAAGGTCTTATTATTTTTCTAACTTGCATAATTTCATAACAAATTTACTCCGATTTTCAAAAGTCATACTGCTGTTTTTATTGCAAAAAATGCTTATCCGGCAAATATAAAAAAGAATATATTCGTATGTCTTGATTACAAAATATGTTTTTATATCGTTCGAGAGAAAAAATAAATATAAATACGAGTAGATATGGAGAAACTACAGAGGATATTGAAGTGTATTGATTATTCACGTAGTTTAAGCTTCTTTCAATTTAGTTTGTCATAAGAAGTTCTGCTATGATGTTGAGGAGGACATCAGAAGAGTACCATCTCTTGCCTTTCATGTCTTTCGTACGAACGGTTATGATGATGACCGAAGGCATCGGTGAGGACGTCTGTCCAGTCTAATATTTATTGTAAATATTTACGACAACTAAATAAAGCAACTAGAATAAACGACTAGCTTGAACCTATAACTTATGTGGAATATTCCCAAAACATCTTAACTTGTCTTTCCGTTGGAAAAGAAAGATATATAAAAATAAATAAATTTATATAACCGTTTTATCTGGTAAAACTGTAAAATTTACGAAATAATAATTTTGCAAAAAACAAGTAAGTTGTTACGAAAATAGAGTCAGCTGGCGAACACCGGGCGATTAGCATTTTACCCCTGGCATTCCAAGGGTTAAAACAGATTCTATCAAAAAAATCCCTTTGGATTAATTACAAAAACTTCCAGTCATTTCTTTTGCTGAGTTTTATACCATTCTTTGTTCATTATGCTTTTCACGATTTTTCTCCACTCTGCATTTAATAAAACCACGTTTTTATTTCCGGCCGTAAATTGTGGATTCGCTATTTTTAATTCGTTTTCTTAAAGTTCGGGTTAGCCTCGGATTCCGTCCATTTGTTGGGGTTAAAAAACGGACAAAACGAAACTGATACAATTTCCGGAAAAGTAGAAAAGGGGGAAATGATTATAAAAATTTTCTAAAAGGAAAATAAAATATTTAAAAGTAATTTCCTTTCTATTATTTGCTACGTAATTAAAAAAGGGCAAAGAATAAATGAAAGATTTAAAATACTCGGAGTTTATTGCTTCAATGTTTTATCATTAATAATCTCTTTAACTTTTTAAAACCGATTTCGCTAAAAGTTTCGTCAGAACATTTTACCAATAAGAAAAAAAAGATTGCTGTGTTTGAAACACATTTTAATAATACAAGTTGTTGAGGAACGTACTTGACTTAGTTTAACCACAGATTTCTGACATTATTTGGAGTAAAAATATTTGGTCTCCGGTGACTTTTTAGCTGTTTTTTTTTTAAATTTTCTCCAAAATCAAACAAAAAAAAATCCTCCACATGTCATCACTGGTCACTCAACCGAATAACCAACCAATACCTACTGATTTTTTTATGTTTTTGAGGAAAAAAATCGAAAATGTCACCGGAGACCAAAATTTTATTCACATTTTTTACGCTAAAAGTCAACTACGTTACTTAACATCCTGTTCATTAAAACTATTTTAAACTTTTTAGCTCTTTTTGTATTTTTGACAGTTATGTTTCAGCCTAGTATGGCAGTCTTCAGACTGGTTAAAAATAAAATCGGTTGAAAAAAGTTTAAAATTGTTTTAATTTAGTATTGTAATGAAATTCCATCGTGAATTATCAGTATCAAAATTAAAATATCTCACACTCTTTTGACCAAATAAGCGAGATTTTTTGACATGAGAACGGTACATTCTCTCGATCATCTGACAGGCATAACAGCTGATTTTTAAAATTATGTGTATGTCGCACACTGCACGTGGTCAGTGGTAACCCGGGCGTCCCCAATTGGGGTATGCTGTGAGATTTAAGGAAGCGGGAAGAAAAAGAGAAAGGTTGTTACTATTTAGCTTTGGTCATTTAACACAGCTAAAGCCATCTCAAGCAACTATTGCTTTTGAATATTGGTCTTTTTACCCTACCAGTCTGGAACGAGGTATATTATATCGATAGTGGAAATTCGAAATTCTGTAAAGGAAAATAAATTAGATATGTAAATATGAATAAATAATTATTTTAATTTATTTCTCATTTGATAAAAAAATAAGGACCACTTTTAATAAGTGCATTTGAAGAGTTTTTTTTTTTTAAAGTTAAACATAAATTAAGTACTGTTATTAAACAAATTTTAAGTATTCTGAAAGACCTATTCAATGTTATTTTATAATTAAAAAATAAAAATAATAAATAATATTATAAAATTTAAAAATCAAAAATAGGAGATACAATAATTTATAATTTATTTAGAAAAAAAATTATAAATATTTTATTTTAATAATATTATTCATATTTTTATTTAAAATTTCCGTTATCGAAGTACTTCACATACTTTTCTTTGTGAGTACATATATTTATTAAAAATAAAATTGTGTTAGAATGTTAGAATAAAATCATTTCTGTATTACTACTTATCTATTCGCAAGTCTATCCTCCTTCATCCTCATTTCAATTGAAATTTTTTAATAAAACATGATTATTTTGCATTATAATAACCAAACGTTATATGATCAATCTTATTATACGTTATTGGAGAGGAGTCCCTCCTCCTATCCGATGGCAATTTTCCAATTCAATAGTTCTGAAAGGTCTTCTCGGTTTTGTCGCGGAACTGATATTTTGTTCTGTATGCTGAGGTGAATTTTAAAGCGAAATTTGATATTGTCGAAATCAACCGCATTCATATCCTATACTCCATCCCCGTATTCAGGGTGTACCAATATAATATAAGAAATATTTTATTCTAAGGTGTGATTAATCACTTAAGAGCCATTGAACAGTGGCTGAAAATAAAAGCTTAAAAATGCTTGCAACGGTACAGGGAGGTTCCGATGAGAAAGTTCAATTATCCCCCGTATCAAATTTTTGAAATAAAAAATTTAATATCGATTTATTTCATTCAAAACTTGCTTAAATATATAAGGTACATAATATAGGACATTGAAGTAAGCAATACAAATGCTCAAAACGCACAATGATCTATTATTAAATATCTTGTACTTCTTTAAGAATTTTTTGATCATAAGTATTTATGATTTTTCAATTATGTCTAAACAAAATAAGTGTGTAATTTTTTTTTTATATTTTAGTTTGTAAGACCTCAAATAAATAGAAAATGTGAGGTATTTTTGTAACAAAACACGTTCTCGGATTTATTTTTTAATGATTTTTATTTAACTAAAATTTAAATTTTTAAGACTGTATTGACTAGAATATATATTGACTTATTTTGTTGTATGATTATATGATTTGAAATTTGTGTTGTTTTAAAGAATCTGTTGTTTGAAAATTGAACAAATCTGCCTACGACCAACGGTATAACCTTACTATATTAAAAATTTACTCAGCTTTTCAAAATTTTAAAACTGCGTGTACCAGATAAAATAACAATCTTTCAAAATCAATTTATGTTTTTTTTATAAAAAAAGAGTCAATACGCCTAGAATTTGATTTAAAAGGGACTAATTTCCGGTATTCTCTGTTAATACACTTTTAACGCCCTTTTTAGGGGCTTTTACATTAGCAAGTTACTTCACGGTTATCACTTTTCGATTCCGTTTTTCCTACCGTGTTTTACCACCTCACAATAATTCTCGATTACAGTGTCATAGTTCCACAATTCAGGGCTGGCTCTTTTATGGCATCCCAAAAATCCCCTAAACAACCATCTACATTTTATAATGAATCATATCTACAATAAAAGATACATATCTTCAGCCCTTTTAAGACCGCTTGACAAAAGCTGTCACAAGCATTTTTTACACAAATCAATCCCTTATTCTTCATTACTAACTGTTGTCCCAGATCTTATCAAAAGGTTGGACCAATCTCACTTGAGAGTAGATCTCTTGGTTGCTTCAATCAAAAAAAGGTCTGCAGTGAAACAAGTGTGACCAAATTACAAATAAAAATATTTGAAAGAAATTCAAGGACGATGCACGAAAGGCACGCTTTGATCGTTATGGTACCTACGCATGAAGAAATGGTTTTTGAGTTTTAGAAGAATAAATTAACGAAGAAAAAGTCTGAAACATCCCATGATGACAAAGCCGATCAAAAGAACACGAACAAGTAAAACAGACCAAGTCAAAGTATCAATTTAAACTGAAAGTAATATTCAACTCCACGACTTAGAAAGTTATACATCAATAAACCAACTTATCTCACTATATTTATTTTTTTCGTTTCCGAATAAAATACGGCTTTGAATATGATAGCATTCCGTAACTATTATTAGGCCAAATTTCACGAAAAAGTTTGACAAAAAGAATGTCATGTAAAATTGAAAATTTGTATGGTAAAGTAATTGGTTGAATGCCTATGATACTTATTTTATATCTGAAATTCAGCCCCTTCTCTAATAAATTTATTTTTTATGTTTGAAATGTGAATCCAATTCGAGACATGTGTCATAAGAAATGCTTTTGGAATAAACGGAGGGTTTTTTTTTATCCAATGTCCAAGTTTCAACCGCAGTCAGTCCAGAAACAACTGGTTCATCAAAAAAATGATTTTGGCAGTTCCAGTGATAGTATAATCACCGGGACAAGAATATCAACCATCTGTGTTGAACATTACTCCAGAAATAACTAGTATTTATCCATTTTTAAGGAACCATCCATGCTTATTATAATAATTAAGAGTAATAGAGAACTCCATGAAACGTCCTGATATAAAACCCCCTGACAAAATACATAGATATATATGTAAATCTAAAAACATGGTCGAGAGAGTAGAGTGATAATCAACTTGCAAACATTATGACGACAATGTAGAGAAAACTAAGAACTAGATAAAAAATATGAATTTCTTCAATCAAAGTTCACTTTGTATCATAATTTTATTTAACTGAAACAAATTACATAAAATTCATGTTATTATCCTGACAAAGAAACCATCGGTTTTGAAACATGTAGATATTATAACATTGGTTATAGTGGCTTACACAAAGTGAGGGAGGACGGTGAAAACTGTGACGTGATTTAAGTTTAGACTTTGGAATTCATTAACACAAGTGGTCGGTATGGAACAATTGGAACAATACCTAGATGGTTATATTATGTATTATGCTTTATACTTACATCCTTTAATATAGAAACTACTTGTTTAAAGAGTCATAATCCAATAGAGTCATAATCGTGTGACAGATGAGGGGAAATATTTCAGATTGCTATCCGACTTCAAAACGTAGGAACCTATATCACGTACTAATGATGTCTCCATTATTCCTTATACCTGTGCTTAATAGGACATAACTATAACAGGCTGCTCAAATTTTGAAGTGAGTTTTTGGGCAAACAACCATAAAGCTGGATATATATTCGCGATCCACTGGTTCTCATGATTTGGAAGGGGTTTTGAGCGCCGAATGAACTGTACGTGAACCACGGCTTCTCGTGGCTATCCGCTTACTGTAGGTTTTTTGATGAGCACCAAGGAATTTTTAGTTCACATCGCCCCAGACTCTATCATCGTTTAAAACTTTGCTAACATCTGCTTCTTTTTAAAACAACATTTTAAAGAAGAAGCCTGTAAAGGAATAGGTACTGGTTAAAATTGACAATAATATTTAGCATTTTACGCTCAGCAGCTTGGCTATTAATCGGCGTGATAAAAACGTGGTTGCAAATTCATGCAAACACGGAGAAAAATGTTATTCGAAAAAACGATAATTTTAATAGTAAAAACGGTTAAAAATGGGACTGAAGTTTTTACGAACAAATTAACAGGGTTTCAATGTTTATTGGCGGGAACATGTAAGAATAATTTGTTGGTATACGTACGAAATTACGTATACCAACAAATTATTCTTACATGTTCCCGCCAATAAACATTGAAACCCTGCTAATATGTTCCTAAGAACTTCAGTCCCGTTTTTAATCGTTTTTACTATTAAAATGATCGTTTTTTCAAATTAAATTTTTCTCCGTGTACCACAGGAGGTTGACAAATACCTTCCGGTGGTTCGAGATTGGTTCCTGCCTTTCCCATGTGTCCTTGGATGTTCGTTGTTTTATATATCAACGAACAGTTCTGCTCGCATGTGTATACCCAACTTAAGAGAAGCACGTGTATTGTGAGATGTCACGTCGTTTTGTAGGTACCGGCCGGTTAGCGGAAGCTTTATGGCCCTTAAGGCATTTTATGTAATATTGTTATCCCTTTGTAATGGTCCAAATCTGAAACAGAGTGACATAATGGTGGCTGCGCTTGGGGCAAAGCAACTCTGTAAATATATGAGGAAATATCGTTTGATGTCAAAGGATTCGTAATTCAATATTAAAAGGTATTTGTTTGAACTTCTATTTGTAGGTATCACACTGACTTCCAGATTCCAACCCTTATCTTTTCCTTTCCAGAATTCCACTCCTTCCTTTCCTTAAAACTACCCTCCACGCAGCATACCCAACGCTTTTTAGGGGCCTCTTGTGAGGAGCTATTGTAAATAAATGTGTAAAAATAAGGTAGTTATAATCGAGCATCGTTTTATGATAATGACCATTGAATAATTGATTTTTTACGAAAAACTTTATAATATTGTTTTTGAAATTATTACAGGATCAAATTATTTCCAGTAACGAAATTCGGTATCAGATTTCAACAAATGGATTTTTCTTAGATTTCTGTGATTTTTTCTCACCATTCACCTAACAACTAACACTATTATATTTATATTAATAATAACAGTAATTTTATAAGCTGCATAATCCACTCATCAAATCTCACAACCTCAAGTCTTATCTCAAACACATCCCTGTCACCTGAATACAATCGTATCCCATGTTCTATGCATGCATGTGGTTTGTACCGTATCACGTAAACGTTCCGAAACTCGAGTTCCGTGTCTGGGTAAATGCTTTGAGAAATCCACAAGGCCAGATTGTTCTGTATACAGAATATTCACTCCTTGAAGACATATTGATGTTTTCCAATTAAGGTAAAGGCTCTTCGGCCTGCGAAGCCTCCCCTAGGGATGTAAGCCCCGACGGCTCTATTCAGATGGATACCCGAGCTCTCCTTTGCCGGATAAATGCGACCATCATAGTTGGAAGGCGAAATACTGTTTACTCCTTTGTTTGAACATCACTTTGTGCTTTATTGGCTAGCGTTTCCTCCAGAAAGGTAGCCTCATGTTTTCTTATCCACCGAGGCAATAGATTCAAAAGATAGATGCATAAAACGTCTCTCGATTATTTAAAAGAATATGAACGAATTCCCAACAGGTTCATAATAAAGGTAATTTCCAGAAATACATAATATTATTTGATCTTTTATCTCTAACCTAAAACAATATTACGAATTCAATAAAATAACTTACCTGTATTCCTGTACCTTAGAGTCGTGTCGCATCTTAAAATATGTGAATCACGTAGAATATTTTTGCCCAATTTGTCGGTATATAATCCTCATGATTCGGGCTATCTTCGCATTTGAGAAGGTTATTTTCGATAAATGTTTTATTAATGAATGAATTAATGAATATTTTGAAAAAAAATCTGGAAAAGGCTTCTAAATACCCACACTATTTGCGTTAAAATCATATTGTTTTAATGAAAATCCAATCCATTTCTTTTTTATAATTTAAAATTTAAACCAAGTCTTTAATAAAATGTCTACGTTATATATTTTGAAGCCCACATGTTGGGATTTGAATACAAATATAAAACCTTTGAAAGTTTTGCCTCTATAAATAAATAATATCTACATATTGAATATGTATCAATTTATTCTAATTTATTACCCGTTCTGGAAACGCTTGAATAATGACAGAGAAAAATTCTTATTTTTCTCAAAATATTTACTCAGTCACATCAATCATATCGGAATTTTAATAAAAGTTCTTCAAATTGATTCTCGCATAAACTTCGTGAATATTTCCACGCCTTTCAGTATGTATAACTCTCTAAATAATATTGCCACCAATTTAATTGCAACTTCCTACCATGAGACTTTATATAAATAAACAATATTCATCAACTAATAATTGATTATATTAATTTAATTCGAAATTTGTAACGTGCGATCGTAAGGCTTTCCTTATTGCCCTTGAAACAAGTGCGAAAATTTTCTAGTTAATTAAATAACATAAATTCTTTTCTCTTCACCTTGATTAATTACATGTTTACTACCTACAATCACAGGCGATACATTCGTTAAAAAAAGATAGTTTAAAACAAATATAACGTACTTTTACAGAATTCTTCAAATATCTGATATTTAAAGCATGTTCAGAAATTATACACTATTATTTGTCATCGGTGTCGGTTTCTCGGAATTTCTCTTTATATCAATTCCTTTTTGTTTTTCAGCTAATATGAATCTTATGCGGAAAATTTTTGGTTCATGCAACAATGTAACATGTCGGTCCGGTCCCACTCCTCGGCTAGTTCTGAATCATAACACAAGCAATATTTTTCGTTTACTGTGAGATTTGTTAGATTAGTTAGATTAGTTAGACTAGTTATTATTTGTTAGATAGTTGATTATTGTGTCAGGTTATTCATATCTCAATAATAATATTATTTCTATAAAAAAAAGTTTTTTTATTTACATAAATTATAGCAACTGTTTGTTTCCCCAATAAAAAAATAATAAATAAAAAATTTGCTAAGCGACTAACCGTTGTATACGTAGTTATCGCACAGAAAGTTCTTACACGATGACGTTTACTAGTATACACACACATATATTATTAGTCCATTTCAAAAAAAAATCACACTCTTTCTTTTTAAATTAACATTTTAAAAATAATATGAAGTTTTGTCACAGTTTTGAATATACATATTTCAAGGCAGATTGATGAGCTCTATAGCTCACGATGGAAATAACATGATTACCCGTAAATAGTTGGCGTTAAGATAAAAATGCCACAAAAAATAAGTTCTGCAACTAACCAGGATAGCAGAACTTCTGAATAATGCTCTTACACGGAGAAAAATGTTATTCGAAAAAACGATCATTTTAATAGTAAAAACGGTTAAAAACGGGACTGAAGTTCTTACGAACAAATTAACAGGGTTTCAATGTTTATTGGCGGGAAAATGTAATAATAAACATTGAAATCCTGTTAATTTGTTCGTAAGAACTTCAGTCCCGTTTTTAATCGTTTTTACTATTAAAATGATCGTTTTTTCGAATAACATTTTTCTTCGTGTACATGAACCAAAATATTTTTATTAAATGAAATAAACACTGACCATGGCCTAACATAACGTAACCTATTTAATCTATTTTTTTCATAATTTTTAATGACTTTAGAAAGGAGTGATGAAGTGCCACTTTTGAATTTTAACTAATTTATTTTAATTTACCAACCGGTTTGGCTTGGCTTAACAATTAAATAAATCAAAGTGTTGGATTCATTTAAAAATATGTTAAACCACAAAGTATTTGCAAAAACAAAATCTTATCGAACCCTCAACCTTCCAAATCAAGTTGAATTGCGTGGACCATTTCGCTGCAAATCTCTTAGGATAAAACTGATATCTTCTATCTATTTTAATATTATTCCACTACTTAATCTACCACTTTGCATCTCCACGAGTTTCTATCAATTCATCCGCGCGAAAACTCTCTTAAGTAAGTAAAACGGAACTATGTACATAAGGCTTTCTTTCCCATCAATGAATTGTAGGAAATGTTCCGCGCGTTTTCCTCACCACCATTACCCTGATGTGGGAAATAGGACCTTACTATGTAACTATGATACCATGGAGGAGCGTAGAATAAACAATTTCAAAAATATTTTCTTGCGTATAGATTCCAAAAAGATTATTTTATTTAAAGTTCGGACCTTACAACCTACGCCCAATTAATAACAAAATCACAACGCGTAGTAAAAAAATATTTTCAAAAAGGAGGAACACCTCAATAAGGTTAACTTTGCAGACGGCAAAATGTATACTAACAAACTAACAAACAATTTTTTATAGATCGATTCATTATTTTTTTAATTCATTATCGCCCAGTTGGTTATTCAGACATCTCCAAATACAATGTTTTGGGATAGTGCAGAAAGCAAAATTCGAATGCTCGCCATTCATCAAATATTATTTACACCGGGAGGTATAACGGCCCGGTACATTATTATGACAATTTGAAATATCCTATTATTGACCCAGAAAGCATCCAATACAAATATTTCTGCATTGTTATTGATTTGGTGATATGTTTATGAGTAATCTAAGTATTGTACGAGATATAGGGTACATTTTTACATATAATTGCATGAACAACTCATATTTAGATTTTTCAGAAATGTCTGACTAATCAACTAGAGGATCCACCTCGACTGAAAGATGTATTAACCGTGTAAAGCTGACATAAAATTTGGTGTAGATTAAATTAAAAAAAAAAAAAAAAATTAAATTTTTTTAATTTATTTTATTATAATTCTTGCAAATATTACACAAAAAAGATAAAATTTATCCTGGTTGCCAAAATTTTCATTCCTGAAAAAAAAACGATTTAATTTGATCTGTCTTTGGAATCGTTACGTGTTCTAGGGAAAGTTGCTAGTATTATAAAAACCTTCCCAACTTCTTCACTTTTTATTTATTTATTTATTTTATTTTAGTTTTTTTTAAACGACCATAGGGCTTTTACATACATAAAGCAATACATGTTTTGATTAATTATTAGTGAAGAGTTAGAAGGGAATAAAATACAGATAAGTAACAAAAAATATAAAGACACATAATATAGGTTAGATAAAATACGAGCTGACAAAATGTAGGTAATACAGAATATACATAAAGTAAAAATAGATAGCCTGCCAATATCCTCCAAATCAACAATAATAGGTATTAATAAAAATGGACAAAATTTGTATTTACATTAGTTTATGAATTAAGTAGAATTTTTTTGAAATAAATGTTTTTAAATCTTTATTGTTACCTTTTGGTGCCAGATTTCCATCATGTTCTAACATTCAACCGATTTATAAATCGTGGTCTTTTCTCAAACCGTGAAACTTTTGGGGGTGGTTTATTCATGATAATCTAAGAAAACACTCATAATAAAGTTTGTTAAAAAAATCATTTCTAACAACCACAAATAAATATTTCTAATAAAAATTGTCCAGTGTAATCTTAGCTTTATTTTTGTAATGCACGTGTTCGGATAACAAAATGGCCGCCCCCACATTTCAAATCTTAAATAGAACAGCTGACCGAGTGGAAATAAATGATAATTATATGGGTATGTTTATACGAATGCTTTGTAAACAACACAAAAATAAGAAATTCATCTTATTTTTTTATTTGGTAACTGATGAAAGTAACTGATGAAATTAAAAGTTTTTTTTTTATTATTTAATCTATACATATATTATAATTACATGTTATTTTTTTCAATGCCTGTCTCACTAGGGTAAACCTGTGTCGAGTCAGACGTAGAGTTACATAAATTGTATACAAACATGGTTATTTGAATATAAAGGTTAATTACATTTTAGGTTCAATACAATAAAAGGCAGGTAATTGGAAGTGTGAATTAATTCTCTAAAGAGTTTGATCTTCCAAATCACAGGAATATATATAAATATATCACATATTACATACATATATTAAAATGATATTATAGTAAAATGAATTGGAAATGGAATAAATGGATAGAAATATACATTAAAATGATAATTATGTTAGTTTATTTGACGGGATTCTATTGGTTTTATTTTTTTTTTTTTTTATTAGGTCGTACGTAATTGGGTATTTTTGTCTAAGTGCAATTGGTTTTACATATGTTTGCTGTAGTGAGACGTCCTTTACTTGCAAGCCATTTTTTTATTTCGCTTTTGAATTTGGTCATTCTTTCTGTTTGTCTAATCGTAGCTGGTAGTGTATTGTATTAAAGGAAAGTTTCTCGGTTAAACGCGGAGGACGTTTTTTCACCGAGGTCGGAAGTTTTATTGTTTGACTAAGGTTATCCACTCTCTTTATGAAGTCCGAGGACCCAACACTTTCAGGAGAATTGAGTGGATTTCCATTAAACATGAATCGCATCCATCCGAGGAGACGCATCCAATTTATTTTACCTCCAGGAACATTTTTCTCACGAATATATTATTCTGGAAGGGAGAAGGATATGGGACTTATCAAAGGAAATCATTCAATTTCTTAAATTGGCGGTGATGTTAGACTGATTGGTAAAATTCTGGAAAATGTTTTCAGTCTTGGAAGTCTTCTGGGATTAAATTCTGCCAATCAACCATAACTCTTCTGGTCAACCGATGTGTCACATACACAAAAAAATGCTGTTTCAGCAGTAGATTTTAATTTTGATCACCTTTAAATATATTTAACTAGTTGCAGTAATTTTCCTCTCATTTTGAACGTCGATTGTGAAAATTTTTATCAATCTTGGAAAAACTGTAGATTTGTATAAAATAAAAAAACCACGTCGCATGCCGCACACTCTTATTTATTTATTTTGTTTTTATTGAATCAATAAAATACATGATTATACACATTAAAACATTTACATATATGTGTTACATTAGATCACCATACTAGGCGACTGCCTGTTTCATGGTGACCAATGGAATATAGTTATATAGTTGCTTTGTGATGTCTAGTGTAAACATAAAAACTAAATATATAAAGATGTTGAAAATAGGAAAAGTTATAGAAGAAAAATTATAATGGAAATAGAAAATATAAAATAGAAAACAGGAAAACGAAAAAGTATAAAATATAAAAAATAATAAGACATGCTATTAAACATAAAATATGAATTAAATATATACATGTTGAAAATAGGAAAAATTATGATGGAAATAGAAAATTTTAAAGAATAAGACATGCTTATTATGCAGGATTAGATCATACATATAACTCTTTTTCTAGTTGTATATGTGTACGTTAGGGTGGTCCAGGCCCACATAGTAAAAAAAATTTATTCAAATATAGGTGTAGCCACCCCCTTGATTTGTTACACCTACAATTCCTATTATGTGTAAACAATTTCAGCCCCCTATCTTATATACAAAGGGATGCTCATCGAATTAGAAGTTTCTGACAAAAATTCAGAATTTTAAGTAAATCACGTAATTTAATGTTTACTAATATTACTAGTATTTTAATCAAATAAGTATATAAAGCATTTAAATGTGAACAACATTTGGTAATATAGCAATAAATAACATAATATTAATCGCAATCTTTCAAAACTGTGTTTGTTAACTCCTTTTTGGATGTTTCAGTAGAAACGATTTTTCTGTTTTGTTGAACGAAGTGTGAAAAAAACGTGAAGTAAAAATTGCTTTTCTTCCTAAGTCTTAGTAAGTATCGTGTTGTAATCTTCAAATAGTTTAACACCTCTCTTCGTTGTATCATTAACAACACGCAAATTTTTGACGCAGCTTTTGCCTTGAAGATAATCAACATTGTCATACCAAGTCTCAGAGGGTAATTGCAAGAAAGAGTCCTTGATATCAAGAACTAAGAGCGTTTTCAACGTTATTTACGTTGCAAAAGCTTCTAATGTAACCTCCAAGGCAAGCTTAGCAGAATCACCTCACACTGAACGATTACCGCCATCCGTATTTATTATTTTAACAACGGCCTGTTTCTCAGCATCAGACAGCTTGTTAGAAAACAAGGCAAATGCAACTAGTTCATCTGACAAATACCTTAAGTGACGCTCTAAAACACCCCTAGCTGCTATACTGATTTCGGAATCAATGGCTTCGTACAATTTTAAGTCATTTACTAGTGCATGTGCTGCCAGATGCGCTTTGATACAAGCTTTGGTGTAGGTGACCACACCAAAACTAACAAATCTAACAATTGGTTTTTCTTCTCTCTTGATTAGTTTAAATGCTTGTAAATTATTTCGAAAGAGAAAAATCTTCAAAGCATACAGCAATTTTGCCATCCAACGAGCATGATGAATCGAACCTGGAGCGTGCCAATGTATCGTCGCAGGTGGTTTGTTCAAAACAATCATGGTGAGCTCTATTAGCTTTTCGTAATCATCACGAACTTGATTCTCTCCAATAAGAGCGGTTGTAAGACTCTCAAGAGTATTTTCAGCGAATAGTATTTTCAGTATTTTCGTTCTTATCGAGGTCAAGAAAATCGTAGTGCTCCTTCGGTAATGTTTCCCAGATATCGCTGAAGTTTTTGAAATGTGGGATTTGAGGAGAGCTTGATGACCCAAAACACAGAGTAAATATTTTTGAAAGCATTATTTCAAATTCGCGATGACGACAAGCAAGCTACAAAAGATCACGTCCTGTATTTTCTTCTAAAAGAGTGTAAGCTCCCTTTTTGGCACCGGTGTTAGAAGCAGTAGTGTCAAAACTCATAGCCCAGACTTCATTTGTGACATTCCACTGTTGCATTGTGTCAAAAACAGCATCAGATATTTGTTTCCCCGTTCCTGCAGTTATCAAATTCAAAGCGCTTCCATGGGCAAATACAAAAAAGTTTTTCTAGTTCTTTTGTAAACAAATACTATCTTTTTTTTGTGCTTCAGAATTTCTTCCTCTATTTTTCTTCAATAGCAGCCATTTCTTATGAAACTTAATCAGTTTTTCAATGGAGCGATTTTGTTGTCCGGTCAGAATACGAGATTTACTCCATATTCTTAAAGTTTTTGATTAAGTACGTACGCAGAATCGTTCACATTTTTGGATTAATTTAATATGTGGTGATAACGGAGTAAAACATGCCGAAGAGTAGGAAGTTGGTAAAGCCTCATCAATGGCTCAATATCTCGAACCCCGAGTAGAAAAATTTCATCTTTTTTTCGAGTAGATGAACATATTTTATTACACTGATTCACTTCACAGTCTACTAAATAAGTATCAAAACTGTTTAAATTTGTCTATAAAACTCATCAGCAGTTTATTTTAATATTTATTTAATAGTTTAAAACACGAAACTGTCCTGTAACAAAAAGTAAAAATTAAGCAATTTACACAAAAAATTCAAAAACAACACTCGATTGAGCACCCCTTTCTACTTGAGCTATCTCGCTGAAATTTTACTACGTAATTACGATAATAATGAATACATGTAACAAATTCACGAGGTGGCCAAATGAAAAATGCAAAAAAAAAATTTTTGGACCACCTTAGTGTACGTGTATGCATAAGCGCGTAAATGCGCGCATACATTCATACATCTACACACACACACACATATTCATATACATACACGCATACTTATTTATTCACACATATAATATTTTACCGACATTTACAGCTCTATCTGAGTATGAGAAACAGGCTATTATTAACATTGTCACATTCACTCACCAAAAAGTCCGCAAGCACCTTTCTGAAAATGTGACAATTAGTTATTGATTTTATTTCAATTGATTAATTATTAAATATTTTAGGTTCAAGAAAGTTGAATTGTGATTGCGCCATTGAGGTTTTAGTTACTGGAATAATATAGTTGGATTGGTTGGAATGTCTTGTGTCATGGTTTGATTAAATAATATTTTTTTTGTGAATTTAAATTTGCAATAAGAGGTTATATTTTTTACATATAAGGATTTTATATTAAGAACTTTGAAGTCTTTAAATAATATTTATATCTACATATATTATATATACTTAGCTAGTCTGCTTTTTGCTGACCATAATTTCAACGATATCTAGAGTTGCTGGCAAAATAAGATTTTCGGCTATTGTGAACGCCTTCCCTGCTTTAGCGACTCGGTATGCGACATTGTAGCTAGCTAATAATGCTGAATCGTTGACACTGGATACCTAAAAACAAATAAAACAAAATAAAAATTAACAAATGATTGACCATTAAAAAATAATAGCGGGGAAACACACTAAAATTAATTTTAATTAAGTTAAATGGCTACCATCAACAATATATGGAGTCTAGTACAACACTGTTTTATTACCTGAATCATAGTATTTTGCTGCTGGTTAACAGCTTTCAACTTTCGTTTAAAGAAATCCAACGGCTTATCAGATTCTTTTTGATGTTTGGTTGTGAGATGCATAGACTTTGACGGTTTCATACTCTCACGTGAAGAATATCGCCTCAAATTACAAATTGAGGTTTATTATTTATGACTGTAAACCCGTATTTCAAGTAATTGTCGTCTTAATGTCTATTTTTTCGGTCAAGTCAAAGATGCACGCAGACTCCCTAACTTACCTCGTACTTACGTTCAAAGCTCTCGCGGTTTCCTTGTAGAGTGTAGGCCATAAAATGAATATAGGTACCAAAATAGAGAAAATAATTAACGTATTTAAATTACTAACTTTTTGTCTGTATCTATGGCCAAAGGGGGTCGCCAGAATTATTCAACCCACTGAACCACTGACCGGTCAGTGGTTCAGTGGGCATCGCGTTTAAGTCCCACCCAGGCGTTCCGTGTTCGATTCCTCGGCTGGCTAAGTCCTCCATCACAACACAAGCAACATCTTCCGCTTAGTGTGGTGGTAGTAGGAGATTTTCAAATGTTGTTGGGTTATTCGTAACCTGGGAATGTATGTCTTTCTTTTTTTTTTAAAAAAAAGGGGGTTGCGTATTGAAAAAGATTGAAAAACACTGTTTTAGCGTATGGTGTCGTCTTGGGTAGCCATAATTTGATCAGGGACTGCTGCATGACTTAAAATGGCAAATAGCGTAAAGGAGTTTCGTTGATAATGCCATAACTTGATCAGGGACTGCTGCATGACTTAAAATGGCAAATAGCGTAGAGGAGTTTCGTTGATAATGCCATAATTTGATCAGGGACTGCTGCATGACTTAAAATGGCAAATAGCGTAAAGGAGTTTCGTTGATAATGCCATAATTTGATCAGGGACTGCTGCATGACTTAAAATGGCAAATAGCGTAAAGGAGTTTCGTTGATAATGCCATAATTTGATCAGGGACTGCTGCATGACTTAAAATGGCAAATAACGTAAAGGAGTTTCGTTGATAATGCCATAATTTGATCAGGGACTGTTGCAGGACTTAAAATGGCAAATAACGTAAAGAAGTTTCGTTGATAATGTCGTTGCAAACTACATTGGTTTATAATAATTAAATCTCGAAAACAACTCGCAAAGGTCAAATGAATATTATTTACCATCAAAGATGCTTTTATAATAAACATATGAGCACATCCCATGGTGTGTGCGCTATGAACATCATCCGTGCCATTAATACTGAAGTCCGTAGAACGAAAACTAACAGAGTGGGTAGTAGAGTAACAAATTATTATTATCATTATTATCTCCTGTCGACTCCATTAATGAAATTATACATACAAAATTAATTGTGTCGTCAGTTGGAAACGTGAAAAACACGCCAACGCAAATAAAGCTTTTAAGAGGAATATAAACGCAAAACAAATTTGACTTCTTACCCTTTTAGAAATCCGCGTGTATTTGGTATTCTGCAAGTGGAAAGTGGCGCCAAAGTTGTTTTTATTTTTTTTATGAAAATTTTACAAGAATGAAAAAAAGTTAGTCAATGGATCGAGTCAAAAATAATCTTAGCCATAAAGGGGTATTTAAAAAAAAGATTTTTTATATAACTACATATTTACCTAATGAAATAACAAATTATTTAGTATTTTGGGCTTTTTTTGTAACGTAATTAATAACTTTATTTTAATTTCATTAAAATTAAAAGGTAGAGCTTCAATGTATCCATAACATATTTTTTCATGTTTATAATGTAAAGCAATTCGTAGTAAAGATAAATCTAAATAGTGATTTGGCGTATAACTTCATCTAAAATGCTTTTTAAATGATTCAAGAGAAATGTCGTGGGGGTTTGAGTTTTTTTTTCAACCTTTAACCTTTCGAATCGTGTTAAAAAAATTATATTATTTTCTGGCTACAAATGGTATAGATTGAATTCCGAACCATGATTTTTTTAATATGACACCTGTGTGTGTCGTGCACAAATTGCTGAACTATATCGCCATTCGGTTGGGCATCGTTGTGAATCGGGTCAAGGGAGGAATGTCGGATGCGGTGAGTAAAATGGGTTTCATGTCATTATGAGATAACAAGATCTCACATTTTTACGAAGACATTAATATTATTTGATAAAATCCTTCTCATATCTGTATACTGATACTATAATATCACACTATCAATCCTTATCACCTATCCTCAAACGTGAGATCAATAAAATTAAATTTAGTGAATTTTCGGTGTTATTAAGCACAAAAAAATAATGTTCTATGACATTAAAGTAATATGTGAGAAATTAAATGTATATTTGGTCAAATAAATAGAGAAATGACTGGTACTAGCAGGCATTTCTCATCCGATTGTACCCGGGAAAAGTAATACGTCGTTTAATTGACTATGTATATTTCTACTGCTCCTACGAAGCTCTTGCTGCATTTAAAAGCTGGACCCTACCTTAATAATTCAGGGATTAAGATGTCCATGTGTGCCAGGGCCCTTTTGAATTTATAGTATTTGTACGGGATCCACTCACTTGTCCCATTCAGTAGGGATATGTAAATGCGATGCGATAAGAGGTCCAGATTTAATGAAGGTAGAAAAACAGTAACGGTAGATCGCTTCTAAAAATAACTTACAATTTGTTTACACCGCTGACATTTGCCTCAAGAAAACCTTTTTTTTGTAATACAATAATGGATTAACCCAAGGACTAAAGTGAAATCACAAATAAATCCCTAAGCCCCATTACGAACGATTAAGCACGGTTTATCTCGTACGTGGAAATAAAGAGGATGCTTCTATTAACGTTATGTGATAAAAACAATGATTATTTTATTATCACATTTTATTCGTTCTATCCTATATTATATCATACCGGCTGCGCCACTGTTAATCTTTAGAATGATTATAGTTATTTGTAATAATGGTACACGGTGTATTATAAAGTTGGTTTATTGGAACTACGAGTATTTACAGTATATTGAGTCTAAACTGCTAGCTGGGAACAATGAGGAGGGAGGGCGTTAATGATCAGTTCAAGGCTTATATAGACACTCTGTCTCTCTTCATCTTCCGTCTCTGTCAACTACTACGGAAGTCAAGGTGAATCCTATCTCACAATTTGCAATAAAGCGATTTATGTTAAATAATTGGAAAAGCAGCCGGGTGAATATAAAAAAAAGGTTCGGGGTTCATATTCAATCTCTCGGCTAATTATTAAAAATTAATACATAACCAAGTGATTTACCATGATATAACTAGGTGAACTCCCGGGCATTTCCTGGGATTTACGCAAAGGTTTTTCGAAATCGGATGTACAGTAATTTTCCTCTTGTTTTGAACGTTAAATAATCACTCTTCCACGCCACATAATCGTAAATAATAAACATTATTGAAAAAACACCTCCAAAACAGAAAAAAAAGAGAGAAAAAATGGCCACCGCCTGAACAGCTAGCTAGAATCCAATAAAAAATAAAACCAGATTTACCAGAAATAGGAAAACGAAAATCGACAACTTTTATGATATTTATATTATTAAAAGGAATAAATTCTAAAATATGTATTCAATTAAACACACGTTAAATAATTATAATATTTTGTTAATTTCAGCTGAACAGGCGGTGTGTGCAATACTCCGCCTGCCATATAAAAGTTTACAACTAAACAAAATACATAATGAGAAATTCAATATAAAAAATAAAAATGGTGAACGTGATTATGGTGGCTTGAAGAAAATTCTCCTTCTATGGTGTAGGGGCGCTCCTTACCACAGGCGTCGCCTGGACAAAAGTGTTTTCAGATCTCCGATAGGGCTGACTCGCCCCAGCTACTCTGTAAGAAAAAACTACTTTGTAAAACCAATTAAAATTTATCAGTAGCAGTAGAAAACTAACGCACGATATAAAGAACAAGCTACAATTAGAAACTTCTTATTTGTTTGGTAATTAAATATGTACATAGAAAGTTGTCGCCAAGTATCCAATCAAGGACAGTTCTGGGAACACGCATTAATCTACCCCTATCCCTTGCAGGGCTTCACTCCGCCTACATATGTCGATCATTGCTGCCTGCTACCTCATTGCCTTACTGCCTCCCGGTGCTTCTACTTTGAGATAATTCTTAACAATATTCCAAGAAATGCTTGAGTTTACAGGAAACGGCCCTTCAGTCTAATCTATGGATCCTGGCTAATGCCTCTCTCGCAAATTGCTACTAGGAATACGCTGTAATGGTCCGTTATTGGGAAACGACTTCTTCGAAAGTTTAGATGCTAACGCACCGCAAAGTACTGGATGTTGATATTACATAAATTTTAATACTCATTTCACAAATTGCTTGAAAAATGTGTTAGTTTTTCGAAAACAAATGAATTTCAGAATTTCGATATAATCATCGATTAAAAACCAGTTTTCTATTTTTTATTTTATATTGTTAATATACTCGTACGTAAAATCGCTGATGAACTGTATTTTGTCATGGTTAAACCTACGTATTTTTATTAGCTATTGTAACTCCGGGTTTGTCCCTGAGTTAAAAACTCCGGGGTCCAAAAACACTTTGAACTTTATTCTTGATAAATAACAATGTGCTCTGATATTTTATTTAGCAGGCAATAGGAATTTTGTGGACCCCGACCTTGAGGTTGCAACAGTATTTGTAAAAGTCTCGATCCTTGTATTATCTACTTGCACCTATGGGTAACCACTTTTACTAATATCTATGTAGGGTAGCTATGTGCCATGTACGGGTAAGCTCTTAAACTAATAACTAATATATTAAATTAGCAAAAAAGGGATAATAAGCGTATTTTCGTTGGTCGTTGTTATATATTTGAAAGGTTTGATTTTTTTTTAGTTTATTAATTTGTTCGAACTAATCGAAAGCTGACTCCTTAAGTCGAAAAACAAATTGAAAATGCTGTACGCAAGCAATTCATTTGTGTGATTAGGTATTGCGTTTGACTCAACTTCCGCTGCCATAACAACAGTAGGTATTGCAAAAAAATTCTGAAATATTTTCATAAAATATTATTTGGTTAGTTTGTGTTATTTCACAATTGTTAATTTAATGTGTATTTGCGGGAAATTCCAGAGTAGTTACCCCAATTGAGATGCCATAGTCCCTCTAGCTTCACATGGTTGGGCGCAGTTTGTACATTTTGCGGTAGGTACACCAAAAAAAAAGTTTTTACTAAGTCTTTTGAAATTTCCAGTTTGCCTAGTCCAGTGCTTATTGGCGGCAGTTACTAACAATGAACATCAATAACCCCATTCCACTCCAGTCTTTCCACGTGAAATGATTCTATTATATGATTTTACGTATAGTATTTGTGACTGTTTGTGTGGAATTCCGCTCGTGTGAAGTCTGGAAATTGGACAACAAATTACAAAATATAATACTCTTGCACATGTGAGATTTGCAACTGTACGCCATACACGTGTAGGATGCAGATGCTAGAACTCGAGGGAATATGAGAAAGCCGTAATTACTGTCCACAGTATATTTATTTATGTATTTTGATTTACGTCTATACAGGCCTTTACAAACACAAGACATACCATAAGTAAAATACATATGTGGTAAGTGTACCACAAGTCGCCGCACTTTTATCAGACGCAGATTTTGGAAATTACACCACATTTCAATTTAATTACTTCAAGAAACATCTATGTAATAATGTTTGGATAAATGATAAAAGATGCATTAAAATTCAATTTTTATTCAGAGTTCAAAATTTCCCCTATAAAACGTTTCCATTGCCGCAATTTTTTTTTTGTATGAACTTGTGAAGTTTTGTTTCAATCTAATTACGCATAAATTACTTAGTTTACCCAAACTAAGAACCTAATAACCTATTTTGGGCACGTTGACCACCGTAAAAGGGACCAGAGTGGTCCAGAATACGGAAGTATGAAAGTGATTGAGGAAGTCTTCGAAAGCGACCCGGGTGATAATGATTCAAACGGTGAATCAGGTATGAACGACGACGAAGTGAATGTTAACAAAATCAGTAAGGATGAAATAAAAAAAAATCGATTCAATGTATGGAGAAAGGTTTCGACAATATTGCTGCCGAATACTTTAAAGGAGAATTTATATATGATATAACCATATTAGTCTCACATGGTTGTGCAAACTTTTTAACAAGTGTTTAGAGGTTAGTTTTTGTGTTACTTTTTAAAATATTTATTTCTTGAAGTATGTCGTGAATGGAGTAATGTTTTTTCTGTTGATTTAAACGTTTCACAAGACATGAAAAATATAATAAAACTGAACAATGCGACGAATTACCGGTTCATTAAATATTTAATATTCTTCAAGTGCTCCTGAAAACTTCCCTCTCTTTCTAACGGTCTGCGGTTTAATCTCTATGCCAGGAAGAAAGGAACGTTTAAGGCAGCCTCTTTGCTCCTCGAATCCGTGCACACCTCTTAGCCAGCAATTATAACACTCCTCCAGTCGCACTTCTCTTTAACAAAAAGAGGATGATTTCATTTCCTCTTCGGGCTGCAACTCAAGATTTAAAAAAAAAAAAACTCTAGTGAGAGTTGTCGTACACGATGAATTCGTACAGGGTGTATACAAAGTGAATAACAAAAAAAAATGAATAATTTATAAGCAGGATATACGTATTCGTTGATTTCTGAAAAAAGTTTTTTTATTTTACTTTTTTTATAGAGAAACCTCACAAGAGTCCCAACTGCTCCCTTCTGGAGCCAGTGAGACTATGGCATCCCCAATTGGAGTATGTTGTGAGGCTGAAGGTAAGTGGGGAAGGGAAGGAGATGGGGAAGAGGAACGTGGGAAAGTACCTGGCTGTTCCGATCTAGTCACTAAACACGGCTAAAGCCATTATTAAGCAACGTTTCAATTCTGAATAGTGGTCTTACACCAGGGCGATACTGAGAGTATCTTCCACTCTGGAACGTGCCGCAAATATAGTACATATAATTTTTATTAATTAATTGTGAAATAACACAAATTAATCAAATAAAATTTATTTGCGCACGCCGGGTACGAACCCGCGACCTTCCGAATGGGAGTCAAGTGTCTAACCACTCGACCACGGACGGTCGTCAATTGATTGTTGATGAACCTAAAAACTATACTTTAACATTAAATAACAATAAAACTCCATCCAAGATTATCTAGCGTGTTCCTAAGCCAATTTGCCACCCTGAATTAAAATTAATCCAGATTCTTATATTTTTCTATTTATTTCACGAAATGTTGCTTGCAAATGCAATATTCATTTTTATTGACCAAATTCAAAAAGTCAGGCACTTTCGATCTTCCTCTTTATCATATCCTTCCCTACACACTTACTTCAGCCTTAAAACATACCCAATTGGGAAACTGTGGTTCAGAACTACGCGGAAATCATATAAAAAATTAACAAAAATGACTTATTACAACAAGTGTTGTTGATTGAAATTTGTAAGACGTAGTACGTAAAAGTAATGGCGGATAATGTAACATGATATGAATAGACAAATAAGAAAAGAGACAATATAGAATATTTCAGTTTGGATATTGCACCACACACCCAGTTCTGCTGGAATACAATCTTAAATAAATATGTAGGTATAGAATAGACACTTTGACGACATTTACAAAGAGCATCCCTTACGGGAAAAGTTCGAATACTTTTATGGCTAAACAATGACCTACTTAAATTCTCAAACGAACATTTATCGAAAGCTGACAACAAAGAGAAGCCTACCTCCCCATTCTATACCCGTACAGGCTGTATAAGTATAATCAGAATCGCGGTACATTACTATCTGCTGCATTGTGAACGGAAACAAAGGTATACACGGACTTGGGAAGGAATGGATCGAAATGGACTGAAATGTTGAAGTCACATCAACTCTACTACAACATCAACTGTACTACAGCGTCAACATTACTACAACATCCATTATACTACAACGTCAATTGTGCTACAACAATAACTGTACTACAACCTCAACTGTACTACAACCTCAACTGTACTACAATATCAACTGTACTACAACATCTAATGTACTACAATATCAACTGTAGTACAACATCCACAGTACTAGAACATCAACTGTGCTGCAACAATAACTCTACTACAATGTCGACTGTAAACATCCACTGTACTACAATATCAACTGTGTTACAACAAAAAACTGTACTAAAACATCAACTGTACTTCAATATCAACTGTACTACAACATCCACTGAACTACAACATCAACTGTGCTGCAACAATAACTGTACTACAACCTCAACTGTACTACAATATCAACTATACTACAACATCCACTGAACTACGACATGAACTGTGCTGCAACAATAACTGTACTACAACCTCAACTGTACTACAATATCAACTGTACTACAACATCCACTCTACTAAAACATCAATTTTACTAAACGTCCCTGGAAGAACTAGCACTGAAAAAATCTTGAACAATCGTAACATCACGTCAATTAAATAGCTTTATTCTAAAACAATACTCTTTTCATTAATTAATATAAAACACTAGAGATAGCGGTAATTTAATTCGTTAAGGAAAAAGTGCTTTCTTCTAGTTATGCTTCCAAACATTCACTTAGTTATGCTTCATACGATCTGGCCTGCCACGCAGGTGGTGGGCAAACGTATCCGCCACCGAGACTGGACAAACCTCACCATGTGAACACGGACACCCCTCTAAGTCACCGCACATAGCGAACCACTCAGGGTGACCAACCAGATTGCTATCTTTCTGCTTAGGTTTCTACTGGAGCACTTTTAATGTTCACACATTGTCCTTAACACGAGTAATTTGCATGGTAGGTATATGAATACAAAAGATCGACACACTTAGCTTTCCAGTCGGTTGCATCGCCGCTGTAAATAAGGGAGTAACCAATGTAAAACAAATCCCTTAGTGTTATTGGGACCAATTTGAAGGTTTTATGGAAATGCGTCAATTTACTCATTCGAAATAATCAATCACTACTTAATTAAATTAATGATTTCTTTTTATGGGCATTTTTTTGCGTTTAACATTCAAAACAATTGGAGTAATTCTTTCGTCGCGCGTTGTCACTTTTCATAATATGGTTTTGTTTTTCTTTTATATCACATAACGATAATTAAAATATCTTTGAAACAAATAAAATCGCTTTAATATCGTGGTTTCAAAACCGTTAATGAAAAGGGGGGTCAAAAAGTCTTGTTATAATTTTTTGAAAATTGATATCCTCAAACTTGGCAAATGTGCTCCATGGTAATCTCAACTCCATGGAAGAACCTTACAATTTCAGAGATACGGGATTACAAAACAATTGTTTCCTTTAACCTGACAAATCGATTGACTTTTGTTCCTTTATAGCTATCAACGCAGGTTGAAAAGGTGCCAGTATTGATTTAAAAAAACTCTTATTTTTAACTATGTAGACACTGATTGAAGAAAGAACACTTATACAAATGAGTTCTTATAAACTACGAAACTTCTTGGAAACAACGTAATATCCTTTACGTAATAAGGTTGCATTATCAAGGCTTCAGATTGCATTTCTATGACGCACAAGATAGGCTTAAGTGGCATTGAGTAAGTTGTTGAAAAATCTGTTCTTACGTAAAACGATTGTTATCTTTCGTTCTCTTTTGCATTTTATCATATCCTTCAAAATTGCATCCCGTTAGTTCTTACATACATACACAATTACATAAAATCCCTACCTTATACCGTTCTCCATCTATTCAAATAACGGCTCACACAAAATAGATATCACTATTTTATTTTTGTAAATATTATAATACAGGTATTTTATTATTGACGTGAGCTAAATACAAGCTAACTGTCACATTGAGCTCGACTTGATAATGATTGAGTCAGTTGTTAAAAATCGTCTATCATAAAGTCAAGATTTTACTATTGAATTCTGTAAAACAAACTTGTAATGTTTTAGGATTCACTCAATACAAAGGAGACTTTTTAAATATTACTATTTGTTTTTATCGTACAAGTATAAAGTTTTATTGACACGAAATAATACAACCCAAAGGAATTTTAATTTCCCCTTAACGGAACTGATATGTGTTTCTTTCTAGGTAGTTTGATGCAGAAGAGAGCAATAATTAGTTTTGCAAACAATATATTAATTTCAATTTCGTTGGAGGGTGGTAGGAGGAGCCTGCCATCTATCTTAATAATGCCAAACTATTATTCAAAATCTTATGTTAAATTCTGACCTAGATTCAATTTCTGACAAAACTTATTTCGCTAAACCTCACTCAAAGCAACAATGACCGATAAAATACTTATCATTGACAATCCAGTGTGAGTCAAAAATATTCTGATTCTACATTTGATAACCTTTTATTTTACTCTCTAACCCCCTGAAAACCTGAAATTATGTTTGCAATGGCGATTTTATTGTCAACCCCATAAACAAGCTTTTAAAGCTTTACGCGAGTTTCAAACAGAATAACATTATTTTCGCTTTAATTATCGGATAGATTATAGTATTATGATCGAGCATTGCGTATTCACTGTATTCAGCTTGTTAATTAGGTGATATACTGGCAATCGATGCTTGCTGCTATGTTTTAGGTAATTTAGACCACAGGTTCCCAACTAATAGGTCACGATTGCAAATGGAGAAGCGGAGGATTTTCTGTGAGGCTACCGCCCGAAATCGTAAAATATTTTCTAGTCATAATATTTTTAATCACTATAAATTCTTGCATTATATTTTTTAAAACAATGATATCTCATTTCTTGTAGACTATCTATGTATATAATATCAGCAGTATTCAAAAGTTTCCATGCCCGCCTTTCGATTTTACTCCCATTCATTTCTTCACATCTCCATGAGAGTGGATTTGAAATCCAAAATAAGAAACAAATTGGTTGTCGATAATAACATAAGGTTGGCATCAGCCACAACCTAATGGCGAATTTCGAAGGTTGAGCATCGCATAAAATATGTTAAAATATAAATTATTAAGTTACATTATAAATAAATATATATAAAAGTTAAATTACGTCAAAAATATCTATTTACAACGTGTTTTTTTACACTTACGAATTAACATAATTAAAATACATTACGACACAAAAATAAACCAATTAATCCCCAGCACTAGAAAAAATTCTGATCACCTCCCTTTTGGGTCTCTGTCACTTAGTTTTATGCAAAATGGGGTCGCGACCCGAAAGAATTTGAGAACCTCTTATTTAGACAATGTGATTCCGTCTCTGAGTATATCCCCCTGGATATGAAACATATTTCTAGAATTCGGGAAATGTCGTGGCTTCTCTTGAGACACCATTGAAAAACATACTTGGTCCGAATTTAACCTAGCTTTATTATTTTATTATTATCGAAGAAAGCAAACACCTTGTGGCTTGACATTATACCAAATGAAACAAATAACTTAGTATTAAACCACTTTATATTTATTATTATATTTGTCAAAAGGACATTGTTATTGGACAAATATAAAGTGGTTTAATACTAAGTTATTTGTTTCATTTGGTTTATTATTTTATCCAGTTCATCCAGGTTTCAATGTAGTCCTCTACAAAAGTTGTCACGTGATTTCAAACTATGCAATGTCAGTGGTTTATATCTGAATGAATCACTCTGGATGGATGCACGAATGCACTTTTTACGACAGTACAACACTTTAATTGCTTTACGTTATATCTTCTATGGCAATTCATTACCGTGAAAATCATATTTTTACATTTTATAGGAGAGACAAAAACAGACGGCAATATAATAAAATATCAGGATAAAACAAATGCAATAATTTGAAATGTGAGTTGAAACGTTCGTCGTAGGATAATAATAATAATACTAAACATTTGCATAGCGCACTTTTGAGATATTTCACTTCAAGTGCGCTTAACTATAATAAAATTAAAAAAATAATTGTACAGTCCTCCTTACGAGTCCTTACAAAGTATTTAAAAGTAATTTTAAATAAAGAATCTACACTATATGAGTATACAAGGCAAAAACAAGAGAACAAAATGAACACTAATAGTGCTGTTATAGCACAGGACGATATAAGTAGAAAGTAACGGTGCTATTATAGCACAGGACAAAACAAGAACATTTAAACTAAAGTATAGTATAAAACAGGTAAACCCTTGTATTGAACAAGTCGTCTATGGATTAGAACTACTACCTGGAGTGCTAGCACAATGAAATCGATAACTTTACAATATCGAATAGACAGAGGCAACTACCGATAATATTATAACGACTGACATTGGGTAGACAAAGGTTTGGTAAAACACGCTAGCAACACTGGAAAGATTTTCTATGTTGTCTATGTACATAAAACGTCAAACATATTGTGTCAAATTATTTTATTCAAACCTTAGCGGTTAGTATACATCAGTATACATTAACAACAAAATGAAAATCATCAAATTTCAGTTTTGATATATTTTAAAGATCGATTTAGGTGCATGAAACACAGAATATTTGAAGTGAGCATCATAATAAATAACATTAATATTACATTTCTGACAATCGGCTAGCACGAACGGGCAATAGGCAACGAACGATTCTCCAACTGTTTTCACATTTATTGGAGTTTTTTTTATTTACAAAAGATTTGAAATTATTTTTTTTTTCTCATGGAATTTCGTTGAGATGGACAAATACGCAACGGCAGGTTATATTCACCACAAATATATTTTATCATTTTTCTTGTTTTTTGTTAGAGCAAACATTACAGCTTTTTGTTTTTTATCCGTTGCGGGTATAGGTCACGGCATATGTTTAGCCAGCATTTTGGCAGATAACCGTAATGGAACATCTTGTGACGCACGTGGACCAACTTCAGGGTGCGACGTAATATGATATTTTTCTAATAATTGTCTTACAACATATACTTAATTGATAATCAGGAAAACTAATATCTTTTGAACCAACGGTTTTGGGCATTATGTATGAATTCGGTAAATATTAATATGTAGGATGAAAGAAAACTTTTTTGTAACACTTAATTGATTTTCGTAGGGCATTTACACTAGTTATATCCGCTTCATCTCTTAAGCCCATATTTTTGTTATAATCTTCGATACAATTTGGATTTGAAATTATTTCTCCTCTTCTAAAATTTATTTTTGTTAAGCGTTGTTAAAATACGCATTTATCCTTTGTCGTGCCATTTTAATACTATCAGTGAACCAAAATAATGTGAGGCAATTTACCCCTTCTTCGATTTATTGAATTTTGATATGTGTTAACGGTTTTTTCGAACTGTTCCACATACGTAGGTTTGGTGGTCATGCAGAAATTTAAATGATATTGTATTAGTGTACCAATTATCTACATACAATTTGTGGCCTTTACCTACGTAGTCTTTTAACAGGGTGGTGACAATAGCTCCGGAAGCCCCAAGACATTGTTCGTCAGTAACATCCGTCACTTCACCACAATAAATAATTACATCTAAAATATATCCGTCTGCACGTTGCACAAAACAAATATTTTTATTCCAAATCGTTGGCGTTTGGATGGAATATACTCCTTAAACTTAAGACATCCTTTGAACTCTATAATGCTCTCGTCAAGCATAGATTTTCATACGGCACCACTGAGTCCTTAAAAATTTATCCAGTGTAATTGACAAGAACACGAAATTCATTTAATTTTTCTCCAGCAATTTGAGTAGCAGGATCTGACACATGCATACAAAACTAAATGTAAAAATAGAAGAGCAACTTTCAATTCAGGTATAAAAACACAAATCCACATTTCAAAAACATTAAAATAAACTTTTAGAACCACTCCACTTACAATGAGCTAACGCGTCATTTCTACAGACTCGACCAAAGTGGACTCGACAATAAAAGCGCGGGATTTTGAAACAAAATGGGCGAAGAAAAATGCACTCCTTTTTTGGATGCTGCTTTGAGTAGTGTTAACAATATAAATAATCAACTTTTTTGGGTGATCTCGCTAATAAATAGTTCATAATATTTTACGAAGTAATATTTAGCCCCATATACAGTTAGATCTTTGAAATATCATCCTTCAAACATTTACACCCGTGATTTGCATCTTCCGTTGTATTATACCGTTCCGACGGTTTATATCGAATGTCCTAGCAAGCTTTCACCGTTGCTAAAGAAACCGATATCGGAAGGAAAAAAATACTAAGTCGGTATAAGATGGCAACACTGGCACCTTTTTGATGAATTTACGTTACTAAATTTCAAATGAGCTATTTAAAAATTAAAAAATACTAATAAATTGACTTTTTGCGATTAAACGGGAGTTAAATAGTTGATACGATCCAAAGACATATTTTATCAAAGTTCGTATCTCGAAGCAAAATGAATAAATTGATCTCGTCTTAAATGAGTGCATGTAAGTTTATGGATCGCATATACGATTTCTTTAAATACTAGGAGGTTTTTAGGTTAACCTCCATTAATTAATAAGTCAGTTAACTTGCATAACGAACGACATTATTTAAATAAAACTGCATATTGATATCTTATCTGACACTACGGAAGCCGCGCTAAAATCAGTGACCTTTATCTACCGACTAACGGAATAATCTTTTCACTGTGCTCGCAATTATTGCTAACTGACCATAGACAACGAATTTAATGAATTTCATATCTATACTTGGGTTTTATCGATGGACCATGCTAGGGTCACAGCCAAGATCGCATACGATTTGGCGAGCTTTTGTCAATCGTCGGTTGGATTATGTCTTATCAATAGGTGACTGTGCTAGCACATATTGATAAGTGACCAAAGATGACGGATTTTGTCAATGTAGTATAGATATAGGGTTATATCGATGGACCATGCTAGCACCCCTGGTTCATAAATCTTCCAACATATCTTTATATGTATTATCCCATGTCATGAACGAAAGCCTACTGCATATTCATAAGGCTCTGCTTACCCGGAAAAGCTTCCAGTCAGTTTAGTGGCAAATATACTACACATCAGAAATAAGCAGAAGTTAATAGTACAAACAGCATCCAGAAGGCGGGTTCCCAATTCATCTATTCTATGATCTGTTTCATAGCGTCTACAAAATAGATCAGCAAAAACAGGCTTTATATACGATAAAAAGAGGAGCCTAATGATTAATTGATCTCAACTTTAGATATATTCTATCTTAACCACTCGAACGCTTTTTGCCACATTATGGCACTATTTCCAAAACCATGGATTGCTTTGTTGCCAAAATGTGGCAAATTTAAAATTATTTTTTTATTAAAACGACTATATAATAATTGTACATTCAAAATATAACAAAATAAATAATAAGATTTAATTATATATTTTTTATAAATCCTACAAATATGTGATAATAGACAAAATATAGGGGAATTCATTAGCTACATAGAACTATAATCAGTTTGTATGTCTCCATATTCAAATTCAGATGTATGATTTTTTTAATGTGGGCGGAAAAATTTCCTTTAGCAATCTGAGAAAAAATATTTAAATTGCTCTGTCGCTCCAGTGGTTAAATAATAATCGACCGGCAATAGAACCGCGTGCGCCTGTGTGTATACTAGCACCAGTACAGTTATGTCCAATAAAAAAGGGTATGAATACATTTAATATTTAATAATATTTTTGAACCATTATCGAAAGGTTGAATGCCTCTGAAATGTTAAATCAACTGTAAACGAGAACAGAGATTTTCTGTTAAATAAAAACTGAAAATATGGATCTCGGAGTTGACCGCCGATGACACTAAAAACGAAAATTGAAAATATTTGTTCAACATTCAGCGTAGAATAAAATAAAATAAACAAATCGATTACTTCTATACCTTTTCTTTCGATGATTTTCGGCGTCTTCTTGAGCTTCGTTGATACAACTGAATTAATATAGAGTATGTGCGACCATTCAGATCCATTTTTGACCGGTCAGTGGTTGAGTGGGCATAGCGTTTGGGTCCCACCCAGGCGTTCCGTGTTCGATTCCTCGGCTGGCTAAGTCCTCCATCACAACACAAGCAACATCTTCCGCTTAGTGTGGTGGTAGTAGGAGATTTTCAAATGTTGTTGGGTTATTCGTAACCCGGGAATGTTTGTCTTTCTTTTAAAAAAAAAAAAAAATCCTTTCTATCACAGAAAGGTTCTCCCTATGATATGGTTCGTGGAATAGATACGGTGCAAGAGATGACGTTTAGCCTGTGTTTGTAAGTGCTTCGAAGCCACGAAGGGAGATTAGAACAGTTTGGTTTTGAGATAGCGAGGAGGAGTTACTGTTGCATAATATCATGGAAAATACACTGTTGGCGTATTATGGGTTAATCCGCCTTTGTTAGTCGCAACAGCATACTAAAGCCCGATGATTACATGGAGCAAGATTAACTTAATACGTTATGTGCAATATGATGCATTCATTTGTACTTTCCACTATTAGTAGTTAAAAATTAATATGGTTTTTAATGTTGAATAAATGCGTTTTCCAAATAAAAAAATGCCTAGATTTTTTTATTATTGAGATAGTTTTCCGTTACAACCTAAATTAGAGGGTAAATTTTCTCAATGTGACAACTGGTTGTGGCTGGTTAAGGGAGACCTTTTGATCTCTCCAGCCGGACCTTCTCGACCCATCGCCTTGCACCGCAGTGGGAGGGATGGCTTCACACGTCCTTCACTCCTGGACATATTTATCCCCAGATTTCTACCCACCCCTCAAACCTTTTTCCTTCCCAAGACTTCCTCTCCTTCCTTTCCCTTCAAAAACCCTCCACACAGCATCTTCAAAGATGACATAGGCCCTGAGGGAATTTTTCCCTCAGGGCCTCCTGTGTGGAGTTAATGTAAAAAAAAAAAAAACTAATTTTTACGAGTACGTGTGTTTTGTAGTGACCAATTGAAACTAGATTTACAGCCGAAACCGACACAGGAGCTAAATTAAATAAAAAGCTTTTTCATGTAAGTTATTTATTTTTATTGTTAAACTTGAAAAAATACTAATATAAAAAAAAGTTTTACTTTCAGCGCTTTTTTCAAAAGTTCTTCAACGTAACTTCAAAGTAATAATAAACGAATCAAACTATTCAGTTTAGTTTTTAATAATCTCTACGTTGGACAATAGCCATAAATTAACTAATTAATATTTTACTTTCACAACATAAGTCACTAACTAGTTCTTTAAATAATATTTTTTTTACAATAATTGGTAAATAGATTCTATGCGATAAAGCTATTTTTTACGCTCTTTTTACATGCAGTAATGTGGCAATTTTTTTTTATTCACCAGATTTACAGGAACGGGTTTAGTTTTTCCCATAGGAAAAACTAAACCCTTTCATACACTTTTCCATATAAATGATCATCTAGTAAATCCACGTTATGCAAGTGCATTATATAAGTATAATTAATACAAAACAATACAAGAACAACACGTTAATCTACCAAACTATTAAATGGGAATATAATTCACCGTCTCCAGATATTTTCATATCAGAGGGTTCGGCTCTGTGGAATTCCTAATTTGACCGATAAATCCTACTGATCCCTCAATATAAATATTTAAAAAATCTTTCGTAATTCTACATGTATTTAAAATGACTGATTTTTGCATTTTTATATACAAATTCTTTGACAAATCTAATACGCCTAAATTTTTAATAAGAGAGCTAGGTATAATGCCAGTAGCCGAAATAACAAAAGGTAATATTTTTATAGTCTGAGAATGCCAAATTCTTTTAATTTCATTTCCTAAATCTGTATACTTTCTTATTTTTTCAGAAACAGATTTTTGAATATTACAGGAATTTGGAATAGCTACATCAATAATATAAGTTATTTTTTTAATTTTGTCATGTAAAACTATATCAGGTCTATTATGACCAATTGGTCTGTCTGTTAGTATAGTTTTATCATAGTAAATTTTAAAGAAATTATTTTCTAAAAATGAATTTGGTTCATATTCATAATATGGTACTATATTATGACAGTCAATCAAATTATGTTTAATTACCAAACTTTGGTGAATTATTTTTAAAACCTGATTGTGCCTAAATGTATACTCAGACGGCGCTAATATAGAACATCCTGATATAATGTGTTCTATAGTTTCCGGAAAAGCCATACATTTTCTACATAATTCATCAATTTGATTTGGATCTTTGATTATATGCTTCCTATAATTTTTGGTATTAATTACTCTATCTTGAATAGCAAGCATAAAACCTTCTATTTCTGCGCTCAACTCTCCAATACTCAACCATTTGTTTGACGAAAGTTTGTCAACATACGTTTGGTTGAGATAATTGAAGTGTTTTGCGTGAATAATTTTATTTGACCAGGAATCTAATAATTCCTGGTTGGTATTTATAAAAATGTTGGCATTCTCGTCGTATAAATTTAAAGGTGAAATATTTCTGTCTGCCTTGCAAATTATTTTATGCAGCTCTGAGCTATTAGCTTTTCTATGAAAAAAATTTCTTAACATTTCTACCTGATTTTGTTTTAAAGAAGTTATTTTGACTATACCTCTACCTCCTAAATTTCTAGGTAAATGAATTCGTTCTATAGCTGAATTTGGATGATGACAATTAAACTTTGTTAACGTAGTTCTAATTAATCGTTCTAAGCTATCTAAATCTGTATTAGACCATTTAATTATACCAAATGAGTACGTTAATAGAGGTATTGCCCAACTATTTATTGCCTTTACTAAATTATTTATATATGATTTTTTTATTTGATGAATATATAATCATGGTAATATTTTAACACTGGAATTTTTTAAATTTTAATTGGACTTTACAATACTCTGAAAAAAGGAGAAGTCTTTTGACTATACCTATTAATGTTTTATCCATAATAATGATTTATTCGTGGAGTTTTTTATAACAATTTTTTATGGTGAAAAATGAACAATTTAAATTTTTTTATTTAAGTGATTTCTACCGATGATGTTTTATTATTATTTTCACGATTTTCATGGTTATATTTAAACCATATTAAAAAGACAATTTGATACTGAATCTTTTTTTTCCACTGTGGTATTATTTTAACCCGCCAACTAAGCAGCAGAACTACTTAGAGTCTAGTCTAGTAAGGACGTCTCTCCAGTTTAATATTCATCGTAAATATTCACGATGACTAATTAAAACATCTAGTTATCCCACGAACCTCAAACTTATTTGGAAGATACCCAACTCAAATTAAGTTATATTAATATTGGAAATTAAGATATATAACACTCCAACAAACCAATTTTAAGTACAAAATGACAATGCGTCTGTTTGGCAGAGTCCGTTTATGTTTAGTTATCGGTTAGTGTTTAAGCGGGGAAGCGCAACGTCACATTTTATCTTTTGACTACGGTTATGCTTTGACGGTGGTAACGAGCACTTTAGCATTTTGACACAATTTTTAATTTTAAAAGGCGCCAAAGGGAAAAAAATGCATCAATTTGGCTCAGCGCCGGAGCTGCTTACAGGCTTCATCTGTGTAATCCATTTATTAACTTGGAACAGGAAAATTCATCGACAATGCCTTTGATACCGCGCTACAAAGCTCGTGCATATTCTGTCGACGTTGTCAATTTAAAATATAATGCATCGGCGTTTGATGCACAGTGGGATTGGAAACTTTTGCTGATAATGTAATATAATATATTATATGGGGCTTAAAAGCAAAAACGCCACTCTCCATAAATGACAAAATTGAGTTATAAATGCCAATCTATGCGCAATGTCCGTAGCTACAAGATGGTTTTTGAGATTCTTAGAAAAATCAACCGCAAATCATGGAAAAATCGAAATGAAAATAGGGTTTAGATGAAAATCACCACTCTCCACAGCGATTAACAACCAAAATCACCACTCTTCACAAAAGCCAATCACAAGCCTGAATTCAAAATAAATTCAACATGACCAATGTACACATTATTACAACATTTTTTATTATAATATTTCACTTTGAATTATACTTTTTAAGATTTTACTAAAAAATCACACGAAAAATGCAAAGCATTCTTTGATCGGTTTATTGTCATTTGCCGAAAACAGTACTTTTGGAGAGTGGCGTTTTTGCTTCTAAGGCCCTCAATGATCTCTTAATTGTTTGTGGCGATTCGCATTAATGACAAATTCAGTGTTTTAGTGATGCCATTAGTTTATCGAATAGGTGAGGAGCTGGATAGTACGGGCAGTAAGGACACTCTGCAATTAATGAAGTTATCATTCTTTGAATAAATATTGTTCCCTTAAAAAAATCATTATTAAGGGCTCTCTTAATCTTCCGCATTTTCCTTTTTAAGTTAAATATAAATTCTATTGTTGTCTATCGTGTGAATAAGGTTTTACGTTTCAGTCAATTGTTTCAAACTCTGAATTAAATATATTTCGTTTCCCTTGGAGTTCTTGCAAAACGAATATATTTTTAGTAATGCCCTTAAGATGATACCCGGTGGTGAAGAAATAGATTTTACTAATATATTGAGCGAAATATACTCCACCGGATATTGAGCGAAAGGGACAATGCACTGACACCTAACTAAAATGGAGGTTTTGTATTCCCCACTTTTCTCCTCCAAAAGTGGACTAATTTTCAATTTTTTTTTTACCAACTACATAAGAAAAAACTATTCTATGTCTGTACGTTTTGCTTTTTTTAAAAAAACATTGTCTGGTTTGTATACTGAACATCTTTTGACGGCGTTTAAACCAGTCAATTTTATTGATTTTTGGAAGGTCATAACTTCTATAAAAAGTAACTTATCAAAAAAAACATAAAGTACCGACACGCTAGTAGTTGATATCTATTTTATGCAAAAACAGAGAGATAAATAGGGAATACGTTTGTATGGAAAAATCACCGCCGGGTATCCTCTTAACGCCGCGCAAGAATCCCAAATGCTCTCAACCGTCTGAAGACGTTGTGACTATGGAATCCCTGATTGGGTTATGTTGTGAGACTATGCGTAGAGTGGAGAGCGGAAGAAGATGGGAAAAATGAAGGTGGGCAAGTACCTAACTATTCAGATATGGTCACCAAACAATTAGGCTATTTTACGCATTGTTTGGATTCTGATTGGTGATCTTTCATCAGGGCGATACGAGATTTCTAGAATATGGCCCGAATGAAATCGTGATTAATTTTAGGATGCCGGTTGCACTTCCTCCATCTTTTAGCCAACGTTACAGTGCATATAGATCTTCAATACTTTTTGTTGTGATCATCTAAATCATGAGCGGTCTTAATATAAATCAATGTTCAGAACTAAAGCGTCGCTTAAATTATCTTTAGCATTTTTTAAAAACCTTTATCTTCTCCCATCAACTCTCCACTGTTTCCTCCCATCCCACAATGACTGGGTTGCCAGACTCTACATGTTTGAGCAGTGATATTTTGGTGGGGTATAAAAAATAATAAAGAAACTATGTTATTGAATTCCATAAGCAAACACCTTCAATAATTTATTTAAACTCAAAACGAGATTCCCAAAAAAGTTTTTTCCTGTTTGACATCTAACACGTCTTAAAAATACATAAAATTTCAATATTAACCGCCCCAAAAGCCTTCACCTTCTTGCTCCTTTTTATTTATCCTTTATAGGAAAATGCTTTTGCGTTCCCTGAGAAGCTATGCATAATTAATGTCGAGGTCTTACGAGTTTAACAGCTCCTTGAGTAATATTACGGGAAAGCGGGGAAGAAGGTTGCCTAATACTTTTTACTTACTGCTTTCCCTACATATATCATTACTTTAAATAATATTTTAATATCAATTAAAGTAATTAAAGTAGTAGTGATTTAAGTAGTGCCGAGTAAAGGAAAATACCTCCGATGCATATCAATAAATTTAACAAAATATACTTCCTTTAAAAAATATTGTTCCCTTAAAAAAGAGCTACAGACACATAAAATAAAAATGTGACGGTTGCAACTCGCATTCTGTGGTGTTTTGTTGTTTCTTCTGTTGAAAAATTTCTTCTCGGATGATCTGGAGTTTCAATGGTACTCGATTTGTCTGTTTATAATTAATAATTAACTTGACTAAACTCTGTTCCAAAGGATGCTCTATGTTTATCTGAGGCAAGGTAACTGGGCACCTTCAGTGATCGGCGATTTCCGTAACCATTCGGGTATTACTGACAGTTGACCCTCAAATATATTACAACTGTACTGACTGTACAACAACTGTACAAAATTCTTAATTAACCTATTTATTTAAAATATCTATAATTCTTGATTCGATTCAAAGTATTAGGCAAGTACTTCAAATAAATCCCCTAATTTAAATATTTTCTAAAATAGAATTTTCATTTATCATTGTTTGTTTTTCAATCATTGTTTTGAAAAATGTCATTCTCAAATTTTGAAATTTTCTATTAAACAATAATAATCATTTTTTAATATATTGAAAATAAATAGCTAGCTTTATAAATTATAGCCTATATATTATTCTGATGAATGAGCTATATTATTGTAAAGTTTCATTAAAATCCGTTCAGTAAATTATGCGTGAAAGAGTAACAAACACACATACATCCATACACTTTCGCGTTTATAATATTACTAAGAGATAAGAACGTAGCTTGACTATGAATGGAAAATATATTTGAATAACCGACTAATCACTAGGTTCTCTAATCTAGTATGGTATTTTTTGGAGAAAGAAAAAACAATTAAAGATACGGCTATTAAACCAGATCATGGTGTGCATCTTCCTCGCCTCCATTTCGCTTTGCTTTCAACCCTAAAATATCGCATCGTAATATCGCGCATAAAGTAATAGTAATAATAACATCCCTTAAAATTGACTTTGGAATCCCTGAACACTTAGTGCTATTCGGCGTACGTACCTCGGGCATTAGCGGACCCAGGTGTTTCCACCCCAGGAAGTGCTCTCGACTACCTCCGTACTTTAGCCACCCCTACAGATCACCCAGCCACCCCCCAGGTTAGTATCCCCCTTCCAGGAAGTACCTCCACCCCCATCTGCTATCTGTAGTGTTTAATTCGCCCCCCAGTCGGCGCCACGAGAGATATCGATATACCGCTTTGAAAGTCCAACATCAGAGAGATGTATTTATTTTGGACGGGCAGAGGTGATTCGGAAGAATTTCTGATCTTCTAAGAAAAATTATCTTTTACGAATACCGCTTTTACATAATACAAGCTACTGCCCGCGACTTCGTCTGCGTAGGATTAGTACTTCGAGTAATCTATTTTCTTTTCCTAGGTCCCATCTACGTTTATACTAAAATTCTTAACCTATTTATTTAAAAATCTATAATTCTTGATTCGATTCAAAGAATTAGGCGAGTACTTCACACAAATTCACTAATTCAAATATTTTCTAAAATAGAATTTTGATTTAACAATCATTGTTTTGCAAAATGTCATTGTCAAATTTTGACTTTATCCATTAAACAATAATTATTATTTTCAATACATTGAAAATAAATAGCTAGCTTTATAAATTACAGCCTATATGTTCTTTTGATGTGTGAACGTTATTATTGTAAAGTTTCATTAAAATCCATTTAGTAAATTTTGCGTGAAAGAGTAACAAACATACATACATCCATACAAACTTTCGCGTTTATAATATTATATAATATATAATATAATATATACCTAATATAATATATAATATAATATAATATAATATAATATTTTATATAATATTTTCATGAATGAATCATGTTTTTCCTTTAAAAGAGTGAAAGATTCCCTTGATACCATGGGTTCATACATTAAAGCAAAAAATTTCATATCAGTGGAGAAAGTGAAGAATTTAAGAGATGTTTTTGATCAATTTAACTTATTATTATTTTTTTTTTTAAAGAAAGACAAACATTCCCGGGTAACGAATAACCCAACAACATTTTAAAATCTCTTGTTGCTTGAAGTTTTTTGAAAACAGCAATGAATCAAAAAAAATTGGGCTGCTAACATTATGCTAGATTAACCATAATAAGCAAATATTAACGAAGCTAATAAAATCAGAAATCCTTGGAGTTTGTTCAGAATTTATTAAAACAAGCAAATATCTATTAGTTCTACAAAGTCCGAGTAACTTTGGCCACATTTTTGTATCCCGTGAGGTAATCGTATAATATGTGTTAAGATTTTCTTTCATATTATTTTTTTTAATTCCTTATTATTTACTGCTGCAGAAATCACTAGGTAATAAATAAATTTAATTTAATATAATATCTATAATGTGTGCTAATGATTTGATGGCAAAATTGAGTTAAGGTAAATACATAATTACTGTGTTTTATGCTCATTTATGTCAAAATAATATTTTTTTAAATTGAAAAGTTTTAGTGTTCTAAAAATATATATATATATATTTTTAGAACACTAAAACTTTTCAATTTAAAAAAATATTATTTCTAACATCATAATTTCTAATAAAATTAAAATTGAAAGGTTATTTTATCTTTTGGAGAACTCTACATTGAAGGGACGTAGCCGTTTCTGAGAATCTATGCATTTAACAATTTTATTAATAACCTATCTACAGAAAAACGTTCTGCAATATACGTAGTGTCAAGTATAACATTATGATTCTCCGTCCTTGACTAGGGGTTAAGATGGCAAAAATCCTTGTAAATCTCAAAATCCGGCGATTATATCGTTCCATCGCAGTAATGTAGGTACCTTATTTCACTCGCCCCAACGACCTTTTAATAGAAGTAAATACCTACCCCTGCACAAAAGACGAAGACCCCATTCATACCGGGATCCTTGGAATCCTATTGTGCCTGACTTCCCGCCAAATGGAGGCTGCATCCGCTTCCGGCGGATCTGCTGCATGCAATCCCCTAAAAGCCTTATTGACACACAGATCCGGAAAACAGGCTTGATGCTCTAAATGCCTGCACTATACCTAAATATTATGTTCAACAGCTTATACCAAACGGCATCCATTATGTTTGTTTATCCATAGTTTTATGGCGAAAGGAAATGAACAGAAGGAAAACATAATAGGGAATGATGGAGTACCTGGATGCAGTTATCAGTGGCTTATCATGGTTGCTAGACACATTTCTGAGTTCTGATTGAGAATATTTTACAAAAACGGTAGGTACACCTTAAGTTAACTAATTATATTACCTTTAGCGGAATACTAACAAAAGATTACTTAAATTATGTCCCGTCGTTATTAGTTTATTTATTTATAATGGTAATCGGTATCAGAAACATGTTGCTTCCAGGAATTTCCCTCATACACTTTTCTTTCTAAAAACCGAGTGGACTTTACTTTGACAGTTAGAAGCTTTAATTAGATAGAACCCCAATTGTCCACAGTGAAGTAAATTTATTTACATTAAAACTGCGATTGCGCATAAGTGGTCACATTTTCACATTTTACCAGACAATACAGGAAATTTGTCCTTTTTAAATCAAAGTCTAGACGTATTGACTGTTTTTTACAAAAAAACATAAATTGATTTTGAAAGATTGTTATTTTATCTAGTAGTTTAATAAAAGTTTAAAAATGCTTGCAACTGTACAGGGAGGTTCCGATGAGAAAGATCGATTATTCCCCGTATCGAAATTTTGAAACTAAAAATTTAATATCGATTTATTTCATTCAAAACTTGCTTCAATATATACCTACATTCAAGTAAGCAATAAAAATGGTCAAAACGCATGATGATAAATTATTAAATATAGTGTACTTTTTGTAAGTATTTTTGGATCATAAATATTTATGATTTTCCAATAATATCTAAACAAAATGAGTGTGTAAAAAAAATCTGAAATATTTTAGTTTTTAAGACCTTATAAATAGAAAAACTGAGGTCTTTTCGTCACAAAACACTTTCTCGGATTTATTTTCTAATGATTTTAATTGAACTATAATTAAAATTCTGAAAAGTTTCTTTACTAGATTATGTATTGATTTATTTTACTGTGTGATTATATGATTTGAAATTTGTGTTGTTTAATAGAATCTATCGTGTGAAAATTGAACAAATCTGCCAACGACTAACGGTATAACCTTAGTTTATTATAAATGCAGTTAATTTTTCAAAATTTTAAAACTCCGTGTACCAGATAAAATAACAATCTTTCAAAATAAATTTATGTTTTTTTGTAAAAAAGAGTCAATACATCTAGAATTTGATTTAAAAATGACTAATTTCCGGTATTTTATGGTAAAGCACTATTAAGCAAAATCATTATTGACGTCCTTTGGTAGGCCAGGTTTTTTTTTCAAAAAAAAATCAAACGTCACTTCAGATTTTTTTTGTGTCCATTTTATAATGATAATAATAACAGGTAATTTGGTTACGACATCTTACGATATTACTAAAGAAGTGTTTACTAATATTTATATAATGTAAAGTAACTGGTCAAGGAATAAGCAAATTCTGACGTAGGATTGGTAAACTCTGATAATGCTTTAATTTCTTTAAAATCTGAATTTTAAACCTTTTCTGCAGGTTTGTGTTAAGTTTAACTACGAAAATTGGATTGTACTCATTCATTGTATAAGACACCCTTGAAACCCACTTTAGGTTACGTAGATACGTAGATAGATAGGTCCATAGGACTTAAAATGCGAAGTCCAGGGTGAAAGGTGCACAATACCTTTTGATTTCTGTTTCGCCTTGGCGGGGCGCATTCACGAATTGAAAGTGAAATGTTTTCAGTCAAAGGTCAAAAAGTTTGTGAAAAGCTCTGAGCTCGTGTTCTTTTAATCGCATACTTGCTTCCTTCAATTTTCTTTTTTCCGGCACCACCTGTACTTTATGTCCTGGTATTATTTTTACAAGGGTCCTTTCGGTGTGTTAAGTACTTATTTATGAGTGTATTATCAGAGAATACCAGAAATTAGTCCTTTTTAAATCATATTCCAGACGTAGTGACCCTTTTTAAAAAAAAAAACATAAATTGATTTTATTTATTTATTTATTTATTTATTTATTCACGCCCTTAGAGCTTTTACAACAATCATAATACAAAAATAATAGTAAAATAAACAATAATATACAAATTATGTTACATCATTGTTTAGTAAGTGGGAAACAGAATTTTTGAAATTTCAGAAATAAATTTTGATAAGGAATAAACGAAAATATCAACTGAACTAAATTTATTTCCAAGCCTATGTAGTCTTTGGATTGGGGAGTTATTGAAATAATTAGTTTTCGACGGATAAACAAAGAACAGCTCTGGAAGCCTCGTGTTACGATTTGGTACTCTGAATGTTATTAGTTTAGTTAAGTCAGGTGCGTCAATTGTGCCATTTACTAATTTAAATAAAAGTACCATATCGCTCTTGGTTCTTCTAGAAGATAAGTCAGTTAAATTAAGTCGTTTCATTAATATATCATAATTAATTTGTTCAATGGGTATGGATAGTTTGAAGTTAATGAATCTTAAAAATTTATGTTGAACTCTCTCAATTTTTACTTGAATATTTAAAAAAATATTTAATATTTATTTAATATTTTGAAAGATTGTTCTTTTATCTGGTACACGCAGTTTTAAAATTTTGAAAAACTAAGTGTATTTTTAATATACTAAGGTACAGTTGGTCGTTGGCAGATTTGTTCAATTTTCAAACGATAGATTCTATTAAACAACACAAATTTCAAATCATGTAAACACACAACAAAATAAATATATACATAATCTAGTCAACATGGTTTTAAAAAATTAAATTTTAGTTAAATTCCAATCATAGAAAAATAAATCCGAGAACGTGTTTGATGACAAAAATATCGCAGTTTTTCTTTTTATTTAAGGTCTTACAAACTAAAAAATTAAAAAAAAAAATTACATGCTTATTTTGTTTAGACATAATTAAAAAATCATACATACTTATGATCCAAAAATACTTACAAGAAGTTTCTACACTATATTTAATAATTTATCATTGTGCGTTTTGAGCATTTTTATTGCTTACTTAAATGTAGGTATATATAGCATGTTTTGAATGAAATAAATAGATATTAAATATTTAATTTTAAAAATTTGGTAGGGGAATAATCGATCTTACTAATTGGTACCTCCCTGTACAGTTGCAAGCATTTTTCAACGTTTATTCTCAGCCGCTGGTCAATCGTTACAAATTGACAATCTTTTTGAGAATTCCACGTCGAAAATTCCTCGTGATTTTCTCATTTCGTGTGATTCAATCCAGATTTTGACATATACCCGATATGGCTTTACAATTCTAATAAATCTTAATGAAAGTTTTTTTGAAGGGGTTTAAAACATTTATTGTGTATATTGTGCGATATATGCTGTTTGATTTATACATAATGAAAACAAGGGAGATGGATCATAAACCAATATCATATTGAAACTGCGCGCACAAAGGTGTCATATACCCATTGTACTGCAAGTTGCATGTAGGTTCGCACAGTGGCGCCGAATTTTATTTGCTCCCTCTTTCTTTTCTTTATTATTTTTAACCTGACAATATTTGAAAATTTCCTACAAGATCTGCCTCGCTTTCTTGGTCGTACACGGAGAAAATGTTATTCTAAAATACAATCATTTTATTCGTAAAAACGGTTAAAAACGGAATTGAAGAAACTTGATGTAAGAATAATGTGTTGGTATACTTAATTTCGTACGTATACCAACAAATTATTCTTACTTTTTCCCGCAAATAAACATTGAAAAACTGTTAATTTGTTCGTAAGAACTTCAGTCCCGTTTTTAACCGTTTTTACGAATAAAATGATCGTATTTTATAATTTAAAAAAATTTCGTGTAGCTCAGCGACAGTCATCGCGCGTTCATGCCGTACCTCCTTTTGATGTCGTTATTTATTTATTTATTTATTTATTTATTTATTCACGCCCTTAGAGCTTTTACAACAATCATAATACAAAAATAATAGAAAAATAAACAATAATATACAAATTATGTTACATCATTGTTTAGTAAGTGGGAAACAGAATTTTTGAAATTTCAGAAATAAATTTTGATAAGGAATAAACGAAAATATCAACTGAACTAAATTTATTTCCAAGCCTATGTAGTCTTTGGATTGGGGAGTTATTGAAATAATTAGTTTTCGAAGGATAAACAAAGAACAGCTCTGGAAGCCTCGTGTTACGATTTGGTACTTTGAATGTTATTAGTTTAGTTAAGTCAGGTGCGTCAATTGTGCCATTTACTAATTTAAATTAAAGTACCATATCGCTCTTGGTTCTTCTAGAAGATAAGTCAGTTAAATTAAGTCGTTTCATTAATATATCATAATTAATTTGTTCAATGGGTATGGAGAGTTTGAAATTAATGAATCTTAAAAATTTATGTTGAACTCTCTCAATTTTTACTTGATGTGCTTTATAGTATGGGGACCAAATAGTGGAATTATATTCTAAATTACTTCTAACTAAGGCAGTGAAGAGTATTTTAAATGAATAAAGTGACGTAAAATCTTTGACTGTTCTTAAAATAAATCCCAAACATTTCATAGCCTTATTAGTAACTTCATTAATGTGTGGAACAAACGTTAATTTTTCATCAAATACGATACCCAGATCCTTGATATGAGACATCTTTTTAAGAGAAATATTATTGATACTATAATAAAACATAATAGGATTTTTGTTTCTACAGAAAGATATGAATTGACACTTATCAATATTTAAAAACAGTTCATTATGATTACACCAATTTTGTAAACGATCGAGATTGGATTGAAGGATATTACAATCATTAATACAGGTAATCGTTTTGTAAATTTTTAAATCATCGGCAAACAGGAGTATGTTTACTCCATTAAAAACTTTTACAATATCATTGATAAATATTAAAAATAACACAGGACCCAAATGAGAACCTTGTGGAACTCCGCTGGAAGCCACAAATTGCTTAGAAGTGCAATCTAAAATTTTTACACAAATTTTTCTAGATGACAAGTAACTTTTGAACCAGTTTAACATGCTACCAGAAACACCAAGAACTTTTAGTTTATGAATTAAAATTTTGTGAGATACCTTATCGAATGCCTTGCTAAAGTCTGTGTACACTGAATCAGTTTGAGATCGTTTATTCAATGTTTCAATTATATGATGTTGATAAATCATAAGGTTTGTTAGAGTTGATCTTCCCGAAATGAATCCATGTTGAAATGGTGTAATAACTTTAATTAATTCCTTATTAAGTTTAGTTAATAAAATAGATTCAAATAATTTAGGAATTGCAGATTGTATACATATAGGTCTATAATTTGAGACGTCAGTTTTATCACCTTTTTTAAATATAGGCGTTAAAAAGCTATTCTTCCATTGATCAGGAAAAATTCCAGATTTTAGAGAGAGGTTAAAAATTTTCATTAGTGGAATTGTTAATATAGATATACATTTTAATAAAAATATTGGAGGAACGTTATCAGGGCCTGCGGATTTATTTTGTTTTAAAGAGACAATTTTCTTTCTAATATCAGTTTCATTAAATATACAATTGTTTAAATCAATCGAATCGTCAAAATTGATATCATGTAATGGAGAATCAGTTTTAGTGTCGTAGACTTCACCAAAGCAATCAGCAAATAAGTTTACTATATCTTGAGAGTTATCTGCTATTCTGTGTTTATAATACATTGTCGAAGGAAAACCAGATTCTTTACAATTAAGAGTATCAGAGAATTTGAAAACAGTTTGCGGATTCACAATGGCCAACTGTTCTAATTTGTCAATATAGTTCAAATAGCACATTTTTGACATTTTTTAGATTTTGACCGCAGGAGACGGAAGTTAATGAAATCATCTCTATTCCTAGTTGTTTTATAAATTTTGTGACAAATTTTCTTTTGAGAAATAACTTCAATAAGATTTTTACTAAACCATTTGGGATAGCTATTAACATAATTTTTTGTCATGGGTACATGTAAATCAATTGCATTATATAAAATATCATAAAATTTTTCAACTACCAAATTAACGTTATCATTTAAGCTCAAAAATGACCAATCTGTCGAGGAAAGCAACTCATTAATTTTTGTAAAATCAGCTTTAAAAAAGTTTAATTTGTAACAAGTTTTACTAGTATTTTTTTGGATAGTACTTTTACAGTAAATTTCCAGAGGTGGATGATGCACATCGATTGGTAGGACACATTCTTTTGCACGTAAAACATTGACATTATCAGAGTTAGTGAATACTAGATCTAGAAGACGAGAATTAACATTATGTACAAAATTAATCTGACGAAGGTTTAAAAAATTTGACATTTCAATTATTTCATGGGAACCGTGATTAATATTGTCAGGGCAAAAAGTTTTAAAATATTCAGAATCCCATACTACATTAGGGATATTATAATCTCCTATCAAAATTATATTAGCTCTTGGAAATTTTTTTCGCATTGATTCTACTTCGGTGTAATGATCTTTATAAACTTGGGCATCAGACGATGGGGGAATGTAAATGCATCCAATTATAATTTTTTCTTTTTTAGTAGATACCATAATAAATAGTTGTTCAAGATTTTTGAAGAGGCAATTAAGTTTTTTTGAATTTAGTTTTGAGTTTACCGATAATAATACACCACCTCCTCTTGTTTTATTTGAAGTAATTACATTTCTATCTTTTCTGAACACGGTGTGGTCAAAGAGACCCAACTCAGAATTAATAATGTCATCATTCAACCAAGTTTCAGTAAATGCGTAAATGTCGTAATCCATAGTCGGTATTGTCGATTTAAGTTCTTGTAATTTAGTACGTAATTCTCGAATATTTTGATAGTATATTTTTATATTGGTATTTAGTTTATTGGATCGTTTTTCAGGCGTGTTGATGTGACAATTCTTTTCATGTCAACTTGAAGATTCATCAACTTTCTGCGACGATCCAATTTGACTTACGTTAGTTGAGTTAGCATGAGGTTTAAAGTATCTGTAATGTCTCACAGGAACTCCTCTCGGCCACAAAGCTTCTTGAAGGACTTTGTCGTAATCATCTTCAGTTACCTCTATGCGGAATGCAGCATAATCTTGAGATCGCGCAATAAACTTTTGAATTTGGCAGTTAGTTATTTTATTCTTATCAAGATGTGCACGTATTTCATCAACTGTTGTATCCTTCAACATCCTAGATACAAGGATGTTCCTCATCCTAGGGAATATTTTTAGATTCGATATTTTGTCGGAGCTACCGACAATGAGGTTTTTTGTCGTGCGCTGCCTATTTTTACGTATAACATTAGTCCAGTCATTGCTCTTATTTGGCAGAGCTGATTCAGTTTCAAGCTCAAAAGTAGGAGTCGTTTCTGGCACCGATCGCTTTGTTAATTTATTCGTCTTTGTTATTGGGGTAGTGCCGCTAAAAGAAGCAGCTGAGATAGACGCTGATTCGCCTTCCTTCGCTTTGTTAGCAGCTGCAGCACGAGTAAACATTCGCCCATTATTTTCGGTTTCCTTCGATTCTGTGGAAGTGCATGCAGCCGGTTGAGGTGGGGAAATAACATCGGCCCATCGGCGGGCAGTGAGTGAAGTATCTACATCACTTCTACGATCCGTCGATGTAGGTGCATTGGAAGTTTTATTATTGACAGTTGTCACTTGAGAATTCACAATCACTTCAATGTTCCTAATTCGTAATAACAACTCTTGTATTGTTTTGTTCTGTTCTATAATACTCCTTAGTTCAATGAGCACGGGATCACTCATTTCACAGCTTATAAAGCTTAACACTCTTATGAATAACGGTATTTTACTCGAACGTAAATGGTAACACAATATAAAGACATTTAATCACATAAAAACAGAAATATACTCAAAATTATACGGGAGCAAATCGTGAAAATATGCTGTCAACGCGGTTGCTAAGGTAAAAAATGTTGTTGTTGAAACCATATTATCTACATAATATGGTTTCAACAAAAATTGCTGGTGGCATAATCGTCGGCAACTTGTTATGTCGAAATAAAACAATACATTATCTAATCTTCTACGAAAATATCAGATTTCGAAATACAATACCTTATTGTGAATTGATTAAATGTGACCTTTTTCACATTACGTAAATCGTTGTTTATCTTACGTAAGGGTCAAATATCATCTAAAACGATGACATCTGAAACAATTCGCTTTGTTTTTTAGCCACGACTTTTGACCTTATAAGTAGATTTCTACCACTTCGTTATCATATTATTAAATCTGGTTTAAAATCATAATCATAAAATCTAACGTTATACCTTTTAATATTATGATCAGTTATGATAATATGAAAGAAATAATGAAAAGGGTCAAGGATTTTTAAATAACAAATGAAAGATTTATTAAATAAACTATTATTATTAAAAACTGTTAAATTATCTTTTTAATTTTTATGTTTTTACGTATACCTCAATGGTTTTTTTTCTGTTCTTTGTACATTTTAAATTGAAAAAAATGTATATAAAAATATATAGTTAACAATATTTTTGATAAAAAGTTGTACCGACAAATAGCAATTTTTCACTATTTTTTTTACATTACCTCCAAACAACAGGCAATTAAAAAAAATCTCTCAGAGCTCTCTGGTATGAGAGGTGGGTAGGAATCTGGGAGTCAATGTGACCAGGAGTGACGGACGTTTGAATCCATCCCTCCCACTGCGGTGCAAGTCGATGGGTACACGGAGAAAAATGTTATTCTAAAATACGATAATTTTATTCGTAAAAACGGTTAAAAACGGGACTGAAGTTCTTACGAACAAATTAACAGTGTTTGAATGTTTATTGGCGGGAAAATGTAAGAATAATTTGTTGGTATACGTACGAAATTACGTATACCAACAAATTATTCTTACATGTTCCCGCCAATAAACATTGAAACTCTGTTAATTTGTTTGTAAGAACTTCAGTCTTGTTTTTAACCGTTTTTACGAATAAAATGATCGTATTTTATAATAACATTTATCTCCGTGTAGAGAGAGTCTGGCTTGAAAATTAAAAAGATCTCCCTTACAAGTCTCTCCCGATTCAGCTCGACAGTCAGCATTGGGAAAAACATCCGCCGCCAAAACCTAGACAAAACACAACCCATGAATCCGGGCACCCCTGCTATGTTACGAAACGTAGCGAACCACTTATGGCAGGGGTGTTGGTTATCCAATAAATGGTCCCCCCAAACTGCGAATGTGTCCTAGATACAAAAAAACGTATTTCATGTTCGTCATTAGCAAAACTTTCCAAGAACAGTTATAAAACTTTTTCCTGCTCAGCTGTAGACTGTAAAGCCCCTTGAATATTTTTGTGTTAACATTATTATAAATGAAATAAAAGACGTCCTTTTAAAACTTTTATCATAAAAAAGTGTCATTACATCCCGGAAGCTTATAAATGATTTTTCTACAACACAAACTTATATAAAGAAACACCGTTTCAAAAAGCAATAATATTCCTACGAAAAAAAAATACAGGAAAATCTCATAAAAATCAACAAGATACTCGACCCTCACATAAATTTTTACGATAAAGAAAAAGGATACATCGTTTGATAAATTTTATCGTAAGACGTGTGTTTAAAATATCCTCTGTAATTCCTCCACGAATTCGGACACGATAAAATATTATCGTTTGTATTAAAGCTAAGCTAAACCGACAATCGATACAGGCCCGAATTAGTAAAATTCATTAAATATAACTGGGTCAAATCCCGGAAATGCATTAATTACGTATTTCGTATTTTAAGGAAGATTGTCTTGCTACAGCTGATATTCGTGAAATTATTCGGTAATGCTAATGTATTCCGCGAACGGTACGGCTTAGATTTAAAGGATTTATCGTTTTTTCAAAGTGATGTAATGGTATATTATCGGCTCAGTTGTTCTGAAGATTTTAATATACGAATCAATGTTTCTCATCACAGCTACAAAGAAAGTGAAATCATCACATCCAGATCCAAATGCTAAGGAATTTTATCACTATACAAATAATTTCGTAGATAAATAGATTATTTTCCTTATAGTAACTTATACAATAGATTAATAAATATTTGTTTGAATATTTTATTTATTTATATATAGAAGAGTATATGTGGCGGACCGCCGCATAGCAGGCGTCATGTCTTTATTTTGGTTTATAAAAATCTGCGGTTTTACTCTGAGATTGATGAGATTTTGCACGCTTTTCCTTCAAAACAACCAGAAGATCACTGTCTACCTGTCTATCGAAAAATAACCCCCATTCCATTTTTCACCACTTAAAGCAAAATTTTGATAACTCTTGATGAATTTTTACAAACTCGATGTTCAAAGAAGAGCAAAATTACTGGCTAAATCTGTTTTAGAAAAAACTCTTCATAAAGCCCGGGTGACGCAGGGGACTTAAGCTGCTTGTAGTGGTATAAATATTAGTTACATTATATTTTACAAAAGATTACATTGAAGAGAAATCTTGGTGGTGTATATCTTATCAATAAGTCAATTCTTCCATTTTTGATAAAAACATAACTTGATCATAAATATATCATATTCATTTTATATTCCGAATAATGTCAGGAATCACTAGTTAAAGTGAGTCAAGTACGTCCCTTAAAATCTGTATAGATATTTATAAAAAATAATATGGAAATACAAATGGAGAAATAAAATAAATGTTTGTACATCGTTTACATAATCGTTTAATAATCACGTAGTATTGAAGACAACATCAAATGACTCATCAGGGTGCGCAATTTGCAATTTACGACAGCCGGATTTATAGACGTAGACAATTTATTGTAAATTTGAGAATTGTGACGTTTCTCCACAAAAATTCTGTTTATATAATCGAAAACAAAATTTTCTGTAGTGCATGATAGAAAAAATATTTGTGGTTATTGTGCAGTTATGAGTTTAGCTTTTTTAGTCAAATATTTTTTCCATGAATTGATAATTAAGCTTTTGTTCTGAGAAAAGGAGATTTGGTAATAAATTAATTTATTACAAAAATATTTCATCTAATATTTTATTCAAAGAGTTTGTGAGACAAACCCGAGTTACAACAATAATAGTGTTAAAAAATACTCAAACAGAACGAACCTAAGACATAATAGAGTAATATTTTGTGTCTTTGTTCTAATTCGGACATACCCATAAAATAATTATCTAAATTTTCGACATTACTTGAAAGTCTAATAAATCTTGTATGACAACCGAGCTTATAAAAATGATTGCTCTTCTTGATTAGATTCATATCTTTTACATCGTAAACTTCTTGAGAAAGCGTAAATCGTGTTAGTATCGCAATTTTGCATAATGCCGTAAAAGCAGTCATAACATTACGCCAGAGCGTAATAAGAAAAGTCCGGCGCTGTTACGGTCATTGTTATGAAAAACGGCGCCTAGAGCGATTCTGGCCGAGGCAAGAGGCGGCCGAGTTATTACCTTTGCCCGTAACTCGAACCGGCCGCTTCGGGGGGTTCCCGGGTTAAGTGGTAGGAGAAGTGAGTGGGGGGGGGGATTAGGGTTGCCAGATTTAAATAAAACCGTCGTGGGTTGATTACTTTATTGACTTGTGAAAGGTGTGTCATCGATACCAATAAAACAATCAATTTTGTTGAAATCAATCACTTTGTTGTTTGGCATCACATAATATAATATCATAATTTGTTTTTTTAGAGCTGGCTTATATAGTGAAATTGTTTAACTCTGAGTGTGCAAAAGAACGTTAGGATAAGGGCTGACAATATTTAAAAAAAATCTGTCTTTCTTTCTTGATTATATTATGAATACATGGTATAAAATATACAAATGTCTATATAAAATTCTTTTTTACATGAGTAACAAGATTAATTAATAAAAATATAAACTTGTTGAAATCCTCTGTGCAAATTTTTACGATAATGTAATATGAAAAGAATCTTTTGTACCTGCTGTTATTTGTTATATATACTGATATATTATATATATTATGTATATATTATGTATATACCTGCATTATGTAAATTTTAGATTGGTATTATGTTCGTAAAAGCCCTACGGACGATAAATGTAGCGTTCAGGAACTGGATTGGGATTGAGTCTTCAATCTATCCTCAGTGCTACACACTGATGGTTGTAAATAAATACGACACTGGTTCGTTATACGAGAACGTTGTTTATTGAATACAAATGGTTACAAAATAAAAGTCCAGCCTAGCTGGCAGTAAGATTATTAATGGGAGCCCGCAGCAGGGCTTGCTAACGCGCTGCCTTGAAATGACCCACTTCGGGTCGCAACTCCGTCAGCGTTCGGGTCGTTGTTTGGCGGTAAAGCCCGCCAATTTATCATAGAGTAAGAAGCAGGTTGCAAACACCACAATAAATAAATAAATGAATGAATAAATGGATAATATTTTCTTGTGTTAGTAGGTAAATTTTGATTTGTTTTTGTGGCTGCTGATTTTATATATAGACTTCTGGATAGTGTAGTAATTCTTGCCAGTTGTTGAACTGGTAAGATTTTAACTCGAAATAACTTAGGTATAAGCAAAAAAATGGTAGTTTATAAATTTATCATAAAATTTGTGATTGTTAGCTATATTTCATTTCATTACTGTTGGCTAATTGGATGCAGTAAAAACTCTCGAACGGTGAATTCCAGCATCTCGGAATTTTGCACATATATTTCTGTTTGTAATTTCTTGGTAAACGCAACTTTTTTTCCTTAAAGTGCTGTGAAGTTTAAATTTCAACTCAACTGTGAATAATAAGAGAAGACGTATTATTGTTTAAGCGTTCAACAAATGAATTTCAACAACATATAATTAACCCGGTTTATCCTAAATATTTTTTTTCTGAAACTCCTTTCTTTCCCCTATCCCTTTCAACTTTCAACCTCAGAAATTTCCTTACATGTTGCCAAATGTTTCCCTTAATTCCCAGTACCTGAACACTCATGTAGCGAAACATACACTTAAAAATAATAATTTTGAAACCTCCATTGATTTATTAAAGATAGCAAAGTGGTAGCCCTTAGCGCAAGGTTGTGCGGCCGTGTTAAAAGGCTTCGATAGCCTTCTGATATCTACAGGCATCTCAGTCCTTTGTTATCGGAATATTATTTCTTTGGGAGGACACCGTCTCCCTTATAATACGGATTTTGATTAATTCCCGAAATAATTACGTCTTCAGAGGAAAATTCTCTTACGCCTGTATTATATATCATTTTCCATAATACATATTAAAACTTCTTGGTCACAATATTTAGCTTCCTCTTGTATTAATAATCCAAATATCTTAATGTTTTACTTTTGCGTTTCTATAAATCAATATATTATTATACCAATATAATATGTATGTTATCATGACAACTTTTCTGTTGTATAAGCTACTTGCGGCAGAATCTAATTATATGAATTAATTAAAAATTTAAAAATTACAAAAAATAATTCAATTGTTAACAAGTGACAAGCGTCGCAACTGCTAAGACAGGGAAACGTTAGGTAGAAGACAAATGTATTGAATAGAAGAATCGGAAAGTGCAAGCCTAAGAGATTTTTAAGAGAGACCAATACATTACAAAGGTGATAAAAAGTACAAAAATGTATAGTTGACATAATACATAAGGTTTCACATGAAAGTTAAAGGATATTATTGTACACCAAATAACATAGCTTAAGACGATAGACTTCGCTTTTCGGCCCATACAAAAAGGACGCCCGGGAAAAGACACTTTTTTACATCGAAAATTGCACAAAATGATTTTTTTTATATTGCCTTTTAGAAGGTGAAAGCTATGTCGGTAGGTTTTTAAATTTTCGATGCGTTTAGTATTAACGTAAAAATTCACTGTCAAATATGTATAATTTATCGGAAAATATTATTTAAGGAAAAAGTGCTGCTAACTCAATTCTCATAAAGAATTACAAAATTATAATAGCATACCTACCGACATAGCTTCTTCTTTCGAGAACATATTTTTGTTAGGTATTACTTATTTCATATTTATGAGGGGTTTCGGCAGTTGTCCCATTCGCACGTTTCGCATTCGCATATATCGTACGTGTGTGTTAGCTTATTTAGAGCGGGACAGAATTACAGACAACGAAATACCTAAACGTTCCGCGTGTGGTGCAAATTCTAGCCTCTTAATGGTGGAGTTATACTTGTGAGGCGTGTTGTGTCGTGATGTTCTCTGCCGTGATGGCTAGAGTTCACATCTATAAGTTGTGTCACATCAATACAGCATGTGGTACGTACACACTAGCCAAGACGCGGCCGTCCCCGCGCCCCTCACCTTCACCGCTCTGTCGAAAATCGAGATCGCTTCTGACGCATCACGACAGATCGCATCATGACACAACACAACAGACTAATATAATCGTCACCATACTAAATATATAAAACCGATACCGTTATGACGCGTCACGTCACGTCACGACAGACAAGTATAACTCCACCATTAAGTTATTTCAAGCAACGTTGTGATTGTCTCAATCTTCAACTCATATCTTCGACTTTGAAACGAGATGTGAATAATTAACTCTTATCAAACTTCTATTAATTAAATTAAGTGAAATAATCATTCATTTTATCAAATTGTTCAATGAGCTTTACGCAAATTAATGCTTTTATATTTAGGTAAATAATACCTATACGACCTTCGATGAATAAAAACATTAGAACGAATTTTCAAAATTGTCTAAAAATGCTTTTTCGCGTGTTTTAATTTAACAGGAATCAGCATTCTTTTCGTATTTTAATACTAAGGACCAGTTGTTTCGGAAAATTTCACGTTTGAATTTCCCTCAAATCGACATTCACCGAAAAATTGGGTTGTTTCAACCTCCGTCAGAAGAAATTTCATCGAAAATTCCATAGGACCAGTTGTTTCGGAATTCCCTTCAAATTTGAAATTCCTTCAAATTTGAATTTCCTTCAAATCGTCATTCACCGAAAAATTGGGTTGTTTCAACTTCCGTCAGCAGTGAAAATACTATAGAAATGTGATGTGAATGTGATCAGCCGAGTCCGGATGGTTAGCGAAATAATGGGAGGCGCATGCGCAGACGTCAAAATTGTGATTCGGCGTGGAACACTTGAATAAAATTTTCAAATTTATCGAACGTTATTTGTTGCTATTTACTGCTGACGGAAGTTGAAACAACCCAATTTTTCGGTGAATGACGATTTGAAGGAAATTCAAATTTGAAGGAAATTCAAATTTGAAGGGAATTCCGAAATAACTGGTTTTTGATGAAATTTCTTCTGACGGAGGTTGAAACAACCCAATTTTTCGGTGAATGTCGATTTGAAGGAAATTCAAACGTGAAATTTTCCGAAACAACTGGTCCTTAGTATATTAAAAATACACTTAGTTTTTCAAAATTTTAAAACTGCGTGTACCAGATAAAATAACAATTTTTCAAAATCAATTTATGTTTTTTTGTAAAAAAGAGTCAATACGTCTAGAATTTGATTTAAAAAGGACTAATTTCTGGTATTCTCTGGTAATGTCCTCTTCCTCAGCGGCGTCTCCTCCGAAAAAAAAGTGCACACATTTTGTGGATGGTTAGGTCATGGCCACAATGTTTTTGTTTTCCGTGGCCGATAGAAACAAGAAAACGTTGTGGCCCTCCTCCAATGTTTTTGCTTTTGTTAAACATGTCTGATGTCCGAATGTCTGATATTTTGTTAAACATTTTGTCGCAGGCCAAGTAAATTCCTTGTTGAACGAACTTCAAGTAAACTCCCAGGTAAGTATGATCCTGTAAATTTTCTGCCTGTACAGAATATAAATAAAGAAAATAATATATACATTTTAACGTAGCACCACCTTATTATATTTCTCAATTTGATTATTTCCGTATGTTGAAACGGAATCTGAATGTCTTGATTGGATTTGTGCCAAACGACTCGGAAAATTCCCAGATTTTGGCCGTTTACACGATTAGGAATTTAATTTGTCTGAATAAACGGCGAGTCTCCGTTATTACTGAGATTTCAAACTAAGGGTCAAGGACTTAATTCTTATCATGCATTCAGTGGATTGTAATACATAAGATAGTTTAAGGATAAGGATAACAATAAAGTAAAGATAAAAGAACCGTTTAATAAAGCTGTAAAATGTTTTTAACGACCCTCCACACAAACCGACCAAATTTTTGACGAAATCTGAGATGCAATCAAAGGTAAATATAATAAATCCCAAAACAATTTACGCACTACTATCTTAACATCAACACATTTTTCTATTGATTTACTTGTTTTCATATGTCGTGGTACTTTGGGTAAAGACGTGGTGTATACCGAAAGGAAGGAAATATTTAGGAAATGTACAGACGTTCGAAGTTGGTGAAATATAAATTATTTAAAAATTTTAAAATATGGAAATCAACAGCAAAATATTTTTGAGTTAGGTACGTTATGCTGCGTGTATTTGCGAACCGGTCACGAATTGTGGGAAATGAAGGAAGCAACCGCACGCGGTGTTCCGCACCATTTCCTTAGAAGATTTCTGTTTTCGATTTGTTTGTGATTTATTGCTTAGAACGGTTTGTTTCATAGAAATTTTGTCATCAAAAAGCCATTCATCGCCATTTTGTTTGTTTGACAGTTAAAAAATCCCCGACGCCGATTCTTAGTTCAGAGCATTTGAACAACTTGTGTTGAGCAGAAGAGGACAATTGTCATGTTGTCAAACTTGTCAGCTTATTACAATTTGATAAAACTTTTACACGAACTTACCCAGAATACGCCTTTCAAATGTTGCAATTAAAGTTCTGTGTAACAACTGTCCCTTAGTAAATCACAGTTATCGTAATAGGTGCAAGGAGAAAAATGTTATTTGAAAAAAAAAAGAAAGTGTTTCAATGTTTATTGGCGGGAAAATGTAAGAATAATTGGTTGGTGTACGTACGAAATTACGTATACCAACAAATTATTCTTACACGTTCCCGCCAAGAAACATTGAAACCCTGTTAATTTGTTCGTAAGAATTTCAGTCCCGTTTTTACTATTAAAATGATCGTTTTTTCAAATAACATTTTTCTCCGTGTGTATAAGATTCTGGTGGCTTTTGTGAACGTACGAAATTACGTATACCAACAAATTATTCTTACACGTTCCCGCCAATAAACATTGAAACCCTGTTAATTTGTTCGTAAGAATTTCAGTCGCGTTTTTACTATTAAAATGATCGTTTTTTCGAATAACATTTTTCTCCGTGTGTATAAGATTCTGGTGGCTTTTGTGAAGGATTGCCAAAGCGAGTTCATATAACAGATTTTTGAGAAAATAACACTACTCAGCGCCCAACTTCATATCAAAAGAAACAAGAAAAAAACATTCTTCATTCAATTTTCTTCAGTGGATGAAAACATAATGAAAGGTGACACATTTTCCGCTGAGGTTAAAAAGCTAAGAGGGAACATAGAAATCTGAGAAAATCCGTTTATGTTATAACGCCGTACTTCCAGGTAAGTAGTTGGTATTCTTCCCTCTGTCTTCTTTTGCTGTAGAGTATTTACTTTTCATTCTCGCCGCTCTATTGTTGTGCATTTAGTTGCAGGTGTGAAGATGGTGGGGTAGGTGGGAGGGTAGCATGGAAGGAAGGGGGAGGTTAAACTCTTGAGAGTAATGGCGAATTCTGAAACAGGGGTGGAAACACAACCTGACCTAATTTTGAGGATTAATGTCGTTTTTGGTTCAAGGAATAAATGTTATAAAGCAAGAAGTGGATTGGTTACAACGTGTTCATTCCTTTGCAACATGGATCGATCGAGATCGTGCTGTTGTTAAATTAAAAATATATATTCACTTCAAAATTAGGATTGCCGTGTGCAGGATGTATTTATGGAGAACAAAGAGTAAATACACTTGACCCGAAGTAACTAATGTTGTAAGACATAACAGTCATATTCATGCATAATTAGTAATCTTACTTTATCTGTTTTTTCTTGTTCCAGTTCTTATTCATACAAAATATGTATGTAAGACCATAATATGCAATGAAAACACCAATTAGCTATTTTGTTTTAATCCTTTGTTTTTAAGTAGATAAAACTATTATTTTTTGTTATTGTTGTTATTATTATTTAAATAACTTTGCTAAACCAACAACGGTTATCTTTATGTTTTAATTGGTTAGTTATTTCATTTTATTCTGTCTCTTCTCTTTTTTTCCTTCTTTTTATTTTATCCGACACCTGTATGTAGGACTGTTTGAAGAGTTACGTGCAATGCAAACATTAGTTTGTTTTTAATGTTGGTTTGTTATGATTTGTTTCAATTTGTTATTAAGTATATACCCATTATTATTATTTTTATATTATTTCAATATCTGTGCTAAACAAACAACAGTTATTGTATTTAAAACTTTTATTTTCTTTAATTACTATTTTTTTTAAATTCTAATTTTTTATGTTTTTTATTTTTATAATTTTTCTTCTTTTATTTCTTCCATTTATTTTTGTTTGTACAAGACGTTCCATATGTTCCATATATCATCCTAATTTGACTGCCCTAAAACAGGATTCTTCCTAGTTGGGCAGCCAAAATCATTTTATGAATAATGTATAATATATGTATAAAAAAAAGTAAATACATAAATAAAAAAAAGATGGTAGAAACTTGAAAGTTTGCGGGTCATCCTAGAGCTGTAACAAATTGTATTAAAACGACCCGTTATCAAACTTCAACCGTTATTTGCAAATTGGGCACGAATTTTACTCGTCTTTTGGTCTATTAGGGTTTAAGAAAGAGTTTTTAAACAGGAATACTTTGGATGAGCTTTGCAAGAATTATTGTCCAAAAGTAAAGATTTTAGTAAATTAAGAACTGAGTATTGAATTAGTGTTATTAAATTAATAAATAACATTGATGGTGCATACAAAAACAATGCATTTTGAAATCATAAAAAGGAGATCTTTAAAAATGTACGTCGTATCTCAGAACTTAAGAGAATAGAATGGAAACTTATTAGAACGATTCAACCACAAGATAATCCAATTAATTTGTTGAACCGCCTCGTCAGAACGCTTTCTAGTCCAGAACAATGCAATTTATGAGCATTTACCTTTGTTCAGTTCCCAGTGAGAGTGAGAACTAGAACAGAAGTGGAAGTGGAAGGGACGGGAGTCGCGGGCGCCTGAGAAGCGAACACGCCGAGCACCGCTTTCTGTTTGCTCTTGTCCTGTCTAATGATGCTCATTTCTGGAAAGGCGAGACTTTTCTACCTTTCCTTTTGCGCTACCCTCCCGAGAACAACTTGAGAAATTATTGCATTAAATGTTCTCTTTCTTACTGCCCTTAGCGCTCTTCTTTCTGATCATTTTTCTCAGCTGTTTTCTTAATGGAAAAATAGCGAGAAATAAATTACCGCTAAGAGTTTTAATTGCGCTTCAATAAAGTTTATTTATGTTTTTAATCATTGGAGATAATATTAACGAGTCTCAAACGAAAAATGTGCAATAGAAAAGACAAAGCAGTCAGTCGCATCCGGGAATTCAACCCAGGACCTCTTCCTGGCTGGTGAAGTGCTCTGACAGATACTAATTGTTCTGAAAAGCATTGCTAATTTAGATACTAATACAAACGAGTAATCTCTTGAATATATAATATAAAATATCTATAATAAATATTGAATATGTAAAATATCACAATTATATATAAATCCATAAATGTTTTACCTATTAGAGCTCTTTTTGGCATACAATCTGTATGCAACATATCCTAGATAGCCCATACAAAACAATGGTGGATCACGTGTACAATTCTAGGCTTACACAAAATGAAAGGTTGATATTTCCTAGATTTTCTAATAAACATGGCCAGAGAACTTTTATAATATTTAATATGCTGCCATATGATTTAAAAAAATGTTGCTCCACACCTAAATTTGCGCTATTGTTAAAAACATGGCTATTGGAATCAGATTTTCTGTATTGACTGACTGTACCTAGTGCACTTTCAAATTTTTTAGACGTATTCTAATATTTTTTATACTTATTTATGTTTTTATTACGTATTTTATAAAATTGAATTTTTTTTCCTATTGTATTATACTTAAGACATATTAATTGTATAATGTTTTGTCCACATTGTTTTCCTGCAGACAAGCTACTTGCAGTAGCTTTGCAGGAATAATGTTAACATGTTTTTCTGTAATAAAAAATAAAAAAATGCACACACAGCAGACATGTACATATTTTGTGTAGCAAATTAAAAATTGAATACTCTGAAGTGAGCAACATAATATGGAATAATTCGTATCTATCTCCTTTTGACACGTTATAGTGCGCAGCCGGTAAGGGTGAGAATTCGTACATATTTATGAAAGTACAGATTAATTTCTTACAATGAGTTTAATATTTTATGTGTTCTAGGGTAGGCAATATTTATGCGTCAATGTGGAATTCACATATCTGCTGACCACTGAGCTAATTCGTTCATATCAACTTTCGTCATTTTTAACTCTATCATCGACTGAGAGCTATCAACAATATCTCTATTTAAGGCATAAATAACACAATTTGTGACTTTACTCGTTATGTTATTCCACTATAAAAATATAGAAATTTTCATCAAAAAAGTATTCATCATTGAAAATATTTCGATAAGGAAGATGGATTTAACTTCAAAATGATAGAAAGGAAAAACTGTAAAGAAAGTGGTAGTCTCTAACTAACAGAATCGAGTAAAGTATAATATATATAAAACCACTTAACAAAAAAAAACGAGTGTGCTTTAGACCACATGACTGAAGTAAAACATCTTTAGATCTATCTATACGTATGTATATATATGTTTATATGTATATAATAGTTTTTTATAATTTTGGATGAAACAATCGCCCTTCGCCTCGCCCGATCAAGCCGTGCGCATCGACGTCCGCTCTCCCCCGCGTTTGGCGCATCACTGTGTGAAGGTACTGGAACGCACATTCTGTATTTCAAAATACTGACAGAGATATTTCATGCACTGGCTATGAGAGGAAGAGATAAATAAAATGTGCGCGCGCACTGCTCTCTCTTGCTCCTACAGTGTCCCGATATAACGCCTTTTCGTAACGCTCTCGCCAATTATTTTATCTGGTACACGCAGTTTTAAAATTTTGAAAAAACCAAGTGAATTTTTAATATAATAAAGTTATACCGTTGGCCGTTCGTTGGCAGATTTGTTCATTTTTCAAACGATAGATTCTATTAAACAACACAAATTTCAAATCATATAATCATACAACAAAATAAATCAATACATATCATCTAGTATCTAGTCAACACATTCTTCAGAATTTTAATTTTAGTTAAATTAAAATCATTAAAAAATAAATGCGAGAACGTGCTGCGTGACAAACATACGTACCTCAGTTTTTTTCTATTTATTTAAAATATTTGAATTTTTTTTTACACACTTATTTTTTTTTAGACATTATTGAAAAATCATAAATACCTATGATCAAAAAATACTTAAAAAATACACGATATTTAATAATTTATCATCGTGCGTTTTGAGCATTTTTATTGTTTACTTGAATGTAGGTATATATTAAAGCAAGTTTTGAATGAAATAAATCAATATTAAATTTTTAATTTTATAAATTTGAAACCGGGAATAATCGATCTTTCTCATTGGAACCTCCCCGTGTAGTTGCAAGCATTTTATAACTTTTATTCTCAGCCGCTGGTCAATCGCTCTTAAGAATTTTCTTTGTTGGTCTTGTTGATCCGTCTCTCTGGCCAGCCTTGCTTGCATATCGAGAGTTCTCTGGTTCATCTACCGTGATTATTATTACTTCATACCCATCCCCCCAGGGTAAGCGGGAAATGTATGCGCTGGAAAACTTATCATGGTGGATGTACTATTATTGCTTTTCGAATCGTGTCTGGGGTGTTTGTTTTCATTTGGTTCTTGAATGGTGGTTTACCCCTATAAAATAATATTATTATAGTATACGTTCAATTTTACATCATCCTGTGGTTCTAAATGCTTTAAGGGCCGGAATTCTGATATTATACCGATTTATAACATATGTCCCTTGAACATTTTGAGTTTCTAAGTTCTTAAAAAAATATTTGTTATTTTTTAAGATAATATCTGAAGATTTGTAGAGCCGAAACCCATTAAATTACATAAAATTCTCTCGATAGAAAAAAGTATGCTCGAAAAATTATTATTTGCACGTTCGTTTCTGTTATTTTACAAGTTGTATGTATGAAAAACTTTACAGAGTTTCATTAAATACTACTCAAGGTGTTGAAGAGAGATTTGTGCTCTCTTGTAAACGAGTCGTGTTTTATTAAAAAAATTCCGAATTTTCTCTCCAATTTTCTCGTTTTTTAATATTAGCGCGTTCCAAGATTCGCATTGTCGTATCTCTCCTTCTTATTATTTTATTTTATTTATTTATTTATTCAACGCCCAAAATTTATTTACATGTTAGTACAGTACACTTGTTACATTTCATTGAAAGTAAAAAAAAATATTTATACATTGTGTTTCTAGTAAAAATTACAGACAAGTCATAAAAATACCAAGAACAATAACTGAAAAATACACCGATTATATAGATTAACAAAAATACAGGAATAGTGTTTCATACAGTTTAGGAGTGTGAATACAATATAAGAATAGTGTTGGAATAAATATTTTATATGATTTACAAAACTCGTAACATAAGTTAATATTAAATATGTCAACATCACCTAAGTACTGGTTTTCCATAGTGTGAAATCGTTGTTTATTAGGAGATTGGGCAATGTAGTTATGCTTATTATATGCTGCAGTAGAATAGTAGAATGTAGAGTAGGTCGTAGAATAGTAGTTCTTAGGAGAGATACATTATTAATATTTTTGGGCTGTTCTACGGGTACTACCGGCCCTTAAGCATACGATCAAAGTCGTTCTTATAAGAAAAGAGTAGGTAGACAATATAAAAAAATATATAATGTATATAAATCATTAAAAAACGATTGTTTTCAAGTTTGACAGCAAATTTTTCTCTTTGTTTTGTGTGTGCAAAATGTATGTACAAAAATGAAAAGAAATTTTGGAAATGCGTATTTGGTTATTTATTTATTTATCTACTAGTTTTACATATATGTAGTTTACAGGAAAATAGATGAAAAGTGTAAATAATAACGAAATATTCCTAATATAAAGCATGGTGGTTGGTTATTTTACAATGTTTTGTGAATACCTCACTACGATAATCTGTGCTGAGGTGTTCGCATGTTTTAGATAAAGTTTTTTTTATTATATATATTAATTCGGTTAGTAGCAGTTAAAGTACATCATAATAAATAAAATAAATTATTAAGACACGTACATTTTAGAGTAGGTATTTCTAGAGAATGCCTACAGTACCTTACCGTATTATTGTAACAATAGGGTATTTTCACAAACGATGGATTCTGTTGAAAATGTATGGAATATTTAAAGATCATTTTTCTGATTTTATTCATCTTACTAAAAATGTTGGTTTTATATGTTTTCATTCAAAATTATTCATTTTAAAAACCAAAACGGCCCGTGGTTGGCGACTGCGCCAAATACGCACGTCAACAAACAACAAAGTACTACTGTCAGAATTTTTTCATAGCCGGCCAACGCTTATGACGTCACTCGATAAAAATATCGTTTTGGCGGTATTACAAAATGGGAAAGGAGGCCTTGAGGAAAATAATTTCCCTCGGTGCCTATGTCATCTATGAAGATGCTGTGGGGGGGGTCTTTTTTAAGAGAGGAAGGAGTGAACACGTCTTGAAGAGACGCATGTTGTAGGAAGGAGGAATCTCACAGGTCGGCAAATCGTTCTTCAGCCGAGCTGTTGAACATGAAGCTGAAGCTACCGAACATGTCGTAGAAACAACCCATTTTCAGTGATAAATGTCAACCATCACCATACGTTACCGGTGCCGAGGGGATCAATGATGCTATTTCCTAGGAGCATCTTCCATTGAAATACCGTTAGAACAAGGACAGCATTCCCACCCGACGCCTGTGCTCTAAAGATTGCAATCCGTTTGTTAAGACGGGTGAATCTATCAAAAGGACCGCCCATTTCTGCACAGAGTAATAAATAGTAACATTGTAGCGAAATGAAAAAATTTAAATAAATTTACACCATACACTTCGCAAAGCAATTAGATAAATAAATAAGAGATAATATTTGCAATTTGACCATTGTTTCTTGTATGTTAAGTGTATGAATATTGAGTAGAAACTTTTCATTGGATGTTAATTCCTCACACATTCATCACATCATAATTCACATTAACCTAACCTAACCTAACCTAACCTAATATAACCTAACCTAACCTAACCTAACCTAATCTAATCTAACCTAACCTAATCTAAGGTTAAAAACCCCAATTATCAGTTTTCGACGCTTCCGATGAAAAGTTTGTACCCAATATTCATACACTTTAAAAGTTTCCACTGAACATTCTGGTCACTGAATATAAGTATGTCTATGATTATTGTTATTACTATATGATTATTGAATATAAGTATTCATATGTCTATGGTTAGTACTTAGTACGCTTTCGGCTGTACGGCTGTTCCTATTGTTTCTTTTGCGCAACTTTATACATTTAATAAAATTACTTACACAACAGCCGAGCCCATTATTAAAAGTTTCATCGGTAAAAGTTTTTTAATAGAGCACCATCTGTTGGGTGTTTTTTTATCCGCTAAGCTTCTAAATTACGCCACTTTCGATAGGCGGCGCTAGTTGTGCCTTATTTTATAATATTATTGATAGACATATATCAGCGCAACGCGATTATAACGGGGCTTATAATATTTAAATATTTATTTTAATTATTTAACAGTTTAATCTCCAAACGTACATGAATCGTCAACAACTTATTTGCAAAACCGGCTATGGAAATTTTCGGAAATCTGTAGATCACTAAAAATACTGTTTGGAACTCATTGAATTTAAAAAAAAAAATACCTACCTTTTATGCTTGATATCAACATATTCACGGCTTCCGTGGTCGAGGGGTAATGCTCTCGACTCCCAGTCCGAAAGTCGCGGGTTGGATTCCGGTGTGCGCAAATAAATTTTATTTGATTAATTTGTAAAATTTCACAATTAATCATATAAAAATAATATATGTTATATTTGCAACACTTTCCTGAGCAGAAGATACTCTCAGTATCGCCCTGGTTAAGTCCACTATTCAGGATTGAAACGTTGCTTGAAATGGCTTTAGCCGTGTTCGGTGACCAGATCTGAATAGACTTTCACACCTTCCTCTCTCCCATCTCCTTTCCTCCCCACTACCTTCAGCCTCATAACATACCTTAATTGGGGATGCCATAGTCTCACTGGCTCCAGACGGGAGCAGGTGGGACTCTATGCGGTATTTATAAAAAAAATCATATATTATTCTTTTGATATTTAACGAATAATTAATTATTAATAAATCACTTATTTACAATTTATAAACATAAATAATTTATTTATTTACAATTTATTTCAAGAACAAGAGTTTTGTAAGTTTACAACTCATATTAACGAGTTTAAATACTGTTTTTTTGTAATCTAACGTACATTATTATTATTTTAATATTAACTGTATATCTATCATATATTCCTACATTTATAAAATCCGATCCAATCGCCGTTCTTTTTTATTATACAGAAATTATAATGTAAGGGTTTCTCACTATCCTCCCAATAGCTTATCTACACTAAAATAATAACGAATATTTTCGATTTACGATTTATTTATTTATTAAGTTGGAGTTTATATTTCGGTACTCGAACCTGTGCATAGTGGCTATATATTGGATAAGTTGACCTAGTTTTCTAACCACTGCAAGTATTTTATTTTTATATTTAATAATATTCGTTGTAGTATGAATAAGCTATTGGGAGGATGGTGAGAAACGCCCTGTGTGTAACATATTCCTATAATATTTTTTATTCCTTAATATTTATGTAACTATGTTTTTACAGGTACATTTATGTACCTCTTTGTCCGTCTCGACACAGGAAATATCCTGGTGAGACAGATATAACAAAATCGCATGTATTTAAACTTTTTATAAATTAATAAAAAAAATTAAAAAACAAAAAAATTTCATTACGAATCAAATGTATAGTATGAAACAAACAATATTGCGTCAAATAACGTTGCGATATGAAAATTGCAATTTGATCTATACATTTTCTTCCAGAGGCCCTAGCACGCTTGTTCTATAACGATCGGTAGGATAACTATCGGTAACTTCTCATCGTTCCCTAGGACAACTGCACATCGCTAACGTACAAACAACAGTTGATGTCGAATATGTTAAGGACACTTAGTCATTGTGAACTGTCACCTATTCGTTTGCGATCTGCAGTTGTCCTAGGGAACGATGAGTAGACGAACGACAGTCGGTCGGTAACTTCATATCGAGCGACCGTGCTAGCACACCAGGAGAGCTTACAGTGTCAACACGAAATTTATGATTTGTGGTACTTAGTGAGAAAGTATTTTTTGAGGGCAATTGCTAATTGTAATTTCAATCTGTAAGATTTAATCTCTGCAAAGGTTTTCGATTATTTTCTGATATGCGTTTTTAACTGACTGAACCTCCGTGGAGTGGGATAATCAAGTATCTTTATTTAAGATCTTGAAGCATTAGTTAAGCAATTTTAAGTAGGGTCTGTAGCTGCAGCGCGCGATGAAGTCGGTGATATTCTCGAATGAAGGCTATTTCACGAAAAAAGGGCTGTTCCTATTTAGGGGTTGAGAGGGAAATACTTACGTACACTGTGCCTGGAAACAAATGTTATAAAAGTTATTTTTTTTATTTTTTTGTAGTAAGTACTAAGTAAGAAAAATATTTTTTTGAAATGAGCCGTGCTGCGATTTTATAGCACCTGAGATACTCATTCAAAAACACATCACATATGTTTGTCACAAATAATGACAAAATAGTGAAGGTTGTCAGAAATTAAGTGAAGATTTAAACAAAAGTGAAATTTGGTTTGGATCTACGATAGAACTTAACATAAGATTTAGAATAAATAGTTTGTGATTATTAAGATAGATGGCAGTCTCTGTTTCCTTTCCTCTCAACAGAACTGAAGTTAATATATTTCTTGAAAAATTAATTATTAGCCTCTTTTACATCAAAGTACCTAGAAAGAAACACATTTCGGTTCCGTTGGAGGGAAATTAAATCCCTTGGGTTACATTATTTCGGTGTCAGTAAAATTTTTTTACTTGTTCGCTAAAAAACAAAGTGTATTATTAAAAGAGTCTCCTTTCTAACCTCTGAGTGAATTCTAAAATATTACAGAGATGTTTAATTTTTGAAATGCGCATAAGTGCTGTAATATTTTCTCGTCAGAATAAAATAATGCCCACGTTAAACCATAAACGAATATAAATCACGATGCGCAAAATTTCGTTAAAAAAATCATTTACTGAACAGCATTTTCCAAGGAAGGAATTGTTTTAAATACATATTTTGTAATATTTAGGTACTTAAAGTGATTTTTTATTATTAGTTTCTGTTGAGATTACTTGATTGTGTGAATACAGCACAAGTATCTCAACTGCTCCCTGGAGCCAGTAAGACAATGGCATCCCCAATTGTGGTATGTTATGAGGCTGAAGGTAGCGTGGAGGCATGGGAGATGGTGGAGGGAAAGGTGGGGAAGTACCTGGCTATTCAGATCTAGTCACCAAATACGGTGCTTTTTTAATTTAAAGCTAAACCCAACAACCACTATTTAGACGCACGACACGTTACACTGTCAATTCAATATTTATCAAATTCATTTATGCCTATTAGTAACACATTGTGGTTACCAGAACCATTGCGGTTCCCAGCGTTTATCACAAATTTCCCAACGTCATGTACACGGAGGCTGTATTCCATTCCATACGGGGTAGTACCTAGTGCTAGAAGGTGGACCTGTGCCAAATATCCAGCAAATATACGGCCTTACTGCGAGGTTAACACCCCTAAACTCTGTTAGGAATAATAACTGCGCCGGCAATTCGATCAATTCAGCTTTTACGAATAGACAACCCTCAAATATTTGAATATTGAACCAATATTTCGGATTCCCAAAATTGTTTGGGAAAAATCTAAGTTTTCGTGGATTTTGTTGGCATTTTTTAAGATGCACGCCGTAATGCTGCGTTTATTAAAGATTTTCATTTAATTTAAATCTGCTTCCACCCTTTCAAATTCTTTAATTCAAAGTAACACGATTTGTCTTCTGCTAATAAATCTATTGATTCAGTCTTGTTGTGGTGATGAATGATGATTATTGTTTTTTTTTTTTTAACAAATTAAATTTTTAAATTTTTATTTAATTTATTTTATTTATTGTTTCTTTACATGTTAGGTATTATTGTTTACATTTCAATATTAACCTCACTATGACAAGCCTGTTTTGAGGATAATAAGTTTATAAAGTAGTAAAAATAGAACAAAAAATATTTAGGTATTTTAATCACCGCGGATGCTGTCTTTCACATTTACACCTGAGTTTCATATAATATCTATGGGTATTTCCTAACCAAATACTTGTTAATTGTTTTCCTACTACTACATTCTCTGTTCATCGTCATAAGTTCAAAACTTTTCATCCTTCTTCAATATTCTTTCACAGAGTCAGTTATTCCATTTTTTCTTGGTTTGCCTGTGGGACGCTTACACCACCATCAACTTTGCCATCATATTGGATATACTGGTCATCTGGCATTCATCCGCATGGCCAGTCCATCGGAGACTTTGGGACTTGTGGGTGTCTTATCATCTGGCATTTTTTACCATTTTGCTTCACAGTCTTTGGGGCGTACAGCATCTTACGATGGCTCCACGCCCTCTAGTTTCTGGTGTCTCACTATCTAACACATCAGTATTGCAGAACCAACTCATTCATTAGAACTTACAGAATCTTACGTTGGCTTAGTGCCCAATTAGTTTCTTGCGTCTTGTCATCTGGCATCACTTCCACGTGCCTTTGGGACTTACAGAATTGCAATCCTAATTATTTGTTTATGGTGTTCTGGTCTACTTTCCGCATGACCATGACCAGCCCGTCGCGTCGCAGTCCTTGGGACCTTCAGGGGAGTTAGCATGGTCGATCGATAAGGATCGGTAGGATTATTGCCGGAAACTTCTCATCGTTCCCTAGGACAACTACAGATCGCAAACGAATAGGTGACAGTTCACAATGACTAAGTGTCCTTAATATATTCGATATCAAATGTAGTTTGTATGTTAGCGATCTGCAGTTGTCCTAGGGAACGATGAGAAGTTACCGACAATTATCCTGTCGATCCTAGTCGATCGACTATGCTAGCACCCCAGAAACGTATGTTAGTTTCAAGGTTAATACATTTCTAGAGTTCATGGATAATTTTGACTATGTAGTTGCCATTAATTTTTGTGTCTTAAAAACATGTTTCTTTATTTGCAGCAATTGACTGGCTGGGCCGGTATCCGGGCTTGGTGCCTAGCCTGGTGGCACTCCGGTCGGGACGACTACGACGAGGATCTGGAGGACCCCTCGGACATGGGCTACGCGACACCCGTGTCCATCGAGACCCCCCTGCAGAGCTCGGTCTCAAGGTACGCTGTGAATAGTCTATATGTCCCTAACAGTGAAGTCATGGGAAGGTTAAATATTAAAAGTATTAAATAACACATAGAATCGTCTGTTACTGAGAGTTCCCTTGTGGCCACCTTTTTTTTATACTCGTAAGTCGATTGTGAGAAAGACGGGAGGAACTATTAAGTTATCAGTGGAACATCTAGTAGAGAGATATTTTTTTCTGAAACAATTGAAGAAAGCGCTTTTAAAGGAGATTTTTGTGGCTAACGCCCTTAATTCAAACGAACATTAGACCTCTTAAATTAATAAACACACTGGGCCAATCGCTATTAACAATATATCATCCGCGGACGCGCTTCTGTTGAACAGAATTAATTCGGATATCGACATTTAGAGTTAGTGAAGCTGCCTTTAAAAGGGAAGCTCTATTAATACTTGTATAGTTAGTATCCTTACCATGTATGATTAATGTAATACTGATGATTAATGTAGTATGATTAATGTAATACAAATAAATTTTTAAAATGAATTAAAATATCTAATTTTGTAATGTTTTTAAAAATATAATTTGAATTGAATCGAATTCTAGCCCGTCTTTCTTCCATACACCATATTTAATTTCTTATGCTTCTTCAAACAAATCATAAACTTGTAGCAGGTGATTTTCAAATATTGTAAAGTTTTTCATAATTAAGGAATATTTGCATTTCTTTTAAAAATAAAATTTATTTTTTGGCATATATTTCTTTAAAAATAATAATCACTTAATAAAGATCCAAATCAAATTGATGATTTATGTAGAAAATGTATGGCTTTTCCGGAAACTATAGAACACATTATATCGGGATGTTCTATATTAGCGCCGTCTGAGTATACATTTAGGCACAATCAGGTTTTAAAAATAATTCACCAAAGTTTGGTAATTAAACATAACTTGATTGACTGTCATAATATAGTACCATATTATGAATACGAACCAAATTCATTTTTAGAAAATAATTTCTTTAAAATTTACCATGATAAAACTATACTAACAGACAGACCAATTGGTCATAATAGACTTGATATAGTTTTACATGACAAAATTAAAAAAATAACTTATATTGTTGATGTAGCTATTCCAAATTCCTGTAATATTCAAAAATCTGTTTCTGAAAAAATAAGAAAATATACAGATTTAGGAAATGAAATTAAAAGAATTTGGCATTCTCAGACTATAAAAATATTACCTTTTGTTATTTCGGCTACTGGCATTATACCTAGCTCTCTTATTAAAAATTTAGGCATATTAGATTTGTCAAAGAATTTGTATATAAAAATGCAAAAATCAGTCATTTTAAATACATGTAGAATTACGAAAGATTTTTTAAATATTTATATTGAGGGATCAGTAGGATTTATCGGTCAAATTAGGAATTCCACAGAGCCGAACCCTCTGATATGAAAATATCTGGAGACGGTGAATTATATTCCCATTTAATAGTTTGGTAGATTAACGTGTTGTTCTTGTATTGTTTTGTATTAATTATACGTATATAATACACTTGCATAACGTGGATTTACTAGATGATCATTTATATGGAAAAGTGTATGAAAGGGTTTAGTTTTTCCCATAAAACTAAACCCGTTCCTGTAAATCTGGTGAATATTAATTAATATTTTTTAATATGCTTTTAATATTTATTAATTTTTAATATATTTTAATATATTTTTGTGAAACCATAATGTATTAGATTCCAGTAAATGTTGCAGCGATAACAATCTTGACAACATTTTGAACTGAATAAATGTCATTAATCATTAAACTACTGTATTTAATGTATGTCATAATCATATTATATTTTAAATATTTGAAAATCTGTAAATGAAAAGCTGTTCGTGGAAAACTGTTTTTCGTTAATATATTTTGAGTGAATAAAACTGCCATTAATAATCTAATTTTATCGGCAATTGTATTTTAAAATATGCTGATATATTAATGGTTATTATTAAAATAAACGTTATTCTTTTTTTATTCACTTCGCAGTAAGGATTCACTGCCCGAATTCCATCTTGAAAGCAGTCTAAAAAAATTAGATAAATATTTTTTTTCCTTTTATTCATTCCTTCCCGTACTAATTCACATTTCTTGTTTTTGAAATCGGACAATCTGATAAGGGTTGTTAGGCCTGCCATAATTAGTCTTCTTCTTCAAAGTATTTCCCTTTTCTTAACTTAGGAAAGCCTTAGCTCCGAGTGTGACCTTCTGTTGGGAAAGTTGGTCAAAGTTTGGTCAAATTATTGTCTCTGTTCCTGACTCCACCGCCCCGGGAGGGGCGGTATTATGCCTACTTGCATTATCATACAAAAATATTTTATTATAAAAAAATATCATTATTTTATAAGTTGAACATATTACTAGAACACGTACTAACAGACGTGAGTAGGTACCTACTTACTTATTTACTAAAAGTAGGCAAACATCGACAATTAATAAATTTGATAATTATTTTTAAATATATATTTTTTTAAATTGATAAACTAATGTTTAAGACAAGACTTTTTATACAACAATTATTATAAGCAATAATTATTAGCCTGAAACACTCATCCATGTAATAAGCGGTAATTGTTGAATGAAACATTAGTATATATTGAATCATTTAGCGGGTAGAGATAAGCCGCCGTAGCCTAGTGGATAGAGCTCCTGACCGGCAATAAGAGGGACGCGGGTTCGAGTCCCGTCGGCGGCATGTATCTTTTCTCGGGAGGTTTTTTCAATATGGATGGGTGTTTCAGGCTAATAATTATTGCTTATAATAATTGTTAAATTTGATAAATCTTTGTTGAGTTGCGGTAGGATTTATTCCCGGTAACTTATTAAGTAGGTAGTAATTGTAGGATGTTTCGATTTATTTCAAGTTGTATAGAAAAAATACTTTTTAAAAGCCTCATTCCAGAATATGTACTGCCTTTTGCAAAGGAAATTTCCCAATTATTAACGGTCGCCTTTAAATGAATCAAGCTTTCCTTTCTCCAATTTAAATTTCATCTTTCTCTCTCCATTAAGATTTTAACCTTTCAATAAACAAATAATGAAATTATTTCTAGGTGTACATCTCTGAACGTGATTCGCGACCCTTACGCCGGCAGAGGAGGTCAGGGGGTGGGCGTGGGCAGCGCGGCAGGCGAGAGCGGCGCCTCCCCCCACCGCCCCCCGCCCTCCTCCGCCCCCGCATCCGCCCCCCGGGACAGCCGCAGTCTGCCGGCCACCAGGTCCATGTCCAACGACTCCATCTACACCATCCTCATCAGGCTGCCCCCGGACAACGCTTCGACCACGGGACCAGAACGGGCGCCCAGCATAAAGATGATTCCGGAAGACGTGCCCAATACGAACAACAGACAAGTGAGAACTCCGCAGCCTCCGCACAGAGGCGACAGTGAATTCAACCTGTCTCTCAACCCATCCGGGAGTCATAACCACAACAACTTGAACAGGAGAGCGTCGCACATCCCCGACATAAGAATACCGCTGAATGCGAAGATAATTCCCAAACAGCTGGCGGGGAAGACGACGCTGTTAGCCGCGCACACGAAACAGCAAGCTAAGAAGAAGAAGAAATCGCAAGAAAAGAAGCAAGAAACAAAAGCCGCCAAGACGCTTTCTGCCATCTTACTTTCATTCATTATCACGTGGACTCCTTACAACATTCTGGTGTTGCTAAAACCTCTGACTGCGTGCACCGGATGCATCCCCGAGGAGCTGTGGGATTTCTTCTACGCCCTTTGCTACATCAACTCCACCATCAACCCGATGTGCTACGCCCTTTGCAACGCTTCCTTCAGGAGGACGTACGTTCGCATTCTCACTTGTAAATGGCACAATAGGAACCGAGAGGCCATGACGAGAGGGGTATACAATTGAGCCTGAATGCGATGCTTGTAATGGGAGTACTTTGCAGGCCTTTGAGTCTCACGCAATGTGGTGCTTTAAAAGCGGAGGTCTCAGTGCCCGGAAGAGGGCGGTAGAACCTCTGTTGGAAAAGCTTTATCTAACGGAATTTTTTAATGTCTCAAGACTTGAGTACCCACGAAGAATGCCGATTTGTCACTCGTTCGGAACGGAAATGGGGAATTTTTGATAATGTATTTTGGGAGATGGATCCATTTTATTAAATGTTTCTGAATCGTGATTTTTGTAACGAAATTTTTTTATTCATTAAAAATCAATTATCATCCATTTTTTCGAAGCAAAAATAAGCAAAAGCAAAAAACTTTTACATAACTCAATAACAAGTAGTTATGTATTAGTTTATTTCCCAATTTATTAAAAAAATCTGTTCTTAACTTATTTATCACTCAAATCAAGTTTTGTATCCTTGTGGAAAAGTATTTTTTCTTTAATCTTTAGGGTAAGAATAATTTGACCATTTAACCTACTTATTTGTAGGTTCATACATAGAGGTCCCTGTGTTGCACACAATTCAGGGGATTTTCCTAAATCCACCGCAGACTACAAAGAAACACCCCATTTAAAGAATCCAAAAAGAAAATTAGATTAGTTTTTTTTGCTCAAGTGTAATAAATATTTCATTGTTTTAATATCTAGATGAAAAATGAAAAAAATATTTTATGAATTTTGTCATAAAACTTGTCTATAAAAATGTAATTTAGAATAAATTTCAAATATGTGTGTTTTTACATTATTAATAATATTTATACAAAACCCTTATGTATTTTCGATATCGGTGTGTAACTTAGATTTTTTTATATATAATAAATATTAGTAATTCCACGGGCTTGTAATGCTCCATAATATATGTCGTGTTTTACTCAACCTGACTTCTACTACTTTCCGTTTGTTTTCAAAACGAAAAAAACACTTTTCTAAATTTGCAAATCTGGTAGCGATCATTTCCTATGGCACCACAGTACCTTTGTCAGTCACTATTAACTAACAAAAGTAAATTTCCATTGTAAATTAATAACAATGCTAAAGAAAAACATTTTAAAAATATGAATAATGAAATCCTGTACCAAGTTTGACGAAAACGATTTTTAATGTACATATTTATAATATTATGACTGATTGTGTAAGATTTTTTGTATTTTAAAAATAGTTAAACTAAATATTATAATTATTTATTTTCTTTTTATTAAAATTTGTCCATTTAATCGTTACGTTTTTATGTACATCATAATTTTATTTGTAGCGTAGCTATATAATCATGTGACAAAATATTATATAAATGATTTGAAAATACTTTTTAAAAGTGACAAAAAATAAATAATTTGCCTTTTGGTTTCTCGCGACCCCGTTCAAAGCAAATAAAAATTTGCTTGTAAAAGAGTTTCACCAGTTTTATGAAGGTGCATATAGTTTTGTTAAAAAAGATTATTATAATATGTATTTTGTTAAATTTGTGTTTTAAAAATTGCTAAACTGTTCATTTTTACAATGGGTAATACGAAACTAAACGACGTAATGTTTTTTTTCATAACAACATACAGATATTTTAAAAACATTTTTTTAAATATATCGTTTCAAATACCATTTGAATCAATCGCTTTAATTAAAGGATCTTGTAAGCGGTTGGAAATATTCTATTTTATCATGTCGAATTGAAATTTGAAATATTTTATATAACAAATCGTTTAATTTCAAAGCTATTTTCAAGTAACACACAATAACAAAACCAAAACCAAAACCACTAAAATTATGAACTTTTTCAGTGTAAAAAAAAACGTATAACCCATTGTCAGAATATTAAATATTGGAGCTTAATTATGAAAACATAAAACGTACTCACATGTAGGTAGATTTCATAGGTAAATCAAGAATAATAATTTTCTTAAAATTTATTATGTAAGTACTAAAGTATAAATATATAAATACGGGTATTACCATAAGTTAAGTAACCTACTAGAAATAATATGTGTTGTACCTAATCTTATACCCTTAGCATTAAATGTATATCATAACTGTATGCATGTGTATGTTCGTCCTCTATTTGGTGTCTTTGGTTTTGTGGATAGAAACCGTTTTATAAAAATTCAGAACTATTTTATTCATAATGTGCGTCTGAGACGAAGTATGTTGTTTTTAACCCTGCGATAAAAGGACTAATGGGTCTAAGTCTAAGAACATAAATTTTCGAAAAAGTAAAAAAAAAATACCAGCTAATTTTATGTTCAGAATCTCATGTTTTGTTTATGACGTAACTAATCACAGTCGACTCATAGGAACATGATGCAAAAAAGTATACATTGTTCTAAAAATCTGGCATTTTGTTCTCCATGCGTTTTTTCTGCTTAATCCGAACCTCGAAATAGTATTTTCGATTAACTACTGGTAAATAATTAACGATTAACAATAACCACATTTAAAATTCAACCATCATCTTCGCTTACCCTATCGACTCCCATTTGTATTATTAAATACTACCCCATTTGAATCTCTCACAAATTCGTGGTACAATCAACGCTGTTCAACTGCATCTGGTAACAATCTTAAATTTTGTTATTTAATAAAAGTGAGATAAACACGATGCTCAACTTTTGTATTGACCACGTTTCCGGTTAACCGATGAAAAAACGCTTAAACGCTCACCAAACTTCATACAATGCTCAAAAAAGCTAACCAAACGGAGTTGACACAAATTAATATCGTTCGTTTCTAAAAGCTTCAAGCTCAATGATATTAACTAGATATTATTTATCTCCAAGCTCAGGATGGAATTCCTTTTTTAAATAAATGCAACTCGTACTTCGAACTTGCTTCGGTAGGTACTTAAATCAACAAGGTCAAAAAGGGACTTAAAACTCATTAGTCCTCGCCTCAAAGAGTGCGGAATATTTCAAATCGAATCTCAATTCTTTCCCCAATTTGTCTTTTGGGAACTTGATACTACTATACAAGGTAAAATCTTATAGTGCCAAGGCTATTTGTTTGACAATGCCAAATAATTTTTTTCTATTGAAGTACGAAACAATTAAATTAACCCTTTAATTAATTTAATTACGTTTTCGTAGAAGAAACTCGTTAGATAGATTTATTAATTGAAACATTAAAAAAATAACAAAACCATTTGTTTACAGATCCTAGTTTTGATTTGCGTGGATTAATACATGCATTTAATCACAAAAACATTGTTTAAGAAATTTTTTTTTGTGCAGATCTTATAAACTAAATCCATTGATAATTATTATGTGAGATGTTTCAAAGTATATTTTCTATTACTCGGTTGACATCCGTGTTTAACTTCTTTAATAATATTGAAAATTACTTTGTGACACCAGTTAAAAGAAGAAAAACTTTTTTTACCGCTATTTTTAATAATATATAATATCGGAACCAATGGTCTCTGTTTCAGAATACAAAGTATACTATATGTTGAAATATATATTATTAAAAAGAGTTCTTACAAAATTGTGTTCTGGCATTATTTGTCTTTATTTTAAATCACTTATGTAATAAATTCTAATACCAAATAAAATGAAGGTATCAACGATTAACACCAAATCTAAGGAGGTATAAATAACTGTCAATAAAATAGCTATATAAAATGTTTGAACCCATTTGATTTTAATTAGAATGGGTCAAAGATAACTTTTATAAAGTACAATAAATCAAGGCACCATTTCGTAGTAATGGCAGTTTACGTGAAACTATTTAAGTTTCCTTTTGAATAGAAACACTACATTCATTAAAAAATTTAAATAAAAAAAACATTGATTCATTTACATAATTTTACCAAGAAAATTTTGTATTATTTTATAAAGACAAGATACCTTACCTAACGAAAAGAGTAATTGCATTTTTTTGGTAACACAAGTTATGATTGTTTCTCTCCAAGATGGTCATTTTGATTTCATTCGTCTGTACTGGGATATAATTTTTAGTGTGCGTGTCTTATATGTAATCCAAGTAACTCAAATGTGCATCAGCATAGCATTATCGTAACTGAACTGTCTGATTTGTTAGGTTAGTGAACAGAAATTTAAACTCTTAGATAATATAGAATATCAAATTATTCATATTGTGGAATTGATGTAAATGTAGAAAATATATATTTATGCATACTCTCGGCATTGTATCAAATGACAACTCTGTTTTCTAATATCTTTTACAGTAATCGATGTTTTGGTAGTAGACATCGTATGATTATTTTCAGCAATAATAATTATTACTAGAAAGATTTTTTTTAAATTTCCCACTAAAACCAACTGTCTAATATAAATCTTCTTCTAAATGTGGGTTTACTTACAAATACGATATAAAACATCAGGTCTAATCAGCAAGAGATTTTGTAGGTTTACATTATTACGTTATGATCTAGTTTAATATTATTTCACTATCTTTATTCTACATAATATTTGTGATGTTATTGAAAAATTAAATAATCACAAAATCCAGACCAAATCTGTCTCTGTTTAAAAAATTAGTATTCAATCGTTTTGTGAACTTTTTGTTGCCATCTAATGTATAATATAATAAAGAACTTTGTTGACTTAGACCTCCTGTTCTTTCAGCCACCTAACGAAACCATTATCTTGCCTGTTTAGGAACCAATTTTAGTAACTTTTAATATATTATAATAATACTTGTATAATCGATGTGCCAATAATATATAGCAACGACATTTTATATAAGAGAAAGCTTCATTGTTGTAAATTGCGCATTAAAAAGGGTTTTCGTATGTTTTTCATAAAATATATTAAGATGACAATCTTTAATTGTAGATATTCCTCAAACATTAAATTCCACTTCTAACAGAACACAGACATCAACATTATTCTAAAATAAAGGGGAGTTGAAAAAGAGTACATTTTTTGATTAATTGCTTTGACATTATATTTAGTTGTATTAAATTCGATTGATTAATGGAAAATTTAGATTAATAATGGTTTTTTTTTTACCTGAACCTCATAAGATGCCAAAATATTATATCATTGACCAGATACTGTAAACAAATCACATTTGTGATTTCTTTTGGCTAAATCATAAATTATTTGTTTATCATATTTTAATAAAGACAATAATAATTTCAAGAGAAATTAACATTTCATTCACACATGTATTTCTATTTCAAGTTTTTCCCTCTTAATTATTTGCATATGAATTTTTCATAAATATGAGTTATTGACTTTTGGAAAATCGTCTTTAAAAGTTTGTGTTGCGCGTATCAAAAATTACTAACTCGGAAAGTCATTTCATTTAGCACTAAACATTTTTCACTCTTTCTTATGTTTAATTTGTATGTTCTCTTACGTACAGTTTAACAACGACCAAATTTTATTGAGCAGTTCTAGAAAATCTTTTTTTATTGAAACTTTGGAAATTTAGTAAAATTTTATTTAATCAAAGTATAATTTTTTTATTAAAATGCCTGCTTAATTTATTCCTTCGGATATTTTATTTTATATTTATCGTATTATGTCTGTCGCTTCTTGATAGTTTTATTTTATTAATTAAAGTAAAGCACCTACGCATACTAGACATACAATACTGGCGTGAAATAGCCTTCGTAAGTAGTTAATCATCATAAAACCATAAACAAAGCATATACATATAAATTAAGGCGAACTAGCAAAGTTGTTTTTACAATTTACTTTCAAATTGAATTATTTTATTTAAAATCTACTGCAAAATAGATATTATATGTTAAATTACAAGTCCCGCAATTTCATAAACGTAAACTTATCTAAATAATGTGTAAATTATGTTGATAAAACCAATGATAAAATGTTGTTTTGTATATAATATAATATAATAAATTATAAAATGTGTTTTTGTAAATTATTTCTTTCAATGTTCCCGAACCCGAAAAAATGTTCTTTTGGATCCTAATAGATTCTGTAGAAAAATTTAATAAATTATTATTATTTAGTTTTTTTCTGAAACATTTTCAAATTTGATTTAGGTATAAGAATAATAATCAATTATTTGCAGGTATTATGAATCCGACGGACGAAATCGCACGATGAGCAAGTGTATTGTTTTGAGATATCAACGTTTAAAGTTACGAACTTCTTTATCAAATTAGTTTAAAATTTATTATTTTAATTTTTTTTTACCATAGGGATTTGGATTGTCTCCCACTCGAAAAATATGAAATAAATGGTTTTGGCATTATTTCTTTGGGTACACTCCAGTATTAAAATATGTATATATTTTTAAACTCTCTTTTTAACTTTTGAAGGTTATTCCCATCAATGTAATATGTATAGAAGAAGAAGATAACAATAATAATCTAAATTAAAATATGAAAATTAACAAGACAAAGAAAAATAATAAATAATGGTCCCAGTTGCGACCCTTATGTTTTATTATTGTTCTGTTGCTTGTTCATTTACATATTTTAATTTTGATTATTATTGTTATCTTCTTCTTCAATGATTAAATATATATTTTATTTATTTATGGATGCTACAATAATGTACGTTAATGCATTAAAAATATTCAACTGTGTACTATTATATTGCGGAAAGCGTGTAAGTTAAATAAGTACTTTAGTACATCAAATCAACAAAAAATCATTAAATCACCAAAAATGATGTCCCATTGATGCCTTACCATAATTATACATATCTAATAACATAGCAAAGAAGTCACTGAAAATATTTTGAAAGTACTTTAGCGAAGTAACTCAAATATAACTCATTTGAGTTAAAGCAATAAATAAAACAAAAAATGCTGCATAAAACTGCGTTATGAAATAAAAAACGATAATTTTTGACTTAATGCACTAAAGTTAGTCATGGTGCCAAATGTTGTATTGTGACGAAGAATTGGTTCTGTAAAAAGAAATAAAAGTCAAAGAAAATGCTTTTTAATATTTATTTTGTTACCTTAATCAAGACAATACTAGAAAGCAGTCAAAATATAATAGCTTTAAAAAATATGTATCTAGATAACTATTGTAAATTATAATTTTTAGGTAAATTTTATTTTCATTTAGAAGCTTATTTTCCGCGCTAAATTCAAAGGTGGATTTGAAGAATCTACTAAAATTGAACAGAGGGAGAGTTTTGAATCTCAATACACTATTTTATCAAACTAAAAACCTTATTGTATATTATTATTATATAATAGTTTCTTACTTATAACATCACATTTCTTGTCCAATCACAATACTGGTTTTAACAGATTCCTATACAACCTACGCTCCTAAAACCACAATAAGAGGGGGAGAGGGTGTTTGATGGTTCAACCGACGAGTTCATCGAAAATCAATTCATCGAAAGCAAATTTACAAAAACAAATTTACAAAATAACCAAAAAAAAGATTAGGTTAGGTTAGGTTGAATTTTAGTTAGTTGAACTCGTTTTCTATGAACTCGATGTGAAAGGGTTCAGCCTCATCGGCCACAGTTTTTTATTGGAATAAAATACAATAGTACTCGTAGATTACATTCCTGAAAAATACAATAATATTATTTACACCTATCACTTTTAGAAATGTGAATTCCGTTTTACCCAGAAGGCCTTAATAATGCGTGGTTTGTCATTTTATGGAAAGGAAGGAGAGGAAGCTCTGGGAAGTAAAAGGTATAAAGGATGGGTAGGAATCGGAGGATCATGATGAATGGTATGAATGAAGACGTTTGAATCCATTCCTCACAGTGCGGTGCATGTGTTGAGAGAATCCAGCTGGAGTAGTCAAAAGATCACTATCAACGAAGCTCTGCAGATTTGGCCGGTTACTAGGATGGTAAGCATTCGCATCCATCGTCAAGACCTAAGGAAACCTCACCCCAAGAATTCTGAAATCTTTTTTTTTTACAATAGCTCCACACAGGAGGCCCTGAAGAAAATAATTCATCTTTGGGGATGCTGTATGGAGAGTTATTTTTAGGAAAGGAAGGAGAAGATGATCTGGGAAAGAAAAAGGTATGAGGGGTGGGTAGGAATCTTGGGGTCAGTGTGTCCAGGAATGACGGACGCATGATTCCATCCCTCCCACTACGGTGCACGTTCCAAGAGAGCCCTGATGGAGAAGTCAAAAGGTCTCCCTCAAGCAGTCTCTCCCGATCTGGCCTGTCACGCAATTGGTGGGCAGACGCATCCGCCGCCAAGACCTGGACAAACCTCACCCCATGAACCCGGACATCACTGCTACGTCACCAAACGTGGCGAACCACTTGGGGTGACCTATGGCAGAGGTATTGGTTATCCAATAAATGGTTCCAGGGGTTACGATTCCCATATCCGGATCTCAAATTGATCTCAAATAGGGATGTAATAATAAACGAGTACAGGTCCCAAAAAACTTTATAAAAATATTCCTCCTCCTACTCGCCATTCCACTTCCCCCCATTAAAATGCTGTAGCTACGTCCCTGCTGGGTTTTTCCCCTGTTAGGATTAAAATATAGTGAAATACCTGTCTGCAATATCTTTGTTGAAGCCGTTGATAATAGACACAAGAGAAATAAGTCAAGAACCATTACTAGGATAAAACCACGCACACAAAGTGTCTCCAACAGCAATCAGTTGCAGATCGCAATACTAACTGCCTTACAAAGTTATATCCAAATGCAGTATCAAATTTACACTATTCAAGTAACTATTTATGTACAACTGAATTTTTTCAAATATTATTATTTTATTTTATAATTTTTTTTGGATGACTTTGTTCAAATTGCATGTCTTTCATTAATTTAAAATGTTTAATGAATTACTGATAAATTGTACCCTTTAATTCAATTTTATTGGAATGACTTTAAATTTTAAATGACATCTGAAGGATCCCTCATAAAATTAGTAGAAGAAAATTTGGTAGGTAATTCTGAACTTGAAAAATTAAATCCACAAAAAAGACGTAAAAATATTAGGTCCCAATTGCCGAGTGGATTGAAGCGTTGTTACCTTTTTTGTTCACATGTTCTGTTTCATTTTTAGTTTAGATTTATTAGTTTTGTCATTTCTTTAATGATTATCTTTTTAATTAAAAATATTACAAACAAATTATCTACGTCGTAGTTTAGACAAAAACAAATGCGGCAAGTAACATCGTTTTCGTAAAAGCGTGGGTTATATAGACTTATAAATAACACTGTTCAATTGATTTATATCACCGTCGTCCCACTATAGTTTTTTTCATTAAATTGTTTGAGGCTTTCATAGCTCGTAGTTAAGTTAAGTGGGATGGTGTCGGTGGGTGGGGTCTAGTTATAAGTATGTCGGTGTGTAACCCCAGAAGATCGATATCCGTAGTTGGTTCTATGGTGGAAGTGTTACGCTGTGGTCTTCTAGGTTTATTGTATTTTTCAGTTCCTCCACGGTTTTCATATGTTGCGAGTCATCCTGGAAAACAAAATATGTAATTGCCATTTTTACAGTGAAAATACAGAGGTGTGTTCAATTTGTAATATCTCCTTTGTTCTCTCCAGAGACATTCGTTTTTTGTAAGTACTGGGAACAGTATTCTCCAGTACTAAAGGATACTTATTGAAATACTGTTTGTTGACGTATCGTAATTTATAATTATACTTCGGAAGGACTGACGTCCTTTCTAGTTAAAAGCTAGGTTTTGTCTGCGGAGCTCTTGAATTACACAGAGTAACGCCCTTCATTCACGCAGCTACCTAAAAGCGACTAAATCGACGCTAGCCGCTACCTATTTTCATATTATTTTGCTAGTGTAGCGCCTAGCGGCGTTTACAAATACTAATAATAGTATGGAAGGTACAGACGAGCGGCGATCGCGTCGCTTGAAAGTAGCTCCATGGAAGAACGGTGTTACGCTCATGCCAAGTCTGGCGGAGTAAAAAGGTCTGTCCAACAAGGTAACGATCTTGTCATGATTGACCGGTCAGGGAACACACAAAAAAATTTACAGTTTAATGAGATGTAAAACACTTAACAAATTTAAAATAGGACTTAGCTACCCTCAGTCAATAAAGAGTGTGTGTTGTGGCCAGCCGTGAGGCGGACACCGGTCGGATGCCGGTTATATGAATCTACAGTTTTATTCCAAGATTAAAGAACATTTACTTGACCTTCAAAATAAGAGGAAAGTCACTGTCTACATTTGATCCCAAAACAGTTTTCGTAAAGCCTAAAGGCAACTTCGGCGCCCTCAGATAGAAAAAAACATCAACAAGTTTTTCTTATTTCATAAAAGAATTATGAAAATAAAAGCAAGGAAGTTTTGCGGAAAGGAGAGGTTTAAGCGAATGCATAATTGTAGAAAAAACATGATTATTTTGAAGTTAGACATTAGACTTATGTAATGTAGAAATTGTAATGTTTTAGGATTCACTCACAGATTAGAAAGGAGACTCTTTTAATAATACACTTTGTTCCTTATCGAAAAAGTATAAACTTTTATTGACACCGAATTAATACAACACAAGGGATTTAATTTTCCCCTAACGGAACTGATATGTGTTTTTCTTTCTAGGTGGTTTGATGCAAAAGAGGCCAATAATTAGCTTTACAAACAATAAGGTGTGTAAAAGCAAAGGCAGCAATCGCTACGTTTGCTTTCTAAATGACATGCAGATTGCTGTCTTTGCTTTTACTTACAATATTACATACACATATTGTATACACGTATATAACGTACAATATTTATATGTAATATTGTACGTAAAAGCAAAGATAGCAATCTAAATGTCATTTCAAAAGCAAACATAGCAATCTGGCCGGAATGGAGATTGCTGCCTTTGCTTTTACACACCTCAATACATTAATTTCAGTTCTGTTGGGTGGGGTGAAAGGAGCCTGCCATCTATCTTAATAATCTCAAACTATTTATTCAAAATCTTATGTTAAGTTCTGACCTAGATTCAAACCTTAATTTCGGACAGAAATATTTTAAAAGATTATATTTGACAACATATTAAATATATATGCAATCTACCGTTGTGACAACTCCAACATGAAATCACAATTATATACGCCCATCTCCCATTCGCCGTATACAAAATTTGGGTAATGAATATAAGGATTTTGCTGACATAATTTAACGTAAAATATACAAAAAAATTCATAACGGAATGCAGAATAACAAACCCAATTAAATAAGTATAAATAGCACTCATTGTACTATTCCCACTCGACTGTTTCTCCATTTTGCGTGGTCGAGTATTTTGTTTTTGTGATGTTAGATGTTATGCTCATTTAGATGTTTGTTGTGTAAAAAAAAATAGGAGTCGTGGAAAAGCTCAGCTGGGCGTGAAATTCAAAATAAATAAATATATTTGTTGTAGTAAAACAAAATAGCCTAAGATTAGTGCATTTATAATGTAGGAATGTATTAGAGTAAGAAACTAAGACAATTACCTCATTTTCCCCCTCTGTGTGCTCTATAGTTTCTTGTTTTTCCATCACCGATCTCGTGCCCTGCCGGCTGGCCTTGTTGGCAGAAGCTATACGGTTCTGCAAGATCTGTCAGGAAAATTAACGGTAACATGTTTAATAATCTACCTTTAACGTCAGACAAAGAAAGATAGAAATTTTTTTCTTCAATCTTTGCAAATTCATCATTTTATGTGGCATCATTTTATTTAAATGAAACAAATTACTTTTGTGTAAATCACTATATAGCATAAAACAAGAAAATCAGGAAAATCAACATCTCTTTTTATAAACCGATTGCCCTGGCGAAATTCACGCATTTTCTCGATTTCAGATCAGTAACACCTAAAATCTTTTTTAAATTATTTAATTTAAAATTATAATATAAAAACTTATTAATTCATGTTATTATCCCGACGAAGAAACCATCGGTTTTGAAACATGTAGATATTATAATATTGATTATGGTGGTTTACACAAAAGTAATTTGTTTTGTTTAAATAAAAGATAGAAAGCACTATAAATAAATACGGGAGACATGAGGTAAGCAAGATAATAATTGCTGTCACATTAATTTCAAAAGCATAAGTTTATTAAAATGCTAAAAATATATTAAATGTATATATTATCTACATGTATTTGCTCATGAATTTATTGTTAAACGCATCTATCAATTCTCTTTGGTGTGCTGTTTCTATATCTTCTCTTTCAACTTTGTACGCCCCTATAATATTTACTTGGAATATGTTTTATATTAATATTTATTATACATGCTGTGCTGTTACACTTACGACAATTACGAAGAGGACAATAATTATGTAGTAAAAAAATAAATCTCCTGTTTAGTGCTTGTTGTTCTGTTTGATTGCTGAATTTTTTATAATGTTTTCCTCTGCTTATTTGTTTGTTTCTTGATCCTGTCTTTTGTATTATAGCTGCCTGCTACGAGTATCTACTAGCAGCCTGGCAACCGCATACAAATAATTCAAACGATTCTCAACACTTCAACATAAAACAAGAAAATCAGGAAAATCAGAAAATCAACATCTCTTTTTATAGGCCGATTGCCCTGGCGAAATTCATTCATTTTCTCGATTCCAGATCAGTAACACCTAAAACAACGTTTAAATACTTTACTTAAAATTATAATATAAAAACGAAAATAAAGATAACTGTATAACTTGTAAAACGTAGTTTTGGTAACAAACCACCACAATATATAAAAATATAATTAACGAATATCTAATACTCTGTTTATATAATATAATTATAAGCTACTGATAATCTCCGGTGTATCGTTTCACACGAATTATTCTGCATTCTCAGAAGACGTCAATGTGCTCAACTGCAGGAAGTATAGTTACAAACAGGCGAAAATAACATACCTCAATAAATCAATGTTGGCATAATACCTACCATATTCATGTGCATGGATTCTATATAATTTAATTGGCATAATTTATCTTGTGATTACTGTTACACTATTTTGTATTATGTATATCGCGTTTTTTGTTAATGCCTAAAAAAACAACATTTAAGTAATAAACATCTATTGGAAATCGACCTCAATAATTGTTTCCTTTTACATTGCTGTCCTTTGTGCAGTAAATTGAGCAAGATATTGGAACCTATTGAATATGCCTCAATTAATGGCCCTACTCGGTATCCGCAGACACTGTCGCTGTGGAGCTCGAGTACTAGGACCGGCCTGATCAATCTAATCATCTCTAACTCAATAGTGTTACCGTTTGTCTTCTCCGTTCCGCCGACTCCATCTTCTCCTGCAGCTCCTCGAGAGTGAGGGGAGTATCGGAGGGCTGTCCCCTCTGCAGGCGGGGTGGGGGGCGGGGCGGGTGCATTTTCACCAGACCCGACCCCTCCGCAGCCTCCTTGTCAGCGTCCAGAAGGATCTCGAAGGCTAGAGCTACAAATTCAAAACAGAAAGATGTCATCATTACGCGTAATTACCACAATATTCACATTAATAAATACACAAGTTCGTCGCATGAATAGTCAAACGAATATACTATTAATATCAACATTTTTACATAACAAATTCAATGTTTAAAACAAACCTAAACAAATCTTTAATGCTAGTATATTTTGTTACATATTACTAGCCCTTGTTTTATCCATTCTATTTCACCTACTATATACTAGCCCTTGAAAAATATGTAACCATATTATGTACCCAAAGTAAAAACCCTGTGGGCGTAAAAAAGAGTAATAATTAAAATAAATAACACTTCCTACATTTACATATTTACAAAAATCATATTTGGTCGTTGTAACAAAAAAAACGTTATTTTGCGAAAAAAATGACACACGTGCGCACATTAACAGATGCGCGGTGAAACTTTTTCGTTTTAGTTCAATCGGTAAAAAAATCACCGACAAAAGAATCTTTTACAATTATTCATTGAAAACAATATTAAACATTCTCAAACAGAAAAGACAGAAATAAGATTCGGTCGCAATTGGGAACTGAACCCAGGACCCCTGCCTTGCCGAGACATTGCTCTGATCAGTGAACTAATTCGACAATATCAACTTACGTCATTTTTAACTGAATCATACTTATCAGACAAGGCTAGTAGTTTAGTCGAGCAGCGAGGAATTTAGTTACTAAACGTGTCCGAACACCATACATAAGTGGTAAAGCATTTTGTTCAGTCAAGTGGCGAGTTACTCGCTTCTCGACTAAACAAAACTACTAGCCTAGTCCGAACAAGCCCTAAGAGCTGTCAACATTGTCATAATTTTCTTAATTTTTACCGACGCTGTTGTATGATGTATGTATGTTAATTGTCCCGACTAATTGTCATATAGCATTTTCGGTGACATACGAAGATTTTCCGCTCACGATTTTGCGATGGACTTTGAAGATCCTCTTTAGAGTCAAGTGGCGAGTAACTCGCTACACGACTAAACTAAACTACTAACCTAGTCCGAACAAGCCCTAAGAGCTGCCAGCATTGTCATTTCATCAAAAAAAAATTTTTAATTTCTACCGACGCTATTGTATAAGGTATGTATGTTAATTGTCCCCGTCAAATTATCAAATAGCATTTTGGGTGACATACGAAGATTTTCCGTTTACGATTTGTCGATGGACTTTAAAGATTCTCTTTAGAATCTCATGGATGAAAGGCTATCGGCAGAGGGAAACCTGACCTCAGTGGAGGAATTCAGGTTCTGAACACATATTTTAACAGATCCTTACGTGGTTTGATAGGCGCGGGAGGCACTGACTCCGGTAGAAGCTCAGTGGGCAGATCCTCTCTACCGCCAGTAGAGTGATCTCCATTGCGGTGGTCAGGAGTGTGCCGGGGTCTCGCTGCAGGAACTCTGGCCTTGGTGGCGGCAGTGACGCCATTCAGGTCGTCCACCACGTTGGGTGTGGTGGAAGATCCGCAGCCCATGGTGCCTTTCAATGATCTGGAATATTGTAAAATAATGTACCAGAAGACCAAGACTTATCCCACTAATCAGTTATTTCGGGAAACTGAAATTATGGAACTTAGCGCCTCCGCCCACTGAGGCAACTGAAAACTCTCAACTGCCAACTGTCTTTGTATGACAATGTGATGGCCCGCACACTTCACAATCACACAAAATCCCGTTGTCAATTGTTCTTCGTCTATGGTTAAACAAGTTTTTGACTAATCAAGACAGAGAAAACAGCCGGTTTTAGTTGGTTTTCAGTTGCCTCAGTGGGCGGAGGCGCTAAGGCGGATCTACTGTTTCCAATGTATTAAATTTATATTTACTCTTCCTAACAATTTCGGTAAAAAACAAAATCGCTCTAGTCAAAGACTCACCACTTGCATGTACACAGTGCCTCATTGCAAAACCAGGCTGGCCCAAAGACACATTAACTGTATTGACCCAAAATTGTTTAATTCCTTACACAATTCCATGAACACATGCCAAAACTTGAACTTATACAAAAAAAATATTAAAAGTTGGATTAAAAATATGGAAGTGAATATGGTAGATTCAGACTGGGTCGACGTACGTGCCCATCGCTACGTCTAACAATATCTGGACTGCTTAGCAACCATAGAATTTCAATGAAAATTTATGTTTTGGAATCACATTGGCCACACGACGTGCGATGTCTGTGGCCATCGCACGTCGTGTGGCCGTGTGTTGCGGTGGTGTTTCATAGAAAATGTATGGGTTGCTAAGCATTGTTTGAGTAGCGATGCGTACGTACGTCGTCCAGTCTGAACCTACCATATTTACTATGTATCTACATTTAAAACTTTTTTTTTTTTAAATAGTTTTGAAAACTAAAACACTTGCAGAAGTTAATAATAAACATTATTAAATTTCAAAAAAATTAAATGGAGTTCTACGAATTAAACACAAAAACAATAAATACATTTAAAACAACTAAAATCATGTATTTCTGAATCTTTGATTTAAAATATATATATATATTTTTGTAATTTAAAAAAAAAAATCACAGAAATTCCTGTAAAATCAATCACCTCTACATAATTGTACTAAATTCTTAAATTCTTTATTTTAACCACCACTGTTAAATATCCACTTATTATAATGCTCACGCACAGGCTGCCTTTGTGGGGTTTTTTGTTACTATCTTCATTTATGAATATTATATTGAATAGTCAAATTAAGTCATGAAATACACCTAGAGGCCTTACGCCGTTCTTCCGTGGAGCTACGTTCAAGCGACGCGATCGCCGCTCGTCTGTATTTTCTATACTATTATTAGTGTTTGAAAACGCCGCTAGGCGCTACAATAGCAAAATAGTGTGCCAGGTAGCGGTAGCATGGCTTGTAAGTAGCTACGTGAACGATGGGCGTTAGAACAATTTCAAGAATCGTAACATTTCGATTCTGATTTGTTTCTTACCTGTCGTCTACTCTGGTTCTTTGTGCAATGTTGTTGTTTTTTTCTCCTTTATTCCTTAAATATTTTTGTATACAGTTTTTTACATGCTTTTTTACTACCACAATAGACACATGCTCGTATTATGGTATTCGCAATTACACATTAATTATTGAAAACAAATTCGTATTTCAAAGTGTTTGATTTTTTTTGGATTTGGACGTAGGACCATTATGTTCTATCTGATCTTCAAAGATACCGAGCTTTTCGTATATCTTCCACGGAAATCTGAGCTAGACGATGTTGAAATGTAGAAAAAGAACTAGACAGGGGAATGAGCATTTTGTCTATCTATCTGCCTTTGACTTTAAACTGGGATTTAGAACGAGTTATTTTTGCATTCAGAGCTAATATCCTAACTGATCTGCCACCACTTGGATATATAAATATTTAGATATACATTTTGAAACAAGAAATACTGAACAGGTCAAGATATAGACTAAAAATTGTATATTCTTACATAACACCTACACCAAGCTCAAGAGCCAGTTCTCTTAATTGGTGTAGAAACCAAAAAATGATGTTTTCACCTTTTTGTTATACCTTTTTATTATATTTTTGTTTTTATTTTAGTTATTCTATTGTTAAACAATGATTAAAATGTAAAATTGTTGTGTGTAAGAGGTAAAATAAATAAAAAAAAAAAATAAAAAAAAAAATAAAAAATTTTTGTTTACCTACAAAAATATCGCAAAACTTAAAAAGGCTGGAATGAGAAACACTGATTTCGTGAGAATCTAATAAAATGCTTTTTATACGAACAATGAACCAAAGAACTTTGACAAATAATCAGGTTGGGCGTAACAAAGAACCCAAACGTGGCGGACAGGTGCATGACCCGCTATATAAAAGTATCCACGAGTTCATGGTAACTTCAAAGGCGAATGAACTACTTTAAACGAACTCGCTAAAAACCTGTCTGGTTTATTATATCACCTACATATTGTCTATTTTTCATATGGGTTAAAGAAATATGTTACCAGGCCAATAATAATCACGTATCCGAAATGGGGACGGGGAGCCTTTGCCATCAAATTTTAATGTTGCTTAAAATTCACATGAAAACGATTTTTCAATTTACAATTTATATCTCACAGTTCTGTTTTATAATTACGAAGGTTAGTGGAGTTTTTTCCAATCACCTAATTGCCACAAAAACTGAATGTGTTTTTCAATTATTACCGAAACCGTTTTTGTATTATTTTTGGAATAATTTAAGGAATAAAACGTCAAATTGTAATATTAATTGAAGACAATATTTGCTACTCTGAATTGAAACCAGAACCCTAATCTTGCCGAGGCTCCGTTCTCCTTCGGTCGTATTTCGTAACACTATCAAACTTAGACATGTTTTTATATGAATACCGCACAAGAGTCCAAACTGCTCCCGTCTAGAGCCAGTGAGACCATGGCATCCCCAATTGGGGTATGTTGTGAGGCTGAAGGTAGAGGGGAGAGGAAGGACATGGGAGAGAGGAAATTGAGGAAGTACCTTTCTATTCAGATCTGGTCACCAAACACGGCTAAAGTCAATCCAAGCAACGTTTCAATTACATGTTACTGGAAGACTCGACTAAGAACTACCAAAAATATCTTCATTTTCTTAACGCATATTTTTATCGACTGATTTCTTTATGTATGATCAAATGCAATCCAGATAATGTCCAAGGAAGGCTAAGGTCCTGGGTTCAATTCCTAGATACGACCGTGACTTTTCTGATTTTTTTGTTTCAAATTTTCGATTAAGAGTAGCTAATACTGTGTTCAATGATTTTTTTTTAATATTATGGGGTTCAAAAATTACCATGTTAACAGTGGGGTACAAATTAACACAATTTTATGAGTGGGCGGCTAAAAGAGAAACCAACAATTTTTTTCGCACTTGAGATAATTACGTTTGTGTGGCTTGCTTCTAAGAGAGTCAACTTTGAATTTTTTTCAATTTCACGAAGGCTTTGTCGAGTAATAAATTGCTCTCTTGGCAAATTTTAATAAAAGCGATTTTCTATTTAACATTCACAACCGAAAATCAAAAGATTTTTTCTCAATATAGAAACATTCTTTAAGAATCGGTAGATGAATTTTGAGATAAATCGCATATGTACACAGAAAAGTTGAAAAATAAAAAAATTATCAAACCGCAAACCGACTTCTATTTTTTGTACTCCAAATATACTCAAGAATCGCTGAATAAAATCCTTTGGGTACCTGCTGTTACACCCTGTATTTATATCAGAAACTGCCATTAGCCCTTTCAGAAGCTAACTACAGACATAGTGACGCCCCCGAAGGCTCAAATAAGTTTTATTTATTGTTTTGTGTTTAATTCGTAGAACTCCATTTAATTTTTTTTTTAAATTTTATTTAAATTGAATTTAATAATGTTTATTATTAAGTTCTGCAAGTGTTATAGTTTTTATTATTAATCTCAACTAGATTCAAAGAACATATTCAATGTTATAATAATAAAAACACATCTTCAAAATTCGCAGAACATCTCTTGGTGAATAATCACAACCCACATAACAACAAGGGACCTAAACCAATACATGTAGAAAGAAAAGGTCTTCGATTGAATTTAGTCGACAATTAGAAATTAATAAACGCACGAACGACCCTAATTTAACATTAATTAATAAAGTAAGGAAAATAATATATTCACCTCTTCTAAATATTTTCACAAAATCTAAACAATATTCATAGCAGTAACGTCATTATTAAACAATTAAGAACACATTTGCAAATTTCAAAATACCCCTGGGGGAGAATCTATTATTTTCCCAAGAATTCGGTTTAACCGAAAATAAATCAGTTTACTCACTTTCAAATTGACATTTTAAATGGTATAAATATCGTCGTCTAATTATGAAACGCCTCAGTTTGAAAATGGCCTTGTAAGCCGAAACAGCTGTCACAATAATAAAAACTATAACACTTGCAGAACTTAATAATAAACATTATTAAATTCAATTTAAATTAAGTTTTTACTCGTACATACTTTGATGCACCATGGCGTGGCCGAGAGAATATAAAATATATAATCCCTAGATACTAAAATAAGAAAACACACTCCAAGAAAAATTGCCTTGCAATAATAACACATGACTGGTTTTTGCAGTGCCATTTTTTGCAAAATATCACCTTAAGGGGGTATTACCAGAGAATACCGGAAATTAGTATTTTTTAAATCAAATTCTAGACGTATTGACTGACTCTTTTTTACAAAAAAACATAAATTGATTTTGAAAGATTGTTATTTTATCTGGTAAACGCATTTTTTAAATTTTGAAAAACTAAGTTTATTTTAATATACTAAGGTTACACCGTTGGTCGTATGCATATTTTTTTAAATTTTCAAATGACATATTGTATTATACCACACAAATTTCAAATTATATAATCATTCAAAAAAATAACATGGAAGAAGGAAATGGAAAGAGGAAAGGGTGGATGAAGTGTCTGGTTATTCAGCTCTACTCACCAAACACGGTTAAAGCCATTTCAAGCAACTCTTCGATTCCGAATGGTGGCTTTAATTAGAGCGATTCTGAAAGTATATACCACTCTGGAACGTGCTGCAAATACAGAATACATTATTTGTAATATGTAATTATAAATTATGAAATACCGCAAATCAATAAAATTATTCGGGTGTCGGGTAACGACCATTCGACTTCACAGGCACCTAATTACATAATATACGCACATTCCGATATATATTATACAACAGGAATGTATTGCACTGAATGTGTTTGAAGTAAAAAAGAAAATGTCATTTTCTGTCCGATGATTTTTTTTCTTTTCATTTTTTTCACTTTTAAGTCCACTGATCACTGTGTTCCTGTGCTGCTGGCACGAGACGGAGTGTTTATCACGTGACCAGTTTTCTCTACCGGACTACTCAGTTGCGACGTGCATGGAAAAATATTTTTATTGTTTGACAGCCTCCGTGGTTGAGGGGTAATGCTCTTGATTCGCAATACGGAGGTCGCGGGTTCTGACCCCGACGCGCGACGTGAGCAAGTAAATTTTATTTGATGAATTTGTGTATTTCACAATTTATTAATTAAATATTTACGTAAGGTTCCAGAGTAGAAGATACTCTCAGTATCGCCCTAGTGAACGACCACCATTCAGAATTGAAACGTTGCTTGGGATAGCTTTAGCCGTGTTTGGTAACCAGATATGAATAGCCTGTTACTCCCCCACCTTATTGTTCCCCATCTCTTTCTCCTCTCCACTACATTAAGCCTCACAACATACCCTAATTAGGAATACAAAAGTCTTGCTGGCTGCAGATGGGATCAGTTTGGACCCTTGTGCGGTACTCATGTAAAAAAATAATAATAACGACAAATGTGGTCAGCAATCGCTGGTTAAAATCCCTTGGGTACATGCTGGTTCACCCTGTTTACGATTGCACCCCTAGGTAGTCGATAACATAAACACTTTTCGATTTAACTCGTACGTTCCAAATGTCAGTTCAATGTTTACCATAATAAATATTTATGGAACCACGGGGGCGGTGATGGCCACAGTAAATTAGTGTTCCATTAATGGGTAGGCAGTGAGGTGGACACCCCTTGCCTCCCCCCTCCCCTTTTCTCGCTCCCAACCCCCTCCCCTAGCAGTCAATGAAGAGGGTGGTTTCCCGGAAAGTATTAAATTGCGTGATGAATGGTTTGTACCAGGAAACATTACACGTGACAGAAATATTCCACCATAACGTGCAATTTAGTTGGAAAAAAGTTCTCGCTTGCTTCGGGGTATATTATTTATTATACAATCATTGAGGTGTTTTTTTTTTGTCACATGAACTCCAACCTCTTAAGATCTTCAAGAAATATTTATTTGTGTTTTGTGGATGAGGAGAAGAGGAAAAAATGACATTAGTGAGGATCGGGAGAACCTCGTTAAAAATCTAGCCAATAAATTATGTATGTAAGAAGAATATTCGGAGTCCTACAAGAATCTGTTTAGCGTACAAGGACAAAAGTTATTCTTATTTGAAATCGTAAATGGAAGTTTTATTAACCTATAGAGCCTTTATATGTCAAAATGCAGATTGCACGGGAAATTTTCGCATTACATTCGATTCCAGATAAATTCGCGGCTTTTGAACACCAAAATAAAATACTGTCTTTGAAAGCAGATGAAAGAGTCTTTCAGAATTCATTATTTAAAATCGACATACATGCAGTTAAAAATTTGAAAATTTAATTGAATAAAAAACATATACGTCGCTTACCAATGTTTTTTGGTAAGAAAACACATATTTAATTAGACAAAGGTATCATTTTCATTATATACGATTGATATTTTTAAAATGCTAAAAGATTTTTACAATTATTTAAATTTTTTTCTCGAACGTCCTTGGTAAATTTTTAAATGTAAATACTTAACGTAGTACTATCTATTTCCATCACTGTTTAAATCATATATCTCACGATAATACATGACAAGTGATTCTGTTTCAGGATGAGAGAAATATCTCCCAAAATAACTCTACGGGTGTTCGATGTTCTGGGAGATATATCTCGCAAAATTGCTCTAAGGGTTAAGCTGAGACAGGGCTTATAATAAGCATAGAAGCTAGCTGACCGCCAAAGAGGCCTCTTTACAAAACCGACCGAAGAGAAGACCAATGGATTGCGATTTTATCGAAATCGAATGAATTATTACAATGATATCGGTGTCGGTTTGCTCTTTTTTCTATTAGCACCTTCAGTCGCTTAGCGCTCAAAATCAAAACAATACCTGAGTGAGATTTGAAAGACAGAGAATTTCGGCATTTACAGTAAAACATTATCAAATTTCTATATCGCCGTTTAGTGATTCAATAACCTTTACACTTTTTGCTTTAATATACCAAACAGAACAAAGAATCTGAAAAAAATTAAACGCAATTTAAAAAAATAGGGCACCTTTTTGGTGAATGTTTTAACCCGCGGAGGACGCTACAATTAGTTTTTTACATTCTTTCCATTTAGTAGGCCCTGAGGTAAATAATTTCGGGGCCTATGTCATCTTAGAGGATGCTGTGTGGAGGGTCTTTTTAAGGAAAAGAAGGAGGGGAAGTTCTGGGAAGGAAATAGATAAGTGGTGGGTGAGTTGGGAGTCGGCTAGAGAGGTCAAAAGGGCTACCCCAACCAGTCTTTCTCGATCTGGCCCGCCATGCAGAAAGTGGGCAGACGCATCTCGCAGACAAGACCTAGACAATCCTCACCCCATGAACCCGGACATGAGGTCACCGAACGTAGCGAATCACTTGGGGTGACCTATAGCAGAGTTATCTAATATGGTTATCTAATAAATAAAGGGGCAGCGGTTGCCATTTCCGCTTCCCAAATTGAGTATTATTTTATTATTTCGGAACCTTTATTTTTATTATATTTACTAATATATATATTTTTTTATAAACCACATTATTGAAGATTCTGTCATTTAATGCATGTCGCTAGTATTGACCTAGTAGATCATGTGCATCGCTCCAAAACCCTGTAAATATTCTTACATAATATTATTCAACTTTACAAGCCTTCATCGGCTGGCCTTTGTCCTGCTTTGGACAGAAGCCTTCTTTATGTGTTCAGATTTGCCCATTCTTGGCGGCTCTCAGCGGCTCGACCTTTGTTTCTCTGATGCTTGACCTATCATTCGTCAACCGGGTCACATGGCATAGTCGCAATTGAGTAAAAAGATTATGACACCAACCTGGACAACTAACTACTAATACTAACCGCGGTTTTGCATACACATGCCTTATCGATCTCATTTCTACAGCAATCAGTCTACTTTTATCCTTCCCTGTTTCATTATTAGAATTACTTCTGACTTCAAAAACATAAATACTCTAATTACTCTTTACTTTGGAGGAACTGATGAAAACCAGCTGCATTCCAGGAGAAATCCTGAATTGCTGAACAGCTGAGCAGTGACCTTTTCGTCAATAGAACCAACGTTTAATCAAAAATGTATATATATGTTAAAAAAATCTATTGATGAATAAACGATTTTATTATTATTACTGACGCTCCTTGGTTCGCCCTCTTCTTGGTTATACTTGTGTTGTTTGGTCTTCTTTTTATGCTGTCTATAATTGTCAAATTGAATCAATTCAACATTGGTTCTTAAGAGCCATTGACCAGCGGCTGAGTTTAAAAGTTTAAAAATGCTTGCAACTGTACAGGGAGGTTCCGTATCAAATTTTTTAAATTAAAAATTTAATATCGATTTATTTCATTAAAAACTTGCTTTAACATAAACCTACATTGAAGTAAGCAATAAAAAAGCTCAAAACGCACGATGATAAATGATTAAATATCGTGTACTTATTGTAAGCATTTTTTGATGATAAGTTTTTATGATTTTTTAATAATGTCTAAACAAAGTAAGCGTGTAAAAAAAAATCTGAAATATTTTAGTTTGTAAGACCTTAAATAAATAGAAAATCTGAGGTATTTTCGTCACCAAAAACGTTCTTGGATTTATTTTCTAATTGATTTTAATTTAACTAATATTAAAATTCTGAATAGTGTATTTACTAGATTATGTATTGATTTATTTTGTTGGATGATTATATGAATTAAAATTTTTGTTGTATAATACAATATGTCGTTTGAAAATTGAAATCTGCCAACGACCAACGGTATAACCTTAGTACATTAAAAATAAACTTAGTTTTTCAAAATTTAAAAAATGCGTTTACCAGATAAAATAACAACAATCTTTCAAATTAATTTAAGTTTTTTTGTAAAACAGAGTCAAAAAGCCTAGATAATTTCCGGTATTCTCTGGTAATACCCTCTCAAGAGGGATTGCTAGGAGTCTTGGATAAGAAAGAGGCAATTACTCAAATGATGAAATTGGACTCTAAAATTTTCTCCTTTAGAAGACCATCGGAAAAAATTTGATTTCATTTGTTTCTACAAAATTATTAATTGTATTATTGATTCACCTCCATTACTACAACACATCCCTTTCAATATACCTTCCCGTAGACTCAGAAATAATGAATTGGTCTTCCTCAATCAACACACGACTAATTATGGTTATTATTCACCACTGTCCAGAATGTGTAGACGGGTCAACTCAAGTCAAGAACTTGATTTTTTTGGTAAAACTAAAAATTATTTTTGTCAGTCACAAAACAAGTGAAGAAATATTATAAATACGTTTTTGACTTCTAGCTAAGTCTTGACTAAGTTCTATTTTCTTATGTTTATATTTGCTTTTGTCTTTGCCTCATCAATATCATCATCATCAATTTATAAATTAAATAAAGTCCGGTAATAAATAAATAAATTACATCAGGGCAGACAGCAGCACTCCATTGCGAACTGCTATCTTTGCTGCTTTTGACATTTTTTTGTTAGCGCCAACGATAAATGTCCTCCAATGATAAAGTTATCTGCATTTATCCTTCTTTCAATATCTCTATCAGCCTTTCCATCTCTTGTACAAATACTTCCCTTATCGCACACTATTTTCGTACTCTTACTGTCTGTTTCAAACACCCTGACTTTAGATTAACTTATTATATTAATCATTAACTCATTTTTATTTATTGTTTTTGTGTTTAATTCTTAGAACTCCATTTAATTTTTTAATAATGTTATTATTAAGTTCTGCAAGTATTATAGATTTGTATTTTCGTTACAGCTGTTTCGGTTTACAAGGCCATTTTCAAACTGTGGTTAAGACCACGTTTAGACGACTCATATACGATTTTAAATGTCCATTTTGAACGTGCATAAATCGATTTACTACCGGTTGAGGGTTAAATCAATGTATGTTTTCTCCGCACTAATTGTTAATGCCTTCTTAATTGCTTAATAATGACGTTATTGCTACGAATTATTTGAATGCTTTATATTGCTTAGGTTTTGTGAAAATACTGAAATGGGAGAATAAATTATTTTCCGCACTTTATTAATTAGTGTTAAATTAGGGTCATTCGTTCGTTTATTGATTTCTAATTGTTGAAGTAGATTTAATATGAGACCCTTTCTTTCAATGTGTAATGGTTTAGGCCCCTTGTTGTTGAGTGGGTTGTGATTATTCACCAAGATATATAATATAATAATAATCACAACCCACTCATTTTTAACCCAGAAAAAATGGAATCGAATTTCATCAAATAGTGCAATCTTTGCTTTATTTCATACTCGTATTGTAGTACAAGTTTGGTGTGCATTAGATGATCATAAACATGATCATGATGTAATATGTTTATAAGAATGTATATAATAGTCGTATGTGTTATGGCTTCGAAGACATGGCGTTTCAGCAAATTGAATATTTTTTGTCCAGTAATATTACCTTCTTTCTTCTTACCTAAAAGATAGGACAATTGCTTTTGTAGCAAAATGAACCACAAAATAAAAAGAGGAACAATGTGCATGTGTGAATTTAAAATGTTTTTACTTAGGATAAAAATAGTCGGAAATCGAATTTGTCTGTTTAAAAATTAAATTGCGCTTCGTCTCTAAAGCCCTGAACTTTACATTCAAATGCTTGATAGCCGAATTATTTCATTTAATTGTAGCATGAACTGGTAAAAGCACAACTTTGCTGAAAAATGCACGCTATTATCAGTTCCTTTGGACGCATTCCGCGACATAAAGGTAATATCCTTAATAGGGAGGGTTCGAAAACCCATAGAATTGCAGTTTTTTTTTCATTAACTCCACAGCCCTTAGAAAAATAATTTCCTTCACGGCCTACGTCATATTTGAAGATGCTGTTTGGAGGGACTTTTAGAGGAGAGGAAGGAGTGAACATGGGTCTTGAAGAGAGAGAGGAAACACAGAGGCCGGCAAATCGTTCCACAGCCAAATTGTTGTACTCAAGAACGAGTCGTAGAAGCGACCCGTTCTCATGTAACAAATGTCACCATCCAGGTGCCGAAGGGATCAATGAAGCTGGTTCCTCAGGACGTCTTCCATTGTAACACCGGTAGAACAAGGACAGCATACACGGAGAAAAATGTTATTCGAAAAAACGATCATTTTAATAGTAAAAACGGTTAAAAACGGGACTGAAGTTCTTACGAACAAATTAACAGGGTTTCAATGTTTATTGGCAGGAACATGTAAGAATAATTTGTTGGTATACTTAATTTCGTACGTATACCAAGAAAAAATATTCTTACATTTTCCCGCCAATAAACATTGAAACACTGTTTATTTGTTCGTAAGAACTTCAGTCCCGTTTTTAACCGTTTTTACTATTAAAATGATCGTTTTTTCGAATAACATTTTTCTCCGTGTACCTACCTGACTCCTGTTCTCTAAGGATTGCAATACGCTAGTTAAGGGGAATATATCAATTGGACCACCCATTTCTGCAAAGGGATGTAGATTTTTACCAGGTATTTTGAGGGTCCAGACCAGAAGTGGCTGCTAAATTCAATAATGTGATGCACTAGCGATTTGTATAGGGTCAGCAGCGGTGTAGATAATATTAAAGTATCTGCGGGACCTGTAAATATAGTGCGTCAAAGCCACTGAGAGGCTAACTTGAATCTGGATTCGATGAAGCCCCCGTGCCACTTAGAGTTACACCAAGCATATCAATGGAAGGTATGTTGGGAAGATTGCTTCGGTTGAAGGAGACTAGATTGTCAGATCCGATCAGTTCAGATTCCAGATAGTTCCTTATACTTACGTAGAACCTTAGAACCGGAGCCTCCCCTCTGATTATATACTGAAAGAATCATACGCCTTAGAATAAAACTCCGAGAATGTAGGTTTTAGGTTCATTTTCCTCTTTGGAAAATACAGGATTTTTTAAAAACTCAATCTGAACTCTAAGAAATTGTATTCAGTTTTTAAAAAATCTTGAGTTTTCCATAGAGGAAAATGAACCTAAAAACTACATTCTTGGAGTTGCATTCTAAGGCGTATGAATCTCTCGGTATATAATCAGAGGGGAGGCTCCGGTTCTACGTACACGTATTTTAATAGTAATAACGGTTAAAAACGGGACTGAAGTTCTTACGAACAAATTAACAGAGTTTCAATGTCTATTGGCGGGAACATGTAAGAATAATTTGTTGGTATACGTAAATTCGTACGTATAAATAAAAATTCGTACGTATACCAACAAATTATTCTTACATTTTTCCGCCAATAAACATTGAAACACTGTCAATTTGTTCGTAAGAACTTCAGTCCCGTTTTTACTATTAAAATTATCGTTTTTTCGAATTACATTTTTCTCCGTGTAAGTAAGGAACTGTTCTTAAACTTAAAATTAACTGCGATTCGACTTCTCGCGGATGACATCGGAAAAAATTCGTTAAATTTCTAATCCTTTCCTAATTCCTATCCTAAAATACAACCAGAAATACCATTATAATATGTTCTTTCACCACACAACCACTAAACTATCAATAAACATTTAATAAAAGAACTAAAAAGATAATCATGGAAACTAAAAATAAAACATGTATTCAGATACAAATATTTTTGAGAAGAGTAGTAAGTCTTTGGAAATACTACAAAGTTTGAAAAAGACGTCAATACATTTGATTTGCCACCTTCGTACATTGAATCAAACAACGAAATACTATGAACATTTGTGAAGCTATAACCCAGATATCAAACAAATACCCATAACACCGGTACATAATACATTCAAAATTAAATTACTAACCTGCCTTTAAAACAATCACAAACTATTCACATTTTGTGTAATGCACTAGAAAAAAACACAGCATTCACTTCACATAAATAAACTTCCGAAACAGAATAATTTTTAGTTTGCAAAACTTCATTTAATTATCAGCCACTTCACCAAGCAATAATATAAATTAAAAGAAAAACTATTTTGAAATGTCTGCAGCGTATTTTACTGTTAAATTTTGTAGAATATTTATACTGCGAGGAGGGTAGGAATAGTTCTACACGATATACGATCCAATACTCTACTGATAACTCAGGAAGGGTAGGTTTTTATACGGTGGCTCGATACATTGTCAAGGGGTGTCAGTTAATGCGAGGCTATGGGGGTTGAATCAAATACCCCATGCGCCATACACCGTATCTACATCGTACACCAAATACACAGACATATTATATGTTCGGAACTGTTTTACACAAAGTATTCATATTTTTGTGTGAGTTGTTTGTGTATATGGGACAGACATGTTAAAGTTAGCTATGAAATAATAGATCGATTCGAGTCATATTATGAACACAGTTTATTTTACGTTGAATTATGTTTGTTGAGTTTCAAGCTATTTATTTGTTTACATTGTATTCCCAATCGATGAAAGGATTCAAGAAAGTGGGGATATCTGTCTATTCAGGCGTAGTCGCTAAATTTGACGCCCTGGTGAAAGATCACAATTCAGAAATGAGAAGATGCTTGAAATGGCTTTAGCCGTGTGTTCGTTCTAGATGAGGTAGTTAGGAGGCTATAGAATGTATATAGAATGCAATATGAAAATAATTAGCAAATTGTAAACTTAAACGTACAAATTACTAAAATAAAAATTAATAAATAAATTCCACACCCTCCTCTTCCCCATCTCCTCTACACTATTTCTAGCCTCTCAACATACCTTAGTTGAGGATGCCATAGACTCACTGGGACTTGAGCAGTCGGGGCTCTTGTGCGGTATTCACAGAAAACAAAAAAACACAAAAATCTAAAACTTAAATAAAAACCGTTAAAAAAATTCCCTCCAGATTTCTAACAATAACATCAAAAGATACGCTCAACCGTGTTTAACGATCAGATCTGATTAGTCGGGTAGATTTACTTCCCAACAATCTCTTTCTCTTGCCATTTTCCTTCCCTTCCCTGCTCCTTTCAGCCTCACAGCATTCGCCAAATTAGAGATGCAATAGTTTCGTTGGCTTCGGGCAGTTGGAAATTTTATGCTGTAATCTTCATCAAATCGCCACGCACCTTGTGTAATGTTAAATAATTGGGTTAAATAAAAACTTAAGGCTATGTCCACTCTGCACTCTCTTTACACTACTTTATCCAAGTGACTAAGTTTGTTTTGAAATTATAGTTTATTTTAAATTATCAACCCAAAAAAGCTGATTGCATAAGCATTCACTACGGTGACATTTATGTGCACATGGTGCTAACCCCTAAAACTATGAGCATCCAACTGTTACCCCCGTAAACCACATACTCCTATCTGACATTTTTTCCATCCTTAAAGACAGATCTCGCAATGTTTGGGCAGATTATTGGCAAATTAGTCAATTCAAGGGAGCCTGTTATGCCTTTATAACCATAAAAACCGTAGTTTCAACAATTCATCCTAAAAGAAATTTCCTCAATTATTCAAATGCGAATTTGACATTTTTAAAATTCAATTAATACCTTACACCCCAAATTGTACATTCTGTGATTTAGAGTTGGGAACTTTAGATCACATAATTTTTGGTTGTCCCTCTCGAAAAAAATATCCTCTTTTCTATCAAGCCTAAAATTATCATCTAAAATTGCTTGCCCAATTCAACATCTCATCTCTTCTACGTCTGAACTCGGCTCCAATATTCCATATAATTTTCAAATTTGGACAATGATACATAATCAATATATAAATTCACATTTCCTCTCTCCATAATTTAAAATGATATTCTGGAACACCCTTGAAGGGTGAAATCCAGAAAAAAATTAAAAAAAGGTGCCAACCTGGCTGATGAAGCAGACAGAGGAAGCCTGTATATAAAATCACAAACTTTACTTGATGTGATCTAAAGAAATATTAATATGCCTAGATTGAAACCCACTTTCCATTGTACAAATACAAATTTTAAAATTTAATTTAATACCTCAAAATTAAACAACGCCAGGTGTTCAAACTTCCGTCACATTTGACGACTTCACAAATCGACGATCAGCGCCAATTATTATCTTTTGACAATTTCAACATAAAATAACAACCCCGAATTAATCGCCAATTTTTCACCGTTTCAGTTAAATGAAGTTTAGATAAGCCGTTGCATAATATTCATAATATTCATATAGTCTTGAGGGGATGACCGAATAAGAAATTAGTTATTTAATATTACGTGGTGTGAAATCACACACCACTGTTCCTTTCGTTGATGCCTGTGTCAGACAACGCTGTAAGCGCGCTATAATTTCGTGGACTAACATATTTCAGCATATTGCTCACCATACATTGCCCAAGCCCAAAAACGCTTGTAATCTAGTATCATTAAGCGGAAGCAATCTTCCCAACATGTCTTCCGTCGATATGCTTGGTGTAACTCTAAGTGAGCAGCTCAGACTCGGGGGCTCCGTCGAAGCCAGAGTCAAGATAGTCTCTTAGAAGTTGGGTGTAGGTACTGTACTGAAAAAGTATATCATTGCCTATACCAGTCAACATAATTATATGTTGACTGGTATAGGCATATAGCAGTCTGTCACTTCTGCTTTTACGACATTGCTATTCATATTCCGTGATTTATTTAAACAAAAGTAAAATGTATGAATGTAGATTTCAGATCTAATATAATGGAGTCTTGATGGATAAATTTACGACGTTTTTGGTTGCGATTGACTTTTATAACATTCCGCACACGTTCCAAAGATATTTTTCAACCTCTCGACCATCAGTCAAACTCTAGTATAGGCAGCCTGCAATAAATCATCTCGTTTCTACATTATATCACATCATTCATATGTTATATCTATTATCACATCAATTTATGGATCGAATTTATTCAAATAGATATTCCAAATGAAGACGTACTCGTAGGTGCTCTACACTCTAACCCCCAGATTCCTATCCACCTCTCATTCTCTTTTCCTACCCTTAACTGAATCGCCTTCCTTTTCATAAAAATACCTCCCCCACAGCATCCCCAAAACCACATAGGAATCCAAACACGTTCATAAACACATACACATATTCACAACATATATTTTCTTTTTTATATAGCGCTTATATTTTATTTTATTAAATGCATTCGGGGTTTTAAGGGACGTACTTATTAACTTTTCCAGACATTATTTCGAGTAAAAAATATTCTCCGATTACTTTTTTGAAGTTTTTTTTTCAATTTTAAAAAACTTCTTCTTCTTCTTCCCTTGTCCTATTCGGATCGGGGACCCACTGCATCGACGAGGCTCCTTCATACATCCCTGTCTTGCGCTGATTGGTCGGCCTCCTTCCATGGCAGACCCATCCTCTCCTCACACAGTTTCTGGAGTTGCCTCGCCCAACTGTGTCTGGGGCGGCCCACTGGACGTCTACCCTCTGGAATCGCACACAGTATTTTCCTCGGAATTCGGTCATCAGACATTCAGATATACAAAACAACAAAAAAAATGTCATCACTGGTCATACAGCCGATACTAACAGTCCTTTACCTACTGTTTTTTTTATATTTTAAGTTTTAAAAAAAACATAAAGTATGTGGTGCCATATACATATTTAGTCTCCGGTGGGAGACCAAAATTTCAATTACATTATTTACTCCAAATTATATTCGGATTCACTTTTTAAAGTAAGTTAAGTACGTCCCTTAAAATCCTGTATAATAACTCACCAGATAAATAAATGTATTTCCAAAATACATGTCATGGGAAGCGAATCTTGTAATTATTTCTAGGACCTTGTAAATACTGTTTACCAGTCATTTACTATATATGTAATGTTTGTTCTAAAATAATAATTATTTTAAAAAAATACATACAACATAAATTTAAAACATCCAATTTTAGAAAATAAAATCAATAATTCATAGGTAGAACTTCGGTGTTATATGCAAACACATGGTTTTTTAATCCACCATGAAATTATGTGCGCTTTAGACATTATAACAACATGTTTTTAAATGCATGAAAATATTGATTGGATAGTGAGATACGTTCAATGCATTGTCACGTGGGGAGAATGTGTGCATTGTTTAGTACAGTGTTCGTGTCGCAATGACCCCAGGGACCTTAAAATACCTATGTTAGTAATTATTTATGGGAGAAAATCCACGATGAAATAATATTTGTACAAAAAATAGTCAACACTCAATTTTAACGACTTTTATTGTTTAAAATCAACCGATGTGTTTCGTAAGAAACGCTCACTCCTTTAGGGTTTACTCTCAGGGTTTACCCTTAGTTTTAAACACTTTTCTTATTTAAAAACAATCGACATTTTTCGTAGGTAATACTCACCTCTTAAGGTAGTAAGCGCTCAATAAGAAGAAGAAGGAGAGATATGTAAATACGAATGTTAGAGAGAGCCCGCTAATATTAAAAACAATAATAATTAAGCGAAAATTGTGAAAATGTTTAATAAAACACTACTCATTTAAAATATAGAAAAACGTCCAGGGAAAACGTCTTAAATAGCATTTGAAGAAACACTGTGATTTTTTTGATACATAAAACTTGTAAAAAACGTGCTTGTAATAATTTTTGGAGAACTTTGCGAGTTTTTTCTATGGAGGGCATTTCAAATAATTAACGTTTCGGCATGGCAAATGTACATATAGATATTATCTTCAAAAATGATATATGTATATATTTTTTTAAAACTTAAAGGGTTCAAGAGAAATACGTTATAAAACGGTAGAAATTTGGAATGCGGTGGCTTAGGGGTAAAACCTGAAAGTTAACTGTGAAGATGTATACCCTAAAGAAGTGAGCATTACTAACTAATTACTAACGAAACATGTCGATTGTTTACAATAAAAGTGGTTAAAACTAAGTGTGTGGATTATTTTTTTTATTTATTTGACTTATTTGCATAGGCGTGTGGTAATACTTTTTTTAAATCTTATTCTATGTCCACGATGAAACAAGCTAAACGAAGCGAAATGCTCAACTGAAATAATAAGGGTTCTTTATTATTTTACACCTCTCCAACCGCCGAAGGTTCGCTCTGCCATAGCGTTAGAAAAAATAATCATCGCGTTCCAATGCTGGGCCATTTTTCAGATAGATTTTTAACAGAACAAAATAGTTCCAGTAGTAGGGAAAGTTCGTAAGTTTCTATTAGGGAAGTTGAGTGAAAAATATTTTGACTCATAAAAAATATATTCATGTAGGTGAGATTCAAACTTAAATACCAGTATTTTTTTTTTAAACTTCGTTTTCATAATGAAATTAATTCTACAAGTTTGAATTTTATTTAAGCCCGCGAAAACGGCGGCAAGAGTATAATACCGTGTGGCAGAGTTCGTGACGTGACCCGGCCCTTGCTTGTGTGAAATATACGGGAAAATATTAAAAAAACCGGGGCATGCTTAATATGGACGAAAAAAATAAATTTAAAAAGTTGTAGTAGTTAGATATTTACTAGTACTAATCAATTCAGTTATTGGAATTTCGAAAAAAGTGCATTTTAATGGTTATTTTTTAAGTTTAAAAACACGAAATGTCATTTTTCACCGACCGCTATGTTAGGAACTGTTGCAAGTTTCGTTGAAAAATGACATTTCGTGTTTTTAAATTTAAAAAATAACCATTAATATGCACTTTTTTCGAAATTTCAATAACTGAATTGATTAGTACTAGTAAATATCTAACTACTACAACTTTTAAATTTATTTTTTTAGTCCATATTAAGGCCCAAGTCCTCCACCACTACACAAGCAACATTTTCCGTTCACTCTGGTGGTTTAGGAATTTTTCAAATGTTGTCTGGTTATTCGTAACCAGGATTGTCTGTCTTTATTTTAAAAAAATGCAGGAATTATTATTAAATAAATGAAAAGAAAATACTTTGTTTTAAGTCACTTTATTTTTATTTAACGTTTACCGGTTTCGGTACCCCCGTACCACCATCAGGACTGTTATAAAAATAATGTCTACAAATACAGAAGTACACATATATAAACAAAATGTTTTTATATTTTATTTATTTTTATTTAAACGCCCATAGGGCTTTTACAAAATAAATCAATACATGTTTTGATTAATTACAGTGAAGAGTTAGAAGTGAATAAAATACAGGTAAATAACAGAAAATATGAAGACACCTAATATAGGTTAGATAAAATATGAGTTGACAAAATGTAGGTAATACAGAATATAAATAAAGTTAAAAGAAAATAGCCTGCCAACATCCTCCAAATCAACAATAATAGGTATTAATAAAAATGTATAAAATTGGTATTTACAATAGTTTATGAATTAAGTAGAAATAGTTTGCACAATGCACATACGGCGTTTAAAGTTTGCCAAATTCAAATTATTGTCAAATACATCAATATTGTTTAAATATTGGTTACCAAGACTATGTAATCGTTGTATTGGGGAATGCAATTTATAGTTAGAATGAAATGTGTGTATATAAAATGTTAATGTTTGTCTAGTAGTTCGTGTAGGTACATCTAGATTTATTAAATGCAAGAGTTCACAGCAATCAAATTTAGAGTTTAATAATTTTAATAAAAAGGTATTAAAGAAAGGCAGAAGTGGAAAGGGGGAATTATTATTATTAATGTTTGACTTTTTAACTTTAATCGAGTTGAATTTTTTTTTTCAATAAGAGACGTAATGTTTGTTGTTGTAGTTTTATGGTGTCATTAGTTTTATCGTATTATCAACATATGGGGTGATTTATTTCCCCCCTCGATGCAATTCACTCACCCCCGACGCGCGCCTACAATTTCCATGCATACACATATGACTCTCGGTTATAAAGGGTGTATTGTTTAATTACAATATTTAATTAAATTACTAAATTGTGCATTATAAATGTAGGAGTTTGGGCGGTACGAACTTTGGGAAACTAACTACCAAATTAATGGCACTATGGCATTCAAATTTATAGATTTTATAGAGCGAATAGAATTTAGAAAAGGCAGGAAGGAACCAAAGAGGAAGTATGTCGAACGTGTTACAGAGTGGATGAAACATTTTGATTTAGCATGGCATTTGAACATCAATGTCACCAAATTTACTTATGACAGTTGGCATTTACAACTTTTCATTTTGGGATGTTACCATAATGATATTACGCGATGGATAAAGCTTCAAACTTAAACACTCAAACACTCTAACACTTAAACACTCTGAGGATTCAAAATTAGACCATAACTTCCGGTAAAACTCTTTAAAATCAAGTATGTTGTCCGAACGTCACACTTTTGACACAAGATATTTCACAATATAAAAAAAAATGTGGTGAAATCGGCGCCCGAGTAAGAAGGGCCCTCTTTCATCGCAAACACTGGTAGGAACAACACCTCACCTGAGTCTGCCTCGGGCTTTCCTGTCTTCTACCGAGCCTTAGAAGTCGCTGCACCCACAACCCCTGGCCATCTTGCTCCGGGATCCCTAGCCCGAAGCCCCCCCATTGCCCGGACCCTCGCATCTCTATTATCTGATTATGACGTCTGAGCTCCCTTGACTCGGGCTTCCTGAACTGGCTGACGCACACCGAGTCTTTTTGGATATTCATTAACCTATGACTACGTGTTATGATGCCCCAGCCGATGAAGCTGGTGCCGGATATTCAGGAACTTATGACATCTGACACACTGCGTGTCGATATACTTGTGAGTTTGCTGCAACCACCCCAGCCGATGAAGCTGGTGCCGGATATTCAGGAACCTATAACCATACGTCTTATGACATCTGACACGCAGTGGCAAGCCGATCTACTTGTGAGTTTGCTGCAACCACCCCAGCCGATGAAGCTGGTGCCGGATATTCAGGAACCTATAACCATACGTCTTATATCATCTGACACGCAGTGGCAAGCCGATCTACTTGTGAGTTTGCTGCAACCACCCCAGCCGATGAAGCTGGTGCCGGATATTCAGGAACCTATAACCATACGTCTTATATCATCTGACACGCAGTGGTAAGCCGATCTACTTGTGAGTTTGCTGCAACCACCCCAGCCGATGAAGCTGGTGCCGGATATTCAGGAACCTATAACCATACGTCTTATATCATCTGACACGCAGTGGCAAGCCGATCTACTTGTGAGTTTGCTGCAACCACCCCAGCCGATGAAGCTGGTGCCGGATATTCAGGAACCTATAACCATACGTCTTATATCATCTGACACGCAGTGGCAAGCCGATCTACTTGTGAGTTTGCTGCAACCACCCCAGCCGATGAAGCTGGTGCCGGATATTCAGGAACCTATAACCACATGTTATGACATCTGACACGCAGTGGCAAGCCGATCTACTTGTGAGTTTGCTGCAACCACCCCAGCCGATGAAGCTGGTGCCGGATATTCAGGAACATGTGACCTACGTGTTATGACATCTGACACGCAGTGGCAAGCCGATCTACTTGTGAGTTTGCTGCAACCACCCCAGCCGATGAAGCTGGTGCCGGATATTCAGGAACCTATAACCATACGTCTTATATCATCTGACACGCAGTGGCAAGCCGATCTACTTGTGAGTTTGCTGCAACCACCCCAGCCGATGAAGCTGGTGCCGGATATTCAGGAACCTATAACCATACGTCTTATGACATCTGACACGCAGTGGCAAGCCGATCTAATTGTGAGTTTGCTGCAACCACCCCAGCCGATGAAGCTGGTGCCGGATATTCAGGAACCTATAACCATACGTCTTATGACATCTGACACGCAGTGGCAAGCCGATCTAATTGTGAGTTTGCTGCAACCACCCCAGCCGATGAAGCTGGTGCCGGATATTCAGGAACCTATGACCACATGTTATGACATCTGACACGCAGTGGCAAGCCGATCTACTAGTGAGTTTGCTGCAACCACCCCAGCCGATGAAGCTGGTGCCGGATATTCAGGAACCTATAACCATACGTCTTATATCATCTGACACGCAGTGGCAAGCCGATCTACTTGTGAGTTTGCTGCAACCACCCCAGCCGATGAAGCTGGTGCCGGATATTCAGGAACCTATAACCATACGTCTTATGACATCTGACACGCAGTGGCAAGCCGATCTAATTGTGAGTTTGCTGCAACCACCCCAGCCGATGAAGCTGGTGCCGGATATTCAGGAACCTATAACCATACGTCTTATATCATCTGACACGCAGTGGCAAGCCGATCTACTTGTGAGTTTGCTGCAACCACCCCAGCCGATGAAGCTGGTGCCGGATATTCAGGAACATGTGACCTACGTGTTATGACATCTGACACGCAGTGGCAAGCCGATCTAATTGCGAGTTTGCTGCAACCACCCCAGCCGATGAAGCTGGTGCCGGATATTCAAGAACCTTTTAACCATACTCACAAGTAGATCGGCAAGGTTCTTGAATATCGTGCCGGATATTCAAGAACCTTTGACCATACGTCTTATGACATCTGAGTGGCAAGCCGATCTACTTGTGAGTTTGCTGCAACCACCCAGCCGATGAAGCTGGTGCTGGATATTCAAGAACCTATAACCATACGTGTTATGACATCTGACACGCAGTGGCAAGCCGATCTACTTGTGAGTTTGCTGCAACCACCCCAGCCGATGAAGCTGGTGCCGTTACCAGAATCATTACCAGAAAAAGATCCATATAACCAGAATATAAAAAAAAACTTATATCTACAGTGACCTCTACTTACTGTTTTCGCAAGTTTATTTTCCCGCGAGATTAGTTCCCATGATTTTTCATGTGAACATCATGACATTTGTATCATTATCTATAATAAATCAAAAAAAGTGTTTTTCTAAAATGAAACATTCTTTATTTCAGTTCTAGTTAAAGTATTTGCCTAGTACCTCCAGCTAATGGCTGTGGTCATCAAGCACACACGCCGAAAGGGTAATAACCTCTTTTAATGAGAAGTAGGTGCTTTACATTGGGTGCATTATATGCAAAGAATATCGCATGGCGAGCCGCCCAATGCGCACTGCACAGAAATGCATTATTCGCTAAAGCCGGCATTTTGTACATAATTGAAACGGCCAAAGTTTTTATATGGAACCAGATTTCAAAAACACGATATAAACTAGTTTCAAAATGATTTAAAAAACACGATATAAGGTTGTTATTGTTGTGATATACGAGTATGTATGAGTGATACTGAACATATGTCACAACTGCTTGAAATCAGTGAGACTACGATATCTCTAATTTTGGGTTGTGATGATGCTTACGAAGGTGGCGATTGGTTATATATATATATATTTTTTTTTATCTGTTTACTATCTGTTTAATTGATGCATGTGTAATTTACATAACTGAGAAAGCAATTATAGATTTCCCCATTATACTAATGATTATGTATTAAAAATTAAACAGTATACTTATAAACTTTTAACAACTAACAGATATCACATAAATTGCATATAATTGTAAAAGGAGCTAACACCATCATGTGTTTGTAATAACATAATATATCATTCCATTTTTTGTAGTTTGGTACACATTTATTTCATTTTTAATAGTTTTTTATAATTATTTTCATTAAAAAGGTGATATCTACATCAGAAAGAATGTTTTTTATGTGTTAAACGCAGTCTTATAAGGCAATGAGTTCTTTTTGATTTTATTTTGTCTTATAGTGTTTTTCTATAAAAAGATTACATCAACATGTGTGCCGTTTGGGTACTTACAAATCAATTCTGTTTAAGAGAATACCGGAAATTAGTCTTTTTTAAATCAAATTCTAGACGTATTGACTCATAAATTGATTTTGAAAGATTGCTATTTTATCTGGTGCACACAGTATTAAAATTTTGAAAAAAACTAAATTTATTTTTAATACACTACGGTTATACCGTTGGTCCTTGGCAGATTTGTTCAATTTTCAAACGATAGAGTCTATTAAACGACACAAATTTCAAATCAGATAATCGTACAACAAAATAAATCAATACGTAATCTAGTACACACAGTATTAAGATTTTAAATTTTAGTTACATTAAAATCATTCAAAAATAAATCCGAGAACGTGATTTGTGACAAACTAAAATATTTCAATTTTTTTACACACTTAGTTTAGACATCATTGAAAAATCATAAATTCCTATGATCAAAAAATACTTACAAGAAGTACAATGTTGTTTACAATTTTATTATTTACACAAACTCAAAATATCAATTTTGAAAAAAATTGTTGCATCCAAATAATTATTAAATATTATGTGAAAGAGGTAGGTTTGGAAGTAGGTACCTAGAACTTCAGTGTCGATCATGAAACATGGATAATGCCATTTTAAGCAATATTCAATAGTTGTATTTTTTAACGTGATCAAGTAATTATATTCAGATTAATACGTGAACTTTTAAATTTCATGCTATAAAATAATGAAGTGTCGATATTAGAAGTAAAAAACATGATAGATGCTTAAATAATAATGGCTTTTCGGAATTCGCCAATCATCTTATTGATAAAAATTATACCTTTAATCAAAGCAAAGCGACCGGTGCTACATTATGGAGGTGATGTGTGGAGAGTCTTTTTGTGGAAAGGAAGGAGTGAACCTGAACCTGAACCCAGATTGTAGGAGCAAAGAAACACAAGGAGGCCGCCAAATGTTCCACAGCCAAGCTGTTGAAAGTTGCGCTAGGTATCTGCTAAAAACTTTAAAAAGTAATTATTATTTTTTAATTGATAAACTAATGTTTAAGACAAGATTTTTTATGCATAGCACAAAGGGTAACAATTATTATAAGCAATAATTATTAGCCTGAAACACTCATCCATATTGAAAAAATCTTCCGAGAAAAAGATACATATCGCCGGCGATATATATCTTATAATATCATAAAAGATACATATCGCTGGCGATATATATCTTATAATATTTATATCTTATAATATATTTTTCTCGGAAGATTTTTTTCAATATGGATGAGTGTTTCAGGCTAATAATTATTGCTTATAATAATTGTTACCCTTTGTGTTATGCATAAAAAATCTTGTCTTAAACATTAGTTTATCAATTAAAAAATAATAATTAATATTTAACGACTTAAATTATTTCACCAAAAAATGTAGGCATAATATGTCTCGACGCCATCTAGTGGGAGAGTTAGCACTTACATGCCTTTCCCATGTAAAAATAAAGTTGGTTGTTTGCAGGTGGAAAAAAATGTAATAAGCGGTAATTGTTGAATGAAACACTAGGTATATATTGAATCATTTGGCGGGTAGGAGGTAAACCGCCGTAGCTTAATGGTAGAGCACTTGACCGGCAATCAAAAGGGTGCGGGTTCGAGTCCCGCCGGCGATATGTATCTTTTTCTCGGAAGATTTTTTCAATATGGATAAGTATTTCAGGCTAATAATTATTGCTTGTAATAATTGTTACACTTTAAAAAGTAATCATAGATATTGTAAGTCAACTGCAAATATATGAAATTATCTTTATCCAATAACCGACTTGTATGAATGTTTAAATGTCGCAATATCTGCAAACTAATTTCTCTCATCAACAAACTCCAATAAGTACCTATCGGCATCACACGATTGTCGCCCTTAACGACGATATTTTAAGGCCTATTATGGCTTTCATCCCCTCAATGATATAAAAAAACTTTACCAAGACAACGTAATACGTTAAATCGAATATTGATAAAGGAGTTAATCGTTAGGGTGAGACCGGAGTGGGCAAACAATAAAACCCCAAGTAGAAACATTAATTTTATGGGATACAATTTAAAGGCACCTTATCAAAAAGTTCACAAAAGAAATGTGTAATACAAAATGTATAAAGGGAATTTGTGAATGATTTTGTTGTGGTGCCTTCAGTGAAGTATTTTATATAAATTTGATAATATCATAATATAACGCCCAACTCCTTTATACTGTAGCGTAAGTTACGTATTATTTTAATATAAACTCTAACATTGGAAAATTTCAAAAAGAGTTAAATTATGTTATGACTTAAGTAGATAGGTATGCAAAATGTGTGAAAGTAGATAATCAATTTATCGATTATGGTTTTTACGATGAGTTTATTAACAACGTTTTATTTTAACAGAATTATTGTTTTACATTTAATTCGATAAAAATTAGCCGTCAATCACATTCTTGATTTCGACATGAATAGGTAGACATCAAAGTTTTATCTCGTGTAATTGATTAAAAAAACCTAATTTTTTCAATGTATATTGAAGACATCTAATTACTTGAAGTCGTAAGCTATTTGCGTTAAGAGCGATTGACCAGCAGCTGAGAATAAAAGTTTAAAAATGCTTGCAACTGTACAGGGAGGTTCCAATGAGAAAGATAGTATATTCCCAATATAAATTTTTCTAAATTAAAAATTTAAAATCGATTTATTTCATTCAAAACTTGCTATAATATATACCTACATTCAAGTAAGCAATAAAAATTCTCAAAACGCACGATGATAAATTATTAAATATGGTGTTCTTCTTGTAAGTATTTTCTGATCATTAGTATTTATGAGTTTTCAACAATGTCGAAACAAAATAAGTGTATAAAAAAATTTGAAATATTTTAGTTTGTAAGACCTTAAATAAATAGAAAAACTGAGGTATTTTTGTCACAAAACACGTTCTCGGATTTATTTTTTAATGATTTTAATTTTACTAAAATTTTAGTTTTGAAAGCTGTGTTGACGAGATTATTTGAAAATTGAACAAATCTGCCAACGACCAACGGTATAACCTTAGTTTATTAAAAACACATTTAGTTTTTTAAAATTTTAAAATTGCGTGTACCAGATAAAATAACAATCTTTCAAAAACAATTTATGTTTTTTTGTAAAAAAGAGTCAATACGTCTAGAATTTGATTTAAAAAGGACTAATTTCCGGTATTCTCTGGTAATACCCTCTTAATATTTTAATTTGTTTAGGTGTAATTCTTTTCATAAATAATCCACAAGAGTTCCACTTTCTGAAGCCAATGGTGAACTAATTGGGAACTATGTGAAACGGGAGGGAATCGGTAAGGAGAAGAAGCAAGGTTAGGGGATGGATTGGAAGCACTTAAGAAACAAACCTAACCCACCACAATGGGGCCAACAGACCTAGCTATAAAATATCAAGCGTTATTTGGTTTGGCGTATTTCGGCATACCGGTTATAAAATTAACCTAGCTATAAAATATCAAGCGTTATTTGGTTTGGCGTATTTCGGCATACCGGTTGCCGTACATTACCAATAGGAATGTATGACGAGCGATATGCTGAAGTAGGCCAAGCCAAATAATGCTTGAGCTTTTATAGCTAGGTCCGTTGGCCCCATAATGCGGAAAGCTATGTAATAAAAAATATGACTTTACCGGCAAATATGACTTTAATTTCGTGGCATTCCGCCTCTAGTGCGAGTGTGTTGTGAATAGATCTTGAAATAGTTAACGACTTTTTCTCAACAAAACATCTTTTTTTAGACCAGAAACTATTCAATTCATTGCCGGAAACCCGGGCGTTTATTGAGATAAAATAATATTTTACAAGCAATTAAGTCACCCGCCTCACTAGACGAGGTCTCTTCTGAGTGAGTGAATCAGGAACAAGTGTTTAGGACGGTCTGGACGACTACGCCATCTCTGTTTAGCTCTTAAAATTTCTCTGTTGCTAAAAACCAAACCGTTCTGAACTGGAGGGGCGAAACTAAATACCAGAGACATCTCTTGGATAACTCTATGAGCTACTAGCACTCGCACTAGCTATTACATCTATGGGATGGAAATTCACACATATCTGCCTCGGCAATTACTTTTATTAACTAAAGCCATACCTACACATTTTTAAGACTCCTTAGTCATTCCATCTTTGTCATGACCCGATTCGAGCATTAAATTTTTCAGGCCATCTCGTGCTAGGATGTCCGCAGGGCCCTCTTAAAGGGACCCCTGTGCACACTGAGTTTGGGTGCCCCATCTTTTCGTCTGCGGGGGTTGATTAAAATTTTTGGCGCCTTGAGAAGTCTGTGAACAACAGGACCGACCCTGCACAGGGCCGTTTAGAAAGCCAAAAACATACTGAAAATAATAACATTAGGTCGGGGGCTCCTGAGCTCATGCTCAGCATGCCCTTAGGTTAAATATGGAACTGAATATCCCCTGACATCTTCTTTCACACTACTACACCTTCACAAAATAATGATTTTTAAAAACTTTATTTTTTTATGTTAGCTCCAAATAGCAAGCCGTGGGGAAAATAATTTTGATAAGGGCTTATGTCATCTTAGGGGATTCTGTATGGATTATCTTTGTGAAAAGGAAGGAGAGGAAATTTTAGAAAGGAAAAGCTACGAGGGTTGGGTCCGAATCTGGGGTCAGTGTATCCAGGAGTAACAATCGTATGGATCCTTACCTTCAACTGCGGTACAAGGCGATGCATCGAGAGGTCAAAAAGCCCCCTCTACCAGTCTCTCTCGATCGGACCCGCCATGCAGCAGGTAGGCAGTCACATTCGCCACCAACGCTCGGAAAAACCTCTCCCCACAAACCCGTGCACCCTGCTAAATTACCAAACATAGCGAACCACTTGGGGTTACCTATGGCAGAGGTGTTGGTTAATTAATCCAAATTGAAATATTTCAATTACAAAAAAATGTATTATTTGCTAACTGCCGGTTTTGCCTGTTCAAACCTGCGGGTTCAGAGCTGTATGTAACATAATGTAATCGTTATGCCACAAAGATGTCAACTTTGCCAATGGCCTATAATGCTATTAAAGCAACTCGGGTTTCAATATCAATTGCCATTGATGTCCACAAAGTGAAAGCGGACTTATTTGGACAGCGCAGTTCACTGGATTACGATTTGAATGGCACTCAATAAATGGACAAGTCCAAATGGAGCAGTTCATTCACAGGCAGATTCACTTTTAAAGCGGAGTCTCTGAATATGGATATGTCTCAAAAGGCAAAAGTTACATTGCCAAAGCTGAAATAGGCTGCCAAGTTCAATGTGCCGCGATCAGCTGATGCTGGGAGCACCTGGATGTCCATATGTATGATCGCAATATTCCCTAAATGGACCACTCTCTTGAAGACGCGAAGCAGTTATTCAGACTGCTACGAGTTCAATGGCTTGAAGAAAATGATGAACGTTATGAATAGTGTTTGATTTTGAAATAAGAACATGCTTAGTTCCTGCCGGGATGTTATTTATTCATTTCCTACCTCTCTCCAAGCATCACCTTGCTAGAAAACTATTATATAAAAATTTTTTTCAATATGGATGAGTGTTTCAGGCTAATAATTATTGCTTATAATAATTGTTACCCTTTGTGTTATGCATAAAAAATCTTGTCTTAAACATTAGTTTATCAATTAAAAAATAATAATTAATATTTAACGACTTAAATTATTTCACCAAAAAATGTAGGCATAATATGTCTCGACGCCATCTAGTGGGAGAGTTAGCACTTACATGCCTTTCCCATGTAAAAATAAAGTTGGTTGTTTGCAGGTGGAAAAAAATGTAATAAGCGGTAATTGTTGAATGAAACACTAGGTATATATTGAATCATTTGGCGGGTAGGAGGTAAACCGCCGTAGCTTAATGGTAGAGCACTTGACCGGCAATCAAAAGGGTGCGGGTTCGAGTCCCGCCGGCGATATGTATCTTTTTCTCGGAAGATTTTTTCAATATGGATAAGTATTTCAGGCTAATAATTATTGCTTGTAATAATTGTTACACTTTAAAAAGTAATCATAGATATTGTAAGTCAACTGCAAATATATGAAATTATCTTTATCCAATAACCGACTTGTATGAATGTTTAAATGTCGCAATATCTGCAAACTAATTTCTCTCATCAACAAACTCCAATAAGTACCTATCGGCATCACACGATTGTCGCCCTTAACGACGATATTTTAAGGCCTATTATGGCTTTCATCCCCTCAATGATATAAAAAAACTTTACCAAGACAACGTAATACGTTAAATCGAATATTGATAAAGGAGTTAATCGTTAGGGTGAGACCGGAGTGGGCAAACAATAAAACCCCAAGTAGAAACATTAATTTTATGGGATACAATTTAAAGGCACCTTATCAAAAAGTTCACAAAAGAAATGTGTAATACAAAATGTATAAAGGGAATTTGTGAATGATTTTGTTGTGGTGCCTTCAGTGAAGTATTTTATATAAATTTGATAATATCATAATATAACGCCCAACTCCTTTATACTGTAGCGTAAGTTACGTATTATTTTAATATAAACTCTAACATTGGAAAATTTCAAAAAGAGTTAAATTATGTTATGACTTAAGTAGATAGGTATGCAAAATGTGTGAAAGTAGATAATCAATTTATCGATTATGGTTTTTACGATGAGTTTATTAACAACGTTTTATTTTAACAGAATTATTGTTTTACATTTAATTCGATAAAAATTAGCCGTCAATCACATTCTTGATTTCGACATGAATAGGTAGACATCAAAGTTTTATCTCGTGTAATTGATTAAAAAAACCTAATTTTTTCAATGTATATTGAAGACATCTAATTACTTGAAGTCGTAAGCTATTTGCGTTAAGAGCGATTGACCAGCAGCTGAGAATAAAAGTTTAAAAATGCTTGCAACTGTACAGGGAGGTTCCAATGAGAAAGATAGTATATTCCCAATATAAATTTTTCTAAATTAAAAATTTAAAATCGATTTATTTCATTCAAAACTTGCTATAATATATACCTACATTCAAGTAAGCAATAAAAATTCTCAAAACGCACGATGATAAATTATTAAATATGGTGTTCTTCTTGTAAGTATTTTCTGATCATTAGTATTTATGAGTTTTCAACAATGTCGAAACAAAATAAGTGTATAAAAAAATTTGAAATATTTTAGTTTGTAAGACCTTAAATAAATAGAAAAACTGAGGTATTTTTGTCACAAAACACGTTCTCGGATTTATTTTTTAATGATTTTAATTTTACTAAAATTTTAGTTTTGAAAGCTGTGTTGACGAGATTATTTGAAAATTGAACAAATCTGCCAACGACCAACGGTATAACCTTAGTTTATTAAAAACACATTTAGTTTTTTAAAATTTTAAAATTGCGTGTACCAGATAAAATAACAATCTTTCAAAAACAATTTATGTTTTTTTGTAAAAAAGAGTCAATACGTCTAGAATTTGATTTAAAAAGGACTAATTTCCGGTATTCTCTGGTAATACCCTCTTAATATTTTAATTTGTTTAGGTGTAATTCTTTTCATAAATAATCCACAAGAGTTCCACTTTCTGAAGCCAATGGTGAACTAATTGGGAACTATGTGAAACGGGAGGGAATCGGTAAGGAGAAGAAGCAAGGTTAGGGGATGGATTGGAAGCACTTAAGAAACAAACCTAACCCACCACAATGGGGCCAACAGACCTAGCTATAAAATATCAAGCGTTATTTGGTTTGGCGTATTTCGGCATACCGGTTATAAAATTAACCTAGCTATAAAATATCAAGCGTTATTTGGTTTGGCGTATTTCGGCATACCGGTTGCCGTACATTACCAATAGGAATGTATGACGAGCGATATGCTGAAGTAGGCCAAGCCAAATAATGCTTGAGCTTTTATAGCTAGGTCCGTTGGCCCCATAATGCGGAAAGCTATGTAATAAAAAATATGACTTTACCGGCAAATATGACTTTAATTTCGTGGCATTCCGCCTCTAGTGCGAGTGTGTTGTGAATAGATCTTGAAATAGTTAACGACTTTTTCTCAACAAAACATCTTTTTTTAGACCAGAAACTATTCAATTCATTGCCGGAAACCCGGGCGTTTATTGAGATAAAATAATATTTTACAAGCAATTAAGTCACCCGCCTCACTAGACGAGGTCTCTTCTGAGTGAGTGAATCAGGAACAAGTGTTTAGGACGGTCTGGACGACTACGCCATCTCTGTTTAGCTCTTAAAATTTCTCTGTTGCTAAAAACCAAACCGTTCTGAACTGGAGGGGCGAAACTAAATACCAGAGACATCTCTTGGATAACTCTATGAGCTACTAGCACTCGCACTAGCTATTACATCTATGGGATGGAAATTCACACATATCTGCCTCGGCAATTACTTTTATTAACTAAAGCCATACCTACACATTTTTAAGACTCCTTAGTCATTCCATCTTTGTCATGACCCGATTCGAGCATTAAATTTTTCAGGCCATCTCGTGCTAGGATGTCCGCAGGGCCCTCTTAAAGGGACCCCTGTGCACACTGAGTTTGGGTGCCCCATCTTTTCGTCTGCGGGGGTTGATTAAAATTTTTGGCGCCTTGAGAAGTCTGTGAACAACAGGACCGACCCTGCACAGGGCCGTTTAGAAAGCCAAAAACATACTGAAAATAATAACATTAGGTCGGGGGCTCCTGAGCTCATGCTCAGCATGCCCTTAGGTTAAATATGGAACTGAATATCCCCTGACATCTTCTTTCACACTACTACACCTTCACAAAATAATGATTTTTAAAAACTTTATTTTTTTATGTTAGCTCCAAATAGCAAGCCGTGGGGAAAATAATTTTGATAAGGGCTTATGTCATCTTAGGGGATTCTGTATGGATTATCTTTGTGAAAAGGAAGGAGAGGAAATTTTAGAAAGGAAAAGCTACGAGGGTTGGGTCCGAATCTGGGGTCAGTGTATCCAGGAGTAACAATCGTATGGATCCTTACCTTCAACTGCGGTACAAGGCGATGCATCGAGAGGTCAAAAAGCCCCCTCTACCAGTCTCTCTCGATCGGACCCGCCATGCAGCAGGTAGGCAGTCACATTCGCCACCAACGCTCGGAAAAACCTCTCCCCACAAACCCGTGCACCCTGCTAAATTACCAAACATAGCGAACCACTTGGGGTTACCTATGGCAGAGGTGTTGGTTAATTAATCCAAATTGAAATATTTCAATTACAAAAAAATGTATTATTTGCTAACTGCCGGTTTTGCCTGTTCAAACCTGCGGGTTCAGAGCTGTATGTAACATAATGTAATCGTTATGCCACAAAGATGTCAACTTTGCCAATGGCCTATAATGCTATTAAAGCAACTCGGGTTTCAATATCAATTGCCATTGATGTCCACAAAGTGAAAGCGGACTTATTTGGACAGCGCAGTTCACTGGATTACGATTTGAATGGCACTCAATAAATGGACAAGTCCAAATGGAGCAGTTCATTCACAGGCAGATTCACTTTTAAAGCGGAGTCTCTGAATATGGATATGTCTCAAAAGGCAAAAGTTACATTGCCAAAGCTGAAATAGGCTGCCAAGTTCAATGTGCCGCGATCAGCTGATGCTGGGAGCACCTGGATGTCCATATGTATGATCGCAATATTCCCTAAATGGACCACTCTCTTGAAGACGCGAAGCAGTTATTCAGACTGCTACGAGTTCAATGGCTTGAAGAAAATGATGAACGTTATGAATAGTGTTTGATTTTGAAATAAGAACATGCTTAGTTCCTGCCGGGATGTTATTTATTCATTTCCTACCTCTCTCCAAGCATCACCTTGCTAGAAAACTATTATATAAAAATAGTCCATTTGTTTTGAAAACAGAGGGTTGGAGTTAGCTGGGAAGCAGTTATTGGTGTTTTTCGTGTACATAAAATCGTTTTTAAAAAGTAAAAAGAAGGAATTTGACCATTTCGGAAGTACAAAATATTGCTTTGTTGTGGCGATAATTGTCTCGAGGTATCGCGGTGGAACTAGATAAATATATTGTGGTAGAGAGGTAAGTAATTGGTAATTCCTTTTTCCTTGCATATCTTGTTCTTCACTACATATACTCTCACACAATTCAAGCAAACACCATTTCGTGTCTGCTGATGCTGTAATTCGTAAGTAGTTTCGTATGCAACTGATAGAGTGGGTAAATTTACTACATTCTACTACTATGTTTAAAGTAAGAACTGCACAGAAAACGTTTGCATTTAGAGTACGATGTGTCTAGGTTTTCTTTATAAGACTTTTGGGATTATTTGTTTGCAACATTTAAAAAATATTATTTACTAGCTTACCACCCGGTCTGTGTTACCATACATATGTACAACGGTCTGCGCAATTTTTTTGATGACTAAATTAATGTTTCAAACATTTTTTTCAGTTAATATTTTCTTTAAAAACAAATGCAGGAAGCTTAATCATACTTTGTTCTAGAGATTTGGTTTTAAAATAATGCATTCATATCGTATTTTCTTCCTTATAATACTGTTTCCATCTCGGTGAAAAACTAATATTTCATTCTGCCTCAGCAGCGCCTGAAATTCCAGTGTTCCGCAATCTGCACAGCACCGTTGTGGGACAACAACTGAATAGTAATAATAAATTCACTCTCACTAACTAATGACGTAAGAACTAATACCGTTCAACTAAATGAGCATAGCTGACGATTAGAGTTATTTCCCTTAATTTGTTTTGTACAATTATTTTTGTTTGCTTTGTGGTTATTTATAATAATGTAAAATTCCATCACTAAATCTTACTAATATTATAAACGCGAAAGTTTGTATGGATGTATGTGTGTTTGTTACTCTTTCACGCAAAATTTACTGAATGGATTTTAATGAAACTTTACAATAATATAGCTCATTCATCAGAATAACATATACGCTATAATTTATAAAGCTAGCTGTTAATTTTCAATATATTGAAAATAATAATTATGGTTTAATAGAAAATGTCAACATTTGAGAATGACATTTTGCAAACAATGATTGTTAAATCAAAATTATATTTTAGAAAATATTTAAATTAGTAAATTTATTTGAAGTTCTCGCCTAATACTTTGAATCGAATCACGAATTATAGATATTTGAAATAAATAGTTTAAGAATTTTGGTATAAACATAGATACCCTACGCAGACGAAGTGGCGGGCAGAAGCTAGTATAACATATTACATTAAAATAAAACGATATTTGTCTTACTCTTTAACAGTATAAAAGTTAATCGACGATTCGTAAGTCCATTTCGTATTTCCTAATGCCATAAACTCGAATGATCGCCTAATCAGGAATCAACGGCGCTTAGAAGTTAAGCAATGCGGACTGCATAGTAAATTTCCTCTTTTTAATTCGGCCTATATTCGGTGTTGCCTACTGACCAATAACTAAATACCTAATACCTAATTGGTCGCAGTTCATTACGTCATTACAGTTGACATCTTGACACGTTTTAAAACTAGTCAAAGTCTGTCAATTCAAATTTACACCTGAACACAGGCGATACCACTAGCATGTGGGACATACAAACAAGCATACTGTTTTATTATAAATTAATATATGTGTATTTAGTTAAATAATGGTTAGAACTAGTACAATTAGTACATAAGAGCTTTTTGTCGTTCGTTGATTAATTGTTCGTCGTAATGTACAGGGTGTTAATATAGAAGAGAAAGCCATAAGTCAAAAATGTATGTATTCTTAATGCGCCTTTTATATCACCACTAACATAGGTAATAAGTAATAAGCATAGAAGTTGCTTGACAAACGGAGTCCAGAGGTTACGATTTCAAACGCAAATGTGGTTTTTATTTATTTTGTGAATAATATTATAAGGAAAAAATATTTAATTAATTGAAAACCTCACAGATAATTTTAGCCATAAAATTTAATTTTTTATTGTTTTTTATTGTTTCTTATATGCTTTCATAATTTTCTAATAAAAATATACATATTTCAGTAGTTTCCGCTTACGTTTTTTTATAAAGTAATTAAAAAAAATATATTTTAATTCTTCTTAATGAAAATGGTAGGAATAACTTCAATTTATCAAAATCATATTTTTAAAATTTATTAATGTAAACTGATTTGTAGGATAGATTAATCTAAACAGTGATTTAGCATTAAACTTCGCCTTAAAGGACGCGCCTGACTTCCTTTAACAAATGATTCCAGACAATGTTAACAGTGAAAAAAGTGCCTTTTTTTAAAGCAAAACAACATAAAAATCATTCACATGTCATCACTGGTCACTCAGCCGAGTAATCGCCCGACCCCTTACACTAACCCTAATCGTCCGAGTGATTTAAAAAAATATGTTTGGTTGAAAAAAAACAACAAAATGTATATGGGATGTTAGAATCGTCATTACTTTCAAGTAATAATACAATTATTTGGCCAAATGTAATATCATTAACCTAGAACACTAACCATTAAACAGTTTCAAATAAAAAATTACGTTATTGGCTTACTTACGTACGGCAAATAAACAAATAACATTACAGGATCAACGTGAAAGGTAGTGTCAGAATCGCAACGGTAAGAGGTCACAAAGAAACAACAGTTGTTTGCAATTCTTTAAAAGAAGAGCCGGGCATAGTATCTACACGCTAAACTTTAATACCAACCTGACATTGATACAGAAATCGTTGTAATAGGCGAGTTTAAGGTCAGAAAAGCGGAATGTCTCCCCGTACACGCCTTTCGTTATCGCACGTATGTTTTATGCATCTTTTTCTTTCGCTTACGGTCATTTTAAAGTAAAAAGGGCGTTCTGTACCTGTACGAGAATGGATCGTATCAGGTTCAGGTCGGCATTTAAGTTTGGCACGTACTGTACCTACCTAATTACTTCCCAACCTTCGTAATTATCTCTCCCAATTATTCCAATCTCACAATATTCCGTCATTTGAGGCCTCCATATTTCTGGACTTGGACTTACTGTAAATAAAATATAATAATGTCATAAACTTTAATTGTTTTAATGGTTTCAAACAAACATTTCAATAACGACTTCGTAACTCTCTAAAATCATAAAACTGACAACACGCAGTCTCACCAAATGCATACAAACATTTCCTTCGATGGACGCTATGCTAAAATAACTTACTTTACTGCAGCGGCATATTCGATTAATTGTGTAAATCATTCAACGCATTCTGCGACACAGAATTCTGCAATAATTAAGGAAACGTTCTGTCTGTAATAATTTAAGACACACGAAACCGCAACACGACATTCCCTGGTACTTGTTCCCATCTCCGGGCCATAACCACCGTCTCAAATACTCGAGACTCTTGATGCCTCCTTTTCTGTAAGTCAACTGTCCATATCAGCTCAGCCAGGAGGCTGTGGCAGTAATGCCTCAGTTGGTTTGTGTCAACATTTGCTGTCGATAAGGTGGACTCTGTCACAGTAGAGACAGCAGACGATATATATTAGTACAATACGATTAGATACATTTCCCACAGGCCTCGAAGCCCATGGAACATGCTAAAGACATTTTTTAACTTAAAGGACTCTCATTTTGGTTTTTGACAAAATTTTAATGCAATTATATATTTCAGATGACAAAGAGTGATATCAATTATAAATAAGATAAAAATAATGATATTTCAAAGGTTGAAAATCCAACTAAAATTCGATTGATCCAACTTTTTTGATATTTTTGGAAGCCCAAAGTGAATTTAGTCCCGAAGAAACAAAGGATACTAATTAAGTTCATGAATAGGTAATAAGTAATAAGCACTTTTTACCTTTTTTTTTTTTTTTCACCTTTTCTTTTAATTATACACAAACTAACACAACTGGTTCTAACCCCGAGTAGTTCGCCACGTTTGGTGACCTAGCAGGGGTGCCCGGGTTCATGGAGCGAGGTTTTTCTAGGTATTGGGGGCGGATGCATTTGCATCCCCAAATACGACATGGGCCCCGAGGGAAATGGTGTTCCTCGGGGCTTCTTGTATGAAGCTAATGTAAAAAATATCATGAAAAGGATAAGATAGGTAGGTACTCTTCAATTTCATGAACACATATTTATTTTTTCTTTGAATTATTCAACTTTCTGGTATGATTAAAAACTTACTTCATCGACGTTTAAAACAGGTTTTTGGAAACGGTATTTTGTAAGGCGAAACGACCTTGAAAACTATATAAACTAGGGCCTTTATCGGAATATTTTATTTAAATGGTCCGAGAGTCATTAATCAGTAAGGGAGCATTTCCCTTTCATAATAAAAAAATATAATTTATTTTCGGAACTTTCCCATAATTCTAGTATTACTGGCAACCCTGTTAGTCCGGCAAAGACGCTTAGTTACGTCGCTTGTCGCAAGATGTCAGGATGTGCTGTGCATCGCAAACGGGGTACTTCGGCGCGTAGATTATGCCTGTTGGACAGAACTACTGCAATCAATACATCATAAATTATATTAAAGAATCGTTCGGATTATTATTTAGTGGCATTTAAGATATCGTTTTTATGCCCAAATGCCTTTAGACGAGTGGAACTAGGACATCATTATTTGACGACCGTCCGTGGTCGAGTGGTAACAACACTTGACTCCCAATCGGAAGGTTGCGGGTTCGAACCCGGCGTGCGCAAATAAATTTTATTTGATTAATTTGTGTTATTTCACAATTAATTAATAAAAATAATATATACTACATTTGCAGCACGTTCCAGAGTGGAAGATACTGTCAGTATCGCCCTGGTGTAAGACCACCATTCAGAATTGAGACGTTGCTTAATAATGGCTTTAGCCGTGTTTAGTGACTAGATCTGAATAGCCAGGTACTTTCCTACCCTCCTCTTCCCCATCTCCTTCCCTTCCCCACTTTCCTTCAGCCTCACAACATACCCCAATTGGGGATTCCATAGTCTCACTGGCTCCAGACGGGAGCAGTTGGGACTCTTGTGAGGTATTCTCTATAAAAAAAAAAAAAAAGGAAAAACTTATAGAATGAAGAGAAGAGAAAAAGGCTAGTGCGGAAATATCTGGCTTGTCATATACAGGGTAAGACTCAGAAGGCTGTCATCAAACATATGGCCCTTAGGGATGGGGGTCAAAAATTGTATTTTGTATTGACCGGTCAGTGGTTGAGTGGGCTTTCCTTCAGCCTCACAACATACCCCAATTGGGGATTCCATAGTCTCACTGGCTCCAGACGGGAGCAGTTGGGACTCTTGTGAGGTATTCTCTATAAAAAAAAAAAAAGGAAAAACTTATAGAATGAAGAGAAGAGAAAAAGGCTAGTGCGGAAATATCTGGCTTGTCATATACAGGGTAAGACTCAGAAGGCTGTCATCAAACATATGGCCCTTAGGGATGGGGGTCAAAAATTGTATTTTGTATTGACCGGTCAGTGGTTGAGTGGGCATCGCGTTTGGGTCCCACCCAGGCGTTACATGTTCGATTCCTCGGCTGGCTAAGTCCTACATCACAACACAAGCAACATCTTCCGCTTAGTGTGGTGGTAGTAGGAGATTCCCAAATCTTGTTGGGTTATTCGTAACAAGGGAATGTTTGTCTTTCTTTAAAAAAAAAAAGTGATTTTTATGAAATTAATTTCACACAAGAGTAACAGTAGCAAGCCCCTTTTCATATAAAACTTATTTTTGGATTTGAGGCCAAAATACTGATTGAGCACAATGAGTTTAAGGGCACATTTAGAAAGCCATAAACGTTCAAGAAAACACTAAATCTAATAAAATGTTTCTTTAATTTTCTTGAAAAGGTTCATGCAAGACTGTGCTCTGATACCTATCATATGTACTATTTGCTGTAGTCCGAGTCCTGTGTCCACAATGTGTATGATTCAGATCAGACAGCATCCCCAAAGCTGACATATTGTGCCTTAAGATGATACCCGGGTGGTGGAGAAATTTGAAAAATAGATTTTACAAAATTGTTGCTGTCACTGTTGCTCTTACTCCACCGGATGCTGAGCGAAAGGCACTGCACCTCGGGCTACTAATACCTAACTAAAATCGAGGTTTTGTATTCCCCACTTTTCTCCTCCAAAAGTGGACTGATTTTCATTTTCTTTTTACCAACTACATAAGAAAAAACTATTCTATGTCTGTACGTTTTGCTTTTTTAAATAAAACATTGCCTAGTTTGTATACTGAACCTCTTTTTACGGCGTTTAAACCATTTTATTGATTTTTGGAAAGTCATAACTTCTATAAAAAGTATCTTATCAAAAATAATGATAAATAGGGAATACGTTTGTATGGAAAAATCACCGCCGGGTATCCCCTTAAGGAACTTATTTCATATTGAGACCTCCTGTGTGGGATAATGTTATTAATCGGTCCCTGGCCGACATTTCAACAAAATGAAAAACTTTTTTTTATATTTAATTTTTTTTTAAATTGTTTAAAGCGATTGAGCTTTTGCTCTAACAAGCATATATATCGACGTTATATTTCATGATTAATCGATGATGAATCACAGAAGCACATATCACAAACATCATCAATAATATTTCAAGGAAATGAATCTAATTGTCAATTAAAGTAAACATACCACAATGTAACTTTGCCATAAACGACACAGAGTTAATTATGGTTGGATTGTCGAGCTACAAGGGCATTGTCATTATCCTGAGAATGCAGGAATAAATATTAACAAACATTACTTTAAAACATTTTTGTCGGAAATAATGAAACCAACAAGAGTAATAATTGGAAGTTAATGAAATATTAAATGTTCTCTGCAATGTTCGTGTTCCGAGACAATAGGATCTGTACCAATCTGCTGGTCAGATGTAAATCAAATTGTGAAGGCAATTTACTACTTATGGTATTCCTACCTATTCCGTTTTCTCAGTACAAATGTATCGCCATTGAAATTTATAGCTTCTTGTGCTTTCTTAATCATATAATAAAAAAGAATATTTTTTATTTAACTTTTCAATATAAATAAAATATATAAAACAGATTTACACGGAAGAAAACATCATGAATTCGTCAGATACTAAAACGAAATGGGGATTTTTAAAAAATCTGTAGGGCCTTTATTTGTGCCTTTTTATATACAAATTCTTTGACAAATCTAATATGCCTAAATTTTTAATGAGACGGCTAGGTATAATGCCAGTAGCTCTATGCCTACCATGTTCTATTTAAATTTTAAAATAACGTTTCTTTATCTCTTGCTGTCTCTGTATCATGCAGTAAATCATGTAAAATATATAATCTTTAAAATTAAGAAACAATACATATTTTTCGGAATTCTTTGAGTAAATATTATCTTCTTCCTTTAAATTCAATGTAATAACCCAGTATTTTGTAATGGTAGATATATAGATAGATTTATTAAACGATTAAATTAGATCACAGAACATACCGTGAACCAGGTCTGGTGATAAAAGGCAATCAGGGGATTTACCCCTTTTATTCGTCACAAATCTGATTACCTGCACTTTAATTAAATAAGAGCTGAGAAGAGTAATGGAAGAACGCAGGGCGGCGCGGGCTCCGCTGAAAATTTTAATTATGGAGCCAAGGAGAGTCTCAACTCTCCCAGCCACTGGAGCGTCCGTCTGCAGAAGGAAATTAGTTTTCTTCGGTAGACAGAGTGCATAACAGCTTTATCTTAGATAAGGAAAGGCTCGTGGATACACGGAGAAAATGTTATTCTAAAATACGATAATTTTATTCGTAAAAACGGTTAAAAACGGGACTGAAGTTCTTACGAACAAATTAATATGGTTTTAATGTTTATTGGCAGGAAAATGTAAGAATAATTTGTTGGTATAGGTACGAAATTACGTATATTTTCCCGCCAATAAACATTGAAACCCTGTTAATTTGTTCGTAAGAACTTCAGTCCCGTTTTTAACCGATTTTACAAATAAAATGATCGTATTTTAGAATAACATTTTTCTCCGTGTAGTATTACAAAATAAAGAAAAATTCTTTGAACGACACAATAAATAAATGAAGAAAAATGCTGACAAACCTTAGGTACCTACATATGTTTATCACCACAACAAAAATTATTTTGCAGGAAGACGGCTAGGCATATGGATCAGCGCGATATTTTCCTGTTTTTTTTTCATTCTTCAGGTGCATAACTCATCGATACATATGGCGTTTCTTAGAAATTCTGCCCACCCATGAGTAATTTTATAACTAAACTCAACATCTGAAAGCGTAATATCTTGGAACACAAATTTGGCCCTTGCAGACCAGCAGAAGATAAAAAAACAATGCTTTTTGAAATATTTTGACTGTGAAACAATGCATTTTTTCTTTGATAAATGTTTTGGTAAATCAATTTTTGGAACCAATAATTTTGGCTTCGGGGTCATTTTTAACGGTGATCGGATAACTCAACAATGTACAACTTCATCAATCATGTGAAAAGTAATTAAAATTGACGAAAAAATGGGTCGAATAGGTTACTTTTTTTATTTCTTTCATTTATTTATTTATATTATTTAATATTTGTATCTTTTTACAATAAGCACATATTTTTTACAGTATTATATCTTAGGTTAGGTTATGGGATTTTTTTTGTTATATCACAATTAATGACTTGGGTGTTGAAATGCCACTTTGTTGAGTTGATGTTTAACCATTTTTAACATTCACATGTCCTGTCTAGAATGTGTTGGTCGATGACATAAGAGCATTTCATTTCATCAAGAAAGGTGGATGTTAAACAATAAGAATGGGTTGTTTCACAAAATTTGAACAATTCATCAAATTTCGAAGTTAATTTTCAAGTTCTGCAAAGGTTCTATTGAAGTTGTATTATTATTTCAGTTCTGTGAAGCAACTTGTCAAAAATTATGTACTAACGGAACTTCAAAAGAACTTTTATAGACCTTAAATTTTGTCTTTGAAATTTGATGAAATGTTCGAATTCCGCAATGTGAAACAACCAATCATAAGAAATAATAATTGAACGTGGCATTAAATAATGGAAGTAACTGCCTCAGAGAAATATATCTTATACTTATGACTACACGAAATAATATTTTTCGCATTCTCCTCAAAAATTGGAGTCCAAACTGCTCCATGTCGCTGGAAACATGGCGTGTCCAATTGAAATAGGCATATTTTGAGGCCGCAGGAAATGGGAGAGGAAGGTTGAGAATTGAGAACTACCTGGCTATTCAAATATGGTCACAAAACACAATTCAGGCCGAAGCAATGTTTCGATTCTCCAAGCTTAAAGGTCCGAGCTTATTCCAAGTGTTAAGTTCCAAGCATCTGCCAGCTTAAAGCTCTCATTTAAAACCTAAGGCTCCGAACCTATAGTTTCAGGTTTAAAGCTCCGAGCTTAAAGTTTAAAACTTAAAGCCCCAAGCTAAGTTCTCCAAGCTTAAAACTTAAAACTCAAGGCTTAAAGCACCAAGCTTAATTTTTGTGTTAACAGTTCCAAGCTTAAAGCTAAAAGATCATAACATAAAGAAGCGAAAAGCTTCAAGCTTAGATCTTCAAGCTTAAAGCTCCAAACTGAAAACTAAAAAGCTCAAGGCTTAAAGCGCCAAGCATAAATCCCTGTGCTTAAAGCTCCAAGCGTAAAAGGCTCTGACGATAGGAAAAAAGAAAATGTATTCATCGTTATCTAAAATGTATATTCACCCTTACCTAAAACCAAACAACATATTTCTTTTTATAAAAGTGGGGTATTATTGTACAAAAATATGTAATTCTCTTGTATAACGGTGTTTAATTGTTTCGTAATTAAATTCCTTGAGCCTATCCTAGAAACTTACAGTAGTTTAGTTAATAAAAAATCATGCACTTAATACCAAAGTAAAGAAATAGCAAAACAAATTATTATAACGTACTGTGAAGTGAACTTACTCAACATGGACATATCATAGAAAAAGGTGGAGTGGGACAGGAAAAAACTTGAATTACCAAATTGAAATACCGATTAATACGTGATAAGTTGCATATTACAGATATAATAACATTGTGGAAAAAACCAATACAAGTTCCCGGGTAGCAGCGCGCAACGGTAGTAAAAAATTAAGTAATTTAAAAAAAATAGCTTCTTTTTAACCCGTTCAATCGCAGGAGACCTAATTTGTACCAACACACATGGGTGACTTATACATTTGTTCCCTTGCTGTCATGGTAAGCAATATGGTCTAAACGGTGTTAGAAAGAGAATACATGCTTTATGTAGGTATATTCAAATCTAAAATTTAACTATAAAAAAACTATATGTGCACCTCTATTTATTTATTTGATCAAAAATACATATACGGTAAAAGAAAGCTTTCACTGTTCAACTAGGGAGATTTGCTGTTTTAGGACAGTCAAATTTTTCTTTTTTTAAAGGAAGACAAAAATTCCCGGGTTACGAATAACCCAACAACATTTGAAATCTCCTACTACCACCACACTAAGCGGAAGATATTGCTTGTGTTGTGATGGAGGACTTAGCCAGCCGAGGAATCGAACACGGTACGCCTGGGTGGGACCCAAACGCGATGCCCACTCAACCATTGACCGGTCTAATTACCTAGTTTAGTTCACATTAGGTACATACAATCTGGAATTTGTAGAATTTAATACTAAAAGTATTAAGGCACAAGAGCCATTCACACATATATTAGTAGTAAAAAGCAGAAAATACAAAGTAAAAAAATTAAAATGATAATTTTATTATATTAAAGCCAAAAAGAAAAAATTAACTCATACGTTCATAAAATAGATATATAATCTAACAAAGTTGAAAATAGAAAAAATTTAAATATAATCGTTCTTGATATAATTCCCAAAAAACTGTTCGACTTGTTTGAAAAAATGTATGATAGATTTGGGTAGTAAATCATAAAATGGAACCAAATTCCGCATTTTTTAAATTTATTATTTTTTTATGAAAAGACAAAAATGTGAGGCGAAAAATATGTGTGTGTTTTTCGTTTTTTGTTATTAGTAATTTTAGAAAGAAAACACGTAAGGTAAGCCATTTTTAAAACTATTTTATATTTGTATTGAAAATTTTACTACTTCAGAAATTATTTTAGTATTAATAATAAAATTTGAGAGCATATTTTATCACCTTTCAAGAACAGTTGTTAGTTTTTGGAAATATTCAATTTATTTGGATTTATTTCAAAGCGGAAATGTTTGACGGAGATCTGATGGGTTAAACCGTAAGAATAAACTAGAACTTAAATTATGCTTGGAATTCTAATGAGAAGTCAACTCTTTTGCGTCGTAAACCGTTTCTACTTCTTCATTGTCGGGGACAAAAAAAAGCTTTTCTAATTTCCACATTAAATATGCATTTAAAACCTCGGTTGTCAAGTTAATATGCATTAATATTCATGCGCCGCTGTGTAATATTCAATGCATTAATCTTCACCCTTCTTGATTTATGCAATGAAATAATACAGCTCGGACCGTTCCACTATTTCCCTTCTGTTATTCACATAATCTGCATCTGTGCCGAGAAATTGAAGATTTAAGTGCTGGTACTGAAACTATTGAAGATAATGGTGCTATAGTTATGAATTATGCCATGAAACTGCGCTTAATAATGTTTTAATGATGACGCCGACGAAGACATTGGTTCTATACTAAGAGTATGGATATTAGAGAGACGGCATGTGAAGTGTGCCTGCGCGCTCCAAGTGTGCCTTTTCGAGAATTCTACCCACACGGCTGACATTGGCTGTCACCATGTAAAATGGCTGCTGTCGGAACGTATTAAACGTCCAAAAACCAGCAGCCAATGTAAGCCGTTTGGGTAAAATTTTCGAAAAGGCACACTTGGAGCGCGCGGGCACACTTCACATGCCGTCTCTCTAATATCCATACTCTTAGTTTCTATACATGTGGATGGTGCTATGGTATGTCAAGGTAAATATCTGGGATTATATACACAAAGTGTCCGTGGATAAAGTGCATAAACTTCGGGTGGCGATTCTACATGATGGTAGGAGTAAAAAAAGATTAACAACTTTTTTCGAAATTCCAACTTTTTTCCCATTCAAAAAGACGTACCTATTAAAAATGCTCAGTGTAAGGTACAAACTTACCCGATGAATTTGCTGTAAGTCAGCCGGGCGCAATGTGGCGACTTTGGTTTTGATTGGCGCGTATCGTATCAGCGGAAAATATCCAATAGTGCAGGCCGCTCACGCCATACTAAATTTATCTTTTTACCAAAAAAGTACCCCTTAAAGTTGGAATTTCGAAAAAAGTTATTTATCTTTTTTACTTACACTATCATGTAGAATCACCTCCCGTAGTTAACGCACTTTACCCCCGGACACTCTGTATAATATATATGTACCTGATTTTGAGCCCAATATCCTTCGAAGTGAAATCAAAGCAGCTATACACAAAATGAAAAACCATAAATCAACAGGAAGTGATTTTTTGTAACTGTGCCTATTATTTTTAAGCAATCATATTGTTTGTTTATTTATTTTTTTCAAACATTTACAGAGTATTAACATGACAAAATTATAAGATTAACAATATGTAGAAGTGTTAACAACAATTAGGAATAATAAGATATAAACAAAAAATAAAAAGAAAGATATTAAAAATAAAGCATTAAGTTTAAAAGATGATGTAAAAGGACAACTCTTTTTAATATGTGATTAAAATATTTTTTTAAATACACTTAAACATATTAAAATAGTGTTTCTTACCCGTTGTACCTACTATTTAGTCAATCACTTTTGACAGGTAGCTTCCCGCAAACATGAAATATGTTTAAAATACTGAAACTAGTTATACAATATATATGGATTACGCTACAGATATATATTTAATTAATTGCTCCAGATTCATTGAGGCTAGATCTATAATAGGTATTTTTGCTACAAAAGTTGAGATAAAAGTTATAGCTGTATTCTCGGAAATCGGAGGATGAACCGTATCTCAAGAGACGCTGCTGCAATTTGTTTATCTTTATTTCCGCTTTAAGTTTAGCAATAAACTTCCTGGAGAGATCCGGCGGTGCGGATTTCAACCGAGAATAATAATTAAATTCATCTGATATTGATATACCATTTCACTTTTATATAGGTGTACTTCTTACCTGTAGGCAGTTTCTTCTAACGCCAAAATACTTTAAGGATGAAATTGTTTTTAATAGAGATAAAGATAATTACGAAACCAGATGTATAGAGGCCTTAAAGATGTAGCCTAATGTATAGAGGACTTAAAGATGTATGATGAAATGTCTGAAAGTTTGATGAACGAAGGGAGAATGAATGTATTTAAAAAGGGGATGTTATGCTTACTGTAAAAATATAAATTTGAAAAATGAAATTTTACTTTGGGCATATTAGATTATATACTAACGTTTTATAAACTAACTATATAAATAATAATAAAAACACCCACCAAAATAAAATAAGTTTTTTGCAAATAAAAGTGACATTCGAAAAGGTGGTCGAATTTACAAAAGCCAACTATTATTTACCGTATTAGTATTTCGTAAACGATCTATTATATTCAATACAAGTCGTCTGCGTAGGATTAGTACTTCGAGTAATCTATTTTCTTTTCTTGGTCCCATCTACGTTTGTACTAAAATTCTCAACCTATTTATTTAAAAAAATTTTAGGCAAGTACTTCAAATAAATTCACTTATTTAAATATTTTCTAAAATAGAATTTTGATTTAACAATCATTGTTTTGCAAAATGTCATTATCAAATTATGACATTTTAAACAATTATTTTCAATATATTGAAAATAAATAGCAGCTTTATAAATTATAGCCTATATGTTATGAGCTATATTTTTGTAAACTTTCATTAACATCCATTCCGTAGTTTTTGCGTAAAAGAGTAACAAACAGATATACATCCATACAAACTTTCGCGTTTATAATATTAAGTAAGATTCAATTTGTTGTCGTTGTGAATACTGCACAAGAGTCGCAACTCCCGTCTGGAGCAGTTAAAACAAAAAAAATTACGATTACTATGGCATTTTTATTTTATTTTTATGTTGACGAATACATTTTCTGTCTAAGTTGCCAATTTTTGTAATCCCGCCAAAATGGCATTGTCGACGTTTCGACGTGTCGACGTTTGACATCATAAGAGTCGCTCGTTCTTTAAAAATTTCCAGTTCTACTTTGTTTGATGACGTGCGTACGAAGCATCGTTGGCAATCATGGACCGTTTTGGTTTAGTAGATTTTTGAGCGTTTTTAAAATGAATGAATGGTAAACGTAAAAAACAAACATTTTTAATACAAAAATTAAAATCAGAAAAATGATCTTTAAATATTCCAAATATTTTAAACAGAATCCCTTGTTTATGAAAATACCCTATTAGGGTATATTGTGAGACTGAAGGTAGCGGGGAGGGGAAGGAGATTAAAAAGAAGTATGTGGGGAAGTATCTCGCTATTCAAATCTGGTCACCAAACACGGCTAAAGCCATTTCAAGAACGCTTCAATTTTGAATGGTGGTCTTACACCAGGGCTAAACTGAGAGTATCTTTCAGTCTGGAAGGTGCCAAAAATATTCTATACCTATATAATTTTTAATGAATTACTTGTGAAATAACACACATTAATTTCAAGCATCTTTTCGATTCTGAAGCAGTTTTCTGGTGCAGGTTTTTCAACAAGGCAGAGTCGGTAGGTATATATATATATATACCATTTCTGTTCGTCCGTCTTAAATTGCCTTTTTTATATTTTTTTTTATAGAGAAACTTCACAAGAGTCCCAACTGCTCCCTTCTGGAGCCAGTGAGACTATGGCATCCCCAATTGGAGTATGTTGTGAGGCTGAAGGTAAGTGGGGAAGGGAAGGAGATGGGGAAGAGGAAGGTGGGAAAGTACCTGGCTATTCAGATCTAGTCACTAAACACGGCTAAAGCCATTATTAAGCAACGTTTCAATTCTAAATGGTGGTCTTACACCAGGGCGATACTGAGAGTATCTTTCACTCTGGAACGTGCCGCAAATATAAAATATATTATTTTTATTAATTAATTGTGAATGGGAGTCAAGTGTCTTACCACTCGACCACGGACGGTCATTTATGGTTAGTAAGGACGTATTACATCTATCTTCGTTCAACCTTTACACATTTCCTTCTCCCTACTTCGCAGTGACCGCGTTTCCATTCCATTAAATTTGCTTTCATCCCCCGCAAAGAACCTCTTCTATGACTTTCCTTTGCTAAGGGGTTAATTTGCTATTATTTTAGTTCCTAGTAGCCTTGTTTATCAACCTGGCGCTTCTAGATTATACATGATTTAACTTATTTTTGGCTAACGTCTTTAACGGAAAGAGAAAATAACAAGTAAATCGACCTCTCGACGATTTTCAGGGTAAAACTTTTCCTATCTATGTTGACGTCCGAATTTAATTTAAAAAATAATTTTAAATGACGCTTTAGAGTTTTAGCAGAGAAAAAACTATAAACTTTAGTTTAATTTACAAATTTTGTAGTTCAATTCCTCGGCTGGCTAAGTCCTTCATCATTTGCATGAGCAACATATTCCGTTTATAATTATGATAGTAGAAGGAATTAAAATATTATCAGGTTAATCATAAACGTCTTTCTTCAAAAAAAAATTAAAAAAATACTCAATTTTTTTTCACTAAATGTTGACACTTTTTTCCCTTTTAACGGCTATTTTTCAAAACATAATCCGCTTTGGAGTTTTGAAACTACGTCAAAAAGTGAAAATTTGACATAAGAACGCCTTCGATTAAAATTTTCAATAGTTTTGACATACCAAATGTTATACAAATATATGCCAAAAGTATATACACGGCATCCGGAAACTCGTAGTACAGGCAAGAAACAGGTGAGTCCATATCACAAAGGGAAATCAAAAAAACTTTATTTTTTCGGCATGAGCATTATGAAAAAAATTTTAAAAAATTCGGCAACTGGAGGGTTTACAAAAAACCTAATACCCTCAGGTCTACTACACCCTACCGGAATGTTGAAGGAACCAAAGCGCACACAAGATATAAGTTCTGTGAGCGTGTTTTCGGAGTGTCAGGACCTAAAGCCTAGAATGGACTGCCACGTGATTTAAGAATGATCACAGACTCCTAAAGAGTATGGTGAGTTTTCACAAAACGGCCCACTACAAATAATCCAATTATTATTTTTTTAAACTACCATATATATATATATATATATATATATATATATATATATATATATATATATATATATATATATATATATATATATATATATGTCATATGTGTCAGTTTACGTCGTTAATAAATTGTGATTATTATTATTATTTAAATTATGTGTTATACTTGACTTCTGATGAACATTTTATTAAGTGCAGAAACGGGACAAGAATCAATCGGGACAATGAGGACCTTTCAAATATCAAAAACCCTATATACAGTTAGTTGATTTGTCGGAGGTTGAAAAAATCAACCTTAGTAAAATTAAAAAAGGAACGATTTAAATTTAATAAGAAAAAATATAATTACCTTGATTATTTTTTTTTCTTTTAGAATAAAAAAATATTTTCAACGTTTCACAACCCTGTAAGTCGCAACATTCGTTGTGCCAAGTGACAGTTTTTCTTTTCTTGAAAAATCGTTAAAAGAAAGACGTAAAAGTTAATCAGATTACTATGTAAAATGTAAATATAACTTATGATTATTCCATTCCATATTAAGAAACAGCTTTTTTCTAAGTTTATCTAAGGAAGCTTATTCTTCTACTCATGTGCGGTTAAAAACAACTTTTTTGATGTTTCCTTTTTAGCTGAAGTGTTTTTTTAAAGTAAACACGAGGAATTGATAATATTATTGTAAAGAATAAAATGTTGTTAAAAAATTGTCATATCTCTGGGGATAAATTAGACAAGTTTAAAACATTTACTTCTTCAATATGGTTATGTTTTTTGTAAGAAATTGTATTTTTGTACTTAACGATTGATCGTAGCAAAGTCCTGTTTTAAGTCGAATGTTCAACATTTCGTCTGTCTGTAAGTTTAAAGGCTAACTTTGATCGTCGTTCAGTAAAGACTCTTTTTTCAAATGCGATATCATAGTGTTTATTTAAACTTTCTTGAAAAGCATTTTAAAAATATTATGCATACATGCCTTAAGAATGTTTGACAAAATAATTGTCATTGAGACAGTCACGTTTCTTTGGGCAAATAATTCCTAATTTGAAATATTAAAAAAAGAAACATAAAATATACACTATTGGTTTGTAATTATTTAATTAGGTAACTATTTAAATACAAACCAAAAATTATTTTTTTACAACTTTGTAAAACCTAACTTTTACCTACCTACCTTTGGGGATGCCGTGTGGAAGGTATTTTTAGAAAAGGAAGGAGATGAAGTTTTGGGAAGGAAAATGATTTGAGGGGTGGTTAAAAATCTGGAGGTCAGTGTGCCCAGGAGTAACGGACCTATAAAATCAACCCTCCCACTGCGGTGCAAGGCAATGGTCCGAGAGAATCCAGCTGGAGCGATCAAAAAGTCTCCTTCAACCAGTCTCTCTCGATCCGGCTTGCCACGCAGTTGGTGGGCAGGTGCATCCACCGCCAAGACCCGGACAATCTACCTACTAAGTTACCAAACGTAGCGTACTACTCGGGGTGACCTGTGGCAGAGGTGTTTGTCATCCAATAAATGGTTCCCGGGGCGGCAGTACCTAAACCCCTCACTAGTACCCGCGTACTCCAAAATCTTATGATTTCAGAGAAAAATTTTGTTTTGATTTATTAAATAATAGCAAATTACAAACATACTTTTTGAACGCGAGGTTTACTAGTATTTTTGACGTTATTACGATTTTAAGTTATAATCATATAGTGAAATTCCGTCTGGAATCCAGTTTCGATAAGAGGTAATTAATTCCTGTTTTAAATTTTAATTTGTTCTCATAATCAATTCTTCAAATAAAATGAAAATATTTTCTGAACACATAACTTCCGATTTCTTTTCCAAGACAAGTTCTTATCTTTTATGTTCACTAAATATTTGTACGTATTGGAATAAGATGACGATGAGCGTTTTAAAAGAGCAAAATTACCTTATGCATGCTCCATGAAAAAAGTTTCATTTGCAAAAATTGCGTTGTAAAATATTTCAAATTTCCCTTCCAGCATATTCAGACAGCGTGTCACTCTCCCCACAAATTACCCACGTACACAAATACACAGGCAACGTCTACGTGGGTTCTCATTTCTTACCGTTATTTTATTTTATTTTTTATTTAATGTAATACATTTACAAATTTATAAAATCATTTGATGATGCGGGCCTCACGGGGTGCTTCACCCGTGCCAAGACCCCCATGCTTTAATCAAATAAAATTCAATAAATAGATAAAATGAAATAATACATTGAAATAAATAAAAATAAAAATCACATTATTTAACCCTTCAAATTTTCGTACTATATAATTATAATTAGAATAATAGAAGAGCATGTATGATAAGATGTATGAATGTGAATGAGGCGAGGAGTGTATGCCAAGACCGAGTTGTTTGGCGGTCCGTCCTCTCTGCCTACCCCTGCGGGGAAACGGCGTGATGGTTAGTTAGTTAGTTATAATTATAGCTGTGACGGAAACGTCCTTCTGTTTTATTATTATAAAATAAAAGGATTGGATTATAAAACTGATTGAGATAACAAACAGTGCCCTTTATTTAATTTTTGTAATTTTTCCTATCACAGATGCCTTTTAATAACATGATAGTTTACTTAAATACATTATACATATTAATTTATTTTTATAAGAAAAACTCTCTTTTTAACTTTTGAAGGTTATTCCCATCAATGTAATATATCATCGAAGAAGAAGACAACAATAATAATCTAATTTTTTTAAATATGAAAATGAACAAGACACAGAAAAATAATAAAAGATAATGGTCGCAACTGTGACACATGCTATTTTTTTGTTTTGTAAAAACTATAAGGAAAAAAAAAATAAGTGCAGATTTCTGCATTAAAGCCACCATAGAGACCAATAATTGTCTACCCAATTTTAGTCAGGAATTAACGAATTCAATTACCACCACAGCAAAAATACATGGATTTTTCTTTACCATTGCCCTGAGTGTGGTTTGCAGCAGTTGTTAAGATATAAATAAATAATTTATCTTTAAATTACACCGAAAACATTAATAATAATGAGTTTTGAAGTAATGCTTGTTTGCCACGGTGCACAAGTGTTTCTAGAAAGACGAAATACCATCAGATCACATCAACAAGGGAAGCCATACGAGGAGTGCTGGCCGCGTGCTTGCAGCATAACAAGTAGGCTACTACACTTACTACAGACGATAGTGGACACTGGACGGTGGCCAGTGTAGCTGCACTCTATTTTATACCATTGTTTTCATCGTCATTTTCGCGTTTACCTATTATATATAGACCGGTCAGTGGTTGAGTGGACATAGCGTTTGGGTTCCACCCAGGCGTTCCGTGTTCGATTCCTCGGCTGGCTAAGTCCTCCATCACAACACAAGCTACATCTTCCGCTTAGTGTGGTGGTAGTAGGAGATTTTCAAATTTTGTTGGGTTATTCGTAACCCGGGAATGTTTGTCTTTCTTTATTAAAAAGTAAAAAAAAGTAAGTAATATTTTGCTAGGCTTCGTTAATAATAAAGCAATTATTAACTTCACTGTACACGGAGAAAAATGTTATTCGAAAATACTATCATTTTATTGGTAAAAACGGTTAAAAACGGGACTGAAATTGTTACGAACAAATTAACAGGTTTTCAATGTTTATTGGCGGAAAAATGTAAAGATAATTTGGTAGTATACATACGAAATTACGTAAACCAACAAATTATTCTTACATGTTCCCGCCAATAAACATTGAAATCCTGTTAATTTGTTCATAAGAACTTCAGTCCCATTTTTAACCGTTTTTACTAATAAAATGATCGAATAACATTTTTCTCCGTGTAACCGTAAACACGGAAGCATCCATAATAAACTGATCCCTTGCCTTCTGCGCAACGTCAAATATGTGCGAACTTTGGGCAAATACAAAAAGATCAGTATAGAAAGACGTCTTATCCAATATAATAGCATAAGCATACCGCATAATGTTTTGTCCACCCCGATACTGATACTCTTCCAGTATGTTGACGGAGGGGTGAGTTTTCAGTTTTGCAGCCCTCGTAAGATCCAGGGTGCCAGAAATGAGAATGCCAGAAAATGTATAAGGGCTGTTATAATAACACCATGAAAATTTAGAATTGTCATTGTTTTGAAAGAAATATCTATAAAATAGAATGGATTAATTCGAACTTTGTAATTTTTATGAGGACTTCAGAAAATGTAAAGGTTTCGATAACCTCAAAGACCACCAGGGCTCCTAGCACACTCGATCGATAAGGATTGTATCGATAACTTCTTCTGTTTCCCTACACGGAGAAAAATGTTATTATTCGTAAAAACGGGACTGAAGTTCTTAAGAAAAAATTAACAGTGTTTATTGGCGGGAAAATGTAAGAATAATTTGTTGGTATACGTACGAAATTACGAATACCTGAAATCGCCAACGAATAAATGACAGTTCACAACGACTAAGTGTACTTAATATATTCAATCAATGGTTGTTTGTACGTTAGCGCTCTGCGGTTGTCCTAGGGAACGATGAGAAGTTTCCGAAAGTTATCCTATCAATCCTTATCGATCGAGTGTGGTAGGGGGCTAGGGGTGCTAGCATGGTCGATCGATATGAAGTTACCGACCGATTGTCGGTAACTTCTCATCGTTCCCTAGGACAACTTCAGATCGCAAACGAATAGGTGACAGTTCACAATGACTATGTGTTCTTAATATATTCGATATCAACTGTAGTTTGTTCCTTAGCGATCTTCAGTTGTCCTAGGGAACGATGAGAAGTTACCGACAGCCGGTCGGCACCTTCATATCGATCGACCATGCTAGCACACCTGGGTTCCTAGCACACTCGATCGATAAGGATTGTATCGATAACTTTCGGTAACTTCTCCTCGTTCACTGGCATGACTAAAAGTCGCCAACGAATAAGTGACAGTTCACAATACTAAGTGCCCGTAATACATTCGACATCAACTGTCGTTTTTACGTTAGCGATCTGCAGTTGTCCCAAGGAACGATGAGAAGTTACCGAAAGTTATCCTAATTATATTATGTTATATGTATAAAGAAATGTAAATAAATAAAGTTAACAAAAAAATCGTTATCGACCGAGTGTGCTAGGGGGCCAGCACTTATTGTTTATAGCATCGCGTATTTTGAATTGGACGCCAAGAGGAAATATGAGATAGTCATTAAAAAAAAACTAGTGGTGATCAGTATTAATTTTAATTTCTTTATTTTTCTTGATTTTCAAGTCAACTTTAAGTATAGATAGTCTATTAAAAACTCAATCACTTCTCGGTTGTATTGATTGGAAAACTGAATAAAATACCTACATTATGCGAAACTTAAAAAATTATTATAAGACAGAGCAAAGTATATATTTGTGCCCTTGCCCCGAATAATGTTGTATCCAACAAAACTATCAATGTTGAGTTATTGATGGAATAATGTTGGGTATATTATTACGCATCTTTTAAGATGGGCGTTATGGTAATGAAAAGGCCTGTGGCAGCATTTTAAATGTCGGTTTGTGGAAGAATTTAAAGTATAAAGCCGTTTATCGAAATCGGGGAGATTCGTTTAATTCATGGGAATAAATGGAGAAAACGAACGTATTATGGCTTCAAGTATTCTACTGAATTTCATTCTACTGAAGAATGCATAAAAATATTGTTAAGGTTGCTTTTTAGCCATTGAAACAATTTTGTGGAATAATGTTGTATGTTCATCTCAAGACTGTAAACTCAAGATGGTAAATAGTTTCATTTATTCATTTTTTTTTTTTGCATTTTAAGCTCAAATGCATCAATGACACAATTCAGCACAAATTATTGTAATAAATTCTAATTTAATAGCCTTTTTTACGACTTTTCCTTTAAAATCCTTAAGAATTGTATGCTTATTGTATTTTAAATATAAATTGTTATCAAACATAACCGGTTTCGTTTTTTTCAATTTTTCTCGGAACAAGAATATTGTTGGATACAACATTATTCGGGGAAAGGGCTCATTTAAAGAAATTATCCAAAACACACTCGTCATATCAGAGCATCCTCCAATTTCTTTCGATATTTTAATACTACCTAATATCCTTATTCAACAACCGTATTGTGCTTTTGAGAGTTGTATTTGAACCTAAACTCACTGTTACTTCATTTTTTGTAGAGAAATAGAAATTTATAGACCCTTTTCTAAAACTTACAATAAATTGACTTGTGACAAAAATTCAGACTTATAATTACGTTCGAAGAATAATGAAAAAAAAAACATTCACCAAGGGATAAATCGATTTTAATTTAGTGAAATTACTATTAGAACGCATTATTGTTCTTAAAAAAAGTCACAAAAATCTGAAATGGTACAAATTGACCTCTGTTTTGACGTGCACAGGCACGGGAAGTTTGAACTTCCAATAACGTTAGTAACGAATTACAGTAACACCGTCCGATCGAGCACTTACTCCACTTGGCAATTGTCCGGTGCCTTCATGTCTCATGCGGCCTGAATCTATTTGGAAGGGCATCTTAGTAAAAACCTGTCACCAGTCGCATCCACTTATAGGGTCCGTCCCTTATATGGGGGTAGCGTTGCGCCCGACCCCCCGCCCCCTACCCAACCACCCCCTTCCTCACGCTGCCCGCTGCCACCGCATTAATTCATTGCATTTAGGTATTTCTTGGATATTTTTATTTAATTTTAACCGACATCGGCGAGGAATGGACATTGCGTCGTTAAGGTTTTGCAAGAGTATGCACCTTGTGCAAGTGGAAGCAAGATTTCTTCATTTTTCAGCAGCGCATGTATGTAAGCTGTTAGCGGTTTATAGTAATATGACAAATGAGCTAAAAATAACAAGCTATGTGTGGAATAAACCTAACATTTGGACTTATAATTTATACAAATAAAAATCGTAGTCCAGCGGTAGGGCGTTGGACTTCCATTCCGAAGGTCGCAGGTTCGAACCCGGCGTGCGCAAATAAATTTTATTTAATTGATTTGTGTTATTTCACAATTAATTGTTTAAAAATAATATATAGTATATTTGCGGCACATTCCAAAGTGGAAGCTACTCTTAGAATCGCCCTGGTGTAAAACCACCATTCAGAATTGAAAAGTGGCTTGAAATGGCTTTAGCCGTGTTTAGTGACTAGATCTGAATAGCCAGGTGCTTCCCAACCTTCCTCTTCCTCGTCTCCTTCCATTTCCCACTTACCTTCAGCCTCATAACATACCCCAATTGGGAATGCCATAGTCTCACTGGCTCCAGACGGGAGCAGTCGGGACTCTTGTGAGGTATTCACCGTAAAAAAAACATTTATGTTCGAAAGGAAAAAGCAGAGGAATTTTAATAAGTAAATTGCTTTTTTTATGCTCTTAGACGCAGAAAGCAATGACGCTATTTCATTTTAAAAACGCTACACGTAAACTCACAAAATAAAGACGAAAAAGCTGTGGTCATAAAGCTCGTAATTGGCTTTCTCCGTGCGACATAAAACTTAACTAATCACCAAGCGGGTAGTGGTGGAAGTTATAGTGCTGTCTCGACCATGGACCCTGATCGGCATGTTCCCGAAATTCTTAATTGAATACTGAAATTAGGAATTTCACTCAAAATAACATCTGAAACATAATCTGTCGCAGAATAGAGATATACGGGACACGCATTTACGCTGCAATATTTAGGTGTGTTTGAAGGTGTGCGGAATCAGGTTGTTTGTATAAAGAAAAAAAAATTATCAATTAAAATTTTCTTCAACCTACCCGCTTTATTATAATAGCATTGAAAACAAACTTTGTATAAATTACATAAGTTGTCTTGGTTCCAAAGTAAGCATTTTTTCCAAACATTTTTTGTATCTAATGGAAAGGGTAGTAATATCAAACATCAGTCTTTACTCAAGTTTTAAAATATTATTAATAGTTTTTCTTTTTTGTAAACGGAAAAAAAATCGTTTATTACTTTAGGAAATTTAAGGAATTATTGTATTTTTTTTATTTTTATTTTTTATTTTTACTCATTTATGTCTGAGAAAAATCGCCTTATCATATTTTGTAATTAGGTTTAATTTAATGTTTTAATTTTTAATTTTTTAATAACCTTTCATTTATTTATTGTGAAGAAGTTACCGACCGATTGTCGGTAACTTCTCATCGTTCCCTAGGACAACTGCAGATCACAAACGAATAGGTGACAGTTGATATCGAACATATTAAGGACACTTAGTCATTATGAACTGTCACCTATTCGTTTGCGATCTGCAGTTGTCCTAGGGAACGATGAGAAGTTACCAACAATCGGTCGGTAACTTCATATCGATCGACCATGCTAGCACCCTTTGTTCAATTCCTCCATCACGACATGATAAACATTTCCCGCTTATTGTGATGGTAGAGGAAGTTTTCAAATATTGTCAGATTATTCGTAACCCGGGAATGTTTTTCTTTCTTTTCAGAAAAAAAATATATGTATCTGTGTTTGAAGTATTATAATCAATAATTTACAATTTCTAGCGCGCGATTTTATTTAATTTAAAAGCTTTAACAATATTTCATTGAATTAGTACTAACAAAAAAGTAGTATATCATATTAAAACACTTAAAACACCAATTAACCACGGAATAGTTGAACACCGAGAGCGGTATCGCGCCAAATCAGAACTATAAATCAAAAACGGTTATAACATAGGAAAGTTTTCCACGAATACAATTTTTATACCCCCTGCGACACCCCAGGCGACCCTATCGACGTTTATCCTCGGTGCACTATATAGTAAATATACAGATAGGCGGGGCACGGTTAATAGGCACATTCGTATTATATATCATTGAAGAAGAATAATTGAATTAGTTCAATAACACAATGAGAAATAACCATTTCAGGAAGCGGAAATGGTTGTTTCTAAACAATAATTTGGCGTTTTTTCTTCACGGCTTATTTTGACATAATAATATTAAAATATTTTTTTAAGAGGTAATATCCAGCAATCCATTATTCCGTTTTTGTTAACAGCGCTGCGTACGGATGTTTTTACAACCATGAAGGTAAACGGTATTAGTTTTAAATTTGATGCAAAATGTTGTCATAAAGAGCGGCGCGAACACAGAACCTTGCACGGTCGCATCTCAGCGGCTAATGAATCGCGAGAATTTATGTGTCGAACTGCCATAAAAATGATCAAACGGGAGATGGTAAATGAATGAAAATTATATATTTCTTAAAATTAATTTTTGATCAAAATAATTTATTATTTTTCAATAATGTCTAAACAAAATAGGTATGTAAAAAAAATCTGAAATATTTTAGTTTGTAAGACCTTAAATAAACAGAAAAACTGAGGTATTTTTGTCACAAAACACGTTTTTAATGATTTTAATTTGTCTAAAATTAAAATCTTGAAAACTGTGTTGACTAGATTATATAATGATTTATTTTGTTGTATGATTATAAGATTGGAAATTTTTGTTGTTTAATAGAATTTATTGTTTGAAAATTGAACAAATCTGCCAACGACCGACGGTATAACCTTAGTATATTATAAATAAACTTAGTTTTTCAAAATTTTAAAACTGCGTGTACCAGATAAAATTACAATCTTTCAAAATCAATTTATGTTTTTTTGTAAAAAAGAGTCAACGCGTCTAGAATTTGATTTAAAAATTACTAATTTCCGGTATTCTCTGGTAAAACACTCTTAAGCGAGTATTTTTATGTAGGTATATTTTTGGATTAAATTATTGTCTCTTACAAATTAGGGCGAGGAATGCTATTGGTTATTTTTTCACCCTGCCGCTCAGGCTTACAGATTTGATGCCTGGAAGGGATGCGAGAAAATACTCGTTAAAACCCTTTTGGTAAAACGAAGGGTTAAGGGAACAATTAGGTTTCCTTTGTGAGGGCCGTCAGAGGTATAACCTGTTTCTCACTGAACCCGTAAAGTTTATTACACTATCTTGCTACTGTTGAACTGCTTTAAATACACGCCATACTTGCAAATCGATTGAACCCAAAATAAAGCCTAATTTGGTACCCCGTTAAAATTGCGCATTTATTTAATAATCCCTGTATAGCGCAGATACTCGTAATTAAAGATTGAAGCACCCCAGTAACGCTGTCTATATGGGTTATTATATGTTTGTAGCATTTAAAAAAATGTTTTTGAAGAAAAAATTCTTTACGCACGCTTGACTTGGGTGGTAAGCTGGCGAATGTGTGACGAGAGCGTTACGAAAAGTGTAGTCGGGCGAAGCGAACGGGCTGTATCGCACTGTAGGAACAAGAGAGAGCAGTGCGCGCGCACATTTTCTTTCTCTCTTCCACTCATAGCCAGTGCATGAAGATTATTCGTAATTTAATTTTGTTCTTGTACAATGTTATAAATACTGTAGGAACAAGAGAAAGCAATGCGCGCGCACATTTTCTTTATCTCTAGCAGTTTTAGTTCAGTCGTGTGGTCTATAGCAAACTCGTTTTTTTTTTAATTTGTCACAGTTAGAGATTGTTCTCAGACTGTATGACAAGTTATTCCAAGAATGCATGCCCAAACATTGCAAAATTCATAACGGCTGAGTTCAACCAGATCGGCAAAAATATGTTCAAAAGCAATTAAAAATGATTTGACATAAATAACAACTGTAAATCGAAAAACAAGCTGCATACATTCTTCAAAAGCAATACCATTCCTTAAAAATATAAATCGAATGCCACTGTCATGTAAACATCCCACAGAATTTAACATCGCCTTATAGATGGACATGAGTTTTATTTTACGTGTTACCACTTTCACTAAACGAATGCCTTCTCCATATTCACAAGAACGCGATGGACTTGCATAGATAGCCAAGAGATGCCTATCTGTGGCCACTCACTCCAAACAGGAAGTCAAGTGGAAATGGACTAGTTAATGACCGTACTGAGTCCAATGAGAGGTAACGTAATCGATTGATTGGTTTCCGTATCATGAGTTATTGTATTTTTATAGCGTTCAACCAGCAAATCCTCTGGCAGGTGCTTGGGCCAAGGAAACGACTATTTATAAATACATAATTAAAAGTTCCACCTATAAATTATCACGTAGGACTTTTTGAAGGGTTTCCAAATAGCTTTCGTTAAAAATGTTTAAAATATGCGAAAAAGTAAATTAACAATGGATGCTAACTAATTTGCTTACAAAATGGAAACGTGTATTTTAAAAAATTTGAAAACTACAAAAGGATCCAAACTGGCCTCCAGCCGGCAGGGATATAGTATCCCCAATAACTATTGAGGTATGTGACGAGTTGTGGAAAGGGTATAGGGAAGAGGAAGGTCGGAAATGTCTGGCTATTCAATCTGGTCAATAAACAAGGCTAAAGCCAAGCCAAGCAACGTTTCTGTTATGTTCTGCTTACCGTGTCGTGGCTCACTAGCCCACGATGTCTTCTAAGTAATAACAACGTAAGTTCGTTTTACAGTTAATTGTAAAGATCGTAAAAATAATATTATTGTACGTAACGTCTGATCACAGGTATGTTCTATTTATGTCTGAGCGGCCGCGACGCTCTTCGAACGCGACTGCCTTCCAATGTGCTCATTCGGGAATCTTCGGCTGTACCGATCATTCCCGAATGAACGTGATCTATTAAGGTACACGCTAATGACTATAAACTACAGTTTCAAATCTGAAATGTTGCCTTTAACAAGGGAAATACTATGTTTGTTTTCTTTATTAATGTAAGTTTTTGTACAAACCTTTTACATCCTTTTCAACTACCACACTAGGCACATACCCGTAATATAGCCGGATTATCAATAATTTACCTACCGATGAATCTCATACCACTTTGTTAACATTTTGAAGAAAGGTTGTGTAGTTTATTGGACAATGGCAGACCATTTTTTAACAAAACTTTTCTAACTTGCAAATACATTTCTAAACCATTTTTAGGGGTTTTTTATATTTGCTGAGAGCTTTCAAGTTAGGGGTACCTCGTCAAAGAACGCAAATATATCTAGAGAAGGTTATATTCTAAATCCTCTATAACTTTATCTACATTGTTTTAAATCATCTTAATGCATTCCAGTCCAACCAAAGCTAAAAAATTTAGTAGCTAAATTATACATACAATATAACTGCTTAACGATTCTGCATTGACCATCGATATTTTCAATGTCACTTACAGACAGTTCAGCAACTATCGTTTAGCACATGTCACTAAGTAGTAAAACTGCCCTTGTGTACTTTGTAATTTATAATCTTTTCCGTGATATATTGGTGTATAACTGTTTTATGGAGAACATGAAACAATAAATAAATAAAATCAAATACCTTCTCATGCAATTAATTAAGAACGTCTTGAAAGGTAGGTACCTATATTAAAATCCGTTGTCTACGTGCGAATCAAGATTCCAATCTGATTATTATAATGCAATAATTAATATTCCTCGGTCAGCCCATTCGCCATTTTGCATATTTCGACGGACGGCGCGTCCACCGGAAATCGGAGCCCGCCGGAAACGACGCCATCTTGGGCTAGTGTTTTCATTGAAGATCCGTTAGCAAACTGCGCACGCGCGGGACTATCATTTCGAATAATGTTTTAATCAGACATTTCATGATTCTTGGTAGCGATTGGTCATCTAGGTGTGACACATACTGATTTATTGTTTTGATTGTGAAAATGTGAAAATGTTTATTACACTACCGACGGCACTTAGATACCATTAAAATAAAACATTAATTTATATTGAAATAAACAGGGTTGGGAATATAATTCATGACGGTTCAGTAAAAGCGATGAAACAGAACACTTATATACTTTGAATGGTAGGTAGACTGTACCTATACTAAAAATATGAATAAGTACTATTTATTGTGTACGTTATAAAAAATCTATAAGCCATAAAATCTTCATTTCGTTACAGTCATTCCGGGAAACATTGGGATTCAATATAACACTGGATAAAAGCTGAGTATGTGCATTTTTTCTTGCTGGCTAACAATATGGTTATTGATGTAGCCAAAACAACAAATCTTTCTTATTTCAATGGTGAATTTAATAAGCCACGTTGAACCGTCGAACATTTTTACTAATAACTAGGTTTATCGATTTGGCCTATTCTATAAATATATGGTCATCTTAAAAAACTAAAAACACGTAGAATATCTGTTGATTTAGTTCAAATACATATTTTAAATTGTGCGTACCAAATCAGAAACAATAGACATAACATAAAGAAAAACGACACAACTCGATAAAATAGTGGCTTTATTACCTTATTGGTTAATAAACATTACTTTATCGTGACAATTGCAGAGCTTCATTATTTTTGTGACATTTTAGTGTCAATTTAATCACGATTCATAGGTACCATAATAATTTACATATTTCCTTACATAAAGTAAAGTAAAAATTTTAGAACGATTTCTATTATTATTCATGTTTTCATGACAAAAGAACTTTTAATGCACAGTGTATTCAAAATAACTTTTTTGAATCGTTCAGCTAACAATATAATTAACAATCATTCTAATTTGGGTTGTCAGTGAGTAATTGTAGGTCGGTGAACTCGAACTTTTTGTGATTTTAATTATTATTTTCTTAATTGGAACTGATAGGTGTATAATAGTTAAACGGAAAATTATTTTAATTGTCGTTTTAATAAAATTGATTACAATATATATTTTTAATTGATAAACTAATGTTTAAGACAAGACTTTTAATGCATAGCACAAAGGGTAACAATTATTGTAAGCTGTGGATAGAGCTCCTGAGCGGCAATCAGAGGGGCGCGGGTTCGAGTCCCGTCGGCGGCATGTATCTTTTCTCGGAAGGATTTTTCAATATGGATGAGTGTTTCAGGCTAATAATAATTGTTTCATAAAATTTAACTGATTCTTCAAGAATTGAGATAAGCGATAAAGTATTTACCTTTATCTGTTCCTAATAATATATAAAATATTATACCTATATATAGAAAATTATTTTTATTCTATATTTGAAATGTGTACTTCTATTGCTAAATTTCTAGGGGTTAATCTTGACACAAGAAAAAGACAGATTTCGATTTTTTTCCATTTTCAAGAAAGCGTTAGTTACTAACTAGATTTACTAACACATATTCCGTAATTTTCGACGTGACTGCGATAGTTATAATTTATAATACATAAAGATGTTATGAATTCATGCAGTAGGTACTGCAAGTAGCTACCTATAGTTCGTTACAGAAGCTCGTCAATTAGTTTCAGAAAACGATTTATCGGTTTAAATTTAATCAAGGACAAATAATGGGTAACCGAACCCTGATCACCCATTGTGACACAAATAACTATTTAATGTCCACTTAAAAATATCCCATTACAAAATAGAAGCAAAAGTGAATTCATAAAATTCAGACATTTCAACAACAGGTCTCCGTTAATTAGTATTTTTAAACAGGCCGGTTTCCAAAACACGTCAGGAAACATTAAAACACCCAAAAGTGATTATTACCTGTAATATTAATAAAATTTTACGGAAAACTCCAGAAATAAACTAAGGGCCAGTTGTTTCGGAAAATTTCACGTGTGAATTTCCTTCAAATCATCATTCACCGAAAAATTGGGTTGTTTCAACCTCCGTCAGAAGAAATTTCAACGAAAATTTCATAGAAATGTTTAAAAAAATGAAAAGATTATTTTTTTCATTTCAAATTTGACACGCAATCACGTCTTCCTATATTTCAAATACGAAATGGGTTGTTTTAACTGCAAAATAACGTTCGATAAATTTGAAAATTTAACTCAGTGTTCCCCGACGAATCACAATTTTGACGTCTGCGCAGGCGCCTCCCATTATTTCGCTAACCGTCCGAACTCGGCTGATCACATTCACATCATATTTCTATGAAATTTTTGTTGAAATTTCTTCTGACGGAGATTGAAACAACACAATTTTTCGGTGAATGACGATTTGAAGAAAATTCGCACGTAAAATTTTACGAAACAACTGGTCCTAAATAAAAAAATACCTACTTGTAAAATGAGTTTTTCTTATTGTCAACTGCTTCCGATAGTCGAGTATGTATTTACAAAATATTTTGTAATAAAAAATATTAAGTTATTCCTAATTCGAACTACGTTTTCAACACATGGTTCCGATCTTATAAAACACATTGTTCAAAAACAATTGTTAAAAATCATCAAGATATCATTGAGCCAATAATAAAATATATCTACTAGTAACGTGCTTCACGGTTTATAATTTCGCGATTGAAAATCATCAAGCCTTGTGGGGATTCATGATATGATAATATTTTCATTGTTACATTTGTTGGAATACGTCATTTAAATTACTGCATTGAAAATTAATATTATAAAAAAAATATTTCGATAAACCAATGAGCTAAGATTTCGCCGAATCGATAAGAGCCCATTCATGTTAATTTAATTTAATGTTTTTGGATAGCATTTCCTTTGTAATTGTATTTAATATTCCACGGACATTTCGTCAAAATGTTTATGAAGATATTTGCATCCCCTAAGGTCACTAAGATGCGATAGCCTGTTTATAAAATTTGATTGAATTCATTATGCATTCTTTTCCAAATTTTGGATTGCATTAATATCAGATTTTGTCAATCCATAATTTGACGACCTCCGTGAAAAAATTAATATATTTTTGGTCTCGGAACCGGTGGACGTGGATTCGAAGCTAGAGAAAGCAAATTAAAAGAAAAAATTTTGATAGATATGTTTTTTCTACAGAGAATTCCAAACATATTAAGCGTTATATTTTCGAACCCTTTTTCAGAGTGGATGATACAGTTTTAGTGTAATCCTTGTGGAGAAAAATGCTTCACAACAGAAAAAAAACTTTGTTTAATTAATAGATTTGAATATCCATGTATCTCAATTTTATCCTTCCTAATACTCAAATCCCTTCAGACTCACATTCCTCAAATTGGGGATTCCGTATGGATCTTTTAACCATGTTCAGTGACTATATCTGAATATCCAGTCACTTCACATCCTTCCGTCTCCCCTGTCTCCTCCCCCCCCCCCCCCACCCATTTTATTCACTCTCACAATTTACCCCAATTGGGGATACCATAGTTTCACTCGTTTTGGAAAGTTTTGTCTCTTGTAGAGATTTCAATTTTAAAAATTGTTGATGTGGGCGAGAGCTTATTATGAATGTCGAAAGAACTTAAATAAATTGAAATAATATGTCTAAAAAAATAAAATAAACCTACTCTGTTTACTTTACGTAGTATTTCACAACGGCCTACGTAAAATGGAAATTTGACCACAAACGGCAGCATAATAGGAAATAGTGATGGACATATTCGAAAATATAAAATAATCGAATCATTTTTCGAGTGAACCACTCACCAGACACGTTAAAAAGCCATGAAGACCGAAATTTACTTTCCTCGAAATATTGTAAAAGTATTGCGAAATAGCATTCGATTGAGAGTAAACCTATAAATTAAATTACATGCCAAAATGCAGCTCATATATTTGCAACTCATTTTCAATCGATTTTCTCATTTTAATATCTAGTTAATATTCTTTAAATATCTCATAAGAAACACATTATCCGACTGAGGTAAATATTGAGAAACTCGTAATTAATATTACCTTTATCATTAGGTCGATAGGTACGTATTTAGCTAATTTAAAAAAAAAGAAATTAGAACTTAGAATCGGTAGAGAATATATTTATTTGACGAAAGTGGTGCATTTTCCATTTATGGAACAAACTTTGATTTTTCCATAGATTTCGTAAGCTGGGAGTCAGCATGTGACGCGCGTGCAGATTTTGAGGAAATGTATGGACCTGTGCGAAGCATTTCTGCCTCTCAGCATACGCTGTTTCATATAAGTCCATACATTGCAAAACAAATTCTGCACGTGCGACAAATGCTGACTCCCCAGCTTACGCCAACCCTTAATGTGAATTTGGTCACCAGTGTAGAAGGGCTGTTAATAAATCGAATAAATAGAGAGTCGTGAAGGTACCTAAGTTGATCTTTTTCTTTTAAATCGAAAGGTAAAGTTGAAACGGATAGCTGAATTACGCGCATCACTAGTTTGGGAACGAAACGAGTTTAACATAATCTACGTGTATTACTCCCTTTTGGGCGATGCAATGGCGGATTTGCGCGGGCTGGTGACGCAGCGCCATATTGTTATTGCAAATTAAAATAATAATAAATGCCAATGGACGTCCGTATTTGGCACAATAACCAACAATAGAACACTCGGTGGACAATGGCTACCGAATGAAATAACAAGGACTGAAAATTCTTTATCCTAGTCCTTGGCTATAGGTGCAAAGCGGATATTATTATGTACCAAAGTAAGAAACCAATTCATTAAATAAATTGCGAAAATTAACACAAATTGAAGGGTGAAAAAGTGGCAATTTTTTTTTAGGTACTTAAATATAACTTACTATTGTTAAATTTTGAATATTGTTATTAAAATACATGTACCTCATTTCATCCAACGTCATTCTTTACCTCGTTCAATTTCTAATACCGATTACACATCCGCATCTTCAAAAAAAATATCCGCTTTCACTTTTGGTTCCGTTATAAGAACTCTTCAATCACATCTCTACTAGGTATATAAATATTTTTAATTAATTGGGCACATACGCTTGTTTTCACGACAATTTAACGTAGGTAGACATAGGAATGACGTATGCCCCGGACCTGAGTTATTAATACATTTTTTTAATAAGTAGGTGCCTTTAAAAAAATGCGTTGTGTGATAGATATTTTTATTTGTTGATTTTTAATAGAAAATAGGATAGCAAAATGACATAAACACTTTTTACTCCAAATATGCTCAGAAATCGCAGGTTAAAATCCTTCAGGTATGTGCTGTTAAACTCTGTAAATATATTTTTTTATTTTTTATAGAGAATACCTCACAAGAGTCCCAACTGCTCCCTTCTGGAGCCAGTGAGACTATGGCATCCCCAATTGGGGTATGTTATGAGGCTGAATGTAAGTGGGAAAGGGAAGGAGACGAGGAAGAGGAAGATGGGGAAGTACCTGGCTATTCAGATCTAGTCACTAAATACGGCTAAAGCCATTATTAAGCAACGTTTCAATTCTGAATGGTGGTCTTACACCACGGCGATACTGAGAGTATCTTCCACTCTGGAACGTGCCGCAAATATATTATATATTATTTTTATTAATTAATTGTGAAATAACACCAATTAATCAAATAAAATTTATTTGCGCCCGCCGGGTTCCAACCCGCGACCTTCCGATTGGGAGTCAAGTGTCTTACCACTCGACTCAAAAAAATATAAATAAATAAAAACATAAATCCGTTTTATTATCTACTATATTTATCAATTTTCTACACATTTAAAAATGCGTCCCGCATTAGCACGACAATATTTCCCGTAACATTTTCCCCAAGCTAAATTTTAATTGGTAATAATGGCTTTGCGGAAAACACACAGAAATAGCACCCGGATGGTGAGTTCTGGCTTCATGAAATTTGCCCCCCTTTTCTCTTCTTGAATTTCTGGGTTAACGCAACAGCTTCTTTTCAGCTCGAAACACCATCGTTTTGTCATAAAAAATTCATTTGATAAATATGAAAACAAATTTTTTTGAGTCAGGTAGTAACAAATGAAAACCATTGCAGTTTTTAAATTCAAATCAAAGATGACCCACAGCAGTTCAAGGGCCCTAAGAATGGTGATTATTTTAAAAGCTGTAAAAAGGGTAACAATTCAGAATTTAAAATGCCTTAGCTATTTTAAATTTAAAAAACTTCCTCCAGCTTACTTTTCTTCGTCACCATTTTCGCTCCACAACTGACTGCACCCGGCGTAGATTGAAAAATGTAGGCACCTAGATAATTTTCAATATACTTACTTAGGTACCTGCCTACTTGTTTAATATGTAAAAAATCTAATGTCTTTTCTACATAGGTCATGGTTATGTGACCTCAATATGTGACCTCCATAACACCATTTGATAAGTACAGTTCTAAATATGTATAAGTAGGTATAAGTTGGCGAAAAAGGAGGACACTTTCGTCCATGGCATAACGATAGAAGGTGTGATTGAGAGATTAAAATATAAAGATACAGCGTTAGTTCATGTTTACGTCACCGCCAACATAAGTGTAGCACTGTATTTTTGGCAACATAATTTTAACTATAGTCGAAAACGCCTAAGTGTACGCAAAGGTATTATCACATTAGACAACTTGTTGCAGAACAGAAAAAATAATGGTTGTTTCGTTAGTACTAAATTCGTCACAATATTTTTATTTTATTTTAATCCCCAACTTGGGCATGTCTTGAGGCTGAAAGAGTTGGGGACTGGAAGGAAATGGGGAAGAGAAGGTTGGGAAATAAATGGCTATTCAAATCCGATCACCAAACATGGCTACAAGCAAAATTTCGATTCTGAATAGTGATATTTCACGAGTGTGATACTCATTACAAAAAACAATAACCAATTTGATCAAAAACTTTATTTTTGACTAGCATAACAAAACAAAACTGTATGCAGTAGAAATAAAAAGAAAAATGAAAACACATAACATAAAAAAGTATCAGGAGAAAAAAACATTTATTAATGCTAACCTTTTTTGTCATATTAATATTTTTTATTATAAATAATACCATCTGGGCACAATTAAAAGCAGAGATGGTAACCCAATTTTCAATAATTGTAATTGTAATTGTAACTTAATATTGTATTATTGTTTATATTTTACGAATATACCGCATGTTATATAAAACATAAATAAAAGAATGCCCGTTACAATAATGGGTGTAGAAATTATATTTTATTGTATTGGCAAGAGTTCCGCTAGTCCCAAGAATTAAACAAAAAGCCTTGAATAATATAATAACTTAAATGGGATTATTAGATTCAACTTTTGATTGCATGCTGCTTTCTGTAAATTGTAAGAAAATCTTCTTCTTCTAAAGCCTTCTTCTAACAGAGGTTGGCTAATATCAGCGTAGTTTCAAACCTATAAATTTCAGCACAGAGCAATTTAGCAAATCTGTATCAGTACCTCTCACAAAAACGTTTTGAAGGGTGATCCGAATCTTGATCTCCCAACAATTGTTCTTCCGACAGTTGATCACCCGGACACTTCATCCCCCCAAGGGTTATTTCTACAGTACGTCCTTATTATTATTCTACCAAAGTCAATATACTTATACCTGCAAGGATCTTGAGTGAAAATTTGCTGTACAAATATTTTGGCTAACAATATTGCTGTGTTTTGAATGGGTGTGCAGTGAGGATGTGCTGCCGAATAACAAAAGACGACATACTTTTAAATATGCAGTCGGCTTGTACAGCAGAAATAACCCTTTAGAGGATCAAGTGTGCAAGAGATCAACTAACTGGCAGAGAGTTCAACGGTTAGGAGAACAGCTATCGGGGGGCCAACTATGGGGGGAAGCATCAAGGAATCATTTTGAAGCCATGAAGTCTGTGGTCTTCCAGTAAAACTTCTATCCCTCAACGATCAGTTGGTTTAGACTTGTATATTTCCAAGATTTGCATTTTAGGCACCTTTTGCAACTTTAATAAACATTGCCGCAAACAATGAAACAACTAGAAGCAAATTGAGATATGTGTTGACTATCGCCGAGCTATAATCAATATGGGCTCTTAAAGTGCCTATGCAATGAAAGCTATGCGTTTGGTGTGTAAGTAGGAACAAAGGCGGGCACGGCTGTGCGTATAGACGATTTTCAGTAGTATGGTTGTATGATGTTGGGGGGACACATTGTGCACGCTTTTTCAAACTAATAAATGTTTACGCCTCATCTCCCTTGTTCCTATAATCTAAGACTAAACCTGATGTCCTAGAAAATCAAAATAAAAAGATACCTTAGGAATGAGATGGTTGACCAGTCAATATGTCTTCCGACTTGCTAAATATTTTTACGTTAACCCCACGTCTATGTCATATTTGGGGTTACTGTGTGGAGGGTATTTTTAATGAAAGTAAGGAGAGGAAGTTCATAAAAGAAAAAAAGGTGTGAGAGATGGGTAGGAATCTAGAGGTCAATGTATCCTGGAGTGACGGACGTATGAATCCATCCCTCCCGCTGCAGTGCAGGACGATAGGAGCAACTAGAGAGGTCAAAGGGTCTCCCCAAACCAACCTCTTCCGATCCGACCTGCCAAGCTGCTGGTTGGTAGATGCATCTGCCCTAAGACCAAAACACACCTCACCAGATGTACCCAGAAACCACTAAGTCACCAAACGTAGCGAACCACTTGGGGTGACAATCAGTGCCTCCAGGACTTATACAATGTGTCCATTCATAGAAATATAATATATAATCATAATAGAAAAGAGTGCCGCTCACACATTAATCTAAATTCATATAAAAGGCGATAAAAAATATGTGTATGTAATTCAGTCATAACTATCTTTTAGATTCCATTTAACTTTATTGAAGGTATGCAAACCAAAAAGTCACTAAAGAACAATCAGGGTTCTTATTTTAACCCGTTTAATCACAGGAGACCATATTTGTCCCAGCTCACATAGGACTCACAGAAATCGTTGTTTCTTCCTTACTATCATAGTCAGAAATGTGATCTAAACGGTATTGGAAAGAGAATACAACAAACTATATAATCAAATCTAAAAGAAAACCACAAAAAAATTAAAATTTACCCCTTTCTGAAACCAAAGTTTCCGATAGCAATTTGAAAAAAAATTATGGAACTTTGTGAATTTTTGAAGAATTTTTTTTACATGAAACGAAAAAAAGTGAGGTGACAGTAAGGTTTATAATTCATTTATCTAATGAAATAAGTATGTGTTTTATTTTTTTTTCATTATCAGTAATTTTAGTTAGAAAAAAAAGTAAAGTAAGCCATTTTGAACACTTTTTAAAGTTTTCGCAAAAAAAAAAATTATTTAAAAAAATACATAGTAATTTTTAATATAGAAATTTGAATGCCTATTTCATCACCTTTCGAAAACAGTTTTTAGTTTTCGAATACGTTATCAAATGTTCGGTTTATTTGGATTTTATTGCAAAGCGGGAATATTTTTAACCTCTGACAAAATGTGCCAATTTTTTTAAGGGTTAAAGTAATTATTATTTCAAATCAGTCCTTGTAGGACAGTACGCCATACTGTAGGAACTTAAAAATTGATGAATTCCAAGCAACACAGGTGTTTTTAAAATCCAATTATTAAATCAAATCAGCTTATTAAAAGTTACTGTATTTATCCTACTTTTAAGGGAATTTGTGTTATATTAAGATATATTAAAGAAGGAAACAAAATATTTGAAATACATAATATTTAGTTGAAAATAAAGAAAAATAAATTAACCTAAAAATTCATAAAAAATAATATCCCACTAAAAAGAACGCCACAAAAAATTATATGAGTAAAGAATACAAAAATTTTAACAACACATGTAAAAATTTTCATAATTTTATACTTGGATATAATTTCCGGGAAGCACCAGACAAAATTTACATTATAATTATTTGTCAAAATTTATTGCCAGGTTAAAATCATAATATTATATATGTTTTAATTTTCCTAAAATGGTTCATAAACTAGTGATATGAAAAAATATAGAAGTAACAGATATTTTTCTAGAAAATAACTTGCATTCGGCAAAGCAAAAGTTTAGCATACCTTAAATTAGTTTTTAAAAGTAAATTTAAAAGAATTCATTTAGCCCTTTCACAGATGGCACTATATTAAGTATTTCAGGAAAAAACAGTTTTGCAAGTTATGCTTCAAAATTTTAATTAACATTTAATTCATCTTAATACTTCGTCGTTGCATATAGAATATGAACCATGTGACATTGAGTACATTCTGAGAAAATCAATAAAAACTGTTTAAATGAAAAACAAAACTGAAAATAACAATTCTATTTATGGATTAAATAGGAAAAATATATTTCATTCATTAAAAGAATATATTTTTGGCAAACATTAATTTTTTTTACGCGTTTTTCTCACATGCTTCATATTCTATGCACAGTTTTTCTCACATGGTTCATATTCTATATAGAGTTATCGTCATAATTAAAATACCATAATAGTGACAAAATATTTAATTTAAATTTATTCAAATTTGACAGCTAGGCATCAGAAAATGATGTTAATATTATGTACATACCAAGGCGATTGAATTGTGTAGTGGGTATGCAGAGGATATGACTTTTTATTTATTTTTTTGTTATGTACTATTTTGATTGTCCTCACATGATTTATTTTCTATCGCCTTAAAAATTTGTAATTTTTACATGGCTCATATTGTAGAAGAATTAAAAAGAAAAATAACTGTACATTTAACTCATTTTTGTCAAAATCGTCACATTGTTCATATTAAATATGCAACAATGATTTTATAGCATAACTTGCAAAAAATATTTTTTCCCAAAAATATTTAAACTAGCGCCATCTATAAAAGAGCAAACTGTGAATTATTTTAAGAATCACCAATACAAAAGGTTTAACAATTATTTTAAAAAAATTAAATGATTATATTATTTAGAAATGCAATACACAAAATTTAAATATTAAATCAAACAAAAGTATTCATGAGATGGTCTTATAAAAATATAAAACATTATTTATGATAAAAAAAGTTTTCAAAGTGCTCTACTGCAATACTTGCAATAAAACAAACTAATGTTTTTATTGAAGAAGAAGATAACACTAAAAATCTAAACGAAAATATAAAAAAGAACAAGACACAGAAAAATAAAAGATAACAGTTGCAACTGGGACTCCAACCAGTAACCTCTCGTCTTTCCGGGACAAACGCCATACCAATTAGGCTACTGCCACCATTTGCTTAAACATCATATTTGTCAATCTCATATTTCAAATTTCAGAATTAACAATATTACCTTCGACAATTTTTTTTTTTCTTCATATTATTGGCAGCTACCTTTTTCATTTGAAGCAAGTTTTCTATGAACTGGTTGGAACCTAGATAGTGTCTCGGATAAATATATCCGATTTTATTATCTAGTTGCGACCGTTATCTTTTATTTTTCGGTATCTTGTTCTATTTCATATTTTCGTTTAGATTAAGCAAGTGACAAACGCGAAGTTCACATCAAAAGGATACTTATAACACAACAGCGCTCGCCATACAATCTCATACAGACCCGCCAGACGCAAAAATTTCACGTGTTATAAGCGCGGTTTGAATCTTCGCTAATCGGCGTTATTTTTCGTATTCGCTACTGTCGCGATATCAGAAAAGTTATGCGACCCCCCCTTCACTGTAAACAGGAGAGGGGGTCATTTTGAATACACGGAGCATGCACGGAGCTGTCAAGTTGACATATATAGTACAAAGAAATGATATTCTCTCGACCGCTTCCGAATTCAACTGACCCCTTCTCCTGCCTTAGGAAGAAATCTTTTATAACGTAGTGTGTGAGTAGAAAAGATACTTTATAACACAGTATATTTTTATGTGAGCTTCGAGTCTGTACCGTGCTTTAGTGTTATCATCATATTTAATGATATTTTACATTGATGGGAATAACCTTCAAAAATTATAAAAAGAGAGTTGTTCTAATAAAAAATTAATCTTTTTAATTAATTAATATCATTCTCACAGTGAAAATTTATGTCAACATTTTGTTATGAATTTATTATGTATGAATACTTGGTTATAATGTAGTTAAGTATTATAGAATATTAATAATATTACAAGGGAAGTGAACACTTCTGAAATTTGCCTAAAGTTAAGTAAATACTTACATGTATTTTTTTATAAATTTAGATAAAAAAATGATGATTTTTTTATTCAAAATGATAATGAATATGATGTACCTAACTAAGTTATAGAGAAGAAATGTGTTCCATTCAATTACAATGTATAAAAATAGTGTTTCACAGGCCATTACAATATAAATAAGTAAAGGGGTTTCTCACCATCCTCCCAATAGCTTATTCATACTACAATGAATATTATTAAAAATAAAAATAAAATACTCGCAGTGGTTAGAAAATTCAGCTAACTTATCCAATATGTAGCCACTATTCATAGGTTCGAGTACCGAATTATAAACTCCAACTCAATAAATAAATAAACCATAAATCGTAAATATTCATTATTAGTGTAGATAAGCTATTGGGAGGATGGTGAGAAACCCCATAAGGGCCAAAAAAACTCTTTGCTCCTATAAACGCTTGAGTAAAAATGAAAGATCCTATCTTTGTAAAACATTAATTCTGTGTTAATCATGGAAGAAAGTAGGAAGACGAGAAGACACAAGGGCAACTGGACACAACACGTCAAACAAGCTCAATTGGGCGTGGCGTACTAGACCAGCGTGATTTCAACGCTTGGGCTGCCAATATAATCATCTCTTTGACCGTTCGACGTTCAAGAATACATAAAATTTAAACATTCGATAAAGTTCGTCGCGACGATGAGTAATTTCTTCGCTCGTAGATGGCGCATAACGAGCTATGATTGATCGTTGCTCGGGAATATCTACCCTGGTACACGCTCTTTGGTAGGCGACTCTTTTAGAATTCGTACTACAATTAGTACCTACATGATAAAGGGCTACGAAATAAGTCACTTTAGAGTTCACAATCGCACAGCATTGATTTGTCAGATGAGACATTATTATTCCAAGGGATTGGAATATGGGATAACATTAGCCAAAGATAAAGTTGGATTAATATTTTGCACGAGTACCGCTAGATGAATGAGCGTGTCAATTTTGAATGCGCTCTCTACAGGCCCTGCACCTCGCATTTCGTTACCGCAAGCTGGCAATAAAAGTCTCACAGAATTGTTTGTGTGAACATCTTCTCTTCCTTCTTTCCTCTATATGGTTCATGCTAGAAGTGCTTATGTCGGTTTTTGATAGTTTGATATGGACACCAGAGAGTACTTTAAAACATACCTAATTTGAATTCTATGAAAACCAATGACAGGTGCTCCAGGTTGATGAAATCGTGGCCTATCCAATGTAGAATTTAAAACATTGATTTTGCATTTTATATGCCAAGAAATCGATAAACAATCTTCACTCCAGAGGCCCTAGCACGCTCGCTCTATAACGATCGATAGGATAACTATCGGTAACTTCTCATCGTTCCCTAGCATGACTACAGATCGCCAACGAGTAAGTAACAGTTCACAATGACTAAGTGTCCTTAACATATTCGACATCAACTGTTGTTTGTACGCTAGCGATGTGTAGTTGTCCTAGGGAACGATGAGAAGTTACCGATAGTTATCCTATCGATCGTTATAGAGCGAGCGTGCTAGGATTGAGATTGTAGGATCAGAGCAATTCACAAATCTGAAATACGCACTTCTAGCATTAAGCTCTGGAACTAAAGTACCATTAATTAAAAATTCTAAAAGTTCAGTTTCAGTCTTTTGACACCAAGACTTTTATTTTATTTCAGTAGAGAAAAAGATTTAAGCAACAATGTGTAACTTTGATGATCTTAGACATCCTTAGGTATCAGAAGTCGATGGAAGAAAAACTAATCTGATGCAGCCATGGAAAAATGATCATTTATTATATTAGTTGTAATACCTTCTAAAGTCCACAATAACAACAAAAATCACAAGAATAAACAAGATAAATATAAAGAAATTCACAGCTCTTCTTAGAATTTATTGTTTTCATTGTAAGTATTTTTTATGGGAGTACAGCGCAAGAGTCAACTGCTCCCAACTAGCTGGAAGTAGTGAGACTATGGAATTTCTAAGTGGTACCTTTGAGTAGGGATTGCAATCCCGTAAAACGGGATGCCGCATTCCCGTGGGATCCCGCTGCTTTTATTAATCTGTTGGATCCCGCCCTTTAAAGCGCGGACCCGCGGATCCCGCAAATTAAGAATACACCTATAGCTGGAACATCTGCTACCGATACAGATCCTACTATAACGCTAAAAGAAGAATAAGAAAAACAGCTTCAACAAGAAAAATATATATTTAAGAAAAAACCAGACAACAAGCAAAAGGACTTTGAGAAAATTTTAAAGAAAGAAATAACGTTCTTTGAGTTCGATGGTATCAGAGAGTACCTGACGCTCACATATGGTTATATCCTGACGTTTCAGCCTACTAGCTTAGAAGCCGAGAGAGCGTTTTCAGCATCAGGATATATTTGCATCAGAAGCAGGCTCGGAGATGATACAATAAATGCCATTTGCTTCTTAAGAGCGTATTTTCAAAAGTTATCATCATAGGTTGATATCATAGTAATAGCATCTAAGAGAAGGTTGTGATTTAATTATTAGTCTTTATATGAGTAAGACTGAATTAAAAATATAAAACTGTTGTTAAGAGTAAGGGTAAAATTAAACAAAACTATTAAACTATACCAAACATTTAAAGATGAATGTAAGAAAACAGATTACTAATTAGTTATACTTAATTAATAGAAAAAAATAATTTCTGAAATTTAAAAAAAAAAAAAGAAAAATAATTGCTTAATTTAATTAAAGTTGATTTCAATTTTATTTTATAACATTATTTCAAAATGCGGGATCCCGCGTGATCCCGAGCGGGATTGCAATCCCTACCTTTTAGTGTGAGGCTGAAGGTAGAGGGGAGGGAAGGAGATGGGGAGGAGGAACGTTGGAAACGACCTGTCTATTCAGATTTGCTCAATCACCACAAGTAAATCTAAGCAATGTTTCGATCTTGAATGGTGGCCTTTGACCAGGGCAGTACTGGCAGTATCTTCCACTCCGAAACGTGCCGCAAATATAGGACTACCATACTATATTAATATAAAGAAGTTCACAATTCTTTTGACAACTATTTTAATTACAATGTATTTCGTGTTTGTGATAATTCTCAAAATACACTTACATATATATTTTATCCAAATTAAAATCACCTCTACCAAAATATCAAACACTCCACTAATCTTACGATTAATTTTTTACTCCATAAACCATCGAGCTATCGACCAACAAAAATGCTTTCATTTAGTACACTGTAAAAATGAAACACATTCAAATATGAAAACATTTTTTAAATAATGTTGATACCTGCAACTTACAAACTATTTACATAATACAAGGTTAATGAAACATAACTAGATGATTACGAACGATCATTACTCATTAAAAAACACTTCTATTCACCGTAATCTTGCATTAGAATAACTGACTAAGATGCTCATCATTGTTTAACAAAATAAGGGTCTGATTTAAATACCTTACATTCCAACAATATCATTATGCCGTGGAATAAGTCCATAGTTTACCAGAAGCACTATATCCATAAGTCTCGCCATATTAGGTAGCCAATTAGAGATGTTAATAAATTGTTGTTGTAGAAAAACCTTGGAAAATCCAACAGCAAAATGTTAAATAATAGAGTTATCAATTTTGCTAGTTTGCCCAACAGGTGCATGAAATCAAGGTTGGAACACTTGGCCTGACAAGACAATGAAGCAAGTTGTTTATATTTACGACCATAATCACGCTGTAAGTGTGAAAAACTAAATAAATACTTATAACATACAATGATTTTCTAAGTATGCAGTCGACAGAAAAGCTTTTGAACAGTAAAAACATAATTAAAGTGTTAATTATGGAGATGGGGGTATCAAAGTCAAGGCACAGTCGATAACTTTGCATAAAAACCGTAAAATTCAAACAAGCTCTGGGTATTAAAAATACCCAAAGCCAGAAATGGATTTTGTCCAATTATCGTTTTGATGCTTCGTTCATAGATGGCGGTAGTTACACATATTTTAATGTATAAAATTTCTATAATAACTATTTTGATTTTAAAATGAATGATTCATTATTACTATTTATACAAAGAACTTCCAACTGTAATTTTGGAATAGAATTTTTGCAATAAATTATTATTTATTAATATTCAGCGAAAAAATTGTTTAAACTCACAATATTAGAAAATAAAAATAATTTTTGTATTTATACTGACCCCTCCTATACAAATTATCATAAACCGTAACAAGATAATTTTAAATTAGGAGGGGTTGATATAACGAGGTACCCAGCAAAACAATATTATTTGTTTTAAACGGTATAATTGTGTTAACTGTCAGAGTTAACAGTTGTTGAAGTAAGCAACACTTCTGTCTAACTTGCTAAAATTGTTAGCAGAGATAAATTTATTGCATATTTAAAAAAATGCATTATTAAAGTCACGTAAAAGAATTATTATTCAATTCAAGGAAAAAGATGATTATTTTAAAATTAATAAAAGACGACGGTTTTATAAAAATTGTAACAAACTATGAAATTTTTCAACCTCAGTAATTAATTCAATGTAGAAAAATTTACCTGTGTGTAAAAAAATCATAAAATGATCTGATTTCCTCATACTGGGTTAAATCCTAGTTGAATGTGATTTTGTTTAATTGGAGTTGTCTTCCTACTGATTTTTGTTTATGTTTGTCCTTTTCATATTATTATTTAGTTTGATTGTTGGCTTTTTGAATGAGTCTTGATTTGAACAGTTGTTGATAAAGTCTTTGCTATTTTTATATATTATGTAGCCTGTATACCGCTTTACCGCACTTCAAATTAAAATTATACAAGAGTAAATTTTAGTGGCATACTTTTAATACTGACAGTTTCCTGATCTAGTCTAGGCTGATATAAGTTGTTTTGATTTGTTGGAAGTTACTCTTCTTCACTTATCCCTGGCAGTTTCTTGGTTTATTGAAGAATTAGTTCTTATCCATCTATCGTTTGTCCTTGGCAGTTTCTTAGTTTGGTGAAGTATTAATTATTACTCTCCATCAGTCATTTGTGCCTAACAGTTTCTTGATGTTTGTTGATTAAAGTTAACTTCCTATTAACATGTGGTGTTGGTTTGTGGAAGTTTTGGTTTATATCCTTCTTTAATTTTCCCTGGCAGTTTTTTTGTCGTGTTGCTAGTTTTGTCTTCTATTTTGTTGTTGTTATTTCTCCATGACTGTTTCATATTCTGATTGCATTTATATAAAATAAAAGTTGGTGTTTATAAATCGGCAGTCAATTAAGTTACTTTCTATTCTCCTAGCACTTTTTCCTGTTATGAACATTACAGATTCCTTATCTTATTGTAGTTTTGTCGAAGTGTCACATTGGCAGTCAATTCCATTAGTTTAAGTTGGAGTTGTCTTCTTGGTGTCACTTCCTTCCCGTCCTGGACAGGTCCTGGAGGCCATTGGACTGGTTGTTGCTGTTTTGCTGCTGTTGCTGCAGATGAAGCTGTTGCTGTAGTTGTTGCTGCTGGTGTTGTTGCTGAGATGCGGTGGTGGTGGTCTGCGAGGCGGCCGCTGCAGCCATGGCCATTGAGAGAGGGATGGTGATGAATTGTGGTTGGCCAGTGCCACCTGGAAGGGGATAGTAATTATTTAGTAATAATACAGAAACTAATACACATGTTTACAAAGTACATGTATAAGTAGAGAGAAAAAACAATATTTTTGCACTAATACTCATTTTCATGAGGACAGATATAATATATAGTATATTATACCGAAGAATTTATGGTTATTACTTATTACCAAATGTAACTTTGACATGAATTAAATCAGTACCTATGTTTTGTAATATATTAAGTTAAAATTAAAATTAAATTATAATAAAATTAAGTTCCGCTAATTGTTTTGTTATCATCCTATGCCAATTTTTTATATCAGGAATCAAACAGTTCTTTACAAGATAATTTTATATATTTTTTTTTTATATTTGAATGCATTATAAAATAAATATACAATTTTTACATGTTATACAGTGTAATAAAGGAAAATAATAACAGCCTTTCCTCGCCATAAAGAGATATGAAGACTCTTGTGTTTGGTGAGGGAATGCTAGCTCAATTATATAAAATCATGTAAGTAAATAATAAAACAGTGCAAAAACAAAGGCATAAGAAGTAATAAATAGCCAACATTTATCAATAACAGATTTCAAAACTTAAAAGAAATAATAATAATAGATATGGATTGTAATTATTTTAATTTTAGCTGAAATTCCTAAATATTATTGATAAATTTTTCAGTAATTTTTTGTTTTTTATATGAATATGATAATCCAATTAAGCTCCGTTAATTATCTATAAAAAAATTATACACAGACACTCAACTCATAGGTATTTGATCGATATCAATGTAAACAACATAAGAAAAATGTAAGAAAAAATAAACCAAATAAAAACAAAAAATAATCTTTACGAATGCTGTGTAAAGGGTATTTTTATGAAAGGAAGGAGAGGAAGTTCTGACAAAGAAAAAAATATGATTGGTGGGTAGGAATTAGGAGGTGTTAAGTGAACCCATCCCTCTCACTAAGGTGCGAGGCGATGGGTCGAGATAGTTCTGATAGAGAGGTTTAAAGGTCTCCTTTAACCAGTCCCTCCCGATCCGGCCCACCATGCAGTTGGTGGGCTGACTCATCCGCTGCTAAGACACGGACAAACCTTACCCCGTAAAGCAAAGGCACCCCTGCTAAGTCACCAAACATAGCGAACCACTTGTGGAGACATATGGCAGGGGTGTTGGTTATCCAATAAATGGTTCCCGGGGCGGCGGTAACCACCTCCCAAAATTAAATAAAAAATTGAAATTATAATTTTTGATGATGAAGTAAATCACCATTTAGATTTATCTTTACTGCGAATCGGTTTACATTATGAATATGAAAAAATATGTTTTGATACATTGAAGCTTTTCCTGCCTTTCCAACGAATGAAATTAAAATTAATTTTTTAGTTACATTACAAAAAACATAAGCGCAAAGTACTAAGTAATTTATTTTTTCAGTAGATAAATATGAAGTTATATTAGAAATAACTTTTTTAAAATACCCCTTTATGGCTAAGATTATTTTTGACTAACTTTTTTTCGTCCTTGTAAAATTATTCATAAAAAAAAAATAAAACAACTTTGGCGCTACTTTCCTCGCGCAGATAATACCAAAAATGCGCGGAGTTTTCAAGGATTAAGAAGTCGAATATTTTTTGGAGTTTATATTCGTCTTAAGAGATAAATTCAGCGTTTGATTTAAATGCGTATGTTTTTAAGGTACAGTTGAAAATGTCTCCTACATCCGTAATAGAAATGTTTATGCTTTTGCAACCAATCCGAGGTACTAGGATAATATCGTGTTTCCTCAATTTTGTTGCGATAATGTTTTTTTACAACAGAAAAGGAAACTCCTGAAATTCGTGACAACAAATTGCTTTACTTTTACAAGATGTATTTGAAAATATACTTCCAAAATCAACAAAATAATATCAGAGTTAATCTAATAATAATTATGTTTTCTGATTTTATTCATTTATTGTTTGAAACAATTATTATATTAATATTATTACGTTGGAATGTGCACAGATATTGACACTCCAATTAAAAATGTTCACAGCATGCGTAATCAAGGTTTAGTTGTTACTGGGTGGAGGTGGTAGTAGTGAAAAAAACAGAAATAACAATAATAATCTATGAGAAATATAAGACATGAAATATAAAACATAAGTAAGTGTACAGAGAAAGAAAATAAATTAAAATAAACAAAGAAAATACACAATAAAAAAGCATTTATATAACTGTTTTCCAGGTTTTCCATGACGTATCATGGTAGAAGATTGTTAATTTGTTTTTTAAATATGAGAGTGTGTTTGCGAAGATATCTATAAGGTCACATTTAATTGTATTGTACAGGCGACACATTCGAGACAGAGGATTGAAGTATACAATCGTAGATAATTATGTTGGAGTTAGAGATGATTCAGTTAATCCGCAAAGGAGTTAAGGGGCAAAAATAAGAAGCAAGACAAAGAAAAACACCCTTATAAAAAAGTGTAATATTACCATACACACCTTGTTCCTGTGCTGCAGCAGCTAAACTCAGGATGACTCCCGGGGGATATAGGACCGGCCCGCCGGGTCCAAATATTCCCTCGGGTCCTGCATCCCTGGAAAATAATTATAAAACTATTTATTAACTTTGAAAAAACAATTGAAAATTTTGAATAACTTATAAAAATGGATTATGTCAAATATGTATAATAACTCATGTGAAACATTAAGAGGGTATTACCAGAGAATACTCGAAATTAGTCCTTTTTAAATCCAATTCTAGACGTATTGACTCTTTTTTTACAAAAAAACATAAATTGATTGTTATTTTATCTGGTAAACGCAGTTTTAAAATTTTGAAAAACTAAGTTTATTTTTAATGTACTAAGGGTATACAGGTCGTCGCAGACTTGTTCAATTTTCAATAGAAATAGTGTATTATACAACACAAATTTAAAATCATATAATCATACAGAAAAATAAATCAATACATTATCTAGTAAAAGGCAGTTTTCAGAATTTTAATTTTAGAAATTTAAATCATTAAAAAATAAATTTGCGAACGTGTTTTGTAACGAAAATACCACAGCTTTTCTATTTATTTAAGGTCTTACAAACTAAATATTTCAGATTTTTTTACACACTTATTTTGTTTAGACATCATAAATACTTATGATCAAAAAATACTTACAAGAAGTACACGATATTTAATAATTCATCATCGTGCGTTTTGAGCATTTTTATAGCTTACTTGAATGTAGGTATGTATAAAGCAAGTTTTTAATGAAATTAAACGAAAAAAACTTCAACATGACGTCACTGGTCACTCAGCTGAGTAACCGCCCCACCTCTTACACCGCCACCAACTGTCCAACACCTACTATGTTTTATGTTTTTGTAAAAAAACAAAAATCACCAAAAATGTCACCGGAGACCAAAATTTTATTTACATTTTTTACTCAAAATAATGTCAGGAATCACTGGTAAGTAAGTCAAGTACGTACCTTAACACCTTGTACACGGAGAAAAATGTTATTCTAAAATACGATCATTTTATTCGTAAAAACGGGACTGAAGTTCTTGCGAACAAATTAACAGGGTTTCAATGTTTATTGGCGGGAACGTGTAAGAATTATCTCTGTTGGTACGTATACCATTATTAATATTTAAATTATTCTTACATTTCCCGCTAATAAACATTGAAACACTGTTAATTTGTTCGTAAGAACTTCAGTCCCGTTTTGAACCGTTTTTACGAATAAAATTATCGTATTTTAGAAAAACATTTTTCTCCGTGTATATGTATATTTTAATGCCGACACCGATTTTAAATAATATACAGGCAGGAAGATACATAACTAATAAAAATGCCGCCTTATTTTATGATTGATAAAAAATCTTGTTCGTTAGATACACTAATGGTGGTTAGTATGAATAAATACCATGACCATCCGCCCTCGTATAGTTACCTAAAGGCCCCATACCTGTGCATGTTCATCCCGTCCGGTGAGGGACTGCGATCGCGTCTCTGACCAGGAGACTCGGGTTCGCTACCCGACTCCTCGCCGCTCTCCTCGGCACCAGAATCCATCGGCGACCTTTCGCACTGAAAATAGAAATTAATGTAATTAGTTAAAATAATGTTCGTGTTCATGTGGGGGTGGCATTAAATGTTGCGTAAACGAAATGTAGTAATGTAGTGCCATTGCACAAAGTAGTAATGTAGTGCCATTGCACAAATGTAGTAATGTAGTGCCATTGCACAAATGTAGTAATGTAGTGATATTGCACAAATGTAGTAATGTAGTGCCATTGCACAAATGTAGTAATGTAGTGCCATTGCACAAATGTTGTAATGTAATGCATTGCACAAATGTAGTAATGTAGTGCTATTGCACAAATGTAGTAATGTAGTGCCATTGCACAAATGTAGTAATGTAGTGCCATTGCACAAATGTAGTAATGTAGTGCCATTGCACAAATGTAGAAATGCAGTGCCATTGCAAAAATGTAGCAATGTAGTGCCATTGTACAAATGTAGTAATGTAGTGCCATTGCACAAATGTTGTAGTGCCATTGCACAAATTTAGTAATGTAGTACCATTGCACAAATATAGTAACGTTATGCCATTGCACAAACGTAGTAATGTAGTGCCATTGCACAAGTGTAGTAATGCAGTGCCATTTCACAAATGTAATAATGTAATGCCATTGCACAAATACCTTACCACCTATATGTATTAACCCCTCATCCTGATTTGTTCGGTTTTACGAACAAACAGCTATTTAAATTGATTAAAATTATTTCCATTTTTGGGAACATGGGCCCGATGAGAACAAGCCCGGGTTCATGGGGTGAGGATTTTCTATGACGTTTTTTTACATATTTTCTGTTCTTCCTTTCCTTTAAAAAAAACCCTTACACAGCATCCCTAAAGATAACACAGGCCCTGAGGGTAATTATTTTCCTCGTGGCCTCCTATGGAGCCAATGTAAAAAAAAAACCCAAAAGGTCAGTGGCACGTTTGTTCCGTTCAAATTTGTACGGAAGGCACTTCTAGTGTTAAACTATTTATTCTATGTTTTTAACTCATCAAGAAAAAATAAAAATTGTCACTGAAAATTGGTAAAGTACAAAACTGATAATATATATATATATACCTACTTTATTTTCTTCGTTGCAAAACGTCGACAGAAGTATCATGCATCAAATTGCGGCATAAATTAATTCCGACAAGGTAAATAATTGCAATTCAGTCAACGGTGCCATAAGGTCTCCGCCATCGGCAACATGTCCTTCTAGGGACTCCCCCCACCCTACCCTTCCGACTACTAGCATAATACCGGCCACTCCCTCGAACCAACCTCAAGAGGGGGTGAACACGATCACTGCTCATTAACCGGACTGAAAAGCGCAAAGAGAACGGATTTCATTGAAAAAACGGAAAATTAATGTTAAGTATTGTTGCTATGCGCGATCAGATAAATAATATCGTATGAATGAATGAAATTCTAATGCATTGATAAATAATGCGGTAGACTTCATTCAATTATAATATTTATGGCGAATAATTATTAGACATATATACCTATAGGAGGTTACTAATAGAATTATTAAAACCAATGCTGAAAGGGGGAGAGGAACAATAATAGGTATTGGAAAAGGAATAGTACAAAAACAGAAGAATTAGTACAAAAAAACTTTTTGGCAAACTTTCGAAATCGCCGGACATGCTTAATACGAATATGTTTTAGAAAAAAACTTTTGATTCACCTTAATTACTATATAAGACAACTATTTGCATTAAAGGCGATGGAAAATACTGCATTAAAAAAATCTATTACGTAAAATGAATATTTGCTTTCGTCGTATGAGATATCGGCCATTTTGTTATCTTGGTATTCCTGATACTATATATATATGGCTACCCTTCCAACATAACAAAGGGAATACCTACATAATAACATGACAGATATTATTGTAAACAGTTCTAGTCCAAATAAAGTAATTTTTTGTTGTGAAAAATGCGTCACTTTTTTACAAGAACAATTTACAACAGTTATGGTAGATTCAGACTGGGTCGACGTACGTGCCCATCGCTAAGCCTAACAATATCTGGACTGCTTAGCAACCATAGATTTTCAATGAAAATTTATGTTTTAGAATCACATTGGCCACACGCATCGCGACGTGCGATGTCTGTGGCCATTTTCATAGAAAATGTATGGGTTGCTAAGCATTGTTTGAGTAGCGATGCGTACGTACGTCGTCCAGTCTGAACCTACCATTATATTTGCGCTATTCACATATAAAAAAAAGAAAAGATTCGGATTGGTTGGAAGTCCATCAAGGAATCGAATTAGAAGATAATAAACTAAGAATTTCTGGATCTATTATTTTGTATACACAAACTGTATCTATGCAAACGTTATTAGACACACTGAATAGCATAATCATGTTTTATTTTATGAACTATGTGTGGCTATGATCAAAATGTGTATTTTAATAACGCACTTTGGAAGAAAGAGTGACTTGGAAATGACCACCACACAAGAAAGAAACCATTTTTCTTATTCTTGTAATCCTATCTAACTACATATAACTTTTTTATTGTAGAAGAATTGTGTGCATAGTATTAATTAAAGAAAATTATCAACCAAGACTAATGAATGTATATCCCCAAACTGTAAAATTCACCCACCATAACACAGGGTCATCCCTAGCATGGAGGGTGAAATATCACAATAAACTATATGTTCTTTCGATAAATCATGTATTTTAAATAAATAAAAATTATAAAAATACGAGGATTTTTGACCATTGAAATCTTCAGAAAATCATTGGAGTTAATGGCACTTTCCGGAAGAAAATAAAAACACCGTAAATAACCGCCAAAGAAGAAAAAATTTCAGTAGATCGAAGTAAGTGAATATATAAAAAAATATAATTTTCATGATACTTACACATTCTAACATAATATCGTCGTTGCATATAGAATATGAACCATGTGAGACTGAGTACATTCTGAGAAAATCGATAAAAACTGTTTAAAAAAATAACGAAACGGAAAATAACAATTTTATTTATGAACAAAGTAGGAACAATATATTTCGTTCATTATAACAATATATTTATGGCAAACATTAATTATTTTATGATAGAAAATTGAATTTTAATGCGTTTTTCTCACATGCTTCATATTGTATGCACAGTTTTTCTCACATGGTTCATATTCTATATACAGTTTTCGTCATAATTTTAACTACCATATTATGTCAAAATATTTAATTTAATCAAATTTGACAGCTAGGCATCATAAAATGATGTTAATATTATGTACATACTAAGGCAATTGAATTGTGTAGTGGAATGCAGAGGATATGGCTTTAAAAAAATATTATGTACTATTTAGATTGTTCTCACTGTCGTTGATTGTTGATTGTTTTGTGAAAAGAATGTTCACTTATAATTGGGGTTTTTAACCTTAGGTGAGGTTAGTTTAGGTTAGGTTAGGTTAGGTAAGGTAAGGTTAGGTTAGGTTAGGTTAATGTGAGTTATGATGTGATGAATTATCATGTGAGGAAGTATCGTGTCTGAATAAATTTACTATGGGAATTCAGACGCTGAGATCTCATAGTCCGATTAGACGTGGAACAACAATGTTCATATTAAATATGCAACGACGATATGGTAATTATTCTTTAGATAAGTTTCTCCGTCTTTTTTACACGAGCATTGCTCTAAAAAAAGGTAAATCGCGATATATTTATATGTATTTTTTTTAAACGTTAAGTATAACTGTAATTGAAAAAAAATATTATTTTAAAAAATACGAGGATTCCGCTTTGTAAAAAGTCAAAAGGTCAAGTAAATTGCTAGACAACTGAAGACTTCTCTACAGCATCCTGTATAGGGAGCCACCTCTAACATCTAGCATTATTAGCGTCCCCCAGTCTGCAAAGAAAGATAACATGGTGAAATATTGGCTGGAAACAGGTGGCGAATAGATTGCGTCAGCGGTCGTGGGAATGCTCAGACTCAATGTTCACCACTCGCTACTTACTATGGTGGCAGTAATCTATGTGTACCAACTATTCCACACCACAGCACCAGCTATATAACTGTACTAGTGTGCTTGGTACCTACTGCAAGTCAGGATTTAAACAACTAATTAAATGTGTCTGTGGTGACGCAAGCGCTTAATTGAATTTCCCAGACATTATGATTAACGAATTATAATTTAATTGTTGGATAATTGAGGTAATCAGGGCCAGATGAGCTTAAGCGCAATTTGATGCAAACTTTGTGATGTGAGAAAGTGTTGGAACGAATTAATGGTCTTTATTGCCACAGTCGCACAACAAACATTTTAAAGTTACAAGTTGAGGAAATATTTTTGCGAATAGTGGTGAGTTTTGCGTGTTTTTAGATGATCCTAGAAGCATCTGGTTTTGTGTTGTGGAGATCAACAATACTCACCTGTTATTTTTAAATGACACAAACTAGAAAAAAGCTTGGGAATCATTTTTCTTAGAGTTACCAAATCAATCCATCCTCTTCTAAACACAAGCGTCCGCTTCTATAGAAGAGAAGAGTGAAAACTTATTTAGTAATTTATTGTCATTAACATTGTTACCTTGTAAACTTATTGTTTAATAAATAAATAATAAAAAAATATAAATAATAAAAATAAATAAAAAATAAATAATATCTAAAAAATAATAAAAAAATTAAAAAAAATTATTTATGCTATAAAAGAAAAACATAAATGCTAATTCATAACAGAAAATCGTACTATACTTATGTGATTGCTCTAAACTCAACATTTATTTTGAATTTCACCATTATACCCATTAAAAAATATTTTAAAGATATGTTTAACAAAATACAGTTTCCACCATTACCACTTCAATTTATTCATATAATATTCTATTATTTATCTCCTTGTTTCTTTATTTTATTCTGAATTCATAAAAATGTATTTATTTTTATTTAAATATCATCTCGACAAATAAATGTGTCTCTATTCCAAAATTATTTTTTTTTAACGTCATCCAAAAGAATTGTACAGTATAACCTATACATTTTTTTATATTATTTCACCCGCCAATTATTTCACCCGCCATGCTAGGGATGTACCTGTGTACATTCACCGTAATATATATATGTACATATTGTTTAAAAACATTATTTAATGGATACTCTTCTTCCATCCACAAGCAAATGCTTGTAATGGAAGAGAGGTACAAATCATTAAAAAAAGATATGAAAAACTAAACTTGGATTTTAAAATATAATTTGTATATATTAAAAATATAAATAAAAACAATATCAAAGAAACAGAAAGAGATAAAACGTGGAAGCGTCGTAAAAATGTTGTCGAGCTACCACCAAACTGCACGGATTATCAAAGCGGCGCGATGAAATACATGCTTTTGGTATGTAGGTAGAAACGAAGGTGGGTCTTATGGGTGAACAATGTTGACGACACGCATTGCGCGCACTCCCTTGTTTCTCCTATATAATATGTGACAAAAACCATACCCTTTTTGCACGAGTGCATCAGTAATACACTGTATGACGGTTTTCGGGAATTTCATTCTAAAAATGTGTTTCCAGTGCACATAAAATAATTATAAAATCGACTGTAAATGTCTGATTCTGTAGGCAATGACGTGATTTTTTGAAGACAGAAGAATTATTTTACAAAGCTTTTTTATCTCTTAACAAAGCTCTATTTAATAATAATAAAAATAAATTTCAGAATGTATGCAGTGGTAGTGCAATAATATATTCCATATTTCAAAATAACAATTTTTTTATTTTATTTATTATTAATTAATTATATTATGAACGTATGAATTCTGCGAAATCATTTTCAGACATGTTCTATACTCGTAAAATTAAATTGAAGATCAATGGTTATGACTTTTAAACTGAAATCGAATGATTTATTTAATATTTTTATTTTTAACTTTTTAACTTAAAGAGTTAAACCTCAAATTATAATATTTTAATTAATGAAGATAATATTAACGAGTCCCAGATGCATCCATATCTTTTTCTGATTTTTCTGTTTCGGATTTTCGATTTATTTAAATTTAAATCATCTGTTTTATTGAAAGTTAAAAGAAAAGTTTATTTAAAGTATATTCAGGTGATTTATTTGAGGTCTTTCGTGATTTAGTTTTATATCAACCATTTAAAGATAAGATCGGTACACATAATAATATGAAAACGGCAGTGATAATATATAAACTACGGTAGATGCCGGTTAATGAAATCACACTGGTTTATAGAGTCGCGTTCGCGTAATGTAAATAATTGTTGCGACGAAGAATAAATAAAACGAAATTTAAATGCACTTTTTGTGATTTTCCCGCATTCCATACTCAAACTAACGATTAGTATTTCGAGTGTGGTGATTTTTTCGTAAACATAAAAAATCTATATTAGTTTGCTCTGTAGAAATTGGTTAAGCAAAAGTGAAAAATAAAAAAATGATATCAGACGATAAAATATTTTTCTTTTGCATTCGTTTTTTCCCGTGTGACAAATCGACCCTTTGGAATAACAAGGTTCCATCTGTTGCGGAAACGTCACGCGGTTATGGCATCTATGGTAAGCTACCTCAGAGTTCATTATCGCATGACGTTAAAGCAGCAGACGGAACCTTGTTATTCCAAAGGGTCGAAATGTCAAATGTGTACAAATTTTAGGCGCGCATGATGTGTTTCGCATTTGGTGTGAATCAATGACGCCAGTTCCTCAGAACATTTTCCATTGAAATACCGATAGAATAAGGACAGTATTCCCACCGAACACGTGTACCACTTAAGATTGCAATCCGTTTGTTGGATTGGGGAATCTATCAAATAGAGTCAAGAGATATTACTTTGCTTAATCCAGCTTTGAAAATAATACGACTTTTTAAATTTTTGTTGAAGATACTAGGCTCAGTGTGCTCAAAAAACATCGAGATGCAAACATGATCACATTAACCGGTGTCAACCGAACTATTAAAGTAAAACATGGGTTTATGTCCACTACGCGAAAATAATACAAAAATAAGTTGCAACGCCTCTGGGGCTGCCATAATGGTGTGTTGCTGTCGGCAAGGTAGAATGGTACACAGGTACAGGGAGATAAGTAGAGAGTTAAAAGTAGATAGACACAGGTAGATCAGTAGATAGGTTGATAGATGCAGGCAGAGGCTTATATAAGAGAGGGATTTGAGGGTTAAAATCCCCCCCCGCCCCCTATCGGCCTGAGTATTTCGTTGGAAAAAATATGATAGTCTTCATAGATTACATTTGTGGAAAATATTATAATATTATTTGCTCCTATCTCTTTTAGCATTTATCTCTTTTATGAAAAAGCCCCTAAAAAGGACAAATAAATTGTGATCATTAAAAATCGTAATTTCAATTGTAGGACTGTGAAATACAGTGCATGTCGGTGTAATTCTGGTTTAATGTAATCGGATTTATTGTGATATAAAGTGGCATGTTCATTTCAAGTAAAGTGCCATTTTCATTGGAACTGATCGTTATAAAGTACCTACCTATAAAATAATATTTACAGAAAATTATTTTGATTCTATATTTTGAAATGTGTGTTTCTTTTATTGAAATTTCTTAAGGTTAAATCTTGACAAGTAATTTCAAGATTTTGAAAGGGTCCCAAAAAACTTTATAAGATCCCCCCCCCCCCCCCCCCAATCCAGAGCATCCCCCCGTGTTAATACTATAGCTACGCCACTGGACCCAGGTAGATAGACAGACAACAGGTATATAGGTATAAAGTAGGTATACGGTTGCAGTGTCCGTGTCCGTGTCCGTGTCTAGTGTCGTGTGTCCACCATCATTGGCAAATCGCCGCAAAATGCAGGAAAAGTTGCCATATAATGATATGCGAGTATGTTAACATTAAAGGTACGGTAGATGCATTTCCACGATGCAAATTCAAACGATTGACTTGATATGTATTTTATTCCTAAGCCATGTATAAAATAGCATAGTAATCTAATTTGTTTGTTTTTTACCTTTTTTCCACAGTAGACCCTGCATAACTAATATCTACTGACATAATATAAAATGCTTACTTCCCTGCGCAGACTTTATGATACAAAACTTAAAATTGGATTTGAGGTCCAAATACCGAACCAAACGGAATATTTTTTTTTATTTATAAAAAACTTTAACAAATATCTAGTATGCAAGTGTTCTAGTTTATTTATTTATGTATTAATTTATAATGCCATAGGTCATCAAAGAAATCAGTTTTGTGATTTTAGAGACGAGATGATTTGTGAGTTAATGATAATTAAAAATAATAATAATTTTGACGTATTTACTACACGAATACTCCGAAATAAAAAATTAAATTGATTAAAAATCTTTTTATGGGCGTAAATTTAAATCACAAACGACTGATTTACGGAGGTAAAATTTGTCAAGTAAATTAAAAATCCTACCCAAAAAACGCCATTTTTTCAAACTTAATTAAAACTTACACAATACGATCATTTTATTCGAAAAACGGTTAAAAACGGGACTGAAGATCTTACGAACAAGAGTTTCAATGTTTATTGGTGGGAAAATGTAAGAATAAATTATTGTTATTAATTATTAGAACAAATTTCGTACGTATACCAACAAATTATTCTTACATTTTCCCGCCAATAAACATTGAAACCCTGTTAATTTGTTCGTAAGAACTTCAGTCCCGTTTTTAACCGTTTTACGAATAAAATTATCGTAATTTAGAATAACATTTTTCTCCGTGTAGGTAAGGAAAGATTATTTTTTTAATAAATATAATAAAATCTCAAAAAATTGCCAAAGTTTCTTCTAAAATCTAGAAATAATGATTTTTTAATGGTAGGTATTAAAGGTAATTTAAAAGGCAAATAAACAAAACATCACATATCTTTACCATATTGATTGAAAAATTCAGTAAAACAATTCAGCTTGGTTGGGTACTTTGGATTCAAATTCAGTTTATAGTTGTGTATATAAAAGGCACCGCAGCCGTTCGTTTTAAATACAAGTTTTTAAGATAATGTATAATATTTATTGGCCGAGTTCAAGAAGTAATTACAAGAAATTCCGAATGAACAAAAAATATCGAAAATATCAAATGTAGAAAAAATCGTGTGTTCCGAAAATTAGAAAAAGCACTTCTGGTTCTGTTATATAACATGCTATAGTATGAAAAAAAAAATTGTGTAAGTACGCGGTAACTTAGACACTAGTCTTGCGGACGTTCTGCTTATCGGAAACAAAAAAATCAAACAACATTTTAATCTGTGATGTATGAACTAACTTTTAAACTAGGATCATTAAAAAATACTAAAAGGTAAATTTTTGGCGTCGAAATTAAGGAAAAAAAAATGTAATAACATGCCAAAAATTTATGCTTCAATTTTAATAATCCTAGTTCAAAAAATAGTTCATACTTCATCGATTAAATTTTTTTTTTGTTTAAGATAAACAGACTGCACGCAATCGTGGTCACCGCAAAACAATTTATCTGAAGATGAGTGTCTAAATTGCCGTGTACTTCAGGAATGAATGAAGATTTCCGGCTAAAAAAAATTGCAAAGAATGCTTAAAATATGTGGTAAAAAGTTCGCAAAAAAAAACTCTTAAAAAACGAAAAAAGAGCCTTCACACGGAATAACCCCTTTAAGACATCGAGCGATTTTTGCTGTACATTACAATAAGTTGTGTTTTATAAAATATTTTAACAACAGTTGTTTACGCCTGTTAATTATACTCGTTTTTTGTTTAAATATTGACACACTCCTTCTGCCATTCATATTTTCGTATCTCCTTTTCAAGCCATCTTCGGTAATCTTCTTTTTGAAATCTGTATAACACTATCAACATTTTTTTATAAGTTGTCAATTTATTCTTCAAAAGTTCAACAATCTATACAAAATACCAGTCAAGTACACACAATATAGATACTCGTTTTCGATTACTTAACTTTTGATTTTCTTTCGGTTGAGATCAGGTAGAACATAAATAGTGTTAACCAAGAATATGTTGTTAAATACAAAAAAAAAATACTTCCCAGCATAAAACTTTTTATCATTTTCGCACAAAATTAAGGATTTGCTTAAGCCACCTTGATAGCAAAAAAAATCACCCACCGTGCTCCAAGATCCATTATCTCAAAAATAATATGTAGCTTAACCTCCCCGCTGGCTGTCCAGTACCCACACCCCACACAACACACATTAACACGGCGCGATCATGCGCAAGCAAAACGAGCTTTTACAAGAAACTACGAATAATCCCTCTTCCTCTCGCAGACTTTTTTAACCCTTCAGGCTCTAAAATATTTTTATCTACAAGACCCAAAGACACGGTGAAATTTCATGGAATTTCGGAATGTTTCCTAGGTATTTTAAATTTGCTATGTACCCATTTCTTATTTTCGAAGTTGTCGTCAAAAGAAAAACTATTTTAGAAACTAGATATTATTTTTAAAAAGAGATCTGTAGGCATTTGTACACATTGATATTTTTAAATCATAAAATTTTAATATCAATCATGAAATTTTTAACAAAGAAACACTTTGACACAAAAGATTTATAATTTTGAAAGAATTCTATTTTTAGAAAACATTTTATTTATTTAATATCCACTGAACAAATATACCATAAACAATGGTTACATATCACAGAAAATATCTTACTATCTTACTAATATTATAAACGTGAAAGTTTGTATGGATGTATGTGTGTTTATTACTCTTTCACGCAAAATTTACTGAATGGATTTTAATGAAACTTTACAATAATATAGTTCATACATCAGAATAACATATAGGCTATAATTTATAAAGCTGGCTATTAATTTTCAATGTATTGAAAATAATAATTATTATTGTTTAATAGAAAATGTCACTCTTTGAGAATGACATTTCGCAAAACAATGATTGATAAATCAAAATTCTATCATAGAAAATATTTAAATTAGTGAATTTATTTGAAGTACTTGCCTACGATTAATCGAATCAAGAATTATAGATATTTTAAATAAATAGGTTAAGAATTTTGGTATAAACGTAGTTGGGACCTAGGATAAGAAAATAGATTACTCGAAGTACTAATCCTTCGATTAATTCGAAATTCGTTGACTATACGCAATAAATGTCGGTCTTGTCCAATCTCGATTTGGCTCGAGTTGGTAAATTGACTTCAGTCCCTGTATAGGAAGGTTCAATCCTCAATCAAACCAACTAAAAAGATACTTGAAAATAGATGAATTATAAAAAAACTGTTTTTATGGGATGATTTTTAAAACATTCAACTGTCAATATGTGATCATACATGTAACCCAGTGTCTTGGAAGAATAATTATATCTCTTTCCAATGATGAACAAATCACATATCTCAGCGTCATAGAAAAAAAAACTTTTTTAATGTATGGATGGTCAGATTTGTCCTTCAGAGGGTCTAATGGAATATGTTTTGGCTGGTAATGTCCTTCCGAGGCTCGAGGGGTTAAAAAGATACTTGAAAATAGATGAATTATAAAAAAACTGTTTTTATGGGATGATTTTTAAAACATTCAACTGTCAATATGTGATCATACATGTAACCCAGTGTCTTGGAAGAATAATTATATCTCTTTCCAATGATGAACAAATCACATATCTCAGCGTCATAGAAAAAAAAACTTTTTTAATGTATGGATGGTCAGATCTGTCCTTCAGAGGGTCTAATGGAATATGTTTTGGCTGGTAATGTCCTTCCGAGGCTCGAGGGGTTAAAAGCGGCCTCGGGGACGTTTAGCAATTCAAATAATAATGGAGGCTTGCGTATCTCACGGCGCTGGCCACAGATTGAATGCATTCCCCATTCCCGTGTCCGGGGTAACATTTTCAATGGAACATTGTTAGCTGTTAGCTGTGAGCTCCGTAGGCTCGGTCGGGTAGGATAGTAGGCCCGCCGCCTGAATATATGCATGAGCTTTCTGCTGCAAACTGCTGGCGATAACGGATTGATCAAATTTCAATAAATTTGCCATATAATAATTTATTAAGTATTTACTACTATCCATTGAAAATCGCTGTTTGATTTCAAACTCCTCGCTTTAAGTGGATGGGACAAGGATTCAAGGAAACATTTAATTCTGGGTAGGAACGTGTGACATTTTATCCCCTACATGCCGACAGTGTACAATTTTGCAACCGATTGATTTAATATTGAATAAATCGACACGATGCGACAGAAGGATTTTTTCAAATTTCGCTAGTTTCCAGATAATCAATTGTCCCACATTAAATTAGTAGGTGAGTCGAAATGGTCTGACGACCAAAGATCTTCGAATATATGAAACCTATTTTGTGTAGGGTTATTCGAGAATTTGGTGTAGGTTTAGCCTATTATGTCCAAAACAGGCCACCAGAAGGAGTTTTATACTCAGAATAACAAACCATTGTGGTAACTTAAATACTAGTTTAAGGTTCTCTCTACAGATGGTATAGCGATAAAATAGAACTGTCGATAACACAGAGATTCAGAGATATATAAATACCATTGGTATCCAAAGTCAGGAGCACAGAATTATTACTACAACATAAACATATACTATAAACAGCGCCCTTGAGGTGATTTCTAACAAAAACGTCGCTCTACAAATTATTCAATTATTATTATTATAATTATAATGTTCACTTCCTTAAGTTAATATATTTTTTTTATAAGAAAAACTCTCTTTTTAACTTTTGAAGGTTATTCCCATCAATGCAATATATTATTGAAGAAGAAGATAACAATAATAATCTAAATTAAAATATGAAAATGAACAAGTCACAGAAAAAAAAACATAATGGTCGCAACTGGGGCTAGAACCCAGATCTCACTTCTTACCGGGACGGCGCTCTGCCAATTCAGCCTTTGCGTTCGATTATAAAACCGCCGTAATTGTCAAAGTTATATTTCAAATTTCAGAATTAACAATATTATCTTTGACTAATGTTTTTATTTTTCCATATTATCGACAGCTACATATTTCACATTATATTTATACTTACAATTGTGCTATATATCACTGCATCTTGAACAAATCATGTAAAACCAGGGCGTTGAAAATTGATTAATAAATAAATAAAATGATTACGCTAAAAGGAAACTGTCTTTTAGGCTATCCAAACTCAATTATAAAAATCACAAATAATCACAGTGCATTGTTGATCCCGGAGTTTTTTAATAACCATAAATAACCATTTTTACTTATTTCACGTTATTTATTTATTTATACATATACGGCACAACATGTGCCATTGACATAATTGACATAACATATAAATAGTACAACAACATGAAGAATAACAGAATAAATGTAAGATAAACATAAGAAAAAAATGTAAAAAGTATGTAGTAAGTAAGGTAATAAGTAGTAGGTAAAGGTAAAATATAAAGAGAAAAATATGGTATAAATTATAAGTATAAAGTGTAAAGTATAAAGTACATACTGTGAAGTATTAAGCAAACATAAAATGTTAAAAGTGAGAATGAAATAATAAAAAAAAAAGATAAAAAAGTTAAATGTAGAAATATAAGATATCATTAAAAGGTAGGTAAAAAGATTAAAATATAAATTATAAAAACAGGAGCTAAGAAAAAATAAATAAATAAAATAAAATACTTAATAGATGGGTATTATGGATTATAAATATCAACCGATACAACAAATTTTACAAGTACCTATGATTTCTAAAGAATTGATAATTTTGGAGTGCAAGTACTGGTAAGCATATTACGTTAACATGATCATTATGTTTATATGGTACTGGTAGGAAGACAAATTTATAAAATGTATTCAAGGTTTTGCTGTGAATGGTGCATTAACTTCAAATTCATAAGTAATTATCAGTAGGTACGGGTACCTATATAAACGTTTTATTACAAATTTCGGCGCTGCGGGTGCTGTATTTTAATGTGCTCCAAATATTGCACAGCTTTCTTCTGAAGCTTGGAAAGGAAATAAAAGTAGTTTATAAAATATCAAAAACCATAACACTATCATCTGAAACTGTCAAATCAGGACTGAAATGTGTCGTGCTCTATTTGCGTAGGCACGCTTTTAATGAACCGAGAGAGTTCATTCGCCCGCGATATAAAATCAAAACAAACAAACACATAAAATCCAAATGCAATTTGTGCAATGTGCAAGGCACGAGTGATGTCACTGCTGCAAATATAGCCGTGATGCGGACATTATAATGTTGGACTTATGGAGACCAAGCCAAACTACCACACGGATACAGTGCGTGTAAACTTAAAAGCATTAAATTAATAGGGAATGATTGTTTCATGAGCAGCTACTATTATTTATTTATTTACTAGCTTCTGCCCGCGAATGTCTGCGTAGGATTAGTACCTACTTCGAATAATCTATTTTCTTTTCCTAGGTCCCATCTTTGTTTATACCAAAATTCTTAACCAATTTATTTAAAATATCTATAATTCTTGATTCGATTCAAAGTATTAGGCAAGTACTTCAAATAAATTCACTTATTTAAATATTTTCCAAAATAGAATTTTGATTTAACAATCATTGTTTTGCAAAATGTCATTCTCAAATTTTGACATTTTCTATTAAACAATAATTATTATTTTCAATATATTGAAAATCAGTAGCGAGCTTTATAAATTATAGCCCACATGTTATTCTGATGTATCAGCTATATTATTGTAAAGTTTCATTAAAATCCATTCGGTGAATTTTGCGTGAAAGAGTAACAAACGCACATACATCCATACAAACTTTCGCGTTTATAATATTAGTAAGATTGTTGTTATATATTATAAAAAAATATTTCAGTTATCGAGGATTACACATACATAGAATTAAGTAGTTTTTGAAAAAAATAGCGTAAAACCGAGAAATATTTTAAACAATATAATATTTGACAATAACATAGACATATAAATCGTTAAATATATTATACCCACGTTACAATAATTTGTAGGATTCCACAAAGTGTTGGCTTAAATTGCATTTTAGATTATAAAGGGAATCAGCGAATATATCGACAATACCACCAAACTTGTTGCCTAAATCATGCATCCTATTGATAATTGAGTGTGATTGATAGTTGGTTGTGTATGAGTTGCAAAATAATGTTACATTTTGTCTAGTATTCCTTGTCGGTACATGGAGTTTAATAGTAGCAACGATGGCAGGCTGTCAATTAGGTTGTTCATGACTCTGTATAATAAAATTAGGTCTGAAAAATTAAATGTAATATACTCCCAAATTTAATTCCAACCCTTCTCGGCACCGTGCTTTGCGCAGGCGGGTATCTGTTTGTTTATCTATTAACAGTGGCGAAACTATACCATCGGGGGCCCGTGGCAAATTCATTGGATGCCCCCCCCCCCCCCCCCCCCCCCCCCCCCACCAGTAAAAATCACAGTCGCGTTATAATTGATTTTTTATAAATAACTTAGGAAGTTAACCAAAGTATTACTAATATTGTGTGCATTTTTGTTAAATATCTAATAAATTTTATTTTCAAAGGCATAAATATTACATACGTAGGTATAATATAATACCAATTTAGTCTTTACAAGATATTTATTTATAAAATTCTTTTCTCCGAGCTTTCTGTTCCGCAAAAGTAGCAATAACGTCATCAATGTTTAAAGATCGGGCCATTGAATTTTCAATAGACAGAATAGCCAAGTTACGTAGCCTGTCTTGTCCCATTGAGTTTCTTTATGTTTTTATTAATTTTAGTTTCGAAAATGACCTTTCGGCACTAGCTGTAGTCCCAGGAATTGTAACAAATAACATTAATGCAGTACATGCTTCAGGAAAGCTGCACGACATAAAATGATTTTTATTATTAATAAATCAGCAAGTTCTCTAATACACGAAGCCTTTTCTATTTCGTCTCTGAAGGTGGACCTAAAAAGGGGAATCCCGCGCCACGAAAAAAGTACTTTCTTGCTTATACAAAATTCGGGAATACCCCGAGCGTCTCTAACTCGCCCGCACCGCCAAACTACAGCGACCAAAAATTTATCAAACATGCATTCTAAATTTGAATGACATCCTTTTCTAATTTATTTGAATTTGTTCATGGTCTTTAGTTGTGTCCAACTTTAGTTGATTTTATGTACTCGTACTTATATAAAAATTTTGTTAAAAATGTTAGGTTACTTCTGAGCTCACGGCCCCGCGGCGGCCGAGGCCCCGACCCCCGCGGGGCCCGAGCATTTTGCCAGCCCTGCCACCCTATAGTTTCGCCACTGCCTATTAGTGACTAATATTAGTCGATTCAAGTGAATTTTTCGGAAATTTTATTATTTGAACCCTATTAATTCCTAATGGATGACAATTAATGATCTACCATTTTTTATCATTTTACCGATATGTTCTGTTCACCGACAAGGTTTTATTTAAATGTAAGTAGCATTCAACACAGTACTTTAAAATTCACACTTTTGGTGTTTAGAGTCTGGTGATTAGACAACAACTGCGGAAATATAACCAGCTCGGCTAAATAGACTTCCGTTGTGGTTCACAAAAAAAAAATCGAAACTATTCAACTTAAACCTTTTTTATCCTATTTAAATAGGAAAAAAACATGTTTACATAAAAAGCACCAGATGGAAATAAAAACAGACCGAAATGGTCAAATCAGGCCGATGCAGTTCGCTGAAGAAAAAAGTCGAAGGTATTTAACGGAAAGCTCTAATAGGCAAGGCTGTGTAAAAAGCGCCAGATGCTGTGCTAAACCTAGGACAAACAAAGCTCTACGTAAATATGTGTTGAGCCTTTTTTGCCATCTCAAAATGAGACACTTAGTAAAACAATAAAGTGTTCTAATTACATTAGATCGTGAGCTTTTTAATGATCGGGTGTTTTCTTATGCAGGGTACTGGTTTTACCGTCGGGTTTTTTCAGTAGATATCGTTCGCAGGGATGGCGCACCGCTCTCAATTACAACGACCAGTTTAGAATTTAATTTATATAATTCCCACTGTCGTATTGTGCGGCCCACGCGGCGCGGTGTCTCTAAAGGAGGCTGCTGGAAGGGTATTCCGATAGCTACCCGGGTAAGGTAAACGATAAAGAAAATTATAAAACTGCCAGACAAACTAACATTGGTGTAAGTTGCATCAACGAACAAGTCGTCTTTTCACTGCTAAAACGGGCTATTAGAAGTTTGCCTACAAAGTAACCCAAAATTTTTGTCTTATAACTATTGGAATTTTGTGTATTCAAATTTTGACTTGACATTTCGTATGAGAATTCTTTAGCTGTCATTTTGATTTAAAATTTGTTCTATTCACTTTGATCACTAAATATATTTTTTAATTTGAATTAAATAAGTACTGGTGGAGTACCTGAACTATTATTTATCAATTGTGATTTATATCTTTATGAGATTTGTGTAAATCTTACTTTGTATTATTATTAATGATGTACGTGTGTTTGTTACTCTTTCACGCAAAAACTAAAAAATGAATTTTAATGGAACTGTACAATAATATAGCCCATACATCAGAATAACATAAAAGCTATCTTATTTTATCTTACTAATATTATAAACGCAAAATTTGTATGGATGTATGTGTGTTTGTTACTCTTTGCGACATAAAATGCATCCAAAAGAGCTACAGAGCCCGTTGAAGCAGCAGAACCTCGCTGATGCGCTGTTGCTGAAAGGGAACAACAACGACGTCAAATATTCACAAGAAAAACGTGGGGTGTTTTCGTTATATTTGCATTTGAGTAAGACGAGACTCTTGCTTATGAAAGCTAAAAGGTTATAAAAATAGAAGTGAGGGGCAAAGAATGCAGATTTTGCGATGCTCTTAAATGAAAAGAGGAAGCAGCAGGCATATGTTGTTCGGGCGGAAAAGTAGCCCTTCCTTCAACAGAGTAGTATCACAGCCAGTAAGAGGTTCATTACTGTACTTTTCTGTTATGAAACAAAACGAAATTTCTACTAGCTTCTAGCTAATATCGCAGTAAAATGACTACCTACCATCGCACAGACTTTCTGGACTTGTCATTTCATATATTATAAAATCCTCGAAAAAGGTTACTAAAAAAGCTAGCATGTTCCAGGCCTCCTGGCACACTCGACAGATAAGGATTATATCGATAACTTTCGGTAACTTCTCATCGTTCCCTAGGACAACTGCAGATCGTTAACGTACAAACAACAGTTGATATCGAATATATTAAGGACAGTTAGTCATTATGAACTGCCACTTATTCGTTGGAGACTTGCAGTCATGCTAGGGAACGATGAGAACTTACCGAAAGTAATCCTGTCAATTCTTATCGATCGAGTGTGCTAGAGTCCCAGGTGCATACCATTTTACTAAAGTGTCGAAAAAACGACATGTTTTCATGCTGTCGGTTGCATAATAGTAGATTCTTCGACAGTTGTCCGCCCAGGATACTTATACCTGTACAATATGCAGTCGGTTTAGGGAAAATACGGTATACCTACTTAGACAAAACATAAATAAGGGTCTCCAGGGTGTTCAGAGAGGATGTACCACCGAATAAAAAAAGTAAAAAACATATTTTTATGCAAATGCATCAATGAAAAAACTACTTGACTATACACTGTAAGTACCAGCGTTTAAGTACAAAAAATCGTAATATAAAAAAAAATCATCCATAGCAAATTATTATTAAAGATATTTTGAAGACGATTTCCGGTTTAAAATTGGTAAATAATGCAAAAAGAATTAAAATTTTATCTTACTAATATTATAAACGCGAAAGTTTGTATGGATGTATGTTTGTTTGTTACTCTTTCACGCAAAAACCACTGAATAGACTTTAATGAAACTTTACAATAATATAGCTCATACATCAAAATAACATATAGTTTATACCCAAAGCTTGATATTTTCCATGTATTAGACATAATAATTATTGTTTCATGGAAAATGTCAAAATTAGAGAATGACATTTTGAAAAACAATGATTGTAGAACCAAAATTATATTTTAGAAAATATTTAAATTAGTGAATTTATTTGAAGTGCTCACCCTTGAATCGAATCAAGAATTATAGATATTTTAAATAAATAGGTTAATAATTTTTGTGTAAACATAGATGAGACCTACAAAAAAAATAAGCTAATCGAAGTACTTACTAATCAGACGAAGTCGCAGGCAGAAGCTAGTAATACATAATTTTAATTTCGGAAGGCCAACCGTACGAGTGTTTCGGTCTTGTTCCTCGGTACACACACGGTATACCGGTGCGCATGTTAACTGCGCTGCAGCCAATAGTCATGGAGCCACTGAAATCGTCCCTGATCAGCGCAGGTAACGGAATACTCCCCTGTACAATAGGTGGCTGTATGGCCGGATGGTAGCGTGGGAGGGGTAAGGTAAAGGTAGTACCGTCTGTCCAGCCCCGGCCGGTAAACACTTTGATAAAATCCCTTATCACCGCGAGATGGAAACAACAAACAAGCATTGTTCCCCACTTACCGACTAGATAATTAAACGAATGCATTATTTAATGTGATTGTATTCATATTAACAGGGATAAATGAACCCGGCCATTGTATTACGCGGGGGGATATTGTATTATGGAGAATTATATGCAGACTTTATTATGTATATGGGTGGCTGCCGTTTAAAGGCGGTTAGACGACTGCGTATGGCCGTCGATGACTCTGTTATTATCTTGAATTGTTAGCAGCTAATTAATATCGATAAGAATGGCGATTGAGATAAAAGTAGACAGTCCACTTCCTAGCGCTTATTAGCATTTTTGCTTTAGTCTTTATGATATGGGGTTGATGGACCGTACAAGAATGGCTTATGCAATGCGGCAAGTTTGAAAAATAAAACAAACATAGGTAGTTGCTATTTGAGCTTCCGGCTTTAAGGATGGGTTATACCCGCTCAAAAAGAAGGAGATATACGATAATACGAATGTTAGAGGGAGCGTGCTAATATTAGAAACGATCATATTCGAGCGAAAATTGGGAAATGTGTAATAAAACACGACTCGTTTAAAATAGAGCAGAAATCTCAAATCAAAAATCTTGTAAAGTAACAGAAAAAACGTGTAAATAATAATTTTCGGAGCATACGATATAAGATTTACTTCTATCGAGGGAATTTTATATAATTACCGTTTCGGCGTGGGAAATTTATAGATACTATCTTAAAGAATAACATATATCTATTTTTTAAGATCTTAAAAACTTCAAATGTTAAAGGAAATATGTACGAAATCGGTAGAAATTCGGGATGCCGCGGCTTAAGGCGAAGCTTTTTGCTAAATCAATATTTTAGATTAATATTTACTACGAATCGGTTTATACTAGGTATACATAAATACAAAAAATATACTTTGATTAAATTGAAGCTTTTATTACCGTTTCCACTGAGTATGATACAGTTAAACATGACCGAAGCGGATAGGGTCCCATTAGCTCAGGGGTAGAGCATCGCTTCGGCAAGGCTAAGATCCTGGGTTCAATTTCTAGATATGGCCGTATCTTTTTTCTGTTTCAGATTTTCGGAGTCGTTAATATTGCCTCAGTGATTAAAATTTACAATTTAAGGTTTTACTAGTGAGTTAAAATAAGTATACTATTATTATCCGCTTACCAACTCTGAAATTACTGTACTTAATTGCATTTGTCTAAGAAGGCACTGATCCATTTAATATGGCCGTACTACACTAATTATTTCAATTACCGATAGCGCTATCGGACTTGTTCAGGCACAGATAAGTCAGAGTGGATTATTCATACAAAGTGGGGTCAGAGTTTCGGCTGAACAAAGGCTCCAGCGCATAAGCTTCCCCGTAAGGACTTCAATAGAGCCTACAGTATACAGGACAATAGACAGATAGCGAGGAAAGTCGTTAACAAAGAGCCACAGCAAGCTTTGGCTAGAACCTTAACTGATAGTGGTGAGGGCGATAGCAGATGATGATTCATATACGAGTCAAAGCTTGTAAACATGGCCTGGAGAATTTGGAGCAAGTCCTTTAGCTTTAAGAAGAAAAGCTGCGCGGCCTTTTGAACACAGAACTTAATTTTGGATTAGAAGTCAACGAGGACCAACTGAATTAGAACCAAGCGGAATTTATAATTTGAGCTATTTTATATATTTTTGTTTTAAATTATAAAAATATAGAGTAAGAGAAATATAATTTTTCACGATTTTAGACGCAACTTTAGCAATTATTTGAAAAAAATATTATTTACAAAAAAAAACATATTTTTGGTTTACATACTATGCTAAAACATAAAGTAAAAATGGATTTAAAAATGCATTGGTGGGCGGTAATGTATTTTACTTTGAAACACAAATTTGTCGTATATATAAAATTTCGACAACAACAAAAGCTTTTTTTTAGGGCCGTCTGTTTCAACGCTAGCTACAGTAAAAGTTAAATTGGCTAGCTTTACACTTGTAAGTTTTGTAGTAAGTTTACGACTTCTGGCCAAAAAGCACATTGTATTTTCAAAATGCAATATGCCTTTTTAAGATCCAATGTGCCAATTGGCCAGAAGTCATAAACTTACGACAAAACTTACAAGTGTAAAGCTAGCCAATTTAACTTTTACTGTAGCTAGCGTTGAAACAGAAGGCCCTTACGAATTTTATAATAGTTAGTAATAATGATGTTTACGTAGTAGATTGGTTTAGATTATTTTTTAATAATTATTATTATCTCACGAAAAAATGCCAAAGATGCCTCTAAAATCATTAAAATTGTTTCATGGCCTATATTTTATAGTATAAGACACTAACTGTGGTGTTCTTCAATCCCAGTGATTGACATTACTTGAAATATGTCGGGAAAACTACGATAAAGATCAAAGTTTGTCGAGATTACAAGTAGTTGCTTTATTAACGTTATCGTAAGGTTTACAATGAAAATTTAATTGGACCAGACGTCCGACCTATTGGAAGCTCTAAGTTATTCTGAAGCTAGAGAACCCGACACTGTGGGAGCCTATCGAGAATCATCGGCTTATTTCGTAACCGTTGGTGCATTAGACATGAACGACGATAGTTAACACTCTTTTAAGATAAAACAAACTGCATATAACTATCCACTTCAACGACATATCAACCTTGAACCTTGTTATTCCATAGGGTCGATATGTTGAAGGATGTTAAATCTACATGTATCATTCTATAAACTGCGCTAACCATCACGCATCAGAGTATTTGCCATAAGCAGAGAGGATGGATCGTAAAACAGCTGGGTCTTGGCACACTCCTACAAAATCTAACGAAAACATTAATCTAACATTATTTTTCCTGAAAAATCTCGAAAAAACGTAAACCACGACACGACACTGAATAGTGTTGTGTGTCGTATGGAGGAAAATTAGACTTGTACAATCCGACATAAGAACTAGAATTAATACGTTGGATGAAACACAAAAGGCAGGCTTTCCGTTCTACATCCAGCCACTTCAGCAGCCCAACGAAGCGAGAAACGAAACAGCTACCGCGGAATGACACACAATTTCTATTGAAAGTACGCACTGTAAAAGCTCTCCAGAAATGAAAGAACGAACGGCTCAACAATGAATCCTTGTACGACTGCAGTAGTACGTATCTCAGTTTCCATATTGGCGGTGAGTTATGACAGCAGAACACGTGCGAGCCGCGTGAGAGCAGCAGTTGTGGCAACAATTCTGGACGGGTGGGATTATTTATCGGCGGCGAAGTGGACAATGAACGGTGCAAGCTACACAAGAAGTAAAGCTTAAATCATTAAAGGAGATTCGGTTAATTAATGTGATACCATACAAAGTTCTGTATTAGGGTGGTCAATATACTTCATAAACTACCAGCCAGATATTCACATCATATCAGTGGCGGTTCGTGGTCTTTGGTTCAGAAATTCAAGAGAAGAAATATCTAATCGAAATTTATTTACTAACTAAAGTTAGTGGGAGGGGTACCTACATACTATTGTTTTAAATAACTTGACACTCCTCGACAAAATTATTAGATAACCAGAAAAGTTTTAGAGGAATTAAATTGTTTAATGATTTTTACAGCACTCAATTACGTTGCAATTTTTTGTTTTCAATAAGAAAAATAACGTAGAATGTAGGATATATAATTGATATTTTAAAACATAAAAAACCAAAAATGAAGGTGGCACGAAATAAAATTAGAATTTGTCACTTATACAAAAAATCCATTACACACTTATACAAAAAAAAAATCCAACCTTTTTTTCATTAGTATTAGCGTTATTTTTTGTATATATCACACTGTATTCCGCCATTGTGAAAAAAAACGGGACTGAAGTGCTTACGAACAAATTAACAGTGTTTCAATGTCTATTGGCGTGAACATGTAAAAATAATTTGTTGGTATACGTAATTTCGTACGTATACCAACACATTATTTGTTCGTAAGAACTTCAGTCCCGTTTTTAACCTTTTTTACTGTTAAAATGACCGTTGTTTCGAATAACATTTTTCTTCGTGTAATACTGTCAGAAATCTGTCAGAATCCGTCCAAATTACGTCACACGATCGTTTTGGCGGTATTTTTTGCTTAATTTTTTAAAGCAATAAAATGATGTGGAAATACCCTATTGGGGAACTTTGTGAGACGAAAAGCAGTAGCAAAGGAAAGAGAAGTATTATAGAGAGGATTCTATTTATTCATAATATCTAGTTAAAATGTAGAAAGGCTTCGATTCTGAATGATTCTATTGAATTTTTGTTGCAAAATGATTGCATTAAAATTGCCATCGCCTGATTGCACCTATCCATCGAGCGTATGTCGGAAGGGAGTGCATAAAAAATAACGGCAAATTTATGTAACGCGGCTCAAGCATTACCGCCAAAGTACATATTACCGATCACGTCGACACCTCGCATATAAATCCCCGGTGCCGCCATTAGAAGTAGGTAGAGGTAGGGTCAGGGCCGGACTACCCATGACACAGTGAAGGTGATTGCCGATGGGTCCGCTCCTTTTGGGGGCTCCGCAAGAATGAAAAAAAAATTGCAGTAAAACTTGATTAAAATATTTTAAAAAGTTAAACTAAAACAATTAATTCTATTAAGTCTTCGCAAATTCACTTTGTGACTTCGCAAATTCATTTAGCGATTCCCGGACAATTAAATTTGCAATTATAACCACTAGTTTCATGTGTTTAAAGATTTTCAGTCCGCGCTGACTACAAACAAAACACATAACAAAAACGTTTTATAAACACCCCTCTTGGAAACATTTAACTATCAATTATTACAATTTATATGACCAAAATTTTGGCTGCGGCGCTTTTCCCTGCAAAATATGATCATAAAATATTAAATATATGAGACAGGGCACCAAAATTTTGACTGCCTGGGTATCTAGCACGGTCAATCGATAATGTCGGTAACTTGACATCGCTACTAAGCATGACTGCAGACAGCTAACAAACAAACGACAGTTCACAACGACTAAGTATCCTTAATTTAATTGACGAGAACTGTTGTTTGATAATTGGCGATCTGCAGTCGTGCACGGGAACGATGACAATTTACCAACATTATCGATAAATTCTATATCGATCGGCCGTGCTAGGTACCCTGGGGGCCTCCGTAGGTCTTAATCTTCGCAAAACAAGTCACTGGATATCAGTGGCGTGCAGAGTTAAATGACAATGGGTCGGCTGCAATCTTTTCAATAATAATTGTAATTGCATAACATTAGATATGTTTATTATTATTATCTTTTGTTCATAAATATATATACAACTAGTCTAATTCATTTCTCTTTCTTTTAACGCATATCTTATCTTACTAATATTATAAACGCGAAATTTTGTATGGATGTATGTATGTTTGTTACTCTTTTAATCGAAATTTAATAAATGGATTTTAATGAAACTTTACAATAATATAGCTCATACATCAGAATAACATATAGGCTACAATTTATAAAGCTAGCTATTTATTTGCAATATAATGAAATTAATAATTTTTGTTTAATAGAAAACGTCAAAATTTGAGAATGACATTTTGCAAAACAATGACTGTTAAATCAAAAATTCTATTTTGGAAAATATTTAAATTAGTGAATTTATTTGAAGTACTCGCCTAATAATTATATAAGATATATATATAAGAATCAAGAATTACACATATTTTAAATAAATAGGTTAAGAATTTTGGTATAATAAACGCAGATGGGACCTAGGAAAAGAAAATAGATTACTCGAAATACTAATCGCAGACGAAGTCGCGGGCAGAAGCTTGTTACTATATCATCGTAAAAAAATAATAAGATAAAAAGTTACTGAGCTATTTTCCTGAGTTAGACACAGCTTTTTAGCTTTTATTGTGTGTATGTCAGTCGGTAGGTAGTGTAGATATCGGGTATAAGGTACCCAACGAGTAGTGACTGGGTATCGGTACAGTCAGTGGTACGGTGATAGCATACCCGCCCTCCATCATCGCGGCACTGGGGGCGCTCACGACCCAAATCTGCTAATCTGCACAGATCTACAGGAGGGTTTTAACTTGTGGGACTTTGTGGAGACTGTACTGAGCACTGTGCAACATTGCGAAGATACAAAAATGATGAATTCATAATGCATGTATCTAACAACGAAGCTATGCGATTAATTTTTTTTTTTTAGATTAACTATATTTCTACAATTTTGATTATTGACCATCTAAAAAAATATATAGAAATATTCAAGATTCTTAAAAATACTGCGAGGCTAACATATCTTCGACTAAAATCTAATTAAACAACTTTTGAGGGGATTTTAAGACCCATTGACCAGCGGCTGAGAATTAAAGTTCAAAAATGCTTCCAACTGTACAGGGAGGTTGCGATGAGAAAGATCGATTATTCCCCGTATCAAATTTTTAAAACTAAAAATTTAATATCGATTTATTTTATTCAAAAATTGCTTTAATATATACCTACAATCAAGTAAGCAATAAAAATGCTCAAAACGCACGATGATAAATTATTAAATATCGTGTACTTCTTGTAAGCATTTTTTGATCATAAGTATTTATGATTTTTCAATAATGTCTAAAAAAATAAGTATGTAAAAAAACTGAAATATTTTAGTTTATAATACCTTAAATAAATAGAAAAAAGAGGTATTTTCGTCACAAAAGACGTTCTCGAATTTATTTTTGAATGATTTTAATAATTGATCTAAAAATAAAATTATGAAAAGTGTCTTTACTAGATTACGTATTGATTTATTTTGTTGTATGATTACATGATTTAAAATTTGTGTTGTATAATAAAATATTTCATTTGAAAATTTAACGAATCTGCCAACGACCAACGATATAACCTTAATATATTAAAAATAAACTTAGTTTTTCAAAATTTAAAGAGTGCGTTTACTAGATCAAATAACAATCTTTCAAAATCTGTTGATGTTTTTTTGTAAAAAAGAGTCAATACGTCTAGAATTTGATTTACAAAGGACAAATATCTGGTATTGTGTAGTTAAACCCGTTAAGGATATTTTTTTAACTTTCAGGGCCACAAATTTTGAACTGTGAAATTTGATACTCACACTTTATCCAAATGGTTTTATTACAGAACTAGCGCAATATGAAATATCACGGGGTAGTCTGAATTCTTGACATTATTAGTTCCAATTTTTAAAATGAGACTACATTCACAACAAATCCGAGTTCATTGAACCATAGTTGCAATTACACACCTTCCACACAGCATCTTCATAGATGACATAGGCCCTGAGGGAAATTATTTTCCTCAGGGCCTCCTGGGTCGAGTTAATGTAAAGAAAAAAAAAACACACAGGCAATTGAAATTAGTAGGTTGTTTGATGATGATTTGGAAACTATGATCGAAAGACATTTTTTTGGACTTGAATGATATTTTTTCCATTAAGAACAATTAAATATATTTTTTTCCCATCACACGTCACAATTAGTAGTTGGATTCAGCCAGCACGGGTCGCGTGATGCGCACTGTCTCGTTCTGGCAGCACGGTAACAGAGGAGAGCGAGAGACAGGTCGCGTATCACGTGATTCCGTCGCCGCGTCTAGCAGTGTGATTAGTGACGTTTTTTTGTTGTTTCTTATTGAAAAAATATCAATCGACAGCAATATGACATCTACGTTTTTTAATCCAAATTCAATACTCTTAGGCATCACTGGTTAAAATCCTCCAGGTACGTGATGTTACACCCTGTGCATAATACCGTTAATTGATTTAGTTTATAAAATGTCTTTAAAAACGAAAGATAATTGGATTTTCGAGCAAGATAATATGAAAACACACATTTTGATAACTATTTAATACATTTTATGAAAATCTATAAAGTCTAATCTTTCACCCAGCACAGAACGTGAGAATCAGCCTGTACCTTTATACGATAATATATCCGATATCCATTCCCGATGCAATTTACCAGAATCTAAAATAAACCTGCCAAGTAACTCAAACTCCGTGACGTTGGACGGACATCACCGTGAGCCTTTCACAATTCTATAAAAAAAAATCAGAAAAAACCAACGAGAAAATTCGGACGACAAAGTACTGCAGAGTGTCAAATAACGCATGCAATAAATACGTAAAAGGGTTTTACGGTAAACACGACAATTTGCTGAATAATTAACAGCTTTTTTATAAGATCTTTCTCCTGTCTGATTTATTTATTTCCTTGTTTAATGTACAAGGAAATCGTTTACTCATTATAATTATTGAATACATTATTTCCTTTTATAATTTAAAAGTAATTCTTATATATATTGTACTCATTTATTCATGAATAACAACTTTACAATGCATTAAAAAATATGTGTTTTGTTTCACAAATCCACCGACCTAACCTAGGTACCTTCTTTTTAATAGAGAATACCTCACAAGAGTCCCAACTGCTCCCGTCTGGAGCCAGTGAGACTATGGCATTCCCAATTGAGGTATGTTGTGAGACTGAAAGTAAATGGGGAAGGGAAGGAGACGGGGAGAGAGGAAGATGAGGAAGAACCTGGCTAATCAGATCTAGTCACTAAACACGGCTAATGCCATTTCAAGCAACGTTTCAATTCTGAATGGTGGTCTTACACCATGGCGATACTGAGCAATATATATATACTAACGTTAGAAAAATGTTAACTATTATAGGAGTAAGTGAAAATATTTAATAAAGCGTGATTTATAATAGAACAAAAATCTCTTGAGAAATAATGTCGTAAGCAGCATAAAGAAACTCTATGATATTTTTCATTCCTATAACCAGATGTGTTTTTTCATATTTTTTGTAGCCTAATTTGCTATCTTTTTCTATCGAGAAAATTTCATATACTCATGATTATTTTTTTAAGTCGATAAATGTAAAGAAATTAAGATCTTCAAAAATAACATAATAAACATTTTATTAAAAGCTTAAAACTTAAACCCCCTTAATAAAAAAAGGCATTTAAATTTTACATAACTGATAAACAAAAATCATTTACTATACATAAATGTCTGTTAATCAGTTGTGTAAAATTTAAAACATGTTTATTAGTAAGTCCAATAGTATTCAAGGAAAGTACGTTATATTTCATCAGAAATCAAGAATGCGGGGTAGAGTTATATTTTATCTACAGCAGAAACGAATTTAATACTTCATCTTTTTCGTTCTTTTTCTACAGTTTTTGAGAGGTTTTTCACACAAATATAAATCGTTGTCCTACTTCGACTGTCTTAGGTTTTGATTCCGATGAATAAATAAATAAATTCACATTAGAAATTGTCGTGTATAGGTAAATATGTAAGGATTTTCGGTCTAATTTAACCCACCCGGCCTGGCCTGGTTTGTTAAGCCCAAATCATCCCTGACAAAATTGATGGAAGAGACCTGTTTATCATTATCCTTTAACATATTAACCCAGTACACCCATAGAACCCATACATTATGTATTAAGATAATAAAAATTGCCTTACTTTTCACACAGTAACCTAAATCAAGAATTTCGCAGCCAATTTTTTGCTGTGTTCCTTGCACACATAAAATAGTCTCGATTCAGACTTTGGAAAGTCATAAATCAATTTCAATTGTCCTGCCAAATTATGAACATACAATATATCATTTGGAAAGGTGCGTCGTAAAATTTTCAATTTTGACGATTTTTTTGGAGCAAAATGCTTTTATGGTTAGTTTTTTCAGTAACATATTAAAATAAGGATAAAATATTTATATAATATTTTCCACCGGCGATTTCCACACGAAATTTAAAAACTTGTCTCTCAACCTGAATAAATAATCTCTTTGTCAATAGTGTTAGGTTGGTTGTCTCCGAAATATTGTTAAGTATTTTGTATAGTATAAAATATCAATCGAGATGTTACCCTTTGACCACCCACCATATGAAAGAAAACATCAATGTAATATATCATTGAAGAAGAAGATAACAATCTAAATTAAAATAAGAAAATGAACAAAACACAAAAAATTAGGGAATAACCTTCAAATTAAAAAGTGAGTTTTTCTTATTAAAAAAAAATAAAGAAAACATTGTAAAATACCTTCGGAAACCAAATACACAAATAATGAACAATTAATTATAAATATATTGAACATACCGATAACGCACACCACACATGGACAAAGACACTTTCAATATTACGCAACCAAACTTTTTAATTGTATGCCCATTACTCTGAAGCAACTAATAACTGCAAATACGTCTACAAACATTCACAAAAAACTTATCAAGTTAAAATCAAGATTTTAACTTCATTCAAAACATAATAACTCCAAACCAAACGTAAACGAACTATAAAAAAAATGTAAAATAACTAAACACATTTTTCGAGAATATACCATCTATACACACACTTAAAATATATACATATATGTATACATATTTTTTTATTATTTTTTTTTTATAAATAATCAGTTTAAAATAATCACTAATTAAAAAAATAAATAAAGAAGAAACCTCCTACTACAACACATAAATACTTGTCACACTCAGACATAACCACGTAAACACCTCAGCATGGGTTCTCCTAGTGAGGTGTTCACGAAACATACAACATTACCCAACCACAGTTTCACATTCACTAACCTACCTTACACACAACATAACAAAAAGTTCATAAATTATGTTAGTAGCTATTATGTATAAATATTAATAACCTTATGTGAACACTGTAATATTATATAGAAATAAAAAATAAAAATAAAATAAAAAAATAATAATAATTTGACGGACACCAATAGCTAAGATTACTCATTTACGTTGTACTTAATGTGACCATTTATTTATGCACTCAAAAGAGGACTTGGTGGGTGGATGGTGGGGAGGGGGGAACGGGGGTGCTTTTCTAAATAGATATTAAAAAAATCATAAATTTCATTCAAAAAGTTATACAAATATAGTTGCAGTCAAGTTGTGTGGCGTTTATTTGTTGATATGTTTTTTTAAATATTTTTGCCTGACCACAAATTTTCTTCATGATACTACTTCGGTGATGATTTTAGGTGCGAGGCACTTTCTTGGCACATTTATTTATTATTCAAATTACTAATTGACATTTAGTTTATCTTTTAGAGCTGTATTGTGCATTTTTTAACCGTCCACAACTTGTTCATTAGGGAGAACCCCCGTTATATTGGTGCATTTGTGCACAGGCTATAACTATAGGTAGGTACTTACTCAGCAATAATATTATTATACGACAGTTCGCGTGATCAAGTTTAAAAAAAAACTATCATGCGCACCCCACCAATCGTTACTGTATACCATTTTGTTAAAATTTAAAAAAACTGCATTATAACGATTTTAATTCGACTCCGTATCTGGTCACAGTGTGGAATGTGGAAAAATGTGTTAAGTCTTCCCCGAGATTTTGGAGTAATTCCACCCCATATAATCTAACCCTTCAAAAATTTGACGTATTTTGTCAGAGGCTAAAAATATTCCCGCTTTGCAATAAAATCCAAATAAATGGAACACTAAAAACTGTTTTCGAAAGGCGATGAAATAGGCTTTCAAATTTCTTTATTAAAAATTGCTACGTATTTTTTTAAATATAATTTTTCTTGGCGAAAACTTTAAAAAGTTTTTAAAATGACTCACTTTACTTTTTTTTCTAACTAAAATTACTGATAATGAAAAAAAATAAAACACATAGCGCTGCCTTAGTGCTTGTAAGTTCAATAGACCATTTTGCAAATTTTACAGGGGAGGTTTTTTTTGTTTTTTACAGGCAAATTCTAAATAATTCTCGACTTTAGTCATTTCGTTTTATACCGTATTCAAAAGACATGTATAAAACGAAATGACTAAAGTCAGAATTATTTAGAAATTGCCTGTAAAAAACAAAAAAAAACCTTCCCTGTAAAATTTGCAAAATGGTCTATTGAACATACAAGCACTAGGGCAGCGATAGGTACTTAATTCGTTAGATAAACGAATTATAATCCTTACTGTCACCAAACTTTTTTTTCGTTTCATGTAAAAAAAATTCTTAAAAACTTCACAAAGTTCCAACATTTTTTTTTCAAATTGCGATCGGAAACTTTGGTTTCAGAAAGGGGTAAATTTGATTTTTTTGTGGTTTAGATTTGATTTGAATATATTCCAGTATATTTTAGATCATACTTATGACTATGATAGATAGTAAGGGAGAAACAATGATTTCTGTGAGACCTATGTGAGCTGGGACAAAAATGGTCTCCTGTGATTATACTGGCTAACCTCTCATTTCTGAAAAGGGGTGCTTTAGGCGTCACGAAGCTCTCCTTGGAGACAAGTGGTCAGGTTACTGAAAATGAGACAGTACATTTAAAATATAGCCAGGTTGGTCGTGCTTTATGCACCTAACAGTCGGAACTATCCAAAAGATATACACATCAATGTGAATAAGGCACCTGTCAAAAGCGTTATGTTACCTACCTACAAATCATCTCGATTTATTGTGGTTAAACGCATAATATAAAACTGGGAATGTAAAAGAATTAAATACATGGATTTGGAACAAGCTATTAGATCAATCATATTGTGTAGGGTCATGCCCCATGAACTGAGCTATCGAAACTGTACAAAAGAGTAACGTATCAACCTGAATAAGGCATACCCCTGTCAATAGTTAGGTTTCCGTCGAATTATCTCACATCTCGTGTATCGATGCCCGATACCGATCAAACGGTGCGAATCAGTCGTGACCGTGCACAGCCCCGGTCCCCGAGCGTGTAGAATTAGTCTGTTGGGAAGGGTCCGAGCTCAGAGGGTATTCGCCCCGGGGCGGTGCGGTGCGGTGCGCTGTTCGCCCCCGCCCGCCGCTGCAACTCGTGACCGCCCCGTGGGTCGGGGGACGCCAGGGGGTAAGAGGTTAGCGGCTGCTTGTTAACCCTGCCCGATACCGGACGCGTCAATGTGCAAGATATGAGCTGCTCATAACTTATAACTTACTAACTTTGCTAATGTATACTTACATACAAACAAGAACAGGGTGGTAGAAAACTTGATAATATCACATATTTTCATTTTGCTTGGCGACATGGAAACCTTTAGAAGAAAATTTTAGTAATTCGAACTGTAAACTTCATAGAAAAAAAAACTTCTTGACAATATCAAGTAGGTTTTTACTGTGTTTTTACTTATGATGACAGGATAACACTTAATCTTAAGAGGGTAGTACCAGATAATACCGGCAATTAGTCATTTTTAAATCAAATTCTAGACGTATTGACTCTTATTTACAAAGAAATATAAATTGATTTTGAAAGATTGTTATTTTATCTGGAACATGCAGCTTTAATTTTTTATTTATTTATTTATTTTTTATTTCTTTTATATATTCAATAATATTATTATTCAATGTATAAAAACAGTTTATTATAAACAACCAGTTTGACAATGCCTTTAGAAGGCGAAACAGCTGTAACACATAATAATAATTACGAAGCAGAACTTGTTTATAATAAACTGTTTTTATACATTGAATAATAATATTATTGAATATATAAAAGAAATTAAAATTAAAATGGAGTTCTACAAAATAAACTTAATAACAATAAATGGAACATGCAGTTTTAAAATTATGAAAAACTAAGTTTATTTTTAATATACTAAGATTATACCGTTGGTCGTTGGCAGATTTGTTCAATTTTCAAACGATAGATTCTATTAAATAACATAAATTTCTAATCATATAATCATTCAACAAAATAAATTAATACATTGGTACTCTAATAAACAAAATTTTAGAATTTTTATTTTAGTTAAATTAAAATCATTAAAAATTAAATCCGAGAACGTGTTTTGTGACAAAAATACCTCAGTTTTTTCTATTTATTTAACGTCTTCCAAATTAAAAAATTTAAAATTTTTTTTACACACTTATTTTGTTTAGACATTATTGAAATCATAAAAATAAATACTTACAAGAAATACACAATATTTAGGGGTTTCTCACCATCCTCCCAATAGCTTATCTACACTAATAACGTAATAACGAATATTATTAAAAATAAAACTAAAGTATTCGCAGTGGTTAGTTAGAAAACTCGGCCAACTTATCCAGTAGATATATAGCCACTATTCATACGTTCGAGTACCGAATTATAAACATATAGTAACGTAATAACGAATATTATTAAAAATAAAACTAATAACGTAATTATTATATTATTAAAAATAACACTAATAACGTAATAACGATTATAATTAAAAATAAAACTAAAGTATTCGCAGTGGTTAGTTAGAAAACTCGGCCAACTTATCCAGTAGATAAGTAATAATATATAGCCACTATTCATACGTTCGAGTACCGAATTATAAACTCCAACTTAATAAATAAATAAACCGTAAATCGTAAATCGAAAAAAATCGTTATTAGTGTAGATAAGCTATTGGGAGGATGGTGAGAAACCCCTAAGTGCCCTTTGCTTACTTCAATGTAGGTATAAATTAATGTAATTTTTGAATGGAATAAATCAATAATAATTTTTTTATTTAAAAAATTTGATATTGGGAATAATCGATCTTTCTCATTGGAACTTCCCTGTACAGTTGCAAGCATTTTTGAACTTTTATTCTCAGCCGCTGGTCAGTAGCTCTTAAGTCTGTAGGACATAAGTAAACCGGTATGTAGGACATTCGCTGGGAATTAGTTCAACAGAGTTTTAATTTGTAGGAGTAAATAAAATTGTATTAATAAATTAATAAGTCATGTCAATGTGGCGTAACCACACTTTTATAATGCCCCCGAACGCCGAAACAGCTATCACGGGAATAAAAACTAAAACATTATTAAATTTGGTTCATTTTAAATTTTAAAAAAATAGAATACACCACGAATTAATTAATATAAATAATACTTACTAGCCATTTATTTAGACACAAGGGGAAGAAAAACAGTAATATAAGAGTATATAATTAAATGAAACTATATAACTAAATGATTTTGCGAAGATTGAAAAAATAACAAATAATGTAAAATAACGTCATTTTTTTTAAAAATTTGTATTACAGATCTATTACAATAGACATCTATATACCTACAAAACTGTGTTTACTTGATTACGCATTGATTTATTTTGTTATATGATTTGGAATTTGTGTTCTTTAATAGAATCTATCGTTTGAAAATTGAACAAATCTGCCAACGACCAACGGTTTAACCTTAGGACCAGTTGTTTCGGAAAATTTCACGTTTGAATTTCCTTCAAATCGTCATTCACCGAAAAATTGGGTTGTTTCAACCTCCGTCAGAAGAAATTTCAAGGAAAATTTTATGGAAATGTTTCAAATTCTTTTTTTCATTTCTAATTTGACACGCAATCACGTCTTCCTATATTTCAAATACGAAATAAGTTGTTTCAACTCCAAATAACGTTCGATAGATTTGAAAATTTTATTCAAATGTTCCCCGCCGAATCACAATTTTGACGTCTGCGCATGCGCCTCCCATTATTTAGCTAACCGTCCGGACTCGGCTGATCACATTCACATCACATTTCTATAGTATTTTCACTGCGGACAGAAGTTGAAACAACCCAATTTTTCGGTGAATGACGATTTTTCGTGAAATTTTCCGAAACAACTGGTCAGTATATTAAAACAAAAACTTAGTTTTTCAAAATTTTATAAATGCGTTAAATAGTTAAAATAACAATCTTTCAATATCAATTTATTTTTTTGTAAAAAAGAGTCAATACGTCTAGAATTTGATTTAAAAATGACGGTATTCTCTGGTAAAACCCTCTTAATGCATATTTGCATGCATATTTTGGCACTTTGTTAGTGCACATAATCCCATGTCTACACATGACATATACATAATTTTTCATAAACAAATGAAAATTTTACAATAACATATATTTTACAGTTCTTGTCTAAAATTACCCTTGAAGCCTTCATGTTGAAGATGTCAAGAGACCTGGAGATATCATTTAGCAGCACCATACTTCTTGTCAAGCTATGCTGGGCAAGAACGTTTGTTCTGGCATGTGGAATACAGAGTAAGTCGTGGTGGCGACCCTATCGGTGGTTGTTCGGTACGAATAATTTGTAGCATTCCAAGAGGTATGGGCTGTCAATGAAAGAGTTTATAATTTTAAAAGCCGTTACTGAAAGGGTCCCATTCCTTCTAGATTGGAGACTTTCGTAGTGCTTTTCAGAGGGCAAATCCATATGATGCTTAAATCGCGGGTATTCGCTATGCATTCTCATATAAAGATGCCTTATAATTCTTTTTTAATTTGTTCCAAAATTCTATGTATTTATTTTTTTTGGTATGGGGTCCAAACAACAGAAGCATATTCTAATTATTCTAAATGACATACTGTGGAATAAAATGGCATGAAACAAAAAATTATACTATTTTAGAAAATCGATATTATTGAAATAGATACCCGTGAAAACAATAACATATGTAATTATCGTGAAAATAGCATGAAACTCATAGGAGTACAACATATATTATACCTTACCTAGGTAACAATATCGTGTTACCTGCCCGGTTAGCAGGCGGCGTCGTGAGATGTCGCTAGCGGTCTGCCGGCGGGATCACTTAGCGGAGACCCGAACCGTGTCATTAGCCCCCGCAGTGTGAGAAAGCTACCGCGCATTACCTGCCGCGTATTACATTACAACATGCACACACACTACATACTACACACTACACACCCCTGGCAACAAGGTGATAATTTGGTTCTAGGCATCGCATCGCATCGATACTATAATGGGTAGTGATGTAATGAGGTATAATCGAGATATCCATTTCGAAATTATCGATTATTTTGCCAATTGAAACACCTAAGCAATAAGTAAGGTAAGTAATGATAAGCAATCCAAGGGGGGTATTTTATATAATTGCCTTCTAGATGACATTAAAAACGAAAAAAGTGAGAGAAAGTTTTAAAAAAATGTATTAATTTTTATTCACAAATAATAAAATAGTGAAAGTGAATAATATCATATGAGGTGTGTAAAAGCAAAGGCAGAAATCTCCAATTCGGCCAGATTGCTATGTTTGCTTTTGAATTGACATGGAGATTGCTATCTTTGCTTTTACGTACAATATTACATACAAATATTGAATACACGTATATTACGTACCATATTTGTTTGTAATATTTGTACCCAAAAGCAAAGATAGCTATCTCCAGGTCATTTCAAAAGCAAAGATAGCAATCTGGCCGAAATGGAGATTGCTGCCTTTGCTTTTACACACCTCATATTGTAATTTAATGTATTGTAAGGTAAAAAGTTTTTAAAGCATTACTTCTTTCATCAGTAAGACGTGAAAATTTCATTTTCTTTTTTCTGGAATAATAACTTATTTTAAAAAAATCACATAAACATTTGTTATTTGATTATTTTGCAAATTTTAATAAAGTTTAAAATTAAAGCGCAGACAAGTCATCGCCAACATTTTCAGATTAAAAGTCTATGTTCATACATATTTTTGCGCGGAAAATGAACTCAAAATCAAATTCGTAGGAGCCATCGATCAATAAAATACACAGAAAAATCGGAATTACTTCAAACTTATGAGAAATGTAAACCAAAACATTTAACTTTAAAACAACCCAAATGGAAACCCATTGTACATATTTTTACCAAGCCATACAATAATAACTGAATTACACTGTATTATTTATTGAAAAAATAAATAAAATTACAATATTCTAAAAAAAAACTTACATAATATGTAAATAATTTATGTATAATTCATTCAGTGTTACTTAAAAAAAAATTGCACAATGTATCAGTAATCGAAATAACCCATTGAATCCGTGATATTAGTTCAGAAACGTCTACATTTCGTTTCGTCTCCGCTTTTTTAAAACAAAATTAGGTGCCGTTCATTGGAATTTAATATTTCGATTATTAAAGTGATTCGATTGTGCCCATCACTAATGCACTAAATATTGCCTTCATGGAACTAAGATTATTACATCCCTTCGAAGCATAAATCAATCGATGATCGAAAGCCATTGGCATTGGTATATATTTTTTATACGGTTAGTTACTGATTTCTATGGTCTTGCTTATTATAATGTCAGATTTACTATGAAGACAGCAGCGATCGACGATGGTTCGTTGCTTTCACTGTTTAAAAAAAAACAATTTTCTTAAAGTCGAAGCTACCTACCTAAATACTTGTAAGAAGATCATCCACCAATTGGAAGCGACACTAAAAAATCTCACTATTTTTTTGGACACATTTATTTTTATTGCCATTATATAATATACATTATATAATTATTGCCATTATATAGTGTATAATACGGCAATGCGCTTCTAAGAAGTAATGCAAAATCATGTGATTTTGATTTGAAAATTAAAGCGCTTAAAAATATTTTAGATGCTTTAATTTCACAGACACACTAGATCGCATTTTTTATAATCGAGCATGTTTTTATTAGTATTTTTATAAGTCCAGAAAAAATAAAAATAAAAATTGCTAAAGTTTAAAAAAATCTCCTACTTACGAATTCCTTTTCCGTTATTGTGTAAAGCGGATAATGAAGTTCTTTAGAAAACGATAATAAAGCATTTAAATATATGTTTCTGCAAAATAAAATAAGGCACGCTTTTTTAGCAATCTTTGTTCCTGAATAAATTATCATTAGCAATCATCGGCAGTCCAAGGAAACGATGAGAAGTTACAGAAAGTTATCGATACAATCCTTATCGGTCGAGTGTGCTAGAAGGCCTGATGATAACGAGGTAAATCAATTGGAAATTTCCCCACCAGTGTAAGTCGCGAAAACTGCCTTATTAATTACATTTAAAATTTATCAGTCAGAGGCAACATTTAAGATGATAGACTTCGCTTTTCGGCCCATACAAAAAGGACGCCCGGGAAAAAACACTTTTCTACATCGAAAATTGCACAAAATGAATATATTTTTTTATACTGCCTTCTAGAAGGTGAAAACTATGTCGGTATGTTTTCGAATTTTCGATGCGTTTCGTATTAACGTAAACATTCACTGTCAAACATGTACGATTTATCAAAAAATATTATTTAAGGAAAAAGTGCTGCTAACTCAACTCTCATAAAGAATTATAAAATTATAAAAAGCTACCGACGTAGCTTCTTCTTTATAAAAAATATATATTTTTTTAAATTTCAATTTCGTGAAAGTTTCGGTGTAGAAAAGTGTATTCTCCATAAACCCCTTTTCGAGCGATTTCTGTAGGTAAATTTGAGCGTTGTCTCATTCGCACATTTCGCATTTACATCTATTGTAAGTGTGCGTGAGCTTATTGTGAGCGGGACAGAATGACAGACGCGGGTGTTCAAAGTCTAGCCTCTTAACACCACAACATAATAAATTAATTCGAGAAAAGTACGAATAAATACCGATATGAATGAAAAACCATTAAAATAATTTGGATTTCCATTTGTCAGAAAGCAGATACTTCAAAGATCATTAAATATGCTCGGCTCGTACTCGCCGCTATCAGATGATCGATTCGACAAAACATTTCACGGTATAGATTCAGTTTTTAATAAAGTCCGGCAGTTTATAAGTTATCCCCGGACATGACGAAGAAAATCATAAATAACACGAGGCTCGGGAATACAGAATATTAGAAGTTAACATGGAGCATTGAAACGAATACAGATTACGAATGATGATTTTATCTATATTTGATTCGACATACTAACTGAAAAAAGCATGGAGAGATAATTTTACAAAATTTTCTGTCATAACCAATTAAAATACAGTTTAAAAAAAATATATACATGTGAATGTGGGTATCGTACATTATTTATGAACCAGCTGAAAATATTAAAATAATAGACGTAAAGAGTAAAGAACGATGCATTCTACTCCTACGTAAATGAAAAAAATATATGTATACATATTTCTTCCATCTTCGCAAAATTACTTTGTGGCGTCATTTTAATTAAATAAAACAAATAATTTTGTGTACACCACTATCTAATCACAATTATCGACATGATTCGAAACAGATGGTTTCTTGGTCAGGATAATTGTGATTAAATATTGGTTACACAAAGTTATTTCTCTCATTAAATTTAAATAAATAATTAAATTAAATGTTATACAGAGTGTGTAGGGACGTTACTTAACTTACTTTAAGCAGTGATTTCTGATATTATTTGCAGTAAAAATAATCATTAAAAAATAAAAATAAGTAGTTTCATTTAAATAATAAATAAATAAAAAATATATGATATTTTGGACTCCGTATGTCAAGTGAGTCCCTTAATATCCTTTATATAAATATAAGAAATAAGTTATATGTTTCATTTGTACTAAGTCGACCTTCATATTACACTTCTAGGCGAGGTGGACAAACAGTATGCGGCGTCTTCCTTATAACTTAAAATTAAAATAATATTTAAAAGCTCCATAATTGCCCGTGATGAAAAATGGACATTGCGAGCTGAAAATGGTCCCTTTGACCTAATAATTCAAGAAAAACTGTGAAAATTTTCACGACACCATGACGACTGACAGTTCGGGATATAATACCTCACCTAAATGAATTTTGTGTTATTATTGTTATACCTATTTGTATTTTTCTTATCTGCATAAACATTATAATAAAACATGTATGTGGTTAGCTGGAAGATATGGGGGTCTACCCATAAGCTACACCTTTGTATTTTTTATATGTACGATAAATATTTTTTGATTTGATTTGATTTGAGAGTTTTTACTGTGACTTTTATTAGAGAAAAAAATGGTCTCAGATTATGTTGATAATTTCGATAGAAAATAGTGATAATAGTAAATTTTAATAGAAAATAAAATAAAATTTTAGATTTAGTCAGAATAGTCAGATCTTTGAATATACGGTATTTTGTTTTTGGAGAGTGGAAGAAACTTTTAGTATCGCCCTGGTGTAAGAAAGCCATTCAGAATTGAAATGTAGCTTGAAATGGTTTTAGCCTTTTTTTGTGACCGATCTGAATAGCCAGGTACTTCCCCATCTTTCTCTTCCCATCTCCTTCCCCTTCCAACAACCTTCAGCCTACTAACATACCCCAATACCTACTAACAGGTCATAGTCTTAATGGCTCCAGGCGGTATAAAGCACTCTTGAGGGACTCTTGAGCGGTATTAACATAAAAAATATGTATGTATAATGGCTCCAGGCGGTTTGAAGCAGTTGGGACTCTTGAGCGGTATTAACATATGTATGTATAATTCTATAACGAATTTAATTATTTTGAATTGAAATTTGGTGATTTTTTAAACAATTCTGGGGTTTATAAATTAATATGTAACGATTGTAACTTTTTTTAATATAGGGAAGACTTCTAGAAATTTTAATATTGGAGTTAAGGAACATCTAAGGTGCTTGAATAATAATAATTTTTCTGAATTTGCCAAACACATTTTAGAAACAAATCATTCTTTTGATATAATAATAAAGGGTTAAAAATTTTACACACAAACACAACAGATTTACAATTAGCAAAATTAGAAATTTTAGAAATGAGAAAAAGTATTAATAGTAAATTAAATATTATTAATAATAATACATTTTTCTGGTTTAAACAACCTGATTATCTTTTGTTAATTTTTTTGAATTATTTTAATACATAATATAATGTTAACATATTCTAAAATAATTTTGATATTTCATTTTATATAATTGTTTCTATGATGTTTTTAAGTAATTAATCGCCTCTCTCTGTAATATTTTTGTCTATGATTCTTTTTTGTCTATACTTGTTTATTTATTTTGTTATTTTTATTCATGTTATTATCCTGACGAAGAAACCATCGGTTTTGAAACATGTAGATATTATATTATTTCATTTGAAGAAAAATCTATACCTAATCGATTGTATTTTAAAAATTATCTCAGCAAAAAAAAATATAAAATTCAGTCGATTTTTCAAAGATTAATAAAAAATAAATAATAATATTATTACGTAGTAATTGAGGTACCTGCGACATATAAGATACTTGCCATATTGTGGTACCTACTGCATGCCGTGGAAAATATGAACACAGTTTTGAGAGTCTCTAGGAAGACATTGTGTTTTTACTTACTGCGTCAGAGTAGTAACTACTTGGCAGAAGCTGATGACGGCATAATTTTAATTGAAACGAAAACATCGCGCTTTGCATAATCAATGTAATCATCTTATTGGAATAACGCCGTTCTTCCACGTAGCTATTCACAAGCGACGCTACCGCTACCTGTCAAACCAATTTGCTAGTGTAGCACCTAGCGGCGTTTTCAAACACTAATAGTAGTATGGAAAACACAGACGAGCGGCGATAGCGTCGCTTGAAGGTAGCTCCATGGAAGAACGGCGAAAAGCGAACAAATTTAACCCAGTCATTCATTCACTATCAGACGTAAATAAACAATTAGCACAATAAACAATTTGGGAAGCGGGAATGGTTACCGCCGCCCCATTGGATAACCAACACCTCCGCCATAGGCCACCAAGTGTTTCGCTACGTTTAGTGACTTAGCAGAGTAGCCCGGGTTCATGGGGTAAGGTTTGTCTAGGTCTTGGCGGCGGATGATCTAGATACACTCAACCTCAGATTCCTACCCAACCCTCATACATTTTTCCTTCCCAGAACTTCCTCTCCTTCATTTCCTTAAAAATACCCTACACACAGCATCCCCAAAGGTGACATAGGCCCTGAGGGAAATTATTTTCCTCGGGGCCTCCTGTGTGGACCTAATGTAAAAAAAAAAAAAAACCAACACCTCCGCCATAGGCCACCAAGTGTTTCGCTACGTTTGGTGACTTAGCAGGGTAATCCGGGTTCATGGGGTGAGGTTTGTCTAGATTTGTAGGTGGATGATCTGAACACACTGAACTAGATTCCTACCCGACCCTCATACCTTTTTCCTTCCCAGAACTTCCTCTCTTTCCTTTCCTTAAAAATACCCTCCACACAGCATCCCTAAGATAACATAGGCCCTGAGGGATTTTTTTTTTCTCAGGCCCTTCGTGTGGGGCTAATGAAAAAAGGAAAAAAAAGAAATATGCCAACATTTTTAATTGTACAAGTCCTTCAGCATTTCGGATATATAATATCATAAACGCATTCGATAATTTGGCAGGCGGGTATGGGTACCGCAGCTCTGGGAACCATTTACTGGATAACCAACACCTCCGACATAGGTCACCCTAAATGGTTCCCTACGTTTGTTGACTAGAGATGCCCGGGTTCAGGGGGTGAGATTCGTCCGAGCTTTGGAGGCGGATGTGTCTGCCCACTAACTATGTGACACGTCGGATCGGGAGAGACTGGTCGAGGGAGACATTTTAACCTCTCCAGCAGGACTCTCTCGAAATATCACCACAAATCGCAATGGGAGGAATGGATTCGTACGTCCATCACTCCCGAACGCACTTTCTCCCAGATTCCTACCTACACACGTTTTTCCTGCCCAGAACTTCATCTCCTTGCTTTCCCAATAGATATTTTCCACACAGCATCCCCAAAGATGACATAGGCCTTGAGGGGAATTATTATTCTGAAAGCCTCCTTTGTGGAACTAATATATAAAAAAAAAATTTAATTGGTGAAAATCTATATTTTTCTGTTTTTGTTACTGGTTTTTATATATTATATAAATCTTAACTTTAATTAAATAAGCGGTTTATAATAATAAAAACATCATGCGGGAGTTATATTAATACTTTTATGATAAGTATATTTAGTTTCAATTGATTTAATAAATTATGATATCTTAATAAAAATATTTAGCTGTTTAATGCAGCGCCGTTTTTGTGAAAAATCACCTCAAGGGCGCTGGGCTCACATTCCACTAAAAAAATCAAACCATCAAAGCTTAATAATATTATGTTAAGATTTACAGAAACAATTGAAAGAATCAAACAGATTTTCTGAGTAACTCTTCAAATTTAACAAAAATAAAATGTTAGTATCCAATAAATATGTCACCTAAATCTATCTCTTATGCCTTGTTCTGACCTGACAAGTAGTAAGTCGAGTGGCGAGTAACTCCCTACTTGACTCACCAAAAAGTGTTCGCACTGCTGTCAATTAGAGTTCATTAGTAAGCGACGCGTCGCGACATGACGAGCTGCAACGCAATAAAGTAAATATGCCAATTAAGCTGATTGTAATGGTTATTTTAAAAGAAATGGAAGAATAAATTAGTGAGATGAAAATAAATAAACTATGGTCACGAAAATAGATTAAGAGCCGCAAAAATAAAGAATTTTAGAGTAGCATTTTCGCTCTAACGGGACGACATATTGCTTGCGTGTGCATCTACGAATGAACTGCGCATATCAGTGCGTGGAGAGGGACTCTACTCGCCGAAAAAATAGAACCAAATGGATTCAATCTACTAAAGAGCTGACTAGCCTATTCTACTAAAATTGTGGTGTTCAGACACGTTTAGTTACTAATATATTAGCTACTCGACTAAAATACTCTCCCAGTCAGAACAAGGCATTAAGGAGGGACGTATCACATTTAAGAAGATAAATGTTCCAATCAAATCCTTGTACTATTGTATGGCTCATTATAAAATTTTACTTACGCTTTACCAAGCACGTCTATTAAAGAAAATATTACATATCAATATTAAAATACATATCAGAATTAAATAATAGCATTTCCAAAAAACATGTGTTCCCAATTATGTAATCTGCGTGCAAACTATAACCAAATTTCTCTAAATAAACAGTGTTAATGTGTGAGCTCCTAGGTAAGTATGGTACTGTATAGTTTCTCCCTATTCAGAATATAAATAAAACAAAATGTTGTAGATTTTAACGCAGCACCTCGTTCATTGGTCAAATGCATTGTACATATAGTTTTGTATTAGTGATAGTTGAACCGGTGGATGCAATCTGTTAGACATAAGTTGTTATGTTATAATAGTTTGTCTAGTCTGTAGTTAGAAGTAAGACATATATAAAGTGTAGAAGTATATTAGAAATTTGTACAGCGAACTTGGGATGATTTTTCACAAAAAACGGCACTATTCAAATCATCCAAATATTATTATTATGTTACAGGTTTTATAAATTCCACAAAATCATTGCTCTTAAATCAGTTCAGGAAGATTGTCAGTTGTTTTAAAAACCGTTGATAATAATTCAAACAATGCAATTATTAACTACACTGACATTCGAATAATCTCTTCACCGAGAGCAATTAATTCGACTCTCGCGAGATGTCTACCTCGTGCAGGTAGCACAGGTAACAGATACCTGGCTGTCCATTAGATGAAATGATCCTCGGCAATGGCAGTAGAGACAACCAGGCTCGGAATAAACTATTATTATCGGCGCATGTCGCAGCATCCTCGCGATTTCTCAGACCTCAAATCACTTATTTATTCCCGACGTATACGACACGCGGCCATCAAACCCGAGTCCGAGACAATACAGGGGTAAAAACTCCGCGATTCGACGCGTTTGGAACAAGGGGTGGACACACTGGGTCCGCGAACCGAACGATCAATTAACAGCAAGAAAGTGACAACATATATCGAAGAAGGATAAAAATTAAACAATACCGCTCACATGCCACACATCAAATTATTCAAGAGATATGAAAAAGATATCGGGAATTTATATTTCAGATTCCTCCATATGTCATATTCATTGTTTGGTTTTTGTACATAAAAATATTTGAACCATTAAATAAAAATGCTACTGAGTAATATTTATATAACTATGTTCAATAAAAATTAAAAAATTCCAAAGCAGGAAAGATAAATCAAATAATAATTGAGATAGCATTTTTTACACAATGCCGTGAGCTGCACCAAATTATAAAGGTATGCGTGATATCCGAAAATCTTTTAAATATCATTGATATGAGAATTTCAAAGAGGTGTTGCGTATTTGTCAAGGACAAAATTTGGACACAGAAATTGATCAAATAACATTTTGTAGAAAGAACAATGGAAAACGAGAAAGCTGCTCGTACAATAATGGTAGGCACAATTTGTTCATATTACACGTTTCAGTTGATTGCCTTTTGGAAAATTGGAAACCATGCAACTCCAAAGAGAGAAAATTCTAATCAAAATGCGAGTTTTCTCACATAGAGCCCAATATTTCGTTGCAAAAGCTGACAATTTTTTTAATATATAAACGACTTTTAAAAAAATGCGTAGATTTTTTAATAGATATTTAACAAATCCATGCAGTCAGAAAGGACAGTGAAATTATTACGAAGAATAGAAACTAAACCTAAAAAATAACTTCTTGATGACGTTAATTTTATAAAGAAAATATAAAGGCACCACGCACTGAAATTAAACAATTCGAAAAATACAGAATACGTACAGCAATATTTAAAAATTTAATTCGAAGGATTTTTCAATTGTGCGAAATAAATAATTACTACACCTATTGTCTGATGGCTCTCTTAGATTAGCTACATAAAAAACTATTTGTAAATTTCAAAAAGGTCCCGGACTCCCAGAGGACATGATCGCTGCCGTGGCCACACAGCTCGACCAGAATAAGGTAAAGAAAAACGAGACGGATTTCTGGAATTTTGAGTATTTTTCGACTGAATTGTTAAACTTCAAATCAAAACGTTCGCGAAGATAATAAACGGTGATAAGGTTAGCCCCCAAAGACGAACAAAAGATTGGACCACCGATACGATCTAAGTTATACAGAAAAGATTTTAAATACACAAGGAGAATCTGAGCGCCCACAGTGCTGAGGAATATATTTAAGATTGTTAGGCATTTTATATTGCCGGAGATCTTTAATCTGTCTGTTAGGATCAAATTATATTCAGAGGTGGCGTGATTGTCATACTTTCAGCGTGTCTTGACTGGAGAATTCTGGTCGTACAAAAGTTAACATTTCGGGTATTTTGACATCAATCAAACTCATTGAATTTCAAATGAGAACTTATTCATTTATTTGTGTGAGCTAAAATGGGGATTTTAGGAGCAAATAATTTGCCCATACAAACAATAAGAATGAGTAACAAAGTAGAATTTTTTTTTATTAATATTTTATGTTGATAAGATAATATGATATTATAGCCATCATGTATCTACATTTCGTGCAGATATATTAGCTACCTATGTTATATATATTTATTTATTCATTTTCAACGCCCTTACGGGCTTTTACATAGTAAGTGTATGATATGGTATATACAGAGACACAATGTTTGGATAAAAAAAAGATCAACTTAAAATATATATTTTTTTAGCTGAATAATATGTGCTATATAAAAAGAAAGGAAAGGAACAAGTTTTTACATTTTACATAGATAAAAAAAAATACAAAAAATATATCCGACATCCTTATGTGATGCTCCAATTTTAAAAAGATATGCTACATAAGAATATCATTCAGGTATCTCTTAAAGAATGATAAACTTATATTAAATATGTCGATATCTGAGGTGAATTTGTTTGCAAGTGTGTGAAAGCGATGAATTGGTGCGTGTGTTTGGTAGTTGGTCCCAGAATTATTGTTATAGAATAGTGTATTTTGCCTAGTTGCTCGATTAGGTACCTTGAAGTCGATGAGAGGCAGGAGTTCACAACAGTCAAATTTCGATATACGAGTATGTATTACCGATTGCATGTAATCGGTAGGTAAAAGGGAGTTTCTAAAGGACACTGTCCTGATTCAGATTGGTACTTGTTACCTCACATTATTAAAAGTGTAAATTTCTCTGTCTTTGAAGACTAATAAAAAGCCAAGATGAAAATATTTTAAAATAACAAATAATCTATCATTGAAGAAGAAGAGAATACTAATAGTAAACGATACATGAAACAGAACAAGATTTATAAAATAAAAAGGTAAAAGAACTAGGTACTGGTACCCACGATCTCTTTTGTCTTACCGGGACCCAATGTCTTAACCAACTCGGCCATTATTAAAATATTTTAAAAAAATTGAGGATAACGCAGTTATTTTAAATTTGAAATATGAGATCGACAAAAATGACAAAAAAATAGGACCCAATGCCAATGAACATGAAAAAAACTGTGAAAAACTGAAACCACTGTGCCCCAGTAAGACAAGAGATTATGGGTTCTAGTCGCAGTTTCGATAGTTACCTTTTTTATTTTTCCATGTCTTGTTCTATTTCATGTTTCGTTTATATTTTTATTAATATTATCTTCTTCAATTTTATCCACTGGAGTGATTTTGGTCCAAATTTCGACCGCTTTTATTTTTCTGCGATTGATATCGGTCCAAAATTGGACCACATTTAACGAACCTACAAATATGAGCTAAAAGGGTGAAATTTAGGTGGATTCATTAGATTTAAACAGTTTATATGATTCCATATTAATATTTTGAGGAATGATATTAATTAATTACATCGAATGGCCAAATCAAAAACTGAACCCCAATCACTCGAGTGGATGTATTATATTAATGAGTATAACCTTCAAAAGTTAAAAACTAGTTATTCCAATAAAGATTGAATTTCATAAATAATCTTGAGGTAATTATCGTTTTGTACGTTTTTTTAGATAACAAAAAATAAAATGAAGCGTGAATACTTCAGACTTAATTACGTACAGCAAAAGACATATAAAATAAGGCGAAAATATTTGTCGTGCGGATATGCAACAATGCTGTTTCATCGTATTATTATAATTATTAATTTGATCACGAAAATATGTCGTATAAGAACTTTATACCGAACAACGATAATCATAAAATATTAAGTGAATCTTCATACGAGTGTTATGTTCAATTAAAATAGAACGTGTCCATGTTACAAAATGCCTGCTGGGATTCTGCTAAGGGAAAACCGAGCAATAAAAGTTGGCTAAGATGATATTCAACCACGCCGCACGTAAGTACGAGTATTTCAGTTGAGTTAGCTTTTTCAAAGGTTTCGAAACTTTCCGTCATGTCGATAATGCGAGGCCTGTACGCTTGTCAACATATAATATATGAATAGTTGCGGACAAAAAGGGGAATGCCTAAGTCCAATATGGTATGGACTTCGGCCAACACAGCTGATGCTGAAACAGGGGAAAAACAACGATCCGTGGATATTTCACCGCTTCCCGCTGAAGTCATGATGCTGCGAGCAAGCAACCAACCAACATATCGGATGAGCAAGCAGAGATGAGAAGGACAATAAAAAAGCCAACAGTATCCAGTATCGTATAAACGCGAGTAAATTACAACCTAGTGTAACCCTGATATCTCGGGAATTGTGGCATTCTTCGAGATCTTTCGCAATTAACATTTTTAAGGATTGTATCAGTCTTCGAGCGTTACGCATTGTATCGTCAGGAAAATCTATAATTAAAAGAATAAGCGTTTCTTGTTTGGTTCTCGGTATCTCTTCGATGGCAAACTTTTTATTCGGCAAATAATACACACTTTATTTAGAAATATATTTATATCACGTAGTTTAAGAACCAAATCGGGTAACGTCGTTCACGTTGAACACGTTTCAACAAATTAATTAATTGAAGTAACGGTTTCAAATAGCAGAAAATCACATATTTATAGTAAGAGTATACTTATAATAATAATATAGATATTCGGAAAGATGATTGGACGTGAACTTTATTAGAGATGTAAATAAAGTGTGAAGTAGGATTAAACACTTCACTGTGTAATGAAATGAATTGAATAAAACAGTTTAGCACATTGGTAAAGTCCTCTTACCCAAATTATTATTTATTTATTTTTTCATGTTCTCCATAAAACAGTTATACACCAATATATCATGGAGAAGATTATAAATTACAAAGTACACAAGGGCAGATTTACTACTTATTGAATATATTATTATTATAAGACGTTCCAAAAACCTCCCGTCTGCGCACTTGCTGTCATAGCACCCATCTCTCTTCCATACATCACAATATAAATAAAAACCATTTAGGAAACACGAAAAGCAATGAGATACTTTTACAATTGCCCTAATTAACGGAAGGAAATGGTAGGCCGAATTAAGCGCAGCACTTATGCACCGGTATATCCCCCATAAATCGCCCATACATCTCATATAGGAAATAATGTGATGTAGATTATAGGGATAAACAGAGGTTTTCAGAAGTGAGTGGCTCAAGTTACTAGGTATGTAAAGGATTGAGAGCAGGTGTTCAGATGAAAATTGGTAAATATGGTTAATCGAGGGTTGGTTGGTTGGGGATAGCGTAGTGTATAGTGTCCGCATTGCAAAGGGACGCCGTCGCTTCTCGTGCCGGGCACAAATACTATACGCTACAACCGGGCCGGGCTGGCTGGTTATGTGTCCACTATTACTACTGCGCTTACTACCGCCGGCGTGCGTACAGCCCCTACATGGGCACGGGGCCTGGACGGGATTCCTCGCGGGGACACGTCCTCGGGGGCACGGGGCAAGGGGGCCCGAGGGACGGGGGAGGGACCTGCCACTGACAGCAGATTTCTGCGATTGTCAGGAAAACATTCGGTAAAGGGTCTTGATGTGGAAAAGAAGCTACGCGTGGCAAAATGGATTCCATAGATTTCTCAGATTGCAATTTAGAGACGAAAGTACATGGAAGAGGTGAGATGTCCTAGGAGGATTGTTGGAAAGTGTATATCCTCAAATAGTCAACTAGCCAACTACTGCTTGCTACAAACACGACCCAAGATAGAGTAGCAAGTATGGAAAAATAATAAAATGTAATAAAAAAGAATACACCATGTAAAACACCAATGTACATTGCAAGTTTTGAATGAGAATAAAATAGATGTCAAGTTGTCAGGAAAACATTCAGAAAAGGGACTTGATGTAAAAAAGAAGCAACGCATGGCAAAATGGATTCCATAGATTGCTGAGCTTGCAATTTAGAGACAAATGGTGGATATGCGGAAGAGGTGAGACATCTTAGGAGAATTGTTATAAAGTGTATACACTTCATGTATATGCATCTAGTCAACCAGTTGTCAGAACTTTAGGTAAAGAGCCTTGGTGTATAAAAAAAGTTGGGTGTCAAAATAAATTCCGTAGATTGGTCGGGTTTGCATATATAAGGCCCACGGGAGATGTGCGGAAGAGGTGTGATATCTTAGGAGGATTGATAGAAAGATGAATAACCTCACATAGGTAAGTATACACATAAATAGGCAGATTACAAGTAGTAGTCACCTAGATGTCAGGAAAACATTCGTTAAGGATGTTGACACGGAAAAAAAACTATGCATGTCAACATGGATTCCATAAATTGTTAAGAATACAATTTGGAAAAAAAGGCCGATGGAAGATGTGCCGAAGAGGTAAGATGTCTTGGATGATTGATAGAAAGTGTATTTAATCTCCCATAGGTCATAAATAGGCAGATTATAAGTAGTACTTACCTAGTTGTCAGAGAAACATACGTGAAGGATCTTGACATGGAAAAAACTACGCGTGTCAAAATGGAATGCTCAGATAGCAATATGGAGAATAAATAGGCATATGGAACATGTGCGGAAGAGGACAGACTAAGAAATGTTAGAAAGTTTACATCACCTGACGTATATTGTAGATATCCAGATTATCTGTAGTCTTTATTATCACCGGCAATGAGCCGATATAAGTGTAATGTGTCCGAAGTAAGAAAAATTTTACTTTAATTCCGATGAAAATGATAAATTATCTTTCAAATCGGCATAGTTAGATCACACTTATTAGGATTTTCAGTGATCACAAGTTACTGCTCTCTATTCTTCTCATTGCCCCTTGAAATAGGTACAAAGTATTTATTGGGCGTTTTATATTCGAGTGATATTACATTAATATTCTGTCAGTGTCGGTGGCAGATTTAAACAAAAAATTGAATTCTTATGAACCAATTACCAGGACAAAAGATTCTGGCAAGGCAGTATATTGTTATAAGGTCGTTTTTATTATTAAACCTCGACGAGCTTTTAAGGCTGTCAACAGAACAGAAAACTTTATTATATTAAGGCAATGTGTTAAAGCTGTACAACTGCACGTCAACATCAAAAATATTTCCAAAATCCATAAATCATCAACAAATAAGAAAAATTCACTTTATCGAACAGTGTTGCACGGAGAAAAATGTTATTCTAAAATACGATAATTTTATTCGTAAAAACGGTTAAAAACGGGACTGAAGTTCTTACGAACAAATTAACAGGGTTTCATGTTTATTGGCGGGAACATGTAAGGATAATTTGTTGATATACGTGATTTCGTACGTATACCAACAAATTATTCTTACATTTTCCCGCCAATAAACATTGAAACACTTTTAATTTGTTCGTAAGAAATTCAGTCCCGTTTTTAACCGTTTTTACAAATAAAATGATCGTATTTTGTTTATTTGTTATTAACATGAAAAATGATAGAATAAGCACTGTTGAGAGCGTAGGCGTTAATATTCCACTTAAAAATGTTCACAGCATGCACAGTCTAAAAATTGTCTTTCACTACGGAGTAACAATGATTATAAATAACAAAAATTAGAAATAACAGAATATAAAGATAAGTATAGGGTTTAAAAGTATAAGTAAGATAAACCATAAAATTTAAGGAAATATAATAATATATTTAATATAACATTTTTGTCCGTGTGTGTAAAATTGGTACATCGACATTAAAATTATGAATTATTTCTATGAGAGTTGAAAACCGTTACAAACGTGAAAATAACTTAAAATGTCCATATATATATTATATGCATACAATCAATCTCAAGAGTTATTTTAACGGCCTCCGTAGTCGAGGCGTAAGGCCCTCGCCTAGGATCCGGAGGTCGCGGGTTCGAGTACCGGCGCGCGTGACCAAATAAAATTTATTTGATTGTTTAGTGTTTTCACATTTTAATCATTTAAAATAATATAAGATATATTTGCGGCACGTTCTAGACTAGAAGATACTCTCAGTATCGCCCTGGTGACAAGCATTCAGAATTGAAACGTTGCTTGAAATGGCTTTAGTCGTGTTTGGTGACTACATCTGATTAGCCAGGTACTTCCCAAATTTCCTCTTGCCTATCTCCTTCCCTTCCCCGGTTACATTACGCTTCACAACAGACCTTAAGAGGCTAGACTTTAAACCACACGCGGAACACCCGCGTCTGTCATTCTGTCCCGCTCACAATAAGCTCACGCACACTTACAATACATGCGAATGCGAAATGTGCGAATGAGACAACGCTCAAATTTACCTACAGAAATCGCTCGAAAAGGGGTTTATGGAGAATACACTTTTCTACACCGAAACTTTCACGAAATTGAAATTTAAAAAAAATAATTTTTTTTAGAAAGAAGAAACTACGTCGGTAGCTTTTTATAATTTTATAATTCTTTATGAGAGTTGAGTTAGCAGCACTTTTTCCTTAAATAATATTTTTTGATAAATCGTACATGTTTGAGAGTGAATGTTTACGTTAATACGAAACGCATCGAAAATTCGAAAACATACCGACATAGTTTTTACTCTTTAGAAGGCAGTATAAAAAAATATATTTATTTCGTGCAATTTTCGATGTAGAAAAGTGTTTTTTCCCGGGCGTCCTTTTTGTATGGTCCGAAAAGCGAAGTCTATCATCTTAATTGGGGGTGCCATCAGTGGCGGCTCGTAGCTTTTGGGTGTGCTAGAATTCTAATAATAAAAAATGGCATTACTGATGTTGTAAAAATCGATTTTATTTTTCGATAATCGGTTTTTATGAAGATTTTCAGGAAATTTCAGTTTGGCCATGTGCGCAAACGGATTTCCTGAAAATCTAATAAACTAAACTAAAAAAACCGAAATTATTTAAAATCATTTTTTTTCGGCTCAACAACACCAACAATGTCATTTTTTTTTAAATATTAGCACTCTACCACTCCAAAATTCACGAGCCGCCACTGGGTGCCTAGTCTAGGTATCTAGAATGATCGACCGACAATTGATTTATCAAGCACGATTGCAGATCGCTAACGTATAAACAATTGTTCAAGTCGAATAAATCAAGAACAGTTAGTCGAATACTGTTTTTTTGTTCGTTGGCGATCTGAATTTATGCTCGGGAGCGATGACAAGTTATCGACATTATCGATAAAACCTTTATCAATCGACCGTGCTAGATACTCTGGCTTTAGGCGGTTGGGAGCAGCGGGACTCGTGTATTCACATTTAAAAAAAACTAGATATATTATAAAACCCAGTAAATTTAAATATGCAAGTTTCCCCATTAAGTAGTTTGGTGGTCCACCCTCTCTGTCTACCCCTGCGGGAAAACAGCGTGATGGTTAGTTGTTAGAGTTTACTCTTATATCCAATATTTTAAATTCCTATTTTTGTCTTAAAGACCGATGTTCCATCCCCTAAAAATCACAAATTACACGGAGAAAAATGAACTGTTAAAAACGGGACTGAAGTTCCCACGAACAAACCAACAGTGATTCAATGTTTATTGGCGGTAAAATACGTATACCAACAAATTATTCTTAATGTTCCCGCCAATAAACATTGAAACCCTGCTAATTTGTTCGCAAGAACTTCAGTCCCGTTTTTAACCATTCTACGAATAAAATGATCGTATTTTCTATTAAAATGTTCGTTTTTTCAAATAACATTATTTTCCGTGTAGATATGACATATACACTGTACATACACTATAAGCATAAGTCATGAATTTTTTGTAATTCGGAACCACTGAAGCTTCACCTGACTCACTTGACATTCACTGATTTGTTGATATATTGAGACTACCAATGTTTCACCAATGTTTCAACCCTAAAATTTCAGACCCTGAATATATACAGGGTCTTAAGGTATGTACTTGACTTACTTTAACCAGTGATTCCTGACTTTATTTAGAGTAAAAAAATGTTAATCAAATTTTGTTCTACGGTGACTCTATCTTATTTCCAACTAAAAACGTTAACAATCTCAAGGTATTGGACTGTTATGGCGTTTACTCGGTTGAGTGACCAGTGACGTCGTGTGGATTAAAAAATTGATTTTGAAGAAAAAAAAAATTTACTCCAAATATTTTCATGAATAGCTGGTTAATAAAGTAAGGCAAATACTTCCATTAGCATTCTGCCTATTTTAGATAATCTTAAACGAATTTAACCGTATTTTTTTCAAACCGTTGTTTTTTTTATTTTAAAGCTTGTATACATCTAAATAAAGATTCAAAACAAAGAAACAAATATATGTTGATTAAACGAAAACAAATAACTTTGTGTAAACTACCTATATAATAACAATTATCGACCTGTTTCGAAGCCAAAGGTTTCTTCGTCAGGAAAATAAGAACAATCTAATCTAGGGTAATAATGTTCTTATTATCCTGACGAGGAAAACCTTTGGCTTCGAAACATTTCGATAATTCGCTTGCTGAGGGTTGGTTTGTACTACGTCCATTTATGGTTTTTTAAACTGTGAATGCAGTAATATTAATCATATTTTTATCTACTATATCCAAACACAAAAAAAAAATTCAGCGGGAACTAACATTTTGAACATCACTTTTTGTTCTATCTCCATATTAATTACAAAAAAATGAGGGTTGGAGTGTACTCTGTCCATTAGTCACTACTAATATTTTTTTCCTATTATTTTTAATAATTTTTTACTATTATTTATTAACACCTTAATAAATAATAGTAAAAAAATTACTAATGTTTGATTACTTTATAAATTTTATTTATTCACACGACAATGCTTAATTTTCTAATTTCTAATGAAGAATTTTTAATATTTTTTTATTTTATTATTATTTATTAAAACCTTATGTATGTGAACGTTAAATTATTATGGTTTGATGCGCCATAAGTTGAAATTACTGTTGATTTGGTCTATCTCTACCCAGAGTATGGATATAGTATAAACCAACATTAATTATGGTCACGGTACAAACCAACATTAATTTTTTGCTATTTTGTTTAAAAAAGTGTCCATTTACGTTCTTGATTATGCTTTTATTTAAATATAAATTCAACCAATGATGTTGTTCTTTTACTTATAGGTAGATTAACGCTTGTATTTTATTTTATTGTTTATAACCATTCGTTTGAAGTAAAGGAAACAAAAATATAATTTTTTTAAACTTCAAACCTCGTTTTCTCAACACGAGTTTTTGTGGACACCGTACAAACCAACCCTGAGCAAGCGAATTGTTATTATATAAGTGGTGTACACAAAGTTATTTGTTTTCATTTAATTAAAAGTGAATTTGCGAAGATTGAAGAAGTAAATACATGTTGACACAAAAACAGTTATTATATAGGCAATAAACTCTGATAGCAACTACTTTTTCGTCCAAAGAACCGCCACCACTGAAAAGTTACAAAGCCTCATAATTAACCGTGGAGACATTGCCAGAACCGAAAATGTTACAAGTTACATTCTCACTTTTGACAAATTCGAATATCTATCCATTTTCTAAACAACTAAACAAGGCATAATTCCTTCTGCCTACATAAACCTATTTCTGAACAACACATCGCGAGCTTCTACGCACATGAGCAATGCGCAAATATAATCCAAAGATAGATATCCAGTTAAATTGACATACCACATAACACATAAGGTGTTCATATTATAAAGTGATACCTACCGTATTCTTATCAGGTAAACAAAACACAATTCGTACAGCAGCTTTAAATGGTTACCAGATTAAGAACTTCTTCATAGACATCGAACAAAACGTCGCGTACATCAAATTCAACTGTAAAGATCCAGCTAAAGTGATCTAATGTTTTCGTATCGAATTCGAATGCAGTATGTAGATTTTGACATGCCAGGTCCTTGTCCGCATCCCTGAGGTACGCCAGATTCAGAAGTCTTACGTTTTCACCCTTCCCGACACCATGTGGTGGTTGGTTGGTTGCTAGGTCTCCCTGTGGTAGTGTGCCGTCTCCCCGCCGCGGCACCGGTTTAGCGGCGAGTCACCTCATTATGCGTGACATGTCCTCGGCCGCACAAAGTAACGCGGTCCCTGAGCGGCGGGTTTTTATTGTCCTGGCCCCACAATGCCCAGCGCGAATAATGATGGAACTACAAGGGTCATCGATACTGCAGCCCTTTATTTATATAGCAGACCGATTGGAGGAATTTAGATTTGCAAATGGCCACAGAAGCTGGAAAACAGAAGGTATATAGCACACAAGTTGCCATAAATAAGCCTACTTAATTCAAAGGCAATATTTTGTAAAAAAAAGCTATGATCTTAGAAGATTTATAGTAGTCGACATTCATCAATACTGCAATCCATTATTTTATATAGGAGACCGAAGGGGGAATTTACAAATGATTTGCAAATGGCCACAGAAACTAGAAGACATGCGGCATATAGCACAAATAAGTGAGCAAACTTATTCTGAAAGCATATTCTGTGAAAAAATCTATGATCTTAGAAGATATGAGTCGACAGTTATCAATACAGAAAGCCATTATTTCATAAAGGAGATCGATAGAAGGAATTTAGATTTGTAAATGGCCACAGACACTGGAAGACAGTGGGTATATAACACACAGGTTGCCACTAGTAAATAAATAAATAAGTGAGCCTACTTATTCTAAAAACATTTTTCTGGAAAAATCTATGATATTAGAAGATATGAGTCGACAGTTATCAATACAGAAAGCCATTATTTCATAAAGGAGATCGATATAAGGAATTTAGATTTGTAAATGGCCACAGACACTGGAAGACAGTGGGTATATAACACACAAGTTGCCACAAGTAAATAAATAAATAAGTGAGCCTACTTATTCTAACAGCATTATTCTGGAAAAAATCTATGATCTACCAGACTCAAAACTACTGACATCGATTCTGCAAGCCTATATTTATGTATGAGACCGAATGGAGGGAGTTAGATTGATTTGCAAGTGGCCACTATAACTGGATGATATAAAGTAAATAGAGAACGGCTTATGATACTTGAGTTTTATTAGATCCGCTCAAAACATATAATAACTTAGATTTACAAAGGTTAAAAGACTGGAATCGGTACTTTGGCATTTATTTATAGGTACGAGACCAATTGGAGTAATATAATGTGCAAGTGGCCACGAAGACTGGTCGTCAAGAGTAAATTACGCACAAGTTACTATAATTATTGAGTCTTTCTTAGTCTGGAAGAAATTACAAGTGCGAAAGTAAAGACTACAGACTATGTAGATGGTCGTTTTAAAATACAAAAAGAATTACTGTGGTCGATTGCCGCAGTCCTTTCTTTATATCCAAAATTGACGCAGTATTAGTTAGATATTCTTGGCGACAACGGTTCAATCCCTCTGCTAGCTAAGACGTTCATCGTGCACATTGCACGAATAACATTTTCCGTTTATTTGTCAATTTTTTTCGTATTTCGGGAATGCTTTTTCTTTCTTTTAAAATTCAGGAACGAAGAAAGACATTTCTCATTGAAATATAAGCTAGGTATCGGGCTCTTTCGGGTTTTAGACATTGTAGAAGGGCGGATTAGAAGATTAAATAAGAAGCGTATTAAATGCCTTTAATTCGAGGTTTTTAAGGCAATTTTAAAAGTTCCTTGAGATCAATTATTCGATATTTATATTACATTCTATTATTAATCTAAGTGGCTGGACGTAGCGTAATATGTTTTAACTCAACCGTTTGGCAATTCCTTTGTATTTAAAATTGTTTGTACGCTCCGTTTCTGATTCAAGATAGTGGCTTTTTCTCTCGACAGAATATTGATTTTTCTAAGGATCTCAAAAACCGCCTCGTATCGATTGACATTTGTAACTCAATTTCGTCATTTTTGGAGAGTGGCATTTTTGATTTTATACCCCACAATTTTTCTTTGGATTCACTATGTCAAAAAATTGTATACATAATTCCATATTTGAAATTTTAAAAAAATGTTACATAAAATACACGGTTTATAATTAAGTAGGTCTGTATTTAAGTACGTACTTACTTAAAAGGGAAAGCGTAGATAATTTTAAGAAACATACCGAAAAATACCTGACATAATTTTTTTGATAAGCAAAGATAACCCAGTAATTTTATTCGCGGTATTGCTCGTCATGAAGTGAATCGACCGCAAACTTCATCACAATGCATCAAAGAAAATAAATATGACACATATTTTACCTTAGTCACGACTGTACGTGATAATATTCAAAATCAAAGAATACCAATGCGTAATAAAATAATAATTGCCATCGGGACAATTCTAAATTTAATTACTAATCTAATCAAAGCAGCACGTGAGAAATATAAAGAATACAAATGTGACATTATTTGCAATAAGTTTTTACACATTGGTCATCACAGGAAGCAACATTATTGAAGACTTAGTATGCTCAAAAAATGAGTCAAAACGCCTTCACTAATTGTTCTATTATTACCCTTTTTGTGATGTTAAAATCAATGACTTGCTACCATCGCCCTCTGTGGAATAAAATATATATAGCTCTGGTTCGGCACTTAGCTCAAACCCCCCTATTGTCGTTTTTAAGAACTGATCATCATATGGTCGAACAGATTTCTAATCTAGAATCCCATTTATGATATGACAGCTGAATATTTCTTTGCAATAGTGAGAGCTTTTACAATCATTATAAATACAATCGGATTCTTTAATACTGCCTCTTTTCCTAAACAGCCAGCGAACTAAGCAGTATCATGGAGAGGCATGTGACCGAGCCGTGTAGGTTATTATCAAAGTAGCTTTAAAAAATGGAAAGTCGTTTAAAATGGAATTTATAAAATAAATTCGAATACATTTTTTGTTTTATAGTGTTTCATACTGTGAGACCTTATAAATTAAACCAAATGTTTTATCAGGAATAAACAAGAAACGATTCTCACTTACCAAGCTGTTCCCAATATCCGATGTTACGATATATCTGGTGTGCTAGCACGGTCGCGCGATATGAAGTTACCGACCGATTGTCGGTAACTTCTCATCGTTCCCTAGGACAACTGCAGATCTCAAACGTATAAACGACAGTTGATATCGAATATATCAAGGACACTTAGTAATTGTGAACTGTCACCTACTCGTTTGCGATCTGCAGTTGTCATAGGGAACGATGAGAAGTTACCGATAGATATCCTATCGATCGTTATAGAGCAAGCGTGCTAGGGCCTCTGGTAGGTGTTCACTTACCTGAAACAATAAAGAAGACATTGGTTAAAACGCAGAAATAATACAGTTATATTTTTACAAATAATGAAGGAAGAATGAATGTGTTTAAAATGAAATGATATGCTTGCTGTAAAAATTATGAAATTTATAAAATGAATTACCTTGAATATATTAATTTATATTCTAACTCAATAAATAATAAAAATAAAATAAAATATTGAAAGCTGAATGAAAAATTTAAAGCGCGAATAAATTACATAATAAAAGATGTTCTGCAGTCATGAACTCAAACTTGGATTACGAATGCGAATGATCAAATGCTACGTGTTTTCAGTATTATTTTATGGAATGGGAGCATGGACATTTACTGAAGAACTGATAAGTCGACTTGAGGCATTCGAGATGTAAATCTACAGAATAATACTCAAAATAAGCTGGATGAACAGAGTTACGAATGAAGATGTTATGGTTGGGATAAATAAAGAAAAATAAGTTATTAAAACAATAAAAATCTGAAAACTTCAATATCTAGGAAACGTGATAAGACATCCATAGAAGTACGAGATCTTGCATCTCATAATGCAGGGAAAGATTGCTGGAAGACGGGGACCTGAAAAAAGGAGGACATCGTGGCTGAAAAACCTAAGACAGTGGTTTGGCCAGTCTACTGTAGAGCTGTTCCGGGCCACAGTAAACAAAGTCCGCATGGCCAACATGAGGGCCAACGTCCGTTGAACGGTCAGGGCACGAGAAGAAGTAAAATCCAAAAAAACTGTTTAGATAAAAAATTCTGTTTCCAATAAAAACATTCAAACGATGAGATCTGAAGTCATAAAATTTTGACAGATATTTTCTGACTTAATTTCCATCACTTGACATAGAGCAGTATAAAAATTCATTTAATTGTAAAAAAATAAGACAAGAGGCCCTTTTTTCCAGGCTTCTTTATTGATATAGAAAAAAATCAATTGTTGAATAATTGTTATAGAAAAAAATTTGCACTTGGGTGACGCCTACTAGATACTAAAACTATTTGAAAATTTTTGGAATTATATAAGAAGTTCTGTTGTCCATCGGCCAACGTCTCAAAATAATGCGATAACGTAGATAGATTACATACCGGATACACGGAGAAAAGTGTTATTCTAAATTACGATCATTTTATTCGTAAAAACGGTTAAAAACGGAAGTTCTTACAAACAAATTAACAGGGTTTCAATGTTTATTGGCGGGAACATGTAAGAATGATTGGTTGATATACGTAATTTCGTACATATACCAACAAATTATTCTTAAGGCCTGTCTCTTGCAACCAATTTCACAAACAATACCTCAAACATTAACATAAATATGGGGCAGAGCCACAACGTTTGTTGTTTTCCATGGACCACGAAAAGAAATAACATTGTGGCCCCGACCTAACCATCCACAAAATATCTATACATTTTTATTTTCGTCATTGAAACACTATTAATTTGTTCGTAAGAACTTCAGTCCCGTTTTTAAGAATAAAATGATTGTATTTTAGAATAACATTTTTCTCCGTGTAGTTGTATAAATAGCAAAGAAGCACCTTATGACTATTAAATATGTTATGTAGGTGATGTTAATGTCCTGCAGAGGGCATGCGGCGAAGGCTTTTAGGTCAAATTTAGGTCCTAAATCAGATCCCTGCGGTTCCCCGAGATTGAGATTTCCAGATTTTGACCGCCTCATATCTTATTTATTTTATTCAGAAATCCCCCATACATTTAATCTAGCGAGGTCCATGCCCAATACGCATGCACTTAATCAGGTCATAGAAATCAAAACCCAAGGCACCGCACCAACAATTTTAAATTTGCAAATAGATGTTGAGGGAATGGGAAGTTTCTTTCGAGAAATGTCTCCGAATTGCAAGAAAAGTGTGGATGAATCTGGACCATTTAGGGAGCATTTTTTTTCTAAAGACGTACGACGGCGTCTACGGCGGCTGTAATAAATAGGGCGACAGAAATTTGTGAAGCTAAATATTTGAGAGGATGGTTCAATATTTGCTGATAAAATATAATAATGTGAAAAGGTTAAAGTTTTTTTAATTTTTTTAATAGAAAAACTATCTTTTAAACTTTTGAAGGTTATTCCTATCAATGTAATATATCATTGAAGAAATGACAATAATAATCTAAATTAAAAAATGAAAAAGAACAAAACATAGAAAAATAATAAAAAAACACAATGGTCGCAAATTTATCCGTGACACTATCTAGATAACAAATACGTTCTTCGAACACTTGTTTCCAACGAAAAAGGTAGCTGCCGATAATATGAGAAAATAAAAACATTAGTCGAAGATAATATTGTTAATTCTAAAATTTTAAATATTAATTTGACAATTACGGCGGCTTGATATTGGAAGCAGTGGCTGAATTAGTAGAGCGCCGTCCCGGTAAGACGTGAGATCTGGGTTCGAGTACCAGTTGCAACCATTGTGTTTTATTATTATTATCTTCTTCTATAATGATTTTTTTTAATGTAGCTATGTAATATGTGATGTTATTCCTACAACAACTAGGGGGGTAACACGTAGGAAGCTTAAAACAAAATTCTTCGTACTATAATCATTCCGTACGGAGCCCTTAAAAACATGGGGTACTCCAATTGAGATATCTACCTATATTTTAAAGATGAAGCTGCATTTGGGGAAGGTAGGTAAACGAGTAAAAACTGTGGTTTACCAGATATACATTTTTTTAAATGTGATTATTGCAGGGGGCATCCTTACTTATGGTTATATTGTAAAGCTGGCGGGGTGGGAGAGGGAAGGGTTGGAAAGTAGATATCTGGCTATTCAGATCTGGTCATAAACACGACTAAATCCATTGCAAGCAACTTTTCAAATATGAATTGTTGTCGTTCCCTGGGGCAATGATAATAAGAACATCTAGCGCTCTAGATTATTTGTTTCATATACTCGTATAATAAATGGCATAATATGAACTATGATTTGATCGACATGGACTTCAAAAGAACGACCGAAGAATGAAGATAAATGAACGTATGATTAAATCAATAAAATATTTTGGAACCAATTTTCGTTATTTTCACTAATAAAACATGAAAAAAATGAGAACATGTCTAGAACCTGTAATTAAAAATAGATAAGATAGGTACCTAAAATAATATCAATATTTTAGTTAAGTCTTCTAGTTATTATCATTATTTTTTTACTATTTTCAAATTTTTTTTTTTACTAATATTATATTTGTAAGTTAATAGGTGCATATTGTAATGTAATAATATTTTTAATACGTAGATTTGTATGAGTCTACTTACATTTAGGAAAAATATAATAACAACATTATCTTTCATCATTTAGCTGGTCTATTATGAGATATTTTCTCTCATTTTCATTTTTATTTCGTTTTCATTTTATTTTTATTTCGTTTCCTACTAATGTAACTTTCTTTTGACTGCTTTACACTGATTTTTCATAGTATGTAGTTACATAAAAGCCCAATGGGGGTTTATTTATTTATTTATTTATTATAGAAGGATACAAAAAAGTACATTTTACATATAAGAAAGCTTTGCCTGTCCAACTAGGAAAGTTTCCCGTTCTAGGACAGACAAATTGACAGGTTTTAGTTCATATTATTAGTCCTTAAGAAATGTACATAATTACATAACAAAAAACTGAAAACCATAAAAAACAACAAAAAAAATATTTTTCTCTGAAACCAAGTTGTGTAATGAAGAAATATATAAATATATACATATATGATTTTTGTGACAATGTAGAAAAAGTAATATGGTAGCATTTATTCTATTCGGATTTACCGAATTAGCCTGGTAACATATACTATATTCAGATTTACAGAGTATGAGATAAGTAGGTAAGTTGGTGTATATACAAAATAAATAAATAAAAGGATTATCAGTTGATCTACCCTCAAAATATTACAATTCTGAATTAAGCTTTATGTCGGACGCCGAACGTCTGACGTTTCTTTGATCTAAATCAATAATTCAAATTATAATAGAATATCTACGGATTCCAACGATCAAAAAATATAATGCATTATGAAGGGTGGGTCCCGAGTCAGCGGGGACCGACACGTGTTTTGGGGCCCAAGAACAAAGGATGTAGAAAGGTAAATAATGATTGGTCGACCCTGATTGATTTCGGTTTTGCTCCGTTGTGTATGTGCATAATTTTGGAGACATAATGAAAGATTGAGAATTTGTTCTGCAAAGCTTTTTGCGGTAATAATAAAGACTTTGAATTATTTAGTTTTCATATTGTTATATTAGTGACATTTAACCATGTCGAACAGGTAATTTTTTTAACTTGTGCCGCTTTATCAATGTATTGTGTATATACGTGGATATACGTTACTATATCGACTCTTTGGAATAACAAGGTTCTATCTGTTGCGGTAAAAGATAAAAAGGTAGACATCACGATAGTCGGCCACTTAGCAAAGCTTGAATAGTACACAAGGCGCAGCTGTTTTCTGTATATATTTACATTATATTTTTGAAGTAAAACTTCTTTACGCACGCATGACTTGGGGAGTAAGCTGGCAAGTGCGTGACGAGAGCGTTACGAAAAGTGTAATCGGGCGAGGCGAACGATAATAAATTTAAATTAAATATTTGTAGAAGATTAATATATGCAAATGTATTTTTTTTTTTGGTTATTATTTATTTATTTGTGAAAATTGTTATTATAACATTATAAATATATTTTATTTAACATCTTATATTAAATTACTACCCATTATTATTACTATTATCCATTTAAAGCATTTGCTTGTTTATGGAAGAGGAGTGTACATAGGTGCTGTTATTAATTAGTACTTAGATATTTAATTTTACATGCTATGCGCATATATGTATATGCGTGCTATAGTAGGTACATGTTATGATGGAAAATAATAAAGATATACAATAATATTTTATTTTTTTTATTTTATTTTATTAAAAATAATAAATATATTTTTTTTTGTATGTAATAAATATATATATATTTGTGATGTATGTATTTATATATTGTGATATACATTTTATACATTTTATATATATCATATACATTTTATACATATAGATGGAGCTAAAGATGTTTTACTTCAGACGTGTGATCTAAAGCACACTAGTTTTAATATATATTTTTAATTAACTTCAAAAAAGTAGTTAAAAAAGGTTAGAATGTTTAACAAATAACTTTAAGCAAAATAACATATTGACACCATTTTACAGCACCACAGAACTTGATTTTCAGATACTTATTATATTTCGTGTATGGTATATTACTTCAAAACATACAAAATACAAAAATCATTTCATCCCATAGATATTAACAATAGTAATACATACAAAACTACAAACCTACCCTTAATGATCTATTTATTTTATAAAATAAATACATCACCAAAAAGCTCCCATTATAAAATTGCATCAAAATTGCTGTACTGAATATTTAGCATCGGCCAGAGGCCCAAAATATTCATGTTAACGAATCACATTTTAATAAACATTCGAGTTTTGCCATTGAAACAAAAAATGAATACCGCCGTCATATTATTAGCTATTTAAACATGAGCTTTGATTTTGAAAATCAAATGCTGCTCCTAATGGCTAAAGTTTTTCTTTCGAGATATTCATATCACGCAGGAATGTCCGATGCCTAAACCATGCCATGAATTGATTATAATAATTATCAAATTTAATAGCCATGAATTAATTGTTAAATAGACTTATGATGCAATTAAGACATAATTATGTCCTCGCAGAGTAAGTTATGCGAGGAAAAACTTGGATATAGCTCATTCCTATCTGAGTTTGGTAAAGACAATGCCATAAAATAAATTTGAAATGTCTAAAATGAATTTTCAGTGCTTTAAAAACGCAAATATTGAAACATAACATGTCAATCAATATTTAAAAAGATTGTAAAGGTGTGTCTCTATTGCGAAAATATAAATTATGACATTATAAACGTCCAAATAATTCGAAAAGGTTAATAGGTCCAATCTAGCATATGTGAGCCGTTCGTTAACCTGTACGTTTTTTTATTATTATTTTTTTTCTTAAAATATTTAAAAAAAAAATTACACACTTATTTTGTTTGAACATTGTTTAAAAATCATAAATACTTATGATAAAAAAATACTTACAAGAAGTACACGATATTTAATAGTTTATCAGAGTGCGCTTTGAGCATTTTTATTGCTAACTTGAATGTAGGTATATATTAAAGAAAGTTTTGAGTGAAATAGATCAATAATAATTTTTTTATTAAAAAAATTTGATACGGAGAATAATCGATATTTCTCATTGGAACCTTCCTGTACAGTTGCAAGCATTTTTAAACTTTTATTCTCAGCCGCTACCATATGTGAGCCGTTCGTTAACCTGTACGTTTTATTATTATTATTTTTTTTGAATTTCTAACAAAGCACTTAAGAAAATACATAATTTATACAATAAATAGGTAGTTCCGCGAAGCTGCCACAGATATTGACAGGGAATAAATTTGACAGCCTCCATGGTCCAGGGGCAAGGTTCTCAACCAGCGATCACGAGGTCGAGGATTCAAATCCCGGCGTACGCAGATAAATTTTATTTGAATGATTTGTGGTTTCAAAATTTAATCATTTAAAATAATATAAGATATATTTGCGGCACGTTCCGGAGTGAAGGATACTCTCAGTACCGCCCTGGTGGAAGACCACGATTCAGAATTTAAAATCATGCATGATGATGAATTGTTGCATGAAATGGCTTTAGCTGTATTTGTTAACCAGATCTGAAGAGCCAGGTATTTCCCTAACCTTCCCTTTCTTACATCATTCTTCTCCCCACTACATTCAGCCTCACAATACGACAATTGGGATGCCACAGTTTCAATGGCTCCAGACGGTTGGGAGCAGTTCATACTCAATACTTGCAAACTACACCTACTCCAAAAATAAACTTTAAAATCATTAATTTTTGTTAATTACCTTTGTAAAAAAACTCTATTTGTGAGCCCACAACCTCTGGGCCCAGAGCCTCATTTTATATTAGGGGTATTTTATTAAAAAAAAATTATTTTACAAGGCGCACAAGCGCATTCCCATTTTTCAGTCATCTATCAGGAGCACAGAACATGCAAAGGGTAAAAAAGTTTTTTGTTCGGCGCGGCACGCTGCGGTGCGGCGCCGTCCGGCGGGTATAACTTACTATACTGTGATATGTAAATATTATGAGGAACGAAGGCAGATCGTGTACGCGCCGATACGACCCGACTCAAATAATAATATTAATTCAAATGCCTTGTTTATATGGGACAATTTTATAAGATTATTAGATACATCGATCATGTCTTTATAATTTGATCGCTAGCAAAAATACTTTAAATAACTATATTTATTGAGTGTACGAAGGCATCACACAGATGTATTATTCGTGTATAAATTAGTTAAGACGAAGCCCGATGAAGTAATGCAAAATATTACGATTTTGGTTTGAATATTTGATTGCTTAGAAATATTTTAGATACTTTGATTAAATACTACGAGTAGAACACATCTTAGCCTTTGAAATAATCAAGCATTTTTGAAAAGTACTTTTTTTTATTTTTTTAAAACTGTTTTAATGTTCAAAGTCTCCTAATTACAAACCCGTTTTGGTTATGGTTTTACTTTGTGAATAATCTGACACATTTTTGGCACAGTACTATTGTTAGCGCCCGATTTCAAATGTTACAAGACGTGTAACATTTGAAATCGCCAACAATAATATTCAATGCCCAGAGTTGCTAAATAAATAAAGTTTTGATATCCATGTAAACCGGCAGCGGAAACATATGTAGATTGTTTACCATTGAAGAGCAATTTCGCTATCGAACAAAATATTCTTGAAACACAGCCACTGATGAGAGATTAAAAGAAAAATATCATATTTCCTAGGTGGACCTACTGACAGCACAAATCACCTTTTATAAATTTATTGATTATACCTAACATAACTGCAGTGAATAGTACCTACTTTCTTTACCGCCCATTTGGAAGGCCAAGATTCAGTATTAAAAACTATTAATTCTGCATTATCCACTGAAGCGATTTTTGGTATATATATGCGCCATTTCAAATGTCTCCGATTGCTTTTCGGATAAAAAAGCCAATTATCTCTTGATTCGGAATTTTAAAAAATACATATTTGTAGTTCCCACGTTTATTATTTTGGTCATAAAACGAAGCTATTGTGTTTTTATTAATTAATGTTTTATCTATTATAACCATAGATGTCGCAAATCCGAACTTCGTAGACTATTTTAGAACGATGTTAAAAATAATTAAAAAAAAAAAATTTTTGCACAGAATTACTGATCAGCTGTTTACGGTTAACATTAAGGCGCTCCGCTGACGAGGCAACTGAAACCAAACTAAAACCGGCTGGTTTCTATGTCTTGATTGCTCAAAAATATTGTTTAACCATATACGAAGAACAATCAGCTGACAGCTGGCAACTAGCAACGGCCGGCCACGGCAATCAGCAGTGCGAGTCGCGAATCACCCCTTGCGTTACCATTAACAACGGGGTTTTGTGTGGTTGTGAAGTGTGCGGGCCATCACATTGTCATACAAAGACGATTGGCAGTTGAGAGTTTTCAGTTGCCTCAGTGGGCGGAGGCCTTTAGGGCCTGAAAACTGCCACTGAGGCAACTGAAAACTCTCAACTGCCAACTGTCTTTGTATGACAATGTGATGGCCCGCACACTACACAATCACACAAAACCCCGTTGTCAATGGTAACGCAAGCGGTGACTTGCGACCATCTTGCGACTGTCACTGCTCATTGCTCTGGACAGCCGTTGCTGGTTGCGAGCTGTCAGCTGTCTCGTAGTTCGTCTATGGTTAAACAAGCTTTTTGACCAATCAAGACAGAGAAAAAGCCGGTTTTAGTTGGTTTTCAGTTGCCTCAGTGGGCGGAGCGCCTAAGTCCCTTTTCCATAGATATGTACCTTTCATTACCAAGTATACCATAGACAACATACAGAAATCGAAAATATTCTATATTGACTCGAATAAGTACCTCTCACGGCAGTTTCAATGTAACAAACACGCAGGATCCGCGCGGTTATAAACTTTACGATTTTATTATATTTTTTATTTAAATCCTACAAATGTGAGATAAACGGTAAAATACAGGTTAATTAATTGGCTATATAGCACTTTAATAAGTGTTTATATCTATATGTTAAAATTTGAAGGTATGATTTTTTTTAATGTTGGCAAAAAAAAATTTAAAATGATCGAAAATCTCGAGCAATGGAGGCAAATTTATTTATTTCGCGTGGTCGCTCCAGTGGCTAAAAATATTGTTGAAGATTTTGTGACTCGGGTAAGACCGGGAGCATCCGATACTGTCAGCGCGCGCTACCGCGATCCCAGATTGCTACCAGAGGCTTATAATATCCGAGAAGGTATTATGCTGATCGCTGTTTCGCTTATACTATATACTCGTACATCGCGAGGAATGTTGCAAATGGCGCGTGGATAATATTCAACTGCGAAGCGGCTGACCGATACCAAATATTATGATAAACGGATAAATTTAGGTATGCAGATAAATTCGGATGTTTTGACCTACTTAATGTACTGCTGATAACAATGGCGTTATCAGTCGACCTTCGAACTTCTATTATCGTTTAATTATTTTTTTTGTCCACACTCTCATCCCAAGAGGACAGAAATCACATTGGTAAGTATTATTAATTTGTAAATGAATATAATTCATGAATAAAGAAGAGGGCATACATTAATTACGTGAGCAAAAAAATAGGGGGGGGGGGACCAGCAAAATCTCAGCAGATCTCATTATACCGAAGGGGGGGGGGGGGGTCAATAAAAATCTCACGTAAACTTTAAAAGAGTATATATTATCTAATATATAAAAATCTCTTGTCACGGTGTTTGTGGTCGCACTTCTCCGAAACAGCTCGACCGATTTTAATGATTTTTTTATGTATATTTGGTAGGTATGAGAATAGGTCGTAAAGTATGTTTCATACCGCGAGTTCTGGCTTTATGAAATTTGCATAAAAAATTTGAAATAGGTAAAAGAATTTAGCGGCAGGGAAAAAAGTCATGAGGGGAAGGGGAATCCAGGAGGGGCGGAGAGGAATTAAGGAATGGGGGTTAGCTGGAGTGGGGAGAGGGGAGGGGGGAAGGCGGAAAAGGTGGAAGGGGAATGCGTGAGGGGGTTGGGAGAAGGAGTCAGCGGAGAGGGAAGGTGAAAGAGGAACGCAGGAAGGGAAGGAGTCGCGGAAGGGGCAGAGTTGGCGGAAGGGGAAAGGACACTCAGGAAGAAACAATTTCTTTATTTAAGTGGCATTGCAACGCGTGCCGGTTATCAGCTAGTTATAGATATAATTTTAAAAAAAAATTGTTTCACTTCTTTTGAAGTGTCCTATTTTGCCCGCTGAAAAAATGGCTATTATGAAAAACATTTATTTCGAGAGTAAGAAAAATATCTCACGTGAGGGGTGGGGGGGAGTCTAAATTTTTTTTTAAATCCCTACGTAATTATTGTATGTCTCCTTAGAGTACTGAGAGATTAGAAAAATTAAAAGCTCGAATAGTAAAATTACGACGGTGGAATTTGTTTCGGAAAAATAAAGGTTTCAAGGAAATCAGAAAAGATGAAGGGTATTTATTAACAGCTAACTTGGAACAAGAAGTTGAATAAATTAATTAAGGAAAACTTGAATTCCGCGATACCAGGATCTAAGAATAAAGATGAGATATTTTAAATGTTATTTACAACTAATGTTAAATATTATTTACAACTACGAGTACATAGGTATGTTATTGTTATTCTAACTATTTTAAATATTACGAGTTATGAGAAAAGATTGTGTATGAGTTATAGTAAAAATTGATCCATAATTAAATACAAAATGTACAGAATTTCATGAATATTCAACGCAATAATTTGTTTCAGGAAAACCTGAAATAATCCCAGGAGCACATAACATGCGGGAGGTTTTTAACCAACTCTAACCAAGCACAGTAAACATGGTCAAGTGTGAATAAAACTAATCTACGATTGTTCGTGATTGTGTGCGTTTGTAAATATGCGACACATTGTGACGTGACCGCTACAACTGAAACAAAGACGAAACTTAACCGTGATCTTTATGTTCTCCTGGCAACATTTCAGTAATTCCTGAATAATTAAGTTCTGAAAAAATTAAATATTCTTTGTAATTTAATTTCATTTTAGTAATTTAATTTAATTTGGTAATTTTCTATCCACCCAATTTGTGGATTGCTGGATTGGTGAATACATTTTTAAAAATCAATATTAACCGAATAAAAGGTAACATATAGGTTTATAATATTAATTATAATACGTGTTTTATTTCTCTGAATTCGGTGGGTTTCATAAGTTTGTAAGCATGTTCATTTATTTACGTGTGCATTTTATTTCAGTATGTGTTTTGTCACCGTCAAGCTAGACGAAGTGAGGTTTTTTTTAATTTTCAAAATAAATTAAAACAGGCAAATTTTTGGTAATGATAAAAATCAATGGAAGATCTGATCGATCAAAAGCACATATATAACCTACTTCCCAACGTAATTTATTATATCTACGTTTGCATAGAAGCAATGGTTAGAGAGAATGAAACGCCATATTAACTATTTCATTCTCTTTCCTCCATATTATACATTCGTCTATCCCAAGTGGTATTTGATCTTCTCATGGCTTATCTACTCCTTCCACCTAAATCATATTAACAGCAACACATCTGCATCCGCATTAAACAATTCACCCGGATCACAGAAAGCCAAGAAGTATTCAATGAATTTAACACTCTTCACGATAGCAAAAACTGCACCCAAATTCACCGAGATCTACCAGGAGCACAGAAGTGTGAAGAGGCGAGTGTTACACATAATAATAATTTAATTCCCGCTTAGAACAGTGGCACCACTCTGGCTTGCGTCACCCGTCGTAACTCATAATCGTCTGGCGTATGAAACATGAGAAATGTTTATTATTCTTGGCTTTGTTGACACTACATTCGCAATCGCGCTCGACTGCATCAATATTATGCGTTTGCGTGGATAACCGTGTTAGAAAACAGCAGAATTAACTAATAATAAAATCATGCTCTCCTGTCGCCTTTATCGTGCAGTTTTGTAAAAAAATAAACATATATCGATCCTAAATGTAAATAATATCTTTATCTGCTGGGTCTACTTAAAATACACGCGTGCAATCAGGCTGCGCTTAAATGATAAGAATAATACTCGTGATAATGTAGTGCTTTTAAGGACAATTTCATGAATATGTTTAATATTAGCGAGCGCCATATTATAAAGGGAATTAATGAACTCGCAGATGCCGACAGAGATTAAGAAAATTATTTCACAATGACGTCACAGGTGATTATTATAATTTTTTTTACGCCAAGATGGCTTTTACATAAATAGAGGCAGTACAACTTTAACGTTAGAAATAAATAATATAAATAAAGATATGCTTTTAGATTTTCACGGCCAAAAGTATTTTTGTTATTTATTTTTGGGGTGTTATGCCATGTTACGCTATCTCCTTCTTTAGCCAACGTTCCGGACAACGTTACAGTGTCCATCTGCCCTGATTATGGACACTGTAACGTTGACTGAAACGTTGACTAAAGAAGAAGATAGCGTAACATGGCATAACACCCCAAAAATAAATAACAAAAATACTTGCCCTGCCCTGATGCACATCTGCCCTAATGGGGGACACTGTAACGTTGTCAAAGACGTTGGCTAAAGAAGGAGATATTGTAACACGGCATAACACCCCAAAAATAAATAACAAAAATATAAATAAAGTTACGATAGGAAAAACTCTAAACTAACTAAAACTCTTCTTCCTTGCACTGTCTCAACTCATTGCCTAGGTAGGTTGTTGGGGTCGGCTATAGAAACAGTAACTAAATACAAGAAATAAAAATACAAGCAAAGAAAATTTAAAAGTACGGTGATTAGAAGTTTACAAAATTACTATATGTAATGTTAATGATTTAATCTGGGGCTTAATGGCTTAAAGGCTGCGCGGCCGGTTTCAAACAAAACGTATTTTTGGATTTGAGGCCAAAATACCCAACCAAACTGAAAAATTATTTTTGTATTCAAAGGGTATGTCAAATGTCTATCTCGGACAGGGCTACCTTATTTATTTTTGCTTTAAATTATAAAATGTAGGCTATTAAAGTTTTTTTTGATAGTTATGAATGAATCCAAATAACAAAAAAAATTCCAAAGTTGCTTCCTAAATGAACCAAAACTAATTTCTTTAATTACCTATAAAAGCAAAAAAGGTAGCTACTGCCCGCTATAGATATTTGACATACCTTTTTATTACAAAAATAATTTTCTTTTTGGTTGGGCATTTTGGCCCCAAATCCAAAACTACGTTTTGTAAGAAACCGGCCGCGCAGCCGTTTCTCTTAATGCTGGAAGTGCTTATGGCAATTTTGTAAATCGCTTTGGAATGAAGATTGTTCATCGATTTCTTGGCGTATAAAACGCCGAAACAATATTTTGACTTCTACATTAGATAAGGCACAAATTCATCAATCTAGATCTAGAGCATCTGTCATATTAATAATACTGTATTCAAGCATTCAAATAAGGGAGCTTTTAGAGTACTTTCTAGTATCTTAATCAAATTACCAAAAACTGACAATCACTTCTAGTATTAACCCCCATTAGAAATATAGTTTGAATGTATTTTGAGAATAATATAATAACTAATTGATTCGTAGTTTTTAATTTTTAAATATTTACCCATTGAACACATATAACCGTAGCATTGGATATAAAATCTTCCATAAAAAGGTGACATCAAGTGAAAAACGTTTAGTGCACCTATACCTATGTTGACTATCTCTATACAAAAGTCTAAACAATGAACAAACCTAAAATCAGATTTAAAATGAGAAAAACCAGATAAAAAGTACATAATTTTTCCAACTTTACCGGTACGTTACTTAAAATGCTAAATTTCATCCTCAAAAGTTTCATCTTCTGCACGGAAAATACAATAAACATATTTATTTACGGCTAGCTTATGCTCGCGACGTCCGCGCAGGATTAGTACTTCGAGTAGCCTATTTTCTTTTCCTAGGTCCTCTCTATGTTTATACCTTTTTTTAAATATTTATTATTCTTAATTCGATTCAAAGTATTAAGGCGAGTACTTCAAATAAATTTACTAATTTAAATATTTTCTAAAATAGAATTTGATTTAACAATCATTGTTTCGCAAAATGTCATTCACAACTTTTGACATTTTCTAATAAGCAATAATTATTATTTGTAATATATGGAAAATAGCTGGCTTTATAAATCATAGCCTATATGTTCTTCTGATGTACGAGAAATATTATTGTAAAGTTTCATCAAAATCCATTCAGTAGTTTTTGCGTGAAAGAGTAACAAACACACATACATCCATACAATCTTTCGCGTTTATAATATTAGTAAGAATAAAAAAAAACGAAATAAACGAATGCGACCTATCTCAACGAAAATATACCTAACACTTCATACAATTCTGCCTTCTTTACAATACAATATTCCTACATTCAAACAATAACATTGCATGATCAAGAGTTTCTATTTCCACACAGAACAATCTAACAAGCGTAAAACATACAAAAAATAACAAATATGCGTTCTTATTTTATGAAAATACACCATCCATGTTCTGGGTCACATTTCTCAAACACAGCGAATCGAGTAATTTCGCCATTAACAATGCAATATTCTTAAAATAACATTTCATGCGAGAGCGTCCCTATGTTCTGCACCGAACAACCTAACATACAGAACAGAACAAGCATACATACAGCAGCAAACATACAATATACCTAAGGAGAATTACACGACTGCAAACGCGACTATGTAATGCAGTAATACTGCATGGTTTGCTGCCCAACAGAACATTGTCTTTGAATGTGCAACAGACATAATGCACACTTTGCGCACGGGCCAGACAATGGACAGCATATGAAAATGCACGGTCGTAAAATATTAATTTGATAACTGCTGCAGTACAGTCAAATTAAATTCAGTCAAATATGGAATGCGAATATTGTTCATCTTCGAAATATCTTACTAATATTATAAACGCGAAAGTTTGTATGGATGTATGTATGTTTGTTACTCTTTAAATCGAAATTTAATGGGTGGATTTTAAGAAAACTGAACAATAATATAGATCATACATCAGAATAACATATAGGCTATAATTTATAAAGCTAGCTATTTATTTTAAATATATTTAAAATAATAATTATTGTTTAATAGAAAACGTCAAAATTTGAGAATGACATTTTGCAAAACAATGATTGTTAAATCAAAATTCTATTTTGTAAAATATATAATTAGTGAATTTATTTGAGGTACTCGCCTAATACTTTGAATCGAATCAAGAATCATAGATATTTTAAATAAATAGGTTAAGAATTTTGGTACAAACGTAGATGGGACCTAGGAAAAGAAAATAGATTACTCGAAGTACTAATCCTACGCAGACGAAGTCGCGGGCAGAAGCTTGTACATTATATAAATTTAAATGTGGAGAAATTCATAAGTTCATACTGTTATTTGATTAATATCAGTAAATATAAACAGGAATTTAAAAAAAAGATCTTTTGATGTGGCTAGTTTTTTATGTTTTATTTAAACATTAGCTCCACAAAGAAGGCTATGAGAAAAAAATTCCCTCAGGGCCTATTTCATCTTTGGGGATGCTGTTTGGAGGGTATTTTTAGGAATAATAGGAAGTTTTGGGAAGGAAAAAGGTATTAAAAGTGGGAAAGTATCAGAGGGTTGATGTGTCTAGGAGTGAGGGTGCAAGGCAATGGGTCGAGAAAGTCCGGCTGGAGAGGTCTAACGCATCATCAAACCTCACCCCTGCTAACTCACAAAACGTAGCGAACCACAGGGGTGACCTATGGCAGAAGTGTTGGTTATCCAATAAATATATCCACATCCTTCTCCGAAATTAAAAATGATTACACGATAAACCAGTTTTGCTCTTATTATTACGAATGACAGCTGTTTCGCCTTCTGAAGGCATTAGGGAACGTATCCACAGTACGTGACACGTTCAGGGGGGAGGGGGATCTTCAAAATACCACGCTTGGTCACAATGAGGAGCGGGGGGCTTAGGTTTTTATCATATATATATATATATATATATATATATAGGGGATCTCGCGTTTTTTTTCGAGCTACATTCAAATATGGCGCGCAGTATTTGGCACTTTTTAAACACTCGGGTGGCAACACTGACGTATATTTGCGAGACGTCAGCTGATTGAAAACTGATTGTTTGTAGTGCAGTGTTTAACTTTTTGTTAGCAAGAAATGATTCAAAACCATATTTATGAATTACTACGTAAAAACTGTAGGGGGAGAATATACTACACGCGGTCACCGAGGGGGGGGGGGTTAGAAATGCAAAAAGTGGCTCAAGTAGTATGGGTACGTTCCCTTATCTGTTTTATAAATTAAATAATAATATCATTATTTAGTTTATAAATGGATGTAGCTATTCCAAATTCCTGTAATATTGAAAAATCTGTTTCTGAAAAAATAAGAAAATATACAGATTTAGGAAATGAGATTAAAAGAATTTGGCATTCTCAGACTATAAAAATATTACCAATTATTATTTCAGTTACTGGCATTAGCTCTCTCATTCAAAATTTAGGCGTATTAGATTTGTCAAAGAATTTATATATAAAAATGCAAAAATCAGTCATTTTAAAAACAATTAGGATTACGAAAGATTTTTAAAATATTTATAGTGAGGGATCAGCAGGATTTATCGGTCCAATTAGGAGTTCCACCGACCCGAACCCTCTGATATGAAAATATTTGGAGTCGGTGAATTATTTTCCCATTTCCCATACATGATGCTATCAAGACTGGATACCATATTTTGTCATGAATTAAATTTAGATTGGGAGATATTCTTAGCATCGCTCTAGAGGGAGAGACGATCGTTTTTTTTTCAAATTATATTATAAATTTTTATAAGTTAGTACTAGATCTAAATAGCTAAACCTGGGGACAAACAAGCACTATTTACATTAAATATATTCAAAATTTACAAACTGCCATAATAAAAAAAATTGTTACACCAAATATTTACAGAGAGAGAAATAACTTAAAACTATTATATGGCTCAGAGAGCATACTTACAACAAAAGGTCTCCTTTGGTTCATTACTATTATGGATAACGCGGGGGATAGCTCTTATAAACACCCAATGGTACACAAACATACCACAAGATTTAAAGATGGAAAGGGCCTAAAAACTCCTCGAGTATTAAATAAATATGGAAGCCGTACTCTTGAATACCAAATACCAATGATTGTCAATAAAATAAATAAAAACTTAAAATTTGAAAAAAATGACAGATTATGCCCTAAAATGATAAAAATGTGGTTAATTAACGAAAACTCCATGTATCTTTAAATATGTTGAATTGATTATCTTAATGTAGCTGCCTATTTATCTATTTATTAGGCATGTACATTGAAATATCTTATAGATGTAATTCAAATAATCTAATATTATTATGTGATCTATCCTAATATGTCCTTAAAACTATATAATATGTATTAACAAATATTTCCTTATGTATAATATTAAGAGTGATAAATTGTAGAACCTACAGACAAGCTGCCATTTGACAGCTTTGTGGGACTACCCTTATTTTGTAAAAATGTATTTTTTGATAAATAAAAAAAAAAATTAAATTTAAAAAAATTCAACCTTCCAAATTTCTATTTTTCAACCTTGTACCTCTTTCTCCCGTCTCCGTCGTGAAAAGGCAGAAAAAAGAAAAAAAAAACAATTTTTAAAATTTCGATATAAACTCGACAGCAGATAATATCTCCATGCTGATTTATTTTAATTACGATTTACGACACCCCTCCGAGCTTTCGTGCGAGTTTAATTAGCAAAACATCTCATCAAAATCACTAGTAAAATTATACTGCATCTCTGCACCTTTTATTAGCGTTATTCTGTTGGTTAATAACAATATTAGATGGGTAAAGTAATCGGTACTCAAAGCGGTTACTATCCATTCGTTAGCGATAAAACCTTCTAATTTATGACAGTTAATGTAATATTATTTATTAGATATCGGAGATTTTTTAATAAGATATTGAGACACATAACACATAACTTAACTCTGAGACGGGCAGACGAAATTGCAAAACAAAACAGCTTTATAAACTCTCGGTAAAACATATAAGTATATACAGAATGTTAAGGAAGGTACTTTTTTTTAGCATTAGCTCCACACAGGAGGCCCAGGAGGTGGGTGGAAAGAAATTTTACTCGGGGTCTATGCCATCCTTGAGGATGCTGTGCGGAGGATCTTTTTAAGGTAGGGAAGGAGAGGAAGTTCTGGGAAGGAAAAATGGCATGAGGGGTGGGTAGGAATCTGGGGTTCAATGTGTCCAGGAGTGACGGACGTATGACTCTAACCCTCCCACTGCAGTGAAAGGCGATGGGTCGAGAAAGTGAGGTAAAAAGGTCCTCCCTAACCATTCTCTCTCAGGAGGTGGCAATCGCACGCGCCGCCAAGACCTAGACAAACCTCACCCCATGAACCCGGGCACCCTTGCTTCGTCACCAAATATAGAGAACTCCTTGGGGCGACCTATGGCAAGAGTGTTTGTTATCCAATAAACGGTACCCCGGGGTGGCGGTACCCATACCCGCCTCACAAATTGTGAATATTGTATATTATAAACATTATATATTATAAACATCCCCGTTATAGGTGAATTGCTTCATAAAACTGAAACAATCACAGAACTTTCACAAAACGTGAAAATAAATTTAAAATATTTGATGAAATGTTCAAATTTTTTTGAAACCACCCGATCTTAGTTCAATTCATTTAAAAAAACACTTTTGAATGCTCGCCGAGATAAGTATGTCAAAGTGTATATTTTTGTTAAAAACGTTACCTTCTATTCAGCATTTTTATCATCTGACAAATGAAGTTCTCAGTATTATCATTACTTTTCTCTAATTTTAACTGCATTTTGCGGGATTGCAGAAAAGATACAAAAGGAATAATAAGTATTTTACGATTTATAGTGAAAATTTCCATGTTTTCGTACTGCGAAAAATAATCTATTTCTAACTACAGCATTGTTACGAGTCATGAAACATATTACATTTTCAAAATAAAAACTATAACTAAATTTCTCGGGATTGCGAAAAGTTACGGGAAATGGGAAAACAATTTTACGGTCGTTACAAGTGCTAAATTGAGTAGTTATCCGGAATGCGCTCCCATTATTTTGGTATTTCCGAGTGAAAAATTTTGTTTAGTGCTTCGAACGAAGCGCATTGCTTTCGTGAAATAACCCGAGTCAAAACAGTGCATTATTAACGGTTAATTTTCCGCCATTTTCACCCGGGTGCATCGCGACAATGAGCAAAAATGGACAAAATAAAATGAACGGAAATAAACTTTGCATGCAATGGTGGTACGAGTAATTATAAAATAGTGTCGGTTCGAATACGTGATAATAATGAAAAAAGATAATTTTATGATCTCATCAAAACCAAATAAATTCTATTTGAATGATTTGAGTTTTCACAATACATTTAAATTTGTAAGATATATTTGCGTCACTTTCCAAAGTGGAAGATAATCTTAATATCGCCCTGGTGTAAGACCACCACGTTGCTCGGAATGGCTCCCCCTCCCCACTTACCTTAGCCTCACAACATATCCCAATTGGGGATGCCATAGTCTCTCTGGCTCCAGAAGATTGACATTTAAAGAACCTATTAAAAGTTTCTATGTAGGTACTTGTGTAAAATGTTACTGATTGTTCCATGCTTTGCATATCGCATATTGCATACATGCTGTGTATATACTTATGACTCAACTACTAGACCTCCTTACTCTGTTTATACTTACTTTTTTTTTTTTTTTTACAAATACAGTTGTTATACATTGTATATATATTTTTTTAATACATTTTTTAAATATCGTGATTCACCTTTTTTTTGAGCAATGCTCGTGTAAAAAAGGTGGAGCAGCGAAAAACAATAAAACATATATTTTTAAAATGTGTAGTAAGGATAATGAAAATTATAATATAATTTTTTTTTTATATGTATATCATACATTATACGTGAAACAGAATTGAATAAAGAAAATATATAAAAGAAGAAGAAGAGAGAAAATAAAAAAAGAGTATAAAAGAAAAAGGATTTCCAAAGTCACAGTCACAATGATTGTAATATGTTATCGATATATTGTTTTAATTAACCTTTTGAATTTTTTATAGTTTGTTTCCAATCTTAAGTTAAGGGGTAATTGGTTAAACCATTTGACTCCAAAGTATTTTTAAAAATGTTGGGCTGTGGTGGTATTACAAATAAATAATACATATTAATATTATTATTAATAATTTATGTTTACATAATAAATGTTACTAAGCCATGTAAGAGAGCAATGCGGCGACAAAAAAAAAATAACAATTAATAAATCTTGATTTCTGTTACATACCTAATATTGGAGGAAAATACTCCAAGAAATAGAAATACGATCAAAAAATCTATTTCTGAAAAAATTTGAAAATATCCAAATTTAGGAAATGAGATTGAAAGAATTTGGCATTCTAAGACTACAAAAATATTACCATTTGTTATTTCGGCTACTGGAATTATACCTAGGCTCTCTCGTCCAAAATTTAGGCTTATTAGGTTTGTCATAGAATTTATATATAAAAATGCAAATATCAGTCATTTTAAATACATGTAGGTTACGAAAGATTTTTTAAATGTTTATATTGAGGAATCAGTAGGATTTATCGGTCCAGTACGCCCATCGTTCACGTAGCTACTTACAAGCGACGCTACCGCTACCTGTCATACTATTTTGCTAGTGCAGCGCCTAGCGACGTTTTCAAACACTAATAATAGTATGGAAAATACAGACGAGCGGCTATCGCGTGGCTTGAACGTAGCTCCATGGAAGAACAGCGTTAGGAGTTCTACAGAGTCGAACCCTCTGTCATGAAAATATCTGGAGTCGGTGAATTATTTTCCTATTTGGTCATTGGCAGGTTAACATGTTGTTCTTGTATTGTTTTGTATTTATTATACATATATAATACACGTACATAGCTTGGATTTACTAGATGATAATTTGTGGAAAAGTGTCTGGAAGGGTTTAGTTTTTCTTGTGGGGAAGATTTAACCCGGACAAAGTCACAAAATATAAATATTTTGGTTCTGAAAACTGAAAAAATAAATAAATCGAGCTCCTCGCATTACGCAGACCGGTTAGTGGCCGAATGTACAAATGCCTCTGGTTCCCACCCACACTAACCGACGGTGCAGTGAGTTCTCTGCTATCTATCCGTCACAGCAAAACCAACATTTTCCGTTTATAATGGGGAATTCAAAAATATTTACGTTTGTTGATGTTGATTTTGTTTTTAAAGTGAGAAAGAGAGAAAAGTATAGGTAGCGTTCAGCCGTGTGATTTATACATATCATTTCGAATTGAGTTCTTAACCGAACCCTTCAGTACGTACGCAGAGTCAGGTTGGGAGGACTTAACATCCTTTCGGCGGGTCCTGAGATTGTGTAGGTTGTCCCTCCGACAAGTGACGTCACTGGCATTAATTAGGGTCATCGACAGGTGCCTCGTCTGGACGAGCAATTCGTTCCGCAGTCGTACGGGCGCTACCGGCTGACGCTAATTGGCGCCAGCCCTGGCCGCCGTCAGTCGGGAGGCTCAAAGCGATTAAGGGGGAAGTTGCGAAACGGAACTTTAAGAAAATCGACAGCCTGATGTTGGAATTGATTTTAACGGTGCCTAGATTCAACTTTAGAGCTTTGTAGTTGAGGTGCATACATGATATGTTAATTGTAAAGCTCTAAGATACTTAATTATCGGCCTTTGTTCAAAACTGGACGAAGTGAAAAGATAAAAGGAAGAAATTTATTGTATATCTTGGGCATTAACTATCTAACAATTTCTAGACATTTTGTTTTTGAAGACTTTTATTTCACATGTAGCTACATTTGTTCCTTAATTTTTATTTATCTGCTACTGGTTTCGACACCTCCGTGTCATGTCAGCAATCGACAAGGATGTCTCGAAACCGTTAATAATGGTGAGCAACAATGTAGCATGTGATGCATATTTAATATGAACAATGCTTTGATTTTGACGAAAATGAGTTATATACAGTTATTTCTCTTTTTTTCTACATCTTCTACATAATTAAAAATTTCTAAATAATTTCTTCTAAACTTGATACATATTATTTGATATCTTAAAAATTACATCAGGATAAATTTTTTTAAGCAGATAATTGACCGAATAGTATTTCTGTGATTACCTAAATAATAGAGTAGGTATGGGATATAAAAACATTTTACACGAAGAAAAACGTTATTCTAAAATACGATCATTTTATTCTAAAAACGGTTAAAAACAGGACTGAAGTTCTTACGAACAAATTAAGAATAATTTGTTAGTATACGTACGAAATTACGTATACCAATAAATTATTCTTACAAGTAAGTACTTACTTAAGTAAGAACTTCAGGCCCGTTTTTAACCGTTTTTACGAATAAAATGATTGTATTTTAGAATAACATTTTTTTCCGTGTAGATATCGCACAAAATTGTCCTGTCGTTTTGGGTAATTATATTACCCCCTTCCGAATGGTAATGTTATCATCTATAATGAAAGGTGTACCACCAAATCCTACTCCCATTATTTACAATGGTCAATACATTGGTTCGATATTAATGTCAACACTGTGAATAGCCAATCTTTAATACTTAAAAAATTAGCATTAAATAGACTCGAAATGAATATCCGAAGAAAACACGTGCGATAAAATGGGATAACTTCACATCCAATATCCAAATCCAATAAAAAAATTGTTAACCGGGGTACCTAATGCTATAAATAAAGAATTGGCGAAAGTTGTATAAGAATACTTATACCGTTATTCCCCTGGGCCATACAAACATCCCTATTACGCAGTAAAGTTTAATGCAAAAGAGAGGCTACTTAATAAAGAAGTTTGCCATGGATTTACGACCGTCCGTTGTTTGCAAACGTCATGTTCGTTGGGTGTCGTATGAAAGGGGGCTTACTCAAACCGAAGAGTGAGCTTAACACAAAGCACGGTGTAAATTAAGACGAGACTTAAGCCTTGACGGTTGAAAGAAATATTTTACCGATAAACGAGATGGTTTAACGGTTGATGAAAAAATCTGGGAAAAAGCCAACTGTATCTTATAAGAAAAGGTTTTTGATTGAAAAATTAAATGATAAGTAATTAAACGGTGGGAATTTTGTGGAAAGGAAGGGATGAAGTTCTGGGAAGGAAAAGGGTCTGAGGGGTGGGTAGGAATCTGGAGATCAGTGTATCCAGGATTGACGAACGTATGGATTCATTCCTGCCACTGCGATGCAATGACGTTCCGAAAGAGTCCGGCTGGAGATGTCAAAAGATCTCCCTCAACCGGTATGTCCCGATCCGGCCCGCTACGCAATAGGTGGGCAGACGCATCCGCCTCCAAGACCTAGACAAACCTCACCACGTGATCCCGGATACTTCTGCTAATGTCACCAAACGTAGATTTGGACACCATGCTATGTTTGGTCGCCAGTGAACAAATATCAGGTTCAATACGTCGTTGGGTTAGGTTAGTTGGATAAGGTAAAGTAAGGTTAGGTTAAAAGTTGACATTATGTGCTGATCAATTTTTTTTCTATTTGCTGACCACAATTGGATGTTTAAAATAACTCAGATACGGTGCATACGTCATTCCTATGTCTACCTACGTTAAATTATCGTGAAAACAAGCTTATGTGTCCTTATGTGACTGTTGGCAGAACTCATTTTCGACCTGACCAAAACATCAATATTATTCTGACTATTGAAATGATAAAATAACATTATGGTGCATCTAATTTCACTGGGATTGGAGAAAACGGTTAAGAAACAAGATATATGATACAAATTTAAAATGTTAAAAGGTACATAACAGACAGATACCGTCGAGATCTAGGCATCTACTTCATCTCCTTCGTCTCTTCACTTCAATTAGTCTCATATCAAGGAGGCCGTCAGAGGAAAGGGCTAATAAGCATTCGGTACTTTAACATATAAATACTAAAAAAACTAAAAGTATCTATCTACAAGGTAAATTTTTTTATTTTGTAACTTGACGTAAAAATAAATAAACATCCATCATTTAACAAATTATGTTTAACTAGCTTCTGCCCGCGGCTTCGTCTGCGATTAGTACTTCGAGTAATTTATTTTCTTTTCCTAGGTCCCATCTATGTTTATACCAAAATTCTTTATCTATTTATTTAAAATATGTATAGATAATTCTTGATTCGATTCAAAGTATTAGGCGAGTATTTCAAATAAAATCACTAATTTAATCATTTTCTAAAATAGAATTTTTATTTAACAATCATTGTTTTTGCAATATGTAATTCTCAAATTTTGACATTTTCTATTAAACAATAATTATTATTTTCAATATATTGAAAATAAATAGCTAGCTTTATAAATTATACCCTTTATGTTATTCTGATTTATCAGCTACATTATTGTGAAGTTTCATTAAAATCCATTCAGTAAATTTTGCGTGAAAGAGTAACAAACATACATACATCCATACAAACTTTCACGTTTATAATATTAGTAAGAAAAGATCGGCGGCCATTTTGCCTGTCAACGTCGGGCATTTCAATATTTTGATGTGTTTTACGAAAGAGAGTCCCTGGCCACAACTGTATGATAATTTAAATAATACCAAAAGCAAACAAAAAATTCGTAGTAATAATATAAACGAAATGGTTACAATTCAGGTAAAACACTGATTTTTAAATCACCCCCAGCCACCCCAAAAGCCTGATTAATTAAAAACGACTTTGCACACCTTTTCAAGCCTGTACTTTAACCCCTAAAAAAATTGGCGTATTTTGTCAGAGGCTAAAAATATTCCCGCTTTGCAATAAAATCCAAATAAATGAACATTTGTTAACGTATTCGAAAACTAAAAACTGTTTTCGAAAGGTGATGAAATTGGCTTTCAAATTTCTATATTGAAAAAATATTATGTATTTTTTTTAAATATAATTTTTTTTTGCGAAAACTTTAAAAAGTTATTAAAATGGCTCACTTTACTTTTTTTTCTAACTGTTAATGAAAAATAATAAAACACATACTTATTTCATTAGATAAATGAATTATAAACCTTACTGTCACCTCACTTTTTTTCGTTACATGTAAAAAAAATTCTTAAAAAATTCACAAAGTTCCATATTTTTTTTTTCAAATTGCTATCGGAAACTTTGGTTTCAGAAACGGGTAAATTTTTTTTTTTTTGAGGTTTTCTTTAAATTTGAATATATAGTTTGTTGTATTCTCTTTCCAATGCCGTTTAGATCACATTTCTGACTATGATAGTAAGGGAAAAACAACGATTTCTGTGAGACCTATGTGAGCTGGGACAAATATGGTCTCATGTGATTAAACGGGTTAAATGTTATTTCTTGTCTAACATCGCAGTAATATTCGATAAAACATGGCGTATTTACATAGGCACGGTTATTTATTATTTTACAATAGAAAAATAGATAATGTTATACCATTTGACAAATGAATCAAGAAGAAGATATAGTGGTAACATATCTGTACCGGAAACCGCTAGTCGTGGGTTCAATTCTCGGTCGCACCTCAGCTTTTCTCAGAAGCAACTCTCGTCTGTTACATAAAATAATAAACCAACCGAGAAAAGCTTGCGGTGTCGATAAAGCGTCATTTAAAATCAGTCGCTGATTTCCTGCCGTCCATAATACTAGTACCTACTACTCCGCGCCATACTACATACGAGTATACTACGAGATAACGGAAGATGCGGACATGTGTGACACAAAATACTGAGACCGGCCTGTTACTATCATTGTTTTTATTGTATTGTGGATTGGTTTCTGGTTTCTGGTTTCAACAGTAAAAGACTCTACTCGTACGTTAGGTAGTTGTGGTAGGTAGTTTTACTCTTAAAACTGGATGGCCAACTATAGTAAGAAGTATGTGCTAAGTAATAATAAGGCTTCTTGGGTGTATGTCCATTGGATTCTATACACATCCGACCCGGACGCTGGTGGTGCCTTTTAGATCAATACTTTTATTGTTGTGAAGAGAGAATCTCGTGCCGGAAATCGAAGATCGATGGTCAAATCAAGAAGTTTGTAGAACAAAGATAGATGTAGAAGGTTAGTTGGCAAGTTGGTTCTATAAACATTAAAAGTGGTTAAAACTAAGAGTTTATTAATTTTCAATAATTATTTTTTATTTTATTCAGGAATGTGAAGAGGTTAGTTCGATCCCACACAACCCATAAAGTATATAGGATATAGGTATACACAGATGAAAATGTATAAGAAAAACAACAAAAAAACAGGTGTTAATGGTGTGTAGCATTATTAATTATTCATTGGCGTTATATAAAACTCACATTTCCATGGTCATGAAAAAATCTAACCTTTGAACGACTTTTCACTGTTTCTACTGAAAAATCTCCCCAAGCGCTAAATGGATTGAATTAAAAACAAAATATTTTAAAAGACGCTTTTGAGTGGTATTTTTTCGTGAAACTCTGTACTTAAACGAAATGTTTACGGTTAATCGGGTTCCCGTACTGGAGTCGAGAGATCAAATTATAAAAAAGTTATCCATCAAGACACAAGCAACATTTCCGCTTAGTGTGGATGGTTGTAGGAGAAATTCAAATGTTGTCAGCATGGAGGAATAATATATTTTAAACCGAAAATGTTTGTCTCGCTTATAAATAAAAATAAATAAAATAATAATTTAATACACAATACCCGAGCCAAAAGCAAAGAACTTCTCCAAACTCGTTTTGCTAAAACCACCTTTGGACAAAGGAGGCGGGTATGGGTACCCCCGCCCCGGGAACCATTTATTGGACGACCAACACCTCTGCCACAGTTCACCCCAAGTGGTTCGTTACGTTTTGTGACTTAGCAGGGGTGCCCAGGTTCTTTAGTTTTTAGTTTAGTTTAGGTTTGTCCTGATGCGTCTGCCGACCATCTGGGTGGCAAGCCGGATCAGGAGAGACTGGTTGAGGGAGACCTTTTGATCTCTCCAGCCGGACCCTCTCGACCCATCGCCTTGCACCGCAGTGGCAGGGATGGCTTCACACGTCCATCACACCTGGACATATTTATCCCCAGACTCCTACCCATCCCTCAAACCTTTTTCTTTCCCAGGACGTCCTCTCCTTCCTTTCCCTTAAAAAACCCTCCACACAGCATCTTCAAAAATGACATAGGCCCTGAGGAAATTTTTCTCTCGGGTCCTCCTTTGTGGAGCTAAAGTTAAAAAAAAAAGTTTATATATATTTTCATTAATTTTTACGTTTTAATTGTGAGTGGTGAAAAAAAATCCAGGGATTTATTTTGCACTGGTATCCCCATTCGGCGTTACCGGCTTCAAATTTAAGTATGTCAACCTGTAAAACCTTTCAATTTGTATATTAGTGTATATTACATAATATACAACACCAATATATGAAAACAATAAGCGATCGACCCGGATAATAGATCACCACCAGTCAACAGTGTTTGGCGATGATTATTGTAGTATCACGGAAGACTAGCATCAGACATCCGCTGACCGGATAACCTCATCACCAATGTGGTCCATCCTCTTCGACAATTTCTGCCCGTGACACGTGCGGGGCGCAGAACCGCTCAACGGTATTTATAAATTATTATTGCCGGGGATGGGAGAGTGAGTGGAACGATCCATCGAAGATTTTACGGGATTACTTGCCAATTAAAAAGCTCATTATTATTAAGGAGGAATGGCGATGGAATTAAGTCCTCAGGCCTCGGGCACATTCTGGCAAAAGGTCAGAATATTTTCGATTTGCAATAAAATACATATAAACGGAACATTTCTGAACGTATCCTAAAACTGTTTTTGTATTTGTATAACGTGTGAAATACGCTTCCAAATTTTATCATTAGAAAAAAATAGATAATTTTTGTTCTTTCTTACTAAAATTGCAGATAATCAAAAAAAAATAAACACATATTATATTACACTAAATAATGTATTATAAAAGTTATCGTCACCTCACTTTTTTGTCGCTTCATGTAAAAATAATTCATAAAAAATTCACAAAGTAATTTTTTTTTCAAATTGGGGTTGGAAACTTTGGTTTCATGAAGGTCTACATTATTTTATGGTTAATTTTTACATTTGGATATAAAACGTGATGTTTTCTCTTTCTAACATCATTTGGATCATATTTATCACCTCGATAGTAAGGGAGACGATTACTATGAGACTGATATTTATTTATTATTTATTTATATTTAAACGCCCATAGGGCTTTTACATACATAAACCAATACTTGTTTCGATTAATTACAGTGAAGAGTTAGAGGTGAATAAAATACAGGTAAGTAACAGAAAATATAAAGACACATAATATAGGTTAGATAAAATATGAGTTGACAAAATGTAGGTAATACAGAATATAAATAAAGTAAAAATAGATAGCCTGTCAATATCCTCCAAATCAATAATAATAGGTATTAATAAAAATGTATAAAATTGGTATTTACAATATTGATTTATGAATTAAGTAAAAATAGTTCGCACATACGGCGTTTAAAGTTTGCCAAATTCAAATTATTGTCAAATACATCAATATTGTTTAAATATTGGTTACCAAGACTATGTAATCGTTGTATTGGGGAATGCAATTTATAGTTAGAATGAGATGTGTGTATATAAAATGTTAATGTTTGTCTAGTAGTTCGTGTAGGTACATGTAGATTTATTAAATGCAAGAGTTCACAGCAATCAAGTTATATGATTGGTTCCCAAAAGCAAAGTTAGCCCGAGGGGTTAATAATAATAATAATTTAATAATTTGAAGAGCGCCGTTTTTGCGAAAAATTAATAGAAAGTGGGAATAATATAAAATTGTATAATTCGGATTATTCAAACCCTCTACACGAATCGTCCGAGTTTCAACACCATTATTTTCTTATGGAATCATTAATATGGCATCACGTTTTTATTATTTGATAAGAAAAATACGATGGAAAATATAAAAATATCCGTCGACCTAACAACTCCAGACAGAAAAAGCTGTGTACATTTTATGATGCCAGAGCTAACCGTTCAAGATCTTTTATGCTTTAATTAATATTTATTTGCGAAATTAAGACTCAAACTTTACTGTTATAGAGGTTTCAAAAAAATGAGACACACGTTTCCGATTTTGCAGAGATCGTAAGATAAGCAGTCACATTTCTAAAACAAATATTCTTATTGTGCTCTCCCCTAGCGGAGGTCGTCAAACATCACGACAATTTTCACCCTGCTTAACAGAACAACTCAGAAGAACTGCAAAATCACCAGTCACATTCTTTCAAAGCCATAACTTTGAATATGTGTTAAAAAAGGTATCAAAAAAGGTAAATTTTCTTAGAAGACTAAGACGTAAATTAAATAGAAACACTACGGAGCTCATTTATAAAACTATCGTTGCTCCACATTTGGACTACTGCTCTACGATGTTATATTTGGCCAATGAAAGTAATTTGAACAAACTAGAAGTTATACAAAACAAAGCCATGAGATGTATACTGGGGAAAGGCAAATACGCAAGGATTAATCAAATGAGAGAGGAACTAAATTGGATTCCAATAAAAAAGAGACTATTATTTAATGTATTAATTTTTGTGCATAAAATTATGAAAAACCAAATGCCAAAATACTTTAAGGATGAAATTGTTTTTAATAGAGACGTTCATAACTATGAAACAAGAAATATAAACAGAATTCGATTGCCACAAATGAAGAAATCAAAATCACAGAACTGCATAATGTACAGAGGACTAAAGATGTATGATGAAATGCCTGAAACTATGAAGAATGAAGAAAGAATGAATGTATTTAAAAAGAAATGTTATGATTACTGTAAAAATATTTAAATTTATCAAATGAAATGTTACATTGTGCTTATTAGTTTATATTAATGTAGTATAAACTAACTCAATAATAATAAAAAAAAATAAAAAAAATAAAAAAAAAATAACCCCTAGTGTGCTAAGAAATCCTAATGCTGGGCTAGTAGCTCACACAGCACTCTTAGATTTTATGGTATTTTTAACCTTCAAACATGCTTCCTAGCATAATAAATAATATACATATATTTTATTCACTTGGCAAGGAAAGAATTTATCCTAATGTATGGTGGTGTTTCGTCACTTGCAAATATGTTTATTTTCTTTGTGGAAAAACTCGTCGCAAAATTCCATTTCAAATGACGTAAGTCTCACATGACTTATTTTTTATTACGAAGAATGTTTATTTATCTTGATTTAAAGCTTATTTTCCTTCAAATCACGGAATATAAATCTTTCTTTAGAATAAAAATTAATATATTTTTTTTTATATATATGTAAACACATTATCTGATAAGTCAGTACAGTTTACAAAAACACATCATTTTGCAAAAAACAAGTAACTTATTACAAAAATAGTGTCTGACGGCTTACAGCGGGCGGTTTGATTGGCATGCCAAGGGTTCAACAAAAAAAATACTTTATCTTACAATAAGCGAAATCTAGCGAAATCTAGCGAAATTCAGCAATCTGCGATAAAATAAAGTATGCCGAAGATGTTCATCAATTAGCAATGAGTCTTTCTTGTTCCGCAGCCTCTCTCCGGAACAAGAGGAATCTTATCCGGCCTTGCGAGGTGGTCAGGTGGTCAGGTGGAGACAGTGGCGTGTCGCCATACGGGGTCACTATGCCACCGGATGCCGCGCCCCTGGGCCCGGCTCGTGGCGGTAGGTACTAGATATATTTATATGTATTATTGCAAAGGAGAAATTGCCACGCGCAGTTATTTCATACGTCATTTCTGCGGCTACCCTCTCGAGCGCGAGAACAGAAAGAATAAAAAAAAATATTTCTGTGTGATATTTAATTACGATTAACCAGTTTTTAGGTTTGTTTTCAAAAATAATATTCCACTCGAACTGTCAAACACAAGCAAAAAAAAACATATATTTAAACTTATGTGATGTTTACAGAAGTATTAGCGAAAATTAGTAGCGAAACACCTACAGCCAAAAACCATTCAGTAGAGTTAAAGTTTTCTGCCAGAAATTAAAAAGGCAGGTACAAGCGCACATCATAGATATAATAATATATAAGGCAAATCGATTTAACGTTTTTTGCCAGTAAAAAGGTATCCGTTTTCGACTTAACGTTAAAATTATAAAAGTACGACGACTTCGTGTAATCTGCCAGTTTACAGAGCGTAAATAACTTTATAAAAGTGCATTATCAAGTCAAAATGTCAAATTTCCGACATAACGTTTTTTGCTAGTATGCCCACGGTAGAATGTAAATATTCATTATATAGCATTGTCATTAAGACGATAGACTTCGCTTTTCGGCCCATACAAAAAGGTCGCCCGGGAAAAAACACTTTTCTACATCGAAAATTGCACAAAATGAATATATTTTTTTTATACTGCCTTCTAGAGAGTGAAAACTATGTCGGTATGTTTTCGAATTTTCGATGCGTTTCGTATTAACGCAAACATTCACTGTCAAACATGTACGATTTATCAAAAAATATTATTTAAGGAAAAAGTGCTGCTAACTCAATTCTCATAAAGAATTATAAAATTATAAAAAGCTACCGACGTAGCTTCTTCTTTCTCAAAAATATACATTTTTTAAAATTTCAATTTCGTAAAAGTTTCGGTGTAGAAAAGTGTATTCTCCATAAACCCCTTTTCGAGCGATTTCTGTAGGTAAATTTGAGCGTTGTCCCATTCGCACATTTCGCATTCGAATGTATTGTAAAAGTGCGTGAGCTTATTGTGAGCGAGACAGAATGACAGACGCGGGTGTTCCGCGTGTCGTTCAAAGTCTAGCCTCTTAATCCATAATTTTATTATTATATTTGATTAAGTTACTTTTTATACTTGTCACTTTCGTTGTTGTAATACTAAACTTACGTAAATGGCACACTTGTGGCGTATAATATTTAGGTAGGTATTTGATGAATACTAGCCTATATTGTGTATTATTCTTTAATAGTTAAAAATATTGCATGATTGCAAATACATCAATTGTCCATCTTATACATTGTTACAATTTCAATAGGTGTGTAAAGTGTTAAACAATGTTGACGGCTGCAGTATCTGCGAAAGGGAAAAGCTCACGAGATAATTGAACCGGAAACAATCATATTTTTTCAAAATCTGTTAACTTTTAAAAGCAAATAAGGAAATAATTACTATGTCGACGCGTATCGGGCGTCCCATAGCAATTTCAAGAAAATTCAGCCCCAAACGTGATTACTTTTTCATGGTTAATAATGATAATTACTAACTGTTAACTAAGAAATAATCGAATGTAAAAGCAATTTATTAGACAAAATTATGCAGTTACTTGGAAGAGAAGGATATTATCATACTTACAGCGGCATTTTATGGCTTGTTTTAATAATTGATAAAGACGTAAGCGGGAACTTCTCCAAGACTTATATGAATACTAAAATCACCTGTTACTATACTGGAAGTATATTTTATGAAAACAGAATGTACCTTAGTATTTGAAAAATATAACGGAAAAATGACAAAAAAAAATACATCCAGAAATGAAAATGTCTTATCGTTTGAAAACCATACATTCTTTGGAAATGCAATAGACTCGGATAGCAAAAAACCGTATAAACATTCCTTCTATAAAAGGGACAAAAATGTGAATGCTCGAAGAATATTTAGGGATGTTCCCTCCTAAGGAATAGACCTTAGCTTAAAACGCGCTACTCGCTAACAGATTTACAACACTGCTTGCTGAACTGCATGCAGAACCCCTATCCGAATTATTAGTATTCCGACGGCCTTACCTTTACGACGGTTTTACCTACAAAGAATCTGATTTGCAGAGACCCTGCGTGCAGTCCTGCAAGAAGTGCTTTAAAATCGGATGATGAGTAGTGCGTTTTACTGTAAAAGCATGCAATATTTGAGAATGAGTATTTTAGCTAAGACAATAATTATAAAATATCGTGAAGGCAGATTCGTTATATGCATTCCTAAATCGCTCTTTTATAAGCATAAATATTATTTTGATCTAAGGCAAGGTAATAAGGCTTAGGCTGATTTCTCTCAAAGTGAGCGAATAGCGCTCCCTGGGGGCGCAGGAGTCATACGGGGGCGGTGGTGGCCTGATTGCCTTTGAAGTGTTGTAGGGGGCGAGGAGAACAATAGGAAGGAAAAAAATCTATTTTTATTAGAAAAACTCTCTTTGTCAACTTTTGATAAATATTTAATAAACATACAACTAAAATATTTATTTATTTATAATATAGTAAGGTTATTTGTCGTTGGCAGATTTGTTAAATTTTCAAACGAAATATTGTATTATACAACACACATTTCAAATCATAGAACAAAATAAATCAATACATAATCGAGTAAAAACACTTTTCATTAAAAAATAAATTCAAAAACGTGCTTTGTGACGAAAATACCTCAATTTGTCTATTTATTTAAGATCTTACAAACTAAAATATTTCAAATGTTTTTACACACTTATTTTGCTTAGACATTAGTGAAAAATCATATATAAATACATCAAAAAATACTTACAAGAAGTACACGAAACTAAAAAAAATATATCATCACGCGTTTAAGCAATTTTATTGCTTACTTGAATGTAGCTATATATTAAAGCAAATTTTGAATGAAATAAAGTCGATATTGAGTTATTAGTTGAACTTTTGGGTACGGAGAATAATCAATATTTCTCATCGGAACCGCCCTGTACAGTTGCAAGGGCACGATCGCAAGTTGTAATTTGAATTATTGGCCGCTGGTTAAAAGGCCTTAATAAAAAAACTAATTCTCATAAACATATAACAGATAAATTACGTAATATATTATTGCACGCGAATGCAATCGACAAAGAATTTGTATTTTACAGTTAATTATTTGAAATAAAGTTTTAACTACCATTCTGTAAAATTGACGGCCAGGATCGCATATATGGTAATAACTTTAATGAATTATCCATGCAAACATAAGAGGTAGAACTGAGTGTGGAGAATTTTGAGCCTTGTAACGGGATATTTAATAGGGTAGGTGCTTGCAAAACATTCAACTTTTAATAAAGAGATTTGAGAGATGATTATTGATGCTTTTTGGGCTCTTTGTGTTTCCTCAACAAGAAGGAGGTTTTCTACGCAATACAAAACACTTTTTTTAGTATCTTTTTTTTTTATTAAAAAGAAAGACAAACATTCCCGGGTTACAAATAACCCAACAACATTTGAAAATCTCCTGCTACCACCATACTAAGCGGAAGATATTGCTTATGTTGTGATGGAGGACTTAGCCAGCCGAGGAATCGAACACGGAACGCCTGGGAGGGACCCAAACGCGATGCCCACTCAACCACTGACCGGTCATTCGTACACGGAGAAAAATGTTATTCGAAAATACGATCATTTTATTCGTAAAAACGGTTAAAAACGGGACTGAAGTTCTTACGAAAAAATTAAACGTGTTTCAATGTTTATTGGCGGGAAAGTGTAAGAATAATTCGTTGTTATACGTACGACATTAAGAAATTATTTTTACATGTTCCCTCCAATAAACATTGAAACCCTGTTAATTTATTCGTAAGAACTTCAGTCCTGTTTTTAACCGTTTTTACGAATAAAATGATCGTATTTTAGAATAACATTTTTTTCAGTGTATTGTTTTATTTAATTTGTACATGAACACGTTATTTTTTATTTTTACTATTTAAGGGCCTAGATAAATATTGTACATATAATGGTCAAATCAAGTAAAGATATAGTATTTCATAGTCCTCCTCACTAAGAGATCCTGTGCCGAGGCGGACTAGTTATTTAATCAGAGTTTATCTGTCTTTTGTGTCGTTGTTAGTGTATTTTTTTGGGTTTTTTCATTGACCTCTTTCAGACAGATTTTTATTATTGATTTAAACTAATAAAATTTTTCTATTAGTTTTATGTCCTGGGGAAGGATCTTGTAAAGTTTTATTGCAAAATAAGTGTAGTTTCTTTGTCCAAATGCGGTTTTACAACTCAGAATGTTTTTTATGTTATTTTACTATATATAATATAGATAACCAACATCTCTACCATAGGTCACCCCAAGAGGTTAGCTACGTTTGGTGACTTAGCAGGGGTGCCCGGGTTCATTGGGTTGAGGTTTATCTAAATCTTGGCGGTATACGTCTGCCCACCTTATGCGTGACGGGCCAAATCGGGAGGGACTGGTTGAGGGAGACCTTTCGACTTCTTTGTTTTCCTTTTCTTTATTTGTAAAATAATTTTTGTTAACGGTTTTGTTAACAGATTTCACCTAAACACTGTAAGATTTTAAGCTCTTAAAAAATATACGTTATTTTTTTAAATAATATCTATACACTTGCAGAGTTGAAAAAAATATTTATATAAAATTCCCTCGATAGAAAAAAAATCACAAAGTTTATTTAAAATTTAAAAAAAAAAACGGGTCCGATTCTGCTATTGAACATGTTATAAGTATGAAGAAAAAAAAAACAGTTTTTCTTTATTTGTTACTTAAGAGGAAAAGCGGGTAGCGTTTTGTCCGTACAAACATAATTCCCAATTTCCTTTCTGAATTTTGACACCAGTGCCAATGTTTTTTCAATATAATATAGATATCACTATAAGTCATAATAAGTTACTCCTTATAAGAGGTAGGACCCTCTGAATGCCTAGTCTGAGCGCTATCAACAGACGTTCAGGAAACATAAAGTACAAGTTTTTTTAAGGTACAGACATCGAATATTTTCTTCTGATACAGTTGTCGAAAAGAAATTTAAAATCGGTAAATTCAGTTTTGGGGGAGAAAACAGGAAAATACAAAACTTTGATTTTGACGATTTTATTTAGGTAGAAGCAGCCTCATGTGCAGTCGTCCCTTTCGCACAGTATTTGGGGAGTAACAGCAAAAGGGATAATAGCAACAGTTGGTAAATTACCTATCATTAAAATTTATCGGCGACCGGGCACCCTCTTAAGACATTTGTCGAGGAGTTTTTGGTATATTTAAAATAAGTCATTATTAAGTATTTTTACTTACGCCTATTAATTATTATATATATATTTTTTTTTAAATATTAGCGAGCTCCCTCTAACATCCGTATTTACCTACCTTTCAAACCATATTCATTTTCTTTTTACTACGGAGCTGTCAATATCAGAGAAAAGTTAATGTTTTTCATGTCGTTTGAGTTATTTTTACAAAGAGTGAGGAATTTTCCCTAGACTTTTCACAGACCATATATCAATATCTAAAAAAACTGGTAACCCCAATCGTTAAATAGCTTATCAATTTCAGAGGCGGACGTTGGTCGTAGTGTGACAGGAGAACATCGCAATCGGTCTCTCCGAGGGGGGTGGCGATAATTATTACCTTTCAAGGGAAAACGTATTGTAGCCAACAACTAACTGCGCAGGATATATGATTATTAATATTTTTTTTATTATTAATCATTAACGCCCTAATGGGCTTTTACAAATTTATACAGTTTCTATGATTTAGTGTAAAGAGATCAAGAAAAAGATTAGATGACAGAAAAAAAAACAGAAATGGGTTAGATTAGATGATTAGATGACAGAAAAAAATACAGAAATGGGTTTAACAAGAGGTACATGAAGAAAAATGTTATTCTGAAATACGATCATTTTATTCGTAAAAACGCTTAAAAGCGGGACTGAAGTTCTTACGAACAAATTAACAGTATTTCAATGTTTATTGCCGGGAAAATGTAATAATAATTTGTTGGTATACGTACGAAATTACGTATACCAACTAATTATTCTTACATGTTCCCGCCAATAAACATTGAAACCCTGTTGATTTGTTCGTAAGAACTTCAGTCCCGTTTTAACCGTTTTTACGAATAAAATGATCGTATTTTAGAATAACATTTTTCTCCGTGTAACAATATGTTTACAATTTTAAAAAAACTTTTCCAAATAACTGATCACAAAATAGAAGTTGACCCTTTTCTTGCAAAGGAGTTCTATTGTTATTAAATACTTAAACGGTTTTTTGTTCCTTCTGAAAACTTGTGTAAAATGAGATATGCGGTGTTATAATGTAAGAGACGATATAGCACATTGGCGGCACGTTCCAAGGTGGAAGTTACTCTCAGTATCCCCCAGTGAAGAATTGAAACGTTGCTTGAAATGGCTTTAATTCTTTAAAAATACAAATAATCCTACTTTATCTATATCGCATTTTAATTCAGGGGTGGTCGGTGACATTTTCAGTGCTGAGGGAAAAACAGCCTAACCATTTAAAATTGACATGTTGCGAGAATATGAATAATAGACACATTTGATTTATTAATGTTTTATATTTTAAAATGCTGTAGTACAGAAACGTAAGCGACAAAAATTATTATATACAATGAAAGATACATAATAAGAATTGTACATAAAACTTGAATAAAACACAACTTGCTAACAGCAAATCAAGAACAATAAAACATATATATTGGAAATTCACAGTAATATCAACCCTGAAACATCCATCTCAAAGTCTAGAAGAGTGGCGTACGCACTGCGCACTCCTTAGCGCTCATGTTGACGATGCTTTATGGAGGGGCATATTTACAAATCCTTTATCATTTTAGTCACGGTGTAATAGAGTAGCGTTTCAAATAAAGGCTAAGAAAAATCATTTACAAAGCCTTTACCATTTCAGTTACGGCGACGATTGTAATCAAGTTTTCTTTATTCATTGAATTGTTAATTACATAAATTGAGGATTTTTCGACCACTATGCTAGGCACATGTCAGTGTTGTGGTGGTCGAGATTAGGTAGGTTTAGTTTTTTCTGAATCATTTACAAAACCTACAACCAATTCAGTAATTATGACGAATATTAGATTGACTTTTGTTTGTGGAAACCTAACCTAACCTACAGACTGCATTAGACTGGACTTTCTAAAATAGTATATATTCAAATGTTATTAATAAAATAAAGTTTATGGATGATAACGAATTTGTACACACGAAAGCTATTCTATTACAATCGTCACTATGAGTGAAATGGCATAGGATTTGTAAATAATTTTACTCGAGCAAAGGCTACTCTATTACAGTCGTCACTGAGAGTGAAATGGTATATTTATGCTTTGAAAATGATTCTACTCGTACGAAATTACGTATACCAACAAATTATTCTTACATGTTCCCGCCAATAAACATTGAAACCCTGTTAATTCGTTCGTAAGAACTTCAGTCCCGTTTTTAACTGTTTTTAATATTAAAATGATCGTTTTTTCGAATAACATTTTTCTCCGTATGGTGGTCGAGATTAGGTAGGTTTTGTTTTTGCTGAATCATGTACAAAACCTACAACCAATTCAGTAATTATGACGAATATTATATTAACTTTTGTTTGTGGAAACCTATCCTAACCTACAGACTGCATTAGACTGGACTTTCTAAAATAATATATTTTCAAATCTTATTAATAAAATAAAGTTTATGGATGATAACGAATTTGTACACACGAAAGCTACTCAATTACAATCGTCACTATGAGTGAAATGGCATAGGATTTGTAAATAATTTTACTAGAGCAAAGGCTACTATTACATTCGTCACTGAGAGTGAAATGGTATATATAGGCTTTGAAAATGATTTTACTCGTACGAAATTACGTATACCAACAAATTATTCTTACATGTTCCCACCAATAAACATTGAAACCCTGTTAATTCGTTCATAAGAACTTCAGTCCCGTTTTTAACTGTTTTTAATATTAAAATGATCGTTTTTTCGAATAACATTAAAATTTTAATATTAAAATGATAGGTTTTGAAAATGATTTTACTCGAACAAAATCTGCTCTATTGCAGTCGCTACCATGTCTGACATGGTATAGGGTTTGTAAAAACGCCTCCAGTAGAGGGAGACGCGCGTCAACGAACTGTACGCCTGCTTTCCCACGGCGCGCGGACTCTTAAATTAGCGGGGCCAATCACGTTGGCGATATCTGTCATCAGGAAATATCGCCAGTTCTAATAAGCATATTGTCAGGTAATTAGCGGGATAAAGACCCTACTCTTGCCACACTAAGCGCAGTGGAGATTTTCCCTTTTACTCATAATAGCGGTATACGCCGAGTCATCCTTGGTTTGTTGGATTGTAAAAAAATATATTATGTTATATCCCTAAAAAAATATACCCTAACTCAGTGGTTGGGAACTTTGCTAGATTATAAAAAATATTTTCAAAGGACGTTAATAAATGGAGCATGTAATAAATGTGACATATTTATAGGCAATGCAAAGAACTTTCAGTTACGCGGAACCTCAAAAACACAAAAGGCCATAAAATAGAGTCATATTTACAAACAAAGGGAATAAGACTAAAAAGGCTTTTTAATGTCAGTGATTAGTAGTTGAGTGGGCATCGCGTTTGGGTCCCACCCAGGCGTTCCGTGTTCGATTCCTCGGCTGGCTAAGTCCTCCATCACAACACAAGCAACATCTTCCGCTTAGTGTGGTAGTAGTAGGGGATTTTTAAATGTTGTTGGGTTATTCATAACCTGGGAATATTTGTCTTTCTTTTAAAAAAATTATTTAAAAAATAAAGTGCGAATCACTTCAATCTTTCTTCAATCAGCGAATGTATGAAGAAAGTAGTGTAAAGAGAATTTATGACACGAATGTGAATGGTAGAAGAAGCCGAGGACGCCCAAGGAAGACGTGGCACGATCAAGTAAATCAGATACTTGAGTCGGGCCATGTCAAGAGTCAGAATAATAGAAGAGTATGTATGAGAAGATGTATGAAGGTGAATGAGGCAAGGAGTGTGTGCCAAGACCGAGTTGTTTGGCCCTGCGGGGAAACGGCGTGATGGTTAGTTAGTTAGTTAGTTAAGTGCGAAACACAATTTAAAAAAAATTCAAATGTAACTTTAGTGATAATTCGCCTTACTTACTAAATATAATTCCTTGTGTTGATATAATTTGGCATCTACTTATTGTGTTTATTGAACAACAAAAAACATTACTCCCGAGATTTTCCTTTTTATCCCGCAAATATAGTGGACTTTTTAGAACTAATTATATTTTCTTTGAGAATTGTAATGATGATAATGTACGAGTAGTTAAGGTTTAAATTAATTATATTGGAAAACTTACTAGTCCAATGATGTTAATCTAGGAAGGTACTCTAGGTAGATATCTTTTAAGGGAGTAAAACAAAGTTGATGATTTGTAATTTTCAGGTTTAACAAAGAAAAATTTAATTAGAAAAGAAACAGCTTTCGATGATATTGTGTTTGAATGCCTTTCATGAAAGAATTGATCGTTTATACGGACAAAACTATTGTTTCACATTTATATTCCGTGTGTACGGGCGTTATCAAATAATATGTTAAAGCATAACTTGCAAATTTTTTGCATATTAGGTGGATCCATGAACGAGCAGGTTATGAGTTTACCCTATGCTTTGTGAACACCTCACCAGGAGAGCCTGTGTTGAGGTGTTCACATGTTTATGTAAAGAGTTATTGTATTTAAGGTTAGTAGCTGTTACAGTACATCATAATAGTATATAGACATATTAACTAGTAACAATAGGAATAATGTAGTGAAAAGAAATGTGTTTATTATTTATTTTTTTAATTATTTGTTAACCAAGATAATATTACAATACATACAAATACTTTTTTGTGTATACCACCTCACTGGGCTGAGCCTGTTCCGAGGTGGCAGGAATTTAAACTAATTTTGATATTTTAATCTTGGAAAATAAATTTAAATAGATAATTAGAATGAAAAAAAAGAGAAAGAAAGGAAATAAGAAAAAGATGACAGAACGAAATAATACTGTGAGGGCAAGACGAAAATACAGGCGATCAGTGTGTTGTTATATCGTAGAAGTTTTCTGTCCGCAGTACACAATTTTTATTTTTTTTTACATTAGGTCCACACAGGAGGCCTTGAGGAAAATAATTTCCCTCAAGGCCTATGTCATCTTTGGGGATGCTGTGTGGAGGGTATTTTTAAGAAAAGGAAGGAGAGGAAGTTCTGGGAAGGAAAAATGTATGAGGGTTGGGTAAGAATCTGGGGTTCAGTGTGTCTAGATCATCCGCCGCCAAGACCTAGACAATGAACCCCGTGAACCCGGGCACCCCTGCTAAGTCACCAAACGTAGCGTACCACTTGAGGTGACCTATGGCAGAGGTGTTGGTTATCCAATAAATGGTTCCCGGGGCGGCGGTACCCATTCCCGCCTCCCAAATTGAGTTTAAATGCCCAACACAATGCCCTTGTTGACTATCCATGTGTGTATTTCGTGTTTTAGATTAGTCACATAAATATCTTTTTCAATAAAATATTTAAAAAAAATTGGGGCCAGATTATGGTAATGTCTTTGTCCATATGAAGTATTTGTCTTCGGGGTCATGTGTTGATGTCTATGTCTTGTTTGTGTTATACAGTCTTGTTGCCACAGCTTCCAAGAGCTAATGCAATGCTTAAATTCATCTGTTTACACTGTAAATGCTCCAAATATATAAATAAATGAGCCATTTGGCCATTGGGCCGGTTGAGTCTCTGGGCGAGTGACGTCGCGCCGGAAAAACGAGATGGGCGCGCGCAGCCCCGGGCGGGGAAGCCGCCACTGCAGCCCCCCGGGTGACTCATCCCGCGGGCGGAGTACTTCCGTTATGCCACTGAACCAATTCCAATACTACTTGATATAATAGACTGTTTACTTATGGGAAAGGTGTATATAGATATTTATGGGCAAAGTGTGTATAGATACTTACGAGCAAATTAGTCAAATTGTAATGCACCACGACACTGCCAAAACTATACAATATTAACGAGAAGGTAATCCTATTTTTTTACATAAACTCTACACATGAGGCTCTGAGGAAAATAATACACAGCCGAGCTGTTGAACTCGAGAACGAATCGTAGAAACGACCCGTTCTCATGTGACATATGTCAACCGTGTACATAGTATGTATGTTGGGAGCGCGTTTGGCGTGTTTTCCGGCTATTCACCGGTACCGAGGGGATCAATGATGTTAGTTCCTCGGAGCATCTTCCATTGAAATACCGGTAGAACAAGGACAGCATTCCCACCCGACGCCTGTGCTCTAAAGATTGCAATCCGTTTATTAAAACGGGAGAATGTATCAAACGGATCGCCCGTTTCTGCACAGAGTCGAGTTTTTTTTTTTTCAAGTATTGTGGGGCTTCATACCAGACCAGTTTAAATGTGTAGGTACTTTGGTTTTGCAGAAAAACATAACTTTAAGTAACTTACATATTTCTATCAAGGTTTTCAAGGTGTGTCGAAATAAAATATAATAAAGTTTCTTTGTTTATTTTGGAAAGGGTAATTTAAAAAAATACAATAACCACTCGAGCGCTTTTTGCTACATTATGGCACTATTTCCAAAAGCTGGGATAGCTTTGTTGCCAAAATGTGGCAAATTTTAATTTTTTTATTAAAACGACTATATAATATATTGTACATTCAAAATATAACAAAATAGATATTCTCTAGATTCTTTAAAATGTTTTAAGGTTAAAGATTTAATTATATATTTTTTATAAATCCTACAAATATACGATAATAGACAAATGATAGGGAAATCCATTGGCTACATAGAACTGTAATCAGTTTGCATGTCTCCATATTGAAATTCGGAGGTATGATTTTTTTAATGTGGGCGGAAAAATTTCCTTTAGCAATCCGAGAAAAAATATTTTAATTGCTCTGTCGCTCCAGTGGATAATCATCTTCATCAAACATACTAATTTTGGTTGTCGGTGTGTGATGTGAAATATTCCTTCTTGAATTTTTCACGTTTACTTAAATCAAATTTGCTTTCAATTTAGTGTCATTTTCAAAATTAGAATCAGTTGTGAAGAAATCCCGTAAGGCGATAAGTACGTACACAGGTAAGTACCAACCTGTAAAATAATAATTTAACTCTGTCTGTCGGTCTGCCCTATATATTTTATATTTCCAGTACATTGTTATGACGAAAATTTATGTCGCCGTTATTAGCAGTTTTTAATTTATCCCGGCTGATTGATTTTCAACTTGTAATATAGTTTTAATTACAGATTGCATATCTGTCGTTCTTGTTATCTCAGCCCACCCAGCGTGAGTGAATGTCTGTTATTTTCAAAAACATTTCAAGAAATTTAGTCTGTTTTAGGTAGGGACTGCAATCCTCCGAAGCTCTCCTTGGTCACCCGCCCTCCTCTTGTCCCCTCGTCTCCCAAGGACCAGGTCCAGGCAGCAACAACTTTTTCACCCATCCGACAGGTTTACCCAACGTACGGCAGTAGTGGCCGCTTGCTCCAAACCGAACTATTCCTCCAAGTCGTTAACCTAACAATACGTCGACTGAATGCGTAATGCGATATCGGGAGAAGACGAGGATTTGTGTAAGATGGAAGGACGAAGGAGAAAGGAAAGAAATATATAACAGAATAATACTAGAAGAGATAACAAATACAATAATAGAAGAGATAAACAAAATACCCCAACAAAGAGAAAGGGGGGATACTGCAAGGACGCCTATTTGGGCCTATACTGTTAAACTATAATGTTAAACACAACTATTTAAAAAGATAAAGATAATACGAAAGGCTAAAGAGAGTTACTATGGTGAAAAAATAATATTACAACTAAAAATACTCAAAGAGAAAGGGGGAATACTGCAAGGACGCTTAACTGGGCCTAAACTGTATAATTATTTAAAATAATAATTCGAAAGGCTAAAAAGAGTAACTATGGTGAGGCGTCCTAAGTTTTTTGGAATAACATAAACGAATTAAACCGTCTAAAAGCAGAAAATCATACTGGCCGAAAAACAAGATAGACAGATCAAAAATTGTAACAAATGAAAGAGCAGCGTTAAAAATGCTATGCTAAAAAACGTATGCTAATGTACTTATTTGGATTGCAAGTGAAAAATTTTCATCGAAAGCAAAATAAAAATATAAAACAATAATATGTGTCAAACGTGATAGCAAAAACAGAGATAATTTTAAGAACTGTCATGGAAGACTAAAATAACAATGCGTAGAGAAAGAACACCCTTGCTATTGAAGGCCAAATTACTGCTGGCACAATTCGCGTGCTTCCGTCTGAGATTTAATGCCATCCAGAGCAAATACAATACAATAGCTTGAGGTTGGATTCTTTAGTGGTAAAAAAGATCGGGTGATTAATATTTTGATGCGCGTATCGGTCCTGTACCGGGTAAGGAATGCGGGTTGTTTTTGGATACTGGGCTGTAGGTAGCCAGCGTAAATATGTAGTGGAAATAGTACTACGAGAAGTGAGGCCACATGGCCGCACTTGACAGCTGATAAGATGCTTCTGGGGGTGTTAGTGGTGAAAAATTATTTTTTATGGTGTAGGGGTAAGGAAATACTGATTGAGGTCAAAGAAAAATCAAGAATTAACAATATTTTCGATATACAAAAACATGTTCTGAACAAAGGTAATGTCGTGATGCTACAAAGGGATTTTCAAGGTTATTTATCGGTATCAAAATATGCTTAGATTTTCATGACACTGTTTATGAGAATCCTTTTCGGAATAATTTGAAGACAGTCGTTTTATTTTCGCTTTTGATAAATGAAGCCCTCGAAGCTCACAGGTGACGATAGTTTTGGATTCTGTAGATGTTTAACCGATTGTAAAATACAAACGATTATGTTGTAGAAATATTTTTTACACAATACTATAAAAAATGAACACGTATATTTGCTTGATTTTGGGTTTTCTTCTGTAAATATTTCGAGTGATTAGAGAAAGCCAATAAACAAAAAAAATGTAATTCATAAGATATCGCAAATTTCTAGCACGTAGAATAAGGTTATAAGAGGTACAAACAAGTTGGCCCACGTGAGGAAGGGCACGTTTCCGCCATTTTCGTCTTCAATTTGCAAGATGGCGCCCGCTGGACTTCCGCCCGGCTTATCAAAATACCCGCCAAACGGAAGCGGATGACCGTGTCCGAAATACGAACGAGATTCAAAATTTAAACACCGTTCTAGAACCGCCCAAAAAGGGTTGTACTTCGAAAAAATACCGCTACACGAATAACGTAATTCCGCAAATAAGGACCGGGGATCTAATATGGAAGTCGACAATATGACACGCATATCTGTGTGTCGTCAGTAGTCGGTAGTAATGCTATAGATATTATTTGCACCATTAAAACTTCTGAATATGGCAGAAAACGCATAGCTGAAGACTAAGTACCGGGGAAATTTATTACCTAGAAATTAACACTGTTATTTAATATCGGTTTTTGTATTCCTGGTTGCAGCGTATTGTTCCGTACAAATGGTGGACATTTATCTTACCGGTATAATTGTGGATCAATCGTAGGCGATAAATCAAGCAATTGAATTGTCAACATGTAGCGTCGATTCGACACGCAATGGATTTTCAACAATGCATTGAATGTTTGGTTAATGAGGCAACTATTTTTTTAAACGTGTATCACACAAATCCGTATTTATTATTTAAAATTATTTATTATTAGTCAAACATTTTAATTCAATGAATTTATATTCAGTTGTCATCAATAATCTTTATACATCATATAAAATTATTTTATTTGGTCCAAATAATTTACGTCTAAACTTTTTCGCATGTTCGTGAAGTGAAAAACGTTCGGTCTTCATGTTAAGGTCATGCATTTTGAAGTAAGGAAAAGTATTTATTTTTAACTTAAGGGGACTTAGGGCTCATCTTAGGGGATGCTGCCTATAGGGTCTTTTTAAGAAAATGGAGGAAAGAAAGATCTGGGGAAGAAAAATAAATGAGGGATGGGTAGGAATCTGGGGGTCAGTGTATCCAGGAGTAACGTATGAATCCACCCTTTCTACTGCGGTGTAAGGCGATAGGTCGAGAGAGTCCGGCTCTCAAAGGTCAAAAAAAGTCCCTCAACCTGTCTCTCTCGATCCGACGGGCAGATACATCCGCCGCCAGACCTAGACAAACCTCACATCATGAACCCGGGTACCCCTGGTAAGTCACCAGCCTTAGCGAACAGCAGCGGTTACATATCGTCGCATTAATTCGTAGACTGCGTAACTTCAAATTTTAAGAAAATACGTTTTTAATGCCATCTGGTGTAAAACTAATCCCGCATCGACTAGTAAAGCTCGCGAATTTAAAAAAAAATTTTTTTTTAGATAAACACAAATTAGGATACTGCTAACTGTTCGCAGAAAAGTATGTAACTTTTGTAAAATACGTACCTTTCTCCATTCTCGGTTTTTATGTAAACTTCCTAACTCCGATTTGAAATAGAAAGCCTTAACACACAAAAATTAAATGATTGAAAATAAATTTCGAAATATATTGTATGTTCGAAACATAAATAAAAACAATGACCCGCCTTTCATTTTTTTTCACTACGAGGTTTTTTGTGCCTCCTGTAAAATTTGACATTTGGTAGTTACGCATTCTACAAATTATGCGACGATAAGGCATACGTGTTGGCTATCCAATAAATTCCGCCTTTCAAATTGTACCTACGCGACCCGAGAATTAGAAAATCTGCGTATCTTAAGTTCTTAAAATACACATCCTGACTTTTGAAATAAGCATCCTGAGTTTTGAAACGATTATTCCAAGATTTTGAAACTGAGAGTTTTTGCTGCACAAACAAAATCGGAGATCTCTGAAATTTCGCGGGTTTGTTTCGCTTAGCTATTCATACACATACATACCTACCTACCATTATAAACAAGTGTTCTTACAGCTGTGTTAAACAGAGGTACCTATTTAAAACTAAAATTTACTTTGTATTTTTATTTAATACATAATAACAAGAAATGTGTGGTCTTAAATCAAGTGCAAAAATGAAAAATGTTTTTTGAATCTGTTAGTTATTCCTAAAACGAAAAATGTATGGTAGATATATGTTTCCTGGTAGACCAGGTGCATATAAGATACATTAAATTAATGGTTTACTGGTAGACCAGTTGCGTATAAGATAAAATTACGTATAAGATACATTAAAAAGATCACAAATAATTAAAAGTACTAACAATATTTTAATTAATGAAGATAATATTAGCGAAATAATGAAACAGAAAAATCAGGTTTGAGGTTTAAATCTTTAAGTTAAAAAGTTGAAAAGTTAAAAATAAAAATACTAAAATCGGTTGTTTGTGCATAGATAAATAAGTATGTAATGTGAAAAATTTCTGCTTAATGATTAATGATTAACATTATTCGATATCAAGCAACTTTTAATTTTCGAAATAAAGATTAATTATAACTTAAGAAAAGCAATAAGGTAGGTACCAAAAGAATTTTACACATAGGTATAGACGGATAATTAAAATAGTGAAGATGAGACTACGCTTGTGGTTTCACTGAACTAGGTTTAGTGGACATAGGTACTTTAGCGGCTGGTTTATATACATTTTCTTTGAATGCCTATCATTTTTATAAGCAGTGCTACATTTTTTGTTCAAGTACTATGAAAACAACGTGCCTTGTATTTTTATAATGTCATTGGATACTGAATTAAAAAAAAAACCTATCAAATTATAGACGCGTATTTAATAGTCATAAAATGTATTGCACAGGCTGCATATTGCATCAGGCCGTCAAAATTTCGTATTAAAAAGCCATAAAACCCATCAAATAAACATCTCCTGCATCCAAAACAGGGTCATCAACACCCTCCTGACAAAATATCCACATTTGATTTTTTTATAATATTTTAGTTATTACCGCACACTCTTGTAGCATTATATATTTTGATTATTATATAAATTTGAATAAATTTGGCCAAGCATCGTGGCTGCAGGCGTGGTGCACCTAGGCAATAACCAGGCAGGTACTTCCGCGTGGCGGCCAAACGGATGGATCCACCGTCACGTGTCCGGTGGCGGAAATGGAACACATCACACGCACGGTGCACGTGACTGGACGAATCAAAATACTGATTTTGATGTGTCTACGACTTCATTCATAAAGTTTAATGATTGATGAGATGATTTGGATTAACATTATTCGAAGCCATTATTTTTATTATACGATAATAAATATTTTTCAAAACCTCAATCTGTCTCTTACCGAGGGACGAATCACATTTAGGAAGATAAATATTCTAATCAAATCCTTGTACTATTTATTGCACCGCATTTCATAAAATTTTGGTTTTGCCCTCCCCCAAAACACATTTTATTCATTACAGAACATATTATATATTATTATTAAAATATAATATAGAATGATTCTTCCCTGTAACAGGCAGCTGCCTATAATGGTGATTGGTGATTCAATATATGAATTCTATAATATATAATCATGTATTTTTATAAATAAACTAGCTGATACCCGGCATGCGATGAAATGCTAATTAAATAAATAAATTGTTTCTACCTTCGTGTCATTTCCCATTGTTCGCCGTGCATCCCTCTTCCTCTTCCGCTTCCGCGGCCCCTTCCCCTCCCACGTTCCCTTTTCCCCTAATCGCGTTGCCCCTCCTCTCTCCCGCTCTCCCCTTAATTGCGACCCTTCCCCCCCCCCACACGCATTCCGCTTCCACGTTCTTCGCCTTCCCCTCTCACTCGTACCCCCTCCTTAATTCCCCAACTGACTCTCCCGCAACCCTTTCCCCCGGCCTTTTTTCCCTGCCGCCTAACTTCATAAAATACACCAATTTTTCCAACAACTCGCGTGACCTATTTATTTTTTCATGCAAATTTCATAATGCCAGAGCTCACCAGTATAGATATAAAAGAATTCACGGGCATGTTCACAACAATTCAAAAAAAATTAATAGCAATCGGATGAAATTTTTTTCATCGCAATCGTATGAATAGTGTAGGAAATAATTTCATAACGCCAGAGCTCACTATCCTATAACCATCCCGGGTAAGCGCCCATTACATTCCCAAAGTTTCAAAGATCAAAGTTGCCAGTACGGCAAAACGCCAATTTCATATGTAAGGACCTAATATTAGTATGAAAATATCACAATGTTCAAATTATTATTTTAAATAATTTGCCTAGTAATAATAAAAAATGCACGCCTGCAGTATCCACTAATGACGTCTTTAACAAAAGGCAATTATTGTAAAGTTATAACGCTACAAACGCCCAATAAAAGTCCTTATCAGGAGCCATTAAAAGCCAATAATGAATAATCAATGCCCAAGAAGGATAAGGATAGTTCAATAAAGGATCCCGCACGACGCCGGGCGCATCCTAATCGCCAGGCCGGAACAGGTGGCTAGGCGTGTGCAATTAGAACGTGACTTTTCACGTAGTGACGTGCGAGAAAATGGCGAAAGGGTTCAAACTGTAGGCGGAAAGACCTTCCGGTCGATGAGGGTCAAGTTATACCAAAGTTTCCCAAATGCTGAAAAAAATATTAACATACGATTATTTAACCCGTTTAATCACAGGAGACCATATTTGTCCCAGCTCACATAGGTCTCACAGAAATCGTTGTTTTTCCCTTACTATCATAGTCAGAAATGTGATCTAAAAGGTATCGGAAAGAGAATACAACAAACTATATATTCAAATCTAAAATAAAACCACAAAAAATTCAAATTGACCCCTTTCTGAAACCAAATTTTCAGATAGTAATTTGAAAAAAAAATTATGGAACTTTGTGAATTTTTTAAGATTTTTTTTACATGAAACGAAAAAAAGTGAGGTGACAGTAAGGTTTATAATTCATTTATCTAATGAAATAAGTATGTGTTTTATTTTTTTTCATTATCAGTAATTTTAGTTAGAAAAAAAAGTAAAGTGAGCCATTTTTAAAACTTTTTAAAGTTTTCGAAAAAAAAAATTATATTTAAAAAAATACATAGTAATTTTTAATATAGAAATTTGAAAGCCTATATCATCACCTTTCGAAAACAGTTTTTAGTTTTCGAATACGTTAACAAATGTTAATTGGATTTTATTGCAAAGCGGGAATATTTTTAGCCTCTTGCAAAATACGCCAATTTTTTTAGGGGTTAAAGATTTGCATTTTCCAACATACCTCCTATCATTGATTTTCTTGGTGTGACTAACTCTAAAGGTGGAATAAGCTGGGCCAACTGCACAGGGCCCGAAGTACTTTAATCCTCCAGGCCTCGGGCCTATTTTGTCAGAAGGTCAAAATATTTCCTCCGTTTGAATATTTCTAAACGCATCTGAAAACTAAAAACTGGTTTTGAGAGGTGCTAAAAAAATACGTTTCGAAATTTCTATTCGAAACAAACATACTTTTTTTAGATATAAAAATTTTGAATGTAAAAATAAAAAAATGTTATAAAAGTGGCTCACCTTACGTTTTTTCTGAATAAAATTACCAATGACCAACTAACTAACTAACAATTAACTTTTTTGTCGTCTCATGTAAAAATAATTAATAAAAAAATTCCAAAATTAAAAATAATTAATAAAAAATATTTTATTCAAATTGGAGTCGGAAACTTTGGTTTCATTAAGATGTGCATTTTAATTTATTTGGAGTTTACTTTTGGAGAATAATATAAAGCATGGTATTTTCTCTTTGTAACACCGTTTAAATCATGTTTCTAACATGGTAGTAAGGGAGACACAACGATTTCTATGAGACCTATATAAGTTGTTCCGAAAACCGAACAAATTGGCCTGAGGGGTTCATAGTACATCACTATTGATCCTGTACAAATTCTCCTGTCCAATTCACTGTTGGCAGCCACCTCTGGTCTGGGGAACCAAAATACACGAAAAACCCTTGACACTTTGAAACCAAAACGAAAACATAATGTTTTATTATCTTTTTAAAAAAATATGTCACAGGTACCTACCTACCTACGTGTATTATAAAATAATAATTCACGTTACTTTACATAACAAAGTTGGTATTGTGGTTAAAAAATGATAGGCAAATTCCCTGTGCATAATTATTAGGATATTTATAAATTAACCAAAAATAGTATTGTTTTACTATGGAGTGTTTTTCTTGGATTTCTTTCTATACCAACAGCATCCCGAAAACTTAGTGTTTTATTTTCTTTGTAAAAAAATTACATACTTACATATTTTATAAAATAATAATTCATGTTACTTTAATAAACAAAGTAGGTTTTGTGGTTAAAAAATGATGGGCAAATTCCTTGAGCATGATTTTTATTCATAAATTTGAACAGAAATAGCTATTTATAAATTAACCAAAAATAGTATTGTTTTACATTGGAAAATTTTTCTTCGAACGCTTGGGTAATTAATAAAAATATTGCGATAAAAACCGCATTTGAGAACCGCAGGTCAAGTTAAGGATCTAATAATATCTAATCCCTACACCACTTCCTTTCCGGGACGGTGATAGTTTTGAGTTCATTATGTATGCAACATCACCTCTCTAGGCACAGCTGTGTCAATGATCTTAAGGATGGTAGACGGAATGAAAAAAAAAGATTGTACAGACAGGTATTACAATTTTTTTGTACATCAGAGGACAATGAAACTATTTTGGAAGCTTTTTATAGACTTGATGCGCAGAGGAAAAAATGGTTGCCGGGAAAGAATTATTGGTGGAATGCATAATTGAGTTCACTGACCACAGTTTAACATTGTACGCAACACTTTATTTGAATTGAATCCCACAAGTTTAATCACATTATAAAACAAATATGTAGGTAGTACCTACTAGGTACCTACATCTGCTCAGTAGATACAGGCAAATCATTTTACAGAGTACTCTGTGAATGTATTTGAGCACACCGATAGTATCTATAGAGATATGGGGAAACACATACATTACGTACTTAAACGACTTACAAATAATACATAACAAAGTCATTAAAAAACTTTTCAATTATAACCCAGATACACCCACAAAAAAACTATACCAGGATTCGAACCTTCTGAAAATAAGAACTTTGTACGAATATAACACTTGCCTTTTAATCTACAAAATACAAAATGGACTTATACAACAAACACAACATTTATAAAAACGTCACAAATACACAAGCATGCGATAAATAAATACCGTTAAAACTGAAAGTGGCAAGAGAAGCATTGGCCACGAGGGTATTCAAATTTATAATCTCCTTCCAGACTCCCTAAAAACGGAGAAAAGTGTACATATATTTAAAAGAAAACTATTTAACTTTAAGTTAAACGAACAAAATAATATTATTACTTTATATTTATATAATCAAAGCTTTATATCTACTTAAGTTAAAAAAGTGAAATGTAAATTTCTTTTAACTTAATAAATGAAAAAAAAAAAATCTATCAATAGTATATAGTATTGAAAGTTGATTAGTTTGGACCACCCTCCCGCAGTCCCCCCTTATCCTATAAATGCCCAAAGATAATTGTTTTTTGTTTTTACATTTCCTGGTATGTATTTTTATTAATTCTTCAGCTTCCTAACAAAAACAAAATGATATGGGAAAGGCCGCAGGGGACACCAGGGAGGGGCAGAAGGAGGGATTGCAAAGGAAACATAGAAGCGGTAGAGGATAGCAGGGAGCAAATATGAAAAATCTATGCTTCTCACACGGACAGCTGGATGAGCCTGTTTACGTATCTTCAGATTTATTCTTGCATGCACTTGAGAGAAAACTATTGTATCCAAAAGCATATCTATGATATCTCATATTTATGACTGTCGCAAGCTGTCGGAGCAAGTCGGAGTAATCAGCATTATGCGAAGTCTACTGTCCACAGAACTATTAATAATTACGTTGACCTGAAAAAACTCTTTACATGAGAACCAGAGCTTACCTTTCAATTTATTTATTTACAAGATATTTTTACCTAAAGTTTAACAGTATGTATAAAATATTTTTCCGCGCACACCCAGCTCAACGTTTTATTGCAAGTAAATTTATAGCGGAACTGACGCATCACATTGAAGTTAGTCCATTTTTGGTTCAGCCGCGCAAGGGCGGCATAACCCCAAGTCTAATAAGATCAACCATTGTAAGGAAGCTGACAAATCTACAACCTAACGCCAAGCTCTCAGAAAGCTTAACCTCTCAGGCCTCGATCTAATTTTGTCGATCATAAATGGAATATTTCTGAACAAATCCGAAAACTAAAAACTGGTAAAACTACGGTGATAAAATATCTACGCTCTAAATTTTTATAAATCGAAATAAACATATAGGTTTTGAAATATTTTAAAAATGGATCATCTAACGTTTTTTCCAATAATTTTTTTTGCAAAAAAATAAAAATCACATATCTATTTATTTTATTAGACAAATATAAACAGTATTGTCACCTTACTTTTTGTCGTTCCATGTAAAATTAAATTAATAAAAATTTGCCAAAGTTTCATATTAGTTTCAAATTAATAATAATGGTGTACCTACATTTTACTTATTTTTTGATTAATTTTAGATTTGAATTTTAAGCGTGGTGTTTCCTATTTCTAACACCGTTTATATCATATTTCTCGCTATGATGGTAAGAGAGACACAAGGATTTCTATGAGACCTATATGAATGAAGCGAACAAATTAACCCATAGGGGTTAACAAACAACATGGCGAGAAGTGCAAAAGTTGAAAGTTCTGACCGCGGCGTCCCACATGTCCAAATTAGTATTAGAACCGGCCACCTCCGCACTTCCGGACTGCGCGGGGGCAACGACCGGATGAAAGGTTTGGCCACTAAATATGTTTATTATTATTATTATTTATTCCTCTGAACTGTGATGAACCTCTGGAACGGAAGTCAGTTTCGCCTGCAGAGGGACAATGACACTTCGTTTTTTTTGCATAGATCGATATAATGATAACGTACAAACTTAATAATTTATTCCAAGTACTATAAATTCATTATCCCGTCTCAACAAAAGCTCGCGAATGGAAAAATAGAGACATGACTTTTTTTTACTCTTGACGGCCATCCGTGGTCGACTGGTAAGACGCTTGACTCCCAATCGGAAGGTCGCGGGTTCGAAACCGGCGTGCGCAAATAAATTGTATTTAATTAATTTGAGTTATTTTACAATCAATTATTCATTTATTTATTAAAAGAATTTTATACATAGTGTAGATATTGTGTTATTTCGCCCGCCATGCTAGGGATGTCCCTGTGTTATGGCGGGTGAAGTATGCAGATTATATAATTTAAGGTAATGAAGTACGTTTACTGATAATATAATAATTAATGATAATGAGGTTCACAGTTAATGCAGCAATGAATTTATGATAATGAAATTTACATATAATATAGTAATTGATGATACTGATGTTTACAGGTAATAAATATAACAAGGAATTTATGACAATGAAATTTACAGATAAAATAATAATTGATAGATGAAGTTTACAGATAATATAACATTAACTCAAAATAATATATCCTACCTTGTATATTTGTGGCACGTTCCAGAGTGGAAGATACTCTAAGTATCGCCCTGATTTAAGACCACCATTCAAAATTGAAACGTTACTTGAAATGGCTTTAGCCGTGTTTGGTGACGTACTTATAATACTTTACATAATAAAAATACATCAGTGGATCAATTTAATATTTTGCTATTGGTTGATATCTTTTAGCGGGTTTTTAACATCGATCCCCTGCTTTCCGTTATAATATATCGATCGCAAACCTGCATCGATAACATATTCATATTTCTTGTAGTTATCCTCTATGATTAGGTAGTTCAGGACCAGCAGAGCTATAGGGCGTTTAATGACGGCGTTTCACCAAGAATCAGATCGAACATGGTGGCATCATCCAACACGTAATGCATTACAATTTTATTTGATTTTCTCCCATCTTGGTTTATCATTAAATATACTTAGGTGTGATGTTTAAATAACCTGGCGGTAAACCGCTTTAGATTTACTTCCCACTCGAACGCTTTTTGCCACATTATGGCACTATTTCCAAAGCATCGGATTGCTTTGTTGCCACAATGTGGCAAATATTCACTAGATTCTTTAAAATGTTTTAAAGTTAACGATTTTATAATGTATTTTTTTATAAATCCTACGAATATATGATAATAGACAAAAGATAGGTGAATTTATTGGCTATTTAGAACTATAATAAGTTTGTATGTCTCCATATTCAAATTCAGAGGAATGATTTTTTTAATGCGGGCGGAAAAATTTCCTTTAGCAATCCGAGAAAAAGTTTTAAATTTCCCTGTCGCTCCAGTGGTTATTTAAAATCGATAACATGACATTTGACATTTATACATATAAATTAATTTAATTTAGCTCCGTTCACACCTTGATGGTAAAAATAAATAATATTACAGTCTTTAATAAAATCCCACTCATAACTTTAGTAAATGATAGCTTCTTTTTTTAACCGAATTTATTATATTTTACAATTTCAATGCCGGTAACCCGGGAGTTTATTAACATTAAAGTATATTGCATGTATGTATTACCAACTTTCTTTCGTTTCATTAATAAATTATAGGATTATTATCATGCTACTTGAAACACATTACACACATTCTTTTTAAACCATAAAATTTCCGCCCAATCGTGGTATTTTAAAATATTACAATCTTAGATCAAAAAGTATGTTTAGCATTTTTGTAAATAGTAAGCTAACTTCTTCCCTGAGAAATCGATTATTCACAGAATCATTTAGTGCAATAGCAGAAATTAAGTATTCTATGGATTCCCCGATCGATAATAATCTGGTGGCTGACACCGATCCTATAATCCTAATGAGGATCTGCCGACCGACCCGCAGATCTGGTATCACTTCGTGTCGAGACTGCTGACCGCTCGGACCACTGAGCCACCGCACCTACCACAGTACCTGCCGTTGCACAGAGGGGAGAAGATCGAAGATTTGTATGCCTAGTTAATAGTAATTGGCCGGTAATGATGGAAAATAAAACAACAAATACAAAGCAGATAAAACTAGTTACTTAGTTGTCCAGTTAGCAAGCATGCTGACTGATGAAAAATCATTGATTATCATCGGAAAATAGATAAAGAAATCTACTGGTATAAAGTAGATGCTTAAAATATTATTTAACTAAATAATTAATCAAATCTACACACTGAAGAAAATTTGCATTGGTAAACAAATCCTTAGGTAAATAAATAATCATGTCATTGAAGAAGAAGATAACGCCAACAAACGAAAATATTTAAAAAATCAGACACAGAAAAATAAAAACGTAACAAACAGTCGGAAATGGGAAAATAAAATAGTTAGTAGAGTATTTTCACAAACGAGGGATTCTGTTGAAAATGTATGGAATATTTAAAGATAATTTTTCAGAATTTAATCATCGTACTAAAAATGTTTGTTTTTTACGTTTTCCTTCAAATTTATTCATTTTAAAAACGCTCAAAAACCTACAAAACCAAAGCGGCCCGTGGTTGCCAACGACGCTTCGTACGCATGTCATCAAACAAACAAAGTAGAAAAATTCTGTCGGAATTTTTTTAAGAACGGGCGATTCTTGTGACGTCACACGTCGAAAAGCCATTTTGGCGGGGTTAAAAAATGGAAAATTTATTTGTCAACATAAAAATAAAATAAAATTGCCATAATAATAGCAATTTTTTAAAGCAATAAAAAAACCTGGAAATACCCTATTCGGAATTTGAAATATGAGAACAATAAAAATGACTTAAAAATAAGAGGTTGCAATGGCCAAGTTTTGTTTAGGCGTTTGTCCTGGTAAGACTCGAGAGATCCTGGTTTCGAGTCACAGTAGCGACAGTTACCTTTTTATGTTTACGGGTCTTGTCCTTTTTCTTGTTATTTTCGTTTAGCTTTATTAGTATTATCTCATTCTTCAATGATATATTTCATTGATGGGTATAACTTTCCAAAGTTATTAAAAGGAAGTTATACCTTAAAAATTAAATAATTATGTCTGATTTTAATAATGGTCGGCTTACATAAGCCATAGTATGCACAATACATATAATATAGAATTTCTAATAAAATTATTCTTCACATAAAATGTTTGTCTATTAAGATTGACGATCTTACAAAAACATATACGTTTTTAGATTTTCACGGCCAAAAGCATTTTCGTTGTTTGTTTTTGGGGTGTTATGCCGTGTTGTGCTACCTCCTTCTTTAGCCGACGTTTCGGACAGCGTTGCAGTGTCCATCATCAGGGCAGATCCGGCAGATCCGTCGATGTGCGATGTCTGCCGGATCTGCCCTGATGATGGACACTGCAACGCTGTCCGAAACGTCGGCTAAAGAAGGAGGTAGCACAACACGGCATAACACCCCAAAAACAAACAACGAAAATTACAAAAACATTTCTAACCTAACCTATACATAAAGCTTTTTTAGGAGAAACCAATTTATCGAACACGTGCTACATGTCAAAAGCAGGATCGATCATAATTGTACTAAATTATACATATTTTTTTAATTTTTATCCAATTTTTTAAAGTTTGAAATGCATACCTACAGTGCCCATAAGGTTCCGAATAGATATTCGCCAGGATGAAACACGCAAATAAATTTAGTTTAAGCGGTAGGAACCTAAACGAATTTTCCAAAACATGTTTTTCACTCATATGACATGATTTTCTGACCCCAAGTTTTTTTACCTGCGTCACTGTAAACGAACATAATCTTTGAGTCCTGTTTTATCTTGACCATTTTACATTTCGAATATATATGTAAATTTGTTTGTACATTCCGTTACCGGTTCAAGATATAGTCATTTTAATAGTTTAAGATATTTTTTCAAGCGTGAAAGAGTTAAGTTTATATTGACTTACTTATTCGCATTTTTTCAAATGGTATATACCTATCTGCCTAAAGAAAGTTTGATAAAAGATTTGTCTTTGAGATAGTGACTTTTCTTTTGACAAATAAATTGTATAATACCCGCTTTGAAATTTAAAAACATGTAACATAAAATATAAGGTTTATAAGTAAGGAGGTAGGTGCCTACTTACAAATCTTATGATTTCAGAGGAATTTTTGGTTTTGATCGATTAAATAAGAGAAAATTAGAAAAACACTTCTTTGAACGCGAGGTTTGCTGTTCACAGAACTAGTAGTCTACAAATCCCTAGCTAAATATAAACCAACGTAACTGCTGACTTAGATCCTAGTCAGATATCGCTTCAGCAGTTGCGCGTGTCGAATGCGAACTGAAAGCTGTTTCTTCCTTCATTTCGCATTCAGCAGGGAGGCTTTCCATCGCCTTTCCATCTCCCTTGGTCCGTGGACGTGATAGCCGACCTCAAAAACAATGATTTAATGATGTAAAGCCACGCAGAGCCTTTGCGATACTCTTCTTTTTACGTGACAGACCAGAGAAAGAGCAGACTTGAAATAAAACATATCATTAGTTCTGTCCCAATGAATAGCTTGTACTAAGAACTTTGCCAAGAATACTTCTTAAAATTGATTAGCCGCGAGTATTCATTTAATTGGATTAGTTTAACAGGACGTCTCACTATAGCAAACATATGTAAACCAAATTGCATTTAGACAAGAAAACCAACTAACAATTTACTTACAGACCAAATCCAAATAAAATAAAATAAAACAATTGAATTTTTTTAAATTTAATATAAATTAAATTTAATAATGTTTTTATTAAGTTCTGCAAGTATGAAAGGTTTGTATTTTCGTTACAGCTGTTTCGGCTTACAAGGCCATTTTCAAACTGTGGTTGAAACCACGTTTAGGCGACTTATATAGACATTTTAATTTTTTTACATTTTAAACCGCACTTCATGAACCCGGACATCTATGTTAAGCAAGTCTACATCTACGTAGCAAACCTCTGACAGGGGTGGTGGTTATCCAATAAATGTTTCTCGAGCTGGGTACTTATACCCGCCTCCAAAATCAAAGTATACAATCAATTTGATGAAAACTCGATAAAAACACGACAAAGAGGTTGCAGAAATAAAACGTGTCTATTTTTCAGCAACTCGTGGGAGCAGCCATTACAGCAACCATTACTTACTTTAGGGGCGTGAAAAAAAAAAGGGGTAAAAAAAAAAAAATTTAATTCTCACTTACCACGGTGCACTTTCTAAACATTGCGAAGTAATGTAGGCGTTCACTTACCTGAAACAATGAAAATTATATTGGTTAAAATACAGAACTATTAATATCAAGTTGACCTTTAAACTCTTGACACGAGATGTTTATTCATTATTTGCATACATTCGTGGCTGTCAAAAACGTTAAGGAAATTTAACGCACGGTCAGTAACAAATAATTACAATGAATTATTACAATGTTGTTTTTAAGAAATTTATCAGAGGGAAATTAAATATAGTTTCAGGTAGTGTAAATTAAATCTACGAAAATAATTTTGTAAAAATACAACACATATATATATATATTATAATGTAGTTACATTGTTAGTCATAAAACATTAACACAATATAGTAAAACTATATAGTAACTGACTTATTGAAATTATGCCTAAGGGAAATTATTTTCCTGGAGGCCTCCTGTGAGGAGTTAAGATAAAATTGAATATACGTATTTAACCTCTGTAGCGACAGAGCAATAAAAAATATTTTTTCTCGGATTGCTAAATGAAAATTCTCCGCCCACATTAAAAACATCATACCTCCGCATTTGAATATGGAGACATACAAATTGATTATAGTTCTATGTAGCCAATGAATTCCCCTATCTTTTGTCTATTATCACATATTTGTAGGATTTATATTAAAAAAAAAGAAATATTTAACCTTAAAACATTTATTTATAGTCATATATATAGTCATTTTCATAAAAAAATTATTTAAAATTTGCCACATTTTGGCAACAAAGCAATCCGAGGTTTTGGAAATAGTGCCAAAATGAGGCAAAAAGCGCTCGAGTGGGTATAGAACAAGATATGATTTGAGATTTTCACGGCCGAAAGTATTACGGTGAGTTATTTTTGGGGTATTGTGCCGTGTTGCGCTTCCTAATTCTTTAACCAACGTTTCAGACAGCATTACAGTAGTCATCATCAGGGCAGATGACATCATCATCACTCGCCCTGATGACGGACACAATGCTGTCGAAACATAAAGAAGGAGAAAGCGCGATACGGAGTGACACCCCAAAAATAAACGACGATTAAACAGAACAAGTTTTGCACAATATTTTTTTTTAAATCATCGTCTAAAACAGTGGTCACCAACTTTTTTGAGAAAAGGGCCGGATTGATTTCTTTGAAAACCTGGGACGAAAGATAAATTATTTTTCCGATTAGAAACCAATTCAAATATTAATTTAGATGATTTATTTATAATGTAGGAATATCTAATTTATATGGATAGCTAATTAAAAAAGGAATAAAGCAATAATAAAGTTCTTAAAACCCAATTATTAAATTTATTTCTTTGCGTAGTTTTACATTTTTATATATTGCATGGAGTTTATTGTATCTATTGAGTTACAAATAAAACAATAGATACTCACATGTATGTATCAAAGCGATTAAACTACACACATATTGAAAAGGATGAAAGTAATAAAAAAGGCATTCCTAGCGCCCTAGCACAGTCGATCGATAAGGATTGATAAAATAACTTTGGGTAATGTCTCATCGTTTCCTAGCATGACTGCAGATTGCCAAGGAATAAGTAACAGTTCACAATGATAAAGTGTTCTTAATATATTAGACGTCAAATGTTGTTTGTGGGTTAGCGATCTGCAGTTGTCCTAGGGAAACATGAAAAGTTACCAAAATTTATCCTATCAATTCTTATCGATCGACTGTGAGGGGGCCAGAGGCCCTAGCACACTCGCTCGATAACGATCGATAGGATAACTATCGGTAACTTCCCATGGTTCCCTAGCATGACTACAGATCGCAAACGAAAAAGTGATCGTTCACAATCACTAAGTGTCCTCAACATATTCGACATCAACTGTTGTTTGTAATTTAACGATGTGCAGTTGTCCTAGGGTACGATAAGAAGTCACCGATAGTTATCCTATCGATCGTTATCGAGCGTGTGTGCTAGGGCCTCTGGTCGCCTTCAACGCCGAATTCTACTAAAACACCAAAAACTCTGGTTATCTCAAATACCCAACTTTTTTTCATTGGGTCCACTACCTACTACCTAATCAAATTCCGATTGATGAATTGAAATATTGTTGCAGTATTCGCAACCAAATAATAAAATTCTATAAAATTAATATATCCTATATGAATTATTTATACGCAGAAATCGGGAATTTTTGGCCGGATGAAAATTTTTGACGGATCGGATTCGGCCCGCGGGGCGTATGTTGGTGACCACTGGTCTAAAACGTTGCCCTGATTTTCCAATTTTAAAATATCAACTTTAAATTTATATCCGATACAAAACTAAGTCTTTAATATAATGCATTATTAACTAGAAGCAAAGTGACAGCAAATATTGGCAATATAAACATATCTCTCTGTGGTTAACGGTATTGATATCGATACAAATAAAAACACCAATAAATTAATTAATCCCACATTTACAGCATCGCGACTAATAAAATATAAGGCGTCATACTCTTTGATAAATGCGCCTTATTCTATGATGGCCATTGACCGGTGTCGCCCACCGGCGAATCAATATGTTCTTAGACGATTAGCGTGGGTCCCGAGGACCGTTGTGCAATATAAATCAACTTGATATTCGGATTATAAACGAAGATCGACCGCTTACAAGCTATAAAATTTAACAGGAGCAAATACTATCGGATGATCTATATAAACTAAATCCTAAAATCAATTAAGGGCTCTACACACGGTGCTGCGAACAGTCGGCTGTTAGCAGCTGGCTATTGTCTCCTGTCTCCCTTTTCCTCGTGCGAACCCGTAACGTTCTGTTTCACGTTGTCTTCTGTCTCTTTTATTAACATAACAAATTCAATATCACCATCTCATTTCCTCGGTTGGTACTGACGGCAGACGGTTTCTTCCAATTTGCAGTCAACGTGAAACAGAGTCTTACGGGTTCGCATGGGAAAAAAAGAGACGGGAGACATCCTCCAACCTTCGATTTTTAGCCAGCTGCCAAAAGCTGCTGTTCGCAGCATGGTGTGTAGATAGTATTAGAGCAGTCAGTGGCGCAGCAAGAAACTTCAAACCCGGGGGCAAGTTGTTAAGCTGTGCCCCTATTTTGAAATCGTCAAAAAAGATAATGAACTTAAGACAATGTATTTTCGTTGTTTGTTTTGGGGGTGTTATGTCGTGTTGCGCTACCTCCTTCTTTAGCCGACGTTTCGGACAGCGTTGCAGTGTCCATCATCAGGGCAGATCTGGCAGATCCAACGATGACGAGGATCGGCCGGATCTGCCCTGATGATGGACACTAAAACGCTGTCCGAAACGTCAGCTAAAGAAGGAGGCAACACGGCATAACACCCCAAAAACAAACAACGAAAATGCTTTTGGCCGTGAAAATCTAAAAACGTATCTGAAATATTGTATATACATCACAAATTTCAAATTATATAATCATACAACAAAATAAATCAATACATAATCTAGTAAACACAGTTTTCAGAATTTTTATTTTAGTTAAATTAAAATCATTAAAAATAAATCCGAGAAAGTGTTTTGTGACTAAAATACCTCAGTTTTTCAATTTATTTAAGGTCTTACAAACTAAAATATTTCAGATTTTTTGTTTTACTTATTTTGTTTAGACATTACTGAAAAATCGTAAATACTTATGTTCAAAAAATATTTACAAGAAGTACACAATATTTAGTAATTTATCATCATGCGTTTTGAGCATTTTTATTGCTTACTTGAATATAGGTATGAATGAATTAAATCGATATTAATTGTTTAGTTTTAAAAAAATGATACGGGGAATAATCGATCTTTCTAATCGAAACCTCCCTGTACAGTTGCAAGCATTTTGGAACTTTAATTCTCAGCCGCTGGTCAATGGGTCTTAATGACCTTTTTAAGGATATGGATGCATGTAGATATTCGGTGTTAAAGAACGTTAAGCAATAGATGTGACAACTTTCATTAATATATAAATATGCAAATAGGTGAAACACATTTTATGCGAATATCTCACAAGATTCCCAACTACTCCCGTCTGAAGCCAGCGAACTACAGAGCCTCAATTGGGGTACGTTGTGTGACTGAAAGTAGTGGGGAGCGGAAGGATGTGGGAAAGAGGAAAAGTGGGAAAGAAGCTGGCTAATCAGACCTGGTCACCAATCACTTCTAAAGATATTTCAAGCAACTCTTTAATCCTGAATGGTGGTCTTACACCAGACCGATACTGAGTATATCTTCTACTCTGGAATGTGCGGCAAATACGCTATAAATTATTTTTAATTAATATAATAATGAAATATCACAAATTATATCAAATAACATATATTTGCGCACCTCTCTATCCCACAAATTGCAAGTCGAGAGCCTTGTCCCTCGACCGGCTGTTTTAAATGAACAATGCCATTAACTATTATGTAATTCGAAAAATACCATTTAATATCTACCTCAAAAATACATTTCCATCTCGGAAGCTAAGTTATGTATCAATGTACTACTTTCAAATATGTCTACTTCGGCATCGTAGTTTTTTAGTAGAAGTATCAAATTAAGTATTAAATAAAATTAACGAAGCATATTAAAGTATTATGTTTAAAGTACTTCCTTTTATAGTCGTGGCAAATTTATAACAGAATTAATTAAAGTCCATACAAAACGTACCTACGCTTGGAGAGGAGATCGAATAAACAACATCTTCTTAAAAGGAGAACATTTTTCTAAGGCATTAATGAGCAGTTTATTTATATTTTTATGAATAGGTTATTAATTTTCTTACGATTATTTATAAATAAATATAGAAAAACGTAATTACACTGTAAACGTCATGTGCCTTATAAAGACGATTAAATGCAGGTCGGTGACACTTGATTACTTTTAGTAATAAAAAAAATTGCTTTTAATTAAGTTTGATGGTTAACGATTCGTCAGAAACTTCAAACAAAAGTGGGTTTCTTTGACATTTGATCCGTAGACAGTTAACAACCCCGCATACTTATGCAATATACAGTCGGTTTAGGGAAATACGGTGTGTAAATATGCTTGCAAGTAGCTCCGAAGGGAAGTGCAGAGAGGATATACCGCTGAATAACAAAAATCAAGGATAAAACTGCATACTTGTCTATATTATACTGTTTATTTATTTATTTTTCATCTTCTCCGTAAAACAGTTATACCAATATACATCTATTGAATTTCTAAGAAAAATTGATAAACTTCAGAACACACACAGATATGAGACGAGGAAAAGAAATGAACTGAGACTCCCCTTCAGAAAAAAAACACAGAGTCAAAATTCGTTGATGTACGGAGCGTTGAAGATATTTGGAGAATTACCAAAAGAAATAAAATTAGAAGAAAACATAAAAACATTTAAAATTAAATTACGTAAATATGTGATTGATATTTTGTAAATGTATTGCTTTAATTATGTATATATATAAAGATTGTATTAGGACATAGATAACTATGTACCTACTTAAAATGCCTCAATAATAAACAATATATCATGGATAAGATCACAAATTAAAAAGTGTATAGGGGCAGTTTTACTATTTTGTGGCATGTGTCAAAAGATAGTTGCTGAACTGTCTGTAAGTGACATTGAAAATGTCGATTGTCAATGTAGAATCGTTAAGCAGTTGAGTCGCTCTGTTTATTGGTGCGTTCTGATAGACAGAAGTCCTCGCTTTCGGAGCATAAAAAAGTGTACGGGATCTCCCACGAATTGTTAGGGACATGAAAGTTAACCTTTTAAAGATAGGCGGATTTAGTATGGTACCAGAGATTAGCTTAAAAAAGTGTTTATCTAAAAATATTTTTTTGCAGGCTTCTAATGTATCGAAATCGAGCATTCCTGTTAAGAACAAGGAAGGATACAGGAATGGATAGGTAACAGTTTTTTGTACTTCTATTTCTAGGATACGGTTTTGTTCAGAAGGGGCCCAAATAATGGAGCGATATTCCAGGGTGCTGCGAACAAGTGCTTCATATGTTCTCCGTGTTGCAATTCTATTACAATTTTTTTATACTTATATAAGCATGTAAGTACAAGAAATCGACAGTGTAAATAAATTCGTTTGATATCCATATAACTTATTATTAATTGTGGTTTGAAGTCGATTTCAGGTTTCAAATTGGTAACTAATGCAACAAAAATTTTAAATTTTATATCTAGATATTAATTATAATTTCGGAGGGCAATTTCGGGTCAACCAAAAATAGCGATAAATAACATGTTAATTCATTATATTTTAAAAGTTAATTTGAATTACGTTACAGTGTTGAACTGGGGTTGGATATTGTGCAGTGTTTCGTAATGTGACAAAAACCAATAATTTAAAGTTATAAATTAAGAGCATTATCATTATATTATTAGTTAAGTTTAATATCTTATTATACAGCTTTTAAGATTACATATATCAATTATATCACTTATGGGAATACATGATATACGAGAATATAAAAATTTTATTAACCAAAAAAAGGATTATTTCAGATTCGTGAACTTCAAAAATATGATTGAAAACTATTTATCTATTGAGACCCTAGGTTTCCCTTAGATACAATGTCACCTTTAGGATCGTTTTACGGAGAGCGGGGACAGAACCCGCGTCTTGAAGAGAATGCTTTTAACAACAAAAAAAAAATAGAGTTCTAACGTGTCCAGAAGGTGCGAAATTGGAGGGTCCCCTATGGGGTATCGATGGGGAGGTAACGTAGCCTCCTGGCTCTAATCCCCGCGAGCATGTAACGCGTGCATAAATCGATGACAGAACGGCTAATGTCATGTTTACACCTGTCATTTTGTCCGCACGTTACCACTCCGGCGACGGGTTGTGACGTCACGGACGCCTCCGCTTCCTTCGCTTATCCTATCTCCTTTTATGGCGGTGCGAGCTCCTAGCCGCTGGGAGGGAGCTCCGAGCAGTCTAGTCCGGCCCACGCCGGGCACGTAATTGCCAATTGCCGACAGAGACAAAGGCTTTTACGGTATACAAACAAAAGCCTGAACGCTGCGAGAGAACAGAACTCTACGTCGTGCTATCTCACAGCGCAGAGCGAACGATGCAAATGGATAAACGAAGAGAAAAACCGTAGATGTCATGCATATGGTGGTAGGTATTAAACACTACATGAGAACTGCATACGATGACGCATAACCAAAAGCCAATTCAATTCACGTGAAAGCAAAATATGATACAACTCGTAGACAGAGGAGAAAACCGTTCACGTGGAAAAACGAAAAGAGATAACGTAGGTGTCTTTTATATTTACATAAAGAGTGGTATTAAGGACTAGATGATAATTGAATACGATGACGCATAAATGGAAAGAAATTACATAACACGTAGACGTAGAATTATAGGACAAATAACAGTGTTGTTTAGATGCTTTAATTTATGAGTAATAACTGCGTAGAGATTATATTCTCCTCGCAAGAACAAACAGACGGAGAAGATTTAAACGTGAATTACAAATTGCAAAATCGTAAGTTAATAATGTTATGCGTTATATACGTTGTTATTATAAAAGTAGCCTAATCAAAAGCTTGATGACTTGACAAGTATTTTCCAATTGATGATTATTAAAAATCAGTTTGTTTGTACACGGCGAAAAATGTTATTTACTTTTTTTTATTTTTTATTTATTTGTTTATAAGATTTACACAGTACATTGAATATAATTTGTAAGGTATTTTAAATAAATTACATGGTTTTGTACTTATTACGTAAATCTGTAAAATGTCGATAGGTAATTTCACCTGGGTTTTAATACTAAATTATGATGAAACTAATGAAAAGAATCCAACTAATAAAACATAAATGAAAGAGTATGGGTGGAGAAAATTTTACATTTTAAAATCAAAAATTATTTGCTCATTAAAGTTTAATAAAATGACAAGAAATTTAATAATTTTGTTTTGTATGTTCGCAATGAATCGTGAAAAATGTCTAATTGTAATAATTTTTCATAATGGGTATAGGTTGTGATTGCGCGGGTGATTGGTGAGTTATTTGCTGCATTGGTGTTGTGGGCTCTATATGAAGAAGAGAAATGTGCCTGGTACGCCGCATTATTCTAAAATACGATCATTTTATTCGTAAAAACGGTTAAAAACGGGACTGAAGTTCTTACGAACAAATTAACAGTGTTTCAATGTTTATTGGCGGGAAAGTGTAAAACGTAATTTCGTACGTATACCAACAAATTATTCTTACATGTTCCCGCCAATAAACATTGAAACCCTGTTAATTTGTCCATAAGAACTTCAGTCCCGTTTTTACGAATAAAATGATCGTATTTTAAAATAACATTTTTCTCCGTGTATGTTTTTAATACCTAGGTAAGTGCTTTCATGTGCATTTTTTACTGTTGCATTTATTTTGACATGGTCTGTAAAACACAGAAACAAGCATAATAAAGGTTTGCTGTATTACAAACGTGTTTTGCAACTAACTGTCCTGATGATGGACGCTGCGCTGTCCGAAACGTTGGCTAATGAAGGAGGAAGAGCAACACGGTATAATAATAAATCATGATAATACTTTTAGGCGTGACTATCTCAAATCATCATGCTTTACAATTATTTTTTGTATGAAAATTCCCATAGCTTCATAATTTTTTTTTTAATTTCGGTCGGAAACTTTTGTTTTTAAATAATAATAACAAATTTACTACGCAATGCGCTGTAACCACTTACATAGTACCTATCTACTTCCTTATTTTACGCCAGAGAAAGACATGGTTTGATCAGTCAGAATAACAGAAGACTGCGTGTGACACGATTTAAAATATTTTTTATGATTCACGGCGAGTTCATCGAAAACGAGCTCAAATAACTAAAATTCAACCTAACCTAACAAAAAAAGGTTAGTTTTTTGTGTATTTTGTAAATTGGCTTTTGTAAATTTGCTTTCGATGAATTGATTTTCGATGAACTCTTTGGTTACCATTTTTTATTGATATAATAATATTATTTGGCAATGTCGGCCTCATATCATAAATGCGAATGAAGCAAGAAGTGTGTGTCGAGACAGAGGTATGTGGCGGTCTATACTCTCTAACTACCCCTGTAGGAAAATTGCGTGATGGTTAATTAGTAAGTTAATTAAAAACAAATCCTTAGTAGAGCAAGAGTTCCAATAAAAAATAAAAACAAAATTGAAGGAGCCATGAAAAATATGTGAAAAAACGGCATCGAGATTTATTTTTGGGTTATTACGCCGGGTTTCGCTTTAAAGTTCGTTAGCCAGAAATACAAATAAAAATATGATTTAAAAATTACAATGTAATGAAAGCACAATAAAAATTAAAACTGAAAAATCTTACTAATCTACCATACACAAAAGCCCAGCATTATTATGATGGTACATCGTTTATATATGTTACAATATATGATATTATTACTATGTACATTGCAACATATTTTCTGTAAATGATGTAACCTAATTTCTTTGAATAAACAAGTAAACAAAAAAATTCAACTATTATATTTAAAGACAAAATTCATGCGAAAATCGCGAACTTATTCAAGTAATTATGGGTGGTAACATATTGCATACAACACTCAAGGAGGGGAGTTAATGATGTGTAGAAAAAACTTGAGTTATCCTCCAAGGTTTAAAAATAAATACTCAACATTTTGTACAAATAACAACTCGGCGACGCATTTTCTTTAAATTTAAATACGCATTTTTTACCCTAATAAAATACCCATTCCACTTTTCCGATTGGAACTGCCTACAAAATGCGCGGAACCTCAACTAATTCAATAACATTGATTCAAAATAGTCGCAAATATAAAAAGGGAGTGTTTTCTTTCTATGTGATAATGTTACGTTGAGTAAGTGAGTATATTCTGCTTATTAATTGCCCCATTGATTTCAATTGGACTTGTTTGGTAAAGACGGGTCCGCAAGGACAGCCTCGATGACGTCAAGCCCGGTGGGCGTGTCCTCCTCCCGGCCAGGGGGAGAAGCGGCGAGTGGAGGGGGGAGGGGGAGGTACCAAGCCTTCAGTACTGCCGCGGCCATCGTCCACGAAGGTTGTGTTGACGACTTTCGTCCCAAGAAAATACGTAAATAAAAAGTGAAAAAAAGAAAATTCATCAAGAAACGCGTGACAGATTCCCTCCAAAATTAAACACTGCTTTTGAAACGTAAATGAAATAAGTGAAGTGAAGGCATTTTAAGCAACAACAGGACGAAATGCAGAAAAACAATGGAAACAGATTTTCATGGAGCGGCGCGGGAAATCAAAGAAAACTCGCAAAAGTTATTAATAATTCAAAAATAAAACGTTGATACCAGGAGCAGAGAGAATATAAGAGTGAAATATATAAATGGTGAAAGGAAACTGTGTTCTTCGCACTGAGAAATTAGAACGAAAACTGACAGATGGCCCGAACAGCGCGCAGCCGGCCGGCGCATATGGAAACAAAACAACGCAAAAACAGTTGAAAACGTGAAAATTTCAAATAAAAAATGGCGGCATTCCCTGTTTACATAGTAAAGCATATCGTACGTGAAGAAAAACACCTAGTTATTTGGATGAAAACGCATTGGCGCCAAGAAGTCTGTGCAGGTGGGTGTATTGTATTTTTAATTCGCGTCGAATAAAAAGCATTTCTCAATCGTTAATTCTTTTGAATCTTCGGCTTGATCTGGCGTAGGTGATAACGACGGGGAATAATAACTTCTTGTTCAAATTAATGGCCCGAGAGTAATTAATAAATAGCCGACGGGTCAGGGTATGCTAATTGGGTTGAGTAGGTTTAGATAACTAGCGCCAACAGTCTATATATTATTATAATAAACTTCAATTTTAATTCGTGTTTGATTTAGAAATTAATCTTTGTTATTTTAATTGTCAACAGATGGCAGATGATGTCAAGAAAATTGATGACAAGGAGCAGCTTCTCAGTGGCGGCTTATATTTGACTACAGAAGACAACGCACAAAGGTAATATATTGAATTTGTTAATAAAAAAACACATTCTATCCTGAATCGAAACAGGTGGAATTCTATCTTCTCTGCAAACGTTTTAAAAATTCCAGAAAAAAAAACAAAATAATTTATTGCTTTGTTAATTTGTTGCAAATTTTATCTTTCTTACGTAAAAAAATATGATATCTATAGGAAAATGATGGTACATATTTCATTTCAAGCATTCGGGTATTTACAATTATTAAACGTTCATTTGACGGCCGTCCATGGTCGAGGGCTAAGGCTTTCGATTCCCAGACGGAAGGTCGCGGGTTCGAACCCGGCGTGCGCAAATACATTTTATTTGGTTAATTTGTGTTATTTCCCTACTTATTAATTTAAAATAATATGTAGTAAATTTGCGGCACGTTCCATAGTGGAAGACACTCTTAGTATCGCCCTGGTGTAAGACCACCATTCAGAATTGAAACGTTGCTTAAATTGGCTTTATGGAATTTGAACAATGACAAAATTTCAAAAAAATTCACATTCTGTGAAAATTCATTTTAACTTCGGTTATTATTTCACCATATTCCGTTGTTTCACAGTACTTGGGTAGTAAAAGAATTTGAATAGGACTTTCACAGATCTTGAAAATGAACTATAAAATTTGACGAATCGTTATTATTCTGTGAAATAAACCCGGCCTTAGTAAAAATTCTGTTCTACCGACATTTAACATAATCCAGACGGTAACACAGTACTATTGTACGGTATTCATATAAAAGGGGGATTTCATTTCTACAGCATTCAGTCTACTTTCATTCTCTCTCTGCCAATTCTATGACTTCTATAACTAATATATAAATAATTACGTTATTTTCGTGGCCCTCTGGCGCGTGAAAGTTCAGTAGATACTCCCTAAAAGTTTATGGAAAGATTCTAAACTGATGGGGGTAGCGTTTACAAACCGAAAGCCAATTCCTAAAACAAATGTAACCGTAAAGTAACATGATTTTCACACGTTTCAAAACCCAAAACAAGACTGTAAACATTAAAATAATTTCAAAATATGGAAATAATACTTGATTTTGTAAATTGAACCTCCGATTAGGTTTACCATAGCGGAGCAGTTTGGTTGCGGTATCGGCAATACCGAGGTACCCATGTATTGTAAATTGTGAGCAAACGGATCGTGACTTATAAATTAAGGTGATTCATATCTGAATTACAAACAATATCGCCCGTAATTCGTGCGCATGCGCCAACTTTTATTTTCAGGAACCCCGAGGACCTATTTTTTTTTATTCAATGAGCTTTCCTTAAGTGGTTTAGGTATTTACTGATCTTAACAAAATAAATATACCCATTTTGACGTCCTTAAATTTTTATACATTATACGAAATTTTGTGAAATAAACCTAACTAGTTTTTCTTTCCGGCTTCGCATGAGATTTAATTGATTTTTTTTTTTTTTTGACAGACAAATGATATTTGAAAGGTCTACAGATCATGATAGAAAATACGATGTGAGCTGAAAGTTACTGCTTTCTATGTAGTAACAGAATAAGAAAGCTGTGCAAATTTCATAACGCCAGAGCTCATCGTTCGAGATTTATTGTTGATTTTTAAGTTTTTTGGAAGAGTATGACGTTTTACATATTCCAGTCAGCCGAGTTAAAGATCAAAATGATTATTGAAAAGATTTTAAATTTTAAAATCGGAAACTTGATTTGACGTAAATAAAAATCATTAAATTAAAGAAAAATTGCACCTTTTTACGCAATTTTATCGAAATTACCTCGATTTTTGATCATTTTCAATTAATTCGTACATATCTAACAATTTCGCGGTATCTAAATTATTAATCATTTATTATTTGTGTCCACAGATGGCAGTGACGGAGAGTGCGATGCCGTGAAGATGACACACGGAGTCCAGTGAAACGTGCTGAAACCGACAAAGGTATGTAGCCACAACAATCATAATGTTATTATTAATAGTTGAGAACTCTGACAATTCTCAGAAATGGTTCATGTAAACAATAGACAAACATGAGCTTAGTTATACACTCATACTATCGTGTTAAATATTAATCGAATTATTTTAGCGTGAATGAAAATGGAATTTTTGAGGTAGAACAGTTCAGTTTAAAAAAAATAAGGTAACGTTCAAAATTAACTTCAAAAGTTAAAAATCGCGCTTAACTCTTCGTTGATGTCACCTCGGGTAATAATAGCAAGTTTTTTATGCGAAAAGAAAACATTCTTAATGATTTGTTAGTAAGAATTCAAATTTTTAGTCGGTTCGGCGTTATTGAGCCTTAGAAAACGGCTTTTAAATTTCGACCACAGACCTTGCATAAGAATGATGATAATTCAACAAGTACAAATTTTTGAAAATTTTAGCAATGATTCCTCTTCTGACCAAAATTTTCAATAAGAATTCAAAATTTCAGTCGCTTCGGAGCTCTGTATCCTTAGAAAACGGATTTTAAAGTTTGACCCCAAAGTTTGCGTTTCGCCCCGTAAGAATGATGATTTTTTCCACAAAATGATACTTATTTGAAATTTTTTTTTAGATATAATGTGTTTTTACATTTTTCAATTCCTCTATCATTTGCCCAAAATTAAATTCACATTTTCCAAATGCTCTGATATAAAGATAACGCGTAAGATATTTTTGTGTATGTTAGTAACGAAATTTTATTTTCGATAGGGCAGTTAGGGTTTTCTGTCTTACTTAAACAGTCAAACCAAAATAAACGTTTTCATAACATTTTCAAAATTAAATACATAGGTTGTTCAAAAAATATTGAATATTCGTAGACGTTCATAAAGTTTCCCTCTATAATGTTTGCAGAAATTCACGCATACAAAATGTTCCCACAACTTATACAGGTGAATAAAATAATACACGCTTGTCGCTTAGATCATTTTTTAAATTTTGGTTGTTGCATTATTAACCAGAAGCTGTTTTTACTCCATTTATATTCAGATTCATTGAATATCGTACAACTTACAAAACAAACACGGTGATTTTCAAAAGTACGTAGTCCACTGTGATACCTGTAAAGGTAAACGTTTACTATGCGCGTGTGGGAGGGTTTAAATGTTTGTGTAACTGTTAGGCTCAGTGCAATATGTTCACCGTCTCACGCACGGTCCACACGTAAACCCACGTGAACGCACTCAACACTCAATTTATCACATAAAAACCATAATTCAAGGCGTTTCCCACACGTTTCCGACAGAACCTACGGTAAACATATCGAAAACGCCACAAAATAATGTATTATATTCATTGATGGCATTATTTGTGGATACTTTAAACATGAGCTTAGTTCTTAAATATCGGAATATTTAAAATTTATTAGAAAATGCTTGTAAGCGTGTAGGTTTATACGATATCAACTATCGTGACGCGAGATGAAAATCGAATTAATGGCTATTTAGAGATCGTGGTAGTTAATATATGTACAGTATAGTTTTCACGACATCCGCGAATCGAAATAGGTACCTACGTGAAAATAAAGAAGTCCTCAAACAGTTAATTGCAAGAGGATTGAAGAAAGTAGGGTACAAGCAGCCGAAATCAGATTCCCGAAAACTACCTATGACATGATATTTGTATTATAGCATGTTTGAGCGAATTGCGAATAACAGAAAAATAAGGACGGTTGTAAGCATGATAAATTCTGGAAATGGAAACGGACGAAGGAGACGAGAGAATATAATATGACGCGGAATGGAATGAATCGGGAAGATAGGACAGAGTCAAAGAAGCACTAAATCCTATCTGACCCCGTGTAGAAACAACGTAATAACTTATTGGTAGTTATGGCAGCGCGGTTCTGTACAGGGTGTAACAGGATGTACCCGAGAGATTTTACCCAGCGATTCCTGAGCATATTTGGAGTAATAAATGTATTTGTCATTTTGCTGTACGATGATATTTTTTTCGATCACACGTCGTTACTGATCCCATAGCAATCGGGAATACCGCGTCGCGATGCATTTGAGTGAAAGCGACATGCCGCTAGAATGAAACACATCGCTTACCAAGGCGCGCTAGAAAATGTACGCGCTTCTCTAGAAACAAACTCGGTGCGACGCGTGGTGGAAAAATATTTTTAATGTTATCATATGTATTATATATCATTATGTCATCGGACAGCAAAATGACAAATACATTTATAACTCAAAATATGCTCAGGAATCGCTGGGTAAAATCTCTCGGGTACGTCCTGTTGCACCCTGTATATTAGACGAAAAAGAGATATTGGAATACAGGTGATTTCTCTAAACAGAGCAAACATCATAATGTAAGTCAATCAGGATTAAATTTATTTAGACAAAAAGCCAGATATCGTTTTATTAAATTACGCAAAAGCAAAAAAAAACTCGAAATGAATTTGAGAACTAGCTTTTTTAGAGGATTTTTGGGTTAGAGAAAGTAAATAAAGCTAGGCGTGACAATTATATGAAAAAAAAAATTATAACGATAATTCATAATGTACTCATGTCGTCTTCACAGTTCGTGAAATGAGAACGCAACCAAGAACATAAATCACTCATGTTAAAAATTATTCGGACAACTTAACAGAATAGGTGGGTACCCAATACCCGTGGACCAATGGACCCACGGTTCGAGTCCAGCCGTGACCAAATATCAATCATCCTCAGCGCGGCTCGATAAACAGAAATTACATATTCAGATTGCCATTAATAATACACTATTTAACCTAAACGGCGTGACGGTAACTCTTTTGATGGAAGATTGATGTGGTGTTTCATGATCGTAAAGAAACCTACAACTAGAATTATATTATTTTAATTAGGCATGTGGACCAACTCACATTTCATAAATATCTCTACTTTCTAAAAAAAAATCGACAGAATTTTTTTACCACAAAAGAAAATCTATTTTATAACCATTTTCTTTACGATGGTTCACACATTATGTATTACAATTGTTGGCTTACAGGCGTAGTTTGATTGCTGCACGTTTTATATACGGAGTGCATAGGCACATACATGACTTATTTCAACCAGTGACTCCTGAAATTATTTGAAATTTGGATTCCAATGACTTTTTTTCCCATTTTTTTTTCAAGAATTCTTCTACATGTCACTGGTAATTCAGCAACAGGTAACACAGCCGAGTAACCGTCCACCCCCTCACCCCTTCCCTAACTGTCAAATACCTACTGATTTCTTTAAGTTTTAAGTTGAAACAAAAAACAACAAAAATGTCAACGGAGACCGCAATTTCATTTACATGTTGAATTCCAAATAATGTCAGGAATCACTAGTTAAAGTGAGTCAAACACAACTCTTAACTCCTTGTGAAGCTACATACTAGAAAATAACAATCATAGGAAGGTATTTTTTTAATGTATAATCGTGTATTTTTATAACTTAAAAGTCGTGAATCTGAACTTTTTTTATAAATATATCGAACTTGCAATAGCCTATATACAGCCAGTGAGACTTAGATACTAACCGCAGAAATAGCTCCGATTTTGACAAAGCTTTTCAAAATGTCCCTGAATTCTGGCTCTGTACCCTCTGGTTGGAAAAAAGCGGTCATCCATCCTATTCCAAAGAAGGGTGACCGCTCCAACCCGGCCAACTACCGTCCCATAGCGATCACATCAGTTCTATCCAAGGTGATGGAACGTGTGATCAACGACAAACTGCTCACATACCTCGAGAAGAACAAAATTATTAACGACCGTCAATACGGATTCCGGCGGAACCGCTCGTGCGGTGATCTTCTCGCGTATGTGACGCATGTTTGGGGGCGGTGCCTGGAACGTTTCGGTGAGACCCAAACGGTTGCGCTGGACATTTCCAAGGCCTTTGACCGGGTTTGGCACCGAGGACTTGTCAACAAACTGCCTTCTTACGGACTTCCCGCATCCTTGTGCAGGTGGATTGCCGACTTTTTGAGGGAGAGGTCGATTCAGACGGTTGCTGACGGTTTCACCTCTTCCTCGCATTCGATAAACGCTGGCGTCCCACAGGGATCGGTTCTGTCTGTTTCTGTTGCACATCAATGACCTTTTGACATGTGCACCAATTCATTGTTACGCGGATGACAGTACAGTCCATGATAGCTTTTTGTTTGACAAGCCCCCAAAGGGTGCACAAATTCCAATGGCTCGGAGGGCTTTGAAGCAAAGAATGGACGCTTACCTCGAGAGTGTTTTCTCTTGGGGTAAGAATAATCTCGTCGAATTCAATGTATCAAAGACCCAATCATGTCTGATTACGTCTAAAAGGGATCGAAATGACTATCTAGTCTCCTTCAACGGTAGCATTCTTCCGAACAGGTCTTCCATTGATATGCTCGGTGTAACTCTAAGTGACCAGCTCAGATATGGGGGCTCCATCGAGGCCAGAGTTAAGTTAGCCTCTCAGAAACTGGGCGTACTGTACAGGGCCCGCAGATACTTTAATAGTACACAACTGCTAACCCTGTACAAATCGCAAGTGCGCCCCACGGTTGAATTTGGCAGCCACCTCTGGTCTGGAGCCCCAAAGTACCTGAAAAACACCCTCGACTCTGTGCAGAAACGGGCGGTCCGTTTGATAGATTCTCCCGTCTTAACAAACGGATTGCAATCTTTAGAGCACAGGCGTCGGGTAGGAATGCTTTCCTTGTTCTACCGGTATTTCAATGGAAGATGCTCCGAGGAACTAGCCTCATTGATCCCCTCGGCACCGGTGCATAGTCGGGAAACACGCCAAACGCTCGCCCAACATATGTACACGGTTGACATTTGTCACATGAGAACGGGACGCTTCTACGACTCGTTCTTGTGTTCAACAGCTCGGCTGTGGAACGATTTGCCGGCCTCTGTGTTTCCTCCTTCCTATAACATGGGTCTCTTCAAGACCCACGTTCACTCCTTCCTCTCCTCAAAAAGACCCTCCTCACAGCATCTTCAAAGATGACATAGGCCCTGAGGGAAATTATTTTCCTCAGGGCCTCCTGTGTGGAGTTAATGTAAAAAAAAAAAAAAAAAAACCGATTGGAAAAAAATGATAAGCAAGAGAGAGTGAGGGCGATGGGGAAGAGGAAGGTCCGGAAGTATCTGGATATTCGTATTTCATAAATTAAAATAGCTAAGGCAGTTTAAGCAAAATTTTGATTCTGATGTTATAATGTCTTACCGGAACGTTTCTCAGAATATCTTATAGTCTCCAATTATTTAGAAATATGAGTAAAAAATATCTTAAATCGCCATGTAAAAGTGGTCATTAAAACGACTAACATATTAAAAGTAAGATTATTTATTTATATTCCCGAAAAGAAACCAGTAAACAAAGTTTTGCAAAACACATAGAAAAAATTATGACAAAAGCCTGGTGTGGTGTGCAGTAAGTTGTTCTTCTCTGCGATCCATTTAAATTTTATTATTTTCTTCAATCCGTTTCAATGTATTTTTACTTCTTACTAATATTATAAACGTGAAAGTTTGTATGGATGTATGTGTGTTTGTTACTCTTTCACGCAAAAACTACTGAATGGATTTTAATGAAACTTTACAATAATATAGCTCATACGTCAGAATAACATATAGGCTATAATTAATAAAGCTAGCATATATTACAAATAATAATTGTTGTTTAATAGAAGATGTCAAAATTTGAGAATGATAGTTTGCTAAGCAATGATTGTTAAATCAAAATTCTATTTTGGAAAATATTTAAATTAGTGAATTTATTTGAAATACTCGCCTCATACTTTGAATTGAATCAAGAATTATAGATATTTTAAATAAATAGGTTAATAATTTTGGTATAAACATAGATGGGACCAAGGAAAAGAAAGTAGGCTACTCGAAGTACTAATCCTGCGCAGACGAAGTCGCGGGCAGAAGCTAGTATATAATATGTAAAACAGCTATACTTATATTACTTATATTATATTGCATACGAAATATGCGAATATTGAAACCAACAATTACATTGTGTCTCAACAAAGTTATTTGATTCAAATTATAATTATATTCCTATTTGTCATTTTAATCGTCTATTAGAACCCTATTTAAATTTCACTCAACCCGGTCTGACATAATATCTCAAATTACATTCTCAATTCTCTATCTATTAAAGACATCTCCTTAGCATTATTTCGATGTTATCTTCGTTTCAAATCATATAATTAATTGACGTAAAGAATATGGCCGGTACCATTGAGGCGACTACCGTGCGTACCAAGAAAACCGTAACTCGCCGCTAATTACCATGTTGGACGGACACTTAGCTTTTTTCATCTCGCTCCTCGAATCTCTCGCTAAGAGGCTGTTAGACTGTTGGTTAACTTGTAACCGATGAATGATTATTACGTGTAGCTTAGACTCGACTTTCCAATATCGGAGAACAAAATATTTTTTAAAAGAAAAAGGAAAAAATGTGTTATTTTATGTCGCCCACCCATTACTTAAAAACATATTATTAACAAATATTAAGCATCGCATCATTTTCCGCAGAGGTTAGCAAAAAAGAATAACCGGTCAGTGGCCGAGTTAGCATCGCGTTTGGGTCCCACCTAGACGTCGTGTGTTCAATTTTTCGGCTGGCTAAATACTCCATCACGCCACAAGCAGCATTTTACGCTTACTGTGGTGGTAGTAGAATTTTTTTCAAATATTGTAAGGTTATTCGTAACTCGGGAATGTTTGACTTTCTATAAAAAATAAAAATAAATAAAGGATGAAATGTCACACAATTGCTTACAAACATTCCCGTTTTCAAATCGTTACTACTCATTTGTACAAATTGTTACAAATTAAGCATTAAAAAAATCATACGTTATTAAACTACTTCTAGTTTTGATGCTGACAATTCGTGGTGGAATACCATTATAATAATATATTAAAACAATTTACAACTTTTTACGTCTTAATTTATTTCTGACCGTAACCTTTTAGCATATTAAAGCCATCTTCAGACTATGTCGTAGCACGACGTTGTACGACATACGAACAAATAGGGGAAAATGTATATAATCTGAATAAATATTTTTTTTTTGAAAATGACCTTATTAGGCTGAAAACGGTTACGGTCAAAAATAAACTACGTAGAAAAAAGTTTAAAATTGTTTTAATAAATTACGAGTATTAAGTTAGAACTAGCTGTTATCTTTTTCCTAATAAAGTTCCGAGTAGTATTTTTTTTTTCATTGTTTTTATTTCTTGCTAGAGCAATCCAGATGAGTTACAAAACTCATTTTAGGACAGGAGGAACTTACAATTCATAGGTAGGAGGTAGTAGTTACAATTTTACAAAGGTATATTGATATCATAATATAAGTTTTACATTCAGTACAGCATAAAAATAAAAATAAAGACAGGTTAAGTAGAACAAACAACAAGAGAAAACAAGTAAAGAGAGGGAAAAACTGATACGAGTATATAAGATATAACAAAAAATGACAAGACGATTACATATTTTCATTTTTAAATGTAGTTAAAAAATATTCTTTTAAAGCATTGCTTTGCAATTTTTTATTATGCTGGATGTTTTTGTACATATCTGGAAGCGAATTATATAGTGTATAGGCAATATAGTTCAGAGATTTTATCCCATATTTTGTAGTGTGTGTTTGAGGAATGCGGATTTTATTGTTATTTCGAGTATTGTGGTTGTGGATGTCTTGATTGTAAATTGGCTTGGTGATAGTATGAGTTGATTGTTGGGTAATTTGTAGGATGGTGCTTGTGATTTCATGTTTAGGAAGGATTGTGATTGGAAGGATACCGGAAACTGAATAGATGTCCCTTACATGAGTGTCCCATGGAAGTCCATGAACATTTCTGAGAGCTCGGTTTTGAACTACCTGCAGGTCGGCTATTTTTCTTAGTGAAGAAATGATTCGTTCGAAACCGGTCAACGATTAAATAAAAATGTAGATACATACTTATTTAATATACGTATCCACTGACCTAATATCCTAAATATCACAAGCTGCTTCGTTCCAATTTTTTAAGAATTGTTTTAATCCTTCAAAGAATTTCCGAATTCGATAATAGATACGGTGCCTCAAAATAGTACTTAATGGTATCTTCCCTCGTATTAAATGTTTATAATTCTGCATCATTAATTTGTTCTGCAACTTAAAGCTTCTGCAAATTATTATTTTAATCTACTTTGCAAATGCATGATTCCCATGCGAAGCGCATAGCATTTCCATATTGAGAAATCCTCAATTATGATTCATAATTAGAACAGAGTAGATAAGTAAGCCATCGCTATGGGTTTCTGTATGTGTCAAGTCCTGCCAACTATCGCTTTGGTACGCTTCGTTCTAAGTAATAATTAACCAAAAACCAAAGTATGCCTCAGTGTATCTGTATCCATAATTATAAAGAGTGAATTTTGTTAAAATTTAACGTAAAATGTGAATGGTTTAAACTGGTCAAAAATCTTCAATGGTATTCGGTTGGTAAATATTTGGTTTTATTTGTATTGCACGAACATAATATCTAGGTGCTGGGAAAAATCGTTATTTATTATTAAATGTTATCACAAGAGGGGCCGAAAGTCAAATAATCTGTCGGTCATAAAGGCTAACTAACTTCGAAACAAACAACATTCTTCAGTCGGGTCCTTCGTATACCGTTAAAATACTATTTGTCTTGAGATATTAGTATTTTTATTTCACTATAAAAAACTATCAACATGTCAACAAATAAAATAACTTTGACACTCCTAAAAATACATATCTGTCTGAAATAAATCAATAAAAAAAATAAGTAGAAAATAAATAATACGTTATTCTAATTCCACCACGAGTTGACAGTTTCAGAAGAAAAAAGTTTAACTAAATAATATGCCTTGTTATTTTTTTAACAAAAAAAATTATTTGTTGGTTCTTATTTGATCTCCTGTTGGGAGATCTATATTGACACAACACCAGCTTCATCTCAATCTTCGAGACACTGGATCTAAGTCAGGAAAACATTAGTGTAAGGCCGCTGGGCACGTGTGAAAATGCAGAATTGCAAAATAAACACAAGAATATGACGACAGAAACGTTGAACGCTTGTCTTTGTTTTGTCGGGAGTAGTTAATTGTGAGCGTTGCATACATTTTTGTAATTGAATATGGTTATGTTTTGTGAAAATTATCTTACTCATATAATTAAAGGCTTTTTGCAACTAACTAAACCTTAATCTTGTTTAACGCGTATTAGAGTTATGATTTTAACCTATACACATATAACGGCGATAAACAATAATTAAAAAATAAAATAAATTTCAGAAGGGATTTACAATCAATCGTTTGAACGCGAAATGTGTTAGAACGAGAAATCTCAAAGACTTAGGTACCATACGTTCAAATATATCTAATTGAATTTCGCATTTGCTTTATTTAATGAACTAATGCAATGAACAAATGAATCTTGGAAATGAAAATTAACCCAACTCCCGACATCCGATCGAGTTGAAACTCGGCAGATAAGACTCTTTATTGATAACAATACATTTTATTAACTTTTGGTGGCACACACGCATATACACGCGCAAATTTCTTTGAAATCGGCTACTAGCCGGCCCAACAGATGGCGCTACTGGGTCGTGTCTTTCGATGAGCAAGACCATGGCGGAAAGTCGAAACTGTTTCACTATTTAATAAAACAAAACAAGTGTATTATAGTAAAATGATTTTTTTTAACGAGTTGATTTTTTAATGATTTTGCAATGCAAATATGAATTTCGGTAAATTTAACCCCCTTATAACCTTATATTAATCTTAAGTAAGTTAAGATCAAACCGTTGAGCGTTGTAACAAAATATAACTACCCAGCATGTAATATCCTCCACACTAGGAATTCACGTATACCTACCTATTGTGGAACACGGCATCTTTCTTGGATTTTATGAGCACGTCTTATATCGTAATTAAGTACAACTTTCAAAATCACGAAAATTTTACAATTTTTGTAATGTATTATGCAAATTTTCGTTGAATCTGACTGCACATCTCATTTCTTGACATTATGTTAAATCTAAATATTTTAAAAATCGGTTTCCATGGAGTTAAGGCTGTAAAATCATATCCTATTTGATTCCCATGCATACTATTACTTATTTAACGATGCACACTCAACATTACAATAAATTACATCAATACGCGTCCTTGCAAACCAATAAGCTATCTACTAACAAGAGTAGGGACGGAACAGCCGCATCATCCTTGTCAATTGGACCAATGAAGATGTATGGGCCGCATAACACCTCTAATCATTTAATTCGATTTCTCAATCGACACTGTCTGACCTTTGGACAATTGTTTAATCGGAACTTGTTAAACCTGCATCAAAATTCAAACATCAAAGTATCTATTTGTATCTATTCTTATTATCTTTTTTTTTAACTATGATCTTAACTATAAATAAGAAAATTTGTTTTAATTTATAAAGATTAACTTATTTAAGCTTATAAATCTCATTGTTTTATTTAATTAACGAATCAAGGCACTAGTCCCGGTACCGATTTTCCTTCGAGTTCTAGTTGTGACCGTTACCTTTGCATTTTCTGTGTATTCGTCTGTTTCATATTTCAGTGAGAGTTTTTGATATCATTTTCTTCATTGATTTAAAATCAGTTGGTTTATCTCACCAAAACAGCTGCGACGTCGTGAAATTATTAATTATCTAAAACAATATTATTACTTATATAAAATAGAAAATAACTAAAAACAAATTCAGGGACTGCTAAAAGTCAATGCCCAAGAAAAATTAATATAAAAATATTTTTACAAAATTGGCATCACTTTATTGCATTACGTGGCTAAAATCTGAATATTTCCGCATCCTGTCTCTTACAAAATATTTGATTTTTTTTTTCATTCAACTAACAATTTTAAAATATGCCTACTTGAAAGCTAGCGTGTGTCGGTGGTGCGAATCTGACAATTTTCAATTAAATCGTCATTCACTTATCTGTAAGCTCAATCGGAGATTCGAATTTCAATATTTTCATATCATCATCGAGCATGAATGACGGAACGTGATCGAAAGAACGATAGTGATGGTCATCCCTAGTCGATAACAAAAGGCACGGCTGAAATTCGTGTTCTGGTAATATAACAGAAAATATTTACATATATTTACAACAATTCGTTTTTATTTTCATTCAAAATAATAATTCGAAAATATATTAATATTTAGGAAAGAGGGGGACAGGTCTTTCAGACGATTACGTACATATTTTATATAAGTTGATACCAATATCCACATACCAATCAGCTTATATTCAGTATTTGAAAAAAATTTAAAAGCTATTTGATAACTTTTTTGTAGGAATATATCTTGTGCCACGAGGTGGAAATCGTGCAAAAAACAGTTGCCAAGTGATCACGAAAGATTAGCAACATTAGTTCGAGTCGGCGCTACAAAGCGACACTTGTATTTACAAGTGGAACCTGGTTTCAAGTGGAAGATACTTTGACTTGCTTATAGAGTTCACCATTTAAAATAGAAGTAAATGATTTGGCTTTGTTGATACACCAGAATCAAGTCAGATGCTCACAGCCTTGCTATACAAATTTTTCCTTCCATAAGTATTTATTAAATTGATTAACAAATCATCAATATTGAGGGTTCCATAGTTTAACTGACTACGGCCAATCGAAACTATGCGGTTATACAGGTTATCACATAGATTAGAAACCAGATTTAGTATGAAGATTGCAATCACCTTACTTCACTGCCTACCCAGACGGGGAGTAAAGAAGTATCGATGATGTATCCAGGGAGATATCACTTCATCGCTTATTCGGAACATGACAATAGAAGAGGAGGAGAGATGATAGTACTACCGAGGAGAAGCAATCAATCTCCAAGTCGAGTCGCCTCGCATCGGAGTCTATCGGATGAACAAATAGAATAAAATAATCGAAAAACCGGCGGAGTAAAAAATTTCCTCGCGCTAAATACATGCTGTCTGAACATATCAAGTTTTTGTATATTTTTTAAAGATGGATTGCCAGGGGTTTAAACGCAGTGCGTTCCGGTCCTATTTATTATGTTTTTTAATGATAGTAGGATCAATTAGTGTTAGTACTACTCAAAACTCCAAGTCAGTTAAAGGATATTATAATGAAAGGCTGTAATTATAATTTCGATTCTGATAGAAATAGTGTTTGCTGTTGTTAATCTTATTTAAGCTAGGACCCTAATGTTGACCCTAAAGTTAGGTCTTAGCTTAAATATACTAAGGCATACACAGGTATCCTTATTCGAGGTCTTATCGCTCAGAAAGTTATCCTGATGCTAGCTCAACTCACTCATCACAATGTTTTCTGCCTTCCTTATGTTCGCTCTTTCACGGCCGTTTAAGGAAACTAAATAAAGGATAATAACGGCAAAGAATTTTTTGACCATCAGCAAATGAATATTTAGCTAATAAATGCAGCAAAGGCCAATTACTCAATGACGTGATTTTAAATAGGGTAATCTGTCGTGACAGAAAAGTTGTCACAGAGTTCCGGCTGATAACACGCAATCGATTAGGACAACGCATCAAAGCCTAAAAAAGATAAACTGATAGCAAAGAAAGTTGGCCACATCTGTTCAACTGTCAGATACAAAGCGCTACCGTGTCGCACTTAGCAAATGAACACATGCCGGAAAAACGTGCAATATCCGGCAACAGCGAAGTGATTTCCACGTGCGACTTACGCATTTCCGTCCGCGCACGCGCCCCGCACCCACTTCCGGGAGGACGAGCAAATCCCAAAGGGCGGGAACACTCTACGCGGGAAAATGCAAACAGCTGTTCAGCCTCTAACGGGGAATTCCCTGAACACTTTGCCAGTGTGAAAAAAAGACGAGAATATCTTCGCCTCATGTGTCGGAAACAATTTTTCAAACACTCACGGTTTTTTATTTGTTTAATTTATCGCATTAGAGTGTTGATGATGACCTACAATGGTCTTTCTTGAATGGGAGAGGGATTAAAAATAATGTTCGTATAACATTTTACTTCTGACAAATTACATATTATCAAACTAGTTCTATACGCTGTTTACAGAATACACAGATAAGAAATCATATTAACAAGCGGATTAATTAAGCACATAACAGCTTATTATTACGTTAAGATAAAATATATATCTACACATTGCAATTAATATATTTCGTTATACGTCTGATATCATTTATAGCCACAATATCCACTATTTCTTAATATGTTACGCATTTTCGTAATTTATTGAACACTGTACTTGTTTTCACCTATTTCGTTTAAAGAATTATCTTTATTAAATGTTATAAATCGGAAAAATTGCAAAGAATTATTTTCATAAACACGAACCATTGAAGTTTGATTGGAATTAAAATACTAGATTATTAATAATATATTACTAACTAATGCGTTGTGCTTATAACTTGACTTATTTTGATAATAATTGAATTTAGTTGCACTAATATTGTTACTAACTACAACAAATGGTTAACTAAGCACTAAGGCGTAAAAAAATAATTAGATAAAAAAAAAATAAAGTAGCTGGAACATCCCTGAAGAAAAATTCCACTATTTAGAGGAAATAAAAAAAAAAACGTTTAAGGAAATTTAAAAATAGAACATTCGTGAAAAAAAGTCCCCATTTAGAGGAAATTTAAAAAAAAACGTTTGGTGAAGTTTAAAAATAGAACATCGATGAAAAAAAAATAAACTATTTAGTGCCTACGCTGACGAGGCAACTGAAAAAAAAAACATATGAAACTAAAATCGGTATCCTGTGTACGTCAATGTGATGGCCCGCACACTATACAGTTTCTCAAAAACCCGTTGTCAATGGTAACGCAAGCAGTGAATCGCGACTCGTACTGCTAGTTACTATGATGACAGCTGATTGTTCATCGTCTATGGTTAAACAAGCTTAGATAATTATTGAAATCGTAAAATTAAGTAGGAAGTTTGGTTGGAAACCATAGCAAATGGCAAGTTTTAGTTTGGTTTCAGTTTCTTCAGTGAGCGGATCGCCTTAGACGAAAGTAAAAAAAAGTTTAGATTCGTTTAAAAAAAAAAGCATAGAAAAAATATATTTATTGGAGAATGACGTATAAGTTCAAGGTGTCGTGAAATGTTAAATCAGCTCTACCACCACCAGTTCCCGTCACGTGGTAGGTACCTACCTTCTGGCAGAGCAGCCTTTGACGGGCCGCGCAAGGGTTCGAAATTCAAATTTAGAAAGCAGACACGCTAATTGCACCTTGTCAGAGGTATGAAATGGCGCCGACGCGGGAAGGTATATACCACTGAATAGCGATTTATTGTAAGCAAACTGTTAAAAACATAAGTGATGAAATTTTAATATCAACGAGAAATACCCACGGTTAAAATGATAACGTTAAACTACGGCCGGTTGGACATTTACGCCCTAATGAAAAATTTCATTTATGTAATATATATATATATATTTTTTTTTTTTTAATTTTTTTTTTTTTATATTACAGAAACAAACAGTACATTGGTTACAGTGATGAGACAGTTTACAGATATTAAATAATATTTCATGGTGGGTACCTATGATATGTTTCTTTGAATGTCTTATTCGTAATTACCGGGTGATGTGACTAGTGTATGTGTGAGTATGTTTTTAGGTGTGAGAAGTGTATGCGCATTGAATAGTTTATATCATTGACATGTTTATATCATTAAACATGACACATTACTTGTTCAGAAAATGTTTAGATATGTATATATTTTAGATATTGTTGAAATGTTAATTCTAGTAAATAGTTTACATTATTTTTTAATCGATCCGACTATGGTAGAACACACACCATCAAATTCCAAAAATTAAGCTCTGTTCATGAATCACGCCGTTCTTCCACGGATCTATTTTCAAGCGACGCGATTGCCGCTCGTCTGTACCTTCCATATACTATTATTAGTTTGAAAACGCCGCTACGCGCTGCCCGAGCAAAATAGTGTGACAGGTAGCGGGTAGCAGCGATTTAGACGCTTGTAAGTAGCTGCGTGAACGAAGGGCGTAACTCTATAACTATCAAATAATGCAACTGAATTTTGAAAATGGCATCCTATTTTCCGATAGTTAAAAATCGTTTTGCTGATATTTTGTGAAAACATAGTATCTTTTATGAAACGTAGTATTTTTTCATACTAACTTTATAATAGTACATGGTTCTTCTTCTTTCTACAGACATCAAACATAACGAAATATGTGTCTACTTTTGATTTGAAATAACTTGAAAAATGACGGTGAAAACATATCGACATGTAAAAGATTACATTTTTAAAAAGAAGGTTCTAGGGGTAGAGTGTAGTAACTTCGAGAGGTGATTGATTCTACGTGGTAAATAAAAAAAACATAAATGAAAATCCGTTTTTTTTAATTATTTTTTCCAGTACAAACAATTAAACTTTTTTTTGCTTAAATTTAACTAAAAACGTTGTATTTTCGAAAAAGTTATACATCTTTTTAGCTTGTACTATCATGAACAATCGCATTTCAAAGTTAGTACAGTTTACCCCAGACAGTTTGCATAAAATAATATCTAATATACACGGAGAAAAATGTTATTTGAAAAAAAACGATCAATTTAATAGTAAAAACGGTTAAAAACGGGACTGAAGTTCTTACGAACAAATTAACAGGGTTTCAATGTTTATTGGCGGGAACATTAAGAATAATTTGTTGATATACGTAATTTCGTACGTATTTTACCGCCAATAAACATTGAATCACTGATAATTTGTTCGTAAGAACTTCAGTCCCGTTTTTAACAGTTCATTTTTCTTCGTGTACTTAATAATAAAACACCATTAATGTTTTAACCACAATTTTTAATATTCGGCGTTTTTCGGGACCAATGAGATGAATGCCATGAGATCACTAATTGAATTATATAAATTAATTTATATACATATAAGAATATTTTCCTTGTGATTTGGATTTTTTGTTCAATTAAAACACAATTGAGTTTCTCTGTGAAGAAAGAAACGACATTTAATGTTATTAATTGTAATTCCTTAATCTCAATCACAATAGTAATTAATCTTCTCAATTTGTTCTGTCAGCTCATAGACTCTTTTTACTATTGTTTTAATAATTCATTTTCAAATTAAGAATAAAATATTGAGTCGACTATTAAGTAGGTACTGGGCGCATATCCAGTGACAGTCTACAATACATATAACCACAATGGCGAGACAAGCTCGGCATTGTTTTAAATCAAAGAAAATTATATATTTCTTTATATCTCCCCCCTTAGGGAAGACAATTGACTATAACCTATTATGTACCCTCTTCGTGGTTCATTAATGCAGGTGCTGGAGTCAACTTCGAGATGTGGAAAATTTTGATTATGATTTTTTAATTGGACTTGATTGCATACAAAAATTTGGCTTAATTCAAAATGAAAAATTAGAAATCAGTCAGAAAGCTCCAACACAAATAAATGAAATAGTTCCTAATCAAACCAAATCTAATAATTTGATAAACTTCAATGAAAATTTTACCGAAATAAACTTCATAGCTAATATAAATCATCTAGATTATGAACAACAAGCAGTGATTGATGACTTAATAGTGAAGAATAAATCTGTATTTGCAAAGGACAAATATGACATTGGAATGGTAAAAGATTATGAAGCACACATTGATTTATTAGTAGAAAAATATTGCAGCAAAAGACCGTATCGTTGCACAATCGAAGATAAAAAAGAGATTGAAAAACAGATTGAAAAATTATTAGAAAAAAAGATAATAGAAGAATCATATAGTCCTTTTGCAGCTCCAGTTACATTAGCTTATAAAAAATATACATGTACTAAATATATATATGTAATATAAAATATATATTTATACATGTCGTTTTATAAGAATATTTTCCTTGTGATTTGGATTTTTTGTTCAATTAAAACACAATTGAGTTTCTCTGTGAAGAAAGAAACGACATTTAATGTTATTAATTGTAATTCCTTAATCTCAATCACAATAGTAATTAATCTTCTCAATTTGTTCTGTCAGCTCATAGACTCTTTTTACTATTGTTTTAATAATTCATTTTCAAATTAAGAATAAAATATTGAGTCGACTATTAAGTAGGTACTGGGCGCATATCCAGTGACAGTCTACAATACATATAACCACAATGGCGAGACAAGCTCGGCATTGTTTTAAATCAAAGAAAATTATATATTTCTTTATATACATACGATGTACCTATCTGTAAAAATAAGTATTATTACGTGGGCATATAAAAATGATGATACAAATTATTTTTGATAAATAACAAAACACTTCGTGTCAAACGTCGTTTAATCAAAAAATTTACAAAACGTCATTTTAGCAAGCTTATTAACTTCAAATAACACAGCGAACCCATCAAAAAACGTAAAACATAGGTATGATTGGTAACTAACTACCTATATTATTGTAAAGCCGATCGGGCTAAATCTCTCACGTTCTGTAGACCACTATATTCACAGCTTCCTCGCACGAAATACCATCCGAGACTAGTTATCAGACAGTAGCAATTAATTTATCAGCTGAGATGTGTAACGGAATAAGACACAAAACACCACCTAACTGATTCTTAATTTTGATTTCAGTAATTATTTAGGTACGAGCATTTAATACGTGTGAAATTGAGCAATAAATCAGGTTAATTTTTTTTTATGTTAAACTTCCCTGGAAATCAGTGATTCTGGTTTCTTCTTTTTTTATATGACATTTTGTGTTTTTAAAAATAAATGAGCTACACAAACGCAACAGCTAGAAAATTATTTTTGTACAAACAATGTCAGAAAAGAGACTTTTATTTCGTATTGAAGCAGGAATCGAAAAACGCAACCTTCTATCTCAAACCAAGAAGCTGTAGCTTATACCGTCCTCTCATCACGTGTTTCAGAGTGGTAACTTTCAATATCACCCTGGTGAAAAACCAATATTCAGAAACCAAAATTGCCTTAACTGGCACTATTCAAACTACGAACTCAAGAACGAGTCGTAGAAACGACCTGTTCTCGTATGATAATGTTAAATGTGTACATATGTTGGGCGCACGTTTGGCGTGTTTCCCGACTGTGCACCGGTACCGAAGGAATTAATTACGATAGTTCCTCGGAGAATCTTTCATTGAAATACCTGTAGAACAAGAACAGCATTCCCACGCGAAGCGTGTGCTCTAAAGATTGCAAACCTTTTGTTAAAATAGGAGAATCCATCAAACGGACCGCCCTTTTCTGCATAGAGTAGAGGGTTTTTTTCAGGTATGTTAGGGGCTCTAAACCTGAGGTGGCTGCCAAATTCAACGGTGGGCGTACTTGCGATTTGTACAGGGTTAGTAGCTGTGCACTTTTAACAACAACAAAAAACGGTGCAATGAAAAACAGTAATAATATCAGATGATATTTTGCATCCCATGGAGAAAAAATCATCCCAAGTAATTTACCATATTTGGAGTTCCTATAGACTTGGTCCCTATTTAACCTAAGCCAAAGTTTAATAATCTAATGCCATCTGGCGGACGCGACCGGAAATAAGGTAGAAATTGGAAGCTGAGTTAATTACGCAAATTATCGTCCATAATATTAACACCTGATTGGCCATTACGCGGACGCTGGGACGATGGGACGGGGCATCCACTGCACGATTCGCGGACCGAAGATGATTTTATGCGGGTCCAAACCTGTGGTTAAGGGACGTTTACCAGATTGATAGTTAGTTTGTTATTTTTAACAGTTAAGCATGTGGATCTAAACAAAGTTGGAATATCAACATACTACGAAGAAGAAAGCTTATGTCACCTTATAGTTTATAGAATTTTTATCTAATGATTATATTATACAATTAATACAATATAATCATTAGATATCGTTTATAATTAATAAAATTGCTGTCTTAAATCAGAATTCGTAGCGGGTGTCTGTATTTCTGGTAACGGAGTAGCATCCCAATATTATGGTAAGAATACATCCAAAATGTATTCAAGCATTTATATTATATTCTGGTGTATTTTTTTTTTACATAAGGTCCACACACCTAATCCACCCTGAGGAAAATAATTTCCCTCAGGGCCTATGTCATCTTTGGGGAAGGAAGAAAAGGAAGTTCTGGGAAGGAAAAAGGTATGAGGGTTGGGTAGGAATCTGGGGTTTAGTGTGTCTAGATCATCCGCCGCCAAGACCTAGATAAACCTTACCCCATGAACAGGGGCACCCCTGCTAAGTCACCAAACGTAGCTAACCACTTGGGGTGACCTATGGCAGAGGTGTTGGTTATCCAATAAATGGTTCCCGGGGCGGCGGTACCCATTCCCGCCTCCCGAGTGATCGACGAACGCTTAGGTCAAATATTGTAATTAATATTAGACTTTATAAACTATCTGATATATATATGACTACAAAACAACTGTCGGTACACGTCGACAAACTGCTATGTAGCATTTTCGTTGTTTGTTTTTGGCCATGAAAATCTAAAAAACGTATCTACTATGTAGCAGTTTAACGGGACTTCATTGTAATTATGTTACATAAAGCCTCCGCAAAACCCAATTTCTACCGGTTTATAACATTATTTCCGTAGAACACTTTAAGTTTTTAAGTTCTAAAAAAATAATGTTATTTTTAAGATAATAGATATATATTTGCCAAGCAAAAAATTCCCTCGATAGAAAAAAATCACAAACTTTGCTAAAAAAGCACTAAAAACACATTTTTTCTGTGATTTAACATGTTATTGTTATGAAAAAATTCACAGTGTTCCTTCGAATGCGTCTTTAAACATTTCTCGAGAGATTTTAAACGAGTCTTGTTTTATTAAATACCAGCTGACCCGGCAAACTTCGTACCGCCTCAGAATCAATAAATGTTGTGTTATTGATTCTGAGGATCAGAATCGGAATCAAATCGGAACAGGCTCAGCCTAGTGAGGTGGCATATACCTAAAAGAATGTACATAACATGTATTTTTTGGTTAATAAATAAAATAATAAAAAAAATAAAAAAATGTATTAGCTGAAATAAATTAAATTTTTATTACGTTAAAATAAATAGGTACCTACTCTAAGTTCAAAAAATGAAATTGAGCTGTTGACTAAGCACGAAATGTTCGGCACACTACACCATTGACAGTTCGAATTGATTCAAATTATGTCGACCAACGCACATTATTTGAAAAGCCGTTCCATACAAAATAGATGAAACAATAAATTTTCTTCATAATTATTTTTCACGTGATTTTTCTAATGTTTTAATAGTTATTCTGTTAATCGGGACGGAGACAAATCCAACAAATTAAAGATCATAAAAATCGGTTCAGCCGTTCTTGAGTTATAAATGGTGTAACTAACCCGACTTTGTTTTATATATTAAAATTTTCACAATTTTCGCAAAATTATGAACGTTTATTAATATTAGCGCGCTCCCTCTAACATTTGTACTTACATAATTCCAGTTCAAACATGCTTACTACGGAGCTTTAAAAAAAAGTTGAAAGTTTTTTTTTTTAAATATATTTGTTTGTGTCCATCATTTTTAGCCATCAGCTTTAACAAATCTACAAAGGGTCTATCTAACCTCGCTTTAGTATAACATATGAATAATTGACAAATAACCGTTTAGCAGACTCGATCCCTCGACGACACACGGGCCGAGGTCTATTAGACACAGGACATGTGTTAGATGTGTAACGTGTATAAAGTACAGGCCCGGGGTGATGATTATATCGCCCATGTGTCAAATAACGCGTCCCCGTCTATTAAACTGTCCATTAAGCATAGACGCGAAGTGATTGATGTAATTCGAAACTGATTTATCATAGAAGATGCATTCTTCACGAGGTGCTATTACCTGATGTGATTAACACGGCCCGCCGCGGACTCTGTTATTATTGACAGCGCTCTTGAGAATTATGATCTAAAGAAAGTATTCAATTCCCCCATGAGAAGAAAAAACACGTGTAGTTTGGTAATAAGTTAAATTTGACACCTTTTTAAAGATAAATTATTGCATTTTTCCACTTTAGGCCAAATGAAAAATATAAAAGCGAATGTTTCAGTTAAATAAAATTTATATATTTGTTATAATTGTATTTCATGTGGGTACCGTGGAGCTAGGCAAAAAATATGCATTAACCCGTTTAATCACAGGAGACCATATTTGTCCCAGCTCACATAGGTATCATAGAAATCGTTGTATCTCCCTTACTATCATAGTGAGAAGTATGATCTAAACGGTATTGGAAAGAGAATACAACATGATATATATTTAAATCTAAAAGTTAGCCACAAAAAAATTAAAATGTACACCTTTATGAAATCAAAGTTTCCGATCGCAACGTGAAAAAAAAATGAAACTTTGTGAATTTTTAAAGATTAAAAAAAAAATGAAAAAAGTGAGAAAGTGACAGTAACGTTTATAATTAATTTGTTTAATGAAACATGTATGTGTTTTTATTTTTTTCATTACCAGTAATTTTAGTTAGAAAAAACGTAAAGTGAGTCATTTTTAAAACTTTTTAGAGTTTTCATCCAAAATTTTTATATTTAAAAAATTACATGGTTATTTATAATAATAAAATTTGAAAGCCTTTTATTTCATCACCCTTCGAAAACAGTTTTTAGTTTTTGGATATGTTAACAAATATTAAATTTTTTTGGATTTTATTGCAAAGCGGAAATATTTTTCGCCTCTGAAAAAATACGCCAAATTTTACTACTGATCGACAAGCTTACATTTAAAGTCGGTGGAGTAACAAATATGGATTTTGTGAAAACAAAAAGATATTTGGTAATAAAATAATATAATAAGACTTTATCAATACAGACTTTGACATTGGATGTGTTTTAGAGTGAGACCATAGATAATTTATTAACATCACTAGTGATGTGCAGTACATAAGAATAAGTGATGTGACACTCCCTTGGCCGCCTGCAAAGATGAGTGTGCTGTACCTTTTGGAATGGGAAAGGGCATAATCACTTTTTTTAAATATTTTATAATCTTCTATTTGTATTGAATAAAGTTTATAATATATATATTTTTTTTTAATTAAAAATAAAGATTTTATATTATTTTTATGTCATCTTTATAGTACTATAATTAACAACCGTTCTGTAAGTAGCCATCTCAACACATGCGTTTCACATCTAGGGAGATGGGCAATACGTCATTACTATACATGTATTTATATGTAATACGGAGATAATTAAACAAATAAAATAAAAAATGTGGACACCATGTTACGAGTTTAAGTAACATTTTCACGACAATTTAAAAAAAAAAATATTTAACCGTGGTACACAATTTGAGCGCACGGCGAACCATAGACATATACATATGTAACAATAGATTATTATAAAAACGGGTATCTGTTGTGGACAATCGTTTATGTTTTTTTTTAACAATATATAAACATTTAAAAATATATACTGATATATGTGCTTCCAGGATAGGGGAGGTTTATTTTCGTCGTGTGAGAAAGTCGCGCGTGGTCCACGTTGATATTTCTTACTAATAGACGGAAAAAAAATCGACGCCAATTTAAAAAGGCCGTAATTGATTTATGCATGAGAATAATATCGTTATTCGGTCTTGCGGGCCCCCTTTCCCGGGCCGCTCCGGCGGGTGATTGAAGTCCCGGGCAAAGCCGGGCCTAAGTGTAATCTATTAATAGGGAGATTAATCAACTCTGACGGGTCGATGAACCAGATGAGATCAATCAGATATCTCGGTACAAGAAACAAAACGATAACACAATATATTGTTATATTACTTATATCGTCTTGGATTCTTACTCGCCGGTTCAGCCTTAAAATAGTTGTGCCGGCAATAAGCCCTACTAAGTAATTCAAATTCAAATGATTTTGGTTTGAAAATTATATCGCGTAGAAATATATGTTAGACGCATTAATTAAATACTGTGAATAAAACTCATGTTTGCCTTTGAAATAATCGTGTATTTTTTTATTAGTCTTTTTTAAGAAAAAAATTATTTATCATGCCTATAAAAACTGCTTTAAAGTTCAAAATCTCCTGCTTACTACACGGAGAAAATTTTTATTCTAAAATACGATTATTTTATTCGTAAAAACGGTTAAAAACGGGACTGAAGTTCTTACGAACAAATTAACAGTGTTTCAATGTTTATTGGCGGGAAAATGTAGGAATAATTTGTTGGTATACGTACGAAATTACGTATACCAAATTAATTAATTTGTTCAAAAGAACTTCAGTCCCGTTTTTAACCGTTTTTACGAATAAAATTATCGTATTTTAGAATAACATTTTTCTCCGTGTACAAACCCCTTTTCGGTTATGTTTTTTTTATTGTATAATGTGTAAAATTAAATTCTTCAGAAAGTGATTGAAAAATTATTTAAATATTTGTGCCTGAGCTTCGCAAACTAAAATAAAACACGTTTTTAGGAGATGGTTTTTTCGTGAATAGACGGGAATTTAAATCTTATCGCCATCTTACATAAAGAGTGATATTGTTTACGGTCTGGTTCTGAATCTTTCACGACGTGGTGCATCACCTTAAATTCAAACAAAGGGGTGGATTTATATATAATTTAAATTCATAAAGTTAGTGCTGGGAACGCTTTTCAACCCTTAATACATTTTTAGTGAGACTAAGGACAGGCTATGTCACAGGATTTGAAAATTACAATAAAAAAATATGTTCCGTGAAAGCTCTATTCAAGTTATGTTGTTATTTCATCATTAACCGGTTGTTTCACATACTCAAGAAACTTGAATAGGACTTTCACAGTACTTAAATTTTAATATTTTAATTAATGAAGATCGAAAATCTGAAACAGAAAAATCAAAAAAAGATACGGCTACATAAGGGACTCGAACCCTATCGTTACCGGGTGCCTATCCGATTCGGTCATATTTAACTGTATCATAATTCGACTGAGAACCATCTTCATTTTCTTAAGGCATACTTTTATTGGCCGCTATCTTTATGTATGATTACCAGATTCAACTCGGAACTAAATGCTACCTAGATAGTTTTAGGATAATATGCGACATTTATTGACTTTTTGCAAGTCTAGGATGAATATTTATTTTTATTTTTAACTTAATGAGTTAATCCTCAAATTGCAATATTTTAATTAATGAAGAGATAATATTAGAGAAACTCAAATTAGCATAAATTTTAAGATTGAAATTTGATGAATTGTTAAAATTCTGTGAAAAACAACCCGTCCTGAGATACATGAACGGTTACCGGATAGCTCAGAATGAATCCAACTCAACACCTCATTTGAAAAGTCATTAAGAGGCTAGACTTTGAACCACACGCGTAACACCCGCGTCTGTCATTCTGTCCCGCTCACAATAAGCTCACGCACACTTACAATACATGCGAATGCGAAATGTGCGAATGAGACAACGCTCAAATTTACCTACAGAAATCGCTCGAAAAGGGGTTTATGGAGAATACACTTTTCTACACCGAAACTTTCACGAAATTGAAATTTAAAAAAAATATATATTTTTTAGAAAGAAGAAGCTACGTCGGTAGCTTTTTATAATTTTATAATTCTTTATGAGAGTTGAGTTAGCAACACTTTTTCCTTAAATAATATTTTTTGATAAATGGTACATGTTTGACAGTAAATGTTTACGTTAATACGAAACGCATCGAAAATTCGAAAACATACCGACATAGTTTTCACCCTCTAGAAGGCAGTATAAAAAAAAGTATTCATTTTGTGCAATTTTCGATGTAGAAAAGTGTTTTTTCCCGGGCGTCCTTTTTGTATGGGCCGAAAAGCGAAGTCTATCATCTTAAGAGTTATGAAAAAAAAATATATCAAAAATTGGTTAAATAGGTTAGGTTAGGGTAAGGGCTATTTAAAAAATTCTTAGCTTTTAACGACTTTTTAAAAAGGTTTTGAGTTGATTCTCAGTTAACATGGAACCACATGAACCAGTGTTAGAAGCAATTTAACAATAATTGATACGATTTTACCTACATAAACGATATCACCTTATTTTTCCATAACTCAGCGTTTACCCCGTGCCGTAGTGATTTTTCAGCAGTATCCAGGGGTTAAATTGAAAGACATCGGGACAGCAATAATAGCGAGTTTTTAGCGGGCGCGGGCATAAATAATCGGACAGGGCGCCCGACACCGGCCTCCGTGGCGCCTACAGCTAGCCTACAGACGGTCAACCCAAGCGGTCAACGTTGACTGGAGAGCGGTCACTTGACCACTTCAATTCGGAAAAAGAAACAAAATATTAGACTCTGTAAACAAGAGCAGCCTCGTTCGTAAGAGTCAGAGTAGGGTGATCTTTGGAAACACAAAAGTTTATTTTGTTTATTTATTTATTAGTGCAGACGTAGACTCGTAAAAAATCACGTGATATTATATTATAAAGGTTTTATGAAACTGAAAGTATATTTTTTTAATTGCCTTAGAATCATTGCTTATCGAATGAACACTGGTAGTAAACTGAAAGGACAAGTTGTTTCGGAAAATTTCACGTTTGAATTTCCTTCAAATCGTCATTCACCGAAAGATTGGGTTGTTTCAACCTCCATCAGAAGAAATTTCAACGAAAATTTCATGGAAATGTATCAAAAAATAAAAATATTCTTTTTTTCATTTCAAATTTGACACGCAATCACATCTTCCTTCATTTCAAATACGAAATGGGTTTTTTCAACACCAAATAACGTTCGATAAATTTGAAAATTTCACTCAGATTTCCCCGATGAATCACAATTTTGACGTTTGCGCAGGCGCCTCCCATTATTTCGCTAACCCTCCGAACTCGGCTGATCACATTCACATCACATTTCTATAGTATTTTCATTGAAATTTCTTTTGAGGGAAGTTGAAACAACCCAATTTTTCGGCGAAAAACGATTTAAAGAAAATTCAAATTTGAAGGGAAATCTGAAAAAACTGGTCCTATGAAATTTCTTTTAACGGAGGTTGAAACAATCCAATTTTTCGGTGAATGACGGTTAGAAGGAAATTCATACGTGATATTTTCCGAAACAACTGGCCCTAAGAATCATTAGTGATTCAGATTTAGATAAGTTAAAACATTAAACAAAAGAAATATACATTTCTTATACTTACAGAATAATTTTTAAAATAAAATAACCTTGGTACCGAGTTCAGCGTTTGGTTTCCACAATATGTTCCAATTAAAAAAAAAAAAGTTCATTGAATGAAAAAAATGCTTTATAGCATGGGTTTCTACCATATTGCTACGAGCCTACCTATTAAACAGTAAAAAAAAATAAGAAGAGAAATTCTTCATATATTTTACTCACGCACATTCCTCATAAGCCCGGTAAAAACTATTGTAAAATAGTATTCCGAGAATCAAACGGTTTCTAAATATAAAGGATAAAACATGAAGCACTATTTTTCAGATGTGATAAAATATGAAAATCGTATTTCTTTTTGGGAAATATTGTGAGGTAAAGGGAATGCGAAGAGGAAGGTTGAATAGAACTTTTATTAACAGATCTGAGCACCAAGTACGACTTGAGGAGTGTTTGTGTGTTGATCTCTTTCCATCATGATGCCTAGAGTTCCATAAAAACTAAATCATCATTATCAGGATTAGAACGCGATCCAGAGAAAAGAATGTAACTGATATGCCACTTGGTATGGTTTTATGCGTTAGTTCGAGAAATAGTTATAATCACTTTTAATTAGTATAACTTGACGCAAAAAATGGTTATTATCAATAAATAGTTTCACGGTCATCACCAGCCCATAAGAAGCGATCAGCAATATCAGTATCAGCATGTGCAATGTACACCCGTCAATCATCTCAACTACTTTACGTGATCAGAGACTAAATTCCTCCAGGTAGGAGCGTTTTTCAAAATATCAAGCAACTTCTTTAACCCGCCGTAAAGTTGATTAACCTATGAAAAAATTACACGGCCGGGAGCGGGAGAAATGTTATCGAAGGCAATCCAGAGAAAATTCATCGTTCGGAAGATGCGTGTCGATTACACCAAGAAACTTATTTACTTGCATATTTGAGTGACTTACTGAAAATTCGTGGGAATAGATATTTTTTAAATACGGATTTGCTACAATAACCAACACCTCTGCCATAGGTCACCCCAAGTGGTTCGATATGTTTGGTGACTTTGCAGGGGTGCCCGGGTTTGTGGGGTGAGGCTTGTCTGGGTCTTGGCAGCGGACGCGTTGAGGGAGGCCTTTTGACCTTTCCAGTTGGACTCTTGTACCGCAGTTGGAGGGATGATTCAAACGTCCATCACTCTTGGACATACTAACTCTCAAATTCCTTACGAACCCTCATACCTTTTACCTTCCCAGAACTTCCTCTAATTATTTCCTTAAAATGACCTTAATATTGAGGTCAATAATCGAGATAACAACTACCCTACATTTTAAGTTGGACCAAATTACACGCAGTAAACCAAATTTCATCAAAATCGGTTAAGTAGTTTCGGAGTTTACCTCGGACGAACATTGTGACACGAGATTTTTATATATAAAGATAAGGATATAAGGATAGTATACCTCGTGAGTCACTATAAGAAATCGGTTATTTTTTATAGACACGAAATATATTATCATTTGTAAGATTTGCATATTAAAACTGACGAAATTAACAATTTCAATAAGTGCACATTAACTAAGGGCAGGCTTTAACGAACATCAATTCCACTAAAAGTAAGGAAAAATTTAGCTTTCTTCGGTTACACGGACACGCCCACAAAGCACTTCTATCGATATATATCTTCAGTGGGCACACTCAATATAGTGCGGCGAATTCAGTCATTTATTTATTTATTAGTTCGGCTGGAAAACTTGTCGGGAGAAATTCCTTTTGGAACTGGCGACACTGAACTCTAGCAAAAAGTGTGCGCGCAGATGGTACCGAAATATTCTTGTGAGATTTGGATGTTGTGAAATAGAGGAAGAACGCAAGGTTGATTTATAATACGAACGTATGTTACATCTGTCAAACTTAAATTTATAAAAAAATAGTGTATTATAATTGCTGGCACATTTTTAAAAACAAGCCAAGCAAAATTAGTGGGGAAATGGATGACAACTTAGAGAACAAAATATAAGAATTATAAAATTATATTATTTAATATTAATGTAAGGGGTCGCAAATGATATAAGACATTTAAATTACGTCTAAAAAAATTGATTTATTTTCTTTTATCTCTTCAATCTTTGCAAAATTACTTTGTGGCATCATTTTGATTAAATGAAACAAATTACTTTGTGTAAACCACTATATATCTAATATATATTTATTTATTTTCTCATGTTCTTTGTAAAACGGTTATACACCAATATATCATGGAGAAGATTATAAATTACAAAGGGCAGTTTTACTATTTTGTGACATGTGTTAAAGGATAGTTGCTATATACATATATAGCAAAACGCGAATTAGTTAATAAGTTAACTCTCGATATCAACAAAAAAATTCTCGAGTATTTTAAAGAAAGAAGCAGGGAAGAAAAAAGGCTTTACAGAAAGAAGCATGAAGGAAACAAAGGTTTACAGGAAATAAGCAGGAAGTAAAGAAAGGTTTTACAGAAATAAGCAGGAAGGAAAGAAAGGTTTTACAGAAAGAAGCAGGAAGGCAAGAAAGGTTTTACAGAAAGAAGCATGAAGGAAACAAAGGTTTTCAGGAAATAAGCAAGAAGTAAAGAAAGGTTTTACAGAAAGAAGCATGAAGGAAATAAAGGTTTTCAGAAAATAAGCAGGAAGGAAAGAAAGGTTTTACAGAAAGAAGCATGAAGGAAACAAAGGTTTTCAGGAAATAAGCAAGAAGTAAAGAAAGGTTTTACAGAAAAAAGCATGAAGGAAATAAAGGTTTTCAGGAAATAAGCAGGAAGGAAAGAAAGGTTTTAAAGAAAGAAGCATGAAGGAAATAAAGGTTTTCAGGATATAAGCAGGAAGGAAAGAAAGGTTTTACAGAAAGAAGCATGAAGGAAACAAAGGTTTTCAGGAAATAAGCAAGAAGTAAATAAAGGTTTTACAGAAAGAAGCTTGAAGGAAATAAAGGTTTTCAGGAAATAAGCAGGAAGGAAAGAAAGGTTTTACAGAAAGAAGCATGAAGGAAACAAAGGTTTTCAGGAAATAAGCAAGAAGTAAAGAAAGGTTTTACAGAAAGAAGCATGAACGAAATAAAGGTTTTCAGGAAATAAGCAGGAAGGAAAGAAAGGTTTTACAGAAAGAAGCATGAAGGAAACAAAGGTTTTCAGGAAATAAGCAGGAAAGAAAGAAAGGTTTTACAGAAATAAGCATGAAGGAAACAAAGGTTTTCAGGAAATAAGCAAGAAGTAAAGAAAGGTTTTACAGAAAGAAGCATGAAGGAAATAAAGGTTTTCAGGAAATAAGCAGGAAGGAAAGAAAGGTTTTACAGAAAGAAGCATGAAGGAAACAAAGGTTTTCAGGAAATAAGCAAGAAGTAAAGAAAGGTTTTACAGAAAGAAGCATGAAGGAAATAAAGGTTTTCAGGAAATAAGCAGGAAGGAAAGAAAGGTTTTACAGAAAGAAGCATGAAGGAAACAAAGGTTTTCAGGAAATAAGCAGGAAAGAAAGAAAGGTTTTACAGAAAGAAGCATAAAGGAAACAAAGGTTTTAAGCATACAGCATAAGACGAATAATCGAAATCGATGAAGCCAAGAGCAGGGAATAAATTCCCTGACAATAGGGACGAGTCAGCCAGACCTGGAAAACGCACCAGTTCGAATTTCAAATTGAATTGACCGAAGTATTTATTTTCGATTCGATTTCCATAACGGTAAAGTAACGTAGGTATTACACCACACACACACACACACAGACACACTTTTTCTTTGTACGAAGATATTGATTGGGTGAGCGAAAAACAAAATTTTCTGCATTCACAGAATTTACACCACGGACAAAACCGGGTAGCAAAAATAGCAATAGCTACGTTAAAAAACTAAATTTCAAGAACAATGCTTCAGAATTTTTTTCACCACGCGGCAAATAATATATTGGAAGCTATAACCTTTACTGCACGGGTCATATTATAATGACCCAGCATTCACCCCGACCAGCTTAAATCTAAGACAAAAGGGCCTACGTATACGCCATTCGCTTATACGCACATTGCGACGTTACGTATGTAGTGCACAACGTATAGCGCACATTGTATCGAAAGATGTACATAGCAACGTGCGGTGTTGTATAACGCACATTGGGCAGGTATTAGGTATCGTATAATACGGATACAGGGTGCCTCGGAAGCCTATTGTCGGCGCCGTGGCCGCTTCCATATGTATTTATTTATTTACCGCGTGCCTGGCAGCCGATACTACATCAGATGCGCATTACCCTAAGTATTCGCCGGGGCGCAATGTGTTTCGGAACACGGGTAAAAAATGCATCGTCGTTAGCGGTCGACGCGTCGCAAACAATCCTGCGCGCTTTTAGCCCCTACTCTCGTGCAACAGAAAAAATGTATAGGCCGGTAGGTACTTACTTAGATTTGGCAAAAATTTAAAAATAGAAAATTGCAAAATAGAAAGGCGTGAAAAAAGTGATTTTGAACACATTTAGAAAACAATACCTACTGCACGCTTTTGTCCGCATTCTCGGCGTTAGATTTGAAAAACACGGTTTTATCATAAAGGAATAACATTTACATCGTTAAACGTGTTCAACTTTGAATTTTAACATATTTACAGTGAAAAAAGGAGAATACTTCAAGTTTCCCAAATTTTATATGAGAATCAAAAATCGTTGTAAGTACCTACCTACGTCTTATTGTTTCTAATTTTGAAACTATAATTAAAACTTAATTTCTTAAAAGAAAGGTAACATTACTACCACAACAGTAAGAGGAAAATGTTGGTTGTATCGTGATGGAGGACATAGTCAGGCGAGGAATTGAACATACGACTCCTGGGTGGGACCCAAACGCGATGTCAACTAAGCCACTGACAGGTTGAAACTGTGATTCTATGTGGAAATCTATATTAATGTGAAATTATGATTAAAAACCTTGTATGTACATCTTATAGTAGATTTTCTGTTCATATATCGTAACCCTGTTTGTTATTTTAAATAAAGACAAACCTAGGTGGATATTTCCTTAATGCTAAATTGATAACTCAACCTTCTTCTATTCTTTTGTTTTTGTTTAATGAAAATGAATTTAACAATAAAATATAGGTTTTCTTTAGACTTATTAGCTTTATTTAAAATTACATTGCGTGGAATTTTCCGATAAAACGTAATAAAACAAAAAGTTAGAGCTTTTTTATTTTTGTCCTTTCACAGCCGATATAAAGATTTATTGCGACCATAATAAATAACGACATCAGAGGAAATGTTGATCGATTTCCGACATAGACAAACAACTCTCCACCCTACTTTTCAACTTTGCGAGAAATAAATAAGTCTAATTGTAAAAATATTGCCTCGGAGATTGCATTTTAAAAAAAGTGAATTAATACAAAACATCTTAATAATTATTATAAGCAATAATTATCAGCCTGAAACACTCATCCACATTGAGAAATCTTCAGAGAAAAGATACATGCCGCCGACGGGACTCGAACCCGTGTCCTTATGATGTCCGGTCAGGTGTTCTGAAGATTTTTCAATATGGATGAGTGTTTCAGCCTGATAATTATTGCTTATAATAATTGTTACCCTTTGTGCTGTGCATAAAAAATTTGTCTTAAACATTAGTTTATCAATTAAAAATAATCTTAATAATACACAACTTATGAAACAAAAGTTCTCATAAAAGCATCAATAATTATTTCAACATTAAATATATCACATGTTTTGTAAATGCTCGTACAGGCGTATAATAATATAAATAAACATTTTGTATAGTTACAACAAAAATACATCACACAAAGATACAATATTAAAAGCAATAAAGTATATCAAAATCAGGTAAACACCTCAGCACAGGTTCTCCTAGTGAGGTGTTCACGAAACATAAAACATTACCCAACCACAGTTTCACATTCACCAACCTACCTTACAAACAACACAACAAAAAGTTCATAAATTATGTTATTAGCTATTATGTATAAATATTAATAACTTTATGTGAACGCTGTAATATTATATAGAAATATCTCGCACGCCACAAATAACAAAAATACATAATTCTCAATAAATTCTCGCCATGCTGTCCGACCAAAAGCAATTTCCCCTTTTTTCGACTGATTTTTCAGTCGCTGCGTTCCACAGCTTGAAGGAGCAGGATCCGCCACCTGTTGTGAAATTCCTGAATTAGCATAGAAATTCTACAAGTTTCAGCGAGCCCCCAACACAATGCCACTATTAATTAAACGCACACAATTCGATATCACCAATGATATTATATAATTAAAATACAAATTCCGACCATTTAAGGACCTTATGTACATATCACAACCATCTTTGGACATTATATTTCATGTGCTTACATATAATTATAGAAAGACACTTCAAATAATACATATTCTTGCCGTTTAAGGGCATTACATATTTACAAGGGTACGGTGTTTATGATTATTGTCTACGTTCTTTGTAGCTACATTACTACTACGTGTTTCTGCATGATTTATGGTTTTCAGGGTTGAAATATTTTTTTTAATAAAGGTGAACTGTTTTATTGCTATTCTAAGAAATTAATATGAGATAACAGCAGCTTAAGTATAAAAATAAAAGTATTTATGCGATTTGTTTGAAATGTGCTGATATCTATAAAATGAACAAAAATTCCCATCCAATTTTTAAATAAATAAAAATAAACATAAAAAAAAAATTATTTGAACAACACAGTTAGGTAACATTAAAAATAGATCTGCTATTAAATGTAGGTATGTATAAAAATAAAATTAAATTGAATTAATGCAAAAACCACTGAGCACTGATGTGTAAGGAGAAAAATTTTATTCTAAAATACGATCATTTTATTCGTAAAACGATTAAAAACGGGACTGAAGTTCGTACGAACAAATTAATAGGTTTCAATGTTTATTGTAGGGAAAATGTAAGAATAAATTATTATAACAAATTTCGTACGTATACATTGTTGGTACAACGTATTTTTCATTGTATCGTCATGTTGTATTATCAGGGCAACTAGATAAAAACATTTCTAAACGAATGTTTTATAAATAAGGCCTGATAAATTATCGTGAGGGTAAAAATCGATTTTTATCCGTGTAGTCGTAGGATTTTGTATTAAAATAATACATAAAAAATATCATGCTAATTGTAACAAATAGGTAGAAATAAAAAATAATTTTTATTTCTCTAGAGCAGTTGCGTCCTATACAAAATTTGAATAATTAAAAACTATTGTCCCGAAGATTGATACAATAACGTTGACAAATTTTATTTTATTTTTATAAGAACTATTTTTATAACTTTTGATATAGTGATATATTTCAATGTAATATATCACTAAAGAGGAAGATAACACTAAATTATATGAAAATAAAACAAGACACAGAAAAATAACTCGAACCCAGAGCTTTTCGTCTTCATTTTATTATATTTAATCATTTCTTGTAGTCTCCATCTTAAAATGATATACATTTCAAATACAGATGCTCCACGTCATTCCATAACAGTTTTTACACAACGGATTTTGTAAAATGTGTATAAAATATCTTCGTAAAAGAACAACAACCAAAGAGAGAAATCAAAACAACTTCTATTTCCAACGTGAAATACGCGCAAAAAAGCTAAACAATAATAATGAAGTGCTGCGCACAACAATCGTGCGCATGTGACATCTTCTACTTCCTAGTTTCCTGATACGAGGGCGCGCACCTCTCCAGCGGCCCTGGGGCGGCAGAGGGCGGCAGAGGGCGGCAGAGGGCTGGTGGGGGGTGTCGGGGGGGCATCTTATATTTACGCCCGAGGAATCACAATAAGGTCGCGCGGCAGGTTTTTTGCAACTCCCCGGGTTCGAGTATCGTGGGAGCCTCTTCCAACTGTTTTATTATGGGTGACGGGGAGAAAGGATCACATAACATTAAATAGATAAAGGTATACAATCGACCGTATACATTATACGCACAGTCTTAGAGCATCTGGAGGAACGTAATAGTAGCTAATCGTACAAACTACGATGGCGAGTTTCTATAAAAAAAACGTAAAAGCTGTTTGTGGAGAGAGATAAATTTTAATGGCGTTGCGTTAAACTTCTTTTACTCGGAGTAATCGCGATGTTTACTAATTTAACTTGGGTTTGACAGTTAGACTTTTCTAAGTACTGGCATAAGAACAGGAATGGAAATGATTCCGCAAACATATTTACATTTCACCGTTCACTTGTACTAAGGGTTAGTTCTACGTAAAAAGGAATATACAAAAAATATATTTAAAAAAAAACTAAAACAGTTTTAATAATACAGTCATTTGGTACGAAAAAGAGGGGTTACCTGGAAGGTTTTCCGGGAGTTTTGAAAATTTGTAATATTACAGATTTCAATGTGCTCGTAAAGAATGGCGTCTAATAGCAGTTTTTTTGACAATATCTCCTTTCTGACTCATTTTACGATAAAAACATGTAAATGTAAAATAAACTAGAGAAAATTGACTACAATTTATGTACTAGTTTTTTTTTTTGTTGTAAAATCAATAGTTTTGTCGTACGAGCGCCGTAAAGTATACTTTAATTGTAAAATATTGTAATTGGTTCGTGCGGCAGCCCGGTATGCGAAATATCCAGATTCAAATCTCAGTGGCATCTGAAATCTTGATTATATTAATATTGTTTCGATTATAAACAATAATTTATGTTTTGAAATATGTGAAAAGCGAAAAAATGCATTTTTTTATTTAGATTCGGAAATACATACAAAAAGTAATCACTTCACTTGAAAACTAATCATTTTAGATCATGTACGTCATCGAAAAACGTATTTTAGAATTGAATGCAGGATTTGAAGACATAACGACACTAAGTATTTAGATACGTGAAACATGATAAATTTCAATTTTGTGTCTAGAATCTTAAATGCGGACAGTTTTATCAATCTTAGTTGACTTCATCACAGTACTCGCACAGATGCGTCATCTACATACAGCGTGTTTCGTTTAGACTTTAATAAAAACAATTATTGATAATTTCACAAATCTGAGTTCGAAGCCAAGGCGTGTTGAAGTCGGTAATATAGAATGTATTTTGACAGGCCGAATATTTTTATTTTATTTAGTTGTTAAAAAATACTAAACGTTATTAAAATAGTTTATTTGAATGTGATAATCGTCAGTACTAAATTCAAATTCGTAATAACTAATAAACAGAGACAAGATATGCGCTCATAGAATATTCTAACACAGTGAACATATAAACTTACTGTCCCTTTTCCACTAGTCACAAAAGGCAAATTAATATATGTATGTATTTAAAATAAATTCGCTTAATGGAAAACTATATTGATAGATTATATAATATTACATTTACGTATTATCAGCATCAACCATTGTCTATATCCTATATTTATTAGTACCGATTATACGTAGTCCAACGAATGCGTTAGGTGAAAATTAAAATAAACAAATTGTAGCAGAAAAATTAATAAAAGTAAATCTGTTAACTATTTGGGTACATAAGCTTGTTTTCACGACAATTTAACGTGGGAAGACATAGGAATGACGTATGCCCCGCACCTGAGTTATTTAACGATTCGAACTTTAAATATTGAAAACTGAGATTATCACACTCGCGATAACATGCACCCGATCGAACTGGAACCGATTTGAATAGGACACGCCGTAAGCTTCATAATAATATTATTTTACAAGCACTCTTCACAAAGCAACCCCATAGATGACAGAGGCCCTGAGAGAAATTATTTTCCTATGGGCCTCCTGTGTGAAGGGAGCTTATGTAAAAAAAACATTTACATTTACACTTGCTGTCCTTCCTCGGCTAGTGACAATAAATAGGCGTAAACAAGACAAAGGGATGTTCCTCGCCTGTGTTAGCGTACACAGATGCACAAATTAATATATTTAATGCTAAGTTTTTTATTGCATCGAACTCTCGCTGCGTTACCTATAATTGAAAAAGAAGCCTGAAATCTGACAACTAATCATTTAGCACATATTTTATATGCCTTTGAAAAGCCTTTTCCCTGAATTGAAAGTAATATTTGAGGAGTTGGCGACGCTTCACACAGAACGTTAAAGCCGCCGACATTACGGCGTGATTGGCGTATTCCCCGTCACGGCGTGACACTCTCTAGCGGACTGCGTGACGCGTGATGTCAACCGAGTCCACATTACTCGCGGCAAAACTGACGCGTGACGTGCTCGCTTTTATCCTGTTTCTCAAAGCTCGCATTGAAACACAGGTAGCAATCAAAAGCCACAACAACAACAAAAAAATACTTTACTGTTTTTTTTAAATCTATAATACTACACTCATAGATATAACCGTTCATGTACAACACCATTATTATCTCAGAGCTTTTCTTGCATTTAGTTTAAACGATGGCTCCGTTTAGCAATTAAATCAACTTCAGGGCACTTTGCATCAGTTTTTCGATGCTGAAGCCTTTTTAAAGCCAGTTCCTGACCACACCTTTGTCACTTTATAAGTTAATCTCTCAGGCTAATTTGTTCGGTTTTCGGAACAACTCATATAGGTATTATAGATTTTTTTAGTCTTTTTTTTTTAGATATTTTCTATTTATAGATTTTTTCGTTGTCTCCCTTACTATCATGGTTAGAAATATGATCTAAACGGTGTTAGAAAAAAAAAACACCACGCTTTTTATTTCAATGTAAAGGTTAAACGCAAAATAATTACAAAGTTTCCGACAGCGATTTCAAAAATATAGTGAAACTTTGGGAATTTTTAATGAATTATTTTGACATTTACACACAAAAGGTGGGTTGACGATAACGTCTATAAAACATTTCCAAATAAAATATGTGAGTGTTTTTATTTTTTTCGTTATTAGTAATTTTAGTCAGAAAAGGTAAAGTAAGTCATTTTCAAAACTTTTTAAAATTTGCGTTAAAAAATTTTATATTTAAAAAAAAAACAGTTGTAAATTTTCGGATACGTTCACAAATATTCCATTTATTTGGATTTTTTATTTTATTTATTTATTTATTTATAGAAAAGCGGAAATATCTTGACCTTCTGATAAAATAGGACCGAGGCCTGAGGAGTTAAATATACACACTTACAAAATGCGTTATTTTAAATAAATAACCTGCGATGAATTCGATTCTGTCTCTAATCTTGAAGTACAAAATAACCTGCGATGAATTCGATTCTCTCTCTAATCTTGAAGTACAAAATAACCTGCGATGAATTCGATTCTCTCTCTAATCTTGAAGTACAAAATAACCAGCGATGAATTCGATTCTCTCTCTAATATTGAAGTACAACATCAAATTGACGTCAAAAAGGTAAGGGTGTCTTATTCCAAAAGACTTGTCAGAGTGGTCATTAAAATTTAATATCGATCGAAAGGTAGTTAATTCGGAGTGGGTAACAAACCGGGATTACTCGTATCGCCAGAGGTAACGCAATCAGTCGCAGCTACCAGCCACCGGCTACCAGGCGAGCAGAGCTACCACGCGGTGTCATGACGCATCGGGTCATTTGCAGAAGTGGAGAAGAAAAGAACTGGTCGAAAGGAGAAGCGACGCCTATATTATTATTCCGCGAGGATTGCCGCTTAGAAATAATTGGATTGTATAAACGGTCGTTAGGGCAGCATTGTGGCAGCGTTAACACACGCTAGAGGAATTGTTATTCAATATAGAGATAGTCAGAAGAGCAGTTTAATTGCATAATAGACCGGTAGTAGGAACAGAAGAACTCAGACAATAAATAAGAGGCTCGGACTTTAAGTTCTAATGCTTCATGTTCTAATGCTTCATGTTCTGTTCATAAGTGAGATATTTGTTTAAGAATCTAAATGCAGAACAATATATCTCATAAATTTCGTATGTCTTGGCACACTCCTAACTTTGCTCAATTCATTTTTTTTATTTTTTTTTTTTATTAAAGGTTTGTCAACAGTGATTCATATCAAATCTCTCACAAAAACAATTACAATAAGCATGGTTGATATTATCACTAATTAAAGACAAACACAGCATTGGTAACATAACTTATCTTTACGAATATTTAGACATCATTTTGGTGAATAGGTACATTACTTATATTCGGCAAGTTACTATCCCATTACATACATATAAACAATATAATAATATCTTTTTATATCAACACGGAGCTTTAAATCTCGTTAACAGATGTTTTAAAAGTGGCCAATGATGATATTGTCAAATTAATGGAATGGTTTTTATATGCCTCGTTAAAATGACGGCACATTCTCGGCAAGGCAGTGTCATACCCCAGCTTGGTTCGATATTTTTTTATATTTAGGGGAATAAAATGTACATGTCGTGAACCGATTCTAGGAATATTAAACCTAATTTGATGAAGTAGAAAAGGGCAGTTTATTAAACCATTAACAATTTTGAAAATAAAAGTTAAATCCATATTTTGTCTTCTATGTTCAAGGGTGCGTATATTGTAGAAATTAAGTCTATCGGTGTAATGGGGAAGCGTTCGCGCTCGCTTATCTGAATACGCTAGGTGGTACATAAAATTCATGCATTGTCTAATCGAAACTAACTAACCTCTCTGCTCTCTGCCACCTTTCTTTGCCACTTCAAATTAACCACCCACTGTCAGATAACGAAAGATAAATAAGTAGCAGGTTGGGTGGAATATCTGTTATTCAGACGCTTGCCAAGACCCTGATCTCCTGATTCTTGATCGAACTATCTTCCTGAGGTGTTCCCAAGTTCTTCCATTCAACCATACGTTACTCCTGACAATTTTTTTTGTTTCTGACGTTTCTCCGTCCGACCGCTACACATAAGAAAACTCACGTAAGCATCCCTTTCTTAATTATGTTCATTACGCATACATCAGTCTCGCATTTTATTCGGATCTCCCCAAACATAACACGGTGTTACATGGTTTTATCATATACGTATAGGCGAAGGATCTCACACCGAGAAAAATGTTATTCTAAAATACGATAATTTTATTCGTAAAAATGTTTAAAAACGGTTTTCTGGAATAGGTGAAAATAATTGTTGGAACTTTGTTCATTGTAGCAAACATGCAAGGAGAAAAATGTTATTCTAAAATACGACCATTTTATTCGTAAAAACGGTTAAAAACAGGACTGAAGTTCTTACGAACAAATTAACAGTGTTTCAATGTTTATTGGCGGGATAATGTAAGAATAATTTGTTGGTATACATACGAAATTACGTAAATCAACAAATTATTCTTACATATTCCCGCCAATAAACATTGAAAACCTATTAATTTGTTCATAAGAACTTCAGTCCCGTTTTTAACCGTTTTTACGAATAAAATGATCGTATTTTAGAATAACATTTTTCTCCGTGCACGTTTGCTGCAATGAACAATGTTCCAACGACTATTTTCACCTATTCCAGAAAATCGCTCGTTTTTTAAAAAACAATCTCTAAGATATATTATGATTTTCACAGCCTAAAGTATTATTTGTTTATTGTTTTTATTTCTTGCTAGAGTAATCCCGATGAGTTACAAAACTCATTTTAGGATAGGAGGAACTTACAATTCATAGGTAGGAGGCAGTAGTTACAATTTTACAAAGGTATTTTGATATCATAATATAAGTTTTACATTCAGTTCAGCATAAAAATAAAAATAAAGATGGGTTAAGTAGAACAAACAACAAGAGAACACAAGTTAAAGAGAGAAAAAAACGATACGATTATATAAGATACAACAAAAAATTACAAGATAATTACATATTTTCATTTTTAAATGTAGTTAAAAAATATTCGTTTTATAAATATCGTTATTAGTTTTTGGATTATTATACTGTGTTACCCTTCCTCCTTCTTTATCCAACGTTTCTGACAGCGTTACAGTGTCAATCATCAGGACAAATATAATATGTTATCACAGGCTACGCTAAGAGCTTTTAGGTGAAACTTTGAATTTTCAAATTGTCATATCACTTACTTCTCGTGTACTTATTGTCCCGTAAGCTTTGCGCAAAGGTGTGGAAGTAAGAAGGAAGAGCGTTGCAGATGAAGGGTTGTGGGTTTGTTGGGGGGCGGTGCGGGGAGTGAAGTGGAATAAGAGTTGTGCGCGTGCGCGGCGCACATGCTTATTATTGCCCTGTCATTTACTGTTCCCCTGTTACCAATAGCCGTGAGAACCTCTCTCCGCTCGCCGGGACTTTTAACGCTGCAAATTAACGTGGAGCGGTGCAGACTTGCAGACGACGAGATAAATAACCGCGACAACGAGCCTCGTTATACAGCACTGAATCGCTTTCAAATCAATACCAGTTACAACAATTGGTTTGCAGAACAATGCAAGCATAGTTTTCTTGGAACAAATTTGCGTTAGAGTACATTCATTTACTTCGGTATTCTGTTAACATTGATTTATAAACTTTTGACGAGAAAATGAAAAACATTTTGAGCGGTCAAAAGGAATTAACAAGTTTATATGATAGGGTCATCCATAACACTCATTTAACGCAAAAAGTTTAATAAAATATATTTATCAAAAAAAGTAATTGCTGTAAAGCCATTTACCTACGTCGAAAATCGTTAAACCTAAATACAAAATAACATACACGGGAGGTTTCGATTTTCACAGCCATATTTGAACGAATGGTAAAGAACGAAACCCGTTTTAAATCGAATTTTTCTTTCGGCAAGGTGAAATTTTATTTAGCCGCTGAAATCTTAAAAAAAACGTTTAGCAGCGTATTTTTACAAGTGCTGCGTGCAGTAAACCTTTCGTTGAAGTAGAAAATTTCTTCACATAAATAGTGATTAATTTTATAAAATCACGCAAGAAATCGTAATATTTAGTTTAGTAATAACTAGAAGTTCTGTGAACGATGACGTCGCGTCCATATTTTATAAATATTTTATATAATTCAAATAAGGAATTATGGAATTTATAACAGAAACGCCACCATCTCAAAGACAATTTTTTTTCAAACATTCTTCAGGTAGGTAACATAATACTGATTTTGCTCGTAGTAGGATCCACGTTCACGGAACCCTGGCGAAATAAAAAGGTAACGGAACATACAAACAAATTTACAGACAGATGAAATGCCAAACGGTATAATAAAAACAGGTTTCAAGACCTGGTTTTCTATTTCATCGTTACCATTTTGTGATGTTTTGTCAGAAGAATTGTTTAATTGAAAAGTCAGTCGGCGTATTTAAGCAAACTAATGCGCGTTGTTAAAGATCTCAAAATTGATGACTTCTTACAAACAGTATTAACGGCGTTTCGCTACACAATAAAATTTAATTCTTACCACTGAGTAAAAAAAAAAACTTTAAAATTAATAACCTTTGAGTTTCCAAGCAAAATTTATATTCCTTTTAGTGCAGTGCCAAAACTGAGCATTTAAATGGAAACTAAATATTATATAGGTACTTTGAAAGCTTATCTGAGCTTTCTTCAGGCTATCCATACAATATATTACGGGACTAGAACTAGATATCTGAAAGCTTTACAAAAGGAAGCTTTATGGTGATAAATATAATTAATGAGTCGACGAAATAAAACACGCCTTTTGACAAAGTTGTTGAAATGTCCCTACAAATTGTATTTGAATAGGTTTTTATATGGGCTTGACAGGATTTATTAGTTGAAGAACTCGGTTTATGATTTTCAATGTTTATTATCAAGATTAAAGATTAAGATGAATAATTCATCCGATATTATCAAAATTAATAACCCTATCAAATTAGCTTAATCGACATACATATCTATCTACATACATTATACATATAAAGAAGTGTGTCCCGGTGTGCCTTTGTATTTTATAGTTTTATTCCGAGATTGGTGAAATTTTGCACACTTGATATCCAAAACAAGAGAAAGGTCACTGTATACATGAGATTTTTTTACAAAACACCCATACCCCTTAAAGCAGAATAAAGCCAGGGTTAAGGGTGCTTCAGTTAGTTTTTTTGACCAATTTTAAGAGAGTTTTCATTTGATTTTTAAACCTGAAGAGAGAAAAGATAATAAGACAATTGAACTTTTTTTTAAATTTAATTTAATAATGTAATTATTAAGTTCTGCAAGTATTATAGATTTGTATTTTCGTTACAGATGTTTCGGTTTCCAAGGCCATTTTCAAACTGTGGTTGAAACCACCACGTATAGACGACTTATTTACGATTTTAAATGTCTATTTTGAACGTGCATAAATTGATTTATTACTGTGGGTTAAATCAATGTATGTTTTCTCTGCACTAATTGTTAATGCGTTCTTAGTTGTTTAATAATGACGTCATTGCTATGAATTATTTGAATGCATTATATTGCTTAGGTTTTGTGAATATATTGAGAAGGGGAGAATAAATTATTTTCCGTACTTTATTAATTAGTGTTAAATTAAGGTCATTCATTCGTTTATTGATTTCTAATTGTTCAAGTAGATTTAATCTGAGACCCTTTCTTTCAATGTGTAATGGTTTAGGCCCCTTGTTGTTGAGTGGGTTGTGATTATTTACCAAGAGATAATAACATTATTAAATTAAATTAAATTACATTTTTCAAAAATTTTATGGAGTTCTACGAATTAAACACAAAAACAATAAATAAGACCATTCAAATTTCTCATAGTGATCATGATTTGAAGATATTCAATTCGCTGCCCTAGTGCTTGTATGTTCAATAGACCATTTGCAAATTTTACAGGGGACGGCGATAATAAGTCGAGAATTATTTAGAATTTGCCTGTAAAAAACAAAAACAAACGTCCCCTGTAAAATTTGCAAATGGTCTATTGAACATACAAGCACTAGGGCAGCGAATTACAATCAATTATAAACAAAACAACGAAAAGAATAACGCCGTTTTTCCATGGAGCTACGTTCAAGCGACGCAATCGCCGCTCGTCTGTATTTTCTATACTATTATTAGTGTTTCAAATCGCCGCTAGGCGCTGCACTAGCAAAATAGTATGACAGGTAGCGGTAGCGTCGCTTGCAAGTAGCTACGTGAACGATGGGCGTTAGATTGAAGAAACTCGCTTAATTTTATGTTCAATTCCGACCACCAATAATTGGTGACACAAAACTTGTGCGTATATGTAAGTCAATTTTACTTAGCGGCAGTTCAGTTTTCACCTAAATAAGAAATTATGAACAATTTAATCTTAACTAATTATATGTAGTCAATGGATAAGATCGTGGTGATTACAACTTTGCATAAAATAACTTGGCACGATGGTTATTTGATACAAGAGAATGTCATTATCTAGCGTTAATAAGAACTCTTTTAGAGCACTAATTTATCACTAAGCGACGGGAAAATAATAGCATCTCCGGAGTTGATTTATATTCCTCACGAACACTCATGCATTTCGTCACGTTCGTCTGTGTTGGTATTTCATAAAGCATTTCACGAGGTTGAGGCAAGAGACAAGAGGAATTTCACGGGGTTTTTGCCGCAAGGGAGATAGATATCCCACATTAACTCTTCCGTGCATCCCCTCGAAAACTAATTGCAGTACAACTGCTACAACGATCCATCTATAACGCATTACTGAATAAGATATGAGTGGCATTTTTGGAAGGAAAACCGAAAATTGAAATAAAACTGTAGCGTTCATACAAGTTTTAAAAATGTCCTAATCTTAAAAATGTAAAGAGGGTATTACCAGAGAATACCGGAAATTAGTCCTTTTTTAATTAAATTCTAGACGTATTGACTTTTTTTACAAAAAAAAACATTAATTGATTTTGAAAGATTGGTATTTTATCTGGTGAACGCATTTTTTAAAAATTTTGAAAAACTAAGTTTATTTTTAATATACTTACGTTATACCGTTGGTCGTTGGCAGATTTTTTTCATTTTTCAAACGGCATAATCTATTATGCAACACGAATTTCATATCCTATAATCATACTAAAAAATAAATCAATACATAATCTAGTACCTAAACACATTTTTCAGAATTCTAATTTTAGTTAAATTAAAAACATTAAAAAATAAATCCGAGAACGTGAAATCAGTTTGTTGGCACAGTTGTTTTTAACCGTTTTTACGAATAAAATTATAGTATTTTAGAATAACACTTTTCTCCGTGCACTTGTTTGGCATATATTTTATTTTTTTTAACTTAAAAAATTGATTGAAGCTTTCACAAAAAAGCTTACAAAGCTGTCGTAAGAGCCATCGATAATAAAATAGAATTACTGAATGGCGAACAAACGACAGTTTCAAAAAACATATTTCAAAATGTTTTAACATTATGCGAAATTCTATTTGCCAGGTATTTTTTTATAAACAGTTTCTAAATGTCATTAACTCTCTTGTGTAAAAATCACATCAAGCTAAAAGTACAGAACGAAATTGCGACATAAATTTGATGCTCAGGTAGTTAAAAGTCTGTGCAAAAGACGTTTTGAGCGCTGGGAACCGTCTTTGCATGATTGTGTAGTCTTGAAATTCACAGGTCGGCTGGTTTCATATTGTATATTCTCACAAGTATGGCGGTGAACTCTGACCCAAGATTTAGTAAACATAATATCATCCTGTGTTATCTGCCATCAGCCGCGGTGACCCGCTGAGTGCACGGGCGTGCCGAGCTTTTTGGAGAACCACTAATAAATACATGTCTCTTGAAAAGTATTAATAGTAAAATAAATAAATCGCGTAGTAATTAGGTAACGAAGTGTTATATGTAATTCTATTTATTCCATCAAATACGGTTAGTACGATTTTTTATTTGTACTGAACAAACTAAAAAAGCGCCATGGTTAATGGACAAATAATATGTGACTGTTTTAGTTGCAAATAATGGTAAAATAATTCGCGTGGACGCGTGTCGACTGTAAACAATAATAATTGACATTTGATAAATTTATTCAATCTGGATCTAAAGTAGGTTAATCAATTAGAATAAATTATTTATCTCTTCGAGAATATTTTGGGCCATCAGATTCATTTATGACGTGTTTTATTAGGCTCCACGATACCTTAACAATGTGGCATTTCAACACCCCTTTAGAAAAGGAATTAAAAAATGTGTTTTTTTTTAAATACCCCAAAATCTAACCTAAAGTAATCTATATAACTTTTTTTATTTCATAACTTTTAATGACCTTTCAAAGGAGGTGTTGAAGTTGCGTGATTCTGTATTGTCCGTTCGCCGTTTTATTGTATACTTTTAAATTTAGCCTAGTTATATTATATCTTTTCAAGAATCAATTTCCGATGAAAACTTTATGAAAAATAATGATCAGACCAAATAATAGTGGAAAGGATTTTATAGCACGAAAAAAAAAGCTTTGAAGTGGTATGTATTATTCATATAGGTGTAAAAGGTAAAAAGTGAAATAATCGACAGCAAACTTCAGCAAAATATATAAACTAAGATGAAAGGCTCTAAAAAAATAATTCAATGATAGGTAGATACGCCACTGTGGACTATCAATCGATATGGTATTGATACAATAGTGCAGGCACAATGCTATACAAAGATAATATACAAATTGCATCGATTTATTTACTATTTACTCAGAAATGACCTTTTGACATGAAACTCGAGTCGCTCAACAAAATGCATTCAACCTCAACTCAAACCCATTCAATAATTTAAAATGATTGTGATATTAGTCAGGGAATTACTCATTGTCAATGCCAATTCCCACATATTGTATTATTAAACGATTGTTTGGCAAATGCAATGGCATTATAATGTTTTCTTTTTAAATAGTCTGTAAACCTGACGGCTTTAACCGTTTTTTTGTGAGGAAGTATTAATGTGATATACTACTCGTATAATGTGGGGGTAAATTAATCGAATAGACCTTGGAGATTTAGTAGCTATTCAAACAAGAGAGGCGGTGGGCAAAATCGAGATTTGTTTTTAATAAAGTATTTTCTAAAAAACGAATCAACGAACAAAAAGATAATCGAAAAATTTGGAAAACATTCACACGAATGAGTAAACAATTGCTTTTATTTAAATCAACATTACCGCTAGGGTGATTTTAATATCTGTGGTGGTCGGAAAACATAACTTTATGCCTTTTCGGTTTCATTGAGGGAGGAGAAAAATTGAACGATCAATTCGAAATATTATTCGATTATTTCATATTTCGATTACTCAAATGCTTCGATTATCTAATGTTTCGATTATCTACATATTTCGATTATCTAATGTTTCGATTATCTACATATTTCGATTATCTACACATTTTGATATTTACATGTTTCGATTATTTACATGTGTTGAATTTTTTACATATTTATGTTATTTACATGGTTTGATTACTTACATTTTCGATTATTTGCATGTTTCTCTTATACCCACCAATAAATTGGCATATATTATTTGCGCCTATAAACAACTTGAGGTTGAATGCTTTAAGAGCTTTTATAAAACTACATTTTCTCTCCTTGTAGGATAATGTTTATATTTGGGACTGAGAAAATCGTAAGCTTTAAAAGCCCAGTAAAAATTATAAGGGATGAATTATGATTAAATATATAGAAATCTGGGTATTTAATGAGAGAAATTTAAAAAAATATTCCAAAGATATTTGCACTACCAAATAATAATGATTCAACTGTCTTTGACCGCTGACCTGACATAAAAAGTAATCGATACGGTTCATTAAACAATGAGTAAAAACTTGTCGAGTATTTCGAAAGTCACCACTAATCACTGTGTGAGATACCCCATATAAAACAATTCCCATACTTGTCACAGGCATCAACAACAACAACAGACAATAATAGACTCGGACCGTGGACCGAGTTCATCAGCTATTCACCATTGTTATCGGATATTGGAACTGACCATTCTAACCCAATGACAGAACTGACGATCTGATAAGACTTATTCTGTAATGAGTCACACGATAGGGCCTATTCACTAAATTCAATGGCAGTCACAATACAACTGTTGTAGGCAAATCTTTATGCATATTTATTTGAGAAAGATTTTTTCATTTATTTAATATCAACGATATGAAAATATACCATAAACAATTATTTCATGTCACAGTTTAATACTTTAATAATAACTAGAAATATATTTTTTTAAATAACAACAGGCATTGTTCCCAACTTTTCGATCGATGAATCTGAGTCTCCGATCAAATAAAACTCGATTCTAATCACCTGTTGATCAGAAAGTTGCGTTGGGAAGAAAGTAAAATTTGTGCATTTGAGGAGTGCTGAGCCAAAATTTCGGCTCAATAATTGATCAGTAGGATTAAAAACAACGGCCGTAAGTGTGGCACTTGATCGTAAAATCGCATCATAGAACGAATACAAGCTCTAAGCTCTAGAAGGATTAAAATTAATATTCATTGAAAATTGGTGATTAGTATAACCTTCTCGTACCTTCCTTACGTGCAGATAAATTGATTAGCCATCTCTGTGTATCTATTACTATCTTCATGTAATCTAGGTACAAGCTAGTGTTTGAAATTCTCAGTCCTGATATTGTTACGTTACATTTAAACTTGATTTTGGAACGAGCAGTTGTGTAGCTATATGAAATTCAAAGAGGTTAAGTAAATCAGGTCTGTTTATAGTACCATTTACAATTTTGAACATAAATATTAAGTCCGATATAATTCTTCGATCTTAGAATTTTAATAAATGTAATTTTTTCATCAAGTAATTACAGTTTATGCTTTCAATGGGAATACAGAGTTTAAAATTAACTTACTTAATTAGTTAGAGTCTTAGCAATTTTTGTAGATTTTTTCGTTTGAATCGGAATGTGGATATTGCACCACAATTTTTTCACCGTTGAACTCGAATTTACGTAATGAAATATTTTTTTCACAACAAAAGGTTGAAACCAAGGACATAGCAGTAGCATTCACGTGGGGGGGTCGATCCTGGGGGGAAGCAAAGAAAAAATTGGGGGGGCGAGGTGGGAAATTTATTAGAAAATTTTTTGAGACCTCTATTCACCACATCACAACGAGTTTGCTATTCACATTGATAAAAGAGATAATGCAAATAATTTTGTCGTTTTTGCCAGAAATTTAATCCGAGAGTACAATTTTTTTCCTACACAATACTGGGGGAGTATACAATAATGTTGGGGCATGGGGGGGGTTGAACTCCCTTCATCCCTCCCGTATATACGCCCTTAGTTGAAATTGTTTATCATAAATTCTGGAAAATAACGAAGGTCGGTAAAACGAAAGCTTCTGATTAAAGTACAATTAAAATTGCACTTAGACAAAAATACCCATTTACATACGACCTAATCAAAAAAAAAAACAATAGAATCCCGTCAAATATACTAACATAATTATCATTTTAATATATATTTCTATCCATTTATTCCATCTCCAATTCATTTTACTATAATATCATTTCAATATATGTATGTAATATATGTACTTTTCCTGTGATTTGGAAGATCACACTCTTTAGAGAATTAATTCACACTTCAAATTACCTTCCTTTTATTGTATTGAACCTAAAATGTTATTAACCTTTATACTCAAATAACCATGTTTGTATCCACTTTATGTAACTCTACGTCTGTTTTGACACAGGTTTACCCTAGTGAGACAGGCATTGAAAAAAATAACATGTAATTATAATATATGTATAGATTAAATAATAAAAAATAAAAATAAAGTAATAAACAAACAGGCACTACCGAAATATCAAAATGTTAATTCCTTCCTTCAAATCCGCGCTTAAACTATCATAAAGTAACTCGATTTACGTGATATTAACTGACACTGGAATATATTTATTAATGCAAATATGATAGCTGGCGTTAGTCATACACAATAATGTTTATTCAGCGTATGAAAATGACAATGTTTCATTGTTGAGAGGGGTTTATTCACCTTGGCTCGCGTTATGAAAGAGCTTCACTTGCGCACTAAAGGTGATTATAACAAGTTACTTCGAGAGTTATTGTGTTTTCTGACGGAAAGGTATGAAGATAGAATGCAAGAAGTTAAGGATCTTGGTCGTAGAATTATTAGAGACTTGTAAAGGTTTTATATTTTCTTTAGATATTGCAAAAATTATAATTTTCGAATGATATTAATTTTATGTAGTTATAATATGGAGTTGTCAATAGACTTGGAGTGCTGATATAGAGTTGCAGTAAAACGAAGAATTTCATTGAAGATAGAATTAATAAAAGATGAGTAAGAAAAATCATACAAAAATCACAACTGCGGTTGTTGAATCAAAATTGCTTCAGAAGAAAATCGGGTTGTAATAGAAAAAAATATGTAGTTGAAAATGATAAGTGCTCGAAAATAAAAATATATATATTATTGAAATTACGTGTTCCACAAGAAAAATAGGTTGTTGAAAAAACGTGTTCTAGAAGAAAACATTGTTATTGAAATAATGTGTTCGAGCAGAAAAATATGTTATTGAAATAACGTGTTCCAGAAGAAAAATATGTTACTGAAATAACGTGCTCCAGAAGAAAAATATGTTACTAAAATAACGTGCTCCAGAAGAAGAAATATGTTACTGAAATAACGTGCTCCAGAAAAAAAATATGTTACTGAAATAAGGTGCTCCAGAAGAAAAATATGTTACTGAAATAACGTGTTTCAGTAGAAAAATATGTTACTGAAATGACGTGCTCCAAAAGAAAAATATTTTACTGAAATAACGTGCTCCAGAAGAAAAATATATTATTGAAATAACGTGTACCAGAATAAAAATACATCGGAAGAAAAATATATAACAGGTTTCAAGTGTCTGTTAGGCGAACTAACAGACACAGAGGCAATTGAAAACTAGCAAGCAAAATTTGTGAAAGCTTTTTTAATAACAATTTTTCATCGTGATATAATATTAACGATGATCACGTTTATAATTATCTTTGACTTCAGTATCATGCAGCACTGATTTAAACTATTTACATATATTAACACAAAACTAGTGTGCAATAGGTACCTAATTAAGTGCGGAAAACGAAAATTTTAAGATCCAGCTTATTCCGAAGGACTTTTACGTATTGAAAATTAGATAAATTGATATCCACACATTCAGTGAATAACAGTTTCTCCGAGATTTCACGTGTTAAAGCTTTCAAAATAGTAACTAACATCCTCAGCTTTCATATAAATAATAAGATAATAATTAAAACGGCTCGTTTCCATATAAATCAGTAATGCGTGCAATGTGAATCGACGTTGCGCATGCGCGCCATATGGCCCACGCCGGGTGACGTCACGGGCGCGAGCGCCCCCGCAGTCGGCGAGCACGAACTACTCTATAATACGTGTATAGTAAGCGGCGGCAGTCAGCGGAGGTGATTTGAATTTGACCCGTGACCGCCGATGCGACCCTGGGATATCGATGACTTAGGGGGCACGCGTCCTAATACTGATGTGCCTTGGATTCGTGATACTAATTTAACTATCATGAGGATCATGACCCAAGCATCCGAATTTTAATACAACGATAATTATCTGCTTAGCGCGCGATTCTCACTTGAAATTCATCCGTAATTTTATTTTTATTGAAAGTTTTTGGTACCAATTCATACGTTATTGAAACATTTATATATAAAAAAAACAAAGTTTACATACCATTAATGTAACCCATAAAGGTAAAGTCTGTACGTCGGTGATATCGTTTAATATCAAATTTCTGTGTTTTTAGAATTAAACATAAAAAATAAGGTTTTCATTTTGAAATAAAATAAAGATATAAAAATAATGAGTGAAATAAAAAATATATAAAAATTAAACGTTAAAAAAGTACCATCAAAACTTATACCACCAAAAAAATCGGGAGAAAAAATTCACTCGAAATCAAACACAAAAATCGTCTACAAATTTGAAAAAATGCCTACCGCCTGAATCGTAGCTAAAATTCAATAAAAAGGGTGTTTGAAGCTAGTTATACCGATAATTGGAAAAGGTAACCCTCTAATTTTTATTCGCTCTACATAGTGAGGAAAAAATTCTGAAATCTATGTAATTTCAAATATGTATATGCACATGGTCCGAAATGGTTAACTCAGGATTTCAATATTTCGATTCGTGTTCGAATTTGACCCAAATAACCCTGGATATCGATTAGTTAAAGATTAAGCTTTCTATGATTGATTATGAGTGGTGATTTATGCGTGAAAATTATATATTTTCAAACACTGATTCGATAAAATTATACATCGGCTTCATAATGATATTTATATCATAGAAATTTCGGGTATTATCCACTAGTTATATCCATTATCCTTTCTGTCTGGTATGCTGGGAATTAATAGACCTACTAACATAAGCAAAACTGCTTATAACATCACATAACCTTCTAAACGGCAATATTTGTATTCCTGATATAATACAAAAAAAATAGTTTTATGTTCCCGACAACTACGCAAGAGTGCGCAGACACAAGACTTTGTCGTTCCAAGATTAACCTACCATTGGTGATGACGATCGGAAAAACGATTCTAATATTAAAAATTGCAGAGTTCGCCTTTATCAAAAGTGAAAACTGGAATTTATTTGACAACGTCGGTAATTTTCAAAGCATAATAATACTTTTTTATGCTATTTGTTTTTGGGGCGTTATGCCGTGTTGCACTACCTCGTCCTTTTACCAACGTTTCGGGCAACGTTACAGTGTCCATCATTAGGACACATCTGCCCTGATGATGGAGACTGTAACGTTGTCCGAAAAACAAATAACAAAAATACTTTTGGCCGTGAAAATCTAAAATCATTTTTTTTTATTTATGTATTATAGATAGATACAAAAGAAAGTACAAATTACATATTAGGAAGCTTTGCCTGTTCAACTAGGAAAGTTTCCCGTTCTAGGACAAAATCATATCTATAATAATACTGTACTATATTCTGCACCTCATATTTTACACCACCGTACGCAGGCTTAAATGAATTTTAAATGTGTCGTTACACTAGAGTATATTTCCATTGCAACGAATGGAAATAACATACATCAAATCTCTAACCAAAAGAAACATTATAAATTTTAACCAATCTACTTGTACAACCAATAAAAATACTCAACTACTGTAATATATTATATATTTCGTAAAATTCTTGTCAAGATATTTATGCACAAAATTGCAAGTAAATAAAAAGTCGAAGTTTGTGATACAAAATGCTGGAGAACGAAGGAAAGTTCGCCTTTCCAGAGAGCGGAGCGCCTCGGGTTTGTATCTGACGCGTTGATATCTCCTCCGCGGTCCTTGTTCCGCAGAGAAACCGGAGCACTACGGCGAACATCGCCGATGTCACGTAGGGTGGCCAAACCTTACTGTGATTTTATAACTTGCTTGGTAACGAATTTGATTGGCTAAATGATTGGTTTGTATAAAAATGTGTTTCTTTTTGTTTCACAAACTAGCAACAGGGCTTTATTTTGATGAGACAGAGCATGTTAAAAAAACACGTTGAAAATCAAAATACACAATCCGTACATAAAAATGATATTCGTAGATATATCTGAATATCGTACGTAAGTAGGTATGTACCAGAGTTTGCGTGGAGAAATGAAACATAACTTTATGACACGATATAAAACTGTAGCATGTAAATATAATTATGCTGTAGATAGATATAGAATTTTTTTAATAATGTTACGCTTTCATATAAACAAACCAGTTAATATCAAAAATGCGTGGTGTTATAATAACAATTTTAAATCGTATAATTGTAATTGGCCACCGTCGCGTCGCGCGTGGTGGCAAAATAAGACAACGATCGATTGATAGCTACGGGATCCATAAAGACAAATTTCACATATTTTGTGAAAAATGTGTTGTCATAAAAGCAAAATATCCGCAAGAAAAAAAAATATTTTCGATTAAATTAACAATAATTATATGACACATGTGTAAGAACTCGGTGAATTTTCACAGGCTCGTAGTATAATTTCGTAAAAACACAAATTTAAGTGTGCATAAAAATTGTGCAAATTGAGTGGTTGTTAATATTGAACGTACGGTCACCGCGCACATAATGCCTTCCGATTTTTCGGTCATGTCCCCGACTTTGTACGATCGACCGTCCGCGCGGGGGGGAGAGAGGGGCATGCTGACCGCCGGCGCCGCGCCACCTGTCACTTCCCACCCCCACCGCGGCGCCCGGCTCTACAAATAGCCGTCGCGACGACCGGAACTGAATTCATTTCCTCTCCCGCTTCCTTCGCGTGCAAGCGGCGTGGTTCTACGACGTACGGTTCAGATTTTAGGGCGGATTTTCGGGGCATGTGATTGCCTTATTTGGTAGGTTGTTCGCTGCGTCCCGCTCGCACTCGCAGGCGGGGTTGATAGGACTAGAAAGTATTAATTCTTCACATTGAGAAAATAAATAATACGGTCATTAAATCCATTCAAAATTCTACAGTAATTTATTTGCTAATGATTATGCCGATTAAATTGTTATATAAATCATTAGCGAGATAATATCATAAGAAATATACAGGTTAGAATTTACAGATTTGTTGATGAGAAACAAATTGAGGTACAAAAATGATATCTTGAAGACGTGTGGATGATTTGTGTAATCATTATAAAATAATAATTTAATTATAAAAGAGAAAATGAGCTACGTAAACGCAATTTAAAAAAGTTATGCTTTTTTCCAGTGGCAGTCCAACTTATCGTTTCCTTTGCCATAAAATGAGCAATATTGAACAATAAGGGCATTTGCAATTTTTTTACAAGTTGAACATTTGTAACAAAATCATAATTGACAAGCTTGTGCTGCTGGTGTGCCAAATGTTATTCAAACAAAAAATGTAATTGCGTGAAAAAGAAAGAATATAACCATAAAAAATTAGTCTTACACCATTTCACCCTTGTAAAAAATTATTAATTTCATGATATAACTCTAATTCTCGAGTACCTTCTAGGCCGGCGTAGTCCAGAGGCAAGGATTTGGACTCCCATTCTGAAGGTAGCGGGTTCGAACCCGACGTGCGCAAATAAATTTAATTTGATTAATTTGTGTTATTTCACAATTAATAAATTAATAATAATATATACTATGTTTGCAGCACGTTCCAGAGTGGAAGATACTCTCAGTATCGACCTGGTGTAAGACCACCATTCAGAATTGAAACGTTGCGTAATAATGGCTTTAGCCTATATCTACTCCTAATTTAATTTCGTCTGAAAATTCTGATGACTTTTGACTCGTATTTTTTTCTAGAGGCTTAGTTGATTTTTTCCTCGTCTTTTTTTTGTGATTTTGCTGCAAGTTTTCTCAGAAATTCAGTTGATGTTTACAGCCATTCATTATTTTATAGATTAAAAATAAAAAATTGAAGTAAATGATTCGTTTAAATGCCAAAAAATTTAACTCCTTCAAAATTTCTTTGACTTTGGTATACATATTTATTTCTTGGGGCCCTATTTTATAATATTTTCATTTGTTTTATAATATATCCATCGTTGGTTAAAAATAAAATGCTACTACAGTAATTAACGTGTGGTAAAGTGATTTTTCAATTTGAGAGGCGGGTATGAGTACCGCCGCCCGGAAACCATTTATTGGATAACCAACTTCTCTGCCGTAGGTCACCCCAAATGGTTCGCAACGTTTAGTGACGGTGAAAAAAAAAAGGGTTTTGTACATTTTTACTTGAAACCGTGTTTAGGAATCTTGAGATTTTTTCGGCAATTTTATTATAATATGTTTTGGTGTTTTGAGAAAAAGTCAGTTACTTCCAAATATAAAAAAATAAAACTCTAAAAAAAAAACTAAAAAAAAAACAAAAACAAAAAAACAAAGGGACAAACTCTAGGGGACGCCCACGCCGAGAGTACCTGGAGGACCTGCTGGTGGACATGCGCTGCTCATCATATGCAGACCTCAAAAGAGCCGCACAAGACAGGGAAGAATGGAAGAAAAAAATAAAGGAAATTGCTGCAAACCAATCCCAGGATTGAAACCAGAGAGAGAGACTTCCAAATATATATAATTTTAAATACTTTTTTCAAAGCTTCGCCGTCTATCAATATTTTTATTTTTGTTGGTTTTACTCGTGTAATTAATACTATAACAATCACAAAGAAAATTGCATTTCCCGGTAGTTGTTGATTCTATCGTGAGATTCCCAATACTAACTGGCTCGCTATCCTGCTATGTCTCGTCTCCTGTCTCCCGGGTCTCGGCTCGCGGTGACGCGCCGTGGCAGCGGACACCTGTTTCGCTGCTGCCCGCGCGGCCCGACCGCTATCGCCGCACGTATCGATACGTCCGTGTACAACCTGATGCCGGTTAGCAGTCGACCGATACCGGTATTGAAGTCGATAACGCTAACTTGTCGGCCGGATTGAGAACTTAGGATTAATGCTGATTTATTCGAAATACTTTTTTTTTCATTGAATTAAATACTCAATAGACTAATTGTATACGGTCAAATTTGTATTTGTCTGGTGAAACATTTGCCGATATCAGTATCGATTGTTATCGGCTTGAATTGATTGTGTCGGATGAGAACTTTGGGAAAATGCTAATTTATTAAAATTATTTTTTATGATTTTAAGTTAAATATATACGGGACATATGTATTTTGTCCGGTAAAACAGTTGGCCGACACCAGTATTGTCGTCTATTAAAACTACATTTTTCATCGATTTAAAAAGTAAATATGCATGTGTGGCTTTGTCAAGTAAAACATTGTATTAAACTGAACTAACATTCATTGAATCTAGAGGAAGAGATTATTGGTTCGAAACATCTCGCAGCAGTAAAACAAAGTAATTTTTTAAGGTTTTCTTATTGTTTTTTAGGGACACATTAGCTCAGTAGTCAGAGCAGCAGCCCGAAAAGACAAATGTTCCGGGTTCGAGTCCCAGATGTGATCATATCTTTTTCTGATTTGTCTGTTTCCGATTTTCGATTGAGTTTCGCTAATATTGTTTTCATTAATTAAAATATTACCATTTGAGTTTTAACTCATTAAGTTAAAAATAAAAGTTTTTTATTTTTATTATTTAAAAAATCGTTTCTGTTTGAGAAAACCAGTCGATTAGCGGTTGGCCGATACCGATATTGTAGTTGACAGCGCTAACTTGAATGACGTTCTAATCCACTAGCATTGAGATCTTCGTAATAACTAATAACGCAAATTTTTTTTATAAACTTTGTTTTCATCCTTTTCTAAATTTCAATACTTTCAAATGTGTCTTTGCTCGATATAACCTAGTAAACTAAACAAGTATTCAAACACGTTGTTCAGGTTACAACGTTTAAGAATTATTAGCGACCTATCAACCCGTAAACAACAAAGTTTTTTATAACTAAAATACACCATTATTCAAATGTCTTAAAATTAAATTGGTTTGACAGAAAATTAACCTTCCTACCCAGGAACTGAAGACTACAATTCTATCAACCGGGCATAATACCGAATGAATTAAAACGACATTTGTTGCATATATTAAATTCTTTAATTTTTTTGAATTTCAGAAAAAGGCTCACATCTGTTTGCGTGTGTGTGTGTGTGCTATTTCCACCAATGGTTGAAAGAAAGCATTGTCATCGACAACGAGTATATCTGCCGACTTTCGGCACAATCGGATGTCGGGAAGTGGGTTAATTTCCACTTCCAAGATTCCGTGGCATTCATTCAACCAAGAAAAACAAATAGTTGTATTAGTAACTTCTCAGAAAAATGTATTGCGGGAAATAACATTATTCTGGCAACCATTCAAATATTAAATTGAATGGTTTTCAGACTGACTTTACCAGATGTTACTATACCAGCTGGATGTATTTTTTTAAGGTTGTCTTCTCGTGTGCACTAAAAATAAATATGATTGATTCCGAACAATCATGAATCACGACAATAATAAATCTATCTATAAATATAAAAGTAAATACTACGAGTATATTGGCTTGTCAAATTGTTAAAACATCCAAACTTCTTTTTGTATCCAATCCGAGTCTGCAAACACTTCATGTTGTATGTAAATATTATTTTACTGCTGCGTAACGCGACCGTGGGACGGCGCCCGCGCGCTTAGTCATACACTGCCACAAGACATTTTCATACAATAAAACCGGCACATAAAAACAACGCACTAATAAAAAGGGCCATTTCAACTACTACCAAACACAATATATAGATCCATACAAATGATGAATTTTTTTACGTGGTTTTCGTGCTACTAAAAAAACTTTGATGAGTAAGGACAGGATTCAAGGTCTGATCAGACAAGCATATCAAATGTGACGAGTGAACAATTAAATTGTGACACTTAGTAAAAAAAAAAAGCTTTTCATTTATATCGTGAAAAAAATGTTAACGATACAAATGAAAGGCGTTTTTGATAAATTAAAGTTAACTGCGGTTTTTTTCTTCTCCGTGAAGATTTATTCCGCGAGTGGGTTAAAATTTTACTGGAGTGGTTCTGTTCTGAGTTCTGAAGGAGTTCTGTTCTGACATGACTCAAAGGCCAGACATTCGTCGGCAGTTGAACTAGTCCTCTAATAATACGATCAGGGTTAAAGCTCAATAAACAGTTCATCCCTAAAATCAGGTTCGATGTGCCTACAGATGGAGGCTTTTGAGAGCACGTTCAAATAGTGAAGGAATTATTAAGTATTTCGACTTCGTTATAAAAAAAACGTCGCTAAAAATCGCTGGGTGAGGCCCTCTAGCACACTAGATCGATAAGGATTGGTAGGATAACTTTCGGTAATTTCTCATCGTTCCCTAGGACAACTGCAGATCGCTAAAGTACAAACAACAGTTGATGTCGAATATATTAAGGACACTTAGTTTTTGTGAACTGTCACTTTTTCGCTGGCAATTTGCAGTCATGCTAGGGAACTATGAAAAGTTACCGAAAGTTATCTTATGAATACTTATCGATCGAGTGTGCTAGGGGGCCAAGTGAAATGTACTTATAAATTTAACTTTGTTTAAATATTATGTCTTAAAAATATATTGCATTTGAAGTAATTGGTATTATTTTATTTCACACATAAAATTGTTCATCAATAAAACAGTTATCAACATACATAAAAATTCAGTACAATACATAAAAATCATGCATTAAATTTGACATATTTATATAAACACTAATTTTGTTAACAATGTTAATAAATAACTAAATTATCTTATAAATATTATTATAAAAATATATTTTTTTAAAACAATAATAACAATTTTTTAATAACAAGATTGGTTATGATAGAAAATCAATTGCAAAAGAATGATTTAATTAATTTTATTTTCTTTTTGTTTCAGAATCTGACCAAGGACATCGAAAGAAGAAAAAAAAGAAAAAATTGCACAAGTGTACCCCTAATCGAATTGGTGCAAAAAAATGGAATTGATTTCCATCGGATTAGACATTATCTAATTTTAACAACTACAAGGCTAATATCGAAAAAAAAAATTATTTACGTCAGTACTGGAAAGGAATGTTAAATTTAAGACATTTTGGTTTGAAGGGTTTTATTCTCAATGTACATGTGTTAATTAATTTTATTTATTTAATTCCATTTTCGAAACATCGATATTATTCACTAGCTTTCTTAAAACCAACTTGAAAATTATACATGTACGGAAATTATTAGATATTATTAGGCGAGGGTGGGGAGAGTGATGATTTTAGTCTAAATAACAAGGAAACATGGTCAACAAAAGTGACTTAATACTATTATTTTCTTTACTAAATTAATTTTTAAAAAAATTTCTGACACTAATAAATGATTATCAAATAAATAAAATTAAGTAACAAAGGTGATAACAATGGCGATAAAACTCTTAAAAATAAAATGTTTAGTAATTGTTACATAGTTAAAGCCCACGAAATATAAAAAAACGAGGTAAATTTTGTTTGACAATTTTCAAGAAAGAGGTGCAAACCACAAAATTTAAAAAAAAATCTGAATTAAAAACATACTATTATGTAAATTCGTTTTTAACATATTTAAAAAATCTTCTTTTTTAACCTTTTATACAACTTAAGAAAAATCACACACGCCATTAGGTTTGTAAAGGGTTTATCAAAAAATAAAACTATTGGATCAGATATAGTTATATTCTAGTTGTAAAGTATAGTAACTTTGGGAGGTAATTCTACGTGAATCGTACAACTTAATTACCTTTTTTGAAAATCAAACGTTTAACTTTGAGGTTAAAATGTTCAATTACATATTTGCATGGAAAAAATAACTTCATTACTAAAAAAGAAGTATATACTTGTATTGTTTTTTTTACTTGTATCGTGTAGATATAGAATAGCCGCCCGAAGTTACTGCATTTTACCCTCGGATACTCAATATATAATTATTTAAACAAACAACAAGTCATGATTTCAGCTCTCGATACTTATTAACTATTTATTTATTAGGACAGTCAATTGACTAGCAAAAACATGTATAAAATGAAAATAAATAATATTTTTACTTTGTTTTATTCGCTCCCTTTCCCAAATGCATAATCTTGGAAATTATTTAATTAAAAGAAATAAAAGCAAATCAATAAATTGTTTGATTTTGTAGAATTTTATTTCATTTCATGTTGAAAAACTCAAACATTTTCTAAATAACACAGACAAGAAAATAAAAATATTAAAAATATCGTTTCGTAGATTAAAAAAAAAAAAAAAAAAATTTTATATTACACTCTACAATTACCATAACGTTAATATCGTTGTTAAAATACACAAGTGCAAATTAAAATTTAACCGGCCTACCTGATTTATTTTATAATATACTAGCTGACCCGACAAACTTCGTACCGCCTCAGAATCAATAAATGTTGTGTTTAATTTATTAGCTGAAATAAATAAAGTTTTTATTAAGTTAAAATAAATACTCTAAGTTCAAAAAATGATATTGAGCTGTTGACTAAGCACGAAATGTTCGGCACACTGCACCATTGACAGTTCGAATTGATTGAAATTATGTTATGAGTATTGGAAAAGCCGTTCAATACAAAATATATGAAAAAATTAATTTTCTTCATAATTATTTTTTCCGTGATTTTTTTCGATGTTTTAATAGTTATTCTGTTAATCGGAACGGAGACAAATCTAACAAATCAAAGATATACAAATCGGTTCAGCCGTTCTTGAATTATAAATGGTGTAACTAACCCGACTTTGATATATATATATTAAGATAACGAGTGTAGAAATGGAAGAAAAATTAAAATTAATTTTTAGGAACAGGAAGTTTTTCCTGCGATTTATAATGAGTGACATTTAGTTATGGTATACTTCAAGTAGGTCCCTAACTAAAAATTGGTTGTTATATTTTTATTTCACTGGGGTTCGGATTCGAGATACCAGATGAGTAGGTACCGAGAATTTTACCGGCGCCATTGGATCGGAACCTTTTGAATTTATATTGAAAGCTCGGTCATGTCATCGATGACGAAAATTAATTTCCGTACATTCGATTGAGAGAGAAAAACACAACGACATTCCGCTCCCGCGCTAATTTATCTTTACAAAATTTGCCGCCAAAACGATGGCCGGTCCAAATTGCTCCATCGATTTTACTCCAATACAGTGGACAACTGGCACTATTTTCTTTTAAAAATGCACCTACGTACAATACGTTGAATAATTAAAGTTTTAAACAGAAATAATTACGAGCGGATTGATTGGTTACAGTGTTAAAAAAAAACAATCCAAAAAAAAGTTGGAAAATTTAAATTCTGAACGCGAATTTTTGCCAATTACGGAATGTAAGGTTTAATTGAGCGGTACGTCTGTAATGCGGTAAAAAGCTATGGTCCAGACGTCCACTGGGTTTGGCGGGAGTCCCAGCCATTAATTACGTCTGTGAGACAGACGGAGAATTCAACGTCAATATGTTCCCGTGCGCGGGTAAAAAGCGGCGGAACCTCCGGGGCCCGGCCGCCGCTACGGGCCCTGAATACGTAATCCGGTATCGAAACCGAAGCGTCGCGAAACCGCCGTCCGCGCAATTCGGACTCTCTTTTTTTACCCCTCTTTTCGCTACATACCCGACCTGCGCATGAGCAAACGATCACAAAAGGGCCACCAAAAAACGCAGCCTCGCGACATGTCCAAAACGTCCGATGCCCGCAGACGACGTTTTGTACTACAAGATTACATACAAAATGGTAACTTTTTAGATACGATTTCATTTAATTCGCGACGTCACGCTTTGAGAAGGGGCAAAGAAAATAGCGATGAAATGTGAATTGCCGAATTGCTTTCAGATTCTCCGAGTAATATTCAAATTCCTTATATTTTAACTTGTTACGTAAAATGTGATTGTATAAAAGCTTTACCTCGTTGCTAAAAAGCGCAAAATTGAATAAAATTTTACAAGAAAATCGTTCTATCTTGCTTTTGTAGTTCGTATTATTTATTCAGAGATAATATGTCGTCAAGCCGAATGAGGAAGATGACAAGAACTGTCAAACCGAATTAAGTTGATGACAAGAATCGTCAAACCGAATGAAGTTGATGACAAGAATCGTCAATCCGAATGAAGATGGTGAAAAACATCGTCAAACCAAATCAAGATTATGACAAGAGTCGTGAAACTGAATAAAGTTTATGACAATAATCGTCAAACCGAATGAAGATTAAGACAAAAATCGAATGAAGATTATAACAATGATCGTCAAATCGAATGACGATGATGACAATGATCGTCAAACCGAATGAAGATGATGAAGAAAATTCTCAAACCAAATTAAGATAATGACAAGATTCGTCAAACTGAATTATTGACAAGAATTGCAAAAGTGAATGAGAATAATGAAAAGTATCGTCAAATCGAATGAAATTGATGACTAGAATCTTCAAACCGAATGAAAATGATGACAAGAATCGTCAAACCGAATGAAGATGATGACAATGATCATACAACCGAATGAATATGATGACAATGATCGTCAAACCGAATGAAGATGATGACAATGATCGTCAAACCGAGTAAAGATTATGACAATGATCGTCAAACCAATAAAGACGATCGACAAGAATTGCGAAAGCGAATGAAGATAATGAAAAGAATTGTCAAACCGAATGAAATTGATGACAAGAATCGTCAAACTGAATGAAAATGATGAAAAGAATCCTCAAACCGAATAAAGATGATTGTAAGAATCGTCAAACCGAATGAAGATAATGACAAGAATCGTCAAACCGAATAAAGATAATGACAAGGATCATTAATCTGAGGAAAATGATGACGAGATCATCATTTAAAAAATTGACACACTAGATCATTTCTACGAGAGCGATAACTCGCGAAGAGTTTTCCTGGAAAATTCTTGAGAATAAACATAAGAATTAGGTAAATAACTATTAAACTAAAAAAATCTAATACTATTCCTATCGTGGGTAGTGTATGTGAAATGACCATTACTTCATTTCAACAACGCAAAGAAAAAGTATAAACACGAACTTAGTTAAAAATGTTATGTTGAGATAACAAGGAAAGAAAAACAGTTGTCCATTCAAAATAAAAGTTGTGTGAGGAAAGTGGGCAAGCCACGAAAAGTATGAACAAAAGGTTAATAATGTTTAATTTATAGAAAAAAAAGTAATTGAAACGGTTTTACTGCGGTGGACAATGAAGCCGACGCGGGAAGATCACGAATCTTTTTATATAATAATATTATGTTCTTATTTTTATTTAAACAATATTTATTACGAAACTGCAGCCGAGTAGCTGGGGACATGATACATCTCGCAACAGCGTTATTCATGGGATAAAAGAACTAGAGGATGTGGTGTTTTGATCGACAAGGAAACTATTTGCAAGATAAGAAGTTACTGAGGTGTTTTTAAGCTGAAAATCTCTCAAAGGCGAACTGTATCTATGGCAACGTTAATTATCTGCTTATTAAAGTAATAAATAAATAAAAAATGAAAACTATTTTGTGTATTTTTTTGGGAGAGGTGTGATTTTTGAATCTTCATATATCGCTTAGAATAATTTATGTGGTAAAAATAAGATAAAAGGGGAAGAGGACATCCTTAAAAATATTTAAATACATTTACTATTTGAACGATTTCAATAGCAAAAGAAAAAAAAACTATAAGAAATTTACAAGGAATAGCTATGATTTATTTGTTAAAACCTTGTCCTTGTTTGGAAAATGGTACAAGAATAATGATGAAAAACGGTAATATAAGGAGATAACTTAATACGTTATTATGTTTAAATATTATTTCGAAGGTCATAAGTATTCGCCGAAGCCAATATTCTCGGAATAAGGAAAAGAAATTCAACATATTTCCCAGTTTGTTGAAGGTGAAAGAAAAAAAAATTTAAAAAACTGCGAGAATCTATTTTTTTTTCAGAAATGGAACTTGCCGCCATATTGGATGTGGTTTAGCTGGAGTAAGTATATATTTGTGCTGTCTCTACAGTTCTATAATCCAAGGACACTCGCCGAGACGTCATCATAACTGAATTAAACATTTCAAATACAATCTGCGAAGAATTATTTATATCTGAGATTATTTATGCGAGGGACTTATGAATTGATTGAAAAGCGATTGCTGGGCTTTTTACCAACTTTAATAAACATCATTTAGCTTCGTAATAGCGTCATATTTTTAAAATCGCGATTTATTTAGCCATCTTGTTGAGTAATGGGTGGTTTCAATGAGATGGATTGGCGACTGTAAGTAATCCGGTGGCCAGTCAGTGTACAATAAAATATCATACAATGGTTTAAAAAATATATAATGCACTTTTTTGCCATATTAATTGCGACTCAACAAAAGCACCCAATGTAGGAGCCTATTTCATAAGTCAAAAAAAGCTCCAACATATTTTTTTAAATTCGTTTTTTTTTAACCTCTTTTGTAAAAAAACATAAAACGAATAATACACCATGTGTATTTTTTGTCACCACTTTATAAAAATGGTTTTACTAAAACTCTTCGTGCATTTTTTACATCGATGTATGTTTGTTCCCTTTTTTGTTGTTTTGAAACATTGAATGCGTGTGGAAAATGTTTGAGCTCTTCAACCAAATAGTAAATAACTTACTATATTATACAATAAATGTATTGATATAATAATAAATAATTATTATGGTTAGGGGGAATGTCATGTGAGTAAATTAACAAATAAATAAAAATAGTTCTTTAAGTACAATGAGTATCATTTCGTTCGATTTATTATCACGTTGCAATAACAATACAACAAAATATGAATAAATATAAAAAAGTTTTCTTTAGTCTAGATTCGATGTTTTTTAATAAATTCTTATGCTAATAATAATTCATAAAAATAAAACTTAAATATTTTGCTATAATTCATAGTCTACGTATAAAACTAGAGAATCTATACAAAAATATTTACAAAATCATAAAATATGTGATACATAATTATTACACTAATTAAACTTATTTAACAATTATATTTCGTTACAATTCCATACATGCAGAATAAGCCAACGATTCATTTTCATTAACTCTATATTTTTTACTGATTTCAGTTAGTTTAAACATTGTCTTTCAATTAGATCATATTTAACATAATACAATATACCCAAGTATATCAGTCAATCTAGACAATGTTTAAACCTACCAAAAAGAAACACTTATAATGCAAATTACAGTCAATTATAGATGTGAAAAACAAAAGATTCTTCTTGGTGACTACAAAAACTTCAATGTCTATTAAGTCTCTATTCAGATCGGGAGTATAAACAGAAAACTTTATTATTACTCCTGTCTGAATGAGGCTTAAGTTTCAATCGTGACGTCACTTTGCAGGCAGACAAACAGTTCCACCGTATTTGAAACTACGTTCACAAAGGTAGGTTATGAGATAGATGTGCTTTTTTTATAGCGTTAAAATAAAGTCTTTTTGAATGTGGGCTCAGTGAGACGATGTATTTTGCATGCATCCACATTAATAGAATCCTCTGCAAAAACAGTGTCAATAAATAATACATCTTTTTATTTACCACGAGTACTAATTAATACAAAATCATTTACATACCAATACAGAGAATGTGTGCACAAATAAATAATATACTTATGAAGTTAACTGTTTCCTAAACAACTTGAATATTAACTGATGTTAATTAAGAAACTTAGCAGGTGTTGTATATATTTTGCTATAATTATAATATCGGCAAATTTGTTAAATCGACAATCTTTAGGTTTATTCTTGTGGTTTTACTAGGAAACATTTTTCATCTGGAAGTTTAAATTCATATATTAATTATTGTTCTATTTATTAATGGACCCTATCATATGATACAGAGAAACAAAAAAAGTGTGTAAATGAAGCAGATACTTTGTGATGTGACTATATAATTAAAAATAAAACGATAACTTAATAAACATCACTTTTAATTTTTATATACTTAATGCCGATCGGGTTTCGCTACAACCGTATTCGAAAACTATATCTTTGAAACAGGCTACACGTTTAATACTATGCGTCACGTTACTACATAAAAATGGAATAGATTGAATAATTTAGAAGCATTAGAGTTAAGGAAAGCCAAAAACATTACTAGCAAAAAGTAATCAACAATTAAATAAATCTAAATAAAAGTACGATACTCCGGTCGTTTCTTATTGACAAAGAGCACTCTCTTTCCAATCCTCGATCTACCGCTTCCTCCTCCACTGGAGTTCAGCCCATATTTTTACAAAGCAATATATTTACAACACGTGTTACTAAACTTTTAGATTTTAGTATAACATTTATACTGCCATGAAAAAGCTATACGGTTGTAGCGAAACCTGGTCGGCATTAAGTTATCGTTTTATTTTTAAAAACTAAAAAAAATTTATCATTTTTGAAAAGTAACTGATTTATTGATATAGTATGTTGCTACATGAGGGTATGTTACAATTTGCCTAAAAATGTAATAATATTCACAAGTAAAACATTTTCATCTGTCAAAAGTCATAATGCGAATTATATATGGCACGCAAAGTTACAAAAATGCAAAGTAATTTCAATGCGGTAATAATAATCAGATAAAGGCTCCGTGAAACAGAAAGCGTACGTACCGCGCGTCAAGGCGTTAAAACATCCCGGACGTATAACGCTGCGTTGTGTTGTACTGAACACGTTGAAGCCGTTCAAATAGAAAGTACGCGACGTTACGGTGCTTTAGTACAGACGCCTTGACGCCGCGATAACTACGTTTCCTGTTTGACGGAAATGTTATAATGATATTTAGTATCCTGACGTTATGGGCTATCAACAGAAGCATCTTTCAAATCATCATCAGACTTAATTAAGAATAAGTTAAACTTATTAATCGGTAGAAATTTAACGCAAATAACAATAAAAGCTAATGGAATAAAACAATTAAAGACACTTGAAAGTTTATAGATAGCAATCTTTTTCAGAGTTTATATGGTCTTGGACATAGAAGCGTACATATTTTCGTGATATTTAGTGAAAACTGTTAATAAAAATAAAAATATTTTTAGAATATTCGATTACAGATAAACTATTAAAATTTTCAAAAACCAACTTCTGGAGATTTTGGTTGGAAGTGACTTTGGAAGGAATGTGTAAATTGGAATAAAATATTCTTAAAAATTCAAAATCAAATATAAGAGAATACGCAATTATTACGCCATGCCTAGCGGTAATTTCCGTATTTAAAATATAATCATTGTTGACATTTTTCACTAGGTCAGCCAGTATAAGGTATATTGTACTCAAACAATAAAATGAGGTTACATAAATATATTGTTTAGCCAATAATGAATGACACATGACAGAAACGTTTTTATTGATTTGAATGCATGAGGTATTGCAACGATTGTACACAGAATTTATTATGACCAAAACACAATGCGTCATACAAATATTTTAACAATAATTCATTCGGCGAATGATGGGAATTTGCACACTTAAAGCAGGAAAATAATCGTAGAATAAAATATATATGCCATCACGAAAGTCGCCTTATATAATAAAAGATCATAAAAACATTAATATTTAAAGCTTTAGTTCCAAAGCTTTTCTTAATTGTATTAATAAACCAATTTTTGCCTACTTTATGACATTTTTTCATAAGCTTTAGTGCTTCAGGGGTCGTCAGACCTTTAAAAAAATGTTCGTATTATAGGTAGAATGAAAATGGAAAATGAAATAGAAATATTATGAAGATTTTTAAGTCACATTCTAAGAAATATTATGGGTTGGTGTTTTCAGTTTGGTATCAAGAAAAAATCACATTTGTTTACAATTCAAGATAAAAGTAACGCATTATAGTTATAGAAATGTCTAAATTATAAATTCAAGTAATTAATATAAATATATGGAAGCTTCTAGCTACAAACCTATGCATTAAAAATATAGATGACTAAGGAATGAAAAAGAAGTCAGTACATGTAATTGTAATTACATGAATCATTATGCATTATTTGACAATTATTTGTAAAATGTGAGTAATGAGCGCTGAATTCAGTAAAACATTGCTTACCACCGGGAAAATGTTTCAATACCTAATTTAAATTAATAACATACTATAAGAAACGACAAGTTTTAAAATTGAATAAATACCGCTATAAAATGTCGTTACTCTTTTCCCAGATGGGTAAAATGTTACATACCAAAGCATGGTGCCAAAAATACATCATGTTTTCAGAACTCCTTGGGGCAACGACACCCAACTAAGCCACACGGCGCGATCTTCTTTTAATTGTTCAGAAAAAACAATAAATAATTATTAAAAATCTAAAAAACCAACACAAAGCGAACAGTTTCCAAAAAAGGTAAGATCGAAGACCATTAATTAAAACAATATAGAATATCAAATTTGAGCGGTTTGACCATTTGAAAATAAGTGTTGTTATCGACAAACTTCAGAATGAAATAAGATACCGATCGCATGTGGGAACGAATGATATTATAAAGTGTAAAAAATGGCGCCCACAGAAATTATTTTTTGAGGTTGAAACGAACAATCACTGGTCTCTCTTGAATAATACGGACTTTCTCCGTGTACTTGTCGTGCGTCACAGCAAGCCACGGAAATCTAGGACTCTTAACGGTCAGAAAGATGAAGGGTCTAGATTAGAAGGGAATATAGAAGTGAGATGAGACTTAATAGTACATATTATTGTGCAACGAAAGCATGAGTATTTAATGTTGTAATACAAGAAAAGGTCCTTTAATAATGGATACGACGTATAATAAAGAGAGTAAACTTTATAATAAGTCTGCAGGACGAAGGAGTGTTCGGAAAACTACACATAATGTAAACGGTTGGTCGGTGTATGACAATATTGCAACGTATAAGGAAATAAATGGGGAAACGAAGCCCGGAAACCTTGAATATAATAATATAAATTGGATATTTGCAATGCGTCATTTTTGGTATAAAAAAAAAACACTTTGGGGACACTGCACTCAAGGCTCTCCAAGGAATGTTGCGCGCTTGAAGATAAGTATTGTGCAAAATAAGACGATTCCGAAATATAATATAAACTTGTAAAAGGTCCAAAAAGAGGCTTGTGGATATATATTACCTTTAGTGGGTGGGAAAGAATCTCACCGAAATGCTAACTTGCGTTACAGACTATGATTCTGCCTTTCAACTAAATGGAAAAATATGAAAAAGAGGACCTCTTTAATGTGTGTAATAATAATATTATGGATGGGTAAATAATGTATGATCAACGAAATATCAAACATTCAACCGTTATGTATTAAAAAAAAAAAGGAAAAAACTAATTAATTTCAATACTTTTTTAGAATAACTGTAAACGTCAAAGCATTGAGATAAGTTGAGATGTTTTTAAAACACCCACCACCTAATTGTCCACTCATTATAATACCGAGTTGTCACCGACTACAAGTATTATTATAAAAGTTTTTAGAGGCGTTTTAAAATCTTGTTCGCCTTTAAGAAATTGGGTCGAACGGTGTCCCGGTAAAATGTGGCACAAGTAGGAAGAATGAGCACAGTTGGACGCCAAAACAAAACACTAATAAGACCATGTTGGATAATGAGGAAAAAACACAAAAGGAGGTGTAGGAGAGATGTCGTTAAAATCACGAAAGCAAGACCCTATTGTTAAAACAAATTGACACAAACATATTGCCCATCAAAACCTGGGTATCTAGAATTGTCGATCGATATAGGTTTTATCGAAAGTGTATGTAACTTGTCATCGACAAAAACATAGTTAAAAGATGAATGTGGAAGTATATGTATGGAAAAGAACTTTCCGTGTCATTTTTCTATTAATTTCTCGATCTCTGATACTGTGTAACCCGGAATAGACTTATTGTGCTACGGGAACCATTTCCTAGATTTCATGTCTTCTGCCAAAACTACTTTTGACGTGCATCATAATATTAACGGCCTAGCGCACACACATTGTGTTAAGTGCTGTTTTAAGTAAATTGCAATTGAATGTTTTGTAAAGCATGTGTGGTGGGTAAATTACATTAATCATCTCACCTAGAATGCATATAAAAATCGGATAATCACATTAATAATGTTGCCTTAAACGTTATAAAAAACCTGAAGTATCCTGTTTAATTGCTCTTAACACAAGTGTGTGCTAGGTCATCGAAATATATGAAACCGATTTCAAATTAGTCAAATACGCCAAAAAGCTTTTTTGTGGGTACCTTCGATTTTTCTCACAGCTGTTCAAATCAGCTACGCTTAAAATGGTTAAATAAATCTGACTCATTATGTTAGAATAATTTATAGTTGTAAAAGATAAAAGTCTAAAGTCTAAACGCTTCCTTACGCGTTCCCAAAGAGCAAACGTAAAGAGGCAAGAGCTGGCCACACTCTTGATAAGTGGAAGGAGTAAAGGCGTAGATAGAAATAAACCCGGTCTTCGTCTCGAAATAAAATTACGAATGCCCTCATTTTTTTCACAATCTACTCGACTATTTGCCTTTTCTTGCTGCCGGAATAAAAATGCGTTGGCGCACACTAGTTCTTGAGACCAAGGATGCGAGAAAAATTAGATGATCATCTTTTTCGGGCCAAAATTAATACAATATGTGTAAACGACGGACGTACGATAATTACTGGAGATATTTTAGAACACCATTATGAAAAGATAGGCAGCATTTTGACGAGCCATATTCAAAGTTATTCTGTAAATCTGATACTCTACGGGAGTGAGTTTTTAATTGTTTTTAAAAAAATTATGAATGTGAAAAACAAGTTAAAAACTCAATAATCGCATTTGATAAAGCATTGGAAAAACAACTTCAATATTTGCAAGACAAGCAACATTGAGTAAAAGATCAGAAAAATCTTATACACAAATTTATTTGTGTTGATAGGAGTCGATCTGGTAATAATATCTCGGTACCTATCGAAATTTAAAAAAAGAGATATATTTATTTATTTACTCACGCCTTTAGAGCTTTTACAGCAATCATAATACAAAAATAATAAAAAAAGAAACAATAATATACAAATTATATTACATCATTGTTTAGTAAACGGGAAACAGAATTTTTGAAATTTCAGAAATAAATTTTGGTAAGAAATAAACGAAAATATCAACTGAACTAAGTGTATTTCCAAGCCTATGTAGTCTTTGGATTGAGGAGTTAATGAAATAGTTAGTTTTCGAAGGATAAAAAAAGAACAGCTCTGGAAGCCTCGTGTTGCGATTTGGTACTCGGAATTTTATTAGTTTTGTTAAGTCAGGTGCGTCAATTGTGCCATTTACTAATTTTAATAAAAGTACCATATCGCTCTTAGTTCTTCTACAAGATAAGTCAGTTAAATTAAGTCCTTTCATTAATTTATCATAATTGATTTGTTCAATGGGTATGGAGAGTTTGAAAATAATGAATCTTAAAAATTTATGTTGAACTCTCTCAATTTTTATTTGATGTGATGTATGGGGACCAAATAGTAGAATTGAATTCTAAATTACTTCTAACTAAGGCAGTGAAGAGTATTTTAAATGAATATTGGTATGGAGAGTTTGAAATTAATGAATCTTAAAAATGTATGTTGAACTCTCTCAATTTTTATTTGATGTGCTTTATAGTATGGGGACCAAATAGTGGAATTGTATTCTAAATTACTTCTAACTAAGGCAGTGAAGAGTATTGTAAATGAATAAAGTGACGTAAAATATACGATGAGTGTTTATGTGAAATCGATAGCCCTAGCCTTGGTTTACTTCGTGCATGCATCTATGTTGTACGCAGACTCTAGTCAAAACACATTAGAAAATAATTCAGGAAGGAAAGCGAAACACGAGCGTGATGCCAATTTTCCGAGCCAGTTTATTTAAGCGCCAAATAAATATGGCTTACGAAAAAATCTGGGAAGTCTTAAGGAAAGAAGCGAATATCCACACGCGAGTTTTTTTGCATCCAGTTCAAGTGTGGGAGGGATTATTTTCGATGAGCAAATCTTTTGTATAACCGATGCAACGCTGAATTTATTGTTTCTCTCCGTTGACTCAACTTAAATGCAACTTGGACTGATTTAGTGGCAGAGTCATTACACGTATGTACCGATGAATGAACCCATTTTGTAAGGAGACAAACATTATGGAGTAATGTGTACTGAAAACAATATCTTATGGGGTAAAGAAGTGATCTTGAGACAGTTCTGAGATGGTGGGCAGAATAAGATGTATCAGATTCTCGGTGGGATGCTGTAATGAACTACTTCTGTTGTAATGGGAGAGTGGAATACACCGCATGATATCCTGAGACAAGTAGCAGTACTGCAACTCCTCAAAATAAGCGTTTAAGTGGCCAAAGTTGTATACTTCCTATTTATCGTTCATAGGGCAGTAATATATATTTTTAAATTTTGTGTCACTATCGAAGTCTTAACATCTGATAGGTTTTCATCACTAATTTTCATGTTTCGCATTCTGCAAAACAACTACGCTTGATATAGTAGGCGATAAATTATATTATATGTAATTTCAATTTTTTTAAAAAAACGCTCTTTTATAACTTTTGGAGGTTATTCCCATCAATGTATTTTATAATAGGTGACAATTGGCCGAATTGGTAAAGGCGCCTGTCCCGGTAAGACGAGAGATTCTGGGTTCGAGTCCCAGTTGCGACCGCTATCTTTTAGTTTTTGTGTCTTGTTCATTTTCATATTTTATTTTAGATTATTAGTGTTATCTTCCTCTTCAATGATATATTATATGTTCTCGTTTGATCGGGCAAATGTAGCATTTTCTGTATTAAAAAATGTTTTGTGATGATCTGATGATGTTGATCTGTTTCTGTGTTGCTATTCCTCTGACTACATCTCCAGAAGAACAATGTTTGTCTGGTGTTTGTTTATACAGTTTTAAACATCTCACACTTTGTTTCTACGGTATATTGTGCTCATAAAACTTAACTCTATCAAAGATCAATATTTTTTTTTTGTTTGCTTGTTCGTGAAAATATCCAGAGTAATAAAATACTTAAAATATGAAAATGCCAACATCTCTCACGCGCACAATTAAAACGTTGCGAAAGTGCCTCGAACATCCGGCGATTTCACAGTAAAGCCACTGCTCAGCGTGGCGCAGGCAGACTTGAAATTTACGATTGTGGGATGCGAACCTAACACCCACGGACACACAGCCGAATGCCTCTACCGCTCGGCCAACAGGCAAGGCAGGAACCTATCAAGTACAAAAGTGGGCTGATATTTCGAAGACTCGAAGCTAATGGGAACCCTACAGTAACACCTTGCCTCGTAAATTATGTTGGAATTAGTTTTTTTTCTCCGCGGTAAATTGTTGAAGCAAAAAATTAAGACGGTATTGAAGATGATGACGTAAATAAATTATTACTTCTAAAAGGTTCATGTGGGAAAAGACGAATTAAGGGCGATATCACGAAACTTATTATTATGACGAATTTATATGGTAACAAATTTGATTTTTGCTTGTAAGCACATTGGCAGTCAATTAAAAGTTTATTAATTAAAATTGAGTGGAGGACAACTCACTTTGCCATATTTTAATGCTAATTAACAACGAATGCAATTTATGACAAGATCGATTAATAATTGATGATTTATATATTTTAATATTATTTTTTGTATTAATTCGCAGGAGGCCCTTGGAAAATCAGGGACTACGTCATCTTTGTGGATGTGAAGAGTCTTTTCGAGGAAAGGACGGAGTTAACCAGGGTCTTGAAGAGACCTATGTTGTGGGAGCAAAGAAGCACAAAAACCGATGAAACAATGCTGAATGATGTTGGGTCTGATGATTTTAGGATAAATTCAAATAGTTTGCGAAGAGTTTGATTATTGTGTTTGTAAATGCATTTTAAAATGCAATTTTACTTTTACCGTACATTTTTAATATTATAACGTACATTTTTAATATTAAAAGAACATTAACTTTAAACATCTTTAATATTTTTAAAAAAATCAACTCCACACAGGTGCTCTGGAGGTAAATAATTGTCCGTGACCGATACCCTGAAGGGGGGCCTATGTCATATTTTGGTATACTACGTGGAGGGGCTTTTTGAGGAGAGGAAGGAGCGAACATGGGTCTCGGAAATATCCGTGGTGTAATGGGGGAGAAAACACAGGCAGATATGAGCTGAAATCAAATAGTGTTTAATTACGTGCTGATTTTACGATTTCGAATAACCATGACCAGTAAGTAATGAGCGTCCGTCTTAGAGCAAGTGTTCAATAAACTAAGTGATAATAATACAAGTTATTGTTGATAGTGAAAGATGAATGCATGAATATTTCGGAGCATGGATTAACTTTATTGGCAACTTGCACAAAACTTTGCGAATGACACATCAAGCTGCGTTCAGATCTAACTGCAAACTACAATTTATTACAGCCAGGCGTAATAAATCTTCTGCCAACAAATAGACAGTCACTAAAGAGGTCGTTATTGTAGCAACAAAGTCGTCTATCGAATAATAGCAGTAAAATAAAACCCACAGTGCAAGTAAGACCCTTGCTTTTGGCGTTGCACTATTCTTGAGTGAAAAATAAATATTAAGTTTGAATGAAATGTCAGATCTAATGTTATCTTCGTTCAGTGCATTTCAGTCATAACTTTGAAATATACGTGTCTGGTGCGAGTGTAGTTCCGTTGAGTTATTCCGAGCAGCAAGATAAAGATTGCCTTCACTGATGATAGCCGATATTGGAGGACACCAAAAAGTACAAGAAACACAGTCATAATGTCTACAATTTTAAGCTTTATTTGTGAATTTTTGAAATTGGGCTCAATTACAAACTGAGGTCAGCTTCTACTACTTTAACGTATCTAGATCATTTTGAAGTCTTTGTCGATTATGGGCTCAATGAACAGAGATACAGTCAGATGTCTATATTATATTCAGGGTAGAGTCGTTGTGGGCTCGATGCGCCGGAACCCCACGGAGATTAACCGATCTAAATAATGTGATACTGTGGGAATAAAAGGAGTATTCAAGTAAGAGTTGCTATAAAAAGAGAGAATCGTAAAATGTTGCAGTGGGATCGGTTTCAAAGACTCCATTATTATAACAACATAGGGAATAATATATTTGTCAGTTTTTAAAGTGGAAACACAGAAGCTATTATCGGTAATAAAAAACAACGAAAAATTTCAAGTAAAACTTTAAAAAGCACAAAAAAAGACGATGATATTATACAACAGATGTGATGCCACGAAAAGTTTTGTTATGATGGGATAAATTTTGTAGGAATATCTATTCTAATCTAGAGAAAATAAAAGATGGATGATAGATAGTTGATAATTTATTTTTAACCAAATTCATATAAACGGAAATGCCGCGTAAAATAAATTATGAAAATCTGAAATAAAACACTTCTGTAAGAGGAGCTATTTCTTCATCGTTATAGCATTATAATCTCAAAGCATCCTCTCGGGTAACAGTTTAGACCCTATTTACGGACGATAACGGAAACTCACGACAAAATTACCAAAATAAATTATTAAAAAAAAAAAAACTTGTTGACGCATAAGTCCTTACTAAATTCGTCCAATCCGGGAGTCCGAGACGCGGTTTTCGTTCTATTTTCGAACTACGGCTAGCTGCTAGGCGCGCGTTCTGTTTGGGCCCAATTCAATTCGTTCTGTATTCTGTAACCCTCTCTCTCTTGGTTTCCTCGCTGCATCCCGCTCGCACGCGCGCCTAACTACTTCTCATTTGGCCGCACTATTTCGGTACCGGGCCGGCGCGTGCCGAGAGCGGATGGCGGCGAGCGGGAAGCGGGAAGCGACGGACCCGTGCGCGCCGCAGGAAAACAGGAAAACTACGCGTATATATCCGACACGCGGTATGAAATCATGATTGATCGACCGTTTTATAATATCATCGACCAAGATATGGAAACGTATACAATTCAAGTAGACATCAATGATTGGGTGAAACACAGGAAATATCATTCTAATTTAGTAAATTGGTAAAAATTCTAAAATTTAGATATAGGTAGTAGTAATACGTATAAGAATCATTCTGGAGTATGTTTAAAATCCAGAAATTAAAATAGCCAAGATATGGAAACGAATTTATAACCTAGCTTTGCGCTGGTATCATTCAAAATTGGTCCTTTGCTGAAAGAAAAATTTAATTTTTTACTGAATTTAAGAAGTAAAATAATGAATAAAAATATATTTTAGCGACCTGCATGAGGAATCTTAACTGACACTTTTTATTAATATTATTTAGGAGGAAACACAGATACAGACAGTAATTAAAAAGAATCTTACTAATATTATAAACGCGAATAATGTTTGTATGGATGTATGTATGTTTGATGCTCTTTCACGCAAAATTTACTGAATGGATTTTAATGAAACTTAATAATAATATAGCTGATACATCAGAATAACATACAGGCTATAATTTATAAAGCTGGCTATTAATTTTCAATATATTAATAACTATTATTATTGTTTAATAGAAAATGTAAAAATTTGAAAATGACATTTTGCAAAACAATGATTGTTAAATCAAAATTCTATTTTAGAAAATATTTAAATTGCTGAATTTATTTGAAGTACTCGCCTAATACTTTGAATCGAATCAAGATTTATAGATATTTTAAATAAATAGGTTAAGAATTTTGATATAGACGTAGATGGGACCTAGGAAAAGAAAATAGATTACTCGAAGTACTAATCCCACACAGACGAAGTCGCGGGTAGAAGCTAGTATATATATAAAACAATAACTGGAGAATTCACCTGCATCCTTACTATTTCTCACGTTCACCCTCATAATATTACATTATTGTCTCAATTTCGTTAATCTAGAGCACCTGGCATACGTATTCACAGCATTCAAATAAAAAACGTTTTTAGAGTAATTTCTGGTATCTACATCAAATTGTTAAAAACCGACAAGCACTTCTGTCATTGCCCCTAGTTATTTTCTAAATAGGTAAAGCCATAAAAGAAGGAAAACTCCTAGAAATTGACTCTAAAATTTAACCGATGTTTTTTAATGAATCTTTTGTTTGTGTGTTTGGAGGCTGTGTAGTTAAGCGGTAAGCCAGTAAGGCTGTGCGACCACTCGTGTTAACAGATGTATCTCGGTGTTTGCCTTGTATGTCCCGGCCGGGGAGCCGCGGCCCACGCGGGACTTCGGGACGATTAACAAAATAATATAAAAACATCGACGATTATCAATGGATACGTTTGGGTATGTTGGTTACATTGGATACACGCGCCGATTTGGGCACAGTGGATTTGGGAAACTTTGAAAAAATTATACGAAAAAAAACCGTCACCCCGACTATAGAGGATTTTAAAACGCTGCGTTGCGATGTGTAAACAAAGAAAAAAAACATTTTTTAGATAACTTTAAATGTGTTAATTATCAGAGTATTGAAATGAAATATTATTATATTAAAATAAATAGATACCTACATGATTTAAGAGATGTTTTAAGACTCAGTTGTTTCGCACAAATTCACGTGTGACAGTGTCATCAAACAACCATTCAGCGCCATCAAGTTTTTTGATAGATGAAAGTTTCACGTTAAATGCCGATTCTAGGTCCGTTTCAGCTTTTGCACAAATTGTTATTAGCACACGGAGAAAAATGTTATTCTAAAATACGATCATTTTATTCGTAAAAACGGGACTGAAGTTCTTACGAACAAATTAACAAGGTTTCAATGTTTATTGGCGGGAACATGTAAGAATAATTTATTGGTATACGTAATTTCGTACGTATACCAACAAATTATTCTTACATTTTCCCGCCAATAAACATTGAAACATTGTTAATTTGTTCGTAAGAACTTCAGTCCCGTTTTTAACCGTTTTTACGAATAAAATGATCGTATTTTAGAATAACATTTTTCTCCGTGCAGAAGAGGACAACTATCATGTTGCTGAGCTTGTCAGTTCATTACAATTTGATAAAAAGCTAAAACGCACCTAAGATCGGCGTTTAAAAGGGACTTTACAAATGTAAAAAAGAATGGCGTTGACTTGCTATACAGGCTATACATATAATAATAATGAATGTCTGCGAAATAACTGGGGCTATGTATGAACACCTCACGATGGGCTGATATCTTAAAGACAACTGCATTGAAACAAGGTTACCATTTTTATCGTTTATATATTTAGTAATATTTATCATTCGATTGATTTCCCATATGGTAAATTTTCATGATTAATATTGTTTCAATATTTAAATAAACCTGCCGGCTTCGCATAACTGCGAGACGTCAAGAATCTGCAATAATGGTAACATGAATTAACCGAAATGAATCCAGAAATATTATACTACATGTCTTACACCACAATAGCCAGTAATAAATCTGTACCTTAAAGGGTATACCACGGAAGTCCACTTTTTGGCAGTTTTTAGTTGAATATGTCGACAAATTTTCTGTATTTGATTGAAAATTTGTATCGGATGAAACAATGAAATCCATAAACAGTATATTAACTGATTTAACTAATTACAAAACCACTGGAGTCCAGTTTACTTTAGAGTTTAAATCAAAATAAATTCATTAATTGATTTTTTTTTCTTAACTATGGTCAAAAACTAACGAAATTATGAAAAATACAGTTCAAAGATTTTAATTTCTGCAGTAAGTAAAAAAGTTATAGACCTTCAAATATTTAGTTCACAAACACAAAAATCGCTTTCCTGAACGAAAGTCCAAATTGGATTCCATTGGTTTATCCCTTAAGGTACAGAAATAAGCAATACTTTTTCTAAAATATTAAAAAGTCCACTGGGTTTGCCAAAACACGGAGGCGGACCGAAGTCACCCGAGCGCTTCTGATAAGGGCCGAATCTGTCCGAATATGCCCAAACGAGGACCGCCGATCGCGACCGATTTCCCAATACATTCAATGGAATTAAACACGCACATACATTGAAGCAGTCAAATGTATATTATAGTAGGCAGGTCGGTAAGGTAGGTTCCTACTTAATTACCAAAATGGAAAAGCCCACGTGACACGCCCAAATCCGACAGTTATCTCGCCGAGGAGCCGATTGATTGAAGCGGGCGCATTATTATGTACTGGTGTATTCGTTTTCAATTAGAATTTAGTCTGTCGAACGAATATCTAATAGGTGTTTAAGACTGGCCAAAGACCATAGAAAGATTCTAGTTTCAACTAAAACAAATTCTTCATCCCAATAAGCTGAAACCAAAAAATTAAATGTAGTATGTTTTAGATTTATACTTTTTCCTTTGCTATACATTCCAGTTCATAGCTATCGCTCAATCCGTGCGGAGATTATATAACGAAACAATTGTTAAAAGGTACTAAATACCTTCACAAATATGAAGTTTTATTAACCAATTGAAAATTATTATGGAATTGAAATTTTGGGCTTCGAATTTATTGTCAGAAGTTCAGGATAAAAATGAAAAACAGGTCGATGTTATTGTGGAAATTCTATTAATATGGCTTTAGCGTATAAATCAATTGTATTTAATATAGATAAAAGAAATAAATATTACTTAATATGGAAGTCGAAATAATAATAATAATAATAATGTTTGGATGATTTTTATAGCGCCATTTTCGTGAGAAAATCACCTCAAGGGCGCTTTACAAATTCATTTATACATTTAACCTATATGTATATTACAAATGGTTTATAACAAGGATTGGAATGGATGGAAACATTTTTTTTTTCTTTATTCAATAAAATGTTAGTTACATTTTTTGGATTTTACGACCACCATGCTAGGCACATGCCCGTGTTGTGGTGGTAGAAATATGGCCAAACTGCATGGACTCTGTTTTTTATACAGATAGAAACAAAGGTGGGGCGAGGCTGTATGCAGATGAACTATGTTATCGATACTTTTGGGCGCGGTTTCATATTAAGGTGATGCACTATTAAGCAAAACAAAATCGTGTGAATTTTTCTTGAAAATTAAATAATTAGAAACAGTTTAGATGCTTTGGTTAAATAAATACTATAAATAAAACACATATTTGCCACTGAAACAATCGCGTATTTTTTATTAGTATTTTTATAAAGCCATAAAAAATAAATATTAGCCTGCATTAAAGATTATAAAAACTGCTTTAAAGTTCAAAATCGCCTACTTACGAACCATTTTTCAGTTATGGTTTTATCGTAAAATGTGGAGAATTAAATTCAACAAACATTTAAATGTTTGTGCCTGAGCAAAACAACATTTTATCGTAAATAAATCAAAGCAGGCGGCTGGTGTTAAACAGGAATTTAAATCTTATCGCCATCTACTTAAGGAATGTTACTGTTAGCGGCCTGATTAGGCCTGATCCCCAAATTTTACATGAAGTGATGCATCACCTTACTACCGGCGTATAGCCCATCACCCTTATTTATACGATCTGTACGGTACACATGACATGTTAATTTAAAAAAAGTGATAAATAACATAATGATTGAAATGTGTTCTATATAGATGATAAACGATGGTCAACATATCTTTTTTATACATCAACATTTTTGCTTCACACTTGGCCGTTCCAATAAAGTCATTAACCTGTTCGCCTGATTGTACTTTTGGCACTCAAATTAAGCTCCCTTAACAACCTAAACGAGTGGCGCAAAAAATCTATACATCTATCTCGTATTACTTTTTTTATTGATTATTTCGACACAACCGTTACTCGGCACCTAATATCTTTGTTAGTCTAATGGTCCGGAGTACGCACAATGGATCGGATATCAATAACATTTTAATTACAGATATTCATCTTGTTTGTATAATAAACGGGCAGATCTTTTACCATCGCGTTGTAATATCAGAATTTTAAAGGTGTTTAGTAAAAAATGTAGTTTAAAGCTTACTAGGCGGTATTTGACCTAGCCATATGGCTAGAACGTGGTTCCAGAATAGAATATCCTAGGAATTGCGGAAATACTAACAGTCGCGTTCCTTTGCAGCATACGTATAGGACATAGGTACATACCAATGCACTTACACAACACGTACGAGTATGTGTGACTAACAAAAAGCGTGTACATCTAAGAGTATGGATATTAGAGAGACGGCATGTGAAGTGTGCCCGCGCGCTCCAAGTGTGCCTTTTCGAGAATTCTACCCACATGGCTAACATTGGCTGTCACCATGTAAAATGGCTGCTGTCGTAAAAATGTCGGAACGTATTAAACGGCCAAAAACCAGCAGCCAATGTAAGTCGTTTGGGTAAAATTCTCGAAAAGGCACACTTGGAGCGCGCGGGCACACTTCACATGCCGTCTCTCTAATATCCATACTCTTAGGTGTACATGTTACTAAAGCTTCTGTCTAATGCAAGAGCTTCTAAATAACAAAATATAATGTACAAAGCAATATTTTTAGACTGGGATGGTTGACCATGATCGATCGATCATATTTATGATGGGGGTTCAAACAACCCAATTGTCAATAGATGAACATTGATGTAATATTGAAATGAAAAGTTTTAGAAAGAAGAAAATCCTTGAAAATACTTTATTAGAGCAGTAGGTAGTAGTAGAACCAAGCAATTAAACCAGACAAAATGGTTTTCTATTATTATTCAAAAGCTGTAGTAACTTTAAAAAACGTTACTACCAAAAGTTATTTTATTTTATACGTAGCCAAATAATGTCGAGTATTCATTAAAATTTATTTTCATAAATAAACTGGTTCTATAAGGCTCAGTTGTTGTGTAGAAATTCAAATGTAACGTGGTCATAAAATGGGCATTCAGCGCCATTTTATGTTTTTCACATTTGAAAAGTTCCCGTTAGGCGCTCCGCTGACGAAGCAACTGAAAACAAACTAAAACCGGCTGGTTTCTATGTCTTGATTGGTCAAAAAGCTTGTTTAACCATAGACGAAGAATAATCAGCTGACAGCTGGCAACTAGCAGCGGCCAGCTACGGCAATCGGCAGTGCGAGTCGCAAGACACCGCTTGCGTTACCAATGACAACGGGTTTTTGAGTGATTGTGTAGTGTGCGGGACATCACATTGTCATACAAAGTCAGTTGCCTCAGTGAGCGGATCGCCTTAAACGCCGATTTTAGGTGAGTTTTAGCTTTACACCAAATTGATATACGCTGACGACAAGTTAAACAACAAGATAGTTGTCCTCTTTAGCTGATCACAGTGTGTTCAAAAGCCGAAACGGCGTGTAAAAAAAACAAAATAGAGCTGAATGAAAATTTGATGACTTTGTTACACATGAATTTCTGCGGACAGCACCTGGGCCTAAGAGTTGTTTTTCAAGAACGTCCCATTCTAAGATTACACATGGAAATCAATAAAAATAAATATATTTATATATTGCCAGATTTTTATCAGATGTATGGAATAACACCATAGACATAAAAATTGAATAAAACGGATACTTTGTTTTTCAGATTTTTTGAATGAATAGAATCTATTATTTTATTACGAGTAGGTGCATAAATAAATAATGTATGAAAACAGATCACAGCTTTTGTAAGGGGCTGTCAAATTAGTGAATGCTCCATCCAAAGTGGCTGACGTATCTGAAGGTATTTAAAAATTTAAATAATAAGATAGGCATTTAAATGTCGCCGTTTGATTGGCGGCCGATGGGGCCCGCGGGACATCAATAGACCAGAGACGGAGATGGGGCGAGATAAGGGGATCATCCGCGGAATAGACATGTCAGGAGTGATTGGAAAACATGACGGGCCGAGGATTGGACTCTAGTTAAAGTGCTCCGGTCAAAATATAAAGGTAGCAGCATCTACGTTGTTTACGGTCACTGGACAAATTAACGGAAACACCATTATTAAGAAATTATTTTTTTGGACAGGTGCATCTTATCTTGCTTCATCTGTAGTAATATTTCAAAAACGTAATTTGTTCATTGTTCATATATGTTCGTAATTAAAATCATTAAATTAAATTTATAGCATTAAAATAAAGGATGTTTAACATTAAAATGAAACATAGGCACTACTATTTTATTAACCATAAGATTTGTTAGACAACAATCAACATTACAGCGCTGTAGACTGCCTACCAAATACACTTTAATTATTCGAATGTTTTATACATTCGTTGGTTCACACGCAAAAATCGTTTTTCATCAGATGTTAAAATGGTTTTAAGTACTTTTAACATCTTTTTTGCATTTCTTTGTAATAATAGCACACTAAAAAAATCTTTAAAAGGTTTCTAAAAAAATATTACGTTCCTAGTTCACCTAATCCTTATATTACTTTCGAATAAATTTATTTAAAAAGATATTTTTGTTGGTCATGTAAAATCACTTGAAGCTTATCTATAACTATCAAAGTTTTAAGGCACATACAATTTGTAACTACATAATAATATATATTATATTCAAATATGGCCTGAATTATCTGTAATTAAGTTCTACACATGGACGGAGTTCATTATCGAAGAATCATGTAAACACTACTGAATTACGTATTAAAATATATTTTATTATCTTAATCATACTTATAAAAAAATAAAACCATAATAATGGCTACACGGTAGCCAGTACTTTAAAAACATTCCACAATATGGATAATATCAGTTGTTTAGTAAATCAACATAAAATATAAGAAATTAATATTTATAAATAAAAAAAATTACTTAAAACACTTGTATATAATACCACACCATGCACAATTGTAAAAAATAATAATAAGATCGAAAACAATTTTTATACAAATATTTCACGAGCTTGATTTTAAATCTATTTGACAAACATTTTAATAGTTTCATATCATTTTATTATTAAATGTTTATTAAAAAAAGTTCAGTAAAAATATAAGTCAAATCAGATTTCAAGAAAGGTGAAAAATTTCATATATTTTTTCTTTTCCATATATAGTATGAAATAATGGTGCTTTATAATACTTTAATTACATTATATATCTACAATCTAAACGACAAAATGTTTTAAACATCTTTGAATGTTATATTTGGAAAAAAAAAAGAATTTACTGATAAATAAACACAATTTTAATGATAATTATACAAACCTTCGAAAATAAACAATCGGTGAAAGGTGAAGAATATAATAGATTGTATCTACATCTGGGATCCATGGTTCCAAACGGTAATGGAAATATTATTTTATTAAATTATTGGGGTCAAATTTAAAAGAAATGTTTGGAAAGCTATAAAAAATTGGGCTTGACTGTACGTAATTTCATTTTGTAGCTGGGTCTTGTCTCTTTACATTGTTACATGATACATATTATTGAAATGTTAAATTAATGTTAAATAATTATTTATATAGATAGATACGAATTAAATAATAAAAAATCTTACCGACCAAGACTTGAAGTACAACGCCGTTATACCACATTTCCTTATTAGGGTAAAATAGTTTTATGCTAGACGACTATTATAAAATTATACAATATAATATGACTAAATAAACCATTGGGAATTTATACATCAATATGAGAACGTTTGAACACCTGTACGCTTCTATTCAGATCTATCGTTATTAATAAGGAAAGAAAAACAAACAAAAATGAAATTGATATTGAAAATAAAATAAAACTCGTTAAAAAAAGACAATTGATCTGGAAGAAGAATAGGGGTGTAGTGCAGTGACAAACTGACAAGATATATTCACACAGAGCAGCAAAATACTAATGCAGTTCACTTCAACATTTGCCAGGTAAAAAGCACAACACACAAAAACGAAAACACCACTGAAACGACTAAACTAGGTACCAGCTGAGGGCGTGCAATCAAACTACACGTGCACACGTGCTGGGATTGGGCGCGTCTTCTGGCAGTCGAACTGAGAACCAAGCACAATATCCATAGAATAGTCAATGCACCATTTGGTTCAAAGACAAACAGTTTGGGAAGAAAGCATGACTGTGGTAAAAAAACGCCGTGGTCGTTGCAATAAAATGCGTATATGATGATTTTTAGACCTCGAAGAGCTCGTTTTGGTTTGAGGACAGCAAAAAAACTAAGTTGGTAATCGAATCCAACAGTTTTTTCCAAGCTGGCTTTTATATTTCCTAATTTTCTTTTTGCCCAAAGACTGGAGAAAGCCTCAGTTCTACTTTGGTCTCTCTCTATTCGACTGCCAGCGCTCCAGGGTTGCCACCGCACTACCGCTGCGTGTGATGCGACATGTGCGGGTGACCGTACTGCTGAGCCAGCGAGGGCGGCAGCGGCAGCGGGGAGGCGCACGGCCCGTGCTGGTGGTAGCCCTGGGGTGACACGCCCATCCCGTGATGGTCCATGTGCTGGTAGCCCTGAGGCGGCCCGCCCATGGGCGAGCCTCCGTAAACCAACTGCCTTACTTTAGACTCCTCGTCGGCGATGTTGTAGGTGAGCTCCGTCTCCTCGAAACCGGTGGCGGACATGCGCTGGTCCCCGCCGTGGCCGGGCGCGGCGCCCTGGGGCGGGTCGGGCGAATTCAGGCAGGTCTGGATGAGGCGCTTGCCCGAGTCGGAGGTGATCATGGGCTGCAGCTTGCGGGTGGCGAACGTGTACACGTGGCCGGTCTCGGATGCCACCAGCAGCATCACTTGGGTTCCGGTCAGCGTTGAGAGCTCGTATGCCTGGGAAAAGAAAACAGGAATTATTATGTGCACTACAAAAAAGACGTTCATTGTCGGATCTATTGTTTCTGTATAACCTGCTTAATAATAATATCGATAGTCCCGAATTACTATTCCGTCATTGGTTTAAATGCTCCAATGCGGCGTACCAGGCACACTTCTCTTCTTCATATAGAAGCCCACAACACCAATGCAGCAAATAACTCACCAATCACTCGCGCAATCACAACCTATACCCATTATGAAAAATTATTACAATTAGACATTTTTCACGATTCATTGCGAACATACAAAACTAAATTATTAAATTTCTTATCATTTTATTAAACTTTAGTGAGCAAATAATTTTTGATTTTAAAATGTAAAATTTTCTACACCCATAATACTCTTTCATTTATGTTTTATTAGTCAACCAATGTTTGATTCTTTTCATTCATCATAATTTAGTTTTAAAACCCAGGCAAAATTACCTATTGACATTTTACAGATTTACGTAATAGGTACAAAACCATGTAATTTATTTAAAATACCCTACAACTTATATTTAATGTACTGTGTAAATCTTATAAATAAATAAATAAAATGTGCAACTAAAAAAAAAACAATCCATACTTCATTGGAGAAGAAGAAAATAACAAAAAATCTAAAATAACAAATGTAACGCAACTGGGACTGGGATGATTAAATATTACATCGATAGATATAACCTTCAAAAGTCATTCCAATGAATTAAAAATTCTTCCTTCGTTTATGCCGATCCATTTTCTCAAACATACTCGTCAAATATTCCAACTATTCACATGGCCTGGTTTGGTTGGATGGTTGAAATACTTTTGAATGATCTACAATTCCTCCGATTAAATAGGAGAATGTATTTTAATCAGGTATTTAAGAGTAAACCCATTGGAAGGCTAACACTTGCCATTTGTACAGGATCAACGATTGTTTAAGTACATACTAATATTATGTTAGCTGTTCTAAGAGGATATCTTTACTTTGGTGTTAACGGACACCCTGCCTGAGCTGGCCACTTATAAGCACAAAAAGTATCCTTCCTAACTTTGAGCGCCTAAACCAGTACAAATACAATAAAAAAATACGAGTGTGCTTTAGAACACACGACCGAAGTAAATACTTCTTTAGTAATCTATTCTAATTTTCTTTCTGGCATCGAATAACCAATCATCAGTGTATAAGAAACTATATTGAAGATTCGTTTGGATTGTTATCAATCATCGTGACAAATCACTCGTTTCAATGCACTGAGTTCGCACTCTCTAAAGGATAATTTGATTTACATATTTTATTATGGGAATTATGCTTAGGTATTGTTGATTTAATTTATTTTTTTTAAAGAAAGACAAACATTCCCGGGTTACGAATAACCCAACTACATTTGAAAATCTCCTACTACCACCACACTAAGTGGAAGATGTTGCTTGTTTTGTGATGGAGGACTTAGCCAGCCGAGGAATCGAACACGAAACGCCCGGGTGAGACCCAAACGCGATGCCCACTCAACCACTGACCTTGCTGAGTTACCTTACAAAGTTTAAAATAAAACTTTTTTGATGCGGATTCTAGTTAGAGAGCGACGTTTATTCACATTTGCAGCAGGAAATTCAAAAAATTCCAATCGAAAAAGTGCTAGTTATTAGTTAGATTTTAACGATTAGAATGTGAGAAACAACAACACAACTATTGTCAGCATAAATGCCAGCACCCATTCCAAACGTCATTATTACGGATTTGAGCACTGTTGTTACGATTAGATTTTGAGAAATGAACCAAAAAAAAAAAAAATCATTTATTATCGTTCGCCTCGTAACGCTGTAATTTCCGTAACGCATTCGCCAGTTTACCCCTCAAGTCAGGCGTGCGTAAATAAGTATTTACTTATTTAAAGCGTGTTGTCAAAGCACACGACCCTGGGTGGCAAATATTATATACATAATTGAGTGTAGAAAATAAATCGTATTACAAGAAAGTCACAAAGCTTATTGCACAAGATGTTAGGAATGTCCAAACAGTATGTAGGCACAATCTAGTGTGCTTGACATGTCAACAAAGCTAACGACACAACATGAGCTTTGCATAATATATTAAACACTTTTTGTGTAGGAAATATTACAAGCAAAACCACAAGTGGGTACCTAATTGAAGACTTCTATACTTTTTTCTACTTTACCGAACACTAGTAACGAACTCCATTATTCATTACATTCATCAAAGTTTTCAATATATGTATGTATGAATCATCTGTCAATAAAATTTATGAGTTTTTTTAACCGGTATATTTAAATTACAAACTGAATAAAAAGTTCTTACTTAAATATTATTTAAAAAATCAGGCAATAGTGAAGACCGCTTCAGGATAGACAGACATTTTCAAGAATCCAAAATAATTTCTCTTTGAATCTCTCCTCGCTGACACAAAATATATCGATATCGAAGATAATAAATAAAGAGATTTGGTTCAGGAGCAATCAATACCACCCCACCGGGAGAACCACTGGGGTTGGTCCTTTAACGCGAAATTTGGGCTCAGTAGTATCAAATGATAATTTATGCCAAAAAGTCAAGAGTTGACAATTTTTTATGTAAGACTTTTACTACGGGATTTTAAAATGAGTTTTAAGTCGAAAAAAAGCAACAAGTTAGTAAAAAGCAATTAACAATGTGTTGGGATAAAACTACATAATATATATCTATGGATTAAAAAGAAGAAAAGAAGAAAAGAAGAAAAGAAGAAAAGAAGAAAAGAAGAAAAGAAGAAAAGAAAAAAAGAAGAAAAGAAGAAAAGAAGAAAAGAAGAAAAGAAGAAAAGAAGAAAAGAAGAAAAGAAGAAAAGAAGAAAAGAAGAAAAGAAGAAAAGAAGAAAAGAAGAAAAGAAGAAAAGAAGAAAAGAAGAAAAGAAGAAAAGAAGAAAAGAAGAAAAGAAGAAAAGAAGAAAAGAAGAAAAGAAGAAAAGAAGAAAAGAAGAAAAGAAGAAAAGAAGAAAAGAAGAAAAGAAGAAAAGAAGAAAAGAAGAAATAAAGAAAAGAAGAAAAGATAAAAGAAGAAAAGAAAAAAAAATACCAAGAAACAAGGATAGTGAGTATTATTACAAAAAAAACATTAAATTTACATTTCTGCACAGTTTTTTTAGTAGGTAAACACGAAGCAAAAAAAACCATTGCTAGTTATATAAGAGAAAACAACTGTAAAAATTTAATATTTTAGGTTCCCATGGAAAATTACGAGAAAGTTTCCGTAGAAATTTCACAAAAAAAGTCAACGTTACGGCAATCACCATTCAAATACGAAAATCCCGATAACGTATGCATGTCACTCGCCGCGCCGCGAGAAGAATGCCACATTTAATATACAAGAACAGAACCGAGTTCCGTAACACTTTCGATAGGCAAGCAATAAGTCATAATTTCGTTGTTCCTCAAGGCAACGAAACACGTCCACACAAACACGGGGTCAGAAAAACTACAAAATAAAAATGTAACGAAACAAAACATGACGGATGAAAACACAAAGAAAACGCACGCAGATGGCAATGTATCTTGTACGATCTCAGATACAATGAGTCGCAGCGTGTCATACAAAATGTAACACAGACGTGAGATGAATCATTATTCTGGCCTAGCCGAGGTAACTGCCGTGGGAACTGAATCGTAGGGAATAGACCGATGATGTTATTGTATGGACCGTCAATGTTAGAAGAGCCATTGTGGACATTTAGCTGGCAAATGAACTGAGGGTCATTCTACTCTGTTACCAATAGGATTCTAATCAATAAACGATTTGTTAGATTAGATAGATAGGCCAGTTTGCGGCATATGGTCCAGTGCGTTGGGTTTGGATTGGAGATTCTGTGTCGAAACCTCTCTAAATGTCAAGAAATTTCTATAAAACTGTGTGGTATAAAAAGGTTATGCCAATTTAATGTTATAATATATATTTAAAGTTGGCTAATTAAGGAGTAAATCACGGTAATATTTTGGTCGTGAAAATCTAAAATCATATCTTATACTAACAATCCGGAGATCACTTGTTCAAATCCCGTCGTGCGCAAGTAATTATATATTAATATTTGATTAGCTTGTGTTATTTTTATAACTGAGTAAGTTTAAATAATATATAGTATATTTGCGGCACGTTCTAGAGTGGAAGATACTTTCAGTATCGCCCTGGTGTAGGACTATCGTTTAGAAATGAAACGTTGCTTGAAATAGCTTTAGCAGTGTTTGGTATTAAACGTGCATCAGAATATATCAGATCTGAATAGTAAAGTACTCTCTCACCTTCCTCCTCCCCACCTCCTTTGCCTATCCACTACCTTCAGTCGCACAACATACCCCAATTGGGGATACCATAGTATCACTGGCTCTAGACGGTTGGGAGCAGTTGGGACTCTTGTGCGGTAATTAAAAAAACTACATAGATCGATAATTATCATACAAAAAGGAAAACTTTTTATTTATTTAGCGGCGTCTCCTCCGACGAAAATGTGTACACACTTTGTGGATAGTTAAGTCGGGACCACAATGTTTTTGCTTTCCGTGATCTATGGAAAACAACAAACGTTGTGGCCCTGCCCCATGTTTATGGTAATGTTTGTGAAATTGGTCGCAAGAGACCGGCCTTTACGTACACACCTACCTATAAAACATTTAATAAAGTTTTATAAAATCCAACATATCCTGTAGCACGTCTTCATCGGGAAATGAAAAACATTCTAAAATCCCTTATTCTTAAACGGACGTTTTGGGTTCAATACTCTGTTAGACCTTTGTAACAAATCAATACATTATTATCATTATTAATGAAAGAAAAATATTAATAACGTCAGGTTATACGTAACCTGACAAGGTAGAATCTTAAATCTATTAAAATTGTTATCTCATTAATATATTTACATCCATAAAGCTACTAATAAACAATTGTTAATATCTCATTAAAGCGTGCCATATAGCCCGTTACAAATCTTACGCAAAATCCACAGAGTTGACAAAAAACACAACCTGAGGGTATCTACTTTATTTCACTTACTTTTACAGAAAAATTAGCAATGAAAATTTTCGAATACCATTGACATAGGTTTGGCGTTAACCTATTTCAAAGTAGGCAATAATATGTGCTCACAATTTTCGTGCGGAATGATTTGTGCACAATATTTGTTGTATTAGCCGTTGTCTTGATGATCCTTCAGGATTTATTCGGAGCTTCCTTTCCAATAATATATATATTACGGAGAAAAATAACATTCGTTATTACTACTCATTAAATTAAATTTCGAGTCACGCCGTTTGAGCACATCACCACTCGTCTATTAAAACTTTTTATCTGGCATCCCGAGACGATCCGGAATCTAAGGACGGCTCAAGGCATCGCGATTGTGACGAGTGAACATGCACAGTGGCGTATGTAATATATTTTCTAATTGTAATAATTATATGATTTTTTGGACTCCCTGCTTACGTTTAAAAGGAGCATCGTGTTAACGATATAAACTATTCAATGCGCAAACATATCCCTTCACAGATAACCACGTTTCACTTTCTCACACCTACAAACATACCCACACATATACACACACACACACACACACACACCTATAGGTACACATCTCCCGGTAATTAATAAATATGTGTTTTTCATTGATTTTAGCTTAATTTGTAGAACTCCATTATAATTTAAATTTTTTATATATTGTTTTTATAAATTAAATAATAATATTATTATTTATATTGAGGGATCAGTAGGATTTATCGGTCAAATTAGGAATTCCACCGAGCCGAACCCTCGATATGAAAATATCTGGAGTCGGTGAATTATTTTACCATTTAATAGTCTGATACTTGTATTTTTTTGTATTAATTATACTTATATAATACACTTGCATGGCGTGGATTTACTAGATGATCATTTTTATGGAAAAGTGTGTGAAAGGGTTTAGTTTTTCCTATGGGGAAAACTAAACCCGGACCTAAAAGTCTGGTGCGTAAAAAAATTAAATATATAAAAAATTAAAACTAAATATGTGTTCCACAAATAAGACATTACAATGAAAAAATTCTCAAGTGTCCACTGTGCTATTTTATTCAATATCTGTAAATTGTCACTGTAACCAATTTAACTTAAAGATTTAATTGCCGGCAACTCGGGCGTTTATTAAGATAAAATATTCGGATAATGCTAGTAAGTTACCCGCCTCACTAGACGATGTCTGTTCTAAGACGGATAATAATTTAATAGAATAAAGAGTCGGCACATAAAATTTACCTAAAATAAACATGAAAATACAAAAATGTGTGAATTGTAACGGTTGAAGAGAAAATGCAAAAATTAAGGTAGATTAAATGAAGGTTTTAAAAAAAAAATAAGTTTTACCTACTGGAAAACTATAATATCATAAAAAAAACATAAAATAACCACTCAACAATGTTTAAAATATTTTTTGCGTTTTGTGTTTTAAAATATATCAATTCACTTAAAAATATATTTTAAAAAAATTATTAAACTGCATAACCTTTTTTTAGTATTTTTATTATAGTTAACCTAATCCAACCTAACAGAACTAAACCAAAAAAAAGTGGTGTACTTTTGAACCAATAATAAGGTTCCGCTATATTGACGAAAAATCACACTGTGCGTCGGGCTCCGCGATGCGCCGTAAACAGAGACGTGGAAAATCGCACATTATTGTTTTATATGCGAACTTAACGTCGATTATTGTCTTACCTACTGCATTACAAGTTATTATTACTCGCTGATTTATGTCCAATTAAAGTGGAGAATGCCCGCTAAATAATTTGTTAAATATACACTTACATGCGTAGCTATTGTTTTTTTTTTTCAAAGTTACCTACTTGAAATTACTTGTGTTGTTGGCGCACGTAATGACTTCGGTAGAAAATAAATGTAAAGACATTTGTAGCTATTGTCTGCAATTTTGATTTGACGCAACAAGTTATGGGATCGATTGACTTCTTTTTTACTGTCGTTCCCGAGTAAGAGTCCCAACTATCCGAAGGAGCTATTTGGAACTATGTCATCCTCAATTTGGGGAATTTTGTGAATCATGGGACCAAGAAGAGAAAATAAAAACGTTAATTTCTTATTACATACAACATACCATAGAAGTAACTAATATATTCCTTCAACAAAACATCACTTAATGGCTAATGATATCACAAGGAAATTGAAGGAATAGTACCTACTGTCCTGCATTTTCATTTTATATTATTTTATTTCTTTATATGCAGGGTGTATCGGCACGTACTTGACAAACTTTAACGATGCTCTATCGCGTTATTGGTGCGGGTAACGAAGTGGGGGTAGCGCGGAGTTGTGAACAGTGACGGAGAGTGGAATTTATTTTTATTTCATTTAACTGAAAATAAGCGTTTCCGGAGAGCAAAGTCGCCATAACATTTTTACTCTAAATATGATCAGGAAACGCTGGTTAAAATTTGGCTGGTACGTGCCGATGCACCTGTATATTAACTAATCATCGTGTTTTTAACAAAATGTCTAAAAATCTAGGTACTCTTTTTCTTCTTATTTTACACACTGCATATTATATTAATTCATCTCCTTATATCTAAATTTAATACTACCTTATCTGTTATGTAATAGCAAATTTATTTAAAATTAATTATAGAACCAACTAATTTTGTAAAAATTATATATCAATAATAGCTGATTTATCGGCTCTGAACTTAACTGAATGGATATGCTGAAATGTTAATAAATATGCAATTATGTATTTTTGTGTTATCTATATATAAGAAATATCTGTTTGTAAGACTATTGCATATCGCATATCGAACTATGCTCGAAATCTAACGAATGCTTACAATAAGAATTTAAGGCTTTACCGCCAAAGACGCGGGAGAATTACACAACACTACAAACTTTATGCATGTATCACCTTCGAACAAATCGTTTTGTTATACAGCAGAGAATTTTAACATTTTTATTTAAATACTAAACAAAAAATAAAAATCTATAATACCGATGAATAGAAATTTCCATTTAGAATATTCTCATAAAGCAGAAAATAAACGATAATCCTTATTTTTACAATTACACAACTTTTAATAAATCACAAAGGATTAGGTAGATCAATATTAATTTGGTCTTCACCAACAACTAAACAAAATACGTAAGAGAAAGGACATAGACCCAAATGCATACCGAACATTCCATCCCAAACGGTTATACAAAAATGGCACTACATTTAAATGATTTCCATGGTTATTATTCTGTTTATATGATTAGTAATATATATTGGTTCCATCTTGGCCACCATTTTTGTATACCCGTTTGGACAGAATGTTTTATTGGCACGACAAGTCCTTTCTATTTTATTTAGTCATTGGTCCCTATATTTCAAAAAAGTTAAATTTTCTTAAATAAAATCCCGTCTTCTTCACGGTTATTTTTTAAGGAACATGGAAAAAATCACAATCAAAATAAATTCGTAAAATAATCACGAGCAAAACTTGATTATGATCGCAAACGTCTATGTTTGACGGCCGGCGTTTTCGGGGGGTAAGACTCTCGACTCCCAATCCGAAGGTGGCGGGTTCGAACCCGGCGTGCGCAAATAAATTTGATTTGATTAATTTGTGTTATTTCACAATTAATTGAAAATAATATATAGTATATTTGCGGCACGTTCCTGAGTGGAAGATACTCTCAGTGTCGCCGTCGTGTAAGACCACCATTCAGAATTGAAACCTTGCTTGAAATGGCTTTAGCCGTATTTGGTGACCAGATCTGAATAGCCAGGTAATACCTTACCTTTCTCTTCCCAACTCCTTCCCCTCCCAACTACATTCAGCAATTCCCCAATTGGGGATTCCACATTCTCACTGGCTCCAGACGGGAGCATCTTTAAACATAAAAAAAGGAACGTAGCTTTTTATGAGAGAAAAAAACACATAAGAGATAAGACTCGAGTTGTTCAAAAGTATTTAGTAAATTTTCGAGGCTCGTATTCTCGTTGTGTAACTCGAACCCTTTGATAAAATTCCTGGCGTATTTACACCTGGTATCACCAAAGGTTGGCATCCAAACATTTGATCCAAACGTTGATTTATGAATGTTCTATTCGGACAATAGAAAAAAAAAACATCACGCTTGTACCGGGGGAGATATACAAACATCAAAATATTGTACAACTAAACAATACCATTTAGTAATCGATCTTCAGAGTTCGATAATAAAAAAGTGCATACATTGTCTAAAAAAATTATTAGTGGATATTTATTCACAGTTGTTTTACAGTTTGGGGGGCAGATATGGGTACTGCCGCCCAGGGAACCATGTATTGGTTAACCAACACCTCTGTTATAGGTCACTCCATCTACTGCGTGGCGGGCCGGATCGAGAGAAACTCGTTAAGAGAGGCCTTTTGATCTCTCAAGCCGGACATTGCACCGCAGGTGGAGGGATGGATTCATACCGTCCGTCACTCCTAGTCATACTGACCCATAGATTGCTACACACTCTTCATACCTCTTCCTTTCCAGAACTTCATCTCATCCCTTTCCTTAAAAAGACCCTCCACACAACATCCCCTAATATGACATAGGCCCTGAGGCCCTAGAACACTCGATCGATAACGATCGATAGGATAACTATCGGTAACTTCTCATCATTCCCTAGCATGACTACAGATCGCCAACGAATAGTAGGTACCTACTAATTAAATTAAATCTACTAATAAAAAAAATTAATCACAAGTATTGGAATTTTAAGACGAAGACACCAGTTGTCTCGATAGCTCAGCGGTTAGAGCACAGGTTCCCAATCTTTTTTCGGCTGATTGTCCACATTTCAATTTTTTTCTTTAGCCCCTCTATCCCAAAACTTCAAATTGTCCTTGAATAGCTGTGCCCAGGGCCTTTTAGGTTGGTGACTCTGTCCGCCTGTGACTCCGTTTCAAGGAACTTTTGCTCCGAATTTAAGCTTAGTTTTCAGAATTTTAAGTATTTATTTAGAGACGACAAGTGATAAAGTATCTAACTATAATATAATATTTTTATCAATTTTGCCATTAGAACTGATTTGCAGTCATTTACGCCACTTATTCAAAAACTAATATTGTGATTAGAAAAAGCATAGACTACCTAGCACCTTTTATTCTATATTTTTTTTAATGAAAGAGCATTGTACAATACGTTACCATTACAATATAATATTATATCACGATCTTCTAACAATGGGCCGTATTACATATTCGCTCTCACGACCGTGCACTTAACTTGTGGCATTTTTTGCATACAGAATCAGCTCCGGGGCGCTGAGTTCAGGCGTGAGTTTAGTTCGTAAATTCGGCTGCACGAGGAAAATATGTTTCTAGGCATCCCATTGTGCAAAACCGATAGGCTAGGAGAAAAACAGGACTCGTCTCGAATGAAAAAAGTTTGAGTTTTTTTTAGGATGTCAAAAATGGAAAACCGACAGCAAATTTCTATTTGTTTTTTACTTTAGCCATAAAAACAAATTTGAGTGCAATAAAAATTTAAAAATTAGTATTAAAAATATATTTATGACATTTTTAAATTAGCATTTAAAAATGTCATACAAAATATAAAGGAACCAATACAATTATCTCCTGCTATCAAATTTACGAATAAGAACATTGAAACGGTATCTAGTTAAAACTCTTACAAAATAGAAAAAAAAAATAAAGCGTGGAATATATTTTTAACACATTTTTTAAATAAAGAAAGACAAATATTATTGGGTTACGAATAGTTATTTAGTTAATTAGTAGGTTACGAATAACCTGATATTGTTTGAAAATCTCCTGCTATCATCACAGTAAGTGGAAAATGTTTCTTGTGACGTGGTGGAGGACTTAGCCTGTCGAGGAATTGAACTCACGACGCGATGCCAACTCAGCCACTAATCAGTCTATATGAAAGTGTACTTAGGTAGAATAAAGTCCGGCTTCCTTAGTTTAAGATAAATGCTTGTGTGTTGGAAAAAGCGTAGTTGTGCACTAATCAAGTACTAAGCCAAAATTTTGGCTTAGTACTTGATTAGTAGAATTGGGAACAGCGGCCGTAAGTCATAAGAGCGTAGTTTTTGAAAGACAGCATTTTTTATAATATTTTAATTAATGAAAATAAAATAAAAAATAAATAAACTTTTTTTACCATTCCACCTAAAATACTTTATGTAAATGTTTAAAACAAGGCTTTAATAAAAATGGTATTTAGAAACAGATAGGAACTCGCCAAACGCGCGTCTATCATTTGTACACGATTAACAACAGAACGGGTCGTTTCTACGACTCTTTCTTGAGTTTTTTTTTTTTTTTTTTTTTTAATTATTTAACAAATTTTTACAAGTTACAGTTTTTGACATTTATTTTTTAACTACCATACTAGGCTAATGCCCGTGTTGTGGTAGTCATACATAATGAATATATGAACTAAAAACTTCTACGACTAAGCTATGGAACGATTTAACGGCCTTTTTGTTCCCCCCCCACCCCCCCCTTTAATATGGGTCTCTGCAGGGCTACCGGAGTGGAGTTTCAGTAAAAAAAAATGTCTCAAATATATAAAGACGCCCATACTTTGATCGGTAATCATTATACCGAATTTACACGACACAAAATTAATTTTGTTAAAACCTTCGTAAATGGTTGTTTCGCAGGCAATTACTTTGTTCCATGAGTAGTTTTTGCCCAAATAAACAAAAGCAAGTTTTCGTTTTCTTATAAAATAATATATGTGTGTGACCCTCGTGCGCCTAGCCGCTCGAGATGGTTGCATCGCGATGGGAAAACCTAAGCGCCATATGGCCGGGCTGTCGGTCGGCTGGGGGTCGGGGTCACGGGGTCTAACCTGGCCGCGGAGTTAATCAGGAGCACCCCCGCTACCCCGGCTCGCCCGCAGCCACCCCGACACTACCGACACAGGCACGACTACACCAGTTGTTGCGAGGCTATGGGAGGCGAGATAGAACCATGATATTTGCTGTTTGGAGTATTGGGTGAATTTGTGCAAGGAGAAAAATTTTATTCTAAAATACGATCACTTTATTCGTAAAAACGGGACTGAAGTTCTTACGAACAAATTAACAGTGTTTCAATGTTTATTGGCGGGAAAGTGTAAGAATAAACATTGAAACCCTGTTAATTTGTTCGTAAGAACTTCAGTCCCGTTCTTAACCGTTTTTGCGAATAAAATGGTCGTGTTGTTGACAAAAGAAAACAGTGAAGAAAGAGAACAACCAACAAATCTAGCCTAAGATAACGTAACCTAGCCTATCCTTAAAACTCCTATCCTTAACCTAGCCTATCCTTAAAACGCCTATCCTTAACTCAACCCAACAGAATGAGACCTAACCTAGCCCAAATGCGTAGCTATAGCATTCACATAGGGGGGTTCGACTATAAGGGGGTTTCGACCTTAAGGGAGGTATTCGACCCTAAGGGGGGTTTGTCCTTAGGGGGTCGAGGGAGAAATGGGGTTGGGGTGTTGGTGCAAATAATATTGTTCTATTTTCCAGGCATGTAATCTGCGAGTAGATACCATTCTCTTTTTAGATTTTTCCCTAACTTCCCCCCCCCCCACCCCACCCCTCTTCTTATATACGCCTTTGACCTAACGTAACCTGTTGATTTTTCCGGTAACCGGATTTTTCAATCAAGAGTCTCTTGAACAAGTTAATTCTATAGGTACATATTTTACAGTATTTTTATATCTCTTTTTTCGTAATTAGTAATTATTATTACCACATATATATATACCTACTAGTGATAAAGATAAAGAAATTAAATAGCGTTAAAAAAACTTTTTATATATGGGTTGCCAACAATGAAATAATGTAAAATAATGTCTTTAGGTTTCAACCTTCATTACTATTTTCCCTTGGAAAATCCAAATACAACCACATAAATCAATTTGTCTTTGTGCCTTATGAAATAAAGATATTAATCAGCTTGAATTTGTCTTCCGCCGAATAAGTAAAAATGCAGCGGTAGAATGTCACGGAAAAATATAAGCATTCACAATTGAAATTGCATATTTTTTAGTAATCAGATCTGAATAGCCAGACTTTCCAGCCATCCTCTTCCCCTCCCACTTCTTTCGGCCACTCAACATTCCCCTAAACTCTTTGCTGGTTTATATATCACAATGTTTAGCAAACAGCAAACATCCCACCCTTCTTCTCCTATTTCCCTATTTCCTTAAGGCATAATAAATTTCCCCTTTCGGATACATCATAGAACCACTAGCTCTGGGTAGCGCGTCCCTTACATGGCATTCACTTAGGCAGAAACATATCATAGATACCTACTATGAAATATTATTTAATATCTGTAAATATTTTCATCAATGTATTCATTGTAGATACTATTTGTTTCTATAATAAAAAATAAAATAAAAATTCAAATAAAAGAGAATATTTATTACTCCATGTACGCAATTTAATGCTACGCCTTTCTCAGAGTCTTACGCAAAATTCCAAATAACATTCTGCAACTATTTATTGAACTATCTGCGAGCCTTTGAAATTCCTGTGTAGGCAATCCTCCCCAGAATGTATCCGATCCAACGGCTTTTTCCACCCCGGAGCCGAAGCCCTGGTACTAACTACTAACTAGCTTCGTTCAGACAGTACACACCTAACGCACAACATACATTCCCGACTAGAAGACCAGCATATCGCTCGTCATACATTCCCATCGGGAATGCACCGAAATATGATACGCCGAAATACGCCAAACCAAATAACGCTTGAGCGTTTATAGCTAGGTCTGTTGGCCCCATTAAGCTTAAAAATATATATTAATTATAAGAAAAACTGTATTTTTATAATTTTGGAAGATTAATCCCATCAATTCCCAACTTAGCTGAGTTGATGAAAGCGCCCGTCCCGGTAAGATGAGAGGTTCTGGGTTCGAGTCCCAGTTGCGACCGGAAATTTTTTTTATTTTTCTATGTCACAGTTTCACATTTTAATTTAGATTATTAGTGTTATCTTCTTCTTCAATGTAAGAAATCATTATAATGTATAAATCACATTAAATGGGTGTACCGTGCCCATAGAATAAAGTATAACGCAAGCAGTGGCTTCTGGGCGTGTCTCGTGATCCAAATATTTGCCCAATTTTGGCCTATATTTCCATTAAAATCTGTGATTTCTACATTCAAATGTGATGAAGATCTACGATTTCAGCGAGTGTAGGTGAGACGGAACGCTGGGAGCTAAATGGAATATCTGTTTTTATTCAAATTTGTATGGAAGGCACTTCTAGTGTTATATTTCATTTCATCATTTTTTCTATGGCTGTGTTCAGTTTGCATCAAAAATAAAAAAAGTACCTAAATTAAGTTTGCAACCCAATCTCAGTTCATAACATAATATTACTCTCAAAATCATGTCGCGACGCGTCGCTTACTAATGAACTCTACTTGACAGCAGCGCGAGCACTTTTTGGTGAGTCAAGTAGCGAGTTACTCGCCCCTCGACTTACTACTTGTCAGAGGCCCTAGCACGCTTGCTCTATAACGATCGGTAGGATAACTATCGGTAACTTCTCATCGTTCCCTACGACAACTGCAGATAGCAAACGAATAGGTGACAGTTCACAATGACTAAGTGTCCTTAATATATTCGATATCAACTGTCGTTTGAGATCTGCAGTTGTCCTAGGGAACGATGAGAAGTTACCGACAATCGGTCGGTAACTTCATATCGAGCGACCGTGCTAGCACACCAGGTCAGAACAAGGCATCAGGGTCTGGACGAAGCTACTGTGAAGTGGCCGAACGGTCTGGAGCTTATTTACAAACCCGGCTGTCCATTTGCCATTTACTACTCGCGCTCGATTAGCTGTGACGCATCGGAAGATGCGGTTTGTCGGCGAGTGGAAACGGTGAAATAGCTTCATGTGCGAGTGATACTACTTCTGAAGGACAATTTAATACATATAAGACTCACTGACACAAGCATAATATCATAAGGCAAATTATTTTTGATTTTCTAAAATTTACTATATTAATAAATATTTATATATTCTGTTATAGTTGTTTATTTAAGGTGAAGGGAAAATATAATCTTTGCATTTAAAAATGAATGTTAGTTTGTTCCGTGTGCGTTCCTATACCAATCATACAACTGCGATGAAACTTTGGAGTGTGCGCGCAAACTCGCGAATAATGGTGATATATATATAATGGTGAGCTCTAGGGTTATGAAATTTGTATAAAAATTTACTATAGGTGGCGCGAGAGTTGTTTGGAAAATTGTGTGTATTTCATTTAGTTTAGAGATAGGGCGTGAAGACGGGAGGTAAACGAAGGAATGGGGGAGGTTCACTGGAGGGGGGGTAGGCGGGCGGATTAGGGACGCGGGAGGGGAACGAAATGTGGACGGTAAGCCAAATAAGGTTGAGAAACTCTGAAACAGTCTAGAAGCAAAATGGAAGCAATTAAAATGTATGAAAAACAGATCGGTAGAAGGTAGGTACCTTTAATGTCTATCGATTGGTAAATTAGTTTTGAACACGTGCTGTAGTAAGAACTAACAATGTCACCACCTTGTTACATTTAATAACTAATTCTGTTTTCATTCATTGCCCTAACTAGGCTCTATAAGCATTATGCCAAAGGGTCTCAACACTTGAAACAACAATTATTATTATTACCGATTACCTTTATGCAAAACGACCAACGAGGCAAATTATCGTCCCGGCTACACTTGCGGTATAATGTCAGCAGTTTGTTTACTAAATGTGTTATAATGTTCAATTATTCACAAGATAATTATTGTTTTATTAGAGCGGGCAGACTACAATGCTAGGTGAACCGCTTGGCGACACTCTCAGGCCAAGGTGACCAGACGCATGACGACTACACATTTTCGTTTATCTCGTTTTATTTATTATTTTAAAATGAAATTAATGAATGAATGGGTCAAAACATTTCATTAAAGAAGTGAAAACAAATTTCGAGGTAAAAGAAAAATAAAGTGGTTTAAAACTAAGTATTTGTTTCATTTGGTATAATGTCAAGCCACAAAGTGTTTGCTTTCTTCGATCATTTAAAAGAAAAATACTGATTTCGGGGGAGAGCTAACGGAAAGCTGGGCAGAAGAGCTAAATTTCTTCACCCCAGAAACCGGAGGTCGCGATAACTGCAATTATATAACAATTACACAGTTAAAATATATATAACGAGCGTAGACCCGTGAAAAATCACGGTATGTTATAATTGTAGGATTAGTAAAGCTGAAAGTATTCAAAAACAAATATTGTCGATTTTTTGTATAAATAATAATAATGTTTGAATGATTTTTATAGCGCCATTTTCGTGAGAAAATCACCTCAAGGGCGCTGGAAAATAATACATATAATTATAATATTTTTGTTGACAAATTAGAGAGACGACTAGAAACCTTTCGAATAAACACTGTTAGTAAACTTGAAAAATGTCGAAATATGTCAAAAGTTTAAACCAAAGAAATTTATTTATTTTCAGAATACAGGTAGGTATCTACCTTCATTATCGCTTGTCTGAATTATTCTTCGCACAATCAGTTCCAATTTTGAAAATTGACAGATAAATTTAAAGCAAATTTGAGTTCATTGAACGTGAAAATTGCGCGCAGGAATAATACGCACGCACAGACAACCGAATTAGTATGTTTGATTTGTACTTCGTTTCAGAGAGTGGATGTTATTCTCGGTGTCGCCATAGTAAGTAACCACCCTTCAGAACCGAAACATGACTAGCTATATTTAGTGAATAGATCTGAATGGCTATTTACTTTCCAACCTTCCTCGCCTACTTCCTCTCTTTCACGTCCTTCGCGTCACAGTATTCCATAGTTCCATATCTTAAAATACTTGGGTAAACACATTTAAAAAAACTACGAACCCAATCAATATCTGGATATCAAAAGAACACTGGAAAAGTGTACTTCCTAAACTCAACTACATCAGAATCCTAGATAATCAAAAGTTGTAAGTCCCGAAATATGAATTTATCCCCTGAGTTTATTACTCGAGAAGGCGCTACCAACCTAGCAAGACCTTTAAATAATTAAAACCAAACCCAACTTGAATTAAAAGTAATGCTCTCATCAAGTGTGTAGCTAGCTGTCGACCTCGACGACAACATTAAAGTGTAAATGATATAATATCCCACATTGTACAGATTATAACCAGTGTTGCTTACTATCTGCTGCCTGGTTCGTTGTGAAATCATTTAGCTCAGGTACCTACTCGCCCAAGACCTACGTAGGTCAGTTTTTCCCACGCCTTCCGATATAGTGTGGGCAACACTGGAACTTGATTTGTGTGGACTCGACAAACATTCGATGAAACTAAACAGATAGGTCTCATCTTAAGCAGAACAACGTTTACAGACAAAGTCAGGGCGTTTATAAAGAAATCCATTGAATTGATAAAGACTCCATATTAAAATATATTGCAATCTACATGTGTAGTGTAGATAATTATTGAAATATATAAATAAAACGATTAAAGAATTCCACCAGTTTCCTGGAGATGCATCTGTGCTGATTTAAGTGACTGTGGATTCCTTCGACTGGCTAAATTTAATAACCTCAGCAACGCATTATGACTTCCGTCAACCCTCCTCCACCATTACTCCTAAAAAGTGTCATTGTTTTTCTTTCTTATGCACAATCAGGAGTCCTTTTATTGTAATCACTTTCGACGAGACCAAGATATCTCCTGATTTTCGGCCCTATCTAAATGGTCTTAGGTCGCAGGGCGTATAAATTCAATATACAAAATGATAGTAAACAGCACGATAGTAGGAACTGGTCTTCTATTTTCGAGTCAAAACCCCAATTGTCACTTTGTCGCATTACATACTTGTGCTATAAAGGAAAAAACGCTTTAAGGTGATAATCAAAAGAATTCACAATCTTCTGTTTCATAGATGGTGCGCATATAACTATTTTACGGAAAAACGCGTTTTACAAGCTATGCTTTAAAATATTAAGAATAATAAATTGTTTACGCCCGTAAACACACAATATGAATATTAATAAATAGTTTTGTCAATACAAAAAACTCAAGAAAGGCTAACAAATACAATCTTGCGTCGGTGATTCAATCCAATATCAATCAATTATATAATTTTTTTTTTAAATTTATTTGTATGTTTATAAGATATACACAGTACTTTAAATATAAGTTGTAGGGTATGTTAAATAAATTACACGGTTTTGTACCTATTACGTAAATCTGTAAAATGTGGTGAAATGATGATAAGAATCAAAATAATTTACTATCTATTTTGTAATTTAAATAATGCACAAGAGGGATAAAACTATCGACATCTATCATTTGATAAAGGAGTATAGTATAAAACGACTTTTTTTCAAAAGGGATCATTCCATATTTAAAAATAAAATTTCATATGCACATTATACCACTTTCTTGCAATTTGTCGGAGCTTTCATAAATGCATCTATTATATAAGCAGAATGGAAATCTGCGTTCCATTTTGACTCGGAGTCCTGACAACTGACTAAGATTCTAGTAAAGTTGAAGACGGACTTTTAAGCATAGGAAGTCACCCACTGGATCTATTACGCTGTGTAAACATTCCAAAATGCAAACAAACAAACGAAACCTCAGATTAACCTGTCGTATTCCAGTAGTCGTGAGTTTTTGGGAAAAAGAAGCCATGTGAAATTCTTTAAATGTGTGGATAAGTACCCACATAGGAAGGTACTGTATTCTAATTATTTAGTCGAAAATAACATTTGAATGTTATCTATACCGATAAATATAATAATCAGTTGTATTGATAGCGAAAAAAAAAATTTTTAATCTATTGGACGAACACATTATCATTTTTCTCGGAAAAGTGTAAATTTTTTTTTTTATAATATTGTCATAACTCAAACAACTTGAATTGATAATATAGCATTACATTTGCTTACTTTGTAAAACCTTCAGATAACAAAAACATTGAAAGAAAAATTACAACACCAAAAACTATTTAATACTAACGGGAGTTGCCCGGGCTTTGCGCCGAGTATTTCAAAATCAACGCAGACATTTGTTTTTAAAGGAAGAGGGTAAGATTTGATCAATCTAGGAATAAAACGCCCAAAATTGCCCAAATTGTTATATTTTTCGAAGTGTGTATCCTTCAAAATATTTTTTTATGCATTTATCATGTTTTTCCATTTTTTCTGGCTTTGAATTGTGTTGATTTTGAATCATGAAAAAGGAATTGAACGATAATTTTACTAATAAAATTGCTGAGAACGTTTCAATCCTCTCTCATGAAAAACTTACTTAATTAAACTGGAAAATACAACCGACCACAAGAAAAACGCGTATGAATTTAGCGAAATCTTGTTTATTTATTTTTTTATTGACTAAACTTTAAGATATTCGACTTACTTCTATAAAGAAACGATTTTTTCGATTCTCACCAAGGCGGTAAAAGTTTTTTTCATACATCTTCCCCCTCACCTTCTTTAAATTGTTCACGAATAGCTCTGTCCAGGGCCTTTAAGGTTCATTTCAAACTTCTTTGTCAATTTAAACTACGCAATTCGGGTTGAAAAATTTCCAACCGGAATTTATACCCTGATTCAGAATCTCAGTCTGCACAATTCTTTTGTGGACCACTTCAGGAACAAAAATAAAAAAAAATAATACAGACGTTAGGGGAGCGAATGAAAAGATCATTTATAAACAACTCGATTTTGAATAGAACGAGATTTTATAAGGATAAATTGCAAAAGATGCATTTAATATTGAATTATTATTCTTACATACATACTAACTACAAGATATCATCTTGTAAACTTAGGTTCTCAGGAAATGATTCAAATAAAAATTTTAACGGTTATCGAATCGATACTTAAAGTTCATAATTGAATATCAAATTAACTCGGGATAATGGGGTGAGGTTTGCCCGGGTAGTGGCGATGGATGCTTCCGCCCACCAACTGCGTATACCCCTTATATGTTTTCCTCCTGAGAACTTTCTTTACTTCCTTTCCTTAAAAATACTCTCCACAAATCATCCCTTAAGATGACATAGTCCCTGATGCGGGCTTTCTTGCACACCATGGAAAAGCCCCCATGAGCATATAAATGTAAATAAATTAAGTAATTATTATTTTCTTACAACGTACAGTTTCAATCAGTAAACCTCTTATCAAAGATAAACTTAGTTTAATTAAGAAATAAGTTGCACGTAATCAGTATATTTTTAACGACAAAACTTTGTATTTAAACGCACTGTATAACTGTATATCGTAGCTATCATTGAACGTAAATCAATTTAATCACATAATAAAACAATTTTTAATTCGGTTCAACCGAAATATGGGATTTAATATCTATTTACTTTTTTTTATTTTTTTATTTATTTATTTATTATAGAAGGATACAAAAAAAGTACATTTTACATATAAGAAATCTTTGCCTGTCCAACTAGGAAAGTTTCCCGTTCTAGGACAGACAAATTGACAGGTTTTAGTTCATATTATTAGTCCTTAAGAAATGTACATAATTACATAACAAAAAACTGAAAACCATAAAAAACAAAAAAAATATTATTTTTCTCTGAAACCAAAACTCTGTATTGAAAAGTATAAACCAGGTACGTGATAACAGGATGTAGGAATTATAAAAATTTTACAGCATAAAAATATGAAGTTATTTTAGGTTACGGGTTTAGAAGTGTGAGCTTATAATACATAGTACATTAAAATTTACAATATTAGATATAATTTAAGTATGCAATAATATATATGATTTTTTTCTTAAGTGTTGTAACTACGATGTGTAATAAATTATGTGCAATCATGATTATTTTCACTGATTTAAAACATGTTTTCAGTTCATACGACAATACCAATATACACCGCGCTAATGGCTTGAACTAATCCTGCTAAAATATAAAAACTGCATAATAACATTCATTTACTGCATAATAACATTCATTGTCAATGGATCATTCATACTTGTCATCTGTGTAAATACTCGTTTAACTGCAAGAGTGATTATGACTTAAGAGTGATTGATCAGCGGCTGAGAATAAAAGTTTTAAAATGCTTGCAACTGTACAGGGAGGTTCCAATGAGAAAGATCGATTATTCCACGTATCAAATTTTTAAAATTAAAAATTTAATTTCTTTTTATTTCATTCAAAACTTGCTTTAATATATACCTACATTCAAGTAAGCAATAAAAATGCTCAAATTGTACTTCTTGTAAGTATTTTTTGATCATAAGTATTTATGATTTTTCAATAATGTCTAAACAAAATAAGTGTGTAAAATTTTTTTTTAATATTTTAGTTTGTAAGACCTTAAATAAATAGAAAAACTAAGATACTTTTGTCACAAAACACGTTCTCGGATTTATTTTTTTAATGATTTTAATTTAACTAAAATTAAAACTGTGTTGACCAGATTATGTATTGATTTATTTTGTTGTATGTTTAAATGATTTGAAATTTCTGTTGTTTAATAGTATCTATCGTTTGAAAATTGAACAAATCTGCCAACGACCAACGGTACAACCTTAGATTCTTAAAAATGCACTTAGTTTTTCAAATTTTTTAAACTGCTTGTACCGGATTAAATAACAATCTTTCAAATTCAATTTATGTTTTTTTTTTTGTAAAAAAGATTCAATTCGTCTAGAATTTGATTTAAAAAGGACTAATTTCCCATATTCTCTGGTAAGACTAATTTCCTAAGTAAAGGACTAATTTCCCATATTCTCTGGTAAGACTAATTTCCTAAGTAAAGGACTAATTTCCCATATTCTCTGGTAAGACTAATTTCCTAAGTAAAGGACTAATTTCCCATATTCTCTGGTAAGACTAATTTCCTAAGTAAAGGGCTAATTTCCCATATTCTCTGGTAAGACTAATTTCCTAAGTAAAGGACTAATTTCCCATATTCTCTGGTAAGACTAATTTCCTAAGTAAAGGACTAATTTCCCATATTCTCTGGTAAGACTAATTTCCTAAGTAAAGGACTAATTTCCCATATTCTAGGAAAGCACGTCAAAAACTGTGAAATCTTTGTTCAAAGAAAACTACGGTTCTGCTAGTGTGAGATGCGTTCTAACTTCCATTTCTGTTAGAAGGCTCGTTGATGAGAAAGAGGAGAGGTAAAAATGAAGACATCAGTTACAATGTTTTCAGTCGTGCGTTTATTATTAAACGATGCTCAAAAATATCATTTTGATTCCAAAAGATTATAAATCAAATGAAAACCAATTACTTCGTATACACCACATATTATATAATCACAATTATCTGCATGTTTCGAAACCAAGGGTTTCTTCGTCAGGATAATTTGAACATATTACATGTTTACAGTTCATATTATCTTGACGAAGAAACCTTTTGTTTCGAAACATGTAGATATTTGTGATTATGTAGATATTAAATTAAAAATGACGCCACAACGTGAATTTGCGAAGATTGAAGAATATTATAAATCATTTATATGTATTATATTATACCATACCATATTATACCAAGTGTCCTTCTTTGGTCGATGGTTCAGGTTCAAACGATCTATATTATGTTAACAATACCGCCAACAATTATTTCGTAAACTCTCTAATTCAAAGGCCTCATACACTATCGGCCTTACTAAAAAAAAAACACTCCGCGGCCGTTAAACGGTGTTTTAAATGTGGCAACGCTGGAAATTTTACTTGTAAATTGGAGTTTTCATAATAATCCGCTAGGTGGTGTGATTGATGCGCCTGCGCATTGCTTTACCGCTGAAAAAAATAGCCGCGAATGCAGAAGTTAGTCGGTCGCGATTTTGTATGTGATTAATATGATGTTTTCGTTAATGATTTGAATATTTATGACTAATTCGCACTATATTTACTATTAATTTGTGTTGTTTTTCGTTAGTTTAAGTCAAATTGTGGCACTAAAATCGCGTGTTCTAAATTAAGCTGTCAGAAAATGGTTCATAGGTTATGTTCAGAAATAATTTGCATTTTAAGATCTTTATTTTATTATAAATTCTTGAAAGTGATGTTTTTTGGTGACTAAAATGTCTAATACATATTTTAGTAAACGTATCAAAGAAATTAATGCCTTAAGATGTGCAAGCAATGTATTCAAACGTGTGTTTTTTTATTGTAAATTTTTGGATATGAAAAGCGAATTTCAAGATTTTTTTACATTTTTTTATTGTTTGAAGGAGTAAAAAGTGAGGTGACAGATTTATTTTAAAATCATTAAATAAAAGGACTGTGTTTTTTGAATTTTGAATTTTTCCAAATATTTCAATGTTTTAATAGAAAGTGTTTGGGGTAAGTGAGTTTTTTTTCCAACTTGATGTTTGAATCTTAAAATACTACAGTTTTTAAACATTTAAGTATATTTTAGATATGAAAATCTTAAAGGTAATTAAATTTTGGTTCTAAAATGGTATTTGTTTTTACAACATCTCAAAAAATAATAAATATATAGGACATTAAAAAAAAAATTCGAAATTCGTTGAAAATTACAAATGGAACAAATATATACAACAGATAAACTACCCTCCTTGGCCGTGTAAGCAATGTACATATCTTTCCATGAACAATTTTTTGTCAGTTCTTAATTAGTAAGGATTCTTCATACATGGTTGTTTGACCATTGTACAAATTTTTTAGAAAGTTTATTAGTAAGGCTGGTAAAATGGCGACGTTGTCAGATCAAAACCATATATTTTGTTTTTGTAAGAATTTGAAAAACGAAATGTACAGACTTTACACAACGTGCTACAGAAACACCGTTTAACGGCCGCGGAGTGTTTTTTTTTAGTAAGGCCGTATGTGTCGTATGATACCATGTTACAGCTGTCACTATGTCACTATCTACTATGTACATATACTTTACATTTATTTATAACTAATTTACGTTTGTAAACCTTAGGAGTACGCAAATACTTATTTTTGTACAACAGGTTTATACCTACAAATAATGATTGTATGCATTTACTACTTACTTGCTGCTCTAATATGTCAAATGGATAGGTTATTTGTATTACTACTGTTACTATTGTGAACTTACAATCTTCAGAATATTTTTTTAAAGAACTATGTATGTAAAAGCCCAATGGGCGTATAAATAAATAAATAAATATAAACGTAGACGGTAAAAGGAAAATCACCCATTTTACCTCATTCCTTTGAGTTGGTTCCTTTTTTAAATTATTTTTTCCCGCGTTTTCCCTGGAGGATCCTAGAGCGCTAAGGGTTTTCTAATGGAAATTTCACTATGTATGGGTTCCCTGAAGACTCTAAGAGGGAAGAGTTCACCGAGGTGGCCACAGCCCTCCTCTCAACTCCCCCTAGGTTCCCCAAAGTCCAATGTTCTTTTTTTGAATGGTCCATTTCTTGGTTATACGAGACTATAGGGAAACATGAGGTCCACCCCAGCAGAGCCCCGGGGGCTTACTCTCTATATTTCTGTTTGACAAACCAGCACGTTTGTGGTTTAACCTTTCTTGCCGATGATGTCAACTAAGCGGACACGGTCTGTACTTTCTGAAATATCTCTTTAAATATACAAAATATAGAGTTCATATTTCAGGTAGGTATTCCTCCGCAATACATTTATGTATTAGATTAAATAAATACAATACATAAATATTTCCTGAGTGTACAAAGTAAGCGCGAAGACGTAAGGGGAGGGTTAATACGCGTTCGTGACGTAGCTAAACCCCGCGGTACGGACGTTGTGAGAGACATAGAGAGTAGGCCCCTTGAGTGCTGGAATAAGGTCTAAATATCCCGAGATGCGACACTGTATCTGAGAGGCACCGTTCGCAACACTATTCCGCAGTGTCATTCAGCCTAGCACGGTAGCTCACACCTTGTCTTGGGATGGTTATTGCAGGTCGTGTTTCCACTCCCTGTGAAATAAAATTAATACTACACCATTTTTCAAAAAATCGTCAGAAATGAACTATAATGTATTCTGTCAAAGGAATGCGTATATTTGTACAAAGCCGCGATGATAGGATAAGGTTAAATGGCATTTTTTTCCCGCGCGTGTGGCTGCCAAAACGTGTACAGATTGGCGAAATATCTGCGGAAAAACTCATAAATTTCCCAGACTAGCTCTAAGAAAGTAATAAAGATGTGTCGGGATGAATCCGAATCTACTTGGACAGAGAAAAAACATCTTACTGGCAAGTAGTGTGATAAAATCCGCCCAATTAAAATCCGCTTCTAACCAGTTCGGAGATTTTGTGTTTGATTCGATTTTCCAGGCTTAGAATTGGCAAGTTTACAGAAATTTAAATCTAACGTTTTACAAAGGTACACGTACCTATAGCAGAATGTCAATAGTTTTATTATTATTTAGTTAGGATAAATAAAATAAACTATTTTCCATTATATCTGCTTAGAAAAACATTAAAAAATATATTTTTTTAATGAAAGATATCAGATATTTTGTATCGTTTTTTTGTTTATTGATTGAAAAATTATTTATATTTAGGTACTTTTCTTGGGTTTTCGCTTACAAGAGTTAACATTTTAATTAAAAAAATATATTTTCTGACAAACATTAAAGGCATTTTTCGTTATAACGCAATAATTTTAACCCTATGGAAATCGTTATACTCGTATACCATTTTTTTATTTATTTAAAGATTTCAATAGAAATGGTATTTCATTACAAACCTATTTAATAATAAATAATGATTAGCTTCATATTATAAAAACTGGTGTTGATATCTGGCATTAAAATCTTCCGTAATTATTTTAAATGTGTTATTAAATTTTGTATTATTTATTTTTCGGGTGTTATGGTTGTGTTGCGCTACCTCCTTTTTTAGCCAAAGTTTCGGAGAGCATTAAAGGGTCCATCATCAGGCCAGATGTATAAAATAGTATATGATTATACCTCTGCCTAGAAATACTCGTCGGATATAGGATTATCCATCTGCCCTGATGATGGATACTGTAACGCTGTCCGAAACGTTAGCTAAAGAAAGAGGTAGCGCAACACGACATAATACTTCAAAAATAAATCACTATAATACTTTTGGCCGTGAAAACGTCAAATCGTACTTGTTGTTAACTGTTTTATGTTTTACAACTTTATCATCTTCTTCTTCTCGTGCCCTGTCCGTTCAACGTTGGACGTTGGCTATCATGTTATCCATGCGGACTTTGTTCAGACTACACTGTAGAGTTCCGTTCGTTGTTCCGTTTTTATCAATCTTAGCACTCCAGTTCATTGACAACTCACAGACCGCCACTGGTGCCTAACATGTTGGTCAAAAAATCCTTAATTCATGAAACAAATAATTCAATGAATAAAGAAAGCTTTAAAAAAAATTATAAATAATCGTCAAATCATTAACAATTAAAAAAAAAATTGTATTTCCGCCGGGAAATGAATTTCACTCTGAATTTAATAATAGTCGCGTGGCAATGATTTTGCGTAAACTGATCATAATTTTATATTACAAGTTTAATTCATATTAATGTTTGTGGTTGTAACGTATAAAGTTTATTCTCAAAATCATATTTGTCACAACTACACGTCATGAATCATTGGGATGTTCTAGTAACTCTACTTTTAAGTAATTTGTTTAGATAAAGCATATTTTTAAACCGCAATGCATTCGTTATACTTCTTCTATGAAAAATACAGCGTGACATAATAACTATAAAAGTATTAATCTTGTGCATAGACAGTATATATTGTGCATCCAAACTCAATTCTTAAGAGAGATTGACCAGCGGCTGAGAATAAAAGTTTAAAAATGCTTGCAACTGTACAGGGAGGTTACAATGAGAAAGATCGATTATTCCCCGTATCAATTTTTTAAATTAAAAATTTTATATAGATTTATTTCATTCAAAACTTGCTTTAATATATACCTACATTCAAGGAAACAATAAAAATGCTCAAAAAGCACGATGATAAATTATTAAATATCGTGTAATACTTGTAAGTATTTTATGATCATAAGTATTTATAATTTTTTAAGAATGTCTAGACAAAACAAGTGTGTAAATTTTTTTTTAAATATTTTAGTTTCTATGACATTAAATAAATAGAAAACGTGAGGTATTTTTGTCACAAAGACGTTCTCGGATTTATTTTTTAATGATTTTAGTTAAACTAAAATTAAAATTCTCAAAACTGTGTTGACTAGATTATGTATTGATTTATTTTTTTGTATGATTATATGATTTGAAATTTGTGTTGTTTATTAGAATATGTCGTTTGGAAATTGAACAAATCTGCCAACGACCAACGGTATAACCTTAGTATCTTAAAAATACACTTAATTTTTCAAAATTTTAAAACTGCGTGTACCAGATAAAATATCAATCGTTCAAAATCAATTTATTTTTTGTTGTAAAAGAGTCAATACGTCTAGAATTCGATTTAAAAAAGGACTAATTTCCGGTATTCTCTGGTAATACCCTCTTAAGCCCCTCAGACTAATTTGTTTGCTTTTGGGTACACCTCATATCGGTCTCATAGAAATCCTTGTGTCTCCCATTACTATGATGGTGAAAAATATGATCCAAACGATGTTAGAAAGAAGAAAAAAAACACCACGATTTATATTCAAATCTAATAGTTAACCACAAAACAATTCAACTGTACACCTTTAAAACCAAAATTTCCAACCGTAATTAGAAAAAAAAAATATTTTACATGGAACGACATAAAAGTCAGATGAATTACTTTTACATGAAACGACATAAAAGTCAGGTAACGATAACCTTTATAATTAAGTACATTTGTGTAATAAAAAATGTTTTTTTTTTCATTGTCAGTAATTCTATTTTGTTAAGTTGCAAGTAAGATGTGGGCCATTTTTTATGTTTTTTTACGCCTTTCATATGTTTGCATTAAAAAAAAACATATGTTGGCATTAAAAAAACAATTGCTTCACAGTTATGTACTCGGATAATAACCAAACTTGACTAGAAATTTCTCAGAACTTGAATTTAAACTATGAATTTTACAAATTCTGCGAAGCAATCCGTCCTAAGTCATCCACAATTATTTGAAGTGGAGATGGGAAAGAGGTAAGTTGGTAGGAAGAATCTGGCTATTCAGATCTGGTCACTTAATACGGCTAGAGCCATTTCAAGCAACTTGTTGCTATTTGACGATAGTTTTATTAACCTAGTAAAAGTCTGAATGCATACTAGTTTAATTTAATTTAATCTAAAATAGAACGAAGTTCAAAAACACAATAATGTCCTTTTTTATTATTGGAACTGAATTTTAGTACCTACCTACAGAAACTACGTTATGTACTAAAATTACAGTACAGAGAGTTCGTATTTTTTAAATATTGCGTTATTCATGAGCTGTTTTTATCAGAAATGCATTTTGAATAACGAATGTTTTTTGTTAGGGATGTTAATAATTTTATCGATATTCTGTTGACCAGGACAACTCGTAGGGATGGGTGACCTTTAAGTCGTTTGCCAATGCAAGTCAAGCTACTCTACCATCTGCCCTACGGGAATGTCGAAATAAATAAATTAATATTACACACGAAAAAGGTGTAAGCCGTATTAATGTTTGATATATGAATTAATTCAATTTATATGTTATGAATTCGATATATTAATTTATTAGTAAGTACCGTAAATTCAAAAAACCCATTAAGTATGTAAGCATAATATTTTCATAACTGAGAAGTTAATATTTTTCGCACCTCAGTGAAAAGCATGCAAATATTATGAATTCAAATTATATTAGTCGAATTCGGGGGTCAAGTGATGGGGGACTCAACTGTACCAAGGTATATATTCAGTTAGAGTTCGAATATCGTATACGTGAATAGATCAAAAATAGGAAAAGATTTATTATTAATTAATCAAAATTATAAGTTAAGTAGACTTATCATTTCTCTACTGCTTTGATCCATCACAGTCAAAGGAAAAGATATACATAAAAAGGTGAGTTTTTTTTAATCTTTAGCAATTTTTTTGGTTAGTTTATTTACCAAGGAGAAATGAACTAACCTTTTTAAAAAAATACAACTGTATTATTAAAGAAATAAATATTCTAAATTTCAGGTCAGTAAATAATAACCACTGATAGATATAAATAAATCATTTTTTGGAATTATAATATAAAATGTGATTGATATAAAATAGTAGGTAGGTACCTAGGTAAGGAAATAGGACTTCCACTAAACATTATTATTACGATTGGAAGATGTTAAAAGCTGATTTATTTATATTAATAGGTTTAGAATGGTACCTAGGTACTAGGTAGGTACCTACCTATTATTCACTCCAATAGAAATATGTAATAATTAGGTAGGTAGGTACCTACATGTACGTTTGTACTATATCCATTTTTGTTTTTTTTTAAACTGTGAATGCAGTAATATTAATAATATTTTTATCTATTATATCCAAACACAAAAAAAAATTCAGCGAAAACTCTCATTTTTAACATCACTTTTTGTTCTATCTCCATAGTAATTACAAAAAATGAGGATTAAAGTGTACGATGTCCATTGGCCAATACTATTTTTTAATATTATTTATTAAAACCTTATGTACGTTTATGTAAAGATTACTAATGTTTGATTACTCCATAAATTTTATTTATTCACAAAACAATGCTTAATTTTCTAATTTCTAATGAAGAATTTATAATATTTTATTATTATTTATTAAAATCTTATGTATGTGAACGTTAAATTATTATGGCTTGGTGTGCCATAAGTTGAAATTACTGTTTATTTGGTCTATCTCTACCCAGAGTATGTATATAGTATAAACCAACATTAAATATGGTCATGGTACAAACCAACATTAATTTTATTAACAGTATTTTGTTTAAAAAAAGGGTCCTTTTACGTTTTTGATTACACTTTTATTCAAATAAAACTAAGACTAATTATATTGTTCTTTTACTTTTAGGTAGATTAACCCAAGTATTTTATATTATTATTTATAACAATTAGCTTGAAGTAGAGGAAACAATAATTGAATTTTTTTAAACTTCAAACCTTGTTTTCTCAATACGAGTTTTTGTGGACATAGTACAAACCAAACCCCAGCAAGCGATTATATGTAAAAAAAAAAAAAAACGCAATCAACTGAAAAAGTTGTGATTTATATAAAAAAAAATGCTACTTTATTCTTTAAATATTATTGCACTCCGATTAGGTACACACAGCCTTTGAATGCGATTAAAACTGATGTGATAACTAATGTTGCACCGAACAAACATACATAAGACATAAAAAGTTCACATCACTACGATCAATATCGATATGGATTTTTTTTAAATCAAACATCATAGGTTCCCCGAGGTTCCTACCTGGATATTAAATTATCTAAATTATTTGTTTTAAATGGGTAGGTACCGAGTTAGGTAGAAAATAGGTAGGTACTATACAAATTAAATTCCAATCCACTTATTTTATGAAACGTATTTTTGAAATGTCTAGTGTTGTGTGATCAGATATACATATTATATTGCAAACTAATTACTGAACAATTTATTATTGTGACGAACTGTGTCATCCAAGAAAATCACAGTTTGGGGACTACTGTCCGATGTCCGTTAGAATTTATTATGATATATCGTGAATTGGTGGTCATTAGCTTCAAATTTAAAGAAATGAACTCGTTATATAGGTAGATACTCGTGATTGCACAGATCAGAAACGTGAAAGAAAGTCAGACAATGCAAAACACCAACCGAAAAAGTATGCCTCATCCACATGGCAAATTTCTTCCGATTTCCTTTTAGGGGATCCTCTATTCAGATTAGCCAAATAAGACTTTCACAGCATTTCCCGACAAACTAGAAAATGGCCTAACGAAAAGCGCCAATTAACAGAAGCTGGGTTGTTATTTTAAGAATTTTCCACCATTTGTTGTCAAAAAAGGCGAGCGCATGGCCTGCGGGGGGTGGGGATGGGGAGGGGGGCAAGAGAACTGTCAAACTGCGGGAACACGGCTCGGACCCGGGGGGGCTGGTGGACCGAGACAGGGCCCCTCGGGCACACACTTCACGCATCCACGCACTGCAAATCGGTCAGTAAATATGGAATAATGCCAAAACAATCGGAACGCATGACCAACAAAACACAGATGCAAACATCCGTGAATCCGCAGACGCGCGCCGTCACGCTCCCGCTCGTTCCGAGACCGGGCGCGAGAGCGAGACACCCGACCGGCTACAGTTTGACAGCTGACTTGGGTTTTAGGTTACCTTCTTCATGATTCCAGTCTTCCGCTTGGAGAACGTTGTGTAGCGCCTAAGTTTGTTGTCTATGTATTCCATTTTGATTTTCACTCTGCCTTTAGTCTTTTTCCCGTTGGACGGGGGAGATTTCTTGGGCTGGAGAGAGGTATAGCTGTCATCGCCGATGTCAGGCACGACGCACTGCTCGAGGCCCATGCCCTGCGAGCTCATGGCCCGGTCATCGTAGCACTGCTCGCTGCCGGGTCTCTTGAGCCCCCGAGGCAGGCCGCAGCCGCCCTGCAGCAGGCCCCCACGGCTCATCTGCTGCGCCAGGGCGCTGGGAGGTCTGCCCAGGGTGACGTTGGGGTTCCCGTAGATCTCCGGGGGAGACTCTCCGCTGAGGAGGCTCATGTTGTAACCCAGGTTAAACCTGGAGTCCCGCGCTCCTCCGGGACCGTCCATTATCACTTCACAGTACGCCACAGTAAATCAAATCACAAACAGAAAACACGCGAAATGTTTACGTTCCGCGAGTACTTGGAGCAAGCGCGGCGACACTGAGCACTGAGCACTGGGCACTGAGGGCGACACTGTCTCCGCGAGGTTTCGAGCGCGACTAACTTCACTTCGCTATCGGCGCAGCGGGCCGGCCGAAGACACTCTGCTCGCCCGTCTCGCCGTCTCGCTCTGTCCGCTCCCCTCCAGTCACGAAACAGAGCGAGTCGACTAGCGAAAACATCGAGTCGATTGTTATGAAAATTCACGTAACCTGACACAAGTATACTGAATTTATAATCCGCGAGAAAATAGTCCTGAAGCTTCAAACTTTATTCCTGCGTTGATTTTTAGGGAAAATTCGCAGGACGTTCGCGAGAAGTTTTTTTTCTTTCTACTCCTCGTCAAAAGTAGAAAGACTGTTGTCTTTTATTAGAGGAGTAACGTAAATATTCGTGTTTATGCGCGCTTGCAGTTAGCGGTGGTAGGCCGGCCCCAATGCCATATTTAGAATCTCCCGATGCCAAATATGGAAATCTTGCCCAAATAAGGCGCGGTAAAATCCCTCCTTCTTCGATTAGTACCGTGCTGCTATAGACTATAGATCTCTTATTGAGCGTATTTGCTAAGTATCCTCTAATTTACATTTTACCTGTGTGGCGTTATATCGGCCTACGCGTGTGTGCCCGGTACCCACCTACCACTCTACAACTAGGTACCTAGTACCTACATCACTCTTCAAACTAATTTTTGCTAACAACCTTAGCAAATAATTTACTTACCTTTTATTTTATTTAATTAAAATATAAGTATGTATGATGTGTAGTATTCATAGTAAATATATAGGGTAGATAACAGTAGTAAGTACCTATAGTAAATATATAGGGTAGATAACAGTGATAACACGCATAATATCGGTGTCATCCAGATTTTCGAAATTAAATTGTTTTGAGCTAGTGTATTATTTTTTATAAAAAATATTGTGGAAATGGAAATTCTGAAGCAATTTAAGACAACTAAGTAGGTACCTACTCATAAAGTGTTTTTTTTTCTAAATAAAGGGGTACAATGGGCATCTATTTCAGCTATACATGTTTTGATATTTACCATTTACATATAACTTATTACTTCACCAAACACGGCTATAGCCATTTCAAGCAAAGTTTAAGTTCTGAACGGCTGGTTTGAATTCTTCACACATCATCAGTTTCAATTTTGAAAATCTCAAATTAAATATTTTTTGTTAAATTCAAATGTTATATTATCTATACATATGACAAACCGGGGTTTTTTTGCATCTTACAGTAAACATTGCTCAATAATGACTATTAAGGGTGCCTAAAATAATTTTCTGGGCTTACATTGCATCAGTGTGCTTTGCGGTATATCTATGCGGTATATCGGTTTTTTCTATCTAAAATCACTGATATAAAAAAAAACTAACAATAGTCCCAACCGCCCGGAGACAGTGAACGTAAGACATCCCAGATCCCAGATTAGGGTTAGGTATGTTGAAAGGATAATGGAATTAAGACAGGAGAGAAGATGAAGGAGGAAACGGTTGGATATACAAATCTGAAAATGGGCGAAAATCAAACATGGTTGAAGCCATTTCAAGCAACCCTTCGATTCTGAATGGTGGGTTTTCGCCACATTTTACACTGAATTGTAAGTACCTACCTACCCTACATATACATTGCTTTTTTTTAAATAGACCCCTCCCCCCTCTGGTGAGATTAAGTGACATCTAGTGGGACCCCCCCCCCCCCAACCCCCTTCACGTGATATTTTTTCTTACTTTCAAAATAAATGTTTTTCATAATATCCATATTTTCAGCGGGCAAAAAATGGGACACTTTAAAAGAAATACCTTCATATATACTCTTTTAAAGTTGACGTGAGATTTTTATTGACCCCCCTCGGTATAATGAGATTTAGTGAGATTTTACTGGACCCCCCCTATTTTTTCATGTAATTAATGTATGCCCCCCCCCCCTAAGGCGTTCACTGACAAAATGAAGTTTATGCATTTCCTTTCTATTTTTTCTAACTCTGTCTATCTAAAACATAGATATTATTTAGATAATAATATATTATGGAAATTGACACTTAGTTGAAGTAGGTAAGGTACATATCTACATTTAATTTATTTATTTCCCATAACTCCCGCACGTTTCTCACCACAGTGAATAATAATATCTGATGCTTTCTATGAATAATAAAATACGTTTTTTTAGTTTGTTTTCTGCTAACGGATTCATTCACTTATCACGCGTTGTCGGTGAAAAGAGTACCTTCCTATCCTTGTATGAAGTGTCAAATTTATTCCGGAAATCGCAAGCGGAAGCTCGTGCGACTGACTCCTTGAGTAGGTACCTACCTGAAAACGTAAAAGGTACCTAGATTGCTTGATAATAGGTACCTACACCTAAAAAAATAACTTGTAGGTACCTACTATCAAGCGATCTCTACCACGTAAAAAAAATACGAAATATTAAAACTGCTAATCTGTTCTTCCGCCTAGGCCCGAGAGGCCCCGGTCTTGGGGTTGGGAGCCCAGGCCAGCAGGGACCGATTTTTATTTTATTTTTTAATATTACTCCACACAGAAGGCCCTGTTGGGAAATAAGTTCCTTAAGAAATAATGTATTATTTTTTAAGATGAAAATGGTACACATTGAGGCCACAGGACTCAGAGGGGGCCTGGGTATGTGCCAAAATGATAAACATTGAGGGCGCAGGACTCATTTCACAATTTGTGTACGCCGAAAATGTTGCTTGTGCAATGATGGATTAGCTAGCGTTGGTTGGATCTCGCGACGACTCAGTTAGCCCGGTTAAACTGGTAGGTTTTAAAGGTTTCCATTTTAAACAATGCAAAAATATTTCTGTTTAAGAAAATAGTAAAGGATTTTCATCTAAATATTGTTGGAATACTGACAACAAAAAAAAAAAATTGAAAGCATTTTTTGGTATAGGTACGTAGGAAATTACGTAAACCAACAAATTATTCTTACATATTCCCGCCAATAAACATTGGAACCCTGTTAATTTGTTCGTAAGAACTGAAGTCCCGTTTTCACGAATAAAATGATAGTATTTTGGAATAACATTTTTCTCCGTGTGGGCTTCGACCTAAAAAATTTATCGCCTGCTGGGCTTTTTTTCTGTGTTTGTAAATTTTATGATTCATATTCCACTCCCTTCGTCCACACCACACACCTAACTCAGTTGGAAATAACATAGAAAAAAATCACCTATGGTGCTTTTCCGTGTCTTTGTAAAATGTGTAACCAATTTTCCACACCCAATCATCTTCAATTCACCACTCTGGGACTGAAATCAATCTATCAATCTTCTATACCTATCTACATATTTGTTTTCTTTTTAGCCTATCTTCAGTTTTTTTTTCCATTTTTGATGAAATTTTGCAAAACTTGACCCTCTTTATGTTTTAAAATCTATGTACACTTTGCATTGAACTCCCTTTTAAATTAGTATTCTTATTTAAAAAATAAATTTCTTTTAATTGCGTAATGTTGTCTTTCAAGAAATTAGTTTCATTACACTCATTACATAATTTATTGTCTACGCTAAATTTATAAAAACTTCCCTATCTCAAGCATCTCTTGAAGCAGATTGAAGTCTGGGAAACGCTGGAAAGCTGAGTATATATACTTTATTTTTATTTTTAAATCATTCAAAACATTTACTCGGAAATTTTCCTGAAATTAAATACAGTCATTTGGTCATGCGTTATAAAATTTCAGTTGGTAGAAGGGAAATCTTTATTGAGCAGAACACGTGTCTCCTGCTTTGTATGAGACAACTTTATTTCCGTCCCGCCCCTTCGCCTTATACGAATTTCAAAATAACTCTTTTGAACTCTGAATGCTTCAGAAAAACCTACCTATTTCGAAGCACATGTTAGATAGGTACTTACTCCCGAAAACTTAAAATATAACAACGCTTGACACGTGTAAGTAAGAACCTGAGCTTATAAATACCGATAACTATAACATACCTTCACGTCTTTATCAGGTTGGTAGGTACCTACCTATCCAACATTTTGTTTTTTTCCTGACAGGTATAAAGAAAAATTGTGACAGGCAAATCCCAACAAACGGGAAATTTGTTACCATATGAAAATCAATTTATAAAGTAGGTTCCTACTAAAGCTTTTTCTTACCTACCACCTTGCAATTGTTATTATTTTTTAATAATTATTTTTCAAATGTAATCAAACATGATTTTAGTGGACGCTATAAAAGAGCTGTCAAGCGTATCTACCTACACATAAATTATTGGATACCTTTATTAGCAGAGAACGTGCAGGTCGTACTTAGGAGGTTTCTCACAATCCTCCTAATAGCTTATCCATACTATAACGAAGATTATTAAAAATAAAATACTCGCAATACTTAGAAAACTCGGCTAATTTATCCAATATCAATATATAGCCGTTTTCATAAGTTAAATAATAAAAAAAGTTCAAACAAAATTGTTTTGATGTAGAATCAACGTTCGTAAAGTATCTGTAAGAAATATGGAACATTGTGCTTTTTAAATTTACATTCATTTTTCTATGAGCCATCATGGTTTTTGCTATTTAAAACTTTAAAAAGAGTGCCATACATTTTTTTCTACTGTTATAATTATAATCTCTGTCAGGCAATAAAAAAGTAAACTAAGCGCCTCCGCCCACTGAGGCAACTGAAAACTCTCAACTGCCAACTGTCTTTGTATGACAATGTGATGGCCCGCACACTTCACAATCACACAAAACCCCGTTGTCAATGGTAACGCAAGCGTTGACTCGCGATTGTCACTGCTGATTGCCCTGGGCGGAAATTGCTAGTTGCAAGCTGTCAGCTGATTGTTCTTCGTCTTTGGTTAAACAAGCTTTTTGACCAATCAAGACAGAGAAAACAGCCGATTTTAGTTGGTTTTCAGTTGCCTCGTCAGCGGAGCGCCTAAAAGTGGCTTCTATACAAATTTAAACAGAAACAAATATTCCATTTAGAACGCGCTCTGTTTCCTTTACACGATCTCGATTCCATATGAATTTCGAAAATTATGGCGAAACATAGTTTTGCATTGGCCATTAGAAACATGTCAACAAGGCATTCCTTGAGTTCTTCTTTATTATATGGGCTTTATCTATTTCTAAAGAAAAACCATCTTGGAAAGGGTGTTTTTTCATGATTTTGGTGAATAATGTGGACAACAGACAACATTTATGTGAATATTTGAGGAAATCTACTAAAAACGAAGAAATTTCCCACAAAAAGCTCACAGCGCTGCCATCTAGCGGTGATAACTCGAGGTAGTCCAATCCCAGTATAAAAAGTTTTACTTGTCGCGCACGTTTTCCTGGACCGCGCCGTCTACCGCCAACTCGGGCTACCTTTGTTGATTTGATCGGTAGGTATCACACTCTAGTATTACATTACAATGGTGATTATTGATTTTTCCCTAGTAGGTACGGTTCGTGTGGAAAGCTACGAATTTAACGAACGTATAAAATTATTAAATTAGGTACACAAATTTGCTTGGAATTTGGTATAATTGTCCCAATATGATTTATTAAAGGTACCGTAAAAATACCTACCTACTTACGAAATACATTTTATTTTAACATTAACCACACACAAGGTTATCCAATAAAGGGAAAGAATTTCCTTCAGGGCCTATGTTATCTTTCAGTATGCTGTGTGGAGTTTATTAGTAGATATCTAGATAGGTAGGGAAGAATCTAGGGGTCGTGTGGCCAGGAGTGACAGACGTATGAATCCATTCCTCCCGCTGCGATGAAGACGATGGTCGGGAGAAGTCAAAGGGCTTCCCAAACCGACCTCTTCCGATCCAATCCACCACGCAGCTGGTGGGCAGGCGCATCCGCCGCCAAGACCTGAATACACCTCACCCAATTAACCCGGGCACCCCTGCTAAGCCACCAAACATAGCGAAATACATGGGGTGACCTGTGGCAGAGATGTTGGTTAGCCAATAAATGGTTCCCGGGGCGGCGGTACCCATTCCCGCCTTCCAAAAGTGTATAGGTACATACGTAGAAGCAGGCATATGACATTTTAATCTCAAAAATATAGAACAAACAATATTTACGGTGTCATTTCTTGTTTTTTAATTAACAGTTAATTAATTAGTAATATATTATTATAACTCTTCATTGTAATAATTCTGGGTAGGTACCAACTAAACAGTTTTATTTTTTTTACTAGCTGATACCAGGCGTGCATCGCAATACCACTTAAATAAAGAAATTGTTTCTCCCTGCGTGTCCTCTCCCATTCGGCCCCGTTCCCCTTCCGCCACCTACTCTCCACCCTCGTCCCTTTTCATTCTGCGTTCCCCCTCGCCCGCTGTCCCCCTTCGCGCGAACCTCAGTCCCCATGAATTCCCCTTCCACCTTCTCCGCCTACCCCCTCCCTCGTCCTCTCCCCACCGAATCAAACCTCCTTCATTCCCCTCCATCCCTCTCAGATTCCCCTCCCCTTCCCCCTCCCGCCTTTTTCTGACTAACCTCCCTCCTCATGAATTCTTCTTCCATCTTCTCCGCCTTCCCCCTTTCCTCGTCCCCCTCCCACGACATCCCCCCTTCATTCCCCTTCGCCCCTCAGATTCCCATCCCCTCCCACCTTTTTTCCCTGCCGCTAAACTCCATCAAATACACTCATTTTTCAAACAACTCGCGTTTGCCCTATTGCAATTTTTTTTGCAAATTTCATATTGCAATTTTTCATTCCTATTGCAATTTTTTTTGCAAATTTCATAACTCCAAAACCCACCAATATAGAAATATTGGTACATAAAAACCTTCTCAGGCATGTCCACAACAACTCGCAATATTTATCAATTTTTATCGCAATTTTAACAATTTTTATCGCAATCGTATAAATAGTATAGGAAATATCTCAAAATATATTAAACGCACGAACGGTCAAACGTAATACGAAGTTAAAACAGTCGTTAAGTTTTCTGAAATTATCCAATTTTCTGCTCATATTTCTTAATTTTTCTTTCCGTGAGAACCTTCTACAAAGTATTATAAAACTTTAAAAAAAAGATTAATGAAATAGGTAAAGTCGTTCTGAAGTTATGGCGTGACCAAGGGAAAAGGCGATTCATTTTTATATATATAGAGAGATTAATCGGTGACCTGTCTACTCAGTGAAAACTTTTTAAGTCTATAAATATTGAGTACAAACTTTTCCTCACATGATAATTCATCATGTCTCGAAGCGTCTAAAACTGATAATAGGGGTTTTTAACCTTAGGTTAGGTTAGGTGAGGTTAGGTGAGGGGGTGGGGGGAGGCGGGGAAATGGAAGGGTAGGTTAATGTGAGTTATGTTGTGATGAATTACCATGTGAGGAAGTATCGTTTATGATTAAGTTTATTATGGGAACTCGGATGTTGAAATCCAGTATTACGATCAGACATGGAACCAGATTAATCATATTCCCTTTTTTGTTCTTCTCATACTTCTCAATGTTGCCATCTCAGATAAATAAGAACTAATTCAATCAAATTGACAAATAGAATGCCAACAGAAGGCAAAATTAGGTAGGTATATAGTTACCCACTTATAATGGCGAACAGCGAGCACTGAGAGCAGTACCTAACCTTCATCCACAAGTCACAAGTAGTAGTAGTATTATAGCCTATCGGGTCTCATGTCCTTTGAAGGAAACTAGTCACGTCATGCATCGCCCATCCTTCTTCCCTTCAACAATCTCCCTCGGACCAGTCAATCTCTCCATCAGGCCTCGAACATTTCAGCAAACGAATTGAACTATATCTCCCCGGAAACATCAAATCGGTAGCATTGTTCAATAGATCGCATGCTGCAGAAAAGCGTTTGAAGATTGAATGTGCACGAGTGAGTAAAATGCTGTTCTTGCTAGTGTAAACTATGAAGATGTCGACAATACAGTGATTTGTTTTTTTCAAAGACGGTTCTTACCCAATTTTCATATAACATAAGAAAAATTCACGTCGCATCAATTCTTCAAAAAAAATTGTTTTATTTGTATCTATGTATGTACGAAAATTGTGTTAATTATTTGTTTTTTCTTGTATCCATTAGTAAATGTTTACATTTGATATGATAGATCGCTCAGCGATTTTGATCATAAGTACCTACGTATTCATAAATTTGGCGTAACAATTTTTACATCGACTTTTCAATTCAATTTAACACAATTAGGTGGCACTAGGTAACCACCCTTTATTTCTTTCTATAAAGTAATATGGGGTAAAACGGGATAATGTTTGCCCGCTTAAGAGGGTATTACCAGAGAATACCGGAATCTAGTCCCTTTTAAATCAAATTCTAGGCGTATTGACTCTTTTTTACAAAAAAAAAATATATATTTAAAAGATTGTTATTTTATCTGGCAAACGCATTTATTAAATTTTGAAAAACTAAGTTTATTTTTAATATACTAAGGTTATACCATTGGTCGTTGGCAGATTTGTTCAATTTTCAAACGAAATATTGTATTATACAACATAAATTTCAAATCATATAATCATACAACAAAATAAATCAATACATAATCTAGTAAAGACATTTTTCAGAATTTTAATTGTAGTTAAATTAAAATCATTAAAAAATAAATTCGAGAAGGTGTTTTGTGACGAAAATACCTAAGATTTGTCTATTTATTTGAGGTCTTACAAACTAAAATATTTCAGATTTTTTTTACACACTAATTTTGTTTAGACATTATTGAAAAATCATAAATACTTATGATCAAGAAATACTTACAAGAAGTACACGATATTTAATAATTTATCATCCTGCGTTTTTAGCATTTTTATTGCATACTTGATTGTAGGTAGGTATATATTAATAGCAATTTTAGAATGATATAAATCGATATTAAATTTTTTATTTTAAAAAAATGTTCGGGGAATAATCGATCTATCTCATCGGAACCTTCCTGTACAGTTGCAAGCATTTTAAAACTTTTTTTCTCAGCCGCTGGTCAAATGTCAAAAGAATTCATATTCTACGCTGTCGTATATGGCGCGAGTACAGAATTTTTGCTTATAAACCATTTTTACAAGTTATGCTTTGAAATATTAAGAAAAATTTATGGTTCGCGAAAGTATACAAGCAATATGAATATTAACAAAAAGTTTTTTTAATTAAAAAACTTTAATCTTTCAAGAAAGGCTTACAAATAAACTATATTTCATCGGTGATTCAATCCAATATTGCCGGAAAGCACAATCAAAGTGAGAGTGGGCAAAAGTTACGGGCAATCATAGTTTAGTAGTTTAGCCTGTGTAAAACCCATGGAAACGTTTCCTTACATTTCATTCCCGGAGGGATTACTGTTTAGATTTGGATCAATTTATTTTCAAAGTATATTTTTTTTGGGGCGCGACTTTCAGATTGGAACTTTGTGAGGAAATGTTTAGAAATCTTTGTATCTGGGATGTTAACCTCCAAGCCTGCATTGTTGTGATTATTGATTTTATTTAATTAGTTGTACGATAAATACTTTCAATAAACCAAAGGATGCTGTCAGACATAAAAGTATTGTTATGAAAATTACGATGGGTTAAAAATGATTTTAGTGGGTATAAAGGAAGTGTAATAAATAATTTCCGAATTGGCCGGATTAGTTGATATGCGTCAGAGCGGGTAGTTGTCCAGATCCAGTCGCCCAGTTAAACCGAGACGTTACAAGTATCCGGGGAACAAAGGAGCAGAAGAGATATGGCCGTAGCCGACAACACCTACACCAACTTCTGCCCTGATACAATGCTGATACGGAATTTAAACAGACAGCCAGTGCGCGCGCATGTAAATAAAATAAAACTCAGATTGTGTAACTCTTTCGCAGATAACGCGGACAATAATGTCGGATTGTCCCTCCTCCGCCATGCACCACATGCACCCCTGGCACAAAGAGTACAATAACAGGCCGCGACGTCTGTTGGAATAAAACATGCTCGGACCACGGACCCCTTTACAAGCGTGTAATTAGTCCATTATTTACCACGCCGTGTCACCTTATTTATGTGTTGAGCAAAGCTGTTTCTCGCACAAAACAAAATAGATCCTTTTTTAAGATGATAGACTTCGCTTTTCGGCCCATACAAAAAGGACGCCCGGGAAAAAACACTTTTCTACATCGAAAATTGCACAAAATGAATATATTTTTTTATACTGCCTTCTAGAGGGTGAAAACTATGTCGGTATGTTTTCGAATTTTCGATGCGTTTCGTATTAACGTAAACATTCACTGTCAAACATGTACGATTTATCAAAAAATATTATTTAAGGAAAAAGTGCTGCTAACTCAACTCTCATAGAGAATTTTAAAATTATAAAAAGCTACCGACGTAGCTTCTTCTTTCTAAAAAATATTTTTTTTTTTTTAATTTCAATTTCGTGAAAGTTTTGGTGTAGAAAAGTGTATTCTCCATAAACCCCTTTTCGAGCGATTTCTGTATGTTAATTTGAGCGTTGTCTCATTCGCACATTTCGCATTCGCGTGTATTGTAAGTGTGCGTGAGCTTATTGTGAGCGGGACGGAATGACAGACGCGGGTGTTCCGCGTGTCGTTCAAAGTCTACCCTCTTAAGAATCTTCGTGTAAGGACTGTGTGCCCTAATCGTTACGCATTTCGCTCGATTCGCCTAATGTCGCAATTAGGGCTTGAATTTGTACAACTGCAGTCTGCAGTTAGATTAAAATCGACTTTCTTGTTACAGAGTGGATTTTTTTTATTATCTTGCATTAGGTAGGTAGATACCTGCAGAAACAAATAATTTGCGAGAGATTTAATTTAGTTCAAAATTGATAGCAATATTTCGATTAATAAAATTAGGGGGTTTCTCACCATCCTCCCAATAGCTTACCTACACTAATAATAACGAATATTTTCGATTTATTTATCGGTACTCGAACCTATGAATAGTGGCTATATATTGGATGAGTTGACCGAGTTTTCTAACCACTGCGAGTATTTTATTTTAATTTTCAATAATATTCGTTGTAGTATGAATAAGATATTGGGAGAATGGTGAGAAAACCCCTTAGGGGGTTCTCCCAATAGCTTATCTACACTAATAACTAATAACGAATATTTTCGATTTACGGTTTATTTATTTATTAAGTTGGTGTTTATAATTCGTTACTCGAACCTATGAATAGTGGCTATATATTGGATAAGTTGGCCGAGTTTTCTAACTAACCACTGCGAATGTTTTTGTTTTTCAAATTGAATACCGCACCAAAGTCCCAGTGTCTGGTGCCAGTGGCATCCCCAATTGGGGTATGTTGTGATGCTGAAAGTAATGGGTAGGGGAAGTAGATGGGGAAGAGGAAGGTGGGGAAGTAGTTCGTGAACAAATATTTAAATTTTTTAATATCATCTTCTAAAGCCTCCGTGGTGGAGAGGCAAGACTCTCGACTAGCGATGGTCGCGTGTTCAAATCCCGGCGTGCGTAATCATTAAAAGTAATATAAGGTATATTTGCGGCACGTTCCAGCGTGGAAGATACTCTCAGTATCGCCCTGGTTTAAGACTACCTCCATTTAGAATTAAACGTTGCTAGAAATGGCTTTAGCCGTATTTTTCCAGACCAGATCAGATCTGGCTAGATCTGTCCCATCTCCTTCCCCTCCTCACTTATCTTCAGCCTCAAAACATACCCCAACGGGACGCTTTAGTCCCACTGGCACTAGCCGGAGCAGTTGGGTAGGGTATATGAGCAGTCCAAAAAAATTGTGACCTTACTCGTAGTTGACATTTGAACATTATGTGAACGAGTAGTTTCGTTTCTAGTTACCATATGACAGGAATTTTCGCTGTCTGTCAGGGAAACGGGGATAATTGGAAAATGTCATGAATTTTCCCCCCAGGGTGGATTTATGAATCCGTTAAGTTTATAGGATTTTTTTGCTTTATCAGGATTTTGTTAGGAAAACTCATTTTCGGATCAGGTAACCCTAACCCTGATGATTGATACTGTAACGCTATCCGTTGGCTAAAGAAGGAGGTAGAGCAACACGGCATAATACCCCAAAAATAAATCACGATAATACTTTTTGGCCGTGAAAATCTAAACCATTGTGAATAATGATTTATTAAATATTCCACTAACATTTTTCATTTCAACAATTACTTACTACAAGAAACAACTATTACGTGCACACAATAGGTAATTAGGTTCTTAGTTTGGGTACACTAAGTAATTCATGCGTAATTAGATTGAAACAAAACTTCGCAAATGTCAAATTCATACAAAAAAATGGCAGTAAAGTTTTCTACGATAACAGTTTCAACGATGGTCTCTCCAAGACCTGTGTTTACTCCTCTCTCCCCAAGATGTCATAGGCCATGAGGAAAATTATTTTCCTCCATGCTTCCTGTGTGGATTTAATTTATAAAATCATTATTTTATTTGCGTAATTTTTTTTGTGTCAATTTCTGGTGGTGATAAACAATTGGACTAAATTACTTAATTGAGTTCACGATGCTTGCGATACTTACATGTGTTGTATTTATTACTATCGAGTACCCGGAATGCGTTGAATGCCATTCAAAGAATATTTAAGTTCGTTAGGATCAATGTTTTTGTTTTTATCTCTGGTGTGTAAACAAATAAATCAGAATGTTTTCCGACCTGTGAGTAGGCCACATACATCTGTCAGTGTGAGAAGTATCAATTTTATAAAATTTACCGCCTGCTATCCCCTACCGCTACTATGTCTCCTTTTCCTTAATTCTCCTTCTCCCTCGTCCCCCACCCCTAGTCGAAATGTCCTTCGTCCCCCGTACCGTTGTAGTATGAATAAGCTATTGGGAGGATGGTGAGAAACCCCCTTGGAATAATTACCTGGTATTATCAATCTATCGAATACATATTTCTAAATGTTGATTGAGCCCTCACTAACATGTTTATCTACGCATATGTTTTTTACAGATAGCGCCCATTTAATTGTTTATATACGCAATATGAATATGAATAAAGTGTTTTGTCCGTGTACAAACTCAATTCTTTCGAGAAATGCATACAAATACAATTTTGGATTGAATCACCGAAACAATATTGTATTTGCATACCTACCTATCTTGGAAGAATCGAGTTAGTATACCCACAAAACTATTTTCATATTGTAGATGTAAGGGCGAAAACAAATAATTCATCTCAGGGATAACATTAAAATACTTGATTATCGGCCTTCAAAGATGGCGGTAATTTAATAATTTTAGGAACAAATCCTTTTTTGAAAGTTATGCGTTTGTTTGCGCGTCCGTATAAAAACTCAATTCTTCCAAGAAAGGCACGCAAATATACAAGGGGGTTTCTCACCATCCTCCCAATAGCTTATCTACCCTAATAACGAATATTATTAAAAATACAAATAAAATACTCTCAGTGGTTAGAAAACTCGGTCAACTCATCCAATATATAGCCACTATTCATGGGTTCGAGTACCGAATTATAAACCCCAACTTAATAAATAAATAAACCGTAAATCGTTAATCGAAAATTTTCGTTATTAGTGTAGATAAGCTATTGGGAGGATGGTGAGAAACCCCCTAAATCACTGATACAATATACTGTTTGTATGCCTTTCCTGAAAGAATTGAGTTTTTGTACAAACTAAACTATATTCATTTTACGTATTTATGAGGGCAAACAAACAATTATTCAGATACGTTTTTAGATTTTCACGGTCAAAAGCATTTTCGTTGTTTGTTTTTGGGGTGTTATGCCGTGTTGCGCTGCCTTCTTCTTTAGCCGACGTTTCGGACAGCGTTGAACATCGTCGGAACTGCCCCGATGATGGACACTGCAACGCTGTCCGAAACGTCGGCTAAAGAAGGAGGTAGCGCAACATGGCATAACACCCCAAAAACAAACAACAATTTTTATTATTTTTTTTTTAATAAGAAAAACTCTATTTTTAACTTTTGAAGGTTATTCCCATCAATGTAATATATCATTGAAGAAGAAGATAACAATAATAGATAGTGATCAATAATAATAGATAAGATAATGATCCCAGTTGCGACCATTATCTTTTATTATTTTTCTGTGTCTTGTTCTATTTCATATTTAAAAAAATGGATTATTATTGTTATCTTCTTCTTCAATGATATAAACAATTATTCATCTAAGGGGGTTTCTCACCATCCTCCCAATAGCTTATCTACACTAATAACGAATATTATTAAAAATAAAAATAAAATACTCACAGCGGTTAAAAAACTCGGCCAACTTATCCAATATATAGCCACTATTCATAGGTTCGAGTACCGAATTATAAACTCCAACTTAATAAATAAATAAACCGTAAATCGTAAATATTCGTTATTCGTGCAGATAAGCTATTGGGAGGATGGTGAGAAAGCCCCTAAATATTTTACAACATAATAAACTTGCAAAAGGGGTTTTTCATAAAATAATTAAAGAAATTATCGCCATCCTGTAAACAATCAGATTATGAATTATAAAAAAATTCTAATCTTTCAAGAAAGGCTTACTTAGGAAAAAATTACAATATTGGATTGAATCACCGATGAAATATTGTATTTTTTAAACTTTCTTGAAACATTTGAGTTTTTTCATCGACAAAACTATTTGTTAATATTCATATTGCTCGTTTACTTGCGCGAACAATAATTTTTTCTTAATATTTCAAAGCTTAACTTGTTTTTTTCCTAAAATAATTAAATTAGCGCCATCTTTAAAAGAACAGATTATTAAGTGAACAGATTATTAAGTGAACAGATTATTAAGTGAACAGATTATTAAGTGAACAGATTATTAAGTGAACAGATTATTAAGTGAACAGATTATTAAGTGAACAGATTAAACAGATCTACAGGTATCGGTATAATATATAGGCAGCACACAGAGGACAGGGGCAAAGGTTCGTAAAATATATTATTTTTTGGAAAATCTAATTTAATTTCGTCGCACTTATGTTTGTTTGTACACACAAGTCAAATTAAATCGATAAAATGTTGATTTTTTAACAGTAACAGTGTCAATTTAAATAAAATCAATGTATAAATTTACTCCATAATTTGACAAGATGACCTAGAACACCATTAAAGGGTGAGAGCCAGAAACATTTGAAAAAAAAGTGGTATATATCACTGAGTGGTAGAAAAAGTTGGAGATGCCCGAGGAAGACTTAAGGTGAATGTCAAAAGAATTTATATTCTACGCTCTCGTAGATGAGGCGCATATAGTATTTTTTTACTTATAAACACTTTTTACAAGTTGTGTTTTGAAATATTAAGAAAATTTTATTGTTCGCGTTAAGTACACAAACAATATGAATATTAACAAATAGTTTCGTCAATTAAAAAGCTCTAATCTTTCAAGAAAGGCCAGCAAATACAATATTGGATTGAATCACCGATGAAATATTGAATTTTTTAGCCTTTCTTGAAAGATTTGAGTTTTTAATTGACAAAACTATTTGTTAATTTTCATATTGCTTGTGCACTTCCGCGAACAATAATTTTTTCTTAATATTTCAAAGCATAACTTGTAAAAAGCGTTTATAAGTAAAAAAATTCTATACACGCGCCATCTAAAGCGTAGAATATAAATTCTTTTGTCATTCACCTTAACGCATCATCTCTGCACAGAAATGATATATGGAGTCAAATTAAAGTCGCTATAATGTAGTTCTTTCAGTAACATTAATTTGGTATACAGTAGTAAATGGTAGAAAAAGTTGGGGACGCCCGAGGAAGACATGGTGCATCACGAGAAACAAATACACATGTAAGGTAAAATTAGGCATATGTGATGAACGAAGAAAGGGTTGTGAAAATTACATTTCTTTATTTTATATTAATGAAATATCAACAGATTATCATATTACATACTTACTTTCTGGATATAAATTTAGATACTCTTCACAGGAACACTGAAGAGCTAAATATACACTCACTGGAAGAAAATGTTTCCATACCAGTAAGGAACTACTGGTATGGAAACTATTGTCTAAAATACTTGCCTTTGGCTTAGTAAAAGAAGAAAACTGTTTACATGAATATATAATCAAAATAAGATCAGTAGACCATCGATTATGAATTATGAGACATGGTCCCAAATTGAAGCAACCAAATTAGCAGCTTTTAAATGGAAAAAATTAAATGTTACTTCAACAAATCTTCGGACCATCCCAATAAAACGGATGTCCCTCAGGGCCCATGTCATCTTTGGAGATGATGTGTGAGGGGCTAACACATCCCCCAAACGAGATTTTTGTTCAATACCTACCTTGTTTTCACATCACATAATTTTAGGTAATCTTAGAAAAACTATTCGGTTACTGATTTGCATTTAAAAAAAAATTATTTCGTTACTTACATTATAATATTGTAGAAAGCAATCACTTTGTATTTTGACATCTTAATATATAAAACAAAGTCGGGTTAGTTACACCATTTATAACTCAAGAACGGCTGAATCGATTTTTATGGTCTTTGATTTGTTAAATTTGTCTCCGTCCCGATTAACAGAATAACTATTAGAACATCGGAAAAAATCACGGGAAATATAATTATGAAGAAAACAATTTTTTTCATATATTTTGTATGGAACGGCTTTTCAAATAATGTACATTGGTCGATATTATTTGAATCAATTCGAACAGCTAAAAAATTAAACACAACATTTATTGATTTTGAGGCGGTACGAAGTTTGTCGGGTCAGCTAGTATTTAATAAAAGTGTTTTATTTTTATTTATATTAAATAACTAGCTGACCCGACAAACTTCGTACCGCCTCAGAATCAATAAATGTTGTGTTTAATTTATTAGCTGAAATAAATTATGTTTTTATTACGTTAAAATAAATAGGTACCTACTCTAAGTTAAAAAAATGAAATTGAGCTGTTGACTAAGCACGAAATGTTCGGTACACTACACCATTAACAGTTCGAATTGATTCAAATTATGTCGACCAACGCACATTATTTGAAAAGCCGTTCCATACAAACTATATGAAAAAATAGATTTTCTTCATAATAATTTTTCCTGTGATTTTTTCCGATGTTTTAATAGTTATTCTGTTAATCGGGATGGAGACAAATCCAACAAATCAAAGATCATAAAAATCGGTTTAGCCGTTCTTGAGTTATAAATGGTGTAACTAACCCGGCTTTGTTTTAAATATTAAGATATTTATCCGATTACAACAAAATTACTCTCTCCCTCCCTCTTATAGATCCCATTACTTTTTCATTGCCACAAACAAGCCGCAAATGCAGACCAAAAGAGTAATTTTTCTACAATCATTGACCAACAAAGTCTAGACAGGGCGGAAACCAAAATTGGTTCCAAATATTGGGTTACGAAAAGACTCAACAAAAAGAAAGTGCCCTAACAAAAAGAAAGTGCCCTATTTCGTAGTAAAAAGATTGACATTGATTTTATCTTTTGTTGGTCTGCAAAGACTAAATTTGTCTCCCGAGATATTATGCTTTCGAAGCGAGGCGACGGAGACAGATAGGTAATTTGGTGATGAAATTACCCATTGGTGGGCCGAATTCGTAAGATTATATCTAGAGTTGGTATACCAATGGCTACAATATATATATTTGAGATTTACCGTTTTGCATTACTTGATTGACTGCTGGGCGAAGGTGGGTGATGTCCAGATAAAAAAACGGTAAGTATAAAAAAAGTTGTTGCTAATGTCTGAGTATACTGGTAAGGGCAAAAGGAATATCAAGAATCGCTAAAAGAGGATCGCTCGGCAATATTTTGGAGACCCTAATGAGTAGTGATTTTTACTTTCACTGGGCACATAAGCTTGTTTTCACGACAATTTAACGTAGGTAGACATAGGAATGACGTATGCCCCGTACCTGAGTTTTTAATGACCATTATAAGATTCTGTAAGGCCCAAAGACTGCAGTAGACTGACCATGTAGAAATAATTCCAAATGACAGGACAAGGAGTTTGGTTAGTTGAAGCGACCCAGAGGGAAATCGTGGAAAATGGGGGAGGGTCACTCTTTAATTATTTTAAATGAATAAATTGTGAAAAAACACTAACTATTTAAATAAAATTGACTTATGCATGACGGGATTTTAACCTTTGACCTCCTGTTTGTAGTCAAGAATCGTAACCTCAACCGCGCAGGTCACAAAAAAAAATTAAACACACTGGACATAAAATGCAAGCATACCAGTTTGCACACAACTCAGTAAGTCTATGTTTATTTCATCAGATTTTACTTTGGTAAGTTGGCTTCATAAAATAACAAGGATAAATCTAAATACTTTCTTTAATTTCTTATAACAAACTTACATAGGAATATAGCAATTCTTGTACATATAAAATTATGATATAAACCAGAACTGACTTTTTAAATAATAATTTTTATGCTAGTATCCTTTGTGCCCCCTGAACCGCATTCGATTATCCAACTGAAAATAAAAATCAGAATTAATAATAATAATCGGGTAATTTGCGTAGGGTCATTTTTGTGAAAAACCAACACATGAGGACAATTAGCATTTGTTACTTCATAACATTTTCCACTTTCAATTTTTTATCAAGGACACTTCCTTGAGGAACTCTGAATTGGATTGTAGAGGGTTACTTATATCTATAGTATATACACGTCCGTGGTCGAGTGGTAAGACACTTGACTCCCATTTGGAAGGTCGCGGGTTCGAACCCGTCGTGCGCAAATAAATTTTATTTGATTAATTTGTGTTATTTAACAATTAATTAATAAAAATAATATATGTTATATTTGCGGCACGTTCCAGAGTGGAAGATACTCTCAGTATCGCCCTAGTGTAAGACCACCATTCAGAATTGAAACGTTGCTTAATAATGGCTTTAGCCGTGTTTAGTGACTAGATCCGAATAGCCAGGTACTTTCCCACCTTCCTCTTCCCCATCTCCTTCCCTTCCCCACTTACCTTCAGCCTCACAACATACTCCAATTGCGGATGCCATAGTCTCACTGGCTCCAGAAGGGAGCAGTTGGAACTCTTGTAAGGTTTCTCTATAAAAAATAAAAAATTTCCGGCGTAGTCTAGTGGTAAGGCTTTGGACTTCCAATCCGAAGGACGCGGCTTCGAACCGCGAGCGCAAATAAATTTTATTTGATTAATTTGTGTTATTTCACAATTAATTAATTAAAAACAATATATAGTGCATTTGTGGCACGTTCCAGAGTGGAAGATACTCTCAGTATCACTCTGGTGCAAGACCACCATTCAGAATTGAAACGTTGCTTGAAACGGCTTTAGCCGTGTTTGGTGACCAGATCTGGATAGCCAGGCACTTCCCCACCTCCCTCTTCCTTCATAAAAATCCTCCTATCTAAATTTGGGCAGACATCGCTCGAGTGGTTTTAAGTTCTGGATAAAAATAGAAAAAAAGAGATTACTTCTTGGAATAATAGATACTTTGTTATTATCTGCGTTTATTATACACTTCGCGGATTACAATGTAGATATCGTTGATCGACCTAACTAGAAGCTGGCTAAATGGAATCTAAACGAGTGTCTCAGTCAACGCTCTCTCAGGGCACTTTGACCCTCTCTTCGTTCCCACAGGTACTAACCTACCTGCCATCTAGCGGAATCTAAGGACAGCTCTTAGCACTGCCATCTATGTCTATAAGCCGGAAGCTTTTAGATACACTACAGCCATCATGAAGCCAAAGGTCATCCGACATCCAAGATGTTAGGAAAAAAAAGGTTAGGTAATAATATTATTGAAAACTTACAATAGACCTTTTGCATTCAAAGAAGGTGTTCCTCAAACTTTGGCAATGTGTCGGGACAGAGCCATCAGTTGCTTTCAGGCACTCACGGGGTGTTTTTTTTTGCTGAAAAGGTCAAAAGTTAACGCATGATATAAATATTATATTGTGTAACAATAGATATTTAAAGCTAAAACTGTACTAAATATGCTAAAGCTAAAACTGAAATGAATAATAACAAAATCTACTGGAGAGACAATTGGTAAAAAATTAATGGTTTTCTCCGAAAAATAACAAATTCAAAACATTTAGAAGAAAACACATTTTTGATTGTTAATTTAGTGGTGAATACGTGTTTAATTTAAGTGATATTTATTATAATATTCAGATTATTGCTCAATAATACCAGATAACATCTGGTACACATTGTGTCCGTGGTTCCTTAAGTTAAATTTTCAATAATAGTAGATTCCTTTATTTTTTTAAAAAAAGAAAGACAAACATTTCCGGGTTACGAATAACCCAACAACATTTGAAAATCTCCTACTACCACCACACTAAGCGGAAGATGTTGCTTGTGTTGTGATGGAGGACTTAGCCAGCCGAGGAATCGAACACGGAATGCCTGGGTGGGACCCAAACGCGATGCCCACTCAACCACTGACCGGTCCTATTTTAGAATGTTTATCATTTCCTTTATTTTTTAATAGATTAAGGTAAGTACATACTGGGTCGACGTACGTACGCTACGCTACGCATAACGATATCTGGACTACTTAGCAACCATACATGTGTAGAAATATATGTTTTAGAATCACACTGCCCACAAGCATCGCAACGTGTGGTCAGTGTGATTCTGAAGCATCTATTTCCATAGTAAATGTGTGGTTGCTAAGTGGACCAGATATTGTTATGCATATCGTAACGTACGTAAGTCGACTCAGTATGTATCCATCTTAAATATTATGTTTAGATTTCTGTTTTACCATAGTAACCATTTTTCTTCCTACATTACAGCCAAACCTACAGATTCCTGTTTTATCATCTCCACCATATTTCCTTTGTGTTTTCTAGACTAAATTTTCTCTCTTCAACTTTTTAAACTCATGGAACGACAGCTTGTGACGGAAGCGTCCTACTGTATCTTATTATTATAAAAGGAGGGGAAAAAAAAAAAAAATTTAAAAGAGTTATAAAAATGTTATCATCAACTGCAAGTTAATTATTAATAGGTTTTTAACAGTGAGCAGATTTTAGCATCAGAAATATATTCAAAGAAAAGGTACAATTACACATCGTGTTTATTTACTTACCACCTTGCAGCAATCTGATTCCAGTAGACACATCTTGAGATCTGCCCTGACCCCAGCACAAGCACTCTTGTCAGCCAGGGTCTCGTCATCTTCTCCATATTTCATCATCTTTGTAACAAATTCAAATCCTGAAAAAAAAAGATAGATTAGAAAAGGTTTTCTTTAGGGAATGCTATGTGAAGGGTATTTTTAAGGAAAGGAAGGAGAGGATAGTCAGCCCAGGAGTGACGGACGTATGAATACATCACTCCAACTGCGGTGCAAGGCGATAGGTTGAGAGTCCGGATGGAGAGGTAAAAAAGCCTCCCTCAACCGGCCCTCGATCCGGCCCACCACACAGTCGAGGGCACCCACCACTTTCCCGAATCGTTTTAAGGACCAGATGGATCCCTCTATCGATTCTCACATCAAGACTCTAATTTGTTTTTAAAACGAAGCTACTATTAAATGATTCTAAAAGCCCCCGACTGTCCCTACACGGCACAACATACATTTATACATACCATTAAATTTTAAGTGTTTCATCCGAGGCAGTTTGTTCTTGTTCTTGAAGCTAGTGGAGAGACAACATTTATAAAGAGGAACATATAAGTACATTACAAAATGAAATAAAGGAAAAGCAAATCCTGTGGCAGCATACAACACAAGAACAGCATCTACAGCTTCTGGCAAGCCACAGGCAGTCCCGACGAGAGACAGTAAGCAGTGGGACGGGAAGGTGGTCCTTCAAACCCTTCACACCGTCCCCGGCAGAACAGTGGCAAGATGTGACCCCTGTGAAGACGGTGGGATAGTGGAGAAGGGACTTCTGAAGAACCCTGGGGACTAAGTAACTCACTCGAGCCGACAGGACCACAAGGGAACTAGAGATCAGGGTGGAAAGGATCCTTCCCTTTCACTGCTACCGCTACGTCAGGGGGAGCGCAGTGGACAATGCAGGAAACTAAGCGCTTACAAAAGTTATAAGATAAGGGCATCACCTGTGCCAGGCAGGGACAAGGGGCTATTCCACCCCCTTATGGGGAGGGTGTAACAGTACATACGAAGTGCAGTACGATTCCAGCCAATTAGATAATTAGTAAAATTATATATAAAAGATTCCAGCGTCATTCCTAGAAGTAACCAAATAAAGACAAAAAAAATTTCATAAAGTGCTCTCCTATTTTATATTAATTACAAAGGAAATGACAACATAGATAAAAACATTAATACAATATTATGCTGTTATTAAATCAATTGAAGCAGAGCAAAATAAGTAAAACAAAATAAAAAGTTCATAGCATAAATCATAGAATATGATTCAAAACATTTCTAATAAAGTTCCTACGGGAGCAGCACACCCGGCACCTGAAACTATGTAATGATTTTATTCTAGTTCAACGACTCTAAGCGCATCCCATCTCTCCACCCATACTTTAACAAATTTTTTTAAGCACTCGAAATTCACCTTGTTCGATACCAGGTCGGGATTCCAAACCGGCCTGGTAGTAATATCTTGCAAACCCTCAAGCATTTCCTCTCGAGCATCCATCATGATCTGGCAGTGCCACAGAATGTGCATGGCCGTTTGGTTTTCCTCGCCACAGGCGCATCCAGCATGCCGAGAGAGACCGAGGCTGAACAGTCTTCCCCGAAATTCTCCATGTCCGGTTAGCATCTGGATCACATAGTGGTCCAGCTTAAGGTAGGCCCCTTCCATTCTGGCTTTAACTGAAGGGAAGAAGGAGTGAGTCCATCTCCCACTTGTCGACCTGTCCCATCTACTTTGCCATTCCTCAAGACTTTTCACTCTCATCTCTCTCAATAATACAGGAAGGCGTGCGGCCCCGCCCGGAGTGAGGGTCACTCCTAGGTGGACAGCAGCCTTGCCTTTGATGAGGTCCTTTCTTGCTAAAATTTCCCTGATTTCGAGATCAATCGGCATCTGTCCAGCCAGTACTGGGAGTGCGTCTGATGCTACAGTCCTGTAAGCACCCGTTAGAGCAAGCAGGGGAGTGCGTTGGCCCCGTTTCAGCGCAAGTTGTATCATCACGTTGTCCAAACGATGCGACCATACAGAAGACGCGTATGCGACTTGGGCCACATACACGCAGCGGTATAGGAGCCGCAGCGCCGGACTACGCAGTCCCCACTCAGAAGTGGAAAGTCTTCTAAGCTTTAGAAATAGGGATTGGGCTTTGCTTGAAATACTCTTAACATGTGCCAGGAACGATGACGATCTGTCAAGAACAACACCTAAGTACCTACACTGTTCGACAAATTTGATATGGGTACTCCCAACTCGGATTGAGGGGTTTCTCGTACGACTGAGAGAACCCTTCATCAGGAGACCAACAGTCTTGTGGGGGGCGAAGGCCAACTTGTTCATTTCTCCCCACTTCAATATACGTCTCAGACATTCCTCAGCTTTTCTTTCGATTTCCGTCCGGTTGCCCCCCGAGACTAACAAAAATAAATCATCCGCGTAAGCTACCAAGGTGCAACCTTCAGGTAAGGGCAACCTGAGAAGGTCATCAAAGAGCACGTTCCAAAGTGTGGGTCCAAGAACCGAACCTTGGGGGCATCCCATATTGACAGCTCTGCTTACCTCGGTAGCTCCATGGGAAACCGATACTGTGCGTTCCGAGAAATAATCCGCCAGGATTTTAAATAAGCCACTGGGGCACCCGCGATTTTTAAGTTTGCACAATATCATCGGCCACCACGCGTTGTCAAAGGCCCCGGAGATGTCTAAAAATATTCCTACAACATACTTCGATGGGCAAACCTTCACCCAGTCAAGCGCATGCAGAACGGCGTGCTCAGTAGACATTTTCCCAACAAAGCCAAACTGTCTGTCGCAGGGAGGCGATAGGGTTAGGTCTAGGCGAGTTCTGATTAATTTTTCAAGAACTTTTCCAAGAATCGGCAGTAGAGTTATCGGCCTGTAGGCTCCTGGATCCGACCTTGGCTTGTCATTACCTTTTGGAATGATTTTGAGCACGCCTCTTTTCCATGCTGAGGGAAAAGTCCCCCTTCGCAAACAGGTTTCCATAAGGGTAAACAATTCCTGACGCGCATATATCCATACCTGTTTTATGATTGCACCGTTAAGTTTATCGAAACCCGGGGCCTTTGTGGGGCCAAGACCCTTGATTATTAAGTCCAGCTCTGCTTCAGTTAAGGGTGGTATACGACAAGCTTCATGGGATAGCTCACTAGGTATGAGACGTGACAGACCTCTGATCTGCCTGTGGTGGTCGTTTTCCCCAGTTACTGATTCTAAAGGGACTAGCCTTCCCAGCAGGATATTGAGAGTACCAACTACGCAGGTACTTTCACCGTCCCCGCTTCCTGCTCCAAGTGTAACACTGGTCAGGTAACGTTCGGATCCTTTTCCCGTTTTCCCGATGGCACTATGTATTTCCCAAGGGTTAGAGTTACCCACGTTTTCCACCCATGACCTCCACGCAGCTCGTTTTGCCTCGCAAATTCCCAAGCGGTATGCCCTACGAGAAGCACGGAGATCATCCAGAAGAATGCACTCCCTTTCGGAGGGACATCCCCCCTTTCTGGCCTCTCCGTAATTCCTGTAAGACCTCTTGTAGGAACTTTTGAGGGAAGTTAGTTCACTCGACCACCATGGCGTCTTAAACTTTGCCTTCGGGTTTGACCTTCCTAAAGACGTATTAGCCGCATTGACCACCGCCGCGTTAAAAAAGTTTCCCAATTTATCAGGTTCCATAGCAGCAACAGCATAGAAATCTCTGATTTCATCACGTAACCTTCTGCCAAAGAAGTCCCAGTTCACCTGCTTAGTTTTAAAGTGCCAAGTTTCCCTCGGAACTTTATCAATCCTAAGGCTTAGGTTAAAGGTTAAGAGCCTATGGTCACTAACTACCGCAGCATCGTGAACCCGCCAATTTTTTATTTTATTGCAAATAGACCCAGAGCATAGAGTTAAGTCTATATTACTTTCTCCACCTGCACCTGAAAATGTTGTTAAATCTCCCGGTTCATTTAAGATGACAAGACCCTGTGCCGCAATTAAGTCTTCAACGGCGTCCGATCTTTCCGTTCTATTTCCTCTATGGTCGTGCCAGAGTGGAGAGCGCGCGTTAAAGTCACCCCCTATGATCACATTACGTCCTTTGAGAACGTGTAGTGCACGCGTTAGCTGTAATATGTGAGGTCCTACGTCATTACCATATTTAAAGTACACTGAGATCAGAATGACCTCAGTGTTTCCGAACTTAATGGATACACAGGACTGATACTCGTCAGAGAGACCCTCAAGGAAAAGGGGACTGACCAACGAAGTGTTGATCAGAATCCCCGCTCCCGGAGAGTGACCGCTTTCGAGCATCACTCCTGGAGACTCAATACCCCTAGTTCTACCTTGCCAAGTGTACTGCTCCTGAACGAGCATGATATGGATTCCCATCTCGGACATGACTCGTTGCACCTCCAAGGTCGTGGGGCGTGACCTTTGGAGATTAATTTGGCCCACGATGAGACTACTTTCGTTCGCCATAGTCGGTCATCTTAACTTGCGCACTGATGGCTGCAACCTGGGCCGGGCAGCTCCTATCACCAGTAGGGTGGTCGTCCTTTTTACCAAATCTAGTACATGTTGCGCATTTGGCGGCCTGTGCCTTATTGGGGCAGTCCTCGAAGTTGTGACCTGATTCAGTACAGTGCCTGCAAGTCTCTTTTTCGGCGCTACAATTCTTTGACACGTGTCCATATAAATGGCATTTGAAACAACGTGTTGCACCCACGTAGTCTCTTACGCGGCACGCATGCCAGCCAATAAAGCACAGTCCGCTGTCCAAGAGTAATCTTCTCGCCTCCGGGTGAACCGTGGCGATCATATTAACGGTTGGGCTATCACGCTTGCCAAAGAAAGAAATCCGTCTCGTCGTCCGTAGGAAGTCTTCCTTTGAGAGGCAATCCTTTCCTGAAAAATTAGACATGAAAATCTCAGTGAAAAAATCTGGCTCCTTATCTTTTTGTGGCCTAGGCACGTCATACAGGACGATCCTTGGCAGTCTCCCCATAGGAGTGACTGACATCACATCTTCCAGTTTCGCCGATGCTTTTTTAATATTTGCTAAACCAGTGGGGGATGATGTCTGCACAAGAACGCCCGCTCCTTTGACACTCTTCAAACGAACGGTTTTGAAGCCGTCCGTCTTCGGGCTAAGTTTTGACATCAATAGTTTTTTTGTGTCCTCTGATGTCCGGCCCTCGGGAATCTTGGGGTAGAAGATGATAGTCGGCTGAATGGTGCCAACCTCCCTTGAGATACCATCAACTGTGACTGTACCCGAAGAGTTAGAGCTAGCCACTCCAGCATATGATCGCTGGTTCGGGGGGTTGTTCTTATTCTGCCCAGCTAGGACAGCCTGAGAAATTTCCCTAGTTAGTAAAGTCAGCTCCGCAGGCCTCAGTCAGGCCCACCACACAGTAAATGGGCAGACGCATCCGCCGCTAAGACCTAGACAAGCTTCACCCCATGGACCCGGGGACCCCTGCTAAGTCACAAACGTAGCGAACTACTTGGAGTGACCTATAGCAGAAGTGTTGGTTATCCAATAAATGGTTCCCAGAGCGGCGATACCCGTAATTAAGGTACACTGTTTACTGAAATTATATTACACGTATATAGCGGGTTTAAAATTTATTATTATAAAGTAAACCTACAAAAAAATCACGAGCAGCCCCACGATTTTCAACTTTGTTATGACATAAGTTAACCATAGAAATTGGAAGTAGAACTTGTTGTTTTTATCCCATGAAGGGTTGCCAATTCTTAGAAAATTCCCTAAATCGCGGAGAATTTCAAAGATTTTTCCAGAAAAGGGTACAATCACTTTTTTTTAACCAAAAATTAAAGAAAAAAAATACCAACTGGAATATTCAAACAATTTTTTTTATGTTAGGATTAGTTTTTCATCAACGGTTTGAATATTTACATTTCAAATTAGGACCAAAACGCCTTCTTTCGCGCGACAATATTCAGTTGATCATTTGTTTTTCGAAGAAAATGTCCGAAAATATTGTTTATAAATACTGTATATTATCCAACCACATCGAAAAAAATATTTACTATAATGTTTGTGAGAATGTTATAATATCGTTTTATTTTATTAAAAAAAAATCTAAAGCCTGAACGATCGTGGTCATCTGATTAGTTAATAAAAAATGGTGACCAGAATGTTCAGTGGAAAGTTTTTAAGTGTATGAATATTGACTACAAACTTTTCATCTGATGTTTAATTCCTCACATGATAATTCGTCATTGGGGTTTTTAACCTTAGGTTAGGTTAGGTTAGGTTAATGTGAGTTATGATGTGATGAATTATCATGTGAGGAAGTATCATGTCTGAATAAATTTACTATGGTAATTCAGACGCTGAGATCTCATAGTCCGATTAGACATGGAACCATAAAAAATAAATGTTAATAGGGTACATGCAGTGTATGTAATAAAGGGTTTTCAATGCATTTAATATATGTTAAAAAATTAACTAAATTCGAATATCGTCCTCAAAACCGCCCAAAAAAAATTTCACTTTTAAAGTTGTGTGAAAATTCAAAGATCAAAAACGAGTCATCATTGACTGGCGACATTGTGACGTCACACCGCACTCCCGAGTCCGAGTTGTTTGGTGTTCAAGATGTTGTATTTGTAAATTTTGGTACTATACATTATTTACGGACATTTTCTTCGACAAACAAATGATCAACTGAAGATTGGTTACTGAATTACATTAGACTCGACTATTGGCATCTGACACGGGGTGCGCAGTAACGTCAAAAGGTGCGCAGTGACGTCAGATGGCGTTTTTGTCCTAATTTGAAATGTTAATTTTAAAAACGTTGTTGAAAGGCAATGCCTATCTTTAAAAAAATGGTTTGAATATTCCAGTTTGTAATTTTTGTCTTTAATTTTTTGGTCAAAAAAATGTGTGATTGTGCCCTATGCAATAGACATGGGCAGATTTATTCACAGTAGTGAATCGATTCAGTCTGATTCCCTCGGCCTTTTAATCTGATTCCTTTCATTCGATCCTTTAATTCATAAAATTCCCAAAAAAAAAATATGTATATATAGATATATATAATAATAAAATAAAAAAAATTTAGACACTGAGCGACGAAAACCACGACGACGGGGTTTTGAATTTTTTAATGTGATGTTATGACAGCAAAACCGATAGAAAAATGTATTTTTATAAGTAGTTATATCCAGAATATAATAAATCAAATAAATCATCAAATTAAACAGTTTTACTATTTTTATTATATTTATTTTTAACTTAAAATAGTTCCGCTTCGTGTGATCGAATATAAAACGCATTCTACCCAATTTACGCAGGGCTCGAAATCGGAAGTTTTCGACCTACGATGTAACAAAATTGACGGCTCGGCCCACGGGGAAATCGCACTGCACTCCCAAACGGATTTGCGGCAGGCATTGAGAATGAATTGTATCTTTTGAGCAGTGTCTTGTGTCTTGCCTGAGACTTGTGACTGGGAACTAAATTGACGGTTCCGCTGCGCGGGGACTAACGACGAACCGATTCGCAGCGGTCGTTAAGGATTGGATTAGGAACTTCCGACTAGCAAGTGTCTTTTGACTTGCTGTGACCTAATTTACTTGCGTTCCGCGAACCTAACGACTCACTTCAACAGAGGCAGTACATACTCGATCATGGGAGCGGGATTTGAAAAGAGGCGATCATACTAATTCGCTCATTCGTTGAATTAGTGGAACAGAAGTGACACAGAGATTGGGTTTGACCGCTTCGGTCTGGACAGACTTGTAGGACTATGACGACACAACTGAATAAGGAATACATTTATTAATTCAATGAATGAGTGGGACATATGGGACTGTAAAAGAGAGGTGCGTTGCTCGGAACTCGGAAATACTTCGTTCGACTCGCAACGTTTTGTCGCCTGGGCTGGAGGTGTGGGGACTCTCTGACCTATGGGTTTTCGGCGCGGGATATACTATACGTGATAGAGGTAGTACAATGCATATAGCACATTACCTCCGGTATCTTCGCGGCGCGCGCTTATAGGTAACTTATCCGCGCAGTAAACATACAGAATAATATTAAATAAAATTTCTACGAAGCATTAAAATATGTAAATCGTTAATATAAAATATTTTTTTAAAGTAAAATAAATAGAAATAAAAATATGGTGCCGTTTAAAAAATCTGTAAGGAATGAAGATTTAATTCCTTCTGAAAATGAGAATCAGATCGAGTGTGTTACAAGATTGAATTGATTCATTCAAATCATTCATTCAATTTTGCCCACGAATTATGAATGAACTATGCAATGAATTTTGTTTCATTTTGAAGATAAAGGAACCGGTGGGGAAATAGTAGGGGAATTTGATTATCTCTTGTGGGTATTTTAGAACTTATGCGTTGGCAACTCTTGTCCCATCTTATTTTGACGTTTCTAACCTTAAATGTTTTTGTAACTTTATTATCTTATTTGTTTTGGATTATATCGGTATTCAATACAGTGAAAAGTTTCTTGACATAATGTTCGTGCTAATTTAGAATTAATCACCATCCAATATGAAATTTCTAAGGATTCCGGCAAGAAAATTGTGCTCAAAAATTTTCACCAACCAATTTAAATTACAATCTACATACAATCATGTAGAATGGCAGCAACCTTCAGGCTCGGACACAGGTATATCAATATATAACTGTATAGCCAAGAAAAAAGTTCCTTTAATGTTAAATAACAATCTGGCAACTTGGTATTCCTGTGGTCCAACCGTTTATGACTCCGCACACATTGGCCACGCTAGCTGCTATGTTAAGCTTGATATTATTCAACGAATATTGGTAGACTACTTTCATTTAAACCTCATCACATCTATGGGAGTCACGGACATTGATGACAAGATCATCAAACGGAGTCAGGAGACTGAAAAGTCACCGCAAGATATAGCGAAAAAATATGAATTAGAGTTTTGGAAAAACATGTCAGATTTAGGAGTTACTCCACCAAACATAATAACAAGAGTTACAGAACATATTCCCGCCATAAAAGAATTCATCGCAGAAATTGCCAGGAAAAATCTGACATATTCCGGGCCAGATAAATCGGTTTATTTTGATACTGTAGCTTTTGGAGATTATGGCAAGTTACAAGGCGCTCAGGAGGGAGAAAGGGAGCTGGATGCATTCCATAAAAAGTCTCTTGCAGATTTTGCATTGTGGAAAGCGCATAAACCTGGAGAGCCTTATTGGGAAGCAGACTGGGGCAACGGCCGACCCGGCTGGCATATAGAATGCTCCGCTATGGCCAGTCGGTTGTTTGGTAAAACAGTTGACTTCCACGCCGGAGGAATAGATCTACAATTCCCACACCACGAAAATGAAGAAGCCCAATCCTGCGCCTACCATGGAAGCAAACAGTGGGTCAACTATTGGCTTCACCCCGGACATCTTCACATCAAAGGAGATGTTAAAATGTCCAAATCTTTAAAAAATACCATAAGCGTTAATGACTTACTCAAATCTCACAGTGCATCTACATTCCGAATGGCCTGCCTCTTATCACATTACAGAAACTCTATGGAATACAGCGCAGGCTTGATGAAGAATTCTAAAGCGGTTGTTGCTAAATTAAAATATTTTGTCGAAGAATGCTCTACTTATATGAACAACAACAAAGGCACTGGTGTCATTGATGAAGTGAAATTATTATCAGATCTTCAAAGTACTGATCTTGCAGTACACAATGCACTCAAAGATGACTTTGATACCGCTAAATGTATGACTAAAATAATACATCTAGCTTCAGAAACTAGCAAGATGTTATTGGCTAAACCTTTACTAGATTCTGTATCCAATGATTTTAAGCCAGTTTCTGTAGGATTAGTTGCTAAATACGTTAAGAATACAATGAGTTGTTTTGGAATTAGCTTGGATAAACATCAAATGGAAAATACCAATGTTCCTGATATAATTGATACTCTTGTTAAGTTCCGGCATTCAGTGAGAGTCCAGGCGTTGGAAACTAAACAAGTCATTTTGCTGAAGGAGTGTGACAATGTTCGTAACGCACTTCAGAATTATAGTGTAAAAATAAATGATCAAGGGGGTTCACACGCACCATCATGGATTTACACTGAATAATTTTCACAAAGATTACAATCATTATTACACGTTATTACATTACAATTTATTATTATCAATGCTTCCCCATCTGGAAATTGGATTGCTTACATAGCAATATCAATAATCCTTACAAATAAATATTGTAAAATTCTGAAATGCAAAACTATGTATATTTCATTGAAGAAGAAGATAACACTAATAATCTAAACGAAAATATGAAAATCAACAAGACACAGAAAAATAAAAGATAACGGTCGCAACTGGGATTCGTACCCGGAACCTCTCGTTTTTTCATTTACATTATTAATGTTATCTTCTTCTTCAATGATATGTTGCATTGATGGGAATAACCTTCAAAAGTTATAAAAAGGGAGTTGCTCTTATAAAAATTGAATATTAATGTATTTTTATTTTAAGTTTTTCTGTGTTGTTCTGCTATGTTGTTTATAAATAAATAGTTATTTTTTTAATTTGATAATATAATAATAATGTTGAATATATGAGAAAACTTTAAATTTAAAAGGTGTTCTAAAAATTGAACTTGATGAGAATAATAAAGTGTTTTTTTTGTAATTTTATTAATATAATTAATAATATAAAATATTCCATTTTATTAGATAAACTCTCTTTTTATAACTTTTGAAGGTTGTTCCCATCAATGTAATATATCTATTTATATTAATGTCAACTTTTTGGTATAATAAGTATGGAATTTATGACAAAAATCTGCTTCCAAGTTATCTTTTGTAAAATTGCAGATTTGATTGTACATAATAAACTTTGCTATAATCCGATTGGAACAATTGTGTATTTTTCCATAGTGCTTCACGCAAGAAAAAACACACTTTCGCATTTATAATATTAGTTAGGATTTGAATGATAAGATTCACTGATAATTTATTATCACTTCTGTCTGTACATACATACACTAATGTATTTTTTTTAAATTAACAAATATTTTGTTTGTTAGTAATAAATATTTTCTATTACAATAAATATTTTATAAAAGTACATAACGTTATCTTTAGTTTTAATTTTATTTTTATCCTGATTTTCCAACATTTTCTAGTATTTAAAACAAATAAAATGTGTCTGATATTTTTTTTTACCACACATTTCATTTGTTTTATGATTGTGTTTGATTTAACATAAGTACCTACATAGTTTTTACAAAGTTTAATTATTTTTTATGTGAGTCAGATAATGAGGATTTATCAAGGTAAAATAATAGCGTTGTTTTCTAATATAACGGTGGCTCATAATATGAGAACTAATCACACGATTTTTCAGAACAAACTAATTCATCACAATAACGATTCAGAACAACCACAAATCTCAGAATAGCGAATGCTGTTGCACTTTTTGTTGATTCAATGTTACCAACAGGAGAGGGTGCGTTCCATTTTGCGGCTATTCAAGTTTTAAAAACCGTATTATACAAGATATATTTAGAACGTACCAACTTTCATATAATACCAGAAAATCGCGAGAAAAATACAAAAATGTGGTTTCTTTATGAGGTGAGCGAGATCTCTCTTTAAATTTCGGACATTTCAAGTTTGACTTTTTTGAAGCAGCGGTCCGTATAGACATTTAAACCGTTTATATTTTATTAACTGGACGATTTGATCAATGTTTTTGTGTTGGAACATTTCACCGACGTGGTATGTCCGCTACACTTAGGTTTACATGGTTTTATTGGTTCATTTGTGTTTGAAAGAATCACAAGATTGTTGATTTTATTTGTTTAGTTACTTAAGTATTAATTTTTAAATGGAGATAATGCCAGAAAAACACTAATTTGAATTAAAAATAAGCACAGTCGACTCGCGATAGTAACTTTAATATCTTCAGTACTTTGCACTCGGATCACTTTAGTTTTTACTGTTTTTGTTGTTAGTGACCTAGAATCTAGGAGTCTAAAAGATGACAGTGGTACGCATAAATAAGTGGTTTGGCACTTTAGTAGGTAGGTAGGATGATCGATACGATTTAGTTTCCACAATAATATTTCAATTGGTGCTCGAGGTAATCGAGATCTCCGTGTAGAAATTTAATAATATGCAATAGAAACATTTCTTAAAAAAAAAAACTTGATATAATATTATTATAATATGCAATATTAACATTTTCAGTGTTTAATAAGTCAGAATAACCAAAGAACTCCTGAATGATTCAATGCTCCAAAATTACAGAACCGAAGAAGCTATAACCTGAGAACGAAAAGAGCCGACCCCAACAGCCTACCCTAGGTAGGCTGTTGGGGATGCTATGCCTAGCAATAAGTTGTGAGTTGGGACAGTGCAAGGAAGAAGAAAGAGTAAGTCAGAATAACCGAATCGAATAATGATTTTTAATCGACCGTCACCGAAATATTTTTTGAGCGGTCTCAATAGGGAAGTTGAGTCAAAAATATTTTGACTTATAAAAAATATGTTCATGTAGATGACATGCAAACTTAAATACCAGTATTTTTCATAATTAAATTAAGTCGTTTTCATAATTAAATTAATTCTACAAGTTTGAATTTTATTAAAGCCCGCGAAATCGGCGGCAAGCATAATACCGTGCGGCAGAGTTCGTGACATAACCCGGTCCTTGATTGTGTGAAATATAAGGGAAAATATTTTTAAAAAACCGGGACACGCTTAATATAATAATTTTAAAAAGTTGTAGTAGTTAGATATTTACAGGTACTAATGAATTCAGTTACCGGAATTTCGGAAAAAGTGCATTTTAACCGCTTGGACACATAAGCTTGTTTTCACGATAATTTAACGTAGGTAGACATACGAATGACGTATGTCCCGTACCTGAGTTATTGGTTATTTTTAAAATGTAAATTCACGAATTGCCATTTTTCACCGACCGCTATGTTAGGAACTGTTGCAAGTTTCGTTCTTGCTCGTTTTTGCTCTTGCCGCCGTTTTCGCGGGCTTAATAAAATTCAAATTTGTTAAATTAATTTAATTGTGAAAAATACTAGTATTTAAGTTTGCCTGTGAACATTGATAAATTATTTTTTTTAAAAAGGGCTCAATTTCCTTATTGTAATAAATATCGTAATTGATTGAATGTATTAAAACTATATATACTTATTTATCGGGATAATTTTTATACTATGTGTACGCATTTGTCGGGATCGATTAAAAATATTTCTCACAGAAATCGAGTTATGTGTTGAAAATTTGAACTTCATGCCCCGGTAAAAAAAAAGATTTGGCGAAAATAATGTCGATACTGGCAGCACAAATGTATTTTCGTCTTTTTCTCACTTTGACGCATTTGACGTGTGAGAGATTTGTTGTTACTGCTTTGCAGTTTTCTATTGTTATGAACAACGTGTCCGTGAGGTGCCAAGAATTGACTATTATAAACTTTTAACATGTGAGTGATGAGTTGTACGGAAAATGAAAGCGGACCTCTTGTTAAGTATATTCTACCGGCGGTATTCGGCGGGTTGACTCTGCTGTTGGCCAAACGTTGGGCCAATATCCAGGCGCCTCACATATCGACAACCGCAGTGTCGAGGCGGCGTCGAATCGTCAAAGACCCTCTCGTCAAACGACCTATTACTCTAAACAGTACCAAAGTTATGACACAAACTTCCAACTCCAAAAGGGTGGAATCAGCTATAAGAAAGGTAAGATTATAAACAACTCGAAATCCATCTTTTTTTATATACGTGAATGCAGCTGCAAATCAAACGTCAAATGACGCAGTTGGTAGCCATAATAAACAAAGTCACGTTGATTTAATTATTTGACTTTGACACTAATTTATTAACTTGTTTGTAGACTTCTACGCCATATTTAGCTCCAGAGGAAGATTCATTGGTTATTATGCCCCCGGGTAACCGCCGTTTGCAGCGAAGCACCCGTGTGTCCCCGCCCGCGCCCCCGGCGGCCCCAGTGCCCAGCAGCAGCGAGTATGTGAAGTGTAACTTCAGCCCCAACACGGGGGCCAGTCTGTCCACACTGGGGTATGAACTACCGTTCGCCCCGAGGCACATCCCGTTCCCCAACATCCCGTATGATGGGGACTTGCTGTTTGAGTCTATGATGTTTGTGTTCACGGCGCTGGCTGCTGGGAGTCAGTTCCTCAACTTGTACAGAACGGTGTGGTGGTTACCGCACTCATACACTAGTCAGACTATGGTGAGTTTACTATAATTATCATAATACATTCAATCTTACAGTTACTATCTTCCTGTTGCAAAACACAATCGGATATCACATTGCCAAATCAATAATTGAAAAGAGTTATAGCTCCCTTGGGATGATATTAATGGATTGACTTATTTCATGACAAAAGTACATATCTTGTAAATAACCATTTCTATGAGAACTTTTTGTTTGCGCAATGATAAATAAATTATGAGAATATTATATAATCTTTACTTTAAATCAGGCCAACCCAAATTGCACAAAAAAAATTGAAATATGTTAGTTTGTAAGACCTTAAATAAATAGAAAAACTGAGGTATTTTTGTCACAAAACACATTCTCGGATTTATTTTTTAATGATTTTAATTTAACTAAAATTAAAATTCTGAAAACTGTGTTGACTAGATTATGTATTGATTTATTTTGTTGTATGGTTATATGATTTAAAATTTGTGTAGTTTAATAAAATATATATCGTTTAAAAATTGAACAAATCTTCCAGAGACCGACGGTATATATAACCTTAGTATATTAAAAATAAACTTAATTTAAAAAAAATTTTAAACTGCATGTACCAGATAAAATAACAACCTTTCAAAATCAATTTATGTTTTTTTCTAAAAAAAGAGTTAATACTTCTAGAATTTGATTTAAAAAGGACTAATTTCCGGTATTCTCTGGTAATACCCTCATAAGATGATTGGATGCAAGATGCAAGTCATCATAATAAATAATATGGTTACAAGATGGCTATAATAACATACCTCAATATAAATAATCAATTTAAGCATAATACTATTCTTCGGCATGGATTCTATTCATGATTATTGTCTTACCAAATTATTATAATTAATTAGTATAACACGTGTTTGTAAAAGCTTATGGGCATATAATATAAATAAATAAATATTACCATGTACAGTAGAATTTGGATTTAACTACTTCGCTTGTAATGGCTTACCGTTTTTAGCGACGACAATGTAAACTCAAGTTAGGTTTCATAGTTAGCCACTGGAGCGACCATGCGAAATAAATAAATTTGCCTCGATTGCTCAAGATTTCCAGACGATCACTTTTTGAATTTTTCGCCAACATTAAATAAAATCATATCTTTGAACTTTAACATGAAAACACAAAAACTTATTGAAATGCTGTATAGCCAATGAATTAACCCCTATTATACCGTTTATCTCATATTTGTAGGATGTATTAAAAAATCGTAAAGTTTATAACCGTGCGGTTCCTGCTTGTTTGATATTTTGAATATGATGTCAGAGGTACTTATTCGAGTCAACATAGAATATTTTCGAATTCTGTATGTTGTCTGTGGTATACTTGATAATGAAAACTACATATCCATGGAAAAAGGACTTAATTTTAAATGTAAACAGCTGATCATAAATTTTGGGCGAAAAAAATATTAAAAATATATATTTCTAACATCGTTCTAAAATAATCTACGAAGTTCGGATTTGCAACATCTACGGTTATAATAGATAAAACATTTCAATAGCTTCGTTTAAAGATCAAAATATCAAACGTGGGAGCTACAAATATTTTTTAAATATTTTTTTGCCGAATCAAGAGATAATTGGCTTTTTAAAGCCGTAAAGCAATTCTAGACATTTAAAATGGCGCATAAATAAGCCAAAAATCGCTCCAGCGGTTAGGTACTAGGAAAACATATCCGCTTAGTAAGACTCTGTTTTAAACGCCCAACTGCTTAAAGCGACCCATAAATAAACCACTCAAGCGACCTTTTTTAATGATAATTTGTCCGGTTCGAACGACGTGCAGTGTTTTGTTTATAAAACCTACACACCAATACCTTACCGTCCCGCTCCTCGCCTACCCCTGCGTCCGCCTACTTCCCAAACCTATCCTTATTAACATGCGTAAATCACAGTCAGTGTTTATCATCTGTTGTGACAACCGGCTCCACACAATGAGTTCCGTGAAGCCAAAATGTTTTTCAATTGAAGAAAAAAGTGCTATATTACTTTTTTTTTATGAAAACTATGATGTCGTGTATTCAAAATGCTGTGCGAAGTTCTTACTATCGAACAAAAATTGGCCAAAAACAAACACAAATACAGACTTTCTACTTTAGAAACTACATATTTACTTTCATAGAATGTATATTTTTGGATTACAGTACATTATGTAAGTTTGTTATGTGAAATGTTTAAGTACCATTAAAGTTATAATTTGTATTAAATGTTTTATTTACCTAAAAAGAAATTTATCTATCAATATTATAACATATATTATTTCATAACAATAATTAGAAAAACATTAATATGTATCATATAAAAACAAGTTATCCGGCCGTTTTGTGCGTTGTCCGGTTAGTACGACAAAGTATCGCCGGTACCTTGAGGGTCATTATATCCGGATTCTACTGTATTACGTTAATATTGTATACATATTGTGTTTCTTTTTTGTAATTTAATAACAATCCTAACCTCAATGCTTGCAGAACTTCTACCTTATAGACCGGCACCTGGTGCTGTTTATCCTGGTGGTTCTCGGGAGGCGCTTGCTCTTCTGTCTCGTCAAGGCAGGCGCCACAGCTGTCACACCTGCTAAATTCCTTCCTCTCATCATACAGATATTGAGGTATAACAAACAACAAGCAATGGTATTGTCTCCTAATTTTTTTATTTTGATGAAAATGCATTTTATTCAAAGAGTTAATAACGACAGTAAAATTAGTTTTTCGATATCTCCAAAAATGTCAATGAGCTTTCAAATTGAACTCTGGTAAAAAGTACGCAGTTGTGTCTCGTGACATTGCACGTGCCACGATTCAGTATTATTCACAATTATAATTGGAATATTCACAATTCATAATTGGAATGACAGTGTTGCAGTAAGTACCGCCGTGCCTGCACGCTTTTCGGCCAGTCGCAAATATCAACATTTTGACAGCTTATATCTGCGGTACTACATATTCGGTATTTTACGAAAATTCTTAATGTTCTGTCTATGTAATTACTTGTCCGTCAGCTACTCTTTTCGCCAACGCTCCGCACTGCGTAAATGGGTACTACTTTTTGGATAACCCTCGTAATACATTATTTGTAAAAAACCATTAAATTTAGTTGTAAGAGACAACCTCGTTTAATACATCATTGAAGATGAAGATAACAATAATAATTAAAAAAAAATTAAATTTGAAAATGAACAAGACACAGAAAAATAATAAAAGATAATGGTCACAACTGGAACTCAAACTCAGAACATCATGTCTAACTGGGACATACGCTTTATCCAATTCAGTCATTTTTTGCTCAAATATTGAATTATGCATTAATTCTTCAGAATATTATGTAACAACTTTTTTGTTATTTTTTCCAGACATAATAATACATATTATCTAGAATAACTTTGTATCCCCAGATTATATTTTTGGAGTTAAATTTGTTCAATAATATCTTTAAAAAATATATTTTTATTCAATTAACCCTTATTGAGTTATGAAGTATTCCTTGAAGCCAATCAACATAGAAAAAAGACGGCGGTTTTTTGAAAGGTTTAGAAGCAAACACAGAAATCTCCAATATTGTTAGAAGCAAAAGCAGCAATATCCAAACCCTTGAAAAAGCAGAAATCTCCCGAATAAAAAGTTATTTATTTATCTTTTTATAGACTTGCATTAAACAAAATCCGAGTATGCAAATAATGCCTGATATCAAAATACTATTTGATGTAATATTTTAAAGCTTTCTACGAAATGGTTATTAATGGAATTATTGGATATTTTCCAGGTTCATAGTGTTTGGAATAGTAGTGGGTGCTTTGGGATGGTGCACCTACCACTTGATACAAACCCACCCCATACTGAGCATCTTTTATCTCTGTTATCCGTGAGTACCAACATTACATTTTCACCCGACTCTTTCTAACTATTCTTACTCCCATCAACCAGAAATCTGTTTGGCTGTGTGTAACTCTGGTTCAATGAACTCAATTGAATTTAAGTGTCATTTTCAAAAACAAGTGATAAAGCAACTATCTATATCCATTCGAGCAATGGCTACCCAACTCTAAGTAGGCGATTTAAAAAAATTGTAGTAAATTTAAATTTAAAGATTTTAATTTATTTAAATTATTTTCATAAGAAATCATTTTCCTCAGGGCCCTCTGTGTGCAGTTGATGTAAAAAAAAATACAATGATATTTTGAAATTAAACAATATAATTACAATGCAAGTTTATAAGTAAAAAAATTAAATGTATACTTAATTTTAAAATTCAAAAATACATTGGCACATAATTCTTATAAATTCAGTACATATTATATATATATATATTTTTTTTTTTACATTAACTCCACGTGTGAGGCCCTGAGGAAAATAATTTCCCCCAGGGCCATTGTCATCTTTTAGGAAGCTGTATGGAGGGTCTTTTTAAAAGAAAGGAGAAAAAGTTCTGGGAAGGAAAAGGTATGAGGGGTGGATATGAACCTAGGGGTCAGTTCAGGAGAGAATTCCTTTCACTGCGGTGCAACACGTTGGGCCGGAACCCATACCACCTCCAAAATTGAATATAATCAATTTATTCCTCTGCTCTTACAATAGTTGGTGGTGTAATGGTCAGCATAGTTGCTTTCCAAGCAGTTGATCGGGATTCAATTCTCAGATGCGAGAATGTTGTCATTTTGTTTAGGTTTAATTTAAACATGAAAAAAACTAACTTTTATCCCCAGTTATTACACCGAAGCTGTCTGCGACAGAACGATAGGTAATTTAAACCCAACTGGAAATCAACCGGATATCTTTCTCCTTAACACGATCAACTGCTGCAGGTATGCGTGCGGTGCGTGATAACCCTGCCTAATCTAACTTGACCTAACCGCAATCAAGCAGGTAACTTGCTCCCCAGCGCCAGCGTGTACTTGCTGCTGTTTGGGTGCCGCTTGTCCCCCTTGCTGCAGGTGGGGGCGGGAGGCGTGACCGCCCCCCACTGCTGCGCCGCCGCCGCCCCGGCCGTACGCCTCGAGGTTGACGAACTAAAAGCAGACTTCAACGCCCGCCTGAAGCAGGTCATCTTCAGTTCGGTGGTGGGAGCGTACTACTCCAGCTACGTGCCCTGGTGCTTTGCACAGGTATACTTTGTTTTTTTGTTGGAAATTAATTACAGTGCAAACATTTCATGTCATATATGGGCCAAGTGTTTCTTGAAATTTGTTGTATTATCATCAATAATTAACTTGTCGAAAGCCAGCATACAAAATATATATTTTTCAATACGACGTAAAATATTTGACAGTTCTCACCTTTCTTACAAATTCAATTTTTATACATTTTTTTGTGATATATTACAAAAATTACATGAAAATAATGTAGATAAAACGAACATCCTCAAATCTATGCTTTCCACAAGGGATTTATATAAAAAACAATGAATGAATATAGAATAAAATTAAACAAATAACTTTGTATTAAACCACTATTATATAATCACAATTACCAACATGTTTCGAAACATGTAGGTAATTGTGATTATATAATAGTGGTTTAAAACAAAGTTATTTGTTTAATTTTATTCAAAATGACGCCACAAAGTGATTTTGCGAAGTTTGAAGAAATAATAAATATAGACTTCGAATATGACAGCGTTCATATTATCAAGCGGCAGCCACTTTGTCCGCCATCTTTGGTGCCCAGCGCGTCATTGGCAATTAATATGAATTATTCGGAGTGGCTAAATGCTATCCAGTATTTCGTTATGCCAAGATCGAGAATGGCCCAAGCGATTCTGACCTTGTTCTTCATACAATTTCTTTATAATAAGGGGCAAAATCGCTTAAAAAATTCGGACCCGCCGGGGAGACTGCGGCCTGCAAGAGGTTAATAGATATTTGAATGTTATTATTTATATTTTGTACCCCAATTAATAAAAAATTGTATTATTTTTGCACTTAAATCAATAACAATAATGGATTTTGTGGCACCAAAGTTATAAGAACTCATCATCTTAACTAACTAACCATCTCGCCGCAGGGATAGGCAGGGAGGACGGACTGCCAAACAACTCGGTTTTGGCACACACTCCCTGCCTCATTCACATTCATACATCTTCTCATACATAATCATCTTCATCGGTAAAAACTTCAAAAACCTATAAATCAACCACTGCAGTGGTTGATTTATAATGTTGGATGTTATTTCGAAAAAAAAAAAAAATTTCCACATGTCGTCACTGGTCACTAAGCCAAGTAACCAACCATTAACCCTCACCCCACCCTTAACTTCCCAATACATACTGATTTTTTATGTTTTTGTAGAAAAAAAACATTTAAAAATGTCACTGGAGACCAAAATTTAATTTGCATTTTTTACTTCAAATAATGTCAGGAATCAATGGTTAAAGTAAGATAAGTACGATTCTTAACACCCTTACAAGTTTTCCCAGAATAGCTAACTTTATAAAAAAAAAAAATTCTCCAATTCGGCAAACAAATTAATATCAAAATAAGTAAAAAACTGAAGAATGCAGAAAAGTAGAATTTTTTCTAATAAAATATTGTTTTGGCTGCTTTTTAGCTGTTGAAACAGTTTTGTTAAATAATGTTGTATGTTGATCTCAAGACAAAATCTCAAATGTAAATGGTTTCATTTATTCATATCTTTTTTTGCTTTTTAAGCTCAAATGCATCAATGACATGTAAATTGATGTTAGAAGAGCATGGTTCTTACTCGAGGGTATGAAAAATAAAATAAAATAAAAACATTTTGTGGAATAATGTTGAGTGTGAAATTTTTATATACAACATTTTTCCACAAATTCTTGTAATAAATTGTAATTTAATTGCGTTTTTCCACGACTTTTTCTTAAATTGTCTTAAGAATTGTATGTTTATTGTGTTTTAAACATAAAATGTTATAAAACATAACCGGTTTCGTTTTTTCCATTTTTCTCGGAACAAGAATATTGTTGTATCCAACAATAGGATACAACATTATTCAGGGCAAGGGCTCAATTATTGAATTTCCATAATTATGTAAGAAAATGGTGAACTTTTGCAGCCCTTCCTGTATTTTGACGTATACCGGGTGATAAGGCACCTAGCCCTGGTCTGGCTGGGCCTGTTCACCCAACACGCCACCCACTGCCTCTCGGCCAGGTATTGCGATCACCTCCACAGAGCGGCGCTTCACCTGGGGAGGTAATTACCTTACTGTTGATTATAATGATTACTTTAAATATTCTATATCTCTCTCCTGTGTATTAATTCTCAAATAACATTTTATTTGGTCTTTTCACGGTCGACAAAGAACATCAAGCCATGTTTCCATTTTTTAAGTGCAGTAAACAGAAACAAAAGAGTTGCTTTCAACAGATGGGATATTTATTGGAGGGAAAACCCGTAGGGATTTTATCAGAGAAAATTAGAGTTTTGTTTAAGGTTTAGATTAGAGTAATGTAAAATCGAGATAAGCTGGTTTTTCTTTGCACATTTTGATGTTTATTTAAAACCTACTGTCAAACTCTAATATGAAGAAACTTGAATGTGAAGATCAAATTTAAGGAAGGGTTGTTTCACAGAAATTGATCAATTCATAAAATTTTGAAGTTAATTTTCAAGTACCTACTGTGAAAGTTCTGTTATTATTTCTGTTGTGTCAAGCATCAGGCCCATCATGATATAATAACAGAACTTGAATAGAACTTTCACAGTAATTGGAAATTGACTTTGAAATTTGACAAATTGTTCAAACTCAAGTAGTTTGGAGTTGCCATAGTGATAAAAGTATTTAATTCCTATTGAATATTTTTTTTATTTTATATTTAGGCTTTCTCTCTGCTTTATTTGTGTTCATAACATAAATACTAGTGCTTGTATGTTCAATAGACCATTTGCAAATTTTACAGGGGACGTGTGTTTTGGTTTTTTTACAGGCAAATTCTAAATAATTCTCGACCTTAGTCATTTCGTTTTATACCGTATTTAATAGACATGTATAAAACGAAATGACTAAAGTCGAGAATTATTTAGAATTTGCCTGTAAAAAACAAAAACAAACGTCCCCTGTAAAATTTGCAAATGATCTATTGAACATACAAGCACTAGGGCAGCGATATGAGAAAATTCAAAGTTTACCCGTCTTCTCAGCCAGAGTTTGATTCCAATACCTGAAAATCTCTATACTAGACCGCTCATGTACATACAATGGATATATATACATACAATGGATACCGTTTCCAACTTATATTTTCCCAATTCCAGGTGGGTACGGGGTGGTCCTGCAGGTGCCACGTCCATCCAGCCCCCGGGGGCCCCAGGGGACAGGCCCGGCAGCGGGGGGCCTGCCTGGTGCCAGCGCACCCTATGGGCCGCGGGTGCCTCCGTGCGTCATGGCCGCTCGCTGTTCACGGCAAGGGGCTGCATGACGGCTGCGGAACCGGGAAATGAGATGCACGTTAGGTTCTATGTAAGTACTCAAAATACTAAGGCATTTTATAAAAGCTAGAAAAATGACTTATAATTGAAGTTAATTTACTTGATAATAAGCTTTATAAATTTAAAAGATTTGGGCATAAACTGCTAACAAAACTGCAAGTGGTTGATATACAGAGGATCAATAATTTAAAACTTTACATTCCACAATTAATTACTTACTGGATCAACTCATTCAGCTTTGGGCAAAATACATGCTTTGCTCTAATTAAAATACAAATTACAAAATATGTACTTTCAAGTCGTGTATTTAACCTGTTGAAAGCCAGCATAGAAAAAATATATATTTTCAACACGACTTAATATATTTGACAGTTCTCACCTTTCTTACGAATTCAATTTTTATAACATTTCTTTTGTGATATAATACAAAAATTACATCAAAATAATGTAGATAAAACAAACTTCCTAATAATCACTCAAATCTATGTGTTCCACAATGGATTTATATCAAAAACAATGAAAAAATATAGACTTATATGACTCCATTCATATTATCAAGCGGCAGCCATTTTTTCCGCCATCTTTGATGCCCGGCGCGTTATTGGGAATTAATTTGAATTATTCGGAGTGGCTAAACGCTATCCAGTATTTCGTTATGTCAAGAACGAAAATGGCCCAAGCGATTCTGACCTTGTTCTTCATACAATTTCTTTATACATAAGGGACAAAATCATTTCAAAAATCCAGACCCGCCGGGGGACTGTGGCCGGCGACGGGTTAAAATATGAAATACTTTCAATACTTGTATTTGAAATACAAAATACAGTATTTTAACCATTTTTATTTAAAATACAAATTACAAAATACTTTCAGAAGCTTTGATTGCAATAAATTGTCATAAGTACTCTTATCCAAGACTGCGTTTCCATAGAAGCAGAGACGTGCAAAAATTGACTAATCATATTGCTCAAAAGACACATCTCATCTCCGCTCCACTTCGTAGACTTGGTTTTGTGGTATAGGACCCAGGTGTTAGGTTAAGTAAAAAGAAACTAATCCAGCCCAGCCTACTTATCAGTAAAATAAGAATTTCCTTTTATGAACACTGGATTTTTAAATGCATCATCAGACAAATAGTTTCTTGTTGGGGAATGAATAAAACCTGCTAAAGAAAATAATCTTTCAACAGGTCCTGATGAGCACAAACTTGTGTTAAATTGTATGAACACTTTTTTTATTTGAATAAGCTTTCAAGAATGGTAAGCTCTTTACTTTTATCGTTTAGAAAGCTGACTAACTCTAACTCCATTGTTGATTATTATCATAAGATCGCCAAATGTATTTGTGTGAAAATGTATTTTGAAGCCAGAGTATTTGAAACACCAAATACAAATGACATATTTAGGAAGTAATTGAAATACAAATACCAAATGCATATTTGTATTTCAAATACGTATTTCAATTACAAGTAATTCAAATACTGCCCAACCCTGAACTCATTGATATAGTTGGAACCTAACACTAAAGTCCTTAATTTTTTAAATATAGGAAATATAATTTTTTAAACTTATTAGATTCCAACACACCTTTCAGCATTGGTGTAGTTAAGCTGGCCTTGAACCCGTTTTAACCATACCTATGACATGGTTTTATATGTTAGTGCTTTCACTATTCAAACCTTACATGCCGCGTAGCATAATATTTACACTGCGATAATAAGTAACGTGTATTAAATTTAGAAATGTTGCAGGCTGGACGAAAATGTTTTTTAGTTGACAAAACTACTACTCTCCTAATAGCTAAAACTAATTAGCGTATTTTTATTTCCAGTCGTTATTCCACAACCCCTCCACGATCCTCTGCGTGCTGCTCTGCCTGCAGATCTCGCTAGTTCTTCTACAGCTGTTTCTCCTCTTCAACACCACCGAGTGGCACCACGTTCTCTCGCTGGCGCTGCTTCTCTTCTCCAACTACTACACCCTCTTCAAGCTGGTCAGGGACTATCTGGTCACCTGGAAGGTTTACCAGGCCGAGTTCACCATACAGGACAAGGCTTCGCTTCCCGTCAGCTAGTCGGCGGATACTCGCTACATTGTTAATCGGCCGATTGCTTACTGGTAGCCAGGACAAGGCATCTCTGACCGTCAGCTAGTTGGGGCATTCTTGCTAAACATTATTGTTAATAGTCAGATAGCTCATCGGGAGATTGGAAATCGGTTGATTGCTTATCGGGAGGTTGCTGATTGGGAGATTATTAATCGCTGTGAATCATACACTAATCACTAAGTTATTTAAGGTGTAATATATTTTTATCATTTCTCATTAACGTGGCATTTACTTTATAGGAATAAAATTAAAAACTTTTTTACAATTTGTGACTTTTATTATTGTAAAAAATTATCCAACGAAACGAAGCTAGCAGTCTCAAATCACAGAGCACTGTAAGGAATGGGAGAGGGCACCTGGAATGAGGCAATCCAAAGTACTCATAAAAGGACCGGGATCTCGATATGGACAGAAACTCGGTGAGGGACTTAACTTAAACTTAACTGTCACTGCATTTGATTTGTAATTAAATGTGTAGAATATTAGTGCTCTATAATAATAATTTATTGAACAAATAAGCTAGCATATTGACAGATCACAGATGTCCAGATTCCTGAATTCCGCATCGTCAACTCAAAGATGGTGATAAAAATTTGAATTCCTTTTGGAAGGCGCAAATATGTGACGCCTGTGAAAACTAGATTCCGCAAGTTACACTACTTCAAAGCTGTGCATATTGCCGGAGCTCCATTTGCAAAGCGCTAATATATGACGCCTGTGAAAATACGATTCCGCGAGCTACACTACTTTGAAGCAATGTAAATTGAATGAATTCCTTTTGCAAGGCGCTAATATTTGACGCCTGTGAAAATACGATTCCGCAATCTACACTAATTCAAAGCTGTGCATATTGCCGGAACTCCATTTGCTAGGGGCAAATATATGACGCCTGTGAAAATACGATTCCGACAGCTGCACTACTTTGAAGCAATTCAGATTGCCTGAATTCCATTTGCAAGGCGCAAATATATGACGCCTGTGAAAATACGATTCCGACAGCTTCACTCCTTTGAAGCAATGTAGATTGCCTGAATTCCATTTGCAAGGTGCTAATATTTTACGCCCTTGAAAATACGATTCCGCAATCTACACGTAGATTTATTTAATTTTTTTTTTTTACAAATACAGTTGTTATACATTGTATATATATATTTTTAATACATTTTTTAAATATCGTGATTCACCATTTTTTTTTAGCAATGCTCGTGTAAAAAAGGTGGAGCAGCGAAAAACAATTCAACATATAAAAAATATATATATATAAATATAATATAATATAAATACATATACACTAATTCAAAGCTATGCATATTGCATTATTTATATTTGCAAGGCGCAAATATTTGACTCCTGTGAAAATACGAATCCGCAAGTTACACTACTTCAAAGCTGTGCATGTTACCGAAGTCCTTTTGCAAGGCGCTAATATATGACGCCTGTGAAAATACGATTGTGCAAACTTCACTACTTTGAAGTAATGTAGATTGCCTGAATTCAATTTGCAAGGCGCTAATATATGACGCCTGTGAAAATACGATTCCGCAAGCTACATTAATTCAAAGCTGTGCATATCGCCGAAACCCTATTTGCAAGGCGCAAATATATGACGCCTGTGGAAATACGATTCCGCAAGCTACACTACTTTGAAGTAACGCAGATTGCCTGAATTCCATTTGCAAGGCGCCAATATTTGTAACCTGTGAAAATATGATTCCGACAGCTACACTACTTTGAAGCAATTCAGATTGCCTGATTTCCATTTGCAAGGCGCAAATATATGACGCCTGTGAAAATTCGATTCCGACTGCTACACTAATTCAAAGCTATGCATATTGCATTATTTATATTTGCAAGGCGCAAATATTTGACGCCTGTGAAAATACGAATCCGCAAGTTACACTACTTCAAAGCTGTCTATGTTACCGGAAGTCCGTTTGCAAGGCGCTAATATATGACGCCTGTGAAAATACGATTGTGCAAACTTCACTACTTTGAAGTAATGTTGATTGCCTGAATTCAATTTGCAAGGCGCTAATATTTGGCGCCTGTGAAAATACGAATCCGCATATCACACTACTTCAAAGCTGTGCATATTACTGGAACTCCATTTGCAAGGCGCTATATGATGAATGTGAAAATACGTTTCCGACAGCTACACTACTTTGAAGTAATGCAGATTGCCCGAATTCCTTTTGCAAAGTGCTAATATTTGAGTAAGAGAGATGGCGATGTTGTCGGCCAATCACAAGTTTTTCCCTAGCTTTGTTAATAATATGTCAATTTCACTGTCACAGTTTTGCAATATAATTATTTGAAATGACTTGAAGGAATCTTATTTACACAGGCGTCACACAGCGCCTTGCAAATGGAATTCCGGCGATTTGCACAGCGTTGAAGTAGTGTAACAAGCGGAATCATATTTTCAGAGGCGTCATACATTAGCGCCTTGCAAAATAATTTCAGGCAATCTGCATTGCTTCAAAGTAGCGAAATCTTGCGGAATCGTATATTCACAGGCGCCATATATTAGCGAATTGCAAGACGAAGACGAAGACTTCAGGCAAAAGGACTTCAGGTAATCTGCATTTCTTTAAAGTAGTGTAGCTGTCGGAAACGTATGTTTACAGGCGTCGTATATTTGCGCCTTGCAAACGGAATTCAGGCAATCTACATTGCTTCAAAGTAGTGCAGCTGTCGGAATCATATTTTCACAGGTTACAAATATTGGCGCCTTGCAAATGGAATTCAGGCAATCTGCGTTACTTCAAAGGAGTGTAGCATGCGGAATCGTATTTCCACAGGCGTCATATATTTGCGCCTTGCAAATAGGGTTTCGGCGATATGCACAGCTTTGAATTAGTGTAGCTTGCGGAATCGTATTTTCACAGGCGTCATATATTAGCGCCTTGCAAAAGGAATTCAGGCAATCTACATTGCTTCAAAGTAGTGTAGCTTGCGGTATCGTATTTTCACAGGCGTCATATATTAGCGCCTTGCAAAAGGAATTCAGGCAATCTACATTGCTTCAAAGTAGTGTAGCTTGCGGTATCGTATTTTCACAGGCGTCATATATTTGCGCCTTGCAAATAGATTTCAGGCAATCTACATCGCTTCAAAGTAGTGTAGCTGTCGGAATCATATTTTCACAGGTTACAAATATTGGCGCCTTGCAAATGGAATTCAGGCAATCTGCGTTACTTCAAAGTAGTGTAGCTTGCGGAATCGTATTTCCACAGGCGTCATAATATTTGCGCCTTGCAAATAGGGTTTCGGCGATATGCACAGCTTTGAATTAGTGTAGCTTGCGGAATCGTATTTTCACAGGCGTCATATATTAGCGCCTTGCAAAAGGAATTCAGGCAATCTACATTCTTCAAAGTAGTGTAGCTTGCGGTATCGTATTTTCACAGGCGTCATATATTAGCGCCTTGCAAAAGGAATTCAGGCAATCTACATTGCTTCAAAGTAGTGTAGCTTGCGGTATCGTATTTTCACAGGCGTCATATATTAGCGCCTTGCAAAAGGAATTCAGGCAATCTACATTGCTTCAAAGTAGTGTAGCTTGCGGTATCGTATTTTCACAGGCGTCATATATTTGCGCCTTGCAAATGGATTTCAGGCAATCTACATCGCTTCAAAGTAGTGTAGCTGTCGGAATCATATTTTCACAGGTTACAAATATTGGCGCCTTGCAAATGGAATTCAGGCAATCTGCGTTACTTCAAAGTAGTGTAGCTTGCGGAATCGTATTTCCACAGGCGTCATAATATTTGCGCCTTGCAAATAGGGTTTCGGCGATATGCACAGCTTTGAATTAGTGTAGCTTGCGGAATCGTATTTTCACAGGCGATATATATGTGCGCCTTGCAAATGGGTTTCAGGCAATCTACATCGCTTCAAAGAAGTGTAGCTGTCGGAATCGAATTTTCACAGGCGTCATATATTTGCGCCTTGCAAATGGAATTCAGGCAATCTGAATTGCTTCAAAGTAGTGTAGCTGTCGGAATCGTATTTTCACAGGCGTCATATTGCTCTGTGATTTGAGACTGCTAGCAGTCTCAAATCACAGAGCACTGTAAGCAATGGGAGAAAATGAAAATTTTCTGTATGCGGATGACACTGCAATATTCTACTGAGGTAAAAACCTAAACATCTTACTAGAAAATGCACAAAGTGACCTAGAAAAAAATTGCAGTTGGCTCCAATCAAATATTCTAACAATGAACATAAAAAAAACAGGATACATGGTTTTAAGCTCAACCCGTAAGATAATTCCTCCTCACGTACCCTTAAAAATTGAAAAGGATGATTTGCAAAACCTGATAAAGGAAAAATATCTTGGGATGTGCATCGATAAGCATCTAACTTTTAAAAACCATATCCAAGATGTTAAAAATAAAATCACACCCTTAATCAACGTTTTTAGCCGATTATCTTATCTATTACCAATTAAATTTAAAAAAAGTTTAAATTATAGTCTCGTACACTCACATTTAAATTACTTAATTGAAATCTGGGGAAATGCGTATGAAACATACATTAATGAATTACAGATAATTCAAAATAAACTAATCAAAAAACTATTTCACTACGAATCCAAAACATCCACAAAAAAACTATATTTGGAAACCAAACTGTTAACATTAAGAAAACTATACGAATACAATATATGTCTCCTTATATACAAAATAAATAATAAACTCATTCATACAAACACAGAATTCATTAAAACGTCCCAAGTACACAAACATTTTACACGACAACACGATAACATACATTTAAACACTATTCATACTAACTACGGTAAGCAATCTATCAGTTATGAGGGGGGCAATTTATATAATTGCCTTCCAGTTGATATTAAAAACGAAAAAAGTGTCTGTAAATTTAAAAAAAAATTATTTATTTTTATTTACAAAAAACAATGTAGTGAAAATGAATAATATTGAAAGTGAATGAATAGTATTGTAATATATTGTATGATAATATGTTGTATGATAATATAATGTTATGCAAATTCTAGTTAAGTAAGTGAAAATGTTATTTTCTTTTTTTCTGGAATAAAAAAAAAAAAAAAGGCGTAAATATATGACGCCTGTGAAAATACATTTCCGACAGCTACACACTTTAAAGTAATGCAGATTGCCTGAATTCCTTTTTTAAGGCGCTAATATATGACGCCTGTGAAAATACGATTCCGCAAGCTACGCTACTTAGAAGCAATGAAGATTGCCTGAATTTCATTTGCAAGGCGCTAATATTTGACGCCAGTCAAAATACAATTCCTACAGCTACACTACTTTGAAGCAATGTGGATTGCCTGAATTGCATTTTCAAGGCGCTAATATTTGACGCTTGTGTAAATACGATTACATTAATTCAAAGCTATGCATATTGCCGGAAATCCATTTGCAAGGCGCAAATATATGACGCCTGTGAAAAGACGATTTCGCAATCTACACTTATTCAAAGCTATGCATATTGCCTGAATTCCATTTGTAAGGCGCAAATATAACACGCCTGTGAAAATACGATTCCGACAGCTTCACTCCTTTGAAGCAATGTAGATTGCCTGAATTCCATTTGCAAGGTGCCAATATTTGACGGCTGTGAAAACACGAATCCGCAAGTTACACTACTTCAAAGCTGTGCATGTTACCGGAAGTCCTTTTGCAAGGCGCTAATATATGACGCCTGTGAAAATACGATTGTGCAAACTTCACTACTTTGAAGTAATGTAGATTGCCTGAATTCAATTTGCAAGGCGCTAATATATGACGCCTGTGAAAATACGCTTCCGCAAGCTATACTACATTGAAGAAATGCAGATTGCCTGAATTCCGTTTTTAAGGCGCTAATATATGACGCCTGTGAAAATACGATTCCGCAAGCTACACTACTTAGAAGCAACGTAGATTGCCTGAATTCCATTTGCAAGGCGCAAATATATGACACCTGTGAAAATACGATTCCCACAGCTACACTCCTTTGAAGCAATGTAGATTGCCTGAATTCCATTTGCAAGGTGCTAATATTTGACGCCCTTGAAAATACGATTCCGCAATATACACTAATTCAAAGCTATGCATATTGCATGAATTATATTTGCAAGGCGCAAATATTTGACGACTGTGAAAATACGATTTTGCAAGCTTCACTACTTTGAATAAATGTAGATTGCACGAATTCCTTTAGCAAGGCGCTAATATATGTCACCTGTGAAAATACGAATCCGCAAGTTGCACTACTTCAAAGCTGTGCATGTTACCGGAACTCCTTTTGCAAGGCGCCAATATATGACGCCTGTGAAAATACGATTCCGCAAGCTGTATATGTTGCCGAAACCCTATTTGCAAGGCGCAAATGTATGACGCCTGTGAAAATACGTTTCCGACAGCATCACTACTTTGAAGTAATGCAGATTGCCCGAATTCCATTTGCAAGGTGCTAATATTTGACGCCTGTGAAAATACGATAACATTAATTCAAAGCTATGCATATTGCCGGAAATCCATTCGCAAGGCGCAAATATATGACGCCTGTGAAACAAATACGAATCCACTAATTATTAATTACACTGATTCAAAGCTATGCATATTGCCGGAAATCCATTTGCAAGGCGCAAATATATGCCGCCTGTGAAAATACGAATCCGCAAGTTACACTACTTCAGAGCTGTGCATATTACCGGAACTCCAATTGCAAGGCGCTTTATGACGCCTGTGAAAATACGATTCCGACAGCTAAACTACTTTGAAGTAATGCAGATTGCCCGAATTCCATTTGCAAGGTGCTAATATTTGACGCCTGTGAAATAACGATTCCGCAATCTACACTAATTCAAAGCTAGGCATATTGTTAGAACTTCATTTGCAAGGAGCAAATATATGACGCCTGTGAAAATACGATTCCGCAAGCTACACTAATTCAAAGCTGTGCATATCGCCAAAACCCTATTTGCAAGGCGCAAATATATGACGCCTGTGGAAATACGATTCCGCATGCTACACTCCTTTGAAGTAACGCAGATTGCCTGAATTCCATTTGCAAGGCGCCAATATTTGTAACCTGTGAAAATATGATTCCGACAGCTGCACTACTTTGAAGCAATGTAGATTGCCTGAATTCCGTTTGCAAGGCGCAAATATACGACGCCTGTAAACATACGTTTCCGACAGCTACACTACTTTAAAGAAATGCAGATTACCTGAAGTCCTTTTGCCTGAAGTCTTCGTCTTCGTCTTGCAATTCGCTAATATATGGCGCCTGTGAATATACGATTCCGCAAGGTTTCGCTACTTTGAAGCAATGCAGATTGCCTGAAATTATTTTGCAAGGCGCTAATGTATGACGCCTCTGAAAATATGATTCCGCTTGTAACACTACTTCAACGCTGTGCAAATCGCCGGAATTCCATTTGCAAGGCGCTGTATGACGCCTGTGTAAATAAGATTCCTTCAAGTCAGATACGTTTTAACACCCCAAAAACAAACAGCGAAAATTCCTTCAAGTCATTTCAAATAATTATATTGCAAAACTGTGACAGTGAAATTGACATATTATTAACAAAGCTAGGGAAAAGCTTGTGATTGGCCGACAACATCGCCATCTCTCTTACTCTGACCACACAACCTGCTTGATTTGCTGTCTTCGACCACGCTTGCGCATCTTATTGTTTCTGTTGAAAAACAATATACTGCTAGGGCGACCATGGGTTCGAATAAAAAAACCGGCGTTCACCAAGATAATTTAAACACAATGACAAGGTCTAAATATAAAGTGAATACTGCACCTGAACACATTGACCCAGAAGAAATTTTTTTTACAAAATTTGCGTCTTACTTAGATTTAAAACTAGAGACAATTGAAACTCAAATACTCGAAAACATTAAAAAAAAAAGTTAGATTTTCAAAAAACCACTGAATCTATTTGTCAAAAATACGATGATATAATTACTCGCTTAGATTCCATGAATGGGGTTAAAGAAGAGGTCGAAAGCTTAAAAAATGATTTGACAAATAAAAGTAAAATTATTAAACATTTGGAAATTAGACTGGCTTGCTTGGAGCAGTCAACCCTTGATGACTGTGTTGAAATAACAGGAATTGAGGAAAATTCTGATAAAAACCCTAAAATAACTGCCATAGAATTAATAGACTATGCTAATCTAAAAATAAGTTCAGAGGACATTACCTCGGCGGTAAGACAATATGACAGAAGACCAGGTCACCCGAAAAACATTCTCTTAAAAATTAGAAATCCAGAAACAAGAATAAAATTATTAGCAAACAAGAAGGTGATTTCAAACCGTGAGAAAATGATATTCCTGGGAGAAACACTATCTCCTTATTTTAATAACTCAGGTACGGGACATACGTCATTCCTATGTCTACCTACGTTAAATTATCGTGAAAACAAGCTTATGTGTCCAAGCGGTTAAGGGACTACTTTGGAAAGCCAAAATAAAGGGAAAAGAATTAAAATATAAGTATATTTGGTTTAAAAATGGATCTATTCTGATGAAAGAAGATGAGGGCAAAAAAACCAAGGAAATAAAAAATATTTGCAGCATTAAAAATGTATTCTTCTTTTTCTTCTTCGATGGCGCTACAGCCCATATCGAGCTTTGGCCTCCCGCAACATTCGCCTCCAACTCCACCTGCCCTCAGCGGCTGACTTCCAGTTTGTTATCTGGAGAAGCTGTGCTGCATCCCCTCTTACTGAGTCTTGCCACCTCAGTCTGGGTCTTCCCACAATTAAAAATGTATACTTAGGAAAAAATATTGATTTGGTTGATATTACAGAACCTAATTTAAATATTAAAGATTCAACGGCTTGCAAATTAACAAAAAAAAAAAAACATTTAAAATTTTTAAATTAGTTATTTTAAATTAATAGCATACCATATTATTTCAAAGCTAATTTCAACACATGGTCACTCTACCTGTTTAAATCATAATGTATATATAGTCCTATAGTTCCTATAGTAGGGAACTGTTTACCTGTAAGAACTAATAATGTAACAATATTGTTCATTCAATACCTATATAATTGTGTGCACTTTGTAAAATTGTTAACCTCAACTTTTCAACCTTACTTGTCCAATATAAACAATAAAGCCTATTGTAAAAAAAGGTTAAGAAAAAAAAAAAAAATATATATATATATATGTAGGGGTCATCCCATCCCACAACTTTGTCCAAACCAAAATATCATACAGGTGGCATTTCTTAATTGTCATTTCTATAGTGAATTACATCAATAAAATACAATTTATTATAATTCACTTCAAAGCAATGTAAACTCTTCTAAATGTTCAGATCATAAAGATTTCTTTCGCAATTATTTCAAAATTATTTGATACTCACTTTAATATTATAATATTAGATTTCCTTGTTGTCTTCAAAGACAAATTCGCATTTATCTTTGCTTTTCATTATGTTATTTTTACATATATTTTTTTAAACCATCAAGGTGTATATTTTTTAATTTTTCTGTAACGTTCAAAAGGGTGTGAACTAATGACACAATGAAAAATAACATTCTGTTTGATCTCTCAACACTTTGTTGATTATTTTTTCTACAAATTTCCTCCATTTAACATTTTATTTTTAAGTTTTATTATTTTCCATTTACTTAACTGTTTGATAGTGAAAATGTATGTGTGTTATTTTTATTAAATTGTAAAATTATTAACTCCAACACAGGCGAACCCTAGTGGGGTTAATAATTATATGCGAAGCAATGTATTTTAATTGTGAAGAAACAATAAATAAATAAAAATAAAATTATAAAACGTAATTAATGTTTGCTAAACAAAGTAACTACACATTAAGCCATTTGACAGCCTCCGCGGTTTCTCGACACGCAATCCGAAGGTCGCAGGTTCCGAAACTGATGTAATACATAAATTTTATTTGATTAATTTTTGTTATTTCACATTTAATTATTGAAAAATCATATATGGTAGATATACTTGCAGCACATTCCGTAGTGGAAAACTCTCAGTATCACCTTGGTGTAAGACCACAATTCAGAGTTGAAACTTTGCTTGAAATGGCTTTAGCCGTGTTTTAAGACTAGATCTGAATAGCCAAGCACCCCCACCTTCCTCTTTCCCATCCTTTTCTCCTCCTTACTACCTTTAACCACACAACATACTCCCATTTTGGGGATGTCATAGTCTCACTGGCTCCAGATGGGAGCAGTATGACTCTTGTGAGGTATTCATATAAAAAAAAATTACTTTCAAACTACCTTACCTTAAGTACTTCTTTTTTACTCATAATATACTTACACTTATTGAACTCATTTGTATAACTTTACATAATAATTAAACTACAAACCTACTTGTATTGTACTTACTTATATATTTCAAATTCTGTTTATTATCTTATTACTTTTATTAGGTTTTCACTTGCTATCACACTCCTGAACAAATTGCATATAATAATGTACACATGTAAGAGGATACAATCTAAGTTCTTTATAAAATAAATAATTCAACATTTAATTCCAAGGCCGGCCATTGCCCGGTTGCCATAGTTGCACCATTTTGGTTGTCAGTTTTCGAGTTTTTATACTTTATTTATTCATTGATAACTGCGATGACAGCTGAAGTGTTCTTTGTCTATCGTAAATTGTAAAATTGAGTAGCGCTGTGATAGAAATTTGGTTGGAAACCATAGCAACCCGCTTGTTTTAATTTGGTTTCAGTTTGCCGCCTCCGCCCACTGAGGCAACTAAAAACTCTCAACTGCCAACTGTCTTTGTATGACAATGTGATGGCCCGCACACTTCACAATCACGACAAAACCCCGTTGTCAACGGTAACGCAAGCGGTGACTCGCGACTGACACTGCTCATCGCCGTGGGCGGCCGTTGCTAGTTGCCAGCTGTCAGCTAATTGTTCTTCGTCTATGGTTAAACAAGCTTTTTGACCAATCAAGACAGAGAAATCAGCCGGTTTTCAGTTGCCTCGTCAGCGGAGCGCCTTTCTCCATGAGCCCAGAGGGCCTTATAACATGAAATGAATAACACCATAGATATGCATATTATAATATATAACCATATAACTTTAATTAGGTACCTACTCTATCTAGGTACTGTAAAATGTAGAAAAAATGTTATTGGAGAATTTATTCTCCCCTACCTCAATATTAAAGTTATATTTTTATATTATTCGTAATTGAAAATAGAATTCAATAAAATAAATTAAACTTAACTCGTCGCAGGCCGCAGTCCCCCCGGCGGGTCCGGATTTTTGAAGCGATTTTGTCCCTTATGTATAAAAGAAATTGTATGAAGAACAAGGTCAGAATCGCTTGGCCCATTCTCGTTCTTGACGTAACGAAATACTGGATAGCGTCTAGCACTCCGAATAATTCAAATTAATTCACAATGACGCGCCGGGCATCAAAGATGATGGACAAAATGGCTGCCGCTTGATAATATGAACGGAGTCGTCTATATTTTTTCATTGTTTTTTATATAAATCCATTGTGGAAAGAATAGGTTTCAGTGATTATTAGGAAGTTCATTTTATCTACATTATTTTGATATAATTTTTGTAATATATCACAAAAGAAATGTTATAAAAATTGAGTTCGTAAGAAAGGTGAGAACTGTCAAATATTTTACATTGTATTGAAAAACTATATTTTTCCTATGCTGGTTTTCAACAAGTTGAGAGAAAAAAATACTTATTAGAGTTTTATTTGTATGGTGGTTTTTTTTAAAATAAAGCATTACAAATAATTGATATACTTGTCGTACTCCGCCTAACGGTTAATACGAGTATTTCGGACGAGGCAACTGAAAAAAAAAAAACAGTTTGCAACTAAACTCGCTATCCTGTGTATGTCAATATGATGGTCTGCACACTACACAATTTCTCAAAAACCTGTTGTCAATGGCAACGCAAGCAGTGACTCACAACTCGCCGTGCTTGTTGCCGCGGACGGCAACGCACCAGATCCTGGTAGCCAAGGATACACCAGTTTTGTTTTCAGTTTTCGAGGTGACAGCTGAAATGTTGGCCGTCTATGGTGAAACAAGCTGAGATAATGACTGAAATCGTAAAATTGACATGCACCATGAGAGAAGTTTGGCTGGCAATCATAGCAACGCACAGTTGCAACTGGTTTATTTATGGTTGTAACCATAGCAACGACCAGTTTTAATTTGGTTTCAGTTTCTCCAGTGAGCGGGACCGCTTATAGGTAAAAGTAACGTAACAATAGCATAGTAACGAATAAAAGTAAAAAGATTGTTTGTCCTTTGTTAACGCTCTCTCTTGTCTTACTGCTTCCAAGAAACATGTATTCTGTAAAGCTCTGATAATAATAATAACTAAGATTCTAAAATAACATCTTATTATTGAATCCACATACGATATCTTAGTGAACTACAAAAAGACACTTCACCGCACTTAGCTTTATTATTACGAAAAGTGAATATTTATGTCGGGGGAGACGTAAAATATTTTTTTTATACATTATTTTCTTAATATTAATTCACTTACACGAAGTTCAACACCATGATTGGCCAAGTGAAACAGAGTACCACAACTTTACCCAAATTATTAACTTAGATTCTGTCATTTTTTACAATTTCAATAAAGAAAGCTAAAACATGGCTTGTTTACCCTGTAATTTGTTTTTTTTCTTTTGTAATATGGCATCACTGCTACCATTACTCAAATACTTACCCATAAAAACAAAAAATGGCATATAATAATGTATGACGAGCTTGTGGAGTTCCGTGAAGAAACCGGTCGGTGGTTGAGTGGGCATCGGGTTTGGGTCCCACCTAGGCGTTCCGTGTTCGATTCCTCGGCTGGCTAAGTCCTCCATCACAACACAAGCAACATCTTTCACTTAGTGTGGTGGTAGTAGGAGATTTTCAAATGTGGTTGGGTTATTCGTAACCCGGGAATGTTGGTCTTTCTTATAAAAAAAAAAAACTTTTTATCCATCTTTTTAAAATTTTCTATGTAAACCGTGATTTCTTTGCTAAGAACCCCTTCTAAGCCCAAGAACCAACTTCACAAATTACTTTGTCATCGTATTGATAGTTGATTAAATATTTTGGGTACAATATAGTTTAGGATTCTTTGACCATATTTATTGGTACATTTCGGAACCACTATCCTTCATTTTTAGTGAATCTTGTATTATGCTTTTGCTTTTAAAATGACATGGAGATCGCTATCTTCGCTTTTACGTACAGCTTTTAAGTACTTTTGCGTGCTGCCTTTGCTTTTACACACCTCATATGATATTTGAAATTTAATTTAATAACTTATAATTTAATTTATCAACCATATTATGAATTTCCAATCTGTAAACTCCACCCGCCATAACACTGGGACATCCCTAGCATAGCGGATGGAATAACACAAAAATGTATAGTACAAAGCTCTTATAATAAATAAACAAATATATTTTAACCATGAACAATAACATAACAGAACAAGATGTGTTTTTACTAATTTTCAGGGCATACTTAGCGATTTTTTTTCCAATCGAGGGAATTTCATGTAATTACTTCAGTAAATAATTCCACTCAGAAAATGTGTGGAGATTATCTTATGGTAAGGCCGATGTTCTGATGTTCCGAGACTCCTGCTGGAGAGTTTAAAACCTCTCCTTCAAGCAATCTCTCCAGATCCGGTCTGCCTCGCAGTTGGTGGGCGGAAGCCACCAAGACCCGGACAAACCTTACCCCTATGAACCCGGGCACCCGTGCAAACCCTACAAACCATTTTACCAATCCCTTGCGGTGAAGTCAATATTACAAAAAGAAAAATTCTTCATTTAATTTGAAATTTATTACAAGGCCCCACGGTATGGTTACTGTTAAGTGTGTCATGATGGGTTGAAAAACGTGGAAGTAATGTAGTCATATCGTGCTTTCTTGAATCCCGAAAAAAAATATTGCATCAGGGGAGATGTAATTGTTATTTAATTAATTTATACAATTGCTGTGGTCAGAGCAAAAATGAGTATATGGCCATTTTGTTTATTGAGTGTGTCTCTGAATTAAATGTTCCAAGCATCAATCAGCCTTAAGATTTTAATAGTAAGCCACACCCAAAATTAGAGTAATGCGATGCATTCTGTTATTGAGAAAAAGATAAGGATACTTAAGTCACGATCAATTTGCTCAAGCTCATTGGGTTTCTGTGTTTCAATTGGCAAAAAAATAAATGGAAAATAAAGGGCTAAAGAAAAGACTTCAACCTAAAAAACCTGTCAAACCTGGTTGTAGGGATTGCAATCCCGCAGCTCATTCAATCCCGCAGAATTGATATGCGGGATTACCCAATCCCACGCGGGACCCCACATCTTTGAAATTAAGCTACAGAAATTATTTCTTTTCTATTAATTAAGTATGTAATTAGTAATCTGTTTTCTTAGATTCATCTTTAAATGTTTGGCATAGTTTAATAGTTTTGTTTAATTTTACCCTTACTCCTAAAAACAGTTTTATATTTTTAATTCGGTCTTATTCATATAATGACTAATAATCAAATCACAACTTTCTCTTAGATGCTATTACCATTTCAACCTATGGTGATAACTTTTGAAAATACACTCTTAAGAAGCAAATGGCATTCATTGTCTCAACTCCGAGCCTGCTTCTGAGTGAACTGCAAATATATGACGATGCTGAAAACGCTCTCTCGGCTTCTAAGCTAGTAGGCTGAAACGTCGGGATATATTCATAGGCGAGTGTCAGATACTCTCCTCTGATGCTGACGGACTCAAAGAACGTCATTTCTTTCTTCAAAAATTTCTCAAAGTCCTTTTGCTTGTCTGGCTTTTTCTTAAATATTTTTTTTCTTATTAATTTTATGAAAATTTATGGGTTTTTACTATTACTGAGGCTGATACAGCTCAATTTGGAAGGCGAGTATGCCGTCCATGGAACCATTTATTGAAAAATCAACATCCCTGCCATGGGTTACCCCCAGTGGCTCGCCACGTTCGGTAACTTAGCAGGGTTGCCCAGATTTATAGGGTGAGGTTTGTCAATGCCTTGGCGTCGGATGCTTCTGTCCACCTATGGCGTGGAGGGCCGGATAGAGAGAGATACTAGTTAATGGAGGCCTTTCTGGAGGTAACTCTCCAGCTGACCCATCGCCTTGCACCGCAGTTAGAGGAATGGATTAATAATACGTCCTTCACTCCTGGGCACACTAACCCCCAGTTTCTACCCACCCCTCCATAACTTTTACCTTCTAAGAACAGCCTCTCCTTCCTTACTTAAAAAAAAACCTCCACACAGCACATGCCCTAAGATAACATAAGCCCTAAGATAACATAAGCCCTAAGATAACATAAGCCCTAAGATAACATAAGCCCTAAGAGAAATTATTTTTCTCTGGGCCTCCTGTGTTAAAAAAGCTACAGCTGATGATTTTGATTATAATTGTTTTTTTTTATCCATAGTGTATACCCACTGCGTAAGTATGTATCCTACTTTATAAGAGATGAAGCATTTTTATGTTTTATTTGTTATTATTACTTTTTAAAACACAGTTTCAAAATTAAAATTTCTTTTACAAAATTATGGATGATTCGTAATATTGCTTTGGGCATAAGTCAAAAATTTTAAAAGATTTCTGCGTAAATAATGGCACAAAATGGAATTTTGTGATAAATACCTTAAAAGTGAAGGAAATTTTAAAACCCCAGTTATGTAACGAAATTGCATTACGGTTTCCCAAATTTTTGTAAAACAATTTTTATTTATTTGTTAATAAACTGATTTAACACACTAAAACGAAATATTCAAACTGCTCTCCTGAAAAGAGTTGTGCCACTGTTATTCCCGGGGTGCGAAATGTCCCAGCATTTATGATTTTATTTATTAAACACATTCATAATTGATTAACCAATCAGTACATACATATCAAATAAGAAAAATGTATGCATACTTACATTTATAGTAGGCACTCCTAGTGTAATATTCATTACTACATGTAGCTTTTCTAGCTTTTCCAAGTGACCAGTTACTACTGTGGTAGCTAGGACACTCGTTTTTTTTTTAAAGAGAGAATCGCCGGTAGCCCTATACTCTCTGAATTAGCGAAAAATCGATAAAAAAGTTCAAGATAAGTTCAGTAAGATGTACAATAATGTTTTAAGTTAGTTAGTTGTTAGTAAGTTGTTAGTATGTTAGTCACCCCATGCAAGTTAGTTTAAAACAGTATTGTAGAGCTTACTAAGAACTCGTCTGAACTAAAAATTAAACCGAACCACTTAAAGTGGTTGCCCGCGGGAAACTTAAAACTAACTTAATAATAAACCTGAAAACACAATGCTGCTGGTCTCTGGTCCGGACCACTGGCTTTAGGGAACCACTTGCCCGCCAGAAACTTAAAACTAACTTAAAAATAAACCTGAAAATACAATAACGCTGGTCTCTGGTCCGGACCACTGGCTTTAGGGAACAACTTGCCCGCCAGAAACTTAAAACTAACTTAAAAATAAACCTGAAAACTTAATGTTGCTAGCCTCTGGTTCAGACCACAACCTAGCGACGACGGAATGACAACCTAGCAACAACGGAACGACAACGAACAACAACAACCTAGTGACAGAAGCAGAGCGACAACAGCAGAATTACAACCTAACAACAAAAGCAGACAACAAAGCGACAACAGAGCATAACAGCATCCTTCCTAGCGACAACAGCAGAACGGCAACCTAGCGACAACAGAGCGACAAAAGCAGAATGACAACCTAACAACAAAAGCAGACAACAAAGCGACAACAGAGCGATAACAGCATCCTTCCTAGCAACAACAGCAGAACGGCAACCTAGCGACAACAGAGCGACAAAAGCAGAATGACAACCTAACGACGAAAGCAGATAACAGAGCGACAACAGCAGAACAACAGCATCCTGAAAACGAAAAATCTGAAAAATCCTTAAAACACAATGCAAAATTAAAAAATAAGCAGAGCGACAACAGCAGAACAACAGCATCCTGAAAACGAAAAATCTGAAAAACCCTAAAAACACAATGCAAAGTTAAATAAGCAGAGAACAAAAGCATCCAGCAACAAGAGACAACAACAGAACAACAGCATCCTGAAAACGAAAAATCTGAAAAACCCTAAAAACACAATGCAAAGTTAAATAAGCAGAGAACAACAGCATCCAGCAACAAGAGACAGCAGACCAACAGCATCCTGAAAACGAAAAATCTGAAAAATCCTAAAAACACAATGCAAAGTTAAAAAATAAGCAGAGCGACAACAGCAGAACAACAGCATCCTGAAAACGAAAAATCTGAAAAATCCAAAAACACAATGCAAAGTTAAATAAGCAGAGCAACAACAGCAGAACAACAGCATCCTGAAAACAAAAATCTGAAAAATCCTAAAAACACAATGCAAAGTTAAATATATGCAGGCAAGTTCAAAAGAAAAAGATCATACCACGGATCAGTTTTGTAGAGGGTCTAGCTCACCAATCACCCAGTTCTGCAGTCATCCAGTTCCCATCAACTGGTTCTTGAAGCCCACAGCGTTAATCCACGACGCATCCTGAAAAACAAAATGCAATATTAAATTTTTAAGGCAAAAAAAAACATTGATTTGCCCTCAATACTAGTAACCGAATTTTAATAAAGCTATTACATGATCTAGTTAAGTACCAGTGAGCTAGAGTGCTAAGATTGAAAAATACCAAAAAAATATCTAATCTAACCTAACCACCCAATCTCTCTGTATACATTTCCCATTTTCCGTAACCAATTTTCACAATTTAAACAACATATAAAATATTAACATAATGTATGCGGGTAGTTTTTTTATCAATCTCCTCTATAAAGTGCGCGATTTTTTCAATTTCGCATGCAAAATTACAGTTTATGTAAAATAGCTATAACTTCTGAAGTATGGATCATATTTAAATAAAATTTTCACAGTCTGCACATCTATTCACTGAAGTTTTATCACAATTGGATGAATGGGATATGAAATAATTTCATAGCGCCAGAGCTCAATATTATATATAGAAACCTTTGTGGGCATGCCTACAACACATCACCAAAGTTTCATCGCAACCAGATGAATGGTTTAAAGAGCCAAAATGCCTTTGTGTGTGTTGAGAAAATGTTTTCATTACTTTGTAAACTAGTAAAAGTCAAGGAATGATATTTCATTTGTAAATACACGCTAATTAAGGAGAGACCCCTTTTCCCTGACACATCTTGCTAAAACATCCTATTTTATTTCTTTAATGATACCCGGCATGCGTTCCTACGCCGCTAAAGGAAATATTTTTTCTCCCTGCGTGTCCTTTCTCATGCGTCCCCGTTTGCGTCCCAGTTCCCCTTCCGCATTCCATTCCCCTCCCGTGTTCCCCTTTCACCTTCCCCATCTTCCCCGCCTTCCCCCCGCCATCGTATACCCCTCCCGCGAACCCCCCCTCCGTGTTCTTCATCCCCATCTTCCCCGCCTTCCCCCCGCCATCGTATACCCCTCCCGCGAACCCCCTCTCCGTGTTTTGCTTCCCCCTCTTCTTTTACCTCCCTGCCGCTCATGTAAAATATAAATTTTTCAAACAACTCATATGTTACCTATTTTTGTAAAATTTCATAATGCCAGGGTTCACCATTATATATAGAAACCATCGCGGGCCTGCGCACATCAAATCACCAAAGTTTCATTCCCAATCGGTTAAATGGTTTATGAACGCAGAAAGGACAAACAAAGAAACATTATATATTAACTATGAAACTTCCATAAGTTGTGTATCGATTGTAATTATTATAGCCTTAATGTATTTATTTATTGAAATATGGAAACCATACTATAATAAAGTATACTGTAGTCGACCCTCTTGAGCCTTCTGAGAATTCAGAAAAAATAGAAATTCCATTGTCCAAAAAAAATTATTTGTACCGACCATTTTTTAAGAAAATATATTCAATGGATCATTTATTACATTGTTACGTGAAGTTTCCGCATAAAATTCATATCATAAATAGAAAAACAAAGATTATTTAAAAAATATATATAAAGTGGTAGAAAAAAATAAAAATTTAAAAAACGGAAAAAGAATTTAAAAATAAAAACACAGATAAAAAGCATATAGGGTAGACATATAAAATTCAACTATGTACCCACATATAAATAATATATTTAAAAAAAAAAAACAGAAAAAGATTTTTTTTTAAAACACAGATAAAAGCATATAGGATAGATAATACAACATTCTACTATATACCTACATAAAAAAAGGGTGTCCGGGGGTTAAGTGTATTAACTTCGGGAGGTGATTCTACATAATGGTAGGAGTAAAAAAGATAAATACCTTTTTCTGAAATTCCAACTTTTTTTTTCTAATATAAAAAATCCTTAGTGTGAGGTACACTTAAATTCAACGCGGCAACATTGCCCATTTCGGATTGGAACGTATTCATGGAAACGGCGTGTAAACAATAACAGGCAGTGATTTTGACAATCACAAATCGCTACCAAATCTTTAGTTTTAAATAAAATTCAAAAAGTTGACTGCACTAAATAACAAAATTTAGTTACACTTATAACAATAAAATTATTAAACACTTTTAACCAATGTCATTGCTTTTTACTAAAGGACATTTTCAAAATGTCCACTTCTGCTTGTAGGCAAGCACTAAAACGAATATTATTAGTACAGGAAGGTCGTTAATCAAGAAATGCAGGTAGTGTCACCATATGTGATCCTATTTTTTGGTTGAAGCCTTACGGAGCGTGGGTTCAACAAAATCGCACAAAAGGAACACAATTTTATCAGTAAGGTTAGTTTACAACTAAATAGACAAGAACCATGATGACGTATTGAAACATCATTGTCATTGACAACAATGAACTAAAGACGCACCGAACAAACATTTTCTTTAAAAAAAAAAGATAAACAACATAATGAGAATGAGAAAATAGCACGCAGCAGGGGTAGAGGGATAACAATTGGTTTTAATGCAAAATATCTGCGTCTGAAAAGATATTATTGTATTTTGTGCACGTCCTTCTGAGAAATGAATATTGTGTGTAGTTTTTGTTTTAGAATGTGGGATTTGGAATATGTAGTTGGTTTGATCTGGTATTTCGTATTGGACAGTGAAAATTAATGTTTTCAGAAGATAGTTCTTGTCAACAGCGTTGTTGATGATTTTCAATAAAAATTTCTGCTCTGATATATTTTTTCTAAAAATTACTTTGTGCAGAAACTACATTTAATTAAGACTCTCTATAATATACAAAAAAATCACATATTGTAACGTTACTATCGCATTTTATGAAGTGAAGGGTAAAAAACGTTAATTTAAAAAAAAATTATGTATTCGCGAATTAATACGATTGTAATGTTCATTTTTCGTTATTTTTAAGCCTAATAATATTTATTCTACAAAATTGTGCACATCTTTTTGTATGAATTAAAAACATGTGTAATTTTTTTTAAACTATTTCTAGGCACACTTTATTTTTCCAAATGTACATTTATTTTGAGAAATACTCATTATGTTGAATAACCTTCAAAAGTTAAAAAAATAGAGTTTTTCCAATAGTAAAAGTAAAGTAAAGTAGGTATAATATTATTTTCTTATTATAAAAAAAATATTTAATAAGGAAGGCAAAGCAGGTAAACTGCGATACAATGTTCTATTTTAATGGTGGGAGTAATGTAAACCAGCATATTGATCATTATAAAAGCAACAGATGTTTGATAACAAATTTTGAAAAATCGAAAAAAATACACACGCGTGGTGCAACTAATATTGCCTCTATCCAGGAGCTCTCCGGTTTAATGTTGATATTATTTCGCTTGTACTTAAAAGTGCATTTATTTCAAAAAAGTCACACTCCAAAAATGACGATATTGAGTTTCAAATGCCAATCTATGCGCAATATGAGATACAAGATCAAAATAAATTTAACATGACCAATGAACACATTATAACATTTTTTTATTATAATAATTCACTTTGGGTGTGCGCTAGGCAGCTATTATTCTAACACATTGTTTTGTTAATACAAGAATAAATTTCTTAAATCCTATATTTTATACCGTACAAAAATATCACAAAGGGAAAAAATGGAGATATTGCAATGGATGGTATTGCAATGTTTTGTTTACGCAGTTTTGCAGTATCACCGACGATTCTTCTTAATATATGAAAATGTTTCTTTGTTTGTCCCTTATGCGTTCATAAACCATTCATCCAATTGCGATGAAACTTTGGCGGTTTGTTGTGCGCAAGCCCGCGATTTTTTAATTTTGCAGTTAAACTGTTAAAGTTTCATTTCTCCTTTTTTACTGTTTTTGAGATCAAGAGAAAGATAGTGTTGTTTTGATATTTTGTATTTCATTTCATTAAAAACTCCTAAAATACTGACTTTTAAATCAATAAAATAAGCAAAAAGAACGATTTTCAATTTTTAGCAGACCCCACATTGTTTTTCGATGTAATGATGAGCTCTGGCGTTATAAAAGTTGTATATAAAATTTACTACAGGTAGCACGCGATTACTTGAAATGGAAATCCACACTTCTCATATGGACAGGTACGTGGCCTGCTCACGCGTTGGAAAAACAGAAAATATTGTGTATCAAAAAAAAGCACTTCAATAATCAGAATTAAAACTCAAAACACTTTTTTATGCCCCGGGTACTTTCTAGTATCTTACATACACCCAACTCAATTTTAACCAAATATATAAGTTTTTAATAAGATGCCGTTGGAAAACTGCTAAAAAAGAACTATACGAATGTAATAAAAAGAAATAACATACCAAGTGAAGAGAAGCGCCGGCGATCCCATGAAGTCCCCCGGAGTGCCAGCAACAAGTCCCTCGGAGTGCCAGCAACCAAGTCCCCCAAATCCTGTGAAACTGGAGCTGGTGCGGGGCGGAGAGATGTCACGCAACATCCTGAAAGACACAAAAAGAGATGTTATTATAATATAAAATCATGACATTATTAAAATGAACGAAAAATAAAGGCGAGGTAAAAGGCTATTTTTCTTGGTATTTTATTATTACTTATGTTAAGTTGGTTACAGCAAACACACAAATTCAACCATTTGCAGGAAATAAAATCTGTAATTCCAGCAGACTGTCACCATTTTTACAACACCACAAGAGGAATAGGAATAACTTTTTTGTTATTTTCACAAATTTTTTTCAGAGAAGTAAATAACAATTAAACGTCTATGTGAAAAAAAACAAATATTCCAATAAAGTCTCCAACCGCTATTTAAAAAAAAAATATTGTGAATATAAAAAAATATATTATTACATGAAACGACAAAAAAATGAGGAGATGAAAACATTTATAATACATTAAGCGCCCTTGAGGTGATTTTCTCACAAAAACGGCGCTATATAAATTATCCGAACATTATTATTATTTGTCTAATAAAATATGTGTTTTTTTTTTTTGCATGACCAGTAATTATAGTTAGAAAAAACATAAGGTGAGCCATTTTCAAAGCTTTTTAAAAATTGCATTCAAAATGTTTATAATTAAAAAATTACATGGTTATTTCTTATAATATAATTTGAAAGAGTAGTTCATCATCAACAGTTGTTAGTTTTCTGATACATTCACAGATTTATTTAGAATTTAATGCTAACTGGCCTACTTACAGAATATGTTAGAGGCCTGAGGGGTTAAAACGAATGAAAATGGAATGCAGGAAGCCAAAGGAATACAAAATACAAATTTTTTTTTTTTAAACTTTCTATAGAGTTAAGACAGGTCTTGGCAACGCTCGGTCAATTTAAAAAAGTGAGTAGTACAGCTTTACTATTTTTTATTGATATAATTTAAAAAAGGATCATCAGTTAAATAAAATATCTTACCAATTCTCAGAAGAGACGTATTATTCTCGGAAGTGCAAATCCATATCCCTTGGAGTGCAGGAGAACTAGATGAGCGCAGGAGAAGGCATGGAGAGGTGAAGCTGAAAAAACTAAAAAATAATATGTTATTATAATGAAATAAAAAGGGGAACAAACACAAAAAAAAATTCAAAGCATAGTTAATAAAATATAAAACTTATCTGTGTTCCTCTTCCACATCTTAAACTCCCACTAGATGACTTAAAATTAAACGTCACACCTTACGTGCAAAAAAATGCTTATGTGCTAAAAACGCCTTACGTGCTAAAACGCACTATATGCTAAAACGCCTTACGTGCTAAAACGCCTTACGTGCTAAAATGCCTTACGTGCTAAAACGCCTTACGTGCTAAAACGCTATACGTGCTAAAACGCCTTACGTGCTAAAACGCCTTACGTGCTAAAACGCCTTACGTGCTAAAACGCCTTACGTGCTAAAACGCCTTACGTGCTAAAACGCCTTACGTGCTAAATAAAACGCCATACTTGCTAAAACGCCTTACGTGCTAAAACGCACTATATGCTTAAACGCACTATATGCTAAAACGCCTTACGTGCTAAAACGCCTTACGTGCCAAAACGCACTATATGCTAAAACGCCTTACGTGCTAAAACGCCTTACGTGCTAAAACGCCTTACGTGCTAAAACGCACTATATGCTAAAACGCACTATATGCTAAAACGCCTTACGTGCTAAAACGCACTATATGCTAAAACGCCTTACGTGCTAAAACGCCTTACGTGCTAGAACGCCTTACGTGCTAGAACGCCCTATATGCTAAAACGCCTTACATGCTAGAACGCCTTATATGCTAAAACATCTTACGTGCTAGAATGCCCTTTATGCTAAAACACCTTACATGCTAAAAAGTGCACGCACACACGCACGAACACAAGCACAAACACACCGGGATAAAAACGTTCTTAAAGATAGACGTGATTAAATCTAGAAGTGATTAAATCTAGACGTACTTGCAGCTAGACGTGCTTACAGCTAAAAGTGCTTACAGTTAAAGTTTAAACGGGCTTAATGCTAAAACAGCAAACATTTTTAAACTGCATACAAGTTTATGAATATATTCAGTCAGGGGGGCCCCCCCTCGTTAATGATGATCAACAAAATACCAAAGAAAACAGAAAAATTAAAGTATAATAAATAAAATTTCACTTCCCAACAAGGCAGACTGGCGAGACGGTCGATGCAACTGCGGTGATTCTGCGGGCGGGCAGGCGATGATACGTCTGCTGAACAGCTTGATGATGTCACATTCTTCGTTGATAGAAAACCTTGCACCTAGAAAAATAAAAAATGTAATTAGTTTTAGAAAATTGCATTGATAGATACACAAATCGAAAATACACAAATATTATATGTTCAATCAACTAGCTGAGGTTAGAAATTGATCATAATAAATTTAAAAATAAAATAAACTATTCTATCATAAATAATTTTGCTAATTAGAATCAATTGACATCTTATTATTTTCATTTTCTATTACTTTTTAGTGTATCTAGTACTTTTTTATTTTTATTTTAAATACTTTAATACAGCTCGCGAGGCAACTGGAAAAAAAAAAACAGTTTTCTAATCAACTCGCTACCTTGTTTATGTCAATGTAATGGTCCGCACACTGCAAAACTTCTTAAAAACTCGTTGTCAACGGCAACACAATCAGTCACTCGCAATAAGCCGTGGTAGTTGCCGTGTTTGGTTGCCCTGGTTGCGCCAGTTTTGTTGCCGGTTTTCGGTTTTTTTTTTTTTTATTCGCCGTCGCCAATACGACAACCACAGATGACTGATTCGACAGCTCAATTGTTCCTCCTCTATGGTTAGACAAGCTGAGATAATGAATGAAATCGTAAAATTGAGTAGCGCCATAGCTTTAGTTTGGTTTCAGTTTCTCCATGAGCGGAGGGCTTAAGTATACTTAGGGGGTTTCTCTCCATCCTGCTAATAGCTTATCCATACTATAAAATTTATTTCCGGTTTACGATTTATTTATTAAATAAGTCTGAGTTTTTTATTCGATACTCGAACCTATTAATAGTGGCTATATATTGGATAAGTTGGCAGAGTTTTCTAACTATTGCAAATATATTTTTTTAATAATATTCGTTATAGTATGGACAAGCTATTAGGAGGGTGGTGATTTTCCACATAATCAGTTCCAATTTTAAAAATGACTGAAATTGATTGCAAATCAGAGTTGATCGATTGTTTGAATTATTCACATGACCAGTTCGAATTTTGAAAATTACAATTAAATTGAATGCAAATCCGAGTTGATTGATCTACTGTCTCAATTTTTCACACCATCATCAGTTCCAATTTTGAAAGTATCACTTAAATTCAAAGCAAATCCGAGTTTTAGAAATGAAATCAAGTTACTGATAATCAGTAAGAATCTTGAAAAGTGATGACCCGCCAGTTGATCCCTCGACATTTGATCCTCTAAAATTTACCCCCCACAGTTTTCCTTCTGACAGTTTATCCCCCGGCAATTTATCCCCCGGCAGTTTATCCCCGACAGTTTATCACCCGACAGTTTACCCCCCCCGACAGTTTATCCCTGACAGTTTTTCCCCCGGCAGTTTATCCCCGACAGTTTATCCCCCGGCAGTTTATCCCCCGGCAGTTTATCCCCCGACAGTTTATCCCCCGACAGTTTATCCCCCGACAGTTTATCCCCCGATAGTTTATCCCCCGACAGTTGGCCCCCGACAGTTTATCCCCCGACGTTGGCCCCCGACAGTTTATCCCCCGACAGTTTGTCCCCTGACAGTTTATCCCCCGACAGTTGGCCCCCGACAGTTTATCCCCCGACGTTGGCCCCCGACAGTTTATCCCCCGACAGTTTATCCCCCGACAGTATATCCCCCGACAGTTGGCCCCTCGAAATTATGTTTTTTTGGGAAATTTTTACCAATGTAAAAACTTACATCGTTTTATAAAATACCTGGAAATCAAACCAATTTATTTACAGCATCGATTTTTTTTTTTAATTATAAGTTAATATAGGGGAGGGGTGGCATGAAAAGGACACGCATTGAAAGGAACGAAATCAAATTACCGGTAATTAAAAACGATTTCGAAACAACACTATTTATGTCATATGGCATTGATGCAAGTTCGTTCACGACTAACTTCATACCCCTGTCATTTCAAACATGGCGGATACGTGCGAATGTTGTTATAGACATTGAACAGTATTTTTCCTGTTATAATTGTGAAACGTTTTATTGAGTGTTGCGAGTTAATTATTTATGTGTAAATCACTGTTTAAAATAGGCTGGACATCCACAGATGCAAGAACATAAGGTGAGTGAACTTTAATTGTAATTTTTAATCACAATTTTTAAAGATGCGTAAATAAATAACTAAGAATAGATTAATGACCATTATTGCATTTCATTTCAATTATTTAATAATAAACGCTTCCTATTCGACTCCAATCTGTTCCAAATATTATCTCAATCACTTATTAGGACCTCAAATTCAAAAATGTCCCTTTCATGTCACCCCTCCCCTACAGAATTAAGACAAGTAGTTTTTCCTGGAAGAATTTGAATAAAAATATGTTTTATTCTTTTGTTATTCGGCGGTATATCCTCTCTGCGCACCTTTACTCACTCAGGGGGCACTTAGTTATATTTTGTGTAAGTAAGTAAACCGTAGGTAAAGTGCATTTACTTCGGGAGATGATTCTACATGATAGTGTAAGTAAAAAAGATAAAAGACTTTTAGAAGAAATTCCAACTTTTAGGGGTACTTTTTTCGAAAAAAGGAAAAATTAATATGGCGTGTGCGGCTTGCACTATTACGTTTTTCCCGCTGTTACGATACGCCCCAATCAAAATCAACGTCGCCACAACGCGCCCGGCTGACTCGCAGCAAATTTATCGGGTAAGTTTGTACCTCACGCTAAGGATTTTTAATAGGTACGTCTTTTTGTATTGAGAAAAAAGGTTGAAATTTCTAAAAGTTGTTAAATCTTTTATGCAGAATCACCACCCGAAGTTAATACACTTTACCCCTGAACACCCTGTATAAGAATGCTAGGGAACCAACTGTCGGGAGATCAACGGGAGATGTCTACAGGGACTCCATCCCTCACTTGCTTTATAAGCTGTCTTCGAAAATAGCTGTTACCTTCCAGGAATTTACTGTCGTCAACAGATTTGAATGTTCGCATTACATAATAAAACATACATAAAAATTGCTGCTATTTTGCATTCTAACGTATTTATCGCTAAAAACACCATGTATCGCTTTAATTTGCGAAAATATTAATGCTATGAATCAGTGTCCTATATACATATATATTAATAAATATTAATGCTATGAATCAGTGTCTATATACATATATAACATATGGCTTGCTGAGTATTGGTTTGTACTATGTCCACAAAAACTCGTAATGAGAAAACAAGGTTTGAAGTATAAAATAATTAAATTTGGGTTTCCTTAACTCAAACTAATTGGTATAAATAATAATAAAAAATAAATGTGTTAAAATAATGTAAAACAACATGATAGTTGAATTTTTTTTTATAAAAGTATAACAGAAAAATGTAATAAACAAAATATCAAAAAATGAATGTTGGTTTGTACCGTAATCAGTAACCATATTTAATGTCGGTTTATATATCCATACTCTGAGCAGAGATAGGACCAAACCAACAGTAATTTCATCATACGGCACGCCAAAAAATAATAGGGTATATGTTTACTACTCCGCTTACCGGATAATACGGAATTCTAATTTCGATACACGGATACGCACGGATAATACGGAGCGGAACATTTCCTTTGCCGCCATTTCTTTGGATTTGATATTTGCCATTTTTTTCAATCTAAATACGCACAAATTATTTAGTTTACCCAGCCTAAGAACCTAATAACCTATTTTGTGCACGTAAATAGTTGTATATTGTAGTAATTGAAGTTGTATAAGTCCCGTTTCTCTTGGCCAAACGTGGCTGTCAAACACTTCGCGTAAGTGAAATAATCTTATAAAATTGAAATATAAAATGCATGTTTTTTCGTCTCCCCCGACATAAATACTCAATTTTCGTAATAATAAAGCAAATATCTAACTGTTTGAATAATAAATATTCCGTATTAACCAGTAGGCGGAGTATGAAACTATTAATAATAATAGTTTTACATTCACATATTAAAAAAAAAAATATTGAAAAATGCTTCATTAGAAAATATAATATGGTCGAATGAATAAAATTTATGGAGTAATCAAACATTAGTAATTTTTACATACAACGTACATAAGGTTTTAATAAATAGTAGTAAAAAATTGTATTGGCCATTGGCCAATGGACATAGTACAATCCAAACCTCATTTTTGTAATTACTGTGGAGAATAAAATGTGGTGTTCAAAATGTAAGTTCCCGCTGAAAATTTGTATTTTTTATGCAAGGACATAGTAGATAAAAATATAATTAACTAGCTGACCTGCCCACGCGTTACTGTGGATAACGAAATACAACGTCATCTACTGGATGGTTACCTAACCTAGATAACTAAGTGTTGTGTCAATAAATTAACTCACACCGCCATCTGTTAGAAACTTATGGAACTTACAAATAATTTCGAACATTTAATTCACAATAATAAATGTTGAGGTCAATAATCGAGACAAAAACTATCCTACCTTTTAGGTTGGACCAAATTATAGACAGTAAGCTAAATTTCATCAAAATCGGTTAAGTAGTTTCAGAGTTTACCTCGGACAAACATTGTGATGCGAGATTTTTATATATGTACTAGCTTACCCGCCTCACGCGTTGCCGTGGCTAACAAAACACAAAGCCATCTGGTGGATGGTTACATGTCAGAAACTTATGCAACTTACAAATAATTGTCCCATAAAAAAACATTTAATTCGCAATAATAAATATTTAGGTCAATAATCTGGATAAAAACTATCCTATCTTTTAAGTTGGACCAAATTACACACAGTAAGCCAAATTTCTTCAAAATCGGTTAAGTAGTTTGGGAGTTTACCTCGGACGATCATTGTGACACGAAATTTTTATATATAAAGATAAAGATATTACTGTATTCACACCTTAAGAAACCCAAAAATGGACATAGTACAAACCAATACTCAGCAAGCAATATTATATCTTAAAAATACAATAAAGCAGTCAACTTCATAAAATATTTTAGAATTATTTTTAGTAAAGCAATAAATAATACAAAAAATGGTGCCTAAAACTGCATTCTAAAAAAAAAAACAATAATTTTTGACTTACGGCAAAGCACTAACTAAATAATGCAAAATCATGTGATTTTGGTATGAAAATTAGATCGCTGAGAAATATTTGAAATGCGTTTATTAAATACTTTGTATAGAACATAATATATTTTCCTTTGAAATAATTCGGGTATAAGTTATTATAAGCCCAGAAAAATAGGAAGTATCAGACCTATAAAAACTGCTTTAAAGTTTGAAATCTCCCAGATGCGAACCTTTTTTCGGTTATAGTTTTATTGTATGATGTGGAAAATTAAATTATTTACAAAATGATCGTAAAACATTTAAATATTTGTGCCTGAGGCGGGTTTTAAACCGGGAATTTAAACATTATCGCTATCTACATAAGGAGTGTTATTATTAGGGGTTGAGCCAGAATTTTATACAATGCGATGCATACACTGAAGTACTACTCATGGTGCAATTTGAATATACATAGATTTCAGATTTCTTTTACTCATTATTTATAAGCTAATGAATATTACGACTTTCGTTTCCAATTGTAGGTATATCTGGCTTTGCACCCAATTTTTTTGGACTATGTTCAATACAGTTCAGGTGGCAGCTATTTTTATATTTTAAAAGGTGATTTTTGTTTTTAATTTTAACCAAATTTGTGATGCAAAGTTACCCCCCTCATAGAAGTATCTGTACATCATTTTTCAAAATACTTTTAATTAATTTTCACAACTACTAAATAGGTATACTTTAAACAACAAAAAATTTTGTTCATCCCTCATATTACCTTCCCATTAAATTTCAATAATATTACAAAATCACTGAAAAATTCGAAAGAAGTGTTTGAGGTAACCCCGGTTTACAATATTTCAAAAAAAAAACATCATAAATTTTCATCAATTGCTATTGAGCATCAGATATGTTCTGCCACTACCAGTCTGAAGGGTAAACTCTGCTTGGTGACTAGATCAGAATAGCGAGGTACCTATTGAATTTCCCACAAGCCCTAACCAAAGTTCCCAATTTAATTACAATATAAAATATTTATAATGTTAACCCACGCATATCAGCATCGCCTCAGCTCGAGATGTTCAGAATTCTCATATGAAACTATATTTCAATGCTAATCAGCTTCGTGATGGCATCGCCTCACCTCTGGACAAGCTAGCAAAATTAAGGCGATCCGTTGGCTAGCTGATATGTATGCGATAACTGGGCTATTTGTAGTCGTCCTACCTTGAATCTGGTGCTCCGCCTGCCTGATGACCAAGAAGGGCAGCAGGAAAGTGCCCCGAAGTAGTGCTCCGGGGACAGGGCGAATGGGTAACATCCTCCGTATCTGGGAAAATAATTATTTTTATTAGTCAAACATCATAAGGTTTACAGACACGTGTCAAATGTTTTGAAGCCACAAGCCAAAATTATATGTGTTCTAAGTGTGCCTTACAAGGCTACAAATATAGGTAATTGGCATAGAAATCGCTTGACAAACACAGGCTAAAGATCACGATATCAAATGAAGTGGTTTTCATTTATTTTATGAATAATAAAAGAAACAAAGTCAATCAATGGGAACTATCACAGATAATTTTAGACATAAAACTGTACTTTTTATTTGACTTCATACATTTCTAATGAAAAAACATTTTTTATGCTTGAATTTTGATTTAACTTCAAAAATTGTATGAAAAAATTGTTAACTTTGTTGAAAGAAGGTTCACATGCGTCAAAATGCTTTCATGTGTCGAGTTCATCAACTAAAATTGAGGAATCATAAATAAAAGTTTATTTATGGGGCCATAAATAAACTAGTACTAATAAACGAGTTTTAAATCTTACACAACTGATATAAACCCGTTTTTACTGTAGAAAATTATATGTTCCATCAAACCTTCCTCTTTCCCATCTTCTTTGTGAACCGCCAAACTATTTCACAATGTATTTCGTAATAAGGCGCAAAACTAAAAAAAAATTTAACAATTTCGCAAATGTATTTCATAATATGGTGCAATCGCTACAAATTCAAGTAAAAAAAAATATATTACTCAATAAAAATTTGGTAAATATTCCACAAGCCAATCAGCACATTTTTTTTTAATTACACTACATTTCAATTTAATTACTTCAAGAAAAACTAATTATGTTTGGATATATGGTAAAAGATGACTTAAAATTCGGTTTTTATTCAAAGTTCAAAATTTCGCGTATAGAACTAGGTATCTTAGTGCCATTTTAATTTTTTTTTGTGTGGATTAAGGCAGGTCTCTTGCGACCAATTTTACAAACAATATCTTAAAAATTACCATAAACATGTGGCAGGGCCACAACGTTTGTTGTTTTCTATGGGCCACGGAAAGCAAAAACATTGCGGCTCGGACCTGACCATCCACAAAATGTGTACACATTTTCGTCGGAGGAGACGCCGCTTTAGACATTTGCGAAGTTTTGTTTTCTAAGTTTTGTTTTCGCCATGAATTAATACATTGTTTTTAATAGATGTGTACATAATTACGAAACCAGAAATATAAATAGAACTAGATTGCCACATACGAAAAAATTAAAAATCGGGGAACTGCCTAATGTATAGAGGACTAATGTATGATTAAATGCCGGAAAGTCTGAAGAATGAAAGTATTTAAAAAGAAAATGTTATGCTTACTGTAAAAATATTTCAATTTATAAAATAAAATATGACTTTGTAGATATTAGTTTATTAATAGTTTCGTACTCCGCTTACTGGTTAATACGGAATATTTTTTATTCAAACAGTTAGATTTTGCTTTATTATTACGAAAATTGAGTATTTATGTCGGGGGAGACGAAAAAACATGCATTTTATATTTCAATTTTATAAGATTATTTCACTTACGCAAAGTATTTGACAGCCACGTTTGGCCAAGAGAAACGGGACTTATACAACTTCAATTACTACAATATGCAACTATTTACGTGCATAAAATAGGTTATTAGGTTCTTAGGCTGGGTAAACTAAGTAATTCATGCGTATTTAGATTGAAAAACAAATCGCAAATCGCAAATATCAAATCCCAAGAAATGGCGGCAAAGGAAATGTTCCGCTTCGTATTATCCGTGCGTATCTGTGCATCGAACTTCGAATTCCGTATTATCCGGTAAGCGGGGTAGTCAACATTTACCATTAGTTTATATTCAAATATAGTATAAACTAAGTCAATAATAATAAAATAAAAAATGGTTATTTCTTGTAGTAATTGTTAAAATGTAATTTCCATAACCTGTGCCTTAAAAAATGGTCATTTCTTGTAGTAATTGTTAAAATGTAATTTCCATAACCTGTGCCTATAAGTGCGGCGGTTAGTGGAATAATTAATTATGTATTTATCACAAAGACAGCAAAATAATTATCTTAATTTAATATTACCTACACGCGTTTATTGACAACCGAATTGAAAAAACACAGAAGCTGGACACATTTACGATTTTTTTTTCATGAATTTAAAAAAATTAAAAAAGCGATGATACTGAATTCCGTTTTCTTGTGGCACAGGAATCCAAACTGCTGAGAGCCACCGGGACTATGGAGTCCCCTGTTAGGCTGTAGGGAAGAATATACACAAGAGGAAGGTTTGGTAATACCCTGGTTTTTACCCACGTTTAGTGACAAAAACTTAATAGCTACCATCAACCATTCTCTCTCCCAACTTCTTAATGAACTGCCAATTTATTTCGCAACATTATGCAATCGTTAAAAATGGTAAATATGCATTACTCTGTTTACCGGATAATACGGAACATTTCTTGTAGTTCGATACACGGATAATACAGAGGGTTCCTTTTTTAATTGCACAAATTGAATAAAAAAATTGCTTCAAAATTAATCAATGTCATTCGTATTAGCTATGTAATTGCACGAATTAATTATTAATAATCAAGTTTACAAATGAAAACAAACTTACTCGAAAGGAAGCCAGGAGCGCTCGCTGATCGCTCCGTACTCGGCAGCTGACCAAAAATGAATGAGACCGGACAGCGGACTGAGCGCTGAGCGGACTGAAAACTGCACGCCCCACCTCCCACCTCCCACCTCTAGTTCGTATCGTGGAAGCATACGAATGTAACTCCAAAAAAGCAAATGTTCAGGTGAGTCAAAAAAACTATTTTTTTCTGTAAGTGTGGTCCCATAACTTCTGCAGACGTTCATGCTGATTGCTAATTTTTATTTAATTAGTAAATCAATTAGTTTTTTTTTTAAATTGAGACAATAAAACGAAATATTTTACACATGAAGCCTCAAAACAAAACAAAAAAATGCTTAAAATAAAACACTGCGGACTTGAGTACTTCTGCTTGAATGTTATAATAATCTCTCTCTTGTAATAATAACGTAAAATTTTTGTTTAATTTTTAGATACATAACACATTAGTATAATGAGGAAATCTATAATTGGTTTTTCAGGAAGGTGAATTACATATTATGTATAAATGAACCACATTGTAAACTGTTGATTTCTCCAAAATAAAATGAAATCGAATATTTGGTTACGAGAAGTAGTGAATTAAAAGGATCGAAGTTTGATCAATTTAATTTGGAAGTAAAATAAAAACTTACCAGTTAATGTACAACTTACATTTTGTTGCATATTTCTTTATTTAATTATTACTAAATATTGGTATTTTCCATATCTTCGTCATCTGACAGAATAAAAAAACGTGCCGTAGATCTTGTTTTTTGCAATAGTAGAGTAGGTATTATTATACTGTAGGCCCTGAGAAAAACTCCCTTAGGGCCTATGTCATCTTTGGGGACACTGTGTAGATACCGACTGCAACAATTATTGTATCACCAAATCTTGGTGAAGGTATTTAATGAGTTTGGATTTATAATTAAGTAAGTGTGACCATTTATTGAATGATTATTGAAATGTAATGATACATGATTTAAGGTAACATTTAAAACAGGTAAAATTTTCGCGTATAAAACACAGTGTCTTCCTTGAGACTCCCAAGGAAGACACTGTGTTTTTACTTATCATAGCTGTACAGCTATTGTTATATTTTTATTTTGGCCTGCACAGTTGTAATTCCACGTGCAACAATTTGCCTTGTCATCCAGAATGATTTGATTTAAAACCCACAATTTTCCCAAATACAAATATTGAGAATTACTCGAATGATTCCCTCGCAACTTATCCGATCAAAAAAATATATAATCCACTTTCGCCTTACGAAAATGGTTTTCTTCTTTCCCTTGGAGTTTTATTTTGTTTATTTCAATAGCATTTTTATCCTCCCTGCACTTTCTACGACTAATAAACATTTACTTCCCAACTTCATCCAAAACTCATTTCTTAAAATTTTGGAGTTACATTAGTATGCTTCTGAGTTACAGGTATAATGTTGCACACCCTGGGCCGTGAAAACTAATAATGAAAATTCATTTTTTTGTTGGTAGCCTTTGATTCCGATGAATTGTTTACGGTAGCAGCGGTAAAATAGAAAAAAAATAGTATAATATATACAAGACTGAAGACAATCAAATTTAAAAAAATTGTAGTCAACGCGAAAATACCTCCATGATACTTCCCATTATTGTTCCGGAGAAGCTAAAAACTGTTTTTTGAGTGTTACATAAAGTTTTCTAAAACTTCAAAAATATGCTTATTTGTCGTTTTAGATGAAAGGATGTTTGTTCTTAAAAAATTGAAGTAAGTACAAATAACATTTTTTTATGTTTTTTTTAAATTATATGGAAGGTTTTGTTTGATGTAAACTCAATGATGTAAAACGACACATTTGAACTGTTCATGGGAGATTTTTGACAGATGTTTAGAGGTGTGTAAATAAAGAATCAACTTACTTACATAAGATATTACAATACTACTTAAAACAAATAAAATCAATAAGCTATTGTTAAAACAAATAAAATCAATAAGCTATTACAATACCATTTAAAACAAATTAAAAAATGAGCTCAAAAATAAATTTGCTTTTGAGGAAAATGAAAGTTTGTAAAGATGTGGCTTATGAGTGAGGGATCTATTTCAAAAAAAAATTTGCTTAACTCAGGTCCGGAGCATACGTCTTTCCTATGTCTACCTACGTTAAATTGTTGTGAAAACAAGATTATGTGCCCAAGCGGTTAAGGAAAATGAAAGTTTAAGCACGAGAGTTGTAAAGATGTGGCTTATGAATGAGGGATCTATGTAATACATTTCCATCTGAGATATATTTTAATTTGCCCAATCCATCCAATGTTGATTCTCCGATATTCGTTTCCTTACCCTAGCAATTTAAAAAGAACTCTTTCAGGTCTCGCTTCCCGCATCATTGCAATATAATCTGAGGGCGAGTTGATTAAAGGGATAAACAAGTGGTCCAGTGTTGCATGGACACTATTTACTTCCATCATCGTATGTCCCTTGGTCACGTAGAGTTGCTCAATGGTCAACTTCTTTTTAACAGCCACATCGCTGAGGGCACTGGTAAGAATTCTATTTTTGTGTTGGTAAACTTGTCGTACTCCGCCTCACGGTTAATAAGGAATATTTCTTAATTAAATAGTTAGATTTAGCTTTCTTATTACGAAATACGAGTATTTATATCGGTGGAGACGATAAATATAAATCTTATATTTTAATTTTGTTAAAATTAATTCACTCATGCAAAGTGTTGGACGTCATTATTGGCCAAGTGAAGCGGAGTTCTACAATGGATTTGACATTTGCAAAGTTTTGTTTTGACATTTGCAAAGAGAATATTAGCAAAACTGAATTGAAAATAGAAAAATCAGAAAAAGATACAGTCACAAATAGGACTCGAATCCAGGACTTACGCCTTGCAGGGGCAGAGCTCTACCAACTGAGCTAATGTGTCCCCCTATCCTACTCGGGTATATATATATATACATATATATCACCACCTATTTGGCGACCAGCATGGGCGGATTTGCATTTAAAGCGGCGACCACCGACATTCGGCTACCGATATACAGTTGCCACTTTGTTTTCCCAAAATTTTTACACAGTTCGTTGTAGATTTCCTGTATGGTATTATCCAATTTACTGCTGTATAAACTTCTAACATTCCATGTTCCTAGTCGTATCTTTGAATTCAACTATTTTGATCCGGGAGATTCTTCGCACCCCTGGCCCATTTAACCCGTATGTGCTCAACTTTTTTTTTTTTGAATTTTTCGTATTATATGTCCATTTTAGTATTCGATTAGACTTTAGTAATGATGTGGTATACAATTTTTTTTTATAATTTATTTTTTTTATAGAGAAATCGACCGCCCCAAAAATGGGGCGCTGGGCGCATTACCGAGCATACAAAATGTTAGGAAGTTGAGAATAAAAATGGGATTATAGTATAAAATGAATGTATCAAAATGTATAATAATGACAAAATCTTACAACTAAGCACAACATTCTATAAACTCTTAAGTATTAAAATTGACAAAACAGTTTACACAACCAACATCACACTTCCTGCACTTCTTAGTCGTATTATTATGGCACTCGGCACAACGAATTTGTGTAAGACTTGATACTATCAAATGCCCTACACCATCCAGCCTGACTCCATCTGGGACTCTTCGTCTTTTTGTCGTTTGATTCAGTGGTCTACCGATAGAACGTGCTGATGAATATCAACCAAGGTAAGTTCGGGTAACTTCTCGTATAAATGCCAGGTAATCTAAATATTCTTTTACTTGACCGGCTGGAGACAATTTGTAGAGCTGGTATGCATTGTTCATGGATGCATTCAAAGGCCACATCAAAAGTTGCCAGTACCATTTTTTGCGATTGATACTTATCCTATAGCAACCGATGTTTTGGTCAAGTCGATCCACTCCGCCCATATACTTGTTATATTGTAAAAAGCACGACGGCTGTTGGATTGCAACTCTTCTCTTTTCCCTGCTAGACCATCGCTGAGCCGAGCCCAATGAGCTGACTCCTTCGCAGGTGGATGATACAGTTACCACATTGTTGTCGTTGTATTGGACCAAGGAGACACCTGATATTTGATCAGTCAGTTTGATAGTAACTGCCACGCGCTTGTTTTTTCATTTGTGCAGTATCTTTCAGAGGCGCCTTTTCAACACGATTCATACAAATACCTATAGCTTGGTTGCCTGCTTCTTTGAGGTGGGTAAGCAGTCGGAGAGACATAAAAAAATGTCCATATGAACATGGACTTTTTGTCCTGTTGGTAACTTTGCAATAACATTAGTTACCACAGAACCTCCAACGCCTAACTCTGGATTAGTGTTGTCGGGATTAGTGGGACAAGCTGAAAAAACAACTTAGGGACAATTATAGTATGCTGTTATGATATTATTTTTTACAATATTTGATAATCTTTATGTATAACTGTGGAATATCGAAAGTTTATATCAAAAGAAACACTTCTAAAACGTGTACACTGCCGCGCTCACCGCCCCTAAAATGGGGCGCACAACAAAAATGTCTAGATTGATATCGTAATATAGCCTAATCAAACTATTTATATTATTATTTTATAGTATACATATTACACAATGACATAATGTCGAATTTGCAACAAAACTATGGAAATAAATTATATTTACTTACTTTTTTCTCCGCGACATTGCTACAAGGGTCGTAGGGTCACTTTTGACGTGAATAATGAAAAACAAAATGGCGTCTCGCGCGTAAAAAGTATTTATTAGTGTTGCAATGAATCATAATAAATAAATTATTAGTCATAAAAAAAAACTAAAACACGTGATATTTTTTTAAATCGGAAATTACTAACCGTTTTAAAAATGGGGCGTTTGACACATATGGGTTAAGGGCCACCCGGGACCCAGGGCCATTGGTTGGTTTCTCTCCATAGTGATATCCTGGGAAAAGATACTGGAGTGGTTTCCCGTTGCCTTCTCCAGGGATTTTTCTGTAGGCGTTACCTTCCCTTAGCTGAGTTGATCCGGTTTTGTTGAAACTCGCCATTCGCGCTCTCCTTACCTGCTACGACCATGATGTTAGGGTCAGTGGTCATATTGCCCGGGGCTCGCGGGATTGTAAGGACCACTCTAGGATGCTAAGGAGTAGGACTTATTGGAAATGTTGCTGATGTTATTGCAAGATGGATATCAAGATAGTCTATAAGTAGTTATGTCTTACCATTTTCACGGTTGCTAAAGTCAAAACAGTTACAAAGTAATATGGTTTGTTTCATTACAAATACTTATATTTTCGTGTAATATAAAATAGTTGCAAGAAGCAACTGTTTAGATCTTCTCAAAAGAGATTAGTTTGGATCCAAAATCCGAAGAATGAAGATTGCCTAAGATCTGTTTTCAAAATCGAAATCAACAATTTATTCAATAAGATTTTTTGATGAGTTGGTAACTATTGTTAAGCTTGTTGTCCTCATATTATTTTGAAAGTTTATTATGGCAATCATGGCAAAATAAACTAAAAAAAACGATTTTTTAATAGTGTGTTATACTCTTATGCAGAAATCTCAATTTTAAATAGGAAAATAGGTAGGATTTTAAAAAACTAGTTGAATGCAGCATCTATTGTAACCTGTCTAGGGAGTTGCCCAGATATTCAAGAATTTAAGAGTGTGTCGTGGTCGGAGATGATGAGGTGTGAAGGTGAACCTAGCAAGGCACAATACCTGACTCCGTTGAAGGAAGGGTCCTCGCCATCATCTAAGCATCCCTTTCTTAATCTTATTTATTACGCTCACAGTTAGTAACGAAATTACTAGCTTTGTGGATATTATTTGTAAAACACAAAATTGAGGCAGTTAATAATATTCTAGGTATGGGCTGTCGCAGACTTTATTATTAGGTCATTACATATGAAATTGGCGTTTTGCCGTACTGGCAACTTTGATCTCAAATATCTTCTCTTTGGTTAGGAATTCCAAATTCAAATTTATACTGCTATTTACTCATGTATTTGTGTTTCGAAAATTATAATTCATTTGATTTTTCCTTAATTGTTTTTTTTTTGCGTCACTTAGTTTACAAATTGGAAAATTTGAAATATCGCGTTATTTACGAGTACGAGTACCACCGTGGCACCAGTGCTGCAGAATCGGCTCGAAGGATTAATGATGTGTATGGCGACGGTGCCACAAAAGAAAACACAGTGCGGTTTTGGTTCCAACGTTTTCGTTCTGGAAATTTCGACCTGCAGAACAAGCCCCGTGGACGTCCAGAGACCAAAGTTGATAATGAAGAATTGTAGGCTATTGTGGAAGCGGATCTATCGGAAATCACGTCCGAGTTAGCTTCAGGCTGCGGTGTTAGTGATAAAACTGTTTTAATCCACTTGAAGCAAATTGGGAAGGTGAAAAAGCTTGAAAGGTGGGTACCTCACGAATTGAGTGAAGCAATTCAACAAACGCGCGTTGACTGCTGCGTTGCATTACTCAACCGGCACAATAATGAAGGGATTTTAAATCGAATCATTACCTGTGATGAAAAGTGGATCCTGTACGATAATCGAAAGCGCTCTTCGCAATGGCTGAACCCTGCCGAACCAGCAAAACTATGCCCCAAGCGAAAATTGACTCCAAAAAAGTTACTTGTGAGCGTTTGGTGACGCAAAGAAAAAAAAATTAAGGAAAAAACAAATGAATTATAATTTTCGAAACACAAATACATGAGTAAATAGCTGTATAAATTTGAATTTGGAATTTCTAACCAAAGAGAAGATATTTGAGATCAAAGTTGCCAGTACGGCAAAACACCAATTTCATATGTAATGACCTAATATTAACAATTTATACAGTTATACGAATACGTGTCATATAGATTCGAGGCAACTTTTCAAGAAAAGTAACATTTGATAAAAATGTTAATTTCTTCCTAGCAAAACGATTACGTCAGGCAAGAGATGCGACGGAAGTCGGTAGGTAGTTTGTTTTATGAAATAACTCATAGGTGGTGGTGATACTTTTGGATTGCAATAAGATATGGGAGGGCTAATCTAAGTTATTATATCAATGGAAAAAACAACTTATATATTTCAATATTCTTTATTTATTTATAATTTAATAATAATTTATGTAATAATTTCAATTTTGTTATGTTTTCTGCAACATAAAAATGTGTCTCTTTATTTAAGACATGGAGGGATCAACGACACTTCGATAAATATTGGACATAGATGGAAACTAATACACACTTTTTTTTGAAAAAATCTTTACATTAAAAGACAACCATTTGCATTGGGGCAGTGGAAAATATTTCATTTTAAATTTCAATTACATAAAATTAAAATTACCTTTCGTTCTGTAAAACGAACCGACCATTTCAAACATTTATTGTCAAATGTCATTTTGTTATGTTGGAATTCATGATACTATACGAAAAACAACGAGTGGCTAGAGTATTTTTTTAATGTTTAAAAATAAAATTCCGCCTAATTAGTACTTACCTAATACGAATGCATTGCGTGCGTTGTGATTAAAATTTATTAGCTTGAATATTTTTTTAAACTTAAAATTCTATTTTTTTAAGTGAACTATTTCTGTGATGATATAGCGTCTGCTTGTGTCAAGGCAAGAAAAACATCCCGGTTTTCAAGTAGTTTAGCGGCTACGCAAGGTTTGTGTAACATGCTTTATGATACAAAAAAGTGCCCCCTTTATAACGCCTGCTTGCGTCAAGGCAAGAAAAACATCCCAGTTTTCAAGTAGTTTAGTGGCTTCGCTAGGTTTGTGGAACATGGTTTGTGATACAAAAGAAAGTGCCCCCTTTATAGCGCCTGCTCACGTCAAGGCAAGAAAAACATCCCAGTTTTCAAGTAGTTTAGCGGCTAGGTTCGTGTAACATGGTTTGTGATACAAAAGTGAATGTATTAATTTTAAAAAAATAATTACTAGAAAAAAAGCATGTTTTTTTACGCAATTTTATTTTCAAAACTCCGGTACCTAAATTAGTGTTTACCTAATACGCACAGATTTCGTGATATCGTCAAAATCTTCTAGCCACTCTTTATATATAAAAATGTATCAGGAATACCAACATACCAAATTGACAGTGATTACAAATATGGGCAAAAGGTCACAAGACGAAGCTAATTTTAATTTTACGTAATTGAAATTTAAAACGAAATATTTTCCACTGCCTCCAATACAAATAGTTGTCTTTTAATGTAATTAAGGTGAATCAAAAGAGTTTTAAAAAAAAAGTGCATATTAACCGTTTCCACCTAGGATCCACAATTACCGACACTTCATTAAAAAAGGCATCAGGCTCGCGGTCGGAGATGATGAGGAGTGAAGGTGGCCCTAGCAAGGCACAACACCTGACTCCGTTGAAGGAAGGGTCCGCGCCATCATTGCGGCAGAGGCTGTTTATGGAAATACCGCCAGGGAGTCCGTACCTGTAATTTAACTAATTATTATCTAAATATGGGGGTATTTCACCATCCTCTTTATAGCTTATCCACAGGATAATGTATATTTTCGATTTCCAATTTAAGTCAGAGTTTACTATTCAGTACCTTCTTGAACCTATGAAAACATAGTGGCTATAAGTTGGATAAGTTAGCCAAGTTTTCCACCTACAGCAGAGTATTTATTTATTTATTTATTAATATATTATGGGTAGCTTTCAAGAGGACGGTGAAATTCCCCCTAAGTGAGTTATTATCATCTCTTAAGAGCCATTGACCAGCGGCTGAGAATAAAAGTTTAAAAATGCTTGCAACTGTACAGGGAGTTTCCGATGAGAAATATGGATTATTCCCAGTTATTAATTTTTTAAATTAAATATTTAATATCGATTTACTTCATTCAAAACTTGCTTTAATATATACCTACATTCAAGTATGCTCAAAATGCACAATGATAAATTATTAAATGTCATGTACTTCTTGTAAGTATTTTTTGATCATAAGTATTTATGATATTCTCAATAATGTCTAAACAAAATAAATGTGTAAAAAGAATTTCAAATATTTTAGTTTGTATAATCTTAAATAAATAGAAAAACTGAGGTATTTTCGTCACTTTATTTTTTAATGATTTTAATTTAATTAAAATTAAAATTCTGAAAAATGTGTTTACTAGGTCATGTAATGATTTATTTTGTTGAATGATTATATGATTTGAAATTTGTGTTGTATAATACAATATTTCGTTTGAAAATTTAACAAATCTGCCAACGACCAATGTATAACCTTAGTATATTAAAAATTAACTTAATTTTTCGAAATTTAAAAAATGCGTTTACCAGATAAAATAACAATCTTTCAAAATCAATTTGTGTTTTTTTGTAAAAAAGAGACAATACGTCTAGAATTTCATTTAAAAAGGACTAATTGCCGGTATTCTCTGGTAATATCCTCTTAAGCTTAACCCGTCAGGTCTATTTGTTAGGTTTTGGGAACAATTCATATAGATCTCATAGAAAACATTGTGTCTCTCTTACTATCATCATGCTCACAAATATGATCTAAACGGTGTTAGAACAGTTAACCGAATAACAATTAAAATGTAGATACACGTTTATGAATCCAAAGTTTCCGACCGCAATTTGAAAACAAATTATGAAATTTTGTGAATTTTTATTAATTATTCTTACATGAAACAAAAAATTTAATTGATGATAACGTTTATAATACATTTGCCTAATTAGTTATGTATATTTTTTTATTGTCAGTAATTTTAGTTACTGTATGGAGAGCCATTTTTAAAAGTTAGCAATCAAAAATTTTACGTTTTAATTTTACATGGTTATTTCTAATAATAAAATTTGAGAGCGTAGGTATTTCATCACCTTTCCAAAACAGGTTTTAGCTGCTGTCGGATACATTCACAAATATTCCAGTTATTTGGATTTTATTGCAATGTGGAAATATTCTGGAATGTTGTGGAATGTTCGGGAATAGTCTGGAACGTTCGGGAACATCCCGATCATTGTGGAACATTCCAGAACACTTTCAAATGTTGTGGAATATTCAGTAATAGTCTGGAACGTTCGGGAACATCCCGATCATTGTGGAACATTCCAGAACACTTTCGAATGTTGTGGAATGTTCGGGAATAGTCTGGAACGTTCAGGAACATCCCGATCATTGTGGAACTTTCCAGAACACTTTTGAATGTTGTGGAATGTTCGGGAATAGTCTGGAACATCCCGATCATTGTGGAACATTCTAGAACGCTTTCGAATGTTGTGGAATGTTCTGGAACATTGTGGACCATTCGAAACCTTTTTTGAATGGGTGGAACATCCCGATCATTATGGAACATTCTAGAACACTTTAGAATGTTGTGGAATGTTCTGGAACATTGTGGACCATTCGAAACCTTTTTTGAATGGGTGGAACATCCCGATCATTATGGAACATTCTAGAACACTTTAGAATGTTGTGGAATGTTCTGGAACATTGTGGACCATTTGAAACCTTTTTTGAATGGGTGGGGGATAGGGGGCTACCACACAATCTCATAACAACTCCCTGAGCAAAGTCGGGTACCCCAACTAGTAATAATATATGTTTCTGTAATGTATGGTAATGAAGTATTTCTTTGTGACAAGGTAATTATGTTCTCAGTCAGATCGCTTGCCGGAGTTGAGGCACTTCTGCAGGCGGCAGTACTGGCAGCGTTTGCGGTGGTGCTTGGTGATTTCGCGGCTCATGGCTCCGCGACACTGGTAGCCCAGCTTCTTGTGGATGGAGCGCTTGAAGAAACCCTTGCAACCTGTTATAAGGATATAAAATGTATTTACTTGTAAGAAACGATCGGCTTATATGTACTTGAAAGATTTTTTTTTAATTTTGAAAAAGAAAACTTTAAAAACGGTTAGCGGAGAACAAAATTTTATTTTTAAAGTAACTCAAGTACGTCCCTCAACCTCTTAATATCCAATTTGCACAATAAAAGAATTCATTAAATTTCTCCGTGTAATTCTGGCCAAACTACAATTCACGACATTTCATTCTGCGAAAACTATCTGATGAGTTTTGCTCAAATAACAGGGAAAAAAAACAATTTTTTTTTTGTTTTTTTGCAATTTTTTATTAGTAGCCGAAATTTGAAATGTTAATTGTGAGCAAAACGAAAAGCTTTATTTTCAAAAAATCATAATTTCTGTTTTTGTAGACCTATTATTATGAATTTTTATTATAATATTATGAATAGATCTTTCAGATTACTTTGATGACGCAGATCGAAAGAGAAAAAAAAACAGAGAAAAGTGTCTAACTGAGAGAAAAAAAAACAGAGAAAAGTGTCTAACTCATTTTTGGATTTCTTGTCCTTTACAGCTTTTCAAATTTCCGCTATCAATACATTTGATGTTTATATCGTAAGACATTTCCCAAGACTACCTATTATAAAAAATATATATGTTTATACGAAAATGTAAACTGGTTTTATTATTTCTACAAACATGAAAACATACCCTACGCGAAAAACAATAATCAAAAGGTGTTTTCAAAGAAATATTGACCTTTCAAAAATGAACACATTTGAACGAAAATGAATATTGACATGAATAGATAAAATATTTTCTATAGTCAGAGAGGCTGCAATCATGAAATAAAAAGTCATATCTACAGTGTTATCAGTGCAAGCGATTCTAATTTTGTCCTCTACACAGTTTTCAAATTATAAAGGTTAAAATCCCAATGATAAAAATTCCAGCATGGATGATATTGGAGCGTTGGAGCGTGAGTGAAAAATGTTTGAATGGTTAAATAAAAAAAGGCTCACCTTCACAGCTAATGGCCCCGTAATGCCTCCCCGATACCCGGTCCCCGCACACCACTCAGAGCTCCATCTCCCCACTACCGGGAGGCAAAGTATCGCCGCCCCGTGGAGCCCCGGAGCCCTACAGCTTCATAGTGGGGTTCTCCAGGTGCATGTCCATGGATACGTTGCTGGGTGCAGATTCTAAAAAACACAAAACATTGAATGTTAACCACTCGAGCAATAACTACCCAAATTTTAGTAGCTGTGGGCGACATTTATAAATTAAGACAATATTAGCGAAACTCAATCAAAAATCTGAAAACAGAAAAATCAGAAAAACATACGGTCACTTCTGGGACTTGAACCCAGGACCTACGCTTTGCCGGGGCAGAGCTCTACCATCTGAGCTAATGTGTCCCTATCCGATTCAGTCATATTTAATTGTATCCATAGTTCATTAATATTGTCTTCATTTAATTAAATATTACAATTTGAGGTTTTACTCATGTTAAAAATAAAAACAAATATTCATCTTAGACTTGCAGAAAAGTCAATAGATGTCGCACATTAAAAATAAAAATGGATAAAATTTATCTAAAACACTAATCTAGATGGTATTTAATTTGGGTTGAATCTTGCAATCATACATAAAAGATAGCAGCCAATAAAAATATGCGTTATGAAAATGAATATAATGTTGGTAGTTCTTAGTCGGAGTATGATACAGTTAAATTACTGGGTTTCATCCTACGCACTGCTAGGAATTTCAGAGACACCCGGGTTCTCACAATACTTTACAATGCATTGGTTAGGAGTAGGCTTGAGAGTGGGTCGGTTATTTGGAGCCCACACCAGGTGAAGTATATAGGCCAGAATACGAAGAATCTCCCGGCTCAAAATAGTGAATTCAAAGATACAAATAGGAACATGGAATGGAAAGATTAAAAGTGGATATTCTTGTAATTAGTTAACTTAGATGGACTGGCAGAGACATACACCAACATGAGAAGGGTAATCTATACTACTCAGGAAGTGACCTACAAGACAGAAACCGTCGAAACGGAGTTGCTATATTTGTCATGAATAATATTATTACAATTACACGGTCAACCTATCAACGTTAATACAAGGTGGGGCGAAAAGTATGCCCGGGTTTTAAAAATCCGGTGGAGGGGGTAGGGCTTTGGGCGGGGCCTCATTGTAACCGGTAAGCTCTACCGTTTTCAGTATGCATCATGGTTTGGACCGGAGAGCATCGTGGCTTTGCAGCCGCAACTTTTTTACAAAACGGCCGTTCTGTCATCGCGACGCAACGCTTGCGTTTCAATATTCCGCGCAACGTTTCAGTCCCTGATGGAAAGACAATCAGACGTTGGGTTCGTGCTTTGGAAGAAACTGGATCCACATCAATGCCTCGTGTAGTTGGAAGACCAAGAACTGCAACAACATTCGAAATGTGGAGTTGGAGAGGGTAGCAGTCGAACGGTCACCTAGGTGCTCTGCTCGGAGGCACGCAGTTGCATTGGGAATGTCTAATCGTTGTGTAAGGAGGATTTTGCATAATGATTTGTCATTCCACCCCTACAAGATCATGCTCGTCCAGGAAACTACACCCCTGGATGACAAAATTGAGACACATGTTCCCTGCTCATCTCGTCTCTCTGAGAGGTGATGTTGGGTGGCCCGCACGCTCGTCTGATTTGAACATGTGTGACTTTTTCCTGTGGGGTTACCTCAAGAAAAAAGTTTTAAAGCACCGCCCCCATACCAAGCAATAACTGAAGACCAGAATTATCGGGGAGGTGAACGCCATTCCGCTTGAGATGTGCCAAAATACTGCCAGAAGCTTCAGAAATCGACTACAACATTTTATCGCTGCTGAAGGCCGCCATCTTGCAGAAATCATTTTCAAAACTACATGAAAAAAACTGTTTGAACTAACGAATCTAATAAAAAAAGATTCATGTCTATAGGCTAAGTAGTTTTTTTTTAATTGCTCCCCAAAACCCGGGCATACCTTTTGACCCACCCTGTATTATTCAAGTGTATGCACCAACAGCGGAAATGAGATATTGAAATTCAAAAATTTTGTAATGTTATTAAAATGAATAAAGAATTGAATTCAAAAAAAATATTTCTATATTGGTGAGTTCTGGAGTTAAGAAATTTTCAAAAAAAATTGCAATAGGGAACACGTGAGTTCTTTGGAAAATGAATGTATTTTATGGAGCTTAACGGCAGGGAAGAAAGGCAGGAGGGGGTGGGGAATCCAGGAGGGGCGGAGGAGAATGAAGGAGAAAGTGGAATGGGAATTCGTGAGGGGGGAGGTTCGCGAGAAGGGGGGCAGTGGGAGAAGGGAGGGGGAACGCAGGGAAGTTGAAAAGGGAACGCGGAATGGGACAAGGGCGAAGAAGAGGTGGCGGAAGGGGAACTGGGAAGAATGGGAGAGGACACGCAGAGAGAAACAATATCTTTATTTAAGTGGTATTGCAACGCATGCCGGGAATCAGCTAGTATATATATATATTGAGACAAATATTCCCGGGTTACGAATAACCCAACAACATTTGAAAATCTCCTACTACCACCACACTAAGCGGAAGATGTTGCTTGTGTTGTGGTGGAGGACTTAGCCAGCCGAGGAATCGAACACGGAACGCCTGGGTGGGACCCAAACGCGATGCCCACTGAACCACTGACCGGTCAAATAATATATATATATATATGTTATGATTAAGGTTTTCACGGGTGTAAGGTGTGGAATAATTTTCTCGGTTTACCTGCGTAACGTAGTCCTGAGAAGGACTTTTTAACTCCTGACGTTTCGGACAGATTTCACTAACAGATAAAATCAGTTGAATCCTCAAAAACAAAACTTTGCAAATCCATTGTAGAACTCTTTGTCAAATCCATTGTAGAACTCCGCTTCACTTGGCCAATAATGGCGTCTACCACTTCACATGAGTGAATTAATTTTAACAAAATTAAAATATAAAATGTGTATTTTCGTCTCCCCCGATATAAATACTAGCATTTCGTAATAATAAAGCTAAATCTAACTATTTAATTAAGAAATATCCGTGAGGTGGAGTACGACAAGTTTACCAAAACAAAAATAGAATTCTTACCAGTACCAGAAGTTGACCATTGAGCAACTCTACGTGACCAAGGGACAAACGATGATGGAAGTAAATAGTGTCCATGCAACACTGGACCACTTGTTTATCCCTTTAATCAACTCGCCCTCAGATTATATTGCAATGATGCGGGAAGCGAGACCTGAAAGAGTTGTTTTTAAATTGCTAGGGTAAGGAAACTATTATCCGAGAATCAACATTGGATGGATTGGGCAAATTGAAATATACCTCAGATGGAAATGTATTACATAGATCCCTCATTCATAAGCCACATCTTTACAACTCTCGTGCTTAAACTTTCATTTTCCTTAAAAGCAAATTTATTTTTGAGCTTATTTTTTTTATTTGTTTTAACTGTTATTGTAATATATTATTGATTTTATTTGTTTTAATTGGTATTGTAATATCTTATGTAAGTAGTTGATTATTAATTTACACACCTCTAAACATCTGTCAAAAATCTCCCATGTACAGTTCAAATGTGTCGTTTTACACCATTGAGTTTACATCAAACAAAACCTTCCATATGATTAAAAAAAACATTAAAAAATGTTATTTGTACTTACTTCATTTTTGAACAAACATCCTTGCATCTAAAACGACAAAGAAGCATATTTTTGAAGTTTTAGAAAACTTTTTGTAACACTCAAAAAATAGTTTTTAGCTTCTCCGGAACAATTACGTTATTATGACACTTATATTAATTTTTTTTCTATTTTACCGCTGCTACCGTAAACAATTCATCGGAATCAAAGGCTACCAACAAAAAAATGAATTTTCATTATCAGTTTTCACGGCCCAGGGTGTGCAACATTATACCTGTAACTCAGAAGCATACTAATGTAACTCCAAAATTTTAAGAAATGAGTTTTGGATGAAGTTGTGAAGTAAATGTTTATTAGTAGTAGAAAGTGCAGGGAGGATAAAAATGCTATTGAAATAAACAAAATAAAACTCCAAGGTAAAGAAGAAAACCATTTTCTTAAGGCGAAAGTTGATTATATATTTTTTTGATCGGATAAGTTGCGAGGGAATCATTCGAGTAATTTTCAATATTTGTGTTTGGGAAAATTGTGGGTTTAAATCAAATCATTCTGGATGACAAGGCAAATTGTTGCACGTGGAATTACAACTGTGCAGGCCAAAATAAAAATATAACAATAGCTGTACAGCTATGATAAGTAAAAACACAGTGTCTTCCTTGGGAGTCTCAAGGAAGACACTGTGTTTTATACGCGAAAATTTTACCTGTTTTAAATGTTACCTTAAATCATTAATCATTATAATTTAATAATTATTCAATAAATGGTCACACTCACGTAATTATAAATCCAAACTCATTAAATACCTTCACCAAGATTTGGTGATACAATAATTGTTGCAGTCGGTATCTACGCAGTGTCCCCAAAGATGACATAGGCCCTAAGGGAGTTTTTCTCAGGGCCTACAGTGTGGAGCTATTGCAAAAAACAAGATCTACGGCACGTTTTCTTATTCTGTCAGATGACGTAGATATGGAAAATACCAATATTTAGTAATCATTAAATAAAGAAATATGCAACAAAATGTAAGTTGTACATTACCTGGTAAGTTTTTATTTTACTTCCAAATTAAATTGATCAAACTTCGATCCTTTTAATTCACTGTTTCTCGTAACCAAATATTCGATTTAATTTTATTTTGGGGAAATCAACAGTTTACAATGTGGTTCATTTATACATAATATGTAATTCACCTTCCTGAAAAACCAATTATAGATTTCCTCATTATACTAATGTATTATGTATCTAAAAATTAAACACTATACTTAACAAAAATTTTACGTTATTATGACAAGAGAGAGATTATTATAACATTCAAGCAGAAGTACTCAAGTCCGTAGTGTTTTATTTTAACCATTTTTTTGTTTGTTTTTAGGCTTCATGTGTAAAATATTTCGCTTTATTGTCTCAATTTAAAATCAAAAACTTATTGATTTAATAATTAAATAAACATTATCAATCAGCATGAACGTCTGCAGATGTTATGGGACCGTAGTTACAGAAAAAAAAGATTTTTTGACTCTCCTGAACATTTGCTTTTTTGGAGTTACATTCGTATGCTTCCACGATACGAACTAGAGGTGGGAGGTGGGAGGTGGGGCATGCAGTTTTCAGTCCGCTCAGCGCTGTCCGCTATCCGGTCTCATTCATTTTTGGTCAGCTGCCGACTGCGGAGCGATCAGCGAGCGCTCCTGGCTTCCTTTCGAGTAAGTTTGTTTTCATTGTAAACTTGATTATTAATAATTAATTCGTGCAAAAACATAGCTAATACGAATGACATTGATTAATTTTGATGCATTTTTTTTATTCAATTAAGCAATTATATTCTTTAAAAAAGGAACTCTCCGTATTATCCGTGTATCGAACTACAAGAAATATTCCGTATTATCCGGTAAACGGAGTAATGCATTTTTACCACTTTTAACGATTGCATCGTGTTGCAAAATAAATTGGCAGTTCACTAAGAAGATGGGAGAGGATGGTTTGATGGTAGCTATTAAGTTTTTGTCACTAAACGTGGGTAAAAGCCAGGGTATTACCAAACCTTCCTCTTGTGTATATTCTTCCCTATAGCCTAACAGGGGACTCCATAGTCCCGGTGGCTCTCAGCAGTTTGGATTCCTGTGCCACAAGAAATCGAAATTCAGTATCATTGCTGATTTAATTTTTTTTAAGTTCATGAAAAAAAAAATCGTAAATGTGTCTGTGTTTTTTCAATTCGGTTATCAATAAACGCGTGTAGGTAATATTTAATTAAGCTAATTATTTAGCTGTCTTTGTTATAAATTCATAATTAATTAAATTAAACAAATAACTTTGTATCAATCACTATTATAATAGTGGTAATTCAAAATGACGCCACAAAGTGATTTTGCAAAGTTTGAAGAAACATAATTAATCATTCCACTAACCGTCGCACTTATTAGGCACAGGTTATGGAAATTACATTTTAACAATTACTACAAGAAATAACCATTTTTTAAAATATTATTATTTATTGAGTTAGTTTATACTATATTTGAATATAAACTAATATGTACAAAGTAATATTTTATTTTATAAATTGAAATATTTTTATAGTACTTTCATTCTAATACTTTAAGGGGGTTTCTCACCATCCTCCCGTTAGCTTATCTACCCTAATAACGAATATTATTAAAAATAAAAATAAAATACTCGCAGTGGTTAGAAAACTCCGCCAACTTATCCAATATATAGCCACTATTCGTAGGTTCGAGTACCGAATTAAAAACTCCAACTTAATAAATAAATAAACCGTAAATCGTAAATCGAAAATATTCGTTATTAGGGTAGATAAGCTACTGGGAGGATGGTGAGAAACCCCCTAATTCTTCGGGCTTTCCGGCATTTCATCATACATTAGTCCTCAATACAATAGGCAGTTCCCCGATTTTGATTTTTTCGTATGTGGCAATCTAATTCTATTTATATTTCTGGTTTCGTTATTATCTATACATCTATTAAAAACAATTTCATCCTTAAAATATTTTGGCTTTTGCGTGCATAAAGCATGTTATCAAGTTCTTAGTTTGGGTAAACTAAGTATTAATTCATGCGTATTTAGAAAACAAAACTTCGCAAATGTCTAATCCACACAAAAAAAAAATTTATAGTTTCATACTCCGCCTACTGGTTTATACGGAATATTTTTTATTCAAACGGTTAGATTTTGCTTTATTATTACGAAAATTGAGTATTTATGTCGGGGGAGACGAAAAAACATGCATTTTATATTTCAATTTTATAAGATTATTTCACTTACGCGAAGTATTTGACAGCCAAGTTTGGCCAAGTGAAACGGGACTTATACAACTTCAATTACTACAATATACAACTATTTACGTGCACAAAATAGGTTATTAGGTTCTTAGGCTGGGTAACCTAAGTAATTCGTGCGTATTTAGATTGAAAAAATCGCAAATATCAAATCCAAAGAAATGGCGGCAAAGAAAATGTTCCGCTCCGTATTATCCGTGCGTATCCGTGTATCGAAATTCGAATTCCGTATTATCCGGTAAGCGGAGTAGTAAACATTTACCAAAAAAAAATAACAGTAGTTCTATACGCGAAATTTTGAACTTTGAAAAAAAATAGAATTTTAATTCATCTTTTACCATATTTCCAAACATAATTAGTTTTTCTTGAAGTAATTAATTGATATGTAGTGTAATTAAAAAAAAAAATGTGCGTGCTTGTCGAATATTTACTCAAATTTTTATTGAGTAATAATTTTTTTGTTTCACTTGAATTTGTAGCGATTGCACCATATTATGAAATACATTTGCGAAATTGTTAATTATTATTTTTTTTTAGTTTTTCGCCTTATTACGAAATACATTGTGAAATAGTTTGGCAGTTCACAAAGAAGATGGGAAAGAGGAAGGTTTGATGGAACATATAATTTTCTACAGTAAAAACGGTTGTATATCAGTTGTGTAAGATTTAAAACTCGTTTATTAGTACTAGTTTATTTATTTCCCCATAAATAAACTTTTATTTATGATGCCTCAATTTTAGTTGATGAACTCGACACCTGGATGCATATTGACGCATGTGAACCTTCTTTCAACAAAGTTAACAATTTTTTCATACAATTTTTGATGTTCAATCAAAATTCAAGCATATAAAAGTGTTTTTTCATTAGAAATGTATGAAGGCAAATAAAAAGTACAGTTTTGGGTCTAAAATTATCTGTGATAGTTCCCATTGATTGATTTTGTTTCTTTTATTATTCATAAAATAAATAAAAACCACTTAAATTTGAAATCGTGGTCTTTAGCCTGCGTTTGTCAAGCGATTTCTACGCCAATTACCTATACTTGTAGCCTTATAAGGCACACTAAGAACACATACATTTTTGGCTTGTGGCTTTCTCAAAACATTTGACACGTGTGATGATTTAAACTTTATGATGATTTACTAATAAGAATAATTATTTTCCCAGATACGGAGGATGTTACCCATTCGCCCTGTCCCCGGAGCACTACTTCGGGGCACTTTCCTGCTGCCCTTCTTGGTCGTCAGGCGGGCGGAGCACCAGATTCAAGGTAGGACGACTATAGATAGCCCAGTTATCGCATACATATCAGCTAGCCATGGATCGCCTTATTTTTCTAGCTTGTCCAGAGGCGAGGCGATGCCGTTACGAAGCTGATAAGCGTTGAAGTATACAGTTTCCTATGAGAATTCTGAACAGCTCGAGCTGAGGCGATGCTGATATGCGTGGGTAAACATAATAAATATTTTATATCGTAATTAAATTGGGAACTTTGGTTAGGGCATGTGGGAAATTCAATAGGTACCTCGCTATTCTGATCTAGTCACCAAGCACAGTTTACCCTTCAGACTGGCAGTGGCAGAACATATCTGATGCTCAATAGCAATTGATCTAGTTATATGAAATTTTTTGATGTTTTTTTTTTCAAATACTGTAAACCGGGGTTACCTCAAACACTTCTTTGGAATTTTTCAGTGTTTGGTAGTATTATTGAAATTTAATTGGAAGGTAATATGAGGGATGAACAACAGTTTTTGTTGTTTAAAGTATACCTACTTAGTAGTTCTGAAAATTAATTTAAAGTATTTTGTAAAATGATGTATAGATACTTCTATGAGGGGGGTAACTTTGCATCACAAATTTGGTTAAAATTAAACACAAAAATCACCTTTTAAAATATAAAAATAGCTGCCACCTGAACTGTATTGAACATAATCCAAAAAAAATTGGGTGCAAAGCCAGATATACCTACATTTGGAAACGAAAGTCGTAATATTCATTAGCTTATAAGTAGTGAGTAAAAGAAATCTGAAATTTATGTATATTCAAATTGCACCATGACTTCAGTGTATGCATCGCATTGTATAAAATTCTGGCTCAACCCCTAATAATAACGCTCCTTATGTAGATAGTAAAACCCGCCTCAGGCACAAATATTTAAATATTTTATGATCTTTTTGTAAATAATTTAATTGTCCACATTATACAATAAAACCATAACCGATAAAAGGTTCGCATCTGGGAGATTTTAAACTTTAAAGCAGTTTTTATTGGTCTGATACTTCATATTTTTCTGGGCTTATAATAACTTTAGCGAATTATTTCAAAGGAAAATATATGTTCTATACAAAGTATTTAATAAACGCATTTCAAATATTTCTCAGCGATCTAATTTTCATACCAAAATCACATGATTTTGCATTATTTAGTTAGTGCTTTGCCGTAAGTCAAAAATGCTTGCTGAGGATTGGTTTGTACTATGTCCATTTTTGGGTTTCTTAAGGTGTGAATGCAGTAATATCTTTATCTTTATATATAAAAATTTCGCGTCCCAATGATCGTCCGAGGTAAACTCCCAAACTACTTAACCGATTTTGAAGAAATTTTGGCTTACTGTGTGTAATTTGGTCCAACTTAAAAGATAGGATAGTTTTTATCCAGATTATTGACCTAAATATTTATTATTGCGAATTAAATGTTTTTTTATGGGACAATTATTTGTAAGTTCCATAAGCTTCTGACAGATGGCAGTGTGAGTTAATTTATTGATACACCACTTGGTTATCTAGATTATGTAACCATCCACTAGATGGCTTTGTGTTTTGTTAGCCACGGCAACGCGTGAGTCGGGTAAGCTAGTACATATATAAAAATCTCGCATCACAATGTTTGTTTAAGGTAAACTCTGAAACTATTTAACCGATTTTGATGAAATTTGGCTTATTGTGTGTAATTTGGTCCAACTTAAAAGGTAGGATGGTTTTTGTCTCGATTATGACCTCAACATTTATTATTGCGAATTAAATGTTCGAAATTATTTGTTATTTCCATATGTTTCTAACAGATGGCGGTGTGAGTTAATTTATTGACACAACACTTAGTTATCTAGGTTAGGTAGCCATCCAGTAGATGGCGTTGTATTTCGTTATCCACAGTAACGCGTGGGCAGGACAGCTAGTTAATTATATTTTTATCTACTATTTCCTTGCATAAAAAATACAAATTTTCAGCGGGAACTTATTTTGAACACCACATTTTATTCTCCACAGTAATTACAAAAATATAGGTTTGGAGTGTACTATGTCCATGTGCCAATGGCCAATACAATTTTTTACTATTATTTATTAAAACCTTATGTACGTTGTATGTAAAAATTACTAATGTTTGATTACTCCATAAATTTTATTCATTCATACGACAATATTATATTTTCTAATGAAGGATTTTTCAATATTTTTTATTTTATTATTTTTTTTTATATGTGAATGTAAAACTATTATTTTTTGGCGTGCCGTATGATGAAATTACTGTTGGTTTGGTCCTATCTCTGCTCAGAGTATGGATATATAAACCGACATTAAATATGGTTACTGGTTACGGTACAAACCAACATTAATTTTTTGATATTTTGTTTATTACATTTTTCTGTTATGCTTTTATAAAAAAAAATTCAACCATCATGTTGTTCAGGTATACCTTAACACATTTATTTTATATTATTATTTATACCAATTAGTTTAAAGTTAAGGAAACCAAAATTAAATTTTTTATACTTCAAACCTTGTTTTCTCATTACGAGTTTTTGTGGACATATTACAAACCAATCCTCAGCAAGCCATATGTTATATATGTATATAGACACTGATTCATAGCATAAATATTTATTAAAATATATATACGGGTGTTAAGGTACGTATTTGAGTTACTTTAACCAGTGATTGTTGACATTATTTGGAGTAAAAAATGTAAATAAAATTTTGGTCTCCGGTGACATTTTTGATGTTTTTTTTTTTTCTACAAAAACTTAAAAAATAGTAGGTGTTGGGTAGTTGGGGGCGGGGTAAGTAATGGGGCGGTAACTCGGCTGAGTGACCAATAAATTCATGTGGAAGAATTTTTTTTTGTTTGATTTTAAAGAAGAAAAAAATTTGAAAAAAAAAAATTTCATAAAAAAAGTCACCGGAGACCAAAATTTCATTTACATTTTTTACTCCAAATAATGTCAGGAATCACTGGTTAAAGTAACTCAAGTACGTTACCTTAACACCCTGATACACTGATTCATAGCATTAATATTTTCGCAAATTAAAGCGATACATGGTGTTTTTAGCCATAAATACGTTAGAATGCAAAATAGCAGCAATTTTTACGACAAAACTCAAGAATATGCAAACTTTTCAGTAATGCGAACATTCAAATCTGTTGATGACAGTAAATTCCTGGAAGGTAACAGCTATTTCGAAGACAGCTTATAAAGCAAGTGAGGGATGGAGTCCCTGTAGACATAATTCAGCTACTCCTAGCTGTAATAATAAATTGTTCACAGAGAATTTTCCGAGGCAGCTCTGATGACTGTGTGGGGGCCCCTGTGAATAGTGTTGAGAAAGAAAGTTTTTTTAGTTGCTATAATCTTGTATTGACAGATAGTAGAACGAACATGACACACTCTATTGTAGAATCACATGCCATGTTGAGTTTCAATCAATAGTACAATAAATATGTTTTAAGTGATTTTGATAATTTAATTGTTTTTCCCCTCTTGCCGACTCCCATCCCTTGACGTTATCCTATTTAGCTATATATATTTTTTCAATAATTAAACCTACATTTCTTAAAAATTAAAGCTATGAATCAGTGTCTCTAATTATATAGTTAATACATTAATAAGGTGGATATTTTGATGCTTATTCATAAAATTTTGATTTACCAAAGTTTTATTTAATAAACTCATAATGCAGTCTTTACACTTACTTTTGTAACTTTAAACGCTGATATCTCAAAACTATACTTTTCGACTTAATGACGGTTGATCTCCCGACAGTTGGTTCTCTAGCATTCTTATACAGGGTGTTCAGGGGTAAAGTGTATTAACTTCGGGTGGTGATTCTGCATAAAAGATTTAACAACTTTTTGAAATTGCAACCTTTTTTCCCCATACGAAAAGACGTACCTATTAAAAATCCTTAGCGTGAGGTACAAACTTACCCGATAAATTTGCTGCGAGTCAGCCGGGCGCGTTGTGGCGAACGTTGGTTTTGATTGGCGCGTATCGTAACAGCGGGAAATACATAATAGTGCAGGCCGCACACGCCATATTAATTTTTAAAAAGTACCCCTAAAAGTTGGAATTTCTTCTAAAAGTCATTTATCTTTTTTACTTACACTATCATGTAGAATCACCTCCCGAAATAAATGCACTTTACCTCCAGACAATCCCTTAACCAACTGTATACAATACAGTATACGTATACAATACAGTTGGTTAAGGGAAAATACGGTTTACTTACTTACACAAAATATAACTAAGTGCTCCCTGAGTGAGTAGAGGTGCGCAGAGAGGATGTACCGCCGAATAACAAAAGAATAAAACATATTTTCAATCAAATTCTTCCAGGAAAAACTATTTGTCTTTATACTGTAGGGGAGGGGTGGCATGAAAGGGACATTTTTGAATTTGAGGTCCTAATAAGTGATTGAGATAATATTTAGAACAGGTTGAAGTCGAATAGGAAGCGTTTATTATTAACCGCTTGGACACATAAGCTTGTTTTCACGATAATTTAACATGGGTAGACATAGGAATGACATATGTCCCGTACCTGAGTTATTAAATAATTGAAATGAAATGCAATAATGGTCATTAATCTATTCTTAGTTATTTATTTACGCATCTTTAAAAATTGTAATTAAAAATTACAATTAAAGTTCACTGACCTTATGTTCTTGCATCTTTGGATGTCCAGTCTATTTTAAACAGTGATTTACACATAAATAATTAACTCACAGCACTCAATAAAACGTTTCACAATTATAACAGGAAAAATACTGTTCAATGCCAATAACAACTTTCGCACGTATCCGCCATGTTTGAAACGAACTTGCATCAATGCCATACGACAAAAATAGTGTTGTTTCGAAATCGTTTTTAATATCTGGAAATTTGATTTTGTTCCTTTCAATGCGTGTCCTTTTCATGCCACCCCTCCCCTATATCAGCTTATAAGTTTAAAAAAAATCGACGCTGTAAATAAATTGGTTTGATTTCCAGGTATTTTTTAAAACGATTTAAGGTTTTATTTACATTGGTAAAAATTTCACAAAAAATTATAATTTCGAGGGGCCAACTGCCTGGGGTTAAACTGCCGGGGGATAAACTGTCGGGGGATAAACTGTCAAGGGATAAACTGTCGGGGTATATACTTTAGAGCATGGGTGGCCAACCTTTTCAGCAGCCGGGCCAGATTTTAGAAATGAGATTTCCTACCGGGCCGTACAACAAAATTTCTTTTATTGTTCAAAACAAACAAGAAATATATTGTTTTTTTAAAGATACTTAAAAAATGAGAATCCAACATATTTATTAGAATTGAGTTAGGTAATACAAAAACGAATAACAATATAATAAATAAAATATATAATACATTTTAGTGAGTCGTCTGATTTTGTTTGTCAGAACTAAGTGCATCAATGTTGATAACGATTAATGTTGTTGCTACACACAGTTTTCCAAATGCTCATCAATGATTCTTGTTCTTATTTGAGATTTAATATGCTTCATTCGACCAAAAAGCTGTTCACACGTGTACGAATGAAAGTGTTTCTCAATGTGTATTTAAAAATCAGTTTAAAGTTGGGATTGTATGTTTAACATGAATATACCACAGAAGAAATTGTCACGATAGTTGTGAATCAATGTACTTCCATATATGAGATATGAATCCATATATGATTCATACAACAACAACTGTAAACTAAACCAGTCACTAATTATTTCTGTCCACCAAATATTTAAAATAAAGCACTATTAGAGCACTATTCCTGTGCCATTGTATTCCATTGTGAAAGTTGTGCATCTGCTCATATCTTTGTGTCATTAACAATTATAATCAATAGCCCGTTGTTTTAATAACAAATAATAATAACTTTACTAAATTCAGTATTTAATATTATTGTTACGCCAAAGACAGGTAACCTGTATTTCCGCACGCCTTGCGACCGTAGTGAGTACTGATACCTACTCACTACTACTAGGAAGTGAACTTTATTCCAGACAGCTAGCCAGTAATCAGGGGAGTTCAACCTACTATTAATTTTTATTAACCTAAATCCAAACTAATTATGGATGCGCAGACATACATATCCCTAGCTCAAGACGCCATCAATGCACTAACAAATATTGTGATGGATCCCAATAACAAATTCACAAAGGAGCATATTGCCAAAATAATGCCCAAAACTAATAATATCCTAGGGTCAATTGGCCAAATGGCAGCAAGAATGGCCACTCTGGAAGGGGAATTATCAGTGTACAAAAATATTCCTCCTGCTATAACCACTACTAATTTGCAAACAAATAACGTCTGTGAGATCATTGCTGAGATGAATGATCAAAATTTAAGGGAAAAAAATATTATAATCTGCAACGTTCCCGAAAGCGAAGCAATAACCCAGACTGATATTATTAAAGACGACACTACCAACATAAGAAAAATCATTTTCGACCTGGACAACTCTACCAATTCTCTTGACCTGAAAGTTTACAGAATCGGGAAAAGGGATAATAACAAACCGAGGGGTGTAAAAGTCGAGTTCCCTGATTCTAAATGGCCAAAAATCCTACTCGGCAAAAAACACTCGCTCAAGAAAAACATCCGCATATACCCTGACCAATCAGTTGCTCAAAGGAACTATCTAAATAACTTACGAATCGAACTAAAAAATAGGCAATCATCGGGTGAGAAAGACATTACAATAAAGTATATCAATAATCACCCAACAATTGTAAAATTAAATCCAAAAAACTGACCCAAAAACTCAAAATATACTATCAAAATGTAAGAGGACTGAGAACAAAACTTCAAGAACTAAAATCTACAATACCAACGATGAATTACGAAATTTATGCCCTTACTGAAACATGGTTAAATGCTAATATAAACGATCAAGAACTGGGGTTTTTTGACCATTTCATTTACAGAAATGACAGACATCAAAACTCCGGCAATAAAACAAGAGGTGGCGGCGTACTATTGTCAGTATCAACCAAACTGAATTCGAGGAAACTGAAATGCCTTCACAAACATCTTGAACAAGTGTTTGTAATGGTTTCCTTAAAAAAAGAAAAACTAATAATCGGTTGCACATATATACCACCATCTTCCAGCCTGCAAACATATAAAGAGCACCACCTTGAAGTTGAAACTATGCGAAGAAAATTTCCTGATTCTACATTTATTCTGATGGGTGACTACAACCTTCCAAATATTATATGGGACATTGAAAATATCGCGTCCTCGAGCCCGGACAACATCAATCATGGCTCTCATGAAATCGTAGAAATGTCAAACTTTTTTAATTTGCATCAAAAAAACCATGTGTACAACATCAATTCTCGTCTTCTCGATCTTGTCTTTACAAATTCTTCTAGTATTAATGTGTATGCTTCTGATGAAACGATTCTTCCAATCGATAAATACCACCCCCCTCTAATAATCATTTACCTCAATACTTATGTTGATGTAATAGATCCCACAATTGTCAAGCGTAATTTTGAAAAAGCAGATTACCCAAAGATTATAGAATTTTTATCTACTTATAACTGGGCTTATGATCTCACTTGTAAAAGCTCAAGTTTAAATGAGGCCTTAGAATATTTTTACAATGCAATTTATCAAGCAATCGATAGCTTTGTACCCCTACAAAAATATTACACTTCTAAATTCCCTAAATGGTTCGATTCTGAATTAATTAATCTAACTTACGATAAAAAAATTGCCCACAAACGTTATAAAACAAATAGAACGCTAGATAATTATATCGCATTCTCCTTTCTGCGTAAAGATTGTACCAGGAAATCGAAAGTATGTTTCAAGAAATACACCAATAGTGTTGAAAATTCTATTTTAACAAATATTAATAAATTTTGGAATTACGCTAACTCCTTTCGAAAAAATTCCTCTAACTTTCCCGGTACAATGTTTTACGGGAAAAAGGTGGGTAATAACAAAAACGATATTGTAAATCTATTTGCAGATTTCTTCAAGAGTGTATACGTTGAAGACAATGACAACATTCTATCTGATAAACCCCAATTTACCGAAAGCTCACTCAACTTGCATAATATCCACTTGGAAGTTAATGATGTTGTGACTTTTATCAAACAGCTAGATATCAGGTCGAATTCGGGGCCAGATATGATAAGATATGAAAAATAAACTATATTGGAAAAAAAAAAAAAAAAAAAAAAAAAAAAAAAAAAAAAAAAAAAAAAAAAAAAAAAAAAAAAAAAAAAAAAAAAAAATATGTACTTTGTTTGTATTAGGTCCATTATAAGAATAATCCTACTCCAACGTATCCCCCTTTATAAAATCAATTGTTTAATCAAAAAATTCCATAACATCATAAATATAATAAAGATTGTAATTAATAATAGACTTGACAACAATAAAATTAGGTGCTAATAATTCACATTACTTGTAAGGTATTTCCCAAACAATACTAAAGTATGTAAGCTACCAACCCTATGTAATTAGCCTACTGGGAATAACCAAAAAAAATAATTAGATAGTTGGACACTCAAGACCACTTAACAACAAATGTAATAAAATCCATAATTGAATAAAATCCCTGTAGACCACCCCTCCCTCCCCCCGCCCCCTCCTCCCCCTCCCTAATATGTTTTGTATAAAATCCCTAGGTTAAGAATATTTTTCACCAGTCTGAAGATGGCTTTGACAAGCTGAAACCGGTTACGGTCATTAAATTAAAGTGGAAAAAGTTTTAAATTTGTTTTATTATAATATGAAAATTATAGACCCATATGTATTATGTCTTCACTGCCTAAACTTTTTGAAAAGGTTATATTAAGTAAAATCATGCATCTAATTAAACCAATTATAACAACATTTCAACATGGTTTTATGGCAGACAGATCTACGTCAACTAACTTATTGCTCTACGAACATTTTATTTCAAATGCACTATCCAAGGGTCTGCAAGTTGATACAATTTATACCGACTTTAGCAAAGCCTTTGATACTGTTTCTCATCGCATTTTAATGGATAAATTAGAATACTTGGGTATAAGCGGCAACTTTCTCGAATGGCTTAGAAGTTACTTGTCATATAGAAAACTATCTGTAAAAATTACCTCCACAACTTCTTACACTTTTTTTGCCTTAAGTGGGGTCCCCCAAGGTTCCCACCTAGGACCAATTCTTTTCCTATTATTTATTAATGATATTTCACAAATTTTCGATAATATTCACTTTCTTCTATTCGCCGACGATCTAAAGATGTTTAAATTGATCGAAAATTCTTCTGATTGTTTAACTCTACAAAGGAACTTAAATAAACTTTGTGAATGGTGCATTGTAAACAAATTACATCTTAATATTAACAAATGCCAAACAATCAGTTTCCATAGATCTAAAACCCCTTTATTATTCGACTACTCAATTAATAATGCCACTTTAAAAAGAGTCTTTGAATTTAATGACCTTGGAGTTATCTTTGACTCCAAATTACGCTTCTTGTATCACATTGTTAGCATCACCAGTAAGGGATTACAAATGCTTGGATTTATTCTCAGAATTGCCAAAGACTTTAATAACATAAAAACTATAAAATTACTTTACACGTCTCTGGTTAGAAGTCAGGTTGAATACAATTCAAGCATTTGGTGTCCTCATTTCAACTCTCATTGTTTACAGATTGAAAAAATTCAAAATAAATTTTTACGTTTTATAAATTTCAAAATTGGTAATCCTATTATTGAAATCAATTATGTCAATTTACGCAGTAAACTTAACTTATCGAAATTATCTGAAAGGCGAAAAATATCTGATCTCCTTTTATTATATAAAATTGTTCATTCAAGGTTGGACTGCCCTGTCGCTATAAATTTGCTATCTATACATATACCTCCAAAATATACCAGACGGAATATTTTATTCTACAACAATAACTTCGCTATAAACTCTGTGATGGAAAGAATACATAGGTTGGGCAATGAACTAACAGATGTCGCTGACATATTTAATTTAAACTTCGACACATTTAAAGCTAAATTAGTTCACCACTTTTTAAATGTTAATAATGAATGAGAAATCATTTTATTTTATTTCGATTTTCTTTTGTTATTTTTAATTGTTCATATTATACAACTGTAAACTGTACAACTTTTTATGTGACTGTTTTTTCTTCTTTTTTTTTGTTGCTCGTAGGTATATGAATTGTACCTACGAGTTCTCTAAAGTTATGCATGTGGATTTAGCATTAGATATATTCTTATTTATTATATTGTGTTTATGCTTTATTTATATATTTTGTAATCTTTTTTATTTAGGTTATATTGTTGTTATAAAATAAATTTGTATCTATGTGTAAAAGCCCAATAGGGCGTCAATAAATAAATAAATAAATGATCCGAACTACGCACGTTGGAATGTTATTTTGGTGGTTTTGTGTACACTAAAAGAAAAATATGTGTGCATATGCTCCGCGGGCCACAAGTTCACACCCAGCGGGCCGCATGCGGCCCGCGGGCCGCGGTTTGGCCACCCTTGCTTTAGAGGATCAAATGTCGAGGGATCAACTTGCGGGTCATCACTTTTCAAGATTCTTACTGATTATCAGTAACTTAATTTCATTTCGAAAACTCGGATTTGCTTTGAATTTAAGTGATACTTTCAAAATTGGAACTGATGATGGTGTGAAAAATTGAGACAGTAGACCAATCAACTCGGATTTGCATTCAATTTAATTGTAATTTTCAAAATTCGAACTGGTCATGTGAATAATTCAAACAATCGATCAACTCTGATTTGCAATCATTTTAAGTCATTTTTAAAATTGGAACTGATTATGTGGAAAATCACCACCCTCCTAATAGCCTGTCCATACTACAACGAATATAATTAAAAATAAAATATTTGCAATAGTTAGAAAACTCTGCCAACTATCCAATATATAGCCACTATTAATAGGTTCGAGTATCGAATAAAAAACTCCGACTTATGTAATAAATAAATCGTAAACCGGAAATTAACTTTATAGTATGGATAAGCTATTAGGAGGATGGTGAGAAACCCCCTAAGTATACTTAAGCCCTCTGCTCATGGAGAAACTGAAACCAAACTAAAGCTATGGCGCTACTCAATTTTACGATTTCATTAATTATCTCAGCTTGTTTAACCATAAAGGAGGAACAATTCAGCTGTCGAATCAGTCATCTGTGGCCCTCTGCTCATGGAGAAACTGAAACCAAACTAAAGCTATGGCGCTACTCAATTTTACGATTTCATTAATTATCTCAGCTTGTTTAACCATAAAGGAGGAACAATTCAGCTGTCGAATCAGTCATCTGTGGCTGTCGTATTGGCGCTGGCAAATAAAAAATAAAAAAAAACTCGAAAACCGGCAACAAAACTGGCGCAACCATGGCAACCAAACAAACTGGCAATGGCCGGCCGCGGCAACTAGCACGGGATTATTGCGAGTGACTGATTGTGTTGCCTTTGACAACGAGTTTTTGAGAAGTTGTGCAGTGTGCGGACCATTACATTGACATAAACAAGATAGCGAGTTGATTTGAAAACTGTTTTTTTTTTCAGTTGCCTCGCGAGCTGAGATTTGAATAAATAGCGTTACCATATAGATCATTTTTCTAACTATTTTAAGTAATAAGGGAGACACAACGATTTTTATGAAACCTGTATATTGTTACTAATATGGCATGAAATGAAGTTACAGTATTTTGATTGGTGATGTTATGGTTGTTAATTTTTTAAGAATAATTTGATCTCTTAAATGATACCAAATCGTATATATGGATATGTATAGCACATGTCCTACGAAAAGTGCTAATGTTTGAGGCTTCCTTAACGGCATTCAGTAGGTTATTATAAAGTTTGTTATTATAAATGAGTGTCCCATCTCCCAAGGGGTGCAGAGGGAGAGTTGGGATGGGGAGTTTGATGGGGTAGCTGGTAGGTGAGGTGGGTTTAGGGTTTTTTTTCCAACTTTCTCGGGTTACGAATAACCAGACAATATACCTCCATGGTTTTTATTTTTTACCGTGTGGTGTGTTTAGGGGAGTTAACAGAAGGGAAGGGCACAAAAAACTTTTATTTATTTATTTTTTATTCATTTATTTATTACAATCATAAAGGTACTTAACCACTGGGGACAGAGCAATTAAATCTCGGATTGCTAAAGGAAATTTTTCCGCCCACATTAAAAAAATCATACCTCCGATTTGGATATGGAGATATACAAACTGATTATAGTTCTATGTAGCCAATGAATTCCCCTATCTTTTGTCTATTATCACATATGTATTTGTAGGATTTATAAAAAAAATGTAATTAAATCTTTAACCTTAAAACATTTTAAAGAATCCAGAGAATATTTATTTTGTTATATTTTGAATGTACAGCATATTATATAGTCGTTTTAATAAAAAAAATTTTTTTTGAAAGTTTGCCATATTTTGGCCACAAAGCAATCCGAGGTTTTGGAAATAGTGCCATGGCAAAAAGCGCTCGAGTGGTTAAATTAACATGATAATATATATTTCAAATTATAAACTACACATGTTTACCTTTACGAGAGTTAAAAACTCGTGTGTAAAGGGGAAAAGTAAAAATAATAAATAACTAAAAATTATAACTCAACATTCAGAGTGTGAAGAAAAAAAAAGTTGTCCATATAAAAGTTAAAAGAATTTTTTGTATATAATAATAATAAAGTTAAATATTCATAAAAAAGTATTTAAAATAAAAAGAAAGTAATAGAAAAAGAAAATAATAAGATGTCAATTGATTCTAATTAGCAAAATTATTTATGATAGAATAGTTTATTTTATTTTTAAATTTATTATGATCAATTTCTAACCTCAGCTAATTGATTGAACATATAATATTTGTGTATTTTCGATTTGTGTATCTATCAATGCAATTTTCTAAAACTAATTACATTTTTTTATTTTTCTAGGTGCAAGGTTTTCTATCAACGAAGAATGTGACATCATCAAGCTGTTCAGCAGATGTATCATCGCCTGCCCGCCCGCAGAATCACCGCAGTTGCATCGACCGTCTCGCCAGTCTGCCTTGTGGGAAGTTAAATTTTAATTATTATACTTTAATTTTTCTATTTTCTTTGGTATTTTGTTAATCACCATTATCGAGGGGGGGCCCCCCCGACAACATATATTCATAAACTTGTATGCAGTTTAAAAATGTTTGCTGTTTTAGCATTAAGCCAGTTTAAACTTTAATCACTTCTAGATTTAATCACGTCTATCTTAAAGAACGTTTTTATCCCGTAATGTGCTTGTGTGCGTGCGTGTGTGCACTTTTTAGCATGTAAGGCGTTTTAGCATATAGGGTGTTGTAGCACGTAAGGCGTTTTATCATATAGTGCGTATTAGCACGTAAGGCGTTTTAGCACGTAAGGCGTTTTAGCATATAGTGCGTTTTAGCACGTAAGGCGTTTTAGCACGTAAGGCGTTTTAGCACGTATGGCGTTTTAGCACGTAAGGCGTTTTAGCACGTAAGGCGTTTTAGCACGTAAGGCGTTTTAGCACGTAAGGCGTTTTAGCAAGTAAGGCGTTTTAGCACGTAAGGCGTTTTAGCACGTAAGGCGTTTTAGCACGTAAAGCGTTTTAGCACGTAAGGCGTTTTTAGCACATAAGCATTTTTTTACACGTAAGGTGTGACGTTTAGTTTTAAGTCATCTAGTGGGAGTTTGAGATGTGGAAGAGGAACACAGATAAGTTTTATATTTTGTATGCTTTGAATTTTTTTTTGTATTTGTTCCCCTTTTTATTTCATTATAATAACATATTATTTTTTAGTTTTTTCAGCTTCACCTCTCTCCTTGACTTCTCCTGCGCTCATCTAGTTCTCCTGCACTCCAAGGGATATGGATTTGCACTTCCGAGAATAATACGTCTCTTCTGAGAATTGGTAAGATATTTTATTTAACTGATGATCCTTTTTTAAATTATATCAACAAAAAATAGTAAAGCTGTACTACTCACTTTTTTAAATTGACTGAGCATTGCCAAGACCTGTCTTAACTCTATAGAAAGTTTAAAAAATAAAAAATAAATGTTTTTTGTATTCCTTTGGCTTCTCGCATTCCATTTTAATTTGTTTTAACCTCTCAGGCCTCTACGATATTCTGTAAGTAGGCCAGATTATTTCCGCTTCACATTAAATTCTAAATAAATCTGTGAATGTATCAGAAAACTAACAATTGTTGACAATGAACTACTCTTTCAAATTTTATTATAAGAAATAACCATGTAATTTTTTAATTATAAACATTTTGAATGCAATTTTTAAAAAGCTTTGAAAATAGCTCACCTTACGTTTTTTCTAACTAAAAGTACTGGTAATGCAAAAAAAAACACATATTTTATTAGACAAATGTATTATAAATGCTTTCATCTCCTCATTTTTTTGTCGTTTCATGTAATAATATATTTTTTTAAATTCACAATATTTTTTTTTTAAATAGTGGTTGGAGACTTTATTGGAATATTTGTTTTTTTTCACATAGACGTTTAATTATTATTTATTTCTCTGAAAAAAATTTGTGAAAATAACAAAAGTTATACCTATTCCTCTTGTGGTGTTGTAAAAATGGTGACAGTCTGCTGAACAGATTTTAGTTCCTGCAAATGGTAGAATTTGTGTGTTTGCTGTAACAAACTTAATATAATTAATAATAAAATACCAAGAAAATAGCCTTTTACCTCGCCTTTATTTTTCATTCATTTTTTTTTTTTTTTTTTTTTTTTTTTTATTTATTTATTGGCTCGCCAACAGAATACATCACAAGACCATTAACCGCTCAAAATATCTCCTCTTCGCTGATGATATCAAACTTTTCAGAGCTATTAAAAGTTACATAGATTCCATTATTCTACAGAATGATCTTGATTCTCTTGTCAAATGGTCGGAACTGAACAAATTACCCTTCAGCATCCAGAAGTGCAATGTCGTTACATTTACAAGATCCAAAAATACATTTCTATTCCCCTACCAGATTAATAAAAATATATTAACACGGAAAAATGAGATTAGAGACCTTGGCGTGATTTTTGAAGCAAATCTCTCTTTCAAATCCCACATATTTGACATTGTCTCCCGCGCCAACAAAATGCTTGGATTTGTTCTTCGTAATGCGAGATCATTTACTAATGGAATTGCAATACGTCGAACATATGAAGCACTTGTTCGTAGCATCCTGGAATATAGTTCCATTATTTGGGCCCCTTCTGAACAAAACCATATCCTAGAAATAGAAAAAGTACAAAAAAGATTTTTGCGTTACCTGTATATGAGGGAATATACGTACTATCCATTCCTTTATCCATCCTTGTTCTTAACAGGGATGCTCGATTTCAACACCTTAGAAGCCCGCAGAAAAATATTTTTAGGTAAACACTTTTTTAAGCTAATCTCTGGTATCATACCGAAAAATTAAAAATTACCGAAAGTGAGGACTTCTACATATCAGAACGCGCCAATAAACAGAGCGACTCAACTGCTTAACGATTCTGCATTGACCATCGACATTTTCAATGTCACTTACAGACAGTTCAGCAACTACCTTTTAGCAAATGTCACTAAGTAGTAAAACTGCCCTTGTGTACTTTGTAATTTATAATCTTCTCTATGATATATATTGGTGTATAACTGTTTTATAGAGAACATGAAAAAATAAATAAATAAATAAATAATAATAATAAATAATTTTTACAGTAATTTACATTTATACATGGTTGTAATGATGTTTCTAATTATAGGTGAGCACAACATTCATCTCAATATTCTTTATGTAATAATGATTGGTAAGTTACAAGAGTGATAAATTTAATTTCAAATATGTATATAAAAATAAGGAGGATCGAAATCAGTTATTACGAAGAAAAAAAGTATACATACTTATAAATATAATATACATTTACATATATACATACATACACACACATACATACATACATACACATACAAATATACTCACATAATCATATATGCATATATGTGCACAACGTACTCATATATATATGTATATGCATACATGTACTTACACTTGGACATACAAATACATTTCTTGCGGAGCCAATGCACAAGGAGTAATTGTTAGAAATTAAAAAAAAAAAAAATGGCTTAAGTAAGGAGATCATCTGGTAAAAGTATGTGTAAGTTCCTTCTGAAGGTATTAATTGAGTTTGAAAATATATCTAAGTCTTGAAGATTGCAGTACCTATTGTACAATCGAGTCATTCTTGATGTTGGTTTGAAAAAGCTTGTATTACTACGACAAGTGTCGATCCAAAAGGTTACCGGATTTCTTGTGGATTTCGGCCTTATATTAAAATTAATTTGATTAATTAAAGATGAATCATACACATTGTTAATGATTTTAAACAGAGAGATTATATCTGATACGTTTCTTCTTTTGGCGAGTGAGACTTCTCTAAAGTGAGTAAGTCTTTCAGTATAGTTACCGAGATTGCGATGTACTCCAGATTTGTAAGCTAGAATTCTTACGTATTTTTTTTGAACGGACTCCACTTTGTTGCTATGAATTGCATAGTGTGGTGACCAAACCACAGAGCCGTACTCTAAGATGCTTCTTACATATGAGTAGTACAAGATTCTGAAGCTACTGATGTTCTTGAATGATTTGGTGATTCTAGTGATGAAACCGAGCATTCTATTAGCCTGATTTACAATGTGTTGATAATGCTTTATGAATGTTAGCTTCGAGTCCAGTAAGATTCCCAGATCTCTAATGTAATCTACTCGTTTTAGGATTTCATCAGAGATCGTGTAAGGGAAATTAATTTTATGGACATTTCTCGTGAACGAGATGATATAACATTTGCTAATATTTAATTCCATGGCATTATCTATGCACCATTGAGACAACGTGAGTAGGTCTTTTTGCAAAGTTTTGCAGTCTTCTTGTGAATTCACGGGATGAAAGATTTTTAAATCGTCGGCATATAATAAACATTTACAAAATAGTTGTGCTGTTAGATCATTTATGTATATAATAAAGAGAAGTGGCCCTAAATGGGATCCTTGAGGAACACCAGATGTGACTAGTTTGGGAGAGGACTCATAACTATTAACTTGTACATATTGACTCCTGTGCGAAATATAAGATATAATCCATCTCAGGAGATTGCCGTGGAAACCTGTTTTTTTTAGTTTTTGGATCAGAAGAGGATGACTGACTTTATCGAATGCCTTTCGGAAATCAGTATAGACTGCATTTATTTGTGTTCTTTTGTCAAAATTAGTACTTAAAAAATCGACATATTCAATTAAATTTGTGGTAGTGGATCTATTGCATACGAATCCATGCTGAACAGAACTTAAAATATGTTTAAAATGTGTAAAAATGCTTTTATACATTAAGGATTCGAAAATTTTCCCAAAACATGAGAGAATACTGATTGGACGATAATTAGAGATGTCACTTTTATTCCCAGATTTGAAGATAGGAGTGATACGTGCTATTTTCCAAAGATCAGGAAAAACACCTTCTTTAAGGGATTTACAAAATATAACATGAAGAGGATAAACCAGAGATTTTGCACAATTTGATATAAATAATGGTGGAATGGCATCTGGACCTGGACCTTTGTTTGAGTTTAGTGATTTCATAGCGTTGAATATTTCAGTCCTTGAAATTTCGACATGACTGAGCGAGTAGGTGCTTTCTTGAGAATCACTATTTACATGTTGATTTGACCTATCATTTGTATTAAAAACAGAGCAGAAGTAATTTGAGAATAGTTCACTAATTTCATGACCATTGCTTGCTACAGTTTCATTTAGGTGCATTATTTTAGGAATTGAGTTAATCATACCTTTTGATTTTGCATAAGTCCATAGTGGTTTTGTACTATGGTGTAATGAGTCTTCGATAGAATTTATATAAGATTGCAAGCATTTGTGTATTCCAGTTTTGACCCTTGTTCGTAGGATTGTGAAACTATCATAGTCTCTTGGATTCCCAAATTTTTTAAATTTTTTTCTAAGTTTATCTTTTTCTTTAATTTGATGGATAACAACACTGGAATACCAGATAGGATGTTTATTTTTGTTCGCTTTTTTTGGTGTGTATTTCTCTATAATTGGCCAGATACTATTATATAGGAATTGAAGAGACTCATTGCAATTTAGTGTTTCCATTGGGGTCCAGTCGATTAAGGATAATTCTTTGGTACAATTAAGATAATCTGTTTTCTTGAAATTGAATAAAGGACGTTCAAGGTTATCATTAAGATTGTGCATTGTATTAATAGTTAGATCCATTTCAATTGGTGGATGGTGCATGTCAATTTTAGAAAGAGCGAGGGCAGGTTGAACATTAAGCGTAAAATCAGAGAGAGCTAAATCAAGTATTCTACCGTTAACATTTTTAATATAGTTATACTGTTGTAAGTTTGAGAAATGTAGAAATTCTATTAACAATGAAGATTTTTGATTACCAAATGATTCAACATAAGTACCATCATTATTGGCGTTAACTGACCATTCAATAGAAGGAATATTAAAGTCTCCTAGTATTAGTGTATGAGAATTGATTTGAGATTCAATAGAGATGTCTTGACACTTGTTGAAGAAATTAGCAAATGCGTCAGTTGCAATGTCTGGTGGAAGATAAGCAATACAAATATTTATAAATTTTTTATTCGATCCGTTAGATTTAATTCTTACCCAAATATGTTCAATATTAGAGGGTTCTTCATATACTTGATAGGCTACAATGTTTTTCTTGATAGCTATTAAAACTCCCCCCCCGTCTTTTTTTCTGGATGTTAGTTTTTCTCGGTCTTGTCTGAAAATAGTGTATCGTTTATCCAGTATCTCTGCATCTTGAATTGAAGAATTTAGCCATGTCTCTGTTATACATATAACATCATAGTTTGACGAGAGAGCGTTTATCGAGAAATTATCTAATTTGCTTCTCATACCTCTTATATTCTGATAATATAAAGACAGAGCCATTGTGATTGTTAGAGTGATGTAGAAAAGTGTATATTTATGCAGTTTTTAGATTTTATCTAAGACGTCTTTGCTGCTTGCCCATATTGCCGGGGAATTTTCATTTTTTCGAATATATATTTTTCCATTCCGTATCCACACGAATTTAATGTTTTTTTCTTTGGCTACGTGACGTACTGCGGCGTGAAGTTCTTTATTGTTGGGAGTAAGTTGTTCCGAGACATATACAGGGGTTTTTCCAGTAATCTCCAGATGTTCACTGTTGAGTTTGCAATTAGGGTTATTTTTATTGTAGTTTTTTACTGCAGAAAGTAAAGCATCTCGGGTGTAGCTGCTAGGTAGTTCCACTACAATATTTTTTGGTCGACCTGAACTTTTGTTTGCTTGAGGGACACGATGACAAGCTAATATCTCTTCAGTTCGAATTGGGAATGAAACTGCTGAACAAAGTTTTTTAAATAGGTTCACTGGATTTTCATTAGATTTCTCAGGAACCATTTGTATTTCTATATTATTTTTCCTATTGAATTGTTCAAGAGCATCAATTTTCTTCGTAAGAATATCATTATTTGTTTGGAGACGTTGGTTATCGACGCATAATTTGTTTATTGTTGCGGAATTTTCTTTGGCTTCTTTACATAAACGATCATATTCTGTTGATAAGAAATCCAGTGAGGTCTTAATTTCGTCGAACATGACCAATTTTTCTTTTATTGAGTTCAATTCCATCGTCACTTTACTTGAAATTACATCGCTAAATTTTTGTATTAGGTTATGTTCCAGGGCTGACGTCAGTTTATCAAGTTTATCATCGATGTACTTGGTATATTGCTGAAGATCGTCTTTCTTGAATGGTTCGACATTAATATTTTGATCGGTTTTTGTTGTGCACGCATCTGCATTTTGCTTCGCCCTTGTGTTTTTCATGTTACTGTTTTTTTTATATAATTTTTTTTTAAATTTATTATTTTTAATTTTATGCCGTTAGTTTTGGTTGTTTTCACGAGATGGAGTTGTAATTAAAAGTTGTATTTAAAAAAAAAATTAAAAAAATGGATTGACTGGGAATCGAACACTGCTTCTCGGGCTGTTTAAAATGAGCGCGGCAGCAGCGCTAACCACTCAGCCACGAACCAGATATCACAGACTGTGACTTATGTGGGATATATTGTGCCGAAGTGCACTTTTAAAAATAATAAATAATGTTTGTTTTTATTTTTCAACTGTTTTTTTTTAATGATTATTGTTATTAGCACTTCCGAACCCACAAATGTGTGATTTAAAAAACTTTTTCTCGTATGCAGATCACTTAATTAATGTCTAATTAACACTGTAATACTAATTACTACAATATATTAACTTTTTGAGATTTTATAAAGTTATTACAGTTGTTTTTTAAAATGTTTTTTTCCGCTTACAGATCACTTAATTAATTTCTTCTTAAAACTTTATTACTGTGACATTTTATTAACTTGTTAAACTCTTATTTTTAATATTTGGTTGTCGACTCTCAGTTGACAGCTCAACTTTTTTTAGGTTAAGTATATTGTATCAAGTTTTCAAACTGTTTAAGTATCTTCAATTATTTGAAATTTTCACTGATGTACTCCACTGATTCTGTCTTAGGTTTATTATACTGGTTTGATTGTTGATTATTTAGATTTTACAGAATTTTTGTTGTTAAACTGTGGAGGTATATTATTCCCTGTTGTTCACGGTTGAAGTTAACAATTTGTTTAATAATGTCATGATTTTATATTATAATAACATATCTTTTTGTGTCTTTCAGGATGTTGCGTGACATCTCTCCGCCCCGCACCAGCTCCAGTTTCACAGGATTTGGGGGGACTTGTTGCTGGCACTCCGGTGGACTTGTTGCTCGCACTCCGGGGGACTTAATGGGATCGCCGGCGCTTCTCTTCACTTGGTATGTTATTTCTTTTTAATACATTCCTATAGTTCTTTATAGCAGTTTTTCAACGGCATCTTATAAAAATTTATATATTTGGTTAAAATTGAGTTGGGTGTATATAAAATACTAGCGAGTACCAGGGGCATAAAAAAGTGTTTTGAGTTTTAATTCTGATTATTGAAGTGCTTTTTTTTGATACACAATACTTTCTGTTTTTCCAATGCGTGAGCAGGCCCACATACCTGTCCATATGAGAAGTGTGGATTTCCATTTCAAGTAATCGCGTGTTACCTGTAGTAAATTTTATATACAACTTTTATAATGCCAGAGCTCATCATTACATCAAAAAACAATGTCGGGTCTGCTAAAAATGGAAAATTGTTCTTTTTGCTTATTTTATTGATTTAAAAGTCAGTATTTTCGGAGTTTTTAATGAAATGAAATACAAAATATCAAAACAACACTATCTTTCTCTTGATCTCAAAAACAGTAAAAAAGGAGAAACGAAACTTTAACAGCTTAACTGCAAAATTAAATAATCGCGGGCCTTGCGCACAACAAACCGCGGGCCTTGCGCACAACAAACCGCGGGCCTTGCGCACAACAAACCGCCAAAGTTTCATCGCAATTGGATGAATGGTTTAGGAACGCGTAAGGGACAAACAAAGAAACATTTTCATATATTAAGAAGAATCGTCGGTGATACTGCAAAACTGCGTAAACAAAACATTGTAATACCATCCATTGCAATATCTCCATTTTTTCCCTTTGTGGATTAAAAATAAAGGATTTAAGAAATTTATTCTTGTATTAACGAAACAATGTGTTAGAATAATAGCTGCCTAGCGCACACCCAAAGTGAATTATTATAATAAAATAATGTTATAATATATTCATTGGTCATGTTGAATTTATTTTGATCAGGCTTGTGATAGGCTTTTGTGGAGAGTGGTGATTTTGCTTCATATATTTCAATTTCAATGTTTCCATGACTTGCGGTTGATTTTTCTAAGGATCTCAAAAACCATCTTGTAGCTACGGATATTACGCATAGATTTGCACTTGAAACTCGATTTTGTCATTTTTGGAGTGTGACGTTTTTGAAATAAATGCACTTTTAATTACTCGAGTCCGGGGCATACGTCATTCCTATGTCTACCTACGTTAAATTGTCGTGAAAACAAGCTTATGTGCCCAAGCGGTCAAGTACAAGTGAAATAATATCAACATTAAACCGGAGAGTTCCTGGATATAGGCAATATTAGTTGCACCACGCATGCGTATTTTTTTCGATTTTTCAAATTTTGTTATCAAACATTTACTGTTGCTTTTATAATGATCAATATGCTGGTTTACATTACTCCCAACATTAAAATAGAACATTGTATCGCAGTTTACCTGCTTTGCCTTCCTTATTAATTTTTTATTTTTATTTTAAGAAAACCTTCTTTAATTTTTATTGGAAAAACTCTATTTTTTTTACTTTTGAAGTTTATTACATCAACATAATGAGTATTTCTCAAAATAAATGTACATTTGGAAAAATAAAGTGTACCTAGAAATAGTTAAAAAATTACACATTTTTTTAATTAATCATACAAAAAAATATGCACAATTTTTTAGAATAAATATGAGGCTTTAAAATAACGATGAATGAACATTACAATCGTATTAATTTGCGGATATATAATTTTTTTTTAAATTAACGTTTTTTACCTTTCATACAAAATAAAATTGCCACCCTATCCACCTCGTGTGTTTATACTTCATGAAATGCGATAGTAGCGTTACAATATGTGATTTTTTGTATATTATAGGGGATCTTAATTAAATGTAGTTTCTGTTCAAAGTAATTTTTAGAAGAAATATATCCAAGCAGAATTTTTTATTAAAAATCATCAACAACGCTGTTGACAAGAACTATCTTCTGAAAACATTAATTTTCACTGTCCAATACGAAATACCAGATCAAACCAACTACATATTCCAAATCCCACATTCTAAAACAAAAACTACACACAATATTCATTTCTCAGAAGGATGTGCACAAAATACAATAATATCTTTTCAGACGCAGATATTTTCCATTAAAACAAATTGTTATCCCTCTACCCCTGCTGCATTTTCTCATTCTCATTATGTTGTTTAACTTTTTTTTTTAAAATCATGGTTTTCCTTTTCCTTTTTTTTTTTTTAATTTTTTTTTTTTATTAATGTAGTTCTACGAATTAAACACAAAAACGATAAATAAATTTTTATCCTTGAACATTATCGTATGATGTGAAAATATACAGGGTGTCCGGGGGTAAAGTGCATTAACTTCGGGAGGTTATTCTACATGATGGTAGGAATAAAAATATTAAATAACTTTTTTCGAAATTCTAAGTTTTAGGGGTAACTACTTTTTCAGTAAAAAGGGAAAATTAGCCCGACGTTGTAAGGCCGGCTAAATTATTTTGCATTATTGCCAAATCTATCGCTCACTATACAGTCAGTGTTGATTTTGAATGCAACTGTCATTTTACTGTTTATTAGCAAAGTAGATAATTTAATGTACCCAGCAGTATTGGAATTTAAAAACTCTCCTATGATAAAACCTCGTTAATGATTTGTTTTTTTTAACTAGTATTTATTAAGACTTACGAGTACTTAAAGAAAATGTTTGTTCAGTGCGTCTTTAGTTTATTGTTGCCAATGACAATGACGTTTCAATACGTCGTCGTGGTTCTTGTCTATTTAGTTGTAAACTAACACTAACCTTACAGATAAATTTGTGTTTCTTTTGAACCCACGCTCCGTAAGGCATCAATAAAAAAATAGGATCACATGTGATGACACTACCTGCATTTCTTGATTAATGACCATCCTGTACTAATAATATTCGTTTTAGTGCTTGCCTACAAGCAGAATTGGACATTTTAAAAATGTCCTTTAGTAAAAAGCAATGACATTGGTTAAAAGTGTTTAATAATTTTATTGTTATAAGTGTAACTAAATTTTGTTATTTAGTGCAGTTAACTTTTTGAATTTTATTTAAAACTAAAGATTTGGTAGCGATTAGTGATTGTCAAAATCACGGCCTGTTATTGTTTACACATCGTTTCCATGAATACGTTCCAATCAGAAATGTGCAACGTTGCCGCGTTGAATTTAAGTGTACTTCACACTAAGGATTTTTTATATGAGAAAAAAAAGTTATTAATTTCGGAAAAAGGTATTTATCTTTTTTACTCCTACCATCATGTAGAATCACCTCCCGAAGTTAATACACTTAACCCCCGGACACCCTTTTTTTGCTACATAATAGCTACATAGTAGAATTTTATGTTATCTATCCTATCTGTGTTTAAAAAAAAATCTTTTTCTGTTTTTTTTTTAATATATTATTTATATGTAGGTACAAAGTTGAATTTTACATCTCTACCCTACATGCTTTTTATCTGTGTTTTTATTTTAAAATTCTTTTTCTGTTTTTTTTTTTTAATATATTTTTTTTATGTAGGAATAAATGATCCATTGAATATATTTTCTTAAAAAATGGTGGTCTGTACGAATAATTTTTTTTCTGACAATGGAATTTAAATTTTTTCTGAATTCTCAGAGGTTTCAGAGGGCTAAAGAGGGTCGACTACAGTATACTTTATTATAGTATGGTTTCCATATTTCAATAAATAAATACATTAAGGCTATAATAATTACAATCGATAGACAACTTATGGAAGTTTCATAGTTAATATATAATGTTTCTTTGTTTGTCCCTTCTGCGTTCATAAACCATTTAACCGATTGGGAATGAAACTTTGGTGATTTTGATGTGCGCAGGCCCGCGATGGTTTCTATATATAATGGTGAACCCTGGCATTATGAAATTTTACAAAAATAGGTAACATGTGAGTTGTTTGAAAAATTTATATTTTACATAGTTGAGCGGCAGGGAGGTAAAGGAAGAGGAGGAAGAAGAACACGGAGGGGGGGTTCACGGGATGGGTATACGATGGCAGGTGGGGAAGGTGAAAGGAGAACACGGGGGGGGGAATGGAATGCGTAAGGGGAACTGGGACGGAAACGGGGATGGAAACGGGGATGGAAACGGGGACGCATGAGAAAGGACAGGCAGGGAGAAAAAAATATTTCTTTGATCGGCATAGGAACGCATGCCGGGTATCATTAAAAAAATAAAACAGGATGTTTTAGCAAGATGTCTGTAAGGGAAAAGGGGTCTCTCCTTAAATTACGTAAAACGGAATACAATATATTTAATGTTTTAGGGAATTTAGGCATTCGTGTTTGCAAATGGCATTGATTGTTATTGTACTTTTTATTCTTGCTGATATGCATGTTTTACGGCAGGCACATAAATAAACACAGTTAATAAACTGCTTTAAACAGTAAAGTTTACTTAGCGATAGCACTGATTTCGTAATTTGGCTGTTACGCACCCAGATCCTGTACTTGATCATAAGATCTTCAGGCGGAAAAGAATTGTATTATATATATTCCATCGTGTGTATTTACAAATGAAATATCATTCCTTCACTTTTACTAGTGTTTACAAAGTAATGAAAACATTTTCTCAACAAACACAAAGGCATTTTGGCTCTTTCTTATGCGTCCCTAAACCATTCATCTGGTTGCGATGAAACTTTGGTGATGTGTTGTAGGCATGCCCACGAAGGTTTCTATATATAATAGTGAGCTCTGGCGCTATGAAATTATTTCATATCCCATTCATCCGATTGCGATAAAACTTCAGTGAGTAGTGCGGAATGTGAAAATTTTATTTAAATATGGTCCATACTTTAGAAGTTATAGTTATTTTACATGAAATGTAATTTTGCATGCGAAACTACCCTCATGCATTATGTTAATATTTTATATGGTGTTTAAATTGGGAAAATTGGTTACGGAATATGGGGAATGCATACAGAGATTGGGTGGTTAGGTTAGATATTTTCAATCTTAGCACTCTAGCTCACTGGTACTTAACTAGATCATGTAATAGCTTTATTAAAATTCGGTTACTAGTATTGAGGGCAAATCAATGATTTTTTTTGCCTTCAAAATTTAATGTTGCATTTTGTTTTTCAGGATGCGTCGTGGAGTAACGCTGTGGGCTTCAAGAACCAGTTGATGGGAACTGGATGACTGCAGAACTGGATGACTGGTGAGCTAGACCCTCTACAAAACTGATCCTGATCTTTTTCTTTTGAACTTGCCTGCACATATTTAACTTTGCATTGTGTTTTTAGGATTTTTCAGATTTTTCGTTTTCAGGATGCTGTTGTCGCTCTGCTTATTTAACTTTTTCAGGATGCTGTGGTTCTGCTGTTGTCGCTCTGCTTTTGTCGCTCTGTTGTCTGCTTTCGTCGTTAGGTTGTCATTCTGCTTTTGTCGCTCCGTTGTCGCTAGGTTGCCGTTCTGCTGTTGTCGCTAGGAAGGATGCTGTTATCGCTCTGTTGTCGCTTTGTTGTCTGCTTTTGTTGTTAGGTTGTTCGTTGTTATTCTGCTGTTGTCGCTCTGATTCTGTTACTAGGTTGTTGTTGTTCGTTGTCGTTTCGTTGTCATTCCGTCGTCGCTAGGTTGTGGTCTGAACCAGAGGCCAGCAACACTGTGTTTTCAGGTTTATTTTTAAGTTAGTTTTAAGTTTCTGGCGGGCAAGTTGTTCCCTAAAGCCAGTGGTCCGGACCAGTGGCCAGCCACTTTGTATTTTCAGGTTTATTTTTAAGTTAGTTTTAAGTTTCTGGCGGGCAACCACTTTAAGTGGTTCGGTTTCATTTTTAGTTCAGACGAGTTCTTAGTAAGCTCTACAATACTGTTTTAAACTAACTTGCATGGGGTGACTAACATACTAACAACTTACTAACAACTAACTTAAAACATTATTGTTCATCTTACTGAACTTATCTTGAACTTTTTTATCGATTTTTCGCTAATTTAGAGAGTATAGGGCTACCGGCGATTCTCTCTTTAAAAAAAAACGAGTGTCCTAGCTACCACAGTAGTAACTGGTCACTTGGAAAAGCTAGAAAAGCTATCAGATGTAATAATAATAATAATTGGATGACTTGTATAGCGCCGTTTTTGTGAAAAATCACCTCAAGGGCGCTGTACAAATTTCAATAATTTCTACAATCTTACTTCTAACTACACAATAGACAAATGTAGTAATGAGTATAACACTAGGAGTGCGTGCTAGAAAGTATGCATACATTTTTCTTATTTGATATGTGTATTATAATATGTATGAACTGATTGGTTAATTAATTATGAATGTGTTTAATAAATAATATCATAAATTCTGGGACATTTCGCACCCCAGGAATAACAGTGGCACAACAATTCTGAATGATGAAAAATGACAAAAAATTCCTTAACAATTTAATAAAGTTTATATGCGCATCGCCGCATGCCGGGTTTATTATATGTACAATATAGTGCACAATTCTTATTTATACGTACATGTCATAGTTTTTAAAAATCGTACCAGTTTTAGCCGTAATAGGCCGAAACTGGTAACACATTGTTTCAATATTATCGGTAGTGATATGTGACAAAGGGTACCTAACAAGAATGTGTAAAATCTTTATTAGTATGCGGTTACTAGTATTGAGGGCTATTAATGATTTTTTTACTTTAAGATTTATTTTAATGTTGTATTTTGCTTTTCAGGATACATCGTGGGCCTGAAGAACCAGTTTATTTTTAAGTTAATTTTAAGTTATTTTTAAGTTATTTTTAAGTTATTTTTAAGTTAGATTTAAGATCGGCAACATTGTGTTATCAGGTTTATTTTTATGTTAGTTTTAAGTTACCACTTACACTCGTAAGTGGTTCGGTTTTATTTTTAGTTTAGTTCTTAGTAAGTTCTACAATACTGTTTTAAACTTACCTGCATGGTGGTGAGTAACAACTAAGTAACTTAAAACATTGTATATCTTACTGAAATTATCTTTGAATTTTTTTCGATTTTTTTAACACCAGTGGTTTGGTTTTATTTTTAGTTCAGATAAGCTCTTAGTTAGATGTACAATACTGTTTTAAACTAACTTGCATGGTGGGGACTAACAACTAACTAACTTAAAACATTATTGTACATCTTACTGAAATTATCTTTGAACTTTTTATCGATTCTTTTAACACCAGTGGTTCGGTTTTATTTTTAGTTCAGATAAGCTCTTAGTTAGATGTACAATTCTGTTTTGAACTAACTTGCATGGTGGGGACTAACAACTAACTAACTTAAAACATTATTGTACATCTTACTGAAATTATCTTTGAACTTTTTATCGATTCTTTTAACACCAGTGGTTCGGTTTTATTTTTAGTTCAGATAAGCTCTTAGTTAGATGTACAATTCTGTTTTGAACTAACTTGCATGGTGGGGACTAACAACTAACTAACTTAAAACATTATTGTACATCTTACTGAAATTATCTTTGAACTTTTTATCGATTCTTTTAACACCAGTGGTTCGGTTTTATTTTTAGTTCAGATAGTAGTATTTATTTTTAGTTCAGATTTTTAGTTCGGACTAACAACTAACTAAACTATCTTGCAAGGTCGATATTTAAACACGATTTACAAAGAACTAGAAGGAAATTGGAAATATTAACAACAGGTTAGAAAACACAAAATATGGCACTCCCAACTCATTTTCATCAAAAAGTCGTTAGGAGGAGGATATTGGAACTCAACGATTCAATTAGTGCTTCTTTGTGATAAAACTAAATATTTATATTGTTTTATCAATCATCACATATTTTTTATATATTTTAAAGTGGTTATAAATAATTATGTCCATTTTTAATTTTTAATTCCTACCTATTAATTATTTAATTTTCTTTTTCTTTTTTTTCTTTGCTCCTTTGAGGATTTCTTACTTTTTATAATTTATATTTAAATCTTTGCACCTACCATTTAATGATATCTTACATTTCTACATTTAACTTTTATATATATTTTTTTATTATTTCATGATGGCCGGCGTAGTCCAGAGACAAGGCTTTGGACTTCCATTCCGAAGGTCGCGGGTTCGAACCCGGCGTCCGACAATAAATTTTATTTGGTTAGTTTGTGTTCTTTTTACAATTAATTAATAAAAAAAATATATACACTATATTTGCGGCACGTTCCAGAGTGGAAGATACTCTCAGTATCGCCCTGGTATAAGACCATCGTTCAGAATTGAAACGTTGCTTGAAATGGCTTTTAGTTGTGTTTAGTGAATAGATCTGAATAGCCAGGTACTTCCCAACCTCCCTATTCCCCGTCTCCTTCCCTACCCACTTAACTTCAGCCTTACAACATACCCCAATTGGGGATGCCATAGTCTCACTGGCTCAAGACAGGAGCAGTTGAGACTCTTGTGAGGTGTTCTCTATAAAAACAAATCTCACTTTTAACTTTTTATGTTTGCTTAGTACTTCATAGTTTGTACTTTATACTTATACTTTATATCATATTTTTCTCTTTATATTTTATCTTACTTACTACATACTTTTTAAATTTTTTTCTTATATTTAACTTACATTTATACTGTTATTCTTCATGTTGTACTATTTATATGTTATGTCAATTATGTTAATGGCACGTGTTGTTCCGTATATATGTGTAAATAAATAAATGTAAGGAAGTCAAATACAGTGAAACCCTCTTAAGAAGTTTTGTAAGGGACCGGGAAAAAAATTCTTAGGCGGGAAAACCTTATAAGTGGGAAAAATTTGGCCATTTGGTCTTCAAGGGACCGAAAAAACCAAACTTCTTAAGTAGGAAAACATCTTAAGCAAGAACTTCTTAAGAGGGTTTCACTGTATTATTATTTTAGTGTTTTTTAATTATTATACCCTTCCAATTATGATGAATGTGTGGGTATGGAAGTGGAAGCGGCCCACAGGCAGACGATGTAGAGGTGGATCTTGCACCACAGTGGGAGTCATGGATTCATATGTCTGTCACTCCTGGAGACACATATCCAGTGATGGTATGTCTAGGGAAATTTGCCTAGATCTAGGAAAGAAAAATATTTTTTAGGGAAAAGGGAAATCAGCACAAAATCTAAAGAAATTTTGAAATCTGACAATTTTTTTTAAATATGACAATATTACTGATATTGCTGTCGTCAATTATTATTTTTGGAATTCCCATGAATCTTTTAATGTATGTACTTACATAAATCAAGCAATGTTGTTTTTAACACTGACAACTCAAAATGATATTATGTACCTATCTAAAAAAATAAATGGGGACTTCCCAAAAAACAAAATTAAATTTAGGTGTCAAGTCACGTTTTTTAGAAAATTTCTTCAGTTTCGGTAATTGCGGTTGATTTTCATTTTGGAAAAGTGATTTTTATTAGGAATTCTGTTTCTAATTCAGTGGCGAATTATATATAGGTACTTTGAAATTATTATTTCACTTAACAAAAAGTGTTTTATTTGGGAAAGCACAATTTTTTATTTTATTTTTATTTTTATGGAATAGGCAATTCACCCTAAGGAGAGTGCTTTGTGCAATTTTTTATTATTATTTTATTTATTTAAAGATACAGAAAAAATAATATAATATCAAACTAATATACAAGATAGAAGTCCCAATAAACTACTCGTTAGTATTATAAGTACATCTACTAAGTTCCGATATCTTTCCAATTAATAAACATATAACAGGATTGGTGTTACCCAATCAGCAAACAGGATTATAATATATTCAACACATAGTCTGGTTCAACACCCTTCCCCCCCCCCCCCCCCCGGTGTGGGTTTTGATTTGTCAAGGTAGTTCCCGCGAAATCTGGTTAAATTCTACTAGGGAAATTTTGCCTCGAAATCTGGGGAAATAATTATTTGGGCATACCATCCCGGCACAGATTCCTATCCTCTAATATAATAATATATCTAAATAATCCCTCGCAACTTGTCCTTCCCTGAACTTCATGTAAGGAAAGATGGTGGTATTCAAGACACCATGATGAATTGTCATGTAGCTAGCGCTTTTGCAACACACTTCCAATCAGTGTAAATAGTAATGAGTCTCCATTACTAGCTGCCAGGTTGAATATAAAGGGAGCCCAAAATATCGATTTTGTAATATTTATCAAATTGGTGAATCAGATATAGAAACTTCCAGTAGAAAAATGAAAAATACACACACATTTTAGAGATACCCGGGTTCTCATAATTCTATTCAATTCCTTAGTTAGGAGTAGACTTGAAAGTGGGTCGGTACTTTGGAGTCCAAGTTAAAGCAGTAAAGTAAAATATTTCCTCATGTTAAAGAGAGTTCAGAAGACATTTCTCTACATGAGGGGAGTATGGTTATTATCCGTGGCTCTATCCTACCGACTTTCTTTTGGGTATGTTTGGAATGAGCCTTCTACGGGTCAGAAGGGTGTACACATTGCCACGCATTTCTTCAGATTGATTCGTGGATGGTTTGAAAGCTCAGGTACCATGGAGAGCGTTTATTTCTACGTTCTCTACGGTTACCCTCATCACCGACAGCATAGACTGTTTTTGCTAGGCAGCTCCGTGGGCCAGAGGGTCTGGCCTGGCGCAGAAATAAGTTTAAGCACCGATTTCTGTCTACCTAGTTATATTGTATCATTAATTATTTCTGAGAAGTACAAAGGGACGTCGCGACATGTTGGACAAACCAACATTTCTTCATTTTAATTTACCGTTAATTAGATATATTCTTGGAAACATAGATGTATTAATTTCTCCATAATTTTAAATGATGGCCTAGAACACCCTTGAAGAATCAAAGCCAGAAATAATTGAAAAAAATATATATACATATATATTTTCGTATTTCTTTATTATATTTTTGCTAACTAGTAAAAATATAATAAGTCAATATTCAGTCCCCGGCGTTGCCCGGATTTTACGCAGAGTTTTTTCGAAATCAGATGTAGGATAAACAGGGATTTTTTTAGGTTGTTAGGTTCAAGTATGAAAAAATTTCCATCTCGGAATAAAACTGTAGACTTTAATAAAACTTAAATCCACGCCCCCGCCCGGTATCTGCCCACGTCGGAGGTATTATGTAATTAGGTTGCGGAGTTCGGCATTTCTAGGGTTAATGAGTACAGTAACATTAATTTGCGGTCAGCATAATTCTTCAGTTGATATTCCAGGTTTTCTTTGTTTCACGGCAAGTATTTGAAGATATGTAAAAAAAAACTGCTATAAATTTGTATTCATTATGAAATTTTGTGAAATGAGGTTCATCAGGGGAAAATGCGGGAATTAGTAAAAAGAATGTAGTTTAATAATATATTATAATGTTTTCTATTTACAATAAGAATTGAATTTCTCTAACGCTATAAATTTTTTTTAAATAAGTAACTACGAATTAGTTAAAACATTCAACTGGCAAGTTTGTGAAGAAACTCCCGTAATTTATTCTTTGGACTATGAATGCTATGTAAGTTCACATAAAAATCCTTATTAAATATCTAAAAAAATAAATTTTTAAAAACATTTTATAACATTCGTCGTGATATGGCGCACTGTTGAGATTATTTTATTTAACTACAATATAAATCATTTCTGGGGTACATAGTTTGACGCCTACTAGAACTTGAGTATTTATTAAGATGCAACTTTTTAAAACAATTGATTGAAGTTTACATGTCAATAAGGAGAGATATCCAATAGTGATTTCAAAATCTTAACCATAGACGTTTTAAAACCCAAACTGCAATAATTTACAGAATGTAACAACAAACTTATACCATTCTATAAGTTTTGTAGAATTGCCAAACTTGTAGTGGTAGATTGAAAGCTCTATCAAATACATACATCAGTAAAAATCAGTACACATTGGTATGTATAGTTGGTTCGGACTAGGCTAGTAATTTAGTCAAGTGACGAGTAACTCGCCTATCAACTGATCAAAAAGTGTTCACACTGCGGTTGAGTTATAGTACATATGAGTGAGTGGCAATACAACAAAGTAAATAGGCTAATTCTCCTACAAGGAATGGCGCCAGCCTATATATCGGAACTATGTGTCCCACAAAACTTAAGCGATAGACAGCTTACTCTAAGATTAGCAGATCTAGATGTTACTAATCGTTTAATCAAACTTTCTAGGTCAAATAGAGCAGTTTACTATGATCGCTCTTTCATGTAATTAGTCCGCGCTCATTTGGAAAAAGTTTCCCTCAGCTCTCACTAATATACTAATATTCAGAATTTGGCTGAATTTGAGCAGGCTTTAAAAACCAAATTATTAGAAAAAAGTTGTGACGTACAGATGCCATTCTATAACCATTCCCTCCAAGCGGCCACAATTTATTGCAGCTACCTAACAAGGTAAGCAATTTATACCACTAAGTAAATCAAGACTATTTATTTATAAAACTCTCATAAATGATGTTGTTTTTTTTTTTATATATAAGTAAGAGTGATTCCAGTGTCAACATAGTATAAAAATTTTTACTACGTCAATAAATTCAGGACAAGTTTGCACAAAAATGAATTCTGAACCTACGGTCAGTTTCAGTGAAAACAGCTTCAGATAGGATGGGTTAAATCAAACATAAAAAACTAGTATGGAATTACCAAATTTAAATTGTCATACGTTCCTATTATACATGTATTATTATTTTATCTAGTCAGTATATAATGGAAAATATGTAAAGTAATAAATCATAATAATAATAAAATAATCATAACATTTTCTAAAATAGAAACGTAGACAGCATTTTATAAAGTAGACAGCTCAAAGTAGGAACCACGATCATGCTAACTCTGACGTTACAAGTTAGTATCCAATACGGCAACCATATTCAACCGGAACCGGAACGTAATAAACAAGTTAATACACAGATAAAATGACAAATTGTCGAGTTAAAACAGGATTCGGACCCTCAATCAATTATTCTATTTTTAGTTATAGTCTGTCAAAATAGAGTAGAAAACACAGGAGGGCGCCACTGTTCTTCAAATGGCAATACTAAAATTATAACACATGGTGGAAATGTAAAGCTGTGTAAACTACAATTTTGTAAAAAAACAAAAACACATAAAAGTGGGGAAAATATTTTTTCATTGCATTGCAATATAGATACTCACTGATATCAAAATTAGAATTGTATGTATGTACACATAGCATACTCACTGATCTCAAAATTAGAATTGTATGTATGTATACATAGCATACCTTTGCAATTTTGTGATTAATGACTGCTGTTGATTAGAAGTAAAAATTCATTTGATACACTCAAATTTTTAATAAATGGTTTACCTACACACATCAGCAGCTGTAGAACACAACAGCACCCACTAATGTATTACTATTTCTTTTATTTCACAATAATTTGGTGAGATGAATCTCCGCACACTATGGACTAGAAAATGCCTATTTACAATAATAAACTATTAATCCAATCGGTTTATAATAAATGCTCCACTATACACATTTTATTCAACAACTAACATTTATTTATTATGCGCTAGCTGTTCCGGCATCGCCCAGGCTTTATGCAGAGTTTATAGATATCTAATGTAGATACAGTCACCCTCCTCTTATAAAATCCACACAGCACGCCTGGTGTCTGCCACAGAAACTATTCTTTATGTAAAGAGAAAATTACACAGAATCAGATTGTTACTATTTGCCTTGTAAACAATATGATTGTTAAAAAAACTACAAATTCATTCCATGAAAGTAATATTTGGTATCATGCTGAAGAGACAAAAAATGCTGGCAATTTCTCAGGCATTGGGATATTGGGAATGCTCTGAAAATTTCTAGTTTAACTAATGGCACGTTCCTACCTCATCTATTCGATGATCTATTTCATAGAATCTATGCAATAGATCAGTGAGACCAGACTTTCTATGCCATAGAACGTCCAATAGAAATAGAAACCCGATATTGAATCAACATCAAGTTTTGTTATATTCTATATTGAATAGAGCAATTGTGAACTTGTAAAAATTCCTTTCTATTTTCAAACGGTTCGTTCTCAGAAGATAGAAGAGATTACACAGCGCCCTTGAAGTGATTTCTCACAAAAACGGCGCTATACAAATTATCCAATTATTATTATTATTATGTGGATCCCTGCTTCACCTTTTGAAAGCCAGGGTAGGAAAAATATTTTTTTTCATTACGACGTAAGAAATTTGAAATTTCTTGCGAATCCAATATTTATAACATTTCTTTTGTGATATATTATAAAAATTACACGAAAATAATGTAGATAAAATGATCTTTCTGATAATACCTGAAATCTATTCTCTCCACAATGAATTTATGTCAAAAACAATGAAAGAATATAGAGTTTCTAAACCAACTCCGTCCATATTTTGTCAGCTATCTTTCTTGCCCGACGCATCATAGACAATTAATTAAAATCATTCCGAGAGGCTAGACGCTATGCAGTATTTCGTTACGTCAAGAACGAGAATGGCCCAAGCGATTCTGTCCTTGTTCTTGATACAATTTCTTTATATATAAGGGACAAAATCGATGGTACACCGGAGTACGTACGGCCAATGACAGGTTAACAGCTTGGACACATAAGCTTGTTTTCACGATAATTTAACGTAGGAATGACGTATGTCCCGTACCTGAGTTATTAAGGTATAATATTGCTTTATTTTTCTGTTCAATCCCTGCATTATGGTTCAATGGTTCTGCACTAAAATCACATGGAATGTTTAAGTTCAGCCAGTCATAAAGAGTACATTGATATTGTTTATAATTCTTTTAATCCCTTGACTCTGTGCAGAAACGGACAGTCCATTTGATAGATTCCCTGTCTTACAAAATGGATTGCAATCCTTAGAGCACCGGTATATCAGTGGAAGATGCTCCAAGAAACTAACATTGATCCCTTCAGCACCAGTATAGTCGGGAAACATTCCAAACACACCCCCATGTATAACATGGTTGAGATTTGTCACATGAGAGTGGGTCATTTCTACAACTCGTTCTTGAATTCAACTCAGCTCAGCTATGGAACGATTTGTCGACCTCTGTGTTTCCTTCCTTCTTACAAACTCAATGTTCACTCTCTCCTCTCACCGAAAAGACCCTCCACACAACATCCCCAAAGATATGATACCCCATCGCCATTTAATTCTATTCCCCTTGAGGGAAATAATAAAGAAAAAAAAGTCAGTTCTCAGGGCTGCAGTACGGCAAAGTACCTTTTCCACGGCCGAGATATCTGCCAACCTTCAGTCCCATGGTGTACTTATAAAAATGAGCACTTTGACCTGACTCCTGTCCATAGTACGTATAGAGCAAATATACCAAATATAAAGAAGAAGGCAAATATTTCCTTACAACATAAAATTTCAGATTTTCTTGATTTGGTTTATAAAGTCTTAGATATTATTAAGTACAAAACCACACGTTGCTGATCAATCCATACTATGTATGTGAGCATAATATGATCCTAACCTCTCTTTCAGTTACATGTTTATTAGAAAGAGGTATGTATAAGTCACAATGGAGCTATCGGTGTTTTGCAAGAATTCAGAATGACCATTGGGAAAAATTCTTCTACTATCTCTTTATCTATAAACTCCCTATGTCGTTGAACCACTTGAGTTTCTGGGGGAAGTTGTCTCGGAACAGCACCGGGTCGGCCCTGAACTCCACGGTCTTCAGAGCCATGCGGCCGTAGACCTTGGCCAAACGGTCCACGCAGGCGGATCTCTCGGTCATGTGGCCAATGTCGGCGGATAGCATCTCGGTGTTGGTGCATTCGGGGCATTTGAACTTCTTCCTTGGGGCAACCTGGGAATATGAAATGAAATTTAGGGATAAATACATATTTGAACTAATATAAATTTGACTATGGAGTTAGTTTCCGAACACATATTCCTAGTTCTGCACTTTATGCATCTTCAGAGGTTTAACTAGTGGGATTGCAGGGGCACATTTACCCCCTCCGTGCTCTGAGCAACATACTGTTGGAATTATTTTTAATTCTCCTGCTATAAATAAATATATTTGCCAATGTTTCTACACACTGTGAAAACTTATGTACGAATAATGTATCTGATATAAATCTTATTTTACTCGGGTATTACGTGTATAAATGTATATGAACTATTTATTAAAAGTGTTGGTCGTGACATTAAAAATCTAGAGCTTTATAAAGAATTTCGAAATATATGTACCTTTATGGGAGGTTTGTTGGTAAGATTGGCCACCAGGAAGTTCATGGCGATATCCTCGCAGTTCATGTTATCGTCCACCCACTGCCTGATGTCCCCGGGCATGCCAACCGTGTAGTACCAGGACCACAGCTTGTGGTGGAAGGCTGCCCCGGTCAATACCTGGAAGAAATCAGAGAGTCTAATATCGAATCGAACCATGGTGCCCTTATTGACAATATGAAGGAGGATACTGTGTTTTTACATAGTATCCTCTTTGATACTTATGTCGGCAGAATATCACTTAGTCCAAAACATACGAAAACCTCAGCACAGGTTCTCCCAGTGAGGTGTTCACAAAATGCTACTGTTAATCTTTTTACATCCTGTTACTGAATATGATTTTTTTTGTACTACATGTATGTACAAGTATAGAAATAAATTAAATTAAAAAATAATCGCCGATAAGTAAAAATCTTAAATTTGATCTAGTTTAGACGAAGATGACAATCCAAAGAGAACTGCCGGCTTCCGATGTATGAGAAGTACCAGGAATCAGCAATACAGGAGTCATTTGAGGGAGCCATGTATCCAAAACTGGATGCCATAAGGCTTACTTTACATTCTTTAATAAGTTTGGTAAGTGCCCACAATTCTCTCATTAGAATGTAAAGAAATATCTACATTTAATTTTTCTGGGAAAGTTCATCATCCACAATTCACCACCTACAGGTTAAGTTAGGTTAGGTTAATGGCAGTAGCAGTTTATACTATGATTTTACTGTTCCATGTAAAATTGTAAAAAGGCATTAATAAACAATAAATAAGTAAAATATTTCTGTAAAAAAACACACTTCCAAATAATCTTCTCAGCGGTGAATTTCGACTGGTGGGCGGTGAACTTTACCCGTGAGGAATTGTCCCCAGTGAATTGTACTCAGTGAATTTTTGTAGAACCATTTATTATATTAACAATTTAATGAGTGTCATCCTAATTTATAATAATAATTACCATAGATATCTGGTTTGTCCACTCGCTGTGATATTTCCATGTTTCTGTATCATTGTCCCAGAGGTGAACTCGCGAGGGGAAGCCGACGATCCTGTCAGGGAATTCTCGCCACACTTCAAAGCTGTAATGACAAATTTTCAACTATTAGTTCAAATAAATGTAACTTTCGATCAAATAAGTGTGACAGTTCCGCAGCCTCCTAGGTTGGCATATTGCAGGTTCGATTCTTGCTCTAGAGTAAACATATAGTTTGACATAGTTATTAAATATCCTATGCAGGATCGCTAATTCGATTCCTTGGGACACATTGAGACCCAAACATTTTGCCCCAAATAAACTAAGTTTAAGGAAGGTAAAAAAAAATATTTACTGAGCTTTTTCATGATGTAGGTATTTTATTATTTGAGAATTACTAGGAATTGGGTCAGAACTGAGAAGTCAATAGGTGTCCCATATAAAAAAAATCGGATATGTTTATCCGAGGCACCTTCTAGGTTACAAATAAATTCGTCTGTTCTTTGTGACCACCCAATAATAAAAAAATAGTAGGTCGCAATGGCCGAGTTGGTTAAGATGTTTTGTCCCGGTAAGACAAGAGATCCTGGGTTGGATGCGACCCGTAGGTACCGTTTTTATTTTTCTGTATCTTGTTCTTTTTCATATTGCATTTATATTTATTATTATTGTCTTATTCTTCAATGATAGTATCAGTTTCTTTATTTGGTTTCTGTTCCTTGGGTTTTGTCCCAATAAACCGGCATTCAATAAAGCATTGCATCAATTAAGTGGAATCGGCCGTAGTATGTAATATTAAGGATTCGGATGAGATAATTACCCAAATTCTAGTTCATCCGGAGTCAGCATTATGATATCATCATCAATAGTCAGGAGGCATTCGGTCTCAATTTCTTCGTAAGGATAGAATCTGTTGGAAAGTTTGTTTTCCTTGGTCTGTATTACTTTCAGTGGTTTTGTTATGGCAGGCCACTGAGAAGCTGTAAGAAAACAATAAAGTTACTTTTTATACAAATTTCAGAAAGATTCAAATACATATTATATGTACGATGTACATACTATGTAATCTGTTGAGCAAAACAAGATATCTCTTTCCAAACGGCTTTATATGATTGTAAGTTTGATTTGAAAAAAATCCTGACAGAAAATAAATCTGTTTTTGGGAACGGAACCGGAGTCGATCGAACGTGCGGGAGCTGCTTATGTAGGGTACCTTTATGGGCGCGTTTTTCGAGCAGTAAGTCGCCTAGCCCTATGGGATCATAAATTATGAGCTTTTCTAGTGTGGTCCATCAAATTTCGGACATTTTTTCTCGGTTGGAAAGGGATATGCAAGAAATTCAATTCCCAATATGCCACCTTGCCTAATTTTTGTATTTCAGCAATGCAATTTAAAGTACCTTGTTATTAAATAAGCTTCACAATTACATTAATGCAGTGGTTTTCAAAATGGGGGTCGTGAGACATAAATAAAAAAAATCTGTTTTTTTTTTACTTCCATTATAATAAGTAAACAATGGTTATAATTTTACAGAAGAAGGTCACTAACAAAAAAAAAACTATACACAGGTAATACGAACTAATGTGAGGGGCACACTATTTAACTAACTTGTCAAAACAGAGAATGAGGTCTTCTTCCGATTTTAGTTTGTTTCTATATTTAGTTTTTATCGCAAAGGAAGAAAAGTGCACTTGTGCAAAGTCTAATATTTATGAGAAGTGCACACCATTTAATGCAGTAAGGAGAACCCCACCCATTTCGTTCGACCCCGGGCTATGACTAAATCAAAAAAAAAAATTTCGTTAAAAAATATTCAACTGTTTCTAGTCTGTTTTTCAAAAGGATTTAGCGGAAAACTTTATTCTTTGAATTAATTCAGCCAATTGGAGCGGCCAAATCAAAATTTTGAATTGACCGCTCAAAACAATAAGATTTTTTTTTTTTTTTCTTAAAAAGCCATAATTTTGTGTTTATTTCAGATAGGTTCATTTTCGACTCTAATTGCAGAATTTTTTTGTAGAACAGTGCAGCGCTTTTTTGTTGAGATCTATATTTGATGCATTTTAAAGTTTTGTGTTTAATAAAATACAAAAAAATTCCTTAGACGGAATGTTATACTTTCCAAACTAACGAAAATAAATCAACAGCATTTATATGTTCGGCCTTGAAAATAGCAAAATTTTTGCCCTCTTTTTGCGACAAACTTTTGTCTGTCTATTTTGAATCAACCGCCCAAAATTGCAAGTAATTTGATATTTCAGAATGATAAAAACAAAAGCCTTTACTTTTTTGGCCTTGGGGATATAAAGTTTTCGGCTGCGGCGCTTTATTATTGCTTCCTTTGGTAGTTTTATTTAAAAATACCGTTTTACAAATTTCAGAGAGGTTTACCCCCCCCTACCGACTGCAAAGTGTTTGTACCCTACCACCTCGCGTACAAACTGAAAATGGATAAATAGGCCCTCCGGCTGGTAAGGTTGTTCATCACTGATTTGATACATAAAACAGGCTGGCGGATCGCTTGGTGAAATTTTTTTATTACTAAAAGGGGGTCGCGCCTTTAAGAAGTTTGAAAACCGCTGCATTAATGTATGTGGAAATAAGAAATTTAACCCGTCCCTTAGTTTATACTTTCATTTAGTAGAAAAGGTTTCTTAATCGCTTGGGCACATAAGCTTGTTTTCACAACAATTTAACATAGGTAGACATAGGAGTGAAGTATGCCCTGGACCTAAGTTATTGAAAATATTCAATAAGTCGTAAATATCCTAAAAGTCAAGAAAAAATAAACAATGAAAAAGATAGCTGCCGATAATGTGGAGAAAAAAAAAATGTCGTAGATAATATTGTTAATTCTGAAATTTGAAATATGAGTTTGACAAATATGACGTTTTATAATAGGTGGCAATGGCCGAATTGGTAAAGGCGCCCGTTCCAATAAGACCAGAGGTTCTGGGTTCGAGTTATCGCTATCTTTTATTTTGCTGTGTCTTATTCATTTTCATATTTTAATTTAGATTATTAGTGGTATCTTCTTCTTCAATGATAAAAAATAAACAATTCAAGAATGCTTCTTACAAGAAATAGCTCGTCCTGGCTAATCCTCCATCATTGCACTTTATTATTCATAGGACGATGATGGTGGTAGGAGATATTCAAATATTATCAGGTTATTCATAACAGGGAGTTTTTTCTTTTTTAAAAGAAAAAATATGCATAACACTGTTATGTTGGAGATCTTAGTTTCCGTCATTGTGCTCATTTTCCGTCATAATTGCTCTGGTGACAGAGTAAAGAACATTGTAGTTCTTCAGATGAAATAGGCGTATGAGCTATCTCAATGTAAGAGAATAGAAACTTCCTTCTGGCTCTCCAATACACTCTTCACCATTAAGTATTTCCCTTAATAAAAAGACACCGTGCTCATTGAGAAAAAGGAGTTTTTTTACAACCAGAATCATCACAATAAATAAATACATAATAATTTACCGGGTGGTGGCGCCTTCTTCTGATTATTCCAGATGACGAGAACCTTCTGCAGGCTCGGTGTCTTCACCAGCTTGTTGATGAGAGTGAAGAGGCTCTCCACGCGATCGTACGTGAGGATGACAGCTGTGAAGCCGGGGGCCTTAGGAGCCGTTACAGGCAGGAACAGCGGATTGGATGCCGCATTCTTAAAACACACATATTCCAAATAAAATACCAACATTTACTGATTTTTTTTAGATCATTTTAAACACTGAATTGCTATGCTTATCTCCTAAGAATAACGAACATTTATTTATTTGATTTAACAAAATATGTGTAACAAAATAAGAGGTAACCCGCCGTAGCTCAGTGGATTAAGAGCACCTGACCAAACATCAGAAGGGCGCGGGTTCGAGTCCCGTCGGCGGCATGTATCTTTTCTCGGAAGATTGTTTCAATGTGGATGAGTGTTTCAGGCTGATAATTATTGCTTATAATAATAACATTAACTAACATTTTGGGGATGAACAATTCAATGCCACAAAAAAGATACTAATAGATATTTTAACTATAATATGGTAACTTACTGGATTAGGTGGCATATTCCAGTATTCGTAACTTTTTGCCATCAATGGGAATACCCGATCATTCATAATATCCAAAACTGTCATAGTCATCTGTTCAATAGACGAGAAATATCTATCAAACAGCCACTTGGCTTGGGCGGTCATCTCTACCCTGCGTTCTTTTGAAACCGCCGTCAAGACTGTAATTAGAGTATTCAGGTTGTCTTCAGGAATGAAGATGGCAACCCTATGCCAGTCTATAACAGACTTGAACGGCATTACGATAGAATCAATGACAATTACGGGAATGCATCCAACAGACAAAGCTTCCAGTAAAGAAGGCTGGGCTAATCGTACACCTCGTCCAATTACACAGAAATGCGCGTGTTTCAAAACTTCTGGATAGTTAAACAAGTTTCCAGTCTTATACTGGCACCGTATCGTGTGGTTTGCAGGTTCATCTTCGTCGTGACAAGATTGCAGTAAAAGCAGTTTGTCATTTGCATCAGCCAAGTCTTGCAAGTCAGTGACGAGATCGTGATATAGATTCATCTGAGAGGAGAGTACGAGGTGAGTTTTGTCTTTTGGCAAGGGCTCGGTTGATATGGCATATGGAGTGAGGAGGGGAAGGGAGACATCGAAGCTGGTGCGATACGTCCAGGAATCGAAGCCGGCTCCGGCGATGAGAGCTTTGCCAGTGTTGATATCTATCACTGTGTGGTAGTCAGGGTCTGCTCCAGGCAACATGTTGAACAATATGTGATTCTCCCCATCTTCCCAACTGAAATTTACATTCCATTATTAATATTGTAACATTGTATGGTTAGAATACAAACAAAACAATTATTATAACCTCATTTTACCGAGTACCGATTTTAAAAATGAAAATACTGCACAAGAGTTCGAGCCAGAGAGGCTATGGCGTCCCCATTAGGGGTACATTGTGAGACTGAGGATAGTGGGGAGGGGAAAGAGGTGGAGAAGAGGGAGGTGGGAAAGTATCTGGCTATTCAGATCTGGTCACCATACACCGTTAAAGCCACTTCAAGCAACATTTCAATTCTGAATGGTGATCTTACACCATAATGGAATATCTTCCAATCTGGAACGTGCCGCAAATATACCATATATTATTTTTAATTAATAAATTGTGAGACAACACAAATTAAAATTACCAGCGTCTTATCCCTTGACCACGGTAGCAAAAGCCAATTTTTGTTTAGGTTTTTTTTTATAGCACACCCCACAAGAGTACTTCGAATAACAAAATGGAATAGTGTAATGCATGACCAAACTTTCTTTTATTTTAAATGTAATATTAACGCCGTTCTTCCATGGAGCTACGTTCAAGCGACGCGATCGCCGCTTGTCTATTATTAGTGTTTGAAATCGCTGCTAGAAGCTGCACTAGCAAAATTGTATGACAGGTAGCGGTAGCGTCGCTTGTAAATAGCTACGTGAACGATGGGCGTACGTTATCATTTGTATTTTTGTTATAAACTGTGCCTGCTCTCAACACAGGAGTTCCTAGTGAGACAGGCAGAGCATATCACCAACTGTAATATTAGAATTAATAATTATAGGAACACAAGACTGATTTTAACTTATGAGTGAATCTGAAAAAGCATTATCATTGCACCCCAAAAACGCTAATGGTTTTCCTCTGAATTTTGACAATTTTGCAACTGTGACCTACCATGAAATAAAACAGGTAAATATTTCCTAATCCGTCACACTCTTAAAATGCAAAAATAATACTATGTTTAAATTTAATTAAAGTAAGAAAAAATTATTTAAATTACCGGGATTCGGAAAACAATGCATTAAATAGCAATCTTGCTAAAATTTATAAGGATAATTTAACTTCTAATTTGCGGCCTTCTGAAATGAAAGTAACATTTGAAGGTACTACAATTAGAATGAAATCGGAACAAAAAACTAAAAATAATCAATAATAAGCACCCCTGCTAAGTCACCAAGCGTAGCGAACTACTTAGGGTGATCTGTGGCAGGGGTGTTTTGTTTACTATTAAATGCATTATTTTCCAATTCCAGTTTTTTAAATAATTTTACCTTGCAATAATTAAATTAAGAGTGTGGCGGAATAGTAAATATTTACTAAAAATAGTTCTCGTATTCCGAATGCTGCTGGTATTATCAAGTTTTGTGCTCTTGGGCATTTGCCACTTGGGCATTGGCAACTTGGGTTATTGCTCTGGGGCAACTAATAAACAACATTCATAGTCGTGAATATGCGTGCACACACACACACACGGTGATCTAGTGAATGTTGAAACCATATTTTTACATATTTTAATTTTTTTATTTGCCTACTGGTAGGCCGGACCAAAAGCCTCTTGGGCCGGATCCGTCCTGCGGGCCGTCGGTTCCCCACCGCTGGTTAAACCAAAGTAGTATTTGATACAACCGTGTCATATAAAGGGGTGTATATAAAAACAATGTATCGTCAAAAGATTAATTAATTACCTACAATAATATATTAGTCCAAGTATTATACTTACAATGGTAGACTCTGCAGTGCTTGTTGAACTAACTTCAAATTAAGTCTGTTTTGATTCAGCATATCAATACTGGGTACGAACAGACAAGCCTCCGAGGGATTTGTTGTATAATATTTGCTATCCACAATAGTTTTCAGCATGAAATAAAACTCCTTGGACATAATGGGCGATGCTGTGTTGCCTTGGAAGTCAACAAACTTTTGCGGAGGATACACATATACAGATATCCTATTATGACCCTTTTGGCCACAGCGGTAAACATTGAAGCAATCCCAATAGGTGCATTTAGAATTCCTGCGTATCGGTTTCGGGGAATCAGCAGCCAAAACAACTTCCGGAAGATCTTTCACATTATTGAGCGATAAATGTGTATAGTTATCTTTAGTACTAGAATTGATCGGTATCAAATGGAAAGCAACTAGACAAAATATTGAAACAATCAAAACAAGGAAAAGGGTAATAAAAAAGTGTCTGTATGAAGCGGTGTTCCACATAGGAACACTCTTTTGGGAATTACTTTTTACAAAAAACGTCATTTTGATTGCCGTATACTAAATACTTCGATAGATATCGAGGTACAGGGTAGAAATTAATCCAATAGAGCCATCTCGCATCTACCCCATCTAACGATTACTACCGCCCATTTTGACGTTTGTCAATGTCAATTGTCAATTTTCTGACTTTTGTTTTTGTCTTTTGTTGAAGTTGAAAGCCATAGATAAAATATTGAAAGGTATTGCCAGGTAGATTATTAAATCTTAAGTTCTAATTCTAAAGCAAAACATTATATTATTTTATGATTTTGTACCGATTAGTTATTGGGTAAATACCAAACTAAAAAACATAAACTTTCCGAGTAACTGGACGGGCTTGACTAATATTATTTTTATGAAAAATAATCTTTGATCCATATAAAAGACAACTATTTACGTCGGGGAGATGGAAAATACTGTATTTTAATAGTTATTTCCAATGACTTACAACACATCATTATTTCGTTAAAGTTAAAATTATTGTTTTTTCACTTGGCTGTCATTATATGTAAAATTAGGTTTAATTAAAAGAAGAAAAAAAGCTTAAAAAACCTATTAATATTATTATAGCAAAAATGTAGTGAACCAAAGAATGTCAAATGCTAAATTATCCGGATTTTGATCGAAATAGCTGTTAAAATCAGTAATCTCATCTCCACTCACTCCCCCGACGTAAATAGTGAATCGAGATTGATACACCCCTACTTTGGCGAGGATAATTATTATCAAAAATATTAATTAACAGGAGGAACAAATGAAAAGAAGCTGCGAAAATTATTATTGAGACATTTATTCTAGAATTACAATTAGCTGGGGTTAATTTTAATCTATAGGTTAGTTTTCTTAACTACTTAATTAACTCTTAAAATTAGAATGTCCAATTGCTTAAGTCTACGAAATTGTCCTTAATGTATAAAAATATAGTCTAATAAAATCACTTCCCTTTTTCTGATGTCCGGGTCCTCGATTTCACATACACTCACAATCACTAGTTATATCACTACTTCACGTATCATTTGATCACTACGATTCTTGTGATGCTGGTCACGTGAATGTTGACTTCCTCGGCGGGAAGCTGGTGGTGACTGGGCGGCGGCTGGACCGAAGGGCGGTCAGTGTGCCGGTCAGTATTCCCGGGCAGGAGCTGGTTGCTGCCTGGGCGGCGGCTGGACCGAAGGGCGGTCAGCGTGCCGGTCAGTATTCCCGGGCGGGAGCTGGTTGCTGCCTGTGCGGCGGGCTGGACCGAAGGGCGGTCAGTATACTGGCGGTAGACTGTACACTGCCGAAGGGCGGCGTGTATGAGAGTCTGGGTGCTGACTCGGTGGCAGACTGAACCGAAGGGCGGTCAGTCTACTGCTCGCAGAGGGTTGGCTCGGCGGGAGCCGTTGTGTCCCGGAGGGGCACGGTGGCCCTCCAAGGGAGGAACTTCCCGGGTCGGAAGTGAAAAGGCGACTGTCCCGGAGGGGGCACGGTGGCCCTCCAAGGGAGGAACTTCCCGGGTCGGAAGTGAAAAGGCGACTGTCCCGGAGGGGGCACGGTGGCCCTCCAAGGGAGGAACTTCCCGGGTCGGAAGTGAAAAGGCGACTGACCTCGATTTGAACTCCCGCTTCTTCTCGTGCTGAGGGTTGGCCCTACCGAAGGGTTGTGGAACTATTGTAGTTCCCCTTTGTTCCGCTTCTCAAACTGCCATCATCTTCTGGCGCTGAGATCGTCCACTTGTCGTCAGCTTAAACACAAGATGTCACTACTAGTCTCGTTTGTGGCGAGTCTATACATTATTGGCGGTAGCTTTGAATTTATGATAATTCAACTACATTTACGTTCTTAAGTCTAGATTACAATGATGTTCTTATATCTAGATTAATTCTAACAATCTTACAACAATGCATTTAATTAATATAAAGGCTCAATCATGAATACATTCTATTAATGTAGAAAAATCCCTAGTCCACAGAATCACGTTCGTAAGGCTCATACCATATGGTCGCGCAGCGGCGCGTTGGTCAAAGAGATTTTTATTGCCCTGAGCTTCGACTGGTTCCTAGGGTTGGGTCGCCTTCTACCCTAGCTTTCCATTTTATTAGGGTTCCCTTGAGTCTGATGTCGCCGTTGACATCTGCGATTTCTAATTCTAATGGTCGTTTACCGACCTTGTACAATAACTGATTTTTAAGCTCCCTTGTCGGCGAGCCGTCACATTCCTAGTCTGGCGAATTCCCGGCAATCAATATTGCACGTTTTTAAGTTCCAAAGGTCTTTCCGTGAATTCTAGCCATTGTTAATATTTTAGGGTATAACAATCGCCACCGGTTTTTTTGGCTTGAATTCGCGGTAATTTATTATCAATAACCCATTAACTAAGAATTAATAACTTTAACTATAACTATGAAAAGTTACCTAACGAACTTAATTTTTCCTAACCTTATACGTACCTTTACTACTACATAAGTGTCCTGTCCTGTCGATATTATCGAGTCTATTACTATGTAATCCCTGGCGGATACTGGGCGGCGTAATATCCATTATTGCGCACTTTTGGGAAATAGTTTTTCTCATGCACCCTCGGCGGGGTTTTGCGCAAAGTATTATCTAAGCTATACCTATTCATACGTTCCTCAGCTGATGCCGGAGTGTGCGGCATATCTTCGTTTTCCGAAACTTCTTCCCTTTCTTCTTGGATTGCTGTTAAATGTGTAAGCTGCTTAACTTGACTGTGGTTATCCACAGGAGTATTATGGTCGCTTGCCCCGGAGTTGGGCTGTTGAACTTCATCGTAATGGTCGTCTTCTGAATTGCACAATGAAATAATGGAAGGTGGAGAAAGCGTCACCTGATTAATTCCCGAGATAGCGGCAGCTATGATAGGCGAATAACGGCTGTTGATAGACCCGGAGAGCGGATTATCGGCGTGTTCGTCTGTGGGATTGTGCACTGGAATACTAGGTGGAGAAGGCGTCACCTGAGTAATTCCTGTCGTAGAAGCAATTGTTGATGAAATACGATTATTAATTGGTCCGGGGAGCGGCTGTTGCGGATAGTTTTCATCCATGGGATTGCACACCGGAATACTAGGTGGAGAAAGCGTCACCTGAGTATTTCCTGTCGTAGAAGCAATAGTGGATGAATAAAAATTATTGATTGGTCCGGGGAGCGGGTGTTGAAGTGCGACTATAGTTTCGGTAATAGCGGGGGCGATATCAGTTTCGGGGGCGCGTGGTGGATTGATGACGGGCGCGTACACGAAAGAACACTGCGGAACTTCCTGCACGGGGCGTGATTGGGTTAGCCCTCCTCTCTCTGCCAGGAACCCTTGCGGGCTTATGTCGGTTGCTCCGTTCATCGTAGTAGAGTTGGTGAATATATTTCGGCTGCTAGGCCCGGCGTGCGGCTCTTGAAGTGTGCGTGCAACTTGCTCACCGGCGGAGGCAATGTCAGGTGTTACAGGAGCGCGTATGTGACGTGATGGATCCTCGACGGGAGCATGTGTGAAGGAATACTGCGGATGCTCTTGAACGGTGCGTGTGGGGAGTCCTTCCCGCTGTGTCCGGTACTCGTATGGGTTTATCGCTGGGGGCCCTGAGCGCGACGTTGTCCGACCTGGTCGGCGCCCGGGCTCTGCCAGTTTCCCGACCTGCGGCGGTAAACTTCTGGGCAATCCGCGTTCCAATGCCTCCCTGGGCAGTTCTGACACCAGGGTAGTTGGTCACGTGGTCGCCTTGCGTCATTATTACGACTATTTCCTCTTTCCTGGGGTTGGGGCGGCGGTGTACGGAAAAGCAGTTCCTTCGGGAAATCTATGTTATTTACCCTGGCAGTTAATGTCTCCATTGTGTATGCTCCAAACATAAGGCCCGCCTCCAGTAGATCCCTGTATCGGGGCATCATCAGCCCAATCAAATCCGGGCACAATTCGTCCATACCGGACTGGCCGAACACACGTTTATATACAGCCTTCTTTCTCTGTAAAAAACAAACACCGCTTTCATCGCTTCGTTGCGGGTCACCATAGAGTGTGACTATTAGGGACGTTCTTGCCCCTTCTACGCCGTAGCGCTTGCGTAGCTGGCACGAAAAATCCTCCCAGGTCCATCGTCCGTTTGTGTATGGTTCCCACCATCTTTGGGCTTCTCCCTGTAACTTTTTAACAGCCTTGTCGACCTTTGTTACCGGCGAGCAGCCGGTCACGTTGAAATAATTCTTGCACGCGAGAATAAACTCCTCCGGATCTTCTTCTGCTAGCCCTTCAAACCGGTCGTCTAAAGTTCTCCAATAACACGAGGTCTGCATTTTCTGTTCTATTTTATTAGTAGCTACTGGGAGGTTATTACTGTCTAGGGTCGCTTGCGTCACATCTGCTGATGTCGCACGCGTAGTGCGCGTATTAGCCGATGCCATTTATGATCAATTCGCAATCTAATATTTCAAAATCTATACCTAAACTACAATGTTAATTTTGTTGAGCGCCAAATACTCTTTTGAGTGGGGAAGTATTAAACCCTAACATAAAAATTGTGTAGAAGAACAATTATACCAATTATCAAAATTTTATTTAAACAAATAAAATGTTCGTAATCCTATCCTATGGCCATATCTTTGTCTTTGAAAATTTGTTCCTCCTGCGCTAGCTCATCTCAGGGTTGTGGTTCGGAAATCTACACTCAGATTTCTACCGCATTTTTCTTTTTTAACAAAACTGCCAATCAGGCCCCACGTTGGGCGCCAATTGATACACCCCTACTTTGGCGAGGATAATTATTATCAAAAATATTAATTAACAGGAGGAACAAATGAAAAGAAGCTGCGAAAATTATTATTGAGACATTTATTCTAGAATTACAATTAGCTGGGGTTAATTTTAATCTATAGGTTAGTTTTCTTAACTACTTAATTAACTCTTAAAATTAGAATGTCCAATTGCTTAAGTCTACGAAATTGTCCTTAATGTATAAAAATATAGTCTAATAAAATCACTTCCCTTTTTCTGATGTCCGGGTCCTCGATTTCACATACACTCACAATCACTAGTTATATCACTACTTCACGTATCATTTGATCACTACGATTCTTGTGATGCTGGTCACGTGAATGTTGACTTCCTCGGCGGGAAGCTGGTGGTGACTGGGCGGCGGCTGGACCGAAGGGCGGTCAGTGTGCCGGTCAGTATTCCCGGGCAGGAGCTGGTTGCTGCCTGGGCGGCGGCTGGACCGAAGGGCGGTCAGCGTGCCGGTCAGTATTCCCGGGCGGGAGCTGGTTGCTGCCTGTGCGGCGGGCTGGACCGAAGGGCGGTCAGTATACTGGCGGTAGACTGTACACTGCCGAAGGGCGGCGTGTATGAGAGTCTGGGTGCTGACTCGGTGGCAGACTGAACCGAAGGGCGGTCAGTCTACTGCTCGCAGAGGGTTGGCTCGGCGGGAGCCGTTGTGTCCCGGAGGGGCACGGTGGCCCTCCAAGGGAGGAACTTCCCGGGTCGGAAGTGAAAAGGCGACTGTCCCGGAGGGGGCACGGTGGCCCTCCAAGGGAGGAACTTCCCGGGTCGGAAGTGAAAAGGCGACTGTCCCGGAGGGGGCACGGTGGCCCTCCAAGGGAGGAACTTCCCGGGTCGGAAGTGAAAAGGCGACTGACCTCGATTTGAACTCCCGCTTCTTCTCGTGCTGAGGGTTGGCCCTACCGAAGGGTTGTGGAACTATTGTAGTTCCCCTTTGTTCCGCTTCTCAAACTGCCATCATCTTCTGGCGCTGAGATCGTCCACTTGTCGTCAGCTTAAACACAAGATGTCACTACTAGTCTCGTTTGTGGCGAGTCTATACATTATTGGCGGTAGCTTTGAATTTATGATAATTCAACTACATTTACGTTCTTAAGTCTAGATTACAATGATGTTCTTATATCTAGATTAATTCTAACAATCTTACAACAATGCATTTAATTAATATAAAGGCTCAATCATGAATACATTCTATTAATGTAGAAAAATCCCTAGTCCACAGAATCACGTTCGTAAGGCTCATACCATATGGTCGCGCAGCGGCGCGTTGGTCAAAGAGATTTTTATTGCCCTGAGCTTCGACTGGTTCCTAGGGTTGGGTCGCCTTCTACCCTAGCTTTCCATTTTATTAGGGTTCCCTTGAGTCTGATGTCGCCGTTGACATCTGCGATTTCTAATTCTAATGGTCGTTTACCGACCTTGTACAATAACTGATTTTTAAGCTCCCTTGTCGGCGAGCCGTCACATTCCTAGTCTGGCGAATTCCCGGCAATCAATATTGCACGTTTTTAAGTTCCAAAGGTCTTTCCGTGAATTCTAGCCATTGTTAATATTTTAGGGTATAACAAGGTGTTTGCGGTGTTATTTCAAAAAAATATTGTAGCTACTCTGAAAGTTTACCAAAAAAATTATTATCTTTTCTTCAAGTTTACCAATCTGGAAATCGGAAATTTTGCGAAAGTTTTCGGCTGTCAACGTATTCTACATTCTATGATTAGTGCCAGAAATCATTGTGTTTATATTTATTTAGTCACGTACATCGCTCGAAGTTGAATATTTTTGAACGTATTTTATGTAAGCAAATTACTGCAATATAAAAATCATGGCTGTTTTACCGCCTGATCCCGTTTTTAGCCTGAGACACATTACAATGGGTCCGGTGCATAGTTTGTGCTTTTCCTGTCCCTCCGGTGCATCAGAGAGATTACTTGCAGGTACACAGGACGGCTACGTATTTTCTTGGGATTTAAAGGTAAAATAACACCAATGTGAATTTATAAATTCAATATTCGGTAATGTTTCATTCAATAGTTTGATTTTGGTTCAATAAATGATTCATTATAAACTTCCCCGAAATAAAAAGTAAAGAATCGATTGCTATCAATGGCGATCGAATATCGTTAATTTCTTTCGAACTTTTATTTTTTCATAAATCTCTAAATAATTCTCAACATTTGTGTTATGATATCAGTTTTATTTGTCCAGATGTACACATAAGTGTAATAATACGATTAGAAATATTTTTCTTTGTATACCAATCATATTGAGGTCAACAAATAACCGATTTTAAATTATGAGGTACCTATACGAACTATTGAATGGAAAAATGTTCAACATAATATTATACTGAGTAATAAACGAACAGCAAAATGATTTAATAAACTTCCTGAATATATAGATTCATTAGACTTTCTCATGATCATAAATTGAACATTATATTAAGAAAAACCTTTTACTTTTTCAGTCCAACCGTCACAACAAAAAACTCTCTGTGGGACAAACTCCGGTTCTCAGCATTCACCACACAAGTGACAACATGTACACACAGGAGAAGGAGGGAATAATAAAAGTATGGACCATGACGGAGAGCGACTACACACTGCGAGACACCCTGGTCTCCGATTACTGCGGGTTCTGCCGTTGCCAGGTCAACGAATCAAGCAATGTCCTCATCCGTCCTCAGCGCGATTCTAAAATAGAAATACTCACCCTTACTGGCGAAGAAATCATGACATTGACCCCTGACACGGACATTAAACTCGGCGAAGTGATGTGCTTCAAGTTCCTGGAACTGCCGCACAGTCAGTACGTGCTGGCAGCTTATGAAAGCGGAGACATGTATCTGTGGGACATGAAGACCCGCAAACCAGTCAGCAAGATAAAGTTAAGAGATTGTCCTATTACGTTGGATTACGATCTCTCAACTGGGCGCGGAATCTACGGGAATGCATCAGAAAACATTCAGGTTTTCAGCATGTCCAGGACTGATTTAAGTTTATCGCTGAAGTGTGAGTTGCTTGTTAAGAATGCAGGGATTAATGTTCTAAGGATACGGCAAGATAAGAAGGTGTTCATGAGTGCGGGATGGGACGGACGGCTGAGGGTGTACTCGTGGAAGTCTCTCCGCCCCCTGGCCGTCCTCACGGAGCACAAGGCTTCTCTGCAGGATGTGTGTCACTCGGGGAAACCGGTATCCCTGTGGAATTCCCCCATTATGGCGGCTGGCGGCTTAGACTGCACCATCACCTTATGGGATATATACAACTGATGGTATCAATAGTCACACTTTTATATATTCCTACCAAATGATCTTATGATTTTATCCTATTAAAATAGGTGACCACATAACTTAATAATTATATATTTATAATGATTGGGTGCCAAATGTATCACCCTACAAAGTGTTCATATCGTGTAGCTGAAATAACATTACAATCGGAACTGATTTTAAAGTAATCAATCATTTTTATATAGCTTTGGAAAAATTTACCTTGTTTTATACATCACTATTAGTAAATGCTTATGGAAGTATTTTAATATTAAAATAATTTGTTTAAAGGTTAAGACACTTTACAGCTATATCTTGACGTTTATTTTTGCTGTTCCCTAGTTCAATATACATAAATCATAATATTCGTAATTACAAGGTAAAAAAATAAATATACCCTTAGGAATATTTATAATAATTTTATAGAAAATAGTGACTTAAGTTTACAATATTTAATACAGTTTTTGAAGATACTTCAACCAAAGCAAAAAAAAAGATTTTCTGTCTATTCTGACTAAATAAATAATTTTAAATGCCTAGAATTAATAAATTAAATAATTTTTTTTTACAAAATTATGTACAAAATGATGTACATTAAAGATAAAAAGCGTCTTATTATTTTGATCATCTTTTTGATACAACAAAATTTTATTAAAAAAAAAATACTTATTTTGAAAATCTATGTAAGAATACATACTCATACTTTTTTAATGTATGTTTGTATACAACCGTAAGAAAAAATGTGATCTGAGCATTTTTAGTTGATTTATTTAAGATAATACAGTTAATTCCGATTAATTGGTACACCGGGTTATCGGTACAGCCGGTTATGTGGGACAAAACCCAAGAAACAAACCAAAGAAAGAAACTAATACTAATTTAGATACGTTTTTAGATTTTCACGGCCAAAAGCATTTTCGTTGTTTGTTTTTGGGGTGTTATGCCGTGTTGTGCTACCTCCTTCTTTAGTCGGCTAAAGAAGGAGGTAGCACAACACGGCATAACACCCCAAAAACAAACAACGTAAATACTAATTTACTTTGGATAACTGGGACACCATTCCGTTTAATTGGAACAAATTCCGATCCAAAGTCGATGCAAAACGTGTCTTCGTTCTTCAGGATTGGTTACTAAAAATAATTAATTTGGAAAAAAAACGTTTTAGGAAGTGAATAAAACCGATTTTGAAGCAGGAAAATGAAGGTGGACCTCCAAATGATATTTATTTATATTAATAATTATTATTAAGAGGCTAGACTTTGCACCACACGCGAAACACGCGTGTGTCATTCTGTCCCGCTCACAATAAGCTCGCACACACTTACGATATGTGCGAATGGGACACAATCATATTTACCTACCGAAAACGCTTGAAAAAGGTTTTCGGGAGAAAACATTTTTCTACACCCAAACTTTCACAAAATTGTAATTTAAAAACAAAAATATGTTCTCGAAAGAAGAAGCTATGTCTGTATGGTTTTATAATTCTATATGAGAATTAAGTTAGCGGTACTTTTCCCTTAAGTCATATTTTCTGATAAATTATACATGTTTGACAGTGAATGTTTACGTTACTACGAAACGCATCGAAAATTTAAAAACATACAGACATAACTTTCACCTTCTAGAAGGCAATTTAAAAAAAACTTAAATATATATATATATTTATAAAAATATATATATATATATATTTATTTCGTGCAATTTTCGATGTAGAAAAGTGTTTTTTCCCGGGTGTCCTTTTTGTATGGGCCGAAAAGCGAAGTCTACCATCTTAATGTCCACTACAAATAAAAATAAATGTTCCTGCTTAAAAATGTGTTTTTACACTCTCCTGTAAAATTTAAATCTTTCACATTGAAGGTATTATGTGCCCTGCAATGATATTTATTCCTTGACTTTTGATGTTGGCTTACAGATCCGGGCAAAGTGATCCAAGTGCGTTAATTTTTTTTTTTAATTTTATGAAGCATAATTGAGAGAACTCAAATAAATGTAATATGTAGATATACATTGTAAAAAAAACTCAATAATTTTTTTTTTTTACCTGCCTTAATTTTGTTTATTTGGAACAAAATATTTGGGCCCCGATGTGTCTTAATTAAGCGGAATCGACTGTACTTAGGTACACTAAATTTAAAAAAATGTGTAGGTAGGTTTTTGGGGTGATGGATTTCAAATGTATGCTAAGTCATATACAGAGTGTCCGGGGTAAAGTGCAGTAACTTTGGGAGGTGATTCTACATGATAATATAAGTAAAAAAGATGAAAGACTTTTTTCGAAATTCCAGCTTTAAGGGGTGCTTTTTAGGTTAAACGATAAAATCAGTTCGTCGTATGCGGCCAGCACTAGGTACTATTTTACGGTGTTACGATACGGGTGGCTCACAACAATCCAACATCGCGGGCGGGTGCACAGCAAATTTATCGGTAAGTTTGTACCTTATACTAAGAATTTTTAACGGGTACGGCTTTTTGTATGGGAAACAAAAAGTTGGAATTTCGAAAAATTCGGAAAATTGAAAAAAGTCATTTATCTTTTTTACTTATATTATCATGTAGAATCATGTCCCTGCACTTTACTGTATATGTTAATTATATTATTTGTGTAACTCAATAAAGTATTGCGATGATTTTCAATATAAACACCAGGAATTTGGAGCAAGGCATTTTTTTAAATCCGCTCCTTTCCAAACTTGCTTCAGTCTAAAATTATTAATATTCAGCTTGCTTATTCTTCCCGTGATATAAGAAAGCTGTCAATGACGTGTTACTATATTGTAAACAGTTTAAGAAATTGAGTATTTATGGGATAATAATGGGATATTTTTTGCACACTTTCTCGCCACTGTCACCCTTGAAATATGACCAAAAGTTGACACTACAAATTGGCTCATCTCCAACTAAACTATATAATAATAATAAATTTGTTTTATTTTTTTTCTATTTTATTGTTTTGTTCAATGTAAATTTTTATGCAAAGGTTACTTTTTTATTTCAAATTATTTGCTTATTTTGATTGAACTTGATTAACTATTAATAGAATAATTAGCTATTATATATGTAGATAAAATGGTAATACTTTTATATTATTGAATAAGGGAATCAAGGTACGATGCATTTATTGAAACAAATGCCGCACAAATTTTTTTGATATAATAATAATCTGTAATCGTTTTAAGTAAAATTAACACTCAAGAAAAATGATGTTGTAATGCATCACTTTTAGCAATATTTCTCTGAAAACTGGCTTTTCTTTACCTGTCTGTAAAAATGTATCTATTGTTTCTTTTTCAAGAAATTGATTCAAATCAATTCATGCAAATAGAAATTGTTGAATTTTGAACAGTGTTTATTATTCTCGTGAACTCTTGTATCCATTCTATAGTATTCCAACAAAGGCCCATCTAACTGTCCGCATTCAGTCAAGCTGACTGGGCCCCTGCCTGCTGGGTTCCTCGGGGCCCCCTTGCAGTTCCATCTTTACCCGATGGGCATGCACGACATGAGTCCAGGAAGACTCAGGGCCACTCAGAGGGTAGTATAAAACATCAGGTCAGACAGGAGGAATGCCCGACGCGTTATCCTTGTTATACCAGACGTGTCGGACGCTAATATGTATGTCATTTATTTACGAGATGTGTGATAGGAAATTTTAATATTCATATTCTTTATAGAATATTGAAAGTTTGGTTAGGTTAATAAAATGTGATTATATCTTCTTTTGACTTAAATTTTGTCAAAATACAAATCACATCATTGATAACTATTGGTTTATATTCGTAATTTTCTTGTGGGTCACTTAAATCACGCTTTTTTTCATTTACTTTATCCATTGAAACTTTATCCATAGCACGCAGTCTCGTAAATAACTGTTAGCTTCCGACAGGTCTGGTATAAATTTACTAAGCTACTTTGAGTATCTACCGAGCGCTGCCGAAATTTCCCGAATAGATAATGCGTCAGGTATTTACGAATATACGGCCTGGGGCCAGAGCAATCGCTTTACTTACGTAATATTTAAAGCACCCTTGAGATAAACAAATAATTCTACATAGGAGGCCCGAGAGGAAACACACATTAACGAGTCATCTGTCGGAGGCACGCTGGCGGGCGGGACAGCTGAGAGGTTAAAAAATAAAATGCTATTTTAACCCTTATGTTACAGAAACTGTACAAGAACAAGGTCAGAATCGCTTGCGCCAATATCATTCCAAACTTTGCTTTTTGTTAGAGCACTCTAGCTTCTCGGAATGCTCTGATATTAATTTTCTATGAAATACGGCCTTCACCTCTAACTGTCATCCGACATTCAAATGGTTAAGGACACAGGATTCAGAAAAAATATTTCACATTTTATATAAGCGGACATGTTGCTTGTGCAATGTTGGAGGACTAAGCTTGCATTGGATAGAACATGAGACGCCTGGAAGGGAATCTGACGCATTTGTACAGCTGATATGTTTTAGTATGAAAAAGGCCGCGCAGTCATTCCCCTTAAATGATTTTATTTTAAAATCACATTCACAAGATTTTTTCACAAATGATTGCCGAGTGCTTTTCGAGTCTAATGGTGCATATACATCGATGGCGAGCTGAATGGTTCGCACGTTGAGAGGTATTTTTTGGGCCGACCAACTGAACCTGCACTGATTTCGGCATACGGTTTTCCTGTCAGTTTTTTGACAAAAACAAAGGAGTTCGCAGCCCACTTTGGGAATGCATTGAGAGTGATTCGCTGTTTTTTTATGCTCTCGAACCATCAGATCCGATCCAGGTAGTTTGTTATTTCTATTTAATATGATGGTTAGAGGAAAATACAATGAAACTGATTGATATTTATATCCTGGCCGCGGGTTGGCCAGGGCTGTTATAACGTATACCTACATGTTTTTAAATATATTATGCTATTGATTTAAATAGGACTAAGATGAAAAGAAAAAAAACATATGTACATAATATATTAAGCTATTAATTTAAAAGGACGAAGATGAAAAAAATTTATACAAAATAATATATTAGATTGCTTCGGATGCCGTCAATGGGTTAATGCTTCAACTCACGATGCAGGCGGAACTTTGGATATTTTTGTCTCAAAGTCGAGCGGCCCGCCCCTGGTAGCTGATAGTGTGGATGTAGGGTTATCAGATCATAGGCTAATTCACGCTGACATTGATTATAACCCACCGAAAATCCCTTACGTTACTATCACGTCAAGAGCGTGGCGAAATTTTAACTTTGACGACTTCCTGTCAGACCTAAAATCTTCTCTTCTTTGCACACATAGCATTTGGGAAACAGAGTCACCAACTAAACTAGCCGAACATTATAATTCTGTACTTTCAACCCTTTTGAACAAATATGCTCCAACCTCTACAAAAACTCGACGACTGCGAAAGTCTGACGACTGGTTTGACGAAGAATGTCGAAGACAGAAGAGATCAATGCGTAAATTGGAGAGGTCCTACAGACACTCGGGGGTTACTTCACGGGACGATTGGATGCAGGCTCAAAAAGAATATACGTTATTGATTCGTTCGAAAAGGTCTGAATACTGGACAAGTAGAATCGATTCAGAGCGTCAAAATCCACGAAGTCTCTGGAACTCAATTAAGACGGTCGTTGCCGATGTCCGTACACAAAATACAACCGAAATAGGTCCAGAAATCTTCTCTAACTTTTTTCTCGACAAAATTAAGTCAATACGCGCCCTAACAGCATCCGCTCCACCACCATCTTTTACAAGATGTAATAGCGTAAAATTTTCTGCCTTTAAACCTACATCCTTTGAAGAAGTAAAGAAGGTAATACTTACTTCACCGAACAAGCAGTGCTCTCTCGATCCTATTCCAACGTGGTTGCTAAAAAAGTGTTGCAATGAAATATCTCCCTTTCTAGTTCATCTTTTCAATAAGTCATTTAGCATCGGTGAATTCCCAATATCCTTTAAATCAGCTGTCGTAACTCCATTAATAAAAAAACCGCAATTGGACGCTGAAGATCTTTCAAACTACCGACCCATTTCAAATCTCCCATTTATATCCAAAATCTTAGAAAAAATCACTACTTCACAGATAATATGTCACTTAAATTCAAATGAATTGCTGACTAAATACCAATCTGCATATAGAAGGTTTCACTCAACGGAAACTGGATTACTACGTGTTCTGTCGGATATAACTCTTGCTATCGAGTCGGGCAAATTGGCACTCCATTCAGTCTTGGACATGAGTGCCGCTTTTGACACGATTGACCACGATTTCCTCATTAAACGGTTAGAAGAATCCTTTGGTTTAAACTGCGACGTTAAGAGCTGGCTGACATCGTACTTGGCTAATCGTACGCAAGCCGTAAAGGTGGGGAAAAAACAATCAATATATGCAACCCTTTCATCTGGAGTACCCCAGGGGTCTGTTCTGGGCCCACTTCTCTTCATCCTCTTCACAAATGATGTCGCTAAAATAATCGAATCATTTGGTCTTCTATCTCACTACTACGCTGATGACCAGCAAGTGTACTTTTACTGCTTACCAGAGGAAATAGACAGTCTAAAAATTCGCATAACTGAGTGTCTAGAAGCAATCACCCGCTGAATGACCTCAAATAGATTAAAGCTGAATCCATCAAAGACTGAATTTCTCTGTTCCGCCACAAGTCAGCATAACATCGATAACTCCCCAATATCCATTTCAGGAAGTGATATCACTCCTAAGACATGTATTAAACTACTGGGTGTCAATCTGGATGCTGATTTTTCCCTTAAAACTCGAGTGAACAAAACTGTAAGCACTGGGTTCTTTCAATTAAGGCAAATTAAAGCAGTGCGAAGAAACTTGCCAACAGAGGCGACTAAATTACTAGTCAATTCGTATGTTGTTTCACGCCTAGATTATTGCAACGGAATATATGCAAGTCTCCCAAAATATCAAATCAACAAATTACAATCCGTTTTCAACGCTGCGGCGAGACTTATCACCGGCGCATCTAAATATTCCCATATTTCAGAGCATCTCAAAAATCTTCATTGGCTCAAATGTCCTGAAAGAATCCAGTTCAAGCTCTGCTGGATGGTATTTAAGTCCCTTAATGGAATGGCTCCTGCTTACTTATCAGAAATGTGCATCCCAGAAAACTCCAATTCTCGACAGTCAACTCTTAGGTCAGCGGCATCATCAGCAATCGGAAGGTTGAAGGAGCCAAAGCGCACACCAAATACTAAGTTCGGTGAGCGTGCTTTCGGAGTGTCGGGACCTAAAGCCTGGAATGGACTGCCACACGACTTAAGAATGATCACAGACTCGGCGAAATTCAGAGCTAAACTTAAAACTCACCTTTTTAGACAGTCGTACCCATAAAGCCAAAAACAAAAACCTTCACTTTCACCTTCTCAGCCCGCGACATAGTAAATAACTTCTTCTTCTTCTTCCTTGCACTGTCCCAACTCATTGCCTAGGTAGGCTGTTGGGGTCGGCTCTCCTCGTTCTCAGGTTGTAGCTTCTTCGGTTCTGGGTATCGCTCTCTTCCAGGCCGTTTCTACTTAGAATTTTAGAGCATTGAGTCATCCAGGAGTTCTTTGGTCTTCCTCTGGATGACTGTCGTATTAAATAACTAATTGCATAAAAATGTTAACAAATTCTTAATGGTGAATTATTTGTACATCTAATTTCATTCAAATCCTCCAGTCCTAATGAGTCCTAAATTCACAAGTCTTTCGAAATAACTTCAATTTATTAACTCCATTTTTGGCAGTAATCTTCTTATAAATGTAAGATGAAAAATGATGGTGTAGCAAATGTAAAGTTATGCAATGTCCAGTGTTTTAATATAGCGTCCTCCGCGTGCAAATTCGTATCTCCTCCAAGCATAAACTTTCTAATTAAAGTGTGTTTATCGGAAGTGACCTGCCAGGGGGCCTAGTCTCTATCTTTCGGTTTCACAAACAAGCACGTTTGCCGTTTAACCTTTCTTGACGGTACTGTCAACTAAGCGGTCACAGTTTGTATTTACTGAAATATCTTTTTAAATATACTAAACATAGAGTTAATATTTTGGGTATTCCTCCACAATACATTGATGCATTGGATTAAATAAATATAACATATAAATATTTACTAAGTGTACAGCACCGGAGAGCGAGGAAGTTTTTAGCATGGTAAGGGGAAGGTTAATAAGGATTCGTAACGTAGGTACGGACGTTGTGAGAGATATAGACTAGGCCCCCAGGTAAGTATGTTCTCTGTGTCCATTTGTAAATAATAGTTCTAGGTAGAACCTAAGAAGTCATAATAAGATGTACAGCGCCCTTGAGGTGATTTCTCACAAAAACTGCGCTCTACAAATTATCCAATTATTATTATTATTAGACAAGGCCACGCGGTGGCTATAACAGTGCCGTTTTCTGGAAAATAATATCTTAATTTTTAAACACACATATAAACTTATTAAACACTTATTTTTAAATCGCTTCCCAGTTTTAGCATGCGATAAGTTGAATATGTTGTCAACAATAGAAGTTTATTGAATTTATTATACATAATTATATGCAAAGTTATCTCGGAGCAGTCTGATATATATCAGGCCCCCAACATCTCAGCCCATATGAGACTCCTCAGGTTGGGATAGGCTGGGCATGTACAGAGAATGCCGGACACACACGTCCCAAAAAGAATTATGACGGGACACCCAGGTGGGAAGACCCAGACTGAGGTGGAAGACGAGGTAAGAGGGGATGCGGCACAGCTTCTCCAGGTAACAAACTGGAAGTCAACTGCTGAGGACAGGAGGAGTTGGAGGCGAATGTTGCGGGAGGCCAAAGCTCGATATGGGCTGTAGCGCCATCGAAGAAGAGGAAGAAGTCCGTATTCTATATTGGGATATCCTTCATCTGCTGACCCTGTACAAATGGCAAGTACACCCCACTATTGAATTTGGCAGCCATCTCTGGTCTGGAGCCCCAAAATACTTGACTGAGTGCCGAAACGGTCTTCCCCGATTGAAATCTTTAGAGCTCAGGCGTCAAGTGGGAGTGCTGTCCATGTTCAACCGATTTCTATGGAAGATGCTCCAAGAAACTAGGGTCTGTGATCCCTTCGGCACCAGTGCACAGTTGAGAAACATGCCAAACGCTCGCCCAACATTCGTAGACGGTTGACATTTGTGTCAAATGAGAATAGGAGATTTGTATGACTAAATGATTTTCCGGCTTCTGTGTTTCCTCCCTCCTACAACATGGATCTCTTCAAGACTCATGTTCGCTCCTTCCTCTCCTCAGAAAAACCCTCCATATAAGCGTTATGGGAAAAATATTTTCCCATAAGGGGGCATACCTAAGAGTATGGATATTAGAGAGACGGCGTGATGAAGTGTGCCTTTTCGAGAATTTTACCCAAACGGCTTACATTGGCTACTGGTTTTTGGCCGTTTAATACGTTCCGACAGCAGCCATTTTACATGGTGACAGCCAATGTCAGCCGTGTGGGTAGAATTCTTGAAAAGGCACACTTGGAGCGCGCGGGCACACTTCACATGCCGTCTCTCTAATATCCATACTCTTAGGGGCATACATTAATTACGTGAGCAAAAAATGGGGGGGAGGGGTCCAGTTAAATCTCATTTAAACCGAGGGGGGGTTCAATAAAAATCTCACGTCAACTTTAAAAGAATATCTATTGAATATGAAGAGATAATTAAAAAAAAATTATGAAATTATTTAATTTCTTTTGAAGAGTCTCATTTTGCCCACTGAAAAAATGGCTATAATGATAAACATTTATTTTACTGTCCTGTAAATCTCACGTGAGGGGGAGGGGTGTCCCACCAAATCTCTCTTAGCCTCACCAAGGGGGGTAAGGAGTCTAAATTGAAGAAAAAAAACAGCTTACTTAATTAATGTTAGGCATAAAAAAAAAACATTTATATTCATATTAAGCGTGTCCAGCAATTTGGAAAGTTTACCCTGAGGAGAGATTCATGAAAAGAATATTACGACATTTGTATTTGCTTTGAAAACTAGTTGTGTTGCAGCAACTACTTCTGGCATGAATGAACAACTATTTCAATGTGTCTAAAACGTTTGTTGGAATACAACGCGTTTATTAACTTATCAACGGTGATTTAACATTAGTGACTCTACGGTCATACACGTTGCGAGGAGAGAGAGCTGTGAGGAGCTCCAGCAGGTCGATATCCTAACGTTGAGAAGACAATGAGTTTGCTATAGTTATTATGAGAATGTCAGCATCCTCTTCAGCTTATATTGTTGTCATGTGGGATCGTTCAAATGGAATAAGAGGCTTGTTCTTCTCATTTCCCAGAAACTTTCCCTATGGGTGCAGGTTTTCAAAAAAATAAACTTCATTAAACTTCACTTGGATGCCGATGTCATTCCGGATCCTCGGTACTTTTCTTTTCTACAGAACTGGGTATCCACCGAAGACCACTACTGCATTGACACCAACATAATTTTGTACATACCTGACGATGTATTGATGGAAAATGGCATAAAAAGATTGAGCATAATATTCCATACTTTTATCAGTCTCAAAATTCTTTCAGTGAGAGCAATTCTGTGGTACAAAATTATATTTCAGCACATAAATAACCCTTTATATATAAACAGGCTGGAAACACAACCATAATACTTGCTTTAACTTTAATGAAGGACTAATTGTACCTAAGCATACAAATAAATATGGACAAAGAAAGTTAAATTACCTGATTCCCAATAGTTTAAACCTGCTGAAATTAAAAGCTGTGCCCAAAACAAACAATTGGTGAATTTATTAAAGAATTAATTTGTATTAGCTTACAATGACATATTATTCTAAAGACTTCTTTAAAATTGTTATTTATGATTTTTTTTTTTTTCTTTTAGCTATATTTCTGTAAAAAGTTTAATTTAATTTTATATTTATAATTGTAAAAATGTAACTATTAAATCACTATAATGAGATCTCTAATGTTAAGAACCCGTTAGACAAACTACTAAAAAGTAATATATCGGGGCTTTTTGTCTTATATTTGTAAAGTGTATAAAAAAAAAGCATGATCCCAAAAATTTGTGCAGTACATATCCCCCATTAACTACAAATACTTTGCTGCTTCTCAGTTCTTCTTAGTTTTGAAAGATGAACAAAAAATGGAGATTGTTCCTTTGCGCATGCCTTTCTCTAAGAAAAGAGACAATGGTACAAGACAGAGTTTTAAGATTTAAAATAAAATAGTCTGAAACTTTGAATCTTGTGTATTTTACTAATATTTGGTAGAATAATTTACTAATACTAATAGTACAATAAGCACATTCATGCCAGCTTAACGATAATGACTAAATATAAAAACGTGAATCTACATACCTACAACATAGTTTATGTATATACAATATATTTTACACAGCTTTCTTTAAATAATAAGCTCGGATATTTGGGGAGAAGTTTTGCACCTAAACATGAACTTGTTTTCTTGTTTTAGACACTACCGGAGCGCATTCGTCCTCTGTGGGCTCCACTAATCTTCTCCTCTTCCGTAGTGGCCTTGTGGATTCTGATAACTCTTTGGTTTTTGGTATCACAATCTTTGCCATCTTTGCACCGAGTCTGGTTATTTTGAAGCGTGGTAACGTTTGTTCCGGATTGGATGAATCCACACTTTCCAAGTGACCGGGAAATTCATTGTTGATATTTTGTGTTGCAGAATTGTTTTCCTCTGGCTGTGTCTTTTCTACAATAGATGAGTGTTCTTCCGCTACTGGAGGTGGCAGTGGTATTATGTTGTTGTTGATGTTATTCATATTCTTTCTGGGTCCATTCATTGTGAAGTCCAGTGGTTCGTCTGAAGTACTTTGCTCTCGGTCGGTTTTCGGATGAGTTTGCATTTCATTTGGCCATTTTTTAGATTCGTACGCTTTTACAAAGTTCATTATTGGGATGGGTATAGGGATTGGCAAAGGAATGGGTATAATAATGGGATAGGGGACTAAAACAGTCAAAGGGGGGGGAGCCCCCAGGCCCATCTGCTGCAGAGAGGGCGGTATAGGGGGACGGAGATTGTCATTCTGGAAATACGGTCGAGGAAAAAAATTTTGCTGCGGGAAAAATGGAGGTCTCATCATTCGGGGGTTTTGGAAAGAATGCGGCCCCGCGTCCGACACCGAGGGCTGCTGGAAATTGAGTAAAGGATTAGGAAAGTTGCCAGGGTGTATATTTGGTATTCTTGGAATCATCGAAATAGGAGGCGATGGTATGATATTGTGCGGAGCATTTAAAAGCGACGATGAATTAGGAGAACTCTCCTGACTTAATGATGGACTTCTGATGGTTAAATCTTGGGGTTTCACCATTGCTGGTGGAGTATTGTGCTTCTGTACATTTAGAGATGTAACTGTGGATGAACATCTGGAGTTCCTACGTCTTTTAGAGTTAGTTTTAAGTATTCTATGTTCTCGCCGCATTTCTGGTGTAGTTTGCGCTTTCATTCTATCATCCAAGCTGGCAGGTTTTGGCCGCATCAGCTTAGAAGGCGGAGCGACGGTGATCATCGGATGGCTCGACGTTTGCTTAGTCTGTGTAGTGTTTGTGATTGTCACTTCTGGGGAAATATTCAAGTTTATTTTTGAGGGCGGAGAAACCTCTCCTGGCAAATCTTTATCCACATTGGGGGAAGCAGAATGATCAGATGTCGGGGATACGGATCGACTTCTACAATTTTTAAGCCACAAATCCGGAGTGATGAGATTTGTGTTTGACGTGGTAGCGTTGATTAAGTGAGGGTTCAAGTCCAGATGTGCTTGTGTTTCCCTGCAGAAGATATGCATCTTATACTGGTTGAGGCACTTGTCGGAGCAGAACTGGAGTTGCGTGGCTCCGTCTTGGAAGTCCACGTAGGAGACAGTGTGGCGGATGTGGCGGCACCAGTCGCAGGTCTTGGCCCTCTTGAAGGTGGCCCTCCTCGACTGGCTGAAGCAGAGCTCGGAACAGAACTTGTCTCCTATGGACTGGTTCAGAGGATTCGAGTCCGGCGTTATGGGATTGTTGCACCAAGCGCAGTCATCTGAAATTAAAGACAAACTCATTTTAATATGATACAAAAATATATTGGTTTTATCCAATCCTGTGGGTTTTCAAGGATTTCCGGAGACCCAATTTGACTTTTCTGGAAAACTATTTGAGGATATGTAAAAAAACATCAAATCGCCTACTCAAGAAAAATTATTGAAGATATTACATAAATTCTTACAGTTGGATTTCCGGAAACCCTGTTGGACTTTTCTGGAAAACTATCTGAGGATATGTAAAAATAAAACATCAAATCGCCTACTCAAAAAAAAAATATTGAAGATATTACATATATTTTTTACAGTTGGATTTCCGTAAACCCTGTTTGACTTTTCTGGAAAACTGTTGGAGGATATGTAAAAATTAAACATCAAATCACTTACTCAAGAATAATTATTGAAGATATTACATATTTTTTACAGTTGGATTTGCGGAAACCCTGTTTGACTTTTCTGGAAAACTATTTTTAGGATATGTAAAAATAAAACATCAAATCGCCTACTCAAGAAAAATTATTGAAGATATTACATATATTTTTTACAGTTGGATTTCCGGAAACCCTGTATGACTTTTCTGGAAAACTGTTGGAGTATATGTAAAAATAAAACATCAAATCACCTACTCAAGAATATTGAAGATATTACATATATTTTTTACAGTTGGATTTCCAGAAACCCTGTTTGACTTTTCTGGAAAACTGTTGGAGGATATGTAAAAACAAAACATCAAATCACCTACTCAAGAATAATTATTGAAGGTATTACATATATTTTTTACAGTTACACAATGGAAATGATGATGTGAGGTAAAAAGAGTTACAATGATCTTGGAACTCCACAAATTTCATGAGTCAGAGCTCATTGTTCTTAAACTGTGAGATACACAAACGTGTAGTTAGGATTACTAATAAAAAAGGAACTCCAGTGAAAAACATAATGATTTAAATATGTTTATGTATACATAAAATTATATGATATGCATGCAGAATATACATCTATAAACACTGATTCTGATTTACAGGTTTTCTTGTTTATAATTAACAAGGAATTTTATTTAGTATATGATAACATATTATAGATTTGTAAAATGTTTTGGCAGTCCAATTAGGAGGAATTCCCGTTTTAGGAAAACCAATTTTTTTTTTTTTAGAAAGAAAGACAAACATACGAATAACCCAACAACATTTGAAAATCTCCTACTACCACCACACTAAGCGGAAGATGTTGCTTGTGTTGTGATGGAGGACTTAGCCAGCCGAGGAATCGAACACGGAACTCCTGGGTGGGACCCAAACGCGATGCCCACTGAACCACTGACCGTTTGCCAAATTTGGATGAATTAATAATAATAACATTTAAATAATTTGTAGAGCGCCGCATTGTTGTGAAAAATCACCTTAGGGGCGATTAACGTGCATATTTTGTATGAAAAAAAAAGAAATAATAAAAATAAATTAAAACATTTATATTACAAGGTGTTTCGGCACGTAACCGACAAACTTTAACCAGCGATTCCTGAACATATTTAGAGTAAAAAATGTTATGGCGACTTTGCTCTCCGGCAACGTTTATTTTCAATGAAAAAAAATTAAAATTTCACACTCCGTCACTGTCCACAACTTCGTACAACCCCCACCTCGCTACTCGCACCAATAACACGATAGAACATCGCGGCGGGTGGCGATGTGGGGGTAGCATGGAGTTGTGGACAGTGACGCGGTGTGGAATTTTTTTTATTGAAAATAAACGTTGCCGGAGAGCAAAATCGCCATAACATTTACTCTAAATATGATCAGGAATCGCTGGTTAAAGTTTGTCGGGTACGTGCCGAAACACCCTTATATTTTTTTTACACTACAGCTTGTCAACTGAACTTAGATATAGATAACGATATCGACCACTAGAGTATCGGTAAGTTTTGCTTTTTTTGATAAGTTACTTCTTGTAGGAGTTAGGATACCCTGCAAAATCGCTATAAAAACCTGGTTTGAACGCCATCAAAAGACATCCAGTGTACAAACTAGATAATATATGTTTAAAACAAAAGACATAGAGTATTCTCTTTTAAAACAGTTAGTAAAAAAAATCCTAAAATCGGCCCAGTTTTGGAGGAGCAAAATGGGGAATACAAAATCTCGATTATGATGATTTTATTTAGGTATTAGTAACCTGAAATGCAGTTGTCCCTTTCGCTCAGTATTCGGTGGAGTAAATGCGACAATGTCAGCAACAGTTTGGTAAAATACCTATTATTTAAATTTCTCAGCACAGACCAGGTTTCCTCTTAAGTATGTCAGAAGAACAATGTTGGTTTGTTAAAAATTAAATTTCAAGTTCTGAAAAAGTTTCTAATCAAGTTCCGTTTTTACACCATTATTGCCCAATTGTTTCACATAGCTGAAATAATAACAGAACTCGTTACTTAACTTTAAAATTTGACGGATTGTCTAAACTCGACTGACTGGTAAAAATACTTGATTATTAGTATTACTTAGGGCCGCCTGTTTCAACGCTAGCTACATTAAAAGTTAAACTGGTTAGCTTTACATGTAAGTTTTTTCGTAAGTTTACGACTTCTGGCCAATTGGCACATTGGATTTTCAAAATGCAACATGCAACTCGCCTCCGCCCATTGAGGCAACTGAAAACTCTCTACTGCCAACTGTCTTTGTATGACAATGTGATGGCCCGCACACTACACAATCACTCAAACACCCGTTGTCAATGGTAACGCAAGCGGTGACTTGCGACTTGCACTGCTGATTGCCCTGGCCTGTTGTTGCCAGCTGACAGCTGATTGTTCTTCGTCTATGGTTAAACAAGCTTTTTGAACAATCAAAACAGAGAAAACAGCCGGTTTTAGTTGGTTTTCAGTTGCCTCGTCAGCGGAGCGCCTAAAGCTAGCAATTTAACTTTTACTGTAGCTAGCGCTGAAATAGACGGCCCTTAGTTACATATTATGTAACTAAGCAAACTCTGTTTTTACTAAATCGTCAGGAATATTTGTGAAAACTACATAAAATCACCCTTATTACGGTATCCAATCCACTTTGCAGCTTATTTTCGTGCGATAAATCATAACCGGAGCACTCGCCTGGGCCTGTTCCGGAAATGATTATTGAAAAGAGATTTGATGTATATTCAACATAGGCACGGTATTGGCGGACTCGATCCCGCCCTCGGACCGCATTGGCTGCACTCCCCGACTTGAGCTTATCTGGAATAAATCCATTGCATCGCCCCATCCAGATCTTCCTGCCCGTATCGTATGCATATTCGATATCAGGGGTGCTCAAGTTCATACAAGGTACGGCAGCAGAGATTTAACACCAGGTTTAATTTTCACATTGGTGTTTCTAAATATATATTAAATGGTTATTTTATGTACATATTAAATTTTAAACTAGCACCCAAGTATGAAAGAGCAGATTATAAATTCTTAGTTTTTTTTTTAAGTAATTGGCGGGGTGTCGAAAAACATTTTTCAAACATGTATAGAATGTAACGTCACGTAAGTAAACAACGAGTATACGTTAAAACGGTTAAAAACGGGACTGAAGTTCTTACGAACAAATGAACAGTGTTTCAATGTTTATTGGCGGGAAAATGTAAGAATAATTTGTTGGTATACGTACGAAATTACGTATACCAACAAATTATTCTTACATGTTCCCGCCAATAAACATTGAAACCCTGTTAATTTGTTCGTAAGAACCTCAGTCCCGTTTTAAACCGTTTTTACTATTAAAATGATCGTTTTTTCGAATAAAATTTTTCACCGTGTATTAATATACGAGATGTTGGGCAGGCAAAATGATAGGGGAAGAAATAGCACAGGTAATCCACGAAGATTGTTCTATACTTCATTCATGTTCATTAAAAAAATGCCTGATTCTTCCCTGCTTAAGATGAATAAGTGCTTAATCGGGACGTAGTTCTGTTTTGTGATACTATTCTATTTCTGCTCTTATAATTTAATTAATAAACGCGACCGGCGTAGTCTAGAGACAAGGCTTTGGACTGCCATTCGGAAGGTCGAAGGGTTCGAACCCAGCGTGCGCAAATAAATTTTATTAGATTAATTTGTGTTATTTCACAATTAATTAATAAAATTTCCAATAGGGAATTAAACAAGTTGTTTAAATAAATATCACTATCTCAATGGAGGTTTTTTTTTCAAATCTTTCTCATTAGGTAAGTACTATAATATAGAAAAAAAATATGAAAAATAAATCCCGATATAATAAACACGACATTGAAAAAATCCTATATAACACGATTTCACATTTTATAAAACAATATTTACTGAAACATTAAAACGAACATAATCTGGAAAAGTAAACGGAACTCATAAATACCGACCGGTCAGTGGTTGAATGGGCATCGCATTAGGGTCCCACCCAGGCGTTCCGTGTTCGATTCCTCGGTTGGCTAAGTCCTCCATCACAACACAAGCAGCATCTTCCGCTTAGTGTGGTGGTAGTAGGAGATTTTCAAATGTTGTTTGGTTATTCGCAACCCGGAAATGTTTGTCTTTCGTTAAAAAAAAAATAAAATTTACAGATAGATGAAATGCAAAAAGGTTTAGCTAAAACAATGAAAATATCTTATTCATCAATTTTTCACCTCTTAATACGAATATACGTGTCATTTTCATGTCCGAAGATTTTTTTTCTATTAAAAAAAAATATATATATATATTTTTCTTAATATTTGTCAAAAAGTCTCCCTCGACCAGTTGCATATATTTTTGTATTCTTTCTACAAATCTACAGTGTAAAAACTTGTATCTCTTTTCTTTTTCTGTAACGTGCACTTTGTCATGTTATTCACATGTAAATTTCTCAAATATTTATTATTTTTATGCCATCCGCAATTTAAAAACTGGTTTCCATTTATTATCATTTTCTCTTTTTTACTAATATATTATTTTCATTTCAATTTATCTTTATGCCTGTCATTTTGGTACATAATGTAAATTTCTTTAAATTTTTTTATTTAAACAGAAAGTAAATACAAATTTTAATTTCCTCCCTAAATAAACTGAACCAAATAATATTATAATATGGCAATACTGAGTTTATTTCATTTCCCAGAAAAAAGTACTTTCCGAACACGTAATTCAAATCCGCCTCGTCCATCTCATTTCAAATTATGAACATTTTTTCCTCGCATTTCCCGAAACTGGAATAATTAAATGGAAAAATGCATTATTTTTTTTTTCTATCTTCATTAAGACGTGCCTTGTTTAACGGGTAAAAGTAAAACAGACGATGGGGGAGAATGGCTGCGCGAAAAAATAACAATGCCGGTATTTTCTCGGTACGGCAATAGAAAAACAAGATTCGCATTTTCAAATATTAAAATGGCCGTCCTGTTGAAAAGTCTACTCAGTGTGTGAAAGCTCATTAAATACTCTTCTGGAGCGACAGAGAAAAATATAAAAAAATCGCCTTGAGCGCTCGCCACTTTTGAAAATTTTCCGCCTACATATTAAAATTATTAATTTAAACATATTAAAAAATGATAGCGATATACAGCCAATGAATTCACCTATATTTTAATAATTATTCTCTATTTTTTAAATGGATAGAAAAATTACTAAAAAATCTTTAACTTTATAAATGCGCGAAATTTGTGCTTTAGTGATTTGAAATTGTCGTCAGTAAACATTTTTAAAATCTATATTGTTTCTACGTTCTATATATAATATGTTCTACGTTTTTATGTTCTCTATGGCCTGTTTGATAACCACAGATGCAAATATTTACTAGATAACCAATTTTTTATACGTGTACATCAAATCAAAAGTCAGAATTTAAAAAATATTTTGAAGTAGGTACCGATACTTTTTAACCTCCAAAACACATTCGAGAATAATTCAAAGACAATCGATAAGGTCATAGACATAAAGTCTATTTTGACAATTATATGATAGAATAAATTGCTGGCCATGAAAATGTTTCAAATAATTACAATAAATGTTTTACGAATAGTACGAAAATTGGCCCATTTTTGGACCGAAAGCAATCCTAAAAAAATTAAAGTGGTCCAAATTTGGACCGAAATCGCTTCAGTGGATAAATGGATGATTTCTATAGCGCCATTTTCGTGAGAAAATCATCTCAAGGGCGCTTTGTAATTTAACGATCTAGATTATGAATTCAACATGTTGCATCATTTGGACATGGGCAAAGGAGGGAGGGTAACGATAAAAATATCTAAGTATATATTATATAATACTATAGAAAGAAGTTGTTTAGCTCCAGGGGTTGCCAGGAGGGGGCTCGCGCGATACCCTTGTTAAATTTGACTTATATAGGCCGCTGTGCACCTTGTTATATTAAAAAAACAACATTCTCAGATCGAAACCAACTACACATTCTGTGGTTTAAATGTATTATTAATACAAAAATTTCGGTGCTGCGTCTCTGTATCTATGTGTAACTCGGGTTCAACGAACTATAGAACTGGAATTTACTTTGATTTTCAAAATTGGAATTAATTGTGGGAACGATTCAGATTAACTAACTAGGTATAGTAAGCGCCAAACTTTAATGCCGACCCGACGTTGATACAGAAATCGTCATTAATCGAGTTTAAGGTCGTAAAAGCGGCATGCCTCGCCGCCCACGCCTTTATCTGTCGCACATGTATTTTACTTTTTACTATTTTACAACGTATTTTACTTATCTACGCATCTTTCTATTTCGCTTACGGTCATTGTATAGTCAGTAAAATTACTCCTACCTGCGCGAGAATGGATCGTATCAAGTTCAGGTCGGCATTTTAATGTAAGTTTGGCGCGTACATACCAAAATTATTTTATAATTAATAATTCTATATTATTTGTAATGTGGATTTCTAGCGTTAACATGTTTGAAAAATTATTTTATAATTAATAATTCTCTATTATTTGTAATGTGTATTTCTAGCATTAAAATCTTTGACAGATATCGTAATTGTTCAAGTTTACTAACGGTGTTCATTCGAACGGTAAATTTCCAATCGTTTTTTTAAAGGCGAAAGAAAAAGTCGTTGAAACTCAAGACACTGCCAAGTAGTAATTATGTACTAGTTATTATGCAAACTATAAAGAAAAATATAAAATAGACGACCCCTACAGACAAGCGAAAAGTAACTATATAGATACATGTGTATGTTGAAAATCAAAGCCTGGAAAAATAAAAGATTTAGGCAGACGAATAAAAGGTAACATTAAATACTTTTCTGAAAGGGGAGGTTAGCCTGGTATTCCTAGTTCCACTGGGCAGACCCATCAAATGATAGAACGGCCGGTTTCAATTACACGAGGTCTCATTAAAAACAATCAAATTATTTTTTACAATTCGTTAAAATTTCTCGAATCAGAAACGTTGCAGCGATACTTTTTTTACGTATCAGACCTTTTATTGTGTTGAATATCCCATTACCTTTCAGCGGGTTTTGCTTCGTCGCTAAAACAACACCGTCAGTAATTTTAATGTAACGTGCGCATAAAGAATTCGCGAATAATTAATTAATCAAATAAAATAAATGTACAATAATTAATTAGCAGTATTTGCTTTAAAAGCAAAGAGCAAAGGTTAGGAAATAATTTCAGACTATCATTGATTTATATTTTTGAGAGAATTTTCTTTATTGTAGGTACCTACCTCCTTATATATTTTTATTATTTATTATGACATGTTGGATATTTTTTCCCAAATTGAACTCTTTTATTGATTATTAAACACAAATAAAAAGTCAACAATCTTCAAATGATCAGTTAAAAAATGCAGAAAATAAAACTCTTTACAAATACAAATCTATAATATAAAAAGTAATGTTTGTTTGTTTTATTACACAGTTATAATGGAATTCCACCACGAATTATCAGTTTCAAAAATAGACATATTAAAAAGTTTGTTTGTTTGTTCTTACCTTATGCGCGGTTATACCGTTCATCCGATTGCGATGAAACTTTGGGAATATGATGTGCGCATACTCGGGACTCGGGATGGCTATAAGATAGTGAACTCTGGCGTTATCAAATTATTTCCTATACTATTCATACGATTGGAAGGGGTATTGCGGGAGGGTCGGTTGGGGAATTGAGGAGGGAGGCTTCGCGGGAGAGGGGACGGGGGAGAGGGGAAGGCGAAGAAGTTGGAAGCGGAATGCGTGGTGGGGGGTTCGCGAGAAAGGGGTGAGCGGGAGAGGGGAGGGGGAACTCGGGAAGGGGAAAAGAGAACGCGGGAGGGGAAGAGGACGCGGAAGGGGAACAGGAAGATGAGTCGGAAGGGGAACGGGGACGAATGGGAAATGACACGAAGGGAGAAACAATTTATTTATTTAATTAGCATCGCAACGCATGCCGGGTATCAGCTAGTATAAAATAAAGTAATTCCATGACTGTTGATCGGCCCGTTGACTGACATAATATTATTGACGATATATTATACAATATATATGCACTCAGTCTATGGTAAATATGGTATACCTACTAACCCAAAATATAGGTACCTACTGTATTTAAATAAAAACTGAGTGTCAAAGTTCGTCTTTTTCATCATCAAATCCACACATTTTTTTTTTTAAATAAATTTTTGAGGTCGCTACCGTTGATCAAAGTCGAAAATAGGGATCGTTTAGGGCAATGATTGTAACGCTTCAGACTAAACATGTCACTGCATACAGATTTAAAAAAGAGGAAAATAGGTTAAATATGCCTCTCTCCCGACCCCCGCAATATTGTAAACGTGTTTAAACATGTTTGTTTCCTAATTAGAGTCTTTGTTCTTAGTCTGAATTTACAATAGTGACATACCAGAGTGTAAGATACTCTCAGTATCGCCCTGGTGTAAGACCACCATTCAGAATTGAAACGTTGCTTAATAATGGCTTTAGCCGTGTTTAGTGACTAGATCTGAATAGCCAGGTACTTTCCCACCTTCCTCTCTTCCCCATCTCCTTCCCTTCCCCACTTCCCTTCATCCTCACAACATACTCCAATTGGGGATGCCATAGTCTCACTGGCTCCAGAACGGAGCAGTTCAGACTCTTGTGAGGTTTCTGTATAATTTTTTTTTTTTTTAAATGGCACCTACAAGTGTATGAGTAACTTATAATAATTTAATTGCTTTTCATCTTGTGTTAAACTACTACATTTTGTAAAAAATTGCTTGAAATAAAAACTCAGTTTAAAAATCAACTTCTTATACTTTTTACCCCTAAAACCCCATTAAAAAATCTGAACAAAAAAAAATTAATTTTAAAAATACTTGGTAACGTAAAAAATAGTTCCCAATATAAAATTCGAATTGAGAAGTATTTACATACAATTTTCAAGCAACCTACTGTATATACAAGCGTATAAGTACAAAAAATCCACACCATGAAAAAATTCGTTTGATATCCATATCAACTAATTATTAAATGTATTTTTGAAATCGATTTAGGTTTTAAATTGATAAATAATACACAAAAGTTATAATATTATAATTTTAGGGGGTTAACTTTCGGGTCATCAATAATATTACCCACTTTCCTCCAAAAGAACATTCAAAAATGCTCTTACGGTAACGTTGTTTTATTACTTTATAAACGGCACTAAATTTTTTCCTATTACGGGCTGGTAGTACCCGTTCAAAAATAATATGAAAGACAATACGAATGTTGGAGAGAGCGCGCTAATAAGAGAAAAAACTCGATCGAAAATTGGGAAAATGTTTAATAAAACGCGACTCATTTACAATAGAGCAAAAATTTCTTTAACAAAAAAATCTTCAAAGCTTTAAATAGCATTTAAAGAAACCTTTTTTTTTTATACATATAACTTGTAAAATAACAGAAACAAACGTGTAAATAATAATTTTTGGAGCATACTTTGAGATTTTTTTTTAATCGAGGGAATTTTATGTAATGAACGTTTGAACTCTACAAATCTTCAGATATTTTTTTTTTATTTTTTTTTTATTGAAAAATTTTTTTTACAATGGTACATAAAATAATAAAAGGTATATAACATACTTAAATATAATATTGTATGAACAAAAAAATCCCACAAAGGCAAATGCCTGAGCGTGGGTATAATATTGAATTTATTATAATTTTATGGTTAATAGGAGATTTAAGAATTTAGTTTATTTTTAGGTATAAAGTAAAAGAGTAAAAGTGCCTTAAAACATAGAGCAAAATAACAGCCTTTGTTGTTATTATTGCATTTGTAAAATTTAATGAAGAATTAATGTTTAAGGCGTAATTAAAAAAAAAAAAAAAAAAAAAAAAAAACATAGCAAGCAATATAATATTTCTACTTTAAAAGTTGTCTGATGATAAACATAATTAATGGCTTTGTTAAATCTTATAAGAAAAAGATATCTGTTTCAGTGTTTTTTAGCCAAGTTTTGATATATTTTTTATAAGATTTAAGATTTTGACACGTGGGGGGGGCTTCAAATGTTGCACGTAATGAATTATACATTTTTGGAGCAATAAAACTAATATGCCTTTGGGCCAACCTAGTTTTACAGTGGGGTACAGCATACTCACAGGCGCCAAGTCTTAGACTGGAGCGATTTGAATTTTTTAAGAAGTATTTAGGACGCGTGTACATAAATTTAAGACACTGGAAACTAAAGGTCTGTCTAAGGTCCAAAATATCGGTTTCCTTAAATAATCGCTTGGAGGGAAAAGATTTGTTTTTTTGGTACATAATTTTAATAATTGATTTTTGGGCAATTTCTAACTGTTTTACATGATTGTTGTAAGTTCCGCCCCAGCCAATTATTCCATAGGAAAGAGATGAATGAACTAGTGCGTCATAAACTAGTTTTATGGTTTTTATATTCACTATATTACACATTCTTTTAAAAATATAAGTTAAGTATCTCAGTTTGTTAACAGTTTTTTCTATATGGTTGGTCCTTTTAAGTTGACTATCTATAGTTACACCTAAGTACTTTATATTTTTTCCTGTTAACCTGTTAACTTGTAAAATTTTATTGTTAACACCAACAAAGGCTTATCCAAGTGAGGTTAAATAATTTGAATGTAAACAATAACACCAAAACTAAAATTTAAAAGAAAATGTAACTATCGCTTATATTATATATTTTCTAAACCATAAAGGTAGGTATATATTATTTGTTTTTTTTCTATTGTTGATTTTTTTCTTTTGATTTTTTCTATTGTTAAAAATGGTATTAACTAATACCACAGTAAATAATAACATCTTGTTTGATCTTTGATCATAAAGGGTAACAAAATGGATTAGAGCCCCTGACCGGACATCAGAAGGACACTGGTTCGAGTCCCGTCGGCGGCATGTATCTTTTCTCGGAAGATTTTTCAATGTGGATGGGTGTTTCAGGCTGATAATTATTGCTTATAATAATTGTTGAAGAAAATATTCCTCTTAGATTACATTCCTGGAAAATACAACACTGGATATCATTTGCATAATGCAATGGAAATAATAAGTAGTGGTAGGTAGAGAATTTTTTTTAAAATTATTTTTCCACCCTTCTCTCTTTTGCCTCCATTAAGGATAGAACCCCCCCCCCCCCACCTTAAGGGCCGTTCGCACGTGGCAAGTATTTTAGTTGAGCATCGAGGATATTAGTAATTAAACGCGTCCGAACTCCACCATTTTAGTAGAGTACGTAAGTCTTTAGTAAAGCGAATCCATTTAGTTCTATTATTTCGGGAGAGTTGCGTCCTAAACCATGGGTTCCTAAGCAGTTCATTAGTAGACGCAGATAAGCGCAATATGTCGTCCCGTTGGGGCAAAAATGCTACTAATTTATTCTTCCACCTCTTGTAAAAAAAGCATTACAATCAGCTTAATTAACGTATTTACTTTGTTGCGTCGCACAGTGTTTCGTTTCATACAAGCTAGACGGAAAAAACTCTTAGATAATAATAAAGTGTTTAGAACCCTCTTGTGGGGAGTATTTAATCCGAATATATTGGAAAATTGGGTTGAAAGTGATTAATATAATTTTTTTTCTTAAAAAAATAGGAAAAAAATCTTTTAAGTAATTAATTCTATATTAATAGGGTATTTAAAGGTTTATAATGAAAACAACTTTAAACAGTAAAAAATGTCTATTTTAAGGATAATAAGTAGGTAAAAGCACAGTCAGAAAATATAATACAAATCACTAAATAATTGCAGGTAAAAATAAACAAAACAATTATTACTTAAAATTTAAAATAAAACAATAACTTTTTATACACCACTTTTATTTTTTTATACTTTGTCGGCATAAAGTATAAAAAAATAAAAGTGGTGTTTACAAAGTTATTGTTTTATTTTTAATTATTATGTCACATCACAAAGTAACTGCTTCATACGAACAAAAATTATTACTTAACTAGGAAAACTATTTTATTCATATTTAGCAACATAACTTAATAAAAACAAGCACTAATTGTAGAATGTATAGTCAGAAAAAAAATCAATAGATGAACAAGAACTTAAAGTAAAGAAACAAAACTAGAGAAATGAACTATGGGTAGATAAATGTTTAATTATGTACCGATAGTTCATTCATTTAAGACAGAGAACAGGACTAATTGATTTGTGAGAAAATATAGTACCTAAACAGAATGCTTATCGAAACTAGATGCTATCTGAGTTAGGTTCAGAGTCTTCAGAGGAGTTCTTGACTTGGAATTGGGTGGAACAATTAAATTTGAAGTCCTCGTACTCGCTAAATCACATACTTTCATTCTTTTACTCCGGTCACTACATGCCAAAAAGTCCTTTGCGGGCCTTCCAGTAGATGTAGATGACTGATTTTTGTCTAATTGAAAATTTTCACGCAAATCCTCAATTATGAAAACGTTTCCACTACCTTGAAGCCACTCACAAAATTTAACAACAAATTTTTCGAGAATCCGAGAGGCTGCAATCCATTTTTTTGCTTATATTCAAAGATATTAACTGTATTTAGCTTTTTAATTTTTTTTCACTGCTTGCACTGAGATTTTAAAGTTCAAATTTACTTAAAATAAGATTATATATTCCATGAAACTTTTCTTTATTGGGAAAACTCCTCCAGATATCGAACAACTCCTGCCTGGAAATCTGGTATGTGGTGCCTGTGAAATGACAAAATATGATTGGTGAGTATTAATGAGCAAAAATATCGAAACTGATTTGAATAGAATATTAATTGTTCAATCTACAAAAAAAAAATTACGCGACCTTATTGATATAAACTCCGAAATAAACTCTCGTGTAGTTAGAAATTAAATATTTTTAAACTACATAAAAACACTCAAGTTAAATATTATTTAAAAAAAAAACTGATATGTTTTCTATTCAAACTTTACAATAAAAACATACTACATACCTTCCAAAGTAGCCTCCATTTTTTTTAGAACTGAAACAAAACACTTTAAACACATTAACAACCTTACAGCTCGGGCGACAAGATGCGAATGAAAATAACTCGTAATTCATTATCTAATTTACCTAACTTTGGAGCTCTAGTATGAGTCAACCCGTGCATTAATTACCCCAATTAAAAATGTATTCGTCATACTAGCTACCTGTTAATACCCCCATGATGTCATTTTTCAAAAATTCCAAAGTGAGTTTTTTCCGTCTAGCTATATGAAACGGAACACCGTGCGTCGCCGCTGTTACGCGCAGCTTACTAAGTAGCGAGTTACTCGCCACTCGACTTACTACTTGCCAAGGTACGAACAAGCCATTAGGGTCGAACCCCCCTGTGTGAATGCTACATCGGCACCCATTTGTATCACAATTTCATACCAAACAATAATATATAACAAAGTGTGTTTTCATTTTGTCTCATTTAATATTTCTTTCCTCACTCGCCAAGAGAAGATGATACACCTTTAATAATCCAGTTTGCTTAATTGAACGCACGAATTCTTATTATTATTATTCGGTCGTTATTATTTTATGAGATAAATTATTATATCGTTAAAAACAGAGTTATTAATTTCCAGTAACCAGATCGCCCGCGATTGGAGTTTCCGACCTATTAAAATGGCTGGCTTTATTGGAAAATGATAGGGAGTTGTTACTTGTTAGTCGCTTTCTTTTCCATCTCTATATCCATTATATATATATATATATATATATATTTATGGAATTGCCAGGTAGGTTATCATTGTTATAGGTGCCTATTAGCGGAAAGGTATTTTTTGCAGAAACATTTAACATTTAAAAAATGCTGTCGATCTCACCTAATTTACATCAGCACATAGCAAATCTAAAAAAAAACACGATAAACTTACCAAAACTTATTTTGAAGCACGAATTCGAATTAATATTATAATATCGTCAGACTGCAACCAACTAGTTCTACACGGAGAAAATTTTTATTCTAAAATACGACCATTTTATTCGTAAAAACGGTTAAAAACGGGACTAAGGTTCTTACGAACAAATTAACAGGATTTCAATGTTTATTGGCGGGAACATGTAAGAATAATTTGTTGGTATACACGTAATTTCGTACGTATACCAACAAATTATTCTTAAACTTTCCCTCCAATAAACATAGAAGCACTGTTAATTTGTTCGTAAGAACTTCAGTCCCGTTTTTACGAATAAAATGATCGTATTTTAGAATAACATTTTTCTCTGTGTAAGGCTCAGCCTGGGGGACTGTCTGCAGCGTCAACATCAACAAAACAAATGGACCCTCCAAAAATCATAATTAGATTCAATAATCTCAAACTGCGTGAGCTTCTGCTCTCTAAGAAAAGATAAGTCAAATACGAGACATCCCCAGGACTTTACTCCAAAATCTACATCAGCGAAATCCTGTCACCTTATCTGAAGGAATTACTATGGAAAAACAAAAAAACAAGCCACCACAATGGGATACGCATTTGTCTGGACCAAAGACGGAAAGGTCATGGCGCGGAAAGCCGAAAAAGAAAAAATAATTTACATTAAACACTCCGACGACATTCTAAAGATGATCCAGATACGTTTTTAGATTTTCACGGCCAAAAGCATTTTCATTGTTTGTTTTTGGGGTGTTATGCCGTGTTTTGTAAATAAATGTAAAATACCGCCTCAATATCGCTTCGTGTAACTTCATACAATATTTCGAAAAACATATAAGTGCATGCAAAAACATGCATTAATTTCTTCCTCCTGCATTTCTACGATAAAAATAAATCAAACATCGATGTAGGTTAGTTAGGTAACAAGGGCGGTCGTTAGTTTTCAGTGAGCTAGAGTGCCAAGATTGAAAAAAAACGACGTTAGTGATGTTATTGTAGCTGAAAATGATTTATTTTTTTTCAAAATTTCAACTTTTTGTATGAAGATCTTTCAGTTAATGAATGCGGCGCATCTGCAAATTGAAAGAATCCAGAAGATCTTCATATAAAAAGTTGACATTTTGAAAAAAAATTAAATTCATTTTCAGCTACAACAACATCAGAAATGTCGTTTTTTTCAATCTTAGCACTCTAGCTCACTGAAAACTCACAGACCGCTACTGTTAGGTTGATATCTACGTATAATATCTGAGACATGAAGGAATTCCCTCAGTATAGAATTTCACTTTTACTTCCCAAACGAACCTATTGCAAAAATTTGAAATCAATCCTTCGACAGTGTTGCCACGAATCAAAAATTTGCAGCTACATCGCAAGTACCCACTAGGTGGATATCTACCCATACTACCTAATACAGTAGGTACCTACCCCATGTGGGAAGTGGGAACACGGCAGACTGGCTGGCTGGGTATTCGATTCCCCGACGTATAACTAAAATGGGTATGGATTCTCCCTCAGAAACTTCAGTCCGTAATCAATTTCAGTTAATTTTAATATCACGTGCAAAAGATGTCTTCCTTCTCGAGTTTCACAGCCATACCTCGACTCTCCTACGTTTTCATTCTGCTAAATATATCCAATATCGAGCGTAAACTATCGCCATTCGGAGGAATCTCGCAAACTTGTGTGTAACTTTCGGAACAATTTTGCATGGAGTTAATAAGATGAAATCTTATAAAACGTGCTGAATTAGTTACTTACTTTCAAAAGCGTTAACAATATGTTTTATTCTTGTTGCTAAAAATAAAATAACAACGAAACAGATATTATGGTTTGTTATTTAGAGAATTTTAATTCATTTTAGGTAACTACTTATAAGTTATAGGTAACGGTAACTCTAAAATACTTAGGGATGAGCCCAAGATTCGTACAAAATGTACTTAACAAAGGTAGCTAATTAAGGGGGTTGTTTCTTTTTCAAGTACTTATTTACTGAGTTAGTTTTCATTTTCTGGCAACATTGACAGCTCTATCTGTCGGTAATGTAGAGACAGTTTGAATTGTCGGTAAAAAAGATTTCTTAGCAAAGGGTCATTATTTGCTTGTGTCATTTAGGATTTCGTATAAATATCAATGTTTTGTTTTTTGCTGGTCATTCTTAACCAAATTTAGTAAAACAGTAAGGTCTGTGATAATCTGGGGGAATCTATTGAAGCCGGGTAGTAAATATTTATTGTAACAGTGAATTTATTGTAAAAGGTGCAAATAAAAAACAGTGTCAAGCAACAAATGTTTTTAATGAAGGAAGCCCAAATCATTTGAACTGAAGGAAGGAACCCCTACAAATTTAACAGGGGTAGAGCGGTGATTGGTTAGAAAGTCGTGACATAGCTTACAGTCCATTCTCCACCGGGAGATTTGAATTTACTACAATATACTCAAGCGACCCTGATTCACAAATGATTTATTTATTATAAATATTATTATTTATTTATTTTACGCACCAGACTTTTAGGTCCGGTTTAGTTTTCCCCATAGGAAAAATTAAAACCTTTCACACACTTTTCCATAAAAATGATCGTCTAGTAAATCCACGCTATGCAAGTGTATTATACTATAAGTATAATAATTACAAAACAATACAAGAACATCATGTTAACCTACCAGACCACTAAATGGGAAAATAATTCACCGACTTCAAATATTTTCATATCAGAGGGTTCGGTTCGGTTCGGTGGAACTCCTAATTTGATCGACAAATCCTACTGATCCCTCAATTTAAATATTTAAAAAATCTTTCGTAATCCTACATGTATTTAAAATGACTGATTTTTGCATTTTTATATACAAATTCTTTGACAAATCTATTATGCCTAAATTTTTAATGAGAGAGCTAGGTATAATGCCAGTAGCCGAAATAACAATTATTTTTTTTAATTTTTTTTATTCAATATTTTAATCATTTATAAGTTGGTAAGTATACTAATTATTATTTATGGAAATTGAACCCTTTTGAAAGACAGATTTGACACAGATTTTTTTCCCGCGTTTCGTTTTAGTCCACGGAGAAAAATGTTATTCTAAAATACGATAATTTTATTCGTAAAACGGTTTGAAACGGGACTGAAGTTCTTACGAACAAATTAACAGGGTTTCAATGTTTATTACATTTTCCCGCCAATGAACGTTTTACGAATAAAATTATTGTATTTTAGAATAACATTTTTCTCTGTGTAATATTGAAGATATAGTTTTGAGGTTATTAGCGCTTTATGCAATGACGAATATTAGGATACTTGTTGTATGACAAATATTGTCAATTTTCCAAATTGAGTCTCACTATCAAACAATCATATTATGCAGGATAAAACTGGGAAAGTGTGGAGAATAATCGAATAATAATAACGGCGAGGAATAATCAAAAACGACAAGAGTTATTATCAGGCGTGTCTGTACATTTGACTGTCAACTTGCCTTGCACAGAAAACAACTGTCATCAGTGTGATTTCTAAGGTTTAAGCGACCAACCGTTCTGCAAGTAGATATCAGTATCTAACAAATCATTAAAAATATGTTGCAGCCCTGTATTACTTGGATGTTTCAAATCAACTTTTTTTGCAATGTTTTTAGAGATCGGAGTTCGAAAGATCTACCGGCCACCAGAACGTATGTGAATATTTTTCAATGATAGAGTTCTCGAATTACCGCACACTGAGCATCGATACCGCAACCCCGCAGTTCCGTAGAACCGTAGAGCGTCTACGGCCGTACATAATATGGCACGGGGTACTTAATTAATTAAGGCGATATTTGATATCTCTCATCATTTAGTTGCTTCCATCTGCCGTATCGGGTGGCGTGTCAGTCTGGAGTTAGAGCGGGGCTGGAGTCTGTACCTACTGTACTATAAGTTACAGACACGGGATACCCGGACCGCTCTGATATCCGGACAGGACCGGCATCAGAACAAAACCATGTACACGAATGTGATGACCACGCATACAGTCACGGTCTTGAACGAAAGGCACACTGAAGAGTTCATATCGACGCTTTTTACTATACAGGGTGAAGGGGCGTACTTGATTTACTTTATACAATGATTCCTAATTCCTGGTCTCTAGTGACTTTTTAGTTGTTTCTTTTTTAAGTATTTTTTCATCAAAACAATAAAACCATATTTCTTCCACAAGTAACCGACCAACCCCGCCCCTGACTGTCCAATACCTACAGATGTTTTATGTATTTAGTTGAAAAAAAATGTCACCGCAGTCCTAAATTTAAATTATATTTTTACTCCAAATAATGCCAGGAATAACTGGAAATAAAGTTAAATATACATCCCTTACAATCATGTATAAAATAACTATTAGGTAAAATGAGGTGTGCAAATTATAAGGTGTGTTGTGTTTTGCACCATTGTGCCTAATTTTATCAAATGTGTGCAATTTTATGCAAAATCTAACCGTTCATGTGCAATATTTCGTCAAATTTGTCCAATCGAACAATTCCAATGTGTAAAATATTATTCAATTTGTCCATTCAGACTGCAACAGTTATTTTTTTTTTTAATTATGATACTACTATCAGACAGATGGCAGCACTTCTGCGGCGTCACCTCCGACGAAAATGTGTACACAATTTGTGGATGGTTAGGTCTGGGTCACAGTATTTTTGTTTAAAGGTTGTGGCCCTGCCCTAGTATTTTAGCTATTGTCGGATGTTTTGTTAAACATTTTGTCGCAGGAGACGCCGCTTTAGCAGCACTTCCACACGGTGTACCCTTAAAATAAATACCAACATTTTCAAATTTTATGGCGAAGCTTGGGATTTGGGATATTTTCTACTTTACTGTTTACTTTGCCATTTACAGTATTCTACTCTCTATACGAAACCGCATACAACAGTTTCGACTCATTCTACCGAAACTTAATAATAAATAAAATTCTTACCTGTAAACATCATTATCATAAATTCATTGCTGCATTAACTGTAAACCTCATTATCATAATTATTATATAATCAGTAAATGTACTTCATTACCCATATAATCTGCATACTTCACCCGCCATAACACAGGGACATCCCTAGCATGGCGGGCGAAATAACACAATATGTACACTATGTATAAAATTCTTTAATAAATAAATAAATAAATCTTAACTTCCGCTCTTTCCGATCTCATGGTAGTAATGCAATCTCCCTCTTTGCAAGACTAACTCCAAACAAAACTCATTTATCTACAGATCCACACATTAATTTAACTTAAATTATTACCATATTGACATTTTTAACTCTTTAACTTTATGCGACATAAAACGAAAAACTCACTAAGCAACATGACTCGTACTATAAGTTCAATCCCAATATATTCCCGTCCTTAGCATCTTAGTTCTAATCCTACATCTTTTTTCATATATGTAACTAAAAAATAAATTAATTAAGAAAACACCCCTACATAGTCACACCTTTTACTATCATCAGTGGAAAGTTCATAATTGGAATAATTAACTATCTTATTATTGTATTATTGTATAATCTCAGATTTTCTGTAAAATTTCTCTAAAATAATAAAAATTAAAAAACTACTAGGTAGTATGTACCTGGTCTGCCTGTTGCGAAAACTGACGGTGAAGCGGGGGTAACCGGAGTCGCTAGGTAAGGAAACACCCTCCGCAATACCTAACTAAAAAACATTGTTCGTCAAGAGGATCCGGGGGAGATTATTCCTTGTAATGAGAGGTCTGTTAAAAATCTCATTTCGGCCATTAATATTGTAATTTGTATCGGATATCAAATACCTACCTATTTAATTAAATTCTGATGAACATCGGCCATTTTTTAACGGCGGATTAAATAATCAAGTTTTTTAGATAATGTAAGTACTAAAGTTTGTGAGAAAGGACTTTTTGATGTTAAGGGGACAGTCTTCCGATATAAGCACTATTTTCTCTGTTTATTATTATTTATTTTTTATGTGATACTATATTACAAAATTATACATAATATTTATAATACATTATTCCCATTGAGTTTAATAAAACTCATTTCGGGAAGGACAACATTATACAATTATGAAAATTATTTTTACACAAGAACACGAATTTAAAGGGCAGTTCAGGGAAAGTACATAGATATTAAAACAGACTAGGGACACTTGATACAATTAGTTGAATATTTCATAAATACATTTAGAAAGATATACAAGAGTTAAATAAAAATTGCTAAATATGTCACTGGTTAATAAAGATGCTAAAGATATACAAGCATTACAAATAAAGATTGCTAAATATGTCACTTGTTAATAAAGCTGCTAAAGATATACAAGCGTTACAAATAAGGATTGCTCAATATGTCACTGGATAATAAAGCTATAGAAAATATCCTTTTAGAGTTTTTGCCAATGTTTTTTTTTGCCAATTAGGTAATGCGTTATATTGCGTATATGCGACGTATTGTAAGGAATTAATTCCAAATTTAGTCGTGTGAGTAGATGACGAGAAGTGTATTTGATTTTGAGATCGTGTTTTGTGCTGGTGGTATATCAGAATTAAATGTTGGTTTAGTGTTGGTGTGTGAGGAGTGTTGGATTATTTGTAAAATGGCAGATGTGATGCTATATTTTGGAAGAATCGTAAATGGTAGTATTTGTGTCAGTGAATATACATCTTTGACATGTATATCCCGTGGTAGATGATATATATTCCTTATGGCTCTATTTTGGATGACTTTTATTTCAGAAATTTGTTTCTTTGTAATGATACCCCAGATACTAACCAGATAACTTAGATGGGAGTGAATCATAGAATAATATGTGGCACGCAGTAGAGATATGGGGAGCACATCTTGAAGTCGATAGAGTACACCAGTTATTGGGGAAATTTTGGATTTTACATAATCAACATGGGAGTTCCACCACAGGTTGGAGTCTATTAATAACCCCAAATATTTCGTTACTTGCACATTTTGAAGCTTTTCAGTTCCAATAATGATATTCATTAATCAAAATTCATTAATCAACTTATTATGTAATGTAAATAAGTTTTTATAATATAATAAATTACACATAAGTCCTTCCATCCCAGAATTACGTTAATAAATTAGAACGTACAAGGTAGGTTTGTAATACTATATGCTATTTTTTCTTTCTTTCTTCTCTTTCTCTGTATAGGTAATTAATGTACACTTACAATGTTTTTATCTCATGTTTTATATTTCATTTTGATAAATATTATTTCTGTTTTTTCACTACTGGCTTCTCCGCCTAGTAACAACTAAAACTTGATTACGCATGTAATGTAATAATTGTTAACACTCTGTAAATGTTTCAAACAATAAATAAATAAATACGAGCTCTTGAGCTATTGCAGCGTTTGACGTAGTTTAGGTACCGAAGACATCAGCTTCGCCTCACTCGTGAGGTACCTAGTCGCTGGTCTCTAGGTCAGTTGGATAACAATAGTTTTTCTTTAGTATCTGAAAACCAAAATAAGCAACGGATTCAATCTAATTCACATGTTATTTTACACAATATTTTTTGCAGGAGGCCTTGAGAATAATAATTTCCCTCATAGCCTCTTGTGTGGAGTTGAAGTAAAAAAAAATATATATTCTCTAAGATTTCTGTATTATCTATAACCGAAGAAAATTCCCTCAGGGTATTCAGAATATTCCCTGTATTTTTCTCAGGGCCTATGTCATCATGTGATAAAATGTCAACATGTGTTGGGCGCGCGATCATCTTTCCATTGTAGGTATAATACCGGTAGAATTATGATGGCATACCTACCTGACGCCTGTGCTCTAAAGATTGCATCCGTTTGTTAAGATAGAGAAATGTATCAAACGAAGTGCCCTTTTCTAGTAAGAAAAAATCTCATGTGAAGGGGAGGGGGGGAGGGTCCCACCAAATCTCACTTAATCTCACCAGGTATCTAATTTTTTTTTTAAATATCTCACGTAATTATTGTGTGTCCCCAAATGAGATCCCAGTGGCTTAAGAGTGGTAAAACTGCATGAAATGTAATAGTAAAAAGAAGAAAAAAACATTGGAATAGTGTTCTGTTTCACTTTTTTGCTGATTGAAATCGACGTAACATGATGTTGCCGGCTAGAAAAGACATGAAGTTGTAATTTTTAAATAGATTGAGTTTATATTCAGAGGGTCGCGAGTTACAGTCACTATTCTGGGAACCTCTAAATCGGGGGGAGAATTTATTCAATTCGTGGAACAATGACGGACAGCATTAAATGTATAGGTGCTTACCTACGACTTCTGCCAACACCGTTTAGTGAAACCTACCCATAAGTCTAGGCACAAGAGCCACTGGAAATTGAAAATGTATCTTCTAGCCTATCGTTTCTGATTTAATCGTTGTAACTATACCTACATACTCGAGTCCTTACCATTAGACTAGGAACCACATACAATAAACCCTACGTCATCAGATAATATACAGATTAAAGTATTTTGTAGTGAGAATGGACGTTTAGTAATAATATTAACAGTTTATTCCAGAATTTAGAAAGCCTTTAAAAAGCTAGTCTGCCGGTGCGTCTCTTAGAGGGTTCCGCGCATTGCGGTGTTGTCAACTCCGTCAGAATTCCGTCAGACACGATGTAGACCAGGGTTGTTGCGGATTTAAAATTTTGACATTCGCGGATGCGGATTATTAAATTATTGGCTAAAATTATTAAAATTATTATTATAAAATATATTTTAATTTTAAGTACATAAATAAATGAAAATTGATTTAATTTTAATATGTTTTATTTAATCACATTTTGAGAACACAACTAAAACAATTTTTAGCCTTATTACTATGTTAACTTTAAAATGAAAAAAATTATTTAATATTTAAATTTAAAAATTGGTGAATTATATTTAATAAATAGTAGGTATAAGTCCAGATACTGCTTTTTTGTTATCGGCGGTATTTTTATTTACTTTTTCACTTAATATTTAATAATAATAATAATTGGATGACTTGTATAGCGCCGTTTTTGTGAAAAATCACCTCAAGGGCACTGTACAAATTTCAATCATTTCTACAATCTTACTTCTAACTAAACACTAGACAAATATAAAAAACCTATGGCTAAAACAATGGATGCAAATCCATTGGCGATTCTATGATCAGCGATACAAAACTATACACGGAGAAAAATGTTTTTCTAAAATACGATCATTTTATTCGTAAAAACGGTTAAAAACGGGACTGAACTGTAGGATCTTTCACCAATGTGTCGATTCCTATTAGTCCTAATTCCTATAAGTTGCTATCTTCGTACAACGAAGATAGAAACTAGCTAACACGCGCGAGGCACGCGCCACTCTGGCCCCGCCCACTTTCTTTACATGTCGTTAACCGCTCCGCATCAATTGATGCGGATGAATATGACTGAATTAATGCGAATAATCCACATTTGCGGATGCGGATGCGAATGTCCGTAACACCCCTGGTGTAGACCATCATTTTATTCGATACCACATTCTCACGTTTCGGAACACTCCAATCCACCAGATATGACGGGAAATCCGTCAAGTTGGCAACATGAAATTATTTACATACATGTATCGTAAAGAGATTGAACGGATAATGTAGGGTAGGGTTTGAATGAATTTGTGCACACCAGTCCCTGAATCTTTCTAGGTATTATAATTCTCGCCGGCAGGTTTTAGCATTTTATACACTAATGGTTTATTAGCAGTTAATTAGATAGGGATTGTAAATAATAATGATTACGTTATGTGCCTTAAAACTAGTATTTTGTCCTAACAATCTCGGGATAAACGAGGAAAAGAAAGACGCCACACCTCGTGGCTTTCGAAACTTGCGTGGCTGTGCTAGTGCAGTTCTATCGAGTTTTCTGGGCAAGGTGAAGCTTGCCCTGATGATAAACAACCTCCAATACGGGAGGCGTATTTCCAAATCCTATACCGGTTGAGACACGGCGGCGATTAAGACAAGGCATTCGCTGCTCTGTCTACGCTTTGTGTTTCTGTCACGGTGACGAACGTAAGTATGGTGTAGCGTCTATCCGTACATTTAATGTGTATATATTATATTTAAGCCATGTACAATACATAGCTTGCATTATTCCCAAAAGCTAATACAGTAACAGCACATTTTGATTCGTAATTAAATCGCGTACACTAGTTTATATTATATAATTATGATTTCACTCGTAGCATCGATCTGTAATACCATCAGGCTATTAGCAGGCAGGTTGTTTGGCAGTCTATCCTCTCTGACTCCCTCTGCGGAGAAACGGCCTGATGGTATTACAGCTCGCGAATTGTGGTATTAGAGCTCGCGAATGATGGTATTACAGTACGCGAAGACAGAGCAGCGAATGCCTTGTCTGAATCACCGCCGCACGGTGGACGGAATGCAGAAAAAACACGAATTAATTGTTTGCTGGCTAAATATTGATGCAATTTTTTTGTTGTTGATCTTATTAATGAATTATAACTATTTTGAAGTAAAAATTAATAATTTACTCTTGCGTAAAAATTTACAACAACAAAATAATACATTTTGAAGATATAAAAAATATCTAGGAAAATAAAACATATTAATTTTAAACTTTACATATTATAATTCAGATCTATGAACATAAAAATAGAAAAATGGTAGAAAATCTTAGTGCTTAAGGTGTCTCCGTTGTCATCAGAGACTAAATCATCACTCAAATTTCCAGAATCATTGGACGGAATTCTTAGTAGACTTAAAACTTCCGTAGGTAACACAGAACTTTTTTTTTTTATTAAGTGGTCGAATAGAGGAAATTATTGAATATATCTTGATTGGTGCTGGTTCTGGAAACTTTTCGGCTATGGTGTTCTCGGTAGTACCTTATCTCTTTATGGCTCGATTCTTGTAAATCTCCAATTGGGAGTAAAAATAATTTCATTACTGTCGCACCATGTGTTAGGATTTTATGAACACTTGTCGGCATGGGGTACCAATTATATAGACGTACATAAAGCCAGGCAGTGTCTAAAGCATATTGTTCGAAACTATTTTCGTCGATGACATATCCACTTATATCCACTGGACATTACTATAAAATTCGATAGAATATGATTGTCAAAAAATCGATGGGCAGTATTGACATCATTGGTACTACCGAAGCCCTGCTTTGGCATATCTACCAGTACGATATTTTTTCTCTGAACTCTGAACTCATTAATAATGTTTCTCTTTCTTGATCCAACTTTTAGTTAATTTTCTTGTCCACGGACTTGCCATGATTTAATTTCGAGACGATATGAAATGTGCAATAGACATTCAAAAAATCTAATTTGTGCATGCAACGTTGACAGACCAAATGAAACGTGCTAACCCCGCACTCTAGATTTACAACTTTACTGAGATCATTCATGTATTTGGGCCTGGCTTTAGATAAATAGCACATTTGTGTCCAGTTATTGTTTGTCAGTAAGTTGCAAACCTTCAAAATGTTCGAACCTGCCACTATGTGGTATTTTTGTATTATATAATTAATTAAAAACTCATTTGATTCCACGGAAGTGGCATTTAATATACCCCTTTCTTTTAATGCCTCGAATAATTCTCCCCGTGGAATGCATATAGACCTTCCTGAAAATAACAAAATTGTTCAAGGAAGGACAAAAAAGGAACACAATTTATATATGACATAAAAGGTGAGACTTTAGTCTACAATACGTATATACTCACAAATGGGAACAAATGATGTTTTGTTTCTAAACGCTAAATGAAATAAGCATTTTAACAGCAAAAAAATACAAAAATAGCAGAAAATTAGATGTCAGTTCAAATCTCACATACATGTGATATTGATTTATAGTTTAGTAAATTAAATAAAGAATACATTGAGAAACGTTAGTCGTAACAAGCTTTTGTAAATATATCCAAACGTCACTCAATACACAACCGTCTCTGCTCATGCGTAGGAGCGAACTGAAAAAAGCTATGCCAAACATCCAATTTACAACACACTTTGCGGCGTTGCCAAACTTTTATCAAGCGCTATTGACATATTTAAATAAATACATAAAATGCAGAAACTATTTTGCTATACTAAAAAAAATAAATGTATTTAAAATTATAACGTTTGCAAAAACCACTTAATTCGGGTTTTTTCTCCATTCCGTCCATAGTGCGCCGTGTCGGTTTGGTAACACGCATCCGGGAGGACACCCCGGAGAAAAAGATTGGAATTCTTGCTAATTTCAATAATAACTATGATTCTAGCTTGTGCAAGATGGAGGACTCATGTCTTTAAGGTGATTGAAATTTTTTCAGTAAAATGAGCTTTTTATTATTTTACAATACATACATAACACCACAAACAGAAAATTAAATTCAAAGCACTATTTATCGAGGAATAAATTAATTATTCGGCTAAACCGCCGCCTGTCTACACCTTTCTAATTCGTTGGATCAGTTCACAGTTTACCCCTATTTTTATTATAGCAGCGTTTCCCAGAAATCGTATTGTATTTCATTATCTATTTGCTATTTCCGCCACAGAGTAAATGCAGTGTCATCAGTAGAGAGTAGGGAGGAAAAAATCATTACCTACCCGTGAAAAATCATGGGATATTATAATTGCAATATTGAAATTACTATATATTCAAATAATTTTCCCTTAAAAATATTATATTTTAGGTAGGTACCTACTTTATCGCCTGAGTGAAAAATTCTTCACACAATTGATTCAAATTTTGAAAATGATATTTAATTTCAAAGCAAATTTGAGTTCATTGAACGTGAATAATTTCGCGCAGGAATATTTCACATTTCACTAACTTACCAACCGCAATTAGTATGTTTCATTATTTTCTATAAAAACTGTGTTTGGGACATGTACTAAAATCCATGTTTTTATGCGATTTTAACCCTTATATATAAAGGAACTGCATAAAGAAAAAGTCAGAATTGCTTGCGCTAATCATCAGTTAAGGAACGAATTTTTAATTTGATGTATGCAGTTTCTCTAAGGCGCTCCGCTGACGAGGCAACTGAAACCAAACTAAAACCGGCTGGTTTCTATGTCTTGATTGGTCAAAAAGCTTGTTTGACTATAGACGAAGAACAATCAGACAGACAGCTGGCAACTAGCAACGGCCGGCCACGGCAGTCAGCAGTGCGAGTCGCGAGTCACCGCTTGCGTTACCATTGACAACGGTTTTTGAGTGATTGTGTAGTGTGCGGGCCATCACATTGTCATACAAAGAGAGTTGCCAGTTGACAGTTTTCAGTTGCCTCAGTGAGCGGATCGCCTAACAGTTTTTTCTCAGGGTTGCCGAAGTCCCAGAGTCAGCAGGGATCGGTTTATCTTTTTGTTCTGGCAAAGGAAGGCTTCTTCCGAAACCGATCACTATTTATGGCCATCGCTGATCTTTAAAATCTCCTTCGTAACCTCTCTTTCGGTTACATTCTATATTTACAAGGAAGAGGGATGGTTTGAAGGTACACGGAGAAAAATGTTATTCTAAAATACGATCATTTTATTCGTAAAAACGGTTAAAAACGGGAATGAAGTTATTACGAACAAATTAACAGTGTTTCAATGTTTATTGGCGGGAAAATGTAAGAATAATTTGTTGGTATTCGTACGAAATTACGTATACTAACAAATCATTCTTACATGTTCTTGCCAATAAACATTGAAACCCTGTTAATTTGTTCGTAAGAACTTCAGTCCCGTTTTTAACCGTCTTTACGAATAATATGATCGTATTTTAGAATAACATTTTTCTTCGTGTAGTTTTCAGTGGCAGGACAGGGTAGATATTGGATTAAATAATTAAATAGCTTAAAACTAAGTGGTTGTTAAATTAGGTTGGTATTTACCGTTTTCATCGGGGCTCTTAGGGCTCTTGGTGTGGTCGGTGGGCGGCGCGCCGGGGCTGGGCCCCCTCTTGCCCAGCAGCGCGCGCCCCCCGCGCGAGTCGTAGCCGTACCAGCCCAGCAGCTCGTTCATGGCCGTCTCCGCAAAGTCCTGGAGAACAAAACTTATAATCAATTATTCAGGAATTTACTTCACTTTAGTATTTATGTAAAAAAGGAAAATTTAATTATTTCATTATAAGAGTATATTTATGGCAAACATTAATTATTTTACGCCAGAAAATTGAATTTTAATGCGTTTTTCTCACATGCTTCATATTCTATGCATAGTTTTTCTCACATGTTTTGTTTGTGCGAGTTGAGTAAGTACTTTCGATTGCTATTAATCAGAGTAATTCAAATAGCCTTTTAATGTTCCATATCTCCCTTTACTTTATTTTGCCCAGAGACTTTTGAAATTGAGCGCTTCGAAAAACAAATGAAGTCCGTTTCGTTCCACACGCCGAGAAAAGTCGCAATATGGATTACTGTTAAACGCACCGCAAACATTCTTGTTGTTATTTGATAATAAACAAATTATCCGCTGTAATCCGTCGTATTTTGTTGTACCCCGCCAAAACAAATGTTTTGAACCGCCGCGACTGATATATTTGTGGTTGTGTTATAGAATAATAGAACTATTGTGTTTTATATGTAAAAGAAAATGAGAAGAAAAACCAGCGGCATTGAACTGACATTTGCAGTGGATTATTGAAGAGACTTTTGCAGTGGATTAGTTAAGTCTTTGGGCTCCCAACCTTTCCTATGCATTAAAGGCAAATGTATTTTAATTAATTTTATTTGTAATTCACATCACTGCGATCGAAGTAATTGTACAACCAGCGCCACCATCATTGGTCCTACGAGCTAGGATATTTATTAAATTGAACCACCATGGTTCATACTATATATACAGTTTTCGTCATAATTTTAAATACCATAATAATGTGAAAATATTTCATTTAAATTTATTCAATTTGACAGCTAGGCATCATAAAATGATGTTAATATTATGTACATACCAAGGCAATTGAATTGTGTAGTGGTATGCAGAATATAAGACTTTTTAATTTTTTTATATTGTGTACCTACTATTTTGATTATCCTTACATGGTTTATTTTCTTTCGCCTTAAATATTTGATATTTTTACATGGCTAACATTGTAGAAGATGGAGAATAAAAAAAGAAAAATAACTGTATATGTATTTAACTCATTTTCGTCAAAATCGTAAGAATGTTACGCTTTGTGCTATGCATAAACAAATCTTGTCTTAAACATTAGTTTATCAATTTAAAAATAATTAATATTTGACGAGTTAAAGTATTTCACCAAAAAAAGGGTAGACATAATATGTTTCGACGCCACGAGAGAGTTAGCACTTACATGCCTTTCTCATATAAAAATAAAGTTGGTTGTTTGCATGTGAAAAAATGTAATAAGCGGTAATTGTTGAATGAAACACTAGGTATATATCAGGCGCGGATCCAGCCCTTGAAAAAGGTTGTGGGCACAGCCACCCGAAAAACTTAGAATTTGATTATTTCCTTTATTCCGCGCATCAGGACTTTGGCCTTAGGAATAGATGTCATCATTGGAGGAAGTCAGACGCGATTTCATTCAATTAAATAGTCGAACAGTTAAGAGGCTAGACTTTGAACGACACGCGGAACACCCGCGTCTGTCATTCTGTCCCACTCACAATAAGCTAACGCACACTGCGAATGCGAAATGTGCGAATGAGACAACGCTCAAATTTACCTACAGAAATCGCTCGAAAAGGGGTTTATGGAGAATACACTTTTCTACACCAATTCACGAAATTGAAATTTAAAAAAAAAAAAAATTTTAGAAAGAAGATGCCACGTCGGTAGCCTTTTAAAATTTTATAATTCTTTATGAGAGTTGAGTTAGCAGCACTTTTTCCTTAAATAATATTTTTTGATAAATCGTACATGTTTGACAGTGAATGTTTACGTTAATACGAAACGCATCGAAAATTCAAAAACATACCGACATAGTTTTCACCCTCTAGAAGGCAGTATAAAAAAAAATCATTTTGTGCAATTTTCTATGTAGAAAAGTGTTTTTTCCCGGGCATCTTTTTTGTATGGGCCGAAAAGCGAAGTCTATCGTCTTAGCGATTTAATTCCAAACCAATTTCAATCAATAAATTATTATTTTTTCTAGTAGCCAGTAAGCCAATATACGGACACTAGACTGGGTAAACAGGTATCTTGACGCTGTCTCAGGAGTAGTAAGTATGACCAGCAAGTGAGATGCACCAGGCGAGACTTAATTTGGCTACCAATACTATACAACTACGGAACCGATTTTGATAAATTTTTTACATCTTTAAAGGATATCAAATCAAATTAAACGCTAGGAAACGCTTTACATTAAATAACTTTATTTAGGTGCTTACTTAAATTACAAATTCAAGCTTACGTTTCTTTTTCGCGAAAACGTTGATAATTTCATCGATATCCAGGTTTACATCTTTGTATATACAGGGTGTTAAGCATCGTACTTGACTTACTTTAACCAGTGATTCTTGAGATTATTTGAAGTAAAAATGTTAATAAAAATTTGGTCTCTGGTGACATTTTTGAGGTTTTTTTCCTACAAAAACTTAAAAATCAGTAGGTATTGGGATGTTAGGGGCGGGGTAAGGGGTTGGTTGGTTACTTGGCTTAGTGACCAGTGACGACACGTGAAAGATTTTTTTTTCTTTGATTTTGAAGAAAAGTTTTTGAAAAAAAAAACGAGTGTGCTTTAGACCTCACGACTGAAGTAAATACTTCTTTAGCTCTATCTATATGTATGTCTATATATATATTTTTATATGTATAACATATATACATGTATATACATATATTATTTTTCTACAAATATTTATTTAAATTTATTATCATTCGCCTCGCCCGATTAAACCAACGCTTATTACTTTTTTTTTCACCTGCAAACAACCAACTTTATTTTTATATTAGAAAGACATTGTAAGTGTTAAATCTCCCACTAGGTGATGTCGAGACATATCATGTCTACATTTTTTTGGTGAAGTACTTTAACTCGTCAAATATTGATTATTTTTAATTGATAAACTAATGTTTCAGACAAGGTTTTTATGCATAGCACAAAAGGTAACAATTATTATAAGCAATAATTATCAGCCTGAAACACTCATCGACATTGAAAAAATCTTCCGAGAAAAGATACATGCCGCCGACGAGAAAGCGGTAGTTGTTGAATGAAACACTAGTATGTATTGAATCATTTGGCGGGTAAGGGGTAAGCCGCCGTAGCTCAGTGAATTAGAGCGCCTGACCGGACATCAGAAGGACACAGGTTCGAGTCCCGTCGGCGGCATGTATCTTTTCTCAGAAGATTTTTTCAATGTGGATGAGTGTTTGAGGGTGATAATTATTGCTTATAATAATTGTTATCCTTTGAACTTTAAATAAAAATCTTGCCTTAAACATTCGTTTAGCAATTAAAAATAAGGAGATGTACGTAATTACGAAACCAGAAGTGTAAATAGTATTAGATTGCCACGTATGACGAAATCCAAATCACAGAACTGCCTAATATATACAGAGGAATAAAGATGTATGATGAAGCCTGAAAGTCTAAAGAATGAAGGAAGAATGAATGTATTTATAAAGAAATGTTATGTAAAAATATTTAAAGTTACAAAATTAAATATATTATCTTGTTTATTTTAGTTTATATTTATGTTGTCTCAACAACTCAATAAATAATAAAAAAAATATCTTTTTTCCAATACAAGTAAGGCGCTCCTTTGCTCCGCTTGGCTAAGTGGGCGGAATCGCTACGGCGATCCGGCAACGGCGATGAGGCAACTGAAAACTCACAACTGCCAACTGTCTTTGTATGACAATGTGATGGCCCGCACACTACAAAATCACTCAAAAACCCGTGGTCAATGGTAACGTAAGCAGTGACTCGCGACTTGCACTGCTGATTGCCGTGGCCGGCCGTTGCTAGTTGCCAGCTGTCAGCTGTTTGTTCTTCGTCTATGGTTAAACAAGCTTTTGACCAATCAAGACATAGAAATCAGCCGGTTTTAGTTGGTTTTCAGTTGCATCGTCACTCTCGTCAGCGGAGCGCCTAAGTATTCATGTGCCAAGAAGAAACTGATAATGTGACAAAACATGTCAGCATATCGTCTATGGCTCTTTCTGCGTTCCGAATCACGCACGATTCATGATTTATTGTGTGTGTTTTTTTAAATTTTATTAAGGCATAGCGTTTATTATCATCAGCCCTTGAGGTGATTCTCACAAAAACGGCGCTCTACAAATTATCCAATTATTTTTTTTATTGTTATTATTATTGATCTCAATAGGCTCAATACCTAAGCATACAAACAAATAAATATGGACAAAGAACGTTGAATTTCATGATTCCCAGTTGTTTAAATATGTTACCTGCTGAAATTTAAAACTGTGCCCAAAACACACAATTGGTGAATTTACTGAAGACTTGGCTTACGGAAAGAATTTATTTATATTAGCTTACAATGACATATTATTCTAAATGCTTTAAAATTGTAATTTATGTTTTTCATAATTTTTCTTTTATCTTTTTATAAAAATATTATATTTCTGTAAATTTTTTTAATTTTATTTTATATGTATAATTGTAAAAATGTAACTATTACATCAATATAATAAGATATTTAATGTAAAGAACCCATTAGACAAACTACTAAAAATAGTTTATCGGGACTTTTTGTCTTATATTTGTAAAGTGTATAAAATAAATAACTAAAAAAAAAAAAAAAATGGACCGTGAAAGTGTGACGTTACAAGTCCATTAGGGTTGTGGGCATGCCCACCGTGCCCACAACGGTGGATCCGCCCTTGGTATATATTGAATCATTTGGCGGGTAGGAGGTAACCCGCCGTAGCTTAATGGTAGAGCTCCTGACCGGCTATCAGAGGGGTGCGGGTTCGAGTCCCGTCGGCGACATGTATCTTTTCTCGGAAGATTTTTTCAATTTGTATGAGGTTTTCAGGCTAATAATTATTGCTTATAATAATTGTTAAATATGCAACGATATGTAGGTACCGACTAAACACACACACAACAAACAAAATATAATACACAACGAACTGATCAAATGTAAACTTTAGATTTACTGAAAATGTATAAATTAATAAAATAAATAAATTTCTATACTTTTTATTTGACAGTTTTATAAGGCGTGTTTAGTAATAAAATAACGTAATCACAGGGGTTTCGTACAATAATTACTATTAAACATAACAGATGTAAAAACTAAAAATATTTTTTTATGTGCCTATGAGTTGTTCAACCGGTTTCTGTCAACCTGAGTTACTCTACAAATATTTTTTAAAAGTGTCTTACAATTTTTATATTATTTAACATACACAAACTCATTCAATTTAAACATTTTTGGGCTGTCACACTTGCGCTATACTCTCATGGCTTGGCCTATTTAGTGAGTAGTGCCTAGCAGTGGAAGGAACCTTTTATTTGTGTTATTATATTTCATAATTTATTCTTCAATAATAATTAACAGTATATTGCCGGCACGTTTCGGAGCGGAAAATACTCTCAATATCGCCCTGGACCACAAATCAGAATTGAAACGTGACTTTAGCGGTGTTTGGTGACTAGGGCCCCTAGCACACTCGATCGATAACGATTGATAGTTGATAGGATAACTTTCGATAACTTCTCATCGTTCCCTGGCAAGACTGCAGACCGCCAACGAATAAGTGACAGTTCACAATGACTAAGTGTCCTTAATATATTCGACATCAATTGTTGTTTGTACATTAGCGATCTGCAGTTGTCCGGTGTGCTAGGGGGCCACATCTGAATAGCTAGGTACTTTCCCACCTTCCTCCACCCCAACTCCTTCCCTTCCCCTCAATTGGGGATACCATAGTCTCACTGGCTCCAAATATTTGGACGCAGTTAGGTCTCAAGTGTTTTAATATATAAATATATCATTGAAGAAGAAGATAACAATAATAATCTAAATTAAAATATGAAAATGAACAAGACAGAGAAATAATGGTCGCAACTGGGAATCGAAACCCGATCTCACGTCTTACCGGGACGGCGCTCTACCAATTCAGCCATTGCGTCCGATTATAAAACCGCCGTAATTGTCAAAGTCATATTTCAAATTTAAGAATTAACAATACATATTATCTTCGTAATATATCATTGAAAAAGAAGATAACAATAATAATCTATTTTTTTTAAATATGAAAATGAACAAGACACAGAAAAATAATAAGGGATAATAGTCGCAACTGGGACTCGAACCCAGAACCTTTCGTCTTAAAAAAAAAATCATTAGTCTAGGATAATATTGTTAATTCTGAAATTTGAAATATGAAGTTGACAATTACGACAGTCTCATAATAGATCGCAGTGGCCCAATTGGTAGGTAAGACGTAAGGTTCTGGGTTCGAGTCCCAGTTGCGACCATTATCTTTTATTATTTTTCTGTATCTTGTTCATTTTCATATTTAAAAAAATTAGAATATTATTATTGTTATCTTCTTCTTCAGTGATATATTACATTGATGGAAATAACCTTCAAAAGTAAAAAAGAGAATTATTCTTTAAAAAAAAAAAATTTATATTATCTTCGACTAATGTTTTTTTATTTTTCCACATTTTTTTATTTCTCCTGTGATGTATTCACATTTTAAAAATGTTGTCAATTATTTGCGTTAGATTAACTGGGTTGTGAATGGAGAACAAACAATGTGTCGTAAAATTTGTATAATTGTTTACGTTTTCACCACACAATACACGTACATGTTATTATTATACGAAACACTTTTGCGTGTTCTTCTTAATTTTCTAAGCAATGAGTCATGCAAAAATAGGTTGTCATTATTAGATATTATTATAAATATAAATTATTATAACTAATCTTACTTGACACCTATTATATTGGCGACGAGTACAAAAAGTAGGTTAATTTACTGATCCATTGTATGCCGGCTACGTTTTTAGTTATTATATTGGTTTATTAATTTTAGGAGGCGGGTGAGGGTGCCGCCGCACCGGGTACAATTTATCGGATAACCAACACCTCTGCCATGAGTCATTCCAAGTGGTTCGTTACGTTTGGGGTTACATGGAGTGAGGTTTGTCCGGGTTTTGGCTGAAGAAATTACAAAATACTTTCTATGGAGTTTCATTATATTGCACCTAACCTAACCTACACATATTTAAAAAAAAAGTTAAATAATAATAATGTTTGGATGATTTGTATAGCACCGTTTTTGTGAAAAATCACCGCAGGGGCGCTGTACAAATTTATACTATATTTCTACAAAGCTCTGTCTTACTTCTAACTAAGGACTAAATTGCTATTGTTTTGAACAACTTATGACTAACAGATTGCATCCAGCGGTTCGTCGATCACTACACGGAGAAAAATTTTATTCGAAAAAACGATCATTTTAATAGTAAAAACGGTTAAAAACGGGACTGAAGTTCTTACGAACAAATTAACAGTGTTTCGATGTTTATTGGCGGGAAAATTAAACAATAAACATTGAAACCCTGTTAATTTGTTCGTAAGAACTACAGTCCCGTTTTTAATCGTGTTTACTATTAAAATTATCGTTTTTTCGAATAACATTTTTCTCCGTGTAATACGAAACTATATGTACAATGCATTTGACCAATGAAGGTGGTGCTACGTTAAAATGTATATATTATTTTCTTTATTTATATTCTGTACAGGCAGAAAATTTACAGGATCATACTTACCTGGGATTTCACTTGAAGTTCGTTCAACAAGGAATTTACTTAGGCCCGCGACAAAGGCTTGGTTAGCGCGTCGGCCCGGATTGCCGGAGGACCTGGGTTCGAGTCCCAGATGTATCCGTATCTTTTTCTGATTTTTCTGTTTCAGATTTTCGATTGACTTTCGCTAATATTATCTTCATTAATTAAAATATTATAATTTGAGGTTTAACTCTTTAAGTTAAAAAGTTAAAAATAAAAATAAAAATATTTCATCCTAGACTTGCAGATAAAGTCAATAGATGTCGCATATTAATAAAAAGTGATAAAATTTATCCTGACACTATCTAGAGGGCATTTAGTTCGAGTTGAATCTTGCAATCACACATAAAGGTAGCAGCCAATAAAAATATGCGATAAGAAAAATGAAAATAATGTTGGTGGTTCTCAGTCGAAGTATAATACAGTTAAAAATGACCGAATCGGATAGGGATACGTTGGCGCAGTTGGTTAGCGCGTCGGCCCGGATTGCCGGAGGACCTGGGTTCGAGTCCCAGATGTATCGGTATCTTTTTCTGATTTTTCTGTTTCAGATTTTCGATTGACTTTCGCTAATATTATCTTCATTAATTAAAATATTATAATTTGAGGTTTAACTCTTTAAGTTAAAAAGTTAAAAATAAAAATAAAAATATTTCATCCTAGACTTGCAGATAAAGTCAATAGATGTCGCATATTAATAAAAAGTGATAAAATTTATCCTGACACTATCTAGAGGGCATTTAGTTCGAGTTGAATCTTGCAATCACACATAAAGGTAGCAGCCAATAAAAAAAAAATAAAAAAAAAAAAAAAAAAAAAAAAAAAAAAAAAAAAAAAAATATGCGATAAGAAAAATGAAAATAATGTTGGTGGTTCTCAGTCGAAGTATAATACAGTTAAAAATGACCGAATCGGATAGGGATACGTTGGCGCAGTTGGTTAGCGCGTCGGCCCGGATTGCCGGAGGACCTGGGTTCGAGTCCCAGATGTATCCGTATCTTTTTCTGATTTTTCTGTTTTAGATTTTCGATTGACTTTCGCTAATATTATCTTCATTAATTAAAATATTATAATTTGAGGTTTAACTCTTTAAGTTAAAAAGTTAAAAATAAAAATAAAAAAATTTTACACACTTATTTGGTTTAGACATTATTGAAAAATCATTAATACTTATGATCAAAAAATACTTACAAGAAGTACACTATATTTAATAATTTATCATCGTGCGTTTTGAGCATTTTTATTGCTTACTTGAATGTAGGTATATATTAAAGCGAGTTTTGAATTAAATAAATCGATATTAATTTTTTTATTTAAAAAATTTGATAGTGGGAATAATCGATATTTCTCATTGGAACCTCCCTGTACAGTTGCAAGCATTTTTAAACTTTTATTCTCAGCTGCTGGTCAATCGCTCTTAAGATTAACATTGTTTATTGTCTACAATGCTGGGGCCGCATCGCGTAAACGTATAATTTTAATATGAAAAAGGGAATACGTTTACGCGAAGCTTCGTGACGATAGGCGCAGATGCGGCCCCAGCATTAGAGAAATTTAGATACCGTTTATAATTATTTTAAGGGTATGAGAGCCTAAAAAGGTAAGTTTTTAGTTTGGGCCTAAATTTTGTTGGGCTTGTTATGCATCTTAGTTCCGAAGGGAGTTAATTCCAAGCCTTAGGCCCAGATACTCCGAAAGGGCGATTTCCAAACATAGTATTTGGCTTGCGCTTAGGTTCTATCAGTCTGCCTATAACTGATGAAGTTGCTGGTCTAAGGGTGACTGCCTCGGACCAGTGTTTTGCGGGACGCATAGTTCAGAGATGGAAGGTGAGGCCACTTCTTTGGTGGATTTGAACACAAATTGTGCTGGATTCTTTCAGGGCACTTGAGCCGGGGTGTTTTTGCGAAGGTGTTCTGAAATGTGCGAATATTATATAATAGAGACAACCAGTTATGAACCGTGCCGCTCATTAAGGCCCGGTAGTACCCGCTTAAAAATAAGAAAAAGATATGATAATACCAATTTAATAGGGAACGCGCTAATATTAAAAACGATAATATAAAAGCGAAAATTGTAAAAATGTTTAAATAAAACACGACTCGTTTAAATAAGAGCAAAATTCTCTTGACAATGCCTTAAGTAGCATTTAATGAAATACTGTGATTTTTTACAAACCTATGATGTGTTAAATAACAGTATCGTATCTATGTGTTTGTGTTAATTTTTGGGAGCATACTTTGCGATTTTTTTTTATCGAGGGAATTTTATATTATTTTGGCTCGACAGTATCCAGAGATTATAAATCGGTAGAAAATCGAAATTCCAGGTAAACACGGATTTTTCAGGTGACATTTTTTGGAAGGCTAGCATGGATGCCGTTACTGTATTATTTAGGTATATTTCTTTATCTAAATGCTCTTTGGTGATTATATTAGGAACTATTATGCTAATTATATTAGGAACTATTAGTCACTTTACTACCGCCGTCGAGCGGTTTTTAATATTCTGTTTCTATTTAATTTTAAAAATGTAACAGAAGAAATCATTGCTAGCTAAAAACAGTTGAAAACAAATATACCAAATAAGCGCCTCCGCCCACTGAGGCAACTGAAAACTCTCAACTGCCAACTGTCTTTGTATGACAATGTGATGGCCCGCACACTTCACGATCACACAAAACCCCGTTGTCAATGGTAACGCAAGCGGTGACTCGCGACTGTCACTGCTGATTGCCCTGGGCGGCCGTTGCTAGTTGCCAGCTGTCAAATTGTTCTTCGTCTATGTTTAACAAGCTTTTTGACCAATCAAGACATAGAAACCAGCAGGTTTTAGTTTGTTTTCAGTTGCCTCGTCAGCGGAGCGCCTAAACGTATAGTTATTTGGTAAATGTGTTAAATTAACATACATAATCGTATCATAGATACTATTCTATTATTCTGATTCATGACATGGCCCGACTCAAGCATCTGATTCGCTTGTTCATACCATGTTTTCCTCCATTCACATTTGCGTCAAAACGAATATTATATTAATAATTATCAAGTCTTTCAAAATAAATATTAACTCAACTGTAGCATTAATCTTCTTATAAAATGTAATACCAACAACATATTATAATGTCCTCCGCATGCAAATTCGTATCTTCTCCAAGCATACATTTTCTTTATAATGTGTTAATCGGAAGAGACCTGCTAGGTAAGTATGTTTTTGTATCTAAATGTTGTAAATTGTACAGCGCCCTTGAGGTGATTTCTCCTAAAAACGACGTTCTACAAATTATCCAATTATTATTACTATTTTATCAATTATCCCCATCACTACTCCAGGGTCCGTGGTAGGTACCTACTCACAAAGGTGATGAAAATATTAAATCTTAATTCAATAAAGTGCCTACCTGGCTACCGGTCACTTACTGGGTGGGTACCGGGAAGTTAGGTACCGGGCAGAATCTGTAATCTGTATACTATACGTGTCGGTTGGTGGCGCGTGTGAGGAGAGCGGGGCTAGCGGACACCCCGGCGCGGCGGGGCAAGCCGGTGTCGAATTATCAAAAGGAGAGGCTCGGGTAACGCCGAACCGTTCCGTTTACAAAATCTAACGAATCTCCTCAATAGGGTTACCACTCACTCTGTCAAATACATATTCGAAAATAAATTCCTTTTTGTTTCGTGTTCGCGGGAATATGACGCAGTTCTGATTGTGGGAACATTGATTATTTTGGTAGAGATTAGACTAATATTAAACACATTCATCAATAGTAACTATCCAAAAATAACTTTGTGAATATAAATACTTACTGTGTTTATTTTCTTGAACGATTAAAAATATGGAAGAAACAATATGGAGTATTATCAATAAAAAACTTAAATAGTGCTCTTCAACATAATCGCAAGACGTACAATACGAGTGTATAAGTAGACTTTTTATAGAATAGCTACCCAATGTTTTGTTGTGAAAATCAAAATGCCAAAAATAGCTACTGATACTGATACTTGCACTGATTTAATATTTAATATAAATATAAATTACTAAACATACAATGCGTTCAGTTTATCATGTATAGTTACAAAACCATGAAACTTATCGAAACTACGATGATTTTGCTAATTCAATGTCCGAAAACAATTTCTTAACACGATACGTATTTATTAAAATCAGAATTCTTTATTACACAGTATTACATTTACCAAAATTAATTTAACATTAAATATCGGAATCACGATTAAAGTAGGTTTAATAAATTATGAACTAATTTTATCTGTTTAATCACATCCTTCAAATAATATATTCTCTAAGCGCCAGATAAATTATGAACCAACGAAAATACACAATACCCTTGGTGCAGCGAGCACCATCCTCACAATATTAAATTTCAGCAAGAATATAACAATATCAAAGAAAATTCGGGAAGGAAAATCGCTGTAGATTATCAACATATTTCGTTTTGCCCCTTCACCTCGTGACCGGCTTTACGCCACAACATGCCCCCTACTCCCCCATATAATACATTCTCTAGGAGGTGTCGGTAGCTACGTGCAGGTGTTGCCAGCTCTAACCGGTGGTGACGTGGAGTAAGGTTCTCACGTTTCGCAGACACACATAAAGTATTAAAACTATCACTAATTAATCAGCATACCTGCCTTATTGCTCAGTTATCGTTTTACACAAATATTAAACACGGTAAGTGACAATTACTATAGGGTGATCAGGAGAGCATCAAAGTTAAGTGTGTCGTTAATATAGCTGGATAGAAATTTTTGGAAGGAAATTATTGTCCGAATTTTTTTAGCATCTATTAATATTTTTGAAAGCGTCGATTAGTTGTGGAATGGAAACCTTATAATGTTATAAATAAAATATCCTCTTGCAAGAATAATGATTCATGTTGCAAGGAAATCCTGTAAAAAAATAGATAAATACTATATAGTCTGGTCAGCGGGGACAAAAAAGGTGCTAAAAGGTGATTTAAAAAAAAAACCTTAATAATTGATTCCGCGATAAGACTACAAATGACCAAAAAGATAAATTTTAAAACATTTTTGCACATTAATATGAAACAAGTTACAGCGGTCCAAATATGAATATTTTCCAAAAAACGGCGAAACTCCCAATTTTTGTAATTTTTTCGGGATAATCATTACATAACTATGATAATTTTGGAAAATCAAAGTAAAATCAATTCCACACCACCACGAGGTTGAGAAAATTTGCGCATTATTAATTGAGGTTTCCCCAGTAGGTCTAATCCACAGATATTCCAGTTTCGCGATCTTAGATATCGAAATGGCCCTTGTGCCACGCAGAAAATATCGTCTCGTCAATTAATTACCTATGTTATTCGCGATTATACATTTACTTTTTTTATAGTATTTGATACACATATAGCCTACATTATTACTTTTTTATAGTTTTTGATACACATATAGCTACAGCCTTCGTCCTCAATGTCATGTTCTAACTCATTGTCTGTTCTCCTGAGAATTTGGGCTTCCTTAACAAAGTCTCTTCATCTTCGATGTGAACCTCTGGTTCATTTTAGCATGCTCGACTATTACAGAGTTATTACGAAAGTGCCTTCTCCATCATACGCTACGTCTTCTGGATTTGCATCCTGATGTTTGAAGATGCCATCAAGGCATAAAGTCTTGTGTTTTTTTGGACAAGCGAACAAAATTTAGTTTTCTCTTGGTTGAAAAGGGACAATGTTGTGTCGCAGCCATTAAGCGCATGGAGAAACAGAATGCTCTCTGCTGTTCCTTTATATATCAAACATTTCAAGTAATACAGTATTTCGTCATTTTTACCTTTCCAAGTTACTGTTTTCGAGTGGTGCTAATGCTTTTTTGATTCCATTTAAATTGTTATTGACAAATATTCCCTGATACTGATGTTCGTTTTGGAAACTCCTTGTAGCACCTTCACCGAAAGGGTTCCACGAAAGATGAAAAGACAAAGAAGTGGCAGCATTTTATAATACCCTGTACAGAGAGTACCTCCCCTTTGTCACCGGACACTCGTGCGGTGCTCGTTAGTCGCTGGACACTCTGTACCTCCACCCACAGTGTTCACTGTCTTTTGGAACACACGATACCACATTACCCACAACATGCATAGATACATTATCGCTGTGTATTATAATATTATTTTAACAAGGACACCATGTATAATGTATTTTAGTGTTACATCTTTAGGCTTATATAGGTGATTCCCACGAAATGTCCTTAAACCCTTACAGATATTTTACAGATTTCTAAAATTTTTTGTCCAATGTATGTTTATTTTGACAGCAGTGAGATCTGTAAAAAAAGATTTAAGACATTCTTCCGAAACAAAGAAAAAAAAAAAAATTTAGATTTACAAGTGGCGTAACGACCATCCGAGCTTTAGACCCAGATTTATTTTATTAATTTTATTTTACGCCCAGAGTGCTCTTACATAAATATAGACTTTAACATGAGAAATAATTATTATCTTACTAATATTATAAATGCGAAAGTTTGTATGGATGTATGTGTGTTTGTTACTCTTTCACGCAAAAACTACTGAATGGATTTTAATGAAACTTTACAATAGTATAGCTCATGTATCAGAATAACATATAGGGTATAATTTATAAAGCTAGCTATTTATTTTCAATGTCAAAATTTGAGAATGACATTTTGCAAAACAATGATTGTTAAATCAAAATTATATTTTATAATATACTTAAATTAGTGAATTTATTTGAAGTACTCGCCTAATACTTTGAACCGAATCAAGAATTATACATATTTTGAATAAATATGTTAAGAATTTTATTATAAATAAAGATGGGACCTAGGAAAAGAAAATAGATTACTCGAAGTACTAAGAAGTTGCGGGCAGAAGCTAGTTATATATAATAATAATAATATTTAAAGAAGCCATACTTATTCTTTTCTCCACTGAAATTTGTTCAATTTTTAAAATAAATTCGGGTGAAATCGGGTAAGTGCCTAACTGGGTGACCAGAATGTTCAATGAGCAAAGTGTATGAATATTAAGTACAAACTTTTTATCGGATGTTAATTCCTCACATGATAATTCATCATGTCTCGAAGCTCCGAAAACAGATAATTGGGGTTTTTAACCTTAGGTTAGGTTAGGTTAGGTGAGGGGGGGAATGGAAGGGTAGGTTAATGTGAGTTATGATGTGATGAATTATCACGTCAGGAAGTATCGTGTCTGAATAAATTTACTATGGGAATTCAGACACTGAGATCTCATAGTCCGATTAGACATGGAACCACCTAACTGATAATATTGAATAATAGGTATCGCAATAAATAATAATAATAAATCGCAACTGAGGTGGCTTGGACATGTACTAAGAATGTCTGATGACCGAATTCCGAAGAAAATACTGAGTGCCTTTCCTTGGCCGCCCCAGACACAGTTGGGCGAGGCAAATCCAAAAACTGTGCGAGGAGAGGATGGATCTGCCATGGACGGAGGCCGATCAATCGGCGCAAGACAGGGACGTATGGAGGAGCCTTGTCGATGCAGTGGGTCCCCGACCCGAATAGGACAAGGGGAAGAAGAAGAAGAAGAAGAAGAAGAAGAAGGTATTATATTTTGAATATGAGAAAGATTTTTTTTAATGCCCTGAACAGATAGTTTGACAAACGGAAGATTTAGAAAAAAGGGTTGGATTAGGTTTTTAATATGATTCACAAAATTCACCAAGTTAACATTAAACATGTCAAAATCACAAGTATGTAAGTAATCACGTGAAAATGGAGAATGAGCAATGTAATTGCGCTCATAAATACTGTGACAGATTGGAGTATTATGCCTAAAACATGATTAGTTTATTTGCAGAGCGCTCTATTGCATAACTATATTTCCACGGTGACCTCATTATATGAGAACAATAACATACCTCAAAAATGATAAAATTTTCAGAATACTTACAAAAAAAATCACTAACACGATAAACAGAAAGTATAGGTAAATACTATTAATTTATTACTATTGGTTTATGAGTTATTTCTCTTCTGAGTTTTATTTTAAATGTTTAAGACTATTATTATTTCTTCCACTCTAATCGTACATTTTCTGTAATTTATTTAGACCCAAGGAATTAATGTGATAATTACTTACTTACACCTTCTAAAATTCTTCCTATTTAATTCAAACTGTGATCATTAGTATCCGAATGTATTTTTATTAACTTATTAGCTAGCAAACTCCCTCATTTCCATTTAGAAAACTTGTTTTATTTGCTAGGCGACGATTTCTGAGAATTTGAAACCAAATTGATCACGGTTATTACCTTGCATTCACATTTATGAAGAATTTTAAAACCAAATTGATCGCGTCCATTATTTGCTTTCAAACTTTGTGAAGGCGCGGGGTGCAACAAATAGGTTTGTCCGAGTCCCGAAGTTAGTTGCCACACCAATGACTGCTGGGAACTTCTGCACTTTAGGATTGTAGGCATTTTATTTTGGAAATTTAGTGAAGATACATGTTCCTAGCAGAGTCAAATCAGTCTAATACGGTAATGACTTATGACTATGACATTTACGAGACTCTTAGACTTAGATTAAGACATATTTAGTTCGTAAAGTTGCTCTCGGGTAGGATCTTGCCAATCCTTAGTATACCAACAGAAAAACTACTAGCATCATGACATGCACACAGCTAGAATTTTTGGCCCAACACTACTCATTTTAGGTCTAAACGAAATTGCCATAATGAGCTATGGAGCTTTAATAAAATCCATTTAAGTGTCAAAAATATTTAAAGAAGCCATACTTATTCTTTTCTCCACTGCAAGTTGTTCAATTTTTCAAATAAATTCGGATGAAATCGGGTAAGTAGGTACCTAACTAGTTTTGAATTAGATATAGTTATTCGTTATGCGAAAATATCGCAAATGTTTTGATTGGACCGTTAGGCGCTCCGCTTACCGGAGAAACAGAAACCAAACTAAAACTGGCTGGATGTTATGGTTTCCAACCAAACTTCTATCACGGCGCTACTCAATTTTACGATTTCAGTAATTATCTCAGCTTGTTTAACCATAGACGAGGAACAATCATCTGTCACCTTAGCAACTAGCACGGCGAGTTTTGAGTCACTGCTTGCGTTGCCATTGACAACGGGTTTTTGAGAAATTGTGTAGTGTGCGTACCGTCACATTGACATACACAGGATAACGAGTTTAGTTGCAAACTGTTTTTCAGTTGCCTCGTCATCGGAGGCACTTAAATTTAATTCTTATCTCAATGAAAGTCGATTGAAGGCTAGTTATCGTTACGACTAGCAAGAATTGATTTGACGACGAGATGAATTCCTTGAAATGCCTATATAACGGCGTCTCAGTTAAAATGTATGGTAATACAAGAGGTATTTAAAAAATATATATATAATTGTTTAGTATTATTAGCCAAACATTTTTTTCTTCTTTTTATTCTTGCTCTCATCAGAGTTTGGCTAACATCTTTTATATTGTAGTATATAACGTTTCGCATTACATACAGACTGCAGCTAGGAACAACCCAGAAGCAAAACTGCACTCGTATCGTCCAAATCAGTTTTGAAGCTGTGAAGCGCCGCGTTGAAGTCGCAAAGTGCAGTTCCGCACTCGTAAAAACTCGAAAGAAAATATAAAATGTAAAAATAGAAATAAATAAGTATCAACTATTTAAGAATAAATAATATATTATACAGAAATATGAATAACAATTTTTTAAATTACAAAAGTAAGTAAATAATTAGTGTTTTAAAGACATTATTTATATGCAAATCTTACGTGCATATTATATAGTTATGTATATGTCATCGGTGCATGAGTTATAATTAATAAATTTTCATAATTTATAAGGACCAGCTAAAATAGTGTAACATACATTTGTATATGTAAATATAGTGTACCTAGTATATACTATAGGTACATACCTTCATATGCACATATTTCCTATGCATTTAAACGTGTAAAATTGGCTACCATGCATATTCCTTATAAACGTCACATGTAGGTATCGAACGAATATAAGTTATAGTAGTCCCAGAGAGATGTCGTGCGTGACGTCATCGTTCTAATATCTTATGTCTTTTTCGTTTTCGTACAAGACGTATGAGAAGGAAGATTCTTCATACGAACGACCTTTCTCTGTATAAATGTACAAACTCTGTATAAATAGGTATATTATAAAGAAAGGGATATCCCAGCGGCGGGATCACAGGTACAGTCATAAAGTATGTTTTGTGGATCATGTCATCATAGTTTTGACATGTGATATTTTACGCGCGTTTCAAATAATGTTTTTGTACATAACTTCTGTTCTAATGACCAATTCACTATTTTAATCGCGTAATGTAATCACGCTTGAAGAATGTCTTGATTCTCGATTTTTGCAAGCGATTTAAATTACCAAACATATACATCTATTGTTAAACATAAGCATTCGATACTAAATTAGTATTTTAAGGTATTATTTTTTCTATTCGCTTATCCTGTTTCTTATAAGTACAAAATTGTATATTTAATTAAAGCTTCTATGAGGAATTCAATCTTAACTCTTTTTTCCTTCTATAAATAATTTGTTATATAATTAAACATTGTAATATGAAATTATGTTATGAACTAAACATTGTAATATGAAATTATGTTATGATCTAAATTTGTCATTTGACTGGCCTAAAACAGTTTCCATTCCTAGTTGGCTAGTCAAGGTTTCCGCATATGTTATTGTATAATCGTATGTGAAATAAATGTATTATTATTATATTTTACTATTATTTGTGTTATTTTTCGTCAGCTTTAATCCTTTAAATAATGTCTTATTGTTAATTTACTGTCGTGGAGGAAAGATTCAGAATTTTTGATACGTGACCCTAGTTTAATAAAAATGCTAATTACAGCAACGCGATACTTGATCATGACTGCACTGCTATTGTTTTATGTATGTTTAACGTGTGTACCGTGTACAGGGTGTCGCGGCAGCGGGTCTAGCAGCCAGCGGGTCCCGTGGGCCACCCGATACCGCAGGCCGGATCAATCCATTAGTATTGTTTGTCGGTTTATTAGGGCCGGGCGCTCGGCTCCTCTTACTCTGCAGCCCAAACTAACTACTCCCTATCCCGGTACAGCGAGACACCTCGTGCAGTCGTTATGACCTCTCTCTGGTTTCAATCCTGGGATTGGTTTGCAGCAATTTCCTTTATTTTTTTCTTCCATTCTTCCCTATCTTGTGCGGCTCTTTTGAGGTCTGCATATGATGAGCAGCGCATGTCCACCAGCAGGTCCTCCAGGTACTCTCGGCGTGGGCGTCCCCTAGAGTTTGTCCCCTCGGTCATACCCTCCATTATGGCATGCAAGAGGCCTTCTTGTCGTATTATATGACCGATCCATCTTGCACGCCTTTCGGACAAGGTTCTGAGCAGGTGTCTTCCTCCTTCGATTCTTTGGAGAACCTCCTCATTTGTAATGTTTTCTCTCCAGGAAATTCCTAATATTAAAAACGTTATGACCATTGTTAACTTAATCACGGTACACACGCTACAACACAATAATACTTAGATTATTCATACTAATAATACTTATAATTTAGCAAATCTAATTATTTTCGAGAGTATATAGCGACATGCCTATATTGCACTAATTAATACTACGTGGCCGTCTCTACCTGCTGGTACCAACTTGTTACACCGATTCGAAATTGTTGACATAATATCCTCTGCATACATGGAGAAAAATGTTATTCGAAAAACGATAATTTTAATAGTAAAGGCGGTTAAAAACGGGACTGAAGTTCTTACGAACAAATTAAAAGGGTTTCAATGTTTATTGGCGGGAACATGTAAGAATAATTTGTTGGTATACGTAATTTCGTAAATAAATATTTTAACCGTTTTTACTATTAAAATGATCGTTTTAATCTTAATCTAATACCAATAGTCCAATACCTACTCACTTTTTTGTACAAATATAAAAAAAAATGTCACCTGAGATCAAAATTTCATTTAGAGTTTTTACTCCAAACAATTCCATTAATCACGGATTAAAGTACGCCCTGTAACACCTTGTATAATAATAACAGATTAACCCCTCAGATCTGCACTTCATTTTTGATAACTATTTTCTTGAGTTAATATGTTTTGGTTGAAGTGTTAATTTTTAGGTTCACATGCCCTGTCTAGATACAACTGGGTGGATGGGTATCTATGTTTAGTTTTTACCATTATTTTTTTGCCACCCTCTATCGCAGATACGTGACGTCACTCAAATCAAACCTGATAATGGTCTCTTAAAAGGTTGCCACTGAGAAATTTAAACCGGCTCAGTTTAGTTTAATGTGGGAGGAAGTGTAAACTGTCATGTTAGAATAACGTCATCGTCACGTGCAATCATGCCAACATAAATATTATATACCTACATCGAAGTATATTAATACGGTAATGCCCGTATGGTTCAAATTAAGGAACCCGACTCCGAGTAAATCTCCAACGCCACACTGTATGGAAACCGTTCTGAGCCGTCCGTGAACGTGCATTTTTCCATGGAGCTGCTGCCGTAATATACACACTTAGCATTTGCTCACACGTTTTTGCAAACGGAAGTGGCGCCATCAGGTAAAATACTTTTGGAGTTGTCATATTATTATTTTTCCCTTGGAACTAAATTTGATATCATCATCGAAGTATATTAATACGGTAATGCGCCTACGGTTCAAATTAAGGAACCCGACTCCGAGTAATTCTCTCAACGCCACATCGCCATACTGTATGGAAACCGTTCTGACCCGTTCATGAACGTGCCCTTTTCCACGGAGCTGCTGCCGTAATATGCACACTTATCACTCGCTCATATGCGATATGCAAACGGAAGTGGTGCCATCTATAATACGTTATTTAAGGAAAAAAGTAGGAAGAAGAAGAAACATTTTTCGCTTTCATTCAATAATAAGAAGATTTATGTTGGGGTGAAGAGTGTTTCTCTCATTTTTCACAGTCTCAATGTAATAATGTCTACTATTATATATCTACATATTAAATATAAGTATTCTGTAGTTTAATGTTAATAGAAGTTAGTTTTTTAAAAGGGTGATGCCTTATTACCACCAACACTTAAGGTGATAGACTTCGCTTTTCGGCCCATACAAAAAGGACGACCGGGAAAAAACACTTTTCTACATCGAAAATTGCACAAAATGAATATATTTTTTTTATACTGCCTTCTAGAGGGTGAAAACTATGTCGGTATGTTTTCGAATTTTCGATGCGTTTCGTATTAACGTAAACATTCACTGTCAAACATGTACGATTTATCAAAAAATATTATTTAAGGAAAAAGTGCTGCTAACTCAACTCTCGTAAAGAATTATAAAATTATAAAAAGCTACCGACGTAGCTTCTTCTTTCTAAAAAATATATATTTTTTAAAATTTCAATTTCGTGAAAGTTTCGGTGTAGAAAAGTGTATTCTCCATAAACCCCTTTTCGAGCGATTTCTGTAGGTAAATTTGAGCGTTGTCTCGTTCGCACATTTTGCATTCGCGTGTATTGTAAGTGTGCGTGAGCTTATTGTGAGCGGGACAGAATGACAGACGCGGGTGTTCCGCGTATGGTTCAAAGTCTAGCCTCTTAAACTGGGCGAATCACAACGAAAAGCCGCCCGCAGGGACTACCGCGGGTTTTTCACTGCTAGTATTATTATAATATGCTTCCAGTTTATGTGATATTTAAAAAAAAAATTGGATTCATGCTTACAATTATAACACTAAGACTTATTGTAAATTTTATTAGATAAAATTTAGGGGTGAATAATTTAAAACAAAAATGAATTTTATCACTTTTTACACCTAATATTCCAAAAATTTGATTTTAAATTAACAGTTTATACTCGTAGCATAAATATCTACACCCGAATGCAAAGATAAATTAGCAAATAAATGTATCTGAGAATCTAAGTGAAGTCTGAAATTTGATATTAGCAAGGACATGCAGAGACATGCAGTCGTGGATTTATTAAATTAAAATAACAAAATGCATGCAGCGTTTTTTTTCAAGTGTTGCAATTTTCCAGAAAATGGCTTTGTTTGGTAATTTTATACTTAGATACTATTACTATTTATATTATTTATGTATGTTATTTTCCATTGTTTGTATGAAAAAGCTATTTGCACAAGGAGAAAAATGTTATTCGAAAAAACGATCATTTTATTAGTAAAAACGCTTAAAAACGGGACTGAAGTTCTTATGAACAAATTAACAGGGTTTCAATGTTTATTGGCAGGAACATGTAAGAATAATTTGTTGGTATACGTAATTTCGTAGGTATATCAACAAATTATTCTTACATTTTCCCGCCAATAAACATTGAAACCCTGTTAATTTATTCGTAAAAACTTCAGTCCCGTTTTTAACCGTTTTTACTATTAAAATGGTCGTTTTTTCGAATAACATTTTTCTCCGTGCAGCTTAAGTTCCCTTTCAGGAAGGACTTTTTCGGTTTTTATGCATACAATAATTTAGAACTTCAAATAATTATAAAAAAAACAGTTTTAACGTTTTTTTTCAAAACTAGATATGTGTTGTAGTAGTATGGGTTGCGTTGTAGGTATTGCTAAAAATATTTTCTCCAGAGAGTGCATCGACTTCGAAATATGAAATTTTAAAAAAAATCTTTTCAGATTAAGTAATAAAAGACCACTAAACTCTCCAACTGCCAAAAACATTATTAATTTTTTTTTGATATGAAGAAAGATTATAGATACCATTTCACGTAAATAATACCAATAATTTTCATCACTAGCGAAATAAGATACCTTTCCCTTTTAAAAAATCGGAGAAAAAACTTCGAAAATATTAATCTCAAATAAGCAGCCCTTTGATGGTGAGTGACGCAACCATCGTAGTGATGTATCAGTTCTCGGTACCTACCCCATTGGGTACCTACCTCTCACGAGGCGGTATCGAATAACACCATGGCTGCTTTATGCCATAAAATTAACGATATATCGAATTAGTCGTTTTGTTTACCGCATCTCGGATCTCGGGCTGAGTTTCTTGGTTGAATAATGGTACATCTAAGTATCAATTACAATAATAATATATTGTTTTATATTATTTGAATATGGCAATAAATGAAAAGTGTTATGTTTTAGAACTTTCACTCCACGGTAGCTCATTAGTCTTATTACTGATTTGATTAATATGTATGGGAGTAACAGCACGTACCTACCTGAAGGATTTTAACCTTCATTTTTGGTACAGAAAGAATTGTCATTTTGCATTTTCCAATGATATTTTTTTATCTATACTTTTTTTTTCTATAACATATCGCCACTGATCACACTCCTATTCGTCGCGACGGGATCACGTGATCGATATACGATATTCTGGAACGAGATGCAGAGCTTTTCGTGTTTCAGTTGAAATGTGTAATGGAAAAAATATTTTTATTTTTTAAAAAATAGCATCGGACTGCAAAATAAATGACACATTTTTTTTTTTTCAGTGAATATCTCAGAAGAGTCTTAACTGCCCCCGTCTGGAGCCAGTGAGACTACGGCATCCGCAATTGGGGTATGTTAAGTTGATGTTAAGTGGGAAAGGGAAGGAGACGAGGAAGATGAAGGTGGGGAAGAACCTGGCTATTCAGATCAAGTCACTAAACACGGCTAAAGCCATTTCAAGCAACGTTTCAATTCTGAATGGTGGTCTTATACCAGGCCGATACTAAGAGTATCTTCCACTCTGGAACGTGCCGCGAATATACTATGTATTATTTTAATTAATTAGTTGTGAAATAACACAAATCAATTAAATAAAATTTATTTGCGCACGCCTGGTTCAAACCCGCGACCTTCGGAATGGAAGTCCAACGCCCTACCGCTGGACTACGCCGGCCGATTACTCCAAAAATGCTCAGAAATCGCTGGTTAAGATCCTTCAGGTAGGTACGTGCTGTTTGTTACACTCTTTGTTCAAATTAATGTCAGTACCTGATGCCTATCAAACAGGGCAGGTTTTTCGAAATTACGTGGATCAATCATCTTCATATCATATTTTATATATCGTGATGTAATTGTCCACTTTATAAACAAGGTATTTAATTACAATATACAAAACAAATTAGGGATTTAAAATTACATTGTGAGCCAAGGCGATTAACGTTTTCATGAAAACTACGTTCCCGAATTTACAAATTTTTCTGATTTTAAAATGCTGTAAAAAATCCGGTTGGTTAAGTAAGTAGGTACCTACCTAGCATCTAAAAATTAATAGCATAGTTTTCATATTTCGAATTCGATCTGCTTTTTTACGTTGACCGCCCAACAGGGATACCAATGGAATAATAATAAAGCTCGCACCGTTTGCGTTTGTGACCCGAGCCCGCGTAATACTAAACTGTGCGCGTATCGGGTGTCGCGTGCAATATACAACAAGCAAGTTCCAACTTTTAATGCGTTCCGTGGAAAAAAAACTGTGGAGGAATGAGGAGTGAGTGCCCGATAAAGGGTTATCGGATTTCATTATTTTTATTCCATTATTACGCGGAAAAAGTAGGCAAGAGATGTTTGTAAGGGACGTACATTAGTTCTTCATTGCGTTTTACGTGGTTTTTAATGGTTTGAAAAAGGAAATGTAAGTTAGGTACTTGCATACCAACTTTTTAATGCAAATAGACAGGATTTTTTTTAAAATATTTATTACATACCAACACCGACTGTACAAATAAACTAATTTGTACAGTCGGCGCTTCGCGTCGGGGCGTTATGGAGTGTCGTTAGTCCAGTGTGTTTTTGTAGATATATGAAAGTCCAGTGTCCACACGGAGAAAAATGTTATTCTTAAATACGATCATTTTACTCGTAAAACGGTTAAAAACGGGACTGAAGTTCTTACGAACAAATTAACGTGGTTTCAATATTTATTGGCGGGAAAATGTAAGAATAAATTATTATTATTAATCATTAGAACAAATACCGTACGTATAGGTACCAACAGGTTATTCTAAATTCTTACATTTTCCCGTCCCATTTCAGTCCCATTTTTGACCGTTTTACAAATAAAATGATCGTATTTTAGAATAACATTCTTCTCCGTCAGTCCGTCGTTAGTGGATAGCATATTACATGTACATATATCTATGCGTTAGTCGTTACTATATAGATTGCGGTTACTTGTGCAAAATAAGTTACTGAGTTCCTAGTTTTGCCTTCAACACATTTTAGTTAGAAGATCTTTTGTTTTTAAATTGCTAAATTTGCGAGGCGGATATATACATACAGTTCCAGCCGCCCCGGGAACAATTTATTGGATAACCAACAACCCTGCCATAGGTCACCCCGAGTGGTTCGCTGAATTTGGTGACTTAGCAGGGGTGCCCGGGTATAGATCTTGGCGGCGGATGCTTTTGCCGGATAAGGAGAGACTAAGACTGGTTGAAGGAGACCTTTTGACCTCTCCATCCAGACTCTCTCGACCCATGCACCGCAGTGGGAAGGGTAGATTCATACCCACTTCTCACACCCATTTCCTTCCCAGAACGTCCTCTCCTTCCTTTCCCTAAAAAGACCATCCACACAGCATCCCCAAAGATGTCATAGGCCCTGAGGGATTTTTTTTCCTCAGAGCCTACTTTGTGGAGAACAAGTAAAAAAAACAATTAAAAAAAATACTGTATGTCATAAGCGAACAACTTGTTGTTTTCCGATGTGTAATAAATAATAAGGGTTAACATGTGTTTCCAAAATATTTTTTTTTACATTAATTCCACACAGGAGGCCCCGAGGAAAGTAATTCCCCTCAGGGCTTATATCATCTTTGGGGATTTTGTGTTGAGAGTCTTTTGAGGAAAGGAAAGAGTTGCATTTTTGGGAAGGAAACAGGTACGAGGGGTGGGTAGGAATCTGAGGTCAGTTTATTCAGGAATGACGGACGTCCATTCCCCCCCCCCATTCAATCTACCACCTCTCCCACTGCGGAGCAAGGCGATGTTCCGAAGAGTCCTGCTGGAGAGATCAATAGTTCTCGCTCAACCAGTCTCTTTCGATCCGGCCTGCCATGCAGCTAGTGGGCAGGTGATCCACCGCCAAGAACCGGACAAACTTCACCCCATGAACCCGGGCACCCCTACTAAATCACCAAACGTAACCACTTCCAATAAAAGATTTGAATGCGAAATAAAGGATTAATTCCATCAAAAATTAAAAATGTGCAACCACCTAGATAAATTCTAACCACCTACTCGTCCTTAGTAGGCTAAAAATCTCATTTTAGGGACACGGTCATTTGATGTAAATATCTCCCAAATCTTCCGTTAGTTGAATCCCCAAGATAAAGAATAATATTATATTATAAATAGTCAAACCAACATTTTACGTAGAATGTAGAATGCACAATAAAATTGCCATTGGGAATGTATCTTGTCAATATTTTGTTTTGCCTTCTTTCACCGTAATTTTTTTTTATCAGAGATAATTATTTCAGACAGTTTTCTATTATTTTATATCGTGCAAGACTGGAAGTGTGAACCAATACTTTATTTTCAGATGAAATCATACCTACATTACCTAATACTTACTATTCATAAAAATTGATTCCAGCGCTGGAAATGTGTAGTACCTACCTACCTTCAATATTTCACAGGAAAAAAGCAGATAATTTGGAAGTAATAAACAGTTGGGGACTATGTTGAGAATTTTATGGAGTTCTTCTTGCGTCAATCCTGGAATATTTAAGAGTGTTTGAGACTATGTTTAAATATTGAAAATATTCTGACTTCGGTATAATTTTCATAGCAGGGTTGCCAATGTATATGTTCTAAAACATCCACAACAGATGTTCAAATTCCCCACACGTTTCCTTACCTCCAATATGAGAAAAAATTCTAATGAAATTAAGCATTTTTTTTTATTCCGTCATTTTCGGATTTTTTCTTTCATTCAGGCTTAAAAAATAGAAATTTTCTGCGAAATAAAACGAAATTGTATTGCATTCTCACTTATAATTGTAAATATTATTTTCAATATGGTTGGTAATCGGGAAATTCTCTTCTTATCGATAATCGTAACGTCAGTTCTCATAATATTGTCGAATTTTCCCGACATCTAATTCTTCACAAAATACCTAATCGTTTTAAATTCTTAGAACTTTACGAAGTTTGGGGAGTTCTTCAAGAGTTGGCAACCCTGGTCCATAGATAACCTTCCTTCTAGCGTATATTTTGGAACTACTCAGAAAATGTCCCATTCATTGCGAACACCGGCAGACTTATTAACAGACGGCATTAATTATAGAAACCGAACACACGTCGCCATCTTTGTTTTTCGGAACGTCAAAGTTCACTCGGCATTGCAATAAAATAAATTCAGGTCATATTCCAACATAAATCTGCTGTCAAAAGGGTTAAAATGCAGCGAATATCGCATTTCAGTTGTCGCTCGCCCGTGACAAGCGAAAAACAGCTTTAATAACACGCGCCGAAGGGACGGATTGCCTCACAAAAGCTGATAAGGGTATCGGATTTCTTTGCGCGCATGCGAAATATCGAATCGCCACAGTTTGCCGCTCTTGACAAACCAACAGGCAGGCGTTCGAAATTCAAAATATGCAAGTTCCCAAATAAACGCAGCATGGCGTATCGTTGCCAGAACCCCACTCATAAATTAGTCGGAACCTACCTATTGCAACATAAAAATTATAATTTATTTGTATCACTAATTTTACAGGTAGGAGCGGTACGATAGTATGACGTGTCAGAATGAATTATATTCGAAAAGTATTTGCACAGTTTTCACTCCGGAGTGAAAATTGTGCAAATTTGTACAGCGCCCTTGCAAAATTTGTACACGCCCTTGAGGTGATTTTTCACAAAAACGGCGCTATACAAGTTATCCAATTATTATTTTTTTATGTAATCACCAGATTTTCAGGAACGGGTTTAGTTTTTACCATAGGAAAAACTAAACCCTTTCATACACTTTTTCATATAAATGATCATCTAGTAAATCCACGTTATGCAAGTGTATTATATAAGTATAATTAATACAAAACAATACAAGAACAACACGTTAATCTACCAAACTATTAAATGGGAATATAATTCACCGTCTCCAGATATTTTCATATCAGAGGGTTCGGCTCTGTGGAATTCCTAATTTGACCGATAAATCCTACTGATCCCTCAATATAAATATTTTAAAAATCTTTCGTAATTCTACATGTATTTAAAATGACTGAGTTTTGCATTTTTATATACAACTTCTTTGACAAATCTAACATGCCTAAATTTTTAATAAGAGAGCTAGGTATAATGCCAGTAGCCGAAATAACAAAAGGTAATATTTTTACTGTCTGAGAATGCCAAATTCTTTTAATTTCATTTCCTAAATCTGTATACTTTCTTATTTTTTCAGAAACAGATTTTTGAATATTACAGGAATTTGGAATAGCTACATCAATAATATAAGTTATTTTTTTAATTTTGTCATGTAAAACTATATCAGGTCTATTATGACCAATTGGTCTGTCTGTTAGTATAGTTTTATCATAGTAAATTTTAAAGAAATTATTTTCTTAAAATGAATTTGGTTCGTATTCATAATATGGTACTATATTATGACAGTCAATCAAGTTATGTTTAATTACCAAACTTTGGTGAATTATTTTTAAAACCTGATTGTGCCTAAATGTATACTCAGACGGCGCTAATATAGAACATCCTGATATAATGTGTTCTATAGTTTCCGGAAAAGCCATACATTTTATTATTATTATTATTATTATTAAAAACTTGTGCTGGAGTTTTATTTATATTGTAGGTAGATACCGTAGATGGGAAGGTGCTTAATAAATTGCAGGTAGGTAGGAAACAATTAATTTTGATTTATACCAATCCCTCCGATACGAAACACATCCAGAAGTACTCCTGTCCCGGTGCAATGCGACCGATACACCAGGGGTGATTTGTAAGGACATGGTACACGTGCTCCGAGGACGGAAAGGAAGTTGGAGTTTAATTGAACAATTTGCATGGCAACCTAATGAGCCAATATTGGAATGGATTGAACTTTGGTTTTCGTTTTTTACTTCAGATTTCTTCTCGCTTCTAGCCTTCCACCTTCAGCTTCCCGCACATAGTTTTTTGTTGTTGTTGCTTCCCGTTGCTTCTTGTTTCTAGTTCCAGCTTCTTATTGCTTTCTGCTCCCGCGGCTTTATTCTTCTTTTTTTCTATCCCTCGCTTACTGGTTCTTATTTTTGCTTCCTGCTTCAGGCTGCTCCTTACTTCCTGCTTTCTGATTCTTACTTAGCGTTTCCAGCTTTCCAATACTTCTTACTTCACGTTTCCCGCTACTTCTTGCTTCCCGTTTTCCGCTCCCGCTGCTTCTCACTCCTGCTTTTTGTCCCGATAAAAAATCCAGTCTTTCGGGACTAGATCTTCTCTGTTCCGCCATGCGTTCAAAAGATTTGTTTTTCATATTTGTTCTCATTGACTTCTGTATTATTCGACTTTTTTCCATGTGTCCCTTTACTTCACTTTCCTGGTGAGGCAGTTTTATATTGTATTTAACTATCACCTGTGGTTGGTGTGTGAGTTCTCTCCCAGATATCTGGTTTCTTCCCACCGATATTTTTGTTGTTTTTTTTGGCATTAACTATCTAACAACACATCCGTGTCAGTGAAGGACGTCGTAACCGGTAGCAAATAAATAAAATATAATAACAAATGCACATTGCGAATAAAACACTTTATTCCTCCTGTTTTTCATCAACCACCGCTTTCGTAAACTACCTAATAATAATAATAATAATTGTATAATTTGTAGAGCGCCGTTTTTGTAAAAATCACCTCAAGTGCGCTATACAATTTATTGTGAATTCTTGGGCTCTATCTAAATGTATTCATTACAAACAGATACAGAAAACATACTTACCTGGCAGGTCTCTTCCGATATGCTTGGAAAAGATACCTACGTCTTTGCTCGCGGAGGTTATGTTTTGTTTAAAACACTCGAAATTACATGATTTTACATTTACTATCCCCACCACTGTCCATATTACATTTATAAGAATATTAGTGCCAAAAGTAGATATAATATTTTTTTGGAAGACTGTTAGGACTCTCTAGGACTGGACATCTATGAAATAACTTTTACTAAAGCTTACAATAAGAAAGAACCTAATTACACAAATAAATAAAAACCTAATCTAGAGTATACTTGAGACGTTAGATTATTAAGGTAAGATTATTTATTGTTTACTTATTTGTCCAAATAGATGTACGTCACTCAACGGATTCATAATATTTATCAGAGCTCAGTGTTTCAAAATCTTTCCTCGAGTAAAAAAAAAAGTCGGTCAACCATATCCTGCAATCCAATATTACCTTCGTCCTTATTCCTACATAATATTTCATTAATTTACTAAAAGAACTTAAAATATCAATAGATAACACAAGCTGGAGGCAGAATTTTTTAGATTTCCAAAATTTCGTGAATATGAATGTTAAAATCTCGTACATCACTTTTGCGTCGCTATCATAAAAAATCAAAACGAAAAAGTTTAAACAAGTCAACGGAAAATATTTTGATAGGTGTAACTGCCTCCGCTCACGAGGCAACTGAAAAAAAAAAGTTTACAACTAAACTCGCTATCCTCTGTATGTAAATAATATATGATGGTCCGCACACTACACAACTTCTCAAAAACCCGTTGTCCATGGCAACGCAGGCAGTGACTCGCGACTCGACATGCCAGTTGCGTGACATGACAGCTGATTGTTTTTCGTCTATGGTTAAACAAGTTGAGATAATTATTGAAATCGTAAAATTAAGTAGGAAGTTTGGTTGGAAACCATGGCAACCAGCAAGGTTTAGTTTAATTTTCAGTTTCTTCAGATCGCCTTACTAATATATCTGCCATTAATGACGCAATGTTCCGCTCGGTTCCGACCATAGATTTCCTTCCATAAAACGTGTTACCAGTTACCACCAATGACGAGCTTCGGTAAACTGTACCGACCATAGACAGGTTCAGTGAGCGGATCGCCTTAGGCAATTTTTGCATTTTACGATTTCAGTCACTATCTCAGCTCGTTTGTGCAATTTTATGCAATTTTACGATTTCAGTCACTATCTCAGCTCGTTTCACCATAGACGAAGAACTGTCATCGTAGCAACTAGCATGGCATTTTTCTAGTCACTGTTTTCGTTGCCATTGACAAAGGGTTTTTGAGTAGTTGTGTAGTGTGCGGACCACCACGACGACATACACAGGATAGCGAGTTTAGTTGCGAACTGGTTTTTTTCAGTTGCCTCGTAAGAGGACGCACTATACAGCAAAAAACAAGATGAATAAATTTTGTCAGACTGTTAATTCATTGATTAAGTATTCTAAATTCATTTTATGGCTTACATTCACATCTGGGACAACATTTCAAACGTTCAGACAATGGAAATTACAATGATTAAACTAACTACACAATCGATGTTGAAGTTTTGCCGAATTAATAAATAATAAATACCTATTATGTAGATGATTAAATAATCGTGGTCACAGTTTCACAGTGACATTATTATTTTGTTATCACGACCAGAGACAGTCACTGTTCTCAATACAATACGATATGTTATTGAACTCAAACGTGCAACAGATACAGAAGTGATATATTACTAATATTTGTAATATGAGATACGGTTATTATTTGAATAACGCGATCGCACTTATATGGCTCGCTGCATTTGTGATATCAGTATTATGATTACAGATAATAATATCGATGTTTAAAAATATAAATGACATTGCAAATTGCAATTTATTATTATGAATCAATGTTATAGAAATATCCCTTGGCTGTAGACGATATTTTATTGAGCCAAAGGTGTCTAATTTTGTATTAGAGAACACAACGAAGAGATAAAGTATTAGAAGTTTGTAGTGGACTAGTGTCTAGTGTATTCGAAGTGACGTCAACTTTGCATTAATTCGGGTGAAATTGATCGAACTTTTTCAAATAATATACAAGGTGTCCGGGGTTATTAACTTTGGGAGGTGATTATCTTACTAATATTATAAACGCGAAAGTTTGTATGGATGTATGTATATTTGTTACTCTTTCACGCAAAAACTACTGAATGGATTTTAATGAAATTTTATAATAATGTAGCTCATACATCAGAATAACATATAGGTTATAATTTACAGAGCTAGCTATATTCCATGTATTGAAAATAATAATTATCTACTGTTTAATATAAAATGTCAAAATTTGCGAATGACATTTTGCAAAACAAGATTGTTAAATCAAAATTCTATTTTAGAAAATATTTAAATTAGTGAATACATTTGAGTACTCGCCTAATACTTTTATCGAATCAATAATTATAAATAGGTTAAGAATTTTGTTATATTCATAGATGGGACCTAGGAAAAGAAAATAGGCTACTCGAAGTACTAATCATGCGCAGACGAAGTCGCGGGCAGAAGCTTGTACATAATATAGTATAAGTGAAAAAGAAAATTAACTTTTTTTTGAAATTCCAACTTTTACGGATACTTTTTTGGTAAAAAGATAAAATTAGTCCGTCGTGTGTGGCCAGCACTTTTATTTTCCGTTGTTACTAATTTAATACATGGGCGTTTTCCAAAAAAGATGTCGGTGACGTAATAGGAATTCCACTTAAATGAGATGCTGCATTTCGATTCAAAATATACGTTAATTTATTAAAGAAAGTATGAACTTCATGACAAAAAGTATTTAAATAGAAAATGTCAATAAATTTCGAAAATAATTGCAATTTAAGTTTAATACTATTGGTAAGAAATTCTTTTACGTCACTTTTATCATAAAGTTTATAAAGAAAATTAAAAGAAATTCATTATTTCAGATTTTTATTTACGAATTGAAAACACAATCTGTATCCTAAAAAATATGAATAATCAAGCTTATTGAAATAAATATTAAGTTTTTAAATAAAAATATTCATTTACGCTACTTTTGGATACTTTGTACTGTATATTTTTCGTTCTAGAAAGACGAATATAAGTTTTTGTTTTACGAATGTTTAATTATAACAAATTTAAAATTAATCATGAACTATATCAATAAAAAAAAGAACAAATTTCTTTGAGATATAATAATTGATCTTAGAAAATAAATCACAGCAATAACAGGACAGTGGCGTAAGGGGAAAAATTTGGTAACGTTTAGGAATTCTAAGGCCTCGGCCAGACTGAGAGGCTTGCCCGGTAGCGACAGCGGGCGCGAAATATCAGTCGTATGTGTACGCACGTTGTGGCTACACTGCTGAAGGCGCGACAAGCGACTGTTATGGGAAGAGTGGAAGATACTCTCAGTATCACCCTGGTGAAAGACCACCATTCAGAATTGAAACGTTGCTTAATAATGACTTTAACCGTGTTTAGTGACTAGATCTGAATAGCCAGGTACTTCCCCACCTTCCTCTTCCCCACCTTCCTGTCCCCACTTACCTTCAGCCTCAAACGTACCCCAATTGGGGATGCCATAGTCTCACTGGCTCCAGACGGGAGAAGTTAAGACTCATGTGAGGTATTCTCTATAAAAAAGGGCGATTTTACGTACTACCGCCACCGTGGAAGGCCCCCCGCGCAAGTACATTTTCTTCCACTTGTTCTTTTTTCTTTTCTTTTTATTTTCGTTTCTGTTCTCTCCAACGTATTCTTTTTTCTATTCTTCTTTGGTTAGCTCTCTGATTTTATTTTGATGTTATTTTTGTCTTTGTAACTCTTTTTTTCATAAAGGCTTCATATTTTTCAGGGTCGCTTTTAATTTTGTCTCTGTACCTTTTTGATTTTTCATATTTGAACATAAAATTAAAATAAATTATTTATAAAAATGCACAAATAATTATATAGGTAATAATGGGCTACACGTGCATACCGTGTATAGCCTGAAATAGGTAACTAAGCTGAAAGGGTATTAAAGTACCTGTTAATGTACACAACTTTAATTAGGTACAGGATTAACTAAAACACACAGGAACATAAATCATGCTACATTTTATACTTACTTAATCAAAATTGTATGAACCAGCTGATTTTATACTGAATTTCAGAGTTGCCTCTACAGTAATAGTTGCTCATATTGCTGTCTATATTAGTACTACGACACCATTTCGACTCTTTCAGAATTAATCTTTAATAATCTTAATTTATAAAAAAAAGAAAAAAAATTATACACATAAAAATCAAATATTTTTTTCTTTTTAGCTATGCTGTTCTTTTTTTTTAATGCTACATATATCACTCAACCCACATATCTACATGTAATAGTTACATTTTGAAGATACATGCAAAATATAAATTTAATTAGAAAATTGTAACACACCCAAATACACTAAAAGACGGACAGTGTGAACCGACCTTTAGAATTCCATTACGTCACTTTTAATTTCCATTCACGAGACCGTTGCGTAAGAGAAGTGGCGTAATCGCGTCAATATTTTTTCGAAATGTATTTATCAATAAATTATGAAACTTCTGTTTGTTCTAACTAAACATTTCATAAAACAATAAATGAATCAATTTAATACAAAGTAGAGTCTAATACATGCTGGTAAATTACCTGGAGAAATACGGAAGCGTTGGTGGAACACTTTTTTAGTACAGCCGAGAACGACCACTTGTGTTACGATTTCTTGGCAAACTGGCTGTAAAAAACCAAGCATGGCCGCCGTTCATAGACTAAATAGGGTTGCTATTTTCGAAAATATTCATCGATTTGGTAATATTTTTATTGGAAGACGTCAATAATGTGGTTGCGTAGGCGGAAATTCCACCATACGCTATTTCGTAGGACAACTCAATATCTGGTATTTAAATTATTTTGCACGATAATTAATCTATATTATGGTTGCAAATCGAAAATATTATCATATACTATTCGTTGCAAATCGAAAATATTATCATATACTATTAGTAGAATTAGAAATAAATACTGGAATAACATTAAATAACATTAATTTTTGAACTCTTACTGGTAGTGGTAGGTGTAGGACATACCAGAAACAGTGACCTGTAGTCTTACTTATTTAAAAATAATATCGAAATTTAATAGATTTATTCATTATTTTTAGTCCATAAAGGTATTTACTTGTTATTATATTGGTAAAATATATGGTTGGTCATTAAAAACGACACAACAAAAGTTACTGATCCTGAAAGTGATGGGACACTGACTTTTATCTATGTATACTTTTTTTGAAAAACGCCCACATACACATATAGGGATTTTCTGTGCAGTGAGAGAACATGTTAGGAAATTAAAATTAATGTCTGTGGTGAAAAATAAGGAAAATTTACATAACTACCTTCCTCTGTGTCTAAATAATGTAATTCGCAAGATACTGGATGGCTCTGGGCCAAGATTTCGGGGGTTCCATACTCGACCAAGTACAAATAAAAATGGATGTATTCATTAATACATGTTTTTCTTTATTTATTTGTATAAAAGTTTTATTACAAAAGTTTTTACGTGATTATTGTCTACCAAACTATAGACGCATGCCCGTTTTACGGTATGTGATGTGGCAGGGTTGAGATGGTTTAAATCATTTGATTTAAATCAGTGATTTAAATCGCGATTAAAATATGGGGATTTAAAAAAAAATCATGATTTAAATCAATACTCTTTTACTGCAATCAAATCCCCCGCCTGGAGTGCCAAGAGACTTCCCCCGATTAAGGTGCCAAGGGACTTCTCCTGGCATGCACACAAGTGCAATGCTAAAACTACTGTTTACACAATTTGGGGATTCCCTGAAATATTTACTCGCGACTGAGTGGAACGACCTGGTCATTCTGTATTTATTAGTAAAATTGTGAAGTGAAAACAAAATGTCAGGAAGAAAAAGTCATGCTGTATTTGAATTTCTTACATTTTAAAGAAAAAAAAGTACGCTTGCGGCATGTTTAACAAGCGGTGTGCAACAGGTCACATGTGCAAAATTTCATCAACCTCGGCATAAAACTGTAGATTTGCATGCAAATCAAATCCACTCTGCCCGCTTGCTATCCCGCTCCACCACAGACATTCTCCTTTATATTTTATATATTTTAACCAATTTACACAAAACCTTGAGAAATTATATACCTAAACCTTCCTCACGAATCATTGTTGAAAATCATCAATCAATCAATCATCTATTGGTGAAAACCGCATAGTTCAGTAGTTTTTGAGTTTATCGCGAACAGGCAGACAGACGCGGCAGAGGACTTTAATTTATAATATGTAGAGATAATTAAAATTAACAACAACAATGGTTTTCTCTTTACATAGACCGACTTCCGAGTTAAGGGGCCAACAGACCTAGCTATAAAAGCTCAACCGTTATTTGACTTGGCCTACTTCAGCATATCGCTCGTCATATATTCTCATTGGGAACCGATATGCCGAAATACGCCAAACCAAATAACGCTTGAGCTTTTATAGCTAGGTCGGTTGGCCCTATTAAAATAGACGAAATATTAAATAAATCAATAAATCTCATTTAAATCAAATAAATCCGATTATAATATATATTTTTTTAAATCATGATTTTTATTAACGCTGTTTTTTTTACATTAGCTCCACACAGGATGCCTGAGGAAAATAATTTTCCTCAGGGCCTATGTCATCTTTGGGGATGCTGTATGTAGTGTATTTCTAAGGAAAGGAAGGAGAGGAAGTTCTGGGAAGGAAAAAGGTATAAAGGTTGGGTAGGAATCTGAAGTTCAGTGTATCCAGATCATCCGCTGTCAAGACCTACACAAACCATGAACACGGGCAACCCTGCTAAGTCACCAAACGTAGCAAACCACTTGAGGTGACCTATGGCAGAGGTGTTGGTTATCCAATAAATGGTTCCCGGGGAGGCGGTACCCATACCCGCCTCCCAAATTGAAAACCCTGTGATGTGGTCAAAATTTGGCCAAGATTTCGGGATTAATACTCGACCAAGTACAAATAAAAATGATTGTATTCATTAATACATTTTTTTCTTTATTTATAAATATCCATGTTTTTGTACAAAAGTTTTTACGTGATTACCGTCTAACAGACTATAGGCGCATGCCCGTATTACGGTATGTAATGTGATGTGTATATTATGTACAATCATTTGAATTTTTTTTCCAAATTATGTAATAAAAATTACAATTGAAATAACATGCGTTTGACATCTTCCGTGGTTGAGTGGTAAGGACTGTGATCTGGAGATCGCAGGTTCAAATGCGCAAGTAATTTTTTTTTATGTTGTTGCCATAGTCAGGCGTCATTTAAGTTGAGATCTACTTCATATAATCTTTGAAATATATCAGTGAGAACAGGCTTTTCTTTAGAATAAAAACCCAAAGTTTAATCGACTTTAACATCCGTTCTGTAAATAAACCATAGACTCTCATAGAATTGACCAGGTGAGAATCCGGCACACATATGAAGAAAGTAGGTGGCTGAGTGGGCATCGCGTTTGGGTCCCACCCAGGCGTCCCGTGTTCGAATCCTCGACTGGCTATGTCCTCCGTCGCAACACAAGCAACATCTTCCGCTTAGTGTGGTAGTAGAAAGAGATTTTTAAATGTTGTTAGGTTATTCGTAACCCGGGAATATTTCGTCGCTTCAGTTCGTTTTTATCCAACAGACCAAAACGTAAATCGGGAGAAATGGCGCTTTAATTTTTTTTTACGATAAAAGCACATAAATTTTGGAGGACGTAAGACAAAGAGCGTTTTGGAAACCCCTTAAATAATCTTTTATAATTTTTTTGAACGATTATCGTATAAATAAAGGCTTTTTGAGAACAAATGCATACTTAACTAGTAAAGTAAAGTGCCCTTGAGGTGATTTCTCACAAAAACGGCGCTCTACAAATTATCCGATTATTATTATTATTAACTCAAGTTCACAAAAAATGGTCTGTTAGACAAAAACGAACTAGAGCGACAATTTGTCTTTCTTTTTTAAAATATCAAAAAAATTATAGGTAAAATTATACTACCTGCATAATATTTACAAAAAACAAATGGTTTAAATTAAATCTGTGAATTTTCCATGTATGCCTGTAAATTAATATTTTTCACACAACCCATACGCATAAGACCACCCCTTTACCGAATGGAAGCCCATAGATCTCCGATGATACCATCTAACACCTCGAAAGATCAAAATCAACATTGGAATATAAAATTACAGTAAAATTAAAGTCAGTTATTCATTCACTGGTAACCCGACACCGAGTAGTTTTACCTTCACTAAGCATGACAGAAGCGTAGTTCGCGATTAATCTCACATTTGTATGTAGGTACCTAGGTACAGGGTACCAGGTACACGATCACTTATTTTATGTAGCAACACTGAAAACCCAATACCCGGCCCATGGGGCGCACTTAGATCAGCTACAAGAAAAAAAATATATTATTATACCATTTAGATATTGCTTGCTGAGGGTTGGTTTGTACTATGTTTGTCCATTTATGGTTTTTTAAACTGTGAATGCAGTAATATTAATCATATTTTTATCTACTACTACCTGGTACCCGGCATGCGTTACTATAACATTTAATAAATAAATTGTTGCTCCCTGCGCGTCCTTTTCCATTCGTCCCGTTCACCTTCCTCCTCCCCTTCCTCTCCCGCGTCCCCTTCCCCTCTAGCGTTTTTACTCCTCCTCCACCCTCCCTCTCCTCACTCTACTCCCCCCTTCCCCCGTCCCGCGAACCCCCTCCCGAGTTGCTTTCCCCCCTCCTGTATTTGTTTCCCCCTCCCGTGGATTCCCCTCCCTCATCCCGAATTCTTCTCGGATCTCCCAGATTCCCCTCCCCCCTCTTAATTAAGATTAACTTTTATTTTATTTTATTATGTATAACAATTAGCTTGAATTAAAGGAAACAAAAATTTAATTTTTTTAAACTTCAAACTCGTTTTTTCAATACGAGGTTTTGTGGACATAGTACAAACCAACCCTCGGCCAGCGAAGTGTTTATATAGTAGTCCTATTGGAGATTATTTGTGTTCGGGGCAATCAAAAGTATCGGTGAGAACTGGAGAAGGGCAGTAGAGGGCATTTTCTAATATTCTGCTCCATAGGTTGTAGGTTCATTAACAAAATATTTATATTGATAGTACCTATTTCCTACCTACTTGAGCTATAAAAAGTTTGTTTTCATTAATTAAAATGACGCCACAAAGTGAATTTGCGAATATTGAAGAAGATTTTTTCATTTCCCTGCCGGCAATACAATTTTGAAAATTTTAAAAATGGCACACCTTTAGTTTTATCTAACTAAAGTTACATAAACATATTTTATTAGACAAATGTATTATAAAAGTTATCATCCCCTCAATTTTTTGTCGTTTCATGTAAAAATATATTTTGAAAAATTCATAAGTTTTTTTTTTTTCTAAATTGCGTTCGGAAACTTTGGTTACATTTTCATCGTATTTCTCACTACGATAGTACATACAACGATTTCAATGAGACCTATATGTGTTGTTCGAAAAGCGAACAAATAAGCCTGAGAGGTTGCAATACTTTTATAAAAACTTATAAGATTATATTTTTGTTAAACCTTGTAAATTTTTTTATTAGGAAAATCAAAATCTTGCAAAACAACAGATTCCACGAAAGTGAAAAACTCACATTGAATACAGTGAAAATTAAAATAAAATTACCTTTCTCGGTGACTACTGGCAACATGATAATTTTAAATGTGTCTCAAGAATTTATTTCCCTTATTATATCGTTTTAGTCATCATTTAAGAAATAAGAAAACACATATTTGCCTGATCTAGGGAAGTTTTATTGTATTTTAATTAATGAAGATAATATTAGCGAAAGTCAATCGAAAATCAGAAACAGAAAAATCAGAAAAAGATACGGATACATCTGGGACTCGAACCCAGGACCTCTGGCAATCTGACCTCTCAATCTCTCTCTTCATTAATTAAAATATTATAATTTGAGGTTTAACTCTTTAAGGTAAAAAGTTAAAAATAAAAATAAAAAGTTTTATTGTATTATTCCTGCACAGAGAAAAATGTCATTCTAAAATACGATCATTTTATTCGTAAAACGGTTAAAATGGGACTGAAGTTCTTACGAACAAATTAACAGGTTTCAATGTTTATTGTCGGAAAAATGTAGGAATAAATTATTATTATTAATTATTAGAACAAATTTCGTACGTATACATTGTTGGAAAAACGTATTTTTTCGTTGTATCGTCATGTTGTATTTATTATCAGGGCAACTAGATAAAACATTTCTAAACGAATGTTTTATAAATATGCATGGCCGGATAAATTATGAATTATGGTGAGGGCCAAAATGTGTGTAATCATTAATGCTTTGTATTATCGTTAAAATCTTTTTTTATGAAACACTAATTCTAAGTCCGATCCTGGTTGCTCATAATAATACATAAATATCACAATACTAACATCGGGTAGTCGCTGATAATAAATATGAGCGTACATTAGTACATACGATATTCCTCCATTAACATCACAGAAAGATCTCTGGTGGAGGTGGCATCTTATGTTACAAACGTTGCGGGCAAGTCTCACGTTACCTAAACTCCAAATTATCCCGACCAGGACTGGGGAAGCTCCATACTAGCGATGAGTCGTTCTTGCTGGGAAACCATACACTCTAGATCGCCGGCTAAATGTGCTGGTTATTTAGGATATTGCTCGCATTTAGAGAGATTCAAAACTAGCCAAACTTTGCAATTAAAAATACCTCCCCAGTTGTTTCACCAGGTATATCTACGTATTAGCAATTTAGTTAAAACGACGAAATGCGACTTGCTACTTTTTCGGGCTTTAAAATCGCGGAAAATGGTTTATAAGTCCAACTTTTTTAGCATATCTATATAATATTGATAAAGCATAGAGCCTTTCCTGCAGCATCGTGGTTCTTTTTTCATTTTTTATTATTTTCAATTTCTAAAAATATCATTCCGCTGTGCAGTTTGATATCATTAGGCATAAAAATATACCTACACAGGGCTGTGTCCACATTAGGGAACTGATTCAATTTTATCATAGTGAACCATTTTGTACAATTGTGCGTCAGTTTGATTTTTTTGTGCTGTTTCTGGTGCCCCCAAGACGTGATGCCCTAAGCAATTGCTTAATTTGCTTAGGGGCTAATCCGGCACTGGTTGTAGGTAATGGCATTTTAGTTAAAACTTCATATTTTAATTCAACTCTTAAATTTTAAATCTTTAATTTAATCGTTTTGTAACATCATGGTCGATAGTTTGGAATGAAACCACATATTTCCAAATTTTGAGTAACAAAGCCACCATTTTTTTGTGATCCATTTCCTGTTGTTTCTAGTGATTAATGTTAGCATCGATGTGGATTAAAATCTTATATAATAATTCTTCTATCTTTCCACAATGTTCTTTTTTCTGTCATAAATTTCCATCACTATCTCTTCAATTATTACCAATTCAATTTTTTATTAGCTCCGTTCGACCCTAGACGCAAACCCCTTGTTTAGCCAGATGAAGTCAGAAATCAACAACAATAATATATTATATTTATAGTTTGCCGGGATATCAGTATCCGCACGAAGTCCGAGAAAGCAGTCCGAGGCTGGGTTAAAACTTACAGAAATGTATATTCCGTGCCGACGAAGTGAGCCACCTCTTTGTTGTATGCGAAAGCAGGATTCCTGAAATATAATAATTCCCCATCCATTACACGGAGCAAGACGTCATTGTATACAGTTACAAGCCCGGCTCTGGTTTCTCCTGGGCCGAATTCGTCCGGTGATATTTACACTGCGGTGGATGTTGGGACTTTCGGTGAATATTGCCATTATACCCGATGTAGATATCTGATAGTCGGGATGAAACCGAACCCCGCGCGCTTCGGGTCGAGTGTTGTACAACTGTAGTGAGTGTAGTGTACCGAACGTTGTGTATTATACTCTGTACCTACCGTACCCAGCGCCGGATCTGCCATACGTTCAAAAACGTGCAAAAAACCTGGCGCCCACTACGAAGGGGCGCCGTGATAAAATAAATATTGTTTTAAAATTCAATTAAAATATTCCCCGAATCGTTTAAAAATTACTCGTAATACGGAATTATTAGTTCGCGCTAGAAACACTCACTTTCCATATGCGTGAACCTAATGCGCGCGCATCGATGGTTAAAATTTAACGAAATACGGATTTGACTTACGTCAAGGAATTTTTTTCCAAATACAATATATTTCATACGAACGTAAGACCTATTTTTCCTTGTTGCTCTTACGACCATTGTATCGTTCGAAATTCAACAAACATTGTGATTGGTTCATTGATCGCTTCTCGTACGTATCTCCCTTCGTTGATTACAAGTTGCTCTTTGATGATAGTTCGTCACTTTCGCCGCGTTATTGGTTTATTTATGTTGCCATTCGCGCGCGATTTGGCACCATATTAAATAAACTGATCAGAATATTATTATTTCTGAACTAAACTGCCTCCTGTTTTATATTATATTTTGTTATGATGTTCTTATGTTGTCCAGTATCATAGATAGCTACCGCCAGGTCACTTGGAAAAGTTACTCTTGATTCTTGTTGGCGGGATATTAATTTATTTTAAACGTATTGCATAATTTTTTTTTTTTTTTATATGTATATAAATTTTTTATCTGAATTTAAAAAAAATGTTGGGGGGGGGGCGCCATCGGTACTTCCTGCACAGGGCGCCAGATTTCGTAGAACCGGCGCTGACCGTACCCTGCACAGTGCAGTCTCCTGTCAGTCGATTTACCAATCTACCAATGTGCAATCTACAATCTACCAATGTGCAATCTACAATCTACCATTGTGATACAAATGTACCCGGGTTGTCTGGATCTGGATTACAAGTCAAACATCAAAACGCGATATCTAAATTAGCGTCCATCCAGGTTGACAGGTTAACACAAGAAATCGAATTTTTGTAAAAGTATCTAAGGTTTATGGTAAAATCTAAGCCATAAAATGTGAAAAATCGCAAATGCAGCTCTTCCACTCAAAAATAAATGTATTGTTCTATCGATTGCAATGTTTTGATTTCCAATTTATATTCAATAAATATCATATAATGAACATCGTAACATTTCTGGCTACTTCAGATTACAGAGTTTAGTCGCTATAGTGCGAAGGGCCGTTAATTTATTCTGCTAATGGCTCACTTCAGATGACATTTCTTCTAACTTAAGACATCCAACATCCCACCTTTCATATGTTATTCACTCACAAGCAATCAAAATAAATAAGTAAAATTGAAAAATTAAAAAAAAAACATTACAATATATTAACCCCTAAAAAAATTGGCGTATTTTGTCAGAGGCTAAAAATATTCCCGCTTTGCAATAAAATCCAAATAAATGGAACATTTGTTAACGTATTCGAAAACTAAAAACTGTTTTCGAAAGGGGATGAAATAGGCTTTCAAATTTCTACATTAAAAATTACTATGTATTTTTTTAAATATAATTTTTTTTTGCGAAAACTTTAAAAAGTTTTAAAAATGGATCACTTTACTTTTTTTTCTAACTAAAATTACTGATAATGAGAAAAAATAAAACGCATACTTATTTCATTAGATAAATTAATTATAAACCTTACTGTCACCTCACTTTTTTTCGTTTCATGTAAAAAAAATTCTTAAAAAATTCCCAAAGTTCCATAATTTTTTTTCAAATTGCTATCGGAAACTTTGGTTTCAGAAAGGGGTAAATTTTAATTTTTTTGTGGTTTTCTTTTAGATTTGAATATATAGTTTGTTATATTCTCTTTCCAATACCGTTTAGATCACATTTCTGACTGTGATAGTAAGGGAAAAATAACGATTTCTGTGAGACCTATGTGAGCTGGGACAAATATGGTCTCCTGTGATTAAACGGGTTAAACAAAACATATTATAATACCTAAACACACAACATCATCCTTATCAGGTATAAGAGCTCCTCTTCCGATAAAGTATACGAGTACATGACCAAATTCTTTGACAATGTCATTTAAATTATTCAAGTTTGTTACAATTCCAAACCCTGCTCTGGGGTGGCTAGAATGTTGACAATGTCGAAAGCACTTTTACTACCTATCTAGTTCAATATTATTGTGTTGGTATTGGCACTTAAGTTACGAAAACAACCTGACTATGAAATTCTGAAACCAGAACTCTAATAAATTAACCGATTTCTAAAAGCTGTACAAAAAGAGATTACAAATTTCGTTTAGAAGAGCTTTTAGCCACTTAGCGTTGGCTTGGTAAATAATGATTCTCGCGAATTTCATTCGTATCAGCTGTTCAATGCCTTTGTCTCGTGTTACCGGTCTATTTTAATAACATTTCATAATATCAGCAGCACGATACACGCGGATTCCGAAGTTTCCCCGACTTTTGGATTCAATCCAAAGTGAAATAAGCAAGGAGCTTGCGGGAGCATGAGGAATGGGGTATCAAGGAATCATGTTGATATGTTGATGTTTTCGATCATATGGTTTGTACGCAGCTAATCTCCCTCTATTTATTTTGTTGGTCATACCGTCATAATATGTCTTCTAATCAGCATACCATGTCTTCAAAAAAATTCCATTTTTTGTCGTTGTTATCGGTGATGCGTATTTTATGCAATTATTTACATACCTTCACTAATTCCAGATCTAATGGTTTCGATCGCAAGACGTCGTCGCCGCAAATTCTCTATCTTCAAACTTCATATAAATACGTTTCCGTTATAAAGCCCTTGGATTCTTCACGGACAATTAATTGTCATCCATTCTCATTATTTTTCTTTTTTTGTTTTTGATGGCGTCTACGCATCCAATTACCAAAATCTATAGTTATTTTCATGGATTTCATTATTTAGTACACACTACTTCTTTGCAGCTAATTCTGTATCGACGTCTAATTCCCCTTGTTTCTGTTTTAGATCAAAATAGCTTTTACGCAGCTAATTCTCAATGCTCACTTTCTTTTTAGCTTTTATTATAATAGCGCTTGCGATTACCTGTGTATTACAGTTAATACCTATCTTCCCTAAATTCCGTTGATTTCTGCTTAGATCGTATATATGGCGTCTACACAACCAATTACCAAAAATTGTCATTCATCGTGATTAATTTTTGGGTTATTATATAACTGTGTTGCGCTTCCCCCTTCTTTGGCCAACGTTTCGAATAACGTTAGAGTGTTCAAATATTTTGTCCAGTGTTGAAGTTTTGGCTAAAAAAGGGAGAATAGTAGCATAGTAACTTAAAAATTAATCACGAAAATACTTTTGGCCGTGAAAATCACAAATCATGTAACAGTTTCATTCAATTCAATATATGTCTACCGTACCTACGGCCGGCGTAGTCCAGCGGTAGGGCGTTGGAGTGCCAATCCCGAAGGTCGCGGGTTCGAACCCGGCGTGCGCAAATAAATTTTATTTAATTGATTTGTGTTATTTCACAATTAATTATTTAAAATAATATATAGTATATTTGCGGCACGTTCCAGAGTGGAAGATACTCTTAGTATCGCCCTGGTGTAAGACCACCATTCAGAATCGAAACGTTGTTTGAAATGGCTTTAGCCGTGTTTAGTAACTAGATCTGAATAGCCAGGTACTTCCCACCTTCCTCTTCCTCGTCTCCTTCCCTTTCCCACTTACCTTCAGCCTCATAACATACCCCAATTGGGGATGCCATAGTCTCATTGGCTCCAGACGGGAGCAGTTGGGACTCTTGTGTGGTATTCAGTATATTTTTATTTTTTTTGAAATCTGTTTAAGATCATGCGTTTTCCACGTAGCCAATTACGTGTCTTCGAACAATCGTTGGTTAATTACGCTAATTCGTTATTTTTATCTATAAATTTGTTTCACTTCTCTTTGCATAATGCACTGCTATATTGTCATATCAATCACCGAATATATAAAGCGAGATCAAAGATCCGAGACACAAGAAGAAAGCAAAGGAAATTCAAATAGAAATGCGTTGCTATTTTGGAAGAAATAATAAGTTTAGTGGTTTGTGGAAGTGTAAAAGCTGTAAACGGGATGATATAAGATGCCCACCCTAGAATACAGGAGACCAACAGGAAGATCACACGAAAATATGACTTTACCATAACCGATTTTTAAAAAAACTTTACGATCGAATAAAAGCAAACAAATGATTTTCGCTTGCAGATCAAAGTTTTTATCTGCAAGGAACCATTTTCTCAACCGTAATTAGCTTAATAATTGATTTTTTTCATGTTTACTATCCTTTAATGCTTACCATATTTCACTTTATACAACACCAAATTTGTTTCACTTTTAAGGATCTTAAGGCCGGTCTCTTGCGACCAATTTCACAAACAATTCCTCAAACATTACCATAAACATGGGGCAGGGCCACAACGTTTGTTGTTTTCCATGGGGCACGGAAAGTAAAAACATTGTGGCCCCGACTTAACTATCCACAAAGTGTGTAAACATTTTCGTCGGAGGAGACGCCGCTATACGACCGCAAAACAGGCGCGTCGCGTCGTATCGATGGTCAGTATATAGAATTTAACCTTAATCTGGTAAGATTAAATGAATAAAAAATCCATGTAAATTCATATAACCCACGACCCTTACGTAATTAAAAAAAAGATGTACTCGTAAATACAGTTTTTCTGTGCACGGGAATATTGACTCAAAATCAAACACCTGATCAGGTAACAAAGTCCTTCTTCGGCTGATTTTTTCCTATATTCCAATTCCTTAGTCTGGTTTAGTTACACGTTACACTTTACAAATTCCACGTTCTATTTGAAGAGGATTTTTTTTATTTCCATTCGGAATTCCCGGTAAGATCTATCCTCATCTCTACGTACACACTGTTCGATCTACCACAAGCTCCAGCGAATCATGTTAAATACTTTAGAGCTGATGGTTTTACAATTAACAAAACAAAAAATCCATCAATAGAAGATACAGTGAAACTATGCTGAGCACGTTGCAAGACCTATGGATGAACTTCGGAATTTTACATTATAATTGTATTGCGTCCTTGCTAAGGATACAGAAGCACAGGTTAGAAGACACATATGAGAAGGACTTACGAAAAGAACTACTGGCTCGAATGGTTGAAAACCTCCTAGAATCGCAAAAACTATAGAAATTCGAGGGAGATGGAAGGCTGAATGTCAGGGGCCATGAAGAAGTTTCAATTAGTAAAAGATACCTGCAAAGGTTTGAAGCTCTGCAAAATATCGACATCGTTTTACAATGATCTTTTACGCCGATTTGGAAATTAAGATCATAATATCTTATTTATTAAACATATTGTATTATCCCTTTGTTTTCACTTGCTTTCAAATATAGTTGACCAGTAATGGAAACGGGCCGATAGGCGATTGGATTTTGTAATTCAATACTTCTGGGGCTCCAAATCGGATAATATTATTTTCCGATAATGGAAGGTCCATATTGAATATTCCTATGTTTCGGCTGGTATATTGTTTTGATAGAAATATACACCGTCTCCCATTAATTTGGAATTTAATACGGCTAAATGATATGGAATTTCTAGGTGGAAAGCCAGGACTGGTGTTTAAACATAAAGCTTAAGGATTCGGCTGCTCATTGTTCGCTTCAATTTCCTTTGTTGTTTTATCATCATTTATCAGATCGGGGACGTAATTTAATTTAAAATATTTATTATAAAACAAAATTCCTCAATTGAAAGAACATTACTTCTGCAGGAATTTGAACATACTTGCACCTACGCAGTTTAGCAAATATGGTGCAAATAAATTAATTTTGACTACATGTATTCGTTTTATATCCTTTTCATTTCTATTAGAGGGGTCGGTTTTAATGGCTCTCACCAAAATGCGTTGCGAGAGATTTATAAATCCTACTGTATTTTGTATAAAAGTGATAACAATAAGTTTGCTTACTACATCATATCTTAGATACCGACTGTATATTGGTAACCATTTCAAGCCACATTTTCGCAAATGTTACTTTTCGGTGGTTTCAAATCGAAAATAGTCTTCAAAGTACAACATTGTAAAGTATTTTTTACTGATGGAGGAATTTTTAATAGTAAAAAATAACATTGAAGAAGAAGATAACACTAATAATCTAAATTAAAATATGAAGAAGACACCGAAAAATAAAAGATAGCGGTCGCAACTGGGACAAATACGTTATTTGAACACTTGTTTCCAACGAAAAAGGTAGCTGCCGAAAATATGAAAAAAAATTATCGAAGATAATATTGTTAATTCTGTAATTTGAAATATGAGTTTGACAATTATGACGGTTTTATAATAGGTGGCAATGGCCGAATTGGTAAAGGCGCCCGTCCCGGTAAGACGAGAGGTTCTGGGTTCGTGTCCCAGTTGCGACCGCTATCTTTTATTTTCTGTATCTTGTTCATTTTCATATTTTAATTTTGGTTATTAGTGTTATCTTCTTCTTCAATGATATATTACATTGATGGGAAGATCCTTCAAAGGTTAGAGTTTTTCTTATAAAAATAGAATAAAAAATAAATGTATTCGTACCATCTCAAATCTCTCCAAATTATAAATAAAATTGCAATATTTTATACGAAAGTTTTGAAAAGTGAAAAAATTACCTCCATTATAAACTTCCCCTTACTTAAAATCGTGGCTTAAATTTAACACGGCACGATAAGTCGGAATAGTGAAAATTTCGACTTATTTTATTACCACACGGAGAAAAATGTTATTCGAAAAAACGATCATTTTAATAGTAAAAACGGTTAAAAACGGGACTGAAGTTCTTACGAACAAATTAACAGGGTTTCCATGTTTATTGCCGGGAACATGTAAGCATAATTTGTTCGTATACGTAATTTCGTACGTATACCAATAAATTATTCTTTCATTTTCCCGCCAATAAACATTGAAACACTGTTAATTTGTTCGCCAGAACTTCAGTACCGTTTTTACGAATAAAATTATCGTTTTTTCGAAACCCATTTTTCTCCGTGCAAGGCGTGTGTAGTACCTACATGGTTCAGCGCCCTTGAGGTGATTTCTTACAAAAACGGCGCTCTACAAATTATCCAATTATTATTATTAATATTATTAAAACTGCCTTAAACTAGGCTTAATGTCGGCTGAATATGATAAGCTATATTTTCCTAGTGACAGGTTTTTTGCGCAGCAGGAACCGAATTCGCTTTATTACGTCGGCAGGAACGTGAAATATTATTACGCGGCGTGAAAGTGTTTTCCTGGTGTATTCAGTAGGCAAACCAACAGCGCGTCAGTTTCACAAAATGGAGACTATCTGCAGGAAGAGGAAAATTTTCGCAATTTTAGTTAATGAAATTATGGATGATCATCAACTCCGGATCTTTCAAATCGTAGGTATCGCATGATTCTGTACAAACTCAATTAAACGTTCGTCCTCGTCGGCAGAAAACCTCACTGTCGGCAATTTGGCGGTACTCTGTGACATTTTGAAACCCTCGGGACACTAAAAACGCACTAGCATTCAAGAAATAATGGCGAAGAGGGGCAAAAAACGCTGAGTACAACGCAACAGACTCCTCCAAAAGGAATCGGGTCTATCGCGTCGGCGCAATACGTTCCACACCGACGTGATGCGTTGTCTAGGAAAACACGTCCATTCAGTTTCTTGTAAGAAAGGTTAAAAACGGGACTGAAGTTTTTACGAACAAATTAACAGTGTTTTAATGTTGGCGGGAAAATGTAAGAATAATTTGTTGGTATACGTACGAAATTACGTATACCGACAAATTATTCTTACATGTTCCCGCCAATAAACATTGAAAAACCGGTTAATTTGTTCGTAAGAACTTCAGCCCCGTTTTATCCGTTTTTACGAATAAAATGATCGTATTTTATTAGAATAACATTTTTCTCCGTGTAGCTTATCCATAAATATTCGTTTTTCTTTTCCTGTAAAGTTTTCATTTTGTTGCTTGAAGGTATTTTTTTTACCTATTTATAGTCGATATTGTTCGTTTTGTTGGCATAAACCAATTCAACCATTTATTTCACTTGTTCATACCTTGTCTTCCTTGGGCATCCTCCTTTGTCAAGAGTTCTGATGAGAAATATTGATTATTCTACGTACTAAAATTTTTAACTAATAACTCAATATCCACTTTATTTCATTCAAAATGTGTTTTAATATACCTATACATTCATTCAAGTAAGCAATAAAAATGCTCAAACGCGTGATGATTAATTTTTTAATATCGTGTACTTCTTGTAAGTATTTTTTGATGATAAGTATTTAAGATTTTTTAATAAGCAAAATAAGTGTGTAAAAAAAAAAACTGAAGTATTTTAGTTTGTAAGACGGTAGATAAATAGACAAACTGGGGTATTTTCGTTACAAAACACATACTTCGATTTTTTTTTAATGATTTATTTGAACTAAAATTAAAATTCTGAAAAGTGAAAAATTCTGATTGTAGAGAACATGGAATTTTGAAAACACATTCCTTTTATTTAGGCAATCTGCAAAAAAATATCACCTCACTTTCCAAGAGATAATAACAAAAATAATAACAAAAAATGATATTTTGGATTAATTGTTTCGCAATATAAACGTTGATTTCTTAGGTATTTACCAAAACACGCATAAAGCATTTATGTCATAAAAAACATCACTTTAATGGATTTTATGTTAAGTTAATGCAGGAACAGTCAATTAAAGAATAATATAAGAAATAACCTTAGAAATGAATTTTCCATACACAAACATTACGTATTACTGCCAAAATGCGATGTTGCCAGCTCTTTCGCTGAGATTTAAAGACATTTTTTTTTATTAATAAGTGTTCGAAACAAAAATTGTAGTATTTATTCAATGCGTAACTAAAACACTGTTCAACGTTTGGGAAATGTTCTATAAGTAGTAAGGGTGATATGTATATGTATATGAAGGTTGTCCGTTAAACTAAAACTGAGTTATTATTTAGTAATGGCTACCTTAACCACAAGAAGGTGGCAGCAATCCCCCTGTGCTCGAATCAGACACAAGCTTTGAATGTAGTCCTGTAATTATGATTTAAAGTTGCCCCAAGACCTTTGAATTTTGAGGCCAGTGAGTCGGGTTACCGATGTGCCTCGCACTCCGTATAGTCCCGTACACCGTAACTACAGCCACGTACAAGTACAAGCGCGTATAGCCCATAGCCGCGGTATCGCCTAACATGAGACCCCTGTCTTGTGAAAGTGGAAACCAAATTCCTCCCCACCTCCCATCGACAGGGTTGATTCAAATAATTATTTATTTATTGTCCCGGCATAACAGAGATCCTGGGTTCACATCCCAGTTGCGACCGTTATCTTTTAAATTTCTGTGTTTTGTTCTGTTTCATGTTTCGTTTAGATTTATTAGTATTTTCTCATTCTTTAATAATTCATTATTTTAATGAAACAAATAACTTTGTATACACCACTATACAATCACAATTATCGACATGTTTCGAATCCGGTGGTTTCTTCGTCAGGATAATAAGAACATTTTTTTTACATGAACTTCACACAGGAGGCCCTGAGGAAAATAATTTCCCTCAGGGCCTATGTCAGATGAAGATGCTGTATGGAGGGTCTATTTGAGGAGAGGAAGGAGTGAACGTGGGTCTTGAAGAGACCCATGTTGTAAGAAGTAGGAAACACAGAGGCCGGCAAATCGTTCCACAGTAGAAGCGACCCGTACTCATGTGATAAATGTCAACCGTGTACATATGTTGGGCGCGCGTTTGGCGTGTTTCCCGACTATGCACCTGTGTCGAGGGGATCAATGACTAGTTCCTCGGAGCATCTTCCATTAAAATTTTTAATGGAATATAACTTTATGTTAAATAACATGTTAATGTTAAATAACATGGAGATGTTAAATAACATGGTGATGTTAAGTAACATGGTGATGTTAAGTAACACGCGAATGTTAAATAACATGTTCTTAACAACACTAATACTTCGTATCCTGACGAAGAAACCATCGGTTTCGAAACATGTCGGTAATTGTGATTATATAGTTGTGTATACTAAGTTATTTGTTTCATTTAATTAAAAACGACGCCACAAAGTGATTTTGCAAAGATTGATGAAGATTAATTGTTTATTTATTTATTATGTATTAGAAACATTAATAATAGGTAGATATTGATAAAACAAAATAAAAGTAAAGTCACCAATCCATTTACAAAATATACTCATCATGGGTTGAATTCGATAGTTGTGTAAAATTTGAAACAAGTTCATTAGTAAGGGAGTTAGTTAGGTGCCAACTAGCAAAAATTAAGTCTTTGGGAACTAAAATAATAAGGGTTAGGTTAGTAAGGTAACCTAATGTACTATAAATATGTACATTTGAAAAATGTATATTCGTTGTTTTTATATATGATATTGGTGCATCGGATTTTGAGTGGAAGTATCGCCCTGGTGAAAGTCCACCGTTCAGAATGAAAGATCGCTTGAAATGGCTCTAGCCGTGTTTTGTTACCAGATCTGAACAGCCAGGGACTTCCTCACCTTCCTCGCTGGCTCCAAACGGTTTGGGCGCAGTTGAGACTTGTGCGGTTCACTTAATCAATCCTAATCACTTAAAAAATTTAAACCCCTTATCATTGTACCGAAAAAAATCTGATTAGATACCTAATGATATTTTAAGAAAGTTGGTATACTTAGCAATGTTTTAGTACTGAAAATTGAAGTTGAAAATTATTTGTTTTTCTTATACCTCACTAGGTATATACCTCTTCTGTAGTCTACATGCATAATCTTTAAATGTGTATTGTTGTATGTATATTATTCTATTGTCATATGAACTTAAACCTCTAATATAAAATAAACAAAAATAGATCTTTTCAGTTGAGTTGTGTTTATTATTCGTGTATATGTTAAGTCTGCGTCAGACGACGCTGTATGCATCAAGGGTTTTATGGGCGTGGCCTATACAGATTATATGTTGTAGTGGGTTACCGGACAACTAAGAAACATGCAACTTAAGCCTCCTTTGAAAAGTTATTAAAAGTTATATAAAATAAAAATAGGTTAGGTACGTTAGGTCAGGTAATGAACTATTTTACAATTATTTTCTTTTTACTTTTACTGACTTTTTAAAAGGCTGTTGAAGTTGCATGATGAGTTGTCGTGGATAATGATCATCATTTTCAAATATCACGATGATCTTCTAGAGAGTGATATTTGAAAATTGTGCTGTACCGAATGATTATGGTGCTGCTGTTGTCACATATTAGCTATCAAGGTGATCCCTTAAAAATGATATTCCGTTCTTTCCCATTTCCCCTCTATATACAGGTTGTAACAGGACGTACCCGAGAGATTTTACCCAGCGATTCCTGAGTATATTTGGAGTAATAAATGTATTTGTCATTTTGTTGATATTTGTCATTTGATTTTCGTCTAATATTTTTTTCGATCACACGTCGCTACTGATCCCATAGCTATCGGAAATACCGCGTCACGATGGGCTTGAGAGAAAAATGCGCGGTTTCGTGCATGCGGCATGCCGCTAGAATGAGACACAACGCTTATCAAGGCGCGCTACAATATGTTCGCGCTTCTCTAGAAACCAACTCAGTTGCGACGCGTGGTGGAAAAATATTTTTAATATTTTTATTAGAAAACAATGTTATCGGGCAGCAAAATGAGAAATACATTTATTAATATGCTCAGGAATCGCTGGGTAAAATCTCTCGGGTTCGTCCTGTTACACCCTGTACAGTTCCGATTGTTTTTGTTTGTCTTAAGTTGGTGGTTTATTTTTATCACAACACAGATAAAACTTTATAAAGTAAGATTCAATTGTTATTCCCTGTAACTTTTTCATTGATTTAAAAACATAAAATTTGTGAAAAAAAAATTGATTTACGAAAATGTATATTGTGTAAACCCTGGTTGGTGCAAGATCTTTCTGTTGGGAGAATGATAGGACACCGCTGTATCGGGTTACCGCGATCGGGTTACTCTCAAGGGTAGACAGAGGGTGGCAGAACAAACAGCGATTTTTATTTACATATTTTATTAATGAATAGTTGTTGTACCCGGTGTTACTCGGGATGAAACTATGTTAAAACGTAAAAGGTTTTTTTCCTGTATAAATCTCTATTTGTATTTTAAGTTTTTCATTTTTTAGGGGAAGTGTCAATCAATAAAGAAAATGATGACAGTCTGGTGGTAAAGTGGTTAAAAAAGACTTTATTCTCACAATGTGAAAAAATTAAACAAACAATTTGGAGTCACGAATCAACTATGGGGGTATACTAGATAAATCAAATAAGCGTTTCACACTGTACTTACAAGTTTATTGAAACAATTTACATCGGAACCATAATTTAATATGTATAAATAATACAAATACGAAAGTGGTAGCGAATAAGAAACGATTTGTGAAGCTGTTGAAACTTCGGCAGTTTAGAACAGAATAGTTCCGTTACAACAGTGACGGTGACCTGTGCAAACGTTGAGTGATCGCTATTAGCGTGTGAGGAGCCAATAGGAATCGCCGATCGTTCGCTTTGCCACACAATATTTCAGAGCTCCAAAATGATGAAAATTGCTGACCTAAAATTTCAGTTCCCTTCACTCCTTTATTTTCCTCGGCGCCTGTGTGGATTTAATGTGTATAGCGACAGGTGGTGCGACTAGTTTCAATACTATTATTATCACTGGCAAATATCGCGAATCCGATACAGACTCATTAGCATTTTATGAAATTTATTTAATCCATAATAAATAATGACGTGAAGTCGGAATGTAAACGAGGAGTTATTAAATAATATATTTTTAATAAGTCCTTTTTTATTTACACATATTTATAAAATACATTATAATACTCGTACATTCAAACATTTACATATATTTATATGATATATTAAATCACCATAATAGGCGGCTGCCTGTTTTATTGTGACCAATTTTGAGTCGGTAGTTATCTATTTTTTAAAGGATGCAAAAATACGGTCACATGGTTTGCCTGAAAAATGAAACCCAGATTTCATGTAAGGGCAATTCTATCAATGTTGATGTCTATGGATAAATCCCAGTGCCTAAGTGAATGTTGTACTGGTGACTTTTTATAAAATTAAATTCTTTGTTTTTTATAATATCTAATAATAATAGGTAATACCATTTTTATTAATAACATTAAGTAGATGTCATTATACGGTACTTAACCGTCAAAACCGTGTTAAAAATAGCAACTGAAAGGTATACGGCGCTCCGCTGACGAGGCAACTGAAAAACCAACTAAAACCGGCTGTTTTCTCTGTCTTGATTGGTCAAAAAGCTCGTTTAACCATAGACGAAGAACAATCAGCTGACAGCTGGCAACTAGCAACGGCCGGCCAGGGCAATCAGCAGTGCAAGTCGCAAGTCTCCGCTTGCGTTACCATTGACAACGGGAGTTTGTGTGATTGTGTAGTGTGCGGGCCATCACATTGTAATACAGAGACAGTTGGCAGTTGAGAGTTTTCAGTTGCCTCAGTGGGTGGAGGCGCTACAATTCCCATGGAAGATTTTTCAAATATCGTAAAGGCTAAGATTGGCGGTAAATTAGCTCATTCAATCTGAAAGTACGTACTTCACAAAATGGCTTTCCGATAATATTCTCCTAAGGAACATTATGGTTGAGATACATAATTGCATGATATAACAATAAAGTCAACGTTTCAATCTTAATATCGCAGTAATTTATGTAATTCGATAACAGCCAATCTCTGAGCCAGGTAAGTAGGTACGTCTATGGTCGTTGCAGTTTACCGAAGCTCGTCATTGGTGGAATAACGTTTTATCGAAGGAAATCTATGGACGGAACCGAGCGGAACATTGTGACAGATACATTAGTTAGTAATGTGAGCAGGTATTCCAAATTGACAAGCGGCATATTATGCAATAATGTCAACCAGTGCTGTCTCGATGAATCACCTACTTCTAAATTGTAAATTGTCAATAATCACCGTGTTATTTTGTATTATTTTTTGTAATCATTTTTATGTCAATCAACTAAAAATTATCTATTTACACGAAACATTATTTATGGGTAGGTACTAGGAAATTATGTCTATTTACATATTGAATAATTTTATAATTCATTGAAAAAGAAGATAATACCAAAGAATATAGATATCAAAAAAGAACAAGACACAGAAAAACAAAAGATAGCGGTCGCAACTGGGACTCGAGCCCATTCCAATTAGGCCACTGCCACTACTTATTTAAACGTCTTATTTGTCAATCTCATATTTCAAATTACAGAATTATCAATATTATCTTCGACTATATTTTTTTTCTAATTTATTGGCAGCTACCTTTTTCATTGGAAACAAGTGTACAATGAACGGGTTTGTAACTAAGATAGTGTCTCGGATAAATATCTCTGATTTTATTTACATGGAACACCTATTGATCTTTTTGTAAAAGTCTAAAAGAATATTCAATTATTTTTAGAAAAAATTGAATTTTATATTTGTTTTAACATGTGTATCGCCGCCCCGGGAACCATGTATTGGATAACCAACACCCCTGCCATAGGCCACCCCAAGTGGTTCGCTACGTTTGGTGATTCTATCGACCCATCGCCTTGCACCGCAGTGGAAGGGATGGATGACGTCCGCCACTACTATACATATTAACCCCTAAGACTCCTACACACCCCACATACCTTTTCCTTCCCATAACTTCCTCTCCTTGCTTTCCCTAAAAATATTCTTCACACAGCATCCCTGAAGATAACTTAGGCCCTGAGTGTGAAGCTAATGTTTAAAAAAAAATTGTAAATCTGAGAACAGAACCTCAATTTTCAAAACCAATCAAAATCAAAATCAATCAAAACCAAAATTTCCTGTGAAATCATGAAGTTACTTAGTTATAAATTATAAACGATAGTTTGAATGAAACTTTTTTTATTAAATTTAAAATAAGGAATTACACAATTTGTCCAAAGAAACGTCACTATCTCAATGACAATTTTTTTCAGCATTTATTCAGGCGGGTGGGTACCATAATATTTTTTTTGATGCGAATAAGAAAGTACAAACAAATATGACGATTTCACATTTTAAAATATGTTTACAGAACCATTAAAACGGCCACCATCTTGAACCGGAAACGGAATGTACAACAAAAAATTACAGACATACGAAATTCAAAACGGTCTAGTTAAAACAGCAGTTCGCTGTGCTCAATCAATTATAAAGACCAACCTAATGTTCATGTAACCTATTTTACATTCTAATCGTATTGAAATAAAATAGCATTTCAAATTGAATTACCTGCTGCTGAAAACATAAATTTAGGCCAACATGCAACATTGAATATACCCTGTTTTGGAAATTGATGTAAAAGGTATTTATTAAAACGCCAAAACGTTGCAATTTCACATTCATTTCTGAAAACGGTTTATTAAATGCATTACATGTAGTTTATCATTTTGCTTTATTGCAATATCTTCCCTAAACGCATCTAATGGGGAATTCAAGAAATTGCAGTAATTCGCTAGATTGCTAAGTATGATTGGGTAATGTAGTATTCATGTGATTTAAGCGTGTAAGAGGTCATGAACCTACAACGAACTGTAAAGGAATTCACAAAATCGATTAGTTTTCTCAGAAATCGCTATTATTTGAGTTAAAAAATAATGCAAATATCTGCATTTTTTATAGAAGTGAATGTCCTGGATAATCTGCATACCATCCGATATTATAAAGACAAAAAATCTGACACAAAAGAATATAAGTAGGTACTATCAAAAGTTATATTTTGTTCATGTTGTGTAAAAGTTAAATTTAGATCGTTTTAACACAGCAATTTGGGAGGCGGGTATGGTTACCGCCACCCCGGGAAGCATTTATTGGACGACCAACACCTCTGCCATAGGTCACCCCAAGTGGTTCGCTACGTTTGGTGACTTAGCAGGGGTGCCCGGGTTCATGGGGTTAGGTTTGTCCGGGACTTGTGCGGATGCGTCTGCTGACCATCTGCGTGGCAGGCCGGATCGGGAGAGACTGGTTGAGGGAGACCTTTTGATCTCTCCAGTCGGACCCTCTCGACCCATCGCCTTGCACCGCAGTGGGAGGGATGGCTTCACACGTCCATCACTCCTGGACATATTTATCCCTAGATTCCTAGCCACCCCTCAAACCTTTTTCCTTCCCAGGACTTCCTCTCCTTCCTTTCCCTTAAAAAACCCTCCACGCAGCATCTTCAAAGATGAAATAGGCCCTCAGGGAATTTTTCCATCAATTTTTTACACGTCTATCACTCCTGGACATATTTATCCCCAGATTCCTACCCACCCCTCAAACCTTTTTCCTTCCCAGGACTTCCTCTCCTTCCTTTCCCTTAAAAAACCCTCCACGCAGCATCTTCAAAGATGAAATAGGCCCTGAGGGAATTTTTCCATCAGGGCCTCGAGTGTGGAGCTAATGTAAAAAAAAACACATCTTTGTACACTTTGTAGCATTTTTTGAAATAGGTATTTTATCTAAAAAGAGTGTTTTGTTGTTGTACCACTTAATTTAATAATAGGATGTAAATGGAAGACACACGTTAATATGTATCGTTTGTACGAACATCATCAAATCATTTTAAATTGGAACCGATCGTGGGAAGAATAAAAAAGTAGGTATCCTTAAGATGATACCCGGTGGTGCAGAAATAGATTTTAATAAAATATTGCTGTCACTGTTGCTCTTACTCCACCGGATATTGAGCGAAAGGGACAATGCACTGACACCTAACTAAAATGGAGGTTTTGTATTCCTTACTTTTCTCCTCCAAAAGTGGACTGATTTTCAATTTTTTTTTACTGACTACATAAGAAAAAACTATTCTATGTCTGTACGTTTTGCTTTTTTAAAAAAAACATTGTCTGGTTTGTATACTGAACATCTTTTGACGGCGTTTAAACCAGTCAATTTTATTGATTTTTGGAAGGTCAAAACTTCTATAAAAAGTAACTTATCAAAAAAAAAACAAAAAGTACCGACACGCTAGTAGTTGATATCTATTTTATGCAAAAACAATATTTTCTCTAGGGTTAAAATCCAGAGAGATATATAGGGAATACGTTTGTATGGAAAAATCACCGCCGGGTATCCTCTTAACCAGAAAATTCATTTATTTTAATAAATTACAGCCTTACTAATAAAAAAACCTTTCGAACCGTTAAATGGTGTTTTAGTTGCACATTGAATAAAGACTGTAGAATTACTGGTTTGAACTCTTACTAATAAAAAAACTGTCTTTAACTGGCTGTTAAAGAACTGAAACATCGCATTTTGACTTTGACACGGTAATTCGTGAAATTTCAGTCTTGAAAAAGTTAGGTTATTTTTGACACATTAATGTATAATTGATGTTATCGCATGAATTTAGCAAGAATTCCATGAAAATGGTGTATTTAATAACATAAATGCCTTATGTATTTGTAGATAAATATAAATCCTAGAAAATTAACATTATAGATATGTATTGCGTAAACGAAGAATTTTAAATTTTTAAATATTTCGTGACTTTACTAACATTGTTCATTCAAAAAGTAAAAATCTGATAGTCTCTAATTTATTTGTGAACAAAAAAATAAAATTGTAAAGAAAATTGACCATTTTTGATTTTTGAAAGGATAATGAGGATAAAATTTTATAAATACATTTTATAGCTTAACAAATCGTACGATTATAATATTCCGTGATTTTCCACGGGTCTGGGCTATAGACAATAATCAAACATATGTTGTACTATTATCTACAAATATTCCCCCGTGAAATTATTCGATGAATTCTAATTTGATTTGAATATAATGTCATTGTTGAAATTGATTCCGTGAAGAATAATTTAGAAAAACTGTAAAGTAGGTACATATCTAATACCTACCTACAATATAATATATTTTTACAGAAAATTATTTTCACAGTCGGAATTACAATATCGCGTAATTTTTCACGGGTTTGTGCTGGTTTCTAATAAAATGAATATTACACGTGATCGAATACAAAATTATGAACATGTCGATGGTGCGAAAATAAATTAGGTACCTACCTACCTATTCATTTTTTTTTCGTGGTTTTTTACCCCAAAGCCAATGTCAAGTGAACGAGTTTGAAAGTAGTAATGTTTGTAAGTATAATGTTGGGTAAATATATACAAATTTGGCAAAAATATCAAGAGCCTACCTATAAATGACACGAAGGGAGAAACAATTTATTTAATTAATTGGCATTGCAACGCACGCCGGGTATCACCTAGTAATCTTACTAATATTATAAACGCGAAAGTTTGTATGGATATATGTATGTTTGTTACTCTTTCACGTAAAAACTACTGAATGGATTTTAATGAAACGTTGTAATAATATAGCTCATACATCAGAATAACATATGGGCTATCATTTATAAAGCTAGCTATTTTCCATATATTACAAATAATAATTTTATTGTTTAATAGAAAATGTCAAAATTCGAGAAAGACATTTTGAAAAACAATGATTGTTAAATCAAAATTCTGTTTTAGAAAATATTTAAATTAGTGTTTTTAATTTAAGAACTCGTCTAATAATTTGAATCGAATCAAGAATTATAGATATTTTAAATAAATAGGTTAAGAATTTTGGTATAAACATAGATGTGACATAGGAAAATAAAATAGGCTACTCGAAGTACCTATTATTCTTGCGCAGACGAAGTCGCGGGAAGAAGCTATGTAATACTTTATTGATGAGCTTTCACCTAGTAATAAGATGGTTTTATTTGTCCGGACAGTCAGAGGAAAATCAAACATTATACAGCAAGCACCAAGTATCCAAAAGACCTGAAAAAAGTAATGAATGTAATTAAGCCCGCAGGAGGGGCCAGACATTTACCGCCCGTGTCTGCTGATAGCGTGTTATGATTTTAATTATTCATTTTTACTCATAATAAGGAAACCCCTTTCAAATGGTTTTGTACTACACATTTGACCTACCCACTTTTAACACCTAGCAGACCAGGATTTCAAAAAGAGGGGTGTAAATTAAAATTGTATTTCCATAGTATTTTATTTAGTTCTCATTTCTGAACGGCTCCGTGATTTTTGTAAAAAAAACTTAATTTTAGATTGGCCAAAATACGTAACCAAATAATAATAATTATTATTGGATATTTAGTGCCGTTTTTGTGAGAAATCACCTCAAGGGCGCTGCATACTAAATATCTATTAGGTTTGTTAGCTATTTTATTTATTTGTGTTTTAAATCATTAAATATAGGCAATGAATTAATTAAAGAATTCGTGTTTTCGTGACTAAGGCAATATCGTTTATTTTTTTGTGAATTTAGCGTTCATTCATCAAAAATGATCGACATTCGACTTTAAGAAGTGGGAAAAGTATATGAGGCTAGTTTTTCGAAATAATAAATATAAACAGTGACCTTCCTTTTGTTTTGAAGGTCAAAATGACAATCTTGGAATAAAATTGTAGGTTTGTATAGAAAACAAAATCACAGACACTGCGTAAAAAGCCAGGGTAAGGCCGGGGACTTCATCTAGTATAGAATAAAATTAGTCGTCAGGTAAAATAATATGGTGACCGGAAAACTCGAATCGTGCAACTTTAACACCTCATTTGAAAAGTCATTTCGTTACACATAGAACTAAATAACACTATCTATGTCAGGGGTCACCAAATGGCGGACCGCGGTCGAAATCCGGACCGCCGACCTATGTTATGCGGAACTTGTGTTAACAACACAAAATATTTTACACATGTAACTTGAGTCGGATTTAGAAAACAGATTTTAAGAAAATTGAGAATGTCGTCGACTTCCTCAGTAACATTTACTCTCTGCATCCTGGTGATGAATGGAGCAATGAAACTGAAAATATTTTCGGGAGTAATAAAACTGGTCTCCAGTTGGAAATTATCGTTTTCCAAGAAAGTACAATTTTAAAACACCAAAAACAGGAAGTTTCTTGTCAAGAGTTTTTGATAAAATTTGTTTGTGCCAATAAATATACAGAATTTAAAAAATTAGCCTTGAAACTTCTCACTTTGTTTGGGTCAACATATACTTGTGAAGCAGCATTTTCCAAGATGAACTTCAGAAAAAATTGGCAGACTTACCGATGAACATCTCCGAGATTTAATGACATTATCCTGCATAAACTTTAGTCTAAACTTCGGACGGTCCAAGGCAAAAAATGTAATTTTTCTAATTAATATTGTAAAAACCCCTCGGTACTTCTCTTTATTCATAACTTTTTTTTTATTAATTAGGGCGTTTCTCACCATCCTCCCAATAGCTTATCTACACTAATAACGAATATTTTCGATTTACGATTAACGGTTTATTTATTTATTAGGTTGGAGTTTATAATTTGGTACTCGAACCTATGAATAATGGCTATATATTGGATAAGTTGGCCGAGTTTTCTAACCACTACGAGTATTTTATTTTTATTTTTAATAATATTCGTTATTAGGGTAGATAAGCTACTGGTAGGATGGTGAGAAACCCCCTTAATAAAATAATGTTCCGGAACCCATTCGTTTTATTTGTTCATTAATATTGTATCATATATATATACAATTTGGGAGGCGGGAATGGGTACCGCCGCCCCGGGAACCATTTATTGGATAACCAACACCTCTGCCATAGGTCACCCCAAGTGGTTCGCTATGTTTGGTGACTTAGCAGGGGTGCCCGGGTTCATGGGGTAAGGTTTATCTAGGTCTTGGCGGCGGATGATCTAGACACATTGAACCCCAGATTCCTACCCAACCCTCACACCTTTTTCCTTCCCAGAACTTCCTCTCCTTCCTTTCCTTAATACCCTCCACACAGCATCCCCAAAGATGACATAGGCCCTGAGGGAAATTATTTTCTTCAGGGCCTCCTGTGTGGACCTAATGTAAAAAAAAAAAAAAACTACACATATTTAAATAGTACAGTTTATTATTTCAATTGGGAAGCCGGGGGGGGGGGGTAAGGCTTTTTCCCTTCCGGACCGCGACGGTCATGTTATTTTAAAAAACGCACCCCTAATGAAAGTAATTGGTGACCCCTGATCTATGTGCTTATCTAGATTTTGAAAAGTAATTTTTTATTTGAATAATTATTGTAATAATTCTCACATAATAAATCAGTTCTTAGGGTTGAACAGTTTATGCCTTGGAAAACTCACGGATTTTCAAATTGCATTATATAATCGGTTTTGCTAATTTATGCTTAATTTCCGTACGCTATTTGTTTTCGATTAGAATAGTGTTTGTGAAAATGCGAACCCCTCCAGAAGTTGGTCGGTCGGTTGGCCATTCCCCTGTGATTAATAACGGAATGAACAGTGCATTACCGGAAGTCCAGTGTGCTATGAATAACACATCCGTTTTGAAAATTGGCGCCGGTTCTAACCACTGTTCTGACTGAATCACGAAGGGTTTATAATTATTATTAGTAATTACCTGCAAGGGACGAGGGTGTTACGCTACACAGCTAAAGGAAGCGAAGGTGTCGACGTAGACATTGCCTTGCTAATTGTTTATCGATATATTATCTAACTATTCAATGCAGTGTTTCCCAAAGTGGGCGATATTGCCCCCCTACCCGGGGCCCTGTGGGTTGCAGGGGGCATTGAAATGCAGTCAAGGGGCAGCGAGAACCATATTATAAGTAAATAAGCGGTGAAAATAATTGGTCAAAATCTATGTTTAGTCATGTCAATACAATATGCCAAGATCAGTGGGTAGGCAAAGAAATTTAGACCATCGCAACGGAGGCTTTTCCTGGAAATGCATATTAACCTGGCATAGTGATAAAAATAACACAAATTAAAAAGTAAATTAAAAAAACACTCAATTTCCATGAGGGTAACATGTTTGCTATGTAGATTTATTGAATACTAACCATAAAAAATCAACAGATTAATGATTCTGTAGATACAGCAAAACCATTTTCGAGACTGATAAGAATAATATTGAATTTGACTATCCTCCAAAAGAATTCTAGTTGGACGCTGTTGGATGTATGATGTAATCCGTTGAACCTGTGGATACGTTTCTTTGTCACTTATTGTGTTATTTTGTGGCTAGTAACACATACGTAACTCAAAATTTCAAAAATTAAGAAACGTTTCTTTGGCTCTGAGGGGCGGAATTGTAATTATCTACCTGTAATACTGGTTATCTTTATATGCAGAAGAATATCAAATAATAGTCTGTAAATCTGTATACAACTGTTTATTGATGATCCAAACACATTTTTTTATTCTATTTTTTAAATATTGCTTATATGTATATTTATTTCTGTTGTTAACTTTATTTACTTACCTAATTTATAAACCAAATACTAAAAAACTATTAAGAGGCTAGACTTTGAACGACACGCGGAACACCCGCGTCTGTCATTCTGTCCCACTCACAATAAGCTCACGCACACTTACAATACATGGGAATGCGAAATGTGCGAATGAGACAACGCTCAAATTTACCTACAGAAATCGCTCGAAAAGGGGTTTATGGAGAATACACTTTTCTACACCGAAACTTTCACGAAATTGAAAATTTAAAAAATATACATTTTTTAGAAAGAAGAAGCTACGTCGGTAGCTTTTTATAATTTTATAATTCTTTATGAGAGTTGAGTTAGCAGCACTTTTTCCTTATATAATATTTTTTGATAAATCGTACATGTTTGACAGTGAATGTTTACGTTAATACGAAACGCATCGAAAATTCGAAAACATACCGACGACATAGTTTTCACCCTCTAGAAAACAGTATAAAAAAATATATTCATTTTGTGTAATTTTCGATGTAGAAAAGTGTTTTTTCCCGGGCGTCCTTTTTGTATGGGCCGAAAAGCGAAGTCTATCGTCTTAACACTGAACACGTATTCTTTAGTTTATCGATATTGTATTTTAAGTTGCTGTAATTAGCAGTTTGCTTATGTGTTTTCTTCCACGATAGGCGGAACTCGTGTTGCTCTTGCAACCGGAAACCCTTCCTCTTCTTCTATTTCTGCTAATAGCGCCCCATTGCTGGCCACGTATAATTACATACCTTTATATTATGATGTAGGTACTTAGTTCGTTTTTGTCGGTACTAATTAATATATAAAATAAATTAAAAATTTCATGTAAAAGTTTTTTTAACGTTAAACAACACAACACGCTATGGACCAAAAATAAAATGCAATTTCACTGTTATAATTAGACAATTGAATCGTTTAGTTCCAATATCCTCCCTAACGAATTTTTGTTGAAAATGAGGTGTGAATGCCATATTTTGTATTTTATAACCAGGAATGTGATGAAGTCGTTATTATTTCAAATACCTCCTAGGTTCTTTATAAATGGTGTTTAAATATCGACTTTCCAAAATTTTCAGTTCCAAAATACTCCGAAATTGAGACGAATTACGGAGTATTTTGAATAAGAAGTCAGTAATATTTAACGCATTACCTGAAAATATCAAAAATGAGACATCTTATTCAAAAATCAAAACAAAAGTCAAATCTTTCTACCTCCGAAGAACATGAAATCAAATAATATAGTTCCTTTCTATTTTTTTTTTTCACTTATGTTTGTAGGTACTGTGTAAAATATTTTTACTACAACGCAATTCATAAACATTATAATAATTAGTTTGTCGTAATAACTAGTATTTTAATATTAAGTATTATATATTTAGTATGTATTTACTATGTAAAACTGAAAAGTATACTGTATTAAATAATTAGAAAAAAATGAGAGATTTCTTACAATCAAACTGATTGATCAGTTTCGTAAGATTTGTAAAATAAAATATTGTAAAATTAAAACTGAACAAACATATTAAAAAAAAAAAAAAAAGTATTTAAACAATTTCAAAATGGTCATCAGTTTCTTTCGATACAGAATTTTGGTCGTTTGGTTGATTTTGTCATGCTTATTCTATTAATTAAAACTGGAATCATGAAAACTCATCATCCCACACGTTTTTCTTGATTTTGAAAATGATTTTTCTTCAGTATGAAAATCCATTAGGGAAGGTTTTGAAACTCAACGATTCAAATTATACATAACTTCTGTAAAAAAAACATTCCATGTTTAATATGTACAGGTTTGCTTGCTCCAATTAATGAATGAATTAATACTTACATAGGAAAATACAAATTTCTAAATAAAAATTTTCGCTTATTTTGAGTTACACGATAAGGTAGTCGATCTTACCCATTCAATGTAACTCCTTGTAGACATTTTCCATTAAGATAAACTTAATCTTATCGGTGAATTGAAATAGGTTGTTGTGGGCTTTGTGAATGGTTTCTTTCCAGTTAAAGATAAAAATAATTCTTCCGTTCGATTACATATTAAGGTATTGATCAAATTGTGTATTGTGACAAATTTAGTGTCTAAAGAATTCACCAAGGAAAGTATTTTTCAAGTAGTTTATCAATATAAAAACAAAATGTGATATGAAAATTTAAAATTATATAGGTTAAGGCGAAGTGTAATATTTTGAATCGGGCCGTTAACAAAAACACTCCTCATGTAGATGGCGATAAGGTTTAAATTCCCGCTTAATTCCAGCCGCCTGTTCTGATTTATGTAAAAAAAATTCGCCAAAAAAATGTTTTATTTGATTTTGTGAAGTTTAGGCATAAATGTTGAAATATTTTACGATAAATTTTAAAATAACTTAATTTTCCATGTAACCGAAAAAGGGTTCGTAAGTACGGGATATGGGATAAAATCTCTGAAATATATTGCCTATACACTATATAATTCGCTTCCTGATATGTACAAAAACATTCAGCATAATAAAAAATTGCAAAGCAATGCTTTAAAAGAATATTTTTTAACTACATTACAAATTAAAATATGTTATTGTCTTTTCATTTTTTGTTCCATCTTATATACTCGTATCGTTTTTTTCTCTCTTTACTTTTTTTTTTTTTTTTTTTTTTTTTTTTTTTTTTTTTTTTTTTTTTTTTTTTTATTACAGAAAAACAGATTTTTTTTCATGTTAACAATATACCTGCAAAGCTACTGCAAGTAGCTTGTCTGCAGGAAAACAGTGTGAACAAAACATTGTACAATTTAAATGTCTCAAGTATAATACAATAAGAAAAAAATTGCAATTTAATAAAATACATAATAAAAACATAAATAAGTATAAAAAATAATAGAATACTAAGTCTAAAAAATTTTAAAGTGCAAGAGGTACAGTCATTCAATACAGAAAATCTGATTCCAATAGCCATGTTTTTAACAATAGCGCAAATTTAGGTGTCGAGTAACATTTTTTCAAATCATATGGCAGCATATTAAATATAAGTGGTACAATGTATTCAAAAGTTCTCTGGCCATGTTTATTAGAAAATCTAGGTACTATCAACCCTTCATTTTGTGTAAGCCTAGTATTGTACACGTGATCCACCATTGTTTTGTATGGGCTATCTAAGATATGTTGCATACAAATTTTATGCCAAAAAAGAGCTCTAATAGGTAAAACATTTATGGATTTATACATTATTGTGATATTTTGCCGCTGGTCATACACTGCTTTGCTGACAAGTAATTTGACCATGGCGTTTTGAATTGACTGTACATGTTGGATGTTTGTCTTACATGAGTGCCCCCAAGAAGTTATACCATATCTCACATTAGATTCAGCCAGGGACAAATATATTAATTTCATTGTTTTGATGGGCACATAATATTTAAGTTTATACAGTTTGCCTACGATCGCTCGAAGGCGCTTACATAGCTTAACAATATGTATATCCCATTTCATATTACAATCCACCGTTACCCCTAAGTAGTTATCCCATTTCATATTACTTTACTTGTTTTTTCTTTTTGTTTGTTCTACTTAACCTGTCTTTATTTTTATTTTTATGCTGTACTGGATGTAAAACTTGTATTATGATATCAAAATACCTTTGTAAAACTGTAACTACTACCTCCTACCTATGAATTGTAAGTTCCTCCTGTCCTAAAATGAGTTTTGTAACTCATCGGGATTGCTCTAGCAAGAAATAAAAACAATAAAAAAAGTAAGAGATTTTGAACTTTAAAGCTGTTTTTATATGATTATTATAGATTATTATAGATTTTGTTTATGATTTTGTTTTGGATTTTGTTTTAGATTCAGTTTTATAATTTTATTTTTCGCTTTTGTGTGAAAAAGGGTCAACTAATTTTGTGTGAATTGAATGAAATTTATGATTTAGATGTACTTTGTTAATTAAAAAAAAAACATGTAAAAGCCCAACAGGGCGTGAAATATAAATAAATAAATAAAATAAATAAATAAATAAGCCCGACACTTTTTGGTGTGCTTATAAAAAGAGTTAAAAAACGTTCGATTACATCAAAGACCAATATGTTTTCTTTATTTATTTATTAAAGAATTTTATACATAGTGTACATATTGTGTTATTTCGCCCGCCATGCTAGGGATGTCCCTGTGTTATGGCGGGTGAAGTATGCAGATTATATGGGTAATGAAGTACATTTACTGATTATATAATAATTATGATAATGAGGTTTACAGTTAATGCAGCAATGAATTTATGATAATGAAATTTACATATAATATAGTAATTGATGATAATGATGTTTACAGGTAATACATATAACAAGGAATTTATGACAATGAAATTTACAGATAAAATAATAATTGATAGATGAAATTTAAGATAATATAACATTGAATTTATGTTAACGAAGTTACAGATAATAAAATAATTGATGATAGTGTAGTTTACAGATAATATGACAATGAATTTATGGAAATGTGGGTTACAGATAAATAATAATTTATTTATAAGTTACATAGTATGATGGTTGATAAATTGAATTATAATTTAATTTTTTAATTTTTATTCTACTCGTAATATTTAAATATTTCTAAGCGATCAAATTTTCAAACCAAAAACAGATGATTTTTTATTTTATTTAAAAACAAACATCAAGTTTTGCGAACCCGCAAATGACGCACAGCAGCGACAAGTTAAAAAAAACGGTCCTCACCATGACATGTGTTAATTCTTGAAGAATCAGAATAAAAACTTTAATTCCCACGATTCACGAGGGTCCAACTTGCAAGACCAAAACAAACCAGAGAAAATAAATACCGAATAACTTTTTTTTTCTTAAAAAGAAAGATAAACCTTCCCGGGTTACGAATAACCAGGGATATTTGAAATTCTCCTACTAGCGCCACAGTAAGCGAAAAATATTGCTTGTGTCGTGGAGGACTTAGCCAGCCGAGGAATTGAACTCACTACACCCAAACGCGATGCCAACTCAGTCCAATAATATTATTTCCTACCCGTTAATAATGATGATACATTACAAGTGATATGTACGACATCACATATTGTTATATTATTGAAAGTGTGCGGGCAGTCACGTGCCGCATTTTACACGTGGCGAGTTCGATCTGAAGTGGCAGGTGTAGGTTATCTAGCGTATTGATTGAAAAAATCCATAAATCGGTGAAAATAGGCGTATTAGTCTATTAGTACGTAAATAATAGACAATAATATTGTCAATACAGTAAGCTGTTGAAGATATTAGAAAAACGACACATTTTATTTATTCCCAAAGAACGATCTGGGTTTATTTGAAGATATTTCCACCTGGAAATTAGCCCACGGTGACACAACTAGTAGAAAATTTACATAACATTATCAAATAAATATGTAAAATATGTCATGTTAACATTAAGCGCCGAAGCTCATACATAGAAGCAAATAGACCCCGTTAAATTAAAATTTAAAAAGCAGGGAAACCTCAGCGAATATCAGATTCCACGAAATTAATTTTAATACGTCTAGCTTACAAAACGAAGCATAATAACAATAACATTGTATCTTTGATTCAAACAATATTGCTTTGTGTATTTAATTAACACGATGATCGAGTGTTTGCAGGATATTAAACGTAGCGGGGGCCTACTTATTTGCGTGGGAAATTACACAACTTGTTTATTTTATCTGACATTTCATTCGTAATGGCAACCCTGACAATTATAACAGCGAGCTATTCCTACACTCAGATGTGCGTAGGCAAGTACTGAATGGAAAAATAATATCCCCTTTCAAAAATATAGAATAACAAGATCTATCGTATTACCGCGATGTCCAATGTTGAATGTCCTGCGCGGCGTTCGGGTATATTGTATACTGGCAATAATTTATTATACTAACTATAAATAGTCGTGAATCGTGGATAATATGGCACGCATTTGAACTAGGTGTGGTGTGCGTTGGGTGTGGATGTGTGCGAGTCTATGTGCAAGGGGATATTTTTGAAAAGCACGCCCGTGTATATCAAACAAACTTAAAAATACGATCCCGGCGAGGCGGTGTCGGGTTTCAGCTATCGCTGTATATCGGCTTCATGCCAGAGAACGAGAGAACTGAGAAACGCACAGAGGACCGAACTCTGTGAACACTGAACAACTAAACAGTGAACAACTCTACAGCACTATTCCATGCATACCTACACTATTCACTATCACGATTCTGATATTATACATAGAGTTGTTATTATTGGCATAGGAAAAACATAATAAAAACAAATTGAAATATTTAAGAGGGTATTTATTACCAGAGGTTACCGGAAATTAGTCATTTTTAAATCAAAAGACGTATTGACTCTTTTTTACAAAAAAAAACATAAATTGGTTTTTGAAAGATTGTTATTTTATCTGGTACACGCAGATTTAAAATTTTGAAAAACTAAGTTTATTTTTAATATACTAAGGTTATACCGTTGGTCGTTGGCAGATATCTTTAATTTTCAAACGAAAGATTCTATTAAACACCACAAACTTCAAATCATATGATCACACAAAAAAATAAATCACTATATAATCTAGTAAACACAGCTTTCAAAATTTTTATTAAAGTTACATTAAAATCATTAAAAAATAAATCCGAGAACGTGTTTTGTGACAAAAATACCTCAGTTTTTCTATTTATTTAAGTTCTTACAAACTAAAATATTAACATTTTTTTTACACACTTATTTTGTTTAGACATAGAAAAATCATAAATACTTATGATCAAAAAATACTTACAAGAAGTATCTACAAGATATTTAATAATTTATCATCTTGCGTTTTGAGCATTTTTATTGCTTACCTGAATTTAGGTATATATTTAAGCAAGTTTTGAATGAAATAAATCAAGAAAATGACCGGTCAGTGGTTTAGTGGGCATCGCGTTTGGGTCTCACCCAGGCGTTCCATGTTCGATTCCTCGGCTGGCCAAGTCCTCCATCACAACACAAGCAATATAAGATAATCTTAAGATTTTGGAGGAAATTTTGAATTTAATTTAAATTTTGAAAGCTACTTTTTTTGACTTGAGGTATATGCTGTTTAAAGAATTACTAGAGTATGAAATCTATAATAAAATAATTTAATGCGATCCTCCAACCTTGTTCTTCGTGATCATAGAAAAGAACACCCACTAGAAATTTATGGTAAATGCACATTTACCGGAGTTTAGTTCAAATTACAAGGAAATTCAATAGTTTACTAACAGTCTTTATAACAGACTTGCGATCTGTGTAGGTATTGCAGGTAATGGAATAATGATGTAGGTATTCATTGTAAGAATTATTACTCTGTGGGATTTTAATGCAATTACAAAATCTATAGAGAGAAATTGAGATTTAATTAGAATACCACGCTTTAGCCCCTCAGGTCTCGGGCCTATTTTGTCGGAAGGTCAAAATATTTCCGCTTTGCAATAAAATCCAAATAAATGGAATAATTCTGAATCGCATCCGAAAACTAAAAACTGCTTTAGGAAGGTGATGAAATACTCTTTCAAATTTTATAATTCAAAGAAGCATATAAGAATGTGAACATCAACAAGTTTTTAAAAAGGTTCACCTTATGTTTTTTCTATCTACAATTACGGATAACGAAGCACACATTTTCATTATGCAAATATATTATAAACATTATCATCAACTCACTTTCTTGTCATTTCTTGTAAAAATAATGAATAAAAAAATTCCCAAAGTGTAATTTTTTTTTTAATTGCGTTCGGAAACTTTGGATAAATAAAGGAGTACATTTAGGTATTTGTAGTAGTGTGTGTATGTATGTTTGCATTTGCAATTATTACTCCGTGGTAGGGTTTGGTTTACAGACAATACCAGGCCTGTAAACTATCAATAAAAACATTTGAGTAAAACAAGTCAAATATATTTACAGGAATACGAATTTTAACAATTAATTAAAAGCGTAACTACCGGAGGGGAAACAGGCACTTGCCAGGAACGTTGAAACCAGAATGAAGATCCTTGCTACCGTTATCGGTGATACCAGCGTAAAAAAATTATAAATACTAAATGTTTATGGCTGTTAGCTACAACATTTTTATTATTTTTCTGTTAACTTTTATATAAAACGTTGTGTTTTTTCTTTCTAACACCGTTTAGATCACATTTGCAATCAAGATAGTAAGTCTCAATTTGTAAAATTCAACACAAGAAAGGAAGCTCCAAACTGTGACCAAAATTATTAATAGCAGTCACTTTTATGGGTCTGTCAATGGCTACAAAAAGAAGCTGTGAGCTTTCACTCGTATTTATTACAATGGATTTTAATGTTAGGTAACAGCTATTAGCAATACTTCATTTTTACGGTCTTATATTGTCCGGGTATTTCAAAGTCCAAAAGGTCAGACAAGGCGTTGCGAGTTCACTCCTCCCCAACACAAACTCACGAAGTGTAATGCTATTTTTCATGATATGCGCGCTGCCAGTCTAACAAAAAATGCATTGCATCTGCGATAATTAATAAATAAAACTACAAAATTGCAAAAACACATTTCTTAACTTATCCTAGTGGTGGAGTTTAATGGGGCCAACAGACCTAGCTATAAAAGCTCAAGCGTTATTTAGCTTGGCCTACTTCAGCATATCGCTAGTCATACATTCCCATTGGGAATGTACGGCAACCGATATGCCGAAATACGTCAAACCAAATAACGCTTGCGCTTTTATAGCTAGGTCTGTTGGCCCCATAAATCAAGCGGCATCTCCTCCGACAAAAATGTGTACACATTTTGTGGATGGTTAGGTCGTGGATATAATGTTTTTGTTTTCCGTGGCTGATAGGAACAAGAAAAAGTTGTAGCCGTCCCCTAATGTTTTTGCTTTTGTCTGATGTTTTGTTAAACATTTTGTCGCAGGACACCTAACTTCAGTAAAACTACGTGGGTTGTTTGCAGCAGGGGTCTATATAGTATTTTATTTTTAATGAAAAAAAATGTTTCCATCGCAAAAAAACAACATTCTTTTTCAATGGCGCTACCGGCCATTTCGAGCCTTGGCCTCCTACAACATGAGCCTTCACCGCCCTCTGTCCTCGGCCGTCGTCTTCCAATCTGCAACATGGAGTAGTCCTCTGGCATGCTTCCCGACATCATCCTCCCATTTGAGCCTAGGTCTGCCCGCCTTTCGTTTACCTCCCGGGTGTCCTAAAAGAACCTTCTTCGGTAGTCGTGTGTTTGGCATTCGGTGCACATCTCTCATCTTAGTGTTTGAAGCCTTAAGAGGCTAGACTTTGAACGACACGCGGAACACCCGCGTCTGTCATTCTGTCCCGCTCACAATAAGCTCACGCACACTTACAATACATGCGAATGCGAAATGTGCGAATGAGACAACGCTCAAATTTACCTACAGAAATCGCTCGAAAAGGGGTTTATGGAGAATACACTTTTCTACACCAAAACTTTCACGAAATTGAAATTTTTTAAAATATATATTTTTTAGAAAGAAAAAGCTACGTCGGTAGCTTTTTATAATTTTATAATTCTTTATGAGAGTTGAGTTAGCAGCACTTTTTCCTTAAAAAATATTGTTTGATAAATCGTACATGTTTGACAGTGAATGTTTACGTTAATACGAAATGCATCAAAATTCCAAAACATACCGACATAGTTTTCACCCTCTAGAAGGCAGTATAAAAAAATATATTCATTTTGTGCAATTTTCGATGTAGAAAGGTGTTTTTTCCCGGGCGTCCTTTTTGTATGGGCCGAAAAGCGAAGTCTATCGTCTTAAATGCGTTGGGAGTCTGGGAGCTTGGTAGATATCATAGAGTTCGTTATTGTGGCGGATTATCCATGCCTCTCCCTCTCGCACCGCTTCTAAGATTCTTCGAAGTACCTTTCTTTCGAAGGTGTCCAGCCTTTCCGCAGACTTTTCTGTCAGTGTTCCCGCCTTACATCCATAGGCCAAGACCGTTCTAACATTGTTTTATATAGGGTCATTTTGGTTTTCCTATGGACGTTTCAGGATTTGAACACTGGAAGCAACGCAAAGTAAGTGTTGTTAGCGCCTGTGATGCACTTTCTTACTTCTTTCTGCTGGGTCTTCGTTGTCCCGCGTTATGGGTAAAATTATACGTAATACTAACTTCTGCCCGCGACTTCGTCTTCAAGTAATCTATTTTCTGTTCCTAGGTCCCATATCTACTTTTATACCAAAATTATTAACCTATTTATTTAAAATATCTATAATTCTTGATTCGATTCAAAGTAATAGGCGAGTACTTTAAAAAAATTAACTAATTTAAATATTTTCTAAAATAGAATTTTGATTTAACAATCATTGTTTTGCAAAATGTCATTCTCTTTTTGATTATGTTCAATATATTTCAAATTAATAGCTAGCTTTATAAAGTATAGCTTATATGTTATTCTGATGTATGGGCTATTTTATTGTAAAGTTTCATTAAAATCCATTCAATAAATTTTGCGTGAAAGAGTAACAAACACACATACATCCATATAAACTTTCGCGTTTATAATATTAGTAAGATAAGATAAGATTTATTTCATTAAAATTCTGCGGCAATAAACAAATCAAGTGCAATAATTTATAAATCGTTAAGAGACAACTCACGAAGTGAAATTGATACAAGTAAATGGAGAATTCACTTCTTCTACAAAAAAGCCAACCAAGATATTTATTATAATATGCGTTAATAATGTTCGTTAATATCATTAGCGACATCCGCGGAGAATTTTTATGGAAAACTACTAGTTTTTGAGAATTAATATTCAATAATGATTGTATAATGATAATGTGGGATGCTCATGCTGCTACCGGTCATATTATTAATTCGGTAAAGTTGGACCGCTCGTTAAATATTATAAGAAAATAATTAGGTATACTCCTCATTGGGAGATATATCTTAGCACTTGCAGAAGTTGGCAACCTTTGTAAGACGAGTCTATTATCGATATTTCATTTTATTAAAAAACAAGACGTGGTTATTAATATCTGGCCACCAAACACGACTAAAGCCCTTTCAAGCAAAATTAGATACTGAGGATCACACAATCATATAATAAAGAAGAAAGCTAGAGGTGGCTTCCATAAAAATTTTCGACTTTCAAGTTCCTTTCAGCGCTGAAATCGTAGAACTGTATCCCATTTAAATTTAGTAAATACAGTTTTGTGTTAGAAATTTTATAATAATCGAAGTATATTAATACGGTAATGCCCGTACGGTTCAAATCAAGAAGCCCGACTTTGAGTAAATCTCCAACGCCACACTGTATGGAGACCGTTCTTATCCGTCCCTGAACGTGCCCTTTTCGACGGAGCTGCCTCCGTAATATGCACATTTATTACTCACTCACGAAGTGGCGTCATCTATAATACTATAATTAAGGAAAAAAGTATAAAGAAGGAGAAACATTTTTCGCTTTCATTCAATAATAAGAAGATTTATGTTAGGGTGAAGAGTGTTTCTCTAAGAATGTCTACTATAATATAATATCTACCTATTAAATATAAGTATTCTGTAGTTTAATGTTAATAGTAGTTAGTTTTTCAAAAGGGTGATGCCATATAAGTAGTCACCAACACTTAAACTAGGCGAAGCAGAACGAAAAGCCGCCCGCAGTATAATTGTAAATAATTGAAAAATCACCACCTAGGTACAATTTATTATGAGTTTGGGATTCCATTTAATTTTATTATTTAAGCCTCGATTAGGCAAATATTTGGATTAACAAATGAGTAACAAATGTTTTATATATCTACTCGTATACACAGGCTGTAACAGCACGTAGGAACCCAAAGAATTTTAACCAGAGATTCCGGAGCAATTTTGGAGTTAAAAATATTGATGTAATTTTGCAGTCCGATGATACTCAACTAAAAACAATAAAAATATTTTTACATCACACGTCGCAACTGAGTAGTCGGGTCACACACGGTATACACAACGTCTCGTTCAATACAAGAAAGAGCGCGCATACCACGTGATCCCGTCACGACGTGTAGGAGTATGATCAATGGCAATTATGATTGAAAAATCACAACAGTGGAAGATAATCTTAGTATCACCCTGGTGTAAGACCACCATTCAGAATTGAAACGTTGCTTGAAATGGCTTTAGCCGTGTTTAGTGACTAGATCTGAATAGCCAGGTACTTCCCCACCTTCCTCTTCCTCGTCTCCTTCCCTTCCCCTCTTACCTTCAGCCTCATAACATACCCCAATTGGGGATGCCATAGTCTCACTGGCTCCAGACGGGAGCAGTTGGGACTCTTGTGAGGTTATTCACAATAAAAAATAATAAAAAAAGTGTGATTGAAAAATATTTTTTGTTGTTTTCAATAGAAATAAAAACATCATCCGACAGCAAAATGAGATCTTCTTTTTTACTCCAAAAATGCTCAGGAATCGCTGATTAAAATATTTTGGGTTATATATTGGTGGTGACATATATTGGTATTTCGCGACTTTTCAGTGAGCTAGAGTGCCAAGATAGAAAAATTAGACACTATTGATGTAGTTATGATTAAAAACGATTTTTTCTTTAAAAATTTGAACAATTTGTATGAAGATTTTTATTCTTGTGCCTCCTCGGACTGAAAAGTATTGAAAAAAAAAAATTTAAAAAATAATAAAATTCATTTTCAGCTACAACATAAATAATGTTGTATTTTTCAATCTTAAGACTCTAGCTCACGAAAAGTTTAGAACCCCTGGTGCTATTACACCCTGTATCCAAAAAGGTTTTTATCTGTCGAAAGAAGTGTCTACTTACCACTTTTAATTTCGAAAAAATTCTAAAATAAAATAAAATTGAACTTATTGAACTAATAACACCATGAAGCCTCGTTCAGATTAGGCTATTTCATTCTGATTATCTAAGAAGTTGCAGCCAGGCGATTTTGGCCATCGCATTAAGTTTGAAATGAAACAAATATGTATTTGTCATCTTGGCACACCATCCCTTCTTCTTCTGGGAAATCTAATATAAAATTGCACAGGTACTCAAAACGTAAACGTCAAAGTGATGAGTGGGCTTGTAGGAAAAAGCGCCCAACTCTCGTGTGAATGGCCGAGCGCCAAGTCTCACGCCATAGATACGCAGCCAAATATTTAACTATCATTCAATTGCGGCTTAAATATACAAATTTGACAGGGAATTAAGTTATTTCACAATTTAACTATTTAAAATAATATAAGTTATATTTGCGGCACGTTCCAGAAGATACTTTCAGTATTGCTCTGGTGTAAGACCACAATAGGGTATTTCCACGATTAAGCAAAAAATTAGGATTATTATGGGATTTTTATTTTATTTTTATGTTGACGAATACATTTTCTACAGCGAGTCTAAGTTGCCCTTTTTTGTAATCCCGCCAAAATGGCATTTTCGACGTGTGACGTCATTAGAGTCGCTCGTTCTTGAAAAATTTCCGACAGTTCTACTTGGTTTGTTTGATGACGTGCGTACGAAGCGTCGTTGGCAATCACGGGCCGTTTTGGTTTCGTAGATTTTGAGCGTTTTTAAAATGAATAAATTTGAATGAAAACGTAAAAAAAACAAACATTTTCAATGCGATGATTAAAATCAGAAAAATTATCATTAAATATTCCATCTTCAACAGAATCCCCCGTTTGTGAAAATACCCTATTCAGAATTGAAACGTAATTTTAAAGGGCTTTAATCGTGTTTGGTGACCAGATCTGAATAGTCAGGTACTTCCCCACCAAACACCTTCCCCTCCCCACTACCTTCAGCCTCTCAACATGCGCCAAATGGGGACGCCATAGTCCTGGATCCATATGTGTGGGAAATCGAGCTTCGCGAAATAAAATAAAACACGCTTTTTGCCAATGTTTTTTCCTTGAATAAATCAAAAAAGGCGGTTAGTGTTAAACGGGAATTTAAACCTAATCGCCTTCCACATTAGGAGTGTTATTGTGAGCGGCCTGATCCCGAATTTTCATATTCAATCACAATCACCTTAAACTTCGGTGGCTTCAAGATTGCCATAACTGATGTGGCAATCTGAAAGAGTGCACGGAGAAAATTGTTATTCTAAAATACGATAATTTTATTCGTAAAAACGGGACTGAAGTTCTTACGAACAAATTAACAGGGTTTCAATGTTTATTGGCGGGAACACGTAAGAATAATTTGTTGGTATACGTAATTTCGTATGTATAGCAACATATTATTATTACATTTTCCCGCCAATAAACATTGAAACACTGTTAATTTGTTCGTAAGAACTTCAGTTCCGTTTTTAACCGTTTTTTCGAATAAAATGATCGTATTTTAGAATAACAATTTTCTCCGTGTGGAGCTGATCTAGAAATTCCAGACTGAAGCAAATATGTTACTTTCATTGTGCTAGAGCACACGTAGCATAGATAGTAGGTAGTTTGATTTACAAAAACTATAAATATGCCTACTCCTAGCCAATATAGCCTACCTGAACTGTATGTTGCATGATAGCCTAATATAGTATGATAGTCGGTAGAACACAAATCATAATGTAACATTTAAAAAATACAATAAAAAAGCTACAATTTTTTTAAATTTTTTATAGTTTACGGTATCGTGCGGTTTTCGGTTTTTGTAAATGGTTGCCGATCCATTAGTTTTAGTGTCTTTAAATGGTTTTAATACTTGTTTTAACAGGGACGTACCTCTGACAAATAATCAAATTACACACGTTTGTAACGCGAGAAGGCTTGAAATCGGATATTTGACTACAATTTTATGTAAATAATTCCACGAAGACTCGGAAGAAGCTGAGACTAAAATTACAGCAAATTTATGGACAAAATGAATGAATAATAAACGGAGGCAATTTACTTAACAAACATAATTAAATTTTGAAATGGCAATAACTCGGAGAATGATAATAATAATAATGTATATTATTTTTTAGTTCATATTATACCCTTCAGTAAATACCAATAATAATAATAAAATAAAAACGTACAAGACACAACCAAAACTTAGGTAGGTATAAATAATCAAGATTTTGCAAAATTCAAAACTTTTCCTGACAGACCATTCCTTCCCGATACATTTGAATCTGTGTATTGTTTTCATGTGAACTCCAAGCGGTAATCTGTGTTATCTTCGGGGATATTTGGAGGATCTTTTTGAGAAAGGGAGGTGTTAATCTGAGTGTTGAGGGGACTCATATTGTAGGGAGGTGTGACATGTATGAATGTGAATGAGGCAAGGAGTGTATGCCAAGACCGAGTTGTTTGGCGGTCCGTCCTTTCTGCCTACCCCTGCGGGGTAACGGCGTACGTAACGTACGGAGGACTTTATCCTTTATTTAATGTAATTTGTGTCCTCTTACCTCAACGTGTGAGATAAATATTATTTATTTTATACATTGGTAGTTGTGATTGGTATTTTATAATTTTTTATTTTATACATTGGTGATGGTTAGTTGGTTAGTTAGTTACTCGATTTAAATCGCGCTTAAAATCAAGTGATTTTTCCAAAAAATCATGATTTAAATCAATACTTTTTTACTGGAACCAAATCGCCCGCCTGAAGTGCCAAGGAACTTCCCCCGCCCAAAATGCCAAGGGACTTCCCCTGGCACGCACACACGTGCAATGCTAAAACTACTGTTTACACAATTTGGGGATTCCCTGAAATATAAACTCGCGACTGAATGAGTTTTTTAAATCAAATGTATTCGGTGCATGTAAATGAACATCGATCTTTCTCTTGTTCTGAAGGTCACGTGTGCAAAATTTCATCAACCCCGGCATAAAACTGTAGATTTGCATACAAATCAAATCCACACCGCCCGCTTGCCAGCCCGCTCCACCACAGACATTCTCCTTTGTGTATTACATATTTCAAACAATTTATGCAAAACCTTGACAAATTATATACCTAAACCTTCCTCATGAATTACTCTGTATATTGGTGAAAACCGCATGAAAATACGTTCATTAGTTTTTGAGTTTATCACGAACAGACAAACAGACGCGGTGGAGGACTTAAATTTATAATATATGTAGAGATAATTAAAATTAACAACAACAACTCTGTTTTTCTTTTTACATAGACCGACTTCCAAGTTAAAATAGACGAAATATTAAAAAAATATAAAAATCAACTAAATCCGATTTAAATCAAAAAAATCCAATTTTTTTTTTAAATCATGATTTTTATCAACCCTGGAGTTTATTAAGCCGTATGCCCCAGGAAAACGCCGTGACATTTTTTGGCAATTTTTAAGAACAAAACTTATGAATCTTATGATTAATATTTTCATGTTCGTAGGGCTTTCTTTAAATTCGAACTTAATTTTATTTACGATGCTTAATTTGGGAGGCGGGAAAGGGTACCGCCGCCCGGGAAGCATTTATTGGTTAACCAACACCTCTGCCATAGTTCAGAGGTGTTGGATAACCAATAGCTAAGAGCTAACAGACAGGAGCTAAGTCACCAAACCTGGGTTCCCTGGGTTTCCTCAGTGTGAAGCTAATTAAAAAAGAAATAAAAAACATAAAATCTGTTTATAAATCGAAAAACCATCCTTTAATGTTTATCCTTTTGAAAATCATTCATTACCTTCGTTATCTTCATTTTGAAATGTTTGACAAGTACTGCATAGATGCCACTCAAAATGTATTAATTTGTCATGCATCGCTGGCACTTCCGCCATTAATCCCCTCAACTCCTTCAACTTTTCTGCTACAATCACATTCATACACACTACACACACAGTACCTACACAGATCACACGCAGTACCTAAATACACAGTTCACACACAGTACCTACGCAGTTCAATCGCAGAATAGTCAGGGCCGTATTTAGGCCTACGCAACCTAGTAGCGGGCAGCGTATTTTAGGGGGTATAACTTTCGGTAACTTCTTTTCGTTTCCTAGGGCAACTGCAGATTGCTAACGTTCAAACAACAGTTGATATCGGATATATTAAGGACACTTCGTCATTGTGAATTGTCACTTATTCAATGGCGATCTGCAATCATGTTAGGAAACGATGAGAAGTTACCGAAAATTATCCTGTCAATCCATATTGATCGAGTGTGCTCGGAGCCCAGGAGTGTGGTTATTTTTTGTTAAACGGCTCGGATATTCTTTTTTATTCTTTTTATTTAATTTAAATTGAATTTAATTGTGTTATTATAAAGTTCAGAAAGTTTTCTGGTTTTCTGCAAGTATTTTAATTGTTTATAATAATTGTGACAACTGTTTCGGCTTGCAAGGCTATTTTCAAAGTGATTTTCAAACAGTTAATAATATAAATATACAGAACTTAATACATTATTAAATTTAATTAAAATAAATATGAGATTCTTCGTTTTTATGGTACCTTACGGATAAACTTATGTTGTGCCTGTGTAGGGACAGTCGGGGGCGTTTAGAATCATCTCCGAGTTTTAGGAAACGATTCGGGAAGGTGGTGGACTGGTGGGTGTCCTCGACTTTCTAGGGCGTAATTCCTAAACACGGACCTGAGTCCAGAGTTCAGGTACATAATATCTTCCGTAGCTCACTGCTATGGCCGGTATCCAAAACTGTGTTTATAATTCGATACATCAGTGTTTTCCTCTTACGTCATGGGTTTCTATCAACAAGTTTACAGAAAGAGCTTCCTTTTTATTATGTTATGTTCTTTTTATGTAACTATTTTCAGATGGAATTTCACGCAGGTACCTTAATCTTAGTAAAATAATCCTGTTAGATTTTAGACTCCGCGTGCGTATATAAATTTTATTTAATTACTTATATTTTGTTTGACATTGAATCAAAAAATATATAAAGGTATTCACGGTGTCCGGAGACTCGTAGTAGAATCTGGTGAATCTATTTTACATAGAAAACCCAAAAACCGTTTTTTCCTATCTGAGCATTTCAATTTTTATTAAACATTTTTCAATTTTTTAAAAGACATCCGCTGATATCAACCCCCTAGCGATCCACTTTTTTTTATATTCTCAAATCAAAAAGAGTTATAGAACAAAATAGACACCCAATGTGATATAGAATCATCAGTTTCCCAATTTTACTACAAGTTTCCAGACACCGTGTAAAAGGAATATTTGCGGCACGTTCATCGCTCTGGTTGCTGAAAATGGCTTTAACCTTGTTGGTGACTTACTTTACTTTTCAACCTTCCTTTTCTCCGTCTCCTTCCCTTCCCGCTCCCTGCCTTAAAAAATACCCCAATTATTGGGGATGCCGTAGACCCTCTTGTGGTGATATTGTGGAGTATTCACATGAAAAAAGGAACGATATAAGTTTTGCAATCAAACTCGTTTAATTGTACATCAATGTATACGAACTTCGGTCGTGTGCTGTACACACATATTTTGTTTTTCATTCGAATCGACCACGTGAATTCAAATTAGAAATCAGGATGTCAACGGTACAGCGTTTTACAGCACAAATGTTGCAATACAATAATTTACATTTAGTTTTACCTATAATGAGAGTATTTCATCGTTTAATTTTAATTCATAAACTAAATTGAAGATAAGAACATAAATTTAAAATCTAATTTAGTACAGGTAGGTAGGTATGTATTAACATTCAGTAAGTTGTGAGAGCATTGAAATTTTATGTTGTTTTTTCAGTTTGAAATTCAAATTTTCGTCAAATAAAACAAGGCACTTACTGAATTAGAAATGAAAGATTCGAGTTCCTACCTTGATCTCATCATCCGGCGCTTCCTTCTTCACGTTTCTTGCATCCAGAAGCGGGGGGCTAGCGGACGACGATGCAGGACTCTTGCTGGACATCATGAGATGCATCACCAAACGAAATAATTAGAAAAATATACAGAAAACAAAAGACCTATCTGGCCAACACTCACTTCACAGAAACCGCACGGCGATCGAAAATAGACGCATTTTCCGATCTATTCCGGGTGCTTTGGGAAAAGTTTATACATTTCAATACGTGTGTCATGTTTCGTAAGTTCAACGCCGTGAAATGTTATACCAATTGGTCCCCGCGGAGCGCACGTCCTATCCACAGGGGGCTTTTTACCAGACTGAAATTATTCGGATATTCGTTAAACTCCTGGAGGGATTCCGAACAAGCTAAGCGACCGGAAAATGGCGGAAGCAAGCTAACGGCACCTCATAAAAACTAGAAGTTTTTTTCAACAGGTGTTATTGCTAGAACCAAACCTTTTCATTCAATATTCGATTTTATTCTCAAACTCGGTGATGCCATGTCCCAAAAATAAAAACAAAGTTTTACCTTATTTTAAAGAATGAAAAAAATACATGTTTATCGTAAGCTTTTTATTGAGAAATTAAATAAGAAAACGACGTTTTCCATAATGCTTTAAAAGAACAATCATTTTATAATCTTCCTTTGAATGATACGAAAAAATAATGGTTTTTAACAAAAAAAAACACACAAATAAAAACAAAAAAGCTTTTATTTAATTTTTTTTTGTAGAACTGCATTCAATTAAATTAATTCATTCATTCATTAAATGTGTAAATTATATTAAAAACAAAATTCTTCAAATCTATGAGAAGAGAGAGTAGAAATTCTCCCAATAATTTTTTTTTCTACGTTTTACAGTAGTTGCTGTAGTTACCTGATTAAAGTAACGTGATATAATATTCCTTTAGTTATATTAATGTATTCGTATCATTTATTGACAAAGCTGATAACAATAATTAGATAAAAAGACATTGCGAACCCGTACTGAAGTTCAAAAACCACATTTCTCACTCAGAAGTACGGCGCTCCGCTGACGAGGCAACTGAAAACAAACTAAAACCAGCTGGTTTCTTTGTCTTGATTGGTCAAAAGGCTTGTTAAATCATAGACGAAGAACAATTAGCTGACAGCTGGCAACTAGCAACAGTTGCCTCAGTGGGCGGAGGCGCTACATCTTTTTGGTGACCGCTAAAAAACTATGTCTTGTATGAAAAAAAATGTCCCAAAAACCATGCAAAGTGGTAAATATAATGCATCTGGCAACACTACTCCCACTCCCCCACTAAATCTCATAATTGCAGTCGATTTTCGTATTCACGCACCGTAGGTATTATAATTTTTCAGGTAACTCAGGCATTTTACCCAAATATTGTAAATCCTTATTTTTAATTATTTAAGGTTGAATGTAAAATGAAAATCTTTGCAATTATTTATTTAAATTAGTGAATAAATTGCAAAGATTAACTTCAATTGACTCTTTTTCGAAAAATAATGACGGGATGAAATTAAATAAAGAAAGAAGTACCAAGGTAAAGAAAATAAATGTAGATATTACGTTGTAAACAAATTTATTATTCTTATCGATGCTTGGTAAAAAGAGTAAAACGAATTAAGTTTTTTCAAATTTATTTTATTTAAAAGAAAGTTAAACATTCCCGGGTTACGATTTACGAATAACCTGGCAATATTTGAAAATCTCTTACTACCACCACAGTAAGCGAAAAATGTTGCCTGTGTCGTGATGGGGGACTTAGCCAGCCGAGAAATTGAACTCACTACGCCTGGATGGAACCCAGACGCGATGCAAACTCAGCAACTGAACGATTATAACAGTTTTATTCATATTCATTTATAATTTCTTCGATGTTTAATTGTGTATCCAGCTTAAGTTCTAAAGTTGCAGTAAAATGGCGTCCACCGGATGTTACGAACGCTCGTATTTCAAATTAAAAAGAAAACTACTCCCAACTTCCGGTAATTTCATTTCAATGTCGCTATTAGTCTACATACAGGTTGTTAAGGTACGTACGTGACTTTTTAACCAGTGATTCCAGGCATTATTTGGAGTAGAAAATGCAAATACAATTTTGGTCTCCGGTGACATTATTGTTGATTTTTTTTTCTACAAAAACATAAAAAAATAGTAGGTGTTGGAAAGTTGGGGGGGGGGGAGTAAGAGGTTAGTTGGTTACTCGGCCGAGTGACCAGTGATGAATTTTTATCTTGTTGTTTGATATTGAACAAAAAACATTGAAAAAAAATCATTGAAAAAGTTACCGGAGACCAAAATTTCATAAACATTTTTACTCCAAATAATGTCAGGAATCACTGGTTAAAGCAAGTCAAGTCAAGTCAATCAAGTCACCTTAACAACCTGTATATTATTATTTTCATTTTAAAAGCGGCGTGTTTACAATTAAATTTAATATGGTCAGGTTTTCATTTAATGTACTTTGGGATACATCAAACATTAAAAAAAACTCTTGCATCGACTACAATGAATCAGATGCACAAATAAAAGTACCTACCTACTGTAAAATATTAATAAACTTTTATTATTTGGGGGGCGAATATTGGTACCGCCGCCTCGGGACCACTTATTGGATAGGTAAACAATACCTCTGCCATAGGTCACCTCTGCAAAGTCACCGCTGCATTTGGTGTTTGTCAAGGGGTATTCGTGGTCATGGGAAGAGTTTTGTCTAGGTCTTGGCGGCGGATGAGTCTGCCCAAATTCTGCGGGGTGAGCCGGATCGAGAGAGACTTGTTGAGGGAGGCCTTTTGACCGCTCCAGCCGAACTTTCTCAACCCATTGCCTTGCACCGCAGTGGGAGGGATGTATTCATACGCCTGTCACTCCTGGACGCACTGACCATTCCTACCTACCCCTCATACCTTTTTCCTTCCCAGAACTTTATTTTCTTATTTTCCTTAAAAAGACCCCTCACACAGCATCTCCTAAGATGACTTAGACTATAGGGGACATTATTTTCCTCAGAGCCTCCAGTGTGGAGCTGATGTAAAAAAAACTATCTTTGTGGCGCCTGTAATGTAACAATCAGCTTGATGCAGGTTCGTGTGGGAAAATATCGAAACTGGTTTGTATAAAAAATGTATTGCTCTATTTAAAAATATATATCGTGCGAATTTGGTAGGTATACTCTCCGAAATAAATTTTCGGTAAGTTAGAATACGCATAAAAACACGCAAGTTATCTTAATATATAAAAATGAATATTTCTTGGTTTGTCCCTTACGCGGTGCTTAAAGGCTTTTTTATTATTTGAAACATGTTTAGTGTTACAATATTTACAACATAATAATATAATATTTCAATCACTCTCCCAATGGAGACAACTATATATTTTTACATCTATTTAAATTACGAATATTACTACAAAAACTATAGGTACATCTTACTAATATTATAAACAATGAGAAAGAAAATACAATGGAAGTAATAAAAACACAGGTGAGTTATAAATGATACAATACAAGAAAATACAATTAATTAAATATAAAAAAAATAATAAAACATAGGTAAGTTATACATGATATAGGTAAAGGAATAATAAGCAAAACATAATATCAAACAATAAGAAAAGTTTTGAGGTAGTATTGGAAAAATTAATTTTTAATTTTTTTAAATATTTAATTAATTGTATTTTCTTGTATTGTGTTATTTTTAACTCACCTATGTTTTTATTACTTTCATTGTATTTTATTATAAAATTACTAGCTTCTGCCCGCGACTTCGTCTGCGCAGGATTAGTACTTCGAGTAGCCTATTTTCTTATCCTAGATCCCATCTATGAATATAAAAAAAATCTTATGTTATTAATTTTTTTATTCTTTTTGTTTTTTTTTAAGTTTTACTCCGATCTTTATATCTAGTGGTAATTTATTAAATAATTGTATACCCTTAAATATATAGTGATTCTGTGCTATTGAAGTTCGTACTAGAGGTACGGTTAGTTCTCCAACAGAAATAAATCTTTTGCTAATATTTAAGCTTATTTGCTTAAATATTAGCAAAATATACAATCCAATATACAAGTCACATAATAAAACAAAAGTCACAGCGGTCTTATCATCTTATCCAATAATTTTTTAAACACTAATTTTCGAAAAATTGACAAATAAAATAAAACCGTTTCTTGGGGGAAATCAACACGGTTTTTTATCAAAAAAATCAACTGTATCCAATCTTATCGAACTATCACATAAAGTAGCAAAAGGATTAGACGCACAATACCAAACAGATGTGATTTATACGGATTTTGCAAAGGCATTCGACCGTGTAGATCACGACGTACTTTTGCAAAAGATCCATAGAAAAGGCTTTGCCCAATCTCTAATACAGTTTTTTGTGACGTATTTAAAAAAAACAGAACACAGTGTGTATCTGTGTATGCATCGACGGTCATGAGTCCAGGGAATTCCCTACATTTTCAGGTATTCCTCAGGGGTCAAACTTGGGACCTCTACTATTCTTGATATCAATAGATGATATTCAAGAATGCGTAAAAAGTAGACGTGGGCAAAATTGAATGACTGAAATAAATAAATTAATTCATGATTGTGACACACTTGATATGATTCTCAATTTCAAAACGAATTAATTCTTCATTCCTTTCACCCTAAATAATAAATTTTAATTTGCATTTATTTTACTGTAAAATTATTTCAATGCATGTTGTGTATTGTAAACGATTTAAATATTACAATATTTCGTAGATACTATTATTCTATAGGATGCGCGCCGCGAAGTGGCCGAAGTATTGTAAATCACGTAAATCCCACCCCCGCGCCGTAATTCATAGAAAAACCCTGTAGATCCGTCTAGTTCCCGGCCCAATCCAAGCGAAAAACGGCCGAAACAGTTCTGAACGACCGGGATTTCCAAGATGCAATCAGACTCTTGGTTCCTGGGGTCCGAGATCGACGTACCTAGACTGTCGCTACCGAGTTTGTCCGGAGCGATTCACTTATTCAGGAATGAAAACAATATTGTCTTTTTCAGTTGTGACGTCAAGGTCCCAAGTCCGAATCGATCCATTTCGCTCTTATCCCCGATTATATTCCGAATCTCATTTCACAGTCATAGTCAGTTAGTTTCATTTCTAGCTGCAGTTCTGACTATGTCCGCAGCTCGCGAGGTAATAAGTCACTGCAAGGCAAGACACTGCTCAAAAGATAAAATTCATTCTCAATGCCTGCCGCAAATCCGTTTGGGAGTGCAGTGCGATTCCCCCGTGGGCCGAGCCGTTAATTTCGTTACATCGCAGGTCGAAAACTTCCGATTTCGAGCCATGCGTAAATTGGGTAGAATGCGCTTTATATTCGATCACACGAAGCGGAACTAGTTTAAAATAAATAAAATAAAATTATTAAATTTTTTGGGAATTTTATGAATTAAGGGATCGAATGAAAGGAATCAGTTCAACAGGCCAAGGGAATCAGACTGAATCGATTCACTACTCTGAATAAATCTGCCCATGTCTAGTCCAAAGTACTACCTGCTTTCTTTTTGCTGACGATCTCAAACTGCTCCGGATTATATGTGACATTCAAGACTGTTAGTGTCCGACCGAACTTTCGGTTTCGGTTTCGGTTTCGGCCTAGTTTCGGCAAAAAAATGGGTTTCGGTTTAGTTTCGGTTTCGGCTGCCATCCAGCCGAAACTACGACCGAAACCGAAACTGAATTCGGGAGGTTTCGTGCTGCGATCGGATATGTTCGGTGCACTGAGCTGCGAGCGACGAAGTGTCATTTTGCTGCGTTAGCGCTCATAGTCGTGTCAGGATAGTCAGGACTTGTTGATATGCATAAGTCAAATAACATCCTGCTATGATTATTTCAAGATTATTGGATCCCAGATTTAAAAATATCTACATATTTGAATTCTGATGAAGTTGATAATTGTGCGCGGACGTCGTTAGTGAAACAATGAGCAAAAGCTGTAATTCTGGAGACCCACAGCTATCTTATATCTTATCTAAAAAAAAATGAAAGAGGAGAAGGGCTGTGCTATGCCCATGAAGTTTAATGGAAGAAACTTCTGGTGTGGATAATTGTGATAATCGCATATCACAAGTTAAGCAAATTATTCAAGCCTACTTAACAGAGCCAAGGTTACAAAGAAACGCAGATATTTATTCTTACTGGAATTCTAGTCCATTTCTGTTTTTGACAAAGGTTGCAGTGAAATTCTTGTCGGCTCCACCGACGAATGTTTCCAGTTAACAACTATTTAGTGCTGCTGGTCAAATTTATTCAAACCGGAAAAGAGATTTCTATGGCAAAAATGTTAATAAAATTATTGTTTCTCACTTATAATATTAGATTGTTTAATTATGAATACTGATAATAATTAATAATTAATTCATTAAAATTATTTATTAATTAAGGAGCTCTTCACATTTTTTTAGTTTGAGTTCAATTCTGAATGGTGATCTTACACCAGGGCGATACTGAGAGTATCTTCCACTCTGGAATGTGCCGCTAATATACTATATAATTTTTTTATATTAGATTTTATTTTTAATCAATTAATTGTGAAACAACACAAATCTGCTACATTTCGCGAAATAAAATTATCTCTCTCGGAAAATAAGTTATATTGGTTTTAAAACTTGTGTTTTAAAAATATCAAATCTCTTTGCTTGAATTCATAGCACAGTCTAAAACATACCCTTCGCGACATCTCTAGTGTTTTGGTTTGAGTGAACTTCATAAAAAAACTAATGTGTTTCCCGTAAAAGAGGTTCATAGTGTCACCAAGAGAACTGGAATACAGCTACCCTTTAGACGAAAAAATCGTACTTTTTCATCGCCTATAGGAATCACAAAGAAGACCATAAACCCAGATAAGATCTTTTCAATTTATTTATAAATAATCGTTTGTTTATATTTCAGTCCAATATTACCGTTTCACAGATATTACCTCTCTACAGAACACTTCAGATCTTGATTTAATGTCCGGAGAGATACGCATCTGAGAATCTTGATTAACACCAATTACCCATAAGTACATATTATTAGAAATGTTTGATTTTTTTTATTTATTTTTTTTATAATCTTTTTAATTTTCACTCGGTTTTTATTTATTTTACTTTAGAGGATTGTTATTCCTGCGGGACGATTAGTTATTCCAAGAAGAAGTAAGAAAATTCAAGAAGAGGCAAGGCGAGCCAAGAAGAGACAAGAAAATACCACACTTGAAGAGACAAAGGGGGCGCATTGGGCGACCTCTCCAGCCGGACTCTCCCGGCCCATCGCCTTGCACCGCAGTGGGTGGGATGGATTCATACGTCTATCACTCCTGGACACTCTGATCCCCAGCTTCCTACCCACCCCTCATACCTTTTCCTTCCCAGACCTCCTTATCCCCTCATATTTACTTTTTCTTTCTTTATAATTATAAAATCATGAACAACACAACGAATACAACTAATATCTTGACAGCGGCGAGTAGAAGGCGTCCCCGGTGCGGGCCTAAACTGTTGGTAAATTTTGCCAACATTCGCGGCCTGCACACAAATTTAAACCATGTACATCACCACCTTCTATCAATGCGTCCTAACCTTCTTTTCCTCTCTGAAACACAGATAGCTGAGCCTCCAGATGCCTCCTATCTGGACTGCCCGGGCTACGCCCTCGTTGGCAAGTTCAGACCCAAAGGAGGTGTCTGTCTCTATAGCCGATCTGACGTCAACTGTGTGCGTCTGTTGAATCTGGAAAAACCCAGATTCGACGTAATGTGGGTGCGCGTCAATCTTGCCAGTACGGCAAGATTCTACGCGTGTTTATACCGCTCACCGAACCTTAGCGAATCAGACACATCCGAGCTATTCAAACATTTGAGCGAGACTATTGATGACCTCTTGCCCCGCTACCCTTCGGCTGAGTTTGTGGTTCTGGGGGACTTCAACGTTCATAACGAACCATGGTTGAAGTTCTCAGGACCAACAGACTCAGCTGGCCGACAGGCGGAATCCTTTGCCCTTTGCCACGGATTGGAGCAGATGGTTCAGGAGCCTACAAGGGTTCCTGATGTCCAGACTCACCGCTCCAATCTGTTAGACCTATTTTTAACCACTGTGCCACACGGTTACAAGATTGAGGTCACAGCGCCTTTAGGATCGTCCGACCACTGCCTGGTGACGACCTCAATCCCTGTCAACTTCAGACCGCCAAAAGAAAGGCTGAAGAGAAAAGTGTGGCACTATAGGTCAGCAGACTGGTTCGGTCTGCGGGCTCATTTCAATGCTTTCCCGTGGTCAGCTGTCTGTTTTCGAACTTCGGATCCCTCAAGATGTGCCCAGGAAATTGGTGAAGTCATTACATCCGCGATGGATGGCTTCATTCAATCCACTGTTAAAGAAACTGGTGTGGGCTCAAAGCCGTGGTTCAGTCGACAATGCTCCGAAGCAGTTCGGCGAAAAAACGCGGCTTACCGAGCCTACAACACATCTAGAACCTCCGAAAACAGAGCAGCATATAACAAATTGGCAAAGGAAAGCAAGAAGATCATAAATAGGTCGAAGTTCGAGCACGACCTGCAGATCAGCAAAAAGCTGGCTGCATGCCCGCATGGCAGCAGAGCCTTCTGGTCGCTTGCGGGCTCAATAGGTCGCAATTTCTGCAAATCCAGTCTGCCACCTCTTACCAGACCTGATGGCTCACTAGCAAATACCGCCACCGAAAAGGCTAACCTATTAGGAAAAATGTTTGCGGATAACTCAACCCTCGATGATCGGGGTGCAGTCCCGACGTCGGTCCCTCACTGCGGTTTCTATATGAAAAAGCTGAGGATCCGGCATCGGGATGTGCTCCAGGTTTTACGAGGGCTTGATGTTAATAAAGCTAGTGGGCCTGACGGAATCCCCGCCCTGGTATTGCGGAGGTGCGCTGCAGAAATAGCTCCGATTTTGACAAAGCTTTTCAAAATGTCCCTGAATTCTGGCTCTGTACCCTCTGGTTGGAAAAAAGCGGTCATCCATCCTATTCCAAAGAAGGGTGACCGCTCCAACCCGGCCAACTACCGTCCCATAGCGATCACATCAGTTCTATCCAAGGTGATGGAACGTGTGATCAACGACAAACTGCTCACATACCTCGAGAAGAACAAAATTATTAACGACCGTCAATACGGATTCCGGCGGAACCGCTCGTGCGGTGATCTTCTCGCGTATGTGACGCATGTTTGGGGGCGGTGCCTGGAACGTTTCGGTGAGACCCAAACGGTTGCGCTGGACATTTCCAAGGCCTTTGACCGGGTTTGGCACCGAGGACTTGTCAACAAACTGCCTTCTTACGGACTTCCCGCATCCTTGTGCAGGTGGATTGCCGACTTTTTGAGGGAGAGGTCGATTCAGACGGTTGCTGACGGTTTCACCTCTTCCTCGCATTCGATAAACGCTGGCGTCCCACAGGGATCGGTTCTGTCTCCGACTTTGTTTCTGTTGCACATCAATGACCTTTTGACATGTGCACCAATTCATTGTTACGCGGATGACAGTACAGTCCATGATAGCTTTTTGTTTGACAAGCCCCCAAAGGGTGCACAAATTCCAATGGCTCGGAGGGCTTTGAAGCAAAGAATGGACGCTTACCTCGAGAGTGTTTTCTCTTGGGGTAAGAATAATCTCGTCGAATTCAATGTATCAAAGACCCAATCATGTCTGATTACGTCTAAAAGGGATCGAAATGACTATCTAGTCTCCTTCAACGGTAGCATTCTTCCGAACAGGTCTTCCATTGATATGCTCGGTGTAACTCTAAGTGACCAGCTCAGATATGGGGGCTCCATCGAGGCCAGAGTTAAGTTAGCCTCTCAGAAACTGGGCGTACTGTACAGGGCCCGCAGATACTTTAATAGTACACAACTGCTAACCCTGTACAAATCGCAAGTGCGCCCCACGGTTGAATTTGGCAGCCACCTCTGGTCTGGAGCCCCAAAGTACCTGAAAAACACCCTCGACTCTGTGCAGAAACGGGCGGTCCGTTTGATAGATTCTCCCGTCTTAACAAACGGATTGCAATCTTTAGAGCACAGGCGTCGGGTAGGAATGCTTTCCTTGTTCTACCGGTATTTCAATGGAAGATGCTCCGAGGAACTAGCCTCATTGATCCCCTCGGCACCGGTGCATAGTCGGGAAACACGCCAAACGCTCGCCCAACATATGTACACGGTTGACATTTGTCACATGAGAACGGGACGCTTCTACGACTCGTTCTTGTGTTCAACAGCTCGGCTGTGGAACGATTTGCCGGCCTCTGTGTTTCCTCCTTCCTATAACATGGGTCTCTTCAAGACCCACGTTCACTCCTTCCTCTCCTCAAAAAGACCCTCCTCACAGCATCTTCAAAGATGACATAGGCCCTGAGGGAAATTATTTTCCTCAGGGCCTCCTGTGTGGAGTTAATGTAAAAAAAAAAAAAAAAGACAAGAAGAAGCAAGAAGAGCCAAGAAAAGCCACGAAGCTCGACGAGGAGAGAAGGTCTAACAAGAGGCAAAAAGAGACAAGGGGAGCCAAGAAGGGCCAAGAGAAGAGGCAAGAAGAGACAAGACTTTTCTTGTGGCTTCCACGAAGACCTAAGAAGAGCCATGAAGAAGCGAAAATATCCAAGAAGAGGCAAGAAGAGACAAAGAGAGCCAAGGAGAGGTATGAAGAGACAAGAAGAAGCAAAAAGAGCCAAGAAGAGACGAGAAGGGACAAGAAGACTCAATAATAGATGAGAAGATTCACGAAGAGGCAAGAAGAGACAGGACCAGCCAAGGAGTGGCGGGAAAATCCAAGAAGAGCCGAGAAGAGGCAAGAAGAAGAATGGGAAAAAAAATCATAACGCTCAATCCATTCTTTTATTCCTGCACATCCTACATTCCAATATTGGCTTATTAGGTTGCCATGTATACCGGTCGATTAAACTCCAACCTCCTTCCTATCCTTAGAGCACGTGTTCCAGTCCTAACAAATCAGTGCCCCCTGGTGTACCGGTCTCACCGGGACAGGATTGCTCCTGGCTGGGGTGGTACAATCGTATCGTATCGTATCGTATCGTAGTGTACCTAAACAAATTAGGTTAAAAAAAGTAATTGTGTTTTGTACCTATTATTTTATGTTTTTCGTAAATAACGTTAAAAAGATATAACAGACCTACCATATCTTATTTTAATATTATTTACGAAAGAGTTCATTTGAAATAAATATACCTAGAATAAGAAGTTACATGTATTTCAAATCAATGTACCTAGAATAAGTAGGTATATTTATTTCAAATCATTAATTCAAAAAGCACAAATAATTTATTTGAAATATGTTTATTATTTGTTCAAATATCCGAGACTGAATGTTTAATATAAGATTTAAAAATAAAGGGTGACTGATTAAGATTGATTATTGTTTTCCTATGATTACATGACCTTATATGGAAGTTTCGGTTTCGGTTTCGGCCGAAACTGTGATCGAAACCGAAATTCGGTTTCGGTCGTAAAAAGTAGTTTCGGTCGGACACTAAAGACTGTATTAAATTACAACTTGATTTAGATGCAATATCTTCATGAGCAGATCAGAATAAGCTTTTCTTTAATGTAAAAAAATGTGTCACTATGACATATACGCATTCCAAAAATCCGATTAAATTCGATTACAAACTAAATAATGATGTAACATAATTTGTATATTATTGTTTATTTTTCTATTATTTTTGTATTATGATTGTTGTAAAAGCTCTAAGGGCGTGAATAAATAAATAAATAAATAAATAAATAAATAATGAAATATTGTCACCAGTGAAATCCATAAGAGATCTCGGGGTTACATTTTGATCCCAAACTTACTTTTCAGATCATATAGTGAAGTTGGCATCATCGTGTTATAAACTTCTTGGATTTGTGATAAGAATAAGTAAACAATTTTCCAAGCCCGAAGCAATGACATCGATGTTCAACTGCATTATACGATCAAAATAAGCTTATGCTTCTGCTGTTTGGGCTCCATACCAAAAAAATACATAGAATTATTAGAGCAAATTCAAAAAAATTCCTAAGGTATCTTTGTATGAGAATACATGGCGAATACCCACGATTTATGCATCACATGGATTCGCTCTCTGAAACGCACTACGAAAGTCTCCAATCTAAAAGGAATGGAGCCCTTTCAGTAACGGCTTTTAAAATTATAAACTCTTTCATTAACAGCCCATACCTCTTGGCATGCTACAAATGATTCGTACCGAACAACTACCGCCAGGGTCGCCACCACGAATTGCTCTGTATTCCACATGGCAGAACGGACGTTCTGGCCCAGCATAGCATGACAAGAGGTATGGTGCTGCTAAATGATATCTCCAGGACTCTTGACATCTTCAACATGAAGGTTTCAAGAGTAATTTTAAACAAGAACTGTAAAATATATATTGTTATAAAATTTTCATTTATTTATGTAAAGTTATGTGTATTGTAATAGGATTTTTCAATCTGAAATACACATAAAAAAAATAATAAAAAAAGATTAGATTGCTCGCCCAGTTTTTCCTTTTGGTTTATTTCATTATTTCTAACATAACACTTAACCAAAAACATAATTTAGACAATAAATAGGTAGTTCCGCGAAGCTGCCACATGGCTGCTTGTCTGCAGATTCTACCTCAATATACAATAAGAATACAATATAAATATGTCTCCTCGGATCATTATTTAAACTTCATTTATGTAATATATTCAATAAATATTGACTGAACTAAAACAACTGGATCAAAGTAAAGAGCGGTGGTTCTGATAATATCCCACCTGTTTTCTTAGGACGAATATAAACGCTAGAAATATTCGACTTCTTACCCCTTAAAAACTCCGCGTATTTTTGGCATTATCTGCGCGAGGAAAGTAGCGCCAAAGCCGTTATTATTTTTTTAATGAATAATTTTACAAGAACGAAAAAAAGTTAGTCAATTAATAAATAAAGTCAAAAATAATCTTAGCTATAAAAGGGTATTAAAAAAAGTTGTTTCTTATAATTTATCTAATGAAAAAACAATTGATTTAGTACTTTGCGCTTATATTTTTAGTATCGTAATTAATAATTTTATTTTAATTCCATTCGTTGAAAGGTAGGAAAAGCTTCAATCGTCCCTAAAACTAAAACCCCATTCGCTCGACGACAATTCGGGTTCATCGCTTCTAAAATATATTAGGTCATTACATATGAAATTGGTGTTTTGCTGTACTGGCAACTTTGATCTCAAATATCTTCTCGTTGGTTAGGAATTCCAAATTCAAATTTATACAGCTATTTACTCATGTATTTGTGTTTCGAAAATTATAATTCATTTGTTATTTCCTTAATTGTTTTTTTTCTTTGGGTCACTTAGTTTACAAAATGGAAAACTTGAAATATCGCGTTATTTACGAGTACGAGTTCCACCGCGGCACCGGTGCTGCAGAAACGGCTCGAAGGATTAATGATGTGAATAACGACAGTGCCGCAAAAGAAAACACAGTGTGTTTTTGGTTCCAACGTTTTCGTTCTGGAAATTTCGACCTGCAGAACAAGCCCCGTGGACGGCCGGAGACCAAAGTTGATAATGAAGAATTGAAGGCTATTGTGGAAGCGGATCCATCGCAAACCACTTCCAAGTAAGCTGCAGGCTGCGTTGTTAGTGATAAAACTGTTTTAATCCACTTGAAGTAAATTGGGAAGGTGAAAAAGCTTGAAAGGTGGGTACCTCACGAATTGAGTGAAGCAAATCAACAAACGCGCGTTGACTGTTGTGTTGCATTACGCAACCGGCACAATAATGAAGGGATTTTAAATCGAATCCATGAACCTGTGATGAAAAATGGATCCTGTACAATAAACGGAAGCGTTCATCGCAATGGCTGAACCCTGCCGAACTAGAAAAACCATGCCCCAATCGAAAACTGACTCCAAAAAAGTTACTTGTGAGCGTTTGGTGACGCAAATAAAAAACAATTAAGGATAAAACAAATGAATTATAATTTTCGAAACACAAATACATGAGAAAATAGCTGTATAAATTTGAATTTGGAATTCCTAACCAAAGAGAAGATATTTGAGATCAAAGTTGCCAGTACTGCAAAACACCAATTTCATATGTAATGACCTAATATAATGCATTGAGTGCCGACTTCTGCGCAATGTTGTATACATACGAACTTTGTATACATGCGATAAGAGTACTATAGAAAGACGTCGGGTCCAATACAATAACGCCTTCCGCATAATGTTTGGTCTTCCCATATATTGCAGCGCTTCCCAAATGTTCACGGAGGGGCGAGTTCCCGGTTATGCAGCCTTTATTAGATCCAGGGTGGGAGAAATGAGGGAAAGGATAAGCAGCTTTGAAAATATCCTCATCATGGAAGCCCGCCTTACGGCGGTGTCGGACAGGTGTGAACAGCTCCATACATCCACTACAGCCGCTAGGGCGTCCGATTTTAAAACGGAAGTGTAAACGGGCTCTAACAAAGCATAATTTGCTTCCAGTGACATCTATTGAGACGTGTTGTCAACTTTTTACCATGAATTGTTTTGTTTTCTGACAGTTCCGTTGACACATATTACATAACCTAACTTGCGTAGTAATGTTTATAATAGTTAAGTGAAGATAATGAACTGAAAAAGTACGTACACAGATTTAGTTTGAACTAAATCAACCCTGCAGGTTAACATAAGTCCACAAGAAACATGAATAAATTACCAGGAACTGCATTGAACTTGAAACAGGTTTGAAATTCAATATTATGAGATTATTTACTTCCTTAACTATTGTTGTTTTTAGCAACATTCTTCTTAAATCTGGCAACAGTTTTTGGTAATTATTCCACTAAACGTCGCAATTTTCGGCACAGATTATGGAAATTACACCTTGTTTTAACAATTACTACAAGAAACGACTATTTACATGCACATAATAGGTTATTAGGTCTTAGTTTGGGTAATCTAAGTAATTCATGCGTATTTAGATTGAAACTAAACTCACGCAATTATCAACATATACAAAAATAAATTACAATGGCGGCAAAGGAATCGTTTTATACCAAATTTAAAACTTTGAATAAAAAATGGAATTTTAATGCATGTCTTACCATCTATCCAAATGTAGTTAACCTTCCAGCGGGCGCGTTGTCGTAAAATTTACGACAAATGCGCTTTTCGCTTCCCCCAGTTTCACCTCTTAGTTGCAAGCATCGAGCTATTCGAGAGTCAGTGTCTCTCTTAATTGCAGATGCACCAGGTGTTTAGAAGTTTTTGTTATTCATTGATATTTGGAAAATTCCGTTGAGCGTAAATTTTACGACACGTGCCGTTACAAAGGTGATAAAAACTCCAGAAAGCCCGGGTAATACTGGACTACAACGAACCCAAAGGCGGAGTGGAAACAGTGGACAAAATGTGTGCCACTTACTCGGTCTCTAGCAAAGAGTATGGATATTATAGAGACGGCATGTTGAGTGTGTCCGCCTGCACAAAGTGTGTCTTTTCGAGAATTTTACCCACACGGCTAACATTGGTTGTCACACTTCGGTCGCGCATTGTGCTCCTGGTAAAACGTTGATAAGACATAGAAAAATGGTTCACTGTGCCGTTAAATTATGCAAAAGCAGTTCTTCAGAGACAATTAAAAAGAAAGACGGTCTTACCTTTCATATTTAAGTGTTTAAACATCGCTTAAATAGACATTTTATAATTTCTCAATGTGTTCATTTCAACCGTCATCGCGCGCTATCCCAGTGACACGTGACTTGCGAATGTCAGTGGGCCGAATCAGTCATCTTAATTTATAATAATTATAAATTATCAACAAACTTTCATTTTTAACTTGTGATTTACTCTATCGTAGGTACGCATTATTCATCATTTAGCTCTTTCATTTTTAAATATTTTTACTTCGTGTCTTTTGGACCATTATTTTTACTTCTTTTCCTAGTAATTTAATCCCCCTTTTACTTATGTGTAAAATTTTAGTTCAAAGTAAATAATCATTGTATTGTTATGTGAAAGTCACATCGATGTGCCTCCGTGGTCGAGGGGCAAGGCTCTCGACTAGCGATGAGGTCGCGGGCTCAAATCCCGGCGCGCGCAGATAAAAATGATTCGATTGATTTGCGTTTTCACAATTGAATTTAACATTAGGTATATTTGCGGCACATTCCCAGAATGGAAGATACTCTCAGTATCGGCTTGGTATTAGACCACTATTCACAATTATTTTATTATGCTTTCATAATTTTTAAATTATTATTCATTTTTTTATTTTTTATTTCTTTATCACTGTAAAACTGTAAATATTTTTTTTTGTTATATTAATAACGAGCACTCCTTTCCTAAAACTCAAGCATCAACAATTAAAACATTATAAAAGTTTAAATAATACATCAAATTATAGCTAACTAAACATGAAGATGAGGAACTAATTAAAATTATTAAGTAACCCCAACGCAACCTACAGATCTGATAATAAACATACATACTTTTTGCTTTATTTATATTATTCTGAATTATTATTAAATTTTGTATCTTATTTTCATTATACTATGATATTTTGTCTTTATCATCTTCAATATTACCAGAATAAGCTCCATAAAATGAATGTTTTTCTTGCTTTCACGAACAATTTTTTGTTGTGTATAATTTTCATATAAATTTCTGTATTTTTTATTATGTACTAGCTGATACCCGGTATGCGTTGCTATGCAACTTAAATAAAGAATTTTTCACCCTGTTGTTTCCCGTTCGTCCCCGTCCCCTTCTCGCGAATCCCCCCTCTTGCATTCCCCTTCCACCTTCTCCGCCTTCCCCCCTCTCCATCACCCTCTCACAAACCCCTCCTTAATTGCCCTCTGCTCCTCCCGGATTTCCCTTCCTCTCCTGTCTTTTTCCCCTGCCGAATTTTTTGGATGCGCTTTGAACTTTAGCATTTTTTTCACTTTTTACCGCTATTTATTGTTCAGCTAATAATACGTTGCGTAATGAGATATTATAATTTATGTACAAAATGTGATATAAAAAACCAACGTGTTTTTAATAAAAAATAATTATTCCCATTCACAGTCCGGACTGACGGCCCAAATCGGTTGCGTAATGGGATATAATAATTTATGTCCAAAGTGTGATATAAAAAAACAAACGTTTTAAAAAAAAAATAAATTATTATTCCCATTCAAAGTCCGGCCCTTATCTCTAAACCACCGCCCTCCCCCCGCACGCTGGCCGCAATACCCCGCTCCTACCAGCTGCCCTGGCTACATCGGTTCCCGTACGATACAAAACAGTATGCCGGTTCCCTAGAATCTTAGTTCCATGGTCTCTAGAATAACAAAGAGATGGCCATGTGTAGTTTTCTACACTCTAATGAATATTGGCAGCATAAATGCTCAAATTTTCTACAAATTTGCCTGTCCAGGAAAGGCTCCAAAGCATTTAAGAATTTTCTTTAAAAAAAATTGGCATTGACCATGATAAAAGTGCGGCGGTTAGTGAAATATGTCTGCAAATCGTATATTATTTATCTGTCTACAAATCACACCATTCAGGCAGTTTTTTCCAAGGCTTCGTTTATAGAAAAACCAATAGACATAATTAACCTTTTTTCGTTGTTAGTTTTTGGGGTGTTATGCCGTGTTGCGCTACCTCCTTCTTTAGCCGACGTTTCGGATAGCGTTGCAGTGTCCATCATCAGGGCAGCTCCGGCAGAAACTAACAACGAAAATGCTTTTGGCCGTGAAAATCTAAAAACGTATCTGACATAATTAACCTTGTTCGGGCTAAAGGTATTATCCATTAACATCTAAATTACAGTACCTACTTACCTATTGAGATATAAAACTTAGAATGTTTAGAGATCCAGAAAAATTGGGTTTAAATTCAATTTGACTTTTTCCGAGTGCTTCACTCTCATATTGCACATCAAGCCGTTGCTTACATTTTTATTGATTATGGTGGCTGCACCCGGTGTCGAATCTGACTGACTAAAATCCATCATGTTGACAGAAGCGTGTTTTCTACTGTCTTGTATTGTGTTGATGGGCACCCTGGGATAGTGTCGCCGAGTGTAGAACATGAATGTATTATTCAATCTGATTTATCCTTCACCTGAAAACTTTCAATTTTCCATATTTCTAAACTATGATTTTGACTTTTGCCTGAATAGGCCAGCTGTTTCACATAATTTGAAGAATTTACCAAATTTCAGGTTCTGTGAAAGATTTATTAAAGTTCTGTCATTATTCTAATAACAATGAAACAACTGACCACCAGAACATGGGCATGTGCCTAGCGTGGTGGTCGTAAAATCCTCAAAACATGTAACTAGCAGTTTAATGAATAAAGAAAATTAAAAAAAAAACAATTCATCAAATTTCAAAGTTAAAATTCAAGTCCTGTGACAGTCCTAGTCAAGTTCTTTTACTATCCAAGTAATGTGAAACAACCAGATGAAATAATAATAGAACTTTCACAGAACATGAAATTTTACTTTGAATTTTGATGAATCGTTCAAATTCTGTGAAACAAATGGTCCTTACTCTTATTATGCTTTAATATTTGATCTCTTCTTTTCAGTTTTTGCTCAGGGCTGAAGTCAAGAAGCTTTACCGACAAATTCTAAGGACAATCCGAGAAGTGCCAGACGAGAAAAGTCGAGCTGAACTCCGACTTTGGGCCCGGACAGACTTTCAACAGAACAAACACCACACGGATGAACTGGTCATCAAAATGATGATGAAACACGGCCAGCAAGCAATGAATAAATTAAAAACTAGCCTAGATATGTGTAAATAATTATTTATTAAAATTGTACAAAAAACATTAAAATTAAATAGGTATACAAACATCATTGTGATTTAATTTTAACTAACATTATTATTAATACATATTCTCTTAAGTATCATGAAATATGGTTAGATTTAACTTACTTTATGGCAATATTATTTCTATTCTCTATTTATGAACATTGCAGGTTGAACCCTATGTGTATTTGCAACTTTGAAATATCCTATAATAATCTTCAACAATTCCTTTACTGGAAGAAAAGTCAGTAAGGATATCCTCTCTTCTAGAATTAGGAAGATTTCATTATAATGTCTTTGTGTTTTTCTCTAGTGAAATAAATGCTAGAATGTTGATTTACGTTCAAGGAATAATAAAAATAACAATATACCTACTTGTACTTTAGATGTTAATTACCAAATACATCATTGTATGAGGTCCAATTGGAAATAGTGAATCACTAATTAATTTTTTTAAGAACAACTCTTTTCTTATAACTTTGGAAGGTTATTCCCATCAATGTAATATATCATTGAAGAAGAATATAACACTAATAATCTAAATGAAAATGAACAAGACACAGAAAAATAAAAGACAACGGTTACAACTGGGACTCGAACCCAGAATCTTTCATCTTAGCGGGACGAACGGTAAGATGAGAGGTTGAAATATGAGATTAACAAATATGATGTTTAAATAAATGGTGGCAGTAGCCGAATTGGTAAAGGCGTTCGTTCCGGTAAAACTGAGAGGTTCTGGGTTTGAGTCCCAGTTGCGACCGTTATCTTTTATTTTTCTGTGTCTTGTTCATTTTCATATTTTAGATTATTAGTGTTATCTTCTTCTTCAAAACATTATTAATTAAACTAAATTGTTCTGATGCCATTCTATTCTATTCTATATGCGTATTCGTAGAATGCAAGATATTTTTTAAAAATCTTTTTTTGTAGGGTTTTTTAAAAATGATTATTAGATAAAATGTGAAATTAAAAAGAAAAGTCAGAAATTTTGTTAGAAACATCGGACATAAATCTTCCTTTAAAGGGGCATTAAATTTGAATTTGAACACTCGTGTATTATACACAAATTTGGTTGTGAATGTCGTATTTCAAGGACTTAAAAACTAAAAAAAAAACATACCAAATACAAATATTGGTATGTCTTCTTATCAATAATGTTGTTTGACTTTGAGCCCTAAATTTTTTTTGTATATTTTTTAACATTGTTTGACATTAAGCCCTCAATTTGTTAAAAAAACAAAATGTTGAACATGCTACTTATAATAATATTATTATATAAAAGAAGTGGACAATTAGGAAGGGAAGAAATATCACAATGAGATCAGAAAATTGGAGATAAAATACATAAATCAATAAAAGTAACTAATCATGTCGCCGTTCCGGAAGGACAATGACGCAATTAACAAAATTGGTAAAATATGGCTAAGTCCATAAATGGTCTCAGAAAACCATTGGGCACACTAGGGAACAAAGACATAACTATAGTTCCTATTTGGACCGCCAGAGGGTAGTAGCAACAACACCACAAGCTTCAGTTGTGTCAATGAGTGACTGGAGGTGTGTTGTGTGGAACAGTGACGTAAGTGTTCTTAGTGACTGAAATCTGAAGCGACTACCAGTGTGACAACGACATAAGTGTTTAGGCGTAACAGTTACGTCTTCTGGAAGAGCGAACAATTTATGGGGGAACAATGACGTAATTGCTCTAATCAGTTGAAATTGGGGGTCAAAATTAGTGTGATAAAATTCTAACCCCTGGTGATTGAAAGAAAAGTATGATTTCTACCTATGTTTGTTATGCCATTATTCTCTGTCGCATACACACTCTTTAATAAATATTTCATTAAACTACAAATCGTTTTTTTGCTCTCCTATAAAATTACAATTTTTGCGGTTGCGTCGTTGTTCTTCCAGTACGGCAATGTGACCATCAAGCTACTCCGTGTAACCAAAGCAAAATGAATTTAGAAAATACATCCATTTGTCAATTAAGTAATATGTCTTCTTGATCATAATTCACCATGACTTCAGACATTTTAGAAATGCCTAAAACATCTTCAAAACATTGTAATAGAAAAATAAATTATATGAAATGTCAGACAACTAAATAATCTTAAAAGATAATAAATATAAATGAAAAGAAAAAAAGCATGACCGAGTTGGAGGTAAACAACTTATCGACCAGAGTTCAATTCTGGCGCTGAGAGTTTGACTAGTCTCAAGGTTTCTAAGGACGGGTCGTTTCACAGAATTGGAACAATTCATCAAATTTCAAAGTTAAGGGGATACCCGGCGGTGATTTTTCCATACAAACGTATTCCCTATTTATCTCTCTGGATTTTAACCCTAGAGAAAGTATTGTTTTTACATAAAATAGATATCAACTACTAGCGTGTCGGTACTTTTTGTTTTTTTTTTTGATAAGTTACTTTTTATAGAAGTTATGACCTTCCAAAAATCAATAAAATTGACTTTTTTAAACGCCGTCAAAAGACGTACAGTATACAAACTAGAAAATGTTTTTTTAAAAAAAGCAAAACGTACAGACATAAAATAGTTTTTTCTTATGTAGTTGGTAAAAAAAAAATTGAAAATCAGTCGACTTTTGGAGGAGAAAAGTGGGGAATACGAAACCTCGATTTTAGTTACGTATTAGTAGCACAAGGTGCATTGTCCCTTTCGCTCAATATCCGGTGGAGTAAGAGCAACAGTGACAGCAACAATTTAGTAAAATCTATTTTTCAAATTTCTCCACCACACGGGTATCATCTTAATATTCAAGTCCTGTGACAGTCCTAGTGAAGTTCTTTTACTATCCAAGTAATGTGAAACAACTGAATGAAATAGTAATAGAACTTGAATATTGACTTTGAAATTTGATGAATTGTTTAAATTCTGTAAAACAATCCATTCTTCAAAACACTTCTTCTTCTTCTTAAAAAAAAACAGTTATTATAGTTACTAAATTAAGCAATGCCATTATAAAGGCTTAACAATATAATTATAATTATTTCCATCCATTTAAAATAAACAGTACGTACCTAGCTTACGTTAATTATTTTAATTCACAAAAGAAATGAACACTCGTATGCTACAAAACAAAATACAACCAAACCGCATTATTGCTTTAGTCAATTACTGAAGAAGCAAAGATATGGGCTTACATCAAGGACGGTAATTTTCACTCTCTCAATAATCGCAATGAGAATGTTGGTTGTTAAGTTTGATACTATCATAAATAACTTCATAACTAATCAACATTAGTATTTGATAAGATGTCTTTCTGTAGGTATGGAATTTGAATCCAATGTTTAAACGCTCTAACCTACTAATCTAATCATATTAACTTATTTAGTTTATCAGTTTTATATTACTGTATGCTTTAAAAACTTTTTTTTTTAAAATTAACTCCACACAAGAGGCCCTGAGGAAAATAATTTCCCTCAGGGCCTATGTCATCTATGAAGATGCTGTGTGGAGGGTCTATTTGAGGAGAGTAAGGAGTGAACATGGGTCTTGAAGAGACCCATGTTGTAGGAAGGAGGAAACACAGAGGCCGGCAAATCGTTCCACAGCCGAGGTGTTGAACTGAAGAAGGAGTGGTAGAAGCGGGCACGTGTTTGGCGTGTTTCCCGACTATGCACCGGTGCCGAGGGGATCAATGACGCTAGTTCCCCGGAGCATCTTCCATTGAAGTACCGGTAGAACAAGATGAGCATTAATACCCGACGCCGGTGCTCTAAAGATTGCAATCCGTTTGTTAAAACTGGAGAATCTATCAAACGGATCGCCCGTTTCTGCACAGAGTCAATATAATTTTCAATAGCTCATTACATATATTCTGTTCTTATAATCCATGTAAAAGCCCAGCTGGGAGTAAAACCAAATAAAAATGATATTTTTTTTATGCTAGCAAATATTCAGTTGTCATAATCTATGAAATAATAATAGTGGAAATTAATATTGACTTTTTTTATTTCTTTATATATTCAATAATATTATTATTTAAATTATAAAAACACATTACATAGCAGAACTTGTTTATAAATAAACTGTTTTTATAAATTAAATAATATGTAATATTATTGAATGTATAAAGAAAAAAAAATTAAAATAGAGTTCTACAAATTGAACTTGATATACAATATGATACGATATTGACTGACTAGTGTTTTTTTTTAACCTATTTAGACAAAAAAAAAAGTGCAAATTTGTATTTCAAATGTGATGGCTATATGTACAAGAAATCCAAGAGTGAGACTAACACCCCCAATATTGGGGAATGTTGTGAGGTGAAAAGGCGGACGGAATAGTGCAAGGTTAGGAAAACCTGGCTATTCTGGACACCATGTATAGCTATAGCCATTTTAAGTATTGAGTACTCTCTCACTAATCCGCCCACCACCCCAAAAACAGGGCAAGTGTCCAATTAGTATTATAGTGCATAATATATACAAAATATGCTAAAAATTAATATGTACACGTATTTCGAAAAAACAAACCAACACCGCTTATCGATCATTCGTTAAATTTCCATTTTTTGGTTTAAACTTTAGATGTCATGTCACACTTGCGAAAAGAATACATTTTGTAAACTTATTTAAACAAAAAACGTAGCAGAACCTTAGAGTAACAATTACTCTAAGGACAAAATGAAATAAACAGAACCACATCCTAAACAGAAACAGTTGATGCATTTTAGTATTTTTGATTATATTACCCACAAACACGTGGTGCTTTAGTGGGTTCCCATTTTTGTCTTATATGTATTTGTATGCTTACTTTTACATTACTTAATTATGTTTTATATTTATACATAACTCTTTTAAAAGCATGTAATTTTTTTTGTTTTATGTATGTACAAATAATAATGGGAAGAAATAAATAAAAAATACAGAGGACTAACCAAAATGTCCTAAAACAACAATAATAAACCCTGGTAACTGGTAAAATGGTCTACGAAAGAAACTTAGATGGCGGTATAGTAAGAGTGTGTAAGAGTAAGATAACCCAACCAGGTTGGTGAACAAATATACTACTGATCTAGAAATGATTTTGTGCTTAGTAAAAATAAAGGTGGACTATAGTAGTTGTTAGATAATCTAGCAGCGGATTACTGAGAGAGCGGATTACTCAATAATATCCATAATATAGAATGTGGGCCAGTGCAGTACTCAAAATATCTGTGCAATCTGTCAAGTGAGAAATTGTTTCTTTATTCCTTATACTATAAAATAATTTCTGCTGCACAATATCAGAAACAGGGTGGGGCGGAGCAACTTGCTTATTTGAATTTGGCGCCCTGAAGTGATGGGTACTGCAAGGATGGTGGAAATAGGCACATTCGAGAGGACGGGGCGTAAAGTTGTAGCTCAGCTTGGTTTAGCATCATGGAGTGATTGAAGGCGGAGTACGCATTCGCTGTCGAGACATACTTTTCTAACAGTTGCTCAACCATCGTCATACAACGTGCATTCCATACCCATTTCAATATTGCGCCCCGTGGTCGTGTTCCTGACCGACAGCCGATTGTTTCACACAGAATGAGCAGAAAACCCAACAGCAGCTGCATGTTTGCATTGAGGGGATTGCAAAATAGAAAGCCTTATCGTGTCAACGTTTTGGGGTGACCTTGCTATTCGTGGAAGCCCAAGTTTTTTTCTTCTTCAAATGTTAAAAAAACGTAAGCAGGTTTCCTGAAGTTATTTATCCATGAAACAATCGACTGCCGGCCAGAACACAACCACGGGGCTCAATATTGAAATGGGTACGGAATGGACATTGAGCAACCGTTAAAAAAGTATGTTTCGACAGCGAATGTGCGCTACACCTTCGTCCACTTCGTGATGCTAACTAAACCAAGCAGAGCTACAACTTCACGCCCCATTCTCTCGAATGTATCTATCTCCACTCTCCTGGCAACAACCATCGCTTCAGGGCGCCAAATTCAAATAAACAAGTTGCTCTGCCCCACCCACAAGGGGTTAATTTAGTTCTCAAAGTACTATCACGCATTTATCCACACAATATTCTAAGCATTATTTTAGTACACCATTAAATTAGGTTTGTAGTAATTAATGTGTAGTGAAAAGATGAATACTCTCAGTGTGGCAAAGAAGCAAACCTCGTTTGACTTGAGATCTAACTTTAGTACTAAAATTAGGCTCATAACATATCCCAGTCATTATTGGGCATGATAGCTGTTATCAAAAATTTTATATGACCTGGATTACATGCTATGTTATTTTATAAAAGATAAACAAATTTATTATTTTATACATAGTACAACTAAAATTATCATTTGATGACTAAACACTTAAATACATAATTGAAAACACTTTAATATTATGAATTAATTGGTACAAATAAATATTTTCTTTGTATGTGGGAAAGGCTGGCTGATAGTCTGGACATCCAGAAATTGGAGTCCAGAGTTATACTGCTGAAAATTTTCCAGTCTTTCCGTTATTAGGAATCTTCTGAATTTTTAGCCTCTCACACCTATGTATTACATTTATTTAAAATAAATGTTGGAGCCCGGCTCCTATCATAGTATGAACAAAACCAAATTAAACGGCAGTCGCAGTTTTGGGTTGTCACCTCATTTTCCGCTATTTCAACTCTCCGTACAGCCAGGTAACAAAACTTCATATGGACACAGCGAGATACAATATTATTGCACTGTCTTAAATAGCACATGGAGCTATCATTGTGAAAAGTCTTAAGGTAGCAACAGACTCCCAGCTCACTTCAAACAGATATTTATAACACAATAGCGCTCGCCATACAATCCCATGAGACCCGCCAGACGTAAAAAGATCATGTGTTATAAGCGTGGTTTGAATCTGCGCTAATTGGCGTTATTTTTCGTGACCGCTACGATCAGGATATCAGAAAAGTTATGAGACCCCCCCCTTCGCCGTAAACAGGAGAGGGGGTCATTTTGAATACACGGAGCCGTCAAGTTGACATATCCAGTACAAAGAAATGATATTATCTCTACCGCTTCCGATTTCAACTGACTCCTTCTCCTGCCGTAGGAAGAAATATTTTATAACGTAGTGTGTCAGTAGAAAAGATATTTTATAACACAGTATCTTTGTATGTGAGCTTCGAGTCTGTACCGTGCTTTATTCAGTTAGTGTATTGACTTGCACAACAAATGGTTTTGATCAGAATTTCAGAAATACATATCAGCACCGGAAAGGATAAATAGCGAAAGCTTTAGCATATTATATCGACGCTGGAAAGGATAAATTGCTAAAGCTTTCGCTATTTATCCTTTCCAGCGTCGATATAATAAATGTTTGTGTATCGACATGACATGTGAGGCACTGTCGTATTAAGGAAAACCAAAAAATACAACTTATTACCGTAGAAATCTTTCTACTAAAAATGCGATAGAGGGATAACTAATAAGGATTAAGTGTTAGTATTTTTAGAGATAATTTGTATGTTAGTAAGTTTGTCAGATTGAAATGTAGACCTACTATCACAGATATTATCTACGTAGTAGTAATGTTGTGACTTGTCAATTTATGCAAATCATCATTAGTCAAATTATATAAATGAATGTAAAACTAGTAAATTGTTATTCAAAATCACACCAAGTTAACCTAAGCCAGCGTCAATGCTCGTTGCTTATTATGCTACAAAGTTTAGAAAGGATTAGTTCCTTTGAAAGCGAGGATTATACTAACTGCTTCCATAACATCGCTGAAAACACTATTACTAAAATGATAGTACCGATCAGTGTGATACAAAAACTCATATTTCTTACACTATTCGGCTTCATTTTGGAAATGAAGATCAGATGAATAAAAGTCTGAATTATGAACTGCCCGTCGAATACAAAGCAAGGAAATACATTCACAACGGCCAGACCGATTGAGAACATAATTATGTACTTCATGGCTTTCTCAAAACCTTCCGGAATGCTTGACGGAAATAGTTTGGATTTAGGAATGTACTGCGATACGATGACCGTATGGTGAACATCAAACGGATGACCGATGTACAGAACATGGGGTTTATTCATCCGCTTGATGACCATGAGACTTGTGGTGTTCTGAAGTATCGGCTTCACGCAGTGGTACTCCATCGGACAGTTGAATCCTTCCGTCAAATAACACTTTTCAAATTCACTCTCAATTATCCGTCTCACGGGCAAACACATGTGCTGCGGCAGCTCCACGATACCGTGAGCAGGTTCCAAGTATTCGAAGCACAGGTTCTGCCCGTCACTCTTCTCGCAGCATTCCAGCAAGCCGCTGTTGGAGTGTTTGATCTGGACTGACTCGTCATATTTGTGTACAAAGTCAGGAGACACACAGACTCCCCACTGCTGGGATAGGACCCCGATCAGGCAATCTTCCCAGTCTAGCTTATTATTAACTGGACACTCGTTAATGTGGGTAATGGTATCCAGGTAATTCACTCCCTTAGGGCCAAACAACGGAGACTTGGATGATATTTCTATAACCTGAACGCCTTGGTTAATTCGATAGGTATACCCAAAGAAAACAGGAATTCCGAGGAATAAGACGTAAGCCAATACCGCCAACACTGTATTGTGCCATATTCCGGCAGAGTAAACCCTCAATTTCCTCCAAGGGCTTAAAGAATGCAACTGTTCAGTGCTCATCACCACAAAAGCAATCGGAATGATGAATACAACATGGAAGCCAAAGTTTATCAAAGGGACGTCTTCTCTTACTGCGGCCAGAGCGTGTCCCAGTTCATGGATGACACTACTTAGCACAAGTGAGAAGAGATAGTAGCCAAGATCCTCCGCTGGTAAGTTGACTCCGGGAATGGCTGACTCAAGGATGGGTCCTTTCCTCACATACTTCCCGTCATCCGGTGTTAGGTAATCGGCGCCTGACTTCAAGACGATGCCTACAGCGACTGGCAGCAGAATGAGGGTCGTGTAACAACCCAAGCTGAACCACTGCTGTAAGAATCGGGGAGAATTCGATCCCCATTTGTACACGGTCCTGTTAAACGCCGCAGTATACCATGACATGTGCAGGAATCCAAACTTCAATCCAGTTCCTTCCAACAGAGCGAGGTAAGGGTAGTGCATGCAGCTCTGAAACAAAAAACATTCAATAACATCGATGTGACTATTGATAGGTTACCATCATTCATATTGTATGAAATACGCACCTTGAAAAATGAATCAAAGAAAAACAAAATTCCATAAATTATAGCGACAACAATAAATAACGTTGCGAGATCCATCTCTACGTATTGTTTTTCAAAGTATTGAACAAAAAATATTTATTTGCAATCCATATTATTATTACGAACATTTGACAGATTAACCATAGATGAATGCCTCCAGTGCCTTCATATCTCATATCCTTCATAAGATGTGCCACTCACAATGCTATTCGTTAAAAAATATTTTCTTGTATGTTCATTGGGTTCCGGTTCCATGTCGGTCGTAATATGGGATCTCACCATCTGAGTTCTCATAATAAATTGACTCATAAACGATACTTCCTCACATGATAATTCATCAGCATCTCAGTAACGATTCAGTACAAACTACCTCAGAATATACTTTTCATTATATAATTTTATATTATAAATGTTATAATATGCACTTAGGTCTTACGTCAATGGCAAAGTATGGTAAATTTTAATATTATTAAAATTACAATTCTCAGTTTTAATCACAATCGTTCTTATTTATTACCATGATGAATTATTACATTCTCTACGGCTGTATTCTTAGACCAACATTACGAAAATTCATATTACTAAAAAGTTGCCACTGAGTAGACCGGTCACGTCGTTGTTCAATATCGTAACCAAATTCCACATCCACCACTGTCCACTTAAAGCATAGATAAAAGTCGACAAAAACGTCAAAATATGGTAAAAAATAATACAGACTTGACTAGTACGCTTATGTCAATTTCGTGTCATTTATTTCGACTCAACAGTGAGTTCAATAAATTGTCTTTCACAGAGGCAACAGAGGTTCACGAAATGATTTCAAGAAAATAAACAAAATGCGTATTGCTTATTTAGCGTTGTTAGTTATCTTCCATTTGACTGTCAACCATGCAACCTTGCTGGCCGACACTCCGCAGAGCGAGTACGTACCCTCGGGCCCCCTCGTCAAGTGCAACTTCCTGCCGATACAGTTCATCCAGTGCGACTTGCCAATCGACCACAAGGGCAACAAGACAGCGAAGGAAGAAGCAGGCCACGGCTGCATCAAATTCGGTGGCGCCAAATACGAAGACGTTGAAAAAACTAAAGTACAATGTACAGTGTTACCAGACATAGAGTGCTTCGGGCCGAGAACGTTCTTGAAAGATGGCTTCCCGTGTATCAAATATTCTGATCAGTATTTCACAACGACGTTGATTTACAGTATCCTTCTTGGATTCTTAGGAATGGACAGGTTTTGTTTGGGACAGACTGGTACGGCTGTGGGGAAGTTGCTCACTCTAGGAGGTCTGGGCATCTGGTGGGTAGTCGATGTGGTTTTACTCATCACAAATAGTCTTCATCCGGAAGATGGAAGCAATTGGAATCCATATGTTTAAGATTTATCCTTTTTATGTACATATTTTATACCTAGGATAGTCGGCTGTTGGAGGGAGATATTATGAGGACAGTGTTCTCATGCGAGAAAATTGTTTCCTGTGTTTGCTCTTAATATTTACCAGTCAAAATATACAAAAAGCTAAAGATTAACTGAATGAATGCAGGTGCCTATCTTGCGTTTTGGTATTAAAATAAATATTTTCCCAACCAAACAAAAAGTAACAGTTCATACAACTAAAAATGAGGTACGGTTTCTTTGCTAAGGACCATAATTTGTTTGAGAAGACTGTCCATGTAATTTTAAGAAAAATAAATTTTATTTGAGTCCTTTTACCAATGCGCGATTATTATAAAATTACTTAGCTTTAAGATCTGATTTCGTTAAATGTTTTCCAATTATTGTACTAACCATAAATGAAGAATCGCATTATTTGGGATTTAAATACAAGAAATATCAACCTGTCACATCATTGTTTTAATCACTTCACCACAAAAATATGCCCCCTAAATGTTCTCAAAAATGAGAACCTAACATGTGTACAGTAGAAACATTTAAAAGAAATTCTTGCTTGTGTAGAGGCGTTCTGTATCGTAGGACTTCTACAGGTAAGAGGTGACTGCGGGCGGATTTTCCAAACTATTTTGAACCACTATCAATTTGTACTCTCCAAAATTTACTGCGCGTAAATCACACTCAGTGTTTATCATCTGTTGTGACAACCGCAATGTTTTACTTACCTAAAAATAAATTTATCTATCTATACTATTACATATTTCATAACAATAATATTGGAGTTTTACCTACCATTAAAACTCTTATTACGTTGTCTTGCTTATCCAGAATATAATGTGAGATATCGCGCTTATTTCTCACCAGCGCCGTCGTAACTACTGCCGTAATCTTGAATTTCCCGCCTTTCTTTTTGTAACACCCTTCAGTTGTCTATTGTCACCTTAGCAGTTGGCATCCTGAAACGCCACCTTGATTCAATCGTTCTTCCCTACTCCAGGGTGGTGGTAACCCATACTATTATAACCATAGATAACGGAAACAAGAGAGACAGACCATGAAACAGTGATTATTAATGTGAAACTAAAGTACAATCTACAGTGTTACCAGACATAGAGTGCTTCGGGCTGAAAATGTTCTTGAAATATGGCTTCCCGTGTATCAAACATTCTGATCAGTATTTCTCAACGATGTTGATTTACAGTATCTTTCTTGGATTCTTAGGAATGGACAGGTTTTGTTTGGGACAGACTGGTACGGCTGTGGGGAAGTTGCTCACTCTAGGAGGTCTGGGCATCTGGTGGGTAGTCGATGTGGTTTTACTCATCACAAATAGTCTTCATCCGGAAGATGGAAGCAATTAGAATCCATATGTTTAAGATTTATCCTTTTTATGTACATATTTCATACCTAGGATAGTCGGCTGTGGAAGGGAGATATTATGACAGTGTTCTCATGCGAGAAAATTGTTTCCTGTGTTTGCGCTTAATATTCACCAGTCAAAATATACAAAAAGCTAAAGATTAACTGAATGAATGCAGGTGCCTATCTTGCGTTTTGGTATTAAAATAAATATTTTCCGAACCAAACAAAAAGTAACAGTTCATACAACTAAAAATGAGGTACGCACAAAAGTGTCACCAATGTCTTTCACCCATACTACAGCAAATCACATCTACACACAGCGGCACTCCGCTTCTGTTTCTACCTACGCTCCAAAAACAAAACTTTCATTGCAGCGGGAGCTACTTTGATAGTCCGTGTAGTTTGGTCATAACCTGACGACAGCCGGCACGCTTAAATCTCATTTTGCCCTTTTTTTATTATACATGACTATTATATTTTATTATTTTGCCCTTTTTTATTATACATGACTGTAATCGACTTAATAATATGGAAAAATAAAAAAAACATTAATTAAATTTGCATATTTATTTTTTCAATAAACATCTATTTAGTATTGTCTAACAATTTATACAAGCTATCTTTTATGAAAAATATACTCTTATTTACACGATATTCTTATACATATTTATTATAGAGTAAAATTTCCATAAATATTAATAACGCATGACAAAAATTAAATTAAAAGATATACAAAGGCGTTCAGAAATAACAATAATATTGGGAATTAGCCGCCTCAACACATTGCACTGCACATAAAACTAAAAATAAATGTTGTCATTTATACATAGAAGCAGAAAATTTAAAAAAAAAACTGAGTGCTTGCATATAACGCACATCCAGTGGAAAAGTGTCCTAAGTCAAAATTTACAATTTTACGTTTTATCTCTGAAAAGTAAAGTGATTGTGATTATCTATGCCCCATGAAAACCGTATTTAAGTTAGATCACTCCATCTCAGCAAGACATCACTCTCCCGTAAAATAACTTTTTTGACTTAGGACACTTTTCTATGGGATGTGCAATATATATATATATATATTTTTAATGTTTTTTTTTTACAAATGATTGCTTCTCATTTTTTTCTACGTTTAGTTCATTTTACCAATAAATAATAACAAAATATTTTATAAAAGTGTTACATAATGCTTTAATAATTTCAGAAATGCACCAAAAGTTAATAATTATTTAAATGAACAATAAAAATAGACAGTGTCCCCTGAAAAAGAATAAAAAAAATATGTTGAGTTAAATAAATGTATAAAAAGAAAATATTAACTTCATCGCATCACAATAATTTATTTTTTTTACTTTCACTCAGCATAAAAATCATTTGACTTCAAATAAACAACAAAATTGATTAAAAAAGTACTAGTTTTAAAAGAATCGAAAAGTTTAAGAAATTTATGTAAATTTACATAAAAAGACATTGTGTTCAGGAAAAAAAAAATTACACAAAATAAAGGATTCAAAAATGTTGTCAAAAGCCCAATAATAAATGTATTGAAATATTAAATAATAGTCTGCGTACATAGTATGTTTTGTATATTCATATATTTTAGTTGTAAAGGGTTATTTATAGGAGTCTTTATCAAAAATAAACAAGATTTACATAATATTGTTTAACTCTTGATTGCCGATGCTTAAATTTCATTGTACACCAGCTGATTTTTTGCAAAATGTTTTTGCAAATTGTACTTTCTCACCAGATAATGTGTTTATACGGCGTGCTAAGGGACGTACTTGACTTACTTTAACCAGGGATTCCTGACGTCATTTGCAATTAAAAATGTTAATAAAATTTTAGCCTCGGGTGACCTTTTTAATGATTTTTTTTTTTCAACTTAATCATAAAAAAATTGTATGCATTATACAGTTAGGGTCGGGGTGAGGAATTGGGTGGTTACTCGGCAAAGCAACCAGTAATGACATATGAAAGAATTTTTTTTTCTTTTAGTTTTGAAAAAAAAATAATCAAGTCACCGGAAAAAAAAATTTCATTTACATATGTTACTCCAAAAAATTTCAGGAATCACTAGTTAAGTATGTCAAGTAAGTCCCTTAACACCCTGAAGACTATGTATAAAAATAGTATGTAATCTATTTAAGTAGTTTTCCCAGTTATATTCAGAGATTTTTTTTAATAGTATCCTTAAGAATACACTACCGAATAAGAGGTTGATGAAAAATAATTGTTTAAAAAAAATTAAATAACAATAATATATAAAATGCAAATAATTATTAAGTTTTTTAAGACAACTTTACTCAACCGGTTTTAATCAGAATGTTAATATTTTGTAACAATTTAAATACATAGCAATAGAAACTAAAAGTTTTTTATACCCTTTTCACATTAGGAGCAAAAAAGCGGCCAGATTCTTTTTTTAACTATCCAGCGGGTGATTTACGACAAATGCGCCTTATCGCTTCCCCCAGTTTTACCTCTTAGTCGCAAGCATCAGTTCTCTCTAAATTGCAGACGTACCGGGTGTGCTTAGAAGTTTTTGTTATTCATTGATATTTGGAAATTTCCGTTGAGCGTAAATTTTACGACACGTGCCTGAAAAAGAGAAAAACACCAGAAAGCCTCGGGTAATACTGGACTACAAAGAACCCAAAGGCGGAATGGAAACAATCGACAAAATGTGTGCCAACAATGCTAGAATAACAAAGAGATGGCCATGTGTAGTTTTCTACACTCTAATGAATATAGGCGGCATAAATGATCGAAGTATTTATACAAATTTGCCTGTCTAGAAAAGGCTCCATAGCAATGAAGAATTTTCCTAAAAAAAATTGTCAAACATTTACCTAACATTTATATAAAAAAAAGCCATTTACATGGAGAAAGTTTGATGATGTAAAATTTATCACAAGGGAATTTACTCAGCACGCCCGCTGAAAAGTTAACCAAAGAAAACCTCAAAAGGGTCCCCGAAACTAGCCAGTATTGTGACAGCAGTTGTCATTGGAAAGAAAAATAATCTGGGAGCTTTTTTAAACCTAATGTGAACAGGTAATTAGAATTCTTATTTTCAATAAAAGTTGAAAAGCTCTATTATCTAAATTATAGAATGTAATGATAAAAATATATAAATTCGGTTCACAAATTAAACATTAAAAATGTTCTAAACCTGCAGATTAGTATTCGGATAGAAAAGGGTTAAGACTGAAAATGAGAAATATCTTTTCGTTCAACAATGCAACTGAAGACTCCTATATCAAGTTGAGCAATTTAAACATGTATTTTGGCAAATAGCGCCTGTGAATCTATTTTATTTTATTTTAAAGTCAGATGCCCGGTTTACAAATAAGCTGACAATATTTGAAAATCTCCTACTACCATCACAGTAAGCGGAAAATGTTGCTTGTGTCGTGATGGAGGACTTAGTCAACTGAGGAATAGAACTCACAATGCCTGGGTGGGAACCCCATACGATGTCTACTCAGCCAATGACCGGGTATTCCAACCACATAACACAGTGAGCTATCAAAAATACAATAATTACAAAATTGAAATGCTTGTAATTTTACATATTTAGAGCTTTCTATAAAGTTCACCTATAATATCATATTCTAAAATGGAAATTAACAGGTATATAATTTTACATAACTTTGTACCATAGATAAATTTCTTCAAAATGGGATTTAAAAATGTTTGCTTAAGGCGGTCCGCTCACCGGAGAAACTGAAACCAAACTAAAACTGGCTGTTTGCTATGGTTTCCAACCAAACTTCTATGACGGCGCTACTCAATTTTACGTTATTATCTCAGCTTGTTTAACCATAGACGAAGAACAATCAGCTGTCATCGTAGCAACTAGCATGGTGAGTTTCGAGTCACTGCTTGCGTTGCCATTGACAATGGGTTTTTGAGAAGTTGTGTAGTATGCAGACCATCACATCGACATACACAGGATAGCGAGTTTAGTTGCAAACTGGTTTTTTTTCAGTTGCCTCGTCAGTGGACCACCTTACCGTTAGAGTGTTAGGTTAAAATGACGAGTTAACCTGCCATGCGCCAACTGACACTCTTTTCATAATAACTTACTTGTTTTTTGAAAAATTATGTTTTTGTAAATTGTACCATCGTCTTACCAGATAATATTAATATGTTTAATTTATAACAATTGTATACATCTATACTATGAAGTTTCCCCAGGTTGATACTTATATTCAGAGAAATGGTTTTTTTCTCTCTAATGTTATAAAAATATATAATATAATGAAGACATATGAAAATATTCTCGACTTTTATTATATTTTCCAGCTAATAAGCTTTCTTCAGAAAGTTGTATGAGGTTTTCAACTATGACTCGTGAAAATCAGAATTATGACATTCGGACACGTAATTTGCGATTTTGCAAATACAAAATAAATATGTTTGCAAGTTAGATACGTTTTTAGATTTTCACGGCCAAAAGCATTATCGTTGTTTGTTTTTGGGGTGTTATGCCGTGTTGCGCTACCTCCTTCTTTAGCCGACGTTTCGGACAGCGTTGCAGTGTTGCAGATCCGACGATCTGCCGGATCTGCCCTGATGATGGACACTGAAACGCTGTCCGAAACGTCGGCTAAAGAAGGAGGTAGCGCAACACGGCATAACACCCCAAAAACAAACAACGATAATGTTTGCAAGTGACCAAATAACAAGCTGGAGTATTATTAAAATACATTATATCCTTGCCAAGAGAACAAACTATATTTCAGTATGATAGAAGCATTTTTTGAGGTTCAAAATACCATAAAATTGAGGATAGTTAAGTGAACACTAGCAAATCTACCGTGGATTTGCTGGCACACCAGAGGTTATAAAAAAGAATATAATATACTCCGTATCATAATTGACAAAATAGATTTATTTTTAAAAATATTTATGTGTCATGTAATCAATAAATTTACATCAGATATGAATTGCGATAATATACAAAATACAATTATTTATTCTTATAACAAAGAGAGGACGGAAAGAATTTTGTGTAATATAAAATTTTCTAAACTTAATGTTAAAATGCTCGAGTTATAAATTGGGTTCAGTTGGGGTGGCTCCAGAGTTTAGATAATACATATCTTTAACCGGAGCTACTACCTTCCACAGTGAATACATTGCAAGTAGAGCATATTTGGCCACTTTAGAGGAGACAAAAACTGGCAGTTATTTTACGCAGATGGAGGGCATTTTTTTTTTTTAAAAAGAAAGACAAACATTCCCGGGTTACGGATAACCCAACAACGTTTGAAAATCTCCTACTACCACCACACTAAGCGGAAGATGTTGCTTGTGTTGTGATGGAGGACTTAGCCAGCCGAGGAATCGAACACAGAACGCCTGGGTGGGACCCAAATGCGATGCCCACTGAACCACTGACCATTTGAGATCAGGGGTAAAACTGTTTTCATCATAGGACAATTTCCTTACATTGAAAACTCACTTTTAATTGTATTGATGTACGTTTGTTTATTTGCGTCGTCGAACGGTTTTTTCGAAACGGCTTACGGGGTGATGTGGCTGGCATATGCGGTGATAATAAGAAGAATAATAGTAAAAGTGTCATTACTACATGAGTGTACCATAGGAAGGACGTACTATTTGCATATCTTGAAAACCATCCCACCGAACCAGCTAACTTATTACCGAAGCATTTTAACAACACTTTTTATTTAAAAATGAAAATATTGTCATAGTTATTTCTTCTACTTTTGAAACTATTAATTTGGTTAAGGGGAACGGCTGAGCAGCCATTTTCATACAAAACTTAATTTTGGATTTGAGACCTAATTTTGTATGAAAAAGGCCGCGCAGCCGATCCCCTTAAGCATTTAATTATAAATGTACAATTAAAAACACTATACATATTCCCCCTCAACAATAAACGTGTTTTAAACTTTACATGACTGATAAACAACCGTTTACCAGTTGTGTAAAATTCATTCGTTTATTCATTCGTTTACCATATATAAAAGGTTGTTATTAGTTGTGTTAAATTTAAAACACGTTTATTACTAAGGAGAATTATGTGTAACTTTTTCCACAATCAATCACAGACAGTCTGCAATGTACGCAGATATGAGATATTGCAAATTAAAAATGCTATTGCACTAAGAAATAGTTCTCCAAGATGCCCAATATCTTCATCATCTCTTTAAATTGGCCATCTGATCAGATAAATAATTTTTAATTACGACTTATTAAAGTTTTAAGAAATTGAATCTCTTTATTTTTAATTAAATTGAACAAATGTTATTTAACTTTGTCCTTGATGTTAGTCAAAATGATTTAAAGTTTAAAATGTACCATCAGAAGATGCCGGTAATGGGGTGAAAACGGTTCAGCAAAAAACTAAACGAGTAGAAAAAAGTTATGTTGTGTTTTTAATCATACACAACAATATAAAAATAATTATTTATCAATGTTGAAAATAATGTTTCCATCTCGCTAAAGTAAGATCACAACCTTTGACATTATTTCTAGATATAGATAGATTCAGAAGCAGAAGTAACCTGCCTACAGACTTATGCGATTAGAAGGCCCGGCCTTAGGATAGGACGGTCGTATGGCCGAGCCTACCAACGTGGTCGCTTCACTTGTACGGATGAAATCGGGCGGTGTGTGGGCAGCTGTAAACCCAGAGTTTAACACTTTGTATGTGAGAGACGTAGATTAGTCTTCACCGTTTTATATGTAGGGGGAGGCAGGGCACGTTGTTATGGGGGCACTTTGTTACGGGGTATGTTGTTACATCATCGATAAAATACACACCTGAGCGAATTTTGACACGCATGTCTATGGTGGACATGAGCGAACTAGCCGGCCACAGTATCCCACAAAATTTCACCGAAAACTGATGTTTCGAAAAAAACTAAAAAATAAAATTGAATTTCACGTGCCCAAAATAACTTTCGTTGGAAGACTTTGAAGTCATATTGTCACCTTACCATAACAGGTAAGTTAATTTATATTTTTGATATATTATATCCTTCTAAGTTTCTGAACTTAGCCATTGTAAATTTCGTGTAAATGATATAACATTTTTAATGTGAAACGCCTCAAAGTGGCAAGTTGTTACAATGATTAGGGGGAAAGTTGTGATATATAACAATGTGCCCCACATAGATACTTTGTTTTTCAGCGAGGAGCACATTAACTTTTTAACTAGATATCTTTTAACTTATAATAAATTTAAAAATGGTTAGAAACTACAACAAAAAACACAGAGAAAATTAAAGAAGGTTAAAAAGTCTTTGACAGTGTGCGATGTGAAAAGGAAGAAGACAATACAAAAGAAGCTTACAAATAAAAATAGTGTCTGAGATAAGAAAAATGTCCATCGGAATGAATAAACCAATTTAACACGGTGTCAACTATATTTTAGTTTTGTCTTTGTTTGTAACAAGATGTTTAATTTTATTACTTTACATTTTTGGGACCTAAATTTCGATTTAAAAAAATGTCATGTTATTGAATTAAAAGTGTGCTAATTAATAAAAAATATGTTTTTGTTTCTTTGAATAAACGGGCGTCTGATAAAAAATATTTTTAATTTTTGTAACAACTAGCCCCGCCTCCCCCTGTATTGTTTTACAGGAGACTGTGATCTCTGTTTCGCAAATGTGCGGGTAATGAGTTAAAAGCTTTTATGAATGTTCATAAATCCACCCACATACAAAGTGTTAATACATATACTACTAAGCTATAAACATTCGGTAATGGAACCTAGTCAACATAACAGGAGCATTTAAGTGTAAATTATACTATTTCATATAATAATTCGGGTGTACAACTTATACCTATATATCTTTCTAACCCATACATTATACAGTATAAATCCATAATCAAAGCACAACCAACTTAAAATAAAAAATGAATGCATTCTGTTTCTAAATTCTATTCTACATAGAGCCATTTTGCTATTGAAAGCAAAAACGTAGTTAGAAATTTGCAAAAGTTACATTCTGATATTTCTTGGTTATTATTACTATTATTATATATAATTATATTACTTGTCGGTTCGTCATTGCTGAGGATCGTGACCCCTACTCCAATTTCTATGGTGGAAAAGGCTCCTCTGCTCCGCGTGGTCCTGTGCTGCGTGGAGGGCTGCGGATACTGACGTAAGGGATGTCAGCGATACTTGGTCACTCCAGCGCATTGGTGACCTTCCATGATTCTTCTACCATCCACTTTGCCAGTGACTACGAGTTTCTCCAACTTGGAGTCTTCAGTATCTTATGATACGTTGTAGGCAGATAGTTGAAAGCCTATTGTGGATGCTTAGTTCTTTCAGAAAGGACACATTTGTGTGTCCGGCTGTCTTTGGATTCCTGAACATTTTTCTCCAGCATCACATTTCGTGGGAGTCTATCCGCTTTCTTTCGCTAAAATCTCGGAGACCCCGAGAAAAATAATTTCCCTCATGGCCTACGTTAGCTGTGTGGAGGGTCTCTTTAATGAAAGAAAGGAGAGGAAGTTCTGGAAAGGAAAACGGTACGAGGGGTGGGTAGAATTGAGGGTGTCCAGGAGTGACAGATGTATAAATCCATCTTTCCCATTGCGGTGCAAGTCCATGTTCCGAGAGAGTTTTGCTGGGGAGATCAAAAGTAGTTTTCACCTCAACCAGTCTCTCCCGATCCGGCCTGCCACACAGATGGGAAGATACGCCGCCAAGACACGGACAAACCTCATCCCTTGAACCCGGGCACCCCTGCTAAGTAACCAAATGTAGCGAATCACTTGGGGTGACCTATGGCAGAGGTGTTGGTTATCCAATAAAATTTTAAAACCTTAATCTAATATAATAAAAAGTAAATCAGAATGTAACTTTTCCAAATTCATAGCTGCCTTTTTGTTTTTGACGACAGCATAGCCATACCTTTGAATGAGTTGATTTGGATTACCGAATTTATTCTGCATAATGATAGAACTGAAATATTGATGTATACGTATTGCAAACAAACATTTTTTTCCCTGAATTCACATAAGCTAATTTAATTATTGTATATAATTTATTATTCTTATTGAGACTGACACTTGAACCAAAGTATTCCTTTTGAAAGATTGGAAATAAACCAAAGGGTTACTATGTCCATTTAAAAAAAACACGAAATGCAAAATCAATTATAGTTATGTATTTTTTACATAAAATTTTTTAAATATTTGTGACAATATTTTTTTTTGCAACAAGTCATCTTTGGTAAAATAAAAAATTTTCCAGCCTCTTAAAAATATCTTTGGAAGTTAATGGTTATTGTGATATAATATTGAATGAACTGTTAATTTTGTCTACATAAAAAAAGATTATTAACATTATGAAATTAAATCATTATTCTATCCCATACTAATTCACGTTAGAGAATTTAACGATGACTTATTGTGTTATTCGATAAGAGAAGTATGGTGATTTGAAAACAAAATATCAAATTTAAAATATCAAAAACCTAAACCTGTTTAATAAAGCTTATAAATAAACACACAAAACCATTAAAAATACCAAAGTAAAAATATAAAATATTCCAATTAGAAAAGTTTTGCATAAAAAATGAATAAACTGTATCAAATGCAATTTTTTTTAGTAAAAAGTACAATGTTTTTCAATGAATAATATCAGGTATAGTAAATGTACTACAGAATACATTATTTGTTAACTTATACTATTATTATAATTAATGCCGGGTCTTTATTGAATATACGTAGAGAGGATAAAATGCCACAATGTAACTTTTTCAGTACACGCATAGGTACTTATATTTCACGGTTCCACGACGATTCAAGAAAGTGCCATTTCAACACTGTGTTAAAAAGTCATTAAGTGACGAAAAAAAAAAATAGCCCACAACCTAACGTAACGTAACACATTTAAGCAATTTTTCCTTTTTCTATCACTTTTCAAGGGAGTGATAAAGTTGTACATTGTTCAGTTGTCCAGTCACCATATTTCACGTACACGGAAACTAGCAGCATTCGTTACGATTAAACACATTTTTTATTATTTTATTAGGCACAGCCTGTCAGTATTAAATAATTCAAAATATATATTTTTATATTTTCACATTTTTGTAACAAATTTTTTGATTTCCAGAAATCCATGGTACAGATTTCACTGACTAGTCCGATGAGAGCAAGAGGATTTGCCTAGTTTGAGGTTAACATTAAGTATACATATCACATATGTACAGGAGAGAAGTATTGTTACACTAACCGACAGAGTAGACGTAATCAAAATATCACGATAATCGAAACATTATAATAAATTTTAAAGATTAATCAATCAATTCGAGGACTTAAAGTCAAAAACGTTATCTACAAAAAACATACAAATAATTCTATGTCTTACAGTCAAATAACATTATTATCTCTGAAAAAGATAGCAATAGTTGAAGAGCTTAATCCGTAGGGGACGGCAAGAAATTTCAATAGATAAAAATACTTTTTTGTTAAAGCCATCAACATAAACAATACTTGGTAAAGTAAAACAAACTTATCTACAAAAAAAACATACCAGTCATTTTGTAGATAACCTTGCTTGACATTAAGCCCTCGAATTATTGGAGTGTTTTTTAGTGGATGATGTTATTTGACCTTTAATTATATGTATATTTTTCATTGATAACACTGTTTGACTTTAAGCCCTCGAATTGCTTTATACGGTAATTAACTTTTTATAAAACATTTCAAAATCAGTATTTTGATTACTTTTATCATTACCGCAGACCTCAGCCTGCGTCTCTTTACGGTGGGTGGCCGTGAGACTGAAGAAGTCATATTCCGAGGTTTTGTAATAATAATATAGTTATAGTTATTTAGAATACATCATCTTCAATGTCACGGACATCCATCGAGAGGAGATGCAGTTTAAAGTCATTGCAGCCTTCCGGATCTGTTTTAATTATCTCCACATTTCCAGTGTTTGCCTGGAAAAAAAAACAATAAAAAATTTAAAGCATAATTAAAAAGAAATTTCAAAGAAAGAAGACATTCCCGGGTTACCATCACAAGCACAAGCAACATTTTCCGGTTACTCTGATTGTAGTAGGAGATTTTCAAATATTGTCAGTTAGTATTACCCGGGAATGTTTATCTTCCTTTAAAAATAAAAAATAAAAGTTTTTTTTTTACATGCAATTTTTTTCATAAATTCATCAGAATGTATTCTTCTTAAACTTTTCATGGGACATGCACAGGTCTAGTAGTAGTGTTGGGTAGGTACTCAAATATTGAAGTGTGTTGAGGTGTCCCACCTCAAATGAGGTGGGAGGGCTGAAGAATAGGGAATTTCTGCTCCAATACAAAAATTTCGCACACACGAAAAAACGTAGTAACTGTATTGACAATTACCACAAGTAATTCAAAGAAAAAGAATTGGGACAAAATTATTTTGTGAGGTGGCGGCACATTTTAAGTTTTATATGGGACATAATTCGTAGTGCATCTTGTATGAGGTACTCAACACTAGTCCTACAGCTTTTATGAGCTGCACATCGTTGCCTTAGCTTTTTTTTTATGTGAACTCCACACAAGAGTCCCAAATGCTCCCAACCGCCTGGAGCCAGTGAGACTATGGCATTCCCAATTGGGTTATGTTGTGAAGCTCAAGATAGTGGGGAGGTAAGGAGATGGGATAGAGGAAGGTGGGGAAGTACCTGGCTATTCAGATTTGGTCACCAAACACAGCTAAAGACATGATTTTAGATTTTCACAGCCAAAAGTATTTCCGTTATTTATTTTTGGGGTATTATGCCGTGTTGCACTACCTCCTTCTTAAGCCATTACAGTGACAGTAAGCAGAGTAGACGTGCAAAAACATAGCAGTAAATTATGTTTTACTTACCAACATCAGCGTAGAGAGAAAGAACCTGGCAATGTCTTCTTTAGGTTTTTTTCTGACCACATCGCTGAATTTCAGTACAGGGGAACTGACCGCACTTCGGAAGGTCGTCAGCACGTTGTTCTGGTATAATTTGATGTTGAAATCTTTGCGGCGTTCTGCGCGTGCGAGGTTGGCGCGGATGGAAGCATGCCACTCCTCCACGCGTAGACGGGTGTCCACTTGTTCTTGAGACTTGAATGAGACGAGATTGGATAGTTTAATTAAATGTTAATAGCGAGAATTAAGACGGATCACAAGCGGACTTACGTAGAAAGAAGAAATAGACATTTAAATATTACAAAGACTAATAATAAAAATACATCTCTCTCTACTCCTTGAGTTGTTAGAATATAATATATTAGAATAATTCGATAAAAGGGGAAAGTAGACTGAATGCAACGGAAACAATATCCTCTTAAGCGTTTGTATGCCAAAACCATATAAGAATGAATTACAAAAGAGATCAGAAGATTAGAAAGGGATACATAGATGGTTTTGATGTGGAAAAAATGGAGGGAGAAGGAGAGAAGGGATGTCATGAAGATAAAAAAAAATTCATACAAAATATTTTTCTTTAAAATTCTTTAATTTGTAATTTTTTTGTCCGCGTGAGAAAATTTGTTCACTTAATTTGAAAAATTTCGATTTTTCCAAAAAAAAAATTATATTATTTCATAATTCTGAATATGTGTCGAAATTCTAAAATGACGATTTTCGCAGATATACATCGTAAAACTGATACGGTTTACACCGGAAAGTTGTATTTTTTCGAATTTACTTCAAATATCCGATTTTAAAGAACCGTCCTGAGTGTAATCGGCCGAGAAAATTCGATTTATGCAGAAATATGTCGTATTTTTACAAATTTACTAATATCTGAATAAGTTTTCAAAAATTAAACGGAGGTGTGCGAATTAAACACAAAAACAGTTAAGAGGCTAGACTTTGAACGACACGCGGAACACCCGCATCTGTCATTCTGTCCCGCTCACAATAAGCTCACGCACACTTACAATACATGCGAATGCGAAATGTGCGAATGAGACAACGCTCAAATTTACCTACAGAAATCGCTCGAAAAGGCGTTTATGGAGAATACACATTTCTACACCAAAACTTTCACGAAATTGAAATTTTAAAAAATATATATTTTTTAGAAAGAAGAAGCTACGTCGGTAGATTTTTATAATTTTATAATTCTTTATGAGAGTTGAGTTAGCAGCACTTTTTCCTTAAATAATATTTTTTGATAAATCGTACATGTTTGACAGTGAATGTTTACGTTAATACGAAACGCATCGAAAATTCGAAAACATACCGACATAGTTTTTACCCTCTAGAAGGCAGTATAAAAAAAATATATTCATTTTGTGCAATTTTTGATGTAGAAAAGTGTTTTTTCCCGGGCGTCCTTTTTGTATGGGCGAAAAGCGAAGTCTATCGTCTTAAGAGGTAATATCCAGCAATCCATTATACCGTTTTTGTTAACAGCGCTGCGCGCAGATTTTTTTACAACCATGAAGCCAAACGGTATTAGTTTTTAATTTATTGCAAAATGTTGTCAAAATGAGCGGCGCGAACACGCACCTCGCACGGCCGCGTCTCGGCGGCTAATAAATCGCGAGAATTTATGTCTCGAACTGCCATAAAAATGATCAAACGGGAGACGGTAAATGAATGAAAATTATATACTTCTTAAAATTAATTTTTGATCAAAATAATTTATAATTTTTGAATAATGTCTAAACAGAATAAGTGTGTAAAAAAAATCAGAAATATATTAGTTTGTAAGACCTTTACATAAATAGAAAAAATGAGGTACTTTTGTCACAAAACAAGTTCTCGGATTTATTTTTTAATGATTTTAATTTGTCTAAAATTAAAATTTTGAAAACTGTGTTGACTAGATTATATATTGATTTATTTTGTTGTATTATTATATGATTTGAAATTTGTGGTGTTTAATAGAATCTATCGTTTGAAAATTGAACAAATCTGCCAACGACCAACGGTATAACCTTAGTATATTATAAATACACTTAGTTTTTCAGAATTTTAAAACTGCGTGTACCAGATAAAATAACAATCTTTGAAAATCAATTTATGTTTTTTTGTAAAAAAGAGTCAATATGTCTAGAATTTGATTTAAAAATGACTCAAATATTGCATTTTATGAATATCTGAACAAGGGCCAATAATTAATTAATATTAATAATTAATAATATATTAATAATTAAAGGGTAATTGGCTGCGAAAATTCGATTTAAATAGGAATAAGTAATATTTTTACGAAACTGCGAAATGATACTGCGAAAACATATTCGAATTTGAAGGAGCAGCCGAGGAACACGATTTTTGGCTATTTTTTTATTTTAAATTGGGTGGGAATTTATTAATTCAAAATTTGATTTTAGTATTCCGTGGATTTAGAATTAACGGGTTCTACTGTATAAATATAATATCTTCCTTTATATTTCTGAACCCCCAGTGCAAAAGAACCACGACTGGTTCTGGCTCCACATTGGCTGACCAAATGAACAATTACATCTCGCTATTTGAGGGTTAACTTTGCGTTATTTTTGGAGTCAAGTGTGAATTAAAAGAACTACGCTTGCAGATGACACGCCATATCTAGTAATTCATATATCGATGATGATAAAACAATGGCATGAGATGAGAGAGAAACTTAGCAGACCAAATCAACAATGACAAAATATGCATATCGTCGTTACATATCATAATTATGAGCTTTACTAGTGTGGTCCATCAAATCTCGGTCAGAAAGGGTTAAAGAATATGTGACTCACTCTCTGAGATAATAAAAAAAAACTGAACTTCAAGGCATTTTTTTCACATGCTTCATATTCTATGCACGGTTTTTCTCACATGCTTCATATTCTACATACAGTTTTCGTCATAATTATAATACCATAATAATGTCAAAATATTTCATTTTAATTTATTCAAATTTGACAGCTAGGCATCATAAAATGATGTTAATATTATGTACATACCTAGGCAATTGAATTGTGTAGTAGCATGTAGAGGATATGACTTTTAAAAAAAAAATTATTATGTACTATTTTGATTGTCTTCACATGGATTATTTTTTATCGCCTTAAATATTTGATATTTTTACATGGCTCAAATTGTAGAAGATGGAGAAAAAAAAAGAAAAAAAAATGTATATTTAACTAATTTTCATTAATAACTCAGGTGTGGGGCATACGTCATTCCTATGTCTACCTACGTTAAATTGTCGTGAAAACAAGCTTATATGTCCAAGCGGTTAAAATCGTCACATTGCTCATATTAAATACGCAACGACGATATAACTTTTATAACGCGTAATAGTTTGAACTCACTTTCTCCATGACATGTTTCTCGTTGAGCCGATTGACGACGCTGGCCTCCAGCTCCTGGCTGAAGGTCTGGCAGTTGTCCTCGCAGTCCGAGTAGTTGTGCTGGTCATCCTCCTCGCAGTCCCGGAAGCTGAAGGTGTTGACGTCTGTTCCGAGGATAGCGCTGTACAGCGGCTTTTGGCGGCCGTATCGCATCTTGCTGCGCTCGTAGGTCTCGGGAGGGAATCCACGAAATCCTGGAAGATTAACGTAACCTTTACCGACTTGTGTATTCTATTTTAGACATTCCGTAACCTTTACCGACTTGTGTATTCCATTTTAGAAAATAGAATATAATATACCTAAACTCGATGAAGTTATAATACATATAGATGCGCTACAGAAATCTCAAAGTAGCAAGCCAAAAATGAGTCAATTGTAGTGTTTTTTATTTTGTAATTTTAGTAGTAAACCGCCGCGCGTCACGTAAGTTTGTGAGCTACCTCTAAGTAAATTGCATTAAATAAGTGCCAAAATGCCCTCCCATGTGTCATTACTCAACAAATACGTAAAAGCCAAGGAATAACATTACATTTGTAAATGCACGCAAATTACTTATTATTATCGATTATTTTTAATAATACAATTGTTTTCCGCCGAAGATTATGTGCTTCTAATGATCTCCATGAGATTCAACAATATTCTTTGGTCAATATTTAAAATAAATAAAAATTACATGAATACTGCACAAGAGTCCCAACTGCCTGGAGGCAGTGAGTCTATGACATCCTCAATTGGAGTATATTGTGAGGCTGAAGGTGAAGGAGATGGGGAGGGGAAGGAGATGGGGAAGAGGAAGGTGGAGAAGAACCCGGCTATTTAGATCTGATCACCAAACATGGCTTTGAACCCAAGACCTCCAGGTTGCTCCAGTTGAGAGCCTTACCTCTCGACCATGGGGGCTGTCCAATATTAGTTAGACCATCATAAAAATCTTTTTAATTTCAGTTGAAAGCTAGCCAAGCTGCTCCTCCATGTTTAAATTACAAATAAAGTTTTTGATAGTAATTTTTTTGGTATTTAAGGTACAAACTCAATAATCATTTCAGTTGTCAAATCAAACAGATTGTATATGCAAATATAGAATGCCATTTTTCGTGTGATGTATGTGATTGCATATTAACGCTTTGCTAATTTCCAAAGTCAATGCACGACCCAAAATGAGCATGAATAAATAATTTTGCATTTGTTTTCACAAGTGCGAAATAAAAAGATAAACAAATGGTGAAGTTCGATACAGCCGTTGTTATGTGGATCATGGCCGTACAATATACTGTCTTTACCAGGAAATATTATTTTGTGCAAAAAAATAAACATTTTGAAATATGGATGTGCTAAATTAAATTTGCTGACACGTCGAGATAGTCAAATTTTCAGATTTGATTCCAAGTAATAATTAAATTGAGGTCGTAATTAAAGTTGCAAAACTCATAAAACTACCTAAAGAGCGATAATTGCGGATATAGAACAAACATGACTCACCAATCACTCGCGCAATCACAACCTATACCCATTATGAAAAATTATTACAATTAGACATTTTTCACGATTCATTGCGAACATACAAAACAAAATTATTAAATTTCTTATCATTTTATTAAACTTTAGTGAGCAAATAATTTTTGATTTTAAAATGTAAAATTTTCTCCACCCATACTCTTTCATTTATGTTTTATTAGTCAACCAATGTTTGATTCTTTTCATTAGTTTCATCATAATATAGTTTTAAAACCCAGGCGAAATTACCTATTGATATTTTACAGATTTACGTAATAGGTACAAAACCATGTAATTTATTTAAAATACCTTACAACTTATATTTAATGTACTGTGTAAATCTTATAAACAAATAAATAAATAAATGACTTAAAAAAGTGTTCCTCACCTGTAATATCCAAAGGATTGATAGGGTCATCTGGGAAGCCAAGGAAATCTGGAAATAAAATGGGTTTCATTAGGACCTATGATAATTACTTCTTCTTCCGAAAAGCACCCACCGCAAAGCATCCTCAGATGCGGAGGTGAGATGAAGAATATATACGGAATACCGATTGAAGAAGTATGAGTGAAGTTTAAAAGAGATGCATACCTTCTTCCCACTCTGCAGCCAATATTCTCAGGCCTCTGTGCACCTCTCTCTCGTACCACCGTTTCTGTGCTATTGTTTCCCGCTTCAGTACAAAAGTATCCAAGAGATATCCTGAATCGAACTTCATTACGTCCAGATCAATTTTATTCATTCGCCGTCTCAGTTTCCGCAGCTGTTTTTTTCTACGTTCGACAACCTTCTCAATGAAGGTTGTAGGCAGAGAAAAATATTCCCCAGCAAAACTTAATAACGACGCAGTCCCGGTCAGCTTTGTAGACATGTCATATTTAGAATTTTTAGCTTTAGTTGGTGCGGTACCATCTCCAAGTTTACGCTTTTTACTAATCTTCTCAGGTTCCGTCACTACTTCTAGAGTGACGTCTAATGGGGTGGCGAGGGTTTCATCTGGGTTAGTATTGGGATATTCTCTCTCTGGGTACGGACTCATCATTTCATTGCCAGAGAAGCAGTCATTTTCTAAATTGTTGTTGGACAGATCCGTATTGAGGAACTGACCATCGGATGCATAGTCTGAACCGTGGCCGGAGTCAGTTGGAGACAGTTTGCCCGTTTCCGTCTGTTCCGATAAAGTCTGAGGTTCTCTTTGAGTCTCTTTTTCCGAGCCAAAGTCCAAATCATCACAAAGCATTCCATTTTGGTCTGTGTTCCAATTACAACGGAAGTCAGTTACGACACCGATCCTTAAACCCACATAATCGTGGATATGTACGTCATTTTCAGAAATCACGCGAGGTTCTAGTTGGATGAAGGATTTGGGCAATACAGGTAGGCTTTTAGGATCCGGGTTCTCCTTTAGATTAATATTAGTTGCCTCATCGAGATCAATCGATTCGAAGTTGAGGAATTCAACTCCTCTCCTTGAACGAGTGGGCTTTTTTCTTCCTTCTTCCGTTTCGACTTCATCATTGAGGTTGCTAAAATATGAAAAAATGAATAAGTGAATACAAAGACATCTGCTGAACTGGGAATGATATTGCATACACAAAACATAGTATAGTGCATCATTCATGCAAATCATGACCCCACTTTTATAATAAAGGCTGGCCCATCGGGTAAGCGCCATTCAATTTTAATTTGAAACACAGTAAATGATTATTTAATTGGGCAATTATTTTTGAATTCTAAAGTAGTCATTTTGAGAATTTTTAGTAAAGTAGTCATTTTTTGAATTCCAAAGTAGTCATTATGAAATACGTGTTGGATAACTGCCGAACCCCGACCCTTTTAATCAAACTTTCAAAGACTTTTTCCCGCTAAAAAAAAAAAATCTTGAAAAAGGCGACATCATTCGGCCGACATCATATTTCATAATTGATTTGAGAATGAATACTTTATAATTCAATAGTAATTGCCCAATATAATAATTTACTGTTTCACTATTAAATGAAATCCTGCATAACCGATGGTCCACCCTTTATATCATTTACCAATAAATTATCATACACACTATTTCACTAACATGACTTATAGCTATAACTCAATGATTAACAATTTTAACGCAATTATTTGTAAAATTTCAAAAGAAATAATTAATGATAACAAAAACTATAAATTTGGAATGTTATGCGGCAATAACATTTGTGCAAATAACAGATCATAATGTTTGATGCATCGTCTATTACAATAAGTAGGTTATCTTATGATGAAAGGTGATATTTGAAGTCTAGTAGGTTATGTTTATTGAAATATATAGCCACCTTTCTGCACAGCCGAATGATCTCACTATCTCACCCACTTGCTGCCATAAATAATCCACTTTTCGGCTGTAGATGTTAGCGGATTGCTGAAGTAAGATAGCTACTTCAGCAAAATTGGGCATATTATCATCATTGGTATGGCCATTCAACTGACGGAGGCCTGCCTCCGTTAGATAGTCCTCCAGGAGCTAGAATAAACCATGTTGTTAGGGAACTGTTTTCATGTTTGGTTGTGCAAAACTTGTTTTCAAAGTGAATAAAAAAAACATACTGAATTGAGGTCCATGTCGAAATTCTGTTTCATGTCTTTTATAGGCTTCATAAGAGCCGAGACAATCGCCTCCAAGCGTTGGGACGACATCGAGCACTCACTACCCTGGCGTGTTTTTCTCATACAAACACTGTACCTAAAAACAAATGTCAAAACAATGCTATATAATCATTTTTCGATGTAAAATGTCAACATGGCTAAAAACACACAAATTTAGGTTCTAAATAAAACAACGTCGGCATTTTAAAGCCGTGGATTTATATAAAATAATGAAACGCACCCATCGGGTATCGGTATATCGTCGTCCATTGAAAATATTGTGCGTTATATGACAAAATGCTGGAACGACGGCCAAATTCGCGGCGGCCATTTAATTTTTGTTTGAAACACCGCTTCGTTCGCTTTGATTCTGACAGTAGCTATGGAACCGCCTACCGTAAGGCGGAACAAAAATCTCGGTAGGTACTTTTTAATTTCATGGGAAATTTATTTTCTTAGTGCTGGCAATCATTTGTATATCGTAAGTTGGTAGAATTGATTTTCATCGCGAAATTCGCTTTAGTTTATTCGTAGTTTACGTCTCACGTCAGTCTTGTTAAAGTGCGGTAGTTTGTGGTTCTGTATTTTGGTCGTCTGGAGATTCTGACAATTTTTACGAAATAATTTGGACTCCTCCCAAATTTAGAGATCATATCGATTAAAATATAACTACATTTATAAAATCAGTCGTCTCTGATATTGTGGTATTTTATTAAGAGCTTTCAATTGACAAATTTATAGTTTTGTGTTACGAACTATAATATAACTTGTGCAAGTTCGTGTTGTGACGTTTGAATTTTGTGTATTTGATTTGTTATTATAAGCTTGTGAAGTGCAATATCCACGATGGTTCTGTCTGGGTGTTACAACGTGATAAAGTACTTGCATGTACTTGTCAACCTAATATTCTGGGTAAGTTAATTTGCGCAAATTTATACCCAAGATACCGTATTATTATTATCATCCTGTCTATATCTAGTACATCCTCTGTACTGGCATCGTAAGATGAAAGAGAGGTATTGTTGTCCTGCGGTATAGAGAAAACTATATTATCATACTAAATTGTGTATGTCTCGTCGATTCTCAATTTCTATCTCTTGCAGCTTCATTGATATATATGTAGAAAGAAAACTGAGAATGATTGAATAGAAACTGATTATTTTACGAGCATTATATATATAATATATAATGCAGCGAGAGTTGGAAGTAATAGTAAAAACAAAAGCTGAGCATTGAATGTATTTGTGCATCTTTCCACCGGCGAAGAATAGCCCGTTGTCTTGTTTAGGCCTACTTATTGACACTAGCGGAAGAGGGAAAACAATAGTGTATACGATGCTCGTAAAATAATCAGTTTATATTCAATCATTCTCAGTTTTCTTTCTACAATTTGTTTATTTTACTTTTCATCTCAATTATTCTTTGGACTACGTACACTACTAATAAATATAGGGGTGACCGGATGACTCGGAATGAATTCATCTCAACACCTCCTTTGAAAAGTCACTAAAACTGAAGAAAAAACATTAAAAAAATCGTTAATTAAGTTATGTTAGGTTAGGGTTTGGGATATTTTTCAATTTTTTTTCATAGCTTTTAACGACTTTTCAAAGAGGTGTTGAGTTGTTATCATGGAGTTATTATGGAACCAAATATATAATATATCCATCAATATTATAATAAAATTCAGTCTTTGCTTCAGAATCGCTAGATATTTGCTGCCTATAAACCTACAAGAAATGATCTGCAGGAGACAATCGCAAATTATTATTATTCTCAATGGATCATTTAATTATTTGTACAAGAATACTTATAAAACAAACAATATACCTACGAACATATTTGCACCAAACCGTGGATCCTAGGCACCAGTGTCGGTCCGTGAGTTTTCAGTGAGCTAGAGTGCAAAGATTGAAAAAAACGACGTTACTGGCGTTGTTGTAGCTAAAAATGAATTTTATTTGTTTTCAAAATTTCAACTTTTTGTACGAAGATCTTCAGGATTATTTCAGTCCATGAGTTTTCAGTGAGTTAAGGTGCAAAGATTGAAAAAAAACGACCTTACTGATGTTGTTGTAGCTAAAAATGAATTTTATTTGTTTTCAAAATTTCAACTTTTTGTACGAAGATCTTCAGGATTATTTCAGTTTGGGAATGCGCCGCAATCAAAAAAATCAAATCACAAAAAGCAAATCACAAAAATTTGAAATTTTGATAAAAAAATCGTTTTCAGCTACAACATCAATAACTTCGTTTTTTCAATCTTAGCAATCTAGCTTACTGAAAACCCACGGACCGCCCCTTCTAGGTACCTACCTATTATCCGTCTTCGATATTCAAATAATATTCTTATGGGGCTAATCAATTCAGATTAATTATGAAAGGTAACTAAATTATGTTTACGAATATACTAGAAAAAATAAATTGTGCTATTCTTGGATGTTTTTTTTTTGTTTTGTCTAAATTCTATAATGTATTATGTTGAGTTTTGTCAACATCTGTATATGCGGAGCATACTTAGGTGTGGGTTGTTTTTATTAGCAATAATTAATTAATTGATCTGCCGCTGAGCTCCCGTTTCTCCTTGGCGTTCATGTTTATTCTCGACATTGGTGCAAGTTCTTAGGCGCTCCGCTGACGGGGCAACTGAAACCCAACTAAAACCGGCTGGTTTCTATGTCTTGATTGGTCAAAAAGCTTAACCATAAGCATAATAATGCTTAACCATAGACGAAGAACAATCAGCTGGCAACTAGCAACGGCCGGCCACGGCAATTAGCAGTGTGAGTCGCGAGTCACTGCTTGCGTTACCATTGACAACGGGTTTTTGAGTGATTGTGAAGTATGCGGGCCATCACATTGTCAACTGGCAATTGTATTTGTATGACAATATGGTGGCCCGCACACTACACAATCACTCAAAAACCCGTTATCGATGGTAACGCAAGCGGTGACTCGCGACTCGCACTGCTGATTGCCGTGGCCGGCCGTTGCTAGTTGCCAGCTGTCAGCTGATTGTTCTTCGTCTATGGTTACACAAGCTTTTTGACCAATCAAGACATAGAAACCGGCCGGTTTTAGTTTGGTTTCAGTTGCCTCTGACTCAACTGAAACCGAACTAAAACCGACTGGTTGCTATGGCTTCCAACCAAACTTCCATAAAACTTCTATGACAGCCTACTTAATTTTACGATTTATGTAATTATTTCAGCTTGTTTAACCATAGACGAAGAACAATCAGCTGTCATCGTAGTCATCTGTCTCTATCAAATAATAAAAAAAAACAAGAAAAAACTAGAAAACTGTCAAGAAAATAAAAAAAACAAAACTGGCGCAACCATGACAACCGAGCAAACTGGCAACGGCCGGCCACGGCAACTAGCAGGGCGAGTCGCGAGTCACTACTTGCGTTGCCATTGACGGGTTTTTGAGAAATTGTGTAGTGTGCGGGCCATCACATTGACATACACAGGATAGCGAGTTTAGTTGCAAACTGTTTTTTTTTTCAGTTGCCTCGTCAGCGGAGGCACTTACCTACTCACAAATAAAGTACCCATTTTTCTATTTAACCGTAGGAATGGGAAAGCTGAAATGAATTGAATTTAATATTGACGAAAATAATAATTATTAGATAGTTTAGTAATATACAGTTTTATTATTTGTCCTCCGCTGAATGTTGTGACCAACTGAATGAATAAGCGTTTAAAAATATCAACAAGTATATAAAAAAATAATCATTTTGTTCAGAAATTTGTCCTTTTTTTTCTTCATCTTTCATTTCTTTTTGTGGTTCATTTTTTTATGATAGGATGAAAGTGGTCTGAATGCTGTAAAAATGAGATCTAGAAAAGGGGAAACGTTTAAAACCGTGAACAATAAATGAATTAAATAATATCCGGTTGGTGGGTCTTAAAGATCTGCCGCAATAAAAAAAATATTACCAAGTGTAAACCATAAATTTGTGTTAATTAAAGAAATTTAAAAGCAATCAATTAGATAAATTTAGGCCTTGTTAGCTATATCTCAATTAAGGCCATTAAAATGAGTTAAAAGACAGCGTTTTCTTGATATTAATTATAATGCGTGTATGACATCAGAGGCTCTCCAGCAGCCCCGGTTTTGTGGAGTTATGTAGGTACCTCCCTACATTCAGTTAGCCTTTTTTTCAGCACCTTTCTGCCTTTCTGTATTGTAGTACCTACCTACCTAGGAAAATACTTTCGGTTTCGTCAATGGTATGGCATATTCAGTAGGTACTGAAACTTGCTTGATGGTATCAATAATACATCCCTATACTATAATTATTTCGTTTGTGTGTCTGTAACTCCGATTCAATGGACTCTTAGCGCCTCCGCCCACTGAGGCAACTGAAAACTTTCAACTGCCAACTGTCTTTGTATGACAATGTGATGGCCCGCACGCTACACAATCACTCAAAAACCCGTTGTCAATGGTAACGTAAGCAGTGACTTGCGACTTGCACTGCTGGTTGCGGTGGTCGGCCATCGCTAGTTGCCAGCTGTCAGCTGATTGTTCTTCATCTATGGTTAAACAAGCTTTTTGACCAATCAAGACATAGAAACCAGCCAGTTTTAGTTTGTTTTCAGTTGCCTCAGTGGGCGGAGGCGCTAACCCCGGTTCAATAAATTCTAAGGACGGGTTGTTTCCTGGAATTTGAACAATTTATAAAAAATAAAATCAAGTTCTGTGAAAGTTCTATTATTCTTTCAGTGATGTGAAACAACTAGCCAATACAGAATATGAAAATTAACTTTTAAATTTGACGAATTGTTAAAATTCTGTGAAACAACCCGTCCATAAACTTGGATTTGTTTTGAATGTCATAATTTTCAAAATTGGAAAAGTTAATTTGGATAAATTCAGACAATCGATAAACTAGGTAGGTACCTACCTACCTATAATTTTTTAACCGAAAATTATTTTATTTCTCTTTTCAAGGGTGGAATTATAAAATCCCGTGTTTTTCATGGGTCTGCACGTCTGAGCTACCTATAAAAATTATAGTTGTTGATACCCGTGAAAAACATGGAATACAATTTGATTTTCTCAAAACTGAGAATTTTTTTCACAGAATCAAAAAATATTAAATCATCTTGGTAAAATATGTTATTGATACATAAGTACCTAGGTACTTACCTACTTTATCGCTGGATTTGAAAATATTATTTTTTCTGATTTGAATGTAGGTAGGTACCTACCTACCTAGAGATACCTACCATTTGTTCCAATTTCGAAATGTCACACTTCTAGGGACATACATGGCATGGGACATACTTACTTATTCATATTGATTCAAGATAAAATCTTGGCATTTATCCCTTCAGTCTAACTCGAGGAAAATAAATAATTTTTCATGAAATAACAGCTCTTGTGCATATATAGAGCTTTCTTGTGTTGTGATATCATAAATTCACGGTCTCTAATCGGCGTGATGATAGAATCATTATTTATTTGTGTTTCAAAACATCGTCAAGGCACCCTAAAACACATGAAGAACAGCTGAGAAAACAATAAAAGTAGAATTTTGATAATTTATATTTTTCTGTTACTGATATATTTTGGTGGAGAGGACAAAATGCCACAATATGTCCTGATTGACACACTCCTGAGGCCCTTGCCAACATAAACACGATAAAAATCTTTATCAACAATGTTGGTTATATACGATATTCCCAAGCACGACAATTACATCGACTAAAGAATCGTTTAGAAAGAGTTTATCGCTCCCTTGATTGTCTGCTTAAGAGGAAACCCTTACAGCGGTTTGTCCATACAAACGTATTCCCCAATTTACTCTCTGGATTTTGACACTAATGCAAATGTATTTTTTTAATATAATATACCTAGATATCGATCACTATCGTGTCGGCGCATTTACATTTTTGATAAGTTACTGTTTACAGGAGAACCGACATCCTCCAAAATTCATTTAAGGGGATACCCGGCGGTGATTTTTCCATACAAACGTATTCCATATTTATCTCTCTGGATTTTAACCCTAGAGAAAATATTGTTATTACATAAAATCGATATCAACTACTAGCGTGTCGGTACTTTTTGTTTTTTTTTTATTAGTTACTTTTTATAGAAGTTATGACCTTCTAAAAATCAATAAAATTGACTGGTTTAAACGCCGTCAAAAGAAGTTCAGAAAACAAACTAGATAATGTTTTAAAAAAAAGGCAAAACGTACAGACATAGAATAGTTTTTTCTTATGTAGTTGGTAAAAAAATATTGAAAATCAGTCTTGGGGAATACAAAACCTCGATTTTAGTTAGGTATTAGTAGCCCGAGGTGCATTGCCCCTTTCGCTCAATATCCGGTGGAGTAAGAGCAACAGTGACAGCAACAATTTAATAAAATCTATTTTTCAAATTTCTCCACCACCGGGTTTCATCTTAAGCATTTAAAATAGGCATTAGACAGAAAAGGGTGCAAGTTTGCACTAAAAAGGGTCAAATATTTTTTTTTTTATTTTAACCTAATCCGATGACTACTTTTAATATTGAATTAGTACCTAATAGCAAATACCTCCCACGAAAAATAATAACAAATCATAATAATTTATTACCAAAGCACCAGGACATCCGGATACACGGAAATCAGGACACACAAAGATACACACAGAAAACAGATCACCCTAAAACTTATTCGACACTAGACAGGACGCATTTAGTATATATTGTTATTCCAGAAAGACGTTATTCCCACACGTGGTATTATTTATTTATTTTGCATATTTATATATCTGTCCCACATGTCTACTGTATTCTATTCAATACCAGGAAATCCCAATCTTCCACAGCCCCTTTTTGTGAAATATTAACACAAGCAAGGGCCCTTTACAAAGCTTCAGAATAACCTACGATTTCTAACTAACTTCAAAATTATATTACTTTGGTTACTTGATACATTACATATAAAATAAACGAAATTTGGTATAAATTTACATATTTTCGCAAGATGTAAAAGTTTTCAGAGATAACGTTCGAAACAGTGAAGAATGAAACAAATTAATTCCCAAAGTTGATATAAATTTTCAAAAGATTATAATGTAGAATTTAGTTACTACGAGCTATCTCTGAAATAATGGTTTTACTTTCTCTATTCATTTAAGGATTCTCTCGAAGAGTTTTTTTAATCATGTGAGAGTTTATCCAAAGATTTAGGACTAGGAGTATAAGTTTACGACTCTCAATTTTTCGTAAATTCATGAATCAAAATATGGCGGTAATGAATTCTACAAAATTAAATATATATTTTTTTAATATATATATTAGAATCATTTTGGTAAATGCAACACACTAGTCACATCGACAAAAGTGAATATCAGACAAATAAATTGCCCCCGATTGCATTTTTTATTATATTATAATTGTTGTTTCATTTTACAAGTGTTTACGGACCTCATGATGTGCATATAAAAATATGTAATGTAATTCTCAATAAAAAAAAATAGCCACTTACTCTGAAAAGCTTCAAGTGGGTCATAATCTTTACTATTCAATAAAACGTATTTCATTTCAAGTGGATATAGAAACCGTTGATACCTCTTTTAACCTCTTTTTCGCCAGCGTATCCTTGGTTACGAGCTCTTCTATGGAAACTATTTATAGTAGATTTATTCTATTTTTATAAATATATAAACAAATTATCTGGTAAGATGGTAAAATATACAAAAAAATATTTTGCATAAAAACAAAAGAGTTCGCGCGGTGAATATTTATCATCGATGATCGAGAAGTTAAATAATATTATTTATTTAAATGGACGAGGATGAATGCTTCTCCATCTAAATTAAACAAATGCTCTGCCTCTTAAGAGGAATACACAAGCCAATCTTGCTTATACATAGTCAGTGTGCCTTATGTATAAGTACGCCACGAATATAAGTAATAGGAGTCTGATGTCCAAATTAATATTGAATGTAAGACATGTAGGTATATAGAGCAAATCGACATTGTTCTTTCTCTCATTTTTTAAAATTTATCTTCCCCATTCAATCATTCAATTCGGATTGATTGTTATAGTATTTCTTATTTCTTCTTGAAGCAACCTTTGATTTTTGCACTGCATGTATAAATGTCATGCAACTGGGCCGCAACCCGCACAAAAATAAGAAGAAAGAGAGATACGACAAAACGAATGTTAGAGGGAGCGCGCTAATATTAAAAACGATAATATTGAACCGAAAATTGGGAAAATGTGTAATAAAACACGACTCGTTTAAAATGGAGCAAAAATCTCTCGACAAATGTCTAATAAATGGAGAAAATTTGTTAAACATTATTTCCAACATCCAAAAGATCACAAACGCCAACGCTGCTAACATTGAAACGGCATACCGTCTCGCCCAAAGGAATAACAAAGACCAACAGAGGCCCATCATCCTTAAATTTAAAACAAACAACGACCGTAACGACTTTTTAAATGGCGTAAAATCATACAACAAAGAAACTCAAAATAGAGACAAGAAACTAAACACGTCTCTTATAGGAATGGCTGGAACTCGCTCGCCGATTTATATCTCAGAACACCTAACATTTCGTGCGAAACATCTGTGGTATCTTGCTCGGAAGGCCACGCGTGACAACATCTTCAAATTCGCCTGGATCAGAGAGGGAAAGGTGTATGTGCGAAAAGACATTGGAACGCCTGTCCTGCTCGTCAACGAACAAAATAAATATCTTCTATCTCCCGCACACAACAACTCTTAAACTATACTCACCCTTCAAAGTTACTAATTTATTTGATTTTAATTTGTCTTTATTGAGGTTTACCAACATTATCAACTTGATTACTTCTCTCTCTCTCATAATATATAAGACCACAATCACTGAATACAATTTCGATAAAGCTTACCTGTTTTCAAAAAATCTTATGATAATAATATTCTCTAATAACACTCTATACGTAAATATTAAATGTACTTTCAATATTAACAAATATGTATCTTATATGTTTGATATAAACCCTAAGTGTAGGGTTTCTTTTACTGTTGTCTTTATAAAGCTTACTGAACTCTATACTATTGTTATAGCTTTGTGTAACTGTCAAAATCTTTCACCACTATTGTCGTCAACAGAAACCTATGGAACAATTTACTTGAACTATTTTCAACATCCTAACACGACCACTTACAAACTTAATACTCTAAAAATTATTATCAAAAGTGAAATAAACTGTTTAAGGTTTACTGTTTTTAGTATTGCCAAAAAAAAGTTTTGGAAGCACTTTTTTCGAACACTACTTACCCTGAAGTTCTTTTTATTTACAAATAATATTATAATCACTAAATCTTTGTTTGAAATTCCAATAGACATCGCATGTAGTTTCAATATTAATAAATATAAATATCGTATTCTTGACATCTACCCTAAATGTCAGAATTTTTCTACTACTCTTCTAAAGGTCACTCAACTGTATAAAACTGTTATTATTTTAAGTAACTGTCAAAATCCTTCCCTACTTTTAAAAACAAAAGAAATCCTTGGCACATTTTATTTTAATAATATTAATCATAGTAACATTAAAACTCATAAATCCACCATTACTACAATTATCATCAAAAGTGGAATTATCTTTACCAATTTGACTTACTTCAGGTCTACCAAAAATAGAAACTTTTGTAAAAAAAAATTTCAAACGTTACATGACTTAACTTTTGTTTCATCAGAAAAAAATATTATTATCACCCATTCTTTATTTGAATTGTCATTAAACATTGCATATAGTTTTAATTTTACCAAACATAAAACTTGTATTTTTGACATTGACTATAAGTGTCAAAATTTTAATACTGTAATAATTAAAAAGGTCACTGTTATTGCTTATTATGTCACTATAATTGTTATAAAGGTCACTGTTATTGCACATGTTACATCTTCTCAACAACTTAATCCCTATTTTGCTGACAAAAATATCACTACCACTGCATCTTTACTATTAATAATTAACGCAATCCAAAAAACTGAAAAATGGAAGACTTATCAGATTTACTAGATAACACAATACCAATCCCATGTTCATCAACTAATGATTCTGAAGTGGTACGCCAGTTATTATTAACAAATTCTGCCCTTACGATATTCTCAATGAATATAAGAAGTATTAACAAAAATTTTGATGAACTGCTAATTGTTCTTACTGACCTTGCCTTAGATTTCGATGTAATTGTCTTAACCGAATGTTGGATTCAAAAAAATTTCCTTCCTAAAACGATAACAAACTTCAATCACTATAATACACTGCAAAACCAAACTCAAAACGACGGCGTTATTGTATACATTAAAAATCACATCCCACACTCAGTCAAAGAGGTCAGAATTAAAAACGCAAACTGTCTTCAAATTCAACTTGATAACCTCATAACAATCCTCACTATATACAGATCTCCGAATACATATAATATAACCCCATCCTTATACTCACTGCAAGGAATATTAACAAACATAGAACAATGCCAAAACACCTACATAATTGGTGACCTTAACATAAATATAATCAACAAAATGCATACTCAAGCCAACGATTACCTAAATATACTAACTCTATTAGGATATTTGCCAGCTGTCACCGCTCCAACAAGAGAATCAGACTTGAACAATAGTAGTTGTATTGATCATGTCTTTGTTAAGAGTAAACTAGAAAATAAATCAATAGTATATCAATCAACTATAACAGACCACTATGCAATCATCACTTCAATTACCAAAAAAATCCACAAACCACCCCAAACTACTCAACCCCAAGAAAAGATTTCTTATGAAATTCTCCTAAATCTTATCTCGAAAGAAAACTGGGAACTTATCTACTCTTGTACCGATGCCACCTCTGCATGCGAATATTTTATAAATACTCTTCATAACCACGTAGCTAATGCAACATCATTTTCAAATAGTAAAAAAAAACGATCGGACACAAAACTCAAACCATGGATCACTGCTGGTATTCTCCACTGTATCAGAAAGCGTGATAAAATTCATAACTTCTGTAGGAAAAACCCCAGTGATTATGCATCTCTCATATTCTACAAACGTTATAGAAACAACTGCAAAAAAATAATTGAAAATGTTAAAAGAGAATACTACAAAAAAAAATCAGTGAAGCAACCAATGATAAAAAAAAAAATTGGAATATTATAAAAGATATAGCCAACATTAATAAAACTGACTCACCTATTGTTAAGATTAATGTTGAAGACCAAACAATACACATAAATTCTGACCCTGAAAAAATATCCGAACATTTCAATCAATTTTTCTCGAATATCGGACCCAACTTAGCAAAAAATATTTTAGCCAAAAACAGCGTTTCAGAGCAAGATCTTGCAAATAATATACCTATCGGTATTCTGAGCTATGACCCGTTTCAGTTCACTTCCACCACTGAATCAGAAATTATAGAACTAATAGCATCTCTTAAAAACAGTAACTCCACAGGTATAGATCACATCTCGACTAAAATTATTAAACATATCCAAAAATTTATCGCCTCCCCTCTTAAACACATAATCAACTTAAGCTTCAAAACTGGCACTTTTCCTAACTCCTTAAAACAGGCCAAAATAATCCCAATCTTCAAAGCAGGTGACAAATTATCTGTAAATAACTACCGACCGATTTCCTTACTAAGCACAATATCTAAAATTCTAGAAAAAGCGGTGAAACATAGATTATGTAAGTTCCTTGAAGATAACAAAATATTATCCGATAACCAATATGGCTTTCGCAAAGGTAGGAGTACATCAGATGCAATTGCCGCCCTCACAAAGATCGTTTCCTATAACCTTGACATTGGTCGCAAACCACTTGCTGTCTTTCTCGATCTAGCAAAAGCATTCGATACGGTCTCTCATTCCTTACTGCTAAAAAAACTACGTCAGATTGGAATAACAGGAGTAGCCTATACATGGTTTGAAAACTATCTAATAAACCGAACACAACAAACTCTTATCCACTCTGACAAAATACATATAAGCAAAAAATTACCTGTATCCTATGGTGTACCTCAAGGCAGTATACTAGGACCAATATTATTTCTTATATATATTAACTCACTATGTGCCATGAATATTGGAGGTATGATATTATCATTTGCCGATGACACTGTTCTAATATTCGAAGATGAAACATGGGAATCAGTTATCAACAAAACTAATAATGGTCTATTAAAAGTAAAGCATTGGCTTGATACAAACCTACTCACACTTAATATCGACAAAACACAATATATGACATTTTCCATCCGCAAACATAATTTACCCAACAACTGCCCTAAACCTATCATTCACTCATGTTCACTCAATTTACAAACTCCCAATAATATCCCTAATATAAATTGTACGTGCTCTTTCCTTAAATCATCAAATGTAGTTAAATATTTGGGAATACTCATAGACAACCAACTACGTTGGGAAGCCCATATCAGTGACACAGTAAAAAAACTCCGTAAACTCTGCTATATTTTCTGCTCCCTTAGGTCTATCTTAGATTTACTTACTCTAAGAAGCGTATACTTTGCCCTTTTTCAATCTGTAGCAACATATGGTATAGTGGGATGGGTCGGTTGTGCTGAATCCATTATCTATCCGATTATTACTGTACAAAAACTAATTTTGAGAATTATATTTAAATGCCAACCTACCCATCCCTCAAGTGAACTATTTGATAAAATAAGGGTCTTAGATATTCGTCAGCTATTTACTAAAATAAGCTTATGTTTTATACGGAAAAATAACTTACTGGTGGCTCCACAACATCAAGCACACACCCGCTTTTCATCAAACCTGGGATGCATGGTCCCAAAAACTAAAACCACATTCGCTCAACGACAATTCTGGTTCATAGCTCCGAAAATATTTAATGCATTGAGTACCGATATTAAGTCAAATAATTCAGTATCCGCCTTTACCGCCCGTCTACAGCATTGGATATTTGAAAAGGGACGAGCTTTCTTTAAAGATTACATGAGTTCTTAACACTTTTAAAAACAAAACAAAAAATTATAAAATTTATCCTGTCACAGCTTTATTCCAACTTGTTTCACATCACTGAAATTGAATGTGACCATAAACATAATCGTCTTGTAGATTATATCTACCACAATTTAACCTGCGTTCAAAACAATATAATATATAATTTTATTTGTTTTATAATCTTAATGTTTATTATTTTTAATTTCTATTTCTTTCTTTAAAATATTTATCTCTCTTTATTTTTCAGCTCACTATTATTTTAATATTTGTATTTACTTTTATTTATCTTTAAATATTTTTTTTTTTCTTTTCTGCATTCTTATTTCTCATTATTTATTACCTAGTTTTTATTATTTGCTTCTGTAAAAAAGTATTTTTAGTTCATATATTCATTATGTATGACTACCACAACACGGGCAGTAGCCTAGTATGGTAGTTAAAAAAAATGTCAAAAACTGTAACTTGTAAAAATTTATTAAATAATAAAAAAATAAAAAATAAATAATACCTTGAAGCATGTAAACAAACACCGATTTTTTTTCAAACCTATGGTGTGTTAAATAACAGAACCGTAAGTGTTTTATTTAATTTTCGGACCATACTTTGCGATTTTTTTTTCTATCGAGGGAATTTTATGTGATTACCGGTTTCGGCTCAACACAGAGATATCTTCAAAAATAACATTTTTTTTAGAACTAAGAAACGTAAAGTGTTCAAGGGATGTTATAATCAGTAGAAAATCGGAATTCCCAGCCTTAAAACTCACCTTTTCGGACAATCGTATCCATAAAGTCAAAAACCTTTCACCTTCACACCCCGCGACATTGTAAATAATAATTTGTGTAAAAATATAAACAAATTCTTATTTAAGATATTTTGTAAAAGTCATAAAAATTCTTCAGTCCTAAAAAGTCCTGAATTCTCCAGTCTTTCAAAATAAATATTAACCCAACTTTTGGCAATAATCTTATTAATGTAGGTATTAGTGATGGGGGGTAGCAAATATAAAGTCATGCAATGTTCAGTGTTTTAAATATAAGTCCCCCGCATAGTCGTATCTTCTACAAGCACAAACTTTCTAATTAAAGTGTGACCTGCCATGTAAGTAAATTTTCGACATCTATGTTTAAATAATAAAATTAGATATAGCCTAAGAATTCATTGTGTGTTCTCACAAAAACGGCGCTCCACAAAATTAAATCATCCAATTAGTATTATTGCATTTGAGTGCTTACATATAAACTGCTAGATATCTAACTAACTAACCGTCACGCCGTTTCCTCAAAGGGGTAGGCAGAGTGGATATACCGCCACATGACTGTCTTAACACTTGGCACACTGCTTGCTTCATTTACATTTATGCATCCTCATGCATACCATTATTGATTCCCTTGGTCATGTCATGTCGTCCTTTTGCGCCCCCGACTTCTACCAAACTACTAGGTAGGTCAGAGCTATATTCAGTAAATTTTGGCAAAGTATATTATATTATTATTTTTATTATTATTTCCCCCAGCTTTTGATGTTTAGTGACTTGTGAATTGGCCTTACTGGAGGGCGGCATGTTCCAGAACGTTTGGTCGTGTTGCCAAGGCAACGTGTGCATCCGAAACACGTATACTATGTTATTGTACACACGTGGACAGGAATAGCTTCAGTCCCCCGACAAATGTGCAGCACTGTTTCTCAACATTGTATATTATTTTATATACATGCATACTAAGATACTTCATACTTGTTTCTACAAAAAATCTTTTGAATCCCAAATCCAGAGATATGAGGGCAACCCTATTTAGTTAATAATGATTTTGATTTATTTTTCTACCATTACCCTTTAAATGCCTTAAAACGTTGACTAAACTTTTTTTCTCTATTTTCATAAATAAAAAGAGTCGTTATAAAATAGTTCCTAGCAGCAATCTACAGAAGATTTTGATAGACACCTTAATAAGGTAAAAAAAAGGTAGAAAAGGTTATTTGCTCACCGGGACTCTGAAGTTCCCCTCCTTAAAGATCATATCGTAAGTCTCGCGGAAAAAATTTATGCGGATATTCCCACCCATGAAAACGCGTCCATCAACTGTCTAGCACAGTACGATGAAAATTTAATAACAACCCATAAGAATCCCAAAAAAATCCTCCGTAAAGTTTAAATCTCCCCCTATTGCAGCCATGTTACATTGCAAAAGTATTATCCAAACCAACTAAATAAAATCTAATTTTTCTACAACCAAATATAAATTCATGATGAAAGAGAAAGGGGCCTTTTTGGCCCGGAGCTCTATATGCCAGTATATCAAAAAGTCAAAAAAGATAATTATAAAAAAATTTCACTACAGAACAGTTTTTATCAAAGTGGGCGATAACTCCCCCCTGTGGGGCGCTGGAGGTTTTCAGACGGGCAGTAGCAGTCTCAAAGAAAATTAGGGGGCGTTGAGGAAATCTAGAGGGGCGACGGCAGACAAATTCTATCTGTAGAAATCCGACGGAATCTAAACACGACACCACTTGAGATGCGATTTACTACTCGAATGCTTGGAGTCCCGTATAGACGGTTCAATTAGAATCGCTTATGCATGTTATAATGTGGGTTCAGCTTTGTATTTCATGTAGGTAATCCATGGTTAAGTTAACTAAATAAAATTGTCTTTGATTTCCGATATTTTTTTCATACAAAAATTTTTGATCGTTCGGAATTGACCGTATTTCCGGAAGTTGACCAAAATGGCGTTTAAATCTGTCAAATTCGATGTCGTGAATTATGTGAAATATATGTATGGGCGGCAAGAAATGCGCTATTTTAGATAAATATTGAATTGTTTTTCCAGCTAACAAGGGTTGTAAAATACTAATAATGTAATTATATTTTTCCTATCACCTCAAATTTTGTCTGCAATTAAGTATGAGTTTTATTTCCTCTGATTAAAACATTATTTGATCTCAGAAATAGGAAATGGCAGCGCCGAATTTATACTTTTCATAAGAAAATGCCGATTCATTTGTATCGTAACCAGTAATCACTTACCAAGAACGAGCGAGCGCCGCCCCCCGAAGTCTGCCGCCCCTAGGCGACGCCCTACACGGCCTGTTGACAAATCCGGGACTGGGAAATGGGTCACACCTTATCTATCCTATAATATTGCATATTTAAAAATTATATTTGCAATAACCTTTTTTAGATACGCGACAGATAATGTAGTGTAAAATCTTAATGTGGGCCTAAGTTTGAGAACTTCCGAAGACATTCATTTTGTCCATTTGGACAATTTTTGTCCAATTCGACATTCATTTTGTCCAATACTACATTCATTTTGTTAATTTGGAATTTTTTCAGTGGACTTTTTTCAATTAATTTTTTTTTTAATCCATCACACATCTCAATTGAGTAGTTGGGTATAGACTAGCTGGTCGCACGTGATACGCACTCCGTCTCGTTCCAGCAGCACGGTAACGCAGGAAACAGCGCGCGTATCACGTGATGCCGTCGCGAAATGTGGGTGTGTGATCAGTGGCGGCATGTGATTGAAAAATAGTTATAAAATATCATATATCTTTTGTACATTTTGACATCTGTTCTCAGAAATCGATGGTTAAAATCCTTCGGGTACTAAGACTTGCTGTTACACCCTGTTTAATAACAAACTTGGTCGATGCATGACACGATCAAGTGAACCAAATACTTGAGGCGGTCCAAGTCAAGAGTCAGAATAACAGAAGGGTATTTATGAAACGATGTATTAATGTGAATGAAGCAAGTAGTATGTGCCAATACAAGAGTTGTTAAAATACATAGTATAATATTATTTTTTTATCATAATGAAGATTATTACTCTTATTAACGTATTTTCCCCCTCTGCGCCCCCGAAGGGTTTTTGAATGATAGTAATATTATATTAGATAGTGCATAAATATGAATGTAAATGAAGCAAGAAGATTGTCTGGCTAGTTTGTTAGTTGCTGAACATTTCTCTTCAAGACCGTGAATCTTCGCTTAAATAATACGCACGCGTGTTTCTTCTGTCGTTATTGCTTTGAGTGAGTCTGTGCAAATTTACAAATAATATTTTGCTTTCTTTACTACATCGTAATGACAGCCGGCGTAGTCCAGCGGTAGGGCGTTTGACTCCCATACCAAAGGTCGCGGGTTCGAACCCGACGTGCGCAAATAAATTTTATTTAATTGATTTGTTAATGATTTAAAATAATATATAGTATATTTGCGGCACATTCCATGGTGGAAGATACTCTTAGTATCGCCCTGGTGTAAGACCACTCTTCAGAATTGAAACCTTGCTTGAAATGGCTTTAGCCGTGTTTAGTGACTAGATCTGAATAGCCAGGTACTTCCCCATCTTCCTCTTCCTCGTCTCCTTCCCTTCCCCACTTACCTTCAGCCTCATAACATACCCCAATTGGAGGTGCCATAGTCTCACTGGCTCCAGACGGGAGCTGTTGCGACTCTTGTGAGGTATTCACAAAAATTTTCAAATCGTCACCGTTTATAGATCGATTCAACTTGAACTTAATTTTGTCATTTCAAGGTTACAAATCATTTTCTAATTAAATGCGTGGGTAGGGTAGTTAAATCTGTTTTATAAATCCATCGATAATAATAGAAAATTCCGAAAATCGTGTGATGTGTTTCAGTTCCTTTGGAATAGAACATTCGTAAAATATAGCGGTCCAATCGAAATAATAATAATGAATATTATTGGTCCCAATTCGTGTTTCAATCATGACCCCATATTTTTTCCCCGCATCACGATTTTCCCTCAGTTGATGGGAACCGGGGTGACATTGAAGCGTGCGAGCGAGCCGGCAACAGGGAATCCCGCGTATTCCCGCATAGATGGCGCCCTATTATTCCGGTGCGCTGGAACGAGACGGCGACATCTTGTTTACACGGCGCCTTGTCGCCGGGAGAGAGGGAGATACGGGAGAGGCTATCCCGATATTTCAGCGGGAGAGAAAGAGATGCAGCGGGCGTCCTTCATCAACCCGGTATTATCGATCGAGAGATTCCCAACAATTGAGCCCAGTGGACATTAATTGGTACATATTTTTGCTCTTCATTAAATTTTTAATAATTTTTGGTGCGTTTATGTTGAAGTTGCCATTATGTTTGCCTGGTTGACTCTTTAATTAGCAATACAACTAGACATTTTCAGCCTTACTATTGAAAAATAACACTTCGCGACCGTTTAAGCGGGCGACAAACGCGAAGTTCACATCAAAAAGATACTGCGTTATAAGTATCTTTTCTACCGACACACTACGTTATAAAATATTCCTTCCTACGGCAGGAGAAGGGGTCAGTCGAAATCGGAAGCGGTCGAGAGAATATCATTTATTTGTACTGGATATGTTAACTTGACAGCTCCGTGCATGCTCCGTGTATTAAAAATGACCCCCTCTCCTGTTTACGGTAGAGAGGGGGTCGCATAACTTTTCTGATATCGCCACTGTAGCGAATACGAAAAATAATTCCGATTAGCGAAGATTCAAACCGCGATCACAGCGCATCATCTTTTTACGTCTGGCGGGTCTCATGGGATTGTATGGCGAGCGCTATTGCGTTATAAATAACTTTTTGATGTGAGCTGCGAGTCTGTCGCTACCTTTAACGTCGGCGTATGCTGGGAGTCAGCATTTGTCGCGCGTGTAGATTTTGCAGGAAATGTATGGACCTATGTGAAGCATTTCTGACTCTCAGCACATGCTGTTTCATATAAGTCCATACATTACAAAACAAAATCTTCACGTGCGACACATGCTGACTCCCAGCTTACGCCGACCCTAAACGCTGTTTTAGATACACATTGATTAAAAACATTGTACCAACTGTGTTTTGATTTCTTACAAATAAAACATGTTTTGAACTGTACTGCGAAAGAGCTGGAACGTCGCATTTTGGCAGACTTACGCGGGAGATTCCCGCCTTGAAAAAGAAGGTTGTTTTTGACGTATTATTTTTTATCATTACTACGTGAATTTAATAAGACTCATAAAACCAGAGTTTTTTGTAAATAACATAAATGTCTTACGTACAATTTTTCGACGTTTGGAGTAAAAATATAAGTGGTTTAATTTTCAAATTTTTTCATGTTTTAATTTAAAATATTACATAAGTATATCTTAAATATAAAAATCTAAGAGGAAATTTTATTTAGTATTTATAATGGCATTTGTTTTACGACATCTTAAAAAAGAAGAAATATGTACTTTTTAAATACCTTGTTAATATTCCAAAATTCGATGAGAAATTTCAAAATAAAGTTATCATATTTTAAAGTTAAAATTCAAGTTCTGTGAAAGTTCTATTTAAGTTCAGTTATTTTATTTTATTTTAAGCCAGTTGTTTCAGTGAATTTGAATAGAACCTTCACAGAACTTGAATAATATATTAACTTTGCAATTTGATGAAATAATCTAATTCTGTTAAACAAACCGTTCTAATTTTCCCAGCATAATCAAACTTTCTTGACTTATCCACTGAAAATGTCATTTTACTTTTCCAATTTCACTTTTTGTTAGGAAATGGTTCGTTAAAATAATACATTTTCATTTTGTTTTTGAAGAGTTTTATTTTTCATGTACATTTGTTACTTAAATATATTTTGCTTTAATTTTGGAACGCTTTATTTCAAAAGTCCACTGGGCTTGTAAATATTCCCGCCACGTTTTCTTCATTAATTCTATGAATAAACCAGTGTATTGCAGAACACGGGATGTAAAAAGGGTTCAAACAAATCTATTACTGAAACTGAGATAAATATGAGAGCGTTAATCCCTTTTGCCACAAATGCGAACATTATGATATAACTCTCATACCGATGTAGACCATGATGAAATGAATAACATTATTTTGTGTTTTGATTTTTTTTATTTATTATTTCCTTCCTCGTTAGTTAGGCATAAATATCGTTGAATATTGGGCATGCCGTCTCCCATGGCAACGGAAGCCGTAACATTATTTCCATAGTGAGACATACTAAATAATGTCGGGTGAATATTTTCACTACTTGTATAATAAATATACATAATATGTGAAGTATTTACATATTATTTTATTTTATAAGGTACATTTTTTACAGGTTAATAACATTACATGCATTTACAAAAATTGTAATAATTAGGTTATAAATAATTTTCAATTTGAGAGGCGGGTACGGGTACTGCCGCCCCTGGAACCATTGGTTGGATATCCTGCCATAGGTCACCCCAAGTGGTTCGCTATGTTTGGTAACTTAGCTGGCGTGCCCGGGTTCATAGGGTGAGGTTTGTATCGGTCTTGGCGGCGGTTCCGTTTGTCCACCCACTGCCGGGAGAGACTAGTTGAGGGAGTCCTTTTGACGTCTCCAGCCGGACTCTCTCAACTTATCGCCTATATGTAACGCAGTGGAAATAATGGATTCATACGTCCGTCACTCCTGGACACATTGAGCCCCAGATTCCTACCCCCCTGCAATAGATCACCCCACGTGGTTTGCTACGTTTGGTAACTTAGCAGGGGTGCCCAGCTTCATGGGTAGAGGTTTTTCTCGGTCTTGGCGGCGGCTCCGTTTGCCCACCCACTGCGTGGCGAGAGACTGGTTGAGGGAGTCCTTTTGAACTCTAGCCGGACTCTCTCGACCCATCGCCTTGCACCGCAGTGGTAGGATTGGATTCACAAGTCCGTCACTCCTGGACACATGGACCCTCAGATTCCCACCCACCCCTCATCCCTTTTTCTTCCCAGAACTTCCTCTCTTTAATTTCCCTAAAAATACCCTCCACACGGCATCTCCAAATATGACATATGCCCAGAGGATTTTTTTATAGGAGTTAATATAATTTATTTTTTTTTAAATAAAAATAAAAAGTTAATTGTTGTTAGTTATTACTTATTAACTTTTTTATCCGAATAATTATGTAGATAGAAACTATTTAAACTGTCTAAACATATTACTGCTCTGATGGGTAGTATGCAGTTTGTATGAAATATGAATATTTCTGTTCGGTGATATGATATGGCAACCCTGGCAATAAGCTATTTTATGCTTCTCACGTCATTTCCAAATGTTATTTCTTATGTCATTTTCAGAATTCAGATGGGCGTGAAAATACTGTTAAATTGAAGTACATAGGTCTAAGTGAATTCTCGGCTTTAAAAAAAATGTTTTGTAAAAAGCATTAGACCAGCGGTAGGGCGTTGGCTGCCACTCCGAAGGTCGCGGGTTCGAACCCGGCGTGCGCAAATAAATTTTATTTAACCCGTTTAATCACAGGAGACCATATTTGTCCCAACTCACATAGGTCTCACAGAAATCGTTGTTTCTCCCTTACTATCATAGTCAGAAATGTGATCTAAACGGTATTGAAAAGAGAATACAGTAAACTATATATTCAAATCTAAAAGAAAACCACAAAAAATTAAAATTTACCCCTTTCTGAAACCAAAGTTTCCGATAGCAATTTGAAAAAAAATTATGGAACTTTGTGAATTTTTTCAGAATTTTTTTTACATGAAATGAAAAAAAGTGAGGTGACAGTAAGGTTTATAATTCATTTATCTAATGAAATAAGTATGTGTTTTATTTTTTTTCCTTATCAGTAATTTTAGCTAGAAAAAAAAAGTAAAGTGAGCCATTTTGAACACTTTTTAAAGTTTTCGCAAAAAAAAAATTTATTAAAAAAATACATAGTAATTTTTAATATGGAAATTTGAAAGCCTATTTTATCACCTTTTGAAAACAGTTTTTAGTTTTCGAATACGTTAACAAATGTTCCATTTATTTGGATTTTATTGCAAAGCGGGAATATTTTTAGCCTCTGACAAAATACGCCAATTTTTTAAGGGTTAATTGTTTTGTGTTATTTCACAATTAATTATATAAAATAATATATAGTATATTTGCGGCACGTTCCAGAGTGGAAGATACTCTTAGTATCGCCCTGGTGTAAGACCACCATTCAGAATTGAAACGTTGCTTGAAATGGCTTTAGCCGTGTTTAGTGTCTAGACCTGAATAGCCAGGTACTTCCTCACCTTCCTCTTCCTCGTCTCCTTCCGTTTCCCACTTATTTTCAGCCTCATAACATACTATGAAAAAAAAATTACAGATAATTTGCTTAGGTAACGTGGTTTTCTTATTTATTTTTTCAATAAAAAAGCTTACGAAAAACGAGTGTTTTATCCCTTCAAAACATGGTTTCTTTTACCCCTTCAACAAGTATTTTTTACCCCATAAACGTGGTTTTATTATTTTTTGGGACATGGCATCACTGCTTAGGTTCGAAGATTGAAGGCAATATATAATACTGACAGGTTTTGTAAGGTATTGGGGAAGTCGTATCGAAGAATGACGTTTTCAATGAAGCGTGTCTCAGGAACTTCGCACCATTAATAATGTAACATTTTTTGACAAAAGGGGTGAGAGAGAAGTGACGTTTTCGTTGAGCCAGTTTCCTGTAAAACACGTATCTACTGAATACATCCTATCTATACTTTTTCAATTTCTGTGCAAAGTAGTTTTGCTGATATAATGCTAGAATTGTGTGCTTATTTAATATTTATAAACCTTCAGTTTCACGCACTTTCATTATTATTTTTATTAAGAGGGTATAAACCAGAGAATACCGGAAATTAGTTTTTTTAATTCCTTTTTAAATTCTAGACGTATTGACTCTTTTTTACCAAAAAACATAACTTGTTTTCGAAAGATCGTTATTTTATCTATCATTTTTTAAATTTTGAAAAACCAAGTTTATTTTTAATATAGTAACACCGTTAGTCGTTAGCAGAGTTGTTAAATTTTTAAACGAAATATTGTATTATACAACACACATTTTAAATCATATAATCATACAGTAAAATAAATCAATACATTATCAAATAAAGCCACTTTTCAGAATTTTAATTTTAGTTCAAATAAAATTCTTAATTAAATCCGAGTATGTGTTTTATGACGTTTTGTGCATTTTTTTTTGTTTTTTACACATTTATTTGGATTAGACATTATTGAAAAATCATAAATACGCAGCGCCGGTTCTACGAAATCTGGCGCCCTGTGCAGGAAGTACCGATGGTGCCCCCCCCCCAACATTTTTTTTAAATTCAGATAAAAAATTTAGCTGTGGCGGTAGCTATCTATGACACTGGACAAAATAAGAACTTCATAACAAAATATAATATAAAACAGGAGGCAGTTTAGTTCAGAAATAATAATATTCTGATCAGTTTGTTTAATTGGATTCCTTTTTATCTTTAAATGCATGAATATATGGTGCCAAATCGCGCGCGAATAGCAACATAAATAAACCAATAACGCGGCGAAATCGACGAACTATCATCAAAGAGCAACTTGTAATCAACGAAGGGAGATCCGTACGAGAAGCGATCAATGAACCAATCACAATGTTTGTTGAATTTCGAACGATACAATGGTCGTAAGAGCAACAAGGAAAAATAGGTCTTACGTTCGTATGAAATATATTGTATTTCGAAAAAAATTCCTTGACGTAAGTCAAATCCGTATTTCGTTAAATTTTAACCATCGATGCGCGCGCATTAGGTTCACGCATATGGAAAGTGAGTGTTGCTAGCGCGAAGTAATAATTCCGTATTACGAGTAATTTTTGAACGATTCGGGGAATATTTTAATTGAATTTTAAAACAATATTTATTTTATCACGGCGCCCCTTCGTAGTGGGCGCCAGGTTTTTTTCACGTTTTTGAACGTATGGCAGATCCGGCGCTGTAAATACGTATCATAAAAAAATAGTTACAAGAAGTACACGAAATTAATCATCACGCGTTTGAGCATTTTTATTGCTTACTTGAATGCAGTTATATATTAAAGAACATTTTGAATGAAATAAAGTGGATATTGAGTTATTAGTTAAAAATTTGGTACGGCGAATAATCAATCTTTCTCATCGGAACCGCTCTGTACAGTTGCAAGGGGAGGATCGCAAATTGTCTTTTTTTGTTCTGTCAGGTACAATAATTTTTTCATCTGGATGTTATTTGTTTTCGATGACTTCGTCAAAACATATTATTCGTAATTTGTCAATGAGATTAGGTATACACAAAAAATAAAGTTAAATATCTCTTAAAAAATTAAAACTCTCTTAAAATCTCTTGAAAAATTAAAACTCTTTTAAAATTCTACAATTGTTTTGTTTTCACAATCTTCGTGTGTATCGACAACGTCTTAGCTGAATTGTTTGTTAGAGTTGTTTTTCTCTAAAGTTAGTATTAGGTATAACTATCTATTGCCTCTTCGCATGTTATGTCATTTTTTGAAGGTTTAAATATCATGGATGTTTTTTTCACCAGCGCGATACTGCGAGTTTCCTCTACTTCAAACAAGTTCTCTACTTTGTAACGAATGTTATTGTTAACCTATGTATACCCACCTGCAACATCAACACAAAGAAAACTATAAAACATTATCATTTTTGAAACGCAATAACTTTTGCTGAAAACTAAACTTTTTTTTAATATCTTTAACCATATTAAGTATGCAACTTTATTTAACTTAAAATTAGCGAACAAATCTCTTTTATCTTTTAATGACTGTAAAGTTTTTCTTGATCTTTTTTCGTCGGTTCTTTGCCATTCAACGGGAAGCCTCAACTCCTCCTTTTAGCCGCACGTGCGTTTTGTTTGAAACATAAAAATACAATTTTACACTTTTTAGTGTTTATTTTTATGCAGCTTGCATGGAACAGGGAACACGACGGTTCAAGATAAACAGTAAACATTATGAACTCATTCAGCTGCGCCAATAGTATAAACAAGGCTCCATATGAGACCGGAAGTTCAAAATGTACAACTCTAAACTAGAGGATAACGCCTAATTAGAATTACTTTACAATAGGATGGCTTTTGCTCGAACAAAATTTACCACAAACTGACCAGTCTGACGTTTGATTCCGTGTTCATTTTTGGGGTGAAAAAGCCTCCAGTGCACAGACATATGTATATTCATATGTCTATGCTCTAGTGTCATTTTCTGGCTTTCAACTGCTGTGCAATAATATCGATCATCAGCCTTTTCAAGAAAAGATAGCTAGAAGTTTACTAGGAAAAGACTAAGAGCTTTCGCCTCCCGTTGTCAATACGGAGTTACTAAACGGCCGATTGATCGATGATATTGTGTAAAATATATTTATATATACAACCACTCGGCATATATATGTGTAATACTATTATTTACTTTCATTGTGTCGAGGTTCCCGCGCGTTCAGAAAAACTTACGAGCTGACTTTGAAAATATTCTCACGGTCGTTTGTCGTTTTTTTATTTATAAAGAATATAATGGTTCTCTATATATATTTTTATAATTTTTTTAAGTCAATGATAGCTTTAATAAAGTGTCACAAATGGTCCCCATTGTTGCCGCGGCAGATGTCACTTGTTAGAATAAAAAAACACCTTGGATTTTTTCTACTCTCAATATAAACACTGAGCTGCGAATTATGACCCGATTCCATCCGTGCACTTCTTCAAGTTGTTCCCTTTAACGCTCACATATTTCACAGTGTACTGTTTTGTAATAAATATAATATTGTGTATTTGCCTTTGTAAACAAAAAAATTATCCTTATCAACGACGGGCCATATTCAAACAATCTGCCAGACGCTGAAGGCAGACACTGTTGGTTTTAGACGCCGCAGACTGTGTGGACAGTTGTTGTGGCTCAAGCTGTTTTGTGAGAAGGTCGATTATGCATACAAAAATGTTTTCAGCCATTCAGTTTATATTGTGTCCCTACTACCAGTGGAGTGCATTTATATAAATAGATTAATGAATTATAAACATGTTGATAACCGATGCTAATGCTGAGACAGAGCATGTACGGTCCTGTTTTTTTTAATTCATATAAGTAAGCATGACGTATTTACGAGGAATGTTATCTCATTTTGTTCTCAAAAGGCCAGTGATCAAGTGAAGATATTTTTTTTTTGTTTCTCTTGTGACAAACTAAAAAATAATATTAGGAATATGATCTTTAAAATTCCTGCTTTTGTCTACTTGGGAAATTTTATAAAGGGAAAATAAATATTTATTAATATTAACATTCATCACTCAAAAGAGACACTTTAAAAAAAGTCTTCCTCGCCAAAATAACAGCAAAAAAGATTTTTTTTAACAGGTAAAATATTTTTTTAAATTATTATCTCCATCACAACCTGCGACTGACCGAATAAACGTCCATTATAAATACACAACGCATTTTATCTGTGCCTGTATAAATAAACAATGAATTAAAGTACCTACCGAAAACTAGTTTTTTTGTTTTGTTTATTTGTTTGTGGTATTTTTTAAAAGGTTCATAGTTACCTATGTACTAATATAACCCTTTTATGTACATAATATTCATTTATTTAAAAAAAATAGAATTAATCAAACACATGTTTTTGTAATTTAAGTTTAAATTTGTTTATATTATCTTTTTTTTGTTTCATTTGGTATTTCGCCAAATATAATTGCTCCATACATCAACGACTTATGACTCTGGGTTTTTTTTCTGAAAGGGCGTCTTATTTTCATTTCTTTTCCTCATTCACGTGTGTGATTGTGCTGCAGGTTTTCAGCTTCTTTTCAATTCACTTAATGTGTGAGCATTATTTTTTGTAGATTAAAATAAAGAATTGAAGTAAATCATTTGTTTTAATGACTTTGATATTTAACTCCTTCAACAGTATATCGACTTTTCTTCAGTAAAATCTCAATCAATCCATCGTTGGGCTATGATAATACATCTAAGCGCTTGAAAAAACTCCTTATGCCAACATTATTCTGTGTATCTAGTTTGGCTTCCGCCTCGGATATTATTTTATCTTAAACCCTTTCATTATTTATCAATATTTGAACAGGAAAGTACCTTTTTTTTCGTCAAACATAATTTCCCTCAGGGTCTGTTTGTCTAAAATAATTTCCAGTTTTATTTAAATGATATTCAAATATGACAGCGTTCATATTATCAAGCGGTAGCCATTTTGTCCGCCATCTTTGGTGCCCGGCGCGTCTTTGGCAATTAATATGAATTATTCGGAGCGGCTAATTGCTATCCGGTATTTCGTTATGTCAAGATCGAGAATGGCCCAAGTGATTCTAAACTTTTTCTTCATACAATTTCTTTATACATAAGGGGCAAAATCGCTTCAAAAATCCGGACCTACCGGGGGGACTGCGGCCTTTTTTCTTCAGTTGCAGAGAAACACTAAATGAGAATTGCCAGTATTTAAAATCAAATTACATGCAGTTCCGACAGTATATTGCCCAATTGAAAAACTGCCCTTAAGAATCAGATCCTATGTTATAGCCCTTTCTTCTTGTGCCCCCAATTTATCAGTTTCCCTTTTTCTCGTAATGGTATTTAATCAAAATTCTATTCACGGAATAAAAAGTAAATAAGCTATTGCTGTTCTCCCGATAGACAATATACATATACTATCGGTGATATAAGCTAATGATGCATTAGAAACAAATTATCTGATCATATAAATTAAAAAATAAATATAAGTGCTTTACCGTTATTACGGACAGCACCTGTGTAATGTTAAGTTGTATACTTAAAATCACTTCTGATCCAGTTCATAATTTAACAAAAAAATTAGCAGATAGACGGAAGCATTCACGCAATTTGAATGACTGTTGTTTATGTCTGCCATTCGTAGATGTATAGGTAGGAAATTACTGTTTTTATTATGCTTACATTGCTGAAATGTAACGATGCAGTGGGTGGAAGGAAATGTTTCAGTGTCAGGGGGTATTTCACCATCCTCATGATAGTTTATCCATAGGATAACGTTAATAATATGATAATATTAATAAATAAGCAGAAAAACTCTGCTAACTTATCCGATATATAGTCAGTATTAAACTCAGACAGGTATTAAACTCGGTATACTCAGACTTTATAAATAATAAATTAAAATATACGTTAACCAGTAAATAAGCTATCAGAATGGTGAATTACCCCCTCAGAATTAGATTAAGCCAAATATCTCACTGTTAAGTCGTTTATCTGACAGACATAATATCTTCAGACAATAATGGGGCCAACAGACCTAGCTATAAAAGCTCAAGCGTTATTTGGTTTGGCGTATTTCGGCATATCGGTTGCAGTACATTCCCGATGGGAATGTATGACGAGCAATATGCTGAAGTAGGCCAAGCCAAATAACGCTTGAGCTTTTATAGCTAGGTCTGTTGGCCCCATAAATCTTTCCGATAACAGCATTGATCTTCTCTTTTAATTCATTCATTTAAGGTTAACAGGATGTATTTGGCAAATAAAGATATCGACATGTTTAAATTAATAATGTTGAATTTTGGCACATTTTGGGCTTACTTATTTACGAACGTTAATATGTTTTAGTTTTCATTTTATAAGGTGTACAAATTAGTATAATGAAGACAAAGTTTGTTTAACAAGGTAACCTTTCCCACCTTCTGACATCATTTTTTACATAGGAGGAAAAAATCTCAGCGGAAAGGAGAGTCGCGTTTTCCGCGGGATTGCCGTTTCCTGTGACGTCATCGCCGTCTTTATGCAAATTGCCAATTTGCAAACTGCCATATTGCCTCAGTGGGTCAAGTTATTTGCCAGCAGCAGGCTTGTTATAGGTTCTTTACGACACGCTGGCAACCCAGGATTTTCAAGTAACGAACATAACACTGAGTCAGGAGTCTTTTTCATTGCGTCAATTTTAGTATCTGTTTAATGATATAAAAAGACTTCGGTGATCTTTTGCTCCCAATCTGAATAGGGCATAATAAAACAGACTGTACTTTTGACACCAGGCAAACAAATTACATTATTTTTTCAACTTCTCGGTCGAAAGTCTAAAGCATTTTTTCGGTGATACAGTGACAACGCTCTCAGACATAATAATAAAAAAAAAACAACCCAGGAGTCTTTTACTAGTTTGGTTTTTAGTGACTGTCATTTGCTATAAAAATATCCCAGTACTAATTTTACTTCCAGAAGGGCAAAAAATAAACCGACACTACTTTTGACATTATTCTAGCTTCCATTTTTTCATGATATATTATTATGTAGATGCCTAAAACATTTGATGTTTTCGAAGTACTTACTTTCTGGGGTAGGAAAGAACCGAATAACCTTACTGTGTATTTGCGCATTTACATTCAAATGTATGTTAAACACATTTTTAACACGGTTTTTCTAAATTCGTAGAATGACTTCGTTTGAGATTGTAAAAAGCTTTATTACAAAAATCAGTTGAATGCCGGCCAATGATGACGTATAAAAGTAAGAGTTTTACGCACATAACGTTGCTGTGCTTCTTATTTTCTTCTGGTGTCGTCTCTTATCGGATGTTGGCGAACATCAATACAATCCTCACTCCGCTGACTGAACCCTTGAACGATTCAGTAGAACTGATATTAACAGGAATATAAACGCCAGAAATATTTGACTTCTCACCCTTTTAAAACTCCGCGTGTTTTTTGTATTAGCTGCACAAGGAAAGTAGCGTCAAAGTTGTGTTCTTTTTTTTTTTTAATAATTTTACAAGAATGAAAAAAAATTAGTCAATGGATCGAGTCAAAAATAATCTTAGCCATAAAGGGGTATTTCTTAAAATTTGTTTCTTATATTGATGTAATGAAAAAAACAAATTATTTGGTACTTTACGCTTAAGTTTTTTGTAACGTAATTAATTATTTTTATAATTAATTCCAATAAATAGAGAAGGTAGGAAAAGCTTCAATGTATCCATAGCATATTTTTTCACATTCATAATGTAAACCGATTCGTAGTAAAGATAAATCTAAATAGTAATTTGGCGTATAGCTTCACATTATTTTCGAAGCTATCGGGATGGCTTCTTTTTCTGGCTTTCTTTCTATCAATCTTCAGTTGGGTGTAATGATGTGCACCACTAATATATTAATATTGATCAAAATCCGAATGCGCAATGATAGACAAATTATAAATTCGAAGTGAAATCGAACAATATTTGAAGAAAGAAAAAAAACTGTCACGTTCAATATTATTTCAAACGATTCCATAGAAAAAATCATAATTAAAATGGAACGATTTAAAAAACAATCGGCGGACCCGAGAACAAAATAATAATAACGACGCCAACTTGGTCTCCGGCCGCATTTGGTTGATCGACGCCGCGCGTTCTAAATTTAAAACCGGCCGCGCGGGAAACTGCCACAACTGCCGAGGGCCGGCGATCAGAAACGCGCGGTGACCGATGACAGCAGCGGGCCGGGAAATGGCCGGGAATGCACGAATTATAAATTGCTACAGAGTCTTCCGACGTGTTTGACCAATATGGGAGTGTTTATTGATTTTCCAAATTCCTCGCGCTCGATGTTTGAATAGACATTAAACACGCCTTCAGCATCTTATACACTTTCAGACTTTTCGAGTTTTGACTTTATTTTTCAAGAAGGCCTTAAATTATGCTAAATCCTGGCCATTTGCTGGAAGAATGGTAGAGTGGTAAATATTCTTTTATCGTCCTGGTTAAAGACCACCATTCAGAATCGAAACGTTTTAGCCGTGTTTGGTCACAAGATCTGAATAGAAAGATTTTTTTTTAAACTTCTAAACCTTCTTCCCCATCTCATTTCTCTCCTCACTCCCTTCAGCCTCATATACCTATACCTATTACAATGAAGAAAAAAAAAATTGCCATTTTTTGTCAAATATTCACAATCTATTATAATAAATAACCTGCTCCCCACGTGTTTATATATATATATATATATTTAATTTGTCGTATCACACATCAAGAAATAATTTAAAATATCTTTTTATAAATCTCAGCATCCAAACTATCTTAAAGTCAATCCGATGTTCTTGAAAATTCGAGAAAATAACGGTTTTTAAGAATCCAAACTTTCGTATTTTCCAACTTTTCGAATAACATTTTAATTTTTCCTCGGCTTAGTCTGGCTTTCAACCAGTATGTATCATCTGAATTGGGTACACAGTATTTTTTATTTTATGTTGCTCCTCCGGTTTCGCCCACCTTTTCAATTTTTGATGACGGCATTTTCCTCAGTTTCCGATGACGTAAATTATCCAACATCTGTCATCAGAATCTGACCAAATGTAGCAGTTACATTAAATCATGAATCATGACATTTATGTGAGACGTTTTCCAACCTAACGAGTTCCCCCGGGTGAAATTTCGATACACGTATGTAATGTAACATGATATTTTTCGTAATAAAATCATATGTACTTGCGTGCAATTTAGGGTTGGCTGGATAGAATTTTTGCTTCATTTTCATAGCATAAGCCCTAAAAATAAACACATAACAATTAAATCAAATGCAAAAATGAGACTAAAAATACTGTATATAAATAAGTTCTCTTGGGCGTACGTGTGGTAAAACTCATATCTTTGAAGAAATAATGATGACATTAAAAACAATGCGAGATCATTTTACGTGTAAGCAACAAGGCAGTGCTGGGTATGATACGATTTCAGAATGAGTTTGTATCAGGTACTCACTGAAATGAGGTGTTGAGGTGTCCCACCTCAAATGAGGTGAAGCGTGAAGCCACCCTAAATCTCTCTGTTTATTTATTTGGAAATTATTATATGTAATTGACTATGTAATAATTTCAAAACCAAAAAACTTTTGCCCTAATCCCCGTAGGGAAGTGCAGATAAAACAATATATTTCAGCATCAATTTGTTTGTACTCCCACCTCGACTATTTCGTGTATATTCATATAAATTTCAACACTCGCCTGGCTCGTTAATTACCCATTTAAGATGGTTTCCCACCTCATCTATTCTATTATCTATTTAATATAATCTATGAAATCGGTCTGTGAGAGCAGGTTTTCTATGCGATAGCACGATAGAAATAGAAGTAGAATCGATTTTAACTTTCGTTCTATTTTTATTTACCTATCTATTTCTATGTAAAATGTATGTATATACGATTATCGGCGTTAAGTGCAAGTAATACAAAAATATTAGCCTAATATAAAACATGATAGGTAGTAGTGTAATATAATAGGCATCTGGGTGTAAATGGTTAAAACTTAAGACGTTAGACTTCACTTTTCGGCCCGTACAAAAAGGACGCCTGGAAAAAACACTTTTCTACATCGAAAATTGCACGAAATGAATATATTTTTTTATACTGCCTTCTAGAAGGTAAAAGCTATGTCGGTAGCTTTTTGAATTTTCGATGCGTTTCGTATTAACGTAAACATTCACTGTCAAACATGTATAATTTATCAAAAAATATTACTTAAGGAAAAGGTGCTGCTAACTTAATTCTCATAAAGAATTACAAAATTATCAAAACATACCGACATAGCTTATTCTTTCAAGAACAAATTTTTGGTTTTATATTACAATTTCGTGAAAGTTTGGGTGTAGAAAAATGTTTTCTCCCGAAACTCTTTTTCGTGCGATTTCTATAGGTAAATATGAGCGTTGTCTCATTCGCACATTTCGCATTCGCATGTATTGTAAGTGTGCGTGAGCTTATAGTGAGCGGGACAGAATGACAGACGCGGGTGAACCGCGTGTGGTTCAAAGTCTAGCCTCTTAAGTAGTTATGTTTTGTGAACAACTCACTTGGAGAATCTGTGCTGAGGTGTTCGTATATTTTTAAAAAGTGTTATTCTGCCGTCATATAAGTAGAAACACAGAATGTACTGATGAAATATGATAAATAGATCATAAAATAGATGAGGTGGGAACACTGGGAACCCGACATTATATGTAAGAATTTCATAATTTCCATAGATGCTTGTCACTTGTCATTATGATCAATCAGCGTGGGCATGGCAACACTGAAGACAATGAGGCTCGCTTCCCGTCACGTGCTCATCACTCGTCAGCATTTTGTAGTATTTTGTACGGCCATTTGTATGCGGGAAGGTACCCTGCGCACTGCACAGGCCTCCCGAAGTGCTGAAGTCGGTAGGAACTGGAAGTACCATCCACTCAACTCGGGAAGATTTCCTCTCACGAGAGACGTGACTGCATTAGCGTCGGTGTGAAACATGTCTAAATTATCGCCATTATTGCGATGCAAAGTGTCTACTATGTAGGCTAGTTTTATTATGGGTGCATACATGACTACGTAACAGTACTTTCCTCACTGTGGCAGAGGTACACAATGCACACTTAAACACGTGGTAGTATGCTAATGTTTTTAAGGAGTGGCGTTTTAGAGGTCAAAAAATATCGTTGTGATGCATAACATTGGAACTTGAGACCAGTTAAAATAAATTAAAACTAACCCACGCAACGTAGGGGTCGTCACAGTTCCTATCTGATATTAAATACATATAACATCTTATTCTTTATATGTTGAATTTCGATCCTATCGTCGATTAAACAACTCTATAGAAACCTGAATCCTGGAATAACCCCCTTTCTGCGTCCAATTGCATATTTGGTTTATGTTTATTATCAGTATTTTATATGGCCAATGTTTATAGCGTCGCTCACTATTATAATACCGTGTATCTCATTTTACACAGGTTTTCAGAGGGAACAAAAAACCGTTTAGTTTTTTAAATTTCATTTTTTAAATTTCAGTTTTAGGTTTCAGTTTAATTTATTTTTACTTTTTCTCTTTTATTATAATATAATATTTTTTACTTACTTTTATACCTACCATTTTTATAATGTTCATTGCTATAAGTTTATATTTCTTATTTAAACATTGTATTACATATATATCACTGTATTATATACTTATTATGTAAAAGCCCATCAGGGCGTTGAAAATTAATAATAAATAAATAAAATAGCACATCTTTGAAAAAAGGGTCATCTCACGGCCGGTGTAGTCCGGTCGTGGCGCTTTAGACTCCCATCCCAAATGTCGCGGGTTCGAACCCGGCGTGCGCAAATAAATTTTATTTGATTAATTTGTGTTATTTCACAATTAATTAATCAAAAATAATATAAGGTATATTTGCGGCACGTTCCAGAGTGGAAGATACTCTCAGTATCGCCCTGGTGTAAGACCACTATTCAGAATTAAAACGTTGCTTGAAATGGCTTTAGCCGTGTTTAGTGACTAGATCTGAATAGCCAGGTACTTCCCCACCTTCCTCTTCCCCATCTCCTTCCCCTCCCCACTTACCTTTAGCCTCACAACATACCCCAATTGGGGATGCCATAGTCCCACTGGCTCCAGACGAGAGCAGTTGGGAATCTTGTGAGGTTATTCACTATTAAAAAAAATCAAAAATTTGGGATCAGTTATTTGGAGGAGAAATTTCGTTCATTTAAAACATATTATTAGGTATTTTAAACAACATTTGCGGTGTAACTCACAAAAAAAGGCTGAGAAATAATGAGATACGCTGTGTTCTTATGCCAGAAAATTGTGATATTCTATTCAACTTTCATCCAAAAATAATTATAAGAGCATTAAAACATTATGATGATTTTATTTTTATTACCAAATTAAACTACTGCTAGTCCCAGAAAAGTACCAATTATTTTGTTACTAAACTTTGTATAAAAGGAGCGGTGATTGGTCAAAACATTTGTTTGCCGATTGGTGTATGGCGGCATGAGTAGATTTTAAAAAAATCTTATTTTGTGAGATACGCTGTGTTATAATGTTAGCGACATGGCCGAGCTGTGGCGCTTTATGAAGGCATTATCAAGCAGTTTGATAATGGGGCCGACAGACACGCAGCTCACATCAAAAATATACTTATAACACAATAGCGCTCGCCATACAATCCCATACAGATCCGCCAGACGTAATAAGTTCATGTGTTATAAGCGCGGTTTGAATCTTCGCTAATCGGCGTTATTTTTCGTAACCGCTACTATCGCGGTATCAGAAAAGTTATGCGACCCCCCCTTCGCCGTAAACAGGAGATACAGAGGTAATTTTGAAAAGTTATGCGACCTCCCCCTTTGCCGTAAACAGGAGAAACAGTGGTCATTTTGAATTCACGGAGCATGCACGGAGCCGTCAAGTTGACATATCCATTACAAATAAATGATATTCCCTCGACCGCTTCCGAATTCAACTGACCCCCTCTCCTGCCGTAGGAAGAAATCTTTTATATCGTAGTGTGTCAGTAGAAAAGATACTTTATAACACATTATCTTTTTATGTGAGCTTCGAGTCTGTACCGTGCTTTAGAAAGCGAAACAGCTGTCACGCGTAATAATAATTACACAGCAGAACTTACTTTTTCATGTAAAAACTACGGAATGGATTTTAATAAAACTTCACATTAATATAGCTTATACACCAGAATAACTTATAGGCTATAATTTATAAAGCTAGCTATTTTCCATATATTACAAATATTAATTTTTGTTAGATTGATTTGACATTTCATACTAGTTATTAAATATAGGAGGTGCATGTAAAAGAAAAAACTTAAAATTGTAATGGAGTTATACAAACTCAATAGCAATAAATTAAAATTGATAGCTATTGGTTACACGTTAATATTATAATCCAAATAGCATAATATAATAATGCAAACTTACCTAACATTATTTTTCATGTAGGTTTATTTCAACAAAGACATTATACAAATATAAGTACATAGACAGAAGAAAGATTCTTTCACTACATTTTTTGTTCTAAAACCTAAAATCAACAGAAGGTAGGTAGTAGGTACGTGCCCCATTTATACCGCTTTGTTTTATTTTTAGGTTAAAAGCCGGACGCCGTAAATCGTTAATCTATCACCCTCTAATACTGTATTAGTCTCTACCTGTAACAAGATAACAAGGCATTGTGTATAAAAAAAATACCATCGAATTTATCGGTTAGGTACCTACCCGTTTACCGGAGAGTTAGGTAGGTACCTAAGTTGCTGGCTAGGTTCGGTGAGGTGAACGGCCTCAGGGCGGGAGACCTCTAACGGAATATATTACAATCATTGTTTTAATTCGAACGGAAGGGAGGAGGGTAACCTTTCTGTTAGAATAATTCATATTCCTTTTTGAAGATCTGAGGAAATTCGATTTTTATGTAGAAGCGATTAATATTTTAGAAATTATTTGGTTCTTACTATATATTTATTTTACTTATTAGATATTTCTTTTAATATTTGGAGTAACTTAATGAGTAAAAACTTAAATTGTAATACACATACATATTTAATCGTTGATTGCAATATAAACGACTCTGAAACAATGTAAGTAGGTAAGTAAATCTAAATAAATACGTCATGGTGTTTGAAATAGAGAGTACGAAAACAGTGTGCAATATACTTGGAGCAGGTGGATGAGTTTGTGTATTTGGGAAGTATGTTTGCGAGAGATGGGAAGGCTGATACACGGAGAAAAATGTTATTCTAAAATACGATAATTTTATTCGTAAAAACGGGACTGAAGTTTGTTGGTATAATGGTTGGTATATGATATAAGAATAATTTGTTGGTATACGTAATTCCGTACGTATACCAACACATTATTCTTACATTTTCCCGCCAAGAAACACTGTTAATTTGTTCGTAAGAACTTTAGTCCCGTTTTTAACCGTTTTTACTATTAAAATTATCGTTTTTTCGAATAACATTTTTCTCCGTGTATTAATTAATGGTGGACTGAACGCCGTTGGCGCCAACAAAAACCTGTCCAAAGAAGCGATGCTAGCAGTCCACAATGGAGTGCTGGTATCTACCCTGGTGTATTGTAGTGAAGCATGGAACTGGCAGAGGAAGGATGAAAGTAGACTGAATGCTGTAGAGATGAGATCCCTGAGGCGTGTGTGTGATAAAACCATGCAAGAAAAGAATGCAAGGTGATGTAAGCGTAATGAGTAAGATTAAGAAAGGGACCCTCAGATGGTTTGGGCATGTAGAGCGAATGAACGGAGAAAGGAGTGTAAGAAGGATATATGATACAAAAGTGAATGGAAGAATAAGTTGTGGACTCCCGAGGAAGACATGGCACGATCAAGTGAACCAGATACCTACTTGAGTCGGGCCATGTCAGGAGTCAGAATAACAGAAGAGCATATATGAGAAGATGTATGAATGTTAATTAATCTCCTATTAACCATAAAATTATAATTAATTCTATATTATACTTACGCTCAGGCATTTGACTTTGTGGGATTTTTTTGTTCATACAATAAAATAAAAAAAAAGAATGAAGCAGGGAGTGTGTGCCAATACCGAGTTGTTTGGCGGTCCGTCCTCTCTGCCTACCCCTGCGGGAAGGGGAAGCGGCGTGATGGTTAGTTAGTTAGTTCTGAAACGAAAAATGTGAAACAGGAAAGACAGAATAAGATTCAGTCGCATATAGGAATTGAACCTTCGACCCCATATTTGCCGGGGAAGTTCTATGACCACTGAGCTAATTCGACCATATCAACTTACTTAATTTTAGCTGAGAGTTAGTTGACCCTTCTAGTTACTTCTAGAAAGGATTTGGTACTGTCTCCATATGTGGCATTATTCAACAATTCCATCTTCCCGCTTCGATCACCTTGGTTTCAATGCTATAGACTAGATTGGTCTGCGCACACCTGAATTAGGTATGTATCTAGGAACATGTATTATCCACCTACACACGCTCGAATGCATGCAAATTCTTTTGCCATTCCATCGTACAATAGGAATTCCTTCCATCGGTTGTAATATTATGATAAAACATGTTAATATTTATATTACGAAATGCGCCGCAGTTTACGGAGATAATAACTAAAATTAAAAATTATGAAAACTGTGTTTACTAGATTATGTATTGATTTATTTTGTTGTATGGTTATATGATTTGAAATTTGTGTTGTTTAATAGAATATATCGTTTGAAAATTGAACAAATCTGTCAATGACCAACGGTATAACCTTAGTATATTAAAAAAAAACTTAGTTTTTCAAAATTTTAAAACTGCGTGTACCAGATAAAATAGCAATCTTTCAAAATCAATTTATGTTTTTTTGTAAAAAAGAGTCAATACGTCTAGAATTTGATTTAAAAAGGAATAATTTCCAGCATTCTCTGGTAATACCTTCTTAAACTAGAGCTCTTCTGAAGGAAAATTCGAAATAACATCAAATTTTAATGAAAATGGAATTAACCAAGTGTTTCTAAAGTACCCAAGGTATTCAATTGCTCAAATGATTATAATATTAAAGTTATCAATACCAATCACCATCTACTGAAAAACCCCGAAACCTTCCATATTCTTTTCCAAACACCAACTTAGCATTTCTTCCACCTTTTCCAAAAATTTCCAAGATTCTTGTTTTCACTTGACCCATATTTTATTGTATTTTTGGTTAATAATTTATTCCTAATAAATTTAATATTAATAATTTTAACCTTTTTTGTGAAATATCACCTCAAAGATATTATAGATAATAATTTAAAACTATTGTTGAAATTATATCCTAAAAAATGTCCGGAAAAAATGTCTTGAAGGTAATTTTTTTGTGAAAAATCTTAAATTTTGACAAGTTTTTTTCACTGCTGATTTTGTTTTGCGTACAGACACAACACAAATAATATTCTATGATGTGAGGGCACAGCCAATGCTAAACTTTTGATACAGGTTAAATAACTGGTAAATAGTAATTTAAATTATATTTCAATAATTGGTTACATGCGCTTTTACGTCAATAAAGGAGCAGCCGCAAAACAGTAAACATGATTATCATCGAAGTTCATTCACTCAGTCGAGAGGTAATAATATTACTACATGAATATTATAGTCGAAAACTGATATGACAACAACTGTAAAATATTTGTGGCTCTTTATCCTCTCTCCCTACATGTACATTTGCCACAAAAAGATATCTTGAACTGAACAAAAATACCAGGAATATATAATGAACCCGGTTATCATGTATTCAGTATCCAGAACCGTCAGTATCAGTAGGTACTGTAATTACGTAGTAGTTGTTGGCTAACCAGCCTACCAGCCTACCGCTGTGGGTGCATTCGCCCACCTTCACTGGGGTAATTTAAATACTTGATACATTATAAAGATTTGTTGACCCAATATGTAAGTGTGCACCGTAGAGACACTTCGCTTAGCACTACGATATAGCCGAGTAATGTATAACAATGCCATAATAAATAACACTTTAACAGCGGCGTTCTATTGTTGTGTGTTGTTATTGTTATCAGGTTCGCAAGAAATGACTCTGATACACATAACACCGGTAGAAGGTACTTACTTTTTCCTTGCGATTGATGATTATTTTTTTATATGAATACCGCACAAGTCTCATCTGCTTCCAGTCGTCTGGAGTCAGTGAGACCATGGCACCGTCAATTGAGGTTGTGAGGCTGGAGGTAGTGGGAGGGGAAGGAGACGCGGAAGAGGAAAATAGGGGGTATTCAGATCTGGTCACCAATCATGGCTAAAGCCATTTCAAACAACGTTTCAATTCTGAATGGTGGTCTTAAATTCGAGCGATACCGACAGTATCTTCCACTCTGGAGCGTGCCGCAAATATACTACATATTATAATGAATTAATTTTGAAATAACACAAATTAATGTAATAAATTTTTCTTGTCCACACCGCGGTTTAAAGCCGCTATCTCCGGATTGCGAGTGGAGAGCCTTACCCCCAGACCACGAAGGCCGTCCGACTGTTTTGACTATAGAAGATGATTCGAGCTTCAATGGACAACAATATCCAGAAAAAAATATCACTCAAAACATTGTACAAACACTATTTGTTTTGGCAGCATAATATCTTTATTATAATAGTTAAAATCTAAGGTTCTTTATCTAAAATAGTACTGTTTATTATACATTTTATTTTATTTGTACTATACTTAAGATACTACACGGAGAAAAATGTTATTCGAAAAAACGACCATTTTAATAGTAAAAACGGGACTGAATTTCTTACGAACAAATTAACAGGGTTTCAATGTCTATTGGCGGGAACATGTAAGAATAATTGGTTGGTATACGTAATTTCGTACGTATACCAACAAATTATACTTACATTTTCCCACCAATTAACATTGAAACACTGTTAATTTGTTCGTCAGAACTTCAGTCGCGTTTTTAACCGGTTTTACTATTAAAATGATCGTTTTTTCTGTACTATGTACAAGATTAACAAAATATAATTTATAAAATAAAGCATGGAAATTGCTAAAAAAAATTATTTATGAGTTTAATTTTTTGCCATTTTATTGCTACATATTTTGTAAGTGTATGTACGTCTCAAAATCTTTCTCATTGCACTGAACAGATGCATAAAATGCGGTCGAAGATCAATTGCACATGTTATGCATTCGGCAAGAAATGTGCTATTTTTAGCGAAGGTTTTTTTAACAGATCGCTGTTACGTAATAATTGTTTTTTAACATTCTCACCGGCCGTAGACAACATATTTTATTCACTTGTTCAAATATTGTATCATGATTAACTTTATGTACAATTTGAGGAATGCCGAGCATTCCATTAAATAATGAACACATTTTCCCAGATTACATTCCTAACGCAATAATTCTGTACCATAAAGGATAAACCACGGAAATCCACTTTTGGGCGGTTTTGAGTTGAATATGCAGAAAAATTCTCTATATTTCATTACATTATTGATGAAACAATGAAATCCATAAACAGTATATTAACTAATTTAACTTATTACAAAATTCGCGGGAGTCCAATTTACTTTATAGGATAAACCAAAATATATTAATAAATTGACATATTTGTCTTAACTGTGATCAAAAACGAATGAAATTATGAAATATACCGTTCACTGATCTTAATTATTGCAGTAAGTAAAAAAGTTATAAACCTTCAAAAATTCATTGTTTGTTTTTGGGATGTTATGCCGTGTTGCGCTACCTCCTTCTTTAGCCGACGTTTCGGACAGCGTTGCAGTGTCCATCATCAGGGCAGATCCGGCAGATTTCGGCTAAAGAAGGAGGTAGCGCAACATGGCATAACACCCCAAAAACAAACAACGAAAATGCTTTTGGCCGTGAAAATCTATAAACGTACCTTCAAAAGTTCAGTTCACAAACACAAAAATCGCTTTCCTAAACAAAAGTCCAAAGTGGACTACCGTGGTTTATCCTGGTACAGAATTATTCAACGTTATTTGTAAGAATATAATACTTCATCGGTCCATAACTTCCTTTGTAGTAGGTGGCAGGTTAATGTATACATTATGCCTAATTAATTCGTAACAAATTGCTTGTATGTTTTTAATGTCTTAATTACCTGTATTGAAAAATTGGTTTGTTATGTGTTGCCAAACCGAACCAACGCCCACTGGAAAATTATTATTCTCTATTTAAATTATCCGCTATCTATCTTTAAAACTTAAGCGATTAGAGAGAATTAGCAAATAGGTCAGTTTCTTTTCGTACTGTTATCCATTGAAGTATCTTTGAAGTAAATATACAAGTGGATCCTGACATCCTCGTCTTCCCACAGAGGCGTAGCAACCGTCCGGGCGGCCAGGGGCCATCCATCTGTGCCCGGAATTTGTATTAAATTTTCACATGTAGAATCATATTTCAAATATAGAATTTCTATATCGACCACTACAAAACCGGCATGTGCTCTAGCATGGTGTTTGAAAAATTCTCAACAGTAATCAATATAATAAACAGTTTGCAAACTGCATGAAATGTTTCAAGTTTAGTGTCCATGGTATCTAGCACGGTCGATCGATATAGGTTTTACCGATAATGTCGGTAACTTGACATCGTTCCCAAGCGCAACTGCAGACAGCTAACGAACAAACAACAGTTCACAACAACTAAATATATTTAATTTATTTATCGTGAAATGTTGTTTGTTCGTTGGTGATCTGTAGTCGTGCTCGGGAACGATGACAAGTTACCGACATTATCGATTAATCCTATATCGATCGACCTTAGGTACTAGGTACCCAGGGGGGGTTATTCCGGTTCCACTTAAGGATAAGGAATTGTCTTAAACCTACAAAATTTACGACCTTAATTTATTGACCAAAAGTCGTTATTTTTAAGGTAAGGACAATTCCTTATCCTTAAGTAGAACCTTTATTTAACGTGAATTGTTGTTTTTTCGTTGGTGATCTGCAGTCGTGCTCGGGAACGATGACAAATTACCGACATTATCGATAAATCGTACCTCGATCGACCTTGTGCTAGGTACCCAGGGGGGGCGATTCCGGTTCCACTTAAGGATAAGAAATTGTCCTAAACCTACAAAATTTACAACTTTAATTTATTGACCAAAAGTCGTTATTTTTAAGGTAAGGACAATTCCTTATCCTTGAGTAGAACCGGAATCGCTCCTCACGTACTTTACAACCTTATTCACCTATTCTAAACTTCACTCAGCTTCCCAAAATTCTCCATGTTATGGATGCCATAGTTTCACTGCCTCATTCCAATTAAAAATCTACACCAGAAGCTACTTTCTCTGGTTGTGAAAAACCCCTATCATTTGATCAATGAGGTCATCTCCTACAACTTAATTTCATGTGTTTTTACAAATGCATCATATAATGACTACCATAATACGGGCATGTGTCTAGTGTGGTAGTAGAAAAGCATGTAAAAAACTGTACACATAAATATTCCATGAATAAAGAAAATTGAAAAAATATGTATGCGGAGTACAGAACTTTTAAAATTTTTGGAAAATATGCAAAATTGCTCCTCAATAATTGCTCCACCACTGGTATGGTTGTGCAGTGCATACCAGGACAAGAATGTTCAACACTTTATCTGCCTACTCCTACGTTTACTTATTATCTTTAGCTATGGTCCGTATTGCTTGTAGTGGATAAATTGTCGACCGTCGCAATGGCGCCGAGACAGTTTCCCAAGCAATCTTGGAAATTATTATGTATTGTCTGTTTTCGCTAGATTTATCTTGTGATTTATGGCGGAAACTTGAGGCGTGTTTGCACAAGCCTACTTAGAAAAGCGACTTAAAAAGAATATACTTTTTTAACAACGAAAATGGTTTTCAAATTGGGCGGCGGGTATGGGTACCATTTTGTTCATTTGTCACCCCCAAGTGGTTCGATACGTTTTGTGAGTTAGCAGAGGTGCCAGGGTTCATGGGGTGAGGTTTGTCTGGATCTTGGCATCGCGTGGCAGGCCGGATCAGGAGAGCGAAACCTTTTGACCTCTTCAGTAGGACTATCTCAGAACATCACTTTGCGATTCATGCGTCCGTCACTCCTGGACGCACTGACCCCATAGATTTATACCCACCCTCATTTTTTTTTACTTTCCAGAACTTCCTCTCCTTCCTTCCCTAAAAAGACCCTCCACACAGCATCTGCAAAGATGACATAGGCCCTCAGACAATTATTTTCTTGAGGGTTTCCTGTGTGGAGCTAACACAAAAAATTGGATCGATAATAAACAGTGTAAGGAGAATATGATATAACGTGAAAGAATAAAAGTTGGGGACACCTAAGGAAGATATGGCACGATTACGTGAATCAAATTAATAAAATTGTGAATTGACTTTCAAAAGGAAATGTATACTAAAAAAATAGTTATGTGAAAGAATTTTTTTGTACTAACCTCCGTTTTTCTAAATTTCGTTTTTAATGTTTTTTCCATTACAATCTTTTTTCTTTCTTTCGTTTTTCCTCTGCTCTTTATTTTATATATATAAAAATATGTGGATGTATGTATGTATAATGTAATAATGTATAAAATGTGTGAGGCAGACCATGCCAAGACTAGGAACTGTAGAAGATAATGTAGGAGACGTTCTTTTTACAACTTTTTTATTAGCGACATTATCTTCATCGTAATGGCAGTAATGTATTAAACGGGTCGTATTTACGACTTGTCCTTGAGTTCAACTGCTCGGTTGTGGATCGGTTTGCCGTAATCTGTGTTTCCTCTCTCCTATAACATGGGTCTCTTACTCTTATTCTCCTTAAAAAGATCGTCGTCTTCATCGTCATCCCACCCATCGTCATCCTCAGCATCGGAGTTTCCCTAAGGTTCCCCGAAGATATACACGCGGTGAGGGAAATTATTTTCCTCGGGGCCCCTGTTCTGTGTAGAGTTAATGTAAAGAAATATACATATATATTTAAAAAAAAAATTTAATTCCAACCATAAAACTTCTGCGTTATCATTGAATACAGTATGTCGAAATGCCAGATTTTTCTTGAATGTTCTGATGGCACATTGTAACGGTTTTTCGAGGGTCCCATGGGCCGTACCAGGCCTCGCTGACACGTGAAGGAGGCCTTTGTGCGGGTCAGAACACAGAAACCAGACGTGACTTATGGCTTTTGTCACAATCTCAAACACTCGACTGCCAGATGCATAGACATTATGTCTATGGCCAGATGTCACCGATTTTTAAAATATACGCATTCAATGCTGTTCAGTTTTTCGATTCTCGTTTCTTTATTTATTTATTTTTAAGCAAGATTCTCGAATTGAGATTAATCCAACGATATTCGAACTGTACTTTAACTTTTTACTTTACTTTACCCACCATAATTATAAGCGCGAAATGTTGCTTATGCAATGATGGAGGACTTGTTTAGAACCCTATATATTTGTGAAGTATTTGTGTTACTAACCGGTCTTACAGTTTATTCCATTCACAAATTTTATTAACATGTTTTAATTATGGTTGAGACTCGATTCTTGATATTATGTTTAATAATAATAATTGAATTATTTGTGTAGCGCCGTTTTTGTGAAGGGCGCTGTACAAATTTATAATATATTTCTACAATCTTACTTCTAACTACAGACTAGAGAAAACATAATAACATCCTACGGCTAAAATATTGCATCCACAATACAAAACTATTTGTACAATGCAGTTGACCAGTGCATAAAAATGCAAATGTATTTTCTTTTATTTATACCCCGTAAACGCAAAAAATATACAGGATCATACTTACCTTCATCGTCGAAATGTACCTTTTTCTATGGATCGAATTTATTTTATTTTTTAATGGAAGAAGAAATCTAGAAATATTCAATTTTGGAACCGGAAACTCGATCAGGTGGATCCCACTCTTGACCCGGATTAAAAGTAAAAAATATGTGTTTTTATTTTTTTACATTAACTCCACACAGGGGGCCCCGAAGAAAATAATTTACTTCAGGGCCTATGTCGTCTTTGGGGATGCTGTGTGGCGGGTTTTTTGTGGAAAGGAAGGAGTAAACCTGGGTCTAAGGGGTAAAGCTGTAGTACTTACGTGGCTAATTTGATGGTAAGGCAGACTTTTTTTTTCGATTCAGGTTTGTGATATTTTATCCGCTCTTTTTACGCCGTGATAAAATTATGTGGTTAAAATTTTCTTACTTCAGATTTATATATGTTCTTCTCCTTCGTTCATAGCGAAAAAATATAGTAGGTAGCTACGTTAATGCCTTTGGCTTAAACTTCTTAATCAATTTAATTTTTTAATTTGTTTTTGTGGAAAATCAACCCGAAGGCAATTTTTGAAGCCTTAATATTCTTTTCAGAAGTTTTATCTGTTCTTTCTTTCTTTTAGTTTTTCTCTTATGATCTTTAGAACGTGCAACACCGAAGTACGAACCTACGTAATAATATCTGATCTGTCTTTTGAATATTATTTGTAAGAAAAATGGTATTTGTATAACATCTTTTCGAAACCAGTATCATGGTTGTGTGTCCCCACCTGTGTAGTTATTATTCGTGAAATATTCATATCGTATAATAACTTACTGTCTCCGTACAGACAGTTATTTGCTGGCATAATATCTTGATCGTGATAATAATGGGTTACACCAAAATATTCATATATTCTTCACACCCACTTGCATAATCTCGGTAAAGATTTAGATGACTTGGATACCCACGTAGAATGTAGAATTTCTTCCTATTTGGTCTAACCCTCTGAAATCCCTGATAAATGCTGCAATTATCTACAAATTTGAATGCATGAGACGAAAAAGATTAGAAGCAAACATACACATTCAGCTTTTTTTCTATTTTGCCCCCTTTTTGGAAAATGTTATGGTAAATAATCTCCCAGAGCCCGGTTAGGACCTGTACGTGTTTACGTATTATAATAATTCGACATTGGAAAAAAACTATTTTTCTTAAGTAATTTTAAAGGTTATTTACCAGACTATTTGCAGATATTCTGGACTAAACTTTCTTCAAAACACATCAACCACTTAAAGCCCCCACGTGCAACTGATAGAGCGTAACAATGACAGCTGTCGGCCCAATTTTTAGAAGTAAATACTTCTTAACGCACGCTTGACTTAGGGGGTAAGCTGGCGAATGCGTTACGAAAAGTGAAATGGTTGCGAGGCGAACGGGCTGTATCACACTGTAGAAGCAAGAGAGAGCAGTGCGCGCGCACATTTTCTTTCTCTCTTGCACTCATAGCCAGTGCATGAAATATCTCAGTCATGCGGATGCGGATGTACAGATGGAGATAAAGAAGTATTTACTTTAGTCGTGTGGTCTAAATCACACTCGTATTTTTTTTGTTAATATAACCTACCCTTTTTGTCTGTTGATAATATCTATGATATGTAACAGCGCATTGTGACATTTTGCGGTAAGGATACTGCTTCAACGCGTTTGCAAATTTAACAATGAAAATGTATGTGGTGACTATTGTCCCACTGATTTCCAAAGGGTTAAACTTTACCGTGAGGAGCAATTTATTTTTGATTATTTTTTGCATTAACTTTACACAGGAGTCCCCGAGAAAAAAAAAACTCACTCAGCGTCTATATAAATCTTTAGTGAAACTGTGTGGTTGTTTTTTTTATGTTTTTACTAGCTGACCCGGCAAACTTCGTACCGCCTCAGAATCAATAAATGTTCTGTTTAATTTATTAGCTGAAATAAATTAGGTTTTTATTAAGTTAAAATAAATAGGTACCTATTCTAAGTTCATAAAATGAAATTGAGCTGTTGATTAAGCACGATATGTTCGGCACACTACACCATTGACAGTTCGAATTGATTCAAATTATGTCGACCAACGCACATTATTTGAAAAGCCGTTCCATACAAAATATATGAAAAAAAAAATCTTATTAATAATTATTATTTTTCCCGTGATTTTTTCCGATGTTTTAATAGTTATTCTGTTAATCGGGACGGAGAAAAATCCAACAAATCAAAGATCATAAAAATCGGTTCAGCCGTTCTTGAGTTATAAATGGTGTAACTAACCCGACTTTGTTTTATATATTAAGATATGGTAATCATGACTTACTCCCGAAAAATGTGTAAAAACCAACCCTAACGATAATATTATGTAGTGCTTTGTCCCGAGTTGCACAATTCTGTTATTGTAGCATTGAATTGGCCGAGGGTAAAATACTTCTTGAGTGACCTTTTTGTTTTGTATTCACCGTCTTGGGTTCGTATTATTGGTTCCTTTGTGAGCTCGAACATTGTCACACATTGGTATTGTTATACATAATGCGTACAAATACATTATATTGGTATTTGAAGCTACTCACTCATCACTGGCTGTATGAAACGTATAGAAGTGAGAATGAAGAAATAAATTATTATATTTTTGTAGCAATTTCTGATCAATATCTTTTGTCGAGATTCGACTTCAATTATTGGGCTATCTATACAATGTGTATGTCTGGGTTAAGTCATGATGCCATATTCCCGAATAACTACTAATTTCTTGAATGCCAAAATATTGAATGTCTTTTTCCAAATCCAACGTCCCGAATTTATTCATAACGATATGAACCATTATACAGCTCGTCAACTACCCATTTGCAAGAAATGCGTTTATGGATATAATTTCTTTGTTATTGATTTTAAGGTTTTGGACGTTTTGATTTGAAAGCTAGTCATTCGGGACTCGGCTTTTGAGAAGTTGATTTCTGCGTTGTCTCCAACAAATTATAATAACGGTTTTCTAATTTGTACAACGTGGTTTTTGTCAGGTCAGGCTCTGTAAAAGTGCTGTGATTTTTTTTTTTTTAGAGATGTTCACCACATGTTTAATTCGTAAGTTATTAATACTCTGGAAGACAAGTAAGAAATTTCCCCCTCGAACAAACATATTATTATCCCCAAATTGTCACGTCCAACGGTTCTTTCTGCTTCTAAAATACATATTAAATCTCTTCACCGTGTACAATGTGAATGCTTCCCGCCTCTTTAAGGATGCAAATGATGGAAGGACGTGGCCGGGAATCCCGACTATCCATACAAGGAGAGCAGCAGGACGAACATATGGTCGGTAGCCAACACTGCTCCATGTGCGGAGTGGAGGAACACGGAAGGTTACTCGGAGCAATTATTGATTACCACGAGTCACTGAATAATATTACCCTTGGCTGTTTATTTGCTCCTGGTAGCTGATCCTTATCGCCAGAATTATTACATGAAAATTACAGGAGTACGTACATAATTTAATATTATTTGTTTTACGAAGAAATTACCTTTGTGCGCTTATGCGATCCCCGGAAAGATGTTGAGCAAGGTTCTTTTATATTGTGGGGTGGGTAGAGACTGTAGAGAGATTAATAATTACTAAGCCTCAGACACTCTTCTATATCTTACATCACGATAAGGCCACCTATTATGGTATCATCTTGTTTGTTAAGAAAAACTTATCTATAGGTCCGAAAAATTAAACAAATCTTTGTTCAGAGATTAGTAAACGGGTGAATAATGAGTCTTGGGTGTATTGGGATCAAAATGTTAAAATTTGTGGCATAACTGCATCGATGATGGACAACTTTAAACGGATAAAGAAGATTTGGTTTCGCAGAATAATCCATTTAAAAGGTTTTATTTATTGTGTTAAAGCAACATTTTCCAATGCTTAGCTTTTTGTGGATTATTTGTCAACCTACTTTCTCTGCTTATTTCCATGAATCTTTTCAGCAAGGGAGCTTTAGATAGGTTTGTGTGTACGTGTGTTTGGTTGATAAGCCAATCACAATGAGTTAACATGGCTCAAAGCCGCTGTTTGCCAACTTTTATATAATCACTTAAGTACAAGTACTTACCTCTTCAACAGTGTGCGCTCCTGTTATCGTAATGGAGTATTTCCCTGTTATCCTTAATATAGGGTACGTTAAATTTAATTTTACCACCTCGTTATTGTTAACACATGCAATTTAGAACTAGCTACTTGTTGATTCGCGACATTTTGTCCCATTGGTTAGTTTATTTTCACATAGTTCGTTTTCTTCAAACTCTTACATGTTTATATGACTTTAGTTTTTTTAAAGTATGTTTTAAGCCTAACTTAAACTATACAGGCTATTGTAATGCGACTCTACAAATCCAATAGCTTGTAGCTTTGTTTTAATGCCACAAATAAATTATACATTTTTACTCTGACCAGATTTTGCTTGTAGGTACCCTAGCTTCATCGGGCCCATAATATTAACGAAAAGTACAGATTTAGTTTTATTTTTTAAATAGTATTGTCTAACCATAGTTGAGCTCCTTCCTATCCTCAGAGCACGTGTTCCAAGTCCTAACAGATCTGGTGTACTGTTAGCACCGGGACAAGAGTGCTCCTGTTTGAGGGGGTACATTCATATTGTATCGTATCAATTCTCTGAGAAGAAATTTCTGTAGTAACAGTTTTTACTTAATTTTTTGTCATAGAAAATTTTGCACGATTGAATTTTTGTTAATTTATCAATATCTTGATCAGATTATTCGAGGGTGGATCGTCTTTCCATGTCGCCGTTGGCTGGTTCCAGTGGACTTTCTTCGTATAGATAATCCAACACCAGTTTCTCTTCTGTTGCTCTTTTGCTTTCTGGTCTTCGTATGCTTTTCTTCGGGAAATCTAAAGTGTTAACGATGAAGACCATTTGATTAATTTTGACAGTAGTTTTCTATAAATACTTGCCCAGTTACTTTTATGGTTCAAATATTTCACATGCGTCTTAGTTGTAAATTGGACCATACGTCGTCCAATGTTCAATGCAGTCAGCGAGTCTTCGCTTCTCTGGAATGGGCTGTCGGCAGTGGCAGATCGCCGCGAGGCCCTGCAGATAAGCGGACAGATTGTTAAATGGGGATTGTTAAAGTCCAAGAAAACAATCATTAGTTCGCTGGTTGCCGAATGAACGCCTCTGTAGTGGGTATAGGACTATGTGCCGTGTAAGAACTGAAAATACCAACGTTTTCCGTGCGGCCATCACGTCGCGGTCGAAGTATTTCCAATATTGCGGTATTAATACTGGAATGAAGTGAATTATGGCCGACTTGGGCATGATATATGAAACTGTTTCAAGTTGCGAAAGAGATTTCTGATTGCAAGTTCGATTCCCCTCGGACGCTGACAAATCACCTTAAAATACTTTTTTCGACAATTTATTTATTACTCGACAGAGCAGCAGCAGATACTTGAATTTTACAAAAAATGTATATTAATATCAATGTATTATGGTGATTCCACTGAGAATTATACAATATTTAATTATATTGCCTGCAAGTTAAAATTTCTTATCACTCACAACTCTTAATGATGACTTCGTTTTATTTGTTACGCTTTTTATTTCAAATGTATGATTTTTATACCTCCTCCTTCTAAATTCATTCTTTAACTCTCAACTGCCAATCCGGAGGTTGCGTTATTTTTGTTATTTTACGGTTTATTAATTTATAAATCATATACAGTATATTTGCGGCACGTTTTAGAGTGAAACATACTTTCAGTATAGCCCTGGTGTAAGACCACCATTAACAATTAAAACGTTGCTCGAAATGGCTTTAGCCATGTTTGGTGATCAGGTCTGAATAGCCAGATACTTACCCACTTTCCTATTCCCCATATTCTCTCCCTCCTCACTACTTTCAGCCTCTCAAATTACCCCAAATGCGGATGCCATCGTCCCATTGGTTCCAGGCGGTTCCAGCAGCTGGGACTCTTGCGTAATAGTCACATTAAAAAAATACTTCTGTTGACCATTTTTACCAGACAAATCTTTACATATTCGCGCTTATAAAATCTAAAATAATGACACTAAACAATTGAATCCAAAGATTAAAAAATCTCAAATACTTTTCCGTAGAAAAAGATTTTCTTATACTCATTTCCCCATGCGTCATACATATGTATACTAAAGGGTTGTCTTTTACGATTACCGGACAAATCAACAATGTGCAACTTCATCTCTCCGTTGAAAAATCATTAAAAGTGATGATAAATAAAAAAAATAAAGCACTAGGTACCTTAGGTTACGTTAGGTTAGGTTAATCGCTATTTTTTATAATCACTTTTAATTACTTTTCAAAGGGGTGTTGAAATGCCACTTTGTTGAGTTGTAATGGAACCGTCTTTTACACCCACCGTCGAAATTCAAACACATTCGTATCTACAATGGTGTCCAACCTTGTCCTCTATCAAATGGGTATTGTGTTGGCACTGTAGACATCATAATAATAATGAAGAATAGACACTACATAAACACATTACATTACACTATTATGCAGATAGGAGGGAGTAGTGTTGAAGTTGGTTTGTACGCGTTCGACTCGCGCCCACACTTTGCTGTGCGATTTGGCCCCCGACAGGAATAGAATACGAGTACCATATAATAATATATCGCTGGACGAACGTCTATCCAGGTATATAGCTACTGTTCAACCGTTGATCAGCGAGTTACTTCTTATTTAATATTTATTTATTTATTATAAGAATTTTATACATAGTGTAGATATTGTGTTATTTCGTCCGCCATGCTAGGGATGTCCCTGTGTTATGGCGGGTGAATTTTGCAGATTATATAATTTAAGGTAATGAAGTACGTTTACTGATAATATAATAATTAATGATAATGAGGTTTACAGTTAATGAAGCAATGAATTTATGATAATGAAATTTACATATAATATAGTAATTGATGATAATGATGTTTACAGGTAATATAACAAGGAATTTATGACAATGAAGTTTACAGATAAAATAATAATTGATAGATGAAGTATACAGAAAATAACATTGAATTTATGTTAACGAAGTTTACAGATAATATTGATGTTAGTGTATTTTCGTTGATAAGTAGGTACTTGTTGGTACTTTTTACGTTTTGGTCATATCTGTTAAAAATACGAACAGGAATAACTCTCTTGTACCATCAATCTTAATTAAAAGATGTGTTCTGTTAGCCACTATTATTCATTCAATCCTGATCAAGAAATTGATATTTTAAATAATTGACAGTAATTTATTGTTATTAAGACAGAAGTGAGTGGGAAGTGTTTTTCCAGGTTTAATATTTGTGTTTCTGTAAATTTCAGAAAATTGATAAATCATAATTAAACATAAAAAATGTAAGTGTAAGTTTAGGTTATATTTTTTATCCCGGCACTTACGAAGTATTTTATCGTGAAAGTTCGAAACAACTTATGTATGATTGGTTGGGGTGGTGCTGCTAAGACTATCATGGACCCTCTCGTCAAAGCGCAAAAAGCCTTAATTAAAGTTATCACAAAAAAACCTTATAGATTCTCTACAATACAGTTTTTTAAGGACTTCGCAGTACTGAACATACAGCAACTGTACATCAAAATTATATCTATACATTACCAAAAAGACAAGCTAAACCAACATACTGTACAACACAACTACTGTACAAGACATAGACATCAACACATGACTTCGAAGATAAATACCACCTATGGACAAAGACATTACCGTAATCTGGCACCAAAACTTTCAAATTTAATTGAAAAAGACATTAAAGACATTCACCTGATAAAAAGCGTAAATCTAAAACACAAAATACATACATGGATCGTAAACAAGGGCATTATATACTGCGGACATATGATAACTTCTTCAATATAATAGCTACCTGTATTAAATTTTATCTTTTTTTTTTTTCAAATAATTTAAATTCTTTATATTATCTCTTCTCCATTTTTTCTTTCCTTTTCTATTTCTCTTATTAATTTTCATTTTATGTTTATTTTTCAAAATTCTATTTATTAATTAATAATTTATCTTATTGCTTCTTTTGAAAATGATATAAAAAATATTAAATTACTGCCACCTCGGAACAGGCTCAGCCTAGTGAGGTGGCATATACCTAAAAGAATGTACATAACATGTATTTTTTGGTTAATAAATAATAAAAAAATAAAAAAATTAAAAAAAACTTCTAAACCCTTCCATTTCAGACTTTTGCCCAACCATTTCGGTAAAATCAAAGATTTGCCATTTTTGGTCTATTAGAGCAACATTTTGCCGTTGCATATAGAATATGAACCATGTGACATTGAGTACCTACATTCTGAGAAAATCGATAAAACTGAAAAACATAACAAAAAAAACATTAAGTAATTATTTTATGCCAGAAAATTGAATTTTAATGCATTTTTCTCACATGCTTCATATTCTGCACATTTTGTTCTCACATAGTTCATATTCTATATAGAGTTTTCGTCATAATTTAAATACCATAATAATGCCAAAATGTTTAATTTAAATTCATTCAAATTTGACAGCTAGGCATCACAAAATGATGTTAATATTATGTACATACTAAGTCAATTGAATTTTGTAGTGATGCAGAGGATATGACTTTTTATTTATTTTTTTATTATGTACTATTTTGATTGTCCTTACATGATTTATTTTCTATCGCCTTAAATATTTGTTATTTTTACATGTAGAAGATGGAGAGAAAAAAGAAAAATAACTGTATACGAGTATTTAACTCATTTTCGTAAAAATCGTCACATTGTTCATATTATATATGCAACAATGATTTTTACTTTGTAATATCTATTACTATGTTAAACTAATAACGAAATGTAAAAAAGAAAAAGGTAAATAAATACTCTTACACTGAATTTTTTTTCCTGTATTAGGATATTAGGAATAGGAGTTGGTCATTTCTGGATTTCTGCTATTCTCGTGGATATTTAAATTAGCCTCACACCGCCTCCTTCACGGTTGACTCCTCCAAGAAAACCCTCGTTATTCCAGTGGACTGGTTTCTCGCCTTTGTGAGAAAATGGACCCAAAAGGTGGCATCTTGCTTCTGAAATGGTTTATTTTAATTTTCAGTAATCACTCATACCTCATACCTATTAATAATTGCTTGTAAATGTTGACTTTAATGAAAATAACTTTCTAACTACATTCAGGATTTCTCCCGGAATGCAGCTGGTTTTCAGCAGTGCCTCTACTATAATATATTTCATCATAATTAATTAAAATAAATTTAAATCATATAATGCAAATAATATTAAAATTCAAATAAATAATATAATCACAAACACAAGTAGGTATTCTTTTCATTGTTAATTCTATCAATTAAGACGTTATGCGTTTCCAGTCAGCAATTATTCGCCGCAGAGCTTATTGAAGGGGATATTTATGTGTTATGTAAATATTGTGCTTGATTCGTTTAATAATGTCAGTAAATTTAGACAAATGTATTTTCACATGAACTTTTGGCAAATGTATTTTTATATGAACTAATAATACTTATTACTGGAGCGTGACTCATTACGGTGGATTTCCGTGAATAAACACTTCCTTCTGAATCATAAAAAAATGTTAAGCTGTTTCCGAGTTAATCAAATAGTCGAAACGAGAAAATCTTGGCGCTGTTCCAACGGGCATAATTCTCAAATCATTTATTTGAGTTTTCCGCCGTCATGAACATTGCGCCGGTTGGAAGCTCGTCGTGTTTCGTACTGTTGTTATTTGTCAACTGTTCAATTAGCTTGATTGGTAACTATTAGCGAATAGGTCAACGGGCAATGTGACGGATTATAATGAGTACATTTTGACTTTATTTATAATTCTAGTATTTTTCATAAACGATATTAGTGGGAATATGCGATTTTAGTATTCTCGCGAAAACGGAACCGGTGACGGAAATGGCTCGCGGCTTCTCATTTCTTTAATACGAATGAAGGAGATCTAAGAAAATTATTATTTTTTTGCTTTCTCCCTCACTCGTAATGAATGAGGGAGATCTAAGAAAATTATTATTTTTTTGCTTTCTCCCTCACTCGTATTAAATAAATGAGATGCCACGAGCCGTTACCGTCGCCGTGACATTTCCGCGGGAATTATAAAAGCAGCCATTAAACGGTAGATATTATATCATTGTTTAGAACTGAAGTCGATTGTTTGTTTAATTTCTCAATTACTTTTTGGGATGGTACAATTGAGCCATGCCATAACCATCTGATCGGTATGATTCACTTGCGGTTCACTCTCGTGGCTTGGCCTATTTCAGCATATCGCTCGCCATATATTTGTCCACGCTCTCCATACATTATTACTCCATACATTATTACTTTATTATTTTATCTGTAAATTTCATTGTCATAAATTCCTTGTTATATGTATTACCTGTAAACATCATTATCATCAATTACTATATTATATGTAAATTTCATTATCATAAATTCATTGCTGCATTAACTGTAAACCTCATTATCATAATTATTATATTATCAGTAAATGTACTTCATTACCCATATAATCAGCATACTTCACCCGCCATAACACAGGGACATCCCTAGCATGGCGGGCGAAATAACACAATATGTACACTATGTATAAAATTCTTTAATAAATAAATAAATAAATAAATTTCCAATGGGAATTGTATGAAGAGCGATACATTGAAATAGGTCAAGCCATGACAGTACAATATTACATTAAACATACAGGCATTAAACAAGAAAAACTGGCAATATCATGTCAGTGTTTTTTTTTCGTTATAATAATAAAAATTCTGATAGATACTAACAATTTTTTGCACCATAGTCGGTCTAATTAAACTAACAAAAACAACTAAATAGTTCTAATCATTCGAATGATGTTTAAGCTTTCTCTTCCTCATCCTTACATAATAAGAGTATTTATTTAATTTTATTTACTCTTTTATATGAGGCTTCTCCGTTGGGTATATGATGTTAACAATTATTTTAGTAAAAAACATTAAGTTGCAAAATATTATTAATTTCATTACATTGGTTTACAATTGTTTAAACTTTAACCGCTTGGGCACATAAGCTTGTTTTCACGACAATTTAATGTAGGTAGACATAGGAATGACGTAGGTATGTCCCGGACCTGAGTTATTAAGATGATCCACTAGTCCTTGACTCATTCGGAATCGGGCGGAGCGAACAATTTTTGGGCGTTTACCAATAAAAACCCTAATCTCTAGCAAACAACAGTGTTTTGTTACTCCGCAAGTATATTTTTAAATATCGAAGCGCCGCGTAGACTAAGGCATGTCCGTTTGCTCCGGGCTCTGGGCGTAGAATGAGTGACGGGCTAAAATCCTTCCGTACATGGCATAAGGATGAAATTCGCAGTTACAAATTCGTTGGGTACCGCCTATTTTTATTCACTGAAAAGAAACGTCGCCAAAATGCACGTTTTATTTTATTTTGTGAAGTTCAGATACAAATATTAAAATGTTTTCCGACCACTTTATAAGAAACTTAATTAGCTACATTATTCAATAAAATAACACCAGAAAAAGGATTTGTAAGTAGGAGATTTTTCACTTTTAACCATTTTTTATAGGTCAGACGCATAATTTTTTTCTAAGCTTATTAAAAAGCTTATCAAAAAAATACTCGATCACTTCAAAGGCCAAAATGTGTTCTACTCACAGTATTTAATTGAAGCATCTATATTATTTCTAAGCGATCAAATTTTCAAAACTAATACACAAGATTTTATACGATTTTGCGTTTTTCCGCATGTCTTCACCTTAAACATTAATTTCAGTCCAGATTTATTATACAACACCTGCCATCGTGCCTGGTAGTGTTCTCGGCTAATTTGTCAAGATTTGACTGTACTGTGTATACACCTCGGTAAAAACTAAAGGTAACGTTATAAAATTACGCCACGGGCAAACTGGCTCTCCCGACCTTGGTTCGACTGTGCCTATAGATATTAAAATCTTTAAAACTTGTTTTTAGCATATTGGCTTTGCCATGAATAAATTTGCATGTCATAATATAATATTTACTTAAGCATTTAACATTCACTATGGAAGTGTGATCTTTTTCAAAAGAGGTAATAGTGAAACAAAATGAAACATTTATCGCGATTTCATCGAGTATCTAATTGATTATCGTATTAGAAAGATGGGAATCATACATTAGTGCTTTCTTTTTTCTACTAATTTCGATTCAACTTCATCGTGACCGCACACGGAGAAAAATGTTATTCTAAAATACAATCATTTTATTCGTAAAAACGGGACTGAAGTTCTTACGAACAAATTAACAGGGTTTCAATGTTTATTGGAGGGAACATGTAAGAATAATTTGTTGGTAAATGAATTTCGTACGTATACCAACAAATTATTCTTACATTTTCCCGCCAATAAACATTGAAACACTGTTAATTTGTTCGTAAGAACTTCAGTCCCGTTTTTAACCGTTTTTACGAATAAAATGACCGTATTTTAGAATAACATTTTTCTCCGTGGCAGTTCGAACGAATCTTTAGGGTTTAGGGTTTTTAAACATTCGCTTCACACAGGAGGCCCCGAGGAAAAAATATTCCCTGAAGGCCTACGTCATCATTGGGGATGCTGTGAGCTGTGAGTGGGGTATTTTTAGGGAAAGGAAGGAGAGTAGGTTCTAGGAAGGAAAAAGGTATGAGGGGTGGGTAGGAATCTGGGCTTCAATGTGTCTAGGAGTGACGGACTTATGCATCCATCCCTCCCACTGCGGTGCAAGGTGATGGGTCGAGGGAGTTAGGTCTCCCTCAACCAATATCTCCCGACCGGCTCGCCATGCAGTAGGTGGGCAAAGGCATTGGCTGTAAAAACCTAGACAAACCTCTCCACGTGAACACGGGCACCCCTTCTAAGTCACCAAACGTAGCGAACCACTTGGGGTGACCTATGGCAGGGGTGGGGTGTTGGTTATCCAATAAATGTTATCCAGTAACCGTAGTTGCAAACTAAATCCTAAAACACAGGGTAAACATAGTTGCCGATTATCGGGACTATTACCTGTTTATACCTAAGATTGTTTGTTTAAAAACGATGATATTTGTAAAAGTTTTTGTTTTTGATGTCCCTAAATAATATTCCATTTTCTCGCACGACAGAGAATCCTGATTTCTATATCTTCAAAAATATCAATAAAATCTCATACGGCAACATCGTTCATTCGTATATTTTTTTTTACTGCTCATTAGATACCACAGATGAATATGTACGTATTGACAAAAGTTTTGTATTAATAAACTTCGCCACATTTAAAGCCAAATTAGTCCACCATTTTTTAAATGTAAATAATGAATGAGAAATCATTTAATTTTATGTCGATTTTCTTTTGTTTCTTTTCGTTTTTTTGTTTTTATTCTAAAGTCATCCATTTTTAACTTTTAGATTTAGCTTTAGATATATTCTTATTAATTTATCCATTGTGTTTATGCTTTATTTATATACTTTGTAATCTTTTTTAAATATATGTTATACTGTTGTTATAAATGAAATTTGTTTTCGATATGTAAAAGCCCAATAGGGCGTCAATAAATAAATAAATAAATATTGTCGATGTCGATATAAGTGATAAGATAAGCTTTACTACGTGATATACACAAACAACTCGCAAACAGATATTTACATTATTTACTGATATCGTGAACAGTCGGGTTGTGAAAGTGTTCATATTATGGGATTAACTGTCAATATAATAACATAAGTACAAGGACGTTTGCTGATAACACAATTACCTCAAATATTATATTAATTACAATTACACAACTACGCATATTAAAAATTCGAGAGCATAATAAATAATTTACCTACGCTGCAGTAACCACAAGATTAAATTAATACAGGGTGTTAATGGGCTTGACTTAATTTAACCAGTAATTCCTGGCATTATTTGGAGTAAAAATTTAAATGAAATTTTGGTCTTCAGTGACATTTTTTTGTCTTAACTAAAAACATAATCAGTATTTATTTGACAGTTAGGTCGGGTTGAGGGATTGGGCGGTTACTCGACTGAGTGACAAGTGAAAGATTTTTTTTGGTTTGATTTTGAAGAAAACATTTTTTTAAAAAGACATCACAAAAGTCACCGCAGACTAAAATTTAATTTACATTTTTATTCCAAATAATGCCAGGAATAACTAACTGGTTTAAGTAAGTAAAGATTATATGTACAATTTGTTGTAATTGTAGTTAAAGAAAGATTAATAAAAAGGACAATGGAGTTCCCAAACTGACTCAAGGGGGAGTATGAAGGACTGATGTAACAGTACAGCTTGACACATTTATCTTTGTAGTTAATTAATCTTGGTTGTTTTGACAATAAGCTCAGATTTCGTGATTTTTCAGGGGTCTCCCTTTTTAGCTAACGTGCAATTATCAATCGTACAATTATAATATCCCGTGATTTTCCACGGTTCTGCGCTAGTAATATAATAATTTAATATCAGGCCATAAAGCTTTGATGAGACGTAATACACACATATTATTATGATGTCAACCGCACGCGTCCTTGCTCGTTCCAAAAACAATTACTCGTTTTGTTTATAAGATCATCCTTCGCCTGTTTATTATAGCATTCCGTATGACATAATTCACTGACGTAATTATTATTACAGACTCGAGATCACCTGCGATGGCAGCAAGCCGGCAACATATTGTTATTTATACCTAATATTATATTTGTATAGTGGCGCGATCGGTGCACGACTGTCGCTATTTTTAACTGTGATGCGTCTGTTGCATTCGGTAGCTCGATTTTCACGTTTTTGTCCATAGAGATACATCAGAATATGTTATTCGCATATTTTAACGCCATACTTAATGCAAATGTTGTTTTTTTTCATTTTATCTCTTCCAAATATATATCTTTTGTATTACATTAATTAATACGATACGATTGTACCACCCCAGCCAGGAGCAATCCTGTCCCGGTGAGACCGGTACACCAGGGGCCACTGATTTGTTAGGACTGGAACATGTGCTCTGAGGGTGGGAATGAGGTTGGAGTTTAATCGACCGGTATACATGGCAACCTAATAAGCCAATATTGGAATTTAGGATGGGCAGGAATAAAGGAATGGATTGAAGGTTATGACTTCCCCCCTCCCCCCTTTTTATGCCTTCCTTCTTCTTGCCTCTTCTCGAATATATCTTCTTGCTTTTTGTTGTCTCTTCTGGGATCTTATCATCTCTTTTTGGCTCTTCTTGCTTCTTCTTGGATCTTCTCGCCTCTCCTTGGCTCGTATTGTCTCTTCTTTCAGCTTCTTTCTAGCTTCCTAGCTATCCTTCTATTTCTAGCTTCTCGTCTCGGCTATTGTTACTTGTTCTTGTCTCTTCTTGTCTCGTCTTAGACCTTCTCGTCTCGTCTCGGCTAATATTGGCTCTTCGTGGCTTTTCTTATCTCTTCTTGCTTCTTCCTCGGTCTCTTCTGGGATTTTGTCCTCTCTTCTTCTCTCGTCTCTTTTTGACTCTTGTTGCGTTTTCTTGTATCTTCTGGCCTCTTCTTGAACCTTCTCGTCTCTTCTTGAATCTTCGTGGGTTTCTCGTCTCTTATGGCTTCTTTCTGTCTTTTCTGGGATCTTATCATCTCTCCTTGGTTCTTCTTGAATCTTCTAACTGCTTACCAACTCTTCTCGTTTCTTCTTGTCTCTTCTGGTCTCTTCTTGTCTCTTCTGGTCTCTTCTTGTCTCTTCTTGTCTCTTCTTGGGCTTCTTCGCTCTTCTTCTCTCATCTCTCGCTCTTGAAAATTTTAACTGCTTACCAACTCTTCTTGTGTATTATTGTCTCTTCTAGCCTCTTCTTAGCTCTTTTTTGGGATTTATCAAGAGTAATATAATAACCAGTGTGATTCCTAGAGGGTATTTAACTATCCTATCTATAACCCTGAATATAATTATCCATCAATAGATTGAAAACTCGGCTAACTTATCCGATATATAGCCGCTATTCACAGGTTCAAGTTGCCAATAATAGTAAACTCGGACTTTTACAGAGTTATCGACCGATATTGAAATGGAAAATATGTGTTATCCTATGTGCTTTTGACGGCTTATCGAGAGGAGATTGAAATATCCCCTTTTAAATTAACATATAATATTATCATCTTATTTTGAAACGCTAGCTTTATACAGGTATAATTACCAAAGCCACGGCGGATATTATGACAAATAATAATTCTTCTTCTTCTTCTCCTTGTCCTATTCGGGTCGGGGACCCACTTCATCGACAAGGCTCCTCCATACGTCCCTCTCTTGTGCCGATTGTTCGGCCTCCGTCCATGGCAGACCCATCCTCTCCTCGCACAGTTTTTGGAGTTGCCTCGCCCAACTGTGTCTGGGGCGGCCTACTGGACGTCTACCCTCTGGAATGGCACTTAGTATTTTCTTCGGAATTCGGTCATTCATTCAGACATTCTTAGTACATGCCCAAGCCACCTCAGTTGCGATTTTTCTATGCAGAGGAGCAGTGGTTCAATGCTTAGATCATCTCGGATCGTAGAATTTCTTATATGCACCCATTTCGTAACCCCTGCCACTCCTCTCAAGGCGAGACAAATAATAATTAACAATTATATTTGCTGGAAAAAAATCGAAAATCATCTGATTGAAGTAAATATATACATATATCTATAAATAAAAATTATGGTTTTTAACGATGATTTAAGTCTATTACAATTTTTGTGTCACAAATTCGTCGAAATCCCGTCTTGTGTCTGACGCATTCTGTGCTGATGCAAAAATCACTTTCTAAATTAACAATTCACAGAATAAGAATTTCTTCGTTCTTTTACGCAGATCTTCTATACGTCATACTATCGTTAGGTACCTATCAACATAATTAAATATGTAAGGTAATTTAATTTATCGTTGAAAATAATGCCAGATTAGCTACAAGCCAGTGCTAAGTTTAAAATGGAGGACACCGGAACTCAGTTCCGATTGTTTTTAAATACAATTATTGTACAGTTTATATTCGCTAATTCCATTGGTATAACGTTCCTGTTCGTGAAATATTAAGTGAAATCCGTACCTTAAGGTTAAAACCTTATTCACGCCATGGAGCTTTACAAATCTAATAACTTACTACATAACTTCTAACGGATTTTTCTGCCACACGATTTTTTTTTTTTTTATAGTGAACACCTCACAAGAGTCCCAACTGCTCCGTTTGGAGCCAGTGAGACCATGGCATCCCCGATGAGGCATGTTTTTGTGAAGCCGAAGATAAGCAGGGAAGGGAAGGAGATGGGGAAAAGGAAGGTGGCTATTCAGATCTAGTCACTAAACACGGCTAAATCCATTTCAAGCAACGTTTCAATTCTGAATGGTGGTGAGATTCAGGGCGACACTGAGAGTATCTTCCACTGTGGAACGTGCCGCAAATGTAGCACATATTATTTTTAATTACTTAATGAACTGTGAAATAACACAAATTAATCAAATAAATTTATTTGCGCACGCCGGGTTCGAACCCGCGACCTTCGGAATGGGAGTCCAAAGCCTTGCCGCTGGACTACGCCGTTGTTTTCCAATTGTAATAATGTCGTAGTTTAATTTGGTTTAGAATGGCAAATATGATTACTCTTAGATAGGTGGTAAATTGATATACATTACATTTAAATTTAGACATAAAAGTCTCTGAAGTGTATACTAACACACAAGATCTTAAGTTAAATGACCTAAAATAAACTCTTTTTTTTTTTACTTAATTTCAAAGATTAAAACAATTTTTGTGATCTTTCACATCAGTGACGCTGTAGAAATTATTACAAAATTGGATTCTTTCACATTTTCCTAATATTAATTAACTGAGCGTTCCGGTTTGTAGATTTGTTTAAACCGAGCACTGCTTATACCCCAAAGCAAAGAGGATTACCATCATTTCAGTCACAATATTAGAATATAATACTACTTAAACATCCTAATATCCCTAAGAACATAATCCAATAAGCTGTACCTTCGTCTTCGAAACTCTAACGCCGTATAACGGATTCGTATTTCTCGTGAACTGTCGATAGGAAGAAGATATAGTAGGTATACTGGATCACTGGATGGGTACTGTTCACTGTTCGGTGTTACATAATAAGCTTGTTGGGTTAGCGGGTCAATGGACGAGTGGACGGCGAATAGTTAAACTTACAGTGTTGATCAGTCGCCATCTAAGAGTATGGATATTGGAGAGACGGCATGTGAAGTGTGCCCGCGCCCTCCAAGTGTGCCTTTTCGAGAATTTTACCCGAACGGCTTACATTGGCTGCTGGTTTTTGGCCGTTTAATACGTTCCGACAGCAGCCATTTTACATGGTGACAGCCAATGTCAGCCGTGTGGGTAGAATTCTCGAAAAGGCACACTTGGAGCGCGCGGGCACACTTCACATGCCGTCTCTCTAATATCCATACTCTTAGGTCGCCATGCTTAGGGCTGACCCATTATCAATTATTAATTGGCATTTATAATGTAGAAATGAGATCCTTGAGTGTATGACCGTGTTCAAAATGTGGACGGAATGAATGTAAGGTTGATTTAAGCGTAATGTATAATATTTACAAAGGGAAGCTTAGATGGTTTGGACAAATAGAACGAATGAAGAGAGGAGTGTAAGAAGAATGTATGACGCGGAAGTGAATGGTAGAAGGAACGTCCGAGGAAGACATGGCACTGAATCGGTTCACGGCGAGTTCATCGAAAACGAGTTCAACCTAACCTAACCTCTCGTCGATAAATTTGCTTTCGATGTATTGATTTTCGATGAACTCGTCGGTTACTCACTGAATCAAATACATGAGTTGGGCAATGCCAAGAGTCAGAATAACAAGAGTATTTGTTCTTGTTTGCTATACACAGCGCCCTTGAGGTGATTTTCTCACGAAAACGGCGCTATATGAATTATCCGAACATTATTATAATTATTATTAGACGATGTATGAATGTGAATGAAGCAAGAAGTATGCGCCAAGACAAAGTTGTGTGGCGGTTTATCATCTCTGCCTGGGGCTTGCTATATCTACTCTTCTTATTATTTGTATACATCTAGTTAGAGAAGATCTGAATTTGCCTAATGCTATAAATAGAAAATATATATTTCAAAAGCTGACAAACGATGGCGGATTCATGGAATAAGTACTTAAGATAACATTAATTTAAAAATTGTTATTTAATTTTAGATAAATGTAATTTACAAAACGTTAATTCCGAAAATAAAAGACTTAAGGTGAAGACATGCCAAGAGCTGTTGATAATTGTGAATTCTTTACTCGCATCTGATTAGAAACTGCTAAACACGCTCGTCATCTTTGGGTTACCGCAGTATCCAATCATGGACCTCTGTTGATTATAGTATTTAGCATTGTTTTTATCTCCCAATTTGTGGTTTATAAGCAACATTAACAAGAAGAAGAAAACAATTTGTTTGTTACAATAATAATTGTTTAGCCTGTTCTAGGCTTCACTTTGGAACAACCAAAAGGTTTCATAAATTTAATTTGTATTTCAGGGGAAATTGAAACTTCACTCCAATGTATAATTTAAGGTTATTTGTTCCAAATTTTATTTCCGACTATCAAACGACAAATGTCAAACAGAAAAGAGAGAAAAAAAGAACATTAAGGTAATGTTGGTATGGTAGCTCATGAAACTGTTTAAAAAATTACGTGACTTGATACGTTCGAAGTAGCTCGGTGGTCAGAGCACTTCCCCGGCAAGGAAGTCCTTGGTTCAATTCCTAGATGCCTGAATCTTTTTCTGTTTCACATATTTCGTTTGAGAGTCGTTAATATTGTCTTCAATTATTAAATATCACAATTTGAGATTTTCCATTAGGTATTAAAAAAATCGGAATTATTCAAGTGAAATAAATGTATTTTGTTCATAATAATCACATTATGATCATTTTTTCCCAAATTGAAATACATAATACTAAACTTGTTCATTGAAAAATATAAAATATTTGCTAACTGTACAGTTAGTTTCTTGCATATATTATATTTTGCTTGTGTTTTTTTCGAATATGTAGGGTATAGCCACCTACTTAATAAGATAGCGGAAATTTGTTCCTAAAATAACAATGAAGTCAATTTTTTTTCATAACACAACAATGTCGACGCCAATTTTCTGTCAATAAAACAACCATGCCGCTAGATTCGCTGTGTCTAATAATAATAATAATTTGTGTAGCGCCGTTTTTGTGAGAAATCACCTCAAGGGCGCTGTACAATTTATAATATAATTCTTATGCTATATTTAAGTTTATTATTTACAATTGTACAATGTACAATCAATTGTTAGGTACATATTTTAATAATTGATACCTACTTCGAATCATTCTAGTTCGTATTCATTTTCATGAAACAAATGTGTTATATGAATTTTAACAGATTATTGTTCGATATGTAACATGTATTTCGAAATATTGAATTATTTCCTCGATTATTATGCCCATTAATCGGCATCTCGATTATGCCCATCACTAACGCAAATATGAATATTGCTACAGATTTTTTTTTTTAAATCACCCTGCTTTAACAACTCAACCTATTTATTTTCTACGTTGTTTTTTGTCTTTTCAAATCCACCCGTAATTAATGGCTTCCCAGTCAGGCGACAAAGTCGGGTAAATTATGATTGATTTTGCCATTAAAGTAGACTCTATTGACGTCGGCTTGCGGTAGGTACATCGCTTACTTCCTTTTCTTTTCTTTCCGATTTTTCGTTTCTGTCAAATATCGAAGGAGGGTGTGGAATATCGACAAAAGTGGGTTTATTCTAATAGGGAATGGAAATAACCCAACTATTAATGTAACGCTTAGTTGCAAAACCCCCTAAAACTACTTTTATGTTTTGGAGTTGAAGTTATCGGATAAAAAAAAATATATTTTTAAAGCGTAGAGTTTGCTTTTACATCGGTATTTTCTTTAGATACAACAAATTGTGTGAAATGTATATTTTATTTTCTGGATAAATCAATTGAAAATTAGTTAGTGTTTTGTTTTAGGGGACTTTGCAAGGAACGGCTGTTTATGTTTATCCCCTATAGGGGGTTTTGAAATTAACATGGGCTGTTTTAAGGGCTTTTGCAACTGACATATTTCTGTTTCACTATTAAAAAATTGCAAATGGCGTAGTGTGGTGGTTATCATTGTTATAATAAGAAAACAGCCCAACTTTTTGTGGTTACCATAATAATATTTCCTCTAAAGCATAGGTTCCCAACAGCTGTGGGTTTTCTGTGGGATCGCCGTCCGAAACAGTAAAAAAATATTTTATCGTAATAATATTAATTTTTGTTAACGCTGTTATTTACAAAAAGTTATGTTGCCGCAAATATTCATCCACAAGACTCCGATCCCTCACGACATACGATTTACGCAGACTTAGACAAATGTATGTATGTCAAGAGTCAGAATAATAGAAGAGCATGTATGATAAGATGTATGAATGTGAATGAGGCGATGAGTGTATGCCAAGACCGAGTTGTTTGGCGGTCCGTCCTCTCTGCCTACCCCTGCGGGGAAACGGCGTGATGGTTAGTTAGTTAGTTAGTTTTTTAGACAAATGTAAGTACAGGCGTAAACACTTTTATTCAAAACAAGAAACAAGAAACAAATTGACTGTCGAGAATAATATTAGGCTGCCTTTACACATGTAAAGTTTTTCCCTTAAGTCGCTCACATAAGCGACTTCTGGCCAATGGGCACATTGAATTTTTGCCATAAGTTGCTTACGTGAGCGACAGATTTTTTCGACGTGAGCGGCGACTTACGAGAAAAAAACTTACGTGTGTAAAGGCAGCCTAAGGCTAGCACTAGCGACAATTCAACCGCGAATTTCGAACCCTGTTAACCGCCTGGACACATAAGCTTGTTTTCACGATAATTTAACGTAGGTAGACATAGGAATGACGTATGGCCCGTACCTGAGTTATTTTAAAGCGTCAAATTAAATATGTTAAAATATATTGTTAAATATAACAAATTTACAAGATTAATTAAAAAATCCATTTTCGATGTGTTTTCTTTGCGCCTAAAAACATCATTGAAGTGGGGACAAATTTGAGCATTTTATAAATTTCAGAATCTGCCCCCGCTGGGGTCGCGGCCTTAGTAAAATGGGGTCGCGACCCGAAAGAAGTTTGGAACTCCTGCTATAGCATTACTGTGTACCAACCATTCGTAGGTGTATGTATTTTGAAAGAGTACAATGTCTGATGTTCGGGTTACTCGATTTGCTGAATACTTGCCGCCAGTTATTTCTGTCACGGTTAATACACATTATTATATATGTCCTTAGCAGTGGCGCCTCGTGACTTTTGGTGAGCTAGAGTGCTAATATTAACAAAAATGGCATTATTGATGTCGTTGTAGCCGAAAAATATTTTTTATTTTTTTTTCGAAAATTTATTTTTTGTATGAAGATTTTCAGGAAATCTGTGCGGCGCACGGCAAAACTGAAGTTTCCTGAGAATCTTCATTCAAAAAATAAATTTTCGAAAAAAAAATAATAAATATTTTTCGGCTACAACGACATCAATAATGCCATTTTTGTTAATATTAGCACTCTAGCTCACGAAAAGTCACGAGGCGCCACTGCTAAGGACATACATTGTGCGAGGCAAATCACTAGAACTTTTTTTTTATGACATACGAATGAAACTGTTGAATTTCAGTTCCTAAATCGGTATTAAAGTCTTGTGGATATTTGTTTACTAAATGTTTACAATGCTGACGGATGCGCTAGGATTTTTTGCTGCTGTTTCTGGTGCCCCCCAAGACGTGATGCCCTAAGTAATTGCTTAATTTGCTTAGGGGCTAATCCGGCACTGCAAACGTGTGACGCAAGTGTGAATAGTATAAGAAGCAGGGGACGCCCGAGGAAGACATGACACGATCAAATGAATCAGATACCTACTTCAGTCGGGCCATATCAAGAGTCAGAAAAATAGAAGAGTATGTATGAGACGATGTTTGAATGTGAATGAGGTAAAGAGTGTGTGCCAAGACCGAGTTGTTTGGCGGTCCGTCCTCTCTGCCTATCCCTGCGGGGAAACGGCGTGATGGTTAGTTATTTAGTTGCGACACAAACAACTTTACTGACCGACGAAATGCAAAGCGCTCGCGTTTCAATAGGATTTCGCCACACTCATTTTTGACTTTCGATGTTTCGGTTGCGAAAGTGTCAAATTTAAGTCAGCATCTCAAATTACAGTGAACTTGTGTGAACAGCAGATGTGAGATGGCTTCTGTTAAAATAATTGCTGTATGAAACAGTATCAAGTCTTCTTCTCCGTTGCTCGTTATTATGCAAATAAAACACTACATTTATTATAAATGAATGGACGAAATTATAAAAAAAAAAACAAATCTTATTGGCTATTGGGTTATTTTTTTTTTGGGTTAATAAATATTCCTTGCAATATGAAACATAAAAAAATCAAATCTAAATATGTACATATTTTTTAGTAACTACTATAATAATATTAATGTATATCATACACTAATAATCTAAATGAAAGACGTAAGACATAAGACACTAATAATCTAAATGAAAAAATGAAAATGAACAAGACACAGAAAAATAAAAGATAACGGTCGAACCGGGACTCGAACCCAGAACCTCTCGTCTTTTCATTTATTATATTATTAGTGTTATCTTCTTCTTCAATGATAGATATATATTACATTGATGGGAATATAACCTTCAAATTTTTATAACAATAGAGTTATTCTTATAAAAATTGAATATTATTGTATTTTTATTTATAAGTTTTTCTGTGTTGTTCTGCTATGTTGTTTATAAGTAAATAGTTTTTTTATAATTTGAATAATATAATAATAATAATATTGAATATACGAGAAAAACTTAAAATGAAAAGGTATTTTTTAAATAATGTAAATAGCTTTCACGATTTGAATATTCCACTAGTAAATAAAATAGAAAGTTATTATGATTCAACAAAATTTCATTATAAGTAGGTAGATAAGTATAATGTTTAAATTGATTACTCGTAAAAAGCTCCGTGAACTATACGAATTGAAATAATGTTTATGCCTTATTCGGTATTGCCCCACCATCCCACATCCCGGATATAACGATTTATGTTATTATTATCAAATAAATAAACACGAAAACTGATTGATATAAATCGTTTTGATTTTAGATCAGAATAAAATTGTTTCATATTTCAGCTAGCGCCATCTGTTGATTGATAGCGATTTCGATACTACTATTTTATTAATATTTTTTAGCAATGACGCAAACCCATAATTTAAAATGTGAACAATAGGGGGAGGTTGTGGGTAGTAGTAGGTGATTGCAGTAGAATGACGTACAACTGTTGATTGGCTATGCAAAAGTTTACAGAAAATAAAATAGATACACAAATTAAAATATTATGTTTATGTTGATTTGTAAAGAAACACAAAACCCTATTTATTTAAATTACAACAATTAAAGCTTTAAGGTGAATGTCAAAAGAAATCATATTCTACGCTTTCGTAGATGGCGCGCGTATAGTATTTTTACTTATAAACGCTTTTTACAACTTATGCTTTGAAGTATTAAGAAAAAATTATTGTTCGCGAATGTAAACAAGCAATATGAATATTAATAAATAGTTTTGTCAATTAAAAAACTCAAATCGTTCAAGAAAGGCTAACAAATACAATATTGGATTGAATCACCGATGAAATATTGTATTTGCTAGCCTTTCTTGAAAGATTTGGGTTTTTTAATTGACAAAATTATTTATTAATATTCATATTGCTTGTTTACATTCGCGAATAATATTTTTTTCTTAATACTTCGAAGCATAAGTTGTAAAAAGCGTTTATAAGTAAAAATACTATACGCGCGCCATCTATGAAAGAGTAGAATATGAATTCTTTTGACAATCACCTTAACATAAAAGTCTGAAAGCATAGATAAAATACATGTTGTGAGACGAGAGATTTGAATTTGTGTTCAAGCTTAGCAAAAGGTTAAGGGGGTATTTCACCATCCTCTTGATAGTTTATCCATAGAACAACATATATCTTCAATTTACGGTTTATTTATTTATAAAGTATGAGTTTACTAATTGGCTATTTAAGCACGGTACAGACACGAAGCTCACATCAAAAGATACTGTGTTATAAAGTATCTTTTCTACCGACACACTACGTTATAAAAGATTTCTTCCTACGGCAAGAGAGGGGGTCAGTTGAATTCGGAAGCAGTCGAGTAATATCATTTCTTTGTACTGGATATGTCAATTGCCAGCGCTCCATGACACTCCGTGTATTAAAAACGACCCCCTCTCCTGTTTACGGCGGAGGGGGGGTCGCATAACTTTTCTGATATAGTGCCGGTGGCGGTTATGGAAAATAACGCCGATTAGCGAAGATTCAAACTGCGCTTATAACACATGATCTTTTTGCGTCTGGCGGGTCTGTACGGGATTGTATGGCAAGCGCTATTGTGTTATAAGTATCTTTTTGATGTGAGCTGCGTGTCTGTCGCTACCTTTAAGAATGGTGGCTATATGTATATTGGATAACTAAGCCAAGCTTTCTACCTATTGTGAGTATTTATTTATTGTAAATGCTCGCAATTGGCTGATGGTAATGGATAGTTATTTTGGCAGCACACCACGAGGATGGTGTAATATCCCCTATTACTAATACCTACGTAATATTTTAAATAGTTTCAATATTTAATATTATAAATGCGAGAGAGTGTTTGTCCTTGTTTCTCATCTCAAAGGAGCGACCAACCTGTTTCGGACAGATTTTTTTTTTTGCGTAGGGATAGTAGGAGGACTGGGAAGTGACATAGGCTACTTTTTATCCCAGAAAATAGAAGATAAAAAAAAACATAAACTATGTAAATTATAAAACCTAAACGTATGGCATAAACAATGAAATCTAGGTGTACGAATACATTGGCTTTTGGTAATTGGATATTTATTTAATCGAATGGTTGAATCGAAAACCGAACACTCAAAAATCTCCATCGCTCGATTGGTTGTAAGTTTTTTTTTGTTATCAAATTCCATAACTAACATACATATTATTTAAATTATTTCAGGTGGTGGGCATCATAGTGGTGGGGCTGGCGGCATGGATGATTGCCGACCCGACCTTCTACCTGTCCATGGCGCAGGAGGAGTCCCAATACTACGTGGGGCTATACGCCCTGCTGGGCTCGGGGGCCCTGCTGGTGGTGGTGGCACTGCTGGGCTGCTGCGGCGCTGTCAAGGAGTCGCAGTGCATGCTAGTCTCGGTAATTATAATATTAACATAGTGGAGGGGCTGGCGGCATGGTTGATTGTCGACCTGACCTACCTGTCTATGATGTAGGAGGAGCCCCAGCAATACAATGTACAAGCTGCTGGGCTCACTGTTTATAATATTCTAATCAAATCCCTGTGCAGTACTGCGCATTGCAAAAGTCTTCTTCCTTTCCTTAAGGGGATACCCGGTGGTGATTTTTCCGTACAAACGTATATTCCCTATTTATCTCACTGGATTTTAACCCTAGAGAAAATATTGTTTTTACATAAAATAGATATCAACTACTAGCGTGTCGGTACTTTTTGTTTTTTTTTTGATAAGTTACTTTTTATAGAAGTTATGTATGACCTTCCAAAAATCAATAAAATTGACCGGTTTAAACGCCGTCAAAAGACGTTCAGTATACAAACTAGACAATGTTTTTTTAAAAACAGCAAAACGCACAGACATAGAATAGTTTTTTCTTATGTAGTTGGTAAAAAAAAATGGAAAATTCGTGCACTTTTGGAGGAGAAAAGTGGGGAATACAAAACCTTGATTTTAGTTAGGTATGTATATTAGTAGCCCGAGGTGCATTGTCCCTTTCGCTCAATATCCGGTGGAGTAAGAGCAACAGTGACATCAACAATTTAGTAAAATCTATTTTTCAAATTTCTCCACCACCGGGTTTCATCTTAAAACAAACAGTATTTAAATAAATCGCCAATAACGTCCAATGCAATGTGTTTCCAATATTATGTCCTCTGCGTGCAAAACTATGCTTATAATAATATCTAATTAATAAATAAAGTTATCTGTCAGGTCACATTATTTATTAATTAAGACCTGTTCGTAATCACACTCATTGTAGATATAGTCTTTGTCCGATGAGCTGGTGGATGCCATTGTTAATAAAAAATAATAATAAAATAGTAGTACTTAGATATTAACTAGTAGTAAGTAATTCAGCAATTGGAATTGAAAAATAATGCATTTTAATTGTTATTTTTTAACTTTAAAAACACGAAATGTCATTTTTCACCAACCGCCATGTTAAGAATGACGACGGTAAATACGAACTTTTAAAAGAAAAAACCCTTCGTATCAGTTAGATAATAATGAGAAGTAGGTATTGCAATTTTCAGAATTTTTTAAATAATGCATATTAAGGTGAAGACATGCGGAAAAACGCAAAATCGTATAAAATCTTGTGTATTAGTTTTGAAAATTTGATCGCTTAGAAATAATATAGATGCTTCAATTAAATACTGTGAGTAGAACACATCTTGGCCTTTGAAGTGATCGAGTATTTTTTTGATAAGCTTTTTAATACGCTTAGAAAAAAATTATGCGTCTGACCTATAAAAAATGGTTAAAAGTGAAAAATCTCCTATAACAAATCCTTTTTCTGGTGTTGTTTTATTGAATAATGTAGCTAATTAAGTTTCTTATAGAGTGATCGGAAAACATTTTAATATTTGTATCTGAATTTCACAAAATAAAATAAAACATGCATTTTGGCGACGTTTCTTTTCAGTGAATAAAAATAGGCGTTACCCAACGAATTTGTAAGTGCGAATTTCATCGTTATGCCATGTACGGAAGGATTTTAGCCCGTCGCTCATTCTACGCCCAGGGCCCGGGGCAAACGGACATGCCTTAGTCTACGCGGCGCTTCGATCTTTAAAAATATACTTGCGGAATAACAAAACACTGTTGTTTGCTAGAGATTAGGGTTTTTATTGGTAAACGCCCAAAAATCGTTCGCTCCGCCCAATTCCGACTTAATCATTATTTTTAAGTTATGATAGATTATCAGTAGCTATTAGTAGGGTAGAGCCTAAAAATAAATATTTGTACAGCAAGCACCCCTGAAGTGATTTTTCACAAAAACAGCATTATACAAAAATATGATTTGTATAATGCCATTATAAATATCATAATTATTTATTATTTTGTTCTGTTTCCAGTTCTTCTGCATCCTGCTGATTGGTGTGGTTGGCGAGGCAGCCGCCGTGTGGTGGGGCGCAGCGCACGGGGGCCACCTCGTGCAGCAGGTGCGCTCCACGGTGGACGCCACAGTGCGCAGCGAGTACGACGGCAAGAACTCACGCACTGACGTCTTTGACCTCATCCAGAAAGAAGTAAACAATCTTCCTTAATTATTATTCTTTACAATATCTTACTTTTCATTCTTAACAATTAGTACTAGGTAATGACGACAATGTGAAAGAATGCCAACGGTCAACGATTTTCAATCTAGACGATTAGAAAATCCGTTGACCGTTCACAACATTTTTGAGGTTGGGAGCTACTTGTCATCACAGTTTTCATGGTGGTCAACTTCTAATAAGAATATTTTAAGAATTAAAATCAAACAGTGCCACAAAAAAGGGTCCCTTGCGCTTCCTCCTATTTTAGTGAACGCTTCTGACAGCGTTACAGGTTACAGTGTCCATCATCAGGGCATGTATAGATTTGGTGTGTTTATGTATGTAGATGTGGAAGTGATAAAAACCTTGCACACTCCGTTCGACTCTGTCAGTGTCAGGGATTTTGTTGATTTCAATTGCCTCTATAATTAGGCATGCTCGATGCGTTTTGGGTCTTCCCAGGACTTCAGGAACAAATCCAAAGTAATGGCCTGTATCAATTGCCGATTTACCGGGTGGCCGAGTTTGCTCGCTCGAAAGTGTTGTGAGATTCTTTTGGAAAAGGGTTCATTCTGTTCTTCATTTTGTCACTAATTCTACCGAAATACCACCGCTAAAAGGTTTAAAGGGTGCAACACAGTACCGCTTATACATACATAAGCCTTACCTTATATATAATTTTTTTTTTAACATGAGGCTGCTTTTCCTCTGATATTATTAATGTACTTATGTAATTAAATGTATGAATTTTATTAACGGTAAATTGTGAAATGTAATTGGATGTGTTATTTTTTTTTTACAATAAACAATAAATAAAATAAATAAGCGCACACTTCATTACAATCTGCCCTGATGATGCACACTTCTGTCCGAAACGTTGGCTAAAGAAAGAGGAACTTCAACACGGCACAATAGCCCAAAAATTATGTTTATTTAGTTTAAAAAAACAATCAAATTGACGTTAATCTTTTGGCTTCCAGCTCCACTGCTGCGGTGCCCGCGGTCCCGCTGACTGGGCCAGCTCCGAGTACAGCAAGACGGCCTTGCGCGAGGCGGCCGCCTCCGCCATCGCGCTCGGGGCCGGCTTGCCCATCGCACCTCAGTTCGTGATGCCCGCCTCCTGCTGCAGCGAGCGCGGGGACTCGTGCGAGAAGAGCCGGCGCACCATACTCACTGCGCAATATGACCCCATCATCTTCAATACTGTAAGATATTGAATCATTAAACATACTTAATCAGTTGTCGGTGGATGTGTGATGTCAAATATTCCTATGCGTTAACTTATTTAAGTTCAATGAATTTTTAATTTAAAAAGCTGGCTATTCAGAGCTGGCCACTGAGCATGCTACATACTACTAATAGAGAGGCTACACTGCTGAAATAAAAAGCAACGTCTGGAATGATATTGGCGAAAGCGATTCTGACTGTCCTATTACAGTTTCTTTATACATAAGGGTTAAAATCACATTTAAAAAAAAATAAGACAGGCAACAGGTTAAAGAGTATCTTACCACTAAATGAAATTTATTTTGTGTGAATTATTATAACTTATAACATTATAACTTAATTAAAACAGTTTATGGTGTATTTGCACCTTCTTCCTAAGAGGTAAATGCTCTACTGCCCTGGTGAAAGACCACCATTTGAATAGAAACATTGCTTGAAATGGCTTTAGCTGTATTTAATTACCAGATCAGAATTGCCATGAACTTCCCCACCTCTACCTCATCTCCTTCCCCTTCAGACTATCTCCAGCCTCGCAACATATCCCAAATAGGGATGCCACAGTCCCACTATTGACTGAGATTTTGGTACTCTACATTGATTGATAAATGATTTCAATACAATTTTGTTTTCAGGGTTGCGCCGACAAGGTTGTGGAGTACCTGACCAGCCACATGGACCTCGTTATCGGAGTGGGGGCCTTCCTCCTGGCGCTGGAGATCCTGGGGCTGTCCTTCGCGCTCATCCTTTGCTGCGCCATCAACAGCTCCGACCGCTACAAGGCCTAAGCAGCTCCCCGCCACGGACACGGCTCATCTAACTTAACCATCCACCATCCTAACCTAACCTAACATTCATACATACTTATCTGTTGAATTTTCTACATATTTCAAAATGAATCCATGCTTTAGAATCTCAGCGGTTATTGTATGTATCGCTCCTTTGTGATTTTAATTTTTTTTTTGTAGACAAACTTTTACCTAAACTACGCAGCTATAACTCAGCAGCTACACAGCGTATGTGATCCATCGGCAGCTATCCCCATCCTCGGATGTCACATATGCGCATGAAGTTTCATTAAAACATCCGCGTGATGGAATAGATTGCATTGGAAAGGCCAATGTAAAGGCCAAAACCTTTGTAATAGTTAAAAAAACAACAAAGTTTTTTTCTTGATATTTTACACTCTATGACTGGATAACATAAAAGAACTTTCTCAATATTTTAGTTATTTCTCAATCAACACGTTGCAGGATAAAATGAATCTGATTTTTTGCACAAATTTTTACATTTTTCATAAAATAATATGATTTTGGAATAATTGTTTTTTTTTTGTAGAAAACCCAAAATACAGTGAACAAAAACCTATACCATAAAAAATGTTATACTATAAAACATTCATATTTGCAAAAAATGCTGAATTCTGGTTGTATCGATGAATCTCATTTTCAATTTTTTGGTCGGTAAAATATTTGACAATACTTATTGTTTATCTGACCTCACTGTCGTTTTTGCAGAATATAACACAATAAACTCAATAATGTCTTGGATGTCATGTACATAATAAACATAAAAATGTTGTGTTAATGATGGTTATCTAATTTCAATGAGGTTACAATTTAATTATTTAATTAATGCGGAACGAACAATATAAAATTTATTAACCTTTTATACACGGCCGTCGCTTATGTGTTAAATCGGCGGCTATCCCCGTGCGCAAATGTCGCATATTTGTGATCAATGAAATGTCACTAAAACACATGTACTTTGGGGGATAGATTGTGTTGTAAAGGTTAATATGTACTACTTTTGATGAATTTTGTGTTCAATGAATGTGAAGATTTAGACATTAAGACATGTTTTTAAAATCTAATTTAAGATTCTTCATTGTAACAATTGTGTGCCATGCAACTTTATAAATATTTTTTTTTTTAAAGCAGAGCCCCCACATCAAATTATTATTTCTGTTTTGACAGAATATGCGAACTTTGTTAATGTTAACATTTTCTGCTTGAACGGAAGACGATAATGTGATCTATAGTATACTTTTAAGATTTATTTTTGATTTGTTATTTACGAGAAAATATTTATTTTATTATCAAAATAGTTTATTTTATCTTCGGCTTTTCTACAACATAATACATTTATTATAACAATAATAATATGTTAAAAGATAACCATTAATTTCTGTGATTCATATTCATAGTGACCTATTTATTTTTAATGACAAATAATTTTGCAGCACAATTATTTTTTCTTCATTTTATTGCTTTATTCTTATGATATTTTTTTACTTTTTTTTTTTAGTAAAATTACCTTATAACTAATTTAATATTCTGTGTTTGCATTTACCATTAACTTATATTATGAAAGACCTTTATAAAATAAGTATCTTTTAGCTTTTCTCATTAATGTGTATGTGTAATTTTAACTTTTCCTATGGTAAGAAAACACTTTTAGTAACCAGTTATTATTTGGTTATAATTCTGTAACCAAAATCAATCTGCCAGTTCTAGAAGGAGATTTTTCCTGTACATAGAAGCCTCATTCACAAAAGTTGTATTTTACCGTGGTGCAATTTTTACCATCCTGATTTTATTTGTAATTCTTGGAGTTTTTTTTTGCCTGAATGGTTACTAAAAACCCTTAGCATTTAGTAACAGATGTAGATTAGACTAACATTTTGATGACATCTGAACATTTTGGCACTGACATGTTTACAGTTGTTTGCGACAGTGATCTGTATGAATGGCCGAGTGCTAACTTAGTCCTGGTGCCGTACATTTTACTCCCGTGTGAATGAGGCTTTAATGATCCAGAAATTATAATGTATAACTTTTTGTTACCCTGCATTAGTCTTTTTGCCATTTAAACACAAAATATGTAACAATATACATATTGGCCCAAATATAAGCCGCAAACACTATGTTTCATTAGGTTGACATAACTAATGGATACTTTTTAATGGAATTAAAGAATTAGTAGAGAGAGAAGAGGGAGAATAATGTCTATTATAGAATGAAAGTGATATAACTGAATATGATGGCAAGATGGTGAATGTGACAATTACTTAAGCAGGCAGCCTTATGTCTTCAATATTGGAAGAAATGTGGCTTGTACTCGGTTCAATATGGTATATTTATTCTGAACATATTATTAGCGTAAGGATATTAAAACGGGATTATTTATATGGAAATTTTAATGGAAATATTTGAAGATGACATATTTAAATGTTAAATACAGCTATTGTTGTTTACTCTGATGTAGAAAACACAACATTCGTCTAAAATATAACCCCATCTGGTTCTCCACGTCACAACATACATGATTTCACATCAAAAAGTAACTGCTAATTACTATGTCAAAATTAGAATTTGTAAGGCTCATGTAGTGTTTTCTACATCAATGGTTGTTTATAATAATATTATATTTGATCCAAAAGTAATATAATTAATTAGATGTAACCTAGAATAGTTATAAACATAACATAGATTAAGTTTCATCAATCGGTGTTTAGGTTAGATTCTTGCGCTTGTGAAGACGTCTTCTGTCTTTGAATATTTTAGTAATTAAATATTTATTAAGATATGTTTGTGTTTTGAAATCGTAAAGTTTCGTTCAAAGTTTGGCGGATGCATCAAACATACTGTGAATATTTATCTTTTCTCCACACAAATGACTGACATTTCTGCATTGTTACCATTGTATCTGTTTTTTATTCCTTGCTTACAAATAATATTGTTTTATTTTTGCATTACTTTTGCAAGTAGAATTCTTTTATGATTATTGTGTTTTATTAAGGCAAAGAGAAATATTTATATCTTAATATGGTAAATAGAATATAATATATATGGTAAAACATCTAATTGAATACAGTAATTCCTATGGGATTTGCTACCAAACTGTATCCGTTGGAATAAGTATGGCAACTGGTAAAAGGTTATTAATGGACAAACTTCACATATAATCACAAATGTTGTTTCCCTGTTCAATATTAACGAATTAAAGTTTTATTGAAGCATAGATCAATGTAAAATAAGGAAAAATGTATGGCTTTTAATCCCTTCAAACTTTTAAGAATTTTATTTTTAATAGGTTTTTTTATACTGCAGGATTATCCAACAATTTAAAAATATGAAAAATACTATATTCATTTCGACGGTCCCGAAGAACAATGTCGGATGTGCGATTTTGTAGTTTTGCAGAAGAGCTGTTTAAAGTTTCGTTTCTGCATTTTTACTGTTTTTGAGATCAAGTAATATGGTGTTGTTTTGATATTTGGTATTTAATTTAATTTCATTCAAAATTCCGAAAATATAGGCTTTTAAATTAACAAAATAAGCCAATAAATAAGCCAACAGAAAGATTTTCATTTATTAGCAGATCCGACATTGTTCTTCGGGACCGTCGATTTATAGAAGTAATCTCGTTAACAGGTAAGCAGAATATTATCATTGTCGTGCCAGTATATCTGGTAAATGATGCCATTTTCAAAACTAGGTAGATACAGTGAAACTCTCTTAAGAAGTTTTCCAGGGGACCAGAAAAAAAACTAACTTCTTAGGCGGGAAAACCTTATAAGTGGGAAAAATTGGGCCATTTGGTCTTCAAGGGACCATAAAAACCAAACTTGTTAAGCAGGAAAACATCTTAAGCGAGAACTTCTTAAGAGGGTTTCACTGTACATTCTATTTTATGATAGATGCAACAGTATTCGAAAAAAAAAAACTAAATTCAATTTCTGTTAAATGAATTTATCCAATATACAATAATCAAAGTCATCATTATAAAGTTCAATTTGATTCTTCATTTATTAAAAATGTTTAACTTAATTTATTTGCTGTTGCTTTAACGGTGAACAGACTCAAATATCTATCAAAAATTCTTTAATAAATAGTTCATTATGTTACATATTTTTGTTAAATTATAATTTTATATAAAATGAAAATTATCAATCACCAATGTGTTTTCTATGACTTGTATTTATTAAATTAATATTTTGCAGTTTATTCTGGTAATATACATAAAATGCTTTATAAATAAAACTGCAGACTGAAATGTTTTTCACAAAGACATTATGTACTAGACTTTCAATGTTAACAAATAGGGTATTTCTTCCAAAACATTTTTGTAAACCTTTTACAATGTAACTTAATGGAAACTATTTTAATCGCTGTGAAATTCCCACGCACTAAAAGACAGGTTGACTTGGACAGTCTATCTAACATCAAACATAGTCATCTTATGAATTCCAATTAGCAATCTTAATCAGTCCACACCACTCTAAACTGACTGCACTTGCTGTATGACTGGCGTTGGAAATGAATGGAGACAGTATTAAGGTTAAACTTAACATAATATATAATCTTCGTATTTATAAATGACTGCTATTTAAAATATTTTAGAAAAAAACTTGTTTTGGACCATTATTCTTCTTCGTTGAATTGTATGTTGGCATGTGGAATATGAATAAATAGTTTTGTCCATATAAAAACTCTATTCTTTCAAGAATCTTTTGGTGATTAAATACAATATTGTATTAGTTTCTTGAAAGAATTGAGCTTTTATATGGACAAAACTATTTTTTTCATATTCCTTATGTACACCCGCCAACAAACAATTCATCTTTGTATTTTAAGCACAATGTGCAAAATTTTTTTTTTTATCTTAATGTTGTACTTTATTCCCATTCTTTGAAACAATCTGGTTTTATTTCTAGTGATGTGGACTTATTGTTACTCTCAAAAGACAATTTATAATGCAGTGCGTGAATTTTAACTGATTTTTTTAATTAATAACGTCCAGTCAACTTGTTTAATATTTCAACATGTGAAGGGGATCAACTGCATATTTCAAGTAGCCATTGTCCAAAGCTTTTCTATATGCAATCTACTGCCAAGGTAACATTTTTATGAACGTAGACTAATATTGTGTCTAGTGCCAAATATTTTTGATAAACTTTTGGGCAGACTTTTCAGGTTTTCTTGACCTAAATAAAGTATTCTAAGGAAACTGGCACATATTTATTATAAACATTTCATTCAGCCACATTCGTCTTGTCTATAGATTCCTTTTAAAAATATCTGTCTAAAATAGAGTTTCTTCATTGTAATCGATGCGAATAAAAAAATCTTCATGCCGTTTAGTTCTCATGTTATTAGTAACCATGTTTCTGTATAAATACATTCATTCACATATCATTAAAAATTCAAAAGTAAAATATATAATTTTTTTAACATTTTTTTTTATATTAGCTCCGCACAGGAGGCCCTGATGAAAATAATTTCCCTCAGGGCATATGTCATCTTTGGGAATGCTGTGTGGAGGGTCTTTTTAAGGAAAGAAAGGAGAGGAAGTTCTGGGAAGGAAAAAAGGTATGAGGGGTGGGTAGGAATTCTGAGGTTCAGTGTGTCCAGATCAAAAGACGTAGACAAACCTCACCCCATAAACCCGGGCACCCCTGCTAAGTCACCAAACGTAGCGAACTGCTTGTATTTATTTGATCATATGTAATGAACTGAATACGGAATATTTAATTTAATTTATTATCAGCAATACGCAAAACTTCCGTCAATAATAAAAAGCTGCAAAATGCAGTATTCTTTTCAAAACAGATTAAAGCGGGCGACAATCGCAAAATTCACATCAAAAGATACTGTGTTATAATGTATCTTTTCACTGACACGCTACGTTATAAAAGATTTCTTCCTACGGCAGGAGAGGGGGTCAGTTGAATTCGGAAGCGGCCGAATGAATATCATTTCTTTGTACTGATATATCAACTTGACTGCTGACAGCGGCTAAAGCACGGCGCTCCGTGTATTCAAAATGACCCCCTCTCCTGTTTACGGCGGAGGGGGGGTCGCATAACTTTTTTGATATCAGGCCGCTAGCGGTTACGGCGAATAGCGAAGACTCGAACCGCACTTATAACACATCATCTTTTTACGTCTAGCGTGTCTGTATGGGATTGAATGGCGAGCGCTATTGTGTTATAAAGTATCTTTTGATGTGAGCTTCGCGTATGTACCGTGCATTAATTTGAAATATATTCAATATCATATTTTTGGTTAGACGGATAAAGTGTGTACCTTACAAGCCAATGAAAGCGTACGTAAACGTAATTCTTATGTTTTTTGTAAATCCTTTTTATATACTTCAATTTGTTATTACAAAAATAAAGCTTACAAGATCAAAAACTATTGGCCATGAAAAATAAATTGCCTTTACAAAAAGTATTTTTGGAAATGGTATTTATACAATTAAATTATTTTTTATCGTAATCAATATAAAAATTATGGTTCATTGCAAAAATAAAAAAAATCTATGTCTTTAATTCCATTCAGATATAAATCAACAATTTTTTAAGGCAAATACATATTTTTATATATGTTATAAATTTCAAAAGTATTAAATTCTCAATTGGACGAGAATAATATTTTTATAAGCTTGTCAGATTTGTGTACAATGAATGTTTTCATTTCACCTTGAGTTATATTCATATTCTGCATGTGTGTGTGTATTATAATATATGTATTGTGTTTTATGTGGTGTGAAAACACAATCTTTACCAGGAAATATTAAATGTATGTGAATTTTATCAATAAAAGTGTAAACTCAATCTCAATAATAAATATACTAAACTTACCAAAGAGTTTTGTTTAATTCAGTACCTCTTGCACCCACTCTGGATGCAGAATAGTGTAATGATTTATTTATTTTTATTTTTAACTAGGTAAAACCTATGTTTTACCTAGTTAAAAATGCCTGCGACAGGCCGAACTTTCCTATGAATAGTGCGCCAAAGCCTGATTGTTAAATTAGCCTATGTTCGGCCGATGATTCACCAGCTCAGTTTTAGTAAAGAACAAGACTCCATCTGTCAGGTTATCTGTGAGCACTGTGTCGTGTTTTGGAGAAACATTGTGTGTGTAAGGTTCTACCTACATTTAAAGAAAATGCTATATTTTTCTCTTAAAAAGTAAATTACATATATTTAAGTATAATGGAATACTGGTGGCCGAAGTGACCCATCGGCTAGGTCCGTGGAATTCTGCTGATGATGATGTGGATCGTCTCCTTACGTCCCTGAGTCAAGTGGTCGCCTCCAAAATTAGCATTACAACCGTAAAAGTGGGTGGTGATGTTTGATGGCTTTCCGCTTCAATACACGCATCCGTCCATGGCCCAAGTTACCGACAATTACGGCATATCTGGCTCAGCCCAGAATTAGTAACAATATTCCTCTCCCGTTTTTATAAACTCCGACTTGTGGCTTTGTCGCCATTTTGTAAAACACATATATATTTATCCGCGACGGTACCCATCAGGGTGTATATTCTAGTGAATATTATTATTATACAATCGCATTATTGTGAACTATTTAAAATTATAAGGACGTGACCGTCACTAAGAACTCAAGTCCCCATGTTGAATCGTTAGCCAGAGTGCCACCGGATGTCGCCCCCTCTCTCGTCCATCCGCCTCTCTCTATGTTGCCCTTTAAACAATTAATATTCTAAATAGTACTTAATTTCTGTTAATGAAATATTATTTCATAACAATTTTAATTTATCGAAATTCAATTGAAAGTCTGCAACAGAAAAAGTTGCAGGGCAGATCTGAGTATGTGACTGGATCTTTTTCTGTTTCAGAGTTTTGCTAATGTTGTCTTCATTAGTTCAAATATCTTATATTTAGTCATTTATTATAAACATAGGAAATCCTTCGCACAGCTGTGTCCTAGATAAGGAAGTTGATTAATAATAATAAGACATCTCCAAGATTAAAATATTTTATTTAACATTATAATATACATTTGAATTTAAAACACAGCAATACCAAAACATGACTACAAAGCTTAATTATATCAAAAAGAAAAATGCAAAGTACAATAAATGTCTGTTTTAAAGTGCTAGAAATGAAAAAGACACAAAATTAAAAGTGCTTTTTTTAAAACAATAACGGCATTAAGATATTTTCCCTGCGCTCTGTCCTTATGAAATAATATATATTGTTAAACTTTAATTGTAACCTAGAAAGGGCTAATATGTGCAAGTTAAAATTAGCCTTTTATGAAAAAAAGGCATATTCCAAAAAAACATTGAAATGTGTAACATTATCACTCACACACAGGACAGAAAGAAGAGTTATTTAACTGTACAAAAGCCACACATCGAACTAGGTTAGGTCAGTTAAAGTTGAAAACTGAATCTGCTATATATAGGTATAAATTATAAGTTGAAATGCACAATCATGGATCAGAGAGAGATTAAGGTTTATTTTAGTAATATTTACATGAACTAATTTCTATTTGGAAGAAACGATAAAGACTTGAAGTTGAGAAGAATAAAAATTATAGGAAATACAGCATTCACTTTGTTTAGTGACACAATGTGAATTTGTAGGTACTTCCCAACCTTCCTCCGCCCCTCAGTCCTATAATATAGGCCAATTGGGGATACCATAGTCCAGAGCTGGTCTTAACTATCTAGACGGCTTTTCTTAGTCCCACTGGCAATGGACTCTTTTGTGTTATTCACATAAAAAAAATATTGACATTTTATTTGTGTTGTAACATATTGATGATGCTTAGGCATTAAAAAACCGGTTGGCCACATATACATTAATAACGGCCATTGTTCCCAACTTTTCGATCGATCAATCTGAGTCTCTGATCAGTTGAGTGATTGGTTTAGTAACGCTCGATTCACCTGTTGGTCGGAGAGTTGCGTTGGGAAGAGTGAGAAAAAATTTGAGGAGTGTTGAGCAAAAATTTCAGCTCAACAGTTGATCAGTAGGATTGGGAACAACGGCCGTAAATGTGTACATAAAGTGAATTATAATTTATTTCATAGATAACATCAAATCGACAGTGATTGCTTTCAACAAAAATATGAAATGATGTGGTCTTCTGATACAGCCTTTTTAGAAATTGGATAAGAATTTTTCCATAATAATAATTAATATTAATGCATGTGCGTACTCTACAATAAAATTCAATAAAGTCGGATAAAAAAATATAATATTATCCAACAGAAAAACCAAACATTTATAATGTTTCTTAAGCTTATTTTAAGTACAAAAATAGATTGGACTCGGTGATATAATAGTAAGTAGATAAGAGATATTATATTATACTTTTATGATTCCGTGCAACAGTAAAGATAGACAATGCAATATCAATTAAAAGATCTGTATAAGTATTGCAGACATTTTTGTCCCTCTTTTCAAATGTAATATTGTCATTAAATGGCCAATCAGCGAGTCTCAAGGCTCTAGAATTCTTTTAATAGAAAATTTATTATTCATTGGCTCCTTACAAAATCGGAGCATGGCAATGAGTTTGGGAGTCCTCTTCGAAAGCCAAAATAATACAGGAAACAAACAAAAACACAAAATAATGTTTTTGTACTACATATTCTGGTAGTTCCGGGGGCCCCCGTGTGTTCCCCTAGGGTAAAGATGGAACTGCATATTCTAAATCCGTTTCAGCTTTCTATCAAATTGTGATCAGCTGACAAGTATAACTAAATAACAGTTGTGCTATTCTGCTGATCAAAAGTTGTTCAAAAGCTGAAACGGGCCTATAATCGGCGTTTCTTTCAAATGTAAAAAAACAAAATTGTGCCGCTTAGCCATTTGATATCATTGTTACTTTTGAATTTGTGTAAAACACTCAAACACAGTACTTCTGGGCAAAAGGCGGTTAGTTCATTTTTTGTATTTTGAAACTGAATGATTTATTTGTAAATCTATACGGGTAGTTAGGAAAACGCAAAAGATTCTATTTTGATGGCCCCTCTGGTCGAGTCGTAAGGCTCTTGAATGGTGATTGGCTCTTGGCGAAATGTGTTATTTTACACTAATTTAATTCACATAAAATAATATGAGTGGCAGTTTATTTTCAGTATTGCCCTGAGTGAAAAACCACCATTCAGAATTGAAACAAGCTTTAGCGATGGCTTTAGCCGTGTTTGATGATCAGATCTGAATAGCCAGGTCATTCCCCACCTCTATCCATTCTCTCTCTATACCCTTCAACCTCACGACCCCAGTTTGAAATGTAATAGTCTCATTGGCTCCGGTTGGCTGGGATCAGATGGGACTCTTGTGCGGTGTTTACATTTAAAAAAATATACATACTGGAATTTTAGATAAAAAGTTAGAAAATTTCTTCACTAGTTTCCAAACTGTACCTTTTACAGACATAATTAAAAGGATTGCAGTTTGAGGATTTTTGTCACCAGAAACCGTGTACATTTTCCTAACCACCCATATAGAATTTACATACATTTACATTTGTAGTATTACTCGAGTTAGCGGATTAAAAAGTGATTTTCGGAGCCATTTTTGAGTGCTGAAACTTACAGAGTAAACTTTGCTATATACGAAATCTCAGCAATAAATTTGTCATAAAGATAGCAGCATAGCTTCTTTTTCTTATTTTGTAATGTTGAATTAGTTTTTATTACAAAATGATGCATTAAATTAATTATATTAAATTTGTCCAGTATTAAAAATGGTTGGCATTTGGACATGTGAACTTTCCCACATAATATCCAGTTTGCCTTTCGTCATTAAAAAGATTTAAAGTTATTGATAAATTAACAACATTTTAATATAATATACATATCAAGAAAATCCTTATTATAGAAGACACCAATACACTCATTTGCATAATAACACAATAGTATATTTAAAGTTTTTTCCAGTTTAAATTATTAGTGCTACATAATAAAATTATGAATACAGTAGACCTCCGATTATTCGGGATGATGAAAAGTGATGCATTGTGTATGTCTGGCAACCTGAATCGTTGTACAGCCCATTATTACTGAATGCAAAAATTTTACACAAAATGAAGACATCATTTTACACAATTTGAGAAAATAAATTGGCAAAACACATCAGACATCAAAGCAATGATACTTGATATTATAATTATTTTTTAAATCCTGATTAATTTGTCCAAACTATCCCGGATAAACCAGAGTCTATCATATTCACCGTGTATCCCATATTTGTAGGTTTGTTAAATGTGGTCCAATTTTGGACTGATATCAATCGCAGAAAAATAAAAGCGGTCCAAATTTGGACCTAAATCGCTCCAGTGGATATACATAATTTTTAATCAATGTGAACCTTTGCGTTAATTTAACAAATTGTACTTTGCGTTTAATGCACATTTTAAAATCATTGGTTTTTAATGTTTACATAATTATTATCTGTCTGATTAGAGAAAAAACTTAAGATTTTGGTAAAAATACTTACAGAACTCGACATAAAAATGTGCATCAACTGCCATCTAGTGGCGTGCATGAATAAACAAGAAAAACTGAAAGATTTTTCTGCCTCTTGTAAATTTTTTTCTAATAGACATACAAGTTTTTACTAAGACAATGATATTTAAATCTCACAGCAGAGTAAAAATAGAATAAGCAATTTTCTTTTTTATTCATATAAATAAGCAATCAGCAAAATGGCACATAAAATAATATGGACTTGCTGATTGTTAAAACGCTTTGTAGTAGTAGTAGCCAGAAACAACAATTCTATGAAAAGACTGTACCCTTAATAGTAATACATATGTAACAATTATTATGCTAACATTATATATTTAATAAACGCTAAGATATCTTAAATTATTAAATAACATTCAAAATGATTAGTAAATTTGTGACAAGCACCCTTTTGATACATAAAATAGAAAAATGCTATAATTTCGAATGTGTCTGTTTGTGAAAATTTTAACTAATGAAAAAGTTAGAGACGTTTGCACATTTTCAAATATATATCTTATGATGATTATGGGTATATACATAATACAATAACTTCTGTGATTGATATTTAAATTAGCCTTTTAGGTTCTGAAAATGAAACCGGTTTGGCGAAAATGAGACAATCTGCTAATCGAGCCATTATAAAAATGCCAAATGACTGCAACAATTTGATTTAAATTGGGTATCTACACATCATTTTTCAGGGCCAATTTATTTTCTATTTTAAATTGAGAATCTCTCTATTAACGAATTTTTAAACTTTTTTTTCATCACTTTTAAATACTTTTCAAAGGAGGTGATGGAGTTGCGTGTTGTTGAGTTGTCCAGTCACCCTCTATTATGTATAATCTATATAAATGGTTACTTCTCTTCTTTCTATAATGAAAAAATATCTTATACGCAATTTGATACTTAAGCCAAATATCCGATTTACAAAATGAAAAAAACTTGTAGATATCATGTAACCTCTTGAATGTCGGATGACAGTTAGAGGTTAAGGCTATATTTCATAGAAAATGAGTATCAGAGCATTCCGAGGAGCTAGAGTGCTCTAATAAAAAGCAAAGTCTGGAATGATATTGGTGCAAGCGATTTTGACCTTGTCCTTGTACGGTTTCTGCATACATATGGGTTAAAATCGCATGTTATTTTTTTAACCTCTCGCTGACACCCGCCTGCCGGCGGGCTTACGACAGATGACTTGTTAAAGGCAAAAAGAGAGCTGAAGAAACCCTGTTTTAACAAACCGGTAGTAAAATATAAAAGAAAAAATTTGTGACACTTCATCTTATTTTTGTCAGGGATTTAAACAGGAATTTTATGCCAAATTTTTATCAAACACGGAGATAAACTAATAAAATTGAATACAAATCATTATCCTATGTAATTTTCCTCTTCTGTTTATTAAAATCAAATGACACTTATTACAAAATTTTTTCAAAATATACTATTATAACCTCCAAACCATCTCAAATCTGTCTCTAACCCAATTGTTTCCCACCAATAATCGACTATGTGTAAAGGAAAATTTGATCAAAAAGCGCCATCACTGCTCAAAAGAAGCACAATAAAGGTAGGTGATAAGACAAACAAATAATAGAAAATACAAAATGCACTGAGTAGTAAATACATAAAAATTATTCTTACAAAGATATACAAAAAACAGTTTGATAAATACAAAGAGAAATACTTTCACAAAACTATTGAAATTCGGTGAAAAGAAACTTTGGAATTTGTTTTAGTCTTTGGGCTGTATTGTAAGGCGATTCGTTCACAAGCGACTCAAGCTTCATGCGCGTAGCACTCGTGCCGCTCGTGAGTACCCGCCATACTATTTTGCTGATCTTCGTACACAATGCTATGTGCATCGTATGGTAAATAAGGGTGCTACGCGCATGAAACTTGAGTCGCTGGTGAACGAATCGCCTAAGGTGTGTTTATTACAATGACGGGGAATAGTTTATTTCAAAAGTAAATATTGTCACTGATGTTGAAATATTTTACTCAAATTATAACAAATTTTAAACTTAAATACAACTATAAAGCCTTGGACAAACGCGAAGTTCACATCAAAATATACTTTATAACACAATATCTTTTCTACCGACACACTACGTTATAAAAGATTTTTGAGTGGCCGAGGGAATATCATTTCTTTGTATGTTAACTTGACGGGTGACAGCGGCTTGAGCGCGGCGCTCCGTGTATTTAAAATGACCCCCTCTCCTGTTTAGGGCGGAGGGGGACTCGCATAACTTTTCAAATATCGTATCGCTAGCGGTTATGAAGAATAACGCCGAATAGCGAAGACCCGAACCGCGCTTATAACACATCATCTTTTACGTGTGGTGGGTCTGAATGGGATTGTACGGCGAGCGCTATTGTGTTATAAAGTATTTTTAAGTGAACTTTGCGTTTGTCGCCCGCTTAATACATAATTGGATAATTTATATGCCTACATAATAGTGACATTTTAGATATGTTTAGCTCCCAAAGAAGTGGCTTCTTCCATTGACTGACTAGTACATTGTGCATTTTAATAAAGTATAAGCTCACACTTCAATTAATTTAGATATGTTCGATGGCCTCCGTGGTCGAGGGGTAGGGCTCTCGACTAACAATCGAGGGTTCAAATCCCAGCATGCGTAAGTTAATTTTATTTGATTAATTTGTGTTATCTGATTTATTAATTTAAATTTTGTTATCACATTTGTTAATTTAAAATAATTTATTTACGGTACATTCCAGAGTGGTAGATACTCTCAGTATCGCCCCAGTGTAAAACCACTATTCAGAATTGAAACATTGCTTGAAATAGCTTTAACCGTGTTTAGTGACTAGTTCTGAATAGCCAGGTACTCTCCGCCTTCTCCTCCCCACTACCTTCAGCCTCATAACATACCCCTATAGGGGATGCCATAGTCTCTCTTGCTCTAACAAATATTTAGTTGACAATATTAGCCCAATAAGATACTGCAATTATTACTAATTTAACATCAGATGTCATTTTGACCATCAAAGAAAACACACGAAAAAATCAATGTTACTTACTTTTTTATACAATAATTAGATTTTTTAAATTTTTTTTATTGTAATAATATTTTTCCAATAATTATTCATTCGTTTTATGTGTGCTTGTTCCCATATTTAAAATGTCTATATGATAAATTGTTTAATAACTTCTGCAAACCTATACCTACAGAGATGTGAAAATAGATGCCTACTACAAATTTTAATAATATTTCATATTAAAGTTTTTTTTAACCTTTCTGCAACAACAAGGTATGTACTTAAATGTTGCTTCGTATATATATACGGATAAAAATATGTAGGTATTAATAATTTAACCTATGTCCAGAATCGAATAATGGCTGAAATACAAACATACACATCAAATAATTATGGTAAGTACTAATGCAATGATTAACCAATGATTATTCTGGCCAGTATTCTTAAGTACGGCCAGAATAAAAAGTCTCCAAGGAGTATGGCCGTAATATTACAGCAGTGTGCCTAACGCATGCTCGACGTAATTTATTCATGAAATGTACTGCCATTGGTTTCCAAGTATGTTTCAAACATTTGGAGCAAGTTGACTCATTTACCGACTTTGCTCACTCACAGGACACAGTGTTGTTTGAAAAAACTCATTCTCAAAGAAGTTTAAGCTTTTTAAATAAAAAATAAATAAAAATTTACGCATTTACCGTTGAACGTAAGTATTTATGTAATTTAAGGTGATGCACCACGTCGTTTACATTCGAAATCGGGCCTCGAACAATAACACTCCTTATGTAGATGGCATCGCCTTAACTGTTTGAAAATTTGTATGGAAATTTTATTGTGGAACATTATTAAAAATTATGTAGGGATGGATAATCCATGCCTTCAACGCCACAATACTTTTAACGCGTTGAATGACTTCTGGTCAAATATTCACATAAAAACAAAGGATTTTTATTTTGCTATTGTATTCTGTTTACCAGATAATGTATCTTATTATTCATATATATTACATGATAATATCTTTACAAGTTTTCCCAGAATAGCTAACTTTAGAAAAAAAATATATATACTCCCATTCATAAAAATATAATATATTTACATATATGAATATGAATTGATTTTATTGTTTTTACACAAACCTGAATATACACCCTACAGGAAAACCAACAATTCAAAGGTGTTTTCGAAGAATTAATGACATTGATACTTCTTTAAAAAGTTGACAGCTGGGAAAGCGGGAAAAGGCATGACTCTCGAATGTCATAGATAATTACTTTAAAAGATATTCAGAGCAGCTAGATTAATCAAATCAACTATTACGTCAAGAAAGATATTGGCGCAAGCGATTCTGACCTTGTTGATTGGTACATAATTGGAAGAAAATGCATTCATGTGTATTTAGGGATACATATTATCCTTATCTACTAGCGCGACTTGCCCCTGGGTAAAATTTATCAGGTAGGGTAAATAATTGTAAAATTTTTGATAGCTTGCAACATTGACTCTCGCCATTCTAGTGATGTATCACCTTTCTACAGAGGTTTTTACCCACATGCTATTCGTGGCAATTCGTCCAGAACTTTGAGAACAAAAGATTTTTTTATTGTTAATGTGTATGTGAATCATTATTATTTGTAAATTTAAAATGTCAAATTTTGATAAATTCTCACAATAACAGAAAAAGAAATAAGAAAAAAGCTCCAATTTTTTTTTCTTCTGAAAGCAGGTAATTTTTGAAGAATTTTTAGATCTTTTTATTTCCTTTTTTAAATTTTTTAAATAATGCTCTAATAACATATTTAGTTTTTAATTACTGGTACATTAAGACTTAATTAATATACGAAAAAATATAACACTTCCATAGCCCTAATATTGATTCATCAACTCCGGGTAATTCCCACCCGTTAAACCGACCAACCGTGTCACATAATGAGGCACGAGTCCCGCTCAGTTAATAGAAAGAGTTAAAAGCAGCGGAAATGAAAATCTTATGTGTAAATATCCACATGGTAATGTTTCAAAGCAAATGCTGAAAAATAATGGTGTAGTTGATTGATCTTAAGTTTTGATTGCACTATTTTTGAGAGAATATGGGAAATGCATTCATATTTATAAATACTACTCGAAATATTCCCCACATTAGGACAAAATATTCCATTTGCTATAAGAAGCATGAAATTAGAACAATAAACAATAATCATACTAATAACACAATACCAGTGTTGTGTTATGGTAGTATGGAAAAAGATTGATATGATAATAATAATAATAACGACAACCTGCAGTCCACCTCAGAACAGGAATACCTAGTGAGGAGGACTGAGGATAAAATATTACACTTTGTATTCTTAATTTATTTAATATTGTATTTTGATTTTAATTTATATTGTCATTAAATAAAAAAATAAAAAAAATTATAATATGAATTGTGTTCTTGGGATTAATCTAGTTGGGAATTTGATAGCATTCAATCAAAGCAAAGTCGTCATCCATGTTAAACGAGATATCAATCAATTGACATTTGTAATTTTACACCAAAACGCCCCGACAATCAATATTCCACAATTAATCTAAACTTGGGAAGTTTATTAATTTATTAAGGTGCAGTAAAAAGTTTAAAATATATAATGTGTCATCTGACCCTATAGATTTGTAAATGGACAAAGTTCGGTGAAATCATTAAACATAGATTAGTAGAGGGATACAATAAAATTTGGGACTTACACCTTTATCACAGTGTTCCACACAAGTAGCTCACGTTAAGAATCCTCGTTGATAAGACTGGCGTGACTCATCGAGACGGATGCGCCCGAAATGTGATACTTCAAATACTTGTTTTTCAGCCACTGGCCGAAGAGATACGCAAACATGCCACTAGCCAGCAAGAGAACAGCGCAGACGATATAAGCGGCGATGTTTAGCATGCTTATATGGACGATATCGGCATGGGCGCATTTGGAAAAGTAGCCCATCTCGTCGTCACTGTTTATGGTTGAAGAGAACGGGCCGTGGAGGGCCACCGCCGGGCCGCAGTCAGATTCCAGGAAGCCGACAGTTCGGGCCGTTCGGTTGAAGATGATCTGGAAACCTTCGAGGGCTGCCACACCGAGGATGGTGCCCGTCTCTGATGGCTCGATGGAGAACTTGTAGCAGTATTCGGGGCCCGGTTTCTCGTATACCTCGCGGATATACGACTGGAATTAAGTAAAAGTTATACTATATTCTTTGATAATCAACAAAAAAATAATATCAATATTGCACATATGCCTAGAATCAATAATTGTAAATATTGACATAGGAAGAAGTTTCATACAGGAATATCAAAACCACGAGAATTATTTATCGTTTCCAGAAATCGAGGCCGTACGTACGTCATCCATGATCGTCCTCTTCCTTCTCACACGTCTTGTATAAAAAAGTAAAAGACAGAAGATAGTAGAACAATGACATTGCGTATAATCTCTTTCCGGAACTACTTGCAGGGATGACTTCAAATATTCAAAAGAGTATTTGACATACTATGTGTATTTGGAAACTAATCTAATTTATTCAGGATACATCCACCTACCTCTCACAAAAACCACAAAGATGTCAGCATTATAAAATTTAAAGTGTAAAATAGAACATACCGCTCCGGGGAGATCGATCCTGAAGTACTGATCCGGAGCACTGGCAACTTCGATATTGAGAGTCGGCATCCCATCCCAACTCTGCGGCTCCTTCCAGCATATCGCTTTCTGCTTCCACCAGAACTCCTCGGGAAGCGTCCACTCTTCAATCTCGTACTCATTGGAAATACGAACGGTCCCATTCCGTGAAAATATCTTCCGGATAGACGCTTGCCTTTCACGACTGAGCATGAAAGCCTTTTTAGTAGCCGGAATCAAAGCCTCCACAAACGCTTTGAATACAATCCCAGGTAGTCGAATATTCGTGGTGCCGCTGTCCACAATGGACTTGTCCGTGTTGATGTTGCGACAGTCTATTGGCACGGGAATGCCCTCGATGAGAAGTGAGGTTATTATCACCTCGTAGAACCATTCTCTGACTACGCGGGCGGTGAGCAATCTTTCATATGGATTTTTCATATTATCTAAACGGGATTAATAAAAACAAACATTAAAAATCCGTCTTTAGCAAAATATTGTATAATTGCTATATATTTCGAGGGTAACCAGCCATTGAAATGGAAGTAATTTTGTGACCAACTTAACATTCAATGTAACGTAACAAAATTATTACTGCTCGATCAGTATCGCTTTTAAAAAATCCATTCTAAATTTATTGATGACGAATTAAAAATGCATTAAATTCAGCAAATATAATTCCCCATTACACAAACATTTCAATTGCAAAAGTAAACAATGGCCCTGTTAAGTAATTGAAAAACACAGTATTATAGGACGTTTTTTTCATATACATTTAGAAAGGTAGTAGACAAAATATTCTCTATTAAAAAAATCAACTCAAATTCTGTTGTATTAAAATGTGAAAGTAGACTTTTTCCTCATTCTTTTATCAGTTTCAAATTCTTCCACGAGAGTTATTTAAGTCGCAACTTTACGTCAAGAAGCTGGTTGCGCAATTATCGTGTTTGCTGAGATTGTTGTTATAAGATATTGAAATCTTTACATTAATGAAATATAAATTGTTTTGCTAGAATGGCCAATCTTTATTAGTAAATGTTTCATATTTGCATGGCTTGCAATTATGCAAGCATGTTATAAAGCAATGCAATTAGATAATGACATGAATAACAAAATACTAGTTTAAACCCATGAAAAGGAATAGAAATAATTTTAAACACTAAAAGTCAAGAGTTATATATTTAAAAACAATTATTTTTTATATAAAATTGCACGAGAAAAAGAGAGAAGATACCATGCAGATCCCAAGATACAATGTCTGATGTGACACATCATAATTATGATAAATGATTTGAAAATGCATATGTAATTTATTATATCTAGAGAATATCCTATCAGGAAGTAGATTACTTTTTCCATAGAAAAACTTGACAAAAATTTAGACTGAGTACAATTAGAAACAAAAACATTTTTTTTTTTTGAAATAGGCAATTCACCCTAAGAAGAGTGCTTTGTGAGAAACATTCTAAGGTACTTACCACAAATAGAAAAAAAAACATTTCTATTTAATTAAATTAAACAAATAACTTTGTATTAAACCACTATTATATAATCACAATTACCTACATGTTTCGAAACCGATGGTTTCTTCGTCAGGGTAGTAATGACAAAATAACAAAAGAAACAAGTATAGACTAAAAAGAACAGACTAAAAAGAACAATGGATCAAAATATTATAGAGAGAGGTGTTTAATTAATTAAAAAATATAGTTACTTTTTTCTTTTTCTAGTTACTTTCTATGATTAGAAACAAAAAAAATTCTAGTCAATTTCCACGAATAGAAACACATTACAATCTTTACATTTGACGACCGGCGTAGTCCAGGGGAAAGGCTTTGGACTCCCATTTTGAAGGTCGCGGGTTCGAACCCGGCATGCGCAAATAAATTTTATTTGATTAATTTGTGTTATTTCACAATTAATTAATTAAAAATAATGTGTAGTATATTTGCTCCAGAGTGGAAGATACTCTCAGTATCGCCCTGGTGTAAGACCACCATTCAAAATTGAAATGTTGCTTAATAATGGCTTTAGCCGTGTTTAGTGACTAGATCTGAAAAGCCAGGTACTTCCCACACCTTCCTCCCCCCACTTACCTTCAGAGTCACAACACACCCAAATTGGGGATGCCATAGTCTCACTGGCTCCAGTTGGGACCCTTATTCACATTAAAAAAAAGTTCTAGTAGGTACTCACTCAAGACTTCAAAGGAACCATAGTGCTGGTTCACCCCAGGGTGCTTGGACCCGCACAGGGTGAGGGAGAAAGCTATAGTTTTATCCTTGTTTTTCATCTGCAGGGAATCTATCCAGGGCTTGACGCTGGACGAAGGCCGAGCTATGGCCGGATATGCAAGCCCTAAAATACCCTGGAACCAAAAAAATTAATTATTTTATCATTTTGGATCTTGCGTTGTCCCGAGCATACAAAATTTTTGTTTTATGATAACAATAAAGCGATAAAAATGGAAAACTGATACACAGAGAATTATTCTCAACTTTTCATTATTCATGGATTTTGAAAACCTAAAAAAGCCCTTATAATTCAAGTATTATGTATCACAAATCTTCATTAGTTGATGTTGTGTTGAAGATAAAACATTCTTGGTTTATATAATAATAGCTTATTATTCTCTTTAATTTTATTAAAGAACCAACCTGCCAGTTGGAGCCATTCATATAGAAGCCCTGCGAAGCCGTTATGAAGGCAATATCACACTTGACATGAGGCACGGAGTTGAGAGTTGGAAAGTAGACTATGTCGGAGGCCAAATCTCCTGACCACCTTCCTTGCGTATACAGCAGCAGGACCTGTTCATCCAAATCCTCATTTGACGAGGAGTTTGCCCTCACGAAATATCTGTCTATATTCGGGTGAGGAGAGCCAGCTATCGCAAAGTTGGTGCTTCCTGTGTCAACGAGTACATTGAACTGAAACAAAAATCATCCTAGAGAAAATACTCACTAAAATGCTATTTTAAATAATGATTGACGGCAATTGTCTATTCTTTGAAAAGTATTATTATTTATTCATTTTGGCCCTATATTGTTAGGTTAATTCGATTATATTAATAGAAGACTCACTTTTTGTGGAGGTGTCCCGATGGTAACTTCGATGATATAGCCTTCCCCTGGCCTGCCACCCAAATTGAAAAAGTCACAGTTAACATAAAGATTAAAGTAGAGGAAATAAAATAATAATCCGAGGTTCAGCTTCATTTTTACATGCACTTTTTGGCATTTCTAAGCTTGCAAAGTTGCAAAACAAATAGCTTCATTAGCGATTTGTGGCGATTTGTAAATGTCACCTGCAGTTTGTTTTTATTAACACATAGTTACAAACACGTCCAGAATATTTAAGTGTGCCATGCTAAATTAGTCCTTCGTGCACTTATCCATAGAGTTACTTTCACAATGTTTCTTATTCATATATATTGCGAGTAACAAAAATAATAACAAACCTAATTTGATAATAATATTATTATTATGACTACATACTTATTATGTTTAAATTTGTACACAATAATACACAAATAAAATTGGAGGATGATAAGCAAATATGTTATTGGTTTATTTATGGCAAATATATTATTAAAATGATTGTTTTCGGGAAAGCATGATCTTGTTGTAGTTGAGGTTGAGGGTCGATTAAAAAATTATTGGGTACTTCAGGCATTGTGCTTTTTTAAACTTACTTTCATCTTATTGTGATATTTTTGGGTTATTATGTCGTGGTGCGCCTCCCCCTTTTTTACGTCCTAATTTTTTTTTACTATGTGTCAGACTGTAATTTATAATAATTTAAAAAATAATAACATAGATTAGGGCAGTGGTCACCAACATACAGCCCGCGGGCCGGGTTTGGCCCGCCCGAGATTTTTATCCCGCCCTCCGAAAATTCCCGAAATCTCTGTATATAATTTTTTTTTAGGATATTTTAATTTTATTGATTATTTTTATTTGCGTAGTTTCGGGCGGCAATTACTGGCGTACAAATTAACTTCGATGATAATCTAGCTAATAAAGTGTTATTTTTATTATGCTGTATTATAAATTGTATATCTACAGACATTTTAATTTATTTTGTGTTTAGACATCCGATTAGCATGATTTTACCATGAAAATTTTTGTTTGAGAAATTTTATATTATATTACTCCGGGTAGTGAGATTACAATACAGTATGTAGTAGGTATATGTAAAAAATGTCGGTCCCCACCATCAAAGAAGTGTTCAAGCTGCGACTGTAAATTAGCTTTTCCTACATTACAATAAATATTTTTCTATTGTAATATAAGCATAAAAATAAATATTCAAATTGGATTCTAATCGGAAAACGAAATTATTTTTCATCCGGTCCCCCAGGTTTTCAAAAAAATCAATCCGGCCCTTTTCTCAAAAAAGTTGGCGAGAAAATGTGAAGTCACAAGTGCTTACCTAGGTAGATATAGTACACGCCAAACTTTAATGCCGGGCTAAAGTTGGTACCATCCATTCTCGCGCTGTTACTGACTTTACAACGAACGTAAGCGAAAGATGCATAAAAACATACGTGCGACGGTTTATTTATGTGTGCAACAGAGAAAGCTGTGGGCGGGGAGGCATGTCACTTTTCTGACTTCCACTTTTGTATTTAAGTTTGGCGTTTATGTACCTCATATTATTATCATCTTAATATTATCGCAATGGCAGTGGCGGCTAGTGGCAATTAAATAAGCTACAGTCCTAAGTTTGAAAAATACGACTTTTTTAATGTTATTGCTGTAGCTGAAAAGGATTATTATTTATTTTCAAAATTCCAATTTTTATACGAAGATTTTCAGGGGATATCCCACCTAACTGAAAAATCTTTATACCGATGTACAAAAAGATTAATTTTGGAGTTTTTTAAAGTTGTATTTTTCAAACTAGAACTCACTTTACCCTAGATTACAAACCTTCGTCGAATCGATGACGCAGGATTAAAAAAACCGCTATAACTTTAGCCTGCGCTATCGTAATTCTTTCATACTCTGGCTAATCTCAGTCGGCCAGGTAGGCCCGTTGCCTCTGCGACAGACGGTAGTGCGGATGGTGTGGGGACTCCACGAGCGCCAATTCAGCAACCATGGCTCGTCGCATCGATGAAGGTTAGTGATAATGTGACTTTTTCTTCTGTCACAAATGTATTAGTTTAGATTTTTTTTGTCTAGATTTTCACCAATTTTTTAAATTTTATTAGTTAATTCAAGTCTTTGTTATTGATATTTAATAACTCAGGTGTACGCCATTCGTCATACGTCATTCCTATGTCTACCTACGTTAAATTGGCGTGAAAACAAGCTTATGTGCCCAAGCGGTTAAATTGCCTTTTTTTATTTAGTTATATAACTAATTCAAATACCAACTTTAAAAATGTTACAATAATTGTTGATTTTGCATGAAAACTATGATCTCATTGATAAGGCTGTTGATTAATAAATTTGATATTTTTGTTTATCATATAAGAAATAATATAAATAAACACTGTTAAAAATAAATAAAAATAAATATGTACATATTTTGTTTTAATAAAACCTTTAAACCACCTTTATTAAGTACCGTAGTCGAAACGACGAAGGTTTGTGATAAGTGTCGAAAAATAAGGTTTGTGATCTAAGGTTAAAGTCATGACGTCATGAGCCACCGCCGCATTATGGAATGGTTCTCCTGGTGATCCTTTCTCCCCTCATCTGCTCTACATGTCTTTCTTAACCTTGCTCATTACTCTTAAGGAAGTGAAAATAGGAAAAAAAATAAGCATTAATTTTTTATTAGTTTTGCTAAAGTAGGTACCAAATATCTGAGTAAAAGAAAGTACGTATAATAAAAATAGCCCATAAAAAATCAGTTCTATTGCATTTAACATTAATGATGTTGTCAATTAACAATCTCAATTAAAACTTGAAGATGGAAGTTCTTGGAACACGAGGACAAGGAGATTTTTCAGTTTGAGATTTTATATTCATTGCCTTCATAAATGGATGGACACCTTCGGAACCGAATTCCCTAAAAATAAATGTACATTAATGTATTAAACCTGCTACAAAATCACATTGGTTAGAAGAGAAAAGACCTGTGTTATTTTCAAGAAATCCTATAATATGTATAAGATACTCACTGTTTCATAAGATGGACGATTCGTTCATTAAATTCCTTTTCTTTTATCAATTTGCTTTTAAAATCTGCCATGAGTTTCGATTTTTCTCTTTCCTAAAATATTAAAATATCATAATTAGTTCAAATATAAACATTGTGGGTTTGAACCTGATTACTGCTCAAATGAATAAAATTGAGTAGATCAATAAACGAGTATCGGTGCACATGCACTATTGTTACATTTATAAGGAGCTGTAACGAATTCATCGAACTCAAGAAGCCAATGTCCACCAATATGCTGATCTATAGAATTCACTGGGTGACGCCGGCGTCTGCCTATTACCTGGATGGAGGAAATTTCCAAGACCGCTGACGAAGCAATCGAGTTCAATAAAGGGCGATGAAGTTTGGACTACATTCTCACTTAATAGATAATACATACTAGAAATATCTTCCATGTAGATTTTAATGGAAACTGAAGTCAACACAGACTTACGTACCTTTTGGTTCTAGCCCATTTAGCATGCATTCTGTCTCTCTTATACTGTCTGATATTGTACAAATATCGACATTCCATTTGATAGAAATGAAAATTTCAAAACCACGGAGTGACAGAGCAATTTCAATCTTTTTTCTCGGATTGCTAAAAAAAAAATCATAACTACAAATCTGAATATGGAGACTTACAAACTCATTATAGTAGCCAACGAATTCACCTATCTTTTGCCTATTATCACATATTCATAGGATTTATAAAAAAATATTATTAAATCGACGGTTTAAAGAATCTAAGAATATTAATTTTGTTATATTTTGAATGTACAATATATTATATAGTCGCTTTAATAACTCAGGTACGGGACATACGTCATTCCTATGTCTACCTACGTTAAATTATCGTGAAAACAAGCTTATGTGTCCAAGCGGTTAATAAAAAAAGCCATATTTTGGCAACAAAGCAATCCATGGTTTTGGAAATAGTGCCATATTGTGGCAAAAAGCGCTCCAGTGGTTATAGGAGATGAAACAAATTTCTGTATTTATCAAATAAGTAAATTTAAACAAAGAATGGTTAGTCTTTTGGATCACAAAACACACCCACATCGCATTTATTGTGTTCTTCTTTATTGTATGGATCTCACCTTGGCAATCTTGGAGAGTTCCATTTGCTCCTCCAGGTACTGTTTGTACGCCGCCTTCGCCTTGGCATCTCTTTCCTTGTCTTGCTTCCACTGCTCGGCCATTTGCTTCTCCTTCCGTTGCCTGGTCTCCATCTCCTCGGCTGCACTCCTGGCAGCGGCCTCTGCTGCCTTTCTCTTCTCCTCCATCTGCGTATCACGCCCCACCATTGCATCCTGAAAATGTGAAAGAATGAGTATAATACTTTAGTCGGGCCATATCAAATGTCGGAATAATAGAAGAGTGCATGAATATGAATGAAGCAAGGAGTGTGTGCCAAGACAAAGTTGTATGGCGGTCTATTTTCCCTGTCTGGCAGAGAAACGGTGTGATGGTTAGTTAGTTAATGAGTGCAAATATTTAAAAATTGTTTCAGAAGAGTGGCATGGTCAACATTCATATTCATCTTAACATCTGGATGCCCTTAATCATGTAGTCAACTATTATAGGATACAGTCTAGATCTGAAAATCCATCACTCTTGTCGAATAGAGAGTGGAAGATAATTTCAGTATCATTCTGGTGATAGGCCACTAATCAGAATCTAAACGTTGCTTGAATAACTTTAGCTATGTAAAGTGAGCAGCTTTGAACATTCAGGTACTTCCTCTTTTCCCCTCTGCAATCCTTTCAGCCTCACAACATACCACAATCGGGGATGCCATAGTCCCACTGGCTCTATACGCTTGGGAGCAGTTGGGACTCTTTGAGGTAAAATTTCCATATTCTGCTTACTTCTAGATACGTCAGAATTATTGAAATATCTTCGTTTCAACTTAATTAATACAAGAAACAACTATTTACGTTGGGGGAGATTGAAAAAGGTGCATTAAGGTAACATTTTAAGTACATATGTAGTTAAAATTATTACACCTATGCGATATTTCTCGTGTTTCGATGCCTTGTTTAATCTTGTTAGTTTGATGCGACGTTTGCAATTCTGCTTCAATCTAAATACATATGAGTAAATTATTTTAATAGCCCAAACCAAGAACTTTTATGCATGATTTTCCATCTGCCCTGATGTAAATACACAGTTGTTTCTTGTACATACTAATAAGCGTTATTTCAATAAGGCATAAATATCATTTAGAAGTAAATGAACTATGGAAATTTTACCCTCTTGTGTAGTTTTAAGATGACTGAGTCGTACTCGCTGTAAAATTTAATAAATATATTTGAGAGCTCATTCAAAACAATAACAAAAAATGTGTGAAAAACAACTACAAACTAGTATTTAGTCAGAAGTAAAAAAAAAACATGTGAATAACGGTATTTACGCGTATTTTACCATGTATTAATTTAAATACCTTTAGAAGTGCTTTGCTTTTTCTTGCTAGCAAAATCCTTTGCTTCTCACTTTCCTCGCATTGCTTCTGAGCTACCTCGGCCACCATCCGGTCTTCTGCCTTTTCCCTGGCCTCTCGCTCTGCCTTGATGGCGGACGCATGCTGACCGTAAATCTCTAACTCTCTCCTTTGGTTCGCCTATCAATAAACATTATCTTTTATGAAATGTTAACTGTTATTTATATTGCAAGAAATTGGATAAAATAGAAATGACAAGAAAATACACATGAATAACCCACATACCTACCTACAGGGCTGGGATACTTAAGGGTAGGCTCTGTGCAAGTGCATTTGGAGCAGACCGCTATAGGCGCTGACTTGTCAAGTTGTTGGAGTCAAGGCGCTGATAATACTTAACACCTAATACAGCGCCCTTGAAGTACTTACTGCCAGGCGCCGTTTAGCTCACGGCCGGCCCCACATACATTAAAAATTATTATTAATAAATTATTGTTCTAGTGTTTTATTTCTATGTAACGAAGCACAAAATAACAAACTACAGGTTATACAGAATAGGGGAATGAGGATCATTTTAAAGTGCAACATTTTTACTAGAGTCAAAATTATGTTACAAAATTTAAATATGATGACAACCAAACAACATATAATATATAATACCTTAACAATGTTGTACAAACTCAAAAATAATATGCTGCCAAGTTATCTGAATAGTAATATTATGTATCACGAAAATGTTCATAATTATCCTACGAGAAGATGCAGAGATTTTAGGCTTCCCAAAACTAAGCTTTCGTGCACCCAAAATAGCGTGTTTTATAAAGGACAAACACTGTATAATAACCTACCGAATGCCGTTAAGGAAGCCTCAAACCTTAGCACTTTTCGTAGGACATGTGCTATATATGTTAAAAACAATCATTGATTAGATTACAAAAAAAATAATAATTAAATTAATAATCTTAAATTAATCTCTTAAATTGTATTTTTTAATTTGTATTTTTTAATTTGCATTTTTTAATTTGTATTTTTTAATTTGTATTTTTTAAACTGTATTAATTAAATTGTATTATTGTATTTTCTTACTAGATGTATGAAAAAAATGTGCATACATCTAAATAAACATAACAAAAACAAAAAAAACAAAACATACTCACTTACGTACAGGACCTACATACATGCGAATAACTTACACATAACTAACTTACACACCGACCTTCAGGACAAACATACTTACATGCAGTACCTACATACACATGAATAAAGCAATGTCAAATAGGAAAAAAATATTCACCAGAGGCCCTAGCACACTCGATCGATAACGATCGATAGGATAACTATCGGTAACTTCTCATCGTTCCCTAGCATGACTACAGATCGCCAACGAATAAGTGACAGTTTACAATGACTAAGTGTCCTTAACATATTCGACATTAACTGTTGTTTGTACTTTAGCGATCTGCAGTTGTCCTAGGGAACGATGAGAAGTTACAGATTGTTATCCTATCGATCGTTATCGAGTATGCTCGAGTATGCTAGGGCCTCTGGAAGATGATCTCATGCCAAAGCCATTAATTATGCCATTTAATTGGAGAAAAAGTTTGAAGGTGTTCGAGGAAGATGTGTCACCAATGAATTGGAAAATCATATTTATGAGGCAGGTCATAACAGTAGAAGAAAATATAAGTAGATGTGAAGAAAACAAGGAGTGTGTGCAAACATGAAGAAGAAGGTGTTCTTTTCCATTTATTAGTGTATCCGAGAGTGATAGATGTTCTCATTGACCTGGTGAAAGAACACCATACAAAACCGAAAAGTTGCTTGAAAGGTTTAGTTGCATTTTGTGACTAAATCTAAATATCCAGACATCTTCTTCCCTTCCCCACTTCCTTCAGCCTCACAACATGTCGCATGTGGGGATGCCATAGTCCTACTAGTAGAAATAATATGTGTTCATTATGTAATAAATAATTTTATCTTAAATATACCTTATCAGCGAGTTTCTTTTTTAATTCTTCTTCATGTTGCATAATACACATTTTGGTCAGACTGCTTTCTAAGGCTTGTTCCTGATCTTTTACCTTCTTGAGGTTCTCTTCCCGAGTGCTGATTTGGTGTTTCAAACTCTCATTCAGCATCATTTTAGCATCATTGATTTTCTGCGACTCTATAAAAAAAGATTAGAAAGTTTTATATCATAAAAACCAAAGTACAAAGTACAAGTACTTTTCTTTCCAGGGTTCAAATGGGGAACCCCAAACTAACAAACAATTTTATGACAATAAATTTTTTGTAGGAGCTAAATTTACATCATCGGCAACACCAAATTCAAAGTTAAGTGTGTCGATCTGTGTTGTAGAAGCAAATACCCTTGAATAATAATAATAAGCCCAACTCCAATATTATACAGGCAATATTTACTTTTACTGGATGGCAACTCTGGCCGCTAGAGGCGCTAGTGTAGCATGTTGTGTTCCTTCAAGACAATCTTGGCAAATAATTAAATTTATTTATTACGTGGAAAACTTATAACAGTTTATTCAAATTTTAGCTGTTTTAATAATTTTTAAAGTAGTAAAATCATAGGCAGGTTACCTAATATTTTTATATTAATGTAATGAAAATATTTCACATAAAATCCATGAATGAAAGAAAACCAACCCACAGAACTAGTGCCGCTAGGAGGCGCTAGTGTAGCTTACTGCTTAGAATGTATGGGAAATTTTAGAAGTTGTATGGAAAATGTCAGAGGTTATAATGAAGGTATTATAACTATTCTGTATATATTATTATATATTCTCATAGCAGTATTTGCTGAAACCTTCCAAAAGCAAATGTGGTATTTCTATTTTTGTTGTGTTTAGCAAAAAATTACTTTTTAAAATTTATTACACCAACTAGATAAATTATTAATCAGTCCTCCTAATACATACTATTATCATAAAACAAATATAAAACTTATTTCTACTTTAATTTATTTGACCGTAACCGGTTTCAGCTGGTTAGAGCTATCACCAGTCTCCAGATAACGGTTACGGTCAAATGAATTTAATTGGAAATTTTGTTTTATTATATTATAATAATGGAATTCCACCACGAACTTATCAGTTTCTAAAATAGAAATATTAATAAGTCCTACCTTTGGCAATGATTTTTTCTGCCTTTTTCGTTACACCCACCATAAAGGTATCCATTTCTTGCCTGGCCGCTAATTCCTTCCTTCGTTGAGCCTCTTTAGCTATCTGCACCTGGGCATCCAAACACTTTTTTCTTTCCATTTCACTTTGGTGTCTTTCAGATTGCTCCCTTTCTGCCTTTTCTCTCTGAAATAAGTATTAAATTCTATGCTAACAGATTTTTTTATAGTATGTATTCAACATCATAGTTCTACAGGGTTCTACAATCTCCCGTTGTACAAAAAGAGCGGAACTGTGGAACATTTTACCCCCAATGTTGGGTAATGCTATGAGACAGAAGAAAAATGAGAAGGGGATGGTGAAAGAGTAAAATAAAGACTGCGAAGAAACATGGCATTCAAGTACACTGAATTGATATTGAGATTTTCTTCATATCTGGAAAAAATGCAAATATAAGTACCTACCTAAACATTACATGGCTAATGAAAAACTGGTGTAAATGAATATATAAACATATATAAGTAGGTACCAACCCCACCACAGAGAGGCCTTCAAAATTACATAAAGAGATTGTAACTACACAACAACTCTACAATTACTCAATAACAGCTAATAATTATTACACAATTTTTTTTTTAAATTTCTCATATTTCTTAGTCTCACCTTGGCTTCAGAGTCATTCTTCATAATGTAGAACCACATATTATTAATTTCCCTCTCATGGTTGCGCTTTTCTTCCATTTCTTTCATTTGCTGCTGTTGGACATGCTGGGTTTCCAACTCTCTACGTCTCCTCAACAATGGTTGTATATCCTTACACTTGGCCCTAAGAAAAAAAAAAGTGATGCCTGTAAGTCTTACTCCCTGTCATGAAACAGCTCTATTACAAACTCCACTGTGGGTACTTATATTATTTTATGCTTTCAACGGCATAAAATCAAAATAAAATACTCACATGTCGATCTGCAATTGCCTTCTAGCCATTAGATCCTCCTTTTCCTTGGCTTTTTGCTCTTCCATGGCTTCCACTTTATCTCTTTGCATTTGAATAATGAGATCGATTTTTAGCTTCTCATGAATCTTCAACTCCCGGAATAATACATTATCTTCCTCGTCTATCATTAGTTTCAATCTAAAATAAAAAAATATAATTTGTGAATGGGTGATGACGAGATGCTTTCATTTATTTTTAAATTATCGCTGCTCAAAACAAGATAAATACTTTCTCCTCCTTAGTCTTAGAGTATCTTCAAAAGCCTCCAAACCTTGGGTCACTCTAGCGGCAATGTTTTTTGTCATAAACCTGTGAAAATAATTTTTTGATGTTTGAGTAAGTTAATGTTTATGTTAAGTTTGACTTATATGTCATTTAGTTCAAAGTTTGATAATTATTTATCATAGCTTTGTACTTGAACATTCAAAATACCTCTTTTGGGACACATCTCGTTCAATACAATTGCTTCCCATCTTTTACGCGAAAAAAAAATGTTAAGTATTCAGGGAATTTTTAAGACCGACAATGAAAATTTATATCCACACACAATACCATTATTTGACTTCTTGTTAGTCTTGTTACTAGGGATAAAATTACTTGACGACGTAGTTATTATTTCGATCAAGTTATCACCTACCAACAAGGGCGTCGCCAAGGGGGGGCAGGGAGGGGCAGCTGCCCCCCCTAGAGATTCTAAAAAATTTCTGGCCATGATGAGTGTACACAGAAAACTTATTCATGGAAACATAGAAGATTTTCATAATAAAGTGGTAGAGAAGTTTACGAAAACCCCCCGAAAATTATGTTTTAATTAACCTAATCTTTGTCGACCCTTATATTAAAATCTGGTAATTACAAAAAAATACACTGTACACTTATTCAAAATCAAACTCCCAAATTATTTTTATTGAATTTTTCTAATAAATGTAATACCTGACTTATTTACAAGTTTTATTTATTGTACAGTCAAGAGTACGTGTAGCTTTACATGTTGGACTCTGTATCGTTTATTACAATCGCCGTAGATGTAAGGCTCGTATTACAAGTGAAAAGCTTCATGTGCTCTCGACCTTACCTACAATTCATACTTTTCTCATTCTCCATATCAGCTTGCCCCCCCCCCCCCCTGTGCTATCGGCTGGCGACGCCCTTGCCTACCAACCATTTCTTCTGAAAATAATAATTCAGTACTTACTCTGAAAGACTATAAAAATATTACCATTTGTTATTTCGGCTATTGGCATTATACCTCTCTCATTAAAAATTTAGGTATACATATTAGATTTGTCAAAGAATTTCATAAAAAAATGCAAAAAGCAGTCATTTTAAATACATGTAGGATTACGAAAGATTTTTAAATATTTATATTGAGGGATCAGTAGGATGTATCGGTCAAATTAGGAAATCCACCGAGCCGAACCCTCTGATATGAAAATATCTGGAGTCGGTGAATTATTTTCCCATTTAATAGTTTGGTAGATTAACATGTTGTTCTTGTATTGTTTTGTATCAATTATACTTATATAATACACTTGCATAGCGTGGATTTACTAGATGATCATTTATATGGAAAAGTGTGTGAAAAGTCTGGTGCGTAAAAATAATTCTCTTTGAACATCACTATTGTCTATTGTCGGATTTTTGCAGAGCTGCCAACTAAGTAGTTTTATTTTCATATGAAGTTAGTAACAGAACGGTAAATGCGGAATGCGTTGTGTTCCGTCCCGTCCCCGTGAGCAATTAATTTTGTAAATTGTTTGGGAGGACGCGTAAATCGACTTTTTCCATGAACATTTATTTATGAAAGTCAATATAAGTTTCGTGAGTGATAAAACGTTATTTCATCATTTCGGCCCAGCGACTAAATACCGCGAATTGTGCAAAAATGTGGATTGACTGATCAATTTCAGGTATGTGTCAAACCGGTATTATTTTTTTTAGATTGTAGAAATTTAGATTAGTTTCTCTATTTATGGATTATGTATGTTGATAATAGATGTTAATAATCGAATTTGTGTTTTGGTGATATTAGGAAGAGTCGGGAGATCGATAAAACGGCCTGATGGATCCGATTCCTAGGCCAATCGAGTTAGATCATGGAAACTGAGTCTGTAAGATCGGAGCTCAGCGCTCGCTCCAGACGATCCCGTGGACATAGAGACAGGCAGCATTCGCACAGGAGTAGCAGGTTACAATATTAATTACATTTACTTCACTTTAATCCTGAATATATTATAATTCATATTATTTATGTGCAACATGGCTCTCGATGTCATTAACCTTTACGGCCGTCAGATTCAGGTGTAATCAAAAGTACCTACTGTAAACATACGAATGCTTCTAAATTTGTTATGTTTATTGACTTTATCTTTTTTTCCTCGGGAATGATATTTTAAAATGTTTTGATGAAAAATACTAATTTTAATTTTCATGATACTTATTTGATGATTAGAAAATAAATTTGTTGAAATTGTACATAATAATAATACTTATTTATGTTGAATTTTACATTGAAATAATATGAAATTAAAATTTCAGGAGTAGCAAATCCCGTAACAAGGAATTTGACGATTCAATGGCGCCGTTCCAAACCAGCGTAAACATAAACCCGGAGAGCGGGCGCGATGGTCAGGAGGTTATTGAGGTGCAGATCCTCCCGCAGGACGAAAACTGGGGAGAAAATACCACTGCTATCACCGGCAACACATCGGACAACTCCCAATCCATGGAAGATGTGAGCATGTGGCCACCGGACGAAGGCGAAGGAATCACGTATCTCTGTCGACGTCATCTGGCAACAGCGATAACGCTGGTGTTATGCTTAATAGCATTCATTAGTCCGATCGCGATGGTGTTGCTGCCCAAACTAGGCGTGTTAGGATCGTCGGATATATCAATCTTAACCTTGCAAGAACGGACAGTGTTAGCGGCGTGTGGGGCAGAATGTCGCGGGGCGTTGGCCGGATTGGCGTGTCGACTTGCAGCATTGGGTGCGGGAGGTTGGGCGTTGATCTTCCGAGCCCCATCTGCCAGGTTGCCCCGTGCTCCGCTGGCTCGCGTGGCATTGCTCCTGTTGCTGGCGCTGTGTTGCTTCACGCACTGGCTGTTCTACCTGGCGGCGGCGGAGGGGGAGGAGTTTGGGGGAGAGTATCGGCAACACGTGGCTGCCGCGGGAGCGCTGGCGGACACGCTGCTGTGTGTGCTGGTGGCCGCAGCACTGGTGGGGGAGGTGCGCCCACTGCAGCAGGCGTACACTGTCAAAATTATCAGGTAAAATTTACTTCTATCCAAACACATATGTAAATCAGTTCTGTTGATTTTGGTTTACTGCCAAAAGTCACCCCATGTGGTATATCATTGTTGCATATTTAATATGAACAATATGATTTTGACGAAAATGAGTTAAATATCAGTTTTTTTCTTTTTTTTTTCTCCATCTTCTACAATATGAGGCAAGTAAAAATATCAAATATTTAAGGCGAAAGAAAATAAATCGTGTGAGGACAATCAAAATAGTACATAATAAAAAGATAAAAAAGTCATATTTTCTGCATACCACTACACAACTCAATTGCCTTGGTATGTAGATACATAATATTAACATCATTTCGTGTTGCCCAGCTGTGAAATTTTAATAAATTTAAATTAAAAATTTTGACATTATTATGGTATTTAAATTATAACGAAAACTGTGAATAGAATATGAACCATGTGAGAAAAACTGCGCATAGAATATGAAGTATGTGAGAAAAACGCGTTAAACAATTTTCTGGCATAAAATAATTAATGTTTGCCATAAATATATTCATATAATGAACGAAATATATTTTTCCTACTTTGTCCATAAATAGAATTGTTATTTTCCTTTTCGTTATTTTTAACAGTTTTTATTGATTTTCTCAGAATGTACTCAGTATCACATGGTTCATATTCTATATGCAACGACGATATATAGCTAGGTTTAGCATCTTAGCAAGGGTGCCAGGAGTATATGGAGAAGTCGGTTGAGGGAGGCCCTTTAACTTCTTCAGCTGGACTTTCTGAATTCATCAGCTTTCACCGTAGTGGAAGGGACGGATAGAGAGGCCATGGTTCCACTGAATCCAGGCGGTTGGGACTTTTGTGTGATTCTCTACATATTATAATTAATTTTAATTGATGAAGAAATTCCTTCTCAGAGAAATGAGTAAAAAAAAAAACAAAACATTTATTTTCCTAGGTCCCCTGACGGAGCCAGCCGATCCTTCACGTTGGGCCGCCTGAGTGTGCAGAGCGCGGCTGCGGCGCTGCTGACGCGCTACTACGCTGAGTTCCCTGTCTACAACCCGTACCTGGAGAAGATCCCGCTGTCCAAGTCGCAGCGCAAGGCCGCGCAGTCCAGCTTCAAGTTCTATGACGTGGATGGGGCCAACGGCACCTCAGTACAGTCCAGCCAGTCTAGGTAATATGTTGCTAATTGACATTTCGGACAATTGATGCCCATATTTTAAATGGTTCCTTGACAAAACAGAATATTATATATTATAACATAACAAACAAACAACAAATCTAACCAAACCTCACTTGTTCTATTTTTGTCACTGTTCTGTATGATCTAGTTACCGTATTATGCACACTTTATATTTCAAGTTACATAGCTCGTGATGGAACTGGTATGTGGAAATCGCAAAGGCAGAAAAAGCTATTAAAATTTCATGCCAGAACTGGTTGTTCATTTTTACCACAGAATAAAGAATAACACAAGAAGTGCCTTGTGGGCGTGTTTTGTGATCCAATTATAGGCCTAATTTCGGCCTGTATTTCCATACAAAACTGTGTTAAAATGATTATGAAATGGAAATGGAATGGTGATATTCAATTTCAGGCAAGTGTAAGAGAGACAGAATGCGTGCTAAATGGTGTAGAACCAAAAGGTACTAAGTCAATGGCACATTTGTTTCCTTTCAAATTTGTACGAAACGCACTTCTAGTGTTGTATTCTTTATTATATTGTTTTTACTGCTACTAATTTATTTCTGCTTTACAATTAAGCTGATTGTCTTCTAAAGACTGCTGTTCGTGTTAAGGTCTTTGTCACATAAAAATTAATGTAGTTTCCAAAGCAGAACATTTTCTGTGGATGGTTGTCATCTCGACCACTATGGTTCGGGAGCTTTGTCTTTTAGTGCTTAACATGATGGTTTGCAATTTTGCTAATCCACTCTGTACATTGATTGAACCTAATATATGACTTCATTAATTATGATTTAATGTATGAAGAATGAAAATCTGAAAACAATAACAACTAGTGTAGAAACGTGTTTGTTTAATGTTTTAATTTAGAAAATGTCTATTTTCAGGGCTGTGTTAACAGCATCAGCGCGTCGTCGTGATTCAGCCCACAATGAGCGCTTCTACGAGGAGCACGAGTACGAGAGGAGAGTGCGCAAGCGGAGGGCACGCTTACTGTCCGCAGCCGAGGAAGCCTTCGCCCACGTCAAGCGGGTGAGGAACTGCGGTAACGGAAACGGGGGCGCTCGGCCAATGGAAGCCCACGAGGCTGCCCAGGCGGTCTTCCCCTCTCTGGCCAGAGCCCTGCAGAAATACCTGAGGGTCACGCGCCAACAGCCGAGACATTCAGTCGATTCCATTCTCGGACATCTGGCGTGCTGTCTCGCCCGGGATCTTTCTCCCCGCGCATTCTTGGAACCTTTCTTAGGAAGCACCGTGGCGCTCCCGCACAATCGAGGGCCGCAATCCTGGGCCTTGGAAACGTCGGCCCCTCCGACCTCACCCCTCCGCGACGGACACATCTTCCAACTACGTCAGGGAGATGTTTGTCTCTTATGCAGCGTTAGGTTATTACCGCCGCTCACAATATCCGAAGAGATACCCGACCCTGCGACGGAAAGGTTTGTTTTGCGGTTAAACTCGGAGACCTCCGTCTGACCCTCGCCCCCCGCCCCTCCTCACAGACTTGTCTGACTGTAGGCCCACATGTTAGTGAGAACACTCATTAATATGGATTTGCAACATTTGATTATGCAGCCTCTATTCTATCGATTCATTGTATTTTTATAACAATTGTATTAAGGATTAATGATAATACATAATCGCAATTACGATATGGCAATATCTTATGCATAATGCAGTCAACTACTTGTCTTGTGGGTGGGCTGAATTGATATTAGGCAAACAGTTTCTATATATTATCTTTACGTACTTAGGAGAAATAATGTTCACGGAAGCTTTAAGACTAGCAGCGTCGTTTTTACGACATGGAGCCAGAAATATTTGTGCATTTCAACTATGTATTATAAATGTAAGGAACCGGAGGAGTTTGTAATCTCATATCAAAAAGATAGAATTAAATATAAATCTTCTACTCGACTGAATGGTAGAATTTATAAAATATTCCTGTTTTACCTAGTGGCTATTTAAATAATAATAATAATAATATGTATAAAAAGATCACTCGCGAGCATAATGTGGCTTAAATTACCCCAATTAGAAAGGTACCATAATTTTAATGCAATATGCCACTGAAACGTTTGCACAATTGAGGTTTTATTTATACAATTAACAATAACAACATACTTTAAATAATTTTACGAGTGAGATTTTTGTATATTATACTTCTCAGAAACTACAAGACTATGTGTAATACTCAATAATTTTCAATGCATTTTACATGTGTGATGTTTTTTTTATACTTTCTACAAAATTATTTATTTTTACTCATTCCATCCATCTTTTATATAATTTTTTAGTCGAAAATTTTACAAAACATAGTTTTATATCCCTAGTTTTTCTTAAGTACTTAATTTTGTTTTATACTTTTTTTATTGAATAATATGTGAATTTATGTACAAATATATTTTTTTTTATAAAATATTATTTTTATGTGTAAACCAATGTACAAAATTGAGAGTATCTAAATAGTTAATTAAAAAAAAAAAATTTTTGTATATTTGGAATACATTTTTTAAAATACATGTTTTTTTAAACACTTTAGAAATTTTACAAAACTTAATTATGAACTAACAAAAATAATGTGCCACTCTTGCAATATGACAAAAAAAACTTATTAAACGTCACTGATATTAAATATCAGTGAAGTGATTTAATTAGTTTTTTTTTAAATTACATAATTTTTTTTTATGACAAACGCACAATAACTTAATTCGATTTTGATATAATGCTTTTGCAAGAAGTAGGAAGGTATAATGTAATTACATACATATTTAAAAATGTGCAGAATTTTGCTAATATTATCTATAGAAATAATTATAATAAAATTGTGTGATTTTTGACGTATGTTTAAAGCATATCATTGTGAATGTGTTAGCAATAAGAATATTAATGTTTGTGGACTGTTTTTATAGTTTTCTACTTACATTAAGTACCGACTACGAAACAACTAACTGATGGAGAATATGGTATCTAATATTTATGTACATATTTTTTCAACATAAATGCCAAATGTAAAAAAATCTCATGTCCAATGAGAACCACTGAAAATGTATGTGAACAAAACTCCAGAGTTTTTTTTTTAATCCTGCCGTAAGTGTGGCATTGGCGAATATGTATTTTTTTTTTACAAAGATTGATATATATTTACAACTCAGTGGCGTTGCAACAAGCTCTCGAACTCCAATCTCTAAATGGGACTCTAATCTCTTTTTATAATCATCAATTATATTGTAAAATGTTGGTCTCGTACTTCTAGTAAATAATATACTCAACAGTGCATCTCATAGATATTAGAAACAGAGGGAGATATAGCAAGTCATGCCAGAGGCCCTAGCACGCTTGCTCTATATCGATCGGTAGGATAACTATCAGTAACTTCTCATCGTTCCCTAGGACAACTGCACATCGCTAACGTACAAACAACAGTTGATGTCGAATATGTTAAGGACACTTAGTCATTGTGAACTGTCACTTATTCGTTGGCGATCTGTAGTCATGCTAGGGAACGATGAGAAGTTACCGATAGTTATCCTACCGATCGATATAGAGCAAGCGTGCTAGGGCCTCAGATCTCTCTCTTATTAGCTTGCTGAATGTCAACTAAAGCAACGGTGCCAATGAAAGTTATGCGTTTGGTATGTAGGTAGAAATAAAGGCGGGACGATGCGGTGCATATCAGGCATATCCAAATACTAAGTTTTGAGATAATGAGGAAAGCAATTTTCAAATTATTTACACTTCACTGTTTCGTAATTTCTTACTAGTAGTAAGTAACCCAGAAAACATAATTTTTTTGTTTATTTTGCTAAAAGTTTTTGGCCATTATAATTGATTTGGTGGTGTTTATGAGTAATCTGAGTATTGTACCAGGTAGAGGGTACACCTTTACATATAACTAACTGCATACTCAACTCAAATTTCGATTCTTCGGAGATGTTTGACTAATGTTTAATCAACTGGAAGATTAAAATGTACGATTTCCATTATTAGGGGTGAACAATGCTGACGACACGTGTATGTGGCTCCTTACTAGTAATGTTCATCTCCCTTGTTTCTATTATCTATGCGAGGTGCGTCTACTAAGTAAAGGAACAAGTAAAAAAGATATACATTCTGTACCTTAGAGGATAAACCACGGGAGTTCACTTTGGACTTTTGTTCAGGAAAGCCATTTTTGTGTTTGTGAACTAAATGTATGAAAGTCTATAACTTTTTTACTTACTGCAATAATTAAGATCTGTGAATGGTATATTTTATAATTTCATTCGTTTTTGGCCATAGTTAAGACAAATACAGTGAAACCCTCTTAAGGTGAAGACATGCGGAAAAATGCAAAATCGTATAAAATCTTGTGTATTAGTTTTGAAAATTTGATCGCTTAGAAATAATATAGATGCTTCAATTAAATACTGTGAGTAGAACACATCTTGGCCTTTGAAGTGATCGAGTATTTTTTTGATAAGCTTTTTAATAAGCTTAGAAAAAAATTATGCGTCTGACCTATAAAAAATGGTTAAAAGTGAAAAATCTCCTACTTACAAAGCCTTTTTCTGGTGTTGTTTTATTGAATAATGTAGCTAATTAAGTTTCTTATAGAGTGATCGGAAAACATTTTAATATTTGTATCTGAACTTCACAAAATAAAATAAAACATGCATTTTGACGACGTTTCTTTTCAGTGAATAAAAATAGGCGGTACCCAACGAATTTGTAAGTGCGAATTTCATCCTTATGCCATGTACAGAAGGATTTTGGCCCGTCGCTCATTCTACGCCCAGGGCCCGGGGCAAACGGACATGCCTTAGTCTACGCGGCGCTTCAATCTTTAAAAATATACTTGCGGAATAACAAAACACTGTTGTTTGCTAGAGATTAGGGTTTTTATTGGTAAACGCCCAAAAATCGTTCGCTCCTCCCGATTCCGAATGAGTCAAGGACTAGTGGATCATCTTAAGAAGTTTTCCAAGGGACCGGAAAAAAAGACTTAAGTGGGATAAATTGGGCCATTTGGTCTTCAAGGGACCGAAAAAACCAAACTTCTTAAGCAGGAAAACTTCTTAAGAGAGAACTTCTTAAGAGGGTTTCACTGACATCAATTTACGAATATATTTTGATTTATCCTCGAACGTAAATTTGACACCAGTGGTTTTGTAGTTAGTTAAATCAGTTAATATACTGTTTATGGATTTCATTGTTTCATACAATAATGTACATAATGAAATACAGACATTTTTTCTGCATATTCAACTCAAAACTGCCCAAAAGTGGACTTCTGTGGTTTATACTCTAAGGTACAGCATTATCATTTGCAGAATATATATTTTATTTATAATTGAATTCCTGATTGCCCTTAGTACCAAAAAGATTGCCCAGAAGATCACTGTGCCTCTGGTTATTAAACTTTAATAATCTGCATTTATATGTATGTTTGCCAACGTGCTTTCAATTTTTATAAAGCGCAATCAAAACTTCAATGTTGCCATAAAATATGTCTCAATATTACAATAATTTTATTACTGTTGACTAACAGAGCTGTGTTGCCAGGTTATTTGCTTGCCCTTTTATATTCCCCACCCAACTTGGTTTTTGTCACACATGCCTCTTAGGGTTAGAATTCTTATATTTGTTGCCAGCGAAAGTACTTTATTTTAGTTTTTAAAATAACCCATCTGAATTAGAATTAAACCAACCGTAACTAATAAATTTATCCATAAAACTGTGTACTGAACAATTATTTGTATGTGTTCATCTTTGTACGAATAAATGATTACCTGAATCATTTGACCTATCGATAAGGTTTTTATTACATGCACACATAGTTGGTATAATATTATACAAAATAATAAAAAAAAGTATTCCAAAGTTAATATTCTAATAATGAATGTGTAAAGTTAATATTACGTAGCTTTTTATATTGCATATTTACAAATAAAACGTACAGAATTGATGAAAAATGTTTTCTTTATTTAATTCAATGTAATTTTATGTAAAAAAAGAGGAGATATCGGTGAGCTGTGATATCTCCGCGTGCTGCAGGTCGGAATAATAAACGCTGGAGGATTGTTGATGATAATGTATTTACATAATGCACTATTTGCAAATGTGAGAGTATTTACAAATTGCGTAAGATTATTCCGAGGACTGCAGATGTGCTTCGCGGCGGCCCGTTGCCGACCGAAGGTGTGTTGACTTTAAAACTGATTAAGAACGACTGACTGACTAGCTAGCTGCAGCCCTTTTATGGCCCGAGCCTGGCCGGTATGTGAATTGCAGGCGAAATCGTGCACACGCTGGAAGTTTCTCGAAATTGCGGCGCGGCGCTGTATATTAAGTCACAGATCCGAGCTCTTTCCAGAAGGTGGTCAAAATTATAATGCGTAGCGAGTAGCGTGCAATAATAATCAGTGCAATATAGGTACCGCTACGTAAGTAGGTGGCATATCAATCGCCACAAAACTAAACAACTGACCATGATGCCGTTTCTCAGCAGGGGTAGGCAGAGAAGATTGACTGCCACACATCCTCTTGACACGCACTCCTTTATTCATTTACATTCATACATCGTCCAAACAGTGCTAAATCGTATCCAGTGCAATCATGGCTGCTGTGCATAGGTGGCGCATGATGGGAATTTAAGGACTGCGTCATGTGAATGTGTATAGCTTATTATAAGGAGATTATTGTTTTTAACTATGATTTTTTAATCTATTTAACTAACTAATAAATTAACTTACCACCATGTTGTTACCAGAGGGGTAGTCAGAGAAGATGCGCCGCCACAGTCCATTGGTACACAATCTATATATACATTTGCTTCACTCACATTCTTAGGCTGCCTTTACACACGTAAGTTTTTTCTCGTAAGTCGCTCACGTAAGCAACTTATAGCCAAAATCCAATGTACCCATTGGCCAGGAGTAGTTTACGTGAGCGACTTACGGGTAAAAACTTACGTGTGAAAAGGCAGCCTAAGTCGGATGCATATGTAAGCGTTCTTGTGAGTAACTTGTCAAAAACTTTCATAAGCTGTAAATTTTACTTACGACTGTAAAGCTAGCCTTACATCGTCTCAAACATCCTCTTCCATTATTCTGACCTTTGACAAGATCCGAATCACTCAAGAGTATTTGATTCACTTGATCGTGCCATTAAATATTTATAGTTTATTTAAAGAAAACCAAATAGGAGAGAAATAATACGCATTGGAATGAATTATTTTATTTTAATTGTAAAAAATAATTCGTAATATTATTTATTTATACAACTATCACAATATCATACAAATTTTATTATAAAAATTAAAAAACACTCTATTGAAGACATTATTCACTGAGGTACGAGAATTTCCTTAAAAAATTTGTGCTGGGTTTATCTAAGTTTGGCTATAATCAGGGTAATTAGTAAAAAATTGAAAATTATTTGGGTAGATTTGATTGATTTGAGGAAATCTCATTTACTTAATGCGCGAGTTCATACAAGGACAATATTGTTCTATCCCAGCTCCATGAATAAATAGCCTTGACCGGGTAGGACAGGACAGTACAGTACAACAATTTGACCATAGTTCAAATGTGGAACAATGTGAAAATGGAAACACAATGAAGCGCATTACGAGCGAGTTTGCGAAAAATATTAGGTCTTTTATACCAAGATGTATTGGAATAGTTGGAGGACAAACAAAAAAATAATAAAAAGAAAACAATGTGGATTAGGAATTAGAAGAGAAACTGGCTATTGTCCTGTCTTGTCCTTGCGCATTGGTGGGTGTGAGACATTGTCCTGTGGAGGCATAAAGCAACATGGCATGTTTAACCTTAGCAAGAGCACTTACATCAACAAAAAATAATGCTAAATAATCATTTATTTACAAAGAGATTTCTTTCAATCCATTTATACATGCCTTCATGCGCTGGTAAAATATTCAATCAATTTAAAAAAAATGTAATTTCGTGAAATGTCTGATCAATTTCAGCCGAAACGAGGTAAAATTGACCTTACTTCGGGTGCACGGTCATGTCTACACTTTCAGTGGTACCCTATCACCATAGATAATAATAGAAACAGAAGGAGATATGACGTGGAAAAGTGCCGAATGTCTCTGAGCTACGACCAAACTGCATGGACAACGAAATTTATGCGTTTGGTGTGTAGGTTTGATGTTGGCCATACTTTTGTGCGCGCGGTTGTACAAATATAGGTTAATGACCCTCTACATAGCAATCCCAAAGACGACATAGGTTCTGAGGGAAATTATTTCCCTCAGAACCTTCCTCTAAATACGGTAGCTACTAGTACCTACCAGCAACCTGGCAACTGCTAACAAAAAGTTCAAAAGATTCTCAACACGTCAGCAATCACAAGAAAATCAGGGATCGTAAGAAAATCAACATCTCTTTTTATAGGCCGATTGCCCTGGCCAAATTCATTCATTTTCCAGATCATTCCTAAACTCCTTTCTCTTCCCTTCAGTATACAAGTGTTCCATTTATTTAATTAATAAATATATTGTAATCAATGTATACATAAAACTATGTTATTAATGTACATAATACAACTACACCATTACTGTTAATCTCAGGTGAGTCGTTTCTCTTAATAACACAAATCATTCACACACCTTTGATCATTATCATATTTAAGACAAAGTACTATGATGTAATGCAAAATCATGTGTTTTTGGTTTGAAAATTGAATTACTTATAATATATGTAGATACTTTAATTAAATATTGCGAGAAGAAAGTATTTTTTGACAGTCTTTTTATAAGCCCAGAAAAAAATAAAGTATCACGCCTTTAAAAAACTGCTTTAAAGTTCAAAATCTCCTACTTACGAACCCCTTTTCTATTTTAGCTTTATTGTATGATGTGGAAAATAATGTGAAGTTTAAATATTTGTGACAACTGGAGCGACAGAGCAATTAAAATATTTTTTCTTGGATTGCTAAAGGAAATTTTTCCGCCCACATTAAAAAAATCATACCTCCGAATTTGAATATGGAGACATACAAACTGATTACAGTTCTATGTAGCCAATGAATTCCTTTATCTTTTGTCTATTATCACATATTTGTAGGATTTATAAAAAAAATATAATTAAATCTTTAACCTTAAAACGTTTTAAAGAATCTAGAGAATATTTATTTTGTTATATTTTGAATGTACAATATATTATATGGTCGTTTTAATAATTTTTTTTTTTTTTTGAAAATTTGTCACATTTTGGCAACAAAGCAATCTGAGGTTTTGGAAATAGTGCCATAATGTGGCAAAAAGTGCTCGAGTGGTTAAACTTTGCAAAAACAAAATAAAACACGCTTTTTAGTTATGCTTTTTTCTTGTGAATTTAAACCTTATCGCCATCTACATAAGGAGTGTTAATGTTAGCGACCCGATTTCATAGTAGTTCATAGCCATAGGAATTCCTATAAAGAATCATTAACCCACTAAGCGCTTAAGATATCCGCGTTCCCTAAAATATCTCTCTTCTTTCTATTAACTCTGGGTACCACCTTACAAAATAATATTGTTTATAAATCATCAGGCCGATTGGGCTGTATGGTGATCCTGGAATAGGGCGAGTCGGGCCCCACGGTCCGGAGGGGCAGAGTCTGGGTCTGCGGGGGCCACAGCATGACGAGCCACAGCGCCAGGGCTGCCAGCACTATGCAGAGGAGGACCAGGGCCACGCGGGTCACTCCGCTGATGGTGATGCTCCAGGTCTTGCAGTCCATGGCGGATGCGGGCAGGGACCAGAGCCAGCGGCCCTGGAGATCAGGAGGGCGGTTGCAGCTGGAATTATAAACAATAAAACTTTTTTATAAGGAAAAATCTTTTTTTATAACTTTTGAAGGTAATGTGATATATCATTGAAGAAGAAGATAACACTTATAATCTAAATTAAAGTATGAAAATGAATAAGACACAGAAAAGATAGCGGTCGCAACTGGGACACGAACCCAGAATCTCTTGTCTTACCGGAACGTGCGCTTTTTCCAATTCAAGCCAATTCCAGTCCCAGTTGCGACCGCTATCTTTTATTTTTCTGTTCATTTTCATATTTTGATTTAGATTATTAGTGTTATCTTCTTCTTCAATGATTTATTAACTTTGTTTAAATTTGAAGAATTACCTGCATACTTGATCTTTAGGTAAAATGTTCAAAACTACCTTTGATAGTTTTAAAATTCCCCCTATTTTAGACATTATTTGAATTTTTTAAGATTGAAAGTTCAACATTAAACGCCGATTCTCGGCCCGTTTCAGCTTTTGCTCAAATTGTGATCAGCTGTCAAGCATAACTGTCATTCTTGAATTTAAGGTAAAACTTTCAAAAATGCCTTCGCTAGTTTTCAAACTGCACTTATTACAACATTTGAATTTGAAAATTCCCATTGAACGCCGTTTCAGCTTTTGCTTAAATTGTGATCAGCTCTAAATAGTATAACTGTCTTGAATTTAAGATAAAATGTTCAAAAATTCCTTCGCTAGTTTTCAAGCTGCACTTATTACAACATTTGAATTTGAAAATTCCCATTGAACGCCGTTTCAGCTTTTGCTTAAATTGTGATCAGCTCTAAATAGTATAACTGTCTTGAATTTAAGATAAAATGTTCAAAAATTCCTTCGCTAGTTTTCAAGCTGCACTTATTACAACATTTGAATTTGAAAATTCCCATTGAACGCCGTTTCAACTTTTGCTTAAATTGTGATCAGCTCTAAATAATATAAATTGTGATCAGCTCTAAATAGTATAACTGTCACACTTGAATTTAAGGTAAAATGATCAAAAATTCCTTTGCTAGTTTTCAAACTGTACGTATTATTTATTTGAAATTTGAATGATCCCCGATAATCGCTGAATCTCAGCCCGTTTCAGCTCTTGATCAAATTGTGATCAGCTGTTAAGCATAATTGTCATACTTTAATTTTAGGTGAAACTTTAGAAAATGCTGATTTTCAGACTGCACCTACATTACTATATTAGACTTATATGGTACATAATACGTATTTCGTAGAATTTAAAAGACTACACTCTTTGAAGAGTGTAGTCTTGAAACCTTATGTTAAGACCTCACCGAAGCCAAACTTCTAACTCAGAACTCCGAACTTCAACATGGCGGATGTCGAACAGCTGATCCGGCGCTTATCTTGTGAGTTGCCTACAATTATTACTTAGAAATATATACACAACCAGCCTTACTAAAAAAAAAACACTCCGCGGCCGTTAAACGGTGTTTTTGTAGCACGTTGTGTAAAGTCTGTACATTTCGTTTTTCAAATTCTTACTAAACAGAATATATGGTTTTGATCTGACAACGTCGTATTTTACCAGCCTTACTAATAAACTTTCTGAAAAATTTTTACAATGGTCAAACAACCATGTATGAAGAATCCTTACCAAAGAACTGACAAAAAATTGTTCATGGAAAGATATGTACATTGCTTACACGGCCAATGAGGGTAGTTTATCTGTTGTATATATTTTGTTCCATTTGTAATTTTCAACGAATTTCGAATTTTTTTTTTAATGTCCTATATATTTATTATTTTTTGAGATTTGGTAAAAACAAATACCATTTTGGAACCAAAATTTAATTACCTTTAAGATTTTCATATCTAAAATATACTTATAAACTGTAGTATTTTAAGCTTCAAACATCAAGTTGAAAAAAAAACTTACTTACCCCAAACACTTTCTATTAAAACATTGAAATATTTGGAAAAATTCAAAATTCAAAAAACACAGTCCTTTTATTTAATGATTTTGAAATAAAATTATCACCTCACTTTTTACTCCTTCACACAATAAAAAAATCTTGAAATTCGCTTTTCATTCCCAAAAATTTACAATAAAAAAACTCACATTTGAATACATTGCTTGCACATCTTAAGAGATTCATTTCTTTGATACGTTTACTAAAATATGTATTAGACATTTTAGTCACCAAAAAACATCACTTTCAAGAATTTATAATAAAATAAAGATCTTAAAATGCAAATTATTTCTGAATATAACCTATAGACCTATTTTCTGACAGTTCAATTTAGAACACACGATTTTTGAGTCACAATTTGACTTAAACTAACGAAAAACAACACAAATTAATAATAAATATATTGAGTACATGAAGATAAGTGCTATGCTCATAAAGATTGAAATCATTAACTAAAACATCATCTTAATCACACACACATTCGCGACCGACTTTTTTTCGTAGAGCTAGCATTCGCGGCTATTTTCTTTCAGCGGGAAAGCAATGCGCAGGCGCATCAATCACACCACCTAGCAGATTATTATGAAAACTCCAATTTAAACAAGTAAATTACAGCGTTGCCAAATCTAAAGATTCACAAAAACACCGTTTAACGGCCGCGGAGTGTTTTTTTTTTAGTAAGGCTGAACATGTTTTCACACAATTGTTATATTATTTTAATTAATGAAGATAATATTAGCGAAAGTCAATTGAAAATCCGAAACAAAAAAGATACGGATACATCTGGGACATGAATCCTATCTTTTTCTGATTTTTTCTGACTTTCGCTAATATTATCTTCATTAATTAAAATATTATATTATTAATATATTATTATTATATTATTAATCATTGATATAGTTTTACATGACAAAATTAAAAAAATAACTTATATTATTGATGTAGCTATTCCAAATTCCTGTAATATTCAAAAATCTGTTTCTGAAAAAATAAGAAAGTATACAGATTTAGGAAATGAAATTAAAAGAATTTGGCATTCTCAGACTATAAAAATATTACCTTTTGTTATTTTGGCTACTGGCATTATACCTAGCTCTCTTATTAAAAATTTAGGCATATTAGATTTGTCAAAGAATTTGTATATAAAAATGCAAAAATCAGTCATTTTAAATACATGTAGAATTACGAAAGATTTTTTAAATATTTATTTTGAGGGATCAGTAGGATTTATCGGTCAAATTAGGAATTCCACAGAGCCGAACCCTCTGATATGAAAATATCTGGAGACGGTGAATTATATTCCCATTTAATAGTTTGGTAGATTAACGTGTTGTTCTTGTATTGTTTTGTATTAATTATACTTATATAATACACTTGCATAACGTGGATTTACTAGATGATCATTTATATGGAAAAGTGTATGAAAGGGTTTAGTTTTTCCTATGGGAAAAACTAAACCCGTTCCTGTAAATCTGGTGAATAAAAAAAAAAAAGAGGTTTAACTCATTAAGTTTAAAAGTAAAAAAAAAAAAAAAAAATTGTTATATTACTCTCTCATAAAAATATTTTCATTTTAATGGTACGCGGCACACGTGCCTTGATCGCCGGCCGTTTGTAGACTGATGTGTGGACGGCTGCGGCAGGCTGGTTCGTGTGAGTTGGCCGTCGCAATCGCCTCGGAAGCGATCCTGGGCCAACTCGAACTCCAACCTTCCAACTAGAACTTCCAACGCACGAACTACCCCTCCACACAATCGTCCAAACGTTTGAAGTTTTGAGGCCTTACCATAAGACATTTTTCTAACACCCACCCATACAGAATTTATAGATAAATCATTAATTTGTAGTATGTATTGCTTGTACTGGAAATTTACAAAATGGCTTTTAGAGTCATTTTTGAGAGCCAGTGCACATTATCTTCATTTAAGTTCGTTGCTTACAAGATACACATCATTCTACGCTATTAGCAGTTTGCATAGAGCTTATCTATTTAGTAATAAACCTATTAAATTAATAATAATTAATGAAATACTGAATCACACATTTCAAAATGCTAAAAATTCATTCAAATAAATTACAAATAAGACCATCTTTAGCTTATCAAGTTTGACTAAATAAAGCCAATGATAAAGTTTACAAATTTCATTAACCTGATGTATTCCTTATCGCTTTCTTTCATTTGGAGCTGCAAGAGCCACTTTAGTTTGCAGTCACAGTTCCAAGGGTTGGATCGAATATCTAAACTGGTGAGACGAGAAAACAGCGGAAGCAATCGCTCATCTAGAGTCCGGAGTCCGGAACCCATCAGGTTTATATCCAGCACGGGGAACTCATATTCTTCATTATCCAAATCTGCGGCATTGACGCCGAACGCAAACGGACTGAAGAATCTCAAGTTCTTACAATTTTGCAACTCAATCTTGATTAAGCTCTTCAACGGGTGGAACGTGTGATTTGCTATTTCTGTCAAGTTCGGCAGGTCATTAAGGAACAACTCTTTCATTGCCGGAAGATCGGCAAAGTCTTTTGGACTAAGTGAAGATATAGATGTATCGGAAATGTCCAACGCTTCGAGTGTGAAGGGGATTTGTGGGAGTACGGTAATACGGTTTCCGGCCAAACTGAGCATCCGCAAATTGTAAGCAGACCGGAAATGTTTGAGAGGTATATTTGAAAGGTTAGTATAACCCAAATGCAAGTGTGTGATGCTAGGGTTGATAGCAAGTCCTCCAGTGGAAAACATGTCATCTTGTTTCTCCAGGAATTCTCCTAAATTGTTGTGATCCAAACCGAGCATATATAATTTGGGTAAATTCTGAAAAGCGTGTTCTGAAAGAGTTTGCAATTTGTTGGTTGACAAGTGAAGATATCTCAATTTATATATTCCGTGAAACACCTCCGCTTCAATAGAGGTTATTTCGTTTTCGCTCAAATCTAATTCTAGCAAGTTTGGGAGGTCCACAAAAGATCCTGGTGCAATTTTTTGTATCTTATTTCGGCCGAGCAACAAAACTGTCATCGTGGAGCTGATAAGAATTTCCTTGTGAGTGATCTCGGTAAGTTGATTCATGGACAAATCGAGACTGTCCGTGAACTGAGGTAGGAGCATGTCATTGCTTAACTCTGTCAAGTTTCGGAAGGAACACTCGACGTCTATAACAAAACTGTCAGTTCCCAATTTAGCTTCTTCATCGCAGCGACAAGCGTATAAGGCATCCTTATCACAGAGATCCACTTTAACGGCAACATCTTGTCCATAAACATGCTCCACACACAAAATACACACGGCGTAAACAAATAACTTTTCCAGCCACATTTTAGCTAGTTATAATTAGAGCCATTTTGAAAAGAGCCCGACTTAGACTTAAGTTTTGTCAACTAAATATGTACATATTCAGAAATAAAAAAGCGATGATTCAGGTGCTATCAGTATTAATATAATTATTTACTTATTAGATAAGATACTCAAACAGTCCTCAGTATTCGCTTCATTTAATATAATTAAGTCCATTTGATATCTATCAGTAAACAAACTACCTCGTAAACTTTCCTCACTGAGTATACTGATAAGATGTTCTTCACATGAAATCATATCAAGTGGATTATGTGTATTAAAGCAGATAAAACAATTAAACAGTTGATAAGATTTCCACCTTTATCAATAATCCATTTTGATAAAGGTTAAATTGATAAGTTAAACATTTGAAGCTATTGAAGAAATACCATACAATTTATGATTATAATTATTTCATACCCTAAAATCTTCTTGCGGCTTGGGATTGGGCATTCTTAGCAGTAGGATCTTCCAAGACCTATAAATAAATAATACACTCATTAGTATTTCTACTGCTGATCTGATGATGATTAATCTACCTACTCACAACACACATTGAAGAAATATGGCAGCTATGAAAGTTGACGCAATAGCTTTGTAGTTAGAGAAGTCACAAGTTTGAATCCTTATTGAGGTAATGATGTTGTTTTAAAAGGAACAAAAGGAGATATGGCATGGAACATGCTGACTGTCACCGAGCTATGACCAAACTGCACAGAATATCAAAGCAGCGGAGCCAATAAACGTTAAGCGTTTGGTGTTTAGGTAAAAACAAAAGCGGGCACTGCCGTGCTAATTGCAGTAGAATGAGTGAAGAATGTTGATGAGACTTGTGCACTCAGTTTCATACTAATAAATATTCATGGCCCATCTCCCCGTTTCTATTTTCTATACCAAAAACAAAATGTTGTATTATTTTTATAAAGCATTGTCTTAAGATATATATAAAATAAAAAATTCTCAAATCATTTTTTAAATTCTGTCTTCAGATTTCAAAATTCAACACTGCAAAAGCAGGGTTCAGGCCCCTAGGGGTTAAGCAAGTTTAATAAGCTTTTGGAACCTTAATATTGAGAGTATGACGTGGGCCGGTCTTCCACAGCGCCCCCTGCTGGTCCAGCAGGGCCGCCTCGATGGCCAGCAGCACCGAGGTGGGCCCCACGGCGCCCCCGGGCCCCGAGCAGGCCCCTGCCAGCCCCACCAGCAGCTTGCACGAGAAGAAGTCGTGGGCGGGCTTCACGCGCTCTGTCAGGGTGAGGAATGGCGCAGGCGGCTCTCCCTGGGAACATTAAATGGTTTAGTTTAATATTTTGCATTGACATTGTTTCTCCTTTAAGTGAGGGAACATCAAAGCATGTATAATGTCAATATTATGAAGTACATACATACAAGGTAGGTACCTATAGTCAGCCAAGAAAGTCCAGAAATTTAATTGGACAAATTTTGTGGCAACACCGATTTTGGAAAAATTTTTAGTAGATTCACATGTGAGGATAAATCCGACTCCCGTAAGTGACAGTTTGACGTTTATGAGAAAAACTGCAAAATTCCTCCTTCTGGACCAGACCCGCTGCGTCATACCTCTGAGAAAAGGAGCCTCTGGAGCAAATCGGAACAGCTCTACATCGGCAACAGAGACAACGTTCTCCCTTCATACGTGGTGAAAGGAGTGACATTTGGCACCTCCGTGGATTAGGTCGTCCAGCCTATTCACAGTACTTGTGTGTATCACCCTGTCTGGCACAAGGAAGTACCACTATTTTCGATACACTGTTTGACGTTGATGTGACAAATATTCACTTGGACCATAAGCCTTTTTTTGCGGAGGAAACCCAGAGGCCGGCAAATCGTTCCACAGCCGAGCTGTTGAACTCAAGAACGAGTTGTTAAAGCGACACATTCAAATGTGACAAATGTCAACAGTGTACTTATGTTGGGCGAGCGTTTGGCGTGTTTCCCGACTATGCACCGGCGACGAGGGGATCAATGACGTTAGTTCCTCGGAGCATCTTCCATTGAAATACTGGTAGAACAAGGATAGCATTCCCACCCGACGCCTGTGCTCTAAAGATTGCAATCCGTTTGTTAAGACGGGAGAATATATCAAACGGACCGCCCGTTTCTGCACAGAGTCGAGGGTGTTTTTCAAGTACTTTGGGGCTCCAGGTGGGGGGCACTTGCGATTTGTACAGCGTTAGCAGTTGTGTACTATTAAAGTATCTGCAGGCCCTGTACAGTACGCCCAGTTTCTGAGAGGCTAACTTAACTCTGGCTTCAATGGAGCCCCCGTATCTGAGCTGGTCACTTAAAGTTACACCGAGCATATTAATGGAGGGCCTGTTCGGAAGAATGCTACCGTTGAAGGAGAGTAGATTGTCATTTCGATCCCTTTTAGACGTAATCAGATATGATTGGGTCCTTGAAACATTAAATTCTAAGAGATTATTCTTACCCCAAGAGAAAACACTCTCGAGGTAACTGTCCATTCTTTGCTTCACAGCCCTCCGAGCCATTGGAATTTGCATCAGTTTGGTGTTACCATTTAAATGATTGCAGCTTCCTCCATTTTTGTAGACTCTCTTGACAGACTATAATAATATTACAATGTTGTATATTACACACACCACACAACCATGCTCACAAAAAGGAAATTATTGATTTTTAAATGTAATCAGAACTGCACAATAGCTCTTGCTGAATGTTCACATTACCTTGGCATCTGGAGAGCGCTGGACATGCGCCGTGAGGGTGAGCTGAACTGCAGAGGCGGAGCGGAATAGTCCAGCCTTGGAGCCGCTCTGAATCACTCCCTCCACCTATTGAGAACAAGAACAAATATTTCTCATTGAAAAAGGGTTTAGAAATATGTACAATATAAAGTTGTAACCATAAATAAACCAAAAACGTTGTAACCTGTGAAAAATAACAGGCTCCAATTGCATAGTTCCACTTTTAAAAATGGCCTACAAAAGTTAACCATATCAATCTGAAAACATTTCAAAAACAGAAATAAAATAATTTTATGCTGAAAATTTGTTATAGGTAGGCACCTACTAATATGTTATAGGTAGGCAATGTGTGAATACCTAAATGATAAACATTAAAAAAAAAAATACTATATTTATTATAGAATTTTATTTTTCATCATAATTCTATATTTATTATAGAATTATGATGAAATATAAAATAAAAATTATTAAAAGAAAGCATTTTGATGGGTGTTAATTTAAACTACAAATGACCTACTTACGTCGACCCAAAAATTTAATTCCCCATAATTATTAATTTCCCACTGTTTAGTGTTGAAATAACTTTAGGACATTAATCCATTATACCCATGTTCCTTACCAAATATTCCTTCCTTGTGATTCCCTTCCTTTCACATCAAGGCCCTTACCCAAGAAGCAAAGAAGATGATTTAAAACACTTGAAAAAAGAACACTTTTGCACTTCCTTTTTTTTTTAATAAAAACATTCAGTTGTTCTTGAAAATTCGACCAAGCTTGTACAAGCATTTCGCAAATCTCGCAAATAACAATAATATAAATATATTATAATTGTTGTGAAGACCATCGGGTCATCATCATTGGAAAGTGATCGTAAAGAAGAGCTGGGAACTGTCACCTCATCATCAAGGTAAGGGCCATTCCTATCGTTTCCTTCCTCCCTTGTCGATTTAAAAACACAATCTTATACACTCGTAATTTCGCCACATAATTTAGTTTTACAGTCCACACGGTGTCATCGGACACTTAACATTTTGATCCTTGTAGCCGGATATAAATCACATTCCCGCTAAATTACATATTGTTGTTTTTTAGCAAAAAATTTGCCAAATTGAATATCGTTTCAATTCAAATGATTGTGTTTTTAAACTCGCATCCTTTCAATTCCGTTCCTGTCGTAAAGCTATTTCAACAATAATTCATTATTACGCATAAAGATTAATAATTAATTAGGTAATCATATTGACATGATTTGTTTGCAATTCCGGTAGCATTCGATAAGTAGGCATCAGTTTGAAGTCGCGTCGGTAACGTAGAGCCCTGTTAATTATAAATAAACCAATCGTCGGTAACGTAGAGCCCTGTTAATGGTAACCATAAATAAACCAATCGTCGGTAACGTAGAGCCCTGTTAATGGTAACTGATGGTAACGTAGAGCTCTGCTTCCATAGATGCGCAGTGAAGTTTGTTTATGATTTCGTTGTCAAGGTGCTGTAAAAAGTGACAGTTTTTACGCAGTTTTGTTATTGTTTTTTTGTTTGGTTTGAATATTTTTTGGTTTTAAATATTAAAAAATGGCATCCAATTCAATTAAATATAGATTATCAGTGCTGGATATGGAGAGTATTCGTGCGTCTGCTTTGAAAGCAATTCAAACAACGAATTTGTTTGACAAAGATGCTTTTAAAATACGTTACACAGATCTCGTAACTGTACGAGAAAACTTTATTCAGGCTCATATATCTCTGGAAGCTACAAAAAAGGATGAGGCTGATGTAACGGTATTACAATCGAAATATTCGGAGATACAAAATATGTATTACGAAATACAATCATATTTTAACCAACTGTTTCCTGAAAAGTCAACAGTTGCAATCGACAATAAAACAATGAACTATAATTTGACTAATGTTTCGTTACCTAAGTTGAATTTGATAGTCTTTTCTGGAATTTCAACAGAATGGATGAATTTTATTAACACTTTTGACTCGTTAATTCATTCAAATAATTCATTAAATTCCGTTCAAAAAATGCAATATTTATTAACTAGTCTCACTGGTGAGGCATTAATATGCGTGAAACATTTGCCGATTTCGGAAGGAAATTACTTTATTGCTTATCATATTCTAAAGACGAGGTATGATAATGTACGCCTAATGGCTGATATACACATGGAGGTAATTTTGTCATCCCAGCCCGTAAAGGCTCATGACAATTTGAGGCAATTTATTTCAATGCTGAAAGAAAACATTGCCGCTTTGGAAGTTTTAAATTTTCCGGTACGTGAATGGAGTTTCATATTGTTACATATTGTTACATATTGTTCTACGCAAATTACCAAAAGAATTGCGTATTGATTTTGAGTTACAACATAAGTCGGAAAAAATTCCTTCATTCGATCTACTATTGCAATTTTTGGAGGGACAATGCTTAGCTAAGGAAATGGCGTCAGGTATTATTCCGGAACATATGACACAAAAGGAAAATGTTAATAAAGTTCCATCGAAGGCCTATAATTTTAAAAGTCGTTCGAGCAATAATAGTAATGTTAATTCGTTTGTATCGAATATTGAAATCAAGTGTCTTGCTTGCAAATCGCCACATGCTCTTCATAAATGTGACAAATTTTTAAACCTTTCTGCAAAGGATAGATACTCATTCGTAAAAGAACATAATCTATGCCTTAATTGTTTGGTCCAAGGGAGACATAATGCGAAAAATTGTCAATCTCGCTTTTCTTGCAAGCATTGTCAAGCAAGACATCATACCCTGTTGCATTTTCCAAAGAAAATGTTGGAAAATCCAGAACCTCAAGAAAATTCGTCGGAACCAATTGCTTTGACAACGGTTTACAATAAAACTAACACATCGGTGTTGTTATCTACAGCCTATGTTGAAATATTGGACAAAAATGGCGTTTTCAAAAAGGCTAGAGTTTTGCTCGATAGCGCCAGCCAGGCTAATTTCATTTCGGAGAATTGCGTCAAACGCTTAGGTTTGCCTCGTCAAAAGAAGCAGTCACTTGCAGTGCTAGGTATTGGCAACATTCCTACAATTAATTCCAACGGATTAATAAAAACACAATTTCGTCCCGTCGCCTCGAAGGAATCTGGTATTACGACAGATTTCCTTATTTTGAATAACATTTGTTCAAATATGCCGTCATCTCGTATCGTCGAGCATGAGTGGTCACACATCGCAGGACTCCAATTGGGAGACCCTACATTCTACATACCTTCAGAAATTGATATCCTATTCGGAAGTGATATCTTTGCGTCGCTATTGTGCTCAGGTAAATTAATTGGCAATCAAAATGAACCTGTAGCCATTGAAACCAAATTAGGTTGGGTTTTGATGGGAAATGTCAAACCATCAAATCATTCTATTAACTCATTTTTCACTTCAATGGAGGAATCAATAGATGAAAAACTTAAATGTTTCTGGGAAATCGAAAACGTTCCTCTTTTGAAGAAAATTCAATCGCCTGATGAACTTCGTTGTGAACAAAGAATATGTTGAATTGTACGTTGTATCATTACCATTTAAGGAAACCCCGGAGAAGTTGGGAAAATCATATGACACAGCATTGTCACGTCTCACGCATTTAGAAAGGAGACTGGATCGAAATCCTGATTTTAAATCCCAATATATTTCGTTCATGAGAGAATACTTATCGTTAGGACACATGATGGAAATACCATCTCAATCGCCAATTGTTGGTAATTACTTCATACCTCATCATGGAATAATAAAGGAGACGAGTTCTACCACTCGCTTAAGGGTTGTTTTTGATGCAAGTGCTAAAACGTCATCGGGTATGTCATTGAACGACATACTTTTGGTCGGTCCCAAATTACAAAAGGACGTCGTCGAATTGATGTGTAATTTTCGAATACACAAAATCGTATTTACCGCTGACATACGTCAAATGTATAGACAAATATTAATGGACAAGAACTCTCGCCGTTTCCAACGTATTTTGTGGCGAGAATCGCCTAGTCATCCTTTAACATTTTACATAACAGAACTTCCATCCCTCGCCAATCTAAGAATTGATCGCTATGTCACAACATGTCTACAAAGTCGTTGTATACTTGTTGGATTTTCAGATGCCTCTGAAAGAGGATATTGTAGAATTGTATATTTAGTTGTAATTAACAACAAAGAAATATCGAGCCATATTTTGTTGGCTAAGTCAAGGGTTGCACCCATCAAAGTGACATCTATCCCACGATTGGAGTTGCTTGGAGCAGTTTTATTGGCAAATTTGTTGACTTATTGTAAAGAAGTATACAAAGATAGACTTCAAATAGAAAGAATCATCGTTTTCACGGATTCGACCATTGTATTGGCATGGTTGAAGACACCTTCGTTTCTTTTGCAAACTTTTATAGCAAATCGTGTTGAAGCTATAATTGAAAATATACCGTATGAACATTGGTATCATATTTCCTCGCAAGATAATCCCGTGGATTTGGGAACACAAGGAGTTTTTCCAAATGAAATCGCTGAAGCATCATTATGGTGGTACGGACCTAACTTTCTATCATCACCTTTGGAAGAATGGTTACTAGTTAAACCTCAAACTATTCCCGCAGAACAACTACCAGAATACAAATCGAAAAACTTGATCTCATTCGTAACGAATGTGTCAACTTGTGACCAAGAGTTTCTACTGAAATTTTCTTCATTATCGAAATTATTACGTGTTATATATTGGTGTCGTCGATGTATTAATAAATTACGTTCGAAATCAATTGGCACTTTCAACGTATTTTCCCCATTCTCTTTAAAAGAAAATAATTTATCTTTGGCTTGTTGCATTAAGCTCGCTCAAACTATTTATTTTCAACAAGATATAGACAATATACATTCGCATCATGTTTGTTCGACACAACTTCAAAAACTCGCTCCATTTATCGATGAAAATGGAATTTTAAGAGTCGGTGGTCGTATTCGTTATGCACAGGTCTCGGAAAATGCTCGACATCCTATTATTTTACCGAAGCAATGTCATTTGACAACTTTAATAATAGACCATTACCATCGTATGTACTTACATCCAGGTCCTCGTGCATTGCAATCCATAATATCATTAAAATATTGGATAATTTCGGCTCGTAACGAAATTCGACATCGTCTTGTGTATGCAACTGTCACTCGTTCAATTACCTGGCACTTTAATCCTCCCTCCGCACATCATTTCAACGGATTGTCGGAGGCTGGAATTAAGTCAACCAAACCCCATTTGAAACGGGTTGTGGGAGATCAAATCCTCACCTTTGAAGAACTAACCACAGTTCTGACTCGCGTCGAAGCAATTTTAAATTCGCGACCCATTGGAGCGCTATCGCCGGATCCATCTGAAATGGACCCGTTAACTCCTGCCCATTTTTTGATTGGGGCTCCCCTCGTTTCTGTTCTTGAAGAAGATTTTGTGGATGTACCAATGAATCGTTTATCGCGTTGGCAACTATTGAAACAAATGTCTCAACATTTTTGGAATCGTTGGCGGAAGGAATATCTACACACTCTTCAACAACGAAACAAGTGGGCTACGACAAACCCTAATTTGAAAGTTGACGACCTAGTTATGATTGATGATTCGCAATCAGCCCCCATGCGATGGCCTGTCGGACGAGTCGTTGAACTATTTCCCGGCGCTGATGGAATTATCCGTGTCGTTTCGGTATGTACTCCCCAGGGTGTTTTTAAACGTCCCGTGGTAAAACTGTATCGACTACCTATCGATTAAATATCTGTTTTGCTTAGTTTATAATTTTAATTTCGTTATTAATTCTACCATTTAATTTTGTTTGTTGTCGTTTTCTTTTTTGCTTTCTTTTTCTTTCGTGTCGTTGATGCACAATTATTGAGAAAATTATCACATTTTCTCAAGGCCGGCGGAATGTTTAGTGTTGAAATAACTTTAGGACATTAATCCATTATACCCATGTTCCTTACCAAATATTCCTTCCTTGTGATTCCCTTCCTTTCACATCAAGGCCCTTACCCAAGAAGCAAAGAAGATGATTTAAAACACTTGAAAAAAGAACACTTTTGCACTTCCTTTTTTTTTTAATAAAAACATTCAGTTGTTCTTGAAAATTCGACCAAGCTTGTACAAGCATTTCGCAAATCTCGCAAATAACAATAATATAAATATATTATAATTGTCGTGAAGACCATCGGGTCATCATCATTGGAAAGTGATCGTAAAGAAGAGCTGGGAACTGTCACCTCATCATCAAGGTAAGGGCCATTCCTATCGTTTCCTTCCTCCCTTGTCGATTTAAAAACACAATCTTATACACTCGTAATTTCGCCACATAATTTAGTTTTACAGTCCACACGGTGTCATCGGACACTTAACACCCACTTTCATGAGAATACATAGAGTAGTCAATGAAATAAATGACAAAGTCTATCAATATAATATATATATATTCTATGTATACATGTATAGCTATGTATAGCAGTGTATAATAAGAACCACCGAAGAGATAAATTAATAGAAATTTGTTTTGAATGTGTCTGTGTGCCCAGAGTAAGATAAATTTTATCCTACTTCAGGTAAAATGTATCAAAATTTTTCAAATATCACAATTCTTTCTTGAAAAGTTAATCAGTATCATTGGTGTGTCTGAGGCGTTGTGTGTCGAAAGGTTTTATTTAAATTGACCGCCGGCGGGCCACCGACAGATGAAAGGTTAAATGCTGTGAGGTGAATTGTAAGGCTGAAGATGATTTTGCAATTCAAATCTGGTCACCAAACACGGCTAAAGCCATTTCAATTTCGATCCTCAATGGTAGTCTTTCAGCAGGGCGATGGTGAGAGTATCTACCAATCCACTAGTGCATAGATCATATTATTACTTGTGTGCAACAAGAGTGTACAGCGAAAAGACCTACCTTGACGGTGAGGTGGTGTCCGTGGGGCACCGAGTGGTGATCCTGGGGGGCACGGGGCTGCGGGCTGACAGCCAGTCGCACCACGGTGCTCTGAAGCGCCTGGAACAGGAAGCGGGGTAAGGGCAGGGGGGCTCGGCACAGCAGCCCTGATTGCCGCCAGATGCCTTCCACTTGCTGTGGAAATTAACATATTGAGCAATATTGGTAAAAAATATAATTCATAAATCACTTTTTTTGAAGAAGTATTGTGGTCACTCAAGTGCGGAAAATAAAAAAAGGTTATTGGTGGGATATTCAACATGTATTTTAATTACCATATTTGTTTAGTGATTGTGAATTTGTGTAGGATTAAAACATTTTAGTATGGTAACACTGGAGCCTGCCATGTTTTTTATGCTACAGTTTTTAAATTTTCGTTACTTTGTCCACATCATTTCAATGGTGCCAAAAACATTGTCCACTGTTCAAGCAAAAGTTACCAACCTCAGAAACCCGCATTTTTCGAAATGTATACTTTTAATCTTTTAACCGTGGCTGATGCACAAAAATGTGATTTGGAAAGTCGAGACCTGTGCGGCTCAGTGGCGGTCGGTGACTTTTTGTATAAGGGATGCTGAAGTATATCCCTACTAACAAATATAAATATATAAATCTATAGACTAGCCCACGAACAAGATGCAATTACTAATAAAAATAGTACCTATATCAGATTAGCTCTATAAATCCTTTATGCTTTACATAAATTATTACAGTTCCAAAATTAAATTAATTAAATAAGTATTCGAAAGATATTCAACGCATCAATCCGTTTCAGTTATTCAAGCTAAACTGCGCCAAACTGTCAAAAATGATCGCGCAAACAATCCGCTTCGGCTGTGCTATTATGTACAGTCGCTTTCTGTGCGTTGGATGCTCTTATCGAAAACGTATCCGGCTTCAAGCAAGCCTAGGCGCGCAGGACTCAATGCGCATGCACGAATATCAAACTTCTACCTTCGTGGATACGGAACGAATCGGCTGTCATGTACAAGTGAGATCGACCGGCAGTTATATTTTTAAAATAATATTTTTTTTGCAGAATGTACAGGTCAATAATAATTCTTCATCCAGGAATATATAAATTAGAAATATCAAAATCAAGGATTAACCTTTTGAAAGCCAGCATAGGAAAAATATTTTTTTTCATTACGACGTAAGAAATTTGACATTTCTTGCGAATCCAATATTTATAACATTTCTTTTGTGATATATTACAAAAATTACATGAAAATAATGTAGATAAAACGATCTTTCTGATAATACCTGAAATCTATTCTCTCCACAATGAATTTATATCAAAAACAATGAAAGAATATAGAGTTTCTAAACCAACTCCGTCCATATTTTGACGCGGCGGCCATTTTGTCGGCTATCTTTCATGCCCGCCGCATCATAGACAATTTATTAAAATTATTCTGAGAGGCTAGACGCTATGCAGTATTTCGTTACGTCAAGAACGAGAATGGCCCTGTTCTTGATACAATTTCTTTATACATAAGGGACAAAATCGCTTCAAAAAACCGATGGTACACCGGAGTATGTACGGCCAATGACAGGTTAAGGTTAATTTCTGACCTGCTTTGTTGTACAATGTTCGGGTTAAAGTTTATAAATTCCAGTTGTATCTATCAGCAACTTAATAATCAACCTTAAAAGCGTACAAATAAGAGTTTATCTCTAACATTCATTTATGGCTATCTCAAAATTGTGTGATCGGGTTCGGTGACTTTTGCCTGAAAGCATAAAATAGAATTTTGTAACGGACCTTGTGTGTGATGATGGCCTTCATATCTTGCGACTCCACCATCTTGGCAGATATCTCATTGACCTTCTGACACGTGGAGATCAGAAGCTGGGACTCTAAGCAGCAGTTTGACAGATCTGAAAAGGAATTAAATGATCAATATATTCAATTTTTATTGGAATAACTCTTGTTATAATAACTTTTGATGGTTATACTCATCAATGTAATGTATCATTGAAGAAAAGATAATACTAATAAATCTAAATGAAAACATTATAAACAGTTGTGACAGTTATCATTATATTATTTATATAGACTGATCAGTGGCTGAGTTGGCATCGCGTTTGGGTCCCACCCAGGCGTTGTGTGTTCAACTCCTCGGGTGGTTAAGTCCTCCACCATGACACAAGAAATATTTTCCGCTTACTGCGGTGGAAGTAGAAGTAGGTAATCTATAGTAATTTTCAAATTACTATAGATTAAAAATTTGATTTTTGGACCGATGTCCATTTTTATTAGTATAATAGAATAGATTATAGCTCAGCCAATTGAATGTTATCACCTTGAGAATAAATGAAGTCAGGTACGCCCTGGTCTTGAAGAGTGGAGGTGGAAACTCTCTCCAGGGACTGGGCCATCAGAGAACACATTTGCTGTAAACTGATAAAAAATACATTCAACACTATTAAAGGTGCATTTTTTCTCTTGTATACACGTACAAATAAGAGAGAAAAAAATGACCGCTCGTCGGTTTGTTTCTTATGTCTATGTTTTTATTATATTTTCCAGCTGAATAAGGGTTCTTCACAATAAAAAATCCATATGAGGCTTTCCTGTAAATAAATACGGTATTTGCCATGGAATTTTGCCACAAATTTTCTAATATAAAATAAATATATTTGCATAAATATATACATATATGTATATAAATAAATATATTTTGACGAAACAACAAGTTAGAATTATATATATTAAGATATGTACATTATTTCCTTACCAAGTGAAAAGAAATATTTTAGTACGCTAGGAGCATTTTTTGAGGTTCAAAGTAACATAAAATCGAGGCAAGTGTGGTGAGTTACTATCAAATCTGCTACTGATTTGCAGGCTCACGACAGGTGCAAACGTCAGAATTCTTGGCACACTGAGGTTACAGAAAAGGTAAAATAAGCCTCGCAGAATCCTCCCAAGCGGGCATCCGCGCCACTGAAAAGGCCCTTTTAAATAGCCTCATCATGTGTTCTGAATAAATATAAAAGGCCTAAACAAATCTTCCGGAAGGATTAACCTCTAATTGGCCGCAGTCCCTCCGGCGGGTCCGGATATTTGAAGCGATTTTGCCCCTTATGTATAAAGAAATTGTATGAAGAACAAGGTCAGAATCGCTTGGGCCATTCTCGCTTGACATAACGAAATACTGGATAGCATTTAGCCACTCCGAATAATTCATATTAATTCCCAATGACGCGCGGGGCATCAAAGATGGCGGACAAAATGGCTGCCGCTTGATAATATGAACGCTGTCATATTCGAAGTCTATATTTTTTCATTGTTTTTGATATAAATCCATTGTGGAAAGCATAGATTTGAGTGATTATTGGGAAGTTCGTTTTATCTACATTATTTTATGTAATTTTTGTAATATATCACAAAAGAAATGTTATAAAAATTGAATTCGTAAGAAAGGTGAGAACTATCAAATATTTTAGATTGTATTGAAAAAAAATATTTTTTCTATGTTGGCTTTCAACAAGTTAAACCCCTCCAGCTATTCCTGCAATTTAGTATATGTAGATGTAATATTTTCTCAGAGCTAAAACATGCATTTCTAAAATCAACAATCCATAATTCACCATTTGGGGGCCTAATTGGCCCCGTTTGCAAATGTATCAAAAAAGTCCTAATATACTCACATCTGCAGGTGCTCCAATGTGTTAGGGTCTGCATCGAAGCTTTGCTGGTAGAGTCGGCAGTATCCCTCAGCCAGGGTTCGTAGCTCGGTTCCGGCGCGTCTAAGCTGCTGTGTGATGTGGCCGCAGCGGAGGAATTCATCACGACTCGTCTAATCAAAGCACAAACAGAAAAAAATATCCTTTGAAACAAAAGACAAGAAAAGCAATGTATTAGAATTACGACTTTTATACGACTTAACCTCTTGAATGTCAGATGACAGTTAAGAGGTTAGGGCCAAGAAAAGTTAAGTTAGAGAAAATTAATATCAGAGCACTCCAAGAGGCAAGAGTACTGTAATATAAAGCAAAGTCTGGAATGATATTGGCGCAAGCGATTCTGACCTTGTCCTACATAAGGGTTAAAATCGCATTTTATTTTTTAACCTCTCATCTGTCACCCGCTTGCCGGCGGGCTTACGACAAATGAGAGGTTAATCAAAGTACAAACAGAAAAAAGTGCCTTTAAAACAATAAACCTGAAAAAACTGTTAAAAAAATTTAGAAAGATTAGTATTGTGAGGATTATGTATTTATTCAAAGAATACCTCCAAGAAAGAACACAGTAAATAACGTAAGTTCAACATCAGAACCAATTGAAAACAAGCTCGGTGTTCCTCATGGACCGGTATTGGGTCGTTATAATTTTATTGATAATTTATTAAACATGTGTAAATTCATCGAGGTAAGATGAGGTGGGAAGACGAGGTAAGAGGGGATGCAGCACAGCTTCTCCAGGTAACAAACTGGAAGTCAGCTGCTGAGGACAGGAGAAGTTGGAGGCGAATGTTGCGGGAGGCCAAAGCTCGATATGGGCTGTAGCGCCATCGAAGAAGAAGAAATTCATAAAACATAATACTTAAGCAAATTACGCATCACAGTATGCAGATGATTGGAATGAATGACATCTTTATAGATTACGCATCACAGTATGCAGATGACTGGAATGAATGACATCTTTATAGATTACGCATCACAGTATGCAGATGGTTGGAATGAATGACATCTTTATAGATTACGCATCACAGTATGCAGATGATTGGAATGAATGACATCTTTATAGATTACGCATCACAGTATGCAGATGATTGGAATGAATGACATCTTTATAGATTACGCATCACAGTATGCAGATGATTGGAATGAATGACATCTTTGTAGATTACGCATCACAGTATGCAGATGATTGGAATGAATGACATCTTTGTAGATTACGCATCACAGTATGCAGATGATTGGAATGAATGACATCTTTGTAGATTACGCATCACAGTATGCAGATGGTTGGAATGAATGATATATTTATAGATTACGCATCACAGTATGCAGATGATTGGAATGAATGACATCTTTGTAGATTACGCATCACAGTATGCAGATGGTTGGAATGAATGATATATTTATAGATTACGCATCACAGTATGCAGATGGTTGGAATGAATGATATCTTTATAGATTACGCATCACAGTATGCAGATGGTTGGAATGAATGATATCTTTATAGATTGCGCATCACGGTATGCAGATGATTGGAACGAATGACATCTTTATGGATTACTTTACAAATAGCAATTTGTTAGGTAGTCACCTTTATTATAGTATTTGTGATGAACGTATGTCTTGCGGTATGAAAGAGACATGCGTGCATGAGTGAGACAGCATGAGTAAGGCATAAAAGGTTTGTTTGTTGTCCATTCGTCCTCTTTGCCTTCAGACTTCCTAAGAAGGAACCCTGTACATAATCTCTTAATAAACGTTATCGTCTACCTACGATCTATTATTGGAGTACCACCCCAAAGGAATCTGGATCCTTACACAGGAGTCCAGAACTCAATGTGAAACCGGCCACGGTCATCACATTTGGCGCAGCCGAAAAAAGGAACCACGGAGCAGCCAAATTATCACATTTGGCGCAGCCGAAAAAAGGAACCACGGAGCAGCCAAATTATCACATTTGGCGCAGCCGAAAAAAGGAACCACGGAGCAGCCTAATTATCATATTTGGGCAGCCGAAAAAGACCGAGATTGAAGCTACAGGGGTCAACGAGTGATCGGGTCAGATCACGACTCCACATCATTGCGGAGCAAGGAGGAAGCAAGAGCAGCAGCATCCTATATATGGTGATTTAGTGCCGAGAACCTGGAGGAGTATTCGCGTAAGGCGTGGATTCAGAAGTCTGGGTCTTCAAGAGAAGACCAAGTACCGGGCGCAGACCTCAAGGAAGGCGCCTTAGAAGGACGACCAGGGTTCAGGAGCAGAAGACGGTTCGCGGAAGGGCGAGATCGGACAGCATCAAGACATCAGAGTCGTGAGTTGAGTGCTGTTTGTAAATTTTTCTGTTTTTTTTCATTGATTGCATCTGTGTGAAGATGGAAGGAGGAGAACTGCCCAGGTTTTGTCATTTGAGAGACCAGCTGGAGACATTCGTCTTACAGTACGAGCAGTTCATCCTAGTCAATGATGACAAAATAACGTCGGATGTAAAAAAGAGAGCGGTTTTTATATCCCATTTGCACACAGAGACAATAAATTTATTAATAAATTTGTGTTTTCCAAAAAAAATTACAGATTTCACGGTAGAAAATTTATTGTTATTACTCGAAAATCACATAGGTACTAAAAGAAATGTGTTCAAGGAACGTGAAATTTTTTTCGCTACGAAACAAAAGGTTTCAGAATCAGTTAATGACTTCATAGCGCGTTTACGAAATCTAGTTAGATTTTGCAAATTCGAAGACAGACTTGAACATAATTTAAAAGATGTTTTTATCACCGGTCTTCGAATTGGTCGTACTAAAGAAAAATTATTTGTCGAGGCTGAAAACTTTTCATTAAAAAAGGTTTTAGAATGTGCTATTGCAATGGATTCGTTCGATGTAATTAATAAGCAAATTAAAACGGAAAGTGTAGATATGATTTCTAAAAATAGGCAGATCGATTTGTCACAAAAAAAAAAAAAAAAAAAATATATGGCGGGTAGACATTTTTCTAGACCTACGGACAAGAATGTTACATCGTTCAGACCGAAATCATTAGACCGAACGAAGTGTAAACATTGTGGTAATTATCACGAATCAGTTAATTGTAAATTTAAAAACGTGATTTGTTATAAATGCAAAGGCAAAGGTCACATAAGTAAAATATGTCGCGGTTTAAAGTATAAAGATATTTCTTCAGTGTTTGTAAATACGCAGGAACTGTTGTGTATAAATGAAGTGCATTGTGAGCCAATTTTGTGCAAAATCTTAGTGAATAATGTTGAACTAAATGGTTTACTGGATACAGGTGCAGCAGTCTCGATTTTAAAAGAGATAGATTATGTTAAACACTTCAATAAGTTGGATTTAAAACCAAAGGATTTAACCTTGACGGGTTACGCTAACTGTAAGTTAAATTTATTGGGTTGTATTTTATTAACAGTTGATTATAACGGTTATAGGGAAATGTTAGAATTTTGCGTAGTAAAAAATGGAACAACTACTGTTCTAGGTCGTGACTTTATCAAAAAGTTTAATATTGGATTTACGGGGTTACAATCTACTTCATCCCAGGAGGGAAGTGAAATTTTTTCTCAAAATGTAGTTGAGAATGATAGAAGTGAAGTAGATAAATTAATTCGAAAATTCCCGGAGGTTTTTTCGGATAAACTGGGTAGATTCAATAAAAATAAAATACATCTGAAACTAAAAGACAATGCGGAACCAAAATTCTGCAATCCGAGAAATATACCGTTTGCTTTAAAAGCAAAGGTTGAAACGGAATTAGGCCGTTTACAATCGGAAGGTATTTTAGTTCCGGTAAATTATAGTAAGTTTGCATCACCAATTGTTCCCATAGTAAAAGGTAACGGGGAAATTAGGATTTGTGGTGATTATAAGGCAACAATTAATCCGCAGCTAGTGGTAGATATATATCCCATGCCACGGATAGAATGGTTGTTTTCACAAATGGCTGGTGGAATAATTTTTTCCAAGATTGACTTGCGGCAAGCCTACCTACAATTAGAACTAGATGAGGAAAGTCAAGAATTCACAACTATATCCACTCATTTAGGATTGTTTAAATTCACGAGATTAATGTTTGGAATTAATAGCGCTCCTGCTATCTTTTGTAAAACGATAGCTTCGTGTTTACAGGGTTTAAAAAAAACAGCTGTATTTTTAGATGATATAATAGTAACGGGAGAAACAGTAGACGAACATAATGAGAATTTAAGTGCAGTGCTAAACAGGTTAAAAGACTGTGGATTTAGCGTAAATATTCACAAGTGTATTTTTAATGCATCATCAGTAACTTTTCTAGGGTTTGAAGTTTCAAAAGAAGGAATCAAACCATTGAAAGATAAAACTATCGCTATTAGCAAGGTATCGCAACCTAAAGATATAACTGAATTACGAAGTTTCTTGGGGTTAGTGAACTTTTACAGGTCATTTGTGCCTAATATGTCAGTGCTATTAGATCCGTTACATAGATTATTGAGGAAAAACATACATTTTGAGTTTAATCAGGATTGCTTGGAAGCTTTTAATAAAATAAAGGAAATTTTATGTGATGATAGAGTGCTAGCTCATTTTGACCCGGAAGTAAAATTGAAGGTTGTTACGGATGCATCAACAAAAAGGTTGGGAGCGACACTTTTGCATTGTTACGATAATAATTTACAGAGACCGATTTCTTTTGTTTCTCGAAAATTAACTGAAGCGGAAAAGAAATATTCTATATTGGACCTCGAAGCAACAGCTATTGTGTTTGCGTTAAAAAAATTTTTTGAGTATATTTATGGAAGGGAGTTCATTTTAGAAATAGATAATGAACCGTTATGTAGAATTTTTGGTGATAAGAAAGGTATCCCAGTATTAGCGTGTAACAGACTTCAACGCTATGGGGTGATTCTTTCGTCATTCAATTATAAGGTACAGTACGTGAAGACGGCATTGAATTGTTCGGATTATTTGTCACGCGTTCCTGTCGAGGAACCGGTTCACGTAGAGAATGACTTTGATACTCAAATTCTAAGTTTATTCAAAAATAACAGAGATATACCAATAGATGTCGAGGAGATTAAATCGGAATCAAATACGGATAAAATTTTATTGGAAATTAAACATTATCTCACAACAGGGTGGCCAAATAAAATTAACAAGGATGATTCAAAATGGATTTACTGGAGTAAACGGAATGAATTATCTATAATTGATGATTGTTTTTTTTGGAATAATAGGCTAATAATCCCAGTAAGTTTAAGAGAAAATTTTTTAAACTTATTGCATAGATCTCATCTGGGCATAGCTAAGATGAAAGGGTTAGCCAGGGGGTATTTTTGGTGGCCAGGGATAGATGGAGAAATTGAACTTTTAGCGAGAGGATGCGAAATTTGTTCAGAGGTTCAACCATCTCAACCAAAAAGCGAATTGACCCCGTGGCCCATAACTGAAGAGATATGGAGTAGGGTGCATATTGATTATGCAGGTCCCATTGCCAATAAATATTTTTTTGTGATTATTGACTCAACCTCAAAATGGTTAGACTGTGTGGAGGTAAATTCTCCAAATTCGTATAATACTATTAAAATATTAAGAAATTTATTTAGTTATTTCGGGAGTGTACAGACAATAGTGTCAGATAATGGAGCCGCCTTCATGTCAGCGGACTTCAAAGAGTTTTGTGAGATGAATAGCATCAAACATTTAACTACTCCGGTAAATCATCCACAATCGAACGGGTTAGCTGAAAACGCCGTGAAAAATTGTAAAATTTTTTTGAAAAAAATGATGATAGGAAATAAGTTTCAGTCAGGTTACGATGAAAAATTAGGAAATTTTCTAGTGGATTACAGAAATTCACCACACTGTACAACTGGTTTAGAACCTGCAGTTGTAATGTTTGGAAGAAAACTAAGGCTTAACTTAAACAGTTTTGTACCGAGAGGGGGGAGAGATAAGGATAATAGAATTAATAAAGAAACTAAAATTAAAATGTCTAAATGTCAGAAAAATCAGAAATATTATTATAAAAGAAATAATAAAGAATCGTTGGGTTTTTCGATAAATCAAAAAGTAATGGTAAGAGATTTTAGAGACCAAAACAATGATAAATGGGTTTCAGGGAAGATACATAAAAAAATAGGAAAAAAACTTTATATAATTGAGGTAAATTTAAAAGGTAAACTTATGTATTGGAAAAGGCATTTTGATCAGTTGTCTAAATTGTGTGTATCATGGGAAAAGAACCCCAGCAATCCTTTAATCGCGTCTGAGACTAGGAGATTATCGTCAGATGAGTACGATATCTCCGGCTTTATGTCGGATGACAATCTAATGGGTGATTCTCCTCTTACTTCCAGCTCCAGTGAACCGGTGGCTTCCACGTCGGGAAACTGGAAGGACAGATTACGACCACGGACACACAGATGAGTCAATGAAGACAGGATTCAGCTCTCGACTCAACATGATAATGAATTACACTGTAAATATTGGAATATTGTATGTATTGTAAATAATATTATCATCATCATGTTGTGTACCTGTCTACGGATTTAAGTGTGGAGGGATGTGATGAACGTATGTCTTGCGGTATGAAAGAGACATGCGTGCATGAGTGAGACAGCATGAGTAAGGCATAAAAGGTTTGTTTGTTGTCCATTCGTCCTCTTTGCCTTCAGACTTCCTAAGAAGGAACCCTGTACATAATCTCTTAATAAACGTTATCGTCTACCTACGATCTATTATTGGAGTACCACCCCAAAGGAATCTGGATCCTTACACAGGAGTCCAGAACTCAATGTGAAACCGGCCACGGTCATCACAGTATTATAGTCAAAAGTATTATAGTCAAAAATACCCACTTTTATAACAGTTGGTACGAATTAAAAATGATATTTTTAGGTTATTTACCTGTGCCTGAGACAGAGCTATGGCGGGCGGGGGCTGCGCGCAGTAAGCCCTGCACACAGCTAGCACCCTCCCCAGGGCTCCCAGGAGCTCCCCGCGCAGGCGTACATACTCCCACTGGAAAGGGGAGCACTGGCCCCCAGACCAGCCGGCCTGGAATTAACAAAATAAAGGTTTTTAATTTTTTTTATAAATCCTAAAAGCACATACATAATATGAACATACTATTTGTATGTACATGGAAATAATAACATATAATTTTTGTATGACAGATGATAATTGGATATAGTTATGCATAAAACGTCCAACTCACAAATTGTCAAGCTGAAATCGCATTTGAATGTTTGCAGATTTAAAAAATTGATTACATCACCGTGTTAAATGGTAGAATTTTTTTTTAAATATTACAATAATTAAGCATTTTTTACATTGTGCCATATATTAAAACTTGATTATTTTGTCAACAACATTACAGTTAAGCATTTCTTAGATTCAATAGTTTCAGCAAAATTAAAAAATGATAAAATAATTATTCATAAAACTTCATCCACACAATGATATGTATTAAATAAATAATTACGCAGGAAACACTGATATACAGGGGAAATGGTAAACCAAAATTAAATACAAGTTATCCATGTGATTTCTTTTAATTTTTGTTGATATTTCATTATTATATGTAACTACCTGGTACCCGGCATGCGGTGCTATGCCATTTAATAAAGAAATTGTTTCTCCCTGCGTGTCCTTTCCCATTCGTCTCGTTCACCTTCCTCCTCCCTTTCCTCTCCCGTGTCCCCTCCGCCCTCCCATGTTCCCCTCCCCCCTGCATTCTATACATTCAGTTTTTAAACAGCTTATTTAGGAAAATGAAATTGTTGTTTTTAGTATCTTCCTCGCAATTTTTCCACATTTCTCACCGTTTAAACCTTCCCTGGACTACGACAAATATTTAAAAACCAAAAATAGCTAAATCGGTCCAGCCATTCTCGAGTTTTAGCGAGACAAACGAACAGCAATTGATTTTTATATATATAGAAGATACACGGGAAATATAAAACTTGGATGGGTTCAGCCAAATTGATTTTTCTTCTTTAGCGCTCAAAGTCAAGGTTATTCAAATAGCATGGATTTTACTGAAATATTTTATGTAAGAAAATAATTTTTATACTAATTTAAATATGATGTATACCTTGAGAGCAGCCATGGCCTGGTGGTACAGGGTGTTGGCCTGTCGCACGTTCCTCTGCAGCAGACGCGGCGGGGAGTTGTGCAGGGTGGCCTCGGCCCGGGCCACCAGCTGCAGGGCCCCAAGCCAATGGTGGGCCAGTTCGCTGGCGGCCCGCCCCCCCACCTGGCCCAGGATGTCAGCTGCGATTGCGTGTTGTCCGTATCTACATAACACACAAAAAACAAGTAAGTTAAATAAGTGAAAATAATGTCAGCTGGCATACGGCGGGTGATTGGGACTTTACCCCTAGCACAATAAGGAGTAGTAGGTCCCGGGAGAATGGCATTTCAGGGGTTAAGAATTCACAAAAATAAAAAATATTTTAATTGAGAATCGATTTACACCGAATGTACAGAGACAATAATTAGAAAATAGTTGACCTCATGGCAGCCCTGGCGACCCGGAACTGCACCCACAGGTTGGTGTCAATAATGGAACTGGTGACCGCGGCCAGTACTTCATCCGGCCACGAGTAGCCGGCCACTGACTGGAAGACCACGGTACAGAGCACCACTATGATGTCCACGTCAACGCTTGATTCCTCATTACTCCTGGAAATATTAATTATTAATGCAAATTAAACATTTCATAAATTGCTAAAGCATACTGCCGTTATTTCAGTTTAAGTTTATTTATTTATGCTATATTTACGTTTGTCAAGTTGCTATTGGGTAGTGATCCTAACAACCCAATCTGACTTATAACCCTGTGAAAACTGAAAACCGGCCTTTAGAGTTTCAATGCGGTGAAACTCTCTTAAGAAGTTTTCCAAGGGACTGAAAATACCAAACATCTTAAGCATGTAAACTTCTTAAGTGAGAACTTCTTAAGCGAGTTTCACTGTAGAAGTCAATTCTGTTTTTAATAGTATTTTTTTAGATGATTTTAATATAACACGGAACAAATTATCCTTATCTTATTACAAATTATCTTATTATCCACTGGAGCGATTTAGATCCAAATTTGGACCGCTTTTATTTTTCTAAGATTGATATCGGTTCAAAATTGGACGACATTTAACAAACCTAAAAATATGGGTTAGACAGTATAATCTAGGTGGATTTATTGGCTTTAAACCGCAGTACACAGTTCATATGTTTGCATACTAATATTTTAAGGAATTATATCAATTAAATCAAAGGCCAAATCGAAAACCGAACACCCATCGCTCGAGTGGCTATAGATTAGGAATAAAAAGAATTATTGTATTTTTTTACAGGCTTTCTGTGGAATAAATTATCCGCCGTGTAAAAATAAATGTACTCTTAAATAATGATGAGTTGTAGCATCAACCACTTCGAATCACAAAAATGACTAACCGGGCAATCTCATCCCGTATATTATTCAGCGTTCTCATGACATTGGGCAGCACGGCACGAACATGTTGCGGTCTCCTGGAGCCGATGGCCCCCAGCGCCGTACCTAGGGCGGCCCCCCTGTGGCCTCCGCTGGCCTCCAGTTCGGTGCCCAACAGATGAACCAGACGGCCGCACTGCTCTGAGCTGCACTCACAAATCTGAACCTGGGAGAAGCAGACAAAAAAGCAGAAGCATTTATAATATTACATTCTAAGCGGTCAAATGATTTTGTATGATTTTCTTCATCTTAACCTCTTAACTTCTTGAATGTCGGATGACAGTTAAGAGGTTAAGGCCGTATTTCATAGAAAAATAATTTCAGAATACGGTTAAATTTGGCAGCGACCTCTGGTCAGGAGCCCCATAGGACCTGAAAAAAACCCACGACTCTGTGCAGAAATGGGCGATCCGTTTGATAGATTCTCCGGTCTTAACAAACTGTAATCTTTAGAGCACAGGCTATAGGAATGCTATCCTTGTTCTACCGGTATATCAATGGAAGATGCTTCGAGGAACTAGCGTCATTGATCCCCTTGACACCGGTGTATTGTCGGGAAACACGCCAAACCCGTGCCCAAAACATGTACAAGGTTGACATTCGTTCTTGAGTTCAACAGCTCGGCTGTGGAACCATTTGCCGGCCTCTGTGTTTCCTCCTTCCTACAACTTGGGTCTCTTCAAGACATGTTCACTCATTCCTCTCCCTAGAAAGACTCTCCACACAGCATCTTCAAGGAAGACATAGGCCCTGAGGGAAATTGTTTTCCTCAAGGCCTCCTGTGTGGATATAATGTAAAAAAAAAAAACAGTCCATTCCGAGAAGCTAGATTGCTCTAATAAAAAGCAAAGTCTGGAATGATATTGGTGCAAGCGATTCTGACCTTGTCCTTGTACAGTTTCTGTATACATAAGGGTTAAAATCGCATTTTATTTTTTAACCTCTCAGCTGTCACCCGCCTGCCGGCGGGCTTACAACAAACGACTCGTTAAGGATGAAATATATTGTGCATAGACCACATAATAATGAGTAAAAACATATTGTAAAAAAAAAAAACCGCCCTGGAACTCATGATCGTGCAGTTTATTTTTTTTTACTTTTTCCAGTCCAGCTAAGGTAAGCCCTAAGTATAGAAAACATGTGAGGGCAGAAAGGGATAAATAAATTTAATGTATAATGTAATGTAATCAATTTTTTAACGTACCACACACTTTAGAGTAAGTTTTAGCTGGGGAAGGTTCTCATCAGGCGTTTGTTCGTATTCCTGACCAAAGAGGATGATGAGAGACTCCAGGCTCATCATCAGCTCTTCAATATCATGAACCGGAAGTGACTCCTGGTAACTGAAACATTAAGTTTAACTAGAAGTCATAAAATAAGCTGACAAATTAAAAAATAGACAGTTTTACCTTCAGGGTGTACAATACAAAACTCTTTGTATTGTACAAACTACCGTAATTAATTTCAGATTGATAATTTTAAAAAAGACCATCATTTCGGAAGATTGTTTCCATAACATAGCAGTCTATGGATTTTAACCATGAATTACTAAATTGATCTGGGGCCTTAGCATGAAAGTAACCATCGACAAGATGAAAGTGAATCCATAGCAGATTTGCTAGGAGTTCACCACATCCGCCACGATTTTATGGTATTTTGAACCTTAACCGCTTGGGCACATAAGCTTGTTTACACGAGAATTTAACGTAGGTAGACATAGGAATGACGTATGCCCCGTACCTGAGTTATTAAAAATGCTCATAGCACACTCAAATAAATTTTAACTTCGGCAAGGAAACGACGTATCATAATATTATTCTAGATTGTCGTTTAGTCACGGGCAAACATAGATTTTTTACCTGTGAAAAAGCCTCATGTGACTTATTTTAATTGGTAAGAACACTTATTCAGGTGGAAAATATAATAAAACTCAATATTATTGTATGTCTTCATTATACATTAGAGAGAAAAAAACATTTCTCTAAATTTAAGTAGGTATCCTGCGAAAAGTACATATCGTCGCTCACATTATAACACTGCATATCTCATTTTTATAAACGTATAGTTTATTAAATAGGACATCTTTGAAAAAAAGGGTTAACTCATATTTTAGGGATCAGTTATTCGGAGAAGTAATTTTTTTTCATTAACCTGTTGTATGTCGGTGATATTTCCAAAAACTGCTCGGAAAATACCTTGATGACTTCTGGTCAAATATCTATATAAAAACAAAGGAATTGTTTTTTTTTGCGATTATTTTCTGTTTACCAGATGATGAATCTTATTATTCATATACATTAATGATAATATCGTTACAAGTTTTCCCACAATAGCTAACTTTAGCAAAAAAAAAAAAATAATGGCAAACAAATATATATATATTTTTTATAAGAATATGAATTGATTTTATTGTTTCTACACAAACCTGAATATGCACCCTACATGAACAATTCAAAGGTGTTAAGAATTAATGACATTGGTACTTCTTTAAAACTTGCAGACAGCTGGTAAAACGGGAAAAAGCGTGATTTACGAAAATGGAGTTTCGATAGTTATTCATGATATCACGGGAAATGGTAAATTTTATGTCTCAATTCAGTTTTGTAAGGAATACATATGTTTCTGAGGTTCCGACATGTCTATGTCACACAATTGATAAAATGAGTCAGTGTTGATTGTTGGTCGTGCTCGAGATAAATAAACATGTTAAGACATATTGTATTATTAAATTCGCTAGATTTTATAAAAAAATTTCTAAGAGTCTCCAGTCGTAGAAATGGGACTGATGAGTTATGATGAGTGATAAGTGAGTTGAAGAATAAGGAATAAGAAAGTTACCAATGGATGGCAATCATGCTCAGGATGTGAGCCGCCTTTGAGGCGATGAGAAGATTCCTGCTGTAGAGGCTTTGTCGACACAGTTCCCTCACGGCGGAGTCAGGGTGCATGTTGCCCTGGACCACAAGAGGTTCCTTCATCAAGATCTGCAATGTCAAATTACACATATTTTTGATGTTGACAATGTATTTCGGTTGTCGTTACTGCATAATTTTAAAATAGTAAGGCTCTCTAGAAGGTAGCCAGTTATTTTTTCTATCACTCATTGCTTTATATTGAAAATATTGGGAAGTCCTTTTTTTTTCATTGTCAAAATATCTTAAAATTACCGTAAACATTTGTTAGGTTAAGTGTACAAAATCAAAATAATTTTAATGTCGCAGTTTGTAGCTTTATTTAACTTTTAATAAAATAACTCATATTTTATTTTCAAATTCTTACTGCAAATACAGTATGTTTGCATTGGATGGTCAGTAGGACAAATAAAATCAACACATGTGCAAACAGCGCGTGGCTGGGGTCCAACAGCTAGTCCCAAGGGTTTAGTTCTAGTGCGGTGATTTACAATCTTTATTTTGTGATGCAATGCATACTGTAAACACTACTGTTGTGTACAATCGGGCAACATTAAGTTTTTGCATTAAGAATTTGTTATTTAGTTTTAAAAATAAAATTGTATTGTTGGACCCTTTGGTTTCTAAAAAAGTAACTTTGTATACCCCGAACGTTAAAACTATGTATCGGGATTATCGTGGTGGACAAAACAAGAAAAAATATCCACGCAGAAAGGCACAAGACACTCAAACTAATACTGTTTGTAATAAAAGTATCGTTTTGTCAGGACATTATATTTAAGCGGTCATACCTACCAACGAACGGAGCATCCTAGCCTCTGAAGCCCTTCGTTATTCTGATAAATGCCACAACTTGAATGCAGAATTATCAAAATGACATGCCAATTTTAGAAGCAGACGGTTTGCGGTAGGTTCCCGGAATGCACAATCCCTTAACAACAAGTTAGAAGAGGTGAATGATATTTTCAAAGACCAAAAACACCACATCCTCACTGTCAATGAAAACTGGTATGAAAACAACGAAGCTTATTCGATCAAAAGACTTCAAGCTCTAGGGTATGTTGTTCCTAGAGCTACAAAATACTCTCACTTGAATCACGGGGGTGTTGCGATAATAGCCCGACAAGGACTGTGGCTTACCAGGGTGGCAAACAGTACATTCAACACGTTTGAGTACATTGGATGCTGTGTTTCTTCTGCTGGATCGTCATTTATACTGTTAACGCTGTACTGACCCGGTTCGAAAACTATGATACCAAGATTAAGCTCACTAATAATGCAACAGATTGTCAATAGATGTCTCTATTGTCCCTTTGACTTATCAATAAAGTATTGAGTAGTAGTACTTCCTGTTTTATCATTTGGAACTATTTATTTCCTTTTTTTTTGATACAGAATCAAATTTTCTCTCTTCTAGTTTAAAACTCTGAACGAACAACAGCTCGTGTTCTTCTAATTTTCTAAGGAGAATGGCTATCATGTGGCCAAATGTCATCCACATTCAGGAGGTTAAAGATATACGGTGCTTGAATGTGGATGAAGCAAGGAGTGTGTACCTGCAAATATTTTTAAAATTTAAATGTTAGCCCTATACCAAAAAGGCCCTGGGAGCTTAACGCTTAGTTTAATGACCTGCCAATGACCCTCTCGGTTTGTTCAGGTTGAGGCGCGTAGTTTGATACCCATATCGGATACTATTAATATATTATATATCTAACCTGTATGACTCCCAAGCAATTGGCCAGTGTGTCAGGATCAGACTGTACCAGCGTCAGGGCTCGCCTGGCCAGCGTGGAAGGGGCGGTGGCCGGCCACAGATTGGCCCGGCCCTCGCCGGCTAGTCTCCGCAGCCCGCTGACTGCGGCACCACGGACGGACGACCGAGCTGCTCCTAACTGGTCTAGTAGCAGTTCCACCTGAACAGATTAAATGAGCTGGATGTTTTTACAGGGGAATACTTTACACACAGTCCATGACAAAAATATTGTTTGTATTTTTTAAATTTTCTGTTTTGTCTCTGTTATGTTTATTTTGGTTAACATTCCACAGAATACCTTGTATACGAATATGTACAAAAAAATACAGTATAGGATAAAAGGGGATTTTTTTTACAATAGTTCCACACAGGAAGCTCTGAAGAAAACAATTTCCCCAGGGCCTTTGTCATCTTTCTGGATGCTATGTAGAGGGTCTTTTTACGGAGGAGACGAAGTTCTGGGAAGGAAAAATGTATGGGGGGTGGATAGGAACCTGGGGGTCAGTGTGTCCAGGAGTGACTAACATATGAATCCATTCCTCCCATTGCGGTAGAAGGCAAGGTGGCCAAACGCATCCGCCGCTGAGACCTAGACAAACCTCACCCCATAAACCCTGGGTTAATCCCCAGCTAAGTCACCAAACATAGCAAACCACTTGGGGTGACCTATGGAATGGGGTGTTGGGTGTTGGGAATTGGGAATGATGGTTTTCACTGTAGATTCTATTGTAGGTTTGATTCATAAAATTTTTTTTACTAATTAATTTTTAATTTTTAGATACTAGGATCGTAAGAAAGACAAATTTATTGTTTTGAAACAGGCCCCGGGAAAGTACCACTAAAAGGATTTTCATCTGCATTACCTGGTCAGGAATATGGATCAGAGTAGAAGCGGCGAGATCAGTGAGAGTGTGCAGCATGAGGCGCACAAAGGGGGCGGCGGGCAGGCGCGGCAGCAGGTCGGTGAGCAGAGCCCTGACGGGGCCCGCTGCCGCCACCGAGTGGTGCATGTGCCGCAGCGCCGGCAGCAGGCGAAGCTTCATGCCGGCCGGGGTGGCCTGCCCGCGGATCATCTCCGAGATCTTGTTGCACATGGACACGGCAAACGCTCTGGAATAAGCACACCCATGATTTATATTTTGCTAATCTATTTAATACCCATTTCGTACCTGACCCCACTGAGACAGTCTTGATTTTACTGCCTCGTATATTCTGGTACTCCATCAACAGGATAAGATGCTCCCTGTCAAAAAATCTCACTGTACAGTGCTCCCACCATAGTACCAATGCGATGTACCGGTTGGGGTCTAAAAGAGTCAGCAATCGGCCTAGAGCAATCTACCGAATAGTCAATGAATGCCCCATGATATTGGTCGATGGATAGAATTATAAAACTTGTTAGGGGTCCAACAGACACAGCTATAAAAGCGCTAGCGTTATTTGGCTTGGCGTACTTCAGCATTTTGCTCGTCATATATTCCCATTAGGAATGTACGGCAACCGATATGCCGAAATACGCCAAATCAAATAATGCTAGCGCTTTTATAGCTGTGTCTGTCGGCCCCATCAATCAGTTATATTAGCTTCATATGTTCATTTTCCATTATTCCATAGTTAAAATTTTGGTAACTTTGCAATAAACCGCCGCTTTTTTAATAGGCACAGATTTTGAAAAGTACACTACTTTTAAACTTAGTTACTACAAAAAACATCGGTTTCAGTCAAGACCGGTGGAAAAATATGCATTTAAATTTACATTTCATAAAAAAAAAACTGTACGTAATTCCTCGTTACGGCTGACATTTCGTATTACATTATTTTGCATAGAACAATGCTAAACAATTTCCAGGGTACCAATCGATAAATATTTAAAAAAAGATTACTCTATGGCAAGAAATCACTCGAGGAAGGTACTAACTAAAGATTGGGTTGCACCATACAAATTTTAATTTTCTGAATAAATAAATAATTAAGTATATTTAGGACGAATTAAAATCAATGTACTATTAATTAGGTTGTGTTAGGTTAGGTTAAGTAATAATTATTGGATATAGATGGAAACACTTTTTTTAAATAAACTCTTTTGATTCACCTTAATTACATTAGCTTCGTCTTGTGAAATTTTGCCCATATTTGTAATCACTGTCACTTTGGTATGTTGGTAGTCCTGATAATTTTTTTTATATATAACGACCGGCTAGAAGATTTTGAAGATATCACGAAATCTGGGCGTATTAGATAAACACTAATTTAAGTACCGAAGTTTTGAAAATAAAATGACGTAAAAAAACATGCTTTTTTTCTAGTAATTATTATTTTTTAAATAATACACTCACTTTTGTATCACAAACCATGTTGCACAAACCTAGCGTAGCCGCCAAACTACTTGAAAACTGGGATGTTTTTCTTGCCTTGACGTGAGCAGGCGCTATAAAGGGGGCCCTTTCTCTTGTATCACAAACCATGTTACACAAACCTAGCGTAGCCGCCAAACTACTTGAAAACTGGGATGTTTTTCTTGCCTTGCCGTGAGCAGGCGCTATAAAGGGGCACTTTTTTGTAACATAAACCTAGCGTAGCCGCTAAACTACTTAAAACGCGTGCGTATCTTTTTTTTTTCGTTCAAGGTATTCAAATAATTACACAAACCCTGCTTGCCCTACAAACCATTCAAAACCTGGGATGTATATCTTGCTTAAACTTGCGTGCGTGTTCCTTTATTACTTTCGTTCTTAGTTTAGGTTATTAGATTAGTTTAGGTTTGGTTAGGTATATTAAATAAGACGTTCTCCGACGACATTAAAAAATTAATAATTGAGAATTTTGAAGCTGTTTTTATAATAAAATGTATTAGAACACATATCAAGACAAGCACTGCTCTCTGTACAAAACGAAAAAGTAGAACGATTTTTCTTTTGTTTATGGTTCGTTATTTTCGAAAAAAATTTCCTATGTGGTTTCTATGGACAAGATCAGACAAGATTTAATATGGCGTCCGCGTCAAAACGGAGAATTAAAGAAATATTACGTGTATAAAAGTTTTTACGAATATAAATTTAAATGCATATTTTTCCGCCTTTTTCGACTGAAACTGATGGTTCTTGTGGTAGTCAAGTTTATTTGTAGTTTAGTTTTTAAAATATATGCCTACTAAGAGCGTAGCGGCATGCGGCGGCTTATCGCCAATTTACCAAAATTTTTTCTTGAAGTAGAGAAAATCTATTAAATATAATCTAATAAGACAATAGAAAACTTTCTAAAAACTTTCTTGGGGCAGGTTTAATATTGAAAAAAAGCAAATAAGAAAGTACAAATAAAGAGAAAATTTTCACATCTGAAAAAAGAATCTTTGCTGAACCATAGACAAAGATTTAGCCACTGTTAGCCACCTCAAAGTTAGGCTTGCTTGAATAGATTAAAGTGGATGCAGCAGATTTTTCGAAAACGGAACGCTTATACAAATTTAAAAACAGAAGAAATGCAATATGGTTGACTTAAAAAAAGGACTTTGCTACGCTCAGTCAGTTATTAAAGAGCGTGCACAGCAATAACAAATATGCATGCAGAGCTGGAAGTGTAGATTATTCACTCATTGTAGGAATCGATTAATGGCAAAGAGGTTAATGTGCAACACTAATAATAGACGTAATAATCAATAAACTAACTTGGACTGGGCTGCAAACTGTGATGCAGAATAAATAGCCGCTTCCACTTCCACACTGTCATGGCTATCCAGCCCTCTCCTGATGGCATGGTGGACGTGCTGCTTCTCGGGAATAATGGCGGCCACGGCTCCCAAGGTTTTCAGTGTGAGGGCTCTAGCAACTGGATCATTGGAATGAGTTACGCTGAACACCCGTCTAACAAACTCGTCCACATTCAATATCTTATCCAGGTGTTTCTCACTCTGTTCACATACTCTCAGCACCCACAGTCGCAGGAAATTGTTTCCCATACGAAACACATCAGCCAGTTTCAAGAACGAAGAGTTTATTAAGATCGGAAAAGGGTACTTTTCGAATAAGCGAGGAAACCTCACTATTGCTTCGCATTGCTCACCTACTTTCCCAGATCTCAAGCCTGAAACAAAATAGAAGCAGTTGAATATCAGCAATGTGAAGTATATCTTGATATACGGCGAAAATGTGAGGTTAATCAAGTGTTTACCTTTATCCAATTCCGTTAATGCCGAATTAGCATCTTGCTCTGGCTCGCTAATGGCAGAGTCATTAAATGAGTTTAAACGTACACCAAACATTGTGGAAACTTTTTGCTCGTAGAAGTAAAAAATATACAATTAGGCTGAATCAATGTTATTTTACTGGCGTTTCCTAGTTATAAATTCTAACGTCAAAACGGAAAATGACAGCCGGAGCCGCCATAGACGATGAGACACAGACACATAAATGAACCAACACTCACAGACAGTAAACAATGAAATAATAATTTATGGTAGGTACTTAGTTAGGTTGTTTGGTGATGGGTACAATCGAAACATAAAAATAATCGAATGACATAAAAACCTGGACACTATAACAAAACTGTACATATATAGAAACCCGATAGAAATGTTTCACAACATATACGTACATATCTCAAAACACATGTTAACCTTAGCTTGTTAATACAGCGCTAGGTAATCCACGTAGGTATCTAAATATTATCAGTAGTCCGCCAACAAATTCTAGAAATTTCAAAAAATAGCTCTAATTTTTTTAAACGTTTTTACGCCATGTTCCACACAGGAGGTCTTGAAGGAATAAATCTCTCTGGCCTATTTCATCTTTGGGGATGCTGTGTGGAGGGTATTTTTAGGGAAAGGAAAGAGAGGAAGTTCTGAGAAAGAAGAAGATATTAGTGGTAAATAGTAATCTTGGGTTCAATCTGTCCAGGAGTGACGGAAGTAAGAATCCATCCCTCCCGTGGCGGTGCAAGGCGATGGCTCGAGGATAGAGTCCGGCTGGAGAGGTCTAGGTTAGGTCTATCTCAACCAGTTTCGCTCAATCCGGCCCGCTAAGCAGTAGGTAGACAAACTCCACTCCATGAACCCGGGCACCCCTTCTAAGTCACCAATTGTAGCGGACCACTTGAGGTGACCTATGTCAGGGGTTTTGGTTATCCAATAAATGGTACCCGGAGCGGCGGTCTCACAAATTTGATGATTTGAACACCGATCTCGGAAGAAATATACATTGTAACTTCTAAGACACGGGGAAGAGGAAAATGGTGGAAGTAGTTATCTGTTCAGATCTGTCACTAAACTCGGGTAAAGCCTCAAGCAACGTTTCAATTGTGAATTTTTTTTTTTTTTTACAAATACAGTTATTATACATTGTATATATATATTATTAATACATTTTTTTAAATATCGTGTTTCACCTTTTTTTTGAGCAATGCTCGTGTAAAAAAGGTGGAGCAGCGAAAAACAATTCAACATATATTTTTAAAATGTGTAGTAACGATAATGAAAATTATAATATTTAATTTTTTTTATATATGTATATCATACAATTGAGTAAAGAAAAAAACAGAATATCATACAATTGAGTAAAGAAAAAAAAACAGAATATCATACAATTGAGTAAAGAAAAAAACAGAATTGAGTAAAGAAAAGATATAAAAGAAGAAGAAGAGAGAAAATAAAAAAGAGTATAAAAGTAAAGGGATTTCCAAAGTCACAGTCACAATGATTGTAATATGTTATTGATATATTGTTTTAATTAACCTTTTGAATTTTTTATAGTTTGTTTCCAATCTTAAGTTAAGGGGTAATTGGTTAAACCATTTGACTCCAAAATATTTATAAAATTGTTGGGCTGTGGTGGTATTACAACGCGGGATAGTTATAGAGCCAAGAATACTTGGTCTTTTGCTGTTTGAAATAGATATTGAGGTATCGTTGTTGAAACAATCTTTGTGTATTTGTAAAAGTGAATTTTTTTTATAAATAATGTGTAGTGAAGGGACTTTAAATTCTTGAAATAATCTTATGGTGGGGTAATCATATGGTTTTTTTAAAATTATTTTTATTAATATTCTTTGGATGATTTCTAAAGGCAAGAGAGAAGTTTTGAATGCACCACCCCAGCCAACAATTCCATATTGTAATATAGATTGAATCAGTGAAAAATAAATTATTCTTAATAGTTTAAAATTTAATATGTTTCGGATTCTAAGAAAAATGTACAATAATTTTCTTAATCTTTCTACTGTTGCATTGATCTGTAGTTTCCATTTTATGTTACTATCTATAATTACACCGAGGTATTTTACATTAGTTTTAACAGTGAGTACAGAGCAGTCAGGTTTACATGAATTTAAATTTCTATTACAATTATATGAATGTATACTAATCTTTAAATTTTCAGGGAATGCATGTTTATTAATGGTGAACGGTATTACAAAGGTTTTTTCCGTATTAAGTGACAGCAAGTTTTTATCGAACCATTTTTTTAGTATGTTTAAGTCTAACTCTGCTGTTTTCTGGGTTTCATTCCAAGTTAATCCCTCGGTTAGAATTGCTGTGTCGTCTGCATATGAAATGAGTTTAGACTTGATTTTGAGTTTGAACATGTCGTTGACATAAATGATAAAAAGGATTGGTCCCAGTACAGTTCCCTGCGGGATGCCAAAATTCGTGGTCTGTGAACCGCTCAGAAAGCCATTTAACTTAACAAATTGCTCTCTATTAAATAGGTAATTTTTGATCCAAGTTAAAGCATTGTCAGTTATACCAATTTTCGTTAGTTTGGAGATGAGATTAGAGTGTGATATACTGTCAAATGCTTTTCTTAGGTCGACAAATGTTCCGATGCATTTTTTTTTATTATCAAAAGATTTATATATTTCAGATGTTAAATCTACAATCGCATCTTGAGTGCTCAAATTTTCTCTAAACCCATATTGATGTGCATTTAATATATTATTTTCTTTTACAAATTTAAATATTTGTTTTTTTACAATTTTTTCAAATATTTTTGCAATATTTGAGGTAAGAGAAATTGGCCTATAGTTACTACTTAGATGGGGGTCCCCAGATTTAAAAATTGGGGTAATAATAGTTTTTTTGTAATTTAAGGGAAAGTTGCCATTTTCGAAACTTGTATTTATGATGTGTGCCAATGGTTTGCAAAGTGAGTTTGAATTTCTTTTAAGTATTTCTACAGAAATATTGTCATAACCAGGGGAAGAATTTCCTTTTAATTCATTAATAATTTGTTTAATTTCATCAACGTTAATTCGTTGAAATTGTGTTAGGGTGTTACTAGAATTGGAAGGTGATGGTAGATTATCATTATCGTTTTTTTTTAATTTTAAGTGCTAATTTTTCACCAACTGACCCAAAATAATTGTTTAAAATATTTGCACATTTCGTTGGATCTGTGTTAACATTGTAAATTGTGTTATCAATATCTGAGATTTTATTTATATTAGATTTTTTTGGTTTTTTATTGATAATTTCATTAATAGTTTGCCACACCTTTTTGTTGTTGTTGCCAGCAATATTGATTTTTTCTTTATAGAAATCTTCTTTAGTTTTCCGGATAATGTAACATAATTTATTTCTAAATTTTTTAAAATATTCGCGTAGTTTGTGGTTTTCAGGGAACTTTTTAAACTCTTTATAAATTTTTTCTTTATGTCTTATTGATATTATAATTCCTTGTGTAATCCACGGTTTTAATTTTTTAAATTTATTCTTTGGAGAGTGTGTTACAATGGAAGAGGAAGATTTGATGTGTTTATTCAAGGTTATTTCAAAATTATGTGAACATAAATCAGTATTATTAAAGGAAAGCACAGTTTCCCAATTTTCAATGTCAAGATGTTGTTGTAATTTTTCATAATTAATAAGAGTTTTCGGAAAGTTATAGCGAGAATAATTATTCTTATTTATTTTATCAGTTTTAATAGCAACAATGCATGTGTGATGATCAGTAATATTATTTTTCCAAATAACAGATTTTATTTTATCAGTTTCATTAGTATTACACCAAATATGGTCAATGCATGATGGCCTTTGTCCAAAACATTCTCTTGTAAATTTTTTTATACATGGTTTGAAATTGAGTTCAGATAATCTGTTGATATATTCAGTTTTTTCCTTATTACCATTGTTTTCAGATTCATCAGATATATCAATATTAATGTCGCCTACAATAAATGCATTTTGAAAACGATTTATGTTTATAAAAGATATCAGATTTTCTGTGAAATTACTAATGCTCGAGCTGTGAGTTCTATATAATGCAATTATATCATAAAAAATATTTTTTATATTTATTTTAATATGTAGACAATTAACAAGTTCAATAAATATTTCATTTACAGAAATATCGTTATAAATAGTTTTTACAAAAACCACTATTCCACTGTTTTGATTAATGTTGTAAGTTGTAACAAAGTATTTGTATCCAGGTAAATTATAAGTACTTGAGTTGGGACTAATTCTGGCTTCGGTTAACACAATACAATCAGGTTTTAGGGCCAGTTCATTCAATTCTAGTGTGAAATGATCAAAATTTTTATAAATGCTTCGAATATTTAGGTGAAGGATTGTTAATGATTTTAGAGGGTCCATTTCTGATAGTGAGTTATTACATTCGAAACTGGATATACAAATATCTTCCGAAATTTTGAAAGATGAGTCTATATCTTCAAAAAATGAGTTAGTCATGAGAGTATATTAGGTGTATATAATAATACGATATTGACAATTGATCATGAATATTTATCAAAAATTCATCTAGGTTTTTTGTGATGCTTCGAATGTTCATATGTAATAATAAAAATGAGGAACTGTTAGTAACACACCACTTATTAACTTCTGTAATATTTTGACATATTTCCTGGTTTATTTTGTATTTTTTGTCAATTTGTTTTACTATAAAATCTGTCATTTTTAATTGTAATTTATTTTTTCTTGAGCAAAGTCAAGCATTTTCATTCGGTGTTTGCATTTTTCACTATTTGCTTTGTGGTCTGTTGGAGTCGTAGTTTTGAATTTTGAATTAATTTCTGTGCAATTGATACATTTGGGTGTTTCATTCTTATTGTTGCAGTCTTTAATGTTATGGTCACCCGCACAATGAAGGCATTTCGGCTTGTTTGGAAGTTGGAGGCAACGCATTGCTGTGTGTTCATATTTTTGGCAGTGGTAACACTGCATTAGGGGGTTACAATCTTCTACTTTGATTTGGTAAAAACCAAGGTTAACTCTCTTTTTTGAAATTAGTAGATTTCTCATGTCTCCACTGGTTTCTAGGATGATATTTTTTTGCTGAAATTTTTTAATTGGAATTGTTCCTTTATATTTTATTTTGTTTGGGTCCATTTCGTATATTATTTTTATATCTTCATTTTGCAGTATAAGATCTGATATAAATTCTTCCTGTGTGTATTTTTCATCGATTCCTTTAAATATCATGCACGGTCTTTTTTTATCAATGTTTTCCACTTGTATTCCTTCAAGTTTTAATTTTGTAATTTCATTTTTGATGTTGGCCATATCATCTGCTTTTTGCAAATTTATTATTAATTCATTTCTTGATGTCTTTCTGATGCTGCTTACTCCGATTCCTAGTTTAGATATTTTCACATTTTTTATGATTGTTTCTTTTATATCTTCATTATTATTTTTGGTTTTTATTATAACTGGGTACACTGGTGTCGTGTATTTTCCACTGGCAATGCTTGCGTAACTTTTCGTGATTGTTTTGATTTCGGGATTTTGAAATTTTTCCAAGTTACTAATATATTTACGGTCACTGTTTATTATATTTTCTTGTAATTCAATAATTTTGTTTTGTAATGAGAGGTTTTCTTTATTTATGGCATCTTCTAACTTCGTTATTATTAGTTCTATAGTATTTTTTGTTTTTTGATCTTTAATTGTTTGAATTTTTGATACTTCGTTTTTAAGTTCTTCAAGATAGTTAGTCACCGTCATTGTAGAGTTATTTTTTGCGCTGTTTTGTAGAGTGGTATTGAACGTACCGTGCACTTTACACGTTAAATGCGTCCGAGGTCATCGTAGTCGTGGAATAACACATTTATGCATGTATTGCCATCTGTTGACTAGTAGCGAAACTAATTAATTAAAAAATTAATTTATAATAGTTAGGTATTTACTGCCATCTATGAACAAGTATCATAAATAAACTATAAGTAGGTAGAACGTTCAAATTTGTTGCAATCACCGTTATTTAATTTTTTTAAATTAGTTTTTCATATTTATATAGTTCATTACACATATAAATGTTCGGTTTGAATTATCGTAGCACTATGATGCCACTTTTTCACACGTTTGTATGTATCAAAATCAACTTTTTACACTGTATTTCACTATTTTATATGGAGCAAAAATTAACTTGACATCTGCTTTTGACAGATTGTGTTGCCACTCTTATGGTTCTTATATACATATACAATGGTTCTTATACCAGGGCGATACTGATATCTTCCACTCTGGAACTTGCCGCAAATAATATAGATTCGGCCCGCCACGTGGGAGGTGGGCAAACGCATGTGCCGCCAAGATCTAGACAAAACTCACCCCATGAACCCGTGCACCCCTACTAAATCTCCAAACGTACCGAAACACTTGGGGTAACCTATGGCAGGGGTGTTGGTTATCCAATAAATGGTACACGGGGCGGCGGTGTCGCAAATTGAATAACCTCGATCTCGGAAGAAATATACATACATTGTAACTTCCAAGCCATGCACGAGACGCACAGGCCTTTTTCGGAAATCTGTTTCTCTCTAACAGTTACCGGAATTTCTAAAAAAGTGCATTTATTTATTTTCAAAGTTATTTTAAAAATTTAAAAACACGAAAAGTCATTTTTCATCGACCGCTATGTTAGGAACTGTTGCAAGTTTCGTTGAAAAATGACATTTCTAGTTTTTAAATTTAAAAAATAACTATTAAAATGCACTTTTTTCGAAATTCCGGTAAATGAATTGATTAGTACTAGTTAATATCTAACTACGACAACTTTTAAATTTATTTTTTTCGTCCATATTAAGCGTGTCCCGGTTTTGTAAGTATTTTCCCTTTTATTTCACACAATCAAGGACCGGGTGACCTCACGAACTCTGCCACACGGTATTATACTGTTGCCGGCGTTTTGGCGGGCTTAATAAAATTCAAACTTGTAGAATTAATTTGATTATGAAAACGAACTTTAAAAAATAAATAAAATACTAGTGTTTAAGTTTGCATGTGAACATTGATAAAAAAAAATGAAAAAGGACTCAACTTCCTTATTGAAGCATCTATAATATTTCTAAGCGATCTCATTTTCAAACCAAAAACACCTGATTTTGTATGATTTTGCATTAATTTGCATGGCTTCATCTTAAAGTGATTTTTCATAAATCAGTGCCATACAAATTGTCGATTTATTATTAATAAACTTCTAAACTTATTAATAACTCAGGTACGGGACATATGTCTACCTACGATAAATTATAGTGAAAACAAGCTTATGTGTACAAGCGGTTAATTTATGAATGCTATCTTTTACACACATACATGTTTTGGCATCGTAAATTGTCAAATAAAATATTTAATTATCATTACATAACTTTAATATCCAAAACCTAACATTTAGACAATAATAATAAGTTATTGCAGTCCCTATTTTTTATTTTTTTATGAATGATATAACCTACGAGGAAACCCGGTCACCGAGAAATTTGAACAATAGATATTTACCAAACTGTTGGTGTAACTGTCGCTCCTACTCCCCTGAATATTGAGCGAAGAGCACAACTGCACATAAGGCTGATAATACCTAAATAAGATCATAAAAATCGAGTTTTGTCCTCCAGAACTGGACCGAATTTACAGATTTTTACTGTGTTAAAAGAAAATACTCCATGTTTGTATTTAAAAAAAAATCTAGTTTGTTTACTGAACGTATCTTGATGGCGCAGGTAATTTTAACAATTTTGTTTTTGGAGTGTCCTAACTCATAAGAAGTAACTTATTAAAAAATCAAAACTTACCGACATGTTAGTGGTCGATATCTCTATTGCATAAAAAAAATATTTGCAGTAGTGTCAAAATTTAGGGAGGAAATAGGGCACTTCCACTTTTTTATTGCTTAAAAAAATTAAGCAAAAAATTACGATCATTATGGCATTTTTATATTATTTTTATGTTGAAGAATAAATTGTCTACAGCGAGTCTAAATTTCCCATTTTTCTAATACCGCCAAAACGATATTTTTATCGTGTGACGTCATAAGCGTTGGCCGGCTTTGAAAAAATTCTGACAATAGTACTTTGTTGTTTGCTGACGTGCGTATTTGGTGCCGTTGCCAACCACGGAACGTTTTGGTTTTGTCGGTTTTTGATCGTTTTTACAATGAATAAATTTGAATGAAAACATAGAAAAATAAACATTTTTAGTACTTGGGATGATTAAAATCAGAAAAATGATCCATACATTTTCATCAGAATCCTTAGTTTGTGAAAATACCCTATTGGGGAAATACGTTAGCATTGACATTGGTTTCCTCTACGAGTATACATTTTGTTATTGTTATCAGTTAAAATAAAATGGAAATTATTGGTTTATTTGAAAACCTAAATCGCACCAAATCTGTGGATGTCTGTGTGTCGTCACCATTATCGGCCTACGCGACCTACGTCAAAGCCTACGTTTTATTGGAACAGGCACTGTGTTTTGTCTGGGGCCGGCTTTTAATAATGAAGAATACCAGGTAAAATGTCAGCATCTCATCACCACTATTATCACCAGTATTCTACCAAAGTGCAAAAATACATTCGTGAAATTTCGCATCCGGTAAACAATTTATCAGTGTTCCAAAATCTCAATTACTATGAAAAAATGCATCGTACTACCTTCTGGTATTTATAACACTCTTATAATGGCGTCTGTAATAATATACGTGTGTTACAATCCCTTGGTGCTAAAACAAATTTGAAAATACAATCGATATTATTGTAACCATTCGAGCGATTTTTGACATATTATGGCAGGATTGCAAAAGTCTGGAGCAATCTTAGAGCTCGTGGCTCATACGCACTGTAGGCGGCTAGCCGCTCGGCTGGCCGCATTTTTAATTTAATATGCAACTGCCCATATTCTAAACCGCCGAAAAATCCAAACCTCGGCGGTTGGAAAGAGGGCAGCGGCCCGCTTTGCGGCTGACTGCCATATTGACTGTACGCACCAGGCGGTTGCGGTTGCGGTTGCGGTTCAGTACGCTCAAGTACGCTGCTAGCCGTTGCCAAGTTTGCACGTATACGCTGTCTGCCCAGCCATGAATTTTGATACAGATAAATTTATCGTTGAAATTCAACAACGAGAAGCCGTTTGGAATTGTGAAGGAGCATCATGGGGATTTACAACGAAAACAATGGGAAGAGTTTGTAGGTATTTTTGGAAACGAAGATATGTTGATAATGGAAAAAAAAACTTGGTGTGTATTTATTTCAAAATTATTTATAGTTTATTGTAACGAAATTATACAAATGTATGAGTTTTTATGTTAAATAGTCATATTTTAATTAATGAAGATAATATCCATCCATCCACTCATCCGTCCGTCCGTCCGTCCATCCGTCCGTCCGTCCGTCCGTCCGTCCGTCCATCCATCCATCCATTCATCCATCCATCCATCCATCCATCTATCTACATTGGTTTTGATTGGCCCGTATCGTAACAGCAGAAAATACCTAATAGTGCTGGCCGCACACGCCGTACTAATTTTATCTTTTTAACAAAAGTACCCCTAAAAGTTTGAATTTCGAAAAAGATTATTTATCTTTTTTACTTACAATTTCATGTAGAATCACCTCCCGAAATTAATGCACTGTACATTAAATAAATAAAAAATACTTAGAATGCACAGTAAAATTATCATTGGGAAAGCATCTGTCAATATTGTATTTCGCCGTAAACAATATTTGTAAGAAATAATTATTTCAGACAGTTCTGTATTATTTTTATTCTTGTTTATTTTACCTTCAACAGTCAATCGAAAAAATGCGACTAGGCGGTAAGAAAAGCGAATCGAAATCACGAAATGACAGTTCATGGTCAATAGATTGCCATATATATATATATATATAATGTATATCAAACCCAAATTCATAACAAGAGGACCGCCTGAAAACGGCCCATTATTATAAAGCTAGACGAAATTAAATAGTCTTGCATCAAGAAACGACTTCGCAAACGGATAGCTCCACTCAAAGTCAAAGGCCGTAGGTATCGCATGGATAATGGAAGAGTCGATTTCCCCCCTAATGAGCGTCAGAGACAAAGAGAAGACGACACAATTGCAACATTACTGTGTAATTTGGCTACCGAGCGGCGACATTCGCTACGGTGTAATTTCGAGGTAATTCGGGGATCAAATGACGAGGCGAAGGAGATACGACTAGGAATGGAGAGTCTACGCAGTTCTATGGATAAAAAAAGCAAAACAGGGTAAATTAGCTGATGTAAATTCACTTAGGACGAATAGTTTTTTTTAAATTAAAAAATAGTAACTCCATATCCATACAGGAGGCCCGAGGGAAATAATTTATTGTAAAAGTAGGTAGTTAAGTACTTTGTTTTAAAAAAAAATTACTTTGTAAAAGTAAATAATTTTTAATAAAAAAAAAATAAACGCTTAGTTTTAACCACTGTTTTAATGATACAAATCAACAAGTTTCGGAAAAAATTGTTTCTTCATCAGGATAAAAAGTAGGCAAAACAGTTTTATAGAGGGTCGAGTGCAATACTCTGTCTATAAAATGACATTATATTAGTACATAAAATTGAATACAAGGTAAAATAAAATAAAATGGTAAACATATTTAGTACTTGTACTACGGAGGCTTGATGGAAATTCTCTTGGTATGGTGTAGGGGCGCGCCCTGCCACTGGGCGACGGCCTGGACGAGAGTGTTTTCCAATCTCCGATAGAGCTGACCCGTCCCGACTATTCTGTGGCGCATCAAAGAAGCGAATCTACGAATATTAACGCTGCGATTATCTGCGAGGCGCTGCATCGCCAAGGCAGGCCGAACAGCGCCCCGAATGCGTAGTACCTATAGCTAAGATTGTTCATACATACCCCTGCAACATGGCTTCTTGTTGGGTTCAATGTTTTACTAAGCTCATCCATATCATTGTGACTGTGACTTTGGAAATCCTTTTTCTTTTACACTCTTTTTTTATTTTCTCTCTTCTTCTTTTTTTATATCTTTTCTTTTTTCAATTCTGTTTCACGTTTAATGTATGATATACATATATAAAAAAATTATATATTATAATTTTCATTATCCTTACTACACATTTTAAACATATATGTTGAATTGTTTTTCGCTGCTCCACCTTTTTTACACGAGCATTGCTCATAAAAAAGGTGAATCACGATATTTAAAAAATGTATTAAAAATATTAAAATATACCTATACGCTTAACGCCACTGGTCTAACGCCGCACTTTAATTTTGCTGCTTCTGACCCCTATTATTCCATCTGACAAAGTTTTCCTGTTGAGTGTACCATGTACTCAAATATTTACAATTTGTGGTGGTTCTTGTCTTTTCCACAACTTATGACCTTAGTATCTAAATTCGCATTGTGATACGAGACGAGTGGGGTTGATAGATACTGACTTAAATAGTACCTAATTTATTGTTGAATTTTATACGGCGCCATTTAGTAATAAAATCACCTCAAGAGTAGGAACTATTATTTTGAACGACCGCAGTCCTTATCCTTGCACAATATTCCCCGCTGGCAACACCATTTGCGGCGGGAGATGTTTCGCGCGGAAAATTGCGAACTGTCATCTTCCACTGTCACCGCGGTTTCCGAGACAAGTGGCGATGGATTTACGGGAATTTCACGCCATAAACGGGCCAGCAGATATCCGATACCAAATGTCGGGGCTATTTTTCCACACGACGGCCATGCGGGGTAGATAAATTATTCGCCTGCGGAGCTGACGGGCCGTAAATCCGTTTGCAAATTGGTCAGCCTGCGGTTTTGACAAAGTTGAAAAGCATTGAGACCTCAGGTCAGAGGTCGCGAACTGGTGGTTGCTAAAACTACCTATAAACCAACCCGTATGGAAGTGTATTTTATTTCATTTTCCCCGCCTTCTTAAATTATTACAACATTTTCTTTGATCTTCAGCAGATGTCCCAACTATTGAGATATTTTTTTAGACTTGGCACGCAATCAATGTACAGTGAACCTAATGATACCCATTACCTACTTTATAAGTACCTGAAAGCTTATTTTACGAGGAAGAGACAAAGTTATACGGTCGCATCGCACAAGAAAGTATTGTAGTTCGTAAACAATGGCAAACACATTTAGCCGGGTGGTTTTCCCTCGTGCTTTATAATAATATGTATACAGGGTGTTATGGTACGTACTTGAGTTACTTTAACCAGTGATTCCTGACATTTTTGGAGTAAAAAATGTAAATAAAATTTTGAATCTCCGGTGACATTTTTGATGTTTTTTTTTTCTACAAAAACATAAAAAATAGAAGGTGTTGGGTAGTTGGGGGCGGGGTAAGTGGTGGGGCGGTAACTCGGCTGAGTGACCAATAAGGTCACGTGAAAGAATTTTTTTTTGTTTGATTTTGAAGAAAAAATAATTGAAAAAAAAAATTGTCATAAAAAAAGTCACCGGAGACCAAAATTTCATTTACATTTTTTACTCCAAATAATGTCAGGAATCACTGGTTAAGATGATCCACTAGTCCTTGACTCATTCGGAATCGGGCGGAGCGAACGATTTTTGGGCGTTTACCAATAAAAACCCTAATCTCTAGCAAACAACAGTGTTTTGTTATTCCGCAAGTATATTTTTAAAGATCGAAGCGCCGCGTAGACTAAGGCATGTCCGTTTGCCCCGGGCCCTGGGCGTAGAATGAGCGACGGTCTAAAATCCTTCTGTACATGGCATAAGGATGAAATTCGCACTTACAAATTCGTTGGGTACCGCCTATTTTTATTCACTGGAAAGAAACGTCGCCAAAATACACGTTTTATTTTATTTTGTGAAGTTCAGATACAAATATTAAAATGTTTTCCGATCACTCTATAAGAAACTTAATTAGCTACATTATTCAATAAAACAACACCAGAAAAGGGATTTGTAAGTAGGAGATTTTTCACTTTTAACCATTTTTTATAGGTCAGACGCATAATTTTTTTCTAAGCTTATTAAAAAGCTTATCAAAAAAATACTCGATCACTTCAAAGGCCAAGATGTGTTCTACTCACAGTATTTAATTGAAGCATCTGTATTATTTCTAAGCAATCAAATTTTCAAAACTAATACATAAGATTTTATACGATTTTGCATTTTTCCGCATGTCTTCACCTTAAAGTAACTCAAGTACGTACCTTAACAACCTGTATAATATAAACAAACTTTAAATGGCTACCCCAAGAAATTTGCTCCAAAGCAAGGCGAAGAGTTCAAAAATCAAACAATATACCTCGTTCGATTTACAAATATTTTTTTTCGAAGTATTAACGCAAAAATTACAAAAAGTTGTGCAATAGGCCACATGCATGGATTTCATAATGACTGGGAAAAAATCGTGTGGATAGATTTTTCTACTAAGATTACGAAAATGTAACTAAATTTTTTTAGAAATTTATACTTTTTTCTTTTTTATAAATAAATCCGTGTTTGGGATTATGACGTCAGTACGTGAAAATGTTCCGTCTCCGATAATATTCAATTAATTTTGTAAAATTCCACATTGATTTTTTTTTTATATAGCAACATTTTGATTTCTGGCGAATTTTTTAATTCACTTGCTTTTAGCCTCGGACACACACGGCGTTATTCGTTTATTTATCCACACGGCGTTAAAAGCGCTAGCGTTATTGAGCGCGACCTACTCTTCTTACGTGTGGGGCGCGTCTGTATGGGATTGTATGGCGAGCGCTATTTGCTATAAACATTGACCAAAGAAGGACAAAGGTTATAAAGTATCTTTTGATATTAACGCCGTGTGTGTGCAAGGATTTATTGTTTGTATTTTGGTTTGACGTTTTGACAGATGTTTATGATGACAAATGTTATTTATGAACTGGTTTTATTGTAAATTATTTGGATTTAGTCATATATAGACGTTGAACATTATAATGATTAATGATCATTAAGATGGATCAAACAAAAAATATTTATGAGATGTAATATTTTTGGTATGCCTCGTTATTCTCCTCCGCCATTCGTGTAGAATACGACGATTTTTTTAAAATGATTTTCGGCTATGTTATTTCCTGTAAGTCTTTCCGGTTTATTAAAAATGGTCCGATTTTTTCGGATTGTAATTTAAAAAATATCGCCAGGGTTTCAAAAATACTATTTAAAAATTTCAGAATGTCTTAGAATATTTGCCTAAACCGTTTTTTTTTTTTTTTTTTAAATGTGATGCAAGTGGCCTATTGTTTTTGTCTTAATTTTTCAAGATTCTGCACGAAAATTGAAATGGTTGGCGACACCTCAGGCTGTCTGTTTTGCATAAATTAGTAATTCTTACAATTCGCGTGGCATGATTATTATTATTACATTAGGTACCTACATTCTGATGGTGTATTCTTTTTCCAACGTCCCATGTCACCTCAGAGACTCATCATTTTATGCATAAAATAAGCAATAAAACCTTTTTTGTATTTTGTATGCATTAGGTTAGGCATTTACTAGGCGACGAGTATACCTAGGTACCGAAGCATCTATCAATTCGTAACTATTATAGATTATAACATATCGACACACTTCACTATATATTTGAAATGCCTGTGCAAAACAATTGCCAGAACTTTAGCTTAATTTTAACCAGTTAATATTAACTAACTAACTCACACATTTCTATACAGGGTGTATCAGCACGTACCCAACAACTTTTAACCAGTGACTCCTGACATTATTTTAAGTAAAAAATGTAAATAAAATTTTGGGATCCGTTGACATATTTGATGTTTTTTTTTCTAGAAAAATATTAAAAAAAGTAGTATAGGTTTTGGACAGTTGCGGGCGAGATAAGAGGTCGGGCGGTTACTCGTCTGAGTGACGACATGCAAAAGAAAGATTTTTTTTGGATTTTGAAAAAAAAAATTTAAAAAAAAAACGCTATCGAAAAAATCACCAGGGACCAAAATTTCATTTACATATTTTACTCCAAATGAGGTGTGTAAAAGGACAGGCCGCAATCTCCATTTCGGCAAGATTGCTATGTTTGCTTTTGAAATGACAAGGAGATTGCTATCTTTGCTTTTACTTACAATGTTATGTACAAATATTGTATGTAATATTCGTGTTTACAATATTTGTATGCAATATTGTAGGTAAAAGCAAAGACAGCAATCTCCGTGTCATTTCAAAAGCAAACATAGCAATCTGGCTGAAATGGAGATTGCTGTCTTTGCTTTTACACACCTCAAATAATGTCAGGAATCACTGGTTAAAGTTTGCCAAGTACGTGCCGATACACCCTGTATATTAAACGTGTTTTAAATTTTACACAACTGATGAACAAGCATTTGCCATAAATTAACGGTTGAATTTAAAACACGTTTATTAGCAAGGGGGTTAGTGTTTTTATATTCCGAAATGGTGCAATTTGTCCCAATTCATCTTCTTCTTCTTGGCCTATTCAGGTCGAGGCCCCATCGCTTCAACATGCGCCTCTTGCGGTCCCTGTCCATAGTAGGCCAATCTCTCTCCTCGTGCACAGCATCTAATAATAATAATAAATTTTTATAGCGCAGTTTGTAACCACTCGAGCGCTTTTCGCCACATTACGGCACTATTTCCAAAATGTGGCAAATTTTCCTAATTTCTTTAGTCGACACATCGTCGGATCTGCCCTGATGATGGACACTGCAACGCTGTCCGAAACGTCGGCTAAAGAAGGAGGAAGCGCAACACTGCATAACACCCAAAAAACAAACAACGAAATGCTTTTGGCCGTGAAAGTTAAAAACGTATCGGACTAAATAATATATTGTACATTCAAAATATAACAAAATAAATATTCTCTAGGTTCTTTAAAATGTTTTAAGGTTAAAGATTTATTTTTTATTTTTTATTTTTATAAATCCTACAAATATTTGATAATACACGAAATATAGGGGAATTCATTGGCTACATAGAACTATAATCAGTTTGTATGTCTCCATATTCAAATTCGGAGGTATGATTTTTTTAATGTGGGCGGAAAAATTTCCATTAGCAATTTGAGAAAAAATATTTTAATTGCTCTGTCGCTCCAGTGGTTGTATGTTTTATTTTTATTTTTTCGTAAAATAATGTTTACAGTGTGCTTTTCGACTACCTGGCTAAACATAGATTAGATTAGTATGTAATTTTTATAAAATATATATAAAAAAATGTAACCCCTATGTTTTATATTACAATTTAAAAAAATATGTATATTTTATTCCTATATAGATTACTTCTACAGTGCTTCTTAGTTCTCATAAAATATTGATAAAATAAAATGAAACAAAATAATATACTGCTAGATACCCAGGACCCCTAGCACAGTCGATCGATAAACGATTTATCAATAATGCCGTTGTCATTGTCATCGTTCCAGTGCACGACTGCAGATCACTAACATACACATATTAGCTCACATCGAATAAATTAAGAACACTTAGGGCCAGTTGTTTTACAGAATTAGAACAATTGATCAAATTTCAAAGTTAATTTTCAAGTTCTGTGAATGTTCCATTCAAGTTCGGTTAATCTCTCATTATGAGCCTGTTGCTCCACAGAATTGAAATACATGTAATAATAATATCTTTATTGAACGAAATTTGCAACATTTATAACAAAAAAAGGACATGTTCAGTTAATAGTTTACAATGGTTTATACATTACATAAGTACAAACAGTTAACATATAAACAGTTGGTAATATAAAAAATATAAATTTATGGTTATAAGTTGAGGTTTCCACAATTTTAAATGATGGCCTAGAACACCCTTGGAGGGGCCCAGAAATAATTGAAAAAAAGTTGAGTTTTCTCATAACCCGCCTTACTACGCCTACCTTGTCGCTTGCTGAGGGTTGGTTTGTACTATGTCCACAAAAACTCGTATTGAGAAAACAAGGTTTGAAGTTAAAAAAAAAAATTGTTTTTGTTTCCTTTACTTCAAACTAATTGTTATATGTAAATAATACTATAAAATACAAGCGTTAATCTACCGTTAAGTAAAAGAACAACACAATTGGTTGAATTTTTATTTGAATAAAAGCATAATCAATAACGTAAAAGGACACTTTTCTTAAACAAAATAGCAAAAAAATTAATGTTGGTTTGTACCATGACAATAGAATCTATTTAATATCTATGCTCTGGGCAGAGATAGACCAAACCAATAGTAATTTTATCCTACACGGCCCATCATACAATAATAATTTGACATTCACATACAAAGGATTTGATAAATAATAATAAAATAAAAAAATATATTAAAAATTCTTCATTAGAAATGAGAAAATTTAGTATTGGCGTATGAATTAATAAAATGTATGGAGTAATCAAACATTAGTAATTTTTACATACACGTACATAAGGTTTTAATAAATAATAGTAAAAAAAATAGTATTGGCCAATGGACATAGTACACTCCAACCCTCATTTTTTTGTAATTACTACGGAGATAGAACAAAAAGTGATGCTGAAAATGTAAGTTCCCGCTGAAAATTTGTTTTTTTTTTGTGTGTGGATAGTGGATATAGTAGATAAAAATATGATTAATATTACTGCATTCTCAGTTTAATTTTTTTTTAATGGACGTAGTACAAACCAACCCTCTCAGCAAGCGCCCTGTTTGTAATTTTTAAATTTGTAAGTCTGTAAATTTGTAATTTTTACATTACCTTTGAATTTTTTTGTGAATCATATTTTTTTATTCTATCTGGAAGAATGTTGTAAAGTCTTGTCGCAAGGTATGCGAATTCGTTATTGTTTGGAGTAGGTATTTATGTATATTTGTGTATATGAGTGAGGATTGTTTTTGCGTAGGTACATTGCCGAACGTCAAGTTCGAGTCCGTACGTCCGTAGCCTAAGCGCCTCCGCCCACTGAGGCAACTGAAAACTCTCAACTGCCAACTGTCTTTGTATGACAATGTGATGGCCCGCACACTTCACAATCACACAAAACCCCGTTGTCAATGGTAACGCAAGCGGTGACTTGCGACTTGCTCTGATGGTTGCCCTGGGCGGCGATTGACAGTTGCCAGCTGTCAGCTGATTGTTCTTCTTCTATGGTTAAACAAGCTTTTTGACCAATCAAGACAGAGAAAACAGCCGATTTTAGTTGGTTTTCAGTTGCCTCAGTGGGCGGAGCGCCTAAGGCGCTCCGCCGACGAGGCAACTGAAAACAAACTAAAACCGGCTGATTTATATGTCTTGATTGGTCAAAAAGCTTGTTTAACCATAGACAAAGAACAATCAGCTGACAGCTGGCAAGTAGCAACGGCCGGCCACGCCAATCAGCAGTGCGAGTTGCGAGTCGCCGCTTGCGTTACCATTGGCAACGGGTTTTTGAGTGATTGTGTAGTGTGCGGGCCATCACATTGTCATATAAAGACATTTGCCAGTTGACAGTTTTCAGTAAGCGGATCGCCTAAGGTAGCCTGAGGTAGCCTAAGGATAAATTTAATAACCATTTTCTGTGCCTTTATGATTGGATCTAAGATGCAGTATGCAGTGCTACCTCCCACGCTATGATTCCATACTGTAGTGAACCTACCCCTGGCCTTACTAACTTCTATGGGTCTCGGGACCAGTTGTAATGTACCTGTGGGGATACCCGGCACCCGTTGTAATGATCCGTAGTCGTCTACCCTTGGTTTTTCTATTCTTTCCCTTTAACACTAGCTGTCGGGATCTACTGGCTACGCTACCCTTATCTTTTGGCCTTCGATCAATATACCCTTGTATCTAGCTACACCTAACTTTTCCTTAAACCCCTGCGATTTTCTCACAGTAAATAAGATTTAAGATTTTATTGCACATTATTCCTATTTACCCCGTTGTGTGATTTTTTGATTCGGTAATTACATTTGAATGTGTAAATTAATACGCATACACATGTAGAGGAAATAATGTAGTATGTGGTAACCTAGATTCTTTCAGAGGAAAGTGTGGAAGGAATCCGTTTGATGAACTAACCCCGTTTTTAGATTGTTTTGTTTTATTTTAAAGCCTATCCGTATTACTCGCCTTTTCTCAACTTGGACAAGTATATCATTGACGCTAATTCTACCGTAAATTGTCACCCGGTTTATAAAATTCAAAGTCATAGTTTTCTTACCTGATTTTTCCCTTCCTATAGGTATATATTGGGTTATTTTAACATAACCTGGAAAGAGTGAATTTTGACATGCATGCTAGGTTCCTTGCGAAGCTCTCAATGTCGTCGTACTGCACCTAAATGGTCAAGTTATTATTGTTATTAGTATACACTACATGTACTGGGGAAGAGGAAGGTGGGGAGGGGTGATAGGTGGATTTTTGGGGGATATTGTTTCCTGAATAAGTCGGCTCCTCCTCTAACCAAATAGATACTGGTGACCAACATTCCAGACAAAGACTCAATCATTACGTTTGCTAGGATGGTCCTTAAGTCCTGATTTTGTTCTCTTGCATGAACTTCATTGCTACGAAAGGGTCCCTTCACGCCAGATGAAAGAGCGCAGAGTCCTCATGTTACTTCCAGTATTATCCCGACTTCCTTTCCTCCAGATTTGATTTTAACTCGACTGATTCTAGAAGGGGTATGTCCATTTCTTCCCTTATCATGACTCTACTCGCGTTGAGTGCGTACGGAGCCGTTTGAGATGATCCTTTCGTCTCCTTCGTAGGATAATCATTGGCTTGCGTTCCTCGCCTCTGAGAGCTGACATAACTTCTACCTCGTAAAAACTATGTTTGCTTTCAGGTCGACATCGATGACAAATACGCAAATGGTCGATTGTTTGAATGCCGCGCCAGCGTGTCAAATCAATACAAACTACACCTTCCTCCTCACGTGCAATTCGTATCTTTGACACCGTCGAAGGAATCAAAATCACTCCTCAAAAAAACAGTTGTGGGCTGTTTAATTCAGAAAATGTTTGCGTACCTCACCGAGGAAGTGTAATTTCGCAGGGCAAATATGGATTGGTGGACTGTCTGATCTTGTTGTTTGCAGTGGTTTTTTTATTGAAGGTACTGACCCCTCGTGTAAGGAATTAGGTAAGGTTACCCATCTGTTCAGAAAGGTATGAAATGGGGAAAAGGGTTGAATTGCGTAATCTGAAGGTTGAAGACTATCTGTCTTATGATTGTGGGTCCAATGGAATCCTTTAAAATTGAAATTTAAATCTCTATAATATTAATAGCGTAATCGATTGAGGGTAAGTATATGTCTGTTGGAATCATAATACTAAACCGAAGTTGAATATGCTGGTTCGTTAACCTCCGGCGGAATGTGATACCCGAGAAATGTTTATATAAGGCCCATTTAATTGTTTGTTTATAAAACACTTGGTTTGGCCTACTGCCCTAGATCGGAGGATTCTGATTTCAAGGTGAGGTACCTCTAATATATTCATGTTGGATCTCGATAGTGATAATATCAATAATAAGATGATTTACAGAGCGCCGTTTTAGGGAAACTCGTATATATTTGCATTGTATTTATTGAGGTGAAGGTCACAGGTGACGAAATGACGTTAGTGCTAGGTATATTTGAGATGACCTAGTTCTGGCTGTTAAGTACCGTTGATAGGTAAAATCTATGGTTAGGTATTTCAAAATGACCTACTTCCTGTATAGGTACTTGGATGGATAACCTATATTCTCAGTTAGGCATTTTCGTTTTATTGAAAGGTGAAGGTCACAGGTGACGAAATGACGTTAGTGCTAGGTATATTTGAGATGACCTAGTTCTGGCTGTTAAATACCGTTGATAGGTAAATTCTATGGTTAGGTATTTCAAAATGACCTACTTCCTGTATAGGTAATTGGATGGATAACCTATATTCTCAGTTAGGCATTTTCATTTTATTGGAAGGTGAAGGTCATAATTGACGAAATGATTTTAGTACTAGGTATATTTGGGATGACCTAGTGCCGGATGGTAAGTACCGTTGATAGGTGAAATCTATGGTTAGGTATTTCAGAATGACCTACTTCCTGTATAGGTATTTTGGTGGATGACCTATATTCTCAGTTAGGTATTTTTGTTGACCCAATTTCTAGTTAGGTACTTTGTGATGCGGCTGAACATACATCACGCTAACCTGTGGAAAAACGATCTATAAAATGTTACATTTTGTTAGTGTCAATCATGCTATTTCGCAAAAAAAAACGTAGACACGTACAACTGCTGCAGAGCTCTCCGGGGTCTGGAAAATGTATAATATTTAGCACTTACCGAGATCTCTCCAAATTACCAATTTTCCACTGGGAATACAACAGCTTGGCAATATTTCACTGTGTTTATCTTACCTTAAAATTACAAAATTTGTGAATTTAATTTCTCAATATTTCTCCCTGATCTAAGAAAAATATAACTAAATCTAAGTGACTATCTCCTTTGATTACATTGTACTTAATGTTCAAATTCTAAAGTTTTCTAAATTGTGCAATATCTCTTTCCGTACTTTTTTTTTATGACATTATTTAAAGTTATCTAACGTGAAGGATTTATTTAATTTTCGAACAAAAAAAAATGGAGTCCGTTTTCCTCTCAAGTCCGTTGTAGTATATTTATTTAAATTTATTTAATTCGTGAACTTAATCCTCCTTCCTTTATTTTTATATCACCTTGTGTTATAATAATGCACGATGTTTACTGTTGATTTATTTTAATTATTTGAGATTTTTCTCTTTTCAATCACATTTAAATAATAACCGCGAATAATTTTTAATTTTCACATAAATTTATCAAATTAGATAATTATTATTTTCCCGAACGCCTTCCTATTTCACAATAATAACCGAACTCTGTCTATCAATACTTTGATTATTATTTTATTTAAACTTTAAAATAAACTTTTTCTACACTTAGATGTACACACACTTTAATTTAAGCACTCGGATTTATTTTAAACTTTATTTTTAGGCACTGTTTAATATTTATAAAACTAATCACTTTTGTTATTTAATTTTTAATTTTTATATATTTTATAAACTTCACTGAAGTGTTGATCATTTTGGGCCACGATAATCAATTTGTTTACACTCACAACACCCTTTATTTTTATTTATCACCATTTTTATAACTAAATTAATAAGGTAATTATTCCCACTAAAACTTTTCCGTTTAAATGCAAGTCACTTTAATTGTTAGCACTAATAATTATTATTTAATTCAACTCTTTTACTTTCACTTGATAAGAATAAAACCAAATTCTAAAGAAAACTCTAAGTGTTGAAAATTATTTTGAACGAATTTATAACAACACTCTTCAATTATGTAACTGGACTTAGAACTTTTGATCTGTAAATTTCACTTTGAAAGTTAGCCGTACGTATGTCGCGTTATTGTAGATAATCCTTCCGTTGTCGAATCAACTGTCATTCTGAGCTCGTCATCAGCATTTATACCTCCCTCCTCTCCAGAACATCTTAACTCCACTTGTCCTGGCATAAAATAATGATTCCTATCAACTCGTAATTTTTTGAAATGGACACATTATTATCGACTGTCTTGACTTAAGTCATTTTGTTTCGTGAAGAAATATTTTTTAGTTGCAACCCCCCTAGCTATTTCACTCACTCGCGGAATTCGGATCCGGACTGGTAAATATAATCAACTATTCGCCCAACCTTTCTGAGAATACAGATCAAGTGGATATTTTATTTATACATATAAAATTTATTTTGTAAACGAATATGTCCATGATCGCGGACACAATGCGAGCCTGTCACTGGGTGCAAATACGCTATTTTCCCGTTGATTGAGTACATCTCTCTTCACTTTCAAATTTTTTGATCCAAATTTTAACTGAAATACCTTCAAACTCTTTCAACTTTATAATCGATCATTTAGTTGCACATTTTTCCTTCGTTTTTCGCTGAATTTTACTGCAAAAATGGCTTTCGCCATGCCCATCTATGTATGTATTAAATTTATTTCTGAAACCGGTAGAATACCTATATTCGTCATTATGTGCATTCTATTCACCCTCGAATCGTGCTAATTTCGATGTGATTTAATTTTTGGCACCATTTTCTGATTTTAAAAAGGGTTTCCGTTCTATAAAACATTTTTCCCTCTTTCCAAAGTGATTTGCCATGTATTCAAACGCTTTCCAATAATTTAAGGGGAACTTAATTTTGTCAAAGCATTTTTTCTTCCCTTTTCTTGCACCTCCACTACAAACGTATCACCAATTCGACCCCGTTTAAATGTCATCTTTAATTGTTTTATTCAAAGTACGTAAGTATTTTGTTTCACTCACTCTGGGGAAAAGCATTAATATCCATTAAATATCTATGTTTATCATTCGATTTGTTTATATCCCAAGACTCCGCTGTTTCTGTTTACGTTACGTATTATTTTAATGTGTTTCCTCTGTTTAGATTATCTCATAAGACCAATGTATTTTTTTACGACCTCTAAAGCTATAAAAGGGTCCTTAATTGCTAGAAATCATGTTCAAATTTTGATGTGTTTATGTTTTGAATTCGTCGGCGGCCGATAACCTTTTATATCTGAGTTTCTCCCTTGTTAAATCACATATGTCTATACTCTGGTTTTCCTTTTAATTTCATGGTTCCGTACGTCCAACCATTTCCTTCTATTTTCCAACAAAATTGGCTGTCGGTTTTCAATAATATTATAACCCTCGCATTAAGATTAAAGCTGTTTTCAGTGTTTTAAGCTATCCGCCATCTGTCGATAAAGTACGAATTTTCCTTGATTTTCTTTTCGATTTGCCGTTCCTCTCGACTCACTATACCATATCAACTCTCATAATTGTATATTTCCCGTTTTCTGATTTATACAAATCTTAGTTCGGAATTCTCGTTCTGTCTCGCCTTTTACGTCAATTTTCACCAATGTTCGTAAGTTTTTTAACACCTCAATCATTGTGTGTAACTTTTCCTTTATCGTACTGACGCATTTTATACATCTGATTTTCATAATCATTTTACGTGAACTTTTTTTGTCATCTCGGAGGCAGTTTCTTCCCGTACTTCAATGGTTAATTATCCCTCTACTGCACTCGTATTGTAAACATTTGCTAGGGTCATCGTTCCGAATGCACCGATCGTGTGACTTTGTTTATTTCTCCGGGCATGAACCCTTATTCGATTTTAATAAATCTCAAGGTTGGATCCATTAGTTTCTTGAATTATGTCTCAAGTCCAAAGTTCAAAGTGGTCTTTCATATATTGTCACGCCTCCTGTTTCTTGATTGGATAAAAACTTTCTGTGAGACTCCTCCCTTAAAATTTTTAAATATCACGTTTTTATTTATCGACATCTTTCGATGGAAGGAGAAATCACCATAATTTTGTTGTTTTACAGATCTCTCTAATAGTTTGTTGATTTATCGCAGGTGTCGCTATAGTGTCCGATTTGAACTTCGTTTGGGTGGGAAAAAAATTGTATGAGCTTTTCCGATGAAGAAAATGCCTTTTTTTTTCTCTTTCGAACGTAATGTTGAAGTCGTCACAATACTCAATAATGGATTGACAGACTGCAAAATTAATAATTTTTAGGTGTTGTAGGTCGAGAAAGTTTCGTATCGTTCTGAAAAAAGCGTGGTTTTTATTACCTATACATGAAGATTCCATTATTTGAGATATGGATCAGTGGTGAGGCCGAGGTACCTCATCTGAGTAGTGCACTCAATGTGCGGATATCGGCAATCAAACATATGTATAAATAATAACAGAACTTTCCAGAACTTAAAAATTAACTTTAAGATTTGATAAATTGTTCAAATTCTGTGAAAACCCCCGTCCTTTACACGTACGTTACAGGCACGTTAGTCGTCTTCCCTCTGGAATTTCACTCAGTATTTTCAGTGGAAATCGGTCTATTCTTAGATATAACTTATATCAAGAATTTAAGTAGGTAGGTAAAATTACTTTAAATTAAATTAGGTAGTATAAATGGTGTTATGTATATTATCGTGTTGTGTAAAATGTCTGTGTACTTGGTACTGTTTGTGGCCTTTTAAATGAATTCTGTGTGTGTATGTATAAGTTTATTATTTTTATTTTGTAGAATTTCACAAAATCACATTTGTATTTTCATTCTTATTGTGTTTGTATTCTTAATGCTTATCAGTGGCGGTTCGTGATCTTTTTAACGGGGGGTTCAGAAATTCAGAGAAGATAATATCTTATATTGTCTAATCAAAATTTACTCTTGTCATACAAATTAAATAAAGTTAGTGGAGGGGTGCCTAAATAAATAGATACTATTGTTTTTAAATAACTTGACACTCCTCGACACAATTATTAAACGACCAAAAAAAGTTTTAGAAGATTTAAATTGTTTAATGGTTTTTTCAACACTCAATGTACGTTGCTAATTATGATTGTTTTTTTTCAATAAGAATGTAGAATATAATATAATTGATATTTTAAAACATAAAAAAAAACAAGAATCACAAATAAAGGTGGCACGAAATAAAATGAGCTTTTTTTCATTTATACAAAAAAAAACTAGCGACGTTGTTTGCCGAAACTTAAGTAAATGTACTCGTAACTACGGGATATAACGACTTATCTAAAATAAAATACGAAAACAGAAGTCAAAATCGGTCCACTTCAATAGTAGATTAACAAATGCCATTAGTAAACGGTTGGAGAAATGCAGAAACAATAAAATAAAAATGTACAAAAATGACTACAAAGTTAAATACCATAATATATAACATTTAACTTGCATCCGTCGGTGCAAAAGTCGACCGTCAGCCGGTCATCCTGCGACAATCTCGGGCTTCGTTTCGGCGAGACTCGTCAAAGTTCGGAGATCACGTGAGATCTTGACTCGTGATCGGCGCACCAAGCTGCGTAGTTTTATCCATTCTACCGGCACAGCGATTCGTATCGGCTATGATTTTTCGTATGGACAAATGTGTGCGTATCGCAACGCGCACAAAATGGGAATAGATACCGTAGATATTTTTCGGTGGCGCGAGTTTAAAAGACGGAATTTTAATGTCGAGCTATCTGTGATGCGCTTATATTACTATACAACAAGATTGTTTTATTTTATCATCTTTTTAATGGGGGTTCACCGCACAACCGCACTTTAGAGAAAACCGCCACTGATGCTTATAGAGGTAGAATCTGCAGACAAGAAACCATGTATTGGCTTCGCGGAACTACGTATTTGTTGTCTAAACTGTGTACTTTGATAAATGTATTCTTTTTGTTAGAAATAAAAAAATAAAAATAAAAGGTAACCTATATGACTAAGCCGCCTAAATTAATTGCGACTTTTCTACGAAGTATATAGCACGCTCCGACAAAGTTTTCGTCGTAGATATTTTAAAAGTGGGGATATTTGGTCAGAAACAACAGATAAAATAGAAACAATTCACTCGAGACACTTTTTTAACCCGGAGTAATGATCAATGCACCATGACACAAACCTAAATAAATAATAAAAAATAATGGTTCCTTCTATTCTCCGAGCCAAATGGCATCCTTTAAATTTCGAACTAAACTTCGGGTCGGTACTTACTTACCTATTCACGGATAAGACGAACGCTAAAGAAGCTTATATACGTGAAACTAAACTTACCTAATAATATTATAATAACTCATAAGTCCGAAACTTCGCCATTACGCCTGAAGATGGCGGAGAATAAATTCTACTTCTTATAGGTGGGACTTATAGAACAAACTCTTGATGGTGGTGAGGAAAATAGAAGGGAAAAGTTATTTTAAGACGATATTAAAGGTAAAAGATGTTTTAAATAACTCTTTTTATTTAGAAGTAATTCCCTGCTCCTGCTGGGAGACAAAATGCTCCTTAGGTATTTTTATAGCCAATAAACTGTTTGAGAAAAGTGTTGTAACTGTTGTCAATTATTGTTGCCAAGAATGTCAAGGATTTAAGTTGAAAAGAACGCGGAGAGTTTTTTTTATCCGAAATTCTTCAGGCCCTAAGAAGCTATTGTAGGTACCTTACATTATTATTATTTATGTTCTAAGCTTTGATTGTTCTACGTGATCCTGAAACACTAAACTTGAAACTTTTTTTTGTGACAGTATAATTTGTTCTAACTTGTATATTGTTCTAACTAATAACTCGGAACAAAAAAATAATTCGCCTAGATTATTTGTAAAACAGTAGGTCCGAGACTTTACTGATGTTGTTGTAGCTGAAAATGATTTTTTTTTTTCAAAATTTCAACTTTTTGTATGAAGATCTTTAGGATTATTTCAGTGAAGGGATGCGCCGCATCCGTAAACTGAAAGATCTTCATACAAAAAGTTGAAATTAAAAAAAAATTAAATTAATTTTCAGCTACAACTACAACGTCGATTTTTACAATCTTAGCACTCTAGCTCACTAAAAACTTACGGACCGCCCCTGGTACCTACCTACTTCCGGTTTTTGTAGAAATTCATTAATTTTACACAGAGATTTTATTGCTCTGATGCTTGGGTGTAATCAGCCGATATACAAAGAAACCTACAGTCAAAAAATAAAGATGGGATAATAATAATAATAATAATTAACTCATGCATTCTCAGACTATAAAAATATTACCATTTGTTATTTCGGCTACTGGTATTATATCGCTCTCTCATTAAAAAAGTAGGCATATTAGATTTGTCAAAGAATTTGTATATAAAAATGCAAAAATCAGTTATTTTTAATACATGTAGGATTACGAAAGATTTTTAAAATATTTATATTGAGGGATCAGTAGGATTTATCGGTCAAATTAGGAATTCCACAGAGCCGAACCCTCTGATATGAAAATATCTGGAGTCGGTGAAATATATTCCCATTTAATAGTCTGGTAGGTTAACATGTTGTTCTTGTATTGTTTTGTATTAATTATACTTATATAATACACTTGCATAGCGTGGATTTACTAGATGATCATTTATATGGAAAAGTGTGTGAAAGACCTAAAAGTCTGGTGCGTAAATAATGTTTGAATAATTTATATAGCGCCGTTTTCGTAAGAAAATCACCTCAAGGGCGCTGATAGAAAGACATCAAGGGTGAACCTTCCATCTTTTTCTTCCTTTTTTCTTTCTTCGTGCTTCTTGACTTCTATGTCTTGCTTCGTTATTCGTGGTTGCTGCTTACTCCTTCTTACATCTCGCCTCATGACTTCCTGATCTTTGTTTTTTGAAACCTTGCCAAAACAATAGCTGTTGACGTAACTACACGAATCTCCCCCTCTTAGCATATCTTCCGTTAGACCTCCACCCAATATATTATCCAAGTACCTATCCCTATCTCACTGCGTAACCAAATTACCAACGTGTGTGACATTTACAACAAAAAAATATTGTGCAATCAGTCTGTTAAAGCAACCTGTACAATGATCACCATAGTGATCTCTCAGTGCATTCAATATTGCCTCTGTTGTGTGTTGGTGCAGTGAGTACTTCCAGTTGTGTCCAGTCCTGGATTTGTCAATAGGCCATAGAGGCCGCGGCCTAGGGGGCGGCAGATTTCAGGGGGTGCGCGGCGCGCTCGCTCGCTTTGACAAGAATGGGTAAACTTTTAATACCTTTCAACATAAAATTTCATTAATTAATGGATATAATAATAAAAGCAAGATTGTGGGTGGAGACAAGGAAACATTTTAAAATCAGGAATTATATGCTCACTAATTGTTAATTGTAAATTGACGGATAAATAATGAAAAGCCAAATGTAATTAATTTAAAATTAATTTATATCACGCAAAAAAATATAATAATTTAGTTTTATATGTTAGTTTTATAAGAATCGTGAAAAATATCTAAGTTTATCAATTTTTCATAATGAGTACACGGAGAAAAATGTTATTTGAAAAAACGATCATTTTAATAGAAAAAACGAACATTTTAATAGAAAAAACGATAATTTTAATAGTAAAAAACGGTTAAAAACGGGACTGAAGTTCTTACGAACAAATTAACAGGGTTTCAATGTTTATTGGCGGGAACATTAAGAATAATTTGTTGGTATACATAATTTCGTACGAATTTTACCACCAACAAACATTGAATCACTGTTAATTTGTTCGTAAGAACTTCAGTCCCGTTTTTAACAGTTGATTTTTTCCGTGTATAAGTTGTGATTGGGCGAGTATTGGTGAGTTATTTGCTGCTGTAGTGTTGATATACACGGAGAAAAATGTTATCCTAAAATACGATCATTTTATTCGTAAAAACGGTTAAAAACGGGACTGAAGTTCTTACGAACAAATTAACAGGGTTTCAATGTTTATTGGCGGGAACATGTAAGAAACATTTGTTGGTATACGTAATTTCGTACGTTTACCAACAAATTATTCTTACATTTTCTACCCCATATCCTTCTCTCCAACTTCCTCCTGCCAGTCTCACAACATATTCCATGAGGTATTCACATAAAAAAAATACCTATAAAAGCATGATACAATAATCGTATTTAGTCAGCTGTCCATTCGTTTTAAAATCTCATCTCAACCATTCTTATTAAGATTAGCGGCTCGTTTTATTTTCTACCATAATGTTGGTCCCGGTTCCTCGGGTCGGTTCTGTCACATAAACTAATCAATGTGAAAATAATACCGACGCGCCGCTAATGGACCTTTGTTCGCCTCAGTATCGGGCTCTTAACTCAGAGGCGGCACGTTGTGATACCCAATCAGTAATAAATACTATATAAGGACGGAATAGTTGGTAAACTAGTACGTTTTTCGGTTAAGAAGGTTGAGTTTAAAAATATATGGATAATTTCTGCAGCAGTTTTCATTAAAAAAGCACCATAAGAGAGTTGAGTAAATTTATTTTATTTATTTATTGTATGTTCTCGTTCATACAATAATTCCAAAAAAAAATGTTAACCCGTTTAATCACAGGAGACCACATTTGTCCCAGCTCACATAGCCTCTGGAGCGACAGAGCAATTAAAATATTTTTTCTCGGATTGCTAAAGGGAAATTTTTCCGCCCACATAAAAAAAATCATACCTCTGAATTTGAATACGGAGACATACAAACTGATTAAAATTCTATGTAGCCAATGAATTCCCCTATCTTTTGTCTATTATCACATATTTGTAGGATTTATAAAAAAATATATAATTAAATCTATAACCTTAAAACATTTTAAAGAATCTAGAGACTATTTATTTTGTTATATTTTGAATGTACAATATATTATATAGTCGTTTTAATAAAAAAAAAAATTTGAAAATTTGCCACATTTTGGCAACAAAGCATTCCGAGGTTTTGGAAATAGTCCCATAATGTGGCAAAAAGCGCTCGAGTGGATAGGTCTCATAGAAATCGTTGTGTCTCCCTTACTATCATAGTGCGAAGTAATATAATCTAAACGGTATTGGAATGAGAATACAACACGCTCAACACGTCAAATATAAAAATTAACGACAAAAAATTAATATGTACACATATAAAAAACCAAAGTTTCCGATCGCAATTTGAAAAAAAGTTATGAAACCCTGTGATTTAAAAATATTTTTTACATAAACCGAAAAAAAAGTGAGGTGACAGCAACGTTTATAACGCACTTGTCTAATGAAATATGTGTGTGTTTTTATTTTATTTTCTTTATCAGCAATTTTAGTTAAAAAAAACGTAAAGTGAGCCATTTTTAAAACTTTTTGAAGTTTTCTTCCAAAATTTTTATATTTAAAAAATTTCATAATTATTTCTAATAATAAAATTTGAAAGCCTATTTCATTACCTTTGGAAAAAAGTTTTTAGTTTACGGATACGTTAACAAATGTTCCATTTATTTGGATTTTATTGCAATGCGGGAATATTTTAAGCCTCTGACAAAATACGCCAAATTTTTGAAGGGTTAATAATCAGTATCTGTATGGGTTAGTATTAGTGATTTGTGAATTTGTGGTAGATCCTGTGCTGAAGATTACTATGTTTTCAATAAGTATTCAGCGACTTCAATGGTACAACTTCATGGTTTGGTAAAGTTTTTTTTTTCTATGACGATTTTTATAAAATGCTAGCTGACCCCCCCACGCGTTGCTGTGGCTAACGAAACACAACGCCATCTACTTAACTAACCTTAACCTAACCTAACCTAGATAACCAAGTGTTGTGTCAATAAATGAACTCACCTATCAGAAACTTATGGAACTTACAAATAATTTCAAATAATTGTCCCATATAAAACATTTAATTCGCAATATTAAATATTGAGGTCAATAACTTAACTTTTTTAATTTAAAAAAAAAACTTGTATCTATATAAATATATTATTCTTTCTTTTTTTACGGTTTGTAAAAAAAACTTGTTTTGTAAATTTTAAATTCAATATAACAAAAAAATGTAAATTAGTATTGTGATTGTTATTATTTTAGTAATTGTTTAACAACTCACTTCGGCATACCTCAAGGTACAGTCCTGGGACCATTACTGTTTATCATTTATGTAAATGACATATTCATTCAAAGATTAAATGGAAAAATAATATCATATGCTGATGACACTGTCATAATAATTGAAGGTTCTGATTGGAATACTGTTAATAACTTAGCAAATACTGATATTAATATACTGAAAAACTGGTTCGATAAAAACCTCCTCTCATTAAATACTGAAAAAGCTAAATTTATCCCATTCTCTATCAATAAATTTAGATTAAAACCAGAACTAAAAATTAGAATTCATCAACTTAAATGTAACAGAACAAATTGCAATCAAGCATGTTCAATTGTGAACTTGTCAAAAGAATTAGAAAATGTATTTATATATTTATAAGACTAAGAAATATTCTTACATTAGAAAACTGAAAGAGTGTACGATTGAATTGTTCAATCTATATTGCAATATGGTATTATTGGTTGGGGAGGAACTTATAATAATATTTTAAATCCACTCAAAATTGTTCAAAGATTGATAATTTAAAGTAATTTTGAAAAACTATCCAAAATTTCTACTGAAATTCTCTTTTCAATATTCAATGTACTTACAATAGAAAAAATTAAAAAAAAATTTCAATACCACAAACTTACAAAGAAGTACAGTTAAATAACTTACCATTCCATTCATCAGCAAGATATCAGAATACTATCAAAATCCCTAAATTTAGTACAAAGCACACACAAAATACTTATCTCTATATAGGTATAACATATTATAACAAACTACCATTATATCAATAATTAAGCGAACTATGTATATTTCTTTTAACTTAAAAACAAAAAAAATATATATCTGAAAGTTATCGAAAATATTCAGGAATTTCAGCAAAAATTAAAAAAATACCTAAAACCACTATAAAAGTCCATATCTCACTATCATTATTATTTCTTTCAAATCCTTTATTGATAAATCTTGCATTTTCTTAATTATCCCTTGTTTTTTGCCATATTGTATTATTTACTTTCACACATGATATTATATAATTGAACTAATATTCCCTCACCAAACACAAGAGCCTCGTCTCTTTATGGTGAGGAAAAGCTATTCTCATCTACTATTTTACCACTGTATAAAATGTAAAAATTGTGTATTCATTGTAAAAAAAACCTTTAAATATTAAATAAATTTAAAAAATTAATAAATTGTTTTTTTATCGAAATTTTTGTAGAATTTTTCCAAGAAATGACACCTTCTTCACCATTTTCTGGCAATAAATGGGCATTTTCTTTGAGCCTTGAATTATTCGTTGCCTGGTAAAGACAACTTTTACACTTTTCCCAATTGGGATACGTTGTGAAGTCTCAGCTGAAGGTAGCGGTAAGCAGTGCAAGAGATGGGAAGAGGAAGGTGGGGAAGTACTTGGCCATATAGATCTGGTCACCAAATACGGTAAAGCCATTTCAAGCAACGTTTCAATTAGGAATGGTGATCTTACACCAGGACGATACTAAGAGTAACTCTGGAACACAATATTTATTATTTTAAATTAATGAATTGTGAAACACTAACTAATCGAATAAAATTTACTTGCGCACACCTGGATTTAAACCCAAGACCTCCGGATTGCTAGCCTAGAGACCTACTTCTCCACCACTAGGGCGGTGGAATTTACCTGGAGGAAATTCTTTTCATTTGCTGCTATAACCGATGTATACATTTAAGTAATATTTATGTTCCTTTTTATTGTGTATATAATGCAGTCGCCGCTACTTCAGACGGTTCCATGTAAAATCGGACTATGAGATCTCAGCGTCTGAATTCCCATAGTAAATTTATTCAAACACGATGCTTCCTCACATGATAATTCATCACATTATAACTCACATTAACCTAACCTAACCTAACCTAACCTAACCTAATCTATGGTTAAAAACCCCAATTATCAGTTTTCGACGCTTCGATACATGATGAATTATCATGTGAAGAATTAACATCCGATGAAAAGTTTGTACTCAATATTCATACACTTAAAAAGTTTCCACTGAACATTCTGGTCACACAGAGAAAGTAGTTATTCGAAAAAACGATCATTTTAAAAGTGAAAACCGTTAAAAACGGGACTGAAGTTCTTACGAACAAATTAACAGGGTTTCAATGTTTATTGGCGGGAACATGTAAGAATAATTTGTTGGTATATGTAATTTCGTACGTATACCAAAAAAATATTCTTACATTTTCCCCTCCAATAGACATTGAAACACTATTAACTTGTTCGTAAGAACTTCAGTCCCGTTTTTAACCGTCTTAACTATTAAAATGATCGTTTTTTCGAATAACATTTTTCTCCGTGCACCACTACAGATAGGTATTAATGTGGGTATCTTTTCCTTTATTTCAGTAGGTACCTACCTGCATAACTACTATATTGTAGAACTGCCCAGGGCTAGTAGGCTATGGCATCCCCAAATTGGGGCATGTTGGAAGGCAGATTAAAGTGGTGAGTGGAACGGGGAAGAGGACGTTTTGAAAAATCCTATTTTTAGAGAAGAAGTCCTATTTTTTAATTAATGAAGATAATATTAGCGAAACTCAATTTAAATCTGAAACAAAAAATCAGAAAAAGATCGGGTTACATCTGGGACTCGAACCCAGGACCTACGGCTTTCCGGGCAGATGCTCTAACCACTGAGCTAATGTGTCCCTATCCGATTCGGTCATATTTAACTCTATTATACTTTGACTGAGAACTACCAACAGTATCTTTATTTTCTTAACGCATATTTTATTGCGAGATTACCTATTAAGTTAAAAATAAAAATAATTAAAAAAAGTCCTATTTTAAGTGGGCCTGTTGGTGCCTTGCATTCATCCTAATGTACCTTTTCCCAAAATAAATTCACAAAATCCTTTTATTTCCTTACCTTTATTGTCGACTGAATGCAATAAAATTGTCACAGTAATTATTAGTTCAAATTAGCACTTGTTCCTGTCAACATCTCAGTGTTGAATACTGATTTGTAATTCGACCGTGTCGGAACCTTATGGAAAGAAAGTTCAATAGTGTGCTAGTGAGCTCTAAAATTTGAAGTGAGAACCAGTGGAAAATTGTAAAGCGAAGGAAGAAAAGCGGTAAGTCGACAATTCCTCTCTTATCCATTTCCTTCAGCTTTGCGGGACCGATTTCTGTCCCCAACAGGGCCGTTTTGCATTTCGTATATATGTATGTAAACTTATTGGCGCGTTCCGTTTCAAGATGGTGCCCGTTTTAATGTTCAGTAAAGATTCTCTTTTATTATTCGCCATGTTTTCAATATTATGGTAGGTACCATCCTGCCCGAAGAAAGTTTTTTACGTTTTGATAGTGACAATTCATCAATATGGATGATATAGGGATGGTCCGATGCTCTGTAGGGAACCCGCTTGCACAGCGCGGGTATAAACTGTGCGACCTAAAGTTTACGTTTAGACTTACGGAATTCAATACTTCGTTTGTGTGAAAGCACTATGAAACCAATATTCCTTAGATGAAATTTAATAAAAAAGTTCTACAAACTACATATAGATATAGTTTACACGGTTAGCCTTATATATATAATTACATGGTTTATTATTTATTATTATATATTTCTCACATTTGTATCATTTTCTACCGTTTTGGAATTCATTTGATAACACGCAGTTCCTGTTACCTTTTTGTTTTTGCTACTTGCTATCTCATTCATAGTACCTACTACATCTAACTACATTATTTATACTGTATATTTTATATTAAGCACATTTACCATTGTAACTACATTTAGAATCGCATTTAATCGCTTATTACTCGGGAAGCAACTTCTATACAACACACAACCAACACATTCTTACGATTCAATTACATTATGATACCGGAAATGATTCCGGTATAGATCTTAACACGAATGTCATTGATGATCTGAACAATCTAAATAACTATAAGTGGTGTGCTTACAGCGTTAAAATTATACACCAAAATATAAGAAGCATTTCTAATATTGACGATTTTTTTAATTTTCTGTATCAATTCAATTACCAATTCGATGTAATAATTTTACCTGAATGCTGGCTTAATAAAGATTACACCTCAAAAGTTATTCACAATTACTCTGAACACCACACAAACATATATCTCGATAAGTCTAGCGGGATCGTTGTCTACATCAGAGACGGACTTCAATCTCAAGTTGATGAAATATTCTTATCACAAGTTATATATGGTTTACTTACCTAAGTAAGCAGGTATTTGAGAACCCACTTAAAAATATAATGATTTCAGAGGAAATTTTGGTTTTGATAAACAAAAGAAAATTAGAAACCTACTTTTTTGGACGCGAGGTGTACCTAGGTACTATAGTGATTTATTTTATGCTGTGTTGCGGCTACTTTGAAGTGATTTTGCTTCTCCAACAGCTGGTACTACAATATAATTTTAAATAATTTTCTGCGTTTAGTTTTGGTGTAGCGTAAATTACTGGATACCAAGAACTTGTAATTGAGCTTACGTAGCTTATAACTTATTTTTTGAAAGGTTCGCTAAAGAAGGAGGAAGTGCAACACGACATAATACCCCAAAAATAAATGATGATAATGGCTACAGTACCTAATAATTGCAATGTTTTCATTATGAAGTTTGGTTTTTCAAAAGGGCGACAATGAAAATATCTGATTATTTCTAGTTAATTTCTAGTTCATTCCATACACTGAAAACATAATATACACTAGAAATGCCTTCCATGCAGATTTGAATTTTAAGAGATGTCGCCATTCATTTATATCTATGGTATATTTTGGTTCCATACTTTCTAATTTCTCTTATACTTGCCTGGAGGTTTAGCATGGGCGATCGATAAAATCCTGTATTAATTCGATATTGACTAAGTCCGTCATCTAGTCAGTTATCCATATTTGAGATCACGGTCAAGAGAAATTCCGACTGACGATTTATAAATTTTACCCCTTCTCCATATTTTCAGATAAGTTCCAGTTAACTGCCAATATATACCTACGCATTTATTTGGTTAAAATCGTTCGTTATGTAAAATTACAGGCTTACTAATGTGCGGAGTTCACCTTACGAAGAATTGAAAGAAGTCGTATAAATAATAATTCAACTAAAACGCGACCGATTTATCCCGTTCGATATTTGAGAAACTAAAGTGGTTGAAAATTGACTGAAGACCTCATTAAGTAATTAACTCTCGTTTAGTGACAAAAAGTAAATGCAGACTGCAAATTCATATTTTTGTTAGTATCTCAATTCAACATAACAATTTATTAATATTTTTACATAATTGTTCGGCGTTTGATTTGAATGTCAATTCATAGAAAATACCTTCAGTGTTGCCAGCGTATATCGATTTGTTATTTGTTCTCTGTCAATATCGGTTCGGCTGTCGACGGTGTAAAGTTATCGATTTCACTCCGCTAGAGCTCCTAACATCGTACATCGCCATCCAATTTGAATTTCACAATGACGATGGACCCGATCGGCCAAACTTTTGGATCGACAAAATACGCCCACATTACATTTCTTGTGTTCTTCTTTATTATAATATGATTCCACACAACATTGTATGTATTAGGTACACGCACGGGTAGGTAGACACTTGTTGCATGTTGCAAATCTCCTGAGCACGGTATGTTAGTTCCTACAGTACTGTAACGAATACCAACAACCAGCATGTCTCTGCTGCAGTCAGAACTCGACCGAGCAGTCCTACAGTAATGTAATGAATACCAACAACCAGCATGTCTCTGCCACAGTCAGAACTCGACCGAGCAGTCCTCTGTGGCCACCGGGGATATTCGAGGCAAATAAATTAGCGACTTTATGCCCTAACAATGCTTCTGTCCGACCGAGATCATGGAGGCCGAAGAACAATCGGCTGTAAAAGGCAACATATTTCTGTGACATTTACGGTAACATCCATACCGGGGTCCACTGAGATAATACCTATTGTATGCTTATATGGTTGTAAGATGTTATGTTGTTATTATTGCCGGGGTAGGTACTGCAGAGACAATGTCAACTCGCATCTTGAAATAATTATGTAAGGTATATTCGCCTTTATTAAGTTACCCCATTTTAATTTTTTTAAGTAAGTAAGGTACCTACCTTGAGAGGAACTCTTATGGCAGAAGTTCCTACTGTCTGAAGCCAATGGAATAATGGAATGAATTATATGCACTATGGCATCCATATTTGGAGTTGTTGGGAGAATGGAGGAAGTGGAAGGGGAAGTAAATTAGGAACGTTGGGAAGATTATTATCCGACTGTTCCAATCTGGTCACTAAACATAGCGAAAGCCATTTCAAGTCATGTTTTGGGACTGAATGGTTTTTTAAACATTATCTCCACACAGGAGGCCCCGAGGAAAATAATTTCTCCGAATACATGCTGCACGGGGAAAAATGTTATTCTAAAATACGATCATTTTATTCGTAAAAACGATTAAGAACGGGACTTAATTAACAGGGTTTCAATGTTTATTGGCAGGAACATGTAAGAATAATTTGTTGGTATACGTAATTTCGTATGCATACCAACAAATTATTCTTACATTAAGTTAGTTAATTAGTTCGTAAGAACTTCAGTCCCGTTTTTAAGAATAAAATGATCGTATTTCAGAATAACATCCGTGTGTTTGCATGGTCTTTTTGAGAAGAGGAAGGAGTGAATATGGGTCCCGAAGACGTCCTTGTAGGAGGGTGGAAGCACAGAGACAGGAAAATCGTTCCACAGTCGTTTAAAAACCACCTGTTTTCCGAATATGCACCGGTGCCGAAGGGATCAATGACGACAGTTCCTCGAAGCATCTTCCACTGAAATGCCGGTAGAACAAGGACAGCATTTCCTTCTTGACACCTGTGCTCTAAACTCTAAAGATTGCTATACGTAATTTCGTACGTACACCAACAAATTATTCTTACATTTTCCCGCCAATAAACATTGAAACACTGTTATTTTTTCGTAAGAACTTCAGTCCTGTTTTTAACCGTTTTGACGAATAAAATGATCATATTTTAGAATAATATAATATTTTTGGTAAATGTTTACTACTCCGCTTTCCGGATAATACGGAATTCGAATTTCGATACACGGATACGCACGGATAATACGGAGCGGAACATTTCCTTTGCCGCCATTTCTTTGGATTTGATATTTGCAATTTTTTTCAATCTAAATACGCACGAATTACTTAGGTTACCCAGCCTAAGAACCTAATAACCTATTTTGTGCACGTAAATAGTTGTATATTGTAGTAATTGAAGTTGTATAAGACCCGTTTCACTTGGCCAAACGTGGCTGTCAAATACTTCGCGTAAGTGAAAAAATCTTATAAAATTGAAATATAAAATGCATGTTTTTTCGTCTCCCCCGACATAAATACTCAATTTTCGTAATAATAAAGCAAAATCTAACCGTTTGAATAAAACATATTCCGTATTAACCAGTAGGCGGAGTATGAAACTATTAATATATTTTTCTCCGTGTGTCATCGGGGAATCCTTCCCCTTTTTTAAAAAATAAATCACTTAATAATGTATCTACCTACTTGTTGTAAATATACATACCTGCTTCCACAATACCTGGAGAGATAGCTATTATAGTATGGAATAGTGCAAACTATCACGGGGAGACCACGTTAAAATATAAAGTACTAGCGATTACCAGGTATGCGTTGTATGCCACTCAAAGAAACAAAGTGTTTGTGTGTCACAATATTTTTTTTAAATAATAAAATATATAAATTTGTTTTAGACCACTTTAAATTTTAATTACACTCTACCGGTTTCGGAAGAACCCTTCCTTCATCAGGAGAATATTAAAACTAACCTATATGATACAGAATATTGATAGATATATACCAAAAAATTAGGTGCTGGAGTGGGAGGTCAAAGGGGGGGGGGTAATTTCGGGAATTTCAGCAATAACACAGCGGTATATTGGAAACATATCTAGAATGGGACTAAACGATAAATTAATTTGGTTATTCAATGTTTTCGTCTGTATCGAACACGAATAAATCAGATGGCTTTTTCACACGTAAGCAGGCCATAGATAGCTGTCCGTGAGTATGTTTGTATTTTCCAAATTTACCCCCTGCTATCCCGGATTTTCTCCAGGATATTTTGGGTTGATTTCGATATTGGTATGATGAAGATTATTTTGACTTAATCCCTTTGTTCCACTTTGCCAGTGCATTTCTCAAGTAACAAAGTCTTCTGAAGTAAATCTGCCAGTTTTCAAAGTGGAATAAAGCTATAATATTGATGTATGTTTCATCTCACTATTTTATACCATCTCTGAATGTCCCATCATCCTCAGACCACACCGAATATTAAACCAACGGATAACAGGTGGTTATAAAAATAAAAATTTTTGGAAATTTAAGAATTTTTCTGAATTTCTAAACGGTTAAACAAATAAATGATATAATCAAGTGAAGTATAAGTATCGTGTGCAAATCCTAGTTTTCCATTACTGAAGAATGAGATTTTTTATTTTATTAATTTATTTGCTTTATAAACCGTGTTTAGGTGCACATTCATCTTTGACATATATGGAATTTTTTATATTACATAAAATACTAAAATTTAAAACATAAATAAGACCTACATTAAAAAATAATAATAAATGCATTCAACATAAAGTAGATATTTTTAGTTACAAATTTAAACGTAGAATGAATATCAATACTAAAATAATGAGAGGAAGTGATGTTATTCAATTCAAACTCAAAATATGTTTTAAAAGCTAAAAAAAAGCTTGAATTTTTTTTCATTATAATATTTACAAATATAACTCAACTTTAAAATTTATACATAATTACATAATTGTCTTGTTTATGTACTTACTTTTATGTTACTTATGTCTCATGTTTACATACTAAGAATGATTTTTTTTAATGTATGTAAAAATAATGGAAAAAATAAAGATTTAAAAAAGCAGCTGAAAACAAAAAAGGGAAAAAGGAAATTAGCTGAAAAAAATTCAATAAAGTATTACACTTCTGTTATATACATTTTCACAAATAAGTATATTATTAATTTCGTTGTGGGCTATTTAAAAAAAAATTGTAATAACTTTAATGACTTTTCAAAGGGGTGTTGAAATACCACCTTGTTGAGTTGTCGTGGAACCGTGTAAACACATCATGTCTTAATCTAATAAAGATCCACAGGCTACAGCTTTTTATAAATACATTTTCTAGATAATTATTATTGCTTTTAGGAATATAAAATGTGTCCGGAAATCGAAGAAAAAATAAAATTGTCAATTATTTTATAAAGCATTAACCAGGTGTTTGATATCATGGCGTTGATCAAGTAGGTAATGTGAAGAAAATGTTAAATAATCAAATACAAATATTTATAACTGAAAATAATAATGAATGCCTTTTATAGGGATTTCTGGCATCCTGGCATCCTGGCATCCTGTCTGGCCCCACGAAAGTTTAGGTTTTTATAAAAGGGCTAAAAGATAAAAGAAAATATTAAATTTACGGAATATAATCAAAAGAAAATGTTTTTCTTAATTTTAGCTATTATAAATATTTTTGGACCTGGTTGGTAATAGCCGAGTGGTCCACAGCATTGGGATCAAACCGAAGGGTCATGGGTTCATTCTTCTGCAAGCAACTTATTGTGACGACAGTAGGTGTTGGTGCCTTGCATTCATTCCTTGTCTACCTCTCCAAAACATAATTCTACCTACAAAATACTTTTATTCCTTACCCACATTGTCAACTGCGTTGCAATAAAATGTCACAGTATTTGTTAGCGAAATTACCACCTCATCCTGTCAACATCAGTGTTGAATACGGAGCTATTATTCGACTGCGTCGGAAACTTATGAAAGTGAAAATCAATCGTGAGCTACTGACCTCAATTTAGAAGTGAGAACCAGCGGATATTTGAAAGGCCAAGGAAGAAAAGCGGTAAGTCGGCATCCTCTTTTATCCACTTTCCTTCCGCCTTGCGGGAACCGATTTCTGTCCCCAACATTATAGGGATAGTTAAAATACTGTCATGGAGTAGCAGTTGTATCTTGTGTATTAATTACACTTGTGCTAGCCAATGAGGTAATAATTTGATATTATCTAAAAAGGAAGGCTGCCTTCGGAAACATCCAGTACACAATCGAGAAGAGGAAGAACCCGTAACGATATATTGTCGGGTGGAAGGATTTAATAAATAATGCAGAGAACTCCCATAAATGTCACCTAAGCAGCTGATGGATCGACCTAACCTCGACATGTTGGTACTTGTCTACATGTATACAGTAGCGGAGACCGTGAGGTATTGTTGGAGATATTATACCTAACTCATTCAAACAAAATGGATTACTTCCAATAAGTTTTATGATCCCTTCATAGCATTCATGTAAGTTTTTTTTATGGAAGTCCAGTGAAAGTCCAGACGCAGTTGCACGGAGAAAAGTGTTATTCTAAAATACGATCATTTTATTCGTAAAAATGGGACAGAAGTTCTTACGAACAAATTAACAGGGTTTCAATGTTTATTGGCGGGAACATGTAAGAATAATTTGTTGGTATACCTACTAATTTCATACGTATACCAACAAATTATTCTTACATTTTCCCGCCAATAAACATTGAAACACTGTTAATTTGTTCGTAAGAACTTCAGTCCGACCGCTTTTTCGAATAACATTTTTCTCCGTGTAGAAATCACTTTAGCCATGTTTGGTGACCAGATCTGAATAGCCCGCCTTTCTCTTCCCATCTCCTTCCCCTCCCCACTACCTTCACCTTTATTCACCTTCACTCCCTCTACCTTCACCCATTAATTGGGGATGCCATAGTCTCACTGGCTCCAGACGGGAAGACGGGAGTAGTTGGAACTCTTGTGCGGTATTCACATTTAAAAAAAAAATCGTTATCGGCGCTACAGCCTTCGCAAGGTCTTGGCTGTCTCCAAGAAACAGGTAAACTTATGTCTTCCTCCAGTTTCTTACTTTGGGTGCCTTGACCTTCACTCCTTCCATCCATTCCTTGGTCCTTCAGTATTATTGTAGGTCTAGAAGTCTCTTTCTTGGTTAACCATCATTTAAAAAAAGCATGTTCTCAATTTTTTTCACATCACTAATTTCAAATACGAAAATGTGACCATAAACATATACTTTTCTGGATATTTATCTAACATCATTAAAATGCGTTAAAATTGTTGTCTTTTGTAAAATAATTGGTATAATTTAACATTATTATAATGTTCCTTTTTAAACTTTTCATTTTTGTATCTGTTTTCTTTAAAATTCCTTTTTTATCATTTAGTTTAATCTAAATTTTTATTACTGTTACGATTTACATGTGTACGATGTATGTATTTTGTTTTTTCCTTAAATTTGTTTTTTTGCCTTATCTTTTACTATTGGTTTTTACAAAATATTATTTTCTAGTTCTTACAATATATTTTAAATCGGTAGGTATGATCACTATAATACGCCTAGTAGAGAGTTGAGAAGATCTCTAAAACATATAAAAATACATTGTGGTAAAACTAAATCGGTGTATCTACATGAAACCTGTTTAGACAGCGTTGAGTGATATCTACACACAAATCCTCAAAGGAAAGGAAGTTGGAAGACACTTGAAAAATACCATCATCCCTTTGTGTATAACATACGTCTGATTAGAAATGTATTTCTTTAACGTTACCAGGATCAGGTCAGCTACCCCCCAGTGACGAAACAGCTGTCTCAAAAAAATATGTTCTTATTTTCAAACAACAATTTTATTTTTTAATCCGGGGGTTTTAACCACGCATTGTCAAGGGGCAACGATGCATTGTTTGCTGTAAGTGTCGGAGGAGCCCGGCCGCCAAGTGCAAGAGCCTTCTCGCTGGCAGAGGACCTCAAACTGTGGTCGTAAAAAGGATTTTTGGAGAAACCTTTTTGAATATGTTATTAAGAAGTTTTTTGGACCATTTTGATATTTTCTAGATACTAAGTCTCTCTATGAACAATCTTTGGCGGAACCTTTTTATGAAGTATCTTTGACAAAGTCTCTGGATGAAGAATTTTCAATGAAGAGTCTTCGATTAACTTTCTTTGATGAAGTTGTTCCACGAAAGATCTTTGAAGGAATCTTTCGATGAGGCCTCATAAAAATATGAAATCTTTTGGTGAAACTTTTTCTTCCACGAAGGCCTTAAAAGAACCTTCGGAGACCGGTGACCAGTCAGTGGTTGAGTGGGCATCGCGTTTGGTTCCCACCCAGGCGTTCCGTGTTCGATTCCTCGGCTGGCTAAGTCCTCCATCACAACACAAGCAACACCTTCCGCTTAGTGTGGTGGTAGAAGGAGATTTTCAAATGTTGTTGGGTTATTCGTAACCCGGGAATGTTTGTCTTTCTTTTTAAAAAAAAAAGTCTTTAGTTGAAGCATTTCGATAATATAGTTCTTCAATGAAGCGTCTTCGACGAAGTCTCATGATGAAGAATCTTCGATGAATCTTGTTTGACGGAGTCGTTCCATGAAGTGTCTTCTGCGGTGAAACATCTTTCAATAAGTTTTTAAAGAACCATCTTCGGAGAAGTCTTTAGTTGAAGCATCTCGCTAATATAGTTCTTCAATGAAGCGTCTTCGACGAAGTCTCATGATGAAGAATCTTCGATGAATCTTGTTTGAAAGAGTCGTTCCATGAAGTGTCTTCTGCGGTGAAACATCTTTCAATAAGTTTTTAAAGAACCTTCGGAGAAGTCTTTAGTTGAAGCATCTAGATAATATAATCTTTCAGTGAAGCGTTTCTGACGAAGTCGTTCGGCAAAGTTAGATACCTGCTTGAAGTTTCAAAATACAGAAGTCAAAACTAGATTTAATTCGGTACCATAAAATGACAAAGGAATCTTAAAATAAAGCTAACTGGTATATTATTAATTTAATGATACGATGTAATTTATCCATTATTGTATACTGTGAATACTCGTCAGGAATATTACATTTTTTGTCATAATAGAACTCGAACAAGTAAAACAATCGTAAATTTAGACAAATCAAAGTAATATTCCGCTTGTGATCATAAACTGTTGTGTTCAATATGGCGTTTTGAATTAGTTGTAGCTGTAGCTTTTTTGACAAGTGTGGAAATTGATGTCACATGAAAACAGACAAAAACATGTCAATATGTCGGTTTTTTGGTGCCACTTTTGTGAAATATAACCACAGTATCTCCTTTCAACATCATTTTTTTCAGTGAACTAGCAGAAGTCCCCGGCATTGCCCGGGGTTACAAATGGTTTGGAGGAAAGTTTTGAGATTTTGAATTGTAGTAAACTGCAGGGTGTACCTATTATTTATGCGGAAATAGTAATATTGTCATTAATTGAATTTTTTTTAGGTATTCGACTCACTTCATCATGCCATGTCTTTCTCGGTTGTCCTCGACTTCTTTTACCATTAACTTCCACGTCATATAATCTAATAACAATCATTTCTTCGTCCATCCGCTCTTTATGCCCAAACTATCTAAGGGCCCCTTTCTTAATAGTATGCGTTTCGCTTAGACCAGCCTTATACATACGCCTCACTAACCACAGTATAAGTATCCTCGGGCGATTTCGACATCTTCCATCTTTCACTTCCACGCCATACATTCTGCTTATACCCATTTCTTCGCTCATCACATACGCCTAAACGAACGGTGCAATCCCAGTTTGACATATTATACGAAAATAATTATGTATGTACATTTACATTTCAAGAAAAATAATAAAATATATAATTTTTAAATAATAGGTAATATTATAAAACATAAATTATATTTAAATTAATGGATAGACTCTCAGGGTGGTCGTTGCATCATCTGCATGCATCGCCCATTAAGTGGAAAGCTTAACCACGACAATTACGTTGTTTAACGTTTTGTTTTGAGCTGTTAGCTTTGAGTTTTGAGCTTTGAGCTTTATTGACTTTTGAGCTTTAAGATTATACCTTTTATCTTTGAATGTAAATATTACGGTAGACGCATATTTGGCACCTGTGGAGGAAGTTTTATGTTTCCGGCATTGCTATTATTAGAATTTAGATGATTACGTCAACAATGCTCTTACTATGATCAATATAAGAGCATCATAGCAGACTTGAGTCTGCAAAATTCCATCCCGATAGTTCAAAATTCTGCTTGGGTAGAAAAAGGGGTTGGGGATGATTAGTTTCATATAAACAGTGACCTTTCTGTTATTTTGTAGATTAATTTTGAAAAATTTCATAACTCTTAAAATAAAACTGTAGATTTTTATAAAAAAACAAAGCCTCACAGGGATACTTCGTTATTTTACATAAAAATATATATTATATAGGAAAAGTCGACGGCGTTTCCAAGTTCCAAAGTTTTTTGAAATCCAGTTGTATTTATTTTGAACGTCAAGTGTGCAAATTTTCATAAAAAACGTATGAAATACTGCTTAAAGGGGGTGGGAAAAGGAGATAGGGTTACACACATCAAATCCACGCTGCCCGCCCGCCACAAAGTCGCAAACAGACAATCAATTTTATATATTAGAAAAAGAAAACTTGCTGAAGTCCTCAGCATTGGCCGAGTTTTACACAGAGGTTTTTGAAATTACATTTAGACAGTGACCTTCTTCTTGTTTTAATGGTCATGCAAAATTTCATCAATTTCGGAATAAAACAGATTTGTATTACAAAATTCAAATTTACGCCGACCGCCCGGTTTCCGCCATAAGGCACAGACACTGCTCTCATTGATATGAATAGACAGATAAAGCTTAATTTAGCATGTTTGAGAAGCTCTTGCAGGCGGGCGTATTCTGCAAATGGGTGCAGAGTTATTATGATAGCCGTTTTCATTTGGGCTCGCTCCGTTGCGCTACTGAAATGAACTAAGTAGAACAGGGGCGGATTCGTTCCATAAATCCTCCAAATACTATTTAAATCATAGACATATGAATATGTAAAGACCTGCCCTAAGTGATAAAAGCGTATTATTTCCCCCTCCTTAATTCTGGGTTCCATGGAACCGGCCGGGATGGCTTATAGGTTCGCGTGAATCTAGAAAATGTGACGTCATCATTCTTGTGCGGACTAGCGTCGAGCTCTTATCGGTACATTTTACGAAATAACACGGCAAAAATGGTAACTTGTGCTAGTAAAACATGTAAAAATAGAAGTGAAAAAGAGTATAAACCCAATTGTCGTATTACCTTCCATATGCAGGCATTATTTGTCATTATTTTAAGCTTATTCACATCATATAATATGATCAGTTTTATCATACCAAGAGACATGAAGCGTAAGCAACCGAAATTCCCGGTCCCGTCGTGTGCACGTTGCAGTTTACTGGGATAAGTAAATTATGAAACATTTTTAAAAGTGTCTTAACTAAACACGGTAACAAAATATTCGACTCTCAAAACAAGCGAACCTTTCTTCATTTTATATGGATTACACAAGTTTGTTCAAACCGGGCGAACAATTCGCGCACCCATGTAAAAAGGTCTATTCATTCAAAAGCAGATTTTACTTTTAAGAGCTAAATGGTGATATTATAATGCGTGATGCCTATATACTGTCATATTGAAGTATTAACGAATCACATATCGTTACCGTCAACTCATCCCTCTCCGCCCCGCTACAGTTGGTTATTACCCCTCTCCCTGGTTCTCTAGTCTATGTTATATTCATATGTCTGTGATTTAAATAGACAAGTATTCAATTTATCAGACCGTTTTTAAGTTCTTGGAAGCATTAGGAAATTTTCAATTGCAAGGGAGACTCCTTTTTTAAAACACATTTCAGTCTTGCGAAAATTACCTACCTACCTATACAGGATGTTAAGGTGCGTACTTGACTTACTTTAACTAACGATTTCTGACACTATTTGGAGTAAAAAATGTAAATGAAATTATGGTCTCCGGTGACTTTTTTGATGACTTTTTTTTTTTTTTTTAAATGAAGACCTAAAAGTTGTCCATTTTATATGGCTTTACCGCGTCCTGTTTGCATGGTAGGAATTTCTTGAAAACATTAATGGAGGGGTCTCGTCCGACATAAAAAAAAAAACATGTAAACATTTTGTGGATGGTTAGGTCGGGGTTTTTGTTTTCCATGGCCGATAAAAAAACAAAAAAAAAACGTTGTGGCCCTGCCCCAATGTTTTTCTTTTTGTCGGATGTTTTTTTACAACATTCGTCATTACAAATATTTTATTCAAACAGATCTTTACCTATCATTTCTCAACCCGAATCCCACCCTGTCTTAATTTCCTTGGCAAGAAAGGAGCAGATAGGCAAGTGTATGTTTAGAAGGATGGAGGTAGGGTTGGGAAAGGGGAGTGAGGGCGTTTGACTCTGAAGTGGCTCTTACGGCGGATGACTGCGCGCTTCTCGGGCGGGGTTCGAACCCGGGACTTGCTACCGGCGGCCCCGCAGTCCGGCAGACATCGAGTGGATAATTATTGCTGTCAGCGGGCGCCAGGGCGACGGTCTGCCGATACCTATCACAGCCATCACCGTCACACCGTCACGGGGCAGGCAGAGAGAGTAGGTTCCTACTTTCAACTCCATCATGGAATATTACTTTCGTTATTACCTACCTACCTTCCTTCCTAATACACTGATAATTTTGCGATTATGGCCCATACACTGAAATACGTTCGTTTAAATTGGCTGATTGTCTTCATTATGGCACCATCAGTAATGGGGAATGTAGTTGGTGATTGTCAATAATTGGAGACAGTACCTAAGTATACAAGATAGATAGATGATGATCGAGAGAACCTGGCTTTTCAAATACGAATAGAAAAAGCCATTTATTGAAGCTTCTCAGTTCTAGTGTCGAGGGGTTAGACGTTCGACTTGCAAGCTGATGGTCAAGCGTGTTCAAATCATTTAAAAAAAATTTGATTGGAACATACTCTTAATAATGTTTTAGTGTAAGACCACCATTTAGATCTGGTATATGACTAGATCTAAATAGCCAGGTGCTTCCCCACCTTCCTCTACCCAATTTCCTTCCCCTCACTACTACCTTCAGCCTTACAACATACCCCAATTGGGGATGCCATAGTTTCACTGGCTCCAGATGGTTTGAAGCAGTTGGGACTCATGTGCGATATTAAAAAAAATAAAGATTCTGAAGGCATCCTTCACTGCAGAACAGAGTGCAATAAATTATTGTTACATAGGTAGGTACTAGGTACTTTCAGGAAATCCCATCTTTTCTAATTTAGCATTTTTATCGGTTGTAGAAATCACTCTGCACCGTATTATATAGGTTGTCGTGTATACACACAGGGTGTTAGAGGAAGTACTGGACTTACTTTAACCAGTGATTCCTGACATTATTTGGAACCAAAAAAGTAAAAAAAAAAATTCTTGTCTCTTCAAATCAAACAAAAAAATCCATATGTCTTCATTGGTAACTCAGTCGAGTAACCGCCAACCCCTCGCCGAACCTAACTGTCCAAGTTCTAGTTCGTTTTTGTCCAACAGACCATTTTTCGTGAAATTGAGTTAAGTATGCAGTTGTTCTCAAAAAGCCTTTATTTATACAAAACTCGTTAAAAAAAAATATTTAAGGTGTTTTCAAAACGCACTTTGTCCTCTTACGTCCTCCAAAAATGTAAGTGCTTTTGTCATAAAAAAAAACTTTACAGTGCCTTTTCTCCCGACTTACATTTTGGTCTGTTGGATAAAAACGAACTGAAGCGACGCAATGCCAATACTGATTTTCATGTTTTTAAGTTGAAAAAAAAAACATTACAAATGTCAGCGGATACAGTACACCCTATATTTGAAAATTAAAAGAAAGTTTTCTTAGATGTAAACTGAGAATTTGTAACTCCATTACAAAACCCTTGTTTTAATATTAATTCTGATAAAATTTCCTTTATTCTCATTCGTCACGATGCGCGGTGCGATGTTAATCTTGGTGGGACATTACGTTTTGATATTATTTTGTTGGTTTTTGGATATTAGAGTCTTAATGCATTTCGGCTAGAGCGACCGCCATTTATCTTACATGACGTGTGGATTTTTTATTGGGGTTATTGTACATTTTAGGTGTATTTCCTTAATTACTCGGATTTTTAAAACACAGTAGTTTCCTCTCCCTCATGGATTTGAAAAATACATATAGTAGGCTCTACCGCATAACGGTTTCCAAAGTCGTTATAATTCATGGGGATAAATATATATATATATATATATATATATTTTATTTATTTATTTATTAAACGCCCTTATGGGCTTTTACATTTTAGTTAAATAGATGAGTATAACAGTTAAATATATATATAGTTATATATTTTAAAATCAATAGGATTTTAAATTAAAATAAACGCCCGGGTTCCCGGCACTAAAACTGATTATATTTTTCAAGAAGGAAAATAATCTTAAATTTTTATAAGAAACACTCTCTTTTCATAACCTTTGAACGTTATTCCCTTCAATGTAATATATCATTGAAGAAGTAGGATAACACTAATGATTTAAATTAAAATATGAAAATGAACAAGACACAGAAAGATAATGAAAGATAACGGTCACAATTGGGACACGAAGCCAGAACCTCTCGTCTAACCGTCCCAGATGCGACCGTTATCTTTTATTATTTTTCTGTGTCTTGTTCATTTTCATATTTTAATTTAAACTTAGTGTTATCTTCTTCTTCAATGGTAGAATAATCTTGTTTAGGTAATAAGTCGAAAATAAGAACACCACAAGAGTACAACTAAAGAATTAAATTAAAATATTCAAAATCTTGGTCACAGTCAAAGTGGTTACAAATGCAATAATACTTCAAAGGAAGACGCCGCACTTCATGACTGCGAAATATACGTGACTGGTTATGGTACACGCCAAAATTTGATACCAACCTGATGTTGACATAGAAATCGTCGCAATAGGCAAGTTTAAGGTTAGAAAAAAGGATTGTCTCCCCGCATGTTTCACGCATCTTTCTCTTTCGCTTACGGTCATTGAAAAGTCAGTAAAGTGATTGTACCGTATCGAGAATGGATCGTATCAAGTTCAGGTGTGCTAGCATAGTCGATCGATAACGATCGATAGGATAACTATCGGTAACTTCTCATCGTTCCCTAGAACAACTGCACATCGCTAACCTACAAACAACAGTTGATGTCGAATATGTTAAAGACACTTAGTCATTGTGAACTGTCACTTATTCGTTGGCGATCTGTAGTCATGCTAGGGAACGATGAGAAGTTACCGATAGTTATCCTATCGATCGTTATTGATCGAGTGTGCTAGGGCCTCTGGTCGGCATTACATTATTATTATTTATTTACTTTTTTTTACGCACCAGACTTTTAGTTTTTAGGTCCGGGTTTAGTTTTCCCCATAGGATTTTTTTTTTCCATAAAAATTATCATCTAGTAAATCCACGCTACGCAAGTGTATTATATAAGTATAATTAATACAAAACAATACAAGAACAACATGTATATAACATTTATAAAGCAAGTACTGTCTCTATATCCTCTTCTCATAAATAATACCTACATTATTAATATTCTACTCAACATAGCACTCACTTAGAGCTTTATTTAACACAGGTTTAGAACAACAGCCCTGTCCACAAAATGAAAATAGCATTCGCATGAGAGGTAGTGTAATAAAATATTATACGACTATATTATAAGCTCTCTATTGCACTATGTGATTCCATAAACTGTCCTACTGACTGCAACCAGTGAGATTATGGCATCCCACAGTAGTGTAAGCCTTGAACTGTAAGGCAAAAGAAAATTGAAGAGAAAATATTAAAAAAGATCGTCAATGCCTACCTGGGGTGCTAGCATGATTACCGACAGATTGACGGTATCTTCTCATGTTCCCCAGGACAACTGCAGATCGCTAACTTACAGACGACAGTTGATATCGAATATATTAAGGACACTTAGTCATTGTGAACTGTCACCTATTATTCGTTTGCGATCTGCTGTTGTCAAAGAAGTTGAGAAGTTGAGAAGTTACCGACTATCGGTCGGTAACTTCATTTCGTCGACCATGCTAGCACCCCTGGATGTTCAGACTGATTCGAACAGTCTTTCTCCTCTTGGCTTTATGAACCTAAATAGTATCTTACATTTTAATAATAGGTACGTGGAAAACATGGGTAAAGTACACCACATTATATTATCAACATCCAAATTTTCCAACAATTTATAGAAAATCAAATTGCGAAAGCCAATATATCCATTCTAACGAATAAAATGTGCCAAAATTCCAGAAAATCACTCATGTAGGTACATATTAATAAAAAAATATTACCTACATATAGGTTGTGACAAAATCTAGAATGTAATGAACATTTAAAAAATAAATACCTTCTCTATTTTATTTTCTCTATCCGACGGTTGCCGCCCACTGGCATTTATAATAAATGCATCACCTAGCAGTGGCGTATGGTTTATGAACAATCTACCCGTAACAAGGTAGACTAACAATGGTCCAGCAACGAGGAGGAGAATTATCTCCCACAGATACAGAACAGTACCTACAGAATCACGATCAGTGTATTTCAAAGACTCTCAAAATTTTTATCACCGCGACCCACTCTTAATTACAAACTATTAAGAGGGTATTACCAGAGAACACCGGAAATTAGTCCTTTTCAAATCAAATTCTAGACGTATTGACTCTTTTTTACAAAAAACATTAATTGATTTTGAAAGATTGTTATTTTATCTGGCAGTTTTAAAATTTTGAAAAACTAATTGTATTTTTAATATACTAAGGTTATACCGTTGGTCGTTGGCAGATTTGTTCAATTTTCAAACGATAGATTCAATTAAATGACACAAATTTTAAATCATATAATCATCCAACAACATAAATCAATGCATTATCTAGTCAACACAGTTTTAAAAATTAAAATTTTAGTTAAATTAATATCATTAAAAAATAAATCTGAGAAGGTGTTTTGTGACAAAAATACCTCAGTTTTTCTATTTATATGGTCTTACAAACTAAAATATTTCTATTTTTTTTTACACACTTATTTGGTTTAGACATTATTGATAAATCATAAATACTTATGATCAAAAAATACTTACAAAAAGTACACGATGTTTAATAATTTATCGTCGTGCGTTTTGAGCATGTTTATTGCTTACTTGAATGTAAAGCAAGTTTTGAATGAAATAGATCGATATTAAATTGTTAATTTAAAAAATTTGATACGGGGAATAATCGATCTTTCGCAATAGAACCTCCTTGTACAGTAACAATCATTTTTAAACTTTTATTCTCAGCTGCTGGTCTATCGCTCTTAATATATAGATGATCTGACAGTAGATATAGCACCGTCAATTGATAAAGGTTTTATCGATAATGTCCGTAACTTGGACATTATTTGGAGCAAAAAAATGTAAATAAAATTTAGGTTTTTTATTGTATATATTTTACAATTTACATTTTAAAAATCAAACAACAAAATAAACTTATCCCACGTGTCACTGGTTACTCAGCCCAATCCCTCACCCCGCCCCTATCTATCCAATCCCAAGTGATTGTTTAGATTTTTGGTTAAGAAAAAATGTACAATTTTTACTCCAAATAATATCAGGAAGCACTGGTTAAAGTACCAATAAAATGTACTTGGATACTCAAACTAATCGCTAAATAACTCAATATTATGTAGACATAATATGTCTCAACGCCCTCAGTGGGAGATTTAGCACTTACAAAGCCTTTCTCATATAAAATAAAGTTGGTTGTTTGCAGGTGAAAAAATGTAATAAGCAGTGTTGAATGAAACAATAGTACACGGAGAAAAATGTTATTCTAAAATACGATCATTTTATTCGTAAAAACGGTTAAAAACGGGACTGAAGTTCCTACGAACAAATTAACAGTGTTTCAATGTTTATTGGCGGGAATATTTAAGAATAATTTGTTGATGTACGTACGAAATTACGTATACCAACAAATTATTCTTACATGTTCCCGCCAATAAACATTGAAACCCTGTTAATTTGTTCGTAAGAACTTAAGTCCCGTTTTTACGAATAAAATGATTGTATTTTAGAATAACATTTTTCTCCGTATATATATTGAATTATTTGGCAGGTAAGAGATAAGCCGACGACGTAGCTCAGTGGATAGAGCAGTTGACCTGAAATCAGAAGGACACGGGTTCAAGTCCCGTCGGCGGCATGTATCTTTTCTCGGGAGATTTTTTCAATGTGGATGAGTGTTTCAGGCTAATAATTATTATTGCTTATTATAATTTTTACCCTTTGTGCTACGCATAAAAATCTTTATCTTAAACATTAGTTTATCGATTAAAAAATAATAATTAACTGATGTATGAAGAATGAATTAATGATGAATATAAGTAAGTCTAAAGTCATGGTGTTGAAAGAGGGAGTACGATATAGTTGTGAATGATGAATTCTTGGAGCAGGTGGATGATGGGTCTGTATATTAGAGAAGTACCTAAGTTTACGAGAGATGGGAAGGCTGATAGGGATATTGAAAGAAGGCTGAATGCAGGTAAATCCATTGATGGAGGATTGAACGCCGTTGGAGCCAACAAAAAGTTGTCCACAGAAGCGAAGCTAGCGGTCCACAATGGAGTACTGGTACCTACCCTGATGTAAGGCAGTGAAACATGGAACTGGCAGAGAAATGATGAAAGTAGACTGAATGCTGTAGAAATGAGATCCCTGAGGCGTATGTGTAGTAAAACCATGTATGATCGTGTGAGGAATGTGGAGATTCGAAAAGAATGCAAGGCAGATGTGAGCGTAATAAGTAAGAGTAAGATAGGGACGCTTAGATGGTTTGGGCATGTTGAGCAATTGAATGAAGAAATGAGTGTAAAGAGAATTTATGACGCGAATGTGAATGGTAGAAGAAGCCGAGGACGCCCAAGGAAGACGTGGCACGATCAAGTGAATCAGATACTTGAGTCGGGCCATGTCAAGAGTCAGAATAATAGAAGATGTATGAATGTGAATGAGGCAAGGCGTTTGTGCCAAGACCGAGTTGTTTGGCGGTCCGTCCTCTCTGCCTACCCCTGGGGGGAAACGGCGTGATGGTTAGATAGTTAGTGTATTTGTTCCTGACACTCAAAACTGGTCCGGTTTACCAATAATTTTTTTTTTACTCAATATTTTTTTTTTTTTTTTTTCATTGTTTTTATTTCTTGCTAGAGCAATCCCGATGAGTTACAAAACTCATTTTAGGACAGGAGGAACTTACAATTCATAGGTAGGAGGTAGTAGTTACAATTTTACAAAGGTATTTTGACATCATAATATAAGTTTTACATTCAGTACAGCATAAAAATAAAAATAAAGACAGGTTAAGTAGAACAAACAACAAGAGAAAACAAGTAAAGAGAGGGAAAAACTGATACGAGTATATAAGATAGAACAAAAATTGACAAGACTATTACACATTTTCATTTTTAAATGTAGTTAAAAAATATTCTTTTAAAGCATTGCTTTGCAATTTTTTATTATGCTGGATGTTTTTGTACATATCTGGAAGCGAATTATATAGTGTATAGGCAATATAGTTCAGAGATTTTATCCCATATTTTGTAGTGTGTGTTTGAGGAATGCGGATTTTATTGTTATTTCGAGTATTGTGGTTGTGGATGTCTTGATTGTAAATTGGCTTGGTGTTAGTATGAGTTGATTGTTGGGTAATTTGTAGGATGGTGCTTGTGATTTCATGTTTAGGAAGGATTGTGATTGGAAGGATACCGGAAACTGAATAGATGTCCCTGACATGAGTGTCCCATGGAAGTCCATGAACATTTCTGAGAGCTCGGTTTTGAACTACCTGCAGGTCGGCTATCAATTTCTTTGAGGCAAAGCCCCAGATACAGCAGAGATAGGACAGGTGAGAGTGTACCATGGCATTGTAGACTGAAGTTAATAAAGGGATGGGTAGTAATCCTTGAAGCCTATATAGTACACCAGTTATGGGTGTAATTTTCTCCTTTACATGATTTACGTGGAGATCCCACGAGAGTTGGGAATCTATGATCAGACCCAGATATTTTGTGCTCATTTTCTTTTCGAGGGAGTTGTCTCCAATTTTGATATCGAGGCTGAAATTTTTTTTGTTACCGAAAAGTATATAGTGGGTTTTTTTTACGTTAAGGGTTAGTTTGTTTATTCTCAACCAACTTGTGAGATGGGAAATATCAGCATTCATTTCCGTTTCAAGCTCCGCTAGGTTCGGTTTAGTATAAAAAATTACCGTATCATCCGCATAAAGTTGTATAGTTCCTTTAATACCCCACTTTGTTATGTCATTTACGTAGATTAGAAAGAGCAACGGTCCAAGAATTGATCCCTGTGGTACTCCACATGATATTTTACCTAATTCACTCGTTTCTCCCCCTAGTTCTACTGCCGAATAACTCCCTACATTTTATTACAATGAATTTCCACCACGAATTAACGTTTCAACAAATAGTATAAATTTTACTTTGCGCCTACGTTCACATTACCTTTATTTTAAGGCAAGTAGATAACTGCACGTCACTGGTAGGTGCCTACATGATTGTTTACTAAAAAAAGGTAATGCAACAACTTACAACGCTGACGAACTAAAAGGGCTGCCAACACGAACTCTCGTTATATTACATCTGATGATAACTTCAGTCCATTGATGCAGGGAACACCAATTCCATATTATAATAATATTTTCTTCCACAAGCCGTTCAAGGGACAGCAATGCTATACATTCCAAAGTATCGTTGACAATGTTATGTATATATTTTTAATTGAAAAATATGTTATAAGGACAAGATATCATAATATATTTTTAAACACACATTGTATTAATATTTTTTCTACTTATTAGTACCTAACTAATACCGAAAAGCGATATAATAAAGATATGCAATATTTATTGAAAAATCGTTAATGGCTGAATCAAACGGTTCACTAATCGTTCATTTCTGTATTTCACTCCACCTATTTCACTCGGAGTAACACGTCTGAACAAGAAATGAAACAAAAGTGAAACGAAGATGGGAACATTCGCTCGAGTAAACATGGAGTAAACCTTCACCCGAGTAAACCGTCTGATTACGCCTTTATGGAAGATTTTTGTCAGCCAAGGATCACCAAGCTTCAGATCAAAACGGTTCCAACTGGCTGCAATGTCATTATGACATAGAAAATGCCACTGGCTGGTAAGACAGCTGTCAACAACGTTGCCCGGCGAGACGTCAATGCCGCCGAATTCACTAATAAAAACTAACGCAGTGTTTTGGAGATAAATCAAGAATGCCACATTTTAAAACGTATTCGACATAAAAATACGTTCATTATTGCAATTTTTTTGAGGAATTAATAACACAATGAAAACACCCTGCTATTAGATTGGCGTTGTGTGCGACGTAAGCTTCACATATGGTGGCACTGAATTCAAAGGTTTTCAGGTTATTCGTGAGCAGAAATGTAAGATCTTCCTTTAAAAAATAATAACTGCATTATACATACCAAAAATGATAACCCCTGTATACCGAAACCTGCGATGCCACTAAGGTAAAATAGATCGTGGCCATACTTGTTTGATAGACAAGCCCAAAAGCCTCTCAATCTTGCGACGAATTTTTTTACACCACTTTTGGGATTAATTTGTATAACCCAATATATCCAATTTAAAATTAATCATTTTTAATAGATGTGATATATATGACCTTTATTAAATTCTGCAAGCGCTTAGTTGATTTTTAATTTAATAAAAATAAAACACTTCTTTGTGTAAAACTAGAGCATTATCAGAGTACAGATTAATACTGTAACAAGGTACAAAATGATACAGTATCAATTTGTACCCTGATGATGCTCGATCAAAGCGAAACTGGTCGGAAAAATAAATAATTTAAAATTCGTGGTTTTACACAAAAAAGTGTTTAAAAAAATTAAATATGTCAAACCACAAAGTGATTGCTTTGTACTGTAATATAATTTTTTGACTATTAAGGTACTATATTATAAAAATAAGTACCCTTCACAAGTCTTATGATTTCAGGTGAAAATTTTGTTTTATTGTGTTGTTAATTAAGAGATAATTAGACACATTTTACATTGAAAACTATTTTAGATGGATAGAGCAAATAAACAAAACAGCGGGAAAAGATAAAAAACTTTAATATTTTTTAAGATCGTACGAAACATAATGGCAATGAAGCTCGATAAAAATTAAGCTTTAGCCAAATCTATTATCACTCCCGGTGTGATTGGTTGGGTTGGTGCTGCTAAAACTAATATGGATCCTCTCGAAAAAGCACAAAAAGTCTTAATTAAAGTTATTACAAAAAAACCTTATATTCACAACAATACAGTTATGTAAACTGAACATACAGCAACCATACGTCAAAAATTATATCTTTACATTACCAAAAACACAAACATAACCATCATACTGCACAACACATACGTCAAAAATTATATCTTTACATTACCAAAATTATATCTTTACATTACCAAAAACACAAACATAACCATCATACTGCACAACACAATTACGAAACAAGACATAGAAGACAAATACTACCCATCGACAAAAGACATAACCATAATCTGGATACATTTAAAAACAATATTGAAAAAGACTTTAAAAAGACATTACCTGAAAAAAAAAATATATATATAAATCACACATGGATAGTCAACAAAGGCATTGCATATTGCGGATAGATAAATTCTATATATATATTATTATAATAGACTCCAAACGCCTTTCACTTTTAATCGCATTTTTTTTCATTACTTTTCTTTCTTATTTATTTCTTTTATTTCATTTATCTATTTAAATTTTTCATTTTATTTTTTCTTCTCATTTACAAGTTCCTGTCACCTCGCCAGCGTACTGAGGTGGTTATAAACTTCATGCCAACAAAAATGTATTTGTATATTTTATATTATCTTGGTTAATAAATATCTAATCGTTGTTTTTTGGACACGTAATCTACTGTTCACATAATTACTTTATGTGTTTTCTCTTAACACCGATAATCACATTCATTCACCAGCCCTAATTTGTTAGAACTAAGTTGTATTAATATTCCTGCTAGGCAAACTCGTAGTAAATATACTTTTAAATTCAACATAAATTATTATATTTTCTCACCAATTCCTAGAATTCATAGCCTTGCGAATAAATACTGCGAACTTATAGATATATTTAGTGTTGACGATTTTGCAAGTTTCAAAAGGCAAGTAATTTCGATTCTATCTTCTAATAATTAACTTTTATTACTTAAAAATTCTTCTCTCAATCTAAACTTTAAGACTAAATTATATCCACATTTTTTTATTTCTTTATTTGCTTTAATATAATTTGCACACCGTCATTTACTAACTAGTTTTCATACGCTTTTTTTATTTCAGATCTTATTATTGATTATACATGTATATATTTGCTAAATTGTATTATTTTATTATTATTTATATATATATATATATATTATAACATAACTATTACATTTATATCTCACATTCATATATTTTTTAAATCTCTCTATAATGTTCTATACCTTGCGAGCAAACTACACTCCAATTATTCTGTTTTAATTTTTAACACACAATTAATATTGTACGCCCACTTACTTTTTATATGTTATATGTACTTCTTCTATACTATTTCAGTCTTACATTGTATCATATATTGTAAATTACTGTAATTCAATTTGTAATAATTTCATGTAAAAGCCCACCAGGGCGTAAATAAATAATAAATAAATAAAAATAAATAAATGGTTTTTTTAGTAAAACAGTTTGATCGCCATATGTTTTGGGAGGAGCAGCGTGGGGATAGTGGGGCATGTTATTCCAAATAAACGTCACTAATGACATGCGCAACCACGAATCAATACAGTAAACATATCGAAACACATATTTATTTATGACTTTATAATACACGGGGTATTAAAACACCTGTCCGGGTACGCGTCTGGTCTTCTTTCTGAATACTTTACCTACTTCGCTGACTTGCGAGTGGCAGCTAGTTTTATCATTCGAAAAGGAGTCTTAAAATAGGTAGGTACTTAGTAGACTTTTAAATTATTTTACCAACTTGTAATAGATACTTTAGGTTGTTCCGTTTTGGAAATGTCGTTTTATTTGCGATATTAGTAAGGTAGGTATCTAGTTTTATATTTTAAATTTAATGAATAATAATTATAAATAATTTCCCAAATCGCTTAATTACAAATGCAACTAAAATTAATAAAAAAACCCATTCATACAAAGAAAACATAAAAACTCCGACGGTAAATACAAGCTTTGGACAAAGACACTATCAATATCATGATATAAAAGCATTCAACAGTCTAACACTTCAAAATAAAATTGAGGAAAACAAAAATAAATTCAGACACAAAATTACAAAATGACTAACCTCCTAAATCACTCCTGTGATCTAGGACGAGGTGTTGGGGCAACACGGTGTCAATTCTATACACTAGATAAGTACACACTCCAACACAACCTACATATCTGTCCTGATGATGGACATTGTAATGCTGTTCAAAACGTTGGCTAAAGAAGAAGGAAGTGCAACACGGCAAAATAATCCGAAAAATTTCTTCAATATCTAAGTCTAGGTACTATTTGTAAATTAAGGTATACCCATCTATTATGAATTCATAGCTTATTTTACCTGTTTACATGTGGTACTAATAATAGGTATATAAAAGATTTCTTTCGGAATGTTGGTTCTTTGTCTGTTAGGATATGTTTATGATTTTGCGATATTTTAAATTTAAAAAAATTAAACAAACCAGAGGGGAGGGCAACGTGTTGAAATGATAACATGTTTTCTAAAAATTATCGTTCAGTACAATACCTTTATTTTCTTTTAGCATTATGCCCGTAATGTTGTCATTATGAATAATCTTAAAACCAAAAAAAAACATCACCAAATTCTCGACGAATCTGTAAGATTTTATGGGAAAGTAGAGCAAAACCAATCGCAGGACCTGCATGTAAATTTTGGTTGGAAAAGTTTAAATATTATATGCCCTAGCCACAAAACATAAATGATTAATGATCAGTTAAATCCACTCCGATAACTGACTTTTTTCTACGCTTCTTATATTTTGATACATAATTCCACCACCTTGAGAAAGAAGTACGGAGCTAGGATGCTAAGGATGTTGCAAGAAGAACGAATTTATAAATATTTTTATTTTTATTCTTAACTTTTATACCTCAAATTATAATATTTAATTATAATATTAATTATAATAGTGAAGCTAATATTAGCGAAAGTCAATCGAAAATCCGAAACAGAAAAATCAGAAAAAGATACGGATAAATCTGTTACATCCCATACATATGGGATGATACGATACATATCGCATCTTTTTCTGATTATTCTGTCTCGGATTTTCGGTTAACTTTCGCTAATACTATCTTCATTAATTAAAATATTAGAATTTATAAATACTCTAGACATCGGAGCATTAGTAGATTAAAAAAAAAATAATGTGAACATGAGACCCAATTCTCGACTACTCCCAACTGCTCCCAACCGCCTGGAGCCAGTGAGATTCTGACAATTTCAATTGGGGCATGTTTTGAGAAAGAAGGTAGTGGGAAGGGAAAAAGGTGGGGAGCGGATGTAGGTGGGAAAGTACTTGGATATACAGGTCTGGTCACCAAACACGCTCATCTAGAGTCGTTTCAAGAAAAAAAAATCATTTTGATTGGTGGTCTTTTACCAGGGCGATACTGAGAGTATCTTACATATAATACAAACTAATATTTTTTTTTATGTTTCTTTATTCTTTGAATAGTAAATATAACATTTGTGGAATTTATGGCCGCCATACTAGGCACATGCCCGTGTTATGGTGGCATTTAAGATGATCCACTAGTCCTTGACTCATTCGGAATCGGGCGGAGCGAACGATTTTTGAGCGTTTACCAATAAAAAACCTAATCTCTAGCAAACAGCAGTATTTTGTTATTCCGCAAGCATATTTTTAAAGATCGAAGCGCCGCGTAGACTAAGGCATGTCCGTTGGCCCCGGGCTCTGGGCGTAGAATGAGCGACGGGCTAAAATCCTTCTGTACATGGCATAAGGATGAAATTCGAACTTACAAATTCGTTGGGTACCGCCTATTTTTATTCACTGAAAAGAAACGTCGCCAAAATGCACGTTTTATTTTATTTTGTGAAGTTCAGATACAAATATTAAAATGTTTTCCGATCACTCTATAAGAAACTTAATTAGCTACAGTATTCAATAAAAGAACACTAGAAAAGGGATTTGTAAGTAAGAGATTTTTTACTTTTAACCATTTTTTATAGGTTAGACGCATAATTTTTTTCTAAGCTTATTAAAAAGGTTATCAAAAAAATACTCGATAACTTCAAAGGCCAAGATGTGTTCTACTCACAGTACTTAATTGAAGCATCTATATTATTTCTAAGCGATCAAATTTTCAAAACTAATACACAAGATTTTATACGATTTTGCATTTTTCCGCATGTCTTCACCTTAATACACTTTAATTGCACACGCTGGGATTTGATCCCGCGATCTCTGGATTGATAGTCAAAATCCCCCCTTCGACCACGGTGGCCTTATGCGGAACAATACACCGGAATTCCTAAATACAATAGTAGTTAGGAATTATATATATTTAATACATATAATAATTAGAATAATCTAGAAGTCAGATTGTTTAGAAGGTCTTAATAGCCATTGACCAGCGGCTGAGAATAAAAGTTTAAAAATGCTTGCAACTGTACAGGGAGGTTCCGATGAGAAAGATCGATTATTCATCTATCAAATTTTATAAATTAAAAATTTAATATCGATTTATTTCATTCAAAACTTGCTTTAATATATACCTACATTCAAGTAAGCAAAAAAAAATCTCAAAACGCATGATTATAACTTATTAAATATCTAAACAAAATAAGTGTAAAAAAAATTTAGTTTGTAAGACTAAGATAAACTGAGGTATTTTCGTCACAAAACACGTTCTCGGATTTATTTTTTAATGATTTTAATTTAACTAAAATTAAAATTCTGAAAAATTATGCATTGATTTATTTCGTTGTATGATTATATAATTTAAAATTTGTGTTGTATAATACAATATGTCGTTTGAAAATTGAGCAAATCTGCCAACGACCAACGGTATATTATACCAACCAACCAGTATATTATAAAAAAACTTAGTTTTTCAAACTTTAAAAGTGTGTTTAGCAGATAAATTAACAATCTTTCAAACTCAATTTATGTTTTTTTGTAAAAAAGAGTCCATAGGTCTGGAATTTGATTTAAAAAGGACTAATTTCTGGTATTCTCTGGTAATACCCTCTTAATAATACAACCCAACGCATACCTACCACCAATCCTCCTAACCACGGTGACCATATTTGTGACAGCCAACGGGTACATGGCTGCTGTAAAAATCTAATACCTGTATGAAACCTATGATCCCATCCTAATCAGGTAATTAATGTAGTAAAATAGGGTGGCAAATTATTTTGTGCATTTCTGAGCTATTAGCTTTCCTATGTAAAGTGGTAAAATGGGGTGGATAATCAATCAACAAAAGGGGAGACTTGAAGTAACAAATCCTCTCAGTTCAAATATCACAAATGATGTCACAATAATAAGATAATTTGATTTTTGTGACGTCGTTTTTGTGTAAAATATGGTGATTGGACAACTTAACAATGTGCAACTACATCACTCCTTTGAAAAGACGTTAAAAATGCTGAAAAAAATTAATTATTAAATAGGTTTTGTTAGGTTAGGTTATGGGATATTTTAACTTCCCTTTTAATGACTTTTAAAGGGGTATTGAAATGCCACTTTGTTGAGTTGTCATGGCACCGTAAAAAATATAGACAATAACGATTTTATTCTCAATTTTATATTGTGGATTTAATAATAAATATAAAAATAAACATTTTTCTTTTTCATCCGTGTTCCAAAACTATCGTGAAAATCCCCCGATAACTCACATTACCTTGATATTAGACCGTCGTTAGTTCGATTCGCCCCGGTTATAAAGCAATTATCTAACCCTTTCTATGCAAATGTCTACACTTGTTTGCGATTCGATACGCCTTCTCCTGCTGTACGGCGTAACCAACTGGAATTGATTCGCCGGGAGAAAGGGTTGAACTTCATAGTATAAGTATAAGTTAGGTACCTATATCGGGATAGTTAAAACATTTAGAAGGTCATGAAATTATAGATTAGCAATATAATTTTTCAATTTTTTTTATATTTAGGAATTAATCCGATATTTGTAAGATAATTAAATTATAGGTAAAATTAGAACACGATAAACCAATTAAGTTCCTGTATTTATCAATATAATATACAAGCCTCTGCCCGCGACTTCGTCTGCGTAGGATTAGTACTTCGAGTAATCTATTTTCTTTTCCTAGGTCCCCTCTACGTTTATATCAAAATTCTTTAAACCGATTTATTTAAAATATGTATAATTCTTGATTCGATTGAATATATTAGGCGAGTACTTCAAATAAATTCACTAATTAAAATCTTTTTTAAAATAGAATTTTGATTTTACAAGCATTGTTTTGCAAAATGTCATTCTTAAATTTTGACATTTTCTGTTAAACAATAAAAATAATAATTATTATTAAAGCTAATTCCGCTTTTCACTTTTTACCCTGATAATCAAATAGGTAATATCACTGGAATTTTCAGATAGAATAATTGTAAATAACTTGTCGTTTGCTCAAATTTTATTAACTTATTTAAAAAAAAAACACACATTTTCAACCTACCTTAGTGATGACACCCGCAACCCTTACAGTGGTGTAGTTGGTGGTTAACTAACCCTGAGTTAACTTACCCTGGGTGTAGTAATATTATACGTGTAGTGAAATTGCCGATGCATACACCGACTGAAAAACTACACGGAGAAAAATGTTATTCTAAAATACGATAATTTTATTCGTAAAACGGTTAAAAACGGGAATGACGTTCTTACGAACAAATTAACAGGTTTCAATGTTTATTGTCGGGAAAATGTAAGAATACATTACTATTATTAATTATTAGAACACATTTCGTACGTATAAACATTTCTAAACGAATGTTTTATAAATATGGCCTGATAAATTATCGTGAGGGTCAAAATCGATTTTTCTCCGTGTACGAGATAAGTGTTAGAATATATGGAAAAACACGCGGGAAAACCAACTCATATATAAAAGTGTTAAGTGCCATCCCAAAAAGTAAATTTCCCCAGGTAGGTACTATACCTACACTTGTTGGATGATTTAAACATCATTAGTCAGTCAATAGCACCTACATAATCCACCATTCCATCTGTGTTTCTCATAGACTGGATTATCTGAAAGACACCTCTGTCTCTTCCGCAACATAACACCCTACATCCGGGGTAAATTCTACCCTTGTTTCTGGTCAATGAGTACTGGCGGATTATGCTAACACAATGAAAGTGCCTCACCTAATTCCGAAAGAGAAAAAACTTCTTTTTTTTATCTTCTGAGCTGTTTGAAAACTGATGTAATTTTTGCAAACCAACAAATAATGCCTGAAAATAACGTGTTTTGGAGGATTTCATACAATTATACTTGAGTTGAGTCGTCAAGGAATACCTGCAGGTTTTACACTTATGTTTATTACATTGCACGACTATAGAAGAAGCAAGAAGCGAGTGTTTGCCAGAACAATCTTCTCTCCATATCCCTACGGCAAAAGTAACAGTAGGTATCTAATTCTTTTTTTCTTAATAAGAAAAAGCTCCGTAATATAATAACCTACCTACCTGTAATATATTATAATAAGGAGGTTTCTCACCATCCTCCCAATAGCTTATAACTAATAACGAATATTTTCAATTTACGATTTACGGTTTATTTATTAAGTTGTAGTTTATAATTCGGTACTCGAACCTATGAATAGTGGCTATATATTGGATAAGTTGGCCGAGTTTTCTAACCACTGCGAGTATTTTATTTTTAATAATATTCGTTATTAGTTATTAGTGTAGATAAGCTATTGGAAGGATGGTGAGAAACCCCCTATGAAAAAATACACAACAATCGCGAATACGTATGCAGTATAACACAAAATTTATGATGTAAAAATTCTTATCCTTAACATTTAGAAATATCGAACAGAAGTAACGCGTATGATCATAAATTTATACATAGGTAAGTATGGAATATATCGGGAGCATCTTCTATTCTTATCTTTAACTTAATATTAATCTCACGTGTGTAATATATCTTTGTTTTATCTAAGCTGTTTGTTTCTTATAAAAAATAAATAATAACCGGTGTTAGGGAATAACCCGAAGAAAGTTCTCGATTGTCAAAAATAGTAATATTACCAACCCAACCACTCTATTCCGTATCCTTTTTCTTATCAACTCCCCCTCGGGCTCACCTCCCCCATGGTGGATGACATAGTCCAACTGGCTCCGACAATTATATATGTAACGTGAATTAAAGAAGACGAAATATATTAAAAAAATAGGTGTCAGTTATTGGTATTGGATTGGATCAAAATTAATTTCACTTCTGCACGGAGAAAAATGTTATTCGAAAAAAAAACGATAATTTCAAGAGTAAAAACGGTTAAAAACGGGACTGAAATTCTTACGAATAAATTAACAGGATTTCAATGTTTATTGGCGGGAACATGTCAGAATAATTTGTTGGTAAACGTAATTTCGTACGTACCTACTAACAAATTATTCTTACATTTTCCCGCCAATAAACATTGAAACACTGTTAATTTGTTTGTAAGAACATCAGTGCCGTTTTTAACAGTTTTTACTATTAAAATGATCGTTTTTTCGAATAACCTTTTTTCTCCGTGTATGTTTCTTCTGTTTTGGTTGCTTTGAGTAAAGTTGGTCGTTTCACCCTGACCACACACTTATACCCCGATGAGGGATACCTTAGTCCCGTTGGCTTTTGGCAGTTGGGACTTTTATGTTATACTTATTCACATTTAAAAAAATATATCTGTTCCAACGAGTAAAATAAGATTTTAAGTTGTACAAATTTATCAAAAGAAGTTATCCGGGGAATTAATTATAAGGGTGGCATTAATATCTTGTTCGGGTAGACTCCGTATTCCATGTTGGTTAGGTATAGGTGTAGGTAGCTGTCCCATTATCTCGGATGATAATTTTTGTTTATTTATTTAAGAAGTCTTTCCGCTGTGGTGTGTTTCAGTATTCTGGTGTTGTCAGTCAACCGTCTGGGGCAGATCCAAATCATCTGCTGTCATCTTAAAATACCCTCTGCAGAAGTGGGGAAACTTTGATTTTCATCAACAAACGAATTTAAGGTGAAGACATGCGGAAAAATGCAGAATCGTATAAAATCTTGTGTATCAGTTTTGAAAATTTGATCGCTTAGAAATAATATAGATGCTTCAATTAAATACTGTGAGTAGAACACATCTTGGCCTTTGAAGTGATCGAGTATTTTTTTGATAAGCTTTTTAATAAGCTTAGAAACAAATTATGCGTCTGACCTATAAAAAATGGTTAAAAGTGAAAAATCTCCTACTTACAAATCCTTTTTCTGGTGTTGTTTTATTGAATAATGTAGCTAATTAAGTTTCTTATAGAGTGATCGGAAAACATTTTAATATTTGTGTCTGAACTTCACAAAATAAAATAAAACGTGCATTTTGGCGACGTTTCTTTTCAGTGAATAAAAATAGGCGGTACCCAACGAATTTGTAAGTGCGAATTTCATCCTTATGCCATGTACAAAAGGATTTTAGCCCGTCGCGCGTCGCTCATTCTACGCCCAGAGCCCGGGGCAATCGGACATGCATTAGTCTACGCGGCGCTTCGATCTTTAAAAATATACTTGAGGAATAACAAAACACTGTTGTTTGCTAGAGATTAGGGTTTTTATTGGTAAACGCCCAAAAATCGTTCGCTCCGCCCGATTCCGAATGAGTCAAGGACTAGTGGATCATCTTAACAGAACAATATTGGTTAGATAAATTCGAAAATAAACGAAAATAAGATACCTAGTATGTATATATTATGTTTGAAAAACTCTAGCGTTCTTTGTTCCAAGTGGATACATTATAGTGAGGGGAGCTTGGAGTATTATATATGTCCGTGTTTCATTATACCTGTAGGTATGTATATGTACACGGAAAAGAGTGTTATTCTAAAATACGATCATTTTATTCGTAAAACGGTTAAAAACGGGACTGAAGTTCTTACAAACAAATTAACAGGGTTTCAATGTTTATTGGCGGAAAAATGTAAGAATAAATTGTTATTATTAATTATTAAGGCTCTACTGACGGTGCTGCGAACAGCAGCTGTTAGCAGCTGGCTAAAAATCGAAGGTTGGAGGTTGTCTCCTGTCTCTTTTTTCCTCATGCGCATTTTGAAAAATAATTGTCACTGATATAGTGATATTTTTTTCGACAAATTGTATAATTCCTTACCCGCTTGAGCGACAGAGCAATTTAAAACTTATTTCTTGGATTGCTCAAGATTTTTCATTCATCATTTTGAATATTTTCGCCACACAACAAACTGATTATAGTTCTATATAGGCAATGAATTCACCTGTCTTTTGTCGATTATCACATATTCGTAAGATTTATAAAAAAAATATTATAAAATCGTAAACTTTTTAAAGAATCTAGGAAATATTTGCCATATTTGGCAGCAAAGCATTCCGCGGTTTTGGAAATAGTGTCATATTGTGGCCAAAAGCGTTCGAGTGGTTATTTAAATTAGGTACATAAAATATATATGTTTTTATAATTAAGTAGGTATTTAATTAAGTACCTAATTATAAATCTTATAATTTCAGTGAAAATTTTGATTTTGAATTAAAATTAGAAACATACTTTTTTTGACTGGTGGTTTTGATACTATTCTCAGAACTAAATATTAATTTAACATGATTTATAAATAAATTCCCTCCAATAACCTTCACATTGAAAGTATTCTGCTTTCTTAGACAAATGGGTACAAATTGCTGGAATCGATGCCTTAGAAAACCCCTATAAAATAAAATATTCACCCTTTAATTCTTCCACTTTAATATTCACCCTTAATTAAAGGTTTCTAAATAAAAAATAATAAAAAAATATTATTATTATTTTATAAAAATGTTTCTCGTGCCAACGTTTGACTACGCCGTACAATATGAGACAGGTCTACAATCTACTATGTAGGTACTTAATACCTTCCGACACCCATTCTCATTAAACGTAATATCTGTCAGAAATATTATATGGCGCCGTCAATAAAAACTTCCTGTCGCGATCCTAATACAAATATACAGGAGCCACAGCCTACTTAGGTACCTACTTACCGGAGCTTTAAATTCTGTGTTTTGTTTGCTCAAATAAAATTAGTGTATTCGGTTTCTGAGAAAACTACCCGTATTAAAAATATTGCTGAAATGGCGAGTTGGACTTTGAGTGGGTATAAAATTATTTGAAGGGACAATAAACAAAAATATAACGGTTTCTACCTAATATGTATAATATACCTACCAACATATTTAGATAAGTTACTTAGGTTCTTGGTTAGTTACCTATCTACGAAGTAATTTTCAATGTTGTTTATTTTCGGGTTAGGTAAGTAGGTACCTAATCTGGGGGAAGATTAATGTATTATTTGTTTATGTATATAAATACATAATTTGTAAAATTTATAAACATTTATGATCGGAAGAGGTGGTTAGATACACTGAGAAAAATGTTATTCTAAAATACGATCATTTTATTCGTAAAAACGGTTAAAAACGGGACTGAAGTTCTTAGGAATAAATTAACAGTGTTTCAATGTTTATTGGCGGGAAAACGTAAGAATAATTTGTTGTATAGGTACATACGTACAGAATTACGTATACCAACAAATTATTCTTACGTGTTCCCGCCAATAAACATTAAAACCCTGTTAATTTGTTCGTAAGAACTTCAGTTCGTTTTTAACCATTTTTACGAATAAAATGATCGTATTTTAGAATAACATTTTTCTCCGTTTACTAACGAATGAACGAAGCAGCCAAAAGAGACTGACTAGTGTAGGATCTTTCCCTTTTAGCACTGGTTGCACCAATATCTACAGTGAGATAGACTATAAAACAATATGGTAAGTTTGTAATGTAACAGTTTTCCAAAACAAATAGTTTTGGTTCGAATTTTAGCAAATCTGGAAGTGAAAATTTGTTCCAAGAAAAACAATCTTGTAATATTTATTTTGTTCTTATACAAAAATTACAGTAGGTATGTAACAGAGGTCCTAACCCCGGTTTACAAATTGAAAACGTGACAATATTTAAACAGGTTCTACACCATCATTATAAGCGGAAACAGTTGCTCGTGCAATGATGAAGGTCTTACCTAATCAAAAGGAATTGAATGCACGACCTCAAGTAATCGTTGAGGTGGTTTTAATTAAAGCCACGATGTCTGGATGGGAACCCGATGCATTTATCCACTCAGCTACCAACCGGTAAAATTACATCATAAGGAAGCATTACGAAACAACTATAAAATGGTGGCGTTATTTCAACACGACATTGCGAAAAGCCACACTGAAAGAAAGATTCATAGAAAATAAATAAATACGATTGTTCCTTTAACGAACCTTGAGGTGATTTTAATTGAACCCACGATGTCTGGATTGGAACCTGATGCATTTATCCACTCAGTGACGGAATGGAAGCATTACGAAAAAACTATAAAATGGTGGCGTTATTTCAACACGACATCACGAAAAGCCACTGAAATAAAGATTCATAGAAAATAAACAAATACGATTCGTTCCTTTAACGAACCTTGAGGTGATTTTAATTGAACCCACGATGTCTGGATTGGAATTGATGCATTTATCCACTCAGTGACGGGATGGAAGCATTACGAAAAAACTATAAAATGGTGGCGTTATTTCAACACGACATCACGAAAAGCCACTGAAATAAAGATTCATAGAAAATGAACAAATACGATTCGTTCCTTTAACGAACCTTGAGGTGATTTTGATTGAACCCACGATGTCTGGATTGGAACCTGACGCATTTATCCTCTCAGTGACGGAATGGAAGCATTACGAAAAACCTATAAAATGGTGGAGTTATTTCAACACATCACGAAAAGCGACTGAAATAAAGATTCATTAAAAATAAACAAATACGATTCGTTCCTTTAACGAACCTTGAGGTGATTTTAATCGAACCCACGATGTCTGTTGCCACGATATCCACTCAGTTACTAACCGGTCGAATTACAAAATATGGAAGCATTACGAAACAACTATAAAATGGTGGCGTTATTTCAACACGACATTACGAAAAGCCATACTGAAATAAAGATTCATAGAAAATAAACAAATACGATAAGTTAATATAGCTTCGTATTTCCTTCAGTTTTCCGTCTTTTAACAACCTTTCCAGCTAAGTATAAGGCACAGGGTAGGTTTTGTTCGCACATTGTGCGTCGGTTTTCTGGTGGACCTTTCACTGGGTTAGGGGTGCGGGGGAGGAAAGCAGGCGGAAAGGGGGCGGGAGTAGGGTGGGTGGTCGGTGTTGCTATCGATTGAGCGTATTTCCAGGCGACCTCTGTGGGTTACACCTTCCACTTCTGCCTAGCTGGTTTGCCCGGAGCGGAGAATTATTGAGGAGAAGAAAAGCCGGGTTTATAAACATGTTAGCGCTATGAATGCGTGTTGGCTTTATATTTATGGGCTAGTTTTAAATCAACTTGCGGTATTTTAAAGGGTGTGTAAATAATTTATCGGCTTTTTTATACATAGGTAAAACAGAAAATCCTATATTTAAGAAAATTGTTCTACCCGATTTGAAGTGGATACATAGTTAAAAAGTAAAGTTGAGGAGAATAATTTCTCGTAAGAAAACGGAATATATTACACAAAATTTTAAGATTAGGTACCTACCTGTACTCATATCAATAATGAATTTTAATAAAAAAACACAGCCGAAAATTCGAGTGGAGAAATACACGACGGCCTTTGTGGTCCAGGAGTAAAGCTCTCGACGTCCAACCCGAAGGTCGCGGGTTCAAACCCAGCGTGCCCAAAAAAAATTTAATTTGATTAATATTAAAAAATATATAGTATATTTGCGGCACGTTCAAGAGTGGAAGATACTCTGAATATCGCAGTGGTGTAGGCATGACCACAATTCAGAATTAACGTTGCTTGAAATGGCTTTAGCCATGTTTGGTAACCATAACTGAATAGTCAGGTACTTCCCTACCTTCCTCTTCCTTATCTCCTTCCCCTTCACACTACTTGCAACCTCACAACGTACCCTAATTGGGGATGTCATAGACTCACTGGCTCCAGACACGAGACTCTTGTGCGGTATTCATATAAAAAATATCAAAGAGAGTTTTTTTAATCTTCATGTTTCATGAATCAATACGTTTTTTTTCTTTGTGGCTTTAATATTATATCATTTAAGTGTCAATTGATATCTTTCTGTAAAAACAAAAATCCTATTATTTCTCATTAAAGTATCAACTTTCTCTTAAAAAGATGTCTCGTATCAAGGACCTGGGTATCGTATTCGATGAAAAATTAACATTTGTTCCACACATTAATGAAGTTACTAATAAGGCTGTGAAATGTTTAGGGATTCATTTTAAGAACAATCATAGATTTTACGTCACTTTATTAATTTAACATTCTCTTCACTGCTTTAGTTAGAAGTAATTTAGAATACAATTCCACTATTTGGTCCCCATACTATAAAACACATCTAAAACAGTTCAACATACATTTTAAGGTTCATTAATTTCAAACTCTTCATACCCATTGAACATTATGATAAATTAATGAAAGGACTTAATTTAACTGACTTATCTTGTAGAAGAACCAAGAGCGATCTGATACTTTTATTCAAATTAGTTAATGGCACAATTGACGCACCTGACTTAACAAAACTAATAACATTCCGAGTACCAAATCGTAACACGAGGCTTCCAGAACTGTTCTTTGTTTATCCTTCGAAAACTAACTATTTCACCAAAGACTACATAAGCTTGGAAATAAATTTAGTTCAGTTGATATTTTCGTTTATTCATGACCAAAATTTATTTCTGAAATTCCAAAAATTCTGTTTCCCGTCTACCAATGTAAAGCCAGAGAAACAATGATATAACATAATTTGTATATCATTGTTTATTTTTATATTATTTTTATATTATGATTGTTGTAAAAGCCCCAAGGGCATAAATAAATAAATAAAATAGTAAATTCATCAACAAACATTTAAAAAAACCGTTCTTACTTATGTATGTCTTCGAAATTACGAACATGTTATCAAAAGTCATTGCTTACCACTTTTAATAGCAATACATTCGCCTACTATTAAGTGTTATTTAATTGTCTACGTCCTACCTATCTTTTTACTTTCTATAAACCCAACTAAGTAGGTAGGTACCTAGCTACGATAAACAATCTTAATCCATTATATTGTTTCTACGTCCCTTCTTTCCTAATGACTAAGGAAGCCGACACTAATTAATGTAATTAACGGGGGTTGGTCTAATGTGGATTTGTCTAACATTTTATTTAGCACCTTGCTTCACAGAGTGATTAATTGGATACCATCCCTAATAATTATTGAAAAGGTGGATTGACATATTGAATAGACCCTTAGACGGGTTGCAAGTTATAACATGGCACCTACCTACAAAATATAATGAATTTCGTACCTACCCAGGAATTTGGATCCTCAACTTTTCAATTATCCACCGTTGATGCGTGTTTTTTGTAGTTTTTTAAACGAAGGACCTTGAAATGTGTATGTTATGTGTTTGAACCTTAGAGTAACGTTTGAACCACTGCACAAGTAGAAGGTAAGCACACAAGGAAAAGGAGAGAATTACTCACTGCGGGACTTGTACTTTCTTCTCTGCGGCGGTCAATAGCGAAAAAATGCGGATGCGGGTAAATAATGTGGATGTTCACAGGTTGATGGTCGATTATTGACTGATGTGGGTAACAGGAAAAAGTGACAGGTTTATAAGGAAGGGTAGGAAGGAAATGTGACAATACTAGCTACAAGTACAGCAGTTCATGTATGTGTATAGGTTTGTATAGATGTATGTATGTAAGTGTAGCTGTGTAAATGCCCAACCAACCGTTGTTTAATTTAAAATTTAAAAAACCTATTTTTTTACATTATCTACATATCTCTACAGAGGAGACTCTAAGGAAAGAATATCTCAAGGCCTATGTCATCTTTAGGAATGAGTATGGAGGGTCTTTTTAGGGAAAGTAAGGAGAGGAAGTACTGCAGGGAGAAAAATGTCATTCTAAAATACGATCATTTTATTCATAAAAACGGTTAAAAACGCGACTGAAGTTCTTACGAACAAATTAACAGTGTTTCAATGTTTATTGACGGGAAAATGTAATAATAATTTGTTGGTATATTTAACCGTTTTTACGAATAAAATGATCGTATTTTGGAATAACATTTTTCTCCGTGAATGAATTCAGAGTATCGTTTACTCTGGAACGTGCCGCAAATATACCATATATATTTTTAAATTAATTAATTGTGAAATAACACAAATTAATCAAAAAAAGTCATTTCCTTCGACCCCACGACCTTCGGATTGGGAGTCGAGAGTCTTGCCCCTCGACCACGCCGGCCGTCTGACCTGGAGCCAGTGAGATTATGGCATCCCCAATCGGGGTATGTTGTGAGGCTGAATATGAGTAGGGAGGAAAGATGATGGGGAATAGGAAGGTGGAGATGTACCTGGCTATTCAAATCTTGTCACCAAACATGGCTAAGGCCATTTCAATAAACATTTCAATTCTGATTGGTGGTTTTACACTAGGGCCACTCTGAGAGTATCTTATAGTCTGGAACGTGCCGCAAACACACCTTATATTATTTTAAATTATTAAATTTGTGAAAATACAAATCAAAAAAATAAAAATACTACCTATGCATGACGGAATTGAACCCGAGACCTCTGGATGGCTTTTTACGTCTGGTCACTAAATATAGATACCCACAGCCATTTCATGAAATGTTTTATTTCATGAATCTAGATATCTATACTTCTTCCATAAAATTATTTATTACTCATTTAAATCGTCTAAAACCTAGCAGTTTGTCTGCAACTAACTCTCTTCGTAAAGTTGTTAGTTAAATGAAAGTACGATTTTGTTGACTTATATAAACTGAGAAAAATAATATCGAAAATGACAATGTGTCTTTGATTTTTTTTTTTTTTTTACATTGGATACATTTAAAGCAAAAATAAGAATAATATTACATAATAAGAGAATATATTTTCTTCAATCTTTGCAAAATTACTTTATGGCATCAGTTTAATTAAATGAAACAAATTACTTTGTGTAATTACATTGTCATTTTTCACCGACCGCTAAGTTAGGAACTGTTGCAAGTTTCGGTGAAAAATGGCATTTCGTGTTTTTAAATTTAAAAAATAACCATTAAAATGCACTTTTTTCGAAATTCGATAAATGAATTGATTAGTACCTACTAGTTAATATCTAATTAATACAACTTTTTAAATTTAATTTTTTCGTCCATATTAAGCGTGACCCGGTTTTGTAAATATTTACCTTATATTTTACACAATCAAGGGACCAGATGACGTCACGAACTCTCCCGCACGGTATTATACTCTTAAGGTAGATTCAGACTGGACGACGTACGTACGCATCGCTACGCCAAACAATGCTTAGCAACCCATACATTTTCTATGAAAATGGTTACAGACATCGACGTCGCGATGCGTGTGGCCAATGTGATTCTAAAACATAAATTTTCATTGAAAATCTATGGTTGCTAAGTAGCCCAGATATTGTTAGGCGTAGCGATGCATACGTACGTCGACCCAGTCTGAATCTACCATTAGCCGGCGTTTTCGCGGACTTAATAAAATTCAAACTTGTAGAATTAATTTAATTATGAAAACGAACTTTAAAAAAAAAATACTAGTATGTATTTAAGTTTCCATGTGAACATTGATAAAAAAAATAATAAAAAAGGACTCAACTCCTGATTATGTGAAAACTGTAATATTATATAGAAAAAAAAGTCAACCGTCCAATTGATTAGTCAGACAACTCCAAATGGTCGCCATACATCGAATATAATTTATATGTCTCTGTATTTTACATATTAAATATCCTGTAAAATAACCCCGGGAGACATAACGGTCCGGTACATTAGTATGTCATTGATTCATTATGAAATATTGTTCAATATAATGTATACCACTGTAAACTTAATTATCATGTAACACATTACTTTAAGGTGAAGACATGCAGAAAAATGCAAAATCGTATAAAATCTTGTGTATCAGTTTTGAAAATTTGATCGCTTAGAAATAATATAGATGCTTCAAGTAAATACTGTGAGTAGAACACATCTTGGCCTTTGAAGTGATCGAGTATTTTTTTGATAAGCTTTTTAATAAGCTTAGAAAAAAATTATGCGTCTGACCTATAAAAAATGGTTAAAAGTGAAAAATCTCCTATTACAAATCCTTTTTCTGGTGTTGTTTTATTGAATTATGTAGCTAATTAAGTTTCTTATAGAGTGATCGGAAAACATTTTAATATTTGTATCTGAACTTCACAAAATAAAATAAAACGTGCATTTTGGCGACGTTTCTTTTCAGTGAATAAAAATAGGCGGTACCCAACGAATTTGTAAGTGCGAATTTCATCCTTATGCCATGTACAGAAGGATTTTAGCCCGTCGCTCATTCTACGCCCAGAGCCCGGGGCAAACGGACATGCCTTAGTCTACGCGGCGCTTCGATCTTTAAAAATATACTTGCGGAATAACAAAACACTGTTGTTTGCTAGAGATTAGGGTTGTTATTGGTAAACGCCCAAAAATCGTTCGCTCCGCCCGATTCCGAATGAGTCAAGGACTAGTGGATCATCTTAAAAGCCATTTACGGCGTTCAAATAAAAAAAAAATCGAGTCTGCTTTAGACCACACGACTGAAGTAAATACTTCTTTAGCTCCATCTATATGTATGTCCATATATATGTTTATATATATAAAATATATAGATACATGTATATACATATATTAATTTTCTACAAATATTTATTTAAATTTATTATCATTCGCCTCGCCCGATCGAGCTGTGTGCATCGACGTCCGCTCCCCTCCGCGTTTAGCGCGTCACTGGTATTTCAAAATACTGACTGAAATATTTCATGCACTGGTTATGAGAGGAAGAGAGAAAGAAAATGTGCGCGCGCACTGCTCTCTCTCGCAACGCATTTCAATTTCCGTTACACATTCGCCGGCTTACCTCCCAAGTCAAGCGTGCGTAAAGAAGTATTTACTTCAATAAATATCGTAGTGACTCAGAAAAAGAGTAGGTAATCCGAGTATTGTACCAGATACCCAGATAGAGAAGTACACTTTTACATATTATAATGTTTCAAAGACCCAATCATGTCTGATTACGTCTAAAAGGGATCGAAATGACAATCTAGTCTCCTTCAACGGTAGCATTCTTCCAAACAGGTCCTCCATTGATATGCTCGGTGTAGCTCTAAGTGACCAGCTCAGATTCGGGGGCTCCATCGAGGCCAGAGTTAAGTTGGCCTCTCAGAAACTGGGCGTACTGTACAGGGCCCGCAGATACTTTAATTGTACACAACTGCTAACCCTGTACAAATCGCAAGTGCGCCCCACTGTTGAATTTGGCAGCCATCTCTGGTCTGGAGCCCCGATGTACCTGAAAAACACCCTCGACTCTGTGCAGAAACGGGCGGTCCGCTTGATAGATTCTCCTGTCTTAACAAACGGATTGCAATCTTTAGAGCACAGGCGTCGGGTGGGAATGCTATCCTTGTTCTACCGGTATTTCAATGGAAGATGTTCTTGTGTTCAACAGCTCGGCTGTAGAACGATTTGCCGGCCTCTGTGTTTCCTCCCTCCTATAACATGGGTCTCTTCAAGACCCACGTTCACTCCTTCCTCTCCTCAAAAAGACCCTCCTCACAGCATCTTCAAAGATGACATAGGCCCTGAGGGAAATTATTTTCCTCAGGGCCTCCTGTGTGGAGTAAATGTAAAAAAAAAAAAAAAATATGATTTCAACTCTCAACTCAATTTCGATTTTTCAGAGATGACTAAATAATCAACTGGACGATCGAACTGCCTAATTTATATAATTTATCTTTGAAATAAATCTAAATGTGTTCGTTTCTATTAGTTCATTCAGTCGTTTGCAGATTTTTGCACCTTTAACATAATACAGGGAGTCGAATTCCTATGCAGCTGCTCAGTATGTGAATTAGTTCACTAATGGAAGAATTCATTCAATATCGAAAAAAACACTTAACATCTTAAATAATAAAGATAATCTACACTTGAGAATTAATATCTTATCCTACAACTACATGACTTCCTCCGTGGTAGAAGGGTAAGGATCTCGACTACGAATACGGAGGTCGCGGGCATCTCACAATGAATTTATTAGAAATAATACATACCTACACACACAATTCAGTCTTTTAAGAATAATATTTTTAATTTAATTTTTATTTTTACATGTATCTACACGGAGAAAAATGTTATTCTAAAATACGATTATTTTATTCGTAAAAATGGTTAAAAACGGGTCTGAAGTTCTTACGAACAAATTAACAGGGTTTCAATGTTTATTGGCGGGAAAATGTAAGAATAATTTGTTGCTATTCGTAATTTCGTACGTATACCAACAAATTATTCTTACATTTTCCCGCCAATAAACATTGAAAAACCGTTAATTTGTTCGTAAGAACTTCAGTCCCGTTTTTACGAATAAAATTATTGTATTTTAGAATAACATTTTTCTCCGTGCACAAATATTAAAATGCTTTCCGACCACTTTCTAAAGAAATTGATTTTCCACATTATACAATAAAACATCATTCGAAAAGGGGTTCATTAGTAGGAGATTTTGCACTTGAAAGCATTTTTTACCGACCTGATATTTTATTTTTTCCAGACTTACAAAAAGAAAAAAAATACTGGACTACTTCCAATGCCCAAGATGTGTTCTACTGGCAGTTTTTAATTAAAGCATCCATAATATTTCTAAGCGATTAAATTTTCAAACCAAAAACACATGATTTTGCATTATTTCCCATGGCTTCATCTTAAAGATACTCTCTGTATTACTCTAGTGAAAGACCACCATTCAGAATTGAAACGTTGCTTATTCGGATGGCTTTAGCCGTATTTGCTAGTCAGGTAACCCCATGTTTCTCTTTTTCATCTTCTTCCCCTTCCTACTACTTTCAGTCTCTCGTCATAGCCCAATTGGGGATGCCATAGTTGGCTCCAGACGGTTGGGGCCATTTCGGACTCTTATGCGGCATGCACATTTTTTAACGTGAAGTCCATACTGGAGTTCTAAATTACAAAAAATAACACGAATAAATTGTATATATTATATTTAACTATGTGTGAAGTGAAACTTTTAGAATCAAAAACACGATTTATTAAGATTTACAGAAGACAAAAAAAAAAACGTACGTCAACCTTGAACAGGCGCACATTCCTAGAAAGACTCGTTAAAGAACGGGATGACCTATATCCCAAGTAAGTATGTAGGTACCTACCTACATAGCTTCAATTTATTACAAAGTTAAGGTTTTAAATTGTATCCACAATTATATTCTTACAGCCTGAAACGTCTGATAGCATTCTCATGGCTGGGAATAAAACCCACAAGTACTTATCTACTTAGACGCCAATAATGAATTTAATGTCATTCTATCAGCAGCTTAATATTTTGTAGGTAGGTAGCTACCAATTGTTTTATACGAATCGATAAATGCTATAAAATAACGCCAGCCGATAATGCAAAGAGCCGATCCAATCCAAGTCATCGCAGCATCTAATTTCCTCTTTCGCTCGGAATCTGGGGAATATTTAGATTACAAATCGCTGTGGTGGTGAGGCACCCCTCTCTCCCCTCACTGCCGCCGTATTATATCCTCCCGCCGCTGGAAATAAGGGGAAGGAAGGCGCTACAAGACAAGGGGGATGGTTTCTGGTGACACTTCTGATGCCCGAAGAAAAAATGTGACAAATTGAAATATAACTACCTATAATCATTCTCCTATTTAATTTGATGGACCAAAAGTATTGTGAGTACCAAAAGAATTGTAGGTATTGATGATCGAAAGACAGTTTCATGTAATATTTGACGGCCGGCTTAGTCCAGCGATAGGGCGTTAGACTGCCATTCCGAAGGCCGCGGGTTCGAACCCGGCGTGCTTAAATAAATGTTGTTTAATTGATTTGTGTTATTTCACAATTAATTATTTAAAATAATATGTAGTATATTTGCGGCACGTTCCAGAGTGGAAGATACTCTTAGTATCGCCCTGGTGTAAGACCACAATTCAGAATTGAAACGTTGCTTGAAATGGCTTTAGCCGTGTTTAGTGACTATATCTGAATAGCCAGGTACTTCCCCTCCTTCCTTTTCCTCGTCTCCTTCCCTTCCCCACTTACGTTCAGCCTCATAACATACCCCAATTAGGGATGCCATAGTATCACTGGCGGGATCAGTTAGGACTCTTGTGAGGTAATTACTATAAAAAAAATGTAAACCAGAAAGTAGGGCATGTGGTCATTGGCCGAAATCGGGTTAGGGTTAAGGTGTTTCGTTTACCTAACTGATTCAGTTGAATATGGGTATTTGAGACGATCCACTAGTCTTTGAATCATTCGGAATCAGGCGGAGCGAACGTTTTTTGGGCGTTTACCAATAAAATCCTAATCTCTAGCCAAGAACAGTGTTTTGTTATTCCGCAAGTATATTTTTAAAGATCGAAGCGCCGCGTAGACTAAGGCATGTCCGTTTGCCCCGGGCCCTGGGCGTAGAATGAGCGACGGGCTAAAATCCTTCTGTACATGGCATAAGGATGAAATTCGCACTTACAAATTCGTTGGGTACCGCCTATTTTTATTCACTGAAAAGAAACGTCGCCAAAATGCACGTTTTATTTTATTTTGTGAAGTTCAGATACAAATATTAAAATGTTTTCCGATCACTCTATAAGAAACTTAATTAGCTACATTATTCAATAAAACAACACCAGAAAAAGGATTTGTAAGTAGGAGATTTTTCACTTTTAACCATTTTTTATAGGTCAGACGCATAATTTTTTTCTAAGCTTATTAAAAAGCTTATCAAAAAAATACTCGATCACTTCAAAGGCCAAGATGTGTTCTACTTACAGTATTTAATTGAAGCATCTATATTATTTCTAAGCGATCAAATTTTCAAAACTAGTACACAAGATTTTATACGATTTTGCATTTTTCCGCATGTCTTCACCTTAAACGATTTTTTATAGTGAAGATAATATAAGCGAAAGTCAATCGAAAATCCGAAACAGAAAAATCAGAAAAATATACGGATACATCTGGGACTCGATTGGCCCGGATTGCCAGAGGTCCTGGGTTCGAGTCCCAGATGTATCCGTATATTTTTCTGATTTTTCTGTTTCGGATTTTCGATTGACTATCGCTAATATTATCTTCTTTAATTAAAATATTATAATTTGAGGTTTAACTCTTTAAGTTAAAAATAAAAAAGATTTTTTATAGGTCAGACGCATTATTTTTTTCTAAGCTTATTAAAAGGCTTATCAAAAAAGTTAAAAAAAATACTTCAAAGGCCAAGATGTGTTCTACTCAAAGTATTTAATTGAAGCATCCATAGTATTTCTAAGCGATCAAATTTTCAAAACAAAAACACAAGATTTTGTATGATTTTGCATTTTTCGCGTGGCTTTGTTTACATAGATGTAGGTAAAAACCGATTTTTTTTAACTACCGCTTCCTCTCCCATAGCATGTTAGTTCCACACAGGAGGACCTGAAGAAAATAATTTCCCTCAGGCCCTTTTGTCATCTTAGGGGATGCTGTGTGGGGGTTCTTTTTAAGAAAAGAAAGGATAGGAAGTTCTGGGAAGGAAACATGAGGGGTGAGTAGGAACTAGGACAGTGACGGACGTTCGAGTGCATCCTCGGTTTGTTATTCTAAAATACGATAATTTTATTCGTAAAAACGGTTAAAAACGAGACTGAAGTTCTTACGAACAAATTTAGAGGGTTTAAATATTTATTGACGGGAACATGTAAGAATAATTTGTTGGTATACGTAATTTCGTACGTATACCAACAAATTATTCTTACATGTTCCCGCCAATAAACATTGAAATCCTGTTAATTTGTTCGTGAGAACTTCAGTCCTGTTTTTAACCGTTTTTACGAATAAAATAATCGTATTTTAGAATAACATTTTTCTCCGTGTACTAAGGAACGTTCCGTGTTTTTATTCGTCTAATTAGATAGCTACAACTGTGGCGGAAAGCAAATCCTCCACCTACCCCCTACCCCCATCCACACCTCTCCACATCGCTGAAAATGAGAGGAAAGGAGACGCAACAAGACAAGGAGATAATAACACCCAAACGTCAGTTTCAATCCCGATACAAAAATACAGCCATTATAATATTGTGATCCGACCTGTCAACGAGCCGTCCCGCCTGAAACGGTGCGCGCGCAGACAGAGACAGACAAAACTATAGTGATGTGTGAAAGCGAGACGAGGGAAGTGAGGATGGAAGGGACGGTCATTGATTGGGTGTCAGTTTCAGTTGACATGGCAACAGTTGCGGGCCGACCAATCAGAGCGAAGGGGAGGGGCTACGGCCAGGGGCGGTGCGGAAAGTGGGAAAAGCAGTATTAAATTTGGAACTTGGAATAAATAACAAGTCAGGGCTGAGCCAAGCCGGAAAATTATTGATTTGCCAAATTAATTAGTTAGGAATTATGATTGCTCGTATTAAAGATTACAAAACCTAACAGACTAAAAATGTGTCAGTTTAATTTATTATTTTTTTTGGGATTAACGAAGCATTACAAAATATATGAATAAATTTTTTAAATGTTTTGTAAAAAAAAAAAAAGTTTTGTTTTTTCCTTTTTGATTTTGATTTATACCATACCTATTAGGCAGGTAGGTTGCTATTTTTTACACAAAAGCTGTTTAAAAAAAAGACAAAAAATGAAACATAATGATTGAAAAAAAAAATAATAATAACAGCAAGTTAAACCTATACAAGTGTTTTTTAAGTAGTTGGATAGGTTATTTAACAATGTGAATGACCCGAATTACCTATATATACTTATTACTAAAATATTGTAATAAAATTATCAAGACGATAAAGTATTTTTTTTGAATTATTAGTCATTTAATAAAAAAATTCTACGAATCTGAACGTTAACGTGAATATGAACATAGAATCCCTAAAAATATTCTACAATTACGCATATCTAAAACAATTTATGACAAACCACAAAAATAATTCTTTCATACGTAGATACTAATGGTAGGCAGAAAAAAAAACAAAGATAATAACTTTTTCCTTTTTAGAAAGTGTTTCCATTTTCAAATATTTCAAAATTTTTCTAACGGAAATACCTACCCACCTACGAAATATTTCAGTATTTTGAATCATCCTTTGCGTGCACAGTTGCATTTTCTCCACGCACAACCATCTTAATAAAGGTGTTTTTATCAGAAGTGATCTGCCAGATGTTTTGTGTATGTGTTTGTAAATAATTAGATGGAGCCTAAGAACTCACATTAAATTGTACAGCGCCCTTGAGGTGATTTTTCACAAAAAAAACGGCGCTCTACAAATTATCCAATTATTTTCGATTAACTTTGTTATTTAAAAAAATGATAAGTTGCAAATTATCACCATAAACATGTCGATCCATTACATCAATCTCAATTTATATAATGTTGCGTGAACCCTGCCCCCGCAGTAGAGGCGTGGCCTGACATAGAAGGGGTAGCAGAGACCAGAGAACAGCCCGCACCGGGGATAGGGGGGCAGGGGGCAGCTCGCGCGTCAGTACCTCGCCACGCCGCGACTTCGACGGTCACCGGTCGCCCCACTCGCACCGCTCTTCCCCGACTTGATCTGACCCGATACCGCGTATCATCACCGCCAAGCAAACGTCAAACATTCATACCGATATCTATACTTATGACAATTATTGACTTGATCCATAAGTCATAGCTACAAATAAGATCTTTTAGCCGACCATATTTTATGCAATAAATTATTGTATCTTATGACAGTGGTAGGGAGTTATAAATCAGTGTTTAATTAAGTTTTGTGATTTATTTCAATCGTGATTTTTTTTAATAGGTGTCTGCCTATGACTCTCACATATTGTGTATGTATATGTAACTCTGTAATAAAGCGGATGTTGTCAGAAATTTTTTGGTTATAAAAACAATAGGCAACTAGTGACGTTCTAAAATTGCGCAAATTAGACTAGTTTTATCACAATTTACGGTAGATTGAACTGAAACTTTGTGAACAAAGTTGAATAATGATGGACAGTGCAATGCGATATAATTGACATTTTGACTTTGCAAGCTGTCAAGAAGCAATTTGCGATACTACTGTACAAAGTAAATAACGTTATTAAGTTACTATCAGCATAAAGCTGGAGAGCAGCGCTTCCTGCGGCCGCCATTGAGTGCAGGGCTGGAGTTATCGTGAACGGTGGCCCTTCACAGGGCGGCGGAAGGCTCCGAGGTGGAGTGCGTAGGCAGGGACATAGCGTCCTTCAAGGAGGGCGTGCTGAGCTGGGCGCCCTGGGCAGGCGTGGTGGCGGGCGCGGGAGGGCTGGGCGGCGCCCTCCCGCTGCCCACGCTCAGCTTCACCGTCGCCCAGGTCGCCACCGTCTGCGAGACCCTCGAGGAGTCCGGGGACATCGAGCGTCTAGCCAGGTTCCTCTGGTCGCTCCCGGTGGCACATCCCAACGTCGCGGAACTAGACAGAAGCGAAGCAGTCCTCAGAGCGAGAGCGATAGTCTCCTTCCACAGTGGAAACTTCAGAGATTTATACTCCATATTAGAACATCACAGATTTACTAAAGACTCCCACGGAAAACTTCAAGCTATGTGGCTGGAAGCACACTATCAAGAAGCTGAACGATTGAGAGGAAGACCGCTCGGACCCGTTGACAAATACAGGGTCAGGAAGAAATTCCCCCTGCCCAGGACTATCTGGGATGGGGAACAGAAGACGCATTGCTTCAAGGAGAGGACGAGGAGTCTGCTGAGGGAGTGGTACCTGCAGGACCCCTACCCGAACCCGACCAAGAAGAGGGAGCTAGCTCAGGCCACGGGGCTGACTCCCACCCAGGTGGGGAACTGGTTCAAGAACAGGAGACAGAGGGACAGAGCGGCTGCAGCTAAAAATAGGTTAGTCTTACTATTTTTACCATTATTGTTCAAATGTTACGCCATCATTAACGGAGTGTTGATAAATTCATGAAAAAAACACAAATTAGTGCATTCTGATCACAAGTGTTTGCCTTCGTCACCTTCATGGTATGCAATATAACGCTGATTGGTAGATATTGGTCATAAGGTAGGTATTTGGCGAAATAACAGATTTATAGTGCATTTTCTTGCTAAAATAAGAGAGACATATCGAGAGTTTTTCCTACAATAACGTTGACATGATAGATGACAGAACAAAATGTACGTATTGTGATTTACTGCATTGTGATACTGATGCAGTGTGAGTGTTTAAATACTTTGTAAGCACTAGGTACCTACCTAACTACAAAAATAAAACATTCGAAATATTCTCGTGCCACAATATTCAGTTTATACTTTCCAAAAGAAATAGAATAGAATATAAGATTACCAATTAGGTACTTACATAATATCTATCAAAGAATCAACATCTTTGTTCGCAATAATTAAATATCATCATTCTCAAAACTCAAATTCCATTAGGAACGTGCCGGCACTATCAAATCACAAAACCCCCATTCAACAGTGAAATAATACGATTAATTACGGTAATGAATATAAATTTCGAAAGTTAATTAAGATTTGCCGAGCCAGATACGTTATTCTCTATGTATGAACAATCAAACAATGCATCAAAATCGAAAATCAATGAAATAATTAGACAAATTCTCTTTTATAGATTTGTGAATCCATTAATTACTCGGGTGTATTTGGATGAAAGATAATATCTGATCGTTGATATTGATTGAGCAATTGAGAGGAGAAACATATGGGGAATGCTTAATTACTTCACCTCCGGTTCATATGAACTAAGCGTAAAGAACACATACCGAACGCGAAGCATCGTACAATAATATTGAACCGATTTCCTAATACCGTTAGAATGCCTAAATCACAATATTATTATAGGTAATACAAGTTTTATAAATATTTCACCTACGTACCTAACCTACCCACTTCTTGCTGTTTACCTACCTCGTTAGTTTCATATCCGTATCATAAATATTATTATATTTTAATTAATGAAGATAATATTATCGAAAGTCAATCGAAAATCCGAAACAGAAAAATCAGAAAAAGATACGGATACATCTGGGACTCAAACCCAGGACCTCTGGCAATCCGGGCCAAGAGGTCCTGGGTTCGAGTCCCAGATGTATCCGTATCTTTTTCTGATTTTTCTGTTTCGGATTTTCGATTGACTTTCGATAATATTATCTTCATTAATTAAAATATTATAATTTGAGGTTTAACTCTTAAAGTTAATAAGTTAAAAATAAAAACAAAAAAAACAAATATTATTAATTTAAAAAAAAATGGTTTCTATGTTTTATTTTTTGCATTTGTAGAAGATACCTACATATCAAATATGATCATAGATTATTTTCGTAGTCCGCTGCACTAGGAAATACTGTGCTGAGGGGGACTATGTTTTGGATATGTTTTCAAGCGACTTCTTTGACGATTTAGCTGGGGTTCTTTTAAAAACATCTGGAATTGGGTGGAAAAATATTTTATAATAATAGTGATTTTATAATATTTTTTTATATACATACTTGTTTTACAAGAGTCCCAACTGCTCTCGCATGGAGTCAGTGAGAATGTTGCATCCCTAATTGGGGTACGTTATGATGGTAATAGGATGAAGGTAACGGGGAAGGGAAAGAGATGGGGAAGAGGAAGGTGCGGACCTACCTTTTTATTCCATTCTGGTCACCAAATACGACTAAAGCCATTTCAAGCCAAGTTCCAATTCATAATGGAGATTTACACCAAGGCGATATTGAGAGTACCTTCCAGTTGACGGCCGGCGTAGTCCAAGAGCAAGGCTTTGGACTCCCATTCCGAAGGTCGCGGGTTCGAACCCGGCGTGCGCAAATAAATCTTATTGGATTAATTTGTGTTAGATACTTATTTCAAAATTAATTCCTAATTAAAAATAAAATACATATAGTATCTATATTTACGGCACGTTCCAGAGTGGAAGATACTCTCAGTATCGCCCTGGTGTAAGAGCACTTTTCAGAATTGAAGCGTTGCTTGAAATGGCTTTAGCCGTGTTTAGTGACTAGATCTGAATAACCAGGTACTTCCCCACTTTCCTCTTCCCCATCTCCTTCCCTTCCCCGCTTAACTTCAGCCTCACAACATACCCCAATTGGGGATGCCATAGTCTCACTGGCTCTACGGGGGGAGCAGTTGGGACTCTTGTGAGGTGTTCACAATAAAAATAAAAATAAAGTATCTACGATAAAATCTTATTTTAAATAAATAATTTGTGAAATAATATCTACAAATTAATCAAATAAAATGTATTTGTGCACGCTTCACGGAGAAAAATGTTATTATATTTGTTTTAGATACTAAAAATATAATAAATGGCGGCCTCCGTGGTCGAGATGTAAGGCTCTCGACTTGCAATCTGAAGGTCGGGGGTTCAAAGCCCATTTTATTCGGGACTGAAGTTCTTACGAACAAATTAACAGGGTTTCAATGTTTATTCTTACATGTTCCCGCCAATAAACATTGAAACCCTGTTAATTTCTTCGTAAGAACTTCAGTCCCGTTTTTACGAATAAAATGGTCGTATTTTAGAATGACATTTTTCTCCGTGTGGGCTTTGAACCCCCGACCTTCAGATTACAAGTCGAGAGCCTTACATCTGGACCACGGAGGCCGCTATTTATTATATTTTTAGTATCTAAAACTAATATACATAATTTTATTTGTGTCATGTCATGTCATGGTCGTCTCCTTAAAGATAATATGAGGGTTTGTCTAATGATCAACGATGGATAATAGTTTTCTTTGATGGATTATTGGATGTTGGATTTATTTAATGAATAACAAATTAATATTTATTGTGAAAGAGTAATGACCTATCAGCAGGAAATGTCATCTCACGCCTTCAATTCTTACCATCCGTTTCGGCCGATAAAACAGAAGTTAAAATCTCTCACTGAAAATAGTGAAAATAGTGAACGGTGCAGATTGTCTCATATTGGGTAACAATAATTATTATTAACAATTTCATTAGAATATTGTTTTTGTGACTTTGTTGGTATAATTAATAGGGACTCCAATGAAGTTTCTTGCTTACCCTGCCGTAGGTATCTCTTGTATGGAATTTATAATTTCTTCAAATTAATTAGCCGTTTTATCAGCTAGTCAATGACTGGGCTCAATCTAGAAAAAGATTGACTAAGTATTATTTCTTTGATTGTAGGTTTTCTCTCCATACACAAATGGTTGCATCCGTCGGATAACGAACTTACTTAGATATTCATCTTTCTCTACATTCTAAAAGTAATTTGGTATTTTTATAAAAATATTAGTTAGGTATGTCTGTCATAGTGCGATTTAGATACACCTACCTAACAATGTAAAATAAAACTTCTTCGAACACTGCAAAATTATTTTGTGGCACCATTATAATTTAAAATTAATAAAATACTTTGTTATAACCACTTTTATTGTTTAAAAAACTAACATGTTTCGTATGCAATGTTTACTTAAAAACCCTGATGAAGTAAGCGAAACATATTGTTTTTTTTTTTTAACAATACAAGTGGTTAAAACTAGGAAGAAAAAGCGTTTCTTGAAAAATATTGCATTTTTTCAAATACCTAACAATAAACATTTATATTAACAGTTTGTACCTATAATTTTCTCTATTACATGTTTCTCTACTTTATAAAAAAAGAAATACAATTTTAATTTTGTTATTTATAACAGGAAGGTATTCATACCTATACCTTCCTGTCTACTAACTATGATCCTGTACATTTTCTGCCTGTACATAATATAAATAAAACAATACATGTACATACCTTTAGTTTTTTATTAGTGATCGACGAGCCGGTGGATGCAATGTCTTTGCCATAAGTTGTTATAATAGTTTGTCTAGTTTGCAGTTAGAAGTAAGACAGAGCGTTGCAGAAATATATTGTAAATTTGTTCAGCACCCTTGAGGTGATTTTTCACTAAAACGGCAAATATTATTATTTTTTCTTATTGACTTACGTAGTCCGCAAGTCAACGCCCTCTACTATAAAATACTAATAAATGCGTAGCTCTGTCCTTTCAACATCAAAATTCATTCAATAACGCCATTAAAAGGCATTTAGAGTTTCGTTTTCGAAAATCATATCCTCCGGGTCCCAAAATGTTTAATCACACCATTCAAGGAGCCACAACAAAGGCCTGATAGATCGCTGTGAGTTGCGACTGCCAACACATTCCATATTCTTGGGCATCCTGTCTTCAGATCCTTTGTGGAACTCTTTAGAAAAGATCCAACCGCATTAACTGAGATTGTCTAATAATTTGACTTCGAAAATAGTGACACAGAAAATAAATGAGTTGAATAAAAACAAAACAAAATTCGCTATTTAAGTTAGTGTATTTTTTAATGTAATACCTACATACCTACTTAGTATTGATCAAAACTTTATTTGTAAAAAACGGACGGTTGTTTCGCAAAATTTGAACAAATCATCAAATTTCGAAGGTAATTTTCAAGTTCGGTATAAAATCGATTCTACTTGTTTATTGCCTATATCTCTCATTATAGCCAGTTGATTTACATAACTGAAATGATTATGAAACACTAGCTGATACCCAGCATGCGTTGCAATGCCAATTAAATAAATAAATTGTTTCTCCCTTCGTGTCATTTCCCATTCGTCCCCGTTCTCGTTCTGAATCCTCTTCCTCTTCCCCACCCACTTACGTCCCCTTCCCCTCCCGCGTTCCCTTTTCACCTTCCCGCTTTCCCACTCCCCTCTCCCGCTTGCCCTTTTTTGCAACCTCCCCCCCTCACGCATTCCGCTTCCACCTTCTTCGCCTTCCCCGCTCCCTCGTCCCCCTCCCGCGAAGCCCTCCTTTTTAATTCCCCAACCGACCTTCCCGCAAAAACCCCTCCCCCCAGCCTTTTTCCCTGCCGCCTAACTCCATAAAATATACCCATTTTTCCAACAACTCGTGTGACCTATTTAATTTTTTATGCAAATTTCATAATGCCAGAGCTCACCAGTATATATATATATAAAATGTTTGTTTGTCTGTTCGTACTTAACGCGCGGTCATACTGTTCATCCCACCGCGATTAAACTTTGGGAATATGATGTGCGCATACCCGGGATGGTAAAGAATAGTGAGTGCTAGCGTTATGAAATTATTTCTTATACATTCACACGATTGTGATTAAAATTTCATCCGATTGCTATTAATTTTTTTTTGAATTGTTGTGAACCTGCCCGTGAATCCTTCTATATATATACTCCTCACAAAGCAGATTTTTAAAGATACCTAGGTACCGTAGGAAACGCAAGTGCATTAAAACGTACCATTACAAAATGGCTAGTAAATATTCACCATTAATACTTTTTTAAACATTACTAACTAACCGCAAAAATACTCATCCGAACTAATTGAAATACGAATGCATTCCGGGAAACGTTCAGCCCGATAGTTATTTCACATTCACGTCCTTGGATCGAATCATCATTCATCTCACCGAGGATAATAGGTATCCCTCAGGGATTCCCCTTGGGTCACCACAACAATCGGACGGGTCGGGTCCGGGTCCCATTGTACCTTCGACTACCAATCCTACCGTATAACATCTACCAATCCTACAATACACCATCTACCAAGTACTGGGCATCGGCAAGCTGCAATTATATCAAATGAATCGGCCAAAAGTAACCATCGGCTACCGGACGCCTAATGACCCGCACACGGTTCGGCGATGACTGTTGAGGGTTTTTTTATAACCTCTTAATCTTTGTTAATCGCTATCAAACTGATGGGAGTGACTTACTATAACTAGAGATCGGTACATATCTAAATACTCATACCTACAACCTATCTATAAGTGTAGGCTATATAAGACTTCTTGTTGACCGTTAATTTTTCATGTTATTTATACTGCGTTAGCTTCGAAAGATTTTTTGTCTCTCTGCCGGGCACATGTTAGGACTCGACTCTTCTTAGCAAATAAAGAAATATAAGTAATTTAGTAGCTACAGCTTTTATCCGCAGAGATAAACAAAGAGGATGAAACGCCGCATGTACGGAGAAAAATGTTATTCTAAATTACGATAATTTTATTCGTAAAAACGGTTAAAAACAGAACAGAAGTTCTTACGAACAAATTAACAGGGTTTCAATGTTTATTGGCGGGAACATAATAAACATCGAAACACTGTTAATTTGTTCGTAAGAATTTCAGTTCCGTTTTTATCCGCTTTACGAATAAAATGATCGTATTTTAGAATAACATTTTTCTCCGTGTGTGTAGCGTCGTAGCACAGTCGTAGTGTCATAGAAGACTATAATATTGTCCAGTGTGAGGTACCTATCTATCTTCTCATAGGTTCGTGCTATTACAACTAGCGCAAGAGTTTTATATAAAAAAAGTGTAGTTTTGTCACAAAACACGTTCTCGGATTAATTTTTTAATTTAACTAAAATTAAGATTCTGAAAACTGTGTTTACTAGTTTATAATTTGATTTATTTTGTTTTATGATTATATGATTTAAAATTTGTGTTGTTTAATAGAATCTATCGTTTGAAAATTGAACAAATCTGCCAATGACCAACGGTAGATATATATAACCTTAGTATCTATACTTATTAAAAATAAATTAAATTTTTCAAAATTTTAAAACTGCGTGTACCAGATAAAATAACAATCTTTAAAAACCAATTTATGTTTTTTTGGAAAAAACTGTCAATATCTACGTCTAGAATTTGATTTAAAAAGGATTAATTTCCGGTATTCTCTGGTAATACCCTCTTAATAATACAACACCCACTTAAGGTTCATGAAGACATGGTGTTTATAATTTCTTATAATGTGTTTGGCACATAGGTAAAACAAAATTAAAATAATTAAATATCATTATTTAACATGAAACAATATGTCAAGTTCACATTCAAATGAAAGATCATGATTATTTCGCTGGAAAAGTTTGATATAATGTCATTCAAGTTCTTTATGACAGCAATTGGTAGGTATTATTAGCAATTATTTGCAAATGACTTGAGTTGAAATTCAATTATTGCCGTCGGATTCAAAACACGGCTAGCGCCACCAACATTCACATTGATATCTACATTGAGAGAGATTGGTATAAAGATTGGGTCGTAGATACAAAAAAACACGCATAAACAGAAAAAAAAAATTTTGTAATGAAAGATAAATAAAAAATAATGGGTGATTACACATAAATTGAAGTCTCATAAATAAATTAGTTATCTAGCAATACCTATCTAGTGCACATAGACATATAATTGTTAAATTAATAAAGTAGGTATAGGTATCTAATAAGATAAATTAAAAAAAATATGTAATTTTTATTTTCATTATCTACTATCAATAAAAATGGAATAAAGTTTTTTGTTGTATTTTTTAAAAAAATTTTTTTCTTTTAATTATGTTTATTTAAATTTAATTGTAATAATGTTATTATTTAATTAAAACTAAAATACTTGCAGAACTTAATAATAAAGTTATTAATTTTTATTCAAATTAAATTTAAAACAAATATATATGTAAATAATGGAGTTCTACGAATTAAACACAAAAAAATATTTATTCCTTCAAACTTCACAAAATCACTTTGTGGCGTCATTTTGAATTAAATTAAAACAAATAACTTTGTATTAAACCACTATTATATAATCACAATTACCTACACGTTTCAAAACCGATGGATTCTTCGTCAGGGTAGTAATGACATTAATATCATTACTACCCTGACGAAGAAACCATCGGTTTTGAAACATGTAGGTAATTGTGATAATATAATAGTGGTTTAATACAAAGTTATTTGTTTTAATTTAATACAAAAAAAATTATAAATTTAACTACTTACCTTTATTCTAGAAGTTTTAGAACCTACATACCTACCTCCATTAATTTCCGAATATCTACAAGTCCTAGCTCAGCATTTTTTTCTTAGGTAGGTACTCTTTTTACAATTGTTTAATATTTAAAAATGTTGGTTTCAATGCGTTTAAATATTTAATTTAAAGTAATTAATTAAATGAATTTAAAAAAAAAAAACTATTTAATCTTAAGACAAATGAACAAATTATAATGTAAGTAGGTATCTACTGTAATGTGAAATATTTTGTAAGATAAGTATAAGGCACAGGTATTATAATTAATTGGTCATAAATCAATTGAATTTCTAATAATAATTGAAAACATGTAGCACAAACATACATGAGACGAGGAAAACACAGGATGTAAGTTTTTTTTTTAAAGACTCCCCTTTTGAAAAAACCCAAAGTAAACGTCTTTGACTAAAATAAAAAGAAATTCAAAGATATGTAGGAACCTAATCTTGTTTATATAAATGTTTAAATTTCATCTTCTAATATTAAAATCATACCCCTAGGGATATTTATTTATTTATTTATTTATTTACGCCCTTAGAGCTTTTACAACAATCATAACACAAAAATAAACAATAAAATACAAATTATTTTACACCATTGTTTAGTAAACGGGAAACAGAATTTTTGAAATTTCAGAAATAAATTTTGATAAGGAATAAACGAAAATATCAACTGAACTAAATTTATTTCCAAGCCTATGTAGTCTTTGGATTGGGGAGTTAATGAAATAGTTAGTTTTATAAGGATAAACAAAGAACAGCTCTGGAAGCCTCGTGTTACGATTTGGTACTCTGAATGTTATTAGTTTAGTTAAGTCAGGTGCGTCAATTGTGCCATTTACTAATTTAAATAAAAGTACCATATCGCTCTTCGTTCTTCTACAAGAGAAGTTAGTTAAATTAAGTCGTTTCATTAATATATCATAATTGATTTGTTCAATGGGTATGGAGAGTTTGAAATTAATGAATCTTAAAAATTTATCTTGAACTCTCTCAATTTTCACTTGATGTGGTTTATAGTATGGGGACCAAATAGTGGAATTATATTCTAAATTACTTCTAACTAAGGCAGTGAAGAGTATTTTAAATGAATAAAGTAACGTAAAATCTTTGACTGTTCTTAAAATAAATCCCAAACATTTCATAGCCTTATTAGTGACTTCATTAATGTGTGGAACAAACGTAAATTTTTCATCAAATACGATACCCAAATCCTTGATATGAGACATCTTTTTAAGAGAAATATTGTTAATACTATAATGAAACATAAACATAATATATTAAACATGTTACTTCAAAAACAGCAGACAAGCATTCCGGTAGACATTAAATGTAGATATTTGGGTGATAAGTCCTTCCTTTGTTGTGGCTCTTTCAGTTTTAACCTTTTCCACTCTGACCATTTTTTCTCAGAACCAATTGGCTACTCTGGTTAAAATTTTGAACGGTTTAAGTTAAGTTTTTTATTTAAAAATGAAATTTTCGATACTTTATTTTAGGAGCACCCTATCTGATAATTCGTATGACCATTAAGATGTTTGATAAATTTGGTACATATTTTGCATAAAGTACTTGCTAAATCACACATAAAGTAACTAAAGGATAATACATGTGCTTTTAATGTGTTTTATTTGCATAATTCCTTCTGCTGCATAGCATTAATTTGTATAATATAGGTGAAATACACAAACAAACGAATGTAAATCCTGGTATTCATTCCTTTCTAATTGTCCTGTACCGCATAGGGGATGACCGGTGTCTACCTGAACTCGTGAACAATTGATTGGCTTAGGTTTTATGGCCAGTAAACGGGATCTTATTTTGCATTGGTGACTTTACTTTAGGTTTCGACCTTCATACAGGAAACAAAAGATAGACCAGCCCACAAGACATGCAATAAATAATAAGTTTCGATAACATTCTACACGGCGTTTACAAGGTGTGCAAAACTGTGTACACATCAATGACACTTTCTGAGTATTTTTATCACAATAAATAAGCTGACGATTCGGTCCAATTATTTATTAAAAATTTATGTCTTACTTATGTATTGTATTATCACTTACAGTTTTTTAGAGTATGATATTTTTCAAAGCATTCTCCCACATGAATTGCCGGTTTGTTGTCACAACTTTTGCAGTGATACATTGTTCATTTTCTTTGCCTTCCTTCTCTATCAGAACCACAAACGACGCAATCCCAATACATTTTCTACGCATTAGGCGTTATGACATGATTCAACCGCTGTTCTGGTCTACCGAATGTCTTCTTTTCTTGTATTTACACCTTCTCTATGATTTCCAACCAGCTAAATATTAGCCTATCCACAAATTGAAGATTACTCATTGGATTTTCATTGTTTTTTAAATCTTATTTTCCTTGTACAAAATATATGAATTTACAACCGAAACTTCTAAACCCTCTAAAAAAAGCTGCGCCACCATTGTATGTCGAAAAAAAATCTTGAAGATGAGGATGAGGTCTTATTATCAATAATAACACCATAAAATGCATTGAATACTTTGTCTTTCAAATCTCTCCACTTTTTTCACAATATTTTCTTCATCACTATTATCACCATCTTCGCTGAAATAAGCAAATCTCCTTCTTTTCGGCGGGATAACGTCACTTCCACTATCTCTATCACCTGGATTGTTAACGACTTCTTCCCTATCACTTACTATCACACTGTCATTGTCATTGAAATCAATATTATTAATGCAAAAAGGTCTTCATCATCACTATTATCTATACAATTACATTCGCCATTATAATTGAACTTAGAAGTAAAAATTTCATTATTCTCCATGATGGTTAACTATCTATGCATATTAAAAAATTCTACAGATTACTATTTTAATTATTTTCAAGTACTTAATATCAATAGAGCTCTCAGAAATGTTCATGGACTTCCATGGGACACTCATGTCAGGGACATCTATTCTGTTTCCGGTATCCTTCCAATCACAATCCTTCCTAAACATGAAATCACAAGCACCATCCTACAAATTACCCAACAATCAACTCATACTAACACCAAGCCAATTTACAATCAAGACATCCACAACCACAATACTCGAAATAACAATAAAATCCGCATTCCTCAAACACACACTACAAAATATGGGATAAAATCTCTGAACTATATTGCCTATACACTATATAATTCGCTTCCAGATACGTACAAAAACATCCAGCATAATAAAAAATTACAAAGCAATGCTTTAAAAGAATATTTTTTAACTACATTTAAAAATGAAAATATGTAATCGTCTTGTCATTTTTTGTTCTATCTTATATACTCGTATCAGTTTTTCCCTCTCTTTACTTGTTTTCTCTTGTTGTTTGTTCTATTTAACCTGTCTTTATTTTTATTTTTATGCTTTACTGAATGTAAAACTTATATTATAATATCCAAATACCTTTGTAAAATTTTAACTACTACCTCCTACCTACGAATTGAAATGAAATGCGCGATAAGAAATGTAATAGTTCCACAAAACGAAAAACTATGGTCACAGGAGGTGGGAGTAGCCTCGGAGAACCGTCATAAATGTAGGACGGACAACTGACTGATCCGAAAATATTGGAATATGACAAATAATCCATAAGTTAAAAATGATACATCTATGTTTCCAAGAGTATAACTAATTAAGGGTAAATTAAAATGAAGAAATTTTAATTTATCTAACATGTCACGACGTCTCTTTGTACTTCTCGGAAACAACGAATCGAACAATATACCTAGGTAGATAGAAATCGGTGCTTAAACTTATTTCTGCGCCGGGCCAGAACCTCTGGCCCACGGAGCTCCCTACCAAAATCGTTTCGGCCAGAATGTCTGGCCTACAGAGTGGTAAAGGTTAAGACCCTATTAGCACCACAGCAACAAACCAGAAGTCTGACAGAGGTGTTGGGAACAAGACAGTATTTTTTTATTCAAATGAAGACAACAAATGAATCGCTTATCGATCTCGGAACAACAGAATGTTTCTGGCAGTTAAATATAATGAATGAATTATAAATGTATGCAAGGGAAAAATAGGGACAATTCACCTACTTATGGAGAGGACGTATTTTGAATGTAGGTAAATCTATAAAGTGTCGTAATTACCGTAATTCCCGATTTTTTCCATGAAAACCTTAAACTTTTGTACGGAAAACATGTGCACGCAAAACTCTGGAATAAAACAATAAGGTTAAGGTGCCTACACGGAGAAAAATGCTATTCTAAAATACGATCATTTTATTCAGATAATCATATAAAACGGTTAAAAACGGGACTGAAGTTCTTACGAACAAATTTCAGTATACGTACGGAATTACGTATACCAACAAATTATTCTTACATGTTCCCGCCAATAAACATTGAAATGTTAATTTGTTAATTTGTTCGTAAGAACTTCAGTCTCGTTTTTAACCGTTTTACGAATAAAATGATCATATTTTTCTCCGTGTATAATGTGTAAATACCAATTTAATCAAATATTGGTATTTTCAATATAAATATAAGTAGAAGGTATGTACTATTTTTTTTAGATACCTACCTAGCCATTCTTTAAAGTAATACCTACTAAGTAGTTCATTTACGCATGCGTCTGCGAAATGCAACGTAATAAATAATAGATTAATACTATTGTTATTTTTGGTGTAAACTGTTTCTATTCGACGGCCGGCACGGACGAGGGGTAAGGCTCTCGACTGCCAATCCGAAGGTTGCGGGTTCGAACCCTAATTTTATTTGATTAATTTGTGTTATTTCACATTTAGGTAATTATTTAAAAATAATGTGTGATATACAATTAATTAATTAAAAATAATATACCTACAGTATATTTGCGGCATGTTCCAAAGTGGAAAATACTCTCAGTAATGCCCTGGTGTAAGACCACCATTCGGAATTGAAACTTTGCTTGAAATGGCTTTAGCCGTGTTTAGTGACCAGATCTGAATAGCGAGGCACTTCATCACCTTCCTCTTCCTCATCTCCGTCCTCTCCCCACAACATACACATTCAGCACCCCGATTGGGGATGCCAAAGTCTCACTGGCTCCAGACGGGAACAGTTGGTACCTACTCCTGTGAGGTATTCATATAAAAAAATAAAAATTATAAACTGCGCCTGCCATCAACACAGGAGTTTCTAGTGATACAGTCACAGCACATAACCAAAGTAATGTAAAAATAATATAAGTATATTAATTCTATTAAAATGTTTCTAGTTTAGACCACTGAATTTATTCTCGACTACCTACATAGGTATCTAATTAAACAGATGCCTACCTACTTTCTTTAATGTTCTCTCGTAATCTTCTTTCTCATATGGTTCATCAATTAAGTAGATCTATCTATTTTGATAAACCTCTAGTGATGCAAAGATATTCACATATACCTTACACAAGCAAAACCTTTATTTTTTTTTTAATTTTGAAAAAATAAATTATAATCATATTATCACGCCAAAAATACATAACTTAACGTATTAATATTAACACATATTTTAAAATATGTCCACTGTTATTTTGCTGATCAATTTAAAGGTATCATTTAAAAAAATAATATAGTCAAGACTACACAGTTTTTCAGAGGTGGTGATGCGATGCTAATTACCCCCTAGCCACGTGCCAATCTCACCTACCAACTTCCATTCCCTGTTTACCCAACGGATTTTCTCCATTCACCGCAAATGCAAGCACTTTCGGGGAAGCCACCGGTAGTAACCGCTTTTTGCTTCCCTTAATCTCTTTCTTCCAATAACTCTACGAGACAGGAGAGCAGAAGACTTGGGACGAGGGGCGAAGGCGGGACAATGGGGCCCAAAGATAATCTCACCATTAGCAGTGACCAGAAAGTACGTAAACACGGCTCATTCATGGCAGCTTCCTGATTCGGAGGAATTAAGAAGAGCTTGCATGATAATATCTTGCTAATACCTCCCTGGGGAAGACAGGCAGGTAGTTACTATTAGTTATAGCCCGAAATTTGCAGTAAGATAAGAAAGAAACAAATTAGACTTGCCTGTCTACTTATTTTTTTCTCTTCTATTTTTATAAGTATTTTTGTTGTTGTTGCACATTTTATATACCCATAGGTATTCGAGATATACTTATGTCTTACTTTTTGTTAAACATTTTGTAATCCTTGTGTCTTCGTGTAAATAGGTAGTCGCGTAGAGTAACCGTACGTAATTTGTACATTTGATTATTAAGGTGCACTGACCTATCGCGTACGGGTATCCTACGTGACACATATGTCATTCAAAATCTGAAATATCTGGTCCAAATAATGGTCCAATCCTTTAATCATGCTTTTTCTTACATCGTACTTTCTATAGAAAAAGAAAAACAAATCGGAGGTACAAAATAGTAAGTAGGTATCTATAAAATGTAGGTATGTAGGTATCTGCCAATTGCTTCCATAACATAAATAGTCTTCGCGCATGACCTAGACTTATAGGCTAGCGGATTTGAATCCCATCGCACTGCAAAAATATACTGAAACGGATTGACTTCCAATCTGTATGTCGTGATGTTTGATTTTTTTTTGTTTTTATCAAGAAGAAAACACAGATATTGACAGTAATTAATAATACAATATAAAATAATAACTAGAGAATTCGCCGGCACCCTAATTATTTCTTATGGGTTCTTGAACAACAAATAAATAAATATTTACAAATATTTTTACATGTAAATAGATTTTTTTTTTAAATATAGCAAGTGAGAGAAACGAACAATACCTATAAGTAAAAGTTTACCAAAAGTTTTTAGAAAAGTTTCGTTTATAAATAACTGTGGATTTATCCCTGTGGCACGCAAGAAGTAACTGGTTCCCGCAGGGTGTGCCCTCAGAAGGACAGACTTCTATATACTTCTGTACGAGACAAACCAATTCTATTCGTAAAATATGTTAAAACGGGACTGAAGTTGTTACGAACAAATTAACAGTGTTCCAATGTTTATTGGCGGGAAGATGTAAGAATATTTTTTTGCTATACGTACGAAATTACGTATACCAACAAATTATTCTTACATGTTCCCGCCAATAAACATTGAAACCCTGTTAATTTGTTCGTAAGAACTTCAGTCCCGTGCAAATAAAATGATCGTATTTTAGAATAATATTTTTTCAGTGTAAAAAGTGTCTATATTTATGAGAATAAGATAATCAATTGTGGCGAAAGCTTTTTTGAAATGGCAGCAAATTGCACGTACCGACCTGGTGGTGAATGTTAATTATCAAATTTAAAAAATTGTGTTCAGAGGTTTTAAGAAAATTAATAATTCTACGGATTGAGAGTTGCAGATATTTACGTGAGTTCATGGTTTACGGCTGCGCCGTAAGATATTTAAAAAAAAACTAACTGACATGAAAAAGACAAGATATTAAGTTCATTCAGTTGCGTGTCTTCCGTTGAAGATTAAAAATGCTCATATTTTGACAAAAGGGAGGAGTTTGTCAAAATTAAACAAAATTTTAAAATGAAAGGTGGTCATTGATGTTCTTCATAAATATTTAAATAGGTAAATAAAACGTCCGAACCAGGTGTTGGCGCAAATGAAATAACTTTATTATTAGTTAATAGGGTGTTGGGGTTATTGCGCAAATGTTATTTTACTTAACAAGGTGCCCGATAAACACCCTTTAAGATGATCCACTAGTCCTTGACTCATTCGGAATTGGGCGGAGCGAACGATTTTTGGGCGTTTACCAATAAAAACCCTAATCTCTAGCAAACAACAGTGTTTTGTTATTCCGCAGGTATATTTTTAAAGATCGAAGCGCCGCGTAGACTAAGGCAAGTCCGTTTGCCCCGGGCCCTGGGCGTAGAATGAGCGACGGGCTAAAATCCTTCCGTACATGCCATAAGGATGAAATTCGCACTTACAAATTCGTTGGGTACCGCCTATTTTTATTCACTGAAAAGAAACGTCGCCAAAATGCACGTTTTATTTTATTTTGTGAACTTCAGATACAAATATTAAAATGTTTTCCGATCACTCTATAAGAAACTTAATTAGCTACATTATTCAATAAAACAACACCAGAAAAAGGATTTGTAATAGGAGATTTTTCACTTTTAACCATTTTTTATAGGTCAGACGCATAATTTGTTTCTAAGCGTATTAAAAAGCTTATCAAAAAAATACTCGATCACTTCAAAGGCCAAGATGTGTTCCACTCACAGTATTTAATTGAAGCATCTATATTATTTCTAAGCGATCAAATTTTCAAAACTAATACACAAGATTTTATACGATTTTGCGTTTTTCCGCATGTCTTCACCTTAACCAACAATAATACTGGCCATCTGTTGTAAATGTTCATTTAATTTTGTTGCTTTAACAACATAATCTTAACGAATATTTTGACAGAAAGTAAAGTGTTGGAAGAGCAACATGTTGAAAAGGTTACTGCAGTTAATGAATACTCCGGAAGTTTGTGCCAAGACCACCATTTTATAGAATAATAATAACACATAGTACCTAGTTATAGCTTTTAAAATTAATAGTTAACCTAGTCACAAATTCTTTAATATTGATTTGAGGTACCTATTAAAAAGAAAAATAGTTAAATCCATATCGATCATGGAAATTTGAAATGATGTAAAAGACAAAATGTTGTTTTCGTTGTTTGTTTTTGGTGCGTTATGCCGTGTTGCGCTACCTCCTTCTTTAGCCGACGTTTCGGACAGCGTTGCAGTGTCCATCATCATCAGGGCAGATCCGGCAATTCCGACGATCTGCCGGATCTGCCCTGATGATGGACACTGCAACGCTGTCCGAAACGTCGGCTAAAGAAGGAGGTAGTGCAACACGGCATAACACCCCAAAAACAAACAACGAAAATGCTTTTGGCCGTGAAAATCTAAAAAACGTATCCAAAATGTCGTTCTTCAGGAGAACGAAAAGAAAGATTCTATTTTTTTCAAAAAATCTCTTGTTTTTGTAGACCTATAATTATGATTTTTTTAATTATAAAAGAACATTGAATAGATCTTTTGGAATACATATTTATAGTATTTTATTTATTTATAATTATTCAGAAAAAAATCTTAAAAAATGCAATCGTAAAAGACGCACTTATTTTCCAAGAAATATTTCGATGACGCAGATCCATATAGAACAAAAATGAAGAAAAATTACATATTTAACTCATTTTTGGATTTCTTGTCCTTTACAGCGTTTCAATTTTCAACTATCCATACACGGAGAAAAATGTTATTCTAAAATATGATCATTTTATTTGTAAAAACTGGACTGAAGTTCTTACGAACAAATTAACAGGGTTTCAATGTTTATTGGCGGGAACATGTAAGAATAATTTGTTGGTATACGTAATTTCGTACGTATACCAACAAATTATGCTTACATTTTCCCGCCAATAAACATTGAAACGCTATTAATTTGTTCGTAAGAACTTCAGTCCGGTTTTTAACCGTTTTTAGGAATAAAATGATCGTATTTTAGAATAACATTTTTCTCCGTGTATAATCCAACCCCTGGCAGTCCGTTTTAATGCCTCCATCAAATAGGTAGGTATCAAACTACTAATGTATAAGACTAGTCCCAAATTCATCGCTTCTTTATTCAGTTTGACAGCGACACGTCCAAATAATGAGGATTTGCATGCTGATACAGGATTGGTAGATAAAACCATTAAAAAATAGACACCCGATGTTAGACCAATGATCATCTGACACCAATGATCGTGATAGTGATTGTGTTTCTATAAAGAAGATTAGAGGATTATTACCCAATAGTTTGTGGTGGAGCAAGCTGAATAATATTACATAGAAAATAGGGGTTTAAGTTACGTTAAAGCTCTGACCGGTTTTCGTGAGACAAAAAAAACCCAGTTTATTTGTCACAATCATAAATAACTGTGTGAAAAATAGGTTACGCATGCACATTAGGATATGTCTGTTTTGGTGCAATTTCATCCAAAACAAAGCTTTAAATTTTGAAAGTTATCTTTTTATAGGTAGCGGTTTTTATAAAAGCTACACAGGTCTTTAATGACGTTTGTACGTTTGAATTTTATAAAAAAAACTTCTGCCCAGTAGTTTATTAGGTATTTATAATGATTTATTTTTTCCTTAATTATGACGATAGGCTTCGCCTCTCGGTCCATACAAAAAGGACGCCCGGGAAAAATCAATTTTATATAATCGAAAATTGCACTAAATGAATATTTTTTTATATATAACTTTTAGAAAGTAAAAACTATGTCGGTATGTTTTTAAATTTTTGATGCTTTTCGTATTAACGTAAACATTAACTGTCAAAAATGTTGTAATTTATCTGAAAATATTATTTACGGAAAAAGTGCTACTAACTCAGTCCTTAATAAAGATTACAAAATTATAAAAACATACCGACTGTGAAATTTTTTTTCTCCCAAAACCCTTTTACGAGCGATTTCTGTATGTAAATATGAGAGTTTACGGTAGTTGTCCCATTCGCAAGTGTGTGTGAGCGGGACAGAATGAAATACCTAAACATTCCGCGTGTGGTGCAAATACTAGCCTCTTAAACAATAACTTTCATATACGTTTTTAGATTTTCACTGCCAAAAGCATTTTCGTTGTTTGTTTTTGGGGTTTTATGCCGTGATGCGCTACCTCCTTCTTTAGCCGACGTTTCGGACAGCGTTGCAGTGTCCATCATCAGGGCAGATCCGGCAGATCCGGCAGATCCGGCAGATCCGACGATGTGCCGACGATCGTCGGATCTGCCCTGATGATAGACACGAGTACCATTCTTTGAATAGGTATCTATAAAACTTGGTCCCGCACAAGTCCTAAAGCTGGAGAAAGGTATAAAATAGTTCATTTTTATATCATGTAAACTTGAAGTACCGAACTATCATGTAAAATACATTGGTATTGATTTACTAAAAATAAATCCTAACATAATATATATAAGTATCTACATATGCAACAACAAGCCACCACCGATAAATGTTAACCTATTACCCAGCGTAAAATTGACAGCACTGATTGCAGGATCAATATTTCTTAGCTACATGAATTACTTACAGATTAAAACAACCACTTTCCATAAGATATCTGATATACTTTTCCTTGCATTCTACGCCAATCAAACCGTTTACCAACTGTCCCATAATCTTGACACGCATTAAAACAGCGCATTAGTTCCAGTGCGCCTACACCATAATCCACAGTGCCAAATACCATAACACCACTTCCAAAGTCCCATTTAAAAGGTGTCCAATGTCCCCACATTGTGTCCAGTGCCTCCGTCAATACGGATTAGCGTCCAGATTGAAAAGATTGTCCACAATAAACGGTGGCGAGGTGTTAAACAGACTCAATATGCCACAAATAATAATAATGTGGCGTCCTTTGTGAAAACACAGACTAGGGGTGTAAAAAATATAACAAGATTTTAAGGAACCGCTATTGTGTGGCCAGTATTGTTACCATTTCCGTCATTCTTGGTAATGAGGCTGGATGCTGAGATGCCCGGGGATTAGAGAGATAGAAATGTGAGGTGAGATGAAATCTCAGTGAAAATATACGGGACTAAAATGATGAACCGTACTGCTCCTAGTTAGGTTATAGGTTGGACGTGTTATTACCACAGTTTGTCTGCTTTTTTTATAAATAAAGATGTGAAATAAGATGGGGTATTTTGATGATAACTACCCCTTACTATCATCATCATCATCATCATCTTCTTCCTCTTGTCCTATTCGGGTCGGGGACCCGCTGCATCGACAAGGCTCCTCCATACGTCCCTGTCTTGCGTTGATTCTTCAGCCTCCATCCATGGCAGATCCATCCTGTCCTCACACAGTTTCTGGAGTTGCCTCGCCCAACTGTGTCTGTAGCGGCCACTGGACGTCTACTCCTTACCTACTAACTAAATTGCACTATTGTTATTGTTAATTGATTATATAAATTCAAATTATGTGTTCCAAGATGCACTTTCGTATAATTTATTTATCATTAGCTGAATCTATTACAAGGTATGGAATTACAGCTTGGGGACTTTCCTGTAAAACAAATATAAATCATGTTCAAAACTCAGTTCAAAATTCATTACTTAAATTATTAGCTCATAAAAAAATATTCGAACAAAGACATATCTAATGTTCCATACCTTCATCAGGATATATTCATTTTTTGTATTTCAACTATCAATGTTTGATTGAGTTTATCGGTGTTATGGAGAACATTTTTTAAGCGTTGGAATTAGGATGTATCATTTTTTAAATGCAGATATCGGGATGGGAATATTTCTAAGCAAGAAAAAAACAGCATTGCGAAGGTAATAAAATTAAACTAATTTCAGTACACATAAGTAGATGTATCTAAAATAACCACCAATCTATTTGCAGAATATATTCTTATTATCCACGAACCAAATAGATAAGTAAATAAATAAAAAAAAAAAGATAATGACTATTAATTTTTTTTTTTTTTTTATTAAAATAATTACGTTCCTTTGCTTACTCACGACAATTTATCCGTAGTCCAAGATTACCGTTCGGTATTCGAAACTGTAAATAGTGGCTATACCTATATCTGATAAGTTAGCCTAGTTTTCAATTTCTTGGGTAAGCTATCAAGAGGATGGTGAAATACCCCATTTTCGTAATAGACTAGTTGGTATTGTAAATATGTATAGAATTAATAAATAATTAATATACCAACCACTGCAGTTAAAAGTAGGTATTCCCTTCCACTAATATCCCATGATGTAACACACGATGACTTATCCTGCATCATACAAAGTCCTAGGAACCAATCAGAACACTCCGCATTAAGTATTCTGTTTTCAAATCCGATAATGCGTACAAACCGTGTTACCGTTCCGTCATTTTCCCCTCCATTGCTGATGCATAGTCTATACACTTCTGCATATGGCCGCTATTAGTATCAATATGTCTGGTAGACCACCGACTCTCAAACTTAATACGTTTAATATTTATAAGAAAAACTCTATTCTTGACTTTTAAAGGTTATTGTTATTACCAACAATTTAATATATCGCTGAAGAAGAAGATAACACTAATAATTTGAATTAAAATATGGACATGAATAAGACACAGAAAAATAAAATATTGCTGTTGCAACTGGGACTCGAACTCAGAACCTCTCTCAGAAGGAGGACATCGTGGCTGAAAACCTGAGATAGTGGTTTGGCCAGTCTACTGTAGAGCTGCTCCGAGCCAACGTCCGTTGATCGGCCAGGGCACGAGAAGAAGAAGAAGTGTTATCTTCTTCTTCACTATTAAATTTAATTCATTTGTTCAATCCGTTGTGATTTTCTCATGGTCATGATCCATAATTCCACACAGGAGACACTTTTGAACATAATTTAAAATAACCTACGTCATCTTTGAAAATGTTACGCGGAGGGTCTTTTTGAGAAGATAAAGAAGTGAACGTGGGTCTTGAAGAGACATTATATATTGTGGGAGGTAGGAAAAGCAGAGGTAGATCGTTTCACAGCCGAGCTGTTGAACTCAAAAAAGGGTCGTAGAAATGACATTAACGAATATTGCAAATCAAGCGGAAGTGACTACAATTTAAATAATGTATTTATTATAATTAGTTCTAGGTTCAATTCCTTACGAATATTAAAGGTAAAAAACTGTTGGCAATATTTTTAGTTAGGTACCTAAGTACCTACCTATTTGGAATAAAAAATAAAAGAATTTTAAAATAGTGCGAATAGTATCCCCCTTGTATAAGACTATAATTCAGAATTGAAATATTCTTTGAAATGGGTTTACCGTGTTTGGTGACCAGACCTAAAAAGCTAGGTACTTTCCTACCTCTCTCTTCCAATTTCCTTCCCATTCCCACAACATTCAGCCTCAGAACATACCCTAATTGGGGATACTTACTCACAGGCTCCAGACGGTTGGGAGAAGTTTAGAGGCTCGTCTGGTATACCTACAAATATTAAAAAAAGGTAGGTTGGTTTTTATTCGTCAGCGTAGAGTTTATATGTCTACACTCATATTTTCAGTTCATAACGCCTTTTCCACCAAGAGCTATGAAGCTTTAAAATATATATTTAACCATACTATTACTTATTACGCCATTTTTTTTCTTTCATAGATACTTATAATAAAGTATTCCTTTAGAAAATTCGTGTTAAAATTTCAGTCCAAAAATACCATCGTTAATAAGTTTATAAAAAATCAGATAAATACATGCCCAGTATATTTACCTACTTTGAGAGTTTTTTTTAGATAAACTTTCACAAATCCCATTGACTTTTTTCTGATAAAGAAAATGAAAAATATTAATGCCATGTAACAAATATTATTATCTGAAAAGAATAGTTGTACCATCTTTATTCCATGCAGCTATTATTTTCGTTGCTTAAGATCTGAGATATCATCAACATAAATGTTTAGAATCTCAGTAATAATATTATTTATCTCAATAATATAATATGCTGGTATCTGGTGTGGGAAAGGACTTAGCCCATTGTTGCAAGGGATTATCATTCAACCCTTTTAGTTGAATCAACTATCAACTGTCAACTGGTTCCATTGGTTGAAATAAACCAGGATCCTTTTCATGGCGATAATATAATATCCATTGTACTGTTTTGGTGTTTGGGGACTGTTTAGATATTGTGTTATTTATGTACATGTGTGGAAAAAATGGCGAACCTAATAAAGTCACCAGTTTCTAACATGCTAACTAAATGAATTTCTCATATCATCTACGAAAAATCTATATTAGAATTGAGTTGAGTATGCAGTTATATGTAAAAGCGTACCCTCTATCTGTTACAATTTAATATTACTTATAAAAACTACCAAATCAATTATAATGCAGAAAAACTTGTAGTGAATTAAACCAAATTTTGATGTTTTCTGGGTCACTAGTAGGATATTTCAAAGTGTCGTACACGGAGAAAAATGTTATTCTAAAATACAATAATTTTATTCTTAAAAACGGTTAAAAACGGGACTGAAGTTCTTACGAACAAATTAACAGGGTTTCAATGTTTATTGGCGGGAACATGTAAGAATAATTTGTTGTTATTCGTAATTTCGTACGAATATCAAAAAAATATTCTTATATTTTCCCGCCAATAAACATTGAAACACATCGAATCCCGTTTTTAAACGTTTTTACTATTAAAATGATAGTTTTTTCGAATAATATTTTTCTCCGTGCATCCTACATACATAGGTACCTACAGCGTGTGAGTTCTGAGTTCAAACATTAGTTTCCTAATCGCCTTTTCTTCGTGTCCAAATTTTAGACCGCTTTTCCGGTTCCATATAACGTGCCATAATGTTTTCATCCAGTTATCATTGTTTTCTTTATCATAAACTAAAAACCTAGTCATGTTTCAACTTCAGACAAAGCAACGAAGTCTCCACGCCGTATTATATCATTGTTTCTTGTGTCGTTTGTCCCTCATTGTTATCTCGGCATTTTCACTTCGCACATTATCGTTTAGGCAAGACCGACCTCCCCATTGTCTGTTGGATGTCTCACACATCATAATGCCGACTATAAAAGCACAACCATTATCATTACAATTATTATTATGAAGTGAAATGCGGGAGCTCATGGCACTGCAAACCAAATGTATTCCACATTTTGGTCTGCCTCAGCCATTATAAAGGAAGATGGAATATTATGACAGAGATAAGGCATGTTTTTTACAGTGGCGTAGGAGTATTCAATATCCCAAATATGTCATTTTTGAGGGGTGCATTTTTTCTTTTTAATTAAATATTTTGTAGTTAAAATAAAGATGGTGCGTAGATATCCCAAATAATAATTAATATCTTTAAAATGGGTAAGAATAATATTTTTATAATTTCAGTGAAAATATGGGTAGGTATGTATTAAAAAATAATATTTCTAACATCTTACTTATACGACAATACTCTTTGGAAGTGTAAACGTCAAAAAATCAGCTCCAGTCTAAATCTGAACAGTAAAACAATACATAATATTAACAAAAAGTTCTAACTTTAGTAAAATAAAGTGTTAAAACTTCTATTTTTATTGTCCCTGTGTCAATACATCAAAAAAATTTTACTAAACACACGTCTCAGACAGTAACGGATACATATACCTACGCCAGCCCGCACGCTATTCGTTTGTTTCCTTCGTCAGTCGACTCTGAGTCGAGTTATCGAGTAGTTGTACTTTCTTATGTAGCACGCGCGCGCGTCCGCGTCATCGAATTTTATACGTTTATGTCTGGGACATAGATAGCTACCCTACGAGAAAAGTAGCAGCCATTCCAGTGATCTCAATTATTCTGTCTGGCATTTGTTCGAGAAAAGTCGCGAATATTCTACTGTTTGTATTTGTTCACACTCCATAAAAGTCTGGAAGCGAACATTCTGGCACCGATTGTTCTCGAAACAACCGAGTTACAAGGGAAGCAGAGTCGCTGCCAGGCAGTCAGTTTTGTTTTGCGCCCCCCCCCGCAATCCCCGCAATGTATCCGCTACTGGTCTCAGATAGATAGTACCCATATAAATCACCTATCTGAAACTTGCTAGAGTGAAGTTAAAGCAGTGGCTCAAAAATAAAGTTTGAATATTTATTTAACAAAAAAATTATAATTAAATGAAAACAAAGCACTTTGCTTACACTAATTATTTTGATTTTTTTATTTGGTGTAAACAACGTGATTTGTTTTTATTTAATTAAAAATGACGCCACAAAGTGAATTTGCAAAGATTGAAGGAGTAAAAAAAATATAAAATTGAAAAATATTACCATCGCAATGGGTGTCCATTCATTTATCTCCAACGCAGAAAAAGCAGTCAACGCTATAAACAAGGTATTCCTTGACCTTGATAATAAATTTAACAATGACCAAATAGCAAAGATCATGTGAAATCTTAGCCGGATTTGGCAGCATGTCGGCAGTAGTTACAAATCTGGCACCTTGGAAGGCAAACTGTGGGCATATAAAGAATTTAAAAAGAACTTTCTTCCCTAAAAATAACATCCACACAACATCCCCAAAGATGACGTAGGCCTTGAGAGGAATTACTTTTCTCAGGGCCTCCTGGAGCTAATGTAAAAATGTTTACAAATTTCGAAATTTGGAGGTACTACTTGCATTTTCAGTACACTGTTTTCGTTTTTAATTCTTCTTTTTGTGGTGCCCTTTCTTATCCAATATAATCTGCAATACAAAACACCCACTTTATATTGTGACCAAAATTTTTCAACCATTTTCTTCTTACAACTAGTAATTTTTTTTAATATTACCAGACGGTGAAGAACGTCTCTATGTAGAAAATTCAACAAGTTCAGGAGAATAATCTATATGAGAATTCTGTGGCCTGCTACTAAAAGAGACTAACTAACTAACTAACTAACCATCACGCCGTTTCCCCGCAGGGGTAGGCAGAGAGGACGGACCGCCAAACAACTCGGTCTTGGCACACACTCCTTGCCTCATTCACATTCATACATCTTCTCATACATACTCTTCTATTATTCTGACTCTTGACATGGCCCGACTCAAGTATCTGATTTACTTGATCGTGCCACGTCTTCCTTGGGCGTCCTCGGCTTCTTCTACCGTTCACATTCTAAAAGAGACAATTTTCAATATTGGAATTTCACGAGGCCCGTTTTAAATTTGCCCCTTTTAACAGGTTTTACTTTTAAGAAAAACTATTTTTCTATCTAAAAGTTATTTTAGAATTCCCTAGGATTTTTTTAAACCAATTTTGAGGCGAAATATGTCACAGAATTTTAGCTTTCTATAAAAGATCTCTAAACAATTTGGATTTATATAAACTGAAGGTTCGGTTAGGTTAGAAGTTATATATATATAACTTCAGCAAATTGTATGAACTTTTAATTTGGTTATTTCATTCAAATCACACTACGCCGCTGCGAATCATTGCAAGGTGAGAGGTGTCGGATTCGGGTGGCAGTCGCGCCCGCGGCCCTCATTTGTGGAGCCCTATCCAGGGCTCCATCTCGGCCCGGCCGATGTCTCCGATATCCCGCAGCCCCCCGGGCCCCCGACCCTTTGTGCCGGTCACGCCCCGAGATTTGAAGCCACTGATCGGGAATATTATTATTTTATTGAGAAGGCTCCCATAAAAGGATGCTAGGTACAAATTAATAAGAGCAGAGCGGTAATTCAGTGTGAATTTATTTATAGGATTGTTTTGTGAATTGAGGGTTTATTTGAAAGGATTGGTAGGGAAGATATGGTTCATTCAAAGTGTTACTACTCCAACCGTACCTATTATATATTTAATATATATGTTTGACAGACTCTACGTCTATAGTCTACGCAAATATAATATAGATTTTAACGCTAAAATAGCTCACGAAAAATGTCGGTTGCGTCTAACCAATAAAAGAAGTTAAAACGAAGTGTTTATTATTCTTTAATTAAAATGGTGCTATAAAATAAGTTTACCGTGTTTTAGGAAATATCTTTTATTACATTTCTGTATTTATTTATACTGGGTTTTTACAGATGTTCACACTTACGTGAGAACAATCTAGTTATAAAAACTCAGTTTATATACAATTACAAAAAAACCAACATTAAATACAGATACATACATATAATTACAAAAACAGAAACATCACAAATAAAAAATATACAAAGCTCACTCAAGTAACACATATTACAATGAGAGCCTCTTGCCTAGAAACACGAGAGGCATGCATAGAGAGACAATTGACACAACTTATACTAACTTAGTTTAACATATTTTTTCCGTACAAATTATCCGTACAAATTATCGACGAATTTAATATAAACTAGTTATCGAAACATTATAGTATAAACTAGTCTGGTGTTTTGACTTTGTTCGTTTTTTATGTTTGGGTTTTAAGGCTCGATGTACACGAAGAAAAATGTTATTCTAAAATAGGATCATTTTATTCGTAAAAACGGTTAAAAACGGGACTGAAGTTCTTACGTCCCGTTTTTAACCGTTTTTACGAATAAAATGATCGTATTTTAGAAAAAAAAAATTCTCCGTGTGATCACCGTCACATTTGACAACGTCATTAAATCGGCAATCAGCACCGATAAGATTAATTTTATGTTTTTCGTCGATTTTTCGTCGAACTCAATTTTGGTCAAAATTATACGACTATTAGGCTTAAATAATCCAACCTAAGAATTGACAAATTCATTACTGCACTGCATGCTGCGAAGGGTCGAAAATTAGCTGCTGACAGGACCCGTTTAATTTGTCAAAAAATCGATATGGTGCAGAATGCCGACATAAAAATAGGCGATGTGTCACCATGTCAACATACAGCAAAAAACTGAACCGCCAGTATTGAAAACCGTTGCTTTTGTAGAGATCATAAAATTATTACGGAAATATTAACATCTCTTACTTTTGTTGTTATTTTCTACACGACTACCAATCATTATTTATATGCAAGCATGATAGCAGAAGACACAAAACCTTAATATCTGCTGTCTCCAAACATAAAATGGGTAATTTGAGCAAAGTGCGTAACGAACGGCCATGACTAACGACGCCCGCACCGAGAGAGCGGGCGTCCGATTGAATGACGAAAACGCGTCGTTTCGTCAACGTCCGTCGAGACCCCAAGATAGAGGAAAGCCGGCGCGACGGGACCCGTGATTGATGACGCAAAGGCAGAACGTATCAAAATGTCTGGATTTTGAATAAAAATAAATCTTGGATTCCGGCAAAAGTGATGAAATATTGTTGAGGATGTGTAAACTGGTAGATTTGTTGCTACACTCCTCAGATCCATTCCTGGATTGTTTTAAAACTATGGTATCATAGAGAGCATTCATTTCTATGTTCCTGATGGTTATCACAATCAGCGACAGCATAGACTGTTTTATCTTACGGCCTGAAGGACTAACTTGCCAACGATTATGCCGGTTGGAAGGACAATTTGTTTTGAAACAGAATCCATTCGCAATCATTAAAGCCGCTTTCAACAGCAAGCTTAGGTACCGAATTTTTATTTTTTCTGCTTAATATAACTATATTTATATAATCCCGCTTTATATATATATTTGTGTAATTTATTTAAAAAAACACCTTAAGATGATCCACTAGTCCTTGATTCATTCGGAATCGGGCGGAGCGAACGATTTTTGGGCGTTTACCAATAAAAACCCTAATCTCTTGCAAACAACAGTGTTTTGTTATTCCGCAAGTATATTTTTAAAGATCGAAGCACCGCGTAGACTAAGGCATGTCCGTTTGCCCCGGGCCCTGGGCGTAGAATGAGCGACGGGCTAAAATCCTTCTGTACATGGCATAAGGATGAAATTCGCACTTACAAATTCGTTGGGTACCGCCAATTTTTATTCTCTGAAAAGAAACGTCGCCAAAATGCACGTTTTATTTTATTTTGCGAAGTTCAGATACAAATATTAAAATGTTTTCCGATCACTCTATAATAAACTTAATTAGCTACATTATTCAATAAAACAACACCAGAAAAAGTATTTGTAAGTAGCAGATTTTTCACTTTTAACCATTTTTTATAGGCCAAGATGTGTTCTACTCACAGTATTTAATTGAAGCATCTATATTATTTCTAAGCGATCAAATTTTCAAAACTAATACACAAGATTTTATACGATTTTGTATTTTTCCGCATGTCTTCACCTTAAAATTGATTTTTAAATTATCTGAATTATAACAAGGTACCTATATATTTGTTTGTCTGTCGTCCACGGGTGCAACCTATATTAGCCAAAGAAAGGGATACAAATGACTGGCATAAAATAATTTTAATAAAAATATAAAAATGGAGTTCCTCAAAATAATTACGACGCGTCGAAAATGAGGGGTGCGGATTTCACAAATGTATTCTTAAAGTATTTTTCCATGTAGTTAGTAAAACAAATTGCTTATGGTCAATCTACACGCTCTACAGCAATGTTATAATCTAAGGGCCTCGGTACGCAGTTTTCGAGGCATGAATCAATTATTTTACACTTAGTTGAAAGTTGTGAATGGGAGAAGAATGCCGTAGAACGGTGGTTAGAATAATAATTGTGAGATTACTCGATTAAGCGCCTGTCTGTTCTGTACTAACACCGAATCGGAGAAGCCCACATTCCATTCCTAGTGGCTATCTCCTATCTTCACATGATCACTTCCGTTTCAGCTGATGATTTGATAGATTGCTGTTTATGGTATATGTATATGAGAGGAAGAAACATCATTGAGAAAGGGAGATGAAGCATTTACGAGTTTCTCTAACTTAAATAGGTAACTTTCACAAAATAAAATGATGACGATTGTACGATGACTTATTCATTTCCATCTAAAATTCGCGATAGCATTTTTGACAGCCTCCGTGGTAGAAAGGCAAGGCTCTTGACTAGCAATCCGGAGGACGCGGGCTCAAACCTCGATTAATTTGTGTTATTTCACAATTTAAAAAAATATGTAGAATATTTGCGGCACGTTCCAGAGTGGAAGATACTATCAATATGGCCCTGGTGTAAGACCATTATTCAGAATTAAAACATTGCTTGAAATCGCTTTAGCCGTGTTTGGTGACCAGATCTGAAAACCCAGGTATTTCCTTACTAACCCACAATCCTGCACACCATCTCCTTCTCTTCCCCACTACCTTCATAACCCAATTGATGATGCCATAGTCTCACCAGCTCCAGAAGGGAGCAGTTGGGACTCGTGTGAGGTATTCCCATAAAAAATATATATAATATAGGTTATCGATCTCTTTTTAAATGCTAAAAATCGCCAAAAAGTTAAGTCGTGTTCCTCTAAGTACATAGTGAAAGCTGTTGTTACATCTATTTAATTTTGTATAGATAATAGCTACTGTTGTGAAAAACAACGAACATACCCTGAACATATATTTATTTAACTTCTAAACTAGGTACCTACTTTTTAGTTGTTACCATTTTTAATGATGGTTTTCAGGTTTTTTGTTGATGTTATAAAAATTATTTCATAATATGATAATCTTTTTAATCTGTAATGAAATGATTTTTGATTAAAATTAGGTATTATAAAGTTATTTCATAAAAATATGTTAAAAAATCAATTTTTCCTTGAATTTTTCAGTTACGATTTTCTGATTTCCCCACATGGTGATACCATATTATATCAAAAAATAGATAGGTACATCCCTACAACTTTCTTCAAATTTAGTACTAATCTGCAATCACCCAGCTGCCCGTCCCACGCCGAAACAAAAGAACGAACGCCACTTAAATTCCGGTTCATTATTCAAATAATATTCAAATGGATCGGCGGCAAATAACAGGACGGCCATAATACGCTCCTAATAACAACAATAAAGCGCGCTAAGTTTCAGTCTAAATGAGTTATTGGCACCAGGTAGAGGTAGAGAGGCAGGGGCCTCGGGGATTCGGTTCCCGCTCCGATTGTGGTATAAATATCACCTGTAATTATATGAAACGAAGATCGAGATGCAGCCGAATGGGAGGAGACCAGGGCATGAAATGGATCTCTGGAATCTTTATGTTGAGGCAATTGAACAACATTTATATGCGTGTACATTCAGATGATCTTAATACATTTAAATGGTGGCCAATCGTGTACGCCGGATTTAGATTTCCCACAATTAAAAAAAAGTATTTAAGTTTACAACCATAAGGTGTGATATTTATCATCAGTAATCATTCAATTATTAACGTTTTTATTCTGTTTCATTTTAAAATTAAAATCAATTTCTGTTCCATTGCGGCATATACCCGATAAGCCATTATCATAAACTAATTGAAATCCCCGGCGGTGCCCGGGCTTTACAAAGAGTTTTTTGAAATCAGACTTAGATAGTGAGCTTCCTCTTGTTTTAAAAGTCAGGTGAAATTTCAAAAATCTCGAAACAAAATTGTAGATTTGAACAAAAATCAAACAAACGCCGCTCATCTTGTTTCAGCCCGCCACAGACATTCTACTTTATATATAGAGTTGTATTTTTGAAAAATTCTATCTGTAATTTTTATGGATTTTTTTTTTAAACTGGTGATAGAAAATTGAAGGTCAGGTAGACCAAATACTTCTGGATCGTAGTCGAAATCGAAGGATCGAGTTGCAGTATAGAGTTTCAGATCAAAGGCTCTTAGTTAGTAGTTAGTTTGCTTCATGGTATGTGCCATAAAGGAAATTAAATATTTTAATACATTTAAAAATAAATATTTTTTACCTATTTAAATGTATTTAGTCGGTGAACTGGCCTAGAACAATCGTTGTCTTTCATTTTCATGTATTCACTTTGTGGCCAAAAACATTCCTTTCTCTAATATGTGGGTGGTCCGTAAAATCAGGCGTCCAAAGTGATGCGGTCGCGAAGAACGATTTTATGGGCAATCCGGCTCGTAGGTACACATTTAAAAAGTTTCACATACAATTCAGATTTAGCAAAATTATCAGTTTTTTTCAATCAATTTTCGATCAATCAATTTGTTTTTATCAACAAACGTCTACATTTCATCCACTGTATCAAATGATTTAATTGTAAGAACGGCAATACGGACCACTTAAGGATTTCTAATACATATATCAAATGGAAGATTTTACGTAGGAGAGATCTCTTACACAGATTACTACTGGAGATGAAACTTTAATTCTTACTACCTAATTGCAGACTTTCCTACGAATTCAACAATTTGTAAATTATACATCAAATATGTCATTTATGCAGAATTTTTTCTGGATTCTAGAAAGTGGAATCACGTCGTATGTGTCCAGCAATTATTGAATAAGTTTGTATACCTCATTTAAATGTGACTGTATCACTCCCTGTGATTTTATTAAACTAACTTGATATGTTAAACTTATCATGGATCTTAGATCAATTTTATTGTAGAAAGTAAACAATTGGTAAATTCGAGACAGAGATTTAAAAAAAATTATATCATATCCACACGCAGGGGATCACGTACTGTCAACGTAGTAGCATCGTGATCTATGAAACTGCAAGTAATGTAGGGATTTTCTTTAAATTTTCCCCAATTTTTCACACTTCATCCATGCCAACAAATCACAATGTTTATACCACATCATTATAAATTTAAACTGCCCACTCGTTGCTTCTCTCCGAATAAAAGGTTGTTGAATCTCTTAGAAACCACCTACGAGGAAAAAATCGAAACGGAGATCACACCGTTAGAGTATTCAAAATATTTCGATAATTGCACCAACAAAACTAGTAGTCGAGATGAAAAAAATCGAAGATTTCGGTAGCTGAGACTCTGGCGGGCCGCCATTATATCGATTTAATGAGCGGGCAGAAGCTATTTGATAAATGACTTCCATTGTATTTCTCCACACGAATGAGAATAACGAATAACATTTCGGATTTTATTTTCGATTGATGTCATAATTATGGAACTCGTTTAACAGCTTCTAAAATGACCGGGCAGGGCCGGGCTGTATTAACTTGAGACTTGTGTCCTATATTCACATTGGGACTGAAAAATCTTCAGGAAACCTTTAATGGCCAGTTAAAACTGCCTTGGTATATATAATTTATTAAATTTCGGAAACAATTCCCAACTTAAAATAGTATCTATAATAATTTAAAAATAACATGCCTATGAAAACATGTGTTATTGATGCAGCCACTGTATTGGTTAGAAAAAAAACTGGAAGCTTTTTATCTTACAATGATAACACGGCATTTTACTTTTGATAAAATAAATATTTTTTGTCATATTTTTCAAATGCGTTGATTTATTTGAAGTACATATATACCAATTATTTTTTTGCAGATTTATCATAACTTATAACGTAGAGCGATGTATATGTATGTATATTCCACAAATCCTTTATTAATAGGTAATACCGTGATAAATTTTTGGGTCATATCTTTAGCTAACTATTTTAAGATGATCCACTAGTCCTAGTCATTCGGAATCGGGCGGAGCGAACGATTTTTGGGCGTTTACCAATAAAAACCCTAATCTCTAGAAAACAACAGTGTTTTGTTATTCCGCAAGTATATTTTTAAAGATCGAAGCGCTTCGTAGACTAAGGCATGTGCATGTCCGTTGGCCCCGGGTTCTGGGCGTAGACTAAGCGACTGGCTAAAATCCTTCTGTACATGGCATAAGGATGAAATTCGCACTTACAAATTCGTTGGGTACCGCCTATTTTTATTCACTGAAAAGAAACGTCGCCAAAATGCACGTTTTATTTTATTTTGTGAAGTTCACATACAAATATTAAAATGTTTTCCGATCACCCCATAAGAAACTTAATTAGCTACATTATTCAATAAAACAACACCAGGAAAAGGATTTGTAAGTAGGAGATTTTTCACTTTTAACCATTTTTTATAGGTCAGACTCATAATTTTTTTCTAAGCTTATTGAAAAGCTTATCAAAAAAATATTCGATCACTTCAAAGGCCAAGATGTGTTCTACTCGCAGTATTTAATTGAAGCATCTATATTATTTTTAAGCGATCAAATTTTCAAGATTTTGTACGATTTTGCATTTTTCCGCGTGGTTCACCTTAAGGATGTTTCTCCACTTTTAGTAGGCATAAATAATATGTTATTTCTAGGATTTACCGTGATAAATTTTTGGTATATCTTTAGCTAACTATTTCTTCTTTAACTCCACTTTGAGTAAGTACCTTTATCATCTGCTCGTTTGTAACCGTATCTTCTGCCAACTATCGATGATATCGTTAGCAATCTCTGATGGTACAAAAGCTTTGATCTTATTTATTGAGTTCGGTTTCAATGTCAAAGTTATATTATTGTATTCTTATTTCACAAATCATATAAATATTATTATCTACAGCTTGTAGCTTCTCTGTTCATATATGTACTTCGTATATTGTTCCATTTCACCAAAGCTTTAAGTACGACTCCCGATGCGGCCCTGCAATCACTGTATCAATACTAAGTCCAAAAGGCAGTCCCTGACTGGATAAATCAAACCAGGGACAAATTAATTACAGTCTAGGAAGAGTGTGTCTCTTGATTTAGTGCTCACCTAGCCAGTGTTACCAGCAACCAGTAGGTAACTAACATCATCTGGTAGCACGAAGATCATTTAGGCTATACTTAGAGGCCCAATAATGTAATTTGTAGCCCCGCGGGCGTGAGCATTGCGATAAATTATTTTTGTATGGTTTTTATAATTGTACAATTGTATAATGCGTGTGCTTGGTAATGGCTCTGTAAATGCTGGTATTACTATCGAGCCATCGCGGTCTAGTATTTGTATGGAGTTGTCAAAACACCAGTAGTTAAAAGAGTTTTCATTAATTTGAATTATCTACTGCTCTTTCTATTATATTCTTGCATCAAATGGAAAACAAAATCAACCTACCTTTCTATGAGGAATTTCTCTCACTTATAGGATACAAGCAGTTTTTTAATCAAATCACAAACTCGTAGAGCAGCTGATATTAAAAAAAAATTTCAAATGGAGATGTAAATTGTGAAACTTTAAAAGGTGTACACTTTTATTTTGTCTCACTCATACGTATATTTAAGCACACACCATCGCACAATGTATTTTTATTAGTTGATTTCCCCGATGATGCATGTATTAATAAATTAAACAATTTTCAAGGTCGTAAACATAATCATTGTTTCTAATCGTTTCTACCAGATTTGTTTTATTTTATATTGTGTCACTTTTCCATACTTGCAAGTATTTAAAGGCATTTATATTTTTTTTTTCATTGTTCATTTTTTTTCATTGTTTTTATTTCTTGCTAGAGCAATCCCGATGAGTTACAAAACTCATTTTAGGACAGGAGGAACTTACAATTCATAGGTAGGAGGTAGTAGTTACAATTTTACAAAGGTATTTTGATATCATAATATAAGTTTTACATTCAGTACAGCATTTTGTGCCCACATTTACATAATTTGATGATTTTATATCTAGGCAAGTACGTAAAATAACATAGATAGAATCTTCGTTATACCAAAAATGAAATAATGATTTTTCACCATTTATTGGCCTCTCTTTTAACGGCGTTTTTCGATTCCCTGTATAAGTCGGTAGACCTATCCAATAAATTCATATAGCTATTATTAACAGCGAGATGCAGCGACATAATAGATATTAAACTGAACGTTATCAAAAGCAGAACAGTAAATGTAGGATTTTAATTATTTTTTTATAGCTGAGTGACTATACGAACAGAATGAACGCAGAATTCAGATTTTTTCTCATCGAATTCGAATCAGAGGATTCGCAAAACCTATTTAAATACCTCAGTAATTACAAAAAAAAATACGCAAAGATTTTACAGAAACCCTAACCCTCTTTTAAAATTGCTTCTACGCTGTCGAGTAGATACTCAATTTCCCAGTTGAAGCCTTTTCTTCCGCACTCGCCACCCGAATCGGTGTTGCTAGCCTCAGTGATCTATTTCCGGCATAGACGGACAGCCTTATTTCGTACATGGCCACACTCAATTTCAGACTGACACCATAGCAAAGTTTTCCTCGTTCGCTGCTACGAATGGCTTTTTTATTTTATTTTATTCCCACAATCGTCTGATTCGCGATCGAAATCTAGACAGATTTATAAAGCCTACCTACTACTAACTTGTTTTGAATTCGAGTACCTAACCAGATACCTTGTTAGAATTAATTTGCAGTTAGGTAGGAATTTCGAGTTTTTTTCTTTGCGATTTGTAATTATTGGATTAACTGTTTTCGTAGTTTATTTATTTAAAAGAAAAAAAAACATTTCGTCGCTTTTGATACAATTTTGACTGGTAGGTACGATAATAATGTTATTAAGTCTTCAATATTCGCAAAATCACTTTGTGACGTCATTCAAAATAAGTTTTTTTTCATTTCATAGTCACCACTCTTTGTAATATTTTTTTAAATCTATAGGTACTTATTTGTATTTTGTTAGTTTGTTATTCTTAATTTATTATATCCTATTATTTTTATTTTATTTATTTTATTTATTAATAAGAAAAAGATTTTACATTACAGATTTTACATTATGCAAAGTTGTACAATTATACATAATTATTCTACTACTCCATAAGTTGAGCTCTAAGAGCTCGTGTTTATGGGAGGAGTATTTACATGCAAAAATAACGTTCTAATTAAATTTGTAATCAATAATCAAAGACTTATAAGATAAATGCAAACATTATTACATAGGTTTACAATTTAGAAAGAAATTTTTATTGAAAGACATCAATATATATATATATATATTTTTTACATTGAATAGTGCAGATTAAACTAAGCGTAAACTAAGTATAAATTAAGGTTACAATATATCATTATCCAATTTCAGGGACTTAATTTGTTTTTTGTATTGTTCATATTTCAAAGTTTCGGTTATACTAATTTTGTTTTTGGACAATAATAAATTGTACCATTTCACACCTAAATACAGGTAGTGATGCTGAGCCGTGGTGGTTCTAAGCATAGGGATGGTTATTAAGCCTTTAGTTTTGAATCTATTGCTTATGTTATGAGGGGTGAATTTTTTGAATAAAATATTATTTATAAATTTGATATAAGGCGTTTCTTTTATTCAATTATATTCTAATATTATTTATTATATTCGATTATATGTACGGAAAGTGCACAGATAAAAATGTTATTCCAAAATACGATCATTTTATTCGTAAAAACGGTTAAAAAATGGGACTGAAGTTCTTCCGAACAAATTAACAGGATTTCATTGTTTATTGGCGGGAACATGTAAGAATGATTTGTTGGTATAAGTAATTTCGTACGTATACCAACAAATTATTCTTACATTTTCCCGCCAATAAACATTGAAACACTGTTAATTTGTTCGTAAGAACTTCAGTCCCGTTTTTAACCGTTTTTACGAAAAAAATCATCGTATTTTAGAATAACATTTTTCTCCGTGCAGGTTACTAACCACCCCTCACACCCCTTTCCTTCCCAGAATTTTCCCTTAAAAGACCCTCCACTCAGCCTCCTAAAAGATGAGGAAAATTATTTTATTCAGGGCCTCCTGTGTCCAGCATAGCCTCCTACGCAGTTCAAGTAATAAAAGGTTTAATTGTTATCGAATTTACTCGCTTTTATGTGTAAAACCAGCGGCTATAACAAAATAATCTGCGCATTGCGACCACCGCACAACAGCAAACAGTTTTTTTGATATTTCTAAATAAATAATGACTTCTCGATCCAAAGCAGAGTGGAAGTTTGCCCAGTGTACCTACAGGCAGTATAAGAATAGGTCTCAAGTATACGGGTCCTAGCCGATGTAATGTGTCTGCCGATATTATGGCTGTGTTTACATATAACAATTCACTTAAATAGTAAACTATATTCTCAATATTTTCGTCTCCAAACGATCAGTGTTTGAACAGGGCCCATTTAGTCATGTCTTATTGTCATCAGGGGTCTTCAACTATTTTTAATGTGATCACACAGTAAAAATACACCGAATGTGACCGAATTGTATAAACAGCAAATAAGTAATTTTTACAAAAATGGGTGAAAAAATGAAAAAAATAACCCGAGTACAACAAGATTCAGATAGGTAGGAATACCTAAATATTTATTTACGTAATATGGCAATTAGTAAACAATCCCAATTAACAAAGAAATGTGAATTTAGCAAAAAGTTTCACAAATTTAATTTTAGTTTTAGCATTGTTGTTACACTTTGTAATATTATAACAAGAGTACGTAGGTACATTGGAACTTGCTATAACATTGGAATATGTATATTTAAACGAGACGTGGCTGAATTTCTCGTTCATATGTTTTGAAAAGTAATGAGTGAGTAATGAAAGTTGACATCAATAGAACTATTGTATAAAAATTCGTAAATTTCAACAAGTCATCATTATCAACAGCTTCTCCTAGCAATCCGAAGAGTTCAAATCCCGCCGTGCGCAAGTAAATTTTAGATGACTGAATTGTGTTATTTCACAGTTAAATCATTAAAAATAATATTCTATGTTTTTTCGGCATGTTCCAGAGTAATAAATTCACCCAGAATTGCCCTGGTGTAAGACCACGATTCAGAATTGAAACATTATTTTAAATGTTCTAAGCCATGTTTAGCGATCAGATTTGAATTACCAGGTTCTTCCCCTTCCCATCTCCTTCCCCTCCTCTACTACCTTTAGCCTCACAACATATCCCAATTGGGGATGCCATATTATTGGGGATGGCGGATGGGGATGGGGCTGGGGCGGATGGAGATGGGGCCATATGCCGTATCGCTGGCTTCAGGCCGTTGGGAGCAGTTGGGTATCTTCCACGACTAGTAAAATTACCTTCCACGACTTCCTAATAGGTATAGATAAATAATGTTTGTAGGCTATAGGTATTTAAAATAAGAAAAAGCTCTAAAGTTTTAACAACGCCGGAGCTCTTTATTCAAGATATTTAGCTACTTTGACATTCAGATATCAGCTTTATAGCAAGTTATCTTCAAAAGCATTTGTTTAAATCTGTAGCTGAAAAAACTGACTGCCTGGCAGCGACTCTGCTTCCCTTAAATATATAGCTCGGTTGTTTCGAGAACATTCGGTGCCAGAATGTTCGCTTCCAGACTTTTCAAGAGTCGACTGACGAAAGAAACGAACGAATAGCGTGCGGGCTGGCGGCCCCGCAAAGGGGGGGGGAGGGGGCGCCCCCCGCCACCCCCATATGTATGTATATCCCACTGTTGCGATAGGTAACATATTTAGCGCCCAGTAATCATGTTTTATCGATCTGTTATTAAATTACCTTTAAAATTGGTAACAATTTTCCTCATTTCCATCAGTTGATAATCACGCCACTGGAAATAAGAGGTTTCCAACAACTTTTGCCTAGCACTCGTATCACAACTGTCCTATACCAACAATAAACACGACGAAACATTGAAATTGACCCTTGATCCTATTGACAGAAGGCCCGACTGCGTAGTTAGGTTAGGACTGCCACAAAAAATAAAGAAAATAAATAAATAACATAGAAATACAGAACACAGCCCAGTTTACCTTTTCTCCTGAGAGGTTCCGTAAAGTCAACAAACAATAACCTAGTTGAGGCGCTCCCATATTTACTTAGGATGAAATACATCATTTTGGTCTATATTTTTTATACCTAATATTAAGTACAATATCTCAACACCACGCCCCATACATACATGGCGCCTGCTGTACGAAAGAATTTCCGAGAATTAGTTGTGTGGTGTTTTGGTCTGCAGGGAAAATAATGTCCCGCTAAAATCTACGAGTATATTTTCAAGATGGCAGCCAGACTTTTCGACTTAATTTTAAATGCAAAGCTAACCTTTATACCTCCTCGAAAGCATATAATCATTTTTTTATGTGTTTCTTGTTTCCATGTTGTTTTTTGTCAACTATTTGTTGTATTTAATGATTATTGGTACCTACTTTTGTTAGTTGTAAAGACTTTTGTAACTTTTCGGTTTATTATTCTTGTGGTGGACTCTCCTATTGGAGGTTAGCTATCAATGGATCAATAGGATATTTTTCATCCCGTTGGTACAGAACATTGTCGTAAAACTGTAAAAAACGTGTCATAATATTGATTTTTTTTTAAATGATACTTTTTTATATTAGCTTCACAATGGAGGCCCTTATGACAATAATTTTCATCATGATGGTTCATCAGGTCGGTTGGACACTTAAGCACTCGAGTGACGCAATGGCAGAGGTTTTGGATATCCAATAAATTCTTCCCGGGGCGGCGGTATTCATACCCACCTCCCTGCTTATCAATGTCAAATTTTGAGATAAATTGGTGTTCGTACTACGTAAACTTCACAGTGGCAGTATTTTTTTTTTAATTAAGAAGACGAAACCGAACTAATTATCATCTAACCGTCCGTGAGTAAGACACTTTGACTCCCATTCGGAAAGGCGCGGGTTCGAACCCGGCGTGCGCAAATAAATTTTATTTGATTAATTTGTGTTATTTCTCAATTAATTAATAAAAATAATATATGTTATATTTGCGGCACGTTCCAGAGTGGAAGATACTCTCAGTATCGCCCTGGTGTAAGACCACCATTCATTATTGAAACGTTGCTTAATAATGGCTTTAGCCGTGTTTAGTGACTAGATCTGAATAGCCAGGTACTTTCCCACCTTCCTCTTCCCCATCTCCTTCCCTTCCCCTCTTACCTTCAGCCTCAAAACATTCTCCAATTGGGGATGCCATAGTCTCACTGGCTCCAGAAGGGAGCAGTTGGGACTCTTGTGAGGTTTCTCTATAAAAAAAATCTAAGTAGATTGTGTTTATAGTTAAAAAATAATAAACTGCAGATAATTTATTTATTTTTATTTATATATTACATATTACAAACAATACAATACAAAATTATCCTTTGTCTGTCTAACTGGGAAGGATTCCCGTTTCAGGACAGCCAAATTGTGTATTTAGTACATATTCTTACAATGGAAAGGAATGGCGATTCTGTCAAGACAACTTTTGAGAACATTAGTAGTTTCATTTGTAGTGAATTAATTAATTTTGGATAACATTAGTAATTTCATACAGAACAGATTAATGGTTTCTTTCGGGAGATAATAAGTCTGAGATTCTATAGTTTATTATTTATAATATATCCATATAGTTTACTATTCCATAGTTACACTGCATCCTGAACAGCTCTATAATACCAGGGCGCCGGTTATTCAATAATTGAGTATAACAAAAAGGCATCAAAGAAAGCTTGTCATCATTTTAAATAACATAAACATTTCCTTCGTCACGACGGTGAAGTTTCCTCGGAGGCCCGGACCGGGGTCCCGGGTCACCAGGGACCCCCTTAGTTAGGCCCGGGGACCGGGGTGCCCCGTCGCCACCATTTGGCGAGACGGTTACAAGTGGCTAGCGAATTACTGTAGGTAATTGCCATCCGAGCGTTAATTTTTTAGTTGAATGTGTGAGTATACGAGTATATGAAAAACTATGGTTGATTTAATTTAGGTTTATTTTAGAGGTGAGTGTTTTTTCCAATTGGCTTCTCTGTAATATTGGCAATTGGATTGCTGAAGACATTGTCTGTATATCTATCCATTATCCACTCGTTTATTTGACAACAAAAGATGATGCTGCACGGAGAAAAATGTTATTCGAAAAAACAAAAAAAAATTAATAGTAAAAACGGGACTGAAGTTCTTACGAACAAATTAACAGTGTTTCAATGTTTATTCGTACATGTTCCCGCTAATAAATATTGAAACCCTGTTAATTTGTTCGTAAGAACTTCAGTCCCGTTTTTAACCGTTTTTACGTTTATTTTAATTTTATAAATTATCTTTTTTTCGAATAACATTTTTCTCCGTGAGCTGCAATTCGCTTAACGTTAATAATAATAGATAACACATACGATATAAACACGTTTATAAAGGGAATTTAGTGATATTTTACCCGAAATATAAGAACTCCAGGGCCCCTAGCGTACTCGATCGATAACAATAAATTGATAGGATAACTTTTTATCGTTCCCTAGCATGACTGCAGACTGCTAACAAATAAGTGACAGTTCACAATGACTAAGTGTCCTTAATATATTCGACATCAATTTTTGTTTCTACATTAGGGATATGCAGTTGTCCTAGGGAAAGATGAGAAGTTACCGAATCCTTATCGATCGAGTGTGCTAGGGGGCCAGATTAACTGATTTTTAGTCGTAGGTAGGAACCTACTACCCACCCTTCTCTCCTAAAAACCTCTCACTCTTTTAATTCTTAAGGATGAATTTGTATTTGGGATGTTTTATGAAAATTAGGTTTACGTTTTTTTTTAATGATATTTATAACATTTTTTTCTCTTTTCATTAAATTGTTAATTACAAGTTTTGAGAATTTTACGACCACCATGCTATCATTCGCTTCACACAGGAGGCCCTGAGCAAAATAATTCCCCTCAGTACCTATTACATCTTTAAGGATGCTGTGTGGAGGGTCTTTTTAGGGAAATGAAGGAGAGGAAGTTCTGGGAAGGAAAACAGTATGATGGGTGGGTAGTAATCTGGGGGTCAGTGTGTCCAGTAGTATCGGACGTGAATACATCCCACCCAATGCGGTGCAAAGCGATGTTCCGAGAGAGTCCTGCTTTAGAGATCAAAATATCTCTCTCAACCAGTCTCTCCCGATCTGGCCTGCCACGCAGTTGTTGGGCAGATGCATCCATATCCAAGACCCTGACAAACCTAATCCCATGAACGAGGGCACCCCTGTTAAGCCCCCAAAGGTTGCGATCCAATTGGGGTAACTTGTGGCAAAGGTGTTGGTTATCCATTTAATCCATCCGGTTGGTTCCCGGGGCGGCGGTGTTAATAAGTTAAAATGTTAATAAGCAATAATAAAAAATAAAAAATAACAGATTGATGAACAGCACTGTCTACAGACATAAACAGCATAACATCTAGACAACAGGACCCATTCTTAAGTAACCCGACACTACACCCACGTTGGTGTCTCATTAACCGGTCAAATAATATAAAATCCTCCACCCACTGTATTATGCCAATGTGTATAATAGTAGAAAAGTATCTAGTCTTGCCTATTGGATTCAGCCATCGATAGTTAATTATCTGCTGGCATCAGCTGGTATTTATACTGGGTAAGCCAAATCAAATCACACTCCTTAATCTTACAGGTTTGGTGTGCTTTATTTTTAATCCGTCAATCACGCCTCGTTTCGATTGTAAAGCTTTTTACAGGGCCAGCAGTAGATATTAAATAAATCCTACACTCCAAAATATTTTCAGACAATCAGGTTGCATCTGACTGGCTTACATAATATGTTGAAATCCACGGAACGATTTTGTGGCTTGTAAAATAACATCTGGATTTCGGTTAAACCAATCGTGATTCCAGACGTCCTAGCACGCTCGCTCTATAACGATTGATAGGTTAACATTCGGTAACTTCTCATCGTTCCCTAGCATGAATATAGATCGCCAACGAATAAGTGACAGTTCACAATGACTAAGTGTCCTTAACATATTCGACATCAACTGTTGTTTGTACGTTAGCGATGTGCAGTTGTCCTAGGGAACGATGAGAAGTTACCGATAGTTATCCTATCGATCGTTATAGAGCGAGCGTGCTAGGGCCTCAGGTAGGTACCTATCTAACAATTTGTCAAACTTTTAATTTTCAAACTAAAGTCATCACAATTGTCACTGGTTCAGTTAAAATATATTTTTTTAAAGAAGCAACCAAACTATAAACTTAATACTTGTGGTTTCCAGTATCGACGAAATAATTTGCAACTTCAGAGTCATTTGATTTAATTTTATTTATGTAGGTATGTAAACTGAATAAATTACGGTGACTTTTTCGATGGCTTCTTCTTCTAATTTTATTTTACAAAATCAAACTTTTTTTCTTCCACGTGTTGTCACTGCTCCCGTTTAAATTTTTTTTCACCGTGTAAATCTCTTGACGGAACTATTCGAAAAAAGGCCGCGGGTTGAGGGTAGGAATTTATTAAAAATTTCAAAACCAGCTAATTTTTTTAATGCCATATCATATCACATTCCCGTTCTCATCAAATGCCTAAAAAACTGTTAACATTGAATTAATAACAGAAAAATCAAATTTAAATGGTTAGTTATATACCTACCACTTTGCAAATATACATATTTAAAAAGTTTGTCATGCAAGATAGCTGCCAGACAATTTCCCATCATTCTAGATATGACTTCAACACCATTCATGCTTTTTCCAGGGCTTTTTAGGTTCTTGGGAAAGTAAGTACATCCCTTAACAACTCGTATTTAATTACCATTTAAATAACCTTAAAACTAATTGTATTCTTACCCATTTTATCAAATGTTAAAAATATGAAAACTTGTATTGTAAATGTATGATTTATCTGTAATTAATAAAACTACATTTCAAAATTAAAAGAATACACGTATATTAAAATTAAATAATACTTCATCAGGGTTTACTTAAAACTAATTACAACAATAGACGTAGACTTAGCGCCTCCGCCCACTCAGGCAACTGAAAACTCTCAACTGCCAACTGTCTTTGTATGACAATGTGATGGCCCGCACACTTCACAATCACACAAAACCCCGTTGTCAATGGTAACGCAAGCGGTGACTTGCGACTTGCTCTACTGGTTGCCCTGGGCGGCCATTGATAGTTGCCAACTGTCAGCTGATTGTTCTTCTTCTATGGTTAACCAAGCTTTTTGACCAATCAAGACAGAGAAACAGCCGGTTTTAGTTGGTTTTCAGTTGCCTCAGTGGGCGGAGCGCCTTAGAGGTGTTAATGGATGGGCGCGAATGGGAAGGGGAGGGGGGGGGAGGTAGGTAATAGTGCATAATTTACAAATTACAAAATATATTCATAATGACATATATATATTATATTCTTGATCAAAAACAAAAAGTTTTTATCATGACTTTTGAAGGATTGATTACGAAACACTTATTTTGAAACGTTCAAATTACCATCTTTAATTTAAATAATTAAACACGGCAGCCCTGGCAGGATGTTAAATATCGGCTTATCAATAATAATCATTAAATAATAATACTAAACCCTTCTGCCTTTTATTGGTTGCTTAAACAAACACGCTGCCATGTTTTGACACTTGGCTACCCTCTTCCTACCAGATCGGGTCGGTCCGGCCCATTACACGAACCTTTTTATACATGGACTTATTACTTGACGGGTTTTATTGTTTAATCGAAAATCGACAGCATCAGCAGTGCGATTATTAAACAATTTTTGATGGTTAAGTTTGATGTTGGCTTTATTATATATACATGGTGTCTAAAAACTCGTAGTAGAAGCAAAAAACTGGTGAGTCTATATTACATAGAGGACCCAAAATATACTTTATTTTTTTGATCCGTTCAATTTGGAAAATTACAAAAAAAAAAGGACTAGAGGGTTAAAAAAAACTTTTTTTAACCCTCTTAGGGTCACTGCTTCTACACAATGTAAAATACTTTAAACAGCTGATTTTAATCCTGTAACGACAATTTTTTTTCAGATTTGATCTAAAAAATTCGATTTAAGATTTACTCCAAAAACAAAAGCTCGAATCAAAAAAGTTATAGGTATCACAAAATCGAATCTAAATGTGATTTAAATTCACCAGTTTCCTGTTTGTACTACGAGTTTCCGGACACCGTGTATTTGGTAGTAGTGATAATTAATTTTTTCAATATTGCATTTATGTTGTTTTGTACTGTACCTACATTTAGATATAAATCAATTTAAAGAGACCCTCGCTTGTGTTGTGATGTGCTGGATAGATAAAAACCACAGATAAGAGAAACAAGGGGAGATATGCTATGTTGGCCGCCAGACCGTGGACGGACTACTATCTGACAAGGGTAGTTTGAATACGGAAACAATTCGTTCGTTCAGTCGATTTTGTGTCGTAGCCGAGTGCAGTTTGTGCCCGTTTTATTCAAAATGCCGTCTTGTTCAGTGCAACTGTGCAAAAATACTACAAGCGATGTGAACTTCAAGATAAATTGAGTTTCATTTCACCGGTAAGTATAAAATTAGAGTACGTTATCAATTTTTAATGATTTTTCGAAGTTTTTATTGACGTAAGGCCCCGTTAAAGTAAACATCGCAGCCATTTCGATGCTAGTGATGGGGACGCAAATTCTTTTAAATACCGACTATCGATATTTCGTAATTATTAGCAGGGCTTTATAAAAAATATATATATTAATATAAACATATTATTTTTGTAGATAATTATTGTTGTAGAAACTGATTGGTGGTAGAAACTGATTGGTGGTAGAAACAAATGCAATGCTTTTCTTTTAAAATCTGAATTTATAAAAATGTTTCTTTGTTTGTTCCGCATGCGTTCGTGTACCATTTATTCGATTTTCAATGAAACTTTGGTGATTTTTCGTGCCGGAGCCCGTGGAGGTTTCTATACCCGAATGTAATGGTGGGCTCTAGCATTATGAAATTATTTCCTATACCATTCATCTGACTGGGATAAAACTTTGGTGTTTTGTTATGGGCACGCCTGTAAAGGTTTCAATATATTATTTTTTATATTTTTTGGCGCGTGATCAGTTTGAAAAATGTGCGTATTTCATCTAGTTACGTTTTTAGATTTTCACGGCCAAAAGCATTTTCGTTGTTTGTTTTTGGGGTGTTATGCCGTGTTGTGCTACCTCTTTCTTTAGCCGACGTTTCGGACAGCGTTGCAGTGTCCATCATCAGGGCAGATCCGGCAGATCCGTCGATGTATGTATCGTCGATGTATATGGATCTGCCGGATCTGCCCTGATGATGGACACTGCAACGCTGTCCGAAACGTCGGCTAAAGAAGGAGGTAGCACAACACGGCATAACACCCCAAAAACAAACAACGAAAAAGTATTTCATCTAGTTTGGCGAAGGGGAAGGGAATGCGAACGGGAAGGGAATCCGGGACAAGGGATCCGATAGGGGGAGCGTATGTGGGTGGAGGAGGGAAACGAAGGAGGGGGTTGGTGGGCAAGTGGGATGAGGGGAGGGAGGGTTCGCGGGACGGGGAGAAGCATAACAAAAAAGCATGAAAATTTATTTATCTTAATTAAAGAATAATTTATATCCATTTTTAGTTGTAGATAGTAACTTATAGTATTTTAATTATTTCAGATTTCCGAAGGACGGAAAAATTAAAGAAAAATGGATTGATGTAACGGGGAGAAAGAGAAACTGGTTTCCGACTCGCCGTAGCATCATTTGCTCGTATCAAACACAAAGCACACAAAGAGGAGGAAAGGGGAGGAAAATAACTGTCTACATATTATTTAAAAAAAAACTGCCTGTTAAATACGGGTAATAAATAGATCATGAAACAAAATATGAAATCGCAAAATTAAGGCCCTAAAACGGGTAGAGCACCCAGCGTTGGCCAAAATACTTGTCATTATTATTGTAAAATTATTAGTTGTGAAACAGAATAACTTAACCAACTTATATTTTCTCTATGTATAAAAATTTCTATAATGTACGAAAAAAAACCAACTTGTATTTTCATTATGTATAAAAAAAGTGCACGGGTGTATAGTAGTTCTACACGCATGCAATTTGTAACAAGTGTTAAGTATTTATAGTACACGGAGAAGAATGTTATTCTAAAATACGATCATTTTATTCGTAAAAACGGGACTGAAGTTCTTACGAACAAATTAACAGGGTTTCAATGTTTATTGGCTGGAACGTGTAAGAATAATTTGTTGGCATACGTAATTTCGTACGTACACCAACAAATTATTCTTACATTTTCTCGTTAATAAACATTGCAACACTGTTAATTTGTTGGTAAGAACTTCAGTCCCGTTTTTAACCGTTATTACGAATAAAATTATCGTATTTTAAAATAACATTTATCTCCGTGTACTGATAGTGCTCTCTCTCTAAACACGAGAATTTCTCAATTAGGTACGTATTGTTACCACTAATATTATATTATATATATATTGGTTAATTATATATTATATGTATTGGTTAATAAAAAAATAAATCTAAAAAAGAATTGTAAATACTTTCAGTATAACCCTGATTAAAGACCACCATTCAGAATATAAAGGTTGCTTTAAATTTATTAGCCGTGTTTGGCGACCAGATCTGAATAACCGGGTACTTCCCCACCTTCCTTTTCTTCGGCTTCTTCCCCTCCCCACCACCTGAAGCCTCATAACATACCCCAATTGCGGATGCCCTAGTCTCCCAGCCCAGATGGTTGGAAGCAGATGGGACTCTTGTGAAATACTCAAATACAAAATAAATTAACATGAGTAAAAAATTAGAGGTTTTATATGGATTTTTAAAACAACAAAAACAAATTGTGAGTGTTATTGCGATTAACATTATTGAACAAAACCAAAAACTGTTAAAATTCAGATTAGATCTAATTATAGATTAGAAACATTTGATATGGATTTGTTAGGAACGTGTCCCAACTGCACATCGCTAGCGTACAAACAACAGTTGACGTCGAATATATCTTCGAATTAAAGACACTTAGTCATTGTGAATTGTCACTTATTCGTTGGCGATCTGTAGTCATGCTAGGGAACGATGAGAAATTATCGATAGTATTCCTATCGAGCGATTTTGCTAGGGCCTCTGATCACACTTATTCCGATTTATCGGTTCTGAGAATTGATCACACTTGTTCCGAATTATCGGTTCTGAGAATAAGAATTTTTCATCAAAATTTTAACTGGAATAATTTTAAACTAACATATCGATCTATATCGATTTGTATTATTGCAAGCTTTATTCGTCGTCATTTAAATGTGTTGCTAATCGCGAATGCATTCGAAACGTGTACGCATAGAAATCTGTTATATGTATTAGTGCCAACGAAAACGACAAGTTTTAAGTGTGAGTTCGAAAAGGGGCGGATACTTTAGCGTAAGCGAAGGTGTGCAATAGTATTAGTTAACAATATCGGCGACACGAAGAAATAGAGTTCCATACGGTTCAAACTGCCTATAGCATATCTCGTGTTTCTAATATCTTTGATAAAAACATATTGATTTGTCTGGATGCAAATTCAAATAAAAAACCTTACATTTGAAATAAAATATTAAATACAAAAGGTAACCCACTAAACTACAATTAAAAAAATAGTACTAAATTATAGTATAGTAGTTCTGTGAACCGTACAAAAAAGTTTGTTTACAATTTTCTCTTTTATACTGCCGCCCTGTAATTATTTATTAGACAACCAATACCCCCGCTCTAGGTCACCCCAAGTGGTTCGCTACGTCTGGTGACTTAGCAGGGGTTCCCGGGTTCATGGGGTGAGTTTGTCAAGGTCTTGGCGGCGAGTGCGCTTGCCAATTTCAGGAACTTACGGAAGTTTTTCTGCATTATTTATTACCTTACAGTAAATCCTCATTTGCGATCAAATAAATCCCTTCCCCCAAAAAAGTGTTATTAATTTTAATGAAGCAAAAAATAGTTTTGTGCTGAGCTTTTATCTTTACAGGATAAATAATATCATATTTATATCATAATATAATATGAAAAATAAAGAATTATAATATATATTTTTTTCTGGTTCACGGACTGATTTCAAAATCTAATAACCGATTCTGCTTTTATCATTAAAACAAAGCTTCCTTCCGATTTGATGTACCTACAGACATATTCTTAATTCGTTTCGATTTCGACCTCTGTTTTAGTATGCCACAGTTTGTCCCATAGCCCGGGGGCGTTTTCTACCCCAAATAATTGCGAAGGGGGAGGCTGGGGGCGGGGGCTACAGGAGAACTTACGCACGCGTATTGCATGGTGCTGTATAAACCTCCCCCTACCTACCCCGAACCTTCCCAGGGAGATAGAAAACTTTGGAAGATGTAATAAAAGTATAATTTATTGTTAAAAAACCTGATTTTTGCATATTTTGCATAAGCTGTGTAAGTGTGGTATAAGGGAGTTCATAAATGATTTGGCAATGAAATTACTGTTGCAGTGAAACACATTTTTAGTTCATGTGACTCTATTAGGAACGTGCACGGAGAAAAATGTTATTCTAAAATACAATCATTTTATTCGTAAAAACGGTTAAAAACGGGACTGAAGTTCTTACGAACAAATTAACAGTGTTTCAATGTTTATTGGCGGGAAAATGTAAGAATAATTTGTTGGTATACGTACGAAATTACGTACGCCAATAAACATTGACACCCGTTTTAACCTTTTTTACGAATAAAATTATGGTATTTTAGAACAACATTTTTCTGTGAAACGAAATCAACATTGCAATAATGCGGGGCTGTCAAAAAGGGAATGAATGTTTTTAAAAAGAAAAATTACATTAGGTACCAATTTTTTGTCGGAATGCTTTATCCATTTTTTTATCTTTAAAAAGAAAGACAAACATTCTCGGGTTACGAATAACCCAACAACATTTGAAAATCTCCTACTATTAATTAATTAATTAATTTTTAGAATTTTCATTAGACGGTATTAGTTTATATTTTCAACAGGACTATTAAATTTATTATTAAATTAAGAATCTGAGAAACCTTATAATGCGGTGACCAAATAGGTGAGTTATATTCAATTCGGCTCCGGATTAATGAAGTATACAAAAAATATAGTTCACAGTAAATAAGTAGATATACCTACCTATTACAAAAGCCTTTGGTAATTCTTATTATGAATCTGAGAATTTTCATTGTTATGCTAAGTTAGTGTTTTGTCCATTTCTTCCATAAAAGCCGTTTGAAATTAGTAACTCGGTTAGTTCTGCAATTTTCCCTTAGTATACGGAGAAATATCGATTTTGACCCTCACGATAATTTTTCAGGCCATATTTATAAAACATTCGTTTGGAGATGTTATATCTAGTTGCCCCGATAATATACGATGCAACGAAAAAATACGTTGTACCAACAATGTATATGTACGAAATTTGTTCTAACAATTAATAATAATAATTTATTCTTACATTTTACCGACAATAAACATTGAAACCTGTTAATTTGTTCGTAAGAACTTCAGTCCCGTTTTTAACCGTTTTACGAATAAAATTATCATAATTAAATTAAAACAAATAACTTTGTTTAAACCACTAATATAATCATAATTACTATATTTTACGATATTTTTAATTAATTAATCACCTCTCTCTAAAATATTTTTGTCCATAGTTCTTTTTAGTCTATACTTGTTTGTTTATTTTGTTATTAATGTCATTACTACCCTGACGAAGAAACCATCGGTTTTGAAACATGTAGGTAATTGTGATTATATTAGTGGTTTAAACAAAGTTATTTGTTTTAATTTAATTCAAAATGACGCCACAAAGTGATTTTGCGAAGTTTGAAGAAAAAATTATCATATTTTAGAATTAAAATTTTCTCCGTGTAGGTATGTGACATTATAGAAAGTTTAAAATCTGAATGTATGTATGTTGTAACCGAAATGAAAAATTATGTATGAAATATTAAGGGTATCCATGACTCTTCTCAAATCCGGCACCAGCCCCACCTTTAAATAATCAAATTGGGGGAAAGCAATTTTGCATCGATTTTTCGCGTCTCCGTTTTGGTTAACACCATAAAAATGTGGAGGATGCATACAATTGGTTTATTTCAAAAGGAATTAGAAGTTTGGTACAAACATATTATTTAACTAGGTTCCCTCACCGCACTTACCCATTTTGCTAGTGTATGAAATAGTAGTATACACACGGAGAAAAATGTTATTCTAAAATACGATCATTTTATTCGTAAAAACGGTTAAAAACGGGACTGAAGTTCTTACGAACAAAATTACAGGGTTTCAATGTTTATTGGCGAGAACATGTAAGAATAATTTGTTTGTTTACGTAATTTCGTACGTATACCAACCAATTATTCTTACATTTTCCCGCCAATAAACATTGAAACACTGTTAATTTGTTCGTAAGAACTTCAGTCCCGTTTTTAACCGTTTTTACGAATAAAATGATCGTATTTCAGAATAACATTTTTCTCCGTGTATTATGTATATAAATAGATACCTCTAATCTGAAATCTTTTTCAGTACCTTCACGAAAGTTTGTACTGTAAGTATATGTCTTTTATTTGTATGTAGGTAGTTATAGATAAGTATTTAAAATCCTACCAAGGTAGGTACTTAATTTAACTACTCGTAAGTCCTCAAGGTGATATTTTATCACATGAGTGACACTATAAATAATGTGCGTTTGAAAAATATGTTTATGGTGCTTTTACTTAGGTATATCTTACTTTTGCAATCAAAGAATATCATCATTTTTAACAGCTGTTGTTCCACATCTTATTTCATTCACATTCTTACATCATTACTAAACAAATCATTTAGCTGATCGGACATTCAGATTGATCGATCGAAAAGTTGAGAACAACAGCTGTAAGCGTAGTTATATCTTACTCGTATTGCAATCAAAGAACATTATCATTTAAGACTGTCCTTGTTCCCAATACCACTCATCAACTGTTCAGCCGAAATTTTGACTCAACACTCTTCAAACGAACAAAAACGCTATTCCAAAAACAAATCTTCGACTAAAGGGCGAATCGAGCATTACTAAAAAAATCACTTAGCTGATCGGACACTCAGGTTGATTGATCGAAAAGTTGAGAATAACAGCTGTAAGCGTAGTTATATCTTACTCGTATTGCAATCAAAGAATGTTATCATTTCTGACGGCCGTTGTTCCCAATCCTATAATACTGATCAACTGTTGAGTCGAAATATTAGCTCAATCTCTCAAATGAACAAAAACAGGCGAATCGAGCATTACTAAACGAACCACTTAGCTGATCAGATTATCAGATTGATCGTTCGAAAAGTTGGGAACAACAGCTGTAAGCGTTTAAAATTATATTTCAGAAACGCGTTCTGTGGTTTTTTCATCGTCGGTTTTCGGCATTTTATATTCAGAGACAACTTTCTCAGTTTGTTAATTTTGAACAGAGTGAAGGATGCTTAATGATTGAGTCTTTTGGTTAAATAAATAATTGTTCAGCGCGTTAACTGCCTCCACAAACCACCAAGCCGATTAAACGGACGATTACTGGAGATTGGAGAAGCACCTATTTATAAAGATAGGTCGGTACCAACTCACTGAGTTATTCTGGAAAATGTTCAATATTAAACTACCTACCTATCTAGAAATGTGAAATAATAATAAACCTCACCCCATGAACCCTTGAACCCCTGTTAAGATACCAAACGTAGCGAACCACTTAGGGTGACCTAATGGCAGAGGAGTTCGTTATCCTCGCCTACAAAATTGTTGGTAAATTAAAGAAGAACAATGGTAAATTTAAGAATAAATTTATTTCTCGTTTAGTAATCTTGGAAAATTACGATAACTTTTTACCAAACATTTAGAGGAAGAAATAAGTGTGTACATTTCAAATAAAGAATTATTAATTTTGGTACTTTACGGGTGTTTAAAAAAGTTCATTGAACTTCAATAACTTTACGCATTTCGCTGGAATACAATTTCAATTCACTTCACTCATGCATGCACCGACAACTGATATTACACGGTTTAAACTGAATTAATATATCTACTTAGATTACTCACATTGCAAACTTTACACCGAATGATTATTTTTGATTCCGTCCACCTTACATTACGAAAATCGTTAAATTGGTCTTGGGATGTATGGCGGTTACGTTGTTGTTGCCCGGCTATGTTAGAATTGAAAGGTTAATTGAAATGGCTTTAGCCGTGTTTGAACAGATCGGAATAGCTTCCCCTCATCCCTCTTTCCCACCACCCAGCCCTCTCCACTACCTTTAGCCTCACAACTTATTCCATCTTTTTACTGTCTCCAGACTCAGCAGTTGGGACTCTTGTGCCGTATTCACATTAAAATCGACGTGATTTTAGGTAATATAATAACCATTCGCTAAAAAGTTTGGTAATCAAGTATATTTTGTTATAATCTTTTGGCGATCAAGGGGCGATATCACGGAATTCCAGAGTAGTAATTAAGACACTTGACTCCCAATCGGAAGGTTGCGGTTTCGAACCCGGCGTGCGCAAATAAATTTTATTTGATTGATTTGTGTTATTTCACAATTAATTAATAAAAATAATATATGTTTTATTTGCGGCACGTTCCAGAGTGGAAGATACTCTCAGTATCGCCCTGGTGTAAGACCACCATTCAGAATTGAAACGTTGCTTAATAATGGCTATAGCCGTGTTTAGTGACTAGATCTGAATAGCCAGGTACTTTCCCACCTTCCTCTTTCCCATCTCCTTCCCTTCCCCACTTACTTTCAGCTTCACAACATACTCCAATTGGGGATGCCATAGTCTCACTAGCTCCAGAAGGGAGCAGTTGGGACTCTTGTGAGGTTTCTCTATAAAAAAAAACAGAGTCGTAGGATACTTTCTTAGGGATACGACTCGTAAAAAACTAACTTTATTACGAACAATGTGAATAGTTTTGGATCTTGCTTTTAAAATAATAATATCTAAGCTCAAACGATATTATTCTAGACTTGCAGGGTAGAATTTTCAGTAACGAAGTTACAGTTTTCAATAAAGTCCCTTTCCTTTGCTTTCCTTTGGGAATATGGCCAGAAATGACTCAGTTTTCCTTCGCAATTACCTATAGGAAAATAACTTGAAGGTGGATAAGATATCTGGCAATATTTATCATTTTTCAGAAGAAAATAACAAAAAAATAGTTCGGAATACGAGTAAATCTACCGTTACGTGACTTATTGTACATGTGAGTTGATTTGGTAGAACAAAAAAAAAGTTTGGTGTGAGGTTGCCAAGTTGAAAAAGTAGATAATTATTAGGTATATGAAATTTTCACGATAGAAAAAAAATCACAAAGCATGCTCCAATAATTATAAAAAATACTCTGGTTCTTTAACATGTTACAGGTGTAAAAAAATTCAGTGTTTCTTAAATGCTACGAGACATTTGACTAGAGATTTTGTGCTTCATTTTAAATAGGTAGGTATAATAACGTATAATAAGTAACGCTCCACCTAACATTAGAATTTAAATATCTCCCTTTCAAACCATCTTCAGTAATCTTTTTCTTCTCTTTAAGCAATTACTTAAATCAACAAATGAATAAAATATTGTGTTGGTATAATTTTAGTGACCGTATCAACAAGCAATTCTATAAATGTCAGTGTGGTATATTTCCAGGGATGAAAATGAGGTATGTTATTTACGCTACAGTTCTTAGGGGTGGTAGTGAGGGAGGGTAGATAGCTCCGGTTCCGTACAAAGGGAAATTATCCCTCAGCCCTCAGCGTTGGGCCTCCGGGTCTCAGGGTGGCTGGGTGGCTACAACTGCCAGCTGGAAATCAATTCCGAACCAGATAAGCGACAGTAAACCGATTTGTACGCAACCCTGGAATAGGGCAAGTATCATTTTAGGGTGTAAGGAGAATTAATAAAATATTTCGGTTTTTGTTAATGCAATACTTACCTTATTAATTAGTTGAGGATAGTATTGTTAATTCTGAATTTAAAATGTGAGAACGACGAAAATAACAGAAAAAGGTTAGATCCCGATGGCCGAGTTTTTTAGGCGTTTTAAGTCAAAAGAGATACAGATAGGTTCGAATCTTTTCCTGTGTTTTGTTCTGTTTCATATTTCGTTCAGATTTATCATTATTTATTTATTTATTGTGAAAAACAGTATATCCAATTACATTTCATAAATTACAGTTTAACATACATACATTTATTTACATTGGTAAGTACATCGATAATATCAGTTGAGATGGAGCCTTGTGTTAAAGAATATATTTATTGCGATCTTAAAGTCACTTTTGTTTAAATTGAAAATGTCTATCTCAGAAGAAATTAGGTTTAACTAGTCATTCTCCCCAAAGGCTTGATCATTGATAGGTTGGTCCTGCCTCTTGGAAAAATAAACAGTCTGTGTTGTCTAGCTCTAATGAAGTTATCGGGGACATAAAGCCATATCAGAATTGCAAATTATTGTCTTATTCTGCAAATGTACATCATCTCTATTTGTTTTGACCAATTTTTGCTAAACGATTTAAGATGATCACATTCTATTTTCCGTAGGTAATTGAAATTAGTGTCAGTTTAAAAATGTACAGAATGTACCTGAAAGATTCCTGAGCATAATTGGACTAAAAAAAGTTGTTGTTTATCCGATGATATTTGACATCAAATAAAAATCGCCACTGATCACACTGACACATCGCAATGGTATGATTTTATCCGTGCAATTTTTATCTACTATTTTCCTTTTTATTTTTTTTTCAATTATTTCTGGCTTTCACCGTTCAGGGGTATTCTAGGCCATCATTTAATATTATAGAGAAATGAAAGGAGAATTTCAATATTAATTTTATTTAAAAGGGCAAATTTTAAAATCATAATGAAGATTGGAGTCGAGTTCAGACTTAGAAGAGATGAGATAATGGAGGGGGGGCAATGTTTGATAAGGCTTGATAGAAGAGATGATATTTGTTTAGAGTGACAACCAAAGAATATGTGATCTAAAGTTCCCACTTCTAGACCACAGAATGTACAATCTGGGGAGTCAAGGACGTGAATTTTAAAAAGGTGAAAAGGAACAGAACAATGTCCGTTTCTCATTCGAATAAGTAAGGAATTCTTTTTTTGGAATAATGGGGGAAATGTTTTGACCACGGTTTGAGGCATAGAAGGCTCCTTTTAATTTTGTTAAAAAATATATTTTACAATTCATTCACATAATTATACATTTTGGTCACCGTATCTCCACCCCACCTTTCCGTTATAAACTTACAAATAAGTGGAATAATAAAGCTCGGTGGGGTGACTTCGTTCAAATGCAAACACAGCGACTACTTTGTTCATGTTCAACTTTGTTACGAGACTTTTCTTGTTTGATTCCAGCCCTTATTTGAAACGGATTTGACTTCGAACGTATTTTTTGGATAGAGACGTAATAACTTTTGCTCACACAATAAAGGTACTTACGTAGGTATATATAATTTAACATCACATAAAACATTTTAAAATGTACGTTAATATTACTACGAAATAAGTTTTTTGTATTTTAATGAGTTGATCATTTTGATTCCATCCACATATCTACCAAATTATCTTTTTGTTCGTGCATCAAACACTGTACCACCACACTAGTGATGTGCCTATTTGTAAGTATATCTAATATCTAATTTTTATGTTCTCCATTAGTCAAATTAGTTCTGTTAATCCTAGCACACCGATTAGTATTGTACAAACCCAAATGAAGACGAATCTCTTGACAAATCGCCTGTAATTAATTCCCCAGAACACGTATCACATTCCGCTTCTTCCGCAGCCAAATGTGTTTTGATGATGCATCTAATGCGGGGAATGGTGGGGTGTGAAATTAGCATTAGTTTCGGTGCATTAGCGACCAGTTGCCCTGTACGAAATGTAAAATTGAGCCCATCGCGGCACGGACCACAACTAAACGGTAATGGTATCACGCCACATAGCCAAATTAATAATTTGTTTTTGTTTCAATTTTAGGAATTTATGAATAAATTCGTATCATGTGAAATATTTGATTGTTGTCGGATTATAACAGGAAGTACAGGAACGAACTGGTCAACCAAATTCGTAGAGTTATCTGATGGATTAGTGTACCGAGATCACACGTTGGATTATTACTTTTGTAGCACAAACAATTCTCTCAACCGATCAATTAAAGGACTACATAGGTATTGTGTGAGTTTTAGTATGTATTTTAATAATTATAAATAAAAAAAAATATTTTTTATTTTTATTTTAATGAGTTAAACCTCAATTTGTAATATTTTAATTAATGAACACAATATTAGGGAAACTCATCGAAAATCTGAAACAGAAAAATCGGAATATGATACGGTTACCTAAATATAAAAGGATACATCTGATGGGACTCGAACCCAGGATCTTCGGCTTTCCGAGCCCCTGCGTTACCGCTGCGCCAACGTATCCCTTTCCGATTCGGTCGCATATTTTTATTGGCTGCTATCTTTATGTATGATTACAAGATTCAACTCGAACTAAATACTATCTACATAGATAGTGTCAGGATAAATTTATCCTTTTTTATTTAATATGTGACATCTATTGACTTTTCTCCAAGCCTAAGATTAATATTTATTTTTATTTTTAACTTATTCGGTTTAACCTCAATTTATAATTTTTCAAATAATGAAGACAATATTAGGGAAACTCAATCAAAAATCTGAAACAGAAAAATCAGAAACATATACGGATAGGTCCTTCTGGGACTCCTAACTCATTAAGTTAAAAATAAAAATAAATATTCATCCTAGACTTGCAAAAAAAGTTTATGGATGTCGCATATTAAATAAAAATTGATAAATTTATCCTGACACTATCTATATATTTTTTGTATAATTGACAAATTTTACCAGTGAGTATTTAAGGGTGCAACTGGGGAGGTGCACGTTTGGAGTGCAATTTTTTTATTGGTTCAAGTATTGTCAAGTATTTTTATTATCCCGTCCAAAACATTTACGTTGGCCTAAACCTGTTAAAACGATGTGAAAAATGCCCGCGCCGCATAGGTTTCCTAATAGATATTTCTTAATAAAAAACGAAACTTTGACAAATAAGACATCATGCCACAGTTTGGGTACCTATATATATTTAAAAAAAAAAAAATATATATATATATATATATTCTTATGGTTTGTATCGATAAAAAACATTTCACAGAAATATTTCGCACGTTTTTTACCAAACATTTGTGAAAGGTAACAATGTAAATTCTAGTTCGTATACCCACTAATTTGCGAGTTTTTTTTAATTGGAAATAGCTAACATTTTTTTAAGCTTTGCCATAACAGAAATTAAAAAAAAAACTGAACTTTGATCCTACTGAAAGAGAAAGTAACTTTATTATTTACCTCTGTAGGTTCCAACAAACAAATAATTTTCTCTCATTAATTTGATACATAACTTTTTTTGCATTGCCTACCTCTGCAATGATTGCATTCATTCGTGTTTCGCCGTCGATAGTAATCTCATGTTGACATTATCCGCAATGAAATCTGAAAGTACGCTTCAAACGCCACAATATCCATTTTCCATACAAGCTTTTGCAATTCGATTCTAAATTGCAGATTGTAATGCAACAATTAAAAGAACATTAGATCGCGCATACGAACAAGCCATTTTGCAACATTCTGTGTTCACAGTCATATTATTATGTACAACATACATATTATCAGATTAGTACCTATCTACACATTATATGTTGAAAGGTAAGTTGGTGCTTGCTTATGAGTGTTTATTGTATTATTATGTATTATGAACATCCAGAAGCTATCATTAAAAACATATTGTTTTAGCCGAAATTTGATAACTATTACCTATGTATTAACCCACTCCTATAACGGTAATTGATAATTCCCTGAGCTCTGATGCTGTGAATTCAGTACAAAGGGTACAAAGTTAGAATTTTGTCACTTTAAGTTGGATAAAAATGAAAAACTTTCATTTATTACTTATGTATATCATTTTATTAATGCATATTGTTATTGAGCTGTTGCATATATTTTTGTATTCTTTCTATTTATCTTGTTACTCTCTTTTGTTTATCTAGTTTGTTAACTTTTTCATGTACCTATTACTCACCTGTAAATTTCTCATATTAACCTGCACTATATTATTATTTTTATGCCATCTGCAATTTAAAAACTGGTTTCAGTTTAAGTTATTTTTATTTTTTCTCTTTTCTTATAATATAATATTTTTACTTACCTCTATACCTACCATTTTTATAATGTTCATTGATATGAGTTTATCTTTCTAATTTAAACATTGTATTACATATATATATATATGTCACTGTATTATACACTTAATATGTAAAAGCCCATCAGGGCGTTGAAAATGAATAATAAATAAATAAATATTGGTTCTGAAAAAAAAAAAAAACATCGGCCAAGCATTAAAAACATGACATGTCCAATTGTCCATTACAGACTGTTGCTACTTTAAACCCTGACAAATTTTGATTTGAAGTTCGCGTTTTGGTGTTTTATGTAATTATTTTCAATTTTCAACAAATTTTATTGAAACCATTTTGTTTTGAGTTATATTTGATTTTTTCAGTAGCATTTTCTTGTCTTTCAAGACTTAAGTCCTTTATACCTTTCCCCATAAACACAACAATAGTGTGCGGGATACCCTGCATCAGAAAGACGTTATTATTACTAGAGCCGCAAACACAACACGAATGAACCCATTCACTCATTGTATCGCATTGTTCTGCTAATGGCATTGCCAAGATAAAGACCCAAGAACAAGCGACTAACAGCATTCTGCACCGTACAGAAGTCCGATTGGTTTGATGCATTGATCCTAATCAGGGAATTAGAAATTCTGTCGTTTGCAGTGTGGTACAGTCCATAATGTACAATATTATATCATTATAGTAAGTCATTAGTATTATGGACTGACGTCAGTTGTCTAAAGCGTGATGTGGGGAGATGGAAGTATATACCCTTCACTTTGCGCAAGTCAAGGATTTTTAGAATTAATGTTGTTTTCATGTTTTGAAGCATTAACGTTCCATTTATATTGTATAACCACCTACACAGAGAAAAATGTTATTCTAAAATACGTTAATTTTATTCGTAAAAACTATGAAAAACGGGACTGAAGGTCTAACGAACAAATTAACAGGGTTTCAATGTTTATTGGCGGGAACATGTAAGAATAATTTGTTGATATACGTAATTTCGTACGTAAACCAAAAAAATATTCTTACATTTTCCCGCCAATAAACATTGAAACACTGTTAATTTGTTCGTAAGCACTTCAGTCCCGTTTTTAACCGTTTTTACGAATAAAATTATCGTATTTTCGAATAACATTTTTCTCCGTGTGCTAACTCAAGCAATACAACAAATTATTTATTTATCTATTAACATTTGCATACTTGAATTTTTTATTTCTATATAATATTACAGCGTTCACGTAATTATTAATATTTATACATAGTAATATAATTTTTGAACTTTTTATTATGTTGTGTGTAAGGTAGGTTTTTTACATTTACATTTTCCTTTAATTTACTAATAAGTAAATAATTCGTAGTACACGTATTTCATGCTTTAGCAGACTAAAAAGTGTTTTTTTAGCGCACCAATCGCCAGCTATTTCAGACACCTCAGAAAAGTTGAACTGCCGAGTTTAAAGCCTAAAGTAGGCAGAAATAAAGAAAACACACACCAAGCAATGAAGACAAAAATGAAATAAATATATTTTCACATTCAAAGAATACTACAGTGTATAAGGTAGGTAGGGGTAATTATGGTGAAGTTTTTTTCTGCCACCTCTGGTCATTACAATCTATTTGTTTTCAGTCGCCATCAAGCCATATTAATTACACGACAAGAGCGAAAATGACCTCCTTTTGTTAGCCACCGCAACCCTTCACAATGGTCACCGGCCATTACACGAAACGCCCATCAATCCTCGCGACTCCGGTGGACGGTGGACAGTGGATGGCTCGGGATTGTTGGAGCTATATTAAATTATGCCGATTAACTTGCATGCGTGGACGTGGACAGGGCAGAACTGGCCCCTTTAGAATATTAAAAGGTATCACATATTTCAACTAAAAGGTCCCATGTAAAATAATCCTCCACACGGAAAAAAATATTATTTGAAAAAACGATAATTTTAATAGAAAAAACGAACATTTTAATAGAAAAAACGACCATTTTAATAGTAAAAACGGTTTAAAACGGGACTGAAGTTCTTACGAACAAATTAACAGGGTTTCAATGTTTATTGGCGGGAACATTAAGAATAATTGGTTGGTATACGTAATTTCGTACGTATTTTACCGCCAATAAACATTGAATCACTGTTAATTTGTTCGTAAGAACTTCTGTCCCGTTTTAAACAGTTCATTTTTCTCCGTGCACTCAATCAATATAATAATCACGATGTGTGTTGTTAACGAAAAAATACCTACTTTATTTAATTTTTTATAAATAGAAAAACTTTGAAAAAAGCATGTTTTTAAAGAAATACCAATATTTCCGGATTACGAATAACCTGACAATGTTTGAAAATCTTTTACTAACACCACAGTAAGCGGAAAATGTTGCTTGTATTGTGATAGAGGACTAAGTCAGCCGAGGAATTGAACACGGGACGCCTGGGTGGTACCCAAACGCGATGCCCACTCAGTGACTGACCGGTCGAGATATCTATTATTATTAGTAATGAATGTTTTACTGAATGAATTTACATAGGGAACCACTCGGGGTGACCTATGGCAGGGGTGTTGGTTTTCCAATAAATTCTTCCCGGTGCGGCGGTACCCATACCCGCCTCCGACCTCTCCAGCCGGACTCACTCGACCCATTGCCTTGCAGTGAGAGGTATGGATTTATACGCCCGTTACTCCAAGAGACATTGACCCCCAGATTTCAACCAATCCTCATAATGTTTTCCTTTCCAGAACTTCCTCTCCTTCCTTTCTCTAAAAAGACCCTTCTATACAGCATCCCCAAATAATACACAGGTCCTGATAGAATTTTTGTTTCTCAGGGCCTCCTTTGGGAAGGTAATGTAAAAAAAAATCTAATTCGCCTCTGGTGGCGTATGTCATCACAGCACCTTGGCACTTCTATGGCACTTCCATGGAACTGGCATTTCGTCCTCTCTGCTTCCGAAGACTGTATTGTGCGCCCGTAATAATTAATGGTCGGCTCTTAATGAAGAGGTCGATCCCGCTCCATTCATCTTTTGTCCGCGGAGTTTCATTGGAGATATTAATCGGGCGATTTGTTAGGGATGTTGTCATTGTGATGGAGGTAATTGCTTTTGATGGCGAGGTGTTAAATAATGTCGGTAATCTAAGTTCTATCGTGTCATATCAAGGTTTTATAATGTCAGATTAAATAACATGAAAACGCGAGAAATACGACTCTCATATTTTTTTCTACTTTACAAAAGGTATTTACGATAAAATCACTACCCGATTTCAACACCTTTGTTAGGAAAACATAGGTACATTTTCTTCATTTTCTAGATTCGATCACGATAATTTAAACAGTTCATTTTAATATTGGAAGAAAAATAACTTGTATAATCTTACTATCTTACTTGATACTATCTTACTAACATTATAAACGCGAAAGTTTGTATGGATGTATGTATGTTTGTTACTCTTTCACGCAAAAACCAATGAATGGACTTTAATGAAACTTTACAATAATATAGCTCATACATTAGAATAACATATAGGTTATAATTTATACCCAAAGCTTGCTATTTTCCAGGTTTTACAAATAATAATTATTGTTTAATAGAAAATGTCAAAACTTGAGAATGAAATTTTGAAAAACAATGACAATGTAAAACCAAAATTATATTTTAGAAAATATTTAAATTAGTGAATTTATTTGAAGTACTCACCCTTGAATCCAATCAAGAATTATAGATATTTTAAATAAATAGGTTAAGAATTTTGGTATATACCTACATAGATGGGACCTACGAAAAGAAAATAGGCTAATCGAAGTACTAATCCTGCGCAGACGAAGTAGCGGGCAGAAGCTAGTAGAAAATATTATGTTTAAGCTACAAAATGTCTTAATCGGCAAGCTCTGACTTTTTGAAATTTAAACAGTTGTTTATGCCTAAACTTCTTATACCAATGCAACGTGAACACGATAATCATGATCAGTATTGCTTTGAAACGTCAAATTCACTGTCAAACGATTGTATTTATTTTAAGTTTTGATGTCAACTCCTGCAGATTTGCTAGGAGTGTGCACTCGATTTTATGGTATTTTGATCATTGAGAGGAAACTGGGAAGCGTTTTGTCCATACAAATGTATTCCCCAATTTCCCCTCTGGATTTTGATCCTAGTACGAATTAAAAAAAAATATATATATATATATAGATAACGATTACTAGCGTTTTGCTTTTCTTGATAAGTTACTTGTAATTCTTATAGGAGTTAGGACCCTCCAAAAAACGTATAATTTGCCTGGTTTGAACGCTATCAGCAGATATTCAGCATACAAACTATACAATTTTTTTTTAATAAAGTGTCTAAAAAATCTTAAAAATCGGTCATGTTTTGAAGGAGAAAAATGGGGAAAATTTTGACGGTTTAATTTAGGTATTATGAGCCTGAGGTGCAGTTGTCCCTTTCACTCACTGTTTTTTTTTTTTTTTTAATTATTAGTTTCAATAGCAAAGTTTGTACATTATGTAGGTATAAAGTGTAATATAAGTATAATTTTTTGTGTTTTTCACAGTCCTCCTCACTAGGGTTTCCTGTTCTGAGGCAGCCTGTACTTTTTTCAAACTTTTGTATTTAGTTGCGAATTGTCTTTACATCGTCTCCATAATGATTGTAAGTTGATTATTGCTTTGATCTCTCAGCCATGTTTTGACTTTTGTTTTAAATTTAGTCATTTTCTTTATTTTTTTTGATTTCATTTGGTAGAGCATTGAACAATTTCATAGCATGTAATTTATTTTTTCTTTGTCCAAAAGATGTGTTTAAACTGGGAGTAACCAGGATATTTTCGCTTATTGCCCTTGTTGAGTATTTATGTTGCGCAGTGGAGTATTCAGATTTTTTTTTTCAGTTTAAATAAAATATTTTTTGAATAAAGTTTCTGTACATTGTAGACACGAAAGTTTTTGAATATTTCCTCTGTCGGAGTTCTAAGCAAAGTGTGGAAAGTTTGGAAAAATACTTTTACTCAAATTTCTCGGCGAGCGTGATTTTTCTTAAATAATACACATAGCATAGGTAATAAAATTAATTTTATTAATTTGGCAAGCAAAAAATATCGTCTCTTGCAAACGCGGTTTTTTTTCTGTGAAAAAGCGCTTCAAATCAATATTTTTCTTTTTCAATGTCGCAATATTTAGTATTGCATTTATATAAAAGAAAAGCTTCATGACTTATTTTTATTGTGAAGAACGCTTATTTTGCAGGAAAACTATTATTTTATATTTTCGTATTTCTTCATTATATTTAGATATATTTTTAAACAATATAAGAGAAAAAAAAAACATTTCTCTGAATTAGTAGCTATCATGGAGAAACCACATAGGACAGATAAATAAGATATTTTTAAATATTATATAAACACATATACACAGAGAAAAAAATATTCTAAATTACGATCATTTCATTCGTAAAAACGGTTAAAAACGGGACTGAAGAAATGTAAGAATAATTTGTTGGTATACGTACGAAATTACGTATAAGAACAAATTATTCTTACTTGTCCCGTCAATAGACATAAAAAAAACATTTCTCTTAATTAGTAGCTATCATGGAGAAACCACATAGGAAGATATATATACGATATTTTTAAATATTATATAAACACATGTACATGGAGAAAAATGTTATTCTAAAATATGATAATTTCATTCGTAAAAACGGTTAAAAACGGGACTGAAGAAATGTAAGAATAATTTGTTGGTATACGTACGAAATTACGTATAAGAACAAATTATTCTTACTTGTCCCGTCAATAGACATTGAAACCTTGTTAATTTGTTCGTAAGAACTTCAGTCCCGTTTTTAACAGTTTTTACGAATAAAATGATCATATTTTAGAATAACATTTTTCTCCGTGTATCTGGTAAGTGAATATAATTTACGAAAACATAATTTTGTAAAATACAAGTAAGTTATTAGTTATTACGAATACAGACAACTAAAGTTTAAAAAATGTTGTGATTCCATAATAATATAATAAGAGATTAGTTCCTACCTATGTTAATATGTGTCCCATATCTATCAAATTATGAAAGAATGACACGGGGACGGGTCTGATGAGATTAGTAACACGAAACATGAGTTTACCCGATACTGGGCAGGTATTAGGGAGGGCCTATTGTCCATAGTGGCCACAACTGATGGGGACACATAAACTTTACTGATGGGATATAATATTCCATAATGTCGCGTGTTGTATTCGTAATAATGTTATTAGTGTTAATGACTAGTGTTTTAATGAAGAAATAAAAAGCGAACCAAGAATTGAGCACATCTCAAAAATGTATTCAAAATGTGTGGGAAATTTTTTGGTCATTCATATATATCGGCGCTATAAAAACTCGAGGCACGTTGCCGAGTCCTAGATACTCTTAGTATCAAATGGTAAAAGATAATCGTTCAGATTTAAAACGATCTATTCTTATACTGACTGACATCTGACATCATCTGTGAACCTAAATACCTAATAGTTATTAAACACGGTGTCCAGAAACTCGTAGTAGATATAGGTGGAAAATTTCACATTTTAAGTCAACTCATTTTAAGTAAATTTCGTGAATCCAGTTTTTTTTCGATTAGGTACATGGTACCAAAGATGGTTAATATCAGCTCAAATTCGTCGAAGCATAGGCTCCAAGGGCTATTTTAACCCTTCTTTTTTTTAAATCGAAATTTTAATATCGAAAAACCTATGTGAAAGTAAATACGATTTGAGATTATCTCGGCCAAAAGTATTTGCTTCGTGGTTTGTTTTTGAGGTATTACATCGTGTCACGCTACCTCCATCTTTAGTATCGCTATATATTAGCGCTACCTCCAGTGACCATCACCTGTCATGATAATGGACAGTGTAAACGTTGCCTAAAGAAGGAGCGCAACACTGCATAATGCCCCCAAAACAAATCACGAATACTATGTGACGTAGATTCACCAGTTTCCACAAGTACTACAAGTTTACTAACACCTTGTATACACTTCCACTTATAGGTACCCAAATAATAATCGGTAGATACTTAATAAATCAACAACAAACGTATTAAAAACTCTAGCTAACATAATCACACCGGCGACATTTACAAACCATCTTTAAGTAAAGAACTCCTAAAACCATCTATAGATTCTAGATTATTAGCTAGATAGGTAGGTACTTGCGCAAGTGGAAGCAAGGCGGGGTCATTAGGGCCGCATTACACAGCCCAGCTGATGATGTTCTGGGTGCATCCATCACCAGTGACAGTAAGCGATTCCACCGTACCTACCTGTGTGTGTGTGTGACTTAATGTGACAGTCGGACTATTTGTCATTTTTTTCGGGGGAATTCATACGAATTCCAGGAAAATGTGACGTTATATATCAGAGTTTGTAGATTTCCATGAATAGATACTGAATCTAAAGGGTGAGAAAAACAGCGAATAGAAACCTCCGATGATAATGGTACAAAATAATGGGCTAAGCATCCAATCTTCAAGCTATGGAGTCGAGTAAAATTGAAAATTTAGATTCTTTTACTGGAAAATATTATAATTATTTTTAAATACCTTCTCTGTAAAAAGCTAGAAAAAACTTCTTATTGTGTTATTATGTGCAGAAAAACATTATTTATTTTCATAACTTAAATGGGTAGATTAAATAGGTTTTGAGGGGCAAGGCGCTCGACTAGCGATCCGAAGGTCGTGGGTTCAAATCAAATTAAATTTTATTGTATTAATTTGCAGTTCTCATTTCACAATTTATTTTATTTATTGTCAAAAACAGAACACCAGTACATCAATAATATCAGATGAGATGGAGCCTTATGTTAAAGAATATATTATTTGCGATCTTAAAGTCACTTTTGTTTAAATTTTAAATTGAAAATGCAAAAAATGAATCTCAGAAGATATTAGGTTTATCAGAGTAGTCATTCTCCCCAAAGGCATGATCATTGTTAGGTTGGTCCTGCCTCTTGGAAAAATAAACAGTCTGTGCTGTCTAGCTCTGATGAAGTTATCGGGGACATAATGTTTATTTAAAATAATGTTTATTACATTTACGGTACGTTACAGAGTGGAAGATTCTCTCAGTATCGCCCTGGTGTATGACCACTATTCAGAATTGAAACGTTACTTGAAATAGCTTTAGCCATATTTAGTGATCATATCTGAAAAGCCAGGTACTTCCTCACCTTCCTCTTCCCATCTTCTTACCCTTCCCTATATATTCGGATGTCGTATATACTGCCTTCATACGGTTGGAAGCAGTTAAGACTCTTGTACGATTTTATATAGTTAGAATGTGTTTTACAATACTACGGCTGTTAAAGAGGTGAAGGCATTTCAGATTCGTGGAATATTTCAAAAATCGAATCGGGTACTTCGAGCTCGCTTCGAAAAAGCCTTCAATTTTTCATATTTATTTTAGCAATGGAATGATTTTCTTCCGGGTTTATTGCATAATATATTTCTTTCAGCATTCTGTCAAGCATCGAATTCTTCTTATTTTTACATTAAACCTATATACATAGGAGACCATGAGGAAAATAATTTCCTTCAGGGCCCATGTTGTCTTTTTAATGATATGAAGGAGAGGAAGTTCTGGGACGGAAAAGGGTAAGAGGGATGGGTAGGAATTTAGGGGTCTGTGTGTCTAGGAGTGACTGACGTATGAATCCATCCCTGCCGTTGCGGTGCAAGACGACGGGTCGAGAGAGACCATCTGGAGAGTTTGCTGGAGAAATTGCTGAATCGATGCCGATCGCGACACCTCAAACCTGAAATCGATTTTGAAGAAAGAGACCCATCCGCCGCCAACACTTGGATAAACCTCACCCCATGATCCCGGGCACCCCTGCTAAGTCAACAAATGTAGCGAACCACTTGCGGTGACCTATTGCAGAGGTGTTGGTCATCATATAAATGATTCCAGGGGCTGCGGTACCCATAATGCATATACCTTTTTTTTAATTTTTAATATCCAAATGTCTATTCTATAATAAATTTAGTGTATCTACTTCAAAAAAGTATTGAACATTATTTTCTGCAAAGTTAAACCTTGCGATCAAAATTGACAAAAACAGAAAGAGTTATATATTTTGCAATTATTTGGATTTTTAACAAAAATACGAGGGTCGGTCGAGGTAAAAATTTTTTTTTTTTATGTCTCGGAATATATATATATGAATATACATATCAATTAATCAAAACTAAAAATTATAAATTTACTAGACTACTGTCGCAAAGTCAAACATTTTCTATTTCCAGATAAAATAAATAGTCTAGCGATATTTCTCAAAGTAGAGACCATTAATTATTCGATGCATAATCAAGAAGAAAGGTAATGAATGTGGAAGCAGCGAATTAATAATATTTGCACTTGAACACGTCATTACCACGCACGTTATTAAGTGCCCCGTGCACCATACAGTATACAGTATACACCATACAATACATAGTTCCTTGAATTACACACCTACCTCCATAGCGGCCACAAAAGGCAGGAAGCTTGTCGTGGACGGGCATTCATATTTCTCATAGGCGCGGGGTTAAAAGGGTCAAGATTGAGGAATAAAATAATAATAATATATATATATATATATATTTAAAAAATATATATTTTTATAAGAATATCATCGTTTATTCCGGGAGCTTTCATCACATGAAGATCGCTTCTTTCAATGTCACGAGAGTGAATATATATATATTTTTAATTATTTTTATTGTCTCGCTAATGAAATACATCCTATAATTTTACAATAATATACATATATACATGGTTATAATTATGATTCTAATAATAGGTAAGCACCACCATCCATCTCAATTTTATTTGTGTAATGATATGTTACAATAATAATAAATTCAATTACAAAACAAAAACAATCAAAGATTACTAAAAACAAGGAGGATCAAAATCAAATATTAGGAAAACACACTTACATACCGTTGCAAGAAAGCAATACTGATGTAAGAGCCAAAAACCAAATTGTTCACAGAGCCAAAAAAAATCAGATTTTAGATAAAAATTTGTAACTTTTTATTTAAATTCCGTAACCAATGGTTACGGAAATGCTTAGCTAAAAAAATATGATCTATCAAATGGCAAAATTTAATTCTTTCATAAGTGAAGAAGGACAATGTTTTTGGCGCTTACATCAGTTGACATTTTTTTGTGTACGCCAAAAATGTTGTAAACAATAGAGTCACGGGACGCAGATAGATCGACGCAGAAAAAAAAACTCTGCAAAATGGAGTATAAAAGTATTTTCATAAGAGGTGGCGGTTACAGCAGTATTGCTTTCCTGCGACGATATATATAATTTTTTTTATATGAATACCCCACAAGAATCCCAACTGCTCCCGTCTGGAGCCAGTGAGACTATGGCTGGGGATGCCATAGTCGTACTGGCTCCAGACGGGGTATGTTGTGAGACTGAAGGTAAGTGGGTAGGAGAAGGAGTTGGGAAAGAGGAAGGCGGGGGGGGGGAGGGTACCTGGCTATTCAGATCTAGTCACTAAACAAAGCTAAAGCCATTTCAAGCAACCTTTCATTTCTGAATGGTGATCTTACACCAGGGCGATACTGAAATTCTCTGGAACGTGGCGCAAATATTTCTTATATTATTTTAAATGATTAATTTGTGAAAACACAAATCAATCACATAAAATTTGGTTAGAAGTATGATAGAAAACAAACAGCTCTAAGCGGTGTTGGGCTGTAGATACACTAGCAATAATTTATAGCAAAGTGATGTACTGGCAATAATTCCAGCGGGCTTGTAATATTGTCTCTTTCAAGAGGGTATTACCAAAGAATATCGGAAATTAGTCATTTTTAAATCAAATTCTAGACGTATTGACCATTTTTAACAAAAAAACATAAATTGATTTTGAAAGATTGTTATTTTATCTGGTACACGCAGTTTTAAAATTTTGAAAACTAAGTGTATTTTTAATATACTAAGGTTATACCGTTGGTCGTTGGCAGATTTGTTCAATTTTCAAACGATAGAAACTATTAAACAACACAAATTTCAAATCATATAATAATACAACAAAATTAATCAATATAGGTAGTCAACACAGTTTTTAAAATTAAAATTTTAGTTAAATTAAAATCATTAAAAAATAAATCCGAGAACGTGTTTTGTAACAAAAATACCTCAATTTTTTCTATTTATTTAAAATCTTACAAACTAAAATATTTCAATTTTTTTTTACACACTTATTTTGTTTAGACATTATTGAAAAATCATAAATACTTATGAAAATACTTACAAGAAATATTATTATTATTTAATAATTTATCATCGTGCGTTTTGAACATTTTTATTGCTTACTTGAATGTAGGCATATATAAAAGCAAGTTTTTAATGAAATAAATCGATATAAATTTTTTAATTTAAAAAATTTGATACGGGGAATATTTGATCATTCTTATTGGAACTTCCCTGAACAGTTGCAAGCATTTTTAAACTTTTATTCTCAGCTGCTGGTCAATCGCTCTTAAAAAATCAACCCCCACACACAGTAATATTATTTTTCTGTAGACTATACATTGTTAACGTGCAAAAATTTGAAAAAAAGGATTTACGTAAAAAAATCCTTCATATTAAACGATAATAATGTTCTAAACCTTTTTATCCCGTTTCTCGCATTAAAATGTGGTTAGGCAGTCAGGTACCTACCCTTAATTAATCGCTTTATTATTTTATTCACCAAACGATCGCTGGCTATTGTTCGGAAGCGCATTAGCCCGCCTTTTTGTGTGCGTTCCTTTTTATTCCATTTTCAAGCTACCTTCCTCTTCGGTACTACCTGGCAACATTTATATTAAAAGGGCTGTTCTATAAGATTACAAACATGACATGTGAGCATTTGAAGAACTGTTTTCTCGATAAGGATTTTTGTTATTTTTAAACTTTTTATTTGGAAAATAAGAATTTCTAAAAGTGCAAATTTCAAAATGATTTTGTTTTTTTTTTTAATGGAAACCACACAACACCATCTGCTCGGAGTAAGTTGGACTATGGCATCTTCAATGGGGTATTTTCACAAACTATGAATACCAATACCCGTTAAAAATATGTGAAAGATTTGCAGTTTATTTTTCTGATTCTGATCATTGTAATAAAAGTGTGTTATTTTAACATTTTCATTCATAATTTTGGTTTCATCTGGCTACAAGTCACTATGAAGTAATAAACGTCAATGTTTGGTAAGACGGCTGTCACCAACGTTTCCCGACGTGACGTCAACGTCGCCGAATTCACGAATTAAAACGAATGTGTCGTTTTGGCGGAAAATCGAAAATGGCACTATTTAAATCGTTATAGAAAATTTATTGATCAACATCAAAATAAATTAAAACTACCCGCATTGAATAGTAAAATACCCTATTAGGTGTTGTTGTGAGATTAGAGGAAGTGGAAGGTTAAGATGAAAGAGAAGGAGTAGCATTGGGAAGTACCTACCTACCTATGTACCTGATATATACACTAAACACGGCAAAAGTAATTTTAGACGACATTTCTCTTTTGAACGGTGGTCTTTGAAACAGCGACACTTATCTAAACAGCGAGATTATATACCCATCTCAAACTTGCTGCAAAAATACTATGAATTATTTTATTTATATGACGTGAAAAAACACTTTAAGGCGATCCGCCCACTGAGGCAACTGAAAACTCTCAACTGCCAACTGTCTTTGTATGACAATGGGATGGCCCGCACACTACACAATCACTCAAAAACCCGTTGTCAATGGTAACGTAAGCAGTAACTCGCGACTTGCACTGCTGATTGCCATGGCCGGCCGTTGCTAGTTGCCAGCTGTCAGCTGATTGTTCTTCGTCTACGGTTAAACAAGCTTTTTGACCAATCGAGACATAGAAACCAACCAGTTTTAGTTTGGTTTCAGTTGCCTCGTCGGCGGAGCGCCTAAAAGTACGCAGGTTTTCGTACCCGACCTATTTTCTGAGTCAAGGATTTTAATCTCTCGAGTTCATTGATATGTACATAGATCTGTACTTTGTATTCATGTTAGGTTAGGTAAGGATGCTAGCCTAGCGATCGAAATAACTGTTTTTATAACCAATATTTCTTTATCCAACTGCATTGGTAAGTGTGTTGATCTCTTGATATATTTAATTAATGGGAGTCATGATGCCCCGCGTAAAGCAATTAGAAGCTGCATAGAAAAGTGATTGAATGCTTATTGACCACATATCAATAGTTTTAAAAGGAAAACGCTTACAATAATTACATAAACGTGTCGGAGTAGTAATTATTGTTCACCTTATGGGTTAGATAATTGATGGCCTGCTTACAATCCGAAGGTAAGGATATTACAGATATCACGGTGTAAGCATCAGCTAAATAAGTCGGTGTAAGTTATTTCTAATCATCATTACATTGATTGCGGTTAATTAAGATACATTATATATTATGTTATAGAATTTATCACTTATGTTATTGTCAGAAGCAATCAAAAGATTTCAAAATTGACCTTGTGGGGTACTTATACAATCTATGAATACAGAAGATTTAAAGTTTAATTTTCTGATTCTGACCATCATACTGAAAATACTGTGTGATTTGTATTCAAAATTATTTATATTTATTTATGATTTGAAAAAAAACCGCACATTCCAAAACGGTTTCGACTAGTAACAAAGTCATTATGACACAGAAAAGCCACTGGCTGGTAAGACGGCCGTCATCGACGTTGCCCGCACCTATAAAAAAATAAAATATCTTCACTATCTTACGCACCTTTTTATCTTTTGAGAATTAAAAAACCAGTGTAAAAAACCTATTATATTATCATAAGTAGATATAACGCTTACCTAGAAGTGAGACTGTGGCATCCCCAATTGGGGTATGTTGTGGATGCCAGAGTGTAGTAGTAAGGTAGTGGGGAGGTGAAGGATACGTGAAAGAGGAAGGTAGGAATGTACCTGGCTATTCAGATCTGGTCACCAAACAAGGCTAAAGCCATTTCAAGCAACGTTTCAATTATGGTATTGTTGGTCTCACACTAGGGAGATACATACTGAGAGTATCTTCCACTCTTTAAGGAGCTGCAAATATATCTACTATATATTATTTAAAATTATTAAGTGCAAAATAACACAAATTATTCATATAAAATTTATTGCGCACGCCGAGGTAGGAACTCGCAATCTCGGATAGTTAGTCAAGAGGCTAACCCCTCGACCATGGAGGTGTCAACTGAAAGAATCCTGAAAAATGTTCATTAACTGAATTATAAAAAATTGTTTATGGATGTAGCGTAAAATTTGCATTGGATGGAAGAAAGTAGGCTAAATTCCATCATAGAAATGAAATCAAAAGGGTGTATGTGTGGTGAAACCACGCATAACCAATTTACGAATGACGAGATACGAGAATATAACTAGCTCGGTGATAAAAAAGGACTCTTAGAAATTTTATTTACATATCTATGTTCCTAATGATATAGGTAAGTCCAATGTTTCAAATCCATCGATATCACTGCACCAAAGCTCGATATAACAAATTAATATTACGACATCCAAGTTTTAAAAAAAATCCTACATCCTAAAAATCAACCCCTTCATTATTTTAATTATTAAAAAAAATGTATAACATATCCGAACAGCAACATCTCAACTGGTCGACAGGTTGATACGTAAAACAATTGGTAGAATAAATAAATAAATAAAAGGCCAGTTGTTTAACAAGCGGCTCTCCAATGACTGGCAAGTTTGGCCAATCGGCCTAGCGCCGATGGGCGCTGGTTAGGATTGTAGACTGTATAATATTATATACTGTAACATGAACCAAACATTCAGCATTCAACCGACTCGAATGTTCTAAGAAGGTATATAACGATTCAATAATGTAGGGTGTTTAAAAAAATCTTCACCACGTAATCAAATCAATTTAATCTCATATCAAGGATCTGGGAATCGTATTTTATGAAAAATTAACGTATTTTCCACACATTAATGAAGTTAATAACAAAGTTATGAAATGTTTGGGATTTATTTTAAGAACAGCCAAAGATTTTACGTCACTTTATTAATTTAAAATTCTCTTCACTGCCTCAGTTAGAAGTAATGTAGAATACAATTCCACTATTTGGTCCCCACACTATAAAACACATCAAATAAAAATTGAGAGAGTTCAACTTTAAAGTTTTAAGGTTCATTAATTTCAAACTCCATACCCATTGAACAAACCAATTATAATGAATTAATTAAAGGACTTAATTTAACTGACTTATCTTGTAGAAGAACCAAGAGCGATCTGGTTTTTTTTTTTCATTGTTTTTATTTCTTGCTAGAGCAATCCAGATGAGTTACAAAACTCATTTTAGGACAGGAGAAACTTACAATTCATAGGTAGGAGGTAGTAGTTACAATTTTACAAAGGTATATTGATATCATAATATAAGTTTTACATTCAGTACAGTTCTTTTATTCAAATTAGTTAATGCACAATTGACGCACCTGACTTAACAAAACTAATAACATTCCGAGTATCAAATCGTAATACGAGGCTTCCAGAGCTGTTCTTTGTTTATCCTATGAAAACTAACTTTTTCATTAACTCCCCAATCCAAAAAATAGGCTTGGAAATAAATTTAGTCAGTTGATATTTTCGTTTATTCATTACCAAAATTTATTTCTATAATTTCTAAAATTCTTTTTCTCGTTTACTAATGTAAAGGAAGAGAAACAGTGATATAACATAATTTGTATATTATTGTTTCTTTTTCTATTATTTTTGTATGATGATTGTTGTAAAAGCCCTAAGGGCGTAAATAAATAAATACATTAAAATATTATTTCTAATCTACACACCGGTCTGAAGATCCCCGCCATCAGATGAAACCGATCCGTACATTAATAAAGTTTAAAAATTATAAAGGTGTTTTAATCCATAAAACACGAATCAAAGGCAGGTAATCTGGATCGCTCGAATCAACTGTGTTGTCTTGCAAACCGCAAATCTTTATTTATTCCTAAGAACGAAAGATTTTTTTACAGAAGTTTAATAATAATAGTATTTAAAATGACTTAATGTTATATTGTGCTCGTCCTGAACATTCTCAAGTGGTTAACAATCAAGAAAAACGTGTTAGGCCTTCCAGATTAACTGACAATCCCTTGATCAGTATGATGCTATTTTTCTGCATACTAGTAGAAGTAGCAAATAAACCTTATAAAATGGAAATTTCAAAATTTTTTGATATTTATAAGTTCAAATTAAAGTTTGACTATTCATATTTTTATAAGAAAAACTCGCTTTTTAACTTTTGAAGGTTATTCCCTTCAATGTAATATATCATTGAAGAAGAAGATAACAATAATAATCTAATTTTTAAAAATATGAAAATAAACAAGACACAGAAAAATAATAAAAGATAACGGTCGCAACTGGGACTCGAAACCAGAACCTTACGTGTTACCGGGACATACACCTGTTGACTTTTTATAAAAGTCTAAATGAATATTAAAAAGAGAGTTTTTCTTATAAAAATATGAATATTAATTTAGACTTTTATAAAAAGTCAATAGGTGTTCCATAAAAATAAAATCGGATATATTTATCCGAGACATTATCTAGGTAACAAATGCATTATTTGAATACTTGTTTCCAATAATAAAGGTAGCTGGCAATAATATGGAAAAAAACATTAGTCGAAGATAATATTGTTAATTCTGAAATTTGAAATATGAAGTTGACAATTACGACAGTCTCATAATAGATCGCAGTAGCCCAATTGGTAGAGGTGTATGTCCCGGTAAGACGTAAGGTTCTGGGTTCGAGTCCCAGTTGCGACCGTTATCTTTTATTATTTTTCTGTGTCTTGTTTATTTTCATATTTAAAAAAAATTAGATTATTATTGTTATCTTCTTCTTCAATAAAGTTTGACTGATTGATTCAATCTGTTGTCCCTGGTATTTTTTTCTGTGCACTAAGTTGCTAATCTGTTTTTCAGTATTCTGTTTTCAGTCGATATATTTCTTGTTACAATTTTTTTGTTCGCTGGCGTCGTCGTAAAGATATTATTCAAAGTTATAATTTTTTAATCATTTCATTGAAGTTGTCAGTTATTGAACGTTATCGATTCGATTTCAAGTGATTTATTTTTATTGGTAACCGCTGTTAAAGTAATAATATTAATGTGGAATGGAGATATTCCACGCTCACTGAACTATAACTGTTTTTTTTTTTTTTTTTTTTTTTAATTGATAAACTAATGTTTAAGACAAGATTTTGTATGCATAGCACAAAGGGTAACAATTATTATAAGCAATAATTGTTAGCCTGAAACACTCATCCATTTTGAACACCTCCCAAGAAAAGATACATGCCGCCGACGGGACTCGAACCCGTGCCCTTCTGAGTGCCGGTCAGGTCAGGCTAATAATTATTGCTTATAAAAATTGGTATCTGGTTTTAACCTAAGTATGTTTAACTGGAAGGTATATGAATTTATCAGTACTTTGATTATAGAATATTTGATTTTTTAGATCATTTAAATTAATCCTAGTTACCTTCATCACATCACACCAGCGAAAAAATAAAGTGAATGCCAAAGTACCCTTCATTTTATAAGCTTAGTTTTTTTTATCAATATAATATAATATAAAATAATACATTGCATGTGTATACATATACACATACATAAGGTAATCAAAGTTTGAATAATTGATAACGTTTACCTATAACTATTCATAATTTGATATGATTGATGTCTTATATGCAAATTATTTATGATTTAGTACTATATTGTTTTCGTGTTCTCATGAGGTGCGCAATATTGTTTTGATTTATTACATGTATTCTTAATGAAAATTTCATTGATGAACGTAATAAATAAATATATATTTTTTATATTTGATACAATATTTTTACATTTTATAATATAATCCAATTGGCCTCACTATGTGGTTTTTCCGTGCTGAGGCCTCCTTTTTTATTTAAAAAAAATATACATAATATCAAGATAAATTAAAAATAAAGATTCAAAATTATATAAAGTTAAAATCGGTATATTTATGTTATGTGTTTTGAGTGATGTGTGTTTTAAACTGGTTTTGTGTGTTACCTGTATGTTTAATATTTTATGTTATGAAATTTTGATAATATTGTTTTTTTTTATCTTTAATCCATTTTGTCACATTAAAATCATATTATTCTTTAATCATGTTATGCATATTAAAAAAGTTACACACAATTCTTAAACCTCGATTAACTGTATTTAGGTTAGTTATGGATTAATAAAATTGTCCTACTACTTATTGCAAAAGAGTATTCCTGTTAGGTAATTAATTCTTGATCACCCTGTCGATCGAATGTTTGTTTTTTGTTTTTGTTTCAACATGATTAAGTCGCCGAGGGTGAGATGATAGCGTAAGATTTTGACGTGGCCGGGAATTTATATTGAATAAAAATATGATTGCTTTAGCAGGGTTGCCACAAACACAATAAATATATTAATTAAATATAAGATACCAGTTATTTTAATTTTATTGAGTAAAACCTTAAATTGTATGATTTAATCAATGAAGACAGACAATATTTGCGACTCTCAATCGACAAATTGAAACAGAAAAATCAGAAAAAAAGATCGCATCTAGGAATTTCCTTCATAATCTATAATTCCAAATCTGGATGTAGAATATTTTGAAGCGAAACCATAAAGAACGTGGGAAATGTTGCAATTTTCTTTCAACAATGACAACTTATCTGTATAACAATGCCATTAATAGAAGTGCCTCCGCTGACAAGTTAACTGAAAATAAACCAGTTTGCAACTAAACTCGCTATCCTGTGTATGTCAATATGATGGCTCGCACACTACACAATTTCTCAAAAACCCGTTGTCAATGGCAACGCAAGCAGTGACTCGCGACTCGCCCTGCAAGTTGCCGTGGCCGTTCGTTGCCAGTTTCCTCGGTTGTCATGGTTGTGCCAGTTGTCAGATTTATAGTTTTTTCAATGACAGCTGATTGTTCTTCGTCTATGATTAAACAAGCTAAGATAATTACAGAAATCGTAAACTTGAGTAGGCTGTCATAGAAAATTGATGGAAGTTTGGTTGGAAGAAAATGCAACCAGCCGGTTTTAGTTTGGTTTCAGTTGCCTAATATTTTAGCTCCATTGTTAGGTACCTACTTCTATTATGTACATTTTGAAAATAAAATAAAAATATTACCCAAAATAAATATTAATCAATAATTTCATAAAACTAACTGTTGTTTCTTGATTTATTTCAGGTATGAATCTTTCGAACTTCTTTACGAAATTGGTGAAACTACGACAAAGACGGGAGGAAATAGTGTGAGTATGCACTCATAAAATAAAATAGATCGAAGGATCTGCCGGATCTGCCCTGATGATGGACACTCTGTCCGAAACGTCGGCTACAGAAGGAGGTAGCACAACACGGCATAACACCCCAAAAACAAACAATAATTTTCCAGGTTTTGAGTCATAATTTTTAACATTGAATAAAATCATGTTAAATTGATGGAAATCATAAAGGGAACGTACCCATACTACGTGACCCGTTCGGGGGGGGGGGGAATCTTCAAAATACCACGCTTGGTCACATTGAGGGGCAGGGGCTAAGGTTTTTATCACGTAGTCAATATTCTCTAGGGAAATCACGCGTTTTTTTCGAGCTACATTCAAATATGGCGCGCAGTGTTTGGCGCTTTTTAAACTCGCAGGTGGCAACACTGACGTACATATGCTGAGACGTCAGCTGATTGAAAACTGATAGTTTGTAGTGCAGTGTTTAACTTTTTTTAAATGATTCATAACCATATTTATGAATTACCACGTGAAAACTGTAGGGGGAGGGGGAAGGGGTCTTTGAATATACTCCACGTAGTCACCGAGGGGAGGGGGGTTAAAATTGCAAAAAGTGGGTCACGTAGTATGGGTACATTCCCTAAGCTTGAGACGACAACTTTTTTCTAATTTGACCAAAGAATGACCATAGAATTCTGATGTTATGTAAAGAAATATTTTTATTTAGATTAAGCAAATGACTTTGGATATACCACTTACATAATCACAATTATCGACACTTTACGAAATTGAAGGTTTCTTCGTCAGGATAATAAGAACAACATTATATGTTCTTAACATTATGTTCTGAGGAAGAAAAACTTCGGTTTCTAAACATGTCGGTAAATGTGATTATATCAGTAGTGCACACAAAGTTATTTTTTTAATTTAATTAAAAACGACGCCACAAAGGGATTTTGCATAGATTGAAGAAAAATATGTTTATGTTTGCCCCCGAAACACTTTATCTCTAAAATGTTTCACCAGGCTGCAATCAATGTTGCAAGAAAATTTTCTGATCAACTGAATCTTCATTTAGTTTGTGAAAAACGGAATTTTTTCAGTGCAATGCAATTATTAATATTGACGTCCTGATTTAGAATGGAATCTTGTCCAACTGTGTTCACATGTGTGTCACAGCACGGCGACATTGCTGAGAATTATTTTTCCTATACTGCACTGGTTGGCTGTAAAAAGAAACCAGGAGCTTGATTACTCCTGATATGAAGAGGATATGTGTGAAAAATACGAATCCAAATAAGGGGTTGAGGACATATTAGGCACGTCGGTAATATCTCCTTGATGCCGGCTTTTTGTGGCTTATACCACGGGGAGAAGAATTATTACACAGATAGTTTATTTATGGATTATTTATGGAAGGCATATTACTTCCCATAATATCTACATCAACCTATTTCAAACGTAGGTAAAATGTTTGCAAGGTATTTTGAAGGAGTAAAAGGTGTGAAACAGTGACGATGAAACCTATATACCTTTTGGCAGAATAAATAGATACCAATGTTTATGATAATGCAGATCATTGAAGAAAAGTGAAGAAAATAGAAAAAAAACCTCACCCAACCTCACCTAACCGAACCTAAACTAACCTAATCGATTATTTTATTGCGTTTTTTTTTTGTCGGTGTTCTATTTTATCCGGTTACCGTTTGCAGGTAAAACGACCCGTTGTCATATTTTCTGTGTTTTTTTTAACATTATTTCCACAAAAAAAATCCTCAGCGCATATGTCATCTTTGGGGGTGCTGTTTGTAGGTCTTTTTATGGAAATGAAGGAGATGAAGCTCTGGGAAGGAAAATGTACCAGGGGTGGTTAGGAATCTGGGGTTCAATGTTTTCAGGAGCGACGAACGTATGAAACCATTCCTCCCACTTCGATGCAAGGCGATGGGTCAAGAGAGTCCGGCTGGAGAGGCAAAAGGTCTCCCTTAACCATTATTATCCAGATTCCACCCACCGCATAGTATTTTACATTTATGCCAACTATTTACATATATGTACGAGTATTCACTAAAAAAACATTTTATATAATTTTTTATGTTATTTTCATAGTACAGTTAACAACCGTCCTGTAAATTGCCATCTCAACACAGGCGTTTCACACCTAGTGAGATGGGCAATACGTCATTACTTTATTTAACTGTAATATTGAGATAATTAAAAATAAATAAATATAATAAAAAAATAAACCCGGGCACCCTGCTAAGTACAAGTACATTCCATTAAAATATCAGTAAAACAAACACAGCGGACTTTCCCATCGTCTATGCTAAAACGATTTTAATCTGTCCGCCAATAATCTAACAACAAAACGATCTATCCACTTTAATCACTGGCAACCCTAACGCCAAACGTTATAATGTTTACCTATAGATTGATTTCCATTCTAGACATAATCAGATACCAACTAATAGATTTATTATCTGACTGGGTACTTTAAATTGAAGGAGATGGAAGGAACTCCATTATTTTATTGACATTATATCAATGAAAAAATGTAATATTTGTCTCGAGCAAGATCGATCCGAGTATTGAGACGTTAGAGCTGTGCACACCCATTGTGTTCGGAATGACAGTGTACATTTTGTATCGATACTTTTTTACGTGGGTACCTACTCGATACCTAAATATCAATTCTGACGTGTGAACGGGCCAGGGGTACCTACGCTATTCAGAAGAGAATTTTATTTTATCTATTGATATCAACGCTATTATTTTTTCAATATAATGTGAATTAGGCCACATTTTTTTTTGTTTTTTTGTTGTTATATTATAGGTATACCCACCCAAGAGAATTGTTGTAATATAATATATTTATTTCAGTTAACTTCATTTTATATTTTTCAATGTTGGGAAAAAAGTTTAAAAAAAAACAAACATATTGTGACATTCGCACATTTATCATAATCTTAACATTTGACAGTTATTTGTATATGTAATTTGTATCGCAGTTAAGATCGTTAAATTTACAAATTTCAAATTATAATTTTTTTCTTATTTTTTTTTTCTTATTTAATAATTTTTTATAATTTACAGTTGATTTAATTTTTTTCAACAACCATACTAAGCTAATGGCCATGTTGTGGTAGCCATACATAAAATAATCTATAAACAGATAATAAAACATAAGAAAGAAGAAAAAATAAAAAATTACAAATTAAAAGAAAGTTGAAAAAAAAATATTAAAGAAGATAGAAATTATAATAAAAAAAAGAAAAAATTGAAAGTGCGTAAAAAGACATAAGATTTAATAGAATACGTGTAGAATTATATAGATTATTTAGACAGTGGTTTATACGGAGGTTAATTATGGTAGGGGTTTTCCACAAGAGTACATACATATTTATGGTCACATTTAAATTTCGTGATATGAAAGAAATTGGGAAAAAGCTGTGACTTAGTGTAAGTAGTGCTTTTTTATTTTTATTACTATATATTAACAGTCACCAAAATTAAAAGCTAGTCGCTTTGTCGCAAGATATGACCATGAATCCCTTATGCCCTTTGAAAATTCGTTGATTTGGAGACCTAGAACTTTTAACCTTGTCGTTAAATGTAATTCTACACCTTACACAATTCTGTCACCTTACTATAACAGTTCCTTCCTATGTGTAGTGTATTGGCAAGTAGGTTCAGTGGGTTAGCAATAGATGGCAGGAGTCATAAAGCTTCCATTTGTTTCCGTCAGATGGCGGGGGATAGAGTTGTTCCTAGGAATGCTTATAGTCGATTATGTAGAGCTCTACGCTTTACCTACCAGTCAGTTGAAGCTAGTCGCATAAGCTCAGGTATATTATTATCGTATTGTGTAAATAAACAGTTTGTAAAGACGAACCATGGATTTATTGAGAAGTCCCCATCAGTTTAATTGATGTAACTTAAGCAAAAGTTACGCTACGATTTTAGAATTAGGTATCGTGTAATTTTTTATAACTTACTTACCAACTTAAAATCACGTTTTTCTTACCATCTGTATAATTCTTCAGAAAAATGCAATAAAATGTTGACATGAAATAAATTCACTGCCATCCTGGGTATTTTTGTTTGTTTAATTAATTTTAAAAACCTTATAAAAGGACCTTCTAACTTAGGTATTGCTGTCTTTATATCGTTGACAAACGGGTTGCAATCTTTAGAGAACAGGCGTCAGGTGGGAAAGCTGTCCTTCTTCTGTCGGTATTTCATTGGAAGATACTCGAGAGAACTTTTGTCGATGATTCCTTCGGCACCGGTGCATAGTCGGGAAGCATACCAAACGCGCGCCCAACAATAATTGTAGATGGCTGATATTTGTCACTGGTCGTTTTGTCGACCTCTGTGCTTCCTCCCTATACCTATGTTCATTCCTTCCTGTCCCCAAAAAGACACAGCATCCCCAAAGATGACACAGTGTTAAAGTTGACAATTTGTTTTAATAAAAAAAAGTGATCGTTAGAAATTGAAAATATTTGTACGCCAATGAAAAAAATTACCAAACATTGCAAATAAACATGACGTAATGATTCGTGATTCCTTCACATCCGGACACATTAAATTCTAACAGCACTGTCTTATAATATTACAAATAAAAATAATTGGTCTGGGTTGGCTTTTTGTTCAAAGTCGAATTGGACATTGATCCATCGGCTGTTCGGAATTAAAGCGTGCTGGATCTCATGTGCTGGGAACTAGAGGTATCGGGTTCAATCTCTGGCACGGCATCAAGATAACGTGGAGAATTGAGATATCCCATTGATGCTGTGGTCCACGAGGCTGGAAACTCCGGGACTCCCAGAGAGATCTGTTAAACAAACTGATTCTGTTTCTGTCAGGAGGGATTTTGATATTTCAATATTGTAAATGATTATTTGAGAAATGTATCTGATTAAAAATAGAGGTGGGTTTAAATCTTCTCTTACACCTTTTGTGCACGCTTCTTGGAAACAATTTAGAAGAGTCTTTTTTTAACAATAGATCCACACAGGAGGCCCTGAAGAAAATAATTCCCCCCAGAACCTATGTCATCTTTGGGAATGCTGTATAGATGATTATTTTTAGGAAATGAAGAAAAATGATATTCTGGTAACGAAAAAGGTATGAAGGATGGTTAGGAATCTGGGGGTCAGTGTGTCCAGTTGGTACCTACAACTACCTCCAACCTTAACCTAAACTAACAAACTTTTTTTGACACTATCAAAAAATTTGCTATTCATAAATTTTTTTTTACATTATTTTATTATACGAAATATTAAACATTCATTCATGTACACAGTACAAGATTTCTGTTTTTTTCTTATTCTTAACTTTTGCGAAGATAGGTACCTACCTAGACAAAAATGTTCTTTCGTTATATATAATAGTATCTAATTATAGCTACCATTTAAAAAATTTCATTCAATAGCACTTTCCTGTGATTTGTCATCTGTGGATTTATCTTGTCATGCTGTGCTTTGCTAGAACGTCTGTTCTGCCGTGTGGTATCTTGAACAATTGTGGTGACAAATTACAATAAAAAAATATGGATATTACCTGCATCCAAACACAATAAACAAACTTCTGGTTATATTTTTAACTAGGTAGGTACATAATATTAAGTAAGTATGTAATAGTAGATATTACTATTTCAGCACTTCTTTTTGTGACATCTTTTTTTTTTACTTTTGAGTGAATTGATAAATGTCGAGCAACAATCAAGAAGGGGTCCATTTTGTCCAAGGGATCAAAAAGTGATGTAAATAACGTTGGTAGTCGAACGGGCTATCATGATTTTTTTTACAAAAGCTAAATTTTCATGACGCCAGAGCTCATATCAATAGAAGCTTTTAATCTTTTCACTTTCTATAAACGCAAAATTTCATTTTTGCAGCTGAATATTGATACTCCAAGGCGCCTTTTTTTACAATGGCGTAGGTATGTTTCGATGTATTAATTTTCAAAAGATCTAATAACAGAATCTGTCTATATTGCGTACAATAATATTATTGTAGCATTGTACAAAGTACCATTAAGGATAGGTGAGGTCGTACCTGAATGATAATCCCCCACAAATCCCTTTACAGAACTTACGGAGCGGAAATATTATCGGAAGAAAAAAACTTTCAATACATCAACTGTGCGTAAAGCTTAGTATGGAGATACCCATAGCTTAGGTTTGCCATTTTATTTTATTTATGGATTATTCTGGGTTTTTAGCTTCTGATGATAAACACATATTTAAAAGCCAAAGTCAGCCTTATGTTTTGCAGTGTTTGAATGTAAGTATTAAAAAAACTCAAAAATATATATTGTTTAAAAAAGCAAAATTAAAAGGCTTCGCCTGAGATTTTAAATTATGCTTTTAAGGTCTTTTTTCTTACCAAAAAATTAAAAACATTATGGAGTTTCGAGTTATTTATTAACCCAATGCAGAGAAATCCTGTTTTTACTCGAGCGTTTTGCATTTCGTCTACCGTTTATTCTTCTGTTCCGTGTCCGGCCAATCCTGTCAAGATTGGTAGTCGTGTTAGAGAGTACATTTTTACTCCGCCAGAGTTCGCATGAACAATCGTTCGAAATAATCAACATTACGCGAGGTCTACTGTTCACTGTACTACTAGTCGACAGTTATATATTTTAAACCTCCATAGATCATGATAGAAAGATGATTATATGCAATAATTATTAGCCTTAACAGATGCCACCTAGTGAGAGAGTTAGCACTTACATGCCTTTCTCATATAAAAATAAAGTTGGTTGTTTGCAGGCGAAAAAATGTAATAAGCGGTAATTGTTGAACGAAACACTACGTATATATTCAATCATTTGGCGGGTTGGAGATAACCCGCATAGCTTAATGGTAGAGCTCCTGACTGGCAATCTGAGGGGTGTGGGGTCGAGTCCCGTCGGCGACATGTATCTTTTCTCGGGAGATTTTTTCAATATGGATGAGTGTTTCAGGCTAATAATTATTGAATATAATAATTGTTACCCTTTGTGCTATGCATAAAAAATCTTGACTTAAACATTATTTTATCAAATAGAAAGATGTCACTACGATCTGATAATATTTGAGATCATTTTGATATTACAGACAGAACAAAAAGACGGAAAAACTCACCGTTTGTAAGTTTTGCTGATTTATATATGCGCTACATTGGAGCACTTATCACATATTAGTAATCAATAAATACACATAGGTACTTACACAGGTTTCTGCTTTAGAATATGCACAAATAGGTATAACTGACTAGGTAATAGATTACACTAATTCGAACAGAGAATCCCAAAGCAGGTAGGTATATTTGATTTAATTTCGTCCTGTCCTTGTTCCATTGTCAGGCGAGCGTACATGAAACCTATCGCCGATTCCCGGTAAGGCTTCATCTCAGATCACCGTCAACCTCCACAACTTCCCGAATGGTCCACGCAACCTCACGCAACCTCCACAAAGGCCCGAGGAGAAACTGATCTTACCATCTTCAGCAGAACCACCAGATATCAAGTATCAAGTTACTGACTGTGGTTAATTCGTTTAGGCGGCTGTTAAAGCGACATCGGAAACTGATATTTTGCTCCGTGTCTGCCATTTTTTTCATCGCCTTTCAATCTTTTTGGGGCAGGGTATTTTGCAAAGTATCGGGTTGCGTATTGCGTGTATAAGTTGAGTGAAGGTTCTGTTTTTTGTTGGATAGTCAATGAGTTGATATAACTCGGTAATAAGGCCGGTGCTTTGGTACCCGCAATACCTATCAACGGCTTTCTTGCGGCGAGGAAATTCAAGATCATTCTTTAGAATTTTGTAGGGAATGTTTATTTAAGAATATCACTATTATACATCAACTGCCGAATGGTCTAGCTGCGTCAATTTATGATGTACCTTACTGAAATTATTGAATTTCTGTAAAGAGCTATCTTAAAAAAAATCGTTTAACAAAAACGGGAGAACTAGTGGAAACCGTCTTGTTTATGGCACGTGGGGACATTTGTAATAATTTATGATAATTATTTTTTTTACATTAACTCCATGTTGGAGGCCCTTAATAATTTCCCTTGGTATCATCTTTGTAAATGCTGTATGGAATGGCTTTTATGAGGAGAAGAAAGAGTGAACAAATATCTCGAAGAGGCCCATGTTAAATGTTGTTTGGTGGGAGGAAATACAGAGGACCTCAAAACATTCCAGATCTGAGCTGCTGAACTCAAGAGCGAGTCGAAGAAACGACCGAATCGAAAAGTCAAAGAAATTTATTACAAAGGTTCATGTTAATTAGTGCTCTGGAAAATACCAACCCTAGAATCGATAACACTGTAAAATAAAATTCCTATATAACTGAAGGATCATTTAGTTTATTGGCTGGTTAGGTTAGGATAGGTTATCTGTAATAAGATACCTACATATCTACATAACTGAAGGTTATTTTAGTGTATTTTTGTTAAGTTAGGTTACAATAAAAAAAAGATATTACAATTCGATTTAGTTCGTTTTTATCCAACAGACCAAAACGTAAATTGGGAGAAATGGCGCTATAATGTTTTTTTTCGATAAAAGCAAATATATTTTGGAGGACGTAAGATAAAGTGCGTTTTAAAAACCCCTTAAATAATCTTTTTTCTAATTTTTTTTTGAACGATTATCGTATAAATAAAGGCTTTTTGAGAACAAATGCATACTTAACTCAAGTTCACGAAAAATAATCTGTTAGACAAAAACGAACTAGAGCGACGGTATGTAGGTATGTGATGTGAAAAATGTTTCCATTTGCCGCATGTTTATGATTATAATCCCAAAGGTTACGGAAAAAAATGGTTTTGCTTCCTAAGTAGGTAGGTTAATTAACTTAGAAGCGGCTATTATATAGAAGGGAGAAAAAAATACCCGGAATTATTTTTCCAGCCTATAAAAACGATGTCTCAAGTCTCAATATATCTATAAAAAGTGATAAATTTGCCTATTAAATTACCAAATTAAAGGCTACTAGGCCACGCAAGCGACTTCTAAATAATACTTCGTGACAAAAATTGGAACCAGCCAATCGAAAAGATTAAATTCATCGCCCGATCAACGTTACCGTTTCCATAAGATAAAAGATCTCATCATTAGCAGATACCAGTTAGGAGGTACCAGATATCGGGTATGAAGTACCAGGCGGGCAAAAGCGTAAAGAGATATGCTCCGGTGGCAAGATATAGGGCATAGGTATCTATCTACCTCTGAGAATATCGGGTGTCCGGTGTCTGGAGGCAGTTGGCGCATCATTCCACGCGGGTAATACGAACTAATGAGGCGTCACATATCAGTGCGGGAGGGTGGGGGTAATTAGTACAGCAGGATTTTTCGTCAGGTAAATTGCAAAAGTAAATTTGAAAAATGTTTTGCTACTACTGCTTATTCATGTTTCAATATTTGATTATTTTTAGTTTTGTTTAATTCACAGTGATTGGAATGGATATTATATAATCGATATTTTAGTAGACAACAAAATAAGCAGAGAAATTAGTGATACAATTTTGTTAGATTGGAATAGTTTATCCTTGACGGTCCCCACATAATGGAGAATCTATTGTCGCAATTGTTTTCTCAGTAAATCGGTTTAACCGGTAATAAATTATTGAAACGGTGGTGGGGGTGGGGTAAATAGAATAATCTAAATAAGTCATCTCAAAGAAGCCTTACCAACGTTTGAAAATAGTCTTAACAGCTGTCACAATAATAAACAACCAAAATACTTGCAGAACTTAATACCTAATAACCTTATAAAATGTGATTTATATTAAATTTGAAAAAAGGCAAAAATTGAGTACAAAAGTGAACAATGCAGAGTGAGTGTATCATTAGCTCCACTTGATACAAAAATATACTGATTGAAATACATATTTTTTAACAAATTGAAGAATTGCTATGTAATGTTCGTAGTCAGGTACCTACTTTTTAAACTTAAATTAAAGGCATTCGCTAAAATTATCGAAATATTAATTTACCTAGAGGTCTTCGTCACCATGCTACCCTGGGTGGGATTTGGTTTTACCCACAAATATTCTCCAGCAGTCCATCCTCACCCCGCTTCTGAGGTGGACTGTCTACGTTTCTTCGCATATTCCGTACACCTCTTCCTCGGAAGCTAAATTTTTTATGTATACAGGAATGTATAGAAAGGTAACCTTAAATCACTCTCCGTACTAAACGTAACGAAAATGTAATGTAAAAAAGCGGTTCTATCCTGAACAAGAGATTGTTCGAACCCACCCAGTCACCAGATGCCGCTCGCAGGATAAATCTCCACCGAGGTTCGGTGTTCAAATCAGGGAAAGGTATCGGATAGCCTGGCCACTTGAGCGTGTAATGAAGGTGTCCCGCAGTCTGTAACGTACGATGAATACGGTGGACACCTGTGATGCCCGTAAATATATATATATATATTCAAAATAATAGATAATCAATATCTCACATAAACATGGCGTTATAACGTGACATTCTTTTCAATACTTGGTTAGGCATCATAATATAAATCTGTTTTGATCTCGATAATAAATTTAAAATATTTATATGATCAAAATGGTTGTTTGGCGGTTTCCGTGTAATGTCAGGGAAATTAAAATATATTTTGACTTGCAAATGGACCACACATGGCGTTGAAAACTAAATTTGAATTATTCAAATGTTATTGTAACGTGAAAAACGCAACCTGCCAAATCATTGTGATTTGAAATTTATTATGAATTTTACTCTGGTCGGATCAACTTGATGACCTAACATTGTATCTGTCACAAAATATTATTAAATTTTGAGACCTAATATTCTTTCCAATAAGCAATAACTTCAATTTAAAAAAATTACAATAAATTCAAAAACTCCATCAAGCATCAAATTTGTTCTACCGTTGCCAGTCTGAAATGGTAAAATAAGCATTTCAATTACGTATAAGAATAAGTTAGAAGAAACGCCGCACAAAAAATAAATAAACTTCGACCTGGCCCACTCATTTTTTCGTTCACATTCATATTTCTTCATACATTGAAAAAATACCTGTCTGGAGAACAATGGAACGTCCAATAATTGCAAAAATATATTTATTTCTACCAGGACTGCAGCAGAAGTTAGGGGTATTTAACGATACGTATTCTGGACTCTGTTATTTGCAATTGACACCTGTCAGTACCCTCTGGGGCTAATTAGCAGCGTGATGAGGCTCAACTACTCTCTAAGACCCTCAGTAGAAATGGGGGTATAAAGGTACATTCAAGTTAGTTGTGGAAAGGGGATTTCGAGGTACCTAAATATTATATTATTACGATAAAACACAATGACAGAACAATGTAATAATGTGAAATGTTATTTGGCTTTCCGTATCGCCGGCTCAATTTTCGTGGTTTTTTGACACAAATGAATTACACCGATAAACTATTTTTTCTATGGTTCATCCCCTTAGATTAACTTAGAGTAAACACTCTAATTGTAATGAAAAACAGTGGTGATCTGCAGTGCCGGATTAGCCCCTAAGCAAATTAAGCAATTGCTTAGGGCATCACGTCTTGGGGGCACCAGAAACAGCACCAAAAAAAAAAATCAACCTGTCGCACAATTGTACAAAATAGTTCACTATGATAAAATTAAATCAGTGTTCCCTAATGTGGACACAGCCCTGTGTATATTTTTATGCCTGATGATATCAAACTGCACAGCGGAATAATCTTTTTTAAAATTGAAAATATTAAAAAATGAAAAAAGAACGACGATGCTGCAGGAAAGGCTAGATGCTATATCAATATTATATAGATATGCTAAACACGTTGGACTTATAAACTATTTTCCCCGAATGTAATGCCCGAAAATGTATCAAGTCGCATTTCAATGAATAAATAAAAAATGCTTTGGTTTTTATTGTATGTAATACCTTCATACATATTTTATGGTACGTAATGATCTATCTCGTTGTATTAAATAGGTAAAATTTTTTTAAAGACCGATACTAGTTTACTAGGATAGGGGGGCCCACAGGCATGGATTGCTTAGGGCATCAAGTAGTCTTAATCCGGCACTGGCGATCTGTGACTTTTAAGTGAGCAAGAGAGCTAGGATAGAAAAAATATGTCACTATTTATTTATTTATTTATTAAAGAATTTTATACATAGTGTACATATTGTGTTATTTCGCCCGCCATGCTAGGGATGTCCCTGTGTTATGTTGTAGCTGAAAAAAAAACATTTAAACAGCAATAATATCGTATTTTTCAATCCTAGCACTCTAACTCATGAAAAGTCTAGAACCGCCCCTGGTGAAAAAAGAAATTTACAGAGGGTGATTTTAACACTATTACCAACACATTTTTTTTCTTCTTTTTACTTCAGCGATAATACCTACGTGTAATAATAGTTAAGCTGATCCGACAAATTTCTTCTTTATTAAATGTTTCCTTCCTTCCTATTTAAGCTTGCAATCAATTAGAAAAAATAACTATATAAAAGAAAATAAGCAATCCAGTGTAGAACAAATCATTCATCTGCATCGCAATATTTCACCAACGATCTGTTACAAAAAAGTCACAAAGAAAGCAGACAGTTGAATCAGGCGAAAAAATAATCTACGAATTTAGGTTGTTCGTTCACCTTTCATCCTCTAGTACCGCCAGATGACGGATTACTCTTCAAGTGATATTTCAATTATGCCCAGCGTGTTTCCAGTGCTACAGTGACAAGACCAACACGGAGGCTGTAAGGGAGAAATGAGATCACAGAGACAGTAGATGACACCCCATCCGTCTTCAGCAGTCTTACGGAACTGCTGGGCTGTAAATGAAGAACCAAGCTCGAGAAAAATATTATTTACACCTCATCACGCAATGTAATCATTTAGCATAGTTTTAATTCAACAAATAATTATAATTACAGCACACCATGCACGTAATAAACAAAATATTTTTATAATCCAGCCCCTGAGATCTGTGTTGAATTCTCTATGTATGTTGCATGCCGTAAAAGACAGAGTTACAACATATCCATCATGGAATATCTGTTAGTATCCATTATAAAAATTAAACTTGATGCTTAAAAAGATTTTTTTTGTGAATACCGCACATAGCTCCCAACTGCTTCCATCCGTCTGAGAGTGAGATGATGGCATCCCCAATTGAGGCCTATGTTGTGAGGCAGAATTATTAAGGAGGTGAAAGGAAATATCGATGAGGAAATTGGAAAAGTACCTGGATATTCTAATCTATCCAAAAACGGTTAAAGCCATTTCAAACCATGCTTCAATTCTGAATGGGGGTCTTTCACCAGTGCTGTACTGAGTATATCTTCCACTCCGGAATATATGGTTTTAAATTAATTAAATGTGAAATAACATTTCTTGACAATCGAGAGCTTTACCCTTCGAACACGTACAGCGGAACATTGTGATATTTCACTTCTAGTGTGCTTTACTATATGCTATTTTTAATTGATAAACTAATGGTTAAGACAAGTTTGTCTGCATAGTGGATAGAGCTCCTGACCGGCAATCAGAGGGGCGCGGGTTCGAGTCCCGTCGGCGGCATGTATCTTTTCTCGGGAGGTTTTTTCAATATGGATGAGTGTTTCAGGCTAATGATTATTGCTTAAAATAATTTCTTTACTATACAATAAGCTTTTAAATGATGATTTAATTTTCATATAAAAAAAATGCCAACTTTCCTCGACCACCATGTGTTTAATCTATCTATACAATGTGCCCTAGGTGACACAAGAATGGCGCTGTATAAATTTGCCAAGATCGTAGCAAACACTTTAGAAAAATTTTGTAGCGTCCTTCAAGTATTTTAGCGCACGCTTGTCGATTATTACGACTCTTGACATGGCTGACCCGAAGTAAGGAGGTATTTAGTTACACTTGATCGTGCCACGTCTCTAGGACGTACTCGATTACTGTAGCATAGCACAATTGCAATGTAACTGGATATTCCAACAATTCTTCAATAAACGTAAATTAACAATATATTTAAAACACAAATAAATCTGAATGGGAGTGATATATTTTTCAATGCTGTCTTTTGGGGAAAGTCGTAGGTATGTACCTGTTTTAGTAATATTTTAATAACCGATGTAATAGAAAAGCGAAAGTGATCTAAAGTAATTTGTTACTAAAGAAATTTTCAAAAAATGTTAAGCATTCCAAAAGAACTATTAAATGTAATTTTATATTAAACTTCATAATTACAGGTGTATAAAAACAGGAGATACAATATATTTTTTTAAATAAAAACTTTCTTTCCGCTCTACTGAAAAATTAACATTTTGTCCTTTATGCTGGGTCAGGCTGTCCTTTATATGTCCGCATCTGCGCCTATCGTCACGAAGCTTCGTGCTATGACACAATACGCGCAAATGTGACCGGCTATTATCGGCTCTCGTCGCGAATATTCTTTAGGTAAACGTATTCTTTTTTTCAAATTTTCAAACGTACGAAGTATTGGCACGCATTACTCCGGGACAGCATTTCAAATTTCCGTGGTCGATATTCAATTAATATATTGTTTATCAACGTTAAAATAGTGATTGTCCATTTTGTTACTTTAATTATACATTTGCTTGTGAGTTTTGAGCCCGGATGACCAAGAATTTTTCAGTAGACCACTCCATAAGAACTAAACTATTTCACCATAAGTATATAATATATCACAGCTTTTTTAAGTGCTTTGGCAAGTAACGACCATGATCTATTATCAACTACGTCTATATCTACGTACCTGCACACATTTATATAGTAGGTACTTAGAAAGTGTATGAATAACAGTGAACATTGTTTCTTCAGACAAAATTTTTACAAAAAGCACATCTCGTATAACGATGTAACGTAACAAGAAAGAAAAGTGGCGTACCGTTACATTACGGTGCATTTTATATTTACACCGACTTTTCGATATCTACGAGTCGTCTATCGTCTATCTGGTTAACGTAAAGAAAGATATATCTTAATATAAATACGTTAATACATCACTTAACTTAAATACGGTGAGCTCATCCATGTTGTGTGGGTATTTTTACCACTTATTCGGTAGCTAGACGTATAAAAAAACAATTTGGTAAATGGAATTGGTCAATAGATGATTATAAACGGGATGCGCGGACGTTCATTGGGCGCATTGTTATTTTGGGCACTTTAGTACTTTACTGTCTGTCGAAGGAACTGGTTAGAAACTGTTATCATTCGGTTAATCGAATGATTCGTTATTTTTAAATAAAATCTAGTTTTTTATAATACCACTAATATTAATTCTTTGATCAACAAACTGCTTTCTGCACAAATAGTTTATCCTGACTAGGAAACCATTGGTTTAGCAACATGTCAATTTTGTTTTACATTTTTGACATTATCTCGGCACAGGAGACACTGAGTAAAATAATTTCCCTCATTAAGGGATGTGGGATGCTGTAAGGAAAAGTTTTGGGAATGAAAAATTTATGAGGGGTGGATAGGAATCTGGAAGTCAGTGGGTCCAAGAGTGACAGACGTATGAATCTGTCCCTCCCTTGCAGTGCAAGTAGATAGATCGATAGAGTCCTACTGGAAAGGTCAAATATTCTCCCTCAACCAGTCTCTCCCGATCCGTCCCAAAACGCAGTAATTTGGCAGACGCATCCGGCTCTCAGTTATAGACAAACGTGACCCAACGAATCCGGACACCCCTTCAAAGTCACCAAACGTAATTGGTTCCCAGGGCGGCGGTGCCCATACCCGCATCTAAACTGTTAAATTAATGGTGGTGTATACAAGCGCCTGGCCATATTTTTTCGTCGTAAAATATATTTTTCATTTATTATTTTATGCGAATACAGCACAATAGCCCCAACTGCTCCCAACCGTCTAGAGTTAGTAGGACTATACGGCAACCGCCAATCGCGGTATGTTGTGTGGCTGAAGGTAGTGAGGAGGGATTTGAGATGGGGAAGAAGAAGGTAGGAAAGTGCCAGGCTATTCAAATCTGGTCACCAAACACGATAAAAGCCATTTTAATATTAATAATTGTTATTATTATTGTTTTGCAGTGTAGTAGTAGTTGGTTTAATCAAATTTGCCTTTAGCAATAATTTCATAGGGTTATTTATATTTGAAAATCCACCCTGGTCATCAAATTATAATTAGAATAACAAACTTACTTCTCTACCTATAGGGACACTATAAAAATTATGGACTATGTAAAAAAAAATCTAAATTATTAGGATGGTTTATTTTCTGTAACAACCCCATTTTGATTGACGATCTATTCTCACCCTCTCTCCTCGACGGGAAATCCTTTTATTATTAATAAATGACGTCATTACCGACCACAATGTCCTGATTGTCAAAAACACGTGTTATTCTCGATCGAGTATCCTTAGATACTTACTAAACCTAAAAATTATTACACTGGAGTGGGCACTGACGTACTTTTAGAACAGAGGTGGATGTGCGAAAAAAAGCTTTCGGGAAAAAAAATATAAGGGTCATTTTTCATTGTTTTTTGTCCTTGGCGACCTAAAGTCCAAGTTGATAATTTTGCCACAAAACATGGTTTAAAAATAGTAGGTTAAGTACCCGAAGAGATTTCTTCAGGTTTGTTTTTAACCGCTTGGGCACATAAGCTTGTTTTCACGACAATTTAACGTAGGTAGACATAGGAATGACATATGACCCGTACCTGAGTTATTTTAAAATACACTATACAGGGCGCAGCAAGTACCCGGAGGATTTTTACTAGCAATTTCTGAGCAAATTTAGAGTAAAACAAGTAGATGTCGTTTAGCTGTCCGATGAAAACTTTAATCTACGAAACAATTTTTTTTTTATTCTGTCGAAACTGATCTTATTGCTATACGTCGCGATGGGATCACGTGATATGTTTCGTGTGATAACGTGCTGCTGGAACGAGACGGAGTGCTTATCACGTGATCCACTACTATGCGATGTAAGATGAAAAAATATTTTATTGTTTTAATTGAAAAAAAATATCATCGAACCACAAGTTTTTTTTATTTTTTAAATTGTGTTCCTTTTCCAAATGTATGTAATCGCTGGATAAAATTTTTCGAGTTCCTACGTACTGTTAAACTGTATATTATATAGACAGGTACCAACTATGGTTGCTAAGTAGCCCAGATATTGTTAGGCGTAGCGATGCATACGTACGTCGACCCAGTCTGAATCTACCATTATCCTCTTTTTGACGCTTTTGTCCCTAAGGTATATCTCAACCCAAACTTCTGCAGTGTTAATTTTTCACTAAACTTACTAGGTATGGCCCTGAGGATTTTTCAAAAGAACCATTTAATATCTCAGTTTCTCGAATCCATCCCTGCGCCCTAGTTCCTTGAACAAATAGCAATCCGTATTTGCCGCCTGTCTAATAAATATCCCAATCGAGGGACAATCTAGTGGCCAGTGTGTTTGCGGAGGGCGGAAGTACCGGGGCACCACCTAGATCACTAAATACCACTGCTGCCGCTGTTTGGGGTTGTCACCGCAATTCTAATGACGATTTGCTATTTGTTTGTATCGATTTGTACAGTTTTTATTTGACCAACCTAAATAGGCACTCGCTGAAAGTCGAAGTAAGGCGCTCCGCTGACGAGGCAACTGAAACCAAACTAAAACTGGCTGGTTTCTATGTCTTGATTGGTCAAAAAGCTTGTTTAACGCCACGGCAATCAGCAGTGCAAGTCGCGAGTCACCGCTTGCGTTACCATTAGCAACGGGTTTTTGAGTGATTGTGTAGTGTGCGGGCCATCACACTGTCATACAAAGACAGTTGCCAGTTGAGAGTTTTCAGTTGCCTCAGTGGGCGGATCGCCTTTGTTATTATCTCAGCTTGTTTAACCATAGACGAAGAACAGTCAGCTGTCATCGTAGTAACTAGCACGGCGAGTTTCGAGTCACTATATATAAGTGGGTATCAGCTAAGTATATTAGCACCGAGGGAGGAACTTTATTAGGTTATTTAAAACCTCATCACAATGAAGTAACCGATATTCCATTAGTTTATTTAAAAAAATCTCTCATCAAAAGTACCGACATTAATAATTAGTACGCCATCAATTGCTTGCTTGTGCGGATGTAATAAAAATTAGCTATCTGCGAACGAATAACGCGTTCGTATAATTTATTTCGCATCACAAATCGTTGCCGACGACGTGGATTGCCATTAGTTCTGCCGATAGGAATGCAATAACCTTCCCGGTGAAAAGTACCAGGCGATCATCTGTGTTGGAGAGATTCCCGCTCGAAGACAAAAGCACGTATCAATCGCCGATTGTTTCCCGCCACCGAAGTGACAGCGCGCCAATCTGCAACCCGCGGCGGCCATTACAGTGTTGCTACTTTATTATGTCGTTTTTCCCGGCTAATGATACAAATTTCTCTCCTGTTATATTTAGTTCTTTATTTATCGCATTATTCCGTCGGAATTACGAGGTGTGTAGTGTGAAGTATTATTGTGAATTATTGCGGATTGTGGGAAAAGCGAGTTGGCAAATTGGAGAAACGTAGACGTTTCGTAAGATGGATGCCGCCCGTTGTTGTTTGTGTTTGAAAATAATGTAGGTACTGGAGCATTATTGTTCGAAATACAAATAACTCGCCGTTTGGTGTAAAGAGGAAATGTATCGTTGGGTTCACATCCAATTATTTGATTTTTTGTTTGATTAAAACGGTTACCAAGTGAGAAGTTACTTTGTACCGCAATAATTTTTCATACCTAGATAGGTGTTAGTTGCGCATAGGTACTTACTAGTATTTTTATTAGAATTTGTGGTAGGTAGGTAATTCATTTTTTTAGAGTCTGATAACAGGTAATTTAGTGTAAGGTGTCTAATGAAGTTACTACTTTAATTATGTAGGTTTAAAAATTAAGCGTTGCCTCGCAAAAAACTTTTTTTGCGCTTACATTTTTAAGTAGGTACCTAATTAATTTAAGAAGTAGGTACAACCTTTCAACAATTCATCTTTTATGCTTCCCATGTGTATTTCACGCAAAAAGCACACAAGAGTTACATCAGCCTTGAGCCAGTGGTACTGTGGCATCCCTGATGGGGTATGCTGGGAGGCTGAAGGGAGTAGGAAGGGGAAGAAGGTGTGAAAGAGAATAGTTGAAAAAGTACCTGATATGCCGGCGTATTCCAGGGGTAAGGCTTTGGACTCCCATTCCGAAGGTCGCGGGTTCTAACCCGGCGTGCGCAAATACATTTTATTATTGTGTAATTTCACAATCAATTAATTAAAATAATATATACTATATTTGCGGCCCGTTCCAGAGTGGAAGATACTCTCAGTATCGCCCTGGTGTAAGACCACCATTCAGAATTGAAACGTTGCTCGAAATGGCTTTAGCCGTGTTTAGTGACTACATCTGAATAGCCAGGTACTTTCCAACCTTCCTCTTCCCCATCTCCTTCCCATCCCCACTTAACTTCAACCTCACAACATACCCCAATTGGGGATGCCATAGTCTCACTGGCTCCAGATGTGAGCAGTTGGGACTCTTGTGAGGTAACGTTTTGATACGGAGAGTAAGTATCTGCTGTATAGATTATTTTCTCAAAATTTTGCTGGGTGCGCAATAACTAATTGTTTTAAATCCGTTTTCTTTATAAAACTGCCACCTTAACTTTTCTTTTTCTTTCCCCATCTCCCCTAATCTATCACTGAAATCTTTCCTGTGAAGTGCAATCGACAGTAGTCTACTCTCTCCTTCATCACACCCAGGGTGGATACTTACTCCTCACTCCCCCAGGGCCACCCTGTCACCTCGGAAGTAGGGTGGGGCTCACCCTCCACTAGACTTCTTCCCTTAGGGCGCTTCACAAAGGTGAAGGCGATTACAAAAGGGAGACTAAATTGTCGAAAAGCGGGGAACAGGTTAGCGGTAATAGACCGAAATTGTTATTATCCCAGGTATTTTTTAGATTTGTAAATTATTTAAAAATAAAAATTTTCATGTAAGCCATAAAACCTTAGATGTACCTATTTAGTAAGCATTTTCACTTGGCATCCGAAGCATGATGGTAACCACTCGAGCGATGGAGATTTTCGGATATTCGGTTTTCGTATTAATTAATATCATACCTCCAAATAATAATACCGAAACTTACGAATTTACCATTTATCCCAATTTTTAGGTTTTATGAAAAATAAAACCGTGAAATTTAGACATGTGAATTTAATGTTTTGATTTTCTTGTCACCCAAAAATTTACTGGTACCTACCCACAAAATTAAAAATTTATTATTGAGATGCTTGGTTTGGTTTAGAGGTTGTGATTTTTTCTTTTTTAATAAATAATGTCATACATGTACAGATGATGAATAAATTGACCATTTTTTAATTCGTCCTACTTCCACCACCATAAGTGAAAAATGTTGCTTGTGCCTTGTGCAATTATTTTATTTAAATTTTATTATATTGTGATCTCACAACAGTGAACAGAAACAGGGAAAATATAAGAAAAGTAAGAAGAATAACTACAGCCGAACGTCGAAAAACTGTATACAAAAATAAAAAAAATGAGTACCAACTTATTTAAAACAACAAAATATAAATTTTAAAATAAAAAAAACAAGATAAAGTTTTCGTGACAATCAATTGAACTTAAGTTACCACAAGAGATTCGTGAAATTAGTAAAAATATTAATTGGCTGGGATTTGTAGATACCTGCCTACGAACGCCTGGGAAGTATAGATACATGGAGAAAAATGTTATTCTAAAACACCATCATTTTATTCGTAAAAACAGTTAAAAACGGGACTGAAGTTCTTACGAACAAATTAACAGTGTTTCAATGTTTATTGGCGGGAAAATGTTATAAAGTATAATTTGTTGGTATACGTACGAAATTACATATATGCTCGCGCAGATTGTTATTGTTGCAATTTTATGTTTTGTCAACTATCGATTGTGCCTTCTGCTTTTACATCAATCAGTTGAGTATAAGTCACCGCAAAGAGCAGTTGCTCCACCGCTATCCACTATCGCATAAGTTGAGTTTAATCCGCCGCAATGAGCAGTTGCTCCACCGCTATTCGCATAAGTTGAGTTTGAATTCGCTACAGTTTAAAAATACCGCAATTGAATTACGCCGCGACTATCGCACCAAAAAAAATACGATAATATCACCATTCCCATTCCCAACTGTGTCCAATTACTAACAAAACCTTCCGGTGTTAAAATCAGTGAATTGGTGGGTGCCCTGACGTCTATCGGGTAAGTAAAAATTATACATAAAGGTGCAACACATTACAGTCTGCTGCCGGTGTTCACTTATAGGTTGAACATTGGCCCAACGCCGCACCATTTGGTCCTTTTTGAGCCGGATCCATTTGGTCATTTGCGAGCCGGATCCATTTGGTATTTCAAGCCGCATTTTATTTGACTATGAACCAGCATTTAGCCATATTCATTCACATACATTTTATATGCAAAGAAATTTAGTGAACAATACTATCCGCTATTTGAAATTACATACTTACCTAGGTATACATAGTTACTCTTTGATATTTCGGGTAATCAAATTTATTCATAGAAGTTATTGTTGTAGCAAATTTATTCAGTGCAAATCGCAACCAGTGTAATACACATATAATCAATGTCAACGTAGGTACGTACTTGAACATAGATCGCCGCATATCGCGCGAAATTTAATTATATGATTAAATAACTTGTCCACTGTAATTTATCGGAACATAAAATTGTCTAGTGCACTTTTGATTCTTGTGCATTATTTTATAAATAATTAAAAACTTTGTTGGCGAATACTTGTAAAAATGGAAGACAAATTAAAAAGACAATTAGTTTTACTAAAAAGTAAAAGAGACATTATTCTAAAAAGAGTACAAAATTTAGTTTCGCTTGCAAAAAATTTACCCATTACCTACGAATCATCGCGCTCGATTGAAGCTTTTATGACGGAGTCTGAAAGCATAGTAGAAATTAAAAATAAATTTGAATTAATTATTGATCAAATTAACGAGAATATTGTTACGTCAAACCCGAATTCTGAACCAGATTATTCAAGCTGGGAACAATTTGAAGATTTCTATACGCGCATAATACGCACACGAAACAATATAAAAGCAAATTTAGCTACGGAATCGAAAGCGTCTACAAGTACGAGTGCTGTTAATAACAACAATTTTATTAAATTACCCGCGATAGAATTACCTACATTTGACGGGCGTATGGAAAATTGGCACCTATTTTATGAAACATTTAAAACAAATGTTCATTTAAATCCACAACTATCTGATTCGCAACGCGTACAATATTTAATTGGAAAATTAACTGGAACCGCAAAAAATGTTACATCAGGTTTAGTGCCAACTGGAGACACATACAAAATAATCTGGGATACGCTTGTAAATAAATATCAAGATAAAAGATCTCTTGCCACTTACTACCTGAATAACATATTTCATTCAAAAACCGTAGCGCACAACGCAAACAATTTAACAGTTTTTATAGAAAAATATTCAGCATCTATCGCCGCGCTAAAACAATTGGGAATTGAGGATCTTTCAGATTTTATACTATTGCAATGCGCCTTGCAAAAGCTAGAATCGCAAACCGCACAAGCATTTGAGCTCTCAGTTCGAGAAATTGAGATTCCAACCTGCAAGCAATTGGTGTCGTTTGTGCAAGATCAGGTCAAAATTCTGCAACGAACATCCACTCGTGGACCTAACACTGCCAACATAAATACAACCAGTTCCGGTGGAACCGTACGCACAACTCAAACCCGCACACATCATACTTACACAAGTACGCAACTAAAATGCCCTTTTTGTCAAAATGAGAGCCATACGCAACTGTACACTTGTACACAATTTTTGAAATTATCACCAAAGGAAAGGTTTTCCTTCGCAAAGGAAAAATCTTTGTGTTTCAATTGCTTGAGCCCGCAACATATATCTACAAGATGTAAGTCAAAAGGCACTTGTCATAAGTGTCATGCCAAACACCATACGTTTCTTCATTTTGAGAAACCTAGTCACGCAAACGCCTCCACATCCAGTGCAGAAACTCAACCTAACGAATCAGAACCGTCGGTATGCACCATGTCAGCAACCACGCGACAAGGGGCAACTACTGAAGTCCTTGCTACCGCCAAGGTTCACACTTTTAATCGATACGGTGAAGAAAATACCGTTCGCTGTCTTTTAGACCCAGGGTCACAAAAGCATTATATAACATCACAATGTTGTGAAAAATTAGGCCTGGCAGTCAGTCCAGGAGCGCGCTTCGCAGTCCAGGGTTTAGGTGGCAAAACGCAATCAATAAGAGGAAGTGTTACTTTGACAATTCAATCTAGGATTGATCCCTACTTCAAATACTTCATAACCGCTCTAGTTTTAGATAAAATTACCGCTCATTTACCTACGTGTAAAGTGGACTTGACGTCATACAAATTTATAAATATTCCGCTGGCAGACGACACCTGGGCAATGCCAGGTCCAATCGATTTGCTAATTGGCGTCAGTCTATTCTCTCAACTGTTGCTACCAAATAAGATTATCACCCCCGGTTTTCCAGTCGCGATTCAAACCACATTAGGGTATGTCTTCATGGGTGACGCTCCAGTAAATTCTCAATCAAACACAACTTTAACTTTCTGCGCTACACACGAAATTGAGAATTTATTTAAAAAATTCTGGGAAATCGAAGATATCGGTTCGGAACCAGTTCACAGCCTTGAAGAAAAAGAAGCTGAGAACATTTTTCAAAGCACCACAACTCGCCTCAAGGACGGTTCTTATGAAGTGCCTCTGCCGTTCAAAAGCAACCCATGTAACTTAGGTGATTCATTGCAAGCTGCGCAAAATCGGTTTTATGCACTAGAGAGAAAATTTAAGCTTCTGCCAGAATTAAAACCACTCTACGATGAAGTGATCACAGAACATATTCGCAAGGGTTATTTGTCCCAGGTGGAAGCTTCACCGTCAGAAAACGCGTATTACATTCCGCATCACGCAGTTAGGCGTAAAGATAAAATTACAACGAAAGTGAGAGTGGTTCTGGACGCAAGCGCAAAAACAAAAAATGGTTTATCTTTGAATGACATTTTACACACGGGACCAAGCCTACAGAATGATTTATTTTGTATCCTTCTGAATTTACGCCTTTTTCCTATCGCAATTTCCGCCGACGTTCGTCAAATGTATTTATGTATAAATGTTCGCGAAGAAGATCGTCGTTATCAACGAATTTTATATAGATTCGACCCGCAAAAGCCGCTTCAGGCTTACCAATACAATCGCGTAGCATTCGGGCTTAAGTGTAGTCCGTTTTTAGCCCTTCGAGCAATCAAACAGTTAACGTTAGATGAAGGCGCTCGCTTCCCTCTGGCAAGGGATATTATCAATCGTGATGTTTATGTAGACGACATCGCTAGCTCTGCTTTAAATGAGCAAGAAGCTATCCACGCGACTGAAGAGTTAATTGAGCTCTTTCAATCTGGAGGATTCCAACTCGCTAAGGTGGCATACAATTCCAGCATGGTTTTAGAAAACGTTCCATTGGAACTTCGCTTGTCGCAAACTGTAACTTTAAGTTGGATTCATTCATCATCTCACCGCTGGAAAACCTTTGTTGCCAATCGTGTCGCAAAAATACACGAACATTTGGACAGTAGTCATTTTTATCATATCGCAGGTGTTGATAACCCTAGTGACTGTCTGTCAAGAGGTATGCTACCATCACAATTGATGGCAAATGAAATTTGGTGGAATGGTCCAAAATGGCTTTGCCAGCCGCATTCCAACTGGCCTATTGCGCCATTTAAGCACGCAAATTCAGAACAGTTACCAGAAATGAAACCCAATCAGTATGAACAGCCAATAACTTTTGGCTTGTGCTCTCGCATAGCTGATCCACCCGAAATAAAACCTAAAACCGGTAACTGCCTCAAGACCATCGTGTCACCTTTATCATGCATACTGGCTTCTCGCATTCATTCTTGGCCAAAATTGATTCGCATTGTCATTTGCGTTTTTCGCTTCAAACGCAAACGCAATCGCAAACGCAATCGCAATCGCAAACGCAAACGCAATCGCAAACGCAAACTCAAACGCAATCACAAACGCAATCGCAATCGCAAACGCAATCGCAAACTCAATCGCAATCGCAATCGCAAACTCAAACATAACCGCAACTGCAATCGCAACCGCAAGCACAACCGCAAATACTATCGCAAACGCAAACACCTGCGCATTTTAACACTTACACCGTTAAAATCTTTACCCGCCGTTGAGTTGTCAGACGCGCCGGTAAATTTGCTACAACAAAGAAAACATCTTGTCGATCAACTCGTCCAGACTTTCTGGAACCCATGGCGAATGGAGTATCTGAACACGTTGCAATCGCGTCAGAAATGGAATACCAATGCCAATCCTATAACGAAAGGCACAGTGGTAATAATTAAGAGTGAAAATATCGCACCACTTCAATGGCCTATTGGCGTAGTGGTAAACGTCCACCCTGGCGTAGATGGGGTGATCCGCGTTGCGGACGTTAAGACTAACTCCGGAACGTATCGCAGGGCAGTCGTTAAACTCTGTCCCCTGCCTTCACAATAACTTTAACGTTATCTTAGATTTAGTAAGTTAGTTTAGATCTACCGCAGGTTCAGTATTGTTCATTGAATCCTTTCATATTGTGTTTCTTTTGTTGTATTAATTACTTTGACCACTTGGTCAAGGCGGGGGGGCATGCTCGCGCAGATTGTTATTGTTGCAATTTTATGTTTTGTCAACTATCGATTGTGCCTTCTGCTTTTACATCAATCAGTTGAGTATAAGTCACCGCAAAGAGCAGTTGCTCCACCGCTATCCACTATCGCATAAGTTGAGTTTAATCCGCCGCAATGAGCAGTTGCTCCACCGCTATTCGCATAAGTTGAGTTTGAATTCGCTACAGTTTAAAAATACCGCAATTGAATTACGCCGCGACTATCGCACCAAAAAAAATACGATAATATCACCATTCCCATTCCCAACTGTGTCCAATTACTAACAAAACCTTCCGGTGTTAAAATCAGTGAATTGGTGGGTGCCCTGACGTCTATCGGGTAAGTAAAAATTATACATAAAGGTGCAACACATTACAGTCTGCTGCCGGTGTTCACTTATAGGTTGAACATTGGCCCAACGCCGCACCAATATATCTACCAACAAATTATTCTTACATGTTCCCGCCAATAAACATTGAAACCCCTTTAATTTGTTCGTAAGAACTTCAGTCCCGTTTTTAAACGTTTTTACGAATAAAATAATCGTATTTTATTTGTACTGGGTGTAAACCGGTTGCATTTGTTCACTCAGCTAAATAAATATAAATAAGAAGTAAAGTTTATAAGTAAGACGGAAAATATGAAACGACGAATATCTCAAACACCCCGTCTAGGCCATAATAGCACTCGACGTCTACTACGACAAGTCAGGGGGAGTTCGAGTCTCGAGCCTCTACGGTCAGTCTACGCCGCGGCTACGAATCGTCCGTAGAGCCCGAATCCAATCGCCTTTGTCCGGCAATCGGCCGCCAGGGGGTCGAAGTGGTTTTAAATTGAATTTATTCGAATATGGAATATGTCACCGCCCTAAGACGTGGACAATCGGCCGAAACCATTCTTGACAGCTGTAAGAATGGGTTTTGAAAAAAAATTATATGGGGAGCGCATAAGTGTTGATATGCGTGCATTTATTGAAAATTGCTTTTGATTCGATTAAGTCGGTTGAATTATTTGGCAGTAAAGGTAGGTACTTTCGTAACAACGGCCTAGTGGTTATGACTTATGACATTTACATACAGGCTTCTTCATGTTTCAATTTGTAAGAGTGAAAACACTTGTTATTTCGAAAATGGTTATTTTTATTGAAGTGTCTTCAAGTTTCTACAAGGTATTGATTACCTTCTTTGTTTTATGTTTTAAATGTTAAGTAGGTAAATCGGCATTAAATCATCGGCATTAGATCAGCGCCATTAAAATTTTTCGACCTTTGAACGGTTCTCGGCAAACGCCGATCCTCAACTCGTATTAGCTTTTGATCACATTATTGTCAGATGACAAGCCAAAAAATATTACCCTCATGCTTGATAGGCAGGAGCGGATCTGACGGTCAGCATTTCAGCAAATGCTAGATGCTCCCAGATGTTAGAGCACTGCCTTGCGTGAGCCCCATCAAAAAAATTAAAGAAAGATTTTAAGAGGTTTACTGTTGTCTTGCTGGTTTATCCCTTTCAAAATGTTTCCCCAAATCAGAGTGCCGGTTGGTATTTTAGCCTCAAATCTAAAATTAAGTTGTGTATGAAAAGGACCGCAGTGCAGTTCCTCGTATGTGATTTTTTTTTTGCATAATGATCACATTAAAATAGACTTTGCCACTCTCTCCTTCTCCAAGGGCGCCTTGGTTATGTTTGCTGACTGCCTTTTGAGTCTTAGATCCGCCCCTGTTGGCAGCTCACCACAATTTGGTCCATTGCTGAGAATGACCGAGAATTGTAGACCTTTAAAATACCAATAATTCAACTCCCGATCTGAGTACCCAATTGTTTTAAGTAGGTAACTAGTACGTACATATATTGAGTTTTTCAAATCCTTCAAATAAGTAACTTAAAACTTTTGTGTCATTCGACATAAGAACCTCTGCCTGCTCTTTCGTATCTAGAATAGCATTTCAATGCCTTTTTAATGAAAAAAATTAAAACACTCAACCACACTAATATTTAAACGGAGTGTCACTTTTGATAGAAGTACCAGTCGTTTGTTTTGAGGGCTCCCCAATGAAAGTGTTCTAGACCAGCATCCTTCTTCTCATCTTCTGATAATATCATCATCTCCTGTCAACGGTGACATGTCAGCTGTTTGTCACGCGATCTCATCTGACACTGGCAGCTGTAGCTGACAGATCCGACTGGCCAGCCAATAGAAAAATCTATCGCTGACTTTTCTCCATTTGTAGAGACTGATTGGTAGACAAAAATAGGAATTTATTAGTCCAGTATTGATGTCTTACTCATACGTTCTTTTTGGACTATCACTATCGTTGCTTAGATTGAAGTTAATTGATGGTATTATTGGTACATTATTTTATTGAAATGCATTTTCTGAACATTTTTTCGACACGCATGATAGAAATAATCTTCTCTTCTTCGATGGCGCTAAAGCCCATATCGAGCTTTGGCCTCCCGCAACATTCGCTCCAACTCATCCTGTCCTCAGCGGCTGACTTCTAGTTTGTTACCTGGAGAAGCTGTGCTGCATCCCCTCTTACCTAGTCTTCCCACCTCAGTCTGGGTCTTCCCACTTTTCTCTTTCCACCTGAGTGTCCATCAGTCATAATTCTTTTTGTGACGCGTGTGTCCGGCATTCTCTGTACATGCCCAGCCCATCTCAACCTGAGGAGTCTCATATGGGCCTGATATATATCATACAGTTCTGATATGATAGAAATAATAAAATACCTTAAACATAAATAAACTGCTAAATACAACGAAACAAAACATATTTATGTCTATAGAGGTTTCAGTGAGCAAAAATTCAATCAAAGTTAGAATTTAATCAACAGCATCATTGGATTATTTAAGCGATTTGTGAGCTACATTTTTATTCTTTGTTGCAATTTGTTTTATTATAGAGGAGGAGGAAAATGTAGAAAAACTGGTATGGCAAAAAGGAATACATGATATTATGAACTGGAAATCGTTGTAATTTTTTCGCTGGTTTCAGTTCATAACCCCATCTTATTTCCTGTTCTATTCCGGATATTGGCAGCGTGTCTCACTTGCTGATGGCGCCCTTTATTAATTTCGTAATACATATCAATATTTGCCCTTTGTCTCAATTGTATTGCAATGCAATAACTGAGAGACTTGACCCCTTTGTTCGGCTTACACGCCTTTTTAATGTCTCTTGATTGTGCAGAAAATCCCGACCAGTTCCAAGCAATTACTTTAACATTCGTACGCGCTTTTTCATACCGCTTGCTGAGGGTTGGTTTGTATATACTATGTCCATTTATGTTTTTTTTAAACTGCGAATGCAGTAATATTAATCATATTTTTATCTACCATATTCACACACAAAAAAAACAAATTTGTTCTACCTCCATAGTAATTAGAAAAAAATTAGGATTGGAGGGTACTATGTCCATTGGCCAATACTAATTTTTTGCTATTATTTATCAAAACCTTATGTGCGTGTATGTAAAAATTACTAATGTTTGATTACTCCATACATTTCATTTATTCATACGACAATACTTTAATAAGGTTTTAATAAATATTTTTATTTTTAACTTTTTAACGTAATGAGTTAAACCTCAAATTATAATATTTTAATTAATGAAGATAATATGAGCGAAATTCAATCGAAAATCCGAAACAGAAATATCAGAAAAAGATACGGATACATCTGGTCCCAGATTTTCGATTGACTTTCGCTTATATTATTTTAATAAATAAATAATTCGTTATTTTAATAAATACATAATTATTATTATTTATTACAACCTTGTGTATCTGAATGTTAAATTATTATTGTTTGATGTGCCATAGGATGAAATTACTGTTGGTCCGGTCCATATCCGCCCAGAGTATGGATATAGTATAAAACAAAATTAAATATGGTCAAGGTACAAACCTAAATTCAATTTTTGTTATTTTGTTTAAAAAAAGTGTCCTTTTACGTTCTTGATTATGCTTTTATTCAAATAAAAATTCAACCAATTATATTGTTCTTTTACTTAAAGGTAGATTAACCCTTGAATTTTTTATTATTATTTATAACAATTAGTTTGAAGTAAAGGAAACCAAATTTTTTTTTAACTTCAAACCTCGTTTTCTCAATACTAGTTTTTGTGGACATAGTACAAACCAACCCTCAGCAAGCGATATGTTAAACGCTTCAACGCTTCTACTAGCTCTTATAGTAAGTAATAGATTAATTAACGACCGGTCAGTGGTTGTGTGTTCGATCCCTCGGCTGGCTAAGTCCTCCATCACAACACAAGCAATATCTTCCGCTTGTGGTGGTAGTAGGAGATTTTCAAATATTGTTGGGTTATTCGTAACCCGGGAATGTTTGTCTTTCTTTAAAAAAAAAAAAAAAGAATAGTAAGCAATTTTTATCTCACATTATTTACCACCCAAAAACGATGACAAATTGAATATAAAATCAACTAAAACTAATTATACAACATACCCCGTATTCGGAAATCCTAGTTGCATTTCTGAAGCTTCACTAACGAAGCTTTGCACATCCTCCGCCGGCGCTTAAAGTTATGAAATAAATCAAATTGAACCACTCTGTGGACTCTAAATTAGTGTACAGCACAACTATTCCACAAAAAATAAACATTTTTGTAGATTTTTTGACAATGTTGAATATAGTAGACACTAAACAAAAAGAGATATTTTCAATGTGGATGAGAGTTTCAAGCTAATAATTATTGCTTATAATAAGTGTTACCCTTTGTGCTATGCATAAAAATCATGTCTTAAACATTAGTTTTTCAATTAAAAAATATTGATATTTCACGAGTTAAAAGCATTTCACCAAAAAATGTAGACATAATGTGTCTCGACGCCGCCTAGTGGGAGATTTAGCACTTACAATGCGTTTCTTATATAAAATAAAGTTGGTTGTTTGCGGGTGAAAAAATGTAATAAGCGGTAATTGTTCAATGAAACTCTAGTATATATTGAATAGTTTGGCGGGTAAGAGATAAGCCGACGTAGCTCAGTGAACAGAGCATTTGACCGGAAATCAGAAGGACACAGGTTCGAGTCCCGTGGCGGCATGTATATTTTCTCGGGAGTTTTTTTTTAATGTGTCAAGCTAATAATTATTTCTTATAAAAATTGTAACCTACCCTTTGTGCTATGCATAAAAATCTTGTCTTAAACATTAGTTTATCAGATACGTTTTTAGATTTTCACGGCCAAAAGCATTTTCGTTGTTTGTTTTTGGGGTGTTATGCCGTACGGATCTGCCGGATCTGCCCTGATGATGGACACTGCAACGCTGTCCGAAACGTCGGCTAAAGAAGGAGGTAGCACAACACGGCATAACACCCCAAAAACAAACAACGAAAATTAGTTTATCAATTTAAAAATAATTCAAAAAATATATTTACGTACATCTTTAAATCTTTTATTTGTTTCAGTTAGTTTAAAAAAAATGTTTGATAATGTGGGCTTCACTGGGTGCTTTTCAACTGTTGAGGCACCCATTTTACAGTTTTATTTATTTTAGAAACGGTTGTGTTGTTGTGTTTTAGGAAATGCAGTTTTATTTTTTTTAATATGAAATGTCTCTAATATAGCCATTTTTGAACTGAACGACGAACTGTCATTGATCGATGGCACTGACTTGATGCCTTAACAGCAGTCGTCCAAGGCCTGTGCACTGACATAATTTGACGTCATCTTATAAAAATTTCCTTGACGCCATATGAAAGTGTTCTTTACTATAAAAAAATACTTACCCTATTATTTAAAGTTAGACGGTGATTTCCTATTGTAAAACATTTAAAATGTAGTTATTTGTATTGGTTATTGTTGGATTCATAGAATTTTGATATACCCACAGAGCAGAAAAACCCAATAAGTGTGATCATTACCTAAAACTGGATTTATTTTAATTACGTAAGACCCTTTGACTCGTGGCAATGAATTTGATTGTGATGAAGCAAGGGTAACTATTATCGGCCCCTTGACATGCGATATTTGGCAGATAATAAACCGACAGAATTTGTGTAGATACTTTCATCCGTGTGACTAGATGACTAGATAACGAGTCCTAGAGGATGCGACGTCACCCGTTATATCACAGTGAGCAGTTTGAGCAGTTGGGAATGAAGTGGTGTCGAGAGGCGCTCGCTGCTGGACGGGTGTCGGGTCTCCTAATGAAGGGGCGCCATTTCACGCCACTTCTGGCGAGCGAGGGCCACTCGTTCTTACTTCGTTAAATGAAGAGTTGCCAGTCGTGTGCAGGGGTATTTAAATTGGTGGAATAATGCCGGGTAAGTCTGGCAGAGCCACACGGAAAGCTTTCGATAATTAGAAAATATTATTTTACTCATTTTAGGGTTGTGTTGCACGTTGCACATCATTTCGGACATCCTTGTAGAGTCCATCATTATGGCAGATGTTATTTCAAAAATCTATTAAATAAGTCAACTAAATGAAACGGACGAAAACAACCCTGTCCTATAAATATTTTAATTGTGTTCCGTTGCCTGTTCTAGATGGTTTCCGTGTTCATTACTACCTTTTTATCCTTTGGATCCTACTACGAGCTGTTAAAACGGAATAATCAATATGATGTTACCTACCTGTTGAGATAGTGACGTTTCTTCATACAAATTGTATGGTTCTTTTCTTGAAATTTTAAAACAAATGCACAAAATATGTAAGGATTATAATTAAGTATTAAAGAACCTACTTAGAAATATTATGATTCCAAATGACAACAAAAATGAAGCGACTCCTGTTTACAGAAATAATAGTATAATAATAATAATAATTTGACAATTTTTAGAGCGCAGTTTTTGTGAGGAATCACCTCAAGGGAGCTGTTCAAGTAAGTATTACTATCGGTATGGTACCTAATCGTTAGCAACATATATTTTTGTTTGTTTTAGACATTTTATGTACCTTTGTGTATGTGTTGTTGAAGTATTTTCTTGACTGAAAGCTGAAACAATTAATATTATTTAATACTACTAAATGTTCCGTGCTTGGTATTATCTGCTTTGAAAGTATCGATATTATGAAGTATGCCGATAAATTTAACTAACAAAAGCCAATTAATTCTCCTGTTAATTAAGTTGATTGAAAGCAATTTGGAAACAATTAACAGCAAATCGTTTGTTTCACTCTTGTCGGCACTCCATCATCGTTTTCCGAGAGGCAAAGAAGCTATACAGGTAATTAACGACTCAGCTCTCGGTACCAACATTTTCTATTACGGATCTTATAGGTACCCAATTCAATTGAATGAGATAAGTACTTACGTACATGATTATATATACTTTCAATTAGAAGTTCTAATTATAAATAATATGACTTTTATGTTCATATACAACAAACAACAGTGATTCTGAATATAAATCGATCGTGAAAGATGATAATGTAATCACCAAATTTAAACTCTACGACACGTCTATGACGTCACAGATACCCCTCCGAAGGACCACTGTAAACGAAATGACGTCATCGAATGTAAATTCTCTTGGACACATCAAATTGTTTTTTTTAAGTTTTCGCGTTTGAAATTAGTTTATTGTGAAAACTTCCTTGAAAATTTTCACTTAGACGTTGAATATTGTTAATTTTTTTTCAATAGACTGGAATTCCCTATTAGTTAAGTCATTTGGTCGACATGTTTAGTTCGCATAGTATGTCTGCTAGTACGCTCCTCCAAAATACTCCATGAAATATCATTTTAACCTACAAGGCTATGCAACTGATAAAATTAAAGAGCGAAACTTCATTTAATTTCTTCCCTCCTTCGAGAAAAGTAAGTCGTTCTGTACTTCGATTTTAATAGATAAACAGCGTAATCTAGATGGAGAACAATCATTCCCTCGCCATAGACAATGAACATGAACAACACCATAGATGTTCATAGATAATTCCTCTCCTTTTTCGACAGATTGTTTTTGTTCTTAAGTGCTGCCAGCTTTCGTTTTCCACACTTTGGGGGAAATCTATTTTCATTGTCTCTCGCCTATCGGTTTTCGATAACTGTTGCTTGTTCGAGGGCCCTTGAGGGAAAATTCTAAGTATCGAGGAGCTGCTATTCACAGAAACAATAGCCGACAATACAATAACACAATGATCGATAGATAGACATTACGTGCTGGAGATTTTACAGGGATAGCGATAAATAATTATGGGGTATTTATTCAACAAGCAGCGGTCGCGGTGAAATTTTTGGTGAAACACTTTTGTTGTGACCAGGGCGAACATCAAAACGATAACATAAATTAATAAAATACAACACTCACAATCAAAACGCGAATTTAATAATAATAAACCTGTATAATGTACAATATGCACAATGTAGCAGTTTTTCTTTTTTAAATTTAAGTTAAATTAAATTTAATAATGTTTGTTATTAAGAGCGATTGGCCATCAGCTGAGAATAAAAGTTTAAAAATGATTGTAACTGTACAGGGAGGTTCCATTGAGAAAGATCTGTTATTCCGCGTATCAAATTTTTTCAATAAAAAAATTAATATCGATTTATTTCATTCAAAACTTGCTTTAATATAAACCTACATTCAAGTAAGCAATAAACATGCTGATGCTAAACGCACGATGATAAATTATTAAATATCGTGTACTTTTTGTAAGTATTTTTTTAACATAAGTATTTATGATTTTTCAATAATGTCTAAACAAAAAAAGTGTGTAAAAAAATATCTGAAATATTTTAGTTTGTGAGACCTTAAACAAATTGAAAAACTGAGGTATTTTTGTCACAAAACACCTTCTCGGATTTATTTTTTTTATAATTTTAATTTAATTAAAATTAAAAATTGTAAAATTGTGTTGACTAGGTTATGTATGGATTTATTTTGGTGTATGATTATACGATTTCAAATTTGTGTTGATAAATAGAATCTATCGTTTGAAAATTGAACAAATCTGCCAACGACCAACGGTATAACCATTGTATATTAAAAATATAGATAGTTTTTCAAAATTTTGAAACTGCGTGTACCAGATAAAATAACAATCTTTCAAAATCAATTTATGCTTTTTTGGAAAAAAAGAGTCAATACGTCTAGAATTTGATTTAAAAAGGACTAATTTCCGGTGTTCTCTGGTAATACCGTCTTAAGTTCTGCAAGTGTCTTGGTTGTTATTATTGTGACAGCTGTTTCGACTTACAAGGCCATTTTCAAACTGTGGTGCATAAGTAGACGACGATATTTATACGATTTAAAATGTCAATTTTGAAAGTGAGTAAATAGGTTTATTATCGGTTAAACTGATTTCCTAGGGAAATAATAGATTATCCCCCAGGGATATTTTGAAATTCGTAAATGTGTTCTTTGACGTTACATATAAACAATGTAGCAGCTTTACTCGAAAAAGCATTTTTGGGCGCTTAATAAGGCGCGAACAACCATATCCCCACAACACCACATACATCGTTCCTACCCAGAACTTCCCCTTCTAAAAATACCCTCAACACAGCATACCCCAAGATGACATGGTCCTCGAGGGGAATTATATTTTCCTCAGTGTCTCCTGTATGAAGCTAATGTAAAAAAATACCCACCCAATAAAGATTATTTACTAATTCAATGAACCTATCACGGTATACCTTCCTGCAACATGTATACACGGAGAAAAATGTTATTCGAAAATACGATAATTTTATTAGTAAAAACGATTAAAAACGGGACTGAAGTTCTTACGAAAAAATTAACAGGGTTTTAATGTTTATTGGCGGGAAAATGTAAGAAAAATTTGTTGGTATACAAACGAAATTACGTATACCAAAAAATTATTCTTAAATATTCCCGCCAATAAACATTGAATCCCTATTAATTTGTTCTTAAGATCTTCAGTCCCGTTTTTATGAATAAAATGATCGTATTTTCGAATTACATTTTTCTCCGTGTATGGTAAATGAAAACCACAACAAAATCATACCTTCCCATTTCATAAATTGTAGAGTAAATTTATAATTAAAATAATCACAAAATTTCGTAAATATTTATTTGAATATTATAATAGCATTACGACCACAAAAATAGTTTCCCGTACCAAATTATTTATTTAACAAATTATCAAACGCCCTCTGCGTCATTTAGAACAAACTTCAATCAGTTGTAATTAAATTGTTCGGTTTGTTCATTAAATATTAATTAATTTGTTTCTGTCACTGATTGCTAACGACTCGTTAAATAATAATTCTCTAAAAACCACACTCTCTAATAAATTGATGCTTTCATTTGGCTATATTATTAGAAGAACAGTCAGATTTTATAGAGCGCATAAAAGTATTTTTTTAATATCATAACTGGTAATAATAACGAACTGAACATTCAATGAAAAAAAAAATCGATTTGTAACAGTATTGAAAAATGCATTAAATTTACGGCTTTTGTGAGCACGTTGGTTGCCGTTTTCTCGGTTTTTTTTGGACAAAATCGGCGGTCTCAACCTCTAATTGGCCGTGTGCCCACCGGTGGCCACCGGTGAACATTCAAAAAAATAAAAAATTTTTAAGCGATTTTGTCCCTTATGCATAACTTTTGATTGTTCATTGATGATTTTTTCATTGTTTTTTTATATAAATTCATTGTGGAAAGAATAGATTTGAGGTATTATCAGGAAGATCGATTTATCTACATTATTTTCATGTAATTTTTGTAATATTTCACAAAAGAAATGTCATAAATTTTGGGTTCGTAAGAAATGTCAAATATTTTACGTCATAATAAATAATCATATTTTATTATTTGTTTACGAAATTATATTACAAAATAATATTATTAGTAACAACAGTTGTATAAACTACCAAGATCTGAAAGAATTGTTACTGTAAGCTTATAAAATGCGACACAAAAAAACTCTGAAGTGACGTTTGATTTTTTTTTAAACCTGGCTCTGCAGAGGTCAAAGAACAATGTCGGACCTGCTGAAAATTTAAAATCATTGTGTAGGCTTTTTTAACATTCGTTCGATGATTTAAAAGTTTTTTTCTGAATTTTGAATGAAATATATATTTAATTTCTTATATGACCAAAACAACTGATTCTTTAGATTTGTGATTCATAACCATAACCAAAAAGTTAAACCCAAAATTATAAACGCCAACGATGACCAGAATTGCGTTCAACGTTCTCTCTACTTGCCTATATATTATGTCCCAAAAAATTATATCAAAATTTGAACACAGATTACATGGACTATTGCGTTTGTAGAACTTATATTACATTTCACGTTAAAAGTTGGTAACAGGAAGCTAATATAAATGTTTGACTCTATGAAGGGTAAACTAATTACCTGCAAATTTTCATGTCACGCTGTAATTTTTTTGTTTGTTTAAAAAAACTCCGTTATGCAACAAGACGCTCATCGTTATCAATTTATTACACCTGAAACAGCAATACAATATTCTCCCTCTCACATCGCCCACCCTTCCTCTTTCCTCTTCCCTTCCTTCAGTCATTCCCCGCCGAAGCAATTAAATGTAATTTACTCCTTATTAAGTGGAAGAAGGTAGGAATGTATTCGCCACCAGATAGAGACATCTTGAATTCCGATACAAAAGTTGCCGCTTCTACCTGCCGCGCAGTATTTACTTCATACTTTCCGAGTCGGGTGTGAAGATGCCCGGTTCGAGTCCCGGCTAAGGATACGGGGCTCACGACACGCAAGGAGATGAAAAAATATCCGCGGTCGTCACAAAACATCCAACTGGTTATTGCTGATTTGCGAGACGTTATTTTCTTCCCTTGGAGTATTCTGGATTCAAAATAACGTACACAATTTAAAATCCGACGTGAGCTCAACGAATATGTCCTTGAGCAAACACTCCAGATATGCCAATAATAGGTTGTTTGAGTAGGTATAAAGTTCCAAATATTTTTTTATGGTTTTTTCGTCTTAAGAGGCTAGACTTTGAACCACACGCGGAACACCCGCGTCTGTCATTCTGTCCCGCTCACAATAAGCTCACGCACACTTACAATGCATGCGAATGCGAAATGTGCGAATGAGACAACGCTCAAATTTACCTACAGAGATCGCTCGAAAAGGGGTTTATGGAGAATACACTTTTCTACACCGAAACTTTCACGAAATTGAAATTTAAAAAAAAAAAATTTTTTAGAAAGAAGACGCTACGTCGGTAGTTTTTTATAATTTTATAATTCTTTATGAGAGTTGAGTTAGCAGCACTTTTTCCTTAAATAATATTTTTTGATAAATCGTACATGTTTGACAGTGAATGTTTACGTTAATACGAAACGTGTAAGCCTTATAGCCGCCAAAATAGAACTATTTTCACCGTAAGCCTACATACAAAACATTTAACATAACTTAAGTATTTTAAACTTTCGTATTGTAAGAATGTATTTACCAAAATGCCCAACTTGCGACCTTGCGGAAAACCTGTTGAGCTAACGATATTTGGTATTTCCATTGTCTACACGGTACCTAAAGCCCGTAGAACTCTAATATTTTTTTTTATAATTTCGTCTAGGTGCATGTTTTAATTTGCATACAATTTCCACTTTTTTATGCGTTTGAATACATTTATATGTGTATTGAATACATTGTTACGTCTGGTGAACATAAAATCACGCACAAAACTTATAAATATATAATTTAAGATTCCACACATATTATATTATTTTAGATTTGGTTTAAGAGTACACAGACCACATCCGTATTTATACATCTTCCATGCTGCAAAACCGTCCAAAAAGTTATTTCAATAGAGTAGAGGAAGCTGGAAAAAAACATTCAAACATTAAACGGTGGATTGTAATGACTGGAGAGAAGAACCATGTTTGTACCTTGGTTCTGCCAATTAAAGGTAAACTTTGTACTTACATCAACCTTTATTATCATTTAATTGTTTCACTTTTTGTTTTGCATCTGTTTACTAGGACATTTGCAAGAGAACGAATGCAGGCCAATTCATTGAAAAGTTATGGCACTGTTTTGCATAATATAGGGAGAAATTCTTTGAATATGTTGGAAAAGAGTATAAATTAATTAATTGTTGATAAATAAACAGCAACTAGCGATAAAGGGAAATAAAGTTTTGCATTATTGGTCATTTACATAATATCTTATGTAGATGATGATAGTAGGAAAAAATCAAAGGTAGAATATTTAACGCAATAACAGGTTCCATAACACATAGAAGGTGTATAGGCAGAACGAAATTGTTGCGTTTGAAGTTTTTCAAAGGGCATTCATTAAATTGATTGAACGTAATAATATCAATGTAAATTATAAATGTGGTTCTATTCTGCGCAAGTTCTTCGGGTGTTTCATTTCATGTTTTGAGACTGTTCTTTAGAATCCATCATCAGGGCAGATCCGGCAGATCTGTCGATGTCGACGTCGGCTAAAGAAGGAGGTAGCACAACACGGCATAACACCCCAAAAACAAACAACGAAAATGCTTTTGGCCGTGAAAATCTAAAAACGTATCTGTTCTTTAGAAGTTTCGGGAGAGAGCGCGCTCTTCTTTTTTTAGCCATGATATTTCTTGTTCTAGCGGGAATGAACCAATTCATTTTACGTAGAACAAAAACTAATCATTTTGGTGTGACTTGCAGATGACAGACTAAAATTTCAAAATGGAGTATAAAAAATCCTTGTGCTGACAATAAACCATGAACTGACAGAGAAATTGAATGATGTAGAAATGCGAAAAGTAATCCCTTACACGTGTGTGCGTTTTAAATAGTTCAAGTGAATAATATAAAGAAAAAGAACCTCAGTTAATTTCAACAAGTTTAACGAACGGATTATGTAAAACAAAAAACAAACAAAATACTTCAGTCAGGTCGTGTGAAGTCTTCAAAATAATAAAACAAAGAGAATGCTGATGAAAGAGGATTGCGTTCCAACGGAATTTGCTCTAAATCAAAATAATAACGTATACATTCGTAATAAATCTAAATGAATCCTTTTTCTGTGTACGATATACGGGAAAGTGTGGAAGCAGGTAGCAGTAGCCAACCTGAGGCAGCATAAATCTCAACAATGAAGCTTTAATGACGGCGCAAGGAATACACAACAATTAGTGCAGCCATTTGATCTGGCCGCTTGAGATACTACAATAATCGGTTAATGAACACATTTATACCGGGGATGTTGAAACTGGTATGGATGTTGATAGTCCGAACGAACTTCAACTAAATATTTCGGGAATATGTTCGTGGATGTCTCAAACAGTAATGAAAACAAATTAAACTTAGTTCACGGAGAAACATGTTATTCTAAAATACGATCATTTTATTCGTAAAAACGGGGCTGAAGATCTTACGAACAAATTAACAGTGTTTCAATGTTTATTGGCGGGAACATGTAATAATAATTTGTTGGTAGGTATACGTAATTTCGTACGTATACCAACAAATTATTCTTTCATTTTCCCGCCAATAAACATTTAAACACTGTTAATTTGTTCGTAAGAACTTCAGTCCCGTTTTTAACCGTTTTTAAGAATAAAATGATCGTATTTTAGAATAACATTTTTCTCCGTGTTATGTTCATCAAAAGACATAATTTTGTGATGAAAAAATTGTCATGTTAGGTTTAGTGAATACATAATTTGAAACGAATATATATATTTGTTAAGGCAGAAACGTTGATTCTATAAAAATAATTCATTGTCGATATAATCGTTTTTTGTAGAGGTCTAAATTTTTTGACTGACAAAATATTTTTTTTTTCCTGATTACGCCCGTCACAAAGTCAAAAGTTACTTTCATATTCGAATATTTTCTCGGTCGTATGAAAGTTGTTATTCTTTAATTTATCAGCAGTATCCCAAGATACTGATAAAAGCATTATCCGTAGCACCACTGCAAAAAGCCAACAGATATCCGGGGACGGAGAAGAGCCATTGTGTTGAATATATCGGTGATATCAATAGGCTTAGTAATATTGTTATGACTGTATTCAATTATCACCGATAAAAATATCAGTCGAATTAATTGGTTGAAGGAGAGACCTAAATTAAGATGAACTTAACTATTTCAGCAAGCTTCTGAAGAGCCGACTAGTTCTGGGAAGATAATTTTTAATTGATTGGTTGTCATATTTACAAAGTTTTTTGCAAAGCAAAGCACCAACACCTATCCCATAGGTCACCCAATGTGGTCATTTAGCAGGTTGTCCGGTTTATAGGTTGAGATTTGTCCGGACCTCTCACGGGACATCACCTTGCACTGCAGTGTAAGGGGTATAGATTCATACGTCTGTCACTCCTAAACATACTGATCCCCTCACACTGTCTCTATTTCGAATCGCATTGTAATTTTTAGACATTTTATTTCAAACCAATTGCTTGCAACTCGTTAATTAATCATTATTCATAACCAAAAGAAAGCTCCTTGACTGACCAACACCGTGCCTACATTTTTTTTGTATTTTGACTTGAAAGTTTTGCAGAGGATTAAGGACCAATTTTCGGTTCGTCCATACTTAATGACTCTCCTGCCGTGTCCAGATACCCACTATAGACTATAGACCTTACGTGCTAATTCTCTGTATACTTAATACTCCACATACGTAATACTCTGTATATTTAATACGCCGTATACCCAATGCTCTGTACTCGGGGTTTAATGCTGAATCTGTTCGGCTTAGTGTCCGGTCTCAGGTGTAATCCCAGCCCGGTGCAGGATGAATAATTTTAATCAGTTTTGGAACAAATAAATGCGTCGCTCGTTGCTTGAAAGTGACCACCATTTCTATAGTAATCTTATAAACGTTCTACTATAGTGACGAATAATCTGCGTAAAATAAAGGTTGTGCATAACTGTTCTACCACATTATTGATATAATAGGAAATAAAAGCAATGAATCTTCATATTGTCATGTTACTTGTGATTATGTCCTTAGTACCTATCGACTATTAGAAACGTCTAGAATATTTCAAATTGGAAACATTAATTTGACTATTGAAAAAAAAATACATGAAATTATTTTTCAAAATAATTATAAATAACCATGTAGAATATTCCCCCTTGTCTATACAATCAAAACCAACGTAAATCACCGTCTACTAAGTACCCCCGAAACCTTCCATATTCCTATAATTACATCCACTGTACACGGAGAAAAATGTTATTCTAAAATACGATCATTTTATTCGTAAAATCGGGACTGAAGTTCTTACGAACAAATTAACAGCGTTTTAATGTTTATTGGCGGGAAAATGTAATAATAATTTGTTGTTATACGTAATTTCGTACGTATACCAACAAATTATTCTTACATTTTCCCGCCAATAAACATTGAAACACTGTTAATTTGTTCGTAAGAACTTCAGTCCCGTTTTTTACCGTTTTTACGAATAAAATGATCGTATTTTAGAATAACATTTTTCTCCGTGTAGTGACAAAACTACGAATATATACAGCGATATCCCTCAGAACTTTACAAAGTATCTAGAATTTCTTGGTTTTACTTGACTTATCTTGACCCGAACTTTATTGTCTCTTGTTTTTGTTGTTGTAATTTTACATAGGTATACTTATTTCATATTGTTGTACACCGTTATTGGACGTTTGGTATTTATTATTCACATCTTCAACACTTTTCCACTGACACACTGTACAATACATAATGTCGGCCTCTAAAATCGTCTACATCTTACGAATATTGGTTTTCAATTTCTTCTTTTCTTTTCAGTAAACATAGATAGAATTTGAAAATAGTCCCCGACCTCGCTCCACATATAAAAATACCACTCTACCAGTGGAGTCTGTACAATATTTATTTATTTTTATATTAATTTCTAATAATTTTACTGATTTGAAAAAAATAAAATCTAAATTATCTTACATACAGGTACATACATGTTGATGAATTATAAGAGCAAGATTAAAGTTTTTATATTTATCTCATTCCGGCTCTCAGTTTGCTGAATAAACACCTCAACTTTCCGACTTAGTGCGTGCATAAGAATGAGTTATAACGAAGCCCGGTAGCTCCGTGGTCCGGTGGTAGTGAACTTGCATACAGTCAGTTTATACTTGCATAAAGTATTACATCTACATCAGGTAAATTGCACCTACAACGTAATGAACTCGAAAGTTTGCATCAGTGCTGCCGAACTTTGAGAAATTGTAGCCTCAAAAATATACGTTGCGTAAATTAAATGACGAAGGTATATCTGTAAGTAAATACAGCGTTTGAAAGTAATGTAAAATAAATAAATAATGGTTTCTTCTTATAATAAGTGAGGTTGGTAGGACGGAATAAGTGTGATGTGATACTTAGAGCCGTTGGCACTGGGCGAGTATTTGAGTCGAGTAACGAGTATATTAGTAACTAAACGAGCCCGAACACCACAGTTTTAGTAGAGTAGGCTAGTCAGCTCTTTAGTAGATTGAATCACGCATCCCTGCGCACTGACATGCGCAGTTCATTATGGACGCAGGCTATGTCGTCCAGTTGGAGCGAAAATGCTACTCTAAAATTCTTTATTTTTGCGGCTATTAATCTATTTTCGTGTCCATAGTTTATTTTTTTTCATTTCACTAATGTATTCTTCCATCTCTTCTAAAATAAGCATTACAATCAGCGTAATTAGCTTATTCACTTTATTGCGTTGCAGCCTGCTATGTTGCGTTGCCTACTAATGAACTTTATTTGACAGTGGTGCGAACACTTTTTGGTGAGGCAAGTAGCGAGTTGCTCGCCATTCGACTTACTACTTGTCAGGTGCGAATAAGGCATAACAGCGAGTATCGATTGACTGAAAATTAACGCGAATTATGACATTTTACATACCTCAAATTTTCTGGTAAATATCGCGATTTTTAATATTTTTACATGATTTTCCGGTGGATATTTAATATTTAAGGCCAGTAATAGTTTTATTAGTAAAACAAAAATTCTGACAAGCTTGAATAGTCACAAAATGGAAAGCAGCTGTAGCGGAAAGAAGACAAGGCGTTTCGCTCTTTTTGTTTGCAAAATACTAATAAATAACATAACGTATATCTACATCTATGACATAACATCACTCTTATTTCAAAATACATCTGCTTTTGATTAAAAATAACGTGAAATTTACCTTTGTGAAAAGATCTGCAGAAATATAATATTACAACTTCTGCATTTTAAATAAATTGAAACTAATCGAGCCAAAAATGAAGCTAAAACCTTACTGTAAAGCGCACATCGTACAAGATCTCAAAATTCCCAACAAGAGAAACAGAACTTGTTAATTAGTTAGCGATCACAGCGAGCGGCGTCCGGTCCGTAGGTATACAAAATAGTCTAATTTTCTCATAATAAATTCATAACATTATCTTCTTCCACTGGTTTTGCAGACAAAATCACAAGAATTATAATCTGTTTGCAAACAGCCCTCGACTCCCAACACCGGTCTGGGTAGCTACCGACTAAACTGACCTTAAGCTTCAGCTTTTACGGGATTTGTGCATTCGCCTTAGCGCGGTTTTAACTGAATATTAGATAACACTAGAAGAGGGGCCCTTTTCAGCGAGATTAGTTTTCCAGCTCGCTCTGAACAGATCAATTATTCAATTTCATATCTGACCAGTTTTAAATCCGGGCTTCTGTCGAGAATGGCTTTTAAATAGGTACAGACAGAATTTATGAGAGAGGGATATAGCCAGTCTTCCTTTCCCTCTCGCATCCAGAATAGAATTATTAAGTTGTTTATTTGGTTTAAGTTACCTACGTTAGTTAGTAATAGATCTACATATTTACCGTCGCATTTTTACATAATATTTAATATATTAATTTAGTATAATGTTCCGGCCTGTTAAATCAATGAACCAGGTCAAAGGGTTCGTTTGGAATAGTAAATGATGGGCTGCAAACAAGGGGCTGAAAATCAAGAGATTTTTCAGTCTACTCGTGAGTTTGCTGCGACCGTCTCGGCCTTAGATGCTGGTGCCGGATTTGAAGCAACCCGCGATCACGAATGATAAGACCAGTCTACTCATGAGTTTATATCAGCTTTGTGCCACTCCTTTCGACGCTGAAATACTGGCTAAAAAATATAGAAATTCATAATCGCACCACCATAATAATAATAATATGATAATTTGTAAAGTCACCTCAAGGACAATTTTCTCTGGTCAGGATATTAGATTGAATTTATATTTTATTGCCAATATAATATATAAACCTATTTTTTTTAATCAAACAAATTTACAATTTAATACAAAAATGTATACCATAAAATACTTTTCAGTAGTTCGATTAAGGGGTAATTTTCTTTAAATATCTTGTAATTAACACGACTTTTAATCTGTACAAAATAAAACACAAATAAAAACCATATATCTTTGGTGACCGGACAAATCAACGACATGCAACTTCATCACCACCTTTGAAAAGTCATTAATTGGTTAAATATTATTATCATTAAAATTGGTTAAATAGGCTATGGGCTATTGTTAATTTTTTTTAAATAACTTTTAATGACCCTTCAAAGGGGTGTTGAAATTCCACTTTGTTGAGTTGTCGTGGAACCGTGCAGCCAGCACGGGTCACGTGTTATGTACCTCGTCTCGTTCTAACAGCATGGTAACAGAGGAGAGAGGACAGCAAAAAGATATTTACTTTTTTTACTCTAAATATGTTCAAGATTCGCAGGTTAAAATCTATATCTCTACACGCCATTCAATTAGTGCATTATTATTATTGCACGTGTGCTGCATACATTTACATATACAATATACATATTATTAAACAAATATAACATCACTAATGAATTAATTATTTATTGATTTGTTTCAGGTATGAATCAGAGGCTTGAGGAGTGACGTGGGCGTGAGACAAACGGATTTGTGAGTAATAATTTGTAGGATTTTTATAGAGATGTATTTTATGTTTGTATTTAGTTTTTTTTCATAATGCGAAGCTGAAATGTATTTTAGTCAACATAACTTAAATTAAGTAAGGTAACGGTTTAATTAAGAGACTTCAAGTTTAATTAAGAGACTCAAGACTGACACACGGAAAAAATTGTTATTCGAAAAAACGATCATTTTAATAGTAAAAACGGTTAAAAACGGGATTGAAGTTCTTACGAACAAATTAACAGTGTTTCAATTGGCGGGAAAATGTAAGAATAATTTGTTGGTATACGTACGAAATTACGTACCTATACCAACAAATTATTCTTACATGTTCCCGCCAATAAACATTGAAACCCTGTTAATTTGTTCGTAAGAACTTCAGTCCCGTTTTTAACCTTTTTTACAATTAAAATTATCGTTTTTTCGAATAATATTTTTCTCCGTGGAGAAAGTAAAGGAAAAGTATTTTTTCCTCAGATCGCAAACTCTATATTTAGACTGATATCTGTCTCTCAAGAAATAAAGTATTTATATTCTTAGAACAAACATATTCATTCTAAAGCGTGTGTTCATCTAAGAAGTTGTCAGAAATAAATGATGACCACTCAATTAGATAATATTGTTTTCTTCAGTCTTTGCAAAATTACTTTGTGGCATCATTTTAATTAAATGCAACAAATTACTTTGTGTAAACCACCATACTATAATAGTGGTTATATATTTATTATATAGTTATATATTTATTATTACTCAGATTCGCTGCCCAAATTTAAAAGGAGCATCATGTCAATGATATAACTGTTTAATGCGCATACATATCCCTTCACAGATCACCACTTCTCACACATACACACACACTCACACACTACGCACATCACCCGGTAGTTACTAATTATACATTCCACTCAAGACATTACAAAGAAACATATCAAAGGTACCCACCATGAAATATTACTTAATATCTGTAAACTCTGTCATCACACTGTAATCAATGTACTGTTGCTTCTATAAAATAAATAAATAAATTATAGCGGTTTACACAAAGTGATTTGTTTCATTTAATTAATATTGATTTTGTGACACAATGTTTTCGTTTTTGATCACTGAAGACAATATTAGCGATTCTCAATCGAAAATTTGAAATAGAAAAATCATAAAATGATACGGTCACATCTAGGTATTTAACCAACGCCTGGTCAATAAGAAAATAATAAAATGATACGGTCACATCTGGGTATTAAAATTAACATTGGCCTGGTCAATAAAATAATCATAAAATGATACGGTCACATAGCCTGGACAATAAAAAAATCATAAAATGATACGGTCACATCTGGGTATTTAATTAACATTAGCCTGGTCAATAAAATAATCATAAAATGATACGGTCACATAGCCCTTTCAATAAAAAAATCATAAAATGATACGGTCACATCTAGGTATTTAACCAACGCCTGGTCAATAAGAAAATAATAAAATGATACGGTCACATCTAGGTATTTAACCAACTGATCAATAAAAAAATCATAAAATGATACGGTCACATCTGGGTATTTAACCAAGATTAGCCTGGTCAATAAAAAATCATAAAATGATACGGTTACATAGCCTGGTCAATAAAAAAATCATAAAATGATACGGTCACATAGCCTGGTCAATAAAAAAAATCATAAAATGATACGGTCACATCTAGGTATTTAACCAACTGGTCAATAAAAAAATCATAAAATGATACGGTCACATCTGGGTATTTAACCAAGATTAGCCTGGTCAATAAAAAATCATAAAATGATACGGTTACATAGCCTGGTCAATAAAAAAATCATAAAATGATACGGTCACATCTGGGCATTTAACCAACTGGTCAATAAAAAAAATGATAAAATGATACGGTCACATCTGGGTATTTAATTAACATTAGCCTGGTCAATAAAACAATCATAAAATGATACGGTCACATAGCCTGGTCAATAAAAAAAAATCATAAAATGATACGGTCACATCTGGGTATTTAACCAACTGGTCAATAAAAAAATCATAAAATGATACGGTCACATCTAGGTATTTAACCCACAACATTAGCCTTGCCGGGGCGCTGTTCGACCACTGAGCTAATGGGACCTTATCCCCTTCGGTAACATTTAACTGTATCAAACTTCGACTAAGAACTACCAACATTATCCTCATTTGCTTAACGTATTTTTTTACCGGCTGCTATCTTTATGTATGTTATAGCTCAGTCGTGGAACAGCGCGAGCGCCTTAAGTCCTGGGTTCAATTCCTAGACGTGACTTTTTTCTGTTTGAAAATTTTCGATTGCGAGTCGCTAATATTATCTTCAGTGACAATACAATTTGAGGTTTTACTGATAAAGTTAAAATAAAAATTAATTTAAATTTTTGCTTCTGCCCACAAAGAACGACACGCTGGAGATCTATTTGCACACGGAGAAAAATGTTATTCTAAAATACGATCATTTTATTCGTAAAAACGGTTAAAAATGGGACTGAAGTTCTTACGAACAAATTAACAGTGTTTCAGTGTTTATTGGCGGAAAAATGTATGAATAATTTGGTGGTATACGTACGAAATTACGTATACCGACAAATTATTCTTACATGTTCCCGCCAATAAACATTGAAACCCTGATAATTTGTTCGTAAGAACTTCAGTCACGTTTTTAACCGTTTTTTACGAATAAAATTATCGTATTTTAGAATAACATTTCTCTCCGTGCAGGTTCAATAACAGAAATAATTAATTAAAATACGTGCATCACTTCCTGAAGTATCTATCTACCGCCCAATCGGATAAGTCATTTAAAAATATGAATGTTTATATTTTAATTTCAGAACTAAAAGGATATTTGGTATACATACCAACGAGATTAAATCTTACTTAAAAAGAAATGCCACTTCAATTCAGCGTAATGCATCAGGTTACCTTTACAGATGTCAGACGTATTCCGATTTACACAAAGTTGAACTACAAGTTGTCTTTGAAAATTTTAATTGCGTTTTATCAATATTAACCCCTGACCAAAAAGTTCACCAGTCGCCAGTGCTTATTACCAGTAGAAAAATAATTATTTTTAATGACAAATATTTATAATGGAGGTATTTGATATATGTACGAAAGAAGTGGTTAAAATTGCCGGTATTGTAATTGAATTTAATGAATTAATGAGACAACATTGCGTTGTAAAGCATCGAGTTTTTTTATTGTATTGACAATGTATGTATATACAGTTACATTCGGATAAGTTGTCAATATCATCTGATGCGACCACGATCGTCCCATAATAATTACAGGTACCCTTTAAATGACGATGAAAATAATAGAAAAAACAAATCAATTAATAAGACAACTATAAATGTATCTAAATTCAAATCTCTTGATCCTTTTCACAGTTGAAAAAACAATGATTATGGCACTGTTTCGTTTCTTTTTATTAATTTTTTTACCTATGTAGTTTTCACTAGGTACTTTCACATCAGTGGCGTACATTAAGGGTGATTTTTCCATGCAAACCTATTCCCTATTTATCTCTCTGGATTTTAACCCTAAAAAAATATTGTTTTTACATAAAATAAATATAAACTACTAGCGTGTCAATACTTTTTTTTTTGATAAGTTACTTTTTATTGAAGTTATGACCTTTCAAAAATCAATAAAATTGACTGGTTTAGACACCGTCAAAAGACGTTCAGTATTCAAACTAGACAATGTTTTTTTAAAAAAAGCAAAACGTGCAGACATTGAATAGTTTTTTCTTATATAGTTGGTAAAAAAAAATGAAAATCGGTCCACTTTTGGAGGAGAAAAGTGGGGAATACAAAACCTCGATTTTAGTTAGGTATTAGTAGCCCGATGTGCATTATCCCTTTCGCTCAATATCCGGTGGAGTAAGAGCAACAGTGACAGCAACAATTTAGTAAAATATATTTTAGTAATTTCTCCACCACCGGGTATCATCTTAACACATTCACCAGGATAATAATGAGAAGAAAAAAAATTCTCAGAGCAATGTGCATTATTAAATGCAAATATGAAAAGATCTTACTTTCAATACCTTCCAATAAATTCTTGAAATGTTTGTCGCTTTATCACCATTTTTTTTACAAGTATTGTTTTATTGACGGTGTACGTGCCGTCGGCTAATATAATTAATAAAATGATTGCTTTAATTTATGGTACGGCAAGAAAATAACGTTGCCCATAAGGGGTTAAAACAACTTTTAAGCTTTCTGCAATTGAACGAAATATGAAATGGAGAAAAAACTTAACGATATTGTTAAGTGGGCAGTTAGAGTGGTGCTCCCGCTCGGCGATGTCAGGTGTCGCCTTTCATGTGTATATGCTTAGCAGGAACAGGTGAAGGAAGAAAAAACATCCCTTCTCTCCCCCTCTCCCTCTCTCTGCGGCCATAGCCTACTTGTCGTTCGTAACCTGGGATTTAAGAAAGAAAGTTTATTAAATTTAATCAATTTATCAACTTCTCTTACGATAATACATTTCCATTAGCTCCACACACGGCCGGCATAGTCCAGCGGTAGGGCGTTAGACTCCCACTCCGAAGGCCGCGGGTTCGAACCCGGCGTGCTCAAATAAATTTTATTTAATTGATTGTGTTATTTCACAATTAATTATTTAAAATAATAACCACTATATTTGCGGCACGTTTCAGAGTGGAAGATACTTTCAGTATCGCCCTGGTGTAAGACCACCATTCAGAATTTAAAAGTTGCTTGAAATTGCTTTAGCCGTGTTTAGTGACTAGATCTGAATAGCCAGGTACTTCCCCACCTTCCTCTTCCTCGTCTCCTTCCCTTCCCCACTTACCTTCAGTCTCATAACATACCCCAATTGGGGTTGCCATAGTCTCACAGGCTCCAGACGGGAGCAGTTGGGACTCTTGTGAGGTATTCATTATAAAAAAATACACTTTTTTTTATAAATTAGAGGCCCTGAAGAAAACAATTCCCCTCAGGGAATATTTCATATTTGGGGATGCTGTGTGGAGGGTATTTTGTAGAAAGGAAGTAGAGGAAGTTCTGGGAAGGAAAAAGTATGAGGGATGGGTAGGAATCTGGAGGTCGGTGTCTCTAGAAATGACAAACGTGTGAATCCATCCCTCCCACTGCGGTGCAAGACGATGTTCCGGGAGAGTCCGCTTGAAGAGATCAAAAGGTTTTTCTCAATCAGTCTCTCCCGATCCGGCCTGCCACGCAGCTGGTGGGCCGATGCATACACCGCCAAGACTCGGACCTAACCCCCATGAACACCATGGGCACCCCTGCTAAGTCACCTATGTATATATAAGTGACCTATGGCAGTTATCCAATAAATGGTTCCCGGGGCGGTACCCATACCCAAATCTCAAATTGTGTACGAATAACTGTACGAAACAAGACTTTATATACATACTGTATTACATGGAGAAAAATGTTATTCGAAAAAACATTTTAATAGTAAAAACGGTTAAAAACGGGACTGAAGTTCTTACGAACAAATTAACAGGGTTTCAATGTTTATTGGCGGGAACATGTAAGAATAATTTGTTGGTATACGTAATTTCGTATATATACGAACATATTATTCTTACATTTTCCCGCCAATAAACATTGAAACACTGTTAATTTGTTCGTAAGAACTTCAGTCCAGTTTTTAACCGTTTTTACTATTAAAATGATCGTTTTTTCGAATAACATTTTTCTCCGTGTAGGTAGGTACCTACCGTCTTCCTCTATCGGGAACTCCGTTTTGGAGTGATGAGGTTTTCTGAAAGAAAACACTTTTTTGTATATACTCGTATTTTAGATATGATTTAAGTACGAATTGAAAATAGTCGCGTTAACCTAGATCCTGGAAAATCATTTCTCAACCTGGGGTCGCAATCAAGTATTACATTCGCCTATTTCCGAATAAACAAATAAATAAATACGTGATGATTCATTAATTAATGCGACGGTTGAGTTTGTTTTCGCTTAAACGGTTTTCTATTCATGTGTCTATCTATGAAACACGTATGAGTACATTATTTTCATGTGATAATAGACGATTTCTATATTTCATTTTTGTATGTGTGATCCAAGTAATATCTGAATCTTGAGACAAAAAGTCTAGTTGTGGTGTTTTGTCAGCCGACTTATAAAATCTTTTCACTTTATTAATGTAAAACTTTGCAGTGAGTGGGTCGTAAGGTTATTCACTTTATATTTTGATTTTTAAGAGGGTCGCACCACTAAAAAGGTTGAGAAACGATGACCTAGATATTTAAGAGAGAAATAAAGTGCAAATTTCATGACACCACCAGAGCTCACCGTGCGAGAGCTGTTGCTTTTTTAAAGATAAACAGTTTTTTTTTATGATGACGATAACTTTTTAATCTTTCTTAGAGGCTAAATATGGTGAATATTTTTATAAGTTTCGTTCCAGCATCCAATAATTGCGACATCCATGGTATTACTCCTCCGTGAACATAACTGGTTATAAGGGCTTAATTGAAAAAATCTTTTGACAAAATACTACGATTATAGAGATTATATAGAAGAATATTAGATTATTATAGCTAAGGATTTACAATGCCAATGTTTAGGCTTAAAACAATTAATATAAATATTTATGCATCTCCCTTTTTTATATATTAGCTCCACACCGGAGACCCTGAGGAAAATAATTTCTCTCGGGGCATATGTCATTTTTGGGGATACTGTGTCCACACAGGTCTTAATTAACTCATCGTCATGTCTTATGTATTATTTTTCTCAGAACACCCGGAAATTTGTAGTTGTAGCAGACGAAAGACTTGATCTAAGTGTCGGTTTTGACGAAATTCATAATATATCGAAAACTAAAGTCTTTTTTTATTAAAATCACAGTATGATATTCTGGTCTATCACAATGTGGACTATCAGCTCTCCAAAAGATAACGTTAACTTTTAAATAATTACCTGTCACTTTATTTTAACAAGTGTTTTCATTCGAATTCCTTGCTCTTGGATAGTTTCATGAGCCATTAAAATTCCAAAATCTTATATATATTTTATTCTTAAGTAAAATGTAGCAAATGATACCCATACGGTTTCAAAAACTACACTATAACTAGTTAGTTTACTGTTAGTTTTGTTTTGGTCTGTGATAATGTAATTTACTAGAGTGTAATTTACTCTCAGTATCGTATTAGACCATCATTAAGAATTGGAACATTGCTAGGATAGGCTTTAGCCGTGCTTTTTTCCAGATCTGAATAGCCAGGCACTTCCTGATCTTCCTCTTTCCCATCTCCAATCCCTTCCACTACCTTCAGCTTCACAACAGACCCCAATTGGGGATGTCATAATCTTTCTGGCACTAGTATTGAGGCACTGATTCTTGTCAGGTATTCGCATTACAAAAAATAGCAAGGCTATTCAGGGTTACGTTGTATAAAAGATGAGATCCGAATAGCCAAGTAATTCGCAACCTTCCTCTTCATACCTCCTTCCATTCCCCATTCCCTTCAGCCCCGCAACATTCCCAAAAGGATGCAATAGTCCCACGAACTCCCAACAGTTTTACTGGTTCACATAAAAAATAAATCAAAAATACCATCCTTTCTCCGCTTTTTGAATCGATCGCTTGAAATGTTGATAATTTTCCAAACATTTTATATGTTTTTAAGTCAAGAGATACATGTTTAATCTACATGTTATTTATATTGCAGTAAATCAAGACTTGATATCTCTCCTCGTATCCGGACTACCTACTTCTTGATGATATGCGAAACGAATTAATAAAATTTGTTTGCCTTTTCCCTCGGCGATTTTAATTTATGAAAGGTGCCACTGGACGTGTTACAAAGAGTGCAATAACTCAGGTGAATAATTAAAGGCCTTACGTGTTATGGAGCATAAATCGATTAACAACTTCCAAATAAAGAAATAATGAACAACCGCATAATATCATAATATCGATAAAGTGGGTGCAACAACATTGGTACGAGAGCCGATCAAAATGCCAATTTTATTGATGCACGCACACGGAGAAAAATGAACTGTTAAAAACGGGACTGAAGTTCCCACGAACAAACCAACAGTGATTCAATGTTTATTGGCGGTAAAATACATACGAAATTACGTATACCAACACATTATTCTTAATGTTCCCGCCAATAAACATTGAAACCCTGTTAATTTGTTCGCAAGAACTTCAGTACCGTTTTTACGAATAAAATGATCGTATTTTAGAATTTTCTCCGTTTTTGACATTGAAACATTTTTCTCCGAAGATTAATTATTCTTATTACAATCAAACTGATATGCAATATAATTATGTACTCACTTTTGTAAGAATGATGAAAGTTACAATTTGTAAAAAAAAAAAATTAAGTTTATAATTTCAATATAAATTATATAGGATCTTTCAATAAGGACTCCATAGTAATATTTTTGATATCTGCAAACTGCAAAACCCTCCAACGTAGAACTCGGAATAATGTAATTTACATGGCTTTATATATATAACCCATTGATAACTTGTAAATTCTAGGTCAATGTAACTTTTTCAGCTTATAATATTGTATGCTTGTATCCACCATCACCTACGGAGCTTTTAATTAAGAATTTGTCTAAAATAAGTCTAGACTACAGTACATTATATGGCATGTAATATGGCAGACCGGGTTGGCACTATCCATCTAATTCCTATGTCATCTTGAAAAAGAGTATAAAAATATATAAACTGCTAAAAAGAATTTTTCTTGTATTTCTTGTTTAAATAAGAAGATTTGTGACCCCTGACGCTCCTAAGCCCAACTCCATCCTCTTGCAATGAAGTTATTAATTTATTTAAATGGACCGATGTTTGCAAAGCGCTTGCGTGCTCCCGGGCATCTTGTTACCGATATTACAAGGAAAGATTTCTTATGCAATTATTATTGCACTTTCAATGGCCTCATAAAATTATACTTTTTGTTTAATTATAATCCGAAATGACCGCAGAGCGACAAGGTTGCCCAAATTACACAGGCGTAAATTTCACGTATCCAGTACATACCAATATTACACAGGTGGACGTACGGAATAACACTTAGAGAATTATTATACCTACTTTAATTTCACCCATGAGAATAATTACACGCCTAAAATATAGTTTTATTTTTAAATAAGTTCAAATTTAGATTGTGTGTGCTAAATAAATATCACACTTGAAAAAAAAAACAATGTTAAGTTAGATACGTTTTTAGATTTTCACGGCCAAAAGCATTTTCGTTGTCTGTTTTTGGGGTGTTATGCGACGACATCGTCGGATCTGCCGGATCTGCCCTGATGGTGGACACTGCAACGCTGTCCGAAACGTCGGCTAAAGAAAGAGGTAGCGCAACACGGCATAACACCCCAAAAACACAACGAAAATATTAAGTTAGGTTAGATTATGTGAAACTGAGAATATTTTTGGAAGCCAAACTTGATATATTACTTGATCAAAATATTTACAAGAGAATTCTGATCACGATAACCAGTTTAAAATTCCAATTAACGTATAATTAACACGTTCACAAACAAAAATACAAATAACTATGTTAATTAAATATAGATCACATATGGGTGGAAAGGATAGAAGAAATGGGAAGGAATAAGTTATCTTGTCTATATATCTATGTCTATTGGTGTAATATTATCTAATGCATATCTTGCAATACATAACCTATTGTACGTTTGTATTTATCTAATTCAAAATGTTTCAGTTATATAAAAAATCAACCCCAAGGCGCTCCGCTGACGAGGCAACTGAAAACAAACTAAAACCGGCTGGTTTCTAGGTCTTGATTGGTCAAAAAGCTTGTTTAACCATAGACGAAGAACAATCAGCCGACAGCTGGCAACTAGCAACGGCCGGGCACGGCAATCAGCAGTGCGAGTCGCGAGTCACTGCTTGCGTTACCATTGACGACGGGTTTTTGAGTGATTGTGTAGTTTACGGGCCATCAAATTGTCATACAAAGACAGTTGCCAGTTGACAGTTTTCAGTTGCCTCAGTGATCGGATCGCCTAATTTGCATATTTTGACACCCATGGAAGTTTACTAGAATTAAGGATTTCAAAGTCATTATAAGGGAAAGACAAAAAAAGAAAAGGTTCAAAAGATGGTTTATAAAAATTTGCTGTTCATTAATTATGTCTGCTTTATTAATTTTTTTTATTTCCTTCTACCCTTTCATCCCATATGTGATCTATATTTAATTTTTAACTTCACTGTACATTTAATCCTGATGATGTCATCGTTCACGAAACAGATTGATTGTGTATAAAGAAAAGTGATGTTAACAAAGTTATTTGTCTTTTTATTAAAATAAATAATGCCATCACAAAGTGAAAACCTTTCCAAAGAAGTTTTCTGTGAAAAATTAAAATAAACATTTCGTGAAATTTGGTTTGAACTTCAACAGGAATTGAACCCCGGGACCACAAGATTAGAAACAATCCTTAAAATTCTGTCATATCCACGGCTGTAGTCAAGAAACATTAACTTCCTAAACATCACATTTATCAAATTTTTGTACAATGAAATCATTTTTTGTAAAATATTTATAAAGCTAGCTGAGTTCTTCTGCCAATGAAAATGTTACACTGGTTATTTCGTCTAATTATAGTAACATTTCCTACCTTCGTAACTTTTAAACACATCAAGAAAAATTAAAACTGAATTTTGATAGCCCTGCTCATATATTAATGCATTAAACTCGATCAATGAATACTTTTTTCAACATGTTTGTCGATATCAAGAGCAGAACCTTTTACAACGCTACCTACACTATCTCAATTCACATTGAGTTCATAATATGCGTCTGCTTGGTAACCGCATAACGTATTCATGTATTAATGTAATTCATTTTGAAATATTTACAAAGTATTTAAGATCGGTCAATGAAGTTAAATATCTACATGAAAAACAGTGTACCTATTAAAACTTTTCGAAATGAACAGTTTTATGCCACGATTTCATTTTAAATAAGTTAAAAACAATTCCCCCAGGGCCTTACGGTGAAGACATGCGGAAAATGTATTGTACAAAATCTTGTGTATTAGTTTTGGAAATTTGATCGCTTAGAAATAATATAGATGCTTCAATTAAATACTGCGAGTAGAACACATCTTGGCCTTTGAAGTGATCGAGCATTTTTTGATAAGCTTTTTAATAAGCTTAGAAAAAAATTATGCGTCTGACCTATAAAAAATGGTTAAAAGTGAAAAATCTCTTACTTACAAATCCTTTTTCTGCTGTTGTTTTATTGAATAATGTAGCCACTTAAGTTTCTTATAGAGTGATCGGAAAACATTTTAATATTTGTATCTGAACTTTACAAAATAAAATAAAACGTGCATTTTGGCGACGTTTCTTTTCAGTGAATAAAAATACGCGGTACCCAACGAATTTGTAAGAGCGAATTTCATCCTTATGCCATGTACAGAAGGATTTTAGCCCGTCGCTCAGTCTACGCCCAGAGCCCGGGGCCAACGGACATGCCTTAATCTACGCGGCGCTTCGATCTTTAAAAATATGCTTGCGGAATAACAAAAATCGTTCGCTCCGCCCGATCCCGAATGAGTCAAGGACTAGTAGATCATCTTAATCTGTAATACTCGTATTTGGGTATATGCTGTGTGGAAGGTCTTTTTGCGGAAAGGAAGGAGAGAACCTGGGACTTGGAGACGCGTGTTGTAGGAGGGAGGTAACACAGAGACCCGCAAAATCCGTCCACAGCCGAGCTATTGAACTCAACGACGTAGGAACAACCCGTTCTCTCTCATGTGACAAACACCAACCGTGTACAGATTTTGGGTGCGCGTTTGGTGTACCGGTACCGAAGGAATCAATGATGCTAGTTCCTTGGAGTATTTAACATTTATTTTTTTAATTTTTATTAATAATTCAAAAAAGATACATAAATTAAAAATACATTTTATACACTAATAAATTATATAATATATATGTTTGATGTACCCCCATAAAAAAGCAGGGCTTGTGTGTATGGGGGGGGGGGGGTGTTTTTATATAGTTTTTATTCGATGCGATTTAGTTCAGGTTTTGAGTATGATTTTTAAGGTGAGTTTTACATTCTTCATTTTGGAGTAGGAAGTATTGATGTTTGTCTAAGTTTTTTGTAATTTTTAAAGTGTGCAGTTATATTTTAAATATTATCAAATCATAAATTTGTAATGTTGCATGGTAGAAGTATAATGCACTTAATTTTCTGACCTTAAATTCTTTGAATAAGAGTTTGACGAATATGAGTAGGGTTTTTTTTTTAAATTGTTTTTATTATTAGTTTTTGTGATATGTAAATTGTTTGTGTTTGATTTTTATATGTACCGCCCCATCCTATAATGCCTTATTGTATAATTGAAATAACTGTAGAACAAGGACGGCATTCCACCTAACGCCTGTGCTTTAAAGATTGCCATCCATTTGTTAAGATAGGAGAATCAATCAAACGAACTGCCCGTTTCTGCATCGAGGGTTTTTCAGGTATTTTGGGGATCCAGACCATAGGTGACTGCCAAATTCAACCGTTGGGCGCACTTGCGATTTGTACAGGGTTAGCATTTGTACAGTTGTGTGCTATTAAAGCAGATGCGGGCCCTTTACCTCCGATACGTAATGTATGTTCATAATAAACAAAAACAATTACCAGAAAAGACAAGAACTCTTATTAATAACTCAAAACAAAAAATTCTAAAAGCATCGCCAAAAGCGGGTAATTTTATTTTGTGAATGCACACATATTTAATTGTTATACATAAATAAAATATGAAAAGTATTCATTACATTACTCTGGAAAAAAATATGTTTAGGTATATGTTTTTTTTTAAATTAATACATTAATTTTAAAAAGTCCTTGGGTATGTCATATAAATATCTAATCAGCCTATCTGGGGCCTAGGAGTCGAGAGGTCTCGTGTCAACTGGCGGCAGAGGTACAAGGTACCTACTCTGCCTGTAAGAATGTAATACTTTATTTTCCCACTTACTAAACTTCATTTTCAAAAAATCTATTTGTAATGATTTAGTATCTTCTATTTTGCACGAACCTTTGCCAAATAAAGCAGTGGCGTGATACAAAAACTGTAATGAGGATACATTACCACGAGCGCCAACTTGGGCCCTTGCTATCGCACTAATTTGCTAAGCATTCCTTTTGTCTCCTTAATACCGAACCTTCGTTTACATTTCAAGCCACCGAGAGGAATTTCATGCAGAATGAAAAAGTTGAAAACAAAAACTAATGTGAAAACGATGGGATTGATTTTAAGATTAGGGTCTGTATCATGATACTTGAAGAAATAAATACAAGTTAAATTTAAAGTAAGCGTTAACTTTAACTCTCTTATCTGTTATTAGAGAAGTAATAACTAGATTTACCTTTTATATTTATCAGGCAGCCGGTTACTAACCTAATTGTTTTTTAAGCAAAATCATTATCCGTGTGATAATCTGACAGCTAAAATGCTTTGCTGCATATTTCGGATCGCTTTAGTTGGATTACGAAAAAAGTGGCGGAAAATAAGCGTTACCGTACTGCGGATTGTGATATAGTTTATTTATTTGAATTTGTATTTCACGCCCTGCTGGGCTTTAACATGTTATTTTTTTTTTATTAACAATGTACATTTAAATCAACATTACAAACAATTCAAACAAAAGCAAAAAATAAAATTATAAAACTGAATCTAAAACAAAATCTAAAACTAAATCATAAACAAAATCAAAGTTAAAATCCAAAATAAAATCAACAACATAATCAAAAACAAAATCAAATACGAGTTAGATAAAAGCAGGATACCCTATCATGCAAGGTAGAGAAGCAACAGAATGGGATAAGTACAATTCGTAGATTGGGTCATGGAGAACTATGTGGTATATTCAATTAAATATTATTGATCTTTTTTCCGATAAACATCTTACTATGAGGTGTTTATACTTAATACATGATGTGTCAAACATATCCGCAATGTCCTTATATTCATTTCCCAAATTCTGAATTCGGCGAATTGGAGTACACAATTGTGATTCCGTGGTGGAGTTTTCACAATAAAACTTTTAGTTTAGAAGATTGGTAAATTTTTTAGATATGTATAATTAGGTTTCGTACGTGATATGAAAAAGACAAGAATGCGATGATTTGAAAAAAAAATTGTGATTGGTTTCGATTGGCAACGCTGTATCTGCAGTTATGCATCCAGATAATAAAAAATGCCGATAGAAATTTTATCTGAAATATGTCGGTATTTGCATATTTCGCTACGTATTGCTGTTTTTTTTCAATCGGCAGCCTACTCTAGATATGGCTATGCTAATTTAAAAGATGTCCCCTTTTCAATGACTATATATAGTGTTAAAGTGCACAAACCTCGGGAAGTGATTTTACATTATAGTAAAACTTTAGTTTTACAAAAAGTTAAAAAGAATCAAAGGGTAAAAAATATAATTTGTTTGTATGGAAACAATAAAAATCTTCTATGGTTAAGTATTTTTGTATTGGAAAAAAAAACATTGTTTTTACTACCATATCACGTAGAATCATCACCTCCCGCATTTGTGCACTTTACCCCCGTACACCCTATATCGCACATTTATTAAAATATATTAGATACTAAAAATAATTATTCAAAAACCACTAAAACATCGCCTCATGGTAGAGTTAGCTTAATGGTAGAGCTCTCGACCGGCAATCGAAGGGGTGCGGATTCGAGTCCCGTCGGCGACATGTATCTTTTCTCGGGAGGTTTTTTCAATATAGACGAGTGTTTCAGGTTAATAATTATTGCTTATAATAATTGTTACCCTTTGTGCTATGCATAAAAAATCTTATCTTAAACATTAGTTTATCAATTAAAAATAAAAATTTATTTGACTGGTTTTCAGTAAAATTATATGTGATGGATTATTGCTAATAATGTAGGTATTCTTGTTTATAACAATAAAAACAATAGTTTTTTTAAGAATTTAAAATCATAGTACGTATTATTCAAATTCTAAGTCATAAACCTCCTATAAGAGCAGAAACTATTTGTGTTCGTAAACTGCGAAACGGCGAAAACGCGTGTTCCAAAACTTGCCAACTTGAAAGCTTCTGGCATTTAGTCCTTTCTCGTCGCGCATTGCGCACATTTCTGCGCATCCTGATCATTAAATTAGGTGCCTACTCTTATAATGCGTACTGTTTTATCTGTCGCGGTTTCTGGCCGGCCAAAATAATTAGTTTAATGGCGGTTTCAATCAAAAGTGGCCACCGAATCAGGGAGTTTGAGGGGACAATTATTTGCGGAGAATTTGTCGGCTGCGCCACTGGAATGTGGAATTCGTCGCTGCTATCGGGCGCAATGATCGAACTTGATACCTTCCAACTACCAATTCAATGGTTTTTAGTTATCCGAGCAGGTGCCGTTTTATTTGCAATTACGCAGGTCAATAAGATGTTTAATTGAAGGAAATCAATAGTTCGCAAAAACACTTGATTTTATAGATTTTTTCTTAAAGTACCTACCTCGGTCTGTCTTAACCAAAGCAGTTTTTGTATATGTAGGTCAACTGTTTTGTATTCACAATAATGAATAGTCCTACAATATATCAATGTTTTTTTTTTTAAATATATATTTAAGTTTCTTAGGCAATGGCAGAGGATCTCGATAAAAAATAAATTCCGAAAAATATCTTCAACAACACATAAAATTAAATGGCCCAAATGAATTTAAAAACTTTAATTTTTTTCATTTTTTTTTTGTATGACACCTTACAAGAACTCTGTTGCTCCCGGTTAGGCAGCTTTGTGTGGCGGGCTAAGGAAAGGGCTGTAGAAAGGGATTTATTAATGCGGGTTTTGAAGAGGCTCGGATTATATGAAGGAGGAAAAACAGATGCCAGTAACTCGTTCCACGACTTACACAAAAACGAGTCGAAGATACGACCTGTTCCCATGAAGCCAACGTCAACTGTTAAAGGGTTTTGCGCACGTGCGCCGGTTCACAAGGGATCAATGCTGCTAGCTCCTAGCAGGCTCCATTAAAATATCTGTAGAAGAGACTTAGCATGCCTATATTGAGATAGCATTCGGTATGTTAACAATGCAATCAGACGGACCTTTGCACAAAATCGTGCAGGTTTATTGCGTAATTCGGGGCTCGAGAATCTGCTAGCCCTATTATACAAGACCCCCAGTTTCTTGTAAGCCAGATTTAGTCTGGCTTCTATGGAGCCCCGATTCTTGAGCCGGTCTGAAATACAGAGTCCAAGTGGTCATGACTGTTTTACTTATTAGTGGTAATTTTTAACTGGCGACTTATAGTCTATTATAATTATCATAATATTATATTAAAACCTGGAGATAGGTTCGAATTCCAAAATACAAATGGATAAAACTTTTAAGCTTATAGGTACAATTTACACATTAGGGGACGTACATTAATTACGTGAGCTGTTTTTAAAAAATTTAGACCCCTCCCCCCCTCTTGGTGAGATTAAGTGAGATTTAGTGGGACCCCCACCCCCCCCTAAATCTTTTAGAGATTTTTTTTCTTACTCTCGATATAAATGTTTTTCATGATAGCCATTTTTTCAGCAGGCAAAATAGGACACTTCAAAAGAAGTGAAATAATAAAAAAATAAAATTATTATCTCTGTAATAAAAAGTTGAGTTGAGATTTTTATTGACCCCCCCCCCCCTTTAGTTTAATGAGATTTGGTGAGATTTTACTGGACCCCGTCCCCCAAGTTTTTGCCCACGTAATTAATGTATGCCCTTTTAGTAATTATTTATTTTGCAGTGACTTCTATATTTTGGAAGTATGGACATGTGTATCTTTTTCTCTTCTACTTTTTAAGGGAAGCACCACTTCCCCTGCCTTCGTCACTGATGCCAACTCGGTTTAACACAGTAAAAAAATTTAAGAGTTATTATGTTTTTTTACATTAGTTCACCGTCGATTGTTTCGTGTTTATATTTTTATATTTACGCATGTGTTTGAAACTCAAATTCAGTCTTGAAATAGTAAATACAAAATTCAATGGACATTTGCAAGAAGCAATGCACGCTATTTCCCCAGCGATTTAAAGGATACTCTCCAGTAAGCGTCATAATATTTTAAGCCTTCCAAAAACATCTTAGCCGATAACCAAAAATATTATGTAAGAGTTGGCGCTGAAAATGATATTGAAAGCCCGGCAAAGTAAAATACAAAAATGCGTTCCTCTCATATTTGACGATGTCATAGTTACTATATACCAGAGATGTGTAAAATTGTAACATAAAGCCTCAGCTACTCTTTGTGGATCCTTGATAGATGGCTTGATGACTGACTAGATGGCTTAATAAAAACAAGGTCAGAATCGGAAAAAAAAAACCCATTTTTAACATTAAAAATTGTATCTATCGTTCACAAATTACTAATCTTAAATTTTTGTATACGATACTGCCGCCATGGGTCGAACCAAACTACCCTTCTTGCTAATATCAAGGATGATGCTGTGTTTTTACTTATGACGATAGAATAACACGTAATCTAAAACACGCAAACACCTCAGCACAGTTTCTCCTAGTGAGGTGTCCACAAAAGACTACTAACTACACAGTTATTGATAATTAACATTTTTTTGTATTATTGGAACATATTATCTATGTAAACTACTGTAATCATTTGTAAAATGTGTGTTCGCGTCAGAATAATATTTAATCTAAAACACGCGAACACCTCAGCATAGAGGTGTTTACTTTGTTTTTAACAGCAGTGAGGTGTTTACAAAACACTACTACTAACCCATCCACATACAGTTATTGATAATTAACATTTTTTTGTATTATTGGAACTTATTATCTATGTAAACTACTGTAATCTTTTGTAAAATGTATGTTCACGACAGAATAACAAACACTTAACGTAAAACATGCGAACACTTCAGCACAGGTTTCAACCCATCCACATACAGTTATTGAAAATTAACATTTTTTGTATTATTGGAACTTATTATCTATGTAAACTACTGTAATCTTTTGTAAAATTTATCTTCCCGACAGAATAACACTTAATGTAAAACATGCGAACACCTCAGCATAGGTTTCAACCTATCCACATACAGTTATTGATAATTAACATTTTTTGTATTATTGGAACTTATTATCTATGTAAACTACCGTATTCATTTGTAAAATATAGAAATAAATAGCAACTTTCAAGAATTGTAGGTTTTCAATGTGGTTAATATCTATTTTTACCGATAAGTATTTTTTACAATATTTGTTCTACTCTATAAGTTTGTAAAATTTATTATCTGTAAAATAAATGGCAAAAAAAAAAAAATTCGCATTCATGAGCCATAAATACTTGGATAAAATAGTAAACAAATAGAACTGACGTGGGAGTACAAGAATAAAATATCAAAATGAAAATTATGCAGTTTTCATTGTGGTATAAAGCACCTTTTACAACTATGCCGATTACGAAATTCTGAAAAAAAAAAATAACTCCACCTTACTGTTGCAACATGTGCGTTTCCAGATGTAACATACCTCATCAGTCTCATCAGGGAACAGTCCCTCATTGCAACATATAACAAAAAAAGCGCAAAACAATGCATTATTATTAAATTCCCCACAAAAAATACTTATGTGGTATTATCATCTCGCTGCGTTCTGAATCAATCAATCTTACGGTGGATTTTATATCATAAAATAATGATTATTTCGCCGTCAGTAACGGGTGATTTATATGATTTATAATAGGTATAACATCATCTGTCGTCCGGAGTGCATTGCCGCGGTGGGTAGCGAATCCGCCCTTGTTTCTTGTTCCGTGCCGGGGGCAAATGTTCCTTGCTCAGTTTTTAATTAATTTTACACAAAAAGGGCAGGAACGGTTGTGATATCAAGATGAGGACATTTATTGTTAATGTCTCCAATTTTTTTGAGCTGTCGATGCTTTTTAGTTCAGATGGGTAATCATGACATCACATGGTGGTTCAATTTAATAAATATCCTAGCTCGTAGGACCAATGATGGTGGCGCTGGTTTAACAATTACTTCGATCGCAGTGTGATGTAAATTACACATTAAATTAATTAAAATACATTTGCCTTTAATGCATAGGAAAGGTTGGGAGCCCAAAGACTTACCTAATCTGGTGCAAATGTCTCTTCAATAATCCACTGTTGGTCAGTTCAATGCCGCTGGTTTTTTCTTCTCATTTCTTTTACATATAAAACACAATAGTTCTATTATTCTATAACACAACCTCACATATATCCGTGGCGGCGGTTCAATAGTGTTTTGGCGGGGTACAACAAAATACGACGAATTACAGCGGATAATTTGATTATTATCAAATAAAACATGAATGTTTGCGGTGCGGTTAACAGTAATCCATATTGCGACTTTTCTCGGCGAGTGGAACGAAACGGGGTTCATTTGTTTTCGAAGTGTTCCATTTTTCAAAAGTCTCTGGGCAAAATAAAGGGAAGGGAGATATGGAACATTACAAGGCTATTTGAATTGCTCTGATTAATAGCAATCGAAAGTACTTACTCAACCAGCGCAAACATTTCATACAATCAAGAACGCTGTTAAGCTCCTTGCCTTGTAAAACAAAATGAAAAGTTATTATCGGCTCATACAAAAATATGGAAATAGGTAGATATACCTATCACGAAAAAACTTTGGTAACTGTATAAAGAGAAACGATTTTTAAGAAGTTATTGATGTTTTAAACTGTGATTCGGCGTCCTTTTTTACGTAAGCTCCACACCGGAGGGTCCGAGGTATTTTCCTCAGGTCCTATGTCACCAGGGGGGATACTGTGTGGACGGCCTCATTAGTGAAAGGAAGGAGATGACGTTCTGGGAAGGAAAACGGTGGGGGTGGACAGGAATCTAAGAATTAATGTGTCCAGGAATGACGGACATATGAATCTATCCCGCCCACTGTGGTGCAAGGCGATGTGCCGAGAGAATCCATCTGGAAAGATCTAGGATATTTTTCGTTGTTTGTTTTTGGGGTGTTATACCGTGTTGTGCTACCTCCTTCTTTAGCCGACGTTTCGGACAGCGTTGCAGTGTCCATCATCAGGGCAGATCCGGCAGATCCGTCGATGTGAATTTGTTGTGTTAAGTGTGTGCTTATTTACTTGGTAGCGATACCTAGATACTAGGTTAGGTCTAACTCGACCAGTCTCTCCCAATCCGGCCCGCCATGTGTTTGGTAGGCAAACACATTCGCCGCCAAGACATAGACAAACCTCACCCCCATGTACCCGGGCACCCCCGCTAAATCACCGAACCGCTAAGGACCCACTTCCGATGACCTGTGGCAAGAATTTTGGCTATCCAATGAACGGTTTCCGGGGCGGCGGTACCCATACCCGCCTTCCAAATTGTTTATTATTTTATTTAAAATTCTAATTTATTTCAACCTCATCATTATTTCCTTAAATGCCATTATATCGAAAAAATAGTGCAAGTTATTCATCATATAATATCCTATCCTTTCTCAAATGCTTAGGCATACTTCCAAAAAGCTGTAACCAAAGAGCCCACATCGCTATCTTCGCATGCGCAAATTTCCCATTCAATCATTTCGAATTTATCACAGTATCAACAATCCCATTAAAAACACTTCAATTCCCATCGCGATGATACGTCCACCGGCCAAAAAAAAAGTGCATTCGGGTTCGCGGACGAGAAATTAAATTCGTTATACGCCGGCCGGTGCAACGGTAAAAAAGAGTGCAAAAAGTGCATTCCTGACGTGTGCACCGCTCTTGATTGATGCAGCCTCGCCAACATCGGCCTGAATGCTCCTGGCCACTAATTGAATGAGCCTTCATCCGTTGCATGGTGCATCGGTGCACTGCACATGCTCTAGCACAGCACTGGGCGCTGGTCTCATCGCACTCGAGGATGCTGAAAAAATGCTACTCAAGTCATTTAGAGTGATGATCGATACGTCATATTAACCATTGCAGGTGAATTGGTTGCTTTCATTGTGGTATCGGATATTTGATTTCGATTTTATTTCCAGATTTCAACATTTTGCCAAGAAATTTTGGTAGTATGTTTACGAGAGTTATTGAAGCCGCAGTCTCACCGCATTCGCAGTAGAGAGTGCTGAAAAAATTTAACTTAAGTCATTTAGAGTAATGATCAATATGTCATATTAACCATTGCAGGTGAATTGGTTGTTTTCATTGTGGTATCGGATATTTGATTTCGATTTTATTTCCCGATTATAAAACTTTAGCAAGAAAGTTTGGTAGTATGTTTACGACAATTATTGAAGCCACAGTCTCACCGCTGGCACAGTCGAAAAAATTTGAAAAAATTCAACTCAAGTCATTTAGACTAATAATCGATAGGTATGTCATATTAACCATTGCAGGTGAATTGGTTGTTTTCATTGGAATATTGGATATTTGATTTCGATTTTATTTCCAGATTTCATCATTTTAGTAAAAAAATTTGGAAGAATATTTATGAGAGTTGGAAAGGTTGATAGAGATATTAAAACCGCAGTCGAGCATGCTGAAAAAAGGCAACTCGAGTCATTTAAAATTATGATCGATATGTCAAATTAACCATTACACGTGAATTGATTGCTTTCATTGTGGATATAAATCGGATATTTGATTTCGATTTTATTTCCCATTTTGGTAAGAAATTTTAGAAGAGAGATTTACGAGAGATGGAAAGGCTGAAAGATTGAAAGAAGGATAAATGCAGGTAACTCAATTAATGGAGGACTGAAGGCGGTTGGCGCTAACACAAACTTGTCTAAAGACGCGAAGCTAGTAGGCCACAGTGGAGTGCTGGTACCTACCCTGATTTATAGCAGTGAGGCGTGGAACTGGCAGAAGGATGAACGTTTTATTTTACATTAGCTCTACACAGGAGGTCCTTAGGAAAAAAAATCCCTCAATGTGATGCTGTGTGGAGGGACTTTTTAGGGAGAGGAAGGAGTCTAAATTCTCAGAAGGAAAATATGTGAGGGATGGATAGGAATCTGGAGATAAAAGTGTTTAGAAGTGTCGAACGTACGAATCCATCCCTCCCACTACGGTATAAGGTTATCAGTTGACAGAGTCCGGCTAAAGAGGTCTAGGTTAGGTCTCCCTTAACCAGTTTCTTCCGATCCTGCTCGCGATCACCAAAGGTAGCGAACCACTGTGGGTGACCTATGGGTGTTGGTTATCAGTTGCCGTTAATCTAAAAACGGCTCCCGGGTCAGCGGTCCTCATAACCGACTCCCAACTTGATTTGACTCCCAAAAGTAGACTAAATGCTCTAGAAATGGGATCTCTGTGCTGTAAATATGGTAAAACCATGTATAATCGTGTGGGAAATGTGGAGATGTTTTATACACATAAGTACTCTCCTGTTTTGTAAATCTTTGCATCTCAAGTATTTGACTCATTTAACGTACCATGATCGGGCGTCCTCATATCTTTTCTATGAAAATGTATTACTTACTATACAAGCATACAGCAAGGTCCTTGCGTTCTATTAAGAATTGCACAAGCGATGTCGATAATTCTTTGTACCAATAAAATAATGAAAATTTCACTCAACGATGATTTTATTTATTACTTTATTCATCGTCCCCTCGCGTCTTTGAGTGAGCACGGCGCAATAATTTCTCCCCGGCCTTTACAGAGGGGTCCTCACCACCCAGTACCGGGTACCGGGTACCGAGTACCGGCAATACCGATGGGGCATACCTACTTTATACCCAGCCTGTAGCGTCCCCTAATATTCCATTCACAAAAATCAAATTTGCAACAATTTGTCTAACTGAACGAAAACCTTCTCAATTGAGTTGTTGTAGGGCCGAAAGACCCCGCTCAATTTTGCATTCGTCCCCTGTGTTATTGCGACCGGGGAGATTCGGATAATAATCTGCCTACGAATTTATGACATTTGAAATAATATTGTGATTTTTTTTAACTCTCCTCATATATTTTATATAGTTATCACATTTATCCGTGGAGGTACAAAGAGAGGATAGACTGCTATGCGTAATGGAATTACTACACCTTTCTATATACTTCTTCGAAAATATTTTATTATTTCAGTCATTATTTTCAGACCGCTCAGTGGGCTGTGTTGGCATTTCGTTTGGGCCAAACCAGGCGTCGTGTGTTCATTTCCTCGGCAGGCTAAGTCCGCACTATCAACTATCACGACACAAGAAACATTTTCCGCTTAGTGTGGAGGTAATTGGAGATTTTCAACTATTTTCAGGTTATTCGTAACCAGGAAATGTTTATACGTTAAATATTTTTATTTTATTATGTTGAGGAATCAAAAAGTTATTTATAAGTTAAATTAACAAATTCAATTTAATTAATTATCTAAGTATATTATTAAGCAATTAATAACTCAGGTACGGGACATACGTCATTTCTATGTCTACCTACGTTATGCAATATACATAGGTACTACAAAGTAAAAAAGGAGAATTTGTATATTATGAACAGTAAAAATGAGAAGGTACCTATCTATAATTTTCGCATCATGTGATAGATTCTGCTAGTTAGAATTTTTTATATATTTTCAAGGTAAGGTTGAAAATGTCTACATCTAGTAGGGTGTTGTATTGTTTAAAATATATATATATATATATATATATATATATATATATTTTTTTTTTTTTTCAAGAAAGACAAACATTCCCGGGTTACGAATAACCCAATAACATTTGAAAATCTCCTACTACCACCACACTAAGCGGAAGATGTTGCTTGTATTGTGATGGAGGACTTAGCCAGCCGAGGAATCGAACAAGGAACGCCTGGATGCCCTGGATGGGACCCAAACGCGATGTCCACTCAACCACTGACCGGTCGAATATTGATTTTAATATCTGGTATATGTACAACAAATGTATGAAAGCTTTTTTACATAGAAATTCAAACCAATTCATGGTACCTACTTCGTTCGCGACATAGAAACCAGCTTCTTCAAAAGTATTTTTAAAATCTATTGGTTTCATGCAATATATTTGCATGTATTTAACCGCAACGTTATTCCGGTTTGGTAAATTGTTCAATTCATATACTGGAATTCTTCAAAAAACGATTTCGCTGATAAATAACTTAATAGGTGAATATTTATATTTATTTGTGAAAAATTGATTAGGGTTTTTGCTTCTCTTTCTCATTCTGTTACCCTATTTGGATCAAACACCGATTACTTCATTTGAACGCATAAAGCCAGGGACATACACAGCGTTAAAAGCGCCGGCGTTATTTGGCTTGGCCTACTTCACCATATCGCTCACCATACATTTGCGATTGGAATGCATGGCGAGGAATATGCTGAAATAGGTTAAGCCAAATAACGCTAGCGCTTATAACGCCGTGTGTGTCCCTGGCTTAATACAGAGCATCTCAATATTTAGTTAGCGCGAGCAGTGGCGCAGCAGCGTGGCGCCGAGGGGGGCCGTTACCCAATTACCGCCTTTGTGAACAACTTTCTACCGTGCGCCCCGTGCCCTGTAATAACCCGACACGCGCCACTAGTGCAGGCTTCTTACGCACCTACATTTCATCTCGCAGAGATCAATTTTTAAATCAATTATTTGTTATTTTTCGGCGCTACAATACGGGAGCTAGTCTGGGTAACGTGATGCAGAATATATAAATATATATATATATATTTTGTAGTTTGGTGAAGCTTATTAAAAATATCTAAATAGGTACTAAAACAGCTGTTATCAGCAAAGTGTAATTAGGTACTTAATGAATTAACTTCTTTCACGGCCAAAAGTATTTTTGTTGTTTATTTTTGGGATTTTATGCCATGTTACTCTAACTCCTTCTTTAGCCGACGTTTCGGACAACGTTACAGTGTCCATCATCAGGGCAGATGCGTCACATCACATGTGTCGGTTCTGCACGGAGAAAAATGTTATTCAAAAATGATCATTTTATTCGTAAAACGGTTAAAACCGGGACTGAAGTTCTTACGAACACATTAACAGGGTTTCAAAGTTTATTGGCGGGAAAATGTATGAATAATTTGTTGGTATACGTAAGAAATTTGTTTTAATAATTAATAATAACATTTTTCTCCGTGTGTACACTGTAACATTGTCCGAAACGTCGGCTAAAAAGGGAGTTGGTGTAACACGGCATAACATCCCAAAAAGTAAACAATAAAAATTAACTTCTAGTTTAAAAAAAAATTAAATGACACTTTATTGTTTACAATAATTACAAACCACACGGAGAAAAATGTTATTCTAAAATTCGATAATTTTATTCGAAAACACTGTTAAAAACGGGACTGAAGTTCTTACGAACAAATTAACAGGGTTTCAATGTTTATTGGCGGGAACATGTAAGAATAATTTGTTGGTATCCGTAATTTCGTACGTATACCCACAAATTATTTTTACATTTTCCCGCCAATAAACATTGAAACACTGTTAATTTGTTCGTAAGAACTTCAGTCCCGTTTTTACGAATAACATGATCGTATTTTAGAATAACATTTTTCTCCGTACATCAGGTAGCTTAGGTAAGCAATTATTAGTATCTAAACCAATTTTTAGTATCTATTATATTTCGCATATTTTGGGGAACCGCCAAAATAATCCATTAAATGGATGATACAAAAAAATATGTGGAATGGATAGTAATTAAATGGACCTGAATAATTCGTTTGACTCTTAATTGTGCGGTGTTCCATCCCCCTCCTTCGGTGAGTATGCACGAGGAGTCAGTGAGACTAAGGCATTCCCAATGTTGTGAGGCTGAAGGTAGTGGGAGGGAAGGAAATTCTGAATAGAAAGGTGGGAAGCACCCATTTAGATTTGGTTATCAAACATGGGTAAAGCCATTTAAAGCAAAATTTCGATTCTGAATTGTTGTCCTTCACTAGGGCAATACTGAAAGTTATCTACCACTCTTATGCCGCAAATATACCTTATATAATCATTTTTATTTAATAATTTATTTTTTATTTTTTATTTTTTAATAGTGGATGCTTATAACTTATTGAGCTATAATTTTTTTACATTTATATTTAGTGTATGTCTATTCTAAAACTACCATAATAATATTCTATCACCTTCGTTGTAAAATATTGAATTAAATTGCGAAATGACACAAATAAATAATATTTACTTATTTCTTCAAACTTCGCAAAATCACTTTGTGGCGTCATTTTGAATTAAATTAAAACAAATAACTTTGTTTAAACCACTAATATAATCACATATTATATTAATTTTAAATAATTGTTTTTTACGATATTTTTAATTAATTAATCTCCTCTCTCTAAAATATTTTTGTCCATAGTTCTTTTTAGTCTATACTTGTTTGTTTATTTTGTTATTAATGTCATTACTACCCTGACGAAGAAACCATCGGTTTTGAAACATGTAGGTAATTTAAACAAAGTTATTTGTTTTAATTTAATATTTACTTACACTTGTCAAGATTTGTTTTTTAGGGTTTTTAATTTTTTTTTTTTTTTTAAAAAAGAAAGACAAACATTCCCGGGTTACGAATAACCCAACAACATTTGAAAATCTCCTACTACCACCACACTAAGCGGAAGATGTTGCTTGTGTTGTGGTGGAGGACTTAGCCAGCCGAGGAATCGAACACGGAACGCCTGGGTGGGACCCAAACGCGATGCCCACTGAACCACTGACCGGTCGGACCTTTACCTGGAAAGTTTTTGGTTTACCTGCGGGTTACGCTAATTTAAGGTAGCTTTATGTTGACATAAAAACTATGAAAGAAAAATTTTACCTAACTTAATTCTTTATTCTTTGCATGAAGGTGTTTAACTAAAATTTAAGTTTAAAAAATAAATTATTTCGAACTCCGGAAGAGAGATTAAATTTATTATCTTCCACATCCATGCACATTTTGAAACAAATTAACACTAGCTACAATAGAATTCATCACAATCCGCACAACTCCAGTACTACCAGGGGTATAACGTTTCTTCTTGAAGAGCTATCAATAATTCACTGAATCCGAGTAAAGGACCGTTCACACTGGCGCTATTATTTGCTCAGAACAAACTCCGGCACGCTCCCGACATGATTCCGTCACGCTCCATTGCATAATTGATGCGGCAATCATGCGACACGACGCTTGATTTGTGCGACAATCATGCAACGTAAATATCAAGTAGAAATAACGCCACCCCTCGTTAAAGGGATGCTCAAAAATGTTGCGCGCTTTGTCAATGTGAATACCGTATCGGTACGTGAAAAGGAAGGAGTATAAAATTGCACATAACGAAGCTTTATCAGACCTCGCCTTGAGCCAACAGAGCCGGTAGTAGCTAAGTTTTGCAACAAATCAACGGTCCCAAAGAACAATGTCGGATGTGCTAAAAATTGAAAATCGTTTTGTTGTTTTATTTAATTTCAGTATGTTTATTGAAAAGCAAAATATTAAATCAACACTATATTTTTTATTGATTTCAAAACAGTACAACTGCCGAAACGAAACTTTCGAAAGCTCTACTACAAAACTACAAAATGACAAATCCGTCATTGACATTGGAATCGTCGAAATATTAATTGTTCCATAAATACAAATAGTTAAATTTAACAAATTTTATAATTTTTTAAAAATAGGTATTCTTTATTATTTTTTCATGTTAAATAATTACCGTTGAAGTACCGTTAAGGTAAAGCGTTGTGAATGAATACAAAATAACATATAAATATTTAAGATGCTTTGAATAAGAGTAGAACACATATTTTTTCATTAATCTTTTAAGTATCAAAAATAATGTATCAGGTCTATAAAAACTGATTCAAAGTTTAAAATTTACTCCTTACGAACACTTTTTCGGTTACGGTTTTAATGTAGATATAATGTGGAAAATAAAGTTATTTAAAGAATTTTTTCTAAAAACAAAAACAAACATACTTTTTGGTTGTTGTTTTTTCTTGAATAGATAAAAAAATCTGCCGGTTTTAAGCGGAAATTTAAACTTTATCGCCATACACATAAGAAGTATTATTGTTAGCGGCCTAATCCCAAACGTTACATATCGTGGTGGAATCGGAATCAAACTGCTAGATGATGTCGAGCGGTTTGTCACCGTAAGACATTTATATCCATCATAGACATAGACAATAAATAAATTAATTACAATCAGAAAAAATATGCACAAATAAGTGCAGAGAAATAAAAATAGTACCTACCCACGTAAAAAAATCTTTTTCATATTATAATCATCTATTCGATTCCCGCATCTGTATTGAAACGATTTTTTTTTTCATTTAATATTTGTGAAATGGTTAATGGGCGAGGGTATAGGTGAGAAAATCTATGATAATTGAACACCGTTACTGAAGAAGCAATAGGAATAGTCCAGTGCCAACGAAAAACGATATTATGGACAACAGACCTAAGTGTTGAGTTAAACAAACATATATATCAATGGACCTAAGTAACTCTTGTTTCGATGGTGCATCACGATGAATTTTCCACAGAGCAAAAGCAGTTTTTCCGACCCCTTCAGAACAAATGCTAAAACTCATTGGAATGCACCCATCTACTGCATCATCCGTGCGTTTATAATCCTTCAACAAAAGCACATGTAAACACGCTATTAAGTAATGCACTCAAAACTTAAACACTCTTCCTTCAACAGTTTTCATTCTCCTCCCTCCAAAACCAACACTATTTATCGTCGAGAAGACGTCAAAATATTTGCAAAGTGTTTTTTTTCCGGCGAAAGGAAGGACGAGGCCTCCATCCTCAGGGGATCAAGTGATAACACCCCAACCACCCTCCCCTGAGGTCTGGGGTAGTATTATCGAAGTCTCGCTATATTTGCCCATACTTAGCCACCCTATCGGGGATTAAATTTAACAACAAACATGGACTCTGAAAATGGGGGAGGTCTAAACAGTAGCATTATCCCGTGTTTATTTTTTCAACGGTCGTATTGACGCAAGTGTTGGGTTGTTGTTGTAAGTTGCGGGAGGCGGTTTCACCGTTACAGTTTAAATCTTTGTTAAATCAAGATGAAGAGTTTGAGACATCATACAAATCAGACAAACTCTTAAATAAAAATTCCTAGCCAACAAAAAAGAACACTTTGAAATACTACAGAAACATACAGGAAACTGAACACCAGCAATTATTACTACTCTCACCTTGCCTCATGGATCATGTTGAGCATGAATAACGAATTTCAGACTGAACTTGAGAATCACGCGCGAAAAGAGGAAGAAAATCAGAATGCACCACAAATAAGATGCCCTCGCGACTTACAGAACTACTGACTTCAGATGTGTCACATCTGAAATGGAAACGCTTGAAGAATGTGGAAGAAAAATAAGCAAAAATAATCGATACTAACCCAATAAAATTGATCCGAACTGGGCTTTTGAAATAAATTAATGAATGAATAAATAGTTTATGAAAAAGGCTTTAGTTATTCAAAACCAAAAAAAGTTGCCATCATTGCTCCAATTTAAAAACCCGCCCCAAGGCATCAAAGCGGCTGTGTATTTAAAACTTCTAATTCATTGAACATTGTTAAACAGCGACCGTGTAAATGTTTTTACTGGATCCATTTACTTCGTGAATTGATACGTTTATTGGAAGACAAACGCAGTTAATTTTCTTTATGAAATGCATACGATTCACTACACGACAGAATCAATCGGACTCAAAGGCAGCGCGGTGTTTCTGAAACATGTTATCTTTGACGGGAGATGTAACGGATTTTATTTGATTGAGAAAGCCGTCAAAAAAGCAGCATTTCTGTCTAACTTCAACTTTTTTAAATCAGTGCATAAAGCAATATACATAAAACTTTATTTTTAGCATAGTTGTTGTTATGATTATTAAAGATTTTGTTTAATCTCCCTTACGACAATGAAGGTATCACAAAGTTTACAGCACTAATTACGCCAAGTCATAATTTGTTTTGTTATTTTTGTGCTTAATTTATTCATACCACAAGAGTATCAACTGCTCCCCACTGTCCGGAGACAGTGGCGGAAGGATATGGGGAAGGGAAGAAGATGGGAAACACCAGGCTATAGGATCCGGTCACCAGACACGTCGAAAGCCATTTCTAGCAACGTTTCGATTCTGGTCGGCACAAATTTACCACACCGATTGGTAAGTATTGAAATGAAAGTTGGTAGGATATAAAACAACAAGGTGAACGATCCCCCTTCGCGCTACCAGGTACCAGGGTAGCATAAAGTCGCGGAGGTGATCTGAGAGTGTTTCTGTCGCTACCTAATCTTCCGCGCGGCTGCCGCACGCAGCTCAGATCAAAGGCAAAAATGGCGAGAATAGCGAACACCTCCCCAATCTGCTTACCTCCTGATACTTAGCGGAATCCCCTAAAGATTTGCTCGCTCTTTTCGCGAGGGGGGAAGAAATTGATTTTCGCAATTTATGATTATTTTCGAGCCTTTTGTACATTCTTTTCGAAAACCCTACAAACGCAATCTGAGATTAAAAACTACTAATACAAAATACAAGTCATAATTAATTTATTTATTAAGCTTCGTATTTAAAGATACGTTTTTAGATTTTTAGATTCGTATTTAAAGATTATTGACACGTGGTAAGAACTGAGAGCAATCCAATTATGAAAACTCCATTAAAGGGTGCATTCTAAAAACGACTCAAAATTGAAAAATAGTACGATGGAAAGAAATAATATAGAGACCAAAAAAAATAACAGAGTATGTAGTTAGACTGACAAGAACAAATTTCGATATATGTATTAGTATATTCCTGAAAGATGACATTATTCCAATCTTAATTAAGGTTTTACCTACACATAAGTCGCCTAATCAAGTTGCCTCGCACCCTAAACCACTCCGTCACAACCTTTCTTTTATTTCACCCCTAAAACCGAGCAACACCTACCCTTATTACCAGATATACGGCCTAACACTTCCGGCGTTTCGCACCTTCCCCCAGTCCCCCTTTTGTGCCCATAATGGGAAATAATAACTCCAAGAAACACCTTGTCAAACTGCAAGCGAGGGAAATATTTGGAGGCGTTAAGACTTTATGTTAGTTGAATCATCTACAATATTTACAAAAATAACCAGTGGTAAGTTATAATGTTACCAACAGAAACTTTAGTTTCTTAAAATAAAATCCACTAAACAACTAAGAAAAAATTATATGCACTATTTTTTTATGGCTTTCTAACCCTGATTAGACCGATACCGTACAGAAATAGGAAGGTTTTTTTATCCGTGCCAAAAAGTTACTCCCTATTATAACGAATTAACTAACTAACTAACAATCACGCCGTTTTCACGCCGAGGACGGACAGCCAAACAACTCGGTCTTGGCACACACTCCTTGCCTCATTCACATTCATACATCTTCGCATACATACTCTTCTATTATTCTGACTCTTGACATAGCCCGACTCAAGTATCTGATTTACTAGATCGTGCCACGTCTTCCTTGGGCTTCCTCGGCATCTTCTATCATTCACAATTGCCTCATAAATTCTCTTATATATGAATTTCACGAAACGGAATACCGTTCCGGTTTATTTGGATGATTTCGAGAATTGCTGTCCATTTTATTTATAAGGCCTATATACATTATTTAGCCGATTTTTTCTAATGTGTTTTCATGTAGGTTGGTAACAATGTATATTGTTGGATAATGAAGATTGCTTATTTATTGTTTTTGTGTTCAATTCGTAGAACTTTATTTTTTTTTAAATATATTTTTATATGAAATTTAATAATGTTATTACTAAGTTCTGCAAGTATTTTGGTTTTTATATTTGTGACATCTGTTTCGGCTTACAAGGCCAAACAGTTTGAAAATGGCCTTGTAAGCCGAAACAGCTGTAACAAAAATAAAAACCAAAATACTTGCAGAACTTAATAATAACATTATTAAATTTAAATAAAAGTAAAAAATAAAATAAATTAAATGAAGATAAAATTTCGGGTTAAGTAATTATTATAAAGATTAGACTTCTTTATTCATATTGAATGAGGCTTTTTTAATTAAATTTATTGACGCTGTATGTCCAATAATGTCCATACCTAAAAAAAATACGACTACGTACAGATATAATAGATATCGATTATTAAAAAATGTAAAGAAATTGAAAATGCTAAATGATCACGAAAAGTTCTGCAATTGACTTTGACATTAATTTTTCTCACTACTTGTCTGTGTTAATACATTTCCTTTTCTCACGTCGAGCGTCGCGTCATTGAAAATGAATGTTTATTGATTTCACGTAAATTTAACAGCAGGGCATGTTTCCTGCTACATTTCCGAAAAGAGGGCATAAATCATTGATAATTTTCCTGCATTCATACAAGGAAGTTATACCTTACTTCGAAAGATATAAATAATTCAGCAATCGTGAAAGGAAACGATATGTAAATGAAGGAAATGAATGATGGGAAACCTCAGATATCTTTCATGTTTTTAATGTCTTATTAAAGACGCGTCGTAATTATAGTTTGCAGTCGAAATTATGCCTTGATTGCTTTGTGAAATGAGAGTTTTTTTTTTTAAATGGACCGTGGTTTTTTTAAATTGAACCGTCATCACATCATCAGAGTTAAAAGTACCTACACGGAGAAAAATGTTATTTGAAAAAACGATAATTTTAATAGAAAAAAGGATCATTTTAATAGAGAAAACGATCATTTTAATAGTAAAAATGGTTAAAAACGGGACTGAAGTTTTTACGAACAAATTAACAGGGTTTCAATGTTTATTGGCGGGAACATGTAAGAATAATTTGTTGGTATACGTAATTTCGTACGTATTTTACCGCAAATAAACATTGAAACACTGCTAATTTGTTCGTAAGAACTTCAGTCCCGTTTTTACTATTAAAATTTATATTTACAAATAACATTCTTCCCCGTGTACCTACATTTTGTGAATATTCGAACAAGACCAATTAGTGGTTGAGTTGGCATCGCGTTTAGGTTCCAGGTGTTCCAGGTTTAAGGCGTCGTGTATTTAATTCCTCGGCTGTCTAATTCCTCCGTTACGACACAGGCAACATTTTGCACCTACTGTGGGTTGTAGCAGGATATTTTAAAATATTGTCAGGTTATTCGTCAGGTGCTTCCGCTGACGAGGCTACTAAAAAAAAACAGTTTTCAACAAGTTTCGAGTCAGACAGTTGCCAGTTGACAGTTTCCAGTTGCCTCAGTGAGCGGATCGCCTAAGTGCCTCCGCTGAGGAGGCAACTGAAAAAAAAACAGTTTGCAACTAAACTCGCTATTCTTTGTATGTCAATGTGATGGCCCGCACACTAAACAATTTCTCAAAAATCCGTTGTCAATGGCAACGCAAGCAGTGACTCGCGACTCGCTCTGCTAGTTGCCGTGGCCGGCCGTTGCCAGTTTGCTCGGTTGCCATGGATGCGCCAGTTTTGTTGTCAGTTTTCTAGGTTGTTTTTTCAATTTGACAGCGACAGAATGACTGCGATGACAGCAGATTGTTCTTCGTCTATGGTTAAACAAGCTGAGATAATACAGACATCTTAAAATTGACTAGCGCCGTGATTAAATTTTGGATGGAAACCATAGCATCCAGGCAGTTTTAGTTTGGTTTCAGTTTTGAATTGCTTTGATGACAGCTGATTGTTCTTCGTCTATGGTTAAACAAGTTGAGATAATTACTGAAATCGTACAATTGAGTGGCGCCGTCATAGAAGTTTGGTTGGAAATAATACCAGTCAGCTAGTTTAGTTTTTAGTTTCAGTTGGGACTAGAGAACTCGTGCCTGAGCAGAGGTAATTTCGAAAATAGACGGAAATACAAAGAAAACGTGGATTTGGAATGATGCGTGTAACATGAAAACAATGAGCCTATGCTGCAGGGTTTTTGCCATGAATTAATAATAGTCATTGTTAAGTCATGTTTTTCGATTACGGAAATCACAAAAAAGTAAATATAATATCTTGCACTTGCAATCTTACCCTACCTACCCTTTAATAATGTTCAAATTCGCGACGTTTAGGGACAGAGTCAAGGATTTTACCACTCTCTAACAGAAATCGTTGTTTGAATCGTTCCACTTAAAATGAATGGAATCGAATTTGATTCATAGTGAGGTTATATTGTGACAAACACCCTTTAAATTAAACGTCGAGTTTTTAAAACAATTCAAAGGGTGAGTCAATGCATATTTATTACGTAATCAATACTTACAAAAAAATAATTATACAATTACGAGGTATTTTCTCTTTTCAGAATAAGTTCAGTAACAAAAAAGCATGATCGTGGGAAAAGCGATATTAAAAATAATATTCATGATACCTTCTGTAAGAACTTCACGGCTCTTTGATTTGCTTGTAAATTGTAAAGTTTGATTTCCACTTGTATCGGCTTCTGAAGTAGACACTTGGCTACTTCGGATAAATATTATAATAGTGTTCATTTCGTTTCGTTTCTTTTTTCTTTACCGAACAATATTGTATTGTCGGTATGTACGTCTGGCGCCCAGCGAAGCGAAAGCCTTTTTTTTTAATGCGTGAGATTTTTTAACCAGAATATTTACCGTCGAATAGATATACCTATAAGTATTTTATTGTATTTATGAAAAGAATACTAGAAAATGTTTAATGAGAAATATTCATGCAAGCGTTCTAATAGCACATATTATAATAAGATTTAAATACGTTTTTAATGAGTCTCGTGTTAATCTCGCGTCTCGCGCAAAAACTGTTATGAGTGCTTTTTTATCAGGCATCGCTTGTTTGTGAAGAGTTTTGATTAAAATGACGACTATTTCAGAATGTCATTATCAGGGACAACCTTGATACAATAGGCCGGTGTGAGGAGTCCCTTTGACCTCTTCAGCTGGTCTCTCTCGACCCATCATCGTGCACTGTGGCGGGAGGGATAGATTCACACGTCTGTCACTCCTGGACCCCTAGATTCCTACCTACCCCTCATAATTTTCCCTTCCCAGAACTTTCTTACCTTCTTTTAAAAGACCCTCCACGCATCCTTAAAGATGACATAGGCCTTGAGGGAAATATTTTTCCTCAGCAGGTTATGGGTTTTGGACGCGGTATGCGCATGTAATTTAATTTAATTTTATTTAAAAGACAAAAATTCCCGGATTACGAATAACTTCACAATGTTTGAAAATCTCCCACTACCACCACAGTAATTAAAAAAGGTTGCTGATGAAGGACTTAGCCAGCCGAGGAATTGAACACTCGACGCCTTAACGCGATATCAACCCAGACACTGACTTAAATTTATATAAGTATATAGCCTATAGTTACCTATTTACGCCACATTCTAGATACTCTCAACGTCGACCTCATATTCATTCAGAATCAAATTGGTTCTTACCTATGTCCGGGTCGAGGTACCTACTACACAAGACTTTTCTCAACCATCTGCTTCCCCTCCCCCTTCTTACAGCCTCACAACATATCCGACTTGGGGGAGCTACATATAGGTAGTGCCACAGTATCCGAGTGGTTATTTTACGTAGGTCGTTCTAATGACCTTCAAATCAAGACTATTATATAATATTTTATTTGAAAATTATTTTCAAAATTATAATTGATGTGTTAAGATACAGATGACCGATAAAGTTCCTACCAACCTATAATATAATATTTATTTTAAGGAAAAAAAATCAATTATGTAGGAATTTGAAATGCATATTTCTTGGGTCTTTTTGGCTAACGTGCAGTTATCATCAGCATCATAAAAGAACATGTGAAAATAAAATAAAATATATATTTTCATTACCAATTCAACCCTAAAAATCTTACAGCATTACTTGTAGACAGATTTATTTTATCATCGACCAGGGTTGCATGTACCCCTAGGAGAATAGAATAGATGTGTCGGCAGTGCTCCGTGCCACTCTGTTCGTAGGTACTATAGTACATATTATTGTATATTGTATAGCCCGAGGATAGACCAGAGTAAAGGTCCAGACAGATTGAAGGGGAATAGAAAGTGAAGTGATCTTAGATGAAGGATGCGTAAATCCTTGAGTAGGGATTGTCTGCCTAACAGAACAGATTTTGGTCTATGCAATTGCCGACGGTAGGAATTTATGTGCTATAATTTTTTTGTTTTTATAATATTTATTTATTTAAATGTTATAGGATTTAAAATATTTGATCAACAATAGATCAATAGATCTAACTCGATCTTTTGACATTTCGTTTGTCTTATATTTCAAAACGTTCCGTTTCCGTTTCAAGATGGTGGCCGTTTTAAGCCCCGGTATTCCGCATTTCTATCGATTTATGACATATTCCCTTTGAAAAGATTCAGTTTTTAAGTTCCTAAAAAAATATGTTATTTCTCTATATGAAGATAATATCTGTAAATTGTCGAGTCGAATCGAAATATATGACAAACAAATATATGAAGTTCACACAATAGAAAAAAAATGCGAAATGTGCCGAAAATTATTAAAAAAAATTTGTTCTGTTATTTAACAAGTTATAGAAATTAAACAATTCATATTGTCACTTTAGAGAGATTTTTGCTTTATTTTAAACGAGTTGTGTTTTAATAAATATTTTGACTATTTTCGCTAATTATAATCGTTTTTTAATATTAGCGCGCTCCCTCTTACACTGGTATTTACATATCTCCTTTTCTTCTTCATTTATAACGCTTACTACAGGGCCTTAATGGTTCAGTAAAGATTTTTTTGAAACGTGATATCGTGGTGTTTATTTGGCTTTCTGATAAACATTTTTTTAATGGTGTGGTAGGTACCTACCTGTTTGAAGAAAGTTTGAAAAGAATTGTCATTGAGATAGAGACTAAAATTACAACCCGAACTAACAACACTAAGCGCAAACTTTTGGTCAAAGGGCTATGCACGCCACTGCCCAATTGGAAATATGACTACTACTTATAAATTTAATGAAAAAAAAATCAAATAATTATCGTAATTAACAATTTTTAATAAGTCCGGAATGGTCCTCGACTCAACAAGTATTTTAATTTGAAGTCCTTCTGGCCCATCCAATGGGGGCGCGAATCCAGAGAATGGACGTCCTTTTAACTCCCCGCAGTGGTATCCGGTGTATTCAATTGCCCTATCGAGTTACGGGGGTATCAAATGACTGTTTTCTTATCGAGTGACGAATTAAGAGATGACATGGTTAATTGGCGATGAGTTGGTACTAATTATTCTCATTTCATTGCGCTGGGCACGTAATACGATCCTTATTTTCAATTCAGAATTTATTTTAATTTTTTTCTTGGTGATTAATCTCCCTCAATTTAAGTGCCATTGAATGGTATTTTTAGAAATTAATACTTAGGCCCAGTTGTTTCGCAGAAATTAACGTGTGACAAAGTCGTCAAATGGCCATTCAGCGCTATTTTGTTTTTTTGACAGTAGAAATACCGATTCAGTATGTTTTAGCTATTGGAGATTTTTTGACGAGCAGAAGAGGCCAACTATTACGTTGAAAGTTATTACAATTTGATAGAAAGCTGCAACGCACCTATAATCGGCGTTTAACGGGGACCTTTCGAATGTCAAAAAAAAAAATACAAAATGACCCTGAATGGCCATTTGGTAGTAGTAGTTGTAGTACCTAGTATAAAAAGTATTTAGATGTATGACAAAGTTTCTCGTTGGTTGGGCATTTACACAATACATAACTACACTTACCTACATAAATCTATATATCATAAACCACTGTACTTGTGGTTAGTATTGTTACATTTCCTTCCTACCCTTCTCCTATAGATCTGTCAATTTTTCTATTACCTACATTCAGTCATTAATTGACCCTCACTGCGTGAACATCTCCGCATCTATAATCCGCATTTTTCAAACTTCGCCGCTTCTGAAGAAAAGTAACGCAACTAATATAATTATTCCGCTATGAAAGCAGTGCAATATAAAAAAAAAACAAAGTGCCTCAGTTCCGTAGTAAGTCATTTCTCTCCTTTCCTTACCTGAATGTGCATATTTTCTACTTGTGCAGTGATTAAATCACACACACACACACATTTCAAAGGTCCTTTGATATACCTACAAAATTAAACAAAACACATCCCAACAGTAGTTAAGTAAGTAAATTATGAATATTATAATCAGTATAAGTCATCAACTAAATTGCCATTTAAATTCCATATTCCGACGTGGAACACAAGACAAAATGTAACATTTTTCTACAACACATATACACAACCCATATTTCTTATCAGACACGCTTGCTAACCAACAGGACCGCATATCTGGGCAACAAGTTTGGGAGTACTATTGATATGTATTGACTCTTTTTATAGAATTATATTTTTCATCGTAATCTATATCAGCTCTTTGCTGAATCCAACAAATTATATTATTATGGTAATGTTTTGGTTTATTATTTTTGTTTATTATTATTATTTTTGTTTATTATTTTTGTTTTGGTTTATTATTTTTATTTTGTTACTTTTACATGGTGTTTCATATTTAGTTTATCAGTTTGATATTACCCAATGCTTTAAAATTTTTTTGTATAATTTTCGCTAGAACATTGAGTATATTCTGTTCTAATAATCCGTCTAAACTGCTGGGCGCAAAACCAAATAAAATAAATATACGAGATAAATGGAAAAATCTTTAGTCATCACGCACCCAGGGTTAGTGTTTTTACTTGTAAAATATTGTAAATATTATGAATTAAAATACCTTATTTTTTTTAATTGATAAACTAATGTTTAAGACAAGATTTTTTATGCATAGCACAAAGGGTAACAATTATTATAAGCAATAATTATTAGCCTGAAACACAGCAGTAATTGTTGAATGAAACACTAGGTATATATTGAATCATTTACCCACCGTAGCTTAATGGTAGAGCTCTTGACCGGCAATCAAAGGGATGCGGGTTCGAGTCCCGTCGGCGATATGTATCTTTTCTCGGAAGATTTTTTCAATATGGATGAGTGTTTCAGGCTAATAAGTATTGCTTATAATAATTATTAAAATACCTATTTATGTACACCTACCTATATCATATTCAGCCACAGTTATGTATTAATTTTTCTATTTACAACCTGGTGGTTAGGTTACATTAACATAACATAAAAATATGTATTAGGTTCCTAAATCACGTAACAAAACGTACCTAACATTTCTGAATGATTCTAAACTCGATATTAATTAACACGTAGATAAATATCAACCCAAATTAATTAACAAATATGATTGTTAAAAAATCTCATCTACCCCTTTCAAATTCCAGTCCGAAGTAACGTTATTTCCCCTTGATTTCAATACAGTCTGGTTTCCTGATTCAAAACTGTTCCATTGTTTTGAAAAGAAGAAATAAAAGAGCAACGAATTTACAGTTTATCCCAACCCTAAATTAATATTAAAACTCTGCTTGAAATTTGAATAGAGTGAAATAAAAGTTTTTGAAATATTACAACTAAAAATAAATTAAAGAATAATTTTTAAGATGTCTTTTTATGATATCGAACTATGGTGAGTGGCAGGGAACATGTAAGAAGTACTAGGTACCTACTACCCAACTAATATTATTTCTCAGGAACAAAAAAAAAGAGATGTGCATACCTTATCCAGATTTTTTAACATTTAAAAAAATTTAATGAGTATGATTTAGAAAGGGTTGCTTAGATGGTTTGGACATTTAGAGAGAATAAACGAAAAAAATAGTGTAAGGAGAATGTGTACGGCGCGAATGTAAACGTGTGACGCTGTGGGCGAAGACATGGCACGATCAAGTGAACCAAATATTTGAGTCGTGCCATGTCAAGGGTTATAATAACAGAAGGGAAGGTGTAGGTGTATATGAACCATGTATTGGATAACCAACACCTCTGCATTGGTCACCCCAAGTGGTTCGCAACGTTTGGTGACTTAGAAGGGGTTCCCGGGTTCATGGGGTGCGATTTGTCCGGATCTTGGCGACGGATGTTCTGCCCATTAATTGCGAGGTAGGCCAGATCGAAAGAAACTGGTTGAGGGAGACCTCCAAGTGGTTCGCAACGTTTGGTGACTTAGCAGGGGTGCCCGGGTTTATGGAGGTGAGGTTTGTCCGGGTCTTGGCGGTGGATGCTCTGTACACCAATTGCATGGCAGGCCAGATCGGGAAAGACAGGTTGAGGGAGGCCTTTTGACTTCTCCAGAAAGACTCTCTCGAAACATGACCTTGCACCGTAGTGGGAGGGATGGAAACTAGATGCAAGTAAAATGAGTTCAACTCAGTTCAGGTAATCATTTGCTTAGCCATATAAATATTGACTAGGATGATGAGATGAGACTTTGATTTAAAAAAAAAAACAGATTGGACTGCTAAAAAACCTGATTGGTATGGGTTTGAGGTTATGCCTGCAAAGAGCGGCAAACTTGACAGTTAACGTCCCATTGTTTCACACAACTCAATTATTGTGATGTAACGATTTATGCTAAAAGGTCCGCGCGGGCTGGTAATTTGTTGGGCCAACACGAGGGGGCACTACGCCTAATGGCGGCTAATGGGGGGCGATTGCAGTAGCGCCACTCTTTACTTTCAGACTTCTATGGTGAAAGTTATAGATGAAGTGGAATCTCTATGGAAATTAGAATTCAATTAGTGATGCGCGTAGGCGACACGTTTTGAAAATCGAATGTTTCGAATGAATCTCTCGGGAATTGTAGACAACATTGATATGATACGACGTGAATGTTTTGGATGGCTTTAGAAATACAGACATTGAATGAAGATTTCGTCTTCATTTTTGTATAATGTCTCGTTTTTAACAACTGCTAAATATTATAAAATAACTAAGACGACGGTAGATATTGCGTAAGTACCAAAAACAATTCGACAATTTTCTTATTCATTCAAAACGTTGGTAAACTTCTGGTGACCGCACTGTTTCTCCCAAACGAGCTTCTCCATCATAAAATACCTTTATGGTATTCATATTCGAAATTTCGAAGGGTTGTATTCGAAATTTCTTTCGACTATCAAATGTGCATGGGTATCGAGAATTCGGAATATTTTCTTTCGTTTCCTAATTCGTTCGAATAAATCTGACACGATTTATTTGATAAGCATACAGTAGACATCGCAAACTCGCAACAGACCATTGAAAAAAATATGCAATTGTACATTCAAAGTAAAATAGGTATGCCATCATGTTACATACAAAAATAACCATCTACTCAAAGGTGAACTCAAATAATAATTTATATGATCGATTTGACGCTCTCGGGAGTTATTACACCTTCATCAGTTATCAAGGAAATTAATAACTTTATGGTTTATTAGCGTATTTAATCACGTAACCGCACTGTGAACTACAAAAGGGGGAGAATGGAGGTTGTAAGAGTAATGGGGGAATTCAAAAGGAACTTCAAAACGTTACATCAAGTGCTCAGCGCTGCGAGGGGGGGCAGAGAGAAAGAAGGAGGCCAAAGAGAGAGAGAGGGAAGAAATCAAATGAAGGGAAAGGGCCCTAGGAAAGAAGGGGACAGATGGTAAAGAAAACAATAACGTGTTGATCTTGCTCCAACAATGGACTCATTTTGGGGGAGACTGGAGTCATTTGCATCGCGTCATTTTGACACCAGAACAAAGATAAATCATTCAGAGACTGTGTTAAATATTGATAAAGAGCGATGTTTAATGTCTTACACCGATTGAATGTCGATGTACAGTTGGGGTGTACCTTATAGTAATGATGAGAGGGGACAATGCTGTGTGTTTGTCAGATCCGCGGGAGAAATAATTATAAACCATACCGATGATTGTGAAGCTGACTCACAGAATTACTTAACATCTTGGTATTTGAAAGACAGCCGATCCTGGGTGAACACATCTATAAACAGATCTGTCCTCATTGCCACGCAAGGTATCATTGCCTTCTATTTTGTCATTTCTGTTCCCGTTGTCATCTCTGTTTCCGTTTTAATTTTTGAGGTACGGCATTAGGGATTTTTCGAAGCTTTTATCGTTTTTGAGCATCAATTGATCTCTTGGTCACTCCTTGAAAGTCTGATTTCATTCATTCTCATTATGCTAACAAAACACCAAATAATTCCACCATAATTGATTTAAATACCCCACGATGATCGCTTAACGTTTCTCTATCATCATTTTGTACCTTTATCAAATTTCTTTCGCCGCAAAGCACATATCAATATTTAAAGTACCGTTGTCGTCCTCGTCCATCGTTAATCCTCTTTGATGTCTTTATTTATTTATTTGTTTATAAGATTTACACAGTACATTAAATGTAAGTTGTAAGGTATTTTAAATAAATTACATGGTTTTGTACCTATTACGTAAATCTGTAAAATGTCAATAGGTAATTTCGCCTGGGTTCCCCTAAAAAAAATTGGCGTATTTTGTCAGAGGCTAAAAATATTCCCGCTTTGTAATAAAATCCAAATAAATGGAACATTTATTAACGTATTCGAAAACTAAAAACTGTTTTCGAAAGGTGATGAAATAGGCAAATTTCTATATTAAAAATTACTATGTATTTTTTTTAATATAATTTTTTTTTGCGAAAACTTAACCTTTACCACTCTGTAGGCCAGACATTCTGGCCGAAACAATTTTGGTAGGGAGCTCCGTGGGCCAGAGGTTCTGGCCCGGCGCAGAAATAAGTTTAAGCACCGATTTCTATCTACCTAGGTATATTGTTCGATTCGTTGTTTCCGAGAAGTACAAAGAGACGTCGTGACATGTTAGATAAATTAAAATTTCTTCATTTTAATTTACCCTTAATTAGATATACTCTTGGAAACATAGATGTATCATTTTTAACTTTTGGATTATTTGTCATATTCCAATATTTTCGGATCAGTCAGTTGTCCGTCCTACATTTATGACGGTTCTCCGAGGCTACTCCCACCTCCTGTGACCATAGTTTTTCGTTTTGTGGAACTATTACATTTCTTATCGCCCCAATATTGATATTAAGTACTTGAAAATAATAAAAATAGTAATCTGTAGAATTTTTTAATATGCATAGATAGTTAACCATCATGGAAAATAATGAAATTTTTACTTCTAAGTTCAATTATAATGACGAATGTAATTGTATAGATAATAGTGATGATGAAGACCTTTTTGCATTAATAATATTGATTTCAATGACAATGATAGTGTGATAGTAAGTGATAGTGAAGAAGTCGTTAACAATCCAAGTGATAGATATAGTGGAAGTGACGTTATCCCGCCGAAAAGAAGAAGATTTGCTTATTTCAGCGAAGATGGTGATAATAGTGATGAAGAAAATATTGTGAAAAAAGTGGAGAGATTTGAAAGAGAAAGTATTCAATGCATTTTATGGTGTTATTATTGATAATAAAACCTCATCCTCATCTTCAAGATTTTTTCTCGACATACAATGGTGGCGCAGCTTTTTTTAGGGGGTTTAGAAGTTTCGGTTGTAAATTCATATATTTTGTACAAGGAAAATAAGATTTAAAAAACAATGAAAATCCAATGAGTAATCTTCAATTTGTGGATAGGCTAATTATTTAGCTGGCTGGAAATCATAGAGAAGGTGTAAATACAAGAAAAGAAGACATTCGGTAGACCCAGAACAGCGGTTGAATCATGTCATAACGCCTAATGCGTAGAAAATGTATAGGGATTGCGTCGTTTGTGGTTCTGATAGAGAAGGAAGGCAAAGAAAATGAACAATGCATCACTGCAAAAGTTGTGACAACAAACCGGCAATTCATGTGGGAGAATGCTTTGAAAAATATCATACTGTAAAAACTGTAAGTGATAATACAATACATAAGTAAGACATAAATGAGTCTAGTTTTTTAACTGTTAATTCATGGTGGAATTCCATTGTAGGGTGCGCCCCTGCCTAAGTTTGTATAAATTCCGTAGCATAAGAATTTCAACTACCAGTCTGAAAATGTCCGTAGTAGGACGAAACCGGTCCTGGTGTAAATAAACAAGTGGAACAAAGTGAAAAAAAATTGTTTAATTTCATATCTTAGACATAAATATTTAATAAATAAGTGGACCGAATCGTCAGCTTATTTTATTGTGATAAAAATACGAAAGTGACATTGATGTGTACACAGTTTTGCACACCTTGTAAACGCCGTGTAGAATGTTATCGAAACTTATTATTTATTGCATGTCTTGTGGGCTGGTCTATCTTTTGTTTCCTGTATGAAGGTCGAAACCTAAAGTAAAGTCACCAATGCAAAATAAGATCCCGTTTACTCTCGGTTACTGGCCATAAAACCTAAGCCAATCAATTGTTCACGAGTTCAGGTAGACACCGGTCATCCCCTCTGCGGTACAGGATAATTAGAAAGGAATGAATACCAGGATTTACATTCGTTTGTTTGTGTATTTCACCTATATTATACAAATTAATGCTATGTAGCAGAAGAAATTATGCAAATAAAACACATTAAAAGCACATGTATTATCCTTTAGTTACTTTATGTGTGATTTAGCAAGTACTTTATGCAAAATATGTACCAAATTTATCAAACATCTTAATGGTCATACGAATTATCAGATAGGGTGCTCCGAAAATAAAGTATCGAAAATTTCATTTTTAAATAAAATACTTAACTTAAACCGTTCAAAATTTTAACCAGAGTAGCCAATTGGTTCTGAGAAAAAATGGTCAGAGTGGAAAAGGTTTTAAAAAAGTTTTAAAAATGGCTCACTTTAGTTTTTTTCTAACTAAAATTAGTGATAATGAAAAAAAATAAAACACATACTTATTTCATTAGATAAATGAATTATATACCTTACTGTCACCTCACTTTTTTTCGTTTCATGTAAAAAAAATTCTTAAAAAATTCACAAAGTTCCATAATTATTTTTCAAATTGCTATCGGAAACTTTGGTTTCAGAAAGGGGTAAATTTTAATTTTTTGTGGGTTTCTTTTAGATTTGTATATATAGTTTGTTGTATTCTCTTTCCAATACCGTTTAGATCACATTTCTGACTATGATAGTAAGGGAAAAACAACGATTTCTGTGAGACCTATGTGAGCTGGGACAAATATGGTCTCCTGTAATTTAACGGGTTAAAACTAAATTATAATGAAACTAATGAAAAGAATCAAACATTGGTTGACTAATAAAACATAAATGAAAGAGTATGGGTGGAGAAAATTTTACATTTTAAAATCAAAAATTATTTGCTCACTAAAGTTTAATAAAATGACAAGAAATTTAATAATTTTGTTTTGTATGTTCGCAATGAATCGTGAAAAATGTCGAATTGAAATAATTTTTCATAATGGGTATAGGTTGTGATTGCGCGAGTGATTGGTGAGTTATTTGCTGCATTGGTGTTGTGGGCTTCTATATGAAGAAGAGAAGTGTGCCTGGTACGCCGCATTGGAGCATTTAAACCAATGACGGATAGTAATTCGGCACTATCAATATTATTATTAAGCAGGTTATACAGAAACAATACATCCGAGTAGTGTTAACATATTATTTGTAGTTTTGTTGTATTTTAAAGTAAATGTTTCGAAAATTTATTTTGTATATTTTCTAATAAATCTATGTATACCTTATATTGAGGATTCCATATTGTGGACGCGTACTCCAGTGGACTTCTGACTAATGAACAAAACAACATTTCTAGTGTCTTAGCACTTTTGAAAGCTTTACATATTCTTAATAAGAAACCTAGCCATCTTGTAGGATTTTGTGATAATTTGTTCGATATGCTTATCAAAAATTAATTTGCTGTCTAAGTAAACACCTAGATCTTTACATATAGACAGATATTGTAAAGGTTTATCATTCAAGTTGTAATGATAGTTGATTTTATTTTTATTTCTAGTAAATGTAATAGAATGACATTTAGAAATGTTTAAGGATATGTCTTATGGGCCATTAAGTTTGCCGTACATCTAACCCGCCAAACAGAAATAGTTGGTATCTAATTGTGATATTCTAAGTTAGGTACATACATATAGAGAAAGAATTTCCTTGTCCTCTAAGTGAAAATAATTGTCACACTTGCTTCAAACGAGGAAAATGACGGTGCCAATATTGAGAGTGGACGCCAACAGTACGCTAGGTATTGTCTTTTTTTTTTACTTAATAATTTTTCACAAAGCATCCATGTTCCTGTAAGAATCACAAGTCTCCCCTTCGGCTGAAATCTCCGTTGCATTAATAGCTAACCTCGTTAGGAGAGCGGCAGATGAGGAGCTGGGGACAAGAAGGCTCCGGGAGCGAAACAGTACTAACAAGTTAAATCAACCAATAAATTAACTCCGCAAAAAGAAGAAAAGACTCTCCCGCCGCTTCCTCCAACTTATTTTTCTCTATTAATCACGTTACCTGTTTTATTTTAATATACTGCCAACATTGATATTACAGTCAGAGCAAAATGAAAAGGATCTATGAAAAAATATTTGATTAATTTGTGTGATTTTACAATTTATTCATTAAAGATAATATATACATGTACTTGCGGCGTGTTCAAGAGTGAAAGATACTCTCAGTATCGCCCTGGTGTAAGACCACCATTTAGAAGTAAAAAGTTGCTTGAAATGACTTTTACTTCCCCACCGTCCTTTTTCCATCTTATTACTCCCAATGCCTTTATCCTTATAACATACCCCAATTGGGGATGCCATACTCTCACTGACTCCGTGGACAGATAATAAGAGCGGTTTTTTCACAAGTTTTAAATAATCAGTGCATTTTTCAATTCGATACCAATTATTATTTTATATTCTAGAGTAGGTACTTTTATCAAAAATATAAGTTTTTACTAATGTTGCTATCGACGTTGATTTCGACGCGAGTCACTATGGATCAGACAGACTCTTAATTTTTTATATTATTAATATTGCTAATATTTATGAATCAGTTAATGCAGATCTGAATACCCAGGTACTTATTTTGCGACCTTTATTACTTATCTCATCTCCTTACCTCCTCGCTTTCAGCCTTACAACATATCCAAATTTGGAATGCTATATCCATACAGGAACTCTTGCACAGGGGTGCTAGCATGGTCGGTCGATATGAAGTTACCGATTGTTTGTCGATAACTTCTCATCCTTCCCTAGGACAACTGCAGATCGCAAACGAATAGGTGACAGTTCACAACGACTAAGTGTCCTTAATATATTCGATATCAACTATCGTTTGTACGTTAGTGATCTGTCCTACACGGAGAAAAATGTTATTCTAAAATACGATCATTTTATTCGTAAAAACGGTTAAAAACGGGACTGAAGTTCTTACGAACAAATTAACAGGGTTTCAATGTTTATTGGCGGGAACATGTAAGAATAATTTGTTTGTATACGTAATTTCGTACGTACATGGAGAAAAATGAACTGTTAAAAACGGGACTGAAGTTCCCACGAACAAACCAACAGTGATTCAATTTTTATTGGCGGTAAAATACGTACGAAATTACGTATACCAACAGATTATTCTAAATGTTCCCGCCAATAAACATTAAAACCCTGCTAATTTATTCGCAAGAACTTCAGTCCCGTTTTTAACCGTTCTACGAATAAAATGATCGTATTTTCTATTAAAATGTTCGTTTTATCTATTAAAATGTTCGTTTTTTCAAATAACATTTTTCTCCGTGTATGAGAAGTTATCGACAATCGGTCGGTACCTTCATATCGATCGACCATGCTAGCACCCCTGATACTGTTAGTTATTATTCATGTTAAGAATGAAATTCCATCTAAAAATTATAAGAAAATAATGAGTTAATAAGATAAATAATGAATCAAAAAACATTGTCTTCCAACACAAATTTATAAAACTTTAGCTATAAAAATGTTGAATAATTATTCAATATCAAAGGACTTCTGGTATCCTTGTACTTTATACCTCATTGTATCCTTGCTGCTTTGTAATGGGGCCTAATCTCGTAACACTGATTATTTTCTTATTGAGTTAAAAGAGCTCCCTCTCGCCCCCATTATTTAAGCGTTGCGCCGCTGACTGTGAAGGTATTACTTTTGTATGACTATTTGAAACCAAGAAGCTGGAATTAATACAGTGTCTTTTTAGTTTTATACCTGATTATATTATTTAGATTAGATCCGCCTTACGTACGTTATAATTTTAATTACTTATTTTGTGATTACTCATGAGTCTTACTTTATTAAAATTTTGTCTCTGAAACAACATCCTTGGTTCTGATCTTATAAAAAAACAATTACATAATATAAAAACATTCATATCGTATTAATTTCTTATCATGTTTTTGCATCGATAAAAGATTAAAAAAAAATATATATATATGTAAATGAGCAAGGACAGCAAAATTGTTAAATTAGGTTAGGTTAGGAGAGTTTTTTGCAAAAAAGTATTGTTGCAAAGGATAGTTGTCAGATGCCCTTAGAAAGTATACTGTAACTACTTTAAATGATACAAGACGAAATGGTGTTTGCTGGAATTGGGAAATTGGGAAAATATATGTAGAATGGAAAAAGGTATGGAAGGAGAAGGGATGATCAATCACTTGCCGCTGTATCTCTGCGAACTAACTTTAGTCGCACAACATGCCCCCAAAACAACCCCCCATGCAACAATATGGGCATGCCATTAAAATTCGTAAACAGCAAAGCCACAATTTTTTTAAAATCTTCTCAGCAACTACATTGTCTCCATTTGATTAATTAAATCTCATAATTTCGTCATAGTTGCGCCGTTTAGTCGAGCTTTACCCAAAGTGCCCGAAGCATTTAACAAAATTCAGTTTTCCACGTAAATAACAATGTAGTTGGATCAAAACTCCAAACGGATAGCGATATTCGCCGTGCCATGCTAATTACATCCCTCGGTCCTCTATGTATAAGGGTGGTCAAATATCAAATGTGCCACGGTCTTGATTGAATTTCTGTTACAAAAGCTGACTCTGGAAATGAAAACTTTGTGTGATGCGGATTTCACAAGGGAGGAATTACGTTAAATGGATATAACAAAGACACTATGCAAACAAACAAAAATATTATTCAAAATGGTTGATAATAATATATTAACACAGTTTTTTTTTGGTTCATATTTAGTGTACACGGAGAAAAATATTATTCCAAAAACGATCATTTTAATAGTAAAAACGGTTAAAAACGGGACTGAAGTTCTTACGAACAAATTAACCGATTTTATCTTTTATATTTTTGTTTCAATGTTTATTGGCGGTAATACGTAAGAATAATTTGTTGGTATACGTACGAAATTACGTATACTAACAAATTATTCTTACATGTTCCCACCAATAAACATTGAAACCCTGTTAATTTGTTCCTAAGAACTTCAGTCCTGATTTTAACCGTTTTTACGAATAAAATGATCGTATTTTAGAATAACATTTTTCTCTGTGAGGCTGAAGATAGTGGGGAGGGGAAGGAGATTGGAAAGAGGAAGGTGTTGAAGTACCTAGCTATTCAGATCTGGTCACCAAAGACTGCTAAGGCCATTTCAAGCAAAGCGCTGAGGGGCAACTGTCGGGGATCACCTGAAATCGTTGGAACGGTATGCATTCACAATTTTTTAAAAATACGCATACCTAAGTGATGACAGAGAGTGGAAGGAAAGAATCAAATAAATACCTTTTATCAAAATATTCTTATCTGGACGTAATCATTGTGGGAAGAATACAATCTGGCCAGACAAGAATATTGATTTATATGAGTAGAGAATTTTTATACCGATTTGTTGATGAAAATATTCAAAATCATTTTTACCCTGAGAACTTTTTTTCATGCAGTGAGACGAGCTTTTGGTCAAAATTGGACATCTTGTAATTGAGTCAATGCAAAGTTACTTATAATAACAATATGACAATAAATATTATACCTACTAACTTATTTCGTAGGAGGGGGGGGGACAAAACAATGCAACAGAGGAAGAACTATGGCGCTGTTTCTCAGAGTGGTAGGTAGAAAGAATAATACGCCAAATATTATCTTCCTTCTGGCACGTGAACCAGTTGTTGGATAATCAATTCCAACTCCTGCTATAGGTCATCCTAAGTGGTACGCTATGTTTGGTGACTTAGCAGGGGTGCCTGGGTTTTTATTTGAGGTAAAATGTGTTTGCGAGAAAGTGGTTGAGGGAGACCTAACCTCTCCAGCCGCGGACTTTCTCGACCCATCGACTTGCACAGCAGTATAGGAGAGATGTATTCATACGTCCGTCTCTGGACACATTGATCCCAAGAATCCTGCCCACCCCTCATACATGTTTCCTTCCCATAACTTCCTCTTCTTCAGTTGCCTCAATAAACCTCCCACACAGCATTCCCAAAGATGGGGATGGCTGAGGGATTTTTGGGATGGCTGAGGGATTTTTTCCCTAGGGCCCCCTGTGTGCAGCTAATATAAAAAAGGCGTCGCGAGTTTAATTCCTTGGTTGATCTAGAGTCCTATATCACAACACTAGTAGTAGGAGATTTTCAAATATTGCCAGGTTATTATTTTCCCGGGAATGTTTGTGTTTTTTAACAAACATAAGTATACAATAAAGATCGGTAGCCATTTACTTTTTTTTTCATCTGATAAAATATGCTGATATATCTATCAATGCTCCATAGCACACAATCGAAAAAAACACAGGAAACTGAAAAAAATGGCTCCGACCATCTCCGACCCAAAATTTTCCAACGGAAAATCTGTGCAATATTTCATGTCTCCTGAACTCACCGTTTGGTAATTGTATTCTTTTGAGACTGTAAAGCAGTTTTTTTAATAATATATTGTCAATATGCTGGATACTTTAAATAATAATTTACACAGGACACTTTAAATAATAATTTAAAAAAACATACAAATATATGGTTTTGTAGGTTAGGAATGTTATTATGAATTCGTGCTTCAAAAAGTAAAAGTTTTAATTTTTATCGGGACGCCCGTGTAAATGCTGTCAATAACCTAAATAATATATACTTATTTTTTAAATATTAAATCAATTTTTGGGGTCGCCATCATTGATCAAAGTTTCGAAAATCCACGACGTTTAGGGCAATGATTGCAACGCTTCAGACATACGTGTCACTGCATGAAGAATTAAACATGCGTCAGATAGGAAAAACATCCCTCTCCCGACTCCCGTAGTCTTGTAAACAATAGGGTATTTTCACAAACGAGGGATTCTGTTGAATTTATTATTTAAAGGTTATTTTTCTGATTTTAATCATCGTACTAAAAATGTTTGTTTTTTACTTTTTCATTAATTTTAAAAACGCTTAAAAACCAACGAAACCAAAACGGCCCGTGATTGCCAACGTCGCTTCGTACGCACGTCATCAAACAAACAAAGTAGTACTGTCGGAATTTTTTCAAGAACGAGTGACCACTATGACGTCACACGTCGAAAATGCTGTTTTGGCGGGATTACAAAAATGGCTTAATTTATTCGTCAACATAAAAATAAAATAAAAATGCCATAATAATCGTAATTTTTTGCTTAATTTTTTTAAGCAATAAAATAAAATGTGGAAATACCCTATTGGAAGCGTGTCGTGTTAGTATCGCGTTTAGAGGCCTTTGAAAAATAACGCACTCTTTGTTCTTAGACTGAATTTACAGTAATGACATGAAATGGCGCCTGCAAGGATATGCTTTGACATAATATTGATTTCATTTTCATTGATTTTAATTTTACATTTTTCCAAAATTTTGCTTAGAATACATACATACTTAGTTTAAATGCCACCTTCTTATACTTTTTGAACAAACCCCTACATTTTCACAGCTGGTAGCGACCCCTAAAACCCCATTAAAAAATCTGAAAGAAGAAGATGTAATTTTTTGACATTTGAAAACATACAAAAGGGTGCCCCCTAGAAAATTCGAAAAAATATACTTTTTATACGATAATTCACCGTCTTCGGATATAATATCTCGTTGCGAATTCCAAAAGTGTTGTGACCGGAGCCGCGCGCCAGGCCCATCAAAGGAAAAACATTTATCAAGCGGAATGCCGTCATAATTATGTGCGCAAACCTAAGTAAATTTTATTTTTCAATTAGTGCATAACTTTTGATCGTTAGTTCCGCGGCTCGCTGCCAGGCGGCAGCTGATGTCCGGCAAGGACGTTTTTAATTGGTAGATTATAGACGGTAAAACTAACCAATCGTCGCGTTATTTCTCTTTTAGGGTAGCTAGAGAGGATCGAACGCTACGCATATCTGTCCTGCACACACTCAATTAAATGTTTATTAAAAAAATAAATTGCCTCCATCTGTCCTCCTCGACATTGTGGTCATAGGCATGGGCGTTCGGGCCTATAGCGGAAGTCCGGCCCTTGTTGTAGGTACGTTCAGTATCGCCTAGATGGTGAAAGACCATCATTCAGAATCTGGTGGCTAGATCTGAATAGCTAGGTACTTCCACACCTCCATCTTTCCCATCTTCTTTCCCTCCCCACCAACCTCTCAACATTCGTAGATACGACAATTGACAACATCGGGGATGCCAAAGTCTCATTAGCTACGAACGGTTGGAACCATTTGGAACTCTTGTGCGATACTCACATTACAAAACATGTCCAAACCGGTTTCGCTTTGTTCCTGGAAAATAGATGCTTTCAGAATCAACCTCAATTTTCAGCCTTGCTCTACATTTATCACTGCTCCATATTTACCTATACCTTACAACATTTAATAATCGATATATTACAGTTTCACAACTGTGACGCAAAATTCTGTCGAGCAGTGTACTCTGGCGTCATGAAATTTTTTGGCTAGAGTTTCCAGGCTAATGCAACTATTTTCAGTTGGCAACGCTATTATCATAATATTATAAAGACCCACAGAGCTTTGAAATATCTGCTAACATAATTAGGTATTATAATTTTTACAGTTTGTTTAGATTCAGTTTTTTTTTAAAATAAACAAGCAGTAGTAGAAACCTATTTTTTTTTTAATTAACCCGTTTAATCACAGGAGACCATATTTGTCCCAGCTCAAATAGGTCTCATAGACATCGTTGTGACTCCCTTACTATCAAAGTGAGAAGTATGATCTAAATGGTGTTGGAAAGTGAATAAAACACGCCATATTTTCAAATCTAAAAGTTAACTACAAAAAAAAAATGTTTATGAAACCAAAGTTTTCGATCGCAATTTGAAAAAAAATTATGAAACTTTGTGAATTTTTTAAGAATTTTTTTTACATGAAACGACAAAAAAGTGAAGTGAAAAATGAAATATGTGTTTGTTTTTATTTTTTTACATTATCCGTTTTTTAGTTAGAAAAAACGTAAAGTGAGTCATTTACAAAAGTTTTACTAAAAAAATTTATATTTAAAAAATTACATATTTATTTCTAATAATAAAATTTGAAAGCTTATTTCATCACCTTTCGAAAACAGTGTTTAGTTTTCGGATACAATAACAAATATTCCATTTATTTGGAATTTATTGCAAAAGCGGAAATATTTTTAGTATCTGAAAAAATATGCCAAATTTTTGAAACCTGAATATTTTTGAGAGTGAATTGCCTAATTGAAAACATAGATAAAGAAGATGTACCTAGCCATATTTTGAGTCTTCTCAATTCAAAGTTCCACTGTATTGCGCCCCTCGTTCATGCTACGCAGATTTAAATAGATTACAAACTCATCTACAACTAGAACCGGAATACTGTGCGTATCAATTACCTAATCTAGTAAAAACGATATCCCGCTCCAATGACATCAACTGAATAATTTTACCAACAATGATAATAATGTTGATTCACTGGTTCCGCGGTGGATTCAGATATTGTTTCAGAAAGACATATTATATTAGATGTAATTATTTATTTGCCTTCTGCTAATCAATAATACAATACGGCATAATAGGAAGGGGTGGAACTTTTATAAACACATACAATTGCTTTACATAATTCATATAAATAAAAATTAAACATTTCGAATAAAGAATTATTAATTTAAAATTATTTTGGTACATACATTATAGCGCAACTGATATTGATAAAATCTTCATAACAAACATAGCTTACAAACCCATTTTACTTAACACTGGCGAGAGCACTCCTATGGGATTTAAAAAAAAGATAAATAGTTTTAATATGGAATTATTATTTTAACGCCAAAAATCAACCTAGTTTTTTACTAATCCATCTAGTTTCAAAACCAATTTCAGAGAAATTCTTGTGTGCGCGTGTGTGCGTGAATGCCACCAAAATTTGATTTTGCGTTGTCTGTACGCCGAGTTTCAGCTCGATCGGATGTCAGGAAGTGGGTTAATTTTCACTTCCAATGTTTGCATTCGTTCATTCCATCACGAGATACAAAATAGATGTATTAACAACTCGAGCGCTTTTTGCCACATTATGGCAATATTTCCAAAACCTCGGATTGCTTTGTTGCCAAAATGTGGCAAATTTTCAACATTTTTTTTTATTAAAATGACTATGTTGTTTTAATAAAAATTGTACATCCAAAATATAATAAAATAAATATTCTTTAGATTCTGTAAATTTTTTAAGGTTAAAGATTTAATTATATATTTTTTTATAAATCCTACAATTATGTGATAACAGACAAAATATAGGGGAATTCATTGGCTACATAGAACTATAATCAGTTTGTATGTCTCCATATTTAAATTCGGTGGTATGATTTTTTTAATGTGGGCGGAAAAATTTCCTTTAGCAATTCGAGAAAAAATATTTTAATTGCTCTGTCGCTCCAGTGGTTAAAAATTAAAGTTCACGCATTACGCAGAATATCATCACATCACCGACATCCCAAATAAGTATCTTTGAATTAGACTTTTGGGTCATTGAATTGATGTTTTGCACGGGAAAGGGGAAGATATCGAACACCACACATATCTGTCCCGCCTTACTATGTTGCAATTGGTTTTATCAACGGGTACATCTGACGCATTCACAGTTTGTTACAATCCCTATTATGACGTCACTCGGACATTCGAAATTCGAATCATCCTGTCGCGTATCCGGCCCCTGATTGGCTGTCGGCCCAATCACGTCACGCGTCGCTATTGGCTGGATACAGATTAGAGAAATAATTTGTAAATTAAGGTCTATTGATTTAATTAAGTAATTATATTGTCGGTTTGAATGAAGGGAAACGGATGGGCGGACACAATGTGATATTTGATACCCATATCCTCATTTTGAAATTTGCTCTCTTCATTATCATGGGAAAAATCACGACTAAAATCCAATCTAATTGATCAAATTCTGTCTTTCTCATGGAATTAGAAAAACGACATTTTTTTACATAAGCTCCATACAGTATGGCCCCGAGGAAGACCATTTCCAAACCAATCGCCTTGCATCGCAGTATGAGGGATGGATACTGAACACATTGACCACCAGATTCTTTATCATCCCTTTAACCTGTTTCCTTCTCAGAATTTTCTCTCCTTCTTTTGCTTAAAAAGATCCTCCACACAGCATCCCCAATGATGACATAGGCCCTGAGCAAAAGTCCCTTTAAGTGAAGTTGGAAATCATAATGGATGTCCAAAACCATTTTCTCTAAATTCTGAGAGAACCGCACGGAAAAATACGAAAAAAAACAAAACTTATACTAAAGAAAAATGTTATTCTAAAATACGATCATTTTATTCGTAAAAACGATTAAAAACGCGATTAAAAAGTTCTTACGAACAAATTAACAGTTTTTCAATTTTTATTGGCGGGAAAATATAAGAATAATCATTGAAACCCTGTTAATTTGTTCGTAAGAACTTCAGTCCCGTTTTTAAACGTTTTTACGAATAAAATTATCGTATTTAAGAATAACATTTTTCTCCGTGTACTATTAACAATTCCAATTCAATTCTATGTTTTCTCCCTCTTCGTTCCATTCAGCCTCGCAATATTCTCAAGTATGCTATAGTCCCACTCGCTCTCATTTAGGACACTTTGTTATATCATATAAACAAGTTCCAAATATAAAACTTATCGTTAACCCTCGATAAAAAAATATATAATCTACAAACGATCCGATTTGCACTATTGACGCTCTGCATTTTTTATGCGAATAGGCAGAGGCAGTGAGACTATGGCATCCCCAATTGGGATGCCAGGATTGGGCACGCCGGGATTTGAGCCTCACCTCTCGACCACGGAGGCCACATGCAAGCAGTGCTTTAAGAGGAATATAAACGCCAGAAATTTTTGACTTACCCCTTCCGCACTCCGCGTGTTTTGCATGGTATTATCTGCAAAAGGAAAGTAGCGCCAAAGTAGTTTTTTTTTTTTTTATGAATAATTTTACAAGAATGAAAAAAAGTTAGTCAATGAAAATAGTCAAACATAATCTTAGCCATAAAGGGGTATTATTTAAAGGTTGTTTCTTATATAACTTCATATAATACTTTGCGCTTATATTTTTGGTAACGTAATTAATAAATTAAATTAATTCCAATAAATAGAGAAGATATGAAAAGCTTCAATGTATCCATAGCATATTTTGTCATATTCATAATGTAAACCGATTCGTAGTAAAGAGAAATCTAAATAGTAATTCGGGAGGTTAGTGGCGCGTTTTATATCTCACCGTACTATAAAATGAGCATAACTTACGAGTATATTAGTCAATGTTAGGCTGGGAGATATATCTCCCAAAAAGACTCAAGGAGTTAAACTCAATTTTTAACCTATCTAAGGACTAAGGATAGACACTGAAAATAGGGTACTTTTACACGGAGAAAATTGTTATTTTAAAATACGATCATTTTATTCGTAAATACGGTTATAAACGGGACTGAAGTTCTTACGAACAAATTAACAATGTTTCAATGTTTATTGGCGGGAAAATGTAAAAATAATTTTTTGGTATACATACGAAATTACGTATACCAACAAATTATTCTTACATGTTCCCGCCAATAAACATTACAACCCTGTTAATTTGTTGGTAAGAACTTCAGTCCCGTTTTAAACCGTTTTTAAGAATAAAATGATCGTATTTTAGAATAAAATTTTTCTCCGTGTACTTATGGTATCCGTGTCGTAATGCATGAAAGTTGCAGAAATCAGTATAGTATCATTTTCATGCTCGCGTTTTCACGGGCAGTTGCCTCCCTCGCCTCATTAATCCCCAACCCGTTGTGGTCGACTAATTAAACAACATTATGACGATATTAAGTGTCTGCTGGTCTGTAAGGTAAACGAGAGATATTATAATGTAGGTTGCTAGTTCGTAGTTCGTACGTAATCACACAGAGCTGGACTAGGGCCGAAATATCACAACACTCTGGTGCGTACCTGAAGAGCGCCTAATTTAATTTGGATGGCGGGTAGGGGCACTACCTTTTACCCTTTATTACTACCCACCCCCATAACTTTTTCTTCCCAAAACTCCCTCTCCTTCCTTTCCTTAAAAAAACCGTCCACGCAGCATCCCCCAAGATGACATAGGCCCTGAAGGAAATTATATTCCTCAGGCCCTCCTGTTTGGAGCTGATGAAAAAAAAAAACAAATAAATAAATCTATACCTTAAACTTTAGGATGAACTTTGGATTTTTGTTTAGGAAAGCGATTTTTGTGTTTGTGAACTGAATGTTTGAAGGTCTATAACTTTTTTATTTACTGCAATAATTAAAATCTGTGAACGGTATATTTTATAATTTCATTCATTTTTTGCCATAATTAAGACAAATGTGTCAATTTATGAATTTGTTTTTGTTTATCATGTAAAAGTAAATTAGACTCCAGTGGTTTTGTAATGAAATAAATCAGTGAATATACTTTTTATGGATTTCATTGTTTTACCCAATAATGTAATATAATACAGACAATTTTTCTGCATACTCAACTCAAAACCGCCAAAAAGTGGACTTCCGTTGTTTATCCTTAAAGGTACAGAAATGTTGTTCTCTATGAATTTCCCGTACGACGAGGTGCATCACGAAATAACCTATATTTTTAGTTTATCAATGACCACACATTTTTGTCTTTGTTTTTAACATAATTATATATTGTTATTCATGATTATTATATGTAATTCATGATTCAAATTAAATATACAATTTCGGTTGTTGGTGAATGCGTAAGTAAGTAGTGTGAAATATTCCTGCGTAATGCGTTATATTGCTCAAGTAAACGAGTTTTTAATTTTCAAAACTGGACTTATTGGATTTCATATCAAACAGGCAATAATGTAGGTATAAAAATTAATACTTTTAATAATACTTAAATCTAAATGCATCTTTGTTTTGCTTAGATGAATTGAACTAGTGAATATACGAGTACGTTACTAAAACAACGCGCTAGGTTTTATTGTAATTAATTAATTTTATTTGTACAGCTTTTCTTTCTTGTGGAATTAGAAAAATAACAATATATATTTTTTTACATTAGCTTCACACGCAAGGCCCTGGAGAAATAACTTTTAAAACAAACGCCTGGGAGTGATGGATTCCGTCGTCACTCGTGGACACACCGACACCCAGATCCCTACCGTTTTCTCGTACTTTTTCCCTTCTCAGAACTTCCTCTCCTTTCTATTCTAAAAAGACCCTCCACACAGCATCCTTAAAGATGACATTGGCCTTAAGGGAATTATTTTCCTCAGGGCTTCTTGTGTGGTTATAATTATATAATTTTGGTTATAAAAATATAATTTTTAAGCAAATGTAATTAACAAAAAAAAAATTGCTCTGAGGTTAGTAGGTAGCAGCTTCCTACTTAGACATATAATTTTAAAGCAAATTCGTTTAGTGTTGTTTGCTTACATTTTACGTAAAAGGAAATAATATATTAAATCATTCGTGAGTCGCTTTATTGTTTTTGGACAATCCAATGAAATCCATATATTGGGTACACATTATTTCTGACAACTTCTTAGAACAGGCCGACCGTAGGCATAATACAATATCATACAACTTTAAAAACATGTCAGACTACATCCACGTTTAATTATACATCTAAGTTTTGTCGGTAGCTCCAAATAAATAATAACCCACATTTCTATGGAGACGTTCAACATAAAATGTGCCACCAAACGCATATCCATTAACCGTACCGCTGCCCCCTCTAATCGTTACACATCTTAACTGCCTGCGGTTTCCCCTTGATCGCATCAACAGATCTCGATAGCGACCGTCTCAGATTTCTCGGCCGACCGAACACAACGTAGAAATAGTGTTTGGTACCGATAGCGATGGCACCGATTATATCGATACGATTGCGACTACACCCCTTTGATAAACGCCGGTATGCGGTGGTGTCGATTACCATATTGCCATAATATGTAATTAAATCGATATTCTTGATCTGTATCGATGTTTCCGATATTTCGGTCTGCGGTCAGTACTGCGTAGGATAACTGGTAATTATTATTTATATCGCTCTTGGCGTGATTTAGTAGACTAAACGGTGCAGTATTAAATATCCCAATAGTATTGGAACGATATAAAATCTTGCCATAAGATGTTAATGTATTGTTATTAAAACGATCAGCGGCCCTAGCACGCTCGCTCTATAACGATCGATAGGATAACTATCGGTAACTTCTCATCGTTCCCTAGGACAACTGCACATCGCTAACGTACAAACAACAGTTGATATCGAATATGTTAAGGACACTTAGTCATTCTGAACTGTCACTTATTCGTTGGCGATCTGTAGGCATGCTAGGGAACGATGAGAAGTTACCGATAGTTATCCTATCGATCGTTATAGAACCAGCGTGCTAGGGCCTCTGAGGCCCTTGCACACTCGATCGATAACTATCGGTAACTTCTCATCGTTCCCTAGCATGACTGCAGATCGCCAACGAGTTTATTGCTAGGGCATCTGGAATAAATATGAATTTCTTCTTCTTTGCTTTCTTAATGTCGTAAATTTTAGTTCTTATTTTAGGCACGTGTGTACTGTATGTATACAATTTTAAATATATTGGGTTCGAAATTGACGATAAACTTCAATGGGATTCACACATTGATCGAATCTCAAAAAATCAGACAAAACTCATCTACTTCTTCAAAAAATTACGAAACATCTTATCAACCAGGGATCTAAAGAGAGTTAAGAGAGTATATTTTATGCTTTATGTCACTCTCACTTGGAATATGAAATAATAGGATAGGGTTTAGCAGCATAAAATCTTGTAAAACAACCATACTAAAGGTCTCTATAAGGACGTTCAACAACATTTATTTTAAAACAGTTTGGTGTTCTAAGTATTAAAAAAATCTATTCCAAAATTAGTAAGGTTCATCACCTCAAAAAAGACACAGAGGCAAACGCCTCACACAATTATAAAACCAGAGCCAAACAAATGGACATACTAAATATACCTAATTCTACCTTTGGACAACAAAAATCAATTTTTTTAGCTGTTAAGTTATATACATATAAACTCTTATATGTATACTCCTACACAGTATCAAACATATTGAAACAAAAAATTAACTACAATAAGGACATCAAATCTTGGCTTAAGGAACTATCTTCAGGAACGTCTTTCACCCTGGCAGGGCGATACTGAAAGTATCTAACACTCTGGAATGTGCCGCAAAGATACTATACTCGTATATTAGATATCTACTTTTAGATATGAAGTGAAAAAGAACTCTAAAACCCCAACAGACCACTCAATTTTGTTGGTTAAGAGCGATTGAATTGATTGAGCGATTGAATAAAAATTTGAAAAATCTTGCAACTATACAGGGAGGTTCCAATGAGAAAGATCGATTATTCCCCATTTCAAATTTTTAAATAAAAAAATTTATATCGATATATTTCATTCAAAATATATACCTACATTCAAGTAAGCAATACAAATGCTCAAAACGCACGATGATAAATTATTAAATATTGTGTACTTCTTGTAAGTATTTTTTGATCATAAGTATTTATGATTTTTTAATAATGTCTAAACAAAATAAGTGTGTAAAATTGTTGTTAAATATTTTAGTTTGTAAGACCTTAAATAAATATAAAAACTGAGGTATTTTTGTCAGATTTATTTTTTTATGATTTTAATTTTAGTTAAATTAAAATCATAAAAAAATAAATCTGACAAAAATACCTCAGTTTTTATATTATATGTATTGATTTATTTTCGTGTATGGTTGTATGATTTTAAATTTGTGTTGTTTTATAAAATCTATTGTTTGAAAATTGAACAAATCTACCAACGACCAACGGTATAACCTTAGTATATTAAAAATACACTTAGTTTTTCAAAATTTTAAAACTGCGTGTACCAGATAAAATAACAATCTTTAAAAATCAATTTATGTTTTTTTGTAAAAGAGAGTCAATACATCTAGAATTTGATTTAAAAAGGACTAATTTCCGGTATTCTCTGGTAATACCCCCTTAAATCGTTGTGTGTCAACCGTTGAGTGTTAACCTTATCTCATACAACGCATCTCCACAAGGTTCAACTTAAAATCAACTCAATCAGATTGATAACAACCGCTCACCCAAATTGAGTCGTATATGGGGCCCATTAGCCGTTTGCTTATTTGTTATTCCAGTGGTTAGGTACTTTAGGAATCTGCCATAAAAATGTAAAGAGCCAAAATACTTCACATTCCTCGAAGCCAGTGCATTCTCAAATTGGACAATGCACATGTGATATTTCAATAAGCATTTTTAATGTATTTTTCATGATAATGCAGACCGCGCTTACAATTTGCAGGATATCAAATTTCATATTTCTCTCGACCCTCGGCTATATCTGTCTATTTTACAAATGCCTTATGTCATAATTTATTAAAACAACATAATTTCTCAGACTAGGGCTGTCATCTCCACTTAAAAACATATTGAATATTTCTTATTTAGTTATTATTATTTACGAAAAAAAATTGTCTTTTTATGACATGTTTAATGTTACAACATGAACTTTAGTAGTTATATATATATATTTATTTTTTATTTTTTAATTGATAAATTTTCATATGTTTTATTTTTAACTACCGTACTAGGCTAATGCCCGTGTTATGGTAGCCATGCATAATTCATATAATAACTAAAAACTACCATTTTATAGAAACGTAATAAAAACTATGCTAATAAACAATAAAAAATGAGAAAGCAGAAAAGAAAAATACCATATTTAAGGATTAATAAAACTAATTACAAACGTAAAAGTTAATAGTAAGCTGAAAAAAAATAAAGATAGAAAAAAAATTAACAATATTAAAGATTGTTTATATTTTATTCACCAGATTTACAGGAACGGGTTTAGTTTTTCCCATAGGAAAAACTAAACCCTTTCATACACTTTTCCATATAAATGATCATCTAGTAAATCCACGTTATGCAAGTGTATTATATAAGTATAATTAATACAAAACAATACAAGAACAACACGTTAATCTACCAAACTATTAAATGGGAATATAATTCACCGTCTCCAGATATTTTCATATCAGAGGGTTCGGATCTGTGGAATTCCTAATTTGACCGATAAATCCTACTGATCCCTCAATATAAATATTTAAAAGTCTTTCGTAATTCTACATGTATTTAAAATGACTGATTTTTGCATTTTTATATACAAATTCTTTGACAAATCTAATATGCCTAAATTTTTAATAAGAGAGCTAGGTATAATACCAGTAGCCGAAATAACAAAAGGTAATATTTTTATAGTCTGAGAATGCCAAATTCTTTTAATTTCATTTCCTAAATCTGTATACTTTCTTATTTTTTCAGAAACAGATTTTTGAATATTACAGGAATTTGGAATAGCTACATCAATAATATAAGTTATTTTTTTTAATTTTGTCATGTAAAACTATATCAGGTCTATTATGACCAATTGGTCTGTCTGTTAGTATAGTTTTATCATAGTAAATTTTAAAGAAATTATTTTCTAAAAATGAATTTGGTTCGTATTCATAATAATTTCTATTTTTATTCGTATTTATAATATTTTAATTAATGAAGTTAATATTAGCGAAAATCAACCGAAAATCCGAAACAGAAAAATCAGAAAAATATACGGATACATCTGGGACTCGAATTTTCGGTTGACTTTCGCTAATATTATCTTCATTAATTAAAATATTATAATTTGAGGTTTAACTCTTTAAATAAAATAAAATATTATTTTATTTTTTTATTTAAAGATACCGACAAAATAATATAATATCAAACTAAAAAAAATAATACAAAAAGAGATAAAAGTCCCAATAAACTACTTTAAAGTAGTTTTGTCAATGGATGCTTTTAACTTTGAAAATAAAAATAAAACTTATGTTGCTTATTTATTGAAATATTGTGCATGTATGTAATATAACGGACATGTAAATGTACAAATATATTTTATGCAATTTATACAAAACATAATGACGTAAACATGATAAATAAATAATAATATAAACCACAGATATAACAAAAATGAAAGCATTTTTTTAAGAACTTTGCATTTCCACAACCCTATTATCATCCGTAGCTTTAATAATAACAACGAATAATGAATAATAATAATCATAAATTCAGACATGACGGACAGGAGGATGCTCCTTCAATAACCAAAGCTTACATCATAATAATATTCAGATAACAATAGAGCTAGCGTATCACTAATATCCCAATATTCCCGCTGCTGGGACTCGAACGGGGAACTAGTAACCCGATATCAGCTAAGATAATGCCCTGCATATTTATCCAATTCACCATTCACTGTTTTCAACTCGTGGGGTAGTTTTAAACGAATTACCTTTGTAGCATAATTTGAGAATAATGATGCGAGGCATTGTGCAATTTCAGTATCGAATATCATTCTTTGGAGTTATTTATTATCATTTAGTCAGGCGTGAATTTTGTTGCAATTTGTTTTGTGTTCATAAAATAAATCCATTTGGGTTTGTGTTTCAGAAATAGGATTGTTTTATTTTTTTCCCTTCCAACATCCATCGAAGGTAAACTTTGAATATGGGAGAAAGAAAAGGGGAAAAGTCAAAATGTTGCAATTAATGAATGTTTATTTGATGTAATAGTGAACAACAATACGTGTGTTTCCGGTTTTATTAATGTGAATAGGTAATAGAGTCCCAAGTGCTCCAGAATCTCTAGAGCCCGGGGGATTATGGTATCCCAAATTAGGGAATGTTGTGAGGCTGAAGTGAGTGAGGGAAGGAAAGGAGATGGGATGTGGAAGTTTGGGAATTACCTGGCTAATCAGATCTAAAACCGAAGGCTAAAACCATTTCAAATACCTAACATTTTGTTTCTGAATTGTGGTCTCTCTTTATTATTCTAATTGTGCGAATATTGGGTCAACTATGGCTAACCAAAATGTTGTTTCCTTTTCGCGGTTCATTTATTTTTCTTTATTCGCACTTCATGCCTAGCTATGAGTTCGTTTTGTGTATACTACAAATACAACATTTACGATAAGTAAATTTTTTTTACTCTTTGCGATTTTCGATTTGGAATAACTTGATTTACCTAATTGCTCATTATTTATGATAAAAAACTCATTTTAAAAGTTTGTTACTTTTAAATCTCTTCGTTTCCTTTTTGGCATCGATCGAATATAAAAATCACCCTTACACAATGATGCATGACGGTCGTTTGAATATCGCCATCTCTAAACACACTGCGCTGGTAGAAATTTAATCCACTTATTAAAAAATATATATTTAATCACATTATAATATATGACTTCACTCTGATACAGATTTAAAAGAAAAAATATTATTTTTCACATAATACAAAATGTAAGAATAATTTGTTGGTATACGTATGAATTTACGTATACCAACAAATTATTCTTACTTGTTCCCGCCAATAAACATTGAAACCCTGTTAATTTGTTCGTAAGAACTTTAGTCCCGTTTTTACTATTAAAATGATCGTTTTTTCGAATAAAATTTTTCTCCGTGTAGTTTTTTGGATGATTCCATGGCCTTTATCTCGTGATGCGATTTGTATCCCATTTTCCTCGAATTTAAAATAGCTTAACTGAAACCGTGCTTTTAAATAAAGCCCGTATTCCGTATTATATCCGTGCATTTTTCTCATGCAGTCATATCCCGAATAGATGAACTCATTTATCCCGTATTACAAACAGACATATTATACCTATATCATGTAAAATAGCTCCCCTTTCCCCCAATCAGGGCCGGATTGGAACAATACACTGGATATTTAGAAATTAAATAAAAAATAGTTTTAAGTAAATTGGGTAACAGAATAATGGAATTTCATAGATTCTGTTTTGGAAGTAAAACTTCATTAAGCACGATTGACTTGGGGGGTAAGCTGACGAATGCGTGAGGAGAGAGTTACGAAAAGTGTAGTCGGGTGAGGCGAACGGGCTGTATCACTCTGTAGGAGCAAGATAGTGCAGTGCGCGTGCACATTTTCTTTATCTCTTCCTCTCATAGCTAGTGCATGAAGATTATTCGTAATTTCATTTCGTTCTTGAACAATTTTATAAATACTGTAGGAGCAAGAGAGAGCAGTGCGCGCGCACATTTTCTTTCTCCCTAGAAGTTTTACTTCAGTCGTGTGGTCTAAAGCACACTCGTTTTTTTTTAAATTGTGTTCTTAATACTCGTACATAAATGGCTACAAACGCTTGTAATTTTTATTAATTGATTAATATACAACAGACTAAAAAAAAAATTCACGATTTAGAAAGATTTTAGGTGAAATCTATATTAATAAAGCACTTAATATGACGGAAAAAATATTAAAGCCATATTAACAAATTTTACCTAAAATCTTTCTTGTTCCAAAATGTATTGTAGTCGTAGTCATCACCACGACTTATTCAAGATACCACACTGAAGAACAGTTGTTCTAGCACAGCATGACAAGAGGAATTGTGCTAACGAATAAAATTTCTAAAACAATAGATATTATATTTAATAACTCTATGTAACATAATTTTTTTTAAATAACAACCTTCCCAAGTGAATGTAAAAATAAGAAATCTTATTATAAATCTGTCCCACAATAATTTAATTAAAATTAATAAAAATAACAATATTCCAAATTTGGTTTTGTTATGTTTATAGATAAGTGAAATTACATTATGCTGTATTATTTTGTATTATACTTTAAACTTATTGTCAACAACTAACACAAAGTTAAAAATTAAATTAAATTAAATCACTTCGTATACACCACTTATATAATCACAATTATCTACAGGTTTTAAAACCAAAGGTTTCTTCGTCAGAATAATATGAACATGAAGAAAAATAACAAGAGACAAACAACTATATGAAAAAAAAGCCTGAATTCGTAGGTAATTCTAATTATGTGTGAAGCAGAAAGTTTTTTGATATATTTTGTCCCGTTTAAAACACTCAAACGGTAAGTTACGTATATAACTGTATAAAATAATATACAGTATATTTGCGTCACGTTCCATAGTGGAATATACTCTTAGTATAGTAATGGTGTAAGACCACCATTCAAAATTGAAACGATGCTTAAAATGGGTTGGCCATGTTTTGTGAACATATCTGAATAGCCAGGTTCTTCTACACTACACCCCCCTCTCCCCCATCGTCTTCACCTCTCTAATACCTTCAGCTTCGCATCATACGCCAATTAGGGATGCAATGGTCTCACAGGCTCCAGACAATTGTGACCCTTTGCGATTTTCACATAAAAATCACGAGTTTTCTATAGCGTTGCGCGATCATGATTTGAAACCTTCAGCGTACTTATTTGAAAAATGACAACACACCATATTTTCTCTTCAATATTTTTCGTCTGTAAAAAGATAGTATTAAAAAACGAACGAAACTGGGTAGTAACTAATTTGCTACGTAACTACTCGAATAATAGATACATTATAAAGTTCGTGCCTGTCAAAGCCCACATTACGCGCTCAACAGAACAGATGAAAAATGAATCTCATTTCACTCCACCTCGGGCCTTTTATCCGGGATTCTGTACTGTGTTCAGTCCTCAGTACTTACCTAACTGCAGTCACTAGTCTCTCTATACAGAACACAGTATAGTACCTACATTTCATTACGGCCGGGAACAATGGATACATTTTGCGGTTTTTCGTGTGGAAAACGACCGATGAAATTATTTTGCAATCTATTGTGCACGGTTTTTTTTCTTTTTGTTTTGTTAAATACATGCTAGATTCATGAGTTGTTGTTAGTGAAGTAATGGATGTCGTGGATGGATAACGCGTGTAATATGAACGAGAGATTGTGGTTGGAAACATTGCTTATGACGTTATGTCAACGCACTTACATAAGACAGTATTTTTCCAGAAAGGCCCATACAAAAAATGATTGTTGCCATTATTGCCCGTGCAGAAGACCATATATTGGAACCGATTTGTTGCTTTCCCAGTTAGTAGCTGAGTAGATAAAGATTTCGGGTTATTACCCAGGTGACGTAGGTTCAATTCCTCTGCTACCTTCTTAGTCCTCCATCTTTACATAAGCAACATGCCTCTAATGACGGTAGTAGGAGTTTTTCAAATATTGTCAGGTTATTTGTAACCCGAGAATATTTATATTTCTCTAAAAAAAATGGCTGTAGAAGTCTGTATTTGTTTAGCGACCTGTGGTGATTAGTGAATGGCCATATATTTCCGAACCTTCCACTTCCTCATCTCCTACTTCTTTTAGCTTTACGACGCTCCTCAGTCCATATTTATGCGACTTTGTTTTTTTTTTTTTAATAATTTACCTATGCTTATGTAATCTTTGGGGATGCTGTGTGGAGGGTATTTTAATGGTAAGGAAGGAGAGGATGTTCTGGGAAGCAAAAATGTATGAGATGTGGTAAGAGTCAGTGATTCCTGGAGTGATGGGCGTATGAATCCATCCCTCACACTCCTCCAGGAGAGGCCAAATAGTCTCCCTCAACACAGTAAGTGGGCAGACGCATCCGCCGCCAAGACCTAGACAAACGGGAATGGGTACCGCCGCCCCGGGAACCATTTATTGGATAACCAACACCTCTGCCATAGGTCACCCCAAGTGGTTCGCTACGTTTGGTGACTTAGCAGGGGTGCCCGGGTTCATGGGTTAAGGTTTATCTAGTTCTTGGAAGCGGATGATCTAGAAACACTGAACCCCAGATTCCTACCCAACCCTCATACCTTTTCCTTCCCAGAACTTCATCTCCTTCCTTTCCTTAAAAATACCCTCCACACAGCATCCCCAAAGATGACATAGGCCCTGAGCGAAATTATTTTCCTCAGGGCCTCCTGTGTGGACCTAATGTAAAAAAAAACCTTATCCCATGAGCCCGGGCACCCCTACTCAGTCACCAAACGTAGCGAACCAGTTACGGTGACCTATGGCAGAGGTGTTGGTTATCCAATGAACGGTTCGGCGGTACCCATACCCGCCTCCCAAATTGAATATATAAATATCTTATAAATAATATACGAATATAAAAAGATTAAAAATAATAGAGATTTACCTGACTAAACGTTATGTAGATATGTAGTTGGTATTATTTTTCTCTCAATATCGTCAATTCTCACCCTTTACAAAACCTATCAATATCACACAACTCGTTCACATTTCCATTCATAGTTCGATAGGTCCTTCATTCTAAGGGTTGAATGAAACAATACTAGTGTAATGGATACTCACCCCCACCCCCAGGACACGTGACCACCCACCCCTACGCAATCATGATATCGCTTTACGTCTGACGAAATGTCCCATCGTGATGTAATTACGACCTGCAGGATTGTAATAATGACAAAGATGAAAGAACCCGTTGGGTATTTTGTTCGGATCGGTTTGATCTTGCAAATTACATTTGATACGATGATTGTTAGGTTGATGCGAACAGGTTTCCATGCGGAAGTTTGGAGGCGATTAGTTTTGGAAGTCGAGTTACAGTTTCGATATATTCTTTCCTTATCTTGCAGTCATTTTATGCGATATTCTTGAACAACATGTAAATTAATGTATCAAGTTTCTGAAAATGTATGTAATTATTAATAATAAATGGTTAATTATAATCATTTCAAGAACGCTTAACTTTTATTTCGTTACCATGCCGGTCTCTACACGGAGAAAAATGTTATTCTAAAATACGATCATTTTATTCGTAAAAACGGTTAAAAACGGGACTGAAGTTCTTACGAACAAATTAACAAGGTTTCAATGTTTATTGGCGGGAACATGTAAAAATAGTTTGTTGGTATACGTAATTTCGTATGTATACCAACAAATTATGCTTACATGTTCCCGCCAATAAACATTGAAACACTGTTAATTTGTTCGTAAGAACAGTCCCGTTTTTAACCGTTTTTACGAATAAAATGATCGTATTTTAGAATAACATTTTCCCCCGTGTATGGTCTAGGGGTATGGTTCTCGACTACAAGAGTAAAGCTAAGATTACAATAGACAATTTTTTATAACAATTTTTTTGTTTGTAATTTTAACTGCTTTGTTTAAGCATTATTATGATTTTTCTCTTAGATTATCATGAATAGTGAACCTCCCTACCCCTTCGCCTCTACGGGCATTTAGAAAACTTTGTGATATACATAATAGTGATAAAGTAATAACGAGATAAATTGTGCTAATTAAATTGAACAGAACCCCTTGCAGTAGGTAAAATGCTAACTTTGATTTATTGCGTTATTTTATTATAAACTTATTGCAACTATATTTCGTGCAACTACTTCTGAGAAAGCATTATCAACTGAATGCAATCTAGTTACAAGCTAATATCTAGATGATTCCGTCCTGATATTGTTGCTGAAATTAAAAATAATTTTTAGATCGAGTACTCCTAGTAATTAAAAAAATGAGTGTGCTGTAGACCACACGACTGAAGTAAAACTTGTGCGCGCGCACTGCTCTCTTTTTCTCCTACAGTGTGATACAGGCCTGCACTGTGTCTTAGATATACGAAACGTAACTGGCTATGAGAGAAAGAGAGAAAAAAATGTGTGCTCGCACCTCTCTCTCTTGCCCCTAAAGTAATATACGACACGTAACTCTCTCTTCTTTTATCTTCAATAACTTATATCTCCCTCTCAACTTCCGTTTGCCTGGCCCGATCACACTTTTCGTAACGCTCTCGTCACGCATTCACCAGCTTACTCCCCAAGTCAAGCGTGCGTAAAGAAGTTTTACTTTAAAAAAACAGAAGTATTTTCTCAATCTTTCAAATAATGTCATTGAAAGTTTCTTGCATGATTGCAATATTAGCATGAATTCATTAAAATTAACAAACCCCTTATTTTTCCCTTTTGGTTTACTTGCCCCAAGCCACGCTTTACATATTATCAGAATTATTGTGTGTCTGTGAATGCCAATTTCGTTCCATTGAAGGTGGCATTGTTCGACGCCACCGATTCTTCAACCATTCAATTCTCCAGAGCGTGGTTAGCTGGTTATATTAGTGGCTGGTGGTTGACATATCATGTTCCAGGGTATGATATCAACAAAGGGGTAAAAAGGTCCACTTGACTATTTGTCAATTTGTTAAAACAAAGGACTGAAATTCACCTTTCAATTTAGTGCTTTTTCAAGGGGCCCCATATCCGATATCTAAATCAGACGCTTTTCAAAATTTTGACATGTTTTTTGTATTTTTTTTGTATTGTCAATGATTAACTAGTACGTTACAGGTGTTGGATTTCACGTGGAGAATAATTTCACGTTGACCATACGAAAATTGTTTAACTACTTATTGATGATTGTGTTTTAGTTTAGATAATTGTACATGGAGAAAAATGGTATTCTAAAATACGATCATTTTATTCGTAAAAATGGTTAAAAGCGGGACTGAAGTTCTTACGAACAAATTAACAATGTTTCAATGTTTATTGGCGGGAAAATGTAAGAATAATTTGTTGGTATATGTACGTAATTACGTATACCAAAAAATTATTCTTACATCTTCCGCCAATAAACATTGGAACCCTGTTAATTTGTTCGTAAGAACTTCAATCCCGTTTTTAACCGTTTTTACGAATAAAATTATCGTATTTTAGAATAACATTTTTCTCCGTATACCTATGTAAAAAAAATAATTCCTGTATTGTAAGGTAACAAAAAAGTTATCAATAAGAATTGATAACTTTATGCATACATCGACGATTGCATGATATAATATGACAAGAGTATTAAATTAGAAAGTGTGTCTCTGTGTCTGCATGTAACTCGGGTTCAACGAATTCTAGAACTAAGTATTCTCTTGATTTTCAAAATTTTGAGTTAATGAAAATTATTAGATTAATTGATAGATTTTTATTTAAAATTTCAATTTCTTTCGTTTATATTTTTCACAGATGCCATAATTTTTCAAGTTGATATGGTGTTCATTTGAAAGGTAAATTTCTGATCGTCTTTTGAACGGCAATGATCCTGAAGCAAATATTGTTTTTCATAAATCCTAGAAATACCTGTGATTTTTCACAGGTCTGCGCTAGTTCCATTATGGAAATCTAAAAAATAAGAAGTAATTATAACGAATTGAAACATCTTGCTAGAGTTACCTAATTCTTCGAAAAGTCGACACTAGCAGTAGGTTAAGGTTAGGTTAGGTTAGGTATTAATCTATTTTACCAATTCTGAATAGCCAGTTTCGTCCCTTCCACCTTTTTTCTCATTCCCACCTACTTACTTCAACGTCAAAACATCTCCTAATTAAGCATTCCTTAGTTTTACAGGCCCTGATCAATTATTAATATTGTGCGGTATCAGAAAAATAAATACTGAGTACTTACATGCATTTTGCATATATGCATAAACACTTATTTAAAATTAAATTAGTACACGTAAGACAGCACGAGATGAACACAACCTAACCTAACTAAAAAAATAAACTGCCAATTACCGAAAGTACCCATAAGAACTCCATCAAAAGAAGTTTTTAAAAAATTTAATGTGTTCAGCATTATAAAACTGTACTCAAAAAATGCACTACTCAAATTTAAAGAAAAATATGCATACCTTGCTGACCAATACACCTATACTACAAGGACAAAATCTTCAAATCTACTAAACATTCCAAAATTAAATACAACTTTCGGCCAGAAAAACCATTATTTCCATGCTACAAAATTATATAATGCCCTTCCGATTGAAATTAAAAATACCATGGATATACAAAAGTTTAAAAAGTACATCAAATTATGGCTAACTAAACATGAAGATGAGGAACTAATTAAAATTATTAAGTGACCCAAATGCAACGTACAGATAATGAACATAAACACTTTTTAAAACAACGCAAAATAATAAACATGAACACTTTTTGCTTTATTTATTTATATTTCGTGGAAACCAACAAAAACAAACAACATTGATGAGGAAATCATACGACAACCTGCAGTCCACCTCGGAACAGGAATACCTAGTGAGGAGGACTGAGGATAAAATATTTCACTTTGTATTCTTAATTTATTTAATATTGTATTTTAATTTTAATTTGTATTGTCATTAAATTTAAAAAAAAAAAAAAATTAACCATTTATATTTCATTACCTTGGTAGGGAGATACTTAATTGCACGCCTATTTAACTAGGTAGATAGGTACTTATCTATTAACTTTAAATCGTACGTGTGTAAAAAAACACGCCATTTAAGAACTCATTAAAGGCAGTTAGCTAGGATGGTTAACCTCAGCAAGAAAAAACTCAAAGCAAGTTGACAACTTTAATATAAATAAATGCGTTTTTGGGGGTGATGGCGCCCAAACTCAGCTGCAATCCATCTCAATGGATTCATCTCCACTCTCAAAGAAAGCAAACCCCGCTGTCCAAAATGAAACTGAATATAAACTACAGCGAGACAGGAGTGAATGTAATACGAGGAGTGATGGAAAAAGTCGGTGCGAACCTTTCCATTTGGGAAATGGGGTGATCTCAAACAGTAATGAGCGACATGTGACTTGTTTCAAGAAGAAATGGGTAACACATTGTGGACTCATATTTAAAGTGATTTTATATTGGTAATATCTATATACATACATTTTATAGAATGGTGGCAACGCCCCAACTTAACTCACAATGACCTACATGTTTCGAAACCGATGGTTTCTTCGTCAGGGTAGTAATGACATTAAATAAATTCTAAATTAATAAAAATTATATATTAAATAACAAGGATGAGGGTGATTTTTTGAACAAATCTGGAGTTTATAAATTAATTTGTAACGATTGTAACTTTTTTATATTGGAAAGACTTCTAGAAATTTTAATATTAGAGTTAACCCTCCTCTTGGCAATGTATCCTATAGTATACATAGTTTTCATATTTTTTTCACGCTTAAACCGGTACATAGGTAAAACAAATTTTAATTAGAACTGCTTTACAATATTCTTGACTCAATAATTAGTACCTCTAGAGCCATTTACTGTTTAATTAAGAAGAACTGTGACAGTTCAAATTCATACCGCTGCAAGTTGGCTGCCAACAGAAGACGCACGACTAATTTGTATGTAAGTAATCTGTATTTATTACCTGCATCATTAAATATATAGTTTACTTTATGAATAAATGCATGTTTATAAGGGTTCAATGAATAATAAAAAAATAATATTTAGTCACATATGTGACAAATTTCGTTTATATTGCATTCCAAAATGGTGTGTATCCTATGATATACACCGCCAAGTTTGCAGTGAATTACATTTGATTGAATGTGTATCCCCTGAGATACAATGCCAAGTTATTAACAGTTTATTATCATAAGTACAATGTCAAGTTTTTTATAGTTTATTGTCTTATGTAGTAAACCCCTTTGAAATCTATATATCATAATTTTTTTTTCCATGGACTCGCGAAATTGAAGAAATATTTACTATAACACCAATATCGGGTGCAGATTCTGATATTGAAAGTGACGAAGATGATGAACTACAAGTTTATTCTTCTGCAGTGCACTCATCACACTTTGGAATCGTTTATGATGTATTGAAAGAAGATAATGAACCAATGGCTCATGTTCAAACACTTCGAACGCTGAACTACGGACACGTCGACATGTTAATCATAAGAAAAAAATTGGAACTTTATTGGAAAGAGAAAGATTTTATGTCAAAACTAGACATATGCGACAGTCATTTCAATTCCAGAGAAGATAAAATCGCCTTTTGATAACTTCAAAATGTTTTTTTTTCAGAAGAAGAATTCAATATAAAAGTTTGTAACACCAATTTGTTTTCCACACAATCATCAAGCAAATGCATTGATACTTCCTACAGTGAGGTATGGCTGGTATATATTTCTGGCCATTGAAATTTTAATGGGCATAATAAAACTACCAGTATACACTGATTATTGGTCTGAAAAAATGCATTTTTTTACCTCTTTAGAGCTCCTGCATCATCTTCGTCATAAGTACAGATTTTAAGTCTGGGCACCATGCGCCGAAATCAATTACGAGGATGTAAACTCAAACCTGATAAACAATTCAAGAGACTTGGAAGAGGAGCTTTTCATCAAATGACGAATGAGAAGAAAAAAATTGGCTGCAGTGACATGGTTCGACAATATTGTTGTCATTATTAGAAGCTCATTTGTAGATTCATACCCTTTATCGTCACCTGCTCCAAAATAATTAAGCAGTACAATGCTCATACGAGTGGTGTCGACTTAGCTGATATACTGATAGCTTTGTACCGATGCACTTTTCGCACACACCGTCGGTATATGGCGATGTTTACTCGATAAATCTATCAACAACTCATGGCTACTTTACCGGCGTGAAGTGGCCCTACAGAAAGAAGGAAGCTAAAAAATAATAAGTTTGAAGGATGTTTGTCTAAAAATAGCAAATAGCTTTACAAAAAAAAAGTACGTGGCCGTCCTATCGGAAACATTAAAATGCCTCAAAACAAAATAAATAATCCGGTAAAAGCAAGGCCGGATGATGAAGTCCAGTTTTATAACTTAGGGCATTTTCCGGAGCATAGAGAAAAAGGAAGATAGCTACTATGTAATTCTGGACAGAAGTCTGTTTTTTTACATAAAATGTGGCATAAGGCTTTGTGTTACTGATAAGAGGAATTACTTCCTGTCAAATCACACAAAAAATAGCTTTAATTAGCTTTTAAGACATAATTTTTCATTTTCCATAATAAAATATTTTGAAGGTTGATTTGTAACAACCTGGCAATGTATACTATAGGATACAACTCCAAATAAGCTATATAAAAAACAATAAAAATATTTTTGGTTTGTTTTTGTGATTCTGAACCCTAACAAACTTCAAATATGTAAAAAAATATTTTTTAAGTTGCTTAATTCTATCTGTGCCAAGAAGAGGGTTAAGGAACATCTAAGGTGTTTGAATAATAATAATTATTCTGAATTTGCCAACCACATTTTAGAAACAAATCATTCTTTTGATATAAATAAAGGGTTAAAAAATTTACTCACGAACACAACAGATTTACAATTAGCAAACTTAGAAATTTTAGAAATTGGAAAAAGTGTTAATAGTAAATTAAATATTATGAATAACCAAATTTTTTTTTAAAATAGCCATTTCTTAAATTTATTTTCTTATTAATTAAAATAATTTATTTTTGTTGTTTAAACATCTTTATTATGTTTTGATAATTTATATAATGTAATTTTTCATATTCTAAAATAATTTTTATATTTAATTTTAAATAATTGTTTTTTACGATATTTTTTAATTAATTAATCACCTCTCTCTATAATATTTTTGTCCATAGTTCTTTTTAGTCTATACTTGTTTGTTTCTATTGTTATTTAATGTCATTACTACCCTGACGAAGAAACCATCGGTTTCGAAACATGTAGGTTATTGTGATTATATAATAGTGGTTTAATACAAAGTTATTTGTTTTAATTTAATTCAAAATGATGCCACAAAGTGATTTTGCGAAGTTTGAAGAAATAAATTAATTAACTTTGTTCAAATCCCTATAAGTTAATCGTGATGTAAAGCATCGTTATTATTAACAAATTATTTATTTATTTTAATTAATGAAGATGATGTAAGCGAAACTCAATCGAAAATCTGAAACAGAAAAATCAGAAACATCTGTGACTCGAACCCAGGACCTTCGGCATTCCGGGCCGGTGCTCTACCAATTTATCCAGAACACTATCTGGATAGCATTTAGTTAGAGTTGAATTTTGCAATCATACATAAAGATAGCAGCCAATAAAAATATGCGTAAAGAAAGTGAAAATAATGTTAATAATTCTCAGTCGAAGTATGATATAGTTAAATATGACCGAATCGGAAAGGGATCCATTAGCCCAGTTGGTAGAGCATCGGCCAAGTTCCTGGGTTCGAGTCCCAGATGTATCCGTATCTTTTTATGATTTTTCTGTTTCAGATTTTCGATTGAGTTTTTCTAACATTATCTTCATTAATTAAAATATTATAATTTGAGGTTTACTCATTAAATAAAAAAATAAATTATTTATTATTTTTTTATTATAAAACACTGATATTACCAGATTTATAATAAAACAAATATTTAAGTGTTTTAATTTCATAATCATGATTGCGATGTAATCATATTCACTAGGAATATGTATTTTTTAAAATCCTTCTAATTTGAACAGAAATCTTTACTATTTCACAAAATTATGTATCCATACATCGATCGTCCGCTTGAATGGTCGGACATCTTCGAAAAATAGGAATTTGAGATGAGTATGCAGGTATATGTAAAAATGTACCATATTTCTGGTACAATACTCAGATTACTCATAAACACCACTAAACCAATTATAATGCAGAAAACGTGTAGTGAATTAAACATAATTGTTATATGTATTACCTGTAAACATCATTATCATCAATTACTATATTATATGTAAATTTCATTATCATAAATTCATTGCTGCATTAACTGTAAACCTCATTATCATAATTATTATATAATCAGTAAATGTACTTCATTACCCATATAATCTGCATACTTCACCCGCCATAACACAGGGACATCCCTAGCTTGGCGGGCGAAATAACACAATATGTACACTATGTATAAAATTCTTTAATAAATAAATAAATAAATAATGTTGATGTTTTCTGGGTCAATAGTAGGATATTTAAATATGTTATACTAATGTACCGGACCGTTAAACCTCCCAGTTTTATTTTATAGCTTATTTAATAGATATGTAAAACACAGATACGTGTAAATAATATTTCTGTTAAACTAATTATCTGTCGTATTGGAGATGTCTGAGAAATTAAATGGACGATCGACATTGTTAATATGTTATCATTTTCTAAATTTTCATGCACTGTTCTTCCATCCACACGCAAATGCTTTTTGGAAGAGCATCAGTATATATCGTCAGTCTTAAGGTACAAAGTAACCCATTGTAAAACCTGAAATTTTGATAATACGTAAATCTTATTGATTGTAGCAGTTAGAAATGGGATGAATTGGGAGAAAGGGGAACTTTAGATCTGTTGAGATCGTCTTACTAAAATAGCTAAACCCATTTAAAGCCGCGTTTTGATTCTTAATAGCAACATTTTACCGGGGCGAAGCTGAGGCTATCTTCCATTCTAGAGTGAATTCCTTATGGTTACAGCCTATACAAATTTGTACCTTTAAACATTTCACTACTTCTGGCTCACAGCAAAGAATCCCATTACCAACAACGCCTGATGACTATAAACTCTAAAATAATATTCAGTTTATAGGTATTTCGCAAAACTAAACGAGAGTTTGCAAAAATACAAAACATACCAATAAGTAGTATTAATATTTCTTGTATTATTATGGTGTACCGATGTCCTACGCATTTCGTTAATTTATTTTAATCTTCCCAGTTATAAAAATATTGAGATTTTTCATCACCACAAACAAGTGCACCAAACGTCACATTATGGCGCCAGTTCTAAGCGCCATGTTGTTCCAAGTTTGACAGTATTTTGACAGGTCCATCCAAAAGTTGGGGGACGTCCTGTTGTTGTTATTTTTTCGTCTCAACGCGACACGTGTTCTTCTGCTTGTAAAAACACAACGAGAAAGTTAATAGAGTGTAAGTTTGTTGGTAGGTGTACCTACTAGGAGTCTATATGACACACTGAAAGGTTTATCCTTATAGACCCTCTAAAATTAAGGAAGAAAGGTTCAAAATTGAATATAGGTTGTGTTTAAATTGAAACAATTTTTTAGTTTTTAATGTATCTAAAAAGTTTTTGTTAAATTTTAATGATGAATTTATGTAGGCATCTAGTAGACACTTATTCAGTAACTGTGAGAAAATGTGTAAAACCAAAAAAAATATTGTTCAAATCTTAGAGTAACAATATACTATATATTGTATTTTGTTATTTTAAGGTTCAAATTAGGGACCTATTTGTCGGATTTTTGCCAGTGAAATAACTTCAAATTCCTGGAATCCGGCATGTTTAAGCCATGCAAATCATTGTTGCCCTTTGCCCTAGGTATAATTTGGCGTGCAGCATACTGACGAGGAGAGGAATTTTTTAAATATTTTTTTCTGTATTGAATTGGGTAGATTCGTTAACAAATTATTTTATTGTAATTAGCTTTTAAGACCCATGATTTTCTTTTGTAAATATATGTATACCTTATGTATTTATATAATACATAAGGTACATATTTTTATATAATATAATTATATCGATGGCTTTACGTCCCGATAAACAGAGATAATAATTTACCTGGTCCTGTTCAAATACGTGGTAGCTCTACCGTTGTAGGTACTGCGTTTTTATTAGTTTCCTGTTAATATTTGGTGACTAATGCCCGATCGGAATGCATTTCTTTAACGTTGTTGTTTTTCTTTGTGAATAAATTGAAGGTGTTACTAAAATTAAAATAGTAAAATAACAAAACTGTAAGGGTCAATTGTTTACCAGAACTTGAACAATTCATTAAAATTAAAAGTGAATATTCAAGTTCTGTTAAAGTTCTATTCAAGTTGTGTTATAGTGCAAGAACTTTGAAAGAATAACACCTAATTTTTTTGTTTATATTAAAATTTGTTAGGTTTTATCATTTATTACTTTTTGTATCCAGCTGATTCTATATCGGCGAACAGTTTCATTTCATAGAGTTTGATTAATCCAATTTTCCTGCCTACCAACTCATATTAGTTATTTATTAGCATGTGAATAAACATAATAAGAATGCGAACAACTTACTGTATAAATCTGAAACAATTCAATAAATGATTCCATTCCCTTTTAGTTCTGGGTTTTGGGGGTGGTTTGTTAGCGTGTAGGGTAGATACAGCAGAAACGTCATTATTAAGCCCGGCAAGGGTTGCTAGCAAAGCCCCGATGATGGGCCCGCCAAAGGGTGGAAGCGTTGCAATTGAGATTAAATGGTTCGGAACTTCACTAACCACACTCCGGCCATATTGGAGAGCTGTTTCGCCTCAATCAACACATCCTTTACGACTCTTTCATATTGTCCAGTGGGAAATTTCAAATTCAAATGGCGCATGAATGTGGACGGATAGGGAAGTATTTTTACGTCATTATTTTGGGGCTATTACTGACACAACTTGAATAATTTAGGCAATCAACGACATATAAGAAGACATTTCCTACCTATTCATATAGTGTTTTGAAAAATAGATTTTATTTTATTTTCTCTTAAACGAAACAGCTGAAAAAAAAACTCTTGACTCTGTGCTGAAACGGGTGGTCCGGGGGTAGATTCCTTAATTTAATTAATTAATATCTATCTTAACAAGCGGATTGCCATCTTTAGAACACAAGCGTCAGGTAGGTATGCAGTCGTTGTTCTAGCATGCAGTATTACAATGGAAAATGCTCCGAGTAACTGGCGTCGTTGATCCCTTCAGCACCGATGCATAGTCGGGAAACACGCCAAACATGCGCCAAAGATATGTACACGGTTGACATTAATTTGACACATGAGGACTCGTTCTTGAGTTCAACAACTCGGCGGTGGAATGATTTTCCGGCCTCTGTGTTTTTTTTCCCTCCTACAACATGAATTTCTTTAAGACCCATATTTGCTCCTTCCTCTCCTCAAAAAGACTCTCCACAGAGCATCTTCACAGATGATATAGGCCCTGAGGAAAATTATTTTCATCGGGGCCTCCTGTTTATTTAATAAGTTAGAATTAATTTTTAGAACAGATTTTTTTTAGTTAATATTATGTAGCCTCGACTTAGGTATTTATAAGAAAAACCTAGTTGGAATAATTAAATAGTTTACCTTCCTTTAAAATGTTTTATTGACTACCCCACAAAGAAAATCTATTGCTGCTTTCAACTGTAGGTACTAAATTGTCAATAAATGTGTAGGTTCGTGTCTTTATCGTCTATTTATGTTTGTATTATCACCATTCTCCGCGCATCACTTCCGTCAATTGTCACAAATCAAATTGCGATCCGTCTTGCTCAGGGCCCAGCCAGATTTCTCCTGGGGGGCCCTTTAGTCTGAAAGGGGTAAAGTCACCAATTTGCCACCACTTCCTAAAGCAGGGGGGGCTGTGTTGACGAAGGAGCGCCACTGGTGTTTGCTCGTGGATTTTCAGAGCGTTAATTATTTAATATCCAAGTTTCTGGCGACGCTGGAGGTTAAATCAAATATTTAGGGTTAGAGGAATGAAGAACATTTGTTAATATTTCACAAACGGAGGGAAACAGTTATTATCAATATTATTGAATACTAACTTGTTAGAAAGAGATTTTCTTGTCAATGGTTGGATACAAAATACGAACAGGAACCGTTATCTTTTAAATCGGCATTTTTAAAACGAGCATATTAGCTTTGCAGTTTATTATTTAAAGTAAAAGTTGTTACAACATTCGGAACACCAATGGACCAGGGTCTGTGAATCTCACAGACCGGAACAGCGTTCCGTCTTACCCCGGATAATTTCTTGCACTGAACACCAAGTACATCAAATAACTACTTACCTACATTTTTATGCGAACATTTGTTAATGCAATGAAAACTAATAATATCAATTAGATGGGAAAATACCTGTACGCAAAATGCAACTATGTCGGTAATATCTTGAATTGATTATCGAAGTATATTAATACGCTGATGCCCGTACGGTTCAAATTTAAGAACCCGACTCGTGACCCGTGTCCGTGCAATTTTCCACGGAGCTGCTGCCGTAATATTCACACTTATCACTCGCTCACATTCGATATGCAAACGGAAGTGGCGCCATCTATAATACAATATTTAAGGAAAAAGTATGAAGGGTGGATAGGAATCTGGGGGTCAATATGTCCAGGAGTGACGGACGTATGAATCTATCCCTCCCATTGCGCTACAAGACGATGGGTCGAGAGAGTCCGGTTGGAGAGGTAAAATGTGTACCATCAACCAGTCCCTCCCTACCTGGCTCGCCATGCAGTAGGTGTGCAAACTCACGTGCCGCCAAGACCTAGACAAACCTCACCCAATGAACCTAAGCACCCCAGCTAAGTCACCAAACGCAGCGAACCACTTGGGGTAATCTATGGCAGGGGTGTTGGTTATCCAATAAATGGTATGGGAGAAGAAACATTTTTCGCTTTCATTCAATAATAAGAAGATTTATGTTGGGGTGAAGAGTGTTCCTCTCATTATTCACCGTTTTAATGTAAGAATGTCTACTATTATATATGTATCTACCTATTATTCTGTAGTTTTATGTTAATAGTAGTTAGTTTTGCAAAAGAGGTATAAATAGTCACTTAGGTATAAATAGTCACCAACACTTAAACTGGGCGAAGCAGAACGAAAATCCGCCCGCAGGGCCTAGTTTATTATTACTGTTTGTTAGGTTTTCTACAATAATGAAAACGTTATCTTGTCGTTTTCCCCGTAATTAATAGGTATCTACATCTTCTAAACGCGGCGGAAAATATTAGTAAGTAAATCCTTATCGAAAACTTTGTCTTAGCTTTTATAGCTACTTATATAATTTTCTCGTCAAAAGCAACACTTCTTTATAAAAACAATGCGCCGTGCATAAACCTCGTCCTAAAACAACAGCCCTAATCCGTCCCCCCCTCGCCGGGCCGGGAAGGGGTACGCAGTGGCGCGGCAGACTAACACTAACTGGCACAGTAAACATGTGCTCCATACATTATGCATAAGAACGGTTGCCGCAAGTAATTGTAATCGAATTTGTAGCGAGGGGAAGGCCCCAAGGCGGCCCTCAACAATATACAAGCAGGATGGAATGCTGGATCAGCCTGGAATATTATCTAATACAAAGCTACCTACCATACAATATAGCTACCTATTTCGTTACTCGTTACTCACTCCCTTTTGTTCTCAACTAACTGGGAACGTACGCAACAACCTTCCTAGTATACAGCTAATTAATTTAGGTACCTAGTCGTCTACCAGTAGATATAGCAGTAACAATAAATTTATTAGTTTTAGTACATACAATTAACACCGCTTGCTAAACAATAATTATTAAATTTGTTTTTTTCTAATGGGGTGTTTTATCTTGCAGATAATATGTTTTCTGGAATTCTGCTGTTTTGTCTTAACCTGGACACAAAAATGGTAAAATAGTGCCTTCCACATTTTCTATATCACATCTCCAAGAACTGGGCTAAGCTGTAACATAATACAAACGAATTTTATCATGTTATTTAATAGGTCATGAAGCTATTTTATAATTGAACTAGCTGGCTGGCGGATATCATGAACTGGAGCAGCGCTCCGGATCGATGCAGTTAAAATTCAAGCACTGATTTCATGTGGCTTAATGCCTTATGAATTTGGCACTCACTAGGTGTCAAGTGTCAACGAATCTAACGAATTTTGTTTCTATTTTTTCAGACTGCAGCAGCAAGGCGGTCGCAGCGGAGGCGGCAGCTCGCCCCCGCCCTCCGACAGCGACTCCGACATCAGCCTGGGTGGAAGTCCAGGTTCACTGCCCGGGCCGGCCATGATGCCGCCCTCTGTCTCGCAGCACGCGCTGGGCGGCCCGCCCTCGCCGCTGGCCGCCTACAGGTTCGCCGGCTTCCCCGGGCTCAGCGCCGCCACCCGCCTTTTGCCGCCGCCCGCGCCGCCCCTGCACAGGCCCTTCACGCCCCCGCCCTCGTGATCGCGAGATAGGCAGTGACAGCTGCAAAACTAACAGGAAACAAAGATTATTGCGATGGAGACCACTCCCGTTCTAATAGTGGAAAGAAGAAGACAAGCGCAAATAAACAAAAATTGATAGACCACCAATTAGTGATCATTTTCAACTACGTAAGTAAATGAAAATTAAAAGTGGCGGTTTAAAAGGAAATCATTGAAATAGAAGGATGGCGTGGCAAAGAAAGAAGAACTTAACACGTGTCTATTATACAAAGGTTGATCTTAGGAATATTGATTATTCGTAATAGGAAAGCTGCTCAAGCCAGAACAAAATTTGGCAAAATATGCAGAAACATATCCTAGTACCTACAAAAGGATTAAATACATCCAAAAGTTTACCCTCCAATGAGTTATAAAAGAAATGTCCATTGAAAAATTGTTCAAAAACAGTTTGAAACTTTTAAAATAGCAAACAAAAAGTTCGTTCAAATGATTGAAGATACGAAAAGAACTAGATATCTTTTACATTGTGGTAAACATAAACAGAGGTTGGACCATCTACCAATGCGTTTCCCACCTCATGAAAAATCAAATGTCTAAAATCCATCGAGTCTAACTAACTTCTTCAAAATGTGGCTTCGGTGATTGTCCTAAAATAGTTTTTAACAGTGTCACAAAACTAACACATGCCTAATCAAAATGCGTGCAAATAATATGGCAATGACTATAACACATGTATATTATGACTATGACTGTATCGAACGTTCTATAGGTAATAATAATTATTTAATTCTATAAGATTGCAATTCTACTAGATAATACGAATATGTACCTAATTATAGTATTTGTGAGGCTCTGTTCATGATCTGGTTTAAAAAGGCTAGTAAAAATAATTTTTAAAATGGACCCTTTCTTACTCAAAAAATGTTAAAATGCTTTTAAAGTCGATGGCGCAGAATATGAAATAATATGAATATTGTAAATTATGTTAACGTTATCAAAATGTAAGTGATTCTATTATTATTAATATATTATTATTATATCAGTAACTAAGTGAAATAAGGTAATGATTACTTGTTTAAGACAAAGCAAATGTGTAAATATTTTCATGTGTATATTTTTTTCAAAAAATAAGTAGGAACTGTCTAAAAATCCCTGTTCGATAATAAAAAGGGGGATATTTTATTTTATAAACACTTTTTTTTTTAAATCATTATTTTCTATAGAAATGTCAATTCGTTAGATAACCCCTTGGGGACTGAGAAAATAGTTAAGCAATTTTAAAATTATTGTGAATGTGCTTGGCAATTATTTGTAAAAAAGTATTACTCATACGAAATTAGTCAATTATTATTTAAAAATGGAATAAAAAAATATTTCTTTTTGTGAAAAAGTTCATTTATTTATTATAACGTGTAATATATTTTACCTATTACGTAAAGTAAATAGAATTATTAAAGGGCAAACTATGATCGTGCGCTGCCTAAAGCTTCATATGAAATTAATATTTAATGTAAGAAAATTGTTAATGTAAATAATTAATTAATTCAATTGAGAGGTTCGGACGTATTAAAGCAGAGCTTTGAGTGATTTTTATCGATAGACATTAATTTATTTTCCAAACATTTAACTCATAATTATGTTCTTTACCTAACCATTATAAAACTCTTTCTATATCGATGAAACACAATTCGAAAAACCTGAAACTTTTGTGAAAGTGATATTATTATCTGCCCTTTAAAAATACAATAAACATCTTCCGATTAGTGTGGTGGTAGTAGGAGATTTTCAAATGTTGTTGGGTTATTCATAACCCGGGAATGTTTGTCATTCTTTAAAAAAAATTATTAAGTTTTGTTGTAAATAAAATCACTCATTGTCTTTTTCTTTCTACTTATTGTATCTAAAACTTATAATGCGGTAAGAACACTTTTGTATCTACCTTATTTCACTTTATAGCTCTCAAAAATGTGGTTAGATGTCACGCACAAAAAGTAAAATTTAAAAAAGCCCATATCAATTAAAAATTTGAGAGGTAGGTTCTGCCAGTGATTGAATAATGTCTTATTATCTATTGCACGAATTCTGAACAGGTACCTACCGTACAAAAATGTTATAAATCAAATTAATCAGATTGTTTTCAAAATTAAAAAGCTTATTTCGTGAGCGAGTAGGTACCTACCTAATAAATCTATTTTTCTGAGCTTGCCAACACTTTAATTCAAAATACATAATTATTTGTTTTACGGACAACTTTTGTAAACGTAACATCCAAATCATAATTTTATAATATCCACCTAGTGCGTAGGTACTTATACCTTCCACGCCAAAATGGCAAAGTTTTTTTTTTAAATAGATACTAATTACCTTGGTTAAAAATAATGTTCTTTGATTTAATATGTATAATTTTATGTCTTTGTAAAAATTGGTTTCTAATGAAGGTATTTTGTATTAAATTTATTGGCAAGCTAACAAAATATACATGACTTGTAGGTGAGTAGAGGCTGAGCCAACATAGTGTATAAAAAGCCTTTATTATCTTTAAACGAGAGCTGACGCAACAAGTAATTATCTTCAATAAAATATATATAAATAAAAATTAACCGACTGTGTTTTATTGGCTGTTAATTTAGCAAATGGATAAATGTCAAAAAATCCATTCGCATAATGAAATTATGTTTTTTAGGTATCGTCAAGTTAGTAGGTACTAAATGTCTTAGGTACCTACTCATTTTTCGCTTATTCTAATATAAGCATGTTTTTGTTAACATTGACAGTGAAAAAAAGGGAATTATGTTCCGAGTTCTGAAATTCATTGGACTTTCCGTCCTGTGATTTTGGTTTAAAAATTAGATTTCTTATAAATATTTTAGATGCTTTCATTACCTAAACACTGTTAGCAGAACACATATTTGCCTTCAAAATAATTGAGTGCTTTTGTTGATTAGTCCCTTTATAATGCCAGAAACAAATAACGTATCAGACCTGTAAAAACTGCCTTAAAGTTCAAAATCTCCCCAAAAATGAACCCTTTTTCAATTATGGTTTTTAAATTAGTACCTACTTTAGAAAATGATCGTTAATCTGTGTCTGAATTTCACAAAATAAAATAAAATACGCTTTTTGACGATGTTTTATCGCAAATAAATCAAAACAGGCGATTGGTGTTAAACTAAATATCTTCATCTATATAAGGAGTGGAATTGTTAGCGGCCTGATGCCAAATTTTTCACGACGTGGTGCATCACTTAAGACTACACAAAATTGATATGTGGCGCATTTTAAATATGTACTCAACGCAGATACGTGGCACAAAAAATTTTTTGGTCAATTACCAAAAAAAAAAACTTAAAAGCCAAAAATAGCCGACAATTAATAAAGCACTTGGTGAAATGGGTTAAAATATTCACTTCGAAGATTTAGCTCGTGGATAATAGGAACTCGATTAACTAAACGAATTACCCAAAACGGGTCCAAGTATGAATGTGGATGACGCAAGATAATGTGCTGGAAGATGGTGAATGACATTCCATCTTATCTGGTAATAATTTGATGGTTACAGAATAAAAATAAAAAAACGGAGACATAAAACTACGATCAAAAATACTGTAATGTAACCAATAACAATAATGAATACCTACACCATCGCAAGGAGCTTTGCGCAAATTCTATTTGATAACGCAATATACCTCTGCAGAGTTGAACAATAACAATATGCACAAAGCGACAGCTTTAAACCCAATCAATATGTTGGAATAAATACCTCCCGTTTCCATAGTCATTCAGATTTTATTCAAATACACTCGGCAGTGATACAATGTTCATGTTTTCATTGGATCAGAAATGGGCAAACTTTTTCTGTATAAAGTATCACGTTTTAAGCCAAAAACCTTGATTTATTTGTTAGGGGTCCTACAATGGACTGTCTTGGTGGTGAAGTGGGGTGATAACAGTTTGTAGGTACCTACATCCAAAAACTATTAACATTGCATACTTTTAAAGAAATATCAAATACAGTTATCAATACCTAAAGAACGATATATAGGTAGATACTACCTCTTTTTCTGTTGTGAAACGAATGGGGAATTATTATAAATATAAAGTTATGCAATTCATAAATCATTTAATTAAACTTTTCATAACGATACAGTTAAGCTAACCGATGAAACATTTCGGAAACTGGAACGAAGTTTTATGATATTTCTATTTTTGATGGAGTTATTCTATAAACGATGAAAGGTCGGTTCCTACGTACACTTATCCTTAATTTTAAACTTAGAGCTCACCCATAGATGGCACTGGTGTATTAGGTAGTTAGGTTACCCATTAGTAGATGGCGTTTAGCTGTCGGTATTGTAGATAGCATGTGTAGGTATTATAAATAAGGTGGGAACCTCAAGGTCGGAGTCCAGGTGTCAATCTATCAATGTCCTATGTCAATCTATCACAATAAAGTCCAAAGTGTTTTGTTGACCCCGGAGTTTTTATTAGAAGTTTTAGATAACAAACAACAGATAGTAGGTATGTTGCGCTCCGGAAAGAGGTGCAAATGTAACGAGTACGATCATAAAGTAATATAAAGTAATACTAACCTATATTCCACTTCCTCTCCCCCTTACCTAAAATTAATTTAAAGCTACAATAAGACTCCATCTCCAAGCAACATTAGCGTAAGATACTTTTTTGGCTTGAATTTAGTTGACTTTAATCTTTATATTCTTTGTAGGTTTAAAAAATAAAATAACGATAAAATAGCACAGAATCTATTTAAATTATGATTCACAACATGTTAATTAAATAAAATAAAATTCACGATAATTAAAGAATTCTGTTTAAATAAATAAAAATTGAATCAGCAAAGTTTAATTTTCTTATACTAATTTTTATAGTGCCTCGATAATGTTATGATGGCCGGCGTAGTCCAGCGGTAGAGCGTTAGACTCCCATTCCAAAGGCCGCGGATTCGAACCCGGCGTGCGCATATAAATTTTTCTTAATTGATTTGTGTTATTTCACAATTAATTATTTTAAATAATATATAGTATATTTGTGGCACGTTCCAGAGTGGAAGATATATAGTATCGCCCTGGTGTAAGACCACCATTCAGAATTGAAACGTTGCTTGAAATGGCTTTAGCCGTGTTTAGTGACTAGATCTGAATAGCCAGGTACTTCTCCACCTTCCTCTTCCTCGTCTCCTTCCCTTCCCCACTTACCTTCAGCCTCATAACATACCCCAATTGGGGATGCCATAGGCTCATTGGCACCAGATGGGAGCAGTTGGGACTCTTGTGAGGTATTCACTATAAAAAATAAAAATAAAATGAGATTTGAGCTAGTTGGTAATTTTCTTTCTTTATAAAATAAAACTCAAATAAAAAATTTAAAAAACGCTTTAATAAATTATTTATCAGAAATCACATTTCCATAAAAATGAAAACTCTTCAAATAACACAGTTTGGCTACCTCTGTTAGCACTGTTAGCAGTATCACATAGAATGGTTACAGTAGTGAGTGTTGCCTATTATAATGCCTGTATTATGGAAGTACAGTGGCGCAGCGGTGTGCGCGCCACCCTCGGGCGGGAGGGTCGGGAGAGGCGGCGGCCAATGGGAGCGCGCCCCGCCCTCGGGAGGCGGGCCCGCCCCCGCCCCCGTCCTGCCCGCCCTGCCCATGTAATGGAGACAGACGGGCGGGCGCGCGGAGACAGGAGGTCGTCACCAGGCACAAGGGCGCCGGGCAACGCCGGGTGTGTACTATGCAGTATACGTCAGAGGCTGACGGTAATGTTATGTGGTTACATAATAATTATGATCGTATGTTGGAAAGGGGAGTTATAATGTGCATCAAGGCGAATGTATGTTTATTATTCTACTAGTAATACAGTCATGAATTTCTTCGTCAATCTTCGCACAATCAATTTGTGGCGTCATTTTTATTTAAATGAAACAAATAACTTGGTTTACACCACTTATCGACATGTTTCGAAAGCGATTGTTTTTCGTCAGGATAGTAAGAACATGAATAAAAATAACAAAAGTATCTAACAATCAATTACCTATAGACAAATAATAACTATAGACAAAAATATTATGGATAATGGTGATTAACTACTGAAAAATACCATAAAAAACAATAATATATATTGAAAAATGAAATTTATTTTAGAATATGTATCTAAACATTACATTCTATTTTAAAAGATTTTTTTTTAATTAACGAAAGATAATCAGGTTGTTTAAACAACAAAAATAAATTATTATAAATATAAGTTTTAATATAAAAATAAATTTAGAGATAATATTTTATTTACTATTAACACTTTTTCTAATTTTTAAAATATCTAGATTTCATTTATGAATTATTCAGACACGGTTTACAAGTTTTTATGATTATTTGCGAATCCGAAATCATTTGGACGACTTAGGTTAGGTTAGGTTTTCAATGGTTTCGGATAGTAGGTACAGATCCGCCTTTCCCTAAAAGGTAAACGACGCGAAACACCGCTTGCGGCTGCTTCGTTTCTTTTCCATAATTCGTGGCTCGGCTCGCGCTAATTTCGCAATTGTATACGCAGCAGTGGCGGCTCGTGACTTTTGGTGAGCTAGAGTGCTAATATTAACAAAAATGGCATTATTAATGTCGTTGTAGCCAAAAAATATTTTTTATTTTTTTTTCGAAAATTTATTTTTTGTATGAAGATTTTCAGGAAATTTCAGTTTTGCCGTGCACTGCACAGATTTCCTGAAAATCTTCATACAAAAAACAAATTTTCGAAAAAAAAAAATATATATTTTTCGGCTACCTCGACATCAATAATGCCATTTTCGTTAATATTAGAACTCTAGCTCACCAAAAGTCACGAGCCGCCACTGATACGCAGCATAGGGCCCAGGGCCCCCGACGTGTTTCCAGTTTTTCAGTAGGTATATTTTTGGCTTTCATAAACTTTTATTTAATTGATTGTGATGTACCTATCTACAATTGTTCGGTGTGAAGTTACCAATCTTCAGTACACATCTTACTAATATTATAAGCGCGAAAGTTTGTTTGGTGTTTTTGTTACTCTTTCACGCAAAATTTACTGAATGGATTTTAATGAAACTTTACAATAATATAGCTCATACATCAGAATAACATAGAGGCTATAATTTATAAAGCTAGCTATTTATTTTCAATGTATTGAAAAACATAATTATTATTTTATAGAAAATGTCAAAGTTTGAGAATGACATTTTGCAAAACAATGATTGTTAAATCAAAATTCTATTTTGGAAAATATTTGAATTAGTGAATTCATTTGAAGTACTCGCCTAATACTTTGAATCGAATCAAGAAATATATATTTTAAATAAATAGGTTAAAAATTTTGGTATAAACGCAGATGGGACCTAGGAAAAGAAAATAGATTAGAAGTACTAAGCTTACGCAGACGAAGTCGCGGGCAGAAGCTAGTATCATATATTTGGCTGAATAATATTTTTTTATAGGATTTCAGCCTTTTCACTCCCCTGCAATGTCCAAAAAAGCACAGAAATACAAAAAAAATGTGAGTTCCGAAAACCTCCATAATTACCTAGATGAGTTCCAAAACCCTCCCTGATTAACCCTTCAAAAATTTGGCGTATTTTGTCAGAGGCTAAAAATATTCCCGCTGTGCAATAAAATCCAAATAAATGCAATATTTGTTAACGTATCTGAAAACTAAACACTGTTTTTGAAAGTTGATGAAATAGGCTTTCAAACTTTATTATTTGAAACAACCATGTACCGAATTTTTTAAATATAAAATTTTGGATAAAACTGTAAAAAGTTTAAAAAAAGGCTGACTTCACGTTTTTTCTAACTAAAATTACTGACAATGGAAACAAAAGAAAACACATATATATTAGATGTGTAGGTATATCATTATACAAATGAATTAAAAAACGTTACTGTCACCTCACTTTTTTGACGTTTCATGTAGAAAAATCACAAAATTTCATTTTTTTTTTTTCAAATTTGATTGGAAACTTTGGTTTCCTAAAGGTGTACATTTTAATTTTGTATGCTTTAGTTTTAGATTTGAATATAAAGCGTGTTGTATTATATTTCCAATACCGTTTAGATCATAATTCTCACTATAAGGGAGACACAACGATTTCTATGTGAGCTGGGACAAATATGGTCTCCTGTGATGATAAACGGGAAACATGAGTTCCAAAATCGTCCCTAATGACTAATAGATAACATTTAAAAAACGTTTTTTTAAATATAAATTGCGTGGATTTTATAATAGAAAATAACAATTATATCAGGTTATTACAAAATCGTGCTAATGGGGAAAAAATAAAATAAATGGTAACTGCTTACAATTTTTTCTTAATTGACTCAAAAGTAAGAAAATCGATTAGGGGGGTATTAAAACCCAATGATTCGTTTGTGCGGCACAATGATAAATACAGCTTTAGCATAATCATCGTAAAATAGTTATTAGGTAGGTCCTACCTATATCTAACTATACATTCACAAGTACTTTCCAAATAGCACCCCTTTGTGAAAATGTGAAGAGGAACTTTTGTAAGCGATAAAGGTAAAGATATTTGATGTGGTTTGTCCAGTCCAATGATCGTAGCAAAATACTTATTTTGAAGAGAGGAGAATAATGAAAAGTTAAAGGTTTACAAAAGAGCAAATGCGTTCAGTGTGGCATAAATACAATTCACTTTTTGAGGGCGGTAGAAGGAGTAGAGAGGGAGTAACTTAGTCAAATAAATAAACCGAAAGGTTTTATTGAGAATGTATTCTGCAAGAAACCGATAGAATTTAAGGGTTGAGTGGTTAAGATCTTTGGCTATCTTACTTATTATTATTGTTTATTGATAAATACCTATAACCAATGTATTTTCAAACATTATTTATTTATTAAACGCCCATTCGTTTTACACATGTCTAACGTTTCCAATCATTATTATTTACAAACATTTCAATTCATACAAATAATACATACAGTGCAATAAATGCTAATAATTTTATTCATGAATTATTTTTAATCGCCCATAGGGCTTTTACATATAATGCGGTACCTACAAGTATTTTTTTAATTTCTTTATTACAAACAAAGAGTTTACAAAATAAAATATAAGAAACTAAATGCAGGTTAAATAAAATGTAAGAGTTGACAAAAGTAGGTAACATAGTTATTATATCATTAAGTTAAGTAAAAATAGATAATCTGCCAATATCCTCCAAAATCAACAATCATTTTAATAAAAAGATAATAAAAAATATTAATAAGTTAAGTAAAAATAGATAATGTGCCAATATCCTCCAAAATCGACAATCATATCAATAAAAACATAATAAAAAATATTATAAAAAAAAATCAACAAAATATATTAATAAAACATTATTTTACAAGCAATTCATAAACATATCAGTTATAACAAAATATTAAAAATATTACAACTAAATATTTTTGCTTTGATGCAGGACTGAGAGGAAAATATCGAAAAGGTCTGTAAATGTATTATTGGCAGTTCGGTAAATTTAATGATGTGTGTAGTTGCTATGGTTGTCACAGTGGAAATGTTGGTAGAGTCGAGTGGATTTAACAGGGACACAGATATTTATAAAACTAATTATATTATAATGTGGACCTCACCTTTGCCCGTGCTGAGCCACTCATTTTACAACTTAATAAAATTCATTATCAAGATAATATAAAATAAAATGTGTTGAAAAAAATTACAATAATAAAGGCAGTAGAACGATTTTTTTAAGTCGCCAAATATCTATGATGAGGTGGCTACCTTCGGTCCTGTATAATGATGTGTATATTAATTATAGCATACGGGTGAAATGAAGTATTACAACAAGAAATACGTGGAAAAAGCGCCGCAGGCGAAAAAATTTCTAGCTCGAAGCGCATATCAGTAAATGCTTTCGATTTTTATTTTTCGGAAAGTTAATATTCCAACAACGAAAATCCTTAAGGTGAAGACATGCGGAAAAATGCAAAATCGTACAAAATCTTGTGTATTAGTTTTGAAAATTTGATCTCTTAGAAATAATATAGATGCTTCAATTAAATACTGTGAGTAGAACACATCTTGGCCTTTGAAGTGATCGAGTATTTTTTTGATAAGCTTTTTAATAAGCTTAGAAAAAAATTATGCGTCTGACCTATAAAAAATGGTTAAAAGTGAAAAATCTCCTACTAACAAATCCTTTTTCTGGTGTTGTTTTATTGAAAAATGTAGCTAATTAAGTTTCTTATAGAGAGATCGGAAAATATTTTAATATTTGTATTTCAACTTCACAAAATAAAATAAAACGTGCATTTTGGCGACGTTTCTTTCCAGTGAACAAAAATAGGCGGTACCCATCGAATTTGTAAGTGCGAATTTCATCCTTATGACATGTACAGAAGGATTTTAGCCCGTCACTCAGTCTACGCCCAGACTCCAGGGCCAACGGACATGCCTTAGTCTACGCGGCGCTTCGATCTTTAAAAAATACTTGCGGATTAACAAAACACTGTTGTTTGCTAGAGATTAGGATTTTTATTGGTAAACGCCCAAAAATCGTTCGCTCCGCCCGATTCCGAATGACTCAAGGACTAGTGGACAATCTTAAGTATTTTCTTACGGAAATATTTGTGTATTGTTTTACCACTGCTCATTGGGCAGAATGTACAGGCAACATTTTCGGCTTACTTAAACATGTTAAATATTATAATATATTTGTCCTCAATGTGTACCATTTTCACAGCATCCCCGAAGAAGGAACATACCCCTTAAGGAACTTATTTCCTATCGAGGCCTCCTGTGTTAAGTTACTATTAAAAAATAAAATTAAAATCGGTCCATGAGATGACGATCACGTCAGTATCTAGCACTAAACTTGTCGCATTAATTTTATAAAAATAAACAGATTTTTAGTTTTGGCACCAGTTAAAAACTTAACACGGGCAGCTGCTCCCACCACCGCTATCTCATTTGTTCAAAACGAAAAATTCATAAGGATGTTGAAACAAATGTATTTGAAATTTAAACAAATATTAGTCAGCATTTATCTCGTGTGACCATCCAGCACGCTCGCTCTATAACGATCGATAGGATAACTATCGATAACTTCTCATCGTTCCCTAGGACAACTGCACATCGCTAACGCACAAACAACAGTTGATGTCGAATATGTTAAGGACACTTAGTCGTTGTGAACTGTCACTTATTCGTTGGCGATCTGTAGTCATGCTAGGGAACGATGAGAAGTTACCGATAGTTATCCTATCGATCGTTATAGAGCGAGCGTGCTAGGGCCTCTTTTTTGCCAGAACGGAGTATCGATAAAACAATAAAAATGTACATTTTTTATACGCAGCATCGCGTTCATTGGTCAAATGCATTGAATATATATTTTTGTTTCAGTGATCGACGAACCGGTGGATGCAATTTTTTAGCCATAAGTTGTTATAATGGTTTCTCTAGTCTTTAGTCTTTAGTTAGGAGTAAGATTGAATATATAAATTATACATTTTTACAGCGCCCTTGAGGTGATTTTTCTCAAAAGCAGCGCTATACAAAATATCCAAATTATTAATATTATTATAGCTAAGTTGGTAAGTACCTATTTAAATACTACCCACCTTATCAAAAATCCAGTATAATTGCGCGAATAGATGACAGGTAGTTATTACAAGCTAAATGGTGGCATGTTAAAACTCCACGGTTCGTTTGATCGAAATAATAATTCCACATGTTTACATTTCCATAACACATCATTCTAACCTAAAGCACCTACACAACTCCATTTGTTGTTCAACGTGGCAAAGTTTGACACTAATAAATTTTCAGACGGCTAGAAGAAGAACTAAAGACGTTTATTGTTATAAAAATATTTTCAATTGGGTCTCTTCGTTTTTTGTGTTGTTCTAATGTTATAAAATGGGAAAATACATGGTTCTGGATTTGGCGTTCGTGCACGGAGAAAAATGGTATTCTAAAATACGATCATTTTATTCGTAAAACGATTAAAAACGGGACTGAAGTTCTTACGAACAAATTAACAGGGTTTCAATGTTTATTCTTAAATCTTCCGTTTATTCTTAGCTTTTTCCTGCCAACAAACATTGAAACGTACGAAATTACGTACGTACGAAATTACGTATACCAACAAAATATTCTTTCATTTTCCCGCCAACAAACAGTCCCGTTTTTAACCGTTTTTACGAATAAAATGATCGTATTTTAGAGTAACATTTTTCTCCGTGTGGTCTTTGGAAATATATTAAATGATAATAATAAAACTATAATGATTTAAAATAATTAAAAGATTTGTAATTTATGTAATGTAAAAAAAAAATTTACGCTTTCTACTGAAACGTATTTTACAATATTAAATGTGTCTGCAATAGGAAAAAAGAAATACCACATTTTAGAAAAACATTTTACATAAGTATATAGATTGAACACCAAGCATAATACTCAAAATATCCACCTCTATATAGGAATAATTTAAACCTAAATCTCATTAAATCTAAAAAATATCGAAACCATTCACAAATTTCAGCTTAAAGTGAAAAATTACCTAAATCCAAGTTTTTTTTATTTATCGTCTATGGGGAAGCTGTGTGGAGGATCTTTTTGTAGAATGGAATGAGTGAACCTGGGTCTTGAAGACACTAATTTTGTAGGAGAGAGGAAACACAGAGGCCCGTCAATCGTTCCACAGCTAGAACGAGCTACTAACGTCATCAACGAGTCGTAGAAACGACCCGTTATTGTGTTTCAAATGCCAATTTTGAACAAATGTTGGTCACGCGTTTGACGTGTTTCCCGACTGTGCAGCAGTGACAAAGAAATCCATGACGCTGGTTCCTTCGAGCATCTTCCATTGAATTATCGGTAGAACAAGAGCGTTTCCACCCGACGCCTATTTGCTCTAAAGATTGCAATCTGTTTGTTGAGATATTCGAATCTATCTAACGGACCTGACCGCCCGATTCTGTACAGAGCCGATGGTTTTTTCGGGTATTCTGGAGCTCTAAATCACAAATTCAACCGTTGAGCACACTTGCAATTTGTACAGGGATAGCAGTTGTGACGGTAGGTATTTTTTTTTATTTTTTTATTTATTTTTATTTATTTAACATTCTTTTTTTACATATTTGAACATTAAGTCCCGTTAAACTGATTTATATCAGTTTGTCAACGGGTTCTTTTACAAATAATTTTTACAGAATTTATAAAATATACATTATATATACATACATTCACATATTTTTACATATATAAAATAAAGAGCAGAGGAAAAACGAAAGAAAGAAGAAGAAAAAAGATTATAAAAATGGAAAAAACATTAAAAACGAAAATTAGAAATACGGACGTTAGTACAAAAAAATTCTTTCACATAACCATTTTTTTAGCATACATTTTCTTCTGAAAGTCAATTCACAGTTTTTTATTGAATTTGGTAACATGTTGTAAATTATTGGTACGAGGTATTCTAGAGTTCTTTGACCGTATTTATTTAGGTATCTGGGAATAACAAGTCCATTGTTTGCAGTTAGTCTTGTATTATGAACATGAACCACTATTTTATTATACTCAGATTGAGATGTATGCTGATTCGCAATTTTGAACCACAATATAGCACGAACAGATAATAAATTCACAGAGTTATATAGTAATGATTTTGATACATCATGTCTTTGTTCGTATTCAGCTTTGTTTAATAATAATTTTACTAAGGAATATTGTAAATTTTGCACTGAAAGAAGATTTGTTTTTGTTGAATGTCCCCATGTAGTTATTCCATATCTTATTAGGGATTCTGCCAATGATAGATATATTATTCTAAGGGTATTCAGTGGAATAAAAAACTTCAGTCTATAAAGTTTGCTCACTATAGCTCTAAGCCTTGTGCAAACTTTTTGTATATGTAAATCCCATTTAAAATTACAATCTATTGTTAAGCCTAGATATACATATTTTGAAACAAGTTCAATACTTTTACAAGAGCATGGTTGTATTACAGAATTATGGATGCAATCAAAATCATGAGAAACAAGTATCTACTATTAAAGTATCTGCCGGCCCTGTACACTAATTCCAGCTTCTGAGTTTTTTAATGTTAGCATTCTTTTTACATCAAAGAGTACTTTCCGGTCATCGTCGATTATGTAGATATGATTTACTGTATTTTTCATTTTGTATTAGGATAAATAGGTACTAATGATGTGTCTAGGAACCTTTGCAACTTATGAATACATTTTACGCTTCCGTTTTTTTCCAATTTTTCCTTGCTTATAATTTATTAAATTACTAGCTTCTGCCCGCGACTTCGTCTGCGTAGGATTAGTACTTCGAGTAATCTATTTTCTTTTCCTAGGTCCCATCTACGTTTATACCAAAATTCTTAACCTATTTATTTAAAATATCCATAATTCTTGATTCGATTCAACGTATTAGGCGAGTACTTCCGAATAAATTCACAAATTTAAATATTTTCTAAAATAGAATTTTTATTTAACAATTATTGTTTTGCAAAATGTCATTTTCAAATTTTGGCATTTCCAATAATTATTATTTTCAATATATTTAAAATTAATAACTAGCTTTATAACTTATAGCCTATACGTTATTCTGATGTATGAGCGATTTTATTGTAAAGTTTCATTAAAATCCATTCAGTAAATTTTGCGTGAGAGAGTATCAAACACACATATATCCATACAAACTTTCGCGTTTATAATATTAGTAAGATTAAGGCGATCCGCTCACTGAGGCAACTGAAAACTGTCAACTGGCAACTGCCTTTGTATGACAATGTGATGGCCCGCACACTACACAATCACTCATAAACCCATTGCCAATGGTAACGCAAGCGGTGACTCGCGACTCGCACTGCTGATAGCCGTGGCCGGCCGTTGCTAGTTGCCAGCTGTCAGCTGATTGTTCTTCGTCTATGGTTAAACAAGCTTTTTGACCAATCAAGACATAGAAACCAGCCGGTTCTAGTATGGTTTCAGTTGCCTCGTCAGCGGAGCGCCTTAGAATTAACAGCACAAGTGCCAATTTTATACATTTAAATACATATCAAAGCACAATACAGAGAGAAGAAAAACAATTATTTACTTTGGAATAAATTCAAAGACTGAGTAAAATCCACCAAGAAAGTACAAACCCATTATCGTTGCAATATTTTAATGCGCAACATCCTTATTACCCGAAGTGGTTACTCGGGATTAGGGAGGGGGATGATTGCATTAACATTGGGTAGGTAGGTACCTACCGTAGCTAGTAGCTACCTGCACCACAATGCAGCCGGGGAGGTTTGAATCTCAGGAGGGGAAACCCGATATCATCCAGCTCGTGTTGTTCCTACTCCATACACAAATGTAGCGTTGGATTAAAACGCATTTAATCCAAAATAATCAGGACCGTATTTGGGTGTGTGATGGCATCGTTTTCTAAACCAATACGATTATTATAAGACTGGCATACATTTCTTTGGTTTCAACTTAGTGATTGGAATTTATTTATTAAGGCCATAGTGGGCTTTTGTATGAATTTTTAAATTTGATTACAGTATTTTTTATTTAAACATGTTTATTGTACAATATTTACAACTTAATATAATATAACATTTGAATCACTCTTCTAATAAAGTAGTTGCTTGTGTTTAGGAGAGGATAACTATATATTTTTAGATCTATTTAAATTACATATTATAAAAACTAATTTCTAATTTTAAAAGAAAATACATCGAAAGTAATAAAAACAAAGGTTAGTTATAAAATGATACAAGACAAGAAAATACAATAAAAGTAATACAAAGGTAAGTTATAAATGATACAAAGGAAATAATAAGCAAAATATTATGTATGTATAAAAGTATAAAGTGATAAATATAGTAGTAGTACTTATAAATAATTATTGGTACCAATAATAAAATTTAGGGCAAATTAGCAAAATACTATTACGATGATTAAAATTAAATAATAATAATATAAGCCTGAAATAGAAAATAAAATAAAGCATAGCATAGAAAAGCAAGTGTGTACGTATACGCACAATATTATTTATGTCTGTTACAAACCAATTAAACAGAAAAAATAAGAATGTAATGTACACACAAGAAAAAATAAAAAGATTAAGAAAATAATAAAAGTTTTACCAATAAAAAAACAATAATTTTTTTAATTTCGCAAAATATAAAAGCCATTATGTAGGTAGGTATCGTATACTTAGTTGAATAATAATTAATTTTACCTACTATTTTACTGTACCATATTTTTCATTTATTTATATGAGGTAGCAACCTGATTTATTTTGTCACATATTTTTGTTCCCAAAACAAAAAAATTACCTTATCGAAAGTTTTTACCTCTTTTTAAATATGTGTAAACTGCCCGCGCCTAGCCTCATTGGTGAGACAAGTACAATAAAAAATATGTGCAGGTAAACCCTATACTTATATAGATACACAAGCAAATGCTTCAAATTGAATAGTATCTAGTAATTAATAAAATAAAATATATCTATAATGTTGTAATAATATAAGAATAATAATACTATGTTCACAAATAATAAAAGAAAATAAAAAATACCTAATAAATAAATTGATAGGGGCCTGAAAATATCACGTCATTTCTTTTTCAGCAAAGGCGCTGGTAGATATAATGCCGTTAACAGTATTGGACTTTTGACCCACTTAGACACCAAATAAATTTGTATGTTTGTAGTTCTGTTCTCCATTTAAAATAAAATTTAGTCAAAACAGTATAGGATATCGGGAACAGATTAGCGTACGTCACCTTAGCTAGGAAATTTTGTTTTTGGGTAGGTAATTTAATGTTGTAGAAAAAGAAGGAATCGTTACAAAGATATTTATTTATTTATTAAACGCCCTTATGGGCTTTTACATTTTAGTTAAATAGATGAGTATAACCGTTATTTCAAAAAAATCTAAATTAGAACAATAAAGAAAGCATAATACAGTGAAAATAAAAGTAAAACAAAAGCATATATCTACAACAAAATATAACAATAAATGCATATAATAAAATTAGATACATAGGTAAAAAAATATAAGAAGTTTCACAAAAAAAAGATATTCAATATAGACAAAAATTGTAGAGATTATAGACGTCTATTTATGTCTTAATATAAGAAAGAATTTAAATAAAAAATGTTTATACTGATTGTTTTTAATGTGAAATATATCTCCCAGATCAGAATATTTATTTCCGAGACTGTGAAGTCTCGGTATCGGGGAATTTTGATAAGAGAGTGTCCTGGTGTTATTAAAATAAAAGGGTAGTAAATTTCGGCAAGATCTTTTAGGTATGTGAATATTGATTAATTGAAGCAATTCAGGACAGTCAATTTTGTAATGCAGTATTTATTCTATGTAATAGTATTAAATCTGTGATTATTCTTCTTTCTAAAAGTTCTAATAGGATATATAATTGAATGACGTAGAATCACAAATCGTTTTTGGTGCGACAAAATAATTCTTCAAAATTAGATACATTTTTTAATCTTCTCAGTTCGCCCCTGCCCCGGGTATTTTATCGGTCCATTACCGCGCTCTAGCGATCTGCCAGTCAAGCTTTAAATCCCCTCCACGCTAATTTGAACCTCATGCTCACTGAGCACAGGGATCAAATCCGTTTGCTCATTTCACATTCACTCCGTCGGCATTACCCAACGTGGCACGCAATCCCGAGCCTTATCCCCCTCTGATACAAGGGCTGAAATCCGCTGTAGGGATGATTGATGTTTTAAGAATTAAGATGAAATATCATAACTTAGTGAGGGCTCTAGGCGCCGGGTGTTTAGTTTTGAATAAATAAACATTCTTTTGTCATTACATAGCGTCAAATTTACACGATTAATTAGATTAGTTTGAAAGACAACAGACTTTCATTTGGTTCTATTTAAATAACCACCGCCCACTGTCAGTAGAGGTGGTAACTAGAGAGGATGGAACACTCATTTGTGGAACATTTGTATGGAAGATACTCTCAGTATCGCCTTGGTGTAATACCATCATCCAGATTTGAAACGTTGCATGAAATGGCTTTAGCCGTGTCTGGTGACTAGATCTGAATAACTAGGTAGGTACTTCCCCACCTTCCTCCTTAGCATCTCCTTTCCCTCGCCGAACCTTCAGCCTCACAACCAGTGGCGGCTTGTGACTTTTGGGTGTGCTAGAGTGTTAATATTAAAAAAATGGCATTACTGATATTGTTGTAGCCGAACACAATTATTTTTCAAATATCGGTTTTTTGTATGAAGATTTTCAGGGAATACGTGAACGGATCCATGCACGACAACACCAATAACACATTTTTTAAATATAAGCACTCTAGCACACCAAAAGTCACGAGCCGCCAATGCTCACAAAATACATTGGGGATGCCATAGTCTCACTGGCTCCAGACGGGCGCAGTTGGGACGTTCCATCATTCAGAATGAAAACGTTGCTCTAAATGGCCAGGTACTTCTCTACTTTCCACTTTCCCATCGCCTTCCGTGTCCAACTTCCTTCAGTCTCACAACGGGCCCCAATTAGGGATGATATAGTTCTTTTAATTAATGAAGATAATATTAGCGAAAGTCAATCGAATATCCGAAACAGAAAAATCAGAAAAAGATACGGATACATCTGGTCCCAGATGTATCCGTATCTTTTTCTGATTTTTCTGTTTCGGATTTTCGATTGACTTTCGCTAATATTATCTTCATTAATTAAAATATTATAATTTGAGGTTTAACTCTTTAAGTTAAAAAGTTAAAAATAAAAATAAAAATATGATATAGTTCCACTGACCCTGGACAGTCGGGAGCAGTTAAGACTTAGGTACCTACCTTACAAATTATTAAATTCTTTTTTGATAAATTAATAAACACTGCCATGTCATAGCCTAACGAATTCATTTAGTGCGAACATACAAATTCTTGCACCTAACTCACATAACATAACAGGTAAGTTAAAGAAAAGGACCCCTTGCCCAGCTTGTCCGGTGTCCTGTCCCTTCGGACCCCATCTCTATGAGAGATGATGGAATAATCATGGTGAATCGGTGATCGTGACTTTGACGTCTTAATATCGTCTAATCCAGTTTTTTTCCTAACGTCGATCGGTAGGCAGGATCGCATTGGAAATCTAAATAGTTGATAATAAGTTGACATTCAATACGTTCAATTCAATTGTTAAAGTTAAATTAAAAAGTTGACATTTAAGAATGACACGAGACAGAGAGAAAACTTTGTGATTGGGAGAAAAATCGGGCCAAAAACGAATTTTGTGGGTGGTTGACTTATTTATTTTCAATAACTTTTCAAAAATATTTTTTCATTTTATATTTATACCCAGATACATATTATTCCGTTACACTTTCTGCAATTATAATATAAATATTTCATCGTTCATATAATGTACATAGATTGGGTATAAAGTTATGATAGTACAAAGTAAGAATGATATGTACCAGGGGGGGGGGGGTCCGTGAGTTTTCAGTAAGCTAAGATTGAAAAAAACTATGTTATTGATGTTGTTGTAGCTGAAAATGAATGTTTTTTTTTCAAAATTTTAACTTTCTGTATGCATATTAACAGCATCAGTAACGTCGTTTTTTTTCAATCTTAGCACTCTAGCTCACTGAAAACTCACGGACCGCCACTAATGTGTACCTACTGTATTTAAAAAAATGTTTTAAGAATAACATTTTTAAAAACACTTATTTTTTCGTCGCATTGGTATGTAGTTACCGTTTTATTGTGAAAAGTTAATTTTTCTCTCTAAAGAAGTGATTGTATCCACGTAAGAGTAAGTAATACAATGAATGGTTAGACATGTTTATATATTATATAGATTTTTATCGGTACCTACCTACTTTGATTTCATTAAAGCACTTTCAAATAATTTGGAGATCTGCAAATTAAAAGAAAATACATAAACAATAAAGAAATCATGGAAAACGGTCTACGTAATATAATAAACTGAATATGAAAGAAATAAGCAGGTACAATACAAGCAGGTGTGGAGTTTCTTTATTATGCAAAGTTGTACAAAGGACTTCAATACGTGTAAATATAATAAGAGCATAATTCAAAAAGAATACAATTAAAAAAAATATATTCAAAACAAATACTAACTTTCCTTTACAAGAACTTAAACATTTAACACGTCACAAAATTCTCGCAATACAATTACAAGACATGCACTGCACACCGACTACAAATACCAAAGACAAACACATTCTTTGGACAAAAACACTACAGATACCAGGCTATAAACTATACAATTCACTTCCATCTATATAAAACATCAAATCTTACAGAATACAAAAAATACACATGGAACTGCCTACAATCTTTATAACTCTGAATTTATAATTTTTTTACCTCACTCGTAACTAACAAGACACAACTATTTAGTTGAAACTATGTAGAATTTTTTTTTTATTATTATTTAAAATACATATACATAAGATTTAGAAAATAAATACAGTTGGTTCTTAAAAGAATTTACAAATAGATTTTTTTTTAACAAACTACTCAACTCAACGGAGAAAAAATTTCTCGTGTTTGAGTTGGGGAGTAAACCCTTTAATTAAAAAAAGTTAAGAAATTATAATGTTTTAAGTAGATAATAACTAGTCCCAGTTGCGACCGTTATCTTTTATTATTTTTCTGTGTCTTGTTTAATATTTAAAAAAAAAAAAGATTATTATTGTTATCTTCTTCTTCAAAGATAATAAGTGTTTACAATAACTGACTTAGAATCTACAAGATAATCGTTTTATATTTTGTTGTTTCTTTTTTTATATAGGTACTGTAACTAATCCCACTGTTTGTTTTATTATCGAGGGGTGTTCAGAAAGTAAATGTACTAGATTTTATATTTTTTTAGAAAGGGTCTACTTGAAAAAAACGCAGGATAGTGTTGATAAACTTGTTGGCTATTTATCTACATAATTTCCGTCCCGTTCAATGCATGTGGTGAGCCGTGGCACAAGTTTCTTTGGCCCTCCTCGAAGAACTCTCCCGCCAACTCCCTCGCCCACTTCAAAACCTCTTTCTGCACCTGCCCGTCGATTGAAAATTTAATTCCACCCACTCCCTTCAGGGAGGTGAAAAGATGATAATCTGAAGGAGCCAAGTTCAAGTACACTTAGTTTCTGAACATACACATTATAATTTACAATTTAAAAATGTCCAGTACAACAACGGTGAACTCCAGCGTGGAGGACAATATGCTATACCTTTGTAATTTAAATATATTAAGAATAAAAAAGAGCAATGTGTTGAGCAATGAATGATTTCTTGTAAGACAAGTTTGTAATTAGCAAACATTTATTACGCTGTCTGTATAAATTTTAATCAGGGTATTTTATTCGTGCACAAAACTAGGCACCTGTTTACACTCATATTTGATACCAATTCCTCAATCCGGTCCTGTCGGAATCAAGTGGTCCGAATCACGAGCTCAGACACGTACTGATTATATCCTGACGCTGCAGCCATAATATATACACACACAAATTCCCAAAGCAAATAACAAATCCATATCTATAGACGTTTAATGTGAGAACACTACTACTGGGTGACCACTAAGTTATAAAAAAAAACAATAAAAAACATATATTGTAAATATATGTAAATAAAAATAGAGCTCCTAATATTTGTTGAATATGTTAAGCTTTCCAGAATTTGCCTACCTAGATATTTTTTAATTTAACGGTTCATAATCGTGGTGTATAGTATTATGCCTGTAGTTTCAATGTCCTTCAGATATGTCGTTAGTATAGGTACGTAGTTGTATATCGTTTTGAGGTGTCTCAACAGATTTCAGTTAAGTAGTACCTTAGTAGAGTGGCAACTGTTGCCGTTTGTGTCTAATACTTACGATAGCCGATACACGAACGACAGCTGGGCACTTTCAGTGTCGAGATATCTTGCTTCAAAATTACTCGGAGCATACATTAGAACAGACGTTTGGTCCAGTTAAATATTTACCGTATTTCACACCAACGATAATGTAAATAAAGCCACCTGAAATCTCGAACAACCTCGAGCTTTATTAGAGATTCCTGAACACATTATCAAGTAATCGCAATCACTGGGATTACAAAAATATTATAAGCTTTCAACACATTCACCTATATTAAATACTAAATACGGTTACTTTGGAATAGTTTGGATCTACTGTTGTATTATAATATGGCATACAATCATCTGGTCTGCAATTTAACTAAAGTTTCGTTCATTCCATCAAAACCTTTTTCAGACTTGTTCATTTTCCTGATGTATATTTTTTTTGTAATTTGTCATTGATATTCGGGTGTCGGTAGTTTTTCTGTCATTTCTATTGTTTTTGATTAACTATCTGTATTAATGTTTTGTTATCATTGGAAAAATAAAAATAATAAAAATAAATCTGCATATAACAAGCAGGTTTCATTTATACAAAGATTGTATTATTTAATTTGTATATCTAGGAACCTGTGTATATAAAAATGTACATGACACGTACCTACGTTGATACCAACAATGGTATATTAAGAGTGTAGGTACTTAACTTCTAACATATTTTTTTCTTACCATAATTTCAATGGCTTCTAAAATACAAAAAAAAAACCTCATACTATTTTCAAGTAATTCATCTTTGCAAAAAAATTGAAAAAAATAGAATTTTTCTGTACGTATCCGAAATCTAAAAACTTTTTTGGGAATGTAATGAAATACAACTACAAAGAAAAAAACTCAATTTTCGCAATAGGTAATATAAAAATTTGGAGTCCAAACATTTTAAAAAAAGCTCACCTTCAATTTTTAAAACTAAAATTACTAGTCATGAAAACAAAAGAATAACACACACATATTTTATTAGACAAATATATTTATAAATGTTGTTATCACCTCACTTTTTTGTCATTTCGTGCAAAAATAAATGGTAAAAAAATCCAAGTATTAATATAATTTTCAAATTGCGATCGGAAACTTATGTTTGGTATTAATGTAAATTTTATTTTTTCTGCGGTTAACTTTGAGATTTGATTATAAAGCGTGATGTTTTCTCTTTCTGACACCGTAACAGATCATATTTCTCACCCTGTCAGTAAGAGAGGCAACGATTTCTAAGAGATTTAAATGAGCTGTTCCTAAAAGCGAAAAAAATAGCATAAGAGGTTAATGAAATTGACAGATTTATCGGAAATATTATTAATGATGCATGTGACTACCGAAATGAATAGAAAAGAATAAAGCGGTCTACACATCATGCTGCGAACAGCAGCTGTTAGCAGCTGGCTAAAAATCTAAGGTTGGAGGTTATCTCCTGTCTCTTTTTTCCTCATGCGAACCCGTAACACTCTGTTTCAGTTGACTCCAAATTGGAAGAAACCGTCTGCCGCTAGTACCAACCGATGCGCCGCAGTGAAATGAGATGATGATATTGAATTTGTTGTGTTAATAAAAGAGACAGAAGACAACGTGAAACAGAATGTTACGGGTTCGTACGAGGAAAAAAGAGACAGGAGACAATAGCCAGCTGCTAACATGGTGTGTAGACCGCTTAAACGTTCTTAGATAATATAACTCAAGAAAGGGTTGAAACCCGTTTCCAAAATTTCTTGAACACAATATTTTTCCAGATTGAACTGAGAATAGGTATAACTAAATAATGTACCTAATTTTGGAATTTCGATACCTTTCATCACAATGGCAGCCAAAATAAACACTTATTCTAATATATTACCTTTTGTGACCAATCATTACTGGTTCATCTGCTGTTGTAACCCTTTCGATTGCATCACTAACGCATTCTCAAGTGTTGACCATCGGTGCTACCAGTTTTGGTCCAGCGGCTGCTGTCTCAACATTACATTCAGATCTGTCGCAAAGTGCTTCACGCGTACTTGCTTGTACAATAATGGCTGAATGGTGATACTCTTTTATATAAAATGGACCAATTTATTTATAACTGTGAATCCCTTAATAACAATACTTATTGAATTGTTTGCACTGGTCAAACAAGATCTTTCTGGTCCGTTTTCATTGAAGATACTGTTGCTATAATAATTAATAAATATAAAATTAGGCAAGGAGACTAGTTTTGATATTAAGATGAAAATAGGACATATCTGAAATCAAGTAGGAAATGGTAAACATTATTTGGAAATAAATCGGTTTTTCGAACCTAAATTCGTTCTATTTATTTGCAAACTTTTCAAGAATCTCAGATCCATTAGAGCAAAAATTGTATTGGTGACTAATTTACAAAATTTACATAATTGTATTTCAACTTTCTTTCCTACTCTAGGTAACAAAAATGCCTTAGATATCGGGTTACACTTTTACAAAAATCTGAGAGCTTGCGACTAAATAATGATCTACTTATATAAAAACTTATATGTCAATGTTACATACACTTCTACACAAAATTGGTTTTCAAAATATTGGTATTTCTAACAAATATTTATGCACTGTCAAATCTTAAAAGCTTGAATATACTCCTATTATGAATACAGAATGATGTTTGATTAAATTTTATTCGTCTAAACAAAGGTAGGCAGATATCTACTAAGCGGACTTAAAAAGTAATCAGTTTTAGATTTCTGCAGTAACCTATACCTACAACTTCCTTCTCTACAATTTTGTAATCACTATAATACAATCTCTGTACTTTTGGACAACTTGTATATTGTATAATCATCTGAATATTTGTGTTCGCTCATTTTCTGTATTTTTTTATGTAAGTTTGTTTTTTCCATGTAAGCTGCAAATTAAAAAAAAGGTTTTTAATTTTAAGTTTTTTTCATATGACAAAGATCAACCTTAATCGGTGAAATAAATAAATTTAAAAAAAAATCCTACATTAAAATCGTGTTTGTAGAAAAGTTAATTTGTTACGATACACAACTAAATAATAGTTAAATGGAACCCCAGACCGTTGGCGCAGTGTTGGAACTCGACACTTGTTTTTGTTGATTCAGAGGGTTCCAAAACTAACAAATCAGCGAATCGCATTGTTGTTGAATGGGATTCAGATTTTGTCAGCTATTATTAGCCATCGGGAGAGGTTGTTGATTTTGTCAACAGAAAAGGATCGGTTATTTTAGTAATGCGTTAAATGGAGCTGTTCAAAGAATTTGACATAAGTTCTTTCAAGCTCGTCACTTAAACAGAAATGTTTTAGCTTTTTTCCTAAATGCGATTTCCGACATAAAATATCAAATAGTTTGTATTTATTTATATTATAGAAATAAAACCGAATATAGGTTACAACGGAGGTGGTACAGCTTTAAAGACATTATATATTTTATATTGCCAGTAATATGTTTCCGTTTGATTTCTTATTTGTGGTGGGTACCTGCATTGTGTAATTACCTGGTGACATGTGTAGTGTAAAGTGTATGCATATATATACGCAAGTTCGTTTGTAGGTTTGAGAAGTGGTGGTAATTTTATGTATGCTTATTAAACAGTTTATATCATTACCATTATGTTATTTTTAAATATGGTCAGTGAGTTCGAAAAATATTATTTTTCGGTAAATATTTATATTGTTACTAAACTGTTCACTGTAGAAAAAACACAAGGGTGGGGGGGGCAAAAAAAACCTGACTGCCTGGCAGCGACTCTGCTTCCCTTATATATGTAGCTTAGTTGTTTCGAGAACTTTTGGTGCCAGAATGTTCGCTTCCAGACTTTTATGGAGTGTGAACAAATACAAACAGTAGAATATTCGCCACTTTTCTCGAACAAATGCCAGACAGAATCATCGAGATCACTAGAGAAGCCGCGACTTTTCTCGTAGGTTACTATCTATGTGACAGATATAAACGTATAAAATACGATGACGCGGACTACATGAGAAAGTACAACTAATCGATAACTCGACTTAGGGTCGACTGATGAAAGAAATGAACGAATAGCGTGCGGGCTGGCGGCCCCGCAAGGGAGGGGGGGCGCCCCTTATATGTATCCGCCACTGTGTAAGGGATACTTTTGATGGAGCTTTCCTGAAAAGCACAAAATACAGTATGTAGCCGAGGCGTGCATTACATATAGACAGATAAGCACTGAAAATAGTTATATTATTTAAATTTGTAAAATAATTGCGAAAAAACAATGTACACTTTCAAAAATACGCATGGAGTTCCGGATACGCCTCACCGCCATAATATAACGTTTCAAAAGCAAGAACTAAGTTTGCAAAATTACTCACATGTCATTTTCAAATGTAGACTGTATTAGGTATACATAAAAATGTGCATGTGTACGCAATGTACATTTAAAGGAAAACTCATTTGTGTAAGTGTCGAAATCGGCTAAAGCCAGAAGCTTTTCCTTTCTGAAAATTAGCAATTCCGTGGAAAGTTTTTTTTATTTTCCTACAAGCCCTTCCTGATCAACAACTCTGTGCACTCTACTAGTATGTAGGGTTTTATATTTTGATAGCAATGTGTGCATAGGTAAGTAGGTACATATTATATATGACTGATAACTTTGTTTTTTTTTTTTTTTTACATCATTTGACACTATACAATAAGTTCAAAGCCCGAAGACAAATAGTCATCGCATTCCCAAATTTGGAAATGTTATGAGGCGAAACGACATAGACGTTAGAATTATCTTACCGATAACGTGATAAGTGATAACTAATCATATTGATGATATACTTATAGTTTAAACAGCGAAACATTTTGAGGACTGTCATTTCGCTAGGAAAAAGGCTCTGGTTGAATATTGATTCTTAGGGTCGTTGTTCCCAATCCTACTGATCGACTGTTGAGCCGAAATTTTAGCTCAAAAGTCCTCAAATGCACAAATATCTCCTCCCAACGCAATTCTGACTGAATCGAACGTTACTAAATAAAACACATATCTGATCGGAGACTCAGAATGATCGATCGAAAAGTTGGGAACAACGGCCGTTATTGATTTATTGATTGATTAAGTAAGCAGGGCTATAAATAACTTACAGCTTTTTTTTTCAAAAATCACTGATTAGTGTGTTTTCCTCATACCAATTGGTAAGATATTTCCGAATCACCCGCCAAATTTGCAAGTCGTAATATCTGACAGGACTCGCGTTGTGTTTTTTGCCCGGTAATGTATTTGTATACTCCGGTATCGATGTTGATTGATAGAGACGATGATATGGGTCTGCCTGGCGCCAATATCTCCCTGCATCCCTCGCTCATCAGCACTACTCCATAGAATCGGAATATCAGAATACTCACGGTGACGGTGCACATCCGCTACAACAACCTGTCTGCTAGTCTCTAGTCTGATAGTAATAGGGACACTGCTGCAACAGCCCTGAGATGTTTCAATTTTCAATCCAATATTCTATTTGAACAATGGAACACGTGGAATTTTTCGTGTTCGAATTTATTATAAAAAGATAACTACATAAAGCGGGTCACCAATTTTGTTTTCTTATACCATTAAAAATCATCATACACTACATCTGTATCGACACAGGTATATCGTAGTGAGATAGTAATTGCTAAAAGCACTTATAATCAAACCTTGATTTAGAAAAAATAAAAAATATATATTTTCCTACTTTTAAAATCATTTTTCTATATGGGTACGAAGAAAAGATTGAATTAATCAGTTCAATGATAACCCAACAAAGGGACATTTCAACACCCCTTTAAAAGTCATTAAAAGTGATACAACACACTATATATTCAAATCTAAAAGTTAACCACAAAAACATTTAAATGTACACTTTTATGAAACCTGTTTTGAAAAATTTGAAAAAAATTTATGAAGCTTTGAGAATTTTTTGAGATTTTTTTTTACATGAAACGATAAAAAGTGAGGTGACAATAACGTTTATAATTCGTTAGTCTAATGAAATATTAATGTGTTTTTTTTTTTTTTTTTCATTATCAGTAATTTTAGTAAAAAAAAGTCAAGTGAGCCATTTTTAAAACTTTTTAAAGTTTTCATCCAAAATGTTTATATTTAAAAAAATATATGGTTATTTCTAATAATAAAATTTGAAAGCCTATTTCATCACCTTTCGAAAATAGTTTTTAGTTTTCGGATACGTTAACAAATATTCTATTTATTTGGATTTTATTGCAAAGCGGGAACATTTTTAGCCTCTGACAAAATACGCCAAATTTTTGAAGAGTTACACCGTTCTTCCACGTAACTATTCACAAGCGACGCTGCCGCTACCTGTCAAACAAATTTGCTAATGTAGCACCTAGCGGCGTTTTCAAACACTAATAATAGTATGGAAAACACAGACGAGCGACGATCGCGTCGCTTGAAGGTAGCTCCATGGAAGAACGGCGTTAATGACTTTTCAAAAGAGTTATGAAGTGCCACTTTGTTGAGTTTCCCGAATTCCTCATGTCTCTGTTACGGTATTCACTCTTACATCCTATCCTATCTTACATTAAATTTATCCATGGACTTCTCTGACTGTTTCTTCCATCCACAAGCACGTCATGTATTCTCGTCAATATTCATCCGCCTAATGCGCCAAAACAACATCATGCTCTTGGTATCTATGGTAGGAGTAGTAACTAAGATTGAGAAGCAGGCAATTTACAAACAATAAAGTTTGTAATTTTTTTTTTTTTTTTAATGATTACTGGTTAATAATACAGAAAAATTTAACCCGTCTACTTGGTAATGTAACAATTTTTTTTATATTTACTGCGAGAACACAGAACAGCCATTTTATTCTGACATTAACATCAACACGTTCGCAAAAACAAAATATTCCTTTCTGTTGGACATTCAAAAATATTGCAAATGCAACTTTTATTCTGTAACTCTCCAACTACGTGACATCTCATGGCGAATGGCGAGCGGTGGGCGGTGGGGGTGGGTGATAAATCTACCGTACCTACCCACGGTTACACTGAGACTGGTAAATTGAGAGATCATTATTTGTTTTATAACAATAAATCTTACTAATATTATAAACGCGAAAGATTGTATGGATGTATGTGTGTTTGCTACTCTTTCACGCAAAATTTACTGTATGGATTTTAATGAAACTTTACAATAATATGGATTATACATCAGAATAACATATAGGCTATAATTTATAAAGCTAGTTTCAATATTGAAAATAATAATTATTGTTTAATAGAAAATGTCAAAATTTGAGAATGACATTTTGCAAAACAATAATTGTTAAATCTAGGAAAAAAATTTTGGAAATATTTAAATTAGTGAATTTATTTGAAGTACTCGCCTAATACTTTGAATCGAATCAATAATTATAGATATTTTAAATAACTAGGTTAAGAATTTTGGTATAAACGTAGATGGGACCTAGGAAAAGAAAATATATTACTCGAAGTACTAATCCTACGCAGACGTAGTCGCGAGCAGAAGTTAGTACTTAATAAATTAAAACTGAACTGTTTTAATAATATGTAATGTTTTAAGACGTCATTTTAAAACTAGAAATACCAGTTAATACCGACTTATTCGGTATTTTAATTTTTTTTTCAAATGATTTAGTTTATTTCAAAGAGCATTTATAAAAGCCCGCCAAAACGATCGAAAACTTATGGGGTACACGTGACGTCATACGTACCTTGGTTTTGTCGGTTGGCAGTAAGGTTAATCCCTCTCGGGTCGGTATGAAATCAACAAATCCCTATTTAAGTATAGACACTCAGCATGCTTACTTTGCGTATGTGTAATCGAGACGATTTTTTCTAAGGGGTGATGAGGTCTCTCCACTCAGAAGGAAAATGATTTCCCTCAGGGCCTATGTCATCTTCGGAGATGCTGTATGGAGGATCGTTTTGTTTGAAAGGAAGGAGTAAACCTGCGGGTCTTGAAGATACCCATATTGTAGGAGATAGGAAACACAAAAGCCAGCAAACCGTTGCACAGCCTATATAGCTGTTGAACTCAAGAACGAGTCGTAGAAACGACCTTTCTCATGTGACAAAAATGTCAACCGTGTACGTTTGGTTTGTTTCCCAATTGTGAACTGCTCTCGAAAGAATCAATGACGCTAGATCCTCGTAGTATCTTCCATTGATATACCGGTAAAACAAGCTTGTTTTGTGATAGAGTTGGTTTTTGAAAGGCAATTTGATTCCGAGGTAAATATTTTTTTATTAAATTCTTCTAGCTTTACAAATCCAACAATTTTATAATATCCAGTGATTTCAAGTATCTAATGATTTTAGAAAATTACGAAAATTGAAAAAAATCACGGCACTCCCTAGTAGGTAGATATACTACCACCTACCAAAGTGGCAGAGCTTTATTTTAGCCGCTCGATTGAGCCGGTTGGTACTTTACAATATTGTGTAAAGCGACGCTGCGGGGTGGTTTGTTCGAGATATGAATATGTAATGAAGACAGAAGAGGGTGGTGGGGTCGGGGGAGGGGGGGGGGGGGGGTTGATATTCAAATTTCCACGATGCGCCAATGTAAATTCAGGGGGTGGGAATGGGGAGGGTTAGTGGCTCCACCCGCTCGCTGCTGTACAATCTCTCGTCTGGTGTTAATACACGTATAGGAGATATACCGACTTAGTAGTGCTCCACCCCTGGTAGCACATTATAAAGAAGGATTTGTATTAAAGCTAGACTATGTTCGCCATTGTCTTAATCAATTAATGTAAACTTTTTTTTAAATTTTTAGGGCATTATTAATGTCCTATACATACATAATGTTGGTCATATATAATGTCAATCAATTTATATTAAATAAACGCCCGGGTTGCCGGCACTGAAACTGAAACTGAAATGTTGGTCATGTATAATGTTGGTCATATATAATGTTGGTCTTATACAATGTTGGTCATAAATAATGTTAGTCATATATAATGTTGGTCATATATAATATTGATCGTACATAATGTCGGTCATATATAATGTTGGTCATATATAATGTTGGTCATATATAATGTTAATCATATATAATGTTGGTCATATATAATGTTGGTCATAAATAATGTTGGTCAAATATAACGTTTATCATATATAATTTTGGTCATTACATATACATAACACCGTAGTCGCAACTTGTAAGAAGGTAACTAGCTAAAGTAGTATCACAGAGAGGTTGTACGTACGTCATCGTAGATCATCCTCTCAAACATCTTGAAAGAAAACTAAAAAGACAGACGATACTAGAATGATTTGATTACGATACTTATGACCTTTCTCTGGGACTACTATAACTTCGTAACATCATGTGTTATATTGGATTAAATTAAATGAAGAGATGACAGAAGGAAATGGGAAAGAGAAAAGTTTAGAAGTACCTACTCACTTAGCTTTTCAATACTGATCAAGCTTTTTTTTCTAGAATAAATGTTCAATAATTATACACATTATTATAAAATAAACAATCACATAGCTTTTCCTCACCATGCTCTCTTGCTGAGGATGTGTTCGTGAGGGAATTTAAGTTCATATAAAATCATATAATGAATAAAATAATGTTTTATATTATTAAAGAAGAAGATAACACTAATACTCTAAATGAAAATATTACATAAATTTATATTTTTCTTCAGTGATACATTATATTGATGGGAATAACCTTCAAAAGTTATAAAAAGAGACTTGTTCTTATGAAAAATAATTAATGTATTATCTAATAATAACAGGAAAATAAATAGGATAACTGGAAGATTTATCAAACAAAAAAAGATTTTTTAAATAATAGCAACACCACTGAAATAATAACAGAACTAGAGTTGAACTTTCAGATGATATTTTTTAGATTTAATGGAAGGCACACTTTGAATCTGAATCGTGGTCTTTCACTGGACCATGCACCGGAGCTATACTGCGCATATATATCTGCCACTCTCAAATTTAATTTAAATTATAATATGTTATGAAAGTAATTTATTATTATAAAGGTACAATCGGTTCAGAAGTCGACAAGCTTTTCGCTTTCCTACATAGGTCGTCTTTATTAATAAATCATAATGAAAGTTTTACAACCCCTGTTCTCAGGGGGTGGTTTGCTTTGGTCGGGGTAGAGTCCTTTGCAGAAGAGAAGCGAGTCGGGAGGGGGTTTTGAGTATCCCGGATTTATTTAACACATAGAACCTTCAGGCTTCTTATATACATGATATCCAGCGAGGGAAACTTAAAATGGCGGCCTCAACAGGAATTCAAATTATAATTTTCTAAATAAACAACGGAAATGCGGTGCTTCTTGAGATTATAGCGAAGAATTATGCAGTCATATGAACCTGCGCAATAATAATAATAATAATATTTGGCTAATTTATATAGCGCCGTTTTCGTGAAAAATCACCTCAAGGGCGCAATAATTCAATATTATTATTAAATATCATGTGGGTGGTATCTATTGTTAAAATTGATTTATTATCTTACTTATTAATGCCAATAAAAGCCTACTCAAGTAAAGTAACTACTATTATGCAGTCAAAATATATAAAGGTTCATGGGTAATGAAAGGAATAGTATAATTATTATTCCTAAAAGTTGTTTCACAGAATTTAGATTTTTTTGTCATGATTGAGTGATGAACGTAAATAGATAACTTGTTACAATTTAAGAGACGTTATGGTCCCCCCGCCTATTGAATAACCAACACCTCTGCTAATGTTTTAAATATAGTGTCCTCCGCGTGCAAAGTCGTTTCTTCTCTAAGCATAAACTTTCTAATTGAAATGTGTTTATCAGAAGTGACCTGCCAGGTAAGTATGTTCTCTGTGTCTATTTGTAAATAATAGTTCTAGGTAGAGCCTAAGAAGTCATAACAAAATGTACAGCGCCCTTGAGGTGATTTCTCACAAAAACGGCGCTCTACATTATTATTATCATAGGTCATTATTATTATTATAGGTCATCCCAAATGGTTTGCTAAGTTTGGTGAATTATTATCTTTCCAGCAGGACTCTCTCAGATCGGTGCATAGGCGATGTTTGCTTTGCCCGCAGTGGGAGGTCGCCTTGCACCCCTCGTACCTTGTTTCTTCCAAAAACTTCTTCTCCTCCCTTTCCTAAAAGGACCCCCCACACAGCATCCCCAAAGATGAAATATGAGCTGAGGGGAATTATTTTCCTCGGGGCATCCTAGGGGCTCCAATTATCTTGAAGGTCTAATTTTTCTTCCAAATTGGTCTATAAAGTAATTATTAAAGAGGTTATTATTGAAAAATGATGAACTCACAAAATAAAGAATTTCTGTTGACTCCTATTTTTACAATGTATACATATCATGTTTTCATGTAAATATAAAATAACTTTGCTCTTAGACCAGTTGCATTGACAAGGAAATTGGATTGGGTTAAATAATAAAAATAAATCATTTATAAAAATTTTTCTGACCATGTAATGCATCACTTCGGTTCATTTTCAATTTATTGACACGTTTTAAGCTGGGATCCCACCTCATTTATTCTATGATCTAAGTCATATAATCTAAGAAATATATTAGTTGGAACTGGCTTTCTGTTTGATATAAAGTCAAATTTTAATCTACTTCAACTTTCGTTCTATGAAATAGACCATATAATTGATAAGGTTGTAAACATCGACTAATTACCGATTCTGCATCTATGAACGTATATTTCCAGTGCAGGAAACAGATAACAGTCTATCCACTCAGCTATTGATTTGAGAGCAGTTCTAAACTTGGCACGTTCCCGGTCCATAAGCCACACGCAGCATCCCCCAGAGAGAGGTGTGAGGGGCTGAAAAGTACCTTCTACAATCTACATGGAGATAAAGAAGATACCTACCTACCCCTAGATATTATGTAGGATAGAAAATCTGGATACACTCTCTAAGTCAACCTGGTGTACTGGTATGAGGGAGGGAGTTTTTATATTCCTTATTCAGGCTTTTATGTCTGTCTATTATATATGAAGAAACTGGTGTACAGTCAAAAGAAATGAGATTTAAAAATGTAGATACAACTTGTTTTGTGTACATTGCATAAAACCTAGAAAAAAATTAAGTGAAGTTGAATTTTGTATAGGTAGTAGATAACTACACTGAGTTTAAAAAACATGCTTGAACACAATCAAATAGACACCAATGACAACCTCCATGTCAGTACAATAAATTTCGGAAAATCTTATGTTGCGTTGTTTTGAAATGGATTTATCTACGTTGAATAGATAGATCTCTTTTTGCAGTTATTAGCTTCCTTTGGAATTACAACATTCTTAAAATTGTTAATGTTATGATTCCTCATATACGACTCAATTAGATAGGTACCCTCTGTTTTATAAATTTATCTTTTTTTTTTACAAACTTTTTGCTACAGAATTATTTGAATCTATAAAAAGCCATACTTTGGGGTAAACAATTTAGGATAAAGTCACAGTCATCAAATAACTTAACTTACTTAATTTAACTCACTTAAAATAATTTATATGTCACTGGCAGAATCTATTATAAGATATGGATTAACAATATGGGGAAATACTACTATAACCAATCTGAAACAAGTCCAATTGGTACAAAATGCAATTGTAAAATTATTAGTTGTCCCTAATATTTTCAAACAGAGACATAATACACCGTTGTTGTTTCAGAGTGCCAAAATTTTACCTGTTAAGGATATACTATTGTACAAAATAAAAATTCAGCATATATTTTTTACCCCGCAGCATAAATATAAATTAGAACATAAATACAGCACTAGATTCACGCGCAACGACGGGTTAATAGTTCCGAAATTTAATAATAAGTACGGACAGAGAACGTTTGAATACAGCATACCGAAGATATTTAATTTATTACCTGATACTATAAAGCAATAAAATTCTTTGAATAAGGTTAAATATATGGTGAAAAATTGGGTATCAGAAAAAAAACATTTATATTGTGTATGAAAAATGTATGAAAAAATGTTATCTGTAGATATAAGATGTAAATTATGTATATGTTACTAAATTATAAGCACCTGCTGACAAGCCAATTCAATTGGCTTAGCAGGACTTGGTTTGTTGATGTATTTATTATAACTATGCTTTCAATAAATAAAAAAATAAAAAAAGGAGATAAGTACAGCTAGTCGAGTTTTCCTATGGACAATATTGAAAATTAAAAATATTATATAGTGTTATGGCACTTTTACAAGAATAAACCAAATGGTTATGATATGTTATTAAACTAAAGACGAAACTAGTATCTAACACTTTTATTTTCACAAATAAAAAAACCCACAAAAGACATTTTCTCGTGTTGTGGATGTGGACGTATATATGCAACTTTCTTGAAAGTCATTTGGTTTCCGTACTAATAAATCCATACCTTCGCCCCCCCCAGAGTTGGGGCCGGGGGTATGTATGGAGCTTTATGTACGTAAAGGGGAACTCGATTCTCAGACGGTAACAAAGATTTTTCTTTGAAACTTCCCCACTCCAGAACTTTCCTTTGTTTTCTGGATTATCCTCCTACCCGACCAGGATTATCAGGCCCGGTCTCAATTCGAAGGAAACATTTCTGACAACGTGATATCCGTCAGAGAGACTTGACCGAAAACTTCTTTACTCCGGCAGGTCTAAGATTGAGGCTAAAGTTGTGCTTCTGAGTTCTACACCATCAAGCAACCCATGCATCCTGAAAACTCTTTTTAAATGTAATGTTCATTATTAAATGATGATTGCGTAATTTTCTCCACGCTAGGAATTCACCTGTGTCGAGGAGGACATTTTTCAAGGGTAAATTGATTCAGTACAATAGAAGATTTTAAAATGATAATACAAAAACGATTAAAATTTGTAAAACTGATTAATCTTTAAAACGTATCTAATTGCAGTACAATTTCAACCCAATTAAATTTTGAAATTTATTTGATTAATTAATTAAGGTATCTTGGAAAAACGTATTTAGAACCTTATGCAATAAAGTATTATGCCTTATGGTTATGGTTCTATCTGCACGTCATGGTATATTTCAAAATGTTTAGTTTACTTCCTATTTAAATATTCTCCTTTAAAATATGTGAAACTAAAATACTTCACAACAGATTTAACTTCAAAATCAGAAATCGGTAGATAGATTATAAGAAATCCTGACAATTTGACATCGCACATCTCAGATTAAGGTAAAGTGAAGATAGAACCCATAGGACACAAAGTGAAAAATGTTTTTCCTCACCAAACTCATAATTATTTTAAAAAAGCATACATTGGTAACTCACAACATAAAGATTTTTCGATTTCTAAAATCAAAAGAGTTGGTGTTATTATTTTGAAACCAGTTCAGCCCCGTTCTTGGGGATGGCATTTCCATGCAAGAGCCTCACATTTTTCAAGATTTCCTTCTACAAAGAGATTCACCCCCTCCCCCACAACCACCCTTCGGCAAGACTGTATAAAAGTTTCGGATTCAAGGGAAGCCTTTTGTGAGATTTCCATTGTGAATCCCTCCAGAAGATATCTGAGAATTCCTTTAATGGAATGTTTCTTTACCCTGAATACACGGTAGGTGTAGCTACGAATAGGAATGGATTCTTATATTTTACAATTTTTGTAATGGCGGAATTCTTTTCTCGCTGAATTTACATTTCAGGTTACGCGAGTCCTAAACAAAGCGCAATGTTAAGGTTTTCGTAGTAATTTGGCTGATTAAATAAATAAAACTAGGTGGTTGTAACTGTAGTTCTCATCTCTCAAACTCCTAAACGGACTCCGTGGCGTAATTGCATATGCATTGCTTTGAAGATGTAAGATTCTGAGTTCGATAGTTGCTGTCTGTCACCTAATGGTACGTCCTTATAAAACTCGTTCTATCTCCTTTTCTATTGTGGTCAGTCATATAATATAAGCACATTTAGAAGGAGAGAACATCAATTATTTCATTTAAAAGTTTACCATTCTATAAAACAGAAAATCCGCCAAACAGTTCCCCTTTCACAGTTTGCCCATTTTTAATAATTATAATTTGAAATTAAACATTTTCATATAATTATTTTATAAGAAACTGTATTCTTAACTTTTGAAGGTAATTACCCATCAACGTAATATATTATTGAAAAAGAAGATAACAATAATAATCTAAATTAAAATATGAAAATGAACAAGACACAGAAAAATAATAAAACATAATTGTCGCAACTGGGACTCGAACCCAGATCTCACATCTTACCGGGACGGCGCTCTACCAATTCAGCCATTGCGTCCAATTAATATTAAAATATATTTATAATCGGTCGCAATGGCTGAATATTTTAACTATATATTTTAACTTTTATTACCTACAATTTTAGGGTGATAGTAAAAAAAAAAATTATAGTTGTGAAAAAATGTATACAAGTTTCCCGGGGCACTAAAACCGGCAATAAAATTACTTCGTCTCCATATAAAAATGAATAACTATTCAACGATTTTTTCTCAAAACAAGTTAAGACTACCTAAGCTCAATGTAGATAATCCCACAAAAAAAACAAACGCACAAGCAAGAAGAACGACAAAGATATTTGCTTGTATTGTCTTGGAGAATATGGTACAACCCATCTGGATCAAGACTGGGCTCAATGCACACGTATATGCAATTGGCTCACGAAGTTTTGCACAGATTGGGGAGCGGAGGATTTGCACAAATTACAATGCAACCGTTGGTAGTTGTTTCCGGGGCAATATGGTATACGGTATACGGTTTTACCCACCCCACTGGGCAAATTCGGAAATATTAGAGATTTTTTTTCATAAATTTATGACAAAAAATTTTTGACATGTTTCTATTGTATTTTATTTTAATTTACTAAACTACAGAGCCTCTACCTTAGGTATACGGTTTTGGACAGGTCTCCTCTACTAATAAAATATAATATCTCGGTAGAGGACTACAGAGAGACTTTACATTTAGTGTCAGGTTTCCAATGGTTTAAATATTATGTTCACTCTATACAACAACGTATCTTCTTGCGTCAGACGAGAGCTCGCAATCAAGATGTCTTCAGACGACTACATAAATAATAAAAAGAGCAAAAACATAGCTTTACCGGTTGAGCCACCAGTACCCGATGAAATGAAACATTAACATTGATAAAGACGGCCATATATCACGAATCCAATTTACGCCCAGCCATTAGTCCAATGGGATGAAAAAATCGCATTCGTATACAAAATCGTCATTAATTAAATCTTCATAAGCCATTCAGGCGAGAATTGGCCATTCATTTTACTGAATGAGTCTCGCAACAAGATTGATATATTATTATTATTAAGGCTTGGTTGCTACTGTTCAGAGTTCAGTGTTCATCTGTGTTATTGTTCTCGTTTATACAACGAACATTTACCAGTGCTCTGCTTTTCTTGCCAATGCCTACCGGAACGTAGAAATCTTAAGATTTATATCTGTTGTTCGAGTACAAATGACAGTAAAGCGTCCTTAGCACCCGGCTATCAACCACCTTATTTGTTAATTATATATTTCTAAACCTTTATAATCGACAAGCTTCTTCCCGCGACTTCGTCTGCGCAGGATTAGTTCTTCTATTAGCCTATTTTCTTTTCCTATGTCCCATCTATATTTATACCAAAATCCTAAACCTATTTATTTAAAATATCTATAATTATTGATTCGATTCAAAGTATTAGGCAAGTACATCAAATAAATTCATTAATTTTCTATAATAGAATTTTGATTTAAATGAAATTTGATTGATTTGCAAAATGTCACTCTCATATTTTGACATTTTCTATTAAACAATAATTTTTATTTATAATATTATATTGAAAATAGCTAGCTTTATAAAGCCATATATGTTATTATTATTTATATGTTATTCTGATATATGAGGTATATTATTGTAAAGTTTCATTAAAATCCATTCAGTAGTTTTTGCGTGAAAGAGTAACAAACACACATACATCCATACAAACTTTATTAGTATAAACTTTATATTAACCATATTAGTAAGATAACCATATTGTTTTCTGGACTTATTCGAGGGCGAATCCAAACCATCATTTAGGATTTTTGTCAAGAGTTGCAGGAGTTCTAGAAAATTGTGGCAAACAAATAATGGAAGAATATAAATAGAAAAACTACATTAAATTTGACAGAATATAGGAAGATAGGGGTCATGGGAAAATCTTTGACAAACAATGGGTCACTGATAGATAACGGTCTGAAAACTAAGTAATAAGTGTAATAACTCTTAGTAATTTGTTAGAATTGTTGTAAATAAAAAGAAAGCAAAATCACGAATTTTTACAACACAGGAAAACACAAAATTATTTGAAAGCGATGTGATTTTTTGCTCAGTTTTCGTATTAGAGAGTTACATAGGTAGTACTTTTTTTTATAGAAAACACACCTCTCAAGAATCCCAACTGCTCCAATCTGGAGTCAGTGAGACTATGGCATCCCCAATTGGGGTATGTTGTGAGGCTAAAGGTAAGTGGGAAGGGAAGGAGATGGGGTAAGGAAGGTCTGAAAGTACCTGGCTATTCAGATCTAGTCACTAAACACGGCTAAAAGCCATTTCAAGCAACGTTTCCATTCTGAATGGTGGTCTTACACCAGGGCGATACTGAGAGTATCTTCCTCTCTGGAACGTGTCGCAAATATAGTGTATATTATTTTTATTAATAAATTGTGAAATAACTCAAATTAATCTAATAAAATTTATTTGCGCACGCCGGGTTCGAACCCGCGACCTTCCGAATGGCAGTCCAAAGCCTTGTCACTGAACTACGCCGGTTGCGTTTATTAATTAAATTATAAGAACAGAAATAGAAAAGTATCACAGCATGGAAGAGATCAGGCATTTTTTTAATGAACATGAATGAAGTATAGAACAATCTTCGTGGATTAGTGCTATTTCTTATCCTATCATTTTGCCTGCCCAACATCTCGTATATTGGTACACGGAGAAAAATGTTATTCGAAAAAACGATCATTTTAATAATAAAAACGGTAAAAACGGGACTGAATTTCTTACGAACAAATTAACAGGGTTTCAATGTTTATTGGAGGGAACATGTAAGAATAATTTGTTGGTATACGTAATTTCGTACGTATACCATCAAATTATTCTTACATTTTCCCGCCAATAAACATTAAAACACTGTTCATTTGTTCGTAAGAACTTCAGTCCCGTTTTTACTATTAAAATTATCGTTTTTTTTAATAACATTTTTCTCTGTGTAGTCTTATTTTTGAGCAATTTGGCTCTCGTGTGGTCATTAGAAAAACTTTTTTCTACAAATTAAAAATATTACAAAAATTTTAAACCCAGAATTTCAACGCAACGTGGTTATGTATGTCGTTATCGAGAGATTTTTTTCTTATGCCTCTTATTTGGTGACATTTCAAGAACGTATAAAACTAGTAGATAACCAAATGGAGGCAAAAATAAGTGCACTCTTCAAAACTGTAGATCTTAGGTATAAATTTGCAAACTAAACAAAGCAATTACTAACCACACATCGTAATTTGTTAGACCTAAAACGTATTTTTAACTTATTTATAAAAAAAACGTGAGATCAGAATGAACACGTAATATTATTACGACGTTCGTAATTAACACACTCCCCTGCCTTGTTTGCACTCCGAATAGATCCGGATCTTTAAAATGACCTCAGGATCGTTAAATTTCACTCCAAAAAGCGTGACTTAAAAAATTAACGATGATGTTCCTTCAATCAAAACATCGATGACAGCTATAACCAACTGAAAAAAACCTTTTTAAGAAGCTTAGATCGGTATTTCCACAATATCCATGACGTTATAGATTATAACATACCAAAGTATCATATAAGATGATACTAAGTTATCTATCCTAAAGTTTTTTTTTGTTTATTTATTTATGTGAGTACTGCACAAGAGAGCTAACAGCTCCCAACCATCTGCGAAGCATCCCCAATCGGATTATGTTGCAAGGGTGAAGGTGGTAGGAAGGAGAAGAAGATAGGGATGAGAAAGGAAGGGAAATATGACTATTCGGATCTAATCACTGAATTAACACGGCTAAAGCCATTTCAAGAACGTTTCAAATTTTAAATGGTTGTTTATCATTAGGGCGATACTAAGAGCATCTTCTATGCTGAGTTGACATTGCGTCTGGTTCCCACCGGTGCAGGCAACGTGAGTTCAATTCCTGCCCCCCTAGCACAATCGATCGATAAGGATTGTATCGATAACTTTCGGTAACTTCTCATAGTTCACTAGGTCAACTGCAGATCGTTAACGTACAAACAACAGTTGATATCGAATATATTAAGTCACTTAGTCATTGTGTCACTTATTCGTTGGCGATCTGCAGTCATGATAGGGAACGACGAGAAGTTATCATATCATGTCAATCCCTGTCGATCGAGTTTGCTAGGGGTACTGGGCTGGCTAAGCCCTCCATCACCACACAAGCAACATTTTCCGCTTACTGTGATGGTAGTAGAAGATTTAAAATTAGTGTTTTGTTATTTATTTAAAATATTGATTGCATGTCTTTCTTTAAAAATAAATATGTTAAATGAATTAATTGAATAAACACAAATTTATTGAATAAAAGTTATTTGCGCATGCCGCCGGGATATGAAATAAGAACCCGTAACCTCCTGATTCGTAGTCGAGAGCTTTATATCGATGGCCTTATACCCCTTTATTTGCAAGTAACTGCGAATCGAACAAATCCGAAAGGTGAATTGAATTAATTGAACAAAAAAGTATCTATCTGTCGGATTCACCCAACTAAAACACAACCGATAAAAGCAAAACTCATTAAAAAGACATTTGGCTACCAATAGAGCCTATTCTGCTAGTTACAAAACCACTCTAAAAATTTTAAATAAACTTGGAGACAGAATTAATTTAGGTATACAAAAAAAATATTCTTTGAACAGCAGACTTCACGTCCACAAACGTAGGTTTCTAATATTCTATTTATTTAATAAATCAAAACCAAAATAGATTTGTAAGCAGGCAATTAAATAACTTTTTTAAATACTTATGAGTAAAATTTTAAAATTTAATTATTTAATAAATTATGTTTTACTCGAGTTATTCCAAAGAATATATATATATATTTATCCATCCTAGACTTGCAGAAAAGTTGACATATGTCGCACACTAAAATAAAAAATTAATTTATCCAAGACACTATGGGCCGGTATATCAGTTGGTCTAAAGCTCGGCATTGACGTAATGTGGAGCTCAGCATGGCTTAGCACACAATCCGTATATGAGTCATAATCCTAGAGTTGACCAATTTTAAACGTTTAGTCTATGATAATTTTAGTAATTTCTGTGCCGAACCAATCTATTTATGTAAGTATCTATGGACTGTATGGTTATTATCAAACAACCAAACGTAAAACGGTGTCTAAATCGTCATCACAATTTTCAATTGTGAGATAATGTAAAAACATAAAAAAAATGTGAAGAAGTGTAGTTTGCCTGGTACGCTTAGTTGTAACATTTAAACCAATGACAGACACCAATTCGGGACTTATTATTTAGCAGATTAAATAAAAACACTATCATTTAATTGTGCGTACCAGGATTTAAACCCACTTCCACTGGATTCGTAGTTGAGGACCTTAACCGCTCGAACACGGAGACCTATAAAAAATTTCACGAAATAAATTAATTGAATGTTTTGATAACTAGCAGAATAACCACGATTGATTCAGTCATCACAACAGTTTGTCCGAATGTTTCCCCAACAAACTTCTTAATTAAACTCTCGTCTCGCGGCCGAGATGACTTTCAAATATCCATTCCTCGCGGAACCAGTTCCCTCCTTCTCACTCAACTATCTTTACCCAACTCTTCACACACTTCTCGTCTCTTCTCCGCTCCTGTCCTCTACTTGTACTTACCTGGCTAGGCTGACTGCTGCTTTGGCACTTAACACGTTAATGATTGCCGGTTTACCTGTATTGAATGCTCGGTGCCTATACAATGTAGAAATGCACGATAATATCTCCAATCTTGCAGGGTGCAGCGAGATATAAGAGCTCTAATTTTAGATCCGAGGGCAGTGGTGTGGTGTTCCATCAAAGTTCTATCAATTCCCTTATTGACAGAATTGATTTCATTTTATCTAGGTAATTAATAGAATTAGGCGAACTAAAATATCTTTAATGTATCAGTAAGTAATATCAATACCAGTTTGTTCAACTCACAAAATGAAGAATTAGCAGATATTTTTACTTGCGCTGATAAATTTACAAAAATAAACGATTTTTACTCGTAGTTGACATTTTGTTTCCTGTAGCCTTTATTTATTTCTTTATTTAGTATTTCACGCCCTGGTGGGCTTTTACACGTTATTTTTTTTATTTATTAACAAAGTACATCTAAATCAGCATTACAAACAATTCACACAAAAGCAAAAATAAAATTAAAAAGCAAAGTACATCTAAATAAGCATTATAAATAGTTCAAAGAAAAGCAAAAAATTTAATTATAAAACAAAATCCAAAACAAAATCATGAACAAAATCAAAGTCAAAATCAGAAACAAAATCAACAACATAATCTAAAACAAAATCAAATATCTACGAGTTAGATAAAAGCAGGATACCCTATAATTTATAACATTTTCTTTTTCTATAGCACATATTATTCAGCTTAAAAAAATATATATTTTAACCTACATTTTTATCCTGTCTACAATTGAAAAAATGGTTTCTATTTTGTTTTTTTTTTCTCTCTTTCTTTTTCCTATAATATATTATTTTCACTTTAATTTACCTTCATACCTACTATTTATGTAATGTTCATATTTTAAGTTGATCTTTTTTTTATCCAAACATTGTGTCTCTGTATATACCATATCATACACTTCTATGTAAAAGCCCGTAAGGGCGTTGAAAACGAATAAATAAGTAATAAATAAATATTCATTTCCCAAATTCTGAATTCGGTGAATTGGAGTACACAATTGTGATTCCGTGTTGGAGTTTTATTTTATTTTATGCTTTTTAGATAATTTGAATCCAATTATTACCAATGTAATTGTTTAATTACATTGATAATAAACGTGTACTTTTAGACCATTTTAGGGTAAATAAATACATTTCATTCAAAAATTAGCAAAACACACAAACTTATTCTGTGGCTTTATTTTAACTCTTTTTTTGCTTTTAAAAGAAAGACAAACATTCCCGGGTTACGAATAACCCAACAACATTATTGAAAATCTCCTACTAATTAATAGAATACTTAATTTAAACCAGTTTTATTATTTAAAACTATATAAATGTTCTATTAATTTTGAAGTCTCTAATTGGGACGTTTCATTCCGTAATCCTGCCATAAATAAATAATTTGTGCTGAATTTTCTACAGAAATCTCACAAATTCTCCGTAGGTAGGTACCGATGTGGAAAACTACACCAATATCATATTTTAATTGGACAAAACATTGAAAAATGGGGAAAAGGGTGCTGACAAAAAAGTACGTAAACATACCCCTATAATGTTTATTGTTATTTTTTGATTGTTGAAGAGAAATTTTTGAAACTATTTTAGTAGTAAGTATGGATGTCGTTTTGCCAGTCTACGTCAAGATTATGTGATTTCATAAGATAAGGTACTTAAAGCCACGCTAACCCGCTCAAAAAGAAGAAGATGGAGAAATACGACAATACGAACGTGGGAGCGAGCGCGCTAACATTAAAAAGCATAAAATTCATGCGAAAATTGTGAAAATGTTTAATAAAAGATTACTCGATTGAAAAAGAGTAAAAATCTAACAGGGGCTGTGTCAAGTAGCATTTAAAGAAACATTGTGAATTTTTTCATACATATAACTTGTAAAATAACAGAAACAATCGTGTAAATAATAATTTTCCGTCGAGGGAATTTCAAATAATTACCGTTTCGGCGTGGGGAATGTATAGATACTATCTTAAAGATAACGTATGTTTTTTTAAGAGCTTAAAAACTTCAAACGTTTAAGGAAAACTTGTAAGAAATCGGTAGAAATTGGGAGAACAGCCACTTAAGAACCTGGATGGGTTTCCGAAATGAGTAAATAAAAATAATTAGGTACTGTGTGTCCCAGCATGCGCAGTTGGGAACTCATTAGGTACTGTATAAATTATGGATTCGGCAATTAAAAATACACATTAATAAAGACACATTGTTTCAAAAATATAAATTCATTCGTTTGTTGGTTACTTTTTTGGTTCTCCGCACAGTTGAAAATCTGTACTGGCGCAAGTGAGTAATTTAATATAACATATAACAGCATACCTGTCCTACATAACTACTGGCAAATGAATTTAAACACTAAAAATCAACAACTTTTTAAACATGGAAAAAAACGTTACCGCGGGTGGTTTATTTCTTTCGTCAGTCTTTTCTTCTTCAATACTTGAAGGAGATATAGGTTCCTACCTGGATCCATAGTGTCAGTGTGGGTGTATGATCTTTTTCGTATCTATTAATGCCATTTTGATTATTCGGTTGAATTTTTTATCCATTGAACCCGCAGCACGGTAGCCTAATGTCGAATGCCCAGCCATCGCATAATTCAAATAAGATAGTTAAACCCAGTCCTTTATTCGCCCGTGAATTCCAAATAAAACACTAAAGACCGCCTGGTAAGCGATATGCGATTGCTAAGTTAAGTCGTCACGCAGTAATTTGTAGACGAAACTCATTATTTTGCTGTTAGTAATAAGACCTAACCTAACCTAGGTATTAACTCACCTATTGATCTATTTACACATAGGTGAGCTGAGTAGGTACTGTGGATTGTACTGGTAGATAGAGAAATAAATAAAAAACTATTGTGGAAAAAGTGGAAAAAACGGAGGTAGGTAGATAGTAAAAATGGTTTCTTTCTGTGTATGTATACCTACCTACATTCATAGATACTGCTTAAAATACGTCTAACGGAATATTATTTGGCAAAAGCAAGGTATAGTTGCAAAGTTTTTTCTTTAAATAATGGCTTACATCTAATAATGTCTAAAAAATTCCAGTAGATATTAATTTTTAGGTTATATTATGAAAACAAATAAAGAAAAAAATAAGGGATGAAAATTTTTTAATTTGAATACATCTATTTTCAGTTTTCCGGTAGCTAATTACAATGAAAAATAATGGTTTGATCGGGGGTTTCACTTTCCTCCCAGGGATTGGCTCATAACTGCTGTGAACTTTAAAATGTCTTTTGTAAATAAAAATTTATAATTTATAACGTCATCGAATTCCAGAAAAATATTTGTGTGAATATGGGTGCCAATAAAAGTTGATTGCACCAAAATGCATTATCATCGGCAATGAATCTATCTGCCAAGTTTCAGGTCAGTCGGACGTCAGGAAGTGGGTAAACTTCCAATTCCAAGATTCGCAATCATTCCTAGACGTGACCGTATCTCTTTCTGATTTTTAAAATTTTCGAATGAGAGTTGCTAATATTGTCTTTTATCTATTCTAACATCCCGCTATTCAATGAATTATAGGTATTTCAAGGTTCTAGTTTTGAACACCATTATATTACTTGTAAAATTATCAAATTTACAGAAGTTATTAGTTTTTAGAGTTATCTTTCAGTAAACAAAACGATCTTGTCCGTGGAAATGCGAGGGAAAATGAAGCGATTTCCCGGATTGCGTTTAATGGCGTGTTGTCTGACAGCAATTTCCACTGCCAACCGGATGCAATATGGCGGTATAATGGGCAGGCGGAGGCGGAAGCGTCTCACTCGGCGGGCTAATTTATTGGCGGGAACTGTAAGGGGGTATTTAAAAAAGGAACAGAGGAAAAAGTTGCCATAGACAAATAAAGAAAATAGTGGACATGCATGAACAATTTTGGTGATGTAGATGACGCATATATAAAGGGTATGTAATAGCACGTACCCGGGATGTTAACCAGCGATTCTTGAGCATATTTAGGAGTCAAAAATGAAGTTATAATTTTGCTGTCCTTTTTAAGTAAAAATACTTTTCCATTAGGTATACATCGCAACTGAGTAATCCAGTGTAGCACTATGTCTCGTTCCAGTAGCACGGTAACACAAGAAAGAGCGCACGTATCACGTGATCCCGTCGCGACGTGTAGGGATGGGATCAGTGGCGACGTGTGAGTAATTTTTTTTTTTTTCAAAAAAATATCTCCGGACAGCAAAATGACATGTAGGTACATTTATAACCCCAAATATTTATTGATTGTATGTCAAGCTTTGTAAGAAACTTGTGAAAGGCCTACGCAGTTCTTTATTAGGTTATGTAAACACCGCACAAGAGTAACAACTGACCCAAACTGTCTAGAGTCAGTGGACTATGGGCTTCAGCATTTATTGGGGTATGTTGAGAGGATTGGGAAGAGAAAGAGATGGGAGGAGGCTAAATCTTAAGAGTAAGTACACGGCCACCAAACACGTCGAAAGCCATTTAAAGCAACATTCTGAATGGTGTTATTTCACCAGGGCGATAATGATAGTATAATTTTTTTCGCTATACCATAAAAACCATCTGGATAGGCCATCTAAGGCATAATTTAAAACATAAGGTCACACATTATTTCAATTATTTCAAACAACGACCTGGTCCCAGCAACCATTTTTTAACAATATACCTCAAAAATAACATGGACACAACATAAGGAAACGGATCTTACCTGAAGTTAGTAGCTATTTGGCCATCCGCAGAAATGGCGGGAATTCACGACTTCCTGCTTCCTGTCTATACAACTTCCGCTGGAAGGAACTAACCGAAGGAGTATCGCGAACCTTCAAATAGAGCTATAATCTATTCACGTTCCTACAGCTCATTCAAAGAGACCTTTAACAACAGAAGATAATATAACCTGAGTTGTATCGTGAAAATAAGCTCATTTGTTGATAGTTCGCATTCAGACTGCTAAAAAAATAACTGTGGTAATTTTTCTACGCAGTATGACCTATGAGTGAGTTTTTCACCACCTCTGAGTAAATAAAGTATGATCAGCATTACTCGTCGTGTAATTTTTTAATGTTTTTTTTTACATTAACTCCACACAAGAGGCCCTGACTAAAAATAATTTTACTCATGGCCAATGTCTTTGAGGATCATCAAAAATGGAGAGAAAGTTATGGGAGGGAAAAGAATATGAGGGATGGGTAGAAATCTGGGGGTCAGTGTGTCCAAGAGTGACTGAAGCATGAACCTATCCCTCCCACTGCGATGTTCTGATAGAGTCCTGCTGGTGTGCTAGCACGGTCGCTCGATATGAAGTTACCGACCGATTGTCGGTAACTTCTTATCCTTCCCCAGGACAACTGCAGATCACAAACGAATAGGTGACAGTTCCCAATGACTAAGTGTCCGTAACATATTCGACATCAACTGTTGTTTGTACGTTAGCGATGTGCAGTTGTCCTAGGGAACGATGAGAAGTTACCGATAGTTATCCTATCGATCGTTATAGAGCAAGCGTGCTAGGGCCTCTGGAGGGGTCAAAACGTCTCCCTCAACCACTCTCGTTCCGGTCTGCCACGCAGTTGGTGGGACACACTGCATCCCATGAACTCGTGCACTATCATTAGCACTAGTTAATATCTAATTACTACAACTTTTTAAATTATTTTTTTTCGTCCATATTAAGCTTGTCCCGGATTTGTAAATATTTTCCCTTATATTTCACACAAACAAGGGACCAGATGACGTGAGACGACGTCACACACTCTCTAATCTCTTACAGGACGTTTTCGCGGGCTTTAATAAAATTCAAATTTGTAGAATTTATTTAATTATGAAAACGAACTTTAAAAAAAAAAATAAACTGGTTATTAAGTTTGCATGTCATCTACATGAAAATATTTTTTATAAGTCAAACTATTTTTCTCTCAACTTCCGTATTGCGGCATGTTGTTCTAAACATTATTAACACAGTCGTACATGGTTATACCACACAAAAGCCTCAGGTATCTAGATTTTATAGTATTTTTTAAATGTGAATGCCGATCAAGAGTCCCAACTGCTACCAACAGTCTCTATGTGAAACTATGGCATCCTCAATTGCGGCATGTTATGAGGTAAAGGTAGTAGGGAGGGGAAGGAGATGGGAAAAAGAAATGTAGATACGTACCTGGCTACTCAGATCTGGTCACCAAATACGACCAAAGCAATTTGTAATATGTAAGCTCATTTCACTTCTTCTTTTCTTTTAGCATTTTTAATTTAATCTGTTAAGGAGCCTGGAAAGACCAAAATTAAGATGGAACGACAACGTCCTCAAAGACCTACTAGATTCCAAACTAGAGAGAACTAATACAAAACAGAGATGAGTGGAGGAAGACTCTCGAGGAGGCCAAGACCCACCAAGGGTTGTAGAGCCAATTGTGATGATGAATTTAATTTGTGTTATGGTTTATGTAATATGGCAGACTGGGATTGCACTAACCTCCTAGTCCTGCTGGAATAAACACTCAGACAATTTTTTTTTTTTTTAATTTTTAAGCTACATTTTAACTCAAATTCAAAAACTACTTAGATCCTTTCTTTACCAAGTTTATGTTTATTCATAATAATTGTTTTCAAATTAATTTTTAAATTTTACGTAACAAATTGATAAAAATATCACTTTAGGAATTTGTGAAAATAAATTCCAGTGGTGTCGGCCAGAAACGCCGATGCCGGGGGGCCCGTATAGACGTTAGATCAGTGGCGCGTTATTTACGGGCCGGCCCCTCCCACGCGGCCACTAAAGGGTTATATTAACGCAATAATTATATCATTCCGGGCCATAGATTATCGCCTTCCCTAGAAGTGAGCAGGGCAGGTGTTACCTCAAGTTATTTATGTATTACCCTTTGCCTTTAATTGACCGGAATCTAAGAAAAACAACATTTACATTTTATGTTTTTTGGTGGAATTTTTCAACGGGATAATGACCTCTTGGAGTAAGAATTGGTTGTGAACATCATGGATTTTAGTTTAATTTAACACCTGTATAAAACATGGTTTGGCAGGCGTGTATGGGTACCGCCGTTACGGGAACCATTTATTGGATAACGAACACCTCTGCCAAAGGTCACCGCAAGGATATTGTTTGCCTAGGTCTTGGCGGCGGATGCGTGCCCAACAACTGCGTGGCAGGTTGCATCGAGAGAGACTTGTTGAGGGAGACCTCTCCTGCAGGATTTTCACGCTCCATCGCCTTGCACCGCGTGCACAAGGACGCACAAAGAAAAATGTTATTCTAAAATACGATCATTTTATTCGTAAAAAACGGTAAAAAACAGGACTGAAGTCCTTACGAACAAATTAACAGGGTTTCAATGTTTATTGGCGGGAACATGTAAGAATAATTTGTTGGTATACGGAATTTCGTACGTATAAACATTGAAACACTGTTAATTTGTTCGTAAGAACTTTCCCGAGAGTCCCGTTTTTAACCGTTTTTACGAATAAAATAATCGAGTTTTTCTCCGTGCGGGATGCGTTCATACGCCCGTCACTACTGGAATTGCTGACCCCCAGATTCCCACCTACTCCTCATCCTTTTTCTTCTCAGAACTTTATCTCTTTCCTTTCTCTGAAAAGACCCTCCACACAGCATCTCCAAAAATGACATTGGCCATGAGGATTTTTTTTTCTGTATTATAAAAAAATAATGTTCAGGTTTAATATAGGTAATATTTTGTTATAATAATTTAATTGCGATATAGTTGAAGACATCATGTTTTTGCATGCTATATAGTTTTTTTTTCTTTTTAATTCACTTTTTCAATTTTATTGTTTTGTCACCTTAAAGTTACAATTTCCTTACTTACAAGTAAGAAAATTGAAAAACTATAACATTATTCACTATCCTAAAACGGGAAAATTTCCTATTTGGACTTTAAAATTTATTTTTAAATTGTCATAATGTCTAAACTATAATGTTTTCATAAATTTATTAATTAAATAAATTTGTATAATTTTATTAATATTACGTTTCTCTGATTACTGATGATATTGTTTTTAGGGTAGGAGTAATAATTTTTTAGGGCCTTTTGATTAACAAATGTAATATTCGTATCTTTTCCAAAAGTTGTCGGGCAGAGCCATCTATGAAAGAAACGTCAAAGCTTTAGGCCAATTTTCTTCTCTACGAACGGCTTTTCGCGAAGGCATTCAGCTAAAATTTCTTCGGTCGTTGATAATTTTGAATACTATCTGGAAGTTTAGGCAATTTCTCGCAACAGATGTTTCGATTTTAAGTAGATATAATCATATACATATATAAAAATTAAAGTTTTGTTTCTTTGGTTACGTTTTTAGATTTTCACGGCCAAAAGCATTTTCGTTGTTTGTTTTTGGGGTGTTATGCCGTGTTGTGCTACCTCCTTCTTTAGCCGACGTTTCGGACAGCGTTGCAGTGTCCATCATCAGAGCAGATCCGGCAGATCCGTTTTGTTTATTTGTTCGTATTGTATGGTGCTGCCATACCGTTCATTCGTGTTATAGGATAGTGAGCTCTGGCGTAATGAAATTTTTTTTAAATAATATTTATCCGATTGAGATGAAAATTTGGTGAGCTGTTGTGAACATAACCGCGAAGGTTTCTAGACAGCGATATTTCTATATTGGTAAGCTCTGGCGTTATGAAATTTGCAAATAAAAAATCGATAAATGGGTGCATTTTACGGAGTTTAGCGGCAGGGAAAAAAGGCGGGAGGGGAATCCGGGAGGGGCGGAGGGGAATTTAAAAAACTACAGGCCGCCTCATAACAGGAAACCCTAGTGAGGAGGACTGTGAAAAAATACAAAAAAATTATACTTATATCATACTTTATACCTATATAATGTACAAACTTTGCTATTGAAACTAATAAAAAAATAAAAATAATTGGTTGCAATGCAACGCATGCTGTGTATCAGCTAGTATAATATATAATATTATATTTTGAATAACGATCTAAGAGTATTGCGCAAATTATTCAATTCATAAAAACTAAACAAATCTATTACAAACATTGCTCACGTAATAATCGCCATAACGCCAACTTATTTCGACAAAAGGTTCTAACTGACATTTTTTTTAAATAACCTTTGAATGCAAAACCATTTCTTTGGCTCATTTCTATAGCCAAAATAATTTTCAGAGGAAAATGTGTTGTATTTACGTAGATACTTGACCAGTCATTCCCCCAGGGGAATTCGATAGGGGTCTACGTTGGCGTGATAAAAAATTGAGGGTCCACGAAAATTTATCTGGTTTCGATAGTAAAGAACAAACATGTTGGAAAAAGAATGGATGGTTTTATTGGGAATTTTTGCAGGATCACTCATTCCCTACCCCGGGGTCCATGGTCAAATTTTTACTATGAAAATTGGTCCGTGGGCCAAAAAAGTTTGGGAACCACTGTAATAGACAAAGATCTAACTTCTAACATCAAGTTCTTAGAGCTTTTATTTATTTTGCGCCCTTGAGGTGATTGTCTCACAAAAACGGCGCTATATAAGTTATCCGAACATTATTATTTATTATTATTATTATTATTTCTAACCTCACTTTGAACCTTTTGCAATAAATTGACATTTTGTTTGTATCTGACAGTTGATCGTTGTTACGAGGCGCTGTGTACCTACTGTGTAGTTTTTCGCTTTGGCTGTACAAGGTTCTTACTTCGCTTTACCAGTTCTGAGGTATCAAGGTTTGCAAGGACGAATTTTAATAATCTGTTTAAAATTTTATGATTTTCAGGTTCAATATTGTGTACAGTATTTAAGTTTACCATATTTTAAAGAAAATATTTAAATATAACGTAGCCCTATATTGGAATGCATTAGCGAAATGTAATTACAACCTTGTGCAATGAATTATTATGCATTAGCTGGTTTCTATCTGCATATTTATGTATGTTCTAGAAAGGTTAGGTTTGTCCTATTGAAATGTTTTTTTTTTCATTAAAATACGTAAATTTAAAATACTTTACATAAGATTCGATATCAAAATCAGAAATCAATAAATAGTTTATTTAAGAAATCGTATTTGCAAACTTTACACCTCATATCTCAGAAAAAGGTAAAATGAAGTTAGAATCCTGTCCAACCAAAATGACGATATAATAAAAACAACCTATCCAACTAAGAGCTAGTAGGAACTATAAGTAGGAACTTATAAGTAATAAGCTCAAGAATAAATTTGCTTTTGAGGAAAATGAAAGTTTAAGCATGAGAGTTGTAAAGATGTGGCTTATGAATGAGGGATCCATGTATCTGTAAAAAAGACAGAGTAAACAGGGAAGAAGGGGAAAGATATCGTAAATAATCTTTACTTCTAATATAAATGTATGTATATATTTTCTTCCTCACCTTATAATTATTAATTTTTATTATCATCTGGAAGGCAATTATATAAATTGCCTCCCTCGAAACAAATGGTAGAGCAATGGTGTATAAATGTATATTATCGTGTTGTGTAAAATTTCTGTGTACTTGGTACTTTTTGTGGCCTTTTAAATGATTTCTGTGCGTGTATGCGTGTGAATATAAGTTTATTTTTTTTATTTTGTAGAATTTCACAAAATCACACTTGTATTTTCATTCTTATTGTGTTTGTATTCTTATTGCATATAGAGGTAGAATCTGCAGACAAGCAACCATGTGGTGGCTTCGCGGAACTACCTATTTGTTGTCTAAACCGTATACTTTGTTAAGATGATCCACTAGTCCTTGACTCATTCGGAATTGGGCGAAGCGAACGATTTTTGGGCGTTTACCAATAAAAACCCTAATCTCTAGCAAACAACAGTGTTTTGTTATTCCGCAAGTATATTTTTAAAGATCGAAGCGCCGCGTAGACTAAGGCATGTCCGTTTGCCCCGGGCCCTGGGCGTAGAATGAGCGACGGGCTAAAATCCTTCCGTACATGGCATAAGGATGAAATTCGCACTTAAAAATTCGTTGGGTACCGCCTATTTTTATTCACTGAAAAGAAACGTCGCCAAAATGCACGTTTTATTTTATTTTGTGAAGTTCAGATACAAATATTAAAATGTTTTCCGATCACTCTATAAGAAACTTAGCTACATTATGCAATAAAACAACACCAGAAAAAGGATTTGTAATAGGAGATTTTTCACTTTTAACCATTTTTTATAGGTCAGACGCATAATTTTTTTCAAAGGCCAAGATGTGTTCTACTCACAGTATTTAATTGAAGCATCTATATTATTTCTAAGCGATCAAATTTTCAAAACTAATACACAAGATTTTATACGATTTTGCGTTTTTCCGCGTGTCTATTATTTATTATTATTTTATTGTGTATTATTTTTGGTAGAAATAAATAAATAAAAAACCTACATTCCCAACATGCAATCAAATTTAATTTTATAGATATTTGTTACGTTCTTGGTTTTGTTTTGCATTGTGGTATTTGTAGATATTCATTGCTTGTTTTTGTCCTTCAGAACTAACGATTAGCCTATTATTAATAGAAAAAAGTTGTTATTTTCTTTATTCTTTGTCTTTGAATGATCCTTTAAAAAATACACATCAATCGAATATTTAAATAAAGATACTTTTAACATAAACAGGCCATATCTAGTAGATAGGTGATGCTCAACTTGAATTTGACCCATCAGACCTCGAGAATATTCTGTCAGAACATCAGAGTTTTTCCTCTTTACAAAATAATCAAAATAAATGGAGAATTTCTGATTTTTTTTTTACATTTAAACTTCACACAGAAGGCCTTGAGGAAAATAAATCCCCTCCGGGCCTATGTCATCTTTGAAGATGTTGTGTGGAGGGACTTTTTGAGAAGAGGGATGGGTGAACATGGGTCTTGAAGAGACCCATGTTGTAGGAAGGATGAAATACATAGGACGGCAAATCGTTCCACAGCCGAGCTGTTGGAATTTTTTTTTTTAACTTTCGGTTTCAGAACTAGTAGAAACGACCCTTTCTCGTGTGACAAATGTCAACCGTGTAGGTACATATGTTGGGCGCGCGTTTGGAATGTTTCCCGACTATGCATCGGTGCCGCACGGAGAAAAATGTCATTCTAAAATACGATCATTTTATTCGTAAAAACGGTTAAAAACGGGACTGAAGTTCTTACGAACAAATTAACAGGGTTTCAATGTTTATTGGCGGGAACATTAAACCCTGTTAATTTTGTTCGTAAGAACTTCAGTCCCGTTTTTAACCTTTTTTACGAATAAAATGATCGTATTTTAGAATAACATTTTTCTCCGTGCGGGGGATCAATGACGCCAGTTCCTCGGAGCATCTTCCATTAAAATACCGGTAGAACAAGGATAGCATTCCCACCCGACGCACGTGCTAGATTGCAATCCGTTTGCAGGAATGGCTGCGCGGCCGGATTCATACAAAACGTAGTTTTGGATTCGAGGCATTTGGATTTCAAATATCTAACGAGGACAGGAACTACTTTATTTATTTTCGATTTGTACAAGATTAGCAGTTGTGTACTTTTATGTATCCGAAAAATAGACAATATATTTTTGAAAGGTGATGAAATATGCTTTCAAATTTTAGTATTTTCTTTTTCTAATACCGTTTTAATCTTATTTCGCATCATGATCATGATAGTAAGGAAGACACGACTATTTCTAAAAGATCTACATGAACTGTTTCCAAAAGCGAACAAATTAGCCTTAAGGGGTAAGAGGATATAAAAAAAATATATATACATAGGTATATAAAATTTTCACTGTTTTCTGATAATTTAATTTTATCAAACCGCTCGTCAACGGAGGTCGTCAGGTAGGTAGGTACCTACTAATTGGGAGAAAATTAGATTTATCTTTTAAAACGAGTTTAATATTTCAAACTTTAATAGTCATATGAAGGGAGGGGGTATTACTCGTAATTGAATGTTCAGTAATGGCCGCTGGGTGACTCTGAATATCAATAAGTCGCAATAAAAGAATAGCAGCGTGTTGCAATATAATGCGAGGGGGGGGGCTGACGGGGTGAATAGGACACGGGGGGCAGCAGAACCACAGGGGAGAAGGGGGAGACAGGCGACAGGGGACAAGGGACCAGGACAAGGGTAGATTGGGGAAAGATGATGGCTTCTGTAGACCAATCAGCCATATTAATCTGGCAATGGGAGGAGTAGCTGGTGGCTATCCCTACCTCTCTACTTATGTGGCATTGTGCAATATTTATGATTGGGTAGGTACCTACCCACCTTCCGAAAAAATTACTTTCAAGGTAGGTAAGTACCTAATCGATGATGTATTATTTTAGTTATACCTACATACATTTAATCATATTTATTTATATTTATATATTTTTTTATGTTTCTTTATTCTTTGAAAAGTAAATATAACATTTGTGGATTTTATAGCCACCATACTAGGTACATTTATCGTGCGCCCAGGTCTGTACTCTAGTCGGCCTTGAAGATACAGGGATATATAATGGGTATCTACCTCATCAATAGTTTATAAGGAGATACCTAATAATAATATTACAGATGTTACAATAACAAATTATTATCTGCGTCTATTTTAATTCGCACAAAATATCATTAAAAAAACAGAAAGATTTTGCATGACTAATGTGTCATTGAGTAATATTATTGTCAACACCTAGAAATAAAGATCTCCTACAATATACTTTATCTAAATATCCGTGAATAGAGGTGTATCTTTATCTATCTTTTTTAAAGCTTTTAACACGAGCAATTGGTTTAGAAGTGCGGTGATCTTTATTATTCTTTCAAATCTTTGTATTATTATTATTGTTGAACAAAGATTTGACGCTTACACAAATCCCCACATTAGGTTTCCGATGACAACCATTGAACGGGAATTTACTAACTCTGATCGTAAGACATTTCGGATGAATCAGCTGTAACAAAATAACACAATAGAGGTTACGTTATTCGAGACAGGAAGAACAGAAAGGCAGTGATACCAAAGATATAACTGTGAAATTCTTGAGAAAAAATAATAGGATTCAATTAGTTGGACCGAGTTTAAAGGTCACTAAATACACAATACATACAATCAAGTTATGGGATAGAGCTCTCGATTTCAGAAAAATTACTGCCAACAATAGGGAACAATCACACTTTTTTTTACCAAAAATTAAAGAAAAATTACAAACTGGAATATTCATACCATTTTTTTTACGATAGGAATAGTCTTTCAACAACTTTTGAAAATTCACATTTCAAATTAGGACGAAAACGCCATCTGACGTCACTGCGCACCTTTTGACGTCACTGCGCACCCCGTGTCAGATACCAAGAGTCGATCTTAATGTAATCCAGTAATCAATCTTCAGTTGAGCATTTGTTTGTCCAAAAAAATGTCCGTAAATACCGTTTATAAATAATGTATAGTACCAAAATGTTAAATACAACATCTCAACACCAAACAGCTCGGACTCGGGAGTGCGGTGTGACGTCACAATGTCGCCAGTCAATGATGACTCGTTTTTGATCTTTGAATTTTCACACAACTTTGAAAGTGAATTAATTAATTTAATAATTTTTAGGGGGGTTTTGAGTACGGTATTAGAATTTAGTTAACATTTTTACATATATTAAACACTATATTACATACACTGCATGTACCCTTTTATTATTGAATATCTCTTCGGCTGAAGGATCCATATAGTAACTACATGTTTTTTTGTCATGGAATTTTGATCAATAGCATTAGGCAGTTACTGGACATTTTTTTTTGGAAACACAGCTGTGATTAATGTCTTTGGTTGATTTTTTTTTACGCTTGTAGGAATCTGAATTATCCAAGATGGCAGACCATCTCTGGCTATTAAAGCCCTAAACAAGCGGAAAAACGGATATCCAATGGATATTGATAAAATAATAATGGACATCCTGGAAATGGAATGGAATCATATAGACATAGAATGGAATGGAATCACAGACCTAGATTGGAATGGAATCATAGACATAGAGTTGAAAGTAAACAAAGACATAGAATGGAATGAAATCATAGACATATATTATGGAATGTAATCGTTGGCATAGAATGGAATGAATAAAGGAATCATAGACATATAATGGAATGTAATCGTCGACATAGAATAGAATGGAAGCATATAGACAGAATGTAATATACTGGGGTCACCGGAGAAGAAAGTTTGTTGTGTTGAAGCACATTGTCTAAACAATGGCTTTCCAACCACTAGGAAAAATGTTGAAAAACTTGCTGTTTGGTGGTGGAATCGCGTGAGAAGCATGACGCATTTAATATAGAGCAAATATCTCTTGATAAATGTTGTAGCATTTAAAGAAATACTGATTTTCTTCTTAGCTTATAACATATTAAATAACAGAAACAGACTTTTTTTTAATTTTCGGATCGTGCTTTACGATTTTTTCTATCGAGGGAATTTCATATAATTACTTTTCAAAAATAACGATTCCATGTCTGGTCATAATATGGGACACCATCTGAGTTCTCATAATAAATTGCCTCATAAATCGAAAGAAATTTATGCAAACACATCTCAACAATGCAAAAAAAAACATTTTTTTTTATTATTTTGTTTATAGTGAATACCTCACAAGAGTCCCAACTGCTCCCGTCTGGAGCCAGTGAGACTATGGCATCCCCAATTGGGGTATGTTATGAGGCTGAAGGTAAGTGGGAAAGGGAAGAAGACGAGGAAGAGGAAGGTGGGGAAGTACCTGGCTATTCAGATCTAGTCACTAAACACGGCTAAACCCATTTCAAGCCACGTTTCAATTCTTAATGGTGGTCTTACACCAGGGCGATACTAAGAGTATCTTCCACTCTGGAACGTGAACAAATATACTATCTATTATTTTATATAATTAATTGTGAAATAACACAAATCAATTAAATTAAATTTATTAGCGCACGCCGGGCTCGAACCCGCGACCTTCGGAATGGCAGACAAACGCTCTACCGCTGCACGACGCCGGCCGTCAAATTCAATTTGTAATAATATTTGTTTATATTGTTTATATTATTTCCGTATCACTCTATATGTACGTACCTACTTCTGAATACATCAAAGTCGTCAACAAGAAACACTGCTTGACATTTTAATGCGGTTCTGTAATTTGATTTACCAACACACGTATTATACAATAATGTATTTGTCAAGGGAGATTATGTCGCTCCATTGTTATTGCAGACCTTTTTGTGTTCTCGGCTCGGCGGTTAGCTGAGATGGGCGGCGATACGAAGGTGGAAGGTGTCGGGTTCATCCCGGGTAAGAACTAAGCACCCCGTAGTTTCAATGAAAAATGTATCAACGTTTCCACAAGATTGAAATTAAGTCTTGTAATGTAATAAACCACTATTATCCATGACAAAGAAAGTAATCAACAATGAAATATAATGTCTATTATGTAGTCTACATCGACCAATGCATTGTAAATTACTGTAAATAGAAAAGTACAGTTCGTAGATTTAATCAAATAAAATTATTACCTAATAATAGAAAAAATTACTGTATGCAATGTTTAAAATATATATTTATAGAAAATCGATTTAGTAATAGGACAAATAATGTTTTTAAAGTTCCACTATGCAAAACAAAGCTTGCGCAAAGACATGCTTATTTTATTACACCGAAAATTTATAATGCATTCTATAAGACTACAGAAATCAAATGTGAAAATATATCATCCTTCAGCAAACATAAAAATGTAATAAAGTCTTGGATAAATACCGGTGATATTAATATTTACCTGCTGTATCATTTGATCTTAATCTCTATTAACTTTTAACAAATTTGTAATCTTAATATTTTAAATTTTAATTCTGTAAATACTGATTTTACTATACTATTTTTTGCAATTTCTACAAAGATATTATACATATATAGAGTAAATTTAACTAAACTGCTTTAAAGAAACACAATTATACCCACGAACTGGCGATGCCTATGTGGGATTTTTTTTGGTATCATACATTTATGCATACTATTATATTATGTTTATATTAAATATATGTATATATGTTTGTGTGTGTGTGTGTGTTGGTATAATATAGCGTCTAATGCACTATGTATAGATATTTATATATATAAATATATATACATATACAAGCATACATATGTACATGTATTTTTTTTAATATTTTTCTGTTTTTTAAGTCTATTTATTTTTTTTTGTTTTTTAAATCTTTTGTCTACATTTCTCTCTCTTTTTACTGTTTATAAAAACAAAATAAAACTTTTATAGTAACTTGTATGTAACAAAAAAAAAATATTAATAAAAAATAAAAAAAAATACCATAAATTTTCTACTAACCTTGACTAAGAGCATATTTTAATAATTTGGAATCAACGTTTCGAGATACCTTAAGAGCGATTGACCAGCGGCTGAGAATAAAAGTTTAAAAATGCTTGCAACTGTACAGGGAGGTTCCAATGATAAATATCGATTATTCCCTGCATCAATTTTTTAAAATAAAAAATTTTATATACATTTATTTCATTAAAAACTTGCTTTAATATATACGTACATTCAAGTAAGCAATACAAATGCTCAAAACGCACGATAATAAATTATTAAATATCGTATACTTCTTGTAAGTATTTTTTGATCATAAGTATTTATGATTTTTTAATAATGTCTAAACAAAATAAGTGTGTAAAAAAAATTTTAATATTTTAGTTATAGAAGAATAATTTGTTGGTATACGTACGAAATTACGTGTATACCAACAAATTATTCTTACTTGTTCCCGCCAATAAACATTGAAACCCTATTAATTTGTTCGTTAGAACTTCAGTCCCGTTTTTACGAATAAAATGATCGTATTTTAGAATAACATTTTTTTCCGTGTACATTGTGTAAATGAACTGATTCTGCTATAGGTACTTCATAATATCGAGTTCCAATCATTCGCCAAAAAACTCTTCAATATCAGGGCATTGAGAGACCCCACCCATTAGACTAATATCCTGCTGAGTAAATATATAACTTTCTGTATGCCTTCCTGGTATATAATGTGCTTTCGCTACCCCTGACGCCACGCGGAGTCATTACACCAGCCAGGGGTGGCAAACAATGAACAAGTGAGAAGAGTGATGTAATTCAATGTTGCCAAATGAGTCCCCTGCACCCTAGAGAGGTTGTTGTACAGAGGTAGTCAATCGGATATTCGTATTTCCTAATAAATAATTTTTTTTTATAAATACGTAAAATTTTCATTTAAATAAATATACTTATTTCTATGTGTGTGTAATTAAAAAGTTACGTATCTTTCTACTATACGGAGAAAAATGTTATTCGAAAAAACGATCATTTTAATAGTAAAAACGGTTAATAACGGGACTGAAGTTCTTACGAACAAATTAACAGGGTTTCAGTGCTTATTGGCGGGAACATGTAAGAATAATATGTTGGTATACGTAATTTCGTACGTATACCAACAAATTATTCCTACATTTTCCCGCCAATAAACATTGAAACACTGTTAATTTGTTCGTAAGAACTTCAGTCCCGTTTTTACGAATAAAATGATCGTATTTTAGAATAACATTTTTCTTCGTGTAGAAATATTGTTAATTTGGTTTTTAAATATCTAACCCATTATTAAAGTGTAGGTACGCCGTACGTGAAATAAAAAATGTAAAAACATGTGCTCAATAACGTTACTATTTCGTAATCCAAGTAGATAGGCTAATTCATTCAATATCTACAAGCCCTAAGAGGAGTTCAACATGTCCCACCATCCCTTATAATATTAACTGCTGTTACATTTGCCTGTATTAAATTAAATTACGTTGAAATCGCACATTGAAAAGTCAATGGTGAACATCCCCATTGAAACATACCCCCCATTGCCCGAGTATACACTAGGGAGGTACTCACTGCGGATAGACAGCCTGGCAGTAGGGTGGTAGATGCTAGATGTGCCCTATTCAATTGTTAGTAAGCATCATTTTTACCGGATCATGGAATAAACTAATCGGCTGCAAAGGAAAGCAGAATCATAACCTACGTACTTCGATTAAAATGGGATACGTGAGGCGTATGTGTGTAAAACTTATCTGGGGATTAATGCTACACGGAGAAAAATGTTATTCGAAAAAAAAAAAAAATTATTCGTAAGAACGGTTAAAAACGGGACTGAAGTTCTTACGAACAAATTAACAGGGTTTCAATATTTATTGGCGGGAAAATGTAAGAATAATTTGTTGGTATACGTACGAAATTACGTATACCAACAAATTATTCTTACAAGTTCCCGCCAATAAACATTGAAACCTTGTTCATTTGTTCTTAAGAACTTCAGTGCTGTTTTTAACCGTTTTTACTATTAAAATGATCGTTTTTTCGAATAACATTTTTCTCCGTGTGGAAGTGCATAATATGTCAGTTTTGGGATTATTTTTATGTGGAACCAGTGAGACTGTGAAACGCATACCCAATTGATGTATGTTGTGAGACTAAATATAGTAGGGATTGGGAAGGAGATGTGAAAAGGAAGGTGGAGAAATACCTGGCTATTCAGATCTAGTCACCAACCACGGCTAAAGCAGAATCAATTCTGAATGATGGTCTTACACCGGGGCGATACTGAGAGTATCTTACACTCTGGAACGTGTCGCAAATATACCGTATATTATTTTTAAACGAATAAACTGTGAAATAACACAAATCAATCAAATAAAACCGCGACGTCCGCATTTCTAGTCAAGAGCTCTACCCCTCGACCAGTAATTTTTTTTTTTTTTTTTATTTATTAAAAAATACATTTTTACAAAATAAGGGTAGTCCCACAAAGCTGTCAAATGGCAGCTTGTCTGTAGGTTCTACAATTTATCACTCTTAATATTATACATAAGGAAATATTTGTTAATACATAATATATAGTTTTAAGGACACATTAGGATAGATCACATAATAATATTAGATTATTTGAATTACATCTATAAGATATTTCAATGTAAATGCCTAATAAATAGATATGTAGGCAGCTACATTGAGATAATCAATGCAACATATTTAAAGATACATGGAGTTTTCGTTAATTAACCAAATTTTTATCATTTTAGGGCATAATCTGTCATAATGAAGATTATTTATCGATTTCTTTGCCACAATTGCATTAATCTAGATTCTAGAGCATATGTCATACGAAAGACAGAATTCAAATACCTAATGGAAGTTTTAGAGCACTCTCTGGGATGCTAAGCATGGTCGATCGATAAGGATCGGTAGAATAATTGTCGATAACTTCTCATCTTCCCTAGAATAACTGCAGCCCGCTAACGTATAAAAAACAGTTGATATCAAATATGTTAAGGACACTTAGTCATTGTGAACTGTCATCTATTCGTTTGCGATCTGCAGTTGTCCTAGGGAAAGATTAGAAGTTATCTACAATTATCCTACCGATCCTTATCGATCGACCATGCTAGAACCCCCGGTAACTAAACAAAACTACTGGGCGCTTAATAATAATAATAAAAATATTTATTTATCATTATATTTTTACAAATTTATTTATACATCTTGTTTATTTTTATAACATAGATTCTATTTACTAAAGGGTCACTGCTCAGCTAACCATTCAAGATTTCTCTCCAATTGGTTTTCAGCAGTGCCTCTAATATAAGACACATAATATTATCTAGATAATAAAAAAAATAAATAATTTTAATATAATTATATAAATCAAAATTCAAATTAAATGAAAATTCCAAATAAAAAAACGAGTGTGCTTTAGACCACACGACTGAAGTAAATACTTCTTCAGCTCCATCTATATGTATGTCCATATTTATTTTTATATGTATAACATATATTCATGTATGTATTAATATATTAATTTTCTACAAATATTTATTTAAATTTCTTATCATTCGCCTCGCCCAATCAAGCCGTGCGCATCGACGTCCGCTCCCCCCCCCCCCGTTTGGCGCGTCACTGGTATTTCAAAATTTCTGACTGAAATATTTCATGCACTGGCTATGAGAGGAAGAGAAAAAAATGTGCGCGCGCACTGCTCTTTCTTGCTTCTACACGAGCCCGTTCGCCTGGCAACGCATTTCACTTTTCGTTACACATTCGCCAGTTTACCCCTAAAGTCAATAATTTAATCACAAACACAAATACCTAGTTAGCTATTCCATTCATTGTAAATTCTAACAATTAATAGGTACGACTTTAACCTACGATTTGTTTTTTCTTCATTCTTATATTGTATGTATTACTTACATCGATCTTATTTTTTGCTTTGATCTTTACCTACACTTAACCTACCCATAAGGTAAGTAATATCTTATATTTTCCACCGTTTGTTATTTTAAACGATTATATAATATCTTATTCCTTAGGTTATACCATGTAAAAGAAGAAAGGTGTGAATGATTCAAACATATAAAAACCACGTTTGATCATGTTACAATGTGGAGATCCGGAAAGAATACTAGGATGAAAGAAAGCATAGTATAGTTTAGATGGTTTGGATATGTGGAGCGGATGAACGGAGAAAGGAGTGTCAGAAGTCAATGGTAGAAGTCGTCGCCTCCTCTCCCCCTAGAAGACACGGAACGATCAACTGATGCTCCCAACTGTCCGAAACCAGTCGAACTATGGCGCTTCAATAATTGAGGTTTGTGGCAAGGAGGGAAAAAGAGACGAGAAAAGTTTGACTATTCACATCTGACCAGTAAATACGGCTAAAGCCATTTAAAATACCATTTTTAATTCTGAATTGTGAACTTTCACCGGGGCTTAACTGAGAATACCTATACCTACTGTCCACATCGACTACTATTGACGACCGTCCGTGGTCGAGTGGTAAGACACTTGACTCCCATTCGGAAGGTCCCGGGTTCGAACCCGGCGTGCGCAAATAACTTTTATTTCATTAATTTGTGTTATTTCACAATTAATTAATACAAATAATATATGTTTTATTTGCGGCACGTTCCAGAGTGGAAGATACTCTCAGTATCGCCCTGGTGTAAGACCATCATTCAGAATTGAAACGTTGCTTAATAATGGCTTTAGCCATGTTTACTGACTAGATCTGAATAGCCAGGTACTTTCCCACCTTTCTCTTCCCCATATCCTTCCCTTCCCCACTTACCTTCAGCCTCACAACATACTCCAATTGGGCTGGCTCGCTGGCTCCAGAAGGGAGCAGTTGGAACTCTTGTGAGGTTTCTCTATAAAAAAAAAAGTAGGATTTTCTTGGATGCGTCACAAAATCATTCAGGTAGTATGGGTAGGTCTACATATTTATAAATATACTTACGTAGATAGGTAGGTACCTATCAATATTACAAAAATATTCTACGCTGGCACCCTTTAAAAAATATAATGTGGGTAGGTACCTACCTTCGACACCTACCTAGATTTATTCAGCGTCACGTAATAATTAAAATCCCAGGGGTTTCAAACCGAAAGAGACAAAACAGCAGGGGTGTCAACCGGTGCCGGGTTAGGCGGGGCGGGGGGCGCGTTCAGCGGGTGTCAAAAAAGTTTAGCATTTCGCCCCCGGCCGCGCCATTGTTTGCAACGAGAGAGGCATTAGCCAATGTGAACGATAGTTATTCTGTGACATTTTGTTAATGGTTTTTTGGTACAGTGAGCTGTATTAACAAGTAAACAATATTATATTAACTGCCGCCATAATATATGTAGAAGCACAGTATCCTCCGCGACAGTCTCAAAGACGATGCTGTGTTTGCTGTGTTTTTAGTTATGACGGTGGGATAACATTTAATCTAAAACCTGCGAACACCTCAGCACAGGTTCACCTAGTGAGGTGGTGAGGTGTTCACAAAACATAAAAATTTAGATGGAGTGCTGATTTTTTCATACGTTATTACCATGATTTAGATTAGGAACAATTTTATACTAGTGGTACTTATCATCTATGTAAACTTCAAGGTAGAGTGATAAAAGCGATTTTGGGTTTTAGAATGTGTGCAAGAAAAACTATTCATTTAAGGAAAACGAAAATAAATTGTTTCAACTGTTGCTACAATAATAAATAAAACGTCTAACTTTCATCTTTAAATTATTTCAACAATATTAAAAAAAGAAAATAAAAGCAATGTGCGAACTCGTGTGCACACTTCACCTATAGTGACTGAATTTGTAGGCTAACGTCGAATTCGTACTCTTGCGTGCATACTGCGCGCTCTTGTATCACCCTAGTGTATACCAGTATAGAAATAAATGAAATAAAACCAATTGCAAAAAAGTAAAATAAATTTAATATGGAAAATCTAAGATGGAAATTTTGAGAAAATTGGAAGGCGGTAATTTCACAGAAAAAACTTTTTTTTATGATAATGCCTACCTATCACACAAAAGTCTAGTATGCTAGTATGTATATACAATAAAGAGCTAGTATGGACTATGGAATCTGCAATTGGGCTATATCGCGAAGCTGAGTGGGGAGAGGAGAGAGAGTCCGAAGAGGAAGATTGTGAACTTTCTTGGTTATTCAGATTTGGTCACTAAACAGAGCTAAAACCATTTCTGAATAGTGGTCATTCTCGGGGGCCATACTGAGAGGATCTACCACTGCGGATAATTTTATGAAACAATTGTGCCAACCTACCCAGGAAAAATATATCTACATAAATAAAACAATATTCATATTTTATAGCGTTTATTTTTCTTTTTGTAAATTCAGCAACATCTATTTTCATATTTTTAATGTTATGTACTTGTACATGTCTGGTTAGGATGGGCTTAATAATATTACTAAATATTATTCGAAGACCGTAACTTTTTAATAGAACCTATTTATTATCTGGGTACATACCATCATCCCTCTATATTAAAATACGACTATCTACAAATGTTATCGTTGCCTAATGTAAGTACTAGATACTCTTCCATACAAATAATAATAACTAGGGAGGGGGTAGGATTGTACCAAACTGTCAAGGCCTCCCCCGACACCCCGTTGCCCTCCACTCACCCCCACTTCAGTCCACTCCGTGCGTATTGCATGAACCCCTAGTTGAGTGCAAGTCAAGTCCTCCCTGAATAATAACACTCCCCGGAGTATTGGGAAGGGATATAAAACATTTAGTCACTGGTAACACTGTGGGATGTTGTAGCTAGGTAGCTGCCCCTATTCACGCCTATAATTGATATTTAATGCAGAAAAAATATTCAGAATATATAATTTTCTTTCGTAAATACCGCAAAAGAGTGCCAACTGCTCCCTGCATTCCCAATTGGGGAATGTTTAGAGGTTGAAGGGTATAAGTAGGGAAATGAGATGGAAAAGAGGGGGGTGGGGAAGTACCTACGTAATATCTATGAAGATGATTACAGCTTGACAATATTTTCAGGCCGATTTTCAGGGAACTAAGGATGCATGGAGAAAATAGAAATTCTAAAATACGATCATTTTATTCGTAAAAATGGTTTAAAACGGGACTGAAGTTCTTACGAACAAAATTAACAGGGTTTAATGTTCCCGCCAATAAACATTGAAACCCTGTTAATTTGTTCGTAAGAACTTCAGTCCCGTTTTTAACCGTTTTTACGAATAAAATTATCGTATTTTGGAATAACATTTTTCTCCGTGTGCAATGTTTTTCATTAAGATAAAATAATAATAAATGTACATATTATTATCGAATATGCCTATAATTATTGTGTAGGTACGAGTATTATATTATTTTGTAATACAACATACTATGAGTAGTTCTATAAACAGTAAACTTCGCGTCCGAAAAAGTATGTATGTTTCTAATTTTCTCTTATTTAATAAATCTTAAACAAGACTTTATCTGATATCTAAAATCAAAAGACTTGTAAGAAGGTACTTAAATTCTTACCTATACATACTTAGTGCCTCCGTCGACGAGGCAACTGAAAAAAAAATACGGGTGTGCTTGAGACCACACGATTGAAGTAAATACTTCTTTAGTAATCTAATCTAATGTTCTTCTTGGCATCGAATAAAACCATTCCAATCATCAGTACATAAGAATCTATATTGAAGATTCGTTTAGAATGTTACCAATCATCGTGACAAATCAGTCGTATCGATGTACTGAGTTCACACACCAAAAAAACAAAAAATGGATTGTGAGGAATGAACCTCAAAATTAATTTTAATTTATTATCGTTCACCTCCGTAACGCCCGATATAACGCCTCTCGTAACGCTCTCGCCAGTTTACCCCCAAGTCGAGCGTGCGTAAAGAAGTATTTACGTCAAAAACCAGTTTGCAACTTTAAAAAAAAAATTATAGTGAATACCTCACAAGAGTCCCAACTGCACCCGTCTGGATCCAGTGAGAGTGTAGCATTCCCAATTAGGGTATGTTGTGAGGCTGAAGGTAAATGGGGAAGGGAAGGAGATGGCGAAGAGGAAAGGAGGAAGTACCTGGCTATTCAGATCTAGTCATTAAACACGGCTAAAGCCATTATTAAGCAACGTTTCAATTCTGAATGGTGGTCTTTACACCAGGGCGATACTGAGAGTATCTTCCACTCTGGAACGTGCCGCAAATATAACATATATATATTATTTTTATTAATTAATTGTGAAATAACACAAATTAATCAAATAAAATTTATTTGCGCATGCCAGGTTCGAACCCGCAACCTTCCGATTGGGAGTGAAGTGTCTTACCACTCGACCACGGACTCGCTATCCTGTGTATGTCAATGTGATGGCCCGCACACTACACAGTTTCTCAAAAAACCCGTTGTCAATGTTAACGCAAGCAGTGACTCGCGACTCGCACTGCTAGTTGCTACGATGACAGGTAATTGTTCTTCGTCTATGGTTAAACAAGCTGAGATAATTGTTATAATTGTAAAATTGAGTAGAAAGTTTGGTTGGAAACCATAAGTTTCAAAACCAGTTTCAGTTTCAAAACCATATATTGGTTATTATATTACATACACGGAGAAAAATGTTATTTGAAAAAAAAACGATCATTTTAATAGAAAAAACGAACATTTTAATAGAAAACACGATAATTTTAATAGTAAAAACGGTTAAAAACGGGACTGAAGTTCTTACGAACAAATTAACAGGGTTTCAATATTGATTGGCGGGAACATTAAGAATAATTTGTTGGTGTACGTAATTTCGTACGCATTTTACCGCCAATAAACATTGAATCACTGTTAATTGTTCGTAAGAACTTCAGTCCCGTTTTTAGCAGTTCATTTTTCTCCATATATATAATATTTTAAATTTTCAAATATGGATTTATTCAATTTGACCAAAGACATTTGTCCAAAGATATCTCAATGTCAATTCTTTTTTCAGAGCTTCTTTAAGCAGGTAGGTACAACATTTTGAAAAGGTAGAAAAAGAAAGTCCAAATAAACTCGATGATTTCACATTTTGATGTGAATCTTTAATGAAATTATTTTGAAAAAGAATCTTTGAAGAAACGTAATGCTTGAATAATAAAGTGGTTAAAGCATATTTTTTACAACTGAAAACGGACGCACAAGCAAAATTTACAGACAGACGAAATACAAAAAGGTTGAGTTTCAAGACAAAAATATTGTTCGGAATAAACCACCTCAATAGGGTGAGCCTGTTCTGAAGTGGCAGAAATTTAATTAATCAAATCTTAATATCTTATGACAGAAAAATAAATATTTAAAAATTTAATGAAATGGAATTAAAAATTATAAGTTTTGTATCTACAATTTACCTGTCCGCAGTTCCGCAGTAGATTATGCCCTTTTTTTTGGTTTTAAATAATCGAAATCTGACATATCGTTACAGATTACAGAGAATCAATTTCATGACCTGTCTGAAAACCAGAAGCTTGAATTTTATTTTAAAATTAACGAACACGATTACAAATTGATAGTTATAGATTACACTTATTTTGTATTTCTATTCAGTGAACCAAATTGATCTACATTTTAACTAACTAACATAATTGATTTGAATGTTCATAGAACCTTCACTAAAAATTTATAGAAAAATACACCATAAAATTTACTTTATATGCTTCGGGCATCTGAATTTCAATTTCAAACCTCTGTGTTTGAATAAAGGCACCTCATTGGTTGGTTCTGCGGAGAGGATTTTGCGCACTAGAACCTTCACTAAAAATTTATAGAAATATGCACACTAGAACCTTCACTACAAATTTATAGAAATATGCACACTAGAACCTTCACAAAAAATTTATAGAAAAATACACCATGAAATGATAAAATTTACTTTATATGTTTCGGGCATCTGAATTTCAATTTCAAACCTCTTTGTTTGAATAAAGGCACCTCATTAGTCGGTTCTGCGGAGAGGATTTTGCGCACTCATTATTCAAAAGCAGCCTTTTTTGTAAGTAAAAATTCATGATTTCGATGAAATAGAGTGGAATTTGTAATTCTGAACGTTTGAAAATGGAAAGGAATCGATGCGCAATTACACTTGCTCTATTCTTTTTCATTCAAACTTATTCAATTCTATGGTCAATTATATATATAATGTCAATAGAAATTTAAATATTATCAATAATCAAATCAATTTTGTGAATAACCCTATTTTAAACATATTTCCATTGTAATTTTTTGTCTTTGATTCCCCCCCCCCCCTCTACCCACTCTTCCCTGTTGATCTTCTAAGCACCTCCCCTCACCACCTCCCTCCCCCCACTACTTTCATTTCTACCCATGCATAGCTTTATACTTGATTATTTACTTTTAGTACATTTTATGTCCTGAGGAAGAGAACATCGTTCTCGAAACATGTCGATGTGTTAAAATAAAGATTATCGTGGTAAAAACAAAGTGTTTTAATTTGTCATTAATATATATAATAGAACGAAAGTTGAAATTGATTTAACGTTGGGTTTATAATTTTATAGGGTCAATGGCATAGAAAGCCTGTTCTAACTGATCTATTTCATAGAACGAACCGTTTGTAAATGGAAAGGAATTGATGCACGTTCACACTTGCCCTATTATGTTTCATTCAAACTTGCTCTATTCTATGGTCAATTATATAAATAATAGAACGAAAGTTGAAATTGATTCAACGTTGGGTTTATATTTCTATATGGTATTCTATGGCCTAGGAAGCCTGTTCTAACTGATCTATTCACAGATTCTATGCGCCCTTGAGGTGATTTTTCACAAAAACGGCGCTACACAAGTCATCCAAATATTATTATTATTATGACATGGATCTTAGAATAGATGAGGTGCGAATGCACCATAACTGATTTTTAATTTCTCAATAGATCTTTTTATGTCGCTACAAAACTTTTTTTTTAAATCGTGTTTTTTTCGATATTCTTCCATCGAGGCTTTTGCAATTAGGTAACTTTTTGTTAATACTCATATATATATTCGCTAGGAATTATTGCGAAGGCGTTTTCGTTCACATTCTGGAACCAAATTTTAAAAAAAAGGTAGTGACGCCCCATTTTTATTTTTTTATTTTTTTTTTATTGAAAGCATAGTTATAATAAATACATCAACAAACAAGTCCTGCTAAGCCATTTGAATTGGCTTGTCAGCGGGTGTTTATAATTTAGTAACATATACATAATTTACTATATCATATTGGGTGTAAATAAATCAGCTCTTTATGCGAATATACGAGGACTCATACATCGGTGGATGCGTATATAAACTACAATTAGGTATAATAAGTGTACGTACATATTATAGACGCCAAATTAATTCCAGTAGCGTACGCATTACGTGATCATTTCATTTTTTGTAAGGGGCGTGGGGAAGTGGACATTTAGCCCCCGGGCAAACTACAGTGAAAGGGCGGGCGCTGCAGCGAGATATAGCGCGTCAACTTTAAGGGTAGAGAATCTGAACGGGGGTAGAAAGAGGGTGGAACGCCCACTACGTAAAATAAAAGGGAAACTTTAAATAATACGGAAATTTAAATGAATTGACATTGGTGTGCTTCTGACTTAGAGGTATTTCGAGACATTTTACAGGATATACGAAGTGTTGCCTTGTAAATTACGAGAATGACGCTGCTGCAGAAGAAGTAGATACGCATGCTCAAAACGTCAGCAGTTCAGCGTGAAACCTTATCTTTGAAATAAAGTATCTCTCGCTTCTGTAAACAAATCCGTATAGCCGTAGCCTTCCTTTCCTTCAGCCTCACAACATACTCCAATCGGGGATGCCATGGTCTCACTGGCTCCAGATGGAACTCTTGTGCGGTATTCATGTAAAAAAAAAATATTTTGCCGGAAAAATGACAAGTTTAATAATTAATAATAAATTTCACCTGAAACTCCTAGTAAAAACCCGCTACTGAAACATGAAATTTATTGAAAGAAGCATATGACAATGAATTTGCGTCGTTTGAGCGTGTTTTTGAGTGGTTTGCTTGCAAGGGTTTTCAAGATGGCCGAGAAGACGTTGAAGAAGTGTGTTATTGAACACATTAAAGAAATTAAAATTAAAATGAAGTTATACAAATTTAACTTGATAATAATATATATTTTTTTTAATATTTATTAAATTCGAAACTCCTCATGCTGTTAAAAAAATGCACTACACTAACTTTGCAATATATTAAAAAAGTTGCTTATTTATTGTAGTTTTTTTAATTATTTAAATAATTGACACGTTTTACTTTAGGAATTTAGGGGCTTGCTGTTTCAACACTAGCTACAGTAAAAGTTCACTAAAAGCAGTTACTGAAGTTAAATTTCACCAAAATCCTTTTTTCAATCAATTTGACTGCTTGTTTTTCGTTACTTTTAACTTTTGTTTTTACTTTCCGAAAACAGATAGTTACTCTAGAGCAGAGGTTCCCAAACTTTTTTTTTTCATAGACCACTTTCAAAATTTTACTGGTTTCGGTGGACCCCCTGCTGCTACATTTCTACCATATTTACGCCAAAGTAGACCATTTCTGTAAAAGTAGTCTCCCTGGAGTTACTCCGCCATATTGGCTTATTCGACAGTTCTGTTGGCAATAAGCTATGAAATTGCGCGCTTCAAAATCGATTACTAATCTTAATTACTAATAATATTATAGAAGATGATGATGGTGACGATGAATTCCTTTTCCAATATGTCTTGCAGTTAAAACCAAAAACATTTTGACCCCGCGTCAATAATATGGTTATTTGGGAGATTTGGGACGGTCTGGAATTTTTGGCGCAGTATCTGATGTCGAAAAACCTCGTAAATTTGCGACACATCAAATACAAGGAGATATTACAATTGCTGGAAAGTAATGATTTTTGCATTTTTCGTATAATATATAATTTATTTGTAAATAATTTCTGTGATGATATAGCGCCTGCTCGTGTCAAGGCAAGAAAAATATCCCGGTTTCAAGTAGTTTAGAGGTTACGCTAGGTTTTTTAACATGGTTTGTGATACAAAAAGTGCCCCTTTATAACGCCTGCTCGCGCCAAGACAAGAAAAAGATCCCAGTTTTCAAGTAGTTTAGCGGCTACGCTAGGTTTGTGTAACATGGTTTGTGATACAAAAGAAAGTGCCCCCTTTATAGCGCCTGCTCACGTCAAGGCAAGAAAAACATCCCAGCTTTCAAGTAGTTTAGCGGCTACGCTAGGTTTGTGTAACATGGTTTGTGTTACAAAAGTGAATGTATTATTTTAAAACAAAAAAAAATACTAGAAAAAAAGCAAGTTTTTACGTCATTTTATTTCCAAAACTCCGGTACCTAAACTAGTGTTTACCTAATACAACCAGATTTCGTGATATCTTCAAAATCTTCTAGCCGCTCGCTATATATAAAAATGTATCAGGAATACCAACATGCCAAAGTGACAGTGATTACAAAATGGGCAAAATTTCACAAGACGAAGCTAATTTTAATTTTACGTAATTGAAATTTAAAAAATATTTTTTGCCAATAGAAAAAAAATATCATCGGACAATAAAATGACAAATAAATTTATTACTCCAAATATGCTCAGGAATCGCTGGGTAAAATCTCTCGGGTACGTCCTGTTACATCCTGTATATATGTATATTTATTTTTCCCTAATGACCGTTTTTTTTACATTTTACCAAAAAATTCCAACTTTGACTCGATTTACTCAAAAACGAAAACTAAAATTAAAAAAAGTTATACCTACTACAAAATCGGCTCCGAATATGATGTAGATTCAACAGCTTTCTGCTTGTACTGTGAGTTTCCGGACACCGTGTATAAATGATAAAACTTATTCCAAAGTGCGTGAAAATGTTGGTGATTAATCATCAAAATACAATAAATAAATAGGTAGAATACCTGTAAATGAATAAGTTATTACATATACCTATTCCATAGAATATTTTTATTTTTAAATATCGTCTGAACAATATAGTAAACAGTAACGCCAGTTGCTCACGACATGCGGCTTACTGCCTCCGCTCACAAGGCAACTGAAAAACAAAACAGTTTACAACTAAACTCGCTATCCTCTGTATGTAAATATGTGGTCCGCACACTACACAACTTCTCAAAAACCCGTTGTCCATGGGAACGCAGATAGTGACTCGCGACTCGACATGCCAGTTGCGTGACATGACAGCTGATTGTTCTTGGTCTATGGTTAAACAAGTTGAGATAATTATTGAAATCGTAAAATTGAGTAGAAAGTTTGGTTGGAGACAAACAAGCCAGTTTTGATTGGTTTCAGTCTCTTCAGTGAGCGGATCGCCTTATAGTAGAACGAATGAAATTATATTAAGAATGTTTAATTGATAGAACCACAGACAAGCTGCCAAATGCAGCGTTGTGGGACTATCCTAAATTTGTACAAATGTTTTATCTAGTAAATAATTTTTTTTTTTTTTTTAAATACGGTATAACTATTTTGTTTTGACAAAATGTGACTTTTCGCCCGCTGGTAATGTGGCCTTAAATTACAAACAAACGATTTACGGGGAATACTAATTTCTAAAGTTGGATTTAAAAATTGTCCTTTTATATTATGATTATAGCGAGTGCCCGGTATGCTTTACAAAGCCACTCAAGGAAAGTGTTTTTGTTTTAATTGCATTTCTGTCCTTTTGGATATAAAATATTCTTTGTCTTTCCGTCTGGTAAGTACACAAATAAATCAGGTTTTCCGACCCGTGAGCAGGCCACATACAGCTGTCAGTGTGAGAGGCATGGATTTCCCAAATTTACCCCCTGCTATCCCCTACCGCTACTATGTCTCCTTTGCAATCCTTCACTCTGCTTCTCCCTTGTCCCCCACCCCTTCCCAGCGTTTCCTTACCCATGGGCCCCCGTTCCCTTTCCTCATCCCATTCCCCTCTCGCGGTCATCTTCCCTCCCTCTCCTGCATTATCTTTACACCTTCCACCCTCCCTCGCAAAAACTTGTCTAATACCTGCTGACAAGTAGTAAGTCGAGTGGCGAGTAACTCGCTACTTGACTCACCAAAAAGTGTTTTGCACTGCTGTCAAATAGAGTTCATTAGTAAGAGATGCATCGCGACATGACGGGCTGCAACGCAATAAAGTAAATACGCTAATTAAGCTGATTGTAATGCTTATTTTAGAAGAGATGGAAGAATAAATTAGTGAGATGAAAATAAATAAACTATGGCTACAAAAATAGATTATAGCCGCAAAAATAAAGAATTTTAGAGTGACATTTTCGCTCCAACGCGGCGACATATTGCATGTGTCTGCGTCTACGAATGAACTGCGCTTGTCAGTGCGCAGGGACGCGTGAAGGAGGACTCTACTCGCCGAAAAAATAGAACCAAATGGATTCAATCTACTAAAGAGCCGACTAGCCTACTCTACTAAAATTGTGGTATTCGGACTCGTTTAGTTACTAATATATTCACTACTCGACTAGATATTCTCCCAGTCATAACAAGGCATAAGTGCCTCTAAAATCATATTTTATAATTCAGAACACAAAAAAAAATAGTACACATCCGATTTTGATGAAATCAGTCATTTCTCTTCACCCCTAGGAGCCAGACCCCTGCATTTGCAGTGTTGAAGAATCCTGTCCACACACGGTACCAAGTAGTACTTGGTACCGTGTGTGGACAGGATTCTTTAATTGCAATGTTGAGTCGACCTCACACATTCATTTTGCCTTCAGATAATATTACCTCTACTGTTAAAGCCTACATTAAAAATGTCAAGATAAATTTATCAAGATTGTTTACGTGTTGGCTTTTAATAAAATTTTATTGAAGTTTCTTATCAGCCTCTTTTTGTCCTTGTTCAGCCTCTTGTAGGGTTAAGCAAACCTGCTTGACTACAAAATAAAACACAAATTTAACACTCAAATAGATTTTTAATACTACATAATAATAACAAAAAATAATTGACAAACATTCAATAATTTAATATTATGGCACTTACATATTGTTTATAAAAAGTACAAAAATATTTTAATTATTTAACAGATATTATTTAATAAACATTCATAGGAGATGTGTACATAATTCTGACACGAATTATGTACACATTGATTAACAAGAGACAAAAGAAAACATCATTTGAATGTGAATTCAGATCATTTTTCAAGACTTTCGCTCTTATTCAGCGCCAAAAGGCATTAAAACACATCATCATCTACAACAAATAAATAACACTATGACAACAACAAAAACTGTGTCTAAATCATAGATAATAGAAGAATAGGGAGATATGGCAGAGAAGCATGCTGACTATCAAAGAGGCCATGCAATGAAACTTATGTTTGGTATGTGGGTAGAAACAAAGGCGGGGCGCCGCTGCGGTGATGCGATTTGCCGTAGCACGGATGAACGATGTTCCCAACACTTTTGTGCGAACGGACACATACTAATAATAGTTCATGACCCGTTTCTACAAAGTTGATTTTCCCAGTTATTTTGACTTATGACAGTGTAATTGTATTATGTAGCAATACAAAGTTAGGTACATGCTTTGTCAATGACCATGAAAATTAGTAATAAGAATGTCGTAATGGAGATCTATAAAATTACTCGTTAATTATATTAATTTTATAGACAAATAATAAATTAAAGATTATTTCATTAAGTTCAGCACAAACGCAAATTACAAAACTGAGCCGTGATAACAGAATTATGAGACCCAACCGCTCCCAACCTTCTGAAGTCAGCTGGCCTATGGTATGAGTTGGAGTTGGCTATGTTATGAGGCTGACGGTAGTAGGTAGGAGAAAGAGATGGAGAAGAGGAAGGTTTGGAAGTACCTGGCTATCAAATCTGGATGAGCTTGAATGAGAAAAAACGGCTTGAGCCATTTTAAGCAACATTTTGATTCTGAATGGTGGTCTTTCACCAGGGCGATACTGAGAGTATCTTCCACTAAGAATTAAATAAACTAATAATTCAAATAAACATAAAAATAGTTTTGAGTCCGTAGGAAAATGAATAGGATGTATATATTATAAATTTAGTTTCCATTGTTACAATCACTGACGTCAAAAGAGATAGACATATCCTAATGCAAAATCTGGGTATCATTTTGACGGGCTGGAAGCAAACCACGTGACAATCTTTTTGGCATGAGGAGGTTTTGCAAATTTCTTGGATACACCAAGACATCATTCGTACAATTACCGCTGTCGAGTGCACATCAAAAACACTAAAGTAGGTAACGGTTTCGAGCGCAGTCCATTTTGGGACTTTTCTGCACATGGTCTGAATTTCATTCCTTATGGGATCATCTAATATGCACTTTCAAATCGGAATGCACAGCGACTGCAAAACCATGTCACTCACAAGTTCGTTTACTGCTGTGAGTAAATTATACATTTGTAAAAGTGTCTAAACTAAATACAGTAATAAAACATACCATTTTGGAAACAAGCCGAACCTTTTTCACCCGATCTGGATTTGTAGTTACGGCTAGAGAAGGATAAATATAGCGAGGAATTCATGCGCCGTTATAAAACAGACTACTTAATCGTAAGCAGATTTTATTTTGGAAGACCAAAATAGTGATACTACAATGCTACTTGACTGAAGACTGTCACGATTCATTTATTGACAAAACACGAAAAAAGGAACGGGCCCAAACCACTTCCCGCCCTCCACACAAATTGGTTTGTTTCCCTGGCCCTTATGAGCAGGTCTATCTCTTCTCATCTCTGTAATAACCAATAATTTTTAACTTTTGCATTTGCGCTGACCTTTTAATATACATTCAACAAAATAATAATAAAAAACAAAATTTATTTGTGATGTGGTACGTAAAACATATAACAATAAATAATGAAAGAAGATTAAAATTATGATAAAATAAAACTATCCTATGTGATTGCAGCTATTTTTCTATAGATATAAAATATACATATTCAAACAATTATAAGATTCAAAATAAATTAAAAATATCACACTTATTCAATATAATGATAACAACGACACTACATTATAAAAATACAAAAAAGTAACAAAAAACTTAATGAATAATAATGTATTATAACAGTTTGACATTCAACTTACAAAAAAATAAGTAGTATTCTATTTTAATTGTATAGATCTTATAGATATAGATCTTATTTTAATTGAAAAATATTTTCTTAAATAATATTTACAGTAAAATCAACTAGTATTTAGGAATGGATGGAACAGAAAAATCTGTTAGGTACCCTAAAAGTTTCTTAATTTCTCATTTCAGTGTAAGATTTCATGCTTTTTGAATTGCTGTTCCCACACATTATATATCTCTAAAGATGACATCTTGTGTGGATTTTTTTTAAAGCACCATTCCTATAATGAAATGTACTTAGTATTCTTTAAATTCGAGTACAAATTTTTAGGACAAGTTATTGACACAATATGCCAATAATTTGTAGACTGGATTCCCAATATCAAACCTGGACTGGGCTGCTGCTAACTGCCAAGGAATAAGGTAAACATCATCAATAAATGTAATGATACCTTCACATATCCCTTTCCGACCGGCAAAACATGTCCAAAAATTGATGGGCCACACTAGTAAAGCTCTTAATTATGATCCCATAGGGCTGGGTGACTTACTGTTCGAAACACGGGCGCGTAAAGGTACCCTGTATAAGCAGCTTCCGCACGTTCGATCGACACCGGTTCCGTTCCCAAAAACAGATTTATTTTCTGTCAGGATGTTTTTCAAATCAAACTCGCGCTCGTATGAAGCCGGTCGGAAGGGGATACGTAACTCTATTAAAAATATATCTTAGTTTCTAAAAAATTAGACACATTTAGAGTATCATAAGTAACACTCAAAATTGTGTCACATTTGCAGAAAAAACTCAATCATAAATATTTCATTAAATTTTAGAAAAACTACCCTGTAATATAACTAAACATAACGGTAATGTAATGGAATGCTTTGGCAAAAAACCTCACACTTGTAGTTAATCCATGGATGTTAAATTATATGTACATCCTCCAATGTTTTGAATTAATTTTTGTTTTTTGAATTTGTATTCCTAAAAAACTATATAAACTAATATTATTAAAAAAAAAAAATATGAGTGTGCTTTAGACCACACGACTGAAGTAAATACTTCTTTAGCTCTATCTATACATCCGCATGACTGAGATATTTCATGCACTGGCTATGAGAGGAAGAGAGAAAGAAAATGTGCGTGCGCACTGCTCTCTCTTGCTCGTACAGTCGCCCGATATAACGCCTTTTCATAACGCATTTCACTTTTCATAATGCATTCGCCAGCGTACCCCCCAAGTCAAGAGTGCGTAAAGAAGTATTTACTAAATATTCTTTTAATGCTCAGTTTTTCCAGAATCGGATGTCTCTTGTAGGAGACGCTGGGTCTCTAGCAACTAGTCTTATAATAATCCAGGAATCATATCACTTTTTTTATGTCGCCTACAGGAGACACTGGGTTTGAGAAGGATGATGTAACAGAAAGCTTTGGACAAGAATCTCATGTTTGTTGTTGGACCATAGAAGTTACATTACATTACTAAACACAATGCTCTAACAAAGAATCTCCAACTTACTTGGTACATAAATGATTAACAGAAAACTTTGGAAAAGTGTTTCACAATTGTTGTTGGACTATGGATGGTGCATTACGTAACTATACACAGCACTTAACGTATTGGAATGTTTTGGCAAAGAATCTCCCACCTGTAGTTGGACTATGGTTATTAAATAATAGTACAACGCATTGGCAAAGTATCTATCTGGAACTTGTTACAGGGATGGTTGGTCCATAGTGGATGCCCGAGGAGATGGCTGATGATGTGAAGGTTCAGGTGAAGAGATGCACAGCACCCAGCATCCGGCCCACCAGACCCCGGGCGGCATCCACTCCCATAACCCCCAGGCCAGGTTTGGACACGGGGACTATTTTGTCCGCTGAAAGGTAAAACACACAATTAAAATTTGATTAAAGATAGATCATTTAATTGATTACGTATTGAACAATAATCGACAAGGGTCCCAACTGGTACCAACCGTCTGGAGCCAGTTTGCGTTGCCGTCTGTGGTTGAGATTTTAAAACGGTTAGATGGATACATGGCGTGTAATTTTAATGGATTTGAACAAAACAGTGATATTTTATTATATTTACATATAACAGGCCTACAGGGCTTTTACTTATTATAAGAAATAAAGATTTTTTTATTATAAGAAATAATTTATAAAAAATAAAAAATAGGTTACATAAAATGTAAGAGTTGACAAATAGTAGGTAATATAGAATATAAGTGAAGTAAAAAAAGATAATCTGCCAATATCCATCCAACCAATCCAACAATAATATTAACCGCTTGGGCACATAAGCTTGTTTTCACGACAATTTAACGTAGGTAGACAAATAGAAAAATAGGAATGACGTATGCCCCGCACCTGAGTTATTAATAAAATGTTAAAAATTGGTGTTCATAGTTTCTGAAATAGGTAGAAATATTTTTGTTATTTGTTTTTGGGGTGTTATGCCGTGTTGCGCTACCTTCTTCTTTAGCCAACGTTTCCGACAACGTTACAGTGTCCATCATCAGGGCAGATGTGTAAAATGATTGTGGTGAAGTGTGTGCTTAAGCACATCTAAGCAAACATTCACCACAATCATTTACACCAGTGGTGCCCAACTGGTATTGCTGCAAGGGCTATTTTGAAAATCCCGATACGCCACGCGCGCACCGCAGAGTTAATAAAAAACATAAGTATTAATAAAGGAAACTACAATATACAATTACTCCACTTTTTATTTATCATGTTAACACTTACTACACTTCAAACAGAATAGACCGGAATAGCAAAAACTGATGCGATACTTGGCTGTCCATATTTTCAGAAAACTTCTTAAAGTCTGGTTGGTAATCTTCTGTGCAACCCAAAATCATACAATTTTTGACATGTTCGTTAGTTAACATACTTCTGTACTTGGTTTTAATTACTTTTAGTTAAGAAAAAGCACAATCACATAGATAGGTTGACCCAAAAAAATGCTTGAAAAATGAGAGCACAGTTCCTTCAGTTTTTGTATTTAACAAGGTCCATGAGCTGAAAACTTCGTCGCTTTTATTGTCTATGCTTTTAAGGATGATATCACTGCAAAGTGTAATAATTCCTAATTCAGCTTCCGCTTTATTAACGAAGCAATGGGTTTCCATCAACGAAGTTAGTTGTGAAACATAGCTTTCGATAAATGGATTTTTGACAAAAATAAACAAAGGTTCCATCATTTAATTTATTTCACCAATATTGTTCGCCGGGCGCCTAGAAAACAGGCCGCGAGCTACCAGGTGCCCGCGAGCTACCGGTTGGGCACCACTGATTTACACATCTGCCCTGATGATGCACACTGTACCGTTGTCCGAAACGTTGGCTAAAGAAGGAGGTAGCGCAACACGGCATAACACCCCAAAAACAAATAACAAAAATACTTTTGGCCGTGAAAATCTAAAATCATATCTAGGTAGAAATAGTTTGCACATACGGCGTTTGAATTTTCCAAGTTCAAATTATTGTCAAACACATACATATTGTTTACGCATTTTTTACCAAGACTATCTAAATGTTGTGTTGGGTAATGCAAACTATAGTTGGAATTAGACATATAAATGAAATGTTGGTTTGTCTAGTTGTTCGTGTAGATATGTCGACCCTTAGGAATAACAAGGTTCCATCTGTTGCGGAAACGTCACGCGGTTATGGGATCTATGGTGAGCTACCTTAGAGTTCATTATCGCATGACGTTAAAGCAACAGATGGAACCATTTTATTCCAAAGGGTCGATATGTAGATTTAATAAGTGCAGAAGTTCACAACAGTCGAACTTAGAGTTTAATAATATAATATTTTATTTATGTTATTTCGATAATGCTGTTTTTCTGCCTAATGCCCTGTTCTGACTGGGTGAGTATTTTAGTCGAGTAGCGAGTATATTAGTAACTAAAACACGTCCGAACACCACAATTTTAATACAGTAGGCTAGTCAGCTCTTTAGTAGATTGAATCCATTTGGTTCTATTTTTTTCGGCAAGTAGAGTCCCCCTCCACGCGTCCCTGCGCACTGACATGCGCAGTTCATTCGTTGGAGCGAAAATACTACTCTAAAATTCTTTATTTTTGCGGCTATGTTCGTGTCCATAGTTTATTTATTTTCATCTAATTCTTCCACCTCATCTAAAATAAGCATTACAATCAGCTTAATTAGCATATTTACTTTATTGCGTTGCAGCCCGTCATGTCGCGACACGCCACTTACTAATGAACTCTACTTGACAGCAGTGCGAACAGTTTTTGGTGAATCAAGTAGCGAGTTACTCGCCACTCGACTTACTACTTGTCAGGTGCGAAATAGTCTTAAGGGCTCAATTGGGATATGTTGTAAGGCTGAGGGTAATGGGGCCTCAGCGCCACTAGCAGAAAATTGTCCCAGGCGGGTCTGTTAACTTGTTGAGAGCCAGCATTCAAAAAATATTTTTTTTCAATACGATGTAAAATATTTGACAATTTTTATAACATTTCTTTTGTGATATAATACAAAAATTACATAAAAATAATGTAGATAAAACAAACTTCCTAATAATCTTTTTCGTTGTTTGTTTTTGGGGTGTTATGCCGTGTTGTGCTACCTCCTTCTTTAGCCGACGTTTCGGACAGCGTTGCAGTGTCCATCATCAGGGCAGATCCGGCAGATCCGTCGATCTGCCCTGACGATGGACACTGCAACGCTGTCCGAAACGTCGGCTAAAGAAGGAGGTAGCACAACACGGCATAACACCCCAAAAACAAACCTACCTCCTTCTTTAGCCGACGTTTCGGACAGCGTTGCAGTGTCCATCATCAGGGCAGATCCGGCAGATCCGTCGATCTGCCCTGACGATGGACACTGCAACGCTGTCCGAAACGTCGGCTAAAGAAGGAGGTAGCACAACACGGCATAACACCCCAAAAACAAACAACGAAAATGCTTTTGACCGTGAAAATCTAAAAACGTATCTTCCTAATAATCACTCAAATCTATGCTTTCAAAAATGGATTTATATTAAAAACAAAGAATAAATATAGACTTCGAATATGACAGTGTTCATATTACCAAGCGGCAGCCCTTTTGTCCGCCATCTTTGGTGCCCAGCGCGTCATTGGCAATTAATATGAATTATTCGGAGTGGCTAAATGCTATCCAGTAATTCGTTATGTCAAGATCGAGAATGGCCCAAGCGATTCTGACCTTGTTCTTTATACATTTATTTTACCTATATTATTCATAATTTTTATTTTACCTATATTATTTTGTGTTTTTTGAAGTATTATTTTTGTATTAAATTAAAACAAATAACTTTGTTTAAACCACTAATATAATCACAATTACCTACATGTTTCAAAACCGATGGTTTCTTCGTCAGGGTAGTAATGACATTAATAACAAAATAAACAAACAAGTATAGACTAAAAAGAACTATGGACAAAAATATTTTAGAGAGAGGTGATTAATTAATTCAAAATATCGTAAAAAACAATTATTTCAAATTAAATATAAAAATTATTTAAAAAATATGAAAAATTACATTATATAAATTATCAAAACATAATAAAGATGTTTAAACAACAAAAATAAATTATTTTAAATATAATTATTAATAAGAAAATAAATTTAAGAGATGGCTATTTTAAAAAAATATTTGGTTATTAATAATATTTAATTTACTATTAACACTTTTTCTAATTTCTAAAATTTCTAAGTTTGCTAATTGTAAATCTGTTGAGTTTTTATTATTTTTGTTTTTCTTTTGTGTTATTTTTGTTACTTTAAGTAAATAATTGTTAACCTCAACACAGGCTTGTCCTAGTGAGGTTAAAAATTGTATTGTAAACTGTTATACCTAAAATGTGAAGAAACAATAAATAAATAAATACAATTTCTTTATACAAAAGGGGCAAAATCGCTTCAAAAATCCGGACCCGCCGGGGGGACTGCGGCCTACAAGAGGTTAAATGTAACACAATATATTATACACATATAATATTGTAGTACACACAATAAACCACTTTCGCAATTATTGTAAATCTTATTACACATTCCCCAGACACCATATAGTTTATTCAATTCTAAAATATCCTAAATGCCAAACAAGTTGTTCAGTATTTTTTTTTTTGTAGAAAGCAGTCACTTTGTGGTTTGACATATTTAATAAAATAAAACAATTACTTTGTTTATATAAAATTTATATTATAAACAAAATATTTGTTTTATTTCCATATAGTTGTTTGATAGTTTAGAATAAATATTCCACTAACCGCCGCATTTTTTAATTAATCAATTACTTTTGGATAGATGATAAAAGAAGCATTTAAATTACATTTTTACTCAATCAAAATTTAAAAATTCTCATATAAAACAATCCCTCTGCCGCCATTGTGGATTTTTTTGTATGGAATTGACATTTGCGAAGTTTCATTTCAATCTAAATATGCTTTAATTACTTAGTTTACCCAAACAAAGAACCTAACAACCTATTTTTTACATGTAAATACTTGTTTCTCGTAGTAATTTTTTAATGGAAGTGTAATTTCCATAATCTGTGTCTAAAAGTGCAGAGGCTAGGGGAATAGTTACCGGTTTTACTTTACACTATGAACATGTAACAATTATTTGTATATTTATTGTAAAAATATACATACATATATAAAATAATGAAAAATACAATAAATACTGCTAAAATAGTTGAGGTTAAGTACTCACTGTTGAGGAAGTCATTAAGCAGTCTGTTGAAGTCCTGCGGACACTCCTGATGCGGAAAGTGTCCGGCACCGTCCACTATCTTCAAGGTGGCCTGGGAACACCACTCGGAACTGCGCACCATGCACTCCAGTGAAACCTGAAGAATACATTCAAACAAACAAATTATAATAGCCTACACACCAAGTAGTATGTACATACATTAGATCAGATTTTGTGTGCTTTTGATAAAATGGTTGGTTGGATGGACTGCTCTGCCTAGCAGGTCAGGTTTTCAATAATAAAAAAAGCCTAAAAAATCATCAGATAGCAAAATGAATCTATATTTTTTATTCCAAACAGTAATCGTTTGTTGAAATCCTTCAGCTCAGTAATAGTTTGTTCAAATCCTTCAGCTCAGTAATAGTTTGTTCAAATCCTTCAGGCAAGTATACTGCTGACGTTGCCTACGAGTTTTCAAAATGTCGACAACGTGTGCCTGTGTACGAAACTCCGTTCAGATGCATGACGGTAATCGCCAAAACACTTGAATCGTCGAGTATCAGATAATTCTGTATCCCTGTTTTTTTTTTTTTTATAGAGAAACCTCACAAGAGTCCCAACTGCTCCCTTCTGGAGCCAGTGAGACTATGGCATCCCCAATTGGAGTATGTTGTGAGGCTGAAGAGGTAAGTGGGGAAGGGAAGGAGATGGGGAAGAGGAAGGTGGGAAAGTACCTGGCTATTCAGATCTAGTCACTAAACACGGCTAAAGCCATAATTAAGCAACGTTTCAAATCTGAATGGTGGTCTTACACCAGGGCGATACTGAGAGTATCTTCCACTGGAAGAAGGGCCTAAGATACCAGAAGTTTCACTGAAAATTCTGAGAGCAATTTCAGAGGTTAGATGTCGATCGTTCACTTGATTAGTCAGACATCTCCAAATATTAAGAGGCTAGACTTTGCACTACATGCGGAACACACGCGTCTGTCATTCTGTCCCACTCACAATAAGCTCTTACGATACATGCGAATGCGGAATGTGCGAATGGGACAACGCTCATATTTACCTACAGAAATCGCTCGAAAAAGGGTTTCGGGAGAAAACATTTTTCTACACACAAACTTTCACAAAATTGTAATTTGAAAACAAGATCTATCTCCAGTGGGCTGCCACAGACAAAGTTGGTAGAAGCAACTCCAGAGGCTGCGCAAGGAAAGGTTGGGCCTGATACGATGGAGGTCGCCCAAAGTATCACAGAACAGAAGCGGCTTGCCTAGCTGATGAGTCCCCGTCCCGAATAGAACAAGCAGAAGAAGGAAAGATAAGAACTACTTATTTGAAAATGATAAATTGATAGAAATATAAATATTTGGGAAATATACCTGTGGATCCTTATTTCCGGTGATAATTAGGACAGGAATTTTAATCTTCCCTCTGTCTTCAGTTACCCGCCAAAAGATGAAATTTCTGTAAACAAAAATTCACCGAATTAATTAATAACAACACATAATGAAATTTTAAAGGTAAACAATATTTTAACATTTCTGGAGTTGGTGGTTTATGGCACCCCAATATTGGAGAGCAGCATCAGAAAGAAAAAAATGTTTAGGACAACCATAAATATTATAGATTCATAAAATATAAATATTAACCTGTCCTGTGCCGTAAATGCACCGGCGCGTGCGGTGCTACATATATATTTTTTTTAAATGCGATTTTAACCCTTATGTATAAAGAAACTGTATGAAGAACAAGGTCAAATTTTATTAATCTAACCCCTCTGAATATTTTTTAAAGTAATCATCTACCTCATATTTTTTTCCCGCTTTACCGGCTGTCAACTTTTTAAGAAGTATAAATGTAATTAATTCTTCGAAAACTAATAATGTATATTCAGGTTTGTGTAGAAACAATAAAATCAGTTCAAATTCGTATAAATATATTTTTTTTTAATATTTGTTTGCCGAATGGGAGATTTTTTTTTTTTCGCTAAAGTTAGCTATTCTGGGAAAACTTGAAAAGATATTATTATGTAAATAAGATACATTATCTGATAAACAGAAAACAATCGCAAAAAAAACAATTCCTTTGTTTGTATACGGATATTTGACAAAAAGTCAGGAAGGTAATTTCCGCACTGTTTTTCAAAATACGCCTGGCACGGGGCAGGTTAAGAAAGATAAAGTAGAAATTTTATAAAACCGAAATAATCTTTTTACCATGGCAACACCAATTTCAGAACAAATTATAGTAGATTCAAATGTGAGGTTATGACTGACTCTCGAATAGTTTGATAGAGGACTGGAAAAATAGTAGAGAATTAGAATTTTTTGTGATTTTTCAAATATGTACCATACTAAGCTTATGCGCGTAATGTGGTAATCTAAAAAAATAAACTTACATCCTTTCCGGAAGTAAATATTGCTAATTTCTGAAAAATACTATCACTTCTGAAAAATGTTGATGTGAAAAATATTCAGTTGGACTAAAGTAACTTTTAAAAGCTGCATGCTCGTTCTTGAATCGCCTTGGTGTTGCCATTTTAAACTATTTAAACGGTCACAGTGCCCTCTATTTTTTTCTACACTTTCTTGACGGACTGCAAATTACCTGAAATAGTTGATGGGCCCGGACCAGTCCTGTCTACGTGAGAAGACGTACTTGTAGGCCTCGATGAGGGTGCTGGAGGTGCCATTGAGGGTCTTCTTGTTCAAGTGTGTGTGGCACTTATCCAGCAAGGCCATGTCTCCGCGAAGGGCTTCACATTCAACTAGATATGGGACCTAAAAATAATAAAAATAATTTCAAAAAATATTGTGGCAGTTCCTAGTCTCAATTTAACCTCTCATTTGTCGTAAGAATTTGATGAGAGGTTAAAAAATAAAATTCGATTTTAACCCTAGTGTATAAAGAAACTGTGTAGCGATTTAGAAGTACACCCCTACCGCTGCTGAGATGCACATCACTACTGTACGCCACGTGATCGCCAGAACCGGAAGAGGCGAGCGACACAAGCAATTATGAGTCAGTTTGAATTTGGCATCCTGAGAGAGACACACCTACGAGCACTGGGAATGGGAACGGAAGCCGGCGCTATGGAGACTTCGCACTTCGCAATTCGTAACGTAGATTTAGCTTCATTTTATTTATGGTTTAATCCCTTTTAAATTAACTTAAATAATGTTTTCTTGTTTATTTAAAGACAAGATGGCGCTCAACTTATATTTGTATAATTTAGTTTCTTAATTTTGACCTCTTAGATTCAGTAGATATAAATTCATAATTTATGTGACATTATTCAGAATATGATCATCATTTGTCCTCTTTGAGCAAATGCCACGCCCTGTAGATTAATTGATTATTTAATTTAACAATTCCTTGATGATGTTTGTAATATAATAAATTTATATTGATGTTAACCATAACCTTCTTTTATTCAGTAGTTGTCTCTTTGCTCTGCCCATAATTTGGAACTCATACATAATAAATGCACACAGGCATTGTGACTTTACATACAACTGTACTAGGACAGAGTCAGAATCGCTTGCGTCAATATCATTCCAGACATTGCTTTTAATTTGAGAATTATAGCTTCTCGGAATTCTTTGTAATTTGAATGTTATTAACTGAATGATTAACACAACGACATTCAAGGGGTTAAAATGTTAATATTCCTGAATGCTGTCAACACTGAATCAGCGCTCAAATAGCCATGTTTACTACCTATGTCCGAGAACAGCCACTACACACAATTGACTCATAACACCGTTCCGATCAACAGCTTTCCTTCAGTGTTCTAGTAACAGTTTTCCTTCTGATAAAATTGTTATCCAACTAAATACATTGTTAATCTCGAGTTCTTTTAAACATTTATAGATCCTTGACAGAGTAACTAAATATAACAGTTCTCCAATATCTTTGTTAGTGCGTCCGCTCACCTGAAACTGGAAAAAAAACCGTTTTCAACTCAACTCGCTATCCTGCGTATGTCAATATGATGGGCCGCAAGCTACACAATTTCTCAAAAACCCGTCGTCAATGGCAACGCAAGCTGTGACTCGCAACTCGCCATGCTTGTTGCCGCAGATGGCGGCGCGCCAGTTCCTGGTTGCCGAGGAAACGCCAGTTTTGTTGTCAGTTTTCGAGATGAAAGCTGAAATGTTCGTTGTCTATGGTGAAACAAGCTGAGATAATTACAGAAATCGTAAAATTGACATGCGCCCTGAAAGAGTTTGGCTGGCAACCATAGCAACGTGCAGTTGTAACTGGTATAATTGTGGTTGTAACCATAGCAACAACCAGTTTTAGTTTGGTTAAGTTTCTCGGTGAGTGGAGCACCTTAGGCGCTCCGCTGACGAGGCAACTGAAAACAAACTAAAACCAGCTGGTTTCTATGTTTTGATTGGTCAAAAAGCTTGTTTAACCATAGAAGAAGAACAATCAGCTGACAGCTGGCAACTAGCAACGGCCGGCCACGGCAATCAGCAGTGCAAGTCGCGAGTCACCGCTTGCATTACCATTGACAATGGGGTTTTGTGTGATTGTGAAGTGTGCGGGCCATCACATTGTCATACAAAGACAGTTGCCAGTTGGCAGTTTTCAGTTGCCTCAGTGAGCGGATCGCCTTAGAGTTCAAAGTCAACTAGTTTCAGATAAGTAAGGAGTGAAAAAGAAATTTAATATTACAAGTACAAAGATTTTTTTTTTGTTAAATTAAGTAAGCATAGTTTAGTTTCGAAAATAAACTCGCAGAAGGACAAGAAAGAAGGTTCTTCCATAGTCAAAAGGGTGGAACATCTATTATATTCAAACAATATTGTTTAATAGAAGAGAACCACAATAAATCGTGGAACTTTTTCAACTTTTGGAATCGCTATATCTCAGAAATGGTGATTCTTAGGAAAAAAAGTGTAAAAATTTTTTTAAAAGATATCGTGGAACTTTTTCAATTTTTGGAATCGCTATATCTCAGAAATAGTGATTCTTAGGAAAAAAAGTGTAAAAATTTTTTTAAAAGATAATTACAAGATCTACAATTTTTTTCTGACATACTTTTATCATAAAACTTATCGTTTGGCTGAAAAATGCAAAAACCCATATTTGCGAACGACCTTTAATAAATTTTTTTCGTAGACGTGCAATTGATGGGGACTTTTCACCTTTCATTTGTAAGGGTCTTCCCAACATTCATACCAACATTCAGCTTTATACGAATTATTTTAAGCTTATCCCTATTTTTTTAGCTAACTTGACCAGACTACAACAGCTCTGATAAAGCCACAGATTAGCAGATAAAGTACTCTACATAGGAATACTAAGGACTAAGGACTCCTGCGTAATATACTATAATATTTATATGAAATTTAAATGCCAGTCATCTGTTTAAAGACTTGGCCCGTCGTCCCATGGGTCGGGAAAAAGTAAAAAATGGAAAGGAATTAACATAAATTGTAAAATCCTGCGCAGAAAAGTCCCACAAACTGCGCTGCAAACAGTAACGAACTTTACTTTTCTGCGCAGGTGTCTTATAACACTTGGTTTATTTCGATTCCTTACCAGACAGTGGGAAAGCCGGCTTAGTCATATTAAAAAATGTTACGTAAGTATCCTAACTATTATCCACTACACAAAAACTCAGTATTTATTTAGAAAACTTTTCTCAAAACTGTTATCAGCTGAAGATATTTTTTTCAAAAAAGACGTATGATTGATTACCAAAGTCTAATAATAATTAATGAACCCATTTCAGAAATAAAATGTAAACACGAGATAACAGCATGAGTTGAGGGCAAAGATAGGATGCAGAATCTCCTGAAGCAAAGTCATAAAAGGTTATTTGTCTTTTGAAAAGGTCAAGTTCATGAGATGTTTTAGTTTATTGCACCTTTAGTAGGTGAACTAAATCTTTTATTCTCTTCCGTTGTAATTTATTTCAGATCATAAGACAGCTGTGTAGCAAGTTTTATGTTTTATAATAGACAGGAAACCAAAAAAAATAATGCTAACAATATGAAATACATCAATAAATATTTTTGGAGAAAAACAGAATTCTTGAGCTTCCTGTAAAGCTTAACCTTTACATATTTGAAGGCAAAAATTTAATATACAATCCGAGGGTCACCAGGGTCCCTCATAAAATTTCGAAGTGATCGAGTCTTAGGAAGGGTCGTTCCACAGAAATTGAATAATTTATCAAATTTCAAAGTTAAAATTCAAGTTCTGTGAAAGATCTATTGAAGTTCTGTTATAATTGCACTATTGGCCGGTTGTTTCTTAGAACTGCAATAAAAATAGAACTTGAAAATGAACTTGAAAATTATCATTGAAATTTGTTGAATTTTAAATTTGCCCTTTTCAGTAATGCTCTGATATTAGTTAATATGTACCATTTTAACCGGAAATCGCCCATCTTCGGCCAGCGGTCACTCAAATATATCATTGTTGCCCTTTTTGCTGCCGTAGTGCGTATTTTATTTTTTAAAGTAGTGAAAATACGAACGGGGAAGTCTTGGGTAAATTCATTGAAAGATATTACATAAGACCTCAATCAATGTTGCAATGAAAAAGCAATGTTTTTTTTTTAAATGCAGACAGATGGATTACCAAATATTTTTTTCTAAGATTACCTAAATTATAGAACACGTGTTGTAAAAAATACAACTCAGATAAAGCTCTCGTTTGGGTTAAGTGTATTATATATATCCTTTCGGAATGGGAGTGTTAATGAAAGAACTTACTTTTACATCTTCATTTTCGTATTGTTTCACCATAAAGGTACATATGTAATAATATGATTGTCAGGCTCATACAAACGCGAATTCAAAGCGTGTTCCAATTCGTTGTGGGGAGGGGATTACAGATTACGTTTGGTTCGGCTCTTTGAGGCACCAACACAACGCCAAGAGCATTCTGTATTGCTGTGACGGTTGCATATAAACTGACCTTTCCAGTGTTGTTCTTGCAATATCTTAGGATGTCAGCCAGCATTTTATTTGGTTATTTGCTCGGCATTTGTATATTATGAACGGTTGGCAGTCATCTAAAGAAGCTGTGAGAGCCGATGGACTCTACTTGACCACAGCCACTTTGGGCTCAGTATTGTATCTAATTATATACTTCTATGGGTTTCGTGGGGTTTTAGAATATAAAATATTATTCTGGTAATAATCATTAGGCTGACCAACCTGCGCAGTATACATCCACGTAGCGTTGAAGGTGCTGGCGGCCGGGAGGGAGTCCCAGAATATATTTGGATGGGGCGACGATATGATAACCAGCCGCTCTATTAATTCTGAACATTCATGCGTCAGAAACCTGAAATAGTGGAAATGAATCATCCATTATTACAAATAATTACTTAAATAGATAGCAAGAGGTAATGGATCATAAAACACAAATTTTAGAGAGGCTGTGGGAGTAGAGGTAAGAAACTGGGTCTGCAATAACCCAATGCCACCAATACAAAATAGGAATGCCAGAAAACACCTCATCAAAGTAATGGCATTTTCATACAATAATGTTAGTTAAATTTTTATGTTACAAAATATATTGCATAATTACGACCAGAAATGGCCTTTTTGGTTTGTTGTAGCCGAAAAGTTTTTTTTTCCAAAATCGGTATTTTGTATGAAGTGTTTTAGGAAATCTGGTGCAGTCTCAACTGAAAGAATCCTGAAAATCTTCATACAAAAAACCGATTTTCGAAAAAAGATAAAAAAACGTTTTCGACTACAACAACATCGATAGTTTTTTTTTTAAATATTATCACTCCAACACACCAAAAAGTCACGAGCTGCCACTGATTAGGACATTGACATTGGATAATTCTCTGAGGTTTACCATTGGCATTCCTGATGATTTCATAAAAATGCGTTTTGTGGGTAAGGTCATTAGGGGAATTTTGAACAGCATACTGGGTAATTTAGTTTCTAGAATTTTAATTAGTAATAATAAACAATTCCATTAAACAGAAGATTGACTACGTAATCGATATTTCTTATAGCAGGTGTAGTCATTTTTGTAAGGTATCTAATCACATTTCCCAGACTAGCAGCGCATATATAAATGAAAAATGCATGTTTATACTTTATGTTTTTTTCAATATTAGCTCAGCAGGCCCTGAGGAAAATAATTTCCCTCATGACCTATTTCCTCTTAGGGGATGCTGTGGTGGGTGTTTTTAAGGAAAGGAACGAGAGAATGTTCTAGGAAGGAAAAAGTTATGTGAGGTGGGTAGGAAAGGTCCAGGAGTGACGGACGGATGAATCCAACCTTCCACAAAAAGTTGGTATGTTTTGACTTAGCCGATAGCCATTCTATGAATAAAATTTTACATTACAAAGAGGCAATGCTAGTGCACAAATGGTTAAAATTAAATATTCAGGATATCACCTTTGTTTTGAAGCTTTTTTTGTAAGTCTTATAATCTTATAAGTCTTGTTTGTATTTTTTTTTGTTATTGTATTCTATACCTATCTGAACTTTAATTGAAGGTAGTTATGCAGAGCAACCAGCCACAAAAATCTCAAACTGAGATAAAAGCGCTTTTGTCTACAAATTGAATACTCAAATCTACACAATACCTTGAATTTTTTTACTTCAAAATATCATAAATAATAAGTAAATACCAAATTCTTATAACTTTAAAGTGGATTTTAATGTAGATTTTTTGAAATATTAGTGTTTTTTCAGGTCTGTCTATTTATAATGTAAGCTCTGCAATCAATTGTCTGATGGGATGGTCCGATGCTCTGTAGGGAACCCGCTTGCACAGCGCGGGTATAAACTGTGCGACCTAAAGTTTAAGTTTAGACTTACGGAATTCAATACTTCGTTTGTGTGAAAGCACTATGAAACCAATACATGACTGCAGAAATAGCCAGGGCTACCAATAACACTAAAGATAGGTTATTTTTAAAAAAAATTACAATTCGGTCAAAGTTCTATTCAAGTTCTTTTGGCTAAAAACTGGCTTTTAATTGTATAATAAGGAAGTTGAGTCCTTTTTTTCTTTTTTTTATCAATGTTCACAGGCAAACTTAAATACCAGTAATTTTTTTTTTAAAGTTCGTTTTCATAATTAAATTAATTCTACAAGTTTGAATTTTATTAAGCCCGCGAAAACGACGGCAAGAGCATAATACCGTGCTGGCAGAGTTCGTGACGTAACCCGGCCCTTGCGTGTGTGACATATAAGGGAAAATATTTACAAAACCGGGACACGCTTAATATGGACGAAAAAAAAAAAAAAAAAATTATTATTTAAAGGAACATTTAAAACAAAGAATAATACATACATATCAAATAAAAACATAATACAAAAACAGAGAAAAAGTCCCAATAAACTACTTTTAAGTAGTTTGTCAATGGGTCCTTTTAACTTAATGGATTATAACAAAAATTAAATTAACTATTAAGAAATAATTGTTTACATTCATAAAAAAAAAAAGATTGTATACACTCATACCATAAGAGATATAGCCTAAAGAGGTGTAACATGATATAAACATAATAAATAAAAAATGTTATAAAAATAAAAAAGAGGTGTAACATGATATAAAAATAAATAAAAATATATATATATGTAAAGTGTATGAAGTTAGAAATTATTTGTCTTAGAATCTAATACAAACCATGTCTTTCAGCGAGCCAATTTTTTAACATGATATTTATTTTTGCGTTTGTACATTTTTTGATTGCTACAGGTAACATATTTAAGCAATTTGGGATCATGTAGTCCAGCGTTCTTTGCCCATATTAATTTGCCCATATTAAAATAAATTTAAAAAGTTGTAGTAGTTAGATATTTACTAGTACTAATCAATTCAGTTATTGGAATTTCGAAAAAAATGCATTTTAATGGTTATTTTTTAAATGTAAAAACACGAAATGTCATTTTTCAACGAAACTTGCAACAGTTCCTAACATAGCGGTCGGTGAAAAATGACATTTCGTGTTTTTAAATTTAAAAAATAACCATTTAAATGCATTTTTTTTAAATTCCGGTAACTGAATTAATTAGTACTAGTAAATATCTAACTACTACAACTTTTTAAATTTACTTTTATTTTTAAATTTACCGTATTAAGCGTGTCCCGGTTTTGTAAATATTTCCCTTATATTTCACACAAGCAAGGACCGGGTTACGTCACGGACTCTGCTGTGCTCTTGCCGCTGTTTTCGTGGGCTTTAATAAAATTCAAACTTGTAGAATTAATTTAATTATGAAAACGAACTTTAAAAAAAAAAAACACTGGTATTTAAGATTGAATGTCATCTACATGAACATATTTTTTATAATTCAAAATATTTTTCACTCAACTTCCCTATTATAAAACTTATATAGAATGTGAAAATTAACTTGTAATATTTTTTATGAATTGTTTACATTTTTTTAAACAACCCGTCCTAAATACATGTAACCACGAGCGCTGTGAACTTTTTCTGCTGATTAGATATGTAACTTTAACCTCTTTTTTATCGTAAGCCCGCCGGTGGGCGCGACAAAAATTAATACCTTTTTTTTAAATTGCGATTTTAACCCATATACATATATAAAGAAATTGTATGAATTACAAAATCAGAATCGTTTGCGCCTATATCTTTCTTGACATAATAGTTGATTTGATTAATCTAGCAACTCTGAATATTTTTTAAAGTACTGTAACATTCGGAAATCACCCTTTTTCCCGCTTTACCAGCTGTCAACATTTTAAAGAAGTATCAATGTCATTAATTCTTCAAAAACACCTTTGAATTGTTGGTTTTCATGTAGGGTGTATATTCAGGTTTGTGTAGAAACATATATTTTTTAAATATACATTTTTTTGATATTTGTTTGCCGAATGTGAGATTTTTTTTTTGCTACTGTTAGCTATTCTGGGATAACTTGTAATGATATTATCATGTAATATATATGAATAATAAGATAAATTATCCGATAAACAGAAAACAATCGGGAAAAAAAGCAATTCCTTTGGTTTTATATGAATATTTGGCCAGAAGTCATCAAGCTAATTTCCGCACGGTTTTTCGAAATATCATATGACATTCAACAGGTTAAGAATGTTGGGTATTTTGCTGAAATTGACCAGTTGACTCTGGCTGTTTTCTGCTAAATATATTTTGATAAATGTCAACACTAAAGGTGTTTTGAGTACCGGGGGCGCTATCTGCACAATTTTAAAAGGTTTTTTCGTGATCAACAAATATTTCGGAAGGCGAATACTATGAATTTTTGTATGAAAGTGACCTGGCTGGTTTTAGTTGAACATAGTCCTTACTCAGATACGTTTTTTAGATTTTCACGGCCAAAAGCATTTCCGTTGTTTGATTTTGGGGATGCCATGTTACGCTACCTCCTACTTTAGCTGACGCCTTACTCCGTCGGATGACAACAATATCTTATTTTTGCCAAAATTGTGGACAGGCCTGTTTCTGCATAACTACGTTCAATTATTTTTTTCCACTAGGCTCAAAGCGACAACCTACTTGAGATAGCTTAGTTGGAAGGAATTTTATGTGATAAGAAAAGATTAGACCTATAAAAAAAATCAATTACTCTAATTTCTCAAATGAAATCTGATTCAAAATCGATAATCAGTACCTATCTATGTAATTATTTCATAACAGATATAACTTCTGTGATTTACGACAATATATTTATAAATATTAGTAATCTTCTCAGACCAGAGAGGTCGATGTACTTGGCTTCAGTTTACAGAATGACTCAAAAAAAAAAATTCTTTGCATGAAGCAGAGCTAGTGAAGCAATACATATTAATAAGTTTTTATTTTACATGGCGTGGAATATATATTTACAGTAAGAAAGGTAGAATAAGTAGGGCACGCCCGTGGAAGACAAATTCATGAGTTTTTATTTTATTTTTTATATCGAACTGCTCCCGTCTGGAGCCAGTGAGACTATGGCATCCCCAATTGGGGTATGTTGTAAGGCTGAAGGTAAGTGGGGAAGGGAACGAGATGGGGAAGAGGAAGGTGGAGAAGTACCTGGCTATTCAGATCTAGTCACTAAACACGGCTAAAGCCATTTCAAGCAACGTTTCAATTGCACCTGCACAACAACCTGCAGTCCACCTCGGAACAGGAATACCTAGTGAGGAGGACTGAGGATAAAATACTTCACTTTGTTTTCTTAATTTACTTAATATTGTATTTTAATTTTAATTTGTATTGTCATTAAATAAAAAAAAATTAAAAAATAAAAATTCTGAATGGTGGTCTTACACCAGGGCGATACTGAGAGTATCTTCCACTCTGGAAAGTGCCGCAAATATACCATTTTTTTTTTTAATTAATCAATTGTGAAATAACACAAATTAATCAAACAAAATTTATTTGCGCACGCCGGATTCGAACCCGCGACCTTTGAAATGGGAGTCTAAATCGTTACCACGGGACTACACCGGCCGTCGAAGTGAGTTGGGTCATGTCAAGATTCAGAATAACATGACGTATGAATGTAAATGAAACAAGGAATGTGTGCCAAGACAGAGTTGTGCAACGATCTATCCTCTCTGCCTATCCCTGCGGTGAAATGGAACAACGGTTAGTTAGTTAATTCATATTTCTCAGTTTTCTTAAGATGGCTTCTTTGTAGAGTTATTTATTTATTATTTTTTATTTTTATTTATTCACAATTAAACCCGCTAAACTACTTATGTAGTTTTTCAACAAATTGTTCTTAAAACTAAACACCTGAAAATGGCCCAAAATTGCCAAATGTTAAATAAATTAATGTTAATATATTTTGCACTGCGTCAGTAAGCGAGTCCTTAACCTCATGATTTAAACTCAAACTAAAATATAGTTTTTAAGGCCGTCTGGTTGTTATCAGTACATATCTCGTAAACTGATAGCTTTTCTCAGACACAACAATACCAATAAAAACCTACTTAATTATAATTAGAAATAAAATATTAAGTAGGCGTCATTAATTTAGATTTATTTTGAACTGTGGACATGTGCAAATTGAATGACTCAATTATTAGAAATCTGCCCAATTCTCACTAATTAAATACATATATATTTTATGGTTTCAAAGATAATTACTGCATGTTCTGTATGACTGATATTGATTTTTGAAACACATTTTTAATAAAAAGAATATGACATACATAATATTATTAGGTATGTACCTGCGAGAGAAACTACAGAAATAAAACACCTTCAGAGTTAAGGGATAAGCTATCTAAAAATTTAATTCGGAGGTCATGGGTTCAAATCACGTTGTACAAAAATAATTTTTATTTAATTAATTGAGTTGTTTCACAATTAATCCATTTAACCAGTGAGTGGCTGAGTTGGCATCGCGTTTGGATCCCAACCGGGCGTCGCGTGTTCGATTCCTCGGCTGGCTAAGTCCTCTACCACGACACAAGCAACATTTTCCACTTAATGTTGTGGTGGTAGGAGATTTTCAAATATTGTCAGGTTATTTGTAACCCGGGAATGTTTGTATTTTTTTTTTTTTAAATAACATGTAGTATATTTGCGGCAAGTTCCAGAGTGGAAGAGATTCTCAGTATTGCCCTGGTGAAAGACCACCATTGAAAATATAAAACTGTTGTTAGGAGTAAGGGTAAAATTAAACAAAACTATTAAACTATGCCAAACATTTAAAGATGAATCTAAGAAAACAGATAACTAATTACTTATACTTAATTAATGGAAAAGAAATAATTTCTGTTGCTTAATGTAAAAAATGTTTAATAAAAGTTTATTTTTACAGAAAATTTTGTAGTTTCAATTTGATTTTATAACATAATTTCAAAGATGCGGAATCCCGCGCGATTGAGTAATCCCGCATATCAATGCCGCGGGATTGAATGAGCTGCGGGATTACAATCCCTAGGTGGGAAACTTTGAATTCATAAAAGAGTACATTTTAATTATTTCGGGGTTAACTTTTAGATTTCATTATAAAGCGTGATGTTTTCTCTTTCTAACACCTTTCTAACAAAATCCAAATTCAAACTCGATTCACTCAAAAACGAAAGCTCAAATCAAAAAAGTTATACTACAAAATCGACTCCTAATTTGATGTAGATTCGCCAGTTGCTCGCTTACGTACCACAAGTATCCAGACACAATGCATATCGAGAAATGCTGCTAAGAAAGCTTAAATAAAATGGTTTGCCAGATTAACTATTAAATTAATAGAAGACTCTAAACATGAACGACCGAACAAATCACAAATGTATACAACCAATGGAGAATAATTTTGGAGTACCGCAAGGATTAGGTCTCAGACCTCCACTATACATACTTTATAACTCTATATCAGTATTTCTCAACGTGGGCGATAAAGCCCCCTTGTAAGCGCCGGAGGCTTTCGGGGGGGCAATAGAAGGCTTAAAGAAAATTGGGGGGCGTTAAGGAAATCTAAGGGCGGCATCAGACAAATTCTATCTATAAAAATACGACGGAACCTAGCCACGACATCACTTGAGATGCGAATTACTACTCGAATGTTTGGAGTCCCACGTAGACGGTTAAATTAGAGTCGCTTACGCAAGTAATAATGTGGATGTATATATGTATATTTCATGTACATGGTCCATGGTTAAGTTAACTAAATAAAATTATCTGTGATTTCCGATATATTTTTTCGAACAAAAAATGTGGGTTACTCACATGAGGTAAATAAGTGGTTGGTAACTTAAAAGAGAAATCGGCTCCATGTTACTGAACTTACGGTTGTTTTTTATGTTAAATCAAGCCTGATATTAACAAACTCCTTAAAATGCATCAAATTCATCCTTCTCATTAGAAGATAAGTTATAAATTCAACTTTTTCTGAATTTTAATAAAAATAATTCTTAAGGTGAAGACATGCGGAAAAACGCAAAATCGTATAAAATCTTGTGTATTAGTTTTGAAAATTTGATCGCTTAGAAATAATATAGATGCTTCAATTAAATACTGTGAGTAAAACACATCTTGGCCTTTGAAGTGATCGAGTATTTTTTTGATAAGCTTTTTAATACGCTTAGAAAAAAATTATGCGTCTGACCTATAAAAAATGGTTAAAAGTGAAAAATCTCCTATAACAAATCCTTTTTCTGGTGTTGTTTTATTGAATAATGTAGCTAATTAAGTTTCTTATTGAGTGATCGGAAAACATTTTAATATTTGTATCTGAACTTCACAAAATAAAATAAAACATGCATTTTGGCGACGTTTCTTTTCAGTGAATAAAAATAGGCGGTACCCAACGAATTTGTTAGTGCGAATTTCATCCTTATGCCATGTACGGAAGGATTTTAGCCCGTCGCTCATTCTACGCCCAGGGCCCGGGGCAAACGGACATGCCTTAGTCTACGCGGCGCTTCGATCTTTAAAAATATACTTGCGGAATAACAAAACACTGTTGTTTGCTAGAGATTAGGGTTTTTATTGGTAAACGCCCAAAAATCGTTCGCTCCGCCCAATTCCGAATGAGTCAAGGACTAGTGGATCATCTTAATATAATTAATATGCGTTTTAATTGTTCTCATTGAAACATTCTTATTTAAACTCAGAAATAGGATAGGAGTCAAATCCTATCTTAGGACTATATAATTTTACATTTAAATATAATCTGTTCAGACTGTTTCAGATTCGCGCCAGATGGTAAGTAAGAAAAAAATAACGGGCTCCAGGAAAAAAAATATTCTCAAAGTGGGCAGTGGGCAAAATAAGGTTGAGAACCTCTGGTCTACATTAATAACATGGTAAAAATATTTGCAAATGCAAAGTACTATTGCAGATACTATTTGCAGATGATATACTAATGCTGGGGCCGCATCTGCGCCTACCGTCCCGAAGCTTCGCGTGAACGTATTATTTTTTTCAAATTTTTCGCATTACTTCGGGACGATAGGCGCAGATGCGGCCCCAGCATTATAAATATTATTTACATAATTAAGAAGAATGAATCAATATTTTAAATAATGAACTGGAAAATAATATATCAAGATGGCTAAAAATAAATAAGCTTAAATGCAAAAAAGATAATATGTCTGATCATTTATTGGATGTAAAGGATGATACAGCGAAAGCAAAATTAAAATTGAGGGAGAAATTATTGAAAATGTTACTGATATGAAATACAGTAATATTAGTAACAAGCTTCTGCCCGCGACTTCGTCTGCGTAGGATTAGTACTTCGAGAAATCTATTTTCTTTTCCTAGGTCCCATCTACGTTTATACCAAAATTCTTAACCTATTTATTTAAAATATGTATAATTCTTGATTCGATTCAAAGTATTAGGCGAGTACTTCAAATAAATTCAGCAATTTAAATATTTTCCAAAATAAAATTTTGATTTAACAATCATTAGTTTTGCAAAATGTCATTCTCAAATTTTGACGTTTTCTATTAAACTATAATTATTATTTTCAATATATTGAAAATAAATAGCTAGCTTCATAAATTATAGCCTGTATGTTATTCTGATGTATGAGCTATATTATTGTAAAGTTTCATTAAAATCCATTCATTAAATTTCGATTTAAAGAGGAACAAACATACATACATCCATACAAACTTTCACGTTTATAATATTAGTAAGATATTAGATTCAGAACTAACATTTTTAACAAGTACGTAATAATAAGCAATTTGTAAACATGAAAAAAAAAATTCTAAATGCACTGGCGATAAGGATTTTGAGTCTGCAACCTCTGGATTCAGTGCCCAATATCCTATCCTTGTGCCATGGAGGTTGTTTGGCTTTTGGGAAGCGGCTTTTTATGATTGAGCAATTTAATGTGTTAAACTAACAAATTATTATTTTTTTTATATTGACCGAATGAGAGATGAGCACATTAAAATAATATTATTGTCACTATGCTGCTGCAGACAAGCTAGTAGTAGTATGTTAAGACGATACACTTCGCTTTTCGGCCCATACAAAAAGGACGCCCGGGAAAAAACACTTTTCTACATCGAAAATTGCACAAAATGAATATATTTTTTTATACTGCCTTCTAGAGGGTGAAAACTACGTCGGTATGTTTTCGAATTTTCGATGCGTTTCGTATTAACGTAAACATTCACTGTCAAACATGTACGATTTATCAAAAAATATTATTTAAGGAAAAAGTGCTGCTAACTCAACTCTCATAAAGAATTATAAAATTATAACAAGCTACTCTGCCACCTCGGAACAGGCTCAGCCTAGTGAGGTGGCATATACCTAAAAGAATGTACATAACATGTATTTTTTGGTTAATAAATAATTTAAAAAAAAAAAAAATTACTAACGTAGCTTCTTCTTTCTAAAAAATAAATATTTTTTTAAATTTCAATTTCGTGAAAGTTTCGGTGTAGAAAAGAGTATTCTCCATAAACCCCTTTTCGAGCGATTTCTGTAGGTAAATTTGAGCGTTGTCTCATTCGCACATTTGGCATTCGCATGTATTGTAAGTGTGCGTGAGCTTATTGTGAGCGGGACAGAATGACAGACGCGGGTGTTCCGCGTGTGGTTCAAAGTCTAGCCTCTTAATATCATAGATATTAGAGGCAAAGGGAGATATGGCATTGAAGAGCACAAAAGCAAAATCAAACTGCACAAACTGTCAAAGCGGTGGAACTGTGTAGGTAAAAACAAAGGTGGAGCAACACGGTGCATTTTAGTAGTATGGGATAACAATGTTGGCGACACGTCTGAGCGCACGGTTTCATACTAATAATGGTTCATGCCTACCCCTCTCGTTTCTATTATCTTTGGTTAAAATAAAACAAGAGAATATAATTATGACATGGAAGTTAACGGTAAAAGTCAAGGACGCCCGATAAAGACATGACATGATCCAGTAAATAAAATACTTGAGTTGGGTTATATCAAGAATCAGAAAAATAGAAGAGCATGTAATAGACGATGTATAAATGTAAATGAAGCAGGGAATGTGTGCAGACACAGAGTTATGTGACGGTCTATCCTGTCTGGCTAGATCTGCAGAAAGATGGTGTAATGATGTTTAAAGTAAGTTAGATTACTTGTTTGAACATTTTAATTTATTAAACTAACGATTTATTATTTAGATTGACCGAATGAGAGATGAAAGCTTTATTGTCAATATGCTCCTGCAGACAAGCTTTTGAAAGTATATATACAGATACATACTTTCAAAAGCATACATACATTTCCCCCCATACACACAAGCCCTGCTTTTTTATGGGGGTACATCAAACATATATATTATATAATTAATTAGTGTATAAAATGTATTTGTAATTTTTGTATCTTTTTTTAAAAATTATTAATTAAAAAAAAGAAAAAAAAGTAGTTTAAAAAAGCCATACCATGCCAAAAGTCCTCCCAAATCATGGGCAATCACCGTTGGCGCCCTGTGGGGTGGCTGAGCAGCCAAACCCTCCAAGACCATCTTCAGCTGCGCCAGCACCTTGGCCGGAGTATACTGGTATCTGGAGGCGGGCTTGTCAGAGTCTCCGCAGCCCAGGAGATCAAGGGCGACCAGGCGGTGCGAGGTGGAGAGGGCGGGGAACTGGTGTCTCCACCCCACCCAGCAGTCGGGGAAGCCATGGAGCAGGAGGATGGGCGGGTTACCCCGCTGACCCGCTTCCACATAGTGGAGTTTTGCACCCTGAAATGTTTGGAATTTCAGGTTAGCACTCAAAAATACTTACCTGAAAATTTGTAATACAAGCAATACTCAATATTGCAAATGATTTATCTGTACGTTGTATATGGTTAGTTGGAAAAATGTTTAAGGTTTCTAGTTTCTAGTGAATAAAATTCGTAAATTGCGTAAGAAATGCAGAATTTTAGGCAAACCTTTGCTGGTTTTCAGACTGCACCTATTACAGACTTTAGTAATATTTCATAGAATTCAATAGTGGCAGCAAACCTACCAATTATCATGGGTAAACCGCTGCCTATTTGGCATATATATATAAAAATTAAATAATAATAACAACAAAATATAAATACCTACCCTAACTAAGAAAACATCATATGATAAGTGGCAGTGAACTTAAGTACCTAATATTGCGAATGCTCAAATTTTGGATAGTTGTTAGGTGGTGGATGTAACAAGAACCCAAAAAGTTAAAAAATAAAATAAGAACATTACTTAGGTACTTAGCGCAAAAGCCGAAATGAGCAAAAAAGATGTATTGGTTTATTTTAACTGTAAGAAATGATGATGTATTGGTTTATTTTAACTGTATATTGGACACAAAAGTTATACAACTTACCTTTACTTTGACATAAGAATGTCTTCCAATTGTCGAATCCACTAAAATAAGCGGCGGGTTATCTCTTGTTTTGGATATCGCCGAAACTTTATAATTCCAAATCCACCGCACTAAAGTTTTAGAACAAACCCACAGACTATAGATAAAAGCATACGCGTAAATTTGCACTGTATTCCAAAACGATATAGGAACTATAACCCTTTCATCCTTCATCTCAAGAGCCGCCATAATGCAGCTTCGCGTACTGTTGAATAATTCAGAAACGTAACCTCCAAGCTTGATTTCACACTGAAGATCTTTACATTCATTACCAGAAACATTACTGTAATTATTGCGTTTATTCATTGATAGTATATTTTCCGATTGATATCAAAGGTCACCAGCACAGTCAACTGTTATCAAGATTATCTAGTTGGTAAAACGCCGCAAAGCGCCACAAAGAATTATGTTTATAGAAATGACTTCAGGTGAATAAATATTATCCTTCACTAGAAACTAGTCACGGACAGTAACAAATCAGAAACAATATCAACCTCTACCTACTTATTTGACAGAATGACAGGAAACTGAAAAGCAAAAGGCCGGGTCAATTTTGAAATTTCCTGTGTTGCCAGGAGACAAACTTTTGAGTATTGCCAACACAACATGATATATTGACCGAAAAATTATGTCAAAACAGATGTCCACTAGTACCTACCAGTGTGAACTGTGAATACACAAATAATAAAAAAATATTGTGAATTTTTGTAGTTTGGAGAAATCTGAAATAATTTCGTCTAGTTAAAAAGGGTAGGTAACAAAGCAAGAATATATATGTTTTTGAAATAATTATGTACACTTTTTTGTTTTTAATTATATATTTTTTTTAGAAATTTTTTTAACAGCACTACCAATCTCAGTTGAGACATTTCGCTTAGTTGTTGTTTCATTAACTTTTTTCATTAATAATTTCAAGTATAATTTAATTCTAACAAATTTCGACGGATAAGATTCAGATACGTGATGTTTTTTAATAAATTAATAATTTAAGTTGACGATATTATTATGATCGATTTTTTGCCCCCGTTATTTTGTCCCGAGCTGTCACTTTTTCTCACTTTCTTTTTGCTGTTTTTCTTCTTCTGAGGAGCCGGTTATTTTTGGAACCGGTTCCTTTCAAATTTACTGTCAAACTAAATTACATAAATTACATTAAATGTGCCAGCCAGAAATACAAGGTCAGTACTACCATTTTATTGTAGTAATACTGCGACCAGGGCCCAATTCAATATACCACTACAGATAATTCAAAACTTGGGAAATATGTATTCGCACGTAGATGTATGGAATGTGTCGCTGATACAATACAAACATGAAATTATTAAATCATTCATGTCAGAATGTGAAATCAGACGTGTTTAATATTAGTTACTGTTATTTAAAAGATTCCATAATATTTTGATGTAGCATATTCTTATAATGTAGGAGCTGTTGCACATATTTTTGTATTATTTCTATTTATCTATAATGTAAAAACTTGTTACTCTCTTTTGTTTTTCTGTATTGTAAACTTTTTCTTGTATTACACATCTGTAAATTTCTAATATTAACTTACACTATATATTATTATTTTTATGCCATCTGCAATTTAAAAACTGGTTTCAGTTTAATTTATTTTTTCTTTTTCTCTTTTATTATAATATAATATTTCTTACTTACTTTTATACCTACCATTTTTATAATGTTAATTGCTATAAGTTTATATTTCTTATTTAAACATACATATATATCACTGTATAATATACTTATTATGTAAAAGCCCATCAGGGCGTTGAAAATTAATAATAAATAAATAAATAAATAATTATGACCAAAAAGTGCAGAGACTGATTCCTAACCCAAAGATCCCCCCCCCTGCAGTTCGATACATGATTAAAAAATATTCCACATTTTTATTTAAGTGGAAAATGTTGCTTGCGTGATGATGGTGGCCTTAGCTAGCATTAGATTGATCTCGCGACCCATGGATGGAAATCTGACGCATTTGTTCAACCGGCAATAGCCGGGTATGCTGATATGTTTGAAAGGCTTCTGTTTTAAACAATACTAATAGATTTTCATTTATGACAATTCTGAAAGATTTTCTTCTAAATATTGTTGGGATATTGTCTTCCGAAAAACAAAAATTTAGAAATATTTTTTGGTTTGCCCTCCGACCTAGATAAAATTCACCTGCGGAGGTTTTCCGTGACTTTGTGAAAGTAATATCAAGTTTTCCACAACCTATCTATCTTACCTGGTTCTAACTACTCTGGATTGGGGATACCAACAGGCTCTGAGATTAGAACTGGGACTAATGTGCTGTATTCGGTGGAAATGTTGAGTTTTTCAGAAAGGGTTCTGAATGGCGGGAATTTTGTAGCGTAGAGCTCTGAGGTGTACTGTCACATGTCCATTTACATTTTTATGTATTTTGAATCATTTTCTAATCAGAAGATTCTGCTTAGTCGCATACAATGTCAAGTTCAGTTTCAATGGAAAAATTAAACAACTGATTGTATACTTTTCGTTGTTTGTTTTGGGGGTGTTATGCCGTGTTGTGCTACCTCCTTCTTTAGCCGACGTTTCGGACAGCGTTGCAGTGTCCATCATCAGGGCAGATCCGGTAGATCCGTCGATGTGACCGGACCTGCCCTGATGATGGACACTGCAACGCTGTCCGAAACGTCGGCTAAAGAAGGAGGTAGCACAACACGGCATAACACCCCAAAAACAAACAACGAAAATGCTTTTGGCCGTGAAAATCTAAAAACGTATCTGATTGTATACTGTTGCATGTCCACTTACAGTTGGGGGCATAGAGTTACTGTTTCAACTCTCACGTAAAAAAAATTCAAATGTCTAAGCTCTAAAATAATAATAATATAATCATAAATAAATCACTCTCGGTACCAAAAATAACCAGTTCTTCAGATAAATAGAACATGGTGCGATTTAGCGACAGAAAAGTCACCGAGACAAAGTAACCGCCATAGGAATATCGACCATCTCTAATGACATTGCGTCCGATTCGAACAGAAACAACTGGCGGTCTGCGGCTGGTTGTCAAATCGGATCAGTCAATTTTCAAATACGAATTATTATCAATAACATGAAATAACCTCAGTGAACCATATGTCATAATTTTTGTTTCGTTTAAATTATTATTTAAATCGTTATTCATTGGGTGTATGTGCGCAATCGTTCCTTGTTTTTATGTGCATTTTCCGAAATATATTGATTTTGTTTATTTTACGTGCAGCCATGTATCTACCGCTCATACAATAAAGAATTGAGTTAATGTATTCAAATTCATCAAGTGACTTGATATCTCCGAAGTTCCTGTTTCCGACTGTCATGTGAATTAACGTTGAGTTGCGTACAGAACCGAGTGTAGGTAGGATGTGATAACTGGACAGAAGACATGTGTTTGATCGGGTTTAGTTTGAAATTGTTCACTTAAAAACATAACAATCGATGCCGTGATGTTTTTTTTAAGTGCCTTATCAGTGAGTTTGGCAGACTATAATGTTACAGGGTCCTACAATGGTCTGCTCTCATCCACCATAGTCCCAAATGTTACAGATTATTCCACGAGTCTGGACGACTATATAAGCTCAACTGCCGAGATGGGGCTGATAGATACACAGGCTAACACCATTCATCCCATTGAAGACTGGGCCAACTACACTTCTTACGATAAGAACTTCATTTCGGCTGTGTTTGGCGTGAACTACTGTTTGCGATGGAAGCAGCCGAACCACATTTACTTTCAGCTTGCCAATGCCTTCTACTTCTTGTCTTACCTTGCCCCTAATGGGATGTATGGGATGTTGTTCCTCCGCTGTACTCTCCTGATAGGCTGTGGGTTCACAGCCCTGTGGGCTTGGACCATAGAGTGTTTCTTCGATGCTGTGGTGTGGAACGCTGTGTTTGTTGCTATAAACTTGGTTCACATCGCTGTGCTTCTCTTCTACCTGAGACCCATCAAGTTCTCCAAAGAAGTTGAAGAGGTAAATATTACTCATAAATATAAATCTTTTATAACTTATCCTCATCAGGTAACATATCCATGTAAGAGTTAATTTAAAGATATCATTCGTGAATTTTTATTTTATTTCTTTCTAATGTTCTGCCAATAACATTATAGTAAGTAAATTCATTGCAGATTGATATCATGCCTTTGTAATTATATTGTTTGTTGTAAACTAGTCAAACAAAAAGGAAATCATTATAAATCAATACTTCAATTAATATTTTGTGAGCATTAATTCAAAATAGTACCTAACTACAACCTATTGATTATATAAATAATGCAAATTGAATTTGTAAAAGGCCCACTACAAAGACATGAATCCGTGGCATACAATTCATGAAAAGTAAAAATCATTTCCAATATGTAGGTAGGTACCTGTAAATTAAATGCTGTAATTATTATTGAGTAACGGTTCCATTTTTAAAAAATTATAATCAATATTGCTTGTCACCGACCAATAAATACATGATAATGCTCGGCAAGTTTCTGGACTTATCAGATGTATTTTAGATTTAGATAAAATATCACATAATCGTCTACTGTAAAAATTAGTTAATATTATGCATAATATTATATCTCACTTTCTAATCTTTTTATCATCTATGGACTGTAAAAATAAATCTGTTTTATTTGTTTCTCTCCATGAAATACAATGTACATACTGTAGAGCTAGCAGTAAACAAAACGCCACTTAAAACTGAAAAAATATTTTTATTATGTTTGAATATCATTTAATTTTTTTAAAACAAGTTTGTGATACAAGGTGTCATTGAAACAGTTATAAAAATACAAGGTAGGTACCCAATATGTATACCAAAAAATCCCATAAAGGCCATCATAGTATGTGCGTCAAGTGGATATCAAGGTAATTATTATAACATTTCTCTGATTTGAGAGGTGTCTATTAATTTTCTTTTTAGAGGATAAATTAATGATATAAAATCAAGTACAAAAAAAAAACAATAAAGTGAAATAAATACAATTACGTAGAACGGAGGTTGGAAACTCCTGATAATGTCCAATGCAATTCCACTATGCTATCGTAAGAGTGGTAGATCCTCTCAGAATCGCCCTAGAGAAAGATCACTTATTCAGAATCGAAATGTATTGTTTCATAGTGCTTTCACACAAACGAAGTATTGAATTCCGTAAGTCTAAACTTAAACTTTAGGGCGCACAGTTTACACCCGCGCTGTGCAAGCGGGTTTCCTACAGAGCATCGGACCATGCCAAATTTTTTTTAAAATTACATTAGCTCCACACAGGAGGCCCTGAAGAAAATATTTCCCCTCAGGGTCTGTGTCATCTTTGGGGATGCTTTGTGGATGCTTTGTGGAGGGTCTTTGTAATGTAATGTAGAAATGGAAGGCAAGGAGTTTCTGGGAAGAAATAAATTATGAGGGTGGGTAGGTATAAGGGGGTCAGTGTGTCCAGGAATGACGGACGTACGAATCCAATCCTCCCACTGCGGTGCAAGGCGATATTCCAAGAGAGTCCTGCTGGAGAGATCAAAAGATCTTCCTCAATCATTCTCTTCTAATCCGGCCAGCCACGCATTTGGTGGGCAGACGCAGCATCCGCCGACAAGAGCCGGACAGACCTCACTCCATGAACCCTTACACCCTTACTAAGTCAGTAGACGTAGCGAACCGCTTGGGGTGACGCTGGTTATACAGTTCTGTCCACGATGCATTTGAATGAAAATATGTTATAAAATTGAAGAAGAAGATAACAATAATAATCCATTTTTATTAAATATGAAAATAAACAAGACACAGAAAAATAATAAAATATAATGGCTGCAACTGGGACTCAAACCCAGAACCTCACATCTAACCGGGACATACGCATTAACCAATTTTGCTATTGCACCCTATTATGACTGTCGTATTTGCCAACTTCATATTTCAAATTTCATAATTAACAATATTATCTTCGACTAATGTTTTTTTCTCCATATTATTTATTGGCAGCTACCTTTATTATTGGAAACAAGTATTCAAATAATGTATTTGTTACCTAGATAGTGTCTCGGATAAATATATCCGATAATAGGGTGTATTAGCAAAACTGGTTAATGCGTATGTCCCGGTTAGACGTGAGGTTCTGGGTTCGAGTCCCAGTTACAGCCATTATATTTTATTATTTTTCTGTGTCTTGTTTATTTTCATATTTAATAAAAATGGATTATTATTGTTATCTTCATCTTCAATGATATATTACATTGATGGGAATAACCTTCAAAAGTTAAAAAGAGAGTTTTTCTTATAAACAAATTAATATGTTATAAACTTTTCGTTGCCTGAGTGCTTAATTGTCCAATCTCCATTTTAGTATTTTGTTCAATCTTCATTTTAAAATTAAAAATAAAGTATCAAGAACGATAATTAAACTAACGAGACCTTTACCTTTACGGAAATAGCTTCATCTTAAATACCTATCATAATGCTTCATTGAAATAATGAAAGAAAACCTCCCCCTCCTGTAAAACTTGCAAATGGTCGTTTGGACAATTAAGCATGCATTCGACGTTTTGTTATTCGGCGGTCCTCTCTGCACAACCCTTGGGGGACACTTAGTTATATTTTGTGTAAGAGGTACACCGTATTTTCCCTTAACTGACTGTATATTATTATGCCGAAGTAACTGTCGGGGGATCAACTCACGGAATCGATTAGTTGATACCAAAGTATTAAAAAAAAATTATTCGTTAGTTAATGAAAGAAACTAACTTAATGAAAATCAGAAGACTGTATGAATACAATATGTGCTTATTAATCTACAAAATTCAAAATGGCTTTATACACACAAATACTACATTTATGAAAACATCACAAGTACATGAACACCACACAAGACAACGTAATAAATTATACACAAATTCAACAAAGACAGAGTGTGGCAAAATAAACATAGGCTATGAGGGTATAAACATATATAATCTCCTTCCTGATAGCCTGACAACCGAAAATAAAATAAATATATTTAAAAAAAAACTGTTTGCTCTCAAGATTAATGAGCAAAACCAAAATGTTCTTACTTAAAAAAATGTGTTACTTGGTGTTAGGTAGTAAACCATCATTATTAATATTATTTGTATCAGTGTATACTTAAGTTAACAAAGCGAAATATGTATATTTCTTTTAACTAATTAAATTAAAAAAAGTTCTTCCTTTGTTCGACTGCAGAGTAAGGTTTGTCCAGCATGTAGCATGTTTCTAATTTGAAACATATTGTTCCTGCTAATAAAAATACATGACAAAAACCTAAATGTGTACTTTTACAAATTGAACGTTAAAAGTAAGTACCGGTACATACCAATTAATTGACACGCCCACCGTTGACCGTTTGCATACTTGGACCTCGTTAGTTTAACTGTTTCCGATTTCGCAACACTAAAATACACATACTATTTTGGCAACGGGTCTGAAAAATAATTATTAGATAAGTATTGGATAATATATTTTTATGTATCCTGCGTTACCTACATAAAAAAAGGAATTTCATTTTACACAGTGGCGTAACATTTTATGATCTAGAGCCAGTTTAAACAGGCCAAAACATAGATATTGTATTATTTTTAATTGATAAACTAATGTTTAAGACAAGTTTTTTTTTATGCATAGCACAAAGGGTAATAATTATTATAAGCAATAATTATTAGCCTGAAACACTCATCCATATTAAAAAAAACCTCCCGAGAAATGTAATAAGCGGTAATTTGTTGAATGAAACACTATGTATATATTGACTCATTTGGCGGGTAAGAGATAAGGCGCCGTAGCTTAATGGTAGAGCTCTTGACCGGCAATCAAAGGGGTGCGGGTTCGAGTCCCGTCGGCGACATGTATCTTTTCTCGGGGGGGTTTTTTCAATATGGATGAGTGTTTCAGGATAATAATTATTGCTTATAATAATAGATATTGTAATTGATAATTTGATATGTCATCATCATCTTCTTCCCCTTGTTCTATCCGGATCGGGGACCCACTGCATCAAAAAGGCTCCTCCATACGTCCCTGTCTTGTGCTGATTGTTCGGCCTCCGTCCATGGCAGACCCACCCTCTCCTCACACAGTTTCTGGAGTTGCCTCGCCCAACTGTGTTTGGGGCGGCCTACTGGGCGTCTACCCTCTGGAATGGCACTCAGTATCTTCTTCAGAATTCGGTCATCATACATTCTAAGTACATGCCCAATCTACCTAAGTTGCGATTTTTCTATGAAGAGCAGCAGTGGTTTAATGCTTAGATCATGTAGTACCTCATTTCGGCAGCTTGGACTCTAGATAATATGATATGTATTATAAAAAATCTGCATACAAATAAGGGTCATCACCAGGATAGATGTAACGACAACGACACCTGTAAAGCCGCGTCTCCAGCGATAATATTACCATAAACATCGATCCAAATATTTGTGCAAACATGAAACATTGGGGCAGGGCCACAATGTTTTCGTTTTCCATGATCGATTGAAAACAATAAAATTGTGGCCCCGACCCAATGTTTTTGCTTTTGTCCGATGTTTTGAAAACATTTGGTCACTAGAGACCTCACTTAAGAGGAAGGCGTTTTGTCCATACAAACATATTCTTCAATATCCTCTCTGGATTTTGACACTATTCTAAATATTTTTTAATATAATATAGATATAGACCAATCACTAGCGTGTCGGTACGTTTTACTTTTTTTGAAAAGTTACTTCTTATAGCAGTAAGTCGTTAAAATTGCCTCGTTTGAACGTCATCAACAGACGTTCTTTTGAAAAAAGGCAAAACGTACAGACACAGAGTATTTTCTTCTAATACATTTAAAAAAAAAAAATTTAAATCGGTTCAGTTTTAGAGGAGATAAATGGGGAATACAAATCCTCGATTTTGATGATTTTTTTTAATCTATTTGTCAAATTTGACAATATTGTCCCATTTCGAAACGATAGTTTTCTTGTGTAAATAATTTCTCAAATTGCACCAACATACTAATTTTAAAATGCCTTCGGTCACCTTTCACTTTATGTCGTCAAATTATATCACGTTTTCCATTGCCCAGTACCTGTTTTTAACAAATTTGACAAAATCCCTCTCGAAATTACGCCTTCCTTGTCGTGTAAGCAATAATAATTAGAATTGCACCAAATTCCTCGTTTCAAAATACCCCCACTCGTGCAAATTTTACAGGGTTTTGAAATTAGTCACGTTTTATGTATTCAGCCGTCCTAAATACCCGTTGAAATGAGGATCATAGATCATAGAACATAGATGAGGATCGTGTCGTGTAAAAGTGCAAACAATTATGAATGTATATTATGTAAATTTTCACCAATATACTCCTACAAGACCTTTGCACCCTAAACTTTACCATGTCATTAAATTTTGTCGTATCTCTTCGTCCAACATCGTTAAGCAGCTAGTTAGACAATATCTCAAGCCATCTAACCTAGACTTTTCCAACAGAGAAAAATTCTCGACCCATCGCCTGAATCGCAGTAGGAAGGATGGATTCTCCTAGACACTTTTACCTCCTGATTCCTACCCACCCCTTTCTCCTTCCCAGAACTTCATCTCCTTTCTTTCCCTAAAAATACCCTTCACACAGCATCTTCAAAGATGACATAGGTCCTGAGGTAATTTTTTTCCGGTCAATTGCGCATAACGCCACTGGCCAAGTCTACATAGGCGTATTTAATAAGCACTAAAGAGTCGTTCGCACTAGGGGAGTAGTTTAGTCGAGTAGCGAGTATATTAGTAACTAAACGTGCCCGAACACCACAATTTTAATAGAGTAGGCTGGTCAGCTCTTTAGTATATTGAATCCATTTGGTTTTATTTTTTCGGTGAGTAGAGTCCCCCACCACGCGTCCCTGCACACTGACATGCGCAGTTTATTAGTAGACCCAGACACGCGCATATGTCGTCCCGTTTGAGCGAAAATGCTACTCTAAAATTCTTTATTTTTGCGACTATTAATCTATGTATTTTCGTGTCCATAGTTTATTTATTTTCATCTTACTAATTTATTCTTCCACCTCTTCTAAAATCAGCATTATATTCAGCGTAATTAACCTATTTATTTTAATGCGCTGCTGCCTGTTCATCTTCCAAAGCGCCGTTCACTAATGTACTATACTCGACCATAGTGCGAACGCTTTTTAGTCAGTCAAGTAGCAAGTTACTCGCCACTCGACTTACTACTTGTCAGGTGCGAACAAGGCATAATGGACTAGGTACGCCTACATAGCGCGTTATGTGACCAAATTTGGCAATGTGGGTCGCGACAGTCGGGTGTCAATTCGAAGTTTTAGCTCGCAGGAAGTTTGCTACCAAACGAGACTAATCTAGCGTGAAAATAATCCGAGGCTCGAATTACAAAAGCCCCTCTGAGCCCGTGCTCATTCAATAAGCCGCAAAGCGGTCTACGGAACCGCATCAATATCTAAAATCTATACGCATAATATTAAATGTGTACACATAGAATATAATATAATAATCGACTTCGTACAGCACCATAATTGTTCTATTGTCCTGAAATTAGTTTTGGGGTTTAAATTGATTGTTCTTATATTAACCCCCTGGCGACCGATATAATTTCCCCTTAGAATCAATCGTTTTGTCTGTTTTCTACTGTTGTTTCTAATTCAAAATAAAGAAAATAATCCCATTGGAATTTGGGAGGCGAGCATTGGTACCACCGCCCCGGAAACCATTTATTAGAAAATCAACACCGCTGCCATAGGTCAACCGAAGTGGTACGCTACGTTTGGTGACTTAGCAGGGGTGCCCGGGTGCATGAAGAGAGATTTGTCTAGGTTTTGGCGGCACACGCGTTTCGCCACCTCCTGCGTGGCGGGCCGGATCGGGAGAGGCTGGTTGAAGGAGACCTTATTACCTCTCCAGCCGGGCTCTCTCGATTCATCGCCTTGTACTGCGAAGGGAGGGATGGATCCATAATAATAATAATGTTCGGATAATTTACATAGCACCGTTTTTGTGAGAAAATCACCTCAGGGGCGCTTTAGAACTTCATCTATACATTCAAAATAATATGCATATGTCCGTCACTCCTTGACACATTGAACCATTCCTCATACATTTTTCCTCCCCAGAACTTCCCTCTTCTTCCTTTCACTAAAAATAACCTCCACACAGCATCCCAAGTGTGACATAGTCCATGGGGGAATTATTTTCCTAAGGGCCTCCTGTTTGGAGCTAATGTAAAAAAAGACCTTCGTCAACTTTTAAACCAGTGTTTTTATTTTACGAACTTTGAAACATGCCAAAAGCTTTCCACAAAGCTTTCCTATACACGTCGCACTAAATCAATCCTTTATAACGGCTCTTGAGCGTAAAAAACGCGCTAGTCGCAGAAGGGTATATACTTTAAGAAGATAGACTTCGCTTTTCGGCTCATACAAAAAGGACGCCTGGGAAAAAACACGTTGCTACATCGAAAATTGCACAAAATTAATATTTTTTTTATATTGCCTTCTAAAAGGTGAAAGCTATCTCGGTAGGTTTTTAAATTTTCGATGTGTTTCGCATTAACGTAAACATTCACATGTATAATTTATCGGAAAATATTATTTAAGGAAAAAGTGCTGCTAACCCAAAAAAAATATGCTATGAAAAATATTTTGACTAAAAAAAAATATGTTCATGTAGATGACATTCAAACTTAAATCACCTCCACTCACCGACCGCTATGTTAGGAACTGTTGCAATTTTCGTTGAAAAATGACATTTCGTGTTTTTAAATTTAAAAAATAACCATTAAAATGAACTTTTTTCGAAATTCCAACAACTGAATTGATTAGTACTAGTAAATATCTAACTACTACAACTTTTTAAATTTATTTTTTTCCTCCATATTAAGCGTGTCCCGGTTTTGTAAATATTTTCCCTTATATTTCACTCAAGCAAGGGCCGGGTTACGTCACAAACTCTGCCGCACGGTATTCGCCGTTTTCGCGGGCTTAATAATATTCAAACTTGTAGAATTAATTTAATTATGAAAACGAACTTAAATAAAAAATACTGGTATTTAAGTGTTTGCCTGTGAACATTGATAAAAAAAAATTAAAAAAAGGACTCAACTTCCTTATTCTCATAAAGAATTACAAAATTATAAAAACATACCGACCGAGATTCTACATTCGAGAACATATTTTTGTTTTTAAATTACAGTTTCGTGAAAGTTTGGGTGTAGAAATATGCTTTCTCCCTTTTTCGAGCGATTTATGTAGGTAATTATGAGAGTTTACGACAGTTGTCCCATTCGCACGTTTTGCATTCGCATGTATAGTAAGTGTGTGTTAGCTTATTAAGACCGGGACAGAATGACAGACAATGAAATACCTCAACATTCCGCGTGTGGTGCAAAGTCTAGCCTCTTAACTAGGTATTACAGTTCGATAAAACGTATCTTTCTGGTTTAAAAGTTATTTCTAAAACCCTTTGAGAGTAGTATCTTTCTTTTATTGAGACAGGATGTTACGAGGGTACAGGCCGGAAAACTAACGAAATTACGAGTTAATATCTGAATTATGCCGGATTTTATTCTGATGAACTGATAATATACGATGTAATAGCACGTACCCGAAGGATTTTAACAAGTACTTTCTGACCATATTGGGAGTAAAAAATTATTGAAAAATATATTATTTTATTTTTAATAGAAAAAAATATCTCCGGACGGAATAATGATAGTTAGGTAGGTACTTTTTGTACTCCAAATATGCTCAGGACCTAAGAGTATGGATATTAGAGACGGCATGTGAAGTGTGCCCGCGCGCTCCAAGTGTGCCTTTTCGAGAATTCTACCCACACGGCTGACATTGGCTGTCACCATGTAAAATGGCTGCTGTCCTAAAAATGTCGGAACGTATTAAACGGCCAAAAACCAGCAGCCAATGTAAGCCGTTTGGGTAAAATTCTTGAAAAGGCACACTTGGAGCGCGCGGGCACACTTCACATGCCGTCTCTCTAATATCCATACTCTTAGGATATAATTCATTTACATTCATCTGTCAATAGGAAAAGGTAAACTCACTGGTTAAAATCCTTAGGGAACATATTATGTAGATACTATTTCTTTTTGTATAATATAGTCATAGTTTCGTCAATTGTGTTCAGACTAACGATAATTATAATTACCTACAATGTTTGATCGATTTCTAATTAGTTTCTTTAGTAGGCAATTACTTTTATTCGTGTACCCTTTCCTACCGGAGGTTCACTATCATCAAGGCAATTGTACATCTCAAAATTATATAAATCCGCTTATTTCTAATTTTACCATATTTTATTATTCGCAAATTTTTGTTCCTTGTGTGCCATTTTTTTCTTAAATATTTTACCTTATGCAATTGTGTTTATGTGGCTACGAGAATATTTTCAATATTAGCACCCCGAGACCCATTTCAAAGTACATACATAAAAAATTGAAAACCTGAAATCATCGGAAAATAGGCGCTTTTAGTAATACGATGATTCAAAAAATGAATACCTAAACGTACGTTCCTTATTACAATAATGCTACAGCTCTTTCTTACGCATTAAATAATGGTGAGACAAAAGATGAAGCATTCTGTTTCCTCCAATGGAAAAAGTAGTGCTTTGGAGGAAACAGACATACATTGCGTACATTGTGTCTCATATTTTGTCTCACCATTATTTAATGTGTAAGAAAGGGCTCCAGCATTATTGTGATAAGGAACGTACGTTTATTGCCTTTTTTGTATCTATCGTCGCCGTTCCGTAATCGTTAAAATACTAAAAGCACCTCATCGAAATCTGGTTTCCGTGAAAATTCTTACAAATTGAACAAAATCGCGACCGGACTTAATAATAAGAGCCAAAAATATGGCCTGATTTTACTTGGTGCATTTATGAAATCGTTTCATACAGTCTTGCTCGTAAGTTTGTCGCTATTGGTGTGTTGTTGCGAGTGCAAGGATTATTATTATTCATGCGCTGTAGGCTGCAGCACGCGGCCGGGGCAAGGCGTCTATGTGCCTCAATGCCGGGGTATTTATGGATATTTAACGAGCCAAACATGCCGAACGGATACAACGGTTCAAAGTTTACTGCCATTCCCTGTTCATATTGTAAGCGAAAAGCTACCGGCGTCTTTTTTTAGCCAATCATAACAACATTTTTGAGGTCCCCAATGTTTATATTTTGTATAAAAAGTTCACCAGGAGATTTTTGTTTCTCAACATGAACTGCGAATCAAACTTGCATACAATTCCTGCGGAGTTTCTACATTTCTTAATTTTTTTTTAGGAGTAAGTATATTTTATTAGATACACACCTTTTACATTCTAAAACTACTATAATAATATTCTATTACCTAAATTTGGACTTCGCAAAATTAATACCAAACCCACGAAAAACTTTCAACTCCTTTTACAGGGAGTTCTTTGAAGTTTTGGGTTCCCAACAGTTTAACCCTGGATAACTAACGTTCAGCTAACCATCCGTCGAAACGACGGGTATTTGAAAAAGTTTTTTTTTTGTACAAAATATAAACAGTATGCACCTAGAGTGCTAGCATGGTCGATCGATAAGGATCGGTAGGATAATTGTCGGTAACTTCTCATCGTTCCCTAGGACAACTGCAGATCGCAAACGAATAGGTGACAGTTCACAATGACTAAGTGTCCTCAATATATTCGATATCAACTGTTGTTTGTACGTTAGCGATCTGCAGTGGTCCTAGGGAACGATGAGATGTTACCGACAATATTCCTACCGATCCTTATCGATCGACCATGCGGCACAAAGTCTTCGAACTAATTGGCTGAAGCTTCATCCAGGTCTTCGGAACTAAGCTCTTGGTTTATTAACTTCGATATTGCATCATCACTTAACGGAGAAATGGTAAAAATCTAAAACAAACACAAGTTACGTCAAAAATATATACGCACACTCAATCAAAAAAACTCGCCATAAAGCTAACCATCCGTGGAAACGACGGACAAAACTCAAGTATCTCTAAAATTATGACACTTACCTGATCAATGGTGTGCCACTGCAACGACCTCAACGGCGTCTGATTTGGTTATCAGAGACGACACTTTCGGTTGCACCGTTTAAAAGAGACAGCGATATTACTTTTTGATGCCCGTCGATTCGACGGAGGTTAGCTATCCAGGGTTAAGGAAGCCTAAATCGTTATAGTTTATCGTATGATAGCAATGAACTGAAACATTATACAACATATAATCTGGTAACATTTTATTTTTAAACTTATAAATAAATACATACTAGGGTATTATAAACATTATTTTTTACGTTAGCTCCACGTCCACACAGGAGGCTCTGAGGAAAAATATTCCCTCAGGGCCTATGTCATCTTTGGAGATGCGTGTGGAGGGTCTTTTAAGGGAAAGAAAGGATTGGAAGTTCTGGGAAGGAAAAAGTAAGGAGGATTGGGTAGGAATCTGGGGGTCAATGTGTCCAGGAGTGACGAATGTACGAATCCATCCATCCTACTGCGATGCAAGGTGATGGGTCAAATGAATCCGGCTGGAGAGGTCTAAATTAGGTCTCCCTCAACCAGTCTCTCCCAAACCGGCTCGCCAAGGATCAGGTGGGCAAACTCCGCCGCATAGACAAACTTCACCCCATGAAACCGGGCAGCCCTGCTAAGTCACCAAACGTAGCGAACCACTTGGGGTGGCGTATGGCAGGGGTGTTGGTTATCCAATAAATGGTTCCCGGGGCGGCGGTACCCATAGCCGTCTCATTTTGTTATACACTAAAGTAGATTGTGAAAACAGTTCTATTCAGTAGATTGTCAAACTCCAAAGACGGGGGGATTATGTCACAAAATTTGAACAATTCATTAAATTTCAAAGCTAATTTTCAAGTTCTGTGAAAGTTCCATTTAATTTCTGTTATTATTTCAGTTCTGTTAAGCAACTGGCAATTTTTTAATTTTTTTTTTATTTACATTGCATAGGAGGCCCCGAAGAAAAAAATCCCTCTGGGCCCATGTCTTATTTGTGGGACGATCTATGGCAGTGGTGTTGGTTATCCGATAAATGGCTCCCGGGGCGGCGGTAACCATACTCGCCTGCCAAATTGAAAAATAACAGAACTTAAATAAGACTTTCACGGAATTTAATAAAGGAACTTTTAATATTGATGCATTGTTAAAACTCTGTACAACAACCCGTCCCAAATAAAGTTGTTTTATAAAAATGTTAGTTTTTAATTAATAATGTTACTAATTTTAAAACAAAAAATGTGCCGGTGTTTTACGGTATTTTCTACCCAGCGAATTAATAATTTTTCGAATGTTTATTAGCCCACTTAACACTTAGCAGAAGCTCGTTTACCAAGGTTTGTATGACCCTCCTCCGTATAAATTAGGGATGTGTACTCCTTAGATAGGTATACGTTGTCAGTATCGTTGAGTTGTCATACTGGTTTGTCGCATATAAAGTTATTGGAAATGTTCACACGCTCCGCATTATGTACTTTGAGATAATTACATTACGTACACACTTAAGCCTGCACTTACGTATGTACTAACTACTAACTTGGTTATAATAATAATAACGTTCCGCCGACCAGCTGGCGTAGTGTTCATTTCGGTTTTAACGTCGTGAGACATATTATTATGCATGGTTTGCAGTGACGCACAGTGTCGCACAGTGCTTTGTTTCATACAAGCGGAAAAAACTGTAAAACATCAATCAAGTACTTGTAACCCACCTTCGGGGTGTATTTAACACTAATTTGAAAAAAATGTGATAAAAGCTATAATTTAATTTTTAAAAACATTTTCAAAGAATCTGATTTGAACAGAAAATTAATTGCTCCATTAAAAAAAGCAAATTATCGTAAGAATAAAATGAATAAGGGGAATGTTGCCAACACTCGAGAGTGAACTTCGACTAGAAGAAGGCAGAACAATCCAATGCTACTTGCCGACCCCCAACTCTTGCGGTGTGCAGATAACACGTAATAAAGACATTTATCAAAAATCTTATAAATATTTATTTTATTTATTTATATTTAAAGGTCTATAGGGCTTTTACATACATAAAGCAATTCATGTTTTGATGAATTACAGTGAAGACTTAGAAGTGAATAAAATACAGGTAAATAACAGAAAATATAAATCCACATAATATTGGTTAGATAAAATATTATATTAAAAAAAAAAATATATATATATATATATATATAAAATATAATTATGAAAAGCTCTTCAAAAATCTTTAAAAATATATCAAATCATTCAAGGTGTCTAGAAAAAAACCAATTAAAAATATTAAAATAAAATATTAAAAAATATTAAGCGATTTTGACATACTCTCCGAAGTAAATTCTCGAATAGTTAGAAAATAATTATTTTTAAACCACGTAAAAAACACGCAAGTTAAATTTTATTTTAAAAAGAATCTGAAATGATTCGCATTAAAGTTTTAGAAAAAACCATGCTTCATACATTCATTCCAAAGTAGCTACACTTTAAAAAAATCGAAACAATACGTTTTAAACTCATGTACAATCTTAAAAGGTTGCGTAGCGAGAATCGAATAAAACTTAATTTATTTATCTGACTTTGGGTCTGGTACTAGTCAACCCGCGTATTAATTAGTCCAATTAAAAATGCATTTGCCACACCGACTACCTGGTAATACCCCCATGATGTTATCGTTCAAGAATTCCAAAGTGATTTATTTCCATCCAGCTTGTTTGGGACGGTACACAGTGTGACGCTGCGTTTATTAGAGCAATCTTATGGTCACTTGACTTGCTGATTTACCTTGTGTTACTCTTAACCTCAACACACACGTAAACTAGTAACGTGGAAACCTTTTCTGTGCAGTTTCAAACAATTGTTATTGCTATTAGCGTTTCTAATAATAAACGGACTAAATTCTGCTTATCCAAACCAAATAGTTATTAGTGTATCTATCTACTTAATGAACAGAGCAGTGCAAATAATACGGTATCCACAAGCAAGCTTAAGAGTGTTTTACCAGATAATACCGGAAATTAGTCATTTTTAATTCAAATTCTAGACGTATTGGCTCTTTTTTACAAAAAAACATATATTGATTTTTAAAGATTGTTATTTTATCTGGTACACGCAGTTTTAACATTTTGAAAAACTAATTGCATTTATAATATACTAAGGTTAAACCGTTGGTCGTTGGCAGATTTGTTCAATTTTCAACCGATAGATTCTATTAAACAATACAAATTTCAAATCATATAATCATACAACAAAATAAATCAATATATAATCTAGTCAACGTAGTTTTCAAAATTTAAATTTTTGACAAATTAAAATCATTAAAAAATAAATCCGAGAACGTGTTTTGTGACAAAAATACCTCAGTTTTTCTATTTATTTAAAGTCTTACAAATTAAAATATTTCAGATTTTTTTTACACAATTATTTTGTTTAGACATTATTGAAAAATTATAAATTATTTTGATCAAAAATTAATTTTAAGAAGTATCTATATGATTTTCATTCTTATGGCTGATTTGTTTGATCATTTTTATGGCAGTTCGAGACATAAATTCTCGCGATTCATTAGCCGCTGAGATGCGGCCGTGAAAGGTTCTGTGTTCGCGCCGCTCTTAATGATGAAATTTTTCAATAAATTTAAAACTAATTCCGTTTAGCTTCATGGTTGTAAAAACATCCGCACGCAGCGCTGTTAACAAAAACGGAATAATGGATTGCTGGATATTATTACCTCTTAAAGACAAACTCATCAGTTTCAGTCTTACATGCAATTTCATTGTTCTCCAGTTTACATTATTTTCAGAATGATTTTTGCTATAATTCCCACACTCCGCCCATATGCCGAAGCCGAGATGATCTGACCCCCGACAAAGGGTATGGATGCAGTCGTGTGCTTTTGCTGTAGTGTTGTGTAGTTTTACTTTAGTGTTATGTAGTTATGTGTTGTGTAGTCTCGCTGCCGATTCCCACGGCGGCTGTCGACAGGAAATAAACGGTATAACAATGTCTGCAGGTAGCGACTCGGAACCGATTCTGATTCTGATGGCAATCGTGGGCAGAGTCAAGGCCACTGGCGATCGGATGCAGCCAATGAGCGTGACCTCACCTAACTCCCGAAAAAGATTGGTCACTGTGGTGACAAGTTTTTAAGAGTTTCATCACTTTTGTCAGCTGTGTTTACAAGTTTATGGTGAGTAATTAATTTTGCCGAGGAGATTCTCATCTTAAGTTCGAAAACTTCAACACCTAGCATCTGTTTGAAGAAAGAGATTTCCCTTTTTGAGAAGCAAGGTATCTTTGGAGATAGCTTTGAATAACACAGCTTCTTGCTATTACTCCTACTAACTAGTGTGAAAGCGTTTACCGCAGCTGGGTTTTTGTGCACAAACTTAATATCCTTCCACGTATAGATTACTGGACTCTCCATAGTTTGTGGTTTATACTTTATACGATATAAATAAAAGTCTTAAATTACGTTTTATGTACATTTTCGATGTTATTTTATTTTTAATTTTTTTATAATATCACTGGTACCGTAGATGATTCAATATCAATTTCAATTCAATTTCATTGCCGGCAACCCGGACGTTTATTGAGGTAATACAGTAATTTTATACTCTTTCTAGTAAGTTACCCGCCTCACTAGACGTTGTCTGTTCTGAGACGGGTAAGAATTAAAACATTAAAAAAGATAAAGGTGTACAGGAAAATATTCAGAAAATAAACAGAAAAAAGGTAATAATTAGAACATTAAAAAAGATAAAAACAGGAAAATAGTCAGAAAATAAACATGAAAATACAAGTTGCAAGAATAATAAATCAATAAGAAGAAAGAATAAATATCTATAATTGGAAATAAAACACGTGTAAAAAAAGGATGAGGAATTATCGATTAGGAAGAGATTAACATTAACTTGTTGATGCATTCTCTTTTTTTGTGTAGCTACCAATGATTGATACTAAAGATAACAAATAAAGAAAAAAAAATGTGAATTTTGGATTAATTTTAATTTCACACCCTCTAGTAAAAAAATATCACAAACCCCGCGGGATTGCATTTAGAAAATGTGAAATTGGTGCGGGATTTTGTAAATCGTAGTTATAATGACCTTCACCATTGCTTGATTGATTTTTGGTTACTCTAGTTTTGATCAAATAATATTACCTTGGTACAGCATCCTCCACACTTGCTGTATCTAAGGATGTCGTGTCCTAATCACCTAACCTAACCTAACCTATTGCTAATGTTTTCCTTGCTGGCGAACCCATTAGGGAACCTTCTTACTTTATAGTGTTATCATCGTGTCCGTCACAGACACGACAGTGTATGCAAATCTTCCTTGACGATAATACTCTCAGCATCTTCCACATTAGCGCCCATCAGCTTTATGTTGAAAATTACACGACGAAACATTATTTATGAAATGATGCATTCAGATGTAAAGGAATTTACTTGACTGGATTACTGGCTGACTTCTTGTTGATGCATTATACTAACTCGTATTATTAAAAGGAATAAGAGGCATGCAAAAAGGCATGGTGAATTCCTACGAAGGATATTCCAAGATCATGGAAGCACAGGATATTGGTATAATAAATATAAGAACAATGAACGAGAAAATTGAAACACAAACCTTCGCGCAGAAAATGATTAGGAAGAGGTCGTTGGAGACACAGTTAGATTTCCAAAAAAAAAAAATTTTTTTACATTAGCTCCTCTCACGAGGTCATTATGTCATCTTTGAGGATGCTGTGTTGAGGATCTTTTTAGGAAAAAGAAGGAGACGAAGTTATGGGAAGGAAAAATGAATGAGGGGTGGGTTGAAATCTGTAGGTTAATATGTCCAGGAGTGTTGGACGAATTAATTCATTCCTCCCATTGCGGTGCAAGGCGATGGGTCGAGATATTCCGACTGGACAGGTCAAAAGGTCTCTCGCAACCAATCTCTCCCGATTTGGCCCGCCACGCAGAGGGTGGGCAAATGCATCCTCCGCCAATACCTGGACAAACTCACCTCATGAACCCGGGCACCCCTGCTAAGTCTCAAAACGTAGCAAACCAGTTGGGGTGACCTGTGGCGTGGATGTTGGTTATCCAATAAATGGTTTCCGGTGCGGCGGTACCCATACCCACCTCCCAAATTGCAAATTAAATTATCTTTTGATTTCTATGCAATACTCGTACACCCTGTCTGTACCTACCTAATATACGAGTAACTAACTAACTAACCAACTAACTAACTAACTAACCATCACGCCGTTTCCCCGCAGGGGTAGGCAGAGATGACGGACCGCCAAACAGCTCGGTCTTGGCGCACACTCCTTGCCTCATTCACATGCATACATCTTCTCATACATACTCTTACGAGCAGTAGCGGTTTTCTCTAAAGTGCGGTTGTGCGGTGAACCCCCATTAAAAATATGATAAAATAAAACAATCTTGTTGTATAGTAATATAAGCGCATCACAGATAGCTCGACATTAAAATTCCGTCTTTAAAACTCGCGCCACCGAAAAATACGGTACCTATCTATTCCCATTTTGTGCGCGTTGCGATCCGCACAAATTTGTCCATACGAAAAATCATAGCCGATACGAATCTCTGTGACGGTAGAATGGAAAAAACTACGCAGCTTGGTGCACTGCTCACGAGTCAAGATGTCACGTGACCTCCAACCTTTGACAAGTCTCGCCGAAACGAAGCCCGAGATTGTCGCAGGATAACTGGCTGACGGTCGACTTTTGCACCGACGGATGCAAGTTAAATGTTATATATTATAGTATTTAACTTTGTAGTCATTTTTGTACATTTTTTATTTTCTTGTTTCAGCATTTCTCCAACCGTTTACTAATGGCATTTGTAAATCTACTATTGAAGTGGACCGATTTTGACTTCTGTTTTCGTATTTTTTTTTATAGATAAGTCGTTATATCCCTTAGTTACGAGTACATTTACTAAAGTTTCGGCAAACAACGTCGCTAGTTATGCAATTTTGTGTTGAGCTTTCCTAGTATTGTTTCGGCTTTCAAATTGAAAGTGGTTGCGTTTATCGGTTGTCGCGAAAATTCTGTCCTAATTTTTTCACACAATGACGGAATACAGTGTTATATACAAAAAATAACGCTAATGCTTATGAAAAAAGTTTGGAAATTAAATATTATTATTTTTTGTATACGTCTATAATGGATTTTTAGTGTAAGTGAAAAAAGTTAATTTTATTTCGTGGCCACCTTTATTTGTGTTTCTTGTTTTTTATAAAAACAAGAAACACAATAAATAGTTAAATATCAATATATTATATTCTACATTCTACGCAATTATTCTTATTGAAAAAAAAACAATAATAATTAGCAACGTACATTGAGTGTTGTAAAAACCATTAAACAATTTAAATCCTCTAAAACCATTTTGGTTGTTTAATAATTGTGTCGAGGAGTATCAAGTTATTTAAAAACAATAGTACCTATTTAGGTACCCCCCACCAACGTTATTTAATTTGTGTGACAAGAGTAAATTTTGATTAGACAAAATATCATTCTTCTCTTGAATTTCTGAACCCCCGTTAAAAAGACCACGAACCGCCACTGCTTACGAGTATACGGTTTGAAAACCAACGTAGGCATTTTCGAACATTTTACCTTAAATTCCGTTTCATATTTTTATTATTTACAGAATTTGAAAGAATGCTATTTAAGAATCACTGGCATCCTTCAGACATTTCCCTAACTATCCATAAAGAATTTACAAATAAGTCATTTAATGACAAATTTTGAAGGTAGTATTGCTTGAATAATAATTTTATAGTGTGCAATTTTGAATGATTAAAAATACCATATTTTCAAAATTATTATTTTAGACTCCCACATTTTTCAATGCGTTATTTCAAAAAGCGATTTTTTAGTGTCTCAAATTACAGGAAATTTAATTAACCTACTTAGATTCGCAGGGCAAATAAATCTTAGTGCCTTATTTTTACTCAAAATATTTTCGGAAATGGATATTTTATTTTTTCTTGAAAATGCAGTTCTTTCTTCTCATTCCACTTTAGATCCTTTTATACCCTCGTCTCCTACACAGCTTCTTACAAATGAAAGGGGAGTAATTGAAATACTATCCCGAATAGGTAGGGACCATAGAATAAAGAAAAACACTAGAAGTCTCTTCCATACAAATTTGTACGGAAACAAAGTTTTCATTTAGCGCTCTTTCTAACTTACACTTGCCTGGCATCGTATTAGATATAGATCTCCATCCCATCTGAATGTCGAAAACTCAGTTTTATGTGGAGATATATGCCTCGATTAGGCAAACATTTGTATCACGAAACACGCCCACAAAACACTTCTTTGCCCCGAAAAGTAATGGAAAAGCTAAATAAATTAATGAAAAATTCTTTCGTGATTCTGGTACTCGTCCGTCAGTCATTTAGGCCGTGTTCATATTGGGAGTCAAAAAACTCACGCCTTCTTTTTCCAGCCAATCACATTGCTCGGAAAAATCGGCGTGTTGCAACTATCGTGTGAACACTCCTGTCAGATTTAATACAAAATCAGAATGGCAGTGCATTATAACTCGAGTATCTAAATTGGAATACACGGTTAGTCCAAAATATAGTTTTTATCGAATTAAAACTATTGAAAAATTTGTGTAGTGCATAAATGTATGAAACGCCTTTCATTATTGTTATATATTATGATACAATTTGCGCCTATAATTTTTCGCTACGTTTGGTGACTTAGCTGCTGGCGGCGGATGCGTCTGTCACTGCGTGGCAGGTCGAGAGGAAGGACATGTTAAGGTGACCATTTGGCCTCTCCTGCAAGATTCTCTCGACTCTTCGCCTTGCACCGCAATGGGAGGGATGGATTCATACATCCGTCACTCCTTGATCCCCTTACCCCCAGATTCCTACCCGCAGCTCGTACCTTTTTCATTCTCAGAACATCCTCTCTTTCCTTTCCTTTAAAAGACCCTCCACACATCATCCCCGAAGATGACATAAGCCCTGAGGGAAATTATTTTCTTCAGGGCCTCCTGTGTGGAGCTATTGTAAAAAAATGCAAGACACTTCTAGTGTTATATTCTTTATTCTATAAGAAATAAATAACCCTGTGAGTGCAGGTGGTACCCTTTCGTAGTTAGGGTCACCAGATGGCAGGAATTTCCCTGACATGTCCGGAATTTAAGCTGTCTGTCAAGGAAACAGGGATTTTTTTGCTAAGTAAGATATTTTGTCAGGAAAAATCATTTTCGGATCCGGTAACCCTAATCGTAGTCCCTACAACGCCAATTTAAGGTCCGGAATTCCGATTTTCTACGTTCTTAAAAAAATATATGTTATTTTTTAAGATGAAATCTAAAGATTTGTAGAGACGAAACGTTAATTACATAAAATTTCCTCGATAGAAAAAAAATCGTATAGTATGCTCCAAAAATTATTATTTACACGTTTGTTTCTGTTATTTTACAAATTATATTTATGAAAAAAATCACATGTGTGTTTCTTTAAATGCTACTTAAGGTGCTGAAGAGAGATTTTTGCTCTATTGTAAACGAGTCGTGTTTAATTAAACATTTTCCAATTTTCGCTCGAATTTTTTCGTTTTTAATATTAGCGCACTCGCTACAACGTTCGTATTGACGTATCTCTCCTTCTAATTCTTTTTGGATGGATACTACCGACCCTAAACAGTGGCCATTTTGCATGAAAATAACCTTTTAGTCCAATGTAAAATGCGCCACAGCCGGATTTTTTTCGTTAGGTATTTATTCTCCGGAACCGATTCCGATTTATGTTACTGTTTGCCAATTCGAACTTCGAGTTAGAATTTTTACGATCCCGTGCACGTTAGGGTGAGCCTATGCCCACTTTTATAATTCCCGGCAACTAATTTATTTAATACGAGTGAGGTAGATGCAAAAAAGTAATCATTTTCTTACCTCTCCTTCACTCGTGTTAAAGAAATGAGATGGCGCGAGCCATTCCCGTCACAGTTCCATTTCGTCGCGTAGTTGGCAGAGTAGCGGCCCGGAAAGCCGAAGGTCCTGAGTTCGAGTCCCAGATGTGACCGTATCTTTTTCTGATTTTTCTGTTTCAGATTTAGATTCAGTTTCGCTAATATTGTCTTCACTAATTAAAATATTACAAGTTAAAAATAATTATAAATATGTATATTTATGTATCAGTATAGTGTACAGTATTCCGAACAAGAGTCCTAACTGCTCCAGTCTGCTGAGCCAGTGAGACTATGGCATCCGCAATTGGGGTATGATGTGAGGCTGAGAGTTGTGGGGGGGGGGGGGGGGGGGGAGATGGAGAAGAGGAAGGAGAAATAGAACCAATGAATAAGAATAATTATAAGCTAACATTAGTATTTGTTTATCAGAAATGTTATTATAGCCTTCTTGTAACTATATCCCGTGCAGTTGACTACATCTACTAGTTCTGGGACTAGTATTGCCAACTGCAAGCGATCTAAATACGAGCGAGTATCTAAATGACTCAGTTCTGACATTGTTGTTGCAATTAAAAATATTTTTTTATCGAATAGTAGTTGCACGGAGAAAAATGTTGTTCTAAAATACGATTATTTTATTCGGGAAAATGTAAGAACAATTTTTTTTGGTATACGTACTAAATTACGTATAGCAACAAATTATTCTTACATGTTCCCGCCAATAAACATTGAAACCCTGTTAATTTGTTCGTAAGAACTTCAGTCCCGTTTTTACGAATAAAATGATCGTATTTTAGAATAACATTTTTCTCCGTGTGTAGTTGGTATATTGAAGGTATTTAGAGTGAGTAAATCAGGGCTGTCTATGGGTAATACCAATAAAAATAAAATTAAATAATATTTTTAATTTACGTCCGATCAGACTTTTGGATCACAAAGCATGAATCAGATAGTCAGTGGCGTAGGGAGAACTTTCCAGTCCGGGTTAAGACCTTTTTGGTTTGCGCCACTGGAATGATCATCTAGCCACATAATGCAATAGTGTAATTCGATTCCTCTTATGCAGTAGTATGTCGATGAGGTCACGAGTGACGTTACCATGTAGAATTGGCAGATTAAATGTTTGCACACATGAATGGTCACAATGATTTGTCACAACGATTGAACTGTGAACGATCTTATACCTAGATAGGTAGTTGCGTCAATGTTAAAATTAGTGTACATACTTTTATTTTATAATAATACTATCTGAGAATTCGGTACTCGCTGCATTGCCGCTCAAAGAAAGAAAAATGTTTGTGTTTTATTTCTGTTTATTGAAGTGTTTTAAATACACAATACTTTTTATTTTTCCATCTGGTTCGTACAGGAATAAATCAGAACGTTTCCCGCTTTACCCTTCCACGCCTACCCCGCTCCCGCACTTCCTTTCTCTCCTGCCTTCTTTCCCTGCCGCTAAACTATATGAAATACACACATTTTCCAACCATGTATTGTAAGTTTTTATACAAATTTCATAACGCCAGAGCTCACAATTATTTTTAGAAACCTCCGCGAGCGTGCGCACAACAACTCACTAAAGTTGCATCGCACTCGGATGAATGGTTTAGGAACGCAAACGGAACAAACAAAGAAACATTCATTTTTATATTAAGACTAGCTGATACCCGGCATGCGTTGAAATGCTAATTAAATAAATAAATATTTTCTCCTTTCGTGTCATTTCCCCTCTAAATCGTCCCCCCTCCCGCGAACCCCCCTTAATTCCTAAACCGACTCTCCCGCATACCCCTTCCCCAGCCTTTTTTCCCTTCCGCCTAACTCCATAAAATACCCCCATTTTTCCAACAACTCGCGTGACCTATTTTTTTTTATGCAACTTTCATAATGCCAGAGCTCACCAGTATAGATATACAAGTATTCACAGGCATCTTCATAATAATTTAAAAAAAATTAATAGCGATCGGATGAAATTTTAATCGCAATCGTATGAATAGTTTAGGAGATAATTTCATAACGCCAGAGCTCACTATCCTATAATCATCCCGGGTATGCGCACATAATATTCCCAAAGTTTCATCGCAATCGGATGAACGGTATGAACAAACAAACATTTTTTTTTTTATTATAGATTTTTGATATATACGATCATATAAGCTCTTAGATATCTAATTAAGTATTAGATATCTAATTACAAGTTATTTTATTTATCTTCAAAGAATAAGAAATCAATTTATTTATATTGATATACATCTGTACGGGCTTTTACAGACATGTGAAATGCAAAATAGAATTTTGTGGAACAGCATCTAATCATGAAGTAAAATTAATATGCGGAATAAATTATATAGAAACCATGCAGAAGAATATTAAGTATTATGGTAACATTGATTATGTTTATTGAGGTATGTTCGCATAAGCGGTTTTCCTACTACGAGCTGTCAAATTGAAATAATCAATATTATGGTACCTAAAATGGAATAAAATGATCGAATTTTAGAATAACATTTTTCTCCGTGTAGGTACCATAATATTGATTATTTCAATTTGACAGCTCGTAGTAGGAAAACCGCTTTTGCGAACATACCTCAATAAACATAATCAATGTTAGCATAATACCTAATATTCTTCTGCATGGGTTCTATATAATTTAATCAGCATATTAAACATTTTTCTCCGTGTACCAGTTTAAAGAAAGTTTAAAGAAAACAATTGTCGTTCAGAAAATGCATGTGTAATAATTTCTTTATTATAATAAATTAGCAACTATTGTACGGTCCCCGGCTCTGGTCTCCGGGAAATCTGTCGTAGGTTAGCGGCTTTTCTGACTTCCTTTGTTGTCCAAAATCAGGGACACGCACAGAAGATTTGATAGATAGTTGTGGTTTGAGGTTATAGGTTACACTCGAAGTAAAAACACTTGTGTTTTGTACTGATTGATTTTATTGTTTTTGGATATTCAGATGAATAGCAACTCTGTTAGATTAGATTTGACTCCGAGCCCTTAGGCTCCTAAATGTGGAATGAAGGATAATTTGTTAAACTCTAAGAACAATAATATCACAATGATTCTGCAAAAAAAATAAATTAAAACCAATGGCGTTGTTTTGACATTAAACACCCATAGGCCATAGACCATATATGACATGTAAAGGCGTCTACATATCGAAGTTAGAAAGTAAAGATAAATTTAAAATGAAAAATATTAAATAGGACAATACAACACCCAATAAATTTAATATAACTAAAAATACAGTGTGGGTACTAGGTACACAAAATAAATTATATACATAAAATGAACAATAGAGAATAGTAAAAATGATGTCCGGGGGTAAAACTACCTTTTCGCATTTTATAAGCTTAGTTTTTTTTAAATTTTAATTAAAATAAATAATGACATCACAAAGTGAAAACCTTTCCGAAGAAGTTTTCTTCGAAAAATAATTTTTTTTTTTTAGTTTTTTTACTAATATAATATTATTCGGGAGGTGACTCTACACGATAGTTTAAGTAAAAAAAATAAATAACCTTTTTTTAGAAATTCCAACTTTTAAGAATACATATTTGGTAAAAAGATAAAATTAGTACGGTGTGGCAATTACAACCATCCAACGTCACCACTATCGTGCCGGCTGACTAACATCAAATTGATCGGGTATGTCTGTACCTTACACTAAGGATTTTTAATAGGTACGTCTTTTTGTATGGGGAAAAAAAATCGAAAAAGTTATTAATCTTTTTTACTCCTACCATCGTGTAGAATCACCTCCCGAAGTTAATGCAATTTAACCCCGGACACCACGTATAACGTAAATAATATGCACTGTCATAACGTAAATAATAGAGACTATTAATGAACGATGATTATGTTAATGATAATGATGAGTTTAACAGCTCGGTTGTGGAACGATTTGCTGGCCTCTGTGTTTGCTCCCTCCTAGAACATGGGTCTCTAAATACCCATGTTCACTCCTTTCTCTCCTCAAAAAGACCCTCCACACAGCATCTTAGATGACATACGCCCCGAGGGAAATTATTTTCCTCAGGGCCTCCTGTGTGGAGTAAATAATTAAAAAAAAAATGAATTGACAAATTTTAATTCCTTTGAATTGTAAATATTTTTTTAATCCAGATGGCCCTGAAACTTTTAAAAGTGTTATTTTAAAATATTTTTTTGTTGGTTTCATCATTAAAAAAAATCACAAAGTACCATAAAAATATTTAAAAAAATATTAATTTGATATTGTGGGAGGAGGGAGGTGTACCAATTTTGGTACGGTAGAGTTATAGATAAGTATTTTAGTACCTACATATCTTATGGTTTCCGAGGAAATTTAGTTTTTATTTATTAAAGAAGATAAAATTAGAAACATACTTATTTAAAATGCGAGGTCTACTACTGTTCACAGAACGACTAGTGCATAATAGTAATAGATTGTACAGTGTACAGGGAGTTGAATAGGGAAGGCGCCCAGAGCGGCTTTTCATTTCCTCCCGGTCGCCATCGCGGTGACGACTTCCTTCCGGTTGCAGATACGTTTGCGCGGGAAATTATTCAACGGAAACAGAGACAAAGATGCATCTATCCAGTGCACTAGATAAATAAGATGGAATCTGTAAACGGTCGAGTGACCCTATATAATCATTATTCGTACTGTTTACACACAGATGTGCTGCAACATCGGAATCCTGATTTATATTGAATAGAATGCGAATGTGGGAAAAACTTAGGTGCATAACGTTTAATTCGCAAATTGATTACCCACTCGTATGAACTGTACTTGCGAATGTATGAATCTTTGTCTGTCTGTAATGTGTAATATTATAGAAGCTCTACTAATTGAATAGTTATTCCAAACTCAAATATTTTATATTACATCTCTTTTTAACAAAATTTCGATTTTGTTTTCGTGAATGAATGAAAGCATGCTAATACCAACTCTGTTCTTAGGACTACTTGTGTATCCATCCATCTGACCGTCTTCACTATTTTTCTGTATCTGTTAAATCTGTATGCATCTATTCTTGTTATTTTATGGTGTACAGTTGTACAGGTTCCTATTTTTGGGATCCTGTACAATGTACAACTTCCTTCTCTACAATTTTGACTTTAATATAATACCATCTTTGTACTTTGGGACAACTTGTATATCATTCTAAATATTCACTTTTTTTCTCTTATTTTCCTGTATTTATTAATATAAGTTGGTTTTTCCATGTAAGTAATCTGTAATAATGTATAAAAAATTAAAAAAATTATTTGGCCAAGATCACTCTTAATGGGTGAAAGTCAAATAAAAAATCTTGGTAGTTTTACATTAACCGCACACCGGCAGCCCTCAGGAAAATAATTTCTCTCAGGGCCTGTGTCATCTTTGGAAATTCTGTGTGGAGTGTCTTTTTAAGCAAAGGAAGTAAAAATATATGAGGAGAGGGTAGGAATCTAGGGGTCAGTGTGTCCAGGAGTGAAATACGTTTAAATCCACCCCCCCCCCCCCCCCCGTTGCGGTGCAATTCGATGAGTCGAGAGAGACCAGCTGGAGAGGTCTCCCTAAGGATCTCTTCAGATCCGTCCCACCCGATCCGTGCACCACTGCTAAGTCATCAAACGTATTGAACCACTTGGGGTGACTTGTAGCAGTGGTCTTGGTTATCCAATAAATGGTTCCCAGGACGGTGGTACCCATACCCACCGTTCAAATTAGAAAAAAAAACAACAAACAAATTAAAACAAAGACGTCTCAAACGAATGTTTAAATTGTAGCATTTTTCTAATAACGTTGCTGCTATAAAAAAACTTATTATTAGACGAATTGGTGTTCATAGATTTTACCTCGATTTGTAGATAAGATATTTAATTCTGGCCATCCTACAGTCTCTTGTATCTAGGATGAACGATGTGCGAGTATGTATGAATAACAAGTTAATGATGAATGTAAGTAAGTCTAAAGTCACAGTGTTTGAAAGAGAAAGTACGAGAGCAGTGTGCAATATAGTTGTGAATTATGAATACTTGTAGCAGGTGAATGAGTTTGTTGGGAAGTATGTTTACGAGAGATGGAAAGGTTGATAGAGATATTGAAAGAAGGGTAAATGCAGGTAACTCCATTAATGGAGAACTGAACGCCGTTGGCGCCAACAAAAAGCTGTCCAAAGAAGCGAAGCTAGCAGTCCACAATGGAGTACTAGTACCTCCCCTGATGTATGGCAGTGAAGCATGGAACTTCAGGGAAAGGATGAAAGTAGACTGAATGCTGTAGTAAAACCATGTATGATCGTGTGAGAAATGTGGATATCCGAAAAGAATGCAAAGCTGATGTGAGCGTAATAAGTAAGATAAAAAGGGACGCTTAGATGGTTTGGGCATGTAGAGTGAATGAATGAAGAAAGGAGTGTAAAGAGAATATATGACGCGAATGTGAATGGTAGAAGACGTCGAGGACGCCCGAGGAAGACGTGGCACGATCAAGTGAATCAGATGCTTGAATCGGGCCATGTCAAGAGTCAGAATAATAGAAGAGTATGTATGAGACGATGTATGGATATGAATGAGGCAAGGAGTGTATGCCAAGACCGAGTTGTATGGCGGTCCCTCCTTTCTGCCTACTCCTGCGGGTTGATGGTTAGATAGTTAACATTCCTTAAAATGTACAAAATTAACATATAAAGAACAAGTAGTGGCAGAAAACGTCTTTGTTAATATTTGCAGGCATTGATTTTACGTCGATTCGGAGATCTCGAAAAATGATTATAAAATACCTCAAAAAATGATTACGTTGACCTATTAAGATACAAGTGCCGCCTGTGAACTTGTATTTCTTTTATCAGTTTTCGTTATCAGTGTATTCATTGTTTCTGAATCGATCGGTGTTTATCATTTTTTCTTTTGTTAGAAATATCCAAGTATCTACCAGACAACCTATTTGAAAATAATATAATTAATATTTTATTTAGGAAAAAGGAAGTAGGTATTTCGGGTAAAATATATTTGTGACTAAAATGCTGACGCAAATGATAAGAATGAAAAATAAATAAATGATGCGAGCTCTTTCATTTTGATTCCATTGAACAATCCAGTATAATAAATTAGTTCTATTGAATTCTATAAAAAAACTTTTACTTTTCGTACGAAATGAAAGTTTACTCAGAAACTTGCGGTTTTCAAGCTTCCTTTGTTGATTTAGTATTTTGTATTCTATCCGTTTCCTGCCAAATAAGAAAGTTTCTATTTAGAATAAAAGAGTTCGGCAACCTACATGGATAAACATCATTCACCACAATATTTATCAACAAAGTTGGTGATCTAAAATAAGTTATCAAAAACAGAATGTATCTTCAATAACAAATTATTGAAGTAAATACTTCTTTACGCACGCCCGACTTGGGGGCAGATGCGATTAAGATGGCAAATGCGTTACGAAAAGTGAAATGGACGGGCTGTATCACACTGTAGAAGCAAGAGAGAGCAGTGCGTGCGCACATTTTCTTTATCTCTTCCTCTTATAGCCAGTGCATGAAATATCTCAGTCATGCAGATGCGGATGCGGATGTGTAGATGGAGCTAAAGAAGTATTTACTTCAGTCGTGTGGTCTAAAGCACACTCGTATTTTTTTATTATCACTTATGGGTAAAGGCCTCCCAAAGCTTAACAATTATTATAGTTATTTTGGAGACAAACCATAATTTCGACTTTAATAATGGTATAGACATAAAGTTTCCACACGATCCACTAGTCCTTGGAAAAATTCGAAATCAAAAGGGCCCCGCCTCTTTATGGGAGAGATTCAAAAATATTTGACAAGACTTGAAGACTTTTTGGAAAGGTTTGAGAAGGTATTGGAGAGTTGTTTTTTTTCAGGTTGATTTCGTGAAGGACTTTTTAAAACATTAAATCTTTTCTTACCCATTGTTTATTATAATAACAAGGACATTTAAAATCAATTATACGGAACCGAGCCACGTAGAGTCTAGGGACGTCCGTTCGCCACCGTAGCGGGGCGTTAAAGGATACAAAATGCATGTCTTTATTCCGGAAGACATTATTTAAATCTCAATGCTGTATTCGTTACACGCCGTCCGTTTTGAATCATGCCGAAAAAAAATTGATTTATCTGAAAAGAGTTCATTAGTAGGAGATTTTGCACTTCTAACTATTTTTTATATGCCTGATACTTTTTTTCCACATTTATTAAAAAGACTTATTAAAAAAAAAACATGATTATTTCCAAGGCCAAAATGTGTTCTACTCGCAGTATTTAATTGAACCATCCATAATATTTCTAAGCGATCAAATTTTTAATTCAAAAATAGACTTTTGAATTAATTCGCATGGCTTCATCTTTGGCATCCATTTAGCTAAACTAGAAATTTTGGAAACTAAAACGAATATAAAGAACAGTTTAAATATTACCAATAATTAGAAAATCTTTTAAATGACCCTCTATTAATTAAATTTGTTCCTATTGAAAGTCTATATTTAAAATATTGTTTTAAGTAGACCCGAAAGAGGTGAGCATTGCTTACGAAACATGTCGGTTGTGCCTAAACAATGACAAGTGACAAAAACTAACCCCCTTATTAATAATCTAATTTTTAAATTTTACACAACCGATAAAGAACCATTTTCCATGCACTAATGTGTAAAATTTAAAATGTAAAATTTAAAACACGTTTATTAGTAAGGATCTTTTAGTACAAGAGACTACACTTAGTATCGTTCCTGTTAGAGGTCAAAATTAAAAATACGAGTTTATACATCCGCATCCGCATGACTGAGATATTTTATGCACTGGCAATGAGAGGAAGAGAGAAAGAAAATGTGCCCGCGCACTGCTCTCTCTTGCTTCTACAGTGTGATACAGCCCGTTCGCCTCGCAACGTATTTCACTTTTCGTAACGCATTCGCCAGCTTACCCCCCAAGTCAAGCGTGCGTAAAGAAGCATGTACTTCAAAAACTGAAGTGTTGAAATGGCTTCTTAATATTTTTCAGTCACCATGTTTTATCCTAACATTTCTTCGTTTTGAAGAGTTTTAATTTTCAATGTACTATCTATCGTTACTTAAATTTTAATTTTTCTGCTACCGGTTTCGACACATCCGTGCAATTCACTAGCAAACTTAAAACTAAACTTAAAATTTAAAACAAGTACAGAAATTAATTAGATGTTATTAGGTGAGGGTAGTGGGAGGGGTGATTTTGGGGGAGGGGAGAACAGTGGGCGGGGTCAATATCACATGGGAACATATTCAAAAGGGGCGATTTGCAGGGTGCTATTATTTTGTTAACATAAACATTTCTTATCCCGAATAAACGATACTTTATTTCATCAATATGGCCAAGGTTAGAGGTCAACTTGGGCGGTGTTATGCAAAAATCATCCCATGACGATATGCTTGGTCGATGCACGACACGATGCACGTCGATGCTTCAAAGTAAATTACATAGAGTTAAAGTTGAATTAACAATAAAAAAACATGGACAGAGGTATTTAAAATAATTTGCCTCGCATTTTTAAAATTCTAAGTGCATTTTAATGTTGCAATGTAGGTGTACATGTTTATTAGGTTACATGACAAACAAGAATACTTTTGAAAAGTGATATAAAGAGAAGAGTTTCCTAAATTAAAAATTTTTTTTGTCTATAACCTAACCTAGTTTTTTTTCCGTCACTTTTCATGACTTTATACAAAATTTCTTGAATTTTTATCACTTTTCAAAAGTGTCTGAATTGTCCGGTTACCTACTCTCATTATCCATTCAATCGAACCGTGAGCGTGAGATCGAATTCTGACTGGATTAAAAAGTCTCTGCGTTGTCGTTTCCTCTCGATCTGCACAGTGGTTCGCTACGTTTGGTGACTTATCAGGGGTGCCCGGGTTCATGGGGTGAGGTTTGTCTGATCTGGACACACTGAACACTTTTCGTCAATTTTATGATGTATTATCACAAAGTAAACATCTGCACGTCTTTGTGTTGGTGGCGTTATGTGAAATAATATAAGTATAAGAGAATACCATAACATCTCAATTTAGGAGGCGTGCATAGGTACAGCCGCCCCGGGAACCTTTTATTGGATAACCTCCTGCCATAGGTCTCACAAAGTGGTTTGCTACATTTGATGACTTAACGGTGTTCGGGTGCATGAGGTGAGGTTTTTGTCTAGTTCTTGGCGGTACATGCATTTTCCCACGTATTGCGTGACGTGCTGGTTGAGGGAGACATTTTTACCTCTCCAGCCGGACTCTCTCGACCCATCGCATTGTACTTCTGTGGGACGGATGGATTCATACGTCCGTCACTACTGGGCAAATTAAATCCCAGATTCAAACCCAACCCTCATGCCCTTTTCCTTCCCAGAACTTCCTCTCCTTCTCTCCTTCCTTTCCTTAGAAACACCCTTCACACAGGATCCACAAAGACGGCTTTGGCCCTGAAGGAAATTATTTTCCTCAGGGCCTCCTGTGTGGAGCTAATGTAAAAAAAGGGACTTACCCTTTAATGTCTTTCTTGTCACATTAATGCCATCCCTTCCAAATTTTCCTCATTTGCACTCCTGAGGACCCTGATAGAATTATAGTTATTTAAACCCCCGACATTTCCCTCGCCCTGTCTGGATTCACTTCGCCTACATCTTTACTTTTTAGGATTTACGCAAGAATAACAAAATTTAAAACATAAAAAATTGGAGAGAAAATAATTTTTACAAAATTTTGAAGCCTTTGTTCTATAATATAACTAGCGGAGGAACCTGGCTTCGCTTAGGGATATCAGGGATATAAAATCATAAACTTTAAAATATAAAAGGTAATTTTTGTACAATTTTTTCGAATTTCCTACTCTAGAGCAAGACCGTGAGAAAATTAGGAGTCTTTGAGGTGATACTCCCAAAATCCTTCGGGTACTGTAGTTCCACCCTGTATAGATATAATATAACGAATATTTTACGTTTTCGGCAAAAGCAATCAGTTCTTGCTTTGACATTATGTATGTAATAAAATACTCGGTTTGTATAGAATAGGTAATCGACCCGACGTTAATAGTTTTAGCAAAGTAATTAATAACCGACTAAATTTAAAGTACAGTCCTAAATAATATAATAATACCTATATATTTCGCATTAAATTCCCTCGAATTTCTCTTGTAGAATAACTTACGTACCTCTCTCTCTCCTCAGACCTTCTGTCTCCTAACCAGTGGCGGTTCGTGGTCTTTTTAACGGGGGTTCAGAAATTCAAAAGAAGATATATTGTCTAATCAAAATTTACTCTTGTCACACAAATTAAATAAAGTTAGTGGAGGGGTACCTGAATAGGTACTATTGTATTTAAATAACTTGATACTCCTCGACACAATTATTAAACAACCAAAATGGTTTTAGAGGATTTAAATTGTTTAATGGTTTTTAAAACACTTAATGTACGTTACTAATTATTATTGTTTTTTTCAATAAGAAAAATCGCGTAGAATGTAGAATATAATATAATTGATATTTTAAAACATAAAAAAAAAACAAGAAACACAAATAAAGGTGGCCACGAAATAAAATTAGCTTTTTTCACTTACACAAAAAATCTATTATACACGTATACAAAAAATAATTATATTTAATTTCCAAACCTTTTTCATAAACATTAGGGTTTTTTTATATAACACTGTATTCCGTCATTGTGTGAAAAAATTAGGACAGAATATTCGCGACAACCGATAAACGCAACCACTTTTAATGTGAAAGCCGAAACAATACTAGGAAAGCTCAACACAAAATTGCATAACTAGCGACGTTGTTTGCCGAATCTTTAGTAAATGTACTCGTAAATAAGGGATATAACGACTTATCTATAAAAAAAATACGAAAACAGAAATCAAAATCGGTCCACTTCAATAGTAGATTTACAAATGCCATTAGTAAACGGTTGGAGATATGCAGAAATAAGGAAATAAAAAATGTACAAAAATGACTAAAAAATTAAATACCATAATATATAACATTTAACTTGCATCCGTCGTGCAAAAGTCGACCGTCAGCCGGTCATCCTGCGACAAACTCGGGCTTCGTTTCGGCGAGACTCGTCAAAGTTCGGAGGTCACGTAACATATTGACTCGTGAGCAGCGCACCAAGCTGGGTAGTTTTGTCCATTCTACCGCCACAGCGATTCGTATCGGCTCTGATTTTTTCGTATGGACAAATTTGTGCGGATCGCAACGCGCACAAAATGGGAATAGATAGGTACCGTATTTTTCGGTGGCGCGAGTTTTAAAGACGGAATTTTAATGTCGAGCTATCTGTGAAGCGCTTATATTACTATACAACCATATTGTTTTATTTTATCATCTTTTTAATGGGGGTTCACCGCACAACCGCACTTTAGAGAAAACCGCCACTGCTCCTAACTGAACTTTATCTCAGTCTGTTATATTCAATGTATATTTTTTGATGTTTGTTTATTGGTAATATTAAATTTACAACCCCGACTAAGCTTACGTTTATAAACTTTCTGGTAGACCACAAATCCATAAATAAATTAGTGTTTGGTACAAAGTGGGCGCTAAATAATATTAAACATGTGATGCCAAAAGCCAAATATGTGTTATGTTTACTGATTTTATTTTTATAATGAAACTTTTAGGTAGGAACATACAAATTAGGTTTTAAATACAGTTATTTTACGTATCAAATTTTATACAGTTCTTTCATTAGGCATTATTTGCTTGTGGATGGAAGTGGAGTGTACATATGCAGTAATTTGTCAATAGTTAAATAATATATGGTACATGTAATATCTAAGGGCTAATGCTGGAAGTGCTTGTCAGTTTTTGGTAAGTTGATTTAGGTTCCATAAATTTAAATGTTATGAATATCGATATCAGGTGATCTAGATTTATCAAATTGTGGCGTTTTTAGTATAGAAGTGAAAATATTGATTCAGTCTTTTTTATTCCGAGAAATCGATAAACAATCCGTGGTTCCGGTGATGACCGGTCAGTGGTTGAGTGGGATTCGCGTTTGGGACCCACCCAGGCGTTCCGTGTTCGATTCTTCGGCTGGCTAAGTCCTCCATCACAACACAAGCAATATCTTCCGCTTAGTGTGGTAGTAGTAGGAGATTTTCAAATGTCGTTGGGTTATTCGTAACCCGGGAATGTTTGTCTTTCTTTAATAAAAAAACTTTATTCCCGAGCAATTGACAAATTTGACATTCACAGAGGCGGTTCTAGTATCAGTTACAATTTTTAAAATGTCCCATTCGTACAGGGAAATTGAGTTATATAATTTTCAAAAAATTGTGGCCAAGGTTATTGCTTATAAAAAAACATAATTATTTGTTTATAGCGGGCTTAACTTATTTTTTTAAAATTAAATCTGTTTGTGACTTAGGCATAACAAATTTTATCTACATTGTTAAATTTTTCAAATAAATTTCTTGGCTATGGTTTTGGACTGGATGAAGTCTAGAAATCTCCCCTAGTGTGCGGGGGTTTATCCATTTTGTTAAGGAAATTGCCTACGAATCTTTGGAAGACTTAAACCTCTTGATCTTTAAAATCTTTAACATTCTTTTAACCTTTGTTTACAGTAACTCGCGTTTATGTAGAGTTTCTATTATTGTATTCAGCACAAATATTCAATTCCCTCAGACAAAAGCATTCAACTTCATATTATAAAATAACATAACAATCTCATTATTACAGACATTTAGTGGGAAATGTTTTCTGATGTATATATTTGAGTTAGATTTCAGTCGATACTATTTTTTTTTTTTTTTTTAACATTAGGTCCACACAGGAGGCCCTGAGGAAAATAATTTCCCTCAGGTCCTTTGTCACCTTTGGGGATGCGGTGTGGAGGGTATTTTTATTATACCATATTATACTATAGACTTTAGTCTAACCTTACAATTTAGAGGGCACAGGGTGGGAAGCGAGAGGGGGGAGTATTGGTGGATTTTGTGAAAACACTCCCTGTAGTAGGTCTGAAAAATTCATCTTTCCTCTAATTTGGTCCAGTTCGATGCATTCATTTATTGATTTGACTATTATAATTTAATAGTCCAGTCAATTAATGAATGAAAAAAAAACATCGGTTTCGAAATATGTTGATAATTATGTTTATACAGGGTGTATCGGCACATACCCGACAAACTTTAACCAGTGACTCCTGACATTATTTGAAGTAAAAATGTATATTTAATTGTGGGATCCGGTGACATTTGTGTTGTTGTTTTTTTTTTTACAAAAACATAGAGTTGTAAGTGTTGATCGGTTAATCGGCTGAGTGACCAGTGACGACATGCAGAAGAAATTTTTTTTGTTGGATTTTGAAGAAAAAAAGTCACCGGAGACCAAAATTTCATTTACATTTTTTACTCCAAATAATGTCAGGAATCACTGGTTAAAGTTTGTTGGGTACGTGCCGATACACCCTGTGTAGTGGTTTACACAAAGTTATTTGTTTCATTTGCTTAAAAATGACGCCACAAAGTGATTTTTCGAAGAATAAAGAAAAAGTAATACTAATGTTTGTGTTAATCATGTCTTGAGCGTTTCAGTTGGCATTTGTTGCCCTTGAGGTGATTTTTCATAAAAAAACGGCGCTATAGTTTTGATTATTATCCACCATGTTACCATTCTATGTCATTGACCCTTCTAGATAAAATGTAGGTTTGGGTAAGTAGAGATATTTATGACAAAAAAATTACACATAATATTCTAGGACCTATATACTTCCTTTGAAATAAAATATCTTCATTTATACGTCCACTCAAAGCAACATATAAAATATATATACGATTTATTTCTGGGGTATTATCTACCCCAGAAATCTAGGCTACCTCCTAAAAAAATACTTTTTTTATAATCCGGTTACTTTTTTTGATGTTCAGTAAGTCCAGTACGTCCCTTAACACCCTGTGTATATGTATTTGCATGTAATTATGATTCGTTAATATTATATTATGAACCCCATTTTTTTTTATAGTGAATACCTCACAAGAGTCCCATCTGCTCCCGTCTGGAGCCAGTGAGATTATGGCATCCCCAATTGGGGTATGTTATGAGGCTGAAGGTAAGTGGGAAAGGGAAGGAGACGAGGAAGAGGAAGGTGGGGAAGTATCGGGCTATTCAGATTCACTAAACACGGCTAAAGCCATTTCAAGCAACGTTTCAATTCTGATTGGTGGTCTTACACCAGGGAGATATTGAGAGTATCTTCCACTCTGGAACGTGCCGCAGATATACTATATATTAATTTGAATAATTAATTGTGAAATAACACAAATCAATAAAATAAAATTTATTTGCTCACGCCGGGTTTGCACTCGCGACCTTCGGAATGGCAGTCCAATGCCCTACCGCTGGACTACGCCGGCCGTCAAAATGACTTGAAATATACGAAACTTGTAAACTGTAATTTATCAATTGAATTAATTCAATAAAAGTGGTGTATCACAACCGTGTTTTTTTCTTAATTTTTTAATATTAAATATCTTTTTCATGTCCGCACTGAGAACAACCATTTATTGGGTTTTACAGGTTTTCGGGAAATCATTTATTCAATATTCTATTTTTCTAATGAAAGTTTTTGTCAGAACGTCAATATCACAATAAATTGGCTACCCCGATTTCGGCTCGTTTTCCGAGAATTTAGAATTGAAAGCGATTTAAACTTTCATTCATTGAATATCTCATTCGCGATTGAAAAATGTTTTTGTCGTATCTGTTATTTTAGGAAACTCCATGCCGCATAAAAATGATTTAAAATTAAAGAGGCATTCACGAATATAAATCAATTTCTTGGAGAATAATATACAAAATTGAAAATATGCTTCGCTCGTCCCTTGGGTTTATGATGACGGAAATTTTTAGAAACTGAATTATTATTTAATATTCAAGAACCCTCTGCAAAATGTTAAAGAGTCCTTCCCCCAGTGAAGGGAGAAATTTTATGAAATTTAGATTAAGATTTAGCATGCCAGAGATAATAATAACAGGTCAGAATTTTACATTTTTTTACTAATCTGAACCCCTTTCTTTTACTTTGACACAATTTTATTATGTCGTAACCTAGTTTAGGTAATGATGATAGAGGTTTTGTTCACTGTAAGACCTATTTTTTCGTTAAAAACCTTTTTTATTTCCATCTCCAGTCCAAGTTTGATTAATGTCACGTAATAAAGCTTAAAATGGGGTTGAATCAATTAATATATTATCTGAATTCTGTGAATGACATTTAAATAAGTTAAGTATATTTTTGTGAAAGGCTGAAGTTTTTTTGTTTCATTTGATGAATGCTTGTCATAGATAAAAAGAGTTTTATTTAATATGCCCTCAAAAATCTATGGAACGGCAGAGTAAATTATTTAAAAGTCTCAGATTAAAAATAACATTATTATCATTGTGTAATTGGTAGTCCACGAAATCTTTAAATAATATGAAAACCATTGCGGTATCTCATCTCTTTCATCTTAGATAAATTAATAGAGAAAGACATGTTACTGAGACAGCGCGCGCAGTTTCACCAAAGGAAGTCCAGTGGATATACTTTGGCAGACCGCTCATAATAATAATAATACCACTAATTGGATAATTTGTAAGCTGTAGGGCGTTGTACAATGTATTATGGGTTTCTAGGCTCAATATAATTTTATTATTTATCAACAGATACAGAATACATATACATACTTACCTGCCAGGACAATTCGAATAAACCAACTTCACACAGATAAAAAATAATTTATGTTGGTGTAACAGAGCTGCATTTTCGTTTTTTTTTTATATTCGGCATAAATCTTTGTCGTTAATTTTAACGCTAATGCGAAGGATCTGTCAAGGAAAGTAAGGTGTAAATCTGGGTCTTAAAGACATCTATTTTTTAAGAGGAGGAAATACATAAGGCGGCAGCAAGAACTAGATGTAAAACGACCTGTTCCAACTAATTAATTCTTACGTATGCATTTGGCGTGTCCCGTGCCGAAGGGCCGGAGGTTAAAACGGGTGTTTTACCAGAGAATAGCGGAAATTAGTAATTTTTAAATCAAATTCTAGACGTACTGATTCTTTTTTACAAAAAAACATAAATTGATTTTGAAAGATTGTTATTTTATCTGGTGCACGCAGTTTTAACATTTTGAAAAACTAAGTGTATTTATAATATACTAAGGTTATACCGTTGGTCGTTGGCAGATTTGTTCAATTTTCAAACGATAGATTCTATTAAACAACACAAATTTCCAATCATATAATCATTCAACAAAATAAATCATTATATAATCTAGTCAACACAGTTTCAAGATTTAAGTTTTAGACAAATTAAAATCATTAAAAAATAAATCTGAGAACGTGTTTTGTGACAAAAATACCTCAGTTTTTCTATTTATATAGTCTTAGAAACTCAAATATTTCAGATTTTTTTTACACACTTATTTTGTTTAGACATTATTGAAAAAATATAAATTATTTTGATCAAAAATTAATTTTAATTAATTTTAAGAAGTATATAATTTTCATTCATTTACCATCTTCCGTTTGATTATTTTTATGGTAGTTCGAGACATAAATTCTCGCGATTCATTAGCCGCTGAGATGCGGCCGTGCAAGGTTCTGTGTTGTGCCGCTCTTCATGACAATAATTTGTATTAAATTTAAAACTAATACCGTTTAGCTTCTTCATGGTTGTAAAAACATCCGCGCGCACCGCTGTTAACAAAAACGGAATAATGGATTGCTGGATATTACCGCTTAATAAATCTATGTAAACATTTTGAAAAGAGTTCATATGATTTCATCATACATGTCGCTATTTCATTCGTACACATATAATATTCTTTGGATAAATGGCTATCCTTTTCTTAAGCTGTGCAATTTTTATGTTCGATTAGTAAGAATGTAACTTGTCTTATGTTTTTGTAATGTCATTATTTTTATTCGATTTATTAACGCGTTATTTAATCTTTAAATGAGTAGTAGGTGTAAGAATTATATTTATCCTATTACTGAATTATTGAATCGAGATATCATCTCAAAACAAGATTAGCGCCATGGGCGGAATTAAATAAAAATCTTTGGCTTAATAAATTATAAATTCGTACATTGCAAGGTAACTGTTTCAATATGATCCTATAATATTCTTTATAATAATTACTATCATGACAAATGAGTATTTAAACATTTGGGGATTTTAATCTTCCATGAATTTTATATATTATTTTGTATTTTGTGTTTTCATAGTCGATATACGATTGATCCCCGTTTATTCCCCGAAACAATTGTGGCAAAGGTCAAAGTCAAAGGCAAAGCGGCTTTCAATTGATTTCCATGTATGAGCCTTTGTTAAAGACTTGATGCTTCAATATTTCGATTTTACAGCCGCGTGTACTTGGCGCGATTTCCATATTTCATATTTTTATTCCACACAAAATGTGTTCACGAATATTCACAGAAATATCTCGTCCTCAACGCTGCAATTTAGATTTTGTGTTGGGTATTGCATTTAATTCAAGCTGTCTCCAATGAACGAGGATTTTCTCATCAGTTTTATTATTCTCAAGATATGTGGGCAGATTTAACCGAGCCTGTTAAGGTTTTCGAACTGATTGCTTCGTTTTCACTCGACCAGAGTCGCAAGACGATCTAAAAAATGTTCTAAAAAACTCGCTTTCACATATTTTTTAAATATAAGCCCCTACTTACCATAGTTAAAGTATTTAACATTATTTAAAAAATATATAAAAGTTTTTATCACAACCCCACGTTGGGCGCCAATTTATAACTAATTTTACCAACATTCATTAAGTGTCCCTCAGGGTCTATGTTCTAGGGGTGCTGTGTTAAGGGCTCAGGGAATGGAGTGCGTGAATGAGTGAAGAGAATAATGTTATATGAAGGAGGAAACATAGGACCCGGAATATCATTCCACAGCCAAGCTGTGACTGTTTGTTGAACACGAGAAGGTATTTAACATATTCGATATATACAAGGTTCTTATTGTTGGACCTGTTTCGATTTAATTTAACACTTTTAAATGGAACCTAGAAACTAAAAGAGCAGAAGCAATGCGGTTAGGCAAGTAGGTACTTATAAAAGTTTAACCTTTACCCCTCCTGGCAGTGCCACTTACAACGCGTAATTTATCAAAGAAACTAATTTATACTCTCCGAGAAAGTTACAACAATGGCTCTGTCTACTAAAGCTTAGATTTAAACTTCTTAGAAAATATACATTAAACCGTTAATAAAATATTTTTTTCCGGAAATCAGTGGTACAAAAAACCTTAACAGATTTTACTCGATAAAAAAAATTCACACCCACTTGTTACCGTGTAAAGGCATATTGCTTTGTAAATTATGTACGTTTTTCCTATCTTTTTTCATTTATACTTTGCTGTCGTAAATGGCAAAGGTCGAAATATCTTATTTCTTCAGAATAATGTTGTAGCGAGAGGCTGTGAAGAAATAATACAATTTTCAGGTGATTTTAATATCAAAAATATTCATGAACATTTTCCGAGAATGGACATTGCGTTGGGTTGTGAACATTTGCCTGTTTTAATCAAGGGAGATAAAAATGGGCGAATATCCAAAACATTAATCATAAAGCATTTGTTTCTGACATGCTCAAATCGTGATATTTTTTATTTTTATAATGACAAAATGAATTTTGATAATTTCAAATGAATTAATTTTAGAATATGTGAAAATGTTAATTTCAGAAGGGAGTTCTAATTCATGTCCCTCGGTCCGCACGGACCAAGATATTAATTATATGAAATTACGTTCACAATAATTATCTTCTTATAAAAAATACTATTTGGGACAATTCACAGACAATGTAATTTCAAATATCAATACTCAATGTAAACTTCAGGATCTTGCCGCTAACAATAACACTCCTTATGTAGATGGCGGAAAGGTTTAAATTCCCGTTTAACGCAAACTACCTGTTTTGATTTTCATATTCATGAAAAAACATCGCTAAAAGCGTGTTTTATTTTATTTTGCTAGATTTAGATACAAATATTTATACGTTTTACGATTATTTTTTAAATAATTTAATTTACCACATTATACAATAAAACCATAACTGAATAGAAGTTGGTAAGTAGGACATTTTGAACCTCATGTAGGCCGCAGTCCTCCCGGCGGGTCCGGATGTTCGAAGCGATTTTATCCCTTATGTATAAAGATATTGTATGAAGAACAAGGTCAGAATCGCTTGGGACATCCTCGTTCTTGACATTACGAATTACTGGATAGCATTTAGCCACTCCGAATAATTCATATTAATTGCTAATGACGCGCCGGGCACCAAAGATGGCGGACAAAATGGCTGCCGCTTGATAATATGAACGCTGTCATATTCGAAGTCTATATTTATTCATTGTTTTTGATATAAATCCATTGTAGAAATCATAGATTTGAGTGATTATTAGGAAGTTCGTTTTATCTCCATTATTTTGATGTAATTTTTGTATTATATCACAAGAGAAATGTTATAAAAATTGAATTCGTAAGAAAGGTGAGAACTGTCAAATATTTTACATAGCATTGAATTTTTTTTTGTATGCTGGCTTTCAACAAGTTAAAGCAGTTTTTATTGGCCGGTACTCGATTTTTTCGGGCTTATAAAAATACTCAATTATTTCAAAGGAAAAAATATGCAAAATTAAACAAATACTTTGTTTTAAAGCACCTTATTTTAATTTATATTCGTCGAACGGTTTCGGTTGAACCCAACCTTCTTCAGGACAATAATATATATTATGTAAACTGTTATATATTATTGTTTCTCCGTTTATATACTATTGTCCTGATGAAGGTTGGGTTCAACCGAAACCGGTCGACGAATATGTATTAAATTAAAATGGTTTAAAACAAATTATTTGTTTCATTTTGTATAATGCCAAGCCAAAAAAATATATTCTACTCGAAGCATCTACAATATTTCTTAGCGTTCTAATTTTCAAACCAAAATCAATCACATTATTTTACATTTTGTACTTAGTAGTAGGTACATGCCTCAGATCAAAGAAATGTTAAAAAAATAGTATTTTTTTTATACAACAGCAATACGAAATCTCTTGATAATAATTTTGAAACAGAATAATATTCACACATTGGAAAAAGTCTTGGCACTGAACAATACCAACAACTGTGTACCGGCCGGGGAATCGTGGAACTCGAATAAAATAAAAAACTAGAATCGGAAGGCATATTGAATGCAGTTTTATAGTAGAAATGCGGCCCTCGTACAACCGTTTCAGTTGAAATGCAGTTCCTGAGAGGCCTGTGAGAAATCGATCAGTGATAAGGTATCGGATGAACTGATTAAAAAATAACGCCATTACTTTGTACATACGTATTGGTTGTGCAGAGTACAAACAAAGTGATATTGCTGTTATCGTTATTACCTCTAAGTATGTGATTTTTTTTTCCTTAGCTCCACACAGGAGGCCCTAAGTAAAATAATTTCCCTCAGGGTCTATGTCATCTCTGGGGATGCTGTGTCGATGGTGTTTTTAAGGAAAGGAAGGAGAGGAAGATCTAAGAATAAAAAGGTATAAGGTTGGGTAGGAATCTGGGGTTAAGTGTGTCAAGATCATCCGCCGCTAAGACCTAGACAAACCTTACCCCTTAATCCCGGGCACCCCTGCTAAGTCACCAAACGTAGCGAACCACTTCGGGTGACCTATGGCAGAAGTGTTGGTTATCCAATAAATAGTTCCCGGGGCAGCGGTACCCATTCCCGCCTCCAAACAAATTAAAAAATACAAAGTTGCAGGTCAAACGGACCCCTTTCTCATTTATATTGATGGATTATTGTAAGAAAAAGGTTAAATATTATTTTGGCGGTCTAGTACAGTCATTTGGTTCGAGTTTTCCGGGAGTTTTTAAAATTGGTAATTTTATTGATTTCGATGTGCTCTTTCCGAATTTCAACTTTGCCACCTCGTATCTTTGCCGCTCGTGTCGCCATATTCCAGCTTTTTTTGTCAATATCTCCTTTCCGACTCTTTTTATGATAAAAACATTTATGTACAAAAATAAACTAGATAAAATTTCCTACAATTTCTATTCACAATTCTTTTGTAAAATCAATAGTTTTGGCGTACGAGCGCCGCAAAGTATGCTTCAATATGCGTTTGGGCTAAAAAAAACTCATTTCCACACTAACCACCTTGAGGTAGAGTTAGCGGCGCGATTTTTTTACTATGCCCCTGTAGGCCTAATCGACATGTAATGCACAATTTCGAAATTTAGCGCAATCATCTTCGCGTTGCTGTTCCTGATGGACCAGGCGTTGCGAGTTCGTCTTCGGTATGGATCGAGACGTCACAGACCGAAATTTCATCCGCATCATCTGCGGTGGGAATATTAGACTCATCACAATCCTCTTCGTTTTTGATTCCACCTTTATTATTTGATTTATGAATTTACTTCGCGGACAAAAAATACATAAAAAATGGTAATCAGCACTAGCCTTAAGAGTGATTGACCAGCGGCTGAGAATAAAAGTTTAAAAATGCTTGCAACTCTACAGGGAGGTTCCAAAGAGAAAGATCAATTATTCCCCGTATCAGTTTTATTAATATTTTTTTTGTTTTTTTTTTTAATTTCATAAAAAACTTGCTTTATTATATATACCTACATTCAAGTAAGCAATAAAAATGGTCAAAACGCACGATGATAAATTATTTATTAAATATCGTGTACTTCTTGTGAGTATTTTTTGATCATAAGTATTTATGATTTTTAATAATGTCTAAATAAAATAAGTGTGTAAAATTTTTTTTAAATATTTTAGTTTGTTAGACTTTAAATAAATAGAAAAACTTAGATATTTATGTCACAAAACACGTTTCCGGATTTATTTTTTAATGATTTTAATTTAACTAAAATTAAATAAATTAAAACTGTGTTGACTAGATTATGTATTGATTTATTTTGTTGTATGATTTTATGATTTGAAATTTGTGTTCTTTAATAGAATCTACGTTTAAAAATTGAACAAATCTGCCAATGACCAACGGTTTAACCTTAGTATCTTAAAAATACACTTAGTTTTCAAAATTTTAAAACTGCGCGTACCGATAAAATAACATTTCCTTCAGAATCAATTTATGTTTTTTTGTAAAAAAACAGTCAATTCTTCTAGAATTTGATTTAAAAAAAACTAATTTCCGGTATTCTCTGGTAATACCCCCTTAATCTATAACAACGACACTAACTTTATAAAGCAAATTATTACGAATTCAGTGTCATTGACAATACACAGAGGCAGCCAAACGACGATTTTTGATGACATAAATTAAATTTGTTTATTTAAAAATTATTTCGAGACCAAAATAAAATACCAGTGCTTGACCAGTGTCGGATTAAGACTACTTGATGCCCTAAGCAATCCATGCCTGTGGGCCCCCCTATCCTAGTAAACTAGTATCGGTTTTAAAAAAAAAATTACCTATTTAATACAACGAGATAGATCATTACGTACCATAAAATATGTATGAAGGTATTACATACAATAAAAACCAAAGCATTTTTTATTTATTTATTGAAATGCGACTTGCTACATTTTCGGGCATTACATTCGGGGAAAATAGTTTATAAGTCCAACGTGTTTAGCATATCTATATAATATTGATATAGCATCTAGCCTTTCCTGCAGCATCGTCGTTCTTTTTTCATTTTTTAATATTTTCAATTTCAAAAAAGATCATTCCGCTGTGAAGTTTGATACCATCAGGCATAAAAATATACACAGGGCTGTGTCCACATTAGGGAACGCTGATTTTATTTTATCATAGTTGAACTATTTTGTACAATCGTGCGACAGGTTGATTTTTTTTGGTGCTGTTTCTGGTGCCCCCCAAGACGTGATGCCCTAAGCAGTTGCTTAATTTGCTTATGGGCTAATCCGGCACTGTGCTTGACCATATTTTTTTATCCATTAGTCACCATTCTAGGATATTCTATGAAGAAATGGGTCGATGGAGACAAGTAGGTTTTATTGGAGTCATGCTGATTGACGTGTCAAGAGTCGTGCTGATTGATGAGCGTGGATTAAGAGGCTAGACTTTAAACCACACGCGGAACACCCGCGACTGTCATTCTGTCCCGCTCACAATAAGCTCACGTACACTTACAATACATGCGAATGCGAAATGTGCGAATGAGACAACGCTCAAATTTACCTACAGAAATCGCTCGAAAAGTGGTTTATGGAGAATACACTTTTCTACACCGAAACTTTCACGAAATTGAAATTTTAAAAAATATATATTTTTTAGAAAGAAGAAGCTATGTCGGTAGCTTTTTATAATTTTATAATTCTTTATGAGAGTGGAGTTAGCAGCACTTTTTCCTTAAATAATATTTTTTGATAAATCGTACATGTTTGACAGTGAATGTTTACGTTAATACGAAACGCATCGAAAATTCGAAAACATACCGACATAGTTTTCACCCTCTAGAAGGCAGTATAAAAAAATATATTAATTTTGTGCAATTTTCGATGTAGAAAAGTGTTTTTTCCCGGGCGTCCTTTTTGTATGGGCCGAAAAGCGAAGTCTATCATCTTAAGAGATAGATGGATTGCGATAAGCTCAGACGTGCTGCCGTGCCGGGGAAAGGGCTGTAAACTAACAAATTCTACTAACTTATTTTACAAAACGGTTTCAGACACGTTATTATTATTTAGAAAAGTCCTTTTTTGTGTTTATCGGATTCTGAATTATGTATATGGCGGTCAAACACTGAATACATAGTAGTACATACAACTTCAAATAGAAATGCTTTCCATGTAGATTTGAATGAAAACTAATGTCGCAACTGACTCGATACTTTTTCACTATTATATTCAGATAGCCAATCAACTCAATACGTATGTTACACTGTCTGACCGTATTCGTCATTCCATTTGATTTTTAATTCTGTCTGAGAGACCGAATTTCTATGTTTTAAATTTAAGCAAATATTGGTCAGACTTTTGGATCATGAAGCAGGTTCTCATCACATCACTTAAGCGAAGTTTTCATTGGAAATAGACATTAATATGAGATTATGAATAACGTTTGCTTTTGAGCACTAATTATTTTATATTTTCTTCAATTCTTATATTTTCGAACGCTCTGTTTGTGGTAAATTTTGAAACTAATTCAACACAGTGCGAGGTTTCCACACAGAGAATTTCCCTGTAATTTTTTGGTTTCGAACTTGTAACTCATTAAAAAACTAAAACCTTTCGTCAAATTATCTTACGAGGAATCACGGTCACCCAGAATTTTGAAATTTGAAAAATAGATATTTTACTAAACCGTTGCTGTCACTGTCACTGTTACCCTCCCCCCCAACTAGTACTGAGCGAAAGGGACAACTGCACCTCAGGCTTATAGTACTTAAATAAAATCGTAAAAATCGAGGTTTATTATTCCTGATTTTTCTCCTCCAAACCTGGACCGATTTTAAAGATTTTTTTAATATCTGTATTAGACGAAAATATTCTATGTCTGTACGTTTTTCTTTTTTAAAAAATACATCGTTTAGTTTGTATACTGAACGTCTCTTGATAACGTTCAAACCAGGCAATTTTAACAATTTTTGGAGGGTCCTAACTTCTATAAGTAGTAATTTATCAAAAATACCATTACGTACCGACACACTAGTAATCGTATTTATGTTATATTAAAAATTATTTACCCTAGTGTCAAAATCCAGAGAGTAAATTAAAGAATACTTTTGTATGAGCAAAACGCCTCCGGGTTTCTTCTATGTAGCCATGCGAAATAACGCAAAATCATATAAAATCATGTGTTTTTGGTTTGAAATTATGATTGGTTAAAAAAATTATGGATGCTTCAATTAAATACTGCGAGTAGAATACAACTTGGCCTTGGAAATAAACGAGGTTTTTCTTATTTTTAATTGATAAACTAATGTTTAAGACAAGATTTTTATGCATAGCACAAAGGGTAACAATTATTATAAGCAATAATTAGGGTAAGAGGTAAGCCGCCGTAGCTTAGTGGATTAGAGAATCTTACCGGACATCAGAAGGACACGGGTTTGAGTCCCGTCGGCGGCATGTATCTTTTCTCGGAAGATTTTTTCAATGTGAATGAGTGTTTCAGGATGAGTTTTTTCTTAATAAGTCTTTTTGTAAGTCTGTAAAAAATGAAATATCTGGCTTATAAAAAGGTGCCCATCAAGTGCAAAATCTACTACAAATTATCCTTTTTTCGGACAATGTTTTATTCTACGATGTGGCATATTAAATTCTTTAGAAAATGATCGGAAAACATTTTAATATTTGTGCTAGAATTTCACAAAATAAAACGAAACACTGCAATTTCGCGCTGTTTTTTTGCCATGAATCGAAATGGGCGGAGTTCAACGAATTATGAATCGAGAATTAAGCCTAATGCCGTTCGGCATACAGACTATCTGCATTTTGTATCAGTTACCGCCCAATTTTGGTGGCGGAAGGACGACTCTAGACTACATTTCTTGGTTCCGTGAAATCGATTTTAATGTTCCTTGTTATTATAATAAACAATGCGTAATAAAGGAGTTCATGCCTTTTTACAGGCCTTTACGAAATCAAACTGTAAAAACTCTCATACCTTCTCCAACCTTTCCAAAAATGTTTTGTTTAGTATTTTAAAATCCCTCCCAAAAAGAGGCGGGGATTCCGATTTCGAATTTTTCAAGGACTAGGGGATCACCTTAATAGTACCTACCCACCAAACACGGGAAATATTATATTTTCATATTACGTTACGGATTGTGAATAATGTATTTTTGTCTATAATTTGTTAAATGTATGTTATTTGTTCTTTCCGCCGCTTTCAATAAAGTTAGATTAAAAAGTTCTTATTTTTTTATGTTAGAGTTTTGCCACTAACCTGTCTTCGCATTTTAATATTTTATGCTTCTATTTTCCTTTAGAAATGCCTATCTAGCTTGTTTTTATTTCTTTGCTGGACCATTCTCTGGTTGCACTCCGCAATCTGTCCTTTATTCTTTATTTTTGCCGATTGTTCCGTCCATTTTTAATACGAAGACGAGAGGTTATTGAAAGCAGGCGCGGGGGGGTGGCAGGAGACCTGAAGTTTTCTCTTTTCTTTTAAAAAATGGTTCCGTATTATACGGGTGCAAGCGTAAATTCAATTTATCTAAACTATATTTTTTCTTTAAATACAAATAACATTGTGAATGTTTAAAGACTGTAGTGGACTGAGGTATTTATATATCAATATTGTTTGGGGTCAAATAGTTATTCGCATAAAGGAAAAATATTTATTAACTCAATTTTGCGTTTATTAAAATCACGTATTCAAATCGACGGCTTCCGTAGTCGATTTGTAAGGCTCTCGACTAGCAATCCGAAGGTCGTAGGTTCTAATCCAGGCGTGCGCAAATAAAATTTATTTGTTTGAATTGTTTTATTTCACAATTTAATCATTTAAAATAATATACGGTATATTTGCAATACGTTCCAGAGTGGAAGATTCTCTAAGTATCACCCTGGTGTAAGACCATTTTTAATTGAAATGCTTCAAATGGCTTTAGCCGTGTTTGGTGATCAGATCTGAATAGCCAGATACTTCCCCATCTTCCTCTCCCCTATCTTTTTCCCCTCCCCACTACCTCCAGCCCCAGAACAAACCCCAATTTGGGATGCCTGTCTCACTGGCTCCAGGTGGTTGAAAGCAGTAGGGATTCTTGTGCGGTATTCACAAAAAAACAACTTAATTTTGATTCTTCTCCTATCAGAAGTCGTTTCGGAAATTGACGTTTTCCTCACACTTATTTTCATCTTGTGTTGTCATAGTAAACACATTAATACATGTATATTTTATATTTTACATGTATAATTCAATACATTTATCAAATTTTCCATTCGTGAAAATATATTGTTTACCAACATCAACATCACTATCAAGATTCTCCATAGTTAAGATGTAATAATATTAATAATTTTGTTTTGGAATGGTCAGAACCGCGGCTTATCAGCGGGCGAATACCCTTTAACTTTTAACCTCCCTTTTATCTTGTCAGCTTATTGAAAAATTTTACATTCACACTGAACCTGTGCTTGACAGCATTCAAAATTTTTCATCAATTTCGAACCCCGTAGCAGAAATTTGGGTGATATTGTAACTTTATAATTTTATGATAAACGCACTTTGTAATCAATGACTAAATAAAAATACCTTAAAATAACCAATAAAATTTTCTTTCCAAACGCTTATATATATATAATATTTGAATGTGACGCCATTTTAGTATAACGTTTGGATAACATGTTCGTTATGTATTTGGATCGGTATGACGGGTTCTTCTCTTAGGTATTTTTTTTAGTCATTGTTCGTAAAACACCATTTGTGTTGCAAATTGTGGCTTTTCTTAAGATGTAGTTATACTCCAAATCACTATTTAGATTTATCTTTACTACGAATTGGTTTACATTATGAATATAAAAAAAATATGCTACGGATACATTGTAGCTTTTTCTAAATTTTCAATTTATTGGAATTAAGATAAAATTATTAATTACTTTATAAAAAATATAATCGTAAAGTACTAAATAATTTTTTTTTATTAGATAAATATGAAGTCATATAAGAAACATAACTTTTAAAAAATACCCCTTTATGGCTAAGATTATTTTTGACTCACTCGATTGACTAACTTTTTTTCGTTCTTGTAAAATTATTCACAAAAAAAATAAAAACAACTTTGGCGCTACTTTCCTCGTGCAGATAATACCAATAATCGCGCGGAGTTCTCAAGGGGTAAAAAGTCAAATATTTCTGGCGTTTATATTCCTCTTAAGCACCTTTGTATTTTTTGCAGATGGGGTTTTCTAGGCTACTAGCCTTTGCATTGAAACACGTTTTAAATATGTATGGTCGTACTTTTTTATTTTATTTAGTAACATAATTCCATTTGATATGCTTTACAATTTCTTGTTCCATATAGAACAAGCAATTGTAAAGCATATCAAATGGAATTATGTTACTGAATAAAGTAAAAACGTACGACCAAACATTAAAAAAAACTTGTTTGAATGCAAAAGCCGAATAGCCCAGAAAACCTCCATCTGCAAAAAACACAAAGGTGCCAAAAAAGTGCCAAATTGTTTTTATCATTTAACACTAGAGAAAACTCGTGATTTTTTTTTTTTTTAATTATTTGAAATTGAATCGAACCCCGATCAACTGCTTGGAGTGCACATTTTCTCCTAAATCGACCATTACGCCACCAACTAAGTTAGAACAGCGGCATAAATTCGTTACGTTATGTACCTACTGAATTATAATAAGAATTTGGTTGTTAATTGTTGTAATTACTATCTGAAATTATATTCCATTAATAATATATATTTCATGTAAATTTCATTATTTTATTTTACTTACTTATCTCCCTATACTATTGAGCCATTCAAATATTGCAAGGTATGGCAGACCTCTCAGATAGATGCCAGCTGCTCCTTTGTTTTGATCAACCAATGGTTTTGTTTTCATAGTTCTTCTCTTTCCTCTCACTGTCTTCCCTTGCATCACAACAATAATAATATCCCTTTGCTGACACGAGAGAACGGTAGAGTTTCAACCTATAAAACGGGGTATTATATTTATTTGTTATCGATTTTCGCCATTTCAAATTCAAAACGCTTACACGTTTCTGAACAACATAAAACATGACGTCATTAGTGCCTATTTTGGCCTATTAAAAAGTTTAATATGTCGTGCTGTAATTATAAGGTTTACTCGTTTCTGCTTTAGTGTTTCTATTTGTTTAACTTTCCGTTTGGCACAGTTCCTGTGCTTTTACTTTGAGCTTTCAAACGAATTTGTTCGTTTACCTAGTAGTATTTCATTCGTTCTTTGACGGAGTTTTCTGAATGTGTTTCAGGCCTTATATCGTCAAAGTGCTATAAAACGTTGAGTCACGGCTAGGCGAATTTAATAATCGGAAATGCCATATTATTCATGTGCTGGGCGTCTGCCAGACGGTGAGAATATGCTGTACTTTATCCTTATATCGTAACATAGTGGATACCTTCTTTTTGTAGACAATTTGGGCACAATCATTCATAGTTTAACAAAACTGCCGCAGGGTAACGCTTTTGTCATGTACCTATATAACATTTTAATAATTTAGTACATTGAATTGCTATATTAGTATTAATAAGATCATGTATGAATGTGGCGGTCCATCACATCTGCCTACACCTTTGGGAAGTAGTGTGATGGTTAGATAGATGATTAAAATGATTTATTTTGTAGCGCAGATCCGTGAAATATCAAAGAAAATTATTATTGTGGGATTTGTAAAAAGGAAAGCATTTATAAAAGATTTGCCCCAGGAACCCATGCCTTTCAGATAAAATATTAACAATTTTCTTTTAATAATTGTTATAATTTTTTGTTGAGAAATTAGAGAGTCGATCAGAAGTTTACTCTTTGAATGAACACGCTTAGAAAATATAGTTATTAAATAACGCTTCCCTTAAAGTCAAAAAGCGCATATTTTTACTTGTCAAGATTAACCCTGAAAAATTTAAGCGTAAGAAATAGAATTTCCTGAAACAATTTTCTGGTTGAAAATATTATAGTATAGATTCTTTATCGCTTGTCTAATTTCTTGAAACAATCATTTCCAATTTTCAAAATGACACCTAATACCTATGTCAGACCACTCTATTTACTTTCGTGCCTGGCCTATTTCAGCATATCGCTCTATACACAGTGTCCGGAAACTCGTAGTACAAGCAAGAAACTATATCACATATAGTTTCTTGCTTGTACTACGAGTTTCCGGACACTGTGTATAGAGCGATATGCTGAAATAGGCCAGGCGTCAGTTTCCTATCACATAGGGAACTCAAAAAAAAACTTAATTTTTTCGATCGGTGCATTTTGAAAAATTAAAAAAAAAAACTTTAACGGTTAAATTTTTTTTAAGCAGGGTCGATGCTTCTACACATTTTAAAATACATTAAACGGCTGATATTAACCCCGTAACAACCATTTTGACCATTCGACATTCAGATTTCACCTAAAAATTTCCAACTTTGTTCTCGGAATTATTCGAAACGAACGCTCAGATCAAAAAAAAATTGTATCACAAAATCGACTCTAAATGTGGTGTAGATTCACTAGTTTCCCGCTTGTCCTACGAGTTTCTGGACACCATGTATATGCTGAAATAGGCCAAGCTCAAAAATGCTTCCTGCTTTATAGGTCACCGTACTTTAAATTCAAAACAAATCAGAGTTACAATCACAGACAGATCCACAACCGAAATTAGTATGTTTGATTTTCTTTGCCACTTTTGTTTCGTGTTTTATACTAAGAATTTATATTTTGATATGATTTCGTCATAAAACATTTGTTTTTTTTTCTTCTATAAGTTTACCAACTTTTTTTTTTCAAACTTTCCATATTTAACCATTCATAACTGATATAATTTCGTTTGAATTTTAGGTAAAACTCTTCTGAAAACCTCAAGTTTTGGAGAGTTTTGAAATCGTTTTTCACAACAAACCGCGCTTTCTACACCTATGGCTTCTAAAATGGAACATTTTTACTCGGTATTTCCTGAAACGAATTGAAACTATTATTAAATATTACAATATATTACGGCAAAAACTCGCTTATTTTAAGTAGTTATTTCTCCATTATATCTTCCAACATTATATCTCCCTCTTTCTGGAAATAATGAATAAATTATGTTTGCCCGCTCTAGTGACTTAATTATAATGAATACACCTACGTTTTCAGTATCTTGGTACTATACAAATTTACTTGCGTATATACTGACTTAAAATGCCATCTGTAATAAGTCTCCTTTCCACCAAGTGACAGGGCTAATTACAACGACACCTCGGAAAGAAAATAATTTATTATATTTGGTTCCTTATTTGTAAAGCGTTGGTTTCGTGAAACACCACCTTTCTTTTAAATAAAAAGGAAATGTAGCAACGTATAATAAATACATGGTGTCCGGATACTACACGGAGAAAATTTTATTTGAAAAAACGATCATTTTAATAGTAAAAATGGTTAAAAACGGGACTGAAGTTCTTACGAACAAATTAACAGTGTTTCAATGTTTATTGGCGGGAAAATGTAAAAATAATTTGTTGGTATACGTATCATATTACGTATACCAACAAATTATTCTTGCATGTTCCCGCCAATAATAAAACGCCAATTGAAACCCTGTTAATTTGTTCGTAAGACAGTCCCGTTTTTAACCGTTTTTACTATTAAAATTTCCGTTTTTTCTAATAACATTTTCTCCGTGTAGTGATACAAGCGGGAAACTGATGAATTTACATTTTACATACCATTTGAAGTTGATTTTGTATTATAAGTTTTTGGATTTGAGGTTTTGTTTTCGAGTAAATCGAGTCCGAAGTTGAATTTTTTTTATTCGAAAATATCAGTCGTTATTAGGTTAATATCAGTTGTTTAATATGCGATGTCGAAACGTAGACAGGCTTAGGGTAGATAGGCTTCAAAAGTTTTTTTAATCTTTTATTATCGAAATAGAAAAAAAGTAAATGCTAAAAAGAAGAAAAAAAGTTTTTTTGTTTTATATGCGATGTAGATTCACCAGTATGTAGATTCACCAGTATCACCGGTTTCAGGAAAACGTGTTTAAGTAAACTATTCTTAACAAGTAATTTAAAAATGAAATCGAATATCGGGAACTGAATTAAACAAACCTGATGGAGCCTTTTACTTCAGTTAATATATTACAGATTTACCTGTTTCCTATATTACACGGGTGAGATTTGTATTTTTATTACTTCTGCGTCCAAGACGTGTCCATATTTCACATTCACCTGTCGAGTTTGATAAGCTTCCCCGGTGATAAAGTACACAAGCTCATCTGGCACAGTATTCGAGTTCGTGACATGTATCCATGGAACTCATCAAAGAAAACCTATGACTGGCATCATATATTATGTCGCGACCTTTATCTTTAGCGATATAGGTTATTGGTGTAGATACACGTGTTGTACGGTGTATATTCGAACATTTTTCCCCACACTTCATCGTGGCGTTACACCCCAGGGAGGAATTTGGCCTTTTCCACAAGTAGTTGGTTCCCTTCACCGTGTCCTCCCATCCTGCTCCGATTTTCTTCTACGCAATATGCCCGCCTGTTCCCCGGTCTGCCTCTAAGATTTTTCTATTAAGGCTCCATAGTAATCCTTCAAAAATAAGAAGAAGGTGTTTTGAAAGGGGGATATATAAATACGAATGCTATAGGGAGTGCATTTCTAATGACCACATATCCCGTTTCTATTAACCCCCATGGCAATTCTAATCACCCCATATCTCGTTTCTATTCACCCCTATGGCGTTTCTAATCACCCCATATCCCGTTTCTATTCACCCCTTATGGCGTTTCTAACCAGCCCATATCCCGTTTCTATTCACCACCTATGGCGTTTCTAATCAGCTCATATCCCGTTTCTATTCATCCCCTAGGGCGTTTCTATTTACCTTATATCTTGTTTCTATTCACCCCTATGGCGTTTCTAATTACCGCATATCTCGTTTCTATTCACCCCCTATGGCGTTTCTTATCACCCCATTTTGATTCACCGGTAAAAATACAAATTCAAATTTTTCGGTTAATAAGAGAAATACAGCTTACCTTTTACTTTTTAATCATTTCTATGTCAATATTTTTGGGAAATATGAGAAGCACAGGCTGAATTTATGACTGGAAACAGTAGGAATTTACAAAGCTTTGCGGACCAAAATCGCGCACAAACAACTGTTTCGAAAAAAGTTCCTGTTATTCGGCACTTCTGTCTTGCCAAAAGTACTTTCAGATTGCCAGGAAACATATTCATTGTTTTGCCAAATTATGGTGAAATTTTAAAACATAATAACAACCATTGAAAAAAACTGGAGGCATGTGAAGTTATGTCTCTAATTTGTTTCTATTCACCACTGTTTCTAATCACCCCATTCTACGGTACGAATTTGTCTATTCTGTTATGTCCGGAGAAAAATATTCGCGAGGAAAATCATCATCATCCAAATCAAAGGAATTTTCTTCACTAAACAAAAATTATTTATCTAATCAAAACCAACATTTGAAACAAAAGAGTTGTTACCAACAAGATGTTTTTTCACCAACTTTCTTATGGATAAAATAATATTATTGAAAAAAAATCCCACAAAAATATTCAAATATCTAGTGCAAGATTTTTTCGGAACGTTCATGGCACAGTGAAAAACATCAAATTATGGGTTAAGAAACCCATTTGCACATTGTTTTTGATTCTAGCATTCTTTCGCCTTGGGACTCTTAGATCTTGGGACTTCCATATTTTTAGAAATAGCTTCTTAACTATGTAGGTAAAACAATTGGGTTTGCATAATGTATGTATAAAAGTTAACTACCTGTGTAAATAAACAAAACCTTGAGATTAATTTTTCGACATGAGTTTTTTCAAAAATTTTGGAATTAAGTTTATTTATAATTAAATAATACACATGTTAGGTTTCCTTTTAATCTGAAAATTGGCACAACTAACCGTATTAGCACCCTATGTATTAACCCGTAAGTTAGGAGGCTGAAGGATATGAGATGGGGAGTAGGAAGGTGTGGAAGTACCTGGCTATTCTGATTTGGTAACCATTTCAAGCATCCATTCGATTCTGAATTTGTCTTTCACCAGGCTAATACTGAGTATTTTCCACCCTAGAATGTGCAGCAAGTTTACTTCAGGTTTATTATTTTATAAGAACTATATCTAAAATAACACTATTTAATTACAATAAATTTACTTTCGCACGCCGGGTCCGAACCAGCGAACTTCATCCTTACGACTTATCCTTACACTTATCCCTCGACCAATGAGGCCGTCAAGATACATATTTGATTCCAAAATTATTAATTCTCGGGTAGATTGCGACAGACTAAAGATATAATAATTTCTTCATGAAAGTATTATTTATACAAAATTTCTAAAAACTAAAGCCATTTGAAATAATGTTATAATTTTGTACGTCTGCTTGTATTCAAGATAATCACTACCTACACTTCTTCTAAGGGTTAGAAGTCAAGTATATAGCTAGTAACCATAACCACAGGTCGATTGGAAGTCTTAACCCTTAACCTTTTGGCGGCCTTAGAACAAAGAACAACCAATTCTATGTATTGGTATTTGTCTGCTGTAGACATTTCATTGGTTATCTCGTTAAGGGTCTTTATGGTAAACCGATCATCCCACGTAGCATTTCTAAGAAAAAAACTTTCCGCTATTCTAAAACTAACAACATTATTTTGAAATGTTGTGTTTTCTGCCCACGCTGTCATGTTCTTTTGGTTCAAGCTCTTTTAGGTGCGATTCCGGTTCTACGAGGAAGCCGTAAGTCAAAAATGTATGTTTTCTTAGTGTTTTATATCACCCCGAATATAGGTAATAGGCAAAAAATCGCTTGGCAAAAGGACTCAAGAGGTCACGATTTAAAAAAGTATTTTTTCCTGAAGTTTATCGATGGATGCTGTCACAGGTAATTTTAGCCATAAAAAGTTATTTTTAACAAGTTGTTTCTTATATGCGTTATACATTTCTAATGAAAAAAATACTTTTTTTGTAGTTTACGCTAATATTTTTTACAATGTAATTAACAATTTTAATTTATTTCTATTATTATTATAAGATATCGTATTATATATGGGTAAGAGGTGACTTGTGCGCCAATCAGTTTAAAATATATCTTTTATTCTATTTGTTGTTATTTTTGCAATGATTCATATCATCTTAATGCACTTTATAAAATACATCACGATTAAGCGTCCAATTATCCGTCCAATATATTATTACATTATATAACGAACAATATTATCCTTCCATTTAAGAGAAAGTTGTCCCTAGCTATCTCTATTAATAAACAGTACATTATAATTGTTATTCACATCCAATTAATGTCTGTCGAAATAACCAATTAATGTCCAATTGTATTTTACGTCTTTAAGCGACAGAACATTGAACAGTGTTAATAATTAATTAATCAAATGCTACTTGTATTGGGGGACTACGGCCTGTTTGAAGGTCACTGCTACAGTTCAGCAAGTTAGAGCGGTCGCCAGGTGTTACAAACCTGTAATTAATGTAAAATTACCGCATTCATATAATAATATCATTCTCAATTATCTAAAATGTCTAGATTTGTCAACTTACGTCAAGGCTTTCAATTATTTTGTGCTGCTGAATGATTTTTATCAATCACACAAAATGTTTTTTTTTTCTAAGGATATCATGTTCATAAATAAATAAAATATTATGAACCCCATAAAAACTATGTTCCAGATTTTGACTTGATAACATATTATCTTTCCAATCCATAATTTTGTCCTATTATTTGTCTTTGCTGTAATTTCATCCATATGGCAATACTACCTATTTTTATGTTATTTATCTTGTTCTTAATTTTGTTTAGTATAAAATCGGCTCGTAAACAGATAAATTTGTACTGCCAAAGTCAAAACAATGCAGTAACTTATAGGAACCTTCGTGGAATAATCTCACGTGCTTTTACATATTAAGGTGAAACTTAGCGTGAAATAACTTTTTTTACATTAGCTTCTCACAGGAGGCTTTAAGAAAAAAAAATCGCTTGGGGATGCTGTGTGGAGGGTCTTTTTAGGGAAAGGAAGGAGAGGAAGTTCTGGGAAACAAAAATACATAAGGGGTGGGTATGATTTGGGAGTTAGTATTCCAGGAGTGACACGTATGAAACCATCTCTCTGGTGAAGGCGTTGGGTTGAAAGAGTCCGGCTGGAGAGGTCTAGGTTAGGTCTCCCTCAACTAGCCTCTCCCGATCCGGCCCGCCACGCAGTTGGTGGGCAAACGTATTCGCTGTCAAGATCTATACAAACCTTACCCCATGATCGCGGGAACCCTTGTTTAATTCGACTTGTTAGTTAGTTTTATTTTTATTTTAGAGTAATTTTTATTTCGAATCGGTTTACATTATGAATACCAAAAAATGTGCTTTGGATAAATTGAAGCTTTTCATGTCGTTTCGCTTGAGTAGAATTTATATAAGATTGTTAATTACTTAGCGTAAAGTAAAAAGTAAAAGCACTGGCTCCAGACGATTGGGAGCATTTGGGACCCTTGTGCCGTATTCACATAAAAAAACCACGTGTCGTTGTACGCGTGTAATTAGTCCCCCACTGGCGGTGTAGCTCATTAAAATCTCCCGGCAAAGGAAATAATTCGTATGTTCAAAAATGTTACTGGAGCAAGTGGGTGGCCCGGTGAATTATGTTTCATAATCAGTACAGGTGGGCTATTAGATGCCTGAACTGACGGAAAGTTTTTTTTAATTATTGTTATTCAGTATTGTGAAAATTGCTGTATGTTTTTCTACAAGAGGGTTTCACGTTAAAATTAAAATAATACTTCATATTTTTGCACATCGTGATAATTGGATTTTTAAAATGACATAGTATTGTTGTGAAATTAGGACTTTTAAAATTACGACGTATCGTTGAATTTGGACTTTCATAATGACAACGTATAGTGAAATTTGGACTTGTAAAATGACGACGTATCGTTGAATTTGGTCTTTTAAAATGACAACGTAAATGATAATGTGAAATTTGGATTTTTAAAATGACGACGTATCGTGAAATGGGGAGTTTTAAAATGACGATGTATCGTTGAATTTGGACTTTTAAAATGACAACGTATCGTGAAATTCGGACTTTTAAAATGACGACTTATCGTTGAATTATGACTTTTAAAATGACGGTGTGTCGTTGAATTTGGACTTTTAAAATGACGACGTATCGGTGGTTGGCGGTCATTTTCATGATATGAATGTGTGATGCGGTTTGAAAGATTTTAAGGACGTAAAGTATTTTTTAAGGGGTTGATAAATATGTTGGTTGGAGTGTTAACGAGTTTATTAAATATTGATATATAGGAATACAAAAGTATTTAGAAAAAGGGAAGACTTTGTTTGTTTACAAACTCAACCTATTTCAGGCTGATTTTTCGGTGAATGTATGTTGCAAACTATGAAGACAATGAAGTGTTGCTGTTTAATTTCGGATTGGCAGCGTACGATAGAAATAATAATTTTCAGATGATTTTCTCAGAACCAAAATGTTGAACACTGAAGTTTTGAAAGTAATGTACTACTTTTTATATTTGTATTCAAATATTGTTTTGATCAAATTAGATACGATTATAACAGATTCCACAGGCATCACATAGTTTGAAAGCAAAGAACTCTCGTCATTGCGTAGGAACAAACAAAGATTGACTGACGGCATGATCGCCAACTACACCAGCGCCAACGGCTAAATTGAGCCTTTCAGATTACCTGCCATTAGGTAGTTTCAGAAGTTTTTCTCTAATAAAATTCAATAATAACTAAAATACATTTGGATCTTTTCTAGAAAAAAACATTTATTTCTAAAATTGTTGGATAATTTCCTTACATACCCAGAAATATTTAAACATTCAGAACACATTTCACACGCCAAACGCGTGCCTAACTTTTTTACACAGTTTTTTTTTCTTTTTATGAAGCGTTATTTGTTCAAAAGCTCGACTGTGGAATAATTTGCCGGCTTTAACGTTTCCTCCAAGACTGAAAGTCAATTCGAAAGATCCTCCATTCAGCATCTTGAATGATGGCAATGATGACACGGGCTTCCTAAGTTGAATATAATATTAGTGTAGAACAAACCTTGTTATAATTACACACGGAAAAAATGTTATTCTAAAATACGATCATTTTATTCGTAAAAACGGGACTGAAGTTCTTACGAACAAATTAACAGGGTTTTAATGTTTATTGGTGGTAACCTGTAAGAATTATTTGTTTGTATGCCTAATTTCGTACGTATACCAACAAATTATTCTTACATTTTCCCGCTAATAAACATTGAAACACTTTTAAATTGTTCGCAAGAACTTCTGTCCCGTTTTTATCGAATAAAATGATCGTACTTTATTAAACATTTTTCTCCGTGTATAATTATAGAGTCTACTCTGTTTACCCTTCTCTTTTTATCACTCATAACCTCAAAGCTCTAACTCGACTTTTCATATGCTTTTCCTTTCATCACCAAGAGTTTCTCATGAAGTTTACTTGTGTTTATCCAACTCCAAACGCTTTGACTGCGACTAGCCTAGGCGCCTTGGTTTAATCGTAATATCACGGCTTGAGTAGGTGCCTGTACAAAAATGTGTGTAATATATTACGTTTATATTTCACAATTCCCCTGGCATTTGAATAAAGCACCATAGTGATGCACCCACGCGTACGCCTTTGTAAGAAATTTCATTCATTAACCATTTACCAAGCGGTTCCACGACGGTTGATCACCCGACAATTGGCCCCACGGCATACTTATGTACGATATGTGTTATGTTCTGCTTATTTGTGTTGTGGCTCACTAGCCCACGATGTCTTCTAAGTAATAACAACGTAATTTCGTTTTACAGTTTATTGTGAATGATCGTAAAGATAATGGTATTGTACGTAACGTCTGATCACAGGTATGTTCTATTTAGGTCTGGGCGGCCGCGACGCTCTTCGACCGCGACTGCCTCCCGATGTGCTCATTCGGGAATCTTCGGCTGTACCGATCATTCCCGAATGAACGTGATCTATGAAGGTACACGCAAATGGCTATACACTACAATATGCAATCGGTTTAGGGAAAATACGGTACACCTATTTACACAACATATTTACTAACACCTTGGACACTTACATAAGTGTCCAAGGTGCATCAAGGAATAACTACATGTCTACATACTGTATAAGCCAGCGTAAAAGTACAAAAATCGACACTGTAAATAAATATCCATATCACTTTATTAAAGGTACCCCCAGGCACGGGGCTCCATCGAAGCCAGAGTTAAGTTAGCTTCTCAAAAACTGGCCTGCAGATACTTTAATATTACACAACTGATGACCCTGTACAAATCGCAAGTGCACCCCACTGTTGAATTTGTCAGCCACCTCTGGAGCCTTAAAATACTTTTTAAAAAACTCATTAGCCAAACAAATCATTAATAAAATGGATGGGTAGAGAACATTACGACGAATCAATATTATTTATGACTTTTGCGTACATCGCTCGCGTAAAAGGTGTTGTGTGGTTGGTTGATTGATTACAACAATTACCAGCCGTTTAAATGTGCCTTTAGAATTACATAAACTATACGAGTTCGTATTCGCTTACGTAATAAATGTTTATTTTATTAAGAGGAACGGCTGCGCGGCCGGTTTTATACAAAACGTAGTTTTGGATTTGAGGGCAAAATACCCAACCAAACTGAAAAATAATTTTTGTAATATGTATGTCAAATATCTAGCTCGGATAGGAGGTACTTTTTTTTGCTTTTAAATGATGACGTATAGGTAATTAAAGAAATCATTTTTGAAGCAACTTTTGAACTTTTTTGTGAGTTATTTATAATTATTAAAAAAATTAAAAATGTTAAAAATGCGTTTCTTTGGGTAGTAATTTGAATATATAAACGACAAGTTTTTGTTCCGTGGTAAATTGGTAATTTGTAATTTAAATTTACACCCATTAAAATTGTTTCTAAAAAAAATATATATATTTTAAATTTTATATTTCATCATATTTCTAAAAAAATATTGCAAAATAATTTTTTTAAATGTTTACATTTACTCGCAAATAATTGTCCAAGTTGTCTCTAAAATCATAAAATATTAAAATCTTCAAAAGCCTATATTTTATAATTTAAAGCTAAAATAAATAAAGTACCCACTTCTTGTCCGAGCTAGATATTTGACATACCTTTGATTACAAAAATAATTTTTCAGTCTGGTTGGGTATTTTGGCCTCAAATCCAATACTGCGTTTTGTATGAAGCCGACCGCGCAGCCGTTCCTCTTAAGACGTCTTGATTCTTACGTTTTTAGATTTTCACGGCCAAAAGCATTTTCGTTGTTTGTTTTTGGGGTGTTATGCCGTGTTGTGCTACCTCCTTCTTTAGCCGACGTTTCGGACAGCGTTGCAGTGTCCATCATCACTGAACATCGACGGATCTGCCGGATCTGCCCTGATGATGGACACTGCAACGCTGTCCGAAACGTCGGCTAAAGAAGGAGGTAGCACAACACGGCATAACACCCCAAAAACAAACAACAAAATATCCGGTAAAAACAAAGTTTTTTTTTACTATAATGCACCTATTTTCGATTTCCGATCTAGTTAGGCCATCTCTTGGGCCGGCTGGTGTCCAATTCTAGAGAAATTTGTGTGTGCGTGAGTGCCACCAATGATGGCAGAATGCACTGCCATCGACAACGTGTCTATCTGCTGAGTTCCAGCTCGATCGGATGTCGGGAAGTGGGTTAATTTCCAATTCCAAGATTTGCATTCATTCAAGAAAAATCAAAATTCAAATTTATAGATATACATATTTAAAAACTGTTCTTTAATTTTTATACGTAGGTAGGTACAAGTGTATTAGGCTTAGAAATTGAAAAAAAAAATCATCTTACAAGCGCTTTACACATTTACGTTCATGTGTCATATTTAAAATAATATCGCATCATGTCTTATTTTTTTAACTATGATTTTATAGCTCCATGGTGAAATTCTCATAGTTACTTAAATATAAAATAGAAATTATTACAGTTGATGATAATATTATTAATTCTGAATTTGAAATATGAGATCAACAAAAAAGACCGAAAAAATATAGGTCCCAATGGCCGAGTTGGTTAATTCGCTCTGTCCCGATAAGACAAGATATCCTGAAAGAAAGATGCATGTAAATACCATAACGCCAAAGCACCTTGTTCGTGGGTTTTTAGCGCGCTGATTTTCTGGGCAATAGTTAAGTTGATAAGTATAAAAACTTATCTAGTTAAACCTACCATCTAATACCAAAACGAACATGCTATAAAACTTCAAGAAACTTTACAAATGGCACAGGATAGATATAAAATTAGGTAAGGTTATTAAAATTAGTTAAGAGGGTATTACCAGAAAATACCGGAAATTAGTCCCGTTTAAATCAAATTCTAGACGTATTGACTCTTTTTTTACAAAAAAACATAAATTGATTTTGAAAGATTGTTATTTTATCTGGTACACGCAGTTTTAAAATTTTGATAAACTAATTGTATTTTTAATATACTAAGGTTTTACCGTTGGTCGTTGGCAAATTTGTTCAATTTTCAAACGATAGATTCTATTAAACAACACAAATTTCAAATCATATAATCATACAACAAAATAAACCAATACATAATCTAGTCAACACAGTTTTAAGAATTTTATTTTAATTAAATTAAAATAGTTTAAAAAATAAATCCGAGAACGTGTTTTGTGACAAAAATATCTCAGTTTTTCGATTTATTTAAGGTCTTACAAAATAAAACATTTAAAATTTTTTTGTACACACTTATTTTGTTTAGACATTATTGAAAAATCATAAATACTTACGACCAAAAAATACTCACAAGAAGTACACGATATTTAATAATTTATCATCGTCGTTTTGAGCATTTTTATTGCTTACTTGAAAGTAGGTATATATTAAAGTAAGTTTTAAATTAAATAAATCGACATTAAATTTTTAATTTAATCGATCATTCCCATTGGAACCTCCCTGTACAGTTGCAAACATTTTAAAACTTTTATTTTCAGCCGCTAGTCAATCGCTCTTAAGGTTATTAAAATTAGGTAAATTTTTGTTATGAATCTTGTCCTTGTATGCAGGGTGTTAAGGTACGTACTTGAGTTACTTTAACCAGTGATTCCTGACATTATATGGAGTAAAAAATGTAAATGAAATTTTGGTGTCCGGTGACAATTTTGATGTTTTTTTTTTTTTTCTACAAAAACATAAAAAAATAGTAGGTGTTAAGTAGTTGGGGGCAAGGAAAGTGGTGGGGCGGTAGCTCGGCTGAGTGACCAATAAGGTCATGTGAAAGATTTTTTTTTTGGTTTGATTTTGAAAAAAAAAATTTGGAAAAAAAATAAAATTATCATAAAAAAAGTCACCGGAGACCAAAATTTCATTTACATTTTTTACTCCAAATAATGTCAGGAATCACTGGTTAAAGTAACTCAAGTACGTACCTTAACACCCTGTATAGTGGAAGAACACTGATTAAATAATTTAATTAAAGTGGAATGAGGAGGCAATTGTCTCAATTTGAGTATTCTACAGAGACTCGATAGAGCGGTAATTCACGTTCACATTAATTTAATTGTGCTTTTAAATTAATTAAAACGGTTATGCGTCTGTAACTGTGGTTCAATGAACTGTAGAACTTAGATTTCATTAAACCAAATTTTCATTTAAGTGTAATATTTTTAAAATTGAAAGTTAAGAGAATCCAGACAAGCAATTAGTAAATAAGCCAATAAATTATTTTTTTTTAAACAATTTTTTTTTTAAATAATAAAAACTCTTAGGGCCATACTAATAATAATATTTTTATAATTTTACACACGTGCTTACCATTTTAAAAATTGTTGCATCCACTGGAGCGACAGAGCAATTAAGATATTTTTTCACGGATTGCTAAAGGAAATTTTTCCGCCCACATTAAACAAATCATACCTCCGAATTTGAATAAGAGACATACAAACTGATTATATATCTATGTAGCCAATGAATTCCCCTATTTTTTGTTTATTATCGCATATTTGTAAAAAAAATATTATTAAATCTTTAACCTTAAAACATTTAAAGAATCTAGAGAATATTTATTTTGTTATATTTTGAATGTACAATATATTATACAGTCGTTTTAATAAAAAAATTTTTTTTGAAAATTTGCCACATTTTGGCAACAAAGCAATCCGAGGTTTTAGAAATAGTGCCATAATGTGGCAAAAAGCGCTCGAGTGGTTATCAGTTGTGTAAAAACTAAAACACATAAAATAATAACGAGTTATTATTTATTGAATCCTGAAGATACTTGGTTTAAGCGAAACCATTCGATGTATAAAATAATAAAGATTCGTGGATAAATACTCACTTACTAATAAACGTGTTTTAAATTGTACACAACTGATTACCATACATTAATGGTTGTTTACCGGTTGTGCAAAATTTAAAACATATATATCGGTAAAGCATTGTTTGTTTTATTTAATAAATATAATTCCTAACCACAAAGTAATTAATTATTATGAAGAAAAAAAAAATTCTATTTTCAAAATTGTAACTGATTTGTCGATAATTGAGATTATCCGTGAATTTTCACGGGTAGTAATTAATAAATTGTATACTTTTGAAATTAGCTATCACTTTGTGGTTATCCATTTCATAATTAAATGAAACAATATAACTTAGTTACAACCACTGATTTATTTAGTTAAACGCCAACCGGTTTCGGAACAACCGTTCCTTCCTCAGGGCAAACATATAATGATGACAATTACAAAATAGTGGGTGGGTGCAATTTATCAGTAGGTAATAAATTGTAAATTATTTTTTCCATAACCTCAAATTTGTTCAAAACCAGTTTTCTCTGAAAGAAAGAAAAACTGGTTTGTAAAAAATAAATTTAATATTCAGTCACTTATCAAAGTCACACCCCACTGAGTCTGTGTAGTGAAATTTGCATTTCCAAATTAATTAAGCCAAGGGAGGTGACAAAAACAGAAGCACCGTAATGGCTGTTTTCTCTGATTGCTTGAATTTGTGAGGCGCCACCAGTTTTTTTTTTTTATATTCTTTTCTCGCAAGACATAAAATAATGTTTTCAATCTCAACATAATTAATAAAACTAACTAATAATTTTAATAATATTAACAAATAATGATATAATAATTGTATAATTTGTACAGCGCCGTTTTTGTAAAAATCTCCTCAAGGGCCCTGTACAATTTATTATGCGTAGATATCAAACCTTTTCATTTCAGGAATATGCAGAATATGCAATGTCAAACAGGTATGTCCTGGCTTCCATTCCTTGCTATATCCACATTCTTACATTTTCCGAGATGACACGTTCCAAAATATTACAGGATCTACGATTAGTGTGCAAATGCATCGGGATCCCACTCATTTGTCATGGATTCAATTCACCTGTTGTTAAGTCCTTCACAGGCAACACTTTTCTATTTTTTTAACCTTTGATCCCAACAGTAGTAGGACCTAAGGAAAAAAAATTCCCCCAGGGTCTATGTCAGCTTTAGGGATGCCGTGTGGAGGGAGGAGATGAAGTTCTGCAAAGGAAATAGATACGGGGGTTTGGGTAGGATTCTTGGGGTCAATGAGGCCAGGAGTGACGAAAGTATGAATTCACCCCTTCCACTGCGGTGCAAAGCGATGGGTCGAGAGAGTCCGACTGGAAAGGCAAAAAGGTCTCCCGCAACCAGTCTCTCCCGATCAAACGGTGAGCAAACGAAGCCCACAGTCACCTAATTCTGTACACATCCGCCTAAGAGATCCCCTTTCTACGGCATTTTTTCCACTTTTATATTTTTATTTACTTGTGTTGATAAATCAATGAGTTGTATTGTTTGTTATGTGGGAGGAACAAAGTTTTGTTACATAAATAATAGGATTGAGAAAAAGGAGGTCAATATTATTATTGAAAATACCATTTTATTGTCGTAGCAATTTCGCTGTTATCATTATCGTTTATTAAACCGTACTAGACCTTTCTTAAAGTCACCAAAAGGTTACATATAATCCCAATACACAGTAATTCGTATTTCAAAGGAAATTGAAGTTCATTCCAAACTGTGTAACCGGGTTTCTTTGATATTTGCCTTCAAAGAACGCCTTGAAATAATTTATTTATTTAATTGAAATAAATTCTATTAAAATCTCAAAGACCAAAAGGTTACATGTCATTCTAATTAATTGGTTTCTCGGAGAAAATTGACGCCTAACTCCGGTGTAATAACATCAGTTTCAATTTTCAAAGTTTCCTTGGAAAGTTACAGTTAAGCACAGACACAGAAGAGGTAAACCAATAGAAGTGTATCGTGGACGTGTCTGTGTACCTGAACTAAGGTAAATTTTATCTTACTTCGGGTGGAAATTGATCTAAAATTTTGAAATATAGAAGTTATTCTTGAACAAATAACCAATTTCATTGCCTGTCTGGTAGACGGGTCTTAGGTAAATTGACGTCACCAGTATTCTTTAATATGGTTTAAGATTCATCTTTTGATTTTCTGTTCAGTGGGCCAAAGCTAACCACGTCATTTCTCGCTCTTTTGGAATTAAATTCAGAGTATTTTTTCCCATTTTACGACCTCGTTGATTTTATGTACCTATTTTTTTAAGTGTTTTAGTCTTAGTACGAGTAGAATCTAGTATTCCATCGGATTGATAATAGCACAATTAATAATAACGAATCTTTCAAAAAGTTTACTATCGAATATACTAACTACTGGTTTAGTGTAACCTATTTTTCAGAAACTCTTACTACTACACAACCACCGAATCAGGTAAACAATATTAATAATACGCCTTTAAAAATGGTATCCGGATCACGGAAATTTAACCTATTTTCCAAAACCTCAAAGAAGTTTAAAGGTAGATTCAGACTGGACGACGTACGTACGCATCGCTACGCCAAACAATGCTTAGCAACCCATACATTTTCTATGAAAATGGCCACAGACATCGCACGTCGCGATGCGGTGGCCAATGTGATTCTAAAACATAAATTTTCATTGAAAATCTATGGTTGCTAAGTAGCCCAGATATTGTTAGGCGTAGCGATGCATACGTACGTCGACCCAGTCTGAATCTACCATAAATGATTTTCAGGCTTAAAAAAAGATATTTTCATTTAGTTAGGACGCTTAGTTTGAACGAAAACAAATGAAAACAGATAATATCTATTCACCTTGTACGAAAATTGAATAAATTTGCTTCTTAATCGATTACACGACTGTGAGATCACAAAGCGGGCACTCTACCCTGTCGCCAGCTTTCTTGGGGACCACCATTAATTATTCGATATCATATTAGATTCGTTTGTCCCCTTTATAATGCAGAGTCGGCGAGGTATGGTGAATGAAACCCGGCCTTTTGCGCATTTATCCGGAATATATTAACCCCATTTTGCAACTTTAACCGAGCAATTAACTAAAGCGGTGAATTAAATCCGGGCGCCTTGTATATTCCTCGAGTTGGTATTAAGTTAGCAGAATATTTTATAAGTTAGTAGTTAGTGTATTTGGCGAGTTAACTGAATAAGACGTTTTGCAGGGAATTGAGCGCACGCTACTACGGACTCGTTAACTCATTACTCTTCGTTTATTAATTTATTATTTAATTTAAATTCTCGTTAACCTCTCGAAGGCCAGGTGTATTTGGAAAAAATCGCGCGAAATTATCTTCCCGGCTTTTGCTCAAATATCGTATAAAAACAAAGGAATTTTTTTTTTTGTGATTGTTTTCTGTTTGCTTGTACCTTATTATTCATATATATTTAATGATAATATCGTTACAAGTTTTCCCAGAATAGCTATTTTTAACAAAAAAATGTGAAAATATTTCCCATTCGACAAAAAAATGTTAATAAAATATATTCATACGAAAATGATCAATTTTTTTTATTTCTCTACAAACCTGAATAGACATTCTACATGAAAAAACCAATTCAAAGGTGTTTTCGAAGAAGTAATGACACAAATACTTGTTTGAAAATGAAATGACAGTTGAAAACCGTTTGTAAAAGTGACGCCAAGTTGACCATAGATATTTATTATAAATTATTCAGATGGGTTGGCGCTATGCGGATTTTTGCTATGTCAAGACCGAGAACGGCGCAAGCGATTCTGATCTTGTTCTTCATACAATTTCTTTATACATAAGGAACAAAATCGCTTCAAAAATTTTTTTTTTTTAAATTTCGACCCGCGGCCACCGGTGGGCGAACGGCAGTCGAGGCCATTGGGTGCGCGGCAAGTTTCATACAAAACGTAGTTTTGGATTTTAGGCCAAAATACCCAACCAAACTGAAAAATTATTTTTGTAATCAAAAGGTATGTCAAATGTCGATCTCGGATAGGAGCTACTTTATTTATTTTTGCTTTAATTTTTAAAATATAGGGTATTAAAGATTTTAATCTTTTATGATTTTAGAGGCAACTTGGACAATTATTTGAGAGTAAATGTAAACATTAAAAAAAATTATTTTTGCTATATATTTTTTCAAATATGATGAAATATAAAATTTAAAATATGGTTTTTTTAGAAACAATTTTGATGGGTGTAAATTTAAATTACAAATTACTACCCAAAGAAATGCATTCATAACATTTTTTGATTTTTAATTTTATTTTTCATTATTTTAAAACCAAGGATTAGGCAGATTTTTTTTTTAATAATTATAAATAACTCACCAAAAAATTCCAAAGTTGCTTCCAAAATGAACAAAAACTGGTTAAAAAAAAAGTCGCTACTATCCGAGATCGACATTGGACCTACCGTTTTATTACAAAAATAATTTTTTTAATGGGGGGTGGAATTTTTTTTTTAAAAACAGCTCTCGTAATTAGTATGTCCTCTATTGTAAATACTTTATATGTATCCTACGATATAGCTACATTATTTGGACCCCTTCTGAACAAAACCATATCATAGAGAAATAAAGAGTATAACTACCTGAAAAAAACTTTCGACTCTGTGCAGAAACTCCAGTATTAACGGATTGGAATCTTTAGAGCACAGGCGGATTGGAATGCTATCCTTGTTCTACCGGTATTTGAATGGAAGATGCTCCGAAGAACTGACGTCATTGATCCCCTCGTCACCGGTGGAGAGTCCGGAAACACGCCAAACTATGCGCGCCTAACATATGTACACGGTTGACATTTGTCACGTGATAACGGGTCGCTTCTCGTACATGAGTTCAACAGCTCGGCTGTGGAACGATTTTCCGGCCTCCTCCTTTCTACGACATGGGTCTATTGAAGGCCCATGTTCACTCCTTCCTCTCCTCAAAAAGACCCTCTACACAGCATTTTCAAAAATGTAGTGTGGAGATAATGTAAAAAAATCCTATATCCATCCTGTTCTTAACAGGAATGCTAAGAAGCCTGAAAGGGGTAGATTTTAGGTAAACATTGTTTAAAGTTAATCTCTGGAACTGTTTTTAATCCACCAATGTTGAAAGAGGTTATCTTATACAGGGTGTGAAGCATCGTACTTGACTTACTTTAACCAGTGATTCCTGACAATATTTGGAGTAAAAAATGTAAATGAAATTTTGGTCTCCGGTGACTTTTTAGATGTGTTTTTTTTATTTTTACAAAAATTTTTCTTCGAAATCAAAGAAAATAATTCCTCCACATGTCGTCACTGGTCTCTAAACCAAGTAACCAACCAACCCCTCACCCGCCCCTAACTTCACAATAGATTAAGTGGTATTCGTCAACATAAAAAATAAAATAAGAATGCCACAATCATCGTAAATTTTTTAAGCAATAAAAAAACGTGGAGATACTCTATTGAAACAATCAACGAAAACAGCTAGCGGTAATTACACACTTACAATATATATATAAATTTTTCTGAAAAATCAATTAACAATAACAATTTTAAAAAATTAAAAAAAAAACTAACTTTATACTGCAACACATAAATACTTGCCACACTTAATCATAACCACGTAAACACCCCAGCACAGGTTCTCCTAGTGAGGTGTTCACGAAACATACGATATTACCCACCCACAGTTTCACCTTCTCAAACCTACCTTACACCCAACATAATAAAATTTCAAAATGTATTATATACAAATGTAATATTATGTAAAAATAAATAAATAAATAGAAAATTATTGTTTCCATTTGTCATTACGTAACTAAACTATAAGCATCAGTTAGCGATATTGGAAGAATGTCCCCTCTCTGGCCTTAATCCCAATCCGATCAAATGATCGATCAATTATATATATTATGCGCATGTTTACAACCAGTCATGTCTTGTCCAAATGCAGTACATATCTCACCTGGCGAAGGACCAAATACTATTATAGCATTATTACTCATATTACGTTCTATTTCATTAGTAATTTATGTCTATCCCTTTTATGGGAATTGACAACAGCGTATCTACTTGCTCGTACTTATAATAATTCCAAATTGAATAATTTACATTTACTGTGGGTGATCGATTATGCTATGCGTACTCGTTTATGTATACAGTAGTATTATAATGTGTACTTCTCAATAGCCTTGTGCCGGTTATTTACTTTTAGGGTATACCCGGCGGTGATTTTTCCATACCAACGTATTCCCCATTTATCTCTCTGGATTTTAACCCAAGAGAAAATATTTTTTTACATAAAATAGATATCAACCACTAGCGTGTCGGTACTTTTTGTTTTTTTGGATAAGTTACTTTTTATAGAAGTTATGACCTTCCAAAAATCAATAAACTTGACTGGTTTAAACGCAGTCAAAAGAAGCTCAGTATACAAAGTAGACAATGTTTAAAAAAAAAAGCAAAACGCGCAGACATAGAATAGTTTTTTTTTTATGTAGTTGATATAAAAAAATTGAAAATCGGTCCACTTTTAGAGGAGAAAAGTGGGGAATACAAAATTTCGATTTTGAAAATTTTAGTTAGATATTAGTAGCCCGAGGTGCATTTGTCCTTTTGACTCAATATCCGGTGGAGTAAGAGCAACAGTGACACAACAATTTAGTAAAATCTATTATTAAAATTTCTCGACCACCGGGTTTCATCTTGAGGTAAGAATTAGGAACATTTCCGTGCAAATTATTTTATTTCAAAACGCAAGAAAATTTTTCTTCGTTGTGCAGTCAAGTGAAGCCAGTATAATGGGGCCAACAGACCTAGCTATAAAAGCTCAAGCGTTATTTGGATTGGCCTACTTCAGCATATCGATCGTCATACATTCCCATTGGGAATGTACGGCAACCGATATGCCGAAATACGCCAAACTAAATAACGGTTGAGCTTTTATAGCTGTGTCTGTCGGTCCCATAATGGCGACAAATTTTCACATTCATTTGATGTCAATGTAAATAATGCAACGTTTAGAGTTTAGAGCATGAGCGGAATTGTTTAACTTCACTAACAACAACTGTCATTATAATAAACTAGATTAGGTTAGGAAGGCTTGTGTTAGCTTAAAAGGGTATAATTACGTTGACCTTCTGCTTATTGGGGTCGAAACTCCGATCAGATGTTTTACAACTTGACTGTGATCACGAAACTTAACGGGAACTTTATAAGTGTCCCGATAAATGTAACATTATAAAGGACTGCAGCAGGTTCAACTCCCGAGAAGAATAAAATAAGTTCAAAATATTGTATCTGTATAAAACGGAGACCACCAGACCACACAGTGAAGCAGGCAATGTCTGTGGAGCTTCATCGACAGTCATTTAGAGGAAGACCAAAGAACTCCTGGATGACTCAATGCTCCAAAATCCTATGTAGAAACGGGCTGGATGAAAGCGATACCCAGAACCGAAGAAGCTACAACCTGAGAACGAGAAGAGCCGACCCCAACAGCCTACCTAGGCAATGAGTTGGGACAGTGCAAGGAAGAAGATTGTATCTGTATACTGTCGCAATTATTTTTCCTCTTTTAAATTTATTTTTATTCAAATTATAATATTTTAATTAATGAAGACAATACGGAAACATCAGAAACGATACGGTCACATCTGGGACTCGGGATCTTGCAATCATACATAAAGATAGCAGCAGCCTACAAAAATATGGGTTAAGAAAATGAAGATAATTTTGGTAGTTTTCAGTCGAAGTATGATACAGTTAAATATGACCGAATCGGATAGGGAAACAATAGCTCAATTGGTAGAGCCGCGGCCCAGAAAGTCGAAAGTCTTGGGTTCGAGTCCCAGATGTGTGACCGTATCTTTTTCTGATTTTTCTGTTTCAGATTTTCGATTGAGTTTCGGTAACATTGTCTTCATTAATTAAAATATTTTTCTTCTGTTTATTATTATTTATATCGTCTCTAAACTCACTTCTCACATCCTTATCGCTTATAATCTTTAACTAATCTTAAACCCTTACTTAAGCCTACTTCTCAGTCTTCTTACCTTAATCTTTTTCCACCTAATCTCTGGTTTCTTACAAATATTTCATCTATCAAGGGAAACATTTGGTTTGAATTATTCCATAATTCAATAAAAATACTAAGAAAATACCTACTTCACTGTGTACCCCAATTTCGATCCACTATTTTCAAATAGACGGACTCGGTGGTCGAGGGGCAAGGCGCTCGACCAGCGATCCGGAGGTCACAGGTTCAAATCCCGGTGTTTTCAGGGTGGAAGATACTGTAAAACTAAGACTTAAGAGCCCGATTTCCGATTTTCTACCGATTTATAACATATGTCCCTTGAACACTTGTTCCTAAGTTTTAAAAAATATATATTTTATTTTTTTAGATAATATCTGAAGATTAGTAAAGCAGAAACGTTAATTACATCAATTTCCCTCAATCGAAAAAAATCGCAAAGTATGCTCCAAAAAGTATTATTTACACGTTCGTTTCTGTTATTTACAAGTCATATGTATGAAAAAATTCACAGTGTTTTTTTAAATGCTACTTAAGGTGTTGTAGAGAGATTTTTGCTTTATTGAAAACGAGTCGTGTTTTATTAAACATTTTCCCAATTTTCTCTCCATTGTTTTACTTTTTAAATATTAGCGCGCTCGATCCAATATTCGTATTGCCGTATCTCTCTTTCTTATTCTTTTTGGGCTGGTACTACCGGCCTCTAAGCCGTGTTTACTTCCCCGCCTTCATTTTTCCTTCTCCTTTCCCTCCCCACTTATCTTTAACATGCCCCAATTGGGGATGCCATAGTCTTACTCGCTCCAGGCAGCTTGGAGAAGTTGGGACTTCCAGATCGAACCTCTTCCATAGAGTCAAACCGCCCCCATGCGATTGCTATAGCTTATAGATAGGGCATGATGATATATTTTGCTCAAATCCTCTATATCAAAATGAGGTAGGAAGAAGCCTGGGGAAGCCGGCAGTGGATCGAGTGTGACCGAATGGACAGACGATCATTAATATCTCCAATCCCTTCTTCTTAAAATCCACTTGGACACGATGAAGAGGAATGCACGTTCGATAATAAAACATCGGCTTACTCCATAGACCTTTCGTCTCCTCAGTTGGACAAAATAGTCATTTCTATTACCAAAATTATATTCAGAACCATATATTTTTTTAATTTATTTTTATTATTTTTTATTTATTTATAAGAAAAAGATTTTACATCACAAGTGATTACATTATTCAAAGTTATACAATTATTCATTATTATTCTACTACTCCATAAGTTGAGCTCTAGGAGCTCGTGTTTAAGGGAGGAGTATTTCTATGCAAAAAATAATGTTCTAATTAAATATGTAAACAATAATCAAAGACTTACGAGATAAATACAAATATTATTTAACATAGGTATACAATTTAAAAAAAATGGTTATTGAAAGAAAAAATCAATATATACATATATATATATATATTTTACATTGAATAGTAAAGATTAAGTAAAAGTAAACTAAGTGTAAATTAAGGTTACAATATATTATTATCCAATTTCAGGGACTTAATTTGTTTTTTGAATTTATTTTAATATGTTGTATTTCCGTAGAAACTTGTATGAATAAGTTCTAAAATCAAGCTACATTTATTTTAAAAGGTTCTAACAACACTTAAAATCTCTATTTTGTTTGTATCTGGCTGTTGGTCGTTGTTACGAGGCTACAATAGTTCGTCGCTTTGGTTGGGTATGGTTATGACTTCGTCTTACCATTTCAGGCCCCCTAGCACACTCCTGACCGATAAGGATTGATAGGCTAACAATCGTTAACTTCTCGTTGTTATCTAGCATGACTGCAGATCGCAAACGAATAAGTGAAAGTTTACAATGACTAAGTGTCCTTAATAAATTCGACATCAACTGTTGTTTATACGTTAGCGATTGCAGTTGTCCTAGGAAACGATGAAAATTTACCGACAGTTATCATATCGATACTTATCGATCGAATGTGCTAGGGGGCCAGGGGTGTCAAAGTTTCCAAAGACGAATTTTTGTAATCAATGGAAAATATTTAATTAGGTCTTGGTCCTAGCTTGGAATTGCATTAGGGAATTGTAGTAACTACCCTATGCAATGAATTATTATTAAAAGCAGGCACTAGCTGGTTGCGCATGGTAAGGCGAAGAAGTTACACACAATGGTAAGTATATGTCCAATTTAAATATTTTCCTTTAAAATGTGTTAAACTAAAATACTTTACACAAGATTCAACCTCAAAATCAGAAATTGGTGAATAAATAATGATAAATCGTTTTTGCAAACTTTGACACCTCATATCTTAGAACAAGGTAAAGTGATGTCTTAACCCTGTCCAACTGAGTTGGCTTTGCCTACTCCGTATTTTGATATATTTCAGGAAAGGGCGCTTCAACACGAGCTTTGCGAATTTAAAAAACTAACTTTGCTAAACTAGGCCAGACTGGTGCAATATGCAAATTTCGCACGGGATATCATAGAATCGCGTCGTATTATTTATTATACGGACAGAATTACCAAGCTTACCGCACAAATACTCGTTACTCATGAAACTGTGGCCTTTTGTTCAAAAACATTGAAATTGACTTTCACTGTAACTTTTGAAATGATGAGTTTTATTTGATTCCTGGTTGGATATTGTCCCAGCCACTGAAGGACTTAAGGGGATACCCGGCGGTGATTTTTCCATACAAACGTATTCCCTATTTATCTCTCTGGATTTTAACCCTAGAGAAACTGTTGTTGTTACATAAAATAGATATCAACTACTAGCGTGTCGGCACTTTTTGTTTTTTTTTTTTGATAAGTTACTTTTTATAGAAGTTATGACCTTCCAAAAATCAATAAAATTGACTGGTTTAAACGCCGTCAAAAGACGTTCAGTATACAAACTAGACAATGTTTTTTTTTTTAAAGTAAAACGTACAAACATAAAATAGTTTTTCTTATGTAGTTGGTAACAAAAAATTGAAAATCAGTCTACTTTTAGAGGAGAAAAGTGGGGAATACAAAACCTCGATTTTAGTTAGGTATTAGTAGCCCGAGGTGCATTGTACCTTTCGCACAATATCCGGTGGAGTTAGAGCAACAGTGACAGCAACAATTTTGTAAAATCTATTTTTCAAATTTCTCCACCACTGGGTATCATCTTGTTCTGGAACACTGATTAATTAGTCAGCATTGTGTTAGGGTTCCCAGAAGAGTCTACTAAATATACTTACCTACGCCTGCGTGTTTCCTTTGTACTCAGTTGCTACCGAATTTTATTTTCTTTTGTCATATTATTATTGAAATGAGTGGCTTTCATCTTATTATTTTCATTTTTCTCTCCTTTTCTTTTATTACGTATTTCCTTTGCTCATCTTTACACATAAAGTATCTACTTGTATTCAGCTTCTAACTAATATTAAATAACATGAATTCTTAACCTCAGTGTTGAGATAATAGTAACATTTTAAGAAGTAATATCCAGCAATCCATTATTCCGTTTTTGTTAACAGCGCTGCGCGCGGATGTTTTTACAACCATGAAGCTAAACGGTATTAGTTTTTAATTTATTGCGAAATGTTGTCAAAATGAGCAGCGCGAACAGACAACCTCACACGGCCGCGTCTCAGCGGCTAATGAATCGCGAGAATTTATGTCTCGAACTGCCATAAAAATGATCAAACGGGAGATGGTAAATGGTTGAAAATTATATACTTCTTAAAATTAATTTTTGATTAAAATAATTTATAATTTTTCAATAATGTCTAAACAAAATAAGTGTGTAAAAAAAATCTGAAATATTTTAGTTTGTAAGACCTTAAATAATAGAAAAACTGATGTATTTTTGTCACAAAACACGTTCTCGGATTTATTTTTTAATGTTTTTAATTTGTCTAAAATTTAAATCCTGAAAACTGTGTTGACTAGATTATATATTGATTTATTTTGTTGTATGATTATATGATTTGAAATTTGTGTTGTTTAATTGAATCTATCGTTTGAAAATTGAACAAATCGACAAAACGACCAACGGTATAACCTTAGTATATTATAAATACACTTAGTTTTTCAAAATTTTATAACTGCGTGTACCAGATAAAATAACAATATTTTAAAATCAATTTATGTTTTTTTTTGTAAAAAAGAGTCAATACATCTAGAATTTGATTTAAAAATGACTAATTTCCGGTATTCTCTGGTGAAACACCCTTGTGAAGGACTTGAAGCCTAATGCAAAATCATGTAATTTTGCTTTGAAAATTAGATCGCTTTGAAATATTTTAAATGTTTTTTATTAAATACTGCGAGAGAACACATAATTGCAATTGATTTTGAAATAATCGACTATTTTTTATAATAGTATTTTTATAAGCCCAGAAAAAATAAAGTATTAGGCTTTTGAAAAGTGCTCTAACGTTAAAAATCTCCTACTTACGAGTCCCTTTTCGGTTTTATAATGTGGAAAATAAATTCTTTAGAAAATGACGTAGAACATTATAATATTTGTGCCTGAGCTTCGCAAAATAAAATAAAACACGCTTATAATAAATCAAAACAGGCAGCTGGTATTTAAATCTTATCGCCAACTACATAAGGGATGCTGTTATTAGCTGCCTGATTCAGAATTTTACACGAAGTAGTGTACTGCATCGCCTTAATAAAAAAAAGATGGGCTGGACTCTAAAATATAGTAGGTACCTACTTAACAGTTATTTTTAAACATTTTGTATGTACAAATGTACGAGAATTATAAAAATGTCTGAGGGGGTTACTCCTGACATTCAATATCACTAGACATCGGATTACATGCACTAACAAAGTGCCAAAATATGCATGCAGATATGCACTAAAAATGCCGAAATATGCACTAAAAACTCTTGATATGCCCAAAATATGCACAATGCAAAATCAAAAAACCATTTTTATTTTTTATATATTTTATTTAAAGACGGTACAAAAACAAGCAATATTCTTAAAATTTTCATATCCTTTGTCACAATGTACAAATAAGTATTTTTCCAAATTTTCGATCAGAGACTTGTGACGTTTATCATCCAGTATTAATTTTGTAAGCCGAAAACGACCTCTCTACGTCAACTAACGTCATTGACAAGATTTATAAATTTTGGCTCCATTTCTGGCAATATTTGTTTAGGCAGGGTATGGACCTGTGCCGTTGATTTAGGCAATGTTTCAAAACTCGGGTTTTTAAGCAAAATAGCGTCTTACTTTTTACGAATTTTTTCAGATATTGAATTGGGAAGGGCGTTGGCGAGTTCGATCATTGTTTCCAGTATTTCGATTGAGTTAAATAGAATAAAGTTTTTGTTTCCAATTTTTCTATGGCATTTGGTAACTCGTGGAAATGTGTTGAGATGAGGGCGATATTCTGTTTAACGGATGCGTCTTCAAATGCTATAGCTTCCTTGACTGAATTGCAATGGCCTCAGAACTGTCAAATTGACCAACGAAATATGCACGATTGGGAAAAAAGGCTAAAATATGCATTAACGCCGTAATTAGAAAGTTATATGCATTTGCATATGCAAATATGCAAATGCATTTAATCCGATGTCTAAATATTACCATCTTACTAATTTATAAACGCGAAAGTTTGTATGGATGTATGTATGTTTGTTACTCTTTCACGCCAAAACTGCTGAATGGATTTTAATGAAACTTTACAATAATATAGCTCGTACGTCAGAATAAAATTTAGGCTTTATAAAGCTAGCTATTTTCAATATATTATAAATAATAAATATTGTTTAGTAGAAAATGTCAAAATTTGAGAATGACATTTTGCAAACCAATCAAATTTTCGTTTAAATCAAAATTCAATTTAAGAAAATGAATGAATTTATTTGAAGTACTTGCCTAATACTTTGAATTGAATCAAGATTTATGGATATTTTAAATAAATAGGTTAAGAATTTTGGTATAAAAATAGATGGGACCTAGAAAAAGAAAATAGGCTGATAAAAGTACTAATCCTGCGTAGACGAAGTCGCGGGCAGAAGCTTGTAATTAATATATTGCAAGGTTTTAGGCTTATTTATCAGACGGCAATTTTATGTGATATTCAATATTTTAATTTATGTCAAGAGATGTCACTCATCCGACGGATTTATTTCATCATTATTTATTTCAATATTTATATTATCACGCCGTATAATTATAAATATAGAACGAGTGATGTATCCAAAATACCAGCCGTTGAATTTTATTAAATGTAAAAAGGATTGCACTAACAAAAGCAGAAAACTTTTTCTGCCTCTATTGTATAACGCTATACTTTTTACCTACCATCTTTACTTCCATGTACCATGTATAAAACCTATTTATGTTTTCTTCGTCATCTAAATACACCTGTATGAACTAAAACATAAACATGTAAATATATGTAAAAGCCCACGAGGGCGTTAATGATTAATAAAATAAAATAAAACAAGCATTAATGAGTCTAGTTTTTTAACTGTTAATTCATGGTGGAATTCCATTGTATTAGATATGAAATTAAACAATTTTTTTCACTTTGTTCCACTTGTTTATTTACACCAGGACCGGTTTCGTCCTACTACGGACATTTTCAGACTGGTAGTTGAAATTCTTATGCTACGGAATTTATACAAACTTAGGCATGTTGTGCGCCCCTGCCTAAGTTTGTATAAATTCCGTAGCATAAGAATTTCAACTACCAGTCTGAAAATGTCCGTAGTAGGACGAAACCGGTCCTGGTGTAAATAAACAAGTGGAACAAAGTGAAAAAAATTGTTTAATTTCATATCTAATAAAACAAGCATTTCTTCGCTAAAGTAAGAAAATTAAATCTGATATGGGCCCATAGACCAAAACCTTTTGATCCTGAAAAAATCACCGTATTTCTCTAATTTATCAACTAGGAGTGGTATGCAGATTTTGATTCTGCGTAAAAAAGCTAGCGCAATAAAACGCATTATGGTAGATTCAGACTGGGTGGACGTACGTGCCCATCGCTACGCCTAACAATATCTGGACTGCTTAGCAACCATAGATTTTCAATGAAAATTTATGTTTTATAATCACATTGGCCACACGCATTGCGACGTGCGATGTCTGTGGCCATTTTCATACAAAATGTATGGGTTGCTAAGCATAAGCGCCTCCGCCCACTCAGGCAACTGAAAACTCTCAACTGCCAACTGTCTTTGTATGACAATGTGATGGCCCGCACACTTCACAATCACACAAAACCCCGTTGTCAATGGTAACGCAAGGGGTGACTTGCGACCATCTTGCGACTGTCACGGCTGATTGCCCTGGGCGACCGTTAGCTGTCAGCTGATTGTTCTTCTTCTATGGTTAAACAAACTTTTTGACCAATCAAGACAGAGAAAACAGCCGGTTTTAGTTGGTTTTCAGTTGCCTCAGTGGGCGGAGCGCCTTATTTGAGTACGTACTACTCCGCGTACGTACGTCGTCCAGTCTGAACCTACCATTAGAATTGCGGTTTTATTTCGGACTTAACTCTTATAAAACGCATGCTGTCAAAAGGGACTTTAAGGAATGCCTTTCCGCAAAAACGCATGCCATTAAAAAGCATGATGTCTAGTGGGATTTTTTTATCAATATGATCGAACTAACCATTCTACCTGTTCCAGGTTTACCAGGCGCTTTTCCGGCCGCTGAGAGTATCGCGCGCACAGTTTCGGCGCGTGCTGGCCTGCATGCGCGCGATCCGCCGACTGAAGGGCCAGGAGGTCTACGCCATGGAGAAGGTCACCAAGGTGGACAGCCTTTCGCTGGTGCTCAGTGGCAAGTCAGTATCTATCCTTGTCTTATTTAAACTAGGTACCTACTAATATTTCTGACGGCTTTTCTTAGGCACTTTATCAAGGTGGTAATGTTAAGTAGCTTTGATCCGGGGCGTGCAGACCATCCGATTTTTCCAACCCTGTCGAAACGTTTTTTCTTTTTTTATTCATCTTTAATATTTCTATTGCTATTGGTGTGCTATGCCTGTCTCACTAGGAGCGTGTTGAGAGCAGGCGCAATTCATAACAAAGATGTTTTTTTCATTTTTTTTTTTCATTGTATAGTTTGATACAATTGAGGATTTTTCGACCACCATGCTAGGGCACATGCCCGTATTATGGTGGTCGATTTTCTATACAGTACATTAACATAATATGCAATATAAAAAAGTGAGAGAATATAAAAAAAAAAATAAAATAATATAACATTAAAGAATGTAAATGACTTTAGAGTAATATAAAAGAGTATGGAAGAATATAAAATAATATCTAAAGTAAAGAACATAAAAAGCATTTATACGAAATAATATAAAAAGTATGTAAATCATAAAATATATAAATGAGTAAGTAGTACAGAGCAAGCAATATTATAACAGATACACAAATAACAACACAATATTACATTTAAAATACCAGACAATCAGCATCCTACCATTGGAACCGCATAACTTATAAGTGGGGACGCAGTTTATAACAAAAATACTAATACAATGTTACTTTTTTATACAAAAATACTAATACAATGTTACTCTTTTATACAAAAATACTAATATAATGTTATTTTTTATACAAAAATACTAATACAATGTTACTTTTTTATACAAAATTACTAATACGAAAATACATACAATGTTACTTTTTTATACAAAATTACTAATACGAAAATACATACAATGTTACTTTTTTATACAAAATACTAATACAATGTTACTCTTTTATACAAGAATACTAATATAATGTTATTTTTTATACAAAAATACTAATACAATGTTACTCTTTTATACAAGAATACTAATATAATGTTATTTTTTATACAAAAATACTAATACAATGTTACTTTTTTTTAATTAGAAAAACTCTCTTTTTAACTTTTGAAGGTCATTCCCATCAATGTAAAATATCATTGAAGAAGAATAATAATCTAAATTAAAATATGAAAATGAACAAGACACAGAAAAATAATAAAACATAATCATCGCAACTGGGACTCGAACCCAGATCTCACGTCCTACCGGGACGGCGCTTTACCAATTCAGCCATTGCGATCTACTGTGAGACTATCGTATTTGTCAACTTCATATTTCAAATTTCGGAATTAACAATATTATCTTCGACTAATGTTTTTTCCATATTATTGGCAGCTACCTTTATTCATTGGAAACAAGTATTCAAAGAATGTATTTAATGTATTTGTGACAAATTGTGGAATATTTTTAACAGAACATTATTATAGTTGTTATTTTAAATTTGGAATTGATTTGTCAGGAATTCAGACTTTCCCGTGATATTTTACCTTTCATTGACGACTTTCAAATTTCTCCTCAACCTCTATCTATATAACTGATTTCATCTGAAGTAGAACGGCAAACGCATAACGAAGATCCATTGCGGTAGTGGTGCTACCAACGATTATTATTATTATTAATGTGGCCACGGAGCATGACGTCACATCGGACGCCGAACAAACGGCGTCGCGGCGCCCGAGTGCTTTAGGGTTATCTCGGGGGTCCCGTCGCATTCTGGATTAAATATGTAAATTTTTGGAGTAGAGCACGTTTGATGATTAAAATTTACATTTACATTATTTGCTGACACGTGTTGTGGAAACGCACAACTTCAAATCGAGATAATAATTACGAAATGATTGATGACTTGAAAAGTCGAGACATCTCTAAATGTGTTTCTAAGTCATTTGAATAATTAAATACCTAAATATTTCGATGGTTTTGTAGATTTTGTATTTCGAGTAAGACATGTTAAAGAGACGTGTTAAATTATTTTTATAATCAAAATGTCACTAACTTTTAATGATTCTACCTCGGTACATCGCTACACATTTACCAGCATTTCTAAAAAAAGTCTTGAATATTTTATACAATTGATATACAATCATGAATGTAAAAACCATACTAATTTAGAAACTGATCCATAAGAAGATATAGACATTGCTTATCTAGCCAAAAGAGAGTTGTTTTTCTCTTATATGATAATTTCTAGATAGAATTTCGCAATTTTTCCATTGAATTTTTAATGTCACATATTTCTTATTTTGAAGTTTGTCGTAAAAACAAATATCATTTTAAAAACTAGGTAAAATAGGTTTTTTTTTATTTGAAATTTACTGTAATATTACAAACTACAAAATTTTAAATTGAAAACGTTTAAAATGCTGATAAAAGCTTACCACAAACATTTTTAATTAAAACATCGAAAAAAATATCATCAATTTTGTTAACTCCAAATAACCTCATAAATTGAAGAAGAAGATAATAATAATAATCTAATTTGTTAAATAATTAATTCAATTGTCTTGTTCATTTTCATATTTAAAGAATTTGATTTATATAAACTTCTTCGTCAATGATATTATATTACATTGCTGAGAATATAACTTTAAAAAATTTAAAAAGATAGTGTGCTTATAAAAATTTGAACCTCATGAATCACTGGTTAAAGTAAGTCTGGTATGTCACATAAGGACCTGTATATTACGCGATCCTTCGTTGATATAATATATGTTTTCGAAAATTTGTCTTCTCGCTTTAATTTTTTCACGTTTTAATTAAATGAGCTATTGTAGGTACCCTTAGTATACGCTGTGCACCAGTAATGGGGCCAGCGGCGTTGTTTTGCTGTAAATTCTTCGGATACTGTTTCATAATGCATGGAGGGTGGAAATAATGACATAATGCATTCTTGAGCGGTCCTATCCAGGGCTGCCAACCTGTATATGGCTTTGTTCAAAACCGTACCAAGCCAGACTTTGCGATAAATGTGTTTATATCAAAGAGTGTTCGTATAAAATATTAAACCATCTATAAAATTGTATTATCATCCTCCAGCAAAAGTTCATTTATATTATCTCTCTCTCTTTACCCCTAGACTTAGGGCTGTTACTTAGAGCTACCAACCCGAATCTAAAGTTTTGTTCAAAACTGTACCAAGCCTGATTTCGCTATAAATGGGTTTATGTCAAAATGTGTTCGGCTAAAATATTACCAAAAGTTCATATATATTAACTCTCTCTTTACCCCTATTCCTCCAACAATTTACGTTTGGTCAAATAAGCCTTTTTTACCAACCCTGGAAAAGCTTACATACATACGCCCTATATAAAAAAAATTATGCGATGTTAAGTCATTAAGGCACATTAGGTTTAGACATAGTACAAATTACATTTTTATTAGAATAAGGGGGTTTCTCACCATCCTCCCATTAGATAAGCTACACTAATAACGAATATTTACGATTTACGGTTTATTTATTTATTAAGTTGGAGTTTAAAATTCGGCACTTGAACCTATGAATAGTGGCTATATATTGGATAAGTTGACCGAGTTATTATTTATATTTATTTTTAATAATATTCGTTATTCGTGTAAATAAGCTATTGGGAGGATGGTGAGAAAGCCCCTAACTCTCTTTTATAGTAACTTATGACGATTATTCCCATCAATATGTAATATGTGACCGGTCAGTGGCTGAATGGACCGGTAATAATGTAATATGTGACCGGTCAGTGGCTGAATGGGCATCACGTTTGAGTCCCAACCGAGCATCGCGTGTTCGATTCCTCGGCTGGCTAAGTCCTCCATCACAACACAAGCAACATCTTCCGCGTACTGCGATGGTAGTGGGAGTTTTTCAAATATTGTCAGGTTATTTGTAACCTGGGAATGTTATCTTTCTTAAAAAAAAAAAAAAATAACTATGAATAAAGAAAAAGATAATACTAATAAATCTAAACGATAATATGAAAATGAACAAGACACAGAAAAATAAAAGCTAACGGTCGGAACTGAGACTCGAACACCGGATCTTTCGTCTTACCGGGACAAGTGCATTAAGCAATTCGCCCACTGAGACGTCTTATGTTTAAGTCCCTTTTGTCCCTCTCACATTTAACAATATTAACTTCGACTGATTTTTTCCCATATTTTTGGCAACTACCCTTTATGAAAACCAAGACCGGTTTGTAACTAGGGACACGATATCGAATAGAAAGTATCGATACTATACTCATGAGTAGTATCGGAAAAAAGTATCGTACTCGTAAAAGTATTGAAACAACAACCCTACCCCTGGGATCAGAATTTACAAATTTTTATTTTTAGTTAGAAAAGAAAAAAGGTTTAAGGACGTCAACGTCAGTGAAATGAAAAAAGAAACAATCAAATTTTAAAACGATTAATCAATAATAAAAAAAGATCTGTAAATTCACGAATTGCTTTGGTACTCATAAAAAAATTTAATGTTTTTTATATATATAGTCAACTGCAAAACTAAATGTCCGTAATTAAATAAATAATGAAACACAGCTGCCCTGTTAAAATACGAACTAAAAACTAAAACAATTTTTTTGCAATACATTTTTTTTCTCTACTTTGTGCTTTGGCAGGACAGTCGAGACATTTTAGTGTGTTAAATTATTTATTTATTACTTTACCAATTATGGACATTATTTTTTCTTATCACTATTCTAGATGTGGAGTCTCAGAGGCTTCTGAGTTGACAGGATTTTTTTGGAATAAAACATCCTATTAATTTTAAAACCTAATAGATTTATGACAATGAAAAAATGTAATATTATAATTAACATTTTAATCATAAAGATATAAATCTGAAACAACTTACAAGTATGGCACTTTTCAGTATTTTTTTCACCTAATGGTGTTTTTCAGTAACTAATTGTTTAGATAACAAAATAAACTCACTTTTATTGAATTATAATCACTATAAAACTAAAAGAAAAAACATATTATTCACTTATGTTAACTTAAACCTAAGTTATTGTGAATTGTGAAGCATGCGAGACTCCATCTCCACATGTAAATAGCCAAAATTTTAAAGGTATCGATACTTGTCAAAAAGTACTCATTGAGTAAAAGTATCGAATACAAACTATCGAGTACAAAAATTTCGGTATCGAAAGGAAAAGTACTCGATACCACAAAGTATCGATACTTTTTTCGTGTCCCTATTTGTAACCTAGATAGTGTCTCAGATAAAATGTCATATTTTATTTATATGGGACACGTCTGAGTAGAACCGTAAAATAATTTATTTTTTATAAGGTACTTGTAATTTATATTTTACTCGGTTTCGAACAGCTGGAATGTTTGTAAATTTGCATAAACACGTGTAGTTTTTTATGGGCTAATGATTTATAATTTATTTTTTACCGATTCCTTACTGGAAAGGTTTTAAAAGTTTTTTTTTAATTTTCTTTTTTCAATGAAAATAATGTTGGTAGTTAGTTAGTTAGTCGAAGTACAGTTACATATGACCAAAGAGGTTAGGGTCCCATTTGCTCAGTGGTAGAGCAGTGCTCCGGAAAGGTTAAGATCCCGAGTTCAATTCCTGGATGCGACCGTGTCTTTTTCCGATTTTTCTGTTTCAAAATTTCGATGGTTTTCAGTGATTTTTAAAATATATTTCCCTTTCGTGTCGGCTGGCTTATCCTCTCGAACGCTTTTTGCCACAATATGGCACTATTTACAAAACCACGGATTGCTTTGCTGCCAAAATATGGCAATAATTCTCGATTCTTCAAAAAGTTTTTATAACTCAGGTCCGGGGCATACGTCATTCCTATGTCTACCTACGTTAAATTGTCGTGAAAAAAGCTTATGTGCCCAAGCAATTTTAACGATTTTATAATATATTTTTTATAAATCCCACGAATATGTGATAATAGACAAAATATAGGTTTATTCATTAGCTTTATAGAACTATAATCAGTTTTTATGTCTGCGTATTCAAATTCAGAGGTTTGATTGTTGGCGGAAAAATTTCATTTAGCAATCCGAGAAAAAGTTTAAAATTGCTCTGTCGCTTCAGTGGTTATAGAAAGTATATTTTTTCATGAATTCATTAATAATTAATTCACTGTGTTTGCATCAGTATTTACTTTTCTCTTTCATGCATTGTTTTTTGTGTTAATGTTTTAATTATTATTGTTTTGGTATTGTTTTTGTTATTTTTGGTATTGTCAACCCACGAACGAAGCAATCAATTTTGAACTCTTTAAAAATGTGTATTGTTAAAGTTTTGTTTTATCGGCGAGCGGGAATTTTGGTGTGATTTCAATGAACTAAATTAACAATATTTTTATACATTGTATCATTATAATGTAGGCTTGTTTTACCGTCCGCAGCCAGTGATTGTTCTTTTTGGTGTCTCCAATATAGATTTTGAATAAATTTAAATAATGTAAATGTTTTATTTGCACCTCGTTCCGGAGTGAATGCTAAATAGATAAGAACTAAATTCTGAGGCCCTAGCACGCTTGCTCTATAACGATCGATAGGATAACTATCGGTAACTTCTCGTCGTTCCCTACGACAACTGCAGATCGCAAACGAATAGGTGACAGTTCACAATGACTAAGTGTCCTTAATATATTCGATATCAACTGTCGTTTGTACGTTTGAGATCTGCAGTTGTCCTAGGGAACGATGAGAAGTTACCGACTATCGATCGGTTACTTCATATCGAGCAACCGTGCTAGCACACCTGGTGTTAATGTTAAAATTTCAGTAACCTACCAATATCGCAATAGCCACTGTCAAAGTCTAGAATTAAATACACACTGAATTACACATGCGGAGGATTACATAATAATAATAATAATTGGATAATTTGTAGAGCGCCGTTTTTGTGAGAAATCACCTAAAGGACGCTGTACATATACTGGAAATAAACACGTCAAAAACATCCGTTTTAATAGCTTTGAATCTTAAGGTTTTTAAGTGTGTGCTAAAATAATTTCAAATTTTAAAACTTGTATTAGGTTTTTTGGCGAGTGTATAGCGACGAGTTGTGATTCTTGTGTAACGCACACTCAAAAACGCTTAGTTGATTGAATAGATCTGAATAATCTGGTAGGTACTTCCCGAACTATCGCTATCCATCCGGTCCATTTACAGAAGGTGAAGTAATGCATCGTAGCCGTGGTAACAGGCCACACCAGCTACAATGCCGCCCCTGTGATATGAGAAGACTCCCTCAGACCCAGCCGGCACCGCTTTGACCCAGCCCAGAGTTTAGGGGTTGGACTGGTGCCAAGTAAGAACCAACTCTGGATTGTATAGTTGAAAAGGATGTTTGGTTGTTTTCAGTAATTATTTATGTATATATTTTTTTACCCAAACTTTGAATAGACCCTTGAAGTCGCTAAAAACTCCCCTATCCAAAACCTGGTTCGTTTTAGTACAGGATCTCGTAGTGATAAGTTGTGGAAGACTAAAACAATATTATTCCACATTGATTTTTATATTTAAATCTAAAAATGTGAATATTTTATAGTAAATAGGTGATGTTATACCTGCCCGGCGTTGCTCGGTTTATGAATGATTTGAAGTAAAGTTATTAGTATTTTTTCGGGCGTCTTCGACTTGTGCTACCATTAAATCCCTGGAATAGTTTTTAAGTCTGTAGGGCAAACACTTACTTGACTTACTTTAACTTATGATTGCTGACATTATTTGGAGTTAAAACTGTTAATTAAATTTTGGTCTCTGGTGACTTTTTGTGTGTTTTTTTCTTCAACAAAACCAAACAATTTGGGAGGCGGGTATGGGTACTGCCTCCCCGGGAACCATTTATTAGACGACCAACACCTCTGCCACAGGTCACCCCAAGTAATTCGTTACGTTTGGTGACTTAGCAGGGGTGCCCGGATTCATGGGGTTAGGTTTGTCCGGGACTTGGGTGCTGATGCGTCTGCCGACCATCTGCGTGGCAGGCCGGATCGGGAGAGACTGGTTAAGGGAGACCTTTTGATCTCTCCAGCAGGACCCTCTTTACCCATCGCCTTGCACCGCAGTGGGAGTTATGGCTTCACGCGTCCATCACTCCTGGACATAATTATTCCCAGATTCCTACCCACCCCTCAAACCTTTTTCCTTCCCAGGACTTCCTCTCCTTCCTTTCCCTTAACAAAACCCTCCACACAGCATCTTCAAAGATGACATAGGCCCTGAGGGAATTTTCCCCTCAGGGCCTCCTGTGTGGAGCAAATGTAAAAAAAAAAAAAAAAACACACACATTTCATCACTGGCCACTCAGTTGAGTAACCGCCCGACCTCTCACCCCGACCCTACCTATCAAATATTTACTTAATTTTTGAAGTTATAAGTTGATTATAAAAATCACCAAAAATGTCATCAGAGACCAACATTTCATTTACATTTTACATCACTCAAAATAATTTAGGAATTACTGGTTAAAATAACTCAAGTACTTTCTAAGAAGATTAATAAAAAATGAAAACCTGCCACCCTGAGAAATTGAAATATTCATAGTAACCGATAATACACATCCTTTTGGTATTTAATCACTAGAACCTGCATACTATCCCATGGTATAGTACGGGAGCTCACTCGAATGCCCCCGTTTTCCCATTGTCTGACAGTAGAAATGGAAACGCCTATCCGGTGTACTGTAGACTTTTGTAGAGCTGTAGATTGTAGAATTCCACATATCTACCAATGGAACGAAGAGAACTCAGACAAGCGAGAACCCACTCGACGACGATAATCTACGTCAAGTCTATCAACACCGAATTTCAAACCATATTTTGTCGAGTGAAAATACTGTATGTAAACTTCTGATAATAAATAACGGTTCAGTTTTTTTAATTTTATTATTTCAGTGAGTGAATTTTGTGGTATTATGTTTTAAAGGGTATTGTAGATAAAAATGTGTGTAATGTAATGTATACATCTTCTTCCAATATACAGGGTGTTAAGGTACGTACTTTACTTACATTAACCAGTGATTTCGGACATTATTTGGAGTAAAAAATGTAAATGAAATTTTGGTCTCCGGTGACTTTTTTTATGACATTTTTTTTTCTTCAAAACCAGACAAAAAAAAAATTTCTTCCACATGACGTCACTGGTCACTCAGCCAAGTAACCGACCCACCACTTACCCCGCGCCCAAATGACCAACACCTACTATTCTTTATGTTTTTATAGAAAATAAGAATCACCAAAATTGTCACCAGAGACCAAAATTTTATTCACATTTTTTACTCCAAATAATGTCAGGAATCACTTGTTAAAGTAAGTCAAGTACGTACCTTAACACTCTGTATATAATATATCGACCCTTTGGAATAACAAGGTTCCATCTGTTCGAGTAACATCATGCAATAATAGGATCTATTGTAAGCTACTTTTCAATTAATGATCGCATGACGTAACAGCGACAGATGGACCCTTGTTATTCCAAAGGTTCGATATATCAAGTTGATTGTGGCGGGCGGCGTGGATTTGATTTGTATAAAAGTCTGAAGTTTGATTTCGAGATTGATGAAATTTTTCACTCTTGACCTTCAAAACAAGTGGGACATTGCTGTCTTTTAAAAAGCTGTGTCCGAGCAACGCCGGGATAATCTCATGAATTTTGAATGGTAGAGTGTCTTTGTTAAGTAGAGAATTTCACCAGAATTGACTCGATACCTGTTTGAGTTTTTTAGTTTTTCGTCCGTTTTTTTTTTACATTACCTCTACACAGAAGGCCCTGAGGAAAATAATTTCCCTCAGGACCTCTATCATCTTAGGAGATGATGTGTGGATGTCCTTTTTAAGGATGGGAAGGGGAGGAAGTTCTGATAAGGGAAATGGTATGAGGGGTGATGGACGTATGAATCCATTCCTCCAACTCCGGTGCAAAACTATGAGTCGAGAGAGTCCGGCTCGAGAGGTCAGAAGGCCTCTCTCAACCACCCTCTCTCGATCAGGCCCGTCACGCAGTCCTCCCGTCAAACCTCCCCCCTTGAAACCGGCCCCCACTACCAAGCCACCAAACGTAGCGAACCACTTGTAGTGACCTATGACTGAGTTTTATTTTAATTTTATTTTATTTGGAAAACCAACAGTTATAATATTTTATAATATATAATAATATAGATATGTGTAAATCATTTAACCAATAATAGGTTTCCACTGAAGTATCTTAATTATTTAGTGCAAACAAAGAAAAAGAGTTACATTATTAGCCAGTGGGGATGGGATGGTGGGAGGAAGGGGAAAGGGATGGATCTATTCTGTATAATTAGTAGCGTATTTGTAAGGTATGTAAATAGTTATAGTAAAGTATCGAGAGATCGCCTGTGTGACTTTAAGGAGTGAGGTGCAGAGTTAAAAATGTCAAATTGTGTATAGTATGTATTGAAAATGTGTGATGCACGATACATGAAGGAGTTTTGCTTAGAATTGGTGTTGCATCGAGGGAGGCTAAAAATGTTGTCTGATCTGGTTCGTTTGTTGGGAACTTGGGAAGTTGTTGGTTATTCAATAAATGGTTCCCGAGGCGGCGGTATCCGTTCCCGTCCCATTAATTAAGACAAAGGAATACCCCCGATGAAGGTTCTTGTCGAACCGAAACCAGTTGGTTAAAGATATATATATATATAATATAGTGGAATAAAAACTAATTTTATTGTCATTATTATAATTATGTATTCCTATAAAGTGTTTGCTACATGTGAAAATAAAGAAGAGTGTCTACACTTACATACATACATCTGTACAAACCTACACACATACATGAAGTGCTGTACTTGGAGCTAGTATTGTCTCATTTCCTTCCTACTCTTCCCTATAAACCTGACACTTTTCGTATTACCCACAATCAGTCAATAATCGACCCTCTTCCTTCAAACATCCCGCATTTAATATTCGTATCCGCATCCGCTCTTTCGCTATTCTCCGCTGCAGAGTACTGCAACAAAAATATTACCGCTTTAAAGTGCATGTTAAAATAAGCAAATATAGAAGAAAGTGTGATGACCGTGGCCGGTTTCACATTGAGTTCTGGACTCCAGTATATGGATCCAGATTCCTTTGGGGTGGTACTCCAATAATAGATCGTAGGTAGACGATAACGTTTATTAAGAGATTATGTACAGGGTTCCTTCTTAGGAAGTCTGAAGGCAAAGAGGACGAATGGACAACAAACAAACCTTTTATGCCTTACTCATGCTGTCTCACTCATGCACGCATGTCTCTTTCATACCGCAAGACATACGTTCATCACATCCCTCCACACTTAAATCCGTAGACAGGTACACAACATGATGATGATAATATTATTTACAATACATACAATATTCCAATATTTACAGTGTAATTCATTATCATGTTGAGTCGAGAGCTGAATCCTGTCTTCATTGACTCATCTGTGTGTCCGTGGTCGTAATCTGTCCTTCCAGTTTCCCGACGTGGAAGCCACCGGTTCACTGGAGCTGGAAGTAAGAGGAGAATCACCCATTAGATTGTCATCCGACATAAAGCCGGAGATATCGTACTCATCTGACGATAATCTCCTAGTCTCAGACGCGATTAAAGGATTGCTGGGGTTCTTTTCCCATGATACACACAATTTAGACAACTGATCAAAATGCCTTTTCCAATACATAAGTTTACCTTTTAAATTTACCTCAATTATATAAAGTTTTTTTCCTATTTTTTTATGTCTATCTTCCCTGAAACCCATTTATCATTGTTTTGGTCTCTAAAATCTCTTACCATTACTTTTTGATTTATCGAAAAACCCAACGATTCTTTATTATTTCTTTTATAATAATATTTCTGATTTTCCTGACATTTAGACATTTTAATTTTAGTTTCTTTATTAATTCTATTATCCTTATCTCTCCCCCCTCTCGGTACAAAACTGTTTAAGTTAGACCTTAGTTTTCTTCCAAACATTACAACTGCAGGTTCTAAACCAGTTGTACAGTGTGGTGAATTTCTGTAATCCACTAGAAAATTTCCTAATTTTTCATCGTAACCTGACTGAAACTTATTTCCTATCATAATTTTTTTCAAAAAATTTTTACAATTTTTCACGGCGTTTTCAGCTAACCCGTTCGATTGTGGATGATTTACCGGAGTAGTTAAATGTTTGATGCTATTCATCTCACAAAACTCTTTGAAGTCCGCTGACATGAAGGCGGCTCCATTATCTGACACTATTGTCTGTACACTCCCGAAATAACTAAATAAATTTCTTAATATTTTAATAGTATTATACGAATTTGGAGAGTTTACCTCCACACAGTCTAACCATTTTGAGGTTGAGTCAATAATCACAAAAAAATATTTATTTGCAATGGGACCTGCATAATCAATATGCACCCTACTCCATATCTCTTCAGTTATGGGCCACGGAGTCAATTCGCTTTTTGGTTGAGATGGTTGAACCTCTGAACAAATTTCGCATCCTCTCGCTAAAAGTTCAATTTCTCTATCTATCCCTGGCCACCAAAAATACCCCCTGGCTAACCCTTTCATCTTAGCTATGCCCAGATGAGATCTATGCAATAAGTTTAAAAAATTTTCTCTTAAACTTACTGGGATTATTAGCCTATTATTCCAAAAAAAACAATCATCAATTATAGATAATTCATTCCGTTTACTCCAGTAAATCCATTTTGAATCATCCTTGTTAATTTTATTTGGCCACCCTGTTGTGAGATAATGTTTAATTTCCAATAAAATTTTATCCGTATTTGATTCCGATTTAATCTCCTCGACATCTATTGGTATATCTCTGTTATTTTTGAATAAACTTAGAATTTGAGTATCAAAGACATTCTCTTTTAGTTTCAGATGTATTTTATTTTTATTGTATCTACCCAGTTTATCCGAAAAAACCTCCGGGAATTTTCGAATTAATTTATCTACTTCACTTCTATCATTCTCAACTACATTTTGAGAAAAAATTTCACTTCCCTCCTGGGATGAAGTAGATTGTAACCCCGTAAATCCAATATTAAACTTTTTGATAAAGTCACGACCTAGAACAGTAGTTGTTCCATTTTTTACTACGCAAAATTCTAACATTTCCCTATACCCGTTATAATCAACTGTTAATAAAATACAACCCAATAAATTTAACTTACAGTTAGCGTAACCCGTCAAGGTTAAATCCTTTGGTTTTAAATCCAACTTATTGAAGTGTTTAACATAATCTATCTCTTTTAAAATCGAGACTGCTGCACCTGTATCCAGTAAACCATTTAGTTCAACATTATTCACTAAGATTTTGCACAAAATTGGCTCACAATGCACTTCATTTATACACAACAGTTCCTGCGTATTTACAAACACTGAAGAAATATCTTTACTTTTTAAACCGCGACATATTTTACTTATGTGACCTTTGCCTTTGCATTTATAACAAATCACGTTTTTAAATTTACAATTAACTGATTCGTGATAATTACCACAATGTTTACACTTCGTTCGCTCTAATGATTTCGGTCTGAACGATGTAACATTCTTGTCCGTAGGTCTAGAAAAATGTCTACCCGCCGTATTTTTTTTTTGTGACAAATCGATCTGCCTATTTTTAGAAATCATATCTACACTTTCCGTTTTAATTTGCTTATTAATTACATCGAACGAATCCATTGCAATAGCACATTCTAAAACCTTTTTTAATGAAAAGTTTTCAGCCTCGACAAATAATTTTTCTTTAGTACGACCAATTCGAAGACCGGTGATAAAAACATCTTTTAAATTATGTTCAAGTCTGTCTTCGAATTTGCAAAATCTAACTAGATTTCGTAAACGCGCTATGAAGTCATTAACTGATTCCGAAATCTTTTGTTTCGCAGCGAAAAAAATTTCACGTTCCTTGAACACATTTCTTTTAGTACCTATATGATTTTCGAGTAATAACAATAAATTTTCTACCGTGAAATCTGTAATTTTTTTTGGAAAACACAAATTTATTAATAAATTTATTGTCTCTGTGTGCAAATGGGATATAAAAACCGCTCTCTTTTTTACATCCGACGTTATTTTGTCATCATTGACTAGGATGAACTGCTCGTACTGTAAGACGAATGTCTCCAGCTGGTCTCTCAAATGACAAAACCTGGGCAGTTCTCCTCCTTCCATCTTCACACAGATGCAATCAATGAAAAAAAACAGAAAATTTTACAAACAGCACTCAACTCACGACTCTGATGTCTTGATGCTGTCCGATCTCGCCCTTCCGCGAACCGTCTTCTGCTCCTGAACCCTGGTCGTCCTTCTAAGCGCCTTCCTTGAGGTCTGCGCCCGGTTCCTGGTCTTCTCTTGAAGACCCAGACTTCTGAATCCACGCCTTACGCGAATGCTCCTCCAGGTTCTCGGCACTGAATCACCATATATAGGATGCTGCTGCTCTTGCTTCCTCCTTGCTCCGCAATGATGTGGAGTCGTGATCTGACCCGATCACTCGTTGACCCCTGTAGCTTCAATCTCGGTCTTTTTCGGCTGCCCAAATGTGAGAATTAGGCTGCTCCGTGGTTCCCTTTTTTCGGCTGCGCCAAATGTGATAATTTGGCTGCTCCGTGGTTCCTTTTTTCGGCTGCGCCAAATGTGATAATTTGGCTGCTCCGTGGTTCCTTTGTTCGGCTGCGCCAAATGTGATGACCGTGGCCGGTTTCACATTGAGTTCTGGACTCCAGTATATGGATCCAGATTCCTTTGGGGTGGTACTCCAATAATAGATCGTAGGTAGACGATAACGTTTATTAAGAGATTATGTACAGGGTTCCTTCTTAGGAAGTCTGAAGGCAAAGAGGACGAATGGACAACAAACAAACCTTTTATGCCTTACTCATGCTGTCTCACTCATGCACGCATGTCTCTTTCATACCGCAAGACATACGTTCATCACAGAAAGTGGACCTGCAGTGAGTAATTTTCTCCTTTTCCTTATGCGCTTACCTTCTACTTGTGCAGTGGTTAAAACACATAAAACATACACGTTTCAAGGTCCTTCGACGTACAAAATTGTACAAAACACGCATCAATGGGTTTATTTTTTATACAAATCTGCATTTTTATTTCGAGATTGATATAATTTTTCATACTTGAACTTCAAAATAAGTGGAAAGTCTACGTGAGATTTCGAAGAATCACCCCCATCTCCTTTTTCTACCCCTTAAAGTACGGCGCGGATTAGTACTTTTCCCCTTCTTAATCACATTTCTTCACCGTTGGTTCAAATCGGCGCTCAAATCTGTCATTATCCCTTGATTGGCGCAAAACCTCGTAAAATAGTGAGAGTTGGATAAATGTCAGTGATACGGAGATAATTGGTCTGTTAGACATTTTAGAATTTAGAAAAAAATAATAGAATCTCGGTCATTATGGTTACTTCACGACAGTTAATTTATGCAGTTGATTTTATGATTTTAACCACTCGTACGCTTTTTGCCACAATATGGCACTATTTCCAAAACCACGGATTGCTTTGCTGCCAAAATATGGCAAATATTCACTAGTTTCTTTAAAAATTTTTCGAAGTTAACGATTTTAAATTTTTTATTTTTTTATAAATCCTACGAGTACCTATGTGATAATAGACAAAAGATAGGTGAATTCATTGGCTATATATATAACTATAATCAGTTTGTATTTCTCCATATTCAAATTCGGAGGTATGTTTTTTTTTTTAATGTGGGCGGAAAAATTTCCTTTAGCAATCCGAGAAAAAAAAATATTGCTCTGTCGCTCCAGTGGTTAACGGTACCTAGCGTACACTTTTGGTAACAGAAGGACTCTAAATCAAGCAATATGATAAATTATTATTATTCACGTTCATTCTAACAAGCAGTCGGCCTTTCTATGAGTATATGATATTCTAAATACTATGAGTATCGCCCTGGTGAAAGACTACCATTCAGGATCGATAAAATCCTTGAAATGAATTTGTTCGTGTTGATTCGCTACGTTTGATGACTTAGCAAGGGTGCCCGGGTTCAAGTAGTTAGGTTTGTCTAGATCTTGGCGGCGAATGTGTTTGCCCACATATTGCGTGGCGGGCTGGATCGGGAGAGCTTCGTTGAGGGAGACCTAACCTACACCTCCAGCGAGACTCTCCTGACTCATCGTCTTTCACCGCAGTGGGAGGAATTGATTCGTACGTCCATCAATTCTGGTCACATTGAACCCAAGATTCCTACCCTATGCTCATACCCTTTTCCTTCCCAGAACTTCCTCTCCTTCCTTTCCCTAAATAAACCCTTCACACATAATCCCCAAAAATAAAACAGGCCTTGAGGAAATTTTTTTCTCCTGTGTGGAGCTAATGTTAATAAAAGATCTGAATAGCTAGTTACTTCTCAGCTTTCATCTCCACAACTAGGTACTTCCCTTATCCACTCCCTTCAGCCTCAACATTTCCCAATTGGGGATTCCATAGTCCTACTCGCTCCGCAAAGTCTGTTGGGACTCCTGTGCGGTATTCACACAAAACCAACACTTTTATCAAGAAGAAAAAGATTTTTTTGTCCCATTTTGTTGCTCACTGCTCCCCTGGGATGTTTTTTGAGTCATTTTCTTCGACCAAGTCATATTTGATATTTTCGTCACCGTGGTGACGCTTTTAACGAGCAGGTACTAGCAGAGATGAGATAATTCACAGCAGACTTTTCTAATAAAGACTCCCCCCCCTCCCCCACTTGTACTAGTCTCACTAGTATTGGAAATGTGTCCGAATGATGGAGCTCCGAACGTTATAACGATATTGATCGTCCAATATCAGATGAGCGAACACAACCGTAAAATAACGTCTGCGAGTGTTCCGGTGATTATTTACTGCCTGGATGCAGTCGGCTTTAATACTAGTTCAGCACCGACGATTAGCGGCGGTTTTCTCTAAGGTGGATTTCTGCAGTAAACTCCAATAAAAATGATAAGAAAACAAGACAAACCCGTTTAATTTGACCATACTCGCTATTTACACACGCGCTATTCAAATCTCGTGTTTGTTGTAAAAATCTACCAGTCCGAATTAATACTGCATAATAGAAATTAATCCCAAAATGTGTGCGTTATGAATGTCAGCGACTATGGAACTTTCGGTTCTAAGTAATAATTCATACAAAACCACTGGTGGCGCCATAGCGGTAGATATGCCAAAACTTTGGGTATTTACTAGGTGAACGTGTGCGCAGCGTATATGAGATTTTTTTAAACACTAAATTCGTACGGAATAGTATTTTGCATGCATCAACAGATTTTTTTGTATGATTATCGTGTTTTATATAGTTATTAAAAAAAGTTATTTATTACTGAAGATGTTACTTTTTTGCGCTCACCGGAGAAACTGAAACCAAACTAAAACTGGCTGATTGCTATGGTTTCCAACCGACCTTCTATGACGGCGTTACTCAATTTTACGATTTCAGTTTATTATCTCAACTTGTTTAACCATAGACGAAGAACAATCAGCTGTCATCGTAGCAACTAGAACGGCGAGTTTCGAGTCACTGCTTGCGTTGCCATTGTCAACGGACTTTTGAGAAGTTGTGTAGTTTGCGGATCGTCACATTGCATACACAGGATAGCGACTTTAGTTGCAAACTGTTTTTTTTTCTTCAGTTTTTCCGTCAGCGGATGCGCTCAGGGTAATAATAATAGCAAAATAATAATAAATCTTAAATGTTTCAATTTTAGAACAATTTTCGAATCTGGCCAATATTAAAAAATAGGTACCTACCTTTTAATCTTTCTTCTCCAGGCATCAAATAATAGCCGACACTACCCGGGGCTACCGTGATAGATCTCTAACTGCAATATCATTTTTACGACATTATCGATGGATAAACTTTTTAATCCTAACCTCGCTTCAAACTAATTCAATAGTTGTTATATCGATAACCGAATAAAAAAAAATTGTTTCTTGAGAGTTTTAGTTTTAGAAAGTAAAAGCGACCCTTTGCTAACGGTGGTATGAAAACCTAGCAAAAGGATAAGAATATTTTATCTCTGTCTAATCTAAGATATCTAAGGACGAGTTGTTTCACAGAATTTTAAAAATTAAACAAATTTCAAACTTAAAATTAAAGTTCCGTGAAAATACATGTTTGTTATTCTTTGTAAACGACTTTAAGAGGAAGCCATAAGCCAAAAATTTGTGTATTCTTAGTGTGCTTTATATCGTCACGAATATAGATAATATACATAAAAATCGCTCGAGAAATAGCTCGGGAGTCTAGAGGTCACGATTTCAAGCTCAAAAGTGGCTTTTATTTACTTTGTGAATAATTTTAATAGAAAAAAATTAAGTTAATCAATGAAAACTGTCACGGATAATTTTAGCCATGAAATTGTTTTTTTTTTTCTAAAATGCGATCGTACATTTCTAATCCTTGTTCTACCTGTATTTCAATGGAAGATGCCCCGAGGAACTAGCGTCACTGATCCCCTCGGCACCGGTGCATAGTCGGATAACACGCCAAACGCGCGCCCGACATATGTACACGGTTGACATTTCTTACATGAGAACGGGTCGCTTCTACGACTCGTTCTTAAGTTCAACAGCTCGGCTGTGGAACGATTTGCCGCCCTCTGAGTTTTCTCCTTCCTACAACATGGGTCTCTTCAAAACCCATGTTCACTCCTTCCTCTCCTCAAAAAGACCCTCCACCCAGCATCTTCAAAGATGACATAAGCCCTGAGGGAAATTATTTTCCTCATGGCCTCCTGTATGGAGAGAATAATAAAAAATAAAATGAATTGACAAATTTTTGACAATCTTTTGTAAAACGTTCGGCTTTTTGAGAAATGAGAGGCTTCTTGGATTGAAATTCATTTCAATAATGCGAAATTTCCATTCATAAGCCATAGATATTTGAGAGTTCGAGGGGAACAACTGAGCGGTCCTTTTCATACAAACCTCAAATTTGAATTTGAGACGAAAATACATAACCAAACTTAAAAATTATTTTTACCTGTTGATCCTTGTTCACCCTGTATACACAAAATTTATAAAAAACCAGTGTGCGTTAGATCACACGACTGTAGTAAAACTTCTAGAGAGAAAGAAAATGTGCGCGCGCGCACTGCTCTCTCTTGCTCCTACAGTTTTTATAAAATTGTTCAAGAATGAAATGAAATTACGAATAATCTTCATGCACTGGCTATGAGAGGAAGAGAGAAAGAAAATGTATGCGCGCACTGCTCTCTATTGCTTCTACAGTGTGATACAGCCCGTTCGCCTCGCCCGTAACGCATTACACTTTTCGTAACGAATTCGCCAGCTTACCCCCCAAGTCAAGCGTTCGTAAAGAAGTTTTACTTCAATAATTGTGGCTTACTGTTGTTTTCTCTGACGAACAACCCACCCCGGATGATCAGGAGTTTCAATGATTCGTCAGTTACGAGTCGTGTTTATTATCGTCTTATTTACAAAGAATATATCTGGACTTAACATTCTAATTAATTCCGTTCTAATGGATGCTCTGTGTTGTTCTGCGGCAGACGAAATGGTCACTGAAGGTGCTCAACTTTCGATCGGATATCATCGGCTATCTTCTTAACCGTCGGATATTGGTCAGTTGTCTCTCTCATATAGTACGGTTCCATGACAGTTAATCCGGCAACAATTCATCCCCCGACAGTTCATCCGCCTACAGTTCATTCCCCGGACAGTTCATCCGCCTACAATTCATCCCCCGACAGTTCATCCGCCTACAGTTCATCCGTCGGACAGTTAACACCTCTGCCAATCCATCCCTCGGACAGTTCATCCCATCAAATATTATTTTAGGGGATTATTTATTCAAATGAGTATGCAAAGAGGATAGTATGTCGAAATACTTATATCTTTAGGCGTCTTGAGTGGATATAGGTTATACACAACATTTTACTAACCATAATTCCGCGTCCCGAATGAGCATGCAGTGACACTATACGGTCGAGTAATAAAATACGACATACTTATGAACTGTCGGGGGATGAATTTTCGGGTCACCATATAGTACAACTTTTCTGACCTCTGTCGAGACTCATTAAGACTATATTGGCATCGCGTTTGGGTCCCACCCATTTTCCGCTTAGTGTGGTGATAGTAAGAGATTTTTCAAATATTGTCAGCTTATTCATAACGGGAAATTTTTGTCTTTCTTAAAAAAAAAAAAAAAACTACCTGTGCTAACGACATCTGTTGAGAGACATTGAAACTACATACATATTCACATAGACTACTATTATTCTATTAAAAAAAATATTCTGTGAACAAAACATCTGAATAATATTCTGAATACCCAACACTTGGGTCCCACCCAAACGTTGCAACACAACATTTTCCGCTTAGTGTGGTGATACTAAGAATGTTTTAAAATATTGTCAGGTTATTCATAACTGGGAATTTTTGTCTTTCTTTAAAAAAAACTACCTATGCTAACGACATCTGTTGAGAGACATTGAAACTACATACATATTTACATACACTACTATTATTCTATTAAAAAAATATTCTGTGATCAAAACATCTGAATAATATATATATATTTTTTTTTTTTTAAATTTAATTGAAATTAAATTTAATTATGTTTATTATTAAGTTCTGCAAGTTTATAGTTTTTATTATTGTGACAGCTGTTTCGGCTTACAAGGCCATTTTCAAACTGAGGTGTTTCATAATTAGACGACGATATTTATACGATTTAAAATGTCAATTTGAAAGTGAGCAAATTGATTTATTGTCGGTTAAACCGAATTCTTGGGAAAGTAATAGATTCTCCCCCATGGGTATTTTGAAATTTGTAAATGTGTTCTTAATTGTTTAATAATGACGTTACTGCTATGAATATTGCTTAGATTTTGTGAAAATACTTAGAAGAGGTGAATATATTATTTTCCTTACATTATTAATTAATGTTAAATTAGGGTCGTTCGTGCGTTTATTAATTTCTAATTGTTTGAGTAAATTCAATCGAAGACCTTTTCTTTCCACATGTAATGGTTTAGGTCCCTTGTTGTTATGTGGGTTGTGATTATTCACCAAGAGATGTTCAGCGAATTTTGAAGATGTGTTTTTATTATTATAACATCTATCTGAATAATATAATATTCTGAATAGCCAACACTTAGTACAGGGGGAACTTTAAAAATGACACGTGAAAATAAAAGTGTGTTTTAAAACACGTATTCATTAAATTAATTAGAAAATATACAACTAACCTTTTTGGCTTACAAAATAATTAGAGCATGGCGATATCAACACATGAATATGCATTCATCTAATTGGGAATGTTTGATTTGCGATTCGTAGATTCATTCGGTTTGTACGATGCGACTTCTTGAATTAATGGAAATTTAAATCTCCGGTTCCTAAAATAACCCGTAGTTAGAGAGAGTTATATCGCGGAAGAGAAGACAAATGTTTTAATCAAATTATATGCGTAATTTATTCTTGAATGTTTTCTTAAGCGATTCTAGATTATTATTTACTATCTGATTATTTAAAGAAATCATCAGAATAAATAGTAAATTAAAACGAAGTTTATATTATAGTCTCGTACACTCACATTTAAATTACTTAATTGAAATCTGGGGAAATGCGTATGAAACATACATTAATGAATTACAGATAATTCAAAATAAACTAATCAAAAAACTATTTCACTACGAATCCAAAACATCCACAAAAAAACTATATTTGGAAACCAAACTGTTAACATTAAGAAAACTATACGAATACAATATATGTCTCCTTATATACAAAATAAATAATAAACTTATACATACAAACACAGAATTCATTAAAACGTCCCAAGTACACAAACATTTTACACGACAACACGATAACATACATTTAAACACTATTCATACTAACTACGGTAAGCAATCTATCAGTTATGAGGGGGGCAATTTACATAATTGCCTTCCAGTTGATATTAAAAACGAAAAAAGTGTGTGTAAATTTAAAAAAAAATTATTCATTTTTATTCACAAAAAACAATGTAGTGAAAGTGAATAATATTGAAATTGAATGAATAGTATTGTAATATATTGTATGATAATATGTTGTATGATAATATAATGTTATGCAAATTCTAGTTAAGTAAGTGATAATGTTATTTTCTTTTTTCTGGAATAAAAAAACTTAAAAAAAAAAAGTTCTGTATTCCAACTGCACTAATTCTAATTAAAATACCATTACACCATTTTATCATAGTGTAAGCCGTAGAATAATGAAGAAGATTAGGATATTCCAATTTGGAAAGAGGGTGTGTGTACCGCCCCGGAACCATTTATTGGATAACCAACACCCCTGTCATAGGTCATTGGTGACTTAGCGGGGGTGCCCGAGTTCGTGGGGTGGTGTATTTCCATATCTTGGCAGCTAATGCGTTTGCCACGATGCAATCATCGGGAGAGATTTGTTGAGGTAGACTTTCTCAACCTATCGCCTTGCACCGCTCTGGGGAGAATTCAAATTCAATTCAATTCAATTTCAATTCAATTCAATTTCAATTCAATTCAATTTCATTGCCAGCAACCCGGGCGTTTATTAAGGTAATATAGTATTTTATAACACGTAAGTTACCCGCCTCACTAGACGTTGTCTGTTCTGAGACGGGTGGATTCACTCTTTCGCCACTCCTGGACATATTGATCCTCAGATTCCTACCTACCAGTCATATCTTATTCCTTTCCCTCCTTTCCCCCACAACACCCTCCACACAGCATCTCCAAATATGACATAGGCCCTGAGGGATTTTTTTCCTTAGGACTTTCTCTTTAGAGCTAATATAACACATTTGAATGGAAATGGAAACAAACTGACTTTGTACCTTTTAGTTCTAGCTAGACCATTTAGCACGCGCTCTGACTCTTTTAAATTTGCCTGACATCATATGATGCTATCCCATTTGAATTTCATAATCATTTGGTCATCATAATCATTGTATCAACCTGTGCGTTGTAAATTTATTGACTTTTGTGTCATGAAACACGCACACATGACATTTCTTGTGTTCTTCTATGCGGTAAATTTATAACATTGAAAGCCACACAACTCTGATATGATTGGAGATTTTCACGGTAAAAGCGGGATTATTTTTGGGACAACGTTTCGGGTAGCTTTACAGTTTCCACCATCAGAGCAGATGTTGTTGGCAGAAACGTTCGCTAAACAAGGCACAAAAATCCCAACAAATAAACACGATAACTACACAACTTTGTTTTGAACTCGCCTCTTCGTTCACTTTCATACGTCATCTGATAGATACTCTTACTTTATTTAGGTTCTTCATATGACCCGACTCAAGTATTTGATTCGCTTGATCGTATCCCCGACTTCCTTCATTAATTTACGACACCCTTTCCTTGCTTAGCATCACTCTGCACCATTCAGCATTCTTCTCGTAGCTCCTTAATCAGTCTACTTTCTTCCTTTCTAGGGTTAGTATCAGAACTCCAGTATGAACATCTAGTCTCAATTGCCTCAATATAATTTTACTAACTTTATTATCTTTTTAATATTCTCTCTAGAGAATACTTAATATGGTGCGTATTGGGATCTGCATTCTCTATTATTGAATGTTTACTGACGTATTAAGTATAATAATACTTCTGAGGACTAACGTTCTTCCAGACTGAAGCTAGTTCTGATCTGGAGAGCCCTTGAAACCGAATGACTTCGTAAATCTACTTTCGGTCACCTTCGGCACAACTCGGCAACGAGACCATGTGATCCGTAGAGCCCGTAGACTACTACGTTAAATATGTACTAAATCATAGACTTTTGTGATACATTACACTAGCGAAAACTGTATCCCGACTTCCTTATTTTTAAAAGATACACCGCATCCAATGCAGTGGGTACACACATGATACATGATGCACAGAGGACTCTTGAGTTTTATGGATGTGGAAAATTTCAAACCACAGAGCGCACTGTTGAAGAATTTCACTCCACCAGTTCCCCAGAGGCACATTTATTCAGAAAGACGCTATGCAGGATGTTATCGAATAGCTGACAAATAATATGAGCTTCCCGACGTAATCTCCATTATATCTCCAACAACACTTTTGAGAGAACAACGAGAACCCCTAAAAATGATTTTTTGAAAGATGTCGTTGTAAACACTGCGTTTTATTTCAATTTATATTTACGTTTTATTTTCTATAAGCGTGTGTTTTGCATCTTTAGGGTAAGTTTTTAAACGAGTGAAGTAAGTTTTCATATAGATATTTTTTTCTGCAGATTCAGATTGAAATTCTCGTGTTTTCCACCATACTCTACATCAACAATACCCTGCGTCACGAAAACTTAAAAATCCCACGCATCCGTCTCCTAGCAATGAAATTAATGACAAAGTTTCGTGGAAGTATTATCCCTCAGCAAGCATTAAAACTCCCCGAGATAATCCCCTAAGCTCCCAAAGATCGTTAGATATTTCATTACATGCAATGAAAAAACATTTTTAGAGCTGTAACAACTCATTTTGTAAGGCGCCCCCTGTCTTCCTGCCTTCCGGGGATTTATCCCTAAAACTAATAAATTTAAAACTTCCACTATCGCTCGCTACTTACGTATTATTATCTATTTCACTGATTTTCTTAAAAAATACAGAAAATTATTCCATAGATATTGTGAATTGGCGATTCCGGTTAATGTTCATTTTTATAAATCCTTCGATAATTTTAAGCGCCCTTAATTTTTTGTTTTTTTTTTATTGCTTTTGGGATAATATTTTTTCTAACCCACATCCATTTGAAACTTTTATGAATAAACTTGAAATAAATTAATTCTTTCATCTCATAACGCACGGCTTGTGTCAAATAGAGTTTGGGTGGCGGGAATGGGTACCATTTTTTGGATAACCAACACCTCTGCCATAGGTCGCCCCAAGTGGTTCGCTGCGTTTGGTGACTTAGCAGGGGTGCCTATTACGAATGAGAACTGTTTTGCTGTATAAAATACGTTCAAATTCAACAATAACTTCGAATGTACATTACAAAGATTGCAACAAAGGCGAGCAGTAGCTGATTTAACTTTTATACATTGAATTATAAACAATAAAATCGATTGTACCGAACTTTAACGCTGTCCGTTCATGGAGCTACTTACAAGCCACTCGAGCATCATGTGCATAGCACCAATAGCACCCGCCAGTACCCGCCATACAATTTTGCTAGTGTTCGTACACGCCGCTACGCGCTGTACTAGCAAACTGTATGGCGGATGCTATGCACATGATGCTCGAGTCGCTTGTAAGTAGCTCCACGAACGGACGGCGTTATCCCTAATTAATTTTAACGGTGACCGGATAACTCAACAATGGGCAACTTATCACTCCTTTAAAAAGCTATTGAAATGTATGGAAAAAAAAAACTCGGATTGGGTACGTTAGGTTGTTGTTATATATAGTCTATTTAGATGAAGAGTTATAACTTTTTATGACTTTTCGAAGGGGTGTTAAAACTTTGTCAGTTGTCATGGGATCAATTTTAACATACCCTTAATACGTACAGCACTATTTTTTGTGTATAAGGCAATTCACCATAAGAAGAGTGCTATGTGTACAGCACTATTCCAAACGATTAATTACAAAACAAATGCAGCAGCTAATTTGCCAATTAGCCGTGACCTTCTTACATTCATTGATATTTGCCTAAACTCTAATATCGACATGTTTTCGGATTTACTGCCCACATTTAAAAGGAGCATCATGTCAATGACATAAACTGTTCAATGCATATACATAGCCTTTCGTAGATCACAACTTCTCACATCTACAAATATATTCACACATAGGCACACACCTATGCACTACGCACATCACCCTTTAATTACCATGAATAAGACATAACAAGGAAACATACCGGTTCCATGGCAACCCAGTTTTTCAACACCAATTTCAACACCCCTTTGGAAAGTCATTAAACGTTATGGAAAAAATGAAAAATAGCCCATAACTTAACCTATTTTTTTCGTTACTTTTAATGTCTTTTCATAGGAGGTGTTGAGGTTGCATTATTCTGGTCTGGTCACCAACATATCATAGGTACCCAATACGAAATATTATTTAATATTTGTAAATTGTTTCACCACTGTTACCAATATACTGTTGTTTTTATAATATAACTAGCTGACCCGCCCACGCCTTACCGTGGCGAACGAAACACAACACCATCTACCGGATGGTTACCTAACTTAAATAATCAAGTGTTGTGTCAATAAATTAACTCACACCGCCATCTGTCGGAATCTTACGGAACTTTTTCTCAATTATTGAATCTTATTGTCATTTTATTCGAATCCGTCAGATATGACGGGAAATCCGTTAAGTTGGCAACACTGGTTGGTTACCTAGCTAACAAAAACTTGCAAATTAACTCATATCGCCATCTGTCAGAAACTTATGGAATTTTCAAATAATTGTCCCATAAAAAACATTTAATTCGCCATAATAAATATTGAGGTCAATAATCGAGATAAAAACTATCCAATCTTTTAAGTTGGACCAAATTACACACAGTAAGCCAAATTTCATCAAATCGGTTAAGTAGTTTCGGAGTTTACCTCGGAAAAACATTGTGACACGAGATTTTTATATATAAAAATTAATATAAATAAATGTGTGGAACACCGCAATTTACTGTTGTACCGGTCCAACAGAAGCAATTATTATTGTAGAATGGGCGAAATAAATTGTTTAACAAATGACAACTACTGTCAGACAACTACATTACGACGTTGAAGTGTTATTTATTACTCGGTCTGGAATGTTTTCGACCGAGGTTTTGAAGTAAAACTTCACGTCCTGGTAACCACTCGAGCGCTTTTTGCCACATTACGACACTATTTCCACAACCTCGGATAGCTTTGTTGCCAAAATGTGTCAAATTTAATTTTTTTATTAAAACGATTATATAATATATTGTACATTCAAAATATAATAAAATAATTATTCTCTAGATTCTTTAAAATGTTTTAATGTTAAAGATTTAATTATTTTTTATAAATCCTATAAATATGTTATAATAGACAAAAGATAAGTGAATTCATTGGCCACATATAACTATAATCAGTTTGTATGTCTCCATATTCAAATTCGGAAGTATGATTTTTTTGATGTGGGCGGAAAAATTTCCTTTAGCAATCCAAGAAAAAATATTTTAATTGCTCTGTCGCTCCAGTGATTAACTATGAGATTTTTATTTTGAAAGCAATTATTTTGACTGGTATTAAATTATGTATTTACACCTCGAATCAGAGCGTAATAGGCTTTCAGCAACGAGAGATCACCAGTCAGGTTCGAAACATTACTTAAAAGTTTTAGCCATGTTTAGTCAGTTTTCATTTGAACAGCCAGGTACTTTCCTCTTTTCTTTACCCTCTTCCATTGGCTTTAGACTCGAAACATTTCCCAGATTCGGAATGACATAATCCCACTGGCTCTTCCCAGTGGATTGGCAGATTACGTACTGCATTTTCCGCACAAGAGTGTGTTTGGAAACCCACACTTTGGTGGCTGAACGAGCAAAGGCGAGAACAGCTCAACATAATAATAGTTTAAGTTGAGGCTTACGGAATTCGGATATGGATAACGCCGTCCCGGGAACCATTTTTTGGATAAACCACATCTCTGCCCACTCTGTTAACCCCAAGTGGTTCGCTATGTTTGGTGATTTAGCAGGGTTGCTGGGGTTCATGGGGTGACATTTTTCTAGGTTTTGGCGACGTGTTTGCACACGTCGCCAAGACTGTTTCCAGATTGGTAAAGGTTTAGGGAGACCTTTTGACCTCTCCAGCCGGACTCTCTCGACTCATCGCCTTGCACCGCGGCGGGATGGGTGGATTCATACGTCCGTTATTCCTGTACCTATGGACCCCAGATTCCTACCCACCACTCATACCCTTTTCCTTCCTAAAACTTATCCTCGCCTTCTTTTCAATAAAAAAGACCCTCCACACAGCTTTCCAAAGATGACACAGGCCCTGGGAATTTCTTTTCCTCAGGGCCTCTTGTGTGTAAAAAAATGTAGGGGAAGACAGAAGGAGTGAAGGAGTTTTTTTAAAGCATCGGCCAGTAACCTTCAAGGGGTGTAGCATCGATGATGATGATCATTTGTTGACTACAGTTGTTTATGTATATTTTTTTCCATAATCTTTTGTCTTGTTATAAATTCTCTACAATGTTTAGGAATTTTCTTTTGTCGCTTACAAAAATAAAAATCGTGCTTTGGCCGTTTGCCGGCCAAATTCTTAATATTGGCGACCTCTCAAGTAAATCAAGGTTGCCGTGAAAAATGCATTTTTCTTTTAAATAGCGTCGCGACGGCGATAATATTGAAGATAATCTTTATTTTAGTACAACTAGTTCCCAGGCTCCAAATATCTCACTTATGCCAAGTTTTTCTCTTTGGTAGTAAGTAGGTCATGACATTACGACTTATAACCTTTAACGGTCGTTTTATGGGCCAATAATTCTACCACACATTTTATTTATATTCATTCCTTCTCCTTGCGCTTTTTCATGCATTTAAAGTGTGGCATTTTATATATTTTCTTTAAAAAATTTGTATGTGTGCAAAATGCTGTATTTTAAATTTTCGCAATAATATTCTTCCAATAATTTACAAAGCCTTGTAATTTATTATTACTCTTTTCAACTTAATTCTTATGCCACCCTTTAGTTCCCCTTTTAATTGGCTTTTGGAAAAATTAATCTGAAACTTTTTTAATTAACAGTGGAATCTACGACATGGAACTCTACAGTGTTACCCAAAAATATATTCATGTTTTCATTTCATACATTCAAAATATTTTACTAAATTATTAAATGAAATTTTTAACTATAGGGTTTTACTTACTACAATAAACTACAGGTTATACAAAATAACGAGGTGAGGATGATTTTGAAATGCGATATTTTCGCTAGCGTTAAAATTACGTTACAAAATTTAAATATGATGACAACTAAACAACATAATATAATACTTTATTTTTATTTCTAACCTAATGAGTTAATCCTTAAATTATAATATTTTAATTAACAAAGATAATATTAACGAAACTCAATAGAAAATCTGAAACAGAAAAATCAGAAAAAAACGGGCACATCTGGGACTCGAACCCAGGACCTTCGGCTTTCCGGGCCGCTGCTCTACCAACTGCGCTAATGTGCCCCTTATTATCTTCATTAATCAAAACGTATAATACTTTAATAATGATGTACAACTTAAAAATAACATGCTCCCTAAATAACTGCAATCTAATATGTACTATGAAATTGTTCACAATAATTATCCTACGAGAAGTTAGCGACATTTTAGGCTTTCCAAAACTAAACTTACGTGGGCACAAAACAGGATAAATGTCCAGGTAAAAGCACTATAATAACCTACCGAAAGCCGTAAATCCACCCACAAGTCTTGGCACTTTCCGTAGGATATGTGCTATGTGAATATGGATAAAAAAAAATATGATTTGTATACGAAGGTATTTACCAACATTATTTTAGTTTACCTAAACCAATTTACCTGGAAATATTTTTAAACCAATGTAACTGTAATTTTTTTAATTTTGTATGTTTTTCCTACAGAAAGAAAAATATTGCTCGCATCTAAAAAAAGATTTATAAGCAAACAAATTACGATTATGTTTAATCCATTTACGACTTCTAAGTAACTTATAAAGTAAAACTTTTATATATATTTTTTTATTTATGTGCCACCTGACGGTACAAAATGTAAGTTTCCCCTGCAGTCACTTTCCATATAATAATAAACCCGTAGGTATCATTAAAAACGGAACATAATTTTTAAACACCTGGTGACTCTTAGTAATGTGGAAAAAACACTTTCTGAAAAATAATGCTCAGTAATATTCACGTTTTTAAAATTTAAAATTCATCTGAATGTAATCTCTGATTTTCTAAGAAAAAGTATTGCTGAATAAAAATAATTATTTTTTTACATCTTTATGTAAAAATACCGTTCTGTAGAAGTACAAAAGAATGTCTATTTCCGTTAGGATTTAAAAAATGTTTTTTTTTGCATGAGTCAAGCTTTATTTTCGCTTGTGAAAAACACACTGTTTTGTAGAAATCTTTTCGTATCTCGTAAAAGAAAATTCAATGCGGTTTTCTCACTATTTCGCATCTCTGTAAACACCAGCGTTGTATATACCCTCTCGACGGGATTGGGGGTAGGTAGTAGGTACCAGATAACAGCCCCTCTGGGAGTTTATTTCACCATTCCGCCTGTGTAAATGTCGCCACGTACCTTGTGTAAGTGTGGAAATGTGGAAACCCCTTGTTAACCTTTCGCTCGCCGGTTCCACTATTTCGATTCCGCACAATGGAAAAGTAAACTCGAGAGATTTCTCCGACTCGCTGAACGAATCCGCGATAATAATTTATTTACGTAAATTCGCGCTTTATTTCGTTCGCACGCAGAAATCGAATGCTTTTCCTTTGCGCGCAATAGATTTTGCTTAGTTAAATGCGCATTTTGTGGTAATTTTCTCGAATGGCGGCTTTCTGGTGGGCCTTAACTTTTTTCTGAATGAAGTCAAAACATTGTTCAATTGAATTGAAAGGTCTTTTCCACATTATTTTGCAATCCGGCGGAATCTGGATGAGAACCTAACAATTTGAGAATCTCCAAGAGTGATTTGACAACGACTAAATCATGCCGTTCAACCCTAGTTTGGGTTGATAGGGGGTTGAACTTAGTTATGTATATACTTAACTTACTTATACGCACTTAGCGGTGATGGTTAATTATGTTTTGAGATTCTAAAGTTGGCCAGTCAAGTAACAGTCGAGAATATATGTCACTATCAGAAGTATAAATATATAATATATTATTATATTGTGTGGTTAAATTAATTTAATCAAAATGGTAACTGTAAATGTATTTTTATATTTATTATATAAACACCACTGCACGGAGAAAAATGTTATTCTAAAATACGATCATTTAATCGTAAAAACGGGACTGAAGTTCATACGAACAAATTAACAGTGTTTCAATGTTTATTGGCGGGAACATGTAAGAATATACGTAATTTCGTACGTATACCGACAAATTATTCTTACATTTTCCCGCCAATGAACATTGAAACACTGTTAATTTGTTCGTAAGAACTTCAGTCCCGTTTTTAACCGTTTTTACGAATAAAATGATCGTATTTTAGAATAACATTTTTCTCCGTATGCCTTGTTCTGACTAGGAGAGTATTTTAGTCGAGTAGCTAATATATTAGTAACTAAACGTCCCAAAAAGAATTATGGCTGAACACCCAGGTGGAAAGAGAAAAGTGGGAAGACCCAGACTGAGGTGGGAAGACGAAGTAAGAGGGGATGCAGCACAGATTCTCCAGATAACAAACTGGAAGTCAGCCGCTGAGGACAGGAGGAGTTGGAGGCGAATGTTGCGGGAGGCCAAAGCTCGATATGGGCTGTAGCGCCATCGAATAAGAAACGTGTCCGAACACCACAATTTTAGTAGAGTAGGCTAGTGAGCTCTTTAGTAGATTGAATCCATTTGGTTCTATTTTTTCGGCGAGTAGAGTCCCTCTTAAGTACCTAGTTACAAATCTTATGAGTTCAAAGGAAATTTGGTTTTGATTTAAAAAAAAAAATTAGAAACATACTTTGTGTACGTGAGGTCTACTGTTTACAGCTACTAGTAATGACTGAAACAGCACTAACATCTCTTATTTGAAATCCTATAATAAGTTCGCATAAGATTAACACCATTATCAACTTTAGTTTTCCTCGTGCGTGTCCTTTCCTGTGGAAATTCGATCAGCGGTTTTCTTTTTTACATTTTTATCAGATATTTTCCGTTGATTTGAATTTATTACGTGAGAAGTTTCTAAAAGGTTTGGAGTAAGGGAGGCAAGTCACTGCGCAGAAACGGCACTCAAATCTGACGCATAATGTTTTTTGATAGGTCACAAAACGCCTGTATGTGCTCTTTACCGGAGTTCCTCAAACTTGTGTGTCAAGGAGTTATTTCTCACCTATTTCCCTTCATTCAGCCTCACAACATACCCCAATTGGGGACGCCAATTCTCACTCGCTCCAGACGGTTGGGACATTTGTACCAAAAACACATAAAAACACCGATGTATTGTAGTTAAAACCGAAGTAACGCAAAAAGTATTTTATAAGAAAACAAAAAATAAGGTATCAGACCTTTAAAAAATGCTTTGAAGTACAACATCTCCAACTTTTTAGTTATGGTTTTATTGTCTCAAATGTGGTAAATTAAGTTCTTTAAATTTTGATTGGATAACATTTTAACATGTGTGCCTGAACATCACAAAACTGAATAAAAAATGCATTTTTGTGATATTTTTTGCATAAAATCAAAACAAGCGACAAGTGGGAATTTCATCCTTATCGCCATTTGCTTAAGACGATAGACTTCGCTTTTCGGCCCATACAAAATGGACGCCCGGGAAAAAACACTTTTCTACATCGAAAATTGCACAAAATGAATATATATTTTTTTATACTGCTTTCTAGAGGGTGAAAACTATGTCGGTATGTTTTCTAATTTTCGATGTGTTTCGTATTAACGTAAACATTCACTGTCAAACATGTACGATTTATCAAAAAATATTATTTAAGAAAAAAGTGCTGCTAACTCAACTCTCATAAAGAATTATAAAATTATAAAAAGCTACCGACGTAGCTTCTTCTTTCTAAAAAATTAATATTTTTTAAAATATCAATATCGTGAAAGTTTTGGTGTAGAAAAGTGTATTCTCCATAAACCCCTTTTCGAGCGATTTCTGTAGGTAAATTTGAGTGTTGTCTCATTCGCACATTTCGCATTCGCATGTATTGTAAGTGTGCGTGAGCTTATTGTGAGCGGGACAGAATGACAGACGCGGGTGTTCCGCGTGTCGTTCAAAGTCTTGCCTCTTAAGGACTGCTTCTTTTGATCGATTTAAAATGATACACGCAAGGGTGGATCGCCTTAATTCAACATTAAAAAAGAGAAAGAATTAGCGGAATCCATCAATCGTTCTCTATCTATATACCTTGGCTTGCTGAAACTTAGTTTCCGTCCAAAAATGCCGATACAGATACAATAAACACTGCATTCGGTTTGAGATAATTTGTTGCCAATCTTTGGAAAAATCAATATAAAAGAAATATTTTCACGGATTTTCCAATCTTATCAAGTTAGGAGAATATATTTTTTAAGTGCCTACTGAAGAGTCGTGATTGACAAGTTTCGGTAGATAGTTTTAAATTGACTAGTTTTAGAGGTAAGTCCTAGGAGGGCAGTAAGACAGAGGACGCCCACGACGCAAAAACGTTTTTTATTGCACGATCTTTGGGAGCTTAGGGGATTATGTTGGGGAGTTTTCCAGGGGGATAATAATTTTTTCATGAAATTTTGTCATAGATGTCATTTTTCAGTTTTCATGACTGCATAAGTTTTTTCAGTTTTCTTGAGACCACTTCTTCATCATTACTATTTTGCTTTCCCTTTTCTAGTTCGATTTTGAGGTCCTATTGCTTCGACAAAGCCCTCATGTCATCTATATTGTAGGCCCAGTCTGTTTTTTGCCCAATCCTCTGCTTTTTTCCCAAGATTTGCAGTGGACAACTAACTAGCTGACTACTGACTAACTGTGATTTATTTTTTACTCAAAATTTTAAAATAAACTATTTAAAAATTTTTTGTTACATATTTATTACACTTATTACAATATCATTGTTTTTTATTACAATATTATTCGTGCCGATAGTCTTTACTTCACGTCTGAGCCACTTCAACGCGGATGTTGTTTCTATATGAGTATCAAGGGTTTAAAAAGTAGGGTGACTAGACAACTCAGAATCATGCAACTTCAAAACCTCATGAGAAAAGTCATCAAATGTGATGAACAAAAAATATTTAAAAAATGTTAAATAGGATACATAAGGTTACGTTATGGACATAAGTCGTTAAAAGTGGTGAAAAAAATAGGTTACATTAGGATAGGTTAATAGGCTATATTTTTTTTTCATAACTTTTAATGACTTTTTAAAGGGGTGTTGAAATTGCAAGATTCTGAGTTGTCATGGAACCAAATAGTAGATATTCTAGCTCGGCACCATCTCGTTGAAAATTACACTCGGCCCTCTAGCTGTCATCGAAACTGTGAGTTCGTGTTGCTGAAAACTTTGAGAACCCCTGTTTTTAGAGCCCTTTCTTCTACGAATTTAGCCGTAGTACCCCAAAGGGCAAAGAAAGTCTGTTAATCAGGCAACCTTTTTGCACATGGTTTGTACTTTATTGTACTTTAGAGACTAAAACCCAGTGGCGTACGCCCGCCTACTATTCTGTAATTTGCGCCGAGAGCCCTATACATTTATGTGCGGCAAAAAGCGCCAATGGAAGCAATAATCGTGCTTTTCCCAATTTCTCTTCCTAAATTACTATCCTAACAACATCTACATAATTGGAATGAGACCACTTCGGTGTTTGTCGACATTTTGTATCTCGCAAGTTAAGAACAAGTTATTTGACCAAGAATGGAAATAACGTGACGAAATTTGTAGGTAATGTCAAATAAGAGTAGAAAACATACGAGGACGCCCCCGTTCTTCAAATGGCAATACTAAAATTATAACACGCGGTAGAAATGTAAAGCTGTGTAACCTACAATTTTGTAAAAAAACAAAAACACATAAAAGTGGGAAAAATATTTTTTCATTGCAATAAATACCTACTAATCTCAAAATTAGAATTGCATATTTGTATATTATCCCTTTTGCAATTTTGTTTTAACACAATGAAGAATAACGATATTGTAGTAAAATAAAAAGCAGTTTAGAAGTTGTTCACATTTATTCAATACTAGCTTAAGTACCAGGCGTTGCCTGGTACTTACTTACTTACTGATCTTTATGTACCTTATGACGAATAGCACTGATGTCAAAACTATCTATAGCTTTCGTAGTGCAACCCTTTGTTTGCCTGGAGTTTCGAATTTATCCTCATTTGTTTCGCCTGATGGTACTTTCTGAATTAACTGCGAAAAAAATACAACTATGATAGCTAACAATATTGTATATCTACGTAAATAAAATAAAATCATACTTAAAACATGTATCCGTGTTTGAAAATATTTATAAAAAGCGCATTAAAATTGTTATTATTGAAATAAAACTGAAAATATTTATATTTAAAAACATGTTTTTAAAAATGTTATTTACAGTATTTTACATAAACAGTGTCTTGGTCATTTAACTGTCATTTTGACGGTAAAATTGTTTTAGTTCTGGTTTTTATATTTTCTACTCTTATTTGACAAAGTGTACTGTTGGATTTTTCTTTGTCACCGTGTTTTTATTTCAGCATTTTATTATTTGTAAACATGGCTATAAAACACACTTTTGATGATCGTAATGATATCATTGTTTATTATTTATAATAATATTATACAAATGTGAATGTTTATGGCGAAATGTGAATATTTTTATTAAAAACCCACTAACAATTTTGTTTCGGATACTTTATTTGTTTTATTATTCAAACGTTCGTTCGTATTTTTGTTTGTAATCCAAATATTTACTCATGCAAAGAAAATATGGGTAAGCTATACGGAAATAATTCATATTAATTAACCACAGATTGTAAAGGTTAAAAATTTGGCGAAGCTACGATAACAAGGTTCTAACATATTATGTTAATCTATATTACTTTATATTCTTTCACATTCTTTTATAGTTCATATATTAATGCACTCTGTTTTATTTATTTATTGTTTCTTCACATTTTAGGTATAACAGTTTACAATACAATTTTTAACCTCACTAGGACAGGCCTATGTTGAGGTTAACAATTATTCACTTAAAGTAACAAAAATAACACAAAAGGATAAACAAAAATAACACAAAAGGATAAACAAAAATAATACTTTAAAAAAAATTATACTTCAAAGAACAATATTGTTACGCAGATAATGGGTAAGCTACAGGCGCTTGGCACATTACAATGTAAACAAAGTAGGGTGACCATAGTTGATTTGAATTTTGAAGGACTAAGATAAAATAATAAATATATGTATATAATATATTATGCTATTAATTTAGCAGGACAAAAATGAAATGATCTATAAATAACTGACCACCATAACACGGGTATGTGCCTGGCCGTAAAATTCTCAAAACATGTAACGATGATAGATATGACGATGTCTCCTGGTTCCCAATTTTGAATCTGAGCTTTGTACCCATATTATAATAAAGAAGAACAGTTTGTATAACATTTTTTACCATTTGTATCATTTATTGTCAGACCATAAACAAATCAATTTTTCTTGGTGCTTTCCACTCCCGATAGCTGCATTTATCTATTGGCAGTATCCTGTTAATAGTTCTTCGACCTCCCTCAGAGTCCATTGAGCGAGCTACAAAAAAAACTATTTACTTCTGAAAGCGGTTAGAACTCTACCATAGTAAGGTCACGAATGGTCGTAGAAAAATATTTACTTTGAAATATATCTATGTGTTTTTAGCAAAGCTTTGGAAAAAATATGCTTGATGTTAAATTTGATTTTCCTAAGGTAACATTGAAAGGATTCATTAGATAATTATATATATTTGGTTTATTTTTGTAATGGTTTTACACAGGGTGTCCCATAAGTAGTAGATAACCTTTCAACTGTAGATGAGGGACCTAAAGACCGTTCCGTAAATGAAATATTATGTTTATTAAAAGTCCCATTCGGACTTTATTGAAATTTTCTAAAATTGACAATCTTGATTATTTTCTTTTGTGTCATGATCACCAATGAAGGAATTTTCTCAGTCTGTTTTAGTTAATATTATTTTAAAACACTAGTGCTTTTAAAAATACGTAACTATTATTACGTTTCTGTTGTATTTTTTTTTTAGAAAAATCTTTAACTTGTAATTCGTGTTTTGATCAATTTTTGAGCTCTCTTAGTGTAAACATTTTCTATGGAGGCCTAAATGGCCAATTACTAATTAGCTTAAAACGTGCGATTCAATGATTCAACGATAGAGATTCAATGGTTATAAAATGATCGTATTTTAGAATAACATTTTTCTCCGTACATGTGCCATTTATTTGTTAGGAATAAATATTATGACTACATATTATAACATTTTACATCAAGACCTATTGTCACAGAATTCATTTTAAATAATGATGGTCCTTATAATGAAGAAAAAAAAAGATCACAAATTAATTTTAGATAAGGAGCCATTGTCACCAAATTAATTTTAGATAAGAAGCCATTGTTACCAAATTAATTTTAGATAAGGAGCCATTGTCGCCAAATTATTTTTAGATATGAAACCATTGTCACCAAATTAATTTTAGATAAAGAGCCATTGTCACCAAATTAATTTTTAGATAAGGAGACATTGTCACAAAATTAATTTTAGATAACAAGCCATTGTCAGTATATTAATTTTAGATAAGGAACCAATGTCACCAAATTAATTTTAGATAATGAGCCATTGTCACCAAATTAATTTTAGATAAGTAGTTATTGTCACAGAATTAATTTTAGAAAAGGAGCTATTGTCACAGAATTAATTTTAGAAGGAGCACAATTAAATTTGACAGAATTAAATTTTATTCCAAATCATCTAAAAAGGGAATACGGAAGTCAATTGTCCATTTTCTTATGTACCTCAATGTTTTGTGGGATGTAACGCCGTGATGATGGATGATGATGGATTGTAGCATTTTATCACCCCTTAATTGTATGAATTCCAGGTTGGTGGTGTCTCAGAACCAGCGAGCCTTGCACATAGTGTTTCCCCACCACTTTCTCGACTCACCGGAGTGGTTTGGCGTCTCAACTGATGAATATTTCCAAGTTTGTATACACTTTTTACTTTTAGATTTCTGATAAATTCTCTTGTTATTGTATGAAAAAAAATAATGTTGTAACTTACCTTATAATCTGTACTAGCGATGGGTCACGACTCATTTTATTAAGAGCGGGAATCGCAGTACCAGCTCAATATTTTCATAAGACTCAAAGAGTCCACTCAGTTGAACGAAGGCTCAATTGAACAAGAGCCGTGAGCTCGGAGCGTATGAGCATTAAGAATGCGCAATGAGCATACTGTGCTCGCCCGATAGGACATACCCGATACCGCTCTCCCTAGCGTAAGTGTATGATCGTAGGACTCTTGGTACTGGCACACCGCCCTGTACCATGAGAAAAATAACATGCTAGGTAGTTGGTAGGTGTAGACACTTATACGTACAAGTCCAGGTGTGCCGTTACTGTCAGATTCCGTTCAAGTCTCTGAGTATGTAATTATAATTAATACTTTGATAATTTTGATGTCGCTATTTTTCTAAAATATCTCTGGTGAAAAGCAACTTGAAATGCAACTTGTACTAATTAATATATGTATGTTAAAAATAGGTCACCATTCAACTGAGCCATAGTACAGTTTACCGGTAGTCGTACGAATACGGCTCATCAAAAGAAATTAGCTCAATAATTGTGCGGTTCGTTCATGAACGACTCATCGCTAATCTGTATATCTGATTATTTGGTATATCATTTTATTATAAACATTCTGCTTTATGTTTGTGTTTTCAGGTGTCTATAATGTCCATGGAAGAGTCCAGAGTCCTCATCTGGCACCGTGACAAGTTAAAACTGTCCATCATGACGGACCAGTTCCTGCAAGCCGTCTTTGACCACATTCTTGGTAGAGATGTTGTTCATAAACTCATGCAGGTTAGTACTTTCGCGTTCTCCTCATTCACCCTTGTCTTCATCCACTTCACTCCAAATGTCTTATTAATTTTTGGATATTTTTATATCCTGACAACAACAACATAAAATACGAAAATTGGTCACGGTTACCAAAAGGATCAAAGTCATGTCTTTACTTAAAACATTTTTGTTTCTGGGCTACTTCTATACCAATTTAACTATTCCAGGGCCCCTAGCACACTCGATCGATAACAATTGATAGGATAACTTTCGGTAACTTCTCATCGTTCCCTAGCATGACTGCAGACCGCCAACCAGACCGCCAAGTGACAGTTCACAATGACTAAGCGTCCTTAATATATTCGACATCAATTGTTGTTTGTACATTAGCGATCTGCAGTTGTCCTAGGGAACGGTGAGAAGTTACCGAAAGTTATCGATCGAGTGTGCTAGGGGGCCAGCTCTCAGTAAATACTTAATATGTAGGGGTAATTAATACATTCAACTAGATAACTCCGAAATCAGGGTATTACTGTACTGCGGTATAATGTTATAAAATATAATATAAAATTCAAATTATTTCTTTCCTGGTTAACGAATCCAATAAAGATAATTTTTGCATTAGTTCCACACAGGGTTCCCCCCTCCCAAATTGAAGATAAGATGTGAAATCAGCACTTTTGCTTAAAAACACTCTTTTTATGATGTAATTAAGAGTTATCACAGCAGTAAGGTGTAAATTACGGGGAAAGCCACACATTTGAGTAAACTTTAAAGTAAATATTAAACTGGAGAAAGTCATATTGTGGTTGAACAAAACAATTTTTTTTATTTTTCACTAAGCATAACTTGTGCTGAAAGGGAGTAAGTCAGTTAACGACTGTCAGTTTCAAACTCGAACCATTCAACTGCTGGCCGACCTACCCACCTGGAATTCAACCACTTCAACAATGTATTAGCTTCTAGATAGCACAATAAATTCCCATTGTTAAATTTTGCGCTTATTGAAAATATAATAACCAGGTGAGCGAAACGATGGCTGCCAGCAACGGCCACCTGCCCAACAGCTTCGAGGAGGGCGAGGACAAGCCCATGCTGATAGTGAAGAAGTCAGGGGACGGGCCCGGCATCACGGCGCTCATCAATCGTCAGCTGCAAGGTAGGCACCTCCACCACACCCTCCATACCTGGCGCCAATTTCACCATACCTAGGTGTGACAACCCTATTCATCCCTATTACTTCTCCTAGGTGCTATTACCCTGCTTATCCCTGTATATACACCTAGGTGTGTAAACCCTGTTTTTCCCTATAACATCACCAAGATGTGAAAACACTGTTTTCCCCATAACTGTGCTTAGGTGTGACCAACCTTGTAATCCCTGTAACTACACCTAGGTGTTACAACCCTGTTAACCCTGTCGGAACCCTTTCACTCATAGTAAAATTGTAACAGGAGATGTGGTAATTCCGATTTCCTAAATACTCACACCAAAGTATGACGACACGGTTCATTCCAAAGACTACACTAAGGTGTGATAACTATATCCATAAACACCCGTTTATATAACTTATAAATGTACATGCTACTTATAACCTCTTATAAATCACGCTAATTAACTTGAACTAAAATACTGTGCACTATATTAAAAATTATCAAATCCTAACAAAAAAAAATTATTAAAGCTTTCATGTCTAACTCTTATTCTAGAAAATGCTTTGTCGTAAACATTATTAAAAACCATGAGAATATAAAACAAAGTTTAAAAAATCTTGATAAAAGATTTTGTGTGAATTAAAAATGATCTAACAAATCTTCTGATCTCATTTATTTCTTAATATTTGGCAGCATAGCGGAAGCTATTTTAAAGCCTTTACGATCCCTGACGATAACCTCGTTTGTTGTATATCAGTTAAAGTAAAGACAAGGCATATTATCTTACTTCAGAACTGATTTCATCTCTATTTGATTTGCCTGTTAATGCAACATTGCCGACACCCAATTACAGTATTATTTTATGCATTATTTAAAACAAAAACAGTTCGGTAACTTCTTTAGTTTTAAAAACACATACACAGAAAATCCTATATAGCCAGTTTATATTTTAGTCACATATTCTACTTACAGATTTTCATAACTATTGGTTCCAAACTTTTATATTTAATAGCGTTATAAAAATTTGTCCCTTTCCTTCCTAATGTTTATATAACACTCATTGCCATCATTGATAAAACTATAATAAATAATATTTATCAATAGATGTTTTATGGTTTTAATTGGTGTAATAATATTATGATATTATATGTAATTAAATGTATATTATGTAATTAATATACCTACACTGCTGTCTGTTTATTGATGGGTTGTATATTGTTTTTGGTGTCTGTGAATCCATTGAATTACATATTATAAAAGTATACAGGATGTTTTAAAATAATATTAATTATTAATTCATAAGCAATCACAAATACTTAATTTGTCCAGAGTGGAACAATCTTTCAATATCGCTCTGCTAAATTCACCACTAATCAGAATTGAAACATTGCATGCAATGGCTCTAGCTATGTATATTGGTCAAATCTGAATAGAATAGCGTCCTCCAAACTTTCCTTGATCATTTCTCCTTCCCATCGGAATGTTTTCCGGCCATATAAATAATGGATAAATAAATAAAAATAATTTCTCAAAAAAACATCTGCCATATACATATTTTTTTAAACATTCTCTATACTAACTCCGCCCCTTTTATTCCTGCTAGTTTGGAATAGATAATGTATAATATTATCTTTTAGTAGGAAAATGTTTTCTATCGAAAACGGAAATTTGAAATGCTGTAGAGGATAATAAATCCAAAAATAAGATAAATCCGTCATTTTTTTCTGATCTTTTTTTCTCTTTCAATCTGTGTCATCGAAATATTTCTATTAAAATTAGAGCTTATTTTACGACATGCAATTGTGTGAATTTTTTCCTGAAAATTTAAAAATAAATTACATACTGTTTTTAACCCATTTAAGCCATAATTTAAGGCGGCTATCTTGGAAGTCCTTCTCCCTGAGCCGCCATAGTTTAGCTGCCATAAAAAGTAGTTTGCAATAACATCTAACGATTTTCTTGAGTAGGGTAAAATTAATCAATAAACCAGGACAATTAAGTTAGCACCAAAATTAATTCAGTTGCTGTGGTGAGTTTCAGTCAAAATAATTCAGATGGGATGGGTTAAAGAAATTTACAAAAAAAATTAAGTATTATGAACAATTTATTCAGTGTTATTCAATAATAAAAAAAATATCATAATTATAGGTTTACAAAAACAGGAAATATGATTTTTTTTTTTATAAAAAAACTTTCTCTTCACTCTTCTGAACAATTAACATTTTGTTCTTTACAGCTTTTCAAATTTCCGTGATTGATATTTTTTGTCCAAAAAAAAAACATTACTCCAAATAATATTTTATACTGTACGTATTGACAACGGCCTCAAAATAGCAAATATTTCACTTCAAACATGCCAGAGCTATCAATCATCTCAGTGAGTGCTTTGTAATGACATTATTTGGTATTTACTTTTACCAAAATTTGATGTTTTGCCAGCAAATGATTGTGAATAAAGCATTTTTCAGATGCTTTTCATTTTTTATGCCCTATTTCTTGTTTTATTGGTCTCGCTAACGTTGTGTGTACTTCAAATACAGAATACACAAATCCATAAATATGGGTGAAATCAACGGCTTGTTTTGATGTTATTATAAAATATTCTTGTAGTTTGACTCCTTTTAAGTACCTATTTAGGATTTGCACCCCAAACCATAGAGGTAGACTTAGATAGATATTCATAATACCTACCATTTAAATGAATGCCAAAAAAATCATCATAGCATGTTAAAAAAAGTAAATTTCATTGTTAACCCAGTAAGAATTAATTTTTAGTTAATTTCTTGCATCTTTATGGAAAGTAACATTAATAAATTATGAAAATTGTTTCCAGTAGACGTTTTTGTACTAAAATAATGTAACAAATAAATCATTTACCTACATCTCGTCTATGGTTTGGAATGCATTCAACCATAGATATGAGAAGCAACTTTTCATATCTATGATTCAACTAATCATGTATGGTTTGCGACATTTAACTTTGCTGGTGGCCAAATGAGGAACTAACAAACTTTTTTTTTAAATCCATAGATATTTTTTATCTACAAAATCTACACTAGTGACGCCACTGACTGCAAAATTAAATGGATCAAACTGTATCCAGTGTAATCGACATTGCAAAGACTATAGCTATTACATACTTGCAAGGACACATTATTAATTTACTTTATTACAAAACGTAGTAATTCAAAATATTACCATCCCACATTTTAACGATTTAATAATAAAATTACTTGATACCATAGATAATGTTTATGACCATGCGGGTAATAGCTATCATCTTCAAAAGTCTGCATACTGCTACCATATCTTAGGGTATTACTGGAACTAGGTAACTCAGCTTTTTCAAGTTACATACAAACCTTACTTTTAGTTCCCCGTCCATGTATGCCACAAACATAAAGTATGTGGTAATAAAGGTATGATTTTGTGCATAAAGGCCCCTTTACACGCTACGATAAATCGTAACAATTGATTGAACGAATTATCGCTCCAACAAATCGAAAGAGTAGAGCAATGTGCACACGCTACGATAAATTGTAACGATTTCTTGTCAAATGTCACTTACTTACCGCTATCGACCCCAAGAAAGCTTTAACCATGGAGGAAGTAGTGTTGCTTTCGCTATACATCGGTTGTTTAGTGAGAAAGGTGAAGAAGTCGCGAAAACCAAGAACACAGTGGAGCCGGGAGTGGTTGCTAAAGAGAAAGAATTTCTCTCATGTAAAATTTTTGAAAGAATTACAAAATGAACCAAATGACTGGCGAAATTATTTGAGAATGGACGAAGAGACCTATGTTGAGCTGCTATGTTTAGTTTCTCTGTTTATTGCGAAATATGATATTGTTATGAGGAAAGCGGTATCTCCCCACGAAAGACTCTCTTATGCCTTATGCAACTGTTACACGTTCCAACACATCGTTACGATTCCCAGAAATTGATGCCGGCCGGCTTCAACCATCCACTCCAACTCCAATCCCAATAAATCGCTACAATCTCCCGCTTACACACAACAATAAATTGTAACAATCTGATCGTTACGATAAATTACTACAACTTATTGTAGCGTGTAAAGGGGCCTTAACTTGAAAAAACTGATTTCGGAGTTATCTAGTTGTAGTATTTACCCCGAGTATTATCTCTGCCGTTGGTGAAATCGGAAACTATGAATTCTATAAGATAACCTATAAATAAACAGCTCTTGTGTCCTTCTTCATCGTCAGAGTTAAGTTGGTCGTAGTATAAGCATGTACGTACCCCAGTTTGATGTTATGTTTTATCCCCGTTTGTTTTGTTTTCTTTTTGTGTTGTTGGCCGTCCTGGTGTGCGGTTGTCGCCGTGCGGACATTGGGCCGACCTAGAGGAGCATGCGCCATTGCTAAATCCGAGGACCGCCCTGGGTATGCCGAGTCATACGGCCAGAACGTCTGCTTGCTAGATATCCTGTCGCCATTTGCCTGCCCGATCATTCTGCCCTCTGCCCCTGCCCTCCTGCCCTGAATGTTGTGGCCCCCTTCATCACCTTTCAGATCAACGCAAGATTAACCTTACCGCTAGCAACTAATATAATTAAAAAAGTGATATAATTACGACTGTTTGATTGATGCCCACGGTTCCATGACAAATTTGAACAGTTACAAAACAGAATATTGAAGATAAGTGAAGGAAAAAAAATACACACCCAACCTAATCTATTATTTTATCTTTTTCTGTTTTATCCGGTTACCGATGTATTCAATTGTCTCCGTCCGATGACAATATTTCATGGTTATTAATTGGTTAACGCTCTACCACACCAGCAACCAAATTTTTGTGAAAGTGTTGTACAAACTAAGATTCAGTCCATGATTTGAGCTGTAAATTGTAAAAAAATCCAAAATGTAGTTAACCTAACTAGATACTTTTTTATATTAATTTCCACATTTTAACCTCTTGAAAGCCAGCATAGGAGAAATATATTTTTTCAATACGACGTAAAATATTTGACGTTTCTCACCTCTCTTACGAACTCAATTTTTAGAACATTTCTTTTGTGATATATTACAAAAATTTCATCAAAATAATGTAGATAAAACGAACTTCCTACTAATCACTCAAATCTATGATTTCCACAATGGATTTATATCAAAAACAATGAAAAAATATAGACTTCGAATACAACTCTGTTCATATTATCAAACGGCAGCCATTTTGTCCGCCATCTTTGATGCCCGGCGCGTCATTGTGAATTTATTTGAATTATTCGGAGTGGCTAAACGCTATCCAGTATTTCGTTACGTTAAGAACGAGAATGGCCTAAGAGATTCTAACCTTGTTCTTCATACAATTTCTTTATACATAAGGGACAAAATCGCTTCCAAAAATCGGTGATCACCAGTGATCAATCGGCCAGCTAGAGGTAGATTTCAAAACATAGAAATCGATAGAAAATTGTATTTATCTCAGTGTAACAGAGCTGCAATTTTGATAATTTACCATTTACGGCTTTGAGCCTCAATTGAATCATAGATTGCACATTACTTTAACAAGAATTAGATTATAGGGCCGATTAACAAATTAATCACCATCAAATTTTGTTGGACTGAGTAAATCTAATACATCAATCAAACGGCCATAATTTTACCATATCTTATGCTTGCAAAGTAACAATTTTTCTTTTTAATTGGTGTTGGACGGACTGCATAAAGTTTATCAATAAAGTTAGCGGTTTATGTTAATCTTACTTTGATCAAGTAAACTAACTCATCACTGAAATTGTAGTGCTCATTGCCCTGTTTACTGACAAGTATTATTGTAATATTCATACCACTGTTTTGATCTCGCTATTTTTTAAATGCTTAAATGTTACTTGGACGTCTTATCTTGGGTTTTTATAAACAAACCCATAGACTTTTATGATATCCGTTATATTCTCGTTGGAATGCTGTAAGATAAAATATTTTTAATTCGAAGATTACTAAGCAATTGCTTCACAAAGTTAGTTTGATAACCTGCTCATATTTAGAGAATTTCAGCTTCATTTTATCTAATATGACGTGCCGTTAAATTTCAAAAATGTGGAATATAATAATTTTTTTTTCTATTTTGGTAAACAGGACATTCACTTAATTACATATATTATTTAATTTGTATGGAATAGGCAAACATGCTGCAGGCGTCAAACCAATACTTGGCTTTATTTTATTTAAGATGTAATGTAAGAAAGCTAATCATGCCGGAAGGATGTTTAAAATAAGCATGCTTTATGAAACCAACGCTCTCGGTATGTTTGTATATCCAGGAATATAACAGTTGTTCGAACACGGTCAATAATAACATTTATAAATGTAATGTTTTGTACAAATTTCACATACTCAATTGCAACCCTTCATCTCGGTTTTGTACAAAATACTCTAAAAAAATTGAACTAGCCTTAATGTTTTTAACAAATCATGACATCATCATTGCAATGTTCCATTAATACATTAATTTATAATATTCTCTACATGATTTAATTCTGCTTTTAAATGTTATTTTGATTGCCGCTTTGAATTGTTGACTGCTGACACATAAAATCATTACACAATACATAAATTTTTATCTTAAAACCTTAATATGTAATTATAAAAATAGTACTCAAATCATTATATCTTTGCAAATTCAGTGCAGCATTCAAAATATTTCCTTGAAATTTCGATGTGCTAATAATTTATTGTTGTGTAGTTATTTAGTTCTTAATCGTCACCAGTTTAATCCAAGCACCTAACCAGTAATTTGTTTACCTTTAGGATTATATATTTTTTATTATTATTGATAATTGTTTAACCCATTTCTCTGACACCTTACGCCTTCAGTATTTCTTGACCTAAGCTACAAATTTGCAATATGTAAATCAAAGTTTATACAGCCAGATTTCTTATTGTCATCATCATAATACAATTGCTGTGATACTTTATACACATGATCCTGTATTACATTAATCCTGGGTCTTGTAATATGCCAATTCTGATTCCTACAATAGATTTCTTCTAGATTTTGTAATAAACCAAACTATTTTTCAGTAATAAATAGATCCTAAATTCTGCAATATGCTGATCATGACATGTATTTAAGTTAATACAGCAGATGATTGAAAATAAGAGTGTTGGTCAATATCAGAATAATAATATTATTCTAATATATAGTCGCTGGGCGCGCGTAATACCTCCAATGGGAAAAAATTTAATTTGCAAGAGGGCTGTGAAAAATCTAATTTTTAAGCAGGAAAATGATGGGAGACTTCCATTTATTTTTATTTGTTGTGTATTAAAAATCATTATTAATATAAATAAATATTATTTGGAGGTCCACCTTCATTTTCCCTTTTCTCTTAATAGGTTGGTTCCATGGACATCCAAATTGATAGACTAGCCCATCAGAGAAAGAGGGACTGTAATTTGTGAATAAATGAATCTGACAGTATACAGGCGACTCGCTTTGTAACATCACTATTTACTTGCACTAGGGTGGTGAGGTGGTCTGCAGCTTAATCCCCAACGCGGATGTATGCAGACGTTATTAATAATCGACGATTACGATTTTAAATGGACAGACATAAACGCCGCCATTATATTAAAACGGGTATCACAACGAATCTCCCGACATTATTAACTCAAATCAACACAACCCTCAACCGATCAGTTGCACTCTTTAAAAAATAACACCCTTTTTATCACATTATCGATTTGAAAAGTTTAATACTTTTGACGGGTCGATTCAGTACCACCGCCTTTCATGGTACCGAATCAAGAAGTGCCCACCAATAAAAATCGTTCCTTTGACCGGAAACAAACTCAAAAGTGTTGCCAGTCAATTAATTCAAAGTCAGGCTAGCAATTAATTAATTAACTGATCAGGTAAAGTCAGGAAAGATAATTATTACTGAAGGGAGTAATTATTTACGTGACACCAAATCAGGTAAACAAATGATTGGGCTTGTTTCCAAAATGTAATATTTTGTGTTATAATTTACCCACATTACTCATTTTTAGCTTAGTTAATTTGGTTCGGTTAAAAACTTACACTCAGATCCTGCACAGAAAAGTCCCACAACGGACTGCGTTGCAAACTACATATTGCCTTACTTTAGCGAACTTTACTTTTCTGCACAGGGTCTGGTTATTTCCATGTGCTCTCTTCGGCGGTCAATGTACGATTGATGTCGTAGTTTATTCAAAGCATTCTCGAAACCCCTGGTGCCAAAAATGTGATCAACTGGTTTGCCTCTAATTATACCCAGATATCATGTTAGGGAAAGTCCATAGACATATGAATATTACTAAACCTGCCCTAAGTGATAAAAGCGCATTATTTCCCCCTCCCAATACCGATGCCGTTTGGAGCCGGCTGGGCTGGCGTATAGCTTCGCGTGAATCTAGAAAATGTGACATCATCATTCTTGTGGGGACTAGCATCGAGCTCTCATCGGTACATTTTACGAAATAACACGGCAAAAATGGTGGTTTTTGCTATTAAAACGTGTAACAATAGAAGTGAAAAAGAGAATAAACCTAATTGTCGTCTTACATTCCATAGGTAAGCATTATTTTACAACATTTTAAGCTTATTCAGATCATATAATTAGTTTATTAACATATACTATGACATTGTAATACATGGCGAGGCATTTCTCGAGTGTGCTTGTCGTTGTTTACTGGGGTAAGTAAATTATGAAACATTTGTAAAAGTGTCATAACTAAATACGGCAACAAAATATTCGACTCTGAAAACGGCTACGAAATTTACTTTGCCGTATTTGGACTTCGCAAGTTTGTTGAAAATGTCGCGAGCAATTCGCCCTCTCATGTAAAAAGGTCTATTTATTTAAAAGCAGATTTTACTTTTAAGAACTAAATGGTGAAATTATAATGCGATATACCTTTATACTGTCAGATTGATTTATTGACGAATCACATATCATCACGGTCAACTCACCCCTCTGCTTCCCGCTACAGTTGGTTTTTACCCCTGTCCTACATGTTCTCTTCTAGTAATATTCATATGTCTATGTGCAAGTCTGTCAATTTGGATGTCTATTTATCATACTCTTGTAAAAATTAAATTTCTTCACACTGAAAGTATTATGCTCCCATTGACAATATATTAGTTTGATTATTCAAATTTTAAATATGAGGGATAAACAAAAATATTACATTTTGATTTTTATTAGCTTTTTACGATACATTTTTTTACTTGGTTTGGTTTGTGAAAGTGTTGTGAAAATAATCAAGAAGTTAGATACGTTTTTAAAATTTCACGGCCAACAGCATTTTCTTTGTTTGTTTTTGGGGTGTTATGCCGTGTTGCGCTACCTCCTTCTTTAGTCGACGTTTCGGACAGTGTTGCAGTGTCCATCATCAGGGCAGATCCGGCAGATCCGACGATGTGTCGGATCTGCCCTGATGATGGACACTGCAACGCTGTCCGAAACGTCGGCTAAAGAAGGGGGTAGCGCAACACGGCATAACACCCCAAAAACAAACAACGAAAATCAAGAAGTTATCTATAAGTCACACCTTTCAATATATTTAAAACATTTCAAATGAAATTTTAAAATTCTAAGTTAATTGTTTAATGATATTTTCAACTGTGATTTTTTTTTCTTAAGTTCTTTTGAACAATAAATATTAATTAATATTCCATGTGATATGGTTACAAACAATATCTTTTAATGCAAATGTCTTAAACTAAGTACCTTCTTAAACATATTTTTAATGTGTCAAGTTTTTTTTTTTATATAATTAATTTAATATGTGGAATAGCTTTTAATTTTTAGATTTAACATTTTGAAAATTATTATTATACTATTGCCTAAAAATGGTGATTATACCAGAGTGCTTATTTTTACAACTTATTTGTAGTTGAAGCCTTTTCGAGTGGAACAATAATAATTTAAAAAAAAACAGCTGATATTTGCACAGTACTTGCATAATAACAGTTATAATTCTTATCTAAATTTACGTAGATTAAAAGATAAATATTTTATAAATGTAAGTAATAATTTGACAATATAAGTATAATTTTCTGTAGAAAATAAATTTGTTAGGCGGGTATGGATACCGCCACCACGGGAACGATTTAATGGATAACCAACACCTCTGCAATAGGTTAACGCAGGTGGCGCACTATTTTGGTGACTTAGCAGGGGTGCCCGGCAGTAGCGGTTCGTGAGTTTTCAGCGAGCTAGAGTGCTAACTAAGATTAAAAAAATTATGTTACTGATGGTGTTGTAGCTGAAAATTAATTTGATTTTTTTTCCAAAATTTCAACTTTTTGTATGAAGATTTTCAGGATTCTTTCAGTTTGGGGATGCTACGCATCCATAAACTAAATGATCTTCATACAAATAGTTGAAATTTTGAAAAAAAAAAAAACATTTTCAGCTATAACAACATCAATAATGTCGTTTTTTTCAATCTTAAGACTCTAGCTCGCTAAAAACTCATGGACCGCTCCTGGTGCCCGGGTACATCGGATGCGGTGTGTTCAGGTATTGGCGGCGGATGCGCCTGCCCACCAATTGCGTAGCGGGCCAGATCGGGAGAGGCCGGTGTGGGGAGGCCCTTTGATTTATCCAGCTGGTCTGCACCGCGGCGGGAGGGATGGATTCACACGTCCGTCACTCCTGGACACACTGACCCCTAGATTCCTACCACCCCTCATATCTTTTCCTTTCCTTAATGAGTCCCTCCACACAGCATCTCCAAAGATGACATAGGCCTAAAAAAAATGTATTTCTGACAATTAAAATTATAATAATGACGCTTTATAATATTGCCGAGTATTAAAATAAATAAAAAAAAACGTTTTTTTCTGCAAAATAATAATTTTATTTGTTGATATCCCTAAACAGCAAATGCATGTGACCTGAAACTTTTTAGCAACTATCAACTTGAAATAATATGTTATTTCTTTATATTAATAAATTATCCAATGTAGTTTTTACCGTAGTCACTTTTAATTTTTAACAAACACCTGACTTCATTTAGGGAAAAATGTTTTTTTTTTGATAAATAACATCTTTGCTCCAAAACTCACATTTATGACTTTATGGGCATGCAATTAGTGTTGGTATTTAACTTTTTTATAATTACCTGGTGTTGTAAGTGAGCGGAGATAAGAAAATGCCATAAAATTCAGGTCCTACAGATCAGTAAATATTTTCATTATAATTCCTTCTTCGGATTAGAAAATGAATATTCATACATTTAGTAATAAAACAGCTGAATTCTGTTGTTTTTTTTTTACATTATTATTGTGATAAAATGCTTAGAATTCAAGTTTTTATCATATCGATACCCTGTGAAATGAAAATGGTGAAAAGTCTACAAGTTTTTACTGCCATTTAATAATCTATTCAAGTACCTCACTTATGCATCAAGAAGTCATTCAATTGTTTGAAATACTCAACGCAATAGTAGGTATAGTATTATTCTTTTACTAAATATGTATTTCCTTTAAATATTTAATGTAAGGAAGCGGGAATGCCTGTTTCTTTGTTCACACATAATAAGAATAAACTAAAATACAATTTAAGGTAAAAGATCATTTAGAATATTACAAACATCTATTTAATTTGTTTCTCTTTATGAATTGTTATATAAACTCTTATACCTTGTTTACATTATGCAAGTGCCACCGCTACTCGCGCTATCGTATTTTCTCCCCAAATACTTCTGTGGCAGCGTCGAAGGCTGTGAGTGTTTACATTCTGTCTATTTACTCCCCGAAATAATTCTGTGGCAGTGTTGAAGGCAGTGAGTGTTTACATTCTGCCATATTTACTCTCCAAAATACTTTTGTGGCAGCGTCGAAGACAGTGAGTGTTCACATTCTGCCACATTTACTCTCCAAAATACTTCTGAGGCAGCGTCGGAGACAGTGAGTGTTCACATTCTGTCATATTTCCTCTCCAAAATACTTTTGTGGCAGCGTCGAAAACAGTGAGTTCTGTCATTCTGACATATTTACTCCCCAACATACTTCTGTGGCAGTGTTGAAGGCAGTGAGTGTTTACCTTTTGTCATATTTACTCCCCAAAATACTTCTGTGGCAGCATCGAAGGCTGTGAGTGTTCACATTCTGCCATATTTACTCTCCAAAATACTTTTGTGGCAGCTTCAAAGACAGTGAGTGTTCACTTTCTGCCATGTTTCCTCTCCAAAATACTTCTGTGGCAGCGATGAAGACAGTGAGTGTTCACATTCTGCCATATTTACTCCCCAAAATACTTCTGTGGCAGCGTCGAAGGTACTGAGTCACATCCTTCTCCTTCGCACGCTTGGTGGCAACTAAACCAAAGAGCAAATTGTACGGTTTTGACTTCCACATAAAAACTACCAATGAAGAGAGTGCGTGGCTTCACCAACAATACGAATGACGTGTTTACATACTCATGCTTACTTCCATGCTCACTGCCAAGTGGAAGTGGGCGTAATGTAAAATGAGGTATTTTCTATGTCTGATTACAAATTTTGGAAAGAAAATTGGCTTCCTTTGAAAATAAGAAAGAAATATGAAGTATAATAATTATTATAAGTGTTACCATGCCCCATTTTAGAAAAAATATGTTTTAGCATCTGTTTTTGGTTTTTTCAATTTTCATTGCTATTAATACAAAATAAAAATAATTTAAGTGTGAATAGAGAAAATATGAGCAAGCTCTGTGGTGTTGTGAGTCAAATTGGACATAAAATTATTCAGCTAAATTATAACTAATAAATGTTTAAAAAGTAAGTTGTGATAATGTGTGTAATATAAAACAATAATAAGCAAGTAGGTTAGAATTCAATAAATTTTAATTCCACAAAAATATATATGTTTTAATTAATTTATCCTGCATTGTAAAATGTGTATCACGTTCCATCAAACATTTTGTGGCCGTGCTGCTGTTAATATTCAATATTACTATCATCCAATGAAGCCCTTTTTAGCTTTAGTTTCTGGTTACATACCTACCCATTTATTAACTTTAATTCAATTCAAATTCAGTCAAATACACAATTTAAGATTAAAAAAAACAATAAATTGATTGTTTTTTAGAGCATTGAAACTTGTTATGCCCCCTCCTTGAGTCAATGTTTCTGATAGTATCAGCAGATATCAACACAGGTGACACATAACCACAGGAGCGACAGAGCAATTAAAATATTTTTTCTCGGATTGCTAAAGGAAATTTTTCTGCCCACATTAAAAAAAATCATGCCTCCGAATTTGAATATGGAGACATACAAACTGATTATAGTTCTATGTGACCAACGAATTCCCCTATCTTTTTGTCTATTATCACATATTTGTAGGATTTATAAAAAAAATATAATTAAATCTTTAACCTTAAAACATTTTAAAGAAACTAGAGAATATTTATTTTGTTATATTTTGAATGCACAATATATTATATTATAGTCGTTTTAATAAAAAAAAATTGCCACATTTTGGCAACAAAGCAATCCGAGGTTTTGGAAATAGTGCCATAATGTGGCAAAAAGCGCTCGAGTGGATAAGTAAATTTCAAGTTGTCTGAAATGCTGACACAAGCAGGAGAAGAAAGCCAAGTTGTAAAAATAGAAATTCGTGATTAATAGATCACAAATTTAATATTGTCCTTAAAGTAATTTGTACAGAAACATATCATATTTGGCATGGGTAATGTTATATCCATGGAATGAGAAGTCCTTAGTTTAGACTGCCATATGAAGGAATGGATGTTTTATGTGTTTTGTCTGCTTTTTCCATTTCCCTTGACCAATCTCCGCAAAGTACAAGGTGAGTTCCATTACATTTAACTTTATTCTAATATATATACATATCATTTAGTGTTAGCGTTATTGCAACATAAATAATAATTATCCAACAAAGCTTTGCAAAACATTGTTTGTGTTTCCATTTGGATGTTGTTTATTAATTTTATTTTAAGTAAATAATGTACCATCAAAAATATTGAAGAATAAGATAATACTAATACATAAATCTAAATGAAACATAAAACAAAACATGTCTCAGAAAATATAAAGATAATGGTCGCAACAAAATATAAAGATAATGGTCGCAACTGGAATCGAACCCAGGATCTGTCTAACCGGGACAGCGCCTTTAACCATTCTACCATTGAGACGTCATTATTTTACATAATTTTTGTCAATCTCATTCTTAGAATTACCAATATGTATTATCCTCAACTAATTCCCATATTTTTTAAATTTTTATTTTCTGTGTTCTGTTTCTTGTTTTGTTTAGATTTATTATTATTAATAATATTATATAACATTTTTATAGCACAGTTTTGTGCTGTTTCAATTCAAGTATTACATAGTATCATCTTCTTTTTCAATGAATAATTAAATTGATGGGTATAAACTTCAAAAGTTATTCCGGCAAATTCAATTAAAAATATTCTATTTTATACACTTTTGCTTAACTTCTCAAGCGCCAAAAGTACTCATTGGATATAAAAAATTGTATCCGTTGAGCTCCGGCGTATCCATCCATCCATTCTGAAAGCAAATTTTGTGGGATTTTTTACTCTCGACACACTACAGAAGTATTAGACCGCGGCAGATTGGCATTTGAAAGGTTAATAAACATATTCCAGATATGCTTTTGCTGACATTTATATGATTTTAGCTATTGCTCTTTAACAACTTGCAGTTTGTGAGTAAAACATAATATGAAATTGAGAATACAGTGAAACCCTCTTAAGAAGTTCTCCCTTAAGAAGTTTTCTCACTTAAGAAGTTTGGTTTTTTCGGTCCCTTGAAGACTGAATGGCCGAATTTTTACCACTTGTCCCTTGGAAAACTTCTTAAGAAGGTTCCACTGTAATAGCTATACTCAATGGTCATTGCTGTAAATACTAGAATATAATAGACAGATTAAATTATTATTCTTTTTCAAAAACACTAACTACCCCGCCATTTGACAAACACTGCCCACCATACTGGCAACATCAAATGTTATTTTCTTAGTGTCCCACAGTACATAACATTATTATTTGTTTTTAAATCAAATTACTTTTTAATCCTAGTTGAGAAGATGTAGGATTTGTATTAATTTGTAACACATTGCCCCATTGTAATTAGTTCCATGACACATTCCCCTTTTCTGTTCTGTGAATAGCCCTCCCACGGATAGACAAATATTATTACTACGGTAAGATGACCTATGTATTTAATCACAAAATGCATCTCACCGTCAGATCGCTTTGTTCTTTTCGCAAACCTATTTTAATTCATCTCATAATCAATATGCACCCACAAAACCACAATATATTTTACACAAAAAAGTTATCTCACCCGATAGTTCATTATTATCTCTTCCTTAATTTAATCATCTATCCTTCTTAAGTTATATAATTATATTTTTGACGGTTGTCGGGATAAAATGCTTTATTATTACATTACATAATTAATTAAAATATTGTATATTTTGTTTCCTGATGAAGAAACTTTTGATTTTGAAACAGGTTCATAATTTTTATTAAATAGTTGTTTAACCATTGGAGCGACAAAGCAATTTAAAAAAAAATTCTCAGTTTGCTAACGTAAATATTTCCGCCCATATTAAAAAAAATTATACCTCCGAATTTGAATATGGAGACATACAAATTGATTATAGTTCTAAATACTCAATGAATTCACCTATCTGTTGTCTATTATCTCATATTTGTAGGATTTATAAAAAAAATATTATAAAGTCGTTAACTTTAAAACATTTTAAAGAATCTAGAGAATATTTGCCACATTGTGGCAACAAAGCAATCCGAGGCTTTGCAAATAGTGCCATAATGTGGTAAAAAGCGTTCGCATGGCTAAACAAAGTTTATTATGTTCCTTCTTCAATCTTTGCAAAATTACTTTGTGGCATCATTTTAATTAAATGAAACAAATTACTTTGTGTAAAACACTATAATCACATAATGTCTACATGTTTCAAATCAAAACCGATGGTTTCTTCGTCAGGATAATAACATGAATGACGAAGAAACCATCGGTTTTGAAACATGTAAATATTATAACATGTGATTATAGTGGTTTACACAAAGTGATTGGTTTCATTTAATTAATAATGTTAACTTAATTTAGTATTTATAAAATTTAGAAATTCAACCATTTACTTTGATATAAGCATTTATAAAGAAATAGTTTGGTTGCAATTTGTTACATAACTAAACACGCTACCATGACAGATTATAGTAAAAAGTAGTAATTTAAACTAATCATTACCAAATATATATTTTTTTCATATATTTCAATAAACCTTAATAAGTCTATCATGGTTATTTAGCTAATTAGCTATGTACTGAAATTTATTTAGCTAATTATTTATGTACTGAAATCTATTACATATTTCAATATTAAACAATACTTTATGACCCTTTATAGATCAGTAAGAAGAATACAATATTATTTCATTACTTTTTTTCTGATCTTAAGAAATCAAGTTGTTTTCAAAAATTGATTTAAAAAATCATTGATAAAATAATTCCACCAATTTATATTTTTTTGTCAACTCTGAGGAGTAAAAGATAATCAACAAGAAATAGAATAAAAGTGTTATTAAAAATAATTTACCAAAATATTTTTTTTTACATTCTATTATAATTTCTCAAGGCATTTTTGCTGTAAGTATTCAATTTAATAAATCATTGATGTAGAAAGCACAAGCTTCACATTCACATGGTGATATAATAATACATTTGATTAAAATCACTGTACAGGGTGTAACAGAACGTACCCAAGGCGTTTAAACCAGCGATACTTGAGCATATTTGGAGTAAAAAATGTTAATGTCGGTTTGCTGTCTGATGAATTTTTTTCTATTAAAAACATTAAAAATATTTTTCCATCACACGTCACAACTGACTAGTTAGAAGTGTATATATAATATTATTAAATTGATGAACTAATGTTTAAGATAAGACTTTTTATGCATAGCACAAAGGGTAACAATTATTATAAGCAATAATTATCAGCCTACATTCTCGGGAGGTTTTTTCAATATGGATGAGTGTTACAGGCTAATAATTATTGCTTATAATAATTGTTACCCTTTGTGAGTATATATATATGTTTATAGCGTGTTTTGATAAGCGTTGTGTCTTGTTCTAGCAGCATATTAACAGATGAAACATATTAGCAGCATATTAACAGCGCATGTATCACTCAAACCCATCGCAACAGGATATAATAGCGATGGGATCAGTGGCGACGTGTGATTGAAAAATAAATATTATCGGACAGCAAAATGACATCTACATTTTTCACTTCAAATATGCTCAGGAATTGCTTGCTAAAATCCCTCGGGTACATGCTGTTACATTCTGTATAACGTTTACATTTCTAATATCATCCCTTAAGGGGTAAAATGACCTATCTCAGTTTTTTGTACTACACCGGACACTTGATGAGTTTCAAGGAAATTGTCGATTGGTGGTGTTTCTATTGGGGGTTTGTTGAAACTGAGTATTCTGGTCGATGCGGAAGGAAGCTATGAAACTTTTTGCATAATTATCTCAATTTGGAAAAAAAATGAGATCAGTCATGTTGCCGATGATATTATGTAACAGTATGTCATCATATTATCGCAATGGAATTCCACAACAAATTAAAACTTTAAAAAATAGCAATAATTTCTATAATCACATAGTAAGCATGCAGTATTAATTGTTGGGGTTGTGATGGTGGACCTTGAGCTTTCTGTGTCAATGGTCTGCAGTCTGCATAATATTAGTAAATGGAACTGTTACCTTTTGCAGCAGGAGACCCCAACGCCTGGAGACTGGGACGGATAGAGGAAGCGGATCACGAGACACAAGTCTAATCCACAAGTTTTCCAAACACTTAATATCTAAGCAAACATAGCTAACATAATCTAACCTAACCAGTGTTCAAACTATTTAAATCGTTCAATTATTTATTATTCTCTTTCGCAGTTTCAATCCTAAATACTCATAGGCTGTAAGATTTCCGTTGGAGCTAGCTTTTTCTTGTGACTTCTTGCCGTTATCGTGAAATGTATTGCGTAAGCTGATTGACAATATTGTTTGAAAGAATTTAGATTAAGTTGTGTATGTAACTAATTGAAATTTTAATAAAAAATTATCTAAAAGAGAAAGATTCCTGTAATGCCATAATATTACATGAGTGTTCGGCCAGCGCAGAGCAGAAGCAAACCAAGTGATTTTTTTCTCAAAATTAATGCCATTTTTGTATTTTGTCCTTTACATCTATCACGGGTACCTACCCTGATGGTCATACTTATCCGACCCCATCTCTTTTTTTAGGTCCTACTACCGTCACAGTAATTTTTAAATATGGACACATTTGTGGCATCTTACGGGCAAATTTATACTTTAATAGGTCAATGATAAATTCATCCTTTGTTCTGTCAACTCTTCAAAGTTAAGTTCATTTAAATTACTTTTAGTAGAAGAATTTTAATTTAAGTTTTCGTTTTCTTTCCAGAACAGTCTAAATTGATTGTCAATGATGCATTTATTATTTGCAAAGAGTTGCACATATCCAGAGCAATATTTATGACAGAATCCAACAGAGTACAGTGACACTACTTAAAATATATCACTGCATAATGTCACCCTGAAATTCCAATTGCCGAGATGGTAGAAAATAAAATTAGTTGCAATGTCCAGGAATAGTCCTATAAGAATAACAGCATCAACAAAGTTTTCCAATTTGCTCCAAATCGTTTTTACACCCGGCTTTTTTAACTCTCCTGGAAAGTGGCCAAATATGACTTGTGCAGAAATGTATAATTTATTTACACCAGTAAATTATTACTACATATTGTTCTTTCGAGGTATTTGCTTTGTTTAGTTTAGAAATGATTCAAGAGTCAATATAATAAAATAAGTATTTTGGTGACAATTACCAAGGTACATATTATTATGAAAATACACGGAATAATACACAAATTTTGGTGATATGGATCAATCACCATATCATTTTACAGCAATTACAGTTTATCTTTAATTTTCTCATCATTTAGTGAAAGTCACCTGGGTCAATCTTCTGCTCAACGCCAGCTGCGAAATGATTTATATATATATCGACGGTCCTGTAGAACAATGTCGGATGTGAGGTGTTGTAATTTTGAAGTAGAGCTGTTTAAAGTTTCGTTCTTGTATTTTTACAGTTTTTTAAGATCAAGAAATGTGGTGTTGTTTTGGTAATTGAATTTCATTTTATTTGATTAAATATTCCGAAAATACAGGCTCTAAATCGTCAAAAGGAAATTAAATAAGCAAACAAAAAGATTTTCAATTTTTAGCAGATTGTTCTTCAGGACCGTCAATGTGTATATCTCAGCAGGAAAGTCTTAAGAATAGTATAAAATTATTTTCATTGTTTCATTTAAAAAGTGCATAATCTTACGAAGATATGATTTCGTTTGTAAAGCATTATTTTTAACTATTTTATACATATGTATCAATTTTTATCAAGAGTATGTAAAACAAATTTTTAAACATGTATCTAGCAGAATAAAATACAGTAATACCCTATCCAATAAAGTTTCTGACGATGAAATCCTCATTAAAATTACAAAAGGCTCCCTTTGACTTGTAGCATTCAATTTAGCGAAATAAAGCAGTTATATTAAAGGAAAAATTATGATGCTGGTACAACTAATCTAAAAAAATATGCATTCAAATTTCCCATAACAAATTGTTTGCCAAAACTATCTCCTTTGTTAACCGGGTATTACTGTATCAATAAATAAATGTAATATATTTATAAAACAAAAAATCAACAATACAGAGCGAGATCTCAGATCTGTTAATATAATATTAGATTTTAAAATTTCACATTTGCTGGTCATTTGTGACAGTATTATCTAGTTGAATAAAAATGTAACGGATGGGAGTAACATAACTATGTACCTAATATTGAATGTATTCATTTTGTGACAAAGTTACCAGGTACATTTTCTTTTATATGATTTCATACCAATGTTTGCCCAAAATCATGGTACATATCTTGAATCGCTATTGTTCCATCAGCTTAATTGATTTATAAATGTAAATATGTTTGTATATTGTTGATGCAATTTCATCTCAAACCAATCAACCAGGACAGAAAAACCAATGGTGGTTTTGATTTCATCCATTCAGAGTTAATTAGAGATTTTGCATCCGGTCCCTGTTGCTCAATTGCTGTTGACTTAAAACCTGCTGTACGTGGACGTCACAGCAGGTAGGTTGCGAGCGGCCACCACAACAGTTGTCTTGCAAACACTTAAATACCCAGGAGACGATCAATGTCAATTGTCAATATTATCATCAATACTTCGTCCAGGTGCACTGAAAGACCGAGGGGTAAACGACTTTAATGTAATGTAAACAATCTTTAAAAGTAATGTTATTTTGTATGGTTTGGTCGGTCTGAATGAAATATTGACAATAATATTGATCATCTAGTCGGCACTTTATAAACGAAAAAGTCTCAGCTCAAGTACCTCTAGCATCGAATGCGTTTAACATATTACAAAATGATAAACAATTGTTTACTGTATTAAATGAAATGAATAGAAATTCCGTTGTTATTACATAATAAAAGCCATCTTTATACAGGTTTGATTATATAATCATACATAGTAATTTTATTCAAATATATTATATTTGTATTTGTTCACATTCATTCCAAAGATATTTAATTTTTGATCTCAATAATAATATATGTTGCCAATTTTTTTACACCCCAATATATATATTTTTTAATTCAGTAAATGTATCTGTATTTTATAATTAAAATATAATTTTGTAGAATTATTTTATTTTTCATCCTAGTGATGTTTCAATTTCGTATATATAAATCTTGGTTTTAAAATGAAGGTGCAAACTTGTACAATAATTTATGTTATATTATATTTTACCTTTAATTTTGATTGAAGACTTCTCTAGTCAAATGTCCTCAGTGGTTACCATATTATATTTTAATAAATAATGTTTAAAACTCTTTTGCTGCCGATCCATTGTTGTGACAATCCCTTTTCAGGTGAAACAATCAGGTTGCGTTGTTTTGTTTCATATTGAGTGATTATTTATTTTACAGGTATTATAAACGTAGTAAAAATTATAACTAAAACCTGTAAGCTGTCTCCGCTATGGTTGATCTACGTATTCCTAAAAAAAATGTAGATTGAAAAATACAGATGTAGATACTCTATTCCACACAAATTCGTGACATGTTTATTGTGTGAAAAAAAAATTAATGTTAAGCAGTCAGTCGGCAGCAAACATTTTAAAATTAGTTGCCTAAAAGGCTCTTTCTTACCAACCATTTAAAAATAATAAAAAAATAGTTTTTTTTTTTACTTTTAATTTTTGTATTTTATGTACCTACAATATATTGGACTTTTGGGGCCTCTTTTAAATTTTTGTGCCTCTAAGCACTAGGTGCACATATGTTTCATTTGGGTCATAATGGTCCCCCTTCTTTAATACAGGGTGTCCGTGGGTAAAGTGCATTAACTTCGGGATGTGATTCTACATGACAGTGTCAGTAAAAAATATAAATAAATTTTTTCGAAATTCCAACTTCTAGGGGTATTTTTTTTGTAAAAAAGTAAAATTAGTACGGCGTGTGCGGCCTGAACTGTTAGGTATTTTCTGCTGTTATGATATGCGCCAATCAAAACCAACGTTGCCACAACGCGCCCGGCTGATTCACAGCAAATTTATCGGGTAAGTTTGTACCTTACACTAAGGATTTTTAATAGCTACGTCTTTTTGTGTGGGAAAAAAATGTTGGAATTTCGAAAAAACTTGTTAATTTTTTTTACTCCTACCATCATGAAGTTAATGCACTTTATCCCCGGACACCCTGTATATCGATTTACAGGTGGATCTTGTAATAATGGCCTCTTAGGTTTGATGGACTCCGTGGTTGAGGGGTAAGGCTCTCGACTAACGATCCGGATGTCGCAGGTTCAAATACCAGCGTGCACAGGCAAATTTTATTTGATTGATTTGTTTTATTTCATAATTTAAAATAATACAAGGTATATTTGCGGCACGTTTCAGAGTGAAAGATACTGAGTGTAAGCCCGGTGTAAGACCACCATTCAGAATTGAAACATTGCTTGAAATGGCTTTAGCTATTTTGGTGACTAAATCTGAATAGCAAGGTACTTCCCCATCTGCCTCTTCAAATTCACAACATACCCCAATTGAGGATGTCATAATCTCACTGGCTCCAGGTGATCCGAACTCTTGTGCGGTATTCACATAAAAAGAGGCAAGCAAATCTTTTTTACTGTATTGATAACCTCCTATAAGAATGATTTTTCATCTTTGTTTCCAAACTACACTTTTACGACTTTTCTTTTCACTTTGCTCTGCCAATATTAAATAATTTTGTATATTAAAGAATTTTACATTCACTTGAGGTGTTCAGAGTATATTGTTAACTAAATAAAGGCAAACACAAGAGGCCTCCAATAGTCCAATATCTCTTTTAAGATAATATAATATGTACTGGTGAAAACATTAATTCGGTAAATTATTTAAAAAATATTAATTTATAAACATAGTTTCAACTAAATTTACGAATAAAAAACCATTTATCATTTCATAAAGAAATTATCCAACTTCATTATTTTTATTCATAATAAAAGTATCTTACATACAAGATAAATTAAAACATAAATGTAATTGATTTCAATAGGTAGACTACTCATACGTATTTAATTCCCTTGATATAAGTGTTCTTCTTCCTTACCCAGATGAACATCATTGTGCCTTAAATGGATTTGTTTTATTTTGAGATATAAATTGTACTGATGTAAATACCTATTGAGAAAAAAAAATAACTCTTAACTCACCTTCTAACACTACTAGGATTTAGGCTGAATGTTGGATTAGCACCGACAGTTCAACTTAAATCATCTTACATATCATAATACAGTCTAAATCCAAAAAACTTATCAGTCATCATCTCTACAGATGCCATCTTAACATATTCATTCATGCAAACGTAATATGTCGTAAGCCACAAAATACAAATTTTAAAGGAGAACGAAAGAACAGCATAACTTCACAAATATTGTAGCTTTCGACATCAATCTTAGAAAATATCAAGTAAAATCTAAAGAATGCGTTGATGTAATATGTCGTATCATACATAGTGTAGCTTACGACATATTGCACCAAAGCGATTTTAACCCAAGTGGGATAAGACATGCAAGTTAATCATAAAAACAGAGATTAAATGGTTTTTCTAAGTTATGATATTTTGCCAGACGATGTATTACCACAATACACTGGAAAAATTATATTTTTTTTTTGCATATGTGGTGACTAACGATATATTACAGTTGTACGGACGAATATAATATATTATATGCATAACATAGAAGACATTCATTTGAAGCAAATATGTACAATTAAATAAAATGTATTGTTGTTTTCTTTTGTGTAATTTTGTTTTGCTTGCTTTTGTTATTGTGAAAGTTATTACATATACAATATTATCTAAGGGAGCAAAAAGATTAACAGTAACATCAAAGAAGTGTTCTTAATACATAATACATAGACGATTCTCTCAGTTATTTTGTATTTTAGGTGAGAGAAATGAAAGAATGCTACCTTTTGGCATCTAAAACACAGTCAACGTCAGTTGTCAAAGAATATTTTGTATCAGATACAATTTGATCTCTGTTCCTCGTGACGGAATGAATTCACATTCTTGAAGTGTCACAATTTATATTTATAAACAAGATATTCAGATTGTGGTGTAATAACATACTATGTATAGCCCCATCCCAGAAGTGTACCTCGTATGTTGAAGATTGAACAAATGATCCTTTGCAATTTGAATCTAGCTTCTTAACGTTAACTGAATGGTTGCTTGCCTAAGACATGTACTCGGTGTGATGAAATTATATGGAAAGAGATTTTAAATGTTATTGTTATGTATAAAAAGCCTTTTAATGTAATGTTTATAGCTTTGTTGGATGTTATGACTTGTACATTAAAATAGCAGGTAACAGGTTTACCCCGTAAGGAATTTATATTAGAATTTAAATGTTTATATTCGAAAGTATCAAAAAAAAAAACTAAAATTTGTTGTTATTTTTGTAACTAGAAATGTTTAAATGTGTTGTGTATTAGCAATTTCAAATATATTTTCAAGAATTATTGTTGCATTCAGAATGTGTGCTCATGTTGCCACTGCGATTTTAAGAGATTTTTTTAATGTGAGTAGATAGATTATTAAGATTTATTTATTTGTCAGTTTTAAAGAGAAAGTTTAATAAAAAAACTTTAAAAAATTACGGCCAAAAGTTAAAATTATTATATTGTTTAACATAATTGGGTACCTGTCAGTATGAAAAAGGATAAATAGATGATTGAGCGTAAGTTATCTGAGCCATATAATCAAATAGATTTATTAAAACAACAATACATACTCATGACATAGGTAATACTGAAATACATGCTTGTATTATGTTCAGGACAATATTGAGGATGGAAAATTTACGATGTCTGAATAAAATTATGATTATTCTTAGTCAATTGTTAAAAGTATCAACATGTAAAGGAATAAATATCAATCAATTTCTAAATTGTGACTCTTATTTACACCTTTCATTTACACCTTACGTTCATAAGTACAAACAAAATGTAGTATTTTAGCTCTATCAGATATTCAACAAAATCATACATCGTTATTTACATAAAATAGTATGTCATGAAAATAATACTGTATCTCAATTATTGAGATACACTGTGATGTATTAATTATTATGCAATCATTATAAATGCTATTTAAATAGCACATAGATATTCATTATTCTCGTTGAAATAATTACAAATCTTATTTACCCGCAAAGTATAAAAATATTTGTTTTATTTAAATTAATTATAAACACAAAAGTAATAATAAAAATAATCCCAAAAGTACCCATAAGAATTCTACCCAAAGAATTTTTTTTAAATTTTAATGGGTGTTATTTTCAGTATTATAAAAGTCTCAATTAAAAGGAAACAGGGACGAAAACCTCCAAAGCACTGAACATCCCAAAATTAAATATATCTGTTCAACAGGAAAAAACATAAATTCCATGCTATAAAATTATATAATGCTCTTTCAAAAGAAATTAAAAATACCATCAAGATAAATGAGTTTAAAAACGACACCAAAATATGGAAAATTAAACAAAGTTGAGGAAGTCATTAAAATTATTATTATTAATATTATTATTAAAAATAAACACTAACACAACCTGCGGTCAACAAACACGAAGATTTTTTTATTTTGTGGAAATCAACATGCATGAAGATGAGGGAATCATGATGTAACACCCACACAACAAGGTGGGTGGAACGTTGTTGGAAAAATTAGTAAAAATATTTTATACCTATATGTGTTAAAATCATTCAACACTATTTTGCTAAACAATATAAATATTATAATATGTAATTTGATTTCTTTTATTTGAACAAATACGGCATAATATTTCTAGGAAGTTGATCTTTAAAATACATAGTTTAAATCCACCGAAGTGACAACATTACATACACAAGAAACAAACAAATAAATCAAATACATTTGAGATACAATTAAGTGTGATACAAAAAATCAATGGTTCTGCATAATTAAACTAAAATAATCATCAAAATGATACACGCGGCAAAGACCCTTCAGTAAACTTAAGTTCACAAAACAATAATTATAATAGATCATTATTTAATGCAATAAAGTAATAAAAATATCAAAATACTGATAACTGAATTATAATAAATGTTTTATTAAATTAAAGTGTATTTGACTGTCTTTCCTAATTCTAGGAAAATTGCTAGGATATTTACAAAATAAACAAGAACCTTACATTCTACTTCATAAGTTATAAGAGTATCATAAATTTCAGATTACCTACTTATAACACAACATTATTTATTTTTGAATACTTTATGCCTTCGAAGGACATTAGAACCAGAGATAGAAAAAATAATAAAATAACCCACAAAATAATAATAATGCAAAAAAACATATTATGCTATTAAAAAATATTACATTTTTTTTTTTTATGGAATAGGCAATTCACCCTAAAAAGAGTGCTTTGTGAAATATTACATTGAAACTTAAGAAGATAAAATCATGTTGATAATTCGGCAGCAAAAAAGTATAATAAGTATAATGCCTATTTACAATTAAAAAAAACAATAGTTTACGGCCACTGGATCAGTCTGTATTTCTTTGCTTTGGGTTGATCGGTGCTCGACGAGTTCTGAAAAATATAAAGAGTACGATGAGATTGGGACCACAGAGTTATTTAATTAGAGTTATTTAAAGTCGTGTGGGTTCCACCATGAGGAGCCAGAGTTGGTCATTGGTACTAGTAGTACCGCTTCCATCCATTCCAACTGAAGCTCTGACCTTTCCTTATGTCAAGTCCATTGTTCAATCCGTTCCCATATCATTTTGATATGTTGCACGGCTACCGCGGTCGATGGTAGGTCAACTAAAGTAGTGGAATGTGGAGCAAATTTTTTTGCTTCATGTCTAATCTAAATACATCAATTATTGCGACAGCAGTGGTGGTAGGTGACTATTTGTAGGAGGGATGCTGGACTATCGACAAGTATGTAGGTATACTTAAATACTACTATTAAAAGTACCCACAAATCTATAGATTAGCACCACAAACAATATGTTGTTAATTCCTTAAAAAAAAAGACAAAAAAATCCTTGACGTTCCTGGGCTTTCATTTACCAATTTCGACGCTCCTTTATAAAGTCATCATTATATTATATTTATATTTTTTTTTTGGTTGGAAATGTTGTCTCCTCATGCCAGTAGTAGTAATTTCTCAATAAAGATGATGAAATTATGAATTAAATATGTAATCGAAGGATTAAACAAGAATGTTTCAATGTTATTCAAACAAAATTGTCAAAAGTGAATCAAGAAAACACAACAATCAACCCGATTCGTATTACAACAATTACGACCATTTTCTTCACTCCTTTTGTTATTTGTTGACGTGTTAAAGAGCTCGTACCACTTATAAAAATTTTTTTTTTGCTAAAATTAGACTCGCCAAATGCCACAGTCAACCTTTTTTAAGGCGTTGGAGCACATAATTTTATTTTTCACACAAAATTGAATAGAGATTCTTTGATCCATTTTTTTCGATAGCAACCAATAGCAGTCTAACCTTTATATCTGTAAAAAACAAACTAAACATACAAAATGGCTGATAATGTTAACATTATGTTGTACGTAGCCCGAGAAATTTGAAAATTCACCTTATTTTTTTAACATAACTCGTAGGTATATTAAAAAAATAATACATTCATTATTAGATAATATCAAAGATTAACCTCAAATTTTCAACAATATCGCTCATGCAGTTTTTTTTAATCTTAATTCAGATTACAATTAAAGATGTCAACATCTAGTAGCACACTACTGAATGTATATGGTAGGTACTTATTCTTATCATTTTTAATGGGAAGAACCATTTCTTAGAAAAACATTTTTAAATTTGAAAAATTTGTTATGAAATAAATCTTCAATGTAATTGAATGTTTTACCTGCATATGTTTCCGTTTGTTGCTCTGTGTCATATCATAATCATTCTCAATGACCGAAATGTTAGAAGTTACAAGAGTCAGGGTTTTATTGGCAAAACCAAAGTTGTCAATGGGAGGTTTGATTCTTTCCAAGGCCTGGTGATGTTGGAGGATTCCATTCATCAGAGAAGATTGCTGATAACTTTCACAAGTTGTTTTGGAAGGATGAGCGGTTCTTTCTTCTTGCTGTTTATGAAAAGTCCTGCTCCGCCCTGTCTCCTTGCACTTCCTCTGAGTTCGTGGTAAGCAAAACTGATTAAATACTTCCACCAATTTTTCCCTGGTCATTGTTCCGATGTCGCCAATCTTTATTTTCCTCTGAAAAATAAGAAAAAAGAAGTATTAGTTATTTTAATTGAGACGGTATAAGTACAATGACATTTATTATTAATATATCTAGGCAGATTAGTAAGATTGAGCTAACCGTACCCTGCTTATTGAGTGTCTCAATTATATAGGTACAACCTAAGTGTAATAAATAATAATAATCTTATAAAATTGTAAAATGGGGGCCTCAGCCATTGGGCCCAGTGAGGCACACATTACTAAATAAGGGCCTCAGATAGAGGTAAGCACCCAGTGAGGCTTACATTACTAAATGGGGGCCTCAGATATGGGTAAGCACCCAGTGAGGCTCACATTACTAAATGGGGGCCTCAGCCATGAGTAAGCACCCAGTGAGGCTCACATTACTAAATGTTGAATAAAAACATACTGGTAAGGGAACGAACCCATACTACGTGACCCGTTCAGGAGGGGAGGGGGATCTTCAAAATACCACGTTTGGTCACAATGAGGGGTGGGGGGCTTAGGTTTTTATCACGTAGTCAATATCCTCTAGGGAAATCAATCATTCGTTTTTTTCGTTTGGAATATACTACACGTGGTCACCGAGGGGGGAGAGGGGGTTAAAAATTGCAAAAGTGGGTCACGTAGTATGGGTACGTTCCCTAATGTATTAATAAAGAAATTTAATAAAATAAGGTTAATTAAGGTTAGTGTAAATATACAAAAAAGAGGGACATGTTTAATATGAACATTTTAAGTTAAAACACTTTGGATCAGTTAAGACAATTATGAGAAATAAGTTTCAGTTTCGGAAATGGAAAATAATGCATTTTAATAATTCAAATCTGGCAGAAATTATTGTAAAACTGCGGGCAACTGGCGTCCGACCCAAAAGAAAATTTTCATTTTAAGTACGTAATTTTTTATTTAAAATGCAGTATTTTTCATTCGCCCCGTTTACAATAGAAATAGTCTGTAATCCGTTTTCGATAAGCCCTAGGCCGTAGAAGTTGGAAGATAGGAAACCTGTGTATCCGTTTATAATAGATGGCAATAATCTGTTATTTTTTCCATAACCGAAAAGATAGTTCAACTTTATCTTTTACGGTCATGGATTGCAGAAAGCTTAGATATATGCTGAGATGTATGTATTTTCGATCGATACTCTATGGTATTGAACAAATATTTACGCAGAGTTTGGATATTTCACCGAATTTTATATATATTTTCTGAAGACGAAAGTGATCTAATATATAATAATATATATATAAATGACGCGGAATTGTTTTCTTAGGTCGAACAATTTCTTCATTTGATATAAACAAGTGACAGCGGCATAGTCACTTCAACGGACGTATTCTATTCTATTCCTGTTCCAATTATAAACGACGATCTAAAATATTAGGGATTATGGATTACGGCGCCGAACTTTTCTTATCGCTTATTCCTATTATAAACAGGGCTTTACCGAATGCATATAGTTGTCTTTTATAGTAATTAAGTTGAATCAAACTGTTTTTTTCAAAAAATACTCGGTAATTATTTTACTAATCGCCGCACTTTTAGGCACATACTATGGAAATTACACTTCGTTTTAATAATTACTACAAGAAACTACTATTTAAGTGCACAAAATAGGTTATTAGTAGAAAGCGGCTAGGCGGTGACAAAATGAAGAATTCCAAGTCGCGAATCCGCAAAAACATCATTCGGAGATATTGAGGTTAGAAGTTTAGAATTGATATGCAATTAGTAATAACGTATCAATTCTAAAATTCAAACCTCAATATCTTCAAATGGTGTTTTTGCGGATTCACATTTTGGAATTCTTCTTTTTGCCACCGCCTAGCCGCTTACTAGTTATTAGGTTTTAGTTTGGGTAAACTAAGTAAATTTAGTTGAAAGAAAACTTATCTAAATGTCAAAGCATAAAAAAAAAATGGCGGCAAAGGAATCGTTTTATATGGGAAATTATGAACTTTGATTTGGATAAAAAGGAATTTCAATGCATCTTTTAACATCTATTCAAATGTAATTAGTTGTTTCTTGTAGTAATTAAGTTGAATTGTAGTGTAAATCCAAAACATGTGCATAATAAAAGCGCAGGGGTTAGCGGAATATTTACAGTAATTTTAAATGCATTATTTTCCATTCTCCATCAATGCAATAAGTTGTCTTTTATAGTAACTATAGTGAATCCAAAGATTTAAAAAAAAAAATATTAGTATTAAGTGAGGGGTTGAAAAGCAAAAACTCTACTCTCCATAAGTACTGTTTTCGGTAAATCGCAAAAAACCGATCAAAGAATACTTCGCATTTTTCGTGTGACATTTTAGTAATAACTTAAAAAAGTATATTCCACATTGAATTATTATAATAAAAAATGTTACAATATGTGTTCATTGGTTCTGTTGTATTTATTTTGAACTCAGGCATGTGATTGGCTTTTGTGGGGAGTGGTGATTTTCATCTAAACCCTATTTTCAATTCGATTTTTCCATGATTCGCAGTTGATTTTTCTAGGGATCTCAAATACCATCTTGCAGCTACAGACATTGGGCATAGATTGGCATTTGTAACTCAATTTCTGGAGAGTGGCGCTTATGCTTTTAAATCCCACAAATGTGTCCAGTGATTTCTAAAGGTGGCTGTAAACGATCAAATTTTGTCAAATTTACGTGTTTGTCAAATTATTTGAACGTTTGCTTGATGTCTTTGTCAAACAAACTACGTGTTTGATGTGTTTTTTCTGATTGACGGAAAGTTTGAACGATATTTGACAAACAGTTTGAAGGTTTGCGGGGGTGTTTGTCAAACAAACGTCAGTTTCATGTTGGCATCACCGTAAAGAGTACAGCGTCATTGAATAATATAAGCGAAAAAGACTTTCTGTTGTACTTTATATCTCTTTATCGTGATCTGCCACAGCTATTTGGGAGACGGTAATGAGTACCGCCGCCCCGGGGACCGTTTATTGGATAACCAAAACTCCTGCCATACGTCACCCCAAGTGGTTCACTACATTTGGTAACTTAGCAGGGGCGCCCGGCTTCATGGCGTGAGGTTTGTCTAGGTCTTAGCGGCGGATGATCTGGACACACTGAATTCCAGATTCCTACCCAACCCTCATACATTTTTCCTTCTCAGAACTTCCTCTCCTTCCTTTCATTAAAAATACCCTCCACACAGCATCTCCAAATATGACATAGGCCCCGAGGGAAAGTATTTTCCTCAGGCTCTCCAGTGTGGAGGTAATGTAAAAAAACAAAAAAAAGCTATGGAAAGTTAAAAGTAGGGATTACATGGTTAAGAATAAAAGAAATATTGGAATAAAAAAAAATACGGATTTATTAAAAGTAAGTCGTGTCAACATAACAAAGAAGACGTGAAAAAACAAAATACTTCACTATTCACCTCACTTCAGACTGGATTCAACAAATGTCAACAATCCCCGGCGAAAGCTGTAAATAAATGAACTGATGTTTGATAAACTTCGTTTGAACGTTTGAACGAAACACGCGACGAGCAAACGTAAAATTTGACAAACACATTTGATCGTTTACAGCCACCTTAAAGTTTACCCAGTTAATTAATACTATGTAACTAGAATAAACAGGTTAAAACGCAGTTTAATCCAACAATACCGGTAGTAATAAGATCGTAATGTTCTTAACTTGCTTTTTTTTATAAAGAAGGACCTTGAGTGTTTTGACAATTCAATAACTAAAAAACAAATGTAAAACGCAGTTACAATGATGACTATTCGTCGTAAAATGTATCCGATGTGTTGACTTACCTCGAGTAAAATGTGAATCAAGGCTTCTGTTGAAAGAAGCTCCGGATGCAATAATAACTCACGTTCTACAGAACACATATTTATTAGAAAAGCAGTATATTCTAGGCGTTAATATTGAGAAGAAAATGAATTTACTTATTAAAAACAAATGCCGGTAATTAGTTGCAGGAACGATGAAAACAAAAGCGAAAGCACAACAGACCCTCGTGAAAAGTATAGTAATTCGAATGAATGTCAAAGTGACAGAACGGCAGGGTTGCCAATGTTATGTTCTAAAATACCCGCAATGAATGTTCAAAATCCCCGAATCGGGGAGAGCAAAATGACAAATTCCCCGCAAATTCCCCACAAGTTCCTTTAAAATTCTGACTTCAAAATAATACAATATTCTATAGAAATTATCATTTTTTATTGATTTATTTTATTATTTGGAACATTAACATGATTAAAACACATTATCACATACATAATAATATAAGATTAAAAGTAGGTTATAACCCAATAATAACCTTCTATATATTTAAAAAAAAAATCAATGCGGTGTACCAATAAATTGTATAGCTAGTAGCTAGTAGAAAAAATATGGCAATATAATACGAGTAATTTAAAAGAGACAAAAAAAAGATAGTTGAAGAAAAGATGAAAAAATTGTATTTTAGTGTTGAAACATAATTTTAAGCAATTTTTAAAACTTTGTTTTGTTAATTGATATTGAGGGTAATCATTTAATACAATGAAGTAAAGTTATATAGTAAGCAATTTACATTATTATAAGACTATTAACAACATATTAAAAATAATTTTAACATATATACGGTCATTTAAAATAATTTCCTACTTTTAATCACTAACGACTGCATCATGCATTTTTTTTTGGTAAGCATTTTGTTTGAAGGATTAAACTTCAAGCTTCCTCCTTCTTTCTTAATCGATAAGTGCTACGATACCACTGCTGCCATAAAATATACTACGAAATCTTCCACCCAATGTGCTTATTTTTCAATATGGTTGGATATCGAGAAAAGCCCAGAATCCCTGCATTTTTTCCGCAAAAAATTATTCCCCACAAAGTACCCAAATCATGAAAAATCGGAAAAATTCCCCGCAGTTTGGGGAATTCCCCGCAAGTCGGCAACCCTGAGAAAGAGAAAACTCAGTCATTTGAATTGCCATTGTAAAAATATTATTTCCCTGTATAGGGCCGTTGTATAAGTTATTTTTAGTAATGGTATCACTCGCCTTATCTTGCCAGGGTTGCTAGTATGGTCGGTCGATACCAGTCGATACCATGGTCGACACATCTCATCTCCGCTCCATTTTCTAGACTTGTAAAGTTTTGCTGTACAGGACCACCGGTGTTAAGTAATGTAAATAGAACTAATCTAGCCCAGACCCAGAATCTGTGAAAGAATTTCCTTTCATAAATAGGTACTAGATTTTTAAATGTATCATCAGACAAACAGCCTCTTGTTGCGAAATGAATAAAACCTGCTGAAAAAACAATTTTTCTTCAGGTGATTATCACAAACTTGTGTTAAAAATTGTATGAACACTTTTTTTATATTTGGATAGCTTTCAAGAATGATAAGAAATACTTTCCTCTAGTTAGTATTAGTGGATACATCACAGCATTCATTTGATTCAATTCATCGGCGTCGTCGTCCGGCATTGTATAATAATATGATGATGTTGTTGAATTGTGTCAAGTTTCGTGAAAATAATGGAATTAAGAATGTATTTTCAAGCTATAAGTAATTGAGGAGGACCTGCTGGTGGACATGCGCTGCTCATCATATTCAGACTTCAAAAGAGCCGCACAAGACAGGGAAGAATGGAAGAAAAAATAAAGGAAATTGCTGCAAACCAATCCCATGATTGAAACCAGAGAGAGAGAGAGAAGTAATTGAAATACAAATACCAAAAAAGTATTTCAATTACAATTAATTCAAATACTGCCCAGCCCTGCGTGTCCTATAACTATGTTATGTTTTATTTTGTCTATTTATCTATAAATAAGCATAAGAGCAGTTTAACAACCGTAGCATCAAATAATATAAATCCATGGTATTAAAAAGACTTTTGATTTTCATATTTATTTATTGGGGTAACAATACTCATTCATCTTATCGAAAGTCTTAAACACTAATAACTTAATTAATAATAATTCGTAAACAGTGTAGGTAGTCATTTTAGTCCCACACAATATTTTTTTTCAAGGGAAGAGAAAGTTTTAACTGACAACGAATTTGATCTCCAAAATAAATAAATTTCTGCTATTCCAATCCAACGTAGAATAAATAATAACAAATGAAGTCCTTTGTAGGTGTATTTTGGGATCCAATTATAGGCCTAATTTCGGCCTATATTTTCAAACAAAACTGTGCTTCACCATGATTACCAAATTCAAGTAGGATGGCGATATACAATTCCAGGCAAGTGTAAGTGAGATACATAGCGTGCTAATTGGTCTATGTAGGTCCAAAATGTAGCAAGTCAGTGGCACATTTGTTTCTATTCAAATTTGTATGGAAGGAACTTACAGTGTTACACTCTTTGTTCAATGAAATCCAAGCTTTTGAAAATGTTTTCAAATGAACGATTCCATGAAATGGGATTAAGTCACACAGTTTTCAATTCAAAACTCAATGTTTCAATATGGCATAAGCACAGGGGTAAATTACATTATTCTAACGGCTAATAAAATAGTTAAATTGATTCTAAGAACTTATGGCAGTAGGAGTTCGTCGTATGTCACCTGTGACAGGAATGTTTGGACGGTCTTCTTGGCTGCGACCCTCACTTCCTTGACTATTGGCGGGGCCAGCTCTCCGATGATGTCACGCCACTGATCGTTGAGCAGCCTGTTCGTTGTTTCACCTGAAGAAGAAAAGACAATTATTAGTTCAGAGTGGTAGATACTTTCAGTCTCATCCTTGAAAAGGCCGCACATCATTCAGATTACAAACTTTTATTGAAACGGCTTTAGTCGTGTTTCGTGACCAGATCTGAATAGCCAGGTTCTTCCTGACCTTCATCTTTCCCATCTCCTTCCCTTTACGAGGCTATTTAACCTAACAAAAAACCGCTATTGAAGAAGGCATGGTAGATACTATTTGAAGCCAATAGCACCTACTATGTCTTCTTGAGTAGCGGTTTGTCGTGCACGGAGAAAAATGTTATTCTAAAATACGATTTACATGTAAGAATAAACATTGAAACACTGTTAATTTGTTCGTAAGAACTTCAGTCCCGTTTTTAACTGTTTTTACGAACAAAATGATCGTATTTTAGAATAACATTTTTCTCCATGTGAGGTTGAATAGCGTTGTAAAGGTTTGATGATGGTTTACAGTGGGTGTGACTGATGATCCCTTTCTGACCGATGATGTGGTAAGTTTATGGTTCCTGAAATTCTCTAGCCACCCCCCCAGGATGAATGGTTTATGAATCCGCTAAGTGTATATGAATTTTTTTTACTATGCAAGGATTTTGTCCGGCAAACTCATTTTCGGATCTGGTAACCCTATGCACCGGGGATCAATGCTGCTAGCTCCTTAGATCAGGCTCCATTAAAACACCTGTAGATCAGAATCAGCATGCCCACATTACATCTCTGCATTAGAGATGGCAATCAAGGCTTTGTTAACAACGGATTGTAAATTAGACGGACCGCCCTCTTTTGCCCAGTATTTTTCATCCTTTGAAAGCATTGTTGGGCTCTAGCCCAGAAGTAGCTCTTGTGTTCAATCGTTAAGCGTACTTGAAATTACTACAGGGTCAGCAGCTGGTCACTATACAAGAATCTGCCAGCCCTATATGCCATAGATATTATAGTATATATATGTAGCTATTTTGAATCCTACTATGTCCCTTTGACTCATAAAGATGAATTATTTCTTTATTGAGATATTAATAACGTGCAGTTTGCTTAAAATTATACAACTTACCCAAAACTTTGTCTCCATTGAAGAGGTTGTCCAATTTGAAATTGGCCTTTCCAATATCGTACTTGAGGTCATCATTTTTCATCTTAATGTAATCTTTTCCGTCTTTCCCCTTCACCACATCGAAGTCAAACAGGTACTGCAGCTTAACGTCACCTATAGTAAAGAGATTTTAATTATTATATTGTACGGGGGATGAAAAATGTCCATAAAAAATGTAAATAGGAACATAACTGGTTGGACAATAAAAAATTAAGGAAGGTTATTTTGGCTGTATAATAAATGCCTGTTCTTCAAGGTGAAGAAGTTTTAAACAAATAAAAAAAACTCACAAAAATTATGTCTAAATTTCATTTTAGGTTATATAAATGAGCTTCAAAATACCGCCAAAGCTATATTTTTGTGCGGGATGTTACAAATATTGAGCTGTTGCCAACCAGCGGCTGGGAATAAAAGTTTAAAAATGCTTGCAACTGTTCAGGGAGGTTCCGATGAGAAAGATCGATTATTCCCTGTATCAAATTTAATAAATTAAAAATTAAATATCGATTTATTTCATTAAAAACTTGCTTTAAACCTACATTCAAGTAAGCAATAAAAATGCTCAAAACGTACGATGATAAATTATTAAACATCGTGTAATTTTTGTAAGTATTTTTTATTTATGATTTTTCGATAATGTCTAAACAAAATAAGTGTTTAAAAAATCTGAAATATTTTAGTTTGTAAGACCTTAAATAAATAGAAAAACTGAGGTATTTTCGTCACAAAACACGTTCTCGGATTTATTTTTTAATGATTTTAATTTAACTAAAATTAAAATTCTGAATAATGTGTTTACTAGATTATGTATTGATTTATTTTTTCTTATGATTATATGATTTGAAATTTGTGTTGTATAATACAATATGTTGTTTGAAAATTGAACAAATCAAAAGATAAAATAACAATGTTTTAAAATCCATTTATGTTTTTTTGTAAAAAAGAGCCATTACGTCCAGAATTTGATTTGAAAAGGACTAATTTCCAGTATTCTCTGGTAATACCCTCTTAATCTATTACATACGATTTTTATCTGTTCCAATATCTTCGCGATGGTGCTACAAGAACCGTTAGGTTCATGTGTGTTCACCTATTGCAGAACTAGCCTAACTGAATTTGAGGAATGTTACAAGAGTGTACTTTTAAACTTTGTTTTTTATTAACAATTCAAGATGGAAGTGCTTGGAAAAATCTAAGCAGATTACCTTTTTAATTGGACAATTTAAAACACACTTGTTCCGGTTCCGAATAGAGAATCAAAAAAAGTTTATTAGAGACGTACTTGACTTGCTTTAACCACCGAATCCTAACATTATTTGGATTAAAAATGTAAATTAAATTATGGTCAACAGGAGATGGGGTCATTTTGAATACACGGAGGATGCACGGAGCCGTCAAATTTACAAATCCAGAATAAAGAAATGATATTCCCTCGACCGCTTCCGAATTCATCTGACTCCCTCTCCTGCCGTAGGAGGAAATCTTTTATAACGTAGTGTGTCGTTAGAAAATATACTTTATAACACAGAATCTTTTTATGTGAGCTTCGTGTCTGTCCCTACCTTTACTGTAGCTAGCGTTGAAACAGACGGCCGGCCCGTAGGTACATATAATCAAAGTTAATAATATATTAATATTTCAAGATCACGGTTGAACTTACGCAAGTTGATGCGAGCTCGGCCATTACCATCGAGCGGTATAATGAGGATGCGACCGGTCATGTTGTACTTGGCCTCTAGCAGAATGTCCCCGAAGAAATGCAAGGATACCTTCTGCTTTTTCACGTCGAGCCTGAAAATTATGACAATTTGATTAAAATCCGTTAGCTGAATACAAATATTGACATTTTTTATCTATATTTTTTTTATTTATTGAGTTAGTTTATATTAAATTATAAACTAATATAAACAAACAAAGTAATATTTAATTTTATAAATTTAAATATTTTTACAGTAAGCATAACACTTCTTTTTAAATACTTTCATTCTTCAGACTTTCAGGCATTTCATCATACATCTTTAGTCCTCTATACATTAGGCAGTTCTGTGATTTTGATTTCTTCATATGTGGCAATTTAATTCTATTTATATTTATGGTTTCGTAATTATGTACATCTCTAATAAAAACAATTTCATCCTTAAAATATTTTGGCATTTGGTTTCTCATGACTTTGTGCACAAAAATTGACACATTAAATAGCAGTCTCTTTTTTTCTCAATTTAGTTCCTCTCTCAATTGATTAACCCTTGCGTATTTTCCGTTTCCCAGCATACATCCCAGTAACTTCTAGCTTGTAATTTTTTTTTTCATTGGCTTAATATAACATCTAAGATCATTAATCTAAATGTGGAGCAACTATGGTTTTATAAATGAGCTCTGTCGTGTTTCCATTTCTTCTAAGAAAATAAACCTTTTTGATACATTCTTTAGCACATCGTTGTTGCATATACAATATGAACCATGTGATACTGAGTATTTTCTGAGAAAATCGATAAAAACTGTTTAAAAAAATAAAGTAACGGAAAATAACAATTCTGTTTATGGACAAAGTAGAAAAATATATTTCGTTCATTATAAGAATATATTTATGGCAAACGTTAATTATTTTATGCCAAAAAATTGAATTTTTACGCGTTTTTCCCACATGCTTCATATTCTATGCACAGTTTTTCTCACATGGTTCACGTTCTCACACAGTTTTCGTAATAATTTTAAATACCATATTATGTCAAAATATTTAATTCAAATTAATTAAAATTTGACAGCTAGGCATCAAAAAATGATGTTAATATTATGTACATACCAAGGCAATTGAGTTGTGTAGTGGTATGCAGAGGATATGACATTATTTTTATTTTTTATTATGTACTATTTTGATTGTCCTCAAATGGTTTATTTTCTATCGCCTTATATATTTGAAATTTTTACATGGCTCAAATTGTAGAAGATGGAGAAAGAAGAAGAAAAATAGCTGTATAATTAACTTATTTTCGTAAAAATCGTCACATAGTTCATATTAAATATGCAACGAAGACATTTTCACATTATATATAGCATATTGTAGTGTATTGAATTTACGCAGTTCAGCTTCCTTCAATAAATGTCGATCGCTTAGTTAGTAATACGGAGTTCTGCTATATCCCATCACATGGCAGTTGAGTATGATATCAGAAGAGTACCATCTAGCGTCGTTCGTGTCTTAGGTACGAATGGTTACGAAGAAGGAATCGCCGAACTTAGAGCCCAGTCTAGTAAGGATGTCTGTCCAGTTTAATATTCATTGTAAATATTTACGATAACTAAATAAATCAACTGGTAAATCACTCGAACTTATAACTTATTTTTAAGATACCCAACTCATCCAGAGTTGTCTTATTACTGGAAATTAAATTAATTCACAATAATACACAATTACACATATTACTAGTATATAAATTTGACATTTGTTTGTTTGTTTTAGCCATGTTTGGTGACCAGTTCTGAATAGCCAGGTACTTACTATCCCAACCTTCGTTTTCTCCATCTCATATCCCTCCCTCTGCTTTCAGCCTCACAACTTGCACAAAGTATGTTGGAAATCATAGAACACAAATTTAATAAATAAAAACGTATATATTAAAAACCCCGCCTCAGCATTAAACTTATTTTCTTTTAATTTTTCCTAATTCTTGATGCGTTTCACCTTTCTATCAAATTTTAAGATGAAGCTATACGCCAAATTACTATTTAAATTTATATTTACTACAAATTGGTTTACATTATGAATATGAAAAAATATGCTATGGATACATTGAAGCTTTTCTGGCCTTCTCTATTTATTGAAATTAAAAAAAAAATTACGTTTCAAAAAATATAAGTGTAAAGTACTAAATAATTTTTTTTTCATTACATAAATAGGAAGTTATATAATAGGGTTACCAGATGACAGGAATTTTCCTGACATGTCCGGATCTTTAGCTGTCTGTCAGGGAAACAGGGAAAAACTGAAATTGTTAAGAAATCTGGCAGAATCGAATAAAATGACAAAAAACATAATATTAAAGGCGAAAGATTTGAACAACCTAAATCTCTAGCCACCCCCCCCCCCCCCTAGGATGGGACGGTTTAAACCCTGGTTGTATGCAGTGCCGGATTAAGACTACTTGATGCCCTAAGCAATCCACGCCTGTGGGCCCCCCTATCCTAGTAAACTACTATCGATCTTTAAAAAAATTTTACCTATTTAATATAACGAGATAGATCACTACGTACCATAAAATATGTATGAAGGTATTACATACAATAAAAACCAAAGCATTTTTTATTTATTCATTGAAATGCCACTTGCAACTTTTTCGGGCATTAAATTCGCGGAAAATAGGAAAGTCCAACATTTTTAGCATATCTATAAAATATCGATAAAGCATTGAGCCTTTCCTGCAGCATCGTCGTTCTTTTTCCATTTTTTATTATTTTCAATTTCAAAAAAGATCTACAATAAAATATTTAAATTTGTTTTAGACCACTTTAATTTTAATTACACTCTACCGGTTTCGGAAGAACCCTTCCTTCGTCAGGAGAATATTAAAACTAACCTATGATACAAAATATTGATAGATATATACCAAACATTTAGGTGCTGGAGTGGGAGGTCAAAGGGGGAGGGGGGTAGTTGCGGGAAATCCAGCAATAACAGAGCGGAAAATTTGGCGAGCCACAAAGTTAATGCTTATTACGAACATGTCAAAAAAGATCATTCCGCTGTGCAGTTTGATATCATCAGGCATAAAAATATACACAGGGCTGTGTCCACATTAGGGAACGCTGATTTAATTTTACCGTATTATTTAGTGAACTATTTTGTACAATTGTGCGTCAATTGATTTTTATTATTATCGTACAATTTGATTTTTTTGTGTTGCTTCTGGTGCCCCCCAAGACGTGATGCCCTAAGCAATTGCTTAATTTGCTTAGGGGCTAATCCGGCACTGGGTGTATGACCGATGATGATGTGGTAAGTTTATGGTTCCTGAAATTTGAAATTCCTTCTGCCACCACCCCCCTCTCCAGGGTGGATGGTTTATGAATCCGCTTTATTTTAAGTTTATGGGATTTTTTTTTTGCTATGTCAGGGATTTTGTCAGGAAAACCCATTTTCGGATCTGGTAACCCCTAAGAAACAACTTTTTAAAAATACCCCTTTATGGCTATGATTATTTTTGTCTAATTCCATTGACAATTTTTTTTTTTCATTGTAAAATTATTCATAAAAAAAATAAAAACAACTTTGGCGCTACTTTCCTTGTGCAGATAAAACCAAAAACACGCGGAGTGCCAAAGGAGTAAGAAGTCAAATATTTCTGACGTTTATATTCCAGTTAATAAGCTGACATTATTAGCTTATCAACAAGATAGTTATCCTCTTCTGCTGATCCCAATATATTTATAGACTTAATCGGCATTTATCGACCTTTCAACTAAAAAACAAAATGATGCTGAATGGCCATTTGACGATAATGTTACATTTGAACTTCAAAATTATTACATTATTACATTACAAAAATGTTGAGCATTAAGATGATACCCGGTGGTGCAGAAATAGATTTTACTAAAATATTGCTGTCACTGTTGCTCTTACTCCACCGGATATTGAGCGCAAGGGACAATGCACTGACACCTAACTAAAATGGAGGTTTTGTATTCCCCACTTTTCTCCTCCAAAAGTGGACTGATTTTCAATTTTTTTTTTACCAACTACATAAGAAAAAACTATTCTATATCTGTACGTTTTGCTTTTTTTAAAAAAACATTGTCTGGTTTGTATACTAAACATCTTTTGACGGCGTTTAAACCAGTCAATTTATTGATTTTTGGAAGGTCATAACTTCTATAAAAAGTAACTTATCAAAAAAAAACAAAAGTACTGACACGCTAGTAGTTGATATCTATTTTATGCAAAAACAATATTTTCTCTAGGGTTAAAATCCAGAGAGATAAATAGGGAATACGTTTGTATGGAAAAATCACCGCCGGGTATCCTCTTAAAACCTACTGTGTGTGATCTTTCGATGCAATAGTACATAGGTATTATCAATAATTGATTGCCATCAAAAATATGTTTTAAGTTTTTTTTTTTATTGTACAAGGTTTCATAGCGATACATTACTAAAACAATCCTATTAAAAAAATATCAATTTGTGACGCTGGGTTCTGCGTATTTGTCATATGTCATTTTTTGCTTATCACCTTAATATATTTTATGTAGAATGCGAATACAGTTATCAAATAATTAGCACCTCGTATCATATTTACAATAAGTGCAAATAAAATATTTCTCAAAATCATCTTAGTTAATGGATGTTTTGTGTTATTGAATAAATAATTTCAATAATATTCTTCTTGTTTATTCAAACGTGTGCTACTTTTTTCTGAATGCTTCATGTTTTACTGTATTTTTTGCAGACATTTTCGGCTTACTTAAAGTAGGCAATGTTCGGCGCTTTTCATTTTTAGTCAACATACAGAGATTTTTTTCTAATTTTAAATATATCATATATATTTTTGTTTACGCACGCGTTAGCAGGATTGTCTGTGAGTTGGGCATGTCGAGTGTGCCTGTGAAATACTATTTATCCATTAATTCGGGTGAAATTGATCAAAACTTTTCAAATTTCGTAATTATTTCTTGACCTGAAACTTAATTTCAATTCACTTTGATCTCCACAAATTATCCCCAACCAAAAAGAACATTGCACTGTCTGAGGCCTAGGAGTCGTTTTCTATCAAGTTTCTCTATTAGTTTTATAACAAACTAGCTGATACCCGGCATGCAATGCTAATTAAATAAATAAATCGTTTCTCCCTTCGTGTCATTTCCCATTCGTCCCCGTTCCCATTCCGACACCTCTTCCTCTTTCCCTCCCGCGTCCCCTTCCCCTCCTGCATTCCCCTTTCCCCTTCACGCTTTCCCCTTCCCCTTTCCCGCTCTCTCCTTACACGCAAACCCCCCCTCTCACGCATTCTGCTTCCACCTTCTTCGCCTTCCCCTCTCCCTCGTCCCCCCTCCCGCGAAGCTCCCCTCCTTAATTCCCCAACTGACCCTCCCGCATACCCTTCCCCCTAGCCCTTTTTTCACTGCCGCCTAACTCCATAAAATACACCCATTTGTCCGAAAACTCGCGTGACCTATTTCAAAATTTTATGCAAATTTCATCATGCCAGAGCTTACCAGTATATAAATAGAAGTATTCACGGGCATGTTCACAACAAATAAAAAAAAATAATAGCAATCGGATGAACTTTTGATTGCAATCGTATGAATAGTAAAGGAAATAATTTCATAACGCCAGAGCTCACTATCCTATAACCATCCCGGGTATGCGCACAACATATTCACAAAGTTTCTATGAACGGTATGGCCGCGCATAAGGTACGAACAAACAAACATAATTTTTTTTATATTATGGATTAGTACAGATCACAGATCTGTTGAATTTAGCAATAACCTCTGGTCACAGAAATACTGAAATGCTTTATAAATAAATCTCGTATGCAGAAACGAGCGGTTCGTTTGATTGATTCCCATATCTTAAGAGGGTATTACCAGAGAATACCGGAAATTAGTCCCTTTTAAATTAAATTCTAGACGAATTGACTCTTTTTTACAAAAAAACAAAAATTGATTTTGAAAGATTGTTATTTTATCTGGTACACGCAGTATTAAATTTTTGATAAACTAAGTGTATTTTTAAGATACTAAGGTTATACCGTTGGTCGTTAGCAGATTTATTCAATTTTCAAACGATAGATTCTATTAAACAACACAAATTTCAAATCACTTAATCATACAACATAATAAATCAATACATAATCTAGTCAAAACACTTTAAATTTTTTAAGTTAAGTTAAATTAAAATCATTTAAAAATAAATCCGAGAACGAGTTTGTGACAAAAATACCTCCGTTTTTCTATTTATTTAAGGTCTTACAAACTAAAATATTTCAAAATTTTTTTACACACTTATTTTGTTTAGACATTATTGAAAAATTATAAATACTTATGATCAAAAAATACTTACAAGAAGTACACGATATTTAATAATTTATCATCGTGCGTTTTGAGCATTTTTATTGCTTACTTGAATGTAGGTATATATTAAAGCAACTTTTGAAAGAAATAAAAAGATATTAAATTTTTTATTTTTAAAATTTGATACGGGATACAATCGATCTTTCTCTCTGGAATTTCTTTGTATAGTTGCAAGCATTTTAAAACTTTTATTCTCAGCCGCTGGTCAATCACTCTTAATAAAAGAATTGTAATCTTTAGAGCGCACGAGTCAAATGATAATGCTACCTGTGTTCAACATTTGAAAACGGTACACATCTATTTAAAAAATATTTTTTTGTAAAATTGTCACCTGATGATGGATTGTTTCTACGACTCATACCCGAGTTCAACAGCTCGGCTGTGGAATGATTTGCCTGCGTTTCCATCATCCTTGCTCTACTCCTTCCTCTCCTAAATAAGACCCTTCCCACAACATCTTCAAAGATGACATATGCTCTAAGCGACATTATTTTCCTCAGGGCCTCCTGTGTGGAGTTGTATTAAAATTTTTGGTCTTTTATGTTCAATATTTAGATGTGATGTAAATGCTTAAAAACTGATTTAACAAAGTATTAAATAATAATGTCGAATATTTCAACAGGCAAAAAATGTTTTTGTTTTAAAGATTCTCTTGTATTTAAAAGTATATAGGTACTGTTCATGATAAAATGATGTTAAGAATCTAATATACAAACTCGTTTGCACTTGACTTATAATAACAGGTTTCTGATGAAAATATATTGTAGACAAATATTAACAATCGACAATAACAAGCATCAATATCAATTAACCGGATAGCAAAATACATTAGCATACATAGCTCCAGGAAACACTTAAGCTGAATCACCATCAAATGTTGTTAATAAATACCCAATTAATAGGTAATATGATACTAAATACCCATACAGAAAAAAACTGCTTTTTTGTTGTAAACTTGACTACTTGCAATTTTTAGGTAGGTACTATTAATAACATAAATAGCTTTGTATAATAAAGACTCATAATTATTTTTATTATTTAGTTTAACTTTGAAGTTAGATACTAACCAGTGTCCACCATAACAAATATTCACGGCAGGCATGGTTTGTGCTTTCTGGGGTAACACAAGGCTCGAGTTTAGGTCCAGGCCTATTCTCATTACCTTGCGGGAATAAAATAGTATCAGGAAGATAAACTGAGGCTCAATTTCTATATTTTAAACTATTTTCGAAAGAAAGACAAACATTCCCAGGTTACGATAAACCCGAGAAAATTTGTAATCCTTCTACTACCGTGGTAATATTTCAAATATGTAACAAGCTGGTGGCATTGGCACGTGTCCCTCGTTTTTTGCAATGTAATCAAAAGGCAATGGTGATATATTACTTGACCTCCAAAAAACAACACCAGAAACTGGAATTCGAGCCACGTGTAGCCATTAATAACACAGTTCTAGTTTTAAATTATCGAAATGCCGGAACTTCGAGGACCGGTACGACCATGAATGAAATTTTCAATAATTTTCGCATGATTTTAAGAACCTTGATCCATGGTGATCGTATAATTTAGAAATTAATCGGTTATGACGCCGTGAGGTGAATACACTCTGTAAGTCGTAGTTTTTATTAATACTATTTAATATTAAACACCAACTAAATTATTGTTTTTCTGAATTACTAAAATAATAATACTTAAAGAAAATTAATTCATATTATTCATTCAGTTTCGACGGTGACTCACGATGAATGCCTAAATATGTCTTAAGTTTATCCAAAATTTAAAAAAATATATTCCTTTTTTATTTTCTCTAATGAAAATGATTTCACAAATGATTAATCTGTCAAATTTGGTAAAAATTGATAGATGAATTATTCGCGGGCGCAGAGGCGTAGATATGATTTAAAAAAATATATAAATCTACAGTTTTATTCCGAGATTAATTAAATTTTGCAGACTTTAAAAAACTTAACTTTAACTTTTTTTTAACTTAACTTAACTTTTAACTTTTTTTTAAAAACTTTTTTTTCTTATTTTTTATTTATTTTTTACTTTACTTTTTTTAAAACTTTTTTTAAACTTTTTACCTTTAAAGCATGAGGAAGGTCACTGTTTGCATTAGATTTCGGAAAACTCTGCGTAAAGCCCTGGCAACGCCGAGGACTTCAGCTAGTTATAATATAACCACTTGAGCGCCTTTTGCCACATTATGGCACTATTTCCAAAACCTCGGATTGCTTTGTTGCCAAAATGTGGAAAATCTTCAACAATTTTTTATTTATTAAAACGACTATATAATATATTGTACATTCAAAATATAACAAAATAAATATTTTATAGATACTTTAAAATGTTTTAAGGTTAAAGATTTAATTATATATTTTTTATAAATCCTACAAATATGTGATAACAGAAAAAAGATAGGGGAATTCATTGGCTACATAGAACTATAATCAGTTTGTATGTCTCCATATTCAAAATTCGGAGGTATGATTTTTTTAATGTGGGCGGAAAAATTTCCTTTAGCAATCCGAGAAAAAATATTTGAATTGCTCTGTCGCCCCAGTGGTGGAATTTTAAATAGCAAAATAGAGAATGGTAACCCATCAAGTGTGTATAGGGAATTACATTAAGAATATTAACAGTTAACTTATTGCAATAAAGTTAAATTCTATCGATTACCAAAAAATTTTTTTTTTTTTTAATTCGTTAACAATTAGAGCCATCAGCCATAAATTTCGAATGCATCACTCAATTACATCAGTAAGCCGTTATTGTTATGTAATAATATGCTAAAGTTATTTAGTTATTTCTGAAGCACCCTTCTGATATATTTAACAAAAACCACACTACGAAAATCTATGTATAGAATAGAAGAATTAATTTTAATGTAAAAGCGTTTTTTAGAACTATTTTTCAGTACTAAATTATAGGCTGACCAATGTTCAAAATCTGTATCAAAGTTTTAGGTGCTCTAATACAGGAAACATATTTCTTAAATACCTATAATTCGTAACTAATTACGTAATTCAACTACTGCGACGAAATTTGAGAATTACAATAATAATGGGCGCTAACATGTTGCATGTGACACTAACAACCTTGTTTGCAAACTGCACTTCAATAATGAATTCTACTGTACATGTTGCACAACTTCCATAATAATGGTTAGCAAGTTATTTAATATCAAGTTTGAGATATCCCGAGGACATAAGTTTGTGGAAATTTAAACTAATTAGAGCACAGGAACCTGAACGTTTGATAATTAGTGAATTTAAGTAAATAGATTGCAATACTCTTGTAGTGTTGCCATCAGTTGGTTTTGTACATAAAATAAAAAAGGACCCCAAAAACGCGAAGTGTGCGTGTTTCGTGATCCAAAAGTCTGGCCAATCGGGCCTTAAATTTCCCATACAAAACTGTGTGTTCGTCATCATTATGAAATTCAAATGGGATGTGGATATTAGATAAATAGATATTGGAAGGCATTTCTAGATATAGAAGGCATATTAAAAATGTCTTCTATGTAGATTTGAATAGAGCGATGTGTGCGTGTTTCGTTATCCAAAAGTCTGGCCAATCGGGCCTTAAATTTCCAATACAAAACTGTGTGTTCGTCATCATTATGAAATTCAAATGGGATGTGGATATTAGATAAATAGATATTAGAAGGCATTTCTAGATATAGAAGGCATATTAGAAATGTCTTCTATGTAGATTTGAATAGAGCGATGTGTGCGTGTTTCGTTATCCAAAAGTCTGGCCAATCGGGCCTTAAATTTCCAATACAAAACTGTGTGTTCGTCATCATTATGAAATTCAAATGGGATGTGGATATTAGATAAATAGATATTGAAAGGCATTTCTAGATATAGAAGGCATATTAGAAATGTCTTCCGTGTAGATTTGAATAGAAACCAATGACGCTATTGACTCAATACTTTTGGTTCTGCGACAATTTAGCAAGAATTCTTTCTCTCTTACACTTACCTGGCATCATCAGCAGGCAGGAATTTGTTAGAAAATGAATGTTAAAGTTAATGTAAAAGAATAATACCTATTAAAAACTTTCACTCCATATTTCAGTCCCGCATACCCCTCCCCCAGCCTTTTTTCCCTGCCGCTTAACTCCATTAAATACACCCATTTTCCCAACAACTCGCGTGACCTATTTAAATTTTTTATGCAAATTTCATAATGCCAGAGCTCACCAGTATAGAAATAGAAGTATTCACGGGCATGGTCACAACAATCCAAAAAAATTAATAGCAATCGGATGAAATTTTAATCGCAATCGTATGAATAGTATAGGAAATAATTTCACAACGCCAGAGCTCACTATCCTATAACCATCCCGGGTATGCGCACATCATATTCCCAAAGTGAAATATTTATAATTCTTGACAACTGACCACTATAAAAAAAATGCATTATAAAAATACATTGCGGTAGTGCTCGTTGTGATGTGTAAAGATTAAAAAATATATTTTTATTTTTCTGTAAACAGTGTCTTATGCACATTAGGTTAGTTGGTTATACATATTCCTCACGAAGCGACTGCTGTATTTTTTGTAAGACTACCACAATGTTCAAACAACAACATAATACTCAAACGCGACCTTCCAAAGTTTAACAAAAACAAAGAGTTATGTGCCACTGGTGGCATCAAGCACACAACTCAAAGGGTCATTTGCAGAGACGGTTATTTCATGAAAGCGAAAAAGAAACCAAGCAGTCAAGGTCTAGCAGTTGGAATGTACGACTTAAATGAAATATTATTTTGATAATAACCGCAATATAAGAATAAGACTACTTACACCATCTTTTTAACGTCCAGATTGGATGGTCCAGTGAGCACATTGTCTGTGAGTGTGATCTTCAGTTGGTTTGGCCCAGAGTTAGCCCCGAGAGTTTTGATCTCTTTGACTCTGAGGGGGTCCAGTGATGGGATTCCTCTGGAGGTGTCGCCCTTTGCAAATCTCTTTGCAGACTCCTTGGCCACCCTCAGGGCGCATTCATTCAGTTTAGGGTCTGATCTGGAGCAGGCCTTGATGTAGTCGGCTGGAAGAAGTGAAAAATAATGTTTTATCTCAATAAGCGCATGTACGGGTCGTTTAACATAAACGTGGAAATAAATGAAATAATTATTTTATATTATTTTGATAGTATATATACACACAAGAGTTTGCTTTTTTCCTGGCAAATTTGACGAATGTTGTGAAACTGAATGTAAATGCAAAGGGGAAATAGATTGGAAGAATTAAGTTGGAAAGTAACTTAGGGTCTGTTTCAACGCTACTCACAGTTAAAGTTAGAGTAAAAGCAGTTACTAAAGTTAAATTTTACCAAAATGCGTTTTTCAATCACTTTGACTGCTTGTTTTACGTTACTTTTAACTTTTGTTTTTACTTTCCGAAAACAGACAGTTACACTATAGTTACTTCGCCATATTGGCATATTTGACATTTCTTTTCAGCTCTGTTGGAGGAAGCTACGAAATTTCGCGCTTCAAAATCGATTACTAATCATGATAAATTTTATAGAAGATGATGATGTTGACGATTAATTCCTCATCCAATATGTCTTGCAGTGAAAACCAAAAACATTTCGACCCCGCGTAAATAATATGGTTATTTGGGAAGGTCTCGAATTTTTGGCGTGACATTGGGTGTCGAAAAACCTCGTAAATTTTGTGACACATCAAATACAAGGAGATATTACAATTGCTGGAAAGTAAATTACATTTTTGTTCGTATAATATAGTAGATATTATAATAGACCGTCATTTATTTGTAAATACTCATACAGATATTTTTATCGGAGCAAAGCTGTCAGATCCCATGACGCGGAACATAATAAGAAAGAAAAGATATTTTGACATGTTTTGACAGTTTTTCTGATTTTAAAATGTAATTTACGGTGTGGCCGCACCAAAAAAATATTGTGGTGCGTTTTTTCACACGATTTTGAGATATATTCTTCTTTTTAGACTGCCCACAATAACTATTATTACTTTAGCTAAAGTAAGCTTGAAACAGCGCGTGGTCCTGTTTAACTTCTTATTACTATAACTGAAGATTAAAATTAAATTTTAGTTCACGCTTTAGCTTTCTGATGAAACAGACAGCCCTTAGCTATTATATAGAGTTGTCCTTGGGTGATTTTTCAGAAAAAAATGTTAAAATTAGTCTTGTAATATTTCTGTTTAGCCGACAAAAAGCCAAAACCATTTTGAGCAATGCCAAATTTTCGATTCTGAATAGTGGTAAAAAAAAATTAATATAAAATAAAAAAAAATTATATATTATAAAAAATGAATATATAATTATTATAAATTAATATACAATATTATACAAGTATTATTATTAGATATTAATGTATAATAATAATGAATTTAATAATTAATGGTAGTATTTAATGAATTTATTATATTTGTCAAATTGATTTAAATTTATTTCGCGTAAGAAAATAAAATATACCTAATATTAGCAAAAAAAAAAAACGGAGAGATTTACTAACGTTTAGTACACGCATAGCAAAAAAATATTTTTTTTTCAAACAGTGATGAAGATCGCGTCAAGAATGCAACAGATTCTTTCAAGAATCAATTACTCCGTGTCCCACATCATTTTTTTTATTACACCTATAAAAATGTACACTATGCTTACAAGTGTCTTCACCATGGCAAACATTATAAATATTAAGTGTATTTAAAAAACAATAACTTTATAAGGAAGGGATATTATTACCATTGATATTTCCTTTAACAGTCTGATTAAATTCAATAAAAATATTTGTCATTCCAAAGAACTTTGTGAGGATTGGGTTACATAGAAGTATAACGGAAACCAAATATTCGGTTGTCATATAAAAAGTGCTGTAATTGTTTTATGACGTGAAATAATAACATTTACAATTGAACAATAATAAAATCATATAAAGTTACACTTTCATTGTATTTCCTCAAAGCTAATATTAAATAAGTAAATAAATAAGTAATCTTTCTTAAAAAATAGATTTCTAAATGTAGTATATAATATTTGTAATTTAATTTAATTTGTATAATTATTTATTAACCTATTATTTATTAACCAAAAATACATTTTAAGTGCATTTTTTTAGGTATATGCCACCTCACTAGGCTGCGCCTGTTCGGAGGTGGCAGGAATTTAATATTTTTTATATCATTTTCTCAAAAGAAAGAATAAAATTAATTATTAATTAATAAATAGAATTTGAAAAAATAAACATAAAACGAAAATTAATAAGAGAAATAGAAAAGAAAAATGGAGAAGAGATGATATAAAGAAATTAAATTATTTGAAAAGAAGAGAAATAAAATTTAATACAGATATGTAGCTATTATATTGTAGAAGTTATAATATGTCCGCAGTATACAATGCTTTTGTTTAGGTACTATCCATGTATGTATTTTGTGTTCTAGATTTACGCTTTTTATCAAAATCAAGTTGTAATTTAATTTATCAACAATATTATGAATTTCCAATCCGTAAACTTCACCCGCCATAATACAGGGACATCCCTAGCATGGCGGATGAAATAATACAAAAATCTATACAATGTACAGTGTTCTTCTACTAAATAGATAAATAAATAATTACAATCATTTAGTACTTGAGATATTTAAGAAGTGATTCTAACCAAATATAAATAATGAAATATATCTTTAAAATACTTACGTAATGAACCACTGATGCTATCAACAAAAAGCGCCAAAACCACCAACGACAAACAAATTGAAATTAATTTATTCATTTTAAATCTTTATGACTAATTTTGAAATAATTAGTGCGATTTAACGTCTCAAGACGATTTCAAAATATAATACGTAACGATAGTTATTAGCCAATTCGCACTAGCCCCACTACGGCCTAAACGATAATGAATTTGTTTTCAGGGTTACACCTATTTATGTGTAAACGGAGCGAGAACTAAAACATTAAAATTGCAAGTGACGGTCAGATTCGACCGTTCAATAAACTCCAAGTGGTTTCATACCGGTTTGGACGAGTTCTCGATTATGGAGCAGGGTGGCACTGTCACAATCTTACAAGTCCATCGAGAAGGGAGTTCTAGAATGATCTGTTTTCTATGAGAATTATTGTCGTATTTTTAAAAAAAGCACTCATTACCGAGTTACGAACAATCTGACAATATCTGAAAATCTCCTACAACCAACTTTAATTTGATTCCATAAATAATAATGTATTTTTATGTGTACAGAAAAATCACTTATGTGTGTTTTGTGCATTGCGTAAAATCAACTGAAAATTTCATGTTTTTAGTGTAGGAGCCGGTGATTTAATGAAAAGTTGACAAAATACATGCCTAAATATATGGCACAAGCTCTGCGTACTTTTGTCGTATTATTCACTGCCCAAATTTAAAAGGAGCATGTCAATGATATAAATTATTTAATGCGCATACATATCCCTTCACAGATCACTACTTCTCACACATACTCACACATACACACACACTTACACGCTACGCATATCACCCGGTAGTTACTAATTATACATTCCACAAATAAGTAATTTCAAAGAAAACCATGAAATATTATTTAATATCTGTTAACTGTCTCATCACTCTGTAAAAACTTACTGTTTGTTTCCACAAAATAAAAAAAAAAACAAATAAAAAAATAATCTCACTATATATACCTACATAGTATTATATTCACCAATATATTTTTAAAGAAAGAAAAAAATCCAGGTTTACGAATAACCCGACAATACTTGATTTCCTCCTACTTACATCATCATAGGCAGAAAAAAAAACTTTAGACAATGATGGATGACTTAGTTATCGGAGGATTGAACCCGCAAAGCCTGGGTGGGAACCTGAAGGATTTCCTAATTGATTAATAATATAAATAATGGCATTTATTTCACAATGTAAGGAGGTAAGTACAATCCCACACAACCCATACATGTATATAATAAATACGTATAAGAATTCACGTAAATACATGTTTATAAATAAGAATAATAAAAATAATTACCGATCAATAACTAACGCAAAGCAATCTTCCTTCGCTTCATCTTATAAAGCCGCAAAAATAAGCCTCTAATAGTGTGTTAATGATTTTACGCCTTTTTTGTGAAATTTCGGTAATACGTTTACGGTTGACAGTAAAAAATGCTTAGTTCGTACTTTCACATCAACCGGCTGGCGGCTTACAGACGTATCAAAAAATTTAAAATCTTTACATAGCAGCAGTATTAAATTTTTCGCGGTGTACGAGTATATAATAAGTACTAGTTACAAGTCAGTCGTTAAATCTCTTGGTAATAAATGTTAAAAATGGAACTCAAATTGAATAAGACGCTGTTAAATTTCTGTGGAAAACACAATGGGATGCTGTGATTTTTCGCTATAAAACAAGATGATTTCAATGTTATTCTGTGATGTTTCACTAGTAAAAAACACGAAATTTTCAATGTTAATCTACAAATTACGATATTTTGAAACGAACGCTGAGATATTTCAATGCTTATACAACACAACGTTTTCAATATTATGCTGCAATATATCACTATACGACAAGGCGTTTTTAAATTATGCTATACTATTTCGATTAACACGAGTGTCGAATCTTCCGAAGGCATCGTCTGAAATATTTGAAATTGTCTGAATTAAGTTAATGTTTGTTTGTTTGAACCTGAACTACCCCGCTTCCCAAACTAGTTTTAAGGCTTTATTCTTTTATTCCTTCTATTGGAAAACAGGTAACTTGTTATTTAATAAGTATGTGCGGTATAAAGCCCCAATCAGCAATATAAAATAAACAAGATGGTTTTAAATTACGACTAAAAAGATAAGAAAATAGCTCTTCTACAACAACACTCCTCACTAGCGAACTTAGTAAAAGTTTTGTATAATGTGAGATTTAATCGATGATCAGAGTCCCGTCGGCGACATGTATCTTTTCTAGGGAGATTTTTTCAATATGGATGAATGTTTCAAGCTAATAATTATTGCTTATAATATTTGTTACCCTTTGTGCTATGCATAAAAAATCTTGTCTTAAACATTAGTTTATCAATTAAAAACTAAACAATATTAAGTTCGAAAATAAAAATAAAGTTGGTTGTTTGCAGGTGAAAACATGTAACAAGCGGTAATTGTTGAATGAAACTCTAGGTATATATTGAATCATTTGATGGGTAGGAGGTAACCCGCCGTAGCTCAATGGTAGAGCTCCTGACCGGCAATTAGAGGGGTGCAGGTTCGAGTCCCGTCGGCGACATGTATCTTTTCTTGAGAGATTTTTTCAATATGGATGAGTGTTTCAGGCTAATAATTATTGCTTTTAATATTTAGAGCTACATATATATATTGAAAAAAAAAGAAAACCAGAACCTAAACACAATTTTCTATTAATTTGCAAGTTTTAATTTTATTTATTTTTGATAAATATCATAATGAACATCTTAAAATGATCTCAGGAGCGCCTGTTGAACTAGATGTCAGAACACTTCCGATAAAATGTTTTTTTAGGTTAGGTGTGCTGAATTTTTGATTTGAGCCATTTATGACAAAGATCTTTGGTGTTTTTTATGTGTTTACCACATAAGAGTCCAAACTGCCCCAGTCTGGAGCCAGTAAGACTATATCCCCAATTGGGTTGACATTAAGCTGAATGTAAGTGGGGAATAGGACATGGAGAAAGAGGAAGGTGAGGAAATACCTGAAAATTCAGATCTAGTCACCAAGCACGGCTAAAGCCATTTCAAGCAACGTTTCAATTCTGAATGGTGATATTACACCAGGGCGATACTGGGAGTATCTTCCACTCTAGATGCCGCAAATACACCTTATATTATTTTAAATGATTAAATTCTGAAAACCCAAATCAATCAAATAAAATTTATCTGCACACGCCGGGATACGAACCTGCGACCTCCGGATCGCTAGTCGAGAGCCTTGCCCCTCGACCACAGATTGAAATGATGGACCACATTGGATTGAATCTTTGATTGCATAATATTTTTCTAGGAATCGGTCTTTTGTATGAAGGACCGTTAAAAATGTATGTAAATCTATTTTCTAGTAACACAAAGGATGCGGTTTAATAATTTGTTTTTGATTACGCCCAGAGACATTAAAACGCATAGCCTTCCTCGCATTCCTTGTATTTAACTTGTAACTTTACCTTCACATTAGAAATAATAGAACATCGATCAAATATTGCACCGTGCATAATAACTATCTTTAGAGTAAAAATAAATTGACTACAGTAAAAAAAAAACTTTACATTAATATTTATGTGTGACCAATTAGGAAACATTTGTTTAAGATTTTAAAAAAATAAAAAAATATAATATTCAAGTAAAGCAAAAAGAGACGGAAAAGAGAAAAGATTAGGAGTTTCGTTTCTAAAGTAAATTAAAATTTTGTCATATATGACATTTTCAACTCTGTGTATTTTTGGCAAAACCAAAAAACAATTCTAATGCGAACGAAGGCTACGGCTATACGGATTTGTTTACAGAAGCGAAAGGTACTGCATTCGGAAGACAAGGCTTCACGCTAAACAGTAAATTATCTGATATCAACAGTTATTCTTTTTAGTTTACGAGGTTTAACTTTTATTGTTCCATGGGTTGAACCATCATGAGACATGAAGCTTTGAAATATCCATTTAGGATAGGGAATAGTAATAGCCACTCAGCGAATTCGACCATATCGCCTTCGGTCATATTCCACTGTATCATACTTCGAATAAGAACTGCCAACATTATCTTCATTTTCTTAATATTTTAATACCGCCCAAGAATCCAACTGCTCACGCTTGGAGCCAGTGAGATAATGGCATCCCCAATTGGGGTATATGGTATATTGCGAGGCTGAAGGTGGTGGGGATGGAAAGGAGATAGGAAAGAGGAAGGGGTGGTAAGTACCTGGCTATTCAGATCTGGTCACCAAATACGACTAAAGCTATTTCAAGCAGATTGTGGTCTTACACCAAACTGAGATTTTCTTCAATTCTGTAATGCGCCACAAATATATTATATATTGTTTTTAACTAATCAATTGCTCACGGGATGTAAGTTATTTATATTTAAGATTAAGAAATACATTACCTCACCATTAACATATTTTACGTAAACCGGTTTGAACATTTTTTATAGCATTTTTTAACAATTAAATTAGCGTTATTACTTTCCAGGGTTTTATTTTTCTAGATGCAGAATTAGTAACTTCCTGAGGAATTCAGATAGAAACAGTTGCGATTTAATTTAAGAGCCAACCGGGTTCCGCTTAGCCCAAGCTTGGTCAGGGCTTGATATATTAACTAAAGATTTTTTTTTCTCCTTAAAAGAAAGACAAACATTCCCGGGGTACGAATAACCCAACAACATTTGAAAATCTCCTACTACCACCACACTAAGCGGAAGATGTTGCTTGTGTTGTGATGGAGGACTTAGCCAGCCGAGGAATCGAACAAGGAACGCCTGGGTGGGACCCAAACGCGATGCCCACTCAACCACTGACCGGTCAGATGATCGTTACCTTTTTATAATAAGCCCTGGCGAAGCTTTAGCTAAGCGAAACCAGGTTGGCTGTTGAATGTTAATTCAGATAAAAAGTGGTGTATTACAAAGTGTTTTTTAAATATTTAATGTATAACGTCACACCCCAAAGTATTTGTTTCCTTCGACAAAAAAATATAATTACTTTTTTATTACGTTTTTTTAATATTAACTTATTTAAAAGGGAGGTTTTTTTTTAATATTAACTAATTTAATATAAAGGTTTTTTTAATGTTAACTAATTTAATAGGAAGGTTTTTTTAATGTTAACTAATTGAATGGGGAGTTTTTTTTAAATATTAACTAATTTAATATTAACTAATTTAATATTAACTAAATTAATATTAACTAATTTAATATTAACTAATTTAATATAAACTAATTTTATATTAACTAATTATATATTAACTAATTTTATATTAACTAATTTAATATTAATTAATTTAATATTAACTAATTTAATATTAACTAATTTAATATTAACTAATTATATATTAACTAATTTTATATTAACTAATTTAATATTAATTAATTTAATATTAACTAATTTAATATTAACTAATTTAATATTAACTAATTTAATATTAACTAATTTTATATTAACTAATTTTATATTAACTAATTTTATATTAATTAATTTCATATTAACTAATTTAATATTGACTAATTTTATATTAACTAATTTAATATTAACTAATTTAATTGGAAAATAATTTCCCTCAGGGCCTGTGGTCTTGAAGAGATCCATGTTTTAGAAACAGGGAGGTCCGCAAATTATTTCACAGCCGAGCTGCTGAACTCAAGAACGAGTCGTAGAATTGACCCATTCATGTGTGAAAAATGTCAACCGTGTACATAACATACGTGCACTTAAAATCTACCCCGTGGAAAGATCCATTTTCCACGCCTTCTTAAATTACCTTTGGACGCTTTCTCTTACAATTATTTTTGCCTAAAGCTATGGTGATTGTCTCCAAGCCACTTAATCACCTAAGTTTAGACCTTCAAACACTCCTACATCCTGAAGGTTTATTATAGAGAGGCCTCTTGGTTTGCTGTCTTTAAAATACGACACAACATCGTAAGTATTGTTTTTAAATAAAAAAAATACTCGGGTGAAGCCGGGTAACTACCTACTGGTGATATTTATAATATAAAAGTCTTAATAAAGTTTTTTTGTTTTTATTATTTCGTACTAATCATTAAAGGTTAAATTCCTTTGGTCCTGTCTGACCGACGAAATTTTGGGCCTACCTAAGTGTACTGGCTATGTAAATTTGTTTTTTAGTTAGCAATTTTATGGTAATATATTTACCTAATTTTAAATAACCTGATCATTTTGGTAACGGTATAAATGTTTATTGAAATAATTTAAAAAAGGCATTTCGCTAACTGATTTTTATTTTACATTAACTATTCTAGGAGGTCTTGAGGAACATAATTTCAGGGTCTATTTAATCTTTGAAAATGCTGTGTGGAGGGTCTAAAAAGAGGAGAAAAAGGAGTAAAATAGGTTTTGAAGAGACCCGTGTTGTAGGGAGGAGTAACACAGAGGCCGGCAAATCGTTCCACAGCCGAACTGTTGAACGCAAGAACGAGTCGTAGAAACGACCCGTTCATTGTTCCAAATTTCAAATGTTTTTCAAATATGGTGATAAGGGAGAGGTAAGAACTGGATAATTGACATCCCGGTAGGAACTATGCATATTCTCATTTCAAAACAAAACAAGGACTATGGGGATTATTTTGTACTTATTGTTCCAATCTGTTAACACTCTTGTGCGGCATTCAAATTAAAAATACATGATTAACCGTGGTAGTATATAGTAAATGCTATATCGCTGATACGAGATGGCTAATATTTAAAGTTAAAGATATAGCTTTAACTTGCAATTAAGTCTTGCTGTTAAGGATAAAAAACTCAGTTGAAATTAGCATACATTACTAAGGAAACTCTAAGAAACTTTAGGATAATAATAATATTTTTTCCTGCAGATGTCGCCTAAGTATCGCATTAAATCATATTATTTATGTGAAAACGATCAAATTTTTATGCAAGACTTGCTACTTACATAATATTTTACTTTATCAAGTTCATTACCATTGCCGATGCGATTTCCTGAGTGCCTATTTATTTTTATTTTTTTACAATAGCTCCACATAGGAGGCCCTTAAGAAAATAAATCCCCTCAGAGCCTATGCCATCTTTGGGGACGCTGTGTTGGGGTCTTTTTAGGAAAGGAAGGAGAGGATGTTCTAGAGAAGAAAAAGGTATAAGGGGTGGTTAGAAATCTCGGGTCAATTATCTAAGAGTGACGGACGAATGATTCCAAATTCCAACCCTCCCACTGTGGTGCAAGGTTATGTTCCGATGGAGCCCTTCTGCAGAAGTCTAAAGGTCTCCCTCAACCAGTCTATCCCTATCTGGCCTGCCACGCTGTTGGTCGGCAGACGCACCCACCGCCAAGAACCCGACAAACCTCCCTCATGAACCAAGGCTCCCCCGCTAAGTCACCAAATGTAGCTAACCAATTTGGGGTGACCTATGGGTGAGGTGTTGGTTATCCAATAAATGGTTCCCGGGGCGACGATACCCACACCGGTCTCCCAAATTGACGAAATGCAGGCTGTTTTTTTGGATTTCTGTGGAGAGGATTAATTCTGTAAAAACACGTAAAAAAATTATTTAATCTTAATTTAAGGGGGTAATCTAGTCTAGAGTCTTTTTTTATGGGTTGGTAAATATAATAGAAATAATCTCATAATTTAGTTAATGCACTGTTGGGTTATCGTAGTCATAAACAATGCAATCAATTGCAGGGCTTTTCATGTATTATATTCAGTAGTCACTAGAATAATTTACATAATCGGACATTATTATTATTATTATTCCTACTACTAAAAGCAAACACGTGGTCTGAATTAAATAACATGGCAAATACAGATATCAATGAACTAAAATTATGGTTTGATAAAAACCTATTGACTTTAAATTAAAAAAAAACTTTTTTTTTTACCATTTTTCATTAAAAAACAAGAAAAACTTAAAGAAATAAACATAATAATCCACTCTGTAACAAATACAAAAAACCACAAATGCAGTATATTATGTACAAAAATAGAAAGCAAGACCGATATTAAATATCTTGGCATAACAATAGACCAACGTTTAAAATGGTCCCCACATATAAATATTCTGAACGACAGATTAAGGAAACTAACATATATATTTAGATGTTTAAGAGATATTTTAAACGAAAAATTACTTAGAACCACATACTTCCGTTCTGTCAATCAATTATGCAATACGGCATTATAGGATGGGGCGGTACATATAAAAATCAAACACAAACAATTTACATATCACAAATACTAATAATAAAAACCATTTTAAAAAAACCCTATTCATATTCGTCAAAACTCTTATTCGAAGAATTTAAGGTCAGAAAATTAAGTGAATTATACTTTTACCATGCAACATTACAAATTTATAAAGATAATATTCAAAATAAAACGGCACCCTTTAAAAATAACAAAAATCTTAGACAAACATCAATACTTCCTACTCCAAAATTAAATCATAAATATCTCGGAGTAAAATTCTTTAATTCATTACCAGAAAATATTAGAAACATGAATACCAATATAAAAGAATTTAAATTACATCAAACATATATATTATATAATTAATTAGTGTATAAAATGTATTTGTAATTTATGTATCTTTTTTGAATTATTAATAAAAAAAATATGAGTACTTGGAATATTTGGAGACTAGATAGCTCCTTTCTCGTATTCAAAATATTACAATATTTTACGAGAAAAAGAAAATGCACGGTTAGTCAATTACTAAGGCATTGCTTATTTGAGAGCAACTCAAAAATGCAATTTTCTCTCAAATACACGTTTTGATGTCTCCGACATAATTTGCACTCAGATGCTCAATACGTGCAGCTAAGATTTAATCATTATTTGATAAGGATCAATTAAAAAAAATGGTGTGTGCCAAGTAAAAATTATATTTGATTATCTTAGCGATGAAAATATAAAACAATATTGTCTTAAGATGATAGACTTCGCTTTTCGGCCCATACAAAAAGGACGCCCGGGAAAAAACACTTTTCTACATCGAAAATTGCACAAAATGAATATATTTTTTTATACTCCCTTCTAGAGGGTGAAAACTATGTCGGTATGTTTTCGAATTTTCGATGCGTTTTGTATTAACGTAAAAATTCACTGTCAAACATGTACGATTTATCAAAAAATATTATTTAAGGAAAAAGTGCTGCTAACTCAACTCTCATAAAGAATTATAAAAATATAAAAAGCTACCGACGTAGCTTCTTGCTTCTAAAAATTTTTTTTTTTTTTTAATATTCAATTTCGTGAAAGTTTCGTTGTAGAAAAGTGTATTCTCCATAAACCCCTTTTCGAGCGATTTTTGTAGGTAAATTTGAGCGTTGTCTCGTTCGCACATTTCGCATTCGCATGTATTGTAAGTGTGCGTGAGCTTATTGTGAGCGGGACAGAATGACAATCGAGGGTGTTCCGCGTGTGGTTCTAAGTCTAGCCTCTTAAGAGCGATTGACCAGCGGCTGAAAATAAAAGTTTAAAAATGCTTGCAACTTGCAAGTGTACAGGAAGGTTCATAGCAGTATTTTTTGTTATTGGCATTGAATGAATCAAAATTTTGTATAAATGGTAATTTTTTGGTCGTTGTTGACACATTTATTATTAAAAATTTTTTTTTTAAAGAATATTTGAAATAATACTATTGAACGAACACTCGTTGTGTCATTCGTGTGATTTTTTCACTAGCTTTCGTATTATATTATTATAATATGAAACGTTGGTTAAAGAAGGAGGTAGCGCAACACAGTATATCATCCCAAAAACAAATAACAAAATATAGTATTAAAATTTATAATTTCAGATTTGATTTACCAGAAAACGATTTTTTTTAAAGTAAGGATAAATATAACATTAGGTGATGATTGATGATAATGATGAATTGGCTGTGAATTGAAGTGAAAATCTCTTTGTTATTCAATTTTGCATTTTAGTATGTATGCTCTCTGAAATTGGCGTATGTAAATACATAAATAAATAAAACAAATAATACATAACAACTTCTATGTATAAATTTTCTTGCAATATCATTCCTTACCTACTTTAACCTTCATTTAAATACTTACTTGTTACCATCTTCTTAGGCAAGTACTTTAATTCAATCTGACATACCACCCTAGAACAGGTTCACCTTCTACCTAATAGGGTGATAATACCTGCAAAACTGGTTAATTGCACAAACACATACCACATAATACTATAATATGAAACAAGAATAAGCTTTTTTATCACCTACTTGTTTCAGATCTCGAAATACATAAATTTCTATTTATTTATTTGAATTACATATAACAATAAGATCTCCATCGTCGGAAGGTCGACCACATGCCCGGATGCATAAAAGTAATAGGTTCCATCAATTTTATAGTTTTCCAAATGAAAAAAAAATGTTAAAGTTTTGTTATTCGTTTTCCTTGTATAAAAATATCGAGCCAAAATGTAAAGGTCAACTTCTTAAAGATAAGGGAAAAAACTCTTCGACCAAATAAGACAAATCTAGATTTTAAAACAAGGAAATTGGTTTCTAACGCCACTAAAACATCCCACCTGAATTACTTACTGTGTGTAATTTTTTTGAGCAACAAAACCAATGAAAAATTGCAAATAATTCAGAATAAGGATGGTACGAATATAACAACAACTAGCTTACGCCCGCGACTTCGTCCGCGCAGGATCAGTACCTTGAATAGCCTATTTTCTTTTCCTAGGTCCTTTCTATGTTTATACCAAAATTCTTAACCTATTTATTTAAAATATCATTCTCAAATTGACATTTTCTATTAAACAATAATTATTGTTTGTAATATATGGAAAATAGCTATAATATTTATAAACTACAGCCTATATGTTATTCTGATATATAAGCTATATTATTGTAAAGTGTTATTAAAATCCATTTGGTAGTTATTGCATGAAAGAGTAACAAACACACATACATCCATACAAACTTTCGCGTTTATAATATTAGTAAGATGTAACGCCAACTAAACATGCTTCGTATTTGGCAAAGTTTAGTCTAATATATGTATTTATGTTAAGGGGGGGGGGTATCAAAACTCGGCTTGACTGCAGTTAGGTATTTTTGGTACTTGTACGGCCCGCTAGCGAACTACAATTTTAGCCATCTATGGGGCAGACTCGGGTAAGATTGACACCAAATTGGTAAACCATTTAGCATTTTGATAAAGTACGAAATAAAAAATACACTTGCTCTATAAAATTTAAATTTGTTTACTAGATAATGGATACAGCTAGACAGAAAAAAAATCATATTAGCAATGGAATGGATAGATAGAAACATCTTTTACGCCCTGAACCTTTTTTGACGTCTCCGTTTTTTACTCAATGAGACTTTGAATCTAATGGTGTTTTGACGTAGATTGTATGGTTTATAAAATGGTATTAACTGTATTTATAATATTACCGGAAAATAATGGGTGTGAATAAAGGGAGATCATAAAATAAAGTTGGGACAAATATTTTTAAGTACGTGCAATAGAAATGACAAAAGGTGGTTTTGTTTTTGAAAGTTTATTTCGACAAATTTTTTCGTACTCAAGAAAGAATATATTTCAAAATATTAGATCAGATAAACAAAAAGTAGAATGACGCACATAAACGAAAAATCACAAAATTTAATACAAATTGATATAAAATCAACTAAATGTAAACTTGGTATGCAAATATTCAGCATAATATCCTACAAAAATTGCCAAGACTTGTGGATTTTAGAATGATATTAATTTTATCTTTAGTACTTGTGTTAAACAGTGTTAGTCGTACGGAATTTTTAAACCTCTCAACAATAATAGTAGAATATTTTTTTTATTTTTATATATAACTTCGCACAGGAGGCCCGGAGAAAAAATGTCTTTAAGAGACCCATATTGTATGAAGGAGGAAACACAGAGGCCGGCAAATCGTTTCACAGCTGAGCTGTTGAACTCAAGAACGAGTGGTAGAAGCGACCCGTTCTCATGTGAGAAATTTCGGCCGTGTATATATGTTGGGCGCGCGTTTGGCGTGTTTCCCGACTTTGCACCGGTGCTGAAGGGATCAATGACGCTAGTTCCTCTCTGAAGCATCTTCCATGTCTGAAATAACGGTAGAACAAGGATTCCATCGCGGTAGACGACCCTGAATAATTCTTGAAGCACGTGTGCTCCTGAGGCTGTTCCTTCTTATTGGCAGCTCGTGTACAAATTACCCAAAATTTATTTGACTCTCTCGACTCATCGCCTTGCCCCGCTGTGGGAGAGATGGATTCATACGTTTTTATATGAACACCTTACAAAAGTCCCACCTGCTCCCGTCTGGAGTCAGTGAGACTATGGCATCCCCAATTGGGGTATGTTGTGTGGCTGAAGGTGAATGGGGATGAGAAGGAAATATTGTAATTATTTCTACAAATCTCATGACGTCAGAGCTCACCACTATAAGTATATAGAATCCTTCGCGGGCGTGTGCACAACAAATCACCTATTGTTTCAGCGCAATCGAATGAATGGTATAGGAAATTTTTTATAACGCCAGAGCTCAGCACTACATATAGAAACCATTAAAGGTATGTGCACAAATAATCACCAAAGTTTCTTTGCAATCGGAGTAATGCTTTAGGTACCGTATAAGGAATTACGAAGGTGTGCATTTAACAACTTACAAAAGTTTCATCACAATCGGATAAATAGTACAGGAAATAAATTCATAACGCTAGAGCTCTCTTGCACTATAATATATATAGAAACCTTCAAGGGCATGTACTCGTACACGAAAAATCCGCCAAAGTTTCATCGCACTCAGATGAATGCTTTAGGTACCGAATAAGGGACAAACAAAGAAACATTAATTTTTTATGTATTTTTTTAACAAATTTCATGACGCCAGAGCTCACTATTATTTATAGAAACATTGGCGGGTGTGCACATAACAACTCACCAGAGTTTCATCACAATCGGATAAATGGTATAAGAAATAATTTCATAACGCTAGATAGGAAATAATTTCATACACGACAAATCGCTATCGGATAAATGCTTTAGGTTCCGCACGAGGAACAAACAAAGAAACATTCATTTTTATTCGATAAAATAATTAATTATTTAATTTCTACTTTGCTTGTATAACACCCATTTCCCCATTAATTGCTTGACGGAACTGCAATGCGAGCGCGCGACCTCTCCCCTCAAATGTCCACTCATTACTGAATAAATTTCCAAAATGTTACCGTAAAACCTGAGCCTTAAAGAATAATATGTTACACAATTACCTACATGTTATAAAATGTTAGTACCGGTAGTGCTATAGTGTCATGGATAGATAACCTACGAGAAGTGGCGCCGATTTTAGGCTTCCGAAAACAAATTTATCGGGACCTCAAAATAATATTTAGTATGCAGGTATTGACATTTTTATTGATCTCCCATTAAATGTAACGGAAGCTAAAAAAATCGTGCCTCAATGTTGTGAAATCCATATTTCATATCCATCCAGTAGGTTTAAAAAAGTAAAATTCTGGAAACAGACTGTCCAATTATATAAACAAATAAAATATATACATTTTTCTATCTATCAATCGTCTGAAAGCTGAGGGAGTGTGGATGCTTTAGCTCCATTAATTACGGAAACAGACCAGTTTACAAAGTCGTTATTAAGTTTGGTGAGATAGGTCAAAAACATTTTAGATAATAAGTTATTGGTAAGATGTTAACCGGTCTTTCTGCATATTCTGAATGGATAGCCTCCTGACTACAAGGTATATTCAGTATTCTTTCAAGGACGTCTATCCTATTTCTCATTTCGTCCATTGCATCTTTGGTTATGTTTTAATATTGTTTTAACCCCTGTTCTGAATCTCCTTCGCAACCCATGGACAAGCTGAAGTATGCAAAGTGGTGAACTTTTCTAAACCTAGATAATATTGATCAAGAGTTCTTACAAATTCAGTACTTTCGGTGTTCGATTACCAGTAGATTTTTCCCCTTGATTGAACAATGTGGTGTGGCTTTAAGAAGGTATTACCAGAGAATACCAGAAATTAGTTTCTTTTAAATCAAATTCTAGACGTATTATCTCTTCTTTAAAAAAAACATAAATTGATTTTGAAAGATTATTATTTTATCTGGTACACGCAGTTTTAAAATTTTGAAAATCTAATTTTATCTTACTAATATTATAAACGCGAAAGTTTGTATGTATGTTTGTTACTCATTAAATCGAAATTTGATGAATGGATTTTAAGGAAAATTTACAATAATATAGCTCATACATCAGAAGAACATATAGGATATAATTTATAAAGCTAGCTATTTATTTTCAATGTATTGAAAATAATAATGATCGTTTAATAGAAAATGTCAAAATATGAAAATGACAATTTGCATAACAATGATTGTTAAATCAAAATTCTATTTTGGAAAATATTTTAATTTGTGAATTTATTTGAAGTACTCGCCTAATACTTTGAATCGAATCAAGAATTATAGATATTTTAAATAAATAGGTTAAGAATTTTGGTATAAACATAGATACTGCGCAGACGAAGTCGCTGACAGAAGCTTGTTTTTAATATACTTAGGTTATACCGTTTGTCGTTGGCAGATTTGTTCAATTTTCAAACGATAGATTCTATTAAACAACTCAAATTTCAAATCACATAATCATTCAACAAAATAAATCAATACATAATCTAGTAAACACAGTTTTCAGAATTTTAATTTTATTTAAATTAAAATCAAAAAAAAATTAATCCGATAACGTGTTTGTGACGAAAATACCCCAGTTTTTCTATTTATCTAAAGTCTTAAAAAACTAAAATATTTAATATTTTTTTATACACTTATTTTGTTTAGATATTATTGAATTGAAGCATTTTAGTGCTTACTTGAATGTAGGTATATATTAAAGCAAGTTTTAATGAAATAAATCGATATAAAATTTTTAATTTAAAAAATTTTATGCTGGGAATAAACGATATTTCTCATCGGAACCTGTATAGTTGCAAGCATTTTTAAACTTTTATTCTGAGCCGTTTATCAATGGCTCTTATAGGCGACTCAGATGTCTAAATTTCTGCCAGTCCGCTCCAGGTAACAATTGGGACTTCAGCTCGAATATCTTCCCGAGCTTTCCGATAAATTACAATAGTTCTTATAAGCTTTATACTGGTTCTAAACTGGTTCTCCTACCAAGCTGCAGGTTTTGCTCTAGTCCACTAACAAGGCAGAGGATGTATATAAATAGATACACTCTCAGTTTCAAGCGCTCGCATGCATTTCTTACTAAATATCTTACGGAGCATGTCAACAAAGAAGTTTATTCTGATATTTACTCTACCAAGAATTATACTTCACACGAGGTGATAATCACACCATATTGAACATTATTTTTTAAATCTTTTTTTATCATATTTGTTTTTGGTGCCAATACTTAGCGTCATCTTTTTGTGTTTATCTTTTAGTTAATATACTTTTGAGACGTGTGGAATGTGCAAACCGGTGTGACAATTAAATATCCTCGATTCTTGAGGATAGTATTAATATTCATTCGATAGTATTAATATATATAATATTCTTGGCTTGTTGGCTTGAAGCATACATATTGTAGGCAGGTATCTGTAATCACTATTTTGAGATAACTGCATTTAGGAGTTTGAATATCTTAGAAAGATAACTTTTAGTGCATTGTAGTTCATAAATATATATAAAATGGTAAGGCTTTTTAGATGCAATATTCGACGTACTATTAAACTTAGGGCTCACCTTGGTCTAATTCAAATATTATTTTCGCCAAAAAGTGGAGACATAAGGTCTGTGCTCTAATTATGTAGTTCAGAATGAACTCAGTGTACTAAAAAATAATCAAATTAAGAGGCTAGACATTGAACCACGTCATTCTGTCTCGCTCACAATAAGCTCACGCACACTTACAATACATGCGAATGCGAAATGTGCGAATGAGACAACGCTCAAATTTACCTACAGAAATCGCTCGAAAAAGGGTTTATGAAGAATACACTTTTCTACACCGAAACTTTCACGAAATTGAAATTTAAAAAAATATATATTGGTTAGAAAGAAGAAGCTACGTCGGTAGCTTTTTATAATGTTATAATTTTATAATTCTTTATGAGAGTTGAGTTAGCAGCACTTTTTCCTAAAATAATATTTTTTAATAAATCGTACATGTTTGTCAGTGAATGTTTAAGTTAATACGAAACGCATCGAAAATTCGAAAACATACCGACATAGTTTTCACCCTCTAAAAGGCAGTATAAAAAAAAATATATTCATTTTGTGCAATTTTAGATGTAGAAAAGTGTTTTTTCCCGGGCGTCCTTTTTGTATGGGCCGAAAAGCGAAGTCTATCATCTTAACAATTACACCTACTAATTAAATAGGAGAAAAATATTTTTTTTCGCGGTACAAATACCTTTAAATAAAAATAAAAACATTTTTCATGAACATGGTTTACAAAACAATTATAAAACAATGGTTTATAAAACACCGTATAATATAATTTAAAGTAGCTAAATTTTACAAACAGGTTATTGGAATTCTTTCCCTCAGGGTCTATGTCATCTTTAAGGATGCTATATGAAGTGTTTTGTAAGGAAAGGAAGGAGATGAAGTTCTGGGAAGAAAAAAGCTATGGGGGGTGGGTAGGAATCTCAGTATCTCCAACAGTGACGGACGTATGAATCTATCCCTCCCACTGCGGTGCAAGGCGATGTTTTAAGAGAGTCCTGCTCGAGTCTCTACTGATCCGGCCAGCTGGTGGGCCGATGCATCCACCGCCAAGACCCGGACAAACACTCTATGAAATCCCCAAACGTAGCGATTTGGTACCCATACTTGTTTTCCAAAATAAAAAAATTCGTGGTATAAGGGAGTTAGTAAACGAATTGGTACTAACATGATTGTTGCAGTGAAAGATTTTAGTTCGTTCGACTATATTAAGAACATGAAATGATGGTATCAATTTCAATAATGCACTAAGGAAATTGTTGTCAATAAGGAAATGAATGATTTTATACGAACAATTATTGATTATCTTCTGAATTGATATTGAGTAATTCTTAAATTTATATGGTCTCAGAAGCTCATTTAATTTGGAAGAGTGTTGATCCCGGTAGGACTAGAGCATTGATTTTCAAAGTGGGGGACGATCCCCACTAGGGAGACGCGAAGACATGTACAGGCGGTTATAACTCCGGTCGCCGAATAGGGGAATTTTAGGGGTTTTTGATTTTAGTTTAAGGGATATATATTATTGAGAGTTGGTAACACTGCACCTCACTTCCCGTACCGCACGCGCCTAGCGAACACGTTTGTTAGAGAAGTGAGTGACAGGTTATTACTTCCGGAGGGGAGGCGTGAACATAACATGGTCTACAACCCAACTAAATCTGTATTACTTGTATTGAAATCGGGCGCAGGCCCTACAAAGGTACTACCCGTCAGCCTAAACGACACAAAAATATCTGAAAAACCGGAGGTCAAATACTTAGGACACATCGTAACAGCGGAACTCAATGATGATACTGATTTTGAGCGACAGAGACGATCACTGTGCATTAGGGCAAATATTATTTCTCGAAGATTTAATAAGTGTAGCCCAGAAGCAAAAAGGCAACTTTTTAACACATACTGCACGAGCCTATATACCTCGGGGCTGTGGACCAACTATAACAAAGCATCTCTAAAAATAATGGAAGTACAGTACAACAATTCATACCGAATACTTTTTGGGTTGTCCTGGTATTGCAGTGCCACTGAGATGTTTGTAGAAGGGCGTGTTCCTGCATTCCGAGCACTACTCAAAAAACGGATCACCAGCTTTAGAACGCGACTAGCCACGAGTGAAAACGGTCTTGTGATGGCAGCACTGCACTTCTGGCAGGGTCCTATTTACAAGCGATGGAGCCAACTCCTGATGTCATAGTTAAAAAAAAAAAAAAAACAACTTTATTTTCATATTTTTTTTTTCTGTATTATTTTTATTTTGTTTTATCTTACTATGTGTGCAGTATCTCACAATATATATGTATATTTTTAATATTAATTTGATAATATGTTCTATGAATAATATGGAGTGGGATTGCACCACCCTCCCCAAGATCTGGAAAATTAAAAAAAAAAAAAAAACATTTTTAGTAGTAGGGAGTCGTGATACTTATAAGTTTGGGAGCCCCTGGACTAGACGATGTGGGTTTGAGGCCTAATTGGCACCGCTATTTTAATTGAAACTTATTAATTAATGTCAAACTTATTAATATTATTTTCAATGTAATAACAATGTTATAACACCCCTCCCCCCCATACACACAAGCCCTGCTTTTTTATGGGGGTACATCAAACATATATATTATATAATTAATTAGTGTATAAAATGTATTTGTAATTTATGTATCTTTTTTGAATTATTAATAAAAAAATGTCCACTGGAGCGATTTTTGCCATTTATTGGCGCCATTTTAAATGTCTCCGATTGCTTTTCAGATAAAAATATCCCATTATCTATCGATTCGGCAAATTAAAAAAAAATATATATATTTATATCTCCCACATATCTCTGTTCTTTTGAGCTTTTTAAACGAAGATATTGAAAAGCTTTATAATTTGATCTATAGATGTCGCAAATCCTAACTTCGTAGACTATTCCAGAAAGCTGTTCAAAATTAAAAAAAAAAAAAAATTCGCACAGAATTTGGGATCAGCTGTTTACGGTTAAAATTTAGTCATTTTTCCATAGATATTATCAAGTATACCACAGAAAACATACAGAAATGGGGATGAGAATGGAGAATTGAGGAGGAGGGGGCTTCGCGCGAGGGGGGACGAAGAAGAGGGGAAGGCGGAAAGGTGGAAACGGATTACGTAGGGGGGGGGGAGGTTCGCGAGAAAAGGTAGAGAGGGAGAGGGGAGGGGGGATGCGGGGAAGGTGAAAAGGGAAAGCGGGAGGGGAAGAGGAAGAGGAGGCGGAAGGGGAACGGGGACGAATGGGAAATGTCCCGAATCGAGAAACAATTTATTTATTCAAGTAGAATTCAACGCATGCCGGGTATCAGCTAGAAAATAATATAAATAACATATGTCCATCACTTCTGGACACATTGAACCCAGATCCATAACCATCCCTCATGCATTTTTCCTTCCCAGAACTTCCTTTTTTATAAAAAGACCCTCCAAATAGCATCCCTAATGATTTTTCGTCAGAGTCTCCTGTGTGGAGCTAAGGTAAAAATAACAATACTCTTGGATCAATTTCTTCAAAAATGTGTTCCACAAAGCACGTGAATTACTTGTACGGACTTCATTATTGATATCTTTTTTATAATAATTATGCAAGTAGATAGCTACATAAAAGAAAATTAAAGGAGTTTTAAGAGAATTTGTTATGTTGCGTACGAAACGATTATTTCAAATGTACCTAAAAACCGCCCAAGAGTCCCAACTACTCTCAACCATCCGGAGCAATAGTGAGACTACATATAAAGCATCCCCTATTGATGTATAATGTGAGACGGAGAAGAATAAGTTGGGAAATATCGGGTTATTTAGATCTGTTCATTAAACACAGCTAAAGACTTTTAAAACAGCATTTCGATAGGTGGTCTTTCACAAAGGCGATATTATAATAATAATAATAAAATAATAAAGTTCTTTATTCCAGAATGTGTGTATTGAATATATCTACCGCTCTATGTTAAATATCACTATCTAAATTGTGTTAATATCTTTTTAATGAATATGGAATATTTATCAAAATCATTGAAAATTTTCCCACGCAATACTGCATAAATATTTTGTAATACATATTTACTGAATTAAACATTTTTAAAAATTCACATTAATGGATTTTATCATTAGTGCCCATTATTGTACTGATGGAATATTTAAAGAAGATGTGATTTTATTTATGCTCTATACATATTCGACGCCCGTCGTGGCACAGCGGTTGGATACCCTTCACTACAAATCCAGAGGTCACAGCTTCCCAAGGGCGTTCGGAAATAAATTTTATTAAATTAATGCTGTATAATTTTACGGCGTCCGGAAACACGTAGTATAAGCGAAAATTTTATGAAACTGCCTCACATAAAGTACCCTTATTTTGGTATCAGCATTTCGATGTTTATTTAAAACTTTTTTCCCATATGTATAAAGAAATTGTATCAAGAACAAGGTCAGAATCGCTTGGGCTATTCTCGTTCTCGACGTAACGAAATACTGAATAGCGTCTAGCCTCTCGGAATAATTGTAATGATATTAATTAATAAATTGTCCATAACGCGGCGGGCAAGAAAGATGGCCGACAAAATTGACGCCGCGTCAAAATATGGACGGAGTTGGTTTAGAAACTCTACATTCTTTCATTGTTTTTCATATAACTTCATTGTGGAAAGAATAGATTTGAGGTATTATCAGAAATTTCGTTTAACTTACTTAATTTTCATGTAATTTTTGTAATATATCACAAAATAAATGTTATAAATATTGGATTCGTATAAAATGTCAAATTTCTTACGTCGTAATGAAAAATTTTTTTTCCTATGCTGGCCTTAACAAACTTTTGGAGCCCGATCGACTCTTCGATGCATTTTAAGATGATAAAGAAGTGATCGCAACCCTTTCGATTCTTTTCGAATTTTTGAAAATGAAAGATCAAATTAAGAAAGTTATACGACTCCAAACGTTAATACATTAGATTCACCAGTTTTGCTCTGGTTCCACTAGTTTCTGGACACCATGTATAAATAGTTACATATAAATAATATCGACCCACAGTGTAAGATAATCCGAGTATCGCCTTTTTTTAAACCACCATTCAGAATTGAAAGTCTGAAATGGTGTTGCCTTGATTTATGTAAGAAAAGCTGAATAGCCAGGTAATTCCATAACATCCTCTTACCCTTCACCAATCCTTCCAAACGACCTTCAACTTCAAAACATATCCCAATATTTAGAATGCCATAATCCCACTTTTTTTTTCATTAGATGATTTTTTTACTTCGAAGATGCTGTGTGGAGGGTTTTTTAAGGGAAAGGGAGGACAAGAAGTTCTGGGAAGGAAAAAGGTTTGAGGAGTGGGTAGGAATTTGGGGATAAATATGTCTAGGAGTGATGGACGTCTGAAGCCATCCCTCCCACTGCGGTGTAAGGCGATGGGTCGAGAGGGTCCAGCTGGAGAGATCAAAATGTCTCCCTTAACCACTCCCTTCCAATCCGGCCTGCCACGCAGATGATCGCAGACGCATCCGTCCCCAAGTCCCGGACAAACCTAACACCATGAACCCGGGCACCCCTGCTAAGTCACCAAACGTAGCGAACCACTTGGGGTGACCTGTGGCAGAGGCGTTGGTCGTTCAATAAATGGTTCCCGGGGCGGCAGTACCCATACTTGCCTCCCAAATTGTTAATTTGTATCGACTTGTATCGGGAAAAGGGGACTCTTGTGCTGTATTACCATAAACATAAATAAAACTCGTTGAACATCGTTGTGGTCGATGCGCCAGTTTTTTTTTAATTACTTCTAACTTGATACACGTTCTACTAATAACCGTTAATTGTACTAAGGAAAATTTGTTTTAATTTTGGAATTGTACTTGACACCTCAAGGCATTAACATAAGAATATTTCACCTGTTAATCGAGTCATACTATCGATTATTTGCATTTGACATTATCGCCCTGAAGTCGAGGTCAACATAATAATAATTATCAAAAATCATAATCTGTTAGTTGATGATTATGCTTAAAGCTATTGAGGTGTATCATAAATCAAGGATTGTGTCTTTTAATTTATTGACGTTATTTATTAAGTAACTTCCCGGATTATTTTTTGTTGTCATTTTAAACTTTCTTAATGTCATATCCGTAATTTGTTTTTTAATATAGCTACTTACGTAGTTGAGGGTCGTTTTTTGGAGACGATAAAATCATAACTATGAATATTCAGATAAAAATAAAACCACCGTTAGATCATAAAACCATTCGCACATGGATATATTTAATACTTACATCCCACTCGAATTTTGTGCGCGTAGCTTATGTGCCGCACGTACCCGCCATACTATTTTGCCAGTGTTAAGATGATAGACTTCGCTTTTCGGCCCATACAAAAAGGACGCCCGGGAAAAAACACTTTTCTACATCGAAAATTGCACAAAATGAATATATTTTTTTATACTGCCTTCTAGAGGGTGAAAACTATGTCGGTATGTTTTCGAATTTTCGATGCGTTTCGTATTAACGTAAACATTCACTGTCAAACATGTACGATTTATCAAAAAATATTATTTAAGGAAAAAGTGCTGGTAACTTAACTCTCATAAAGAATTATAAAAAGCTACCGACGTAGCTTCTTCTTTCTAAAAATATATATATTTTTTAAAATTTCAATTTCGTGAAAGTTTTGGTGTAGAAAAGTGTATTCTCCATAAACCCATTTTCGATCGATTTCTGTAGGTAAATTTGAGCGTTGTCTCATTCGCACATTTCGTAAGTGTGCGTGAGCTTATTGTGAGCGGGACAGAATGACAGTCGCGGGTGTTCCACGTGTGGTTCAAAGTCTAGCCTCTTAATACACGACGTTACGCGTCGATTACGGGTTTGACGTCAGTTGCACGTTACTGACAGTGCTATTTGTTGCATAGGGATTAGGGATGAGTTGTTTTAAAAAAAATAACAATTCATCAAATATTTGAAGTTGATTTTCATCTTCTATGAAAGTTTTATTTAAGTTCTGTGTTTATTTCAGTTTCACTGATATAATAAGAGAAATTGAATTGAACGTAAAAATTAACTTTAAATATTTGATGAATTTTTCAAATGTTTTGAAACAGCCCGTTCTTATTAGTATCTACTATTCGTTTCTCATCATTTCTATAATATTTATCATGATTAGTAATCGATTTTGAAGCGCGAAATTTCGTAGCTAGCGTGGAAACAGACGGCCCCTACCGATTCACATGTAGATGGTAAACATAATAATATAAATGCAGGAATAACGGTGTTTACCTATATTCTGAATGATTATCTAACACAAGGGTGAAATGTAAAACCTAACGAACTCATCATCATTTCTTTATAATATTTATCATGATTAGTAATCGATTTTGAAGCACGAAATTTCGTAGCTAGCGTTGAAACAGACGGCCCCTAGCGATTCACATGTAGATGGTATACATAATAATATAAATGCAGGAATAACCGTGTTTACCTATATTCTGAATGATTTTATTACACAATGGTGAAATGTAAAACCCATTGAACGTATACATCATCATTTCTTTATAATATTTATCATTTATCATGATTAGTAATCGATTTTGAAGCGCGAAATTTAGTAACTTCCTCCAACAGAACTGAACAGAACTGTCAAATATGCCAATATAGCGCAGTAACTATAGGGTAACTGTATATTTTCGGAAAGTAAAAACAAAAGTTAAAAGTAACGGAAATCAAGCCGTCAAATTGATTGAAAAACTCATTTTGGTGAAATTTAACTTTAGTAACTGCTTTTAGTCGAACTTCTGTAGCTAGCAAACGTTGAAACAAACGGCCCTCGGTAGGCTAATTGTGGTTGCGCACAGTCACGTAGCTTGTATCTCCATGTACGAAGTGCCTTAAAGTCAAGATATTGTATTACCATTAACCATTATATCGTGATAAACGAAGTCAAAATTTATATCCATTGGAAAATTGGAAATGACGTAGAAATATTTGTATGCAAACTTCATTTATATGATCAGTCGGACTATAGAATCGCCAATAATTGGGCTATGCTGTGAGGCTAAAGGTAGGGAGGGGAACGTAATGGGGAAAAAGATTTGGAAGTTATTCAGATTCACCAAACACGACTAAAACCATTTCAAGCAAGGTTTCGATTTTGAATATTTGTCTTTCGACATGGCGATACTGAGAGTATATTCCGATCTGGAATAGTGTGAGTTAGAGATGCCACAATTTACACAAACGTAGGTACGGTTTCTTATAGGAAGTGTCAAATTAATTCGTAACTCATTTCGCGGTCCAATACGGTTATCGACATTTTTCATAAAAATAACACTTGGGGATATTTCACCATCATCTACATGGATTATCCGTAGAATATTACTGATATAATAAACGCGAAAGTTTGTATGGATGTATGTGTCTTTGTTACTCTTTCACGCAAAATTTACTGAACGGATTTTAATGAAACTTTACAATAATATAGCTCATACATCAGAATACCATATAGGCTATAATTTATAAAGCTAGCTATTTATTTTCAATATATTGAAAATAATAATTGTTATAATAGAAAATGTCAAAATTTGAGAATGACATTTTGCAAAACAATGATTGTTAAATCAAAATTTTAGAAACTATTTAAATTAGTGAATTTATTTGAAGTACTCGCCTAATACTGTGAATCGAATCAAGAATTACAGATATTTTCAATAAATAGGTTAAGACTTTTGGTACAAACGTAGATGGGACCTAGAAAAAGATTACTCGAAGTACTAATCCTACGCAGACGAAGTCGCGGGCAGAAGCTAGTAACGTATATTTTCGATTTACAATTTACAGTTTATTTATTTATAAAGTCCGAGTTTTTTAATCGGTACTGGAACCTCTGTATAGTGCCTATATATCCGATGAGTTAGCTGAGTTTTCTAATTAACGTAAGTATTTATAGACATGTTAATTTATTAATATTCCCTATTATCATATGGAAAAGCCATCAGGAGGATGATAAAATACTCCCTTAGATTCGGTTGATTTTCTTAAAGCTTATGTCATTTTTTGGAATGCTGCGAAACTACTTTGTACTGTGAGTGGATGTAGTTAATTTTGACCTTGTTAAAACTCGTGTTGGAAAGAAGAAAGAAAGGAGGAAACAATAAATCTGGCCAGGGTCGTGCTGTTGACCACGTAAAACCATAAACGTCCTAATGCAGCAGAAATGAACAGGCTCGCGAGTTTGCATCAGTACCTATGGGATCAACGACGATACTGACACTCGACTTTCACATCGAAATATAGGTAATACGATCATGGAATGTATATATTTCGTTGTTCCAAAAAATACACATTTTTTTTGTTTTGTTTTTTTTTTTTTTTAATACAGGATATAATTTTAAAAAATAAATTGTTTGAATGACATAGATACTCGGATAAACATATCTTGCGGGTACTTATTGATCATATTATACCCATAGTAATAGTGCGAAAAAACTTGCCAAGCAATTACCAAGGCTATCGGACGTTGTTCCCAATCTACTGATCATACAAATTTTGTCTCAACATTCCACAAGAGCACAAATACCCTCTTTTCAGCAGGCGAATAGAGCCTTACTAAACAAATCACTTAGCTTAGATTAAAGAGTTGATAACAACGGCCGTAAGACCATTCTAATTAAATGTGCATTTACATAACGTTGAACGTTGCTTCAAATGATTAGCTTTGCTTAGTGGCGAGATCTGAAAAAGTGTGAAAGAAGTTTTTCAATTTTAACGTTTTTGTATTTTGTAATTTTTCAGTATTCTGCCATCCATCCAAATTCAACAACTCAAGTCAATAATATTTAGGTAACTAAAATTATTCTATATTTTTTAAACAATAATTTTATTAAGAATAATATATAGCATTAAAGTTTTTTAGGCGACCAAGGCTTGAAGTTGTAATTTCCCGTTCGGCGAGCACGTGCATATATTATGCCAATAGGCCACTTGCATTCATCACATTTTTTATTTTTTTTGTTTCATGCAAAAACATGCATGTTTTGAAAATTTTATTACACTTTTACGTTTCAATAATAATAAGGTAAACAAAATTATTTTATATTTTTGAAACAATATTAATGATACGCAAACAATTTAAGTAAAAAAAAAATATAGCATGAAAGTTATTTAGGCGACCAAGGCTTGAAGTTGTAATTTCCCGTTCGGCGGGCACGTGCATATGCCAATAGGCCACTTGCATTCATCATATTTTTAAAATATTTTTTTTCGGTTCAGGCAAAAAAAACAAATGCATATTTTGAAAATTTTATTCCTGAAACCTTGATTTTTAAAATTTTTAATCCATAAAATGGGAATATTTTTATAAAGAGGCGTACTTAAACTATTCCATCTCATTAAATTATAATTTTCCTTGATTTATCTTATTAGTCACCATAATGTTCAACGTCATTACACATAACTGTTTTACATTTTGTTTTTTTTTTTTTTTTTAATAGAGAAACCTTACAAGAGTCCCAACTGCTCCCTTCTGAAGCCAGTGAGACTATGGCATCCCCAATTGGAGTATGTCGTGAGGCTGAAGGTAAGTGGGGAAGGGAAGGAGATGGGAAGGGAGGAAGGTGGGAAAGTACCTGGCTATTCAGATCTAGTCACTAAACACGGCTAAAGCCATTATTAAGCAACGTTTTAATTCTGAATGGTGGTCTTACACCAGGGCGATACTGAGAGTATCTTCCACTCTGGAACGTGCCGCAAATATAACATATATTATTTTTATTAATTAATTGTGAAATAACACAAATTAATCAAATAAAATTTATTTGCGCACGCCGGGTTCGAACCCGCGACCTTCCGAATGGGAGTCAAGTGTCTTACCACTCGACCACGGACGGTCGACCACGGACGGTCGACCACGGACGGTCGTTAATTCTGAATGGTGGTCATACACCAGGGCGATACTGAGAGTATCTTCCACTCTGGAACGTGCCGCAAATATAACATATATTATTTTTATTAATTAATTGTGAAATAACACAAATTAATCAAATAAAATTTATTTGCGCACGCCGGGTTCGAACCCGCGACCTTCCGAATGGGAGTCAAGTGTCTTACCACTCGACCACGGACGGTCGTCCATGATGTTCGATATTATCCAAATAAACAGATTTGTATATTTTGTACATATAGATAGTTTGATTTTATTAATGTTTGCACTTTTACCTTCTCAGGGTTAATGTATAAAAAAAATGTCTGCGTAGAACGTTATAAAAATAAATTAAGAATATCGTAAACCAGACATTTTTATACAGTGACATCATGAAATTAAAAAAAAATAAAAAAAATTATTATTAAAAAATACTTTTTTTTTTGCAAAATTTTTGTAATCTTAGTAGAAACGTCCATCCACACGATTTCTTAAAAGTAATTATAAAATGCATGCAAGTTTCCTATAAGGCCGCCGAATGCAGTTTCTACACTCTGTCTTAAAACCTTTTATTGTGTTTTTTCTAAATGCATTTTATTTTAATATAATTTTTGTAATCAACATAATGGTGCAGTCCTAAGCTATAATAGACATTCTCAGTAAAATTAAAATTCTTCGGTTTTAAATTTAGAATATGATTATGATGAAATTTATCCAGTTCCTACGTCTCCCTAACCATCACCTTGCTGAAAAAATATTTGTTATTTGTGAAATCGTGAAATGCAATTTGATATTCGACTACGAACCAAAAACTTATTTAAATTATCGCCCAACAACAGACAACATATTTCCTTGGGGAATGTTCGATGTGAACGGTTGCTGACAAAGTATACTAAACATATGTATAACATATGATTTATATGATATGATTAGACGATAGTTTCAATAATAAATATTGCTTTTGAGGGACAAACAAGGTATGGAGGTAGGGATTTCAAGGTAAATCACACTAAGCCTAAATATGTGTTTTTGTGTGTTTAAAATTTCGTGACATTGGAGAACGACCATATTCTGGATTTATCAGTCTTAAAAAATATGAATTGCAAACAAATAACAAAATTTAAAAAATGGTTGCACTTAAATAAATTTGAGTATTTTCATTTTATTTAAATAAAATAACTGTTGTAATAAATCTCAAAAAATGATATATGATAAAAAATACCAGGTGTTTCAAGATTCATTACATGATTATTTGACAATCTCTGAGTAGGTACCTACACTGCGGATTTGCGCTAGTAGGTAGAATTATCTGTTTCACCACCGCTGAAACACTACCCGTCTAGTAAATGTCGGTTTTCCCGCATATTAATACTAAGACTAAATTTGCATGACGAGTAATTACTTAAACGGTTTAATCAAAGGTGATAAAAATATAGCCTAAGAATTGTATCTCCTCTCAGTATCGCTCTGGTGAGAGTCCACATTCAGAATAGAAATGTTGCTTGAAATGGCCTTAGGAGTGATTGGTGACCAGAAGTACTCCACAAATTCAGGGTTACCAGATGAAAGGAATTTTCCTGCCAGGAAAACAGGGAAAATTGGAAATATTAATATTAAAAATAAATACAATAGAATTTTGTGCGTAACGGAATTTACTGGATGACGGATTTCCTGGCAGAATCAAAAAATAAAATGAGAAAAAACATGATTTCATAGGCGCGAAATTCACAACCTGAAAATATCTAACAACCCCCCCCCCCTCCCAGGATGGATGGTTTACACTGGGTGTGACTGATAATCCCTTTCTTCTGACCGAAGATGTGGTAAGTTTATGGTTCCTGAAATTCTCTACTGCATATAGATTTATATATATATATATATTTATAGGTTTATAGGCTTTTGTTTGTTATGTCAGAGATTTTATCATTTATATTTTACAGTTTATTTAAATTGGTTAGGTGTACGGAATTATAGTGAAACCCGATATTATGACTTTTTAAGTGTAGACATTTGGAAAATTATTCAAACATTAGTCGTTTTTTTACAGAGAATGAATATTAATTCCCACTTTTGTTATTCAGAATTATCCGAAATTTTTTTATTTGCAAACCCTGACTTGCATATTTTGAGATAGCATCAACAAATTGAACATTACGTTTTTATGATATGCTATATGTTATGTAGGGATCTAGTTAGATTTTTCGCTGGAAATAGGTATACAAGTATACTTATCTAATGGCTCCGGTTAGTTGCGGCATTTGTACGGTATTCCGGGCATTCACAAACAACAAAAAAATTACATTGGCGACCCCCTGCGGCATCAATGTGTTAAGATGATAGACTTCGCTTTTCGGCCCATACAAAAAGGACGCCCGGGAAAAACACTTTTCTACATCGAAAATTGCACAAAATGAAAATATTTTTTTATACTGCCTTCTAGAGGGTGAAAACTATGTCGGTATGTTTTCGAATTTTCGATGCTTTTCGTATTAACGTAAACATTCACTGTCAAACTTGTACGATTTATCAAAAATTATTATTTAAGGAAAAAGTGCTGCTAACTTAACTCTCATAAAGAAATATAAAATTATAAAAATCCACCGACGTAGCTTCTTCTTTCTAAAAAATATATATTTTTAAAAATTTCAATTTCGTGAAAGTTTCGGTGTAGAAAAGTGTATTCTCCATAAACCCCTTTTCGAGCGATTTCTGTAGGTAAATTTGAGCGTTGTCTCATTCGCACATTTCGCATTCGCATGTATCGTAAGTGTGCGTGAGCTTATTATGAGCGGGACAGAATGACAGTCGCGGGTGTTCCGCGTGTGGTTCAAAGTCTAGCCTCTTAATATCGTATTTTTAATGTATTTTTATAGTTGTTTAAACACAGTAATCATCTTATGCGTTAAAAAAACGTAAATAATATAATACTTTAAACAGAGGATATTATGACGGGGCAAAGATCTCGGAATAAGATTGTTTTGTTATTAAATTGCTGCATACTAATAAAAAATAATAAAATCAAAGATATATTTTCTACTAGATGAAAACTACATACATATACCTACATATCTACATCTTCTTTTTCTTGTCCTTGGCAAGTGGCCTTCAGGCCGTCCAGCGTGAGTAGGTAAAGCACTACTAAATTTACTATCGATTAAATCTGGGCTTGTCTGTACAAGTTTTCTTTTATATATTATTGTCTTGCTAATAAACGTGTTTTAAAATAAAGCTTTATAATGAAACAAATTATTTAAAAATTGGTGAATTATATTTAATAAATAGTAATACAAAATAAGTCCAGAAACTGCTTTTTATTAGTGGCGGCATTTTTATTTATTTTTCACTTAATATTTACATCGAAATATTCATCAACCACGAAAAAAAACTTTGATTAATACAGTGACAAACATTGTAACTGATTCACAATGGGAATCACACCGATAACTAAAACGAAACAATTCTTATTGAACGGACTTCGTGCTAGTTGCTATCTTCGTTCAACGAAGGCGGCAAATAGCAAGAGAAGCAAGCGAAGAGGCACGCGCCACCCTGGCCCCGAGCACTTTCTTTACATGTCGTTGCTTGTTTCAGATATGAATCCGCATCCGTAAAGTCTTCGCATAAATTGATGCGGATGCGGATGAAGATGTCTGAATTAATGCGAATATTCCGCATTTGCGGATGCGGATGCGATTATCCGTAACACCTCTGATGCGTTCATAATAAGTTTTAGATATCTACATAATTCTAAGGAGAAACACATATCAGATGAAGATGCCGAACTATTCCAGAGCGGTAGATACTTAGGTACAGTATTTACCAGTATTGCTATAGTAAGTATATATATATTTTTTTTATAGTGAATACCTCACAAGAGTCCCAACTGCTCCCGTCTGGAGCCAAAGAGACTATGGCATCCCCAATTGGGGTATGTTATGAGGCTGAAGGTAAGTGGGAAAGGGAAGGAGACGAGGAAGAGGAAGGTGGGGAAGTACCTGGCTATTCACTAAACACGGCTAAAGCCATTTCAAGCAACGTTTCAATTCTGAATGGTGGTCTTACACCAGGGCGATACTAAGAGTATCTTCTACTCTGGAACGTGCCGCAAATACACAATATATTATTTTAAATAATTAATTGTGAAATAACACAAATCAATTAAATAAAATTTATTTGCGCACGCCGGGTTCGAACCTGCGGCCTTCGGAATGGGAGTCTAACGCTCTACCGGCGTAGTCCAGCGGTAGAGCGCTAGACTCGTATATATCAGATAATGATATTAATACTGTAGATATCGAACGAATCTATTAGATACTTACTATAGCAATCATAATCGAAACGTTGGTAGATATGGCTTTAGCTGTGTTCGGTAACCAGATCTGAATAGTCAGATATTTCGCAACATTCCTCTCTCCTTCTAACATTTCCTCCCCTTTTCCACCTTTTTTAGCTAACCCCTAACAACATACTCCAACTTACTGGGGGTGCGATGGTCCAACTAGCTCCAAACAGTGAGGATTTTTGTGCGGTATTCACATAAAACAAATCAACGTGACTGGTACAAGTGCAGTTCCGCACAGTTGTATCTAGCTGCAGTCTGCAAAGTGATTGAAAATATTGGTATTTTATAAAAACTGGTATTCACAGTAGTTTAAATGTATTTTTCCAAAATATTTTTACTGGTACTATTTGACTAACGATGTATTTAATCTTAATTGTTCTGTAATGCATACCCTAGTAAAATTAAGTATTATATCACTTAGTTACCTAATGTAAGTTTTCACCGTCTCTATAACTCAATACGTTTGTTAATGTACTAGATGTTCACCCAGCATTTTCCATTCAGAAAATCCTACATTTAGAAAGGGTTGTTTCAGAGAATTGCAACAATTCATCAAATTTCAAAGATATTTTTAGGTTGTGCAAAAGTTTTATTAAAGTTCTGTTCTTATTTCTTGTAGGAGAAGTGTTTGGCTCACAATGATATAATAGTAGAAAAAGAATATAACTTTCTCAGAACTTTAAAATTGACCTGGAAACTTGATGATTTCTTCAAATTCTGTAAAACAATCCGTCGTTAGTGTTTTTCTGTTTTGAAGATTGTTTTACCGACAATAGAGCGGGGTTTTGAATGTATTAAGAAACAAGCTTCTGCCCGCGACTTCGTCTGCGTAGGATTACTTCGAGTAATCTTTTTTCTTTTCCTACATCCCATCTACATTTATACCAAAATTCATAACCTATTTATTTAAAATATGTATAATTCTTGATTCGATTCAAAGTATTAGGCGATTACTTTAAATAAATTCACTAATTTAAATATTTTCCAAAATAGAATTTTGATTTAACAATCATTGTTTTGCAAAATGTTATTCTCAAAATTTGACGTTTTCTATTGAACAATAATTAGTGTTTTAAATATATTGAAAATAAATAGCTAGCTTTATAAATTATAGCCTATATGTTATTCTGATGCATGAGCTATATTATTGTAAAGTTTCATTAAAATTCATTAAATTTCGATTTAAAGAGAAACAAACATTCATACATCCATACAAACTTTCGCGTTTATAATATTAGTAAGATGTAAAGGAGATAATTCAAATATCATCGATGTTATTTTATTGGGGTAATTAAGAGGCTAGACTTTGAACGACACGCGGAGCACCCGCGTCTGTCATTCTGTCCCGCTCACAATAAGCTCACGCACACTTACAATACATGCGAATGCGAAATGTGCGAATGAGACAACGCTCAAATTTACCTAAAGAAATCGCTCGAAACGGGGTTTATGGAGAATACACTTTTCTACACCGAAACTTTCACGAAATTGAAATTTTAAAATATATGTATTTTTTTAGAAAGAAGAAGCTAGCTTTTTATAATTTTATAATTCTTTATGAGAGTTGAGTTAGCAGCACTTTTTTCTTAAATAATATTTTTTGATAAATCGTACATGTTTTTTTTTTTTTTTTTTTTTTTTTATTATTATTGAGTTAGTTTATACTACATGAATATAAACTAATAAGCACAATGTAACATTTCATTTGATAAATTTAAATATTTTTACAGTAATCATAACATTTCTTTTTAAATACATTCATTCTTTCTTCATTCTTCATAGTTTCAGGCATTTCATCATACATCTTTAGTCCTCTGTACATTATGCAGTTCTGTGATTTTGATTTCTTCATTTGTGGCAATCGAATTCTGTTTATATGTCTTGTTTCATAGTTATGAACGTCTCTATTAAAAACAATTTCATCCTTAAAGTATTTTGGCATTTGGTTTTTCATAATTTTATGCACAAAAATTAATACATTAAATAATAGTCTCTTTTTTATTGGAATCCAATTTAGTTCCTCTCTCATTTGATTAATCCTTGCGTATTTGCCTTTCCCCAGTATACATCTCATGGCTTTGTTTTGTATAACTTCTAGTTTGTTCAAATTACTTTCATTGGCCAAATATAACATCGTAGAGCAGTAGTCCAAATGTGGAGCAACGATAGTTTTATAAATGAGCTCCGTAGTGTTTCTATTTAATTTACGTCTTAGTCTTCTAAGAAAATTTACCTTTTTTGATACCTTTTTTAACACATATTCAAAGTTTGCTGTGAAAGTCAGTTTTGACAGTGAATATTTACGTTAATACGAAACGCATCGAAAATTCGAAAACATACCGACGTAGATTTCACCCTCTAGGCAGTATAAAAAAAATACATTCATTTTGTGCAATTTTCGATATAGAAAAGTGTTTTCCCGGGCCTCCTTTTTGTATGGGTTGAAAAGCGAAGTCTATCATCTTAACACTGGCAAAATAGTATGGTGGGTACGTGCGGCGCATACGCTACGCGCATAAAATTCGAGTGGGCTGTAAGTATTAAGTATATCCATGTGCGAATGGTTTTATGATCTAACGGTGGTCTTATTTTTATCTGAATATTCATAGTTATGATTTTATCGTCTCCAAAAAACGACCCTCAACTACGTAAGTACCTATATTAAAAATTTTCCCGGGCGTTCTTTTTGTATGGGCCGAAAAGCGAAGTCTATCGTCTTAATTATTTTTTCTAATCGTTTGTTCAACACAACCTTTTACAAATAATAATTTTAAGATTCATGGAACTTGTATTTATTGTGAACGATGACAATGGCTTCTACAATTATTAGGATAAGTTGTGATGCTGAAGAGAGTGGGAAAGGGAAGGAGACGGGAAACAGATATGTTGAAATGTATCTGAATGTTCAAATCTGGTGACAAAACCCTGCTAAATCCATTTAAAGCAACGTTTCTATTCTGTCAAAATTCTTTCAGCATTCTTTAAACTTTAACATCAAGTATAGCATTCGTTTGTTTATAAATTGGCGTCTATTTTGACGATTTGCTTGTTCTTAAATTTGCATTAAAAACATGTTTACGTTATAGCAGTTTTATCAAAACGAAGATTTACAAAGAAGTACTAGGCGATTAGAATATGCCAAACATGAGTTGGAACAATACAATATAAGTGTAAACCGCAAGTATAGGTATCTATGCCTCTATTTTCCTTATTTGCCATTCGTTCACCAATTTAGCACAGTACAACTATATTTATAATAGCCACGAACGAATTGGAAATCTTGTGCTTTGTGACACTACACTCATCGTCTCTGCTGCCAACTCTCATCTCGTAATCGAAGATGCACATCATAAATCTATTATATTTGAAGTCGATATTCCTCTTCCTGCTGCCAACCTAAAACCCCAGATACCTAGTCAAACTAATCAATAAAGTTAACCTTGTAGCAGTCTATGATGCTCTCTGAAATAGTGAAGACATGGACTTAACGATTACGATACAGCATTTTTAACAAAATCATTGATGTCCTAATAGATGATCTGGTTCCAAAGAAAGCAAACAGATCAACGAAATTTTCAACATGGTATTCGGCGGCTTTAATTAATATAACAAAAGAAAAATTAAGATTTTTTCTTCCTTGGAAATGCTAAGCAAAGATGTTAAGATAAGCAAATATATGTCCTACTATTTCGGAAACAAATAACCTTCATTCCCTTCAGCGCCCTTGAGGTGATTTTCTGGCGAAAATGGCGCTCTAAAAATCATCCAAACATTATTATTATTATTCCAAAATAGCACACAACAACAAATAATGAGTTACATGCTTGTTTGCTGATTACTTCTCAATGGTCTTTACACATGAACTTGTTGTTATTCGTCGTTTCTTAATAGCACGTTACAAATAATACACTCTTGTACACTACACACGTCATCCTGTATTTACTCAATGTATTCAACATAAATATAAGATATTACAACCAAAGACGAAGAGCGATTGACCAGCGGCTGAGAATAAAAGTTTAAAAATGATTGCAACTGTACAGGGAGGTTCCAATGAGAAAGATTGATTATTCCCGTATCATTTAAAAAAAATTAATATTTATTTATTTCATTCAAAACTTGCTTTAATATACCTATACCTTTATTCAAGTAAGCAATAAAAAAGCTCAAAACGCACGATGATGAAAATTATTAAATATCGTGTACTTCTTGTAAGTATTTTTTGATTATAAGTATTTATGATTTTTCAATAATGTCTAAACAAAATAAGCGTGTAAAAAAACTGAAATATTTCAGTTTGTAAGACCTTAAATAAATAGAAAAACTGAGGTATTTTTGTCACAAAACGTTACAGGATTTATTTTTTAATGATTTTAATTAACTAAAATAAAATTTCTGAAAACTGTGTTTAATAGATTATGTATTGATTTATTTGGTTGTATGATTTGAAATTTGTGTTGTTTAATAGAATCTATCGTTTGAAGATTGAACAAATCTGCCAATGACTAACGGTATAACCTTAGTATATTAAAAATAAACTTAGTTTTTCAAAATTTTAAAACTGCGTGTACCAGATAAAATAACAATATTTATTTTTGTAAAAAAGGGTCAATACGTCCAAAATTTGATTGAAAAAGGACTAATTTCCGGTATTCTCTGGTAATACCCTCTTAACCATGTAATATTTAATATCAGTATTTCTATAAATAAAAAATAAAATAAAAAACTAAACAACCTTTTACACCATTTTTTCTATTTATGATATGTCAATCTGCCATTCGATGACGTACCTACCTACGAAATGGATAATGTCTTTTTGGCAAGACATTGAGAGCAGATTAACATTTTAGTAAAGAATATTTACATAGTATCCTTGGAATACAATTCGCACTGACTTCTCTACATAGTTTTATTTTATTCAGTGAGAAGGTAACCTAGGTTATTTAGTTATAAGTTATTATTCTGTATTTTTGTCGCCTTCAGAACCACAGACTTTAGTAGGATGTGGGTAACAAACAAATTAAACAAAGTTCTTCATTATAAAACTTTAGGCTTAAAATGCTAAAAAGTAAGACTAAAAACTGTTTTGTTCTCAAGATACGATTAAGGTGATTGTCAAAAGAATTCATATTCTACTATTTCGTAGATGGTGCGCGTATAATATTTTTTACTTATAAACGCTCTTTACAAGTTAATTAAAAGAAATGAAAAAAATAATGCTTACATAAGTTACGTTAGATCAACCAATTTGTGAAATGTTCTTTTATACGGGTTTTGAATGATTTTCCCGTTTGGCCTATATAATATGACGGGCAATTAGAGCAAGTTCACTTGGTAAACCCCTGAGTTTTCCAGTTTTTCTCTGTTATCTTTAGGCGCTCCGCCCACTGAGGCAACTGAAAACCAACTAAAACCGGCTGGTTTCTCTGTCTTGATTGGTCAAAAAGCTTGTTTAACCATAGATGAAGAACAATCAGATGACAGCTAGCAACAGCAACGGCCGCCCAGGGCAATCAGCCGTGACAGTCGCAAGATGGTCGCAAGTCACCGCTTGCGTTACCATTGACAACGGGGTTTTGTGTGATTGTGAAGTGTGCGGGCCATCACATTGTCATACAAAGACAGTTGGCAGTTGAGAGTTTTCAGTTGCCTGAGTGGGCGGAGGCGCTTATTGTTAATTAAAATTCTCCCTAGAGAATTTACATTATAAAATGCTGTTCTACATTTATCATTATTGGTTAATCGAGATATTTTTGTGGATATTTCGCCAAATATAAAATTTAATTTTGGAACTATAATAATAATAATGTTATGGTCCATTTTTTATAATATCAATATTTTTTTTATAAATTTCAATTAATTTTTAAAGGGAAGCTGAAATGCCACTTTGTTGAGTTGTCATGGAACGGTTGAACTAATCGTTACAGCTCTTCAGCGAACTACTCTTCCAAAGAATCCTCCATTAATTTGTGGCCCTGAATCTCTATCATGCGATTAAAGAAAAAAATAGCATGACTCACTAACGTAATAATCATAAAATAAAATCTACATGTTGTTGGCACAAAGTTCACCATCAGGTAAATACTTTATTGGAATAGCTCCGGAGTACACTGACTTTTACTAGAAACTCCTTTTAACGCATATTGACAAAACCATAGATAGTTGATTTACGTGTGGTTTTTTTAAATTCTTTTTCATAACAACTTTTTACCGTTCGTAGAATTGTATTACATTATCCCGTATTATTTATTATTTAGTTGATTGTTTGTACAACACCAATATACACGGTGTTAAGGATCGTACTTGACTTACTTTATGATTGGTATTTAGTCGATTTTTTTTTCAAATTTTTTTTCTTCAAAATCAGAGGACTAAAGTTTTATTAACATTTTTTACTTCAAATAATGACAGGAATCACTGGTTAAAGTCAAGTACGATCCTTAACACCATATAAGGGCGTTTTCCAAAAAAGATGTCGGTGTCGTAATAGGAATTCCACTTAAGTGAGATGCTGCATTTCAATTAAAAATATACGTAAATTTATTAAAGAAAGTATAATCTTCATGACAAAAAGTATTAAAATAGAAAATGTCAATAAACTTCGAAAATAATTGCAATTTAAGTTTAATACTATTGGTAAGAAATTCTTTTACGTCACTTTTATCATATAGTTTATAAAGAAAATTAAAAGAAATTCATTATTTCTGATTTTTATTTACGAATTGAAAACACAATCAGTCCCCTAAAAAATATGAATAATCAAGCTTATTGAATTAAATATTAAGTTTTTAAATAAAAATATTCTTTTACGCTACTTTTGGACACTTTGTATAGTATATTTTGCGTTCTAGAAAGACGAATATAAGTTTTTGTTTTACGAATGTTTAATTATAACATATTTAAAATTAATCATGAACTATAATCTATTAAAAAAATAACAAATTTCTTTGAGATATAATAATTAATCTTAGAAAATAAATCACAGCAATAACAGGACAGTGACGTAAGGGGAAACATTTGGTGACGTTTAGGAATTCTAAGGCCTCGGCCAGACTGAGGGGCTTGCCCGGTAGCGACAGCGGGCGCGAAATATCAGTCGTATATACAGGGTGTTAAGGTACCCACTTGACTTAGGGGGTTTCTCACCATCCTCCCAGTAGCTTATCTACCCTAATAACGATTATTTTCGATTTACGATTTACGGTTTATTTATTTATTAAGTTGGAGTTTATAATTCGGTACTCGAACTTACGAATAGTGGCTATATATTGGATAAGTTGGCCGAGTTTTCTAACCACTGCGAGTATTTTATTTTTATTTTTAATAATATTCGTTATTAGGGTAGATAAGCTAACGGGAGGATGGTGAGAAACCCCCTTACTAAAATGTAGGCCTTTATGAAACCAAAGTTTCGGATAGCAAATTGAAAAATAAACTTTGATTTTTTTATTCATAATTTTTACATGAAACGACAATAAAATGAGTTAACAGTAGCGTGTACAATACATTTACCTAGTAAAATATGTGTGTTTTTATTTTTTTTCGTCATCGGTTCTTTTAAAACTTTTTTATAATAATAATAATATATGAATATTGAAGAATATTTTGCGGTGCTCGTACGCCAAAACTATTGATTTTAGACAAAAGAATTATTGGTTAAATTGTACAAAATTTTTTCTATTTTATTTTGAACAAAGGTGTTTTATCGTAAGATAAGTCGGAAAGGAGATATTGCCAAAAAAATGCTATTAAAACTGCCATTATTCAGTTGCCAAAGTTTAAATTCGGAAAGAGCACATCGAAATCAATAATATTACCAATTTTCAAAAATCCCGGAAAACTTTTCAGGTAACGTCTTTTTTTCGTCCTAAATGACAGGACTAGTAGGCGACCTATTACAGAGGCGAAATCTTCTACTGAGCAAGTTTGACTCAGGGGGTTTCTCACCATCCTCCCAATAGCTTATCTACCCTAATAACAAATATTATTATGGGGTTTCTCACCATGCTCCCAATAGCTTATGTACACTAATAACGAATATTTTCAATTTACGATTTACGGTTTATTTATTTATTAAGTTGGAGTTTATAATTCGGTACTCGAACCTATGAATAGTGGCTATATATTGGATGAGTTGGCTGAATTTTCTAACCACTGCAAGTATTTTATTTTTATATTTTATAATATTCGTTATTAGGGTAGATAAGCTATTGGAAGAATGGTGAGAAACCCCCTTAAAAATAAAATTAAAATACTCGCAGTGGTTAGAAAACTCCGCCAACTTATTCAATATATAGTTACTAGACATAGGTTCGAGTACCGAATTATAAACTCCAACTTAATAAAGAAATAAACCGTAAATCGTAAATGGAACATATTCGTTATTAGTGTAGATAAGCTATTGGGAGGATGGTGAGAAACCCCCTCAAAAATTTTATATTTAAAAAATATTTTTATTTATTTCATCGCCTTTCAAAACAGCATTTAGTTTTTGGATGCATTCAGAAATATTCCATTTATTATGATTTTATTGTAAAGCGGAAATATTTTGACCATCCGACAAAATAAATCCAGCACCCCAGTGATTAGTAAAAATATAATATTTTTCATGAGGTGCAGTGCCATCTATGCCATTTAACACAAACTAAAGAGTAATCTTACATATAATTCGAACCTCCGCAGCAGAGTGGTAACTTTAAAAAAACTATTTAATTTAATAAAATGAATCGTAATACTTTTGAAAAATTTGCTACTACTTATAGCAGGATTGTCACTTTTTTGTTTTCCTATATTAGAACAATTTTTGTATATTATTGACATTATTTTTTTTTATTATTTCTTGCTAACAAACAAAACTAAATTATTAAAATGTTTTAAAAATACTTAGGGGGTTTCTCACCATCCTACCGTTAGCTTATCTACCCTAATAACGAATATTATTAAAAATAAAAATAAAATACTCGCAGTGGTTAGAAAACTCGGCTAACTAATCCAATATATAGCCACTATTCGTAGGTTCGAGTACCAAATTATAAACTCCAACTTAATAAATAAATAAACCGTAAATCGTAAATCGAAAATATTCGTTATTAGGGTAGATAAGCTATTGGGAGGTTGGTGAGAAACCCCCTTAATTTTTCATTAAACTTTTATTAACAGTCTTACAATTCGGGGCTCTATATTTGGTAGGCGGTTAAGGAAACCGCGCCGCCCCCGGAACCATTTATTGGATAACCAACACCTCTACCGTAGGTCACCCCAAGTGGTTCGCTACGTTTGGTGACTTAACCCGGGTTCATGGGGTGAGGTTTGTCCGGGTCTAGGCGGCGGATGCGTCTCATCGGGAGAGACTGGTTAAGGGAGACCTTTTGACTTCTCCAGCAGGGCTCTCTCGGAACATCATCTTGCACAGTAGTGGGAGGGATGGAATCATTCATCCGTCTCTCCTGGACACACTGACCCCTCTTTTTCTTCCCAGAACATCCTCTCCTTCCTTTCCTAAAAATAACCCTCCACACAGCATCCCCAAAGATGACATAGGCGCTGAAAGGAATTATTTTCTTCGGGGCCTCCTGCGTACTATTGTAAAAAAAAACAAAAGATTTCCACATTTATCTATACATATTTTTTCACACTTTCTTCATTTTTATTACAATCTTTTAATTGAGTTTGTTTGCAGACAAAACTATTCATATTCTAAGGCGCTCCGCCCACTGAGGCAACTGAAAACCAACTAAAACCGGCTGTTTTCTCTGTCTTGATTGGTCAAAAAGCTTGTTTAACCATAGATGAAGAACAATCAGCTGACAGCTCGCAAGTAGCAACGGCCGCCCAGGGCAATCAGCCGTGACAGTCGCAAGATGGTCGCAAGTCACCGCTTGCGTTACCATTGACAACGGGGTTTTGTGTGATTGTGAAGTGTGCGGGCCATCACATTGTCATACCAAGACAGTTGGCAGTTGAGAGTTTTCAGTTGCCTGAGTGGGCGGAGGCGCTTACTGGCGCAATTAACAATACATCTAAGATTTTAAAGCAACTTGCAGAAAGTGTTTTTCCATGTATAATTAAATTACCGCCATCTATAAACGAACAGATTATAAATTCTTTTAAGTTTACCCTTAAAAACTAACTAACTAACTAACCATCACGCCGTTTAACCGCGGGGGTAGGCAGAGAGGACGGACCGCCAAACACCTCGGTCTTGGCACACACTCTTTGCCTCATTCACATTCATGCATCGACTCATACATACTCTTCTGTTTTTCTGACTCTTGACATGGCCCGACTCAAGTATCTGATTCACTTGATCGTGCCATGTCTTCCTCGGACGTCCCCTACTTCTTATCTAATCATACTTGCATCATATATCTTCTCCTTACGCTCCTTTCTTTGTTCATTCGCTCTACATGCCCAAACCATCTGAGGGATCCTTTCTTAATTTTACTCATTAAGCTTACATCTTACATCAGCCTTGCATTCTTTTCGAATCTCCACATTTCTCACATGATCATACATGGTTTTACCACACATACGCCTCAGGGATCTCATTTCAACAGCATTTAGTCTACTTTCATCCTTCCTCTGCCAGTTCCATGCCTCACTGCCATACATCAGGGTAGGTACAAGCACTCCATTGTGGACTGCTAACTTCGCTTCTTTGGACAGCTTTTTGTTAGCGCCAACGGCATTCAGTCCTCCATTAACGGAGTTACCTGCATTTACCCTTCTTTCAATATCTCTTTCAGCCTTCGCATCTCTCGTAAACATACTACCCAAATACACAAACTCATCCACCTGCTCCAAGTATTCATAGTTCACAATTATATTGCACACTGTTTTCGTACTCTCTCTTTCAAATACCATGACTTTAGACTTCCTTAGATTCATCATTAGCTCATTCTTCATACATACTTCGTTCATTCTAGACTTCTGAAATATTTGACTTTTTACCCCCTTAGAACTCCGCGTATTTTTGGTATTATCTGCGCGAGGAAAGTAGCGCCAAAGTGGTTTTAATTTTTTTATGAATAATTTTACAAGAACGAAAAAAGTTAGTCAATCAAGCGAGTCAAAAATAATCTTAGCCATAAAGGGGCATTCTTAAAAAGTTGTTTCTTATATAACTTCATATTTATCTAATGAAAAAACAAATTATTTAGTACTTTGCGCTTATATTTTTTATAACGTAATTAATAATTTCATTTTAATTCCTTTAATTGATAAGGTAGGAAAATCTTTATCTTTATCCAAAACATATTTTTTCATATTCGTAATGTAAAACGATTCGTAGTAAAAATAAATCTAAATAGTGATTTGGGGTATAGCTTCATCTTAAAAATCGTTCTCACCTCAGGGGAAATTACCTATTGATATTCTATGCACTTACTGGTACGTAATCATCTTCATCATCACAATTGGCGCTACAACCCTTGGTCGGTCTTGGCCTCCTCGAGAGTCTTCCTCCACTCATCTTGTTTTGTACTAGTTCTCTCCAGTTTGGAATCTCCAAGGTACGTAGGTCTTTGAGGGGGTTTCTCACCATTCTTCCAATAGCTTATGTACCCTAATAACGAATATTATAAAATATAAAAATAAAATACTTGCAGTGGTTAGAAAATTCAGCCAACTTATCCAATGTATAGCCACTATTCATAGGTTCGAGTACCGAATTATAAACTCCAACTTAATAAATAAATAAACCGTAAATCGTAAATTGAAAATATTAGTTATTAGTGTACATAAGCTATTGGGAGCATGGTGAGAAACCCCCTGAGTATTATTATTAATTAATACATAATTACAGTGCCTATTACGTACTGGTACGTAATAGGCACTATAATTATGTATTAATTAAATTAAACATATCTAATCACTTTATAGTCAAGGTGCAAAATATACCGTCTATGTAAATAAACAAATAAAAGAATTAAAAAATAACCTAGTTTTATGTTACCTGCAATTTCTTTTTACTCACAACTCACAACGCTGGCGTATTAAAAAAAGATGGAATTCTTTGACAAGCTGAAACCGGTTACGGTCAAACAATTAAAAGAGGAAAAAGTTTTATGTTTGTTTATTCAAAGATAGAATTAGTAGAATCGTCGGTTTTACGCTGATTTCTTTGCAGACGGAAATAACTTTTAATTCGTTGATTTTCTTGAAATCAACGAAAAGAAAAAGTTTTTTTTTTGCAAACGCGTGACATCTGTTGTCAAATTTATTAAGCTAACGATCTGCTTTAGAAGGTATGTTTCCTCGGTAATAAAATATTTCATAGCAGGCCTGGTGGTGTCGCTTCTGCGGGTTTTACTCTAGGTATTTATTATCTCTGGGATTTGTTAATATTAATAAGACTGTGTTGACTTAGTTATATGACGTTTATTGACACTCGTAACTCGCCTAAGCTATGCGCAGTGACGCATCTGGACTCTGGTGTTATAGCACGGTCGCTCGATATGAAGTTTTCCCTAGGACAACTGCAGATCTCAAACGTACAAACGACAGTTGATATCGAATATATTAAGGACACTTAGTCATTGTGAACTGTCACCTATTCGTTTGCGATCTGCAGTTGTAGTAGGGAACGATGAGAAGTTACCGATAGTTATCCTATCGATCGTTATAGAGCAAGCGTGCTAGGGCCTCTGGACTACCAACACCACATTACATAGGACCTTTCAGATGTCTAGAAGTATACCAATTCATTATCATTTTCTCCATACATCGTCAGTGCATTTTTACTTGATTGTTTGATATTTTGTGATTGCTTACTTTTATTAACATGATTTTCTTCTGACAAAATGTGTAGTGGTGTACGTGGCTCATATGAAAATATTTTAGAAAATATTAAAGTGAAGCATCTGGACTACCAGCACCCAATACATATCAGTATCGTCATTTACCGTGCGACCGATCGCTTCGTGCGTCGGTCAGCGTCGCGTCGCGTCGCGCTTCGTGTCGCAGCGACTCGCTGCTCAGCACCATTTTCACAGTCGATTAATATCGCATGCGACCAGGGGGCCTAGTCTATATCTCTCACAACGTCCGTACCTACGTTACGAATCCTTACTAACCTTCCCCTTACCATGCTAAAAACTTCCTCGCTCTCCGGTGCTGTACACTTAGTAAATATTTATATGTTTTATTTATTTAATCCAATGCATCAATGTATTGTGGAGGAATACCCAAAATATTAACTCTATGTTTAGTATATTTACAAAGATATTTCAGTAAATACAAACTGTGCCCGCTTAGTTGACAGCACCGTCAAGAAAGGTTAAACGGCAAACGTGCTTGTTTGTGAAACCGAAAGATAGAGACTAGGCCCCCAGTTCCCCTTAGCTTAAAAATACGGTGAATGGTCTGTAACCGCACGGCAAACATCGACACTTTGTCTACTTTGGCGCTCGCGTTTTATCTCCGACCTTCTTCGTTTCAACTTAATTAGTACAAAAACGGGGATTTACGCCGGGGGAGATGGAAAAAACAGGCACGTAATAGGAAATTTGGTTATTAGTTTGGATTACTTAAATAATTCCGGCAAACGTCACACCACACTAAAAAAAACAATCATAGCCAAAGTCGTTAGTCTTGTATTGTAAATTTTGAACTTTGATTGGAGGTATCAACAATCAACTTCAATACATATTTTACCATCTCACCCGAGGCAAATAGTTTTTTCAGACGTTTCTTGTAGTAAGTTGAAAGGAAATGTTCTAATAATTTGTTCATAAAAGTAAAGCGAAGAACGGGAATTTTATTGTATCGCTGAATAATAAATATATACACTAGAAAGAATATAAAGGGCTTTTCAAAGAAAACAAACAAATATTTCAACAATAAAGTTTTATTTGTCTAATAGTATTTTCGAATTATTATTTACAACACTTAAGTGCTAAAAGTCTACGATTTCAATTAACGAGTAATTACAATAAATTATGTAAAATAAACTAGCTTTACTTCATACAATGTTTGTGCTTATCCCCACTTAAAGTGAACTACGATGTATTTTCTGTCTAAATTAAAAAATTAAACATCTTAGATAATCACAGATAAATTGTGCTTCCACTGCAAAATGATTGCAAATGTTCACTGCGTACGTATCACTAAACTGCCCTCCATACCAGCAACCAAACTTTTGTACAAGTTTTACGAAATCTAAGTCATACTGGCTCCGGAAAGTCAGGAGCAGTTGGTACTTACTTTTGTGCGGTATTGTAATTTAAAAAACAGATGGTGCTAAAATGAAAACAACGTGAATTGGAAGTATAAATATAAAATAGGTATCAAAAAATCACATGAAAAAGCTTCAAATCAAAAAACTTTCATAATGCAGCCCTGCTCTCTCAGCTCTCTCAAATTAAAACATTTTTTTCAATCGATTTGAATGTATGAAATTGAAAATTATATTCGCTAACTTCTCTATTACTCCGGAGGAGCGTTAAATTTAGGATTTCATTTGAAAGTATCTAGATAAAATAAATTGGAAATTGAAACACGAAAATGAGGAAATATACAAAAATAATCAATGAATATACAGATGATATTAAAAAAAACTGTGGATGAGAAAATCATGTTGTTACACAATACAACTGCCCACTACGGTCCTCCTAGTCAGGAATACATCTATGGAGGACTGTGAATAAAGTACTATAATAAATAAAGTACTATTGAAGAAGAAGACAACAATAATAATCTAAATTAAAATATGAAAATGACAGCACACAGAAAAATAATAAAACACAATGGTCGCAACTGCACGGAGAAAAATGTTATTCTAAAATACGATCATTTTATTGGTAAAAACGGGACTGAAGTTCTTACGAACAAATCAACAGTGTTTCAATGTTATTGGCGGGAAAATGTAAGAATAATTTGTTGGTATAAGTACGAAATTACGTATACCAACAAATAGTTTTTACATGTTCCCGTCAATAAACATTGAAATACTGTTAATTTGTTCGTAAGAACGTCAGTCCCGTTTTTAACCGTTTTTACGAATAAAATGATCGTATTCTAGAATAAAAATTTTCTGGGACTCGAACCCAGATCTTACGTCTTACCGGGATGGCGCTCTACCGGTTCAGTAATTGCGTCCGATTATAAAACCGTCATAATTGTCAAGGTCATATTTCAAATTTCAGAATTAACAATATTATCTTCGACTAATGTTTTTATTTTTCCAAATTATCGGCAGCTACCTTTTTTATTTGAAACTAGTGTTCAAAGAACGTATTTGTTACCTAGATAGTGTCTCGGATATATATATCCGATTTTTCATAATTTAGATTATTATTGTTATCTTTTTCTTCAATGATATATTTATTACATTGATGGGAATAACCTTCAAAAGTTAAAAAGAGAGTTTTTCTTATGAAAAATTGAATAAAGTAGGTATTATTTAAGTGTTTTAAGGTATTGCGCAAAGTCTTATAGAACAGCACTCGGATTATGTCGATTCTTTTACCTGCCCAGCTTTAGTGTGGCAGAGCAGCTTGTCGAATTTTTTTCTAAATGCTTCGATTAATTCTCATATTTCGCATTATTTTTAAGAGAAATTTGTTTGCTAGTATGAAGGGAAGTTTACAATCAAAAATAATATATTTACATGTCTCTTATTAGTAAATATAGAATAATAATTGATGGGCTAAGTTGCAGGAAAATAATTAATGTGTTTTGTTCGCTTTCACCAACAAATTACTTTGGGCTAAATACAGATCCTTGGTGTATCCCCACTTAAATTGGAAATGTTGGTTACATCCCTGATGTGCATACTACTTGTGTTTCTACATTTGTATACACATCTTGTATAGAGAGCACATATCCTTCTGATACGTTATGAGATTTTTTATCTCTTTCCAATAACCGTTTAGATCATATTTCTCACCATAATAGTAAGGGAGACCCAACGATTTCTATGAGACGTGTTCTTAAAGCAAACAAATTATCCGAAAGAATACATTGGAGTATAATGTATTTGAGTTTACTTGGCTAAACAATGAACTACTGTCAAAATGAAAACCGCAATAAAAAAATAATTTATTAAAGATTATTGTGTGAAAGGGAAAATTAAAACACACTAACAATAATAAAGGTTCATTTCATAAATCTTTGTAAATTTTTTTCTTGAAGTTTTTTAAAATTACAATGCGCGAGCGCTTAGAGAATTTAGTTTGGTGAAAGCGAGCATATTTATAAATACAAAATGTTATCGTAATTGTTGTAGATACCTACCTACCTATCAAGTTAATGGAATATTTTTCCCTCCCTCATCCCTGGTTATCTAGGCTTTTTATGAAGCGAGTCTAAAAATAGACAGTAATCCAAATTTCTGAGATGTTTGTTTTTATTTTTATTATTATTTCATATTTTACAGTTAAAAGCAAATCAATTATTCTAAACAAATTGTAATCAGCATTATTTGGTTTTGTTGTGTAAGGTAAAAAAACGAAATTTTTCTTGTATGTACGTCACATAATATGAATTATTCTCTACGTTGATTAACTGAAAGAAATACCTATTAAACATTAAACGTGGCTTATCTTGTAAACGTGATATCAGTTTCACTGGAGCTTTGGGAGCTTTCTCTTATAACCTCCAGTTCGCGTATTGTTAAAGAAGGAGTTTTGAAAAACGGTTTGTGCCCTGTGTGATCAGACTCTCTCCCCATTCGGTCCTCGAAACATTCTTCCAGCTGTTGAGCACCATTCAATTGAGATTCGTACACTTGCCCGAAATACGAACAATCGTCTGCATGGTCAATCTCAATACAACCGAGGTCACCTTCATCCTCATAGAATTCATTTTCAGTAGAACGCCTCTGATCAAATCCACGAAATCTATCAAAATCTTGACTTAGAATTCCCGGATCGTTTGTGCGAAACTCTACAGTGGTACCATCCACGACAATGGAGTCTTCGTTTGCAATAGCGTCGTCAAACCGCCACTTGAAACATTTGTCTATCTTCTTCGTTCTGGTTCGCCTATCTAGGCTGTTAGTTTTGCAGTACAGAGTAGGTTTTTGGTCCCAATCTCATGAATCGTTGAAGTGGCGGTTGCATTTGTTCAAGCTTATCTCGTCTAAGCTCAAATTTGATCTGGCTTCGCCTAATCTTAACTCTGAATGATTTTCAAACAGTCTGAGTTCTGGTTTATTGTATTTGCACTCGACTGGGTTTCCGTAAACGTCGATTCGAAAGTCTGATCCTGTGTTGTAGTGGTGGAAGTCTCGAGGATGGTAGTTGTCGTAATGTCTCGGGTATTCGTGGATTGATTTGATGGAGTCCGATTTGTAGTTCTTGATGGATCCGTTGCATTTGAGAGAGGAATCTCGTTTGGGTCCGTGGTAGACCTTTTGTAGGGCATGGAGGCTAGTGGATGAGACAGTTCTCTCGAGGATCTCTCCCCAGTACTTCTCGGATAGCCCTTCTAGGTCTGGTTTGTGCGGGGGCGCAGGGGGCTCCGAGGAAAGGGAGTTGCAACAGCCCGAGGACTTCTCCAGGGGAAGCTCAGGCTCACGTTTGCAGCAAAACTGGAAACCAAAAAAAGCTTTCATTAAAATTTGTCAAAAACGAAAAAATGTATGTTAGGATCATCCACGTCTTCTTTGCTCTTCAGCTTGCATTTTACTAAATTATCACTTAAATTTTAGATTACGTTTGTTATAATAGTTAATATATTCTTTATGTGCGAACAGACTATTTATTTATAACATAATTGAATTTTTTCAAATCGTTACACATCGCTCCGCAAACATGTACACCACGTTAGCAAAGTGATAGTTTTCGATATAAAACCAACATTTTCCACTACATCATGATTTACGATCTGCTGCCTTTTAATAGAATACTGTTAAAGTGGAGAAATAATTGGGTTTTAGGGAAAAGGGTGAATGATTGAGAAAACACATAGCAAACGTGATATTCCGCATTTTGCAAAACTAATAAGGATTTCAATAAATGGAATACGTTGCATTTATGACGATTGCGATTATTCAAATTTGACCAACAAGAGTGAGATTACTTCTACTCTAGGCAACTCGAATCAGCAGAAATGCGAATGCTTAGATGGACGGCAGGAGTATCACTGAAAGATAAGATCAAAAGTTCACGCATTCGTGGTAGCCTGGGTGTCACCGACATAAACAGTAAGCTGGAGGAACGACAGTTGAGATGGTATGGGCACAAGACGGAGACCACCAGACCACACAGTGAAGCAGGCAATGTCTATGGAGCTTCATCGACAGTCATCCAGAGGAAGACCAAAGAACTCCTGGATGACTCAAGGCTCCAAAATCCTACAGAGAAACGACCTGGATGAAAGCGATACTCAGAACCGAAGAAGCTACAACCTAATAACGAGAAGAGCCGACCCTAAGAGCCTACCCAGGCAATGAGTTGGGACAGTGCGAGGAAGAAGAAGAATAGTAAGATTACAATTGTTTCCTTACCTACCTCAACTTACACATACCTAAATTCAAGTATATATTTTTTCTTTTTATTTCTATTTAATACACATTTTAAAGCGTATTTTCATGTTAACAACATTAAAAATATAGAAAACCAAATATATTGAAAGTGTTTTGGTTTTCCTAAAACAGAAATCCAAATAGAAACTTCCTATTTTCCCGGACTCCACAGTCAAGTTAAACATGAAAAGGGGGTCGTGCTTACAAAAGGTTCGACATTTATGAATTTTTTATATGTTATTAGGACCTAAACCAATATTAAAAAAACACAGTTGCAATTTCCAAAGTGCTGTGCGAGCGGCGGTGTACCTAAAAAACCATAAAATTTTCGGACTTTTTCAGTTTTTGCTCAATATATCAGTGAAGGAAAGTTTTGGCCGGTATAGTCACTCTACACTTTAAGGGGGTTTCTCACCATCCTCCCGTTAGCTTATCTACCCTGATAACGAATATTATCAAAAATAAAAATAAAATACTCGCAGTGGTTAGAATACTCGGCCAGCTTATCCAATATATAGCCACTATTCGTAGGTTCGAGTACCGAATTATAAACTCCAACTTAATAAATAAATAAACCGTAAATCGTAAATCGAAAATATTCGTTATTAGGGTAGATAAGCTATTGGGAAGATGGTGAGAAACCCCCTAAGTAGACTAAATTTGCTACAAGTTGAGACTAAGGCAAGCTCTATAAAGCAAATAGTTCTTAGAAAATAAAACATTTTTTCCAAAAAGTGAAATTTTTTCGGAATTGTCACTTATTTTGGGAAATATAATATTGGTTTAGGTCCTAACAACATATAAAAAATTCCGAAATGTCGGACCTTTTGTAAGCACGGATGTACATCTTGACTGGACTATCAATTCCCTTCTCTGCCTAATATTCTCAAACATGGGGTGCATTTACCTACTTATCCCTGGTTTCAGCCAAAGACTTATTTATTTAAATACAAGTATTTAAACATAGATCAAAGCTAAAACCGACGATATACGAATTAATATATTTCACTAACGGTTTAATATTCTATTTGCTTAGAATTTGGTCAGGGAATCACTTTACTGTTCAAAGAAATACTTCTGAAACCGAGGACGAGCGTTTAATTCAATGAATTTATGAGATTCTAAAACTTTTCAACTTCTAAATTATAAACGTTCCTGCGGAAATTTTGTATGGAACGTTTGGCGCTGTTTAATCACCGGTATTCTCGAGTTAATTAATACTTGAAAATGTGAGAAATTCGTTCAAAATTAGACGAATTTAGTGAAATAAATATTATATACAAGCTTCTGCCCGCGACTTCGTCTGCGTAGATTAGTACTTCAAGTAATCTATTTTCTTTTCCTAGGTCCCATCTACGTTTATACAAAAAATTCTTAATCTATTTATTTAAAATATGTATAATTCTTGATTCAATTCAAAGTATTAGGCGAGTACTTCAAATAAAATCAGTAATTTAAATATTTTCCAACATAGAATTTTGATTTAACAATCTTTGTTTTGCAAAATGTCATTCTCAAATTTTGACGTTTTCTATTAAACTATAATTATTATTTTCCATATATTGAAAATAAATAGCTAGTTTTATAAATTATAGCCTATATGTTATTCTGATGTATAAGCTATATTATTGTAAAGTTGCAATAAAATTCATTAATTAAATTTCGATTAAAAGAGGAACAAACATACATACATCCATTCAAACTTTCACGTTTATAATATTAGTAAGATAATATAGAGTATTACCCCTGAATAAACGAGTTCAGAGCTGATCCTCCGGAAGTTGTTGTTGAGGAGCCAGTAGAGAAAGGGATTCCAGAAGCTGTTGCTCAGGGCGAGCCAGGTCACTATGAAGTCCAGCATTGGAGGAACCTTGAAAAAATTACCAATTATCAAACATAATAATTTCGGATAATACTCGGACATATTTTGAATTTAAGTGACACATTCAAAATTGGAACTGATTATCTCAAAAATTCAGATAAGCCATAAAGTTCCCTTAACCACTGGAGCAACAGAGCAATAAAAATATTTTTTCTCGGATTGCTAAAGGAAATTTTTCCGTCCACATTAAAAAAATCATTCCTCCGAATTTGAATATGGAGACATACAAACTGATTATAGTTCTATATAGCCAATAATATATTTTGTCTTTTTTCACATATTTGTAGGAATTATAAAAAATATATAATTAAATCTTTAACCTTAAAACATTTTAAAGAATCTACAGTATATTTATTTTGTTATATTTTGAATGTACAATATATTATATAGTCGTTTTAATACATTTTTTTTGAAAATTTGCAGCTATTTGGCAACAAAGCAATCCGAGGTTTTGGAAATAGTGCCATAATGTGGCAAAAAGCGCTCGAGTGGTTAATATACAATATTATAAAGATCTTTTTAAAACTTTGAATTTTCGAGTAAAAAATACATTTATTAATATCATTTCGTGTCATGTTACATTTCCCGAGAATATCACAATAAACAAATGTATATTTTTTGGATAAATAAATAAATATGTGTTTTTTATTATTTTCCAGCATTTTTCTCTCGCGGCTTCTTCGGGTCGACCAAAATACGAAGATTTTTAGGTATACGAAGGCATGTTCGTAAGTTTATCTTAAGAATCTGTCTTCTACCTACCTAACACATGCCGATTCCCACCCCCAAATAACTCGGTTTCACCGTATACTCCGCACTTAATTATCATTCATACATCCATCATCTGTTAAGCCTTGTTCGGACCTGACAAGTAGGTAATAAGTCGAGTGGCGAGTAACTCGCTACTTGACTCACCATAAAGTGTTCACACTGCTGTCAAGTAGAGTTCATTAGTAAACGGCGCGTTGCGAGATAACGGGCTGCAACGCAATAAAGTTAATACGCTAAATAAGCTGATTGTTAAGCTTATTTTAGAAGAGGCGGAAGAATAAATTAGTGAGATGAAAATAAATAAACTACGGACACGAAAAATGTTAATAGCCGCAAAAAAGAAGAATTTTAGAGTACCATTTTCGCTTCAACGGGACGACATATTATCGCGCGTGTCTGCGTCTACGAATGAACTGCGCATAGTGCGCATGTCAGTTCGCAGAGACGCGTGGAGGGGGATTCCACTTGTCGCAAAAATAGAACCAAATGGATTCAATCTACTAAAGAGCTGACTAGCCTACTCTACTAAAATTAAGGTGTTCAGATACGTTTAGTTACTAATATACTCGCTACTCGACAAAAATATTCGCCCAGTCAGAACGGGGCATTATTCTGTCTTGACAGGGCCTGACTCAAGTAATTGTTCCACGTGCCAAGCCTTCCTCGGGTGTTCCCGACTTCATCAACTATCCACATTATCGTCACATATTCTTCTTACTCTCCTTTTTTTGTTTATTCGTTCTACATGTCCAAACCACTTAAGCGTCAAATTCTTAATCTTAATCATTATTACCCTTAGTCTTGCATTCTTTGCGAATCTCAAATTTTTTCAGTCGATATTTTTCGTAAAACGTTTAAGTAAATTTTTTCCAAAGAGTTTATTTTTTGTTAATTGTTTTCGTATTGAAAGCACCTTTCTTACAGATAAAGGTTAAAATTTTAAATAACGAAGTATTTAATTTGATTTTATCATAATTTATTTACTTAAATTTAGACTTTTATTTAATTTTTGTCAAAATTTGGACTCCAATGATTTTCGAACACTATCGACGATACACGGTTTTACCACACATGCGCCTCAGGAATATCATTTCTACAGCAATCAGTCTACTTTCATCCTTCCTCTGCCAGGCCCCCTAGCACACTCGATCGATAAGGATCGATAGGATAATTGTCGGTAACTTCTCATAGTTCCCTAGGACGACTGCAGATAGTTAAGGTACGAATGATGTCGAATATATTAAGGACACTTAGTCATTGTGAACTGTCACTTATTCGTTTGCGATCTGTAGTAATGCTATGGAACGATGAGAAGTTACCGACAATTAGCCTCAATCCTTATCAAGCATCACTGCAATACATCAGTGTAGGTACCAGCATTTCACCGTGAACTTACCTACTGCTAGTTTCGTTCTTTTGGACAGTTTTTTTAACGTTCAACGAGTTTAATCCCCCATTAATGGAGTTTCCTATATTTACCCTTCCTTCATTAAGTCGGCCGGTCTTCTAAAGTCAGTCTTCGGTGATGCCTCAATATACTGGTAGACAATTGTATCAGAATATAATGGGGAGAGTGAAGGAGGAAGGAGATACGTAATACTTGGCTTTACTATAAGCCATTAACTGGCTTAAAGTTGTTCAAACTTTCAATCGTGATTTGTGGCCCTATACCGAATGTGTCTCCTTCTAATCTGAACAATGGCAATGCAAATGAAGTGTTGATACCAACCTTGCTGTATTTATATCAGCGGACATGGAACTAGCAGAGGACGGTGTTGAGTGTTGTGTCATCCTATTTTGAAGTATTTAACTTAATTTTCTATCTGTCATTTATTTTTTGAATTAATCTTGATTCAATTCCGTCTATGGACTCTTTTACTTTTAATGTAGCGTCTTTGTCGCATTTCATCTCAATTTGTTTATGATTTTACTAGAGGCCAAAAAGTAAACTCATCCAAAACTATTGTTATCTATTACTTTCTAAAACTCGTTCATTGCATTACTAAAAACCTTTCAGGTAGTATTAAAATTCATTTTACGTTATTGCTAGTTTATCGGATTTATTTTTTTAATTATTTGAATTTAACTAAAATTACATTTTTTAAAACTGTGGTGACTAGATTATGTATTGATTTATTTTGTTGTATGATTATAAGATTCTACCTTTGTCAAATCTGCCAACGACCAATGGTATAACCTTAGTATATTAAAAAAACATTTAGTTTTTCAAAATTTTAAAACTGCCTGTACGAAGATAAAATAACAATCTTTCAAAATCAATTTATGTTTATTTGTAAAAAAAGGTCAATACGTTTGGAATTTGATTTAAAAATGACTAATTTCCGGTATTCTCTGGTAATACCTTCTTAAAGCTCAAATAATACTTCACGCTTTGATTATTTGCAGGGCATGTGGAAAATATCCACAATCCCTGCGAGGCAGTTAATTAACTTAGTGAGTATTTCCAAGGTCACCAGCATTGGTAAGTTAAATCTGCACCTACGAGGAATTAAGAGCCTGTGTTGGCGGCCTCGTGTAAAATTATCCGGGACAAAGAATCCTATTTTAGCCAGATTGGCTGGTATTGATAATAAACACTTCAGAAGCTTATAAGCCATCAGCAGTAATGTGGCATATAACTCCTAGAACTAAGGCTGCAGATACCCAGTATTCCCGAGATAAATGCCGTTGGAAACAGCCATGGGTAAAAAAAGAACTCTCTCATGAAGAGGTACCGTAAAATTTATTTTATATTTTCTCAACAGTTAGTACACAAATCACAGAGGATGTTCTCTGGCCCCAATACCTGAGATTCACTCCCGAGAATGCTACCCATTAAGCTAAAGTAAAAAAAAACTTCCCCACCTTCCTCTTCCCCAATCGGGGATGTCATTGTCTCACTGGCTCCAGACGGGAGCAGTTGGGACTCTTGTGAGGTAATAAAAAAGCAGCCTAATTAACACGGCTCAACTCCTTTGAATTGTGAATGACAAAACCCAACACCTTTGTGGCTGATTCACAGTTCTTTTCAATATGAGTAATGTTAAGTTGCGGGTGTCATATACAATTTTTAGGTCATTACAAGTCCCAATGTGCTTCGGAGACGTATCTTTAATTTTGTAATTAAAATGTAGGTCTTGTGTGACCTCGAAAATATACAATTAAATAACTAACTAACCATCACGCCGTTTCTCCACAGGGGTAGGCAGAGAGGGTGGACCGCCAAACAACTAGCACTTGGCACACACTCCTTGCTTCATTCTTATTCATACATGCTCTTATATTATTCCGACTCTTCACATTGCCCGACTCAAGTATCTGGTTCACTTGATCGTGCCATGTCATCCTCGGGCGTCTACAACTTCTTCTTCCATTCACTTTTGCGTCATATATCCTCCTTACACTCCTTTCTTCGTTCATTCGCTCTACGTTCCCAAACCATCTGAGGGTCCCTTTCTTAATCTTACTCATTACGCTTACATCAGCCTTGCATTCTTTGCGGATATCCACATTTCTCGCACGATCATACTTTTATGGTTTTACCACACATACGCCTCATGAATCGCATCTCTACAGCATTCATTCTACTTTCATTCTTCCTCTGCCAGTTCCATGCTTCACTACCATACATCAGGGTAGGTACCAGCACTCCATTGTGAACTGCTAGCTTAGCTTCTTTGGATAGCTTTTTGTTGGCGCCAACGGCGTTCAGTCCACCATTAATGGAGTTACCAGCATTCACCCTTCTTTCAATATCCCTGTCAGCCTTCCCATCTCTCGTAAACATACTTCCCCAATACACAAACTCATTCACCTGCTCCAAGTATTCACCATTTACAACTATATTGCACAATGTTTTCGAACTCTCTCTTTCAAACACCATGATTTTAGATTTACTTACATTCATCATTAAGTCATTCTTCATACATACTTCGTTCATCCAAGACTAATAAAATATACTAAAATAAAGACCTCGTATATAACTAAATACTTTTACTGGCTGACAGAATTTTATTGTTTCCGGTGAACCACAGCTTACGAAGGAGTAAGAAGTAGTTAAGCATGTCATACCTTGCATCCTGTACAGGCGGCGACCACCTCTTGAATGGTAGCCGGAGTGACCACCACTATAAATCCTAATGATATTGCAGCCATGGTCCTGGAAGCATTTGTGCTGAGGAGCCGCTCCTGTGCATCGAGCTGAAAAGACACACGAAAGTTCGGTTAGTTGGTTTATTAAGACGATCCGCCCACTGAGGCAACTGAAAACTCTCAACTGCCAACTGTCTTTGTATGACAATGTGATGGCCCGCACACTACACAATCACTCAAAAACCCGTTGTCAATGGTAACGTAAGCAGTGACTCGCGACTTGCACTGCTGATTGCCGTGGCCGGCCGTTGCTAGTTGCCAGCTGTCAGCTGATTGTTCTTCGTCTATGGTTAAACAAGCTTTTTGACCGATCAAGACATAGAAACCAGCCAGTTTTAGTTTGGTTTCAGTTGCCTCGTCAGCGGAGCGCCTAAGAGGTAATATCCAGCAATCCATTATTCCGTTTTTGTTAACAGCGCTGCGCACGGACCTCTCATGGCCGCATCTCAGCGGCTAATGAACGCGAGAATTTATGTCTTGAACTGCCATAAAAATGATCAAACGGGAGATGGTAAATGAATGAAAATTATATACTTCTTAAAGTTAATTTTTGATCAAAATAATTTATAATTTTTCAATAATGCCTAAACAAAATAAGGGTGTAAAAAAAATCTGGGATATTTTAGTTTGTAAGGACTTAAATAAATAGAAAAACTGAGGTATTTTTGTCACAAAACATGTTCTCGGATTTATTTTTTAATGATTTTAATTTGACTAAAATTTAAATTTTGAAAACTGTGTTGACTAGACTTGAACTTGACTACTGACTACTTGAAAATATTTAAAAAACAATTCTCTTGCAATTTCCCGATTGTATTTGTGTCATTTATATTTTTTATCCTTATATTTTTTCTTAACTATGTATGCTTTGTATCTATTTGTCAAATTATTGTAATTCCAATGTAAAAGCCGTCAATCGACGATAATTGATAATAAGTAAATATGTCCCTTAAACACTTTAAGTTTCTAAGTTCTGAAAAAAAAAATACATGTTATTTTTTAAGATTATCTCTGTATACTCTCGAGCCGAAACGGTAATCACATCAAATTCCCTCGATAGAAAATAATAGAAAAGTATGCTCCAAAAAAAATCATCGATTAGATAACACAAATTGTGTTAGAATTTGAAAAACCCCAACCTTAAGTAGGTGGTTTTTAATTTACCAACGAAAAATTCAAAATTTAAATAAAATGTCTCATAAAAAAATATATTTATACGTTTTCGACCGACAAAAAGATCATTTGGAGTGACAATCAGATTCACAAATAAATATATTATAATGGTAATAAAAAACACTCTTTAAATCTATTGTTTGCGAAAAAATTAATTTTAAAAGAAGAACGAAAAATCAGGATTCATTTTTTTTCCCTCGCCTTTCTTTGATTGATTCGAATCCTTTGGAATTTGAGAAGAGCTTTTAAAATTCGTTTTTATTGAGCAATCATTCAAAATAAATCATTAAAATTATTTCATGGCTGTAAATACTATTCAAAATTTAAATTAAAAAATGCTCGGCGTCCGTCGAAGCGAGAAAAATCATTTCGTCGTCATTCCTTGAATTCATTTTTGGACATTCGTTTCATACAGATTCAAACAATGGACCTATATTAAATCGATGTGGATGTGGAAGGAAAAATGAAAGCCTCCTTTTCGCGCGAATAATTCTATTGAATTGAAGGATCCGAGTAGGTTGGTATTACGCTCTATTCTTTGTGGCTTATATCTATAGAACCGCAATTTTCATACGATTGAGTATCGAAACTCAAAAGGTCGGATATATTTTCATATTTGCCAGTGAAAGTATTATTCTGTTTACCGCCGGATCAGGGCACTGGGGCGCGCTAAGCACCTCGCGAACTCACGCACTTTTGATTTTATCATTGTAAAAGTATTTGGTTTTTATGAAATACTAGAAGTTTATCATATACCCAAGCTTCAGTGGAGATTTTAAGACTTTTTTTTTTATCTTAATGAATATTTTTCGCATTTTCTCAAAAATTCGTTGTTGTAACAAATATTATGTCAGTGGCGGCCCGATCACTTCTTTGATGGTGGGGACCGACATTTTTTACGTGAACCTACTACCTACTGTATTGTAATCCAAGACCCGGAGAATATAATATAAAATTTTTCAAATAAAATTTTTCAAGGTCACAAATCATGCTAATCAGATATCTTAACACAAAATAAATTTTAATATCAATAGACATACAATTTATTATATATAGTATAATAAAAATAACGCTTTAGCTTGCAAGATTACCATCGAACTTAATTTGAACGCGAGCGATTCCCGCCCGAAACTACGGAACTTTTGTTAGGGGGGATTCAATGGTTTATCCCCGTGGTATTTGAAATTCACATACAAGTGCGCATGCGCGATTCTCGGATTGCCTGCGATCGAGAAATAAACGCAAGGAATGGACCATAATGTTTAAAGGGGCCATTCGGATTGTCCCTCAAGTGCGCAATAGGTTCTGCGCACTGAGAAATGCACTCTGATGGTTCGTGCGCTGATCGGCTGTCGTTGGTCACCGGACGCTTAAATTTTTTGTATTTAATTTCTGCAGAACGTTAATTGCTTTTATGGTTAAGGAATTCATTTATTTTGGTGAAGATTGTTATTTCTTTTAATAGGTTTCGAGTATAACTGTTGGGGACTGTCCCTCCTGCCCCTCTGTAAAGAACGGAAACTGATCAGTGTCATAGGGACTGGATCAATTCCTCCTTGTGTAAATGAAAAATCTTTTATTTAATTGATTTCGCAACCTCTGCTCACAATCGAATTAGTACACGTTTGTCCTTCAAAGACGGTTGAATGCAATACGAGATCATTGAATGCAACTGTCAGACTGCCAGATTTATGTAATATGACATGGGGATAATAGTAAAATTGCAACAAGCAGAATTGTTAGACATATCCACAGAATAAAGAGTTTCTCAGAAATTGAAAATGAAATCCACCGAAAATATTGTGTTTTTAAAAACGTTGTTTATATGGAGCAACGCACGTCGATTCATAATATACCAACTTTATTGTAAGCAATTAATCGTACAATTAATAAATTGTTCTTGAAAAAAAACAAACCTAATCGCTCTGGCTTGGTTCTGGCGTCATACGCGTAGATATCGCTCGAGAAGTAATCGAATGACGAGTGGTTGATGTTACCGAATACGAAAATGTTTTTTTCTTCTTCAAAAAATGAGACCTTTCATAAATGAACGAAAAAACCATCAATGTTGAGTTGTTAATAGAATACTAATATACTTGCTTTTCTTTACCACTTTTCATGTAAAAATCTTAAGAATTGTATGTTTATTGTATTTTAAATATCAAATGTAATAAAACGTAACAGGTTTTATTTTTTCAATCTTATTAAAAAATATATATTTTCGGATATAACATTATTCGGGGCAAGGAATCAAATAGATAATCGGAATTTGTAATTTATAATTAAAAAAAAAACTTTGTGTGTAAAGACGTATTATAGTATATGCCCATTGTATGTTGATAAAAAACAATAATTTATTTAGCTTTTTAAGAGGCTACACTTTGAACCACACGCAGAACACCCGCGTCTGTCATTCTGTCCCGCTCACAATAAGCTCACGCACACTTACAATACATGCGAATGCGAAATGTGCGAATGAGACAACGCTCAAATTTACCTACAGAAATCGCTCGAAAATGGGTTTATGGAGAATACACTTTTCTACACCGAAACTTTCACGAAATTGAAATTTTAAAAGATATATATTTTGTAGAAAGAATAAGCTACGTCGGTAGCTTTTTATAATTTTATAATTCTTTATGAGAGTTGAGTTAGCAGCACTTTTTCGTTAAATAATATTTTTTGATAAATCGTACATGTTTGACAGTGAATGTTTACGTTAATACGAAACGCATCGAAAATTCGAAAACATACAGACATAGTTTTCACCCTCTAGAAGGCAGTATAAAAAAAATATATTCATTTTGTGCAATTTGCGATGTAGAAAAGTGTTTTTTCCCGGGCGTCCTTTTTGTATGGGCCGAAAAGCAAAGTCTATCATCTTAAGTGTTTTAGCTTATAATAAAACAGGCAGCTGTAATCTTCACCACTTCAGTTTTAGCAGGTTTTTTTACGTTTCATTGTTTTCATCATAGTTCGAAATGACATTGGATGTGTTTAGTGGTGATCAGAATAGAGAAGCGAAGAGCATTCCTATCATAACCACCTCCATAAAATCTTTGAAGATGAAAGTTATTTCGGGAAAATTGCGCATCAAAAAAGCTGCACGTTTTGGGGCACAAGATTTTCTTTGATTAATGTCTATATATTCTTTGTTCTGTGGACATCGCTAATAATTATATGGAATAATGCTACCCAATGACCATAATGCATGTTCGAGTGTATCTGACAGTTGTGACATTATCTCACGAGACAATGCGCAAGTGTGGCAAATCGATACTTAAGTCCCTTAGAACATATTGAACAATGTATAATATATTTTTTTTAATTCGCTAGGTGATTTTCACCAAAATGATTACAGTTGAATTAAAAAAAAAATGAATACTGCACAAGAGTCCCAACTGCTACTGTCTGGAGCCACTGAGACTATAGAATCCCCAGTTGGGATATTTTGTGAGGCTGGAGGTATAGCTGGGAAGATAAACGCAGAGAAGTACCTGGCTATTCAGATCGGGTCACCTTTCAATCAACGTTTCAATTATTTATTTTTTGTTTATTTATTTATTATATGAATCTATATCATAAGGTTTACATTTTTTTGGCCTTGCCTGTCTCTTTAGGAAATCATGTGTCGAGACTAGTTTACAAATATTTTTTAATTATTAAATAAAGTACATTTTCAATAAAGCAAAAATATTTGACAAAATTTTCAGGTTGGTAGGTAGTGGTAACAATAATGAGATATACGATTATATTTGGGTGAGGTGACTAATTATTGCACGACCTTTTTCGATGATCCAGGATTTTGTATTTGTTAACATTATTCGATTGTCTTGTTTTGTCAGGTAGGTTATTGTATATTTTAGACGCAATGTCTGAATGATGGTCTTACACCAGGGCAATACTGAGAGTATCTTCCACTCTGGAATGTGTCGCAAATATCCTAAATATTATTTAAAATTACTTTGTGACCCCGTGACCTTCAAATAGCGGATCGTGAATCTTTACCGAGTCTAGTCGTATGGGGCAAATTTCTCGGAAATGCAAACATATTTGTCAATACTGTAAACCACCTTTATTGAATTACAAACCAGGTGAAATTAATATAGAAATCGTTTCCTGGAATTGATTAATAATTTATTCCAATCATGAAGCCTAATAAGGACGAAGCTTAGAATAAATTGAATCATCGTGACGTGTTGATTATAAACTAATTTGACGAGAGCGATTTGATCATTAATATTCCCCTCCATCTATTCAACAGCTTCCTAATTCCCCTTCCATAATAATTCCAAGATTCATCATATGGTATAAGTTAACGATGATATATTATTTTATTTTTCGGAAATATCAGCGCTGAATGAAAGCGCTTCGTAAGCTTTTACATAAAGTAGAAAAATATAGCTGGGTTTTTAGAATGTGAATTAATTGACGATTTATTAAACCACAGCGTCATAACGCAATATCACATTAACAACCAATTAAAACAATACTAAAAAAATCACACAGCGAAAGAAAACTTATTTATTTTTAAATTGATAAACTAATGTTTAAGACAAGATTTTTTATGCATAGCACAAAGGGTAACAATTATTATAAGCAATAATTATTATCCTGAAACACTCAAACATTAGGTATATATTGAATCATTTGGCGGGTAGGAGGTAACCCGCCATAGCTTAATGGTACAGCTCCTGCCCGGCAATCACAGGGCTGCGGGTTCGAGTCCCGTCGGCGACATGTATCTTTTCTCGAGAGATTTTTTCAATATGGATGAGTGTTTCAGGCTAATAATTATTGCTTATAATAATTGAAAACTTAATTCTAATTTTCTGACTATTTATGACCAAGATTTTCAGAAATGATATATAAACACCAATAGATCAATCAACCCCTATGATGTCACCCTATACTGATTGCAGTGATTATTATGTTGTTGTTTGATTTAATACTCATCACATTGTCTATAATACCCTAGTATTTATTTATAATTAAAAAAATAAAATTTTACCAGATTACACGTTAAAATGATATTAATAGAACAGTTCATTGCTAAACGACGAATATGTCGTCGTTTCATATTTAATATGAACAATGTGACGGTTTTGACGAAAATGAGTTAAATGTACAGTTATTTTTATTTTTTTTCTCCATATTCTACAATATGAGCCATGTAAAAATATCAAATATTTAAGGCGATAGAAAATAAACCATGTGAAGACAATCAAAATAGAACATAATATAAAAAATTAAAAAAGGTATATCCTTTGCATACCACTACACAATTCAATTGCTTTGGTATGTACATAATATGAACATAATTTTGTGATGCTTAGTTGTCAAAATTGAATCAATTAAAATTAAATATGTTGACATTATTATGGTATTTAAAATTATGACAAAAACTGTGTATAGAATATGAACCATCTGAGAAAAACTGTGCATAGAATATGAAGCATGTGAGAAAAACGCGTTAAAATTCAATATTCTGGCATAAAATAATTAATGTTTGCCATAAATATATTCTTATAATGAACGAAATATATTTTTCCTACTTTGTCCATGAATAGAATTGTTATTTTCCGTTTTGTTATTTTTCTCACATGGTTCATATTATATACGCAACGACGATGTGAGAATATGACGAATACGAGAAACTGCAACGATTTTAGGCTTCCTAAAACAAATTTATCGGAAACACAAAACAATATTTATTATAAAGGTTTTAAAATGTTGAATGAACTCCCTGGAAGATAAATCTCTTGCAGTTTTTCGTGGGTTATGTCTCCATTATGTAAAGTTATAATTTTAATAAATACGTAGGTAACAGAATATTGTGAAAGAATAGATACACTAGATATAAGATGTAAACATTTAAATCAGACCCGTTTCCACGACGACATAAAAAACAAACTGTTTTTAACTATTCTGCATGAATATGTGACTTAAAATTACTGACTTTTAAGTTAGAAGGAAAATATTATTTAAAAAAGATGACCGGAGTTTCTCATTACTTTGTATACATTTTTCTTTTTATATTTATATTCGCAAAGTAATTAATAGTCGCATGTTCCCAGTCCTTGGATTGAGTCAAGAAAGCTGGTTTACTCGTTGACGGGAATCTCTTTGAAAGTAGGAAGCGGAAATGAAGGAAAGGCCTCAGAAATACCGGCGAACATATTCCAATTGGTCTTGAGAAGGAAGCATATTTCGTATATTCATGACATCCGCATTCGCGCACTAGAGGCTTTATGAATAGCGTTGCGAAGGCTTTCGTGAGAGGAGATTAATAAGCAACCTTTGCGACGAAATCATATCCAAAAGGACTGCAAGTCCTTGAGTTGCATTTCACGGACTTCGCGAAGAAAATGTTGATATAAGTAGAGATCACGCATACATACGCTCGTGACATATTTTTCTTCGTCATAAGTCATAACGTCATAAAACAAGTGCAAGAAGTTTATATGTAAAGTAGAAAAAAATCGTGACTTATTAGTATAGGTATCGCAACTGGAGTTAAGTCGAACACTGCATTCATACATTCCACACAGCATACCCAAAGATGACCCCTGAGGGAAATTATTTTCTTCATGGCTTCCTACGTGAGGTAAATGTAAACAAATTATGGTGGTTTTGCGGCACGTTTCAGAGTGGAGTTCCAAGATTTACTAGTCACAGAGGTCGATGTCATGTCATCGTTTTAGGGTCTTCTTTCTTTATAGATGGAAGGAAGAGGATGATCGTCATTGAAGTATGTACGAGCTCTCTCTGGGACTACTTTACCGATAGAACGACTAACGTAGAATCTGAAAAATATTGTTATATTGTACACATACACAAGAATGATTTTAATGCAAGGAAGCCACAAGTCACTTTTCATAGGACATGTTTATAAAAAAAAAAATTATGTTGCTCCTCATAATTATGTTAAGTTTAACGCACGTGCACCAATGCTGTTAGCTGCTTAGAGCAGGCTCAATTAAAATACCCTTAGATTAATATGACAAATTTGAAAAAAAAATTGCAAAATATTTGAAAAAAAAAAATTGTGAATTTAATCCAGACAATTTTTAGTTCCATTTATCGATTTGTCTTTATTTCTTAAACTGCATTTTTGCACGTGCTTCTTGTTATTTATTTTATTGTGAAATGTATTCTTTCCTCCTAGATAATATGGCATGCATTTTTTTGTATATATACGTCTAAATAAACATTGAAAAACTAAAAAAATAAATAAAAAGTTGAATACGTCCGAGGACGTCTATTACATAAAAATCTTAAAATTAATTTACACACTATTTATTTATTTATTGTTTTTATACGCCCATAGGGGCTTTTACATAGATTTATAGATTATAAAATATTATGTTATCGAGGATTACACATAATACATAGAATTTATACCAAAAGTTATAAAAGTGAAAATTTTTAAGAATATACAAGAAGTTTTTGAAGAATATAGCGTAAAACCGTAAAATATTTTAAACAATATAACATTTGACAATAACATAGAACAAAATATAATATAAATCATTACAATAACACGTCAAATCGTTAAATATATTCCATGTTACAATAATTTGTAGGATTCCACAAAGTTTTGGTTTAAATTGCATTTTAGATTATAAAGGGAATCAGCGAATATATCTACAATACCACCAAACTTGTTGCTTAAATCATGCATTCTATTGGTAAGTGAGTGTGATTGATAGTTGGTTGTGTATGTGTTGCAAAAGAATGTTACATTTTGTCTAGTATTCCTTGTCGGTACATGGAGTTTAATAGTAGCAACGATGGCAGGGCTGTCAATTAGGTTGTTCATGACTCTGTATAATAAAATTAAGTCTGAAGTGATTCTTCTGTCAGACAGCGTAATTAAATTAAGTCTATTCATCAAACTTAAATAATTACAGCCTTACTAAAAAAAAACACTCCGCGGCCGTTAAACCGTGTTTCTGTAGCACGTTGTGTAAAGTCTGTACATTTCGTTTTTCAAATTCTTACTAAACAAAATATATGGTTTTGATCTGACAACGTCGCCATTTTACCAGCCTTACTAATAAACTTTCTGAAAAATTTGTACAGTGGTCAAACAACCATGTATGAAGAATCCTTACTAATTAAGAACTGACAAAAAATTGTTCATGGAAAGATATGTACATCGCTTACACGGCCAAGGAGGGTAGTTTATCTGTTGTATATATTTGTTCCATTTGTAATTTTCAACGAATTTCGAATTTCTTTTTTTAATGTCCTATATATTTATTATTTTTTGAGATGTCGTAAAAACAAATACCATTTTAGAACCAAAATGTAATTACCTTTAAGATTTTCATATCTAAAATATACTTAAATGTTTAAAAACTGTAGTATTTTAAGCTTCAAACATCAAATTGAAAAAAAAAACTCACTTACCCCAAACACTTTCTATTAAAACATTGAAATATTTGGAAAAATTCAAAAAACACAGTCCTTTTATTTAATGATTTTGAAATAAAACTGTCACCTCACTATTTACTCATTCACACAATAAAAAAATATAAAAAAATCTTGAAATTAGCTTTTTATTCCCAAAAATTTACAATAAAAAAACTCACATTTGAATACATTGCGTGCACATCTTAACACATTAATTTCTTTGATACGTTTACTAAAATATGTATTAGACATTTTAGTTACCAAAAAACATCACTTTCAAGAATTTATAATAAAATAAAGATCTTAAAATGCAAATTATTTCTGAATATAACCTAAAGAACCATTTTCTGACAGATCATTTTAGAACACACGATTTTAGTGTCACAATTTGACTTAATCTAACGAAAAACAACACAAATTAATAGTAAATATATTGCGTAAATGAATATAAGTGCGAATTAGTCAAGGATTGAAATCATTTACGAAAATATCATCTTAATCACAAACACACCGCGACCGACTTTTTCTGCATTTCCGCGGCTTTTTTTTATTCAGCGGGAAAGCAATGCGCAGGCGCATCAATCACACCACCTAGCGGATTATTATGAAAACTCCAATTTGAACAAGAAAATACGGCGTTGTCAAATCTAAAAAATCACAAAAACACCGTTTAACGGCCGCGGAGTGTTTTTTTTTAGTAAGGCCGTTAATGTTTTCTATTGGAATTTTGAGTTTGAAATTTAAGTACCTAAGAAATTTGTGTTGAACATACATACATAAAAAGACCATATTTTTTTATGAACCTATCAATAATGTTGTTGTTTCATTTCAGTATGTAGATGCATAATTAACTAATTAGCGAGTATATAAAAGGTTAGTAAAATAAAACAACCCTTTTATGTACGTTATTAACCCTCGATGAAACAACATCATTCCACATTCCAAACTTTGAGCATTTTTTCAGGCTCCGTGAAAAGGAATTAAAACAGGAAGCCTTGATGTTGTTGGTAATAAATCACGCACTTTAATATTTGAAAATAATATTTTTGAAACAATGGACCCAGTTCCTAAGGCCTCCGCATATTGTAGAACTGTAAAAAAGCACTTGTATCCCCTCAAAATGTACTCCAATATTTGTTTAATTTTTAAAGTGTTTTTTACACTTTTGTAATAAAAAAACAATTGTCTCGGAATTAATACGGTACTTATTTTGAATAATTTTTATGATTCTGAAAAATAATTTAGCTAAAAAAATAAAGTGTTGGTGTCGGAAACTTTTCTTTTAGGTCCTTATTTTTAATTGCGATCAGGAATATATAAAGACGAAGTATTTTGAACATCAGGCAGCTGAGAGACGTGGAAATAGTTAATATTTCCCAGTGACTTAATAACAGAACAATTTGGGAGGCGTGTATGGGCACCGCCACCCCGGGATCCAATTATTGTATAACCAACACCTCTACCCTATGCGGTTACTTGGCAGGGCGTGCCCTGGTTCATGGAGTGAGGATTGTTTAGGTTTTGGCGGCGAATACGTTTGCCAACCTGCAGCATGGCGGGCCGGATCAGGAGACTGGATGAGGGAGACCAGACTCTCTGGACCCATCGCCTTGCACCGCAGTGAGAGGGATGGATTTATACGTCCGTCAATTCGGGACACATTGACCCTCAGATTCCTACCCACCCCTCATACCCCTTTCCTTCCCAGAACTTCCTCTCTTCCTTTCCCTAAAAAGACCCTATGGATCTAACGTAAAAAAAACATAAAAATAATAGGTTAAAATTAAGAACTTGCCAGAAAGTCCCCAAAGTAAGGATTTTTACTAGTTTTTTTTTTGAAAAACTTGAGAAAAATTGATATTTTAAAGATTTTTACAATGATTGCACTTTCGAATTTTGTTACTTTCAAAACATAATTTTAAACATAATTGATAAGATTACATCGGTTAGGCAGAAGCTAAATTATTTTATAGTGTTTTTTATTAATATCTTCTATGAGTAAAAAAATAATTAGGTTTTTGTAGAAAGTAAGAAGCAATACTTTCAACCCGTAAACCGTTGTATAACAATTAATTACTCAAAATGAAAAAGGCGTAAGAACTGTGGCTTGTTTGAAATGGTGTCTCGACATTTAGAAAAATAAAATAATATTTTGGAAGACAAAGAATTACAGAAGGCGTCGGTTATTAAAATTACAGATAAAATTGGCTATTATACCAGTGTACGGAACCACATTAAATGTGGGGTTTTATTTGTTCTTGCGTACCGGAAAGTATTTTCGTTTCCGGGATGGTAAAATGTTAAGGAGTCTCACATCTTTTGTCCAAATTTTAAGTGTATAAATAAACACTTGTTTTAATTTTTTTATTTTTCATTGAAATATTATTCCTAAAGTTTAATGAAATCTTTAAGAACGTAACTCAATAAAAATAAAAGCGATACGCATGTCTTATTAGAGTTTGTGACACACAGATTATTTGTACAAGGTGGCGCAAAAGTTGTCACCCGATGTTCTTTGGCTGTAATACTGTTTATAAATAATAAAAAAATTGTTCTGCTTTTGCATTTTGTTTGTTTGATGTCTTCATTTTTTTTGTTAAGTTATGGCATTTTCCATCACATTTCCGGCGATAGGTTCTCGCATTCTGCCGGCTAGTACAACCAAGCTATGGGTGTCAATCAAAGAAACAATATTCCACATTCTTGAGATGTATAGCGATTCATGTCTAGTTGACGTGTATTTTGTATCTGTTTACTTCACAAATATTAAAGCAGAACTGACATTTGCCGTCATTTGCAAAAATTATGGCATTTTCCGATAGGGTGATGACTTTTGCGCCATCCTGAATTTCGTAGTGTAAAGTGGACAAAATTTAAGCTCAACAAAACGAAGAAGAATAGAGGTGATGCAGTGTAGTATAAAGTTCAAAAGTAGAGGTGATGCAGTGTAGTAGTATAGAGTTCAAAAGTAGAGGTGATGCACTATAGTATAAAGTTCAAAAGTAGAGGTGATGCAGTGTAGTATAAAGTTCAAAAGTAGAGTTGATGCAGTGTAGTATAGAGTTCAAAAGTAGAGGTGATGCAGTATAGTATAGAGTACAAAAGTAGAGGTGATGCAGTGTGGTATAGAGTACAAAAGTAGAGGTGATGCAGTGTAGTATAGAGTACAAAAGTAGAGGTGATGCAGTGTAGTATAGAGTTAAAAAGTAGAGGTGATGCACTGTAGTATAAAGTTCAAAAGTAGAGGTGATGCAGTGTAGTATAGAGTTAAAAAGTAGAGGTGATGCACTGTAGTATAAAGTTCAAAAGTAGAGGTGATGCACTGTAGTATAGAGTTCAAAAGTAGAGGTGATGCAGTGTAGTATAGAGTTCAAAAGTAGAGGTGATGCACTGTAGTATAGAGTTCAAAAGTAGATAGAGGTGATGCACTGTAGTATACAGTTCAAAAGTAGAGGTGATGCACTGTAGTTTCGTTGATGTTGTTGATGTAAATTGATGATCAAGTTTTAATTTATACGAATAATGTTAACTTCTTTGATACTTGCTCGAATATTATGATTTTGAGATTTATTGTTATTTTTAATTGGTAAGATTTTCAAATTTAAACATATTTTGAGTGGCTTCTGTAGCACGGTGGTTTACACATTTGAGCAGGAAACTTGTGGAATCGATTCCGGTATATATTAATAAGTAAAAAAATATGTGGTTTAAACTCTCACTAGCAAAAAACACACACAAAAAAGTAGTTTTTTAAAATTAATGCTATATTTGGAACCTTCAATTCTTGTTTAACATTATAATACGACCCCTCTGTCGGCTAAAACACATTTATAACTTTATGCACATTTATACAATACACATTTTATTATTGAATTGATTTGTTTTTATTTAATTTTTAAGTGGAACAAACTTATGAGGTGTTTTAATTCATTAAATTTCGCATGTTGTTTTCGCTGTCAAACTGTCTAATTCAGAAGTCAAGCATAACCTTACATCTGAAAGCAGGTACTATATTTAGTTACAAAATTGGCGTATTGCTATAGAGATGAACAATATATTTTGATTGAAATGTTCACACTTAATTGCCAAGCTACACGCAAAACCGATAATTTATCGGCTTCTCGGTATTGTAGGTGTTTGACTGTATTCATACACTGTAGAGCTGCATAAGGCTAATATTAGGAACCATTGAAGTCCGGACAAGCGGTTAGTCGTAATGTAACCCGTTATAATATTAACCATATTTCGCGCTCCTCTCCCCTACACTCCCCCCTGCCCAAAGCCCAGTTCCGGAGACTCTTTGTGTGCAAACACAATTGGGTTTAAATCCGTGATAATTGTAGCGAAAACCTTGGCGCGGCGTTCCGTTTCCGTTTTCAGCATGACGTCACCACAGGGTCACACGAAAATAAAGCCTTTTTTCTCGTTCCGGACAATAAATCATACAGATAATTCCAGTGAGGGTGCGACAGAGATGGACTCGGACAGAAAGTCATAACATGCACTCGGAGGCGTGATAAAGGGGAGGGGGACGATAAATTATTCATACGAATTATTCGGAAATGCGTTGGGAGATTTATGATTGGCCTAAATCATCCCTTAAATGAAAAACAGTGATTTTTTGCATTGCTGGGAGAATATCAAAAGGTTTGATCCGGATCTCACGACTTGATTTCGACACCATTAATCATTTTTGGATCATTCACGATAAAAGCGAAAATACAAGGGAACATTTCCACATTTAATTATATAACTGTAAAAATATTCTTAATTTTAATGGTTTAACACTACCATCATTATAATATCAGTAATTGAAGAAAATATTCATAATTAGTTTGATTTTTCAAGAAATATGTAGTGGATAAAAGTGAGAGTAGAGAATGAAGAATCTACAGTATGTTAATTTAATTCTTACTTATCTAATCCAGTCTTAAGTCCCCCCGTATCCTCGCATTATACTTTTACAATCTAACATAACGTATAATGCAACCACCAACTCCTGAGATGTACACCTTTAAGGTAGCCAATTCACCTGCCAAAGCTACACGGAGAAAAATTATATTCTAAAACACGATCATTTTATTCTTAAAAATGGTTAAAAACGGGACAGAAGTTCTTACAAACAAATTAACAGGGTGTACGTACAAAATTACGTATACCAACAAATTATTCTTACATGTTCCCGCCAATAAACATTGAAACATTTTAAATTTGTTCTTAAGAACTTCAGTCTCGTTTTTAACCGTTTTTACGAATAAAATGATCGTATTTTAGAATAACATTTTTCTCAGTGTACGCTCGTACCCAATTCTCCAAACAGTACCTCTGCTAATGATATTACACTTTAAACATTGGCACTTTGTCACGAATAGAGGAACTGTACTGTATATACGCATACGCATATAGGCATACGTCACTAACATGAGACGGCGCGGCGGTACTTCTCAAAAATTAAGCATGGCGCCTCTATAACCCAGCGTTCCCGCTTCCCCATCGACCGACCGAAACCGGTAAGTACGCGCCCAGACGTCCGTCGCACCACTCGCATCGGAGAGAGTGATTACGTTTTTGTGTCTCACCGATATGATATTTACAAAAGTTTCATTTCAATCTTTGTCAATATTTTGTCCACAAAATTATCAATATTTCACTGATCGATAATATTACAATCAAAATTTAATATTTTAATAATGTTTTAAAGTAAAATTCATTTTTAAAAAACGCGCTTGCGGTTGTTTCGTTCCTTTCGCAAAAATTACGGTTCGGCTAGCGCATTTTTTTTCCTGTTTATGTGCAGCATAATGTCAATGCAGTTTGTGCTTACTTTTCTAGACTCTAGAGCAACAATATCAGAGGCGAAGAGTGAATCCAACTGCCGTCATTGGTGATGTATCGATAACATCGATGTCATACCACGCGATTTACGAACACACAATTTAAAAACAATATGTATGCCATATTAGGAGCACTTTTTTAAAAATTGTTTTTTATTATATATTTTTGTTTTAAAAGAAGACATATTGTTTTTTTTTAATATTTCGGTGACACTTTATGTCAAATAACAATGTTACAAAAGATATCAATGTGTAATACCTAACAAACGATTTAAAAAGAAATAATAAGATTTTGCCCTAAGCTCTTCCATATTCAGGACGTCTCCTCCACCAACCCGACAAATCTGTATCCACTCCACTCGCACTGTGTACAAGTCCAGAGAAGTATCTGAAGGCAGGAAAATACAGAGCTAAAACAAAAAAGGAAATGAAAAATAACAATATAGTTCTCACAACTTACGACAATTGCTAGGGTAGAATCTAAAGACGTAAAGGATTAACGTACCACGCTTAACGCACCAATAAGCGGTCCCTCGAAATGAAGAGACTGCAACAAATTAGGTCAATTTGGATCAGTGATTTGTCGCATTCCATCCTATTTATTCCTATGAAATAGTTAATTCGAAGTCTTCTTTCTTCTTAAATACAACCACACGAGGATCCGAATCGTAAAATTCGTAAGGAATCAAGCATCCCTTACAAAGATGGCGATAAGGTGGAAATTCTCGCTTAACACTTAATAGCCGCATAATTTGATTTATGCAAAAAAAAACATCGCGAAAATATATTTTATGCTTATTTTTTGCGAAGTTCAGAAACAACCTGATAAAAAGCTTAAATCTAAAACACAAAATACATACATGGATAGTAAACAAGGCCATTGTATACTGCGGACATATTATAACTTCTACAATATAATAGCTACCTGTATTAAATTTTATTTCTCTTCTGTTCAAATAATTTAATTTCTTTATATCATCTCTTCTCCATTTTTTCTTTTCTATTTCTCTTATTTATTTTCATTGTATGTTTATTTTTCCAAATTCTATTTATTAATTAATGATTAATTTTATTCTATTATTATTCTTTTATATATTATTCTAATATATAAAAATATTATTATTTTTTTTTTAATATATTATTCTAATATATAAAAAAAATATTAAATTACTGCCACCTCGGAAAAGGCTCAGCCTAGTGAGGTGGAATTTACCTAAAAAAATGTACTTAAAATGTATTTTTGGTTAATAAATAATAATAAAAAATAAATATTAAAATGTTTAACCACCATAATCTAAATTAATTATATATATATATAAATTAATTTTATATATATATAACTTAATCCGTCACATCATGCAATAAAACAAAATCCCCAAAAGGGAATCGTAAGGAGGAGATTTTGCACTTCAAGGGGTTTCTGGGCCAGATTCTTAATTTTTTTCAAGGCTTATAAAAAACGCTCATTATGGCAAATGACCATGGCAAAATGTCCTGTGGCAAGTGTTCTACTCTTAGTTTATAATACATCTAAGCGATTAATTTTAAAAATAAAAAGCAAATGGTTTGGCTTTTCTGCACAGTGCGCATTGAATCGCCTTAACCATAGAAAGTAGAAACAAGAAAGATGGGCCGTGAACCATTACTAGTATGGAGCCACGCCCGAAAGTGTCGCCAGGTCTTCGCACATACTTCGTTTCCACTAAAGCGCCATTCACATGGTTCACTAATCGCTCATTTCCGCATTTCATTCGGCCTAGTTACTCGGAATGACACGTCTGAACATGAAATGAAACGAAAGTGCCGAATACTGCCGAATGAAATCTTCAAGTGAACCGGTCCAACAATGTTGGATATTTTCATTCGGCATCCTTCACTAGCGCGCGCATGCGCGCGGAAGAGATCAAAGTGAAGCGTCTGAACACCGAGTGAAATCTCAATCAGTTTGTCTCGCGTCCTGTACGGGAAGGACCATGGAAGGACGCTATCACATCGCACGCAAAACGTCAAAATGGTATTCGTTCGGCTAATTTGTTTGCTTTTGGGAACACCTCTCATATAAATTTTTGGGTCTCCCTTATTATCCATGTATTATATATATTTTTGAATATATGTAAGATTATTAATTTGTAGGAAAATGTTCGTAATAAAAAAGTAAAATCAAATTGTGTTTTTGTGTCATAAAACATAAAAAGGTTTATAATACGAAACAATACTGTTTTCTTTATTTATTTTTATTTTATTGTGTCGACAAAATTGCGTAAAAATCGATGCATCTGATATCTTTTTCCTTAAAATTCGGGGTCGGACCGCGCTGGAAATCAAACGAATTTCAGCGCGGTTGACCTCGTTCGGCGACGCTGTGGTGGGAATGGACGAGTGAACGCTTATTTCTATAGCGCCGTCTGAACATGGAATGAAACAAAATGGACGATTAGGCCGAAAAAACATGGCGTAAATCTTCACTCGAATGAACTGTCTGATTCCAGCTCAACACAACTAACGTATAACTTTCATTAACTCCGGCCGCTGTGATAGTCGATAATTTGGTCATAGATCGACGATTGTCGGCACGCTTCCCGGCCATTCCTCCATTTAAAAAATACGAGTGTGCTTTAGACCACACGACTGAAGTAAATACTTCTTTAGTAATTTAATCTAATTTTCTTCCTGGCATCGAATAAAACCATTTCAATCATCAGTGCATAAAAATCTATATTGAAGATTCGTTTGGAATGTTACCAATCATCGTGACTAAAATTTGATTAATTTAATGATGGGAATTACGCTTAGAATGGATTGTTGATTAAATTCTTACAAAGTTTAAAATAAAACTTTTTGATGCGGATTCTAGTTAGAAAACGACGCTTATTCACATTTGCAGCAGGAAATTAAAAAAAATTCCAATCGAAAAGTGTAACGCCGTTCTTTCATGGAGCTACGTTCAAGCGACGCGATCGCCGCTCGTCTGTGTTTTCCTTACTATTATTAGTGTTTGAAAACGCAGCTAGGTTCTACACTAGCAAAATGGTATGACAGGTAGCAGTAGCGTCGCTTGTGAGTAGCTACGTGGAAGAACGGCGTTAGTTATTAGTTAGATTTTAACGTTTAGAATGTGAGAAACAATAACACAAATGTTGTTAGCATAAAAGCCAGCACCCATTCCAAACGTCATTACTATAGATTTGAGCACTGTTGTTACGATTAGATTGTAAGGAATGATCCTCAAAATTAATTTAAATTTATTATCGTTCGCCTCTGTAATGTTCGTAACGCCCAATATTACGCCTCTCGTAACGCTCTCGCCAGTTTGCCCCCTAGTCAAGCGTGCGTACAGAAGTATTTACTTAAAAAAAATATATTAATATGTTTAATTTTTTTTAGATTATGATGTATTTTTTCAGAGTATTAAGAAGTTGATATTCCATTGTAAACATGAAAATAACTCTAGCGTTAAAATGTTTAACCGTGGTACGAATGAGCGTAAAGCGTTTTTGTTACGGCCATGTCTTGGGTTTTTGGTCCTAGATTTTTTGTGGGAAGGCGAAGATCTTATCTAGCAAATCATTTATCTATGCCGCAGCCATTTTGTCCAGCATTTAGTCACTTTTCTCCGTGCATACAAAAAATGTTATTTTTTTGTCCTTCACCCTAATACGACTCTGCAAATGCCTAGGATAGTTTGTAAAAGAGTCGTGAGCGGTCAATAGTAGTTTGGTTCTAGCGTCTAGTAACGTCCGGCAGAGGGCACTTTGGACATTTTACATTTCAAATAAAACCTCGAATAGGGGCAGCCCCGGACATTAAGCCTTCCGAATAAATCATAAAATATCCACTGATTCTTCCACTGCAAGAATAAGTTTCTTTTTTTATATTTCGCTTCCCAGCGCTTTAAGGAAGCTGGATAAGTTTATAAATTAAATTTATTATTTAAGAGATAAAAGTCAAAGTCGTTACGCTCCTTGAGCACGGCTTCGTGGTAAATTCTGGCCTTACACAAATGAAAGATTTTAGACAAGTACGTAAATAATAAAGTACTCAAATAATAATAAAAAATGAATAAAGGGTTCAACACCGAAAAGAGATTTTATGTTTCAGAGGTGGAAATAAGTACCTGAATCCGATTTAAATATATCTTGTTTGCATGGATCTGGAAATGGACGATATGAAGATATTAACGTTTTTTGGGAAAGTAAATTTTGAATTCGTATGAGACGAATGTTTCAGAGTGGAAGATACACTCAGTATCTCCCTGGTGTAAGACCAGCAATCAGAATTGAAACGTTGCTTGCATTTCGCTTTAGCCGTGTTTGGTGACCAGATTTGAATACCCAGGTACTTCCCCACCTTCCTCTTCACCATCGCACGCATCCACCGCGAAGACCTAGACAAATTTACCCCCATGAACCTGGCCCCCTCGTCTCAATCACCAAACGTAACGAACCACTCGACCTATCGCAGGGATATTGGTTACCAATGCCAGCCACCCAATTTTTATATTGTGTCTAAAATCGGTACAGATCAGATATCTGCGAATTTTTGTTCAGTTTTCACTATTTTCAAAGTAATCGCAAAGTTTTCCATTGCAAATTTCAATGGGTACACGGAGAAAAATGTTTTTCTAAAATACGATCATTTTATTCGTAAAAACGATTAAAAACGCGACTGAAGTTTTTACGGACAAATTAACAGTGTTTCAATGTTTATTAGCGGGAAAATGTAAGAATAATTTGTTGGTATACGTACGAGATTACGTAAACCAACAAATTATTCTTAGATGCTCCCGCCAATAAACATTGAAACTCTGTTAATTTGTTCGTAAGAACTTCAGTCCCGGTTTCCGGTTTTACGAATAAAATTATCGTATTTTAGAATAAAAATTTTCTCCGTGTATCTATTGGATGAGAATAAAATGAAGCAAATTTTTGGAATTAGTATCATGAGCCGAGAAATCCAGCAATTCTTGATCAAACTAGTAATTGTATTCGTGCCATGAATGCGTATTATATTAGAATGGGGGTAGGTACGTATGCAAAATGCTAACTTAAAACTGGACGGTAATTGAGATATTAAACCATAGAAGAATGACCCAATTGTTTCCATTCATTATCATTCTCTTTCATTTAGATTATTAATTAGGAATCATTTTCATAAAACTGTGATTTTTCGTTTATTTTATGGAGTCGGTAATATGAAGCGTGCTTGAATTACAAATAAACGGTAAAATGCAGAACCCTAAAAATATTATAAGGAAATTTTCCGAGCTGAAAACATGAGGTTTAATCTACTATTTTTCATAATATCAAATTTCGATGGTTAAGAAATGAAACTTTGTGAGGGGGAAATTTGGGGAATAAAAAAAGCCTGCTTACAGGTTGTAAGGTTTTGAGTAAAAAATAAATGAATAACTGCAAATTGGTTTATACAGGGTGTTAAGGAACGTACTTGAGTTACTTTAACCAGTGATTCCTGACATTATTTGGAGTAAAAAATGTAAATGAAATTTTGGTCTCCGGTGACTTTTTTATGTCAATTTTTTTTATTTTTCAAAATATTTTTCTTCAAAATCAAACTAAAAAAAAATTCTTTCACATGACCTTATTGGTCACTCAGACGAGTTACCGCTCCACCACTTACCCCGCCTCCAACTACCCAACACCTACTATTATTTATGTTTTTGTAGAAAAAAAAAAAAAAAAAACACCAAAAATGTCACCGGAGACCAAAATTTCGTTTACATTTTTTACTTCAAATAATGTCAGGAATCACTGGTTAAAGTAACTCAAGTACGTACCTTAACACCCTGTATGTAAAGCGACGAATAAGTCTAAAACACTTGTTTTTAATTGACCAAATAATAATAACAAAGATCAGAACACATTCGTAGTTAATTATTTGGGGAAAATTATCTTAAGAGGGTATTACCAGAGAAAACCGGAAATTAGTCCTTTTTAAATCAAATTCTAGACGTATCTATTGACTCTTTTTTACAAAAAAAACATAAATTGATTTTGAAAGATTGTTATTTTATCTGGAACACACAGTTTTAAAATTTTGAAAAGCTAAGTTTATTTTTAATATACTAAGGTTATACCATTGGTCGTTGGCAGATTTGTTCAATTTTATTTTTTTTTTCTAATTGCGATTGGTAACTTTGGTTTCATAAAGGTGTACATTTTAATTTTGTTATGGTTATCGTTTAGATTTGAATATATAGCATGATGTATTTTCTTTCCAATGCCGTTTATATCTCACTTCTCACTATGATAATAAGGGAAACACAATAATTTCTTTGAGACCTATGTGAGCTGGGACAAATATGGTCTCTTCAATTTTTTTGCAAATGCACTTTGTGGCACCATTTTGTAGTACAATTAATGTCCTGAGGAAGAGAACATCGTTCTCGAAACATGTCGATTTGTTAAAATAAAGATTATCGTGGTAAAAACAAAGTGTTTTAATTTTTCATTAAATTAATTCCTTTGATTAAACGGTTTAACGGTTTAACATCATGACTATCATCAGAATTTTTAACATCGAAAAACCAAAGATCTCGTATGAGAACGACATTCTAATAAACCTACAATTGAAACGGATTTAATTAAGACCTTCACGAACTTCCTATAATGTTGATCAAAATGTTACAGGACAAGGTTTGAGCAGGTCATTGTCGTCCAGCCAATGATGTGCCTTGAACGGACACCCACACACTTACACATGGTTTTAACCCGTTTAATCACGGGAGACCAATATTTGTCCCAGCTCACATAGGTCTCATATAAATCTTTATCTCTCTTACTATTATAGTGAGCAGTATGATCTAAACGGCATTGAAAAGAGAATGCAACACGCTATATATTCAAATCTAAAAGTTAACCACAAAAAAATAAAATGTATACCTTTAGGAAATCAAAGTTTCCGTTCGCCAATTGAAAAAAAATTATGAAGCTTTGTGAATTTTTCAAAAATTTTTTTTTACATGAAACGGCAAAAAGTGAGGAGACAGTAACGTTTATAATTCATTTGTTCAATAAAACGTGTTTTTATTTTTTTTCATTATCAGTAATTTTAGTTAGAAGAAACGTAAAGAGAGCCACTTTAAAAACATTTAAAAGTTTTCATCCAATAATTTTATTTAAAAAAAATGTCATGGTTATTTCTAATAATAATAAATAAATTTGAAAGCCTATTTCATCACCTTTCGAAAACAGGTTTTAGTTTTCGGATACGTTAATAAATATTCTATTTATTTGGATTTTATTGCAAAGCGGGAATATTTTCAGCCCCTTACAAAATACTCCTAATTTTTGAAGGTTAAGAAACGGCATCCGTAAAAGTATTAGTGAAGGATCTTATAATGGTGAAACCACCCTATCCTGTAAATTTGGTTATAATTTACCAGGGTATAATGACATTTTATTTATTATTTTAAGTACGTAAATTATTAATTTGTTATTTTAATAATTTTTTTACACCGATCCAATAAAATACAGATTTTTATATTACTTACATGACAATACATGTTAAAGAACACTTGTAATAATTAATTAGCCGGAAAAAAATCTTTGGGCATTCCCATTGAAAACTCCAAAAGGAAAAACTTCCCAATGGAAACACTTTCAAATATCAATGTAGGTATATTTTCATACCGAGGAAATACATTTTCACGCTGTCATTTTCGCTGTTCTGTGCGTGAAACTTGCCTTGCAATGTTCTGTGGAATAAAATCATGTGAACCATAGAAAATAATATCAAAAGGAAGATATGTCATTCATTTCAATGGGAAGCCCCGCTGATTCTTGGAAAATAAATTATGTGGAAATTTAGCCTTTGCAAAATGACGGTTAATGACTTCTATGATGGATTTCCGGAATAAAATGAAAGGATAAGGATTTATTTATTCGAGGAATGTCCTTGAAAATGTACGAATTTGGCGCATGCTAAGGATAATATGGCACGGAAAGCCTTTAATTTAATGTAAGTTCAGTGTAAGTAATCGAACCATGTTTCAGTGCCAAATTTGAAATCGTGGATTCAGTGTTTTTTTCTATATTTATTTGAATGTTTTTACTATTTTAAAACGTACAAGATGTATGTTTTCCGATATTACATATGTGATTGTTATATAAACAGTTTTTAATGGTGTTATATATTTTCATCACCCTACACGGAGAAAAATGTTATTCTAAAATACGATAATTTTATCCGTAAAAACGGTTAAAAACGGGACTGAAGTTCTTACGAACAAATTAACAGTATTTCAATTTGTTGGTATACGTACGAAATTACGTATACCAACAAATTATTCTTACATGTTCCCGCCAATAAACATTGAAACCCTGTTTATTTGTTCGTAAGAAACTTTAGTCCCGTTTTTAACCGTTTTTACGAATAAAATGATCGTCTTTTAGAATAACATTTTTCTCCGTGTATTGAAATACCAGATTTGAAACGTTACATGAATTGGCTTTAGCCATGTTTGATTACCAGATGTGAATAGCCAAGTGCTTCCCCCCATTCCCCTTTCTCGTCACCATGCCCCACATACTACCTTTTGCCTAGTAACATTAAAAAACAGCAGAATTAGTTCCACTGGCTCCAGATGGTTGGGAGCAGTTGGAAGTATTGTGTGGTATTCACATATTTTATCATATTATCCCTTAATATAGATATATATATATATATATATATATATATATATATATATATATATATATGTTAAGGGACGTACTTAACGTACATTAACCATTAAATCCTGACATTATTTGGAGTAAGAAAGGTTCAAAAAAAATTTATCTCCGGTGCCTAATTTGTGTTTTTTTTTTCAACTAAAAGCAATAAAAATCGGTAGTTATAAATAGTTTTTTTTTCTTTACATTATGTCCACACAGGAGGCCCTGAGGAAAATAATTTCCCTCAGGGCCTATGTCATCTTTGGGGATGCGGTGTGGAGGGTGTTTTTAAGGAAAGGAAGGAGAGGCAGCTATGGGAAGGAAAAAGGTATGAGGGTTGGGTAGGTAGGGGTTCAGTGTGTCTAGATCATCCGCCGCCAAGACCTAGATAAACCTTACCCCATGAACCCGGGCACCCCTGCTAAGTCACCAAACGTAGCGAACCACTTGGGGTGACCTATGGCAAAGGTGTTGGTTATCCAATAAATCGTTCCCGGGGCGGCGGTACGCATTCCCGCCTCCCAAATTGAGTTAAGATCAAGGTTAGAGGTTGGGCGGTTACTCGGCAAAGTGACCAGTGACATGTTTTTTTTTTTTTTGGTTTTGTTAAATTTTTAAAGGTAAAATTTTTGAAAAAAACCAAGAGACCAAAATTTCATTTACCGTTTTTACTCTAAATAATGACAGGAATCACTGGTTAAAGTCAATCAAATTAAATTAAATTAAAAAGCCCTTAATATCCTGTAAAGTGAAGAGGGACACTCTTGTGACACGCTGTGGGTGTATTTTTTTTAAATATATAGATTTATTCTGAGATTGATGAAACTTTGCTAATTTGACCTTAAAGTATGAGGAAGGTCACTGTCTAAAACCACCCACCCCCATTACCCAACCCTTAAAACAGAATTTTGCTACTTCACGATGAAATATTTCGATGACAATTGACTTTCAAAAAAGAGGTAATTTATTATCCAAATTTGATTTACAAAAACGTGTAACCGTGCAAAGCCGGTCCTTTCCCCTAAAAAACCCCTCACACAGCATACCCAAAGATGACATAAGGACCTGGGGATTATTTTCCTAAGGGCCTCCCTTGTGGAGTTAATGTAAAAAAATCGAATTAATAATTAGTATTACAGTGTACTGTAACACTATTCACAATGTCAGATCATCACATTAATGTGGATAGCGATGACAGATCATTACAATACAGTTCATATTATGAATTAATAATTATGTACATTCGTGAATTTACGATTTTTTAAAATTATATTTAAAAATATCATTAAATAAATAACTTAAAAATATATTTAAATGAATATAATTATTATTTTTTATTAAAAGTCAAATATCAGTACTTCTACATACAATCTAGTATGATAAGAAATACGAGTACATATTATGACATTACATTGTAATTTTTTGTTTCAAAAATTTCCGAGCATATATTTTTATATTTAACCGATGTTAATTGCGAATATTATTTGTTAAATAGGCGATTTTACCTTGTATACATCAAGTTGCAGCGATTTTTTTTATGGGTTCTATGATTGTTTTATTAAAAGTTAGCGTTTTAGAACAGGTTTGTAACACCACTGACTGCAAAGTTAACAATATCCTACGCGAACAAATTGAAAATTAACAATTTCACTCTCCGGCTAAAAATCTTGATCTTCACTGTTGTAAATCTTTATTTAAAAAGGGCACACAGTAGTAGTTAAGCACACAATATATCTATGGGTTCGATGTATACAAATAATTTGGTTATTTTACGACATTCGTTCTGTATTTTTCCGGAATACCGCGCAGACGTTGACTAACTACTAATAAATAAAATCCGCATCGAAAAAACGTAATAAAATCATAGAAACAGCGAAGCCTTTAACTGCCGTTGTCAGATACTCGGCTCTCTTCATTTTAAATTCATAAATTGGAATATCTGATAAAAACAAATATCCGACCAAGGGGAAGTCACAAATTTGAATCAGGACGAGAAATGGGACAGACAGACGTAGAAAGCGACATCCCTATACGATGGCAATATCCACTGACAACTAATGAAATTATTCGCCCCGGGATTTAAAAAATATTAATTTAACAAAAATCGCGTTTGCGAAATTTGATTTACTGTCTTGTTAATTTATTCATTACTACGCGAGATGAGCAAATTATTGTCCGTGTACATTAGTTAATGGCGAAGATTCATCTACTCAGCTAATTAGGTTAGGTGTTCATTTATGTAGAAGCTATCGTACACGCGTAAGAACATGAACAACTCAGATGAAGAGCGAAGCTCTTGTAATAATTGCATTATTTGTAATCTCTACCAATCGTCTGATGTTAAATATAACACTTGCCTTTTAATCTACAAAATACAAAATGGACTTACACACACAAACACAACATTTATAAAAACGTCACAAATACACAATCATTTTACTAGACAACATAATAAACTGTACACAAATACTGTTAAAACTGAAAGTGGCCAGAGAAGCATTGGCCACGAGGGTGTTCAAATTTATAATCTCCTTCCAGACTCCCTAAAAACGGAGAAAAGTGTAAATATATTTAAAAGAAAACTGTTTAACCTTAAGTTAAAAGAACAAAATTAATATGATTACTTTATATTTGTATAATCAAAGCTTTATATCTACTTAAGTTAAGAAAGTGAAATGTAAATTTCTTTTAACTTAATAAATGAAAAAAAAAAGTTTTTTTATAAGAAATGAAACCATTCCCAGGTTGTGAATAACTTGACAATGTTAGATTTGATAATAATACCATAAATATCACCGTAAATGTTGTTTGGGTAATGATGGACAATTTAACAATTATTATAAGCCCGAAACACTCATCCACATTGAAAAATCATTGAAAAGATACATGCCGCCGACGGGACTCGAACCCGAAAAAAAATGTAATTAGCGGTATGTATAATTATGTTGAATGAAACACTAGTATAGATTGAATCATTTGGCGGGTAAGAGGTAACCTGCCGTAGGTCAGTGGATTAGAGCACCTGACCTGACATCAGAAGGACAAGGTTCGAGTCCCGTTGGGGCATGTATCTTTTCTCGGAAGATTTTTGAATGTGGATGAGTGTTTCAGGCTGATACTTTTAATAATTGTTACTCTTTGTGCTATGCATAAAAATCTCGTCTTAAACATTAGTTTATCAATTTAAAAATAATGGATAATTTAGATAGCAGTGGATTGAATCCCGGACGGACCCGACGATTTGAACCGCACGCTCAATGTCCATCCAAAATATAGATCGATTGGAGATAAACTCTCTTATCTTGCCTATAATAATATCATGAAATATATAAAAAATATTTCATTGTATGAATTCCACCTAAATCAACATGTATGCAAACCGACCCCTGTCGATGTTGCATTATGTTGCCTATTCAAAAGAGCCCGGAGCGAAAAATTAATGGAATGGAATGGAAGAAAACTTTTTCAAGGATTTGAGAAATGTCAAAATAGTTTTTTCCGAACTACTGAAAAGTATTTGAGAGGACACGAGCGTCTATATATACGTATGAATTAAGTGACTTTGGAAAATTGCATCATCTCTTTCATAAACACAATAAAATACAAATGATATGTAAAGTAGATAGAGGTATCTCTTGAAATTAGTTTAAATCATTTAACAGCTTACTAAGTTGATAGCCTAAATCTTGTTAAAGTATTGATGTTGGGTTTGCAAAGCGTTACATAAGTTGTTTTGTGATTTATTGGTTAGATATTCGATTAAATTTAAGATATTGTAACACTACTTGCTAGTGTAGATTACAATAGCAAGGACTTTATCTGAGAAGTCTAGGAGAAATTCTAACTGAAAAAAAAGTGGAGTTGCTTCAGAATCATTTCGTTCAAATTCAGATTTTGGCATGGCAGTGACGAACTTTGCGATGAAGACTTGCGTACTTTTCTATCGTGGCAATTATCAAACAATTGGAAATATTCAAGATGGAAACAATACAATGGAGGTGGTTGAATTTTATTTTAAAGTAGAAGTGAAAATGTTTTATCGTTGTAGTAAATAATGTTTTCATCATTAAAAGAGACTATATTGTTAAAACTTCCCAAAAAATAATAAAGTTTCAAGAAAATATTGCCGTTTATTTTATAGATTAATTCATTTATAGAATATAAAAATAAAATCATACTTTGTCAATACAATTATTTTTGTTGTTGTTTGTTTTAGATTTTATTTATAATCTCTTTTAAAAAATTTCTTTGTTGATCTTGTTTTTTTCTATAATTGGTGATGTTTGTGAATAAATGCATTTAGGTAGAAAATGGTTTTGTTATTATAAATATACATATTTTTTAATGTTTCTCTATTCTTTGAATAATAAATATAACATTTGTGGATTTTATGGCCGCCATACTAGATACATGCCCGTGTTATTATTATCATTATCATATTTTTGTATGAAGATCTTCAGGATTCTTTCAGTTTGGGGATGTGCCGCATCCATAAACTGAAAAGTTGAAATTTTGAAAAAAAAAATAATTTTCAGCTACAACCACATGAATAACGTCGTTTTATTCAATCTTAGCACTCTAGCTCACTTAAATCTCACGGACCGCCCCTGCTAGATAGGGGACAAAAAATAACGTTAAAGTATTCCCAAATAAGAATGTGATGTTGATCAACTGTTTACAGATTTAAAAAATTTATATAAGTGTACTTTTGTCCGTTTCTTGTATAATATTGAGTCCATTAGTACTTATCAGTTTAAGAGTGATTGACCAGCGGCTGAGAATACAAGTTTAAAAATGCTTGCAACTGTACAGGGGGGGTTCCAATGAGAAAGATCGATTATTCCCCGTATCAAATTTTTTTAAATAAAAATTTAATATCTTTTTATTTTATTCAAAACATTCCTACAAGAAGTACACGATATTTAATAATTTATCATCGTGCGTTTTGAGCATTTTTGTTGTTTACTTGAATGTAGGTATGGATTAAAGCAAGTTTTGAATGAAATAATCGATCTTTCTCATTGGAACCTTTCTGTTCAGTTGCAAGCATTTTTAAACTTTTATGCTCAGCCGCTGGTCAATCGCTCTTAACAGTAATAAAAATAGCTATGTAACGAGTTTTAAGCATCAAGATGGGTTATAAATAAGGATACGAAATTACCATAGGCTGTGGAAAATTAGACATAGGATTGTTTTTCGCGATTTCATTAAACTACAATATGGGGTTGCAGTATCTCCAAACTGCTATAACCACAAATCAAATGATAGGTTATTCATAACCCGTTCCTTAAATTTCATCAACTCGTTGAATCGGAATTCAAATAACATTTATTTTTTTCTACGACCTCTTTTTTATCTCCATAAACCGAAAGTTAATAATTTAGTGGGCTATTAAATGACCTCAAACCAAGGGTGATATTTTCACCTCGGAAAACAGATAAGGCAAAGAATTTCTTTTAGTCATCATTTTAAGTGCAGATGGTATTTAATTCTCGCACTGTACGATATGTGGAAGTGTTTTTTTGTTTTTTTTTTTTTTAATTATTTAAAAAATATATATGTATACATTTCTTACATGCTTTTCGACTACCACAGTAGAAAATGCCCGTATTATGGTTGTCGAGGAGAAGTGGAGCATCATTTTAATGCTGGTATCTAATTCTTGTGCTGTACTAATCGGTATGTAGAAGTGGAGCATCATTTTAAATGCTGGTATTTAATTCTCTTGCAATCGGTATGTAGAGGTGGAGCATCATTTTAAATGCTGGTATTTAATTCTAGTGCTATTTTAATCAGTATGTAGAAGTGGAGCATCATTACAAATGCTGGTATTTAATTCTCATGCTGTACTTATTAATCGATTTTGTTGAAGGGGAGCATTAATAAGTGATCACATAATAATTTCATGTCCCACTTTCATTAAATTTATTACTTAAACTTAAACTGTACGTAAAGCGGAAGGACCGCCGAGCAACTCGGTTTTGGCACACATTACTTGCCTCATAATGCACACTCTTCTGTAATTCTGACACCCAACACTCGAACTATCTATCTATTAACTCATAGAGAATCAATTCGTTCAAAATCTTTTCAATTGTGCAAAGTTAGAAAATTACTTCAATTTAATATCAAAATAAACCTCTACGTTTACAGTACACATTATATTTTATTTAAAAACAAAGAAAAGGATTAAAATAAATATAATTTAAATATAAATATATATATACAATGTGAGGACAATTAAAAAAAAAATTACCTGAAAACTACAATAAAATGTTGGAATTTCAAAAAAGTTATATGTATATCTCTTTTACTTGTACTAATCATGCAGATCACCTCCTGAAGATAGTGAACTTTACACTGGGACAACTTAAATACACAAGTATTAAGACATACCTGACGAATTCAACGAGTGATTCCTTCATTAAGTACAAAAAAAAATTAAAAAATCAGTAGGGATTGGACAGTTGGTTTCGGGAAGTAGGGCTAGATATACCAGTCTAAGTGAACAGTGACGACATGTGAAAGAATTTTTCAACACCGGAGACCAAAATAACATTTAAATTATTAACTTCAAATAATGACAGGAATCGCTAGTTAGTATGTCAGGTAGGTCTTTTAACATCTTGCTCGTATTTGCTTTTTCCCCTTAGGCTAATTTATTCGCTTTTGGGAGCCTTATTTAAAAAAAATATATATTTGAATTGAAAAACTTTATATTTCATAAATTATACGTTTATTTCAAATTACAAAATTCGAAACCTTTCGAAATAAGTTTTTAGTTTTCGGATATGTTCAGAAGTATTCCATTTATTTGGATTTAATTGCAATGCGGAAATATTTTGACCTTCTGAAAAAATATGCCCGTGGCCTGAGGGGATAAGTTGTTAAAAATGTTATTGCACCATAAAAATGAATCATATTAAATACCTAAATTCACACTTCGTTTATGGGAAAGAACTATGAAACAATGCTTGAATGATTTTTCCATTTTTATCATTCTACTTAGATATATTTGTAGTGGTGACCAGAATGTTCAGTGGAAACTTTTTAAGTATATGAATATTGAGTACAAACTTTTCATCGGATGTTAATTCCTCACATGATAATTCATCATGTCTCGAAGCGTCGAAAACTGATAATTGGGGATTTTTAACCTTAGGTTAGGTTAAGTTAGATTAGATTAGGTAAGGTTAGGTTAGTTTAGGTTAGGTTAGGTTAGGTTAGGTTAGGTTAGATTAGGTTAGGTTAGGTTAGATTGGGTTAGGTTAGGTTAAAGCGAATTATGATGTGATGAATGTGTGAGGAATTAACATCCGATGAAAAGTTTCTACTCAATATTCATACACTTTAAAATCATTCACTCATTTGCCATGGAACCATTTGTAGTAGCTTCGAGAATCGCTGCCCACATATTGCAATCAAGAAAAACGAACTTTGTTTCTTCACAGTCCATTCAAAAACTTCACTATCTGAAAATATCTCCCAACTTTAAAATTCAGCTCATAAAGAATTCGTTCCCGTGGTTCAAAGTAACTCGCTATCGATAGGATAGTAGTTGCAAGTTGTTTAGTTTATTTTATTACTTTGACGTTATTTTTAGACGGAACTCTAGACCAGTGATCGAATTCTAATATTAAATTGAATATTTAAGCCGAAAAAGAAAATGCAGCACTTCTACTGTGTTTTAATAAAATATCGCTTGCTGAGGGTAGGTTTGTACTATGTCCATTTTCATATTCCATTTGTTAACTGTGAATCCAGTACTAATTATCATACTTTTTTCTACTATATCCACTCAACTTTCAGCGCTAACTTACATTTTGAACATCACTTTTAGTTCTATCTCCATAGTAGGTACGAAAAAATGAGGGTTGGAGGGTACTATGTGCATTGGCCAATACTAATTTTTTTACTTTTATTTATTAAAACCTCATGTACGTGTTTGTAACAATGACTAATGTTTTATTCCTATATACATTTTATTTATTCGTACGAAAATACTAAATTTTTTATTTTCTAATGAATTTTTAAAAAATATTTTACATTCTATTATTATTTACATGCTTCTACCCGCGACTTCGTCTGTGGAGGATTAGTACTTCTATTAACCTATATTCTTTTCCTAGGTCCCATCTATGTTTATACCAAAATTTTAACCTATTTAATTAAAATATCTATAATTCTTGATTCGATTCAAAGTATTAAGCGAGTACTTCAAATAAATTCACCAATTTAAATATTTTCTAAAATAGAATTTTGATTTGATAATCATTGTTTTGCAAAATGTCATTCTCAAATGTTGACATTTTCTATTAAACAATAATTATTATTTTCAATATATTGAAAATAAATAGCTAGCTTTATAAATTATAGCCTATATGTTCTTCTGATGTATGAGCTATATTATTGCACGGTTTCATTAAAATCCATTCAGTAAATTTTGTGTGAAAGAGTAACAAACATACATACATCCATACAAACTTTCACGTTTATAATATTAGTAAGATAGTAAAATTAAGCCTTATGTATGTGAATGTTGAATTATTATTGTCTGATGTGCCATAGGATGAAATTACTCTTAGTTTGGTCTATAATAATAATAATAATAATAATTGGATAATTTGTATAGCGCCGTTTTTGTGAGAAATCACCTCAAGGGCGCATCTTTGCCCAGAGTATGGATATAGTATAAACCAACATTAAATGTGGTCGTGGTACAAACTAACATTTTTTTTTTATATTTTGCTTAAAAAAGTGCCCTTTTACGTTCTTGATTATGCTTTTATTCAAATAAAAATTAGACAGTTGTTCTTTTACTTATAGGTAGATTAACCCTTGCATTTTATATTATTATTTATAAAAAAATAGTTCGATGTAACTGGACTTTAATATTCTTGACATATTTTTCGACCCCACTTACATAATACAACACGTAGGTACACATACACGAACTACACACAAAAATATACTTATATAACACATGCATTTTTTAATACTACATGTTTTGTCTTTATGTTTACCGACCTCGAACCATTCCTTAGCATATACCATTCCCGCGTTTATAATCACTCACAGATATTTCATAGATACATGTCATTGGTACCGATCCCTGTAATAATTTCTAAAAGCCTGTAAGCTATTTCACACTAATTTGATTATGTTTTGTTTGTTTCTAAAATAATGAAAATTAAAATATAGTATATGGCGGTTATAACTTAAAATGAGAAAATTCACAGAAAAATGTATGTATGTTAGAGTAGCAGAACCTCTTTTTACTGTGAATAGCTTAGATCTTCTTTTACAAGAATTCAGACGATAGTTTGGAGGTCCGTTAAGTGATATTACACACTGAGTAAGACTTCAGATTAGTTGAATTTACAATGAAAGTTCCGGGTCGCACAGCGTTCAGTTAAGAACTAGGAGGTAGGACTCGCTTCAGCCACCCTAGCAACCCAGAAGCCTCTTAGCATTTCATGCAATGCTCCCAGCTCTTGGAGGGAGTACCTAATACCGATTTTGGAAATTACTGCTTCAGAATACAAAAGTAGATGCATTTTGACCAACCTGACAAGGTATTTTCTCAAATGAGGGATTCTGTTCAAAATGTGTGTAAAATTTGATCTTTCTAATCTATTTATATAATGAAAAGTGTATGTTGCGGCAGACGGACACCGAGCGGGCAGCATGGTTTTAATTTTAGCACAAACTACAGTTTTGATATAATCTACAGATTGATCAAATTTTGTACATTTGACTTTCAAAACAAAGAAAAGATCACTAACTACACCTGATTTCGGAAAACCCTGCATAAAGCCCGGGCGATGTACGGTTTGTTTTATCGCGTAAACCACATAAGCGAGCGGTCCAAATGACATCATTATTTTTATAGTCCGTCTAGAAATGTCTTTCCTATTATCCTAAGAAACAATTATGACAATAAAATAAATAATATCAACCGAGCTTTTTACACAAATAACAAATTTAAAAAAATGATGTATTAAATAACAATTAAATAATAGACTTCTAGAAATTTTAATATTAGAGTTAAGGAACATATAAGGTCCTATTCTTAATTTGCCAACTGCATTTTAGAAACAAATCATTATTTTGATATAAATAAAGACTTAAAATTTTACACACTAACAGATTTACAATTAGCAAACTTAGAAATTTTATAAATTAGAAAAAGTGTCGACAGTAAATAAAATATTAAAAATAACCAAATATTTTTTCAAAATAGCCATCTCTTAAATTTATTTTCATATTAATAATTTATTTTATACTAAATTATTTTTGTTTATAAACAGACTGTTAATATTTTGTTAATTTTTAAAAATATGTTTTTAATTTATAATGTAATCTAAATTTATTCTAAAATAATTTTTATATTTAATTTCGTATAATTGTTTTTTTAAAGATGTTTTTAGGTAATTTATCACCCCTCTCTTTAATAATATTTTGTCTATTGTTATTTTTGTCTATACTTGTTTGTTTCTTTTGTTATTTTTATTTATGTTATTATCCCGACGAAGAAACCATCGGTTTTGAAACATGTAGATATTATAACATGTGATTAGTGGTTTACACAAAATAATTTGTTTAATTTAAATCAAATAAATCACCAATTTTCGCAATATTGAACTCTTCAAAAGCCAGTAATTAGAAACACTCACCTTAAAGTCTCTCGCGATTGCAGTCTTGACGCACGCCATGTTACTTCCATTCTGTTCCGTACCGTTCGGCTCCGTGGTCTTGAGTCTGAGCTTGTTGACGTGAAAGCCCGATCCGTAGCAGTACATCAGGGCCATTGTTGTGGGAAAGTAGTAGGCGCAGCAGGCTAGTATCCTGGAATGGAGTTTAGCGTTAAAAGGTATTTGAGATGGTAGGTGAATATGTTTCTTTTAACAACTGCAGCGTTTTTGGCCACATTTTGGCCAAATTTTATATACCCTTAGCGTTTCCTTGCCAAAATGTGGCCAATTTGTAGAGATATTTTTTTTAAATGTAATGGAATTGTTACAAAGGTTCCCGCGCATAGTCTTCGGTTAATCACAACAATTACTTTGTATTTTCACTTTTCAACAAGAGATGTCTCGCATCTCTTTTGAATTATATGTTTTTACATTCCAAGAACCGAAATTATTGAAATATTTTTTCTTACAAATGATTGGTCATTATTGTGTTAACATATTGAAATAATACATGTTCGAATTTAAATTTAAATCTGTGATTGTCAACTATTTCATTGAAAACAAACAGAAGTCCTAATATATAAAATTCTTTAAATATGTGATACGCACGGCAATTTTGAGATATATATTGAGTAGATTTCGTACATTTTTAAATATCACAATTTTTTAAATATCGATATTTAAAAATAAGATAAACTGTCAAAGCACGGCATGGGAGAAGGGGGAGGGAGTGGAAAAATTATTAAAAAGTTTTTTGGGACCTTTACTTAGAACAACTTCTTATGTACAATCACATTGAAAAAAGAGATGGTGCAAATAATACTGCCAGATATGGAATCTACGAACACTATTCTCTTTTTTGATGATGAGACCGATGGAGGGTGGGGGGCTTTGAACCCCCAAACCCTCCATTATGTGCGCACTTGTATAATATTTACTTTTAGCTTTTAACGGCAAAACCTATAATCGAAAATTCTGAATTTTTCAAATAAAATAAGGAAACAGAACGACCACAAAACTATCGCAGAATAAAAGTATTTTTACGCTATTCCAAAAAAAATTAAGTTTTTCGTATTATTCATAACACGAGCCAAAATATTAATTCACTGTTCAGCGACATCTTAAAAAGTTTATTCCTATTCCTAGTAAGAACCTTGTAAACAAATTATTTAGTCATAAAGTTTGGCGGGAACTTAGAATAACATATTTCTTGCTGTATGTTATGAAGTCAAGGCAAAAAGTCACGCTCTTGTGAATCCACTGTTTCGTGAATTTATTTCTGATTTAGTGTTTATTCGCTTTTGAGAAAAAATGTTCAAAGCAAAGTTAAGCATGCCTAAATATTCCCCGCTTATCTAACAAGTAAAAAACACACGATTTTTCTAAGAGAATACTATTTTTATTAACTTTTGGAGATAGGTTACATCGGTAATGGCGTATTTATTTAAGCTCTTTGGGTACTGGTGGCACAAGTGATGTTTAAAAAAAAGTCTATTAGAGTTAAGCAGGTGATCCCTGAAAATGATAAAAGCAATTTTATATTTATTATAAGTACCTACAAATATAAAAGTAATATAAATAGATCGTCTGTAAGTGGTCTCAACACAGTTTGTAAATGCATTCGGAAGGCGAAACTGCTGTAATAATATTTACACAGCGAAACTTGTTCATAAACAAACTTTTTCTATATAAAATTTGAAAATGCTTAATAATCATCAAATATCATGGACTGTATTGTCATCACACAGTCCATACGTACATACAGGATAAAATGTCATTGATGTGCAACACATCAGATACAGAACAGATCCCTAAGGGTCGCCAGCATTTACAGAATGTGAGGAAGAGGTGAAACCATCAGCTACCGTTTGAATCCCTAAAAATATCGGCACTCCAGTACACAAGGATGCGGGAAGCCCGTAAGAAAGTAGGTTGTTGAAGTCCTCAGTGCTAAACCCAAAAGCCTTGGAAATGCTCAATGCGACCGTTTGGTCTCACCGTAACGCTCCAGGCACACCGCCCCCAAATATTCTTTCACATACGCAAGAAGATCACCGCACGAGCGGTTCCGCCGGAATCCTTATTGACATAACATTAACGTCGTGGGGCGGTAGTTGGCCGGGTTAGATCGGTCACACTTTCCTTGGAAAAGAAAAAATGACGTTGAAGTTTGATCTGTCTTGAGTAGTGATCGAAAACTTGATGTCCAATTTATATTTAGAAAAAAATGTTTTCTGTCTAATGGCCAGTGGAACTGCACTATTACAATATTTTTTGTACAACTTAATGTTTTCATTGTAAGTACTTACCTATAAGCAATTCTCGTATGAAAAGGGTCACAGGCCAGCAGTCCTGAATTGTTGAAGTAGTGACCGCCCCTTGGCAGGACCAGCACCGCGAATAGAGCCACTGACAGGACCCAAGTCACGCTGATGATGAGCACACACCCCTGGAAGGAATACTGCACTTTAGTTTAGTAACTGAGCGAGGTTTAGGTGATGGAAAGCGTCACAGGAAAATAAATAAATTTATAAATGCTGGAGCAAAGCAAAACCGGTCGGTAAATAAATTAAATAAAATAGGTTTTACACAAAATTAGTGTTTTATTTTTATTAAACATGTCAAACCACAAAGTGGTTACTTTCTACGACAGTATAATCTTACTAATATTACAAACGCGAAAGTTTGTATGGATGTATGTGTGTTTGTTACTCTTTCACGCAAAATTTACCAAATGGATTTTAATGAAACTTTACAATAAGCTAGCTCATACATCAGAATAACATATAGGCTATAATTTAAAAAGCTAGCTGTTGATTTTGAATATATTGAAAATAATAATTATTGTTTAATAGAAAATGTCAAAATTTGAGAATGACATTTAGCAAAACAATGAACAAGAATTATAAATATTTTAAATAAATATGTTAAGAATTTTGGTATAAACGTAGATGGGACCTAGGAAAAGAAAATAGATTACTCGAAGTACTAATCCTACGCAGATGAAGTCGCTGGCAGAAGTTAGTATATTATAATTCCAGTGGTGGAATCTTTCTCGTTTATTAGTAAACAATAATAAACTCATAACGTGCAAAGACTAAAAATATTTCCCGTACATTCCTAATACATTTAAATTCATGATTACGGATACTTTCGTATTCAAACTCTGTATGGATAATGAAATAAAGGTCTGCTGGTTACTTATTCATGACTGGATTAACATGTTTGAATGCCACCTACAAGATGGAATCAGCATGCGGGAGAATGCAAATAGGGGCAACTTTAATCATCTAAACAAGATCTTCTCTAACTGTTAATTTCCTCTTGAGGCGAGCGTAAGATCACACTTACGGCCACAAGTCTCCCTTAGGATCAGTTTACCTTGATCCTCCCCGGATCAGGCATTCATAACCTCTAGAATATTTTAACGAACACTTTGAATTCTGAATAAATCAAAATTATTTAAATCCATACTTAAGTATTTTCCTCAAGTGGTAAAGATCTCAGCTGTAATGTTAGTAAGTTTAAAAACGCCTTTCTAGGGTATATATTTTACTATTGATTTCAATATTAGTTTCATGTTTTATTCACTTAATACTTCATATAAACATCTCAATTCAGTGGCTCTCCGAAGTAGCCGGGAAATGGTATGTTTTTAGATAAATTAGAAATTCCAACCTGAAAATCAGAAGAATTTTCTGTTTTTGTTTGGATGGCAAACATAGACATTCAAATTGATAGACTAGCTAATCAGGGATAGGTGAACATTAAAGATGAGAGGTGCGACGAAGCTGCATGACGTCATTTACCCAACTCACTCATTTTTAGCATCGCTGGTCTATTTTTTATTCTATGGTAGAAAAGCATTTAATTTTCTTTTTGGCCAATTATAACTAACACCATTATACTGTGTTTTGTGTAATTTTGTATATCGATGAACCTTTGTATGAGAATGTGTGTAATTTAATGAAATCACTGCACAAGTAGAAAATATGTCACAGGCCAAAGAAATGAGAGAAATGACTTACAGCGGAACTTGTGGCACTTTCTTCTATCGAGCTGGTTCATGAATTGCACTGCATTTATAGTGGAAACATTTGTATTGTTTGCGATACGTTCTTAAGCGGCGGCGAAGATCAAAAAAGCGGAATAGGAATGTTGATTGGGAGATGTTTCTGCTTTAAGGATCGATTGATGGATGTGGGTAATTAAAAAAAAATACAGGTTTACAAGATAAGGGTAGGAAAGGAAATGTAACAATACTAACTACAAATACAGCGGTTCATGATATATACACTTATATAGGTAAGTGTAGCTGAGTATTGTGTAAAGGCCTAACCAATAACTGCATTCTTTGATTAATTCATAAAATTAGCAATTAGAGAATTTGGTCGTCATTGAATAGATACTGTTCTTATATTTGAAAGTAATATAACGTTTAGAGATAATAAGTTTGATAACATTATAGTATTTGTCATTTTTGAAAATAACTCAACCTTATTTACAAACTAATGTGCACACTTTTGTAAAGCGTCATGGGAACATAATAATGATAAGTTTCAAAGTAGTTTTTTTACTTCGTTGAGGTTCTTCTGAAAATTTGTATAGAATACAATTTTATTTTATTGTAAAATTGTTCGCGCTAACTGCCTCAGTAAGAGCTCTTCACAATACGTCTGCCTCAGTACTTCAATTCACAATATGTCTGTTCCTGCGATCGCATATTTGTACAGAGTTTAGCTGCAATTCGCGGTGAATGAGATGAAAAAAATGTGAGAGTTTTTGTTTTTGACACCCTTCCGTAACTCAGCCTTTTCGATGTAAGAATTGAGAGGGTACTAACTTATGGCAGGTACCAACTAACTACTAACAATGAAATATCATAAAACAGCGCTATATAAATGCTATCCTTAATTAAACATGCATTTATCAACGGTGTCCTGATATATACCCGATATCATGGCTGAGATAGGACTACATAACGAGATAATTTTACGTGAGGTCTTCAATACAGCCATAAGAACTTACTTGTACCAATGTTGATGCTCCTCAAATTGTAACATTTTATGCTTAATGAGTGAAACCTTTACGAGTAAAACCTCAAATTGAAAATTTCAGATTTTTGATTGAGTTTCGCTAATATTGTTTTCATTTAATTAAAATTTTATAATTATCTGGGAAGACTTAGGTGCTAGGTTAGTTTACTAACTTGGAGGAAATGTAAATATTTTTTATACGTAACCTTTGGCAGGTTTAAGAGCGATTGACCAGCGGCTGAGAATAAAAGTTTAAAAATGCTTGCAACTGTACAGAAAGGATCCAATGAGAAAGATCGATTATTCCCCGTATCAAATTTTTTAAATTAAAAATTAAATATCTTTTTATTTCATTAAAAACTTTTTTATATACCTACTATAATTTAATATATACCTACATTCAAGTAAGCAATAAAAATGCTCAAAACGCACGACGATAAATGATTAAATATCATGTACTTCTTGTAAATATTTTTTGATCATAAGTATTTATGATTTTTCAATAATGTCTAAACAAAATAAAAGGTGTAAATTTTTTTAAAATATTTTAGTTTGTAAGACCCTAAATAAATAGAAAATCTGAGGCATTTTTGTCACAAAACACGTTCTTTGATTTATTTTTTATGATTTTAATTTAATAAAAATTTAAAAATTACAACTGTGTTCACTGCGTTTACTAGATTATGTATTGATTTATTTTGCTGTATGATTATATGATTTGAAATGTGTGTTGTTTAATAGAATCTATCGTTTGAAAATTGAACAAATCTGCCAACGACCAACGGTATAACCTTAGTATATTAAAAATAAACTTAGTTTTTCAAAATTTTAAAACTGCGTGTACCAGACAAAATAACAATCTTTCAAAATCAATTTATGTTTTTTTGTAAAAAAGAGTCAATTCATGTAGAATTTGATTTAAAAAGGACTAATTTCCGGTATTCTCTGGTAATACCGTCTTAAGTATGAACTCTCTATTTGACTGTAATTGAAATATATGCTATTTGTTTTTGTTTGCTTTGCTTTACTACTCGTAGCTCGTTTCGCCCATGATTCCAACTTATTTAACTGAAAAGATAAGTGAATAATGCCAAAAATTATTGCATTATAATTATTGTATATACTTGTATAATAATCATGTATTCTTTTGGGGGGGGGGGGGGATTAAGCAGACATATTACATAGATACTAGTAAATCAGCCTTTAAAATTGGTGGAACCAGTGCTCGCGATCTCAGGGTTGGCCAATCCTGCTTCTAACCTTCCACACTTGGTTTAGGAGTTAACAAAGGCAAGTGTAGCCGCAAATCTGACCTTATTTAACCTGAATAATCCCCAACCCATACTTGATTAGCCCTGCTTATACGATTCATGGCCCTTTACAAATGTAAGGCAGTCTCAAAGGACATACTGAAGAGGTACTCATAAATGTGATTAAGCCCAGATCCTAACTCAGTGTTTCTCCAGATTACAACAGGCTCTTACTCCTTTGGATATATGGATTTTAATTGCGTACATATGGTGAAAATGATTGTGGATATGATTGGAATTGTGTAACTTGGACAATATCTTAGAAGCAAACTTCTAGGTAGGTAGCCGAAATTACAAAGTTATAACTTGTTTTTTTTAAACTTTTTTTTTTTATAAATCAGCAGTATTCACAATGCTTAAAATCTTCAAAATGGTGAAGTCTTAAAAATTACTGAATGCCTTAATTATTGATTTTTTCCACACATGCGCCTCAAGGAATCTATTTTCTACTGCACATAATTAAGTCAGGTTATTCGTAACCCGGGAATGTTCGTCTTCATAAAAAAAAAATTAAAAGGTGAAACTGGTCAGTGCAATTTTAAGAAGATGATAATTTATTTATTTTTTATAGATGTACGAGTACATCTTACTAATATTATAAACGCGAAAGTTTGTATGGATGTATGTATGTTTGTTACTCTTTAAATCGAAATTTAATGAACGGATTTTAATGAAACTTTACAATAATATAGCTCATACATCAGAATAACATAAAGGCTATAATTTATAAAGCTAGCTATTTATTTTCAATATATTGAAAATAATAATTATTGTTTAATAGAAATCGTCAAAATTTGAGAATGACATTTTGCAAAACAATGATTGTTAAATCAAAATTCTATTTTGGAAAATATTTAATTTAGTGAATTTATTTGAAGTATTCGCCTAATACTTTGAATCGAATCAAGAATTATAATTATTTTAAATAAATAGGTTAAGAATTTTGGTATAAACTTAGATGGGACCTACGAAAAGAAAATAGATTACTCGAAGTACTAATCCTACGCGGACGAAGTCGCGGACAGAAGCTTGTTCTCCATAAAATCAAACACGTTGCCGAAATCCACCGATCTTCAAAATTCTTATGTGAAAACATTTTTTTTAGGATTTGTCTTAGAGACACATTCAAATTATTTCCCTTCTGTACCATAGCCGTATTTTGAAATTTGTCATCATAACTAATTCTCAATATCTTATGCACGGTACAGACGCGAAGCTCACATCAAAAGATACTTTATAACACAATAGCACTCGTCATACAATCCTATATAGACCCGCCAGACGTAAAAAGATGATGTGTTATAAGCGCGGTTCGAGTCTTCGCTATTCGGCCTTATTCTCCGTAACCGCTAGTAACTAACCGTAGGAGCGATATCAGAAAAGTTATGCGAGCCCCCCTCCGCCGTAAAAAGGAGAGGGGGTCATTTTGAATACTAGCCGCTGTCAACCGTCAAATTGATATATCCAGTCCAAAGAAATGATATTCTTTCGGCCGCTTCCGAATTCGACTGACCCCCTCTCCTGCTGTAGGAAGAAATCTTTTATAACGTAGTGTGTCGCTAGAAAAGATACTTTATATCACAGTATCTTTTGATGCGAGCTTCGCGTTTGTAGCCGGCTTTAAGTGTATGGCTACGGTTATTTATATTATTTATAAGTTAAAAAAGAAAAAGTTACCAGATTATATGTTTAAAAATGTTAGTATTAATAGGAGATTAAATCTTACGAGAAATTGCAACGATTTTTAGGTTTCCTGAAACAAATTTATAATAAGGTCTTCAAGGTACTGCGATCGCGAGGAACGAGGAACGACGCGAGGAAAAAAAAAAGAAAAACAAACAAACAAAATACATTAACGAACATCTTGATAATATCTCCGCCATTGGTAATATCTGATTTTATAATCATTAGTCAGAGTCTCATAATGAATAATAATTAATGACTGCCAGTAAAACACTTTGAAAAGTAACAAGTAAATGCCATAATAGTCAGATAGTAATCTCCGATAGGATGGGACCATAGACATATGAATATTACTAGACCTGCCCTAAGTGATAAAAGCGTATTATTTCTCCCTCCCTATACCGGTTCCATTTGGAGCCGGTTGAGCTTGAGTATGGCTTCCCATGAATCTAGAAAATGTGACGTCATCATTCTTGTGCGAACTAGCGTCGAGCTCTCATCGGTACATTTTACGAAATAACACGGCAAATAATGGCTTGTGCTATTAAAACGTGTAAAAATAAATGTGAAAAAGAGAATAAACCCGATTGTCGTATTACATTCATTAGGTAAGCATTATTTTACAAAATTTTAAGCTTATTCCGATCATATAATCAGTTTTAGTAACATATGCTATGACATCGAGACGATCGGGATACATGGCGAGGCATTTCTCGAGTGTGCTCGTCGCTGTTTACTTGGGTAAGTAAATTATGACACATTTGTAAAAGTGTCTTAACTAAAAACGGCAACAAAATATTCGACTCCGAAAACAGCTATGGACTTTACTTTGCCGTATTTTGACGTCGTCAATTTGTTAATAACGTCACAAGCAATCGCGCTCCCATGTAAAAAGGTATATTCATTCAAAAGCAGATTTTACTTTTAAGAACTAAATGGTGATATTATAATGCGAGATGCCTAATACTGTCAGATTGATTAAATGACGAATCACATATCATCACATTCAACTCACCCCTCTTCGACCCGATATAGTTGATTTTTACCCCTCTCCTATAATATGTTCTCGTCTAGTAATATTCATATGTCTATGGATAGGACCCACATATCAGAGGCAGAACTAGAGAACGAATTTATGTCTGCATTATAACAAACCATTAATTATTACCGTCCACCGGGTTCGTTAAAGTTGAAGCTCTTCCGGACTATTAACGATAAGAACCACGCATTAATTCACAAAGATGAAGGAAGCACGATCAAAGAGCGCTGGACTTCCAAAATTAATGGTGTTGATAAACAAATATGTCAAATCAAAGTTGGAGGATTTATGGCCGGTTGACAAATCAAATGTGGGGATATTTAAGGGGTGAGCTGAATTAATTTCGCCAGTATTACAGAATTATGTGGACTCCGTGCTAAACGGGTAAAATTACGTGGAACTTAGAAGTTGTTGATGTTGCAAAACTAACAGGGTTTTTGAACGTGGGTTGGTTTCGCTAGGTAGGCAATACAACTAGGAAGTAAAAAGAGGCTTCTTTAAAATAAAAACCAACGGAAAGTGCAAGTTTTAGAAAACTACACATGGATATCTGACCGATGGATGCCTATACCGCATCCTCAAAGCCCAGATTCTACATAATCCGAGTATACTCTACTGTACATCATGATATCTAGTTCTCACACGTATCTACAACCTACTAACTAACCTTTCCGCAGGGGTAGGCAGAGAGGACTGACAGTCAAACAATTCGCTCTTGGCACACACTCCTTACCTCATTCACATTCATAAATCGTCTCGTACATTCTCAGACATACATACATTCTGACTCTTGACATGGCCCGACTTAAGTATCTTATTTACATGATCATGCCATGTCTCGGGCGACTCGACTTATTCTACCATTCACATTTGCGTCGTATATTCTTCTTACATTTCCTTTCTTCATTTATTTGCTCTATACGCCCAAACCATCTGAGCATCATTTTCCTGATATTACTCATTACGCTTATATCCTTGCATTCTTTGCGGATCTCACACGATCATACATGGTTTTATCACACACAGGCTTCAGGAATCTCATTTTTACAGCATTCATTTCTACAGCATTTAGTCATTGCCACACATCAGGGTGGGTCCCACTACTTTTTTAATTTTTATCTTATTTATTTCTAATAAAAAGAATACACTTAACAAAGTACACAGTTTAGACAACAAATAAGTAGTTCCGCGAAGCCACCACATGGTTGCTTGTCTGCAGATTCTACCTCTATATGCAATAAGAATACAAACACAATAAGAATGAAAATACAAGTGTGATTTTGTGAAATTCTACAAAATAAAAATAAAAAACTTATACATACACACACAGAATTCATTTAAAAGGCCACAAAAAGTACCAAGTACACAGACATTATACACAACACAATAATAAACATTTAAACACCATTTATACTTTACGGTAAGCAAACCATTGCCTTCCAGATAATAATAAAAATTTGAAGGTGAGAAAAAAAAATACATACATTTATATTAGAAGTAAAGCTTATTTACGATATCTTTCCCTTTCTTCCCTCTATACTCTGTCTTTTTTACAGATACATGGATCCCTCATTCATAAGCCACATCTTTATAATTTTCATTCTTAAACTTTCATTTTCCTCTTGAGCTTATTAAAAAATCCATTGTGGACTGTTAGCTTCGCTTCTTTGGACAGTTTTTTGTTAGAGCCAAATGCGTTTAGATTTCTATTGAATGAGTTACCTGCATATTACCCTTTCTCTATCAGCCTTCCCGACTCTCGTAAACATACTTCCGAAATACCCAATCTCATCCACCTGCTTCTAGTATTCACCATTCACAACTATATTGCGTACATTTTTCGTACTCTCTTAAACACACATTACTTGGTCTTTGACTTACATTAATCATTAACTCATTCATCGTAGACCCGACAGACTCCAATCTGCGACCTCCCGACTTAAAATCAAGAGTAGACAACCACCATACGGATATAGTTCTTCACTTGTACACCTTTGAAACAATCTTCCACTGTCTTATATGGATTTTCCATCCAAAATATAAATGTTCTTTGGAATGGAAAATTTATAAATATTCATCTCTTTGGGAAATTTTATTTCGCCAGGAAAAAATAGGTTTATCGGTGTCACAGCAATTTTCTTTGGCACGTAATGAAATGTGACGTGTATTATCGAACTCATGTAGGTTAAAAGTGAAAACAGGGAAAGATAATACAGCCTTTCTCTTCAATCTTCTGTACTCCGGATTTACGATGTTGAATTCGTGATTTATGGAAGTGGGTTAAACGAAAATAAATAGACATTTTTTGTTATTAAAGTTGGTATTCGTTTTAAGAAGCTTAGTTTTTATTTTGTAAAGAGATACCTATCTAAGGTTGATCTAAAATACGAATACTTACAATAAATCAAATAATATCATGGTTGTATTTTAATAATATCCCAAAAGAAAGATAAACACCGCGAGAGTGGTTTTTCGTGGTGTTTTTCGGAAATGTGTTAAAAAACGGATCAAATTATTACAATATTTCTTACGGATTAGAAAGAAAGACCTTAGCATTAAAACAATTTCGTTTGTTTATGCTGGTGGGTACTTCAAACAAAACTTATTTTTTTCAAGTTATTTATTTGCCCTAAATAAGTTGGCACTTTCTTGTACCAGGTGCAACATTTTTGTGAAATTGTCAGAGAGGAAGATACTCTGGTGTAAGACCATCATTCAGAATTGAAACGTTGCTTGAAATTGCCTTAGTGTTAGGTGACCAGATCTGAATAGCCAGTTACATCCCCATCTTCCTCTTCGCCATATCATCTCACAATATACATCGATTGGGGATGCCTTAGTCCCACTGGCTACAGACGGGAGCAGTTGGGACTCATGTGCGGTGTTAATATAAAAAAAATCTTAGATAACAAATTGATGTACCGGGAGTAAATAGCTTTCTGAAACAAAAAAGCTAATGTCATCCAATTTCAGAAAAAAATTCTTGTAAAAAAACAATTGATTTTTTTTTGGTTTGATTTTGATAAAAAAAAAGTTGAAAAAAAAGGAAAATTCTAACTGGAGATCAAAATTTCGTTTACATTTTTTACTCCAAATAATGTCGGGAATAACTGGTTAAATAATTATTAACATCCCGTATGAATAGACTCCCAATCCATGAAAATTCAAGTAGGAGGCTGCTACAACATGTATTTGAATAAAATGAAAATCAATATACGAAAGCATAACGTAATCACACTGTCAATCGTCATACTTGTAGGTACGTAATGCAAATGTAGTGTCTGTGTGTATCTTTAAACAACCGCAGACACGAAAAAATTATGTCTTGTCGTCGAAATAAATATTTTTTCAGAAATAAAAGAGATAAAAATTGTCACGGCCAAGAATTGAATCCCGATCAACTATTTGGAAGGCAACTATGCTGACCATTAGACCATTAACTATTGTAAGAACGGAAGCATAAATTCATCACATTACAACGTACTGAAAATAAGAATGGCAAACTTTTAATAATTTGAGAAATTTATGTCAATAATATCCGAATTTATTTTCTTTAATTATACTACCTTTACCCCCTTCCATTTTTTTGTCATAAATATTATCGAGGCTTCGTCTCACATAAGGTTGTAATTTTTAGTCTCATCTATTTTCAAATGTCAATAAAATGTTTTTAAATGTACCTAGTACTTTATGTAAAAATTCACTACCACATATTTTCAAATTTACGTAATCTAACAAATTTTATGATTCTTGATATGGCATTGAACTTTAACGCACTTCATTTAAGAATGTTTGATGTCTTCAGTTCTTTGCTCGTATTATTATGTAGAATAATCTCTGGAAGTTAGTACATGGGCACCTTGTATATGAACTGTTTATCATTAGATCATTTTTTTTGCTTACTTTATTTTAATTGCACTACTTTTATAATGTTATATAATGTATCTTAAACTAGACATTTTAATATTCAGCAAATTAGGTGCTCTATAATGTTTTATACTGACATTTAATTCTCTAGACAGAATCTAAGGAGGAAGGCACCTGCCCAGGACCTTGTCCGAAAGGCGTGCAAGATGGATCGGCCATATAATACGACAAGAAGGCCTCTTGCTTGCCATAATGGAGGGTATGACCGAGGGGACAAACTCTAGGGGACGCCCACGCCGAGAGTACCTGGAGGACCTGCTGGTGGACATGCGCTGCTCATCATATGCAGACTTCAAAAGAGCCGCACAAGACAGGGAAGAATGGAAGAGAAGAATAGAGGAAATTGCTGTAAACCAATCCCAGGATTGAAACCAGAGAGAGAGACATATTGAGTCTGACCGAAACTCATCACCCGCAGGGTACATTATAATGAACATGCACCGCATATTGAAATACGTTTCGTATGTTCACATGCTGTGAAGATGTGATGCTTAGACTACAAATATTCAGTAATATTCACGATAGGTCGCGTTTACTGAGCTTAATTTTCCGCGAAAAACGTTTTCCCGAATTGGAATTCGGTGACCCGACTGGAACAGTACCTATATATCAATAGTCCTTAGCATCTATTCGCAGAAATTGTAGAAAATCATTGGTCGTTTTATGTTTTATTAATTTTGTTTTATTATGATTTTGTTAATTTCGTAAATGCTTGACATTGATAACTTTGCAGGCGGCCTAAAGACGCTTTACTAAAGACGCCCCGTTTTTTTGTTGATATTTGGTTGTAAAGATATTACAATTTGGGTTTAAACCAAATTTAGATTTTTAAAATGATTTTAAGTTAAATTTGCATAACGCACTAAGCAACGCGTGAAACATTGCAAACGTTTTGGCATTCGTGAACTTTAAAAAACTTAATAATTCCTTATATTTTCAATGTACAGTTTAAGTTATATAATGAGCGTAGCGGAATATTATTAACAACACATGAAGTTGGTTTCTGTATTCATGGTTAATTACAAATTTTACATTGATAGCGTGAAGTGAATTAACACGTGCATTTGATTGTAATCATTACAATTTCAATTTTTAAAATACCAAATTATATAATGAAATTCATTTAATAAGTTAGATAGACTCCACCGTTCTTATTTTAATGAAAGCGTGATCATTATACCAAACAGCAAAAATGAATCCAGTCGCGGTTTAATGTTAAATTAGTGAAAGTTAATTTTATTTAATTCAATTTGCGTTGTTTCATAATTATTTAATTAAAATTAATATACCCAAAGTGCATTTGCGGAATGTTCCAGGGTGACGAAACTTCAGAATTGAAATATTATTTAATGGCTTTAGATGTGTTTGGTAACCATATATCTGACTAACAATATATCTCAACCTTCTTCTTACCCTCCTTCCCATTACCTTCAGGTGGGATGGCATAGTCTCACTGGCACCAGACGGCTGATGGTAGAGTTGGGACTCTCGTGGGATATTTAAGTGAATAAATTTGTTAAATACTTTTACTTAAAAAATCGGACTGAAATGATTAAGTAACTAATCTGCTAATGTCAAGTAATCTACAATATACATATATATATTTAATGAAGATAATATTATCGAAAGTCAATCGAAAATCCGAAATAGAAAAATCAGAAAAAGATACGGATACATCTGGGACTCGAACCCAGGACCTCTGGCAATCCGGGCCAACGCGCTATCCACTGCGCCAACGTATCCCTATCCGAATTTCTTTCTGATTTTTCTGTTTCGGATTTTCGATTGACTTTCGCTAATATTATCTTCATTTTTTTTTTCACCAGATTTACAGGAACGGGTTTAGTTTTTCCTATGGGAAAATACATATTTGAAATGAAAATACATGAAAAATACATACTTTCATACACTTTTCCATATAAATGATCATCTAGTAAATCCACGTTATGCAAGTGTATTATATAAGTATATTTAATACAAAACAATACAAGAACAACACGTTAATCTACCAAACTATTAAATGGGAATATAATTCACCGTCTCCAGATATTTTCATATCAGAGGGTTCGGCTCTGTGGAATTCCTAATTTGACCGATAAATCCTACGGATCCCTCAATATAAATATTTAAAAAATCTTTCGTAATTCTACATGTATTTAAAATGACTGATTTTTGCATTTTTATATACAAATTCTTTGACAAATCTAATATGCCTAAATTTTTAATAAGAGAGCTAGGTATAATGCCAGTAGCCGAAATAACAAAAGGTAATATTTTTATACTCTGAGAATGCCAAATTCTTTTAATTTCATATCCTAAATCTGTATACTTTCTTATTTTTTCAGAAACAGATTTTTGAATATTACAGGAATTTGGAATAGCTACATCAATGATATAAGTTATTTTTTTAATTTTGTCATGTAAAACTATATCAGGTCTATTTTGACCAATTGGTCTGTCTGTTAGTATTTTTATGTTTTATCATAGTAAATTTTAAAGAAATTATTTTCTAAAAATCAATTTGGTTCGTATTCATAATATGGTACTATATTATGACAGTCAATCAAGTTATGTTTAATTACCAAACTTTGGTGAATTATTTTTAAAACCTGATTGTGCCTAAATGTATACTCAGACGGCGCTAATATAGAACATCCTGATATAATGTGTTCTATAGTTTACGGAAAAGCCATACATTTTCTACATAAATCATCAATTTGATTTGGATCTTTGATAATATGCTTCCTATAATTTTTGGTATTAATGACTCTATCTTGAATAGCAAGCATAAATCCTTCTATTTCTGCGCTCAACTCTCCAATACTCAACCATTTGTTTGACGAAAGTTTGTCAACATACGTTTGGTTGAGATAATTGAAGTGTTTTGCGTGAATAATTTTATTTGACCAGGAATCTAATAATTCCTGGTTGGTATTTATAAAAATGTTGGCATTCTCGTCGTATAAATTTAAAGGAGAAATATTTCTGTCTGCCTTGCAAATTATTTTATGCAGCTCTGAGCTATTAGCTTTTCTATGGAAAAAATTTCTTAACATTTCTACCTGATTTTGTTTTAAAGAAGTTATTTTGACTATACCTCTACCTCCTAAATTTCTAGGTAAATTAATTCGTTCTATAGCTGAATTTGGATGATGACAATTAAACTTTGTTAACGTAGTTCTAATTAATGGTTCTAAGCTATCTAAATCTGTATTAGACCATTTAATTATACCAAATGAGTACGTTAATAGCGGTATTGCCCAACTATTTATTGCCTTTACTAAATTTTTAGCAGATAGATAGCATTTTAAAATTTTTCTTATCCTAGTTTGAAATTTAATCCTAATATCATTTTTAATACTAGTATGATCTAATCTATTCGATTGCGGGTATCCTAAGTATTTATAAACCTCATCCCCTTTCATACTTTTAATTTTGAAATTTCTAAATATACCCTCATCTCCATCTATAATTTTGCCTTTCTCTATATATATCTATATTCTCTATATATTTAAAATATTATAATTTGAGGTTTAACTCTTTAAGTTAAAAAGTTAAAAATAAAAATAATTTTTTTTTTTTGTTTATTCATACCTTATGCGTGGCCATACCTTCATCCGATTGCGATGAAACTTTGGGAATATGATGTGCGCATACCCGGGATGGTTATAAGATAGTGAGTTCTGGCGTTATGAAATTATTTCCTATACTATTCATACGATTGCGATTAAAATTTCATCCGATCGCTATTAAATTTTTCTTAATTGTTGTGAACATGCCCGTGAATACTTCTATATATATACTGGTGAGCTCTGGCATTATGAAATTTGCATAAAAAATTAAATAGGTCACGCGAATTGTTGGAAAAATTGTTGTATTTTGTGGAGTAAGGCGGCAGGGAAAAAGGGCTATGAGGAGGGTTGGTTGGGGAATGAAGGAGGGGTTCTTCGGAGGGGGGGTGAGGGAGAGGGGTAGGCGGAGAAGGTGGATGCGGAATGCGTAGAGGGGGGGGGGGGGGTGCGCGAGAAAGGGGAGAGCGAGATGGGAAACGCGGGGAATGTAAAGAAGAAGAGGAGGCGGAAGAAGAGTAACAACGCATGCCGGGTATCAGCTAGTTATATATAAATAAAAAATTAACTAGTTTTCTTTCCCTCATGAATTATTTTATTATATTTTTCGTTTCTTGGTCCCTCTGTATTCGTGAGCTCAGTACGAGGCGCTATCGAGTAACCCGGTTTAACATTTTAATTAAATGTACTTTAAATTTGCCGTCACGTTTAGTTGTTATTTAACTGAGATGCTTTAAGGAAACTTTGCTAGATCATTAGCGATATGCAGGATTCACAACAAACAATTCAGTTTACTTTTAACTTCCAAGATACGCACGTAATTAGGTTGGAATAAGAAATAATTGGGAAAATCTCCCTAATGGTGATAAATTCACGTAAATCTTTTCAAGTTCTCGTGCTGTAGGATTAAAAAATTAAATATTTTTTTATTGAGAAACCATTTTATCAAAAAATATAGGAAGTAATCGAGACAAGGATATTTATTATTTTTATCTTAGTAGGTAAAACCTCAAATTATAATATTTTAATGAACGAAGATAGCAGCCAATAAAAATATGCCTTAAGAAAATGAAGATAATTTTGGTAGTTCTCAGTTGATGTATGATACGGTTAAATATGACCGAATCCGATAGGGACACATTAGCTCAGTGGTCAGACCAGCAGCCCGGAAAGCCGAAGGTCCTGGGTTTGAGTCCCAGATGTGACCCAATGTTTTTCTGATTTTTCTGTTTCAGATTGAGTTTTGCTAATATTGTCTTTTATATCACTTTTTCGGACATCTGATCGAGCTGAAACTCGGCGTACGGAATGGTTGTCAATGCATTATACCAACTTTTGCTGGCACTTGCACTCGCTGCAAGCGTTTTTTGGAAATTGGAGGACATAATACATGATAAGTTTGCTATGTTTGTAGAAGTATTTACTTCTAGTATCAATTTTTCCTTCACGATTACTATCCAAATGTATCAGGCGGATAAATCTAATGGACTTACTTTAGTGAAATTACAATAAAACAATCGTGGAAGTGAAATAAAAATATCAATCTTGGTATAAAATAATTACCGTTGTTTAATTTGTTATTCAAAATGCCTTCCAGTTCTTACATTAGTCACAAGGAGAAAATATGAGTGATTGAATTGACCACCATTATTAACACATAAAGGATGTTTTCCTGTCACTGTTTTCACCTTTAAATCATATGGGAATACAAGAAAGATGACACAATTCTTCTCCATAATCCATAACAAGATCAACCCTAAGTCGACACGCCCACATCAAAATTCAAATACATACATAGTATTAAATCAACTAGTGAGATGTGTGTTACTATGAGATATTATATCAACTAGTGAGATGTGTCTTGTGAATGATTTTAAATCTGAAAATCACATTACAGGGGACAATTTTGATTTTAAGCCAACTAGCATTTCCGAAGTGACAAATGTGATAAATGATTTAAAAATGTCTTTCTCCTGTGGGATGGATTCTATAAGTGTTATGATATATAAACTCTTTGTATCCGAATTAGCTGGTCCCATATCTCATATTATTAATATTAGCTTCAAGAGCGGGATGTTTCCTTCTCACTGTAAGAAAGCTAAAGTGATTCCTCTCTTTAAAGGAGGAGATCAACTAGAAGTCAATAATTACAGACCTATATCCTTACTCAACACGCTTTCAAAAGTAATAGAGAGATTAGCCAAGTCGAGATTGGTATCATTCTTAGAAACAAATAAATTACTCTCTGGCAATCAGTTTGGTTTCAGAGAAAATAAAGGAACGAGTGATGCAGTGTTAAGGGTATTGTCCAAAGTCACTAGTGCCCTGGATTATGGAAATAAAGCTTTAGCTGTGTTCTTAGATCTGTCAAAGGCATTTGACACTGTTTCCCATGGATTACTCCTCAAAAAATTATCTTCTCTTGGCATTCATAGTACAGCATTAGGTTGGTTCAAATCCTATCTTAGAGATAGAACACAACAAGTAGATATAAATAATCATTTAAGCGAAAGCAAACCAATTTCTTTTGGGGTTCCACAAGGTAGTGTACTTGGACCAATATTGTTTTTAATCTACATTAATGATTTGTGTAATTTAGACATTCCAGGTAACATTGTTAGTTTCGCAGACGACACTGCTTTAATATTTGAGGGTAAAACTTGGAAAGATGTCTTTGACAAATGTGATTCAGGATTAAGAATAGTAAAGAGTTGGCTAAATAATAACATCTTAAGTTTGAATACATCAAAAACGAAATATGTGACTTTTAGTATTTCTTCAAAAAGTCAGCCTTCCGACACTCTTAACCTAATTATACACAATTGTCTGCAAAATTGTAATTGCCACCCTTTAGAAAGAGTAGACTGTATTAGGTACCTAGGTGTAAATATTGATAAATTTTTGAGATGGAACGACCATATTGATATATTGACTAAAAATATCAGGAGACTTACCTATATTTTTAAAGAACTTCGCCATATATTGGATAAGGAGAAATTAAAATCTGTGTACTATGCTTTAGTCCAATCTCAACTTTCTTACAATATAGTATGCTGGGGATCCTGTCTAAAGTCCATTATAGAGCCACTAAATATTGCTCACAAATTGATTCTTAAAGTTATGTACAAAAAAAAATTCCGTTATCCAACGAAACTACTTTACAAGGAAACCAATGTTATGTGTATAAAACAGCTATATATCACTAAAATAATTTGTAGATTTTTTAGCAATACTAAATCTGCAGAAAGAACCCAACAAATCCATACCACTAGAATTGGTTCTACAATGAATTTTGTGGCAGTACATACTAAAACATCCTTTGGCCAAAGAAACTATTTATATCAGGCTCCACTTATGTTTAATATTCTTCCAGATTATATTAAGTCTTCCAATTCATTGGCTATATTTAAAAATAATGTTAAGATATTTATGTTGACAGAAGATTGGCATACCATTTTTTCATCATTGTCCTTTTTTAAATAATAAGATTTTTTTTTAAGTAGTAAGATTTTAATAAAATTCCATCTGCCAAAATCAGAGTGTCACCCTAGTTGTGTTGAACTGTCACTTTGCTTCTCAATGGGTATAGTGTTTAATAATGTATTTATGGTCTAAACATTGTTACAATTTCATCCTCAAGTTCTACCCATCTGGCCACAATGTAATATTTCTTTCTTTCTCCATGTAATATTTTAGTATTATGTGTTTTTTTTTTTTGCAGTTTTTGTGTTTTTTTTTTAATTTAACTTATGTGTTGAATTTAACTTATGTGTGTAAAACATTAACGTATGCTTCTTCACTTAAATGTACTAAAGTTAACCTCAATACAGGCTATTATAGTCCTAGTGAGGTTAATTTCTATGTAAAAAAATTATATTAATAACATGTGAGAAGATTAATAAATAAATAAATAAATAAATAAATACATAGCTAAACCAAATACTAACAATAAAATAATGTTCATCTTATAATAAGGAAGTTAGTCCTTTTTTAAATTTTTTTTTATCAATGTTCACAGGCAAACTAAAATACCAGTTTTTTTTTTTAAGTTCGTTTTCATAATTAAATTAATTCTACAAGTTTGAATTTTATTAAGCCCGCGAAAACGGCGGCAAGAGCATAATACCGTGCGGCAGAGTTCGTGACGTAACCCGGCCCTTGCGTGTGTGAAATATAAGGGAAAATATTTACAAAACCGGGACACGCTTAATATGGACGAAATGTCATTTTTCAACGAAACTTGCAACAGTTCATAACATAGCGGTCGGTGAAAAATGACATTTCGTGTTTTTAAATTTAAAAAATTACCATTAAAATGCACATTTTTTGAAATTCCGATAACTGAATTGATTAGTACTAGTAAATATCTAACTACTACAACTTTTTAAATTTATTTTTTTCATCCATATTAAGCGTGACCTGGTTTTGTAAATATTTCCTTTATATTTCACACAAGCAAGGACCGGGTTACGTCACGGACTCTGCTGTGCTTTTGCCGCAGTTTTCGCGGGCTTTAATAAAATTCAAACTTGTAGAATCAATTTAATTATGAAAACAAACTTTAAAAAAAAAAAAACATACTGGTATTTAAGTTTGAATGTCATCTACATGAACATATTTTTTGTAAGTCAAAATATTTTTCACTCAACTTCCCTATTATGTACACATAATATAATCGCCTTGCACCGCATTGTAAGGGATGGATTCATACTTCCGCTTATATAGTCTTCATCCATTAAAATATTTATTATTATTCAAAATTAATCAATACTTAGTTTTAACAACTATTATTGTTTAAAAAACCAACATGTTTCGTAAGCAATGAATATTTCTTCAGGGTTTACATAAAACTAAATTACGTTTACCATTTTTGTAGATTTGATGTAAAAGGACTCAATGACCCCCAGATTCCTACACATCCCTGATACTTTTTTCCTTCCCAGAACTTCATATGATAATATACTTCTAAATAATAATATAAGTAAAAAAGATAAATTACTTTTTTCGAAATTCCAGCTAAGAGGTACTTTTTAGGTAAAACGATAAAATCAGTCCGTCGTATGCGGCCAGCACTAGGTACTATTTTACGCTGTTACGATACGGGTGACTCACAACAATCCGACGTCGCAGGTGGGCGCACAGCAAATTTATCGGTAAGTTTGTATCTTACACTAAGCATTTTTAACAGGTACGTCGTTTTATATTAGAAAAATAAGTTGGAATTTCGAAAAAAGTCATTTGTCTTTTTTACTTATATTATCATGTAGTTATCTTATTTCTCCCAAAGTTACTGCACTTTACCCCCGGACACCCTGTATATTATTATTATACGGTATTATCTAAAGTTCACATAAATAGATTATATGTTAAATAGACGACAAAATACTACACAGCACAGTGTTTTTACAGAATTATTTCCAGAATATTTGGGTGATTATTTCTCAGTTTATGAATAACGCAATTATAATGTTATCAATATTGAAAATTCATGTTAAAAATAACTTTAAAATCTTCACAATTTCATAATTTTATTTGTTTTATTACACGAATGTTAAAATAACCATAATTATTAATAACTAGCTGATACCCGGCATGCGTTGTTGGCACTTAAATAAAAAAATTGTTCTCCCTGCGAGTCCTAACGTCCCCTTCCTCTCCCGCGTTCCCATTTCACCTTCCCTGCATTCCCCCTCCTCTCTCCCGCTTTCCCCCTTCTCGTTAACTTCCGCCTTACGAATTCCCGTTCCATCTTCTCCGCCTTTCCGTCTCTCGTTTACCCTCCTGCGAACCACCCCTCCTTCATTCTCCTCCGGTCCTCCTGGATTTCCCCCTCCCTCCCGCCTTTTTTCCCTGCCGCTGAACTCCATAAAATACACCCATTTTTCAGATAACTCGCGTGTGCCATATTGCAAACTTTTTTTGCAAATTTCTAAACTCCAGAACTCACCAATATAGAAATGTTTCTATATTGAAACCTTCACGGCCTGGCCGCAACAACTCACCATTTTTTTATCACCATCGGATGAATAGTAAAGGAAATATATCTAAATATATCAAACACGCGAACTGTCAAACGTACGAAGTTAAAATAGTCGTTAAGTTTTCTGAAATTATTCAATTTTCTGCGCAATTTTCTTGATTTCTCTTTCCGAAAGAACCTTCTACAAAGTATTAGAAAACTTAAAAAAAAGATGAATGAAATAGGTAAAGTCGTTCTGAAGTTATGGCGTGACCAAGGAAAACAGGGAGTCATTTTTATATTAGATAACAGACACATATAATTATCAAAATAAAAGTTATATATGAGTAAAACAAAATTACGAAAATTTTAAAGTGGGTTGAAATGAGTGTTAAAGTCAATCAACTGAAACAATTCCGAATAAACATATATGCAAGTACATGTACATAGATTTTAAAACATGAAAAAAAATCCTTAAAAGATTTTGCAAATTATTCGCCTTTTAATGTTGAAACATCCAATTAGTAATATGAACACTTATTGCACGCTACTGAATATCAATGATTTAGATGGCAATAATTCCAGCTACAAATTATTATACCTACAATAACAACTCGATAACAAGTGTAACTCGATTAACCTAACTTTGCTTTGAAGTAGATTCGTTATCAGTTTTCCGATTTTGTCGCGTTGTCACCCCTGGGACATACTTGAATGTGTCACTGTATTATGGTACAGTAATATAACTGTGCAAATCATGGCAAAGGAATCGTGAAGATGGATAGTAATTCGTTAAAACGTTACCGGTGTTAGGTTACGTGTTTACGTAAGGTTTCGTTTCCCAAAGAATAAAAAAATATATTTTTAGAAAAAAAACGCTTTTCAATTGAATACTTGTTTATGTTGTTAAAAACAGAAATACCTAAAACGAAACAGTATAACAATATAATATGCACGGAAAAGACGAATTGTGTTAAAAAAATTAAATACCATTTTTAGGTTACATACATAATCAATCAACTTTTGTCCAATCTAATGGATTATTTGACTAGTGATGCAACGAATACGAATATTCGTATTCGCAAACATTTACCGAATATTTGTATTTGGCGAATATACATCTACGAAAAGGAATACTATAAAAAAAACTTTCGTACGCATCTCTGCTTGATTATACCTATAGCCGCAACGACAAGACGCGAAGGGGAATTCAGGGAAATTCCCTATTGCAATGCCTCAAACTTATCTGTGCCAGTGGTGGTGTCGCTAGTGGTGAACAAATATGTCATAGAAATATTATGCTTGATGCTTATCTAAAGCTCCCAAATTTATCGCCGTCTGCTGATCCATTGCTCTTCTGGCGAGACGATATACATTTCCCACGACTAAAAAAACACGCGCAAAAATATTTTTCATACAAGCCATGTACACTGTACAGTCGTCTCGGAGAGGCTATTTTGAAGGGCTGAATCCAAACCGAAAAAAGAAATCGCCTGTCACCAGGGAATCTACAGATGTTGTGTTTTCTCAATAAAAAATTGACAGTTGAAAATTTTTATTATTAGAATAATAAAACAAACAGAAAAAGGTTAAATAAATGAGTGTTTTATTACTCTGCCAAGTTATTCGTATTTGTATTCGCCGGATAGTAGGTTTGATATTCGTATTCGTAAAAGTAGTATTCGTTGCATCACTAATTATTTCAAGTATGTTTGAAAATATCTATTTAATTGACTGAGTATTGAAAACGTTTTGTATTTCGTCTGTCTGCAACTTTTTTCGTATGTTTTGGGTCCGGTCAATCCTGTCAGGGTGGTAGCCGTGTTGGATAGTAACTTTTACTCCGCCAGGGTTCGCATGAGCGTTACGTGCTGTTAAATCGGAATAATAATGACCGGTCAGTGGTTCAGTGGGCATCGCGTTTGGGTCTCACCCAGGCGTTCCGTGTTCGATTTCTCGGCTGGCTAAGTCCTCCACCACAACACAAGCAACATCTTCCGCTTAGTGTGGTGGTAGTAGGAGATTTTCAAATGTTGTTGGGTTATTCGTAACCCGGGAATGTTTGTCTTTCTTTAAAAAAAAAAAAATCAACATTGTAGGCCAGGTCTACTGTTCACAGAATTACTAGTTTATTGAAGTAAATACTTCTTGCAGTAAATTAAATACGCACGCTTGACTTGCGGGGTAAGCTGGCGAATGTGTAACGGAAATTGAAATGCGATGCGAGGGGAACGGGCTCACTGTAGAAACAAGAGAGAGCAGTGCGCTCGAACATTTTCTTTCTCTCTTCCTCTCATAGCCAGTGCATGAAATATTGCAGTCAGTATTTTGAAATACCAGTGTCGCATCAAACGTGGCGGGGAGCGGAGGTCGATGCGAACGGCTTGATCGGGCTAGGCAAATGATAATAAATTTAAATAAATATTGAATATTAAGGCGATTTCTCACAAAATACAGCGCTGTACAAAATATCCAATTATTATTATTATTATTTGTAGAAAATTAATATATGTATATTCACGTATATATTTTATACATATAAACATGCATATGGACAATATGAATATACATCTAGATGGAACTAAATAAGTATTTACTTCAGTCGTGTGGTCTAAAGCACACTTGTATTTTTTATGTCTATACTTTTTTACCCAAATTATTGAGAAAAGTATCTTCCAAATTATGAAAGAAATTTTTCATAATCATATTATCGATGAAATTCATATTTTTTAATAATCATATTCCCACAAGGCGAAATATTAAAGAAAAAACCCAAATTACCGAAGATATCAAAAAGTAAAAGTTCATAAAAAAATATGATTTCCGAAGAAAAACATGATTTTCCAATTATATAATAGCAGAATGTATAAAAAAAGTATTATTCCATAGATAAGCTTTTAGTTAAATGCTACAATATATTCACTGTAATATTTTACAGTCATATCCAAGTTCCTCCTCATAATCATTTTGAATGAAATATTTCAGTTGTTTAGTTTTATCTCCCTAATGTCTTCCTGAATTTAGTACCGGAAAATCCTGTATGTGCTCAAAAACATTATCATTAACTCTCGAACGAGTAACCCTGCCAAAATAACGTCGAAAAATCTGGCTTTGCATACTTGTAATCTCGTGAACTTGGCCAGATTGAGCTTGGGACGACGTGCTTTCGAGAATATTAAGCTTTTATTAAGGAATCTGCGAACCAGATTATCGATTTCAGATTAAGAGTAAATAAAAAAGCTCTGATGCAATGCTTTTCCCATTATTTTTGTTCTCAAATTTTAAAACCTCTGCAGAAGAGTTGTTCATTTCTTACCCAGGGGGAACTAGAAAGCATATTGTGTTAAAACGTTTTTTTTCTTGTTCTATTTTTTAAACACATAACTAATGTGTATTGCTCGAAGGCACTATTCCGCATTTTTTAACATGGGCAGATGTATTTCTTACAGGGAAACTGGGAGACCTTTTTAACAAAAACATGGATTTGAGGTCAAAATACCCAAACAAATTGAATAATATTTTAAAATACGAATGTTTGCTATTTTACTAATTTCGGTTTTAAATTATAGGTATTATATACGCCATAAAGCGGGCGACAAACGCGAAGCTCACTTCAAAAGATACTGTGTAATAATGTTATAAAGTATCTTTTCTACCAACACACTACGTTATAAAAGATTTCTTCCTACGGCAGGAGAGGGAGTCAGTTGAATTTGGAGGCGGCCGAGGGAATATCATTTCTTTGTAATGGATATGTCAACTTGACGGTTGACAGCAGCTTGAGTACGGCGCTCCGTGTATACAAAATGACCTCCTCTCCTGTTTACGGTGGAGTGTGGGGTCGCATAACTTTTCTGATATCGCGCCGCTAGCGGTTACGGAGAATAACGCCGAATAGCGAAGACTCGAACCGCGCTCATATCATCATTTTATGTCTTGCAGGTCTGTATGGGATTGTAAGGCGATCCGCTCACTGAGGCAACTGAAAACTGTCAACTGGCAACTGTCATAGTATGACAATGTGATGGCCCGCACACTACACATTCACTCAAAAACCCGTTGTCAATGGTAACGCAGGCGGCGACGCACTGCTGATTGCCGTGGCCGGCCGTTGCTAGTTGCCAGTTGTCAGCTGATTGTTCTTCGTCTATGGTTATACAAGCTTTTTGACCAATCAAGACATAGAAACCAGCCGGTTTAAGTTTGGTTTCAGTTACCTCGTCAGTGGAGAGCCTTACTATAATAAAGAATAAAACAAAAACAAAAATTGTGTAGAAATTTTAAATTTGTATTCCAACGTATTTTAATCATCAACATTTAAATTTACGCCTATCAAAATGCTATTTTCAACATTCTTATTTTTTAAATTTTATAATTTTTTATGTTTATAAAGTTAATAGAGCGAATTAAAAAATAAAATAATATTTCACAAATAATTGCCAAAATTACCTCTAAAATAATAAAAAAACAGATTTTTTTAATAGCCTATATTTTATAATTTAAAACACAATAAATAAAGTAATATCTACATGTCCATACTAACTAAATATTGGCTCTGCCCTTTGAATAAGAAAGTATTATTTATTTATTTATTTAAACGCCATAAAAGGCTTTTACATTTATTCACTTTCGTGGAATATTTTGGCATCAAATTCAAAGGGTCACGCAGCTGTTACTCTTAATGGTTTTCGAAAATGTTTAAATTTAAAAAGAAACAATATTAACTGCACTAAAACGCGAAACATCAGTGGGAGTGTCAGATTCAGACGTCGCGTCGTCACTCCTGGTTACATTGACCCTCAGATTCCTATCCACCCCTTATACATTTTTCCTTCCCAGAACTCCCTCTCCTTCCTTCACTAAAAGTAAACTCCACACAGCATCCCAAGAGATAACATTAACCCTGAGGGGAATTATTTTCCTTAGGGCCTCCTGTGTGGAGCTAGATAATATACATGTATTTTTTTATTTATTTTTTTAGTTTTTTTTTATTCCAAAAAAAAAGAAAATAACATTTTCACTTACTTATCTAGAATTTGCATAACATTATATTATCATACAACATATTATCATACAATATATTACAATACTATTCATTCACTTTCAATATTATTCATTTTCACTACATTGTTTTTTTGTAAATAAAAATGAATAATTTTTTTTTAAATTTACAGACACTTTTTTCGTTTTTAATATCAACTGGAAGGCAATTATATAAATTGCCCCCCTCATAACTGATAGATTGCTTACCGTAGTTAGTATGAATAGTGTTTAAATGTATGTTATCGTGTTTTCGTGTAAAATGTTTGTGTACTTGGGACGTTTTAATGAATTCTGTGTTTGTATGAATGAGTTTATTATTTATTTTGTATATAATGAGACATATATTGTATTCATATAGTTTTCTTAATGTTAACAGTTTGGTTTCCAAATATAGTTTTTTTGTGGATGTTTTGGATTGTATATTACCGCGAAGCGAACCACAAATTATGGGAAAGGAACAAAGCAACCGCAAGCTTCGTTTCGCGCCATTTGTGGTTTCCTCGTTCCTTTTCCATAATTCGTGGCTTGATTCGTGACTTGGTTCGCATTTGTATACGCAGCTATATATGACGTAACTTAAGTACGCATAACGTTTTAGAAATGCATGCCGTTATCATCACTGGCGGCGAGAAAATTTTCTTCTAACAAATAAAAATGATTACGTGTAAACACGTCTTAATAGCTATAATAATACTATTTTCTGTTGAATTGCGGGGCATATTACTACGTGTTTGTAGAGCGAAGGAGTGTATTAACACAATGTGCTAGTGTTTTTTTTTAATCTCTATAAAAACTTTAAATTAGTGGAAAATAAGAGACCCTGCACCAAAATGACAAAGCTTTAGTTAGTAAATGAACAATCTAATTGTAATATATCATTGAAGAAGAAGATAACAATAATAATTATTTTTTTTTAAATATGAAAATGAACAAGACACAGAAACATAATAAAAGATAACGGTCGCAACTGGTACTCGAACCCAGAACCTTACGTCTTACCGGGACATACACCTCTACCAATTGGGCTACTGCGATCTTATATGAGACTGTCTTAATTGTCAACTTCATATTTCAAATTTCAGAATTAACAATATTATCTTCGACCAATGTTTTTTTTAATATTATTGGCAGCTACCTTTATTATTGGAAACAAGTATTCAAAGAATGTATTTGTTACCTAGATAGTGTCTCGGATAAATATATCCGATTTTATTTTTATGGAACACCTGTTGACTTTTTATAAAACTCAAACGGCCTTACTAAAAAAAAAACACTCCGCGGCCGTTAAACGGTGTTTTAAATGTGGCAACGCTGGAAATTTTACTTGTAAATTGGAGTTTTCATAATAATCCGCTAGGTGGTGTGATTGATGCGCCTGCGCATTGCCGAAAATATAACCGCGTACGCTAACACTTCGGAAAAAAGTCGGTCGCGGATTTTTGTCTGATTAATATGATCTTTTAGTTAATTATTTCAATCTTTATGACTAATTCGCACTTATATTCATGTATTCAATATATTTGCTATTAATTTGTGTTGTTTTTTGTTAGTTTAAGTCAAATTGTGGCACTAAAATCATGTGTTCTAAATTAAGCTGTCAGAAAATGGTTCATAGGTTATGTTCAGAAATAATTTGCATTTTACGATCTTTATTTTAGTAAACGTATCAAAGAAATTAATGCCTTAAGATGTGCAAGCAACGTATTCAAACGTGAGTTTTTTTATTGTAAATTTTTGGATATGAAAAGCGAATTTCAAGATTTTTTAATATTTTTTTATTGTTTGAAGGAGTAAAAAGTGAGGTGACAGATTTATTTTAAAATCATTAAATAAAAGGACTGTGTTTTTTGAATTTTGAATTTTTCCAAATATTTCAATGTTTTAATAGAAAGTGTTTGGGGTAAGTGAGTTTTTTTTTCCAAATTGATGTTTGAATCTTAAAATACTACAGTTTTTAAACATTTAAGTATATTTTAGATATGAAAATCTTAAAGGTAATTAAATTTTGGTTCTAAAATGGTATTTGTTTTTACGACATCTCAAAAAATAATAAATATATAGGACATTAAAAAAAAAATTCGAAATTCGTTGAAAATTACAAATGGAACAAATATATACAACAGATAAACTACCCTCCTTGGCCGTGTAAGCAATGTACATATCTTTCCATGAACAATTTTTAGTCAGTTCTTAATTAGTAAGGATTCTTCATACATGGTTGTTTGACCATTGTACAAATTTTTCAGAAAGTTTATTAGTAAGGCTGGTAAAATGGCGACGTTGTCAGATCAAAACCATATATTTTGTTTAGTAAGAATTTGAAAAACGAAATGTACAGACTTTACACAACGTGCTACAGAAACACCGTTTAACGGCCGCGGAGTGTTTTTTTTTAGTAAGGCCGTAAGTCTCTTGTTCATTTTCATATTAAAAAAAAATAGATTATTATTGTTATCTTCTTCTTCAATGATATATTACATTGATGGGAATAACCTTCAAAAGTTAAAAAGAGAGTTTTTCTTATAAAAATATTAATCTAATTGTAATTTTGAATATGTAAAAGTATATACCTCAATCATATTAAATGTGTGCTTAAAAATAAGCTATATTTAGTTAGGACTGTAGCATTACATATTAAATGATATATTAATTTGACATGGGGCAGCTTTGTTGGTATACCCATTATAAATTATTAATTGATTAGTATATATGTCGATTAGTACTTCTAGTAGCCTATTTTCCTTTCCTAGGTCCCAACTATGTTTATAGTAAAATTCATAACCTATTTATTTAAAATATCTATAATTCTTGATTCGGTTCAAAGTACTCGTCTAAGTATTGGGCGAGTTCGGTAGTTTTTGCGTGAAAGAGTAACAAACATACATACATCAATACAAACTTTCGCGTTTATAATATTAGTAAGATTTGGTTATTTGTGTTTTGAAAGCATTCTTGATTGTGGTCCCACATTTGTTTTTCCCGCAGGGTCACGTTTTCTGGATAGTTATAAAATATTCAAGGTTCAAATAATGTTTTCCCACAGAACCCACGCTCATTGGTATGTCCTTATTTTACTTTGTCACAACCTTTTTTGGGCAAAAAGGGTTTCTGTTCGGAGTAAGTTTCTTACGTAAGGTGGCATCACGCAGCTCGAGTCACGTCAACTATTGATGATTATTAAGGCGAGAGGGTTAATGATAAATCACTATTTTCGAATCATCTTTACCACGAACTGGTTTAAAATATAAATACAAAAATATATACCTTTTTTTATTATAAAATAATTCACAAAATAACTTAAAAAAAACACTTTACGTTTGAAATCGTGATCTCTAGCCCCTCAGGCCTCTGGCATATTTTGTCAGAAGGTAAAATTATTTCCGCTTTGCAAAAAAATCATAATAATTGGTATATTTATGAACGTAACCGAAAACTAAATATTGTTTTTGAAAGGTGATGAAATATGCTTTATGAAATATGAAAATTGCACAATTGAAAACAAGAAAAAGTTTTAAAAACTTCTCATCTTACTATTTTTCTAACTAAAATTACTGGAAACGTCAAAAATGTACCATAAAAGTTATCGTCAAATTACTTTTTTTTGGTTTCATGTGCAAATAATTAATAAAACATTTTCATGATTTCATTTTTTTTCAAATGGGCGGTCGGAATCTTTGGTTTTATAAATTACTTTACAGATTACTTTTTTGATTTGAATTTAAAACATGCTGTTTTCTCTTATACCTTTATTTCGCACCGTGATAGCAAGGGAGACCCATATGAGTTGTTCCCAAAAGCGAAAAAATTAGTCTGAGGGGCAAGACGCCAATTGCCAAGCTATTTTTATATTCGTGGCGATAAAAAGGACACTAGTAAGATACATATAATTTTGGCTTGTGGCTTCGACGTTTTGCTGAAATCGTTGATTTGAATAAAAACATTGTTGCAACTAAGGCTCGAACTCACAACATTCCAAATGCCGGGCGAATGATTTACCAATTGCTCACGTTCAATCAAACCAAGTTTAAGTAAGCAATGTTTTTTATCAACCATACAAGTATTTTGCTTTATTGGCGGTGGCAGGACGTGTCGAGTCATCTTAAAACAACATGAAAAATAAAAGTGCAAATATTAGACAATGTGCGGTTATTTATGAAGCGAGGGCTTTGTAATCACAGATTTGTATAGCGGTACAATTTATCTGCCTACCCCTTTAGTTAATAAAAAAGAAAGACGAATAATCCTGGTTTACGAATATCCTGATAATTTTTGAAAAATTCCTACTACAAGCCTACTACCAACAAAGTAGGTACGGGACCTGGAAAATTATGGTTGTGCAATGGCAAATGATTAAGTTAATAATTATTGTACCAGTGCATTTCTACTCGGCTATTAACCGGTTATTTATTTAGATTCTCAGCAGAAGGCATTTCCATAACCTTATTTGTGATTTATCAAGTTTTTAGTTGCTTTTGTACGATATTCCTAGAATAAAATTTTTATTGTAAATTATGGCGAGCCACAAAGTTAATGCTTATTACGAATTTGTGATATTCCTAGTGTTCAGAGAAATACAGCCTTGATCGTACCCTATTCATTAGTGTAAACATGAACGTCCAAATTAACCCTAATTAGCTGTAGTAAAATAATGTGTCCCTATCATTATGGACTATGTGAAATATGATCATCATCATTAATGACCATCGTGCCATTCACAACGAAATACCAGTTCATAACCGCTAAACATGTTTCAATAAAAACCGTCGAAATATAAAACAGTTTTTGTGGATCACGGTGTATATTATGAAATGAGCAAAGCTGAGGATGATGGATCGAATTCTGCTGTCCATGGCATTCTTTATCTCATACAAATTTCTACGTTTAATCTTTTAGGTGTACTGGTCATGATAAATTACTGTAACCCTTATGAATTTTTAAATTCCACCCACTGGGATCTGGGATCAGGGTCTGACTGGCAGTTGAAGAGGTCTTAGTAAGATACCTTATTCTGACTCTTTTTTTCTTCAGAGATATTTTTATGTGACAAATGGTGCCACTTGGTTGATGGACTATTCTCCTTCAACTTTTTTAGTATGCAGGATCCTCAAATAATACGCAAACACTTGTACAGTATGACACGATTAACCTCGCAAGCGGTCAGAAAAGGATAACGCCACTTTTATGTTATTCAGCTACTAAAATATTTAAGCTTGGTCGAGTATTTCTTTACGCTAGCTGTTTTTATTTTATGATATAGGGAATATATGGGGAATTTAGGGATATAGGAAAATATAATATGGAAAGTGATGCAGGAAATATTATTAATATTTTTATATTTTGGTAGAAAGTAGTCACTTTGTGGTTTGACATATTAATTGAAATAAAACAAACACTTTGTTTGAAACCACGAATTATTTATTTTAATTTTTCTAACACCAACCGGTTTCGCTTAACATAAGCATCATCAGGGTATAAAAATTAAGCTGATCAAAAATTAACATTGTGTGAGCATATATAAATACAGAAAGAGACAAAACATAATATAAAGGAATAGTGAGAAAGTGAAATTAATATCTTACATAGTGATAGAGAGAAAGAGAGAGGTGATATCTAATGAGTTATCATATTATGTCTACAGGGACAAAACGTCACTTGAACATATGATTAAGGGATACGGTGATTAAGGGTTTTTACTAGTTGATGGGAAATATCGCTAGCGATATTATGTTTTGTCTCTTTCTGTATGTAATAAGCTCACACAATGTTAATTTTTGATCAGCTTAATTTTTATACCCTGATAATGCTTATGTTAAGCGAAACCGGTCGGTGTTAGAAAAAATAAAATAAAGAATTCGTCGTTTCAAACAAAGTGATTGTTTTATTTCAATTATTATTAACATGGTTGGACTTTAAAAATCAGCATAAAGTTAATAATTCCAGACTTATGGAGGAATATCACCACCTCTAAGTAAACTGCTGACGGCCTCCCTGGTCGAAACATGGGATGCGCAAGTAAATTTTATTTGTTTACTTTGTGTTATTTCACATTTTATTAATTAAAAATGATATATAGTAAATTTGTGGCAAGTTCCAGAAAGAAAGATACTTTCAGTATCGCCTTGGTGTAAGACCACCATTCAGAATTACAACGTCGTTTGAAATGGCTTTAGCCGTCTTTGGTGACCAACCTGAATAGCCAGGTACTTCCCAATATTCCCCTTTCACATATTCTTCTCATCCTCATTACCTTCAGCCTCGTAAAATGCCTCAAATGGAAATGCCATAGTCTCACTGGCATTAGCAGCTGGGACTCTTGTGTGATATTCACATTAAAATTTTTTGACAATGGTAGGAAAAACAGGCTTTTACTTGACGGATGGCATTACTCAGCGGTAGTGAAACAGATACTATATGCTACTCGACGCGTAGCTCTAACCGACAGTTAACACAGAAGTGGTGAAATACTAAGGCTAGTTTCTGCCAGATTAAATTATCAATTCAATTCATTCTTAGTTAGTAATATTTACAATTATTTGCTAGCTCACTAGTGAGGAAAGGCCAAGGAAATAGATTTTTAAAAATTGAACCACATTTGGCCAACTTGTAAGTTTCTCGTTAGTTTACAGGGCCAGTCCGTACCTGACAATGTGACTGGTTGAAAATTGAAACCGAAACCGGTGAAATCGCGGCTGTGAAAGCAAATTAAAACGTACATCCAAAGGATGAAAGAAATCGCCCAGTCACGTAGAATAAATGGATAATGAAAATAAACGACATAATAAGACACGCCCTCTACGAAAGAAAATATGAAATATTGTGAAAGGAAGCTCCAAGTACCTTCCGTAAAGGGTGAGTTTAATCTCTATAGACCTGTTATAAGCAATTGTACACTAATAGACTTGGAAACAAGGGACTTGGGTACGCTGGGTCACCGGAGGCAGTAAAAATATTAATTCAAAATGAGGAAATTTCAGCATTTTGTGATATAAGTTATTTTTAAATGTTTTATGGAATAAATATGAATTAGGGTGAAAGGTTGTGACATCATGACAACATTATCATTAATTTCCCTTTTTTTTTGAAATACAACATTCCTACGTATAACTTGATGGTGTTTGATTTCTTCCTATTATTATAATTTGAAGAGAGGATTTTTATTATTTTAATAGGTAATTGTATCTGGGTAGATTTTGGATTAAGTTTTATCGATTCCTTACCTTTTGAAAATCGATATGTAAGCATTTAGTGTGATCGCGGATTGTTTAAATGATACGAAAGTCACTGAATTAACTTTTTATTTAAATTATATTTTTAACATTGATAAACACGCGATAATGATTAATCAGGGATTATTCAGAAAGATTTAAAAATGTGTAGACAGTAAACACAATCAGCCAGAGAGACGCACTTACAAGAATGTCGTTCCTGGCGTCGCTTTGGTTTTTTCAGCTGTCGCTAGGTTTTCTGATCAAGTGTTGTAAGTTATAAAATTAAATGTTTTTGGCCGTTAAGTGCTATCTGCATTATTATTTGTATGTGGACACTGCACAATAGTTCCAACCAGTGGCGGTTTTCTCTAAAGTGCGGTTGTGCGGTGAACCCCCATTAAAAACATGATAAAATAAAACAATCTTGTTGTATAGTAATATAAGCTCATCACAGATAGCGCGACATTAAAATTCCGTCTTTAAAACTCGCGCCACCGAAAAATACGGTACCTATCCATTCCCATTTTGTGCGCGTTGCGATCCGCACACATTTGTCCTTATGAAAAATCATAGCCGATACGAATCGCTGTGACGGTAGAATGGAAAAAACTACGCAGCGTGGTGCGCTGCTCACGAGTCAAGATGTCACGTGACCTCCGAACTTTGACGAGTCTCGCCGAAACGAAGCCCGAGAGTGTGGCAGGATGACCGGCTGACGGTCGACTTTTGCACCGACGGATGCAAGTTAAATGTTATATATTATGGTATTTAACTTTGTAGTCATTTTTGTACATTTTTTATTTTCTTGTTTCTGCATTTCTCCAACCGTTTTCTAATGGCATTTGTAAATCTATATTGAAGTGGACCGATTTTGACTTCTATTTTCGTATTTATTTTTTTTTATAGATAAGTCGTTATATCCCTTAGTTACGAGTACATTTACTAAAGTTTCGGCAAACAACGTCGCTAGTTATGCAATTTTGTGTTGAGCTTTCCTAGTATTGTTTCGGCTTTCAAATTGAAAGTGGTTGCGTTTATCGGTTGCCGCGAATATTCTGTCCTAATTTTTTCACACAATGACGGAATACAGTGTTTTAGTGTTATATACAAAAAAATAACGCTAATGCTTATGAAAAAAGTTTGGAAATTAAATATTATTATTTTTTGTATACGTGTATAATGGATCTTTAGTGTAAGTGAAAAAAGCTAATATTATTTCGTGGCCACCTTTATTGTGTTTCTTGTTTTTTTTATGTTTTAAAATATCAATTGTATTATATTCTACATTCTACGCAATTATTCTTATTGAAAAAAAAACAATAATATTTAGCAACGTACATTGAGTGTTGTAAAAACCATTAAACAATTTAAATCCTCTAAAACCATTTTGGTTGTTTAATAATTGTGTCGAGAAGTTTCAATTTATTTAAAAACAATAGTACCTATGTAGGTACCCCCCCCCCACTAACTTCATTTAATTTGTGTGTCAAGAGTAAATTTTGATTAGACAATATATCATTCTTCTCTTGAATTTTTGAACCCTTCGTTATAAAGACCACGAACCGCCACTGGTTCCAACTGCTCCCGCGGCTTGGAGCAAGTGAAACTGTTGCATCCCCAATTGGGATATGTTGTGAGGCTAAACGTAAGTTGGAAGGGTAAGGAGATGGGGGAGAGGAAGGTGGGAAGTACCTGGCTATTCAGATTAGGCGATTCAGTCACCAATCACGGGTAAGCTATTTCAAGCAACGTTTCAATTCTGAATAATGAAAAGTATCTTTCGCTATGGAACGTGCCGCAAATGTACCTTATTTTATTTTAATTGATTAATTTGTGAAATAACACATTTGAATCATATCAAATTTACTTATGCACGCCAGGATTTGAACCTGCGACTAGACGAGAGCCTTATATCTCGACCACAAAGGTCGTCAATCGTTTGTCCGAGTCTTGGCGGCGGATTTGTCTGCCCACCAACTGCGTGGCATGCTTCAAGGGGATTATGTAGCTTGTACAATGATGGACGTGATTGGTGACTGAATAGCTTAATCTGAATAGCCAGGTACTTCCCACCTTCCTGTCGCCCATCTCCTTCCCCACCCAACTTACCTTTAGCCTCACAACATATCCCAATTGGGGATCCTACTGTTTCACTTGCTCCAAGCGGTGGGGGCATTTAGAACTATTGAGCGGTATCCACGTACAAATAATATTAAAAATCCTCGTCAAATTATGATAGTAGGAAGAAATCAAACACCATCAAGTTATACGTAGGAATATTGTCTTTCGCACTTAGGAATGTTGTTTGGCGTACAGCAAATTTATCGTGTAAGTTTGTACCTTACACTAAGGATTCCTAATAGGTACATCTTTTTGTATGGGAAAAAAAAGTTGGAATTTTGGAAAAAGTTGTTAATCCTTTTTACTCCTACCATCACGTAGAATTATCTCCCGAAGTTAATGCACTTTATCTTCGGACACCCTGTATATTCTTTTGGCATTTTTGCATCATCTACATGTCCAAACAACTAAATGTTCCTATCGCATTCCTGTTTAATATGTTTCCTTCAATAGTCCATCATTTTCAGCCATTTTCCTCTCCAAAATAAGACATTTTAAAAACTTAGAATACCATGTACATAAAAACGTTTTTAATTATTATTTCACTAAAATAATTATACTCCCAAGCCAAAAGCAATAACCGATTGCATTCCTCCTCCTATCGGAGTTTACACAAGTTTATTTATTGGAATGACCTATCACACTTATTATTACAGCAATTTTTAGAAATTGTTATACAGTACGGTGGCTGCCTATCACCTCGATGGAGGAATTTCCCAAGGTCGCTGACAAAGCAATCGAGTTCAACAGGGGACGATGGAGTTTCAACTAGATTCTATGACATACTATTGGAGTTCTAGGTCAGTATAGTTGTCCAGCAAAGTACAGTGGCTGCCTATCACCTCGATGGAGGAATTTCCCAAGGTCGCTGACAAAGCAATCGAGTTCAACAGGGGACGATGGAGTTTCAACTAGATTCTATGACATAATATTGGAGTTCTAGGTCATTATAGTTGTCCAGCAAAGTACGGTGGCTGCCTATCACCTCGATGGAGGAATTTCCCAAGGTCGCTGACAAAGCAATCGAGTTCAACAGGGGACGATGGAGTTTCAACTAGATTCTATGACATACTATTGGAGTTCTAGGTCAGTATAGTTGTCCAGCAAAGTACGGTGGCTGCCTATCACCTCGATGGAGGAATTTCCCAAGGTCGCTGACAAAGCAATCGAGTTCAACAGGGGACGATGGAGTTTCAACTAGATTCTATGACATAATATTGGAGTTCTAGGTCAGTATAGTTGTCCAGCAAAGTACAGTGGCTGCCTATCACCTCGATGGAGGAATTTCCCAAGGTCGCTGACAAAGCAATCGAGTTCAACAGGGGACGATGGAGTTTCAACTAGATTCTATGACATAATATTGGAGTTCTAGGTCATTATAGTTGTCCAGCAAAGTACGGTGGCTGCCTATCACCTCGATGGAGGAATTTCCCAAGGTCGCTGACAAAGCAATCGAGTTCAACAGGGGACGATGGAGTTTCAACTAGATTCTATGACATAATATTGGAGTTCTAGGTCAGTATAGTTGTCCAGCAAAGTACGGTGGCTGCCTATCACCTCGATGGAGGAATTTCCCAAGGTCGCTGACAAAGCAATCGAGTTCAACAGGGGACGATGGAGTTTCAACTAGATTCTATGACATAATATTGGAGTTCTAGGTCAGTATAGTTGTCCAGCAAAGTACGGTGGCTGCCTATCACCTCGATGGAGGAATTTCCCAAGGTCGCTGACAAAGCAATCGAGTTCAACAGGGGACGATGGAGTTTCAACTAGATTCTATGACATAATATTGGAGTTCTAGGTCAGTATAGTTGTCCAGCAAAGTACGGTGGCTGCCTATCACCTCGATGGAGGAATTTCCCAAGGTCGCTGACAAAGCAATCGAGTTCAACAGGGGACGATGGAGTTTCAACTAGATTCTATGACATAATATTGGAGTTCTAGGTCAGTATAGTTGTCCAGCAAAGTACGGTGGCTGCCTATCACCTCGATGGAGGAATTTCCCAAGGTCGCTGACAAAGCAATCGAGTTCAACAGGGGACGATGGAGTTTCAACTAAATTCTATTACATAATATTGGAGTTCTAGGTCAGTATAGTTCTCCAGCAAAGTACGGTGGCTGCCTATCACCTCGATGGAGGAATTTACCAAGGTCGCTGAAAAAGCAATCGAGTTCAACAGAGGGCGATGGAGTTTGAACTAGATTCTATGACATAATATTGGAGTTCTAGGTCAGTATAATTCTCCACGGTGGCTTTCTATCACCTCGATGGAGGAATTTCCCAAGGTCGCTGACAAAGCAATCGAGTTCATCAGAGGACGATGGAGTTTCAACTAGATTCAATGACATAATATTGGAGTTCTAGGTCAGTATAGTTCTCCAGCAAAGTACGGTGGCTGCCTATCACCTCGATGGAGGAATTTCCCAAGGTCGCTGACGAAGCGATCGAGACCAACAGAGGGCGATGGACTTTGAACTAGATTCTATGACATAATATTGGAGTTCTACGCCAGCGTAATTCTCCAGCAAAGTACGGTGGCAGCCTATCATGTGGATGGAGAAATTTCCCAAAGTAACTGGCGAAGAGATCGAGTTCAACAGAGGATGATGGAGTGTGAACTAGATTCTATGACGTAATATTGGAGTTCTACATCAATATTATTCTTCAGCAAAGTACCCACCCAAGACGATAAACTGACTCCTACAGTTAAAATCTCTCATTTCTCCATGAGGTTATTCTTTATTATAATGTGGAAATATCATCCCAAAAGTATTTGAATTCGAACGAAATGAATTCGAATTGGCATTAAATGTATATAATGTACAGGGTCTTGGATTAGATTTCCAGGAAGATGGCATTTGGAATCGTGACTCCAGCCAAAGGGAGTTATCAACTTAATACAAATCAAGGCTTTGGTATATTAAACTTCCTTTGTTTATTTTTCTTAGAACATCACCCCTTCAAGGCGGCCGAGGGTTGTAAATATTATGTCGGGAAGTCGGTTCTCTTTGATGCGGCAATCATTGATATAATGAACTCCATTAAATATTATGGGTAGAAATTCATGAACAAGATTGGGATTTAATCCCACAATCTGGGAATCAAATAAACTTCTATAAAATTGGACCAGTGATACAATAACTGTAATAAAAACAATTTTTCATCCATCAATGTTAAAATTATGGTTTTAAGTGTTATTCGTTATTGTTATTACCCTAGAGTTAAATCCTATCTTTACAATATCTTATGGCCTTCGTGGTCGAGGGGCAAGGCTCTTGACCAGCAATCCTCAAAACGTGGGTTCAAATCCTGGCGTGTGTAAAAAAAAAATGTATGAATTTTACTTTTTCACAATTTTATTCGTTTAAATAATATAAAGTGATATATCATTGAAGAAGAAGATAACAATAATAATAATCTAATTTTTTAAAATATGAAAATGAACAAGACACAGAAAAATAATAAAAGATAACGGTCGCAACTGGGACTCGAACCCAGAACCTTACGTCTTACAGGGACATACACCTCTACCAATTGGGCTACTGTGATCTATTATGAGACTGTCGTAATTGTCAACTTCATATTGCGACCGTTATCTTTTATTGTTTTTCTGTGTCTTGTTCATTTTTATATTTAAAAAAATTAGATTATTATTGTTATCTTCTTCTTCAATGATATATTACATTGATGGGAAAAACCTTCAAAAGTTAAAAAAGAGAGTTTTTCTTATAAAAATATGAATATAAAGTGAATTTGTAATATATTTAATTCCAGAGTGGAAGACCAAAAACTCAGAATTGAAACGTTGCTTGAAATTCCTTTAACCATGTTTGGTGACCAGAGCTGAATAGCCTGGTACTTTCCCGTCTTCCTCTTCCCATCTCCATCCCCTCCCCACTTCCTTCAGCCTAATAATATACTCCATTAGGAACGCCATCGTGTCATTAGCTCCAGACGCGTACAGATGGGACTGAGGTTTTCATATTAAAAAAAATGAATATTTCACAAATACATCAGAATGCGCAATAATGGTTAGAGATCAACAAAACGATTTTAAAAAATGATTGTAGAAAACTTTTTTTTTTAATAAAACATTCTTACTGTTTAAGAGGGTATTACCAGATAATACCAGAAATTAGACCGATTTAAATTAAATTATAGACGTATTGACCCTTTTTTACAAACAAACCTTAATTGATTTTGAGAGATTGTTATTTTATCTGGTACACGCAGTTAAAATTTTGAAAAACTAAGTGTGTTTTTAATATACTAAGGTTATACCGTCGGTCGTTGGCAGATTTGTTCAATTTTCAAACGATAGATTATATTAAGCAACACAAATTTCAAATCATATAATCATACAACAAAATAAATCAATACATAATCTAGTCATCACAGTTTTGAGAGTTTTAATTGTAGTTAAATTAAAATTATTAAAAAATAAATCCGAGGAACGTGTTTTGTGACAAAAAAACCTCAGTTTTTCTATTTATTTAAGGACTTACAAACTAAAATTTCAAATATTTTTTACACACTTATTTTGTTTAGACATTATTGAAAAATCATAAATACTTATGATCAAAAAATACTTACAAGAAGTACACGATATTTAATAATTTATCATCGTGCGTTTTGAGCATTTTTATTGCTTACTTGAATGTAGGTATATTTTAAGTTTTTAAAGAAACAAATCGATATTAAATTTTTAATTTAAAAAATTTGATACGGGGAATAATCGATCTTTCTCAATGGAACCTCCTTGTACAGTTGCAAGCATTTTTAAACTTTTATTCTCAGCCGTTGGTCAATCGCTCTTAACTAGGAAGGGTTTTCGATTTTTGGACAGTCAAATTTGTTACAAAAGACTCCGTCAGATGTAAAAAGGCAGATATTGAAATGCTCAGTGAAACGTTGTAACAAAAATAAAATGCTAATTATTTAATGGATTGTTATATTTAATTTGAAGAGAACTTTAATGAAGAGTGTCCCATTTTACCAAAAAAGTGCTAAGTTATAGCTTATATGTCCGCCCACGTTTTCATGAATGTATTAAATTTGTCGACCTTTGATGTTTGATCAAAACGAACGATGGCACAGAGATATAAATCTTGGCAGCATAATTCAAATACAAGGGTTGAAATTCATTAGCCGTAAGTAATTGAAAGCGGGTGTGGGAGTTATGATATGACTTCACAAAAAAGGGTAAGTTGAGAATGGCAATTTTGTCAAATGACTGCGCAAATGAAAATTTTGCACTTCTAGTATATTAATTATTTCAAAATTAAACTTAGTAGCTGAAACTAAATTAATATGAAATTATTCTTAAGAGTACCAGCGGCTGAGACTAAAAGTTTAAAAATGGTAGCAACTGTACAGGGAGGTTCCAATGAGAAAGGTCGATTATTCCTCGTACCAAATTTTTAAAATTAAAAAAATTATGTCTATTTATTTCATTCAAAACTTTCTTTAATATATACCTACATTCAAGTAACCAATAAAAATGCTAAAAACGTACGATGATAAATTATTAAATATGGTGTACTTCTTGTAAGTATTTTTTGATCATAAGTATTTATGTTTTTTCAAAATTGTCTAAACAAAATAAGTGTGTAAATTTTTTTTAAATATTTTAGTTTGAAGACCTTAAATAAATAGAAAAACTGAGGTATTTTTGTCATAAAAAAACTCGTTCTCGGGTTTATTTTTTAATGATTTTAATTTAACTTAGATTATAAAAATGAAAACTGTGTTGACTAGATTATGTATCGATTTACTTTGTTGTATGATTATATGATTTGAAATTTGTGTTGTTTAATATAATCTTTTGTTTGAAAATTGACAAATCTGCCAACGACCAACGGTATAACGTTAGTATATTAAAAATTCACTTAGTTTTTTTAAATTTTAAAACTGCGTGTACCAGATAATATAACAATCTTTCTAAATAAATTAATGTTTTATATTAATGTTTGGTAAAAAACAGTCCATACCTCTAGAATTGAAAACTACTAATTTCCGGTATTCTCTGGTAATACCCTCTTAAAGCCTCGACCTCTTTTCATGCCAACTTAACGTTGACACCGAACTCCATAATGTATCTTTTAGTTTCGCCCAGGTAAAAGACCAAAATTCAGAATCTAAACTATATAATTGCTTTAGTTATGTTAAGTGAGCAGAAGGATGATTTTGTATCTTTTGGGTTATGTTAAGAGACAATAAAATTCTCACCATGCCACATAACTCACCCACAAAACACAAGAGCAAAATCACATCAATTCCGATTAAATCAACTTTTGCCAGAAAGCACGAATCCTACCTAGCACCTCTCATTTTCAACACCTTCCTAAAAGAAACCACTTACTCCATTATTCAAAAAAATCTAAAATGGTTACATAAACAATGCAACATTTGGCTACTACACAAAAAAAAAATGCATCACCAAGTTAATGCTAATCTCTTCCTAATCGATAATTTCTCATCCTTTATTTACACATGTGTTTTATTTCCAATTATAGAGATTTATGCTATGTATAGTATGTTTACATAAATATATGTCCGTGTGATTATATATGTATCTACATATGTATGCATACATGTGTGTATATATGTGTACAATGTTCATGTGTATGTACGAATATATATTTTTATACATATTAAATAAAAATATAATTTAATCTATTAAGGAGATAAATTAAACACATTAGTTCTTTTTTTCACTCTTGATTAATTCAACTTGTATTTTCATGTTTATTTTGTGTCATTTTCATGTACACCTTTTTATCTTTTTTTATGTTTGAGTTATTACCCGTCTCCGAACAGACATCGTCTAGTGAGGCGGGTAACTTACTTGCTTATAAAATATTATTTTTCCTCAATAAACGCCCGGGTTGCCGGCAATGAAATTTAATTTCAAATTTAAAAAATATATAAAAAAAGGAAAAATCCGTCGTATGTCGGAAGGCGTACGTCTCGTGTCCAATTTCTATGTTTTTCTAGGGCTTGTCTATGCCTGTCGTGTATTGATGTCAGTTGGTGTGGCTTAATTACCTAATTAAAAACGAATTACTATTTATTAGTAGTTATTACAAGGCGTTCAAACATGACTATTCGTTCGTCGTATTGTTTTGATGTTTGTATGCTATGACATTCGATTCGCAAATTTTCCCGCGACTAAGATCTGGCCGTTATATCTGGCGTGTATCTACTTTTAGAGTTGGTGACTGTGTCAAAATATATCGTAAATAGATAAAACGATACAGTATCACCTTGCTGATATGAATAGCCAGGGACTTTCCGACCTGTCTCTTTCCTACAAAAAAATTCGTAAAAACATTATATTAATTTGCGTGTGATCATAGACAAATGAAGTCTGTGCGTGTGATGCAATTGGGCATCAAGTTTTTAAATGGATTTTTACCGATTTTCGTCTGACAGTAACAACTGTTCTATATTGGTTAGTAACACACCTGTCTCGACCTAAAGCCAATGAGACATATTTCTGTGACTGTTCTGATAATTTATTTTGAAAAAAATCACAGTTAGACAGTTATAGCAAACACAACTGCTATAAACATATAAAAATAAAGATAGAATATCCTTCAGAATAATATTTAAGAGGGTATTACTAAAGAATACCGGAAATTAGTCCTTTTTAAATCAAATTCTAGACGTTTTGACTCTTTTTTACAAAAAAACATAAATTGGTTTTGAAAGATTGTTATTTTATTTGGTACACGCAGTTTTAAAATATTGAAAAACTAAGTTTATTTTTAATATACTAAGGTTATACCGTTGGTCGTTGGCAGATTTGTTCAATTTTCAAACGACAGATTCTATTAAACAACACAAATTTCAAATCATATAATCATACAAAAAAATAAATCAATACATAATCAAATTAAACAAATAATTTTGTATCAACCACTATTATATAATCATAATTACCTACATGTTTCGAAACCGATGGTTTCTTCGTCAGGGTAGTAATGACATATATATTTTCCCCTGACGAAGAAACCATCGGTTTCGAAAGATGTTAGTAGATTATATAATAGTGGTTGATACAAAGTTATTTATTTAATTTAATTCAAAATGACGCCACAAAGTGATTTTGCGAAGTTTTAAGAAACAATACATAATCTACTAAACACAGTTTTCATAATTTTAATTTTAGTTAATTATTGAAATCATTAAAAAATAAATCCGAGTTCGTGTTTTGTGACAAAAATACGTCAGATTTTCAATCTATTTAAGGTTTTTTTACACACTTATTTTGTTTATACATTATAGAAAAAACATAAATACATACTTATGATCAAAAAATACTTACAAGAAGTACCTACACGATATTTAATAATTTACATCTTGCGTTTTGAGCATTTTTATTGCTTACTTGAATGAAGATATATATTAACGCAAGTTATGAATGAAAAAAATTGATATAAAATTTTTAATTTCAGAAATTTGATACGGGGAATAATCGATCATTCTCATTGGAACCTCCCTGTACAGTTGCAAGCATTTTTAAACTTTTATTCTCAGCCGCTGGTCAATCGCTCTTAAGTGACATTTTATTAAAAAAATAAGCGAAAAGTTTTAACAAGTGAAAATCGCTTAGGTAACTAATCCTGCCTCCGCGAAATCATAAAACCACTCTATATTCAGAAACGTTCCCACTTTTAAAGTGATTTACCGAACATCTGCTCAGCGGAGATACAAAGATTTATCAGAAGAGATATCACCTAATTTCCTCTTAAAAAAACTTTGTGATGAAATATGATGCTCTTGCAGATACGACCTCTGTTTAAATATTTCAGATGTACTTAAGGATTTCACTAGAATGAAGATCATCTGATATAAGTATTATTATTATCTCATTTTTATTTGAAATGCTTCATTGTAATTCATAGTAAATCTGAACAATTCTTCTTTCGTATGGTGGGGGTCAGAGGGGGACATTTAGGTCTGCAAGCCAGTCCAGGGCCTTAGGCGTCGCCTTGTGGACCTCATCAATCGCCGGGGAATTTATGGAGCGGGCATTCGTTGACCACATGTTCGGTGGTCTGCACCGCACCGCATTCTCACATCGCAGACTCGTTAAGGCCCCATCTATGCACAACAGCTATGGGAGCACCTTATCCCATTGATGGCGGACCAGAGTTTGCGAGGCAATGATAACCCAGGCTGTCTCTCAGTGGGGTCAAAAATCCACCTTTGAGTGAGATGTTCCCTCGATATTCAGGGACAATATTTTTAATTTTTCCCCGATATTTAGTGATTCTGCTTGGCTGGGAGACCTCTCGGTCTTCGGCCCATTACGTAGCGGCATAATTTGTAGTCGGAGGCCGGTTAAGGTGCCGCATAACTCATTGATCCGGTGACATCACAGTGCGGCGTACACTACCTCTGCGTGCGGCAGTAGAATGAATACCTTTACGACTACTTGCAGTAAATCCAGGTGTGAGAATTTTGCGAGGTGTAACTGGACTAATTTTATTTAAATTGTTTCAAAAACGCCAAAAAGTTTCAAAGGTAAATTACTAAAATGGTATGTCTTTTAAAAAAGTACGATGGTCAAACTACATTTTTTTACAACACAGAAAACAGCGACTAGTCGATTAACATTTACTTTAAATTAATAACATGGAAAATAGCAGCACTTATTAAAGTGCTGCTATTTTCCATGTTATTAATTTAAAGTAAATGTTAATCGACTTAAATAATTTCCAAGTGGGTGTTCGTTTATACGATATGTGGCTTATTTCTTTATGTCAATCTAATTTCAACCTAATATTTTTGAGCGGACTCATCTTTTTTTTCCATGTAGAAAAAAAATCAGGATTCTTCTGGCATTTTCTGCTGCACAAACACATATTGCAATTTTACTGACTCATCTGCCTTTTTACAAAACACCCCATGGGTTTGAGAAATTTGTTGTAGGTTCTTTTTGAAAGGAGATGATTGTACATCATATTCGATGGTAATTTGTTGGGCTGTAGTGCTTACCCGTATACAATTATCGAAATCAGTGTGATTTCTTCCTATATGATGATGTGCTTATCTTACTAATATTATAAACGTGAAAGTTTGTATGGATGTATGTATGTTTGTTCCTCTTTAAATCGAAATTTAATTAATGGATTTTAATGAAACATTACAATAATATAGCTCATACATCAGAATAACATATAGCCTATAATTTATGAAGCTAGCTTATAATAACAGTTTAATAGAAAACGTCAAAATTTGAGAATGACATTTTGCAAAACATTGATTGTTAAATCAAAATTCTATTTTGGAAAATATTTAAATTACTGAATTTATTTGAAGTACTTGCCTAATACTTTGAATCGAATCAAGAATTATACGTATTTTAAATAAATAGGTTAAGAATTAAGGACCTAGGAAAAGAAAATAGATTACTCAAAGTACTATTCCTACGCAGACGAAGTCGCGGGCAGAAGCTTGTATTTATATATATTTATAGATTTTGGACTCAGTGACATCGTAACTAACTTGCGTATAAATGTATTATGTTGCATACTCGTTTAATCTTCTTACCCTGTCACCCCTTAAGAAAATATTTTTTGTTTACAAGTATTCTGTATGCAAATTTAGATCCCACTTTCTCTTCCGTGAGACCCGATTTGCAATCCCCGAGGCATATGTGTGTTTAAACCCTGTACCTACGACTGAATTACGAATGAAGAAATAATGAAAATCAAACGAAAAGCGATGTTAGAAGTACGCAGTTTGAACACTATTCCTGATAAATTAATCTAAACTTCGATTTATGCACATTTATTTAAAAAAAAAAACGGTACTCATCAACGATTGATCTTCTTAAGTCAATCAACTCAAGCTAAGGCCTTGCATTTTTTTTATATGAAGTCATATGCCCAGTTGTTTCGCAGAAATTCAAATGTAATCCGGTCATCAAATAACCATTCAGACACAATTTTGTTCTTTTTTTAAACTTTTGTAAGTTAACCGTTGTATAAGAGTGATGTGTTTTAGCTTTCTATTAAATTTTATGAGCTGACACGCTTAACAACATGAAAGTTGTCTTCTTCTACTGATAAAAAATTGTTCAAAAGCTGAAACGGACTTTTATCGGGAACGTTTTGATGACTTTGCCTTGAAACATGTGGACCTAAATGATGTTTCAGTAGGTACCTACAACAATTATATTTTTAGTTATTATTTTCTTATGATGCGATTTAAATCAGGGGCATCTCGGGCTTTGACTTTATCTTCCTAATGTACCATTTTATCCTCCTGGCCATTACATTTTTTAACTCTTGTTTTTCACTTCGTATTGATACTTTAAATTTGTTCTGTAGAGAAACATATAAGTAAATAATATCGTTATACCTCAAGTAATCAACATGCCAATAAAACACACATTAGTTCTAATTACAAAGAAAGAAAAATCTATTAAAACTTTTTATATACCCTTCATAAGAACGCCCAAAAAGTAGGTAAGGTCACAGAAAAAGTCTTTGGAAGGACAAGAAAATAAGCCAGTGTCAGGAAAACGAAACGGCAGAACCCCTCAGCCATCAGTCTTAGTTAAAGAAATAACAGGTCATTTATAACTTCCGTGTGTGCACCTACCCTTACTGCTGGGGGTTGAAAAATGTGTTGCTCCTACGATGTTTTCGGAAACATCTGACGTTTTTGTTTGGTTTTTTGCCATTGTGTAAATGAGGGAAACATATCAACATTCCATCCATGAGAAGCACCGGCTAGGTAAATTGCGAGGGAAATGTTTTAATTTAAAAGCAATATTTAGAATATCATTGTTTGAAGCTAAGTCTAGATACTGTGTCGTCCTTATTTGGAGAAGAGAGCAGGCCGAGGAGAGAGGGAAGAAATAATTAATGAAGTTCTTGCCTATTTGTGGTGAAAATAGATTGACTAAAGTCATTTCGAACAGTCTTTGAATGGTGGTATTCTATCAGAGCGATTATGAGAATCTCATTCACTCTGAAACCTCGGTTTTATTACTGTAGCAGTATTCTATTCTTAGCCAACGATGGATTATTGAAACAATTGACAAAACTACAAAATAGAGTTGTGAGAATTGTATAGAAGTAAAATGGATACACGAAAATTAAGGAAATGTTCAAGGAATCTTGTCATTTAAACAATTTATTTACTTCCACAAAATAATTAATGGCCATAAATCGATAATTGAATTTTTAAGAAAAAATTAAAAAATACATTACAAAGTATTTACTATTTAACAAACAAAAAGAAATTAAATAAGAATCTTTTTTTAATTATTTTAACCACCACTGTTTATTAAGTACTTATTATTATAGCCCACGCACAGGCTTCGCCTTTGTGGGATTTTTTTGTTACTCTCTTTATTTATGTTATTATGTATGTAGCTACCTGAAAATGAATGTATCAAAAAATTTTCTCAATAAAAAAATCGCCTTCAGAAAGAAAAACCAAAACGTCAAAAGTCGTTGATGTACGGAGAAATTAAAATATTTGGTCAAATATCTTAATTGCGAAGAAAATATAAAATTAAATTACGATAATGAAATATGATTGATTAATTTAAAATAATGTATTTTAAATAACATATTTTCATATAAGGTTTGTATTAGGACCTGAGGCCCTAGCACGCTTGCTCTATAACGATCGATAGGATAACTTTGGGTAACTTCTCATCGTTCCCTACGACAACTGCAGATCGCAAACGAATAGGTGACAGTTCACAATGACTAAGTGTCCTTAATATATTCGATATCAACTGTCGTTTGTACGTTTGCGATCTGCAGTTGTCCTAGAGAACGATGAGAAGTTACCGACAATCGGTCGGTAACTTCTTATCGAGCGACCGTGCTACACACCTGGTTAACTATTAATCTATTTAAAAAAAAACATAATAAATTAGTAAATTGCCAGTTTTTCTCAGTTTTAGTTTAATAATATTGACTTCTTATTTCAATCGACCCTCCGAAGAAAGCAGGGAAAAGTTATGTTGTTTGCAATGTATTCAGCGGATATTCCTAAATTAGAAATTATAACTTACAAACCAACAGAAAATTGGATTGAAGTCCGGATGGCAGAGCCGATATTTAATTTTTTTTTGCGTTCGTCAATTGCAAAAGCTGAGATTGAATTTGAGAAATCAGAGACCCTTTTACTTGAATTTGATCGCTAGTGTGAAAGAAAACATATTCTATGAGGAGCATTTTAGATATAAATTCGGCTCTTGTCTTATATTTGGAAGGTTGAGGTTTAGAAGCTAATTGAAAAGAGGCTGAATCCGCTGAAGTAGCCCAGGACAGAAACGCCTTGAGGTGATTTGTAGCCTTCTTACCTCCGGGCAACTTGAATTTAACCAATTAATTCAAATATCAATCGTAGAGAAGCTAGGCAGAAAAATAAACAGAATTATTTTCAAACAAAGTGAATCTTCATATTTTTATAAGAAAAACTCTCTTTTTAACTTTTGAAGGTTAATCCCATCAATGTAATATATCATTTAAGAAGAAGATAACAATAATAATCTAATTTTTTAAATATGAAAATGAACAAGACACAGAAAAATAATAAAAGTTAACGGTCGCAACTGGGACTCGAACCCAGGACCTTACGTCTTTCGGGGACATACACCTCTACCAATTGTTTTATTTGCGACCGTTATCTTTTATTATTTTTCTGTGTCTTGTTCATTTTCATATTTAAAAAATTAGATTATTATTGTTATCTTCTTCTTCAATGATATATTAAAGTGAATCAATTTATTCAAAATAAAGTTAACAAAAGGTACGGACTCTATATTAAAAATACTTAAGGACATTAATCTCAGTGTATGTTTAATGCATGAAAATTGGCGCCAGTTCTCACGATTATTCGAGAAAACAAATAAAATAAACTGTAAACCAAATTTAAGAATCAAAATAAATCGATAGGTGAATGGTGATTTCGGCTTACGACATGATGGAATGTCTTCAATCTTGCTCTATTCCCGCGCTCCGTGGTAACAGTCCTCGTTATCGTCCTATTGTCGTGGTACTGAATTAACTGAATTGATTAATCTCAATTGCTCCGCGGTTCACAGGTGGCTAGAAGTATGGTAACCCGCGCCTTGCGCGTTTCGTCATATATAAACGGGAATTGTTACAGCCTTCTCGAGGCGAAGGGTTTCCAACTCGAATAGGACAATGGTAGAAAATTATGTTCAGATGATGAAATAATGGTGGTACCTACCTTCTTGCTGGAGTGGCGATGGTATCTGGCAGGGTGCAGCAGGCAGACGTACCGATCTATGGCCATGCAGACCAGGATCACCGCACTTTGTTGGCTGAGTGCACCGCGAAGTAAGGCCTGAAAATAATAAGAAACGGAATTTATGAATGCTACATTTTAACCTCTTGAATGTCGGATGATGTTTCGAAAAACCACGCGGAAATTACCTTGATGACTTCTGGTCAAATAGCCATATAAAAACAAACTAATTGTTTTTTTTGGCGATTGTTTGCTGTTTACCAGATAATGTATCTTATTTTTCATATATGTATACAGGGTGTTAAACATCGTACTTGACTTACTGTAACTTGTGGTTCCTGGCATTATATTAAATAAAAAACTAAATTAAGTTTTTGTCTCCGGTGACATTGTTGATTTTTTTTTCTTTTCTTAAAAAACATAAAAATCAGTAGGTATTGGGAAGTTAGGAGCGGGGTGAGGGGTTGGTTGGTTACTTAGCTTAGAGACCAGCGACGACATGTGGAAGAATTTTTGTTTGTTTGATTTAAAAGAAAAAGTTTTTGAAAAACAAAAAAAATCTCACCAAAAAAGTCACCGGAGACCAAAATTTCTTTTACATTTTTTACTCCAAATAATGTCAGGAATCACTGGTTATAGTAACTCAAGTACGATGCTTAACACCCTGTATAAGAATAGTTAATTTTAGCAAAAAAAAACTCCCATTCGGCAAACAAATATCAAAAAAATATATATTTATACGAATATGAACTGATTTTATTGTTTCTACACAAACCAACTTGTTATATGTTACAGCGACGATCAGAAAGTACACCAACACACTTAGAACAACGATACCCAAGTGAAGATTGCAATCTTTCGTTTTATAACAGTGACCTAAGTTACTCATATTGTAGGTAAAGCTGCACACTGCACATCTCGATCAAGGAATTCTCTAGTGAGATGAGCGGCTTATGATTTTATTGTAGTATACTATTTTTTTAACAAATATATACACTAAAATAAATTGTTATTAGGGTTTTATGGGGGTGTTTGATTTAATGAAGTAAATTCAAAAATCGACTCGACCTTCAATATACTATCAAAATTTTTTCTGTTGTCTAACAGATTATTAATTTCAGTGCCATATCTGGAGTAGCAAAAATTTCTTATGTAAATTGGTTAGTTTTATTTTAAATCGAATTATATATATGCAGCAAGTAACTGAGGGGTTTTAACCAGGGATCCAGGGATGGAATGAACCATCTACGAGTCAGAAGGGATGTGAACATTGAATCACATTTCTACAGACTGATTCGTAGGTGGTTGAAAACTTAACATTATTTTCTATGTTCCCGATGGTTATCTCCGTCACCGACAGCATAGACTGTTTTGTCTCTCGGCTTGCAGAACCAATTTGTCAATGATGATGCCAGTGGGGAGAGTTATCTTGTTAAATAAAATGATTTATTTTTAAAAAAAAAGTGTTTTTCTTGGAAACGCTATGTTGACGACTTAGTGTGTATTTGGAAAGGTATTGAACGTCAACTTAACTGCTTTTTGTCGCTCCTAAATTCATTCCATAAAAAAAAAACAGTTTACTTTAGTAATAGGAAAAAAAATTGTTTAAATTTCTTAGACCAATCCCTATCCATCGTTAATAATAAATTCGATTTCAATATTTATCGAAAACCTACCTTCACATGACCCTCATAGATTAAAAAATATTTTAACTAATAAATTTGCAACGTTTTAAAAATTAATTAATTGAATTAAATGAAAAAAGTGTTTAAAACGGTATACCGCCCGACGCTCACTTACGGCCACCAGATATGGATGCTTAACGAACAAACACGCTCTAGAGTCCAAGCTGCCGAAATGAGGTACTTGAGAGGAGTGGCAGGGGTTACGAAATGGGATCATATAAGAAATTCTACGATCCGAGATGATCTAAACATTGAACCACTGCTACTCTTCGTAGAAAAATCGCAACTGAGGTGGCTTGGACATGTACTAAGAATGTCTGATGACCGAATTCCGAAGAAAATACTGAGTGCCATTCCAGAGGGTAGACGTCCAGTAGGCCGCCCCAGACACAGTTGGGCGAGGCAAATCCAAAAACTGTGCGAGGAGAGGATGGATCTGCCATGGACGGAGGCCGATCAATCGGCGCAAGACAGGGACGTATGGAGGAGCCTTGTCGATGCAGTGGGTCCCCGACCCGAATAGGACAAGGGGAAGAAGAAGAAGAATTAAATTGAACATTTTGAAATCACCAAAATGCAATATTTCGAATGAAAAGTTATAACTGATAACCAAGAGATACTGGAAAAGCTTGCTCACTCGTGCATACATTTTTGTCTCTCTTTTACGATGCATCTCTCATACCACACGACTCACATGTTTGCTGTATTTAACTTAAGGAAGATATTCCTACTCGTTATGGTTAAGGGTTCTCTAAAGAATAATTGAGTTTTTACTAACATTCATTGGAGAACCAACGTCAGATTCTTGGAAATGGTTGGAACCAGTTCTTCAGTGGCACAAGTCAGGTCGAGGCATTCATTATGAATAAATTGATCCACTAAATTGCTCAAAGTTCCCGGCCATGGAAACGCTAAATGTTTGTGGCTCTGAACTATACTATACCACAAAGCGTTTCCAACGTATTCACGAATTCACGTTCCTTCACGAACCCAATCTAACTAATAACAACCAAAAATAATGTTATTTAATTTTGTTAATAATCGTAAACTTTTTAAAAAGTGTTGTAAGTTATTAATACCTTCTTTTAATTTATTTTTTTATTTTATTTTATTTTTTCTTCTTTCTTTTTTAAAAAGAAAGACAAACATTCCTGGGTTACGAATAACCAAACAACATTTGAAAATCTCCTACCAGAAGAAATTTCGAAGGAAGCAATCACATTGTGGTTAGGCATATTATTATAAATATATTTATTTACAAACCAATTTAAATTTAAAGTTTAATTTGTTACCCCGATGAAGCGTAAGACAAGCGAAACCGGTTTGTAAATGTATATATATATATATATTTATACAGGGTGTTAAGCATCGTACTTGAGTTACTTTAACAAGTGATTCCTGACATTATTTAGAGTAAAAAATGTAAATGAAATTTTGGTCTCCGGTGACTTTTTGGTGAGATTTTTTTTTTTATAAATTTTTTTTTCTTCAAAATCAAAGAAAAACAAATTCTTCCACATGTCGTCACTGGTCTCTAAGCCAAGTAACCAACCAATCCCTCACCCCGCCCCTAACTTCCCAATACCTACTAATTTTTTTAGGTTATTGTAGAAAAAAAAATGTCACCGGAGACAAAAATTTTATTTACATTTTTTACTTAAAATAATGTCAGGAATCACTGGTTAAAGTAAGTCAAGTACGATGCTTAACACCCTGCATAAGAACCCTCAATTGCTTTCATTTGTTCGGAGCCAAAACGACTATGGTATGCACAATTCAGGTTTGTTGTGAGGCTGAAGGGATAAGGAAAGATTAGAAAAACTTTTATTTACAGATTTAGTAATCAAGTACCTATCGCTAAAGTCATTTCAAGCAATGACACAGCCCATATCAGTGACACAGTAAAAAAACTCCGTAAACTCTGCTATATTTTCTGCTCCCTTAGGTCTATCTTAGATTTACTTACTCTAAGAAGCGTATACTTTGCCCTTTTTCAATCTGTAGCAACATATGGTATAGTGGGATGGGGCGGTTGTGCTGAATCCATTATCTATCCGATTATTACTGTACAAAAACTAATTTTGAGAATTATATTTAAATGCCAACCTACCCATCCCTCAAGTGAACTATTTGATAAAATAAGGGTCTTAGATATTCGTCAGCTATTTACTAAAATAAGCTTATGTTTTATACGGAAAAATAACTTACTGGTGGCTCCACAACATCAAGCACACACCCGCTTTTCATCAAACCTGGGATGCATGGTCCCAAAAACTAAAACCACATTCGCTCAACGACAATTCTGGTTCATAGCTCCGAAAATATTTAATGCATTGAGTACCGATATTAAGTCAAATAATTCAGTATCCACCTTTACCGCCCGTCTACAGCATTGGATATTTGAAAAGGGACGAGCTTTCTTTAAAAATTACATGAGTTCTTAACACTTTTAAAAACAAAACAAAAAATTATAAAATTTATCCTGTCACAGCTTTATTCCAACTTGTTTCACATCACTGAAATTGAATGTGACCATAAACATAATCGTCTTGTAGATTATATCTACCACAATTTAACCTGCGTTCAAAACAATATAATATATAATTTTATTTGTTTTATAATAATTTCTATTTCTTTCTTTAAAATATTTATCTCTCTTTATTTTTCAGCTCACTATTATTTTAATATTTGTATTTACTTTTATTTATCTTTAAATATCTTTTTTTTTCTTTTCTGCATTCTTATTTCTCATTATTTATTACCTAGTTTTTATTATCTGCTTATGTAAAAAAGTATTTTTAGTTCATATATTCATTATGTATGACTACCACAACACGGGCAGTAGCCTAGTATGGTAGTTAAAAAAAATGTCAAAAACTGTAACTTGTAAAAATTTATTAAATAATAAAAAAATAAAAAATAAAATAAATAAAATAATGTTTCGGTCGAGAATGTTGGTTTTTCACCAGGGCGATTCTGAGAGTATCTACGGCTTTCCCAATTTCTAAAGGTAAATAAATGAAGTCAAGGTACAAGAACTAGAAGGATAACTAATCTAAATAAACACAGCATAAATTCTGATATTTAAATTGTCATAATTTTTTACGTGCAAAGTATTACGATCCACTTCAAAAGTTCACGTGACTAAAATACAAATATCCAACAAAATGGAAAGAAACCTCGCATACAAATTCAAGAAGCGAAACGATATTTTCAGAAAAATTCCATGAATTTCAAATGGTGAAATACGGGACCTTTTGTTAGTGAGTCTAGTTGAAATATTGAGAATATCATCTCGGTATAAAAAACAAATCAATTTTGTCTTTTCCCAAGCAAAGTTGTACTGGTAAAATAAATGTGAATTTAACCTACCGATACAAGGCAGGATTTTTTTTCCGTTTGATTGATTGAATGTGTGGAACACGCGTCAGAAGTATTTGGCCGGTTTCAACAAAGACGTCCAACTTTTAAAGTAAACTTGTTTGTTCTTCTTCTTGAGTGGTTTTAACCTTTGGGTCGGGTGACAGAATAGAACGCTTTATCACCAACATTCTTTGCCGGAATATTGGTAGTGATTTTCATTACCCACTTGCTGATACCCGGCATGCGTTGAATGCTAATAAAATTAAATAAATAAATTGTTTCTCCCTTCGTGTCATTTCCCATTTGTCCCCGTTTCCCTTCCTCTTCCTCTTCCCCTCCTGCGTCCCCTTCCCCTTCCGCGTTCCCTTTTCCCCTTCCCGCGTTCCCCCTCCCCTCTCCGGCTCTCCCCTTTTCGCGCCCCACCCCCCTTCTTTCTCTCTCGTCCCCCCTCCCGCAAAGTCCCCCTCCTTAATTCCCCATCCGACCCTCCCACATACCCCTTCCCCAGCATCTTTTCCCTGCCGCCTAACTCCATAAAATACACCCATTTTTCCAACAACTCGCGTGACCTATTTAATTTTTTTATGCAAATTTCATAATGCCAGGGCTCACCAGTATAGATATAGAAGTATTCACAGGCATGTTCACAACAATTCAAAAAAATTTAATAGCAATCGTATGAATAGTATAGGAAATAATTTCATAACGCCAGAGCTCACTTTTCTTATAACCATCCCGGGTATGTGCACATCATATTCACAAATTTTCATCGCATTCGGATTAACGGTATAACTACGGTACGAACCAACAAACAAATAAACAAACATTAATTTTTATATTACCCATAAGATTTCCGAATTAAACCGTCCACAATAGAATGATTATTTTCTTAAAATCCAAATTTTTGGTAATACTTAATGCATTATTTATTACAAGTAATTAAACAATTATATTATTAACCACTAATTGGTTCGTTTTGGGAACAGCTCATTTCATTCATAGAAATCGTGGTCTCCCATACCATCGTGGTGAGAAATACGATCTTAACGGTGTTAGAAAGAGAAAACACCTCACTGTGTATTTAAATCTAAAAGTTTAATTATTTATAAATTATTATTTATAGCATGTAACGACAAAAAAGTGAAGTGATAATAACATTTATAACGCATTTGTTTTTATTTTTTATCCTTATCGGTAATTTTAGTTACCAAAAAGTAAGGTCATCCATTTTAAAACTTTTTACGTTCGCATTCAAAATTTTTGCATTTTAATAATACAATTTGAAACCGTAATTCATCACTTTTTAGTTTTCGGATATTTTCAGAATTATTGCATTTATTTGGATTTTATTGCAAAGCGGAAATAATCTGAGGGGTTGAATGATAAAACATCATTCAAAAATTTAAAATAATTATTTGTTTGGGTTATGTGCTTATTTCTTCCGATTGAATACGACCGTAAATTCAAATTTCTAGCAAGACATTTGAAAATGAAGGTCAGTGTGTTCACGCAACTTTATGATAAAGTCCAGTTCGCCAATAGCGCAATATTATGTATTGTTGTAGCACAAATATGTCATAATTTGTAGGTTAAGCTGTTATCCTTGAACTTTTGGCAGGCCTCCATGGCCCATGGCGAATGTCAAACGTACATATATAATACCAGAATAATTTGTATTCAAATGACCTTATGCTATTCTGGACCAAACAAGAACAAACAGTTTCCCGACTCGTATGACTAATGTATCATTTTGCATTATCTTCTACAAAATGAAATATCGCATTATTACACAAGAAAAGTTTCATAGATTTTCGCAAGAATTGTATGTTTTTTTTAAATATAAAATGTCTAAAATTGTCGTTTATTTATAATTCACAAAGATGGTCTTTAAGTTTAAAGCATTCAATGCTGCATGAAACTTTTGAATGTTCGTCATTCTTATTTGCCATGTCCTCGGGGGAATGTATGTAAAAATAAAAATAAGTAGACTGAAAAGTTTACTAATTTTAAAATTTAGCAAAATAATAATTTATTTAAAAAAAAAATTGGCAGTTATGATGCTTTCCTCCAAGCCAAAATAAAACATAATAGCTACGTACCTAGATATTTTTGCAACATTTCTTTTCCAATTTACTGGCTTAATAATAGGTTTGCGGGCGTTTTGTGAGAAAACTGGGGTCGGGTAACAATCCACCTTCAAATATTTGTTTCGAACACAACAAGCTTGAAAACATCAAAAACACACCTTGAAAAATCATCAGCAACTGTCATCTTATTATGGAGAGCTATCTGGTCACGTGACACTTTAATTTGATTGGTCGAAATGGAGATTTCTGTGTTTACTTTTGAAATGACATGGATATTTGTTTCTATGCTTTTAATACATACTTTCAGACTCAAATTTAAAGGAAGCTGAGTTTGCAACTAACCATTGAATGTATTAGATTCACAATTTGAATCTACAAAACTGCATTCACAACTTTTTTTAAATATATTTTGGAGATTGCTGCCTTTGCTTTTACACACCTCAATTGTTCTCTTTCATCAAGTTTTGATTTATTATTGTTCTGTTTATGATTGTTTTGTTTTACCATTGTTTTGTTTGATAATTATTTTTTATGGTTGTTCTGTTTTATCTCGATACATAGAATTATATCTATCGCACACACCCACCAACACAGATTGTTTTAAATAAAGGGACATACATAGTTAAGACCCATTGACCAGCGGCTGAGAATCAATGTTCCAAAATGCTTGCAACTGTACAGGGAGGTTCCGATGAGAAAGATCGATTATTCCCCGTATCAAATTTGTTAAACTAAAACTATAATATCAATTCATTTCATTAAAAACATGCTTTAATATATACCGACATTCAAGTAAGCAATAAAATTGCGCGAACGCGTGATGATACATTTTTTAATATCGTGTACTTCTTGTAAGTATTTTTTGATCATAAGTTTTTTTTTTTTTACATTAACTCTACACAGGAGCTCTGAGGAAAATAGTTTCCTTCCATTATTTATGATTTTTCAATCATGTCTAAACAAAATAAGTGTCTAAAAATTTTTTTTTAAATTTTAGTTTGTAAGACCTTAAGACGATAGACTTCGCTTTTCGGCCCATACAAAAAGGACGCCCGGGAAAAAACACTTTTCTACATCGAAAATTGCACAAAATGAATATATTTTTTTTATACTGCCTTCTAGAGGGTGAAAACTATGTCGGTATGTTTTCGAATTTTCGATGCGTTTCGTATTAACGGAAACATTCACTGTCAAACATGTACGATTTATCAAAAAATATTATTTAAGGAAAAAGTGCTGCTAACTCAACTCTCATAAAGAATTATAAAATTATAAAAAGCTACCGACGTAGCTTCTTCTTTCTAAAAAATATTTTTCTTTTAAATTTCAATTTCGTGAAAGTTTTGGTGTAGAAAAGTGTATTCTCCATAAACCCCTTTTGGAGCGATTTCTGTAGGTAAATTTGAGCGTTGTCTCATTCGCACATTTCGCATTCGCATGTATTGTAAGTGTGCGTGAGCTTATTGTGAGCGGGACAGAATGACAAACGCGGGTGTTCCGCGTGTCGTTCAAAGTCTAGCCTCTTAAGTAAACGGCTTAGGAATCTTCAGTTAATTAATAAAATGCAAATCGACTCCCACGAATCAATTATTCTAAAAGTTATCATTGTGAATTTTAATTTTCTCGTCCTTAATTATTTGTTTGCCCTCGATAAAAACCTCAACAGTAAATTTGAACATTTAAACTGTGGTACGAAATAAAATGAAAAATCAGCATTGAAAAAATTTTATAATTTATTTTATTTTTCATTCGTTTTAGTAAGACCTAATGCGGGTTATTAAAAAAAAAATTCTTCTTCAATCTTCGCAAAATCACTTTGCGGCGTCATTTTAACGTTAGTTATAAATATTTTAGAGAGTGGTGATTAATTACTTAAAAATATCATAAAAAAAAAACGATTATATAAAGTGAAACATAAACATTATTTTAAAATATGTAAACATTACATAATATATTAAAAGATTTTTTTTGTTTAAACAACAAAAATAAATTATTTTTAATATTAGTATTAATATTTCTTTTGTTAAGTCTTATTGGCTGCGCGGCCGGTTTCATACAAAACGTAGTTTTGATTTTTGAGGCCAAAATACCCAACCAAACTGAAAAATTATTTTGGTAATCAAAAGGTATGTCAAATGTCTATCTCGGACCGGAGCTGCTTTTTTGCTTTTAAATTATGACGTATCGGTAATTAAAGAAATCAGTTTTGGTTTATTTTGGAAGTAACTTTGGATAATAAGAATATGAAATAAGTGGAACGGCTGCGTTCATTTTATTTACATTATTATTTTTACAAAAATTTAAATAAAAAATAAATTTTAAAATAAATCGTTTTTAAATTAATTTAAAAACGATCTAGTCATTTACATTATTATTTTCACAAAAACCAAACCTCTAATATAATATAATAAACTTATATGTGATAGTTTTGTAAGTTATTTCGGATCAGCGCCCTCGAGTTGACTTTTCACAAAAACGGCGCTATACAAATCATATATAAATTAAAATGTTTTTATAGTTGATCTCAAAACAAAACAGAAAACAAAGTTATTTTTAATCTGATTGTGATAAATGTTTTTAAAAAATGTGTAACAGAAAATTTAATTTTCCAGTCCCAAAAAACAAAAACCTTACGTCAAAAATATTGTGAAATCGAATTTTCCATAAAAAAATATAACGCAGTGTTCATTCACATCGCACATAAAATCTATTGCATACAATGCCACTAAAATCAAATTTCTACCTGTAAACAAAAGTTTTGATGGTTTTTACGCAATAAAACCTGCCAAGTGCAAACAATACACACGAAAAAACTATTTTTCATTTAAAGTTAAGAACATTATTTGACTTCAAAGGCCAAATTGCTGGTGCGCTAATTACTAAAATCATCATCATCTTCTTTCGCTTGTCCTATGACTAGTGTCAGAAAATCACTTTAAAGTTTTGTATACCAGAAAATCCAATACCAAACATGAAAATTTTGTTCATACAAGTTCTATATCATAGTTAGTTTTGCTCCTATTTATTTCAAATTTTGACACAACAATCTTAGCTGTTGTACAATCATTTAAAAACTTTCGTGGCCGAGCTGTTAAGATTGTAGGCTTCTTAAAAGATTGGAAGAAAATATCGCTTAGAATATTGGAAGGGAAGATCAGAAGAGAATATAGCAGATTCAAAAACCGATGTGAAATAAATTTTATTTAACACAATCCGTTTTTTTTTCAGAGTAGTAGAGACGTGCAGTATCGGCTTTAGCCGTGTTTGGTGACCAAATCTGAAAAGCCTGATGCTTTTCAACCTTCTCCCCTATTTCCTTTACCTACCAACTTCCTTTACCTCACTACTCACTACCAACCCTTTATCTGGGATGCTTTGTTTCCACCCAATTTGAACCCATGTGCGGTTTTAGGGTGCAATATCTATAAATATTATTTTCACTTTTTACTTTCATCTTGTTGACTGTTGGGAATCTTGTACGATCAGTATATTTACATAATAATGTATTAAAAACAATAGTGTCTGTGGCGGATGGGCAACGACGGTCACCGGGCGGAGGGTGTAGATTTGATTTTTATACAAATCTACAGTTTCGTGCCAAGATTGATAAAATTTAGCAAACTTGATCTTCAGAGTTAGAGGAAGGTTATTGTTTATGTTTGATTTCTAAAAACTATGTTTAACTAAAAACGCCGAAAACTTCAGATATATAAATATTAAAAAATCAGTTATCAATAAGTAAGTCATTCAGTAAATGTGAGAACTAAATATGACGAAATTTCACGTTTCTTTATACAAATCGGAGAGGAATCCACATGAAAATTATCAAGGAAATCGCGTTCAACTTTAGTCGATTATTTGACAGAGAAAAAATGTTATCCGAGAATTGCTCGAGATAAAAAGGTCGTTATGTTTCCCCCGCCTATGAACACGTTGCACCCCAAAACAGATCTAGTCATTAAAGTTGAATGTTTGGTGGTTTAAGGGTATAGATTTTTCCTGCGCCACAAGGTTCAAATTTTTCACAGAAGGGACTCAATTAACGCGTAACTATTTGACGTGAGACGAAACACGCAAGCTTCTATTGAAGTTACATTGATTTTTTTTCTACGCAACTTGTGGAATTCTGTCATCAAAACATTCAATATTATTATTATTATTTTTTATATATCTCTGTTGCGGAGCAGTTAAGAACTGGATTATATAAACATACGTTGCTCCACACACAAATAAAAAATAAATACAGAACTGGTGAACATTTCAGAGTAGAAGATATACAAAATTAAGAAACGACCCGGTGAAAGAAAAACATTGAGAATCAAAAAGGTGTTTTAAATGGCTTTAGCAGTATTTGGTTGTTAGATTTGAATATTGGAGGGGTCCCACCGCTTGCTCAACGATGGTTTAAGAAAATTGAATGTTTACTTCCTTCGTCTCACACATCAAGAGTCTAATTTTATTTATCAAAGGAAGCTAAGTATAATTATTTTGAACGACTCTAGGTCCTACAGTGACTCTGAATTCTGGGTTTTTATTGTTACCAGATCTGAATAGTCGGATAAATCCCAAATTTTCGGACTCATAATATAATCTTTTACACTTTCTTCATTCTTACAACTTACCCCTTTATGAATGCTACAGTCCCACTGGCTCTGTTCCTTTTGGATTACTATGCGGCATTAAAAAAATAGGTATCATAGTTTTACACTTTTGAAGACCTTCGTCGAAATTGGAACTAATTTCAATATAACGCACCTCTGCAATACCAGGTCTGGTATTTCATCAAATTGTCAAAACCAAATTCAATATTAAAATTTTATTTCTTTTTTACGTACATTTTCAGAGTCGGTTAATTGAATTTTCTAGACAGATTATTTTCTAAAAAATACTTTCTGCTTTCAAAGAAAATAAGGATATCTGATTCATCTAATTTTTAATGCCGCAAAGGGTTTAAAGGGGTGATTAACTTTTTATATGACCCAGGAAACTAAATTAACCAATTTCAATATCAACGGTAATTTGATTAGGTTATTATGACGAGTAATAAATAAAACTCTTCTGATTTAATAACCGGAATAATTCCACCAAAACTGATAGATTTCTTTAAGAAAATACCTAATAAAGATATTTTATTTATAAACGATTTTAAGAAAATTAAAAAAAAGTGTATTAGAAGTTAAAAATAGAGGATGAAAAAACGAAATTGATTATGGTAATTATATTTTATTAAAAGCTATACGCTAACAGACTTCAATATAACAAATTCAATATAATATAAAGGGTGTATTTTGTGTAAAGTATTTTGAAAAACCTCCAACCTTCTCCAACTAGATAAAAGTAAGTTTTTATAAAGCATGGTTTTGTGGAAAATAAAATCAGGTCGCTGAAGCGACTAGAGTTATGTTTCTAAGAAGGGTATGCTTATGGAGTAGTGACATTTTTTCTTTAATAGAGATCGGTTTTGACGTTAAGTTACAAATAAATAATATATTGTTATAATATATGTACTCATGGTCACACAATAAATGTGATAATTTTTAGTGTCCTACCAAAATAAATATTGTGTTTTAAAATCTAATATAATACGTATTATATATTTTTTTTAATAAATAATATGAAAGATTATATTTTGTTTAAATCTGAAATACATGTGGTAAAACATGAACTAATAGTGGTGTAAACAAAGTTATTTATTTTCATTTCATTAAAATTTAATTTGCGATTATTGAAGAAGTGATTATATTTGTAATTGACTGAGTGCAGCTTGTAAGATGTACAACTTAGTTTTATGACAGGGGGACCGCCTTCCACCTAGCGGGATATTAAGAAGCAAGTATTTAAGTATCTACAAATATACAAATATAATGATTTCAGAATAGATTTTGATTTATTAAATAAGAGAAAATCAGAAACATACAGTTTTAGTCGCGAGATTTGCTGTTTACAGGATTTAATAGTGTGTATATTTTTCGGATTGAATACTCATGCTGAGAGACCACCATTAAAAATCGATGTATTATTGCAAAATGAGACTTCATTGCTGTCTACTGTGGAGAATGCTGTCATTTTTCTACCGGTACTTCAATTGAAAATGCTTCGAGGCACCACATTGATATGCAGTCGGGAAACTGGCCAAACGTGCGCCCACCAGTTGACATTTGTTATATGAGAACTGGTCGTTGCTGCTACTCGTTCTTCAGAGGTCAGAAGCTCGGCTGTGGAGCCTTTTGTCTGTGTTTCCTCCCTTCTGCAGGTTCACTCTGTCTTTTTCACAAAAAGGTCCTCCACACAGCACCCCGAAAGATGACGAAGGCTCTAAGGTATATTATTTTCCTAATGTTACAAAACCTTCTTCAAAAAATATGTTGATTGGGGCGCAACTAGAGACTAGAGAGATAATTTATTTTTTTAACTTAGTCTAGTAGTTAAAGTCTAGTGGGCAGTTTCGGATATTGAAAAGATAATTTATTCCAATTGGTAATTTCCTTATAAGCATCTTTTTCGCAATATTAGGAAATCTCAAACGATATAATTTATTTCGTTCCACCCCAATGTTTATTCAATAAAACATGCAATGACGCGTGCAAACCGTCCAAAATCCCCTCATTATTCGGCAGATTCTCACAGTCAGACTTAAATAAATGCTTTTATGGCCCCTTTTATGTATGAGGTGCCTAAAACCCGATGGATCAGCGATTTAGGGAGAGACCCTTCGGGTACAGGGAATTTGCAAATACAGAATATCGATGGAGGGTGCGTTACGTTATTTGATTTGGAACTTTTTGGAAATTCTTTCTTAAATTGGTTATTTCTTCTCTACATATGTCGAGGATTTTTCCTATTAACCTTTCCCTTATGAATTTGTCATATCATCAAATTTTGGCTTTTACAATACTCAGGGATTGAACCCGTGACGTCTGGGTGAGAGTCCAATGCTATGGACCCCTCGGCCACTAGCCCGTCGAATAAAATAACGCTTGCTTTGGTCTGACCAGTCTAGTGATCCCCTAGGTACTAATGTTCGTTGACTTGGTGTTCTTTCCTATCATATATTGGCTATTATTATAACGATCGTTTTCTACAATATCATGGAATAACACTGCGAAACTGCACGCATACCGGTCGGTTTCGATGTCATGCGGTCCTCCTGTTCAAAGTTTTCCAACGATATCAGTATCGTAAACCAATTTTCGTTATCCCTCTGTTACCAAGATAATGGCGTTTGGTCATTTGTGGAACACACTTACTTCATTATTCATTTAAAGAATAATCTATATATTTGGCACCCTTGCTATCCTTTTGAATGATCAGAGGGTACCCCCAGGCTCTAATTTAGGCCTACTTTTCTTTACCATATTTGATAAAGTCATGTCATAAGTTATTATGCCCTCTTGGCTGTCGAACTAACACTGTTCTTTGAAATATTAACTTTAGAAGTCTGCAATTGACTCCAGTCAGATACAGATGGAATTTTTGTTGTCTGGAGTGAAAGGAATTGGCTTGTGTTCAGCGTATCTAAATGTAAGATTTTGTCATTCACTAAGGTGTGTCATACCTGATATGCAATTAAAGCCCGAAGTTTAAAACGAATGAAACCATTTTGAAACCATGTTTGTAAGTTGGCTGACAAAGCTAATATTGAGATGGCTTACAGCACTTTATTTAGAATGCTGGGATTTGTTCGACGTAATCAAAATTTTAATCAAGTTCCAGCCTACAGGACTAACTTGTCAATGACCATCTTGCTGCTGAACAGAATTGATTCGGAGATCAACTTAGCATTAATGAAGCTTCATTTAAAGTACATGCTCCGTTGCTAGTGGTATGGTTGCTACACACTTTTTATATTTATAAATTTATTTAAAAACGCATTGAAGTAAATAATTTTGTAATAAAAAATTAAATGAACTGAATTGAATTGTGGGGTATTTTGAGAATCCACTAATAGACTCATAATTTAAAAGCTTCAATGCGTTGTTTGGTGTCCAGGTTTCCATAGCATTTAGAAATTAGAGGAATCACTAAAACAAAAATGTTAAAATTGTTTATGTGATTTCATATCATTGTTTTAAAATCTAACACTGCTCCTACACCTACATAATTAATTAATTTACACTTAAGAGGGTATTACCAGAGAATACCGGAAATTAGTCCTTTTCTAATCAAATTCTAGACATATTGACTCTTTTTTACAAAAAAACATAAATTTATTTGCTAAGATTGTTATTTTATCTGGTAAACGCGTTTTAAAATTTTGAAAAACGTTTGTTTTAATATACTAAGTTTATACCGTTGGTCGACGGCAGATTTGTTCAATTTTCAAAAGAAATATTGTATTATACAACACAAATTTCAAATCATATAATCATATAGAAAAATAAATCAATAGATAACCTTGAAAAGAAGTTTTCAAAATTTTGATTTTAGTTCAATTAAAATCATTAAAAAAATAAATCCCAGAACGTATTTTGAGACTAAAATACCTCAGTTATTCTATTTATTTAAGGTCTTACAAACTAAAATATTTCAGATTTTTTTTACACATTCATTTTGTTTAGACATTATTGAAAAATCATAAATACTTATAATCAAAAAATACTTACAAGAAGTACACGATATTTAATTATTTATCATTTATTTTTATTGCTTACTTGAATGAATGAAATAAATCGATATCAAATTTTTAATTAAAAAAAAATTGATACGGGAATAATCGATCTTTCTCATTGGAACCTCCATGCGTTGCAAGCATTTTAAAACTTTTATTCTCAGCCGCTGGTCAATGGCTCTAAAATGTCATTCACCATTCAGGTGAACTCCTAGCGTGGAGTACAAGGCATATTCACTTGTAATAGAACACATGTCACGTACATAAAAAAACATTTATTCGCAAAATGGTGATGGTTTATATTACAGCTTGGTTTGATTTATAAATAATATAATGAGTTAATTTTTAAACTAATTATTCTAAATAATAGACCTGCTTCTTATTTCTTAATCATTGTGATAGGTTTTACTATCGACTTAATTTACTATCGTACGAAATTTTTGGTTGTTTTTTAGTCGTGTTAAAAGATTTCTTACTGAGATTAATCCAATACGTTCACATGGAGATGTCGAGTGTTTGTTGATAATCTACAACTGCTGATGCCAGAATTATTTTTAACCGCCATATTTTACAAGTTTGGGATGAGAACCCCTTTCGCTTGAAATGCTAAATATAATGATTTACCTTGACGGTATCTTACGAAATATATAAACATAAAATTTTAAGGCACGTACATACATTATTTCTTTTCAAAATATTTTGCTTTTTCAAAATGTTAACCATCAAATATTTTTTCTAAAATAAAAAAAAAATCATCCATATTCAATCTCTCAAAAGCAAAAAATGATTAATTTCCAAAATAAGTCTCCCTTTGTCAAAATCTCATCTGCCCTGATGAAGGTTGTTTAAAAATTATATAATTTAGGGGAGGGGGGGGGGGAGGGAAACTGACTGCCTGGCAAAGACTCTGCTTCCCTTTTATATAAGTAGCTCGGTTGTTTCGAGAACATTCGGTGCCAGAATGTTCGCTTCCAGACTTTTATGGGGTGTGAATAAATACAAACAGGAGAATATTCGCGACTTTTCTCGTAGGTTAGCTATCTATGTGCCTGACATAAACGTATAAAATACGATGACGCGGACGCGCGCGCGTGCTACATAAATTACAACTAGTCAATAACTTGACTCAAAGTCGACTGACGAAAGAAACGAACGAATAGGGAAATCAGTTTTCGTGGCCTGTGTCACCTATATAAGGGGTATTTTTAGGAAAGAATGGATTGAAACTTGGTATTAAGAGACCCATTGAGCGAAGTGAATTAACATTCACAATATGCAGACGGAATTTATATTGATTTAATTATCGCAGAAGATAATAATACTAATAAATATAAATGAAATGTGAAACAGGACAAGTCAAAGGAAAATAAAAAAGGTAAAAGTCGCAACTGGGAATCAACCCATGATCTCTGTCTAACCGGGACAATGTCGCAACAAATAACCAACTTTGGACCTAATTATTCTAGGTTCGTCATTTATGTCAATTTCACATTTTAAATTTGAAATTAAATATAATCTTTAAAAATAATATTTTTGTCTGCTTTTTTAAATTTTTTTTTTAAAAATAGCTTTACACATGAGGCCCTGAAGAAAATAATTCCCCTCAGGGCCTATGTCATCTTTGGGGATGTTGTGTAAAGGGTTCTGTTTAGGAAAGGAAGGATGTTCTGGGAAGGAAAAAGGTATGTGGGGTGGGTAGGAATCCGGGGGTCAGTGTGTCGACGGACGAATTATTATATCCCTCCCAACGGTGCAAGGTGATATTACGAGAGAGCCCTGATGGAGAAGTCAAAAGGCCTCCCTCAAAGTCTCTCCAGATCTTGTCGCCATGCAATTAGTGGGCAGATGCATCCGCCACCAAGACCCAGACAAACCTAACCCCATGAACCCGGGCACACCTGCTAAGTCACCAAAAATACCGAACCACTTGGGATGAACTATAGCAGAAGTGTTGGTTATCCAATAAATAGTTCACGGGGCAGCGGTACCCATACCCGTTTACCAAAAGAAACAAAGTTCGAACGAATTTATTTGCAATCTATATAATGTCTCGGATAAACGTATCCCATTTTATTTATATGGGACATCTATTGACTTTTTCTAAAAGTATAAATGAATATTAAATTTTATTCGCATAACTTTTGAAGGTTATAACCATCGATCTTATATAAATTTATAATAATCTATATCTTATAATTTAAAGTGCTTCCGATTGTTAGAATATTCGCTCTGAAAGGATTAATAAGCCTTTTGTTAGAAATTCTTTGTGTCATTTTCTTAAGAAAATTGAAGATATTATATTATTCTTAAAAAAATATTCCAAGCCCCGAATTCAATCGTTTGCCTCATTCCAATAAAATTGATTCCATGAATTCATTTTTCCAGTTTATAGGGTACCTATTCTTTACTTGAAATTGAGTGCCGTTCAGCTAAATTAAGTTATGCGACCAAAATATAAAAATATTACGAGTGTCGTAGTGTTAGGTATAGTGTACGTATTTTATATATAATATGAATGAGGTATTATACAAAAAATACCAAGATAAAAAAAAAACTAACAAGGTACTATGCTACTACCTCCCAAATTGTACTATTACTATTACTATTATTTTTTGGATAACCAACACCTCTGCCATAAGTCACCCCAAGTGGTTGGCTACGTTTGGTGACTTAGCAGGGGTGCCCGGGTTTATGGGGTAAGGTTTGTCTAGGTCTTGGCGGCGGATGAACTAGACATACTGAAACCCAGATTCCTACCCAACCCTCATACATTTTTCCTTCCCGGAACTTCCTCTCTTTCCTTTCCTTAAAAATACCCTCCACACAGCATCCCTAAAGATGATATAGGCCCTGAGGGAAATTATTTTCCTCAGAACCTCCTGTGAGGACCTAATGTAAAAAAAGCCATGAAAAAATTTACAGTGACTCTATACACATGTATCTACTAGGCTCATGGTATGCATTAAATATGTTTACTATATACTAGTAGCCTTCAGAAAATATTTTTCTGATAAATTTTTTTGTCATGTAGGTACATATTTCTAACAATTTTTTTCGTTTGCTGAAGAATGAAAGTTTCCATTAATTATTATAATTTTTTATCTGAATACCGCACAAGAGTCCCAACTGCTGCCAACAGCCTGGAGCCAGTGAGACTATGGTATCGCCAATTGGGTTATGTTGTGAGGCTAAATATATTGGGGAGGGAAAATATGTAGGTACGTGTAAGGCGGGGAAGTAACTGGCTATTCAGATCTAGTTACCAAACACGGCTAAAGCCATTTCAAGCAAAATTTCAATTTTGAATGGTGGTCTTACCAGAGCAATACTGATAGTATCTTCCACTCTGAAAAAATATACCCTATATTATTTTTAGTGATTAAATTTTGAAAAAACACAAATCAATCGGATAAAATTTAAACCGCGACGGTATCGAGAGACTTATCCCCCAATCACGGAAGCCGTCCATCATAGAGGAATATTAAAAAAAAATGCTTGTTCTTACTAAATTGATGTTAGAAATATAATAAAAATCTTAAACAATGTATTCTAAGACCTGGCTTACCCCAATAAAGATATATTTTTATAAACATAAAAAAATTGCAATAAAAACAACTTTAATAAAAAGAACGTATTTCCTGTATTCATTATTTAATATCTCAGATAATAAATGCTTATTTCCTCGTCAGCCTTTGCTGTATCTAATTAAATTTTGCAAATCATAAAATTATTTTGATACCACTTCGAGACAGATGATTTTTATGGCAGGCATCTTAATATTTTCTATTGTCTCCAGACACAATGGGAAATTAAAGGCACATAAAGTAGCATCTTTCAGTCTATTGTCTGAGGAAACAACCAAATCTTTCATTTCTTGCCTTGGATAAACCCGGAAAGGCGAACAAAAACAGTTTTCTCTGGACCCATAAAAAAGTAAGGCTTGCGAAGAGTTTCTTCTTTATGTGAATAACGCACAAGAATACCAACTGATTCCAAACGCCTGAAGCCAGTGCGATTATGTTAACCCCATATGGGCTACTTTGTGAGACTGACCATAGTGGAGTGGAAAAAAGAAGTATCTGGCTATTTGGTTACCAATTACGGCTTAAGCCCCTTTAATTATTTTTTGGATTTGAAATGGTGGTTTTCATCAGAGGAATACTTAATACTAATAGTAGGTACCGCTATTAACAGTATTTCTATCTAATGATAAATACGCTTGACTTTGGCTCTGAAAGTCCTCGGCCACATTCACACCCATTTTTAACCTTCTTCATGCTAACTATCCGAAAAAATCCGCCTGTTCCAAATGGGGTATCCAAATACCCCTTTTCGTATTCGTAAAAATCGTCGACAAACGGTTAAAATGTATGCCGCGGATGTGAATGGTACAAGTACGACGAAGGACGCTGCTTTAGGAAGGATGCTTTAGTCCAGTCAAGAGTCAGAATAACCGCTAAATATATTTATCTGTAAAACGCGTTTACAGCGTAAAGAACGCCTACAAAATATTTTTTACTCAATAACCTTTTTCCTAGTATTGGTACATACACCTTCAAAAATGAAAATGTTTAAAAAGGAGTTCTACAAATTAAACTTAAAAATAATAAATGTATAATATATTATTCAAAGAATTTACCCCTACGTAACTTCACCATTTTTAAAAAACTTACTAAACGCGAAAGTTTGTATGGATGTATGTATGTTTGTTACTCTTTAAATCGAAATTTAATGAATGGATTTTAATGAAACTTTACAATAATATTGCTTATACATCAAAATAACATATAGGCTATAATTTATAAAGCTAGCTATTATTGTGTGTATAGTATATATATATATATATATATATATATATATATATATATATATATATATATATATATATATATATATATATATATATATATTATATATATAGCAATATATTGAAAATAATTATTATTGTGTATTAGAAAACGTCAAAATTTGAGAATGACATTTTGCAAAACAATGATAGTTAAATCAAAATTCTATTTTGGAAAATACTTAAATTAGTTAATTTATTTGAAGAACTCGCCTAATACTTTGAGTCGAATCAAGAATTATACATATTTTAAATAAATAGGTTAAGAATTTTGGTATAATAAACGTAGATGGGACCTAGGAAAAGAAAATAGATTACTCGAAGTACTAATCCTACGCAGACGGAGTCCGGGCAGAAGCTTGTAAAGAATATAAGAAACTAAAAATGTGTCCTCTCCAAAGAGGTAGAAACTAACCGAGACTGCGTATATCGAAATGTCCGAATTTAAGGCAACAAATGCAGCGTGTAACTGGCGGAAAGTGCGCATAAAGCTAAGTGTCCACTTGAGACAAAATGTCGAAAGAAAGTCTCGAGACTGGTTTTAGGGTGCTATCCATTTAAGATCATTCGCAGCCTCGAGATTGCTGCCGGAGACTCGCCAGAGATTTAGGTCTCGAGATCAAGATAATTCCGCGTTCATTTGAGACTAGTTTGAGAGTCAATACGCAGTCTGCTGTCTGCTATCTATCTTCCTTTGAATTTCGTTTCCATCACAATCTTCAAATTATGTCACAAATTCTTCATATTTTTGTTTTTTTTTCTCTCGATTTCTGTATAACTTATGTTTTACGTTCCATAAAAAGTCTTTTTCCTCATAAAATTTTATCCGCCCAATCTCTCATTTTTAATTATTAAATAAATAAGCACAAAACACTATAACAAAAACAAAAAATACAAGCTTTTTGATCAGAAGGCTCAATCAAAAGTCGTAACTCTTCCAACAATGCCGGAAGACTGGAAACCAATCGTGAGAGCAGAAATGAATACATCCACTTGTCTTGTCTCGGGGCAGTCTCCGTGACCAGCACCGGCTGGTATCGGAGAGCGCTTTCAGGCCCTTATCCAATGGAGAGTCCAGTCTCGAGACAACTCTCGAGACTGTTTTGTCCCAAGTGGACACTTAGTATTTTAATAGTATTCAAACCATAATTTTCTTTTACATATGTCATTAGTTAGGAGTCAAATCGAGTACAATTCAACAGCACGGGCACCAAGTTTTGATATTCATTCATGATAGAAATAATTCAAAATAAATTCTTAAGATTTATTAACTTCAAAATGGGCATTACAAGGGAATACGTCATTTATTAATGTGTCATATTTACTTTGTCAAATGAATTTATTAAAATTATCCGAACGTGGTTAATGACTTTGCTTTTTTATACAAAACCACAAATTCAATAATTGACAGCCTGAACTTATACTTGATTTCTTTCAATACCTCTCCAACCCACATTGAAATAATTAACTACCATTTTATTGTGACAATTCCAGTAGGAGCATTAGTCGTATTTATTTATCAGATCTTAATTGCCATATACTTCCCATCCATCATCATACTTACATTCTCCCCTCATCCCAAATGGGGATGCCATAGCCTGACTGACTCCGGGCAAGTTTATATTTTCATGTGATTGTAATTATTTTTATATTATTATTTATTTTATTTTATAGACGGACAAATAGTCCATTTACAATATAGTAATGATACGAAAAATACAACAGAGATGACAGTGAAGGGAGAGCACATATAACAGAAGAGCAATGACAATATATAATATAAAGGTACACATAGAAGAAAACTACAAGTCAAAGCATGAAGAAGGATTTAATAAGCTTTTAAAATTACACATTTCGTATCGACTACTTGACATGACATTTACATGACAATAGTCCATTTACAATATAGTAATAATACGAAAAAACAACAAAGATGACAGTGAAGGGAGAGCACATATAACAGAAGAGCAATGACAATATATAATATAAAGGTACACATAGAAGAAAACTACAGTCAAAGCATGAATAAGGATTTAATAGGCTTTTAAAATTACACATTTCGTATCGACTACTTGACATGACATTTACATGACAATAGTCCATTTACAATATAGTAATAATACGAAAAAACAACAGAGATGACAGTGAAGGGAGAGCACATATAATAGAAGAGCAATGCCAATATATAAAATAAAGGTACACTACACACAGAAGAAAACTACAAGTCAAAGCAAGAAGAAGGATCAAATAGGCTTTTAAAATTATACATTTCGTACCGACTGCTTGAAGTCGTTTAGGCTTATTTCGCCATTCGGAGGCATTTTCCAAACAATGGCGTAATCAACTTTCAACCTAATCATTTATATTATGATTGAATTAAAACACCTTCATTGACTATTATAAAATATATTTAGTTAATATTCTGTTTTGCTGTTTTCCTGAAATATTAATGAGAAGTTATTATTCATTATACCTCACATAACTCGAGGGTTTTAAAGGTTAACACGATATATTCTAATTACGTGAGATAATTCACATAAAACTCGATGTTTTCCGCAGTAAATAGGTACCCACTAATAACTTGTTTACTAAAGTTTGCTACGTCTTAATTGCCTTGTAATGTAATAGTACTATGGTAATTAAATTAATTACTCATTACTTTAGCCGTCTGTTTCACGAATGAACAATGGTTCATATAGGACATAACGCTATTGATTATTTTGTTTGTTATTCATTCTTGTAATGTTATAGTAATAGTAATAGTAGATTGATACCTATAAATTGAAATAAATGAATACTATAATAAAACAAATTATATAAAACCATTAGAAATTAATTAAATATTTTTTTGGATATTAAATAGAAACTAGACGCAGACCACGAAATCATGCATGCTGATATCGAACCTAAATGTAGTAGCAGAGTAAGAATTAAAGTAAGCTGAACTAATTATCTAATAATCAAGCCGGTTGCTAAGTTTGGTGTCTTATCAGAAGTGCCCGGATTCATCGGGTGAGGTTTGATTAGGTCTTGGCGGTGAATGCTTTTGCTCACCTCCTGCATTGCGGGCCGGATCGGGGGACACTGTTTGAGAGAGAACTAACATACAATTCTCCAGATGGACTCCTTCGACCCATCGCATCGCATTGCAAAAGAAGCTGGAGGGATGTTTTCATACGTCCGTCAATCTTCGACACATTAACCCTTAGATTTTTATCTACCCCCATATTTTCTCCTGTATGAGGGAATTTTTCCTCAGGGCCTCCTGTGTGGAATTAATGTAGAAAAAATACTAAATGCTGTAAATAAGATCTCTGAGACGTATGTAGAGTGAAAACAAGCGTGACCTTTTTACAATTGGGGATATCCGGAAAAATGTAAATACTGTTTGTTGATGTGAGCTCAGTTAACAAGATTGGGAAATGAACATTTAGATGGTTTTAACACATATAACCCCTGGCCCCTGCTAGCCGCAAATAGCTCAAGAGAGAGATAAATGGAATTCTTTAGAGGAGGCCTTCACCTTCGCCTAAGAGAGGGGTTCTTGCTTATGAATAATTTAAGATACCTATAAAACAATTTCAACAAGATTGTAAATAACATTAATTATACTTTTTATTACTTTTTTATAACTCGCCAACATACCTATTGCAAGAAATAAAAGGCTTTTTTTTATAACACTTATAACAGATGAACAGGGATGAGAAAGGAGTGCAAGTAGAGTATATGAAGCGATAGTTCATGGTAAAATTACTCGGGGACGCTCGAGGAAGACATGGCACAACCAGGAATCAAATACCAGAATAAAAATAACAAGAGAGTATTTATAAGTCAGTGTTTGAATAGCAATGAAGCAAAGAGTGCCTGTCAAGATAGAGTTATGTGGCGGTCCATCCTCCCTGCCTACCCTTGCAGAGGAATTCCCTGGTGTTTAGGTAGTTAGTTTTTTGTTCTTTCGATAAATAACAATAAAACTCACCATATTTTTAAACGTCGAGCAAATTTATTTTCCGAAGAATAATAATTCAGAAGAATAAGAATCCGGGATAAATAAACGGAAAAATAAATCTAAAAGAAAAAGAAAAACAAGAGTTAGGTAAGGTCTACAAAATTGTGCCCAAACTAAAGCGACTCCGTAAGAGTTCTAATAGGAAACCGGAAAAGACAGTGAGGTAAAATAATAATAATAAAATCAACCACTTAGGTAATAATTAAACACAAGGAATCGTAACCATGGTAACTCTCCTTCCCACACTGCCCTAAGAATCATAAAGTCAAGCCGATCTTAGTCTAGGCACTTTAGTTTATTTGGTAGGTGAAATAATTCTGTTGGCAGGCTTATTCCATTGTTAAACGGCATTAATCCCACAATGTGTGTGATTTTAACCGTTACCGGTTTCAGCCAATCATTTGTGTGTTTTTAATCGTTACCGGTTTCGGACTTTCATGTGTGTGTTTTTGACCGTTACCGGTTAAGCCTATCATGTGTGTGTTTTTGTTGATTACCGGTAACAGTCTAACATATGTGTGTTTTTAACCGTTACCGGTTTCAGCTTATTATGTGTGTGTTTTGACCGTTACCGGTTTCAGCCTATCATTTATGTATTTTTGACCGTTACCGGTTTTAGCCCATCATGTATGTATTTTTGTTTTATTCTTCAGTTCGTGACAAAAACAAAATGATTAATAATTTTAATTATTTTTTATTTATCAAATACACCACTACACAAGCTAGGGTCTCTTTAAAATGATTTATCTACTAGCTACTAAAGTACCATATTTAAAAAAATCATATCAGTGTTAGGCATATTTTCGACACATTCCATAGCGCTATCAACTTTCAGTATCGCCTCGGTGAAGTATACCTCCATTCAGAATCGAAACGTCGCTTAAAATGGTTTTAACTTAAATTTGATGAACCAGACCTTAACAGCCAGATACTTCTATATCCTACCTCCCTTCCCTTTGCACTTACACGCTGGTATTCACACGCGGGAGTGCGATATAATTAGATTTTACATTAATCTGTGATATAATTCTGTTTGTAATTAGTTTTATATTAGATTTAGCATGAATTAATTTTGTATAAAAGCGGGTTGAGAATGATATGTATTTCAGTGCGTCAGGATTCCCGCGTTTGGTTAATCAAAAAATTCAAATTCTTCCATCAAATAAAACGATTTTCCAGTGAAACCATGGATCCTATAAAAAGTGAATTTATTGACAACAGTATTATAGTCCCCGTTCATTTCATCGAATACCAAAATCTCTTGTTTAAATTTGCATAGATTTTGCAGTGGCAGGTGTATTTGCTCGTCTGACGTGATTGGGTCCTGTACAGACACGGATATAGAAAGCTGTGTAGGTATGCACAAGAATATAAGGGTAAGTTGATATATGCAAGGATATGTACAAGTATATAGAATGCTGCAGAAGTAGGGAAGCATACTTATGTATTGGACAGTCTATGAATTAGATAATGGATGTCAACTCCGGTGATTCATTGTTTGCTTCAATTAAAAATAAAAGGTTTCGGTGTCCTGACATGATCGTGAAAGTTTGATGAAATAGCGATCGTTATTTGGTATTTGGTACACTTGTTCGGTAATGATTAATCCTGAATAGGATTTCAGTTTACAATCTTTACCGTGCCTGTTGTTATTTATCAATGAAAACACTTGAGTAAAATAGTAGAAAACACAAGTATATATATATAGTATATATTTGATATATATATATATACATATATATATCAAATATATTTACAGGAAAACGTACTTTTATAATTCATTAAAAGCGTAACAACCGGAGGGAAAATGAGCGACTGATTATGCTTCATTTTTTTTTTTTAGACATATTAGCATATTATTTATGTTTTTATTTATTCAATTATAAGTTTACAAGTTATAACAATGTTGATAACAATAAATTACAAAATAAGTTTTCACTTTTTTTTTTGATTTTTGATGTTTCTCTTCTATAGAAGCGGACGATTGTGTTAAGAAGAGGAGCGAGTGTCAGAATGAAAAATATTTTGTACCTGTATTTAAATATGATTTAAGGAATTAAAAAATTTGAACTTAAAAATAAGTAGATAAATAGACAGTTAGATATGTTAATTATGAAGATAAATTCATCATTTATTTGTTTCTACATTGAATTGCTCTTTAATCGCTTTTCTTAGACATTTATCGTCTTCAATTTTTCTTATTTTTTCCGGTAAACTGTTGAAGTTGGAACCGGAATAAGTTGCTAGTCATGGTTTGTCATGAGTAACGGCTGTCGGTAATACCATTAGAGAAATTTTATGAATATTTATTTAAAAAATTACAACTTTGATTGTTTACCACTATCTAATTAGGAATACGGGATTCAATTCTCATGCCATGTCTGCATGAAATGGGCTCATTCCCTTTGCGGTCAAAATCATGAATTAAAAAATAATTACTTAAAATTGAACAATACGCTGATTCAATGACGTAAAATTAATTTAATTTAAGAAAGCAGTAGATTGGAAATTAGAGATTTGAGAAAAAAATGTGTAATTCAAAGTCACCCCCAACAAAGAGGACCTAGAATTGGCTTGAAATTTAGGGCAGTGCGAAATAATACTGTCCATTTCATGGGTTCTCTTCCCTCTGCGAATATAGAATGCTATATACGTAAATGGATATCGAATGTTCGTCCAGGTAGCATGTATCAGGACCACGGCCAAGTAGAGATGTACCCCCGAAGTCAGCGGTGCAAGTTAATCAATTGGCATGGACATTGGGCGTCTAATTTAACTCCGGGGGAGGCGATGCACGGATGACATTGACTGAACGATTGCTTCCCGGGTGCTTGTGTCACATACGAATTTGGATCCGCATTTTGTTACCCATGATTATTTTAGTATGAAAGTATACTATAACGATTTCACTTTCATACGTAATAATAATAATGCCATTTCCGTGAGATAATTACCCGAAGGACGCTTTACAGGTTAATTTATACACTTAACCTTTATACATAGAGTTAAGGGACGTACTTGACTCAATTTAACCAGTGATTCTTGACATTATTTGGAATAAAAAATGTAAATGAAATTTTGGTCTTCGGTGATTTTTTCGATGACTTTTTTTTCTTCAAAATCAAACAAAAAAAGAATTCCAATCCAAAATTTTATTTACATTTTTTGCTCCAAATAGTGTCAGGAATCACAGGTTAAAGTAAGTCTAGTACGTCCCTAACATCCTTTATATACGTATATTTATGAGCAGTGACTTAAGCCATGCTTATTTTTATGTAGTGTTGCATAATGTATATATTTATGTACTTTATATTTATTATGATTTCATTAATAATAATTTCCATATTTGATACTTACTTTTATTTTTTTAATATTTTATACTTTATAGTTTAATATATCCAAATCAACCTATCTGTGAAAAATAATATTTTTTTTATTTTTTTATTTCAATACTTATTTTTGTATTCGTGCATAGTTTGCAGGTATTTACAAGATAAGTGCAGTACAAAAATGTTATAATTTAAAACATTATATTATTATTCTCCTGTGCTTTAACAGCCTTGTTATTGTTATTTTTTGTTCTCTTGTCATTGCTTGGTACAAACTTGGTACATTTTTTCTTTTATTTTATTTAATCAATATTATTTAAGGACTCGTAAGAATTGTAATAGAAAGCATAAGAATACGCCCACTGAAAACTAAATTATTATTATAGTGGTTTACACAAAGTAATTTTCAATTAATTATTATTTTTATGTTTATTATAGTTAAGCGTACTTGAAATGAAATAACACAAAATTCTGTTATAAAAGTGTCACGTTATAATTACATTACGTAACTAAATTATTATTATAGTGGTTTACACAAAGTAATTTGTTTAATTTAATTAGTATTTTTAAGTTTATTATAGTTACGCGTACTTGAAATGAAATAACAAAAAATTAACTTATAAAAGTGTCATGTTATAATTACATTTACTAGAAATGTTGTAATTTTTGTCAACCTCTTATGTATATTATATTGGTAATAAGGGGTGTTGTTAACATGTTTATCTTCTTTAAATAAACAAATAAAAATAACAAAAAAACAGTTTTTGAAAAAAAGCCGTTTTTCTTTTCCATCTGCCTTTTATCACAGACGGAATATTGAAGGGTGACTTTCAAAACACCCTTTCAACAATGACCACTTTGGAACCATCCGATATCTTATCACATAATGTATATATATATGTACATAGAAAATATAGATTTATTTAATACTTTTGAGATTGAAACGATGCTCCATTCAAGCCAGCCTTAAACCGTAAACTCCTATCTGGTCAGTTGAAACAATTCTTCTTCGAATACAAAACACGAACAAAACAAAACAAAAGTGCCGGTAGACCTCTCTTATCAGCTTTTGTGTGATTTTAGTGGAGGGAACGAATTTAATCATTTTTCCATTTTCGCAAAATGAGAGTATGTAGGCACTATATTATAATGGTAATGGGACCGCGAAACCTTTTTGAAAATTAAGTCTTTGTTGTCTACCGTTATTAATATTATTAAGTTCGCAAAGCGACCAAACAATATTATTACGACTTATACCATAAAGTAATGTCGTTAATTTTTAGGTCAAACTTGTAACTTTAGTTGAATTTTACAATGGGTGCATTAGTGACCCAAATGGCCTTTATGAAATAGTAGGTCTGTTGTATCCGAGTCCGATTCTATTATTATGTTTGGCGGATAAAAGTAGTTAATACCTTCGAAATATACCTACCAATATAAAATTATAATATTAATTAAAAATTTTGGATGATCTTTATATCCTCTGGTTTAAAAAATAAAGTTTTTTTGACCATATCTGAACAAATAAATGGGTAAGCATCTACTTATTAAGAAGGTATTACGAGAGAGTACCGAAAGTTAGTCATTTTAAAACAAATTCTAGACGTAATTACTTTTTTTTACAAGAAAACATAGATTGGTTTTGAAGGATTATTATTTTATCTTGGACACGAAGTTTTAAAATTTTTAAAAACTAATTTTATTTTTAATATACTAAGGTTATACCATTGGTCGTTGGCAGATTTGTTCAATTTTCAAACGATAGATTCTATTAAACAATACAAATTATAAATCATAATATATAATCACACAGCAAAATAAATCAATATAAAATCTAGGAAACACAGTTTTCAGAATTTTAATTTTAGTTTAATTAAAATCATTAATTAATCAATCAGAGAACGTGTTTTGTGACAAAAATACATCAGTTTTTCTATTTATTTAAGGTTTTACAAACTAAAATATTTCAAATTTTTTTACACACTTATTTTGTTTAATTAACGAAAAACCATATATACTTACGATCAAAAAGTACTTACAAGAAGTACACGATATTTAATAATATATCATCGTGCGTATTAAGCATTATTATTGCTTACTTGAATATAGGTATATATTAAAGCAAGTGTGGAATGAAATAAATCGATATTAAATTTTTAAAGTTAAATTTTTTTTTTAATTAAAACCTTCATCTCCCGCTTGTTTCCAGTTCCCATTGTATTTATTGTCACATCCTCTAATTTGTAAGATATTGGATATTTTTTATAATTTATTTTGTATTTTTAGTTTCTAAATAGATGCATTTTTTTATTTTTTTTATTTATTTATTTTTTTTATTTTTTTTTTTATTTTTATTAAAGGTTTGTCAACAGTGATTCATATCAAATCTCTCACAAAAACAATTACAATAAGCATGGTTGATATTATCACTAATTAAAGACAAACACAGCATTGGTAACATAACTTATCTTTACGAATATTTAGACATCATTTTGGTGAATAGGTACATTACTTATATTCGGCAAGTTACTATCCCATTACATACATATAAACAATATAATAATATCTTTTTATATCAACACGGAGCTTTAAATCTCGTTAACAGATGTTTTAAAAGTGGCCAATGATGATATTGTCAAATTAATGGAATGGTTTTTATATGCCTCGTTAAAATGACGGCACATTCTCGGCAAGGCAGTGTCATACCCCAGCTTGGTTCGATATTTTTTTTATATTTAGGGGAATAAAATGTACATGTCGTGAACCGATTCAAGGAATATTAAACCTAATTTGATGAAGTAGAAAGGGGCAGTTTATTAAACCATTAACAATTTTGAAAATAAAAGTTAAATCCATATTTTGTCTTCTATGTTCAAGGGTGCGTATATTGTAGAAATTAAGTCTATCGGTGTAATGGGGAAGCGTTCGCGCTCGCTTATCTGAATACGCTAGGTGGTACATAAAATGTTTTTGAACCCGCTCTATTCGCTGAATGTGAACTTTGTAAGTTGGACTCCATATAACACTTGCGTATTCCAACACGCTGCGAGTGAATGAGTTATAAAGAGCTATTTTGGATTTGGGATTTTGAAAATATTTACTATTTCGTTTGATGAATCCTAGCATTTTAAAAGATCTAGAAATAATGTTGTCAATGTGGGAAGTAAAAGTTAGTTTTTTATCAAATAATACGCCTAGGTCACGAATGGTTGAGACTTCCTGTAGTTTAGTACCCGCGATAAGGTATTGGGTTGCGATAGAGTTACATTTACGTGTAAAAGTTATGTGGACACATTTTGAAGAATTCAGAAACATTCTATTATCGATTCACCACTTTGAAACTCTATTAATATCATTTTGCAGAAGTATTGAATCTAGTAAAGTGTTGATAATTTTAAAAATTTTACAATCATCAGCAAACAGTAAAATTTCAGAGTCCAAAATAACATCGCACAAGTCATTTATAAAAACAAGGAACAAGATCGGGCCCAAATGGGACCCTTGAGGCACTCCAGATGGCACATCTAATCCTCTCGACTCATAGCCATCAAACACTACCCTTTGTACACGGTCAGTCAGATAAGAATAAAACCACTTTAGCAATGTACCATGAACACCCATATTTTTTAATTTTTTAATTAATAATCTATGATTTACCTTATCGAAGGCCTTGCTAAAATCAGTGTAGATTGTATCTATCTGTTGACCGTTATCGACAGCTGAGGTTAATGCAGTTACATAGCAAAGTAAATTTGAGGATGTTGATTTCTGGGGTAGAAAACCATGCTGTTTTGGAGTTATAAGGTTTTTGAGATGATAATTTAGATCAGGACAAATTAGTTTTTCGAAAATTTTTGCGAATGAACAGAGAATGGAAATGGGTCTGTAGTTTGTGACTTCGTGTTTATATATTTGTGACATATTTACCAGTTTGCTAATATAATCCTTATACATTTATATTTAAAATATCTGTTTGTTAATGTTTTGTGAAACACATATTTTCATAATTAAAATTAAAAATTAATTTTTCTTCTAATGTAATTTCCTCGGGAAATTCGCAGTCTTCAAATATACAGTACTCCGTACATCAACGACTTTTGACTTTGTTATTTTTTCTTTATGGGAGTTGTATTTAAGCATTTTTTTAGTAAGCTAACTTTACAAATGTAACGGAAAACTTCATTTAATGTATTGTTTTATAAACGCTTTAACTTCAATATCTTTGTTCCTTTATCTTGCGTCTAAGGGGTGCATACTACGTGGGTACCTCTGTATATAATTCTTAAACCATTTCTGGAGTATCTAGGAACCAGTTCAAATCTTCTGTAATACAGGATTCCCTAGACCTGATCTAAATTCTAAATCTTAAACTGTAAGGAAGGAACACAGAACTTTAATAATTTATCAAATTTAATTGTTAATTTGGACGTTATGTACGGGTTCTATTCAAGTTCTGTTATTATATCGTTATGGTCCTGTTGTTTAAAAAACGAAAATAATAACATAACTTTGACATTTGATAAATTGTTCAAATTCTGTGAAACAACCAGTCCAAGTGTTCCAAATTCAAATCATATGTCATGTTGTAAAATGTTAGTAAAACGAAATACACAAAGTTAGAATGTTTTCAACATCTCAGTCAACATAAACGAGGTTAAAAACCGGTACCTATATAACAAAAAATGATGCCGTAATACTACTGGTTTCAATCAAGTACCATGATTGGTCGTGTAAGGGCTTCAAAAGAAATGGTGAATTTATATTTAGATGTGCTATGAAAATGTTGTGCTTCAGTTTCCTTTAAAAAATCACAAAATCCTTTTATTTTTAAACAAAACTTTTAAACTAATTTGAATCACTGATCAACTAAGCTCATGTCTTTCCGTAGGTAACTTACAAGTAAAAAAATCTAATATCCAATATTCATTTTTATTTTATAAATAGCCAAATTAAATTATGTTCTAGAAGATTCAAGCTTATATGGAGAAATAAATAAATGTGTAAGTAAATATATTTTAAGCGAGATTGTTGAGATTTTTCTAACGACATCATAAACTTTCAGAAATTTGCCTTTATTTTACAAATTTGCGCCATTCCGGATTTAATATCTCACGTCAAAATATAAACGATGTCTTTTTTATCAATACAGAAAAAAATTGGAAGCTTTTTCATGGAAAAACGTGACATGAGTGTGTAGATAAAATGTTGATGGCAAATTTACACGGCTTTGTAATTTCACAAACGAAAATTTGAAGTGCGTACCAGTTTCATTGCGTATCAAAATTTGAGGCTTTAAAAAAGAGACCCCTGGAAAAGAGGCAGCTTGTTATAAGACCCTCCAACAATGACTGTCGATGGCTGTCAGTATTTGGCAACATGTTGCAAACTTCATGTAGAAAGAAAAACTTTATTGTAGCCACTGCTTCAAATGATTTGCGTTGGTCACCAAAATAGTAAATATAATACGAGTATTTCAAAGACCAAAGAACTCCTGGATGACTCAATGCTCCAAAATTCTATATAGAAACGGCTTGGATGAAAGCGACACCCAGAACCGAAGAAGCTATAACCTGAGAACGAGAAGAGCTGATCCCAACAGCCTACCTAGGCAATGAGTTGGGACAGTGCAAGGAAGAAGAAGAAGAATACGAGTATTTCAAATAATTTCCATTCCACAACGTGGGTTTCTTCAAGATCAATGTTCAACCCGATCAATAATTACTTTAAACAGACCCCCACCCGAAAATGACATAGATCCTGTGAGAAATATTTTTTTTAAGCTCCACACTCCCTACAAAAATAATTCCATTCAGGGCCTATCTCATCTTGAGGATGTTGTGTGGAGGGTATTTTTAGAAAGGGAAGGAGAGAAAGTTCTGGGAAGGGAGAAGGTACTAGGGGTGTGTAGGAATCAGGGGGTTAGTGTCCAGTAATAGACTTATGAATAAGAGTTCTTCTGAAGTGATCAAAATGTCTCCCCCAACCAGTCTCCGATCCGGCCTGCCATGCAGTTGGTGGGCAGACGTATCCACCTCCAAAACCTGGAAAAACTTCACTCCATGCACCTGGTCACCGCTGCTAAGTCACTAAACGTAGCGAACCATTTATAAGATGCCCTGTGGCAGAAATGTTGCTTATCCAATAAATACCCCGGGTATAACGGTACCATAGTACTTCCAAGTAAAACATCGCGCGATCGCGGATCGGTTTGAATTATATTTTGGGATCGGGTTTTGCAATGGGTTGGTATAAAATAAGAATACTGTGATATGCAGATATGGATTATGATTATGATATATGATATACAGACAGCAAAAGTTCGTGCCATGACAGAGTTATGTGGTGTTCCACCTTCTCTGCGTACCCTGGGAGAGATGATAACAGTAAGTTAATTAACATAGGGCAAATTATGATAAATATCACAGTAAGACCTGGCGATTGAAGTTCGATATCCTCAGATTTTACACGGAAATTTTCCTGTCTGTGTTTACAGACTTTTTCGGAATAAAATAGAAGAAGAACTTTATACGAGTATAATATATAAAAATGCGGTTCTATGTAGGTAATCTACGAGTCGCTTTTTAGTTCATAGCGATTCTAGTATTACGGTTCAGCGCTTATGTGGGATGCGTACAGAATGCCATTAAATTTCAGCAGAGACTTTTTCTTTCCATAAATTATTTAAATATCGTACGGTTTGGTAAAGCAGAGATGAATTATGTTTGTGCCTAAATAGTTCAAAGATAATAAATATATTAGAACTTCTTTTAAAACGATATTTAGAAGAAAAAAATTAAGTTATTATGGTCATACGTGTAACTAGTATATAAAATTGTCGCTCAAATGTATTTTTTACATATTTAATGATCTGTGTTACTTGAAACAGCTAAAGCCTGATGACTGATGACTAGGAGGCGGCTAAGCGGTGGCAAAACGAAGAATTTTAAGTCACGAATCCGCAAAAACATCATTCGGAGACATTGAAGTTTGAAGTTTAGAATTGATATGTTATTTTAATAACAAATAAATTCTAAACTTCAAACCTCAATATCTCCGAATGATGTTTTTGCGGATTTTCAATTTGGAATTCTTTGTTTTGCCACCGCCTAGCCGTCTACTACTGATGACCTAAAAACTTCTTTCAAATTTGGCTTTCTTTTATTGACGAGACGATTTAACAGGCTGAACGTATTTAACGAATTACTGTATTTTGTAAAAAAAATCGTATTTCAAATTTTTTTTTCTAAATAAGTCAAATAATGTTACGGTAACGCTGGCGTGTCATCTTGGCTTAGGAATTTTCTGTGAGATTGGGATGGCGGAATAATAGTTAACTGTATTTGACTAAATTATTGATTCGGATGGCAGATGAAATTAAACAGATACCGGACAACCATATATTTATTCTATTTAATCACTTAAATGTCCTCCACAACATAAGTGAACTTAGTAATATACACCATAGTATAGATAATATACATCATCTTATGAAAACAGGTCTACGTAATCTGCTAAATATTTATAGATAGTCTCGAACTGCTATCCGCCATTAGTTTAATTGTCCCAACGAGACATACCCACGACACACACCGATTCTTCATATAGAAGCCAACAACACTTATGCAGCAAATAACACTAATTACTGGCGCAATCACAACATATACCTATTACGAAAAATTACTCCACTTGCTAACAAACAAAACTGATTAATGATTTTTTTTAGAGTGATGTTAACTATTTTTAAACTGCTTACATTTATTTTTTCATTATTTACAGATATTATTTCTTACTAATTAACTAACTAACCATCACGCCGTTTCCCAGGGGTGGGGAGAGAGGACGGACCGCCAAATTACTCGGTCTTGGCACTAATTCTGCCTCATTCACATTCAAACATTGCATCATACATCCTTTATTTATTATTCTGACACTTGACATGGCCCGACTTAAGTATTTGATTTACTTGATCGTGCCATGTCTTGCTCGGGCGTCCCCGACTTCTCTAATTATTATTTAAATTATTATTTCTCATACCTATATTCATTAGTTAAGTTAAGACTAAATATTTTTTTCAGCCCATACGAAAATGCTAAGATATACGTAATAACTATGTCAAATTTAATATACCAACCTTATCACTAATCTTATAAAAAATTAAATAAAAAAATCTTCCGTCTTAGAATGAACATGTGGCTGGAGTCTTAGAAGATAGATAGATAAAAATGAAAGCGAGAAAGATGTTGTTGTTGTTTTTTTTTATCAATTTTTTTTTATTTTATTTAAAAAATACATGATAATACACATTAAAATATTTACATATATGATACATTAAATCACCATACTAGGCGACTGCCTGTTTCATTGTGGGTGACCAATTAATATATCTTAGAATTTTCGTCTGGGCTGAAAATAAAATACAGGAGTCCAAGTAATACATAAAAATAAAATAGGAATACGCCTGAATAATTTAGAAGCTTTAGAAATTTCAAAATCAAATAAAAATAATTGCCAAATTTTAAACAAACAACTAGAATTAACAAATAGTCCAATTTTAAAGTTGTTCCCTTACTCCTTATGTAACCCCCACCCTTTCTTTACCCCACCCCTACCCCTCCACCAACCAGTCTATGATGTTCTCTCCCTCTCCCATATATTGCTTTCTCTCTCTATTTTTGTTTACCTTATATTGTTTCTCTGTATTATGATTTAGTTTATTTTATTGTCCTGATGAAGATTGAGTCCAATCGAAACCGGTCGACAAATATAAAAATAAATATAAAGTGGTTTCAAACTAAGTTATTTGTTTCATTTGGTAATATTGTTGCATTGTGATGTCTAGTGTAAACATACAATTATACTGGAAATAGAAATAATAAAATAGAAAACAGTAAAATGAAAATAAAAAAAAGAATAAAACATGCTATTATGCAGGACTAGATCACATACATAACTGATAATAAAAAAAACGACAACAACGACATCTTTCTCGCTTTCATTTTCGTCTATCTTAAACAAGACTCCAGCCATATGTTCATTATAATAAGAAAGGTTTTTTTTAAATTTTCTAACGATAAGGTTAATATGTACCTATGTTGAAAGTTAAAAAATTGTCATCCCTATTCAGCTTATTTGCAAATCCCTGAACATTGTATCTGCCCTTAGCATCGGCCACTCGACCATCGCGATCGTCCCCTTTGTCGCGAGCTGTAAATGCCGATCAGCTTACTAGGCAGTAAAATAAAGCATACAGGGCGCACCGACCGCACTTACCGTCATCACAATCTGCGATGGGTGGACCGGACTAACATCGAGGGACTGATAAAGCTATCGGAGCACCATGTACTTTTACACGACTACATCAAAGTACAGTCCGAGAAAGTGCAGAAATTTAATAAAATAGATTTTTTTTCATTACTGTGGCAACACCGGTAACGCTGATTTTAGAACAAAATTTCTAGTAGATTTAAATGTGAGGTTATGATCGACTCGCGAAATAGTATAAGATTGAATAGGAAAAATGGTGGTAATAAATTTTTTCTTAATACTTTTATTTATGTTTTACATTTTGACAGCGGCTTTTTAATTTATTTATTTATTTTTTTATTTACAAGAAAAAGATTTTACATTACAAGTGATTACATTATGCAAAGTTATACAATTATTCATTATTATTCTACTACTCCATAAGTTGAGCTCTAGGAGCTCGTGTTTATGGGAGGAGTATTTACATGTTAAAAAAATAATGTTCTAATTAGAAATATTACAATAATCAAAGACTTATGAGATGAATACAAACATTATTTAACATAGGTATACAATTTAGAAAAAAAATGTTATTGAGAGACAAAAACAATATATATATATATTATATTATATTATACATATAAATATATATTTTACATTGAATAGTATAGATTAAGTAATCGTAAACTAAGTGTAAATTAAGATTACAATATATCATATATATATACAAATTGCTTCATTCATATTTACCAAAATTTAAAAAATTACTAAAAAAATTAAACTGTTATTTTGAAAAGTTTAGTGTTAAAAAGAATAAAAAATTGTAATATTATCTTTCTTTTTAATGAGACTCCTTTAAGGAAGTACCACTAAATTCTGAACACACGGAGAAAAATGTTATTCGAAAAAAACGATCATTTTATTAGTAAAAACGGTACTGAAGTTCTTACGAACAAATTAACAGTGGGATACGTTTTTAGATTTTCACGGCCAAAAGCATTTTCGTTGTTTGTTTTTGGGGTGTTATGCCGTGTTGTGCTACCTCCTTCTTTAGCCGACGTTTCGGACAGCGTTGCAGTGTCCATCATCAGGGCAGATCCGGCAGATCCGTCGGATCGGATCTGCCGGATCTGCCCTGATGATGGACACTGCAACGCTGTCCGAAACGTCGGCTAAAGAAGGAGGTAGCACAACACGGCATAACACCCCAAAAAAAAAAAAACGAAAAAAAAAAAAAAAAAAAAAAAAAAAATTAACAGTGTTTCAATGTTTATTGGAGGGAAAGTGTAAGAATAATTTGTTGGTATACGTACGAAATTACGTATACCAACAAATTATTCTTGCATGTTCCCGCCAATAAACATTGAAACCCTGTTAATTTGTTCGTAAGAACTTCAGTCCCGTATGTAACCGTTTTTACTATTAAAATAATCGTTTTTTCGAATAAAATTTTTCTCCGTGCAGTGTGATGTCAATATGAAAAATATTCAATTGGAAATGCTTTTTTTTAAGTTACATTATTTTTCCTTGGCACCATCTTGGTGTTGCCATTTAAAACCATAAACGATCGCAGCGCCCTCAATTTTTTGTACACATTCTTGACGGACTGTACGTTCGCCGATATGTGGGACACGGGAAGGGAAGCGGTTTACTGGAATCTGGGACACGAGAATTGTAGCCAACTATTTGTGGGTTGAATTATAGTGATCTGGAGGATTTACGCCACGCTATTTTTCTTTTCAGAAAAATGTGTCTTCTGGAATTCTTACGTATTTAAAATAAATAATACGCCAAAACAAGTCTTAGTTACAACTGCACGAAAAACGGCAGGCGTAATGTAAGGAATTTTATCAGGGCGCAGGGAATTGTAGATAAATAAAGAAGAAAGGATAAGATAAATCTGGTTTTTTAGATCAGTTGCCATTTAAAACAACAGGGAATATTGTTAAATTATCTTCAACTATAAATTCTAGAACAACGGGTGTTTTCAATAATCAAATCATGCAATCGTAATATTTTTTTAGGACTTTTAATTATACTTGTTATTCAATCACCAACGTCAAGCAGTAATTTTTTCCGCCGCAATGGGTCAAGTCGAAGTCACTTGGAAATGCGGCTAGCGCAGGGGGATCCTTAAGAGCGATTGACCAGCGACTGAGAATAAAAGTTTAAAATTGCTTGCAACTGTACAGGGAGGTTCCAATGAGAAAGATCGATTATTCCCCGAATCAAATTTTTTAAATAAAAAAAATTTGTATCGATTTATTTTATTAAAAACTTGCTTTAATATATAAGTAAGCGTATATTTAAAGGCTCCGTCAAACAGAAGGCGTACTTACGCGCGTCAAGGCGTTAAAACGTCCCGGACGTATAACGCTGCGTTGTGTTGTACTGAACACATCGAAGCCGTTCAAATAGAAAGTACGCGACGTTACGGCGTTTTGGTGCCCGTTTGAAGGAGCCTTTACGCTGACGCCTTGACGTGCGGTAAGTACGCCTTCTGTTTGACGGAGCCTTAGTAAGCAATAAAAATGCTCAAAACGTACGACGTTAAATTATTAAATATCGTGTACTTCTTGTAAGTATTTTTTGATCATAAGTATTTATGATTTTTTAATAATATCAAAACAAAATAAGTGTGTAAAAAAAATTGAAATATTTTAGTTTGTAAGACCTCAAATAAATAGAAAAACTGAAGTATTTTTGTCACAAAACACGTTCTCGGATTTATTTTTTAATGATTTTAATTTAACTAAAATAAAAATTCTGAAAACTGTGTTTACTAGATTATGTATTGATTTATTTTGGTGTATGATTATATTATTTGAAATTTATATATCGTTTGAACATTGAACAAATCTGCCAACGACTCACGGTATAACCTTAGTATATTAAATATTAACTTAGTTTTTCAAAATTTTAAAACTGCATGTACCAGATAAAATAACAATCTTTCTAAATCAATTTTTTTTTTGGTAAAAAAGAGTCAATACGTCTAGAATTTGATTAAAAAAGGACTAATTTCCGGTATTCTCTGGTAATAGTACCCTCTTAAAATGATTGCTTTCCAATTTATTTCTTATACCGGATTGATGTAGATGAGTAGTGTATTAAGTATTCGCAAAAGTAACTACCTTAAAATGTTGTTGAACAAAAAGTTAAGGGTTGTGATTCAAAATTATCATTTAATTACGTCATGTCATTTGTACGAAACATGGGATATTTTGTTTAGGTTTTATACGATATTTCTAGTATTGAAATCCATAATACAGTTCTGCATCTAAAACTATAAAAGGGAACCGTACTTTCGTAAGAGTCGCGCAAAACGGTTCTCAATATAAGGAAATTATGGCGATTCTACTGTTTCTAACACATGGTGAACAGATCTAGTAATTTTTTTTATCTGTCATGTCAATGGCGTCGCTACTGCAGAAAAGTGTTAAAGGCCAATCCGTCGCTCAGGAACTGTTTATTGGATAACCAACACTCCTGCTAACTGAAATAGCAAAAAAGCCATTTATCATATCACACATTGCATTGTTTTATGGACGGTACGTGTGGTACGATGCATGGTGGGTTTTATGGGAAAAATAATAAACATCCCAATGTGTGTACAGATATACAAAATCAAGTTGAACGTACTATCTAACGTCCGCGTAGTCCTTCTGCAGATATATGGGTTACGTCTCCGTCATCCAGTATCTCCCGATCCGGCCCGCCAAATAGTAGGTGAGTAAACGCAAGACTAAACAAGCCTAACCCATATAAATCCGGGCATCACTGGTAAGTCACGAAACGTAGCGAAAAACTTGGATTTAACTAAGGCAGGTGTTTGAGATTATTCCATTCCTTTTTTCTCCTACCTACCTATCATGCCCTCTTTTCGTACATGTGTGAATGTCACAGTGTAATGGCGACTTCCTGCACGGAGAAAAATGTTATTCTAAAATACGATCATTTTATTCGTAAAAACGGTTAAAAACGGGACTGTAGTTCTTACGAACAAATTAACAGTGTTTCAATGTTTATTGGCGGGAAAATGAAAGAATAATTAGTTGGTATACGTACGAAATTACGTATAAAAACAAATTATTCTTACATGTTCCCGCCAATAAACATTTAAACCCTGTTAATTTGTTCGTAAGAACTTCAATTCCGTTTTTAACCGTTTTTACGAATAAAATGATCGTATTTTAGAATAACATTTGTCTCCGTGTGGAAAGGAAAGGAAAGCGTAAAAACTCATGGAAAGCGGGATAATGGTGTCTCGCGTCCAAAATTCAATTTTCCACTTTTACTGATTGTAACTTTCCCTCGCCAGCTTCTAATTGCGTATTTTTATCGAAAGTAAAGATATCTCGTATTTAAACCATATTGCACAGAAACACGTTGGTTATCACATGGAGAAAAATGTTATTCTAAAATACGATCATTTTAATCGTAAATTAACAGGGTTTCAATGTTTCTTGGCGGGAACATGTAAGAATAATTTGTTGGTATACGTAATTTCGTACGTATACCAACCAAAAATATTTTTACATTTTCCCGCCAATAAACATTGAAAACTGTTAATTTGTTCGTAAGAACGTCAGTCCCGTTTTTACGAATTAAATTATCGTATTTTAGAATAACGTTTTTCTCCGTGCCGGAAGTCGCCATTACACTGTGACATTCACACATGTACGAAAAGAGGGCATGATAGGTAGGTAGGAGAAAAAAGGAATGGAATAATCTCAAACACCTGCCTTATAGCCCAGTCAATGAAGGGAAAAAAACACCCAATGTCGGAACTAATTCCCCGGAAGCTGAATTTTTCACAGATGAAGGAATACCTTTAAACATGCTAATTTATAAAAATCCCCGGATATCCCCCTTGTGCCTTCCTCCCCACCCCCTCTTGAATATACTTTTCAAAGCCTTTCGGAATACGCTAATATCTCCTTAACCGCGGTATGAAATCAGACCATTTATTTTTCTTTTAGTAGCTAAATAGTTGTTCTAAAAAATAGTTTCTCAACAATTTTTCGAAAAACGCCATACATTCATTGCAATTTATTATTAAATTAAAAAATATCGTTTTTTTAAAAGTATTTCAAATTTTTTTTGCATATAACTTTTTTTTGAGCTTGTTAGGGCAAAAGATGCTCCTACAAAACTTGTAGGCAAAATTTCTAGCTTTAAAATAATGTATATAACGATAGGTTTTAGTTAATAATAGGGTACGTAGGCTGTTAAAAAGGAGCGCGGAACGCGGTGGATCGGACGCGCGGCGGCTCGCGGCGAGGCGGTGGGGTTACGAAAAACCTAAGGTAGGTACTGATAAATTGATTTATTTTCTTTTTATAATAAATTCATAAAACATTTAAGAGTTAGGTTTTTCGAAACTTTACCGCCGCGCCGCGAGCCGCCGAGCGTCCGAGCCACCGCGTACCGCGCTCCTTTTAAACAGCCTACGTGCCCTATTATTGATTAAAACCTATCATAATATCCATCATTTTAAAGCGAGAAATTTTGTCTACAAGTTTTTTTGGAGCATCTTTTGCCCTAACAAGCTCAAAAAAAAGTTATATGCAAATATTTTTTGAAACACTATTTAAAAAAACGATATTTTTCTTTATTAATAAATTGCAAGGAATGTATGGCTTTTATCGAAAAATTGTTAAGAAACTATTTTTTAGAGTAACTAATTAGCAACTAAAAGAAAAAAATAATAATCTGATTTTATTCAGCGGTTAAGGAGATATTAGCGTATTCCGAAAGGCTTTGAAAAATATATTCAAGAGGGGGTGGGGAGGAAAGCACAAGAGGGATATCCGGGGATTTTTATAAATAAGCTTGTTAAACAGTATTCTATCATTTGTGAAAAATTCAGCTTCCGGGGAATTAGTTCCGACATAAAACCTTCATTGACTGGGCTAGAAGGGGAATATGCCCCCTGCCCCCCCCCCGAAACAAAACTGGCAAATAACAATACAAACTCTTAAATGTTTTATGAATTTATTATAAAAAGAAAATAAATCAATTTATCAGTACCTACCTTAGGTTTTTCGTAACCCCACCGCCGCGCATCCGATCCACCTCGTTCCGCGCTCCTTTTTAACAGCCTACGTGCCCTATTATTAACTAAAACCTATCATTATATAAATTACTTTAAAGCTAGAAATTTTGCCTACAAGTTTTGTAGGAGCATCTTTTGCCCTAACAAGCTCAAAAAAAAGTTATATGCAAAAAATTTTTGAAATACTATTAAGAAAACGATATTTTTTAATTTAATAATAAACTGCAATGAATGTATGGCGTTTTTCGAAAAATTGTTAAGAAACTATTTTTTAGAACAACTATTTAGCTACTAAAAGAAAAATAAATGGTCTGATTTCATACCGCGGTTAAGGAGATATTAGCGTATTCCGAAAGGCTTTGAAAAGTATATTCAAGAGGGGGTGGGGAGGAAAGCACAAGGGGGATATCCAGGGATTTTTATAAATAAGCATGTTTAAAGGTATTCCTTCATCTGTAAAAAATTCAGCTTCCGGGGAATTAGTTCCGACATAAAACCTTCATTGACTGGGCTATTAGTTAAATCCAAGTTTTTCGCTACGTTTCGTGACTTACCAGTGATGCCCGGGTTCATGGGGGTTAGGTTTGTTTAGGTATTGCGTTTACTCACCTACTACTTTGCGGGCCGGATCGGGATGAGAGAGACCTAACCCATACATCTGCAGAAGGACTACGCGGACGTTAGATGTTACGTTACACTTGATTTTGTATATCTGTACTTGGGATGTTGGGATGTAATTGGGATGTTTATTATTTTTCCCATAAAACCCATCATGCCTCTTACCACACGTACCGTCCATAAAACAATGCAATGTGTGATATGATAAATTGCTTTTTGTTATTTCAGTTATAATATTTGCTTTACGAGTTGGGAATAAAAATAATAAAAACTTGGGCTATTGGGCCACATTTTTCTTCCATCTTTCGCCAAGGTTTCAGTCAGCGTTATAATTTTTAATTTTATTTTTTATTTAATTTTTTTTTTTTACAAATATAGTTGTTATACATTGTATATATATATTTTTAAATATCGTGATATACCTTTTTTTTTTAGCAATATAATGTCCATTAACAGGACAGACGTTACTTTTTTTTTTCATTTCTTGCATCTTATTTTCTTGGAAGTTTACTGAATTTAAAGCTAATGTTCTTTATACAAATAGACCGGCGTCATACGCGCCTCGCAATTTTTACCCCATGTGGGTATTCAAAACCTGGCTATTATAGACTTAAAAGGTTTATTTATTTATTTATTTATTAGGAAAAGTTGACAGCAAATCTGAGATAATACAATGATATATTAATAAGATAGTTAATTATGCCAATTATGAACTTTCCACTGATAATAATAAATGATAAAGTGTGACATTGTAGGGTTGTTTTCTTAATTAAATTATTTTCTAGTTACAATATGTGAAAAGGAGTTACTAGTTACAATATGAAAAAAAAGGGGGAGGAGGAAACATGGGATTGGGATGAAGAGGCAAAGGGCGGGGATATATAGGGAGTGAATTTCTACTTAGAGTCATGTTGCTTAGTGAATTTTTCGTTTTATGTCGCGTAAAGTCGAGCTAAAAATGTCAATGTGGTAATAATTTAAGTTAAATGAATGTGTGGATCTGTAGATAAATGAGTTTTGTTTGGAGTTGGTCTTGCAAAGAGGGAGATTAAAAGTAAGCGACTGTCTGCTGTTGCGATATGGAACATGGAATGATAGGCGTTGGAGAAGATCGGGGCTATCGATTAAGTTGTGTATGATTTTAAATAACATTACCGAATCTGCTATATTTCTTCGGCAAGTCAACTTCTGTATATTGAAGAACTTTGCAGAGTCTTCACTACTGACATGCGATCGGAAAGAGCGGAAGTTAAGGTACCTTAAAAATCTATTTTGAACACTTTCAATTCTATTTTTATGTATTGTATAGCCTGGGTTCCACACTTGTGATGCATATTCAAGGATACTACGAACGTATGAGTAATATAGTATTTTGAAAGTAGCAAGATCTTTGAATTGTTTGCAGGAACGGATTACGAAACCCAGCATAGAAGATGCTTTAGTGACTATGTGGTCGATATGATTATTGAAATTTAGTTTACTATCAAGTATAACCCCAAGGTCCCTAATTTCTGATTTGGTGGATAAAGGTTGATGATTAATTGAGTATTCGTGGATAACTTTTTTTTTGTTTCTAGTAAAGCGTACGACAAAGCACTTGGATGTATTTAATTCCAGACCATGGGCGTTACAGTACGTGTTTAAACGTTCCAAATCCTCTTGTAGTTTCTGACAATCCTCGGTAGACTTTATGGGTGAGAAGATTTTCATGTCATCTGCATACAGGATGGTCTGGGAGTTTAAAAAGCAGTTACCAATATCATTGATATAGATATTAAATAATAATGGTCCTAACAGGCTACCTTGAGGAACTCCCGATGTTACAGCAACAGAATCGGATTTAAATCCAGCAACCACTACCAATTGACTACGGTTGGAGATATAAGAAGAGAGCCAACGATAAAGATTGCCATGAATACCAACCTTTAAAAGCTTGTTCAGCAAGGTTGAGTGATCTACCTTGTCAAACGCTTTACTGTTGTCGGTATAGACTGTGTCCACTTGTATTCTGGACTCCAAATTATCTTGGAGGTATTCTGTGAAAGTTAAAAGATTTGTGGTTGTAGATTTCCCACTAATGAAACCGTGTTGTGTCGCATTCAGGCTGGGCTTAAGAGCAGCATATAGTTGATCATAGACTATTTTTTCAAGGATTTTGTTAAATATACAAAGTTTGGAGATTGGCCTGTAGTTTTTAACGTCGGTTTTTTTACCATTCTTGAAGATAGGAGACACATATGCAGATTTCCATATAATAGGGACAGTGCAGTCAGTTAGGGAACGATTGAAAATTAAAGAAAGGGGTAAGGCTAGGTTGTGTGCACATTGTTTGATAAAGATTGAAGGTATTTCGTCAGGACCTGCACCCTTGTTAGTATCAATTTCCTTAAGATATTTTAATACAATTTCCCGTGTCACTTCAATATTGCTTATATTGGATGTATGGTTCCCGACGTCAGTTGGATCAAGGGTAAGTGGATTGGAGGGCTTACTGAAGACTGAACTGAAATATTTTGAAAATAAGTTTGCAATTTCTGTTCCATTATTGGCTTTCTCCTCTCCAAAATACATACATTTTGGGATACCTTGGGATGTGTTAGAGGATTTGACGTGGCTCCAGAAGTTTTTCGGGTTTGAGGATATATTGTTTTCGATATTACTTAAATAACGGGATTTGCTTTTCCGACATAAGTCTTTGTGCCGTTTACGAAGGAGAGAAAATGCGTCATAGTCAGCCTGGTTTTTGTATTTTTTATATTTGCTAAAATATTTAGATTTTTCCTTAGTTACCTTAATAAGGGCAGCATTGTACCAAGGAGGATATTTCAAATTCCATAAAAATTTATGAGGAATATGAAGATTTATGAGGTATTTCAAAAACGTATAGAAACTGTCAAGCGCTGGTTCTATTTTAGAGGTAGAGAACATGGAAGCCCAATCAGCTTGTTCAAGGGCGAAATTAATTGAATCGTAGTCTCCACGATTGTACAGAAAAACTTTCCTTTTCGCATTTGTCAATGAAGGGGATTCCTGAAATGGCACACTAATGGACAGAGCTCTATGATGTGCATCTTCGGGAACTAGCGGGTCATCATTAGATTCGACGGAGATTTGTAGATTTGAGAGAATCAGATCTAGAACGTGGTCGCTTGAGTTTAGTTCACCGTTGTATTGAGAGAGATTCAGAAAATGCATACAGTCTACAAAATGATTACTAACATGAGTGGAGTAATTACTAGCTGCATAGCGAGCGGGGAGCGTATTTTGGATCCATGAGATATCAGCAAGATTAAAGTCACCTAAGATAATAAAGGAATCCGTGGGGTTATTTGATACAACGTATGATAACATGTTCAGGAAATTTTCAATTAAGTATTGATGTTGAGTCGCTCCGGGGATGTTCACGCAACATATATGGACCAAGCGGTGAGGTGTAATATTAGTGCGAATGGTGACCCAAAGGTCTTCAGCACAAGAATTCCATTCAGGTCGGGCGACGCTGATCAGCGCTTGTTTAACAGCCAACACTATACCACCGCCAAGACACATTTGCGGTGAAGTGTGCGTCTATGTATGTATAAGTGATTCCGTGTTGTGCACATTAATCCATTGAGGCCTAGTATTTCAGTGTATTGATTAGTAAAAGTTTTGATATGACAGTCATGTTTATTTTGTGAAAAAGCTGTGTTTCTAATTTCTAATGAATATCCGGGTTCTGCCTTCCAACCGTTCCCTATTCCTCCTCCTTACTTTCCCGAATCCATTAATCTTCGAAACATTCCCGGAATAAGATCACAGGCTTCGGGCAGTTTGGGCTCTTGAGTACAATTTCACAACAATTTTTATAACGAAATTCCCTATAGTTATTTACAAGAATTTTTTCTAGAATTTAAAATTAAAATGAAAATGTGAAACGTTCGCGAAAGGCAAGTCCCGTTCATTTTATGTATTTTTCCGTTGTGTTGGCACTCTGTGACGCTATTCTAAAACAGACCCTTAAGGATGCGGCAGCCAGTCTAACAATCGCAGATTTAATATTCATATCTAAACTTGTTTTTTTTTTTCGTTTATTTATGTACTTATTTAAATATCCACCTTCTTAATATATTACACGAAACTGAACGATACCATAGGTACCGTAGAAGGGATTTGATTTGTATATTAAATCTTTTCGCACTTGAATTTTAAAACTGGAGGAAAGTCACTGTCTACACTTATTTATTTGTGAAAAACACCCCGTCACCTCTTTTTTCACCTTGGAGCAATATTTCGATTCTCTTTGATTAACTTTTACACATTTGATGTTTAAAAAGAATTAAAACACTGCTTCAAGGTGTGGAAAAGGGAAATAGGGTGGTTTTTAGAAATCAGGGTAGACAGTGATTTTATTCTCGTTTTAATGTAAAAAGGTTGATACCGAAATGGATAAGATTAAGAAAGGGATGTTTGTTTGTACATAAAAAACCGGATGAATAAAGAAAGAGTGTTATGAGATTAGAATAGTGGAAGAAGTCAGGGATGCCCGAGAAAGGCATGGTAAGATGGAGTGGATTGAATTGGTACAAAAAAAATTAACTTTTCCAATTATTAACAATATTATTTCCACCTTAAAATTGCATTCAGCTTACTAGAATTTACAACATCAAAATTTTAATTCATACCATTCATAACGACACTAAAAAATAAAAAAAAGTCTAAGAAAATAAGATACAAATTGTTAATTCTCTGAAAATAAGTTATTTTACTTAACTAACTACATTGTTGTTAAATAAATGAACATGTAATTTTCTTTTTTGTGAAATAAAAACAGGTTACCAAACAATGAATCCATCTCAAACAAAAAAACAGTGGCATTTTTATTTATTTAATTTAGTTATCATTTTATGTACCCTAAAAAATCTTTATTTTTATAATATGGTTGTGATTACATACAATAATTACCTACTTAATACAATGTTACAATGGTGTACAAGTCAGAGGTCCTGAATGTATGTACAGTTGGAAGGTAGTTATATAATTTTAGACAAACTAAATCAAAAAATATTGGACATAGGTACTATTAATTGAAAAAATTACTAATTTGATCTTAAATATTGCATTTGTTGTTTTAAAGATAAAGATATCATTTGTATTTATTTGCAGGGTTTGGAAGCTTTTTGCTTCGTTGTCACCAATATAGGACCAATTCAGATCCTAGAGGATATTCTTAAGTCTCCATCTCTACCAATGGTAGGTACTACTTTCTTCCAGCTGAGCTTTTCAGTACAGGAACACATCTCTGAAACGCCTGAAACTACTTCCTGTTTCAGTTTCCAGTGTCTTTCCACTGTTGCTAGCTTGCGTTTATCACACCGCAGCAAAGGGCGGGGAAGTCCTGTATCCGGAATAAAAAATCCGTGACGTTGCCATTTTGTACGAAGTATCTGTTTATTTTGAATGGAGAAGACTTAAAAATGTGCTATGCACGCAAAAGAAAACCAAAGTATGCTTTTTGCAATAAACGAAATGCAAAACTTGCATTTCAAACGGACGCGAACGTAAATGCCTCCGATTTCCCCACCAGAAACATCTCGTTAAAACGTTTTAGAGAAAGGAGAAAAAATTCGCCAGTAAATTACGCTTTCGACCCAATAGAAGGCTTTTTAAACTATTTTAAAGTAACAGTTGATCATATTTCGAAGGCAGCTACAGCGATATTTTTTCAGAATTAACTTCGATTTAATCACAAGTAATTTCCAAAGATTTTTTTTTTTTTTTATGGTTTTTTAAAAACATAATGCTGAAAGCTGCAAGAAGAATTCTCAACCTTCCACTTTTCTAGTTGTATTTCTTTTTGTCGCCAATAAGGTTTTGCAACTAGTCAATATATAATAGGGTGTGTCAAGTATTTTGACTTTTGAATTCAGAAACGCCTGGGTATCTCAAAAGTTGCGTCTTACAAAGAAAATGAGAACTGCATAATATAATTTTTTTTAAAGCGGTTATTAGTTCGCTAAAAGGCATTGAAATTCTGAAAAACACCTAAAACATGTATTTTTAAATTATGGTAATTAATATTGTTTTCACAATAATTAATGTAGTCGTAACATGTTATTATTCAATTTTAATTTTCAATCAGAAAAAGTGTTATTTTCCCTTTTTATATTTTTAACAAACACTTAAACACTTAAATTTGTTCACATTGTTTCAAATTTTTTATTGACGTTCTTTGTACTACAGTTATGAAATAAAAATTAAGTTTACTACAAAATATAAAAATATGGAGCTTTTGTTTTATTTCTTATCGAACCACAAAATCTATTTTTTTTCAAAACTTCCGGTCATTTTAGCGAGCTAATAATAGTGAACACAATTTAATTTATTTTTATGTTTTCGAATAGCAACAGATCATATTTTTGAGACCCCGGGCGTTTAAAACTAAGGCAATGTTTTTTCTTTCTATGGAGAGCGACATCCTTAATGAAGATTGAGATAAGCGAAACCTGGCCCCCTAGCACATTCGATCGATAAGTATTGATAGGCTAACTATCGGTAACTTCTCATCGTTCCCTAGCATGACTGCAGATCGCAAACGAATAAGTGACAGTTCACAATGACTAATAAGTTCGACATCAACAGTTGTTTGTACGTTAGCGATCTGCAGTTGTCCTAGGGAACGATGAGAAGTTACTGACAATTATCCTATCGGTCCTTATCGATCGAGTGTGCTAGGGGGCCTGGTTGGCTGTCATTTATTAATTCAATAAAAGTGGTGTATCACCAAGCGTGTTTTTTATTTTATGTAAATAATTATAAGTACTTACTAACTAAATTCAAGTCGGGGTAAGCGCTAGAAATTAAATTTATGGCGATTAATGACTTCGTATGATTTACGAATTTCGCAATACTTTTAAGTGAATTTGGTCGTCCTCGAAGACTTTTTATTATATAAATATTTGCGACATTCGTTGGGTTTGAGGAAATTTCAATGAATATTTTGTGTATAAAATAGCAGTGGAATAATGAAATAATGGAAAACACTAAAATACAACTCAATTAATTTTTCCATATTCATTGCCTAATCTGCATTGAGTTGGTAATATTTCTCATACTTTTAACAGGAGAAGAATATTCGCTAAGCAATTAATTGAGTTATAAAAGTTGTCGAATATTTGATTATGTCCGATTCAATTATGTTATTTGTGTTGCGAGAGTCAATAAAGAATACGAAATAATTAAAACAACGATAGGATTTCGGAAGAACTCAATTTTATCTTTAATTTTTTCATCCTATTATGTAAATCTGTTTTTCGCATCTCTTAGTAATTGTTTTTAATTTCATATTTTTATAAGAAAAACTCTCTTTTTAACTTTAGAAGGTTATTCCCATCAATGTAATATATCATTGAAGAAGAAGATAACAATAATAATCTAATTTCTTAAAATATGAAAATGAACAAGACACAGAAAAATAATAAAAGATAACGTTCGCAACTGGGACTCGAACTCAATTGGTAGAGGTGTATGTCCCAGTAAGACGTAAGACGTAAGGTTCTGGGTTCGAGTCCCAGTTGCGACCGTTATCTTTTATTATTTTTCTGTGTCTTGTTCATTTTCATATTTTAAGAAATTAGATTATTATTATTATCTTCTTCTTCAATGATATGTTTTTAATTTCCTCCATATTATTTTTTTAATCTTTTAGGATATTTTTATGATGATAATCAAAGTTATGTAACGGAAAAAAAAGACTTCAAACGGTTCTCAATGTGTATTATTTTCTATCTAGAATCTAGAATAATAATGGAGGGAAATAATTTCGCCATATAACTGAAAAAATTCAAAAAATTATTACTGAAGCAGTTCAGTATTAAATAACACTGTATAATTTTTACTATCTACTCCTTTGAAAAAAAAACCCTAAAAAGCTCGCCGTTAAACATTCCAGCTTTTTATCAAATTGCGAATTTTTATTATTTTTTTTTTAAGTGAATACCTCACAAGAGTCCCAGCTGCTCCCGTCTGGAGGCAGTGAGACTATGGCATTCCCAATTGGGGTATGTTGTGAGGCTGAAGGTAAGTGGGGAAGGGAAGGAGATGGGGAAGAGGAAGGTGGGGAAGTACCTGGCTATTCAGATCTAGTCACTAAACACGGCTAAAGCAACGTTTCAATTCTGAATGGTGGTCTTACACCAGGGCGATCCTGAGAGTATCTTCCTCACTGGAACGTGCCGCAAATATAAAATATATTATTTTTAATTAATTAATCGTCAAATAACACAAATTAATCAAATAAAATTTATTTGCTGTTTTTAACTGCGTACAAAATGTACAAAAAACAAAATAGCGCTGATTGAATTTTTGATGACAATGTTACATCTGAATTTCTGTGAAACAACCGAATTGAAATTCTGAATGGCAATTTGAGAATGAAATCCTTTATCTATCTATATATGCCCATTAACACAAGGAAGTCAAAATTTAGTTTCACGGCAAAAACTTTACACCCCAAAAACGCTCACGTCATCTCAAACCCTGTTCATAGAAAAACGATTCCTAATCCTTTCACAGGGTTTCCTGCTACCCTTGACAATAAAAACTCTTAACAATGTAATTAGACGTTGAATCAACTTTCTACGTGAGTCAACAGAACCTTTTATTTGTTCGCACCATAGACATATGAATATTACTAGACGAGAACATATAGGACAGGGGCAAAATACAACTGTAGCGGGACTCAGAGGGGTGAGTTGACTGTAATGATATTCGTCAATAAATCAATCTGAAAGTATATAGGGATCTCGCATTATAGTATCACCATTTAGTTCATAAAAATAAAATCTGCCTTTGAATGAATAGACCTATTTACAGGGGAGCGCGAATTGCTCGCCACGGTTTGAACAAACTTTCCAAATACGGCAAAGAAAGGTTCGCTTGTTTTGAGAGTCGAATATTCTGTTGCCGTATTTAGTTAATACACTTTTACAAATGTTTCATAATTTACTTACCCCAGTAAACAGTGACGAGCACACGACGGGACCGGGAATTTCGAGTTGGTAACGCTGCATGTTTCTCGATGTGATAAAAAATTGATCATATTATATGACGTGAACAAGCTGCAATACGACAATTGGGTTTATTCTCCTTTTCAGTTCTATTTTACACGTTTGAATAGCAAAAGCCACCATTTTTGCCGTGTTATTTCGTAAAATGTACCGATGAGAGCTCGACGCTAGTCCGCACAAAAATGATGACGTCACATTTTCTAGATTCACACGAAGCTATACGCCAGCCCAGCCGGTTCCAAATGGAACTGGTATGGGGAGGGGGAAATGCGCTTTTATCACTTGGGGCAGGTCTAGTAATATTCATATGTCTATGGTTTGCACCTATTAAGGAATCTCGTTGTAAAAACTTACATACCCACTACCCGTATTTGTAATTCAGTATGAAATCCAACATGTTTTTTGGATTGGATGTGATGAAGAATAAATTCTTTGAGTTTAGTGAAAGTGTATGCGTACAAAATAGCAGAAAATAACAAAGGCTATGATAAATATTTTAACAAAATTGGTTATAAAAATGATATAAATCATAATAATATATGTTAAACTTGATAATGGAATTGGATATTTTGCGTTTCATGACAAAACAGTTCAATTTGAAAGTATTGTGAATGGTTCTTGATAATAAAACTCTTTGTTCACAACAAAACACTATCAGCCTTACTAATAAACGTTATGAAAATTTTACACAATTACCAAACAACCGTGTATGTGAAAAACTTACTAACATAGAAACTGACATAAAATAGTTCATGGAGAGATATATAAATTACTTATCCACTTAAGGAAGGTTAACTTAAAATCAGTCTACTCAATACAACCATCAGACGGTAACAGTAAAAAGGCCAAATGAGCCGCTGTATTAGTTAGTTAGAAACATGAAAGGGTATTGTTATAAGCTCTAGCTAGTTTAAGAAAGAATCCATAAAAAATCCATTACACATCTGCCCTAATGATGGACACTGTAATGGTGTCCGAAACGTTGGCTTAGTAAGCTAGCGAAACACGGCTCAATAAAAAAATCCCGATGATACTTTGGGCAGTGAAAATCTAAAATGAACTTCTACAAATTAAATTTGATAAAAACAACAGAAAACTGAAAAATGAATTCTTTGTGGACATTGATCGAAATAGAATGGCTAGAAAAGAACAAGTACCTATGTTATGTAGGTACCTAAGTTATAGTGAACAGGTTTTGAATATTTCTGCTTAAGTGATTTACACTAAGGTCCTTAGGTACTAAGAAACGTTTTAAAAATTTTACATAACTGATAAACAACCATTAATGTAGGGTGAATAGTTGTTTATCAGATGTGTAAAATTTAAAATACGTTTATTTAATAGTAAGGAGGATAAACATTATACTTGATGGAAGGAAATAGGATTGCTAGGAGAAATTAGTTGTAAACGGTTCCAAAGTGAATCAGTGATATCTCAAGAAAGGCACAATCATTAATAGTCCAGTCAAGTTAAACATGAAAAGGGGGTCGTGCTTGCAAAAGGTCCGATCTTTCTGAATTTTTTATATGTTGTTAGGACCTATACCAATATTAAAAAAACAGATTTGCAATTTCCAAAGTGCTGTGCGAGCGGCGGTGTACCCAAAAAACCATAAAATTTTCGGACTTTTTTCAGTTTTTGCTCAATATCTTAGTGAAGAAAGGGTCTGACCGGTATAGTTGTTCAACACTATTTTAAAGTAGACTAAATTTGCTACAATTTGAGACCAAAATAAGTTATATACAGCAATTGGTTTTTAAGATACAGTTCTTTGAAAATCAACAATTTTTTCCAAAAAATGATTTTTTCTCGAAATCGTCACTTATTTTATGAAATATTTTCTAAAATACGATTCCCACCTCAAATATTATATGAAATGAAGTTGTAGTAAATTTAATTAGCTTTCATTTGAAACCAAATTGCTACCTATAGGCCTAGCGGTTCTCTCAAAAATTGCAGATAACCAAAGTCAAAGTGGGTTTTGGGGGAAATGCAAATAAATAAATAAATAAACGGATCCCACGTTGTTTTATGGCTTTACTTATCAAACAGTTACAATTTATTTATTTTTGTTATTGTTAACAAATTGTTTGATGGAAAAAGAATAAGATAATTTACCTATCGGGAATTACGTGATCATCAAACATTGTTTTATATACCTACATACTAAAATGCTTGTACAAACATCATGGTACCTACTATAAGGACAAATTAGATTTACTCAAAAAAGAAAACTAATATAAATCATGTAGGATTGTGTTTTGATGGCCAAATCATGCCATTCTTTTTATCTTAGATGGCACGGGCTTGGGCTCGCACGAAGATGGTGTCTCGAAGGCTGTGATGGACGCTGGGAGAGGCGTCCAGTCTGCAGTCGGGTCATCTTTATCGTGTACCATGCACAATTTGCCAGAGGAATGAGCAGTGGAGTCCAGCCTTTCTGCATCTGCACAGCTCCCAGAGCACCCTTTCTTGCATTTACATGAAATTTTTCGCAGAAGTGCAGGAGGTGCGGGATTAACGGTGGTGGGGATGGGGGTGAGTCCCTGAGAAGACAGCTTCCACCCCCAATCAGTGGGATTCTAGTTGACACACCTCTACTTCTGCACTTGGAGGAAACACCTTGCTGCATGGTGGCCTGCGGCATATGGCCTGTGGCAACGGGCGAGGTTTATGCTCGTTGAAGTGACAAACGTCTTATATCTCAGGAAATCCAAAGTATCCCTCGCGATGTCACCCCCATATGAAGCCACAAAGCACTTGATGTCTGCTTCTCTCACGGCTTTTGGGGTGGACGAAGGACGACCTCCACTTGCTCAGCAAGTGGTTCACTCTTGCTCATGAGTGTGGTGATTTTGGTCTTTCCTTGGCCAAACGGTGCTGTGATAGTATCGCACCCGGTAAACGCTTGGGTGAATAGTATATAACGTCCCTGCACCCCTAGCACGGTCGATCGATATAAAGTTACCGACCGATTGTCAGTAACTTCTCATCGTTCCCTAGGACAACTTTAGATCGCAAACGAATAGGTGACAGTTTACAATGACTACCATGCTAGCACCCCTGGTAGTTGTAGCAGGTCGTAGAGTAGTGACAGCAACCAGCTTCACCCTTCGTGCTCTTCTGTACGTAGACTTTTGTCTCTTCAGCGCCTAAACCATTGAGAAGAACGAGCAGGTCGGCGTCTTCTCCCACTAAAGCGCCGTTTGTACTTCATTTGATTTGTAATTTACTGCTGGAGGTCACATTTTGAGCATAAAAATAGTTCTGCATACGTGGGATGTTTTTGTCTCGCATTACTGCTCTCGGGCGGGTCACGCATATAAAGCCTTCCATCTCATGAAATGTGTTATCACCATCTAGGGTGTTAACGTTCACCTCCGTATTGTCAGAGACAAATAGGATAAAATCTTATTTTCCTGTTGGTGGTGAGGATTCATCTCGCAAGATCGCCGAAGTTTCAAGCTGCACAGCTACTGAATAAGAACAGGATAACCCCAGCGCAGCGCACATATTTTGGGTAAAAATCAGTTAAAAGTCAGTTAAAAGTAGATATTAATTCCAATCAGAAGGGAGGAAACAAAAGATCGAGTTCGTACAGCACTATCAGAGCACTTCTTCTTCCATGTTTCAAGGAGGCCACGCATGTTTTTGAGAACAACAGTCTCAAAAAATAGCTGTACTGCCTCAGGGATGACAGAATCAACATTGTTGAAAAAATCCTCCGAGGTGGGATACTGACTGGTTTTATACACTTGTGTGCGGGTATCTTCTACGATGATTTCTGCTGCTGCCTTCACAACTCTCACCGCTCTTGCTGCGCACCGCCTTTTTGGTCCTTGTACCAATCATCATACAAAATTTTATTGCCGGTGTTTATGAAGCAGACGAGTGTCCCTTTGTTGGAGCTAAAACGTTTTTGAAGGTAAGTTTTCGCTGTTCTGACATCAGGGATACAATCACCCCTAATTTGCTGCAGAAGGTGTGATAAATAAAAATGGCATTCATCTCTGTTTTCCAATAAGTAATCGTACACATACTCCATCGCTTCTTCAGAATTACTGGCTGGACGATACCCTCTCTTATTCCCAGTAGCAGGTGGTAATCTTAATAGGCTCACGTAGCACAATCTGTGGGTTCCGTCTGCAGCAATCAGGTCGCCAATGGCGAGGAGGCGCTCCTCCAATCGTCACCTCAGCGTTTAGCTGTATCTGAAATAGTTTGCCTCATGCCCAACTTCTCAACTGTACGGACCACATTCCTTCTTGCCAAGGGCAGTTTGCTTTGTTGCCCGAGAAATTATTCAGTGATAGCATCACCACACAAAATTCAAATCCCTCTCAAGGTAGGAGCCAGTTTACTTGATAATCTTGTCGATAAAGTCTTCGGTTGGGAAGCAGAATCCCTTCCTTCAACGTTACACACTGCTGTATATCTCTTCCTGGTTGAAATTTTAGAGGAAATTTTTATTTTCTGTGAGACCACGTTTTTGACTCACTTCAATTAGTGTTCGAATTCCTCGTTCTTTGATGATTACAACAGGACCTGTATCGAGGTCCTCACGACACAAAAGACACACGCTCGGACGGATAGACATTTCGCAACACTCTGAGAGCTGCCCTGGAAGGGCCTGGTGCGGGTAAGGAGGTCAAGGGAGGGGACAACGAAAACACTTGGGGAAAATCCGTCCGTTATCTGCCATTTTTGAATTTTTGAGTGAACCGCTAAACCCACAGGTACCAATCCGGTCTCAAATGAAAGCTAATTAAATTTACTACAACTTCCTTTCATATAATATTTGAGGTGGGAATCGTATTTTAGAAAATATTTCATAAAATAAGTGACCATTTCGAGAAAAAATCATTATTTGGAAAAAATTTTTGATTTTCGAAGAACTGTATCTTAAAAACCAATTGCTGTATATAACTTCTTTTGGTCTCAAACTGTAGCAAATTTAGTCTACTTTAAAATAGTGTTGAACAACTATACCGGTCAGACCCTTCCTTCACTAAGATATTGAGCAAAAACTGAAAAAAGTCCGAAAATTTAATGGTTTTTTGGGTACACCGCCGCTCGCACAGCACTTTGGAAATTGCAAATCTGTTTTTTTAATATTGGTATAGGTCCTAACAACATATAAAAAATTCAGAAAGATCGGACCTTTTGCAAGCACGGATGTACATCTTGACTGGACTATAAATCAAATACTCGAGTCGGGTGTTCAGTTGTCAGGAGTCAAAATAATTAAAAAGCTCTGACAAACCGATTTGATAGCATGCCGATAAATCAGTTCGAGTTTCGCATGCCAAACGCCAATAAACTCTAGTTCACTGATAGCCGCAATTGTTTTTAGTGAATTTCTGGAATATCGGATAGGAACAGAAGCTGCACAGATTTGACATATTAATCAAAACGCAACATTGTTTGTTGAGGTTATGATGTGATAATTGACGCCACGTAACAAGGAATAAAATACACACACATAGATATTGTTGTCCGGTTGACCGGTCAGTGGTTAAGTGGGCAGCGCATTTGGTTCCCACCCAGGAGTTCCGTGTACGATTCCTCGGCTGGCTAAGTCCTCCATCACAACACAAGCAACATCTTCCGCTTGGTGTGGTGGTAGTAGGAGATTTTCAAATGTTGTTGGGTTATTCGTAACCCGGGAATGTTTGTCTTTCTTTTTAAAATTAAGAAAAGATATTAGAATAATGAATATTGGAGGCGGATATGAGGCCACCCCGAGAATCATTTGTTGAATATTAACACCTCTGTCATAGGTCACTCCGAGTGGTTCGATACTTTTGGTAACTTAGAAGGGGTGCCAGGGTTCATGGGGTGAGGTATGTCTATCTTGTCTTTTGACCTCTTTAGCCGGACTCTCTTGACCCATCCCCTTACACCGCAGTTGGAGGGATGGAATTTGTTCATACCTCACGCCTGAAGTCATTGACTATTTAAAAAATATTCTCTATACAGCATCCCCTAAGATGACATATGCCCTGAGGGAAATTATTTTCCTCAGGGACTTCTGCGTTCTGATAACGTAAAAAAAATATTTCATTCAATTATTGGCATTGTACCTAAGGTCAAAAGTTTAAAAATCGTTATTTTTAACTGTCCCTTGTTAAACAATTATTATTTACATACGGACTCACCACGTTTTTTTTATCACTTACCTTATATCTAACATTATTCAGATCGAGTACACATGATCTAAGTTTTTAAATAATGTAATAACATTATTAGCTCAATTTCTGTTATTTCACTCTTAATAAATTAAAAATAATTTATACTATATTAGCGGCATACTCGAGAGTGAAAAAAAATCATTATTGCCCTGGTGAAAGGCACCATTCAGTTTTGAAATGGCTTTAGCCGTGTTTGGTGACCAGTTTGAATGGCCAGCTGCTTTCCCATCCTTCTCTTCCTCAAGTCCTTACCCTCCCTATTGCCTTCAGCTCCAAAGCAAACCTCGATTGGGGATGCCATAGACGGGAGCAGTTGGGACTCTTGTGCGGTATTCATATAAAATAAATAAACAAATATATATTTTTTTAAAAGCTGTAATATACTCAAAAATACATAGAGCTATACATTTTATAACATTGTTAAATAACTTTAGTAGATCACTTTTGACCAGTGCTACAATGCTAAAAATTGTATGAAATATTTTTTTTATATTATCAGTAAAAAATATGAAACTTTTGAGAATCCTGTAAAAAATAACCTATAACAAAAAAAAAGTAAATAAATACATCTTAACACAAAAGTTAATAAACATTTAGGTATTCAGTAGAAATCATTCTAAACATACTAATTTCGATTAATGGTACATGGGTAAGTACCTATTATAATATTTTTTGGAATAAATACATACATACATACATAAATACATACATACATACATTTAAGTTCAATGAACTTTTAATTTAAAAAAATGGAACTACTTTTCATATCAGACAAACGATAATGTTATTTTATGGATAAATAATTCTTTATTTGAAATGAATATTAATTGTTTTGTTAAGATGGTTAGATAAATAAAATATGTCTTGTATTTTTATAATGTTATTGGATAGATGCCGTAATTTTTCAAGGTTATTAAGAGTGATAGACCAGCGACTGAGAATAAAAGTCTAAAAATGCTTGAAATTGTACAGGGAGGTTCCAATGAGAAAGATCGATTATTCCCCGTATCAATGTTTTTAAATGAAAAAATTTATATCGATTTATTTCTTTAATATATACCTACATTCAAGTAAGCAATAAAAATGCACAAAACGCACGATGATAAATTATTAAAAATCGTGTACTTCTTGTACGCATTTTTTGATCATAAGTATTTATGATTTTTCAATAACGTCTAAACAAAATAAGTGACTAAAAACAATTTGAAATGTTTTAGTTTGTAAGACCTTAAATAAATAGAAGAACTTGAGGTATTTTTGTCACAAAACACGTTCTCGGTTTTATTTTTTAATGATTTTAAATTAACTAAAATTTAAATTCTGAAAACTGTGTTGACTAGATTATGTATTGATTTATTTTGTTGTATGATAATATGATTTGAAATTTGTGTTGTTTAATAGAATCTATAGTTTGAAAATTGAACAAATCTGCCAACGACCAACGGTATAACCTTAGTATCTTAAAAATATACTTAATTATTCAAAATTTTAAAACTGCGTGTACCAGATAAAATAACAATCTTTTCAAAATCAATTTATGTTTTTTTTTTGTAAAAAAGATTCAATTCGTCTAGAATTTGATTTAAAAATGACTAATTTCCGGTATTATCTGGTAATACCCTCTTAACATAAAAGATAAATTTCTTCTTTTGAAAATATTGACAAATAAATTTCACCAATAAAATCGTACATTTAATTTCCCGTGATTTTTCAGGAGGCTGCGCCGTGTATATTATACTTTCCTAATACGAAAATTCCACGTTCACGTAAAGTACTAAGATTGGGTCTAAAACAAAGAAAAATCTGAAAAGCGTTCAATAAATAATGCAAAATCGAAGCAAAACATAGACTTCCATTTTGTCAGAAAAACGCTATTAGCTGAGCTAATGCATTTTAATTCTGCCCGGATATTTTAAAAATGTTTATTTTCGTACTAAAAAAATATTATCATAAATTAACGTCTAATGGCCGTAAAAATCAAGGGAAATTTATGAAATATATTATTTTAGCCATTATAATAAAAGTATTGTTTGTAAAAATCGGAATTTTTTTTCTTCTTTTATTTTATTACAGTTTGACATATTAAATCGGGAAAAATATTGGGGCGAGGAATATTGACAAAGGCAAGATCTCTTACTTCCGCTGTAGAGAGCATAAAACCACTTTGCGGAATTACCGGCTCCGAATTTGCGGCGTCAATGGCGCCTGATAGTATTCAACGCCCAAATTAATTATTAAACTCGACGATAAAAGAGGTTTTCGCCGACGTAAAAATGTGATTCATATCTCGTTTTTGTCCGCGGCTGGGAATTCTGAAATTATAGCCGATGGAACGGAGACCGCTGTAATGATCGTCTGGATGTAATAATGGGAGAAATACAGGAAATCAATGAAATGCTTATTATTTTGAGAAACCCCGTTTACAGATTACACGCTCTGGCTCCCGAGTATTTGCTACAGTGTTTGAAGAATGATTTAAACAGGAGAATATAGATGTCCCATCTGGAGGATTGATTATTATTATGTTGTGAGACTAATTGTAGTAAGGAGGAAAGGGAGATGGGGCGGTGCAAGGTTGTAAGGTACCTGACTATTCAGATCCGATGGCTAAAGATGGCTAAAACCATGTATGTACGGGTACCGCCGATCCAGAAAACCACAATTTTATAACCAACAATCCGGCCATAGGTCATCCCAAGTATTTTGCTACATTTGGGGTGGGTTTATAGGGTGAGATTTATTTTGGTCTTGGCAGCGGATGGGTTTGCCCACCTACTGCTTAGTGGGTCAGATCTAAAGATCTTTTGACCTCTTCAGCCGGATTATCTCAAACATCGCCTTGCACTGCGTTGTATGGAATGGATTCGTACGTTGGTCACTCCTGGACACACTGATACCTAGTTTCTACCCACCCCTCAAATATTTTTCATTCCCAGAACTTCCAGAAAAATTATCTATAGTTGCGTATTGCAAAAGAATATAATGTTTTTTCATAACCATGGTTTTTTTTCTGCTACAACATAACGATGTGGTGATATATTGATTTTAAACAAATTCGTAGACGATATCAAAGTACGTTGTATTTTTGTAACAAGATGCATATTTATAATGGTTGTAAACAGTGTAAACTAATAGTAGATATTAATGTAGTGCAACGACGAAGCTGTTATAAAAATATTTTTCTTTCATCCATTTGGTTAATAGTAAAATGGTCGTCTGTTTGAATACTTCTCTTTCGAACAGGAGCTAAATTGTTTTCCCTTTGAGAATTAAATTTACAAATTCAGTCCAATTAGTTATCGGTGTTATTGAAATGTGCTGAAAATAGTTATTGTCAATTGGATCGATGGTTTTATTGGATCTATAAAAACGTTATTGTTCAGCGTTACATACATAACGCCATTAAGCAATAAAAAATAACATGGTCTAATTGTTGTTCTATGGGACAACAAATATAAATGCCCTCTTTAAATTGTTTGACACTATAGAGACAAAAAATATTTTATGTAATTTGCCACAGTTGTAACTAAATAACAAAAACGTTATTGCCACTCATTGTAATGTATTACTTGAGTGAGCTTGTATATAATATTTTTTTGTGATGTTTACTTTCCTAATTGTATGTGTCCGTATTTAATTGTATGTAATTGTAGATTTATTTAATGTATCTGTAGTTAATTGTAGATTTTTGTTATTGTTCATTAACTGAGTTTTATAATTGGATTGTTCTCACGCAAGTGAGAACATCTGTAAAACCCAGTATAAATAAATGAATAGGTAAAAAACAATTGGTGACGTTACATAAATTTTTTTCTCTCATTTTTTTAACCAATCCATCAAAAGAATTCCAAACGTTTTGATAAAATTTAGTGTAGGTAATTTCGGCTTTATTTCAGCACAAATTGAAAACAAAGATAAAAACCTAAGAGTATGGATATTAGAGAGACGGCATGTGAAGTGTGCCCGCGCGCTCCAAGTGTGCCTTTTCGAGAATTTTACCCAAACGGCTTACATTGGCTGCTGGTTTTTGGACGTTTAATACGTTCCGACAGCAGCCATTTTACATGGTGACAGCCAATGTCAGCCATGTGGTTAGAATTCTCGAAAAGGCACACTTGGAGCGCGCGGGCACACTTCACATGCCGTCTCTCTAATATCCATACTCTTAGATAAAAACCAATCTAAGAAATTGAACGTAAAATAGTCGGATATTGACATTAAAAAAAATATATATTTGATATGATTTTCTGTAAGATCAACTTGCTGAAAGTTTAAATCTCTATTTTAATGTTAAATACCGAGAACAAGATCGTAAACAACCAACTTCCGAAAAAGTCCAAATATTGAAAAAGAAATCTACCAACGTAATTTTTATATTAACGTCTTCTATAAATAAGAATGTATCCTAATATTAACGTCTTCTATAAATAAGAATGTTCCATATTTAACAATCGCCTCTAAATATAAAAGATAACATAACATAATAAATTGGGAGAAATTTGGTATTTACTTTTGAATTTGAGATACGTTTTGCAGTTAGATTTGGGAAATGATTTCGGAACATTTTCGTTCAGGAAAAAAATTTGAAAAATACTTATTACTCTGATAAAGTTGTTTGAGAAAAAAAAGTCAGAAGAAGTTAAAAAAACCTATTTTATTTTATCAATAATAACACGCTGCGTTAGGATATCTGCTGAAGATGGTGATATAAATTTGAGTGTTGAGTTCTCAAAGGTGTCATGAACAGAACCAGAAATTTATGCATTGTTTATGTGGGTATTTGAGAGCGAAAGCTATTTTCTGTGCCCCCAGTAAAATTTCAATATTCAGCATTATCTAGGTAATTCTAAAGCTCCTCATCATTTTATTCCCGTTGGTATCCTATAAGAAAATATTTTCAAATTTGAAGTAACGGCAAGAATTTATGACGGCCTCCATGATCGAGGGATAAGGCTCTAGATTAGCAATCCGAAGGTCGCGGGTGCAAATTTTAATTGTTTTATTTAAAAACATAATCATTAAAAATAATATAAAGTAATGCGGCACAGTTCCAGTCTGGAAGTATCTCTATCTCTTTCTCCCCCTCAATACCTTCAGCCTGACAACATACCCCAATTCTGGCTGCTGTAGTCTCACTGGCTCCAGACTGAATCAGTTAAGACTCTTGTGCGGTATTCATATAAAAAAATTAAGTCCTGTCGTTGGATACGTCTGTCAGCTTAAACACTTTGAAATCTAAACAGAGAAGTGAATAAATTTTGATGCATGAAGAATTCAATTTGATTTACGGGAACAGGAAAGGAAAAACCTACATTAGGGTACCTAACATACAACATTCTTCCGAAGTACTCACATCGACTTACGGAAATTTTTTTAGACGTTTTTAAAAATTATTATGGTTTTCTTAGTGATTCCAAACAAAATTATTTTTTTTATTAAATTATTCAAGAACCAAGTCGTGTTGGGCATCTTTAACGTTCATTTCGCAAAAATATTTGTTTAAATGTCTTCATAAATCTATCCCTGGTGTATAGTTTACACTGGACCCGGGTCCATTATATTTGTAAACTTGGCACAATTTCTATCAGCGGGGTTAAATCTAAGGCTGTCATACTATATGTTGTAATTCTGGGGCAGGGGGCAGGGGGCAGGGTAGGGGGTTATAGAGGGTTGATAGTGGGTGGTGGTATCTAACTCACCCCCTGACCGGATGGGTTACTAGGGGGTAGGTATTGACCCTGCATAACACCTCACGTGCTGACCGTGCATTTGTGATTTGTGCAATGATCAGAAGACATAAGTCTTCTTTATTAAGGAAAATATGCTGTTAAATCGCGGGGTAATCGAGGAACTTGCTTCCCAGCTTCGCATAAGTTAAAACTGTTATTAAATGTTCAATGTTGCGCTGGGTCAGAGCTACTACGACACTATTTTTCGTAGTATTTTTGGTGGACGAAAAATAATAATTAGTTATTTTTTTAACATTACTTAATCTGTTCGTGGAGTTCCTCAATAAAATAAAGTCCTTCAGGGCCTATGTTATCTTTGGGGAGGTTACTGTCTGGAAGGTATGTTTGAGGAGAGGAAGGATTAAAGATGCGTCTGGAAGAAACCACGTTGTAAGGTGGAGGAAGCACAGAAGCCATCAAATCATTCCTCGGCCGAGCTGTTTAACTCAAGAACGAGTCGTAGAAAGGACCTGTTATCAAGTGACAAATATTAACTGTGTACAAATGTTGGGCGCGCGTTTGGCGTGTTTCCAGACTATTCACACGGAGAAAAATGTTATTCTAAAATACGATAATTTTATTCGTAAAAACGGTTAAAAACGGGACTGAAGTTCTTACGAACAAATTAACAGGGTTTCAATGTTTATTGGCGGGAACATGTAAGAATAATTTGTTGGTATACGTAATTTCGCATACCAACAAATTATTCTTACATTTTCCCGCAATTAACATTGAAACACTTTTAATTTGTTCGTAAGAACTTCAGTCCCGTTTTTAAACGTTTTTACGAATAAAATGATCGTATTTGAGAATCAAATTTTTCTCCGTGCACCTATTTGGTGGGATCAATGACGCTAGTTACTCATAGTATCTTCCATGGATATCCTGTGGAACGGAGGCAGCAATAATATAATGTTTTTTATTGTTCTTGATTGACACCCGACCAAGCTTACCTGAACCATGGTAAGTATTTCATTCTGAGACCTCTCCAACTTCATTATAGGTCTTCTTGAGAATCATATTCTCCCGTCACAAATTTCTCCATTATTTTATTCAATAAGTTGAATCCTCCACTGTTCCAAAGTTGGTTGTTCTAGTGTTAATTTATTGTTGACGATCTTCCACTCTAACGACTGATTTTTTTTTTAAACTGGGTATCAATCGATCTAAGTTATTAATTGCAGTCGTAAATATTGCACTGACATGCAATTTACGCCACTGTAGCAGTCTGCTACTAGCAGATATTATAAAATTTATAGCGATTTACTCATTTTAATTTCTATTATGCCTTATAATATATAATAATCCTTGAGGAGAGTCTGCGTGGCCGGTTTCGGCCCGTTTCAAACAAAATAAACTTTGGATTTGAGGTAAAAATACCCAACAAAACTGAAAAAATATTTTTGTAATCAAAAGGTATATCAAATATCTAGTACGAATGGGTGCAACTTCATTTATTTTTGCTTTAAATGATGATGTATAGGAAATTGTAGTTTCTTGTAGGACTGTCTGATGACAAGAGGTCGATACATGCATTCATACATTCATTTATACAAGATCTGCAAATATTCCCTCTTGCTTGCACGCTATCTCTTTCACACACTCAGACGCATTATTATGCAGGTAAGTATTATATGCGAACCGAACCACGAATTAAGGGAAAGGAACGAAGCTACCGCGAGCGGCTTTTCGCACCGTTTGCGGTTGTTTCGTTCCTTTCCTATAATTTGTTTCTCAGTTCGCGTCTCGCAAATGTATTCGCAGCCTTACACAATTTTAGTGTTGCCGTGAACATGAACCTAAAAAACACAGGTCAGAGCACTAGTGCGATTTTGTATGGGGTGAAATTGCCTGATAGTAATCTTGTATGAAAAACTTTCAAAATGATTTGTATTAAAGGTGGTACAAAACGAATTTTTAAAATTTTTATTTTTATATTGTCAATGCAAATAATTACAACTTATGATTTTTTTTGGAATTTGAAGATAAAGGCTGAATGAAGTAGGTAAAGGCTGTTTTCATACGTTTTCTCCCTCACCCCGCGGTTACAAGTTGTTCTCGAACGTCCAGCCTATCTAGCACGGTCGATCGATAAAGGTTTTAACGATAATATCGGTAACTTATCATTGTTCCCGAGCATGACAATGTCGAGCGGTTCACTTCGTCTTAATGTATTAATTATGAACTGTTCATTATTCGTTTGTGATCAGCAGTCGTACTCAGGAATGATGACAAGTTATCGACATTGTCGATATCCTTTATCGATCGACCTCGCTAGATACACGGGGTCTTTTAGATCCATGGTCGCGAAGAATACAGAATGTAGCGGGTATCATTACCCAAAATTTACCATCAAAACTGGATTCCAATATATTACGAAGCATATATAGAGTTAATCTACCAAGGTCAACACAGTATAAATCTTACTAATATTATAATCGCGAAAGTTTGCATGGATGTATGTGTGTTTGTTACGCTTTCACTCAAAAACTACTGAATGGATTTCAATGAATCCTTACAATAATATAGCTCGTACATCAGAATAACATAAAGGCTATAATATTTATAAAGCTATCTATTTTACATATATTACAAATAATAATTATTGTTTAATAGAAAATGTCAAAATTTGAGAAAGACATTAGAAAATATTCAAATTAGTGAATTTGTTTGAAGTACTCACCTAATACTTTGAATCTTGGTATAAACATAGAAAGGACCTAGGAAAAGAAAATAGTCTACTCGAAGTACTTATCCTGCGCGGACGAAGTCGCGGGTATAAGCTAGTATTTAATATATTAAACAGTTACCGAAAGTCGTATTAAACTAGTGTTAGATTTGGCCAACAAAATAATGGGCGAAAGAATGAATCGAAGTAACCGCGATTCCGGAGAGATATAGACAGTAATTTATGGGGAGGAGTGTATTAATGCTAGCAGTAGCGAATTAATTTAAAGTTATGGTCGGACTAACGAGACTCCGTGGTATCTTGATAATGTGATAGAAGCTATTATATCTCTCGTCTAAGCACTTTCAATTATATATGGCCTTTCAACCCTTTAAGTGCGAATACAATAGAAAAAATAGTGAATGGATTTATCGGGTTACTATCTGAGGAGTTGGGAGTATAAAAATATTGTTTGTAGGAGAATAAAACCAAGGTGAAATAGATGATTAGGCTCCAAGGATTTTTATTGAATTCATAAAATCAAAAGATAAGCCATGATTTTGATTGAATATATTAAGTAGGTTCCTACTTGGTTCTGTAACCCAACAAAATAATAATGGGGTATTTTCATAAACGAGGGATTCTGTTGAAAATGTGTGGAATATTTAAAGATCATTTATCTGATTTTAATCATCCTACTAAAAATGTTTGTTTTTTATGTTTTCATTCAAATTTATTCATTTTAAAAACGATCAAAATCCGAAAAAAACCAAAACGGCCCGTGGTTGGCAACGACGCTAAATACGCAGGTCAACGAACAACAAATTACTACTGTCAGAATTTTTTCAAAGCCGGGCAACGCTTATGACGTGACTCGTCCAAAATATCGTTTTGGCGGTATTACAAAAATGGTAAACTTAGACTCGCTGTATAAAATTTTTTCGACAACATACAAATAAAATAAAAATGCTGTAATAATCGTATATTTTTGCTTAATTTTTTTAAGTAATTATCAAAAGTGGAAATACCCTATTGAGATCTTTGCTTTTGTTGTAATGCTGCACAGAGAAAAATGTTAATCGAAAAAACGATCATTTTAATAGTAAAAACGGTTAAAACAGGACTGAAGTTCTTACGAACAAATCAACAGTGTTTCAATGTTTATTGTCGGGAAAATGTAAGAATAATTTGTTGGTAAACGTACGAAATTACGTATACCAACAAATTATTCTTACATGTTCCCGCCAATAAACACTGAAACCCTGTTAATTTGTTCGTAAGAACTTCAGTCCCAATTTTAACCGTTTTTATTATTAAAATGATAGTTTTTTTCGAATAACACTTTTCTCCGTGTGATTGGGATATTGAGAAAAGGATAAATGCAGGAGGCCCATGAGGAAATTAACTTCCCTCATGGTCTACGTCATGTTTAGAGATGATATTGGCGCCAACAAAAAAATGTGGTATAAAGGAAATCTAGCAGTTAAAAATAGTCAATGGAATCCTTTTACCAACTCTGGTATAGGTATTATGTCTGTGAGGCATAAACTGGCAGAGGAAGGATGAAAGTAGACTGCATGATGTAGAAATGAGATCTCTGAGATATAGGTACGTATCGAAAAAACGACGAGTGAAAATGTGGATATTCTCAAAGAACGTCAGCATGATGTAAGCGAACTGTGTAAGACCAAGAAAGGAATGCTTAGTTGGTTTGGGCGTGTAGAGTGAATAAACCAAGAATGTAATGTAAGGAGAATATATGACCCGAATGTGAATGGTAGAAGAAATCAGGGACGCTCGAAGAAGACGGGAGAAGTCGGGAGAAGTCAAGAGCCAGAATAAGCGAAGGGTATGTGTGAGACGGTATATGAATGCAATTCAGTAAGGAGTTGTGTAAAGACCGAGTTGTTGACAGTCCATTATTTCTGCCTCCCCTGCGGGAAAAAGGCGTGATGTAAAATGCATTCAATAGTGCTTTATTTAAAAAAAAACGAGTGTGCTTTAGACCACACAACTGAATTATATACTTCTTTAGCTCCATCTATATGTATGTCTATTAAGGTGGTCCAAAAAATTTTTTTTTGTATTTTTCATTTGGCCACCCCGTGAATTTGTTACATGTATTGATAGTAATAACGTAGTGAAATTTCAGCGAGATAGCTCAAGTAGAAAGGGGTGCTCAATCGAGTGTTGTTTTTGAATTTTTTGTGTAAAATGCTTAATTTTTACTTTTTGTTACAGGACAGTTTTGTGTGTTAAACTATTAAATAAATATTAAAATAAACTGCTGATGAGTTTTATAGACAAATTTAAACAGTTTTGATACTTATTTAGTAGACTGTGTAGTGAATCAGTGTAATAAAATATATTCATTTACTCGAAAAAAATACGAATTTTTTCTACTTGGGGTTCTAGATATTGGGCTATTGATGAGGCTTTACCAACTTCCTACTCTTCGTTTCAATCCAATATCTTCGACATGTTGTACTCCGTTATCACCACATATTAAATGAATCCAAAAATGTGAACGATTCCGCTTATGTACTTATTCAAGAACTTATAGAATATGGAGTAAATCTAGTATTCCGACCGGACAACAAAATCACTCCATTGAAAAACTGATTAAGTTTCATAAGAACTGGCTGCTTTTGAAGATAAATAGAGGAAGAAAAAAAAATAGAAAAAGCACAAAAAAGATACCATTTGTTTACAAAAGGACTAGAATTTTTTTTTGGATTTTGCCCATGCAAGCGCTTTGATTTTAATAACTACAGGAACGGGGAAACAAATATCTGATGCTGTTTTTGACACAATGCAACTGTGGAATGTCACAAATAAAGTCCGGGCTATGAGTTTTGACACCACTGCTTCTAACACCGGTGCCAAAAACGGAGCTTGCACTCTTTTAAAAGAAAATACAGGACGTGATCTTTTGTGACTTGCTTTTCGTCATTACGTATTTGAAATAATGCTTTCAAAAATTTATTAATCTGTATTTTGGGTCATCAAGCTCTCCTCAAATCCCACATTTCAAAAGATTCAGCGATATTTGGGAAACATTACCGAAGGAGCACTACGATTGTCTTGACCTCGATAAGAACGAAAATACTGAAAATACTGTTCGCTGAAAATATTCTTAAGAGTCTTACAACCGCTCTATCTGGAGAGAATCAAGTTAAGAAGAGCTAATAGAGCTCACCATGATTGTTTTGAACAAACCACCTGCGATGATACATTGGAACGCTCCAGGTCCGATTTATCATGCTCGGTGGATGGCAAAATTGCTGTATGCTTTGAAGATTTTTCTCTTTCTAAATAATCAAGAGAGAAGAAAAACAAATTGTTCGATTTGTTTGTTTTGGTGTGCTCACCTACACCAAAGTTTGGATCAAAGCGCCTCTGGCAGCACATGCACTAGTAAATGACTTACTACTTTGGAAGAGCTTAAAATTGTACAAAGCCATTGATTCCGAAATCAGTATCAGGGGTGTTTTAGAGCGTCACTTAAGGTATTTGTCAGATGAACTAGTTGCATTTGCCTTGTTTTCTAACAAGCTGTCTGATGCTGAGAAACAGACCGTTGTTCAAAAAATAAATACGGATGGCGGTAATCGTTCAGTGTTAGGTGATTCTGCTAAGCTTGCCTTGGAGGTTACATTAGAAGCTTTTGCAACATAAATAACGTTGAAAACGCTCTTAGTTCTTGATGTCAAGGACTCTTTCTTGCAATTACCCCCTGGGACTTCGAATGACAATGTTGATTATCTTCAAGGCAAAAGCTGCGTCAAAAATTGCGTGTTGTTAATGATACAACGAAGAGAGGTGTTAAACTATTTGAAGATTACAACACGATACTCACTAAGAATGAGGAAGAAAAACAATTTTTATTTCACATCGTTCAACAAAACAGAAAAATCGTTTCTACTGAAACATCCAAAAAGGAGTTAACAAACAAAGTTTTGAAAGATTGCGACTAATATTACGTTAATTATTGCTTTGTTACCAAATTTTGTTCACATTTAAATGCTTTGTATACTTATTTGATTAAAATACTTGTAATATTAGTAAACCTTAAATTACGTGATTTACTTAAAATCCTGAACTCTTTGTCACAAACTTCTAACTCGATGAGCACCCCCTTGTATATAAGATAGGGGGCTGAAATTTTTTACACATAATAGGAATTGTGGGTGTAACAAATCAAGGGGGTGGCTACACCTATATTTGAATTTATTTTTTTTACTATGTGGGCTTGGACCACCCTAATGTCTATATATAATATGTTTATATGTATAAAATATATACCTACATGCAAAAATTTTAAATATTTAAATATTTACCTATGCATTTGACTTACGGTCTGGAGGTGGTGGGTTTGAAATCCGTCCCACAAATTAACACCAGACAGGATGTACACGGATGACATGTCACGCTAGAACGGGTCGCTTTTCGGTGAGTTCAACAGCTCAGCTGTTGAACGATTTTGAATGAAAATTTCAAATCCCTCCTCTCCTCAAAAATACCCATCACACAGCATCTCTAAAGATGAAATAAGCTTTGAAGGAAATTATTTTCCTCAACGCCACCCTTGTGGAATGTAAAAAACAACTGTTTTTCTTATCACTGTGCTTAAAAAAATTAAATGTCGCTAATTTGTTTAAAACACTCGAGACGTCTAGACAGTTTAGAGGCACGAGAACATAAATAAATATACAAACTAAAAAAATAAAGGATTTTCTGGACTGCTTAGACCTTAGACGCCAAAGAACCACAATTCATTTTTTGTCTCTTTTTGTAATAAGTAAAATTCCTCGAACACATCACGATATAAATTTATGTTATTACAACGCCGAGAATTTCCAGAATTATTACTGTTAGTATGCAAAATTCCTTGACGCTATCTCGAGAGCTTCCCGAGTGGTGAACTTCCAATAGACAAACAGAAAACTTACTTAAATATAACGAGGAAATGGTTAACTTGAAATAACTTCTCAAATCTCGGCTTACTGAGATAAGAACGAATAAAAATTGTTTACACACAACTGAATTGAACAATTTATTTTAACATAGCCGCATACGATTCGCATTCTTGTAAATATATTATATTCCATTATTTCAGTTATTTTCTTTGGATTTACGAAGTTATGTAGAAGATTGAAATTTTTCTGAGAACTGGTAGGATCGTTAAGATGAATAAACTGTTATTAAAATTACATATTCTATTTAACTCACGAATTTCTTTGATACGAATTAGGTATTTAACCAAAAGGAGAAAATTTAAAGGGACCGTTTTCGGTTTCTAATCGTATAAAAATTCAGCTGCAAAACTAACGGTTTTCTATCAGAAAATACTATTTTATGCCGGTCATTATGAAATTAATGGTAGAATAGTTTAGCAAGCGGTTATGGAATAATACAATTGATGAGTGTCTGTCATGATAAATAATTGAGAATGTATAGTCATGATAAATAATTTGGGAGACCACACCCTAGTAAGATAACACCTGTTTTGTAACAGGCCTAGACAAATTCTAGACAAATTTTTAGGTCTTGAATATGCGAAATAATAATATTTACAAATTGACGTAGGAGCCATTTTTTTGTTTTTTAAGAAAGACAAACATTTTTGGGATACGAATAATCTGTTTATATTTTCAAAATTATGTTTCAATAAAATCTTGATTGTTCAATGAGAACTTAAGAGCCATTGACCAGCGGCTGAGAATAACACTTTAAAAATGCTTGCAACCGTACATGAAAGTTCCGATGAGAAAGATTGATTTTTCCCCGTATCAAATTTTTTAGATTAAAAATTTTATACCGATTTATTTCATTCAAAACTTGCTTTAATATATATCTACATTCAAGTAAGCAATAAAAATGCTCAAAACGCACGATGATAAATTATTAAATATCGTGTACTTCTTTTAATTATTTTTTGATCATAAGTATTTACGATTTTTCAATAATGTCTAAAAAAATAAGTGCTTCAATAAAATCTGAAAAATTTAAATAAATAGAAAAACTGAGGTATTTTCGTTACAAAACAATTATTAATGATTTTAATTTAACTAAAATTTTAATTCTGAAAAATGTGTTTACTAGATTATGTATTGATTTATTTTGTTGTATGATTATATGATTTGAAATTTGTGTTGTATAATACAATATTTGGCTTGAAAATTTAACAAATCTGCCAACGACCAACGGTATAACCTTAGTATAAAATAGACTTAGTTTTTCAAAATATAAAAAATGCGTATACCAGATAAAATAACAACCATTCAAAATCAATGTATGTTTTTTTGTAAAAAGAGTCAATACGTCTAGAATTTGATTTAAAAAGAACTAATTTCCAGTATTCTCTGGTAATACCCTCTTAATTAGCCAATGACCGCTAGCTAACGAAATTTAAAGTACTTTTCTTGAACACTCAACAATATTATTTTTGAAGATGGTCTTTATAAATTTGCCGAGTTAAAAAGTAAAGTGAAAATTCCATTGATAGATAAAATAGCAAAATATGCTCCAAAAATCAATAAAACACATCTTCACATCAACACGTTATTCCGTATTTTTTTAAATTTTTTTTTTAATGTTTCTTTATTCTTTGAATAGTAAATATATAACAATTGTGGAATTTATGGCCGCCATACTAGGTACATGCCCGTGTTATGGTATCTTCTGTTAATTCAGCCACGGGTAACGAACATCATCAGAAATTCAACTTCTTCTTCCTCAGCACTTCTAGAATGTACGTTACATGCGACTCTTTTTACATCTATCAATGTTAACCCAAAAGGTACAGAAGAACCTGTTTCTGTTATTTAACATATTGAAGGTTTAAAAAATGAATAGCGTTTCTTGCTACTCAAGACATTTGCCAATTTTGTTTTGCTCTATTTTAAATGAGATTTGCATTATTAAACATTTTCCTGTACGACTCTTAATTACAAACATTTTTTTTTAATATTAGCGCGCGTCTTTTAACTTTCGTATTTTCATTATCTCCCTTTAAAACTTTCTTCTATTTTTTAAACTTGCAATCAAATAACTTACAGTATTAGAACATAAATACAGCACTAGATTCACGCGCAACGACGGTTTAATAGTTCCGAAATTTAATAATAAGTACGGGCAGACAACGTTTGAATACAACATGCCGAAGATATTTCATTTGTCACCTGACACTATAAAGCAGTGTAATTCTATGGTTAAATATATGGTGAAAAATTGAAATATTTATATTGTGTATGAAAAATGTATGAAAAAATGTTGAATCTCTAGATATGATGTAAATTATGTATATGTAACTAAATTATAAGCACGTCCTGCTGACAAACCAATTCAATTGGCTTAGCAGGACTGGTTTGTTGATATATTATAACTTTACTGTTCTTTCAATAAAAAATAAAATAAATATTTAAGTGTAACTTATTATTGTGTAGGAGTAACATATTTTGAACACTATCAAGAGTTTTCTTTTAAGGGCCCAACTGTCAAAAGGTCTTCAAGAGTTGGCAATTCATTGAAAAGAAAATGTATTCACCGGGATTCAGTTCTGCTAAAAGGAAATGCGCGTCAGGATTCACGGTGCCATTGTCAATGAAGATAAAAATCTAGAGTTAACATTTTCTAGCCATTTTTATTTCTCGTATAAATGTGTTTCTTTCGAGGGAGGTTAAATTGAACCGAACACGAATTCAATGCGGCATGAAAACATTTTTTTTTTCTGCGCCGGGAGCGATGACAAAAGATAAAGGTATTTCATTTCAAAACTAAATTGTCGTTTTGTGTGGCAATGCAGGCGGAAAAAGATGACTTGTGAAGTGCATGAAAATGTTGCAATGTTATATTCTAAATGTAAATAGTAACAAATAAAATAACTGATAATAATTTTGATTAAAAAACTGATTCAGGAAAATATTTAAAAAAAAACCTTTTATGCTGCTTTTTTTAAATAATCTGTCCACGAAGAGGCTTGGCGTTTATGTAATATTAGGTCCTTACATATGAAATTGGCGTTTTGTATGGGAGGAACATAAAGTAAATTTTTTTAAATATAATATATTTATTTAATCAATGTATGTACCATTGCTATCTATGCACTTTTGCCATCTCATAGGTAGTTCATCGATCCCTTTACTAAAAAAAACCATTCGGACGGGAATCAATAAAATCTTTGAAGGCGGTTTGGACTGCCCCATCGGAGTTGAATTTTTTCCCTTGCAAGAAGTTATCCAAATTTCGAAAAAAATGGTATTCTGTTGGGGCAAGGTCCGGAGAGTACGGTGGATGTCTTAGACATTCCAATTAAAGCTCCTCTAATTTGGTAGCCGTCTGCTGTGCAGTGTGTGGTCTAGCGTTATCATAAAGCAGCAGTGGCCTAGAGCGATTAACCAGCCTCGGTTGTTTAGCAGCTAGCTTTTCCATCATGGTTTACAGTTTCTGACAATAGACATCTGCCGTAATCGTCTGGCCAGATTTAAGAAAGCTGTAGTGAACGACATCAGCACTAGTCCACCAAACGCTCACAAGTAACTTTTTTGGAGTTAATTTCCGCTTGGGACATGGTTTGGCTGGTTCGGCAGGGTTCAGCCATTGCGATGAGCGCTTCCGATTATCGTACAGAATCCACTGTTCTTCACAGGTAATGATTCGATTTAAAATCCCTTAATTATTGTGCCGGTTGAGTAATGCAACGCAGCAGTCAACGCGCGTTTGTTGAATTGCTTCAATTGCTTCACTCAATTCGTGAGGTACCCACCTTTCAAGCTTTTTCACCTTCACAATTTGCTTCAAGTGGATTAAAACAGTTTTATCACTAACACCGCAGCCTACAGCTAACTCGGACGTTTAATTTAGTTCAATTCTTCATTATCATTGGTCTCCGGCCGTCCTGCTTGCGTCTGGGCTTGTTCTGCAGGTCGAAATTTCCAGAACGAAAACGTTGGAACCGAAAACGCACTTTTGCGGCACCGTCGCCATACACATCATTAATACTTTGAGACGTTTCTGCAGCACTGGTGCCACGGTGGAACTCGTAGTTGTGAATAACGCGATATTACAAGTTTTCCATTTTGTAAACTAAGTGCGCAACGAAAAAAAAAAAAATTAAGGAAAAAACAAATGAATTATAATTTTCGAAACACAAATACATGAGTAAATAGCTGTATAAATTTGAATTTGGAATTCCTATCCAAAGAGAAGATATTTGAGATCAAAGTTGCCAGTACGGCAAAACGCCAATTTCATATGTAAGGACCTAATATTATACTAATTATATTCCGTCATATAGAGACTTAAAAATTTTCATTACTCTAAAAAATCTTAAAATATTTTCTTAAAATAAAAAGTAATAATTATTATTGCAAGAGCAGTTCTTTTAAATAAACACAGCTTGACATAGCTAGTTTTTACTCAAAAAGGTTCTAACGACGTCACACTCTTGTTTATTCGACTGCAAAACGTTTCCAATTGAAATTCATCAAAGACTATCGCGGGTGTGAAGTTAATGTTAATCTGCTGATTGCTAAAGGGGGCGGTAGCTGTATTTATTTTATGCATTTAGATAAAGGATTTTTTTCAACCAGATTACTCGTATCTTTTTTAAGCACTCAAATTTATCAGAAATGCTTGAACACACGGAGGTTAGATTAGGAGGTAACATGTAGAACGACATTCGTTATGCGTTATGCGTTACAGCATGGCAACTAAATGAAAATTGCCAGTATTTAAAATCAAATTACGAGTACTTCCTACAATAATATTAAAAAAAACGATAAGACAGGAAAACCTGTGAAAATGTAAGTAGGACACAAAATTTTCAAGTATTTGGCTTTCACGAGCTTTGAAACATATGAAAAGTCTTAATAATTTCAGCAATATGACGAGTTGTCACAAGTTTACGATATTTTGTCAGCTTAGAGAAAATATATTTTTAGTTGCTTATTTCAACATCAAATCGATGATCAATCAGCGCATCTCTAATTTTATCGACTGATAAGTTATCCGAGTCAAGCTCTAAAAGTTTGAGAGGGACTGAACTAAGTCACTGAATTCACAAAATATTATACCGTGTTACGCTACCTTCTTCGTTAGCATTACAATGTCCATCATCGGGTCAGACGTGTAATCGAAGATTATTTTTGCTTATATATTTGCCGGTTGTGACAAAGTTTATGTATACCAGATAGAACGGTTGATCTCCAAAAGAATATCAGTGGTATATTAGTTCTAAAGATTTCAAATGTCACCCTCAAATTTGGCAACAGTTTTATGGTGATTCCTCAAATAAATAATTTGTATTTTCTCCGAACTTCTCTTCTCCTTCGGTTGTTGCCAGTTTTTTATAGCGAAAATAACGTTGGCTTTGCAAGTAGAGAACTTTTAGTTTAACAAAGTTAAACTTAAGTTACAAGTAAAGATGTCACATATGTGCATCGCGTCCAACCCTCGTAATTGAACTCCAAATTATATTACCTGAAAGTTATCGGTAGCATTCTTCCGAATTTTTAAAGCGAAATAAAATTTTATGCAACGCTGTTTAAAACTTTGGAAACTATGTAATTTTGTGAAAAGTGGTGCTAGTGAAGTCAAAGCAGTTTTATAAAACAATAATACATGATTTATTTTTGGGGTATTATACGTCGGTCGGTGTATTTTTCTGAACTCATAACAGCTCGGAGCCGGTAATTCTACGGTACCAAATTGAGGTATTTTCTAAAGCACAAGAAAGAGAAAGGATTTGCTTATTTATACCTAGTCATTGATGATTGGCAAACTTTCGGAGTTTGCCAATCATCTTATTTCCACCAATCATACTTTTAATAAGGACACAGGGGTTAAAAATTCTTCACAGTAAAAATTAAAGCCAAAAAAATTAGATAACTTGGAAGCACTTGAAATTTAAAAATCCCTAAATAATAACGCTAATATATTGAATAACCAAATTAATTTATCGTTTAGTCCCATTCTAGATATGTTTCCAATAAACCGCTCTGTTATTGCTGGAATTCCCGTAATTACCCCCCCCCCCCCTCCCCCTTTGACCTCCAACTCCAGCACCTAAATGTAAGGTATATATCTATAAATATTTTGTATCATAGGTTAGTTTTAATATTGTCCTGACGAAGGAAGGGTTCTTCCGAAACCGGTAGAGTGTAATTAAAATTTAAAGTGGTCTAAAACAAATTTACATATTTTATTGTAAATTATGGCGAGCCACAAAGTTAATGCTTATTACGAACATTAAATATATTTGAGTTTTTATTTCTTTTTGTTATCAGTAATTTTAGTTAGAAAAAATGCAGAGTCAGCCGTTTTTGAAACTTTTTTAATTGCATTCAAAAATTTTATATACTAAAAATTATAAGTTTATTTCGAATTATTAAATTTTAAAGCTTATTTCATCACCTTTCAAAATCAGTTTTTAGTTTTCGGATGCATTCATAAATATTCCATTTGGATTTCATTACGAAGCATAAATATTTTGACCTTCCGACCAAATAGGCCCGAGGCGTGAATATTAAGTATACATATGAATGAAAAAATTCTAACTTTCGATTAGGTGACGACGTAAATAGTATTTTTAATCAGATTCATAAAAATAGAACACCATTGTAAATGATATTATTATCTCCGAGCATTTCTCTCGAATTAGCTCAAAACATCAAAGAATATAATACGTTGTAAGGCGGTGAGAGAATATGCATTAGGCAAATTGTGGAACAAAGAATTTCCACACGGGTTCCCCTCTCGCTGCAGAGTCTTGCTTCATATGGTCGCATCAAAGAAGCCTCAATTTCCTTTAAGCATTATTGCATCTTAAACAGGGGTGGGTTGGGAGTTTCATAATAGGCCTACTTCAAATGTAAAAAAATTTAAAAAGATTTTTTGTAACGCTGTTTTGTGATATTTTATCTAAATCATAGACATATTATATATAGACCTACCCTAAGTGATAAAAGCGTATTATTTCCCCCTCCTTAAAACGGGTTCCATGGAACCGGCTGGGCTGCCGTATAGGTTCGCGTGAATCTAGAAAATGTGACGTCATTATTCTTGTGCGGACTAGCGTCGAGCTCTCATCGGTACATTTTACGAAATAACACGGCAAAAATGGTAACTTGTGCTATTAAAACGTGTAAAAATAGAAGTGAAAAGAGTATAAACCCAATTGTCGTATTACATTTCATAGGTAGGCATTATTTGTCTATATTTTAAGCTTATTCACATCATATAATATGATCAGTTTTATCACACCGAGAAACATGCAGCGTTGCCAACCGAAATTCCCGGTCCCGTCGTGTGCACGTTGCTGTTTACTGAGGTAAGTAAATTATGAAACTTTTGTAAAAGTGTCTTAACTAAATACGGTAACAAAATATTGGACTCTCCAAACAAGCGAACCTTTCTTCGCTTTATATGGATTACGCAAGTTTGTTCAAACCGGGCGAACAATTCGCGCTCCCATGTAAAAAGGTCTATTCATTCAAAAGCAGATTTTACTTTTATGAACTAAATGCTGATATTATAATGAGAGATGCCTATATACTGTCAGATTGAATTATTAACGAATCACATATCGTTACAGTCAACTTATCCTTCTGCGTCCCGCTACAGTTGGTGTTTACCCCTCTCCCTTATTTTCTCGTCTATGAATATTCATATGTCTATGATCCAAAGTAAGCTTTGTCGTAGTTTGTGGAAAATATCTCGAAGTCAGTGTAACTAATTACATTAAAAAAGAAAAATGAAAGAGATTTTAAAATTCTTTGGACGAGTTGTTTCCCATATTTTTGCCTGCTATCTTTTTAAAAGTTCTAACAAATTTATTTGTAACCCAGTTGAATATATGGATGAATATAATTTTTTTGGAATAACTTTTTCAATAACCTTTTGATGGTTATATAGCCACCAATGTAAATAATATGTCATTGAAGGAGAATGATTATTGTAAAATATTGTGTGAAAATTTTCAAACCATTTTTGTTTTGGTAAGCCGATAAAATGTCAACATTGGATTGTTGGGCCCCCTTCATGTAGGTTTTATTTACTATACAAATGGAGTTTGGTCGTTCAAGACTTCCAAAAAGTGGAAAAAATAAACAAAATTCAAAAGCCAACAATGCAAAAACTGTTAAAGATGTAAATAAATATCTTAATTTTTAATAAGCCTGTTTTTATTCCAAGTCGGCCCCTTATCTTATACAAGGTTTCGTAATCCGTTGCCGTAGAGGACTCGAAGTAAGACCGTAGAACTAATTATTTGTAGTGGGCTAAAATATAAAATGCGGGATGAAAAAATCACTATTTCCAAGTTATTTTCTCTTGCCTTTAGAAATACTAAAATGAACTACTTATCGAGAACCAGATCAATGAAATGAAATTTATTGAAATGCAACCCTGAATGGATTTTCACCGTAATTAAATTTAAAAAAAATATTAGTAGTAAATAATTATATCTTTTAATACGCATTTATGTTAGGTTTAACAATTTAATAGTCCCTCATTAAGCCATCATAATTACAAGTGAGATCAAAACGACTTAGGTTTTTTTCTTTCAAGGGAAAAGTATTCCTGAAGAGAAGTGAGTATCACTGAAGAGAAGTGAAAGTAAAGAGTTAAGGCAAGATGGAACTTGAATATAAAACTGTTTGAATTAGATAATGCGTGAATGGTGTTAAGTGGTGAAAAGAGTTTTAGGGCTATCTCATTACTTCAGCGAAGAGGTAGCCCACGTTTCGATAGACAATGGAAATATAATTGAAAGTATTTATTTAATTTAACACTTTAACCCCCCTTGCCTCGGGCATATTTAAAAATAAAGTAAAATTGTAAATTTCTGAACGTTTGAAAACTGAAGACCGTCGAAACTGTTAAAGGTAATAAAATATTCTTTAAAAATTTATAGTTCAAAATAACATACAATTTTTTAAATCTAAAAACTTCCTTCCATCTAAGTGCTAACATAAAATCTGTTACGTATATTTACTGTATATACTGTTTACGTTTTTTCTAATGAAAAAATTACTAGTAAACTGGCTTATTTTTTTTTTAAATTCCCAAAGTTTCATAAATTATTTGTTAATTTTTGGTCGGAAACGTGTTTTGTGACGAAAATACCTCAGTTTTTCTAATTATTTATGGCCTCACAAACTAAAATATTTCAGATTTTTTGACAAACTTATTTTTTTTTAGACATTATTGAATATCATAAATACTTATGATCAAAAAATACTTACAAGAAGTACACGATATAATAATTTATCATCGAGCGTTTTGAGCATTTTTATTGTTTACTTGAACGTAGGTATATATTAAGGCAAGTTTTGAATGAAATAAATCGATATTAAATTTTTAATTTTAAAAAATTGATACGGGGAATAATCGATCATTCTTATCGGAACCTCCCTGTAAGCATTTTCAAACTTTTATTCTCAGCCGCTGGTCAATGGCTCTTAAATGAATACAGTTTCAGAGTAAATATGGTAATATGAGATGACTCTATTTTTAATGTTATAAGATCTAGCCAGGCGCATTCTAACCATAATTTTTATTTTATTCCCTTTCCAATTTCTTCAAACCTCACAACATTTATCAGCGTTGGGTTGTCCCACTGGCTTTGCGCAATCGGACTATTTTACAGTGACAAACAAAAGTAAAAATAAAAGTACAATAAGTGAATGTTTTCCTCTGGAACACGGACGATATAAAATGATACAAGGTAGTGAACTGATACAAGTATAATACTGGTACACTTGTAGGTGACTTCAGATGTGAAGAGAATCTCAGTGAAACTCCCGCTCTCGAGAAAAGACTTCAAACAAAGAGATTTGGGGATCCCCTTTATTTGCGGCAAAGCAGCGCATAAAGAAGATGGCCTACAAAGCCTTCTTAAGCGGGTGATAATGTCATATCTAAAAATACCCGTTCCAATTTTGGCAAAAGAAATATTGGGAATTCCAGACATTTGCGCCACGGGCAACGCCGCCCGATTTTGCCGCAAAAATAAAGTACACTTTTGCAACCCGATTTTTAAATAAAAACAAAGGTAATGGTTACGTTTGTGCCAAAGCAATTTTTTTGCAGAAACATTAAGCTGTTTTTCGTGTCAAATTTATTGTTATTCTTGTACTAAATCAACAGTGTAAAACAGAGAAAATCGTTTTGTGTGATAAACAAAGATAAATGTTGAGAAGTGAAGAAAAGTTGTGAAAAAAATCTTAGAAACATTCATAATAAGTGAGTTTGTAAATAACGCCAGAGAGCTTGAAAATCCTCATACTTTCGTCACATTGAAATATTTTAAGATATTATTAAATTTAACCCTCTAATTGATTAACCCTTAAATAGTAATTAAGAAAATGTTTTTTTTTAACAATTTCTTCTCTCGATGGAAAAAAAACTCATTTGTTGTCACATTTTGTGACATAATGGTAGGTCTATTAAGAGGCTAGACTTTGAACCACACGCGGAACACCCGCGTCTGTCATTCTGTCCCGCTCACAATAAGCTCACGCACACTTACAATACATGCGAATGCGAAATGTGCGAATGAGACAACGCTCAAATTTACCTACAGAAATCGCTCGAAAAGGGGTTTATGGAGAATACACTTTTCTACACCGAAACTTTCACGAAATTGAAATTTAAAAAAATATATATTTTTAAAAAGAAGAAGCTACGTCGGTAGCTTTTTATAATTTTATAATTCTTTATGAGAGTTGAGTTAGCAGCACTTTCTCCTTAAATAATATTTTTTGATAAATCGTACGTGTTTGACAGTAAATGTTTACGTTAATACGAAACGCATCGAAAATTCGAAACCATACCGACATAGTTTTCACCCTCTAGAAGGCAGTCTAAAAAAATATATTCATTTTGTGCAATTTTCGATGTAGAAAAGTGTTTTTTCCCGGGCATCCTTTTTGTATGGGCCGAAAAGCGAAGTCTATCATCTTAATGAGTCTAGTTTTTAACTGTTAATTCATGGTGGAATTCTATTGTATTAGATATGAAATCAAACAATTTTTTCACTTTGTTCCACTTGTGTATTTACACCAGGACTGGTTTCGTCCTACTACGGACCTTTTCAGACTGGTAGTTGAAATTCTTATGCTAAGAATTTCAACTACCAGTCCTGTTGTAAACACACAAGTGGAACAAAGTGAAAAAATTGTTTAATTTCATATCTTAGGTAGGCTTATTGGTTTGGGCCAAAAGATTGCTGGTTCGAAACAAGGCAAGAACAAATAAAAATCGCACCTAGAAATAAATAAAAAATATCAATAAACACATATCGGATGACGTCAGTGATTTCATTCAAAAACAGTAATCGTACATTTTTTGTGCTAAGCTCAGATTGAAGCATGATTCTTGATTTTTGTTGTTTATTTTTGGGATGTTATGCTGTGTTACGCTAACTCCTTCTTTAGCCAACGTTTCGGACAACGTTACAGTGTCCTTCATCAGGGCAAATGTTTTTTTATTTTTTTTATAGTGTCTAACAAGAGTCCCAACTGCTCCCGTCTGGAGCCAGTGAGACTATGGCATCCCCAATTAAGGTATGTTATGAGGCTGAAGGTAAGTGGGGAAGGGAAGGAGACGAGGAAGAGGAAGGTGGGGAAGTACCTGGCTATTCAGATCTAGTCACTAAACACGGCTAAAGCCATTTCAAGCAACATTTAAATTCTGAATGGTGGTCTTACACCAGGGCGATACTAAGAGTATCTACCACTCTGGGACGTACCGCAAATATACTATATATTGTTTTTAAATAATTAATTGTGAAATAACACAAATCAATTAAATAAAATTTATTTGCGCAAGCCCGGGTTCGAACCCGCGAAATTCGGAATGGGAGTCTAACGCCCTACCGCTGGACTACGCCGGCCGTAAGATGTGTTTAAAACCAAAAACCAAACATATCTGCCCTTATGATGGACACTGTAACGTTGTCCGAAACGTTGGCTAAAGAAGGAGTTAGCGTAACACGGCATAACATCCCAAAAATAAACAACCAAAATACATTTGGCTGTGAAAATCTTAAATCATATATGATTCTTGATAATAAAAATCATGTTCGCATGTAACTTGCAAACCCTTTTTTAAAAAGAACTTTAAAAGGTTGTGAGGGTAATTGGAACTCTAGTAGTTCTATGATATATTCTTTTTGATATCTAAGAACAAGCATTCCTCTTACAACTATCAGAAATAGTTTGGAAGCAGGCGAATATTATAGTTAAAGTTTTTATATCATATCTGAATCTTTATTGTCTCCTAAAGGCGATGCACAACTAAGTAATGCAAAATTATGTATTTATGGTTTAAAAATTAAATTGCTTAGAAATATTTCAAAAGCCCTAATTGAATACTGTGAGTGGAACACATATTTGGTCTTTAAAATATAAGAGTATTTTTTTATTAATCTTTTTCTCCCCCAAAGCCCAGAAAAAAATAAAGCGTCAGCCCTATAAAACTGTTTAAAAGTTTAAAATTTCCCATTTTACAAACCCATTTTATTGAAGAAAAAGATAACAGTAAAAATCTAAACGAAAATGTGAAAAAAAGGACAAGATTCAGAAAGATAACGATATGGAAAAAAAATAGTTAAAGACAATATTGTTAATTCTGAAATTTTAAATATGTGATTGACAAATATGGCGATTAAATAATTGGTAGGACGATGGGTTCTGGGTTCGTGTCCCAGTTGTGACTGTTATCTTTTATTTTTCTGTGTCTTTTTCTTTTTCATATTTTCGCTTAGATTATTATCGTTATCGTCTTCTTCAATGACACATTACATTGATGGGAATAACCTTAAAATGTTATAAAAATAGAGTTGTTATTATAAAAATTACACCCATTTAGGTTATGGTTTTATCATATAATGTGGAAAATTAAATTATTTTGATTTTTAATATTTGTGCTTGAGCTTTGCAAAATAAAATACGCTCTTTGGCGATGTTTTTTTCATGAATAAATCAAAATAGGCGGCTGGTGTTTAACGAGAATTTAAACCTTATCGCCATTTACATAAGGAGTTTTGTTATCAGCGACCTGATCCAGAATTTTACATGATGTGTTGAATGGCCTTAAATAAATAAAATAAAAAAATCAATGTTTACTTTATTATTAGTTAGTTATTAACCTTAAGTTAACTCCGTGCAACCAGCAATTTCAGATAATAATTCAATTTGTTCTTCCGTTTGCTCCAAGTTAGTTGGGCAACCTCGGCAACCCAATTAAACTTTAAACAGCAGTTGTGGCTAATCTTTGGTTAGACAAACGATACCACTAAAGTCAAGTAAAGAGAAACAACGGATCAACATAAAATAAAACTGATGGACGTCCTTGCTTACTTTAAGTGGGGCAGTGGATAACCGTAATGGTACTGGGGCATCTTAAACAGTGGATTAAGGAGACAGTGTCTTAACTGAATGCATCTAGTCTGCTTTCTTGTACTAATACAATGGAATCGACACTTTTAAAACAACGCCGGATATCCGGAAACCACTAATTACCAAAATAATAAAACTTAAAGAATAAATAACAGTTCACAATGACTAAGTGTTCTTAATATATTATACTAGGGAACGATGAGAAGTTACCGAAAGTTATATTATCAATCCTTATCGATAAACCGTGATAGAGGGCTTGGTAGGTAGGTACATCAAAATCCTTTAACTTCGTCCTGGAGAAAAACAACACTCAGAATCGAAACATTACTTGAGCGTTGTATTTAGTGACCAGATATGAATAGTCAGATACCACCCGATCTTGCTCTATCCCATTTTCATTCTCTCTTCACCCCTTTGGGAAAAGAACAAACCCCAATTGGATATTCACATATAAAATTATATTTTTTGATAATTATTCAGTTCATGTATGTATGGTCTTATATATTCAACAATTATTTTCTAAGATAAGCATATGTTATATATAGAAAAATGACCTACCTGTGGCTCCACAAAATCAAGCATATACCTAACTAAATAACTAACTAACCATCACGCCGTTTCCCCGCAGGGGTGGGCAGAGAGGACGGACCGCCAAACCACTCGGTCTTGGCACACACTTCTTGCCTCATTCACATTCATACATCTTCTCATACATACTCTTCTATTATTCTGACTCTTGACATGGCCCGACTCAAGTATCTGATTTACTTGATCGTGCCACGTCTTCCTTGGGCGTCCTCGGTTTCTTCTACCATTCACATTCGCGTCATAAATTCTCTTTACACTCCTTTCTTCATTCATTCGCTCAACATGCCCAGACCATCTAAGCGTCCCTTTCTTAATCTTAATTACTATGCTCACATCAGCCTTGCACTCTTTTCGGATCTCCACATTCCTCACACGATCATACATGGTTTTACCACACATACGCCTCAGGGATCTCATTTCTACCGCATTCAGTCTACTTTCATCCTTTCTCTGCCATTTCCACGCTTCACTGCCATACATCAGGGTAGGTACCAGTACTTCATTGTGGACTGCTATCTTCGCTTCTGTGGACAACTTTTTGTTGGCTCCAACGGCGTTCAATCCTCCATTTATGGAGTTACCTGCATTCACCCTTCTTTCGATATCCCTATCAGCCTTCCCATCTCTCGTGAACATACTTCCCAAATATACAAACTCATCCACCTGCTCCAAGTATTCATCATTCACAACTATATTGCACACCGTTTTCTGACTCTCTCTTTCAAACACCATGACTTTAGACTTATTTACATTCATCATTAATTCATTCATCATACATACTTCGTTCATCTTAGACACGAGAGACTGCAGATCTTCTATACTGTTAGCAATCAGCACCGCATCATCAGCTTACAACAGGCAACATACTATCAGATTATTCAATTTTGCGCCCAATCCCGCCTCTTTCAATTCTTGCATACAATTGTCCATGTATAGATTGAATAACCATGGTGACATTACGCAACCTTGCTTAACACCTTTTATGATATCAAACCACCCCGTAAAACCACCGTTTACCCTTATGCAAGCAACGCTTCCCTCGTATAGAGACGCGATTGCCTGTACAAGATTTGTATTCACTCCATACTTGGACAATACCTTCCATAGCTTTTTCCTGTCAACGCGGTCGTATGCTTTTTGTAGATCTACAAAGGCACAGAAAAGTTTCTGGTTTTTTGCCAGAAACTTCTCAGTGAGAAAATCTGATCCATGCACCCCCGTCCACTTATAAAAGCACCTTGCACATCCCATATTTTATCTTTTGTTTCCATTCTTACCCTTTCAATCAATATTCTACCATACAGCTATACCTATACCTACTTTTCATAAAACCTGGGTGCGTGTTTTAGAACCCCATTCGCAATTTCCCACTTGTATTTTTCTCATTTATATTTTTTATTAATTATTATAAGCAATAATTATTGAACTGAAACACCTGAAACACTCATCCATATCGAAAAAACCTTCCACCAACCAAACCAAACCTTCGGGACGAAACGTCCCGTTGGCGACATGTATCTTTTCTCGGAAGGTTTTTTCAGTATGGATGAGTGTTTCAGGCTAATAATTATTGCGTATAATAATTGTTATCCTTTGTGCTATGCATAAAAAAATCTTGTCTTAAACATTAGTTTATCAAATAAAAACCTATATTTTTTATATTTATATTTTTCTTAACTGCCGATGTATTTTCTGCATCCACATTTCAAATTATTGTTTGTAATTCCTATGTAAAAGCCGTTAATCGGCGTTAATTAATAGTAAATAAATTGGTAAATAATATCCAAATATCAGATAAACTGGTATTATCGATAAATTTCCTATAAATTGCTTATATAATTTTCTTTCCTATAATTTCCTATAATGACCGGTCAGTGGTTTAGTGGGCATAGCGTTTGGGTCTCACCCGGGCGTTCCGTGTTCGATTCCTAGGCTGGCTAAGTCCTCCATCACAACACAAGCAACATCTTCCGCTTGGTGTGGTGGTAGTAGGAGATTTTTAAATGTTGTTGGGTTATTCGTAACCCGGGAATGTTTGTCTTTCTTTTTAAATAAAAGAAAAAAAAAAGAAAAAAAAATGCTTCATAGAGATTATGTTATTATTCTGACGGCCGGCAGGTGTGGTCCAGGGGTAACGCTCTTGACTCCCAATTCAAAGGTCGCGGGTTCAAACCCGGCGTGCGCAAATAAAATTTATGTGATTAATTTGTATTATTTCACAACTAATTAATTAAAAAATAATATATAGTATATTTGCGGCACGTTCGAGAGTGGAAGATTCTCTCAGTATCGCCCTGGTGTAAGACTACCATTCAGAATTAAAACGTTGTTTGAAATGGAGTTAGCCGTATTTATCAGTGCCATATCAGAATAGCTAGGTACTTTCCCGCCTTCCTCTTTCCCTTCATCATACCTTCCAAATTACCTTCAGCCTTACAACATACACCAATCGCGGATGCCATAGTCTCACTGGCTCTAGACGGGACTAATATTAATGTTATTTATGTCGGAAACTGACTAGCATTAAAACGTTTATTTATTTTTATTGTTAACTTCAAATTGTAACATTTTAATTAAAGAAGACAATATTAGCGAAACTCAATCTAAATCTGAAACAAAAAAATCAGACAAAGATCGGGTCACATCTGGGACTCGAATACATAAAGATAGCAGCCAATAAAATATGCTTTAAGAAAATGAAGATAATGTTGGTCATTCTCAGTCGAAGAAAATAAATCTTAATGCAGTTAAATATGACCGAATCGGATTAGGACACATTAGCTCAGTGAATAGAGCTTCTGCCCAGAAAACCGAAGGTCCTGGGTTCGAGTCCCAGATGTAATCCAATCTTTTTCTGATTTAGATTGAGTTTCGCTAATATTGTCTTCATTAAGGGGCAAGTATCAAACCTCGCGTTCGCTGCAGTTAGGTAATTTTCTGTCTGGCGGAGCACAATTTCTTCATACATTTTTATATGGCGGGATATAATTGAAAAATTCGGGAAGTTTAAGTGAATTAAAACAAAAATGTAGAAACGTTAAAGTGTTTTTTATTCATTTACCAGATTCTGTGTTATGTTTAATTTGAGATTACGAGATTTAAAAAAAATATGTGTCTAATGGGCGGTAGGTTGCTTCCAGCGAAGGCATTTTTGAACGTTTTACGTAAAGTTGCAGTATGTATTTCGTATAGAATAAAAAAGTTTACGATTAAAAAATTTCATTCACTAGTAACGTTAGACATTTTTCTAACTACCCCTACAAATTTTTTAGATAAATTATTTGTGGTATTGCTTGAACTAGGTTAATACAAAGTGATGTTTGGCGCTATTTGTAAAACCTAGTCCTTAATTTAAATGTTTTAAAAGATTTATTATTTGAACATTGTTTGTAACGTCAACTGTAATGTATCAAATTACAAGCTATTTATTTAGGCCTGTTAATTACCATGTTTTTCAATACACAGGTTTCAAAATATTTACCAGATCGAGTTCCTTCTAATAAAACAAATTCATTTGATTTTCTCTTTAATCGAAAGAGAAGCTTTCTATTATCGAGCAAACACCAAATAATATGGAAAATTTTCCTATCATCAATTTCACTGGAAACTATTTAACTCCACAAGTTGCTAAACGAGTTAAATCTATTTTGAAGCAACTATTAATATATGTTACCTTTTGGCCCAACCACAGAACAAATCTCCCACTTTAAGTCGGTGTTCAGAGTGAGATGTGTTCACAGACAAAGGCTTAGATCACGACTTGATGAATACAGTTGCAACTTGAGCCTTTGCCAGGAGATAATGGAACATTCTCTTGGGAGACGTCAAAAACAAATCCTTCCTGAAATCCGGCTTATCTCAAACTCACAGTGAACTGAATTCATTGAATTAGAATATACAGATGAGACTCCACTATTCAATTTTGTACTAACGGAGAGCATTTGCGTTACATTTTTTTTAATCCCATGTAGTTTTTTCACAACGTTTTAAGATTTTGATTTTTTTTTTTTAATTTGGTGACTTTTAATGATTTTAAAAATATTACGAACAATTTTAGTATCTATAAAATCTTGTTAACTAAATAATATTTTTTAAACCCATATTTTGGAATTTAAAAATGTTGTGTGCCTTTTCTGTCAGAAGATATATTATGTTAAAACTATGGCTACTGCGTTAAAAAAATCCTACTACCTGATATTTAAAATGAATTTTAGTCGAACAAATTTTGCGTTCACTTTTAAAAGTTCAAATATAAATTGCAAGCTTCTGCCCGCGACTTCATCTGCGTAGGATTAGTACTTCCAGTAATCTATTTTCTTTTCCTAGGTCCCATTTACGTTTATACCAAAATTCTAAACCTATTAATTTAAAATATGTATAGTTCCGATTCGATTCAAAGTATTACACGAGTACTTCAAATAAATTCACTGATTTAAATATTTTCCAAAATAGAATTTTGATTTAACAATCATTGTTTTGTAAAATGTCATTCTCAAATTTTGACGTTTTCTATTGTTATTATTAAACTATAATTATTTTTTTCAATATATTGAAAATAAATAGCCAACTTTATAAATTATAGCCTATATGTTATTCTGATGTATGAGCTATATTATTGTAAAGTTTCATTAAAATCCATTCATCAAATTTCGATTTAAAGAGTAACAAACATACATACATCCATACAAACTTTCGCGTTTATATTATTAGTTAGATAAGGTAAGATAAGAAGTAAGACTATTTTCTTTAATTTTAACACGATGTATTAATACATTATGTATGGGTCGCTACAGCAGCATTTACACATTGTGTTCATTTTTTTAGTAGGCGCACACTTTGTGTTTGTTTTAACTTAAATTTTTCATAAAATAGAATATTAGAAAAGGTAGATATAATATTTTATTATGTTGGTTCAAGGAGGAGAAGGTAGCATAGTAATAATATGGTTTTTGACCACGCAGTAAATTAGTAAATAATATATACACATAGCTATAAAATTTAAGAAGGTAAATATTCAAATCAAACTAAATTCTTGTACTACTTAACCATCATTAAATTTTGCTTTTCCCAAACACGTTCATTTAAGAACATATTATTTATTAGTACTAAAATATATACCAGGATTAAATAATGGCCTTTCCAATAACTGTATCTAAATTTCTCTTAATAAACTGTGTTAATCTCAAGTGACCTACCAGGAAAGAATTGACCTGTATATTTTCTTAATAATAAACAATAAAAAATAAAATACATGTACATTTTCGGACTGCATCGCGTTAATTAGTCAGATACAGTGTACATATAGTTTTGTATCACTGATCGAAGAACCGAAGGATGCAATGATTTAGCCATAAGTTTTTATTTATTTATTTATTTAAGGAACATAAACAGTCTTAACAGTATAATATATATATAAAAGGATGACAAAAAACAGACCAATTATTAATGTTCACAGATAAGTATTTGGAAATATAAAAATGAGTGTAAACTAGAAGAAAAAAAACAGTATTAACCAGAAATTAAAAGAATAATAACAATACAAATGATAAAACTATAATACACAACAATAAGACTCCGAAATAGGTATTTGGGTTGGGATGGGTAAGGGGAGGAAAGGGATAAAGGGAAGTTGCCACGCAAGTAATATGGTTGTATTAGGTACAATTAATTTAATCGTCCTCGAGTGTGGTACAAAGAAATTCTGTAGCGATAGTAACTAGCAGCGAATATGTCAGCACATGTGTCTGAATTTGCAAATTTATTGTTATAGTAGTTACATGTCCTTTGTATAAATTCATTTTGATTGGAATTGGTGTTGCATCTATCAATGCAGAAAAGGGTATTTTGTCTGCTATATCGAATCGGTGCGTGGAAATTTATTTTGTTTAGCAACTCCCGGCAGTCAGCTTTTGAGTTAATAATTTTGTACAAGAGCATCTGATCAGCGACCAGCCTTTTGTTGAGTAGTTTTGTGATTCGAAAATGTTTCTCGATTTCGTCGTAAGAGTCGTATACGTTGAATGATTTGAAATTGAGGAATTTAAGAAATCGCTCTTGAACTCTTTCTAATCTGTTAACATAAACAATATAGCGCGGGTTCCAAACCTGTGAACAGTATTCCAGGTGTGGACGAACATGCGAATTGTAGAGAATCAGATAAGACTTGGTGTTTTTGAAAAATTTGCATGTTCTCAGTACAAAACCTAGACTTTTTGTTGAGTTTATTCCATGACTGACAATGAAAAATACAAGGCGAAAAAATATGGTTGTTCCTAATACAAACGTTAGCATTAACGACGACGTTCAACTTAATCTGCAAAAGCCTATCTCGTCTCCCTTTTCAATGGGTACACCAGTTAACCGTTAACAGACAATGTTCGATGAATCAAACCTGAGGAATTGCAAGGATTTCCTGGAATGATCATCCCGGATTTGCATTCGAATAATTCGTGCATGAATATCGCCTCACTCCATCCCCCTCACTTCCTGGCTGCATGTTGTCAATACTAATTATTCATTGCATCAGTGATCCCATTTTTAATCCACGTTGTTTGTTTAAAGGAAATTGTTTTCATTGTTTGAAAATGTCGCACGTGTTTTGTGTGTGTGAAGGGATAAATCACTCGGAAAATCTAAATGATTTTGTATAAATTTTGAATTGTTCGACAAAAACGGACAAAATGCATTGCGTTGTTGAAATTGTTTTACAGATCTTTCACAATCGAAATTGATTTCATTCAATCAGAATATTGTTTGGCATGGTATTTATTTCAATGAAATGCTCGTCAAACATTCAAAATGAAAAATTCACTACAGATACATAAAACACACTATTAAAAAAAATATCGATAAAATCATGATTTTACCGATTATTTGATTTCTAATTGAATTCAACTCTATTTTACACACCAGTGCAATTTGGGTGTTTGTTATATAATGTTGCTTTCTGGCATTTTATCTAATACTGCAGATAAGTATGTAGAGACTGATGATAAATTTAGAGTTTAAAAATCTAAAAACATCCCAGAACAGGGCGGAGCGAAAACTTCATTCTTCTTCATGTCAAATAATAATTTTGTACTTGTGATATACAAGTACATTTTAAGTTGCTTCACGTTGTGCCGATATAGGTACTGAATGAATGCATCGTGTAAGAGAGTAATGCACATACATTTGTATGTGCATTACTTTTGTAGTTTTGGTACTCCAGCGACCGTATTGTGCCACGGCTAAAAAATACCTGTTCCTACTATTACCTACTGACTGTTTGGATTTGGCAGAATATAAAATCACTTATCGTGAAAGGTTCCATGAGAAATCGGACTATGAGATCTCAGCGTCTGAATCCCTATAGTAAATTTATTCAGACACGATACTTCCTCACATGATAATTCATCACATCATAACTCATATTAACCTACCCTTCCATTGCCCCCCTCCCCCCTCACCTAACCTAACCTAACCTAACCTAACCTTACCTAACCTAACCTAACCTAATCCAACCTAACCCAACCTAACCTAAGGTAAAAAACCCCAATTATCACACGGAGAAAAATGTTATTCGAAAAAACGATCATTTTAATAGTAAAAACGGGACTTAAGTTCTTAGGAACAAATTAACAGTGTTTCAATGTTTATTGACGGGAAAATGTAAGAATAATTTGTTGGTATACGTACGAAATTACGTACACCAACCGTTTTTACTGTTAAAATTATCGTTTTTTTCGAATATCATTTTTCTCCGTGCAATTTTCGACGCTTCGAGACATGATGAATTATCATGTGAGGAATTAACATCCGATGAAAAGTTTGTACACAATATTCATACACTTAAAAAGTTTCCACTGAGTAGACCGGTCACCATCGTGAAAGCAGTGAACACATTTAGAATTTTGTTGAATAACATCACTCTTCAGAGCGCATATCTAGCACCCTCAGGAAAACTGACCATTATTTTTGAAGCGTCATAAAATTTCCCTTTTCAGTCAGACAATTTCCATTCAAATCATGCAGTGCCGTGCAATACTCACAATATACAAAATAGCACGGTGCCAGCTGCACTCGACTTCACGACTCCACGCCATCGTTTCACAGCAGCTCCTCGGTGACAGTGGCGGACGGCTACGTCAATTATTAGTTATTCCACGATATATGTTTAGTAGCATTCCTAACTTTAAAAAAAAAAACATGAACTCCCGACAAATTATCAATATCCCAAATAGAGACTGGAAAATAAAATATTTATAATATTTCGTTTATTGGATCGAAATTTGAAATTAGTGTGGACAAATTTGCATAATATTGTCTTATTATATTTTACACTAGCTGATACCCGCATGCGTTACAATGCCACTTAAATAAATAAATTGTTTCTCCCTGCGTGTCCTTTCCCATTCGTCCCCGTTCTCCTTCCGCCACCTCTTCCCCTTCCTCGTCCTCCTTTCCGCGAACCACCTCTCCTTAATTCCTCTCCGCCCCTCCCGGATTCCCCTGCCCTTACCCCTATCGCTTTTTTTCTCACTCACCTCCATCCTCATGACCTTTACCTCATTTTCTCACTAATCTCCCTTTTTCCACCTTCTCGCCTTCCCCCCTCCCTCGTACCCCTCCCACGAACCACCCTTCCCTCATTACCCTCGGCTGCTCCTCGATTCTGCTACCCCTCCCGTCTTTTTTCCCTACCTAAACTCCATAAAACACACTCATTTTTCAAACAACTCTCGTGTGCCCTATTGTAATTTTTTTGCAAAATTTCATAACTTCAGAACTCACCAATATAGAAATTTTGCTATATATAAACCTTCACGGACATGTTCACAATAACTCAGCAAATTTTTATAGCAAACGGATGAATAGGAAATATCTCTAAATATATCAATCGCGCGAATTGTCCAAAATTATCCAATTTTCTGCGAAACTTTCTTAATTTTTCAGAATATTAGAAAACTTTTAAAAAAGATGAATGAAATACGTAAACTCGTTCTGAAGTTATGGCGGGACCAAGGGAAACAGGGATTCATTTTTATATATATATATAGATAGATTAGGCAACAACCAGCGCGTTTTTTTCCTAAAAATTTCTTCTACTTAGTAGCAAACAGTGCTTAAATGCGCTTTTTCATTATTATAATAGGTAGGTAGGTACTAGGTACGTATATTTTATTAACAAAAAAAATACCAAAGCTTACTAGATACACGCTGAATTATCGTACATTTGATTAAAAAAATCTATTTAGTTAATTATCTTTGAAATGAATAATTTTAAAAAAATGTAATTAACAGTTCTCGTACTGGGGGAATGGTATAAGTATGGGTTTAAAGCTGTACACGTACTCGGAAGATGTGACGTAGGAAATTTTGTAATACACGGAGAAAAATGTTATTCGAAAAAACGATCATTTTAATAGTAGATAAAAACGGTTAAAAAGGGCACTGAAGTTCTTACTAACAAATTAACAGGGTTTCAATGTTTATTGGCGGAAACATTGAAACACTGTTAATTTGTTCGTAAGAACTTCAGTCCCGTTTTTAACCGTTTTTACTATTTAAATGATCGGTTTTTTCAAATAACATTTTTCTCCGTGTACGATTTAAAAGGAATAGTAGATATTTTATGCAATGCAATAATTTCGAATTTAGATTAATAGTTGATTTAATTCCTTGGAACATGCAATCTATCAGTTTCGAATTAATATCGACCAGGCAAAACATAATAACTTTAACTTAAATATACCACAATAATTCATAGTACCTATCTATGTTTTGGGAATGCCAATATTTTTTTTGTATATTAACTCCACACAGGAGGCCCTTAGAAAAACAATTCCCCCCATAGCCTAGGCCATCTCTAAAGATGCAGTGTTGAGGGCCTTTTTGAGGAGAGGTCTTGAAGAGACCCATATTGTAGGAGGAAAGAAACACAAAGGCCGGAAAATCGTTCCACAGTTCCTGTTGAACTCAAGAACCAATCGAAGCGACCCGTTCTAATGTGACAAAAATATCAAACGTATACATATGTTGGACGCACATTTAACGTATTTCCTGAATACGCACCAGTGCCGAAGGGATCAATGACGCTAGTTCCTCGGAGCACTACCATTTTAATACCAGTAGAACAAGAACAGCATACCTACCAAACGCCTGTACTCTAAAATCATTCCGCTGTTGAGGTAGGAGAATCTATCAAACGGACCGCCCTTATCTCAGAGTTAAGGATTTTTTCATGTATTTTGGAGCTCCAAACCAGAGGTGGCTGCCGAATTCAACAGTGGTGCGCACTTGCCATTTGAACAGGGTCAGCAGTTATGTACTATATTATTATGTACGCCCAGCTTCCGTGAGGCTAACTTGACTCTGGCTTCTTGACTTGACTGGCGTCACGTAGAGCTACAGCAAACACATCAATGGATGGCATGTTGATAATAAAAGTACCCACCATTTTAATAAAATTGAAAATCATTATGCGTGGTTGTTTTTGCTTTTAGCATCACGAGCTTTAACACTCACCTGTATCTGGCAGAATATCTCCCCATACGGCCAGCACTTGTAGAGGGCGGGCAATAGGGCGACTGGTGCCACCAGGACGCCTATGAACAGATCATTCAGCGCCAGCGACGTCAGCAGGTAGCGGGGCTGCAAGAAATCTACGTATTAGACTGGCGTACGCCCCTGGAATTCAGTGTGGAATTTTAAAGATGCAATGCTATTTGAGAATTGAAATCAGAGGCATTTGCCGTATACTCCTTAAAGTTTTAATGATATATTATATAAAATTATTTAAACTAGTTAACAATTTCCTCCTTAAAATCTCCAGCTTTCTAATTTAATTCCGAGTTTTAAAATTTAATCAATAACAAGATTGTTTCTAATAAATTTGCAAAAAAATGGGATACACTTTAGAATGTAATTAATGTGACGCACAGGATATAGGTATAACTAATACAAATTTTAAAACTAGAATCAGGGAGCATAAACTCTGTTTACCAGTAATAACTATTCCGAGTGTACCAATCATTTAATAGAGACAGGCCATAGCTTCAACAAATAAAGTAAAATTAAAACTTCGCCGAATCCCAACAAATAAATTTCTATATAATGCCCTACCATCTATTAATAATTATAATGTTGCTACCCAATGGCGCAGAATTTTGTATATTAGTAAATTCTCTTCCCTTTGCGTTTCTAAACTTCCATCAGAAATAAGGCCGGCCTTCTATACTAACAATAACTCAGCTAAACTTTTAACCAATTATGAAGACAAGGAGGATAAATTAAGCCATTCTGGCATCTACAGATTAAATTGTAACGTGCCCAGCAACGTATATAGGTAAAACCGCGCGTAATGTAAATATTAGAATTAAAGAACATGTCAGGTGTTCAACAAGCACAGGTTTCTCAGAATTTGCCGACCATTAAATTGATACTAACCATACTTTTAATAAAAATGCTGGAGTCCAAATAATCTATAAAAATAGAATAGGAATACGCCTGAATAATTTAGAAGCTTTAAAAATTTCAAAATCAAAGAATAGTAATTGCCAAATTTTAAACAAACAGCTAGAATTAACGAAAGATTTTAAAGTTGTTTCCTTACTCCTTATGTAACCCCCACTCTTCCTTTGCCCTACCCCTCCACCAACCAGTTTATGATATTCTCTCCCTCTCCCATATGCTTTCTCTCTCTACTTTGTTTACCTGACATTGTTTCTCTGAATTATGATTTAGTTTATATATGATTGTCCTGATGAAGGTTGAGTCCAACCGAAACCGGTCGACCAATATAAATGAAAATAAAGTGGTTTAAAACTAAGTATTTGTTTCATTTGGTAAAAAAACTATGTTTAAACTTTTAAATATTCATGCACATTTTAATTTGTGCGCTTCCTTAGAAATTAAGAAAAAAAACCTACAATTAATTTAGTTAAAAAAAAAATAGCAACCGGTAAGTCACCTTTATTGACGATGTTCCCATGTTATAATATTATAATATTAAAATATAAATAAAAATCTTTAAAACAAAATAAACTTGTTTAACTAGCAAATCACAAATACGAGATTTTAAGGCTGACCTTTCCATGTTCGCTACTTTAGGTACTCTAATTCCTACATTTTGTGTGGACAGGCTGGTAAGGCTTTAGGAGACTAGTAGAAAATTATATTCACCACATAATAAAGCGAAATTTACACAAATTCCTCTAATACCAAAAGCAAACATTGTTGCCTTCCAGGAAGGATCCATTTTCTTAGACAACATTCTAATAACTAAATCCATAATTTTTTATGTCATTTTATGGTAACCACACATATGTACATTACCAGCCCCTTAGGCCTCGACCATTGTATGTCAGAGGGTCGAAATATTTTCACTTTACAATAAAATAAAAATAAATTAAATGTTTCTGATCATATTCGAAAAATAAAATTTTTTTCAGAAAGGTGATAAAATACGCTTTCAAATTTTATCAATTAAAATAAACATGTCATATTTGAAATATAATTTTTTTCATGCAAACATAAAAAGGTTTTAAGAATGACTCAAATTACGTTTTTTTCTAAATAAAATTTCTGATTTCAAAAATATCAAAACAAAAACATATTTTATTATACAAATGATAAATGTTATTGTCACCTCATAAAAATAATTAATAAAAAATTGCAAAGTTTCATAAATTTAGATCTGAAACTTTGGTTTCATAATGGTCTACATTTTAGTTCATTTGTGATTAACTTGTATATTTTAGTAAAAATCGTGTTGTTTTTTTCTTTCTAACACCGCTTTATTATATCTCTTACTATTCAAGTGAGGGAGACACAACGATTTCTATGAGACGTATATGAATTGTTCAGAAAAGCGAGCAAAGTTTGCCTGACGTACTAGGGCTTACAGAATTATGTAGTATTTATTTTGAATTTTCTTTTCTTTTCACGACAGTTGTGCGAAAAATATTGAAATACGTGCAATCTCCATTGATGAATCCTTTTATTTAAATAATTTGAAGCACAGTCATAAGGGTTGTTTACTAAATTTCTGATTAGTTTGCAGCACTAACTTAGTAAAAAAAACTAACGCTGACTCGTGAAAAATAGAGTGTGGAATTTGTGAAGCTGAAACAATTTATAAAATATTTTCCTCAGGCTTATTGCCTATTAAAATATAATCGAAGACCATCGATTTGAAAACCATGACAAATTTACCATTCGAATTAACACATTTGGTAAACTTTATAACTCATTATTCAGATTTAAATCAAAATTCAAAGTAAATAAACATTTAAAACATGGCATAATTATAATAATTTATTGAAATAAAGAAATGTTGGTAACTACGTTACCTCTTTTTTGATATATGTGATTTAAATATTATCAGTTCCAACTTTGAAAATTAAAAGTTCATTGACCTTGAATAATTGTAGCGTTCTGTTATTTATTACAGACACTAACAGATTCTCCAATACTTTGGATGGCGATTACTTCTTGGAATAATAGATACTTTATGTTATTATCTGCGTTTATTATACACTTCGCGCACAATGTAGTTCTCGTTCATCGACCTAACTAGAAGCTGGCTAAATGGAACCTAAACCACTTGTACCAGTGAACGCTCTCTCAGAGCTGTTTGATCCTCTCTTGGTTCCTACAGCTACCTGCCATCTAGCGGAATCTAAGGACAGCTCTTGGCACTGCCATCTGTGTCTACAAGCCGGAAGCTTTTAGATACACTACGCATTACGCAGGTATATTTCACATTATTTATACACCAATAACCGAAATTAGTATATTTTACAAAACGCCGCCCGGTTTCCTTTTAATGATTAAATTTTAACAAAAATAATTTAAAAATCAAAACAAAAACAAAAAAAGGTAAAGTAAAGAGTTGACAAATGTCAAGAGTGGTTTTGTAGTCACCTGACTGCCGATGTACTTGGCGTAGCGCCTGCTGTTGAGCACGCAGATGACCAGTAGATTGGCTCCGACGATGCCCACGCTCATGAGCACGATGACCAGCGCACGCACGAGGTCGCCGAAGGTCAGCTGGCCGAGGAAGTCGGCGTGCACGTGGCGCGGGTGCGAGCACGAGCTGTTCCACAGAGGCGGCGCGGTCAGCCACGTGGTCTTGGCGTCGAACATGGCGGCCCGGGGCTTCGGCTGGTGACCTCAATCATCTGATCACTGCCAAAGTAAACAAATGTATACAATTATTATTGATTTATATCATACAAACAAATTCATATGCAGTAAGAATTGGGCTAAAGGTAACGAACGCTATTGGCTGCTAATATAGTACGTTTAAATCAATAACTTTACAATATCGGATCGATAGGCGTAACTTCCGATGATTTTATATCGATTCCCCTTCACCGTTGATAGCCAAACCGATATTGTTAGGGAATAAATACGAAATCAATATATGTTGCCAACAATGGCGGATCTGTCCACGAATTCACATTCCGAAACGTCAAACGCCAATCAATTACGTAAACATTTTAATAATTTGACAATTTTGAATTGAAACAGTTACTTAAATATGCATTTATAGACCGCATTTTCTTTTTGACAAAGCGGGAGTTATTAATGAGGTCTTTATTCATATTTCAACCATTTTTGTTTCTCAATGGTCAAACGGAATAAATTGAGCGCGTCTTAGTTGCATTATTTAAGTCTATGGATCGCGTATATAACTTCTTTCGTTTCTAAGAGCTGCGTTAGTTCACTAAGTTCATTAAGTAATTTTGCATAACGATCGATATAATCCAAATAAATGCGTATATTGACAGCTAACCGAAACCAATCTGATACTGAGGAGACCGGGCTAAAAGTTATCAATCGTCGATCGGAATATCTCTTACCAACGTACACCGTAATCACAAATATTGATAACTGACCATAGAAGACGGAATTGGTCAATATTCTATTGACATAGGGTTTTATCGATCTTCCATGCTAAGTACCTTGAGGCTCGCCATAGTGTGACGTCATAAATGCTATCTGCCCGAACATAAAAGAACACATCGTTTTGGACGCAAATCAAAAATAGGATGTTCTAAATAGTAAATCAAAAATTATTCGTCTGCATTAAAAATAAACAAAAATTACAATAATTTATAACTCTCGTAATTTTTTTGAATTGTTTTATAAATAAATATTATATTAAATTTGTAGTAGATAAAATATGGTACGGTTTTAACTTCAGAAGCCATTGTTTACTTTGATGAAGCCATGTGCAGACGATTTATTATATGTGAAATATAAACTGATTAATTAAGGCTAACATAATAATTAATTTTCTAGGTCTGAGTTATTATAAGCAATTATCGTATTACAATTTGGAAACAATATGGTGAATAGAATATTAATATTTGCTTAGCTATTATTGATTTAAAGTAAAAAAAAAAATCATTATTATTATAATTATTTTTAATTTAAAAAAAAATGCCATTAGCATTTACACAATTTAAAAAAGAATTCCTGCGCCCTTAAAGAATGCGGTTATTTTGATAAAAGTGTAAAAATTGATCTCAAATGTAATAATTATTTATATCGTGGAATGTTATATCCACTCAATTCTCAAATTTAATTGGTGTTATTTCATAATTTATTCATTAAAAATAATATACAGTGTATTTGCGGAAAGTTGCGGATGCTCTCAATATCGCCCTGGTGTAAGACCACCATTCAGAATTGTCGAAACGTTGCTTAAAAGAGTTTTAGCCGTGTTTGGTGACCAGATCTGAACAACCAGATACTTCTCCAGCTTCGAATTTCCTTCTCCCACTACCTGCAGTCTCACTACATACACGGAGAATTTTTTTATTATAAAATACGATCATTTTATTCGTAAAAACTGTTAAAAACGGGACTGAAGTTCTTACGAACAAATTAACAGGGTTTCAAGGTTTATTGGCGGGAACATATAAGAATGATTTGTTGGTATATGTAATTTCGTACGTATACCAACAACTTATTCTTACATTTTCCCGCCAATAAACATTGAAACACTGTTAATTTTCGTTGTTTGTTTTTGGGGTGTTATGCCGTGTTGTGCTACCTCCTTCTTTAGCCGACGTTTCAGACAGCGTTGCAGTGTCCATCATCAGGGCAGATCCGGTAGATCCGTCGATGTGAATTTGTAGTGTTAAGTGTGTGCTTATTACGGCATAACACCCCAAAAACAAACAACGAAAATGCTTTTGGCCGTGAAAATCTAAAAACCCACTGTTAATTTGTTCGTAAGAACTTCGGTCCCGTTTTTAACCGTTTTTACGAATAGAATGATCGTATTTTAAAATAATTTTTTTCTCAGTGTATCCGAATGAGGGATGCCATAGTCTCAATAGCCCCAGACGGAAGCAGTTGGGACTCTTGTGTGGTATTGATATAAAAATCTCAGTGCTTTTTAACCTGAATGTTTTCATACCTTTTCCTTCACAAACTGTTACCTAAACTTCAATGACTGTCTTTCATTAATAACTGTGGCTTCTCTTATAGGTCTTATTATTTCTTTATGTAGTATTATTGATAAAATTTAAATTTTTAACCTCACCAACTTAATAAAATAATAAATAATATTTTGACAACAATAATGTTACGATAATGTTTCTCACAAAAATGGGTACCTAATAAGCAGAAGCAAGTAAATACACTATAATGGAGTAAATATGTGAGGTGAAAATGTGTTGAAATTTGAGATGAATTAATATTATAACCTTTTCATTTAAAAAAACTATATTCCATTATAGACCATGTTTTAGAAAATAAAAATAAACTGCGTTTTCTCTCAATAATCCATTCGTCAATCTAACTTCGTTGCTATGTATAACAAACCTTAAAAAATATCGAGGAAACCTTTTTTATATAATATATTACTCGTGACCGAACGTATTTAATATAAATTTATTTACTAAATCCCTCATTTTATTTGGAGAGGTTTGAATTTAATCTCATATTACGAGATGTACAGGATGTCCGCCGGCAGATTTTATTCCTCAAAAAATAAAATAAAATAAAAATATGAATACAACGAAAGTAGTTTATTTATTATCTCACATAAGAATAATGCGGATTTTAGTTTTTAAAACTCACTCTACTCAAATGGCGTCCTTCTAGCCGCAAACATCCTTGCAATCTTTCCTTCATCTCATTGACGCTCATGCGGGAGTTTTGCGGTAGCCGTGTGTCAGTGAGGGTTGAGGAGATTGAGACGTATTTAATAATTCGATCAATGTGGCGAGGCGTCGATTTTGTTCTCACTTTGATATCCGACGATTAAAGGATGGCCCATCGAACCAATTGATATGGGCGTGAGTACAGAAGTTTAGAAAAACGGTACCGCGCGGTGCTGGTCAATTTTTTATACCGAAGCTACATCGTCGTCTTGGTTACAATAACATAACCCATTTTCAGGGTCGTTGCAGGATGGGGCCATGGCACACACCGCTAGGGACTCAATGACTAAAGTGAGAGAGCTTTTCCTGGAAAATAGGTTAGTCGCTTCGGCGACATAGCCTGGCCCCTAGATCACCCGATCAGACCCCTTGCTACTTTTTCTTATGGGGATATCTCAAATCTCGCATATACAGCAATTTGCCATCAACAATAGAGGCTCTACAAGAAAATATCCGACGAGAGATCAGCTCAGAACTTTGCAAGCGAGTTTTCACCAACATGAAGGAAATATTGCAAGAATGTTTGCGGCTAGAAGGACGCCATTTGAGTAGAGTGATTTTTAAAAACTAAAATCCCCATTATTCTTATGTGAGATAATGAATAAATAACTTTCATTATATTAATATTTTTATTTTATTTCATTTTTTAAGTATAAAATCTGCCGGCGGAACCTTGTAAAGGGACATGTACCATTTTTTTTCCAGCCACGAGTACAGCATTTCTCAGAAAGGCAAGACGATAATTTTTTTGGTTCGTTTACGATGTAAAAGATGGGATTTTAGAATTCTGGTTGATTCAGAAATACATCACAAAGAAATGTGGAAAGAGATGCTATAGGGATATCATATCGTTTGGTAATAAAATTTATCTTGGTACCCTATGTATACAAATTTACTTTTCCAAGGAAACACTATAAAAGGTTCAATGCGAATCAGTTTCTAAATTGCTCAATTCTAAAGTGTTGCAATATCGTTCGATTTAGTTTAAGAAAGTAAAATCAATCTAGTCAATAAAGTTATAATATATAGTTATAAGTTATATAAGACACCGAAAAATAATAAAATATAATGGCTGCAACTGGGACTCGAACCCTGGGACTGTCTTGTTCATTTTCACATTTAAAAAAAATTTGATTATTATGGTTATTTACGACTTAAAATATTTGACAGTTCTCACCTTTTTGACGAATTAAATTTTTATAACATTTCTTTTGTGATATATTACAAAAATTACATCAAAATAATGTAGATAAAACGAACTTCCTAATAATTACTCAAATCTATTCTTTCCACAATGGATTTATATAAAAAAAAAACAATAAATATATATAGACTTAGAATATGACAGCGTTCATATTATCAAGCGGCAGCCATTTTGTCCGCCATCTTTGGTGCCCGGCGCGTCATTGGCAATTAATATAAATTATTCGGAGTGGCTAAATGCTATCCAGTATTTCGTTATGTCAATATCGAGAATGGCCCAATCGATTCTGACCTTGTTCTTCGTACAATTTCTTTGTACATAAGGGGCAAAATCGCTTCAAAAATCCGGACCCGGTGGGGGACTACGGCCTGCAAGAGGTTTTAACAAGAATTTCGGTTAAACACTTTAATTTTGAGAGACATTGGTAAACATCTCTAAACCGCGCCATTTACCCTAAAAACGAATGAAAAAATTGTTGATTTTATTGCTAATTAAATTTTTAACAAACAAATAATGCATTTGAAAACCCATTATTGGCAGAACAATAATACGACTTCATCCGCAAAATAGTTATTATAATTCCTGTTCCGATCATTATTTCACTGAAACCAAGTTTTATATTGAGCACACGTTTCAGTGTGTTAAACTTTGATATTATTTTCTCCGGAGAGCAAAAACATGACACCCATGACAGGGTAATCCGCCTGGGGAAGGGATGATCGCTGATGTATCGCAATATTATACTTTTTTTATTTGACTCGCCCCAATATGGCTGAAATTCTGAAAGGAATTCTCTGAGCGGCCCTTGCCTTTTTGGTTGAACGGACAGTTTTAAAAATATTACAAGTCCAAAAATAATGGAAGGAAAATAATAATTGTGTTTTTTATAAGGTTGTAACTATTGGTTTTAGATTTGAGCTTTTAATTATTAATCTTCATTGTAACTTTTTTATTATTTCTGTATATAATATATTATGCATATCACATGTTTGTAAAAGACTTTACGAAGGTATTATAAATAAATGTTATTTTATTAAATTTAATAAGGAACTTCTTTTGTTGTGTATAATTTTTAAAAAACGATTGAGTAAATATTTTTTTCTCTCAGAACTTGTCAATTTTCTTTTATAATTCATTTTTCTATCAGATGTCCAGAGAACTAAATTTGTGGCAAAATGGCTAAATTGTGTTTGTTTGTTTGTTAGTTAGTTAGTTAGTTAGTTAGTTAGTTAGTTAGTTAGTTAGTTAGTTAGTTAGTTAGTTAGTTTGTTTGTTTGTTTGTTTGTTTGTTGGTTTGTTTGTTTGTTTGTTTGTTTGTTTGTTTGTTTGATTGTTTGTTTGTTTGTTTGTTTGTTTGTTTGTTTGTTTGTTTGTTTGTTTGTTTGTTTGTTTGTTTGTTTGTTTGTTTGTTTGTTTGTTTGTTTGTTTGTTTGTTTGTTTGTTTGTTTGTTTGTTTGTTTGTTTGTTTGTTTGTTTGTATATTTGTTTGTTTGTTTGTGTGTTCGTTCCTTATGCGCGGTCATAGCGTTCATCCGATTGCGATGAAACTTTGGGAATAAGATGTGCGCATACTCGGGATGGTTATAGGATAGTCAGCTCTGGCGTTATGAAATTATATGAATGTATACGTACGAAATTACGTATACCAACAAATTATTCTTACATGTTCCCGCCAATAAACATGGAAACCCTGTTAATTTGTTCATAAGAATTTCAGTCCCGTTTTTAACCGTTTTTACTATTAAAATTTTTGTTTTTTCTCATAACATTTTTCTCCATGCATGATAAATTCCTTTTTTCACATTTGAAAAGAAAACTCTACTGAAATGGTTGTACACGAAATCTAGGTTACTGATTTACATTAAACTCTATTTAGTATTTACTTAAGATGCAAATATAATATTAGAATTGTAAATATAGACCGCCATCGTCATCGCAATTATTTACAGTTCAGAGTTTACAGAGAAATGAAATATGTCGATATAAATGTCTTTTCTGTTTCTAAATCTGTTCGGTAACATATTATTTCGGCAAAGAGGTGACTTCAGTTGCAATATGCTAAGCCCATTATATACATATTTTTCTAATTTTATTTGCGACTAGTAACAGTAATCATTTTGTGCAGGAATTTTCGCTGGTCGTTCTGATTGCATTCAGAGACATATCAAATACATGCACGCAACTCGTCTGGGATATAATGTCACAAAGGATGCCAGAGAACCGATGCTTAGCGTTTCTCGAATATCTACTGTCTAATTATCTGCTATCTACTCCCAGATTTAGGCACTCCCTCTTCGCCTCTCAGGAATGTCATTTCAGCACCCTGGACCCAGAACACACCCCAGTCAACTAAATTTGATTTCCATCACAGGCTTTATGGTGGGGCGATATACAGACTACACCATTGCTAACTAAGTTTGGACATCTAATCTTGTTTTCCCTGACACCGAGCTGTGCAAAATACAAGGCGTTCCACGTATCAGCCAGTGATTGGAACTTCAACACCAAGCTTCCTAATCTGGTTGAAATGTACTTGCGTATAACCTCGTCCAGTTTTCGAAAGTGTAAATAGAAGATGCCTCTGTTTGAAATGTTCATTTACTGAGCAGAGCTTCTGTTAATGGACCTAAACACTAATCATTAGTGTAAATGCTTCGTCCCTCAGGGCCTTTTTCCTCAGGGCCTATGTCATCTTTAAAGATGCTGGGAGGAGGGTCTTTTTTAAAAGAAGAGGAAGGACTGAACATGGGTCTTGAAGAGACCCATGTTGTAGGAAGGAGAAAACACAGAGGCCGGTTAACACTACAAAAAAGACGCACATTGTCGGATCTATTGTTTCTGTATAACCTGCTTAATAATAATATTGATAGTCCCGAATTACTATCCGTCATTGGTTTAAATGCTCCAATGCGGCGTACCAGGCACACATCTCTTCTTCATATAGAAGCCCACAACATCAATGCAGCAAAAAACTCACCAATCATTCGCGCAATTACAACCTATACCCATTATGAAAAATTATTACAATTAGACATTTTTCACGATTCATTGCGAACATACAAAACAAAATTATTAAATTTCTTGTCATTTTATTAAACTTTAGTGAGCAAATAATTTTTGATTTTAAAATGTAAAATTTTCTATACCCATACTCTTTCATTTATGTTTTATTAGTCAACCAATGTTTGATTCTTTTCCTTAGTTTCATCATAATTTAGTTTTAAAACCCAGGCGAAATTACCTATTGACATTTTACAGATTTACGTAATAGGTACAAAACCATGTAATTTATTTAAAATACCTTTCAACTTATATTTAATGTACTGTGTAAATCTTATAAACAAATATATAAATAAATAAATAAATCATTCCACAGCCGAGCTGTTGAACTCAAGAACGACTCGTAGATGCGACCCGTTCTCATGTGACAAATGTCAACCGTGTAAATAGGTTGGGCGCGCGTTTTGCGCATTTCCCGAAATACCGGTAGAACAAGGATAGCATTCCTACCCGACGCCTGTGCTCTAAAGATTGCAATCCGTTTGTTAACACAGGAGAATTTATCAAACGGACAGCTTTCAGAGTCGAGGGTATTTTTCAGGTACTTTGGTGCTCCAGACCAGAGATGACTGCCAAATACAATCGTGGGGCGCACATGCGATTTGTACAGGGTTGGCAGTTGTGCACTATTAAATTTTTTTTTTTTTTTTTTAAAAGAAAGACAAACATTCCCGGGTTACGAATAACCCAACAACATTTGAAAATCTCCTACTACCACCACACTAAGCAGAAGATGTTGCTTGTGTTGTGATGGAGGACTTAGCCAGCCGAGGAATCGAACACGGAACGCCTGGGTGGGACCCAAACGCGATGCCCACACAACCACTGACCGGTCATGTCAATAACTGCGGGCCCTTTTTTTATTTATTTTCTATTTTATGGAATATTATTAAAATATACATTTAATTGACAAATACAAATTAAATTTATTTTTATTTTTATTACGTAGGCGAGCTTATGATAAAGTGTAACAAATAATAAAATAAGAATAAGTAGGTATGTAAATATTTAATATATATATATATATATTTATTTTTTGCTTTTTGCACACATATCTTTTTAACGCATATCTCTTTTAATGCATATCTTTATTAATCCATATTTTTTTAATACATGTCTCTTCTGATATATATCTTTTCTAAATAAATATACTTATTATGTTATTTACCCGCCTCGGAACAGACTTTGTCTAGTGAGTTAGGTAAAAGAAAATAAAACTGTAAATCAATTTATATATTAAATAAACGCCCGGGTTGCCGGCACTGAAACTGAAATTTCACCTCTACTCTTCCCTCTAAAAATTGTTTTGATCCGTATGCACTGATTTATAAAAAGTTTATACATACATAAAAGCCCCTTATATAATTGATGATTAATAAAATAAAAAAATTATTAATTTTTTTTGGACATGTGACTTTTTTCGCCCGCATCCTTGGATTTATCAATGACGGGATTTCATATTGAAATTCGCCATGGAATATTACTAGCAATAAAGTTTATGGGATCTTAGTTTGCTTAAGACTCAAGACGTCTGTTTGTATGATTGGGATTGGATTGCAGGGTAAACTTTAATTATTGTCAATATCACCGAGAGTTCATGGTGCCGCAATCTTATAGGGTACCAAGCATTCAAGGCCGACTTTATAGAGTTGTAACATTTTCATCTGTAAAATGAAAAAAATATTTTTTGTGGAAAAATACTTAAATCTGCTTCTCAACCAATAATTATTTAACTAGCAGTGAAAAACTCGCTCCGCGGGTTTTTGCTGCTCGGCCGTGCGGGCGGTTTTTCGTTCTGCTTCGCCCAGTTTAAGTATTGGTGACTATTTATAAGGCATCACCCTTTTGAAAAACTAACTACTATTTACACTACAGAATACTTATATTTAATAAATAGATATATAATAAGTAGACATTCTTACATTAAGACCGTGGATAATGAGAGGAACATTCTTCACCCCAACATCTTCTTATTACTGAATGAAAGCGAAAAATGTTTCTTCTTCTTCATACTTTTTACCTTAAATATAGTATTATAGATGGCGCCACTTCCGTTTGCTAATCGTATGTGAGCGAGTGATAAGTGTGTATATTACGGCAGCAGCTCCGTGGAAAAATGCACGTTCACGGACGGCTCAGAACGGTTTCCATACAGTGTGGCGTTGGAGATTTACTCGGAGTTGGGTTCCTTAATTTGAACCGTACAGGCATTACCGTATTAATATACTTCGATATTTGTTACAATTCATAATGAACGAATATAAAAACAGAAGAATTTTGTTCTACTTAATTACATAATTACAACACAGGAGTGATTTTTTTTAAATTTAAATTCGATCAGTTCTTTTTTGTGACCATTGCGACATCTAATTACGCTTTCAGGACTGCTATAGTATTTTCTGTTATAGACTGTTTGACATTTGACAGGAAAAATTACTCAAATCATTAAAAAAAATTGTTTACTAACCTAAAAGTTATTTTTTTTCTGAAAGCGCGATTTGATTTCATGTTTTTAATTACCTCATTATAATACGAGTATATTTGTACACTTGTTATACGAACAATTTAAAAAAAAAAAAACACTATTCAAACTACTATCCACAAATTATTTTTAAGACTTTACATACTGCACGATTAAAGAAAAACGGGTTCACCGATTTCGTGAAAAAGTATTTTTCTGAAAACTATCATCGAAAAGGCGGTCTGCAAATATTTAAATCCACGAAGAGCGAAGAACACTTGAGAAAATGACGTTGTTATCTGCACAAAGACCACTTGTTCGCTATCTTATTATTCCTGAAAATACAAAATTGCGGAATGCGATTGCACTGTAAAGGCCGGAAGTACATATTATATATTCCGATGGCTCAGCGGAAATGCTTAAGGCAGTCACCTCCGACCTCCTATTCAATATCCTTCAGAGCCTTATTTGAGAGGCTAACCGTCTTTTAGAGAAGGCTTCTGAGCTTCTCAAACGATGTCCATTTGGATTTGATTTGAGATTTCACAGCCAAAAGCGTGATAGTGATTAATTTTTGGGTATCATGCCGTGCTGCGCCTCCTCATTCCTCATTCTAAGACCAACATTTAGGATAGCGTTACAGGGTACATAATCAGGACAGATATATATATATATATATATATATATATTGTAAGTATTTGTTATGTTTGATAAAGTTATGCAGTGTTGCGTGCTTTAATCTTCTTGGGGACAGTATTTTAGTAGGAAATTGATTACAATAATGTGGTTTTCGCCATTAATTTTGGTATAGCTGTTTGGTACCGGATACCAAGAACTCTTACCCCATTAATATTAATAGAGACGTAATGTATTAGGTAATGTTATTTTTATTGATAGTTTTACATTCCGTGGTCATTCCGTTAAAAATGCAACAATACTGCCATTTCCCTAATCTATACATAGATTCATACTCTGGGATTATATCGAGGAATTCTATAAACTCGCCGAGAATAACCGATACTTATTAATAATCTCCATTTAGTTTCATTATTTTTTTTTTTTAATTGATAAACTAATTATTATTAATCTCCATTTAGTTTCATTATTATTTTTATTTTATTGATAAACTAATATTAAGACAAGATTTTTATCCATAGCACGAAGGGTAACAATTATAATGAGCAATAATTGTAGATTCATTAACACTGCTTTAAAAAAGTTCAGCCAGAAAATTTCACCTTTAAAGCAAATGAACAGTAATATTAACAGTTTAGGTGAGCTCGTGTCCCTTTCAAGCAATAAAAATATGTGGCAAGCACATTGTTTGCACCTCGAATTTACGGTGCCACATTATTTGTACGCGCGTCTCTGAGCTCCGGCGAATCGACACGAGCGGTAATAATTCCGGGGATATGATGTGTTTAATTTAATAAACCACACGACATAACGTTCAACAAACGTCGTAAAAGCACCCCGTCTTCCTGCGGAGGGGGTGGGAATAATAATAGAATCTGTAGAACAAAGACGTGGTCTGATTTAGTTAACCCTTTCTACAAGGAGAAAAATGTTATTCTAAAATACGATCATTTTATTCGTAAAAACGGTTAAAAACGGGACTGAAGTTCTTACGAATAAATTAACAGGGTTTCAATGTTTATTGGCGGGAGAAGGTAAGAATAATTTGTTGGTATACGTACGAAATTACGTATAACAACAAATTATTCTTACATGTTCCCGCCAATAAACATTGAAATACTGATAATTTGTTCGTAAGAACTTCAGTCCCATTTTTAACCGTTTTTACGAATAAAATGATCGTATTTTAGAATAAAATTTTTCTCCGTGTACCTGGCTCGCAGTTTAAAAACATGTTTGAGGGGCGAAAACGGTTCTGCGATGACACAGAACATAGGCATAAGAAACGCAAAAAAGTGAAAGAGAACAACGTTAACAAACCTAACCTAACCTAACCTAATCTAACCTAATCTCAACCAACCTAACCTAAATTAAACTAATCAAACCTATTACATTGACAGGTATGTTTTGTAACTGTTCTATTTTATTACCGTTGATAACGACTTGTAGAATTACATTGTTGGTGCAGTTTTTTTTTCAATCCTTAAGACGAATATAAACGCCAGAAATATTCGACTTCTTACCCCTTGGAAACTGCGAGTATTTTTGGTATTTATTATCTACGCAAGGAAAGTAGCGCCAAAATTGTTTTTATTTTTTTTATGAATAATTTTACAAGAACGAAAAAAAGTTAGTCAATCAATAAAGTCAAAAATAATCTTAGCCATAAAGGGTATTTTTAAAAACGTTGTTTCTTATATAACTTCACAATTATCTAATGAATAAACTAATTATTTTGTACTTTGCGCTTATATTTTTTGTAACGTAATTGATATTTTTATTTGAATTCCATTCGTTGAAAAGGTAGGAAAAGCTTCAATGTATACATAACATATTTTTTCATATTCATAATTTAAACCAATTCGTAGTAAAAATAAATCTAAATAGTGGTTTGGCGTATAACTTCATCTTTTTCGTACAAAACTTAAATTTGGATTTCAGGCCTATAAACCCAACCAAATTAAATTAGTATTATTTTAATCTAAGGGTAGCAAATATCTAATATGGAGGTATGTTTTTATATTTTATTACTACTCTAAACTCTCGCAGGTTCTCAGAAATGATTTTGGTATTTTAGCGACTTAATTACAAATAGTAAAAATATTAATCCTCCCTCATTTACTGTGATATAATGAGATATATAATTTAAAAAAATTGTATGTTGGGTAGAAAATTTAAATTATATTTGAAAAATTTGAGTTGAATTCGTAATTTAAAATTTACGCCCATCAAAATGTTTTTTTTAATTGATTCTTTATTTTTATATTTCGTCATATTTAAATAGCAAATAAAGAAAACTTGTTTTTTTAAATAATTTTCACTTTCGCCTAAATAATTGCCAAATCTGTCTCTAAAATTATGATAAAATGAACATATTTATGCCCTTTTTATAATTAAAAACTCAAATATATATAGAGTAGCACATATTCGTACTAGAAATTTGCTATATCTTTTGATTAAAAAAATATATATTCAGAATAGTTCAATATTTTGGCCTCTTACCCAAAATTTTAGTTTTGCATGAAAAGGGCCAAGCTGCCGTTCCACGTAAGTAGTTAAATAAATAACTTTAAGTCTGATAGGCTACCATACATTTTTCGAAAATATAAAACAATAAAAACATACCTTAGAAATTAATATTACAAAAATAAAAATTTATGAGCTGGGGTAATTAGTTAAAAACAAACGTTACTTGTCAAGATATAAACATGGCTACCTCACGAAAAAAAAGTGTCTATCGCTTAAACGCAATGGAAAAAATGGTGAGTAAAGTCGGTATTGCCAAAAATCGGAAAACTAAGAATGCCAATTTTTAGTCGCTCTAGATTTTGAGGAAAAAATTCTGATATTTTGTATTCTTAACGTGCGTCCGGTTCGGAAGGGTTAAACACCGGGGTTGAGAATTTCTCAAATTGCTCAGCATCGGTCTTAGGAAAATAATTACTATTGCGAATAAATTATCTTCCTTTCGACGAAGCGCCTTAAAACGCCGATTTTGGTTAATTGATTATTTTATAATGCGAAAGTTGGAATATAAACTTTGTAACATTATTGTTAGTACCGGATTTGATTTAAGCTCGTACAAATATTTGATATATTATGGCTTGGCGCATTATCAAAATCATAATTATTACGCACACAAATATTCTCAAGATGGAGAAATTAACGTACAATTTTATGGATAAATATTAAATGCTGAATTATCAATAACGAATCGTTTCATAGTCAGATGTCAGATGTTGCAATTTGACGGGTATGGGTACCGCCGCCCCGGGAACCATTTATTGGATAACCAACCCCCTTGCCATAGGTCACCCCAAATGGTTCGCTACGTTTGGTGACTTGGTTGACCAAGACTTGCTTGATCGGGGTTCATGGTGAGAGTTTTGTCTGGGTCTTGGTGGCGGGCCGGATTGGGAGAGACTGGTTGAGGGAGTTATCTTGAGTGACCCATTGCCTCGCACTGCAGTAGGAGGAATAGATCATTCACTCCTAGACACACTGACCCCAGATTCGTACCCATACCGCATACCTCTTTCCTTCCCAGAACTTCTTCAGCTTCCGTTACTTAAAAAGACCCTCCACAAAGCATCCCCGAAGATGACATAGGAGGGATTTTTTTTCCTCAGGGCCTCCTGTGTAGCTAATGTAAAAAAAGGTGTATTATTTTCTTGTATTAAACTTTTTTTAACCAAAAATTACATACGAACCATTTGTTGTAATACTAATTTTCTTACCCGGCTTTTCAAGTACCTACACACTATTTTTTCTCAATAATTAAAAAATATGTAATAAAGGACATTTTTGCTCTTATTTTGAGTGTTGAATGGACATTTCAAAATGAAAATAAAATTGTGAGCCGAAAATGAATAATTACCTACATGGACCTGGAAACTCCAGAGAAAAATAACTTTTCTAATGTATGTAGCGCCATTTTTTTTGTGAGAATTATAGACCATTACAAAACAGAAAACTTAATTTACCGCTAAATTTAACAAGTGACTATTCTATATTTAACTGTTATTCTTAAAAAAGACCCTTAAACACTAGAGCGACAGAGCAATTTAAAACTTTTTTCTAGGATTGCTCAAGATTTTTTGGTCATCATTTTGAAATTTTTCCGCCCACATTAAAAAAATCATACCACCGAATTTGAATATGGAGACATACATACTACATACTGATTATAGTTCTCTATATATAGCCAATGAATTCACCAAACTTTTTTCGATTATTAAATATTCGTAGGTTTATATAAAAAATAAAAAAATCGTAAACTTTTTAAAGAATCTTGGGAAATTTTTCCAATTTATGTAAGCAAAGCTTTCCGTGGTTGTGGAAATAGTGCAATATTGTGTCAAAAAGCGTTCGTATATAAATATGAAAAATATAACTTGGATTTAACTTGGAACTTTTCGTTTGATTGTTTTTAATGCTTCATACTGACAACATATATTGGATCTATTGCTCTCCGTTTAAACAAATAGGTATATTGATTACTTAGTCATTGAAGAAGACACAATTATAATAAATTCCAATGGAACAAGGTACAGAAAAATACACAAAAAAATAAAAAGTTTACGGTCGCAAATGGGAACACATCTGTCTTAAAATAAATAATATTGAAAATTCGTTAATTGAAATATTGAGATCCATAAAAAATACGGAAAGTAATTTCGAGTAGTATAATATTAGGAGAAAGGATCAGGGTTCGATTCACGGTTGCAACCGTTAACGTTTTATTTTCTGTGTCTTTTTCTGTATCATACTCGTTTTTGTTTCGTCTCCTTTAAGAGCGATTGACCAGCGGCTGAGAACAAAAGTTTAAAAATGTTTGTACAGGGAGATTCCGATGAGAAAGATCGATTATTCCCCGTTTCAAATTTTTAAAATTAAAAATTTAATATCGATTTATTTCATTAAAAACTTGCTTTAATATATACCTACATTCAAGTAAGCTATAAAAATGCTCAAAACGCACGATGATAAATTATTAAATTAGTGTACTTCTTGTAAGTATTTTTTGATCCTAAGTATTTTTGTTTTTTTAATAATGTCTAAATAAAACAAGTGTGTAAAAAAAATCTGAAATATTTAAGTTTGTACCTCAAACAAATAGAAAAACTGATGCATTTTTTTGTCACAAAACACGTTCTCGGATATATTTTTTATTGATTTTAATTTAACTAAAATTTAAATTATGAAAACTGTGTTGACTAGATTATGTTTTGAATTTTTTTTTGTATGATTATATGATTTGAAATTTGTGTTGTTTAATAGAATCTATCGTTTATAAATTGAACAAATCTGCCAACGACCAACGGTATAACCTCAGTATATTAAAAATACACTTAGTTTTTCAAAATTTTAAAACTGCGTGTACCAGATAAAATAACAATCTTTTCAAAATCAATTTATGTTTTTTTTGTAAAAAAGAGTCAATACTCTACAATTTGATTTAAAAATGAGTAATATCCGGTATTCTCTGGTAATACCCTCTTAATGATTGAACCATACTACAATGATGTTTATAAGCTTTATTAAGTTATTCAATAAAATTTAATGATGATTTATTATAAATACACAATATTTCCCATTTCGAACAATAATGTAAAAGGAATGAATACTTCATGCAATATAATGAATTAACGAGTAAAACCTCAAAATGAAAAATTTTATCATTGATGATAATATTAACCACTCTGATACGAAAAATGTGAAATACCAAAACCAGAAAAATATTAGGTCGTATCTAATTGAATACTGGACCCCAATCTTGCCGTGGCTTTGCTCTACCATGGAGTTAATTTGTCCACATGAACTTCAGTAAAATTTTAACTTTATCGTACTTCGACTAAGAACTACCAACATTATCTTCAATTTCTTAACGCAAACTTTTTCTGCTATCTTTATACGCCATTGCAAAAATTTACGCGAATTTTACTGTAATCTAGATAGGGTCTTGGATAAATTCATACATTTTATTTTTAATACGCGAAGTCTAAATGACTATGTTGCAAGTCCAGGAAGATATTCAATAGTGGAATGACTTATTCGGTAAAACCTCAAATTGTAATATTTAATCATTCATTTAAGAGCTTTTAATAATATAATGGAGGGTATGATCTTATACCTTATATATGGTATGACCTCTTGCATGCCATGACGGAGGGTATGACCGAGGGGACAAACTCTAGGGGACGCCCACGCCGAGAGTAACTGGAGGACCTGCTGGTGGACATGCGCTGCTCATCATATGCAGACTTCAAAAGAGCCGCACAAGATAGGGAAGAATGGAACAAAAAAATAAAGGAAATTGCTGCAAACCAATCCTAGGATTGAAACCACAGAAAGAGAACAATATATTAAATTATGCATTTTAATGAAGGAATAACTTAACAGTAATGCAAAATTTTAATTGCATTAACATTGCATTCATCCTTTGATATTCTACGCCGCTATCTGATATTAAATTATCACGGGTTGAATAGGTAGTATTTGCGCTTTGCGAGAAGGAGAGCTGAAAATCGACCTTTAGGAAGCGGAAAGCCTCAGACATTACCGCGTAACCATTATGCTTGCTAATGCATATTGCAAGGAACTAATGAATAGCACAGAACTTATAATTCAGCTCAGTGTTGAAAGTTTAAGGACTTTCCACAGCTTAAATTAATGGTGTTATGTCCAGTAAGTGTTGATGTGGTGATGTAGAGTATTTGGTTGTGCCAAAAAGAGCAGATTTCGCCGAACGTATAATCGTATAATATAACGTATAATTACAAAACGTTTAAAAGGTACAACGCAACGATTATTAAATGTTTAAATTTGCCCTATATCCACAAACCAGAAACCCATCACGAACGTAGCTTGAAAATCAAGGAGTGGATATATACCAAAAGTCAATGCATACCTCATACTTGTATCGGAGTTGGGAATGAACTACCCGAGAAAAGCCAACAAAATGTATGAATTATGCAATCGGCTCTCAGCGGCGCTTCAGATTCGATATGATAAATTCAAAGGTAGAACCCGAACCCGAGTGATAGAAAATATACTCGTACACCTTGTAAGCTTAGGATTTATAGCTGAAAAAGCTCAGCTTAACGACGAAAGGTAACCGTCTAATGGAAAATTTTGACTGGACGGTAGTTGGTTGGCGATTTAAAAAATCAAACATCCTTCCGTCTGTGATGTTCATTAGTAACATATTGAAATTATTCACGTGCAATGAAACCTTTTTTTTTATTTATTTAAGAGCCATTTTCAAATTGTAACTGCTACTGTAAAGAATTATTTTACAGATAAGCGATATAGGTACTTGCCTATAGGTGACAGGACAACTGTTGGACAACTCGACAAGTAACTTCATCACTCCTTCGAAAAGGCATTAAAAGGTGATGAAAAACAAATTATGACAAATAATTTACGTTGGGTTTGGTTATGGGTTATTGTTTTTTATTTGTTTTTATCGCCACTTTTAATGAAGTTTCGAAGGGGAGTTGAAATGCCACTTAGTTAAGTTGTCGTGGAAACCTACCTAAAAAAATTGGAATTATAAGCATAGTGTGTTGCGAGTATTTGGGCCCTTTTCCGTATAACAATGTTCTCTTACTTTGGCTGAAATTCATACAAATATTGATGTTTTTCATACCACATAAATACATAAATATAACGTAAATAATATTTTTGGCCTGTCTTTGGTAAGAAAACATCTAAAATACCTACAAATGGTACGACATTGTTGCTACAGTTTACGACAGATTACATTTTGTCACATGCCATCATAGGAGGTTCACTTCCTCGAACACGAATGATTTTTTGACAATTTTTGTCATATTCGGAACAGAGAGTTTTTAATTTTCTAAAATGGCAAAGTTTTAGCTTTATCTAGTGGAATAAGTTAAGGATTTTTGTTGAAATTTGTTATAAATTTATTCTATGATTTTTGGTTCTTCAAAATCCCGCAGATATTCTACGGGCCTGGTGGGGTTTCCGAGCAAATAGTATTTATAAACTAAGTTGCTAAATTACAGATTAAAATAATTTTAGAAAACACTTGTGCATTTAGTAAAATTAAGGAAAGATTAATTTTAAAAAGAATCGTATTTAAATAGACTTCCACCGTGAATAAATAAATAATCTGTTTCAAAATAGCCATAAAAAAAAACATATATAAGTTGGCATGTGTCTAAGTTAATGTTTCTTTGATAATAAATGCATTTGCATTAGGTAAATGAATAGTTTTCACAATTGTAACAGAAATAAAATATTTAAGGCGAAGTTTAATGCTAAATAACTATTTTAGAGTATTTTTTTACTACGAATCGGTTTTCATTATAAACACAAAGAAATATGTTTTTTATAAATTGAAAATTTTCTTACCGTTTCAACGAAAAAAATCTCAACGTGACTTCTAGACTCCGTTTGCCAAGCGATTTTTATGACTATTACCCGTATTCGTGACTATATAAGGCACACTAAGAATACGCGCATATTTGGCTTGTGGCTTCCTCTTAAACTTTCAATAAACCAAACTGCTAATATTCGATGGTAAGCTTCATATACACATACCACAAAATAGTAATGGCTTTTTTGTAAAAATGGCATCATTATTTTATAGTTTGTTTTTCTTCTGACCGAGATAACTTCGCAAGAATGAGTTTGCTCGTCTGAATACAGAAGGTTTAAATGGATTAAAACCATAATTATCATTAAAACTTTATACCACATTTCAGAGTGGTTTAACGTTACCAATTACGAACTTTATGACTTTCCGAGAATTTTTCATGTTTTGACACTGACGGTCGCTTACACTTATCAAAACTAAATAATTTCTAATTTTACGTTAAATTTACCACTGGGGGAAGACTATTCAAATATAACAAAGGATTATTCACTTCCGTTTTAGTATATTTGAAAACTAATAATTGTCGTGCATGTTAGTAAAATACACGTACATGCATTGCACCTTTGAGCTACATTTTAACCCGGTTATCACTCAGTTTGATTGTCAAAAGCGCCTGAAAGTCTAAATATTTTTTGCATCCTTTAAGAGGATACCCGGCGGTGATTTTTCCATACAAACGTATTCCCTATTTATCTCTCTGGATTTTAACCCTAGAGAAAATATTGTTTTTGCATAAAATAGATATCAACTACTAGCGTGTCGGTACTTTTTGTTTTTTTTTTTTGATAAGTTACTTTTTATAGAAGTTATGACCTTCCAAAAATCAATAAAATTGACTGGTTTAAACACCGTCAAAAGATGTTCAGTATACAAACCAGACAATGTTTTTAAAAAAAAAGCAAAACGTACAGACATAGAATAGTTTTTTCTTATTTTTCTTTTTTTTTTTTTTTTTTTTTTTTTTTTTTTTTTATATAGAATACCTCACAAGAGTCCCAACTGCTCCCGTCTGGAGCCAGTGAGACTATGGCATCCCCAATTGGGGTATGTTGTGAGGCTGAAGGAAAGTGGGGAAGGGAAGGAGATGGGGAAGAGGAAGGTAGGAAAGTACCTGGCTATTCAGATCTAGTCACTAAACACGGCTAAAGCCATTATTAAGCAACGTCTCAATTCTGAATGGTGGTCTTACACCAGGGCGATACTGACAGTATCTTCCACTCTATTATAGTTCTTCCACTTATGTAGTTGGTAAAAAAAAAATTGAAAATCAGTCCACTTTTGGAGGAGAAAAGTGGGGAATACAAAACCTCCATTTTAGTTAGGTGTCAGTGCATTGTCCCTTTCGCTCAATATCCGGTGGAGTAAGAGCAACAGTGACAGCAATATTTTAGTAAAATCTATTTCTGCACCACCGGGTATCATCTTAAGAGCAATTGACCAGCGGCTGAGAATAAAAGTTTAAAAATGCTTGCACCTGTACAGGGAGGTTCCAATGAGAAAGATCGATTATTCCCCGTATCTATCAATTTTTAAAAATTAAAAATTTAATATCGATTTATTTAATTCAAAAGTTGTTCAATATATACCTACATTCAAGTAAGCAATAAAAATGCTGAAAACGCACGATGATAAATTATTAAATATCGTGTACTTTTTGTAAGAATTTTTTGATCATAAGTATTTCTGATTTTTCAATAATGTCTAAACAAAATTAGTATGTAAAAAATATTTGAAATATTTTAGTTTTTGTGACCTTAGATGAATAGAAAAACTGAGGTATTTTTGTCACAAAACACGTTCTCGGATCTATTTTATATTGATTTTAATTTAACTAAAATTAAAATTCTCAAAACTGTGTTGACTAGATTATGTATTGATTTATTTTTTGTATGATTATATGATTTGAAATTTTTTGTTGTTTAATAGAATCTATCGTTTGAAAATTGAACAAATCTGCCAACAACTAACGGTATAAACTTATTATATTAAAAATACACTTAGTTTTCCAAAATTTTAAAATTGCGTGTACCATATAAAATAACAATCTTACAAAATCAATTTATGTTTATTTTGTAAAAAAGAGTCAATACGTCGAGAATTTGATATAAAAAGGACTAATTTCCGGTTTTCTCTGGTAATACCCTATTAAAAGCGTGATATATATCCGATATTTATTAATTAAAATCACACTTTCTCCCCACAGAGGTGAGTCTAGCTCGCTGATTGGTATGTAGTCGTTATTGACAATAGTTAATTGCTTTATCAATTTCGCGTTGAATCTTTCTTCCGTGGAACAATTTCCCCAGCAATAATTATTTCATCATGACCCGGATCAATTTTATCGAAAATCTACCATATATACATATTATATTGTTGAAGCCAGCTATGGTTGAAAATCTGTGATCAACCAATTTGAATCAGGGTCACACTAATAAAACTAAAATCACTAAAATCTAATCGCAAAATTTTTCAGTTTTTGTTTTTGTATATTTATATTTATGATAATATATATTTATTATTACGTCGTTTGGACGTTAAAAAAATAAAAAATAAAGTAATCAAAAATTGAGATGCAATAATAATCTTCTGAACATTGGTTCTCTGTTTGATAACAGAGAAGCAATAGTTCGTTAGTTTTTTTTTATGTGTAGTCCAGGGGCAAGGCTTTGGACTCCCATTCCGAAGGTCGCGGGTTCAAATCAATTTTATTTGATTAATTTGTGTTATTTCACAATTAATTAATTTAAAATAATATATATATATTTGCGGCACGTTCTAGAGTGGAAGATACTCTTAGTACAGCCCTGGTGTAATACCACCATTCAGAATTGAAACGTTGCTTGAAATGGCTTTACCGGTGTTTAGTGACCAGATCTGATTAGCCAGGTAATTCCCCACCTTCCTCTTTCCCATCTCCTTCATACCCAATTCACACTTCATACATAACATACTCCAATTGGGGTTGCCATAGTCTCACTGGCTCTAGATGGGAGCGTTGGGACTCTTGTGATGTGTTTACTATAAAAAAAAACATTATTTTGATTGATGATAAAATAATTTATATAGAATATCGGGGCTTGCACCAAAAGTCGGGGGGATTTAAATCCGAATATCCCCCCCCCCACCCCTCCCGTGGCCGTGGGTGCGCCACTGCTAATAATAATGTGTCATGTTGGTATTGCTGACTTCATAGAAATGGCGCCATATGTCGCTTTTTTCATTGTTTCTCCAACCATACAAAACGTACATATATGTGCCTTCATATAAACACAAAAGAGGACATAACATATCAGCGGTCAAATATATGGCTTTGTTCTCAGAAACATTATTCATTTATGTTACAATGTCCCCCTGCGGACAGTAGTTGTTGTAAGGACCTGTGCGTATTTTTTTTTGCTTTTGTGACTAACGCTTTGTAGATAATGTCAACATATTTTTTACATGTTGAAGTTGAGCGCGTGGGATCGTAAAAATATAATAACACTTTAGCTTTACGTTTAAAAATTAAAAAAACTATAATTTGTTTTACAAATGATTATTTGCTAATCAAATCAGTCGATGAAGCACCCCTCAATTCATCCATTTATCGTGCATTTTATCTTGCCAGGAATTGTGGGCATATTTCGGCGTGCAAAGAGTCTGTCTGGATCAGAGTTTTTCGCGTGAATTTTCATGGTCATCATCGTATCGTAAGGTAGTTCGCAGGCCTCACTAAAACGCTCAAATGTTAAACCCTGGCATTATTAACAATTCACAGATACATTTGTGGAATTTTTAAGCCAACGCAACCAATTTCAGTTGGCTATGTTATTCTCATTAGGGGTGCCCAGGCTCACGGAGTGAGGTTTGTCTAGGTCTTGGCGGCGGATACTTTTACCCACTTGCTGCGTAGCGGGCTTTATCGGGAGTTACTGGTTGAGGGAGACCTTTTGACCTCTTCAGCCGGATCCATCGCCTTGTACCGTGGAGGGATGGATTCAGATCTTCACTTCTGAACACATTGACCCCCTGATTCCTACCCAACCCTCAGACCTTTTTTTTCCCAGTACTTCATTTCTTTAAGACAACCCATACAGCATCTCCAAAGATTATATATACCCCGAGGGATTTTTTTTCCTCATGGTTTTCATAATGTAAAAAAAATCACTCTGAATGAGGAAAGCTTTTTAAAATTTACTATAAATATACTGAGTCAATTATTATTCGTAGTTAATCAAAAAGAAAACTTGTCAAGAGATAAAAATGTCTCAACAAGAAATAGTCAATATTTTAATTTTTCATGAAATGATTGCAAACATACTTTATTGAAATTTTTTTAAGCTTACGAATTCACGCAATTAAGAGAGTAAATGCATAGATTGCAGATAATATAGCGAAAAACATTTGGGCTTACTAGTAATATACTTTTTTGTATACACGATTAAAATCTAAGATTTTGTCTGTTCAAATAGAAGTAAAAAAAACTTGTCTTAACGACAATTAATACAAGACGATTCACTTACGATGTTCTGGTTTTTTATACTTGGTGAGCAAAAGTTTAATTCAATTTTAATAACATCGAAAGTAATTCCTTAATTTTTCGATATGTGCTTGTTGAGAGTCAGAAAACGGTGTGCAATATAGTTGTGAATGATGAATACTTGGAGCAGGTGGATGAGTTTGTATATTTGGGAAGTATGTTTACGAGAGATGGGAAGGCTGATAGGGATATCGAAAGAAGGGTGAATGCAGGTAACTCCATTAATGGAGGATTGAACGCCGTTGGAGCCAACAAAAAGTTGTCCACAGAAGCGAAGATAGCAGTCCACAATGGAGTACTGGTAACTACCATGATGTATGGCAGTGAAGCGTGGAAATGGCAGAGAAAGGATGAAAGTAGACTGAATGCTGTAGAAATGAGATCCCTGAGGCGTATGTGTGGTAAAACCATGTATGATCGTGTGAGGAATGTGGAGATCCGAAAAGAATGCAAGGCTGATGTGAGCGTAGTAAGTAAGATTAAGAAAGGGACGCTTAGATGGTTTGGGCATGTTGAGCGAATGAATGAAGAAAGGAGTGTAAAGAGAATTTATGACGCGAATGTGAACGGTAGAAGAAGCCGGGGACGCCCAAGGAAGACATGACACGATCAAGTAAATCAGATACTTGAGTCGGGCCATGTCAAGAGTCAGAGAAATAGAAGAGTATGTATGAGAAGATGTATGAATGTGAATGAGGCAAGGAGTGTGTGCCAAGACCGAGTTGTTTGGCGGTCCGTCCTCTCTGCCTACCCCTGCGGAGAAAAGGCGTGATGGTTAGTTAGTTAGTTGGTCAGTTACATCCACGATGTTTTATTTTTTAACTTAAAACTCTACGTAGAACTTAAATGGAAATACAAGCATTTCCGGGTTACGAATATTCGACAATAGATAAAAATCTCTCAATACCATTACAGTAAGTAAATTTTGGCTTGAATCGTGATTGAGGACTTGGCTAACCGATCAATTATTAAGCTCACAAGGCCTGGGTAGGAACCAGACGCGATGTAAACTCAGCGACTGACCGCTCAGAAAAAATAGTAGAAAACTCTTACAATTTATATTCTAATAATATTTATTTGATTAAGCGAAATATAATAACACATTTGCAGTTATAAAGGAAAATATTTTCCTGTAAAATGTTCCTGTAATAATAATTTTCCTGAAAATATGTTCTCCGGATGCAAGTTATATTCAACCTGTTTGTTTTTGTTTTGTGAATCTGCTGAGTAAAATAACAAAATAACATAATGTTTGTTTTCTACGAAACTACTATTTATTTTCATCATAAATCAAATAGCGAGAAACAAAATAAAAAACTGCACATAGCTTCTGTGAAAATGGTGCTTTTCTAAATCTTATACTCCCCAAGAGATATGAAAACGTAAAACTCTTCTAAATATACGACGTCGATTTTTACATGTTTAAAGCAGGTACAAAAATTTAGATATATATATTTTATATTTTTTAATGTGAGTACCGCACAAGAGTCCCAATTGCCGCCAACCATCTAGAATCAGTGAGACTATGGCATTCCCAATTGTGGTAAGCTAATGTAGGGGGAAGAGGGATGAGATGAGAAAAAATAAGGTGCGGAAGCATTGAGTATTCAGAACTGTTCACCAAACACGGCTAAAGCCATTTCAAGCTGCGTTTCGATTCTGTTAGTCTTTCACCAGGGCTACCACTCTGGAACGTGCCGGGAAGATATTTTATAATTCTTTTAATGAATAAATTGTGAAAAAACATAAATCAATCAAATTAGTTTTATTGCTCCAAATATGCATAATTCATTACGTGCAACATTTAAAGCCCCCACGTGTCAAAATCTTAAATCTTATAAAAAATATATCAAAACTTGGCTAAAAAACACTGAAACAGATATCTTTTTCTTATAAGATTTAACAAAGCCATTAATTATATTTATCATCAGACAACTTTTAAAGTAGAAATATTATATTGCTTGCTATGTTTTTGTTTTTTTGTAATTACGCCTTTAACATTAATTCTTCATTAAATTTTACAAATGTAATAATAACAACAAAGGCTGTTATTTTGCTCTGTGTTTTAAGGCACTTTTACTCTTTTACTTTTACTTTTTTTATACCTAAAAATAAACAAAATTCTTAAATCTCCTATTAACCATAAAATTATAATAAATTCAACATTATACCCACGCTCAGGCATTTGCCTTTGTGGGATTTTTTTGTTCATACAATATTATATTTAAGTATGTGATATACCTTTTATTATTTTATGTACCATTGTTTCAAAAATTTTTCAATAAAAAAAAATAAAAAAAATCAAATTATATTTAATTGCTGACGCCGGGATTTGAATCCTTGACCTTCGAATTAGTAGCCAATTAATTAAGCTGTTCGGTAATTTCTGTAGTCAGAAAAAGAGAAAAGTCGATATGCTTGGCATCATATCTGCATATCTGTGTACCTAAATGGCAATAAGGTGAGTTTATAAAAAAAACATACAAAGAAAACTAACCCCTTTGATAGTGTAGGTACTGAGAAAAATTATATTTGTGTCATTCTCTTCAATAGCTCCAGTGCGTAATATTTCACTGAATATGTCAATGCCTTAATTTGACATAACATGGATTGTTGATGGCTCTGGTCAAACAAGGGCGGTAATAATCCCTATGCTGGTGATTGATGAGTTCTTGAGATCTGGCGCGCTGAAGGTTATGAGGATTGGTGAGTGGTGACTGCTCAGTGGTGAGTGAACACGGATGGGGGTGGAGCAGATAGGGGCGGGTCAATGCGAGAGATATCCCAAAAAAAGATTACTCTATCCAACTTGATGGATTCGCTTGTGTTATAATGGGTGATTGTCCTTGATATTTTCTTAGATTTTTAGGGATAAATTGACCGAAAAAATCTCAGGGATGATCGAATATGATGTCGGATATAAGCGTTAATATAAATCATATTAAAAAAACAATAATGAAGGATCTAAATCCAAAGATTTATTTTACAGATACACGGAGGAAAATGTTATTCTAAAATACGATCATTTTATTCGTAAAAACCGTTAAAAACTGGACTGAAGTTCTTACGAACAAATTAACAGTGTTTCAATGTTTATTAGCGGGAAAATGTAAGAATAATTTGTTGGTATACGTACGAAATTACGTATACCAACAAATTATTCTTACATGTTCCCGTCAATAAACATTGATTAATTTGCCTGTTAAACACCTGTTATTTTTGTTCGTAAGAACTTCAGTCCCGTTTTTAACCGTTTTTACGAATAAAGTGATCGTATTTTAGAATAAAAATTTTCTCCGTGTATATATGTATACATTGTATATATGTATACATTTTAAGGAGAATATATGATGCAAATGTTAATGAGTATGGGTGAGACGATGTATGAATGTGAATGAGACGAGGAGTGTGTGCCAAGACCGAGCTGTTTGGCCATTCATCCTCTCTGCCTACCCATGTGGGGAACTGCGTGATGGTTAGTTAATTAGTTTTTATTTCCGAAATATTTTTCTTTGATATAATAAACAATTTGATTCGTGTAAAAGTAATTTAAATTTAACATTTATTCAATTTACTGTTTTCTCGTTATTCATAATAATATTTTTTTTAAGAGCCCTGATTACGTGCATTAAGGTATGTATGGTAAAACCTTATATTTTGCACGTTTTAAAAATATGCAGATCCAGAAATAAAGCAAGGCTAGCATATGCAAGCGTAATGAATAAGACTAAGAAACGTTTTTTAACGTAAAGTGTACGAGTGAAGAATGGAGTTTAAGGAATATATCCGAAACGAAAGTGATTGGTAGAAAAATCCCGAGAAAGTCGTGGTAAGATAAAACTTTTGAGTATTTGAGATAACTAATTTAGGTGATAATATATGAATGTGTGCAAATACTTATTAATAAAATTTGTGTGGCGGTCCCTTATCTCTGCCTACCCCTGCCATCAAACAACGTGATGGTCAAATAGATGATTGATAGTAATTCAAGAGCTCACAAGTTTACCACAGGACATCAAACACAGAATAAACGCAATAGACGTGTTCGAATGACATATCATTGGAAAGCGGTTATTTATTTTTAAACATCTTACAATTATCGTTTAAAACATAAACTAATAAAATAGTGTAAATTCAAAATCAATATAATTTGTAAAACAGCTGACCGAGTGCGGCGAAATAATAATTTATATCAAGGTGTGTGGTGTGGTTGTACGAATGCTTTGTAAAGTATATCATTGAAGAAGAAGATAACAATAAGAATCTAATTTTTTATTATATGAAAATGAACAAAACACAGAAAAATAATAAAAGATAATGGTCGAAACTGGGACATGTTCATTGTTCATTCTTGTTCATTTTCATATTTTTTTTTTACTCACTAGATTTTCAGGTCCTATGGGAAAAACTAAACCCTTTCATACACTTTTCCATATAAATGATCATCTAGTAAATCCACGATATGCACGTGTATTATATACCTAAGTATAATTAATACAAAACAATACAAGAACAACATGTTAATCTACCAAACTATTAAATGGGAATATAATTCACCGACTCCAGATATTTTCATATCAGAGGGTTCGGCTCGGTGGAATTCCTAATTTGACCGATAAATCCTACAGATCCCTCAATATAAATATTTAAAAAATCTTTCGTAATCCTACATGTATTTAAAATGACTGATTTTTGCATTTTTATATACAAATTCTTTGACAAATCTAATATGCCTAAATTTTTAATGAGAGAGCTAGGTATAATGTCAGCAGCCGAAATAACAAATGGTAATATTTTTATGGTCTGAGAATGCCAAATTCTTTTAATTTCATTTCCTAAATCTGTATATTTTCTTATTTTTTCAGAAACAGATTTTTCAATACTACGGGAATTTGGAATAGCTACATCAATGACATAAGTTATTTTTTTAATTTTGTCATGTAAAACTATATCGGGTATATTGTGACTAATTGGTCTATCTGTTAGTATAGTTTTATCATAGTAAATTTTAAAGAAATTATTTTCTAAAAATGAATTTGGTTTGTATTCATAATATGGTACTATATTATGACATTCAATCAAGTTATGTTTAATTACCAAACTTTGGTGAATTATTTTTAAAACCTGATTTTGCCTAATTGTATACTCAGACGGCGCTAATATAGAATATCCCGATATAATATGTTCTATAGTTTCCGGAAAAGCCATACATTTTCTACATAAATCATCAATTTGATTTGTATCTTTGATTATATGCTTCCTATAATTTTTGGTATTAATGACTCTATCTTGAATAGCAAGCATAAATCCTTCTTTATTATTATCTATTATTATTATTCTATTATTTTAATTTTAATATTTAATATTTAATTTTAAATAATTGTTTTTTACGATATTTTTTTAATTAATTAATCATCTCTCTCTATAATGTTTTTGTCCATAGTTCTTTTTAATCTATACTTGTTTGTTTCTTTTGTTTTTTAATGTTATTACTACCCTGACGAATAAACCATCGATTTCGAAACAAGAAGGTAATTGTGATTATACAATAGTGGTTGATAAAAAGTTATTTGTTTCATTTAATTAAAAATGATGACACAACGTGATTTTGTGAAGTTTGAAGAAAAAAAAATATTTTTATTATTTTGTAAACTACCCAAAAATAAAAAAAAATCAAAGTTTTTATTTTGGCTTTTTTATAAATGTTGCGGTATGAGGATTGATTCCGGTGTTTATAATAATACAATTTGCATATTTCTAAACTAAACTGCACAAATATTTTCGGTATTTTTCAGGTAATAAACCACAATTGGATTTAGCATGAATTGCCAGTATCAAACCGTCCTCTTTTCTTTTGCCATTCCATTCTCATTTCCATTCGCTTTAAAATATTTAATTTGATGCAGTTGGGATCATAAAATAACAGGAAAAGCAACATTCGTGTTTTAACAAGACGCGGTTCTAATATTCTAACTAAAACAACGAATTTCATTATAACGGCAATGAAAGTTGTAGGTAATATCATGAATATGAATTTCGTGCAACTATCTTAGTCTAAACTAAAATCGCAGGCAGGATTATTATAATAACAGAACTAATAAAACTTGTACGTTTTAAATAAATTAAACGCATTCGTCTGAATTGGGAAGCAATGATATAATGATATCAAAATACTGGGTTAACATATAGGTGAAATAATAAGCAAATTAAAAAGTTACTCAGTTTCATGAAATCATTCTTAAAAAACCTTTTTTTAAATATAGGAGGCCAAATGAAAAAAAAAATACCTCAGACAGGCCCTACGTTGTATCTGAGGATGCAGCGAAGAAGGACTTATCAATGAAAGATTATTTAAAAAAAAAAATTTAAATACATGATTTATTGAAAGTACATACAGTTTATTGTGATATATCACCCTCCATGCTAGGGATGACCCTGTGTTATAGCGGGTGAATTTTACAGTTTGGGGATATACATTCATTAGTATTGTTTGATAATTTTCATTAATTAATACTGTGCACACAATTTTTCTACAATAAACAAGTTATACGTAGTTAGAAAGGATTACAAGAATAAGATGAAGAAGCTAAAGAATTATTGCAAAAGAGAAATTTAAGGAATTATTAGCATATAAATCACAGCAATCAAGTAGAAACTAAAGATAAAGAATAAATATAAATTATGTTTTGCCTGCTTTTAATACTGTGCATCCAATTCTTCTATTAAATAAAATTTAAAAAAATGTATAGTTAGATTGGGTTACAAGAAGAAGATGAAGAAGTTAGAGAATTATTAGAAAATGAAAAATTTGAGGGATTATTAAATTAGGGATTAGATTTTTTTTTTTTTTAAAAGAAAGACAAACATTCCCGGGTTACGAATAACCCAACAACATTTGAAAATCTCCTACTACCACCACACTAAGCGGAAGATGTTGCTTGTGTTGTGATGGAGGACTTAGCCAGCCGAGGAATCGAACACGGAACGCCTGGGTGGAACCGAAACTCTATGCCTATTCAACCACTGACCGGTCGATTAGATGGATGTGAAGTTCCGTGAACAAGAAGTGTACTAGGGGTAGATAGGAATCCAAGAGTCAGTGTGTCAAAGAGTGACGGACGCCAAAGAGTCTCTTTAAACAGGCCTCTCTCGATTGGTGGGCAGACTTGCGGGCAGCGACGCATTGGGGGGCAAACTGCTGTCAAGCCCCGTACAAACCTCATCCTATGATCTCGTGCACCTCTGATTAGTCACCAAACATAGCGAGTAATAAGGTGAACCGACTTGCCTTGTACCACCATCATTGTAAGTGTTGTTTGTGCAGTGATTGAGGAATTAGCTGCTATAGGATTGAGTGGTTGGTTGAATTGAAGAGTTGCTCGAAATAGCTTTGACCATAATATGTATAAAAAACTACTTTTTGTTGAAATTTCGGAAAAAGTGATCACTTGTACTGTCATGTAGAATATATTTTTTAAGTAAGTGGACTTTACTCCCGATCATCGTGAAAGTTAAATTAAAATTGTGTAATAAGTGAAATAAATAAATAAATAAAATCGTATAGTCTGTTCAGCTGAACAACTTTCTTAGAAATACTTCTATCTGGTTTACTTCCTCGTTGAAAGTGTAGTGAGTGTACTAAGAGTGTAGTAGAGCGAGCAGACTAGTACATTATCCCCATTGGGTACGTAAGAAAGCCATTGCAGAGCAAAATACTTCCTGCCCTTTGAATCTGAAGAAAAATATGTTATTCACATAGGATAAGAATGTTCTGAGATGTAGGTATATCTAACATGATTGGTATCTATTTTTACATGTGTACAGACTGTATACATAAGCACTCTTATATTTCTCGTGAACAAAACTATAGAATGGTTTACTACATACTTTGTTTTCTCATATATGAGTTTTGTTTGTCTCACTAAAAACATTATAGAGAAGTACCTAATATGATTTTTACGCAACCTTTTTCTACAATTCTCTATGCCTAAGCAATTATTTTCAATCATTGAATTTTCCATTGAATGGAACAATTAGGTAGATCATTCTTACAGATTTCAAATATACCGATATGATTCTCAGTGGATATAAATTAAATAATTAAATATTTATAAATATGTATTTTTCTTATTTATTTTTGGGGAGTTACGCCGTGTCGAGCGACATCCTTCTTTAATGTGTAGTGTGTGCACACATTTGCCCTGATGATGGATACTGTAACGCTGTCCGAAACGTTGGGTAAAGAAGGACGTAGAGTAACATGGCGTAACAACCAAAAATTAAATATAACATGTATTGATGGGAAGGTAATAATTTTAATAACTATAGATCATTGTTATGCCGCAACGTCGTCGAGTAATAAAATGTTTTGTGTAATTTACAAATCGAATAATTATATATCTTGTCAAATAAAGATTCAAATACATTGAAAAACGTATTGAAGTTATGAAATAACCGGATACATGATTACACAGGGTCGTTCTAGATTCCGTATAGATAGAGGAAGTTTATTTTATCAATCCCTGCAAGTAAAAAAACAGATGTTAATAAATCTATAAATAATATAATAGTACAGTTCTTAAACCTTATAAAACTCATAATTCACAACCGTATATTGGCATTACTTGAAACCTTCGTTACGTTAACTAGATCTGAATAATAAGGCATTTCCTTTTTATTTCCATCTCAAAAAACGAACTAACTAACAAACCACCAGGTTTTTTCCCCGCCGGGTTTGACAGAGAGGATAGTCCGCCACACAATTCTATTTCATTCAAATTTATATCGTCTAATAGACAGGTAATCTTCCGTTTATCTGGCTGTTAACGTGGTTCGACCTAACCGAAACTTCTCAGTGCTTTTCTCGCTCTTCAAAAAGCATAAATGTGATCGAAGTTGAAAGGAAAAGTTCGGATGTTTTATTTAAATAAATAAACGCTTTGAATCTGAATGGTGCACTTTCACCGGAGCTATACTGTATAATTAATAAAATGTACTTATGCAGGCCGGGATTTTAACCCGCGACCTCCAGATTCATAGTCAAGGAGGTTCGAAAGTTGGCTTGATTAATGGCTCTCGACCTTCCCAAATGGGAGTGTCAAAGTCTTCCTTGCTTCGAATAGGAAACTCTTGAGAACATTTAAAACTATGCTTAAAATATGTCAAAATAAAATATTTTCAATTAACCTGAAAGATTAAAGCGAAAAAGGGGTTATTTCGAGGAACATTTTAATTATTAATTACATATGATAAGTAGGTATTGTACATGCCCAAATCCACCCCTAAAGCAAGGGGAGGCACCACCATAAACCCGCAAGTAAATAGGCTTCCCGCAAGTTCCGCGGTTTGTCACTATCGCTAACCTAATTATTCAAAATATCAAACGTTCGTGAGAATATTTAACTTCCAAACTTGTATTAGAAGTGTCGTTGCAAAAGCTCCTGATTTTAATACAGAGTGATTTTCTCCCACTTAATACTTAACACAGACCGCTATTCTTGATTTCTCCCTCGAGAGAAGTATTTTATAAATGAACTGTGCGTTACTAGGCAAATAAATAAGAACAAAACTATTTTTTGTGCTCATGGTTTCAGACAAAGATTTTAATACATCATATTTCATTAAATTATTAAAAATCACGTATTGTTTCAGGACTTATCCGATAGACTTCCAACGATTCCGGACCCAATTTGATATAGAAAAGTAACAACAATATTAATATTTAGATGGCTTTTATAGCAATATTTTTGTGTAAAAATCCCCACAAGGGTGCTCTAAAAGTATATATTTCTATAATGCTCTATCGTATTACTACTACAGACTAGACAACCTGTTATATATTTGCCGATCACTAATAACAACTATATGTATATTGCATTTGACCAATGAACGTGATGCTGCATTAAAAAACGCTAAAAATTGGCATTTTGGTCTCCGGTGTCATTAATTTTTTTTTTAATTATTCCGAAAGACCACATAATATTTAACGTTAATTTAGTCAATGTTGGCAACTATACAAAATACTAGTTCTAACCCTATTCCCAAACCTCCTGTTTGTTTTTTGTAAACCTACGTGGTAACTGTGATTCGCATGACGCAATTCATAAACATTATAATAATTAGTTTGTCGTAATAATTAGTATTTTAATATTAAGTATTATATTTAGTATATATTTACTATATAAAACTGAAAAGTATACTGTATTAAATAATTAGAAAAAAATGAGAGATTTCTTACAATCAAACTGATTGATCAGTTTCGTAAGATTTGTAAAATAAAATATTGTAAAATTAAAACTGAATAAATATATCAAAAAAAAAAAAAAAACTGTATTTTTACAGAAAAAACAGTTATCATTTTAACTATACAAAATATTAGTTCCACCTCTATTTCCAAACCTCCTGTTGGTTTTCTGTAAACCTACGTGATAACTGTATTTTTAATTATTTTATTTCGTGAATTTTTTCTATTGTGATTACAAATATATATTTTTTAACTTTTCATGTTCAAACTTAAGAGCGATTGACCAGCAGCTGAGAATAAAAGTTTAAAAATGCTTGCAACTGTATCAATATATGCATATATGCAATCGATATTAATTTTTTTATATAAAAAATTTAATATCGGTTTATTTCATTCAAAACTTGCTTTAATATATACCTACCTACATTCAAGTAAGCAATAAAAATGCTCAAAACGCACGATGATAAATTATTAAATATCGTGTATTTGTTATAAGTATTTTTTTTATCATAAGCATTTTTCAATAATGTATAAACAAAATAAGTGTGTAAAAAAATTTAAAATATTTTAGTTTGTAAGACCTTAAATAAATTGAAAAACTGAGATATTTTTGTCACAAAACACGTTCTCGGTTATATTTTTTAATGATTTTAATTTAACTAAAATTAAATCTCTGAAAACTGTGTTGACTAGATTTTGTATTGATTTATTTTATTGTATGATTATATGATTTGAAATTACTGATTTGAAAATTGAACAAATCTGCCAACGACCAACGGTATAACCTTAGTATATTGAAAATGAACATAGTTTTTCAAAATTTTAATACTGCGTGTACCAGATAAAATAACAATCTTTCAAAATCAATTTATGTTTTTTTATAAAAAAGAGTCAATACGTCTAGATTTTGATTTGAAAATGACTAATTTCCGGTATTCTCTGGTAATACCCTCTTAAGAAGAACCTAAATAGCACACCTTATAACATGATTTGTTATAAGGGGTGCTATAACATGATGTGTTCTATTCTGTTCCCATAGCATTGGAGAGTAAGAGATAAAACAACAAAAACAATGTTTTTCAATACCTTTGACTTTCCCTTTGACCTAGGCTCACCCAACAAACCTTACATAAAAGTATTACATTTCCTCCCCAGACAAAATTTTTTATTTAGTCTAGTTTAAAATATAAATTTTTCTTAATGAAAACTGTTTTTCATAATGAAATCAACACATTTCACGGCTTTCATAAGAGGCATTTATAAAGTCATTTTTTTAACCTTTACTATTGTATAGAGCTGGATAATTCGTGATTTTTTGGTCAAGAACAAGAATCATAAATTAAACGGGATGTGGGAATCACGCGTGACTGGATGATGGATGACAGAACAATAAAAATTAGGATTTTGAATGTGAAATGGCAGTATTAAATAATAATCACGTTTCGCAAAAAACTTATTTTATAAAAAAGCAATAATTTTAGATGCTGACTCGGTTTGGCATATACACACGCTTTTTTGTTGTTATAGGAGGGAGTAAACACAGAGGACAACAAATAATCTCACAGCTAAGATGTTGAACACAAGAATGACAAATCTTTGAAGAACACAAGTCATAGAAGTGATATGAACAAACGGAGTTGGCTTATTAGCTTCTTCAGGATGGTTAACATTTAATTTTAGAGTCCTAGTTGAGTTTACTCAAAAACGACAGGTTACATTGTAGATGTATTTTAAAGAATTTATTAATAAAAAGAGATTAAAGAAATCTACAGTTTTTATCATCTCAAATTATCAACAACAAATTAAATGAAAATATCTATCAATTGGTATTGGAATTATAGTAGCGGGTCTATTCAAAGTAATGTAACGGTTTATGGCTTATAAAAATAAAACACAAAATACCAAAACCATTACAATACACTTTTCTTTATATACAACCTCATAATATTTGCCGATTTTTTTTCATTACTGCCTTACTAACTAACTAACTAACCATCACGCCGTTTCACCGCAGGGGTAGGCAGAGAGAACGGACCGCCAAATACCTCGGTCTTGGCACACACTCTTTGCCTCATTCACATTCATACATCGTTTCATACATACTCTTATATTTTTATAACTCTTGACATGGCCCGACTCAAGTATCTGATTCACTTGATCGTGCCATGTCTTTCTCGGACGTACCCTACTTCTTATACCATTCACACTTGCATCATATATTCTCCTTACGCTAATATATTTATATATTTAATATATTTTTATTTTGGTATTTTATTTCATCTCAGTTTTACTTTATTTTGTCTCAGTTTTATATTTTTTAATTTCAGTTTAATTTTATTTCAGTTAATTATTTAATTTCATCTTTTTATTGAAGAATAATAAATTTTAAAATGGGGTTTTCAGCACGGGCTAAGAATTAAGCAAGGCCCTCTTTATTAAAGAATGTTTTAAAATGTAATGTAATAATTTTAAAAAAATCATTAAATTACTTCACTTACTATATATTTTAGTAAACCATAACTTTATTACTTAAAAAAATAATACAAACAAAATGCATTACAGGCACGAAGAACACAAATTTCGCAAGTATAATCAAAACACAAAGGTTTTTTTCTCATCGCTTCTAAAATTTCGTGGTTGTGGGTTATTGGCTTTTGCCTTTGAACTTTTCCCCCTTTATTAATCTACCGTAATTCCATTATCATGGTTTGTGGATTTTTATTTCCCTTACACGCTTTCGTATTTGATGACTTCACCTGGGGAAAGTTCACTGTATTATTTCGGTAAACTCGTCAAAATGACTCCAACTCAATTAGTCTGCAAAGTTAAGATTTTTCTTACTTCGGGCCCTATTTATGTCATTAATCTCAATGTCTAGAACAGAACCAAACATCCGAGCTTTTACAGAACCAATCCAAGCTTTTACAGAATCTCCGCTTTTGTTAGAGGTGGATACCGAATTTCCACAGAAATCCGATTGAATTGAACTTCAGATCTCAAATTACGAGTACCTACCCCCAGAATTGATTTGAATTATTATTATCTGACTTTAATACGTGACTCCCAATTATTACCTGTCAGTCCTTTCCTTTGATTTCCTATACAAGTATAATTAGTTGGTTAATTAATATTTTCTTTGATGATTTTCTTTTCGGATTATGCTCATCGAACACACATTTTATAACTTGAAAAATATCACAAAAATAGCTGTTGATAATTTCTATATTTGAAATCAGAAAATATTGGTGAAAGATTTATTGATATTTATTTATTTATTTTTATTCATAAAATACATGACAAACCATAATAACAATTACATATTAATTATAAACTTTGGCTAATTTATATAGCGCCGTTTTCGTGAAAAATCACCTTAAGGGCGCTGTATAATATATGATACATTAGATCTACGAACTAGGCGACTGCCTGTTTCTTGGTGACCAACAGAATATAGTTACTTTTTGAGGTCTAGTGTAAACATATTTATTAAATATATAAACATGTTGAAAATAAGAAAAATTATAGTAGAAAAATTATAATGTAAATAGAAAATATAAGATAGAAAACAATAAAATGAAAATAAAGAATAAGACATGCTATTATATGTATGGATTAAATATATAAACATGTTTAAAATAGGAAAAAATATAGCAGAAAAATTATAATGGAAATAGAAAATATAAAAGAGAAGACAGTAAAATGAAAAAAAATAAAAAAGAATAGGACATGCTATTATGCAGGATTAGATATTTATTACTATTTTTTCTGCTTGTATATGAGTACATGTAAAAACGCGCATAAACACATACACCCACACACACACACATATATAACACATATACAACACACAGAACATAAGCATTATATAATAAAAAAAATATTTTGGGCGCCTCTAGACATGATTTTTTCGAATGATTTTTTCTAATTAGACAATTTTTCTTTCCTTTGTTCCTCCTTCAATTAAAAAACAAATTCTTTCAACTAAAATTATTTCAACTTTATCAAATTGACGAAATTAATTGGTGTCTTTATTAACACCCCAAAGGAATAAAGTAATTCCCAATTAACGATTTTTACAAGGCCATTAAAATGTCCAACGTACCTAAAGATATTATCAAATTATATTAGCACAGAAGGTATGGGATATGCCCAAAATTCATACGACTGGGGACCAAATATAATGATAAAAGAATAATCATAAATTATTCCAGAAAATACCAATTCATTTATATCGTGGCTGAATAAATGATCAGTTTTTGGCATTTAAAAGATGATTAATGGAACCCAAAACATGGGACCAAAATTCTTTTTGACATATCAGAAATAATGCAGTAGTCGGCATTTTTTAACGACTGAATATTACTTCTCATTTAAAAAATATTGTACAATAATTTTGCAGAAGTGGTGAAAATAAATTACTACATTTTATTACATCACATACCTCTTAAATATATTCGCTTAAAGGAAAACAAACATTCATGGGTTATCTACGAATAACCTGATAATATTTGAAAATCTTCTCCTACATAGCATCCCAACAATGGCATAGGCCTGTGTGTGTAAAACGTTAAAAATACCTACCGATTTGTGTACACAATGTAAGTGGGTAAAGAAAATGATTTTAATTTACGTTACAATTTTGTAAATAAATACAAAAGGGCTTAAAATAGATCCCTGTGGTACCCTACATACATTTAAATGTCTCTTGTCGGAAACGCGCTTTTATAATTTTAGATTTATGTATTTTTAAGTAGGTATGCGAGGTTATAAATAAAAGTACCTACTTCGAAATGAAATCAATATAGATTTCTGTGGTAATCCTTACTCAAATAAAAAATTTGGCTGTAGTTATATTTACCATTATATAGTTTTGTGAAATAACTAATTCTTTATTTATTTTCAAACATCCAAAACCCATTTATTGTTAATAATACAGGAACTATACATGAACTATTATTTTCAGCATTGCTCGCTTTTAAGGTAGGCACACCAGAAGGCTTCCTTGCATCCTTAAGTACAGCAACTAATTTGCCGGAGTAAATTCGATTGCAAGTTTCGTAAACTAACTAACGGATATGATGCATTTGAGATGCTAGCCAAATTCATGTAGTTAGGACCGGTTAGAACACCAATAATTTATCGAACCGATTTGCCCATGTAGCGTTCTCCAAAATATTTAACATGTTATGTAAACGGTAAAATGTCTAAATAATAGCTCTTGGGTTCTCATGGTAATTAAGTTTAAATTTAATTAAACCGTGCAAAAAGCTTGACAATTATTTAGATGATGAGGAAAGGGACACGCCTCGCTTATATTTTATCTTAATTATCTTATTTTATTTAATATCCTAGGTATATAATATCTATATTATCTTATTATAACCTATGTAATAAGTAAGTATTTGGTAAACTCCCGTATTCCTTATATTTCTCTCTATTAACTATAATAATTTGTTGTTAATGTGCACGATTCGACAAACTTGCCCGAACAATCGTTTTTAATAGTACTGACTCTTCTCTCTTTCATATTTAAAAAAAAGTTTTTTAGTATTATAATTATATCTTCAAAAGTTTTCCTTTCAAAAAGAATTTCAAATATTCATATATCATAGACATCCAATGAACGTATATGGTAAGTACTAGTTGATTTTACAGCCTACACGGAGAAAAATGTTATTCTAAAATTCGATCATTTTATTCGTAAAAACGGTTAAAAACGGGACTGAAGTTCTTACGAACAAATAAACGGTGTTTCAATGTTTATTGGCGGGAAAATTTAAGAATAATTTGTTGGTATACGTACGATATTACGTATACCATCAAATTATTCTTACATGCTCCCGCCAAAAAACATTGAAACCCTGTTAATTTGTTCGTAAGAACTTCAGTCCCGTTTGTAACCGTTTTTGCGAATAAAATTATCGTATTTTAGAATAACATTTTTCTCCGTGTATAATAGTTAGAGACGAGAAACTGGCAAATGTATTTCAATTTTAGAAGAGATATGATGAGATTTCGGTTAGTGGGGTTAAGTATTCTTAAAAAAATTTATGTAACATATGTTTTGCATAACATAAAAATTAACGTGTGAAAAATTTTTAACATATGTGATAAAAATACACTTTTTTACAAAATATTTAATTTGAAGTATCTGACAAATTTTATAGTATTTTTTTCAATGAAATTCTATAATTCGGGAAAAAAAACCAATTAGTTTTATTCCTACGTCGTATTCTATAAGTGTACCTATGTTAACAAAACAAGCTAATAACTCCAGAGTTTCAATAGTCTGAGTTATTATGATACGTTTGTAAACAGAAGAAGCCTTTGTAAATAAACTAGAATAAATGTTTAATTTTACTTAGGCTTTAGTGGAATATACGCCATTGTTAAAATTGCGAATAGTTACGTTTGTTATATCTAAGTTTCAACAATATGACGATTATCATTAAAACGGTTGGGTTATATTCAAATTCTATTTAAGATCTGTGATTGTTTCTGTTTTTTAAGAAACTGGCCCACAATGATATACATTATAACAGAACTTGAATAGAACATACACAGAAGTGAAAAATAAAATTCAAATATTTGACGAATTGTTAACGGTTTTTTAAACAACCCGTTCTAAGTATACGATTTTAAAATGATTAAATAATTTAAAGCCACATTAAAAAAAAACACATACAAACAAAACTTAGAAACTTCAAGTTTGCCTTAGACCCATTTCTTTCGTTGGTGTAGGCCTATTTTTCTGTTGTTGTTGTTATTTTTAATTATTTTATTATATAAGCTTACACTTTACGCACATATTTACTCAAATAACTTGTAATATCTAAAAAATCGTATTCAATAATATCTTTCGTGATTAAAGCTGTAAAAAACGTATTCCACGTGATTTGATTTCTACGAATTCATATTAAAATAGGAAACTCTCGTTAACATGAGAAATTGCTTCACAGTTCACGTGAAATAACATTCCGCTCCCAAAAAAATGTAATTTCATTCGTCTATTTTCTTTAAATGATACTAACAACATGAACGAATTTCGCAACCCAGAAGAACATAAAGCATACCTAGCAGAATTTATTTTATTGACCAAGCATAACATTTTGTGAATTAACATGCCAATTGTTACATAAATAATGTCATTTTAGAATTGCGTTGTGCGTAATATCATTTATGAAGTACAAATGTTTATAAATAATATTAAATTTGTAAGTCGTGGGTAGGGAAGGAGATGGGTAAGAAGAAGGTGAGGAAGTACTTAGCTATTTAGATTTGGTCACCAAACACGGCTAAAGCCATTTCAAGCCACGTTTCAATACTGAATGGTGGTAGTCTTACACCAGGGCGATGCTGAGAGTACCTTCCACTCTGGAGCGTGTCGCAAATATACTATATATTATTTTTAATTAATTAACTGCGAAATAAATCAAATAAAAAAATTTGCCCACGCCGGGTTTGAACCCGCGACCTTCGGATTTGGGATTCAAGAGCCTTAACGCTCGGCCACGGTGGCCGGTTATGGTGGCCGTCGTTCGGGAATCAGAAGGTTGAGGGTTCAAACGCGTCGTGCGCAAAAAAGTTTTATTTGATTAATTTGTGTTATTTCATAATTAATAAATAATAATACCTAATAATAATAAATAATAGTATCACCCTGGTGCGTTCCCTCATCGTATCATAAGTCAAGTGACATGCGATTGTTTGGTGACAGATCTTAATATCTAGGTACTTCCCCGCCTCCTCTTCCCCATCTCCTCCCAGTACCATTAGCTTCACAAAAGACCCCAATTGGGGATTCCGAAATCTGAAATCCGAAATCTGACTGGCTCCAGGCTGAAGCAGTTGGGACTCTTGTGCGGTATTCAATCGAGAATACAGGTTCTACGGAATATATCTATTATCTATAATACAGGATGTTAAGGTTCGTACTGGACTTACTTTAAATAGTGATTCCTGACGTTATTTGGAGTAAAAAATTTAAATGAACTTTTGATTTCCGGTGACATTTTTGATGTTTTTTTTTTCTAAAAAAAACGTAATAAAATAGTAGGTGTTGGACAGTTGGGGTCGGGACACGAGGTTAGGCGATTACTCGGCTGAGTGACCAATGACAACATGCGGAAGAATTTTATTTTGTTTGATTTGAAGAAAAAAAAATTGAAAAAAATACCAAAATTTCATGTACATTTTTTACTCTAAATAATATCAGGAATCATTGGTGTAAGTTAGTCAAGTACGATGCTTAACACCCTGTATATAACTTTCATATTATGTTTATCTATTTTTAATCTAATAAATATTCAAACTTAAGAGCTAGTTTGCTTCATTGGCGTAAAAATTAAAAAAAAATGTATTTCACTATTTATTCATATTTTTATTCTATTTAATTATGTATTATTATATCAATATTATAACTTTAATTAAAATAAATGTTAAAAAAAATTATTTTGAATACTTATTAATAAACTAACATTGTCTGAGTTGTCATCGTGTCTTATTCCCATAAATTAACGGCGTGTGTTTAATTCCTCGGCTGGCTAAGTCCTCCATCACGACATAAGTAACCTTTTCCACTTGGCAGTGGGAGATTTTTTAAATACAACTAGCCTTATTACTGGTAATTATAATTATTGGATAATTGGAAGAGTGCCGTTTTTGTGAAAAATCACCTCAAGGGTAGGCAGAAAATAATATTTTTTATAATAAATGGATTTTGCAAGAGTTATTACCTCATTTTTTGGTATTTTTTTGGAAAACCTAACCTGATAGGTAGGTTTATATGTAGGATAATTTTTAATTTTTGCGTAGGGTGATAAGCATAGAAGAAAGAAGATCATGTTTCACATATTTTTTGGTGAATTTTGTCGATCGGATTTCTGGATATTTTCTACACTTTGAATTTGTTTGAAAAAAAATAATTTATTTAGTCCTCAAGTTCGGTGAACGCTGACAAAGGTATTTTCCGGGCAACCTAAATTGACCGAATCTCCTTGTTGTGAATATTATTCAAAGGTCGTATTAAGGATTCTCATGATTAAAAATAAACCTTTATGAGGATTTGCTGTAGGTAGGTACTATACACATTTTACTTATAAAATTTACCATAAAAAAATTAACAATAAATAGGGTATTAAGGGAAGTAGTTACATTTTCTGAGCTTCTTTGAAGAAAAAATGCAAATGACATTTTGGTCTTCGGTGGTATTTTGTTGTTCTTTTGTTTTTACGTATATTAAAAAAAAATCTTTCATACGTCTTCTCTGCTCACTCAGTTAAGTAACCGACCAATCCCCTGACTCTACCTAACCAATAAATACTAATTTTTAACGTTTTGAAATTAATAAAAAGATTTAAAAAAAAACAACGCACCTTTTAACTCCTTTAATCGCAGTTAAAAGTTTGCCAGGTTCCTATGTTCCTAGATAGACCTCACAATTTGAATTGTTTTTTTTAAAATAAATAATCCAAAACACTTTATTATTATAATACTAACGTTTGGATGATTTTTATAACGCCATTTAACGAAAATCACCTCAAGGGCGTAAAACTTTAGTTTTCTACTGTTACTGTAGTTTTCTACTGTTTTGTAGAAATTTGCTAAATTAAAAATGTATTAATAATAATATTAAAATAAAAAATATTTGACATAAAATAGCAAACAGTAAAACATATGCGGAAACTTTGACTAGCCAACTAGGAATGGATCCTGTTTTAGGCCAGTCAAATTAACAAATTTAGTTCATAATATAATTTCATATTGCAATGTTTAATTATATAACGTATTATTTATAGAAGGAAAAAAGTGCTAGGATTGAATTCCTTATAGAAGCTTTAGTTAAATATAAAACTTTGTACTTATAAGAAAAAGAATAAGCGAAGAGAAAAAATAATATCTTAAAATACAAATTTAATATCGAATGCTTATGTTTAACAATAGATATATGTTTGGTTATTTAAATCGCTTGCAAAAATCGAGAATCAAGACATTCTCAAGCATGATTACAAAATATTATAATTAACGTGGATGTTTAAATCGCTTGCAAAAATCGAGAATCAAGACAATTACTTATCATTTTCGCTCTGTAGTGGAACTACATTCAGATTCGATAAAAAAAATTGTAAAGACAAATTATGTAAAATCATTATAGTATTATATCATAGTACTAATAGGGTTGGGTAATATTATATTTAAATAAAACTAAAATATGAAAGAAACTTTAAACCTTTAAAAAAAGTCTAATGTTTTCTTATAAATTTCAGCAGCCTCAAGCGCACATTTTCTATTCGATCCCCAAAAGACCACAAGGAATAATTTTAAATGTCGGGCTGTGAGATTTCATTGACCCCCTTAAGGTCAAATAGAGCGGGTAAGTACCTACCCCTTCCGACTATCAAATGACCATTTAAGGCCCTCAAAGCTTCTCGGACAAGTGCCTACCGTCTCCAGTCGCTCGTTACATCAATTGAAATCAGCTTGCTCGCAATAATTAAACGGAACCTCATTAATTCCCATCTACTTACGTCATGGCATGTTTATTGTTGTGTTAATATGAGAAATATTTATGTTATAGGGGAGTTGTGATTGTAAGTTGTTACATTATGAGTTTCATTGATATTAGATAATGACATACTTCGACTATGGCCTGCGTGGCCGAGGTGTAAGTCTCTCAACTCGCAACCCGAACATTCAAACCCCGGTATGTGCAAGAAAAATTAATTTGAACAATTTGCGTTATTTTACAATTTATTCACTTAAAATAATATGGAGTGGAATATACCCTCAGTATCGCCCTGGTGTAAGACCACTATTCAGAATTGAAACGTTGCTTATAATGGTTTTATCCGTTTTTGTTTACCAGATCTGAATAGCCAGGTACATCCACCTTCCTCTTTCCCAACCACTCCCTCTTACCACTACCGTCACCTTCACAAGATATGTGTGGTCTCCCTGGCTCCATTCAGTTGAAATCAAGCGACTCGAGAGATTGGTATTCAGTTTTTGATTTTTCGATTCGATTTAACTAATATCATTCCTCAAAATATTAATATGGAAACATATAAACTGTGGTTTAAAGCTAATGAATCCATCTAAATTTCACCGTTTATCCCATATTTGTAGGTTCGTTAAATGTGGTCCAATTTTGGAATGATATAAATCGCAGAAAAATAAAAGAGGTCCAAATCTGGACCTGAATCGCTCCAGTGGTTAATGTAGTATTCTCATAAAAAATATAATAAAAAGTTGCGTACATAAAAATATAATAAAAAAACAACATTAAAATCACATTGCGAAATAGGATTTTTATTTATTATTTATGAATTTAATTAGAATTCGAAGAGTTAGTAACCCTAAAATAATAAAAAAAATAGTTGCATTTGGTTACAAATTAAAAATATTATTACCGAAATTATCCATCAGAAATAATAAAATAAAATTTTAACTTCAATTTTTTTTAGGTATGTTATAAATTTTAAACATCGAATTTCTTACGTTAAAAATTAAATTCTGCTATAAATAAAGCATTAAAAAAAATAAGCAAAGTAATTGAAAACTCGATAAAAACCACAGCTTTGCAAGATAGAAAAGAGATTAAAAATACACTTTTCTGGATGGCTGTAAAATAAATGATGGCCTCAATGAACGAATGAATGAATAAACGTACTGAGGGCAGACAAAATGCAAAGAAGAATATCGTTGATGAAACAAATAACTGTGGATATAGGCGCCAGGGGATCAACAAAGACAAAACCTCCCCCGAATCACTCAACTGAAAAAGTATTCAACGAACTTAAGGGTCGAAAGAAGCAAGATTGCGAATTGAAGTGGGAAGTCTTGGAAACAAACACTCAATTGACTTATCATTTTTTTTAAATAAAATGAAATGAGTTCTTTGTAGCGTTTTAATGGAATTTCAGAAAATACGATATCTATGGAGAATAGAATTATTCGTAGCTTAATTTAACTAATTTATTAAGTGCATTTCTAATCATAATTATGTGTAATAATAGTGGCTGAAATAAATGAGGGAAAAATAAGCATTATAATTTTTCCCGTCTTAATTTCAATAATATTATTATTCAATTTATAAAAACAGTTTATTCGTAAACAAGTTCTGCTGACATAATGACATCAATAACTCACGACAGCTGACACAAAGTGTTCTTTCGAAACATGTTGATAATTTTATAAAATAGTTTTTTAAACCAAAATTAGTTATATTATCTGAAGAAAACGACGCCACAGAGTGATTGTGAAAAGAGCTAAATGCTTTGTTTACTTAACAGATTTTAAAAACAAATTACTCGCTGATCTTTCATTTCCTTACCTCCGTCTCAAATTTCCACTACTTCCATTCGTGATCTTTCGGATGCTGTAATATATATTTTTTCAAGGCTTCAAAAGTTCCAGAGTTACGAAATAAACGGACCACATTCTACAAAAGCTCTTACAATCGAAATTCAAATATCTTTTCCTAGTGACTGCGATTTATGCATACCTCTATCAAAACATGGTTAAACTAACCCGATTTTAAAGTTTAAAATACTTAATTAAATTTGAAAGTCGAGTGTGGTGCTGAGGCTGACACAACTGTGGCAGTGTCTTCTTATCGCCACTAATGAAGCAGGCTTTTGACCCGATTACTTAATTGCCGCCCGCACAGTAATGATCTCAGATAGCGTTACGAGTGAGAACTGAACACCGAACGCCAAACAGGGAACATGGCACAGGGCCTACCAAACTACTTGCACGAGTAATAAACTAATATTAACAGTTGGGGATTTGGGGAAACTGAATTATATTTGCAATTACCTATTATATTCTTCCCTTTGGCTTATTCTTGGTATTCCTATCACATCGATAAGGTGTCATTGTCCCGAGATACAACAGCGATCTTCGTCAATTCGATGCACAGACCCTTTTCATACAGTTTTTTAGAAATATTTCTGTCTTTCCCCCTTTTTGGATGTTCTAGGCTATATTCAAATTTTTAAAAAGGGAAAGTGAATTTATATATTAATTTTATTTAAATGTGCAAAATTATTTGGAATATTGGAGTCAAGTTCAGTCTAACAGAGATGATATGTTGAATGGAGGGGAGACAATTTTAGATAAGTCTTGATAGAAAAGAGGATTTTTTTTATAGAGAGACAACTAAAAAATATCACAGGAAGTACAATCAAGTAGTCCAGCTCGTGATTTTTTAAAAAGTGCAAGGAACGGAATAATGTCCACTTCTCATTTAAATAAGTGAAGTTTTATGGAAAAATGGGGGAATCGTCGAAACCATGATTTTTGTTGGATAGTTCCTTATATTAAGGCGTAGTATGCTCCATTTAATTAGGCTTGCATTCAATAAAAGGTCGAAAATAATAGAATCAAATAATAAAGACCTAAAACTGAGAATACTCCTCATCAAGACCTATGTATGGAGTATCTTGATGTACGGCTGCGAAACATGGTGCCTATCCGAAAGAGATAAACGGAGACTAGAGGCTTTTGAGATGTGGCCCTATAGAAGAATATTAGGAATTTCCCGGAGAGACCACATTACAAATGAGGAGGTTCTCCAAAGAATCGAAGGAGGAAGGCACCTGCTCAGAACCTTGTCCGAAAGGCGTGCAAGATGAATCGGTCATATAATACGACAAGAAGGCCTCTTGCATGCCATAATGGAGGGTATGACCGAGGGGACAAACTCTAGAGGACGCCCACGCCGAGAGTACCTGGAGGACCTGCTGGTGGACATGCGCTGCTCATCATATGCAGACCTCAAAAGAGCCGCACAAGACAAGGAAGAATGAAAGAAAAAAATAAAGGAAATTGCTGCAAACCAATCCCAGGATTGAAACCAGAGAGAGAGAGTAGGCTCCGTTGGATTGAGCAGCAATGTGCCAATACTCTGCCCAAACATTGCGGGGTCTATTTTTGATAATAGAAAAAATTTCTAATGTTGGAAAATGACACAGTTTTGGCAGGAGAAAAGTGAATGCCACTCTTCCTCGCGATAGTTGCTAGAATTGATTATAACTGTAAAGCATAATAAAATGAGAAACCACAAAAAGTTGTCGATTACAGAGTCCGAATGGAAAAAAAATTAAACCATTTTTGCACATGGACTAACATCCACAAATCCTTGTATAAATTTTATAAAAATTCTATAAATATCCTTATGTTTCCTAAAATATTATTAAAAGCATATATATAATTATTCGTAAATATTCATAAATTTCCATCCAATTCCATGGGTGTCTCTGATAATTTCTCAAATATTCAAAATTATCAATATTTCTAATAATTTCTCGTATTTTCAAATAATTCATCAATAATTCCAATAATTTATCAAAGTTTCTTATTTAGGCGATACTTTAGGGATGATGCCCAAATGATTTTGAGAGATTTCCACAAAAGAAATACAGGAGCTGTGCCTTGAGAAGCAAGGCTTACAATGAACCGAGACCGCCGAAGCAACTCAAGATGAAGATATCCTTAGGTGCCTTTTCACAAGAATGAGTCTCCAACCGGTTACGAAGAGTGGATGAAAATGGATATGAATAAATTGAAAAGATGCAGCAAAAAATGCGAATGTTCTTAACTGTTTAATATAAACTGTTATATGTCCGTTGTTTGTTTTTGGGGTGTTATGCCGTGTTGCGCTACCTCCTTCTTTAGCCGATGTTTCGGACAGCGTTACAGTGTCCATCATGCGATCACACACCGTCGGATCTGCTGTCGGATGATGGACACTGCAACGCTGTCCGAAACGTCGGCTAAAGAAGGAGGTAGCGCAACACGGCATAACACCCCAAAAGCAAACAACGAAAATGCTTTTGACCGGGAAAATCTAAAAACTGTTATATAACCACTGGAGCGACAGAGCAATTAAAATATTTTTTATCGTATTGCTAAAGGAAATTTTTCCGCCCACATTAAAAAAATCATACCTCCGAATTTGAATATGGAAACATACAAACTAATTATAGTTCTATGTATCCAACGAATTCCCCTATCTTTTTTCTATTATCACATATTTATAGGATTTATAAAAAAATATAATTTAATCTTTAACCTTAAAACAATTAAAAGAATCAAGAGAATATTTATTTTGTTATATTTTGAATGTACAATATATTATATAGTCGTTTTAATAAAAAAAAAATATTTTGAAAATTTGTAGCATTTTGGCAAGAAATCAATCCGAGGTTATGGAAATAGTGCCATAATGTGGCAAAAAGCGCTCGAGTGGATAACTGTTGTATCTGTTATATGTCCCTTTATACATCTATAACAATTATTATATTATGTATTTGTAAAAAGTATTTATTTAGTCCCTTGCCATAATTTACAATAAAAAACTAAAACTAAAAATGTATATTTCTTACAATCAAACTGATTGATCAGTTTCGTAAGATTTGTAAAATAAAATATTGTAAAATTAAAACTGAATAAACATATTTAAAAAATATATATGTTACCGGAAATGTATGAAATCTTGGAATTGTATACAACTCCTAGGAAATGTATATAATTCCGAAGCTATTCAGGAAATGTATAAAATATTGTTTTAAAATTATTTAATACATAGGTACATATCCTGGGAAATGTATACATTTCCTAGGAATCGTATATAATTCCAATATCGTATTAGGAACATGTATAAAAAATAATGTAATAAAATAAAATTTCTGTAATAAAACACGTTGTTTTAGTTGTTATATTCTTATAAAGTTAAACTTTCGTTTGGTAAGTAATCAGTCTATTATTTAAGTAATTAACATGGTTTGTGATAAAAAAAAGTGCCCCCTTTATAGCGCCTACTCGGGTCAAGGCAAGAAAAACATCCCAGTTTTCTAGTAGTTTAGCGGCTACGCTAGGTTTGTGTAACATGATTTGTGATACAAAAGAAAGTGCCCCCTTTATAGTTATATTATTATTAAATGTTTTACATTTCCACAATAGCAATCTATTTAGGAAATGTATAGATTTCCTAGGAAATGTGACTTATATTATTTATTTCACACTTTTCCGGGCGATTTTAGGAACTACATACATTTCCTAGGAATTGAATACAATGACGGATTACATACATTTTCGTTAACATGTATACCACTTTAATTTTAATCAAACTAACGGTTTTAGAAGTAACATTCCTTCGTCAGGAGAATACTAATACCGATTAATATTCTCCTGAAGAAGTGATGATTCCGAAACCGGTAGAGTTTAATTACAATTAAAATGGTCTATAATTTATACATCTATAACAAACTTAAGTATTTTATTTTAAACTATTTTAATAAAAAGACAAATAACTTTGTTCTCATCACTTTTATTTATACACAATCAATATGTTTCATGAACGATGTTCACAACATCAGGATTAAATGTACACTAAACATAAAAATTAAATATAGAGCACATATGGGAGGAAGGGCAAGGGGTAACACTGGGGAAGTTTATTTCAATTAGGGATTTTAAAGTCATTAGCAGGGAAAGACTGGTTAAGTGGGAAAAGGTCCAAAAGAGGGTTTATAAAAATTTGCTGCTTATTAATGTCTGCTATATTATATACATTTTTTCTAATTTCTAAAATCTCTATATTATTTATTTGTGATGCCTTATAACCCGTATGTAATATTTATATATTATAATATTTATAAAATGTTTATTCACCGTGCTAAAAGTCACCTTTTGAAATATACACAATCTCAAATTTTAAGGAAACATTACTGTGATTTCATTACTGCAGTAGAAACGTTGATACACACAAGCAACAAATATGCATTTCTTGACCCAAGCCCCAGGTAACCAACAGGGTATAAGCCAATTAATTAACCTTGACCAATCATGAATAATGAGCGAAGAGAACCGGACCACTGATCGCTTTCAAAGTGAAGTCATCTGAAATCAGATATGCCAGAACTCAGATATACCAAGACTTCAGGCAAACCAAAAGCCATAATATTAGTAAACAATATTTTTTTTGAGAAAACTTAGGAGAATGTTACATACGAACGAATGACCCAAATATAACAGTAATTATTTTAGTAAGGAAAATTATTTATTCCCCACTTCTCAATAAGTTTACTAGACCTAAACAATATAACACATTTAAATAAGTCAATAGCAGTCACGACATTATTAAACACATTCACATTTACGAACACATTAACATTTAATGTGGGGAAAATAGATTTCTAAGTACCCCATAAAATAGAGAATCTATTGTTACATTTATTTTTTCAGTAAATCGGTTTAACCGGTAATAAACCATGTTAGGCTTCTTAAAAATTGAAATTGGGCGAGGGTAAATAGAATCATATAAATAATACGTCTCAATGTGGTCTAACTAAAGTTTGAAAATGGCCTTGTAAGCCGAAACAGCTGTCACTATTTTAGTTTCTTTAGTAAACCACTTGAGCGCTTTTTGCCACTTTATGGCACTATTTCCACAACCACGGATTGCTTTGTTGCCAAAATATGGCAATGTTTTTATTTTTTATTAAAGCGACTATATAATATGGGGTACATACAAAATATAACAAAATAAATATTCTCTAGATTCATTAAAATGTTTTAAAGTTAACGATTTAATCATATTGTTTTTATAAATCCTACGAATATGTGATAATACACAAAAGATAGGCGAATTCATTGGCTATATAGAACTATAATCAGTTTTTTAATGTCTTCATATTCAAATTCGGGGTTATGATTTTTTTAAGTCCAGTTTACGTCCAGTAGGCCGCCCCAGACACAGTTGGGTGAGGCAACTCCAAAAACTGTGCGAGGAGAGGATGGATCTGCCATGGACGGAGACCGAACAATCGGCGCAAGACAGGGACGTATGGAGGAGCCTTGTCGATGCAGTGGTTCCACGACCCGAATAGGGTAAGGGGAAGAAGAAGAAGATTTTTTAATGTAGGCGGAAAAATTTCCTTCAGCAATCCGAGAAAAAAGTTTTAAATTGCTATGTCGCTCCAGTGGTTAAAAACTAAAATACTTGCAATACCTAATTAAATTTGATTTAAATGAAATTTTTTGAACTTAAAATCAGTGTTATTTATGCATATACATGTATAATGAAACTTTTTGATATTTATTGAATCAATATTGCTAGAGCTTTTTGGTTGGCCCGCCACATCAGAATTGCTGTAAACGGGCACGAAACTGACTAAAACATCTCACTAAATATTAACGTGATAGGAATAAGCAAATAATTGATCTTGGATACCTTAGACTCCCCCTTCGAGAATTGAAACCGTGAATACTAATGATTATAACATAAGGATCAGATTAATTGATTTACAGCGCCCTTGCTTGAATAACGTAAAGGTGGGTGAACGAATGAAATCAATACCGTCGAAAAAGGTTGGTATAATATAATATTGTATAATATCTGGAGTTTATTCGATCAATCAGTTCTTGAAAGGTTATATGATTTAATCATGTTATGATTTTTAATTATTCATACACAATGTAGTTGAATTTTAACCCTTAAAAAAATTGGCGTATTTTGTCAGAGGCTAAAAATATTCCCGCTTTGCAATAAAATCCAAATAAATTGAACATTTGTTAACGTATTCGAAAACTAAAAACTGTTTTCGAAAGGTGATGAAATAGGCTTTCAAATTACTATGTATTTTAAAAAATATATTTTTTTTTTGCGAAAACTTTAAAAAGTGTTCAAAATGGCTCACTTTACTATTTTTTCTAACTAAAATTACTGATAATGAAAAAAAATAAAACACATAGTTATTTCATTAGATAAATGAATTATAAACCTTACCGTCACCTCACTTTTTTTCGTTTCATGTAAAAAAAAATCAAAAAGTTCCATAATTTTTTTTCAAATTGCTGTCGGAAACTTTGGTTTCAGAAAGGAGTAAATTTTAATTTTTTGTGGTTTTCTTTTAGATTTAAATATATAGTTTGTTGTATTCTCTTTCCAATACCGTTTAGATCACATTTCTGACTATGATAGTAAGGGAGAAACAACGATTTCTGTGAGACCTATGTGAGCTGGGACAAATATGGTCTCCTGTGATTAAACGGGTGTCAAGAGAGCAAGCATATCAATAATTATTCTTGCCAAATGCTTAAGAGGGTATTACCAGAGAATACCGGAAATTAGTCCTTCTTAAATAAAATTCTAGACGTATTGACTCTTTTTTACAAAAAAAATAAATTGATTTTGTAAGATTGTTATTTTATCTGGTACACTCAGTTTTAACATTTTGAAAAACTAAGTGTATTTAAGATACCAAGATTATAACGATATATTCTATTAAACAACACAAATTTCAAATCATATAATCAAACAACAAAATAAATCAACACATAATCCAGGAAAACAGCATTGAGCATTTTTTGCTTACTTGAATGTAGGTATATATTAAAGATAGTTTTGAACGAAATAAAATTTTCATTTAAAAATTTTGATATGGGGAATAATCGATCTTTCTCATTGGAACCTCCCTGTACTGTTGCAAGCATTTTTAAACTTTTATTTTCAGCCGCTGATCAATCACTCCTAAGATTGCGGAAATTTTCTCCCGGTTTCTAATTCCATGCGAAAATATTTCTGTTCCTTCAAAGTAAATTGATGGGGGAAATAATAAATTTAAAAAAAACAGACTATTTTTGTATTCTCGTTTTTAATAAATTGTAGAAATGATAGTGATAGTTGAGTAAAAAAATGTTTTTTAAAATAAAAAAATTATTCTGTGATTTCTTCTATTGAGGGAATTTCATAGATTTAGAATAACTTTTCAACCTGACAAATGTGTTATTATTTATGATTAAATAATAACACCTTTTTTTTGAGCTTGAAAACGTAATGTGTTAAAGAGAAGTGTGTTATAAATCGGTAGAAATTGGGAATGTGGGGTTTTAAAATGTGGGTATTCGGAAAAATGCACGTCTGATGAAGATTAAGACAGAGACCCTTAGATGGTTTGAGCATGTAGAACGTTAAACTCAAGTAGGAGTGTAAGGATAAAAAATATGACGCGAAAACAAATATTAGAAAAAGATATGTATCCCATAGACAGTTGTGTGGAGATCCATCCACTCTTCCTACACCTGCGAGGAAGCTGCGAGGTTGACGTTTAGAAAGAGTCAATTAATATTTTATATCTAACCGGGACATAGACATGAGGTTCTGGGTTTGTATCCCAGTTGCGACTATTAGCTTTTATTATTTTTCTGTGTCTTGTTCATTTTCATATTTTAAAAATTAGATTATTATTGTTATCTTCTTCTTCAATGATATACTACATTGATAATAACAACCTTCAAAAGTTAAAAAAGAGAGTTTTTCTTATACATATTTTTTATTTTTTATTCACACACAGCTGTTTATGAATAACGTGTATATTTACTGTACTTAAATATTTCTTATTTATTTCGCTTTATCGACACATTATTAAATTACGTAAAAATGAAATATTTTTAATTTAGAGTTTAATAAAAATCACCAAATATTTATTTTGTATAAAGACAATTGAAAAATAAATTAACAGTTAAAATAGAGGCGCCTTATTATCGCCCTGTTATCTTTTATGTGCGCCTTAAAATATTTATTTTATGAAGACAATAAAAATACTGAAATATACGGAGATAGTCACGAGAGCGTGTTTTTGTTTTCTTGTTTTCGATAAGAAGATATATTTTCGGCATGATTTATTTATTCAGCCATTGAACACATTATGAGCATTCCTTTATTTTTCAAAGACAATGCCGTCATGATATTTATTTTTCAATAAAAAAAAAACAAAATGTGTTGTTTGCCACTTCCCCTAACGGAATTAAGGGATTCCCAGAAATAACAAATGCTCAGGGAAATCTTACAATCACGAAGGCGTTCCAAAATATTTTGGATTTTATAAAAATTTACGAATTTGAGAATAAATTGATTAAATTCATAAAACTAAACGAAAGGCAAAGCACGAAAAAATATGTTAAATATTCACAGCTGGTTTCGAGTTCCAATCACTTTTTTGTAAAGTGATTTCATAATTTTTAAAAATAAATATTTTTTGTATCTATCCATTGTTATCAAGTTTAATTTGTAGAACTTCATTTTAATTTTAATTTCTGGAAGTAAATACTTCTTTACGCACGCTTGACTTGGGGGTAAGCTGGCGAATGTGTAACGGAAATTGAAATGCGTCGCGAGGCGAACGGGCTCACTGTAGAAGCAAGAGAGAGCAGTGCGCGCGCACACTTTCTTTCTCTCTTCCTCTCATGGCCAGTGCATGAAATATTTCTGTCAGTATTTTGAAATACCAGTGACGCAGCGGGGAGCGGACGTCGATGCGCAGGGATTGATCGGGCGAAGCGAATGATAATAAATTTAAATAAATATTTGGAGAAAATTAATATATGTATATATTTTATACAGACGACCGTCCGTGATCGAGTGGTAAGACACTTGACTCCCATTCGGAAGGTCGCGGGTTCGAACCCGGCGTGCACAAATAAATTTCATTTGATTAATTTGTGTTATTTCACAATTAATTAATAAAAATAATATTTGTTATATTTGCGGCACGTTCCAGAGTGGAAGATACTCTTAGTGTTGCCCTGGTGTAAGACCACCATTCAGAATTGAAACGTTGCTTAATAATGGCTTTAGCCGTGTTTAGTGACTAGATCTGAATAGCCAGGTACTTTCTCACCTTCCTCTTCCCCATCTCTTTCCCTTCCCCACTTACCTTCAGCCTCACAACATACTCCAATTGGGGATGCCATAGTCTCACTGGCCCCAGAAGGGAGCAGTTGGGACTCTTGTGAGGTTTCTCTATAAAAAAAAAATATATATATATATATATATATATATATATATATATATATATATATATATATATATATATATATTTATAAATGGACATACATAAGGAGCTAAATAAGCATTTACTTCAGTCATGTGGTCTAAAGCACACTCGTTTTTTTATATTATTATATTATTTTTTATATTATCTGAAGGCATTATCACACAGTCTGATAATGCCTGCAGAAGGCGAAACAGCTGTCACGCGTTATAACAATTACATAGCAGAACTTGTTTAAAAATAAACTGGTTTTATAAATTAAATAATAATATTATAAAATATATAAAAAAAATAATAAGTATCTATTTAATTTTGTTGGCTATCTTCAATTGTTTCTAATGTTATTTCTTACAGTAATCTACAGCTATCCTATTGATTACTTCAACTTCTTAAAGAAAATATATTATTTACTTACTTGAATTCAGAACCGGAGACCACTGGTAATTTGCCATCAAGCCTTATATTCTTCTTTAATCTAGGGTCAATCGGAAGCTCTAATGATAGCGGGACGTTCCGAGCTCCCGGCCCGACAACAATGCAAGCCTTATTCGCTTAATTTATTCCCGACACAACCCCAGAAGCCTTGACACACAGGGCGACCCCTGGGGACTCTCGGTCATTTCCATTTCTTTATAGTAAGGGATGTTTGGGGATAATATGACGCGGATGCGAATTGAATTAGGTCCGTAGTCAATACCGATGTCTGAGTGTGAAATATTTCATACTTCTCGTATCTTTATCTTTCTACAACAATTTTTAGTGTGCTTGTCGCGAGAGCGAGTTTTATTAGGAGAAAAGGGGTATTCTACACATTTATTGTTCAGTTTTGAGGGTTTTATGGGATTGTGATACGCTATTGTGTTTGTTAAGTTGTTCGAGTATGCCCTCAAGATTGGAGAGCTTTATAGTCGAAAATGATACTGTAGGTGTTTTTATATGCTTTTTAGAGATTAAGTAATTGATAATTTTACGATTAAGTCAATTTTTAAACATTATGTAAATTTTGATCGGGGTAATTCGAAGGGAAAAAGGCGATATAAATGAAGAAAGAAAAATATTACAGACAACTACTCCTTCGTTCAAGTTTTGGCAAAGAATGGCTAATTCACTAGCTGTTGCCGATTTAGCCATTTAAGTATATTACAAGCATATTATTGAATTCACAAAATGTACACATTTTTTCCGTTTAAGATGTTGTATGGAGGGTCTTTTTGCACCGATGCCGAGGGGATCAATGTCGCTAGTTCCTCAAAATATCTTCTATTGAAATAGCGGTAGAACATAGATAGCATTCCCACCCGATGCCTGTGCTCTAAGGATTGCAATCCGTGTGTTAAGACGGGAGAATCTATCAAGCGGGCCGCCCATTTCTGTACATTTCTGAGTCGGGTATTTTTTTAGGTTCACTGTGGCTCTTGACCAGAGATGGCTGCCAAATTCAACCGTGGGGCGCACTTTAGTAAAGTTATACTAATTAATAGAGTTACCGACAGATGGCACTGATTGCTGTATTTGCTGGCTGTCGCAATTTGTTCTAAAAAGCTCTGCCTATTTAGACACTAACACAAATGGGTAATCTCTTGAATGCGCACACAGCTTACGTGCACATATTTTGTGTGGCATACAAAAAACATTAAATACTTTGACAAGAGCGACATTTGGCGATCTTGGTTTCTGTTTTTGTTACATTATTGCATGCGGCCGGTACGGTGTGCACGGCGCTGCGATTCGTAGTTGGAATTTCCCTCATACTTTTGAAAGCATAGATTAATTTCTTGTGATCCGTTTGTAAATGTTAATATTATTTTCTGCGAGCAGTGTAGGCAGTGACTGAAGGAATGCACGCCTCTGTTTGAAATGACAGACTGTATTTTTTATTTCGAATTAAAAAATTAATAAAATGTCTTTAAGTGTGCTGCGTAAGAAATGTCAACACCGCATTTTCATACATTCGCGTATTCGCCAGGCGAGTGATTTTTCCGGCACAATGACAGTTTTGGTTTGTGATTGTGAAACAATTTTTAAATATTAAGACATATTTCAAACACAAAAATCTAATAGGTAATTTTATCTTGTTTCTAAAATGGTAGATATATGTTACCACGAGATCTTCAAAATAAGGAAATATATAAGGCATTTAAAATACCTCGGAAAAATTCCGAAAATCGATGAGAAATTATTACTAACGCGAACTATTTTATTTCGGTTTCTATATTAGTAAGGTTTTCACATAAACGGTTGCTTATCAATTGTATAAAATTTTCATTACTTAAGTTAGGTTAATTCATTTACAAATTAAAACTTTTCATAAAGAGTTACATTATTAAGGCTGTTTGCCAATCTAGTTTTTAGTTAAGAGGTGTTAATGGGAAATAAATTCTATTATGATCTTCCTAAAGCTTGTGTTAAACAACGTTTTAGTCGTTTTAAAATTCGTGCTCTCGAGAATTTTAACTTAAGCAGTCATCAAAAAGCAATACAGCACGAGTAGTTACGAAACTCCAATCTTGAAGTTAAGTTTTTTGTTTGGTAATGAAGTTATGTTTTAATATCCAAAGTTTTTACGGGTGGATGAGCTCGAACTGAAAACTTGCCGCGATAATTACCATATTTTTTGCAGATTTCTCTATTTTATGTCCAAATTCAAAGTGGTGAGGTTATAAACTGGATGACGCTAAAATGTTAAAAAATGTCGACGATGTTCACACGCTACTTTGGTGGCGCTCGTTTTATCAAATTATTCTGGAGTTGGGAAAGGTTTTTGGGTACTCAAAATATTATGTATATTTTTAAACGACAATGGACAATTAGACTTGAAAGTAAGGAAAACGTAACAAATGGCTTTTAATTGTATTTAGACATCCGCTTTGTCAAGGGGGAACGCAATTAATAAATATTACTAGCAATTTGGGGTTCTCGGTTTCTGATCCTGATATGCGAAAAATAAATCAAATTTTATTTGATTTATTTTGTTATTTCAAAATAATTTTTTAATTAAAAATAATATAGTATGTTTACGGCAGGTTATGTAGTAGAAGATGCTCTCAGTAATACCCTCGTGTAAGACCACCATTCAAAATTAAAACGTTAATTGAAATGGCTTTAACCGTATTTGATGACCAGATTTGAACCGCCAGAAATTTCATCACCTTCGTCTCCTCCATTTCCTTAGCCCTCTCCAACACTTTCAGCCCCATAAAATACCTGAATCTGCTTCCCCTCTCCAACACCTCCAGCCTTGAAATGGCTAGATCTGAACAGCCACAAATTTCACCACCTTCATCGTTACATCTCCTTCCCCGCTCCAATACCTTCAGCCCCACAAAATACTCCCCAGTCTCGATGGATGGTTCCAGACAGTTAGAAGCAGTGGGGAATATTGGTCATTCGCTTAATAAAAATAATAAACCAAATTTATGTCTTTGATAACATTGTTCCTTCAAAGATTCAGGAACATGTGTGACTTTAATTTTATTGAGAACATAATACGACAAGCTCAAAAGTTGTATTTAAAAAAATATATATCTTAGCCTTGTTTAAAAAATAACATTGTTTACATAACAAATGATTTTAGATCTTTATTAATTTTTTTCATTTGTCTATGTTCTCGACAAGCTATCAAAACGTCGTTATGGTCAGGCCGTTGTCTCATAAAGAAAATAATTTCTAAAACTTCAAAAATTTTTGAACCATAATACAAAAGGAAAAAAATAAGGAACAAAATTGTACATTAAGATAAAACTGATATTTCATTAGAGATAAATAAGCTAACGCATAATATATGGAATAAATATGTACCTACACCATAGGAATTATCTTTAAGTTTTCTTATAGAACATTATTTGTTTATAAAGTTATGCATAAAAAAACATGTTGTATTTTCCAACATTGTTAATGTAAATACGAATGTCGACAACACGAGAAAAAACATTCATTAGAACAAGGGTATTATCAAATTAAATAAATTAATATTTACCTTTACAATTTGAAAACAAATATCACGTGTAACATTTTGTGGGAACTCGTGAGATAAGCACAACCCTAATATTTAATTTACGGAATAAAAGTTCTACATTTATTTTTAGAGCTCGCCCTTTTTCGCACTTATCCGTCGAGAGCGTATCTTAACTTCGGGACAAACAACGCAACACAATGGGCAACAAGAATTCTTTAGCGCCAGACAAGTCATAAAAAGGAGACAATTGTCATTCAATTACACACACCAGGAATCATGACCTTTCTAAATATAAAATAACCTCCTTTTGTTTTTTTATTACGAAGAATAAAAACAAAGTCTTAAAAGAGACAAAAAAAATCGTAACCTGCCCATAAATCACAAGCAAAATTAATTTACATTACTTTATCGCGACTTTAAAAAAATTAAATAACAAGAGAATCCCGCGCGGCGAGATTTGATATTATCGTAGACGCCGAAATTATTTGTATGTCGTAGTGTGGATCGAGAAGCGACCGTCTACGACGGGATTCGGCCGTTCACTGAGTTGCTACGAGCTACGAATCTCCAGTCTCTACGAGTTAGACGTAGCGTTGGCGGGATACCTCGGGCGATTAGAGATTCTGTGTGGTTTAGCTCTGTTTTGGTGATGATATGGTTTTGGTAGAACCACGCGAGAGTGTTGTTTGCTTAGCACAGTTACTTGAACCATATTTTTCTTTTCATCTCCGGGATTTTAAAAGTTTTTCTTTGGATGCTTACTGTTGTTTTAACCTACACTAGTCCTCACATTTTTTAGAGCATGAAAGAAAAACTTGCTGCCACGTGCTTCAATACAATATTTTGTGTTATTCTAAAAACCGTTGCAATGTGAAAAAAAACAATTTGTTAATCAGGAAAAGGACAACAACTTTGAATAAGATATAATGAGATTGTTAAACAGCTTTTAACCTAAAATTTCATGTGATTCCCATGTTTGAATCCTCATAAAATAAAATTTTGTGCGTTTTTACTGTATGAAATAAATATTCGTCATTTATTGAACTTTTGGTATTTTGATTGAGGGCATTTCAAGTATGGAGTACGGAGAAAAGTACCCCATTTACATGTTTAATATGTACCTGCAAGTATCAAGTATTCAATACCTTTAAGTAATAATGATAAACATATATGCATATACTAATAAAAGTACACTAATATACAATATATTCGTTCAATATGTAAAATGACATCGATTTCCATTGAGGTAATTTTATTAATATTTATGACAATAATTACTGAACAGTATTTTAAATAAAGTTTTATTCTGTTCTTATACTCCCACAGAGAATTCAAGGGACGGAAGTAAATTTAGCTTCAAAATTATACACAATATTGCATAATGAATGCCGGCATTTTTAATATTTTTTTTAAAATACTATAATACCGGAAATAATGTACACCTGAGTGATGATAATAATATTATAAATCTATGTTAAAAATACAAGTTTTCCTTTTTTGCATATATTATCTTAAATTAACAGTCATGTAATATAATCAAATCGGAGTTCTATTTACTCATAACAAACTTCCTTTTTGAATCCAAATACCTACATATTAAAATATTATTCATTAAAATACAGTTATTTGTGTGGGTACGAAATTTCTAGAAGACTTTTTTCTATTCCTTTCAAAGGAAACGAATACCTATCTCAGGGCCTTTATGCAAGAATCCACCATTGGAATTTCAGCATAATAGGGTTTTAAGGTTTATGTGTAGTTAAGCTATTCACAGAGTGAAAATATTCAGCAAATTTTAAATACAATGGCATTTTCGGGCCGCGAGATTTAAACAGGCGTAAGTTTGAAATATTTGGAGCGTTTTCCAAAGCCTACACGAAACTTTCGAAAACTCGTTTCGTAAATTGAATTTTTTACACATTAACAATCTTAATATTTTCTAACGCTTTTGCTTTAAGTTTGTGACGATAAGTTATAAAAAAAAAATTTTTAATCATTCGAAGCAATAATGTTCAGCCTCTTCCAATACCTCGTCTTCTATCAATCTTATCTTAGCAATGTGTGATGTTTATAGCATGCTGTTGTTTACTTTACGAGTCTGAGTCTTTATAACTAAATCAGAGAGTAGTGGATGCTCCCAGTGTCATTCTGGTGAAAGACTATCCTTCATTCAGAATCGAAACGTTGCGCGTTGCTCGAAATGGCTTTATCCGTGATCATTTGATTAGCCAATTTTATTTTATATATTTATTGTTTCTTCATTCGGCAGGTATTGTTGCTTAAAATTCAATTTTTAACCTCACTAAGATAAACCTGTGTTGAGATTAATAATGTTATAAAGTAATAAAAATAATATAGGTGTTTAGAGCATAATATTGTTACAAATGTTTCTTACAGATAATGGGTTCCTGGTAAGGAAGGAAGCTAATACATTATAATATATAAAGGGTAACCATATGTTTAACTTTGTTTTGAAATGATATTAATTTTAAAAGGACTAATATAATTTAGATACTAATAATTATGAAAGGACAAAGATGAAAAAATCAATTATCGGTTAACACAAATAATTGAACAATCTTTTTAAAAGTGCACAAAGAAGTAAATGGAAATAGATTTTCTAGAAAATTTTGATAAAAACAATATTTACTTAGAATTGCCACAAAGTACTAATTAAATAATTTCAAATACTTCCGAACCTTCCTCATTCCAGTAACCTTTTTCTCTCTAATAACTTCAATCTTACAGATAACCCCTAATCGGGAATTCAATAGTCTTACTCGAGCAGTTGGTACTCTTGTGCGGTAAATAAAATATACTATTTTTCGACTGCTGATGTTCTAAAATGCTGAAAATGGCAATTAAACATATGCTTTGAGATTTTCAAGGCCAAAAGAATAGGGAAGTTGAGTGAAAAATATTTTGACTTATAAAAAATATGTTCATGTAGATGACATGCAAACTTAAATTCCAGTTTTTTTTTTAAATGCACTTTAACCATTAAAATGCACTTTTTTTAAAATTCCGGTAAATTAATTGATTAGTACTAGTTAATATCTAACTACTACAACTTTTAAAACTTGTTTTTCATCCATATTGAGCGTGACCCGGTTTTGTAAATATTTTACCTTATATTTCACACAATAAAGGACCGGGTGACGTCATGAACTTTCCCGCACGGTATTATACTCTTGCCGGCGTTTTTGCGGGCCTAATAAAATTCAAACTTGTAGAATTCATTTAATTATGAAAACGTACTTTAAAAAAAAATACTGGTATTTAAGTTTGCATGTGAACATTGATTAAAAGAAGGACTCAACTTCCTTATTATCGTGGTTTATTTATTCACAATCTACATACTGCTCCGATGATGGACACTCTGACACAGTCCGAAATGTTGACTAAACAATACCCCAAAAATACATCACGTCAATACCGCAATAAAAGTTGGGAAAAGTGCAATAACATACTAGCTTGTATTAATGTTTTAGAAACTTTGAACTCATTTGGTATTTAAACGGTTGAATATTCCTCGTATAAAGCTCTTTTATACCACCTTTAAAATGTGTGTGTCTCAGGTCAATTACCAAACACCCTTGACAATAAATTAATTTCCACCTTAAATTAATTAATGAACAATAACTCTTACCCCAATCCTTGAAGTTGGACAAGTTGATATAACCCAAGGGTTGGCAAGTCCCCTATTTACCAACAAAGGCAATATTCAACATTTGGCTCAGTACGGCACAAAGTTTAGCAATACCGAGGAATGGTGACACAGAACTCAACATGCCATGTCAAAAGGCAGTTATTGTGAACTGTGGCATCTTTGTACTTGGTCTGTAATTGGACGTTTGCAACAATAATTTAACCCACAAAACTATAATTTTAGACTGGTTGGTAAATCCCAGAGGCATACAATTTTGTGACATGTGCATATAAGGCCATTTTTCAAATAAATACTCTTTACGCACGCTTGACTTGAGGGGTAAACTGGCGAATGCGTTACGGAAATTACAGCATTACGAGAGGCGTAATATCGGGCGTTACGAACGTTACGGAGGCGAACGATAATAAATTTAAATAAATTTTGAGGTTCATTCCTCAAAATCTAATCATAACAACAGTGCTCAAATCCATAGTAAATGACTTTTGGAAAGGGTGCTGGCATTTATGCTGACAATAGTTGTGTTGTTTTTTCCCACATTCTAAACGTTAAAATCTAACTAATAACTAGCAATTTTTCGAATGGAATTTTTTTAATTTCCTGCTGCAAATGTGAATAATGGTAGATTCAGACTGGGTCGACGTACGTATGCATCGCTACGCCTAACAATATCTGGGCTACTTAGCAACCATAGATTTTCAATGAAAATTTATGTTTTAGAATCACATTGGCCACACGCATCGTGACGTGCGATTCTGTTGCCATTTTCATAGAAAATGTATGGATTGCTAAGCATTGTTTGGCGTAGCGATGCGTACGGACGTCGTCCAGTCTGAATCTACCTTAAACGTCGCTTTCTAACTAGAATCCGCATCAAAAAAGTTTTAGTGTAAGAATTAAATTAACAATCCCGTTCTAAGCGTAATTCCCATAATAAAATTAATCAAATTTTCGTTTAGAGTGTGCGAACTCAGTGCATTGAAACGACTAATTTGTCACGATGATTGGTAACAATCCAAACGAATCTTCAATATAGATTCTTAACACTCATGATTGGAATGGTTTTATTCGATGCCAGAAAGAAAATTAAATTAGATTACTAAAGGAGTATTTACTTCTGTCGTGTGGTCTAAAGCACACTCGTATTTTTTTTTTAAGAAAGACAAACATTCCCGGGTTACAAATAACCTTACAATATTTGAACATCTCCTACTACAACCACAGAAAGCGGAAAATGTTTCCTGTGTTGTGATGGGGGACTTAGCCAGCCGAGGAATCGAACACGGAACGCCTGGGTGGGAACCAATACCAATTTAGCCACTGACCGGTGAAAGAGGCGTAAGAATAATACAAAAAATCATTAATAGTGACAATAAATAAATGAAAAATGAGAATTTAGAACTTTATTTAAAAATGGTTTCAATCAATCTCGAAATAAAACTCTAAATAAAAGCCACACTGGAACACTTCTTATATATATAGGTATTAATATAATATTCATGTATAGCTGATGTCCCAGGCGTTGCCCGGGCTTTACGGACAGTTTATCGCAATCTGATGAAGAAATGTATTTATTTCTTCAATATTTGCAAAATTACTTTGTGGCTTCATTTTAATTAAATAAAACAAATTACTTTGTGTAAACCACTAATCAGATATTATAATATCTACATGTGATTAGTGGTTTACACAAAATAATTTGTTTTATTCTACTTCTTACTAATCACATATTATAATATCTACATGTTTCAAAACCGATGGTTCCTTAGTAACATGAGTAACGTTATTATCCTGACGAAGAAACCATCGGTTTTGAGACATGTAGATATTATAACATTTGATTAGTGGTTTACACAAAGTAATTTGTTTTATTCAATGTATTTATCTAAATATGATCATTTTTTTTGTCCATTCTATATTAGTAAGTTTTTCAAACACCCGTTGTTTATCAATTGTATAAAATATTTACTACGTTTTATAATAAGACTGATAGGACCATGTGGGCATTACCGTGGATTAAAAAAAGCTTTTACTTTATTTTAGCGAACCTACGAGCTTCAAAAATATTTTTCTATCTTTTTTTATCAACCCCGATATACGTAGTCTGGTTAACGAACTTTTTTTAAATGTGGAAGGCATAATAAATTTTCACCGTAGAACTGGGATTTACAGACGAAATTTCGAATATATTGAAAGGTACTGAAGTAATGTACGAATTTCAGGAAGTTCGTAAATAAATTTCGATTGCAAAGCTTTTTTGCGTGAATAACGTTCATATTGTATTTTGTCTTTTTTGATGGGATTTAATTTCAATAAAACACTTTTTAACTGTACTGTTCCACACTGTAAACTAGATTTCAGCATTCATCGTAAACTTCGTTTGAAAATGTCACCGAAAAAGTATAAATCATAAAACTTTTATAATTTTTGAAACGCTTTTAAATGAGTTTACTAAAAATATTGCAATATGCATCAACTTTCTGAAGCAAAAACCAGAAAGCGTAAAATAACATTTTGTTCAGTTACTAACCGCATAGACAACAAATTAATTTACTAGTAAACAAGTCAAGTATTAATGTGTAAATTGTCAGCAAGGTAACAATACTATCTATCGTAAAGGTTTCCATTTATATCATTGAAGACGAAGATAAATCTAATAAAAACAGAACAAGATACAGAAAAATAAACAAATGTAACGGTCGCAACTGGGAATCGAACCCAGTGATGCGTGTTTTGTGTAGTTTTTAATCGAAGGACCTTGAAATGTGTATGTTTTTATGTGTTTGAACCACTGCACAAATAGAAGGTACGCACATAAGGAAAATGAGAGAATTACTCACTGCGGAACTTGTAGTACTTTCTTCATTTGGCCGGTTTTAACTATGCACTATGTTGCGGTAATATTTTCTTCTTAGAGCGGTGAGTAGCTAAAGAGCGGATGCGGATGCGAAAATTAAATGCAGAGATGTTTGCAGGAAGAGGTTCGATTATTAGCTGATTGTGGGTAATAGGAAAAAGTGACAGGTTTATAGGGAAAGGTAGGAAGGAAACGTGACAATACTAGCTACAAGTACAGCAGTTCATGTATGTGTATAGGTTTGTATAGATGTATGTGTGTAAGTATAGCTGTGTAAATGCCCAACCACCCAGCATCTCTGTCTTGTGTACCCATAAAACAGAAAATTTAACAATAATTTCTAACAAGCTTTATTTTATCTATTATAGTCAGTAGGTATATATATTTTTTAATTTCTACTGGGAGATCCTTTAATTAAATTGCATTTCCTTCAGAATCACCCTCCTGAGAGACCAATCCGCAGAAACCAAATATGCCTTGCTTGAAATAGCTTTTGCAATGTTTATTAACCTTAAATGAACATCCACATTTTCACCCGCAATTACAAAATAGGTTGCCATAATTCCATCGACTACGGGCAATTGATGTTCTCGTATGGTTAGCATAAAAAAAACACTGAATAAATTTGACAACTTTGAGGTTATACTTATTAATTTATTCCACAGATAAAGAATATTTTTTTAATTGAAAATGTCTACGTACATAAAGCTTATCTAAATCTTTTAGCTTTAACATACCAATTATTATGAAGATGGAAACTTATTGGTGGTAAACGCTTTGGTGGAGAAATTCTGCGAACATCATTTTATAGAAAATCTTCTTAAATAGTGTCAACGACACGAAAATGAAGAAAAAAACTTTGAATACCAATTCCGCAAGAAAGTATATAAAGATGATGTAAAAATCAATAAGTAGGATTACCTTGTAAAGAGTTTCGTTCGTACACTTTCTCGAAAATAAAATCTTTTCCGCTTTATTTTTCAATAAAAAATTATTGGCAACTTATTTGTTGGCTAGCCGCCATGATTGGGTAGGATCCTTTTAATATTTTGTGTTTTATTTTCGCGTGAATGTGATTACATCAAGCGTTGCTTTTTGAAATGATGTGGAAAAATGTTCAACTGTGGGAAGTTTCCGCTAGTTTGCAAGCTTAATTTAAGTTATTACTAAAAGCACGAAAATTTATCGATAGTTTGTAAATATTAAAAAAAATATTACTTAGACCCTAAAACTATGGAAACTAACTCTAAAATAAACGATGGAAAGAATACGTGTTTTTTTAATTTTCATAGTTTCGCAATATAAACATTTTTTCGCACATAAATCGAAGCCCCGTTCACAGAAATGCAATGTTTTTCAAATGAAAAGTATAAATAACTTTTTCACGAACTACCGAATTATTTTTATGGTATTATGACACGAACCTACCCATCGAATAAGTATTTAATTTATTAATTTTTAGTTTACAACGATTTAAACCTGAATATTAATTTTCGTTAATTAAAAGACACAATCATTTGAAGGGCTGCTTTTCCGAATGTTTTGCAACGTAAACATAAAGATTAAATCTGCAATTAAATCTTAGATTTCGTAATACTAATTCAAGAATTTGGTTGCTAGAGGATCATTGAAAATGTTTGCCTTTTTTACCTAGCTATTATTCAGAAACCGTGAAGGATTAAATGAATAAATATCGTGAAATTGCAAAAAAAATTATATGTGTTGATATCAATAAAGGCGGAAATGTACTTTTTAAAATAAAAATAAAACATGGCAGTACTGAAAAAGTGCTTCCAATTGAGTTCCTGTTAAAATTACTGACATTTTCTGTCAGCTTTCCCGGTCGTTACTAAAATAATACGATGTTAAAAAATACTACTGAATGATTATTTTCTATGGTGACAGTAAATAAATTTGTCTTTCAACGTCACCGCAATGCAAAATAAAGTTTAAAACACTGAAGTCGCTTTCAAATAAATGACATTCACTTAAAATAAAAAAAGTTTTTATTCAATGCTTAATTTTGTATTATAAACAACGGTTATAATACAAAATTACACAAATACCCGGCATGCGTTGCAATGCTAATTAAATAAATAAATTCTTTCTCCCTTCGTGTCATTTCCCATTCGTCCACGTTCCCCTCCCGGCTCCTCTTTCTCTTCCCCTCCCGCGTCCACTTCACCTCTCGCGTTCCCATCTTCTCCCGCGTTCCCTTTTCCCCTTCCTGTGTTCCCCCTCCCCTCTCCCGCTCACCCCTTTCTCGCGAAACCCCCCTCCCTTCCCCTCATGCATTCCGCTTCCACCTTCTTCGCCTTCCCCTCTCCCTCTTTCACCCTCCCGCGAAACCTTTATTCTTAGTTTTCCAAACGACCCTCCCGCATACCCCTCCCCCCAGACTTTTTTCCCTTCCGTCTAACTTCATAAAATGCACCCATTTTTCCAACAACTCGCGTGACCTATTTAATTTTTTTATACAAATTTCATAATGCCAGAGCTCACCAGTATAGATATAGAAGTATTCACGGGCTTGTTCATATCAATTCAAAAAAATTTTATAGCAATCGGATGAAATTTTAATCGCAATCGTATGAAGAGTATAGAAAATAATTTCATAACGCCAGACCTATAACCATCACGGGTATGCGCACATCATATTCCCAAAGTTTCAAACAAACAAACAAACAAACATTATTTTTTATATTATAATAATAACCCCAAATTATTTTCATTTTCGATAGAGCTCTAATTAGTTTCACGTCATAATATGCGGCAGGCGTATAACATTTAAGTTATAAGGAGTGTATTTAAAAAAAAACTTTATGTCCTTCTTGATGCTAGTTCTCCACATAATATCATATTAATCTTCTATCATATACGTTCTTCAATTTCTTACAATATTCTCCTGCTTGAACTATTATCTTATTTTTACACGCTCGACGAAAGCAATCACCTCGGGGGTGATAAATTGTACTGATAGTTTTGTTAGGTACGGAAAACAATGGCTTTATTCGTAGCAATTAATAAAATTATTTGTTTTATCATAAACAGTATCAGGCATATAATTTATATACATAGGCACATCGGAGTCGTCTATTGAAATTTATGTAATAGATTATTTTATTTGAATTATTTATGTTAGTAAGTCGGGAAAGATTTTCAGTGGTCAGCATTTACATAATATATTCATGCTGAATACCTTATTTTTCAAGTAAACAAGAAAGTAGTACTTACTATCTACCTAGTTAAATTAAAACTTGAAAGTAAAATAATCGCGATAAAACAACGATATATATTATAATAATTATTATTAACATTATTGTTGTCACCTAGTTAATGACACACATATGTCAGCAAAAAGGCAAGCAGGTAATACGTACCTACCCAATAGCTCAAAGTTTTCTAACATTTGATCGGAAGGCAGTTTAAAATTCCGGTAAAATGAAGCACCCAAGTCGCATTTTTTGGATTGTGAATTATTTCCGAAGTGTAATGATTGAATTCGGAACATTTGCTGATCAATAATATCAAGAATTGGGCTGATATTCTGTACCTCAATTTTGGAATAAAAAGGGAGGCCTCCTACACTAGCAGAGAACGACAATCAAAGGTTAGTGTTTCTGTTTTTCAATAGGAATTGTACAGGCATCCATTCTTCTGTGACATATTGTTGGTGCAAATAAATTCATAATTATATATTTTTGAGTATTACGCTCAGAGAGATCTGGAACTATTTACACGTTCTTGACTCACATATTATAATCCATTATGATGGTAATATATAATTGCAGGTTATTGAAATATTGTGGGAGCGTATGATGAAAGGACTGTGGCAAGGATGCAATATGATCGAGAACAGCCTTACCACATATTAGCTTAAGAGGAATTTATTGTGACACCATGCAGATTCGTGCGATTCCCGGAGAATTAAACCCACAAATACGTGATCCTAGCGCTTCAAAGCATTTCGGAAGGTAGCTGCATTAATTACCGAATACAGAAATTAAATTATAATGTCCGATAAAAGCTGATAAAGTTGGTGTATAGAATGTTAAAGTTTTTAAAGGTATTAAATGCAAAAACGATCCTCATATTTATATAATAATAAATATAGAAAATATACAGATTTAGGAAATGAACTTAAAAGAATTTGGCATTCTCAGACTATAAAAATATTACCGTTTGTTATTTCGGCTACTGGCATTATACCTAGCTCTCTCATTAAAAATTTAGGCATATTAGATTTGTCAAAGAATTTGTATGTAAAAATGCAAAAATCAGTCATTTTAAATACATGTAGGATTACGAAAGATTTTTTCAATATTTATATTGAGGGATCTGTAGGATTTATCGGTCAAATTAGGAATTCCACCGAGCCGAACCCTCTGATATGAAAATATCTGAATATATGAGTCGGTGAATTATTTTCCCATTTAATAGTTTGGTAGATTAACGTGTTGTTCTTGTATTGTTTTGTATTAATTATACTTTTATAATACACTTGCATAACGTGGATTTACTAGATGATCATTTATATGGAACAGTGTATGAAAGGGTTTAGTTTTTCCTATGGGAAAAACTAAACCCGTACCTGAAAATCTGGTGCGTAAAAAAAATCGTTTATTCATCAATAGTTTTATTTTTACATATATATATATATACATTTTTGATTAAGCATAGGTTCTATTGACGAAAAGGTCACTGCTCAGCTGCAATTCAGGATTTCTCCTGGAACGCAGCTGGTTTTCAGCAGTGCACATATAAAAATAAATGTTGCTTTGTTTGTCCCGTATGCGTTCCTATACCTTATTCTTCCAATTGCGATGAAACTTCGGTGATATGTTGTGCACACGCCCTCGAAAGTTTCTATATATAACGGTGAGTTCTGGCGTTATAAAATTTGTACAAAAAAATTCAATATGTGGGTTGCTTGAATAATGTGTGTATTTCATATAGTTTAGCGGCAGCGTGGGGAGAGGGGGAGTGTAAGGGGTATACGGGAAGGGAGCTAATGATGGGGTCTAGGAAGGAGGGAAGGCTGGGTAGGTGGAAGGGGAACGTAGGAGAGGGGGAGGGGGTGGTGAAAAAAGGAGGGGAAGGGGGGGATCAAAAACACGTTAATAAACTGATTTAAAATATAAACAATTTCTTTGAATGGCATCCCAACGCATGCCGGATACTCTAGTAACTTACAAAAATCGGCGATAAGCATTTTTTTGAATTGTAGGAAGATGAGTTGTTCAATGTTCATCCATCCTGGTTAGGACGTATTCTCGCGATTTACAGCACTTTTAAACCTGTAAACCGGGGCTCCGTTATTACTGTGGATGCTGTGAATAAAAACTCTCTATTTACTAAAGTCAAATTTATTTACATTCAGATAATTTTACAATGAATTCACAAAAAACTGAAGACGATAGACTTCGCTTTTCGGCCGATACAAAAAGGACGCCTGGGAAAAAACATTTTTCTACATCGAAAACTGCATGACATTATTTTTTTTTTAAATTTCCCTCTGGAAGGTGAAAGCTATATTGGTATGTTTTTAAATTTTCGATGCGTTTCGTATTATCGTAAACATTCACTGTCAAACATGTTTAATTAATATTACTTAAGGAAAAAGTGCTTCTAACTTAATTATCATAAAGAATTACAAAATTATAAAAACATACCGGGATAGCTTCTTCTTTCGAGAACATATTTTTATTTTTAAATTACAATATTGTGAAAGTTTGGGTGTAGAAAAATGTTTTCTCCCGAAACCCTTTTTCGAGCGATTTCTGAAGGTAAATATGAGCGTTGTCCCATTCGCACATTTCGCATTCGCATGTATCGTAAGTGTGCGTGAGCTTATTGTGACAGAATGACAGACGCTTGTGTTCCACGTGTGCCCCAACGTGTGATGCTAGAACCAGCATAATAATAAATGCCCCGTCATGATGGGCGGCAGTAGGTTATTGTCCAGTGATACCAGTATCATAACAGCTATGAGATATTGCCTGGAAGAAAAAATATTTGCAATGTAAAGCCTATCTACAGTATGTCTCAATTACACGTTGAAATTTGTCTGAAAATTACCTAATTGGACTTTGTAGATTTTAATCAATATTAGAAGCATAGTACGTCATTTAAATCACCCGTCAAACGTTTGGCTAACCGGTATTCATGGAATGCAGGCACTTTTTGAACATTTCACGCGATAATTTTAATTCAGATTCAATTATCTCATTCAAGTATGCACCCACTCTGCACCCTGGTGTACCCTGCAATGTTGGTTGCATGATACTTTATGCAATATAGTGCAGTGGTTCATTTTACATGCAAAACGTCATTTAAACGGCTGGGTTTGTTCCCCGTTCACGTTGCGATAGCAGTCGACCCTATTACGGTGCTGAAATTCTACGCTAAAAACAGAAACTAAAACTGCTCATCTGAAATTCTCGTCCTAAATATTGGCGGTTCTGATCCAAAAGTGACTATTTCCATAATCACAGTTTTTTAAGAACTGCTTATATCTTTGAGAGTGTGGAAAAAGTACCTGTGTTATTATTTGGAAGTCATTACAATCGTTTTTATTCTTACAAAAAAATACACCAATCCATTCCAAATAGGTATCAATTCTTAAATTTTTTTTTTAACTTGCCTTTTTTTAAACTGACTAGATAAAGAAAATAGTCTTGTGATAATTTGGGGGTGCCCGGGTTCATGAGGTTTGTTTTGTTCTTGGTAGCGGATGCGTTTGCCTACCTACTGCGTGGCGGGCCGAAACCGGAGAGACTGATTAAGGGAGACCTTTCGAACTCTCCAGCCGGACTCTAACGACCCATTGCCTCACACCGCAGTGGGAGGGATGGATTCATACGTCCGTCACTTCTGGACACATTGACCCCCAGATTCCAACCCACCCTCATATATTTTTTTCTTCCCAAAACTTCCTCTTCTTCCTTTCCGTAAAAAATTTTCCACACAACATCGCCAAAGATGACATAGGCCCTGAGGTAATTTCCTCCTAAGTGGTGATAATGTTAAAAAAAGTCAGTTGTTTGGGTTTTTAAATAAAAAGAAAGCAATGGCGAAAACTGTTCTTTTCTTGAAAACTGTTTAGTTCTTTTTGAAGAAAAATCTTATTTTCAAAAGACTAAATCCTAAAAATGTTGTAAATTTTTGACAAAACCGAATACACCAATTGATTATTGGTCCCCTATTTAGCGTTTTAAAATATATCTCATATGTATTAAATATACATTTTTTTTATTGCAGAAAAAAAGATATTTAATTTTTTTTTTAAATGTATTATTTTGTATAACTTATAATAAATCATCTTTGTCCTTGAGGTGATTTCTCACAAAAACGGCGCTATACAAATTATCCAATTATTATTATTATTATTATCATATCATAAACATAATAAATTTTTTTTTTAATTTTTAATATTATTAGGTTTATTAGGAAAAACCTCAAATTATAACATTTTAATTAATGAAGACAATATTAGCGATTTAAATCTGAAACAAAAAAAAATCAGAAAAAGATTGGGTCACGTCTGGGACTCGAACCCAGGACCTTTGGCTTTCCAAGCATCCCAGATGTGACCCGATCTTTTTCTGATTTTTCTGTGTCAGATTTAGATTGAGTTTCGCAAATATTATCTCCATTTTTTTTTTTTTACGCACCAGATTTTCAGGTCCGGGTTTAGTTTTTCCCATAGGAAAAACTAAACCCTTTCATACACTTTTCCATATAAATGATCATCTAGTAATTCCACGTTATGCAAGTGTATTATATAAGTATAATTAATACAAAACAATACAAGAACAACACGTTAATCTACCACACTATTAAATGGGAATATAATTCACCGTCTCCAGATATTTTCATATCAGAGGGTTCGGCTCTGTGGATTTCCTAATTTGACCGATAAATCCTACTGATCCCTCAATATAAATATTTAAAAAATCTTTTGTAATTCTACATGTATTTAAAATGACTGATTTTTGCATTTTAATATACAAATTCTTTGACAAACCTAATATGCCTAAATTTAATCTAATATGCCTAAATTTAAATGTTTATAATTATTAAAATGTTATAGTTATTGTTATATTATCTGAAAACTTCACTATCCTTAATTAAAACTTCACTATCGAAGTATATTAATACGGTAATGTCCGTACAGTTCAAATTAAGGAACCCGACTCCTAGTAAATCTCCAACGCCACACTGTATGGACACCGTTCTGAGCCGTCCATGAACGTGCATTTTTCTACGGAGCTGCTGCCGTAATATACATACTTTTCACTTGTTCACATGCGATTTGATAAGGGAAGTGGCGCCATCTATAATACTATATTTAAGGAAAAAAGTATGAAGAAGAAGAAACATTTTTCGCTTTCATTCAATAATAAGAAGATTTTTGTTCCTTTCATTATTCACAGTCTTAATGTAAGAATGTCTTATAACTACCTTTTAAATACAAGTATTCTGTAGTTTAATGTTAATAGTAGTTAGTTTTGCAAAAGGGTGATGTCTTATAAATAGTCACCGACACTTAAACTGGGCGAAGCAGAACGAAAAGCCGCCCTGCAGCAAATACCGGCGGAGCGGGTTTTACACTGCTAGTCATCAATTATTGTATTATCTGTAAACTTCATTATCATAAATTCTATTAAATGTAAACTTCACCTGCCATAATGCAAGGACATCCCCATGAAATAACACAAAAACCATACAATGTACAAAATGCTTATAATAAATAAATAAAAAAAATTCACTTGTAACTTATTTGGAAATAGTCACTTTTGTATTAGAACTCCCATTATGAGCTTTTAACATGAAAGTATACATGCTCGTTTCACTGAATGTACCATTTTACATATTATGTGACAATTGCTTCCAGTTTAGTTAAAATTTTAATATTAACTCGCGACTGCCTTGCAGGTTGCGTCTGCCATTCTGGGACTGAATGTGTAAATACGCTGCATTTTATTTTAATTTCAACAGGAGCACTCACAACGCTCATTATGTTTGCGTGACTGAGATAACTGAAAGTGTATGCTTTCAACAGTAACAGAAGTTGGATTTATTCAACCAGTTTCTCTTCTTGTGTAAACATTTTAAATAAAAAATGCTTTTGTAATGAATTTACTGTTGGTTGACTATTACTCCCATTTTGCTCCTTTCATTATTATTGTTTTTTTTAACACATGTTTATTCAAATACTTGAGCCCTTGCCCGGAATAATGTTGTATCCAACAAAATTATCAATGTTGAGTTAATGATGAAATAATGTTGGGCATATTATTACGCATCTTTTAAGATAGGGATTATGGTAGTGAAAATTTTTTTAGGCCTGTGGCAGCATTTTAAAGATTGGTTTGTGGAAGAATGTTGTATGCGGCCGTTTATCAAAATCACGGATCGTGGTTTAATTCATGGGAATAAATGGAGAAAACGAATGTTTTATGGCTTCATCTAGAAAGACTTTAAAGTCAAGAAGCTGAATAATGCAGGAAAATAGAATTTTTCCACAAAAAAATATTGTTAAGCCTGCTTTTTAGCCGTTGAAACAGTTTTGTCGAAAAATGTTGTATGTTGATCTGAAGACAATATTTCGACTGTAAATGGTTTTGTTTATTCATATCGTTTTTTTTGCTTTTTAAGCTCAAATGCATCAATGACTTATGTAAATAGATGTTAGAAGAGCATGGTGCTTTCTTAAAGGCACGAAAAGTAAAAAAAAACATTTTGTGGAATAATGTTGCCTGTGTTATTTTTATATACAACATTTTTCCACAAAATCAGCAAAAATTTTTTTTATTCACCAGATTTACAGGAACGGGTTTAGTTTTTCCCATAGGAAAAACTAAACCCTTTCATACACTTTTCCATATAAAATGTAATATATTCTAATTTAATAGCCTTTTTCCACTTCTTTTCATTTAGAAGTCTTAAGAATTGTATGTTTATTGTAATTTAAATATAAAATGTTATAAAACATAACCGGTTTCGTTTTTTCCATTATCTCGGAACAAGAATGTTGTTGGATACAACATTATTCCGGGCAAGGGCTCAATCAATGTTACATCATTATACTCGTAATAATATTTTTTGTATAAACCGGTACGAAACACAACGCTATAACTTGAATAGACTGACGTGAAATCAAAACACAACGCCATTACCTAGCTAACCAATTGTAACCAACGCCATTAGGTAACCACAAAATGCAAATTAACTCACACCGCCATCTGACAGAAACTTATGGAATTTACAAATAATTTCAAATCATTTTATTTTTATTTTTTTTTTTTTTTTTAAAGAAAGACAAACATTCCCGGGTTACGAATAACCCAACAACATTTGAAAATCTCCTACTACCACCACACTAAGCGGAAGATGTTGCTTGTGTTGTGATGGAGGACTTAGCCTGCCGAGGAATCGAACACGGAACGCCTGGGTGGAACCCAAACGCTATGCCCACTCAACCACTGACCATTTAATTCGCAATAATAAATATTGAAATGAAACAAATTACTTTTGTGTAAACCACTCTAATCAATGTTATAATATCTACAGGTTTCAAAACCGATGGTTTCTTCGTCAGGATAATAATATGAATATAATAATAATTTTATGTTATTGAAACATGTAAATATTATAACATTGATTATAGTAGTTTACACAAAAGTAATTTGTTTCATTTACATAAAATGAAGCCACAAACTGAGTTTGCAAAGATTGAAGCATTAAATATTGAGGTCAATAATCGAAATAAATACTGTCCTAACTTTTAAGTTTTAGCAAATTATACACAGTAAGCCAGATTTCATCAAAATCGGTTAAGTAGTTTCGGAGTTTATATCGAACAAACATCAGCTATGTATATGGGGTGTATGTTACTAAATTATCGTTATTTGTTTATATGTTCTAGAATGTGTTATTAAATTGTCGTTATTTGTTTAAATATATGTTCTAGTATATCTCCAAAATACTTGAAATTGAATTGCCCCATAGTTTGTTATTACCTTTTTTGGAGGTGGGAAGGCGCAGCTGCTATCAAGACTCCTATAAACCTCACCCCGTGAACCTGAGAACCCCTGCTTAGTCACCAAACGACGCGAACCGGTGACCTATGGCAGGGGTGGAGCCACACTCCTTTCATCCAGAAAGATCTAGGGTAAGAGAAAACATCATCGTGTAAAGATATTGCACTATTTTGCAGTGCCTTTTTGTATTCCCTCAGTGTTGCAATCTCTCGCCTGTTTTTTTAGAGTACAGTAAAATCCTACAAATATATTTCTGATGATGAAAACTCTACAAATGACGTAATAGACGTATAAATTTCTGAACATGCAAAGGTAATTTGCGCGGTTTGCCGATATCTTGTTCTATTTAATTTTGTAAACAGTTAAATGACCAAAATTGTCGCTTGAAAATCGTTTTTCCAATGGGTTACGTCTAGTCTTCTTGAGTCGTATAATTTGGTAGAGTCGCGCCGATATCTTATGAATTATTCAAATCAATAAAGCAGAAAGTGATGTAGCTTTTAATATTCTAACTTGACGAAACTTTTTTACGATATTATTCCGAACCCAGCACTTGTAAATATTGAGGTGCCTTATAAAACGAGTCCTTTTTTGTTCATTTCACTTTGGTGAATATTTTAAGAAAATTTATTTACCGATCGATCTGATTGACAATTTTTTTATTTATTTTAAATGCCTTTGTCAACGGTGTCCTTTTCAGTACCTACGTGATTGGGACGTAAAGTTTGGAAGTTCTAAAATAATTTTTCATTTTGTCTTTAAATCAGTTAGGCCCTGACATCCTTTGTATTAATTTATTATGTAAATCCTTCTAACAAGCTGTTGTTCTCCTTTCTGAAATTCATACATTGCTTATTTATGTATAATAACTTGAACTTTGTATTCGAAGCACTCTTCCGTAAGCTGATTATATTTTTGTATCAAATTACTCGATTATTAGCAATAACATTCTATGGTAACAAAAATATAAATTAAAATGTGTTTCATACTCTGTTAAGCAAGATGCTTTGATCAGAATGAGAGAAGGAGAAGTTGGTTAAAAGTGGGATGAGAGCAAAAGTTAGATAGAAAAAAACATAGAAAAACAAGAGGCTTGGAGAAAAAGTTTGGTAATGACATTAATATATTGTAGAAATATTGATGAAAATAAAACATTAAAATACAATTAAAAACCAAACCGTTGGCTAGAAAAATAACTTTTAAAATCTTAACAAATTTTCAACTATATCTGTTTAGATTTAGTTTCACAAAAGGGTTGAACCTTATTTTAACGGAATCAAATGAACACTTCAAAGCTCAGACGATGTTGACATCGCTTAACTTACAAAACGATAGTACTTTTGATAACTAAATTAAAGAGCTTTTTTCAAAGTGCAATCGCTCCTTTTATATTTTTGTTAAACTGCAATAAACGTTTTTGCCTTACTAAACACTAACAAGTTAATCTTACTACTTCGAAAATGAAACGGAAGTTTATTTGTAACCGCCTTGTAGAAAATGCTTGTTCAATTTAACCACCTGTCAATGACATTGAGCCATTGATCGATTCCTTTTCATTAAGGGAAATGGAGTAAGATCTTGCTAGTGACCCAGTGTTAAAATAAATATATTCAAACCACGTGACTTGACCTCCGATAATGAACCTTAAAGATAGCGCAACCAAAACGTAGCCATCACAAAGAAAAATTCAGTTGAGTAAAGTGATTCCATGAAAAGGGACAAAGGAATACATTATGTTAATGCTGACAAAGGAGAAATATGAGATGCATTGTGGTTAAAGAGTGGTATTTGTTAGGCTTTATTTCGATTGTGTACATGTTCAAATCTAGCAGTAATTTAGATTTCAAGCTCTACGTGTCTCGACTGAAGCATCCTCCAGGTCTAATTTCTACATAAGATGTGGCACGTGATATTTGCGTGTAAGATTAAAAAAACTCATTTAGTTAAGGACTTTCAGAAGAAAACAGAACGATTAATCTTAAATTAGCGTTGTTACTTTTTTGTGTTAATTTTTTCCCAATTATATCATATTATGATAATTACTAAACATACGAAAGCGAAAGGTTTCTGATTTTTCATTACCAAAATCGAAAGGCAGTTTAACTTCTGGTTTGCGAGCTGGTATTATACATCACAATCAAACATATTTACTTCAGTTGTCCGTGTTGATGTGCGTGATGTGAAATATCCTTGCGTATTAATAATAATTCAGTGGTTCAGTGGGCATCGCGTTTGGGTCCCACCCAGGCGTTCCGTGTTCGATTCCTCGGCTGGCTAAGTCCTCCATCACAACACAAGCAACATCTTCCGCTTAGTGTGGTGGTAGTAGGAGATTTTCAAATGTTGTTGGGTTATTCGTAACCCGGGAATGTTTGTCTTTCTTTTTAAAATTAATTATTAATTTTAAAATTAAATTGGATAATTTGTAGAGCGCCGTTTTTGTGAGAAATCACCTCAATATTATAATCTAACATAATGCCGTTCTTTGAACTTTTTAATTTTAAATTCAGGTTCTAATTGAAGAAATTAAGCTAGTAGGTACAATTTTTTTTTTTTCAGTGTAAATCTATATTTTAAATGAGTGTTTCTTTTGTTTTTGACATATATGTAAATCAAGTTATACAGGTAGGTACATACTGGGTCTTCGTACTACAGGGGTGCTATCTTGGTCGATCGATATGAAGTTACTGACCGATTGTCGGTAACTGCCCTAGGACAACTGCATATCGCAAACGAAGAGGTGTCAGTTCACACTGACTAAGTGTCCTTAATATATTCGATATCAACTATCGTTTGCACCTTAGCGATCTACAGTTGTCCTAGGGACCGAAGAGAAGTTACCGACAATCGGTCGGTAACTCCATATCGATCGACCATGCTAGCACACTTGGACTACTTAAAAACCATACATTTTCTACGCGTTGGAACGTGTGGACAGTGTGATTCTGAAGCATAAATTTCCATACAAAATGTGTGGTTGCTAAGTATTCCAGGGGTGCTAGCATAGTCCATCGATAAGGATCGGTAGGATAATTGTCGGTAACTTCTCATCGTAGAAGAACAACTGCAGATCGCAAACGAATAGGTGACAGTTCACAATGACTAAGTGTCCTTAATATATTCGATATCACCTGTCGTTTGTACGTTAGCGATCTGCAGTTGTCCTAGGGAACGAAGAGAAGTTACCGACAATCTCACGGTAACTCCATATCGATCGACCAGCTAGCACACTTGGACTAATTAATAACCATACATTTTCTACGCGTTGGAACGTGTGGACAGTGTGATTCTGAAGCATAAAATTTCCATACAAAATGTTTGGTTGTTAAGTAGTCCAGATATTGTTGTGCGTAGCGTAGCATACGCATGTCGACCCAGTACGTATCTACCGTAAATCTGTCGAAATTGAATGACCGTGTTCATTCGAAAGTTTTTTTTAATATTAAATTAATTGGTAAAACCTCAAATTATAACATTTTAATTAATGAAGACAATATTAGCGAAACTCAATTTAAATCTGAAACAAAAAAAATCAGAAAATGATTGGGTCACATCTGGGACTCGAACCCAGGACCTTTGGCTTTCCGGGCAGCCTAGATGTGACCCGATCTTTTTCTGATTTTTGTTTCTGTCTCAGATTTAGATTGAGATTCGCAAATATTGTCTTCATTAATTAAAATGTTATAAATTCATTGTTATATTATCTGAAAATTTCAAATGTCGACCCAGTATGTATCTACCGTAAATCTGTCGAAATGAAATGACCGTGTTCATTCGAAAGTTTTATTTTTTTTCTGAAATTTTCCCTAATTATTTTTTTTTGGGCAATGAACTTAAGGTAAATACTTAAAATATTAAAGAACGCTACTTCACCAATTAAAATAATAAAATCCCGCGATTTTTCTTTTAAAAAAATCTTCGATTATACATTACACAACCGACGAAATTGATAAACATTTATCTTTGTTACCGAATCGAATATATTATGTTTAGTTAATCACCAAATATTTTCTTAAATTCACTCTTGTTACTTCTTTTAAAAAGGGCATCTTGCTCCAAAATATTGAATAATGTGAAACAAGAGATAGGTGTACTCGTATAATATATCGACAGTTCAGTTGATCAGACCATGTTTTGAGATATTGAGGAGAGCAACATTCGAATGCTCACCATTATTCAAATATTATTTGCATGTGTCTGTAATTACATATTAAGAGCCATTGACCAGCTGCTGAGAATAAAAGTTTAAAAATGCTTCCAACTGTACAGGGAGGTTCCGATGAGAAATATGGATTATTCCCCGTATCAAATTTTTTAAATTAAAAATTTAATATCGTTTTTTTTTCATTATAAACATGCTTAAATATATACCTACATTGAAGGAAGTAATAAAAATGCTCAAATCGCACGATGATAAATTATTAAATATCGTCTACTTCTTGTGTGTGTTTATTGATCATAGGTATTTATGATTTTTCAATATTGTTTACACAAAATAAGTGCAAAAAAAATCTGAATTATTTTAGTTTGTAAAACTTTAAATAAATAGAAAAACTGAGGTATTTTCATCACAAAACACGTTCTCAGATTTATATTTTAATGATTAGAATTTAACTAAAATAAAAATTCTGAAAAATGTGTTTATATACTAGATTATGTATTGATTTATTTTGTTGTATGATAATATGATTTGAAATTTGTGTTGTATAATACAATTTGTCTTTTGAAAATTGAACAAATCTGCCAACGACCAACGGTATAACCTTAGTATATTAAACATAAACTTAGTTTTTCCAAATTTAAAAAATTCGTTTACCAGATAAAATAACAATCTTTCAAAATCAATTTACGTTTTTTTGTAAAAAGAGTCAATACCTACGTCTAGAATTTAATTTAAAAGGGACTAATTTCCTGGTAATACTCTCTTAAATAAACTATAAAATAACACCGGATCGGTATATTAGTCGATGACAGCCATCCGTGGTCGAGAAGTAAGGCTCTCGAATCCCAATCCGAAGGTCGCTGGTTCGAACCCGGTGTGCGCAAATAAATTTTATTTGATTAATTTGTGTTATTTCACAATTTATTAATTTAAAATAATATGTAGTATATATATGCGGCACGTTCCAGAATGGAAGGTGCCCTCAGTATTGCCCTGGTGTAAGACGCCATTCAGAATTGAAACGTTGCTTGAAATGGCTTTAGACGTGTTTGGTGACCAGATCTGAACAACCAAGTAGTTACTTCTCCACCTTCCCCTCCCCACTACCTTCAGCCTCACAACATACCCCAATTGGTGATGCCATAGTCTCACTGTCTACAAACGGGAACCAGACAACATCAAAATTTGTCTAATCACTTCAAGTTTTTCTGCATTATAATTGATTTAGGTATTTGATTTTTTGAGAAATCTAAGTATTGAACCAGACAGAGGGTACACTTTTTACTCTTATTTTGTTTAAACATTATAGAAAAATCATAATTACTTACGATCAAAAAATACTTACAAGAAGTACAAGTACAAAAACCAAGTTTTGAATGAAATAAATCGATATTAATTTTTAATTAAAAAAAAATTATACGGGGAATAATCGATCTTTCTCATTGGAACCTCGCTGTACAGTTGCAAGCATTTCAAAACTTTTATTCTCAGCCACTGGTCAATCGCTCTTAAAGCAAGTTTTGAATGAAATAAATTGATATTAAATTTTTAATGGAATAATCGATCTTTCTCATCGGAACCCCCTGTACAGTTGCAAGCATTTTTACACTTTATTCTCAGCCGCTGGTCAATCGCTCTTAAGTTATTCAAATATATTATCAACTGTTAAATACTCCCTTACATTTTTCATAAAGCGCCCTCGAAGATTATTATAATATAAGCGTGATAAAATTCCTTAAGTTTCGTATAATGTTGGCATTGTGTTCCGAACAATATCCATTATAACCATAGAAAATATGATAAACAAGGCTTTGAAAATCCAAGTAGGTACACTACCCTTTTCAGATTTCGTGGTTTGAAGAGGTCTCGTGCCAATAAAGGTCAAAAAAGACATTATACCGAAGTGGTTGAGGCATCAAATTTCTTTGAAATGTTACGTGAAATAGAATAGGTGTGGGATGGAGTAAATTTAGATCCGTAACAGGAATCTTGTGTGACACAAAAATGCCTATAAAACTTAAAGGAAAGGTATACCAGACTATTGTTAGACCCGCGATAATGTATAGCTCCGAATGCTGGACCATGTACAACTCCTACACAAGGCAACATGAATCAGCAGAATGCTTAGATGGTCGGCAGGAGTGTCACTTAAAGATAAGATTAAAAGTTCACGCATTCGTGGTAGCCTGGGTGTAACGGACAAAAACAGTAAGCTGGAGGAATGACAGTTGAAATGGTATTGTCACATAAAACGGAGATGGGTACAAGGCGATGGGTCGAGAGAGTCCGGTTGGAGAGAACACACATTGAAGCAGGCAATATCTATGGATCTTCATCGACAGTCATCCAGAGAAAGACCAAAAAACTCCTGGATGACTCAATGCTCCAAAATCCTACGTAGAAACGGCCTGGATGGAAGCGATATCCAGAACCGAAGAAGCTACAACCTGAGAGGAGAAGAGCCGACCCCAACATCCTACCTGGGCAATGAGTTGGGACAGTGCAAGAAAGAAGAAAAATCACGGCTTGAATTTTTTTGGGAAAGCGGAGAAAGTCCGCGATAGACCACTTAATTACAATACGTACTTATTTTGTAGATTAAACAGCGTAAGTATGTAAACCCCGCCACCAGTAGAAGAACTTTTTCGAGATACATTGAAGTGGTTACATTTATAATAATATTTCATTTGAATCCATTTCTTGGAAAAGTTACAAACAAGAGAGACGTTAAAAATTTTCTGGAGATATACGGGGTGTAACAGTACATACCAGAAAGATTAACCAGCGATTTTTGGGCATATTTGGAGTAAATTTGTAATGATGTTATTTATTTCAATTAAAAATTACCTATACACATATTTTTCTTTCACACGTCGCAACTAGAGTACCCAACTCTGCTGTCGGCGGAGGGTCACATGATAAGCACTACTACTCGTTCCATCAGCACGGTAACACACGAAACACTGCACGTATCACGTGATCCCTTTGCAAAGAGTAGGAGTGGGATCAGTGGCGACGTGTACTAGATTTTTTTTTTTTTACTTTTATCAGGAAAAAATATTATCGGAGAGTAAAACGACATATACTTTAAATTGTAAGAATATGCTCAGTAATCGCAGGTTCCTTCCTTCGGGTACGTGCTTCGACACATGTATATTAAAAACCTGGAGTTCCATTTAAAAAAATTTAAAGTAATCGAAGTATATTAATTCGGGAATGCCCATACAGTTCAAATTAAGAAACCCGACTCCGAGTAAATCTCCGACGCCACACTGTATGGAAACCGTTCTGACCCATCCGTGTACGTGCAATTTTCCACGGAGCTGCTGCCGTGATATTCAACGTGCGATATGCAAACGAAAGTGGCGCCACGTATAATACTATATTTAAGGAAAAAGTATTAAAGGTGGATAGGGATCTGGAGGTCAATATGTTCAGGAGTGACGGACGTATGAATCCATCCCTCCCATTGCGCTACAAGGCGATGGGTCGAGAGAGTCCGGTCGGAGAGATAACATGTGTACCATTAACCAGTCCCTCCCTAACTGGCTCGCCACGCAGTAGGTTGGCAAACTCATGTTTGAACGCCATGACCTAGACAAACCTCACTAAATGAACCTGGGCACCCCTGCTAAGTCACCAAACGTAGCGAACCACTTGGGATAATCTATGGCAGGGGCGTTGGTTATCCAATAAATGGTATGGGAGAAGAAACATTTTTCACTTTCATTCAATAATAAGAAGATTTACGTTGGGGTGAAGAGTGTTCCTCTCATTATTTAAGGTCTTAATGTAAGAATGTCTACGATTATATATCTACCTATTAAATATAAGTATTCTGTAGTTTAATGTTAATAGTAGTTAGTTTTGCAAAAGGGTGATGCCTCATAAATAGTAACCAACACTTAAACTGGGCGAAGCAGAACGAAAAGCCGCGGGTTTTTTACTGCTAGTGTATATTATTAGCCTTAGATAAATAATTAAAAGAGTGAAATAAATAATAAGTGTGGGTTCACTGATTTAGTATCAGTAGACAAAATTTTGCGCCCATTCAAATAGCTATTTCATTCGCACACACATATTGTGGCTATCCTTTCCATAAGGACTGCTACATTTTTTGCCCGATTAACATGTATATAACGCGTCTTGTATTTTTATTATCTCATTTTGTTTGAATTCAATCATTCACAAGTTTGAATTGTATTATTTGATGCTGCTAATAAGAAGATAATTCTAACCGCATAGTATGATTTATTTATTGTTTCTTTACATGGTAGGTATTATTGTTCACATTTCAATATTAACCTCACTAGGACAAGCCTATTTTGAGGATAATAAGTTTATAAAGTAGTAAAAATAGAACAAAAAATATTTAGGTACCTATTGATAAAACAACAAAGGACAAAGATGAACCAATTGATGGCAATTTTAACACCGATAATTTAATATTTTTCAAAAAATGCCCAAGATGTCTTAATATGTGTTGTAAGGATTTTAAATATAAGTATTGACTGACACAAATAACTTCTTTGACCTAGAGAAAATTTATTTTGAATTTCCATAAAGTTATGAATGTGATAACATAATTATAATTTAAGGGTTATAAGGATTGTAGCCAGTTCGATATATGTTTTTTGTATTATGAAAGATGAGATGTTTTATATTGTGTTGGAAGTGAATTGTATAGTTTTATAGCCTGCTATCTGTAGTGTTTTTGTCCAAAGGATGTTTTTGTTTTAGGTATTTCTAGTTGGTGTGCAAGTCTTGTTCTAGTATTACGAGAATTTTGTGAGGTGTTAAATGTATTTAAGTTCTTGTAAAGGAAAATTAGTATTTGTTTTTAATATAATTTTTGAATTTTAAGCACTGGGAATTTTTTGAATATGATTGATGTGGGTGTTAGTATTGGTAATTTAAGTATTACTTTTATTAAAGTTTTCTGAGCTTTAAACAGTGTGTTGATGTATTTTTAATTTTTTATGATGATGTCCATTATGAATTTTCATTTTTTACTTTCGCTTTCACTGTTCACATAAAAAAACTGATGAAAATATGCCTTCTTGTGAAACGTTTTGACACGAACAAATGTTCCGAAAAACAATTTAAGTATGAATTAAATTATTTATTACGATAAAAATAGTGAAGCCTTTAGATGTTGAGTAAAGGGCGTTGCGTTGGCGTGAATTGTCACACTACCCCTCTCACGGAATTAATATACGTCCGTTTTGAGTAGAGCACTTTTGGAGGGAGCACTAGTTGAATCAGAATACATTTAAATCTTAAAAAGGCTTCATCGAAAAAACAGAATTTAAGTGTCGGAAAATTGTCAAGTGTCTTTCTTTCATGCAAATAGCAGAATTCATGTTTAAATTCTTCACTAAATCAGCTTTCAAAAATGATTTTTCTGACGCGATTTATCATGAATAAAATAATGTAAAAAAAACACCCGAAATAATGTCGTACTTTATGTAAAAGAATAAACAAGAATCTGTTCGAAATTTACCCGATTTCAATGCGTATTAGTAATATTTTTTTAACAACCCACAGAGAAAACCATCTTAATACTAAAAACTATTTAAAAAAAATTTTTTTTTTTTAATATTTGTAAGTAAAAAAATAGTAGATACGTTTTTAGATTTTCACGGCCAAAAGCAAAGCCACATCGTCGGATCTGCCGGATCTGCCCTGATGACGGACACTGCAACGCTGTCCGAAACGTCGGCTAAAGAAGGAGGTAGCACAACACGGCATAACACCCCAAAAACAAACAACTAAATTAAAAATAGTAGTTCGAACCATTGATATTGTACTTAAGGAGTCGCTCTCCCAATTTCTACATGACACATCTTTTCTGACACGTTTTCCTTAAACGTTTGAAGTTTTTAAACTCTTAAAAAATATATATGTTATTCTTTAAGATAGTATCTATACATTCCCCACGCCGAAATGCTAATTATTTGAAATTCCTTCAATAGAAATACATCGCTAAGTATGCTCCAAAAATTATTATTAACACGTTTGTTTCTGTTATTTTACAAGTTATATTAACTGCCACCTCGGAACAGGCTCAGCCTAGTGAGGTGGCATATACCTAAAAGAATGTACATAACATGTATTTTTTGGTTAATAAATAATAAAAAAAAAAATTAAAAAAATATGTTTGAAAAAATTCATAATGTTTCTTTAAATGCTACTTGACACATCCCCCATGAGATTTTCGCTCTTTTTCAAACGAGTCGTCTTTTATTAAACATTTTCACAATTTTCGCAATTTTATGGTTTTTAATGTTAGCGCGCTCGCTCGCACGTTCGTATTGTCATATCTTTCCATATTCTTCTTTTTCAGCGGGTTAGCGCTGCCTTAAGAGTAAGTATATTATATCGTTTGCAAGCGTCGAATTAAATCACTTTCTGGCAGAACTTTTAATCGTATATTTTTCTGTGTATTATTATGAGTGATATTTTCTCTCTACGTGCCCAAACTACTGCAGTTTGTTCTTTTTGATAGTGTTGACAGTAAAGTTTCTCTATCTGAGATATTCTTGTCACGATCTCTGAATTATTAGTTACTCTGTCCAGGGAGTTCCCGACGTGCAACGATTAAGTCTCATGGAACCCAAAGACTTCTAAACTATTTGCTTGCTTCAAATCCTTACATACCCCCAGAAGAGAATTCTTAGAACTTAATAATGAACTGTTTTAACTGCCCTCTACACAAACGATCAAAAAATGCTCGTGAAAATATTGCATAATTAAAGATTCAGTAGATAATTTGTGCTATAACTCTCCAAATAAATTGTAAGGCAGTTGTAAAAAAAATTACATTAACCCCACACAGGTACACATGAGGATTAAAATGCCTTAGAGCCTGTGTCATCTTTGGAGATTGTGAGATCTGCGCAATGATGCGCAGATGAGATGCGGTTTGTAGGTAGTAATAACGTACGAATAACAGTACTGTGTTTATTATAGAAGAGTTAAACTGGAGAGAGCCCTCTAATGCACATGCTATCCCTTTTATATAATCTGCATACTCCCTGTCTCGCTCTCATGCCGTCACACTCGCGCACATATACTGCAGAGTTGCTTTGTGTAGGGTTTTTTAAAGGGAAAAACGGAAAGGTAGTTCTGGTAAGAAAAAAGGAATGAAAATGGGTAGGAATCTAGGGGTCAGTATGTCCAGTAGTGACGTACGTGTGAATCCATCTTTCTCAATGCGGTGCAATCGATGTGTCGAGAGAGACCATCTGGAGAAGTCAAGGGGTCTCCTCGAATAATAATATCACACGCTCTTCCTCCCTTGTATCTACATGACATCGTATATAGCCATATCATTTGATCGAATTGAAAATGTATTAAAAATATGTTGATGAACCACGGTAATTTGACTTTCTACATTTTTAGATCAACCAACATTTTTTTTTTAAAATTAATAATTTTATTTTCACAAGTAATAATAACTTTAACTTTTTTTTACAAGGAACAAGTAATAGGAGCTTAATTAATTAATTAAAATTTTTAAAATCATCAAGTTGAATGAAACACAAAAACAATTATATATATATAAACATACTCGCCTACTTCGTGTCTTATTTACGAACAGTAACGATGATTGCCGAAGGCATCTGAGTGTTGGGCAAGCACCTTTTGTCCGCTAGCTAGCATCGGCCGAACTACTTAGAGCCTAGTCAAGTAAGGACGTCGAGTCCAGTCTTGACTAGTCATTGTAATATTTCTGTTGACTAAATAAATCGACTAGTAATCACATGAACCTCTAACTTATTTGGAAGTTTCCCAACACATCTAAAGTCGTATTAATCATTAGAAACTTACAGATACCACAATCCCCCTAATAATAATTGTGTTTTAAATTTTACACATCTGATTAACAGTCATCTATCCTGCACTAACTGATGCATGATTATCAGTGGTGTCAAATATAAAACACATTTATTAGTAGGGCCCATAGTGTTTAGAATTAGGGTATCAGTTTTTCGCTTTATTAAACCACAAAAATGTAACACTTTTTTTTAATGAAAAACCAAATAACTTTGTTTACATCACTTTTATTAATACATAATCTACATGTTTCATGAACGATGTTCACATCATCAGGATCAAATGTTTACTGTATGTATCTACATGTTTACACAATCTGCATGTTTCATGAACGCTGTTCACATCATCAGGATCAAATGTGTACTGTGTGTATGAAACATGTTTCATACTCATATATGTATTAATAAAAGTGATTTAAACAAAGTTATTTGGTTTTTATTTAAAATAAATAATGCCATGACACAGTGAAAACCTTCCCAAAGAAGTTTTCTTCAAAAAATTAACACTTTTTCTAATAATTTGTTAGTCGCCGGTGCATATGTCTATTAAAACCTACCCCAAAAGTCTATAATACACTGTCTATATTAATTTCTAAATTATTAGGGATATGTTAATTGATTTCGGAATTCTTATATTGAAATCATTAATTACACACCATAATTAAAGAACGTGATGGTATTATTGAGATGTTTTGATATTTATGGCTTAATTTGACAGCTAACTTGTGGTTCCCCAACCCCCTCATATCAACCTCGGGGTAGACTTGGGATCAGGGGATATCGAGGTCATGCTGACTAATCCGACCCGACTGTTTTCCCCGGGGTAAATACCGGAACAGAAATCAGGGATGGTTTCGCGTTGCTACCTGAAACCACCCCTACTATTGCGAATGCGATAGATCGGACCTTGGAAATCCTGCTCGAACTATCTGAAAAATTTGAAATCAATATTAAAAAAAAAAAAAAATAGTTTAAAGTAATATACCTACATTTATCACTGTATATTATATACTAAGTATTTTATTTAATGTATAACTTTAACCATTTCAGACGTATGAAGAGCTACAATGCTTTGTGTCATTTCTTAACTAACTCAATATAACATAGAATGTGAGGCACACTTATAAAATTGAATAATGTTTAGCTGTTGAAAAATAATAACACATATATTTGCGGCACGTTCCAGAGTGGAAGGTACTGTAAGTACCACCCTTTAAGTGAGACAACCATTCAGAATTAAAAGTTGCTTGAAATGACTTTAGCTGTGGTGACCAGATCTAAATAGCCAGGTACTTCCCCACCTTCGTCCTCACTATCTTCTTCCCTTCCTCACTACCTTCAGCTACACAGCATATCAGTGGCGGTCCGTGACTTTTCAGTAATGGTATAGAAGAAACAAAAAAATATTGATGTTGTTTTAGATGAAAAATAAAATTAATGTATATTTTGGTTCGTGTTTTTTTTTGTATGAAAAAATCCCCAAAACCAACATAAAAAATAAAAAAAATTGACATAGATTTTTTTTTTCACCTACAACAATATCTGTAACGTCAAACTTAACACTGTCAAAGCTACTGCAACATAACCTAATTAGGGATGCCAAAGACTCACGGGCTCCAGGAGGTTGGGAGCAGTTGGACAGTTGTGATAACGCATAAATTGAAAAAATTGTGGTTTATGAAATTACTAATTTCCGTTATATAATAATAATATTTAACAATTTATTTCAAAATGTAAACAAGAACATATGTTTGATTAAAAAAAAAGAACTTTGTCAAAAAAAAGTTTTTGTCTTTTTTCTGCAGGTACCTATCTAGATTTGATTTGAATTAGTTTGTAAGTGGCTTTACGACAATTTGAAAATGTCTTTGGAAGGCGTTCAAGCTGCAACGACATTTATAAACATTTATGTACATACTCGTAAGTCTAACATTTACAAACATAATGATTTTCGAACATATCAATTCATACAAATAATGCATATACCACAATAAATGCTTTTTATTTTACAAGCATAAAACATAAATATATCAGGCCCCCTAGGACACTCGATCGATAAGGATTGTAACGATAACTTTAGACAACTTCTAATCGTTCCTTAGGACAACCGATGATCGCTAACGTACAAACAACAGTTGATTTCGAATATATTAAGGACACTTAGTCATTGTGAACTGTCACTTATTCGTTGGCGATCTGAAGTAATGCTAGAGAACGATGAAAAGTTACCGAAAGTTATCCTGTCAATCCTTATCGATCGAGTGTGCTAGGGCCCCTGGATTAGTTGTGACCGTATCTTTTTTCTGATTTTTAAGTTATTCTGTTAATCCTTATCGATCAAGTGTGCAAGGGGCCCTGGACTAGATGTGACCATATCTTTTTTCTGTTTTCAAAATTTTGATTGAGTTTCGCTAATATTGTTTTCATTTAATTAGAAAATTACAATTTGAGGTTTCTACTCATTAAGCTTAAAATAAAAATAAACAGTTATATTCAAGGTTCATTCAGTTCATTCGGAGTGGTTTTGAAAATATCGAAAAGGTCACAAATGTATTAGTAATTCTGTGAAATCGCACTAACGCTGAATGACATGTATTGTATAGATAGTATTATCATCTAAAGGTGTAATTTATATAACTTTATAATATAATTTTATCAATCCAATCAAACCATAAAAAACTACAATAACCTTCCTTCCGTATTGCGCTGTATTTTAAACCAATCAGAATAAATAAATAAAATTAAACAATTTAAAAAATCTATATTTTGTACAAAAACTAACTAACCAACCATCACGCCGTTTCCCCGCAGGGGTAGGTAGAGAGGACGGACTGCCAAACAACTCGTTCTTGGCACATACTCCTTGCCTCATTCATATTCATACATCTTCTCATACATACTCTTTTATTATTCTGACTCTTAAGTGGCCCGACTCAAGTATCTGATTCACTTGATTGTGCCACGTCTTCCTTGGCGTCCTCGGTTTCTTCTACCATTCACATTCGCGTCATAAATTCTCTTTACACTCCTTTCTTCATTCATTCGCTCAATATGCCCAAACCATCTAAGCGTCCCTTTCTAAACAAAATTATTTTATACAAAATATATTACAATATTATTTAACCTAAGTAACCTAAGTGGCTCGCTTATCAGCCACAAGAGCTTTTTTTCTGATAAGGTATACGTGACAAATCATGAACTTGAATATGATATTTTGTAAAATATATAAAAATAAATTTAACCCATGTTTTATATTTAATAAATGTATAAATTCAGAAAAATAACAGAAAGAAAGGAAAAGATATGAAAAAAGGCAATATTTATGTGAAATAAAACACAAAAAATGAAATCTGTTTATTCTTTCATCCGATATTAGTGATTTTTCATTTAGCAAATAGATGAGTAAGCTCCGAGTACAAACTAGTCGTAAACCGCCATAAACAAGCCGAGATAAAGCTCATCTCCCATCATCGGTTGTCGTAACTAAAGAGCTGTCTAGAACCAGATATATGGCGCGCGCGGGCAATGGGTCGGCGACCAAAAGCTAAAACTTGAAGTATGATAAATGGAAGCTCTCAGCTGGTAGAGGGGTATGTCATATTGTGGCATATCGTCTATGGGTAAACAGGAGGTGAAAGTTGTATTAGGGTAAGCAACTAACTAAATGTAGTGCTTTTAATGTTAATTTTAAGGTGAATTTTAAAATCGTACAAAATCTTGTGTATTAGTTTTGAAAATTTGATCGCTTAGAAATAATATAGATGCTTCAATTAAATACTGCGACTAGAACACATATTGGCCTTTGAAGTGATCGGGTATTTTTGTGATAAACTTTTTAATAAGCTTAGAAAAAAATTATGCGTCTGACCTATAAAAAATGGTTATAAGTGAAAAATCTCCTACTTACAAATCCTTTTTCCGGTGTTGTTTTATTAAATAATGTAGCCAATTAAGTTTCTTATAGAGTGATCGGAAAACATTTTAATATTTGTATCTGAACTTCACAAAATAAAATAAAACGTGCATTTTGGCGACGTTTCTTTTCAGTGAATAAAAATAGGTGGTACCCAACGAATTTGTAAGTGCGAATTTCATCCTTATGCCATGTAGAGAAGGATTTTAGCCCGTCGCTCAGTCTACGCCCAGAACCCGGGGCCAACGGACATGCCTTATTCTACGCGGCGTTTCGATCTATAAAAATATGCTTGCGGAATAACAAAACACTGTTGTTTGCTAGAGATTAGGGTTTTTATTGGTAAACGCCCAAAAATCGTTCGCTCCGCCCGATCCCGAATGAGTCAAGGACTAGTGGATCATCTTAATGTATGTTTTAAGTTCGACTAATGTTTTTTTTTCCATATTATTGGCAGCTACCTTTTTTTCATTGACATTATTTTATTTATTAGTTTATCATTAGTCGAAGATAATATTGTTAATTTGAAATATGAAGTTTGACAAATCCACCAGTCTCATAAGTTTTAAGTTTTCAATTAGGGTGGCGGGTGGGTTCGTCTGCCCCGGGAACTATTTATTGGATAGCCAACCTTCCTGCCCGTAAGGTCCACAAGTGAGTCGTCACGTTTGGTCGAATTCACGGAGTGAGGTTTGTCTAGGTCTTGGTGGAGGATGCGTTTGCATGAATACTGCATCTCGGGAAGGATCGGGAGAGACTAGTTAAGGGAGACCTTTTCATCTCTCCAGTCGGACTCTCTCAACCCATCGTCTTGCAGTGGGAGGAATGGATTCATACGTCCGTCACTCCTGCATGGAGAAAAATGTTTTTCTAAAATACGATTATTTTATTCGTAAAACGGTTAAAAACGGGACTGAAGTTCTTACGAACAAATTAACATGATTTCAATGTTTATTGGCGGGAACATGTAAGAATAATTTGTTGGTATACGTAATTTCGTACGTATACCAACAAATTTTTCTTACATTTTCCCGCCAATAAACATTGAAACACTGTTAATTTGTTCGCAAGAACTTCAGTCCCGTTTTTAACCGTTTTTACGAATAAAATGATCGTATTTTAGAATAACATTTTTCTCCGTGTGGATACACTGACCCCAGAACTTTCTCTTCTTCCTTTCCCTGTAAAGACCCTGCACACAGCATCCACAAAGATTCCATAAACCAAGAGAAAATGTTTTCCTCAGGGCCTCCTGTGTGGAGCTAATATAAAAAAAGTACACAGTCTCCATAAATCTTTATGGCCTTAATGTGTAATGGAGCAAATTAACGAAGAAATGGGTACAAGAAGTCGGGGACGCCCGAGTAAGACATGGAACAAACAAGTCAATCATATTTATTAAGTCAGTTCAAGACAAGAGAAAATGTTGGTTTACACGCTAGGACTTATTAGCTTTAACTGTTTTGCACGACCGATAAACGGACAAAAAAAAACTTTTCGTGATACCTTGGATTTCATTCCGATCCGATAATAGAAAATACATACGTTATACGTTTATACACGCTCGATTAGGATTTGACGAATAGTTTTGATATTTTTTTATTACATAGTGGATTATTCATAGCTCATTATCATATCAAACTATTGCCGCAAAATAAATTTGCAATTATTGAAAAAATTGTTTTAATTTCATTCAACTTCAATTGTACAAAATACACAATGTCGGTACATATTTCCTGTAATGGTTACATAATGTTATAATATGTACAAACTTCATTATGTAAAAAATACAAAACACAATATTTTTTGTTGTTGCAGGAATCCATTATTTTATTTACATTTTGAAGCATTTCAGTATCAACCCCTGGGATACATATCAGTGAACTGTTTTAAATTTGAGATATTAATCGAGTTGGCCGCAGTAAAATCTACGGTTGTGAAAGATTCCATGTTTGGGGTGCGTAGTAAATTTGCAAAGGGAATAGGGGATGATTGCGGCTCGCATTAGGCATTCTGTGCAAGTGTATTCACGTCTCCGCAGATGTGATAGGGTACAGAAAATGATGAAAAACAAAACCTTAATAATAATAATATTGATCGCACTTATGATTTAAATAGCATCGTTTTCGTTAAAAATAAGCAACATAAAAATGTATAATTTTCTTTATATCTTATTGCTCTGTCTTGTTACTTATAAACTAGACAATTTGTTATATCAACTTATGGCTAACATATCCATTAGTTCGTCGATCAATAATACAAAACTACCTACTGTGTACAATGCATTTGACCAATGAAGGTTTAACAACGTAAAAATGTGCATATCATTAATTATAATTATGTACAAACAATAATTTACAGGACTGTACCTACTTACCTGGCAGGTCATTGAGATTACACTGAGTATTACAGATATTTAGAGACAATTCCACACGCAGAGGACATAGTTGGAAAGACATGTTATTTGAGATGCTCTTATTAAATCTTATCATTCCATCTATAAAACTATTTCTCTAATGAACGTGTTTAGGAAAGGAAAAGCTAATTTGATAGGGGGTAAAACACTACAAGAATCTGATTAGAATTATCTGTAACTATCTCTCTATTCTAATATATAACTATATATTCCATTATTAATAACAATGACTATATTAGTAACTCGGATGGTAGCAGAACTCTGCTGTTTTTAGATTTAATGCGTTGATATTGTTTATAGGTCACTAAAAAGATAAACCCATCAAAGTTTGTTATGAGTGTGTCTGTTTGCCATAAGTGGGAAATTGATCTATCCTTTCGAAATATCTACATTTTTTCTAGAAGAGCTAATCAAATTCCTTCACCTGTCTGTGGCCTACAATTCGAAAGCTTTTTTAAGAATTGGCAACATCAATTTTTATTTCAATTAGTGTAGAGACAAAGAAGTATCTGCCTATTCAGATATGGTCACCAAAAACGTGTCAATTCTGAATTATGGTCTTTCACCGGAGAGATGCCGAGATTCCACTCTGGAAGATATTGCAAAGTCAGAATATATTATTTTACGCTAACCGAATGTGGGGTGAAAGGCAATACTCTGGGTTCAAATCCCGCGTGCGCAATAAATTTCATTTGATTGATTTGTGTTATTTCATAATTTTATCATTTAAAATAATATAAAGTTGGTATATTTCAGAGTGAAACGTGCCGCAAATGTACGTATCTCTCTGGTTAAGACCACCATTCAGAAATGAAAGGTTGCTTGAAATGGCTTTAGCTGTTATTTGAAACAAGATCCGAATAGCCACTTCACCTTTCCTCTAACCACCTCACCCCCCTCTCCATAACCTCTTCATGGGACACGTGTGCGACGTTCAAATAAAAAAAACAACAAAAAAAACTCTTACCTACAAATTATTAATAATATTTATTTGTTCGCGTCGGGTCTTCAAACCTGTAAACTCTGAATGCGGAGCTAAGGATCTTACCTCATAAGCCACGGAGGTCATCAAAGTATTTTCTAGAAGAATTAGAAAATCAATTTTTATCTTTATTTATTTATTTACGTTCATATGGCTTTTACATATAATGCAGTATACGTTTTTTTTTAATTCCAAAAAAGAGTTGACAAAATACAGGTAACGTAAAATATAAGACACAAAATACAGGTAACATAAAATATAAGAAACAAAATACAGGTAACATAAAATATAAGAAACAAATTACAGGTAACATAAAATATAAAGAAAATACAGATAACATAAAAAATAAAAGAAACAAAATACAGGTTACATAAAATGTAAGAGTTGACAAAAATAGGTCACATCGAAAATAAATTAAGTAAAATTAGATAATCTGCCAATATCCTCCAAATCATCAATAAAACGAATAAAAGCGAGCACTAACTATATATTAAGAAAACTTCAACAGTTGTTCAATTTGAAAATTAGAGATGGCAGCACTTCCGCATTATATGTACCCTTTTCTTCTAAAAGCACCTCCTCTATTACAGCCATTCAAAATAAAAGAATATTCGTTTCCAAAACCACCCTTAAATATGTTTAAATATAACGTTTTCTTTGCGATACCAAGACACAAGCACTCACATAATGAATATTAAATTAAATTCATTCCTAACGATACTAAAGTTCTTCAAATAACAATTTTGGTTTCATAAAAACGTTTATTGGGTTTATATTCCTTTCATTTAGATTTAAATCTAAGCCGTTAGAGGTGTTTTAAAATTTTTAAAAACTTGTTGTATTAAAAATACAATTTGGGAGGCAGGTGTGAGTACCGCTGCCCCGGGAACCATTTATTGGATAACCAACACTCCTGCCATATTATAGGTCGTTACGTTTGGCGCTTTAGCATGGGTGCCCGGGTTCACGGGATCAGGTTTATCTAGGTGTTCGCGGCATGGCGGGCTGAATCGGGAGAGACTGGTTGAGGGAGACCTAACCTAGACCACTCCAGCCGGATGCTCTCGAGGTTGCATTATTGCACCACATAGGAAGGATGGATTCATGCATCCGTAATTCCTGTACAAATTGACCCACACATTCCTACCCACTATCACACCATTTGCCTTTCCAGAACTTTCTCTTCTACCTTTATAAAAAGTTTTTTTCCTAAAAAGACCCTCCACACATCATCCTCAAAGATGTCATAGAACCCTGATGTAAAAAAATGTTAAAATAAATTGTGATCCAGACCTGCCACGAAAATGTATAAACACCACAATTAAACAAAACTGCACCAATCCAAAGATGGAGTTTATTGTCTGAAACCGGTCCGGTCACAGACAGTATTTAAGGGGATACCCGGCGGTGATTTTTCCATACAAACGTATTCCCTATTCATTTCTCTGTATTTTAATCCTAGAGAAAATATTGTTTTTACATAAAATAGATATCAACTACTAGCGTGTCGGTGTTTTTTTTTGATAAGTTACGTTTTATAGAAGTTATGACCTTCCAAAAATCAATAAAATTGAAATAAAAAGAATAAATTTAAACGATTTTTTTTAAAAGAAGTTAAAAGAAGTTAGAATGTCTAACGCCGTTCTTCCATGGAGCTACCTTCAAGCGACGCGATCGCCGCTCGTCCGTGTTTTCCATACTATTATTAGTGTGTGAAAACGCCGCTAGGTGCTACACTAGCAAATTTGTTTGACAGGTAGCGGTAGCGTCGCTTGTGAATAGCTACGTAGAAGAACGGCATAAGCTGAGGTTTTTTTTAATTCAGTTATTTATTTGCCACTATAATATAACCATTACTTTAAAAAAAAGTGTAAGTGTATAAAAATATCGATAAATTTGTCTAGCACGGAGTGAGAATTCATTAAATTTGAAATAAATTTCACATTACTTTGTTTTCAGATTAAATCCTACCTACGGTACAAAGCAAATAAATCTAGTAGGGCGGGAGGGAACCTAATAAATCTACTGTACGCTTTGGACGATCATGGTTTAGGCTTTTCAGCACGCTTATTCTCAACTCAGCTTTAGCAGATAAAACTGCGTTAACATATCTCCCAACGCATTATTCTTACGGCGGTAAAACACCCAACTGTCGCACTGAACGTTAAAATATCTACGTGTGATTACCTTATAATATATATAATGTACCATATGTATATAATAACTAGACATGTCACATATGCATGCAAATATGCACTAAAAAGGCTGAAATATGCACTAAAAACTCTTGATATGCCCAAAATATGCACAATGCAAAATCAAAAAACCATTTTTATTTATTTCTTTTTTTTTTTTCAAGCGAAATATTCTTAAAATTATGCATAGTTTTTGTGACAATAACAATTAAGTATTTTGCCAAATTTTCGATCGCAAATTTGTGACGTTTGAAACCCAGTATTAATTTGTACGCCGAAAACGACCTCTCGATGTCAACTGACGTCATTGGACAAAATTTAAAATTTGGCGCCATTTCTGGAGATACCTGTTTAGACAGGGTATGGATGTATGGACCTGTACCGTTGATGTAGGCATTGTTCCTCATGTCTTCAAGACTTAGGTTTTTAAGCAAAATAGCGTCTAACTTTTTACAAATCTTTTCTGATATTTAATTAGGAAGGGCGTTGGCAAGTTCGATAATTGTTTCCAGTATTTCTATTGAATTAAATAGAGGAAGGTTTTTTGTTTCCAATTATTCTATGGCATCTGGTAACTTGTTGAAATGTGTTGTTTAATGGATGCGTCTTCAAATGTTTGATTAAATTGCAATGCCCTCAGAACTGTCAAATTGTTCAACGGAATATGCACTATTGGGAAAAAAGGCAAAAATATGCATTAACGCCATAATTAGAGAGTTTTATGCATTTGCATATGCAAATATGCAAATGCATAAAATCCGATGTCTAATAATAACTTTGAGGTAGGTACTAAGTAAAACGAAGTCAAAAATATGTATTACTCATAAACAAAGTAAAACGATCTTTAAAAAAATGCGTATGCAGCGGTGCTTCAATTTTTTTTTTTTGAGATTTAGCCATAGGGCGTGGATTGAATTGTCGATTTCATAAAACCATAGTTTTAGAAATAAGAGTTTGGTCGTTGGTGTGGAGAACCTTCAACAAGAGGCGTGTAGTAAAAGCTGTAAAAATGTGCCTACCTCATGATAAACGTACTTACCATAAATATAAAATTATAGCTTTACAAATAGGTACCACTAATTTCTGATCGAATAGTATTTTTTCCATGGATTTGGTAATAATGAACTTGTACGCTTATTTATTAAGTTGGCCACAACAATCAGCGAAAGATGATAAAAAATTACATTTTAAAATATTAACTGCACATTAAATTTCATACCGAATATGACGAAAAATATACCTAAAGTCTACCTTTGGTCATCATTTCAAGTCACCATTTAATTAAAAAATAAAATTATACATCTTTATTAATTTAATTACTCTTGGAAATCTTGCCTCACTAGGAACTTCTGTGTCGAGAACAGGCTCAGTTTATAACGAAACACAAATAACAACACATTATTACATTAAAAATAAAAATCACACCATTAGAAATGCATAATTATAAGTAGAGGCACAGTTTAAGACATAAGCAGTTTATAAAAAAAAAAACAAATAACAATACATTTCCCAATATATATATATATATATATTATAAAAGTAAGTGTATCAAGGGAGTTATATGGCGTGGTAGCCCTCTATTCCCCATCCATGAAATTCCATTTTTACCGTTGATATAGGTATATAGATACCTAGTTGATATTGATTTATAGATAGTTGATAGATAGGCTGAAAGTTTTGCCCTCTAAAAATTTCTAGAACAGGCCAGAACATTCGGGAGTATTTTAAAGCATTCCACAACATCCTAGAACATCCGGAACATTTTGGAATGTTGTGGAGTGTTCGGGAATAGTCTCGAACGTCCGGAAACATCTTGGCGAACATCCCAGATCATTGAGGAACATTCCAGAACGCTCTCGAATGTTGTGGAATGTTCTGGATCATTCGAACATTGTGGGATATGCGAAGTTTTTTAGTTGAAGGATAGAGGACTACCACACAATCTCATATCATACCGTACCAATCTCATATCAACAATTCAATACCATTCCGAATAGACGTAATTTGGAGTCATAATTTATTTCATCTTGAATTATTAAAAACAAAAAAGCTTTTTCCAATCCGCTGACGCTGTCTCGAATGCGCCGTCTGTATACTGTTGAATTTGACCCTATAGATTATCTACGCAAATATTTTTGCATATTTTAAAAAGCAAATTAGCAATCTACTCACATGACGTGTCATGGAGAATAGTTATATTTTAACTTGAATGTGAGTGTGTGTGCTCTCTTTTTACATCATATTTCAATCTTTATGTTAGATTTTTCTTATGTCTCTTCATATTTTTGTTAATATCTTGTTATATCTAATTATTGTTAACATTGCTCCATAGAGAAACACAAATCTTAAACTACGCATTATGTTAACATTTTCAAATGGATTATAGGCATCTACGCTTTGTTAATCTTCCAAGTTTTTCATGTTAATACTCTGTAAATGTTCCAAAACAATGAATAACTTAAGCAATGTAACATTTAAAATAAAAGACAATCAACATAAAATCTTTAGGTCCTTAGCGTCGATTCGCGTTCAGAATAAGACTGAAAATTATTTAACTGTAGCAGCCGACAATTCATCCGTTATGACCTAGAACTAAAGTCACGTGATGAAGGGCCCTGGTAAAAGTTTTAGGCCGGATCCACTGTATTATGACGTCATGCCATGGGGCGCCCCACGACTATGACGTAGCCCCTTCCACTGTAGCCGTAGAGATACATAGAGATAATTTATCTCGCAGCCGGCCCCTCTTTGCAAACGCGTCATAAATTATTAGGCATATCAACGTACTCCCAGGATCAGATTTAGAGAGATTTAAAGTACCTACTACATGCAGTCATATTTCTATTTTCGACGTTCATGGGCTTTTGGAGGAAAATATTTTTTATGGGCAAATATAATTTAGATATCAGTTTTTGTTTTTCAGGGAGCTCATAGAATGTAATAATATACTCGTATGTTCATTAACTAAAATGAAAATAAAAAATAATTATATAGTTTATCTATACAGACATCGCAATTTTCGTTTAAAAATCACGATTTACAAGTAAATTCCTCTTAAGACGATAGACTTCGCTTTTCGACCCATTCAAAAAGGACGCCCGGGAAAAAATACTTTTCTATATCGAAAATTGCACAAAATGAATATATTTTTTTATACTGCCTTCTAGAGGGTGAAAACTATGTCGGTATGTTTTCGAATTTTCGATGCGTTTCGTATTAACGTAAACATTCACTGTCAAACATGTACAATTTATCAAAAAATATTATTTATGGAAAAAGTGCTGCTAACTCAACTCTCATAAAGAATTATAAAATTATAAAAAGCTACCGACGTAGCTTCTTCTTTCTAAAAAAAATATATTTTTTAAAATTTCAATTTCGTGAAAGTTTCGGTGTCGAAAAGTGTATTCTCCATAAACCCCTTTTCGAGCGTTGTCTCATTCGCACATTTCGCATTCGCATGTATTGTAAGTGTGCGTGAGCTTATTGTGAGCGGGACAGAATGACAGACGCGGGTGTTCCGCGTGTGGTTCAAAGTCTAGCCTCTTAATTCTTTAAATGTAAGGGATAAAATGCCAATCGCTCGCCGTAAGCCGGCTGACAGTATTTTCGTAATATCTTACTTTTTTGTGCAGTATGATGTATTTGTAAAGTTATATTTTTTATATATCTATTCTATGTTGTTTCCCCAGGATAACTCCTTTAATGATAAATATTTTTTTTCCAATTTGATTGGTGGTTACCGCCGTCTCGGGAATCATTTATTGGATACCAACTCCTCTGCCACAGCTTACTCTAAGTGATTCTACAATCTTTTTAAATTGGAATTATGATATTTGACTTACAATTTTGCTACGCGCATTTCATAGATAAACATTAAGTAATTTTGCAAGTGACAAAACGAAATATTGTGATATACAACATTTCGTTGTCAAGCGAATAAAATATATTTCAGTACGCTGCATTTTCAGATTCAATATACCATAAAATTGAGGCAGGTAAGGTGAACCACTCTACCAAATCTTGGCACTTGGTGTTAATGCTTAGATTGATCTTTGTTCTACTCTTTATTCAACAGTAGAACTTATAACTTTCCGGACAAAACTTCAAACCCATTAATAGGGTTAACAGTCTCTCATTTTTATCAGTTAATGCATTATAAAATTGACAAGTTTGTAATCATTTTGAAAAGCTTATGTTTGGTTAAGGTGGATTTGATTTTGGTATTAAATCCGGATAATATATACGTTAATGCCACCTGATATAAAGCTGTTAAATCATTATGAAAAAACAGTAAAGCCACTAGTATTATTTTTCGGGTTTGAAATACAACTTTTCCCAAAGGAAAATTTGAAATATGAATGAAAAAAAAAATCTGACACCAACCTTAATAATCTGGAAAATGACACTGCACGACAGTCAAAAACCAAACGGCGAATGATCAAAGAGCTTACAAATAAAGAGAGTTGCATGGAGAAAAGATAGCCTTAATATTTTACTAATATCCAAAACCGCGCCCCGCGACTTATCAATTTATTTAATTGTTTACTACACGAATCGGTAAGAAAATTTAACTTATAGATAGACAAAACGTAATATTTGTATACTTCTCGGTTATATTTAGGAATGTTTTTACAACTTTATTTATTTGTGTCATATATCTTATTTTCACGTATATCACCCGTTTATTTATAAAATTATTTTTTATTATTCTATTAGCTGCTTTTAGTATTCTCATAGAAACGGTACGATGCGGGGAATGGCTCACACCATCTCATTTTTTTAATACGAGTGAGGGAAAGGCAAGAAAATGATTATTTTTTGTACTTTTGTCTCACAATTATTTATTATGTAAGAAAGATTTGCAGCATTGTTTGTGTAAATGCCTCTTTGTGCCGTCGCCGTTCCGTAAACGTGAGAATACTAAAAGAGCGTAACCACTGGAGCGACAGAGCAATTAAAATATTTTTTCTCGGATTGCTAAAGGAAATTTTTTAGGCCACATTAAAAAAATCCTACCTCCGAATTTGAATATGGAGACATACAAACTGATTATAGTTCTATGTAGCCAATGAGTTCCCCTATATTTTGTTTAATAGCACATATTTGTAGGATTTATAAAAAAAATATAATTAAATCTTTAACCTTAAATTTTTTTAAAGAATCTAGAGAATATTTATTTTGTTATAGTTTGAAAGTACAACATAATTTATAGTCATTTAAAAAAAAAGTGGTTATTGGGAATCGAAACTAGGACACCAGGGGGCCTAGTCTATATCTCTCACAGCGCCCGTAACGCGGGTTTAGCTACGTCACGAATCCGTATTAACCCTCCTCTGACCGTGCTAAAAACTTTCTCGCGCTCCGATGCTGTACACCCAGTAAATATTAGTGTAATGTATTTATTTAATCCAATACATAAATGTATTGTGGAGGAATACCTAAAATGTTAACTCTATGTTTAGTATATTTACAAAGATATTTCAGTAAATACAAACCGTGACCGCTTAGTTGACAGCACCGTCAAGAAAGGTTAAACGGCAAACGTGCTTGTTTGTGAAACCGAAAGATCGAGACTAGGCCCCCAGTTCATAATCAAAGCTCTCACCGCTAAGTTAAATCAGTTGTCATATCATCTTAATATTTACTTTTAAAAATCAAAATACAGTAAATATTAATTACCGTGATTTATTTTTGCAGATCTTCATGCCGTCATACGCTACCTCCTTCATTAGCCAACGTTTCGGACAGTATTACAGTGGCGATTGGTACCCGGAGAAAAATGTTATTCTAAAATACGATAATTTTATTCGTAAAAACGGGACTGAAGTTCCTACGAACAAATTAACAGGATTTCAATGTTTATTGGCGAGAAAATGTAAGAATAAATTATTATTATTAATTATTAGAACAAATTTCGTACGTATACCAACTAATTATTATTACATTTTCCCGCCAATAAACATTGAAATCCTGTTAATTTGTGCGTAAGAACTTCAGTCCCGTTTTTAACCGTTTTACGAATAAAATGATCGCATTTTAGAATAACATGTTTCTCCGTGTGATAGCTTAAGAAGAAGGTAACGCAACACGGTATAATAACACCAAATAATAATAATCTCAAATCATATCTTACAAATAGTAAGTTTGCAATAATACATTTTGATCGATTCATAATTGATGAAGTGTTGATATTTCATGTTACACGAACCATGCGGAATATCCGAGGAGAAAGTGTGGAACTGTGCAAAAGAATAAAACGAGTGGAAATGAGAACTTTTATCTTCTTCGCATCGTTTCGTTTCCACCTTAAATGTGTATCACGTCACAAGTTGCCATTTGCAAGAGAAATATGATTATTGTTTTGTTTGTGAAATATGAAGAAAAATGGTGTATCATTTGCCCTCTGGATACTAATGGGTTTTCTTTACTTTGCATGGAAACAACGTACAAGATTTTATTTTTTGTTTTACACGAGTTGGAATTATTGCATTTTCACAAGTGTTTTATACTTTGTACTAAACCTGTGATAAACTTTAAATCACTAGACGCCAAGGAATAAATTAAGTTTCTTATGAAAGGTATTAGTTTAAGGTTATCTTTGTGGGAGGATAATGAGAAATTAAAAGCGATGTGTAAATACCATCGATATAATAATTATAGATTAGCCCTCTCATACCGCATTTCAATCCAAAAGTTACACCACCCATGAATAATTTGATGGTAATACAATCTACCCATCGAATTCTGTCGCATCTCTTGCGTGACATAGTTGTTTTGCTATGAAGAAATTCAACATTTTTATCGAATTTTACTTTTCTCGGTACTCTGCCTCGAAGATATATGTTAAGTATGTATATGTTTTAAGTATTCATATAACTGATTAATTTGTTAAAAATAAAGTCCCACTCCTAAAATATTTTTAACTGCCTCAATTTTGTGATTAAAAATTATGTTCACAAAGCCAGTCATTTCGTTGCAGCGAACTTTTTTTTTTTTTTACATTAGGTCCACATAGGAGGCTCTGAGGAAAATAATGTCCTCGTGGCCTATGTCATCTTTGGAGATGCTGTGTTGAGGGTATTTTAAGGAAAGAAAGGAGATGAAGTTCTGGGAAGGAAAAGGTTATGAGGATTGGGTAGGAATCTAGGGTTCAGTGTGTCTAGATCATCCGCCGCCAAGACTTAGACAAACCTTACCCCATGAACCCGGGCACCCCTGCTAAGTCACCAAACGTAGCGAACCTCTTGGGGTGACCTATGGCAGAGGTGTTGGTTATCCAATAAATGGTTCCCGGGGCGGCGGTACCCATTCCCGCCTCCCAAATTGTATATATAAACAACGCTTCGTGCGTTTTTTTGACTGTGAGATGGTGCACTTTATTTTTGATAAATGTTTTCGTAAAACAATATTTTTAGTTCTGGAGTAATTTTAAGACCCACACGACTTGTCTTTACATACTTGGTCGAAGGTAAAAACACATCTTAACTGCTTATGCACATAAGCTTGTTTTCACGACAATTTAACGTAGGTAGACATAGGAATGACGTATGCCCCGCACCTGAGTTATTAAATTATTAATGCTAAAGAAATTTAATCTTTATCACAATAATAGGGTGTAAATTCTCTTCGGTAGTTTAGGAGTAATTTTTCCAAATTCTCTGGCTTCATGACCTTAGGTCGAACAATCTGGTAACGAGTCGTCCTGATGCCATTGGGTTAGCGATGTTACGAACTACATAAAGTTTGTCAGAGAATTGGGGCACCGCACGAGATTAAAAGTAAATGACTGATCAAAAATGTATAAAAGTTGGTTCTTTTCTACTAAATATCCCTGCTTCTTTAATGATACATTTTCTAGCAAAAAATAGTTAATATGAACATAGCTGTCTTTCAAATCTAGTAGATTATAAAAAGTTCTAATGCAGACAATATTTAAAAATTAAAAGGTGAAGACTTTAGTAGGTATGGGTTTTTATTAAAAACCCTTCGATACGCTTCTATAGGTACGCACATACACACCTAATGCCATTGCACGTGCACGCAGTGTCATACAGTTTACTTTCTATGACGTTCAGAGACTTGCTTTTTCTGTTGATTAAAAATACATATTTCTTATTTATTTATTTATTTATTAAAGAATTTTATACATAGTGTACATATTGTGTTATTTCGCCCGCCATGCTAGGGATGTCCCTGTGTTATGGCGGGTGAAGTATGCAGATTATATGGGTAATGAAGTACATTTACTGATAATATAATAATTATGATGAGGTTTACAGTTAATGCAGCAATGAATTTATGATAATGAAATTTACATATAATATAGTAATTGATGATAATGATGTTTACAGGTAATACATATAACTTCACTTCGTGTCGTCATTGAATTAAAATTAAATATTATTATATCAATAACCGTTAAGAATAAATGAAATTGCTGGTCAGTTTTTCTTCCATTATTTTTAAAAATTTTAACCTCATTTACAAAGACATCCTGTGTGTTGGGTTACATGCATCGTGAGCTCAATTCCTCGGCTGACTAAGTCCTCCATAATGACACAAACAAATTTCTTCGCTTTCAATGGTTGTAGTATAGGATATCTTATATTATTATTGTCAGGATATTCGTAAACCGGTATATTTGTATTTCTTAAAAATAATAAAAAAAAACTATCTTAATTTCACGCTTTTTTTTATCTTAACCGAATCGTTTAAAAAAAAACACTAAAAGTCATTGATTGTTAAACGGGAATTAAAATACTTTGTTGATAACAATTACAACACACGTTGCTTATCAATTTGATGTGGTAATAAATGAAATGTTTATACACTTCATGCACGTTTCATACACTCCCGTTTACCTGCAGATTCAATGAACAAATGTTAGTACAAATTTATATTACACCCATGAAGGAGGTTACCCCTTTTGAACAAGTTGAAAAATTGCCCAATTTTTCTATTATTTCGCCGTACATTGCAAAATACAACACGCAAGTCTGCGATACGGACCCAAACTCGGCATGCAGATTTATTAAATAATAAATCTTAGGTCTTTTGGTGCCGCGAATACTTCGGGAGGTTGTTCGGTCTGCATATAGGCGAAGATAAGAATTCCAGTCTCCTCAGGAACGGAAGTGCATATACAGTAATGTGCGCGGGATCGGAAAGTTCCCTCGCTGCTGACACTGCAGTTGTGCAGTTTATGGCTATTGCATCCCTGGAACCTCCCAAACAAACAGTGGAATAAACTTAATATACTGTCAGTGGCGTGCTTACTAAATATAATACCCCTGGGCAAGTTGAAACGCCATTAAACCAAAAGTCATCAATTTAGAGGTCGGACCGCCAAACAACTCGGTCTTGGCACACACTCTTTGCCTCATTAACATTCATACATCGTCTCATACATATTCTTCTATTTTTCTGACTCTTGACATGGCCCAACTCAACTATCTGATTCACTTGATCGTGCCATGAATTCCTCAGACGATACCGTTACTTCTTATACCATTCACACTTGAGTCAAACATTTTCCTTACGCTCCTTTCTTCGTTCATTCGCTCTACATGCCCAAACTATCTATCTCCACACCTACGGCGTTAACATGACCAAATATAAATCGAACGTCATTTCCGTTTTAAAATGATACTTCCGTCCAAAAAACATGTGAGCTATTCGTCGTAATGCCTCTAAAGAAGTCTTACTTCAAAAATAAAAATAAATTAATAATGTAAATAGGAATTCAACTTAGAGCCAAAAAATCTTAATATTAAAACTCCAATATAAAATAAAATCCATTCAAATAAAATATACCTAATCAATTCAATAAAATATAATCAATTCAAATTCAAAATAAAATCAATGCAAGTACAAAATACAAAAATATAGTCAAAATAAATAATTTAATTCAATCAAATGAAAAATAAAAAAACAAACACAAGTAAGTATTCCTTCAATTATAAATTTTATTAAATAAGATATCGTGCGGTTATCTGCGCAGTCAGCAACCATTTGCCGCAGAGCCTCTTAAAGCACTGCAAAGATGTCGATATTCGAATAGACAGTGGTATTTCGTTCCAAAGTTTTGATGACGAATAGCTGAAACTACCCTCAAATACAGCAGTTTTATGTCTCGGGAGAATGAGTAAATGGTCCCTTTTGCGTGAACTGTGCGTGAGATTCACGGGAACACTGCAATCTGTCAAAAATAATTGCACAAATTGCACATTTAATAATAATAATAATGATATATGCTATTCAAGATAGAGTCATTAATACTAAAAAATATAGGAAGCATATACTCAAAGATACAAATCAAATTGATGATTTATGTAGAAAATGTATGGCTTTTCCGGAAACTATAGAACATATTATATCGGGTTGTTCTGTATACTTTTAGTATGAGTATACATTTAGGCACAATCAGGTTTTAAAAATAATTCACCATAGTTTGGTAATTAAACATAACTTGATTGACTGTCATAATATAGTACCATATTGTGAATACGAACCAATTTCATTTTAAGAAAATAATTTCTATAAAATATACTACGATAAAGATATACCATTAGACAGACCAATTAGACATAATAGACCCGATACAGTTTTACATGACAAAATTTAAAAAAGTAACTTATATCATTGATGTAGCTATTCCAAATTCTTGTAATATTGAAAAATCTGTTTCTAAAAAAATAAGAAAGTATACAGATTTAGGAAATGAAATTAAAAGAATTTGGCATTCTCAGACTATAAAAATATTACCATTTGTTATTTCGGCTACTGGCATTATACCTAGCTCTCTCATAAAAAATTTAGGCGTATTAGTTTTGTCAAAGAATTTGTATATAAAAATGCAAAAATCAGTCATTTTAAATACATATAGGATTACGAAAGATTTTTTAAATATTTATATTGAGGGATCAGTAGGATTAATAGGTCAAATTAGGAATTCCACCGAGCCGAACCCTCTGATATGAAAATATCTGGAGTCGGTGAATTATTTTTCCATTTAATAGTCTGGTAGGTTAACATGTTGTTCTTGTATTGTTTTGTATTAATTATACTTATGTAATACACTTGCATAGCGTGGATTTACTAGATGATCGTTTTTATGGAAAAGTGTGTGAAAGGGTTTAGTTTTTCCTATGGGGAAAACTAAACCCGGACCTAAAATTCTGGTGCGTAAAATATATATGGATTTTTTCTGAGGTTAGTTCTGAATGTGGACAAATAAAAAAAAATCGGAATATCGGGTTGGTCTTGTAGGTACGTGGATTTGCGAGTCCATTTTGTTCCGTATTGCTTCAAAGTTCTAGACCCAGGCCCGCTTCCCAAACTGTCCGAGTACCAGCTACGCCCCTTTGTAAAAGTCCCTCTTTCCAATGTACTTTTGCTAGGCATACCTCGTCACGGGTGATTGAAGAAACAAAACTTTTCAACTTTTACTGCTTTGGAAATACCTCTTCAGCTCCACAGACATCATTTTTGATGGGATCCGAGTCCGCAGTCTCACATTTTACATTTCATTTAGTTGGAAATGTTCTTTGCGATGGCCATGCCGCGGTGCAAAACTTTTAAAAGGACTTCTATTTAACCTCTCGAGACCCAAGATTACAAACTAGACGACCATATATTTTACTGATTTTTTGTCTGAGAGTCAAAGAGCTTACAATATTGTCTTCAATGATTAAATATTACAATAATTAAAAATAATATGAGGTTTAATGCATTAAGATATTGAAAAAATGATAATAAATATTCATCGTAGATCTGTAGAAAAGTCAATATGTGTCGCACAATAAAATAAAAAATTATATATTATTTCAAGACACTATCTACTTAATTTGTTTGTGTAGAATCTTGCAATCATACGTATAGTATAAGTCAGTATAATATAAGTATAAAAATTAAGGTAATGTTAGTAGTTCTAGCCGAAGTGATTCAGCTATATATATCAGCGATATGACCGAAGGGGATAGGGTTGAATTAGATCAATGGTTAGAGCAAAGCCCCAACAAGGCTAAAGTCCAGGATTCAATTCCTAAATGCCACCTTATCTTTCTCTGGTTCAAATTTTCATTTGAAAGTCGCTTATATTGTCTTCAGTAATTTAATTCATAGTTATATTTCTCTTAACCCGTCGCAGGCCCTCCGAGGGTTCCGGATTTTTGAAGCGATTTTGTCCCTTATGTATAAAGAAATTGTATGAAGAACAAGGTCAGAATCGCTTGGCCCATTCTCGTTCTCGACATAACAAAATACTGCGTAGCGTCTAGCCGCTCGGAATAATTCAAATTAATTCACAATGACGCGCCGGGCATCAAAGATGGCCGACTAAATGGCCGCCGCGTGATAATATGAACGGAGTCGTAGTCGGAGTCTATATTTTTTCATTGTTTTTTTTTTTTATATAAATCCATTGTGGAAAGGATAGATTTGAGTAATTATTAGGAAGTTCGTTTTATCTACATTATTTTGATGTAATTTTTGTAATATATCACAAAAGAAATGTTATAAAAATTGAGTTCGTATAATATTTTACGTCGTATTGAAAAAAAATATTTTTTCCTATGCTGGCTTTCAGACAAATGGGTGAAGCAGAAGAATTATTAAAGTATGTTGTGTGTAAGAGAAGAAGAAATAGAGTTTATTATTATTCATACGGTTAAAAAGACGTCGATTAAAAGAAATAAAATAATGTAAACGTAAATGCAGGGCAGCACTTATTAATTAATAAAGCATAAAGAATTTTGGAAGTTGAAGGATCTTTTATAGCTTGATATAGTAGCGACAAGGTTTAAAATGTTTTTTTCTTGAATTGTTCCCGTAGTAAATACACGGTAGAATTTTTTTAAATAATTTCCATCTTGCAAGATTTCAAATAAGTTGGGATTTTTAAATCATTTTGGGACAAGCTGACACACAGTGACCAATCAAAGTATTAAAATAAACAAATTATATATTATTACACATTAAGACAAGATACTTTATACTTCTACTAGCTTATGCTCGCGATTTCGTATTTTCTTTTCCTGGTAAATGCCAAATTTTGTAAATGCCAAATTTCTTAACCTGTTTATTTAAAATATCTATAATTCTTGATTCGATTCAAAGTATTAGGCGAATTCTTCAAATAAATTTACTAAATTAAATATTTTCTAAAATAGAATTTTTGATTCAACATGCATTGTTTTGCAAAATGTCATTCTCAAATTTTGACATTTTATATTAAGCTATAATTATTATTTGTAATACATGGAAAATAGCTAGCTTTATACATTATAACCTTTTTTTTTATTATTTATTTATAACATATAATATCATTTACAATTATAACATCATTTATTTACATTTCATTCATCAATTTTAGTTACCCAATTAGTAAAGAAATAATTCTCGAGTCTAACTGTGTAGTCTATGTACTTATGTTATACATATAGATAATATGTATAGTTACAAAATGGAAGTAAAATACTTTAAAAAATACTATAAGATATTACAAAACATTGTATAATGTGAAAAATACATATATTGTAGCAATGGAATATCAACAAACAGAAAACAGAATACGGGATATATCTGAAAATCATCGATAAAAAATAAGTCAATCTGTTGCTTATCTGTAAAAATACAACGAGAGTTTTTTTTTAAATTTAAAATAGTTTTTTTTCACTTTTTATTGTATCGGGTAAATCGTTAAATAGCTTTGGGCCTACATATTCATAATGGTGTTGTGCAGCTGTCGTGTTGCATCTAGGTACATATATGTTCCCAGATGTTCTAGGTCTTTTACTTCGTGTTGAGGACACTTCAGATTCTTTAAAAACTGTTAAAATTGCATTTTTTTCAAATAGTTTTGTAACCGACAGGACTTTAAATTTTTCAAAAAGTTCCTTGGTTGGAAAAATTCTTGGTTTTTTAATAATAACTTTCATGATCATTTTTTGTGTTGTTACTATCGGATACAGGTTATTCTTATATATGCTTCCCCAGGCGATTATGCCGTACTGCAAAACTGACTGTACAAGAGCAAAGTAAACTATTTTAATACTTGAAAGATTTAGGATATTTCTTAATCGTATAAAAATGTAAGTAAGTTTTCTAATTCTTTTGACACAGTTTTCAACGTGTTTCTTAAATTTCATGTTGCTTTCTATAGTGATCCCTAGATATTTTACATCTGAGGTTTTCTTCAGGATTTTACAATTATCGTTACATTCTCCTCCTCTACACGCTCGACTATGTACTATCACTCTAATATTGAAATCAGTGACAGGATCATTAAGGTAAAAAGGTATATATGAAGTTTTTTCTACATTAAGACTAAGTAAGTTATCATCAAACCATTTCTTCAATATGACAATGTCAGCATTCGCAGCTATATTCACTTCAGACCGTGTTATTCCTTCGATTATAATGACTGTATCATCCGCATATGAGATGACACTTCCATTAAGAGGGAGAGTGAACATGTCATTGACATATATAATGAAAAGTATAGGCCCGATTACTGTGCCTTGTGGAATTCCATATTCAGAAGACAAGGGTTCACTTAATGAATTATTTAGTTTGACGTACTGTTCTCTATTTTTTAAGTAACTCTAGAACCAAGATAAAGCTTTGTCTTCAAGTCCAATTTTTTCTAGTTTATTGATCAGTCTAGAATGCGACACACTATCAAACGCCTTTTTTAGGTCGATAAATATACCCATAACCATAACCTATATATTATGTTATTCTGATGTATGAAAAATATTATTGTAAAGTTTCATTAAAATCCATTCAGTAGTTTTCGCGTGAAAGAGTAACAAACACACATACATCCATACAAACTTTCGCGATTATAATATTAGTAAGATAAGATTCCAATTTGGTGTATACAATTCATGTGTATATAATTCATTGTTGAATCACAATTCCATTGAAGTTTGTTTACTCGTACCTCACCCTCGTGTTGTTGCTATTCCTAATAACAATCATAACATTCAAGGTATTAGTAGTTTATTGTATTAGTATTGAGTAAATACATAATGACTAATATCATGTTCAATAGAGTAAACACATATATATTGGGTAAATAGATACGTAATAATAGAATGCTAATGTGTTTATATCGACGTTATCCCGATCGTTTCGAAATCGATGGAAATAATTATCTCGAATGACTCGAACAAGAGAATACGACAAAGCAGTCGGAGAGTCTAGTCGGGGAGAGATTCTCATAAAGGTCGACGATTTCGCTATCAATGTTGTAAATTATATAATAAATAATTTTGGCGTCATCATTTTTTAATATGAAAATCGCGCAAGAGGTGTTCTCAATCGTCTGCAGCCAATTGGGATATGATATCCCCAATTGAGGTATTTTATGAGACTGAAGGTAGATGGTAGATACCTGGCTATTCAGAACTGGTCACCAAACACGTCAGAAACGTTTCAATTCTCTGAATGGTGGTCAATACTGAGAGTATCTTCCACACTAGAATATGTCGCAAATTTACAATATTAATGATTTTAAATAAATAAATTGTGAATCAACAGAAAATTCATTTGTAATAAAATGTATTTGAACCCGCAAGCTTTGGATTGAAAGTCAAGAGCCTTATTACTCGCACTTGGAGGACGTCAATCGCTTTTCTAAAGAATCGTCAGTGATGTGCCAGGGATAAATTTGACACAAAGTCGGTTTAAAATATTTTATTTGAATTTATTCATTATAAGTGGATTTTTTAACGGATATAATAATTTCGGAGAGTAATTATTTTTACTAGTCTGTTAGGACTACACGGAGAAAAATGTTATTCTAAAATACAATCATTTTATTGGTAAAAACGGTTAAAAACGGGACTGAAGTTCTTACAAATTAACAGTGTTTCAATGTTTATTGGCGGGGAAATGTAAGAATAATTTGTTGGTATACGTACGAAATTACGTATACCAACAAATTATTCTTACATGTTCCGACCAATAAACACTGAAACCCTGTTAATTTGTTCGTAAGAACTTCAGTCCCGTTTTTAACCGTTTTTACGAATAAAATGATCGTATTTTAGAATAACGTTTTTCTCCGTGTACCTATCCGTTAATTTATTTTTTGGGAATAGGTAACTCACATAAGTCGAACTATCCAGAGCCAGGGGGACTGTGGCATTCCCATATGGAGTATGGTGTGTGACTGAAGTGAAGTATGAGTGGAAGGAGATGGGGAAAAGGAAGATTGGAAAGCACCTGGCTATTTACAAATTTACATCTAACCCCCTAGCACAGTCGATCGATAAGTATTAATAGGATAACTTTCGGTAGCTTCTCTCATCGTTCCCTAGGATGACTGCAGATCGCCAAGAATAAGTAACTGTTCACAATGACTAAGTGTTCTTAATATATTCGAAGTCAACTGTTCTTTTTACGTTAGAGATCTGTAGTTGTCCAAGGGAACGATGATAAGTTACCGAAAGTTATCCTATCAATCTTTATCGATCTACCGTGCCTTGTCACCAATAGCAGCTAAATAGGTATTTCACCTCACTGTGGAACGTGCTGTAAATATACGACATAGTAAATAGTTGACATGAAATAATGTATATATGTATACTAAATATTTTATGTAAATATGTTACAGTCATAGTAATTAAGTAGCTATTATACATGATGACTGGATTTATTACTTTGGCTGTAACATATACCAATACTAAATATTTTGGTACATAAATATATTTTTTTAATTTGTCGGCTTCTGATTTTGAACGCGCAACCTCTGTGACATCAACATATCGCCCACTTTGATTTTTTACTTTACTTTTCACTTTATTTTATTTTTTTACTTTGCTTTACTTTTTATTTTGATTTTTGTGACAATAATTCATGTTAAACTTTTCCCACTTAATACCAACTACATAATAAAATGTTAACCTTGAAAAGGCCCCAAAAGAACAATCTCAAATGAAACATTACACAACTCTTTTCAGACATTCATTTTATCAAAGCAGGAGTAATTCGACTAAAGTTTGCTTCTTTGCCGCTAAAAGGTTTGGCACAAAAAATATATTTGCAATGAATAAATCAAGTCGAAACTTTTTACAAATAATATTTCATTAGTCACGAACATGACTTGGCACTCCTCCGACTTGTACTTACCGAGGGCGAAATGAGTTAAAGTTCTTTAACTTGCATTCAATACAAGTTGTTTAAAACTTATTCATTAGCGGAGTTTATAACCCGGAGGTGTGCCAAGGCGCGCGGAGCCCACTGTGACATTACGCCATTTGCGGTTACACTACTGGTAATGTAGTTTAAATTGAGGATTTTTTATAAAGGCCTTGAATTATCAGAAACTAATTAAAAAAAGCTTTGTTTATAGTGTCAGCTATGTGTTTTACCAGAGAATATCGGAAATTAGTCATTTTTAAATCAAATTCTAGACATATTGACTCTTTTTTGCAAACAAACCTAAATTTATTTTGAAAGATTGTTATTTTATCTGGTACACACAGTTTTAAAATTATGAAAAACTAAGTGTATTTATAATATACTAAGGTTATACCGTTGGTCGTTGGCAGATTTGTTCATTTTTTAAACAATAGATTCTATTAAACAACACAAATTTAAAATCATGATCTTGCAAAAAAATAAATCAATATATAATCTAGTCAACACAGTTTTCAAAATTAAAATTTTAGACAAATTAAAGTCATTAAAAAATAAATCTGAGAACGTGTTTTGTGACAAAAATATCTCAGTTTTTCTTTTTATTTAAGGTCTTAAAAACTAAAATATTTCTTTTTTTTTTACACACTTATTTTGTTTAGACATTATTGAAAAATGATAAATTATTTTGATCAAAAATTAATTTTAAGAAGTATATAATTTTCATTCATTTACCATATCCCGCTTGATCATTTTTGTGGCAGTTATGGGGCGTTCTGTCGTTTCGATTTTTGTTGACCCACTTTTATTTTACGAAAAAAGTTGAGCAACATTTTGTTCACACGTTTCAATTTAAGTTGAACCGATTTTGACATTCAAAATGGCGTCAACTGAAATTGTTAGTGCGTGCGTCTATCTAATTTCTAATGTTCTGTGAGAGGAGCTGGAGATTATGAAAAAACATAAAAAACGTCATACTTGGGTGAGAAAATGGATCATGAGAAGGAGTGAATTAGGCGCATCCAACACAGTTTCTTTCAAAATAATGTTATTTACATTTCAAAAATAATATTCTATTTTTGTATACTTCTTGTTTTTGATCCGAAAGACAGGGATGGCTTTGGTACAGATCCATAAATCTGAACATGAAATCGTCCGACCATTTCAGATATTTTTAGGTTGAAACAGATTCCATGACGGTAGGAACTAGTACCGAATAAATGAAACGCCTGACGTTTACTTTTTCCCGCGAGTAACTAAAAATGATAAGCGACTTGAAACATGTGTTCAGACGCGACGATTCGATGTAAAACTCGAACGATTAGTAAAACCAAAATGGCGATAGTCATACTTGAACGACAAAAGTAGACGGGCTATCAACTTTCGCTAGCAACAAAAAAAGTTGATCACTTTGTTGACAAAGTGTTCACACGTGTCAATTAGCTTTCAACTGTCGAGTTGACCGACAAAAATCACCCCGTGTGAACCGGCTGTTAGAGGAATAAATTCTCGCGATGCATTAGACGCGGCCGTGCGCGGATGTGTATTCGCGCCGCTCTTAATAACAACATTTTGCAATAAATTTAAAACCAATACCGTTTGGCTTCATGGTTCTAAAAACATCAGCGCGCAGCGCTGTTAACAAAAACGGAATAACGGATTGCTGGATATAGCGCCCTTGAGGTGATTTCTCACAAAAACGGCGCTCTACAAATTATCTAATTATTATTATTATTATTACCTCTTAAGTCAGTTCCTCAATGCTGAAGATAGCGACCCTTACTCAAATTTAATGGCGGACCTGGAAGAGAGGACACCGGCGTACCGGATGCCAGTGATCCTTGGTCACTACTGCGCATTAGTGACCTTTCTCTGCGCCTTCTGCCCTCCACTTTGCCAGTGACTATGATTTTCTCCATGTTGAAGCCTATTTTGGAGCACATTTCATAATGATGACTTTTTGACAAATGCCTGACACTAGCAACCTAATTCGTATAAGTATTCTAAGATTCAATCGAAGAGCTTTTAATCGTCAAAAATCAAGATTGCTGCTGAAAGGCAAGCATGAAATGTCAATTTTTTTAATCTTCTGAATAATATTACTTTGACTCCATTTTAATAAGTACAATTAAAAACCAATTTCAAACTGTTTTCCACTTTCAAAGGCTAGTTAAAAATAATTTAAATTTGTTTTTAAAAAAAGTTACTCTCAGCATCCCAGACCATTTTTAAATCATTTTATAGTATCTATAATTATTATTATTAGTATTTATTTTTTATCAGCTTAACCGAGCGGTGCAAAGTGTGCAAAGCTTAGTCTGCCATTTAAAGAAGAATTATAGAACATAATAATAATATAACAAACAAGAAATTACATTCATAAATTGTAAAGTTAAAAATAATAAAATTACATACATATTATTAATTACATAATATAACAATGTGTTTTCATTTATAAATGTTAATTATCTTACAATGAACATTTTAGCTGGCTGTAAGATGTTTATTTTCAGGTATTTCGCTAATATAAAAAAGATATTAACTTTGTTTGATAACTTTTATTTATGCACAATTAATTAATTTTTGAACGATGTTCACAAAAATATGTAGACAAAGTTATTTATCTTTTTATAAAAATAAATAATGTCATCACATAGTGAAAACATTTCCAAAAAAGTTTTCTACGAAAAAAAAAGATATATCAACATTCCGGTACATCGAACGAAAAAGTACTTACGGATTTTCCATTTTGTATGAGGTTCTTTTTCCTGTTCGATTTTTTAGCGATTTATTACTTAAGTCTTCGATTTAAACAGAGATTTTTACTAGAATTTCAGTGTTAGTTAGTATGGAGGATCGTTAGAGTTCAATGAAATATAGTGAGGTACCTACGAGTTTACTAGGTACTTTACAAGCATTTTCGAATCTATTTTGGTAATTTGTTACAATATTTGTTTTAGTTTATATTTCTTTTTATCTACCTTTAAACAACCTAATCTCACAACAAAATCTTAAGATAACCACCTGAATTCTCCAGCATTAAATTCAAATTTTTCTTCGTTAACGCGAACATTTCTGCGAAGTGTCAGGCTATTTGCACTTGTTTGTGTAGAGATTTGCTAAGATGCCTAAAGGCTTGTTAAGGCCACTCAAGAAACCGCCTTTCTCAGCTCCCCGGGGATGCTCAAGGAATAATCTTCACAGCATCAACCATACGAATTAGTAGTGTGCCACTTAGGAGAAAATACAATTATAAACTAACTTGACTAATGCAGGATATTATCATTGTTGAAATAAATTTTTAACACGTAGGTTTTATAAGTATTTCCATTAACATGAACAGGTTTGACGGCCGGCATAGTCCACCGGTAGGGCGTTAGACTCCCATTCCGAAGGCCGCGGGTTCGAACCCGGCGTGCGCAAATAAATTTTATTTAATTGATTTGTGTTATTTAACAATTAATTACTTAAAATAATATATAGTATATTTGCGGTACGTTCGAGAGTGGAAGATACTCTTAGTAAATACTCTTAGTAAACGTTGCTTAAAATGGCTTTAGGGGTGTTTAGTGACTAGATCTGAATAGCCAGGTACGCCCCCACCTTCCTCTTCCTCGTCTCCTTCGCTTCCCCACTTACCTTCAGCCTCATAACATACCCCAATTGGGGATGCCATAGTCTCGCTGGTTCCAAACGGGAGCATTTGGGACTCTTCTGAGGTATTCACTATAAAAGGTATAAAACATGTTACTTTAGCAAAGTAACTTAATTAAATTATATATGGTTCCTACATGTTGTTGTTTTTAATGAAATTTTAAGGGTAATGTTTCAAGCACAGATTTAAACTAAAAACCTGAATTTTGTTCTGGAAAGCGGGCCCTTTCTGATATAAACTCATTAGTAGAGAATTTGTAGAACTCTTCTATGTCGGCATACCAGCAGACTTTTTTATAAGAGGCCACGCTCGGCTTCGGTTTATTTTGTGGGACACTTTTTATCGCCTTCACCGATTTTTTAAATGGTTGATTTTGTAAGAATCTCGCGGCAATATAATTTTAGTAATTTTAAGTGAGGGGTGAGCCCGTGGTGGGTACAAAACTCTGTTAGTAGTAGGACGGAAGGTAAAGCTCAAAGTCAGAGATGTGGGTTCCAAGTTTGGATACAAATCCTATTAAATCTAAACATCCTAGATCACAATATAAGATTTTGATTTAACACGAGTATAATGAACATTTTTTTTTTGTCGCATTTTTCAAAATTTTTTTTTTTTTACATTAGGTTCACACAGGAAAAATAATTTCCCTCAGGGCCTATGTCATCTTTGGGGATGCTGTGTGGAGGGTATTTTTAAAGAAAGGAGAGGAAGTTCTGGGAAGGAAAAGGGTATGGGGGTTGGGTAGGAATCTGGGGTTCAGTGTGTCTAGATCATCCGCCGCCAAGACCTAGACAATGAACCCCATGAACCCGAGCACCCCTGCTAAGTCACCAAACGTAGCGAACCACTTGGGGTGACCTATGGCAGAGGTGTTGGTTATCCAATAAATGGTTCCCGGGGCGGCGGTACCCATTCCCGCCTCCCAAATTGTAATATTAGAGCAAATTTCACCTACTAACGTTACTTTGGAGATTAAATATTTGTTTAAAGGATTACTCGATTACGGTGTTTTGAATGCAAGTGCCTCCAAGTTTAACTTTATCCAGATTTAGAACATGTATTATTGTTGGTAATGCATTCGCTCATGTTGGCACTCAACTGAATACACGCGCTTTATCATTTTACATACATAAATATTTCAGTTTGAACTTAGAAGTTATAACTCCATCTAGTGTTTAGGGTTCTACGTGGTTTTTAAATTCTCGCCGAAATAGGATTCTATGTCCCAGATTATTACACGTGAGGCCACCGACACAATCTTCTGATTCTTCCCAGGTACAGAACTAACTTACCAATGCTGATGCCCTTGGGAAGATTTACCATGTTAATTTTTTGTTCAAAATTCATATTATATTATTTTGTTGTACTTTTTCTAACACTTATGCAATGTGTTGATTCTTATATTGTTTTTGAAAAATAAATAAACAAATAATTGCGATCAATGATTCGTCTTCTGAAGTCGGTTCCTCATTGCTGAGGATCATGACCCCTGCTCCAAATTACACGGTGGACAAGGCTCTTCCACTCCTTGCGGTCCTGCGCTGGGTGGAGAGCTGGGGACACCGACGTACCAGACGCCAGTGGTACTTGGTCACTCCAGCGCATTGGGTTTCCTTCCTCTGCTTCTTCTGCCTTCCACTTTGCCAATGACTATGAGTTTCTCCATGTTGGCGTCCTCACATTTGTGTGTCTGGCTGTCCATGGGATCCTGAACATTTTTCTCCAGGTCCACATATTGAGGGCGTTTTTTCTATTTAAATTAAAACAACAACACGAGTACGTCTATAAAGGTTTTTTTATTCAAATTCATTCAGGGTAATTTTTTGATCTCATGGCATTGTTCCTGTGGGACAATTGATCCGTCGTACAGTTGACCCCTAGAAAGTTAATCCCTTTGCCGGAGAAAAATGTAATACTAAAATACGATCATTTTATTTGTAAAATGGTTAAAAACGGGACTGAAGTTCTTACGAACAAATTAACAAGGTTTCAATGTTTATTGGCGGGAAAGTGTATGAATAATTTATTTTATTTTATTTATTTATTTATTCATTTTCAACGCCCTTACGGGCTTTTACATAGTAAGTGTATGATATGGTATATACAGAGACACAATGTTTGGATTAAAAAAAGATCAACTTATAATATGAACATTACATAAATAGTAGGTACGAAGGTAAATTAAAGTGAAAATAATATATTATAGGAAAAAAAAGAAGAGAAAAAAAAATACAAAATAGTAACCAACTTTTTCAATTGTAGACAGCATAAAAATGTAGCTTAAAATATATATATTTTTTAGCTGAATAATATGTGCTATAGAAAAAGAAAGAAGAGGAACAAGTTTTTACATTTTACATAGATAAAAAAAAAATATCTGACATCCTTATGTGATGCTCCAATTTTAAAAAGATATGCTACATAAAAATATCATTCAATAATTTGTTATCATTTATAATTTGTTGGTATACGTTCGAAATTTGTTCTAATAATTAATAATAATAATTTATTCTTACATTTTCCCGTCAATACACATTGAAACTTAAAATCCTGTTAATTTGTTCGTAAGAACTTCAGTCCCGTTTTTAAGAGTTTTACGAAAAAAATGATCGTATTTTAGAATAACATTTTCTCCGTGTACGCATGCAAAAAGTATATACGGCCGTATCTATAACCAAAGTCGATATATTCATATACTTATATATCTTGAGTGGAAATCCGCTTACAAATATTTTTACTAACAATAAATCCGAGCCCGAAGGAGCATGCGGTGAGGCTTTAGGGCCGAATAACAAAATACGACATACTTATATGTGCAGTCGGCTTAGCTAAAAACCGTTAAAGGTTCCTGCTTGCACATAATACATTTTTTTCTGAATACCACACAAGAGTCCCAACAGCTCCCATTGGCAGAGGAATCAACTGTCTGGGGGATCAGCCATCGGCGCGCGGGCCAACTGTTGTCGGATCAATTGACATGGAACCCGATATAACTATGTTGTACGTTTGGGATTTTTGTGAGGCAAAGAGATGGAGAACAGAAGAAAAGAGAAGTACCTACCTTCCATGAACCAGGTTATTCAGATTTTGCTTTGCTGTGGTCAATTCAACCAGTTTCGATTCTGAACGATCAGAGCGGATGGCATTAAACTTATGGTGGAGTTATACTTGTCTGTCGTGACGTGATGTGATGCGTCATAACGATATCGGTTTCATACATTTAGTATGGTGACGATTATATTAGTCTGTTGTGTTGTGTCATGATGCGATCTGTCGTGATGCATCAGAAGTGATCTCGATTTTCGACAAAGCGGTGAAGGTGAGGGGCGCGAGACGGCCGCGTCTTGGCTGGTAGTGTGTAAGTACCGCGTGCTGTATTGATTTAAAATATCGTCTTAAGGCGTCAGAACACAACTTATAGATGTGAGTGCTAGCCATCACGGCAGAGAACCTCACGACACAATACGCCTTATAAGTATAACTCCACTATTACCCATATTTAAGAATGTTTTAGGAGCTTGTGAGACCTAATAGAAAATAATCAAATTTCGTGCATATTTCACAGTTAAAAAACCTACCCTTGAACGGCAACGTTTTGCTACCCTCCATTAGCCGAAGCGAAAACTCAATTATACCATAGACACCCTTGTAAATCGGAACCACTCTGTTCTTAAGTGGCTGAAGACGTCGAAGGCGGCATCTCTATCAAAATTTTAAGCAAAACACGAAGGTATGATTTTCAAGTTTACGTAAGAAAAATATATTTTCAATAAAGCATTTGTAACAAGTCAATAACCGAACAAAAGTTTCATATAATGAATTTATTGATCACTATTGAATAAATTAATATTTACCTACATGGAGAAAATGTTATTCTAAAATACGATCATTTTATTCGTAAAAACGGGACTGAAGTTCTTACGAACAAATTAAAAGTGTTTCAATGTTTATTGGCGGGAAAAATGTAAGAATAATTTGTTGGTATAGATACGAAATTACGTATACCAACAAATTATTCTTACATGTTCCCGCCAATAAACATTGAAACCCTGTTAATTTGTTCGTAAGAACATCAGTCCCGTTTTAAACCGTTTTTACGAATAAAATGATCGTATTTTAGAATTACATTTTTCTCCGTGTACTCGTACATTAATTTATTTTGATTTCCACTAGAATTTCAATTTGGTAGGCGGGTATCGGTACCTCCGCCCCAGGAACAATTTATTAGATAACCAACACCTCTTACTTACGGTGACTTAGCAGGGGTGTCCGGGTTCTTGGGCTGAGGTTTTTCTAGGTCTTGGCAGCGGAGGCAGGCAAGATCGGGAGGGATTGGTTCAGGGAGACCATTTGGCCTTTCCTGTAGGATTCTCACGACTCATCGCCTTTCACCGCAATGGGAGGGATGGATTCATATGTCAGTCACAGCTGAACCCACTGACCCCCAGATTCCTACCCACATCTCGTACCTTTTTTCCTCCCAGAACACACACCACTTCCTTTCCTTAGAAGACCTTCCACTCATCATCCCTAAAGATGACCTCAGGGTATTCTGTGTGGAGATATTGTAAAAAAATATTATTCACAAAATATCGTGTTATTATGTTATATGTATAACCGTGCTAAAATTACTCTTCTTTTTTGAGATAATCGAAATGTATAAATGTATATAAGATTAGCGCAAGTAGTGGAGATTGATTGGAGATTAATTCATTAATGAATGTAATACAATGTATATAATTTGAGAATATATACACCATTGTATCACATTAATATCAAAGGTAATATTTCGACCCTATACTGAAGAACTGTTAATTAAAGAGCATCATCGGTAATATATATGACACGATGCAATGTACCATCCAGCCAGGAGCACTCCTGTCCTGGTGAGACCGGTAAACCAGCAGGCACTGATTTGTTAGGACTTGGAACACGTGCTCTGAAGATGGAAAGGAGGTTGGAGTTTAATCGACCGGTATGCATGGCAATCCAATACCACGGATTGCTTTGTTGCCAAAATATGGCAAATATTCTCTAGATTCATTAAACTGTTTTAAAGTTAACGATTTAATAATATTTTTTTTATAAATCCTACGAAAATGTCATAATAAACAAAAGACAGGTTTATTCATTGGCTATATAGAACTATAATCAGTTTTTATGTCTCCATATTCAAATTCGAAGGTATGATTGTTTTTAATGTGGGCGGAAAAATTTCCTTTAGCAATCCGATCTGTCGCTCCAGTGGCCAATGAGCCAATATTGAATTTATGGATATGCAGGAATAAAGGAATGAATGGCATCAGTAATACATGAAAATTTAGTTTAAGGAAATTGATCTAATTTAAAAATGTTATTGAGTACCAAAAGGGTAATTACTTTGGGACATAAGTAATAATTAGACATTTTAGTAGACCTGTGTATAAGGTCACCACTTTATGTATCTCAATTATGCAAAAATTATATATTTTTTTTAATTTTATGTTGTTATTCAGGTTTTGCTTGTCCTCTCTCAGCTTTCTTCAACATCTCAAAATTCCCAAAGTAGATATATCTCATCTTATAGATCCACTAGCTCCGGTCAATTGGAACTCTTGTGAGGTAATCGCATAAATACAATACAATAATATAATGATCAAAATTCTAACTCTCCACAGATTATCTACATCAAACTAAAATTCTTATCTAAACTTACTGCTTTATTATGAAGAGGGAGAAACCGGAATCACGTAGTGCTACATGTGTCACCAAACGACACGTCCTTATGACAATCGGTTTATCTCAGATATATAATAATAATTCACATAGTTAGAAAGAGAGAACACAAAAGTTTCCCTGTGCAATTAAAATTTTACCACAGACTCTTCGTTGTAATTTTAAAGTACAACAGAAAACCGCAAAACATTTCACCTGGTTAATTTTAAGTTTATTTTTTAGTTTCCCAAAAAAGTGGGAAAATGAAGTACACAAAAAAAAATACATCAGTACCCGTTTTAAAACACTTAAGCTTCGGTAAAAAAATTGTTTTAATTTAAATCTTTCGTTCGTAATGTTAATCTCAAAAAGTCTTTCATCTGCTTTCAAAAATTGATCTGATATTGTGATACGTTCAAAACAGCGAATCTATTTGAAATTGAATGTCGAAAGTGAATATTTGATGACATGCTATTTATTGTCTAAACCCGGGGAGTTAAATCTCTGCCTTGAAGTATATTTGCGATGGTTTCGGCATTTTCACCTCTTTTCTAACAATGCACCCTGATCCAGAGCTGAAAGGGCGGGCGAGCAGTAAAGATGTTTGTAAGACAGAAATTGAGTTATGTTCGAGCCTGGAGAGTGGAAAAGTTTCGTCGTAGTAAAGTAAGGTGGGCGGGGAAGGGAGAGCTATTCTCCAAGAAGAAACTTTTGGTTTCGCGACTTTGTAACACGTGAAAACACAATAATATTAAAATAACGCCCTTTTTCTTTACAGCTTCTCGATTAAATTTTTCAATACATTGCATTCAGTCTTAAATCTACACTGGGAGCTTGTCATGCGATATCAATTTTAATCAATTTTATGCATAATGCCGTTTTATCAAAATAATCGAATATTATTAGAAAAAAGATCTATGTCAATTTGTAACAATTATTATAAGCAATAATTATTAGCCTGAAACACTCATTCATATTGAAAAAACCTCCCTAGAAAAGATACATGCCGCCGACGAGACTCGAACCCGCACCCCTCTGATTGCCGGTCAGGAGCTCTGTTATGTGAGGAAGATGTCAATTTGATTGATAACATCAGAATGTGGAATGAATCAAATTTAAAAAACAAACCTTTCGACTTCTAAGCCCAATACGTGTTTACGAAATAGATGAACTATTGGAGAAAGAGAACCTAGCGCCTTCCTGAAAGAGAAAGGTAGGAATCATATAAAGAAATTACTCGTTACGTTTGGGAAAGTCCAATTTTTAATTTCAAATGCTGATAGAAATTTTCCGAAATAAAATAAATTTGTTAAACTACACCGAAAGCTAAGAATAGATTGTTCCTACACACTCAGTTATCTGAAAAATTCGTTTTTTATAAATCTAAATAAAAAACTAAACACAACTTCTTAAATGAGGCTTTCGGAGCAGAATTTCGCAGCGTAATTTATCGCTGTACATCAAGTCTCATCATTGCAGAAGAAAAAATACTCATATATTTTAGAGAACAGATTCTATTTTATATGTTCATCAATCTATTTTTATCAGTCTCTACAAAATAATGTGTGGTTGGTTTTGTTTTGAAACATAAACAAGCTATCGGGTCAAACATAAACAGTTTGTGCTACCCGTAAAACTAAAAATCTTAACTCAAACCTTAAACATATTGCCACACCGCTATGAAAATCATTTAATCGATATTTAACGTGACGTGATGTGTATTTTAACACAATTTCCTCCCTCAACGGTATGCGATTTATGGCTAAATGCCGACAAAGTTATGAGGTAATGTTGTTTACGCTGGAATAAAAAGATATCACTAGATGGCGTTTCCTGCCGATGTTTCATGGGGCGGTGCAGCCATGAGTTAAAGCGGCCATGGTGTCGACGACGGAAACGATGCGAAATAATGTCACTTTTCTAGCTTCGTGAATAAGTAGGTAATTTTCTTGTAGGGGTGACACTTTATTTTGCTAGTCGAGAAATGTTTACAATATCAAAATGTGTTTAACCTCTCGCAGGCCGCTGTCCCCCCGGCGGGTCCGGATTTTTTAAGCGATTTCGCCCGTTATGTATAAAGAAATTGTATACAGAACAAGGTCAGAATCGCTTGGGCCATTCTCGTTCTTGACATAACGAAATACTGGATAGCATTTATTCACTCCGAATAATTCATTTTAATTGCCAATGACGCGCCGGGCACCAAAAATATGAACGAATATGAACGCTGTCATATTCGAAGTCCATATTTATTCATTGTTTTTTTTTAATATAAATCCATTGTGGAAAGCATAGATTTGAGTGATTATTAGGAAGTTCGTTTTATCAACATTATTTTGATGTAATTTTTGTATTATATCACAAAAGAAATGTTATAAAAATTGAATTCGTAAGAAAGGTGAGAACTGTCAAATATTTTACGTCGTATTGAAAAAATATATTTTTTGTATGCTGGCTTTCGACAAGTTTTATTTATTTATTTATTTATTTATATAATACATGTTACATAATTGTGACATTTACATAAAGTTGATATATTAAATCACCATACTAGGCGGCTGCCTGTATCATGGTGACCAATATGGTATAGTTACATTGTATGAAATATGAAGTCTAGTGTAAACATGGAATTAGTAATTAGTAGTTTTAATGAATAAACCTCTTCTTCTTATGTTTTCCCTTCACATCGGAAGCTGGCGTATCATATGGGCGATTTTCTACCTAGAAATAACCAACCGGAGCAGGATTCATCAAGGTTCAAAGATATAAGCAAATACGAGGTTATTAAGTATAGATAAATTCACATTTTTAATTAAAGTACACTCATTTTTAACATATGACATACATGGCATGCTCCAATATGTTTTATAGTATCGTAAATTAGTTAGCATGGAAGGAACTAAATTAATGTTCAGGGATCGTCAGACAAAATTCTCAACACTATGCTTATATGTTATTTATCGAACATGAAACAAAGTCCTGGTCTTACGTTATGAAATACAAATCTCGTAAAATAGATGCAAAGCAAAAATATGTAAATACGTGGAGCAATTATGCTGTCAAAACATAGTATATTATTTATAATAAGCAATAATTATCAGCTTGAAACATTCATCCATATTGAAAAAACCTCCCCAGAAAATATACATGCCGCCAACGAGACTTGAACCCGTATCCCTCTCATTGCCGGTCAGGATCTCTAACCACTGAGCTACGGCGGCTTATCTCTTGCCGGCCAAATATTTCAATATATACTAATGTTTCATTCAACAATTACCGCTTATTACATGTTTTCACCTTCGAGTCCCGTCGGCGGCATGTATCTTTTCTTTTTTTAGGCGGGAGGTTTTTTCAATATGGATGAGTGTTTCAGGCTGATAATTATTGCTTATGATAATAGTTACCCTTTGTGCTATGCTTAAAAAATCTTTTCTTAAACATTAGTTTTTATCAAATAAAAATAATAATGTATATTATTTGTTCAACTTAATCGAATTATATACATATGAAATTGCTTTACTAGTATAGATATATTAAAATACAATATAAGTTTGTGAACTACTTACAACTTAAACTATTTAAATAATTCCTGGAATATATTATTATCATTTCACAAAACGTAGATTCTGAAAAGATATCTGAAAGTGTGTTCAATTCTGTTCTGTGATATTTAACGACGAGAAGATGGAGACATACCCGAGTAAGCAAAAATACTTTGTGCGAGAATAGTGTGAAAATAATACGGTTAAATAGTTCTATTATAGAAAGGCATCCCCGGGGAAAGGAACATCCCCCGGTTACTTGATGTAGATATATTTGCTACTGATAAACCTAAACGAGTCAAATTTATAGCACCCGCCGGTCAGTTGCGGAGCATATTCTGTGGTGTGGCGCTTTCACATGGTTTCTGAGCTAGTAATTTTAAAGGGTTGATAAAAAAGAGTTGGTTTTTTAAATCGATAAAGGATTTGGCCCAAAAAATATGATATCTTTCTCATTTTTGTTTTTGTTTTTGGTGAAAAGATATTAATTATAAAATAATAAAATATTTGATAGTTACTTATGTGATATCCCACGGTACTCCTAAATGAGATACGCCGGGGGCCACTATATTTTGGTGAGGTGGTATTTACGCTTGCTTTGGGAATTAAGGACGGGAAGGAGGTTATGTTTATTCTGCAGTGAATACATTATGCACAACTACCTAAATTTGTATTTATTCTCTAGGACCTAGAGAATTAAATAAATTAGCAATAAATAGGGCTCAAAGGAATAAGTGAACATGCAGTATTTAGGTGGTTATTCCAGGTCATGAGGTATAAAACAGAATTATTTCCTACTCTAGTCTTCATAAATGATCTTTCTATTTCTATAAGTGAATTTTGGGACATCGTCCTGTAGTTATTTCAAATATGTTGTTAGTTCAAAAGTAATGTATAATATGTTTAACATGTGTAGATTGTATAATATATTATGTATGTGTAAAATCCTCAAACTGTATCGTCTCGCAGAATTAACTTACTTCTATGTTACCTGTTTGTGCCTGTATACCTACAGAATTTTGTTTGTTATTTGGTTTTTAATGTTATCAGTGACAATCCTGGCAAAAACCAAAACACGTAATTTTAAATATAAGTACCTATGTTAGTTGTGAATCTCTAACTTTAAGTCACAGGTGTAAATATAAATGTAAGTCAATAGTTAAGTCAGTAGTTATAAGTCTTAGTCATAAGTCAATAGCTATAAGTCTAATATGTAAGTCACTAGTTATAATTATGATTATTATGAATCTTAATTTATTTGTACAGCGCCCTTGAGGTGATTTTTCACAAAAAACGGTGCTATATAAATTAGCCAAATATTTTTTCTACTTCCGACTTTTATGTCCGGGTTAAATCTTCCCCACAGGAAAAACTTACCCTTCCACATACTTTTTCACAAATGATCATCTAGTCAATCCATGCTATGTAGTTGTACTATTTAACAATAATAAATATAAAACAATACAAGAACAACACGTCAACCCACCAGAGACCAAATGTGAAAATAATTCATCGAATCCAGATATTTTCATTTCAGAGGGTTCGGCTCGGTAGAACTCCTAACTGGACCAATAAATCCAACTGCACCGTAGTAATCCTACATGTATATAAAATGCATTTTTGCATTGTTTTGTATAAATTCTTTGACAAATCTTTAATGAGAGAGCTAGGTATAATGCCAGTAGCTGAAATAATAAATTAAATAAATTATTTTTTAAAAGTTATTTATGGTTTCGAAAATAATGTCGAATATTTTACGAGTGTATGGGATTTGACTGTACATGGAAGTTTTTCTGCCATTGTGTTTTTTAGTTTACAAAACACCGTAATAGGAAAAAGCTTGTGTGTAGCTTACTTCAGCTTCTTAGTTTACGTTAAACAGCATAGCAGGAAATTGCTGGAGATATCATAATTGCTCACAAACCAGCAGGTGCTAAGAGTACTCAACAAATCAACCAACAGAAGCGTTTGAAGCTACGTAACAAATTTAACATAAAATAAACTTACTTTTATTCCTGCAATTAGGGAGGATGCTGATAATTGTCAATTTGGAAGGCGGGAATGGGTACCGCCGCCCCGAGATCCATTTTTGAATAAACAACACCTCTGCCATAGGTCACCCCAAGTAGTTCGCTACGTTTGGTGACTAAGCAGGGGTGCCCGGGTTCATGGGGTAAGGTTTGTCTAGGTCTTGGCGGCGGATGATCTAGATACACTGAACCCCAGATTCCTAACCAACCCTCATACCTTTTTCCTTCCCAGAACTTCCTCTCCTACCTTTCCTTAAAAATACCCTCCACACAGCATCCCCAAAGAGGACATAGGCCCTGAGGGAAATTATTTTCCTTATATATATAAAAAGCTTATATATACAAAAATTATAAAAACTTTAATATCTGCTGTGTTTCAGCTTGATCGGATTTCGGACAGTTGAATAATTCCCGCTTCCAAGATTTACATTGATTAAACGAAAATTTCACGAAAAAAAATGGATATTTAAACAGAAATATAAAGTTTAAAAAAAAACAGCTGAACCTTGATGATGATTTTTCTGACGTAATATTGATTTGCCACAAAATTGAAGAATTACCAATACTTATTCCAAAAACAAGAATTCTTACGAAAATACTTCTTTCGTACATAATTTCCGAAAAAACCGGAACATAATAACATCAAAAATATTATTCCGGATTCATGAACACGAGTTTCTTTTTTAAACACACGTGATCATTGCTCTCTGACCCGAACTTTTTATGTTCGTTGCTACAAAAATAGTTCTTGAAAAGGAGAAATCTTTCTTTTCATCATGTGCCACGAAATAAAGTGGAAATGCGAAAAGTTAGAGTCCAGTTTATATCACATAAGTGTCTTGGAAGTACCTTATAGCTGTGCCTAGGGATTCCGAATACCTTTTGTGAGAGAAAGGCAGTTTCGCGTCATTTCTGAGAAAACATTTTCCATATTTCTAAAAAAGTTGGCCATCTTTTTCTCGATGTAAATGGTTCTGAACGTTTTGGTCTTTGAATTAACATTTTTGTACCGGAAAGAAAAAATCACCCATGATCCAAAAGGGGGTCACTCGGGTCCCCCAATTTGTTTTGCTTATAAAAGGGTTTTAATGACATAATTTTTTTTTTCTTATAATAATGAAAGAAAAGTAAATTCATTATAAACTAGTGAGCATTATGTAAATCATTCGTTAAATAAAGTCATAATTACTATTCTAATGAATGTAGACCATAACGCATATTTTTTCATAGAAAACAGAGAGGACGGGCCGATAGCGAGCAGCATTCCTTGTTTCCGAATCTCGATTGGCAAAAAAAGGTAAAAACGATAATAAGGAAGCTAGCGTGACTCACTTATAAAGACACAGCCTTTTCTATTAAATTGCAACAGTCACCGATCGGCTACAAGCGCGGGGTTAGTTACTTAAAGTTCGGTATATGATGGGGATCCGAACGTGGAAATTCCAGGTGATGTCACAATAAGAGGTGGGACGGGGGAATTAAATATTTCGTCAGAATACTATGTAATTTATTTAATATCTAAAAAAGTAGTTATGTTATTTACATTTTTTAAATGCAGAACGACAACTGAATAGTTTTTCTAGGATTACCTAAATTATTGGGTTTGTGGTGTAAAAAACCACTCGGATACGGGGTAAAACTCTAGTTAGTGTAGATGTGTAACCCCGGTCCGGTGTGGAAGTGTTAATGTATTTATTGGGTTATATATATGGCTGATCGGTAGACTATTGGGTAGACGTGGGAATTCTAACCCCAGAGAAGGCAATTCGCCCTTAATGTCCTTAATGTCGTGGTGAAAAATATGATTTAATATAAACGGTATTAGAAAGAGAAAATACCATGCTTTATATTCAAAAGTAATAATTAAAATGTGCTCGTACGTAAATTAAACCAAAGATTTAGAATGCAGTTTGAGAAAAATTTATAAAAATTTGTGAATTTTTTATTAAACGTGTAACGAAAAAACTATTATTTTAACGTGAAACGACAAAAAAGTGAGGAGGCAATAACGTTTATAATACATTTGTTTGATAAAATATGTTTGTTTTTAGAGTTTTCGTTATCACTAACTTTAGTTAGAAAATACTTGAGCCATTTTTAATACATTTTTGTGTTTGCATTCAAAATTTTACTATTTTGAAAGTAATATTATGATTATCTGTAATAATAAAATTTGAAAGCTTATTTCATCACCTTCAAAAACAGGTTATAGTTTTCGGATGTAAAATATTCCATTGGTTTGGATTTTATTGCAAAGCGGAAATACTGTGACCTTCTGACAAATAGGCTCGAGGTCTGAGGGGTTAACACAGATTTTTTTGTCGACATAAAGTTCATAATTTTTTTTTCATTATTTTTTATATTATTCCGCCCAAGTGCAGCATTCGTATTTTTTTATAATCATCGTTTTTTTTAAATAAAAAATGCCTGCGTTATGACCTAAATCTATAAATTTTCGGACTAATGTTTCTGCTACACTTGCTGTTTTATGCGGAATACTGGATCAAGGTCCTGGTTTTATTGCCAAGTTTCTGGCATTATGTTAATCGGTTAAATGTATTATCGCAAGTACAATGTGTAATTTTAATATATTTTTAAAATTCGTAATGATAAAATAAAATGATAATTAACGTAAACATTGTTTAATAACCTTGTTTAATAACATTGTTAACCTTGCTAGAAAAATATTAGATACCTATTATAGGTGGCAGTGAAATCACACAATATAGATCAACATTGGGAGAGAGTTAGAGGGCGCGGGGAAGTGCGAACCCAAATCGGCAGAAGAATTCATGTTATGATTAATATGAATAAATTTTAATAGTAGGAGTGGGGTGAATTAATCAGAGAATTTTATTTATTTATTTATTAAACGCTCGTAAATCTTTGGAAAACATAATGTACTCGAATGTCGAACATTTACAAACTTTATTATTTAATAACATGTTCATACATATTATAACAAATAACAATAGAATAATTGTATAAGCATAATACATAAACATATCAGTTATGTTCACAACTAATTATTTTTGCTTTGATGCAGGATGGAGAGGTTTTATAAATATCAAAAAGGTCTGTATATGTATTGGCAGTTCGATGAAATCGCACTAGCGGTGAATGACATGTATATTTAGTGCTATGGTTGTCACAGTGGAAAAGATGGTGGAGTCAAGTAGATTTAACAGGTACACGGATATTTATAAAACTTAACAATTCAGGGCAGTCTATGACTCGTATGGTCTTTAGAAGGCAAAAAATAATTAAATGGGAAAATATTCAAAAGAGGATTGTGTACTGCTTTTTCTGATTATCGTATTAATTACATTCGACTACATATTCTAACATAATAATATTATTGTCATCAACAAAATATGCAATGCTTTTAAAAAAAAAAAATACTGTCATGGGCAAAGAACATTGGGTCCGGATATTTTTTATATGGTTTCAAAACAAAAGAGTAATGTAATTCATGGTCTTATCTCGCGTGTCCCAATCTGTGAATCTGAAATAAATAAAGTAAATTTTCGTTTGGAAAACTTAAAATCTTTGCCTCTACATTCACAGTGACTGCTATTGTCTTTGCATAAGGCTTTGTGCAATCCATGACAAATGATGATACGATATTTAACCTCCACACAAATAACTCCACATAAATTAAAAATTCCTTTTAATGTCGCAATAAATAATAAGCGGACATTTTAAATATAAAGCCGAAAGTAGTGAAATTCTCATTTGCATTATAAATGGCCGTGTTTCGCGGTAAAAGCTCGACACTCTAAGCTTTGAAAAGCCCTCTGCCCCACGAGTCGCAACGCGCAATGGCTGGATAGCTGATAGAACGGTACGCTCCGCATTCACTACTGTAATGGGATCATATCGCCTCTGGCTATAAAAATAATTACTCTGCCACTGTTGAGCTAGCCAGATATACTTCCTATGAAAATATTTCCTACGAGGAAGTTCTTCTTTCACCTGTTTTCAGACGAGATAAAATGGGTATACTGCCGTTTTGTTTGCGTATGAATTGCTCTGCACTCTGAATAAATCGACGGACTTGGAAAACTGAACATATTTCAGTTATTTATTTAATGTGCTAGATGGTCTTTTAGAGCGAAATTTCGTTTCGCCAAATATGACAGTATGAAAAGAACATATTTTAGTAGGTACGTAAAATAAATTAAAATATATATGTTATTTTAATTTATTTTCAATAATACAATCATAATCATGAAATAATGTATTAATATTACATTACTCAATTTATTATATTCCAAATTCCTGTAAAATTGAAAAAACTGTTTCTGAAAAAATAAGAAAATATACAGATTTAGGAAATAAGATTAAAAGCATTTGGCATTCTCAGACTATAAAAATATTAGCATTTATTTCGGCCACTGGCATTATAACTAGCTTTCTCATTAAAAATTTAGGCGTATTAGATTTGTCAAAGAATTTATATATAAAAATGCAAAAATCAGTCACTTTAAATACATGTAGGATTACGAAAGATTTTTTAAATATTAATATTGAGGAATCAGTAGGATTTATCGGTCCAATTATGAGTTCCACCGAGCCGAACCGATATGAAAATATCTGGAGTCGGTGTTTTTCTTTGTTTTATTATTTTCTCATTTGATACTCTGGTAGGTTAACATGTTGTTCTCATGTTCTTGTATTGTTTTGTATTAATTATACTTATATAATACTCTTGCATAGCATGGATTTACTAGATGATCATTTGTAGAAAAGTATGTGAAAGTGTTTAGTTTTTCCCGCGGGGGAAATTTAACCTGGACATAAAGTCTGGTGACAAAAATAATCATGAAATAATTTATTCATAATAATTAATCCATGATTATGTTTGTATTATTGAAAATAAATTAATATAACATGCATTTCAAAGACAATAGGAGGTAGTACTAATAATAATCATAAAAAAATAATATTTCTGGAAGAAAATAACGAATTTTAATTTGGAAGGCGGGTTTAGGTACAGCCGCCCTTAAAACCACTTGGTTAACGAACACCCCTGTCATAGATCACCCCAAGTATTTCGTTATGTTTAGTGACTTAGCAGGGGTGTCCCAATAGGTGGTGTGAGGTTTGTCTGGTTTGTCGCGTTTGCCAACCTACGAGAGTCTGTCGAGGGATGCCTTTGGACCTCTCCAGCTGGACTCTCTCGACTCATCGCCTCGCACCGCAGTGGGAGAGATTAATTCATCTATCCGTCACTCCTGGACACATTGTCCCGTAAATCCCTACCCACCCATCATAACTTTTTCCTTTCCAGAACTTACTTTCTTTCCTTTCCCAAAAAGACCCTCCACAGATCATCTCCAATTACGACACAGATCATGAGGGATTTTTTTCCATCAGGCCCTCCTGTGTTAATTTTACGAACGAATATTTATGTATTATATAGATATAAAGAAGAAAGACAAACTAGAACGATCCATAGCGACCAAAATGTAGACCAAAACTTAAAACATTTTTATGTAGTGTTTTATGAAAAAAACACACTTTGCTTCTGTCTAACTCATAAAATATGCAGAAATAATACCTTATAGAAATAAACATTTTTTGAAAATAAATTAATGCGAAAAGAAAAAAAAGGTTCATTTCTTTCGGTTTGGCAGTAGATTCATGTTGTAGAGATTTGAAAATTAATTATTTCGAGTTCGGCACATAATTTTTTTATTGTTGTTGAGTTTTTTTTTATAGAAAGACAAACATCCCCTTTTTACGAATAACAGTTAAAATATATAAATAATAGTTAAAAAAAAAACTTTTGATCTATGTACCTACCTATATCAAACACACTACCTAAATACACATAATAGAAAAAAAGTTAATTCAAGCAACTTTTCGTTTCTACTATAAAATGCGTAGGGTGGGGATGTATTTTGGCACAATACAAAGAGGTGATTAACGTTATGTACGTTAAACCACTAAAGTAGAACAGAAGTGGGGTAATTGTTTTACTATGGAGTTTTCAGCAGTTCTACGTGATAAAGAGATCTAATTAAAAAAAGTGTGCATCCCCTAGTGGATAAGGGATGGGACAGGAACTGTGTCATCTCGCGATGGCGTTTAAAGCTAACCCACTTTGGGGCGGACGCTGTATGCGAAGCCTACGCGGAGGTTCTCAGGGTGCAACCATCAACCCTCCCCCCAACCTCCCTTCCCACCCACCTTGCCAGCCCTCGGAGCGTCCTCCGCCCCTCCCCCAGAGGAACCAGAACTGTACTCAGCAATGTAAACACAGCCACCTAATGTAAATCTTCATGTCACAAGTCACTGCTTGTTTATCGCAGTGCATTTTGTATCAATTTGAGAAAGTTTATTATTATTATGTGTAGGTAACCAGACGACGGACAGCCGGCCGGCATAGTCCAGAGGCAAGGCTTTGGACTCCCATTCCGAAGGTCGCGGGTTCGAACCCGGCGTGCGCAAAATAAATTTTATGTCAATTTGAGAAAGTTTATTATTATTATGTGTAGGTAACCAGACGACGGACAGCCGGCCGGCATAGTCCAGAGGCAAGGCTTTGGACTCCCATTCCGAAGGTCGCGGGTTCGAACCCGGCGTGCGCAAAATAAATTTTATTTGATTAATTTGTGTTATTTCACAATTAATTAATTAACAATAATATATACTATATTTGCGGCACGTTCCAGAGTGGAGGGTACTCTCAGTATCGCCCTGGTGTAAGACCACCATTCAGAATTGAAACGTTGCTTGAAATGGCTTTAGCCGTGTTTACTGATTAGATCTGAATAGCCAGGTACATCCACACCTTCCTCTTTCCCTGTTACCTTCAGCTTCACAACATACCCCAATTGAGGATGCCACAGGCTCACTGGCTCCAGACATGACAGTTGAAACTCTTGTAAAGTGTTCACTAAAAAAAAAAAAACAATTGTTGGATTTTAAAAAATTGTTTATTTCCACTGCTGTCATTTTTCCATATACGTACAGTATTCTCTTGTTTTCAATATTTTTTCATGTACTTTATTTATTTGTGTAATATTATATTAAAAAATGTTATTGGATAATAGTCTTAAGCAAGTAAATAAATACACCCTTTTGTGTGCTCTTTAAGCTCAATTTGTTTAAAAATAAATAATTTAACTTGTATAAGTAATATTTTAAGATTTTCCAAATCCAAACCCGTGATATGTCTGTGATGTGCCAGAGGGTTTTCATGTGGCCCAGTTTCAGCGTTTTAGTTTAACGCTTTAGTAGAGCAATCTCGATTCGTGTAGAGTTAGCAACACATGGCCTCATATTATGAAAAGCTTGGACACTAGCAGTAGCAGTTTGTACCCGCACTTGTAGTGCGATGTGAAGCACTTCAGCGAAATTCACTTGAGAAGTTTTACGCTGCAATACTCAAAAACAAAGAATGTCCTAAGTGCTTTTAAGAGGGAGAATTTATGAACTTTCAACTGCCTTCTTTAAGGCTTTCATAGTGCCATACGTGAGTCACGCCATAAAATATTATATAAGTGACCTCTTGAAGGACGAGGCTAGTGGCTAACACTTTTTTAAGCCTTTCAGACGCACGTAAATCGCTCATGAGGTGCTCATGAGTCAGACAGAAAGGGAGTGAATAATAAGTCGAAATATATGAAATAAATTGAGAGAATGTCCAAAAGGTGTCGGAGAATAAAAAACCTTGGTTATTTGTGCAGAGGTTGCGGGCTTATAATCCGACTGAATTGAAAATCAAAATAATATTGCTTTTGGGTGATTTAACTCATTTATAAAACACACTTAAATTTCAGATCTTTTTTAGAACTAGAAACAATACTAAGCCCTACTTAAATTAAAATCTACCTTAATGTGTATGAAAAACGCACTAAATCTTATTATAATGCCATATTCAAAAGTTATCTCCAATATTCAAAAGTCATCTCTTATATTTAACCCCTCGGGCTAATTTGTCCAGTTTTTGAACAACTCATAGAAATCGTTGTCTCCTTTATTATCATGGTTAGAAGGTTTCAGATGCATTCATAAGTATTCCGTTTATTTGGATTTTATTGCAAAGCGGAAATATTTTGACCTTTTGACAAAATAAGCCTGAGGGATTAAATGTTATCTCCAATATTCAAAAGTCATTTCCAATATTCAAGAGTTATCTCCAATATTCAAATGCCATCTTCAATATTCCAAAGTCATCTCCAATATTCACAAGTCAAACTTCAATATTCGAAGGTTATCTCAAATATTCAAAAGTCATCTTCAATATTCAAAAGCCATCTTCAATATTCCAAAGTCATCTCCAATATTCAAAAGTCATCTTCAATATTCGAAGGCTATCTCAATATTCAAAAGTCAACTCCAATATTCAAAAGTCATCTCCAATATTCAAAAGTCATCTTCAATAATCAAAAGCCATCTTCATTAAGTCATCTTAAATTAAAAAGTCATCTTTAGTTTTCAAAAATCATCTCAAGGGTGCAATTTATTAATAGTTAAAGGATTAATATCAAGTTTTAAAAAAAAATCCTAAAAAAATGAAAAATCGTTTTCACTTGTTGTGTTTGAAACGCTGAGTAAAAGTAATTCAAAATTTTAAATTCAAAAACGTCAAAATGACACGTTAAAAAAATATACGGTTTATTTATTACAAAGCCTTTTTTGGTGAATTTTGTTCTTCACTTGTATTATATATATATTTTTTAAATAAAAAATAATAATTACTGTAATAAGCAAGAAGTATGAAGTGATTTTAATAAAATAGCGTTGCAAAAGGGTAACCTATGCATAAAATATCATATGTTTTTGTGTGCATTTCTCTTCTACAGAACTCGAAAGCCTGCAAAATAAAATAAAACATACTCGAACTTCCCTCATATTTTAACAGACATACGTAAATAAATTTTGTGTAACGTTTACCCTTTGAGTCGAAAATCCTGTAAAAGATAAATTCCCGGACGAATAGCCATAAAATCTCTCAGTTCCAATCCGGATGAATAGCCAATCGGAGAAGTCCAGAGTTTTCAACTGTAATGTAATATTGCTAATCGGCCTGTCAGTATTTCAGAACTTAATTCCGAACTATTATATAACTTTGAAGAAGAAGATAACACTAATAATCTTAATGAAAATATGAAAAAGAACAAGACACGTAAAAATAAAAAGATAACGGTCGCAACTGGGACTTAAAACCAGGACCTCTCGTCTATACTGAGACCTCATGCATCAGAAATGTAATTTTTGTCAATCTGATATTAAAAATTTCAGAATTAATAATAATAATAATATGTTATTTTATAATTAACTTTGTAAACACCACTTTTTATTTTTTATACTTTATGCCGACCGGGTTTCGCTACAACGTAGTAGAGTTCGCTACAGCAAGTAGAGATTATACTGCCCTGAAGCCTCTTCACGGTCGGCATAAAGTATAAAAAATAAAAGGGGTGTTTACAAAGTTATTGTTTATATTAAATTATAATGTCACATCACAAAGTAACTGCTTCATATGAACAAATATTTTATTTGATTATTTTTAAGACGTCTCAGCAGCCGAATTGGTAGAGGCTTTTGTCCCAGTAAGACGAGAGGTTTTGGGTTCGAGTCCCAGATGCGACCTGGTTTGTGTTATAAGGGTGTGCAATGTATCAGAAGCATCTTCTATCTTTGTCATATTTTCCTCTTCCTCTCCTCATCACCGAAAATTAATTTTAAGACATAATGAAACTCCATCTCCAATGAACTTCAACATAGGAGACTTTTTTGGCTTGACTTCATAAAATTTAACAATGTGCATATTTATCTCCATATTTTATGTATAAGCTGTTTCTCTCTACAAAAAAAAATCTTATGGAAATAACCTTCAAAAGTTATAAAAGAAGAGCTGTTCTGATGTATATTGAGTATTATACAAATTTCCATTCTATTATTTATTTTAGAAACACACATTTTTTTAAACATTTACTCCACATAAAAGGCCCCGAGGAAATTGATTTCCTTTCTCAGGGTTTATGCCATCTTTGGGGGTGGTGTGTGGAGGACCTTTTTGTGGAAATAAATTTGATATAAAATGCCACGTTTAAACAGATTGAAGATATGCTTGTTTATATATTTTACAAACTTCCTACGTTTATTTTTGTCACCAAAGGTCTTGTGAGTAGGCCAATAATAAATGCATGTGTTTTGGAAATTACTTTAGTACAGAATTTTACTTAATAAATTATTCTATGCATTGTTCAATTTCTCATACCATTACGGCATACAATGCATTTTGAAATATCTACATCACCAAGTGTGGCGTAGAGTGAGCTTATACCTCGGTAGAATCGTAGATCATATTATATTCTAAGCTTTTAGAAATCCTCTTTTGAGATCAAAAAAAGACGTAGCGAGAGCGCAGACGGTCAAGAAAGAATTTTTCAGGACCTCATATTTTACTTCTTCACTCTGGATTTTTGTTACCCAAAAAATTAATAGCCACATATTTTTCCGGTCAGTTTTTACCGTCTAGGAAAAGTTTCTGGGAAGTTGGGTCTACTGTATTCTCCAATCGAGGTGAATAAACAAATAACTCCAAAAATTTTTATCAGTTTGTAAGATATTACATTCCATTTTATTTATCACATCAATGATTTTTGATAAAGAAATAAAAAAAACGTTTTTTTCGGTTATATTACAGGTGTAAAGACTACTTTCTCTTGGAAATGATCAAAAATTCAAATTACTTTCATCTCTTTTATATTATATATTTTAATAAGTCTAAGCTGACAGTATCAGATTTTTTTAAATTTAAATAGAGGAACGATGAAATGGAATATATTTTTCAACGTTTTTTTTAAATTGTTTCAATGGAAGGCGAAATGATAAAACTCAATTAAACGATCCTCATACAAATACTCAATCAATTTGGTTTAAATTTTCATGGGATGAAAACACTTTTCGTCAATTTTACGATGGATTGTCACGAACTAAACCTCTGCACGTCTTTGTGTTGGTGGTTTTATTTGAAATAAATTAAGTATAAGAGAATACTATAACATCTCAATTTGGGAGGCGTGTATAGGTACCTCCGCCTCGGAAACCGTTTATTGGATAACCAACACTCCTGCCATAGGTCACACAAAGTGGTTGGCTACATTTGGTGACTTAGCAGGGGTGTTCGGGTGCATAAGGTGAGGTTTGTCTAGTTCTTGGCGGCACATGCGTTTTCCCACCTATTGAATGACGTGCTGGTTGAGGGAGACATTTTTACCACTCCAGCCGGACTCTCTCGACCCATCATATCTTTGACGACCGTCCGTGGTCGAGTGGTAAGACACTTGACTCCCATTCGGAGGGTCGCGGGTTCGAACCCGGCGTGCGCAAATAAATTTTATTTGATTAATTTGTGTTATTTCACAATTAATTAATAAAAATAATATATATGTTATAATTGCGGCACGTTCCAGAGTGGAAGATACTCTCAGTATCGTCCTGGTGTAAGACCACCATTCAGAATTGAAACGTTGCTTAATAATGGCTTTAGCCATGTTTGGTGATTAGATCTGAATAGCCAGGTACTTTCCCACCTTCCTCTTCCCCATCTCCTTCCCTTCCCCACTTACCTTCAGCCTCACAACATACTCCAATTGGGGGTGCCATAGTCTCACTTGCTCCAGAAGGGGGCAGTTGGGACTCTTGTGAGGTTCCTCTATAAAAAAAATATATTTATCTTTTTCATTCTCAGAACGTCCTCTCCTCCTTTTCCCCAAAAATACCCTCCACACAGCATCCCCAAATTGTTTTTCTCAGGGCCTCTTGTGTGAATTTAATGTAAAAAAAGTAACAGTAAACAAAAAGCTAAACTTTAAAAAAACAAAACATTTTTTTCCTTAGAAATGCGACAAAACAAAAACTTATTTTATTTCATACTTTGTTGAATCCTTTCTTATAGGATGAAGTTTCATTAATCTCCTCTTTTGAAACAATAAACAAAACAGGAATAAAATTCTCGGCTCTAAGAGAGCAAAGGATAAAAGTATAGAAAGGACGCGGTAATTGCAGAATGGAACAATAAAGAACAAGATGGCACTAACATAAATACTTTACTGTGGCAGAATGAAAAGAAAAGAAATATTTCTAGGACTTTGTATTGAATCTTACGGTGCAATATTATCGTAACTTTCTTGGTTAAATTTCCTGGAAAAAACATTGTTTTTATCTCGGTTCATTCAAGGCCCGGAAAGATTTATAAACTTTAACTATTATAATAATTTTCTTAAATGTCTGTAACACAAATATTACTGTACTAAATTACATAAAATCTAACGAAATACACTGAGTTTCACGCTCATACGACGATACTTTTAGGATTGATTATTCATGATAATGTAAGAAAAAAAAAATTATAAAATTTTTTTTGAACAAAACAATTCTGATTAAAAAAAATAGTTGTCATTTTTGGAAAAACAACTGTGAGGCAGCGTAATTTCTATAGAACAGCTGACTAAGCGCGGAGAAATAATAAAAACAAAAGTAAGTTTATAGGAACTTTATGCTTGGACACTAATGCAAAAAAAAATCTACGTGTTTTTGCTAAATGAGCCTGGAACACGGTGTATAATAATTTTTTTTTATTCACCAGATTTACAGGAACGGGTTTAGTTTTTCCCATAGGAAAAACTAAACCCTTTCATACACTTTTCCATATAAATGATCATCTAGTAAATCCACGTTATGCAAGTGTATTATATAAGTATAATTAATACAAAACAATACAAGAACAACACGTTAATCTACCAAACTATTAAATGGGAATATAATTCACCGTCTCCAGATATTTTCATATCAGAGGGTTCGGCTCTGTGGAATTCCTAATTTGACCGATAAATCCTACTGATCCCTCAATATAAATATTTAAAAAATCTTTCGTAATTCTACATGTATTTAAAATGACTGATTTTTGCATTTTTATATACAAATTCTTTGACAAATCTAATATGCCTAAATTTTTAATAAGAGAGCTAGGTATAATGCCAGTAGCCGAAATAACAAAAGGTAATATTTTTATAGTCTGAGAATGCCAAATTCTTTTAATTTCATTTCCTAAATCTGTATACTTTCTTATTTTTTCAGAAACAGATTTTTGAATATTACAGGAATTTGGAATAGCTACATCAATAATATAAGTTATTTTTTTAATTTTGTCATGTAAAACTATATCAGGTCTATTATGACCAATTGGTCTGTCTGTTAGTATAGTTTTATCATAGTAAATTTTAAAGAAATTATTTTCTAAAAATGAATTTGGTTCGTATTCATAATATGGTACTATATTATGACAGTCAATCAAGTTATGTTTAATTACCAAACTTTGGTGAATTATTTTTAAAACCTGATTGTGCCTAAATGTATACTCAGACGGCGCTAATATAGAACATCCTGATATAATGTGTTCTATAGTTTCCGGAAAAGCCATACATTTTCTACATAAATCATCTATTTGATTTGGATCTTTGATTATATGCTTCCTATAATTTTTGGTATTAATTACTCTATCTTGAATAGCAAGCATAAAACCTTCTATTTCTGCGCTCAACTCTCCAATACTCAACCATTTGTTTGACGAAAGTTTGTCAACATACGTTTGGTTGAGATAATTGAAGTGTTTTGCGTGAATAATTTTATTTGACCAGGAATCTAATAATTCCTGGTTGGTATTTATAAAAATGTTGGCATTCTCGTCGTATAAATTTAAAGGTGAAATATTTCTGTCTGCCTTGCAAATTATTTTATGCAGCTCTGAGCTATTAGCTTTTCTATGAAAAAAATTTCTTAACATTTCTACCTGATTTTGTTTTAAAGAAGTTATTTTGACTATACCTCTACCTCCTAAATTTCTAGGTAAATTAATTCGTTCTATAGCTGAATTTGGATGATGACAATTAAACTTTGTTAACGTAGTTCTAATTAATCGTTCTAAGCTATCTAAATCTGTATTAGACCATTTAATTATACCAAATGAGTACGTTAATAGAGGTATTGCCCAACTATTTATTGCCTTTACTAAATTTTTAGTAGATAGATTGCATTTTAAAATCTTTCTTATCCTAGTTTGAAATTTAATCCTAATATCATTTTTAATACTAGTATGATCTAATCTATTCGATTGCGGGTATCCTAAGTATTTATTAACCTCATCCCCTTTCATACTTTTAATTTTGAAATTTCTAAATATACCCTCATCTCCATCTATAATTTTGCCTTTCTCTATATGGATCGTTCTACATTTATCTAGACCAAAAGTCATTTTAATATCATCTGAAAAAATTTTAACTACCTTAATCATTTTCTCTAAATTTGATTCAGAATTTGAAAATAATTTTATATCATCCATATATAATAGATGCGAAATTGTACTACTCTCTCCTGTATTTCCCTTAATTTTTATTCCAAACTTGCTTTTTATTAACATTTTGGATAGAGGATTTAATGCTAAGCAAAACCAAAGAGGACTCAACGAGTCTCCTTGAAAAATTCCTCTTTTTATTGAAATGCCCGGTACTACTATTTTCTTACCCTTTAAATTGATAAATAAATCTGTATTCCAAAATGACATAATATTTTCTAAAAAGCTAATAATCATTGGATTAATTTTATATATATTTAATACTTTGATAAGCCACGAGTGCGGGACACTATCAAAAGCCTTTTGGTAATCTATATAGCAAGTATGTAAATTACGTTTTTTATTTTGAATCTGTTTTAGAATTACAGAATCAATAACTAATTGTTCTTTACATCCCATATGTTTTCTGCGACAACCTTTTTGTTGTTCAGATAAAATATTTTTTTCATCTAAATGATTATATATTAAATCTGTCAAGCAAGAGGTTAAAATTTTATATATTGTCGGTAAACATGTAATGGGTCTATACTGAGAGGGATTATTAATATTTTCGCTTTTAGGCAACATATAAGTAATGCCCTTAGTTAGAAAAATTATTATTAATATTATTTCCTGCATTATTAGTGTACCTTGTATTGCACAGTGGATTATAATAATTAAATTAAAACAAATAACTTTGTTTAAGCCACTAATATAATCACAATTACCAACATGTTTCAAAACCGATGGTTTCTTCGTCAGGGTAGTAATGACATATGTCATTGTGATTATATTAGTGGTTTAAACAAAGTTATTTGTTTTAATTTAATACAAAATCACGCCAAAATATATCGATATACCGAGCACGGTTTCACTGTTTACAGCCGAACCGATAAAGACAAGGATTTTTTATTATTATTTATTTAAAGGAACATTTAAAACAAATAACAATACATATATATAAAAAAAAACATAATGCAAAAAAAAAACAGAGAAAAAGTCCCAATAAACTACTTTTAAGTAGTTTGTCAATAAATAAGTAAACGATATACCCTGGCAACACTGGAAGTATTTTAAAAATAATTCACATTCCGAAACGTCAAAGGCCAAATAATTACAAAATAAGATTAATAAATTGGCAATATCGAATTGGAATAATAACCTAAATATGCATTGGCAGTCTGCATTTTCTTTTTGGCACTAAACCGGAGCTAATTAGTTAATGAAGTCTTTAGGCAAGTTTCAACCGTGTTCGTCTTCGAACGGAATAAATAATTAAGTCTATAGATCGCGAATAATTCAATTCAATTCTAAGAGCTTAGTTAGTTCAATCCGTTCTTTAAAAAAATTAGTAATTTTGCATAACTTATAATATTAAAAAAATATGTGTATATTCACAGTTAACCGATACCTATCTGATACTATATGAGGGGTGTAAAAGCTTTTATATATATGTATGTATTAAAAGCAAAAACGCCACCATACAAAAGTACTGTTTTCGGTAAATTACTAACAACCGATCAAAGAATACTTCCTGTGATTTTTTATTAATAAGTTAAAAAGTATATTCCAAAGTGAATTATTATAATAAAAAATGTTACAATAATGTGTTCAAGGGTTATGTTGAATTTATTTTAAATTCAGGCTTTTAATTGGCTTTTGTGGAGAGCGATGATTTTGCTTGTTAATCGCTGTGGAGAGTGGTGATTTTCATCTTAACCCTATTTTCATTTCGATTTTTCCATGATTTGCGGTTGATTTTTTCTAGGGATCTCAAAAACCATCTTATATCTAGGGACATTACGCATAGATTTGCATTTGTAACTCAATTTTGTCATTTTTGGAGAATGGCGTTTTTGCTTCTAAACACCACATATCACTTTACCGATCGTTGATTGACCATAGATGACGGATTTAGTCAATATCTTATGTATATAAGGCTTTATCGATCGTCCATGCTAGAGACCTCCTAGAAAGACAACAATATTACCAATGAAAACGTTTGACAAAGCATTCACCCAAAATCGCGAAGACAATATCGGGTCCAACTTTCTATTTTTTTTTGTAAATAATATCAGTACATTTTCAATATTCTAGGGAATAATTATAACAGTCCTGGTTCTCGGAAGGGTTATCCAAATAGCCCGATCGGTTGCTACGCCACGGAACTACAATACCACCTGTCACTATATATTTCCTACAAGACTATTGTGATGTCTGACGTAGCAATATGTGATTTGGTCACTTCAGCTTTTTCGTTGTGACTTCTTTTGTAATTGAAAGTAATATTTTACTTTGAAAATATTACCATTTGATTTTTTTACCATTTTTTCGAAATGTTATAAAAACATCATTTTAACATAAACAAAACATCATTTTTCTCAAACTGGTTCGTTATTAATATTGTATATTCGTGATAAAATTGTTAACAATGCTTTAGATTGAATATATTATAATAATATTTTTAAGTGAATGCTATGTATGCCATAACCTCGGAGGCTACGGCATACTTATAAACTCTGACGTATGTTAATTCACCATGGCGATACTAAGAGGGTCTACCTCTCTGAAACGTTTCGTAAATTTACTTAATATTATTTTATTATTATTAGATGCGCATTATTATAAAAGTTACTTCCTAAAGTACCTACCCATCTTTGTCAGTGATTTATTCTGTTTAAAGGGTCTAAAAAAAGTTATTGAGAAGTGAGGGGGGGTTGGTTTTTAGAAATATCTTGTGAACAGTGCCGGCCTCTTGTTTGCAAGTCAAGTGAGCAAATTCCATCAATGTCGGAATAAAACTGTAGATTCGTATAAAAACAAAGACACCCACACCAGAGCAATTCTAATTCTGAGATCAGTGGGTATCTATATTGCAAAGAAAAAATATTTTTCCCATTTATACATTTTTTCTTTTTTTATAAAATGTAGATTTTCAGTGAGCTAGAGTACCAAGACTGAAAAAAACGACGTTACTGATGTTATTGTAGCTTAAAATAATTTTATTATTTTTCAAATTTTCAACTTTTTGTATGAAGATCTTTTAGTTTATGGATGCGGCGCATCCCCAAACTGAAAAAACCCTGAATAACGTACTCTTGTGTATGTAAATATCGATAGATATACGGGTGTTAAGGAACGTACTTGACTTACTTTAACCAGTGATTCCTGACATAATCTGGAGTAAAAAATGTAAGTGAAATTTTGGTCTCCAGTGACTTTATCGATCACTTTTTTTTAAAAATTTTAATTTTAATTATTTCTTCCGCATGTCGTTGCTGGTCAGTTAGCCGGGTAACCACCCAACCTCTTACACCCCCCCCCTAACTGTTTAACATCTACTATGTTTTCATGTTTTTGTAGAAAAAAAAACTCTTTTTTTTAAAATTTTTTTAATTTTTTTTCTAAATATCAATTAAATAAAAAAATCTTTCGCATGTTGTCGCTGGTCAGTTAGCCGGGTAACCACCCAAACTCTTACTCCGTCCCTAGCTGTCCAACATCTACTATGATTTTATGTTTTTATAGAAAAAAAAATCAAATATGTCACCGGAGACCAAAATTTCATTTACATTTTTTTACTCGAAATAATGTCAGGAATCACTGGTTAAAGTAAGTCAAGTACATACCTTAACACCCTGTGTAGAGATAGATCGGCGCACGACGGGTTTTGAACACGTCGCGTCGTGACGTCCGGATCCAGTCCGTCCGGTTTTAACCACTCAGTCATGGAGGTTGTGCATTTCTAAGCCAACTGAATACACCCCACCATTTAGAACTGCATTGTATTTTTTTTTAAATAGGTCGCTGAGTCTACCGCATTATTAAAATCGTCAGTTCTCATTTTTTTCTAAAATTAAATTATTTTTCCACAACGGAGGATCCAACAAGCCTGCGAACCAGTGAACAGATAATTCTAAGAAATGGAAACGATACCTATTTGAAAGAAAATGTCGACTTAATTCGCAAAATGTATCGCGACCAAATGCCCTAGAACACTCGATCGTTAACAATCGATAGGATAACTATCGGTAACTTCTCATCGATCCCTAGGACAACTGCACATCGCTAACGTACAAACAACAGTTGAAAGAAAATGTCGACTTAATTCGCAAAATTTATCGCGAACAAATGCCCTAGAACACTCGATCGCTAACGATCGATAGGATAACTATCGGTAACTTGTCATCGTTCCCTAGGACAACTGCATATCGCTAACGTACAAACAACAGTTGAAAGAAAATGTCGACTTAATTCGCAAAATGTATCGCGACCAAATGACACTCGATCTTTAACAATCGATAGGATAACTATAGGTAACTTCTCATCGTTCCCTAGGACAACTGCACATCGCTAACGTACAAACAACAGTTGAAAGAAAATGTCGACTTAATTCGCAAAATGTATCGCGACCAAATGCCCTAGAACACTCGATCGTTAACAATCGATAGGATAACTATCGGTAACTTCTCATCGTTCCCTAGGACAACTGCATATCGCTAACGTACAAACAACAGTTGAAAGAAAATGTCGACTTAATTCGCAAAATTTATCGCGACCAAATGACACTCGATCGTTAACAATCGATAGGATAACTATCGGTAACTTCTCATCGTTCCCTAGGACAACTGCACCTCGCTAACGTACAAACAACAGTTGAAAGAAAATGTCGACTTAATTCGCAAAATTTATCGCGAACAAATGCCCTAGAACACTCGATCGCTAACGATCGATAGGATAACTATAGGTAACTTCTCATCGTTCCCTAGGACAACTGCATATCGCTTACGTATAAACAACAGTTGATGTCAAATATTTTAATGAACTGTCACTTATTCGTTTGCGATCTGTAGTCATGCTAACGAAAGATGAGAAGTTACCGATAGTTATCCGATCGATCTTTATCGATCGAGTGTGCTAGGGCATCTGTCGCAGTTCATCGATAAGCTTGTCTACATATCGATAAACATACACAATCTGCGAAAAAATATGCCTAAAATAAATCATTTAAACAGTGTTGCGAAGGAATGCTTTTATTTGCTACATTTATGTTTCTGCAATAGATAAAATAAAATTAATTTGGGTTAATATTGGTAATTATAAAATTGAAAAATAAAGCGTAGTGTTTAGAGTTTTGTCCCTGCTAGACAAAATCCTAGGTTCAATTCCCACTGTTCTGTTTCATGTTTCATTTAGATTTATTAATATTATTATTTTTTATTAAATGATAGAAAAATGCATCCGTATTGCAAAAGTAGAGTGATTTTTTTCTCGACATTGATAAAAATATCGTTTTAAGACACCGAAATTCGCGCTAAAGTTATCGATGAAAATATTTGGACAACATGTCTGTCATGTCGTAATAGTATTTAGACATTGTACTTGGAGGGTGAGTGCAAAAAGTTTATTATATGTTCAAGAAAACTTTCAATATTTACAAGTTTGTAGTGTACTTCTCTTGAGAGTGCAAGTAATTGTATTCAGATGTAATCTGGTTAATTGTACCTAGTCACGTAGTTCAAATTACATTATTATTTGTTTTGTTTATCAATACAATAGTGAGTCTCTACAAACCACAGTACGGCTGTTCAGAGTTAGAAAGTGTCTGTTAGTGTTGGAACTGCTGTCAACTCGATTGAGCTCCCTTCTGAGAATTCGGCTTTGCTGGGTAGTCTTCGCAAACCCGAATACAAATCCTCTAACCGATTGTGCCAACGCTGCAAAATTTCAAAAGGAGTAAGGAAAAATTGAGCTTAACTGAGAAGATCACAACACACTGCTATTGGTTTAGTTCATCAGTGCTCCGAACAGATTGGCGGTGAGGTTAGAGGCGCAGGGAAAGGGGAGCAGAAAAAGGAAAAAATCCTCCCCCGCCGTTACATAAATTCAGTGAAACTGCAGCGGGGAAGACAACCGCCTTAACGAGTATCCGTACATAGAACGGCGGATCTCTGGTACATGGGGTGGACTCGTTTCTGCGGAAAGCCTGTGTCTACTGTCTACTGCCACTATTCCTAACGCGATTTCATTTGAAATGCTGTATTAATAGATTGGGCGGAGATACAGCGAGAAAAGCAATTACTTTCTTTCGGTTTTGTTATAAAATGAGGATTTTTTTTAAAGTGCTCCGCCGAAATTTGAAGCAATTCGTAAGCCAGCATTGGTTTTAAAATGACTTCACTATGAAAAATAATATTAATTTCACGTCTCTACCGTTATTTTTTTATGAAAAGTATATACATCTCGTAATGAAACTCTGTGCCTTTATTATATTTCTTTGTTTTATTACGGTATATTATTTATGTATTTGTCCCAGTTGCGACCATTATCTTTTATTATTTTTCTGTGTCTTCATTTTCATATTTTAAAAAATTAGACTATTATTGTTATCTTCTTCTTCAATAATAAATTGAAGTTTTAAATTCGGTAAACAACGTTAGATTTATGTCGAAGAATGTGAAAAAAGATTATACTGTGTCAAAATCGAAAATCGGAAACAAACATATATTTGCATATGAACACATGATATTACAAAAATTGAAAAAACGCAAGTAGTCAATCAAAAAATATAATATGTACAAAAAGTCGAACCATTTGTAATCAGTACTTATACCCAGCAAACTATTTGATGCATAGTACATATCTATTTTCAAAGTTTAGACAAAATAATTTATAAAATGTACCAAAAGTAAAGCCCCTAAAAAGGAGCGTAAATAATTAAATAAATAAATATCTAGATTATATTTCGAATTATATGCGTAGGGTATAGATAAGGGTATTGAAAGAAACGATTGCTTCCAAAAACTTGCTTCTGTTCGCTTAATCTATATCTTTGGATCAAGGAAACTTTTTTACCAGAAACTCCTAATTCAATCAAAAGTTTTGGCAACGTTTTGCGGTTTCACAAGGCGTTATTCTGAAAGCCAACCATAAGTAGATAACAAATCATGCCTGTATTAATTTTCAGTAACATCAGAACTACCAACAAATCGTGTTTACTTGTATTAGGTAATTAACTTTACTTTCTTAAATTGTAAAATAAAATCTCTCTTAAATCTCGGTTTGTAAATATTTCAGCTCTCTTATGAAGAACACCATTGGAAACGAATTACACTTTTAAAAAGCAAACGATAAGTCTAAGTACAGTGCATTTTATTTATTACATTATTATTACGTTGTTTGACCACGTGGTCAACTAAAGCTTAGTACTCACGTAAGGACATGTCCGGCTGAACAATACTGAACATGAAGTCACAAGAGCATTTGGGTACGTGTGGATAGATCTGTCCGGCAGACATTCTTAGGGAATATACATTAATTACGTGAGCTGTTTGTTTTTGAACTAGACTCCCCCCCCCCCCCCCCCTTGGTGAGATTAAATAAGATTTGGTGGGACCCCCCCTTTCCTTGCGTGAGAGTTTTTCTTACTCTCGAAATAAATATTTTTCATAATAGCCATTTTTCAGCGTGCAAAATGGGACACTTCAAAAGCAGTGAAGCAATTTAATATATTTTTTTTACTATAATAATAATTGGATAATTTTTAGAGCGCCGTTTTTGTGAGAAATCACATCAAGGGCGCTGTACATTTTATTATGACTACTTAGGCTATAACTAGAACTATTATTTACAAATAGACACAGAGAACATACTTACCTGGGGCAGGTCACTTCCGATAAACAACTTTAATTAGAAAGTTTATGCTTAGAGGAGATACGACTTTGCACGCGGAGGACACTATATTAAAACATTGCATAACTTTACATCTGCTACACCATCATTTTCTATATCTAATCTCTATAATAATACAGGATCATCGAAAAATAATGCCAACATTTAAAAAAATTATAACACCAAAACCCTTTATCGGGAACGCTAGCGGGTGAACATAAGTTTTGTTTTGTAGGTGGCGTGACCTTGATATGCGCACACTAGATGCGCATTAGCCTTTATGCAAGATGGGGCTCCACCTAACTACCTTCGCGAAGTACGCGGTGCATTGAATGCACGCTTCTCAACGGCTGGATTGTTAAAGCAGCCCCCAATACCTGTCCTCCGAGAAGTCCTGACCTCACCTCTTTGGATTTCTTTTGGAACGTGCGGGAGCGAATTTCTGCCGCTATCTTGACAGTTACTCCTGAAATGATTGCATGTACGTGGCAAGAAATCGACTACAGACTAGATATCTGCAGAGTGACGAACGGTACACACATCGAAATATACTAAGGTACGAAAAAAAAAAAATTTCCGCAAATTTTAAGATCAAAACCACTCAATTACTTCTAATAGTTTATTTTATAACAGTTATTTTAAATGCTGGCATTATTTTTCGACGATCCTGTACATATTCTATATGTTTTATTCTTAAGTCTATATGTATATATTCTTTTAAAGTTTTTAACATTTTTATTGACCCCCTCAGTTTAAATGATATTTGATGAGATTTGATTAGATTTTTACTGGAATCCTCCCCCCCCCCCCCCCCCAATTTTGAGCTCACGTAATTAATGTATGACCCCTTACAGAAATGCTCGCCACTCGACCTGTGACGTCTTGCTCGGCCGAGCATGTCTGAATGTGAATATTAGGCTTACGATAAAGTCAGCACAAGAATAAGGGTTCGATGTTCGGGGTTAATGCCTCTATTCAATATACCAATGCTGAACGATAATATCTGCAGTGAAAAAATATGGGAAGAGGTTCATTGAAGTTCGCTTACAATCTATTTACTTCTTCTGTTCAAGACATTTTGTGAAGAATACTGTCATTTTCACTCGCGGAAACTGATTCATTCCGATAGGTGCAATAGAGATTATGTTATATAAAATGGTTTTATAAAATTAAGGGAATTTGAAGGTATTTTTAAACAAAACTATGACATATTTCTCACATAACGTAGATTTTGAGTTAGTAATGCAATTTCGTTCAAATTGTATTCTGCTCTTTTTTCAACAGAGAATAAATGGAAATATTGTCTAGTTTGGCAGCAACAGCATGTTACGTACACAAACAGAGTAGAAATCACGAAATGAAGGATATAACAAGAAGTGGCTTATGGGCAAATTTCGTGATCCATGTGTAGGCCTTAACGCGGCCTATAAATCAAACGTAAAAATTCGGCCTCTCTGTAATAATTCAATAGCGGTCCTGTCATGTAGTCTACGCATTTTGTGAAAATAGCGCGTTGTTCAGTGATTTCTTGCAAAAATGCTTGCACGAGAAATGTAGAATCTCTTCGAAAATAATATCAAGAGAGGCATATACGTAGTAACAGATTAGATAAAATAATAAACAGATACATTTTTTTATTTTTAATTTGTTCGTTATGTGCGAGATTTGATTAGCCAGATACTTCTCAACCTACCTCCCCACCGTGCAGCTGAGTTGTGTGGTATAACATAAAAAAACTTCATTTACAAGGAAATGCTTCAGCCTTCCTTCAAACTGTTACCGAATACATTGAACTCAAAATATCCTTCCTTAGCAGAAGTCCTGAATTAGTACTACAAATCAATCAACCCTTTGAATAATTCGGTTCCTGTGTGCTTTACCTTTACCTTTCAGATAGTTGCTTCGGGCTATCAGGAGCCAGCAAGAGGGAACACAATCTCTGTTAATATTTAAACACGGTAGGAGATCCAGTTAATCTAAATTCTTAATGATAAAATTTCTGTAATATTGTTCCGTAATATATTTTCATTTCTAATTGATTTTTAATTTTTTTAAGTAGGCTAATTTATTAAAATGCTTACAGACATACAAATGGTATACATATAACATGGATATAATATTATATAAATACTAGCAGAAAACCCCGGCGTTACAGTGTTTTTTTTTTATCTAATCTAATCTCTTTTTTGGAAGGTCAAACGTACAGAGTTTCTTTCATCAGTTTCCCAATAAAAATATAGATTAGTTTACAAATCTAATCCACTCCTCCAACCAAAGATACTCTTCTTCATATAAATTTAGAGGAGTAAATTTTTTTTCTTCAAACTTAGCAAAAATTAAAAAAAAAAATAATATAAAATTTTAGTTGAACTAGGTCAACAGCTATCCAAATAACGATCATTTTTTTGTGAAATCATTTGGTTAAATAATGACCAAATTTTTTTAAATGCAGCTCTGCTTTAAATATATTACAACTAACCGATTTTCATGTTTAAATATTTAAATGCTAATGTTTTAGCACTTGTGTGCCTAATTCATAATATAAGATATGTTATTTTTTGGCTCTGTGTAGGTCAAATTGCATAGAATTGAACATTATTCGTACTCATTTGAACAACGACATCACTTGATTTTCAAACAAACTCGTATTTGAGAGCTTCCTTCGTATCACAAGTACTTCACGTATTTTACACCCAAAAATCACACTCCCGTATCGCATATCTCATCTGCACTCGATCATTGCGAGATATATCTTCATTAAAAACGCTCTAACGACCCACTTGATCTCTGTCCTTCATAACTTTATCTACATCATCTTTGCTGTACTACTAGGGAGAATACCTTTAAAATAAAATTCACATATTAAAATTGCACAAATCCTATAAATTAACAACTAACCTATAAAATGACATACAAACCAATAAAATTACATAAATTACTATAATAATTAAAGGATGTTGCAGCAATCTTGACGGCCGGCGTTAGACTCCCATTCCGAAGGCCGCGGGTTCGAACCCGGCGTGCGCAAATAAATTGTATTTAATTGATTTGTGTTATTTCACAATTAATTTTTTGAAATAATATATGGTATATTTGCAGCACGTTCCAGAGTGGAAGATACTCTTAGTATCGCCCTGGTGTAAGACCACCATTCAGAAGTGAAACGTTGCTTGAAATGGCTTTAGCCGTATTTAGTGACTACATCTGAATAGCCAGGTACTTCCCCCCCTTCCTGTTCCTCGTTACGTTTCTTTCCACACTTACATTCAGCCTAATAACATACCCCAATTGGGGATGACATAGTCTTACTGGCTCCAGACGGGAGCAGTCGGGACTCTTGTGACTTGTGAGGTATTCACTATAAAACAAAATGAAATCTTCTTAAACTAAAATGCTTTTTTAAATTATCTAAATATGCTTAAATTATCGGACAGAATGATTTTCACTGACTTGGTATTGAAATTATATAACATTATGATTGTTGAATTTGATCGTCCAAAATTGTTTGCATTGATATGCTTTCGGATTCCACCACGTAATACTAGAAGTCGTGATTTAATTCAGTGCAGAAAATCTGGGACTTAATATCAAAATATGAACTCTTCATTCGCCAGAATACTAACGGAGGGAAATAATTGTGCCGAGTATGTGGAAATGTTCAATAGGAAAGTTGAGTGAAAAATATTTTGACTTAAAAAAAATATTTTCATGTAGATGACATGCAAACTTAAATACCAGTGTTTTTATTTTTTTTTTAAGTTCGTTTTCATAATTAAATTAATTTTACAAGTTTGAATTTTATTTAAGGCCACAAAAACGCCGGCAAGAGTATAACACCGTGCGGGAGAGTTCGAGACGTCACCCGGTCCTTGATTGTGTGAAATATAAGGGAAAATATTTACAAAACCGAGACACGCTTAATATAAACGAAAAAAATAAATTTAAAAAGTTGTAGTAGTTAGATATTTACTAGTACTAATCAATTCAGTTACCGGAATTTAAAAAAAAAAATGCATTTTTTAAATTTAATAACACGAAATGTCATTTTTTGCCTACCGCTGTGTTAGGAACTGTTGCAAGTTTCGTTAGTATTTAAGTTTGCATGTGAACATTGATAAAAAAAAAATTTAAAAAAAAGGACTCAACTTTCTTATTGTCACAAAATAAATACCAAAGGTACAGTTTAGTTATGTAGAAAAATAATTTAAACAAATCTTTATAATTTTACTACTACCATGTAAAAATTTCTAAAAAAGGCGTAAATAATATTTAAATGAATAAATCCATTAAAATTACTCGCAACCTATAAAACTACGTACAATCTATAAAATTACATACATCCTATAAGATTAAATCCATCCTATAATAGGTACATTCAATAAAACTACGTTTACATAAAGTTGCATATTTCCTGTAAAATTACATACATCCAATAAAATTACATTTGGCCTATAAAATAACATGAAATATAAAAACCCCTTCCGACTAAGCAGTAAACAGCCTTGTTGGCGAAAGGGGAAGGCGGGGTAGATCTTGATGCGATATTGCCAAGGCCACGTGGAAACAAAGCCAATATTTGAGTGAAACACCTGTCGAGGGGCGCGCCCGGCTGAGGCAAAAGAAGGCTCTTGCCTCTGAATGGAGGAACCAAAATTCTTAAGAGCTTGGAACAAAAATTAATTACATGGATGTATTTCTGATGATCTTTGAGTAATTTTTCTTCTAGCGACTTAAGATGATAGACTTCGCTTTTCGGCCCATACAAAAAGGTCGCCCGGGAAAAAACACTTTTCTACATCGAAAATTGCACAAAATGAATATATTTTTATACTGCCTTCTAGAGGGTGAAAACTATGTCGGTATGTTTTCAAATTTTCGATGCGTTTCGTATTAACATAAACATTCACTGTCAAACATGTACGATTTATCAAAAAATATTATTTAAGGAAAAAGTGCTGCTAACTCAACTCTCATAAAGAATTATAAAATTATAAAAAGCTACCAACGTAGCATCTTTTTTCTAAAAAATATATATTTTTTAAAATTTCAATTTCGTGAAAGTTTCGGTGTAGAAAAGTGTATTCTCCATAAACCCCTTTTCGAGCGATTTCTGTAGGTAAATTTTGAGCGTTGTCTCATTCGCACATTTCGCATTCGCATGTATTGTAAGTGTGCGTGAGCTTATTATGAGCGGGACGGAATGACAGACGCGGGTGTTCCGCGTGTGGTTCAAAGTCTAGCCTCTTGATTTGGGATTTCTGGGACTTCTGCGGAACTGCACGCGTACCAGTTTCGTGGATGCATTAAATGTTTCATCTCTCTACTGCGACTACATCAATTCCCCTGGGTTATCAATCGGGACTCGCATGACAATACATGCAATTGAGAAGCATTTTTATATTGTTCTACCGTTCAATCCGATCAGAGTATGTATGAGACGATGTATGAATGTGAATGAGGCAAAGAGTGTGTGCCAAAACCGAGGTGTTTGGCGGTCCGTCCTCTCTGCCTACCCCTGCGGGGAAACGGCGTGATGGTTAGTTAGTTAGTTAGGTAGTCAATCCGATCAAATACCATTCATTGATTTCCCCATATTTCTATTTCTGTGCGGCGTGCAAACATGGACACTTAAAACCAGCGAAAGAAAACCTATAGAATGTGGTGTTGGAGAAGTGCTCAAAATGTGGTGTTGGAGAAAAATGCCCAGGATTGCATGGAAAGCCAGACGCACACATGTGTCCATTCTTGAAGAGCTAGTCACTTCGGGGTTTCAACTATCTGCCTACAACATATCATAAGATACTTTGGACTCGTTTTTTGCTAAACTGAGGACTCGTAGTCACTGGCAGAAGACAGAAGAAGCAGAGGAAGGTCAAATTATCACTGGCGTCTGCTACGTCGGTGTCCGGCGAAGGAGTCTTTTTCACCATACAAATTAGAGTATGGGTCCCAATCAAGCGTTGAATCGTTTTATCCTAACGATATGTTTATTCTTAACCAAATTTATACTTTTTTGTAAAAACGCACCCTGATTGATCTGGAGGAAGAAAGTATTTTTAGCCGTATCAAATAGAACACATCGCGCAAGTCACTCGAAAACGAACCAGGCCTGCATCATCTATTTTCATGACCACAAAATGCAACTTGATGCAATCAACGGACTACAGTACTACAGTAACCACAGTACTACAATAACAACAGCCTACGCTTGCATAGTCAAAAAGCAATGCACGCCACTGATAAGAATCCTTAAAAAATGTATCTGCAATGCCAAAAACCAAGTAAATGCGTTACTTATAGAAAATACAGGGTGTCCAGGGGTAAAGTGCAGTAACTTCGGGAGGTAATTCTACATGATGGTAGGAGTAAAAAAGATAAATACCTTTTTCCGAAATTCCAACTTTTTTTTCCCATACAAAAAGATGTACCTAGTAAAAATCCTTAGTGTGAGGTACACTTAAATTCAACGTGGCAACGTTGCACATTTCTGATTAGCGCGTATCCATGGAAACCGCTTGTATAATAGTTTGACAATCACAATTAGCGCCTCCGCCCACTCAGGCAACTGAAAACTCTCAACTGCCAACTGTCTTTGTATGACAATGTGATGGCCCGCACATACACAATCAAACAAAACCCCGTTGTCAATGGTAACGCAAGCGGTGACTTGCGACTTGCTCTACTGGTTGCCCTGGGCGGCCATTGATAGTTGCCAACTGTCAGCTGATTGTTCTTCTTCTATGGTTAACCAAGCTTTTTGACCAATCAAGACAGAGAAACAGACGGTTTTAGTTGGTTTTCAGTTGCCTCAGTGGGCGGAGCGCCTTACGCTATCAAATCTTTTGTTTTAAATAAAATTCAAAAAGTTAACTGAACTAAATAACAAAATGCAAATTAATAACACTTTTAACCAATGTCATTGCTTTTGACTAATTTAAGAAATTTTCAAAATGTCCAATTCTGCTTGTAGTCACAGTTAGTACATGAAGGTTGTTCATCAATAAATGCCGTTAATGTGATCCTATCATTTAATTGATGCCTTAGGATGAAGCGTGGGTTTAACAAAATCGCACCAAAGAAACACAAGTTTATCAGTAAGGTTAGTTTACAACTAAATAGACAACAACAACAAAATAAACGCACAGAACAAACATTTTATTTTAAGTATTCGTGAGTCTTAATAAATACACACTAGTTAAATAAAATCACAAAATTAACAAGGTTTGCTCATAATAATACGGTTTTTAAATTCAAATACTGATGGGTACATGAAATTACCTACTTGCGAATAAAAAATAAAATGACAGTTGCACTGAAAATCAGCACTGGCGTGACCATAAATAAGCCAATAACGGCGTGACTGGCTGATGGAATGAGTAGTACGGAGGCACGGAGTGTGAGATTTGTCAATAACGCAAAATAATTAAGCCGGCCTTACACGTCCGGCTAATTTTACCTTTTTACTGAAAAAGTACCCCTAAAAGTTGGAATTTCGAAAAAAGTTATTTGACTTTTTTATTCCTACCATCATGTAGAATCACCTCCCGAAGTTACTGCACTTTACACCCGGACATCCTGTATATCCCCGAACCATTATGATTCCTAAATGTAAAATTTGGATAAGGTTGCAGAAGAGATTATCTTACTAATATTATAAATGCGAAAGTTTGTATGGATGTATGTATGTTTGTTACTCTTTCACGCAAAAACTACTGAATGGATTTTAATGAAACTTCACAACAATATAGATCATACATAAGAATAACATATAGGGTATAATTTATAAAGCTTGCGATTTATTTTCAATACATTGAAAATAATAATTATTGTTTAATAGAAAATGTCAAAATTTGAGAATGACATTTTGCAAAACAATGATTGTTAAATCAAAATTCTATTTTAGAAAATATTTAAATTAGTGAATTTCTTTGAAGTACTCGCCTAATACTTTGAATCGAATCAAGAATTATACATATTTTAAATAAATAGGTTAAGAATTTTGGTATAAACGTAGATGGGACCTAGGAAAAGAAAATAGATTACTCTAAGTACTAATCCTACGCAGACGAAGTCGCGGGCAGAAGCTAGTTCTTAATAAAAAGAGAAAAACTTTGTTTACATCACTTTTACTCATAGCCTTCATTGCCGTAACTTTTCTGGCCATTCCAATACTTCCCCTTACGTGTGATGGGTCCCATGTTTCATTAGCCTGTGTAAATATACAACTTATCGAAAATGCTGTTAAAAATGCTTTCATGATGATTTCCCGATCAAATTGTTCAGTATGGTAAAACCTTCATTACCCAAATATTTATAAAAATCCTATTTCCACTTTAAAATGACTTCCACTTTTTCGAATGCGTGTGTTCAATACAGTCAAACTATTGTAGAAAATTTATAATTGTAAAAAAATCTGACCCAAATTTATAAGGAAAGGAGTTGGCCCCGTCTCTGTCTGATTACAAGTGGGATTTCTACGGTTTAGACTTTTAGAGACGTTTTAAGGGTAGAGATTCGGGAGAGGGTCGGAGCGACACAGACGCTCTTACTGGCACCCTGTTCTTCTTATATTGAAATAAAATAAAACAGAAAGTATTACCACAAAACCAAAATGGAGTATTTTAATTAGCATCCGTTTATTAGGAGGAATGGTAAGTTGTCTATTGATAATGTGCAAAGCATAAAGATTAAGCATTGATAACAATAATTATCAGCCTGAAACACTCGCCCACATTGAAAAATCTTCCGAGAAAAGATACATGCCGCCGACGGAATTCAAACCCATGTCTTCCTGATGTCCGGTCAAGTGCTCAGATCCACTGAGCTACGGTGGGTTACCTCTTACCCGCCAAATGATTCAATATGTACTAGTGTTAATTCAACAACTACCGCTTATTACATTTTTTCACCTGCAAACAACCAACTTTATTGGTTGCTTAGGAGTCCAACTATTGTTATGCGTAGCGTAGCGTACGTACTTTGATCCAGTATGTATCTACCTTTAAACTTTTAAATGCTTCCATCGGCTTCCATTTACTGCGAAGACATACATTTTAGAAGGAGATGTGTTTTTTCGAACACGAACATCTAACCTAGATTCTAATTTCGAATTAAATTGTACCTTCTTTTATTTAATTTGTTCGAAATGGATAATTCTGCAGACGGAAAACCGGGCTATATGGAAATTGGAACGAAATGTTTTCAGATGAAAATAAATACGTCCTTGCCGAGATAGCAGTTTCTATTAAAATCGCTACCTATTTGAAATTTGTTTCTTTTTTTATGTTAAAATTAAACAGATTTTTTTTTTATAATATACTTGATTTTGATGACTGAGTTTAACTACTGTGTTACAATAATTATTACAGTTTGACAATAAAATGCAATAAATTTGTCGTATTTTTTTTCATATTTATAAGACAACCAAAAACATCAATTTTAGAACAAAATAATTAAAGTTAAGATGTGAGAGATTGTTATATTACGAATTTGAATATTTGATCATTTTTAATTTCAGCTTGTTAAATAGTGTTTTTTCCACATTGCTTTTATTGTTAACATTAATTTTTTTTTATTATCATCTTGCATATAAAACGTTATAAATATAATAAAAAGTTCGAAATATATTTATATTTTTATTAGAAAAACTCTTTTTAATTAAATTAATTAATTTGACAAATACGACAGTCTCATATAAGATCGCAGTAGCCCAATTGGTAGAGGTGTATGTCCCGGTAAGGCGTAAGGTTCTGGGTTCGAGTCCCAGTTGCGACCGTTATCTTTTATTATTTTTCTGTGTCTTGTTTATTTTTTATATTTAAAATAGATTATTATTGTTATCTTCTTCTTCAACGAAATATATTTGTTTGCACGTTCCAGAATGGCTCATTACCGCCCTAGTGTAAGACTTGAAACGTTGCTTGAAATGGCTTTAACCGTGTTTGGTGACTAGAATAGCTAGATACTTCCCCACCTTCATCTATCCCATCAACTTCCTCTCCCCACTATATTCAGCCTCACAACATACCCCAATTGTGGATGCGATTGTCTCACTGGCTCTAGGCTGGTAACACTAATTTATAAACACCTCTTATAAAAATTGTCAAAAAAAATGTTTGCACTTCTCTTTACTTTTAAACCAACTTAGTGTTATCACTTAAATCATTCTATATTCGGCACCTGCATTTTTTCTGCAAATATTTATTATTACTTCTTTTGAATATTTCAACTTGACTTCATTGTGCTATCTTCTAATTACCGTCATCATAACTAATATTCATTTTGCGGAGTAAAAAAAAAGAACACTGCGAGACATTTTCCTGCAACGAGTTTAAATGGTTTTATTGTCCGTTAATTAACGGAGTGCCTAACGGCTTCGAAGCCTCCTTAACGACGTCGTTATTGGGAAAAATTATGTGTCTTCCATTCGTTTTCGTGTCGTTATCGAAGGTTGTCGCTGTGCCGCCGAACAGGCATTAATACTAGTGGGAAGAACTATTATCGGGAAACCACAATAATTATTATTGATGATTTGATATTTCACCGTAATTAATATTGATGATTACATATTTCATTATAATTATACTTCTCGTTGTAATCGGCGCTCTTCATGTTACGGTTTAAATATCTCTTGGCTACCACTGTACAATTTAACATTACTTTGTATAGTTCGCTTGCTGAGGATTGGTTTGTACTATGTCCACAAAAACTCGTATTGAGAAAACGAGGCTTGAAGTTTAAAAAAAATTATATTTTTGTTTCCTCTAACCGTTATAAATAATAATATAAAATACAAGGGTTAATCTACCTATAAAATAGTAAAAGAACAACATAATTGGTTGAATTATTATTTGAATAAAAGCATAATCAAAAACGCAAAAGGACACTTTTTTTAAACAAATTAGCAAAAAAATGAATCTTGGTTTGCATCATGAACATATTTAATGTTGGTTTATACTATATCCATACTCTGGGTGGATATGGACCAAACCAACAGTAATTTCATCATATGGCACACCGAACAATGATAATTTAACACTCACATACATAAGGTTTTAATAAATAATAATAAAATAAAAAATATTAAAAATTCTTCATCGGAAATTAGAAAATTTAGTATTGTCGTATGGATAAATAAAATGTATGTAGTAATCAAACATTAGTAATTTTTACAAACATGACATAAGGTTTTAATAAATAATATTAAAAAAAAATAGTATTGGCCAATGGACATAGTACAGTCCAATCCTAATTTTTTTGTAATTACCATGGAGATAGAACAAAATGTGATGTTTAAAATGTAAGTTTTCACTGAAATTTTTTTTTGTGTGTGGATATAGTAGATAAAAATATTTTAAATATTACTGCATTCACAGTTTTAAAAAAAACATAAATGTACATAGTACAAACCAACCCTCTGCAAGCGAGTTGTCAATATAAAACATAGTTTTACGTTGTAGCCAGTAAAATAATGACTAAAACGTTATATTGATTGCAATTTATATTGTGTTATCATATTAATAACATTCAAATAATGAAAAGTAAAAACAGTTTTTTTTGGCACCTGAACCTGACAATTACACCACGTAAGGCTTCAATTCATTTCTAACTTTAAACAACAACAAAAAAAATTACTTTATATTGAAAATTGTTTAAATTCTTTGTTAAACTAAAATAACATTGATTCTGACAGCCCTATATTATATTTACGTGGTTATTGGTCGGGAATATGATTGAGATTTAAATCAAATAAATATTACACTGTACGCACAAGTTTATTTATACAATTACAAACCGATAACTTCCGTCCCATAATTTTATATTATATTTAAAAAGAAAATGCAAGTGGAAAGCGAACGAGTTGACAGTCCGGCAGTTTAGAACAGACTGGGATCTGTTCTCTCGGCTAAGAATCCAGAGGTCGCGGATTCCAAATCTGGCGCGGCGTGAGCAAGAAAATTTAAATTTAAAATAAAACCGACTATTTTTCATCAAAATTAAATTCATTTTTTTATTTATTAAATTAGTTAATTAATTAATTATTAATAATTTTAAATTATTATATAGTATATTTGTGGCACGTTTCATATAGGAATATACTCTCAGTACCCTAGTGAAACGCTGCGATTCAGAATTGAAATGTTGATTTAAACGGCTTTTGCCGTGTTTGGTGACTATTTCTTAAAAGCCAGGTACTTCTCCCATCCTCCTCCTACCCACCTACTTTCTTTCTTCGCTGCCTCGCGACATACCACAATTTGAGAAGCCACAGTCTCATTGCAAATCCGAGTTCTAGAGTTTTATTAGAACTGAATTTCCGTACAGATATACAATAAAATAGTATTGTTAATTAATAATAAATAAATAAAAATTATCGTGGAATTGCACGGATTAGTTCAAGAAATGTTAAAGTTATTAATAACCCATACTTTATTCATAAGAGAAAAAATATATAACGAGAACAAAAAGTTTTGTGAGAGGTTTAAAACTTTTGTTCGGTAAAATTTATGCATTTAATTGAGCCTAGTTAGGCAGAAGGAAATTAACCAACAGGAAGCTCCAATAAAAAAAATTCAATTATAATGGGGTTTTATCAACACACTGACTCAAAATACTATTATCAAACAGTGTGATAATGGCCTAGAACGCCAAAATAGCCGTCACAACAAGAAAAATACACGCAAAACTTTAAATTAGCAATATGCTCAGTCAGGAGGCCAATTTATTTTATTTTAAATTTTATTTAATTTATTATAAGGTCCTTGTTAGGATTATAGATTTATTTTATGGTTCTGAAATATAGGCCTCGGTTGAAATTGAAAATAAAATACTATATGTAAAGTGTTTTTAAAACTGTGTTTTTACAGATACGTTTTTAGATTTTCACGGCCAAAAGCATTTTCGTTGTTTGTTTTTGGGGTGTTATGCTGTGCTTTGCTACCTCCTTCTTTAGTCGACGTTTCGGATCTGCCGGATCTGCCCTGATGATGGACACTGCAACGCTGTCCGAAACGTCGGCTAAAGAAGGAGGTAGCAAAACACGGCATAACACCCCAAAAACAAACAACGAAAATGTGTTTTTACAGTTGGTGAGCAAGATTTCTCGGAAACGGCTAAACCGATCAGTCTCAAATTTTACAAAAGCTTTATAAATATGTTTTTTATTTACTTACCGACAAATATTGTCCATTTTATAAATAATTTCAGGACATAATTTTTATCAATAACCTATATTTATTTTTGATAAGATTTTGTTTTAAAAATATTTTTTACAATATTGAAGCAAATACTTTGGGGTGCGACTTATATATTAAATGAAGAAAAAACACTTTGTAATACACCACGCTTTATTTTAATTAACATTTGTCTTAACATTTCAATCTTCCTCAGGGCTTGTTGATGGCTAATCTTGAAATAAGCGAGACCCAGTTGGCTGACATTTGTTAATTCAAATAAATAATGATGTATTACAAAGTGTGTTTTTTCATTTAATTATTGATATTTTTTCAAAAAAACAATAAAGTAACGGTCGCAGTTGGGACTCGAACCCAAGGTGTCTTATTATAAAAGCCTTATAACCTTTAAAAGTTCTTTCAATAAATATTAAATAATATACATTTTTCACAAAGAATGCTAATAATATCTACGTTCGAATTTTGTTCGGCGTAACTTCTGTTTGTAGAACAACGCTCAATTATTCTGGTGCAAAGCCGTATGATGTAGAGTAATTGGTAAAACTAAAAGAAATCAAAACCAATAGCAGAAAACAGGAATACTTTGGGTAAAGTCGATAAGTAGTTGACTTATAACTTTTTCAATTAATTTTATGATATCGTTGCTCAAAGCAAGAAATAGTGGTCGGCTGTGGAAAACTCAGTAAAGTAAAAATAAAATTAAAAATACTTTTATTTTTGTTGAATGGAAATCAAAGTCTCGGTCGTGCCTCAGTCGCACAGTGTATTGAGGTGTATGGAGGAGAGGACAAAAATTAATAAGTCTTTAGATTAGTAGTTAGTTCGCGTTTATTAAAAAAAAAGTTTATTCTAAGTATCGGATAAAGCACATGTCGACAATATTATTATTGCGTAATCTTTGAAATTTAAATTCAATCTTGAAATTCAAATTAAATTTTTAAATTAAATCTTGAAAGTTCTGCCAAAAACATTGGTCTCGTAGTAAACCAGCAAAAGACCAAATACATGGCCGTAGGATGCACCCAACGAACACCATGTGTAAGTCAAAATTTTGAAACGGTACGAAGCTTCACATACCTAGGATCCCTGATAACTAAGAACAATAATACTACAAAGGAGATTCAGAAGCGCATAGTGAGCGCAAATCGCTGTTACTTCCACCTACAAAAGCAAATGTCCAGAAACACTAAGATATTAGTGTACAAAACTCTTATTAGACCAGTGCTCACGTACGCAGCTGAGACATGGGTACTTACTAAAAGGAATGAGCGAGCACTGGACATTTTTGAAAGAAAAAATTTAAGGCGTATCTTTGGACCGATTCTAGAAAATGGATTTTGGCGTAGACGTTACAACGACGAGCTCTACACTCTGTTTAAGGAACCAAAAGTGACACAATTTATAAAGTTAGGAAGACTTCGGTGGCTGGGTCATGTGGAAAGAATGACAGAGCATCAAGCATCAAAGTCCCTGCTAAAATCTAGACCTGTAGGGCGAAGGAGCCTGGGAAGACCAACATCAAGATGGAACGACAACGTCCTCAAAGACCTACGTACCTTAGAGCTTCCAAACTGGAGATAACTAGTACAAAACAGAGATGAGTGGAGGACGACTCTCGAGGAGGCCAAGACTCACCAAGGGTTGTAGAGCCAATTGTGATGATGAATCTTTGAAATAATGCAATAATAATTGTTGATCACTTAATAAATACGTTACGATATGTTGATAGATAACAGCTGGTTTTGAACCCTTCTGGTAGAACATTTTAATACATACATATTATAATCACAAAAATACTCGCTCAGTCAGAGTCTCGTGGTTGGAAGTTCGATAGAGGAGAGATTCGAGACAAACATCACTCCAAAGGGTTGGGAAATTGTAGTTTCATATGATACAGGAAGGTTGATAAATAAAACGACATATTTTGCCATTCAAATGTCACGTGAATTGTATTTAGCAAATGATTCTACGCTTCTAGGAAAAGCTATTAATCCCTTTGTGGAAACGTTAAAGACGGATTTTAGATCACAAGAGTATTATTACTCAGCATTATTCACAAATTAATATTAATCTTACACAAGTGAAAGTCATTCCAAAATAAACAATATTCGCCCTTACATCATTTTACTAATCTTATTTAAAACTAAAACGAATCCGAAGATTCTTCGTCGTATTAAATTATAAGTCAAGTTCTCTACCTCTTCATACATTTTCATGACTTTTTTGTAATTATTTTCTTTTTGGGTGATGTGATAGGTTCAGAAGTCGACATTATTATGAGATCAGTGTTTAGAGCTTAATCTCGAGTATTTTTGGGTATGAATTAGTATTTTCTTAAATGCTTTTTTTTTACAATTTTAACCTCCGCATGTCTCGCTTCAGGCGCGGCTTTTAATAAATATGTGATTGGCATGAAAAATATATCGACTATTTCACCCCTGTGAACGCACCTTTTGTGAACACTTCCAGACATGTTATATCACTCATAGAGGGTGATTTGTCTCGTTTCATTAAACTTATCTAATTTTGTGTAAAGTCTTGCTCAAGACGGGCGGCGTAGTCCAACAGTAGGGCGTTGGACTGCCATTCCGAAGGTCGCTGGTTCGAACCCGGCGTTCGCAAATAAATTTAATTTTATTGATTTGTGTTATTTCACAATTCTTCTTCTTCTTCCTTGCACTGTCCCAACTCATTGCCTAGGTAGGCTGTTGGTGTCGGCTCTCCTCGTTCTCAGATTGTAGCTTCTTCGGTTCTGGGTATCGCTCTCTTCCAGGTCGTTTCTACTTAGGATTTTGGAGCATTGAGTCATCCAGGAGTTCTTTGGTCTTCCTCTGGATGACTGTCGATGAAGCTCCATAGACATTGCCTGCTTCACTGTGTGGTCTGGTGGTCTCCGGTCTGTGTTATTTCACAATTAGTTATTTAAAATGATATACAGTATATTTGAGGCACGTTCCAGAGTGGAAGATGCTCTTAGTATCGCTCTGATGTAAGACCACCATTCAGAATTGAAACGTTGCTTGAAATGGCTTTATCCGTGTTTAGTGACTAAATCTGAATATCCAGGCACTTCCCCACCTTCCTCTTCCTCGTCTCCTTCCCTTTCCCACTTACCTTCAGCCTCATAACATACCCCAATTGGGGATGCCTCCAGACGGGAGCAGTTGGGACTCTTGTGAGGTATTCACTATAAAATAAGTGATAAAATGCAACTGATAATATGATTAGCGCATCGCTGTTGGCAATCCCTAAGTTGAGAGCGCATAATTAGCCAATGACGGTCATCCAAGTAATAATGACTAATGTCCTGCGAGTTTTGACTCACCGTCTTTAAAATAGCAAAATAGAAATTCGTGAATTCGAATCTTGTATATTTGTCCAAGAGGCAATGTCGGAAAATTAATATAGTTTTATATATTATTGTCCTGATGAAAGTTGAGTTTAACCGAAAGCGGTCGACCAATATAAATAAAATAAAGTGGTTCAATACAAAGTATTTGTTTTATTTGGAGGATTAAAACACTTTGTTTATACTATAAAGCTTCTTTCAGAAACAAAAATGACATGCCAGCATTACAATTGTTTGCGATCACAGAAGTGTACATAGAAACGTGGAAAAGTTTTGAAAGCGAATTTATTTAAAATGAAAAGGAGTCAATATGTTACCCTAATATAATCATCATAATATAAATATTTAGACTGAAAGTATCAAAAGATATCTCGCCAAATGTTAAATATTTGTAAATCCTTGAATTATATATGTACCTTTTTTTCCTAGCCTTGTTTGAAAAGTTTTGATGTTTCGTGCAAAAAAAAATTTTTTATGACGTGATATATAATTTTGTGATCTCTATTCAACTCAACTCTAATTTAGGGGGTGAAAACTTGTAAAGTAAATTGATTAAAAAGTTAGGTAAGGTTGGTCGTCATCTTGGATGTGAGAGGGTTTTCTAACCTATGGAAAATTATTATTTGTGTAAGGTTTCATAATTATTTTCTCAAAAAGATCATTGTCCTATCTTCTAGTCATGTTCTTCTTACATCCAAACCCCTTTACCAGCATCTCTGTCTCTCTAAATATTCGCCCATTTCAGAACACCTTCGTAATGTATATACCAAAATTGGAAATCTCGCTTTCGGAGTACCTGCGCCCAAGACTTGGAAAAAGTACCCTTTAAAACTAAGATGCATAAAAAACCCAAACCCAAGTCTAAATTAAACTAAAAACTTATCTTTTAAGACTTTCAAGTCAATAAAAATTCAATATAGCTACCTCTCTGAGAGTACCATTCTTGTATTGCCTATATCCTAATTAGATTTTTTTCTTATTAGCATTACATTATTCAAAGCCATACACCCCAATTTGTTTTTTATGTAGATGGACGAGTCATATATTTGTGTGTTTCTTTTGTTATTTCATAATCCTATTATCCTGACGAAGAATCCATCGGTTTAAAAAAATTTCGATAATTGTGATTACATAGTGGTCTACACAAAGTTATTTATTTAATTTAATTACAATATTATTGTTATTTAACTTTGCATTGAATAGCTTCAGAATGTATGGAACCTATATGCACCCTTTGATTGAATTCTCCTCGTCTTATTGGTATAGTTCGTCTGTGGTAATTCAAATAACGTCTCAATTATTTCCTCATCATTCAATACTTGGAATCCAGGAACGTTCTCATCGCATTTGAACCATTAATATGCTGACATCTTCAATGCATTCATTGCATATTGAAATTGCTTGGTACATTTTCAATTTTCCACCTTTAACATTTTACTTTCACGAATTTAAGTTATTTGAATTACAACACTGGAAAGCAATAATTTAATTATTAACTAATACAAATTTGGATAGAATTAACTCACGTTCAAAATAAGAGAATTCTGGTAATTTTAAAACAAGAAGGTAAACATAATATCTTAGAATTATATAATCGTTTAACTAAAATTATCTGAAAATATACCTACATATCTGAAATCAATAATATGGTTTATTTTTTACATATTTTACATATATATGCATCAAAATACGTTCCTACCTACCCAACATGTTATCATCGCCTCGGTTTAGTAAAGGCTGTTGTGAAAAAGATATTAAAGACATTCACCTGATAAAAAGCGTAAATCTAAAACACAAAATACATACATGGATAGTAAACAAGGGCATTGTATACTGCGGACATATTATAACTTCTACAATATAATAGCTACCTGTATTAAATTTTATTTCTCTTCTTTTCTAATAATTTAATTTCTTTATATCATCTCTTCTCCATTTTTTCTTTTCTATTTCTCTTATTAATTTTCATTTTATGTTTATTTTTCCAAATTCTATTTATTAATTAATAATTAGTTTTATTCTTTCTTTTAACAAAATGATATAAAAAAAATTTTTAATTACTGCTACCTCGGAACAGGCTCAGCCTAGTGAGGTGGCATATACCTAAAAAAATGTACTTAAAATGTATTTTTGGTTAAAAAAAAATAATAAATAATAATTGTGATTGTAGCATCAACATGTTCTAACAAAACACCTCATAATTTTGTATTGTATTATAAAAATCTATTTGTAGTAATGAATTAATGTACTTATGTACCTTTTTGCAGATTAAAATGTAGTATTTTTTGCTTAAATGTTAGTTTGTTTAGCTCGTGCCCGATAATATGCTTAGCGCGTCGGTAAGAAGCCATAGAGAAACGGATTTGTATCCACTCCTGTAGACTGTGTCATTGTCTCTTTGATATGTGCTCTCAAACTGTTACAATAAAAATAAAAAAACAATTAACTTAATTAAAAGGATATAAAATAATTTTTTATTAAAAAATACTTGTAGGTAGATTAGTGGACACAGAAGATAAACACCTTTAGAGGTGTGGATCTAGTTATAAGTATTAATTAAACAATAATTTTTAATTAAACGCCTCAATTTATCTACGTATTGTACTTTTCCCTTGTATTTATTTATTTCGTTTTTAATCGTGTTTTCGATTATGTTTTTGATATTATTATTGTTTTTGATTTGGTTCTTGGTTTTGTTGTTAATTTTGTTTTTGATTTTGTCACTTGATTTTGTCACTTGATTTTGTTTTTCATTTTGTTATTCTTATTGAGATGATCTTTGTGAAAAAAAATATATATATAACATCTAAAAGCCCAGCTGGGCGTTAAATACAAAATAAATAAATATAATATCAAATACATGACAGCAATCTACAAGACATCATTCTACACCCGGCCCCTAAACAAGTCAATGAAATTTGCGGTGTTCTGTTGTTTTCTCTGATGAACAGTACAACTCTTAATGGTCTTGAGTTTCAACGATTCTTCGGTTCATCGTTTTACGAGTCGTGTATATTATCGTCTTATTTACAATGAAATGGACTTAATGTCCATTCTAATGGATGCTTTGTGTTATTCTGTGGCAGGAGAAATTGTCACTGAAGGAGCCCACCTGTTAATCGGATATAATCGGCTATCTTCGTAACTGTTCGGTTTTTAGACCCAAACGTAGGATAGTTATCTCTGTGGTACAACTTTACTGAACTCTGTTGTGACATAACACTATACACAACCCCCTACACCATCGACATCTGTTAAGCGACATTGAAACTAAATACATATTCACATACACTACAAAATAGGTCATTATTTGTTCATGAAAGTACTTCGATAAATAAATTCTTTTGTAGTTGCTAAACTATTTCTGTCGTATTGTAATTTATGAAGGGAAATTAATTTGATAATAAAAATAATACTTCTTATTCCAGAATTAGTCAGAATTATCGAAATTTTTAAGTATTAGATAAAATGAGTGATAAACCGTTTCAATGTTTTAATAATAACTGTAAGGATCAGTAAATATATCATGTCAGTATGAAATATCTGGTCAGTGATTTATTACAATTTACCGACCGTTGTACCTACATTCCTACAAGCTAGGGAATGATTTGAGTAAAGGATATATAAAAAAATATATGGTATAATTTTATATAAGATTTGAGTAAAGGGTATATTAAAAAAATATATGGATTTTAGTTTGAATGTATATGTAATGTACCAAATATCTGAATGGTGTTAATTAATGGAGCGTTGTGAGTGCGCATTGGTTAAGCTCCTAGTATATATTATTTATATATATATATATATTTTTTTAGCTTTATCTGTTTCACACAAAGTAATAAAAAATTACCATACGTCTAGCAAACGAACACGCAAACAGCACTTTTCTGAAAGAAAACCGATTTCGCCATTTTGATTTAGACCTTACGACTCCTAGGCCACAGACCATTCAATTTGGGAGGCGGTATTGGTACCACCGCCCCGGGAACTATTTATTGGATAACCGAAATCTCTGCCATGGGTTCGCTCCATTTGGTGACCTAGCAGAGGTGCCGATTTCTCGGGGTGAGGTTGAGGAGTTAATGTAAAAAAAAGACAGAAGACCAATTAATTTGCTAGTGAATTCTAGAAAGATTTTAAATATTAAAAATAGTTTGATCTATTTGACACGAAGTAAGATGATTAAATTTGCCGTTTTTCTGGCGCACGGATAAGACTACAACACACTTCTATCTGTTTATCTCTTCAGTGATAGTTGACTTGTCAACTGTCGGTTTATATTATTTACATTAGGTAATTCTGTAGATATTGCATGACTAAATGATGTAAGCTAATGTGTGTCAAGTAAATCCGATGGCATGTTGAAAAGAAGCAGATCACCCACAAATGTGATTGACGAGATAAAGAGACCGGCTAAATTCGGATAGGTTAAATCAGACTAGAATTGAATAAACTTAAGATTTTACAAATGTCAGGTTTTTTTCTTTAAAACCAGAACATTATTAATTTTTAAAGTCAGAACACTGAAACATTACAAATATATCCCCTTTTCAGAATGCCCATATTTTGCTGATAACAGCTGCAGTCATAATGAAACTCATTAATGTGTGTTTCATAATAACTGTGAATTGTGAAATTTAGACTTAATCAAGCCTGATTTTTCTCCATGATCAATTTAATGATATATTTGGTTTATTCTAGTCACAATAAACCAATTTATAGAAAGAATTTAGGTCTAATAAAAACTTAAGAATATACCAAAATATGTAAAATGCTTGATAAAAATTTCGAAATTGTACTAAAATGAGTGACTGTTAGGAAAAATTTAAATAATTGATGGGAATTTTCAAGAAGATCGAGTTTTTTTTTTTAGGGAGCCGTTACCCTGTATAATCTTTATTTTAAAATAATGTTCACTCCACAAAAGAGGCTTTAAGGGAAATTATTTCCTTTTTCATCTTTAGGGATGCTGTGAGAAAGTAAAAAAACCTGTACTAAATAAAAATATGTACTCTGATCCACAAAATTTTACTCTGAAAATTAGCAATAAGGTGACGACTGGAAACCAAAAACAAATTAACAAAAAATTGCACCGACTGGTCATCATTTTAGCAATAGAAAAAAAATCGAGCATTATAAAGCAATGTCTCATATAAATTGATTCGTGTTCCGTCGAATTTAAAGTTAAGAGTAAAGTACAGGGCGCTAATTGCGGTCAAAGTTGGTAGGTGCCATTACAAGTCATCACAGCCCACTCGTTACACGGTTCCATGAACCAGATAACAGAGAGGCACTTTATTTTGACGACAAAAGAATGGCTTTAGTTGATGTCTGTTGGGCGGTGTTTACCCGTAAGTATCTTTGTTTCGGCAATTCTCTCCGCTTGTTTATTCTGTGCCATTGGAAAATACAAAACTAAAAAGAATCTTCAGTAGCTATTTGAAAAAATGTGCTCCCTTGTTGCAAGTTTTTGAGATAATTCTTTTTTTAAGAACACACCTGCCCGGAGCAACACTATGACAACTCAATTGAGAGATTTTAGAGGCGGAAGAAGTTTTGTATAAGTAACTTCAACCGTCCTCCACGCTAGCTAAAAAAATTATGTAAAAAGTTTATCTAACGATAGCAATTCAATCGAAGGTATATAATTCAGCTGCGTAACCCTTACATATTTAGGGAAAAAACATTTTCAATCAATTTACATCGTAGTGTATATGACCGAAATACCTTAAAATGAGTATTAGTCATTTTCCTAATGAGAAGCTTAGGTGTTCATCTTAAGAGCGATTGACCAGCGGCTGAGAATAAAAGTTTAAAAATTACTGCAACTATAGAGGGAGCTTCCAATGAGAAAGATCGATTATTCCTCGCATCAAATTTTTAAATTAAAAATTTAATATCGATTTATCTTATTCAAAACTTGCTTTAATGTATACCTACATTCAAGTAAGCAATAAAAATGCTAAAAACGCACGATGATAAATTATTAAATATCATGTACTTCCTGTAAGTATTTTTTGATCATAAGTATTTATGATTTTTCAATAATGTCGAAATAAAATAAGTGTGTAAAATTTTTTTAAATATTTTAGTTTGTAAGACCTTAAATAAATAGAAAAACTGAGGTATTTTTGTCAGAAAGCACGTTCTCGGATTTACTTCTTAATGATTTTTATTTAACTAAAATTAAAATTCTGAAAACTGTGTTTACTAGATTATGTATTGATTTATATTGTCGTATGATTATGTGATTTGAAATTTGTGTTGTTTAACATAATCTATCGTTTGAAAATTGAACTAATCTGCCAACGACTAACGGTGTAACCTTAGTATATTAAAAATAAACTTAGTTTTTCAAAATTTTAAAACTACTTGTATCAGATAAAATAACAATCTTTCAAAATCAATTTATGTTTTTTTGTAAAAAAAAGTCAATACGTCTAGAATTTGATTTAAAAGGGACTAATTTCCGGTATTCTCTGGTAATGCCCTCTTAAGGTGGTTTACGAAAATAAATCAGAATAATTATATTATTGGAAATCTACAGAAAAATGTATGTGTTGGAGCTGCGTTTTCGTGCTTAATTTTTGTGCTACAGAATGAAAAAACAGCCCATTATAGTGCATAATAATATGGAATGTATTTTAAAATAAATAAAAACATAAGGACATCCCTAGCATGACGGTGAAATAATGGAAAAATGCATTAACCGTACAATTTTCTTTTTGCATGAAATGATGAAAAAAAATAAATGTTTAGTATTTTTGAGTTTTAGAATTACTTTTAGAATTTTACTAAATTGTAATAAACTCTGTTAACAGCTTTAAAATAAATCTGATCAGATTTCAAAGAACCATTATATGTGTTCCATTTTATCTTTTATAATGCAGACGCTTTTAAAAATGGTCACGAAATAAAAATAAATGGTTGCTTCCCGACTTTTACTGTCTTAAAAACACTGGTTTATGTTACTCGGTGGTACTAATCCAACTAGCTATTAGCTCTCGCAGTACCTAAGTAAAATGTTAGTATATTCGTTACCTGTTATGTAGTGAGCTGGCGATGTACCACCACTATTTACTCCCTGTCAGTTTTAACTGAAACTGATAGTGCCTCCCGTATTTCCTGCCGAAAGGTTGTTCCAAGTCTCATTAAAGCACAATTAGTGTTTGCTGAAAGTGACGGAACTAATTGCTTATGATCGTTGTTAATAACGTAATTAATTACGTTACGAAATAATTTAAATGGTAGTGGATACATTGATACATGTATGTCAGTGATTAACTTTAATGCGTGTAACCAGATAAGCTCGTGTTGAGTGAGACGTGTTCGCGTAGCTTTTAATGATGTTAAAAACATGCGCATGTAGCAAAGGGCTCCACACAAAGTTCATTCGTTACAATTTTTAAAACACACAAACCATTAACGTCATCCGCAGTCAAATGTTTAATGCCATTCGCGAGTGAAATTTTAAAACCGGGAACTTCCTGGAAGCATGGAACATAATAAAGCATTCGTCGAGTTCTACTACAATAAGCAGTAACAGTGTAACAGACAAAATGTCGGCCTCGCTAGCTCTGCTAGTAGGCGGTCTGTGGAGATATTTTAATAAAAAATGTTATTGCAGTGCCCGCACCGTGACCCGTATAAAAGGCAAAACGAACTTCCACGCAGTTGCTTTCCATTTCACATTATCATTCGTAACAATATTTATCTTTTTTACGCATCAAATATGCGGGGAAACTCTCGGAGAAACTCTTAATGCAACAAGCACAATACGAGGAAACATAAATATTAATGTATCAAAACGTTTCGGAGACTTATTTCATGAGGAGGATTTTAACGGTATTTCTTCTCGAGGGCGTTATGCGGATGATAATCAAGCGACTGCAAATCTCAGCGGTCATTTCACATCGTTACCACCCGCAAATAGAACTAATGGAGCGCATAATATTAATGGCGATATTGGATTGGAGAAATCTGGCGAGCGGCTTCCAATAAGGGAAATTGTTTCAGAACCGGATGGAGATGTAAAGGCCGTGGAGGGTGGGGAGGAGTTTCCACCCCACGACTCTGAAAGACAATTAACAGACATTACTGGAAAGGCAGCAGCCAGAAAGCTTCCGATAGTGCCTGTGAAAAATGGCTCATTGCAACGTGATGTTGAAAAAAGGGAAAATCAAATAAAAGGCAAAAGCCTTGGCACAATTTCGCCTGATAAGATTGGAAAAATCGACGTAAATTTTTCTACAGATTCTGAACAAAGTCTCTTGGAAAAAAAATTTAAACTCAAAATTAATACGAATTCGAGTAATGTTTTTGATATCGGAAGCGTGAAAAGTAGCGATTTGCCTGAATTTTTTCCACCTCAAGCGTTAATCTCTGATGATTGTAGTGAGATGAAACATCGTTCAAGGAACAAAACTTCATCATCTGAAGATCGCGATATGGAATTTAAGGAACAAGACAGAAATCCTTACAAGAAAATATCGAGCCTATCTACCGATCGCTTTCTTTCAGCATCCAAAAGCATTTCCCACGTTCATAGTTACGATAAATCAAGGAGAGCCATTATAGATAACAACAATAAATCTCAGAGCCTCGATCCAAATGATAAGATCAAAAGTTCAAATTGGACCAAGTTTGATAAAAAGAAGAGAGCGGAATTTAAAGTGAATAAGGATATCCCGTTCGAAACAGAAGTTAAGTTTAAAATGGATTCAAACGTATCCGTGTTCCCCTGGGAAAGCAGTAAGCCAATATTTACGAAATACAGTTCAACGAGGAAAGAAATAAAAGATCAACAGACTGCATCAACAGTAAAGGAAGGTTCTTACGATTACCTGCTGAAAAAAGTACCAGTGAACAAGCTGGACAATGGACATGTACAGAACAGAGTAAATAACTTCGATGCGGAGTCGCGGGTAAAAACAGGGCCTGACTCTGGCGAAGTAACAAAGTCACCTTCGGTATTAAATATAAGTAAAGTGCAGGATAAGGAAGAGAAATGGTTTGCATCGCACGTGAGGGACAGAGACAGAGACACAGTGATACGATTTAGCGCAACCCTTCCCAGAGAGAAATATATAACACCAACACTTAAACTCTCGGAGGGGACATTTATCTTCAGATTCCTGTCGGGATTTTTCACGTTTCTACACCCATTCGACTTCCCAACTGGTGAGGAAATGTTTATTTTTCTTGCATGACTTCAGCCCTGTGCACTCGGCTGTTTGATTTAGTGAAATGATCCATTTCGATAAAAACAAATTGTTTATCAATTTATCACAGCAAAAATAATTCATGTTAATATGGACAGTGATAAAAATGGCATTGAAAAAGTTAATTGAAAAAATATCTTTTGAATAATTATGCGGTGTATTCTGTAATTATTTGTTTAAACTCAAATTAAATAGTATGCACACTTAATATTTTTATATGTATATTGTATAATATTCACGTAATTTATTAAAAAATTAACTAATTCGATTTTCGATTTGTAAAAAACATAAATATTGAGTAATGCAAGCAAATGAAAAATGGTCTGGTTGCCGAGTTATGCCGAAGGTGACCGAAGGTAAATGTGCGGAGCCATTATAGTTTAATTATTATATTTTTTTAATTGGTTAACTAATGTTTAAGACAAGATTTTTATGCATAGCACACTTAAACATTAGTTTATCAATTTAAAAAAATTATAATTAATATTTACCAGTTAAAGTATTTCGCCAAAATATGTACTCATAATATGTCTCGACGCCACCTATTTAGCATTTATCACTATCCATATAAAAATAAAGTTGGTTGTTTGTATGTGAAAAAAATGTAGTGTGCAGTAATTGTTGAATGAAAACACTATTATATATTGAATTATTTGGCGGGTAAGAGATAAGCCGACGTAGCTCAGTTGATAGTGCAGTTGACCGGAAATTAGAAGTATACAGGTTCGAGTCCTGTTGGCGGCATGTATCTTTTCTCGGGAGATTTTTTCAATGTGGATGAGTGTTTCAGGCTAATAATTATTGCTTATAATAATTGTTACCCATTATAGTTTAGTAAATCCGCAGATCAAACCTTGCTTTCGGCCAGGAAGGACGTTCGTTCTCCGAAGTAATACTATAAATTATGATAAGTGAATAAATCGGTACTGTGTTTTAGAATCAAAGTCTTTCAATATGGTACTGGAGAATATAGGTTCCAATACTTACAAATTACGGATGTCCCTTTAGGAAATATTACAGTAGGTAAAGGTACAAACAGATAACATAGAAGTAAGTTATTGCTGTGAGTCGAATCAGTTTGGGGATTTTATACATTTATATTTTATACATTATGGTAATGCTGGACAGAAAATAAACTATGATATTTTCAACCCAACTGATACGAATGTACCGAGACCGAGCTCACTACTCTTACCTTGGTTCAGATTGCGTATTACGTAATATTTTCATATTCAGAAAGTTCTCGGTACGAATCCGTCATTCCACATGTTTACGATTATTTTTTCAGAGTTGCTGAGGGATGTTATGTGGAATACGCTGTCAGTTCCACAACTTATTCTTCAGGTAACGTTAAAATTTGTATTTTATATTCAAATAAAAATATCCTTTTGTTTTAACGACTGATTGCCTACTGATTTTTTTTCAACAAAAATTTCTTTTCAGACATAATTTTACTAGTAGCAAACTGTACAGACAAACATAACATAAATAAAAAAAAACTGTGGCGAAAAACATAGAAACGTTTGAAGACCAGAATATCTACGGACATATTATTGTTGGTTTATATTAAAATAAGTAAAAACCGGCTGACGATAATTTTATAATATAACCCCCCTTAAGGGCCGGTATTTCCCGCCTAAAAAGAATAAGTAGGAGAGATACGACAATACGAACGTTGAAGCGAGCGCGCCAATATTAAAAAGGTAAAAATTCGACCGAAAATTGGGAAAATGTTTAATAAAACACAAATCATTTACAAAAGAGCTAAAATCTCTCTTCAACACCTTAAAAAGCATTTAAAGAATTACTGTGAATTTTTTCATTCATAACTTTTAAAATAATAGAAACACACGTGTAAATAATAATTTTTGGAGCATACTTAGCGATTTTTTTCTATCGAGGGAATTTTATGTAATTAACGTTTCGTTTTCGAAGTCTTCAGATATTATCTTTAAAAATAACTTTTTTTTTAAGAACTTAGAAACTTAAATTGTTCCAGGTCATATGTTTTAAATTTGTAGAACATCGGAATTCCGACCCTTAAGGGGAACGGCTGCGCGGCCCTTTTCATAAAAACTAATTTTGGCTTTGAGACTAAAATACCCAACCGTACTGAATTTTTTTTTATCATATATAAAAACATAAACAATAATAATTCGGTTTGGTTAAGTATTTTGACTTCAAATAAAAAAAATTGCTCCTGCTCTTAATCTTATTCGAAAACATGTATATTTTGTTATTGTTTAATGTTTATTCCTGGATTTGTTTAGCGTTGATAGTGTAAACAATTGCTCTATATTTTGACGATCTCCATGGCCGAGTTATTAATATCATTGGCTTCGGATCAAATGATGCGGGTTTTGAAACCGTAGTGAAAGTGTAGAGTGAACGTATATTATTAATGATAGGTGTGATAGTTCCAGCAACGAGACATAGATGGCTTTAGTGTATATAGATAATGGTAAGTCTAGGGCTTTACGTCAGATGTCGGTAGTATATAGGATCGCCCCTCCATGGTGGGTACAAAAGGTGCAGGGAGCGGTGAGTTTTCTAGAAATAGAGATATTTTAAGTGCATAAGAAAACGAACCCCCTCTTGACTGTCCAATATACTCATCACATATCGAGTTGTTTAAATAAGGTACACGCGATTTTTGTTAAGAAGGATATTTTATTAGATAAATCATTCACAATAATAGGCACACAATATCTTTGCATCATGTTTCAGCACATTGTAAGGATGCACGTTCATATTATTCAGCATGGTGACAGACCACCGTTCAAATTCGAAACATTGCTTTTAATCGTTTAGTGATATGCATATCCAAGTACTTTCCTAGCTTTCTCTTCCAATTTTCTCCCAGCCCTCCCCATTTCATAAAGTCTCACTACAGTTGGAATTGCCATTATCCCACTGACAGTGCACACTGTGAAGACCATTGTGAACACCGCAGTTGTGCGATATTCACATATAAAATACATTTACATCTATATAACTACTTGTTTGATCAAAATTCATAATATTATTATCTATCATGTTGTGAGTTTCGGTTAAAACAAGTTGGTATTCAATTCAATCTCATTCACCAAAATAAACAATCTACAACCTGTTCAAAATAAACAACGTACAACCACTGCATAGGTCCGAAACCGCAGGGTCACGACCCTAAATGGAGTCGTTAATCACAATAATGGGGCTGCCAAAAAACTCAACACGATTTTGTACTAATTATTTGCTAACAAATATATCTAATATACACGGTGTCCGGCCATAAAGTGCATTAACTTCGGGAGGTGTTTCTACATAATGGTAGGAGTAAAAAAGATTAACAACCTTTTCCGAAATTCCAACTTTTTTTCCCCAAACAAAAAGACGTAACTATTAAAAATCCTTAGTGTAAGGTACCAACTTACCCGATAAATTTGCTGCGCTCCTGACCGCGACGTTGGATTGTTGTGAGTCACCCGTATCGTAACGGCGTAAAATAGTACCTAGTGCTGGCCGCACACGACGGGCTGATTTTATCGTTTTACCTAAACAGTACCCCTAAAAGTTGGAATTTCGAAAAAAGTCATTTATCTTTTTTACTTGTATTATCATGTAGTATCACCTCCCGAAGTTAATGCACTTTACCCCCGGACACCCTGTATATGTTTACCTGTCCCCTCTTCTACTACTTTAGAAAAGTTTTTCATGAAATAGAGTGTTCTATCTCCCACCTGGGGTGCTAGCATGGTCGATCGATATCGGTAACTTCTCATAGTTCTCTAGGACAACTGCAGATCGCAAACGAATAGGTGACAGTTCACAATGACTAAGTGTCTTTAATATATTCGATATCAACTGTCGTTTGTACGTTAGCAATCTGCAGTTGTCCTAGGGAACGATAAGAAGTTACCGACAATCGGTCGGTAACTTCATATCGATCGACCATGCTAGCACCCCTGCACAACAATCTTGCCAATGGTCATGCTGGCGTGGTGGCGAGGAAAGCAGTCTTGCTCGAACCGAGTCAATTGGGATATCGACATATTAAGCAACAATGAAGCTGCCTTTAAAAGGCAAGCTTTGTTGCAACTGGTATAGATTTTATTATTTTTATTAATAATTCAAAAAAGATACTTAAATTACAAATACATTTTATACACTAATTAATTATATAATATATATGTTTGATGCACCCCCATAAAAAAGCAGGGCTTGTGTATGGGGGGAGGGGGGGGAGGGGTGTTATTATATAGTTTTTATTTGTTATGATTTAGTTCAGGTTTTGAGTGTGCTTTTTAAGGTGAGTTAAATTATTATTTTTTTTTTTAGATGATTTCCATTTGTTTAATTCTCTATTACAAATGTATTTAAAGACGCATTAACATATTCAATTTTATATTTTTATTGAATTGATAAATTTAATTGAATAACAGCTAGATCCAGCTGTTACTTTGACATCCACCTGGACCAACCTTTGTGAACCCTTCTGGAGTCGCTGAAAAGACATTCTTTAACTTTGGGGTAGCAGCTCCAAAAAGGTTGCGGACCGCTGGCTCAGTGTTCTAATATACCGTTTTATTACTCCACATGATGGGGATTTGTCCACTTAGCCGAACAGACTCTTTCTCTTGGGAACAAAATAAATACAATACATCATGAACGAGTTCTTACATTGCTTATTTATTTATGAACCCTGGACAGAAGTGGCTTTCGGCAATTTGTCTTCCTTGTTTTGAAGTTGGGTGCCTCATTGAAAGTAGATTGAAACTAACTTCTGCTATCATTATAGGTAAAGTTATTTTAAAGTTTGGATTATTCGGAGGTGTATTTTTCTTCCATTCGGGTCAAATTTAAAAGGAATCGATGGGAAATAACAGACTCGAAGCGTCTCGAAAGATTCATGTTTATTCACTTCCTTACACCTTCAGAAACTGAAATGAAACTTACCCAGAATTCTTTAATACCATTTAGTTTTTTTGTTAAAAAAAAGGACCTACCTTATTTTATTTTTCTTATGTGGGTACCACAGAAGAGTCTCAACTGTTCTTAACCGTCTGGAACTACTGAGACAATGGCATCCCCATTTTGAGATTGTTGTTAGGCTGAAGGTAGTGGGGAGAGGAAGAAGATGGAGAGGAGAAATACCTGGATATTCAAATCTGGATACCAAAACAGCTAAAGTCATTATAAGCAACGTTTTGATTCTGAATTGTGGTCTTTCACCAGCGCGATACGGAAAGTATCTTCTACTATGAAATATGCCATAAATATACTATGCATTATTTTTAAATAATAAATTGTGAAGGAGCATAAATTAACCAAATAAAATTTACTTGCGCACGCCGGGATTTTAACCCGTGATCTCCAGATTTGTAGCCAAGGATAGTAAACTCTCAGCCACGGCCTTCATACTTACTTACCTTTGCGAATAAATATATCAGTTAGTTGAAAGATCCATGTCACATCTTGTAGGGAGTGGGGTTGGTTTATTTGGGAAAAATGCAGTTATACATATGAGTTAATTTTACCTTTTATGGTGGAAATAATATAAACTAGTTTAGTTTAATTTCAAACAATTTGTATTATGGTTACAGAAGCAAGCAATATTACATGGAATAAATAAAACTGTTATGTTTGCTTTATCCACGTCCAAACACAGTTGGGAACTTCGTAATAATACTTTGTTCTTTTACAAACTGTTTATTTACGATAATAATAACTCTGAGCTATGCGACTATACTAGGGGACTGGTAGGTAAATTCTGGCGTGCAGCTCTGTGCGCACGGCCTATATCTGGTTCTCTCGATAACTCTATTATCCTATGATTAACCTGCTAATCCTATACACTAAAATAATAAGAGGATAGATAAAATAAAAAAGGATAGATAATAAATAAAAATAGAATAGTTTTGATTTTAGAACATAGTTTAAGACGGGTTGTTTAAAAAAAATTAACAATTCATCAAAATTTTAAAGTTAATTTTCAGGATCTGTGTAAGTTCTATTCAAGTTCTGTTATTATATCATTATATGCCAGTTGCTTCATAACTGAAATTATCACAGAGCTGGAATAGAACTTTCACAGAGTGTGAAAATTAACTTTAAAATTTTGATTAATTGTTTACTTTTTTTGAAAGAACCATCCTTAAAAAATGTTTCATGGGAAAAGTGTAAAAAATATCAATATCTCTTAGGTCATTGTAAGATTTGCAGATTAGTTCGAGCAAAGAATTTTGTGCGTAAGTAAATTTGAAATGTTGATCTGGTGTAGCGTTCGAGGCAAATAAATTCAATCCTTTCCAATAGGGCAGGTGAGTCAATAAGGCAGTTCACAATCTTATATAGAAATCTGTAATACAAAAAAAATACTTTTGAATACAGCAATAGGGTGATGATTTTCTAAACGATATGACAGGTATTTCAAAAATTTTGTTTGATTATTTGGAATTCGGTTACTATAAGTTTGATACTGAGCATTCCAAATTTGAGAAGAAATCTTACATACGCCATATTTATACAGTAACTGTAAAAGGTTTATTAAATAGTTTTATGAAGGAAGAATGAAGACATTTTGCTTTTGAGCTTTTCTAAAATGTATTTAATTAATGTGATCTTTAAATAGTTATTTAGAGTCTCCAATGTCTCTGAATGTTTCTACTCGATGAAGTGGAACGTGGTGTAGATGGTAAGTATGCTAGATTAGGTGAAATTTATGTGGAATTTGGTCGTATTACGTTTTTGTTTATGTTTAGAAATAGTATTTTTGATGCAATATGAATTTGAAATAAATTTTATTAATATCTTCCTATAATTTTTTGCAATCCTCTGCTGAGCGTATGCATTTGTATATTTTCATATCGTCAGCATCAAAAATAAAATCAGAATGACTATTAACATGCTTGATGCCATCGAAATATAAAGTAAAGAGTAGTGGCCCTCTATGGGAACCTTGAAGTACTCCCGAGGGAATGATTATTATCTGTAACCTTTTAGGGTAAGATCTTGAATTCTATTTTTAATGTAAGATGATAAATTGGACTATTCTCGACGAATGAGCCATACCAAATGTGCTTATTTTTGTAGACAATCATCACCATTTAAATTCACATGAACTTGAGATTTCTCACTTTTTTTTTCTTTCAGTACAATATAAATCTTATCAGAATCTTTAGGTACCAATACAATAAAATGTATTTTCTCATGCAGTCTCTCCGCGTCGAAGTAGGCTTCATCTCCGCAATAATCTTTGGTCTTATCCTCGCCCTGGTGGTGCCCACCTACGGGCTGTGCTGCGCCCTGCTGCGGGTCTTGGGTGGGCCGTCCAGGGGCGGGGGCATGGGCAGCGTCAGCCCTCCGCCTCCGGGGGCTATGGGCGAGGGTGGGGGGCGGTGCGAGAAGAGGGTCTGCTTGATGATGATGCTGGTTCTGCTGGTGCTTTCATTGTGAGTATTTTGTCTACCAGATTATGGATTTTCGCTAGCATATAAGCTGAAATTATTGTAATTTGTAACTACTAACGTTTGTAATTGAAAAACTAATATATTTAAAAAACGTAATAGATTATAAAAAAAAATTGACTGTCATTTTGTTCCTGTAAAAGTTCTATCAGGCAATTTTTTTTAAAGAAAGTTAAAAAAGTATTTGTTTCCGAGGAGTTCTCTGAGACGCATTTACCCAAAACCATCCAAAGTGGAATTATATTTTTTTTTGTATTAATCGAGTGAAATTTGAAATTATATTGCTCTATTTAACTATCGTATATTGCCAAACAAAAATGGATAAAACGAAAACGTGCTTTTACCGAGAAAATATTATATAATTTAAAAATTTGGAATGGTTATTTTAAACGAAATTTGTATGAATTACGAATATTATTAGGGAAAAATAAAGTTATATCAAAATAGAATTTTTATTATGCTGTGAAGTTAATAATCACTGTTTGACATAGGTACCTTTGTAAAAAAGGTTAATCCCATTTTAGTAAAAAGACAAATAACTCAGTTTACATCACTTTATTCAGCGCTAGGCGTTGATGACTAATCAAAAGGTAGCACAACAGTGTAGGTACCTATAACCACACGATTGGCGCATTTTTCTCAAGTGTTCTCTAGCTTTCGGCAATACTGAACATTATATTATCAACTTAAAATCTCAGTTTCCTGTCTTACAGTTACTTATGGTACTTTAATATTTTAGAAATAATATTATGATAAATAAAACATTAATAAATACTAACATGATATTTTTTGTGATAATTATGAAAATGTAAAAGGCAATGTACCTAATGGACAAATGGGGTTATTTGAATGTCAGAATGGTGGTTAGTTATCGATGTGGCCATTAGACCGCAGCAAATCATCAACGCTTCGTGACGTTGGGTGATAATTTTGCCAGATACTGCATCACGATTTGCAATGTTCAGAAAGTGAGATTTTGAATAATCCTCGAAAATGGATGCTACTATATTCGCCATCATTATTAACTCTCAAACCCTTTGTAAATACGGGGTGCCGCAAGGCGCTGTTTTGGGTCCAATATTATTTTTTTAATGTACAAATGATATTGTAAGGTAGGTACCTACATCATGATTTATTTTTGGGAAATTACGCCTTGTTTTGCTACCTCCTTCTTTGGCCAACGTTTCGGACATCATCAGGGCATATGTTTTTTGATCTGATCTGCCCCGATAATGGACACCGTGTCACTATCCGAAAATTTGGCTAAAGATGGAGGTAGCGCAACACGGCAAAATACCCTAAAAATAAATCACGTTAATACTTTTAGCCGTAAAAATCTAAAATCATATTCCCTACAGATAATACATTTTCAACTTAAAACATTGTGATTCAATCACCTCGAAAGCATTTTACATTGGTCATTGTAGGTAGCCTTTCCTAAAAGTGTGTATCAAAACTAGTTTCTTACATCAGACTAAATACAAGGTTTTTCCAAGAATGTCGACCCTCTCAGAGAATGCTTATAATTTTACATGAAATTAAGAATAAGTCCATAATAATGTTATATAATAAAATAATTTCACTCCACTATTGTCATGGTTTATTTTTATCTGCAACTAAACGAAAAACATAAATTTTTAAAGCACTTAAAGATATGAAAATAAATATTAATTTGGAAATTGGTGACATGTAAAAGAATCTTATCTTTTTCGCAGCAAAGTACACAAATATAAATTTATCAATTACCCGATGTTGGGGGATTGACGGAAAAGTTATTCATAACAAATATTAAATTCACGAATATGAGCTAAAAATAGAACGCGCTTTCATTGACAATTTCTTGTCACAACCTCAATGTTGTTTTCACTCCTTTAGTGAACTCGTCCTAATCGTAGTTTTTGCAAGACCCCGATTTAATTCGTATGTACCTACTTATTTCATTTTTATATAAAAAAAATTGTATTTCATGTTAAGAATTTTATTACATGACAATTTACAATAAATACATGATGACCAGTTAAAATTTGATATTTTGCAATATTATTGACGATTTCGACTTTAGACAATAAATTATTGAGTAAATTCTCAATTTGGAATACACTGTGTGGCTGAAAGTAGTGGAGAATAAAAGGAGACGAGGAGAACAAGTCTTTTTGTAAATTTGTCAATCTCTCCACATTACTTAGAGGACATTTTTAGAAATAGGGGTGTAGACAGAGTATAATAACATACGTTAATTAAAAAAAAAAAAACAGTTTCATTAGAATAGATTGTATATCACGTAACACAATGCCCAATAAAAAAACTTCTTTATTCTGAATGGTATATCTATTGTTCTATTTGTAATTATAATTTTCGCTTTAGTTCTTGTGATAGTTGCGGCCAACGTTATTGATATTTTTTTCAACGCACGACGCACATATAAAAAGTTTCATGTAAGCAAACATTTTATTCCACAAAGGAAGTTAACAATAATAAAAAGTGTCATGTAAGCAAACATTTTATCCCACAAAGGAAGTTAACAATACGTTTGAAGTTATCGATGTCTGTACCCTCCATTCGAAAAAAGGGCTCAAAGCACCCCTGCTTTACACATTTCACGTCCCAAGTATGTGTAAGGAACACAACTTAAGCTTTATCATGGGCTTAAATCTTAAACGGAGAACATTATGGGAAGGATGCTCCAATTTTTTGCCACAAACTTACATTATGCGCCACCATATTACTAGTTTTTGTCCCGTCGAGTCGAGTGACAGAGTGTGCCGCCATGCTTCAGATGGTTGATTTATTACCTTGTGAAAGTTCGATCTTCTTCCGAGCAAAAAGACCAGACTATTTGCTATCCCATTAGACCATTCTAAACATGATTAGCAATTAGGCATCTAATTATTTGTCATCTTCTCTACTAGATATTGAGTGCTGTTAACTTACGGCCTCCATAGTCGAGGGATAAGCTCACGATTAGCATTATGGGTCTCGCTGGTTCAAATCCCGGCGTGCGCAAATAATTTTTTTTTAAAGAAAAACGCTTTTTTAACTTTTGAAGGTTATTCCCATAATAATTCATGGACGCAATGGCTGAATCGATAGAGCGCCGTCCCGGTACGCCGTCCCGGGTTCGAGTCCCAGCTATGTTTTTTATTTTTCTGTATCTTGTTCATTTTCATATTTTAATTTACATTATTATTGTTATCTCCTTCTCCAATGATAAATTGAATTTGATTAAGTTGTGTTATTTCACACTTTCTGTGTGTCCAATGACACCGTGTGGACTGTAAAACTAAATATGTGTGAAGCGAATTGCAAATGTCCAAGATTGTGTTTTTATATCGACAAGGGGAAGGAAAAGACAGAAATGGCCCTTACCTTGATGATGAGGTGACAGTTCCCAGCTCTTCATTCACGGTCACTAAATAATGACCCGATGGTCTTCACGAAAATCACAATATATTTATATTTGATATTTGCGAGATACCTTGTACCAGCACGACAGAATTTTCAAATAAACAATTGAATGTTTTTATTCAAAACAACGAGGTGCAAATGTGTTCTTTTTACAAGCGTTTTTTAGTCATCTTCTTTTGCTTCTTGGGTAAGGGCCTTGATGTGAAAGGAGGGGAATCAGAAGGAAGGAATATTTGGTAAGGAACATGGGTAAAATGGATTAATATCCTAAAGTTATTTCATCACTAAACATTTTCATTTCAAATAATTATTTATTATTAAAGATACTTGAGTCACGTTCCATAGTGGAAGACACTCACAGAATCACCCTGGTGTAAGACCACTATTCAGAACTGAAACGTTACTTCAAATGACTTTGGCCGGCTTTTGGTAGCAGATCGGAATATCCAGGAATTTCCTCACCTTCATCTTTCCCAACTCCATCCCCTCCCAATATACCCCAATTGGAGGTGTCTTAGTCTCACTGGCTCCCGACGGTTGGGAACATTTTTGATATATTTTTTTTATATTGAGTATCTCACAAGAGTCCCAACTGCTCTCATCTAGAGCCAGTGAGACTATGGCATCTCCAATTGGGGTATGTTGTGAGGCTGAAGGTAAGTGGGGAAAGGAAGAAGATGGGAAAGTGGAAGGTGGGGAAGTACCTGGCTATTCAGATCTAGTCACTAAATACTGCTAAATTATGAATGGTGGTCTTACACCAGGGCGATGCTGAGAGTATCTTCCACTCTGAAACGTGCCGCAAATATGGTATATATTATTTTTTAATAATAAATTGTGATATAACACAAATTAATCAAATAAATTTTATTTGCGCACGCCGGGTTCGACCCCACAACCTTCGGAATGGGAGTCTAAAGCGTTACCACTGGTCTACGCCGGCCATCAAATGAGATATTCACAAATATATGACGAAATTACATCTTCTTCTCCTTGTCGTTTTTGGGTCGGGATCCCAACGCATCGATGAATGGCCTCCTGGCGTCCCTATTCCCTGCTACTTCACCGTTTTACGTCCGCAGTAGGCCCAGCCTCTCCTCTACTTAAGAAGAAAAATGGGCCCCGAGAAATTTCAATAATATGTGTTTTACCAAATTTTTGCTGTCACTGTCGCTGTTACCCCCCACCCCTCCCCGAATGCTTACCGAAAGGGACAACTGCACTCCTGGCTGATTATACCTAAATAAAATGGTCAGACTGAAAGTTTTGCATTCACGTGTTTCTATTCCAAAAGTCGACCGATTTTATTCACCAACTAAATAAGAAGACAATATTCTACGTCTGTACGTTTTGTTTTATTTAAATATATTAATGACATACAACGCCATCTACTGGATGATTACCTAACCTAGATAACCAATTGTTGTGTCAATAAAATAACTCACACCTCCATCTATCAGAAACTTATGGAACTTGCAAATAATTTCAAATAATTGTCCCATAAAAACATTTAATTCGCAATCATAAATATTGAGGTCAATAATTAAGATAAAACTATCGTATCTTTTAAGTTTTACTAAACTGCACACAGTAAGCCAAATTTCATCAAAATCGGTTAAGTAGTTTCAAAGTTTACCTCGGACGAACATTGTGACCCGAGATTTTTATATATAAAGACTAGCTGACCCCGCCGCGCTTTGCTGTGACTAAAAAAACACAACGCCATCTACTGGATGGCTACCTAAGCTAGTTAACAAAGTGTTGTGTCAATAAATTAACTGACACCGCCATCTGTCCGAAACTTATGGGACTTACAAATAATTTCAAATAATTGTCCAATAAAAAAAAAATTATTCGCAATAATAAATATTGAGGTCAATAATCGAGATTAAGGCTATCCTATCTTTTAAGATGATCCAAATTTTCACACAGTAAAGTGTAGTACTACAAACTATCAGTAAAAATGATAGTTTGTAGTATCATGAACGTTCTTTTTTTTTTGATGGCGTTCAAATAAGGCTATTTTAAGGATTCGAAGGGTTCTAACTTCTTTAAGAAGCAAATTATAAACAACGCAACACGTACATGGTGGTCGATATCTCTCGTATTTTACCTAAATCAGAAAATATTTTCGCTAGTGTCAAAATCAGAATCAAAGTAAGAAAAAATTGTGGAGTACGTTTATACCGACAAAATCCGTCCGGGTTTCACTTAGTTTTGTAACCACGAAAATGCCATATAGAAAATTGGATAGCTGACTGGTTTTTAAAATTTTATATGGTATCATTTTAATACACTCTGATTTAATACAAAAAAAATAATATACGTTTTTGCGGATGAAACCATAAATATTTTTAATGATAATACCAATTTCATTTTTGTTGGTGGGCAAACGATTTATTTAGCCACCACGAACAGACCTCATTAAATTACATAAAGACGGAAAAAATTATTCGTCAAGAAAAAACACTCGATGAAAATTACGTAATCCAATCTGTGTGTTTTTTGTTATTTATTTTAAAACTCATTTAGTAGGTATCTTAAAATAAACCTGATATAAAAATGCCTACTATGTATGTTTGTGATTTTATCGGGTGTGATTTTAATTTGTACGATTTTTGTATCTCTCTATCAAACTTAATGTACCTAACATCGATTCTAAAACATGAATCAACGTTTTTCGGTTATTTTGTATTTATATCAGTAGTTTATAAATTTAATAAAATAAGAAATGTAGTTGGTTCTTTGCAAATTGGTTTTCGGAAACAAAAATTCCATTTTCATAAAGAAATAGTTTTACGGCACTAAATTAAATTCTAAAAAATTCCATGTTCAATAATAAAACTCATAAGTTATATTTGAATTTATTTTCTGAAATCCTATTTCGATTCGACTGTTTGACATTTCATCTGTCTGCAAATTTTTTTAAGTATTCCGGTTCCGGTTTGAAGATGGTGGCCGTGTTGTATACTACATTTTTGTCTCGCCAGAGTTCGCATGAGCTTAGATTCTACTACGAGCTGTAAAATCAATAATATCAAACGAATAATCTTAGAAAAAAGAAAAAGTCTGGTTTCTGTGGATATATTTTATAAATCCTTTGTGATAATTATTTTTTACAAAACATTTATTTAACACGACATTTAATTTAAATATATTTATTAATCAATTCGTGTTGTTGGCTTTGATTTTTCAATATGAACTCTCCAAGTTTATGACCTCCATTGTGATTAAAAAGTAAGAACCAAGCCACCAAGGAAATCTTTGTAGAATTATATCAAATATAGCAAAATGGTAGTTATTTAATATATCAAAATCAATACATCTAAATTCTAGTATCTATATTTTTTTGCACTATCTCCACACATGAGGCCTTGAGGAAAACCCTCACGGACCTAGTAATCTTTGAGGACGAGGAAGTTCTGGGAAAGAAAAGGTTATGAGAGATATATTGGAACCTGGGGGGCAATGCGTCTAGAAGTAACAGACGTATGAATACACTCCCCAATAGGGTGCAAAGCGAAGGGTCGAAAGAGTTTCCCTGGAGTGGTCTAGGTTAGGTCTCCCTCATTCAATCTAATATAGCAAGTAGGCAAATGCATTAGTCGCCAAAATCTGGACACACCTAGCCCTTGGCACCCTTGATAAGTCAACAAACGTAGCGAAAATTAGGGACCTATGGCAGGGGTGTTAATTATCTAATAAATAGATCCCGCGGTGGTATGCATACCCGCCCCCCAAATTTATATTATAAAAAGATATCGTAGATAAATTCAGTAAACACACAACGGTGAATTTAGTATTCAAATACGAACCAATTATATATTATCATGCATCTTAATAAAAATACTTAGACATTTTGGGGTCTTAATATAAATTCTTGGGAATGGTATTTCAAGAAATAAGGGTTCGTATTGACATGACTAAGAGCAATCTCCCTGAGATGAAGAATCTGTTTTGTAACCGAAACCTAAATCAAAATTTGGGAATAAGAACAGTTAGTTGTGATTTTGTTTTTTTTTTCTGTAGCCTACGGAAACTTATTTTCTATGTGAATACTGCACAAGATGCCAAACAGCCCCAACCGTCCTCAAAAAGCTTTAATTGTATTTATTTATTTCTACGCTTGTACATACAGTTTACAAGCGGATGATTGTTGCAATTAATACAAAAAAGGTCCAAATATAAATGATGTAGTAGTGTAAAATAATCAGGAAATGTATTTAAATGTAGTAATGTTTGGTGATCACCCCTGTTTGGTGAAAACCGATCAATGTCTGAGATGGCATCGCGGTTGGTTTTTTATATTTAAAATTTTAATTTTCGCTATATTTAGCGAGCATATTTATAGTGGGATGGGGTGTGGCCGGGTAGGCATTTTTATTTGTAAATTTTTAAAAGTTATATATAAGTGTAGTGCCAACCCACACTTTGACATTTTTTATTTTTTATTGTTAATATATTATAGTTAAGAATGTTATGATGGAATTTTATATATCAAGGGGTTAGTGCTAAAAGTGAATATTCTAGATTTTGGTCATTTAAATAAGGTACCAGAAAGTATACTGAAACATTCCGTATTTAAACGCTTTGAATAACTATATCGTCAGAGATATAAATTTATATTGTATTCATATTTTATATAAATTTACAAATTTGACAATAGCACTTCTAGCATTAAGCCCTAGATCTGTACGAGGTAGCGCAAAAGTCATCACCCTATTTTTGCAAATAACGGCAAATTTCAATTCTGTTTTAACATTTGTAAAGTAAACAAATACAAAATACACGTCAATAAGACATGAACCGCTATACCCCTCAATACGGAAAAAAACGTTTTTTTGATTGACACCGGCCAATGCATATCACCAAAACTCTCGTTTGGTGAGTTGCACTAGCCAGCAAGATCGCCCAATTTAAACATTCCACACTTCGTTTTGTGGGGTTTCTTGAAATCACGAGTCTATGTCAACAAGCTTCAGACTCTTGAAGCCCTCAAAGAGAGTATCCGTTAAGAATTCGAGAACCTATCGCTGGAAAGGTGATGGTAAATCGGGCCCTTATGGTCACAACTCTGGCGGTGGTCTCGTGGCCGATATAATTTTTTTGACTTAATGGAAAAAAAATTAAAACGTCCAATAAACACAATCCAAAAGCAAAACCATTTTTTATTTATTTATTAACAAAATTACAGCCAAATCATCGTGTTTTGGGCTTTTCATTTTGAGCTTCAAGCTGTGAGCCTTGGGTTTTAAGCTTTGAACTTTGAGTTTTAACTTTTTAGCCATAATATATATATATATATATATATATATATATATATATATATGTGTACAGGGTGTTAAGCATCGTACTTGACTTACTTTAACCAGTGATTCCTGACATTATTTTAAGTAAAAAATGTGCACAAAATTTTTGTCTCCGGTGACATTTTTTTTTCTACAAAAACATAAAAATCATTAGGTATTGGGAAGTTAGGGGCGGGGTGAGGGGTTTGTTGGTTACTTGGCTCACACATGCATGCACCTAGTATAATGGCCATAAAATCCACAAATTTTATATTTACTATGCAAAGAATAAAGAAACATTAAAAAAATGATATCTTCAAAATACCCTCAAAAACTATACAATTCCCAGTAATGTAAACGAACAAGACTCAAAAAACAAGCGGAAATTGAACATAACATTTAAACTTGGTCACAGTCTCGGAGTGGGAGCTATGGTCCTTGGAAACGAGTCAGCTTGCAACGGGGCCGCCCTGGTTCAAGAGCTGCTCACGGCGGCCGCCCGGGATGTTCCCGCCTATACCCGGGCCGCCCATCAGGGACTATCACACGCCCTTCTTCACAGCGCAGACCAGGCCATTGCGGCTGCTGAACACGACCTGAATCGTAAGAATTTTACATACTTAGCCAATTATAATTATAAGATTCATCTCTGTTGGAACAGCTGCATTCAAAAGCTGGACCTTTCTCAATGATTTTAGGATCTCTACTCCTGTGGCAAACGAAAATTACTCTCGAAGCTTAAGCGATTAAGAGGCTAGACTTTGAACCACACGCGGAACACCCGCGTCTGTCATTCTGTCCCGCTCACAATAAGCTCACGCACACTTACAATACATGCGAATGCGAAATGTGCGAATGAGACAACGCTTAAATTTACCTACAGAAATCGCTCGAAAAGGGGTTTATGGAGAATACACTTTTCTACACCAAAACTTTCACGAAATTGAAATTTTAAAAATATATATTATTTAGAAAGAAGAAGCTACGTCGGTAGCTTTTTATAATTTTATAATTCTTTATGAGAGTTGAGTTAGCAGCACCTTTTCCTTAAATAATATTTTTTGATAAATCGTACATGTTTGACAGTGAATGTTTACGTTAATACGAAACGCATCGAAAATTCGAAAACATACCAACATATTTTTCACCCTCTAGAAGGCAGTATAATATTCATTTTGTGCAATTTTCGATGTAGAAAAGTGTTTTTTCCCGTTCGTCCTTTTTGTATGGGCCGAAAAGCGAAGTCTATCATCTTAAATCGAATAGCAAAGCTGGGGATTGCTTGTCCCAGACCCCTTTTGATTTAGCCACAAATATTCCCTCTGCACTGCGTTAAGATTGTATCTCCACAATAAAGTTATTACAACGTACAACATTGCACTGCCTAATTATCATTCCAGAATGAACGGACATCTAGGTGCATTGTACGTATTTTGTAAATGCACGATTTTCCATAATTGACTCATGACATAACTGTTATTTAGTATGTGGGATCTACATCATTTTTAAGAAATATTGTGGTAATAGTGAATAAATTACGAATTGTTATGGATAACAAACTTAATATTATAAATGTTCAAATTTTAAATCGTTTAGATGCTGAAATGAGACTGTGCAGTTCTTAAAAGTATATATTTTTTTAATTGCTTGTAATAAGATTGAAACATTTACAGTTGTAATGAAAAAAAATTATGAAATTACGATTTTATGCTTTTATGAGTTCATGAAATAATTCATAATTTCGGCAAAGAGTTGCCAGTTATGCAAAGTTGTACCAATATAATATAATGTGTTAATATACACAGAAAATATTTAAGAGGCCATAAAGAAAAAAAAATATAATAAAACTTTCAAGCGATTGAGTAAAGTACAAAGATATTAAAAATAAATAAAACCATTTTTTAAAATTTTTATATTGTTTTATATTTCTTGCTAGAGCAATCCCGATGAGTTACAAAACTCATTTTACGACAGGAGGAATATACAATTCATATGTAGGAGGTAGTAGTTACAATTTTACAAACGTATTTTGATATAAAGTATAAGTTATATTACACTACTTATTTCAAACAAGTGGTTTATACGATATGAAGTTTTGTTTTAAATAAGAATGTAAAATGATTTGTTTTCATTTAATTAAAATGATGTCACAAAGTTAATTTGCAATTATTGAAGAAACAAAGGTATTTTTTTATTGTCTGCAGATAATACTGAATAATCGAATATACGCCCATATTATGCACATTGTTTCAAACGAAGTTTTTTTGTTTTCACCTCTTCTCTAATATTTAAAATTTAATCTCTTTAAAAATGTTCGTACAAGGTCTTATTAAAATTTAATGCTTCACCAGCGTTTTATTGAAGTGTTGTTAAATAACTTTGTCTATATATTTGAATGCCTAAAATTTAATCTTAAATTAATTAATTCATTTAGGATAAATTAATCATTACCTTAAATTAATTTGACGGGCATAAACTCGTCCGAAATAAATGCTAATAATTACAATAAATTAATTATAACTTTTGGAATTTCTGAAAAATAACGCTTCGAACGCATTTAAGTGAGGAATTTAGTAAAGCCCATGAACTTTTCCAGTCTCGCTCGGTAGGTATATTGTATAAGTATTTACGTCTAAGTTTTAATGAAAATTTCAGGCGCCGATTTTCTTCTTGGGGAGCCCATACAAAAGGCTCTGGCGGCAGAAACGGGGGTAGATGTTGCGTTGGACGCCCTTAATGATATATCAGCAGGTATTTATAGATATTATAGATTTCATTATTTTTTCACTGTTATGTCATACAAAAATGTGTTTATCCACTCGAGCGCTTTTTGCCACATTATGGCACTATTCCCAAAACCTCGGACTGCTTTGTTGCCAAAATGTGGCAAATTTAAAAAAAAAACAAAAATTTATTAAAATGATTATATAATATATTGTACATTCAAAATATAACAAGATAAATATTCTCTAGATTCTTTAAAATGTTTTAAGGTTAAAGATTTAATTAAATTTTTTTTTGTAAATTCTACAAATATGTGATAATAAATTAAAAATAGGGGGGTTCATTGGCTATATAGAAATATAATCAGTTTGTATGTCTCCATATTCAAATTCGAAGGTATGATTTTTTTAATGTGGGCGGAAAAATTTCCTTTATCAATCCTAGAAAAAAATATTTTAATTGCTCTGTCAGTGGATCAGGATGGCACTTATTATATTGTCTTAAGTGGCCATTTTTTTACATTAACCCCACACGTAAGGACCTGAGTGAATTATTTTCCCTTAGGGCCAAAGTCAGATTTTGGGAAAGCTGTGTGGAGGATATTTTTAAGTAAAGGAAGGAGAGGAAATTCTGGGATGTAAAAATATTTGAGGGGTTGGTATTATCTGGGGGTCAACGTGTCCAGGAGTGCACGGCATGTGAATCCATCCCTCACAATGTGGTACAAGGCGTTGGGTTGAGAGAGTCTCATTGGAGAGGTCAAAGGGTCGCTCTCAGCCGGCCTTTCCCGATTCGGCCCGCTAAACAGATGCATCTGCCACCAAGACCTGGACAAACCTCAACCTGTGGACATTCTTACGCCGGTTATCAATATAATAAATATAGGTTTCAATAATAAAACTTTTATTTTAATTCTTAATACAGCACAAAATTGTTTATAAATGACGATTCTCAAAATATTATATTTTTAAACCCTAAAGTATGTATGGACCGTATTATGGTAGCTGAACATAAAATATATTCTAACGATGAGAAAATTTTGAATTTTTGGTTGATATAATTAGTATACTAATTCAAAGTATGAATGGTAATAAAGCCATATTAATTAGAAAAATATATAGAATAGAAAAAAGATTTGGGCGTGACTACAAATAATTGAACTTGGAACCCTCCCACTACCTCCAGCCTCACAATATTGGGGATGACATAGTCTGACCAGCTTCAGATGATAGCAGATGTGACTCTTGTGCGGTATTCATATAAAAAAAAAAAATTCAAAAAAGTAAGAAGAATTCGGATGTTTATTTATTTATATTACTTTTTACATATATTCACTGCCTCACGACATACACATTACAATAGGGGATGTCATAGTCTTACTGGTTCCAGATCGGAGCAGTTGGGACTCTTGTGCGGTATACATATAAAAAACATAAAATTATACAAACTTGTAAACATCAATAAGTGGTGAATAGTAACAATCGTACTGGATACTTGTAAAGTAAATTTAAAAAATTGCGTTCTCATCACAATCTTTGATTCTTTTTACGAAATATATTACTTTGTTTATAATGATTTCTTTCCAGTAAAAATATTAAGCGAATATTTCTTTTTCCATCGTGATGAGAGGATAGATTTGAATCTTGTTCACGTTTGCGGAATATTAAATGATTTAGTGGAATTTTTCTCGGATATGATACGAACAGGCGCAATTTCATTATGTTGGTCAGTGATAGCTGTTAGTAAACTAAGGGCACGAGTGCTGTTTAGAAATAAAATAAAACTGATATGATATGTTTTATTGGTAATTTATATTTCATTTTTCGTATTTTTTATGTACTAAACACAAGCGTAATTTTGTAAATTGAATTGGAAACCTTAAAATGATATTAAGAAGAAACGTGTTACTGTGTTCATGGTTTTTTTATGATATTTGTTTCTATTTTTCACCTGTAAAATATAAGAAAGCATCATTGGCATTAGGGGTTGGTTAACAAACTGCATTTTTACGTACCTACCTACTTCCGGCATCTTTATGTATGTGGTAGCCGACTTTTCAGGGAAAAGTCGATTCAGACAAGTTGCTGATGGCTTCACCTGTTCTTCACACTCAATAAATGCTGGCGTCCCTTAATGATCGGTTCTATCTCCGATTTTGTTTTGGTTGCACATTCATGACCTTTTGTCGTGTGCACCAATTCATTGTTACGCTAATGACAGTGTACTGTCCATGATATCTTTTTGTTTGACAAGCCTGCAAAGGGTATCCAAATTCCAACAGATCAGAGGGCTTTGAAACAGGGAATGGACGGTTATCTCGAAATGGTTTTCTCTTGCGGTAAGAATAAAATAAAGACTTCCTTATCTCTGCAAACAGATTGCAATCTTTCGAGCACAGGCGTTTGGTAGGTATGCTGTCTTTATTCTACCCGTATTACATTGAAAGATGCTCCGAGGAACTAGCGTCATTTGTCCCTTCGGCGCTAGTGCGTCGTCAGGAAACATGGCAAACGTGCACCCAACATATGTACACGGTGGACACTTGACACATGAGTACGGGTCGCTTCTACTTGAGTTTACTTTTTTTACTCGTTCTTAAGTTCATCAGCTCGTCTGTGGAATGCTTTGCCAGCCTCTGTGTTTCTTCCCTCTCTTTAAGACCCATGTTTATTCCTGCCTCTCCTCAAAAAGGCCCTCCCCACAGTATCTTTAAAGAAGACATAGGCCATGAGGGAAATGACTTTCTTCAGGTTCTCCGGAGTGGAGGAGTTAATCTTTAAAAAAAAAGGTCACATTTAAATCCTAAAACTTTGGAAAATAAATACTGTTATCAAATTATTCGCAAAGTCTCACAATACGGCTTAACAAAGAGTGAAGTAAGGAATACGTTCTTATTTTAATGTTTTTAAAACAGTATCTGATGTATACCGGTATAATTAATATACGAGACAAAACTGGAAGCTTAATTTAACCTCGTGAGACCAAGTTTACGAAGTAACAGGTGAACTTTGATATTTACATGTAAAAATTTTTAGGCACCTCCGTATTTGATTGCGTAATTAATTCTGTCCCAAAACCTTTTAAGGAATATTTTTTACTTTAACTCCGTCGGTGCTTGCAAAGTTTCCCCGTCTCACCAAATGGCATTACAAAGTCATCACAAACTCCATAAATCCAACTTCTTTGGAATGGTCTGATATCGCAAAAAATACTTGAAAAATCTACGGATTCATTAAAAGGCTTTAAAAACGTCCAATTCGAAGAGTAGTTCTTCATTACTGAAAATTCGGAGGCGACATATCAACAGTATGTAACACTCTAAGAAAATATTATGATTAAAGAAATGAGGTATTTTTTTCAATTCGAAGACAAAATAATATTTCTTCAAACTTCGCAAAATCACTTTGCGGCGTCATTTTTAATTAAATTAAACAAATAACTTTGTATCAACCACTATTATATAATCACAATTACCTACATGTTTCGAAACCGATGGTTTCTTCGTCAGGGTAGTAATGACATAAATAATAATGAAATGTTACAATGTTAATGTTATTTCTAATAATAATATTCCGTTGCCATCTAAAACAGATATGCACGATTTTTGGACTAAAATTTGGAGTAAAGATATAAAACACAATGAGTCAGGTCCCTGGATAGAAAATGAAGAACTCAATTGTTCAGACATTGAACAAATGAGTTTTTCTGATATATCGGTTGAATTGTTAGCCAAAATTATTAAAAATACTCATAATTGGAAAGCCACGGGTTGCGATTGGATACATAATTTTTGGTACAAACGTCTGACTACTTTACATCCTCTTTTGGCAAAACATCTTTCAAAATTTGTTAGACAAACTCAAAATTTTCCAAATTTTCTAACTAAGGGCATTACTTATATGTTGCCTAAAAGCGAAAATATTAATAATCCCTCTCAGTATAGACCCATTACATGTTTACCGACAATATATAAAATTTTAACCTCTTGCTTGACAGATTTAATATATAATCATTTAGATGAAAAAAATATTTTATCTGAACAACAAAAAGGTTGTCGCAGAAAACATATGGGATGTAAAGAACAATTAGTTATTGATTCTGTAATTCTAAAACAGATTCAAAATAAAAAACGTAATTTACATACTTGCTATATAGATTACCAAAAGGCTTTTGATAGTGTCCCGCACTCGTGGCTTATCAAAGTATTAAATATATATAAAATTAATCCAATGATTATTAGCTTTTTAGAAAATATTATGTCATTTTGGAATACAGATTTATTTATCAATTTAAAGGGTAAGAAAATAGTAGTACCGGGCATTTCAATAAAAAGAGGAATTTTTCAAGGAGACTCGTTGAGTCCTCTTTGGTTTTGCTTAGCATTAAATCCTCTATCCAAAATGTTAATAAAAAGCAAGTTTGGAATAAAAATTAAGGGAAATACAGGAGAGAGTAGTACAATTTCGCATCTATTATATATGGATGATATAAAATTATTTTCAAATTCTGAATCAAATTTAGAGAAAATGATTAAGGTAGTTAAAATTTTTTCAGATGATATTAAAATGACTTTTGGTCTAGATAAATGTAGAACGATCCATATAGAGAAAGGCAAAATTATAGATGGAGATGAGGGTATATTTAGAAATTTCAAAATTAAAAGTATGAAAGGGGATGAGGTTTATAAATACTTAGGATACCCGCTATCGAATAGATTAGATCATACTAGTATTAAAAATGATATTAGGATTAAATTTCAAACTAGGATAAGAAAAATTTTAAAATGCAATCTATCTGCTAAAAATTTAGTAAAGGCAATAAATAGTTGGGCAATACCTCTATTAACGTACTCATTTGGTATAATTAAATGGTCTAATACAGATTTAGATAGCTTAGAACGATTAATTAGAACTACGTTAACAAAGTTTAATTGTCATCATCCAAATTCAGCTATAGAACGAATTAATTTACCTAGAAATTTAGGAGGTAGAGGTATAGTCAAAATAACTTCTTTAAAACAAAATCAGGTAGAAATGTTAAGAAATTTTTTTCATAGAAAAGCTAATAGCTCAGAGCTGCATAAAATAATTTGCAAGGCAGACAGAAATATTTCACCTTTAAATTTATACGACGAGAATGCCAACATTTTTATAAATACCAACCAGGAATTATTAGATTCCTGGTCAAATAAAATTATTCACGCAAAACACTTCAATTATCTCAACCAAACGTATGTTGACAAACTTTCGTCAAACAAATGGTTGAGTATTGGAGAGTTGAGCGCAGAAATAGAAGGTTTTATGCTTGCTATTCAAGATAGAGTCATTAATACCAAAAATTATAGGAAGCATATTATCAAAGATCCAAATCAAATTGATGATTTATGTAGAAAATGTATGGCTTTTCCGGAAACTATAGAACAAATTATATCAGGATGTTCTATATTAGCGCCGTCTGAGTATACATTTAGGCACAATCAGGTTTTAAAAATAATTCACCAAAGTTTGGTAATTAAACATAACTTGATTGACTGTCATAATGTAGTACCATATTATGAATACGAACCAAATTCATTTTTAGAAAATAATTTCTTTAAAATTTACTATGATAAAACTATACTAACAGACAGACCAATTGGTCATAATAGACCTGATATAGTTTTACATGACAAAATTAAAAAAATAACTTATATTATTGATGTAGCTATTCCAAATTCCTGTAATATTCAAAAATCTGTTTCTGAAAAAATAAGAAAGTATACAGATTTAGGAAATGAAATTAAAAGAATTTGGCATTCTCAGACTATAAAAATATTACCTTTTGTTATTTCGGCTACTGGCATTATACCTAGCTCTCTTATTAAAAATTTAGGCATATTAGATTTGTCAAAGAATTTGTATATAAAAATGCAAAAATCAGTCATTTTAAATACATGTAGAATTACGAAAGGTTTTTTAAATATTTATATTGAGGGATCAGTAGGATTTATCGGTCAAATTAGGAATTCCACAGAGCCGAATCCTCTGATATGAAAATATCTGGAGACGGTGAATTATATTCCCATTTAATAGTTTGGTAGATTAACGTGTTGTTCTTGTATTGTTTTGTATTAATTATACTTATATAATACACTTGCATAACGTGGATTTACTAGATGATCATTTATATGGAAAAGTGTATGAAAGGGTTTAGTTTTTCCTATGGGAAAAACTAAACCCGTTCCTGTAAATCTGGTGAATAAAAAAAAATGTTAATGTTACCTTTACGAAGAAACCATCGGTTTCGAAACATGTAGGTAATTGTGATTATATAATAGTGGTTGATACAAAATAATATCTTTTTATGTAAACACATTTCTTTAAAAGCAAAACAAATGCGGTATAGCTTTTAAAATTATTAAAGATAAGGAAGGCCAATCGTTTACATGTTATTCAAGTAGAATCACAACTTTTTTTTATATAGTACTTCTGGCAAATGGGGCAATGCGACCTCCAAATTAAATATCTACCATTCTCGTCTCCAATTAACCAATGTCAATTTGGCGCAGTTTTTACCTAGTAAGTGATAAATTCTTTGAAAAACCTTAAAGATGGACTTAAATTCCTAACAAGGTCACTAATTGCGTAAAGTGACTTTATAAAAATTTAGATACGCTGAAATTACGTTTCAGTAAGGTAATTGTCATTTTATTTTTTATAAATATTACAGCCCTCGCTTTAGGTACTTTATGTTAACATTGTTATACAAAAAAAGAAACATTTTACTGAAAGAATTTTTCAAAAAATACCTCAGTATTGGTTTTCATCATAACTTAATTTCAAAGAACGGAGGCCCTGAGGAGAATTGTGTGGAGGAATTGTGGGATGCTGTGTGGAGGGTCATTTTTGGAAAGAAAGGAAAGGGAGTACCTGCTGGGAAGGAAAAGAGTTTGAGGGGTGTACAGGAATCTGAGGTCAGTGTATCCAGAAGTGATGGACGATTGAATCTATCCCTCCTACTGAGGTGCAAGTGATTCGTACCTTTTCTGACAATTAATTAAAATATATCACACAAATACACATATAAAGATAGAAATAGAAGATAAAAATATATATATAATATATATAGATATATATATATATATATATATATATCAGACTATATATATATCAGACTATAAAACTATTACCATTTGTTATTTCGGCTACTGGCATTATGCCTCTCTTTAAAAATTTAGGCATATTAGATTTGTCAAAGAATTTGTATTTAAAAATGCAAAAATCAGTTATTTTAAATACATGTAGGACTACGAAAGATTTTTTAAAGGGATCAGTAGGATTTATCGGTCATATTAGGTATTCCACCGAGCCGAACCCTCTGATATGAAAATATCTGGAGTCGGTGAATTATTTTCCCATTTAATAGTCTGGTATGTTAACATGTTGTTCTTGTATTGTTTAGTATTAATTATAATTGTATAATACACTTGCATAGCGTGGATTTACTAGATGATCATTTTTATGGAAAAGTGTGTAAAAGTCTGGTGCGTAAAAAAATGTATAAGAGCGACATGCGACATGTCATTGGTACCAATTGTTGTATCAACTTCTATAACTTTGTAATAATTTTCTTATATGTAATTATGTACTGTTTGTTTCTGCTAAAATTAAAAACTAAAAATTTATTGTTGTTTTACTCGCTATTCCGCGTAAGAGACATGAAACGTATGGTTTAGGAGAGAGAAAAACCGGAGAAAAAGATTGCCAATCGAATGATATAAAAATGTCAATGGCATCGATATACCATCTTGAAATTAAATTTATCACTCTTGTAACTAACCAATCATTATTACATAAAGAATATTGAGATGAATGTTGTGCTCACCTATAATTAGAAACATCATTACAACCATGTATAAATGTAAATAACTGTAAAAAGTATGTGATGTATTCTTTTGGCGAGCCAATAAATAAATAAAAAAATAATAAAAAAATCTGATTTTACAAAAAGTGTTTTGTATTGCAACATGCGAGTCAGATAATTTTCACCTGTTAACAAAATACAAAGAGCTCAAATAGAATCAATTTCTTACAACATCTGTATGTAATTATTTCCTCTAGTGAGTATGGAGCTGTCCAACAAGGTGTCCGCGCTGGGCGCGTGCGGTTCCCGCGCGGCTGCCCTCGCCACCGCGGCCCACGAACGCCTGCGCGATCTGCGGCGACAGGCCGACGCAGCGAGGCGCCACTGCGCGGCCAGAGATCGCCCCCTGTGCGAGACAGCCGACACGGCGGGGATAGAATTGGTCATGCACTTCGATATGGTAATTATATTTTTTAAATTATTGATTCAAATTTGTATTCAATAGCCTTAAAAAAACAACTTTTTAACGATTGATTAAGAGCGGTGCTGCAAAAATTACATTATATTATGTTATTTTTATTTGTATGAAGAAGAGTGTCGGTGGTTCGTAATGTCAACTTTATGTTTATAGAAATCTGCAGTTTTATTTTGAGATTGATGTAATTTCTCACTCTTGACCTTCAAAGTAAGCGGAGAATCACCGTTTTAACGATATTAAAAAAAAACCATTTGTTGAAAAATCATCATCGTTTCCCACACCTTAAAACAGAATGGGTTCAATTCCTTTGCTAATTATGTCCTCCATCATGGCACAAGCAAGATTTAAGCTACGTGTGATGGTAGTATGAGTTTCAATTATTTTCTGGTTTTTGTAAAATGGCATAAAGTATGTTTTTCTTTAAAATAATACTTATGACAACACGATTTAAAAAAATATGCTGCGAAAAATTATTAGTTTATGACTGAGACTCGAACTTTGGAAGCTACCTCTTGCCGATTCTACTAGTTTTGCTACCGAAAATTATTTTGTTATGAATCTCATATTTATTTGAAAACCATTTACATTTCTAATTTAATTTATTAATACGTAATTGGCATCCTCCTTCTTTATGATCCTGAGCTTTGGTTACACTAGGTGCCTCCGCTGACGAGGCAACTAAAAAAAAGAGTTTTCAACTAAACTCGCTATCATGTGAATGTCAATGTGATGGCCCGCACACTACACAAATTCTCAAAAACCCGTTGTCAATGGCAACGCAAGCAGTGACTCGCGACTTGCTCTGCTAGTTGCCGTGGCCGGCCGTTGCCAGTTGCCATGGTTGCGCCAGTATTTCGGTCAGTTTTCTATTTTTTGTTGTTTTTTCAATTTGACAGTTACAGATGACTGCAATGACAGCTGATTATTCTTCGTCTATGGTTAAACAAGCTGAGATTATTACCCAAATAGCAAAATTGAGTAGCGCCGTGTTCAAAGTTTGGTTGGAAACCATAGCAGCCAGCCAGTTGTAGTTTGGTTTCAGTTGCTCGTCAGCGGAGGCACTAAGCTTTTAAAGATTAATCCTACCATCACGATTTTTTTTTTTTTAAATGTTTAGAAAATTTAATGATATGAATTAGAATAATTTATAAAAAAAGGTAATGGATGTGGCAGAAAATGAACCCTTGAAAAACAAAAAATTATTTTTGGTTACTTCTAAATCGTTCAGGTTTTCTGTATGTTATCCTTTCAAATTCTTAAAAAATTATCATCATTATCATTTTATTCCCCTTGTCCTATCCGGGTCGGGGACCCACTGCATCGACAAGGCTTCTCCATACGTCCCTGTCTTATGCTGATTGTTCGGTCTCCGTCCTTGGCAGACCCATCCTCTCCTCACACAGTTTCAAAAATTATCAATATTTAAAATCATAATTTCATTTAGTTTCTAAGTGTTTTTTTATTATCTATTTCTGATAGAAGTATCGATTTATTTTAAGATATAATAACGTTAAAATTATTTGTAAGAAAAGTCGAAAATTTGTTGAATGATATAAGACGTAAGATGAACCCCCTTAGAGAATTTTGTAAATCTATTTGAACTACATTAAATATACAGACTAGTTCTCATCGATCTAATATTCAATACTATGGACATCTTGAGAGAAGAGATATACTCTCACTAGTTGCGGTTGAAATGGTAAGGGACCTTAGAATTTAATCGCTCTGGAATAACCAGGGCAAGACCCAAAAACCCTGTGGTTTTAGCACTTCGAGCCACCGGCAGTTGTAGAAATACTAGAGTCTTGTCAAGGAAGTAGATAATCCAAGGCGATCTGGATTCTCAGAAAACTAGACAGATGAAGAGGAAGTTACAAGTTGAAGAGGATTCTAAACTGTCAAATCAGATATTTCTTACCAATGAACACCACACTATAATAACTATTGAGCTCCAAGTGAATATCTTAGTAGGTGGATGTAATGTTTTATCCTACCTTAAAAACAAACACAGTAGAAACAAACATAAGTATTGGAAATGGTAATTTGATAGTATCAACGTAATTAACGTGGCATCATCAATATGTGCAATATCCGTGTGACGTTTTTTATTCACAAGAATTGTTATGATTTTAATATTATACGTGACAAATTCTTCAGGCACCGAATGGTAAACAGTGTGTTGAAGAGCTTAAAATCTAAGTTTAATAAAAATAATCCACATGATCACAAAGCATCTCTAGGATTTATAACGATTTTCACTAATAGCTTTTTTTATAACTCGATGCAACACCAATTCAAGGCAAAACTCCTTCATTTATCGTGAATCACACTTTTTCTATACATACTATTCACAATTTGACATCTTTAACTCTGAACCACACCCCTTAAAGTTGCACAGGTGATCTCACAATACTTAATACTTATTTTTTCTTTTTATTTCTTGTAATCCGTATTTTTAATTATATATATACATACTATACCTCAACTAGATACTATACCTCAACTAGACCGACCCCATCATACCCTCCCTGAATCCCTTTCAATCAACTTGATTATGTAATTTTTCATTGTCATCTTTAAAATCATTTCACTTATATAAAATATCCATGTTCCCTGTAAATGGTACAATTAATGTAACTTAATTAATTTTGCTTTATTAGTATATATGGTCTCTCGAATAAAATAAAATAACTTAAAATTTATTATTTGACTCAAAAATGCTTAACGACTCGACATAAATCGAATACCTACAATCCCCAGACAATTTATTATGGCCACCCCGATATGCTCTCTCTCTTACTCTTTGTATGGTGTTTTTGACTGAGACAAATTAAAAGAATTCATTGTTACATTACATTAATAATGAAATAATGTGGACAATATATGTACCAAAAGGCAATACGTACTTCAGACATAATGATCAAAATAATATAAAACCCATTTTTAATGAATGTCCCAAATTTCACTACATAGCACATAAAAAACGTTTTTCATGAAACGTTCTCCGTTAATATAACCTTCAATTAGTTCCCTAATGCCTCCTAAATTTAATACAACACATCGCCTAACCTAGTTCCATCAGTTTGCAACAAGCCGACATCCTTATTAGCTTTCTAACTAATTGAAACCTTTTACCGTGGATTAATTCATGCAACTTTTGCGTGTATCTAGCTACTTTATAATAAATTATAAGCTTCGTGTGCTAATTAAAAACATAATTGATTAATGGCTACACATTTATTAAAAATTGGGTCTAAGAATTTGTATGAATTGCAAATATTAAAAAATCTACTCGTGGACCTTCCAGAGTAAGTACTTTCTTCCAAAACGATTTTAATTGACTTGGTATTTCTATATAAAATTTTAAATGATGTAGTTGATAGTCCAAAATTGCTTGCTTGGATAACTATTCGGATTTTAATTTAAGTGCAGAAATTTTAAGACTAATTATTTGATAGATGTATGCTTCTTATCCCCGATACTAATTAAGGAAAAAATTATACCAAGTCAGTGGACATCTTCGATTTATCACTAAACAAATACAAAATGTTGTTACTGACGCAGTTCATTTATGTACAATAAATACTGCATAGTTTTTACAATTCCTTTGTAATATCCTCTAAAAACAGCGTTAATAAATTAAAAAATACGTGTGTTCTTTAGGTCACACGACTGAAGTAAAATACTTCTACAGTAATCTAATCTAATTTTCTTGCTGGCATCGAATAAAACCATTCCAATCATCAGTGTATAAGAATCTTTATTGGAGATTCGTTTGAAATGTTACCAATCATCGTGACAAATCAGTCGTTTCGATGCACTGAGTTCACATGAAACGAAAATGTGATTAATTTTATTAGGGGAATTACGCTTAGAATGGGATTGTTGATTTAATTCGTACAAAGTTTAAAATAAAACTTTTTGATGCGGATTGTAGTTAGAGAGCGACGTTTATTCACATTTGCAGCAGGAAATTAAAAAAATTCCAATCGAAAAAGTGATGGTTATTAATTAGATTTTAACGTTTAGAACGCGAGAAACAACAACACAACTATTGTCAGCATAAATGCCAGCACCCATTCCAAACGTCATTAATATGGATTTGAGCACTGTTGTTACGATAAGATTGTGAAAAATGAACCTCAAAATTAATTTTAATTTATTATCGTTCGTAACGCCGTAACGCCAACGATCGTAACGTCGTAACGTCGTAAAGCCGTAACGTTCGTAACGCTCTCGCCTGTTTACCCCCAAGTCAAGCGCACGTAAAGAAGTATTTACTTCAATAAATTAATACATCTTTTAATGGTCTTGGGTACAAATGATCAGATCGTAAACGTGTAGCACGTTGACTGGTCTTCCACTAGGGCGATAATCTCAGTAAAGTAGTCACAGAGAAATGTCATACATACGTCACGTCACCACCAGCAATCATCTTCTTCCTTCTCACAAGTCTTGTAAAAAAGAAATATAAGGAAGATAATAGAACGATAATGTTACGTACGTGTTGTCTCTATATAGGACGAGTTTCACCCGTTTTTGGGGATCAGATCTGAATATCCAGGGTCTTTACCCCTTTTCCTTCCCCTATCCCCTCCCTTCACCGTCTCAACATCCCATTTGGGGATGCCTTAGTCCGGTTGGAAGCAGTGTGCGGTTTTCTCATAAAAAGGACGCTTTGCTACATAATTATTTATTGAACCTACACATACTAACTAAACACATCAATTTACTAGTGATTTTTAAACAAAATTTCACAAAATTTTAAATTTAGTGAAATTTAGTTTAAAAGCGGTGCCTGTAACATTCAAAATTTTGTTTTGCATTTACGGCACAAATAAACCGAAACTAAACTAGACTAAACTGACTGACCTTTTTGTAATCAAAAGGTGAGGCACAAATATATTTATTTTTAATATTAATAATTTTTAATATTATTTTTAATGATTTAAGCAAAAATTGGCTTTTTTTTATAAATATAAAAAAAATTTAAAAAAATTAAATAGATCCTTGTTAAAAAGACGTGTAGTTAGGACAGAATTTATGTTATCCTTTTTTAATTGTTTGAATAACCACTTGCAAGGTAGGTAATTGCTTCCATATTATATCAGAATATTATTGATATCCCTTGATTGAAAACCATTTCTTGACATAAATCTACGAATGGTTACTAAAGTCAACAAAGACCTTTTATAAAAGCTTATCAAAAATGTAGTAATACGAGAAACGTTCTTTTTTCTACAAAATAGTTTTTATCAAGGAAACTTATCTTAAGGATTTTGTTTCGCGTGACCGGAAGTGTGGTGTCGAGTTTTCCGGAAACGTCGCCTGTACCGGATGCTGTTTTTTTCCGGAAATGTCGGTCCGTTCCGTTTTCTTTTCCGTTTCTATTCGATTATCAAGAGGACGAATTTGTTTTGACCACAAGATGTTCTTAGTCTGAAAATAACTTTCAGTCATGTTTTTTTCTCCCGTATTTTCCAGTAGCTCTAGGGACTGGACAATTTCCCTCAGGCCCTATGTAATCTATGGGGGTATTTTTGAGGAAAAATAGGTAAACTAGTTCTGGGAAGGAAAAGGTATGAGGGGTTTGTAGGTATCTAGGGTCAATGGGTCCAGTTGTGACGTATATATGAATCCATCCCTCCCACTGTGGTGCAAGGCGACGTTCGAGAGAGTGCTGCTGGAGAGGAAAAATGGTCTCCTTCAACCAATCTCTCCCGATCCGAATCGTCACGCAGAATGTGGGCAGTCGCAACCGCCGCCAAGATCTAGACAATCGTCACCCCACGAACCCGGACACCCCTGCTAAACGTAGTAAACGTACTCCTAAGTGTAGTGTTTAAAAAATTAAAACTCCTTTACATAAAAACCTTGCTTACCAATTCTTCTTCGGCATATTTTTATTATTTTCAGAAAATAACTATTTTAATACTCGTCATCTTCATTTTCTTCCCCTTGATCTATTCGGGTGGGGGTCTCACTGCATCGTCAAGGCTCATCCATACGTCCCTGTCTTGTGCTGATTGTTCGGCCTCCGTCCATGCAGACCCACCCTCTCCTCACACAGTTTCTGGGGTTGCCTCATCCAACTGTATCTGGGGCGGCCCACTGGACTTCTACCCCCTGGAATGGCACTCAGTATTTTCCTCGGAATTCGGTCATCACACATTCTTAGTACATGCCCAAACCACCTCAATTGCGATTTTTCTATGAAGAGTAGCAGTGGTTCAATGCTTAGACTTAGATCATCTCGGATCGTCGAGTTTCTTATATGATCCCATTTCGTAATCCCTGCCATTCCCCTCAAGTATCTCATTTCGGCAACTTGGACTCTAGAGCGTGTTTGTTTGTTTAGCATCCATATCTGGTGGCCGTAAGTGAGCGTTATCTTTGTATTGATGCCGAGCTCGGTTTTTCTTATCACTGAGCTGTAGAGAGGACGCAACAAAGTATTATATTTTAAAAGGAAATTTTGAAAAATTTAATTTATGCATTATATGTCTTCATCAAAAGATTGGTTAAAAATATTCCCCGCGTGTCGTTATTTTCATTCGGTAAAACCTATTTTCGTACCAAACTCTGCTTACTTACATTCATACAAACATTTGTATGTAAGAATGTAGGTATTAACGTAAGCAGAAAACAGGCGCCCTTTTGTATAGGTGAAGCGAGTAACTTCAAAGCGTAAAATTGACGCTGCCTTAATTGGATTACCCGACTTAGCCTCTTTATGGGGAGCTACATGTTAGAAGGCCATAAGAAAGGCTCAGGGTTTACTTTCAGGCGTGTAAGGCAGTTGTAAATCTCTTTCAATGTTACAAACTTCAATAGAACAAGGCGCAGCCAATTCTATCACTTGTCTTCAGCGACACCTGGAGAGATTTATTCGAAACTTCTTTGTAGACTGCAGAATGGAGTTTGGATTATTTTTTTCACAAATTAAATTTATTTTTATTATTGGCAACGCTGATATATGGAAAGGGGTATATAATTGTCAATGAATGGAAGTTGACTAAACGCCGTGGAAATGGAATCTCTGAGGTGAAAAAATTACTGAGTTACTATCAAGTTTCTCTGTAATCCTCTTCAGAGAGATTACGTTTTTTTTCAACTAAAACTTATTTAATTTTCTTTGATAGATGTATATAATTTTTTTAATATAGTTATCAAATAAAAAATTCAACAACTTAACAAAGACATAGCAATATCAGTGATCGGAGATGAAAAAACAAATAATTTTTTTTTCCGATGCAGCCGGAAATTTCAGAAATTAGTAAAAATCAAAATTCGTGAACCAATTTTCACACCTTCAAAACTTGCCAATCACATAAAATTCTGACGGTAGGTACAAATAAAAAATATACCTCTGGGTGGTTAAAACTAAATTATACAAGTAAGCACAAAAATTTGCCCAAGTTTCCGAAAAAAAAACCACACATCAGTAAAGTTATAAGAAGGCTACAATAACATACCTCGATAATAATATTAATAATCAATGTCAGCAAAATTCTATTCTGTTCTATGGCTTCCATATAATTAAGATATATTTTACTTCATGATTATTGTTCCATAAAATAATTAGTTATGTCGGCAGGTATCAGGCGTATAATATTATTATAAATTTAATATTTTAGTTTCACAGATCGGGAAACACTTTTCTTATTACCATTCGCCAACACTATACCCAAACATTGATAGTACCATATAATCAGTAGGACTTTTATGGTACAAAAAAACACATTGCTATGTACTATCGTGTACGTGTTTCGACTTTTTAGTGTAGAGTACGTTGGTCAAAGGCGAACCCGTGGAAGAGTAAAATCCTACGAAATTAGCACAGGAGCGTGTCTGCGACATTTTTAATTCGCGTGTTCGTTTCCAACAAAATTACGTTTATGTAGGCGTAGTGTTGATAGCTCCGTCGTAACCGTACCCCCTTTAAGCGCGTAACCGTAACAAGTCAAAATGAAATTATGCCCTCATACATAGAAAATGACACAGATTATAAGCGATGGTAGCCAATTTAGTGCTACACCGAGCGTTCTTTTTCTTCTTCTTTTTTGTTTCTGTTTTGAGGGTATTACTAGAGAATACCGGAAATTAGTCCTTTTTAAATCAAATTCTATATGTATTGACACTTTTTACAAAAAAACATAAATTGGTTTCGAAAGATTGTTATTTTATCTAGTACACGCAGTTTTAAAATTTTGAAAAACTAAGTTTATTTTTAATATACTAAGGTTATACCGTTGGTCGTTTACAGATTTGTTCAATTTTCAAACGATATATTGTATTATACAACACAAATTTCAAATTATATAAACATACAACAAAATAAATCAGTACATAATCTAGTAAACACATTTTTCAGAATTTTAATTTTAGTTAAATTAAAATCATTAAAAAATAAATCCGAAAACGTGTTTTGTGACGAAAATACCTCAGTTTTTCTATTTATTTAAGGTCTTACAAACTAAAATATTACAAATATTTTTACACACTTATTTTATCTAGACATTATTGAAAAATCATAAATACTTATGATCAAAAAATACTTACAAGAAGTACACGATATTTAATAATTTATCATCGTGCGTTTTGAGCATTTTTATTGCTATATTGAAGCGAGTTTTAATGAAATAAATCGATATTTAATTTTTAATTTAAAAATTTGATACAGGGAATAATCGATCTCTCTCATTGCAACCTCCCTGTACATTTTCAAGCATTTTTAAACTTTTATTCTCAGATGCTGGTCAATCGCTCTTAACACTGTTAGTTAAAATTTTAAGAAATATGTTGCGAAATAAGAAAAATGTAAACATACTACACAATAATTAGAATAACGATATAACAATAAAGTAGACATTTTCAATTGCGAGCTTAACAAATAAATGTAAAAGATCAATAGAAGAGTATTTCTCTCATGTGTATGTAACTTTTCTGTTGTTTGTATTTATAAATCTGCTATGAAGTGATTTTTTTTGTACATCCTACCTGTTTATAGTAACCAATAAATTTATTAATAAATAAACCAACGTAAATTCGCTGAAAAAAAATCTAATTTTTGTTTTTATCATGAGTGAATTTTTGGTGTTATTTGCTGCTTTTCTATGTCTCACGGCGACGGCAGTTTGATAATTCTCGTTTATATTTCGCTTTTATAATTTCTACGGCGGCGGCAACGGGACTGGAGTTATATTTATTTAATAAGTGTGAGGGAGATGTATGATTTTTATTTAATTTTTCTACGGCTACGGCATACGGTAATTTATTAATTTCTACGGCTACGGCACCGAGACTGGAGTTACATTCCTTTAATAAGTGTGAGGGAGATGTATTATTTTGATCGTGTGAGGAATGTGGAGATCCGAAAAGAATGCAAGGCTGATGTGAGCGTAATAGCTAAGATTAAGAAAGGGACGCTTATGTGGTTTGGGCATGTTGAGCGAATGAATTAAGAAAGGGGTGTAAAGAGAATTTATGACGCGAATGTGAATGGTAGAAGAAACCGAGGACGCCCAAGGAAGACGTGGCACGATCAAGTGAATCAGATACTTGAGTCGGGCCATGTCAAGAGTCAGAATAATAGAAGAGTACGAATGAGGCAAGAGTGTGTGCCAATACCGAGTTGTTTGACGGTCCGTCCTCTCTGCCTACCCCTGCGGAGAAACGGCGTGATGGTTAGTTAGTTAGTTAGTTAGTTAGTTAGTTAGAGATGTATGATAATGATTGCATGTTTACTTTGTGGGGGGGAACAGAAATAGGTCCACCTTTCTTTCATTTTCAACTATTTTTATTTGAGTGTAAGAAAGAGCTATACAGCATTAAATAACGTACATTTTATGTGTTGAATTGGCTTCTGAATGCGTCATTGCCCCTAATTTAGGTGATCAACAGTAAACCCTAAAAAACACAACAAAACCGTTAAAATTCTTACCGAAATAGAAATTTGAGATTTACATTGAAAAAATTGGAAATAATGATTTAAATTAACCATTCTTGACCCATGTACGTTAAACAAATTAAATCTTAGGCTTAGAGATGAAGTTTGAGAATTCTTACATTTATAATTTGATTACCTCGTTTGAATAAATTTACTGTGAAAGCAATTAATAAATAAACGAGATGAGTAAATTTGCAGAGGCGCGTACCAAAGGCTTTTAATAGATTAGCATACGAACTATCATAAAATTAAAACGAGCTGGTAATAGCTACCTTTTCGGATTCAGAATACTTTTCGTTGGTAAAAACATTCACTCATATAATAATTGAAAAATGGTAAGATTACAAAATGTGTCTAGTAGACAAATCTCAAAACAGAAGTTTATTTTGAAATGATTTATAAATTATTTTTTTCGTGTATTTTGATGCTGGTCTACAAAATAAAGCCTAACGCATGCAATGTTTTGAAATCCAGTGGCAACCACTGGAGACTTAAGCTTTAAATTTTTAATTGTTACGCCATCGGTTTGCAAATTTCCCGCCCTCCATCGACAAATTACACCTCCGATTATTTGTAAACTTCTATTTAAATGTTTAGCAAACAAAAAAGAACTCAACTTCCTTTTTATTTGAGCATTAATAAAAAGGCAAAACAAATGTACTCTCGGTCACCAATCACGTCTTACATTTCTTTGACCATCTACGTACGCAGTTATTTTAAGGAAACAGTCCCGTTGGCGACATGAATCTTTTCAATGTGGATGAGAGTTTCAGGCTAATAATAATTATTGCCTATAATAAAATATACATTGTTCGATTTGATTTCTTTATAAATGCACAAGAAATTGCTTGGCGCAGGGAATATTTTTATTGATAACACAGTTCTAGTTTCCAAACACAAATGAAAATAATAATTTCGTTGTAGGTTTCGTTCAAAAAGCCTGATCTTTTAATGAATAGGTCCGAATAACCTATTCTAATAGTCAAAATATTTGATTTCTTACACCATGGGGGTTTCTCACCATCCTTCTAATAGCTTATCCATACTATAAAGTTTATTTTCGAATTACGATTTACGGTTTATTTATTTAATAAGTCGGAGTTTATTATTCCGTACTCGAACCTATGAATAGTGGCTATATATTTGAGAGGTTGGCCGAGTTTTCTAACTATTTTATTTTAAATATTAATCGTTATGGAATGAATAAGCTATTAGGAGGATGGTGAGAAACCCCCCATGTCTCTTTAATTATTTATTTGATGGCTGGGAGCGGTTCAAGTTCGTTGCGCAGCCGTCTGTACGTAGCCATTGAATACACTGCTGATTGAATGGAATAAAAATAGGATATCTTTAATTGGAAACCAGTTAATAATTATTATTTCTCTACCCCTTGGTTTATTCCGATCTGCGGTGGTGGCAGATTATGTATTGACAAGCATTGGGGTCTGAGAAAATAATGCCCAACCGAGCCAATGGAAAGGTCTTTAATTAAGTTGAAGGCGTTTGGAAGGAAGTCTGAGCTGGTTTATGTAGATCGAAATCAAATACCGCTAGCCTCGGTTTCAGCGGCGGGAATCACACTTAATTACAGTGATTTTGTGTGAAATAAATCTCATCAAAATTTGCAAGTATAATACGTAGATAATATGTTTATTTCGCATAAAATATATTGTAGACTTATGTATTCGCAGATACATTGATTGCGAAAATTAATGGACTGTAATCATAAAAATTGTGGATTTTCAAAATGAAACAACTATGTGAACACTAAGGGATTCTGTCTCACCTATCCCATAGCACGTTATTTTGAGGTTCAATGCACCGAAAAATATTGTGAACATTACTCTGACACATAAAATTGGCAGAAAAAATAATATCACGAACTGTAGACGAACGAAAGCAATAAATTATTATCATGTAATTTAATCCTCGTTCGTAGCATACTATGCGAATAACACACCAGAATAATATTATGGTTCCCTGAACTGATGCCCTCAGTATGCATTTATGCAATCTACCAAAGCTTTGTCGAATCTATTCAAAGAACCTTCACTCAGACATTGTCCTTTTTTGTCACAAGGAAAACTCTAAAATCCTACAATAAAAGATTATCATCCTTTAATCTTAAGAGCGAATGACCAGCGGCTGAGAATAAAAGTTTAAAAATGCTTGCAACTGTACACGGAGGTTCCGATGAGAAAGATCGATTATTCCCGGTATCAAATTTTTGAAATTAAAGATTTAATATCGATTTATTTCATTCAATACTTGCTTAAATATACACCTACATTCAAGTAAGCAATAAAAATGCTCAAAACGCACGATGATAAATTATTAAATATCGTGTACTTCTTCTAAGTATTTTTTGATCATAAATATTTATGATTTTTCAATAATGTCTAAACAAAATAGGTGTGTAAAACAAAATTGAAATATTTAAGTTTATAAGACCTTAAATAGATAGAAAAACTGAGGTATTTTTGTCACAAAACACGATCTCGGATTTATTTTTTAATTATTTTAATTGAACTAAAATTTAATTTTTGAAAACTGTGTTGACTAGATTATGTATTGATTTATTTTGTTGTATGATTATATGATTTGAAATTTGTGTTATTTAATAGAATCTATCGTTTAAAAATTTAACAAATCTACCAACTACCAACAGTATAACCTTATTATATTAAAAATAAACTTATATTTTCAAAATTTTTAAACTGCCTGTACCAGATAATATAACAATCTTTCAAAATCAATTTTTTTTTTTTTGGAAAAAAGTGTCAATACGTCTGGAATTTGATTTAAAAAGAACTAATTTCCGACATTCTCTGAGATATATAATATATAATACCCTCTTAATTTTATACATTACATAGACGAGTAGTTTTTTGAATGAAAATATATTTTATACTTTTGTTATCCACTTGTATTGTGTAAATAAAGGTAAGTATTCTGCATTTTTCATAAACCGACTGCATATTGTATATAATTACGCCAGGGGCTACTTGTCGTAGGATCAACTGTCACGGAATCGTCTGGCATGTGTTGTCTGTGTAACAAAAGTAATATGTCCAATAAAATATTGATATATTCTCCTGCTCAACTTAAACTTTTAACTCAACTCAACGAAATATTATTTAACCAATAACAAAATAATTTAGCTTTTTACTTACAAGTATCATATACTCAATAAACCAAAACTAGTATATTTACATTATTTACAGATGCAGGGGGCTGTGAAAATGCTTCAGTTTGTTTAAAAAACTAACAAAATAGCTATGTACAGAGCATAATAATAAATTAATTCTAAAATTAAAACACAGCACAGAAATTTTATAATATTGAAGGTAGCGAAAGAATTCGCTAGTTCTAGGTAATATTTTTAATTTGAATGAATGTTTTTCCGTATTAAATAATTTCATCTTATATTGAAATGTAACATTTCTTCGGTGATTTGTGTGATAATATTAGTTAATTTTAAAAATAAATCTTTGAAACGCATTACTTTCTGTTATATTATTAAAATTCGTCCTCCTATAAAAATTCTCACAAAACTTTCAGATTTATTCGAATGCAGTGACACAGAACGAGCTATTCCATTCGACATTATATTTCCAAAGACCACATAGATTACTCTTTCCACCTTGATTTCTCGAAGAAAGCTCTCACTTTATTTCCCAAGAGCTCCGATCCTCTTGCGTGAGTTGTCCTAAAGCTTTTAAAGCCAGCTTTTAACTTACGATCCAATTTCTGAAATGTTATAATCGTTTTTCTAACACTCGAGAACCAAATTCGACGTAAGCCAATACGTTCATAAGCCTATCGCCATATGTGAAAGTGCTCCGTCTTACGTGGATTTAAGGTTTATGCCAAACCATTGGAGTAATCCTGGAGGAAAACTATTAGTTCATTATAAATCCATCTGGAAGATGTAGGATCATAAATTAAATTTACCGTGGTAATGTAGATAATATGGAGTCTTATTCATCGGTTAAAGCTAACCTTAACCTTTTTATAGAGATTTGACCTTAACAAATCCACACCTCAGTTGGACATGGTTCTAATTAATATATTATTTTTCAAAAATCGCATTTGTTACCAAAATCATTTCTTTTGCTCATTTCTACAACCAAAATAATTTTTAAAGCCAACATGTTGTATTTCCATAGATACTTGTAACACGAAGTTCTAATATCATGTTTATAAAGCTTACAATTATTTTACAAGGTTCACTCACTTTGAACTTTTGCAATTTTGTTTGTGTCCGACCAAAATGACAATGACAAAAATGGACCACATTTTCCTACCATTCGTAAAATATTTTTTGAATTTTTTTTCAAATGTTCCCGCGTCCTGAAGATAACGTTATTTGTGAACTAAAGGCTACTTCTATTAATGATTAAAATATATCACTGTTCATCGCTTTAGATGCCTTATAATGTCGAGTTGATTTAAGAATTAAATAAAAAAAAATTTCAAACCACTAAGGCGCTCCGCTGACGAGGCAACTGAAAACAGACTAAAACCGGCGGTTTTCTTTGTCTTGATTGGTCAACAAGCTTGTTTAACCATAGACGAAGAACAATCAGCTAACAGCTGGCAACTAGCAGCGGCCGGCCAGGGCAATCAGCAGTGCAAGTTGCAAGTCACCGCTTGCGTTACCATTGACAACGGGTGTTTGAGTGATTGTGTAGTGTGCGGGCCATCACATTGTCATACAAAAACAGTTGGCAGTTGAGAGTTTTCAGTTGCCTCAGTGGGCGGAGGCGCTAACTGTCAAAACCTTATCTTATAAAATCTCGCATTTATGTGTTTTTCTAACATATTTGTATACCAGTATAATAATAATTAAATTATCAATGTTTTTAACCTGTTTACATGTCGTAATAATGAAAGTGAGTTATCTTAAAAATAGTGGATTTTTGTTTCTACGTCGCAATAGATTGTTCGAGATAACGATATTTGTAAATTGATTATTTTCAATAAATAAAGCATTAATCGAGTTAATTGTCTTTGTAGAATAAATATATATTTTTTAAAATGTTTGCACTTCACGAACAAAATTTCTTACAAAAATTATTTCTTAGGAATAATTTCAAGTTGAGAACTTATCATAATTCAGTTTTATTATAGATATTTCTATATGGGATTATTAATTAGACTATTTACAAGAAACTATCTTGGAATGTCACTAGGAAAATGTCGTTAGAACCTTATGCAATGAACTAGCTAGTGTCGTATACTCTTATCTGCACGTTTAGGTATGTATTAAAACTGTTAGTACTATTCGACCGACTTAAAATATTTCATTTAACACTAGTTAAACTAAAATACTTTACATAAGATTCAAACTATACACTATACTATATACTATATACAGAAATCGGTAAATAGATTACGAGAAATCGTCTTTGCAAATCTTGACTCCTTCTCGTATCGAAAAAGGTAAAGCGAAGTTAGAACGCTGTCCAACCAAAGTGACAAATTTTGAATCAATTTAAATATCTGCAGACGCGTGATCTTAAAGTTAATTTCATATATGTTAATAAAATCACACGTGTATATATTTAGGGTTACTTTCTTCCTCGAACTCTAGTTCTTATATTTATATAGAAAAATAATGTATGTCAAATTAAAAACACATTTTTAATTGAATCAGCGTTTAATATATAAGCCCTGATGAACTTGAGGTAAGTAAAACCCCGTTGGCTATCATTTATTTATTTATATGTATTACAAAAAAAAATCGAATTCCAACAATATGAAATATTATATAAAGTTTTTTTTCCTAATTAATCCACACCTCCATAAGTTGAGCTCCAATAGCTCGTAGTTGTGGGAGGAGTATTTGCATACATAAATAAGATATTGCTTGCGATTGACCAGCAGCTGAGAATAAAATATTACGCTTATTACATTTTTTCACCTGCAAACAACCAACTTTATTTTTATATGGGAAAGGCATGGAAGTGCTAACTTTCCCACTAGATGGCGTCGAGACATATTATGCCTTTATTTTTTGGTGAAATAATTTAACTCGTCAAATTAATTCTGATTATTTTTTTTAATTGACAAAACTAATATTTAAGGCAAGATTTTTTATGCATAGCACAATGGGTAACAATTATTATAAGCAATATTTATTAGCCTGAAACACTCATCCATATTGAAAAAATCTTCTCAGAAAAGATATGTGCTATGCATAAAAAAATCTTGTCTTAAACATTAGTTTATCAATTAAAAAAAATAGTCAGTAGCGAGCTTAAGGCGTATAAAAGTGGGGGAGAGAAAAGCGAAGGTGGAACATTTGTAATTAAAATATTCATATTTATTCAATCTGTGCAAAATTACTACTAATATTCATAAATAATTCGTTACAAAAATGTTTGGCTTTTATTTCTAAAATATTTTTGTAATTATTTACGTTTCACCAAAGGTAACATACTACTCATTTACTTATTGAGGAAAATCAACAGATTATTTACATCTATTACAATAAACTTAATAATGCAAATAAAATCTAATAAGATTTTCAGAGAACTTAAACATTAATAAAAAAAAACTAAGGGTCCTATTCCCGTTCCTGTTACATCAGTTAAATTGCAGCCTTTAAAAATTGATCTGAAGATACCTACCTCATAATAAATGTGGTTTAAGAGTGTAGTATTCTCCCCAAAGGCGAAATTAAAATTCAAAATCATTTGCCGGTCTAGTAAAATAATATAGCTGCGAAATAGAGTAATTTCCTTTCCAATCTGTGTCCGTGAGTATTGGTCACTAAAATTATACTTTATATTATGCAATGCATCTGTCGCCCTGGAAAGTACAGCAAAAATAGTTGTTTAATTTATTCATAATCTAAAAAACGTTTTTATTTTCCATTCCGTGGATTTTGAACCCCGCTACTTTCGAGTTAAGAGGCAGGAAACTTTCCGCTCTACCACGGATCTTTTGACTAAAATCTTAACTTTAAAACCTCGTTTTGAAACGTGTTTTTAATAGAAAGACGTCTTTTTGTGGTCCTTTGTCTTCCGTGTACATGAATTATTATTCTCAGTTAATTACAGACAACTAAGTCAGTTATTAGAACTGCTCTGTTAGCACAGGCGCACCGGCTTCCAGGCGACTCGAAAACTTTTCACAAAAATGAATTACAAGTTGACTCGCGAACTTCAGCCAACTTTCATTATACTTTTGTTTCTTTCTGTACGCTGTTAAGAGTGAGTGGACTTGGCTCGACGATAATCTGGTTAAGGATTATAATAACAAAGCCATTCCGCCTTAGGCAGTTAGCAAGCTTTAGTTTAGATAGATTTACCCTGTTATTATATTACAGCGTCCCCTACCGACACACTAATCTTGGCAGCGTCGCGACGGTATGTACACTGTACACAGAGCCGCGACGCCTGAGTTTCTCAAACCTATTACAAAATTACAAAATAATAATATGTAGAGTCTTAATAATAATTTAACTTTTGTTATTTTGGCTACTGGCATTATACCTAGCTCTCTCATTAAAAATTTAGGCATATTAGATTTGTCAAAGAATTTGTATATAAAAATGCAAAAATCAGTCATTTTAAATACATGTAGAATTACGAAAGATTTTTTAAATATTTATATTGAGGGATCAGTAGGATTTATTGGTCAAATTAGGAATTCCACAGAGCCGAACGCTCTGATATGAAAATATCTGGAGACGGTGAATTATATTCACATTTAATAGTTTGGTAGATTAACGTGTTGTTCTTGTATTGTTTTGTATTAATTATACTTATATAATACACTTGCATAACGTGGATTTACTAGATGATCATTTATATGGAAAACTGTATGAAAGGGTTTAGTTTTTCCTATGGGAAAAACTAAACCCGTTCCTGTAAATCTGGTGAAATATAAAATGAAACAAATAACTCTGTTTTCACTACTAAATATATATATATATATATGAATAAATATATACTTGCAAAGTTTAAAGAAATAATATTAATAATTGTATAGTTTGTAGAGCGCCGTTTTTATGAGAAATCACCTCAAGGACGCCGTTATGCTGGTCTTATATTTTAATTTGGGTCCAAGCGTGGAAGATATTCCCTGCCCTGATGTAAGACCACTATTAAGAATTGAAACGTTGCTTAAAATGGCTTTAGCCGTATTTGGTGACCAGATTTAAATAGCTAGTACTATCTACCTTCCTCTTCTTTATCTCGTTCTCTCCCACATTACTCCACACTACCAACATACCCAAATTGGGGATACATATTTGCAATAACTGACGGCTGGGAGCAGTTTAGATTCTTGTGCAGCATTCACATAAAAAAAATTCTCACATTTTAATTTTTTTATAAACTTCTCTTTTATAGAATGCAGCTTAAAAGTATGCTTTTAACAACTTATAGATTTACTTTTTCAGTAATCGAAAATTAACTTTGTGGCATCTTTTAATTTAATGAAAATAAATACTTCGTATACACCATTATTATTATATCAATGTAATCGGCATATTTCGAAACTCATGGTTCCTTCATGAAGTTATAATAATCGTTTCTTTATGCATCATTAAATATATTAATTTTAACTATTCCTTTTTCCTAACGAAGAAACCGTTGATTTGAACAAATGTCTATTAGGTACTTTAAATAGTTGAATGTTTATGTCATTGACAATACACATAGACTGCCAAACAATCATTTTTGATGATATAAATATTTAAAATCAAGCTTCTGCCCGCGACTACGTCTGCGCAGGATTAGTACTTCTATTATTAAAAATCTATAATTCTTGATTCGATTCAAAGTATTAATCGAGTACTTCAAATAAGTTCACTAATTTTCATAAAATAGAATTTTGATTTAAATAAAATTTGATTGTTTTGCAAAATGTCATTCTCAAATTTTGACAATTTCTATGAAACAATAATTATTATTTATAATCTATTGAAAATAGCTAGCTTAGCTTTATAAAGCTTATATGTTATTCTGACGTACGGGCTATATTATTGTAAAGTTTCATTAAAATCCATTCAGTAGTTTTTGCATGAAAGAGTAACAAACACACATACATCCATACAAACTTTCGCTTTTATAATATTAGTAAGATTATTTAAATTATATATTATGATGCCTCACTACCACCACCCTTTGACAAGGCCAGCCCCGTAGACCTCGCGTAGCAGTGAGGCCCCACATGGTCGCTATTGGATTGCGCTAGTAATCACGTATGGAGGACGGTAACCAGGAGGCTCGCAGCCTTATTCCCTGGCTTTGCAGCCACACTATTTGAGTACACTATACACCGTATAACCTTCCAGCGTGATATTATTATCGTATTTGTACCCCCCGATGCTGCTGGCACCGTCTACTGGAGAAGGCATTTCAATTCTTGGGTCGATCAAAGACAAGGACTGCTTTTAGAAAATGTAGTGATGCTAATTAGGCATTGATCACCTTTAATAAACATGTCTGTTGGAATTAAATTGTTCATAATGCGTAGGTATATTGTACACCGTTTTCCACGCTCATACCGCAACACTGGTCGGAATAGTGAAAACATTACTTATTGTAATAATTACATGGCGAAATTGCATATAAACCGGGCTTAAAACCGGCTTATCCTCACCAAAGCGGAACCGAAGAATTAATAAGCGAAATAATTAGATAGTGATAATATTTAATCAAAAATACTAATTTCGCTTGTGGGTTTGTCTGTGAATGCAAATCTAGTTCAATGAACTAGGATTTGTTTTGTTATAAATTTTTAAATTTTTGTCAAGATTTTATGCATAGCACAAAGGGTAACAATTATTATCAGCAATCAGCCTGAAACACTCATCCACATTAAAATAATCTTCCGATAAAAGATACATGCCGCCGACGGGACTCGAACCAACGCCCTTCTGATGTCCGGTCAGGTGATCTTAATCCACGTTACGGCGGGTTACCTCTTACCCGCCAAAATGATTCTATATGTACTAGTGTTTCATTCAACAACTACCGCTTATTACGTTTTTTTCACCTGCAAAGAACCAACTTTATTTTATATCAGAAAGGCATTTTTTTTCATGTTAACAATATACCTGCAAAGCTACTGGAAGTAGCTTGTCTGCAGGAAAACAGTGTGAACAAAACATTGTACAATTAAAATGTCTCAGGTATAATACAATAGGAAAAAAAATTGCAATTTAATAAAATACATAATAAAAACATAAATAAGTATAAAAAATAATAGAATACGTCTAAAAAATTTGAAAGTGCAAGAGGTACAGTCAGTCAATACAGAAAATCTGATTCCAATAGCCATGTTTTTAACAATAGCGCAAATTAAGGTGTCGAGTAACATTTTTTCAAATCATATGGCAGCATATTAAATATAAGTGGTACAATTTATTCAAAAGTTCTCTGGCCTTGTTTATTAGAAAATCTAGGTACTATCAGAGTGGAAGACACTCTCAGTATCGCCCTGGTGTAAGACCACCATTCAGAATTGAAACGTTGCTTAATAATAGCTTTAGCCGTGTTTACTGACTAGATCTGAATAGCCAGGTACTTCTCCACCTTCCACTTCCCCATCTCCTTCCCTTCCTCACTTACCTTCAGCCTCACAACATACCCCAATTGGGGATGCCATAGTCTCACTCTCAGACGGGAGCAGTTGGGACTCTTGTAAGGTATTCTCTATAAAAAATTTAAAAATCAAACCTTCATTTTGTGTAAGTGCTAACTTTCCCACTAGGTGGCATCGATACTTACCATGTCTACATTTTTGGTGAAGTACTTTAACTCGTCAAATATTGATTATTTTTTTTAATTGATGAACTAATGTTTAAGACAAGATTTTATGCATAGCACAAAGGGTTACAAGTATTATAAGCAATAATTATCAGCCTGACATACTCAACCACATTGAAACAATCTTCCGAGAAAAGATACATACCGCCGACGGGGTTCGAACCCGCGCGCATTTTTTTGCTTTAAGGTCTTTTGAATGTACTTGCTGGCCTTTAATTATTGAAATCAAACATTTTAGAAAGCAAATAGATAAAGCGTTTCAAATAAAGAATCGAGAGGGAGGGTAAAATAAATCAAACCCGATCGCTCATTAACATCCTTACCTAATTAAAAGGCTAAGTATCGAATGAATCGTGATAAAAGTGTGCGTCTGCCCTCGGGGAAACAGATAGCTTTTCACGGGATCACCTTTCTCTATTGTCATATAACACCGCTCTGACCGTCCATTAGAGGCACAAACAATATATTAATCCATCATTCGATATCACCAACTATTACTCGGATCAAGTGGATGATAAATTATTTTCCATCACATGAATATAAAGTGTATCACTATGTCAACAAATAATACGGCTTGAACAATTTTATTTATTTATCTTTGGGAAATCAACAGTTGAATATAATCATTTTTAATATTTATTCATGAATAATATAAAAAAGTCTTCGGTGATCCGTTTAGGTATACATCTTTTTTTTTATAGAAAAAACCTTACAAGAGTCCCAACTGCTCCCTTCTGGAGCCAGTGAGACTATGGCATCCCCAATTGAAGTATGTTATGAGGCTGAAGGTAAGTGGGGAAGGGAAGGAGAAGGGGAGGAGGAAGGTGGGAAAGTACCTGGCTATTCAGATCTAGTCGCTAAACACGGCTAAAGCCATTATTAAACAACGTTTCTGAATGGTGGTCTTACACCGGGGCGATACTGAGAGTATCTTCCACTCTTGAACGCGCCTCAAATATAACATATATTATTTTTATTAATTATTTGTGAAATAACACAAATTAATCAAATAAAATTTATTTGCGCATGCCGGGTTCGAACCCGCCACCTTCCGAATGGGAGTCAATTGTCTTAACCACTCGACCACGGACGGTCGTCTAATCTAAATCAGATAAAAAAACAAAAAGTGTTGAATGGTGAGTTTGGTTGAAATTAAATTTTTAACGTATGGAGTTTTGAACGGTGCATTTGAATAAGCATTTTAGCAATAGAAATGTGTATACATTTTTAAATTATGGCGGATGAGAAAACCAACTAACGGAGGCTTCACAAATACCGCCTTTCATAATATTATTTTGGTAACTGAATAGATAAAACACACTAGAAATGCCTTCCATGTAGATTTGAATAGACAGTCGTCACTGACGTAGTAGTTACATTTAGCACGGGCTCTGTCTCTCTATACATCCTGCCTTCGTATATTGCTATTCAATTTGATCGGAAAGAAAATTTTATTATGAATTAAACATTGTTTTTAAAAATGTATGTATGATATTTAATTAAAAAAACATAATAAATATTTTCGTGATGTTCCAAAGTTGTAGATACTAAAGGTATCGTTGTTTAAGCCGTAATAAGTGACCTCTGAGATCTGAATAGTCAGGTATTTTTTTTAATATTTCTTGGTCATTAACTATGTAACAATTTCTGGACATTTTCTTTTGAAGAGTTTTATTTTTCATGTACATTTGTTACTAAATTTTTTTTTTATCTCCTACCGGTTTCGACACATCCGTGCAAAATTCACTAGCAAACTTAAAACTGTTTTGTTTTGAAGAGTTTTAATTTTCAATGTACTTTCGTTACTAAAATTTTAATTTTTCTGCTACCGGTTTCGACACGTCAAACTTAAAACTAAACTTAAAATTTAAACAAGTACAGAAATGAATTAGATGTTATTAGGTTGGGGGTAGTGGGAGGGATGATTTTGGGGGAGGGGATATCAGTGGGAGGGGTCAATATCACATGGGAACGTAGTCAAAAGGGGAGATTTGCAGGATGCTATTTAAACTCTTCAAAACAAAATGTCTAGAAATTGTTACATAGTTAATGCCCAAGAAATACAAAAAACTAACATAAAATCTAACTAACTTTAAGTTTCTACACATCCGTGTCATTCACCTCAAACTTAAAACTAACCAAAAATTTATACAAATACAGAAATTATTAGATTTTATTAGGTAGGGGAAGTGGGAGGGGTAATTTTGGGCGACGGGGGAACGGTGGGAGGAGTCAACAATGCACGGAAACGTTGTTAATAATGGAGTTTTTTTTTCAAATCCCGGCATATGCAAGTAAATTTTATTTTATTGATTTATATTTGCGACACATTAAAGAGTGGAAGATATTCTCAGTATCGCCCTGGTGTAAGACCACAATGCAGAATTGAAACGTTGATTGAATTGGCTTTAGCCGTGTTTGGTGACCAGATCTGCATCTTTATTTTCCCCATCTACTTCCCCTCTCCATTACCTTCAGCCTCCCAACTCTACCCAATTGATGATGACATAGTCTCACTGGCTCTAGGCGATTGGAAGCATTGGGAGCAGGCGTTTATAAAAAAATACAATCCCTTTCACTTATAATTATTACTAGAAGCCTGTTTTAATATTATATTAATTGTAAAGTGTAGATATTTGAAAGACTGTTTAAAACCCTTTTAACACTTTCGTAAATAATTATCAATTTATTCACATCTTTAAAAATGTTTTAAAATATATTCGCAAAAAAAAATATTAATAAATTTATTAAACATTACTGAATAGCACGTCTTAAAAAATAATACAATTTATTAATGGCTATAATGAATTTTTTTCTAGGTCACAGAAGAGCAACTGGAGCCTTTGGCAGATATCTTAAACGCTGGTAATTTAACGGAGGCTGCAGAAAGTGCACGGAAAAAATTCTCAGACATTCCTAAAACAGTAGCCAACCAGACAAGCCATGTTATCGAAGGTATGTAATTTGAAGAGTTTTATTATTCAGTGCATTTTTTTATGATTTAATACATCCACAATCTCCCTGTCTGATTATTGTCCGGGGCGGTTCTTATGACGTAAGACTCAGTTTGGAGAATTCATAATTAACATGTCGGTTATTTAAACATTTCATGGCAAGACTCGTTTATTAAAAATAATAAAATATCTAATCAGAAATGAGGTAAGTTGTTCCATCACCTCACGATGCCACTTAACCCACCCACAAAATACAAGAGCAAAATCACCCAATCAATTCCAAGTGCCTACAATTAAATCAACTTTTGCCAAAAAGCACGAATCCTACCTCTCACCTCTAATATTCAACAACTTCTTAAGATAAACCACTTACTCCATCACTGATAAAAATCTAAAATGGCTATATAAACAATGCAACATTTGGCTACTACACAAAAAAAGAGAATGCATCACCAAGTTAATGCTAATCTCTTCCTAATCGATAATTTCTCATCCTTTATTTACACATGTTTTATTTCCAATTATAGAGATTTATTCTTTCTTCTTATTGATTTATTATTCTTGCAACTTGTGTTTTCGTGTTTATTTTCTGACTATTTTCCTGTACACCTTTTATCTTTTTTAATGTTCTAATTATTACCTTTTGTCTGTTTATTTTCTGACTATTTTCCTGTACACCTTTTATCTTTTTTAATGTTTTAATTATTTCCTGTCTCAGAACAGACAACGTCTAGTGAGGCGGTAACTTACTTGTTATAAAATACTATATTACCTCAATTGACGCCCGGGTTGTCGGCAATGAAATTGAATTGATTGAATTGAATTGAAATTGAATTGAAATTGATATGGTTAAAGACCACCTTTCAGAATTGAAATATGGCTTCAAATTGTTTTAGCCATGTTTGGGGATCAGATCTGAATAGGAAGGTATTTGCCCACCTTTCTCATTCCATCTCCTTCCCCTCCTCACTACGTACAGCCTCACAACATACCCTAAATAGAAATGCCATATCTCACCGGCTCCAAACGGTTGGAACTGCAGTATTCACAAAAAACATATTGTTTGTAAGTTATTATATTTTTTATTGGAATTATACATTTTTCTAGGACTACACATTTTAAATAATTATATTTTCCATTGCTATAACATCAAAAGGCATCCCTTTTGGTACTAAAAGAAAATTCGTTTTAATTTAGTAACGATCAGCGCTCTCTGTTGGAGTAAACACATATTAAACATGGTTGAAATCTCTACTAAAAGCTTTTGAATTTTCTCACTAGATATCCGGGAGGCTCTACAGATGCAGAAGGCCGAGCTGCGAGTCGCTGAGCGATCCTTCGCTAAAGCGGCGAGACATCTAGCGGCGGAGGCTACAAGCGCTGCTCTCCAAATCGAGGAAGTAGTTCGGGCAGTCGACGCAGTGGAATTTTGGCGCTGGCTGGTTTTCCTCGGTAACTAAAATAATTTGAAATCTCGGATAGAGTAAAATTTATGATGATCATGCATAGAAAAAAAGTAATTTTTGATGTTTTTCAGTTGCTGTTTTATTAATTTGTCTGGTGATGTTGCTTCATATATGTGGTGTTAGCTGTGGATGTTGCGGTATGGAGAGCCAAGCTGGTTCCATATTAAAGACGTAAGACGAATTCTTTTGAATTGAAGTGAACTAATAAATAATTATATCAAAAACTCGGTTTATCGTCGAAAATTTTTTATCTCGTTTTTGGTTGCAGATCCGTAATAACGATGTGCTTCTTTGCAATACCTCTTTGGATTCTAACGATTGTCGTTTTCGTTGCCGGGGGTCATGGAGAGGTAAATATGCAAATATAAACGTAGATTTAGATTGAGTCGACGTACGTACGCATCGCTACGCCAAACAATGCTTAGCAACCATACATTTTCTATGAAAATGGCCACAGACATTGCACGTCACGATGCGTGTGGCCAATGTAAAACATAAATTTTCATTGAAAATCTATGTTTTCTAAGTAGCCCAGATATTTTTAGGCGTAGCGATTAGCGATGCATACGTACGTCGACCCAGTCTGAATCTACCATAATTGTATTGTCTTATCGTGGTGATGGGGTTGCGTTTTTGTGGCCTAAAAACTTTTTTTTTCATAATACAAATTCTTACCATTTTGAAACCCCTCTCACTGAATCCACCCAGGGCGGCTCGTAAGAGTACTCCCTTTCCTGTACCCCTGGGTTCGAGTTCTCTTTTTGCGAGAAGCCTGGACAATGTATCTTAGGATATGCTGTAAAGGTTAAACTGATCATACGTAATTATCAGAATTTTTCCATGTGGAAAAATAAAAACATTGGTCGAAGATAATATTGTTAATGAAATTTGAAATATGACTTTGACCATTACGGAGGACGCAATGGCTAAATTGGTAGAGCACCGTCCCGGTAAGACGTGGGATCTGGGTTCGAGTCCCAGTTGCGACCATTATGTTTTATTATTTTTCTGTGTGTTGTTCATTTTTATATTTGTATTATTATTGTTATCTTCTTCTTAAATGATATATTACATTGATGGGAATAACCTTCAAAAGTTAAAAAGATTGTTTTTATTATTAAAAAAAACTGAACAAATTGTAGATTCTTAGTTAGCTTATACAGAGTCTTAGTCGGGAAATAGAAGATTGAACCCACGATGCCTCGGTGGACACTCATTGTATTTGTCGGTACAACTGCTTCTTTGCTTTTTTCTGTTATTTCTATTTCTGTGGTTTTGGAGTAAGCTGCAACACCCAAGTCTGTGTATGTAGGAATATAGGTAAGGCCTATAGCCGAATATACAGGAATGTACCCCACTAGGGATATAGAAGACGCCAAGGAATGCAGAGAGCAGACGGAATGCATTACCGATGTGGGTCGATGAAGATGCGACCCAGTTAGAAATACAGGTAAAATAATTTCTTCACGATAGCACATAATTATGAAAATGAAAGTTATAACAATAGAAAAGAGTTATTACAATAGAAAAACGACTTTTGCCAAAAAGTGTTCAAAAAATCAGCGGGTGTATTATGTTTAGGTACAGAATAAATATACATATATATATATATAGAATACTGTTATTAGTACAATGCTATTATTCTTGCAGTCAAAAAGATCGAGGGGCAAGGTTATTGACCAGCAATCGCGAAGACTCGGGCTCAAATTCCGGAGTGCGCAAATAAATTTTATTTGTTAAATTTTATTCATTTAAAATAATGTATAGCATCTTGGCGGCGCGTTTCAAGGTATAAGATACTCTCCCTATCACCTTCGTGTAAGACCACAATTCAGAATTGAAACGTTGCTTGAAATGGCTTTAGTCGTTATTTGGTGACCAGATCTGAATAGCCAGGTACTTCTTCATCTTCCTTCTCCCTTATCTCCTTCCCATTTCTACGACCTCCAAATATACCCCAATTGGAAATGCTGTAGTTTCACTGGCTCCAGGCGGGACTAGTCAAAATGTCAGTTTTTCCTAATTTTCATTATAAATACCACATAACCAACTGCTTCACAATTTTCCAGATCTAGGGGTAGATACTATGGCATCCTTAATTAGGGTATTTTTGTGAGACTGAGAGGGAGAGGAAAGGGGAAGAAGATGGGAAAGAGAAAGGTTGGAAAGAACCTGGCTTTTCAGATCTGGTCACCAAACACGGTTAAAGATATTTCGAGCAACGTTTCGCTTCCATATGGTTGTATTTTACTAGTAATCATAACATTTTCATTAAAAATCTTAAATTTTTTAAAACAATGCAACTTTATGACAATGTTTCCAAAGAAACCAAAGAAATACTTTGATCATAAACGTTTTCATAAGATTGTAAGATATAGCTGAAGATTAATTTTTGGTTTTTGTGTTTAATTCGTAGAACTCCATTTATTTTTTGTTATAAATTTAATTTAAATTAAATTTAATAATGTTTATTATTAAGTTCTGCAAGTGGTTTAGTTTTTACTATTGTGACAGCTGTTTCGGCTTACAAGGCCATTTTCAGACTGTTTGAAAAAAATAATAAAAAAATAAATATCTGACGATACTTTCAATATTGCCCTGGTGTAAGACTGACGGTCGGCGTAGTCTCCCATTCCGAAGGCCGCGGGTTCGAACCCGGCGTGCGCAAAATTTTATTTAATTGATTTGTGTTATTTCACAATTCATTATTTAAAAATAATATATAGTATATTTGCGGCACGTTCCAGAGTGAAAGATACTCTTAGTATCGCCCTGGTAGACCACCATTCAGAATTGAAACGTTGCTTGAAATGGCTTTAGCCGTGTTTACTAGATCTTAATATCCAGGTACTTCCCCACCTTCCTCTTCCTAGTCTCCTTCCCTTCCCTACTTACCTTCAGTCTCATAACATAACTTAATTGAGGATGCCATAGTCTCACTGTCTCCAGACGGGAGCAGTTGAAATGAAATGGCTTTAACCGCCTTTGGTGATCAGATATGAACAGCCAGGTAGTTTCCCCACACATTCATTTTTCACATTCACACAAATCACTGTTCCCCAAATCCTTCCCCTCCCAACTACAGTCAGCAGACAGTTGGGAACAGTTGGGACTCTTCTGAAGTGTTCACAATAAAATATGTAGTGAATTTCAACAAACCTTGATTCGATTTATTTTATCCACATATATCCACACTTAGATCCAGCCCTGCCCTCCTTACGTAAATGCGATTTTCTGTTTTTAATTTCTAATTTATATTCGCCAAACGCCTTATAATGAATATATCTTCTTTACATTTACCTAATTCAGACGACCAAGACGTTCATCATAAGGTATTCAGAGAATTTATGGAAATTGTTGGAAAAATGTATTTGTGTTGGGGTCGTAGCTATCCAAGGCTTGTTTAGATATTCGATTTAATTTTCTAAATATATTTGCCAGAAAATGGTCGGTAGGAAGAGGGCTGTTTGAGTAAATATATATTTAAATAACACCAAAAAATGTGCCTGTGTAAATATAATATATTTTACTAGCGTTGACCCGTAAAAAATCACGAGATAGTCTCTAGAATCTGAGAAATAGTCTGGGATAGATAGGGAGTAGAAGTGGCGGGGACTATATTTGGTAGTTTCCGGTCGTTCGGCGTCCGAGCGTTGGGAGTGTTGTATATTATCGTAGAGATAAAAAGTAGATTTTTTTTCGCTTCGTGTCTCATCTAAGGGATACAAATGCTCTAGGAGATATAAATTCAATTTTTAAAAAGGCGGTTAACATATTTTGGTGAAAAAATATTTATTATATATATTTTAGGTAATTATTTACTAGGTATATCGCTCGCCTGAATACTCCAAACAAACCCATCCAAGACACGGTTTTAGATTTTCACGGCCAAAAGCATTTTCGTTGTTTGTTTTTAGGGTGTTATGCCGTGTTGTGCTACCTCCTTCTTTACAGCGTTTCAGTGTCCATCATCAGGGCAGATCCGTCAGATCCGTCGATCAAAAAAAACCCATCCAATTTCTATTTCAAAGTAAAATGGGTAGAGTTCAATGAACCGGAGTTACAGAGAGAGTCACAACCGAAAGTACCTAGTATGTTTAATAATAATGCTCATAAAGCCACTTAATTAGCAGCAAATTGTTTATGGCAAAAAAGGGATGACTTATGATTTACAAAAAAAACTATGCAAAAACGTATATTGGTACCTGGACATCTGCGCTGGAAATTATTCCATTACTGCATGTACATGACGGTTAATTACTTGGCGAAGATATAAAAAAAAGTTCTTGTGTCTAAATTAGCAACCGATCCGAACTTAAAGTGTTATGTCACGTGTCAATGGACTTAAGAAGGTGAATCATGTACTAGTTTGTGGTGATGAATTGCAAACATTTCCACAGGTATTCCTCTGCCGGCCCTTATATGATGACCCGGAATTTACAGTACTGGGCAAGCTGCTGGACAGGCCCGGACTCCTCTACAGGGACGGATCGGGATTGTTTCAAGAAGTGCTCCAAGGCATGGGAAATATTACGATCGATGTTCCTATCAAAGATATTTTAAGGTAACAAATCTCATTAACAATATTCTACCATAATTGGAAGATGTATTGGCATATATTTTTTTAATACTTTTCCCTTTTGGAGAAAACTTAAGTTTAGGAGCTTTTTTGGTAAAGTAAAGGACGAATTCTGAGGAAATCGTACGATTATTAGAAACGCAATAAAAATGAATAATCGTGAAGATATTCTTTCTGTGGGATTTATAGCCTTCCTAATACAAGCCTAATATGGATGAATCAATCGGGCAACATAGAGACGAGAGATATACAGAGTGTTAAGGTACGTACTTGAGTTACTTTAACCAGTGATTCCTGACATTATTTGGAGTAAAAAATGTAAATGAAATTTTGGTCTCCGGTGACTTTTTTTAATAAATTTTTTTTTTTTCAAAATATTTTTTCTTCAAAATCAAATAAAAAAAAATTCTTTCACATGACCTTATTGGTCACTCAGCCGAGTTTCCGCCCAACCACTTACCCCGCCCCCAACTACCCAACACTATTATTTATGTTTTTGTAGAAAAAAAAAAAAAAAAACGTCAAAAATGTCACCGGAGACCAAAATTTCATTTACATTTTTTACTCCAAATAATGTCAGGAATCACTGATTAAAGTAACTCAAGTACGTACCTTAACACCCTGTATATTAGTACAGCATACCAGTGTAGGTATTTCATACTGCTTAGAGTTTTGATTTATTAGGTACTAAATCGCAATGCTACATATAATTGTAACAGTTAGGTTTCCAGCATGTCAGATATTTAAAGAAAATGAATAAGGTAGGTAGTTTATGTTTCCTAATAAATTAAAAAATATTTTTAGATTTAAACGTAGTATGTAAAAATGTACATTCAATGCGAGATTATTTTTAAGCAATAACGGTACAGAGCAAGTCCCTACTATTACATGTGAAAAATACTTGAAAATGTAATACTGCAATATCTCGAAAATATTTGGGTTAAAACAATATCTGTTGTGATTTATTGCAAGACGTACGGTTATTGTGTTTTATTAAAATAAAATTCCAATTTCTTAACCTTTTTTACATAGAAGTAGTTGCAGCTGTTTCTATCGTGGGTATTGTTAAAACTACATTTTGATTTCAGATAAAAATAACCTATGTATTTTTTACTGTCTGTACAGGTGAAAAAAGTACTTGTTTTTTTAAACCGTAAGATATTGAAGTTAGAAATTACCCTGACGGAAATTTATGGCCATTTTGGCGCAATTGCCTCCATACACTCAGCATCGATATTAAACACAGTTTGAACATCAGCCATATTCCCGCCCTTAGAGAATGCAAGAAAGACCGTCCCGCCTACCCTGTGTTCCGCCTGCGCGGCGTGCTCGACCTGAACGTGGCCACGGCGCACTACAACTGGAGCGCGCTGGGCGGCGCCGCGGCCAGGCTAGCCGCCCTGGCGCCCGCCCCCGCCCAGAGTCTTGCCGCCCCACGCGCACACCAGGAGCTCAGGACCATCATGAGAGCAGCCACGTCGATTAACTTCACGGAATACAGGTAACTTTGAATTAGTTCTATGAAAAAACAGAACATTGGCATAATAGAAAAGAGACAAAACAGAACAGTGACAAAACAGAACAGAGAAAAAACAAAACAGTGACAAAACAGAACAGAGACAAAACAGAACTGTGACAAAACATAACTTGACAAAACAGAACATCGAAGAAAAGTGGCCGAAAGGTAAGAAAATAATCTAACCTAACCATTTTTTTAACCTAACAAAATTTAATTTTTGTGCTTACTGCTTACCACAAAGATATCAATTTTTTGCGAATTCACAACCAAAAAACAATTTAGTTATGGCTAATTAATATTAAAATGTTACCAATTTATTTTTACTTGAGGAACATTACCGCTCGGCCCATTTCGGTTTTTGGTCAAATTGTGATCAAAATTTGATCCAACGGTAAAACAGCCAAGAATCATCGTATAATGGGGATCGTTCAAATAATGAAAATTTATAATGGCGTTATCCGTCGATTATATCTTCAAACCAATGTGACTGTATAAAGTAGGTACGAGTATTTAGCAAATATAAATTGGAAATTAGAACAGGAAAATTGACAGAAAACACATAACTATTTCATTTAGCATCCACACAGCATTATATTTACCCTCCACACATGATGTTCAAAGACGACATAGGCCCAGAGGGAAATGATTGTCCTCAGGGCCTGCTGTGTGGAGTTAATATACTAAAAAGGATGATTGGGTTATTCGTACGATTTTCTTAGGTCTTCGATTAAATATTAAAATTCGTTATATTATTCAAGTAGTTGTTATGGGATAAATGTAAATGAGACTTGTTGAAAAGGTTGTTATTTGATGGTGTGTGCCAATGTCAGGCACTGTGGCCCGCAAATTAACTTTGACTTCCGTAATGGGAAGTCTTGGACGCCAAACCCTGACCAAAGTCAGAGTATGTCAATCTGCGGAGAGCACAAGTACTCCATCATCAGAGCATGGGTCATACATTGCTATGCCATCCCTGTAAAGGTTATTAGGTTTCTCTACAAATAAAACCAAGGTAGGTAAATAATATAGACACTGTATTGTGCTGTTAAAAAACATAATAATGATTATAACGGTAAGGACTCACCCCCGGGACCATAGTACTATTTACCCTATGCTAATTTAACTATAAAATGAGCACGGCGGAAGAACTGCTGGTGAAGAGAGGAGAGGCCCATCTCGCCTCCACGCGGTGACATCATCGCCTCGACATCCGTGGCATCCAGAAGATACGTCCTCTGTCTCGGTCGCCAAGTAGAAAGGGACCCTTGTATCCATCTGCATCCGGGAAGACCATGCAGGCTTCCAGCCGTTTTATAACGGAAGATTTATATGTGAGACTCGTATCATTTTAGCGGCACTTTGTTCGAGCACGGCGGCTCCCGTTTTAAATATAATCCCGACCGGAGATCACTCGCTGCGGATTAATTACTCGCGGCGTGTCGCCGTCTTACATAGAGCGATTCATTCGATTAATGCGGAATAGACTCTTCCCCAAAACAAGCCGACCGGCACTATGTTTCGAGTTTCTTTCCGAAACTAAAAATCTCGCTTTACGCGCGGATGTTTACTAGGAAACTTTTAATTGATAACTTGGACATGATTCTACGCCCGTATGATAACAATCCAACCTCAGGATTCCATTATGCCATTTTAAAACTTAGAAATAATTGACCGTTGTTTTCGAAGCGAGTCGCACAATGTCGCTTCCAAAACCAGAGTGAGGAAACGGAAACGCCCCCAGGCTGCCCACGCTCGCGCCGAATAAAATCTACAAGTGCCGCCAACATGATAGACTAACAATAAATAACGATAGTACCTAACTACTCGATAAATAAAATATGAAATAAAATAATAAAATAAAATCGCTTCATAACAATACCCCCCTTCCCAGAAAAATGTTTGCCCTCAAACAAAACTATCAAAAACCTCAACATGCCCTGAACTGGCTAGGTTGGTCCCGAGGAGTACCTAGTAAGAAAAACAACAAAAATAAAACAAACAGTAGATGTGAAACACATAATACAATTATCAGAGGTAGAGAAGAAAAAAAAAAATATATAAATAATAATCCTTATACAATAATCTTATGACGAATGAGTGCATCGCAATCCCAATCGCGCCTATCCAACGTGTAGGGACGGACAGTAGGCTCGCGATGCAACCATTCTCAACCTTAAAACTAGAAAACCCATTTAACTTAACAACAACTTCTTGTAAGATGATACGTGAATGGACAGCAAGCACCCCTTACCACAGAAAAAAACTGGGTGATTGCAATATTGTCTGTTTCCGAACACTGCCATTGACGTATAATCTGGAACAGAACACTTAAACTAACTTAAAAAAATAAGTCTTAAAATTAAATACATACATTTTTATGAATAAATCACTCCTCCAAATACGACAAGTTAAACTCAATGCACTAGGCATCACTGTTCCGAAAAAAATCACTGAATTTAAAATTGCCTCTCGTAGGCCGAAAATATTTGATGGGTTCACCATCTACACTTCACTGACTCTACATCCTTTAGGATAAAAATACCAATCTTCTTTTGGAAGGATATTCCTAACTAACCTCCTATTCTGGTCCTTGGGTGTACAATACTTAACTAATCAACAATGATACCATGTTATTTTAATTTAAGTAGTATTAATAGTATACAACCATCGCATCGGATGGTGCCAATTTTAGAGAAAACAACCAACTTTTCAGAAGGTGTGGTTTGTTAATGATATATGCATCTATAATTTAGTGCAGTTATATAGGTATACATACGCCCAACTCTATAGAAGGCGTAAGCAGTAGGTAAAGAACAACTTTAAGGTTTTCACTGTAAACCGTTGTTCAACCACAGAGTATATAATAACAAAGTTATAAGTCTCTCAGGACAATAATAACAGTATACAACCAAAATCTTATACAAACAAAAAAAACCTACTTCCTATGTTGTTTTAAAATGTGGAATCGTTCACATATTACAATTAACCTCATCTGATTCAAATTACTTGTACTGTGGTGACATTAACTTAAATTTATTGGATACCAAAAATAGTGTAATTACAGAATACCAAAATCTACTCAGTGAAAATGGATTAGAAAATGTAATATTAGATGTGACCCGGGATGAAATTTTAAACGGTAAAAATGTTTATTCCTGTATCGACCATATTGCAATTCGTAACCGTAATAACATTGTATTTTCATGTATTGTGACTAACAAAATATCGGACCATTATATAACAGGAGTTGCGATAGGGAAAGAGGAACTTACAAAGGATTTTAATGAAAAAAGGGAAATTATTGATAATAAATTGGTATATTCCAAATTAAAACTAGTAAAATGGGGTAAATTATTACAAACTGAATGTCCCTCAGAACTGTACTATAATTTAAAAAATATTTTTGATAATATCTATGAATCCTCGAAAAAAGAAAAATCATTTAAAAATAATCATAGGCACAACAACCAATGGGTTACTGAAGAAATTAAGAACATGATTAAAAAAAGAGATTATCTTTACCGAAAATGCAAGAATAGCCCTAATAACCCTGTTTTTCGTTTAGAATACACGCGATATAGAAACAAAACAAATAAACATATTAATATTACTAAAAACACATTTCATAAAAACGTAATAAATAGTTTAAACGGCAACCCAAGGAAACTCTGGGACGAAATAAATAACCTAATAGGAAAACCTAAACAAAATCTAGATAAAATAATCCTTCAACATATGGGAAGTCAAGGAGACACAAAATTTTTATGTGATAAATTTGCTACAACATTCGTAAATGAAATAAAAGACATAAGACATAACTGTACTAAAAAATTCCTAGATCGTAACACGTATACAACTCCTGCTAGTATGTCAATGAGATTTAGACCTGTATCACAAAAAGATGTTAAAAAAATTATTAATGATATGGATGTTAAAAAATCAGAAGGCAATGATCAAATAAGAATTAAAGACCTGAAGTTAATTGCTGATAATATAATCCCAATATTGACTAAATTAATTAACCTTTGTGTAAGTAAAAGTATTATGCCTGACGAACTTAAAACATCCATTATCAGACCTATATATAAATCAGGAAACCACAAAGATTTCACAAACTATCGACCAATAGCGATTCTCTCATGTATTGATAAAATTATTGAAAGAGCTATCTTTAACCAAATACAACTTTTTATAGAAAAAAATAAAATCATAAATCCCATACAATACGGATTTCAAAAAGAAAAAAGTACTACACAATTACTGTCTAAATTCACTGACCATATAAATTGTCATTTAAATGAAAAATATTATGTTGGTATAATTTTTATAGACTTTAAAAAGGCCTTTGACACATTGGACCATGAAACATTATTAAGGGCAATGGAGGAATGTGGTATTAGAGGTCCTTTAAAAAAATTGATTAAAAATTATCTATTAAATAGAAAAATTAAAGTTAAAATTGACGGAATTTTTAGTGATGAAATGCTAACAGATACCGGAGTAGCAACAGGGTCGATATCGGGGCCTACATGTTATATAATGCAAGTTAACAGTCTACCAAATGTAATAAAACGTTGTAAATGCTACATGTTTGCAGACGATACTTGCATTATATGTGCTGACAAAGATCCACTAAAAATTCAGGAAATTTTACAAACAGACCTAAATAACATAATTAAATGGTCCCATGACAATGACATTATTATTAACGCAAAAAAAACCAAATATATGCTTATACACTCACCATATGTAAATTGTCAGGAAAAGGAATTGCATATAAAAAGTCATTCATATGATTGTTTGCACACAAAAAACCAATTCCAGCAGTGTAATTGCCCGAATATAGAAAAAGTGTACCAATATACATACCTTGGTCTTACAATAGATGTCAACTTTAACTGGTCAAATCATATTGAAAATGTATGTAATAGATTAAGATCCATATTAGGAAAATTTTACCACCTAAAAAATTTTGTTAATAAAAATATATTATACTGTATATACAACGCATTAGCAGAATCAATTATAGGATACGGAATAAATAGTTACGGATTAACGTACAAAACATACTTAAATAAAATAGAACAGTTACAAATCCGTTTCCTAAAATTGATATCAGGCAAAAAAAAAGTCCAGTTATGTGAAGGTGATTATAAAAAAATGTTCTCCTTGTGTAATGTCCTCTCTATACACAGTAAGGTAAATTACCAATTAACGCTAGATGAATTCTGGAGTACAGAATTCAAAAAACCTGTAAACCACAACTACCCTACTAGGCATAGAGAAGCACAAATGTTTACTATCAATAAATCTCAAAATGTATACGGAGATAGAACAAAAAGGCATAAAATTCCGGAAATATTTAACACATTACCTGAAAATATCAAAAATGAGACATCTTATTCAAAAATCAAAACAAAAGTAAAATCTTTCTACCTCCAAAGAATATGAAATCAAATAATATAGTTCCTTTCTATTTTTTTCTCACTGTATGTTTGTAGGTACTGTGTAAAATATTTTTACTACAACGCAATTCATAAACATTATAAAAATTAGTTTGTCGTAATAATTAATATTTTAATATTAAGTATTATTATATTTAGTATTTACTATGTAAAACTGAAAAGTATACTGTATTAAATAATTAGAAAAAAATGAGAGATTTCTTACAATCAAACTGATTGATCAGTTTCGTAAGATTTGTAAAATAAAATATTGTAAAATTAAAACTGAATAAACATATTAAAAAAAAAAAAAAAAAAACATCGTTCCACATTATAATTTCTGTAAAATCTTATAAATCTCTTAGAGAACAAATAGTGATACATAATAAAAAACAAGAACATAACCTAAAAAAAGGTATGCCTGAAACACACCGAGATATAGTGCGGACATGTCCGTGTATTCCAGGATACAAAACTTATAACTAATAATCCTAGCTTATTCATCTGTTCAGTCGACGTCCAAATTTACGTCTGTTTTAGCGTTAATACTATCGATAAATTTATACTTATACATGCACATATGTATTTTTAAATATATATATTCTCAACTCGAGCATTGCCACTAGAGTTGAGGTTGTTATTGTAATGAAACAAACCACCCTCATCATCAATGTTACAAAACACCCCCGCGAAGTAAATAACCCATTTCCTTAGAAAAGAACCTAAGACAGGACTAATGACTGTCAGAACGCATGGAACTTCCATCTCGGTTGATCAGGCCGGATGAAGTTCCGTGCATTGAAAAAAAAATAATAGAAAAATGAATAATATAAAATTCGTTAAACCTAACAGTCCCTGAGAAAGATGGCCAGACTTTCTTAGGTACTGAAGTGCAGGGACTACATAGGTATGTTGTCCAATTTGACGATATCCTTTACGTGGAAGTCGCCGCACACTTTGCCATTCAAGTCTGCTAAAGTATAAACGAGGTCTGATTTTTTCACTACCACTACATTCTGCACGAAGCGTGGGGATAATTTTTGGGAGAAATAATTCAACGCATTTGATTGTACGAAGTTTCGTCTCCACACTATGTCACCAACGCGATAAGTGACGTTTTTCCTACGCAAATTGTAGTGGTTAGCCCCCTTTTTGTACGCCTTAAGTAGAGCATCAGAGACTTGCTCATAGACGTTTGCCAAACCTTGCAACTTTTGTGCATATATGGTAGGTGAAGCTTCCCTTTGAGCGTTGCTATCCCCCTCGTGAATAGGATTACGGTGCAAATCTCCATCAAGTATCTGCTCACGGCCGTGCATTAGAAAATACGGAGTAAAGTTTGTCGCGCAATTGACGGTGTTATTCATTGCAGACTGAACTTGTGGCAAAAATTTTGACCAGTTACGATGGTCTGATTCGACTAAAATCGATAAGGCAGTACCTAATGTCTGATTGTACCTCTCAACCACATTATTTTGTGGGGTGTAAAGAGAGTTGTAAAACGGTAAAGGAATATTGTAACTTTTAAGGAGTTCTTTGAACTCTTTCGAAATAAATTGAGGACCATTATCACAAACAATGGTCCTTGGTACACCATGTACCAGGAAAATGTTTTCCTCTAAGTTTTTCACAATGCTGCCCGCGGTGCCTTTGCGCAGCGGGAATAACCAAGTAAACTTGGAGAAAACATCTACACAAGATAAAATGATTGTATGTCCGGAGTAGCTACGAGGCAATGGACCCACTAGGTCTAAGGAAAGCATTTGCATAGGCCTGTTTACCTTCTTAGGGTTTGTAGAAAAACCGTTCGGTGGTGCCGTACTGATCTTATGCGCCTTACAAACAGTACATTGACCAATAAAAATTTTGACGTCTTTGTACATGCTAGGCCAGTAATACCTAAGTTGTAGCTTTTTATACGTTTTGAAGACTCCTGGGTGACAGGTGCGAACGGAGTCATGGGAGTCTGAAATAATATTTTTCCTATCCTCTTGAGGAATGACCCTTTTCCATGCGGTGTCCTCACATAAGTCCAATTGGGTTTTCGTGTGACGATACAACTCGTTGTCTTCAATTCGGAAATTTAAAAATCTTTGCGGAGAAATTTGGCAACCCTGCCATACATTTAGGAACCATTTGTCTGACGTAGAACGATAGTCTATTCCTGATATAAATGCAAGATCCTTACGAGAAAGGACGTCTGGTACAATATGTTGCGTTCCTTTACGATGAACGACGTCGAAAGTAAATTGAGAAAGTCGAGTACTCCAACGCGCTAGGCGACCACTTGGATTCGATAAGGACCCCAGCCATTTTAGACTAGAATGGTCTGTTACTACTGTGAAGTGCGCCCCTTCTATGTAAGGCCTAAAATGAGTAACGGAATCCAATACCGCCAGGAGTTCCCTTTCAGTGACACCATAGTTACGTTCGTGGTTATTAAGACAACGTGAGTAATATGCAATCGGGTGTTCCGCACCGTCTACGGTTTGAATCAAAACCCCACCAATTCCTACCGAACTGGCGTCGCAGTGGATCGCGAAAGGTTGTGAGAAGTTGGGACAACTTAGCACTGGGGCACTTATAAGAGCTTGTTTTAAATCATTAAAAGCTTTTTCGGCTTCCGGTGTCCACTTGAAGTTGCTGACACCGTTTTTTGAACCAGTAAGCCTCGACAAAGGAGCTGCTATGCTTGAGAAGCCTTTAATAAAGCGTCTAAAGTAGCCGGAGAGGCCAAGGAAAGCCCGGATGCCTTTCGCATTTTTAGGCACCGGAAAGTCCTTTATGCTCTCTATCTTTACCGGATCTGTGCGCAGACCATGTGAATCTACAATGTATCCCAGGTATTTAAGTTCTGCCCTACAAAATTCTGATTTTTTTTGATTAATGGTAAGACCCGCGTCTCTCAATCTTTCGTACACGCGGTTTAAAAGTTTTAGATGTGAATCTAAATCCTCAGATATCAAAATTAAGTCGTCTAGATAGCAAAATGCGTTATCATCAAATTCTGGCCCAAAAAGGGCGTCTGCTAGTCTTTGGAGCTCGCTGGGTGCATTTTTCAACCCAAACGGCATTCTAGTAAATTCAAAAAGTCCGCGACCTGGAACGACAAACGCAGTTTTCTCGCACGAGTCTTTTTCTAGCGCTATCTGCCAAAAAGCTTTCGATAGGTCTATTGACGATACGTACCTTGCGCCTCCAAGTTTGTCAAGAATCCGCGCAATATAAGGCAAAGGATAACTGTCTCTGATGGTTACGTTATTTAATTTGCGGGAATCAAGGCAGAATCTCCCTGTACCATCCTTTTTTTGAACTATTAAAACTGGGCTAGACCATGGTGAACGAGACGGGCGTATTACCCCTAACTTAAGCATCTCGTCTACTTCGGCGTCAAGTTGACGTTGTCTTGCCGGAGACAGTGGGTAATAACGTTGTTTAATAGGCGGGCCTGTTGTGTGAATCTTATGTTTGACTAGGTGAGTCAACCCCAGCCCTTTGTTTTCGTAAGAGATGGATTCAAATTTTTTGATAATGTCTGAAAGAGCTTTATTTTCTGTAGCTGTCAGAGATGAGGCAGGCCGAATTGCTCGTACCTCATTGATTTGTCTGTTATGTTGAGGTGCGCGACCCTCTGAGAACAGTTCCGGCGCGATCCGAAACTGTCTCCAAAAGTTCACGCCTAAAATGAAATTAGGAGTCAGCGATGGGATGACGTAAAAAAGAACCTCCTTTGTGGTTGAATTGTACGTCACCGGCAAAGTTAAGGAACCTATAACAGGTTGACAGGTACCGTCTGCTGTAGTAACCTTAAAATCTACTTTAACTAATTCTACCCCTAAATCTAAAAATATCTTATAACTATCTCCCCCTAAACAAGACACGGAAGCACCACTATCCAACAGTGCTTTATAATTATTATTTAAGACATAAATGTCGGCATAAGGACGGTCATCCTCTATACTATCCTTCCTCTGCGGCAGTGCGTCCACTGTCTGAGACGGGCTAGAAAGGAATTGTTGTACTAGGCGGAGCCAACGCTTCCACTCCCTCTTTCTTTGTGCACAAGAAGGGGCGCGGTAAGATTGACTCTGTCCTAGTTTTTTGGATTCTTACTATGCTTCTCATTCTTAATACTCCCAACTTGTGGTTTCTTGTTATCGCCATTTTTTTTCCAGCAATTTGCGATTAAATGACCCTTGGTCTTACAAAAGGTACAAAAAGTAGAATTAGGTTGATGTTTTGGAGGGCCCGATGCAACAAAATGGTTATTATTACTATTGTTTGTAGGTCTATAATCCCTATTAGTGTTGTTAAAATTATTATTATTGTTTGTAGGTCTATAATCCCTATTAGTGTTATTAAAATTATTATTATTGTTTGTAGGTCTATAATACCTAGTATTGTTATTAAAATTATTATTATTTTTATTACTGAATGTCCTGTAATCGTTTTGATTGTGAAAAGGTTTATTATATTGGTTGGCAAACGAAGTAAACTTCTTAAAGTCCCTTGTATTATTTTTTGGTTCTACTAATTTCGACGTCGCTGAAGACGTTGAAGCCTCCGTGAATGACTCGAGTTTAGCTGCGCACCTCGTTAATTCTTCAAAAGAATTAAAATCCCTAGATGATAATAAATTTGCATACATAGGTGACAATGCTTTCATGGCTATTCTTAACAGTTTAACATCCGGAATTTTAGAATCTAATTTATTGTTAAGCGCTTTCTGTCTTAAAGTAAATTCCAAAACTGACATTCCCTTCGGTTGTTTAAAATTGAAAATCTCATTTTCGAGATCCAATTGCTTATCCTGTCCCTCAAATTGTTTTATTAACAAGCAGGAGAGGTCTTCCCACTCCAAGTCTGGGCTATAAATTGATCTATACCAAAGAAGTGCTAAACCGTCTAAAATTTCACTGAAAGATTTAACTAAGTCTTTATGCGAAATGTTTCGTGTCCTACAACGCTCTTCCACCAGTAACAAAAAATCTCTTACGCAGCTTTTTCCATCGTATTTAATATCCCAATTAGTAACCCCCCGCGAAGATGATTCTTTATAAATAATCTTGGTATGTTTAATAACCGTGACCTTCTCATCTTTTTCAATATCTGAATCTAGATCCGAATCGCTTTCCTCCATAACCACGTTTAATGATTTCTTAATTGTTTTATTAAAGGCGCGCGCTTGTGTACGCAGCGCCTGAACGGTGCTCTCCGGTTCTATAGATCGCGAAGCTAACTCCTTAACTAGTTCTTCCTTGGAGGCATTATTAACATTTGGAATTGGGGTAGACATGGTGAAGGTTTGTGGCAGGCTTGCTACAATTAGAGAAAAAAACAAAAAAACAAAAAAATATATATTTATATATAAATCCCCAATAAAACTCTTAGGTATTCCCAAATAATTGCCGAGAATTCTAAAAGGGAATTTATTATTTTAAGTAATACTTTTAAAACCGTTTTCCAAAAATAAAAAAAAATATTTTTGAAAGAATATTTTTGACAACCCTGTTTTATGTTAATTAGAATTTGTGACAACCCTGTTTTTTTGTTGGTTAAAATTTGTGACAACCCTGTTTTTTTGTTGGTTAAAATTTGTGACAACCCTGTTTTTTTGTTGGTTAAAATTTGTGACAACCCTGTTTTTTTAAAACTAAAATAAGGAATATTTTATCGTTGTTCAATACTCCTGCCTTCTTTCGTCATTTATATGTTAATGAAACGGTACTTCAAAAACAAACAAATAAAGATGAAAACAATTCTCGCGAGTACATTTATGTATAGTGCTAATAAAATTGGACGTGCGTAATTATGTAATTTAAACAAAACGACGTACGTAATTAGTTTAAATAAAACATATTCACAACTTGAGGCTGTCACAATCCACAATAATAGTGCATGCATTTGTTAATGTGCGAAATAAACAAAGTGCATACACGTCAGTCTTATTTAGCGTGCGATGTTCTCCAAATAAGTACTATAAATGTCAGTTTGACGTATGGAAAACATCCACACCAATTGATAGGTAGTAGATATTAATAACTTTAATATTTACCTAAGATGATATGCAAACCGAAATTTGATTATAAATCAAATTTAATTCAAGAACACCACAACTTAATAAAACATATACCATGCCTATCTATGCGGTATTGAATAATGCCAATTAACACGTTTATATAATAATTATTTATAAGGTACCTGCAATATTATTGCGCACAATATCTAACTACAAAGTCACGCCGGTAACAAGACCGGTGACTTGGAATAAAGTGATTTGTTGACATTTCAAATCACTGTGACTGCAATTATAGGTTATGACAGCGACCGTTTATTATCAACAAACGAAATTAACACCCCCACTGAACAGATGAATAATATTGTTTTACACGGACTACATATCAGGGCGAAGCAAACGTTTACAGGAATGGCATAACTCGAAACCATACCGCGTATGAGCGCCAAATTGTTATGGGATAAATGTAAATGAGACTTGTTGAAAAGGTTGTTATTTGATGGTGTGTGCCAATGTCAGGCACTGTGGCCCGCAAATTAACTTTGACTTCCGTAATGGGAAGTCTTGGACGCCAAACCCTGACCAAAGTCAGAGTATGTCAATCTGCGGAGAGCACAAGTACTCCATCATCAGAGCATGGGTCATACATTGCTATGCCATCCCTGTAAAGGTTATTAGGTTTCTCTACAAATAAAACCAAGGTAGGTAAATAATATAGACACTGTATTGTGCTGTTAAAAAACATAATAATGATTATAACGGTAAGGACTCACCCCCGGGACCATAGTACTATTTACCCTATGCTAATTTAACTATAAAATGAGCACGGCGGAAGAACTGCTGGTGAAGAGAGGAGAGGCCCATCTCGCCTCCACGCGGTGACATCATCGCCTCGACATCCGTGGCATCCAGAAGATACGTCCTCTGTCTCGGTCGCCAAGTAGAAAGGGACCCTTGTATCCATCTGCATCCGGGAAGACCATGCAGGCTTCCAGCCGTTTTATAACGGAAGATTTATATGTGAGACTCGTATCATTTTAGCGGCACTTTGTTCGAGCACGGCGGCTCCCGTTTTAAATATAATCCCGACCGGAGATCACTCGCTGCGGATTAATTACTCGCGGCGTGTCGCCGTCTTACATAGAGCGATTCATTCGATTAATGCGGAATAGACTCTTCCCCAAAACAAGCCGACCGGCACTATGTTTCGAGTTTCTTTCCGAAACTAAAAATCTCGCTTTACGCGCGGATGTTTACTAGGAAACTTTTAATTGATAACTTGGACATGATTCTACGCCCGTATGATAACAATCCAACCTCAGGATTCCATTATGCCATTTTAAAACTTAGAAATAATTGACCGTTGTTTTCGAAGCGAGTCGCACAATGTCGCTTCCAAAACCAGAGCGAGGAAACGGAAACGCCCCCAGGCTGCCCACGCTCGCGCCGAATAAAATCTACAAGTGCCGCCAACATGATAGACTAACAATAAATAACGATAGTACCTAACTACTCGATAAATAAAATATGAAATAAAATAATAAAATAAAATCGCTTCATAACATAGTTGGTCGCTGATGTGGAGGGCCGTTAAATACACAACGATATAGGTACCTAACTTTAAGTACCACATTTAATTAAAAATGCTAATTAGAAATAAAACATCTCAATTACAATTAGTAAAAACATTTAACAAACTCATATTTCACAACTAGTGTAAACAGTAAACACACCACACACACGCATTACATTATAAATCGTTCATTTTATTCAACTCAATAAAAAATCAAACATGTCGAAATTATAATTTATCGACTCCGTTTCCTGTGATCACCGTTCATTCGATTAATCAATAAAACAGATCGATCACATGTTTATAAACGATTAAATTAATTATCGAGTGACCAACTTTATTACTAAACTGTTGCATAATTGCTAAATTTCGATACCACAGCCCGCATTGATTTGACTGTGCAAATAAAACTATAAATGCTTTTACTATACTTTTTTATTGTATCTGATTTTATGATCTTCTTTTTGTGATTGCAGATTTCAGTTGAATGGACCACTGACGGGAAAGGACCTCAGTTCGCTTGCAGACCAGTTTGAAAGCATTGCGAATCAAATATCTGACCTTACGACGTCGTCTAGAATCGAAACTTTGGGTAGGCAATTTTGATACTTTACTAAAACCTGATTATGCTTAAATTATATTTATATTTCATTTCTATTAACAATTTTAGTCTGAATTATTGCATTAGAAAGAAATGTGTTGTTTGAAATACAGTGTAAGTCTGAACTGAAGGGTGCTAGGGAGTTAAGGTTTGCGGTGAACCGATAGTTGATCGCTCTACATTTGCCCCCCCGGAATTACAATTATTTATTTTATTTCACGAAAACCCACAGTTTACAATGTGGTTCATTTATACATGTATTATTCACTTAACTGAGAAACCAATTAAAGATTTCCTCATTGTACTAATAATGTGTTATGTATCTAAAAATTAAACACTTTACTTACAACAACTAAAAAATATAATTTCTTCTAACTTCGCAAAATCACTTTGTGGCGTCATTTTGAATTAAATTGAAACCAATAACTTTGTTTAAAACACTAATATAATCACAATTACCAAAAATTGTGATTATATTAGTGGTTTAAACAAACTTATTTGTTTTAATTTAATTTCAAAAATATAACGTTATTATGTAATATTATTATAACATGAGATACTACATAATATATGTCATTACATAATATATATTTTATGCAGTTTGGTATACATTTAATACATTTTTAACAGAGTTTTTATATTTATTTTCGTTACAATTGACGATATCTATATCAGAGATGAATATTATTATATAATGTTATAAGGTAATATGCTTATAAGATAAGCATTTTTATTTGAATTTATTTTACAGTGTTTTTCTTTAAAAAGATTACACGATTCAAGACAGTCGGTAATGTTGTTTATGATTTTATATAGCAACATTTTTTTTTTTTTTTAAAGAAAGACAAACATTTCCGGGTTGTCACTAAGCGGAAGATGTTGCTTGTGTTGTGACGGAGGACTTAGCCAGCCGAGGAATCGAACACGGAACGCCCGGGTGGAACTGGGTTACCGGCGGCGATCCCATCCGACATTGTTATTTTAACATAATTTATGTTTTCCTTTCTTTAATATATCTGATATTATTAATACGCTTGCGACCTACGGTAAAATTTAATAACCCCACTTCGAGTAAGGCTCATATATGTATATAAGCCTTATGTAAAACTATCTTCGTACATGAAGTTGGTTACCACGTTGCGATGCGTGTGGCCAATGTGATTCTAAAACATATATTTTCATAAAAAATGTATGGTTGCTATGTAGCCCAGATACTGTTAGGCGTAGCGATGCGTACGTACGTCGACACAGTATCTATCTACCTTTAGACCTACGGCAACGGACGTCGAAATGCTAACCCAAGAGCGGAAATAGACATATAAATTAATTTTACTTATTATTTTGCTCCCTGTCTTGATTTTGGCGTATAAGTTCTACTTCTGATGGTAGAATAAGTGTAGAGGAATGCTTTTACCACCTCCACTGCTCAAATTCCGTCTTCTCTGTAGATTTGGCCTAGAAATCTCACGGTACTAGACGTCTCACGATGATGCTGCAAAATACTTGTTTATTTCGCAACACTACACCAATTATTGTGCGATCATTTACGCAATTACTGAAGTTATTTCATAACTATTGTGACATTATGGTGCATTCTGTCGCATAAACTTAATGTTATTACTAAAACAACTATCATACTTCAGGGCTGATGGCTGTGTACACATAATCATGAAGAAGGACATATCATCCTTCTGTTGCACTTATTAATTACTAATTACTTTCAATTTTGCACTTACAAATAAAAAAAGAAGATGCTTTCATAAAAAAATATAATTAGAAAAAAATAAAATGCCTGTGGATGGAGACCATTTTTCCCTCATTTATGTGTTACTTTTATAAACACTTTTCTATGTAGATACAAACGGAGATGTTATTCGAAAAAACGATAATTTTAATAGTAAAAACGGTTAAAAACGGTACTGAAGTTCTTACGAACAAATTAACAGTGTTTCAATTTTTATTGGCGGGAAAATGTAAGAATAATTTGTTGATATACGTACGAAATTACGTATACCAAAAAATTATTCTTTCATGTTCCCGCCAATAAACATTGAAACCCTGTTATTTGTTTGTAAGAACTTCAGTCCCGTTTTTAACCGTATTTACTATTAAAATTATCGTTTTTTCAAATAACATTTTTCTCCGTACAGGGTGCGGCAAAACAGATAGTGCAGTTTTGAAGGGCTATTAAAAAAACGGCGCAACTTTCAGAAATGGGATTTAATTTGTTTTATTCATTACATCGTGCGGTTTTATGCATCAAGTCCTGAAGATGACATCAGGAAGATGATGGACCCCAGCAGCGATACATTAATGAAGGCGACTTCTGAAGTTTTCGGATGCATTTTGGCACATCTCGGTGGGCATAGCGGCGATTTCCTCCTGAATTCGATCCTTAAGTTATTCCAAGGTGTGATGCCAGTGTTTGAAAACTTTTTTCTTCAGAAAGCCCTACAGTAAGAAGTCACAAATGCTTAAATCGAGGCGAGGCGCTCAGGGAAAATCTGTCACAGTTTTGAAACTAGAGCAGTATTGGTCATAGCACCGTCCTGTTGAGACCAGATGTCTCCCAGATCTGTTTCCTCCGTTAGTTCTTCCAATCGTAGTTGTTGGCGCAACTATGCATGTATATACACCTACCTTTCTTCCTTCCACCAAGATACCTATATCCCTTCTGACTACCCACCAGTGAACAATAATATGTGTGAGCACTACAATCTACATGTGTTCAGACAGTCTGTTTTTGTGCTCAATGCAGTAAACATCGACCTTATGAAGTCTGTTTTTGGCGATGTGCAGCGATGTACCTTTATCCCTCTTCGTCTTTTACATCGACTATTAAGACGATAGACTTCACTTTTCAGCCCATACAAAAAGGACGCCCGGGAAAAAACACTTTTCTACATCGAAAATTGCACAAAATGAATATATTTTTTTTATACTGCCTTCTAAAGGGTGAAAACTATGTCGGTATGTTTTCGAATTTTCGATTCGTTTCGTATTAACGTTAACGTTCACTGTCAAACATGTACGATTTATCAAAAAATATTATTTAAGGAAAAAGTGCTGCTAACTCAACTCTCATAAAGAATTATAAAATTATGAAAAGCTACCGACGTAGCTTCTTCTTTCTAAAAACTATATACTTTTTAAAATTTCAATTTCCTGAAAGTTTCGGTGTAGAAAAGTGTATTCTCCATAAACCCCTTTTCGAGCGATTTCTGTAGGTAAATTTGAGCGTTGTCTCATTCGCACATTTTGCATTCGCATGTATTGTAAGTGTGCGTAAGCTTATTGTGAGCGGGACAGAATGACAGACGCGGGTGTTCCGCGTGTCGTTTAAAGTCTAGCCTCTTAACCCGTCTGCTTTTGTACTGTGCAATGGTCGCTTGGACCTCTCCTTACTAAACAGAGATATTATGTGTGCTGTGCAGTACGTGATTAATCATCCCTCGGCGCTAAAAAAATGATTAAACCGGACACTTACGCAAGTGATAACCAGTGATATCATTATCAAGAACGAAGACTAGGAAAGCAGGGTAAGCCAGAATTCCTTCCAGCATCCGAAATACCATCCCAATAGTTGTTTCACGCCACCTTACATATTTATTTTGATACAGTCCATTCCTCGTGATTCGCATCTTTGCGACTACAGTAGTTCAAACAAATTTTCAGGAGAGGGACGGTTTCACGACGCGCAAGATTGAAGTGCAGCCGGAAGACCCACTGGGTGGCATTTTCAAGAAAAAACTGCCATTTTCAAGAAACGTAAGGACGGCAAAGTTCCGGTGTTGTCTAGACCAAACCATGACAAGAACTGAAAACGGCACGACCCTCCGGACACAATGAGACCACTCCCAGGTTCCTACCCCACCACACGGGATGTACCGGCCTTTCAAAACTGCACTGTCTGTTTTGCCGCACCTTGTATTTAGCATAAAGTATAAAAAATTAGGAGTAGATTTTAAAGATTTAATTTTGTTCTAGCTTCTCGGACTCGTCGCCTAGTGATCAATACTATGCAGCCTCTGGACCAGCTGAGGACAGATCTTGTGTTTCGTCTGACTGAGTTAGAGTTACAACTGCAACCATTTCAGAAACAGATGAATCAGTCTCTGAGTCATCTCAAGACGATTCAGTACTATTTTGATAATCAAGGAGCCATCATTGCTCAAAAGGTAAAAATGAAAAATGAGTTTAATTCTGTACTGTGCATAAAAAAATATTAAAACAGAGCCACATTTTATGATCATACCTGAAATAACCTAAAATTATTTTTATTACTACCTGAAATGCTCAAAGTTTTTTTATATACCTTATATTACCTGAAATACTTTACCTTATATCTATATATTTTTTATTTATTTGAATGGCGCACAAGGGTCCCAACTGCTCCCGTCTGGAGCCAGAGAGACTGTGGCATCCCTAATTGGGGTATGTTGTGAGGGAAGATATCAGAACTGGCCACCAAACACGCCTAAAGCCATTTCAAGCAACGTTTCAATTCTATTTCAATTCTGAATGGTGATCTAACACCAGGGCGATACTGATAGTATCTTCCACTCTTACTAAATGAAATACTATTCGTATTATCTATAGTACCATCCGCAGTACTTTTTTACAAACTCAGGGCCTAGGTCATCTTTAGGGATACTGAGTTTTGGGTATTTTTAGGGAAAGAAAGTAGAGAAACTTCTGAGATGGAAAAGGGTATGAGGGGTGGGTAGGAATCTGTGGTCTAATGTGTCCAGTAGTGACAGACGTACGAATCACGGTGCAAGCAGATGGATAGACAGAGTCCGGTTGGAGAGGTCAATGTAAGGTCTCCCTTAACCAGTCTCTCCTTGTCCGGTCCACCACGCAGTAGGTGGGCAATCGGATTCGCCGCCAAGATCCGGATAAGCTTCACCCCGCAAACCAAAACCAAACCAAAACTAAATCACCAAACGCAACGAACCACTTACGATGATATATAGCGGGAGTGTTGGTTATCCAATAAATGAAATAAAATATTATTATATATTCAGAATCACCATTTGTTGATCTATATAAATGTAAATATATGATTAGCCATTATATTTTTGACTTGTGAATAAAAATTTCTTGGTATTTTCAGAAGACCCAAGAATATGTGAAAAGGATCACGGGTTATTTGGAACAATTTCGAGGACATGTATTAAATGAGGTAGAGCACAATGTAGCTCCTTGTGGACCCATCTGGGACATCTACGATGCCACTAGATCTCTGGTTTGCCGGCATTACATTGATTCCTTGGTAATAATAAATAATATATTTTTATACTTTAACAAACCTATCAAATATGATCATTTTGACGTTATTTTGTAACGATTAAATTTAATGTTTTCAAAGGAAGCAAACACTTTGGGTGTGACATTATATTATATTAATTTAAAAAACACACTTTGTAATACACCACTTTGAATGTCAGCCAACAAGGTTTCGCTTATCTAAGCTTTGTAAGGGCTTATCATATTAACTGTTAACCCTAGAAGCCTAATCTATCTCAGAGGTATATAAAGCGTAAATAATAAACATTCATCTCAGAGGGGTACATATATAAATGACAGCCTATAGGCTAAAATATACCTACTTATATCCTATTTTTCAAAGGAAATTTCAATTTAAACTAATAATAAAACACAGTTAAATTTTTAATTTTTCAATGAAAACTACAATCACCGTTATTTAAAGAACACCGTTAGTAAACTTAAAAATTTAAACAAAAGAAATACCTACACTTATCAATGTGTGATAATTAATTAATTACTCATTACTTACTTCAGCGCTAGTCTGAATTATTCTTCACACAAAACAGTTCAAATTTTTAAAATGATATCACAAACAAATCAACATAAGTATTTTTGATAATACACTTGTGTATATAGAATGGCTTTTGGTTCGGCCTGTGCGGTTGTCTTCTGGTGTGGATCTGTGCTGCTCCTCTCGCTCTGAGACTGCGGAGAGCTTGCGGAGCATCAATAGACAGGAAGGAAGGACTGTTGCTGAGGACTATTTCACATCAGTGAGTCATCTATCATCTATTTTCGGATGCGGTATCCAATAAATAGCGCGTCCCGGAAGCTATTTAACTATTGGATAACTGTAGTGTATCTAAAAGCTTCCGGCTTGTAGACATAGATGGCAGTGCCAAGAGCTGTCCTTAGATTCCGCTAGATGGCAGGTAGGTTAGTACCTGTGGGAACGAAGAGAGGGTCAAACAGCTCTGAGAGAGCGTTGACTGATACACTCGATGAGATTCCAATTAGCCAGCTTCTAGTTAGGTCGATCAACGAGATCTACATTGTAAACCGCGAAGTGTATAATAAACACAGATAATAACATAAAGTATCTATTATTACAAGAAGTAATCTCCATCCAAAGTATTGGAGAATCTGTTATGTAATAAATAACAGAACGCTACAATAACCAACACCTCTACCATAGGTCATACCAAGGGACTTAGATAGGGTGCCCGGGTTCATGGGCTTGTATAGTATCGGATGCGCCTGCTCACCTACTGCTTTGCTAGCTGGATCGGGAGAGAATGTTTGTGGGAGAAATTTTGATGTCTCCACTAGAATTTCTCGACCCATCGTCTTGCACCGCAATGGCAGGGATGGATTAATTCATCCTTCACTTCTGGATATCCACTACTCATGCCTCTCGCCTTTTGGATATGATATACATAGGCTGTGAGAGAAATTATTTTCATCTGGTACGTTTTTAGATTTTCACGTCCAAAAGCATTTTCGTTGTTTGTTTTTGGGGTGTTATGCCGTGTTGCGCTACCTCCTTCTTTAGCCGACGTTTTGGACAGACACTGATGATGGACACTGCAACGCTGTCCGAAACGTCGGCTAAAGAAGGAGGTAGTGCAACACGGCATAACACCCCAAAAACAAACAACGAAAATTATTTTCATCGGTCTCTTCTGTATAAAGCTAATGTGAAAATGAAATATTATTGGTTTGTTGGTCACTCAAGTAACACTCACCCAGGCGTAGTAATAAAAAGTGTCTGAAACTGAAACCAAAGAGTTTGACAATAAACCATTTATAAATTATTTTGTTTTCATTCTCAGTTGACTGAAAATAAAACTATGCAACATAGTATAATCTTTCAGACCATGACTTTTAATTACTCATCAAAATTTAAAAAAAAAACTGAAACGAATTCTTCGGAAGTGTGTCAACTTATGCAGTTATTGGCATGTACAATAAGGAAGTTTAGTGAAAAATATTTAGACTTAAAATTTGTTTTCACGTGTTTTGTACCCTGGTTTAAATGAAAAATACTAATTAATTCAGTTACTGGAATTTCGAAAAAAGTGCATTTTAATGATTATTTTTAAAATTTAAAAACACTAAATGTCATTTTTCACCGACCGTCATGAAACTTGAAAATAGTTCGTAACACGGCGGTCGGTGAAAAATGACATTTCGTGTTTTAGAATTAAAAAAATAACCAATAAAATGTCCTTTTTTCGAAATTCCGGCAACTGAATTGATAAGTACAAGTTAATATCTAAGTACCACATTTTTTTTTAGCCCATAGGCGTGTCCCTGTTTTGTAAATATTTACCGTAATTCTTCATAGAAACAAGGGTACAGATGACGTCACACACAATCCCGCCTCTTACCGGGCGTTTATGCGGGCTTAAATTGTAGAATTTATTTAATTATAAAAACGAACTTTAAACAAAAAAATACTAGTATTTAAGTTTGCGCGTGAACATTGGTAAATTTTTTTTTAAAATCGACTCAACTTTCTTATTAACTAATAACGAAGAAAGATTTTTTTTATATAAACAAATTATATTTTTATTAAAATTTCACCAATTTGAAAGACCGGGAAAGCCATATTAGTCTGGCACTCAAATATCAAAACAAATTGAAAACTTCATCTTTGCCATTTTATTATTTTTGACTGTTGTTACAGATAGAACAATTATTCGAATTTGACAAACACATTATTTTTATTTATATTGTGACTACATATTTCTTTCATTCATTATGCACAACTAACACACCCCTTTTCTGGACCAAAAGGACATCATCGGATAATAACGTCATTGCTGAGCAAAGTGCTTGGTCCACTCCTGGGTAAATATCATTTTTAATTCTTACGTTAATACTTTGCCATATGTATTATTATTGCATCAAATAATTCTACTAAGGTCTAATTTACAAAATGAAAAAAAAAAATAATAATACTGAAGTTAGATTGGAATAACTTTATACCCTGATTGATTTAAGTGAAAAAACTAAGAAACCATTTGTTTTAAACATGTTGATAATTACAATGAAATAAGAAGTGTAAACAAAATGACTTGTTTTAATTTAAAACAGCGCCACAAATTTCTGATTTTTGAAAAGGAAAATATATCACTTTGTCTTATCACCTCTTATTTATTCAAAATTATCAACATGTATCGAAACCAATGTTTTTTTCATCACGATAAAATTATACCGAATTGATTATACAGACATCTACGAAAAATCTAAATTTGAATTGAGTTTAGTTATAAGTGTACCCTCTATCTAGTACAATACAGTACCTACCATATTATTGTAGCAATTCTACATTAACATTCCAATATTACACTCTTATGCGACGGATCCAACAGGTAGGAAACAATTACTCCAATTTAAATATATAAGCATACCTTATTGAAGTTTTTTTCATCAAGTAGTAGAATATTTTGATAAAGCTATATAAATTGACACATTAACAGTATTTGGTCGGCTGAAAGAAAAAAAAAAGATTTTTTTATATTTTTATATATTTTGTACCTAGATACTGTGTGGATCAAATTCAATATATTTTTACTTTATATTTATTTTTGTGCAAGTGGTTTAAACAGTTGTTTCTTGCATTGTTTACGAGTATAATTTCATAAATATTTTTTATATATATGTAAAAGCCTTACTAGGCGTAAATAAATAAATAAATACTCAGATTACGCATAAACACTACCAAATCAATTATAACCCAGAAAAACTTGTAGTGAATTAAACAAAATGTTGTTATTTTCTAGGTCACTAGTAGGATATTTCAAAATTTCATACTAATGTACCGACCCGTAATGCCACTTGGTATTATTGTATAGCATATTTAAAATAAAAATCACAGATACGTGTAAATATGTGAATATGTGATTTATGGTAAGAATTCTAATATTGTATCTAATATCTTTCCTCAATATCTCAAAACTTAGAATTTGGAGATGTCTGTATAATCCACTAGACGATCGATATTAGCTCTTCCTGTCTCCGAAGCAATTTTCGCCATTTGCTTCTTATGGTAAACGATAAACAATTCTTTCTATGGTTTAATCGTTGTGAAAGGTTTATGAATAAACATACAAATCCATTCTCGGTGTTACGATAACATACATTGATTCTAAACCTGCTCCATTTTATCTCACGTAACTCTGTTTAGATTTATAGTAACGTCTGAATTTATTGGATCTAATGGCCTTATGTACGAAGGCTCTTTTGACAGCGTCTGGTAAAAAGGCCTTTTAAGGTTCAGCGTTTATTTGTTATTTAAACATCTGTTTATGTAATTTCAGAGAGCCACCGCAATCGGATCACTGGCGATGAAGAAGGAATATGTGGAATTTCATATCTCTGAAACAAAATTTTATTAGGAGTGTGTACTTTTAAAGGTCTGTAAGGTTTTAGAGAAATACATAAGATTTTTGTTTGTTTGAAATTTAATTAAATATGACGAATTTTCTAAGCATTATGTTACCCGTTTTCATCATACTATGTACTTCTTTTTAAGTAAGCCAGTTAAAGAAAGGTTTTGAGTATTGTACCATGTTGGAATATGTTTACCACAAATGGATTGCCTAATATTTGTGTTCAAAGAACTGCCGTAGTTTTTAAGTAAAACTGTGATCGATGTCAATGACAATTTGTGCATATACATATTTACGATCTGCAACTAACTAACTATAGCGTCATATTCCCGCAGGGGTTTGTAGAGAGGATGGTACTCCTTACAACTCTAAAAACTCTCTTAAAAACCATTCCATTAATTTGACAACATCATCATTGGCCACTTTTAAAACATCTGTTAACAAAATTTAAAGCTCCGTGTTGATTTAAAAAGATATTATTGTAATTTTTATATGTATGTAATGGGATAGTAACTTGCCGAGTATAAGTAATGTATTCACCAAAATGATGTATAAATATTTGTAAAGATATGTTATGTTACCAATGCTGTGTTTGTCTTTAATTAGTGATAATATCAACCATGCTTATTGTAATTGTTTTTGTGAGAGATTTGATATGAATCATTGTTGACAAACCTTTAATAAAAAAATAAAAATAAAAAAACTCTATCGTGGCATACATACAGTTCTTGTTTCACATACAGTCATACATCATTACTTTACTCTCAAACAATACAATGTACAACTCATCTACTCAATTGCTTCGTGTATTCCAGGGGCATCCCCGAACCTTTTTTAAAATTAGCTCCATACAAGAGGACTTTAGGTAAATAATTCCCCTTACTGCCTATGCCATCTTCGGAGGAAAGAAAGTTATGGAAAGGAAACATACATGAGGGTTGGGTAGGAATCTGGGGGTCAGTGTATCCAGGAGTAACGGACGTGTGTATCCATCCCTCTCGCTGCGGTCCCGCTGGAGAGGTCAAAGGGTCTCTCTCAACCAGTCTCTCCTGGCCCCCTTGCACACTCGATCGATAACGATTGATAGGATAACTATCGCTAACTTCTTATAGTTTGCTAACGTACAAACAAAAGCTGATGTCGAATATGTTAAGGACACTTAGTCATTGTGATCTGTCACTTATTCGTTGGCGATCTGCAGTCATGCTAGGGAACGATGAGAAGTTACCGAAAGTTATCCTATCAATCTTTATCGATCGAGTGTGCTAGGAGACCTGATCCGGTCTATTCGACAATCCTCACTCCGTGAACCCAGGCACCCCTAGTAAGTCACCAAACTTAGCGAACCACTCGGGGTAGCCTATGGCATTTATTATTATCCAATAAATGATGCGGTATCCATGCCTGCCTCCCTAATTGAACCTTCTCCTGTGATAGTACATGTTATATTTTATTTTAACGCCGTTCTTCCGTGGAGCTACTTTCAAGCGACGCGATCGCCGCTCGTCTGCACCTTCCATACTATGATTAGTTTTTGTAAAAGCCGCTACGCGCTGCACTAGCAAAATAGTATGACAGGTAGCGGGTAGCGGCGATTTAGTCGCTTAAAAGTAGCTGTGTGAACGAAGGGCGTTATACTAATTTCTCCGTCAATTCTAATATCCAAGAACCGTCGTACAACAGCTAAATTTGGTAAATTTCGTTCTTCCTTACGCTCACTTTGATTTTTTTAGTAGCGACCCTTATGTCAATATTAGTAGGGAGGATATCAACTTCCCCGTATTTTATAAATTTACTTCCCAAGCACAAAAACTCCTCCATTTGCTCCTATAATTCATAGTTCACTACATTACACAATGTATTTGCATCTTCTCTTTCAAACACCATGACTTTGTACAACCAGTTCTGTAATAAAATAAATGGACCTCTCGTAAAATGCATTTTTTTATTTATCTACCGTTGGTATTTTATTATAAAATTATTGGAATTCATTATCACTTCTTAATGAAGTAAGTACCTACGTATAATCATGATTCCGTAACAAACCGATTGAAAAGCTATTTTAATTGGATTTATAATTGATATTGACACCAAGAGTTATGTACGAACTATGTACGTTGAATGCGGCAGCATTCTAAAATAAAATTGAAGAATTTCTGTGGATAAGAGGTGAGAAAACTGTGAACATAAGAAAAGAACTAATAAAGATAAAATTGGATCTTGTATTTTAATCAATTTTTTTACCCTTATTGGAAGGTTGTCGGTGTGATATTTCCACTTAAGATGATTGCCTGTAATAACATCTAGATATTAAATGTTGTCCACACGTTCCAAAACTTCAAGTTGAAGTTAGAATCAATATTTAGGGAATCACAATTAGGCTTATGTGTTTTTATTGTAAGTAATGAAAATAAAATTACGTGTGTCCTCTACGTTAGCGACCAAACGATTGACATAATATTGTGTAATCTAAGACCTAACTGAAGAACTACGCTTTTAATCGCTGAAATTCGAAAATGCAATTATCAGTTTATTATCCTAAAATGATTATTATTTTTATTGATAAACTAATGTTTAAGACAAGATTTTTTTATGCATACAACTTTATTTTGGTTGGTTGGTTGTTTGCAGGTGAAAAAATGTAATAAGCAGTAATTGTTGAATGAAACACTAGGTATATATTGAATCATTTGGCGGGTAGGAGGTATCCCGCCGTAGCTTAATGGTAGAGCACTTGACCGGCAATCAAAAGGGTGCGGGTTCGAGTCCCGTCGGCGATATGTATCTTTTCTCGGAAGATTCTTTCAATATTGATGAGTGTTTCAGGCTAATAATTATTGCTTAAAAAATAATTGTTACCCTTTGTGCTATGCATAAAAAAATCTTGTCTTAAACATTAGTTTATCAATAAAAATAATAATTAATATTTGACGAGTTAAATTATTTCACCAACAAATGTAGGCATAATATGTCTCGACGCCATCTAGTGGGAAAGTTAGCACTTACATGCCTTTCCCATATAAAAATAAAGTTGGTTGTTTGCAGGTGAAAAAATGTAATAAGCAGTAATTGTTGAATGAAACACTAGGTATATATTGAATCATTTGGCGGGTAGGAGGTATCCCGCCGTAGCTTAATGGTAGAGCACTTGACCGGCAATCAAAAGGGTGCGGGTTCGAGTCCCGTCGGCGATATGTATCTTTTCTCGGAAGATTCTTTCAATATTGATGAGTGTTTCAGGCTAATAATTATTGCTTAAAAAATAATTGTTACCCTTTGTGCTAAAATGATTATTGACTTGATTAATGACTATAATTTATACATAATAGTTCATCTTTTCGATAAATGAAGTACTATAAGCAAAAATATTTTATTTTTTGTCATAAAATAAACTATCAGAAGATTATACGGTAACTACAAAATATTGTGTTTTTTATTTTTTTTTTTTTTATTTATCATAAATACATTTGTACAAAATAAGGGTAGTCCCACAAAGCTGTCATATGGCAGCTTGTCTGCAGGTTCTACAATTTATCACTCTTAATATTATACATAAGGAAATATTAGTTAATACATATTATATAGTTTTATGGAAACATTAGGATAGATCACATAATAATATTAGATTATTTGAATTACATCTATAAGATATTTCAATGTACATGCCTAATAATAAGATATATAGGCAGCTACATTAAGATAATCAATTCAACATATTTAAAGATACATGGAGTTTTCGTTAATTAACCACATTTTTTTCAAATTTTAAGTTTTTATTTATTTTATTGAAAATCACTGGTATTTGGTATTCAAGAGTACGGCTTCCATATTTATTTAATATTCGAGGAGTTTTTAGGCCCTTTCCTTCTTTAAATCTTGTGGTATGTTTATGTACCATTGGGTGTTTATATGAGCTTTCCCCCGCGTTATCCATAATAGTAATGAACCAAAAGAGACCTTTTGTTGTAAGTATGCTCTCTGAGCCATATAAAGTTATTTCTCTCTCTGTAAATATTTGGTGTAACAATTTTTTTTATTATGGCAGTTTGTAAATTTTGAATATATTTAATGTAAATAGTGCTTGCCTGTCCCCAGGTTCGAATTCCATATCTAAGGATGGATTCGACCATAGAAAAATATATGAGTTTAAGTGTGCAATGAGGCAAAGTAAATTTTAATTTGTAAAAGTTACTAGCTATTTATCGTAGCTGGTTACAAATTTTTGCCACTTGTTTATCCCATTTAAAATTATTATCAACAATTATTCCCAGATAAGTATATTCATTAGTAAAATCAATTTTTTCACAGTCGCAAATATTAATGATTTCATTATGAATACAGTCTTGTATTGGTATTGTAGGTATGCCGTACGAATGGTAAAAGAGTAACTTAACGAGTAGAAGACAGCATGTGAAAGTTGGCAAAATGGTGAGGTACTCATTACTAACTTTAACTAGTTTAACTAACTTTAGTGTACAACAAGGAAGCACACTGGGACCTCTTTTGTTTATAATACTTCGATGAGTTAAGCGAGCTGTCAGTAGGCGGAAAAAATATTACCTTCGCAGACGGTATGGTAACTATTTTGAAGAGGAAGATTGAACTGAAACTAATAAACGTGCTGAAAGTGGAACAATAAGATAAAACAGGGACTTTACAAAAATTTACTAATATTAAATATAGCAAAAACGAACAAATAAGATTCAGCTAATATATCACACACAATAAAAACACATAAGCCTAATTATAATTCCTTAAATATTGATTCTAACTTCAACTTAAAGTTTTGGAACGTGTGGACAACATTAAATATCTAGATTTTACTACAGGTAATCATTTTAAGTGGAAATATCACACCGACAACCTTCCAATAAGGGTAAAAAAATTGATTAAAATATGATTTACTTTACGATACAAAAATTTAGACCTTAGAAAAATATATTTCGGATTGTGCAACCCCCTCTAAGCGTATGATTGTATTGGCTAGGGAGCGTCAAGAAGAGCAATTTTATACATGCTGGTGACGGCCCACAAATCCATAATTAGTGTACACAACATTCATGTACACAAAAACCTAATAAATTTAATCCCATTAAAAATAATAAAAAGTAATAAAATCTTAATAAAATTAATCCCAAATATATTACAATAAATAATAAATAAATTATTATAAGCAATAATTATTAGCCTGAAACACTCATCAATATTGAAACCTCTCCCGAGAAAAGATATATGTGCGGGTTCGAGTCCCGTCGGCGACATATATCTTTTCTCGGGAGAGGTTTCAATATTGATGAGTGTTTCAGGCTAATAATTATTGCTTATAATAATTGTTACCCTTTGTGCTATGCATAAAAAAAAATCTTGTCTTAAACATTAGTTTATCAATTTAAAAAAAAAAAAAAAATTAATAAATAAATTAATTAAATAAAGGATCTCATGGTCCCATGGAACGGCAAAGTATCAAAAAACGTATAAGTACATCTATCTGGGACCGAAATTCTATGATAAAATCTAGAATTAAACATTCAGAGGCAATGTAAGCTGGGAGTCAGCATTTGTCGCACGTACAGAATTTGTTTTATAATGTATGACTTATTGTATGAAACAGCAGATGCTGAGAGCAGACATGCTTCGCACAGGTCCATACATTTCCTGCAAAATCTGCACGCGCTACACATGCTGACTCCCAGCTTACGCCTAAAATCCCACATCGGTCCAATAATAACTAAATGATTGATTGGCTTGGGTATAAAAGAGTCTCAAAAACTGTTAAATAATATCACTCAAAATTATATATAGTTACGTATTAATCACACACTTAGTAAATAGTTTTTTTTTACAGCATAATTCATTGGGCATTTTCATGGGCACTTGGTTCATTAAAACAGGCAACCTGTCTAGCTAGGAACTAATATAGACCTAACAAGATGTAATAAGACTTGTACACATTTAATTAAAATAAAATAAAACGCAGTGAGCACCATATTGTAAAATTGTTGATTTGGATTGAAAATTTATACATATAACAATTTCTTTATATAGTCCTTCATTCATTAGGGCTAAACTACACTTAAGAACTACACTTAAAAATGCTTGCAACTGTACAGGGAGGTTCCAATGAGAAAGATCGATTATTCACCGTATCAAATTTTCTAAATTAAAAATTTAATATCGATTTATTTCATTCAAAACTTGCTTTAATATATACCTTCATTCAAGTAAGCAATAAAAATGCTCAAAACGCACGATGTTAAATTGTTAAATATCGTGTACTTCTTGTAAGTATTTTTTGATCATAAGTATTTATGATTTTTCAATAATATCTTAACAATATAAGTGTGTAATTTTTTTTTATGTATTTTAGTTATTTTAAGACCTGAAAGAAATAGAAAAACTGGATTATTTTCGTCACAAAACCGTTCTCTGATTTATTTTTTAATGATTTTAATTCAACTAAAATTTAAATTATGAAAACTGCGTTTACTAGATTATGTATTGATTTATTTTATTGTATGATTATATAATTTGAAATTTGTGTTGTTTAATAGAATCTATCGTTTGAAAATTGAACAAATCTGCCAACGACCAACGGTATATAAACTATACAAAAAAAAACTATATAAACTGTATAAAATACAAAATTTAATGATTCAAAACCATGTTCAGAAGTCATAATATTACTAATGTATGTTTTTGTGCAATTTGTCATTGATTTTATCAGGTGCAGCTAATTTGTACCATTCTATTCGTTCATTAATACGGTTTTTCAGTCCGTATTATATGTTTTGTACTGTATTTTTATTCACCAGATTTACAGGAACGGGTTTAGTTTTTCCCATAGAAAAAACTAAACGCTTTCATACACTTTTCCATATAAATGATCATCTAGTAAAACCACGTTATGCAAGTGTATTATATAAGTATAATTAATACAAAACAATAAAAGAACAACACGTTAATCTACCAAACTATTAAATGGGAATATAATTCACCGTCTCCAGATATTTTCATATCAGAGGGTTCGGCTCTGTGGAATTCCTAATTTGACCGATTAATCCTACTGATCCCTCAATATAAATATTTAAAAAATCTTTCGTAATTCTACATGTATTTAAAATGACTGATTTTTGCATTTTTATATACAAATTCTTTGACAAATCTAATATGCCTAAATTTTTAATAAGAGAGCTAGGTATAATGCCAGTAGCCGAAATAACAAAAGGTAATATTTTTATAGTCTGAGAATGCCAAATTCTTTTAATTTCATTTCCTAAATCTGTATACTTTCTTATTTTTTCAGAAACAGATTTTTGAATATTACAGGAATTTGGAATAGCTACATCAATGATATAAGTTATTTTTTTTAATTTTGTCATGTAAAACTATATCAGGTCTATTATGACCAATTGGTCTGTCTGTTAGTATAGTTTTATCATAGTAAATTTTAAAGAAATTATTTTCTAAAAATGAATTTGGTTCGTATTCATAATATGGTACTATATTATGACAGTCAATCAAGTTATGTTTAATTACCAAACTTTGGTGAATTATTTTTAAAACCTGATTGTGCCTAAATGTATACTCAGACGGCGCTAATATAGAACATCCTGATATAATGTGTTCTATTATATCAGGATGTTCTATTATTAGTAATATTATTGTAACATGTAGCTTATTCATCGATTGAATTTTTCATTTTGTAATACTTTGCTATAATGTGTGTCCACAGCCGTTTTAAGGCCCTTTAAATATTAGTAAAAAACATGTTTTATCGACATCATTATAAGCCGTTTCGCATTCAGTGTTGGATGAAGGTCTCCTCTTCTGGTTCATCACTTCTACATATTTGCGGAAGTCTTGATCCATCTTGTACCGCCTGCTTGTCTTATGATGTCAGACCAGCGCAGCCTGCTATTTTGGTCTGACTTCTTTTTGACTTGACCAATTGAGGCATTTCCTGGGATATTAAATACAAAGTTTCTTACGTTTATTTTAATACATACATTCGTAAGCAGTAATAAAACACTCCCAGTTAATCTTAACATTTTGTATTAAAAGAGTAAGTCAAAATCGAGGCGGGTGGTACTTAGTATTTGTCATTAAAGTTCTTCTCACTCGAAGAACCTTTACGAAAAATCAATCTTAATATATGTAGAGCTAGTTTAAACAATATTTGAAGGAATATTATAAAATATGATCACTAAGTTATAGCCTCTTAACCAAAGGTCGCCGGTTCAAATCTTTGTAAGGGTAATCAAATTGTTATATATCTTTTTTTGCGTACATAATACAGTTTTTTTAATGCAACCCTTCCATAGTAAAGCATATTTTCAGAGTCCCCCCTGCTGAAAGATCACTATTCAAAGTTATGAGTTATGACTAAACTGACCATGTCAGAAGTCACGATTTCCTTACGCAGATAGTGATAAAGTTGAAACTGTTTTGATCATATAGGGAGAGGTTTGTCCGGGACTTTGCGGTGGGTGCATCTGCTCTCCAGCTGCGTGGCAGGTGGGATCCGGAGAAACTGGTTAAGGGAAACCTTTAAACCTCTTCAACAGGACTCTCTCGGAACATCGCCTTGCACCACAGTAGGAGCGATGAGACCCGGAGACACTGACTTCAGATTCCTACCGACCCCTCATTCATGTTTCCTTCACAGAACTTCATCTCCTTCCTTTCTTCAACTTCCACATCCCCAAAGATGATAGAAATTATGCTAAAAATACAGATGTAAAGAATATGCTAAAAAACATCATTCATTAATTCATCTTTTATTTTATTTTGTGAATTTCAAGCGCCATAATAAAAAAAACTTCGATCATAATCTAAAATTTAATTTGCTACATTATACAATAAAACCATATCCCATATCAAAGTGGTTCGTAATTAAGATATTGTTTTTATATATACATTTCAAAGTATTGCTTTTATAGACCTCATCTGCGTTTTACTTTATTTTTTTCTAGACTTATTAAATTGTCAACGAACTACACGAAGTTAAGTCACTTTTTTAGAGTAGCCACTTTTTTCACAATTTACCGAACCATTTCTTCTACTGCTGCACCTTAACAGGCTTTATGTATAAGTGTGACATGTGCGGTGTCCATCTAAAGGAGAAAGCTTGAATGATGAAGTAACATGATAGATCTGATTCTGTAATACAAAGTAAACAATTAGCCGACATATATAAATCAAACTACTTTATTAACATGTTACAAAAACTTACTGTCTCCTAAATATGTCCGTATGAGAAAAATAGTGTAATTTTCTGACAGCTTTATGTGAAAATATTGTATTTATCTTGGTAATACATGTTACACTACGGTTGCATAGATTATGTAATACAATGTTAGATATATGTTTTTAATATATTTTCACTAATAAATGTATCGTATATTATTTATGATTTTTATATCAGGTTTCAAAAAACATAATTCATTTTTATTACTCTAATCGAAGTACGAATTGAGGTTATTTAAATTCGATCATGAAACAGTGATGAATTAAACCGGTTTTAAATTATTAAAACAATTTCTGGCAAGATCACGAATGTATGAAAACTACGCCTTAATTTTTTCTAGATTTTTCGAAGTCTTGGAAAAAATGATGGCCAAATGAACGTTTCCTAGTAATTCGTACTTTATTAGTGGTAGGTGTGTACCTAGGGATGCAAGGTTTTTAAAAATATCGATATGTCGATATTGATATATATCAAAAAATATCTTTTAAAAGCTTATAGAAATCCAATGTACTTATAGTTATATCAAACGTTTATCGATTACGTATGTATATATTTTTGAATGCTTACCTATGTGAATAATCATATACTTTTGGATAGGTATATAAATATATGTGAATTTGTTTTTCATAAATTTATTTAAAAAAAAATTTATTCCAGTATTTTGTACCAGCTATCGAACTTAAAAATAGTAATAAAGGTACAGATAGGATTAGAGAACAATTTTTTTTGACAGTCAGTTTTGCCAGTAATAGCATTTTACCCGATTTTGTAAGTATTTTAATTTGGGCGGGTTTTTCAATAATTCGATACGATATTGATATATCGATATTTTTAGGGGTCTATTATATATTGATATTTATTGGCTTTCCGATATATCGTGGCGTCCCTATGTGTTGCTGTATTTATTATATGCCCCATTGTTTAAGTAAGTATATGTTAAGTAGTTGTACATCTAAAGCGCCAAGTGAATTTTATTTTCACAAAAATCTTAGTTTTTTCCAAATAATGTTGGTTTTTCTGTTGTTTTTTTTATTCCTTCTAGTTGCATCGCCTCAAGAGACGATGCAATTACAAGTAATGTAAAATTAGTTTAACGTTTTTGTTCGAAAGTTTAATCGCTTCTAAATATAATGTAAATATACATACATGCATTAATTAAATACTGCGAGTAGGACATTTATGATGAGTATTTTTAAAAGCCCCGAATATTATATAGGGAATTGTCAAGCCTAAAAATACATTTTTTTGATTTCTCTATATTGTACAAAGCGGAAAATTAGGTTCTTAAGAATATGAACTGAAAACATTTTTTCCGGAATGTCAAAAAAATAGTATAAAATATACGTTTTTGCAATGTTTTTTTGCATAAATTGAAATGGGCAGGGTTTTAAATTAGAATTTCAACGTTTTTGCCACCTGCTCAAGAATTGCGTTCGAATTTTAAGAATTGCAACCCAAGTGCTTCCAATTGTCACTAACAACTTTTTTTTTTAATTTTTATTAAGAAATATACATATTTTGCTTTGTTAACTAATGTGCAGCGAAACAAAATCAGATGGGGGGAAAAAGAAAATCGAAAAGTACCAGGTTTTCCCAGATTTGATTATCAGAATATGGGATTTTTTTTAAATTGGCACGAAGGATATCATCTTTGGGGATGCTATGTGAAGGATTTTTTTAGGAAAATAAAGGAGAGAAAGTTCTGGAAAAGAAAAATGTATGAGGGGTGGGTAGGAATCTGGGCGTCAATGTGTCCAGGACGTATGCATTCTCCCCCCCGCCTCCCCCCCCACTGCGGTGCAAGCCGACAGGTCAAGAGAGTCCGGCTTCAGAGCTCTAGTTTAGGTATCCCTCAAACAGTTTCCCGCCACATTGTAGGTGAGCAAACGCGTTCGCCGCCAAGACCTAGACAAACCTTGCCCCATTAACCCGGGCATCCCTACTAAATCAACAAATGTAGAGGACTTCTTGAGGTAATCTTAAAAAATTGAGATATTTAAATAATGTATTAAAATATATATATATACAATGTATAATAACTGTATTTGTAAAAAAAAATAAAAATAAAAATAAAAAAAAATCTGCATCAGGGGTAATGGTTATGAACATGCTGAACATGTTACATCAATTCAATACTTAAAGAGTCTTTTTTCGCACGGAGTAAAATGTTATTCTAAAATACGATCATTTTATTCGCAAAAACGGTTAAAAACGGGACTGAAGTTCTTACGAATAAATTAACAGTGTTTAATGTAAATTGGCGGGAAAATGTAAAAATTATTTGTTGGTATACGTACGAAATTACGTATACCAACAAATTATTCTTACATGTTCCCGCCAATAAACGTTGAAACCCTGTTAATTTAAGAACTTCAGTCCCGTTTTTAACCATTGTTACCCATTTGGAGGAAGTGATATTTCTCCCCTCGAAATGAAAATTTCTTGACTTTTACTATTGTGAGCAGTTTTCTATCTGCTCCTAGCCCGCCTGAGAATTTCTATGGTGATCACGTTGTTCCATTCCTTTGAGTATTCTAAAAAGCCTCTAACCTGTTCATGGTAAGTCCATGTCTCACAACCCTACACCAAGATCGGTCACACATAACACTTTAACATTCTCTGCCTTAGTTTTAAATTGGTATTGTCATTGCAGAAGTGGGATTTCATTTTACTAAATGGAGTTCTTGCTGCTAAAATTCTGCATTTTACCTCTACATCTGGGTCAAGAGTCTCCGTAAGAATGCTGCCGAGGTATCTAAATCTTTACACCTTTTCGACATAGCAACTTGTTTAAATGTAGCAAAATAATATCAAAAATACAAATCAATTTAACTTTATCACTGGTAAAGGGTCAACAATTTTAAATCCAGACAAGAAGTTCCATGAGCTATTTCTCTACGCCAAGGTATATTCTTGCATGCTGTCTTTAGAACTACACATTAGGCTATGTGTTTTACAAGCAACCTTCCACTCCTATGGCTCCTGACTATAATATCGTAGAGCAGAAAAAGAGGTAAACGTGACTCCGATAGACTCCATATCTCATTATGTAGTCCAAACTACAACGCCCGTCTCACACGGCAGTTACGCGACCGGCAGTGTGTCGTAATGTCGGATTGTGTCGGACGAGACACATTATTCAATAGCCAGGTGTCCCCGACTGTAATGGGCAGACAGGTCGGCGGCCTAGTCTGCTTTCGTAACTTTGACCAATTTATTCGATCGGAATACATTTACATTTTTTTAGGATTTATAAAGATGTTTTGACGATTACGACAAATAACAGATTCGCGTTGCACGGTGAATTGATGAGGAGTCAAAGAAATGATAAACTTGAACCAGATTAATAAAAATAAATCATAATATTTGAACACTTAAATGTGAATATAAAAAAATTACAACGATTTTATGCAAACGATCGCATTTGAGACGCATGAGGTGACTTGTTCACGTACAATCAATGGAATGTCAACTAGGTTTAGAAAACAGCGCCGAGGTGAAAAGATCTGCATTTAAAATTAATCTATCTATAGCTAAAACACCGCCTTGTTTCTGAGCACTTTTATCATTAATATAATAATATATGTAATATTATCACGAGATCCTAAACAAAAAGGTATATGACAAAATATTACATAATATATCCTAAATAAAAAGAGTATCGACGGCCTCTATCTCAAATTTTTGTGTTATTTCACAATTAATTCATCAAAAAAGTATATTTGCGGAACGTTTCAGAGTGGAAGATACTCTTAGTATCGCCCTGTAAGACCACAATTGAAGCTTTGTTTGAAATAGCTTTAGCCGTACAAAATATAATGGCTGCAACTAAGACAACTGTCCCAGTTGCAGCCATTATATTTTATTATTTTTTTGTGTCTTGTTCATTTCATATTTAAAAAAAAATTAGATTATTATTGTTATCTTCTTCTTCAATGATATATTACATTGATGGGAATAACCTTTAAAAGTTACAAAGAGAGTTTTTCTTATAAAAAAAAGATTATTATCTTCGACTAATTTTCACATTTTTTGGTTGCTACCTTTTTAAATGCACTAAGTTCTAAAAAAAGGTTTGCAACCTGGAAAGTGTCTCGGATAAACAAATCCGATTTTATTCGTATGAGGCACCAATTGACATTTTCTAAAAGTCTAAATAAATATTCAAGTTTTATTGGAATAACTTTTGTTATGGGTTATATAACTTTTGAATTTTTAACCATCAAATAATATATCATTGAAGAGGATGATAATACTAATAAATTTAAGGAGGTTTCTCACTATCTCCCTAATAGCTTATTCATACTACAACGAATATTATTAAAAATAAAAATAAAATACTCGCAGTGGTTAGAAAACTCGGCCAACTTATCCAATATTTAGCCACTATTGATAGGTTCGAGTATCGAATTAGAAACTCCAACTTAATAAATAAATAAACCGTAAATCGTAAATCGAAAATATTCGTTATTAGTGTAGATAGGCTATTGGGAGGATGTTGAGAAACCCCTTAAATGAAAATAAATTTGGTTCTGATGTTATTAGAGGAACTGATGATTTTGCGTACGGTCAATTTCATTCCAAATATAAATAACTTTGATACGTAATCAGTTCTGAGAACATCTAAGGATAAATAAACAAACAAACATGACTTTTACCGACGTGAATGACGTAAAGGAAGTTTCAAACTACTTACAATAATTTTCACTCACGAACCATTCAATAAAATCACACATTTATAAAGATCGACCTATTACCCTGATATCATGATATTACGACCAGGAAGCACGAGAATAGCTGAGCCAATACGAGCACCTGTCAAACGATCAAATGCAGAGAAAAAACACACCTATTACATACCACTCCACGGGGATGCATGTAATACGTTATCTTACCTGCATTTTAAAATATTTCAAACAATATTCAAGTAGAAAGCATGTATAAGGAAGACAACTACGAGTATAAATCATTGAAAACCCATTTTTCTGACAGGTAAAAAAATGCTTCATACGTATATTTTCATGATTAAAAATATGTACTATTAAATCTTAATATATAAATATTTTTTTGGTTTGCTATCTAAACCTAACCTAACCTAACCTAAACCATTCATCCGATTGCCATGAAACTATGGTGTTTTGTTGTGCGCGTGCCCGCGATGGTTTCTATGTATAATGGTGAGTTCTGGCGGTATGAAATTATTTCCTACACCATTTAACCGACTGCGATGAAAATTTGGTGATTTGTCGAGTGGGTGACGGAGGGGCGGGGGACGAGATAGAGGGAGGGATTGCAAAGGAGACGTAGTAGGGTTAGGTGAAAGAAGGGGGTAATTTGTAAAATTCATGCTTCTCATGCAGTTAACTGTGAGAAGCCAAATAGGGGCTGAGAGAGGGCAAAGGAAACATAATAGCGGTAGGGAATAGCAAAAGGTAAATTTGGAAAATCAAAAGTATTCAACTTAACCTAAACGTGCTTTTCTCTCGTGATATTATTTTTTTTCAATTGTTTTGTTTAGCGTTCACATTTTCGGAGTATCTCATAACACGTATGCACTATATTATACGTTTTAACCTATCCACTATATTTATACCGGTTAAAAATCGCTCCATAAGGTTCCTTTCTAAATAACGCAGTCATACATCATATAGATTCATTCCTGATAACCTCGATACGTCTAGTGTCTGGTGTAGGGTAGTGCAATATAAAAATCTTCATCCATTGAGGTAAATTCAAAGATTGGCCCCTGTGCGAATAAAAACTGAACACGATCTATTACACATAATAACCCTAACTAACTAACTAACTAACTAACCCCGTTTCACCGCAGGGGTAGGCAGAGAGGACGGACTGCCAAACAACTCGGTCTTGGCACACACTCCTTGCCTTATTCACATTCATACATCTTCTCATACATACTCTTCTATTATTCTGACTCTTGACATGGCTCGACTCAAGTATCTGATTTGATCGTGCCACGTCGTCCTTGGGCGTCCTCGGCTTCTTCTACCATTCACATTCGCGTCATAAATTCTCTTTACACTCCTTTCTTCATTCATTCGCTCAACATGCCCAAACCATCTAAGCGTCCCTTTCTTAATCTTACTTATTACGCTCACATCAGCCTTGCATTCTTTTCGGATCTCCACATTCCTCACACGATCATACATGGTTTTACCACACATACACCTCAGGGATCTCATTTCTACAGCATTCAGTCTACTTTCATCCTTTCTCTGCGAGTTCCATGATTCACTGCCATACATCAGGGTTGGTACCAGTACTCCATTGTGGACTGCTAGCTTCGCTTCTGTGGACAACTTTTTGTTGGCTCCAATGGCGTTTAATCCTCCATTAATGGAGTTACCTGCATTCACCCTTCTTTCAATATTCCTATCAGCCTTTCCATCTCTCGTAAACATACTTCCCAAATATACAAACTCATACAAATGCTCCAAGTATTCATCATTCACAACTATATTGCACACCGTTTTCGTACTCTCTCTTTCAAACACCATGACTTTAGACTTACATACATTCATCATTAATTCATTCTTCATATAACCCTAGAAACCTTAAAACCTTTGGCTTCCTTAGGCAGTATGTGTATATCTATTTGTATATGTATGTGCATATGTGTGTGTACATATATGAATATATATATGTGTACAAAGTACACACGCATGCATATATGTAACTATACGTGAGTATAGATATACGTAAATGTTTATGTAATGTATTTACTAATATTTTATTTTGGTCCTCTTTGTTTTGTGTACTGGTAATTTATTTTTACTTATTGTTACTTTTCTTTGCACTAAAATGTTGTTGGATAATATATTTTTATTTCTATTATTTATATTGTATTATGTTGTGTAAGTTGAATTGGAGATTTGATTATTTTTATGTAATTTAATTTAATTGTATTTATTTTATCTTAATTTCATTTTTATTTTCTATCTTTTATTAGAGGCACTGCTGAAAACCAGCAGCATTCCGGTATAAATCCTGAATTGCAGCTGAGTAGTGACCTTTACGTACATAGAACCAATGTGAAAACGCTCTTCCTATAAACTATTTGGAAATTTCTTTTTTAATTTTTCACTTGCTTGATTTTGTATTTTATTTTATTTAAAAAGCATAATTTTAATTTTATTTTATTAATATTTTTTTGGTTATATTACCAGCATACTAGCAGCGTTCAGCGTTCATTTTGTGGGTTCACATTACTTATATTTGTTTTAAAATGTATACGTATGAATATATTTTTTTAATGTAAGCAACATATACAAAGCTTGTGTTGCAAAAATTCAAGAACGAAAACAATGCGATTAATCAGAAAGTGATGTTTTAATGAAGTACTTACTTTAGATCAGTCCAATATAATAAACCTTGTATCATTACTTTCCAATTCATAGCAAACGAATTGGGTCGTAAACGAATTGGGTCGAAAACCAAATACAGAAAAAAGAGTTTTCGCTTTATTTTGTTAAAAACAAAACATAAAACGTTATGTTTTCAAATGAATGACTCGTCTAGTGTCCTCCATACCCAGTATTATAAAGACTTCAATTCTTCAGTTCCAAACCGAAACTATACCAATAATTAATTCTATGAGCAATATATCAGATGCTAATGATATATATTTTTTAAATGTTATAATTATTTTTCATCGAGTCTATGTTTAGATCTGACGATACCATAGTTTAAAGGTTATAAGCTAGTCTACATACATACAATCTCCAACTACAATTGTATGCGTCCTCAAGGTAATTTTCAACTTCTTTAAGGTAATCAGATAACGTATTTAAATACCTTAATGAGTCATAACAAATAATTTTACCTTCATAAATTCAATTTGAAATAATTTTTTTATTAATTTAAAACAAAAAAGTACCACGCAAGACGCCATGAGGAAAATAATTTTCCTCAGGGCCTATGTAATCTCTGGGACGCTCTGTGAAGGGTCTTTCAAAGGAAATTATGGTGAGAAAGTCCTTGGAAGAAATAAGATACTTATTAACTTCAATCGGTCTTGGGGACTATGCTACTTCCCGTATTTTATAATGGCGTTTTTGACAGTATTGTTATTTCATGTTACTCCTAGCTTGTCTACTTGCATAATTTATGTTGTTAACTCTTGGAGACAATTCCGACTTTTTGTAGCTAGTAATCTGGGGGTCAGTGTGTCCAGAAGTGACGGACATACAAATGTATCACTCAACCGACCTCTCCCAATCCCGTTGTTGGGCAGCGCCGTTGTTGACCAGAAACACCCGCCCCCAAGACTTGAACAAACCTCACCCCATGAACCGAGAATCCATGCTAAGTTACAGAACGTAGCGAACCACTTTGGATGACCTACGGCAGAGAAGTTTAATGGTCGATGAATTGTTCCTACTCCTCTTACTCGCTTCCCAAAAAGTTCCAAAGCCATGTTTTGTATTTGGTTCACCAGATGTGAATAGATTGTTTTACTTCCAACCCTTCCTCTTCCCCATGTGCTTCTCTTCTGCACTCAATGGAGTGCAGAAGAGAAGCACATGGGGATTGTAGCGTTTTGTTATTACAATAATGTAATCATTTGCGCGTTTCGTATCTCGAAAATAGCTTTAAATTCCATAATTGATAAAATCAGAAATTTGTTCAAACGAGTCCCAACTAGACTAGAGCCAGTGGAACTATAGCTTCCGCATGTATGGGTATGTTTTAAGGTTGAATGAGGGGTGGAAGAAATTAAGAAAATGAATATTAGATCTAGTTAGATAGTAACTATTAGGCTATTCAGAACGAAAACGATGTACAATATAACGTTTATATAAACAAGTTATGTAATAGATAATGGAAGAATTAAATAATCCTTGCTGAATAGCGGACAGCAGTCTGACATAATAATATGCCCACTTCAACAGAAAGGTTCTATGTTAGAATGTCCTAATTACAGAGGAAAAGCAAAATTACTAACATGCTACAGAAATTGTCTTCTATATTATCTACTCCTAAAGCGGTTCACGATTCACGCTGGACCTAACTTATTAGAGAACTTTCAGAGAGCGAGAAGCATGACTTACTAAATTGACCCTTAGATAATATATGTATTATATCGATAAGTCTAAAAGAATGGAACGCTTTAGTGTGAATATGCCAAACGACCTTAAGAGGAACGGCTGCGCGGCCGCTTTCATACAAAACGTAGTTTTGGATTTGAGGCCACAATACCCAACCAAACTAAAAATTATTTTTGTAATAAAGAGGTAGGTTCAATGTCGATCTCGGATAGGAGCTACTTTTTTTTGCTTTTAAATGATGAGTTTTTATTCATTTTGGAAGCAACTTTGGAATTTTTTTGTGAGTTATTTATAATTATTTTTAAAAAAAGTCTGCCTAATCCTTGGTTTTCAAATAATGAATAATAATATAAAAAAATTAAAAATGTTAAAAGTTTGTTTCTTTTAGTAGTAAATTTAAGATATAAACGACAAGTTTTTGTTCCAATGTAAATAGGTAATTTGTAATTTAAATTTACACACATCAAAATTGTTTCTAAAAAAAACAATATTTTAAATTTTATATTTCATCGTATTTAAAAATGAATATTGCGAAAATTATTTTTTTAAATGTTTACATTTACTCTCAAATAATTGTCCAAGTTGCCTTTAAAATCATAAAATATTAAAATCTTTAATAGCCTATATTTTTAAAATTAAGACAAAAACAATTAAAGTAGCTCCTATCCGAGATCGACATTTGAGATACCATTTGACTACAAAAATAATTTTTCAGTTTGGTTGAGTATTTCGGCCTAAAATCCAAAACTACCTTTTGTATAAAACTCGCCGCGCACCCAATGGCCTTAAATTAAGAACTATAGCCAAATTTAAACTTAACTATGTATTTAATATCTCCCCAATATTTAGGTAGGTATACCTGATACACCGACAAATCTCCTTTCAGATGACGTCGTATTATAAATAATCTTTAATTGCGTATTTAATTTACACAAAATATGTTTTTACTATCGCTTTGAGCGTTGCATTAGCAAGCTCAATTCCACAGAACTTCCTTTAATTTCACACATGTTTAAGATCTTATCATGACAGGTGTCTATTTGACATGAAATTTCAGGTCAAATTCAGTAAGTATTTCTTTAAGTTCTTAGGATATGTTACATAAAATCTTGTATTAATCGCCTTTCAATTTAATCAAAGCACGACTTGGTGTAAATATATACATACTCACATTTGTAGTTAGACATAGTGCAGAACATAGTTGGTGTGACATTGCTTATTGAACAACTGACAAGTATACAGTGTTGTCCGTACTCGTGATTAAAAGTCGATATTAACTCGTGAAGAATTAATGGCAATATAATTTTGATTACAAATTCAAAGTGTCCAAACTAGACTGAATTTGCGACAGGAAAGAATCCAAATGTGATTTACTTACTATTCTTGAAAAATTTTGGGCGATACCATTTGTAATAAGATGGATAACATAATGATAATGGTGATAAATTAATAACACAAAAATGTTTATTATGTTACTGCAGTAACATCTGATCTTAATCTCTATTAACTTTTAACAAAATTATGATTTTTATTAACTTGTATTTTAAATTTTAATTCCATAAATACTGATTTTACAACATTATTATTTATTTTTTCAATTTTCTACAAAGTTAATATAATATATTATATGTAGAGCAAATTTAACTGAACTGCCAAAGAAACACAAATATACCGACGAACTGGCGATGCCTATGTGGGATTTTTTTGGTTTTATACATTTATGCAAACTATACTAAAATACTCTTTAAAAAGCAAGATATTTTCCAATCTGTGAACTTGTTGATAAATTTAAGGTCCTACAACAGTTATATAACAGTTACAAATTGTGGTATGTTATGATCAAAGGGATGTGGGGAAGTACCTGGCTATTTAGATCTGATCACCAAACACGAATAAAGTCATTTCAAGCAACGTTTCAATTCTGAACGTTACCTAGGCCCTTAGCTATTTAACGATTTTCCTGCATTAACCGCTTGGGCACATGAGCTTCTTTTCACGACAATTTAACGTAGGTAGACATAGGAATGACGTATGCCCCGCACCTGATTTATTAATAAAAAGTGAGAAAAAACTATTACAAATTTTAAAAAAAAGTAATAATATATTTTTATCCAAAACTATTAGAATAAACGATATTGTACCGAAAATTTTCTGATATGTTAATTATATTTTGTTGTTATGCTGTTGCTATTTAAATTTTTTAACTTATTCATTTATTGTCCAACATATCGTATTTTAGATACTCCAACTTTTTTGAAACTATACACATTATTTTTCAGAAATAATTATTTTTATTTTGTATAAATTAATAGACTAGCTCCCTAGGTAGACTAGAAAATATTTCTCTCATAACTGATTTATGTATATTATTTGCTTGATAATTTCAATTTAAAAATAAATAAATAAAATATATTTCTGTACATCACACGATGCTAAGCTTGCCATTGATTTAAACTTTTCCCCAGGGCCCCCTGTGTGGAGTTAATGTAACAAAAAACTTAAACCGTAAAAATATTCGAACATGATTTGCTACACAAATAATACACACTAGTACAACTACTAACTACACAAATAACGTAAGCATAAAAGGTCATACACATTAAGCCAACAGAAACATATATTTTGATACGTCTAATATCAATTTGAATCGATTATTAATCTTATCAATTACTAATATATAACTGATTACACGGTTACAATACCTGCAGGCTGACATTTTGCACTGGGCAGGAATTACACGCAATTATTATCTTATTATTGCTGTGAGTTGTTATTAACCTGAAATGAAAATTTCGATAGGCTGTTGACCTGAAGTCATAAAAAATGATATGAGGTAATGTTGTTACTTATTATATGTGAATTTATTTTTTAATCTCTATTTTGTACAACACAGTTAAATTTTTTTTGGTAGATATATTTATTATTAACATAATATTTTACGATATTTAAAGGTTTGAAGTACGTCAGTTTGGTTTTGTGACTCAGGGATAGTTTGATAGTGTGACAGTGTGTTTGTGTGTCAGTGTGACAGTGTGACAACTCAAAAATTTTAATATTTAAAGGTTTGACGTGCGTCAGTTTTATTTTGTGACATGGGGATAGTTTGATAGTGTGACTCTATGATTGTGTGTCAGTTTGACAATGTGATAGTTCGATAGTGGAACAGTGTGATAGTGAGACTATGTAACACTTTAACATAGAGTCTACATGACAGTGTTATAGAGTGATAGTGCGATAGTATGACAGTGTGGCAGTGTGAAGTGTAATAATTTTGCAATTTCTGCAATTTGAGTGTGTAAGAAAGTTTTCAGTGTGACAATATTACAGTATAACAGTGATACAGTATGATAGTCTGACAGTTTTACGGTAAGAAATAATAACAATACTACAGTATAATAACAGTGGTACAGTATAATAGTATTAGAGTGTGACAGTATGACGTTTGACTATTTGACAGTGTTACATTAGTGACAGTGTGGCAGTGTGAAGTGTAATAATTTTGCAATTTCTGCAATTTGAGTGTGTAAGAAAGTTTTAAGTGTGACAATATTACAGTATAACAGTGATACAGTATGATAGTATGATAGTCTGACAGTTTTACGGTAAGAAATAATAACAATACTGCAGTATAATAACAGTGGTACAGTATAATAGTATTAGAGTGTGACAGTATGAAGTTTGACTATTTGACAGTGTTACATTGGAATAGTGTGACAGTGCGATAGTGCGACATTGTGACAGTGTGGTAGTGCGACAGTATGACAAAGTGACAGTGTGACAATTCGACGGTGCGACCATTTGACTGTTTGCAAGCGTCCGGAACATCACACTTTCCACATCTTCACGAAGCGAAGGACGGTCAAGAGTGGTAGAACCTGATTTATCGAAACAATTTATTGTCTTCTTAGGTCACGATTTACTTTACTCACTAACAATAAAACGACTGAATAAAAGGAAAGAGCCAACGAATCAACAACAATACTAAGGTTACAAGGTGGTGTAAGAAGTAAGTATTTAAAATAAAATGATAATCTTTTGCGTAATAAAATATAAATAATTATCCACGATATTTTCTTATCAATAATTCCATCTGCCCAACAAAATTGTTGCCAGTGCGTCCATCAAACCCAGAAACAATTATTGATTACCCAATATATCCTAACTGAATTCTTCCACCACGCCCAGATGTTTGATGCCGGGATACTCAAATGTCAGCATTGATTGAGAGAAGATTGGACTATAGGCCATTGGCCATTGGTGTTCAACCTTGTTCTGCGACCCACTTTCAGACCAGAATAGATATTTTTATTACAAGATCGCTTGGTAGGTATTCTTCGATTAAAAATTTCATAGGACATCAATGTCATCCTTGAGTTCAAAATTATCGAGTTTTCCATGTATTTGTATTTGGAGCATATTAAAAGTAAGTATAGGCCTACAAAATCGAGGTCGAGGAACCTGTTAATATCAATTCAGTTTAAAATGTCAATTCTTCGAAGACATTAACCTTCCCGTATCTAAGATGGCAACGGACGTTACCTAGCTTTTATCTTCAATATAAATGGTTAAACTAAAAATGATTCGTAATCATGGACATATAAAATATGAATATACCTAAACGAGAACATAAGGTAGGGGGGTACAAACCAACTGTATCGGGGCGAAGGGGGGCAAGATGGCTGAGATTGATATGTGATTCGTCAATAAATCAATCTGACAGTATATAGGCATCTCGCATTATAAAATCACCATTTAGTTCTTAAAAGTAAAAACTGCTTTTGAATAAATTGACCTTTTGATATGGGAGCGCGTATTACTCGCCACGTTGTGAACAAGTTTGCAAAGTCCAAATACTGCAAAGTAAGATTCGCCTATTTTGTCAGTCAAATATTTTGTTCCCGTATTTAGTTAAGACACTTTTACAAATGTTTTATAATTTACTTACCGCAGTAAACAGCGACGAGCGCACTTGAGAAACTAGCTTTGTGTTTCGCGGTGCCATGGATCCCGATATGACAGTATATGTCATTAAAACTGATCATATTAAATGATCTAAATAAGCTTAAAACAAAGAAAAATAATGCTTACCTATGGAATGTAATACGACAATTAGGTTTATTCTCTTTTACGCTTCTATTTTTACACGTAATAGCACAAGCCGCCATTTTTGGCGTGTTATTTCGTCAAATGTGCCGATGAGAGCTCGACGCTGGCTTTGGTGCTCACTGTTCAGTGCTTTGATGATGCAGAAGAATGATGACGTCACATTTTCTAGGTTCAGGCGAGGGCATACGCGAGCCGAGCCGGCTCCAAATGGAACCGGAACGGGGAGGGGGAAATAATACGCTTGTATAACTTAGGGCAGGTCTATCTATATTCATGTCTATGTTCGTAATCTACTCGTCAATAGTTGACGGAAATTAAATTATTTTAGGAAAAATTATTTTTGCAAAATACTCATGTGCTGTAAATTATTAAGATGAATTATTTTTTGCGCCCCTACGTTACCCATTGCGAACATGAATAAATAGTTTTGCTCATATGAGAACCGATTTCTTTCGAAAAAGGTATACATAAATATACATTATTGAATCTGTGATTTGATCTAATTTGTTTTTGCATGTATTTCTTGGAGGAATGGAGATGAATTATTTGTAGGGAATTTTTTTATTTTATTTATTCTCATTGGGTATTTACGTGCGCAAACAAACTTCTCACCTTTATAGTTTACAGCACAATTTGCAAAAACGGTTTTTTCTAAAATAATTAAATTACCGCTATCAACGAACGACCAGGTTATGAATCGTTTTTTGTTTACCCTTAAGTTTAAACAATATCATCCTTAAATTTATGCTTCTTCTTCTTCCTTGCACTGTCCCAACTCATTGTTTAAATAGGCTGTTGGGGTCGGCTCTTCTCGTTCTCAGGTCGTAGCTTTCTTTGTAGAATTTTGGAGCATTGAGTCATCCAGGAGTTCTTTGTTCTAACTCTGGATGACTGTCGAAGAAGCTCCATAGACATAAATTTAAGCAAATTAAAAAAAGTTTAATAATTAATTCGTGAAGGTATTATTAATTTTATAACTGGTCACAATTTTTTTTTAAATCTTCTGCAGGCAATCATCACGTATAAATGAAGCGCTGAGCTAAATGTGACAAATGTAATAAATTTAATGTTTTTTTTTGCTGTCAGTCTGAAAGAAAAAAATAGATTTAAATGCATTTGATTAATTCGTTATGTATGACAATATGTATTTAAAAAACACTTTTACTTTTTTTTAAACTTTTCCATTAAGGAATATGTAAATAACTGATATGTTACGGTAACGCTGGCGTGTCATCTTGACATTAGAATGAAGATTTTGAACTAGGCAATAGAAGATTAAATCATTTTGAATATTTTAAAGGATTTAGGCCACTCATTTTCGCCAAAATATTAATTAATTATATTCGATTTTTCGATAGTAAAATTGGATCAAATTGAGATTTTTTAAGATATCTGCTATGATAGATACCTGTAGGTCATCTGTTAGAGGACCGTGAGACCGAAAGGCATAACTGGTTTAAGACGAATTATTCGTCATTTAATGGGGTATTTACTCTCAAATTACAATTAATTCGTATATTATAATTTCAGATCCAAAGAGACAAAAAGGTAATCAATTAATTAAAGGTGATCATTTAAATTCATGATGTTATAAGAACTAATCCATTGCCTTTTTAAATGGTATGCATTATTGGTCTTAAACGCAGTAAAAGTAGACGTTGTTAATTATGCAACGTTAAAGGAGAATCACAGTATATCTTTAAATTAAATCGTGAGAAGGCTAAAAAAGCCTTTTTGCGAATTCGGCAAAATATTTTATTTTCAAAAACGATCAAATAACATTATCAAGTTATTTGATAACTTGATTTTGGTATGTAAGTTTTAAACACTTCAAAACTGCTTTTATTTGTCTAACCATAATTTTTACGACTTAGTTAATTTAAAGCGTTTTTGGCAAAGAGTAATCTAATAAAACTCATTTGGGAGATTGCATTTTGGTCAAAAAAATTAGGCACAAACAAAAAATATCGTTATTGTAGAAAGCAATCACTTTGTGGTTTGACATATTTAAATTAAATAAAACACTTATTTTGTTTAAAACCACGAGTTTAAATTAATTTATTTCACCGACTGGTTTCGCTTTACTCAAATCATCGGGGTAAAAATTAATAGTTAACAATTTAATCTTGTTTTCTCCCTCTATACTTATATATTCTAAATCTTTTATATTCTAAATTTTCTAAATCTACTACAGTTAAACTATGCATTCAACATTAATTCCCGTCTTCTTGACCTAGTTTTCTCAAATTCTTTATTTGTTAAAGTATCCGCATCCACTGAATCTATCCTCCCAATCGACAAATATCACCCCCCTCTACTGATCGAATGCAACAGTTCAATAAAAAAAATAAATCCATCAGTATCAATAAAATTGAACTTCTTCAAAGCCGATTATGATCAAATCACTAATCTTTTATCTTCAACTGACTGGAACTTTTTGGACTCTGAAGAAAACATAAATGATATGGTAGATAAATTTTACTCAATTCTAAATAAAACTATTGATTCGCTTGTACCCGTTTCAAAAATGTACGTAAGTAACTATCCAAAGTGGTTCAGTAGCGATCTTATTAAAATAATTAGAGAAAAAAAAATAGCCCATAAAATTTACAAATCAACACGCGATCCAGTTGATTACGCAAAATTTAACGAACTCAGAAAGGCCACCAAAAAAATGTCTAAGTTATGTTACCAAAAGTGTATTGACAACTGTGAAAAATTGGCTCTTGCCAACCCCCAAAACATCTTTAAATTCTCAAAATTGCTTAACAACAACGACTCCGGTATTCCCCACAACATGTATTTAGATAATAAAACGGCTGATAATCCACAAGAAGTTGTTAATCTATTTGCTGAATTTTTCAGTAAAATCTATGCTTCTACAAACAACTCACCAATGTCCGACACCACAACACCAAATAAAAATAACATTGATTTCAATCAATGCATATTCGAAGAAAATGATATAAAAACTAAATTAAAATCCCTTGATCTTAACAAATCGGCCGGTCCTGATAATATTCCACCAATCTTCCTATCGAAATGCTCATCAGTCTTGACTTATCCTCTAACTAAACTTTTTAATTTGTCCATAAAAACTGGCATTTTTCCGATAAAATGGAAAACAAGCTTTCTGTCTCCAATATTCAAGAAGGGTGATAAATCTGATATATCTAATTACAGACCTATATGTATCCAGTCGTCAATCCCGAAAATACTTGAATCTGCTCTGCTCTCTAAACTCTCGCCCGAAATCAATAAAGTAATTTCACATCGACAACATGGCTTCATAGCAAAAAGATCAACTCTAACAAATTTAATGATATATCAGGAATATATAACTAATTCTATGAACAATCGTCTTCAAACAGACGTAGTGTATACAGACTTTAGTAAGGCTTTCGACAAAGTCTCACATAAAATTCTTATAAACAAACTAAGATCCCTAGGTATAAGGGGGCATATTTTAAGATGGTTCGAAAGCTACCTTCACAAAAGAAAAATATCAGTTAAAATTAATTCACATTTTTCACATCAGTTTGAAATCTTTACCGGAGTCCCACAGGGGTCACATCTGGGCCCAGTGTTATTTTCCTTGTTTATAAACGACATAACTTCCATCTTTGATGGAGTTATGATACTATTATTTGCGGACGATTTAAAAATTTACAAAACAATTACTAATTATAATGACTGTAGCATATTGCAATCAAATCTTGTGAGGCTACACGAGTGGTGCACCCTTAATGAACTCTTTCTCAACATTGAAAAATGTCAATCAATAACTTTTACTCGAATCAAAAATCCCATTAAATATCAATATAGCATCAACAACAATTTCCTAAAAAGAGTTAAACAAATTAAGGACCTTGGCATAATATTTGACAGTAAATTAACTTTTGTTCCTCATATAAATGAAATAACCAACAAGGCCATGAAATGCCTGGGGTACATTCTGAGGACGATAAAAGAATTTAAAACAATTAATTCCTTTAAATTGCTTTACACTGGATTGGTGAGAAGTAATTTGGAGTACAACTCAATAATCTGGGCTCCATTTTATAAGACTCATCAGCAAAAAGTCGAAAGAGTACAACATAAGTTTCTTAGGTTCATTAATTACAAACTTGGAATACCAATTGAAGAACTTAATTATACATGTCTAATGGAATTACTAAACCTAAGTGATTTAACTACAAGACGCACAGTGAGTGATTTAGTTTGCCTTTTCAATATATCAAATGGCAGCCTGGACGCCCTCGATTTAACGAGCTTAATTAATTTACGTATACCTACCCGCAATACTCGTTTAAACGCTCTATATTTTGTTACCAAATCTGCCAATAATTACTTCATAAACTCTCCAATTCAAAGGCTTCATACACTTGGAAACACATATAGTTCAATTGATGTCTATCGTTTTCAATCGGTTTCCAAATTTAAAACCAGTATATTAGAACTTTTATAATAAAACAATAAACATTTAGCTATTGCACCTCTGATCAGAATATTTCCTCATGTTTGACACAATAATAAATGTAGACTTCTTGCAATTACTACAACTGCATTATTTTTTCACATGTAATTACTGTAACCATTTAGTAAAAATGTTATTTTATTTTTAATTATTTATCAATTTACAAACTGGCTGGCTTTTGGAGCCCGCTAGTTAGTGAATAGATTAGTGAATGAATAAATTAATATATACACTAGCTTTTATGTGTCGCATAGATATTATGTTAATACTACTACTACCTAATATGCACATATAAACTTCATTTTTATAAGCAATTTTTGGTTTTTATACCTTAGAAGTATGCATATTCTTATTTTCTTACGACAGGTTTACACCTACAAACTATCATGTTTTCATTTTATTTTTACTTGCTTTTATGTGTCAAATGGTTAAGGTTAAATTATTGCTTTTACTATTCTATACTTATAATCTTTGTGTATAATATTTTTTAAAAACTATGTAAAATGGCAGAGCGAACGCCCTGGATTTAACGAGCCACGATAACTGGTCAAACGATCTAGGTATATTATGTTAACAATACCGCCAACAATTATTTCGTAAACTCTCTAATTCAAAGGCCTCATATTATACACTATACTAGTATGTCGTATTATACCATGTTACTGCTCTCACTGTCTACTATGTACATATAAACTTTACATTTCTTTATAGCTAAATTACGTTTGTTAACCTTAGGAGTAGGCACATTCTTATTTTTGTACAACAGGTTTATACCTACCTACAAATAATCATCTTATGCATTACTAGTTACTTGCTGTTATAATATGTTAAATAGATAGATTATACTATGTATTACTACTGTAACTGTGAACTTACAATTTTATGAATATTTTTTATAACTATGTATGTAAAAGCCTAATAGGCGTATAAATAAATAAATAAATAAATAAATAAATATAAGCATACATTTTGTATTGTAGCAACAGAAAACTATGTGTCTCTGATAACAGTAGCGAGTAACGATACGAAAACTATGTGTCTCTGATAACAGTAGCGAGTAACGATACGCGAAGATGATTTGCGAATTTTATTCCAGTTCCAACGTTCTTAGCACATACCTACTCCCTTCGGTCGTTACGCATTTAATTCTGTAAAAATTTGTATTCCTGCAAAATACTTACTGACTTATTTTACCCAAGTGTTTTATTGATAATAGTGATAAACATCTGACACGCAGCCCCGTTTACAACCTTGGTATTGATTTTAAACCGAATCCTTTCCAGGATTAATGATTTAAAATACGAACATATACACAGGGCAACTCAAATACCTCAAATAAATAAGTATTTATTGTTTAGTATTAATTTGTACCCTAATGATGCTTGGGTAAAGCGAAACCGGTCGGTGAAATAAATGAATAAAAACTCGTGGTTTTAAACAAAATAAGTGTTTTATTTTATTTTAAAAATATCGAATTCGGCACCTACATTAATTGCAATAACATGCATGCCTTACGATATAATTCGATAAGTATCTATCGTTATCATTGCATTGGATATCTTATATAAAAGAGTTAGGAAAACTAAAAACTTTTATAATTTAAAAACTATAAACGTTACGTAAACTTAAAAACAGTCTCTCATTTTAAAATCATCCATAGCTTTATCAATATAACAGCTTAATAAAGATTATTAATCAGTTGTCAAAAAAAAAAAATTGTGGCTTACAGAACCGTCCAACTTTAAGAATAACATAAGTATATACATTATGCATCTATATTGTTTAAAATCAAGATGATATTTGAATATTATGTTCATTGAAATGTTATTTCAACGGCAATATATCACGTCTTAGTGCAAAGTATAACAATCTGACATAATTTATTGTAAAACCGGTCGAGTGAAAAAATTCTTTTACCTATAAGTTCACGATATAGTGATATAAAAATTGCTATTAATCAGAAAAGAGTTATTAAAAAACCTCTATCAACGCATTTAATGAGCTTATTTTTAAGTAATTGCTTTTAATCAACCTAATTTTTATGTTTATTAATTGCAATGTCGAGAACTTCTGGAATGTGTCATAGGTCATAGCGTTTTTTCAATCGACCGGTTTTACAATAAATTATGTCAGATTATTTACGCCCTGATGGGCTTTTATATATTTTTATATTTTACATGATTTACTGTATGATACAGAGAAAGTAAGAGTTTTAATGTTTAGATGAGAAAAAATTAAATAAAAAATCTCTGTTGATGAAAAAAGTGAACTTGTCAAAAAATAAATAAAATTGGTGCAAAATAATATTTTTTGCATAGTTGCTCGATTTGGTACTTAAAAGTCGATGAGGTGCAGGAGATCACTACAATCTAGTTCGGACTGAATAATTTTGAACAAAAAAGTTAAGTCAATTCGGTCACCTTTGTTTGAAACCAAATTAATGAGTTAGTTCTGTGGATCACGAATTTCAAAAAATTATTCGAAATTACAAAGGCCTAAAGTTACTGCGTGCATAACGATATTTAAATTTATTTTTTTAAAGCTGACAATAGGTAAACGGAAAATGTTTTTTTGTGTCCTTATGGAGGACTAGAAGGAGAGCCGAGAAATTGAACTCACGATGCCAGGGTGGGACCCAAACGCGATGCCAATTCAGCCACTGACATTTATCAATTCCTTTTAAATTAAGAAGTGTGGAGATTCAAATCGACAATTTTCTTTTGAGGTCTTTTTTGTTTCATTCATCAGCTTCCTGACAACAAATACTATTTAAAATGATTAACTTGAGGATCGTATTTGAAAAGATTTGGAAATGAAGGTGTCAAGCCAAATTTATCTGTGAACTGACATCAAAAGTATGCACAGAAAACGGGTAAAAATTGGATTAGCTTTTTATTTATTTACTTTAACGAAATCAACAGTTTTAAATTGAAATAGCTGAGTAATGTAGAATATTCAAAAAAAAAAATACATGATGATAAAACTATATCAGTAAGCTGGTTAATGATGTTATAATTGGACCTAATTAACGCGGTAAAAACAACGTTATAAAATTAACGTTTTAACGAGTTTTTTGTTCAGACTTTATAAAACTGTAGTTCGCCGCAAGAATGTTCCCCCGAGATATAGGTCAATACTGAACACGAACAGCTATAAAATTTAAAACCTTACAAAAAAAAAAAAAAATTAATTATTGCTCCTTAGCGCGTCCCGCGAGAATCTTTTAACAGTTTCTAGTATCGGTTTTTTTTAATTTTATTTATCATATAACTTCATCTTTTGGCATGAACAATTTTGTTAGATGCCAAAATATTGATAAGAATCTCGAATCATTGCAAACATCAAGCGGTACATAGGTCAAACGTTTTCTATGTGAACATAAACTTAAAAACAGCAACTTACATATTTTTGTATCTATAGTTAAATTTTTACATTTAAAAAAACAAACAAAAAAATGAACTTTACGCCGTTGAAAAAACTTATATATATAGATATATATAGTAGTGTAACTAGTTACGATGCCGATGGCTGTATGTCTGCATCATTTTTTTATAAACATAATTCCAAATGCATTACAATACTGGTTTAGTTGTACGTCTAATAGTAATTAAAATGTTATGCAATTTTTTTTAGTTCTGTTTATTTTAAGATCAACCTTAGAGTATTTTGACGCCGCGGGGTGTGATCCGACACTAAAGGTCACCGGATAAACATATAAAAAACAAGGTGAGTAACAAGGCTAAATAAAATAAACACAACGTTTTTCTTATATTCAATTTTGATGTGTTTGCTTTGCACCAGACTTCAGAGTGGACGATGTAGGTACCGTAATATAGAGTAACTTTTGAATAGGGGTGATTTTTCGTAATTCTGCTACCACTCAGAAATAATTTCTTTTAAAAGTGAATAATTATTTCTCTCTACTTCAATGATTTTTTTGGGCAACTTGGTTTTAATGACCATATTGTAAATAAGTGTTAATTTGTTGGTTTTAAGTTGTAATTCTTCTAATCCTCCCACTTGCAATAAAAACTCAAAAAAATAAGTGACTTTAAAATAAGCATTAAGAAATGGATTATGGGCTAGGGAAGGAAGAATATAGATATAATTTTGTAACCCTACAAAGACTAAAGCTTGTATTGTTTTTATTTTTTTTTAATGGTTTTTTTGTTTTTTTTTTTAAATTCTAGATATTGTTTATAATTTTCTTTGTAGTATTCTAACATAATATGTACTTACCCTATTTCAAACACAACCGTGTACAATGTGACCTTGGAACGTGGTACCCCAGTAAGGAAACATTATCTTATATACTCTTAAATAAATAATTAAATTATTTAAAAAAAAATTATTTAATAAATTAATTAAACAAATTGAAGGCTGAATTGTGGAGCTGTTTTAAATATTTTAAAGTTAATCTGTAAAACTCTCCACCTATGTTGAAATAGGTTTACGTATACGTTTCTAATACACACGTGAACATACTCCCTTCTTCCCTCTATACTTGTTAGAGATCCCATGCACTTTTTGTACTCAGATATTGAGAACTTCCGCCTATCAGAACACGTCAATCAATAAAGCGACTTAACGAAGCTGCATTGACCGTTGATATTTTTAACGCCACGTTTGGACTAGACTAGTAGTTTAGTTGAGTAGCGAGTAATTTAGTATCTACTACATTTAGTAGAGGAGTTTAGTCAGAGGTTTAGTAGAGTAAATCTATTTTGTCCTATTTTTTCAATAAGTCCAAATCCGTTGTTTTTGTAGAATGTCGTCTCGTTGGAGCGAAGACGCTACTCTAAAATTCTTTTTTTTTTGCTGCTTTTAATACATTTTCGTATCTATAGTTTCTTTACTTTCATCTCACTATTTATTCTTCCAAAATATCCATTTTACTGTACTTATACTTTGCTCAATTTCTTGTTAACCTTTTTTAGTTATACCAACATAATACAGCACAGTAATGGAACCTTTTACAAGATTATTTAATATTTTTGTATTTAGTATTGAAATATTCAATACAAACATGTTATATAATTACTTCTCTTATTTGTTTTTCTTCTACTTGATTTTACAGGTTATAACAGCACGTACCGGAAGGATATAAATCAGCGATTTCTGAGCGTATTCGTAGAAAAAAATGCTGATGTCATTATGCTGCCCAATGATATATTTTGTTTAAAAAACAACAAAAAACACAACAATACAACAAAAACGCACTTTTATCACACATCGCCATTGATCACACTGCTATATGTCACGACCGATCACGTTATAACATATGCTCCATCTCGTCTGTTACCTCGCTGGTGGAACAAGACGGAGTGCATATCACGTGACCCTCTAGGCTTTACCCAACTCAGTGGCGACTTGTGACCGAAAAATATATTTTTTGTTATTTATTGAAAAAATATATCATCGGATAGCAAAATGATTCCTACAATTTTAACTCCAAATATGCTCAGGAATCACTGGATAAAATCCTTCGTGTACGTTCTATTACATCCTGCGTATACTTTTTTACATTTTTTTTTTAATTACTGTACCTTTGGGAAGACTCTTGACTCCCAATTCGAAGGTCGTGGGTTCGAACATTCGGCGTGCGCCAATAAATTTAATTTGATTAATTTGTCTGGTTTCACAATTAATTCATTAAAAATAATATATAGCATATTTGCCGCACGTTCCAGAGTGGATGATAGTGGAAGATATCGCCCTGGTTTAAGACCACCATTCAGAATTGAAACGTTGCTTGAAATGGCTTCAACCGTGTTTAGTGACCAGATATAGCCAGGTACATCTCCACCTTCCTCTTTCCCATCCCCTTACCTTCCCCACTACCTTCAGCCTCACAACATACCCCAGTTGGGGATGCCATACAGGAGCAGTTGGAACTCTTGTGCGGTTAAATACAAAAATAATATTAAATAAAACCTTCACATGTTTTGGTCTTCAACTGATTTATTGAGGCTAAGAAAAATAAATAAGTAAACAATGGATGTAAATCATTTCAGAGGACTAGAAAATTATCAGGTGTCTGATTACGTGCGACTAAGAAGTGAGTTATAAATGCGAAATATGATGATGGTGAAACGCTTCTAAAGAAATTACACAACGAATGGTTTAATACTATGTTCGTTTTTCAATAAGCTATAACGCGAGGCAAAAATATTAGATTTTATCCTTCATAACGTATGTGCTAATACTGCTGATATATGTTTTTAATCCGTTTTAAATTTCATTAGTTGAGATTTTTTTGTTTATTAAAAACAAATAAATGGAGTGATAATTGAACTGATCATCTGATTACTTCAGAAGCATTAAGAGTCAAGTTATAAATTGAAAATATCATATTTTTATAAGAAAAACTCGATTTTTAACTTTTGAAGGTTATTCCCATCAATGTAATATATCATTGAAGAAGAAGATAACAATAATAATAAAAACATTAGTCGAAGATAATATTGTTAATTCTGAAATTTGAAATATGAAGTTGACAATTACGACAGTCTCGTATAAGATCGCAGTAGCCCAATTGGTAGAGGTGTATGTCCCGGTAAGACGTAAGGTTCTGGGTTCGAGTCCCAGTTGCGACCGTTATCTTTTATTATTTTTCTGTGTCTTGTTCATTTTCGTATTTAAAAAAAAATAGATTGTTATTGTTATCTTCTTCTTTAATGAAAATATCATTTTATACGCATCATTAAAAATTATTCTTTAGATACTCATAGAAAATTTTACTGAAATATTTTATACACCTGGAAATTTAGTCCAATTTTTGCCATGTAGATGTCTTACGTTATCCAAATATTTGCCTAACTGAGGCTTAAATTTCCAATACAAAACGGTGCTCATGAAATTAAAATGGAATGGAGATCTACGATGTCATGCAAGCTAAAGTGCTGAAGTATTTTAATGGTATTTCTAGTATTCTTCTCTAGTCTATGATCGAACTAAAGAAATTTAAAAAAATCTTTTAAAAAATAATATTTACTTTTTTGTGTCATCATTGAAATTTTCACCCCATCTTCTGAAGACATATCTTTTAATGACCTTGTAGCTCATAAAGAGGGTTTAGTTTGTCACATATTAATGTGATAAACAAAATTATGCAACATTGTATTCTCTTGCTTATTTAATCGTCCGTAGGGGCTCTTGTAATAACCAAATACATTATTATATCATCATTTGATCAGGTTCAGTGTTCCAAAAAGTGCGGTTAGTTACCAATTTTATTTTTTTTACGTTAACTCTACGCAGTATGTTATGAGGAAAGGTATTTCCGTCAGGGCCCATGTCATCTTTTGAGTGGAGGCTCTTTTTGAGAAGTTGGAGACCCAAGGTGTAGGAGGGAGGAAACATATAGGCCGAAAATCGTTCCACAGCCGAGTTGTTGAATTCAAGAACGAGTCGTTGTAACGACCCGTTCTATAGTAGCAAATGTCAACTTTGTAAAAATGTTGGGCGCGCGTTTGGCCTGGTTCCCGACAACGCACTAGTGCCCATGATGCTAGTTCCTCTGAGCATCTTCCATTACCATACTGGCAGGACAAAGGCAGCATTCCCACCGGACGCCTAATAATTATTTAAATCATTTTTTTTAAATACCCGACCCTTGTGCTCTGAAGATTTGCAATACTTATGTTAAGATAGGGGAATTTATTAAATGGACCGCCCGTTTCTGCACAAAGTCAAGGGTTTATTCAGATATTTTCGATAATTCAGAGTTATTTCACGGCTCCAGGCCAGAAATGGCTGCAAAATTTAAGAGTATGTACTAACAACTATTGATAAAACTCAACTTCCTTCAAACCCTTAGACGTGGTGTTTTTAGTGCAAACAATGCAACGCCCAACAGTGCACCAGTCGTCCGGGACATGAATAGAAACTATCGGTCTTAATAGTACATTCTCTTATACTTGCAAAACCTACATAGTAAAGAATTTTGCATCGGAACAAGAAGTTTCTAAAAAACTGATACAAAAGAGATTAACGCCTCAAAAGCGCGAAACCCGACCCCTCAAATTAATGAACAAAACCTAACTAGCCTAAATAAACCAATGTATGTATTTATCCACTATAGATAAATTACATATTATTTGTCTATCTTTGTTACTTTCAATGTGTTTATTTTACACAATCGTGATAGGATCATTATTATTGTCTGTATAACTTTCATGTCGTGTAGAAATTTTAATATTGAACTAGTGGGTAGTATCAATTTACATATGTTTGGCCAATCGGTAGCGCTGAGATTTAACGCAAGTTTTCTAAATTGTAATTAAAAACACCTGAATTAATTCATAGATGAATTCATAATATCACATGGTTTTGACAGCGAAGTGGTTCACTTGAATAAATAATAAGAAGAGTGGATCTTATGTCGCATTTTCAGCAAAACCTTAAATCACACTTGCGCGTGTTTTTTTTTTTAAATAGTTCCTCGACACAGGAGGCCTTGAAGAAAATAATACCCCTTAGGGCCTTTGTCATCTTTGGGAAAGCTGTGTGGAGGGTTATTTTTAGTAAAAAAAAAAAAATAAAAAGGAAGGATGTTCTGGGAAGGAAAAAGGTATGAGGGTAGGAATCAGTTTATCAGTGTGTCCAGGAGTAACGGACAAATGAGTCCATCCCTCGAGGTGATGTTTCTCCCTCAACCAGTCTCTCCCAATATGGCCTGCCACTCAGTTGGTGGGCAGACGCATCCGCCGCCATGACCGGGACAAACCTCACCTCATAAATCCGTGCACCCCAGCTAAGTCACCAAACGTAGCGAACCACTTGGTGTGACGAATGGCAGAGCTGTTGGTTATCCAATAATTGGTTCCCGGGGCGGCGGTACCCATACCTAAAATTATCGGCGGTACCCATACGTTAAATATCAATAAACTTGTAATTGAATATGAACTACGAGCAACCTTTGAGATCACCTGATTCTAAACAAAGAAGTCAATCTCAAACATAGGGTTTCATGAATATTACATCTGGCCAATGCAAATAATGATATATTTTTTATCATTAATTTTATTATCATTAGATCGTTATTAATGCATATTTTCGTAAAATATTAACATATTGGTAAATAATATGTTGTTAAAAACTGAAGAAGGATGAAAGTATACTGAATACTAAAGAAATGAGAAATTTGGTGATCCGCAAAGAACCCAAGGCTTATGTAAGATTAAGAAAGAGACGCTCGGATGGTTTGGGCATGTAGAGAAAATGAACGGCGAAAGAAGTGTAAGGAGAATATAAGAGGAAAATGCGAATAGCAGAAGAAGTCGTGGACGCCCGAGGAAGACATGGCACGATCAAGTGAATCAGATATTTGGGACGGGCCATGTCAATAGTCAGAATAATAGAAGAGTATTTATGAGACGATGTTTGAATGTGAATGTTGCAAAGAGTGTGTGCCAAGATCGAGTTGTTTGGCGGTTCGTCCTCTCTGTCCACCCCTGCGGAGAAACGGTGTATTAAGTTCATGGGTAGGTTTTTTTTAAAGGTTTTGACATAGCAAAATAAATATAAGATATAATAACTTTCATCCATACGAGGAATGCGAAAGCACTCCAGAGCGGGGGTCGGCGTGTGAGTTAATAATGTATTTATTATTGAACCGGTAACACGATCAAAAGTGTATCACTTTTACTTTCGCAAAAGCGTAATAATAATAAACAGACCGGTTCGTAACAATGAGAGCACAGACCTTCCGAATAAACCGGTTCGAATCGGACACAATATTCAACGCACCGAAAAGTAAACCATCGCGCTCATATAAAACCGGCACCCCTTCTCGTTTGTTCTACACATTAAGTCATGTTAGATGCTGTAACCGCATGATACTACTAAGAAATGATATCGTTATGTAGGGCGTTTATAAAGTGACTAGCGCCGATCAATGAAAAATCGCAAAAAAAAATATTCATTAGATCAGTTCAAATTTAGAAAATTAATCTTAAATTCAAAACAATTTCTACACAATTATACCACTGTCGCCAGTCAAAATTATCTATTTTGTAGACCCAATTTAGTAACTGTTTTGTTATTCAAGTTAAATATGTGGACTTATCATGCTATCAAGTCTACTTAATTTTTATTTCAACTAAATTTTATTTTTCCATATTCTATAATGGCGCTACTCCCCAATTCCAACACAAGAAATGTATTCTATATTGAGTTAATTTTTGTTAAAAAGAAATTACTTTATTGTAATTAGTTTTAAGAGTAATATAAACGCCAGAAATATTTGACTTCTTACCCCTTTAGAACTCCGCGTATTTTTGGTATTATCTGCGCGAGGAAAGTAGCGTCAAACTTGTTTTTATATTTTTTATGAATAATTTTACACGAACGAAAAAAAGTTAGTCAATCAATCGAGTCAAAAGTAATCTTAGCCATAAAGGTGTATTTTTAAAAAGTTGTTTCTTATATAACTTCATATTTATCTAATAATAAAAAAAAATTATTTATTACTTTGCGCTTATATTTTTTATAACGTAATTAATAATTCTATCTTAATTCCATTAAATTGAAAAGGTAGGAAAAGCTTCAATATATCCATTACATATTTTTTCATATTCATTATGTAAACCGGTTTAAGGTAAAGATATCTAAATTACCCGCACACAAAGAAGAAGGAGAGATACGACAATATGAATTTTGGAGGGAGCGCGTAAAATTAAACACGATAAAATTCAAGCGAAAATTGTGAAAATGTTTGATAAAGTACGAGTCGTTTAAAAAAGACCTAAAATCTAATATATCTCGAGAATTTTTTCTTATATATAACTTGTCAAATAACAGAAACAAAAGTGTAAATATTAATTTTCGGAGCATACTTTGCGATTTATTTATATCAAGCGAATTTCAAATAATTACCGTTTCGGCGGTGCGTGGTATGTAACAATATATATATGTTACATACATGTTATTCTTGATATATATATATATATATATATATATATCAAGAATAATATATATTTGTTTAAGAGCTAAAAACTTCAAAACGTTAAGAAAATATATAAGAAATCGGTAGAAATTCGGAGAACCGCCTCTTAAGGACCTTTTTTTTTAATCTGTTGATATGAATGTATTTTAAAGAAAATAAAAACATAAATAAAATAAATTCGTTTAATTTCATTTTTACAAAGAACATGTTACTTAATAATATTATATCTTATTATAAAAAGACCTTCTTATTGGAGCAATATTTAAAACATGGCACGATCAAGTGAATTGATTACTTGAGTCGTGATCATGCATCATTTACAAAGGAGTATTTATGTTTAAGATTATGTATGATTGTGAATTAAACAAAAATTTTATGCCAAAACGGAATTGTGTAGAGTTCTGTCTGTTTTGCCTAGGCCTCCAGAGAAACTTCGTGATACTTAGTTAATTAAACAATGAAAAACAAAAGTTTACATTACAAAAAAAAGATATCAGGTACCATTTGGACTTGAGCCCGGACCCTACCACTTGCTGGGGGATCTCGCCTACAACGTTAACTCAATTTCTGAAATGAGTTTATTTTTTTTGTTATTGTTTAATTAATGAAAATCATTAGGTAGGTACTATTTTCTATTTTTCCAACCGAAGCAACGATCTTTATTTTTGTAAATACACCACAAATACAAATACCCACAATATCATTAAACCTAATATCCAAAATGAAAAAAAGGTTGCATCAAAAGGTACTATCGTTAGGAATACCCTGTATGTCATGGTGGTCTTTGAGGATAAACACACTGAAGGTGAACCTTTGTTTTTACTTTATAATTGGTCTTAATCCAACCATACTTTCAATCAAATAATAACCTTTGGTAAAATGATTTATTATTTTCCATTACAGGGGGCACTCAAAAATACAAAGCTTGTTGTTTGTGCTGAGGCAATAAATACTACGAATAATTTACATATTATAAATTCTATACGCATAGTAGCTTTCCAGTGAAAAAAGATCTAAAACTTTATGCTTGTAAGTTTTATATGAAATGCATACCGAATTCGAAGTCCATTTATTTTGAGATATTTTTTAAAGAGTCCCGTTGTAATGGCATGTCCCTTGTCGTTACCATCGGTACTATCTATGCTCCGAAGGTCAAATATTTTTGTTATTGTGAACCACAATACATCTTGAATGCTGGTATTATAATTATTTGCTCTATGTGAATATCACCGCATGACCCAGTTTTTGCGTAGGTAATCATGAAAATAATACATAGCAATTTAATAAAACTGCAATTGTGGTGAGTGGTCAAGTGTCCTTGTCTTGTTCCCTTCGAGAGTGTTATTGTGGACGACTTTGCGAATAATCTTGTCCCGAAAGATGATCGTTTAGAAACGCTTTCAGTGCAAGAAGACGATTGATAGATTTGACAATTTTAGGTCAATTATAATAATAATAATTGGATAATTTGTAGAGCGCCGTTTTTGTGAGAAATCACCTCAAGGGCGCTGTCATCTAGGTCATCTAGTCAGGGGCTAACAAGTCATCATTTACTTGGACAATTATTGCCAATGTTGCCATTTGCGACTTCTCATTGAAAACTGCGCATTAAAAGACTCTAATTAAAAACGTGAAATAGTTTAAATGGAAAGAAAAATTGTCTCGAACCCCATCGTCCAGAAAGGGATTGTTGAAGTCCTCCTCGGTTGAGCGATTAAGATCGTGTATTTTATTGTTAATATATTATTTCACATAAAATATTATACACCGGGTTTGCTGCACCTTCCAGAGTGATAATAATAATAATCGAATGGTTGCTTACCCCAAATGTCTTTAGCCGTGTTCTGATACCTGCTTTCTTTCGTTTCTTTTTCCCTATCTCCTTCCCATCTCTATACTAAAGATGTATTATGAAATGCCTACACGGAGAAAAATGTCATTCTAAAATATGATCATTTTATTCGTAAAAACGGGACTGAAGTTCAAAATTACGTATACCAACATATTAGTCTTACATGTTCCCGCCAATAAACATTGAAACACTGTTAATTAGTTCGCAAGAACTTCAGTCCCGTTTTTAACTGTTTTTACGAATAAAATGATCGGATTTTAGAATAACATTTTTCTCCGTGTAAAAGTCTTAAGGATGAAGGAATGAATGTATTTAAAAAGAAATGTTATGTTTATTGTAAAAATGTTTAAAGTTACAAAATGAAATATTATCTTGTTTATATTAGTTTATATTCATGTTGTATAAACTAACTCAATAAATTCTTTTGCTATTTTTATTTGTATCTTTACTTTCTGTCCAATATTTTTGTAATACTTTAAAAATATAATTTTTAAATTTTATTTTTGTAACTACACATACTATTATAAGCAATAATGCCAGAAATGCCAGAAAACTTTAGGAAGAGTTATCTCCTTCCATTTTACAAAAATAAGGGAGACTCTAGGAAGTGCGACAATTATAGAGGGATAAAGCTTATGTCTCACACCATGAAAATTTATGAGAGGATTATAAACACACCAATCAGGAATATTATAAAAATACACGACGATCAATGCGGCTTTGTATTAGGGAAATCAACAATAGATGCTATTCAAACAGTCAGAATCATAGTAGAAAAATATCGAGATGCAAAAAAAGACTTACACATTGTATTTATAGACTTAATAATTAAAAAAGCATTTGACAGGGTACCCCGAAGCCTGATATGGGCGGCATTATGATCTCATAACGTACCAGAAAGATATGTGCTCTCCATACAAGATATGTATACAAACGTAGAAACACAAGTAAGATGCACATCAGGGACATCACCAACATTTCCAATTAAAGTGGGGGTACACCAAGGATCTGTCCTCAGCCCACTGCTATTCATAATGGTCATGAATTATCTAACAATACAAGAAATGAACAACAATATTCTCAAGACTATGCTTTTTGCAGATGATGTAGTACTGATAGCAGATAATCATTGTGACTTACAAAATAGCCTGGAAAGGTGGAGAAAAATCCTAGAGGATAATGGCCTAAAAATTAGCAGGAAAAGACCGAATATTTGTACTTGCCATTTGAAAACACAAATGCTGTAACTCCTTCGATGCAACTGGATGGAGTAACATTAGCTAACTGTGACACATTTAAGTATCTCGGCTCACTCATCCACAAAGATGGAGGATGTGCAGCAGATGTTAACCACAGAATAGGTGTGGGATGGAGTAAATTTAGATCCGTAACAGGAATCCTGTGTGACACAAAAATGCCTATAAAACTAAAAGGAAAGGTATACCAGACTATTGTTAGACCCGCGATAATGTATGGCTCCGAATGCTGGACCATGTACAACTCCTACACCAGGCAACTTGAATCAGCAGAAATGCGAATGCTTAGATGGTCGGCAGGAGTGTCACTAAAAGATAAAATTAAAAGTTCACGCATTCGTGGTAGCCTGGGTGTCACAGACATAAACAATAAGCTAGAGGAACGACAGTTGAGATGGTATGGTCACATAAAACGGAGACCACCAGACCACACAGTGAAGCAGGCAATGTCTATGGAGCTTCATCGACAGTCATCCAGAGGAAGACCAAAGAACTCCTGGATGACTCAATGCTCTAAAATTCTAAGTAGAAACGGCCTGGAAGAGAGCGATACCCAGAACCGAAAAAGCTACAACCTGAGAACGAGGAGAGCCGACCCCAACAGCCTACCTAGGGAATGAGTTGGGACAGTGCAAGGAAGAAGAAGATACAATTATAAGCAGTTTGTAGTAACTTTATTATTCCAAATATTTACTAGTATACATACTAGCTCCCCAGTTAGAAAGAAAATGTAATTGAAGCTGTTTAAAATTATCACCAAAATCCCTCAGATCGAGCCTTTGTAACTCAAATAATATCTGTGACGTTGACTTTTGATATTCCTGTCTTGTTTTGGTCTCGCAACCAATAAAACAATAACTTTGCAAGGCGACCGAGTCAAAGGACAACAAATAATAATGTCACTTGTGATGGCTTCAACACTACGTTCGAAAGAAAAAAAAAAGCATCTTCTTTATCGGAAGAGCTCATACAAAATTTTTCCCACCTAAACGAAATTTCAAATCGACTACACTAGCGACCGCTATTGAAAAGGACAGAAAAATCACAATCTGAGAAGGGCTGGGATAAATAAAGGTGATGACATAATGGAGAGCTCGAAGTTTTCAAATCGATACCACGTTTAAAATTTATCAATATTGAATGTAAGCCGACACTTCAGACCGACCATAAATTTAAAATCCTAGAGCTTATCTAAGAGAGTTTGTTTAGTAACAAAAAAAACTTACATGGTTTTGAGGAATAAATGGGGTAATTAAGCCCAAATTACCACTACAGAATACAGACGAAGTATTGAGGAAACCAATTAAAATTAACGACGTATACAATCTATGAATTAGTGCTATAGGTCGAGATTTTTCGAAAGGTAAACAAAACACTCAGATTAAAAGTAAATAAGATTTTACTTTTGAGTACACAAAAAATGAAGTCAAACAGGTACGTACTAGACTTTAGAGCTATTTGAAACGCATTAAGAAAATGAATTCTGAGTTAATAAGGTGATATTAGTTATTACCAGACAAAGTTTTACGAATATTATATCTGATCATGAAAAGGGACGAAAGATAAAAAAAATAGTTGTAAACATCTACGGACGCGGAAAATGAATTATTTGCACGAAACTGCAAGGAATGTGGTGAATCAAGTAAATGACAGAAACAATTTCATGTCACCATGAGAATTAAGCCGAAATACTACTGAATTCAATTTTACCTGCCGCAAATTTTAAACAAAAATAAATGGGAGAGTGCGAGAGTGATAATTATTTCAGATGTAAAGTCACAATTAGCCGAGATAATTTACCGATTATTAAGGAAAGACCGATTGCAGAATTCTAGAAAAAGTTTAAAGCAAAATTGCATCAAAAGGGTGAGTTACACTTATCGGCGGCCAGACAAAGAAATAATTAAAACGGACATATTTAATTTTGGAGAGAGAGAGTCATGAAAAATAACATATCAATGAAAGTTGAAATAGTCTGAACTCTCAATTATAAAACGCCCTAACGAAAGACGAGATGTACGTCCTGAATCCACACCTGGCGTTTTTTTAAGGAGATATTCGAAGGGCTGAATACCATGTGGCAGTAAGATTCGGGATCGAGGGGTCGATAGACGGCCTATGGAGAGTGACAACCGTTGATAGTGAAGTTTCTGAATATTTTTGTGTATAAATAATTGGTATCGTTCGTATTTAATTAATCAATATTATAAAAACGAGTGCGGTGAGTAATAATCCAAGAGAGAATGAACAAAATAGTGCTAAACAGTGCGGGTGTTTCATAATGTATGGAGAAAACAATTACGTAATATTAAAGAGTTATTAAGTTTGTGACTTCGTGAGGAACAATAGTCCGTGTACATAAATTAATTATTTGGCTTGTTAAAATACTCTATTGAAAATTAGCTGCAGTGAACGACAGTGCGCCGCGAGTAGATTAATTAAGTAATAAAATTAATTTGAATTATAAAAACCAAAAATAATACTCAAAGTGAATGAAATACTTAGCTTCAGTGAACAAATTTTGAAATATAAAATTAGCGGAGTCAATAATTACGTACTAATGTCATCTTAAATCTTCCACACACCAAATAATAATATCTAAACAACATTAAAAATACACCTACGTACTTAAAATTTCTTCAATGTGCGCCGAACAAAAAAATAATAATAATACAAAATTTACCTACAAATACCTACGTAATAATGCCTTGCTCAATCTTTCGCAAAAACAAAAAAAAAACAAATAATAATATTAAGTATAATGTATATAAAAATATAAAATACCTATATGGTTATAGTTTATCCAATCTTCCGAAACCAAATAATATTATAAATTAATACTCACAAGTTTATATTTTCTTTAACCTCCCGCAAGATAATAATAATATAAAATAAAACCTACATGTACCAACTTTCTTCAACTCCTCGCAAACATGATAGTAAAATAATATCAACGTATACCTAAGTACTTTCTTCAATCATTGCAAGTCAGTGATGTTCTGACAATAAATTATTCTTCGACATAATATATTTAACCAATTCATTATAAGACAAAAATGAGTAAATGAACCGCTGTCAAAGGTCCGATGACCAAATTGTTCAACGATAATAAACAATACCTACGCGCTTGTAGTTTCTTCAATATATCATATAATCAAGATAATACAAATATTCAAAATAATATCAACAAATACCTACGTATAAATGTCATCTTCGATAATATTGTTAACAAATAATAATTAATAACCTACGTATTTTCTTAAAATCAAATAAAAGTGTGACATAGAGTCATGGGTGTTACTACTTCTGGGGACTAAATTACCGAATCATAGTGACAGGAAGGTTTTTTACTTTTAATATTTTCCCCACATGTACGTAATCAGGCTTCGTTCAGGTGAGTGAAAAAAACTTTTTAATTAATTTACAGATCGTACATGGTCCCGATGCCTGAGAGTTCCAGCAAATCTATAATAACTAATAACAAAAGAAGTTATGTTCCAGGATTTAACTGTATTTTTGAATATTATTCTCAATGTGTAATCACGAGATTTGTCCCAAATTAAATCTATTATCAATGTCGGGGTTCAACGAACTTATATTTTTTTTTGCGTGCTAGAAAGGACGAGACGGATGTGTACAAAAAAAAGGGTCCCGGCCATAGATCGTAGCCGTACAGTCATCCAAATTAGAAGGGTTTTTTCTGAGGTATGCCGAGCCAAAGTGGAGTGACGGGAGCATCCATACCATACTGGATGTTGGTTCAAAAATGAAATTTGGAGAATTGAATTTAAACATTATAATTGTTTACTAACAACAATATTATCATGTCAAATTTCTTTCAGGCTTCCTTACAAAAAATGAAATCAACATTATTTCGGTAATGTTTCCTCAATCAAACCCTTCCAAAATCCCGCTTGACCTGCGAAATATAGACTTCACGACTGGGGAATGCAATAGCGTCACTGAAATTATATCCCCACAAGATATGAGACAAAGAGGGCTTTTTTTCTTACGCTATCATGCGATAGGGGATGTCAACGTAACTGAGCAATCACGCGGGGTACTGGAAGTTAATCCCTTTCGCGGGGTCATGCAGAGTGAAAAGGCATGAAAGACAGAATAAAAAGAAAATGCCACTTGGAATGGTAGGGTATGATTCGCTGACGGAGGCGTTTCGACCGAAGGTATCCCAAGTTTTGCGAAGTTATGTGGAGGGGACGTCGGCGTGGTATTCCGTGAGAATAAGTCTGTAGCACTATTGCATACTACCAGTAGTGTCGACCTGAAAGCAAACATAGTTTTTACGAGGTAGAAGTTATGTCAGCTCTTGGAGGCGAGGAACGCAAGCCAATGATTATCCTCGTAGGAGACGAAAGGATCATCTCAAACGGCTCCGTACGCACTCAACGCGAGTAGAGTCATGATAAGGGAAGAAATGGACATACCCCTTCTAGAATCAGTCGAGTTAAAATCAAATCTGGAGGATAGGAAGTCGGAATAATACTGGAAGTGACATGAGGACTCTGCGCGCTTTCATCTGGCGTGAAGGGACCCTTTCGTAGCAATGAAGTTCATGCAAGAGAACAAAATCAGGACTTAAGGACCATCCTAGCAAACGTAATGATTGAGTCTTTGTCCGGAATGTTGGTCACCAGTATCTATTTGGTTAGTGGAGGAGCCGACTTATTCAGGAAACAACATTCCCCAGATCCTCCTATCACCCCTCCTCACCTTCCTCTTCCCCAGTACATGTAGTGATACTAATAACAATAATAACTTGACCATTTAGGTGCAGTACGACGACATCGAGAGCTTCGCAAGGATTCTGGCATGCATGTCATAATACACACTGTTCACGTAATGTAAATATAACCCAATGTAAACCTATAGACAGAAAAAAATCGGGTAAGAAAACTACGACTTTGAATTTTATAAACCGGCTGACAATTCACTGTAGGATTAGCGTCAATGACACTCCGTTCAAGTTGAGAAAAGGCGGGTAATACGAGTATAGGTTTGAAAATAAAATAAAACAATCTAAAAAACGGGGTCAGTTTATCAAACGAGATTCTTTCACACTTTACTCCAAAAGAATCTGAGGTTACCACACACTACATTATTTCCTCTACATGTGTATGTGTATTAATTTACACATGCAAATGTAATTACCGAATCAAAAAATCACACAACGGGGTAAATAGGAATAATGTGCAATAAAATCTTAAATCTTATTTACTGTGAGAAAATCGCAGGGGTTTAAGGAAAAGTTAGGTGTAGCTAGATGCAAGGGTATATTGATCGAAGGCCAAAAGATAAGGGTAGCGTAGCCAGTAGATCCCGACAGCTAATGTTAAAGGGAAAGAATAGAAAAACCAAGGATAGACGACTACGGATCAGTACAACGGGTGCCGGGTAGCCCCACAGGTACATTACAGGAGGTCCCGAGACCCATAGAAGTTAGTAAGGCTAGGGGTAAGTCCACTACACACTGTTGCAGTTGCCAATTAAACGGCAAATACGTCAAGAAATTTCTTCCGAAAGCACAAGTCGTTGGATGGTGATTTAAAAAATAATTACTGAACAATTTTAGTAGGGATTGCTGTGGGTATCGCGTGGTTTGTCGTAATGGCTTTTTGTTGTTTTAAATACTACTAGGAAAGGAAGGATATGAAGTTCTGGGAAGGAAAGGGGAATGAGGGTTGGGTAGGAATCTGGGGTTAGTATTTCCAGGAGTGCCGGACGAATGAATCCATCCCTCTCACAGTGGTGCAAGGCCATATGTTCCGAGAGAGGGAGAGAGAAAGATTCCTCCATTTTTTTGTTTTGTTTTGTACTAAACATATTCCATACATTTCATATATCATCATAATTTGACTGCCCTAAAACGGGATTCCTCCTAGTTGGGCAGTCAAAACTTTATAAATAATGTAAAATATAATATGCATAAGGTTTTTCCTAAAAAAAAAAAAGTAACTAAGTATGTATTAAAAATGTTTTAAATCGTGCTTTTAACAGTGTGTAGTGATTAGTGATGATAACTTAGACTGGGATTCTTTAAATTTTAAGATTCATTATCCCAATTTGATATATTTTGGCTTATATCGGTATAGTTACAGGAGTGTGAAGTGTTCTATTTATTACTTGTTTTTCCTCCATAAAAACCTAACCTCATTTTTTCGCTTACAATAAAATATAAGAATCATGAAAACTATCCGTAATTACATTCCATGAAACACATAATATTCTTTTATAGTGACCGCCGAGGATATCTTTCGAGATGGTAGACATTATTTCATTGGCAACATGAATTCTGATACTAGTGGAACTAAATTTTGTACCAAGTCAGTTATGTCATTATTATTTAAAATTCTTTTTCAGGTGAAACGTCTGTACCATTTTATATAATTCTGCACCCAAGAATTTAATCGGTGTTAGGTATGTAGCTTACATCATTTTTTTTTTAATCTTACCTGGACAACTCTTGCGCCTACTTAATGAAGGTAGATCATCTTATAATGTAGTTTGCCTTTACAGTGTTCATCCGTTATTCAAGTAATAATTTTGTCTACTAAATTTCGGTATTGTGGATTTACGAAGTAGGTACGTTTGTGTCTTATTTCATTGAAAAATGGCGGCCAACGAAGTGCATTGACCTTTTTCCGGAAATTCAAAAATAATCAAAAAGACATTTGTGAAACCTTGGCCTATTTGGAAAAATCGTGATCATCATCGAAACATTATGATTGTTCGCCACTGGGATTTTTTTGAGGACTAATTTTTGTACCTTAAAGGATAAACCATGGGAGTCCACTTTGGATAGGAAAGCGATTTTTGTGTTTGTGAACTGAAATGTTTAATATTTAAAGGTGTAAAACTTACTTACTGCAATAATTAAAATCTGTGAAAGCTATATTTCAAAATTTCATTCGTTTTTGGCCATAGTTAAGACAAATATGTCAATTTATGAATATACGAGTATTTTGGTTTATCCTCTGAAGTAAATTGGACTCCAGTAGTTTATGGAATTCATTGGTTCAGCCAATAATGTAATAAAATACAGAAACTGTTTTTGCATATTCAACTCAAAACCGCCAAAAAGAGACCTTCCTTGGTTTATCTTTTAATGTACAAATTTAACCCGTTTAACAACAGGAGACTATATCATCCCAGCTCACATAGGTCTCATAGAAATCGTTGTGTCTCCCTTACTATCATAGTGAGAAGTATGATTTAAATGGTATTGGAAAGAGAATACAACACGTTATATATTCAAATCTAAAAGTAAACTACAAACAAATTAAAATGTACACCTTTTTGAAACCAGAGTTTCCCATTGCTATTTGTAAAAAATTATGAAACTTTGTGAATTTTTAGAGATTTTTTTTACATAAAACGACAAAAAAGTGAGGTGACAGTAACGTTTATAATTCATTTGTCGAATGAAATACTCGTATGTTTGTATTTTTATGTTTTTACATTATTAAAAGAAATTGTTAAAAAAAAACGTAGAGTGAGCCATTTTTAAAACTTTTTAAAGTTTTCATAAAAAAAAATTATATTAAAAAAGTACATGGTTATTTCTAATACTAAAATTTGAAAATCTATTTCATCACCTTTCGAAAACAGTTTTTAGTTTTCGGATACGTTAACAAATATTCCATTATTTGGATTTTATTGCAAAGCGGGAATATTTTTTAGCCTCTGACAAAAAAAGTCAAATTGTTTAATTAAACTATATTATGTTAATGCTTTTTTGTTAAGGGAAACAAAATGGAATAATATTTTTTTAATCAAAAGGTATACCAAATATCGAGTACGAATATTGGCTACTTTATTAATGTGTTTTAAATTATAAGATTTTAGAGTCAAATTTTGGAATTATTTGTGAGTTTATGATACCTATTTATTAAAAAAAAAACTCTATTTTCTATACAAATAGGATAAAATATATATTTTTTTAAAATTTATTTAAACAAGCTTGATGGGCGTGAATTCAAATTATAAATTACCGTTTTACGTTAGAACACAAATTTGTCGAAAATAAAAACGCCGTTTTTATTTTTTTAACTTTATGTTTCATTATATTTATATGGTAGATTGAGCAAAAATATTTGGTCAGCAATATCAATTAACAATTTTTTTTCAACATATTTAACATACCAACGCCGAAATTGACTCGAGTTCAGAAATATGAGACAAATAATGGAATACGTATTTCACCATCAGCTTCCGTGCTTTTTTCACGTACCGAAAAATAAAAGTTTTAGAAATTATTTCTTCGAGAAACCAACATTTCGATTTCCATGTTTTTTTAAAGTTCTTCCACACTAGCGGCTTAATTGATACGATTTCTAAGATTCGATTAGAAAGCTATCATAAAATTGAAAATAAATACCTAATTTTTTTCATAATCTCTTCGTTTTTTTGTTAATGTTTTCAGTAAATAAGTACTTGCAAAGTGTCCGTAAAACCGTAAATAATAATATGTCCAGCACATCATGTCGAACATAATTTCTTTGATAGTTAGTTGTACCATATTTCAACTAATGCGATATTTCCATTGATTCCATAAAAATACAAAAAATAATATTTTATACGACACTAATAAATTCTGAAACCCTGTAGAAACGGTGAAATATCTTTATATTGCTCTAGGTTGGGTATGGCGTACGATTAAATAAATACAAAGTAATTCACGTAATAATGTATTCCCTGGGGGGATTCGAATTATAATAGTACTTATGTAAGTACAGGCAGTCTGGTACACCTAAATGATTTTGAAGCACGCGTCATATTTTTACAAGCATTTTTGTCACATGAATGTTCTACTAATTCGTGCCTATACAAAAACAGGATCAGCACAGTGCTATTTAATGATAATTATCAACATGTTTCAAAACCAAAGGTTTCTTCATCAGAATAATTTCATTTTGTCTTTTGTTATTTTTATTATACTTAAATACGATTGAATACAACATTGAAGAAAAAAATAGAGCTACATTAAGCCCATCAATTCTTAAATTATCGGAAAAAGAACTGACTATAAAAGCTACTAAAAAACCCTAAACCCTACCCGCACCATGAAGTTGTACTATAGAAGTCGATGAAAATCCTCTATCCTAAAACCTAGTCCCCCTCCGCACAGAATCTTCTAGTAAGGAGGAATAAGAAAATATTTTACATATGTTTTATATATCGTAATACATTATGCCTTATAAACATGGTTTTTTTTACAATAGCCCCACACGGGAGGCCCTAAAGAAAATAATTCCCCTCGGCGCTCATGTCATCTTTGGGGATGCTGTGTCGAGGGTTATTTTTAGGAAAAGAAGGAGAGGGTGTGTTGGGAAGAAAAAAATGTATGAGGGGTGGATAGGAATCTGAAGGTCAGTGTGTCCAGGAGTGACGGACGAACGAATCCATTGGTCGAGAGTCCAGCTAGAGAGGTCCAGGATAGGTCTCCCTCAACCAGTCTTTCCCGATCTAGCCTTCTACGCAATTGGTGGGCAGACATCAAGACCTGGACAAACCTCACCCCATAAACCCGGGCACCCCTGCTAAGTCACCAAACGTAGCGAACCACTTGGGGTGACCTATGGCAGAGGTGTTGGTTATCTATTAAATGGTTCCCGGGGTGGCGGTACCCATACCCGCCTACCAAATTAAGTGTATAAAAATGTCAAAATTATAACATAGTAATTATATAAAAATAAAATATCAATGAAAGTGGTTAAAAGTTTCTAAGAAAGCCAATGATTTATCGCAAGTAAAAAAGGATGACTTACCCTGGATACCCTGGATTAAATCTGCGCTTACAAACATAAAAATGGGAGAAAGTTTTACGTTTACTTGGCACATAGTCTCCTTAAATATTTTGTACCAATTTCTAGTTACCGTGTACCTATATGGGACACGTCACCATTAATAAATCAATGACTTCGAATCAAGAACGTCTTGGCGATATAAAGAAAGATCCCTGGACTAGATTCTATTAAAATTGATGATATTATGTGAGATAAACTGTGGATTTCAAGAATATTTTAAATCTTTATCCCCTTACTGTTTAAAATACTAAGATGTTTAAAATATTACACAATGATAAACAAGCATTAAAGTAGGGTAAACAGATAAAGCACGATCCTCATAATGTATGGAAACATTATAAAATTATAGTATTTTTTTGTTTTATGCTCCTCTTTATGTTAATAGGTAGGTATGCTGTGCCATAATCGAAGGTTGTAAGATATCATTTATAACTGTAACATCTATCCGAATATCTTGAGATCATACGATGGTATTTATTTTTCAAATATCAGTCTTTAAAAGAGTAAAAGAGTTCAAAATATTACAAAAAATAGTTCAGTAAGCTAGCCATAACATATTGGGAAACCTAGTTTCTTTGCTAATTATTAGTTCATTATTTAACAATGCTCAAGATCTTGCTTATACCGTCCTGCCAATAATATAAATAAGTAAAATAATTACTGAAACGTTTAGGTACGAGGTGAAGGTGGATGGTCTAAAAAGTCAGGGACACCTTTAGAATAGGATGCCGAAAGAGGTTAATGACTGCATATTCCAATTACAAGCACACACACGAATTGATTTTTTTATTTCATAGATGATTTTAAGATTTTATAATTTCTTAATAAATTATTTGTTCCGCCGTAGTAAGACCCAAGACAAGTAATATCTAATAACATCACGCCGTTTTCTCTTAGGCAGATAGGATAAATCAACTCTGCCCTGGCATACACATCTTGCTTCATTCACATACATACATCCACTCAAGCATTTTATTCACATGGTTCTGCTAATATCTTCTTGGGGCTTTTTGTTCATACACCTCGGCTGTGTGATGTATACCGAACAAAATACATTAAATTTAAATTCTTGAAATTAAATGAACCGTAAAAATTGTGGGTAAAATCCCAAGGACATCTTTAATGACTCTTTGAAAATTGTCACTTTTATTTCAGTGTCCGGTCTGTCGCATAAAAGAAGAAGTTTTACCAAAGGTCATCTGAATTACTTTGTGAAAAAAATCATTAATATTCATTGCGTGATTTTGGCGTTTTTTTTTTCAAAAAACTCACAGAAAACAAGGACTCCTTTAGAGTAATTTTTCATTAGTCATAATGTCACCATTGGTGTGGAATAGGCTAGTGATGTTCTCCAGATACGTTTTTTATGCAATGTTCTCATGTGTTTATTTTATGTAATTCATCTACACAACTCGAGCATTTTTCGGATAGTTAGTTCTAGTTATTTCCTTTATATCATCTTTAATTTAATATCGTCATTTGTTAAGAACCTTTATTCTCCAGTACCCACTTATTATCCTTATAAACTATAGAATGCTTGATTGAAAGACTTAAAGTTAATGGATCACAGAGTAACTATTTACTGTCGTATTTTAATTATAAAAATTCTTCAAATGTCTCCTCATGCTGAAGGCAATTTTTCATCTGAAGAACTCCTGCAAACCTAAGGATTTTGTAAATCTACATTTGGTCACCTTCGGCACAACTCGGCAAAGAGACCATGTGACCCGAAGAGGTCATAGACTATAATGGTAAAGTATATATAAAAGTTGATATTCAGGTAGCTAGAACAAAGCTAGCAGAAAAGCGGATCGAGTTTGTATCTCTCTATATATTAATAATTAAAAACGGTCATATTTAGAAGCAGTGAGGGATATTTTAGCTTAGAGTGATTCATTACATGTAATAAAATAGTTATAGAGTGGACTCACAGGCAAGACTAAGAACATATTGTTGGTGTAAGCGCCTAATATTTATTGCAACAAAGGCCACTCTGGACTTTTGCTATCAATGTTTTCCACGTAGAAAATTATAAATTTCAATTATTGTAATGCTAATTCTGTTTTAATGTAAAATACGGTACGCCAGTAATAACAAGTAACTAATGAAAATAAGAAATGACCGTGACTTTAGAAATGTATTTCAACGGGACCTAATCTTTTGTGCTAGCAAAGTGAGTATTTTTTTTCATATAAGTTTTTTAGTAATTTTGACACATCGTTTGTAGAATAATCATGTCTGAGCAGATCATCAGTTCTAGAAATATTTAGAAACAGAAGTTTATGTTTGATTGATGATTCTTAGTTTACCTTTTGACCTGACAGTGTCGTCTAATATTTTTAAAATCTAGAATTGCAGAACCTGGACAGTGCACCAAGATATTTTTATATAGGCAATGATTATACTGACACAAATACGGCAAATAATTTGTTAATATTACTTATGTATCGTATGTTTTCAGTCTGTTTGGAACTGAATAATATAACTGTTAATACTAAAAAAACTAATTGAAAAATGAAAGAGAACAAGAAATAGAAACTAAATTAAAAAAAACGTAACGGTCGCAACTGGTCACAATTATTTTTTCTGCAATTTGGCGGCTTCCGTTGAGGGTTAATCTACAAATCCGGATTTAAATCTTGAGGGTTAAACTACAAATCCCTATTTTAATTGTCTCGATTAATTTGTGTTGTCGCACAACTAATGAATTAAAAGTAATATATCCCTCTGGAGAAAAACCATCGTTCATCATTGATACCTACGTCGCTTGAAATGGCATTAGCCGTTTTTGGTGACCAAATATGAATAGCCAGGTGTTTTTCCACCTTTCTCTTCCCCTTCTTATTTCCTTCCTCACTATCTTCAGCTTTACAATTGGGAATACCAAAGGCTCACTGGCTCAAGATAATCGGGAGAAGTTGGGACGCTGGTGCTGTATTCACATAAAAATATAAAAAGGATGACTTAATTAGAATCGTTCGCACTCCTAATTATTAATTTTATTCCTACTCTACAGATGATCCGCTTCAAACAACACTTTACATTGATCACTCCATATCGTTCTGGGATATCCCCAACTCCCTCCTCAATGAATTTACTTCTTTACAAATAGTACAGAAACAATACCTTTTTCACGCGTATCAAATTTCGAGGCTGATATTCTTCTATGTATAATGATAGGTCAGTCTAGGTAAAGAATGATAAGGTCATGTTTTTTCTTGACATAACTTCTCACATAACATTTTAGAAGTTGAAAAATGTAAACGAAACAAATAATTAATATCATACCTGTACACGGTTGGTGAGGATAAAAACGTACGCGGTGCCATGGAATATTAAAGGCTATACGATACACATGGAATATTAAAGGCTATACGATACATAATGTGTCTCTACTGAAGTCTAATTTAATGTACTGAACCCTGCTGTTGATGTTTCCGATGATAGGGTTGATGATTTATTAGTTTTAAAGGTCAAAATAATGATTCCTGCCATTCTGCTTATTAACGAAAATGCGGATCTTATGAAACATAGAACATGTAGAAATATTATGAAGGTAACACATTGAATTAAGCTAAATCGTTGTTTTGAAGTATGGAGCAAATATGGTTATATTATTTCACGGACATTTTGATTATTAAGTTAAATGTGTTCAATTTGTAACATACACGTTAATTATTCTTAATGACACAAAAATGGGTTGCCATGTTCTAGGAGTATGTGTAAATAACATTAATTACACAGGCGAGGTGGTTCTTCTAGCACTAAAGCGCACTAAAGAAGCTATTCCAATAGCTATTTTGCGATTAATCATAACCTCGAATATAATACGCCCAAATCAATCGTTATGGATTTAAAATGATTTGAACTCATGTAAAAACCCCGAGAATGTCTAGCCAAAAAAAATGGATGTTAGCCATAGCGTAAAATACTTGGGACATACCTCAAAGACATCGACGATATTGAAAGACAAATAAGAGAGATATCCATTAGGGCAGGTGTGCTGTCAAGGCGTTTTCATTTTTGCAGTACAAACGTCAAAAGAATAGTTTTGTATACGTCAAAGTGAGTAGATTACACTGCATCCCAATGGCTTAACCACTCAAGCGCTTTTTGGCACATTATGGCACTATTTCCAAAACCTCGGATTGCCAAATGTGGCAAATTTTCAAAAATATTTTTTTAATTAAAACGACTATATAATATATTGTACATAAAATATAACAAAATAAATGTTCTCTAGATTCTTTAAAATTTTTTAAGGTTAAAAATTTAATTATATTTTTTTTATAAATCCTACAAAATTGTGATAATAAACAAAAGATAGGGGAATTCATTGGCTACATAGAACTATAGTCAGTTTGTATGTCTCCATATTCAAATTCGGAGGTATGATTTTTTTTATGTGGGCAGAAAAATTTCCTTTAGCAATCCGAGAAAAAATATTTTATTAACTCTGTCGATCCAGTGGTTAACCTAAAAGTCACTTACCATAATGATTATCGCCAACTAAACCGCAGCATTTTAGAAATGTTCCTGGAGGGACGAGTGCACTCTTTCAGAGCACTTCTCCGCCACCGGATGGGCAGCTGGAGCAGACTACGCCAATCAAAGAATATCAATCCATGGTTGGAGACGGAATACGGTCACATAACTTGCGTATACGTCTACTTCGATACATTTTTCAATTTCATATTTTTAATTTTTTGTAAGAAAAACTCTTTTTGTAACTTTTGAAGATTATTCCCATCAATGTAATTCCCATGAATAAAGATAGCTGCCAATAATATGGAAAAAAACATTAGTCTAAGATAATATTGTTAATTCTGAAATTTGAAATATTCTTCTTCTTCTTTCGTATGGTGGGGGGTCAGAGGGGGACATCTAGGTCTGCGAGCCAGTCCAGGGCCTCAGGCGTCGCCCTGAATATTTGAAATATGAAATTGACAATTACGACAGTCTCATAATAGATCGCAATGGCTGAATCGGTAGAGCGCCGTCCCGGTAAGACGTGAGATCTGGGTTCGAGTCCCAGTTACGACCATTATGTTTTATTATTTTTCTGTGACTTGTTCATTTTCATATTTTAATTTAGATTATTATTGTTGTCTTCATCTTCAATGACATATTCATATTTTTCACTTATGTTTTTTTTATTTTGATTCAATGTATTTATTGGTTTTTTATCAAATTTATTTTTGTTATTATTTTGAAATATACGATGTATTGCATTACACGAATAGACCATTATTATCAAACAGTTTATTTAAGGAAACCTTTCCTCCGATATTTTATTATAGCGGTTAAAACTGTTGTCCGTACATCGTTAAAAACAATGTTCTGGTTACCTAGCGCGGTAGATCCATAAAGATTTTGTCGATGGTGTCGGTAACCTGTCATCGTTCCCGAGCACGACTGTAGATCACCAACGAAGAAATAACAGTTCACCTCAAATAAATTAGTCCTTGTGAACTGTTGTTTGTTCATTAGCGGCCTGCAGTCGTATTCGAGAGCGATGACAAGTTTCGACAATAATATTAGGATGATTTGTATAGCGCCGTTTTTATGAAAAAGTACCCCAAGGGCGCTATAAAATTTTGTACGACTTTATCGATAAAATCCAAATCGATTGACTGTGCTAGATACACTAAAGCACTAAATTAAATATGCAAATTAGCCTAATTATTAAGCCGTCCATCATACTTTAAACCTCTAAATAAATGTTAATACCGTGTTCCAAAAATGATTAATCAATTACAAATATTTTTACCAGTTGGCTGTAAATGGGATGACAATGGCCCCATGCTCATAAATAAAATTAGCATAATTTATTCTGCTTGGATATTTTTGATGTGATCTTTAAAGATATCTAGTTTAAGGTTATGCAATCATTTATGAGCGAAATGATCTAATGATAAACATCACATTTGAATTATTGTTTCAATTTAAATGCGCTGGGGATTAATTTGAGCCATCGAATTTGAACGGAGAAATGTGTTAGTTATTTTAAAATTGAATGGAATAAAACGTTGCTTGAAATGCCAAAAGTCATGTTTAGAGAATAGATCTAGATCAGAAGTCACCAATTACTTTCATTAGTGGTCCGTTTTTTTAAAATAACATGACCGTCGCGGTCCGGAAGGGAACCCCCCCCCCCTTCCCCCCGGCAATTGGTGTACATACAATATCAATGAACAAATAAAACGAATAGGTTCGGGGTCCGTTTTATAAAATAACATGACCGTCGCGGTCCGGAAGGGAAAAAGCCAACGCCCCCCCCCCCCCCCCCCCACGGCTTAACAATTGACATAATAAACTGTCAGTGTACATAAAATATCAATGAAAAAATAAAACGAATGGGTTCGGGGTTTGTTATTTAAAATAACATGAACGTCGCGGTCCGGAAGGGAAACCCCTCCCCCCCCCCTCTCCCCCCGGCTTAACAATTAATATCATTGAACAAATAAAACTAATGGGTTCGTGTAAATAAGCTAGATAACATTGATTGTTAGCGGGCACTTATCATTTCACGCGGATGTGACCCCGTTAAATTTAAGTTACTGTTGATAATATATGTCGACCAAGATTAATGTTACCACTACGACCTCTTGGAATAACAAGGTTCCATATGTCTTATAGTAACGTCGTGCGATAATGGGATCTATAGAAAGCTACTTTAGAGTTCATTATCGCATGACTTTACCGCAACAGATGGAACCTTGTTATTCCATAGGGTCGATTATTAAATAATTTAATGAAAATTATTGTCTCAATGGAAACTTGATAAGGAGAACGATGGGTTGCACAGGGGTAACGGTCACAGGAGTGGGTCAAAGCAACCTATTTAAAACAAGAAGATGCCATAAAATCTAATTTTATGATCCCTCAATTAGTAACTATTATTTAATTTTGTCTAATTAGGGCTAGCCAATTTTTTTACGATCATAATGAATTTCGTTATTTGACTTGTGAAATTAGAAAAATTTTACCATTTGTATATATAAAATTTAACATATGCGATAACACAAAAATTTATTTGAGTTATGTCACAAGGACGTTAGAAAAATTGGTATGGATAAATGAAGTAAAATTTTGTTAGCACAAAAATTATGTAAATATATAAACTGTGTAGCTTTTATGTAGAAAAGGGGTGTTAAATTTGTGTAAAGAATTAACTGATCATATTTTTTGTACGACAAATCGTTCAGCAAAAAGCTGAATATAATTTTGCTTCTTATACTATTTCTTTTGTCCCAACCTTTTTCACAGCTGTGTCGTCAATGACGTCAGAAAATCTTGCAAGGTCTTTTTAGGTGACTCACGTGGCTAACCCATATTCAATTTAATCGCGTCTCAAACCTTTAATGTCTATCTCACTTGTTGTATCATGGTCTCTCAAACTTACACTTCTCAAAGCTATTGAAATTGTCATGGTTCTGCCGACGTAATATTTTATCGAATGATCGAATGATTGAGACATTTGGAACTCGGAGACATATTTATTTTAGTGCTGAGTTTAGTTTTTAGTTTATTGCTGATTAATTTGAGGTCACACAATTTATAAAGTATTTGGTCTAACTCAGATACTTTGTTATTGGCACGAATTCTTGGAAATATATGAAACACTGTACTTTATGAAGCCAGATTTTAAGACAGGATGTCTTGTAATTCTTTGAATTATTTTGGAGCAAGTTTCAAGTTTGCAGCCATCAAAATTCTGACGGTCAGTCACAATGCTTCCGATGTTTCAACATTCCAACATACCTACTCATATTCATGCTGCGCATAGAAAAGTTTAATATTTCAAAGAATTCACTTAATCATATAGTTTATAAGAAATATGACCACCGGTTTCATAGAAAAAATATTTAAGAAATGCTTTAAGCAATTGCAAGAAGCATTCTAATAGACACGCGGTGATAGCATGATCAATAACAATGCTTTTAAACATAATTTTTGAAATAATAAAACTATTTTTTTCTTCAAGCGTTTTTTTCTTCAGCGTATTCACTTTGTGACATCTTTATTTATAAAATGTAATAATAATAACTGTGTTTTCATCACTAAATATTATTTATAAAAATCTACACATTTCGAAACTGATGGTTTCTGCGTCAGGATTATAATGTGAATAAAAAGAATAAAATAAAAAAAAAAGAAAAAACAAGTTTAGACTTGTAAGAACGATAGACAAATATATTAAAGATAGTGGTTATCAATTACTTAAATATATCATAAAAAACAATTATATAAAATGAAATATAAAAATTATTTAAGAATATGTATATTACATTATATATTAAAAGAAGTAAAAAAATTAACAAATAAATAATTCGATTTTCGCTGTTTGTTTTTGGGGTGTTATGCCGTGTTGCTCTACCTCCTTCTTTAGCCGACGTTTCGGCAGCGTTGCAGTGTCCATCATCAGGGCAGATCCGAACACTGCAATGAAACGTCCGAAACGTCGGCTAAAGATGGAGGTAGCGAAAATAAACAACAAACATGCTTTTGGCCGTGAAAATCTAAAAACTTATCCAAATAATTTCATTGTTTAAAAACAAAAATCAATATGTTTGGTTCTATTGTTTTCTTTTGTTGTTTTTATTCATACTTTAATCCTGACGAAGAAACCATCGGTTTCGAAATATATAGATTTTTATGAATAATATTTTGTGGCGAAAACAGTTATTTGTTTCATTTTATAATAAAATTAATCTACCTATCTCAGTAAACCGTCAATTTAAAATTCCGAATATTTTGTTTCTCTATAAAAGTGAATATTTCAGATTAGTCAGTAATGATTTAAAAATAATAATTTAATAATAATAATAATAATAATAATAATAGTGTAAAGAATCACTCACGTTTGTGTTTAAAATTAGCAAAGTCAAAAGATAATATTAAAACAGTGTATATCGTTTGGCCCAATTTGGTAATATTTCGGAACGTTTTATGATGCCCAGCGTTGTTAAAATGATTGCACAGTACCTACCTATCAAAATAACTGCCAAATAATAACATAATAACGCGGGCGTTTCCAGCTGGTTGCGATTCTTGTAATGATACAACACTTATCCGATGCCCGGGGTGGGGGGCTCTATCTCACTCGCGGTACTGAACTAAGGTGGGGGGAGGTGATAGGTTGATAGGTGGTAAGTGTAGTTAATGGTTGAAGGAGTTGGAGGGGGGCATAACCAAGACCTTCGCAATGTAGATTTGGAAAGAGAAAGTGACGAGAGGTGATCGAATAAGACCTGTACAAGGTGTGCTGGAAGTTTATGATTCTGGTATTTTATGATCCTTTACGGTTTCATAAAAAATATTACAGATATTATTTTATTTTATTTTTAATTTGGCGGATTTTTTGCAAATACTGTGAAATAGGGCTAGATTAGGAAAGGGGAAACATTTTATTATGATATTTTACATTTTACACCATTTATAATTTTGTCATCATTAAATATGCACTCTGATTGAGAAACAGAAACATTTTGTTAAATCAAATGGTCTTAAAAAATCACCAAATTTTAAATTTAACAAAAAATAAATTCTCATATTTAGACCGTTTTTAATGTTCTGAAGCTATTGAGGCAACCATTATACTCCAAATTTTCCAATACCACAACTGTTATTACTTCCAAAAGTCAATTTCTAAAACAATGAAAAGAAATTTAAAATTTGGGATGGAAACCTTTCAATGGATAACCAACACCACCGCCGAAGGTCACCCCAAGTGGTTCGCTTCGTTTGGCGACTTAGCAGGGGTGCCCGGGTTCATATGGTTAGATTTATCTAGGTCTTGCCGGCAAACGCGTTTGCCCTCCCAAATGCATGGCGGGCCGGATCGGGAGAGACTGGTTAACGTAGACCTTATGACCTCTCCAGTCGGATTCTGTCGACCTATCGCCATGCACCGCCGTGGGAGGGATGGATTCATTAACCCTCAAATTCCTATCTACCCCTCATGCCGCTTTCCTTCCCAGAATTTTCTGACCTCCTTTTACCGAATTGACCCTCCACATAGCTATTTCAAAGATGACATAGGCCCTGAGGGATCTTTTTCCTAAGGCCTTCTTGTGTGGAGCAAATGCAAAAAAATATCTTTTTTACAACCGTGAGCTACTAGACTATGGAGAGTGACATAAATTATTAACTATGTTAATGAATTACTAATGTTTTTATTTTTAACTTATTAACTTAAAGAGTTAAACCTCAAATTATAATTACCCAGATGTATCCGTATCTTCTTCTGATTTTTCTGTTTCGCATTTTCGATTGACTTTCGCTAATATTATCTTCATGAATACTAATGGTTCATATTAATATAAGTGGGAATAACATAAAATGTGGTCAATTCACAATTCTTTGCGGTGTTTTTGACTTTTTTCGAGTACTTTTTGAGTCCAGGGCCACAAAAACCTCCCGTTCCTTCAAAATGGTGAATTTTTCTTAATGAATAAAATAAAAATAAATTGTTTGCGAAAAAATATTCGACCCCTCCGAAGTGTTTGTTTTGACTTTTTTAGTTATTCGTCACAGCAGAGGAGAATAGCTCCTTATAAAATCTTGACTATTGAAATTGTTTAAAAGTTATATTAAAGTTGTAGCTGGCGTCATAAAAAAAATATTTACACCATGATTGATAAAAATAGATATAACTCAAATCAATGATCGTAAAACTTAAGCAATTAAAATTATTTAATCCTAAATTAAAGTGTTCACTTGTTAAATTAATCACCATCGTTCTAGTATTAATATCGTCTGACCTTTTGGGTCAAGTCACTTTCAAGGCACCCTGTGATTTTTTGCATAGCGCGCGAAAAGTTGATCTCATATTTAGCGTTCCGCCCCCAGGCTCCGAGGTGGGTCCAGCCGACTATAAAAGCCCCAAAATAGACCCCAAAAGCATCATTCGATTTTGATCCTTAATCCCAATAGCAACAATGGCATTCAAGGTACAATATTACTCCATAGTTAATCTTAACATCTCACATTCGAAACCGTAATTAACAATTATTACGCATCATATAATTTTTTAACGACTAAAAAACATCATATTCAAATCATTTGTTTTTGTGTTAATTATTCTTTAAGGACAGTCAAAATAAAGCTAAAACAACATATATATATATAAAGTGCAACGATTCTTGATCAACATTACTAAATATAAATTTAATTGCTATTTTTGGACAACTCTCAAAAACAGCTTGGTTTATAGCTCCAAAAAAGTCCGCGCCACTGTTATAAATAATTGTCACAAAATTCTGCGTATTTTCTTCAATCTGTCATGTGATAAGTATCATTTTAAAATTACAAATCCTTAATCATATGTTTAATCTATATATTTTTATTACAGCTGATCGTCCTTTTCGCCGCTTTGGCCGTCGCCAATGCCGGTTACCTGGCCCAACCCGCCTACCAGACGTACGCCGCCCCCCAGGTGGCCCACTACGCCCAGGCTCCCGTCGTGTCTGCCTACGCGCAGGCACCCATCATCAAGACCATCTCCGCCGCCCCCGCCTACACTAGCTACGCCGCCCCCGCCGTACAGCACTACGCACCTGCCGTAGCTAGCTACTCCGCCCCCGCTCTTTCAGCTTATGCCTCCCCTGTTGTTGCCAAGAGCTACGCACCTGCCGTCTACTCTTCCATAGCCGCTCCCGTCGTAGCTAAGGCTGCTTATGCTTCCCCCGCCTACGCTACCTACGCCGCCCCTGAAGTGCACTACGCCGCCCCTCAGGTCCATTACGCCGCCCCTCACGCCATCGGATCTTCCCAGCAGCAGACCATCCGCTCTCTAGACGGAAACCAAGCCGTGTCTCACTACTCCAAGGCTGTAGATACCGCTTACTCCAGCGTCCGCAAGTACGATACTCGTATCACCAACGATAACAAGTACGCCGTAGCCGCCCCCGTTGTCGCTTACCAACACGCCCAGCCCGCCCTCGCTTACGCCGCCCCTGCCGTAGCTCACTACGCCGCTCCTCAAGTTCAGGCATACGCTGCTCCTGCTGTGGCCCACTACGCAGCTCCCCAGGTCCAGGCTTACGCCGCCCCCGCCCATTACGCCGCCCCCCAAGTCCAGGCCTACGCCGCCCCCGGACACTACGCTGCCGCCGCCCCCATCGTTAAGGCTGCCGTACATTACTCCCCGGCCTCCGCTGTATCCCATGCTTCCTTCTCCTCAGGACATGGAGTCAACTACGGATGGTAATTATCTCCTACCATATCGTGCATCCCTAAATCACGTATAAGCACGTACTTTCACCAATATTTTATCTCTCAAAATGTACCTTAAAAGTATAATTTAAACTCATAGCCCATGTTCTATAAGTTTAAATTAAACTTCTTTATTTTGTATGTAATAAGTATTATGTATTTATGATTTATATTTAATATATTATTTATTGTTTTAATTTTGAAATTATAAGTTATAAATTTATTTAATTGTTTTTTATTGGATTATTAGATTGGATTACTAGCCCTTGACATTTCACCAATACTCATGAAAGCCCCACAAAAGAAGTAATATTATTTCTCACTCACTGCAGGAACACGTAATTAATTATACTGCATTATTACACCAAACATTTTGCCACTTGCAAGTGATGTTAATATTATGTTAATCTAATTAATAGAAGTTACACACATACTCTCCGCCAATTATCAAAATAACCGAAAAATGCACCACCTTGACTCACTAAAAATATCTAATAATAATAAACATTTTTCGTAACAATTTGATGACACACGAAATCATGATCAATGAATAATATTTTAGCTACCTGCTAATTATCACGACCTAATTACAAAAAACATTATTAATTTTTATGTTCAATTATCCATACTACTCTAAAACAATCATGATTGTGATATCAGATCGTCTGTTATAGCGAAATGAATTGTAAATGAAGAAGATGGTAATACTAATAAATCTAAACGAATATAATATGAAAATTTCAAGACTCCAAAAAATAAAAGGTCGCCAGTGGGACTCAAACCTAGTATCTCTTATCTTACCGGGATATTTTTAAGAATTTTTGTCGAGCTCATATTTCAAATTCAGGATTAACAATAGATTTCCCATATTTTTGGCTTCTACCTTTACAAATTGTCTAAAATAACATGGTTAATTCTGAATTGGAAACATGAGATCGACAAAAAAATTCCCAATCGTGGACCTCGGGATTCGTCTGTGGTCAGGCCGATCGCTTCTATTGTCATTGTTAGTACTTATATTATGTTATTACTGTTTTCTTCTTCTATATTACTTATATTTTCAGAAGGTTTCTTCGACGGGTTGCAGCCCTTATTTATCTTTCCATTTTACTAACACTTTTACATGTATTTTTATACTATCTTTTTCAGAAGAATTCTTCCACGAGCAGCTACTTTTATTTCTCTCTCGTATTATGTCAATGTAAGTACTTTCATACTGCTTACCAACTTCGTATGCATGGACATCAGAGGGTCTAGAGTCGTTCAAAATAAATGTAGCTTCGTTAAAAAAAAGTGCAGAGTCTTGACGTGTGCGGCAAAGGAGGAAACCATATGTTTCCTTATAATACCGTTGGGAAAATTGTGGGGTCTCCTCCAAAGTCCCAATTGCCGAGTTGGAGAAGACGTTTGTCCCCGTAAGACTAGAGGTCCTGGGTTCGAGTTCCAGTTTCCACCGTTAACTTTTATTATCCTGTGTCTTGTTCTTACTCACAATTTGTTTAGATGTAATAGCATTATCTTTTTACGCACCAGATTTTCAGGTCCGGGTTTAGTTTGTCCCATAGGAAAAACTAAACCCTTTCATACACTTTTCCATATAATGATCATCTAGTAAATCCACGTTATGCAAGTGTATTATATAAGTATAATTAATACAAAACAATACAAGAACAACATGTTAATCTACCAAACTATTAAATGGGAATATAATTCACCGAATCCAGATATTTTCATATCAGAGGGTTCGGCTCTTGGAATTCCTAATTTTGACTGATAAATCCTACAGATCCCTCAATATAAATATTTAAAAAAATCTTTCGTAATCCTACCTGTATTTAAAATGACTGATTTTTGCATTTTTATATACAAATTCCTTGACAAATCTAATATGCCTAAATTTTTAATGAGAGAGCTTAATGATATTATTATTGATGGGGATATTTATATTAATATTATTTTTATTCCATTGATGGGGACAACCTTCAAAATAAATGTATAACTTATTTTATAATATCATTGTTGTTTTAACTCAAACATTTCAAAAATGTTTGCACAAATCTAATTGAACAATAAAACCTGGTATTTTCTTTGATCTTTTGGATTAGCCAAGATAAACACGATGAAGTAATGCCAGTAGGTGTGATGCAATGGACGTATTGGCTCTGTTATGTATTAAATTAAACACATAAATACCCTGCCCTGCCATAATAAGAACAAGGGCGTACCAAACAAAATGCTGCTCGTAAATTGTAATTGAAACATTCTTACTTGTACAGAGTGGCAATACCATATTATAAACGATGTACATTATATGTGTGGTCTATTTAAGAGTATTCTCCTTAGGCTAAAAGTAATTGTACGCCCAATTTATAATTGCATGTTTATACAGATTACGAAAATTAAACGTATTCTCTAATCAATAGTTATCTTCGACGCAATTGAATATTAAGAAAGTTTTATAAAGTAATGCAAATATATGTGTTTTTGGTTTGAAAATTTGATCGCTTAAAAATATTTTAGTGCTTTAATTAAATACTGTGAGTCGCACACATCTTGGTCTTCGAAATAATTGAGCATTTTTATAAGCTTGTAAATAGAGATGCCAACTAGAGTATAACTCTACGATATGGTCTCCCTTTTACAATATTCATTCCGCCAACATTGAAAAGATTCAACATAAGTTCTTGAGATATATTAACTATAAATTGCATATTCCTGTAGAAAACATTGATTATAACTACCTACTAGATAAAATGTTCCTATTAGAACTTTCAGAAAGAAGAATAATCACAGATTTAATACTATTACATAAAATACTGCATTACAAAATTGACTGTCCTGAATTGCTTCAATTAATCAATATCCACATACCTAAAAGATCTTGCCGAAATTTACTACTCTTTTATTTTAATAACACCAGGACACTCTCTTATCAAAATTCCCCGATACCGAGACTTCACAGTCTCGGAAATAAATATTCTGATCTGGGAGATATATTTCACATTAAAAACGATCAGTATAAACATTTTTTATTTCAATTCTTTCTTATATTTAGACATAAATAGACTTCTATAATCTCTACAATTTTTGTCTATATTGAATATCTTTTTTTTGTGAAACTTCTTATATTTTTTACCTATGTATCTAATTGTATTATATGCATTTATTGTTATATTTTGTCGTAGGTATATGCTTTTGTTTTACTTTTATTTTCACTGTATTATGCTTTCTTTATTGTTTTAATTTAGATTTTTTTTAAATAACTGTTACACTCATCTATTTAACTAAAATGCAAAAGCCCATAAGGGAGTTTAATAAATAAAGTATCAGGCCTATAAACACTGCTTTAAAGTTCAAAATCTCTTTCTCACGAACCCATTTTCGGTTATAGTTTTATTTTATAATGTAGCACTTCGGAAGATGATCGTAAAATATTTTAATTTTTGTGACTGAATTTCGAAAATAAAATAAAATACCCATTTTTCATCGCCTTAACACAAAAACAGGGTAATATTCTATCATAGTCTATTAAAAGTGGGTCTGTAATGTGTATCGGCGACGGCCTTCCGTGGTCGAGTGGTAAGACTTGACTTCCAATCGGAAGGTCGCGGGTTTGAATTAATCAAATAATTTTTTTTTGATTAATTTGTGTTATTTCACAATTAATTAAGAAAAATAATATATACTATCCACGTTCCAGAGTGGAAGATACTCTCAGTATCGCCCTGGTTTAAGACCACCATTTCCGAATTGAAACGTTGCTTAATAATGGCTTAATCCGTGTTTAGTGACTAGATCTGAATAGCCAGGTACTTCCCCGCCTTCCTCTTCCTCATTTCCTTCCCTTCCCCACTTACCTTCAGCCTCACAACATACCCCATTTAGGGATGCCATAGTCTCACTGGCTTCAGACGGGAGCAGTTGGGACTCTTGTGAGGTATTCTCTATAAAAAATAAAAAAAAATCTTTAAAGTTTTTGTTTGTTTAATCGGACAGTATACTAATCAGAAAATAAAAAGTGCGAATTCTTACTGTTAAAAAATAATGTTATTAAAAATATTAATTTCGGTTGTGATCGCTATGTCTGTAACTCCGGTTCAATGAACTCTGAAAAGAAGTGTTTGATATGATTTGAAAATTTCACCTAGTAAATTAATATTTCAAAATATTGTCGTGATTTATTTTTGGGATATCATGCCGTGTTGTTCTACCTCCTTTTTTAGTCAACATATGAGCCAGCGATACAATGATCATCATCAGTACAGATGTGTAAACGATTTACATTATATTTCATCAGATTACATTACACATCTGTTCTAATGAAGGACAGTGTAACGCTTTACGAAACATTGGCTAAATAATGAGGTAGGTCAATATCCCAAAAACCAGATAAACGAAAAAGCACTTAGAGAAAATTATTTTAATTCCAACTGATTTATCGGGAATTCAGACTATCCCCATTGACCTCCATTTGACCTCCAATTTGACCTCCAACGCTCTCACGCCAAGCGACCGGAAACTTCAACTCCACCCCCAGTGGTGAAGCATAATATTTGGACGACATACTAGTATGCAGTAGCGCCTCTATAACCATATTTACTAATATATAAGAATGTCATCTTGCATACATACAGACATCATCATCATTCTTGTTTAGTGCCTAAGCACCAAGCAAAAAATAATATTTATTTAATTAATTTTTTAAAGTTTCTATTTTTAAATATTTTAAAATTTACACCTGTTAAGATATTTAGATCCATTTCATACATTTTGAAGTTGTTTTGCGCTGGGATTTTGAAATATTCAAAGAAATTCTTCATTCACTTTCACAATAGTTTATTAACATAACCTATTTTATTGTATGCAACACATAATGGAAATGCAATTTACGCGTTTATCCCACAACCCACACAATATACCCACTGCAAATTGTTTCAATTATTATGATAGTATAACCTTTGATTTGCTGCCCTATTCAACACTCGATATGTCATGTAATCGTGTAACTTACCTTTGTGCCAACGCAGATATATCAACTCTGGACAAAGCGCAAAAAGCCCTACTTAATGTTATAATCCAAAAATCCTTATTAGTCCAGTCACTTAAGCTAAAAAAAGGGGATAACCTTTAAATGAAACGGAATAAGTTGAAAATTTGTACAAACCTTTATTATGGTATTCTAAGGGTTGTATCATAAGTCTTAAGAGATCACGTGTGAGCGTCTTCAGATATTCAAGGTCAAATGTCACAAAAATCAGTTTTTTTTTAATATCTCGCTTCCTTTGCCTTGAACCGCACTTACATCAAAACAAAAGTTGTAGAGTATAAAAATCTCTAGAAATTTTGTCTAAAGTATTTTTTTGATATGCTTAACCGTTTTTAAGATTGAGTGCGAAGAGTGCGGAGCGCTAAGGCGTATATGCCTTAACACAAGTTCCATGGCGAATCACAGTTCATGGTACGGTTTTTTTAACTTAATTATTCATTAAATATTAATTATTTAACTACTTAATATTTTATTTATAAATATTACTTATAAATCAAATAGTCATTAATATTACTTACCTTTTTCATATAATTAATAAATTAATTACGTGAATTATTATTTTTTTTTTTGTAAGAAGCAATTACTTTGTGGTTAGGTATTATATTATTAAAATAAAACAAACACTTACAGCCTTACTAAAAAAAAAAACACTCCGCGGCCGTTAAACGGTGTTTTTGTGAATCTTTAGATTTGGCAACGTCGTGTTTTACTCGTTTAAATTGGAGTTTTCATAATAATCCGCTAGGTGGTGTGATTGATGTGCCTGCGCATTGCTTTACCGCTGAAAAAAATAGCCGCGAATGCAAAAGAAAGTCGGTCGCGATTGTTTGTGTGATTAATATGATGTTTTCGTTAATGATTTCAATATTTATGACTAATTCGCACTTATATTCATGTAATCAATATATTTACTATTAATTTGTGTTGTTTTTCGTTAGTTTAAGTCAAATTGTGACGCAAAAATCGTGTGTTCTAAATTGAGCTGTCAGAAAATGGTTCTGTAGGTTATATTCAGAAATAATTTGCATTAAGATCTTTATTTTATTATAAATTCTTGAAAGTGATGTTTTTTGGTGACTAAAATGTCTAATACATATTTTAGTAAACGTATCAAAGAAATGAATGTCTTAAGATGTGCAAGCAATATATTCAAACGTGAGTTTTTTTTAATGTAAATTTTTGGAAATGAAAAGCGAATTTCAAGATTTTTTTATTGTGTGAAGGAGTAAAATGTGAGGTGACAGTTTTATTTCAAAATCATTAAATAAAAGGACTGTGTTTTTTGAATTTTGAATTTTTCCAAATATTTCAATGTTTTAATAGAAAGTGTTTGGGGTAAGTGAGTTTTTTTTTTAACTTGATGTTTGAAGCTTAAAATACTACAATTTTTAAACATTTAAGTATATTTTAGATATGAAAATCTTAAAGGTAATTAAATTTTGGTTCTAAAATGGTATTTGTTTTTACGACATCTCAAAAAATAATAAATATATAGGACATTAAAAAAAAAATCGAAATTCTTGAAAATTACAAATGGAACAAATATATACAACAGATAAACTACCCATCTTGGCCGTGTAAGCAATGTACATATCTTTCTATGAACAATTTTTTCTCAGTTCTTAATTAGTAAGGATTCTTCATACATGGTTGTTTGACCATTGTACAAAATTTTCAGAAAGTTTATTAGTAAGGCTGGTAAAATGGCGACGTTGTCAGATCAAAACCATATATTTTGTTTAGTAAGAATTTGAAAAACGAAATGTACAGACTTTACACAACGTGCTACAGAAACACCGTTTAACGGCCGCGGAGTGTTTTTTTTTTTAGTAAGGCTGTTAGTATTTAACCACGAATATTTATTATTTTATTCGACTTTTTTTCGCTTCGACCAACCTTCATCAGGATATAATAATGAGTATAATAACTAAATACTAAGACACGGTTGGTGGATATATATAGGTTGCGAGACAGGGGAGAAAGAATGTTACAAAGAGACATAATTATACAGAGACAAAATTATTTGAAAGAGACAACAATATATGTCATCCCAAGTAAATACCCCAAGTACATATATTGTTGTCTCCCTTCCACTTATTAATTAGCAATTGTATCTCTTTCAAATAATTTTGTCTCTGTCTAATTATGTCCCTTTGTAACATTCTTTCTCCCTCTGTCTCTCAACCTATATATATAATATATATCCACCAACTCTGTCTTAGTAGTTAGTTGTTATTATATCCTGATGAAGCTTGGACAAAGCGAAACCAGTCGATATAAAAACTAATAAATATTCGTGGTTAAATACTAAGCGTTTGTTTTATTTTAATAATTAAATTAATTATTTTTAATATTATATTTTAAATATAATCTAATTAAAGATTTTAAGAAGGAAAGAAATTATGAATGCATTTTTTTTAAATATTTTTATTTATCAATCAAATATAATTAAATCTGTGAAATCCAAGTTGAAGTTTTGGGAAATTTTTAACTTTAGTTATTAAGCCAAATAATTATAGCCAGAATGGTAGTTAGTATTCTTCTTCATAATTATCATCATCCTCCTCGTCTTCAATGACATCCATCTTCCAAACCTTCAAAAACTTCAAAGTCATATGCGATTTCTTCATTGAATCATGTTGATACGATGAAGCGTTGAGACATGCATGTCCATTACATTGGCCACAAGCTTACGAACATTGAAACCCGTATTTCATATAGTTTAGCGACAGGGAAGGGAAGCAGGGAGGAGAGAGGAATTCGGTAGGGGTAAATTTGGAAAATCCATGCTTCTCACACTAACAGCTGTAAACGTTCTGATTTATACGTGTACGCACCAGACGGAAAAATAAAATATTGTGTATCCAAATGACAAGAATACAAACATAAACTCTTTATTTTAGTGGCTTTATAACGCATACCGGGTAGTCGCTAGTTTATTATAATTATCCTAATTATCTCCCCGAAAAAAAAAATGAAACATTGCCTTAAATGTATTTAGTCTTGTTCATTAACCAGATCTGAATAGCCAGATACTTTCCAACCTTCTTCTTTCCTGCCTCCTTCCTTTCCCCGTTACCTTTTACCTCACAACATACCCTAATTGGAGATGCCATTATTATGCCATTATTATCAATACTTGAAGATTATGTAATCAGAACAATATTAGCACGCCTTCTGGTAACAATCTTACCTCTATCCATATAAGAATCCAGGGCAAACCCAAGCAAAGATTCAAAGGAATTAAATTCTAATTCGAGTTCAAATGCATTAATTATTTATTTCCAATGCACTGTTTCGTGTGATTTATAATATATGTGCATTCGCGCTTTCTGCACTGACCATTGCAAAACAGACAAGCGATTTTAAGCTACGGATGCCGTAAAGGATGTGGATAACTTTAACATATCATTTAATTAGAGTGGCCCCTCTGAGCATGCCAAAATAAATTATTGGAATTTGTATTTTCAAGCAAAATTTGGAAAAAAAATTACATTAACTCCACACAGGATGCCCTGACCAAAATATGTCCCCTCAGGGTGTATCTCGTCTTTGGGGATGCTGTGTGGCGTATATTTTTATGAAAGGAAGGAGAGAAAGTCTGAAAGGGAAAAAGGTCCGATGGGGGTCAGTCTATCCTGGAGTGACGGATGTATGAATCTATTCCTCCCGTTGCAATGCAAGGCGATGTTCCGAGAGAGTCCTGCTAGAGAGGTCAAAAGTCTTCCGCGACTATTCTCTCCCGATCACTTCGGGTGACCTACGGCAGAGGTGCAAGTAATCCAATAAATGATTTCAGGGGCTGCGGTACCTGCATACCCGCCACTAAAATTGAAAATTTTAGGCTTTTGAATGTGTGCCTAAAATAATAACGATAAAAGTTTCCGAACTAAAAATATTCTATATAATAGATACGAGTATATAGAGTTCTTACTGAGAATATTTAAATACATTTATCTATAACTTCTTGTCTGAATCAGCTAGCTGAAAATAATCGCTCTGAAATCAAAATTGCCATAGAAAGGATGCGAGTTCTTTTAGATGTTTTCAATTATATATACTTTAATCATCGGAATGATAAAAATGTTAACACAAACACAAAATAAATATTGCACGGAAGGTTCGCAGTTGACGGTATACAAGAAAAAATAAATGGTACCTTACGATTGACCTGATCGACTACCGGTCGTGATAAACCTTGCAGTTGTTAGACTGCTTTACTTTAGCTTTGTGCGTAGCTTTCTCGAGAGTGGATCTCAGGTATGGGGGTCAGAGGACACTGTCTATGTATGGTCGATAAAATAGAAAATAAATTTTTACGATACCTCTGTATGAGAGAGTTTGGTTTTTACCCATGGCTGTTTCCAACAGCATTCATCTCGGGAATGCTGAGTATCTGCAGCCTTAGTTCCAGGCGGGACGTCGCATTACTGCTGATGGCTTATAAACTTCTGAATGGTTTAACATTCTGGCTAAAATAGGACTTTATGTCCCGGATAACTTCACGCGAGGCCGCCAACACAGGCTTTTAATTCTTCCCGGGTGCAGAACTAACTTACCAATAGTGGTGCACTTGGGAAGACTCACTAGGTTAATTAACTCCCTCTTTAAGTTAAGTAACTTATGAATAAAATTTCTGTCCTAATTTAAATGAATTTGTTTTGTCAAAATTTTTTTGTAACTTTGTTTACCGCTTTTGCAATATATTGGCTTTTATACTGTTTTTGCAAATAAATAAATAAAATATTATACCTTGGGAACTCACGCGACATGAAAGTTTTTGAGTTTCCCACGAATTTTTATAGGAATTAAGAATAGATAGTCAATAGTTAATAGCTGCAGACGGACCCATTTAACTTTGCGCTTAGAAGCATTTGTACGCATTAAGGTAATATTATTTATTTTGAGGTAATACATTTTCAAGTAAAAAATACATAATCAAAATGAGTGGTAAACAGATAACGGGGTTTTATAAATTATTGCAAGGATCAGTACCAATGATAGGTCTTTGGAAAATTGATTTTAATTAAAAATAATGGCCGGGCGTTGATTCTAGCCATATTTCTATACGGTGTGGAAGCATGGACACTTAGAGCCAGCGAAAGAAAGCAGATAGATTCCATGGAGGAAAGATTCCATATATCCCATGGACAACCAGACGCACAAATGTGTCCATTCTGTAAGAGCTAGATATCCACAATAGGCTTTCAACTACCTGCCTAGAACGTATTTTACGATACTTTGGACAAGTTGTTCGCCAAACTGAGGACTCCAACTTCGAGAAACGTATGGTCGTTTGCAAAGTGTAAAGCAAAAAAAGCAGAGGAAGGTCATCAATGCATTGGAGTAACTAAGTGTCTGCAACTCTCCATGCAGCGCAGAACCGCGAGGAGTCGCGGAACCTCTTCCACAATGGAAATTGGAGTAAGGATCACGATCCCCAGTAATGAGGAACCGAAGAATTGCAACGGTCGTACCAGAGGGTTCAATTCACGTTAGTGATTTATGGTAGAGTTATACTTGTAAGGCGTGTTGTGTCGCGATGTTCTCTGCCGTGATGGCTAGCGTTCACATCTATAAGTTGTGACGCATTATGACGATATTTTAAATCAGTACATCACGTGGTACGTACACACTAGTCAAGACGCGGCTGTCCCGCGCCCCTCACCTTTACCGGTCTGTCGAAAATCGAGATCGCTTCTGTCGCATCACGACAGATCGCATCATGACCCAACACAACAGACTAACATAGTCGTCACCATACTAAATGTATGAAACCGATACCGTTATGACGCGTCACGTCACGTCACGACAGACAAGTATAACTCCACCATTAGACACGCTTTAATTTTTGACATTTACTTTCCTTTTATACGGGCTTCCTCCGTCACGTAATACCTCCTTAAGCCAACGCAAATTCCCCTAACATTTAGCATCCTGTTGCAAGTGGCCTGCAATTTCCCACACGAATTATAAATGCACAATAAAGGCACTAATATAAGTGTCCTCGGGCTACGTGCTTGCGAGGAAACTTGTGATCTGGAAAATAACACATTAATTTTAATGAACAACCTAATAAGCTTATCCGATCAAAGTAAACACAACATGTAGCTATAAATAGGTCAGAAAAAATGTTAAACAGGATATCATCTGCACTGATAAATATGCATTAGTAATCCCAGAATAATTTGTAATATGATGTGGATATTTTACTGTATAAGTAAAACTGTAATAATAGACGATGACAACAAAGTTTGATTACTTAACTATTGATTATGTAAGGATTTGTAACAGACAATGCAGAGGAGACGTCACATCTGGTGAATTATAAAAGCATTTGCTGTTGTATGATAAAATAATTTTGTAAAATACAACTTTTTCGAGTACGTATCTTGTTATTCACCAAAGCAAACCGTGATAATATATCTAAACAATGCAATAACGATTATTTTTTATAATAAAACCAACAGCGTATACGGCCCACTAACTTGTGGCATTTGTTGGGCGGCGGGGATTATATTTTAAAGTTTGCGGGTTAAATTTTGTTGAAGCTGTTGGGTGTCGCAGTGTAAGACTTTTTCATAATGTTAGTAAGCATTACGAAAACAGCTGTCACAAAAGAAAAATTATATCTTCTAATATATAAAAATTTCGTGTCATGGTGTTTGAAACTAAAAAAAATTCAAAATTTTTTTAACACACTTATTTGGTTTAGACATTATTGAAAAATTATATATTATTTTGATCAAAAATTAATTTTAAGAAGTACATAATTTTCATTCATTTACCATTTGCCGTTTGATCATTTTTATGGCCGTTCGAGACATAAATTCTCCCGATTCATTAGCCACCGAGATGCGGCCGTGTGAGGTTGTCTGTTCGCGCTGCTCATTTTAACAACATTTCGCATTAAATTTAAAACTAATTTAGCTTCATGGTTGTAAAAATATCCGCGCGCAGCGCTGTTAACAAAAACGGAATAATGGATTGCTGGATATTACCTCTTAAATAGAACGACATTATTTATGTTGTTGAATGACAGGAGTCGCGTCATTTCATTCAGAATTTGTTATGTATAACAAAATTTTGTTATGTGTGCCATATTTTGTACGATTTATTTAAATTTATTTATTTGTGTGCGGGTATTAAAGTGAACAATGCCAGCAAGACGCAAGGGAGCCCATTTGGGCCGTCGAACGAATAAAGCAACAAACGTGCGAAATAGTAGAGCAGAAAGAACAGACGAACAAATCCAAAAACAACGACAAACTATTTGGCGGTACTCTGTTACTCCTTTCAGATGTTGTTTGACATCTCAAAACTATATACAACTACATACACTAACCACATCTGTTGAAAGATATTGAAACTACATACCTTTTCTTATGCATTACAATCAATTAGTATAATTAAATATATATTTTACTGCACAGAGTTTAATAATAAATGCTAGCACCTTTAACACTCCGAAGTCTTAGGTGTGCAATATTTATGCACGTTTCAGAAACTACAGTTTAGACACATGGACATTGGACAGACGTTTTTGATCTAATAACGTCAAAACCCACACAATTAACTGCTGGTTTATACACATTACATTATGCAAACTCACCCGTTCAATGACACAGCGGAACGAATGAGTGATGTCTAACTTACTTAATATACATTACAAATTATACTGGCTTGTAACCTGGTCATTAAGTTTATTTTAATAAGATTTTTTTAACGAAATTCTATAAAAATTCAAACCTTGACAATTTCCTTGATCCTCCATAACTAATTGAAAAAAATAGTGTGTTCCAATCCCGGCATCATTTTATTTTTTATGAAAATAAACCACGAGGGTCTTACTAATAAACGTGTTTTAAAATTTTCACAAATAGCAAACAACCGTTTACCATACGTGTGTAAAATTTAAAACACGTTTATTAGAAAGAGAGATTTTTTAACATTAGCTCCTCACAGGAGGCCTTGAGGATAACAGTTTCCTTTGAGCCCTATATCATCTTTGGGGATGCTGTATGGAGGTTCTTTTTGGAGAGAGGAAGAAGTTCTGGGAAGGAAAAGGGTAAAAGGGGTGGATAGGAATCTGGGGGATCAATGTTTCCAGGAGTGACGGACGTATGAATCCATCCCTATAATTGCGATATAAGGTAATAGTGGGGTACCCCGTTCTAAGGTCACATTGTACATATAAATGAGTTTTTTTGAAAGTAAGTTTTATTTTCATTAAACTAAAATGACACTGTTAAGTGAATTTGCAATTATTGAAGAAGTGATTATTTGTTAATATTTTTATTTAACATTTAATTAATAATATATGTAACGGATCATTTATCATAATCAATCTAATCATCTGTCCTGATGATGAACACTGTAGCACTGTCCGAAATATTGGCTAAAAAAGGAGGAAGCACAAGTTAGCATAATAACTTCAAAAGTTATACGATAATGTCATTTAAAAAACTAAACTAACGTATTACAAACATAATTCTATTTAATTTACCAATTCTTCATAAGAGTTGTTTTGTATGGTATCACTTTCTGGGAATTGAATATTTTTACAACCTTTTCGCAATATGTCTAAAAAGTGGGTCAAATATACTGCACGCGACAATAAATCATCGTTTGTATCTATTTATTTTTCAGTATTAAAATTTGGCATGTAGAGTAAGTGAACGAAGAAAGGAGTGTAAAAAGTATACATGAAGCGAATTTGAATGTTAGAAGAGTCCGGGAGGTCAGAGGAAAACATGGCACGATCAAGTGAAAAAAATACTTTAGTCGGGCCATGTCAAGAGACAGAATAACAGAGCAAAAGAATGCATGAATACGAGTCGATGCATGAATGTGAATGAAGCAAGTAGTGTGTGCCTGAATCCAGCTTTGAATTGCCTTAATAGTTATTTTTTATTGTTTTTGTGTTTAATTCGTAGAACTCCATTGAAATTTTTTTAATTTAATTTAAATTAAATTTAATAATGTTTATTATTTGGTTGTGCAAGTGTTTTACTTTTTTTATTGTGACAGCTGTTTCGGCTTACAAGGCCATTTGGACATTTTTAAAATGGTCTTTAAACCAAAACAGCTGTCACAATAATAAAAAAACTAAAGTACTTGCAGAACTAAATAATAAACATTATTAAATTTAATTAAAATAAAAATTTAAAAAAAATAAAAAACAAATAAAAAATAAAAAAACCTTGTTAGTTAGAACAAAATTTTCAATGAAGTGTGTGAATGATGAATAATTTAAGTATTCGGAGCAAGCAAGATTAATTCGTGTGAAAGGACAATAACTTGCGATTGACAGGTGCAGATATATTTAATAGTATAAAGTGATTTAGCATCGCGAATTACGAAAGACTTTATCTATATCTTTTAGTTGCTTCACCAGACTACTATGGTCGGATGTGTTTGTCTCAGTGTGAATGTTGGAAGTCATGTATCAAGATTAAAGCTTAAACTGCCCACTCACAATCGATAAAATTACCACCGTTTGCCTATAAATAAAAAATAAATAAAAACAGCATAGATAGAAATATTGTATCTTGACACTATTTATGAACGTAGTCGCTATTTAAATCAAGCGCATGTCGCAGCGTTTCACAAATTTGCAAATAAATCAGCAAATTCCTTCTGCATAAAACTCGGCCGCCAGGGAATATAGACAACCTGCGACAGCATTTGAAGTTCTGTGTCGTCCTCGAAGTGCAGGACTAGTTACTTCTTCATATGTTCTTTCAACTTTCCCATCCCCCTTTCCTTCAGATTTTCATATGTTCACTGACGTGAAGAAGTGTATTGAGGTCCAGCACTTCAATGACGATGAAGATCTTGATAGGTTGGATACGTTTCCAGGCGGCCCAGTTTTATGCAAGTCTTGAATTTAAATAGCGATTATATTGAAAAATAGTGGAAAGCTGTTGTTTTAAGAGGCACGTAATAAAATATTAATATCTCTGCAGGCTTTTAAAAATTAATTATCCCCAAACGACGGTTACTTTCCAGACAGCCGTCGTACTTGCTTTTATGTGGGCATTCCGTCTTTGGGTCTTTGTGGCCCCAGATACAATCCATGGTCTCCTCCCTTAAAAAAATGATTTTTTGTCAGAGGCTAAAAATATTCCCGCTTTACAATAAAATCCAAATAAATGGAATATTTGTTATCCGTTAAGTATCCGAAAACTAAAATTTGTTTTCGAAAGGTGATGAAATAGGCTTTCAAATTTTATTATTAGAAATAACCATGTAATTTTTAAATTTTAAAATTTTGGATGAAAACTTTAAAAAGGTTTAAAAATGGTTAACTTCAGGTTTTGTCTAACTAAAATTACTGATAATGAAAAAAAAAAAAAAAACACATACATATTTCATTAGAAAAATGAATTATAAACGTTAGTGTCACCTCACTTTGTTGTCATTTTATGTTAAAAAAATCTTTAAAAATTCACAAAATTTCATAATATTTTTTCAAATAGCAATCGTAAACTTAGGTTTCAAAAAGGTGTAAATTTTATTATTTTAGGTTTTACTTTTAGATTGGAATATACAGCTTTTTGTATTCTCTTTCCAATACCGTTTAAATCATACTTCTGACTATGATAGTAAGGAAGACACAACGATTTCTATGAGACCTATATGAGCTGGGATAAATATGGTCTCCTGTGATTAAACGGGTTAAACTCTCTGTCAGCATTAGTATCTTCAAGGCCCAGATACTATCCATGGTCTCCGTCAGAAGCCATAGAACAACATTCATAAAGACGGGTTACCCGACAGTTAAATCCCCGGATAGTTTATACGTATGTAGATTAGCGTATTTCCCTAAACAGAATGTATGCCATATTTAGTTATTCGGCCATACATCCTCACTGCTTACTCCTTTGGGGTCACGTCATTATAGTTATAGTTATAGTAGTTATCTAAAATATTTGCATATGTCACGGAATCATAAATACGACAGTTAATCATTAAAAAACTTTGTATTGAGTAAGTATTATAATAATTATTTTTTTATTTTTAAATTCACAAACTGGAGTGCCATGAAACAAGCCTTTCATTAATACTTATTTTATTGCTCATTATTTATAGGATTTCAACTAGCATTACATAAAAAGTGGATAAAGCTTGCGAAACTCATGGGATTAGGTCGATTAAGCTCATAAAAAAACTTTGTTTTCGTGTTGAATGCCGACTGCATCAAAAATATTTAATATATCTTTCGAAGTTTACATTTAATGCAATTATAATTATAAATTAATTCATTGAGCTGAGATTTAAAAAACAGATTGTCCAAAAGCATCATGACAAATATTGCATATATAACATATGGAAATTTCTGGTCTTGTATAAAAAATGTGGCCATTTTCGATTGAGAGATGTTTAAATGAGGGATTTTCATGCTCTTGGGTTTTCTGGGCCACATCAATAATAATTGAGGTGAGTTTTCACAAAGAGAAATAAGTACAAAAACCGTTTTTTTTCGTAAGACAACTAGTTTTAAGTGTATAATCACTCGTGGCCAATATTTTAAGATGAACTTTAAATCCAAAATCAATTATCTGTTAGATATGATGATTAATAAGGGTACCCAAAACATTTGTGAAAAGCCATCACTATTTAAAATGAAGTCGCAAATAGCGAATTTTGACAAAAGAATAAAATCATTTTGTTGAGAACAAAAATTCACACAGCGAAATATCGCCACAATTTAGTTGTCAAAAAACTTGTATATATGTTCCATTTATCTTTCAAAGTACCTTTTTCTACATATAATCATACAAATTCTTAATAAAAAACTAAAAATATAATACCTACCGTTAATAGATAGAATAGAATAATACAAAAAAAAAATGTATACATAGATGGTAAAATAAATACATAGGAAAAAAAATTGGGAGGAAATCTGAAATACAGTTTATTTCTTATATAACTAGGGGTCTACTCTTACACATTGAAATATGATTATATAGGCTCTTATACATTTTGTATCTACATATTTAGTTATTTTACTTTTATGTAAATGGACATAGGTGTGTAGATATTTCGTTTTGTGAAAATGTGTCATTTTCTGTTACATAATTCCTATCCTCATCCTAAATTCCTCTTCCTCCGCTCTTCACATAAAATTAATTTAAATATGTAATAAAACTCCATCTCCAATAAACTTTATCATATGAGACTTTTTTACTTGACTTAATTTAACAATGTATATTCATGCTTGTATCTATATGTATATTATACGTTCACACTTCTGCATATCTTTATGTTGTAAATCTAATTGTAATTCCTCCATCTTGTTATCGGCTACCTGGTTTACACTTTTCAACACTCCCAACTTACCTACTTATTTCATACTCTGTAAATCTGAATAAACAAAATTCGGTAAATCCGAATAGAATATATGCTACCAGATTACTTTTTCTACATAGTCACAAAAAAAATTGTATATATTTATATATTTCTTCATAACACAACTCTGTTTCAGAAAAAAATTAAATTTCTTTTTTTTTTGTTTTTTTGATTTTGTTATGCAATTATGTACATTACTTAAGGAATAAATATGAACTAAACCTGTCAATTTGTCTGTCCTGAAACGGGAAACTTTCCTAGTTGGACAGGCAAAGCTTCCTAATATGTAACTTGTACTTTCTTTTGTATCTATCTATAATAAATAAATAAATTTTATGTATAAGCCGTTTGTCCCTTACCAATAAATAAATAAATATTATAAAGCAGATAAATATAGATTTTTTTAAATCTGAATTAGCCGTTTTGTAGACACCAATCTTTGTGAAACGCTCCTTAAAATAGGTTAAATTTTACGGTTTAAAATCTATTTCTTGTTTAATGAGTTTTTAGGTTTTTTAGTACTTTTAGTTTTTTACTAATTTATGAGAAACTTGAAAAACTGTTTTGTAAAAACAACCGTGTTTTAGATTCTGTAAATAATATATGTTTAAAGGTAATTTTTGTTTTACTACATTTATAAAAATGTATTTGCTACTAGATGAGTTTATAAAAACCCAACACAGTTTACGTCTGTTTGCAAGTCCATTTAACTCTTTTTAATTCACTGGTAATACGGACAGCCACTTAAAAATTAGTAACATATAGGAGTAAATTTGTAAATTTTTCGAAGAACACTTCTTCGGAAAGGTTTTCACATTGTGATGTCATTATTTAGTTTAATTAAAAGAAAAAATAACTTTGTTTACATCACTTTTATCTATACACAATCTACATGTTTCGTGAACGATGTTCACATCATCAGGAACAAATGTATACTCTACATATATATATACAGGGTGTTAAGGTACGTACTTGAGTTACTTTAACCAGTGATTCCTGACATTATTTGGAGTAAAAAATGTAAATGAAATTTTGGTCTCCGGTCACATTTTTGATGTTTTTTTTTTTTTTCCTACAAAAACATAAAAATTAGTAGGTGTTCGGTAGTTGGGGGAGGGGTAAGTGGTGGGGAGGAAACTCGGCTGCGTGACCAATAAGGTCATGTGAAATAAATTTCTTTTTGTTTCATTTTGAAGAATTTTTTTTTTGAAAAAAATAAAAATTCTCATAAAAAATGTCACCGGAGACCAAAATTTCATTTACATTTTTTACTCCAAATAATGTCAGGAATCACTGGTTAAAGTAACTCAAGTACGTACCTTAACACCCTGTATATATATATATATATATTTATTTATTTTTTTCCACCCGTTAAAATATTGAAGAGAAATAAAAGAGATGCATATTTTAAATGCTCACCCACTTTTTTAATCAACGAACGTAAATGCAAAACATATAATTTTTTTTTTTAAATCACGATTTAACGAGGACCTCAGTTTAATGAGTATGCTTTACTTTAAATAAACGGTGAGCAGTCGACATAATAGCTTTACCTGGGTTAAGTGAAATAAATAGGTCAAAGTAAACAATTTGTCATTCACTCGTCTTTCACCTCGAAACGACCTATTCACCTTTTTAGCAAAAATTCATTTAGGTTCAAACAAAACTAAAACTCGTAATCAATAGCCTGAAAATCTCAATAATGATATTACTCTTATATCTGTTAACGAGGCAAGTAGCACATCCAATACTTAATAATTCTATATTCAAAGAACCCATATTATTAAATGTTTGGGTACTTTATGTCATAACATATTGGAATTTAACCTGACCCACCAGGCTCTAGTATGTGACTGAGGAAAATTGACTTGAATGGAAAAAATGCTAAAACTAAATGAAAGCGAAGTTAATGCGCAAATGTCGCTAGAATGTTCTGCATTGATTTGGTCACGTGAGGAGGCTAACGGAGAGTTCCAGTTATGTTTATTTGTACTGGTTGAATTTATGTTAACAGTTGAACGATTGAGTTGGGTGACTTAATAGAATATTGAGGTAGGTTGGAAAAATATTAAGGTAGTTTAGAATAAGAATGTTCTTCGAAGAGTTTCTTTTATACCTCCACTTTTTTAGAAGCTATAAGGCAGGTATTTTACTCGCCCTTATATAATATCGAGTAGTTTCTTCACTTTAAATGGGTTAAAACCATGAACCCTAAATTGTACAGTAAAGACATTTTTTATTTCTTCAAACATTTTTATTTATTTATTTATTGTGAAAAACAGTATAATCCAATTACATTTCACAAATTACAGTTTAACATACATACATTTAATTAGATAGGTAAGTACATCAATAATATCAGATGAGATGGAGCCTTGTGTTAAAGAATATATTTATTTCGATGTTAAATTCGCTTTTGTTTAAATTGAATATGTCAATTTAGCGAAGTAGTCATTCTCCCCAAAGGCATGATCATTGGTAAGTTGGTCCTGCCTCTTAAAAAAATAAATAGTCTGTGCTGTCTAGCTCTAATTAGTATTGTTATGAAATTCCTCCAAAAGTTACTTAAAATTCCTACATATTCAAATGAAAAATTAAAAGCGATATCGTGTTTGTTAAAAATTACAGAGAGTTTCGACATTGTAGAAGAACCATTTTTGAAGCCAAAAAACATTATTTCAATGTTATCGTGAATATTGTGTACTCCATAGCGAAATAGTAATTACTTTTTTTTACTTTTTATTATTGTATAAAAAATGTCTTACAACTGTAAGACATTTTTGAAAAAAAATGTCTTAGCTTTAGCCACTGTAAGTATCTTGTCTTGATATATTGTTGGCTTCAATGACAGTTGAGATATGCAGGGATTTTTTTTAATGATGCATACCTACAGCGTTGGTAGACTGGTTAGTTGTTAGTTAGAAGGTTGTTATCATGCTGGTATAAGAATTGTTGACAGAAGCCAGTCTTGTCTTTAGGGACGCAAACATTAAAAAATAAAATAAAAACATTGCTCAGTCACAGATCATAATTGTCTGTAACACAAAATCAGTAAATTTAATTTTTTAGAGTTACGGAAATGCAAAAGTAAAATTATGCATTTAAGATACTTAGTACGAGGTACTTGAGATCAAAAGTGTGGTTAAGGCTTTTTGGTGCGCGGCCGGTTTCATGCAAAACATAGTTTTGGATTTGAGGCCAAAATACCCAACCAAACATAAAAATTATTTTTGTAATCAAAAGGTATGTCAAATTTCTATCTTGGACAGGAAATACTTTATTTTTTTTTATAAAATATTAATATTATAGGCTATTTAAAATTTTAAATTACTCTCCAAAGTAAAGCATTAATAGCATGTTTTTATTTTATTTTTCATTATATTAAAACCAAGGATTAGGCAGATTTTTTTTAATAATTATAAATAACTCACAAAAAAAATCCAAAGTTGCTTCCAAAATGAACCAAAACTGATATCTTTAATTACCTATACGTCATCATTAAAAAGCAAAAAAAAAGTAGCTCCTGTTCGAGATGGATATTTGAGACACTTTTTTACTTAAAAATATTTTTTCAGTTTGGTTGGGTATTTTGGCCTAAAATCCAAAACGTAGGCGGCGCAGCCGTTCCTTAACAAGAAAACGTTGAATTGAAATAAAGTTGACCGATACGCACTCATGTTAAGGCTGTATATTTTCCCACTTCCCAAATGCAAGGTTCTATTTTCCCCTTCCTTCGTGGAAACTCAGCCGCAACACGAGATACTTTGAGAAGATAGCTCCTGAGAGAGGGTAAAACCTGTCCTCCAAATGAATACCGCCCTGAAACTCAGTATAAAAGCACCTTACTCCGATGCAGAAGTATCATTTTACCGTGACTTACAAAACAAAAATGGCATTCAAGGTATTATGGAATACTTACTTGTATTTATAAATCGCTTTGATTGAATGTGAAAGTTTTCTTCCTTCCGACAAGTGTTCTCAAGTTCTCTGTTTTAATTTTTTAAAAGTTTATTATTTTTTGTGATAAAAAGTTTAATCTATTGACTATCTTATTCAAAAACGATTACTATAATTTTTTATAATAAATAATAACAAAGTGAACCACACAACGTATAAATAAATTATAACAAAAGGTTCCTTGGTTCACAGCAAAACAAGTTTTTAGTTTTTCTTAAGAAACATAAAGTTTAGACTCGTAAAGAGATATTTTACTGACGTTGCTTTTGATTTTTTTTCAGCTGATCGTCCTGTTCGCTGCTCTGGCTACCGCTAACGCTGGTGGTCTGTTAGGAGGCTACGGAGGCTACGGAGGCCACTACGCCGCCCCTGCAGTGGCGCACTACTCCTCCGCCCCATCCGTGTCATCCGTGTACTCCTCGGTGTCCGCCCCCGTCGTAGCCAAGGCCTACGCTCCCTTGAGCTACGCCGCCCCAGTGCACAGCTATGCCGCTCCCGCCTATGCGTCATACGCCAGCCCCGTCGTAGCCAAGACCGCCTACGCTGCACCTTCTTATTCTTACTCATCCGTGTCTGCTCCAGTCATCGCTAAGGCTGCTTATGCCAGCTACGCCGCTCCTCAAGTGTCTTACGCTCACGCTGCTCCTGCCATATCTTACGCTTCCCCCGTTGTTAAGAGCTACGCTCCTGCTCTGTCTTACGCCGCTCCTGCTCTGTCCTATGCTCACGCCGCTCCTGCTATCTCTTACTCTGCTCCTCTTGTAGCTAAGAGCTACGCACCAGCTCTGTCTTACGCTCCTCAAGTTTCCATCGCTCACGCTGCTCCTGCCATCTCTTACTCTGCCCCCATTGTAACTAAGAGCTACGCACCAGCTCTGTCTTACGCCGCTCCTTCTTACGCGTCGGTCGCTCATGCTGCCCCCATCTCCTACGCCGCTCCAGCATACGCATCTTACGCTCATGCCGCCCCCGCTGTGTCCTACGCCGCCCCTATTCTGAAGTCCGCCGTAGCCTACTCTCCAGCCTCCGTGGTGTCTCATTCTTCCTACTCCTCGGGACATGGTGTCAACTACGGATGGTAATCAGCTTGCCTTCAAACAGCCACGCAACAATATTTCTCCTTTGAGAAGTAGTTGAAGATCCCAAAGTTGAGCATTGAAGCTTCATCTGTATGTAAGCTGCTTTGTGTGCTATTTTTGTTACTAAGTTTTGTAAAAATTAAATTAAATACAATCAAATATTGAAAAAATACTTTTCCTTCATTGCGAGCTTCACACTTTTATGTATCCACCCATACCATCCCAACTTCATTTTAGTGTTCACTTAATTCTTCTACACTTATTATTGACCAAAACAACTATGTTTAAAAAATTGATAAATAAATATCATTGAAGAAGAAGATAACAATAATAATCCTTTTTTTTAATATGAAAATAAACAAGACACAGAAAAATAATAAAATATAATGGCTGCAACTGGTCCTCGAACCCAGAACCTCACGTCTAACCGGGACATACGCATTAACCAATTTTGCTATTGCACCCTATTATGAATGAGACTGTCGTATTTGTCAACTTTATATTTCAAATTTCAGAATTAACAATATTATGTTCGACTAATGTTTAATGTTAATGTTTTGTCCGGTTAGACGTGAGAATCTGGGTTCGAGTCTCAGTTGCAGCCATAATATTTTATTATTTTTCTGTGTCTTGTTTATTTTCATATTTAAAAAAAAGGATTATTATTGTTATCTTCTTCTTCAATGATATATTACATTGATGGGAATAACCTTCAAAAGTTAAAAAGAGAGTTTTTCTTATAATAAAATTGATTGACTTTAATTTCCAAGGCATATAATTGAATGCATTCACCTGCACCGTAAAATATGTTGGTCGGACTCTGAAAATTACGAAATTGGAATTCTTTATAAAGTTTAATGTGTCAAATAAATAGTGGTTTAGACATTATCTAGGATGTAAAATAAAACGCTTCAGTTAGCAGTTGATTCCTTAACAGTTGGCCCCCCGGCATGCTTATATACAATATGCAGTCGGTTTAGGGAAAGGTATACCTACTTACACACAACATAACTAAGTATCTCCGAAGGGTATATGGAGATATATATTATATAATATATATTCTGGTTCACGTGGAGAGAATGATCGAACATCAAACCTCTAGAACTCTAGACATATAGGGCCAACTCTAAACATTTGCCACGTATTGTAATCTTAATGTATAATATTTTATTGCTATCTTCTTTAAAATATATGTGGACCTACATATATATTTTTTATTTTTAAATATTTTTCAGCTTACTTTTAATTTTTATATTTGTATTTTAGTTTTATCTTTTCTTGAATATATTTTCTTTTTCTATATCTTCTTTTTAGTGTTTTATCTTTTTCTATAAAATAATATTTTTTAGTTTTTATATAATTTTTTTTTATATCTGACTACCACAACACGGGCCTAGTATAGCGTGGTAGTTAAAAAAATGTCAAAACTGTAAAACTTATGAAAATTTATGAAATAACAAAAATAAAAATAAAAAATAAAAAAAAAAACAAAAAAAAGGATCCTGGGAAGGCCAAGATTAAGATGGAGCGACATCGTCCTCAAAGACCTAACTTTCTTGGAGCTTTCAAACTCGAGAGAGTTGGTACAAAGGAGAGATGAGTGGAGGAAGACACTTGAGGAGGCCAAGACCACAAGGGGTTGAGCCAAATGTGTTGATGATGATGTTGATGATCCGCGAAGGGACAGTGCAGAGAGGAAGTGTCGCCGAATAACAAAAGTACGAAATTTTGTTATTCAAATGCATCTATGATAAAGCTACTCATCTATTATACAGTCTATACCAGCGTATAAATACAGTCTATTATACAGTCTGTACCAGCGTATAAATACAGTATGTTATACAGTCTGTACCAGCGTATAAACACAGTCTATTATACAGTCTGTACCAGCGTATAAATGCAGTATGTTATACAGTCTGTACCAGCGTATAAACACAGTCTATTATACAGTCTGTACCAGCGTATAAATACAGTATGTTATACAGTCTGTACCAGCGTATAAACACAGTCTATTATACAGTCTGTACCAGCGTATAAATACAGTCTATTACACAGTCTGTACCAGCGTATAAATTCAGTATATTATATAGTCTAAACCAGCGCATAAATACAGTATGTTATACAGTCTGTACCAGCGTATAAACACAGTATATTATACAGTCTGTACCAGCGTATAAATACAGTCTATTAGACAGTCTGCACCAGCGTATAAATACAGTATGTTATACAGTCTGTACCAGCGTATAAACACAGTCTTTTATACAGTCTGTACCAGCGAATAAATACAGTATAGTATACAGTCTGTACCAGCGTATAAATACAGTATGTTATACAGTCTGTACCAGCGTATAAACACAGTATATTATACAGTCTGTACCAGCGTATAAATACAGTCTATTACACAGTCTGCACCAGCGTATAAATACAGTATGTTATACAGTCTGTACCAGCGTATAAACACAGTCTTTTATACAGTCTGTACCAGCGAATAAATACAGTATAGTATACAGTCTGTACCAGCGTATAAATACAGTATACTATACAGTATGTATCAGCATATAAATACAGTATATTATACAGTCTGTACCAGCGTATTAATACAGTATATTATACAATCTGTACTAGCATATAAATACAGTATATTATACAGTCTGTACCAGCGTATTAATACAGTGTATTATACAATCTGTACCAGCCTATAAATACAGTCTATTATACAGTCTGTACCAGCGTATAAATACAGTTTACTATACAGTCTGTATCAGCGTATAAATTCAGTATATTATACAGTCTGTATAATATACTTTACTATTATACAGTCTGTATCAGCGTAAAAATTCTGTATATTATACAGTCTGTATAATATACTGTCTATACAGTCTATATAAGTCTATTATAATAAATATAGTCTATACAGTCTCTACCAGCGTATAAATACAGTATATTATACAGTCTGTACCAGCGTATAAATTAAGTCTATTATACAGTCTGTACTAGCTTATAAATACAAAAGTCCGACAACAACAACAAACCCTGACAAATCGGGTCACCAATTAAAATACACCAATAAATTATATTTAAAAGTAATGGTTTTATTCAAATATCTTTAAACATTTTCGATCTATACGAGTAATTTCAAAAAATGTCTTTTTTTGTTAAGGTTCCTATAAACTACATATATTATTTCAAAAAGTTGTTTAAAATTCAGATAAAAAAAACCAATAGACTTGAATCATTATATACGTTTATATTAAACATAACGTAAGCCGAAAATAGGCGTTAAAATCAATTAAAACTCTGGTCATTATGGGAAAAATTTATTAAAATTAAAAATGTGACATTCGGCGCAATTCATTGTGCTCGTTATTATTATAATAATTACATATTTTTTGGCCAAATAAGAAAATATATATTTTTTTAATAACTAATTAACTAACTAACAAACCATCACGCCGTTTCCCCGCAGGGGTAGGCAGAGAGGACGGACCGCCATACAACTCGGTCTTGGCATACACTCCTCGCCTCATTCACATTCATACATCTTATCATACATGCTCTTCTATTATTCTGACTCTTGACATGGCCCGACTCAAGTATCTGATTCACTTGATCATGCCATGTCTTCCTCGGGCGACCTCGACTTCTTCTACCATTCACATTCGCATCATATATTCTCTTGACACTCCTTTCTTCAGTCATTCGCTCTACATGTCCAAACCATCTAAGCGTCCCTTTTTTAATCTTATTATGACGCTCACATCGGCTTTGCATTCTTTTCGGATCTCCACACTCCTCACACGATCATACATGGTTTTACCACACATACGCCTCAGGGATCTCATTTCTACAGCATTCAGTCTACTTTCATCCTTTCTCTGCCAGTTCCATGCTTCACTGCCATACATCAGGGTAGGTACCAGCAATCCATTGTGAACTGCTAGCTTCGCTTCTTTGGACAGCTTTTTGCTGGCGCTAACAGCATTCAGTCCACCATTAATGGAGTTACCTGCATTTACCCTTCTTTCAATATCCCCTTCAGCCTTCCCATCTCTCGTAAACATACTTCCCAAATACACAAACTCATATTTTTTTAATACTGTGTCAGAATATATAATTATGTAAAGGAGACATTAGATCCTTTGGCGGTCAATATAATCAATAACTTCTATTTTTTTCACCGCGCACTGTCCCATTTTAATTTTTCTCACGTAGTTTGTTTGGTTTTTGCCTGCATAATTTCAATAAATTTTACGGCTTAATAATATGATTGAAAGGGTAATTATTATAAACCATTGTGCTCCAGTCAGTTGTACAAGGACTTTTATTTATGAATGTTCCTTTGTAACAGAAATGTAACTAACTAACTAACCATCACGCCGTTTCCCCGCAGGGGTAGACAGAGAGGACGGACCGCCAAATACCTCGGTCTTGGCACACACTCTTTGCCTCATTCACTTTCATACAACGACTCATACATACTCTCAAATGCGAAAACTCCCGACTGAAATATCTGATTCACTTGATCGTGCCATGTCTTCCTCGGACGTCCCTTACTTCTTATACTATTCACACTTGCATCATATATTCTCCTTATGCTCCTTTCTTCGTTCATTCGCTCTTCATGCCCAAACCATCTGAGGGTTCCTTTCTTAATTTTACTCATTACGCTTACATTAGCCTTGCATTATTTTCGAATCTCCACATTTCTCACACGATCGTGCATGGTTTTACCATACATTCGCCTCAGGGTTCTCATTTCAACCGCATTCAGTCCACTTTCATCCTTCCTCTGCCAGTTCCATGCCGCACTGCCATACATCAGGGTAGGTACAAGCACTCCATTGGGGACTGCTAGCTTCGCTTCTTAGGACAGCTTTTTGTTAGCGCCAACGGCATTCAGTCATCCAATGTGTTCAGAAATGTGTTCCAGAATTTTGTACTTTCCGTAGTTAGAATTTAAAAAAAATATATTTACCCTTTGTTGATAATTTTTAACACTTTTGCGTGTGATGTAAATTTTTTGAAAGGGTTTTTATAATGTCGAATGCGGTTATAAAACAAAATGTTTACACGGAGAAAAATGTCATTTGAAAAAACGATAATTTTAATAGTAAAAACGATTAAAAACGGGACTGAAGTTCTTACGAACAAATTAACAGTGTTTCAATATTTATTGGCGGTAAAATACGTACAAAATTACGTATACCAACAAATTATTCTTACAAGTTCCCGCCAATAAACATTGAAACCCTGTTAATTTGTTTGTAAAAACTTCAGTCCCGTTTTTATTATTAAAATGACTTGTTTTTTCAATTAACATTTTTTTCCGTGTACGAAGGTTTGGAAAATTGCAACAAAAACAAAATACCCACTTCTCTTAAAACTTACGATAAATTACTTCAAAACGTGTGTTTTAAGCTCATCCTAGGGATATCATATGCAAATACATACCCCCTTTCTAACAAACGTATTTAAAAATTTACACAACGTGAAAAATGATTGTACTGATATTATGTAATATTGTAAGCACGTTTATTGGTAAATGAGAAAATGTTCAATATCTTAACTAAACTGACGGCATTAATGAAATAACTGTGGGATTATTATGCTTATTTATTGTTTAATTCAATTATTATCCTGATGATCGATATTGCAACGCTGTCCGAACGCTGTCCAAACGCTGTCCGAACGCTGTCCAAACGCTGTCCGAACGCTGTACGAGGGAGCGCATGGCACTTGAGCGCAGTATGCACATTTACAAAATCATAAAAAATCATCACCATATTTCCTTTGTACTATTCGGTTCAGTAAGCATCCCTTCGACAAGGCGCCTACAGGCGGCCCGTTCCAGGAACCCTAGCACGAACCCTAGAACCCTAGCAAGGACACTGGGACAATTGCAGATCGCTAACGTACAAATAACAGTTGACGTATAATATATTAATAACAATTAATCATTGTGAACTGTTACTTAGTCATTGGCGATCTGCAGTCATGCTAGGGAACGAGGAGAAGTTACCGAAAGTTATCCTATCAACAATTCATGACTGTGCTAGAGGAGCTGAGGCCCTAGCACGCTCGCTCTTTAACGATCGATAGGATAACTATCGGTAACTTCTCATCGTTCCCTAGGACAACTGCACATCGCTAACCTACAAATAACAGTTGATGTCAAATACATTAAGGACTCTTAGTCATTTGGAACTGTCACTTTTTCGTTGGCGATCTGTAGTCATGCTAGGGAACGATGAGAAGTTACCGATAGTTATCCTACCGACCGTTATCGAGTGAGTATGCTTGGGCCTCAGGCCCCCTAGCACAATCGATCGATAACGATTGAAAGGATAACTTCTCATCGTTCCCTAGGACAACTGCAGACCGTTAACGTAAAAACAATGGTTGATGTCGAATTTATTACGGACACTTAGTCATTGTGAACTGTCACTTATTCGTTAACGATTTGCAGTCATGCTAGGGAATGAGGAGAAGTTACCGAAAGTTATCGATAAAATCCTTATCAATCGAGTATGCTAGGGGCCTGGACCCCTAGAACGGTCGATCGATAAGGATTGCATTGATAACTTTCGGTGTTTTCTTTCTGTTTCCTGGAACAATTGCAGATCGCTAACGTACAAACAACAGTTGACTTCGAGTATATTAATAACAATTAGTCATGTGAACTGTTATTCATTCATCAGCGATCTACAGTCATGCTAGGGAATGACGAGAAGTTATCGAAAGTTATCGATACAATCCTTTTCGATTGACCGTGCTAGGGGTCCTGGCATGCTAGCATAATCGATCGACATGCTAGCACGGTCGATCGATAAGGATTGCATCAATAACTTTCGGTAACTTCTCATCATTCCCTGGAACAATTGCAGATTGATAATGTACAAACAAAGTTGACGTCGAATATATTAATAACAATTAGTCATTGTGAACTGTTATTTATTCATCAGCGATCTGTAGTCATGCTAGGGAATGACGAGAAGTTACCGAAAGTTATCGATACAATCCTTAACGATCGACCGTGCTAGGGGTCTGAGGCCTTAACTATCGGTAACTTCTCATCGTTCGCTAGCATAACTACAGATCGCCAAAGAATAAGTGACAGTTCACAATGACTAAGTGTCCTTAATATGTTCGATATCAACTGCCGTTTGTTCGTTAGCGATCTGCAGTTGTCCTAGGGAACGATGAGAAGTTACCGACAATTATCCTACCGATCCTTATCGAACGTCCATGCTAACACCCCTGGAACGGGCCTCTCCCCGCACATCATCTGAAGTAAATTTTCCGAGCTTTGTCAGGATCACCAACTGGATATCATAATCCCATCATTAATTATCAAATAAATAAAATAAGTATACTTATGGTAACACAAGCAGATTGGCGTACTGAAAAAGACATATAAAGGTATGATTTTCAATATACACGCACTAATAAATACAGGTCTTTGTGTATTAATTGTGGGCGGGTAAACGACATGTCGTGTGTGTTGGACGGGGAACAGTCTACTATCTGAATTAATGCAGACATGAATCACAAATATCATACGGTTCACTCGCATACAGTAGCGAATCAATGCGTTTTCGGATGGCTTAGAAAAAAATGTTTATTTATTTATTTATACTATTTTACATATGTTCGCACTTACGTAAGAACCAACCGGTTATTGTACAAATAAGGAAATACGATTACGAAAATCTACAAATACATACATACATTAAATATAGATACATACTGATTATTTTTTAAATTGATAAACTAATGTTTAAGACAAGATTTTTTATGCATAGCCCAAAGGATAATAATTATTATAAGCAATAATTATTAGCCTGAAACACTCATCAATATTGAAAAACTCTCCCGAGAAAAGATACACGTCGCCGACGAGACTCGAACCCGCACCCCTCTGTTTGCAGGACAGGAGCTCTACCATTAAGCTACGGCGGGTTACCTCCTACCCGCCAAATGATTCAATTTATACCTAGTGTTTCATTCAACAATTATCGCTTATTATATTTTTTCACCTGCAAACAACCAACTTTATTATTATATATATACATTATTTTAAACAGAGGGGTGCGGGTTCGAGTCCCGTCGGCGACATGTATCTTTTCTTGGGAGAGTTTTTCAATATTGATGAGTGTTTCGGACTAATATAATTATTGCTTATGATAACAGATACATACAATTAGAAAAACAAAAACATCACAAATATAAAAAAAACAAAATTATATGAAAGCTCACTCAAGTAACACATATCACAATAAGAGACCAAAGACTTAAGAAACATGAGAGGCATGCATAGATAGACAATTGACACAATTTAATTTGTTTTATATTTTTTAACAGCGCCAGAACTTTTTTCAGAATCCGTACAAATTATCCACGTAAATATCTACTCGTTCTTCAGCATACTCTATTTTGTTATATAGTAGACACATCTGGGTCAGAGGTAATCATTTCAGTATACCTTTGGGTAGTTATGTATGCTACATATTATGTTGCTAAAAAGGTCTGGAAGCGCGACCCCCTAATTACAAAGTGTGCTGTCGCTAAGTAAACTTCACGGATTAAAATAATCTAATCACTCTGTTTTTGTAAGACGCTTGAGATAAAAAGGGACAACTCAGCAGTAACGGCGAGTATCAACAACAATTACCACCATTTGCAAACTGTCACACTGATACACTTTAAAATCCATCGCGCGTGCATTCCTCTACTTTAGTGCCCTTGAGGAAATGATATCTTTTAATAATCATAACATTATTGGTACATTACAAAATAGATAATTTTACTGATTGTGATTATGTAATTGGCACTAGCTTTATTTTAACGGAAATTTAAAGGAATTTTTTATTAATTTTTTTTATTAGAACAAATTTATTTTTATAACTTTTGAAGGTTATTCCCATCAATGTAATATATCACTGAAGAAGAAGATAACACTAATAATCTAAACGAAAATTTTAAATAGAACAAGACATAAAAATAAAAGATAACGGTCGGAACTGGGACACGAACCCGGAACCTCTCGTCTCACTGCAACAAACGGCATACCAATTAGGCTACTGCCACCTCATATTTAAACGTCATACTTGTCAATCTAATATTTCAAATTTCACAATTAACTTCGAATAATTTTAGATAATTAGAGTCTTGTTCATTTTCATATTTTAATTTAGATTATTATTGTTATCTTCTTCTACAATGATATGTTACATTGATAGGAATAACATTCAAAAGTTAAAAAGATAGTTTGTCTTATAAAAAATTGTTTGCCCACGTACACACGCAATATGAATACATAGTTTTGACAATTAAATAAGTCAAATCTTTCAAGAAAAGCACCGATGAAAAATTATGTTTGTTAGCCTTTCTTGAAAGATTTGAGTTTAATTAATTGTCAAAACTATGGATATGAGTATGGATATACCGCCGCTCGTGAACCATTTATTAAATAACCAAAACCTATGTCATATATAGGTCACCCCAAGCTGTTCTTTACGTTTGGTGCCTTAGCAGGGGTGCCTGGGTTGAGGTAGACATTTTGACCTCCCCAGAAAGACTCTCTCGAACCTCATAATACCTAGGATCAGGGGCGTAGCTACCGCCGTATCAGCCGTATCAATGATACTGGGCCCCGGGGCTACAGAAATAGGACTATAGAATTTTACACTTCATTTGGGCCCCCCAACTAATTTTGATACAGTGCCCCTGCAAGGCACGCTACGCCACTGCCTAGGCCTAGGATATAATATCATAGGAATATCTCAGATACTCCTGTACACACTGACCGCAGATTCCTAACCGCCCCTCGTACCTGTTACCTAATGAAAAATACAAGTGTGCTTTAGACCACACGACTGAAGTAAAACTTCTTTAGCACCATCTATATGTATGTATATATATATATATATATATATACATATTTTATACATATAAACATATATATATATATATATATATATATATATATATATATATATATATATATATATGTGTGTTTATATGTATAAAATATATACATGTATATACATATATTAATTTTCTACAAATATTTATTTAAATTTATTATCGTTCGCCTCGCCCGATCAAGCCGTGCGCATCGACGTCCGCTCTCCCCCCGTTTGGCGCGTCACTAGTATTTCAAAATACTGACTGGGATATTTCATGCACTGGCTATGAGAGGAAGAGAGAAAGAAAATGTGCGCGCGCACTGCTCTCTCTTGCTACTACATTCGTCCGATATAACGCCTTTTTGTAACGCTCTCGCCAAGCAACACAACGTTTTACCTCCCAAGTCAAGCGTGCGTAAATAAGTTATACTTTTAAAAAAACTGTCTTAATCCGCAACTGTTTACATCAAATCTGCGGTGTAACTCGCGACGGCAAGTTTGCGTAACAATCGGAGTGATTAATGGTTTGTTTATTGTGGAATATTGCGGAAAATAAGGCTGAAGTAGCAACCTATTCCGCCCAGGGCGAAATCTCCTACGATATGTATGTTTCATCTACCTATGCCCGCCAGCCGCCAGCAATTATTGGAGTACCTAAACATACCTGTGTTGCTTTCATAGGTTATGCAGGTGAACCTTTGTACTTAGGAGTTGAGAATTGTATCGATTGCGACACTTATTCCTGTGCGATGCCGAACCAATATGTAGCACTCCCACCGCTGTACCTATGACAAAATATATTATGTCTAACTGAATTAATGAACTTTAAACTTTTTACAAAAGAAAAAAGATCTTTGTTTAAAACAACATTATTTTGTGTATACACTTCTACCGGTTTCGGTTGATTTCAATCTTCATAACCCCAATAAACACAGTTTACGTATTTTTTGTACTGATGAAGCTTGAGATCTACCGAAACCGGTCAACGTGTCGACATTCACCGAACTATGTGGTTTATATAATACAAATAAATCGTTATTAAGATGAAACCCGTGGGTGGAGAAATTTGAAAAATAGATTTTACTAAATTGTTGCTGTCACTGTTGCTCTTATTCCACCGGATATTGAGCGAAAGGGACAATGCACATCGGGCTACTAATACCTAACTAAAATCGAGGTTTTGTATTCCCCACTTTTCTCCTCCAAAAGTGGACTGATTTTCAATTTTTTTTTTACCAACTATATAAGAACTATTCTCTGTCTGTACGTTTTGCTTTTTGTAAAAAAAACATTGTCTAGTTTGTATACTGAACGTCTTTGACGGCGTTTAAACCAGTCAATTTTATTGATTTTTGGAAGGTCATAACTTCTATAAAAAGTAACTTATCAAAAAAAACAAAAAGTACCGACACGCTAGTAGTTGATATCTATTTTATGCAAAAACAATATTATCTCTAGGTTTAAAATCCAGAGAGATAAATAGGTAATACATTTGTATGGAAAAATCACCGCCGGGTATCCCCTTAAGTTGAATTAGGATGTTAAAATAAACAATTCGTAATCTGCTCGTTCTCAGATGGCGTTAATTGAATTATTTTAGAAAATATCATTTTTTTAAGTTATGCTTTGAAATATTACGATGAGTCGTTTGTTTACGCCCACAAATATCCAACGAGAATAATATGAATGCATGCTTTAGTCCGTATAAAAACCCAATTCTTCCAAGACAGACGGTATAAATACAATATTGGTTTGAATCACTGATATAATATTGTATTTGCATGCCTTTCTTCAAAGAATTATTTTTTTTCAACAAAAAAAACTTTAATTATTCATGTTGATATTGCGTATATTCGGGCGCAAACAACAAAGTATTTAAATATTTTTTAGCATAACTTGCAAAAATGTTATTTTCCTATAATAATTATATTACTGCCATCTATGAAAAAACAAATCATTTATTATTATAATTTTTCCCAGGCGTGACTTACAGCGAGCTAAGTAATATTTCGCACAATTCTTTATTATTATTTTTAAATCAAAATATATATGGAATATTTTGAACAAATACAACTAATCAAAATACCGGACAAAAAAAAAGAAACGTCTTTCGTTGTCCTAGACTCTGTGGGTTTACGAATGAATGTAATACAATCTATAATTGCTTATATATTTCTATGAGAAGCAATGAAAGATTAGGGTTGATTTTTTAACTTCATTTTATTTTAAATACCTTTTTTAAGTCTATTGAAAACGTTGCAGATTCTCACGATTTGTACAATAAATTATGTCAATATTCTGATTGATTCCGTCGGAAAAGAAAACTGAATGAAAGAGACATCTATGAAACTTACTTTAAACATAAATATAACTGAGGCTCGCTTGCTTGCGATCACAAACCTGCAAAAGATTTCAATCCTGGAGAGATAGCTGTGTTCTATGAAAAATATATATTTTGAGAATAATGCATGCGTAAAACAGTAGTGGGATTTTTTAAATTATGGTGAAGAACTTAATAAATAGGTATTTTCCATGAAGCTATTTTAAAATAACGTAGAGCCATCTCTGCTTTCCTAATGGTAATATTATTATAATATTTACTGCGGAAAACACAGACAGATGTCGTGCAGGAAAATAATTTTATATAGACATCCGTTTACAAAAAACTGAAAGATTTCCTTTTAGAATGGTTTATTTTGGTCTTTCTTCCCAGCTAAAAACTACGAAGCAATTTTTATTAGTTTCAATCAACGTAACAAGAGTACCCGTGCTTGAAAAAAAAATCTGTACACTGTATCCGGAAACCCGTAGTATAAGCGGGAAATGTTGAAACGAACTACAAAAGTAAATCCAATAACAATTTTTTTCTACGTGAGCATTTTCATATACTTTAAAAAAAGTTTTTAACATTTTTTTTTTAATTAAAGGGTTAATTTTTTTTTAAACGGGTCTATGCTTCGACAACCCCGCGGCTAGCGCTAAGGAGCGTTGTAGTAAAGCACTTCCTAATTTAATTCAATTTGGATCAAACTAACAATAATAATTTTTAACCAAAAACGATATTACCAATAAAAGTCGAAGCAAATAACAGTGATAAACGGAATAATACTGTGAGGGGGTTTCTCACCATCCTCCCAATAGCTTATCTACACTAATAACGAATATTACTAAAAATAAAAATAAAATACTCGCAGTGGTTAGAAAACTCGGCCAACTTATCCAAATATACATACGTATAGCCACTATTATACATTATACGTAATATACATATCCAAATATACATAGATATAACCAACATAACTTATAGCCACTATTCATAGGTTCGAGTACCGAATTATAAACTCCGACCTAATAAATAAATAAACCGTAAATCGTAAATCGAAAATATTCGTTATTATTGTAGATAAGCTATTGGGAGGATGGTGAGAAACCCCCTGAAAGTATTAAGTTTATTTCAACCTAACATCAACCGAAATCGAATTTTCGTTCTTTGTGTTACCTGGTGCGAGCAGATTCCAAATCGAACATCAATTCTATACGCCTTAGGGTGAATTGCCTTAAACACAAAAAAAAAATTCTATACACGCAGCGCGCGGATGTAGGCCATAGCAATATTTTTTTTCGTCAGAAGCCCAATTTTTTTTTAAATCGACGAAGATTCACTAATTCCTCGCTTTACTGCCAATTTCTGGACAACCTTTTATTAGTGAGGTAATTCGCTTTTCTTCTGCTTCAGCAAGTGCGGATGTTCTGCACTAATGTTTGACCGAACTTGGATGAGGTCCTTTTTGAGGTTTGCGCCCGTACATACGCAATAAGAATATGAATAAGTACACGGAGAAAAATGTTATTCGAAAATACGATTATTTTATTCTTAAAAACGGTTAAAAACGGGACTGAGGTTCTTACGATCAAATTAACAGTGTTTCATTGTTTATTGGAGGGAAAATGTAAGAATAATTGGTTGGTATACGTACGAAATTACGTATACCAACAAATTATTCTTAAATGTTCCCGCTAACAAACACTTAACCTTATTAATTTGTTCGCAAGAACTTCAGTCCCGTTTTTACGAATAAAATTATCGTATTTTAGAATAACATTTTTCTCCGTGTAGTCCATAAAAAAAAAACTTCAAGAATGGCTAACAAATACAATATTGGATTGAATCACCGATACAGTAATGTATTTGTTAGCCTTTCTTGAAAGATTTTAGTTTGTTTTATGGTCAAAACTATTTATGTACTTGGCTGTGGAGACAAATTTTGACAAAATGGCATTTGATATACATAATACACTGTTATTTCGCTGGTATGGTTGAGCAGGGCTGGGGTTTACACGACCAGTTTTCACGAATCAGTTCTAAACCCTAAATTTGAAGTTGATGGAAACGTTATTTATTACTTCTTCTCCTTCTTCGTGTACCATATCAGTTTCCCCCAACGTTGGTGATCACTCTGGTAAATATGTCTCTATCTTGAGCTGCCCGGAATAGCTCCTCCACACTTCTAATACCTACATACTAACAGTGTAATATATATGGTCCATTATGGTACATTTCACAACCAAGACACTTTTCTCCTACCAGGCCCTCGGCGACCCTTTAAGCACAAACACAACGTGTATTATTTTATTGGTTGTGGGTCGAATCCTAAAAAAACCACTAAAATTACTTATGGTGATTGTCTAAAGAATTTATATTCTGCTATGTATTTGGTACATGACGTGCGTATAAATTTTATTACAAACGCTTTTAACAAACTATGCTTTGAAATATTTAGAAATTGTAATTGTTATTGTACACAAGCAATATGAATATGAATATAGTTTTGTCAATTAAAAAACTCAAATTTTTCAAGAAAGTTTGCTAACTAATACAATTTTGGATTGAATCACCGATGCAATATTGTTTTTGTTTGTCTTTCATTTTTTTTATTTTTACTTTTTAGACTTTTTTGTTTTCACAAAAATATAAAAGAAATATAAACATTTTCCTTAGCAAACCCTCTTTTAACAGATTACGAAAAATAATAATTACATAGGATTATGGTTAGATGTTTATGGTTCACGTAAATTCAAATGTAACATTGTCGTAAAAAATGGCCATTGAGCGCCATTTTATTTTTTTGGCCATAGTTAAATCCGTTTCAGCTTTTGAACAAATTGTGATCAGCAGACGAGGAAAACAACTGTCAAGTTTCAAGCTTGTCGGCTTTTTACATTTTGATAGAAAACTGAAATGCACCTGGTTTTAGGGGACCTTCCAAATGTTAAAAAAAAAACAAAATCCTTTTGAAAAGCCGTTTGTTGACAATGCCACATTAGAATTTCTGTAAAACAAATAGCACTTTGTATCCTGAGTATCTATATTATTTTCCCTAAAAAAGCCCCTCCCAAGAAGACAATTACAGTTTCATTCTATAAAATAAAAATTATATGCCGACGCGACGGTATCTTAGATATCTACTTAACCAAGACAGAGACTTTTACAAAATGATTTTTTTTAACAAAAACCCCACAACAGCCTTAAAAGATGGGGTCGCTTTATGAAAATATCCTTTCTTAAAAAATATCTGTAATATAATTTAATAAAATCGTTTCAATCTTTTTGGACAAGCACAAAAATTATTTTCCCGATTTTAAACCACCCTCATTTTCCGCTTTAAAGTGATTTATAATAGATATTATGTAGCCGCCCCGACAGCCTTCGATAGCTCAGTTGGTAGAGCGGTGGACTGTAGAGGAAAATCAAACTGTCATCCATAGGTCGCTGGTTCAAATCCGGCTCGAAGGAACCCTTATTTTTGCCCTTTGATTTTTAATTTTAATTTTTTTCACGAAATTAATTTTTTTCAAATGAATAATTTTTTTAAAACACAGAACCTCTTAATACATAGTGTTACGAAAGCCACCAAGAAAAAGCCCTTTCAGTGATAAATGAAGAGTGATTGACTTTCGCAATGCACTAAAATTATTTTCGCAACCAGCGTTAAAATTTAGTTTGCCTATTGGGCCAGAGATGTCACAGTTGGTAAGAATCTCGGCTAAATTATAAGCGAGCTTTCGTGCTCTCCGTAGGGAATCGCGCCGTACGAACTATAGTAACTTTTTTTACCTCACGTACAGGAACTTGATAGAAAGAGCGATTTTGACTGTTAGTGGAAAGAACCAGAAAGATTTATACTTTACCAAACACGATTTTCGTATCGTTCGGACTACGGATGGTATGACCAGCGACGTTTCGAGCGCTTTGTAAGTATACATCTGAAGTTGCTCGGTGAATGTGCCAAGTTGTATATCGTGACTACCTACTTTTTGTTTTTGATTCCTGCAGTCTACCATCAGTACGAACTTGGCGTTTGCCAGTTGCGAATGGTCGATTCTCGCTTACTCGTGGTTCAAAGTTATTGTTTCAAAACGCGGGTGTTTTGAAAAATACGCTAGACGGTGTATTATTATATAATAGTACCTGCCTGTATAATTGTTGTTTCTTGTTTGTTAATGCAGTTCTGTTTGATAAGAAACCGGTTTAAAACAGTATTTAGCCAGCCAGTGTTGTGAAGTTTCGATAATCCATGTTGTGCAACGTTTTGTTTTGAAAAGTAAGTTGTTTAATTTTTACTGCATGCGGTTGGGATGCATTACTCTCAACAATACAACAATTCTTCTTTAAAGGAAGCTTTCTGAAGTTCCTGCTTAATTTCTCCGAAAATAAAGAAGACTTAAAGAACTAAGGTTTTATTTATCGATTATTCTTAATGGAATCAGATAGGATTATGAGAATTATCTTAAAATAAAAAATAAAAACTTGTTTGTTATTTTGTCACGTTATGTTATGTTGTTTAGTTGCGTACTAAAATGATTTACAGTGTTTATTTTTTTTGTTTTTGAATCAGAGTTCGTTTACCTGCAGGTGGTCTGTTTTTATGCAATTCAATTGGCGGGTAAAAAACATGGCTATATATCGCCACAGAAGCTGCTGTATTGCTGTAACCGGCACCATAATATACAACGAAATAAGTTTTTTATAACATTTTCTCGATTTCATGGAATATCTACTTTGGATTTGAAATTTTTTTTTTATAAATTCACCTGCTTTAAAGTTCGATAAACTCGTGTGCTCTACCGTAATTAATCACAGAGTTCACTAATGTTTAAGACAAGATTTTATGAATAGCACAAAGGGTAACAATTATTATAAGCAATAATTATCAGCCTGAAACACTCATCCAAACTGAAACAATCTTTCGAGAAAAGATACATGCCGCCGACGGTACTCGAACCCGCGCCCTTCTGATGTCCGGTCACGAGCACCTGAGATAAGAGCACCTGACCGGACATCAGAAGACGGGTTCGAGTCCCGTCGGCGGCATGTATCTTTTCTCGGAAGATTGTTTCAATGTGGATGAGTCTTTCAGGCTGATAATTTATTGCTTATAATATTTGTTACTTTGTTTCTGAATTATTTCCTATTGCAATATTGTTAATTCTGAAATTTGAAATATAAAGTTGACAATTACGACAGTCTCATAATAGATCGCAGTAGACCAATTGGTAGAGGTGTATGTCCCGGTAAAACGTAAGGTTCTGGGTTCAAGTCCCAGTTGCGACCGTTATCTTTTATTTTTTTTTTCGGTGTCTTGTTCATTTTCATATTTAAAAAAATTAGATTATTATTGTTATCTTCTTCTTCAATGATATATTACATTGATGAAAATAACCTTCAAAAGTTAAAAGGAGAGTTTTTCTTATAAAAATATAAATAATTATCAAATTATTTTTTTTATATAGCGTTCTTTTATTATAATTTATTAATGACTTTATTTATTATGCTTTATTTGGCTATTAGGTACTCTAGCAGGTAGTCTAGTCAAAATAACGCATCAAGTAACGTATATTCCTCTAAATTTAAATGAGCTATTAACCTCTGAAACATTTTTGTTACCTCAAAACATCACCTAAATAAAAATATCAAGGTTAAAATACGCTAAAACGGTAAAGATTTTTTTTTATAATTTTACAACAGTCATCTATAATCTTTAATATTTACTCCTATCTTTGTTTTCTTATTGTTTAAATTTTAGGGTTGTGATTTTTAACATCCACGTCTAACTGTTAATTCAGTTCATTGTCAATTATTTACTTCGCTTATATGTAACTCTATTTTATTTGTTTTTTCTTACAAAATTAGGCATTTATTATAAAAACCTAATTTTAAAAACATGAAATCGTAGAAATATTTGACAAATTTATCATATTGTGAGATTTCTTTGGTATCTTTTTTGTATTTTCCTTTTATACAATTCCATATTTAATAACTCTTCTAATGTAACAATTTGTTTTTTTTTTATAAAATTTAAGGTATAACTTAACACTTAACAACTTAAAATTAATCACGGTCAAATACATTGACTTGTATTCACTTCAACCTGAACTTTTTAACACTAAGAAGGTCGAGTTTACTTTTAGCTAAAAAAAATAAGGATTCAATAAATAATAATACTGTTTTTTGAGAACCGTAAAGACTGCGAACAGTGATTTAAACGATATTCTTATTCGTATTAATAACAATCGTTATTATCTATTTCTCTTTTATTCAATCTTTAATAGTAAGTGTTTATGTGACCGCGAGTTCAAACCCAGTCACAAGCAAAAAACGTGGTTTTCTGACAAAATCACAATATCTCAGCGTTCCATTTTCTGTATTGTCATTGTTGTTCAAACTAGTTTGATCCCACAAAAAGTTGAATGCAGTTATAAATTCTATTATAAAGCTACGATTCGGCTTGTACATACATGCATGTGTCATATTTATGAGTATTCATAGAGTCAAACTTACAAATTTTATCACGAGTTTCAGAATTTGCAAAATTTAATGGTCTTTTTTTACCGATTATCCGAATAGCATCAAATTTAAGTGACAACTAATCCAGAGCGGTAGAAACTCAAAATATTCCACGTGAAATAGCGTCAGAATCAAAAATTTCCTTTTAATTACCTGAGCCGTGTACAGAGATCCACCCCGAATAGTTGGGCCGATACTTCCCAACCTCCGATTTACTGATTTCCTACCCCTCTCCTTTCGGCCTTACTACATTCCCCAGTTTGGTGAGCTATTGTTCCACTAGCCTCGGGTAAATGGAACTCTTGTGTGGTACTGATACAAAAAGGTAGGTTATTTTCGTCTAACCAAACCGCATTGTCGAATCATATACATAAAAAATAATGTTTGTTTCTTTGTTTGTTCGTATTTTATGCGCTGCCATACCGTTCATCCGATTGCGATGAAACTCTGATAATTTGATGTATGCATGGTTATGGGATGGTGAGCTCTGGCGTTATGAAATTATTTCCTATACTTTTCATCCGATTGTGATGAAAATTTTGTGAATTTTTGTGAACGTTTCCATAAAACGATATTTCTTTATTGATGAGCTCTGGTGTTATGAAATTTGCAACAAAAAATTGTGTGGAGTAAGCGACGGGGAAAAAAAGGACGGAAGCGGCAGGGGAATTAAGAATGGGGGTTGCGCGAGGTTGACGAAAGAGGTAGGAAGGCGTTATAGGTGGAAGGGAAATGCGTGAGGGGGGGGGGGTGAAGGAGAACGGGAACGAATGGGAAATGACATGCAGGGAGAAACAATTTATTTATTTAAGTTGCATTGCATTGCATGTCGTTATTAGCTAGTAGTAAATATTTTAATATAAGTATTAGTAAAAAGCTTGTTCCTAGTACCTAATGATAATTCTGAAGTTGACAAGCAGATTACGAGATGGATCACTTTTGACATAGCCAGATCCTCCTCTTTCCCATCCTCATCCTCTCCTCGCACCCTTTAACCCCTAAACTCAACTGGGGGTACTATGAACCTACTACTGGCATAGATCAGTTGAAAAAGAAATATTAAGTTCATTGTGCATAACAGTAACAATCCTAAAATCGGTTTTTCGGTACGTACCCGACAAACTTTAACCACCGATTCCTGATCATATTTAGAGTAAAAAATGTTCTGGCGACTTTGCTCTCCGGTAACGTTTATTTTCAATAAAAAAAATTATAAATAAAAAAAATTCCACACCCCGTCACTGTCCACAACACTGGCATACCCCCACCTCGCTGCTCGCACCAATAGCGCGAAAGAGCATCGCGGCGAGTGGCGAGTTTTTAGTCTAAATACGATCAGGAATCGCTGGTTAAAGTTTGTCGGGTAAGTACAGAAACACCCTGTATAAAGAAGCGTGTCTGAGGTGGGCGACGTGGATTTGATTTTTTTACGAATTTACCGTTTGAATTCCAAGACTGATAAAATTTTGCACGCTTGACATTCAAAACTAGAGAATTATCACTGTTTACATGCTATTACCAAAAACCATCCCATTCAATTTTTCCACCCCTTAAAGCAGAATGTTGACACTACTTAATGACATTTTGCAACTAACATAAAAAAACTGAAAAATACTGCCAAAATCTTTTTTTTTTTTTAAGAAAGACAAACATTTCCGGGTTACGAATAACCCAACAACATTTGAAAATCTCCTACTACCACCACACTAAGCGGAAGATGTTGCTTGGGTTGTGATGGAGGACTTAGCCAGCCGAGGAATCGAACACGGAACACCTGGGTGGGACCCAAACGCGATACCCACTCAACCACTGACCGGTCAAAATCTAATTTAGAAAAACACTGAATAAAACCCAGGGAATGCCGGGGATTTATTATAGCTAGTTTAAAATATATGTAAAAAGAGTTGCATATTTTTTTAATGATTTATTCGATATAATACTTTTACCGTAAATAAATAAAATATATAAAAAAATGTTTATTAATTATATAGGTTTAAGCTATGTCTACCGTCTGCAAAAAATGCACCTTCGTTAATGCAATAAAGCCATCTTTAATTGATATTGCCTCGCAACCGGAATGCACTGAATGTATTGAATGCCAGGAATCCGAGAGATGTCCAATATGCGATAGAAAATAAATGCCGCGTCTTGCGAACTGCTGGCAGAGATTCCTGATACCTTTTACAATATACGGTGGCTCTATGGAATCTGTACAACTAACTAACGGGGATGCTGGTGTTGTGGATGAATCTGTTTTGAGTCATTTCGTATGATAAATACTGTGTCTTCGATTCGACGAAAAAATTACTTTAATATCGCCAATTTTCAGGAGGGTGAATAAAAAAGACACATTTTTTTTATAAAAAGGAACACTTTAGCTTTATAGTGGGTTATTAGCAGTGTTTTTAACCAACATTCCACATTCATCTGCCTTAATGATGGACACTGTAAAATTGTCTGAAAAGTTGGCTAAAGAACGAGTATCAGCATCAACATGCGTTATAACACAAAACTTAATGAAGATAAAATTTTTTTATCGTAATACGTAGGTTGTCCTAAAATAAGATCACAGACCTCGTGTTATCCCAAATATTCTGTCAAAATCTTGTCAATAGTGGTCAATGCAACGCGGTAGAGATTTGGCGGGGGGAATCAGGCTCTCTCTCTCTGGTTTCAATCCTGGGATTGGTTTGCAGCAATTTCCTTTATTTTTTCTTCCATTCTTCCCTGTCTTGTGCGGCTCTTTTGAGGTCTGCATATGATGAGCAGCGCATGTCCACCAGCAGGTCCTCCAGGTACTCTCGGCGTGGGCGTCCCCTAGAGTTAGTCCCCTCGGTCATACCCTCCATTATGGCATGCAAGAGGCCTTCTTGTCGTATTATATGACCGATCCATCTTGCACGCCTTTCGGACAAGGTTCTGAGCAGGTGCCTTCCTCCTTCGATTCTTTGGAGAACCTCCTCATTTGTAATGTGGTCTCTCCAGGAAATTCCTAATATTCTTCTATAGGACCACATCTCAAAAGCCTATAGTCTCCGTTTATCTCTTTCGGACAGGCACCATGTTTCGCAGCCGTACATCAAGATACTCCATACATAGGTCTTGATAAGGAGTATTCTCAGTTTTAGGTCTATTTTATTTGATTCTATTATTTTCGACCTTTTATTGAATGCAAGCCTAGCCTGGTGTATACGGCTGTCGACCTCGCTCCTTGGTGTTCTTTAGTGGAACTCCTGACATCTCTACTCTCATCTGATGTTGCGTTCGGCCTACAGTCAGTAGCTTTGTTTTGAATCAGGCTATACGCCAATATTGTAGGATCGCGCTTAAAACGTTAAAGCGTTTTATTTATTTATTATGTTTTTTTTATTTTTTTTTTTATTATTTATTGTAACATAATTTATTTAATTATTTATACTGGGTTTTTATAGTTGCTGCACTTACGTGAGAACAATCCAGTTATAAAAACTCCAGTATTTTACAAATAAAGTCATACAATTATTACAAAAAATCTACAATTACATACAATTAAATACAGATACATGCAATTAGAAAAACAGAAATATAACCAATAAAAAATAATTGAAATTATATACAAGCCCACTAAAGTAACACATATTACAATGAGAGGCAAGAGACATAAGAATCACGAGAGTCGTGCATAGAGAGACAATTGACACAATATAATTAGTTAAACATATTTTTTAACAGCGCCAGAATTTTTTTTCTGAATCCCTACAAATTATCAACGAAAATGTCTACTTCAGCACACTCTATCTTATTATATAGTCGATACATCTAGGTCAGAGGGCTAAAGTAGACGATATTATTTTTAAATGTATTCAGAGTTAGTCAGTATTATTTAGAGTATAGAACCTCTCGCTAAGCATAACACTTGTCATGGAAAAGAAGTGAACTGCTGTGAGTATCGAAAAGTAGATGCCTACACGGCTATGCTGTTTCAATAGTGAGCACTGGCGTCATAAAATTACACTGCTTTCCTATCCGGTTGTGGAATACGGACATGGATCATATCAACTTTGCATTTTTTGGAACATATTTTTTAGCGATTAGGTTTTCTTTAATAATACGAGTAATAATTGTACTTTTTTTAATAAACATCCCTTTTACTTTTCTTTTGTTATTAGTGTTATTACGGGTATTCTTAAAAAATATTTATACTATTTATATTTACTATTGGTACATACAAAATTATTTTATTTGTATAAGGTACACAACATATTATTGATGTATTTATTTTGATATCTGTGAATTACAAGTACACCGCCGTTTTTATGAAAAATCACCACAAACTTATTTGAGTAAATATTGCATATGTGCTGTTTTCTTTCGATGTTTGATAATAATTTATTTTGAAATATGTAATCCACGCTCTTTCTTCATCCCTTGTTAACGTTAAAAGTAGTGACTTTTACAAGCAGCTTTTAGAGACGTCTTAATAAAAAGTTTTCTCGATGTTTACCGGGAAATTTAAAAATATGTTTCTTTACAAATTATGTTCTCAGAGGGAATAATAAAACATATTAAAATAATGCAACATAAATTTTATGCGTTTTATTAAATAGTATATTTTATAGTTCATCAGCCGCGTTTAAGTATTTACGGTTCATGGCTATGATTCCAGAGGTCGAGAGTTCAAATCCCGGCGTGCGCTAGATTAAAAAAAAATATATAATTTTGATATTTTCTCGGCTAAGTATTATCAACGTTTGTTTTTGAAGTATAACAGTCGGGGTTACAGTGTCCATTACAAGGCAGCATCTGTTATGATGTAACGCTGTCTGAAACGTTGGATAAAAAATGAGGCAGCGCAACACGGCATAATATCTCAAATACAAATTTATTTGATTAATTTATGTTATTTGTGTACTACATAGACACAATTAGATACTCTCAATATTGCCCTGTTCCAAGGTCACCATTCAGAATAGAAACATTGGCTGAAAGGTGTTAGTCGTATTGGGCAATTCGATCTTCATAGTCAGGTATTTCTCCATATTTCTTTTCCCCATCTGATTCCCCTTCCTACAGTCGTACTGGCTTTAGCCGTGTTTTGTGACCAGATCTGTACAGCCAGGCACTATTAATATTATCCATCTCCTACTACTCCGATCTACCTTTAGCCTCACAACTCACAACACAACCCATTTGCGGATGCCTTAGTCCCATTTACTCCAGGCAAATTAAGTTGTTAAACGGTTTCACAAAAAAAGTGTTTCGCCGGGTTTCGAACCTCGGATCTTATCGTTTTTGTTACTCCCCGTGTAGGTCGTCATTACTCTAATAATAACATGTTACTTCATAGTCATTGGAAAGCTTGAGCGCATATAGAGATTGCTATGTTGCAACTGCACTTTTTTTTTGCTCGATTTCACATTAGGTAAGAAAGAACCTACATTAAACGTCATTACGTTCTAAATAGAAAATCTATCGAGAAAACAAATCGAAATTAGAATCAAAGAACATCATGTTATTGCAAATAATCATTTTATCTGTATAAACATTATAATAAAATATGTATGTGGTTAGCTGGAAGAAATGGGGTCTACCCATAAGCTACACCCTTTGTATTTTTTATTTGTACAATAAATATGTTTTGATTTGATTTGATGTGATAATCACAGTTTTGAAGAAAATACACAAATATTCTCAATAGTAATATTCAAGGAAAAAGTTTAGATTTCTTAGAAGCCTTTGAAATTAAGAAACCCTTAATGTAACCTTTAAGTAATGAGTCTATTAATAAAAAAATAAAAATTCGTCATCATAATACATCGCACAGCCGCGTCTTAGATGTCCTTAGTCAAAGCCCGTTCTTCCTCCCCCACTCTTCACTGATATATTCACGCGTCCACTCCCGCTTGAACATCTACCCCCTTTACTTATAATTGCGGTATCCGCCGACTCTTCTTTGGTTTAGTAAAGTTGGCCTTAAACCAGGTTTAAATCCATTTTAAACATACACACGTAGTGATAATAAGTCAAGTCTTTCACTGTTAAGACGTAATACGACGCGTATTAGTTATACTACGATTATAAGATAAATTAAGGATATTTTCACCCTTAATTTTGTAACATTTTTTTTATGTAAAATTAGTCTATATTTTGTCCTAATGATCGAACGGTTTTACCGAAACCAGTCGGCACTAATAATACGAGTTTCAACAAATATCTCCACTATTTGTCCACCGAAAAAAAAAGTTTGTTTTTTTATTATTTTTTTATAAATACTACATAAATATTTTCTACTTATTATGTCATTTAAATTTTGTTGCTTTTGTGAATATGCAAATATGATTTACTGCAGACACATTAGTCTAGGGATATTTATATTTGTATTTTAATTTGTTTTATATTACCTACAAGAATGTTCTGTAAATATCATTTTTGTGTCTCCAATAAATAAAATTAAAAAAATATATTAAGGAGGTTCTCGTGGAAAAAGCGATTTTCCTTCATTCTGTGTTGGTATTACAGATTGATGACCTCCCCTGATTATCTGACATTGACAACCAATTCTTACATAAGTACCTAATAACTGGGGCACCGCATACGCAAGACACACAAGAAATGCCTTCCATAAAGATTTGAATGGAAACCGTTGTCACCACTAACTTAGTACCTTTGGTTCTGGCCCATTTAGCAGACGCCTATCTCTCTTACACTTGTCCGACATCGTATATCGGCATTAAATTTTTATCGGAATGATAAATTTGATGTTTTACTCAGTCAGTTTTTGATGGTATAAAATCGTCCAAGCCAATGAGTTCATTTTGCGAAGCTCTTTTAATGAACAATTTAAGTAATTATTAGTTACCAATTGCTAAAATAACCTTTAACCACCTCTGTCAAATCTCATGTTTCCCTAGTTCAAATCTTTATCTGTTGGGCTAGGAATATACGAACTGCTAATACATTAGATACGTTTTTAGATTTTCACGGCCAAAAGCATTTTCATTGTTTGTTTTTTGGGTGTTATGTTATGTTATTTATTTATTTATTTTTTCATGTTCTCTATAAAACAGTTAGGTATACACCAATATATCATGGAGAAGATTATAAATTACAAAGTACACAAGGGCAGTTTTACTACTTAGTGACATGTGCTAAAAGATAGTTGCTGAACTGTCTGTAAGTGACATTGAAAATGTCGATGGTCAATGCAGAATCGTTAAGCAGTTGAGTCGCTCTGTTTATTGGCGCGTTCTGATAGGCAGAAGTCCTCACTTTCGGAGCATAAAAAAGTGCATGGGATTTACCACGAGTATACTTGTTAGGGACGTAAAAATTAACCTCTTTTAATATAGGCGGATTGAGGTATGATACCAGAGATTAGCTTAAAAAAGTGTTTACCTAAAAATATTTTTCTGCGGGCTTCTAAGGTGTTGAAATCGAGCATCCCTGTTAAGAACAAGGATGGATAAAGGAATGGATAGTACGTATATTCCCTCATATACAGGTAACGCAAAAATCTTTTTTGTACTTTTTCTATTTCTAGGATATGGTTTTGTTCAGAAGGGGCCCAAATAATGGAACTATATTCCAGGATGCTACGAACAAGTGCTTCATATGTTCGACGTATTGCAATTCCATTAGTAAATGATCTCGCATTACGAAGAACAAATCCAAGCATTTTGTTGGCGCGGGAGACAATGTCAAATATGTGGGATTTGAAAGACAGATTTGCTACAAAAATCACGCCAAGGTCAATATATTTTTATTAATCTGGTAGGGAAATAGAAATGTATTTTTGGATCTTTTAAATGTAACGACATTGCACTTCTGGATGCTGAAGGGTAATTTGTTCAGTTCCGACCATTTGACAAGAGAATCAAGATCATTCTGTAGAATAATGGAATCTATGTAACTTTTAATAGCTCTAAAAAGTTTCATCAGCGAAGAGGAGATATTTAAGATATTTATTTTTATTATGTTATGAGGATCTGCCGGATCTGCCCTGATGATGGACACTGCAACGCTGTCCGAAACGTCGGCTAAAGAAGGAGGTAGCGCAACACGGCATAACACCCCAAAAACACACAACGAAAATGCTAATACATTGTTTAATGGCCTCGATATCTTTTTTCTATACCTATATATCTTATTTCGTGCGGTAGACAACTTTTAGGGAGAAGAAGGCGTTGATAAACTATAAACTGGGTAGCTTTCAGTAAATTTTAACTGTCAAAATTATTTTGCCAATAATTGCAGGTCTGCTAGCGAAAGTCGACTATGAAAATTTTAAAGTTACGCCGACCCCCCTAGGAGCCATATCATAAAGTTTATTATTTTTCTTTTTTAAATTTATTTATTTTATATCGGTGATGTGTTGTGCCTATCTCACTAGGAACTTCTGTGTTGTTTAACACAAGCAGTTGACACAGAAATAAAAATAACAACAATAATATTTTACACATTTTAAATAAAAGACAATCAGTGTCGTGCCATAAATAGGTTTTAATAAAATCACTGATATTTGATCTGTGTTGGTTAATGATCCTAGACTTAGTGTCTGATTTATATTTCAAACAATTTGTGTCTAAATCTAATGTGTCTAATATTCAATCTAATATGAGAGTCCAGTTACGATAAGTTCCATTCCCGAGTATGTGCCATCAGCAGAACACAAACGGCAGTTCTTCAGTCAAGTATGAGTAAATTCGCGATACTTTTTACCGTGTGGTCTCGAGAACTTGAATTTTCCGCTTTGACTTTGTTGGCGACTGCGCAAGAACTAGTTTGAAAGTTGCCAGCAAAAACCATTAAGAAGCCCGCCGGCTTATGCGAGATGTCTTAAATCCGACGTAATGATGAAGCAATCACTATTATATTATGCTAAGATCAATGTCATCTGAAGTTTTCAAGATTTAGAGGTCTTGAAATGATCCAACGGGGTAATTTTTTTCGATTTAATGTACTGCTTTATGGTTGACTCTTCGAGAGAAATTCTCCGAATATCTTGAATGTTATCAGAGCATTAAAAAAACCTCTAATAGTTTCCAAGGTGTTTCCTAGATGCCCTTAAAACTATTTTCCGACAGTTATCGACAAATTTGTGTTTGTTTTAGGGCACATTCCTGTAGGTGTATTCTTTGTAACTGAGTTGTGAGTAATTTCCTATTTGTTGTTCGACATTATTATTATTTCTTCCATAATGCCTAATTGAACTTTTTTTAAACTTTTCTTCCATTTAAAATTTAATTACTTATTCTGTTTTATAATATTAAATATGCATCAAAAGCTTAATTCTGTTGGAATAATAAAACCAAATAATATCGAAATTTAAGTCCATAAAAAGTGAGAATTTCAGCTTAGTTTTTTTTTTGTTCAGTGTTAAAAAAAAGTTATTTATGAACTTTTGTAGCTTTATGCATCCCCGTAAATAAATTATCTTTTAAAACCCATGTACTTGATTACCACTATCGTCAGTTTTATAAAGATGCAAGTGCAAATAACTTCGGAGAATCCACCATTTAGTTTTGTGTTGGTGGATGGTGAGTGTGGGTGACAATTGAAAAAACCGTGCCATATTCGTAAAGAATTCGCATTAGCGATTAGCAAGTATCATTACGTGGTTGTTTATGGTAAAGTGAAGAAATGTATAAGAATGTTTTTTTTAATTAACTGTTGTTTACGCCCTCTGTTCAAATACAGAAATTCTGATGTTAAATAATCTAAATCATAGAGTTTTAACACCTACAATAAATGAATCTGATTCCATAGATATCGCTGTATTAAAGAATGCAGTTAAAATGGTTCAATTTTTTGAAGCAATTTTGTCTCTTAGGTATAAATAAATTGTATGAAGAACAAGGTCAGAATCGCTTGGGCCATTCTCGTACTTGACATAACGGAATACTGGATAGCGTTTAGCCCCTCCGAATAATTCAAATTAATTCCCAATGACGCGCCGGGCATCAAAGATGGCGGACAAAATGTCTGCCGCTTGATAATATGAATGGAGGCATTCGAAGTCTATATTATTTCATTGTTTTTTTTTTTATATAAATCCATTGTGGAAAGCATAGATTTGAGTGATTATTAGGAAGTTCGTTTTATCTACATTATTTTGATGTAATTTTTGTAATATATCACAAAAGAAATATTATAAAAATTGAATTCGTAAGAAAGGTGCGAACTGTTAAATATTTTACGTTTTATTGAAAAAATATATTTTTTCTTTGCTGGCTTTCAACAGGCTAAGCGATTACTGAAACTATCACTAATGTTAAACTAATCACTACCGTACCTTTAAAATTGCTGAACCTTGGAAAGTCATCATGTTTGTCGGTTTTTGTACGTATTGGTTATTCTTGTTAACTATAGAAGCATTAACTTTAAGATGTCTATCTCATCCATCAGTTTTAGGCCGAGATTAAGTCTTTATCTTTAATTGTATGTTCTCTTTATTTCTTTACTCTGTTTTAACGTCTGTGTTAATAAATCGACCGTCTGATAATATTTTTATTTTTCACTGATATACTTGTAGCTACATATCCACAACACCATAGACTTGTGGGCTTATTTGGATAATAAACCTAGTTAGGCATCAGTTAATAAACAAAATACCTAATTGACCTGATTCAATTTAACTGCGGTCGACCAATTATTGTGCAATTAAACGCTTACAACCAATGTAGATACATGAAAACGATACAATCTTGCATTTTCTAACCTCATAATCGTACTATCAAGTATACATTAGATTTGAGACTACTATGCAGGAGTGGTCGAATCCCTAATTCGTATAATAAAAATTGAAAATTATGCATTTTTCAATTATAATAATATACACATTTTTTTAAGGGCTAGGGTATTAATTTTGTATCGATAAGAGGCTAGACTTTGAACCACACGCGGAACACCCGCGTCTGTCATTCTGTCCCGCTCACAATTTAGCTCTAGAAATGTGCGAATGAGACAACGCTCAAATTTACCTACAGAAATCACTCGAAAAGGGGTTTATGGAGAATACACTTTTCTACACCGAAACTTTCACGAAATTAAATTTTTTTTTTAATATATATTTTTTAGAAAGAAGAAGCTACGTCGGTAGCTTTTTATAATTTTATAATCCTTTATGAGAGTTGAGTTAGCAGCACTTTTTCCTTAAATAATATTATGGTACATGTTTGACAGTGAATGTTTACGTTAATACGAAACGCATCGAAAATTCAAAAACATACCGACATAGTGTTCACCCTCTAAAAGGCAGTATAAAAAAAATATATTCATTTTGTGCAATTTTCGATGTAGAAAAGTGTTTTTTCCCGGGCGTCCTTTTTGTATGGGCCGAAAAGCGAAGTCTATCATCTTAATGGCCTTACATCTTTAATTTCTTGTAGAAATTAGGACTCAAATACTTTTCTCTCATCTTTCTCTCATGACATGGTATGTCAATTATAATTATCAATTGTATAACTACACAATAAATGTCACAAAGCCTTCCATTGGACCAAGTGCTTTTGGTTGTGTCTATACGTATTTCTCTTATTAAGCACAATCCTAATCTCGAAAGTTCTGACATAATTGATATGTGTTGTGTATTTTCTTTGTGTTCTGCATAGCAAACTATTTTCCACTTGAACTTAAAGCACAAAAAGGCAAAGATCTTTTCTTATCAAAGCTTCGATAAAGATCTAAGATGAGATCAAAAGCATCTTAAATCGATTCTGGATCACAGAACATCTTGACTTTTCTGGCTTGAACCAGAGTAATCGCTTCTTTGTTTAGCATCTTTCAATAGGAATTCTATGTAATTTTATCTACTTGAATCAATACAAAGACGAAGAATCCGAGTATCAAACCGATCTCCTTTTAGATGAAAGTTATATTACGGCTGTTGTTGTTAGATCGGATAGAATGAGTCTATATATCTAGTAGTTAATGAACAGGACACGATTTTGATTCGAAGGACTCTCGATCCGGTGATTGTGTTCTGAAATGTGTTTCTGGATCAAAATGGTCGATGGAGCAAGTTTTTATGAAACCTTTTATATGTTATTTAAAAAAAGGAACATACAATATTGCAACCTGTCTCTTATATTTTGACAGTATAAATTAACTTTATATTTCTTTTAATAGCTGAAATCCAGACAAAGTTAGAACTCCACGAAGATTTATTGCTTTATCACACAAATAGAAGTTTTCTGTATTTATCTGGATTGCGAAGTTCTGAATACAAATTCAAATGTTTAACAAAGACATCGTCTTCTTCTTCCCCTTGTCCTATTCGGGTCGGGGACCCACTGCATCGACAAGGCTCCTCCATACGTCCCTGTCTTGCGCCGATTGTTCGGCCTCCGTCCATGGCAGACCCATCCTCTCCTCGCACAGTTTTTGGAGTTGCCTCAAAGAGACAACTAATAACAAAGACATAATTTTAGAAAATACTTTTTAGAGCATTTTATAAATTTCTTTGGTTGAAATCGTACCTATATAGCTATGTGTTTCGTATTCGAAACACAGATTTCAATCAGTTCTTATCCAATATTATAAGTGGTGAAAGGTGTTAACTAAATCATGAAACGTGAAACGAAATCAAATTTCCCAACAGAATTGACGCTCCTTCTTTTGACAATGCAACATTATTTATAAATTTCGTTTACGTCCAATAGAACAATATTCTTGCAGAAACTATATAATTAATGAACCATTTATAAAAGCATAACAAAGAAAGATTCTATTTTTCTATGAAAATATTCAACAGTTTACGATTTCGTAAAGTTTTATTTTATTGATTTATTTTACCAAACATTTTATTGGTAAACTTATATTTTTGGTAAATTAAATTAAAGCATTACTCGAATTTGATCATTTAGTTAGGTAAATTCTATTTTTATATATTCCTTGTGATGAATTTTATTCAGTTTTTGACAAAACCTTTATATAGGAAGGTCGTTTAATAAATTTAATTTTTCTAAAGCTCCAACCAACAAACCAAATCAGTTTTTCAATAATTAACAAATCATAGACTGCAAATGCAGAACCGAAATATCGCTGGTCTTAGATTTGAGATGCTTCGTTTATTTGTCGCTAGTACGCAGCTTGTTAGAATACAATTCTATAGTGTGGTCCCCATACTATCAAATTCATATAAAAAAATATTGAACGTGTTCACCACACATTTATACAATTTGTTAACTTCAAGCTACACATACCTATAAACACATAAACTATACATTCTTACTAAATACACTTAAAATGCATTCTCTAGAAAACAGAAAAAAATAATTGACTTAATTGTTTAAAATTATTCACTCCGAATTAGACTGTTGTGAACTCCTGCGCCTCATTAACTTCAAGGTAACTAATGGAGGAATTACGCAAAATATATTATTCTGCAACAGTAATTCTAGGACCAACTATTACATGCATGCACCTATTCCTCGCTTTCACACACTTGGAAACAAATTCACGTCAAATATCGACATGTTTAATATGAGTTTGCCATTATTTAAGAGATGATATTGAATGATATTTTTATGTAGCATATTTTTACAATCATGAAGCTGTTGCATATATTTTTGTATTCTTTCAATTTTTCTATTATGTAAAAACTTGTTAGGTACTCTCTTTTCTTTTCCTGTATTGTGAACATTATCATGCATTATTCACCTGTAAATTTGTCGCTTTAACCTACACTATATTATTATTTTTATGCCATCTGCAATTTTAAAACTGGTTTTTGTTTAATCTGTTTTTATTTTTTTCTTATATCTTATAATATGTATATTATTTTCATTTTCCTTTATACCTACCATTTTTGTTAGTTTATCATTCATATTTAAACATTATCTTATACAACAACTATTATACACTAATCATGTAAAAGTCCATCAGGGCGTTGAAAATTAATAAATAAAATAACTAGCATGACGGTAATATCAAAATATGGTTTGTTACATATGCATAACGATTAAGGCTTTTTTAACAACTAGGTAGGTACACCCTTCTTTTTTTATACAAGTGCCTACTTACTCCTGAAACATAAAAAAAATAGTATTTCATTTTTACTTTCGCTTACCTTAGGAGTATATACACGGAGAAAAATGTTATTTGAAAAAACGATCATTTTAATAGAAAAACGAACATTTTAATAGAAAAAACGATAATTTTAATAGTAAAAACGGTTAAAAACGGGACTGAAGTTCTTACGAACAAATTAACAGGGTTTCAATATTTATTGGCGGGAACATTAAGAATAATTTGTTGGTATACGTAATTTCGTACGTATTTTACCGCCAATAAACATTGAATCACTGTTAATTTGTTCGTAAGAACTTCAGTCCCGTTTTAAACAGTTCATTTTTCTCCGTGTATTTTATACATAAATAGTTAGTTTCGAAAGCTTAAAAGTTTGAAAAGTTCCCATGAAAGAAGATAGGTACTGAGAAAACTACGTATTTTATTGTGTTGTTATTTTAGCAAATACATAATATCAGGCGTTCCACTTAGAGTCTCGTGGACATCGATAATTCTTTTCAGAAATCATTAATAATCCCAATACAAATAGCCTCAGGTTCTAATCACAAACACATCCGTGAACAATTTTTTAACATAATAATTAATTGTTACCGTCACCGTTTTCGCTAGGAAGCTTGTTAACATACTGTTTCAGCGCCGAAGGCATATTTTAATGCAGCCTATCGTGGGAAATGGGATTTAAGCACGCAACTTTGCAAGTTACCAAACAAAAAAACAAAAAAAAACAAACGTTGTGTACATTTTTGTAGACGTTGTTTATTAGATGTATTTTCGAAAAGAAATTATCAAGAGTATCATGAGTTACCATGAATATCTCAGTTAAAAGTCAAGTTTATTAACGAATTATTGAAATAATTAGATGACCAACAATTAGCTCGATGAGAGGTCGCAAATTGGAATCACGGCCGGTGTAATTAAATTTATTCTAATTTATTTATGGTATGTCATAGTTAATGTATTATGGTAGATATATTTGCGGCGTGTTCCAGACTGTAATACCAGTATAACCATGGTTCTATCAGAATCGAAAATTTGGTGGAAATAACACTTTAGCCGTGTTCGGTGGCCACATCTGAATAGTCAGGAGTTTACGCACACTCCTCTTTCCCATCTCCTTCCCCTCAGCCTTACAAAATACCCAAATGGGGATATGGTAGTCCCTTCAGACGGTTAGGAGAAGTTAGTACTCCCATAATATTTCGAATTTGGTCTTAAGATGAGAAATTGACGTAGGTACGGTAGAAAGAAATTGGCAAAGCAGTTACAGAGAAGGTCGGGTTAAGAATCCGACAAATCCAAAAAAGTTCAAGTATTCCGAAGGGCGGTTTTGATAGTATCCCTGGAAAATTTTCCATTTTGATAATTGTATATATATAATAAACGCCCATTTTGATAATTGTCGTATTTCTGTTGTAAGTTGTAGTCATTGCTGAATAATTTCAATATTACCACTAGAAAACCACATGACGTAATTTCTGAAATCAGAACGCAGTGTCCAAATCAAGAATGTATTTTCAGTCAATAATAATTATTGTTGGAGGTGGTGAAATAGTTATTTTATTGTTTCCTCCATTAGCGGCATGCTAAATTTAGCGAATTATACAGGGTGCCCACTCTGAAGATAATGCAAGGTTAAAAATATATGTTTAACCTTCAGTGGTTAAATTCGTATAAATGCATTATACTCTTAATGATTTTAAAACTACGTCATTCAACTATCATTCAATCCAACCATGAATATGGAAGTTAATGTGTTGCAACGTCTAATGGTGTGCCCCAAGGAATTATTCTAGGCCCACCCTTATTGTTCATATATATGAACTCCATTGAATTTGGATATTGAAGATAATATAATATATTTCACTGATGACAGAGTAATAATAAAGTAAAACCTACAAAAGACCTCCCTAAACTAACCACCCACACATATTTACAAAATTTTAACACATCCCCGCCATCTCTCAGTAATGTTATTTACGTCTAAATCTTAAAATGACAATTATAGTAAAGTACCTACGGGACTATAAAGATAACCAACTACGCTGGGAGGCTCTTATTAGTCACACAAAAGAGAGACTCCGAAAATTGTACTATATTTTCTATTCTCTTAGACTTACATCAAAACCTTGACATGAAAATTGTAGTTTGGTTTGCTCTTTTAAAATCGATAGCAACCTATGGAATTATTGTAAGGGGAGGTTATACGTAAAGTATTCATTCTCTACCCTCTAGTAAACCTTTAGTCACCCTTCTCATCCATCAGATCCGCACGACACACGCCAAGACATAGAAAAGCTGTACATGAAGGTAATTCTTATCCAAATCTTGAAAATTATTTTGAAATGAAAATTATTTGCAATAACTTAACTTTTTTTTTAAAGTTTACATAAAATATCAGTCTTAGCTCTTCATCCTTATCTCAGTTTTCTAGCTCATCATTTATTTATATTAAAAAAGACTATGTTATTATCTATTGGCGGTGATTTTAATCTGAATGTATTTTCCTCTATCGGCAACTGGGACACATTTAAAATGTTTGCTGAATTGTAACATCCTGTAAATACTCGATACCAACTCTGCTTGATTTTACATCGTATTTTATATTATCGTGTCCCATTTTGGAATTCAACACAAATAATGGGCATGAAGCCCAATTATAATTGAAATATTTCAGACTATGGGACAATACCTTGTACGGGACGAAATAATATGTGTATATTGTATCACAAATTAAATTAAAAATTTCAGTTTCAAAACGGAAGTTTTAGTTTTAAGTTTTGGTTTTAAAGCAAAAAATATTTTAGTTTTAATGCATTTTAAAACTTCCACAAAACTTTTTTACATTTCTGACAATTTTTTAAATTTTTCTAATAAAATGAAAATAAACCTCATAAGTAAATTCTTAGAGCTGTACTTGGGTCACAATTATGTAATTTGAAACTTTGACAAACGTGACTTTGTGTTAATGCGATACCTTAGCACTTTATGTCTTCATAAAGTCTATATAGAAGCACTTTCCTATGAAGGTGCCGCAAGACGTAAAGTGCTGCCATTCACACGGGAACAACTCTAATAATAAGATTTGTTGACGTCCCCAACGCAATTATCGCTTGTCTCTTTTATTGCTTACGTTTCCCAATAGGTTTTTATTGCTCTCGTGTATGGAGTGTGTTCGACTTCATAAATTTGGCATTTGGTCGTTAAATCTCACGGTTTTAGAATAAGTATTCTTAAAATTTGGTTATTACACAATATATGAAACAATCGACATATATTATATGTGGATTAAGAAAACTTTAAGAAAGATAAACATTACCGGGTTACGAATAATATGATAGTAATTTGAATTGCTTCTACTTTCAACATTATAAGCAGAAAATAAAGCTTGTGCAATTCTGTAGGACTATACTAGACCTTCATACATAATATTTTTGTCCACTTGGCTATTAAAGGGTTAATATTGCAAATAATAGTGATTGACCTTCACAAGATTCACAGAGATTCATGCACCAAAAGTCAAATCGCTCTCTTTTTGCGGGTGGATCTCTAATAACAAAGGAGTTCAGCAAGGCTGCGATTTAAGGCCTCCGTTTTTCATTTATACATGGCTAATTAAAAATAAAAATAAATGTCTTTAATAATTAATCTGAACACATAACTACCATTCTTTAATCGTTCGTTTTAGTTCCAGGTGAATAAGATCCACTCTTCCTTTTGACGTTTAGTTGTTGGCTTAAATGAAATTAATTTTTCAAGTGCTGGCGATAGTTTTAAATCCAGCTTTCATTATTATGAAATATATATATATATATATATACCTAGTACCTACAAAATAATTTATACTAGTTTTCTAAAAAAAAACCCCTTTAAATCTTAAATAATAGAATGAAGTCATTTCCGCTCAAATTCAACCCGAATAACAGACTAAAATTTTAATGGAGGTTGCATAGAACTTTTTCGCAGATCATGATGCAACTTTGCCGTATCCTGTTCCTTCAATGGTCACGACTTGTGTTCTATTCACTCTACTTCAAACTGTTGCAAGAAAACCGGCTAATGAATCAAAAATGTCCCTTTCTTACTAAATCTGCTATTCGTTAAAGCGCAAATCGAATATCCCCTTTCATCCATTGGTCACAATTGTTTCAATTTTTAGCTTCTCTTGGTCAAGGCGTTATTCGTTACTACTTGTAATTCTGGTTTATGACGTTACCTATCCGTTCTCACAATTCGCAATACCGTTTGGTAATTCATTGATAAGTTTCAACGGTCGGTCCATTAATGTGACTGAAAGCGAATGAAACTATTTCGACTTTTCAATTATTTAAATATCCACTGCAATCAATTCATTTAAGTAGATCAGTTAACCATTTTCGTTTAACTTTCAACCGTGTTTTTCTTTTGCAATATCGTCAATAAGATGTAGACCCCTTTAAACACGCAAATGAAGTCAGGAGATGTAGAATCTTCCTCAACCACGTATTTTATCCAACTTCCCCTGGATGATGAATTGGGTGACTTTATATTCAGTACCCGTTTTCTACAATTTAGAATTAATTGGACACACAACAAAGAACCTTTGTATATTAGTCATCATAACCCTTAATGTTTCATTGAAAAGATTATTAGCTAAAATATGGTGTATTTATTCGTGTATTTTAATGGAGGAAATTATATTAAACCATATTTCATTTTCCTTGATGCCTAGGATGGAGAGGAAGTGTTGGGAAGGAAGATGGGTAGGAATCTGGGGATTAATATGTCTAGGAGTGACGGATGTATGAATGCATCCCTTCCATTGATGGGGGTGTAAAGCGATCGGTCGACAGATTCCAGCTAAAGAGGTCAAAAGGTCTCCTGCAACGAGTCTCTCTCGATCAGAAGGTGGGCAAATCCATCCACCTCTGAGATCTAAACTAACCTCACTATGTGAACTCGGGCACTCCTGCTAAGTCACCAAATGTATCAGACCACTTGGGGTGACCTACGGCAAGGGTGCTGATTACGGTCGTTTATTACGACCTATGGCAGGATATTAGCAATGGGTCACGAGCCGAACCCACGAAGACTAACATAGGTAGGTGTACTTTAATACTTGGGTACAAAAAGACATTTATTCAATGATAGATTATTGCATTTGATCCAGTTATTATCTTCTTCTCAAACAAACAAAAATAATGAAAGAAATCCATCAAACTGCCTACAAAACAAAGGTAACACAATACATTTTATGGCCTTTGTAACATTTTCCTTTGTCTGTTATAAATATTGTATTATATTGCTTATGAGGCTTCCAAAACAGTAATAGAACCAGTTAAGGACGGATAATATATTATGATTAATGGAATTTATAACGCTATCGCTAATTCACTGTAAAATTGGCCTTTCATATCAGGCAGAGTTTGTGAACTCCGTGTTGCAATTGCCCTAATTAATATTGCTTTAAAAAAATGTTTTTAATACGGATTTATATTCTTCTTAAAGGTGGCTGCCATAAATTATTAAAGTTGCGGATTTACTTTTGATTTATTGTAGTCCGATCAATTTGTTCTCAGCTTGTGAAAATAAGATTGCCACAAAATTATAAATCAAAAAATTTTAACAACAAGGGTGTGTTAAAGAAAATGATTCAAAGTTTAAAAATAATGTCAACGAATAAATTGACCGGTCAGTGACTGAGTTGGCAGCGCGTTTGGGTCCCACCCAGGGTTCCGTGTTTAATTCCTCGGCTGGCTAAGTCCACCATCACGACACAAGCAACATTTTCCGCCTACTTTAGTGGTAGTAGAATATTTTCAAATATCACGTGGTTACTCATAACTCGAGTATCTTTGTCTTTAAAAAAAAAAAGAGTTTTTCTAAACCAGACTACGTATTTTTTTTACCTGTCAACTGTCAATGCACATCTTGTTTTTTCACTATAAATTGTAACATTCGCTTCTAAAAAAGGTAATGAAATAAAATGTGTTTTTTTTTTTGTTGTTGTTTGAAATTCTTCTTCTTCTTCTCGTGCCCTGTCCTTTCAACGGACGTTGGCTGTCATGTTGGCTATGCGGACTTTGTTTACTGCGGTCCGGAACAGCTCTACAGTAGACTGGCCAAACCACTGTCTAAGTTTGTCCTCCTCCTTCTTCCAGGGCTCCGTCTTCCGGCAATCTTTCGCTGCATTATGAGATGGAAGATCTCATACTTCTCCGGATGTCTCATCACGTATCCTAGATATCTACGGATTTCATTGTTAAAAGTACGATTGAAATAGTAAACGAAATAAATTAAAAATTGTGAAATTTCAGTTGATTAATTTTAAAAGTGTGATTTCCGCTTATTTTAATAATAATAATGTTAATTCAATCGAAAAATGAATCTACAACATGAAAAATCTGTTGGTCGTTACTTGAAAACACACAATATCTACCATTAACCACGGAGTTCAACTAATTTTCCAAGGCTAACTTTATTGGGAGTGTTTTTAAATGCCAGAATAATAGTAAATTGATCAGATGGAAGTCTAAGAAATAATGGCTGACCTCTTCGGTCATCCCAGTCGTCAGCCATCAGTTGTCAGAGAAGTCACGGAATTGGTAATACACGACAAACCTAACGAGACTGAGGAAATTAATGATTTCCTCGTTTTGTGCAAATCTTGCAATCTACAAAAGTAATTAAGTTGAACTGTGTGAACCATAACACTTTTTGTTTTGACCCGTTAATTTTATCTAAGCTTGGATATTTGAATGGAACCGCTTCGTGTGTACGTGAGAAATTATTAAATATTAGACACGATCAGTTAAAAAAATTGAGTGAATGGTAAATTATTGTTTATAAAGAATACACTGCGGAAGACTTAACGTAGAATTTCGTATTCCCGTTTCACTGCCACTTTTTTGCTGAACGTTTTTAAAATCATAATCATTAATTCCAAAATTTCGAAAACGATCCTACCCACTTACAGTAAATATAACTAAGTGTCCCGAAGGCGTATTCAGGGAGGATGTAAGAAAACAATAAAACAAAACGTATAAAACTTTTATTTTTCTATTTCTCTTATTTCTTTTCTTTCTCCTTTATTTTTATTTCTTTCATTCTAATTATCTATTTAAATTTATGTTCAAAATTTATTTTATTTTATCTTCTATTATTAACATATCATAACTAGTTTAAATTTCTTGCGACCTCGGTGAAATATATATGCCAAAAAAATATGTATTCGTATTTATATATATATTTTATTTGTTTATATATCGCGCAATCACAACCTATACCCATTATGAAAAATTATTACAATTAGACATTTTTCACGATTCATTGCGAACATACAAAACAAAATTATTAAATTTCTTGTCATTTTATTAAACTTTAGTGAGCTTAAATTTTTTGATTTTAAAATGTAAAATTTTCCTAACCCATACTCTTTTATTTATGTTTTATTATTCAACCAATGTTTGATTTTTTTAATTTAATTTAGTTTTAAAACCCAGGCGAAATTACCTATTGACATTTTACAGATTTACGTAATAGGTAAACTTATATTTAATGTACTGTGTAAATCTTATAAACAAATAAATAAATATTGCAATATTATCTTGGTTAATAAATAATTAAAAACACAAATGTATACATATGTTTATATATTTACAATCAAATGCATCAAGGAAAAAACTACTTATCTCTATATCTAGATATAACAGCGTATGAGTACTAGAAAAAACACTGTAAATAAATTCGTTTGACATTCATACCAACTGATTATTAGAGGCAATTTTAAGATTCACAAATGTCATTTACATAATTATAATATATGATACCGTTCAGTGCTAGGTTCCAGAATCAATTAAGTATCGAATATACAAGAAAAGTTTATTCGAAGTGAATATACAAGAAAAACAGTAAAAGAAAAGAAAATAAACAAATTTGAAACAAAATAAATATTAAGGCACCCGTAATACATAAAACATTTTTAGAATAACTATAATTTTGGACGGCCAACTGTGGGGTCACCGTAATATGAGAAACGGATTACTTCGAATTTCTGGGAAATAAAGTGTAAATTCAGTGTTCTCGCTTATCAGTGCAGTTATCTATTTTCTGAAAACCATATATTTTTTTGCAAACCGTTCAGTAAATTTAACTTAATTTACGACTGGGAGTAAATATTTTAAAGACGGAAGATACATCCGTTACACTTCGTTACCAAGTAACGATTACTCACAGAATCATAATCGTTATAACCAATATTGCAATCTTGCCCTAATATCTGACATTTAAATACATAATTTTACTACACGAACCGCCAAAGGCTATTTTTCTCGACTTTATGCGCAGAGGAAAAATGTTCCACATAATTCACATAATCAAATGGGACGGCGAGTTTTTGTTCATTTTTTCGTTAGTAATTAATATCCGGTCATTGATGCAAAATAATTTAATGTAAGTACTTATTGTTAATGTTGGTGTTTTCTGACAAATATTTTTCTTTGTAAATATTCTTTAATAATAATTTGTAAAGATTTTCGATTGACTTTCGCTAATATTATCTTCATCATTAAAATATTATAATTTGACGTTGTACTCATTAAGTTAAAAATAAAAATATTTCATCCTAGACTTGCAGAAAAAGTCAATAGATGTCGCGTATTAATGAGAAGTGATAAAATTTGTCCTTACACTATCTAAAGGGCATTTAGTTCGAGTTGAATCTTGCAATCATACATAAAAATAGCAGCTAACAATTCATGCTCAATTTTATAAAATCTACGGTGTTCAAAAATTCGTGTTTAGCTATTCTTAGGACATACTATAATAAAACATTAAAATTTTCACAAAGATTTGCATTATAATTAATTTTTTCATTAAAATTTGGTTCCTTAGAATAGGCAATCAAATCGAATCAAATCAAATCAAATCAAAAAATATTTACTGTACAAATAAAAAAATACAAAGGGTGTAGGTTATGGGTAGACTTCATTTCTTCCAGCTAACCACATACATGTTTTATTATATTTTTTATAGATATAAAAAAAATACAAATATACAAAAAATATACAATTTATGTTCAATCAGCCTAGCTTAAAACTAATATCGACCTAACAAAACGTAATGACACTTGTACACATTTAAAATATATTTTGTTTTTGTGCAATATTATTACATTATTTTTGTTATAAATGTTGTTGCATTGTAAAAAAATTACTAAATAGATATATTCAATATTTGAAATGGTAATCTCTAAATATGAAGATACAACAATATCTGTACGGTGAAAAATGTTATTCTAAAATACGATAATTTTATTCGTAAAAACGGTTTGTGAAGTTCTTACGAACAAATTACCAAGGTCTCAATGTTTATTGGCGGGAACATGCATGCAAGACTAATTTGTTGGTATACGTAATTTTGTAAGTATATACCAACATTTTCCCGCCAATAAACAATGAAACACTGTTAATTTGTTCGTAAGAACTTCAGTCCCGTTTTTTACCGTTTTTACGAATAAAATGAACGTATTTTAGAATAACATTTTTCTCATGTGTAAACCAAATGTATAAAATGTGACTGAAGCAAGGAATAAGGAATGTGTGTGTGTGTCGAAACTGGGTGGCATTCCATCATCTATGGAGACATTATTACGGTTTCAGTTTTGTTACGATAGGTACAAAAACTTATTTATTAAACGTGCCGTTAAACTTCCGTTCTGCTTTGTAGATGATGCGATCAATTCTAAATATCAAGGTGATGATCATGAATCATTGAGTTGTATCAGGTCATGATTATAACTTAATCAATGAATTGACGTTTCATGGCGTTGTGATTCATAGTCGATTTATCTGGTACACTTACTTTGTGATTAAGGATTGATTGGTGGTATTATTTTATTGGTGGTTTTATTTTATTTTTATGTTGACGAATACATTTTCCACAGCATGTCTAATTTTCCCATTTTTGTAATATCGCAAAAATGATATTTTTATCGTGTGACGTCATAAGCGTTTGCCGGCTTTGAAAAAATTCTGACAGTAGTACTTTGTTGTTTGTTGACGTGCGTATTTGGCGCCGTTGCCAACCACGGGCCGTTTTGGTTTTGTCGGTTTTTGATCGTTTTTAAAATGAGTAAATTTAAATGAAAACATAAAAAATAAATATTTTTAGAAGGATGATTTAAATTAGAAAAATTATCTTTAAATATTCCATACATTTTCAACAGAATCCCTCTTTTGTGAAAATACCCCATTATTAAATTGTGAATATTCTGAATGTTTTATTAAAAACAATTATTGAAAAAATAATATCAATTTATTCAGACCACCATCAGTATAAATATGCAATGAATAAATAAATGAAAATTCCATCATTTAAGATGTAGCAGGGGTAAGCAGTGAGGATCATTCATTTCATTGCCGGCAACCCGGGCGTTTATTGATAGACCGCCACACAAACTCGGTCTTGGTATACACTCAATGCTTCATTCACTTTTATAACTACATCGTCTCATACATGTTCTGTTTTTATTTGGAGTTTTTTTTTTAATTTTAACTCCACAAGGACCCGAGGAAAATAATTTCCCTCAAGGCCTATGTCATCTTTGAAGATGCAGGGTGGAGGGTCTCTTTGAGAAGAGGAAAAAACATGGGTCTTGAAGAGATCCATGTTGTAGAAAGGAGGAAACACAGAGGCTGGCAAATCGTTCCACAGCCGCGCTGTTGAACTCAAGAACAAGTCTTAAAAGCGACCCGTTCTCATGTGAAAAATGTCAACCGTGTACAAATGTTGGGCGCGCGTTTGTCGCGTTTCTTTCGTGAGTCTTGGCGTGAGCCTCCTGAAGTGTTTATGTAGGCTTTCAAATTCCAAGAATATTTCCAAAACCGTGACAAGTAATGTGTTTTCCAACCCAGTTCATAGGTTATTTAATTTATTTTTATTTTTATATGAATACCGCACAAGAATACTAACTGCTCCCAGTTGGGAGTAAGAGCTGGAGCCAGTGAGACTATGGCATCCCCAATTGTGGTATGTTGTGAGGCTGAAGGTAGTGGAGAGGAGAAGGAGATGGGGAAGAGGAAGATGGGGAAGTACCTGGCTGTAAGATCTGATCACCAAACACGGCTAAAGATATTTCAAGGAAAGTTTCATTTCGGAATGGTGGTCTTAATCAGTAAGCGATACCGGGAGTTTATTCCACTCTGTCACGTGCTGCAAATATAATATGTATTATTTTTTATTTATTAATTGTGAAATAACACAAATTAGTCAAATAAAATTTATTTGCAGAGGGTCGTCCTGGAGAGATAAAAAGTTCTCCCTCAACCAGTCTCTCCTGATCCGGCCCGTTACGCACCAGGTGGGCAAAGGAAAAAAAATCCCCCGCCAAGACCTAGACAAACCTCACCTGTTGGATTCAGAATTGAAACGTTGCTTGAAATGGCTTTAGCCATGTTTAGTGACTGGTTGTGAATAGCCAGGTACTTCCCCGCCTTTATTTTCCCCATCTCCTTACGCGAAATTATAATTAGGGTTCGAACCCGTGATCTTCGGATTGCGAGTCAAAAGTCTTAACTCTCGACCACGGAGGCCGTCAGATTATATCGCCTTATATCGTAAAAACTTTAAAGTAACACAATCGAAAACTTTTCTTGTCAATCTGTACTCCTGAATAATCAACCAAGAGACATTATATCTGCTGATCTTTCAGGAAATTGCAATGATGTTATCTCGCTCTGCAGCTTTAATTGCAACGACAAGAAAATAAGTAAAAATAATCACAAGCCAATTCTTGCTATTTCGTAATTAGTTCGTGAAACCTGGAAAGTATTCACTAACACCACGCGAGTTTTTTCTTAATATTCTTTTGTGGTAAAATTAACGACATTAAATATAAAATTTTTGCCTTCCGTTTGTGTATTGTGAAGCCCCGTTCGAATGAGGGTAAAATTTTCAGCGTCGCGTCAAGACGTTTATGGAATTATGTGAAATTTAGGTACTCTCATTTAGAGCGAAGGGGGAATATATTGGGCTGGGCCCTGACAGTGCTACGTTATGTGTATACTTATAGGTAAACCTGCTCGCATTCCAAAAAATGTATTATTTTTAAAGACAGCTAAGTTAATTTTACATAGAGCCAGATTTTGAATGAGACTTAAGTTCTTTATTTATTTTGAGAACCCCAGACGTTGCCATTAAAGAATTTTTTATTTATTTTGGTTTTGCGCTAATTTGAACAGTCTCTGATAACAATTGATTCTCAGTTTGCCAGCGGTGTATTAAGTTTTGATGACGCCTAACAAAATTAAAATAATTGATGATAAACACGGACCATTCAAACGTCAAAAACTGAAAATATCGCTGGATGCCGATTTCTGAAAATATCGATTGTGTTGGGGGTTCAACTACCGGACCCGTAGCACGGTCAATCGATAAAGATTGTATCGATAACTTTCGGTAACTTTTCATCGTCCCGTAGGACCACTTCAGTTCGCTAACGTACAAAAACGTCGAATATATAAAGAACACTTGTAACTGTTATTTATTCGTTTGCGATATGCATTAATGCTATGGAACGATGTAAAGTTACTGAAAGTTATCGATACAATCTGTATTATAATATGCAAGTCTGGGGCGTGTAAATAATGCCAGATGTCTCTGAGCGTAATACCAAAAAAAAATATTATGTATCTATTTGCGCGAACAATAACATATTACACAAATGGCTGCCTGGTACAATTTCGATGGAAAAACAGAGACACCAACCTTATATGTCATTCTCTTCAAGTATGGGAGGCATCCCTTTTATTCCAAATGGACGTACAGATCACCAGCACAATTCTTGATATTATTGATATTCGCAAAGTTCCGTAGTCAATTTTTACACGACGGAAATATAATTCACAATCCAAAATGCAAGTATGCTCAAACCCACAAAAAATGGAGAGAAAGTTTTTTTTCATATAAACAGTTTCATAAAACAACAAAAACAAAAAACATATTATAATGACTAACTACAATCCATATCGATAGACCGCGCTGAGGGCCTGAATCTAATAACACGATAAAGATTGAATTCGTTTTGCTACTACTATTATTCAACCAAACGAACCTGACGGCCTGCCGCGGCCGTCTCAAAGTGTCGAGAACCTATGGTGTGAATGTGGCTCAAATATTTCGTTGGTAACAAACTGCATTGTTTAACGCAGAACAGATACTTGAAACTTTATTGTTTTATTAGATCTCGTATGCAATTTCGCTGCAATGTGTCATGTTTATTGCTGTTACCAACAATGAACATAATGCCTAATAGAACTCGTTAGACAGGCGAAGGTTAGAACACCAGAAAACCGTGCCAAGTGTAGTCATAGTAAAATAAACTTGCGAAATAGTAATCTGTTTCCACTGGTGTATTGTATTTGTCTAGCTTCTGACATATGGGTCAAAGTTTTGTATGCGCTATTTCTGACATTGGTTTATTAGATTGTTCTTTGTTCAGATTGTTTGTTTTATTAGATTGTCATGTAGGTATGAGTTGCAGTCTATTTGCAATGGTGGTAGAATTATTGTTGGAGATTGTGTTCTATTTAGATGATGGTACCATTACTCAGACGACTTGCGAGAACTATTTTGCGACTCTTGAGATTAGGTTATTCCAAAAATTAGATTATTAACATGGCCATTATCTTATTAGAATGGTTTCCTGATAACATAAAGGGTGTAAGAGCACGTGCTCGAAGAATTTTAACCAGCTTTTTAATGTCATTTTGCAGTCCGATGATATTTTTTTCAATTATAAACAAAAAAATTGTTTCTACCACGTGCCACCACTGATCACACAGCTATCACGTGGTATGTGTTTTCCCTCCTCCGTTACCGTGATGCTAGAACGAAACAAAGTGCGCATTACGTGACCCGTGCTGGTTGAACACAACTATTCATTTGTGGCATATGATGGATTCTATTTTTTAATTTAAAAAAAAATAATCGGACAGCAAAATGACTTCTCCAAATATGCCCAGGAATTGCTGGTTAAAATCCTTCGGTTACATGCTGTTACACCTTGCATATGTTGTATCTTGTATCTATCAAAGACAAGCTTACCAAAGATTCACTTAACCATAATTTCAAGTCAAATACAGCATTAGTCATGAACAGTGGCGGTTTTCTCTAAAGTGCGTTTGTGCGGCGAACCTCCAATAAAAAGATGAGAAAATAAAACAAACTCGTTGTATAATAATATAAGCACATTATAGACAGCTCGACATTAAAATTCCGCCTTTAAAACTCGCGCCACCGAAAAATACAATACCTATACCCAATTTGTGCGCGTAATAATCCGCACATAATCATCCATGCTAAAAAATCATAGCCGATACAAATCCCTGTGACGGTGAAACGAACAAAACTAAGCAATATTAACCCAGCTCGGTGCGGCGCTCGCAGATATCATGTGACCTCCGAACATTGTCGAGTCCCGCCGATGCGATGCCCGAGATTATCGCAGGATGACCGGCTAACGATTGACCATTGCACTTTGCACCATAATATGGATGCAAGTTAAATGTTATATATTATGGTATTTAACTTTGTAGTCATTTTGGTACATTTTTTATTTTCTTGTTTCTGCATTTCTCCAACCTTTTGCTAATGCATTTGTAAATCTACTATTGAAGTAGACCGATTTTCACTTCTGTTTTCGTATTAATTTTTTTTTAGATAAGTTTTTATATCCCTTAGTTACGAGTACATTTACTAAAGTTTCGGTAAACGTCGCTAGTTATGCAATTTTGTGTTGAGCTTTCTCCAGTATTATTTCGGCTTTCAAATTGAAAGCGGTTGCGTTTATCGATTCTCGCGAATATTCTGTCGCAACTTTTTTTCACAATGGCGGAATATAGTGTGATATATACAAAAAATAACGCTAATACTAATGAAAAAAGGTTAGATTTTTTTTTTGGTGTGTAATGGATTTGTTGTATAAGTGAAAAATTCTAATTTTATTTCGTGCCACTTTCATTTTTGGTTTTTTATGTTTTAAAATATCAATTATGTATCCTACATTCTACGTTATTTTTCTTATTGAAAACAAAAAATTGCATCGTCCATTGAGTGCTGTAAAAATCATTAAACAATTTAATTCCTCTAAAACTTTTCTGGTTATCTAATAATTTTGTCGAGGAGTGTCAAGTTATTTAAAAACAATAGTATGTAGGTACCCCTCCCACTAACTTTAGTTAGTAAATAAATTTCGATTAAATATATCTTCTCTTGAATTTCTGAACCCCCCTGTTAAAAAGACCACAAACTGCCACTGGTCATGAATCCTACAGATCATATTTTTATGACAATAGTTTTATAGCTGTGCCGTTACGTAATTAGCTAAAAAAAATCTAATATCGTCACTACTGGTATTGATTGCATAATTTTACTGATAGGTACTGTTCCTTCTACATCGTCATGTGATGTCATAATCTAACAACATTTTCGATTGGGTGATTTTATAAAAATATTTGTTTCAAACAAACCCCTTTAAATCGCAATCTTTTGTACGGTTGTTCTCGTGTATTGGGTACTTATTACTGAGGTGTTTGTTTTGCAGTAAAGTTATTTTGCTCAGAGGTAATGGATCTGATTTTACAAGTTAGGAAAACAGCAAATGATAATCTTGAAAATATTTTTTTTTTAAATTTAAGATATTAATTTTTTACATGTGTAACCAAAAAAAATGATACGTCATTTACAGAAAATACGCATTTACAATATACATAGTAATAATTTCATATATTGTAATGTATCACCATAAAAAGGCTAGGGTCGCGTGTATGGGTAATTATATTATTTATATATTTTAAGAGTTTGCAGTTAACATTTAGAGAAGGTTTTTTTATGGACATTTTAAAGTCTCTTAAATTGTTATTTTTTTCTGATACTTGCTGGTAAAGTATTTAAAAAAACTTCATAATATTTAGTTAATTTTTATAAACCAAGTCTTCCTCTGTTTTTCCAGAAAAATGTACATAATACGTAAAATTTATTTGTAGATATAATATAAAATATTAATTTCATTGTGAAACTAAAAATTACAGTGTAAAGGCCTTTCCCAATATAATCGATATTCGCTGCTGCCGCGCCGTGGGTATTTGCAAGAGTTTTCGCGGCTAGCTCCCCAGAGCTAAACTAGAGCCCCACCAATTCAGACATACTGGTTTGAACCTACACCTAGGTTAGTTTACACCTAGGTTTTAACAGTCCGAATATCTCATATCCCTTAGTTTTCGCTACGCACAGCGGTAACGAATATCGCCTTTATGTGAATAGACTTTTAACGGAATTTTCCCGTGTTGTCTTCATTTTTGTTATAAAATATTTAAACCAATCAAAACCATCAAACATCTATTTGCTAATGAAAAATATCGTTTAAAATAATTGTTTTTTTTTAAGATTCGCATTTTACATTTCATTAAAATATCAACAAAAAGCTTTTAGAGGCATAATAACTAATAACCAAATCCAATCACAAGCAGCTGTACCTGTATAACTAACACATGGGTAATGGACGATATGCTACTTTTTAATATTCTATTTGATCTGGTGCTCATCACAGTAATCGCAAATACTTTTTAGTATAACAAGATGATATATGATTTTGCGCATTAACGTGATTAAAAGTATTTAGGTACCTACGCCTCATTTGTACAAATAGTTGGATAGTATGTGGAGTTTTATTTAAATTAAAAAGTCCCTTCAAGAACGCTTTATATAAGGTTAAATTTATATTAGAGCTAAATTTCCTTCAATTCATGCTTCTGAACTTCTGATCAAAGGATTTTTATCTTTTAATTTTTTTGTATTTTTAATTTTTTTATTGTTTTTTTTTTTTATTTAATTTAAATTAAATTTAATAATGTTATTATTACGTTCTGCAAGTTTTAGTTTTTTTTTTTTTTTGTTACAGCTGTTTCGGTTTACAAGGCCATTTTCAAACAGTTAAAAATGGCCTTGTAAGCCGAAACAGCTGAAACAATAATAAAAAAAAACACTCGCAGAAAATTTAATGAAGCTCTACAAATTAAACTCAAAAACAAAAAATAATATATAACGGATTTTTATTTATTTTATTAACGCCAAACGGCCGCCATATTATTTCAAACATTTTGAAAATGGCCTTGTAAGCCGAAACAGCTATAACAATAATTTTTAAATCAAACACTAGTAGAAAATTAAATGGAGTTCTACGAATTAAATTCAAAATCAATAAATAATATATAACGGATTTTTATTTATTTTATTATCGCCAATACGGCCGCCATATTATTTTTCATTAATTGAATCGGTAATAAATTATTATTGGTTGTGTTTTCCATCAACACTTTTTGAATAAACATGCAAACATAATTGTAAATTAAACGGTCTTCGTGCTTTGACTTTGATATTGCTGTTATTGAAGGTCAATGATTCGCTATTTATTGCATAATAATTTAATCGACGGACAGCGCGTCTACTCCAACCAATTTCGACCATAACCGAACGCTTCGCAATGAATTGTGCATAGTGGTATCATAAATTCGTAAACGGTTTTCAATTTATCTTGCACGTCATTTATACTATGCACTAAACATGGTTAAAGTCATTTCATCCCATATATCATTTCTGAATGGTGGTCTCTCAATAAGGCGATATTGAAAGTATCTACCTTTCTGGAAAGTGTCGCAAAAAAACGCTTGACCTTCAAAACAAGAGGAAAGTCACTGTCAGAGATTTAAAAAAACCATACCCATCCCTTTGAATTTTGAAACATCTTGAAGAAACTCTACGTAGATAAAGCCCGAGAAACCCCGAGGACTTCACCTAGCATTAATTAAGAAGTTTTCAATTTTTATTAGAATAATTCTCTTTTTATAACTTTACAAGGTTATTTCCATCAATGTTATATATATATATATATATATTATTTTTTTTACATTAGGTCCACACAGGAGGCTCTGAGGTAAATTATTTCCCTCAGGGCCTATGTCATCTTTGGGGATGCTGTGTGTAGGGTATTTTAAGGAAAGAAAGAAGAAAAGGGTATGAGGGTTGGGTAGGAATATGGGGTTCAGTGGGTCTAGATCATCCGCCGCCAAGACCTACACAAACCTTACCCCATGAACCCGGACACCCCTGCTAAGTCACCAAACGTAGCGTACCACTTGGGGTGACCTATGGCAGAGGTGTTGGTTATCCAAAAAATGGTTCCCGGGGCGGCGGTACCAATTCCCGCCTCCTAAATTGAAAATATCTTTGAAGAAGAAATGATAAAGAAATTGAAATGATAAAAATATCACACCTGTGGATCCATAACCGAGGATCTGAAACTCTCGACCAGGGAGGTCGTCATACTACTGTTACTCATTTCCCAAATCCTGGCAAGGAAAGTGAAAGAAAATAAATATGCGATCAGCAGTGATTGATTATAAGTGATGGTCTTCAGAAAATTGATTTCCGTTCGAAAGCACAAGCAGAAATCTCTAACAACGAAAGTCATACAGTGTTCCCACGTCATGAAGCCTCCAATTATTATTCGCGTCATTAATTATTATGGTAGAACGATCATGTGTATTTACATGCCTTCGCCACTGAACGAAAAATCTTTAGAAATGTGATCTATACTGATAGAAATCTTACGTCCCCAATTTACACAAGATTTTTTGACTCCCAGGTGCCAAACATGCTAGTAAAATTGATTTATTTATTTATTTTATAGAAACAAACAGTACATTGATTACAGTGTGATGACAGAGTTTACAGATATTAAATAATATTTCATGGTGGGTACCTTTGATATGTTTCTTTATAATGTCTTGAGTGAAATGCATAATTAGTAACAACCGGGTGATGTGCGTAGTGTGTGAGTGTGTGTGTATGTGTGAGAAGTGGTGATCTGTGAAGGGATATGTATGCGCATTACACAGTTATATCATTGATATAATGCTCCTTTTAAATTTGGGCAGCGAATCTGAGAAAAAATCAATATTAGCGTTTAGGCAAACATTATTGAATGTATGAAGAGCACGGTTAATCGGCGAATTAGTTGCTGCATTTGTTTTGTAATTTAGAGTGTGGAATAGTGCTGTATGGCGTGTACACGTCTTACAGGTTTATTAAAGTTAATTAAGGATAGAAGTTCAGTACAGTCGATTTTGTTATTTAAAATTCTTTTATATAGGTAGAACCAATAGAAACTTTGAAGTAAGGGTTAAGGAACATCTCAGGGCATTAAATGGCAACAGTGAATCTGAGTTTGCAGATCATTTATTAAAGTATGATCATAATTTTGACAAAAACCATGGGCTTAAAGTATTACATACGGGTTACAAAGCATCACAGATAAATATTTTAGAGATATTAGAAATTAGAAAAAATGTAAATAATAAAGCAGACATAATAAATAAGCAGAAAATTTTTATAAACCCTCTTTTGAACCTTTTCCCACTTAACCGGTCTTTCCCTGCTAATGACTAATTGTACTTAACTTCCCCCACCCTTACCCCTTCCCCTTCCTTCTAGCCTTTCCTCCCATATGTAATCTATATTTAATTTTTAAGTTTATTATACATTTGTTCCTGATGAGGTGAACATCGTTCACGAAACATGTAGATTGTGTATAAATAAAAAGTGATGAAAACAAAGTTATTTTGTCTTTTAATTAAAATAAATAATGACATCACAAAGTGAAAACCTTTCCGAAGAAGTTTTCTTCGAAAAATTAAAATTCTGTGTATAAATGTTAAATCAGCTAGCGCCCGCCTTTGTTGCAAAGTTTGAAATGTAAATTCAAAATTATTGTTGAATTTGAAGGTTAGATATTTTATAAATTTGTTTTGAATATGTTCTATGCTATCTATGTATAATTTTTTTTTATCTTTAAAGAAAGGTTTTCTATTTATATTTTAAACAATTTTATTAACATTACCCGATTAGTAACGAGTATGATCAAATTGACCAAACATGGGCATACTACAACACAATTCTATCAATGTATCTCTTCGAACCCTCCGACATATGCAACGCATATTCCGGTGATCTCATTTAGAAAGGGAAAGTAACCGCAACTCGTGCATTTTCCTCATCCGTTATAAATACGCAGATAGGCACTTAATATACAACATGTTATTATCTTGCTTAACTAAAAACCCATAGCGGCGTGCATAAACTAATACTACTTATCTATGCATCTCACATAATCAGCTAAATAGCTTGATTATGTTAACCGTCAAATTTTATGTGTCAATAATTACTATTAAATATTGCAATTCTGCAACAATTTGAAATTCCGTTAATACTTATTTGCAAAATATGGTGTCATCAAAAGACATGAATATGAAAATGAGACGCAACACGTAGAAAAAAGATTTTTATCCTAAATTAAGAATTATCAAATGTCCAACGAACGTTTCTTTTTAATTTCTGTTTTGCTTTTCCCAAAGAACAAGCTGCGCTAACAGCCGTGCACAGACGATTTTTATAAAAAATAGCATTTACGAAATGGGTTAAACAGACTATCATGTGTTGATAAGCGTACCTCTTAAAGTGAGTATAATATTGTTCAACATAATTTAGGTGTATTTAACTTTTATAGTTTTATGTTTATAAGCATTTGATTTCAATTAGAAACTATTGGATTAAGCATACAAAAAAATCTTGAGGCCGTCTGATGGTCGAAATGGTCAAATTTGAATATTTTGAAAAATACGGATAAAAATTAAATTTATCACAAAACTTTGGAAAAAAATTTAATTATGCCCACCAAAAAGCATATAATAAATTGCTTGTACCAAAAAACACAAACTAACTGTCACAAAATGTATCATTCATTTTAAAGAAACACAGGAGCTGCGTCCGGGCCACAATGTTTTTTGATTTCCGTGACTGTTGACGTGTATGTTTGCTTTTTTCTAATCGTTTGTTAAACATTTTGTCGTAAGAGACGCCGCATTAGAACAACATGCAACAAAGTATGGTTAGAAAACATCTGTAGAAAGATAACAGACACCAAAGCAGTTCAAACATAAAAACAAAAAGTTAAAAATGATTTACAGGTTATCATTAATATAATGTAGTTGTGATCAAAATATACCCTGATATAATTTATTTCTCACGATCTTTGGCTTTTTACTTTCTTATAGTTACAAAACAACAACGTGCAGAAAATCAGCGTGTAACTTATCGACGTCATTAAAAATCTTCAAAGTTACCTGAAACAAAACGAAAGGAATTGTGCATCCATCATTAGTAATATTAATAGGTACATGTACTCGTAACTTGTACCTAACTCCAAGTCACAATGTAGGTCAGAACATCAAAGAGATGATCAAGTTTCTCTTTGTTCTTCAACCACAATTACTCGTATTTGGCAATTGTGTACTGCCAATAGTTGCAAAACATCATTGCTTTCCAACGTTAGTGTAATTGGTCCATTTTAATTGTACATTTCCTTCAGTAGATGTGTTTATATTACCGTTTGCCAATTTATGTTTATACGGGAAGCTGCTATTTCTTTTTGTTTTAAATCTATCCATTTTCTGTGGTGTGACTTGTCGAACCATCTCTCGTTCTCACATATTATGTCTTTCCTGATACCGGTACATGGGTCAGCATCTTCTTCAATCAACCTATGACTTTTTTGTTTCTCCATGTGTTTCATTTTGGGCAGTAGGATTTCATAAAAAACTGTTGAACCGTCTTTGAACCGTTATGTTGGATGTATCAAATTTACTTTGTTTTTTTTGGTGATTGTTTTGTACTGTATATTTTAAATATGTTACTTGTTTTAGTTTTTTTACTAACACAATCCTTCAATCGATTCCCCCCTTAGTTTATCCTGGATTTTACCATACTTAATTTAGACATTAACTTTACGCAGTTTTAAAATTGCAATTTTTTTTTTGCTATAATGATCTAAAATTTTAACACAAATCTTTCTATTTTCAAAGTAATTAACAAATAATTTATGTAAGTTTCCTGTAATTCCGATTTCTTCAAGAGTTTCCAGTAATTTACTATGATCAATAGTATCAAATTAAGATTTCATAAAAAACTGTTTAACCTTCTTTGAACCGTTATGTTGGATGTATCAAAATTACTTTGTTTATTTAGGTGATTGCTTTTACTGCATATTTTAAATATGTTACTTGTTTTAGTTTTTTTACTAACACAATCCTTCAATCGATTCACCCCTTAGATTATCCTGGATTTTACTATCCTTAATTTAGACATTAACTTTACACAATTTTAAAATTGCAATGCTGATATCAAGCGTAAATTACTTTTGAGGAAACATAAATTTACATGATTAGAATCGATGTTTCTCTTGTGCTGACGTTTTGATGCATATACAAAGGAGTCCATGGCAATTTGCAATGAATCTCTTGTAGCATAACGTACAACTATCACTTGGAGATAAACATGTGGGATACTCGGTTTCCAATATGAGAGTTGGTTATTAAGTTCCCCGTTGGTATATATTTCATCTGGACGAAGAATAAACGTTTCGAAACTGGTACAAATTCCGTCAACGTAACTTTTCTGCCTACGAGTCGAATGTATGGACATATAAAGTACCTAATCAGGTGTTAAAAAAAATCAATGGATATAAATAATTATCTTAGCGTGTTTATATGTCCTGGTTGCTTGACTGGTCAATGACAAAGAACTTAAACTGAATATAGGACATAATATGAAAATTGCAAAATCTATGATTCAATCGAAGATTTAAACTGTTATTATCGGAACAAGACAATCTAGATATTTATGTAATTCAGTCGGTTAACTTGTTCATTATAAGATACCAATTTAACGAATATAAATAAGAACATTGAAATCGATAGAATATGGATTTATAATTGGGTAACAGCTCAGATATTTCGGTTTTACGAGATGTAAATTAATTCTTCAATTGAATCTTGGATTGCGCAAATCCTTTAAAAAACGTTCACTTGTTTGAAGGGCTGATAACTTTTCTCTTGAAATATTATTTTCAAAAGAAATTTTTCGTGAATTTTTAACTCTAAATACGTTTAATTGGTTAAAATGTTGATATTTTGCGTGATTTTACATTACACTGTCTCAATCCTTTGTGTATGGGCGTAAGCAAGGACAAATTGTATTTTGAAACGGTTTTATTACTTAGTAAGTGCTGATTTTTGTCTGTTGTAAATACGTTCTTGCACAGCCAAGGGTTTAACCAGTTTTAATTTAACAAAAGTCAAATTCAAATCATCCAAATTGAGTAGAACAGTCGCATAACAGCATTTGACAAGCACCGCTCACTTCTGAGAGACAAACTGTAAAATTACATAGATTCAAAAGTAGTGCACAATTAACTATCAAAACCTCTACGAAAGTGAAAAAAAAAGGTTCGTCAGTCGTTTACCGACACAGCGTGTGGCATTCTGCAGTCATGTTTGTATTTGTCGGACATGACAATAGCTGAACGTTGTACATTTTTTATTGATCAATCACACGAAGCCCGCTTTTGCAATTGGAGCAAAACCTCTTCTGCGCGTGTCGTGCTCCAGAAAACCTCGTCACGACTGTTTAGTATGGGCAAATTCTTTATTTATTGCACTTTATGCCGGTCCAAATAGAGCCGATACCGCTGCACAAACGTGCGAATAGGAACACTAGGTGAACAAAAATACTATTTTTACAAGATTAAAATTGTAGTTAAATTATAAGATGCATTTCGATGGAATGATATAATTTCAAACCTTTTTTTTTACTTCAGTTCTGCGTAACCAGAAATGGCCACAATGCAATTATTCAGTTGTACCTTTTTCTCCGCAGCCCGGTTTTTTTATTAGTTTACATCATTATTATGGATTAACACCGCATACTTACATATAAATATCAATATATCAAAATGCTTGCAACTATTTTGTACAAAGATTCTTGATCGCATTGGTGCATCTGAGTTAACCACTGGCGTAGTGCGCCATGTTTAAAATACGTATACGGTTTTTCTATGAGTCTTAAAATGATGTTCTTGAGATATATTTTACTGATTTTGTGAAAAAATTCCCTCAGGGAAGATAAAACCTTTTACTGCGTACTTTACTCATATCAGAGGAGTAAAAAATATTCATCATCGATGCTTAGACATAAAATTATTCCATTAATATTACGAGAACACAATACTTTTGTCTGAGTCCTTATTGCACCCTGTTACATTATTTTCAATAGTTTTCAGACCTGCGTCCTTATTCAAAACGATTTATTGGCCATTGCTTTTTTGATCAATTGAGCTAATTCAGACATTGTTTTTTTATTAAACTACATCGTAAAGTTACAGTATTTTTCTAAGAAACATAGATATGAAAAAATAATGTGTTGTTTAAGAAAAAAAACAACCCTTAAACTGTCTGCAAAAACTAACATTAAAAGTTGAAAATCACAAAAAAAAATAATTCACTTATTTTTTTCACATAATATATATTAGTATAATACATGTCCAATTAATGTTTTGATTAGGACCATTGTGCGGTGATATTTCCACACGCTAATTGGAACAGTTGGTCTATCACCTATGAACTCGTGGCTTGATATCCGTGGGGATCGGACCAAATACTAATAGTAATGGCCGACTTTGGCAAATAGCCCCGACTGACAAGTAAATCCGATGGCAAAATACTTGCATATACAGTTTGTGATATTTTGTTGACCTATCCCTTACGTAATGTTTTGTCTTATTTATGTTTTATTTTCCATGTTAATTTTGTACTTACGTGGATAATCATGTTTTGTCCTTTAAACTTATGAACCATATTATCGTTACACAACCTATCTTTTATCATATTATTATTTGATGTAGGTACCAGCAGTATTCACCCGGTTTGCTTCAGTTTCTTCACAATTTATCCTTATTGAATAATTAAATAAAGTGGAGCAAACATTGACCAAGCAAACAATCTGGTATTTTGTCTTGCTTATTTGAGTTAACTGGATATTAACGTATCGTGTTGTCACCCCATGTGGTTCGCTACGTTTGATGACTTAGCAAGTGTGCCCGGTCCACAGGGTGAATTTTGTCTAGGTCTAAGTGGCAAACGCGTTTGTTCAACTACCGCGTTGCTGGACGGATCGGATTGGTTGAGGGAGTTCTTATCTAGAGCTTTCTCGAACCTTCGCCTTGCACCACAGCGGGAGAGATAGATTCATACGTCCATCCCTCCTGGATACATTCTCTTTTAGTCACTCAGACCTTCCTCTCCTCCCTTTCTCTAAAAAGACCCTCCACACAGCATACCCAAAGATGACATAGACCCTGAAAGTTTTTTTTTCGAGGTCTTGCAATGTGCTCATGATGAAATTCGTCTCGAGCAGTTACTTAATTTAGATCATTGAAGAAGAAGAAATTATGCATAAATCTAAACTAAACATGAAACAGAAGAATACATCTTATATATAAAAACTAATATTTCTTTGTTTGTTCATTTGATCGTATTTTATGCGCTGCCATACCGTTTATCCGATTGCGACGAAATTTTTCGGGATTTAATGTGCGCATGCCTGCGATGGTTAAAGGATAGTAAGACCTGGCGTTACGAAATTATTTCCTATATCTAATTCATCCGATTGCGCTTTTTTTTATTGTTGTCAACATGCTCGTGAAGGTTTGTATACTCACTAGTGAGCTCTAAAAATTTGAAATAGGTCACACGTGAGTTGTTTGAAAAATTTTTGTATTTTATGGAGTTTAGCGGCAAAGAAAAAATAATGGAGGGGATGCGACGGAGGGGAATTAAGGGGTGGTGTTAGAGGGAGGGGAAGGCGGAAAAGGTGGAAGGGGAATGGGTGAGGGGGAGTTCGCGAGTATGTAGGTGGCCAGCGGAAGAGGGGAAGAGGACGCGGGAGTGAAAGAGGAGGCGGATGGGGAACGCGGACGAATGGGAAAGAGAGAAACAATTTATTTATACTGTTATTAAAAACCCTGGCCTTTTATCAAGACTCCCGTCAATTATTTTTTCTTGGAAAGTCTTTTACAACAATGTTTTAGAAAGCTCATATTGAAAAAAGGTGTAGAATAATATCGACTACAAATATGATGTGGATTCATCAGTTTTCCACTTGTACCTCTAGTTTCTGGACACCGTGTGTAATAAGAACAATAGATAAGAATAAAGATAGATCCTACATAAAATAATATTGGTTGTGCAATGTGCATTTATTGTACCATCAGAAAAAATATGTATAAAGAGAACATAAAGAAGTTAAAGAACACTTTATGACATTTGAGATTAACGTTTTTTGCCTTAATTCTGCAAACCGGGTTCTTTATTTAAATAAATGTTTCTGGTAACTATATGAGTATGTTTGGTTAGGTTTTGTTTCTACTGTGAATCACTGTTTAAAAAACTGTATAAAACATCCATCAAAATGCACTTCAAGTTTTGCTTCCTGATTGCAACAACTTTGTTTTGTTTGTTGTCGAGAAGTTTTTCTAACTATTTGATTGACACAACTTCCTATTCATTGTTTGAAGTCTTTGAAGTATGTTTTCAGAGATCAAATAATGCAGCATCAAGCAATAAATAAAATTCGATTGCTGAAGGCAATTAAAAAAAAAATAATTTAACTAAAAACTCGTTTATGTTTAATCAGATTCAGATTCTTTCTGAAAACTTTGTATAATATTTTTGACCTGAAGCAGTTTGCGTATGTCGTGTCGTTATCGTTTTCAAACGTTTATGATTTTACTTATCTTTATTATCGTTTTCAAACATTTACGCTGAGAACACGATTTAAAGATATCAACAACAAAAGAAGCTCACAATATTGTATATGTTATTATTGCACAAAGAAAATACACGGTGTCCGGAAACTAGTAAATATATATAAAGACTATCATATGTATAAATTTCTTGATTACAGCTTTCGTATTCGAGTAAATTGAGTCCGAAGTTAGATTTTTTTTTGGAAAATTTTGCAAAATATCGGTCGCTGGAGGATTACTATCAGCTGCTTAGGGCCAGTTATTTCGGAAAATTTCACGTTCGAATTTCATTCAAATCGTCATTCACTGATAAATTGGGTTGTTTCAACCTCCGTCAGAAGAAATTTCAACGAAAATTTCATTGAAAAGTGATGTGAAATTAAATCAGCCTAATTCGAACGTTTACCGTTGAAATAATGGGAGGCGCATGCGCAGACGCCTAAATTGTGATTCGGCGGGGAACACTGAGTGAAGTTTTCAAATTTAACGAACGTTATTTTGGAGTTGAAAGAACCTATTTCATATTTGAAATGAAGGAACACGTGTTTGCGTGTCAAATTTTAAATGATAAAAAGAATCTTTTAATTTTTTTAAACAACTGGTCATAAATATCGTTTTAAAAACGTTTAATCGTGGGACCAGTTAAAAAAACACTTTATTGCCGAAAAACATGGAAAAAAAAAATTATAAAAAAAAACTAATATGTAATGTAGATTTACCAGTTTCCGACTTATATATAGTACGGGTTTCCGAACACCATGTAAATCATAAATTGTGTAAGTTGTTGAAAATATATATCGTTTGCAAATCATCAACCTCTGTATATATGCAAATTAAAAATCATTATTTAAAGATTGAATTTCATTATGTATTATAAAAGTTCTACCAATTTTGTGAAATTAATATTTTTCTGTTGTTGAATTAAATGTTGTTTTTCGTCTTCCTTCACAAACTCAAAGTTTATCTTCTGCTAGAGATTTTTATCAACGACCTTCATTTTGACTCTCAACTTATACATTCGCCTGTGTATTTTAAGAAATTTAATAAAAGACACTCCCAAGAAATCTATTCACACACTTTATAATTACGTTTGTTACTCCAAAAAACCAGGTGACACAACAATAATATACGTGAACCTATAAAATACACGAAATTCCAGAGTGTTACAATTGTAGCAATCCAAAACGCATTTTGCAATGTGCTCTGTCACATAAAGGTGCATTAACCGCTTTCCTTTTCCTTCGTCCAGGATTTCCAGTGGTATCTGTATTACAAGTGTCCAATTAGAAGTATAACTGACTCGCGGAGTAACGTATCGTGCGCTTCTTGCTCATGATCGTGACATAACATACCTTTCTTCACGTTTCTAAAGAAGAAGTGGCCTGTTAATTATCATTAAATGAGATAAAGATATCATGAGGAGATGCACAGTGGACAGTACGAAGCTGTCTAGTAAGGATCAGGAAATGAGATACGACACAGAAAAAGAGATATCAGTTAATAAGGCATTGACTTAACAGTATTTAATTGTGGGAACCGGCACCGTGATGATTAATTATCTGCTTCCATATCAATTAGCGGGGAAAAACAGCAAGTACAGCAATTGACTAAGGTATCGATGCTATTAAAAACTCAAATGAGATGATTAAACCAACAAGAGAACAGGAAAATATAGTGAGAGGACAGAATCTTTGAATGATGGTACAGCGAAAATATTTCTGATTGCGTCCAACTATTCATATTGGATTAAAAAATTGACAGTAACAGCAAGTTGGCATAAAAGCAGATCGAAAATAGCACTAATTTGTTGTTTGCAATAGCTAGTTTATATAGATAATAATAATTTTTAGATTGTGGTCAACGATGGAATCAAATAATCAACCACCACAGACGCCAGTAATCTCCAAGAAAAATGCTTTTTGGATAAAGCCAATCAAAATAATAAACTAGATTATGTATAATAATAGGATCTGTCAAAAGACAGAGAATAGTGTCAGTGGATTGTTCGTGCAGCGTCCGTTCCAGGAAGGCTGTATTCAGTATCAGCAGCTTTACATCGATCCCATTTCGCTGATGGTATCGCCTAGAGTCTCCGGAGTACCAAGATCACAAAAGTGATTACGTACCCATCTGTTCGCGGAGAGCAATTCGGATCTTAACGAGTGGCCGCTATTGGAGATGGAATAACTGTACTGCACCTTTGTAACTACTTCGTATTATAATTCTATGGTTACCCGAGGTGCGTCCACAGGGCTACCGCGCAGATATGTACCTAAAAACACACATCATGTTGTTGTTAGTTCATTTTGATCAAAATTCTAAGAAATCTAAAAAGAATGTGGCGTGTTCGGCAAAACCTGTTACCTTTTCTTTGGAAAAAATCATGCACAATTCGGTCTTGATTATATTAGAGAGGCATTGGGGCAAAGCTAAATGATTGAAATTAACAAATTCCTAAAATGTGGACAGGTTTTACGAACAATTATTATGGTTATGAACTAAAATAACGGAGGCGCTTTTGATTCCAGTTGGACAAAAACATAATACACATTTTTTTAAAACAAATTTCTAGTAAAATCTTCAAAGTTTAAGCTACCTTTACAAAATACTTGCTTTTTTCACCGTGCACTGATCTCGATCTTTAAAAAAGGTTGTAACCAGTTTGCATCTCTTTGTTCTTTGTATCGAGTTTGGCAATCTCTTCATCTAATCTCTGTATTGCTAATTCAATTATCTTCGGTGTCAGTCGCTTAGTTTTCTTTGAAGTGTGCGTCACAGAATATGGTAGGTGCGAAGTCAGTCCACGAACTCAGAGATCAGACAGATAGATATGGGAATTGCAATTAGCTTACCTGAAAGGATGCAAAGACTCATTTATCTGTCATATTGGTCGGCATGTTTCAGATTGGTTGTGTTTCCTGGTTGCCACTTAACACATCCTTCTTTTGTTTTGTTACTTGATTTCCCAACCATATGATATTTTATACATATTCGGTTTTGAGCTGTTGATGTTTTTCTAACCAGAGAAGATTTTAAGAGTAGTTTTCTACGATCGATATAATATTAAGATAAGTCTCTACGCTTTCTCTGTAATTATGTTTGTCTAAAAAAGGTTAATTATCACAACCCTTCAATATCATGGCTGGTCTTAACAACGACTGTTGCAAACTCCCGAGTTTAGTCAACATAAGAATATCAACACGATGCACTATGCATAAGGGCTTATTTAAATGACACCGTATATAAACAAATTATGAAAAAAAACTATATTGGTAATTTTAACATAATTAACGTAGTGTAAGAAATTATTTTATTTTGGCCAATTTGCGAAAACCACTAGAGTCTGCTGGCCAAAATGTGGTCAATTTGAAGTGATATTTAAAAACAGTTACTGAAATTGTAAAATGTAATAGACAACACACAGAAGTCATAATATTTAATATCGCTCCAATAGTTACCACAACGGCAATTTTGAAGTAAACACTAGGCAGAATTCACGCGTTTATAAATTTAACGATAAAAAAAATGCTAAAAATATGGGATGAATGGTTAAATGTAGGTGCATTCAATGGCTCTGTAGCACTATGAGCAGTTGATATATCTTCATATTAAAATTTGAAGGTATAATTTTTTGAAAGATGACAGGAAATTTCCAAACCGAATACTTCCCGAGCGCTTAAAGCTGATATTGAATATATAGCGGAATGTTCCAGTGTTATTACTAATCCTTGAAAAACAGGCAAACATTTCATGTATCCAATGAAAAAGCACTATGGGCGTTTAAAAGAGTAAAATAAATTAAAATAAGATTCCGACATTTCGTATACATTTAAGATGGTAGATACTGGACAATGGTTTTTACGCTACAAAAATGTCTGCCCATCAGGATGCTGAATATAGAAGTATCTCAATGATGCTCCATTTTCCCGATGCTATCCAGCACACAGTGCATGCGGCCTTTCCCCAAGACAAAAGAAGAAATAATAGCAGAATGAATACTGTTTCTAGGGTCCTCGATGCTTTCAAGCTTTCCATTGTGGAGCATCGTTACGTTTCCCACAACAAACGGCTTAACCCTGTTACAGCTTTGCAGATACGATTGTAATAATACTTCCATTATGCCACTCAGATTCCAGATCTTGCAGCGGCTCGTGTCCATCCGATTACTGGCAAAGTTTTTTCCCGTCAAATCGAATCATAGCAGACATATTTTATTATTAAAACGTGATGTTCTACATCCGTGAGAAAGAGCGGAGACGATGGGATGACCGCCTAAAGATGCAGATTAAAGGTAAAAGGCTATAGATTAAAGGTAGAGACCAAAGATTAAAGAACCTCCAGTGACACTGGAGTTATCGCTTTTGACTTAATCGATGATTGATATGCACGGAGACAAATTATTGAAAATAACATCCAGCTTTTCGTTTCCAATGTTTAGAATTGATAATAAAATGCTTTAACGGTATATAATTAAAAAATTAAGGAACAATGAATTAGACATTTCTTGATTTAAAAAAATATATACCTTTAGCACAAGCCATTAGGCAATTACGTCATTAAAATGTCACAGTTTTAATTGCGACGAATCACAGCCATCAATCAGATTTTTTAGCGCGTATATTTTCCTTCAATATCCTTCGTTTTTTTCAAGTTCATCCATATAACAATATCCTCGACATATATAAAACACCACCCTCGAGGGGTGACGGATACACATATTGTGGTGATGTCTGATGACGAATCAAATTGAACCAATGATGAACCTTGTAGAAACCTTCATATAGCATATAAATGAATTCTGAATATATTTCGAATAAAAAACGACTGTCACCTAAATTAATTCTTGCAAATATCTTTTATGCTCCATAACATTCTCTCTTTTTTCAAAATACATACATATCAAAGAAATATATTTACTACATATAAAAATATATATATTTATTATTTTTAATTAATATTTTCTACTAAATATAAATGAAACTTTATTACAAAAAAAAAATTATTGTATATATTTATTATTTTCCATCAAAACATGTTCTTACTATAGCATGCATATACATATATGCGCATAGCATGTAAAATTAAATATCTAAGTACTAATTAATAACAGCACCTATGTACACTCCTCTTCCATACACAAGCAAATGGAAGAGTAGTTATTTAATATAAGATGTTAAATAAAATATATTTATAATGTTATAATTACAATTTTCACAAATAAATAATTTTTAAAAGAAAATCGTGTGAAGACTTCAATCTCGTTTCATAAGAAGCTTGAAATTATTGCGTACGGAATTTTACTCATAGATTAGTACTATTTTCATCTCAAAATTTTTCCCGTGTTACAAAATTTATTGCAACAATCAACTCTTTGTTCTGCAAATTTCAACTACTAACCACGATAGTATTCAATGTGGCCGGCACAATCAATAAAAATGACCATAAACGGGAACAATGGTCTAATAACGGTTTACAGTTACATATTCGAGAGAACCTTTTACCAACAACACCGCAATAACACACCTAGATCCCTCGCCGGACAAATGTCAGGGATTAACGGGTCAGATTCTGTTGCCTGGGCAATTTGTAAGGCTTTGCTTGTTTATGGGAAGATACATTATTGTATTAAAATGATATAGGAAGGTACACAATATAACCACTTGCAAATCAACAACGTTTTAGATTCAGAAATTTAATGACTTCACAAACATGTCGCACACATTGTTTTAGACGGTAGCATTATCAAAAAAATGTATTTCTGAGACAAATCGCTTAGAATCTGTTAATGAAATAAAGCATACATCTGCTGTATTATTATATTAATTCGTTCCCTTTGATTTTAATTTGCTAATAAATTTGTTACAATCCTTACGTTAGTAGAGTTTATTTTTGAAGTTCGTGTTTATTAAAGATGCTTCTGCTAATACCTTGCGCTTACTTTTCCTGGTGTAATGTAATATTTTTCCATGGGAACTAATGAAAAAAAAAACAAATTATTTTTCAACAAATTGTTTTCTTTGGTCTCATATATTTTCCATAGTTTTACTACTACTAAAAAACACGGCATTTCAGTCAAAGAATCTTTCTCGTAAACTTTATAAGTATACCATGTAAAGATTGTTCATTTATGGTTCGTTTAGTTAAGTATATTATCCATAAATATAAAACATCTTTAAACCACGCATCGCGTGCGTTCCTTGGTAAAGAAATTCACTTCCTTAATAATAATGATTTTGCAGTCTTATTATCCTTGAAGTATTCTTGAAATTCAGTTACCGAACAAAGCCTAAAACTATACCTTGGAGAAGATTCGGGTTCCGCTGAATTTCTCCGAATGCCATGTTGTTGAATGCGTTTCGAGGCGTGTTCCCATATCAACCTTGAATTCGGCGCATGTCTGTTTTTGTCACAGATCCAGTTCTTGCGACGTCACCATAAATGGACCACTGTCACCGTCCGCTCGCGGTCGACTCCCATATATTTGTATGCTCACAAAGCCTTGCAAAATTTCAAAGAGACCCAAAATTAAAAGGGAATCAATATTTAATTTATTATTTATTAACTCCCACTACTTTTACATGAAAAATTTACCAATGATTACAGTAATTAAGTGTAACAAGATAAATGCAGATGTGGTATTCATAAGAAAACAACACATATGTATATAATAAAATTTTGTGCAAAATAGCGAAATAGATTTAAAATATAATAGTGACATAAGCCTGAAACAGTAAGTAAAAGAAAATATAACGTAAAAAAAGTAAGTGTGTGCATATACTGACAATATTAATTATGTGTGTTACACGAATAAAATATAATAAATAAGAATGTAATTTACTCGAAAGGTATAAAACATTATAGTAGAGATGTAAAAAGAAAGATTTGTACCTAAAAAAAGTATTTGCATTTAATTCTAGAAATGTAATAATTTTTTTATATGTTAAGACTAAATATTAGACAAAAATGTAGATATGTAAAAATCAATTTCACGCCGCCAGAATGACGTTCTTCTAATGAGTAAAACAATATGGCATTTTAAGGTGGAATGGAAGTTACAAAAAAATATATATACAAGCGCATTAAATAGCATAAAAATTAACAATAAAATTAATTCTATGTCAGTATGTTATACATGTACATCAGAACTTTTGATTAAAGAACTTTCGCCCTTAAGGTGATTTTTTCACGAAAACGGCGCTATATAAACAATCCGAACATTATTATTAAAGTCCAAATATAAACATCATTAAAAAAAATTAAATCTTCATCTTAAAAAACACACTCCAAATTAAAACTGAACACTCTGGGGGTTTCTCACCATCCCCCTAATAGCTAATCCATACGATTAAGTTTATTTTCGATTTACGCTTTATTTATTTATTAAATCGGAGTTTATTATTCGGTACTCGAACCTATGAATAGTGGCTATATAATGGATAAGTTGGCCGAGTTTTCTAACTATTGCAAGTATTTTATTTTTTAATAATATTCGTTATAGTATGAATAAGCTATTTATTTATGAGGATGGTGAAAAAACCTCTCTATCAAACAAGTAAATAAAGAAATAACGATAAAATAATAAAATAACAAATCCCCCGTACACACCAGCCTAGTTTTATTATGGCTGTACATCTTATATTGCGTTAGATTTTTTTTTATATAGAGAAACCTCACAAGAGTCCCAACTGCTCCCTTCTGGAGCCAGTGAGACTATGGCATCCCCAATTGTGGAGTATGTTGTGAGGCTGAAGTTAAGTGGGAAAGGGAAGGAGATGGGGAAGAGGAAGGTGCGAAAGTACCTGGCTATTCAGATCTAGTCACTAAACACGGCTAAAGCCATTATTAAGCAACGTTTCAATTCTGAATAGTGGTCTTACACCAGGGCGATACTGAGAGTATCTTGCACTCTGGAACGTGGCGCAAATATAACATATATTATTTTTATTAATTAATTGTGAAATAACAGATGGAATCATTATTATGTAAATTGTAATATGTTTTCTGTAAATTACGTAGGTACTTATAATTTACAAAAAAAATGGTTCCATTCCAAATAAAAAAATTCTTTGATTTTTTTTTTAAATACAGACGTTAGAGTAAATAGAATATTTGAAAATATAATGTTGAAAGTGGTTCGTTATCCTTAGAATATCATCTACTGGAAAACGCAATAGTCTAAAAAAGTTTTTTTCATTGAGTTATTTTTATAACGCGTTATATCTAAAAACGACATTCGCTAATTTCATCGTCACATTTCATTTGTCGATGCGCTAAATTCCCACGCCACTTCAGAACTGGAAACTCATCTATTTTTATGAAAACGTCTTTGCTTTGAGGTTATTTGTATTATTTATTGGTCTGCCAAAGCACAATGACCTTCCAAAATACATATAAAGAGTCAAACGCCTCTGCCGAATGTTTCCAGTTAATACAAATGTTTTATTTTATTTCATTTGTGTTTTATTCTTGCTCCAGTGAAGAATTTTTATTAGAAAAACCAAATCTTCGTTTTATTTTCCGTGTTTGCTTGACAAAGGTGAGGTGGCCAACCGTGGTTTTTCAGTCTTGGATATGAATAAAGAGCCTTCTTTTAGGTTGTAAAATATTGTGGTCAACAAATCATTATTATCTCTTTCGCGCTTATTGGGACTAAAATGTGGCGTACGATTTGCATTCATTTTGCTTAAAATGAAGTTTTTTTAAAATATTAGTACAAAGTCTAAGACCTCTTTATTAATGTCACTTCAAGCCTTGGATAGTCCTTGAGGTCTAGCACGAACGCCTTACTATTATTGTAAACATTGATATGATGAAGGTTTTTATCAATTTTAACTGTATTAATCGACTTCTGTTAAAACACACAGAAGCAGCGATGATATTAATTGACAGCTGAAATCGACTAAAATATAGCAAGACTTTCCGCCCTATAGGTAAAGTTGTCTAAAAGTTGATAAACATGGTTTTCAGAAAAATCAAAATTATTTTCAAAATTTAAATGAATGAAGAGTGTTTTGACCTTGGGTAAATTGAATTTTGAGTAAAGTAAATTAAATTGAAGTTAGACAGGTAATTATATTCATAATAAACAATAAGAAAATGATTCCTTAAAATCAGTTTTTAAAAACCGACTCATTGGACGTACCTTATCACCAAACGCCATGAAGAAAATGACAGGGAGATTCTTTTCCCTAAGTTAATAAAATTATCACTATAAAGGAGCTCAGGGTGTGCTTAAGTGGAGAAGACTATAAATGATTTAGTAAAGTTGATATACAGGGTGTTAAGGTACGTACTTGACTTACTTTAACCAGTGATTCCTGACATTATTTGGGAGTTAAAAATGTAAATAAAATTTTGGTCTCCGGTGACATTTTTGGTGTTTTTTTTTTCTACAAAAACCTAAAACATAGTAGGTATTGTTTAACAGTTGGAAGCGGGTTTAGTAATGGGGTGGTTACTCAGCTGAGTGACCGGTGTCGTGGAAGTTTTTTTTTGTTGTTATATTTTGAAGAAAATCATTTTTGAAAAAAAAACGTCTTCGAAAAAGTCACCTGAGACCAAAATTTCATTTTCATTTGTTACTCCAAATAATATCAGGAATCACTGGTTAAAGTAAGTCAAGAACGTACATACCTGTATATACTATAAGTTCGATTTATAGGTACAGGATAAGGTTCTCTTATATATTAGCTTTGCAATCCTTTAACGGTCAGTGACTGAGTTGGCATCACGTCTGGGTCTAACCCAGGCGGCGAGAGTTCAATTCATCGACAGTCTAAGTCCTCCATCACGATACAAGCCACATTTTCCGCTTGCTGTGGTGATAGTAGGAGATTTTCAAATTATTGTTGGATTATTCGTTACTTAGAAATGCCTTGCTTTAAAACAAAAGGAACAACAAAAACAGTTTTTTTGGATCCATTTTAGATTTTTTTAAATCACTGACTACTAACTAGCGGCTATAGAATCTGCTGGAGTTCTTGTGATATCTTACCCTTATAAGCAGTTCGTACTTAAGACACTATATTTAATCAAGTAATGAGTCTTTCTTCGAATAATTGTTTTTTTACTCCCATCCCGCGCAATTTGCATTCTCTGAAAGAAGTCGAAAAAAAGAAAACGGAGTTTTTTTTAATTTCCAATTTTTATCATTACGATATTTTATTATACTTCTCCTTTCGTAAATAAACGTAAAAATGAGACGAAAAATAGCAAGAGATCGATTTTGTCCGGTTAAAATATTAAAAATGGGACTTATAGTGTGCACACTCTACAAAATGCTTCATTAAATTGAAGTGCGTTCGACCACGTTTGTGGTCTCGTTGACGGATGGGAAAGAAATCACTCTCACTCTTTAATTGGAATTTCGGACTTGGTTTTCTCATAAATAAGGATACATTTTTGTCCTTCCTTGAATCTCTTTCCAGTAAAAAAATTGTGGAACCCATTATTACTGAGAAGACTGAGAAGAACATGGTACACTTTTATGGAGGTACAAAATCTTTTGTATCTAATTAATAAATACTTCTCGAGGATATAGAAGCGAAGCTAGCAGTCCACAATGGAGTACTGGTACCTACCCTTATGTATGGTAGTGAAGCATGGAACTGGCAGAGGAAGGATGAAAGCAGACTGAATGCTGTAGAGATGAGATCCCTGAGGAGTATGTGTGGTAAAACCATGTATGATCGTGTCATAAATGTGGATATCCGCACGGAGAAAAATGTTATTCCAAAATACGATCATTTTATTCGTAAAAACGGTTAAAAACGGGACTGATGTTCTTACGAACAAATTAACAGTGTTTCAATGTTTATTGGCGGGAAAATGTAAGAATAATTTGTTGGCATACATACGAAATTACATATACCAACAAATTATTCTTACATGTTCCAGCCAATAAACATTGAAACCCTGTTAATTTGTTCGTAAGAACTTCAGTCCCGTTTTTAACCGGTTTTACGAATAAAATGATCGTATTTTAGAATAACATTTTTCCCCGTGCACAAAGAATACAAGGCTGTAATGAGTAAGATTAAGAAAGGAACCCTCAGATGGTTTGGGCATGTAGAGCGAATGAACGAAGAAAGGAGTGTAAGGAGGATATATGACGCAAAAGTGAATGGAAGAAAAAGTTGTGGACGCCCGAGGAAGACATGGCACGATCAAGTAAACCAGATACTTCAGTCGGGCCATGTCAGGAGTTGGAATAATATAAGAGCATGTATGAGAAGATGTATGAATGTGAATGAAGCAAGGAGTGTGTGCCAAGACCGAGTTGTTTGGCGGTCCGTCCTCTCTGCCTATATATGATGGTTAGTTAGTTTTTATTTAGTTAGTTAAATACTTCTCCTTTCAATGCCTATAAATTTCTGTAGAAAAATAAAAACATCCTTCGATTTTGTGCAAAAACCACATCTAAACATTCTTCTTTATTTGTGGTTTTTGACGAGAGGATTGTCGATGGCTTTAACTAAAGTTCAGGTACATAGAATATTTTTTTTTACTGATTACGAATATGACGGATTGCTCGTCTTCCAATTTAAGAGATCCCGGATTATCAGTCCATGCCAGTTCGCTAAGATTAGTTATTATTTAATTGACAAACTGCCATGCACCCGGCTAGCACCCAGAATAGGAAAACCATCAACCAGAGTTCAATATATCTATATTTGTATGTCAAGGTCCACAGTTTTGGCACATTATCAAATAGTAGTAGTTGATCATTAACCAAATGAATGCGATAGTAAATGCTTTCGGCACCGCCCACCGAAGATCTTCTTTTAGCCATTAGAATTATTATTATCTTTCTACAAGTTGATTAGATTTCATCAGGACGGCATTTCCCGTGACCTAGTAAACTTCATACCTTCATTTGCCCTTGTGATCATTTGGCAGAGGTTTCAAGATCAATCGCTGGTTCCATTGCACTACATTTATAAATGAAAACTTTATTTTCATCTGCACATGTCAAAGATTAACCCAAATTCTATTAATCTTCTTGTGCCTATCCTACCGGCTGGCTGTTGGAAACCATCATCGCTATTTAATTATTTTGTTGGGCTTACGCAAATTAAGGATTTTTTTTATTGTTTTTATTTCTTGCTAGAGCAATCCCGATGAGTTACAAAACTCATTTTAGGACAGGAGGAACTTACAATTCATAGGTAGGAGGTAGTAGTTACAATTTTACGAAGGTATTTTGATATCATGATATAAGTTTTACATTCAGTACAGCATAAAAATAAATAAAGACAGGTTAAGTAGAACAAACAACAAGAGAAAACAAATAAAGAGAGAAAAAAAACGATACGAGTATATAAGAGAGAACAAAAAATGACAAGACAATTACATATTTTCATTTTTAAATGTAGTTAAAAAATATCCTTTCAAAGCATTGCTTTGCAATTTTTTATTATGCTGGATGTTTTTGTACATATCTGGAAGCGAATTATATAGTATATAGGCAATATGGTTCAGAGATTTTATCCCATATTTTGTGGTGTGTGTTTGAGGAACGCGGATTTTATTGTTATTTCGAGTATTGTGGTTGTGGATGTCTTGATTATAAAGTGGCTTGAAGAGTGTGAGTTGATTGTTGGGTAATTTGTAGGATGGTGCTTGTGATGTCATTTTTAGGAAGGATTGTGAATGGAAGGATACCGGAAACTGAATAGATGTGCCTGACATGAGTGTCCCATGGAAGTCCATAAACATTTCTGAGAACTCGGTTTTGAACCACCTGCAGGTCGGCTATCAATTTCTTTGAGGCAAAGCCCCAGATACAGCAGAGATAGGAAAGGTGTGAGTGTACCATGGCGCAGTAGACTGAGTTAATAAAGGAATGGGTAGTAATCCTTGAAGCCTATATAGTACACCAGTTATGGGAGTAATTTTCTCCTTTACATGATTTACGTGGAGATCCCACTAGAATTGGGAATCTGTGATCAGACCCAAATATGTTGTGCTCATTTTCTTTTCGAGGGAGTTGTCTCCAATTTTGATATCGAGGCTGAATTTTTTCTTGTTACCGAAAAGTATACCGAATTACTTCTAACTTCTAAGCCTGTGTTATACGTTGCTTTAACCAGTACGTCTATCATCCACCAGAGCAGTTTCCCTTCAATTTGAAGAGTTACAACACTGAGTAAATAACGTTTCTCAGTATATTCTTCGAATAATGGCTTCTTCCTTCCGTTCCTTCGTGCGTTGCATTAGGATTATTGGTTTTAGTTTAAAATACCATAAGATCAACAAACGACTGATTGAAAAATGGTTCAGAACATTACTGAAAGCATATCTTGGATGGCTATGAAGTGCACGGACGATCGATAAAACCCTATATCACTACGATATTGACTAAATCCGTTATCTATGGTCAGTTATAATTTTTTACGAGCACGGTCAATAAATAATTGATAAGAAATAAACGTATAAATTTCGGCTAGGTCTCCTGAGTGTTGGTTAAACTGCCAATATATACGAATATTGTCGTTCTGGCTATTGAATAATGTCATTTTGGCTATCAAGAGTGTGGCCGTGCTTGGCACTATCGGCCTAATATGGTTCTATCTGCACGTTTTAGTATTTTCTTAAATGGTAAGTTTATGTCCAAATTAAATATTTTCCTTTTACTTAATATTATGTAAAAATAAATATTTTAACACTTTAATTTTTCAAAAAGGTTATCACATTGTTTAATGAAAGGACTCAACTTTGGAGTTTAGGTTATCACTTCACAGGAAGATTTTTTTTTGCATTATTTTCTTAAAAAAATAAAACAAAAATACTTTTAATGGGATTCAACCTCAAAATCGGAAATAGCTAAATAGATTCGTCAAAATCGTATTAGAAAACTTTGACACTCGTATCTCAGAAAAACCTATCCAACCCAAGTGACAATTGGTAAAAAATTATTCCATTTCCAAAAATACATACAGTTCATTAGTAGGTTCATGACTGATATTTGACAACATAAAGTAACACGTGACATATATTCCATTTTCTTTAACAAAAATATTCTGTTATAAGTTTTATTATTACAACATGACGTTCCTCATATTGTCACACGTCCTATTTTTTGTTTGTGAATTTGCAAAACTTGTGCATTTTGCATCGAGGCCACCTTCCCGTTTTGGCGCTGGTCCACATGTGATTTTCCCAAATGGGACATATAAAAGCTCGACAAAACAGGTTGCACGTGAACTTCACCCGTCTTTTTTTGCCTCCTTTTAGCACTGACATCATTTTAATTGGGACATTTTGTGAATAATTCTGAACAATTCTCAATCGTTCCCAAAGTTCCGGACAATACGATGATCTGTTTTCGTTTACAAAATAGCTTGCGATATCTTTGAAGTATTTTTTAAAGTTTTCGCTAATTTGACAATCTTCACCAAGATAAACAAAAAATAATACACAAGAAACTTATTAAACCATCTTACTAAATTTACGCAATCTTGAAAATCGAACCCCAAACAGCCCAATGAGTTTTTTTTTCTTAGTATATTCGGGAATGTGCGGGGTAAGAGAAGACTGCGGGAGGGGGTGTTCCAAACTATTTGCACAAATCAATGCACAAGTACATTCAAAATTGTCCTTTTTGAAATGATTTTTCTATCTTTACAGGCGTACAATGTAATCGTAATTGTTAGATAGAATACAATGGGCTTTACGAAAACAGCTTCACAGTAAAGGTGTCACAAGAGTTATACTGCCCCGAGTTGCACTGTAGCACCACCCGAGCGAAAGGTTGGGAAGATCCTGGTTTGTCGTGTTCAGATCTGGCTTTACTGTCTCTACCCAACCTCTCGCCCTTAAGGTAATTTTTCACAAAAACGACGATCTATAAATTATCCGTTTACTATTATTATTATAACCACTCGAGCGCTTTTTGCCACAATATGGCACTATTTCCAAAACCACGGAATGCTTTGTTGCCAAAATATGGCAACTATTCTCTAGATTCTTTAAAATGTTTTAAAGTTAATGAATTAATAAATAAAAAAATTATAAATCCTACGAATATGTGATAATATAAAAAAGATAGGTGAATTCATTGGCTATTTAGAACTATAATCAGTTTTTATGTCTCCGGAGGTATGATTTTTTTAATGTGGGCAGAAAAATTTCCTTTAGCAATCCTAGAAAAAAGTTTTAAATTTCTCTGTCGCTCCAGTGGATATGCGAAGTTTTCATTTAAAATAATGGTCATACAATAATTAGAGAATCTTCCAATCTAGAACCAACTGGAAAATGTTAGTCAGTTACTTGACTTTTAATGTGTTATCTGTCTAAAGTCGCCGGTGTTGTGAAGTGAAATTCCTCTTAGTTTTGATGGTCATGTGTGCAAAATTTGTAGAATTTGCAAAAACTGTCGAATTTTATACAAATCAAATCAAATCTAAAGAAGAAAACTAGAAGTGCCTTCCATACAAATTTGAATGGAATCCACTCAGCCCAAAGACAGCGCTCCGTCTCACTTACACTCGTCTGACATCGTAGATCTCTCCATCCGAGTTGAATTTCGTAAATAAAGTATTTGTATTTGGAAATTTAAGCCTCGATCAGGCAAATTTTTGGATCATGAAACACGCTCACGTATTATTCTTTCTTCTTTGATATAAATAGATAGCATATTTATCAAAAACCAGACATAATACTCGTTCTGTTGAACGTTTTAACAAGCTATAGAACAAAACACCGGAGAATTCAGGTGAGGTTTGTTTGAAATTCTAGGGTATGAAAAAAATCGTTCCCGGTGGCCCGCACGTTTCTCGCAACATTCTTCCAGCCAGCGTACAAGTAACCCGTGTTTTTCTTTCTAATTACTTACAATTATTGATCTCTCCTTCACCGGCGATAATAATTATTCATTCTAAGCTCTACAACGCACATTCACAGAGATGCGGCGTGCGATGAATATCTAATTCGCGAATGCGTTCTCCGTTCTACTGCAATTGGCGAGCAAAAAGTATATGAATCTGCAGGGGTGAACCGGAAGAGTAGGTAAGAGGTACTTTCTAAGAGGCCGAAATATATATATTATTTTTAATTAATATTGTAAGGGGATAATTAAATAAAATCCACGATTTTTACGTTAAACACAATAAGTCTTTATATTTGGGTACGATCAATTTCCACGTATGGATTCAATAATAGCAATACAGGATAATAAACTTTAACAATAACTTTATGGGTTCACTCCTAAAGGAACTCAATTGTTCCCTCAAAACCTGTTTAATCACAGGAGACCATATTAGTCCCAGTTCACATAGGTCTCACAGAAATCGTTTTTTCTCCCTTACTATCATAGTCAGAAGTATGATCTAAACGGTATTGGAAAGAGAAAATAACAAGCTATATATTTAAATCTAAAAGTAAAGGACAAAAAAATTTAAATTTACCCATTTCTGAAACCAAAGTTTCCGATCGCAATTTGAAAAAACATAATGGAACTTTGTGAATTTTTTAAGAATTTTTTTTACATGAAACAACAAAAAAGTGAAGTGACAGTAAGGTTTATAATTCATTTATCTAATGAAATAAGTATGTGTTTTATTTTTTTTATTGTCAGTAATTTTAGTTAGAAAAAAAAGTAAAGTGAGCCATTTTTAAAACTTTTTAAAGTTTTCGCGAAAAAAAAATTATATTAAAAAAAATACAGAGTAATGTTTAATAAAAACATTGAAAGCCTGCTGCATCACCTTTCGAAAACAGTTTTTAATTTTTGTATACGTTAACAAATGTTCCATTTATTTGGATTTTATTGCAAAGCGGGAATATTTTTAGCCTCTGACAAAATACGCCAAATTTTTTAAGGGAAAAAAATCGGAAGCAGACGGTGTACAACGCGGCTCTTTGATTCAGTCCTGCCAGAGATTTTACCTGAAATGCAAGGATAGAACCGGGAAGCAACCAAACTATCTAGAGTTAACACATGACATTATGACATGTGACATTGTGACATCCCTTCTAGGGGTCAAACCTGTGAAACTGAGCGGAGGGGTGAAAATTAACCAATAGCATCCCTTACACTGAATAGTAAGAGACCAAGAAATCCAGGAATGAGAAAGTATTCGAGATCTTAGAACTAATCAATATAGTCTCTAAAATAAAAGAATTTCGACGATTTTATTTATTTCAATATCGTTCATTCACCTAAGCCACCGGATTCATAAATTGTTATGTTATTGAGCATCTGAAAAACTTAAAATATTTAATGTAATTTTTTTATTCTTGATGAAGAAAAACTTTTATGTAATGGAGTAATTAATAACAATACTTACTTCAATTATTTGTTACACTATTTTTAATGGACTTATCTTTTTTTTTAATGTTTTTAATGGGCATTATGGGCATTTAATTTAGGGTCTAACAGCTCGTACTCAAAGTATTTTAATCAGCGATTCATGGGCATATTTACTGTAAAAGTGTAGATTTCATATTGCTGTTTTTTCAATTAAAAAAATATATATTATCACCCGTCGCCACTGGTCATACTTCTACTACATGTTGCGATGGGTCACGTGATGTATGGTTTGTCTCGACTGTTAGCCATGCTGCTAGAACGCGAGAACGAGACGGAGCGTGTGACGTAATGTAACTGTAATTGAAGAACTGATAAGGTGACTTGAGGCATTCGAGATATGGATCTACAGAAGAATACTCAAAATAAGCTGGATGGATAGAGTTACGAATGAAGATGTTGTGGTTCGGATGAATAAACAAAAATAAGTTTTTAAAACCATAAAAATCCGAAAACTTCAAAATCCGTAGAAGTACGAGATCTTGCATCTCATAATGCAGGGAAAGATTGCCCGAAGACGGGGCCCTGGAAGAAGGACGACATCGTGGCTGAAAAACCTGAGACAGTAGTTTGGTCAGTCTACTGTAGAGCTGTTCCGGCCAACATGATAGCCAACGTCCGTTGAACGGACAGGGCACGACAAGAAGAACAATAATACACGTGACCTGCTAAGCTGTACCCATAATTTTTTTATTTGTATTTAATTGAAAAAAAATTATATCACCGGACAGGAAAATAGCATCTACGTTTAAAAAAAAATGTCTGGGAACATATTAATCCTCAAAGTATTGTTAGTAATTTTGTGTAAAGTAACTACATACTTATACTATGTACAAAGCGTACAATGAAACTTAAATTTCAATGTGTATAGTGCTTGATGCAAATACATTTAATGAAATGAAAGATTTAACAAGATGGCCCACTTTTTAATGATAGTTCGCCTCTGGAAGTGTGAATTGTAGAGACCTAAACCATCATTGCAGGCACAAAGTGCTGATGATTTGCCGATCAGAAGTTCTCAACTGAGAATTTTAGTTATGTGTCTAAGTAAGAACAATACACTGTATTTTTGTGAATATGTTAAAACAAAATACCGACATAAACTTAATGTAAGGTATTTACACTATTTGTATAGATATAGACACCACAAAACAACTATATTCCATTGGTCACCATGAAACAGGCAGTCGCCTAGTATGTGTCACATATGTGAAAATGTTTGAATGTGTGTAATCATGTATTTTATAAATAAAAATAAATAAATAAATATTTTTTAAACCACTGTTTTATTTTTAAAACACGTAGGAAATGAAAAATAAATAAACGACATTAACATATAGTGCAAAAAAAATAACCATAGTAAAAAAAAAAGTTTAAAGAGGTTTTAAAAAAAATTATAAATATCAAAAATTTCTTTTGGGCAACGTTTCTTTTGCATTTGGATTATTTTTTTTTAATATCTGGTTGATATTTTTAATTTGTCAAGCTACCGTAGAAACTAAAAAGCTACAAAATTTTTTAACAACCTTAGGACTAGGTACACACTCCTACAATCTCCTTCACCAGAAAACAAAGAACCGAAAAAATCTTCTAAAACTTGTCAATCTTAAGATAAGAGAATAAAATTATAATGTACTGTAATGTAGAATAAATTTTTAGATTTAATAATTGTATTACGTATTGATGATAATAGCAATGAATTATGTAGTCGGAAAACGAAATATTAATATTTCTTTAACTATAATAAATGCTTATTATTAATGTTTTGTTCAGTATTCTCAAATCCAATATTGAGAATCTCTATTCTCCGATCTCTTCGCACATGCGACTAACAAAGAATAGCAAGCAATCAGTGTATCTCGCATACGCAAATAGCAGAAACTCACGCACCGTTCGGCGTTCACATCCCGCCCAGATGAAATATCGCCCGCCGTACATCATCGGCTCATGTCTCCTTGTAATACAATTATTTTAATTGAGTTGTGCTATTAGTGAGCGTGAAATCGTTCTTCTATAAACGGCATGGAATCGTATATTGATCATGCCATATGAATTATGGACACATTTTCATGTTTATGAAGCGATTGATTAGAGCAATGACGGGTTTATGGCGTGATAAAAGACAATGGAATTGATTGTGAGATAATTATTTATTTATTTGTAAGAAACAAATAGCTTATATATATAATACAGAGATAAATGTACACATTAAATCAACTGATGACAAGCCAAAAAAGTCTCTTTTGCTAATGTTGCTTGGAGATGGAATTTTACTGTGTCTAAAAATTATTTAAGGGGACGTGGAAGAGGAATATAGGATAAAGATATAAAAAATGACTACTTCAAAATATAAAATTTTGTATTATATTGCGCCCGTACATGGGGAATTGGAGATTTTTTCGATGATGGTTCTATATGTGAGCAAATGAAATAAATCGGATTAAGTTGATGTCTGCATATTTAAAAAATATATATTGTGCATAATGGTTAAATGTTTTCAATCAAATGACGTCGCTGTTTATATATTAGGTCCTTACATATGAAATTGGCGTTTCAGCCAAACCGTGCCCCAAGCGAAAATTGACTCCAAAAAAGTTACTTGTGAGCGTTTGGTGGACTAGTGCTGGTGTCGTTCACTACAGCTTTCTTAAAGCTGGCCAGACGATTACGGCAGATGTCTATTGTCAGCAACTGAAAACCACGATGGAAAAGCTAGCTGCTAAACAACCGAGGCTGGTTAATCGCTCTAGGCCAAGGATGCTTCATGATCATGCTAGACCACACACTGCATGACAAACGGCTACCAAATTAGAGGATCATCAATTGGAATGTCTAAGACATCCACCCTACTCTCCGGACCGTGCCCCAACAGATTACCATTTTTTCGAAATTTGGATAACTTCTTGCAAGGGAAAAAATTCAACCCCGATGGGGCAGTCCAAACCGCCTTCAAAGATTTTATTGATTCCCGTCCGAATGTTTTTGTTTTTTTACTACCTATGAGATGGCAAAAGTGCATAGATAGCAATGGTACATACTTTGATTAAATAAATATATTATATTTAAAAAAATAGACTTTAGGTTCCTCCCATACAAAACGCCAATTTCATATGTAAGGATGTAATAATATTTGTCAATCACTACACATTACCCCGAAGAGGCGTCTCGAACGGATTAAGGTAGGGACAGACACGAAGCTCAAATCAAAAGATACTGTGTTATAAAGATCTTTTCTACCAACACACTACGTTATAAAAGATTTCTTCCTGTGGCAGGTGGGGGTCAGTTGAATTCGGAAGCGGCCGAGGGAATATCATTTCTTTGTACTGGATATGTCATCTTGACGGCTGACAGCGGCTCGACACGGCGCTGCGTGTATTAAAAATGACCCCCTCTCCTGTTTACGGCGGAGAATAACTTTTCTGATATCGTGCCGCTAACGGTTACGGAGAATAATAATAATAAATAGCGAAGACTCGAACCGTGCTTATTCATCTTTTCACGTCTGGCGGGTCTGTATGTGATTGTATAGCGAGCGCTATTGTTTTATAAAGTATATTTTGATATGAGCTTCACGTTTGTCGCCCCTTTTAGGCGGGGGCTTTTGATCAGTTTTTAATCATTTCTACCAATCTTTAATTCAAAAATGGTTCCTCATTGCTAAGGATCGTGACCCTTACTCTAATTTCAATGGTGGTCAAGGCTCCCTAATTCCTTGCGGTTCTGCGCTGAGTGGATAGCTGCGGACGCCGACATATCGGACGTCAGTGGTACTTGGTCACTCCAGCGCTTTGGTGATCTTCCTCTGCTTCTTCTGCCTTTCACTTTGCCAGTGACTATAAGTTTCTCCAAGTTGGAGTCCTCAGTTTGGCGAGCAACGTGTCCAGAGTATCTTAAAATACGTTACAGGCAGATAGCTGTTCCAGAATGGACACATTTGTGCATCTGGCTTTCTTTGCAATACTGAGTATTTGTCTCCATTACCACATTTCGAGGGCGTCTATCTGCTTTCCTGCTAAGTGTCCCTGTTTCCACACCATAAAGAAATATAGGGGAAATCATGGCCCGGACGATTCTTATATTGGTAGTCTTGGCTATGCCTCTGTGAACCCATATCTTTGGTATTTTATATATGGCGTCTTTGCCATGAAAATTCTTCTTTTAATTTTTTGTACCAATAATTGTACAAAATAAACTAAAGAGATAAACCGATATGTGCGCGTTTTGGCAGTTGGTGAAGTAAGCTTATTTCTGCTGAAAATGGTCAACATTTTCAAATTACAAAATTCTACTTTTACCAGATAAACAATTACATTGGCATGTTTGAAGCCTAGACGTCAAAAGGTCTTAAGTAAAAAAACGATCAGTTTTCTTTTAAATCAGCATAGATTCATTAGAGTTCTATCAATGATAGAGTTACATATAAATTGAATCTATATTCCTCGCCAAATCATTGAAAATATTGTTACCGCGCGGGGGGTGGGGAGGAAAGTGAGACGGCTGTCGATATCAAGAAACGGAAAAATACTTATTGAAGAAAGGCCATACCAATGCTTTTTCTATATTTTCAAGAAGGATTTGTGCGGTGCCTTAGCATACATATAGACATTATGTAGTCCCTGCGAGTGCTTGTAAACTGACTGAAGCTTATGTCGCCTTGTCTCTGTGTCGCCAATTGGCCCTTAGTTGTTGTTGCCCATATTCGATCTCTGATCCCTTTTCCCTATATTATATGCCTTAATTTGTGATTACGTAGGTGCCATAATAATAAAACAAATGTGCCATAAAGAAAAAAAATAAACGTCATAATGAATAATTATTATTTGTGAATCTTTGAGTAATATTTTATAATTTATGAACATTTTTTTTTTTTATAAGAAAAACTCTCTTTTTAACGTTTGAAGGTTATTCCCATCAATGTAATATATCATTGAAGAAGAAGATAACAATAATAATCTAACTTTTTTTAAATATGAAAATGAACAAGACACAGAAAAATAATAAAATATAATGGTCGCAACTTGTTCATTTTCATATTTTAAATTTTTTTGATTATTATTGTTATCTTGTTCTTCAATGATATATTTCATTGATGGGAATAACCTTCAAAAGTTTAGAAGAGAGTTTTTCTTATAAAAAAAAATTAATATTCATTTAGATTTTTATAAAAAGTCAATACGTGTTCCATAAAAATAAAATCGGATATATTTATCCGAGACCCTATCTAGGTAACAAATACATTATTTGAATACTTGTTTCCAATAATAAAGGTAGCTGCCAATAATATGAAGAAAAAAAACATTAGTCGAAGATAATATTGTTAATTCTGAAATTTGAAATATGAAGTTGACAATTACGACAGTCTCATAATAGATCGCAGTGGCACAATTGGTAGAGGTGTATGTCCCGGTAAGACGTAAGGTTCTGGGTTCGAGTCCCAGTTGCGACCATTATCTTTTATTATATTTCTGTATATTGTTCATTCTCATATTTAAAAAAAAATAGATTATTATTGTTATCTTCTTTTTAATGATATTTTTTTATTTATTTTTTTCGTAGTATTTTACCGGAATCGCCATATGTACGAATCGCACAATGGCTGCCTGACATAGTACACCTTGCCAAGGAAGGAAGGTGGCAATTAAAGTTGGAAGCAAGTCACACGTACTGGCCAGCAGGTGACACCACCACTCGGTGGTCGTGCTTTCAGTTCTACTGGTAAATAACGATTACGTGCGAAACTATACACTGAAATGCATCTACTTTGCCTCTTGGAAGGCTGTAATTTTCCCATGGTGCCTAATAATAATGATAACTGGACAAGACCAACGTAGGTATCCCTACTATAATTCTCATTATATGGGGGGGTCAATGGAGGGGACCCACCACTTTACCAACGGCTGTGTGGGAAACAGTTTGTTTAACCTTAATCACAAAAAAAATGTATGTATCTTTTTTATATATTTCTTCGTAACACAACTCAATTTAAAAAAAAAAGAATTTTCTTGTTTTTATCTTTGTTTTTATTTTTGTTTGCAATTATGTACTTAAGGAATAATATGAACTAAACCTGTCAATTTGTCTGTCCTGGAACGGGAAATTTTCCTAGTTGGACAGGCAAAGCTTCCTAATGTGTAACTTGTACTTTCTTTTGTATCTATAAATAAATAAATAAATAAATAAAAACCTCCTTATCCGCACACGTCAGGACTCTATTTTTTTTGTAAAAAGGAAACAACATATATTTATAAAGTTGATTGATTCTAGATTCATTCTAAACCCTCCAATGTCCCTGCGAGCATAATTTTTAGTAAAAAAATTTTTTGCATACTTACATAATATATCGTAATTGTTGGTGAAAAGTGAGTGAATTGGAGTGAGATAATAATTTAAAAAATATATATTCACAGGTTTGAGAGTGATTAAAACAAAAGAAAATATATAACAACAAAGATATCGAGGGCAGTTTGTCTCACTATCACGGGGCAGTCATGGCAAAAATGAGCTTGGCGAGCAGCCTGTGCTTCAACGAATATAAGGAATAACGTAGACACCCAGATTCCTACCCACCCCTCATAACTTTTTCCTTCCCTTAACTTACTCTCCTTCCTTTAGTTCCACATGGCATCCCCAAAGATGACACAGGAAATGAATGTGGAGTTAATGTTAAAAATTAAAAATATATTAAACAAAAAATGTTACCTTACACCATAATGCCTTCAACGTGTTTTTTCTCCAAATAATCACAGAAATCGTCGGTTGAATCATTGTTATATTTATTTATTTATTTTTAAATTGCAATTTTTTCATGGTTCACAAAATTGTACAGAAATTATCTTCGCCATGAGTTTAAACACTAAACTTTTCCTCTCTATTTTCCAGTTCAGTGCTCCGGAACAAGTGGTTTTGATTCTCCGACCCTGTGTTGGCCAGGAAGTGAACCTGAACCCCCGTCTTCGCAGCCGCAGACATGGTCTGATGGACCAGCCTAGAGGTGGCTGGCTTCGGTTTCCAAGAGAACACCCCAGTGTTACTTGTTGTGTTGGTTGAACTCCCGACTTTGTTTGTAAAGGACAACAAAACGTCAGACTGGCTCTTTCGTATGGTAAGCGAAATATTATTTTTTTTTTCCTTGACAAAAAAAAACCATGATAAATCTAACCTGACCTAACCCAGATTAACTTAACCTACGATGTTATTTTATCACGTTCTGTATTGGTACTGTTCCGTTTTGTTACTGTTCCATCTTGTTACTATTCTGTTTTAGTCAGTTACATTTTTTTTTTTATTTACGGGCTATTGTCTTCTATTCAAATTAAATTATTTTATATACAGGGTGTTAAGCATCGTACTTGAGTTATTTTAACCAGTGATTCCTTACGTTATTTGGAGGAAAAAATCTAAATGAAATTTTGGTCTCCGGTGACTTTTTTGATGAGATTTTTTTTTTTTTTCAAAAACTTTTTCTTTAAAATCAAAGAAAAAAAATTCCTCCACATGTCGTCGCTGGTCTCTAAGCCAAGTAACCCACCAACCCCTCACCCGCTCCTAACTTTCCAATACCCACTGATTTTTATGTTTTTGTAGAAAAACAAATTCTAAAATGTCACCGGAGACAAAAATTTTAATAACATTTTTACTTAAAATAATGTCAGAAATCACTGGTTAAAGTAAGTCAAGTACGATGCTTAACACCCTGTATGCAACACAAAATGATAACAAATTAAAGGACTGTACGTTCACAATAATTATACACGAATAAAAGCATTTACAAACCAGACCAATGAAAGATCATGTTTACTCAATGATTTTTGTCTTCTATACAGGGTGTCCGGGGGTAAAGTGCATTAACTTCGCGTGGTGATTCTACATGATGGTAGGAGTAAAAAAGATTAACAACTTTTTTCGAAATTCCAACTTTTTTTTCCCATACAAAAAGACGTACCTATTAAAAATCCAAGTGTAAGGTACAAAGTTACCCGATAAATTTGCTATGAGTCAGACGGGCGCATTATGGCAACATTGGTTTTGATTGACGCATATCGTAACAGCGGAAAATACCTAATAGTGCAGTCCGCACACGTCGTACTAATTTTATGTTTTTACCAAAAAAGTACCCCTAAAAGATGGAATTTCGAAAAAAGTTATTTATCTTTTTTAATTACACTATCATGTAGAATCACCTCCCGAAGTTAACGCACTTTACCATCGGACTTTACCATCGGACACTCTGTAGATATAAAGAAGAGTGTCTGTGGCGGGCGGGCACCGTGCGTTTTTTTTTACGAGATTTATTATTATTTTATTTTGAGACCAATAATATTTTCATACTTGATCTTCAAAACAAGAGGATGTTCACTGTGTACATTTCATTTTGAAAACCACCATCCCCATTTTTCCTCGGATACTTCCCGATTAAAGTCATTAGTTTAAATGTGTACATTTGTCATTTAAAATAAGGCGAAAATAACTGTATACGTCTAATTCTATTACTAAAAATGTTACAAGTTTAATGTAAAAATATGCAAATGAAGTTTGATAGAACATAATTAATAAAATTTTACGATATATCTTTACATATAAATAGTATCTAGAATACCTAGGTGTAGAAATAACTGTAATCAGAGCAAATTATCAATTTTCCATTTTGTTACTTTCGTAATACGTCAGTTAATTGCAAATAATCGTATGGTCCAAGAAATTAAGAGTATAACGCAATATTGCAGTAACTGTCCGGTGGGAAATGTTCATTATTGGCAAAGGAATAATTTTCCACAGAACTTGTAGCCGGTCCGTCCACCTTGTTTCACGGAAAACGAGCGCGCACTTTCAATTATTTATATATTGCACGCAAATGTCATTCGCATTAAATTATTGTATCACTTTCGTTGCACATGCACTTGGCGGTTTAGTTGATAGAAAAACGGCATTACTGGGAGGCAGAGTTACAAAACGATTTCCACATCTAAACTCTATTACATCTATTTAATAGTATATAGATTAAGTACCTACTTTCTTTAGTTCTTCAAATTTGTTTTTCTGTTTGTATGTTACCTGTCCCACTAAACACTCGCTCCGGCTGCGCATATTTATTTCAACGAGTCTATTTTCATCCCGAGTTTATGATAATTTGAACTTTCCATTGAAAACGACAGTGTGCACGGAGAAAAATGTTATTTGAAAAAACGATCATTTTAATAGAAAAAAAAAACCATCATTTTATTCGAAAAAACGATCATTTTAATAGTAAAAACGGTTAAAAACGGGACTGAAGTTTTTACGAACAAATTAACAGGGTTTCAATGTTTATTGGCGGGAACATGTAAGAATAATTTGTTGGTATACGTAATTTCGTACGTATCTTCAACCGTTTTTACTATTAAAATGATCGTTTTTTCAAATAACATTTTTCTCCGTGTGGGGTTTTTAATGTGTACACCCTTCAAGAGTCCTAACTGCTTCCAGCTTTCTGGAACCAGTGAGTCTAAGGTATCCCCAATTGAGGTTTGTTGTGAGGCTGAAGGTATTTGGGAGGGAAAGGAGATGGGGAGGAGGAAGGTGGGGAAGTACCCCTAATTCAGATATTGGTCACTAAACGCTACTCAGATATCTAACGCCATTTCAAGCAACGTTTCAATTCTTATTTGTGGTATTTTACCAGGGCGATACTGAGAGTACATTTCACTTGGAATAAGTGTGTATTTTTATTACATTTGTTAGAAATTTCAAACAATATATTTATTTATGAATGGAATCATTGAAGGCACTTGCATATAATGCTCCAAAAAAGTTTAATGAAAGTAAAATCCAACCTTACAAACCTCCTCACTCCATTCACCTCTCAACATCGATTACCCTGCGTTTGGCGGTGTGTAGCAGGGGTGTTGGTTCTCCAATAAATGGTTTCCGGGGTGGCGGTAAACTGTAAGTACGTATAGCGTTTTTCTCTCAACAGACTGCTCATATAAGTATGTCGTATTTTATTACTCGATCGTATATTGTCACCGCATGCTCCTTCGGGACGCGGAATTATTGTTATTTAAAAAAATGTGTGTAGCCGATATCCACTCAAGACGGCTAAAGACATAAGTATTTCGATATACTATCCTCTTTGCATACTAATTTGAATAAAATCCCCTAAAATAATATTTGACGGGAATGAACTGTCCGAGGTATCAGCTGTCCGACGGATGAACTATCCGCCGGTTGAATTGTCTGGAGGATGAACTGTCGGATGTACTGTTCGGGGGATGAATTGTCGCCGGATGAAGTGTCATGGAACCCGATTTGGGTTTGCAATTGTCCCACTGGTTCCGGACAGTTGAGATTCTTGTTTATATATTTACATAAAGTAATTAAAACCTGAATTTTTCTATATTGCTGGCAGTATTCAGTAAAAACAATATGTTAAAAGCACCCATCAAATATTTTTTAAAAAACACCGTTGTGTTAGCATGCCAAAATAATTGATCCAAAAACATCGCCTTTGCCTATATTTTTAGTGAGCTACACGTAACAATGTAGGAGGAATATATGTATGGTATAATATTTACGATGTACCTACTAAGTGTGTGTGAGAGAGCATGAAGAATTTCCTCTGAGATGGTTTCGTGGTATGCACTGTAATTGCTGCATTCAACAAACTAAAAAATATAATGATCGATCAATCGGTGATATTTACGACGGCATAAAAGTTTAATGGGCGATCGGGTTTTTAAGCGGGGCTTTTCCATTGCGATTCGTTGCGAATGAAATGAAATTGTTATGATTGCGCGAGAAAGATGAATTTAATTATAATTTGATCAATCAATTTAAAACTACTTTTTGCCTACGTTTCACCTTAATTTAGCTCTCGCGCTAACTACTGAATTGAGAGCACTGGTTCAAACTTCAAACGCGTGTAAATGCGCTGCATGTTTGTAAACAATTTTGTTACACGTAGGTGTAGTGTATACAGACATTCTACGACATTCTATAAAGAATACAGTGTGTGCGTGTTTTTATTACCTACTACACGGAGAAAAATGATTTTCTAAAATACGATCATTCTATTCGTAAAAACGGTTAAAAACGGGACTGAAGTTCTTACGAACAAATTAACAGGGTTTCAATGTTTATTGGCGGGAACATTGAAACCCTGTTAATTTGTTCATAATAACTTCAGTCCCGTGTTTACGAATAAAATGATTGTATTTTAGAATAACATTTTTCTCCGTGTACATTTCACTATTTACAAGCAGTGTTTTGTGTCGACCCAAAGAATGAATGTTGCAAAAATGTCATGTTATTGAGGTTGCTAAGATTAAAAATTCTCCCGGTCACGGAAATGCCGAATTTGTTCCCTCTTCAGTTCGGAACTTGGTTGAATTTCGGTGGTGAACTTCGGTTCAGATCTTCAAATTATAGAACTCCGTTCTGTTCAAATCTGTAGTCCCATTTATCAATCAAAATCATATTGTTTTCGAGAGATGGAATATTATTAGATACAGTTTGACAACATGATGTTATAATAATAATAATTGGATAATTTGTAGAGCGCCATTTTTGTGAGAAATTACCTCAAGGGAGCTGTACATTTTATTATGACTTTTTAGGCTCTACCTATAACTATTATTTACAAATAGATACAGAAAACATACTTACCTGGCAGGTCACTTCCGGTAAACACACTTTAATTAGAAAGTTTATGCTTGGAGGAGATACGACTTTGCACGCGGAGGACACTATATTAAAACATTGGACATTGCATAATTTTTCATTTGCTACACCATCACTTTTCATATTACATTTATTAGATTACTGCCAAAAATTGAGTTAATAAAGTGAAGTTATTTCGAAAGACTTGAGAATTTAGGACTCATTAGGACTGGAGAATTTGAATGAAATTTGGGTTTCACTATTTCACACCCACGTCAAGTCCAAAATCCAAAATTCTTATTTTACATTATTTATTACGCATCTTGGATACTTTTTGACTTCAAGATATCGATCACCACGGCAATTTTATAAAATTAATGAAATCATTAATCCTTCATATGAAGCATAAATCGTCTCGATTTGCTTCGTGAATGTGCGTGTTATTTAGTTTTGCACGTCTTGATAATATTCACGTATTTATTCAAATGGTAAAAGCAATTCATTAGAGTTAATTTGCAATAATTGCTAGTTTCCGCAATGCACCGTTTATGCATGTTGAACGCGGTTGTAGGTGTCGCCTTATTCCTTCGCTAACATACGTAGAGGCGGTTCATTACTCATAAAGTAATAAACGCTGGAATAGCTATGTCTGAATGTGTAATTGTATAGATAACCTGCGATTACTTTAACTGCATAATCTGATTTAACCGGCTTCACTAATTGTTGTGACTCATCCAATATAACATATTATTATCAAATCAGTTACCATGAGAATATGTTGTAAGATAATTTTATTAGTCTATATCATGTGTAGACACTCGCATCAGCGAAATGCAACTTTGCACAAATAAATAGCTGATCGGAGATTTGAAATCAATAAGTATCTAATGTAATGATATTATAATATAAGATAACATTACTTTACTCTTCACTTAGTACAAAAAAGTTGCCTCCCTACATTAAACCCGCGTTCAGTACTGACAAAAACTTAGGTAAATTATTAAAAAACACTAAAGATAGAAATCATAAATTAAGCCACTCCGGCATTTATCAACTATATGTTGCAATGATTGTCCATCGTTCTACATAGGTAAGACAACCAAAAACGTAAATATTAGAATGGAACATTTAAGATGTTTAAATAACAATAATTTTGCGGAGTTTGCCAATCATCTTATTTCCACCAACACATACTTTTAATAAGGACACAGGCTTTAAAATTCTTCACCGTACACGGAGAAAATTTTTATTCTAAAATACGATCATTTTATTCGTAAAAGCGGTTAAAAACGGGACTGAAGTTCTTACGAAAAAATTAACAGTGTTTCAATGTTAATTGGCGGAAAATTGTAAGAATAATTTGTTGGTATACGTACGAAATTACGTATACCAACAAATTATTCTTACATGTTCCCGCCAATAAACATTGATACCCTGTTAATTTGTTCGTGAGAACTTTAGTCCCATTTTAACCGTTTTTAAGAATAAAATAATCGTATTTTAGAATAATATTTTTCTCCGTGTAATAATAAAAGCAAACATTAGAATACTTGGAAGCACTTGAAATTAAAAAATCCCTAAATAATAACGCTAGTATATTGAATAACCAAATTAATTTACGGTTTAGTCCCATTCTAGATATATTTCCAATAAACCGCTCTGTTATTGCCGGAATTCCAGCAATTACCCCTCCACCTCTGTTAACCTCCCATTCAAACACCTATTTTTTTTTTTGTATATATCTGTCAATATTTTGTATCATAGGTTAGTTTTAATATTCTCCTGACGAAGGAAGGGTTCCGACAATACCGGTAGTTTAATTAAAATTTAAAGTGGTCTAAAACAAATTTAGATATTATATTTTTATTGTACCATTACTTTATTTAGGCTTGCGAACTGCAATCTACATTAAGAAGAAATTCTTATATAGTTCCATACTTTTATATCCCTATTCCTTAGAATCCTAATTAAATTTAAACTGAATCTTAATTTCTGCACGTTAAAGGATACAACCACGGGAGTCCACTTGGGACTTTTGTTCAGGAAAACAATTTTTGTGTTTGTGATCTGAATGTTTGGAGGTCTATAACTTTTTTACTTACTGCAATAATTAAGATCTGTGAACGGCATATTTCGTAATTTCATTCGTTTTTGGCCATAGTTAAGACAAATATGTCAATTTATGAATATATTTTAGTTTATCCTCTAAAGTGAACTGTGGTTTTGCAATTAGTTAAATCAGTTAATATACTGTTTATGGATTTCATTGTTTCATCCAATGATGTAATGAAATACAGAGAATTTTTCTGCACATTCAACTCAAAATCGCCAAAAAGTGGTATTTCGTAGTTTATCCTTTAGGATACAGATTTTAATAAATAAAACTAACATTCCCGGATTACGACCACCATAGGGAAATGTTTGGTGTTTGTAGTACCACAATATAAGACTCTAATAAAATGTTAAATACAATTTAGGCACCGTTATTTCATAAAAATTCAAGCTTTTTATTTTATTTTATTTTATTTGGAAAACCAACAGTTATAAGATTTTATAAAGTGTTATAAATAATGTGTAAATCATTTAAAAGTCAGGTACGGGGTTTCACTTCAAGTGAATAAGTGATTTAACTGGGAACGATAGCTACGGAAATCTAAGTACCGCAGGAAATGATTTTGAACACGTTCCAGATTGTGTACATATGATTTGTACTGCGCGTTCCATACTTGTGGAGCGTATTCTAATAAGCTGCGGACGTATGCAAAATATAGGATTTTCATTATTTTAAGGTTATTGAATTTTTTACATGTTCTGAGAATAAATCCTAACGTTTTCGAGGCTTTTGATGTTACTGATTCGATATGAAATGGCCATGTGATAAAGATATCAAATGGCCATTGTTAAAAACAAAATCAATTCCTAAATCACTTAGAAAATCCGTTCACATACTGAATTACATCCGTTCTATTAAATTACATTGAACAAATAAATGCCTTTCCTATTAAAAATCAAGACTTTTCAGATTATATCTTGTCGTAATGGATTTTTTTTAATATCAGTTTCAATTTTAAAATATGCATGCTTTTTTATGTTCACACATTCCAAGGTCTCCGAGAGACATTTGAATAATGATAGAGAATTAAGAATATCTACAAAGTGTTTTAATATCTATGTCTAATAGTATTCATTCATAAAGAGTTAATTGTGGTCCATTACGCTAGCGAGTTGTCGGCGCCGCTCATTATAATTATTATACCAAACTCGTGAGCAATCAACTTCTCCTATTGTTCCTTCTACGTGTTCAACCCTAGAATAACCAAGACATTATTAATATAAAACAATTTGACTTTGGTGATGTTAACACTGAATAACTTAGGTACTATAACTTAAGAAATTCGTGAAACGATTCGAAAAACGTTTAAAAATATCCAAAGACGTGAAAATTGTCAGCAACAAAGAACAAAAACACCACTAGTAATTTTTTTTTACATTAGCTCACTTTGAGGGCTCAGGCTTTGAGGAAAATATTTAATTTTTGAAATTGATAAACTAATGTTTAAGACAAGATTTTTTATGCATAGCACAAAGGGTAACAATTATTATAAGCAATAATTATTAGCCTGAAACACTCATCCATATTGAAAAAATCTCCTGAGAAAAGATATATGTCGCCGACGGGACTCGAACCCGCACCCCTCTGATTGCCGATAGGAGCTCTACCATTAAGCTACGGCGGGTTATCTCCTACCCGCCAAACGATTTAATATCCCTCAGATCTTATGTCATAGTTGGGGGTTGCTGTGTTGGTCTGGAGGGAAAGGAAGAAGAGGAAGTTCTGGAAAGGAAAAGATATGAGAGGTTGGTAGGAAACTGGATAACAGTGTATCCAGGAGTGAAGGATGAGTGGGAACGAATATGAAGTATAAATTCAATCCAAGTGCTGCTGAAGATGTCAAATTGTCTCCCTCAACCAGTCTCTCTCAGTGGCGGTACGTGACTTTTTAGTGATCTGGAGTAATAAGTTTGAAAAATACGACATTTTATTATGTTGTAGCTGAAAATGATTTTTTTTTTACAAATTTGATTTTTTTTAATCCAAGCTATCTTGGGGGGCAGTGGTTCCAGGAGTGACGTACGTATGAATCCATTCCTCCCAACTCCTCCAACCATCGTCCAACGTCGCCCTCAACCAGGTTATCCATTATTAGGATGTTGTTGTAGCCGAAAATGGTTTTTTTTTTCAAGATTTCGAGATTAAAACATTGAAAATTCAGTGCATTTAAATCAACCAAATTTTTAAGCAACGTCGTTTTCTTTTTTGGGACACGATCCCTGAAAGTTTCTGTTGAAAACACTATGCAAAGAATAAAGACCTTGAAAATTTAATCAGAAATTTCATTGTCAAATTCGTGACAGCAGAATTCACCGTTCAAGATTGTTTTCTGCTTCAAACAATTTTGAAACAGATTATTTCTTAATGTTTAAAATTTATCGAAAAAATCTAATAAACAATGTAGTTTGAGGGTTAAAATCGAATGTCGCCTAATTGATTCAAATACTAGGCGCCTGAGAATCCACGCGTGGGCGCCTATTGCCCGGGCGCAGCGTCTGGGCGTCCGGATCTGTGGGGCAGACGGCTGCTCGCGACGCCACTGCGCGCAGTCTACTACTAAACAATGACCTATCATTATAATTTATAATAATATATCTATTGTGTCTAGAAAAGTGTTGTGGGCGTGTCTGGGAAGGTAAGATCAAATTTAGCTCATCGCGGGTGAATTGACAAACTTTTTCCAAATGTATTACAAATTTTTTTTAATTTTTAAAAGAAAGACAAATATTTCTTAACTCAAATGAAACAAAGTACATATTTGTTTAATTTCTTATAATGTCAAGCCACAAAGTGTTTGCTTTCTTCGATAATTTATTTCTTAATCTTTGAAAATCTCTACGACAGCAATAATATTATATCATATCCCATTATATACTGCAAAAGGTCAAACATATTTGGGTACCGCCACCCCGGGAACCATTTAGTGGATGACCACAATTCCTGTCGTAGGTCACCCCAAACTGTTCGCTACATTTGGTGACTTAATAGGGTTTCCCAGGTCCATGGTGTGAGGTTTATTTAGATCTTGGTGGCAAATTCGTTCGACGCAGACCTAACCTAGACCTCTCCTGCCAGACTCTCTTAACCCACCGCCTTGCACTATAGTGGAAGGGGTGGATTCATTCGTCGGTCACCCTTGGACACCTTGACACCCAGATTCATGCCCACCCCTCAAACCTTATTCTTTCCCAAAACTTCCTCTCCTTCTTTATCCTAAAAATACCTACACACAGCAATCCCAAAGATGACAAAGGCCCCATCGTCAAGCCCTCCTGTGTGGAACAATTGTAAAAAAAAACTGCTCCCAAAGACAGGCATCCTCAATTAGGGTATGTTGTTAGTATGCAGTAGTTAGTTACGGTAAAACTTGTAAGCTTTTTAAAGGATATTTCATAAATATCCTCCAGTCCTAAATTCTCCAGCCTTTCAAAATAAATATCATCTCTACTCTTGGCACTAATATTCTTATAAATGTAATATCCACAGTGATGGGAGTAGCACATGTAAATTCATGCAATGTTTAGTGTTACCACTGGAGCGATAGTGGTTTTGGAAATAGTGCCATAATGTGGCAAAAGGCGCTCGAGTGGTTAAATACAGTGACATCTTCTCCAAGTATTTACTTTATAATAAGAGTGTGTTTATCTGTAGGGATTTGCCAGACATGCATGTTTGTAAATAATAAATTTGGATAGAGCTTAAGACGATAGACTTCGCTTTTCGGCCCATACAAAAAGGACGGCCGGGAAAAAACACTTTTCTACATCGAAAATTGCACAAAATGAATATATTTTTTTATACTGCCTTCTAGAGGGTGAAAACTACGTCGGTATGTTTTCGAATTTTCGATGCGTTTCATATTAATGTAAAAATTCACTGTCAAACATGTACGATTTATCAAAAAATATTATTTAAGTAAAAAGTTCTGCTAACTCAACTTTCATAAAGAATTATAAAATTATAAAAAGCTACCGACGTAGCTTCTTCTTTCTAAAAAATATATTTTTTTTTAAATTTCAATTTCGTGAAAGTTTTGGTGTAGAAAAGTGTATTCTCCATAAACCCCTTATCGGGCGATTTCTGTAGGTAAATTTGAGCGTTGTCTCATTCGCACATTTCGCATTCGCATGTATTGTAAGTGTGCGTGAGCTTATTGTGAGCGGGACAGAATGACAGACGCGGGTGTTCCGCGTGTCGTTCAAAGTCTAGCCTCTTAAGAATTCTTACTTAATTGTACTGCGCCCTTCGGGAGATTTATCATAAAAACAGCGCTCTACAGTTTTATTTATTTTTTATTTTTTACATAATAATGAAATGAGCGTGAAAGCAGGCAAAACACATTATTAAAATGTATATATATATAGATACGTTTTTAGATTTTCATGGCTAAAAGCATTTTCGTTCGTGGGGTGTTATGCCGTGTTGCGCTACCTGCTTCTTTAGCCGACGTTTCGGGCAGAGTTGCAGTGTCTATCATCAGTGGAGATCCGGCAGATCCGACGATGACACATCGTCGGATCTGCTGGATGTGTCCTGATGATGGACACTGCAACGCTGCCCGAAACGTCGGCTAAAGAGGGAGGTAGCGCAACACGGCATAACACCCCAAAAACAAACAACGAAAAAAAAAAAATTATATATATACGCACCAGACTTTAGGTCCGGGTTTAGTTTCCCCCATAGGAAAAACTAAACCCTTTCACACACTTTTCCATAAAAATGATCATCTAATAAATCCACGCTATGCAAGTGTTTTATATAAGTATAATTAATACAAAACAATACAAGAAAAACATGTTAACCTACCAGACTATTATTTTTCAATATTACAGGAATTTGGAATAGCTACATCAGTGATATAAATTATTTTTTTTAAATTTTGTCATGTAAAACTATGTCGGGTGTATTATGACTAATTGGTCTGTCTGTTAGTATAGTTTTATCATAGTATATTTTAAAGAAATTATTCTCTAAAAATGAATTGGGTTCGTATTCATAATATAGTACTATATTATGACAGTCAATCATGTTATGTTTAATTACCAAACTTTGGTGATTTTTTTATATTATATTATTATTAAATTACATTGTTATATTAAATTATCCAATTATTATTACTATTATAGTGAGGCAACGTGTTTGGAAAATCCTCCAAATAGATCATTAACAACGCGATGAATAAAGAAAAATAATAAAAATAAATAATCCTATGCATGGACTGCCCGACAAATGTTCCTACCCACCGCGTTGGCAAACACCTCTGATTAAATCAGGAAGTATTTAGTTGATTGTTTCGTTTATGATAATGCTTTGTTCTAATGATTTGTGATAGCTGACACAATGGACAAAATAACACCGATTCAAAGGATTCAACTCTGGTTCCGGGAATAAAGTGATTGTGCTGTGTATGATGTTTATATCAATTCTGCAGCAATTGAATGTTGATAAATAATGCCATTCATTAAGCCCTAAGGCATTACTTATCGACCAGCGGTGGTTGCCACTATTGTTTTACGTGTATTTTATATTTATATAGGTTGATTATTTTATTAAATATGTGCGATTTTCAAAGCACTATATAAAATGTTCAAAACCTATTTTCTCACAAAACTTAATTTTTACGTACCTAACCAAGCCGAAGAATTATTTTTTTTAATTCTAAAAGTATTGCAAATATCTGATACGAAAAAGTACTATTTTATTTTATTTGTTTAATTATAAAATATAGATAATTAAAGAAAATAAGTTTTTCGTGATTTTAGACGAAACTTTGGCATTTTTTTTGATTAATTATAATTATTTTTAAAAAATTATCTTAACCTACCGATTGAGTTAATATTATAATGACTAATGATAAATTAATAAATTTAAAAAATAAACATCACAAAAAAGCATTTCATTGGGTAGAAATTTTAATTTGTGTTAACCATGTAAATCGGTCGTTTATAATATGCATTTACGCCCATTGAAATGTTTTTTTATCAGTTTATAGTTCATCATATCTCCATAGTAAATAAAGCAAAATTTGATTATAACTTTTGGTTAAAAAAAATATTTTTCTGCTGTATTTATGAATGATTATGATTACGATGTTGTAACGAATGTATTTGTAACATAGATTGTGTCTCGATATCCGATTTTTATTTATATGAGACACGTATTGACTTTCTTTTAATGTTGCATTATAGTCTTTTTTATTATTAATGTAAGCCTCTGTGCGTCGTAAAAAATTGTATTGACCTTATTTAATTTTATGGTATAACTGGGTAAAGTGTTTATAAAGTTATATCCCGTTAAATAAAGTAACAAGGAATATTGAAGGAACCTTCAAAATAATTGCCGGTCTCATCGCGTTTAATATGCACTTAGCAAATAGCCGATGTTTAAAAGTATAATCATTTTATCATCAATTTTGCGCCATAAAAACACCTTACGACTCTTAATTTTTGTGGTTTTTATCACAACTTTACTTCAACTTTTACTTCACTCGATTGCAGATAATGCTCTTGCATATTTCAATATTTTTCTTAGCAATAAACGTGTTTTAAATTTTCCACAATTGATAAACAATTATTTACCGTACATAATAGTTGCATATCAGTTGTGTAAATTTAAAACTTTTTTAGTTAGGCTCATTGTGTTTCCTAACATGAAAGTCAACGTCAAGAAGATGAAAGGCTTTAATCGACAAAATTGGTAATTAGTCCAATGGGTATGCATTTTGACAGTTGTCATCGACTAATGTCGTTGTTATACCGAGCCCATTCACAACCTAACGCGAGCAATGAAGCGCGAATTCGTCGTTTAGACGGTAATACAAACATGCAATGGAATGATACGTTTTTAGATTTTCACGGCCAAAAGCATTTTCGTTGTTTGTTTTTGGGGTGTTATGCCGTGTTGCGCTACCTCCTTCTTTAGCGCAACAAGGCATAACACCCCAAAAACAAACAACAAAAATGCAATGCAATGTTCGTGTGGCGTTGATCCGTCGTCTGTCGGTTTGTGACGTTCTTTTTTACTATTTATTATGGAGCGAAGAACAGTCACAACGAACTATAAAAATTCACATTTAGAAAAGCCATGTGCTTTGGAATCCCGAAGACCTTGAATATTATAAATTTTCATCGAAAGCCAATGCTTGGGGCGATATTTCTCTTTTGTTGGGGAGAAGTCTAGAAGATTGTAAATAAACATGACGAGTTTACTTTCTTCATATTGGAGAGAAAAGGAATGTAAAAAAAAATCGATGTACTTACCGGAAAAAGTCTTTTTTAGATTATTTATTTAACGCCTAGAAAGATAAAGGCTTTTACATACGTTAAAAATAATTATTCATGATTTAGCTTTTATAATATTGTTACATGCAATGTTTTAGAGAAAGTGCTTTGCTTACCATGTTTTCGATTATCCGATTGGTTTATAATAATTAAATTTGCAACTCAAACTTTAGGTTTTGCGGGTCATTCGCCTACATGGAAATCAACACGTTCAGCAACTGGAGTCGCGACGAGATGTGTACCGTCAAAATATGTCGCGTTGCGTTATGCTGTAGCTTTAGAATATATTTATTTTATTGTACCTTAGTAATTACCCTCCTAGCCTATAAATAAATATCCACACCCACAGTAGTAGTCTGTCAATTTTTAATGCATTTTGTTACATCGGAACAGTTATAAAATACCGGGTAATAAAATGAAAACATAAAAAATACGAAAAAATGTGGAAATAAATAAAATAAGTGATAAAAAAATCCCACAAAGGAAAAGCCTTTGTGTTATTATAATTATTTTATTAATATATTTCTATGATATAAGATTTTAGATGATTACTTTCGTGCAATTAACGTTCTTTGTAAGGAATATCATTTTCACACAATTATTATTTTCAAAATCCAGCAGCATCGCAGTAACCTGGGAGAAGAAGGGAAATAGTCCGAAATTCAATTCCTCGCTGTTTCTCATATCATCAAAGCAATCTTCCGCGTGTCAACTCGGTTACGGAATAATGAAATGAACCATGCATAATTTATGAGGAGAACATCTTCGCTGCATGTCTGATTGTAGAACTGTGGATGTTTTGTCTCAGGTTTATAATATTGTGCTGAAAATAACTTTTTTTCAGCTTTTGATCAAATTGTGATCAACTGTCATTTAAGCTTCTCAGCTGGTCACAGTTAATCAAAATATAAAATGGGCCAAAAATCGTTTTTTAACGTGGACCGTTTAATTTCTAAATGACTTTGCATTTGTTGGATGTTTCATTACACAATGGTACCTTGTATTTTTATTTAGGTATATATACAATGACATGTGTCAAAAAAACTTATTATAAAATATAAAAATTTTGTGGGGTGCTGTTCAAAGTGTAGTAATAATTCATATTTTCTTTTCCAATAATTCTTTAACTTCTTCATCTTATTCTTGTAATTCTATATAACTACGTATAACTTTTTTAATGTAGAAAAATTGTGTACACAATTAATGAAAATTATCAACCAATACTAATGAATGTATATCCCCAAACTGTAAAATTCACCCGCTATAAGACAGGGTCATCCCTAGCATGGAGGGTGAAATATCACAATAAACTGTATGTACTTTCAATAAATCATGTATTCAAATAAATAAAAATAAATAAATATTTATCTTGTTCATCGCTACTACTGTTTAGGAGTTCACTCAGCATAAGCTCTTTAGAGAAAACTCCTACGCTAAGAAACAATGTAGGAATTTAAGGTAAACATTAAACAATATTCAAGGACATTGTATTTCTTCCTTTCTCCCCTCTTATTGCTTCTTTAATCTTGCGTCTTTTTGCTTCCTCTTGCTGTATGTAGTTTTATTTTTGGGTATTCTTGCTTTTTCTCGCTGTATCTTGCTTCCCCTAACGGTTTTTTGGTTTTTCTTGCTTATTATTTCCTTTGTGGCTTCTCCTTGCTTTTTTTGTTTTTCTTGCAGCCTGTTTTTATTTTTACGTCCTCTTGCTTTTTCTGGTTGTATCTTGCTTCTCATCACGGTTTCTTATTTCTCATTGCTTATTATTTCCTTTTCTGGTTTCTTCTTGCTTTTTCTTGCTTCTTCTTGCTATTTCTGGTTTATTTTTTATCTTCTTTCTCTTTTGGGCTTTATATTGATTCATTGTACGGTCTCTGGTTTCTTTTTACTGTATTTAGCTTCCCTTTGCTAAGTTTTGTTTCTTTATTCTTCTTATTACCTTTTAATACTTTTAACAGCTACCCTATGTTTCAATACAAAACATTGTCTATTCGTTAATTCAACGATATGAAATATAAATAATAACAATTTCAACGCATCCTCCTCAGTACTCCATCACCGCCGCATGTTTACTTTGGCTTTGTGACATTTCCGATGCAACCGGGTTACAGAGCGAACAGGCGAACAGATGTCCGTATCTGGTGAAATGGGAACGGTAAATATTATGTTTGCTTTAATACAGCTCGATATGCATAATTTTACATAAATGAACCTGGCTCCTTGCGACAAAGGCACACTGGTGCTCGTGTAATATAACGAGTATTGTTTGCTTGTGGTTTCGAACAAACTCAAAAAATCTATCCTATAATAAACAGGAAAATAAAGAATAAATATTTTTTTGATAATTTCATCATAAATTAGTCTCCGTTAAGATAATTGCCTTAGATTTATTTTTATTTTATTTTATGAAACCATGTTACTGCTGTCACTATCTACTATGTACATATACTTCACATTTCTTTATAACTAATTTACGTTTGTAAACCTTAGGAGTAGGCAAATTCTTATTTTTGTACAACAGGTTTATACCTACAAATATTTATTGAATGCATTTACTAGTTACTTGCCGTTATAACATGTCAAATGGATAGATTATATGTATTACTACTGTTACTATTGTGAACTTACAATCTTAAGAATATTTTTTTTGTGAACTATGTATGTAAAAGCCCAATGGGCGTATGAATAATTAAATAAATAAATAAATAAAATAAATTATTTTTATATTATTAATAATTTTTTGCCAAGTAAACAGAAATTTATGTACTTACGTACGTCTTCTTTATTATATTATAATATTATTGTTTTAGTTATACATAATTCTGTTGTTTTATTCACAAGAAAGCCTATAATTGGTTGTATTTTTGTCTTATTTAAACCTGAAAAAAATTAAAATATTATATGTAACTACAGTTGATCTCCCAAAGATTAATAATACATATATATTATTGTGAGTTCTTAATTCGGTGGCAAATCTGATAATTAGTTTTGTATAGTGGTAAAGAAGAATTATGTGGACATATCAACGTGTGGGTGGATTTTCATTCTCTTTAATCGAACAGTTTAATTCTAAAATTATCGTAGCTTTTCGATAACCTGCCTAAAATAAGTGGTGGCGCTGGTCTTACAAATAATTCGATTGTAGTGTTGTAAATTACAAATTAAATGAATTACAATACAAAACCCAAAACCCAAAGACTTTCCTAATCCACTGCAAATGTCATTTCAATAGCCGCTGGTTTTTCTTCTTTTAATGTACATATAAACCACAATAGTTCAATTATTCTTAATAACACAACCATTAAATATATTGGTCGCGGCGCACGGTGGACGGAATGCAGAAAAAACACGAATTAATTGTTTGCTGGCTAAATATTGATGCAATTTTTTTGTTGTTGATCTTATTAATGAATTATAACTATTTTGAAGTAAAAATTAATAATTTACTCTTGCGTAAAAATTTACAACAACAAAATAATACATTTTGAAGATATAAAAAATATCTAGGAAAATAAAACATATTAATTTTAAACTTTACATATTATAATTCAGATCTATGAACACAAAAATAGAAAAATGGTAGAAAATCTAAGTGCTTCAGGTGTCTCTGTTGTCATCAGAGTCTAAATCATCACTCAAATTTCCAGAATCATTGGACGGAATTCTTAGTAGACTTAAAACTTCCGTAGGTAACACAGAACCTTTTTTTTTATTAAGTGGTCGAATAGAGAAAATTACAGGGTCTGATGAGATTAACAAATTATTGAATATATCTTGATTGGTGCTGGTTCTGGAAACATTTTCGGCTATGGTGTTCTCGGTAGTACCTTATCTCTTTATGCCTCGATTCTTGTAAATCTCCAATTGGGAGTAAAAATAATTTCATTATTGTCGCACCATGTGTTAGGATTTTATGAACACTTGTCGGCATGGGGTACCAATTATATAGACGTACATAAAGCCAGGCAGTGTCTAAAGCATATTGTTCGAAACTATTTTCGTCGATGACATATCCACTTATATCCACTGGACATTACTATAAAATTCGCATCGATACCTGTTATTTCCTAAGACAGAATATGATTGTCAAAAAATCGATGGGCAGTATTGACATCATTGGTACTACCGAAGCCCTGCTTTGGCATATCTACCAGTACGATATTTTTTTCTCTGAACTCTGAACTCATTAATAATGTTTCTCTTTCTTGATCCAACTTTTAGTTAACTTTCTTGTCCACGGACTTGCCATGATTTAATTTCGAGACGATATGAAATATGCAATAGACATTCAAAAAATCTAATTTGTGCATGCAACGTTGACAGACCAAATGAAACGTGCTAACCCCGCACTCTAGATTTACAACTTTACTGAGATCATTCATGTATTTGGGCCTGGCTTTAGATAAATAGCACATTTGTGTCCAGTTATTGTTTGTCAGTGAGTTGCAAACCTTCAAAATGTTCGAACCTACCACTATGTGGTATTTTTGTATTATATAATTAATTAAAAACTCATTTGATTCCACGGAAGTGGCATTTAATATACCCCGTTCTTTTAATGCCTCGAATAATTCTCCCCGGGGAATGCATATAGACCTTCCTGAAAATAACAAAATTGTTCAAGGAAGGACAAAAAAGGAACACAATTTATATATTAAATAAAAGGTGAGACTTTAGTCTACAATACGTATATACTCACAAATGGGAACAAATGATGTTTTGTTTCTAAACGCTAAATGAAATAAGCATTTTAACAGCAAAAAAATACAAAAATAGCAGAAAATTAGATGTTAGTTCAAATCTCACATACATGTGATATTGATTTATAGTTTAGTAAATTAAATAAAGAATACATTAAGAAACGTTAGTCATACCAAACTTTTGTAAATATATCCAAACGTCACTCAATACACAACCTTCTCTGCTCATGCGTAGGAGCGAACTGAAAAAAGCTATGCCAAACATCCAATTTACGACACACTTTGCGGCGTTGCCAAACCTTTATCAAGCGCTATTGACATATTTAAATAAACACATAAAATGCAGAAACTATTTTGCTATACTAAAAAAAATAAATGTATTTAAAATTATAACGTTTGCAAAAACCACTTAATTCGGGTTTTTTCTCCATTCCGTCCATAGTGCGGCGGTTCAAAACTCGATGGGTCGGCGGAAAAAATGCGTAAAGCATTCATTACGACAGCGAAAAACACGACAAACGTCATATAACACTAGAAATGTGTTACATTCACAAAAATGCAATTTGCTGGCGGTGCGGTTAAAACGAAATATATTTTTTGCGGGGTGAAACAAATGCGACTGATTGCAGCGCGTGGAATGAAAAAACGGCTTCATTTGTTTTCGAAGTGCTCAATTTTTTGTCTTTGGGCAAAAACAAATGAAAGGGAGATAAATGGAAGCATTAAAAGGCTATTTGAATTACTCTGATTAATAGCAATCGATAGTACTTACACAACTCGCGCAAACAATAAGAATTGTGCCATTTTCTGAAGTTCTGAATTTCTGGACCCATAGTTTCATAAAACCGACTTCTAACAATCTAATTTTATTGAACAATCAGTATAATAATAATTGGCATTAAAAGGGTCAGGACTGCAGCTTCCCTTTCAGTCGAGATGAATCTGTCCTGCCCATTGTTCCAGAGATTTATGGCCAGGGAGACTCGGCGGCTGCGGACGCGAACTCGAATACAACGATGCGATTCGGTTCACAACCGAGACCTAATAAACGGAACGGCACGGACAGCACATAGAATCCGTAGTTATTCACAAACTTATATAAATTTGTATCAATCCTGTTCCAGTAAAATGAAATAAAATGTACAATTGTACAATAATAATTATAGTGTTTATTTTATTAGTAATGTGCAATGGTTACCATTTACCATATTGATCTCTCAGTGCTTTTAATATCGACTGTATCATAATATGTAAGTCTAAGATGTGTAAATAACCCCAAAACTTGTAAAAAATATATATTAAAAAAAATGGCACTTAGCACTTACTTATATGTACACCAATTTTTTTTACACTAGCTCCACACAGGAGGCCCTGAAGAAAATAATTCTCCTCAGGACCTATGTCATCTTTGTGGATGCTGTGTGGAGGGTTCTCTTTAGGAAAGAAAGGAGAGGATGTTATGGGAAGGAAACATGTAAGAGGGGTGGGTAGGAATCTGAGGAGTGTGTCCAGGAGTGACGGACATATGAATCCACCATCCCTCCCACTGTGGTGCTAGGCGATGGGTCGAAGAGTCCGGCTGGAGAGTTTAGGTCTCCCTCAACCAGTCTCTCCTGAACCGGCCCGATATGCAGTTGGTGTTCAGACGCATCCGCCGCCAAGACCTGGACAAGCCTCACCCCTTGAACCCGTGCACCCCTCCCAAGTCACCAAACGTAGCGAACCACTTGGGGTGACCAATGGCAGAGGTGTTGGTTATCAATAAATGGTTCCCGGGGCGGCGGTACCCATACCCGCCTACCAAATTGAATCAATAATACGAATCTTATAAAGTCTCGTCTTCTGCATAGTCTTCGGCTGGATGGTCTCCGCACATTAAAAGATACCTCACAATTACAAAATAATATCTCGTGAGAAAACAAATCCGGACACTGTCCAAAGAAAATTTACACGGATCTTGTCTTATTGATCAGGTGTGTACCATCTTCTAGAGGGGTACGAACAAAGACTAACTTATTTCAAATTAGAGAGTCTAGTTAAAAGACGGAACATAAATGACCTCTTAAATAACATTATCAGGTAGATAGTAACTTAGTCAATCAAATCATGTTATAAGCCAGGCCCAAATCTTGCAGAAACCTTAACATATTTTGGACCGAAATTTTTACCAATAATACTGGATATTTTAATCCTATTTCTAGAATGTCTAGATCATACAATGATCTTGCTAAATCACACACTATCATAGATATTTTTGTAAATAATATAACTTGTTTCAAAGAGTATCTCCACAATTTGTGCACCTAAAAAGTAAAAATAAAAGATTGTTTGTCGTTTTATTATTTTTTCATAAACATTTTCTATTTATTAGATTTTTTCTTCTTTCTTTTTTATTATTATAATTATGTTTTTTTAGTTAAGTATAAAAATACTGATATTTGATTTTTTTATGTGTTTGTTTCTGGGTACATGCAAATATGATTACTTCAGACACATTAGTCTAGGGATATTTATATTTGTATTTAATTTTGTTTATATTACCAACAAGAATGTTTTATAAATATCCTGTTTGTGTCTCAAATAAATAAATAAATAAATAGACACTATGTCGATCCGACAAGACCAAAATTCGCAAAGATTTTGCCGGTTGGTGCTTTTCTCCCTTTGCTTTTAGTATTTATTATCATAATGTACGTAAATACAGAAATACATCCTTTATAGTAGATTCGAACTGTATTTGAATTTTAAAAAGAGAAACTTATCAATGCAGTCGGAAATTCTTTAGTTTTCTGGTCTGAATTTGACAGGCAAACTGGTTCAATAAACCATCACTGGTGAAATGATCTGTATTTTCGCATCAATCATTCATGGCACAAACTTTGAGGAATTAACATCACTACCCCATCTTCGTACTTTATATTTGACAAGCCATTACATCCGACGTATCGTTTCTGGTCGATATAAAAATATTTATACGGCTTGTTATTTTATGGCACGCATGTAATGTAATCTTCGGCTATTTATTCATGAATGTGATACCATTATAAGGATTTGAAAGATTTATGGTTGCATGAAACAGATGTGTCAATGCGTGAGTGTATTTTCTAGCGAAATGACATAGCAATTTAATGTTTTAAAGCATCTCCCTGAGTAGGCTAAAATCTGTTCGTATGACGCTGGAAGGAACGGGATATAAATTGCCTATTATAATATTTACTTCTACATTATAACAATAATTGTTTCATAGTGCATACGGGCACGAAAGGATCGAAAAGATTGATATACAATAAACAAGGGACCAGATGACGTCACACACTCTCCTGTACCGTGCCGGGCGTTTTGGCGGGCTTAATAAAATTCAAACTTGTAGAATAAATTTAATTATTAAAACGAACTTTGATAATTTTTTTTTTTAAAAAGGACTCAACTTCCTTATTGTGCAAGTAATACAATAATTTAACCGCATTAACCTTTTACCTTTTACACCCGACAGGAATCATTGTTGAATGAATAAACCCGTTATTTGATTCATTACGAACATGCTAATTACACTTCGTTGAAAGGATATTCAACTTATTCAGTTACAGTAAAGATAAAATTATAAAATTATTAGTTTTTTTTGTTACTTAATACTACCTTTTTTGTATCTATGTAATAGAGTCAACGATTCTCAAGTTGCCTTAAACATTCTGTTCCACTGTATGCAATATCCTCTTTATATGTAAATGGATAGTATTTATTTGACATAATGTGTCCTACTTAATTCACTGTTTTGAATATCTTATATTTTAAATATAAGTAATATGTTTCTGACTTAGGACTTTTCTACGGGTTGCCAATAGGGAATAAATTAATTTTATGCCCGGAAGATTGTTTGTAAAAATAATTGTCATCGAGATAGTGACTTTCTTTTGAGAAATTGTATAATTCCTTTTATGAAATTTTTAAATGTTGCAATGCCTCTAATATAAAGAATTTTTTTCTCCCTGAGTCTCCTTTCCCATTCGTCCCCTTCCCCTTACGCTACCTCCTTCCCCTCCCGCGTTCCACTTTCACCTTCCCCTCCACTCCGCCTTCCCCCTCCCTTTCCCCCCCTCCCGTGACCCCCCCCCCCCTCCTTAATTCCTCTCCGCTCTCCCGAATTCCCCTCTCCCTCACGCTTTTTTTTCCTGCCGCCAAATTCTTTGACCTATTTCAATTTATTTATGCAATGCTTTATAAAGCCAGAGCTCACGGTATGAAATACACTTTACGACCTAATCTCATACCTACCAAATACACATAAAAAATTTCATAAAAATCGGTACAGGCGTTTCGGAGGAGTGCGACCACGAACACCGTGACACGAGATTTTTATATATTAGAGATATAATTTTAGCTATAGTTTTTATACTGGTATATTAAAAAAATATTAAATTTGATTTAGTTTAAACATTTAAAAAATGGAATTCTACAAATTAAGCACTATTAAATAGTTCAATGAAAGCAAATCACTACGTTTTTAGATTTTCACGGCCAAAAGCATTTTCGTTGTTTGTTTTTGGGGTGTTAAGCCGTGTTGCGCTACCTCCTTCTTTAGCCGACGTTTCGGACAGCGTTGCAGTGTCCATCATCAGGTCGGATCAGCCGGATCTGCCGGATCTGCCAGATCTACTGGATCTGCCGGATCTGCCGGAGCTGCCGGATCTGCCGGATCTGCCGGATCTGCCGGATCTGCCGGATCTGCCGGATCTGCCGGATCTGCCAGATCTGCCGAATCTGCCCTGATGATGGACACTGCAACGCTGTCCGAAACGTTGGCTAAAGAAGGAGGTAGCGCAACACGGCTTAACACCCCAAAAACAAACAATGAAAATCACTATGTATTCCTATACACCACTTATTTAAACAAAGTTTTCAACATGTTTCAAATAAAATTATTTTCATTTAATTAAATTGACGCATTGAAGAAACATTTAATTAAATTAAAAATGTCTTGCTCTATATATAAAAAAGTTTTTTGGCTTTTGGTTTTAAATCTAGGATTCAATGTGTTAAGCCCCGTTAAGCATACATATAAGCGCCTTTATCTTTCGTAGGAAAGGATCGTCGTCTGTTTAGCAACATGATGTGAAACTGCCTTTTTTTGTAGCGCCGAAGATGCGGCGTGTATACCGTCGGCGAAACGTTTGCCTCCGCACAATGAGAAAACGTCCATAATTATGTATGCATTCAGGAAAGAATTCTTTGTAGTTTGCAGCCGACATGAGTCGCTTCCTGTTCCTGGTGTTTTTGTTATGGTTGTTAGTTAGCAGTAATAAAGTTTACACGGAAAACCGCAATGTTAAAAGGTTTGTTAACTTTCTAACTGTTTCATCTACTTATTACATTACTTTTCTTCTTTAATCTGTTATTAGAAGGTATTTTTTTTAAATTATATGTGTTTATCGCGCAAACAAATATATTGTATTCTAGCTGAAGTCTCCGATATTGGCCAAGTTTTATGCAGAGTTTTTTTTTAATTTTTTTTTTTTTTTTTTACATTAGCTCACATCTCACATCGTCGTGTGTGCTAATATTTTAGAAACATATCCCACCCAAATAAAAATTAACATTATTTAGCAAAAAAAAAATGTATATATTTATTTTTATTTTTTTAAATTGTATTCATCCATAAACTTTCCAACTCAGAGGCCTTAGCACACTCGCTCGATAACAATCGGTAGGATAACTCATCGTTCCCAAGCATGAATACAGATCGCCAACGAAAAAGTGACAGTTCACAATGACCAAGTGTCCTTAATATATTCGACATCAACTGTTGTTTGTACGTTAGCGATGTGCAGTTGTACTAGGGAACGATGAGAAGTTACCGATAGTTATCCTATCGATCGTAATCGAGCGAGTGTGCTAGGGCCTCAGGGGTGCTATCATGGTCGATCAATATGAAGTTACCAACCGATTCTCATCGTTCCCTAGAACAACTGCAGATCGCTAAAGTACAAACGACAGCTGATATCGAATTTATTAAGGACACTTAGTCATTGCGAACTGTCACCTATTCGTTTGCGATCTGCAGTTGTCCTAGGAAACGATGAGAAATTACCGACAATTGGTCGGTATGAAGTTACCAATAAGTCAATAATAATAATAGAATAAGACCATGCTAGCACCCCAGGTGTATGGAGTAATTTTCCTCTAATTGTGCAAGAATTCATCAATCTCGAAATAAAACTGTAGAAAAATCAAATCCACACCACCTGCCCGCCAATCTTATTTATATAATACAGATAGTTAGATTTGTGGAATGTTGTTAATAGTGGTAAATACTCTCAGTATCGCCCTCGTGAACAACCACCATTCAGTAGATAGATCTAAAAATATCAGAGGACTTCCCAATCTTCCTCTTCCCTATAAATAAGCGAAATTGGTATCTTTGTACGTAGGTACAAAGATACCAACTTCGGTTAAGAAAGATATTCAAATTTTATAAAAATAATGTTTTGAAATCTAGACAAGCCATAAAGTACCTACCTAAAATGTTCTTCTATTTATATAAAGAAGAATGTTTATGACGACATGTACGATTTTATTCCGAGATGACAAAATTAAAATAATGTCTTCAAGAGATCGCCCATCCCCCTCACCCACCACTTACAAAGTTTAACACATTTAACGTTGAAAATAAAAGGAAAATTACTGACAAATTATCCAATTATTATTATTATTATTATATTACGGGTATCGCCGGGAACTTCATTAAGTGTTATAAAAAACGATTATTTTTATTGTACTTATATTTAAAATGTGCGTTCATATGGCTTACTTTAGTTTAATATTTAAAGGAACTAATGCATGTGTGGTATAAAATTTTATGATTCCGCGGTTTTTCACAGGTAAAAAAATATATTTACCTTCATAGTACATTCATAAGCATACGTGCATAATCTATCTATGTGGGTATTAAAGATGATACTCGTTATTACGTGTGAATTGCAAAAAAAACGTGATAAATGTTCGCATTGTACATTGTAACGCAAGTGTGAGACGTGGGATGTCAATGTCATGTGAACTTCGAAACCCGCGTGAGAAATATGCTCACAAAAATTATTATATTTCTCTTTCAAAAGGCCTTTTCTTCTGTACTTTCGACTTGAAGTATTGAGCAACGGAAAGCGCTAGTATTTTTAATACCTTATTTATTGTTATCAAGTTTAATTTGTAGAACTCTATTTTATTTTATTTTTTAAATATTCAAAAATATTATTATTTAATTTATAAACAGTTTATTTATAAACAAGTTCTGCTATGTAATTATCAACACGCGTGATAGTTGTTTCGCTTTCCGAAGGCATTATCAAACTGTTAAATTAAAACATAATATTATTAAACATATGAAAATTTTTAAAATGAGTTATTGGTTGAGTTTTGCCAGCATCTCAAGAGAGACATAATGTAGGTTTTTTTTTTACGTTAGGTCCATACAGGAGGCTCTGAGAAAAATAATAATCCTCAGGGCCTATGTCATCTTTGGGGATGCTATGTGAAGGGTATTTTAAGGAAAGGAAGGAGAAGAAGTTCTGGGAAGGAAAAAGGTGTGAGGGTTGGGTAGGAATCTGGGGTTGAGTGTGTCTAGATCATCCGCCGCCAAGACCTAGATAAACCTCACTCCATGAACCCGAGCACCCCTGCTAAGTCACCAAACGTAGCGAACCACTCGGGGTGACCTATGGCAGAGGTGTTGGTTATCCAATGGTTTCGGGGGCGGCAGTACCCATTCCCGCCTCCCAAATTGTACACTTGAACAAACGATCAATGTTCAATTTATCTTTAAAACTATTCGACAGGTAAATTTATTCCTTCACGTTGCCAATCTTGGAAATATCCTTTTTTTACATTAGCTCCACACCCAATGGAGCCTGGAGCCCATGACATCTTTCGGGATGTTGTGTGGAGGGTATTTTTAAGGAAGCGAATGAAAATAAGTTCTGGGAAGAAAAAGTTATGATCGCTGGTTAGGAATCTGTAGGTCAGTGTGTCTAGGAGCAAGGGACGTATGAATCCATCTTTGAAAATTATTCCATATTACTTTCAACAAATTTACGTCGTACATAATACATGTTTATGTCCATCAACGCCATCATTAATTTTTGACATTTGAACGGTTCCCGTTAAACGCCGATTAACGGGCTGAGAGCTTCAGATTTTGATCAAATTGCTGATCAGATTTTTATGAATATCTGAAACAGGTGAGATTGGCCCTAATTGAATGTGAAGATAATCAAATATGTTATAAATTATAAAACACCCCGAGTATAGTTTAAATGTTAATAAGTAGACAATTTGATTGGAAGGAAAGTACCCAGTTACAAATGCTGGATTAAAAAAAAAAAATATTGTAAAAGCATGAATCCCGAAATAAAATTTATCTCTTACAGCATCCAATCTCTATTTAAAATCCGCTTTGATACAAAACGTTGCACTGTCGGCAACAATGGATCATAATTAATATGTTTCTTAATGACTTAAATCTCAGTTTCTTAACTAATTTCAACGCCATTTTAATTGAAAAAGAATATTTTTCTATTTATTCCCCGTGTAATACAGTAGATAATTGAATTGTTATTCTTTGTTTTTTTTTTCTCAGATTGGTGGGAAAATAATATAAAACCTTTTGTTAGATCACTTCGAAAAAAAAAGTAAAAAATATTTGCATCATTCCAGGAGCTATAATCGAATGAGAAATCGAAAATTAGGTTGGGTAAACACTACGACTATTTGTGAAGTTCTTCAAGGGAATCACAATTTGGGAGGAGGAATGGGTACCGCCGCCCCGGGAACTATTTATTGGATAACCATCACCTCTGCCATAGGCCACCCCAAGTGGTTCGCTACGTTTGGTGACTTAGTAGGGGTGCCCGGGTTTAAGGGGTGAGGTTTGTTTAGGTCTTGGCCGCGGAGGGTCTGGACACACTGAACTCCAGATTCCTACCCAACCCTTATAACTTTTCCTTTTTTTAAAAACACCCCTCCACACAGCATTCCCAAAGATGACATAGGCCCTGAGGGAAATTATTTTTTTCGGGGCCTCCTGAGTGGAGCTAATGAAAAAAATTTAAATGATGGTTAAAATACTTGTGATACCATGACAATTGATCCCCGACAGTTGGCCCCCGGTATACTTGTCTAAATTATGGAACACTGGTGCAAGACCATAACTCTGAATCGAAAATCTGAATTGCTTGAAATGGCTTTAGCCGTGTTAGGTGACCAGATCTAAATAGGCAGGTCATTTCCAACCTTCCCTTTTCTCATCACCTTTCCCTCTTCACTTCTATTAGCCTCACAATATTAGATTGGTGATTCCATAGTTTCACTAGAGTTCAGGACCCTTAAATACATCAGATTGCTAATTAAAATAACATAAATTCTAACTAACTAACTGACCATCACGCCGTTTCACTGAAGGGGTAGGCAGAGAGGACGAACCGCCAAACTACTCGGTCTTGACACACACTCCTTGCTTCATTCACATTCATACATCTTCTCATACATGCTATTCTCAGACATGGCCCGACTCAAGTATCTGGTTCACTTGATCGAGGCATGTCTTCCTCGGGCGCCCACAACTTCTTCTCCCATTAAATTTTGCGTCATATATTCTCCTTATACCCCTTTCTTCGTTTATCCGCTTTTCACGCCCAAACCATCTGAGGGTCCCTTTCTTTATCTTACTAATTACGCTTACATCAGCCTTGCATTCTTTGCGTATATCAACATTTCTCACACGATTATACATGGTTTTACCACACATGCGCCTCTGGGATCTCATCTCAACCGCGTTCAGTCTACTTTCATTCTTCCTTTGCCAGTTCCATGTTTCACTACCATACATCAGGGTAGGTACCAGCACTCCTTTTGTGTTCCCACTCCCGCTAGGTTCGCTTCTTTGGACAGCTTTTTGTTGGCGATAAAATAGCTGATCGATCTAAATACCTTGGTAAATAAAAATATTTTATTTGTTCGTATTAAGCAGTTACTTTGTGATGTGACATTATAATTTATCGGCCATTCGGGTATCTATTCACTCCAATGTAGCGATTGCCCCGCATTTTACATTGGCAAAACTGCAAGAAATATTAATACCCGTGTCAAGGAACACCTAAGATGTTTACACAGTACCGGATTCTCAGAATTTGCAAACCATCTTATAGAAACAGACCATAAATTTAATAACAGGCGTAACTTTATTGCACAAAAACGAAATAGGTATCAGATTGGATAATTTAGAAGCCCTAGAGCTAAGGAAAGCCATAAACACTAATAGAAAAGTAATTAGTAATCAAAAAAAAATTAAATAAAAGTCCAATACTTAGGTTGTTCCCCATTGACAAAGAACATTCACTTTTCAACCCCCAGTCCCTTACTCCAATTACGTCCTGCACCGGCGGAACCCAGCCCATTTCTTCAATCCCCTGAATATATTATAACACATGTTAGATATTAGTAGAGATTATACTGCCCTGAAGAAGCTACGGTTGTAGCGAAACCCAGTCGGCATTAAGTATAAAAAAATAAAAGTGGTATATCAAAGTTTTATTTTAAAAAATATATATATTTTACAAACAAAATTACATCAATGACAAATTAAAACACTTTGTTTTTACCACGATAATCTTTATTTTAACACATCTACATGTTTCGAGAACGATGTTCTCTTCCTCAGGACATAATATGTACTAAAACTAAATAATCAAGTATAAAGCTATGCGTGGGTAGAAATGAAAGTAGTGGGGGGAGGGAGGTGGTGAGGGGATGTGCTTAGAAGATCAACAGGGAAGAGTGGGGAGGGGGTGGGGGAGAGGTGGAAAGGGGAGGTGCTTAGAACATCAAAGACAAAAAAATTACAATGGAAATATGTTTAAAATAGGGTTATTCAAAAGTTTTTTAATTTGTCATTAATAAAATGGTGCCACAAAGTGAATTTGCAAAATTTCAAAAAATTACATCACTTTCACGAGTATCTCACTGCATAGATATCACGTGGTAATCAACAGACAGCGATGCTATCATGCAAATTCATTCGCCATCACTAAAAAAGCACTGCAGATTATTTCAAGTATTTATGATTTCTCGCTCTGCCACCATATTATTATGCAATGTTCTTTGTATAACAGTTATTTCGATAACTGTTCTGTTATCTCCGTTTCAGACTATAATTTTTGAACAATGGTTCAATCATAAGAAGCAGTCAAACGAAGCGTATATTAGAATAATAATTCTAGTTCTTATTGTGATAAAACTCTTCCGAGAGCAATGTACTGTTTCTAGTAATTTAATTTAAATAACTTTTATTAGTTAATTAATTAATAATTTGGGAATAATTTAAGTACTGCTTGGATAACCAACATCTCTGCCGTAGGTCACCTTATATGGTTCGCTACGTATTGTGACTTAGCAGGGGTGCCCGGGTTCAGGGGATGAGGTTTGTCTAGGTCTTGGCAGCGGATGCGTTTGCCCACCTGCTTAGTGAGCCAGATCGGGAGACACTGGTTGAGGAAAACCTTTTGAACTCTCTTGCTTTTAGACTCTCTCGACCCATCGATTTGCACAGCAGTGGATAGATTCATACGTCCGTCACTCCTGGACACATTGACCCCCCAGATTCCTACCCACCCCTCGTACCTTTTTCTTTCCTAGAAATTGCTCTCCTTTATTTCCCTAAAAAGACCCTTCCCACAGCATCTCCAAAGATGTCATAGGCCTTGAGGGATTTTTTTCATCGGGGCCTCCTATGTAGAGCTAATGGAAAAAAAAAACTTGAAATGTTCACGGTCAAAAGAATTACCGTGGTTCTTTTTGGGGTTATTACACCTTGTTAAGCTTCCTCCTTTAGCCAGCGTGTTCATCATCACATCCGACATTTGCCCTGATGATTTAAGAAGTACGAAGCGTTGGTTAAAGAATGGGAAAGCATAACACGGCATAATAACACCAAAATTAATAACGATAATATTAATAACATTACATTTTAACACTTACTTGACCGAGCGGAAAAGATCCTCGGCTACGAAGTCTTGGGTCGCGAGTTCGAAACTAGGTAATTGGTTAGGTGCGGTACCTACCAACATTTATAATTTTATATTCAAATGCGAAATAATTAAAAATAATAATACCGGTGGCGTATCTGTTTAATTCCGGTTCAATGACCTCTAGAAAGTACCTATATGCTTTGATTTTCAAATTGTACTAATTGCAACTGACTGTTGTAATGATTACCTATATGGTAGTATAATAATGGTACCTATATGCTTTGATTTTCAAATTGTACTAATTGCAACTGACTGTCGTAATGATTACCTATATGGTAGTATAATAATGGTACCTATATGCTTTGATTTTCAAATGGAACTAATTGCAACTGACTGTTGTAATGATTACCTATATGGTAGTAGATATAATAATGGTACCTATATGCTTTGATTTTCAAATTGTACTAATTGCAACTGACTGTTGTAATGATTAAGACAAGCGATAAGTAGGAAGGATATGTAGTAGGAACCAAAATAATTTTAATATTTTTTGTTTAAATTTTTTAAAGTTTTAATGGTGTTCTTTGAAATGTAAAATTTCTAATGAATTCTTAGAAGTCTTTAAAGGCAACGATGCTTAGGAAAATATTTTTTCAATAAATTGGAGCTTTCAGCTTTACAAATCTTACAATTATAATATCCCGTGATTTTTCACTTATATGCGCTGGTGCGTATTAATGCCGTATGTCGGCCCGTTACGCTTAAGTCTGATTACAATTTGATCGAATTCAACAAACTTAACTAACTAACTAACTAACCATCACGCCGTTTCCCCGCAGGGGTAGGCAGAGAGGACGGACCGCCAAACAACTCGGTCTTGGCATACACTCCTCGCCTCATTCACATTCATACATCTTATCATACATGCTCTTCTATTATTCTGACTCTTGACATGGCCCGACTCAAATATCTGATTCACTTGATCGTGCCATGTCTTCCTCGGGCGTCCTCGACTTCTTCTACCATTCACATTAGTATCATATATTCTCTTGACACTCCTTTCTTCGTTCATTCGCTCTATATGTCCAAACCATCTAAGCGTCCCTTTTTTAATCTTACTTATGACGCTCACATCGGCCTTGCATTCTTTTCGGATCTCCACATTACTCACACGATCATACATGGTTTTACCACACATACGCCTCAGGGATCTCATTTCTACAGCATTCAGTCTACTTTCATCCTTTCTCTGCCAGTTCCATGCTTCACTGCCATACATCAGGGTAGGTACCAGCACTCCATTGTGAGTCCTACTAATTTAATCATTTTATATACAGGTACCCTTTACAATTAAAATAAATTACAACCATTTTCTATAAATAAAAATGACCATAATTTTAACTGTTTCGTCATTTTTAATGGGAAGAAATAATATGCCCAATATTTAGTCAAGATCAAAGTTTTTTTGACGATTGAAGAGTGAAAGAATGCAGCAGACAGTGGCGAAACTATACCATAGGGGGCCCGTGGCAAATTCATTGGATGGGGCCCCCCCGGCAAAAAATTCAGCAACCAATGGATGCGTTCTAAAATTGAATCCCTTTCTTATGAATGCGTTTGAATCTTAATAATTTATTTGAATTTGTATTTGGTCTTTAGTTGTGTCCAACTTTATAATTTTTACAAAATTTTTTAAAAAATATTAGAGTACTTCTGAGCTCGCGGGGGGGCCCCAGCCCCCGCAGGGCCCGTGGCATTTTGCCAGCCCTGCCACCCTATAGTTTCGCCACTGGCAGCAGACTTCTGATTTCTCTTCAAATAGTTATTTAAACCGCAGTTACTTCTAAAAAAACTAGTCATATAAAATAATAGTTAAAGTCACAGCTAAATACATTTTAATTATGTTTTTTATAAATTGATCATTGTACAGTGTTGCAGATGTGTAATCCTGATATCTAGCCCTGATGATGGTCACTATAACGCTGTCCGAAATGTGGCTAAAGAAGGAGGAAGCGCAACACGTCATAATACTCAAATAAAGCCTGACTTATGTTTATATATTTCAGGAGCACCGCAAAGGAGCTACGGCATATATATTTTCATATTCTTTCTATATTTATCCGAAATATAAATCCGTCTTTTTTCTCTATTTTCTTTTTCTGTGCCATGCACTTCTCGTATGTATGTCGCGTATTTATTCACTTACAAATTTTTTGTTATTAACCCACCTGCAATTTAAAAACTGGATTCTGTTTTTTCGTTATTTTCGTCTTTGCTTACGTTTTATTTTCACGTAAATGCACCTTTGTTTGTACCTATCATACATAATTTATTTAACATTGTGTTTCTGAATTAATAAACAAAATAGTATTAAAATCCAACGTGATGTTGAAAATTATTAAATAAATACATAAAAATAAATCACATTACCTATTACATTATGACGAGTAAATCTCAAATCATATCCAATGTAATATTATTTTATTTAAAATTAATGGATAACCACAAATTTAGGATTAGAGTTTTCCACGGCCAAAGGTATTATTGTGATATATTTTGGGGTTATTATGCCGTTATGTGCTACCTCCTTCTTTAGGCAACGTTTCAAAGAGCATTACAGTGTAAATCACAGTGTAAAGATGTGTAATATATGTGAACATTGTAGTGTGTGGACACAAATGCAATCCGAAACTTTGGCTAAAAATTAGGCAGCGCAACACGACATAATATCCCAAAAAAATCACAATAACCACAAAGTTATTTATTTTTTAATATTTATTAATTTTGTACATCCAAGTTTATAAATTACTAATTAATCATAATTTATATACTACTAGCTGACCCGCCCATACGTTGCTGTGGCTAATGAAGCACAACGCAATCTACTGGATGGTTACCTAACATAGATAACCAAGTGTTGTGTCAATAAATTAACTCACACCGCCACCTGTCAGAACGAACAGAAATAATTTCAAATCATTGTCCTATAACAAACATTTATTTAACATATCATTCGCTTTAATAAATATTGAAGTCAATAATCGAGATAAAAACTATCCTATCTTTTAAGTTGGCCAAATCACACACGGTAAGCCAAATTTCATTAAAATCGGTTAAGTAGTTTCGGAGTTTATCCTGGACGAATATCGTGACGCGAGATTTGTATATATACAGATATTTTCTGTTACCTAATGTGGCTCCCGCAATATCTACATCTTGAATCTACAAATTGGTGCAGACTTTAAAGTTTCCGGCAGCCCATTATAATATATTATAATATATATATATACATTATAATATCTTCATTCCTTTGTAGAGTAAACTATTTTGCGTATTCGCTTAATTATTTACATTCAATAGAATTATTTGTATATTTAATAGAACATTCAGATTAAATTAACTTGATCCAAAGAAGTCAGCTTCCACCGATTTATTTTGCACTGGTATCCCCAATATATATCGCGGTGTTGACACCGACAGCAAAGTTATCTGACATACAGGGTAGGTTGATACGCTTAGTTTGATACCCGTATCGCCTACTTTCATGTTCCAACGAAGACCCCTAGCACTAAGTCACATTGGTCTCCGACACCTCTCAATTCAGTGCACGTGCTACTGAGCCATTTCGGTCGCCTGGCTCAAAGCATTCAGTTCCAACCTGTACTTTAAAAAACATAACACATAATTTTTTATTAAATTTATTCCATCATTTGTCTATTCATTATTATAAGAATTATTTATCGGTAGTATGGTTTCCTTTGCAATAATAATTGGTTGCAAATGCCAAGGATGAATGAGGCTTTGATCGTGGAAAGGGCACTTGTCCAGATTATCGGAATAATAGCTATGTTTCTAATTGGTTCTTAATAACTAGTTATAATTACATGGGCCGTGAAATAATTATACGATCCGTGAAATTCTTTTATATCTGAATGACCTATTGAACCTACACAGCGTCTCTTACCAATTATTTTTAAAAATTTATAATTAAGCAAGGAATAATACAAAACTTCTGACCCTGTACAAATCGCAAGTACGCTACACTGATTTTGGCAGCCTAAAATATATTTAAAAAATTCTTGACTGTACAGAAACGGGTAGTCCGTTTGATAGTTTCCCTATCAGAGTAATGTACCACGTTGTATAAAATTCGGGATCAAGAAGTTAATAATGACACTCCTTATGTAGACGGCGATAAAGTTAAAATTCACGGTTAATACCAGCCGCCTGTTTTTATTCATTCCCGAGAACACCATCAAAAAGAGTCTTTTATTTTACTTTGCGATCATTTTCTGAAGAATTTAGTTTTCCATATTATAAATAAACCGAAAAGGGATTCGTAATTGGGAGATTGAGAGGCCTAATGTTTAATTTTTTTCTGGGCTTATAAAAAGACTAATTAAAAAAACTAATTTATATTTACTTCAAAGGCAAATAAGTGTTCTACTCGCGTATAGGAACTCGTATTTAATTAAAGGGTATGTATAAAATATTACTAGGCCATCTAGTATTAAAAAAAATCAATTAATTTTGAAGTGCTTAGTGCTTTAGCGAACGAATTGCAGTCTCTCGTGCACAAGAATGCTCATCTTGTTCTAAGCATTTTATTTGAAGATAAAATAAGATTATTATGTACAAGTGTAAGCTTCTGAAAGATTTAAATTCTGGAGCTAGAGCGACAACGTCCTCAAAGAGCTGTGCACCTTGGAGCTTCGAAACTGGAGAGAGCTGGTACAAAACAGAGATGTGTGGAGGAAGACTGTTGAGGAGGCCAAGACCCTCCACGGGTGTTAGAGCCAATTATGATAAGATTCTGAAATGTGTGAATGTGGACATATTGCTAACAACAGAACACATAAAATAATGTCTCCTTCATAAATTCCCCGAGGCATATCTGTGCAGAAATAACTGACTGCCTGAATAATCTCAGCATCCCATTTTGACCTAAAAAAATCATCCCCAATCATACGAAGAGAAGAATGGAAGATACCCCAAAGAACTCTCGTTATTGATTCATACAACATAGGTATCGTATAAGACCCAGGTTCACTTCATTCTTACTCTTCACTCCTCTCCCTTGGCTCCCTGTACTTGCAAATATAACCCCGCAAAGCATCAGGCGAGAGATTGCAATACTGAGGGAACACAAGAAGGCGATGCAAAAAAGCGCAATCCCTTTGCACGACGATGTCGTATCCCACCCGGCATGCCGCTTGAAGTCCCGAAAACCCTTCTGGACGAAAGGAGAAAGACTCCTCCAATCACCCCTCAACCCTGAAGACAGGTGGAAACTTGAGTGGCAATCGGCCAACGTGGAAAATGCCCATCTCGTACAAGACCCCACTGAGAGACAGCCTGGGTTCTCATTGCCTCGCAAACTCTGGTCCGCCATCAATAGCCGGTAATACTTCGGTAGATATCTGGGTAAAAAGTATGTACTTTGTGTACCCACAAAGTGCTTTGCTAATTTTGAAAATACTATGTAGATGATAGATAATGAGACCAATCCAGACTATTGCCATTAAAAAAAAAGAATTCTGATACATTATTTCAAAATTTAAAAAGATTACAAATAAAATTATTTAGGAAAAAAGTTCAAAATACATTTACAATGGCTAAATTCTCCGGCTACACCCCTTTCACGTAAGGGTCAACCAACATTGCGCTTTTGACGGTTCAATCACTACAAGTGCTGTTCTGGTTTTTCCTCTACAAAAGGAAGAATCTACATATCGCTGTACCCGAATTAATAACAAGCCATTATTTGCCATCACATCGGGAATTCGTATTATTTATTTTTTACCCAGATATCTACCGAAGAATTACCGGCTATTGATGGGTAAGTATGCCATCAATGCTCCCATAGCCGTTGTGCCCATATGATGCATAGATGATGATAGCCTTAAGCGCTTGGACACATAAGCTTGTTTTCACGATATTTTAACGTAGGAATGACGTATGGCCCGTACCTGAGTTATTAAAGAGTCGGCAATGTGCGAATGCGGTGCGGTGCAGACCACCGTACATGTGGTCAACGAATGCCCGCTCCATTCATTCCCCGGCGGGATTGATGAGGTCCACAGGGCGACGCCTGTGGCCCTGGACTGGCTTGCAGACCTAGATGTCCCCCTCTGACCCCCCCACCATACGAAAGAAGAAGAAGACTTCATTATTTTCTCAAAAAGATTCTTAAAGCTGAATCCTCACAGATGGCTTAGGCCCAGAAGGAAATCATTTCACTAGTTCCTACTGTGCAGAATTACAAAATATTAAATCCGCATATTAAAAAAAATTACGGCAGTTATTTCCAACCCAACTGTTCCACCGAAAGTTTGGCTCAACCCTTCCCAAATGCACAAACAAGCCCTTACCACTGCAACTCTCGGATCAACAGACGAACCGAGCGTTACTAAACAAATCACTTGGCTGATCGGAGACTCAGATTGACCGATCGAAAAGTTGGGAACAACGGCCATAATTTTTTTACATGACACCATTTGTTTCCCTGCAAACATTTCATTTGTTGCAACATCCTGAGATTAATTCAACTCCTAAAATCTGTCTTCTAAAAGTGAACATTGAAATAAGTAATGTTAAATATAAGAGTTAACCAAATACAGGTATCAATGGACTGGTGACGCTTATATATTGTTAGTTTTAAAGATGAATGGTTCATGATACAATATAATATAATATTGTAATATATTACAGTGTTCATTGATTACTTTGTCCCGTGGTAAGGTTTACGTCAACCAGTTTTTTGCTCGCTAAGTCAATGAATATCTCGGGTTCATCAAACCGTATTACATGAATATTTAACGTATTATGTGTTTGAATATATATTTTGTGACAGTGACAGAGATGTCTCTGGTCTCTCAAGGACACATTTTTTTTAAATTTTGAATATGGAAGCAGCTTCCCACTTATGAATTTGAATTAATAAGTGACACTTTAAAACGTGTGCTATTTGTTCTGGTTTTCATTTGGTTGTTTTCATGGCAAGTTTTATAATTATAGAAATATTTTTTCCCGCAAAGGTCGTATGAATTAGATTTCAACTTACCAAAATACGTGGAAATAAAAACGTAGATATGTTTGATGTATTTTTAACACATGAGTAATGAGGTGTTTAATAAATTATTCCTTTATAACCCAGATAATATGTATTTGACACTATTCCGGTTTCGACACTATCGGAAGTTTGCCACAATATATTGTATCACCCTTACAAATACCGGATATTAAAAAAAATATATTTAATAATGTGTTCTTTTTTTTATAGCCTGGGACCAATGAGACTATGGAATCCCTAATTGGGATATATTGTGTGGCTGAAGATAGAGTGGAGGGGAAGGAGATGTAGAAGAGGAAGGTGGAGAAGTAACTAATTATTCAGATCTAGTCGCCAAAGCAACGTTTCAATTTTAAATGGTGGCGTTACACCATGGTGGTACTAAAAGCATCTTCCACAATGCAGTCAAATAAAATTTACTTGCGCATTCCGGATTTTGAATGAGAGCCTTACCCCCCGACCACGGAGGCTGTCAATGTACGGAGGCCGCAAGTTGTATGTGACACCATCCCAGTTTATCACTTGAATTGGCACCCTTCTCATGCCAGGGTTTAAATATTTAACAATCCCCCGGCTTCTTACATTATTTAATGTAACCCTTTCATTGCCGGTAATTATGTGACATTATTCGTGCGTCTTGCGTTATTTCATTTCTTGTGTTTTTACAGATGTACGCACTTACGTGAGAACAATCCGGTTATAAGAAATCGGTTATTGTACAAATAGGGATATTTATTTATTTATTTATTTATTTATTTATTTATAAGATTTACACAGTACATTAAATATAAGTTGTAAGGTATTTTAAATAAATTACATGGTTTTGTACCTATTACGTAAATCTGTAAAATATCAATAGGTAATTTCGCCTGGGTTTTAAAACTATATTATGATGAAACTAATGAAAAGAATCAAACATTGGTTGACTAATAAAACATAAATGAAAGAGTATGGGTGGAGAAAATTTTACATTTTAAAATCAAAAATTATTTGCTCACTAAAGTTTAATAAAATGATAAGAAATTTAATAATTTTGTTTTGTATAATCTATAGAGATCACCGTGAATTCCTAGACCTAATAACTTCTGTAAAAGAATATAATGGTTAACACGGTCGAATGCTTTGGAATAGTCCGTATAGATGGCATCTACTTGGCATCGCATATCCATTTGAGCATGAAGAAAATTTATAAAAAATGCAAGATTTGAGGTTGTGGAGCGATTTTTCATGAAGCCGTGTTGATTACTTAAGAGTGAAGGTGAGATAGTAGAATATAATTGATCATAAACAATTTTTTCCAGTACTTTACTTAGAATCGGTAGTTTGGATATAGGTCGATAATTGGATACATCATTTTTACTGCCATTTTTAAAGATTGGGGTAATTAAGGCTGTTTTCCACTTTTCGGGAAATGTTCCTTCAGATAGCGATAGTTTGAAAATAGCAAAAATGGGAGGAGTCAATTGTTTACTACAATAATTTATAAATATCCCTGGAAGTTGATCATTCCCTGGTCCCTTTTTGATATCAATGGACTTAAGGTATTTGAAGGTGATGTCTTCATTGATCTCAATTGAGTTAATTACGCTATTTGAATTTGAACAATCACTGGTATTGCTTGTATGAGTAGGTTGAACATTCGAAAATACAGATCCAAAATATTCAGAAAATAAATCAGCTACTCCTTTACTGTCCTTAGCAGTTTTTTCACCGTAAATCATATGATCGGGGATGGTAGGAGATTTTCTTTGAGAATTGACATAGGACCATATTTTTTTAACATTATGCTGTATACCGGATTCTATCGTAGAAATATAGGTTTTGTAAGCCGCTGAAGCAACCGTTTTTTGCCTTTTTCGGAGCAAAGAAAATGAGAGATAATCGAGAGGGTTCCGATGACGCTTCCATGCTCTAAAGAACTTTAATTTTTCGTTTGTTATTTTTATTAAGGCTGCTGTGTACCATAGAGGATATTTACCAGATTTTACGACTTTCTTGGGAATAAACGCATTGATAATTTGTTCAATTATAACATAAAACGAACTTAGTGCTGTGTTTACATCCGTTGCATTTATAACAGTAGACCAGTCAGTCTCTTTCAGTCTCTCGTTGATTTCGGCATAATCTGCTTTATGGAATAATTTTATTGTTCGAGGAGTTGAGAGGGTTGCATTAGTGGATGGGAAGTCTAGTTCTACAATCAATGATTTATGATGAGCATCCTCTTTAACTAAAGGGTGATCGGCAAGCGACACTTTAGCTAGAGTATTACAGATAACGAGGTCCAAGATTCGTCCATATTTGTTAGGTAAATGGTTAAATTGAGTTAAGTTTGCAAAAGATAAGCAGTTAAGTAACGCAAGTGAACATTGGTCTCTGTTCGTTGACGTATGTTGACTATTACATTCAATATTCGGCATGTTATAGTCGCCGATGATTAAAAACTTGTCATTGGGAAAACGGATTGTTAAGTCAGAAATAATATTGGTATGACTAGTAAATAATGCTAATCTTTCTAAAGATGTTAATTTTGGACCGACGCTAGGCAAGTACACGCAGCACATGTGGATGTTATAACATTGATGATTAGATTTTGATGTATTGACAGTTATCCAAATATCTTCAGCGTCTGATTTCCAAGAGCGGGGGGTAACAAAAAATTCCTTTTTAATACCTATGATTACGCCTCCGCCAGTTGATTTACCAGTGCGATGGCTATCCCTATCATTTCTGTAAACAGAATAGCGATTATCAAATAATTCCTCATCTAGGATGCTATCAACCAACCAGCTTTCGGTAATAAAGATCAGGTCATAATTATTGAGCAGCATATTTTGATGAAACTCTACCGTTTTTGAGCGCAAACCTCTAGCATTTTGATAAAAAATTAATAAAGAATCAAGCATTGTGAAATTTTGTTAATTACATTGATAAATTCGGTTTCTATAAAATATACTTTACGAATATTATATTCAAGAGTTATGTTGATAGTCATAAGTCCACTGGGAATAGCAAAGCAAAGCATACAATTGTCAATTAAAGTGTGTGAGTGTGATATATAAATCATTAGTGAGCAATCATTATCAGCAGGTGGGGTTAATGTAAAAAGGGTGATATTGAAAAAAATATTTAAAAATGTAGGAGAAAAATAGTAGTTACAAGATAGGTGATTTAACATGGGAATGGTGATCATATAAGGTTTTTTAGCTGCGATTCGCAAGATACGTGTATGGGAGGTGATGTTTCGTTCTTCCGTAGGTAGATTTTTGAGCTTCTTATCCATAAAAACTGATACTTGTGTTCGTTTTTAAATCCTTTGGCGAACCTCAGTATGGATTTATTCTTCCTCGTAAGATGGTCATTGACGAAGATCCTCTGTTCAGCTCCGGCCATCCCGATGCCCTTGGTAGTCATTCCTTTTTTCCTCTTGATGGCTGCTATGAATTCATCCTTCTTCTTGCGAGAGGTGAATTTGGCGATGATGTTTCCTGGACGTCCGTCAGTCGTGTCTTGATTACGATTACGCTTACTAACTCTGCTAACGTATTCAATGTCACTTTGATGTAGAGGGCATCCAATGACTGTTGCGATAGTCGACATCATTGTAGGCAGGTTCTCGTTGGCGATCTCAGGCATTCCATGAATTTCGATGTTGTTAGAGAGAAGTTCCTGTTCCCTTTCATTGTTACCCCTCTCTAACATGAAAACAGTTTGTTTCAGCTCGGAAACCTCCATTTCCAGTCTATCTACTTTTGCCAATTTTTCGTTAATTAATTTCATTTTATTTGAGAAATCTTCCATAAAAGTGTTATTATAAACTATGGCCTTTTCGAATTCATCCATTTTAGTGTTCATTTTTTCTAGTTGCAGTGACATTTTTCTGATCTCCACAGTTAATTCGTTGCTTTGATCTGAGGAGCAAGATCGAGCATCTTGATTGACCGGGGCTTGGATACAATTATTGCACTTCCAGGCATCTTTTTTACCTTGCGACATACGTTTAAATACACTTGCTGTAATATTAGCACACTCGATGTGGATGATGCATTTGCAGGTCGAACACTTTATACACTCAGCCTCTTTTAGCTGCTTAACGCAATACTTGCATGTTGTATCCATATTTTGTTTTGCTTGCGGCTGCAGTCAGTTAATGGTATGGTTAATGGTTAACAATACTGTGGGTAGCTTGAGTTTTTTTTAATGAATAGTCCGATTTTGCACTGTTTTTTACACTTAAACAAGCACTCACTTTTGTGTTTGATTCACCTCAATTTATATTATGAGCTTATGTTGAAATTGTGAGAAAAGAATCAATGTTTTTAATAGCAAATGAATGATTATTGGGGAGCGATTGACAAACGTCAGACGTGTGTTATTGTTAATTGTTATACAATGACAAACATCTACAATTAGGTACATACAATTAAATACATATACGTACAATTAGAAAAAAAAACATGACAAATAAAAATACAAAATTCTATACAAGCTCACTCAAGTAACACATATTACAATGAGAGGCAAAGGATAAAAGAAATACGACAGGCATATATAGAGAGATAATTGACAAAATATAATTAGTTAAACATATTTTTTAACAGCGTCAGAATTTTTTTTCTGAATCCGTACAAATTATCGACGAAAATATCTACTTCGAAATAATCTTATCATTTAGTCGACACATCTGGGTCAGAGGGCTAAAGTAGGCGATATTATTTTTAAATAATATTATTTATTACATAAACATTGTGACACTATCCCTGCTTCTTAAATTACAATGTAATACCCTTCTCAATGCAGGATATATATAATACGTGACAATGCCACATTTTATCACTTTATTTTTTTATACCACCAATCCTAATACGGGATATTTTGCAATTGAGATTATTTCATGTAAGTAATCATTATGTATCTTCGACGTACGTAGTCATATGACACTATGTCACCCAATAAATTGTATTTATGTCATAATTCTCAATCGAAAATTAAGTAATTATATCATGGTTCGTCATGCCAAAATAAAAACAACATTATTAACAATTTTATTTTCAGAAGTTATGTGTGAATATGTGCACAATTTTTTTTAACCCAGCGACACGTGCTGGTATTTGATACTCTCAGTATCGCTACAATAAAAAACTACCATTCGAAATCGAAATGAAAAGACTGATATTTGATAAACGTAAATAACTAATAACGTAAGCAATGTGTGGCCAGTGTGATTCGGGAGAATCTATTTCCATAGAAAATGAATGAATTGTAAGTTGTTCAGTTACGCTGATGTAGCGTACGTCGACCCAGTATGTTTTTACCTTAAGGTGAGATATGGCGAGCGTCGATTTTATTTAATTAATTAATGTTGTTTCACATTTAAGTCATCTAAAATAATATATAGATAGGAGTGGAAGATACTATCATTATTGCCTTGGAGAAAGAAAGTAGACTTAATGCTGTAGACATGAGATCTCTGAGGCCTATGCGAGATAAAACCATGTATGGTCGTTAAATGAGAAATGTGGAGATTCGTAAAGCATGTAAGGCTGTAATATGAATTGTCGAAGAAGTCGAGGATGCCTGGGGAAGACGTATGATTATTAATGAAGCAAGAAGCGTGTGCGAGACAAATTTTTTTGGCGGTCCATCCTATCTGTTAGTTAGTGAAATTTATGAATACCTATTTTCTTTTTAAATATCGGAGCTCCTGTCTGTTTCTTTTTTCATTTTGTTGGCTAGTTTTATTCTGTAGAACACCGCTCTAATAATCTCGTATTCAATCTCGTCAGTCATCAACGTCCTTGGCATTTGACAAGTGAACAATCCTAGTTCTAGGCAAAGTGCTAATAATACGAATACGTAGAAACGTTAACGGGATATTTAAAGAATTTATATCCTGGAATCAAATAAAGGATTTAAAACGGAATAAATTATGTCTCGCATCCGTGAATATTAGCAAAGTAACATAAATTCTCTGAAAACAAAATCAAAAAGCACAACATATTTCAATTTACCGTCTAGATTAATATTTTTCCAAGTTTTGTAAAAACCTTCTCATATTAAAAATTACATTTTTTAATTATCTGTGATAAATTCTTTGGCGTTGATTTTTAATGTATCGGCTTATAGACGGGAGACACTTATAAAGTGTATCTTTCATATTAAATTGAATTTTTCGTAGGAAAAAGTTGGGGAACGACCGATATGCTTAATTTCCGACATTTTTTATCGATTTCCCGAGGATTTACGCTTCGATATCCAAACCGATGATGACACTGTTTGTCAATTGGCCGACGGATCATTTCTTATCCATACTTGTTGACCGTGCTCTGACCATAGATGACGGACTTAGTGAATTTTATTATTTGACAGTTCAAGGTTTTAAAAAAAACCCCAGGATGTCCTGTATGTAGTTAAATATCGAACACAGTGGTAATTTTTCATCGCTGGTATTCATTTTTCTTCCACGTGAGTATGGGGTATTTTCGCAAACTACGAAACAATTAAAAATGTGTGGAAGATTTAAGGCTTATTTTTCTGTTTCTGGGCATTATAAAAACCTTAAATTTTAATATTTTCAATCCTTATTATTGATTTCAAACCGCATATTCCGAAACGGTTCCAACTGGCTGTATTTATATATGTAGGGTTTCTCACTATCCTCCTAATAGCTTATCCATACTATAAAGCATTTCGATTTACGGTTTACTTATTTATTAAGTCGGAGTTCATTATTCGGTACTCGAACCTATGAATATTGGCTATATATTGGATAAGTTGGCCGAGTTTTCTAATTATTGCAAGTAATTTATTTTTAACAATATTCGTTATAGTATAGATAAGCTATTAGGAAGATGGTGAGAAACCCCCTACGACATAGAAACTGCCACTGGTAAGACGGCTGTCGCCAACATTGCCCGGCGTGACGTCAATTCACGAATAAAAACGATCATGTGGTTTTAGCGGCAAATCAAAAATGGCTCATTTTAAATCGTTATAGAAAATATATTTGTTGACATTTAAAATAAAATTAAAAAGCCTTCATTACATATCGTAATTATTTTGAAGAATTAAAAAAAAAATGAAAATTCGCTGTTGTGTGGGAAATTATTGTACTTTGCTTTCTAACGTACAGATGGCAGTCATCAATAAAATCCTTCAGTTTTGATTATCCGTGTTTGAGGAAGTGATCATATTTCCCAATTATCCGCCTAGAGCCGCCCACTCTGAAGGGTTATCGTGTTGCATTGTTATTGACACAACACATTACCTCATTATCCGCCCATTTCGTATCGTCTACAGATAATCGGCAGTTCGAGTAGACTATCGATTATTATCGAACTTTCTCAGTGTGTAATAATTATCATTTATGTTATGGTGTGCAATGGCATTAATTTGATCAGTTATATGCAATATTTTATTTATTTACTACTTTTTCGACATTACATTTTATATAATATGCAAAATATAATACATTTTTATTTATTATAAATATATTACATATAAATAATTTACAAGCGCATTCAAGTTGCCATTATGTTTGCCTGGTGACTATTAAAAAAAAGCATCTCATTTTCCACAGATCTGTGTTTTTTTTTAATTTTTATAGAGAATACCTCACAAGAGTCCCAACGGCTCCCGTCTGGAGCCAGTGAGACTATGGCATTCCCAATTGGGGTATGTTGTGAGGCTGAAGATAAGTGGGGAAAGGAGATGGGGAAGAGGAAGGTGGGGAAGTACCTGGCCATTCAGATCTAGTCTCTAAACACGGCTAAAGCCATTATCAAGCAACGTTTCAATTCTGAATGGTGGTCTTACACCAGGGCGATACTGAGAGTATCTTCCACTCTGGAAAGTTCCGCAAATATAGTATATATTATTTTTTATTAATTTGTTGTGAAATAACACAAATTAATCAAATAAAAATTATTTGCGCACGCCGGGTTCGAACCCGCGGCCTTCCGATTGGGAATCAAGTGTCTTACCACTCGACCACGGACGGTCGTCAGTCGTAATCTGTGATGAAGGGTCAGTATCTGTAATTATGAGATCTGTATCTGTGATTTTTTACAGATATGTATCATGAATATGTTTATCCGTTAAATCTATGGATACGTTTCTTTGCCACTTAAAACGTAATGTGTTATTTTGTGACTAGTAACATCCGTCACTCAAAATTGATAAAAATTGAGATACTTTTCTTTGACTCTAAAGGGCCGTTATTTTTTACTTGAAATACAGCGAGTTCTAAGGAATTATTGTTTTTTGGTTGATATCAAAATATTGATTTGAGTTATAACGAGTATTATTTTTAATTTATTAAGGACCAATTGGTTTCCGAAATTGAACGCAGTGTAAGTTAAGAAAAATAAATTATTTATAAAAGAAAAATGTTTGTACAGTTTCTCGGAATTATCAGGAGGTCTAGCACGGAAAATCGGTAAACCCCGATATCAAACTATATTGATTAAATCTGTCATCTTTTTTTTATGTGAGTCTCACAAAAGTCCCAACTCCCATCTGTTTTTCTTCCTTCGCCGGGATTTGAACCCGCGACCTCCGGATCTCTAGTCGATATTTTTGCCCCACAACCACTGAGGCCATCAGCCCTCAACCGTCCATGGTCAGTTATCAATATTTTTGAGCACGGTCAACAATTAATAAGAAATATTCCGACCGACAATTGACAAATTTAAGTGCGGCCTTCTGAGTGTCAGACAAGCTGACAACATTCAAAACATTTTTTATACTGTTTTTCGTTTAGCAAAATTACTAATTTATTAACCTCTTGCGTGTCGGCTGATATTTGGTCACATGATGGCCGTAAACCATGGAACATGAATATCGGAGCATTCCGAGAGGCTACATTGCTGCAATAAAAAAGCAACGTCTGAAATGATATTGGCGCAAGCGATTCTGACCTTGTCCCTAAATATATAAATAAAAAAATCCCGGACGTCCTTTTTATATGTAAATTGACGTACACTATATTTAAATGTTTTTATTTTTCCTTCCAACATTTTAAGAAGGCCTACGCATGATTGTTTTAATACTAAACAAGTTGTTGTCAATGCTATAAATTCCGAACAAATTCATATTGGGACTTCATTACTTTTCGAAAACATTTTATCCTCGATAATTGTGGGGCATTCAGAAATAATTATAGTATTAATTAGTCCTTTTTACCTTCATTTCATTCCGACCAAGGAACCGCCTTAAGTCGACAATTTACGACAAGTCGTCAAAAAGCAGTAAAAACTTGAATGCTTTCTCCCCTTCGGGCGGTAAAATTGCCAATAATGTTACCCTTAAACGGAAGTCGCTAAAAACTGGGTATCTTTTACAAATAATTACAGTAGATAATCAATGTTTTTTGCGAGAATAACCGGAGAAATCATTAGCCATCGATAATAAACTTTAAATGTTTCATGTAAGAGAGAAAGTTTTCGTGGAATTTTTTTTTTCTCTGACGTAATTATTCTTAAAGCGGATATAATTCATTGTTTGGGTCACATTTAAGGGGCTAAAAATGAACGATTACTTCTTAAGTGGAAACCAAGAAAAGGACTGATGGAAGATGATGACCGAATGTCATACGAAAGTGCACTAAAGAAAATTAGTTACCTAGGTAACATTCATAGAAAATGAAGAATGTGAGCGCTTGTAGCGATGCAGTTGCCCTTGAAAAATTGGGAATCGGGGAGCGTGAACATTTTTTGGGCGTTGACCAATAAAAAGTTGGACAAATAAAAAAAATAGTAAAGTAGGTATGTATGTAGTAAACGCTCAAACGAAACGCTGATAAATTTTATCAAAAATGTAAAAATTATATTTGAATTAACTAGTTTTACTTTTCAAATCTTAACGTTCGCAAAGATTTTTTTTTTAAATTAAATAAAATTTAAAAATGTATATTCAATTAGACTTTTATAAAAAGTCAAAAGGGGTTCCATAAAAATACAATCGGATATATTTATCCGAGACACTATCTAGGTAACAAATACATTCTTTGAATACTTGTTTCCAATGAAAAAAGGTAGCTGCCAATAATATGGAAAAAACATTAGTCTCATAATAGATCGCAATGGCTGAATTGTTAGAGCGCCGTCCCGGTAAGACGTGAGATCTCGGTTCGAGTCCCAGTTGCGACCATTATGTTACTGTGTCTTGTTCATTTTCATATTTTAATTTAGATTATTTTTATTGTCTTCTTCTTCAATGATAAATTTTATTTTATTAAATTTATTTGTTCATTCGCAATTTAAAATATATAATATGTGGCATTTTTCCGACAAATTACAGAATGGCACTGTTGCGCCCTGGACCCCTAGCTCGGTCGATCGAAAAGGAATTTGTCGATAACTTTCGGTAACTTTTAATCGTTCCCCAGCATTACTGCAGATCATCAACTAATAAATGACAGTTCCCATTGACAAAGTGTTCTTAATATATTCGACTTAACTGTTGTTTGTGGGTTAGTGATCTGCAGCTGTCCTATGGAACGATGAGAAGTTACCGAAAGCTATCGATACAATCCTTATCGATCTAGCGTGTATACGCGTCCTGGTGAAAGACCACCATTCTGAATTGAAACGTAGCAGGTTGTTTGAAATGGCATTAGCCGTGTTTGAGCTAGCTTCAAATTCCTTTCAGAACATAATATATATTTATGACATAGTCCCTATGGATCTTCAACAGTTGGATACAACATTGATTGAAAAAAAAACTTTTTTAACGTGCCATCACATCATATTTTCTTCTTAAAATTACTCCGAAACGATGACTTTAATATTGTTTTATTTTCAACAAACGACTTTATTCATTGCCTCGGAGTATGCAAACAGCGCAATCCCTATTAAATTACATTATTCAGGCATCGAAGTGTCAACTGTTATAACGTACGACCCATCAATATCAATAAATGTTATGCCAAAATAAAATAACCAGTTTAAAGTCAAATAAAGTCGTCTGACTTGGGCATTGACTCCTCAGGCGAGTTTAAATTATGCAGGCGGTTTCGTAATCAAAAGTCGCGGCATTGGACAATAAAATTACGCCAAGTTCAAGGATGTAAAAATATGGTTTTGATATTTATTTACATTTGAGGCCACTGGAAAAAGAGTGGCCTAACCCCGTGCAATTTTGAATAAATTGTATTATTGATCTTATCGAAGCCTATTGATGACGTACTCTAAAAGGAAAATTAATAACCCTTATTTCTTCAAGGAAAAAATATGGTCTAACCTCGCCCAAACGAAGCTTACCTGATCTAATCGATCCCTAAGTTTATAAAAAAATAGAGTAGTAAACGTTGATGGAATATTTTATAAAGGAAAACATGTACACGGAGAAAAATGTTATTCTAAAAACGATCATTTCATTCGTAAAAACGGTTAAAAACGGGACTGAAGTTCTTACCAAAAAATTAAACACTGTTAATTTGTTCGTTAGAACTTCAGTCCCGTTTTTAACCGTTTTTTTACGAATAAAATGATTGTATTTTAGAATAACATTTTTCTCCGTGTGTATACTCCCGCATTGTAATAACATATAGTGTGCTGAATTAGACATTTTCGAAGATAATTTATACAGTTTCAGACAATAATCCTGCTATTGCTCATAATTATGTAATGATTTTATTGATGGGATTGGTATTTGTGATTCTTGTGTCTGTTGTTTGTGTTTTGTGGCATTTGATTGATTTTTTAATAATTTAAATTAGATATTAAGTATCCCTTGTCGGAGTAGATATTTACAATTTTGGTAGCTACCTAATATCTGATTTTTATAACTAACTGACGTGAAAAAATCTGTGAGAATCCATTATAAATAAATTAATTGTCGTCATCTTTGGGGATGCTGTGTAGAGGCTCTTTTCAAAAAATGAAGGAGGGTAAAAGGTATGAAGGATGGGAAGGAATCAGGGGGTCAGCGTGTCCAGGAGTAACGGACGTATGAATCAAACCCTCCCACTGCGGTGCAAGGCGATGGTGATGTACCGAAAGAGTCTTGCTAGAGAGATCAAAATGTCTCTCTCCCGAACCGGCCTGCCACGCAATAGATTGGCAGCCAATAGCCGAACAACCATTTTACCCAATGAACCCGGGCACCCCTGCTAATTTACCAAACTTGTACTTGTCACTTATGGTGGTAGTGACCTTTGGAAGAGGTATTGGTTATCCAAATCATCCGGGACAACGGTACTCATTCCCCCATCAAAAATTTACGTGAAAAACAATGCAAAAGTTCCAGTTAGTTAAAAGTTCAGTTTAGAGCTATGCCCCTAGCACACTCGATCGATAAGGATTGACATGATAACTTTCGGTAAATTCTCGTCGTTCCCTACACGGAGAAAAATTTTATTCGAAAAAAACGATCATTTTAATAGTAAAAACGGTTAAAAACGGGACTGAAGTTCTTACGAACAAATTAACAGTGTTTCAATGTTTATTGGCGGGAAAATGTAAGAATAATTTGTTGGTTTCCGTACGAAATTACGTATACCAACAAATTATTCTTACATTTTCCCGCCAATAAACATTGAAACCCTGTTAATTTGTTCGTAAGAACTTCAGTCCCGTTTTTAACCGTTTTTACTTTAATGATCATTTTTTCGAATAACATTTTTCTCCGTGTAGAAAGATTGATTATTCTCCGTACCCAAAAGTTTAACTAATAACTCAATATCGACTTTATTTAATTCAAAATTTGATTTTACATACATTTAAGTAAGCAATAAAAATGCTAAACCCGTGATGATACATTTTTTAATATCTGTGTACTTCTTGTAAGTATTTTTTTATCATAAGTATTTTATTTCAATGATGTCTAAACAAAATATGTTTGTAAAAAAATGTGAAGTATTTCAGTTTGTAAGCCCTTAAATAAAACACGTTCTCGGATTCATTTTTTAATGATTTTAATATACCTAAAATTTAAATTTTGAAAAGTGTCTTTACTAGATTATGTATTAATTTACTTGACTGCAAATGATTTGAAATTTGTGTGGTAAAATACAACATTTCGTTAGAAAATTTAACAAATCTGCCAATGACTAACGGTGTAACCTTAGTATATTAAAAATAAACGTATTTTTTCAAAATTTTAAAAATGCCTTTCAGATAAAATAACATTCTTTCTAAATCAAATTGTGTTTTTTTGTATAAAAGAGTCAATGCGTCAAGAATTTGATTTAAAAAGGACACATTTTCGGTATTCTCTGGTTATACCCTCTTAAAGCATTAATCGTCGAGCCTTTGATGGAAATTTACTTCGACAAATTGTGCGTCCATTACATCTGCTGTAAAAATGAACACTGTAATTCTGTCCGAAACGTAAGCTGAATAAGAGAGTAGCGCAATACGGCACCATAACCCAAAATTAGCCGGATAATATTATGAAACATCGTCTTTTGTTCCACATCTCCGGTTTAATTGTGTTGTGCGCTAGCCCAAAGCTGCCCAATTGGTTGCTATCCCACTGATAATTTTACCAACCCCTGTGGAAAATACTAAGTTGGTTCTGTGTTGAATATGTAAAACGTGTCTACTTCAAAAGGATTTTACCTCTCAGAATACCGCCCCGGGTGTTCAATTCCTACTATGTTTAAAATAAGACAGATCTCATAAGAGTATTTCATTTGAACAGTACCGGATTTATCTTTAAGGGGAGATTTATGGCATTCATAAGTAAGATATTATTTAGACGTACTATAGATTGAAAATTTAATAAATATTTAATAAAATATATCAGAGAGAGGATCCGGGTTCGATTCCATATTGCGACAGTAAATTTGAATTTTCTTTTAATTTTTAATTTTCTAAACCTTTCAATTTTCTATGTCTTTTTTTAATTTTTCGTTGAGATTATTATTAATAATATTCACATTACCTTCTTCAACGATTAAAAATATATGTCGCAGATCCTATAGAAAAGTGTCATAAGTCAAAATTTTCAATTTTACGTTTTATCTCTGAAGAGTAAAGTGATTGTGAATCTATGCCCCAGAAAACCGTGTTTAAGTTAGATCACTCCATATTTCCTGAAGATGGCGCTAGTATCTCTTTTCGACGGAACCGCTTGTTTATGATTCATTAAATTGTTTTCGCTCTCCTGTATAATTTACTTTTTTGACTTACGACACTTTTCTACTAATGTTAAATTTCATTTTATTCCCAGCTTTGAGATAGATTAAATATATATTCAATTAAGTGGTGGCTTATGCATTTAGTAATTTATGTTTTAATTCCCGGAGAAATTAGTCTTTCTTTTACATTTAAGTACCCATATACTTGTATGATTCGGTATTCATGCTGCCCCTTCATTACGCTGAAAGATCGCTCTCTAAAAATATGATATCTAATATTTGATCATGCCACTATTACGATAAATTCCGAACGACTAGAATTTCACATAAACATAATTAACTATAAGTTGCGACAAATAAAATACATCTATTCGAATTTCACTTTTGTTTTCTTGATTGAATGAATGTATGAATGAAGCAGAATTGGAAGTGGAAATTAACACACTTCCCGACAACCGATCGAACTGAAACTTGGCAGATGTACTCGCTGCCGATGACAACCAAACGCATTTTTTGTAAATTCTAAAAAATTAAAGATTCGAAATAAATGTCGGTTTTAAAAATCGGAATTTGGCAAGGTTTGTTGCGTGGTTGATTCCGATCACTGGGCAGAAAAGTTCAAACCTTAATCATACAAACAAAAAAATTTAAAAAGACGTTTAAACATAGATGTATAATTAAAAAAAATATGTTTTTTACGGGTTGATTTTTTTTTATATTAGACCAAAAGCCTCCACTAAAGCAGCATATTGGTAAATGTGGGACTGGTAAAACTGGCTTCTATTTACGCGGTATCCGTGATCTTTAATTAATATCTGTGTCCGATGTGACGTAGATAGTTTGCCTATCTTATTCACATCTATTTAATGAAAGATTGGTGCCTGGATAATAGTGCACAATTGGTGTTGTGTTCAGTTTTGATCTCCTGTTGGAAGTTGACTAATAAAAAACGCATTCAGCTGAAGTTTTGGAATTTCACAGCAACGAATGAATCTTTGTTATTGTTTTTATTACTTGGTTGGTATCCTGATAAGTTACGAAACCCATTTTAGAAGGAACTATTCTTAGGTGGGAGTTAATAGGTACAGTTTTACAATGGTACTTTGATATCACAAATATAAGCTTTAGAAAATAACCTAAACAAATTAGTTTTAATTAATACCTTAAAATCATCAAAAATTCTTGGTACCATGCTCTACAATCTGTAATATAAAAAATAATGTTTGTTTTTGTTTGTTTGTTCGTACCTTATGCGTGGCCATACCGTTCATCCGATTGCGGTGAAACTTTGGGAATATGATGTGCGCATACCCGGGATGGTTATAGGATAGTGAGCTCTGGCTTTATAAAATTATTTATACGATTGCGATTAAAATTTCATCCGATTGCTATTAAATTTTTTTGAATTGTTGTGATCATGCCCGTGAATACTTCTATATCTATACTAGTGAGCTCTGGCATTATAAAATTTGCATAAAAAAATTAAATAGGTCACACGAGTTGTTGGAAAAAAAGGGCTGGGGGGAGGGGTATGCGGGAGGGTCGGTTAGGGATTAAAGAGGGAGGCTTCGCGAGAGGGGGGACGAGGTAGAAGGGAAGGCGAAGAAGGTGTCGGAAGGGAAACGGGGACGAATGGGAAATGACACGAAGGGAGAAACAATTTATTCATTTAATTAGCATTGCAACGCATGCCGGGTATCAGCTAGTTTCTACATAAATACATGAAAGTTTTATGCGGGGTAAGGGGGAGGTTAAAGATATACTAATTAAAAATGATTATATTTCAAAATAAATAATTTTTTTAAATATTATAATAATATATTAAATATTGTACAGTACCGACTTCACGAGCACTGCGTAGTTTACATAAAATTCAAATAATTAACAATAACAAATTATAATTAAAGTAGGTATAACAATTTTACACAGAATAATAGAAGTATTAGTTATTCAGTTTAAATTATATCTGTTTTTATATTTAAATACCATCACGGTGCGCTATACCTACCCTATGCCTTAATAGATTATATTTATTTACATATTTACACTCAACTGGGATTTTGCATTTGTAATAGAAATGTGACAATATTATGTTTAAAAATTAGCATTTTGTGCTTAATATTGAACTTTAATGGTGCGTAAAATTATGCAAATAAAAAACGCATATTTAAAAAGCAAAGTCAGCATTATTCATAAAGTTTTTTTTTCTTATTTAAGATATATAAAATAACGTAACTAATACCACATTATTATTTAGATTTTATAACTATACCTAGATAATAAATCATAGTAACAGCTAGTTCAAGTTACAAAATGAAAAAAGCCAGTTATTTCACCTAAATATAATAAAGTTTACTAGTTGGTAGGTAGGTAACATATCAAAATATATTACTAGATACGACTTATTTTGCTTGATTTTCAGTCATTTTGAATCACCAATACCTAACTTATATTGATTGTATTAAAAACATCCAAAAATATTATTAAACATTTGTCGTATAGCAAAGTCCCCATTGCCCAGGATCGTGACTACTCCAACTTCCATGGTGGACCAGCCACCTCCACTCCTCGCGATGCTGCGCTCCATGGAGAGCTATGGACACCGACCTACCGGACCCCAGTGATACTTGGTCACTCCAGAGCATTGGTGACTTTCCTGCGTCTTCTGCCTTCCACTTAGGCCCAATGAGTATGATTTTCTCCATGTTGGGGTCATCAGCCCTTTCTCCCGATCCTCCCCGCCATGCAGTAGGTGGGCAATCGCATTCGCCGCTAAGACCTAGACAAACCTCTCCATATGAACCCGGATACCCCTGATAAGAAGCGAATGACTTGGCGTGACATATGGCAGGAATGTTGGTAATCCAATAATAAACGGATTCTAATTTAAAATTGGATGTATAAAACAATATTTTAAAAAAAAAGTGTAATACCATTATGTTTATTATCTTTTCCCTATTCATCTTTTTAGCCTTTTTTATAGTGAATACCTCACAAGAGTCCCAACTACTCCCGTCTGGAGCCAGTGAGACTATGGCATCCCCAATTGGGGTATGTTGTGAGGGTGAAGGTAAGTGGGAAGGAAAAGAGATGTGAAAGAGGAAGGTGGAGTAGTACCTGGCTAGTCGCTAAATACGGTTAAAGACATTTCAAGCAACGTTTCAATTCTGAATAGTGGTCTTACACCAGGGCGGTACTGAGAGTATCTTCCACTCTGGTACGTGCCGCAAATATACTATTTATTATTTTTATTAATTAATTGTGAAATAACACAAATTAATCAAATAAAATTAATTTGCGCAAGCCGGGTTGGAACCCGCGACCTTCGGAATGGGAGTCCAACGCCTTACCCATGGATTACGCCAGCCGCCTGCCAGAAATTGTAAAAACCTGCGCCTAACTGCTAAAATACGTTCCACAAATATTAACTAAATTCTTTACAATACAACATAGGAACATAGTACAATACAATCAATTGCCTAACGAAATAAATTGCACCAACGAATGCAAAAAAAGTTTTTGAAAAAACCATGGCAGGTTTTTTGTGTGCACTTGATTAGTAATAGTAATAAAACCCATTATGTGCAGTTTTACAACATATAATTCAATTTTTATACAGTCACACACGTCTCCGCAAGGTCATACAGAGTACAACGACTCCAAACCACTTTTGCAAATACCAAAAATAATACCATCTGCGATATCATTGCCAATACAAACTGGATGGCGTTTTTGCAATCCAATTAGTTGGTTTATTATGCGGCGAGATATTATTATGTAACACATTCGCTGGAAATTCTACCAGATGATGGTTATTGGAATTTAGTATTTATATTTGTATCGTTGTCAAGGCTAACTTCTTGTTAGATGAAGTGGATATTATATTATATGAATAATGTTAGTATTCTTCTTCTGGTATTGGTGATACAAGCGTGATTCTGGATTCCTATACGCTGCATTTTCATGGACCTGGTGTTGGATGAGAGACTGTAAAAATATTCGGCCCCTCATATATTATTGCGATAACATATTCGTACAGTGCTGCCATTACAGAGATAAAGTGTGGCAAGTTGTATAAAAATGGCAAATGTATGTAATAAACGCAATAATAATAAAGAAAAAGGAGGAACAGTTATAATCATAATAATAATTTTTGGATGATATTTTATAGCGCCGTTTTTGTGAAAAATCAGCTCAAAGGCGCTGTACAAATTTATATAATATTTCCTTAATCTTACATCTAAATATATGGTCAAAATTATGGCTAAAATATTGCATTGCATTGCTCAATCGTGATACAGAACTACATGTACAATGCTTTTGATCAATGAACGCGATGCTGTGTAAAAATATGCATTTCGTATTTTTTTTTTACTCTCTAAAGGCAGAAAATATACAGCACCATGCATGCGTAGGTAACTAGATGTTTATTTAGAGAAATTTTGGTCAGTTTACCCGCAGTGGACCTAATTTGGGTGTTATTGGTAGTATTTTTAATCTATCTATTATCTGTATATAAAAAAATGAATCATTGTTTCCCTTGTTCACGCCATAACTTCTGAATGACTACCTATTTTATTCATCTTTTTTTTAAAGTTTTCTAATACTTTGTTAATGGTTCTTACGAAAAGAAAATTGCGCAGAAAATACGATAATTTCACAAAAATTGACGACTATTTCAACTTCGTACGTTTGACAGTTAGCGCGGTGATGTGTTTAGAGAAATTTTATATACTGTTCATTCTATTGCGATTAAAAAAATTGGTGAGTTGTTGTGGACACGCCTGTGAAGGTTTCTATACAGCAATATTTCTATATTGGTGAGTTCTGGAGTTTTTGCAAAAAAATGGAATAGGGCACTTGCGAGTTGTTTGAAAAATAAATTTATTTTATGGAGTTTAGCGGCTGGGAAAAAGGCGGAAAGGGGATGGAAGGGAAATCCGGGAGGGGCGGAAGGGAATGAAGGAGGGGTGTTTCGCGGGAAGGATGACGAGGGAGGGAAAATGCGGAGAAGGTGGAAGGGGAATTCGAGAGGGAGGAGGACAGCGGGAGTGGGGAGGGGGAACGCGGAGAAGGTGAAAAGATAAGACGAATGGGAAAGGTCACGCGGGGAGAAACAATTTCTTTATTTAAGTGGCATTTCAACGCATACCGGGTATAAGCTAGTAATATATAAAATATCCGTTGATAAAAGTGTTCGGGAAAAGAAAATTTTTATAATGCATGGTAAAAGTATTCGATTAGAATAATAATCTTCCTAAATGTGATTCGTCCCCCGGTTAGAGACATATTATATGTAAGGCTTCGAATAATGTTAGTCTAATAAGATAAATGAGATTAACATATTATAGGCAATACAAGAAAGATACTGTCAGATAGATAAATTCAATTTAAGCGTATGAGAGCCTAAAAGGGTAGGTTTTCAGTTTGGACCTAAATTCTGTTGGGCTTGTTATGCATCGTAGTTCCGGAGAGAGTTTATTCCAAAATTTATTGGGCAGAGACAATTGATTGCAGGCGCAACATTACTCAATTACGTATGCACGATAATTTTCATCTCACCTTTTCCATTTCGACGATGTTACCAAGAAAAGGGACACTTTTGTGTCACCCATTAAAAAACATAAAAAACGGCAAACAACATACCGCCGATTTTTACGATCTCTTCATTTTTCGTAGTGCCGAAATGTCGGCAAGCAAACAAATGTTTCAAGTTGTCATTACGCGCCCCTCTAAAACATGTTAACAATAGCCTTCGTTTTGTAGCTGTAGATATTTTTAATATTGCCATTTATCAACAGTAAAATATTCAATTAACTTCAGATTTAAGTGTTTTTTATTGGCGACTTGGTCTCTATTGAACATCGGTCATGGTAAAAGAAACTCTATAAGCCAGTGCTTATTCTATTCGAATCGGCTCATTTGAGGGATTAACACATCAATAATGTATATACGTGATGTATTGGCAAGATGGGACTCTATTCTTGAAAAAGTAACCACAAATTTATGGCTTCAATGATTAAAAATGCAATTTTTTCTCTCATTGACTGCTGATTACCGTTAGGTATTTTTTTGTGGTTCACTCGAAAACTAAAATAACACAAATTTATATTTCTTCAATCCTTGCAAAATTACTATGTGGCATCATTTTAATTAAATTAAAGAAATTACTTTATGTAAACCACTAATCACGTGTTATTAAACAAAGTAATTTGTTTCATTTAACAAATTTAGTTTTTATTTTTATTTTGGAAAACTACCTAAATTGGATTTTCGACACATTATTAGAACCACGTCAACAAATTTCGGTCCACGAATGGAAAAAACAGAGGCGATAGCAAAAGGAAAGAAATTTATAAATAAGTGGAGCAATGAAAAATATGTAACACATAAATGATTAGATAATTTCTCGTTTTATCATTTAAAAATTATATATTTATTGAATTTCTGGGGCATTAACCAAGCAACATTTTCTAAACATTTTTTTAAAGAGTTTTTTTCACGTAGATACATGTACAAAATTAAATTAGGTAACAAAACAATAGCACCCTCTGAGTCACCTTTATTGACTAATTTTCCTTGTTATGTTGACTCCTCCCTCCGTTCTCCCCCCCCCCCCCCTCTCCCTACCCCAAATCACCACTCCCACTACCACCAACTAATAAAATCTAATAATTTCTGTACTTGCATAATTTTTAAGTTACTTTGAAGTGTCATTTGGTGAATGACACGGATGTGTCGAAAGTAACAAATTTACACGTGAAATAGTATAATGCTTTGACTTGACTTCATAAGTCTGGACATTACTGATAAAAAAGAATGGTATCCATAATTAGTACAATGTAGATTTGGAAATAATTTTTTTAAAGGAGTCTAAGTGAAGAGATGTGGACTTGCATTTGATGTAACAAAGAAAGTTAGTTTAATTAGAAGTTTGGTAATGCTATGAAAAAATAATGCCGAGATGTGCCAAAAAGCAAACATTCACAAAACTAATGGTTATGTTTTTTATTTTTTTTATCTATTTTTTTAATTGTTTTTATTTTTTGCTAGAGCAATCCCGATGAGTTTATTTATTTATTTATTGGTAAGAGACAGACAGCTTATACATAAAATATAAAGATAAATATATACATTGTTAAATGAAGTCAAGCCAAAAAAGTCAAACATACAAAACTCATTTTAGGACAGGAGGAACTAACAATTCATAGGTAGGAGGTAGTAGTTACAATTTTACAAAGGTATTTTGATATCATAACATAAGTTTTACATTCAGTACAGCATAAAAATAAAAATAAAGGCAGGTTAAGTAGAACAACCAATAAGAGAAAACAAGTAAACAGAGAAAAAAAATGATACGAGTATATAAGATAGAACAAAAATGACAAGCAATTACATATTTCCATTTTTAAATGTAGTGAAAAAATATTTTTTTTTTATAATGCTGGATGTTTTTGTACATATCTGGAAGCGAATTATATAGTGTATTATTTCGAGGATTGTAAAATGGCTTGATGTTAGTGTGAGTTGAGTGTTGGGTAATTTGTAGGATGGTGCTTGTGATTTCATTTTTAAGAAGGATTGTGATTGGAAGGATACCGGAAACCGAATAGATGACCCTGACATCTTTATTTCCTAATTACATTGAATCCTGGACTAAACCAAGTATGGAAGATACTCTCAGTAGTCATGATTCATAACCACCATTCAGAATTGAAACGTTGCTTGAAATAGCCTTAATCGTGTTTTGTGACCAGTTCTGATAATCCGCGTAATTTAACTATTAACTATTATATATATCTCCTACCTATCCCCACTATTTTCAGACTTACAACATACACTTGGGGATGCCGTAGTCTCCCTGACTCCATATGATTGGGAGCAGTTAAAATTCTTGTATGTAATTTTTCTTGTCGAGGTATCATCTAGTAAATTTTAAATCATTGAGTTAAATTTTCATTTTGTGAAGACCGGTAGGCGGGAATTTCGTTCCGCTTCTTCTTAACAAATTTGGGTAACTTATTGCCGATAAAAAAATAGGATTAATAATATCTTGTTTTAAAGTAATCTTAATAAATTTGTTGAATTAATATTCAACGGGCTTATGTTGAACACATTGTGGGTATAATTTTAATTTGAACTGTGTGTCGTTTGACCGGACTTAATTAGCCGTAAACAGGATTATGATTGTAATTATTCCATCCAACCGATTATTAATACATACATATTACTTTATATGTAATCTATGAATTGTTTCTCATATACATTAATGATCTATGTAGATTACAAATTGATGCCAATATGATCATTTTTGCCGATGATACTGCCCTGGTACTAAAAAGTAAAACATGGGAAGAAACATTCCACAAAGCAGAAGTAATATTACAAAACATTAAAAAATGGCTGGATTATAATCTACTCACGTTAAACATAGCTAAAACGAAATATTTAACATTTAGCCTCAATAGTATAAGCCAACCCTCAACTAATCATTCACTAAAAATACATTATTGCAGAGATCTCGCTAGTTGCATATGCAATCCACTGGAACGCGTAGACTCCATTAGATACTTAGGGGTAATAATTGATAACAAACTTCGGTGGGAAGATCATGTAATCAATGTAACAAGTCGTATACGGAAACTAGCATATATCTTCAGATCACTACGAAATATACTAAATAAAAAGACATTAAAAACAGTATACTCTTCTCTATGTCAATCAATTATTTCTTACGGTATTGTTGTCTGGGGAGGGTGTTCTAAAACTATATTAGATCCATTAGTAAAGGCTCAAAAATTGATAATACGGACTATCTACAAAGTACATTACATTCATCCCACAAAGGACTTATTTAAAGACTTTAAAATACTTAATATACAATCCCTATATGTAAAATTCATTTCTTGCTATTTTAAATTCAAATTTATTAAAAAATATGTTTTTGAATCAAAATATAATACAAGATATTCCAACCAATGCAACTATATAATTCCAGTAACAAAAACCTCAATGGCCCAGTCACAGTTTAACTTTCTTGCTCCAAAAATCTTCAATAACTTAACAATTGAAATAAAGACAATAACCAAATATCACACTTTCAGGAAGACGCTTGGAGACTTTTTGATGAGTGAAAGTGATAGAATTAGAAGCCTGTTTATATAATCTAATGCTAATGTACTTTTTTTCTCCTTTCTATTTTCTACATTTTATCATAATTTTTCCAATATTTAACATGATTTATACTAATTCCATGTTTACACTAGACTGCATATTTCATACAATGTAACTATACTATATTGGTCACCATGATACAGGCAGCCGCCTAGTATGGTGATTTAATATATCAACTTTATGTAAATGTCACAATTATGTAACATGTATTATATAAATAAAAAAATAAAAAAATAAAAATATGTTTTATGTGAAAACTTTAAAATTCACTACTCTTAGCAAATAAAATTTGTTAAAAAAATCTGAAAAAATTTGTTTTTACGAAAAAGTGCCTGAGTTCACTGCCCATAAGCAAAACTTTAACCCATAGAATACGAGTATAGAATAATATATCACTAAACTATTCCCAGCAAGGGCTCACACTGACGTCATCGATTTTCTTCCTCTTCCGTCTGCGCCTTGTTTGAAAACGAAAAAGACAGAAAAAACTAGAACGATGACGTCACGTATTTTTTCTGGCTGGGATAAGTAAAAAAGTGCTCTCCGTACAATTTTGAATAAAAACAAATGTGCCACCGACTACTTTTTCATGCAAAAATGTGTTTCGCAATCATTGCGAAATTCAAATAGGATAGCGATATGCAGTTTTGGAAGCGGGTATGGTACCGCCGCTCCGGGAACCATCCATTGGATAACAAACACCCCTAACGTATTTCCCCCAAGTAGGTTTGGTGACTAAGCACGGGTTCATGGCGCGCGGTTTGTCTAGGCCTTGACGGCGGATGCATTTTGCCACCTTCTGCGTGGCGTAACGTAGTAGACGTAGTTTCCAGATTAAAATATGAAACATTTGTTCATGTTTACGCCACCGCCAATATTTGACGGCAACGAGCATGGTTCCAAGTCAACATGTTCGATAGAGCCAAACCATCGAGTAAGAATATACATACTTGTGTACATAACGTTAGATCTTTTTGCTATCAATTATTATAACTTAATTCAGCTATAAAATTCAAATACGTTTTTTATTTGCAAATATTAATAATAATATTATGTGATTTAGGATGTCCCCGAAATGTTACTGACACACATGCTTATTACAAGCAGGCTACAAGCATGCTCATTAATGAGCATGCTCACACAACTGTACACATTTGCTCATAAATGAACAGGCTTGGCTTGAGCTTTCTCATGAATGAGCATGCTCAAAGCCAACAATTGAACACACGCTCTCTAACGAGCATGCTCTTGTCAAATTTAACCTGCGTTCAAAACGAGCGAGTCCGTACTATAACATCTCATTCGAATTTACTATAGTGTATAATTATGAAATATTATTTAAATCTTAAGTAGCTAAAACTAATAGTGTTAGATTCACGGTTAAAAGAGTCAAATTAAATCAATCCTCTTATGTAGAAATATCAGACCACCAAACGAGAAGATTATGAGATTTATTTTATCGTTCTTTTAATGCGGCTTCGCTAAAAGAAACCTTAAGTTAGCGGAATAAATAATCATCACACGACTTGTTTATCTGAAATCTGAGCTTGTTATCTGTTTATTTTTTAAGAGCTTGCATTTAAATAATATGTAACCAAGCATCTTATATTTACACAATAGATACCTTTTAACAGAATAATAAAATAAAAACATATTTATTGATGCGGCAGAAATGTTATGAAATTAAACTATTACGTTTAAAAGTATCGTAATCATTTGTGTTGATGTTGGGTGATCAGTGAAATCTGTCATCAAATCAGCAAAACTATTGCTCAAGGTTTAAAATTAATCGGTTCCGATGACTTTTCCAAGATTTCGACCACCAGAACATGGGCATATGTCTCTATCATGGTGGTCGAAAACTCCTCAAATCATCTTACTGACAATATAATGAATAAAGAAAAAAAAATTAAAAATTTGTGCGTCTAACCTTTACGCGCGGTTGAAGTAAAACTTCTTTGACTAAAAATTAAATAAAACTTCATATTTTTAGGCAGTGGAAATTGATTAGGTTGTTGATTTTTTCGTTTATAATTATTTATAGACGAAGGGGTAAATTTTACCTGCGATTCAGCCATTTGGATTCTAAACAACACTCTTTTTATTATAATATTTTAATTAATGAAGATAATATTCGGGAAAGTCAATCGAAAATCCGAAACAGAAAAATCAGAAAAAGATACGGATACATCTGGGACACGAACCCAGGACCACTGGCAATCCGGGCCAACGCGCCATCCACTGCACCAACGTATCCCTATCCAATTCGGTCATTTTTAACTCTATCATACTTCGACTGAGAATCACCAACATTATTTTTCATTTTTCTTACCGCATATTTTTATTGGTCCAGATGTATCCGTATCTTTTTCTTATTTTTCTGTTTCGGATTTTCGATTGACTTTCCCGAAATCTTCATTAATTAAAATATTATAATTTGAGGTTTAACTCTTTAAGTTAAAAAGTTAAAAATAAAAATAAACAACTCTTTTTATTGTCACACTACTACCACTTTTTACTTCAATAGATAGAATTCACAAGCATCAGAGAAAAGGATTAATATTCATGGTAAAAAATAATACAAATGAAAAGGTTCAACTAAAATCCTTAGTTAAATCATATTATAAATCAACAAAGCATAACAAAAACCTTATAGGTACATCGGTAAACAAAAATAAATGGGTGACGTCTGACGTTTCTTTGACGTTTTGTTATTCGATGCTAGGCTTCGGACTCATTGTTGCCAACCTACGACGTTAATGTCATGAAGTATAAATCGAACGTCATTTCCGTTATTGTTAATTACGTCCAAAAAAGATTTGAGTTACCCGTCGTAATGCCCCTAAAAAAATTTTACTTTAAAAAAAATTCAATTTCAGTTGTGGGTGCGTCTGCGTAACTCTGCTTCAAGTCTAATTTTCAGAATTGGAACTGATTTATCAGTAATTCAGAGTATCACATAATTTTTCACGGATCTAAGCAAGTTTGTTTCTAATTTTGAAACATTTAATTCATAGTGGGATTCCATTTTAATAGGATTTTTTGAAAATAAAAAAAAAACCTTTTTACATTTCTTCTAGTTAAACTGACCAACCTTTTGCAACGTCTGAAAGTAGCAACGTCTTACAACCAGTCTGAAGATGCCCGTTGTAAGTTAAAACCGGCCCCTAACAAGTGAAAGAAAGTTATAAAGCTTTTTTTAATTTTAAAAAGGAGTCATATTAAATTCAATATTACTTGATTGCAATTAGTTTTTGATCATGATGTATCATTGTATCAACCACTTAATTATGTTTGAGAAATATTTTTACACTTAAGATGTTGATTGATGCGACGTTACGACGATCACAACAATTTTTCAAACGGAATCAACCACTTACGTATTACTTTCTTTCTCTGAAATCTCTCAATCGTCGTAGGGGGGATAAGCCCGTATCACACGGTCGTAATGCGTTTATTATAATCCGGGATTAACATATTATCTCCGGCGATTGTGCGTGCGGCGCCGCGCGTGTGATCCGGCCCGCCGCGCGGCGACTAAATGTCATCTTTTAGCGGAAAGATGGGAAATCCAGTTGACTTCTTTGACTTGGCGCTTTGTGGTAAAGGATGCTTCTGATTCTGGATAACGTAGGGTTAATTTGTAATATTAAAGTCGGCAAAATTGCATTATCTGGGCCCCATTTGAAGCATCCTATATTTTAAACATTGAAAGAGTTCATAAAAAAATCCAACGTTTTTTATTTTTACGCATCTATGGAACATATCCATATTTATATCCATCGAGATTTATTCTAGGTATGACTAACTACCATTCTCTAGAAACTCGTAGATGTTTTGCGTTGGTAAAATATTTCTTTCAATTAATCAATGGCCTCGTCTCTAACGGTGAGATTCTGGCGCAAATCAATTTATTTGTACCAGAGTCTCACTCTCGGGCACGTCGCCATAACATAGTATATTGCCGATTGAGTCGTACAAATCTGTACCCAAATTCGCCCGTGGGAAGAGCGATACGCTATTTAAATATATTAGATAAAAATTTCGACATATTCTTCGAAAAATTCAATGAGTTTGTAAGGTTTTTGGCGCTACATTCTCACTGTGAAAATGGTACTATTACAATTAATTAGATAAAATATCTGTAATGTTGTAATTTTTTTGTACACAAATAAAATTAAAATAAAAATAAAAAAGTATTCAGTTGATGATATTCATGTAAATCAACTGTATCCCAAAGAGACCAAATATTAGTAGCGTTTATTGCTCCATGATCAAAGGTAGACTATGCGTAATTTTTCAATGCATTGTTCATTAAATATTTGAAAATTACCATTTTTTAATCATATCTTGCATATTTTAGTGGTCAAATGAATAAATTTACTCACAAACATCATGGAAAATAAACATTTAGATCAGAAATTTATAGCATATTTAATTTTCTTTTTAATGGTTCATTTTTCATATGGTAGGCACAGATTTTCAGCCTATGGACTACCCACCACTTCTAAATTCATTCCTAGTTCTTTATTTATTCTTTACCGATATTCATTTTTATAATGGTGAGACTTTTCTTGTCTTTTAAGTATTTTCCAAACTGTGATTAAAATTATACCACTTCGCAGTTTTCCAGAAAAACAAAAAATTAAGAGATTTTTTGTGGAGTTTTACATGGATTTTAAATCTGACTTCAAACGCGTTTAAGCGGGCGACAAACGCGAAGTTCACATCAAAAAGATACTGCGTTATAAGTATCTTTTCTACCGACACACTACGTTATAAAATATTCCTTCCTACGACAGGATAAGGGGTCAGTTGAAATCGGAAGCGGTCGAGAGAATATCATTTCTTTGTACTGGATATGTTAACTTGACACCTCCGTGCATGCTCCGTGTATTAAGAATGACCCCCTCTCCTGTTTACGGTAGAGAGGGGACGCATAACTTTTCTGATATCGCCACTGTAGCGAATACGAAAAATAATTCCGATTAGCGAAGATTCAAACCGCGATCACAGCGCATCATCTTTTTACGTCTGGCGGGTCTCATGGGATTGTATGGCGAGCGCTATTGTGTTATAAATAACTTTTTGATGTGAGCTGCGAGTTTGTCGCTACCTTTATGGAAAAAATAGGAAAATTCTTATTTATTATCTCTTTCAGACTTTTCAGATAAAATATTTTCATTATGCTGCACGCAACTGCTACCTACAAATTTTGCCATTTGAAACCCAGTGTTACTGAACATTTCTTTATTGTTAATACCGCACTGCTCCCAGCTAATCGCAGCTAGTGAGACTGTGGCATCCCCTACTATTGAGATGTGTTGTGAGGGTGAATGATAAGGGGAGAGAAAGGAAAAATAGATTTATTAGAAGTACCTAGATTTTTCTAGTCACCTGGAGTAACTTAAAGTCCACTGGGCTTATCATATTTTATCGAAGCAATCCACTCGACGTTAATTTATAGGAATAATCTCTTACATTGTGCCCCATCGAACAAGCCGCGGCAATTGATGGCCCGCGAGGTCGGAGAAGAATGGAGGTGCCTTCTGGTTCAATACGTCTCTTTGGTCACCGGTTACCGGTCACTGTGATCTATCCGCTAGCTGTGTTTGTACTAAACAGGGTTTTCACATTTTATCATTTGTCGCAGACGTTCAGTTATAAACTACACTACATAAAATATTCGAAAAATATGCATTGGTGTTAAAAACTATTTTGGGTAAAGCGGTATCATCAACTTAATCCAAGTTCAAGGTTAATTTATATAGCCTTAGAAGATTGTTATCAAGCAGAAGTTGTATGAAAAGGGTACCTGGCAATATTTTACAACTAGAGGTGCCATTAACCTGTCATTTGAAAATAGGAGATTTATTTATTTTATTTATTATTTTTAAAAACATTACATATTTCATATTACAATGATCTTTGGCTGTCCAACTAGGAAAATTAACCTGTTTTAGGACAGTCAAAATGAGCAGATTTATTAGCAGTGTAATTATGGTTTTGTCTATTTTTTTTATTTATTTTTTTATTGTATTGACTTTGTTGATGTGTGCTTATCAACTTGAAATTTTACTTTTGATTTTGATGAAATTAATGAATTAGAAAATCAAAAGTAGATAAAAGAAAGAAAAAAATTAAAAGAAAGTAGAGAATAAAAAGAAAATTCAAAAATATATTTTTTTAATATAAACATACATATATGCTTTCCTTTCCATGAAATCTTACTTTTGATTTTGGTGAGATTAGTACTCTAGACCTAGACTCTAGAGCATCAAAAATATATATTTTTTAAATAAAGTGAGAGAAAGTAGAAATAAGAAGATATAAAAATAAAATTAAAATTATAACATGTATGCTTTTCAACCATTCCATGAAATTTTAGTTTTGATTTTAATCTTTATAATTAATTCTCTATAATTAATATAGAGAATCAAAAATAGGTAAAAAAAGGGAATAAAGAGTAAGACAATTGCAAACAAAATTTCAAGCTTTTTTTTTAATTTCCATTGGTATAAAAATAATTTTAATGTAATATAAATATTAAAAAAATATATTTTAACTAAACTCAAAAAAAAAATTTTTAACTAAAAAATTAAAAAAGAAATTCAAACGTTCTCGGGTTACGAGATTAAATAATTAGTTTGCTTAGTGATCTCAAATGAAAAATCCAGCAATTAATCACAATATTAAAATTTGATAAAAAAAAAAGTTGATAGTCTTGAGGCACGTGCTATTTTATTAATCGTAGAAAACTGACAAGTTACCGTTAAAAATCAGAATAGGGAAGATTAACAACCGTCGAGAAACTTTTTTATAAAATGTAACTGTAGCCGTGTTCGAAGTTTCTTTATTCAGTGGTATAATTGCGATAAAGGGTTATTTAATTAATAGTACTGAACGTAATAATATGATTTAGATAATGGTAAAAAAAGTCAAAAGTGGAATTCCACCATGAATTAAATAAATTAGAAATAATTAAAGGGAATAACAACTTAATCACAATACTATTCCAATTTAGGCGGGCATGGGTATCGCCGCCCAGGGAACCATTTATTGGATAACCAACACCTCTGCCATAGGTCACCCCGTGGTTCCCTACGTTTGGTTAGCAGTTAGGTGCCCGGATTCATGGGGTGAGGTTTGTCCGGGTCTTGGCGGCGGATGCGTCTGCCCACCAATTGCGTGACAGGCCAGATCGGGAGAGACTGCTTGAGGAAGGCCTTTTGACTTCTCCAACAGGGCTCTCTTGGAACATGCACCGTAGTGGGAGGGATGGAAACATTCGTCCGTCACTCCTGACACACTGACCCCCTGATCCCTACCCACCCCTCACAACTCTTTCCTTCCCAGAACATCCTCTCCTTCCTTTCTTAATAATAACCCTCCACACAGCATCCCCAAAGATGATATAGGCCCTGAGGGGAATGATTTTCTTCAGGGCCTCCTGTGTGGGGAGCTATTGTAAAGAAAAAACTATTCGAAAAACCACATTATATTTTTGCAATCCTAAACTTTCAAAGTCAAAGCTGAACGTGAGTTCAGTGTCTTATCTTCGTGTAATAAAATTATTAGAAAAAAACTCTAATAATAAATAAACAGTTCTGACACCTTTATCGCAGCCCTGCCCGTTATTCTTACATAGTAAACCGGACGTGCTTGAGCTTTTTGACTTTAAAGTGCCGCCCATACAAAACCTGCTATCAGCTTATCAGACACAAACTACAAAAAAAACCCACAACAACTCCATCTCCACAACCTTTCTATCACATTAAAACTGCCCCTCTTCTACTCAGTGGTGCCTTTTACCTCATGAGGGAAGTCGGCACAAAACGAGACAACTAAATCTTGATTGTTTTAAAGAATTATTAGAAGGCTGGTCATTTGAAATGACATCTTAATGGATGGTCAAGTGCCCTGGACTGCATTTCAGGGCAGCGCTATTCGCAGGAAATAAAAGGATGACTCGCAGTTTGTTAGACAGTACCATGGCTGCATATCTATGATCTCAATTCGTAGCTCGCAGTCTCGAGAAAAGGTATCGCTTGCGCATACACTTTATGTATTTCTGTATTATTTGCATTCTGAACTTGACGGTCTATGAACTGGATTTGTATTAACGGAGTTGTGGATTATTGTATAAGCTTATCTCATTGCTGCAACGAATAACAATAATAATATTTGGATGACTTTTTTGTGAAAAATCACCAGAGGTGCTCTGTACAAATTGAATATATATTCCTGCAATTTTTGATCAGCGATTCAAGACTATATTATGTACAATGCATTTGACTAATGAACGCGATGCTGCGTAAAATGTACATGTTTCTTTTAAATTATTTATACTCTCTAAAGGCAGAAGAATAATAATATCCAAGTAATTTAGAAATTATATTTTTTCGTCAAAGAAAACCTCGTGAGCCAATCGGCCCTCTGTGATCTTGTATTTTGAAATTTTCACATAAACACTCTAACGCTTTTTGCCAAAATATGGCACTATTTCCAAAACCACGGATTGCTTTGCTGCCAAAATATGGCAAATATTCTCTAGATTCTGTAAAATGTTTTTAAGTTAACGATTTTATACCTTTTTTTATAAATCCTACGAATATGTGATAATAGACAAAATAGTGAATTCATTGGCTATATAGAACTATAATCAGTTTGTATGTCTCCGTATTCAAATTCGGGGGTATGACTTTTTTTTAATATGTGCGGAAAATTTCTTTTAGCAATCCGAGAAAAATGTTTTAAATTTCTCTGTCGCTTCTGTGGATAAATGGAATATTCAAGCTAACAATATATCAATTCTTAGTGTGTATTAAGTATATCAAAACTAATATAGATACTAAGTAAGGAAATCGTATGTAATTGTATGTTTTTTTTCCGTTTGTTGTTTTTAAAATTATTTAGGGGTTATATGTTTTATAACTTTATAAGTCAACAATCTTCTTTTAATTCTACTCAAGCGGAACAGAAAAGTATATTTTTTGGTATTCATAGCGTGAACCGATTGTGGTAAAGATTAAATGAAAATAGCTATCGCTTCGCCTTTTTCATAAAATAGCACGTCGGCCAGAAAAAGCAAAAATTATAAGATTTATTCAAAATAGTTAGATAAATGAAACGCAAAATAAAAATGAATCATTTAAAAAATTTAAAATAGGTATCGGATATATTGTGTCATCAAAACAAAAAAACTGTTCCTGCACGTCGTTTTTCTAAAAACAACAAAAAATTAATTCCCACTAAGCAACATTGTTTATTATCATATTTTCCAAACAAACCATTCAACTGTACAATATATTGTATTTGTGAACTCTCGGGGATATTCCCATGATAATTTATTGCGACAAAAGAGCTCGGACAGTTGAAAGTTTAAAGATTTATGATGATGATGACCTAATATACTTTGAATCAGATACACACAACGGTCCACCTATGTTCAATGACTTGTGTTCTTGCTATTATAGATACCTAAAATAAATTTTAAAAAACCAAAAGAAATGAATTATAAAATTTTAAAAAACGATATTTCCAAAAAAAACTATCCGTAAAATATAAATCTATACATATATACCTACATTATACACTGATTTTACTCGTCTGTGTATGTAGTATTTATAGAATACATTGCCTAAAATTTTTTGTTTTTTTTTCTATGGAGAATACTTCACAAGAGTCCCAACTGCTCCCGTCTGGAGCTAGTGAGACTATGGCATCCCCAATTGGGGTATGTGGTGAGGCTGAAGGTAAGTGGTGAAGTGAAGGAGATGGGGAAGAGGAAGGTGGGGAAGTACCTGGCAATTCAGATCTAGTCACTAAACACGGCTAAAGCCATTATTCAGCAACGTTTCAATTCTGAATGGTGGTCTTACACCAGGGCGATTGATGTATCCAGATGACACCAGATGAGAGTATCTTCCACTCTGGAACGTGCCGCAAATATAGTATATATTATTTTTATTAATTAATTGTGAAATAACAAAAAATAATCAAATAAAATTTATTTGCGCACGCCGGGTTTGAACCCGCGACCTTCCGATTGGAAGTCAAGAGTCTTACCACTCGACCACGGACGGCCGCCTAGTTACTGCCATTAGTATTGTATTTTATTTACACACTATATTTTACCGTTGTTTTATTTCATTACAAACCTCTAAAGTTCGTTTAATTTATATATATATATAGCCCATTTTATTTAAATGCATATTTTGAATCTTATAAAATTGTAAAATGTGGGCCTCTCAGCACGAGTAAGCACCAAGTGAGGCTTACATTACAAAAATGTTTCATAAAAAATACTGCTATGAACAATAATATGTATCAATAAAAAAATGATTATAAAGCACAACCAAATCAATTATCCCAGAATTATTATCATCAGTGTACTCAACTGTTTGCCTATTTGCCTTGCAGATGCTGTGCGGAGCAGAATGGGGGCGGTGGACAGTGGCAACGAGACGCTGCTGTCGGACGACTCCTCGTCCGTGGAGCTGAGGGAGTCGCACACCCCCAACATCCAGCCCAGGGTGGTGGCTCCCTCCTCCCCCTCGCCACCGGGCCTCCCCCCGCGCATACAGCCTTACAGCGGAGTACTGGCCAACGTGAGTCGATTTATAATAATTCCTTTGGTTTGATTACTGTACTTTCAAATGTTTAGGAATATATTATTATGAAATAAAAGAGATTTTTGCTTTAAAGACCAATTAATATTTTTTCTTAGATTTTGAAACTTGGGTTAGCGTAAAGTAGGATCCATCTCAAGAAGTAAGGGATCTATCGCACGGTGGAAAAAAACTATTGTGTAAGCGTGACTATAAAATTATAGTAGTTTATACAACTGTTGTCTCTAATAATATTATTTTGTAATAGAAACTCGTGAACAAATAATGCTTTAAAAATAAAAATAAATAATTTTCATCGGTGGTTACCGGTGGGCAAACGGCCAATTAAAGGATAATTATGATTGATTGATTGTAATTTGTCTCAAAACACGATAGTTAAGAGTACTTAAAAAGTTTAGGTGCTTGAAAAATTAACATTTGTGTTAATAGGGTTCTATTTAATTTAAAACATATCATTATGCGTCGTTCTTAAATATTCTTTATGTCTATTCGAAGAAATTTGGCAACTTTAACGTTTTTGAGTATTTGGACACATATCTACCATTATTCCGAAATGATGATCTTATCTACCACTGGTAAATGACTCGTAAGAGTGATCATACCGTTGAATGGCCTTGATTCTAATATCACATTTTCCACCTAAGCGTTACAAATTTTGAAAAAGCAGTCCATCTAGGAAAGGCTATCATATTTTTACGTGGGGATCGCACAAGAATCCCAACTGCCCTCAACCCTCTTGAGCAGGAGGGACTATGGCATCCCCAATTGGGGTATATTTTGTAAGGCTGAAGTCAGTGAGGGGAGGAGATTAGAAAGCGGATGGCGAGGAATTACCCGGCTACTTAAATAACTGGGTATTAAGATATGATTAGAATAATTAGGAGTACTTAAAACACTTTTAGAAAAGGTAGAATTTAAAAATTAATAACCATCTTTGAAACTTAAATCATACTGGGAAAATGATTTCAAACAAAGAGAACAACTACTGCTACAACTATAATGTGGTCTTGCCTCTAACGAGAATCAAACCGGTGCTTCTCTCTGATGTGAAGTAATAATGTATCCTCATTGCGGATCCCAGCCCCGAGGCAGTCATAAGAAAGTGGCAAAGTCCACAGTAAATTGTATAATACTAAAGGGACAGTTCTGTATAATTAGACCTCCGGGTTTAAAAGGACCGGAGCACGTGTGGCACGGTGAATAATAAACACATTACATTTAATTGCCCGGCTATCCAGTGATAGGCTCGTGTACTTGAGACCATTCAGGGCGCATCCTGTTATCTGATCCTTCCTCCAAACGAAAAAATCCACAGGACCCGAGCTTCCCTTTAAAGTTTCTTGCATCAGAGCCGAATCGAGACCATAAGTTTAGCTCATAATGAGGGCGCAGACCTTTCGTCAAATGCGCCGCAGACTTTGTTCACAGTTTTCTCAATTTAGCAAAGTTTGTGATAACGCTATTATTAGAATCGAAACCGTGCTTAAATTTGCAAGTCGAAACGTACAAGCAAACACGCATTTATTTATCGCTTTATCAGATAAATCTTTCCCACTTATACCATAATCTTATATTATTATAAAACCTCAACACATTCATTAAGGTTGCTCCTCAATTGACGCCCCGAGCAATTTTTAGCAGCCTACCTCATAACGTGAGCTCGTTTTGCTGTTAGGTTAGGCTTTTATCGTTCGAACCTTGCCAAATTGATGCTCCTAAAATGACAGGCCTTGGGCGTATTTGGCTTACCTTATTACGTAAGCTTATTTTGCGAAGGCTGTTTTGAGTGCACCCCTGCTTTCTGAGCTTACCTCAGTAATAAAAGCTCTACTTCTAAGAAGCTATTATTAAGATGGTAGAAGATGCTCTTAGAACACAAAGAGTAGCTCGGAACATAACTCTGAGGGTTGACTCGGTCGTGGCGGTCGTGATGGCCGGGGGCTGCCTTTAATATTATAGGAGGTCGTGACAGATGCGATGCGCAAGCGCACTTTTGCGTACGGATATTGATACAAGCGCGGGAAACAGTTCAAGTTTAGAATTTAGAACGTTGCGTATTGTATTTGAATTCATTAAGAAGAACAGTAAAATTTATTTAACCTATTTTTAAAAAATACGTTTGCACTTTTTCATAACGCGCGACGTGAAACTAACAAGATGATTTTTCTTCAATTTTTTTCCAGTCAATTAATTGATAAAATGTTTCAGTATTTTATAAATGTTCCCAAAGTTCGCATTTTTTAAAATAAATTTATCAATATATGTAGAGTATATTATCCCGTAGAAAAGGATCGTAAGTCGTATTTAAAAATCGTAAGTAAAAATAAATTTATTAAAGGATATATTATATACCTAGTATTAGATTTTAATAAAAAAAAAAATTTTTTTTTCACTTTGTCCCACTTATTTATTTTCACCAAGAGTATATATTATCGCCCATCCCGTAGAAAAGGATCGTAAGTCAATATTTTCGGTTTTATAAAATAAAAATTATCTCTGAATAGTAAAGTGATGACAATTATTATTATTTATTATTATTGTGATTATTTATGCACCAAGAAACGCGTATTTAAGTTAGATCACTCCGTATCCGCTAGATGTCGCTAGTGTCTCTTTTCGACGGAACCGGTTTTTTCATCAATCATCATTTATTTTCGCTCGCCTTACTTTCTTGGCTTACTTACTTTATTTTATCTTTTTTTAATTATTTACTACGTTTAGGAAACATTACGTAATTTCTCATTTCTTAAAGAAAACAAACTACTTCGAATTTTTTTACATATCGCCGAACACGATTTTTTTTGTATTTTAGCAGTCTTTGCACATATTTTGTATTTTTTTTTTGACAATTTAATATAGCGCAGTTAAGTGTGATCATCATCCAAAGGGCGCTCATTGAATATTTTTTGGTAAATCAAAAAAATTCTACGGATACGTGTTTTAAATTGTCTTTTTATTATTGGTATGTTGTATTCAATTGGTTGGATAATTTCGGCCAATCTTATTAACTTTTTAATTAAACCTTCGGTGTAGGTACACATTGACCCTGATGAGTTTCACGACACTGGGCATAAATCTCACCGAGACTCGAACCCATAAATAATAATGGAAATGAAACCAATCCGTAGATAGTCCGCGGACTATTTCCCGAGCGAGAAAATCCATGATTGGAGCGAGATTATTGCTGTGTTGTTATTGGCCCCGTTAATTTTACACGTTTCGCCGCAGAAGGGCATTAACAGACGGATCGTGTAATTTACCGGCGTTTAGATATTTGGAAGCGATAGTACGGACACCGAGATGATACGATTCGTGACCGGAGCTCTAATGTTGTTATTGTTAGGCAATCGAGGTATTCCGAGACTCAACTCCAATGTTTTGGATTCTGTTTTAAAAGAAAATAAATTCAGGTCACTTTTTTTTCACGTAATTGACCTCTTTCACACTTTGCTCTCGTAACTTTATGAACTCGTAGTACAAGGTGAAAAACGCGTATATCTACATCACGAAGAGAATAAAAAAATCTGAATTTTTTCATTTTTAATTTTTACTTTTTTTTCATATTGCAACGAATCGCTTCAAAAAAAACCTTGGGAGTCGGGTTTACTCTTCAAAGCATCTTGAAAGACACTAATCGATTGATATTATTAACCCAAGCAACATCTTTCGTTCAAATTCGACCTATTAGACTTATTCGACCTATTCAACCTATTCGACATATTCGACCAATTCGACGTATTCGACATATTCGGCCGATTCATCCTATTCGACCTATTCGACGTATTCGACCTATTCGACCTATTCGACCTATTCGACCTATTCGACCTATTCGACCTATTCGACCTATTCGACCTATTCGACCTATTCGACCTATTCGACCTATTCGACCTATTCGACCTATTCGACTTATTCGACTTATTCGACCTAGACGACCTATACGATATTTACGACCTATTCGACGTATTCGACTTATTCGACCTAGACGACCTATACGATATTTACAACCTATTCGACATATTCGACCTATTCGACCAATATCAAACTCACTTTTCTAAAAAAATACAGCTCAAAACAAAAAAAATTGTGTCATAAAATCGACTGCAAATGTTTGTAGATCTGTTTCCCACTTGTAATACGAGTTTTCTGATATTAGCAGCGTAATATTTTAAACACTATTTGAAGTAAGACTTCACATAGGCTATTCACAAGAATGTTCTATAAATATCCTGTTTGTGTCTCAAATAAATAAATATTTATAGATAGGCTGATTTTTCTGCCATGGCTCTGCATTTTTTTTTTTATCAATCGTCGTTCGGAGTAGCTTCAATAGACAGAATTCCCAAGAATCAGAGAGATAAATAAGATAAACCAATATGTTCATCTAAAATCTGTAGTTATGAGAAATCATATAATAATCGACAAAACATAACACAAACCTGTTAAACTTATACAACAAAAATAAACGGATGATGGCTGACGTTTGAGTTGTTTCTTATTTGTTGCTAGAATTTGCAATAATTGTTGCCACACCTACGACGTTGATATGATGAAATATAAATCGAACGTCATTTCCGGTTTAAAACGTTATTTCCGTTCAAAAAAGATCTGGGTTACTCTTGGTCAGTGTTCCTGCACAAATCATACAAAATAATTTAAATAAAGCAGATAATAAAGTACTTTGGATTGATCTAAATTGGTCTCACCAGGGCGTTACTGCGAGTATCTGATACGCTATACCTATTATATAAGTACATATTCCCCACAGTTCTACATCCACTGATGTTGATAAATCTCTCCTAACTGTTCCTCCGCCAACAAGCGAAAAAAATATTTATCAATCGACCATTCATAATCCCTACAAGCACATGTTGTCAATTTTTCTCTCGATTCGCTTCGAGTTATTTGGCCATCGATATTTCAAATGCCGAGCTCGAGTGTGGGCCAGTTTGTCTCGGGTATCTAGAGTTGATTAAACCGTGTAATTAAAGGAAGGATAAGATAAAAATCATCGTAATCGAGAGAATTACGTCAGATGCTGTTTAGCTAGGAAAAATATCGAATAAAAAACTTAAATTGGTTTTCTGGCCAATAAATTTTGTTTCATCGCAAAAAAGCATCGTAGGAATAAAAACTAACTAATAAATAATGTGTGATTCAACCTCTCTGTTGTATTTAGACCTTATTTTTTGGCTGAGTCTACAAAAGTTTAGAATTGACTCGGAGATTAATGTTTTTTTTTGTATTGTGTAAATGACAAATAATGACATACCTACATATTTTTTAAGACGGAGGAAACATTAAACAATACACGATATATTTCATAACATTACTTTTAAAAATGTTACTACACCTTCAACAAATACCTTATATGAATAAATGTGAACTAAACCAGGCAATTTGACTGTCCTAAAACGGGAAGCTTTCCTAGTTGGATAATCAAAACTTCCTTATTATGTATATGTAATTTTTTGTGTCTAATAAATAAATTAACATCCGCTGCTTCTGTTTGTATATTTACGAACTGTAAACTGTAATATTATATTATAATGTGCTCTTCTTCTTTACAATTGTGTTTTCTGTAAGCAATAGGATATCGTTGTATTTTATGTATTTTGTACAATAAATGTTTTTTTATTGGAATTAACGGCTACCATGGTGAGCGCCCCAAATGGCAACACATAGCGAAACAACACGAAACAAAAATTCTATGCGTTTCAGAAAAACGTAGATTCTTATTTCTGGAACAGTGTTTATAAACTAGGTTTGCTAGTCATCTCTAGTCTCGGGACCCCACAAGAGATCACGAAGATCACCTTCTCATGAGGGATGATGATCACATTCTCTGAGAGATACGAGTGTTAAAAAGATATAATTAAATGCTTCCATTGTTTACACTAGATGTGACATCAGATAGCGGCTACGGAAAAGATCTTGGGAAGGCTTCCGGCGGAAATAATTGCCATTTTTTTTACCAATCTAATGACGATCAAACTGTCCATTACCTTGCGGCTCACGAAAGTGAATTGTAATACTAATTAGTGATAGGTAAAAATATTTGGATGTACCTCATATTAAAAATTCACTAAAATGTACAATAATGTTTTCCAGTAATTTTATTTCAGTTTTTTTTTTTGCTTTTTAGTTAAAACGTTGGCAAATATTCCCAAAGACAATAATATTTAGACATTTCCTACTACACCAGCGCCTGCGCCTGCGGCGTGAATTCTCTTTACATATAAATATATATGTTTAATTATATTTACAATAATATATAATACATAATACAATGCCATAAGAAGAAATAATGAAATACATTTTTAAGAATTTTTACGCCAATGAAAATTACGTATATAAGTGTACAATCATTTGATATGTAATTTTTATTAGAGCAATTCTCTTTTTATAACTTTTGAATGTTATTCTCATCAATATAATATATCTTAAGTGTAGGATGTTTTGACATAAAAAATAAAAATAAAACGATTTGAAAAATGTTCACGATGTTACGACTGTTCAATTTTTCTAAATAGTTTAACTTTTTTGTAAAATAATACCAATTCTGTTATTTTTTACTTCTTCGTGAAGACTATTAAAATATTGTATCTCTCTGTAAATAAAAATATTATGCATTTTTTGTGTAGAAATAGAAGAATTTGGACATTATATTCGTGTCTAAATGAAGATTTGCGCTATTTTATACGTTTATTGATTTAATGTTTTATCTTTGAATATTTGTAATATTGAGTCTGTTATATAGATAGATCTTCAATTTTTGGTCCTTGGAATATTTTGAACAATGTTGCTGAAGAGAGTATAGGTTATTTTTTTATCAAAATTACTTTAATAAATTAGTCTTTGTACCACTTTTACAGGGCTTACAATTGTTTCATTGTCAACCTCCCTATCCAATAATTCTTTACTATATAAGCATGTACCCACCTACTTTAATTTTTTTTCAGTATTTCTTAGGACAGCCTTAAAGCCACTTTTAAGGGTTATTTGTTGGAATTAGTTCTGCATTTACCTTAGGTAAGTACGAACCCTACATTATCGTTAAAACATTTAATTAAAGGGTGAATGCACAACTGTGTTCCCATGAAAACTTCCTGAAACATTATTTCTAAGGGATTCCATTGGCTTCTTCAGAAATTGCCTCTGGCACTTTAAACCTTTTCTCCAACCCTCAATCTTAAACATTACCGTTTGATTACCACCATATTCATTCATTTTAATAACACGAGATGAATGAAATTCCCATCTTTATCCACAAGCATTTCAAATATTTGGGCGTGGTAAAGGCATCGTCCTTCTCTCAGACCCTTTTTATTCGATGTCAAAATGCAGTAATTTCATATAAACGCCCATTAAGGGCTAGGGTTAATTCAGTCTAACTATCTCGACTTATCTGGGATGTGTAAAAGGGTTCACATTAATAGTTTATAACAAACCAAAAACATGATGTTTTAGGACGGTTGACCGCCAATTAAATATGTAATGTTCACAATTTATTATATTTAGGGTATTTGTGTCAAGGAACCATCGTAATACCATCTTCCTTAGAAGCTTATATGTTTATGACCATAAATATTATAAGTAAATAATATGACTCTTTTTATGTTGTATAATAATTTTTCGATACTTTAAAATTACCGAACCACCACACGATATTTAAATCTTTGTTATGTCACGAACCGATACTAAAAAACTTTAATTTTTGAATGATTTCTTAAGTGTTAACAATAATTGTTATTACGTTTCTAGATTTTCACGGCCAAAAGCAATTTCGTTGTTTGTTTTTGGGGTGTTATGCCGTGTTGTGCTACCTCCTTCTTTAGCCGACGTTTCGACATCAACGGATCTACCGGATCTGCCCTGATGATGGACACTGCAACGCTGTCCGAAACGTCGGCTAAAGAAGGAGGTAGCACAACACGGCATAACACCCCAAAAACAAACAACGAAAACAATTGTAATGGTTTATTTTTACAGAAAACACAGTTCAGCAACAAAATGTTGCCTAAAATGTCTTCATTTATGTTTAGTAACAAGCCCTTTTGATCTTATTCTCTAAAAATACCACAATTTTTTGTTTACTTTTCAAATTACAGTTTTCAAAATAATACCCTTATTATGATTTTCAAGAGCTTTTTTTCTCTCATACTCTCTTTCAGTAATTAATACTCTTAGCTTTTGCTTAAACCTTTTATAGTACAGCGTACATATCTTGATACTTAGCTTCAAACAACAAAATTATTACAAGCTTTTAACACTAAAGTGTTTTATTTCATAAATTCACATTAGTGTAATCTCTCACCTTTCTTCGTCAATAAAACCCAAAGCACGCGCCTTCACACGCTCGCACAGCGTTACGTTAAAAGCTTGAAATAATAAAACCAAAGACGAAGAACAAGAAATAAGTTTTAAAAGGCTAAATCGCTCGTGGCAGTATTTGGGCGTGCGTTAGTTGGCAGGAAAGGCATCGTTCCCACGGTGTGCCTCAGCTACCATGGTAGTACCGGTGGTAGGTACACCGCTGAAAGGTGGAGTGCCCGGAGCAGTATAAACAACAATAAAAAATAGGCCTTAATGATTTATGGAAGTTCGCAAATCTATACTCCCATATCCGGTTTCTTCTTGTCCCTGATAATTTGAAGAAAGAAAATTATCACACCTTCTTATAATCTCTACTAAACAATAACAACTAGAAGTTTTTTGCAGAAATGCAGCAAGTCTATTGGACTCAAGTAGCAGGCAATAATCTTGAATGAAGGATTAGAATCATTTTCGCATCTTTATCTGATTACTTAAGAGCGATTGCATGCGAGCGGCTGAAAATAAAAGTTTAAAAATGCTTGCAACTGTAGAGAGGTTCCAATGAGAAAGATCGATTATTCCCAGTATCAAATTTTTAAAATGAAAAATTTAATTTCGATTTATTTAATTCAAAACTTGCTTTAATATATACCTACATACAAGTAAGCAATAAAAATGCTCAAAACGCACGATGGTAAATTATTATATATCGTGTAATTCTTCTAAGAATTTTTTGATCATAAGTATTTATAATTTTTCAATAATGTCTCAACAAAATAAGCGTGTAAATTATTTTTTTAAATATTTTTGTAGTAAGACCTTAAATAAATAGAAAAATACACAAAATGTCACAAAACACGTTCTCGGATTTATTTTTTAATGATTTTATTAATTTAAATTATTAAAACTGTGTTTACTAGATTATGTATTGATTTATTTTGTTGTTGATTTAAATTTGTGTTGTTTATTAGTATCTATCGTTTGAAAATTGAACAAATCTGCCAACAACCAACGGTATAACCTTAGTATATTAAAAATTAACTTAGTTTTTCAACATTTTAAAACTGCGTGTGCCAGATAAAATAACAATCTTTCAAAATCATTTTTTTTTGTAAAAAAGAGTCAATACGTCTAGAATTTGATTTAAAAGGGACTAATTTCCGGTATTCTCTGGTAATACCCTCTTAATGAATGATGATTTGATTGAGATAAGTATCTTAACACGTGATATACTTATATCATTTCTATTCATTTTACATGGATATATAATTGATAGTAGTGTAAAAACGGTGCTTAATGTTTTTTATAATGTAAAGTCTAAGATAAGTTTGAGAAGGTGATCCGGCGAATGGAAAAATATATTTTATAGTTTCGTGAATACCTCACTTGGAGAACCTGTGCTGGGAAAAATTGTTCTCACTTAGGCAATGGAATATTAGTATCTAATAGTTTTTTACCCAGCCATAAATTTGATCATTTCTTATCTAATCAAGTTTTGTGTGGTTAGAAGTTTTCTCGAACCTTACTTTCTCTGCTCCTATATTAACTTGTAGGATATTAAATTTATTTTTATTATCTTACGGGTGGTATTGTACCGTACTGAGTATTTCTCAGTGCATGATACACTTACTATTTCTAGTTTTAGTGTTGGAATTTCCTCCCTAATGGAAGAATGAGCTCTATCGTCTAGTTTATGGGAATTCCTGTAACGTTTTTATCCAACTTTATACTGTATTAAAGCACTTGCTTTTTATGATTATTATAACAGCGGTGTTTAACCTTTTTTCACTTTTGAGTCATGAGCGAAACGAACACCTCATTCAGCTTTCCAAATTTGACACATGAGAAAATTTGTACCTACCTGTCAATATATTTTGGCGGTTTTCCGCAAGGCTCGCATGTAGGACCTGAAGTAAAACTATTAATTGTGGGAAAAGATAATAAAGATAAGATTGAGTTAGTAGATTGCATATAATGCAACTATACGTATTAATGTCTAGAAACGAACGAAAAATTCCACAAATGACGCATGCTTATGTTAAAGCCAGTATAAAACTGGTGTTTTATAACCGGATAAAGCAGAACATGATAAAAGAAGAGGTTAAGTAAGGTTATTTTTCCTAGTTCGTTTCTTCGATTGCTGTTGTGTTTTACACTTTTGCTTCTCATTTATCATTTAAATTGCATAAGTTCCTTTAATAAGCATTTAGAGCATCCTCGGGCTGCGTGAGCTGGCTCGTGAGCTGGCTCGTGAGCCGCGGATTAAGGGCGGCTGAACGATACCGCATGTTGTAAGTGGATATATCGATTAACAAGTTTGCCGCTTGCCCATACCGGGACTGGCAACAACTGCCTGCAGCGCGTGTCCGCCATATCTCACGGACGCAGGCTGCCTTACAATTATTGTTATTGTTACCGTACTCATCGGATTATATAACTGTTTTCGTTACTTGTTTCTCGGTGCAGGAAAACAGAATAATGACGGAACTAAGCAGTCCCCTTGTAGCCTTTTAAGTTTCGGTTAGTTCCGTAAAAGACATGCTTATTAAAATAACATTTGTATCATGGATGATTTTTGGTGTAAGATAGGTAATACGGCAGGTTACGCTTTCTCCTCATTTAGCCAATGTTACAGACAGTCTTGCACCGTCCATGATCTAGGATGTTGCCTTTTACGATGGACATTGCACAATGCACAATACCCAAAAATCACATCTATTTATTAGTCATTTTAAACGATTTATATTATATTTCTCTTAAATGATGACAATAAGCATTTGAGCTTTTTAAAATTGTATGTATACACTACAATTTGAATCGATTGGTAATATGCTGAATAATCATCGAAATTTTGAGGAGCCTTCAACTTTAAAAATAAAATTAATTTAACTCATAGAAACCCTCCATAATTCTCACGCAGGCCCTAAATGACAGAACTTTTTTACATAATTGCCTGGAATTGTGTAGTTTACAGATTGACAACGGAACAACTTCACCTTTACTCCTGCACCTTCAACACTGGTCACTCGCTGTCATAAAATAAAAGATCTTTAACGTAGTCCGTACTACCACCTACAATTGGAATGCCCAATCAACGCAGCAATTCCTCACCTCCGGAATTTCTTTGATGGTGCTCACACGCCCTCCGCATCTTAAAAATTATCGACGGCAACTTTCTATTTCAGTTCTTGTTATTTTCTGGATGGATAGAGTTAATATCTATCATTAACTATGTCTCACATTTTTTAGACTTATTGAGTAGATTCTCTTTTTCATTTATTTATTATTTTTAAGTGGTACACACGTAACTTTATTATTTCTAACATAATAAAAGGTAAATATTTATTGTATTGCATTTCTTGTATTGATTTCACATTTTCTTTCCAGCACATTTGAAAAAATCTGGAAATTCGTTCAATTTCTTTTGTAGCTCTGTGATGATTTTTTTTACTATATCTAGTGTAATTTTATCTTTATACGTTATCTCATTATTGTATGTTTTTTGGGAATTAAATTTTTTTTTTTTAAATTGATATTTTCTGGTTGTTGATTTTATTATTCACAAATATATTTTTGTATTTTGTGGAGGAAATATATATTTTTTACATTAATTCTATACATAATTTGAAATAATTTCCCTCGGGGCCTATGTCATCCATGAAGATGCTGTGGGGTGAAGGTCTTGAAGAGACCCATGTTGTAGGAGGAAGGAAACACAGAGGCCGGTAAATCGTTCCACAGCCGAGCTGTTGAAGTCAAGAACGAGTCGTACACGGAGAAAAATGTTATTCGAAAAAACGATCATTTGAATAGTAAAAACGGTTAAAAACGGGACTGAAGTTTTTACGAACGAATTAACAGTATTTCAATGTTTATTAGCGGGAAAATGTAAGAATAATTTGTTGGTATACGTAATTTCGTACGTATAACAACCAACTATTCTTACATTTTTTGTTCCCGCCAATAAACATTGAAACCCTGTTAATTTGTTCGTAAAAACTTCAGTCCCGTTTTTAACCGTTTTTACTATTAAAATGATCGTTATTTTCGAATAACATTTTTCTCCTTGTAGAAACGACCCGTTATCATGTGACAAATGTCAACCGCGTACATATGTTTGTTGAGCGGTAGAAAAAGGGCAGCATTCCCACCCGACGCCTGTGCTCTAAAGATTTAAAAATCCGTTTATTAAGACGGAAGAATCTATCAAACGGACGGCCCGTTTCTGCACAGAGACAAGGTTTTTTTCCAAGTATTGTCGGGCTCCAGACCAGAGGTGGCTACCAAATCCAACCGTGGGGTGCACTTGCAATTTGTACAGGGTTAGCAGTTGTAGTATACCATTCAAGTATCTGCGGGCCCTGTAGAGTATGCCCAGTTTTTGAGAGGCTAGCTTAACTCTGGCTTCGATGGAGCCCGATGGTACCCGAGCTGGTGACTTAAAGTTACACCAAGCAAATCAATGGAGGACCTATTCGGAATATTACTTCTGTTGAAGGATACTAGTTATAATTTTGTGGATAATAAGGAGATGGTAAAAAGGTAGATCAGGAAGGTTAAATTTGGTCATCAAACAAATCTAAAACAATTTCAAGCAACACTAAAATTATGATTATGAAAGTTGGTCAATCACCAGGGCGATACTGATAGTACCTTCCTCACACTGACCTGTAGCAACAAGGCACTATACTAAAATTAAAATTACTTATGTATTTTTTTTAAATAAAAAAATCGCCCCCGGGTGGGCTCGAACCACCAACCTTTCGGTTAACAGCCGAACGCGCTGCCATTGCGCCACGAAGGCTACTTCCGAGATCATGAATTCTATAAACAAAATAATATGTGGCTAATAATAATTTGCTTTCCTTGCAACCTTCTTGAAAATATTCTTACGAAAAGCAATGACTATATTGCGCAATATTTGCAATCTAGTGTAATTTTGCTAGCTCATTCATAAGAGCAGTAATGCTGTTTGCTAAAATTGGCAAGCGCACATCTGGCCTTCGTGGCGCAATGGCAGCGCGTTCGGCTGTTAACCGAAAGGTTGGTGGTTCGAGCCCACCCGGGGGCGATTTTTTAATTTTTTTCGGAAAAAAATTATTGGAATTTTTTTTATTGTTATATTTCTTAATTTATGATTTTTTTTTTTTTAAATAAAAATAATTAATAATGTTAAAATATATACGTAAATTTTATTGATGTCTCTCAAAAAGTTTTTTTTTTAAATCTGGTAACATGTGTTGTAAATAAAATGTAATTTGTATTTATATTTTAAAGTTATGGTAATGGATTTTAACCATTTTTTTTTGTTATTAATTTTATTTTTTTTTAAATTAAAAAATGTTTTTAGTGGGTATTATTTTATTTATTTTTTAATGCATTAATTTTTTTTGTATTTGTTTCTTGGATTCAAATGCATGTTTTTTATACCATCATGCAACGGATTATAACTTTAAAAAACAATGAAAAAATGTTATAGGTAGGTACTTAAGAAAAAAAAATTACCAAACTGTTCTAGTCTAGACAATATGGTGCAAATTTTTAAACTTAATTGAGCAGCTGCATGCATTCCTGCATAACATTTGGTTATCGAGCGAAATGAAATAAATTTAATTGAAAAACATATTAACACAACTTCAAAAAATTGGTGTATGATTGTTTTATATAAAAAGGTTTAAAACGTTTTATCAGAAGTTAGGTTGTTTGGGAAATACTTAAATATAAAATGTAATCTATTCTTCTTCGTTGTTTTCAATCTAACTGATCAACTGTTGAGCCGTGATTTTGGCTCAACACTACTTCTCAAATGCACAAATAAGCTCTTCCCGACGCAACTTTTCAACCAACAGGCGAATTGAGCGTTATTCTGCGAGACTTAAATTAATTGATCGATAAGTTGGAAACAACGCCCTTATCTTATTTGCAACATTTTGCATCATCGCATGAAGGGAGATCCTTCGTCACCCAATAAAAAATTACAATCGAAGTATATTAATACGGTAATGCCCGTATGGTTCAAATTAAGGAACCCGACTCCGAGTAAATATCCAACGCCACACTGTATGGAAACCTTTCTGAACCGTCCATGAACGTGCATTTTACCACGGAGCTGCTGCCGTAATATACACATTTAGCATTATCATCAGGTAAAATACGTTTGAAGTTTTCAAATTATTATTTTTCCCTTGGAACTAAATTTGATATCATCATCGAAGTATATTAATACGGTAATGCCCGTATGGTTCAAATTAAGGAACCCGACTCCGAGTAAGTCTCCAACGCCACACCGCCACACTGTATGGAAACCGTTCTGACCCGTCCATGAACGTGCCCTTTTCCACGGAGCTACTGCCGTAATATGCACACTTATCCCTCGCTCATATGCGATTTGCAAACGGAAGTGGTGCCATCTATAATACTATATTTAAGGAAAAAGTATGAAGAAGAAGAAACATTTTTCGCTTTCATTCAATAATAAGAAGATTTATGTTGGGGTGAAGAGTGTTTCTCTCATTTTTCACGGTCTCAATGTAATAATGTCTACTATTATATATCTACCTATTAAATAATGTTAATAGAAGTTAGTTTTTCAAAAGGGTGATGCCTTATAAATAGTCACCAACACTTAAACTGGGCGAAGTACAACGAAAAGCCGCCCGCAGTGCCTAGTAGCAAAAACCCGCAAAACCATAGTTGTTCGTACAGTTTGTCACAAAGCTACGCGGGTTTTTAACTGCTAGTTATATTTATTTGCCGCGGCCGGGGTAGATTTTACAGGTACAGTTTTTGTTCAACTTTTATATATTAAAAAAATAATTTGAATTATTTCCACCCACGGGTTTCACTATCTAATGTTATTATTATTATAGTACGATGGTAACACAACATAACAATCGCTATCGAGATTGGCCCCAGAGGCGAGTGCGTCGTGAATGCTGTGCGGAATTGGCTCCATTGAAGCTATCGTAAATGCTCCATTCGAATAGAATCTCTTGTGAGGTGACCAAAGATTGAAATAGACAAACGGATGTTTGAAAAAATATGGGTTTCTTTGTTTAAAATATATTTATAAAAATGTTGTGTACACAAGGAGAAAAATTTTATTCTAAAATACAATCATTTTATTCGTAAAAACGGTTAAAAACGGGACTGAAGTTCTTACGAACAAATTAACAGGGTTTCAATGTTTATTGGCGGGAACATGTAAGAATAATTTATTGGTATACGTAATTTCGTACGTATACCAAGAAATTATTCTTACATGTTACATTGAAATAATAATTATTTTAGAATAACATTTTTCTCTGTGCATCACTACATTTCTACATTGAGTTTTAAAATATCCTAGTATCCATACCGAAATTTTTTTTTTATTACTATTATTTTTTATTTTAATTCCGCACAAGAGTTCTAACTGCTTCGTCTGCAGCCAGTAATACTTTGGCATCCCCGATTGGGATGTGTTGTGAGGCTGAAGATAGTAAGGAGAGGAAATAGATGGGGAAGAGGAACGTAAGGGAGTACCTGGCTATGCAGATATGGTCACTAAATGCGGCTAAAGCCATTTCAAGAAATGTTTCAATTCTGAATAGTGGTCTTACACCAGGGCGATACTAAGCGTATCTTCCAATCTGGGTCGTGCCGCAAATGTAGTACGTATTATTTTTAATTAATTATAATAGTATAAATAACACAAAATAATCTGATAAAATTTAGATAACGTTGATTCACACGTTGTTGTCAAGTTCTTTGTATTATGATTATAAGATTATTATTACTTCTGTATTCTTATATTCTTCATAATTGTTTTTTTATATCTATTGTAAGATGTACCTAAAAATAATTAAAAATATAATACCCAAATGGGCGCCTAAATAAATAAATAAATCTTTCTTATCATTGAAGAAGAAGAAGATAACAATAATAATCTTTTTTTTTAAATATGAAAATAAACAACACACAGAAAAATAATAAAACATAACGGTCGCAACTGGGACTCGAACCCAGAATCTTACGTATTACCGGGACATATACCTCTACCAATTGGGCTACTGCGATCTTATATGAGACTGTCGTAATTGTCAACTTCATATTCGGGTTCGAGTCCCAGTTGCGACCGTTATCTTTTATTATTTTTCTGCGTCTTGTTTATTTTCATATTTAAAAAAAATTAGATTATTATTGTTATCTTCTTCTTCAATGATATATCACATTGATGGGAATAACCTTCAAAAGTTAAAAAAGAGAGTTTTTCTAATAAAAATATAAATCTTTCTTAGATTATTAGTGTCATGACCTACGTAAGTACCTACTGATAAATATTCTGTTCCTCATAATTTCGTTTTGAAAAAAGAAATTGTTCCTATCTTTTCAAAAAATAATATATACTTTTATAAAATGGCGATGGGTCACCTCAAATCAGCTTTGAGTCCGTCATCATCAAATGATCCAATTTTGTTCAGCAAGAATAATAAATCAGAATTCCTATCATAGATAGGTACTTGCTCGATTTTGTAAGATCCACGGTAATATTTACCTTTTATTTGTATACGTCTACAATTTAAATTCAGATTTCATTCAACTAATAAATTGGCGTGTTAGAAATAAAAAAGTATCTACAAAAAGGCAAATGTTTAGGAGAGCTGAAAACAATAAAGTTGTAGGCAAATGACTAAATGTCATCCGTAAGAATAACATACTCTGTTATTATTAGATAACCTCTTACGTTTTTCATTTTTTTTATAAGAAAAACTCTCTTTTTAACTTTTGAAGGTTATTCCCATCAATGTAATATATCATTGAAGAAGAAGATAGCAATAATTATCAATATTTTTAAAATATGAAAATGAACAAGACACAGAAAAATAATAAAAGATAATGGTCGCAACTGGGTCACGAGCCCAGAACCTTACGTCTTACCGAGAAATACACCTCTACCAATTGGGCCACTGCACATTATGAAACTGTCGTAATTGTCAACATCATATTTTAAATTTCAGAATTAGGGGATTTCTCACCATCCTCCCAATAGCTTATCTACCCTAATAACGAATATTATTAAAAATAAAAATAAAATACTCGCAGTGGTTAGAAAACTCTGCCAACTTATCTAATATATAGCCACTATTCATAGGTTCGAGTACCGAATTATAAACTCCAACTTAATAAATAAATAAACCGTAAATCGTAAATCGAAAATAATCGTTATTAGTGTAGATAAGCTATTGTATGGATGGTGAGAATTAACAATATTATCTTCGACTAATGTTTTTTTCCATATTATTGGCAGCTACCTTTATTATTGGAAACAAGTATTCAAATAATGTATTTGTTACCTAGATAGTGTCTCAGATAAATATATCCGATTTTATTTTTATGGAACACCAATTGACTTTTTATTTTCTTATGTTTTTGTTTTACTAAAAAAAAATTCAATTTTGTGATTGGAGTTTGAATAATTTTTTGCTGAATGTTTAAATCCTTATTAATTTAGTCAAGTGTCGCGAATTAATGATAGTCTGTAATGTTTAACCTAAAATTAGATAAGGGAGATACCTAATGATTAATGATTCACAAATAAATTATTGTGATACGTTGTACCCGCGTGATAATGTCAGACTTTCGGTTGGGAACACAAAAATGTAAGCGAACGTTTCTGTGTTTTAACCTTCCGCGAGCAGTGCTCTTGACAAGAGATCCGGAGGTCCTGGGTTCAAGCCCCGGCGTGCGCAGATAAATTTTATTTGATTGATTTTTTTTTTCACAAATTAATCATTTAAAAATAATATAAGGAATATTTGCGGCACGTTCCAGAGTGGTAGATATTCTCAGTATCGCCCTGGTATAAGACCAGCATTCAGAATTGAAACGTTGCTGGAAAATGGCTTTATCAGTGTTTAGTGACTAGATTTGAATAGCTCGTTACTTCCCCATCTTCCTCTTCCCCATCTCCTTCTCTTCCCCACTTACCTTCAGCCTCACAACATACCCCAATTGGGGATGCCATAGTCCCACTGGCTCCAGACGGGAGCAGTTGGAAATTTTGAGACGCTTGAGAGGTATATACATTAAAAAAAATTAAATGAGTGTGCTTTAGACCACACGACTGAAGTAAAACTTCTAGAGAGAAAGAAAATGTGCGCGCGCACTGCTCTCTTTTGCTCCTACAGTATTTATAAAATTGTTCAAGAACGAAATGAAATTACGAATAATCTTCGTGCACTGGCTATGAGAGGAAAAGAGAAATAAAATGCGCGCGCACTGCTCTATCTTGCTCCTACAGTGTGATACAGCCGGTTCGCCTCGCCCGACTACACTTTTCGTAACGCTCTCATCACGCATTCGCCAGCTTACCCCCAAGTCAATAGTGCATAAATAAGTTTTATTTTAAAAAATCAGAACAAACAAATTGTAAGAGGCGCTGCGTTGTTGTATTTCTGTGTTTACATGAAAATAATGAGTTACGTACTAGATTATTTTATTACCCATGGTACTTAGGGAGATGCGTCCTTGCGTTATTGATAGAATAAATTATAAGAGTGATTCTCCATACTTCAAACTGGTTCTACGTAACTCAAAAACTCTTTTTTTTTACGTTTTTGTGTTCCTCTCCCATCGAAACACTGACTTAAAACTGCACTTAGTTACGTTTCTCGCAATAAAATTTCGATGCTTACAAAAAAAATATTTATTTATGGTATCGTCGTGTTAACGAAATGCTCACAAGTCAATTGTGTAACAATAACTCCATTAGCTCGTGATGAATGATGAATACCGCCTCTTTTGATTTATATGTTTGTGATTTCAACAGTTGTTATATAATGTAGCTTTTCTATTAAGCCCTTTGGAACCTAATAAACTATCGTGATTCGGTTTATTATAATGAATGGAAGGGAACGTAATGATCCATTGTCTGTTGAATGAAAGTAAAACATTAAATTGTATGTCAGTTTCATTAGTGTCGTCATTTGAAAAAGTGTGTGGTTAATGTAAGTCAACTGTTAAATCGGATGAAACTGTTAAAACGTTTAAAATTTATTCTGACAATTTCAACTCATCAAAATGGTCAATTCTAACAAAAAGAATCACATTAAATATTCGAGCATACTAATAGACCAACTCATTAAATGTAAACTTTATAACATTTTCCTCAAACTAAAAAATATTCTTCAAAAGCCTATTCTACCGAAGGTTTACTACGCATTAGACGGATCAATTCTATAATATGGAATAATTGGCTGGGGAGGATCATATAAAACAAACATAGCCCCACTAGAGTGGAAGATACTCATAGTATTGCCCTGGTCTAAGACCACCATTCAGAATTGAAACGTTGCTTGAAATGGCTTAAGCAGTGTTTGGTGACCAGATCGGAATACCCAGATACTCTTACCTTCCTCTTCCTCATATCCTTTCCCATCCCCACTACCTTCAGCCTCACAACATATCCCAATTGGGGATGCCATAGTCTCAATGGCTTCAGACGGGAGCAGTTGGTACTCTTGTGCGGTATTAGGATTAAAAAAAAAAAAACTAGAAGTTTATAACAAACCATCATATTAATCTAATTAAAAAATATCACTAATTAAACAATGTAGAATATAGTTAAAAACGTTGATGTCATTTTGCAGTTTGATGATTTTTTTTTTTCAATTAATAACAACAACAAAATGTTTCCGTCACATGTTGCCACTGACTTGAAATGAAATGAAATGAAATGAAATGAGGCGATTGCCAATGCTAGGCGACGCGACGGGATCACGTAATACGCGTTCTCCCTTCTCTTCTACCGCGCTGCTGAAAGAGATGCAATGTGTATCACGTGACCGTGCTGGCTGCACCCAACTACGCAGTTGCGACATGTGATGGAAACGTATTTCCTTTTGATTTTTCTTTTTAGAACAACCTCTTTTAGAATTTGGAATTAGTGTTGTCTTCTTCTTCAATGATTTCTTTTGTTTTTTATTGAAAAAAAAAATCGTCAAACTGCAAAATGAAATCAATATTTTTTACTCCTTCGGCTACGTCCTGTTACACTCTACATTTATATTCCATTTTTTATGTCGATACCACACAAGAGTTCCAATTGCCCGTAGCCATGGTATGGAAACCCCAATTAGGGTTTGGCTGAGTTAGTGGGAATGCGAAGGGAATGAAATTAGGAAGAGGAAGGTCTTGAAGTACCTGATTATGCAAAGCTGGTCATCAAACACGGCTAAAGCCATTTCAACCAACATATCGACTCTAAATGGTGATCTTCCACTAGGGCTTACCGATTACTTTATCCACCACTCTGGAATAGCAATGTTTTTAAATTATCAATTATCTGGATTCTACAACAATACATTGTATAGGGATTGAACCCTGGCTGTCAGAACGGCAGGCGAAACAGATATCAACCACCCACAAAGTCTCGCACAACACTTCCTTCATAATCTCGCTCCACACTTTCCAATACAATTGTCAGGTTTTTGCCTTTGCAAACAGGTTTCCTGCTTTCGAAAATAACGACAATCATTACTTTTAACGACAAAAATTAACACGTCCCTGGGTTTTTAAGGAAACACAGAGAATTTATCCGACCACAACAAGCTTTTGCGACCGCTGATCAGGTTTATAAATGATTGATCAATTTGATCACATATTAGTCACATGTTTTATTTACCTACAATTTACTATTAGCTGTAGCTATTTATTGTTAATCATTTTGGTATAAAATTAATATAAAAATATATTTAAAGTATATTATGGCGTGTGGCGTATTTGTGGTAAAACCTGTAAAAAATAATGTATTTCTCATTCTGTTAGTAGGTTGTTGGTATTTCTGTCAGTAGTATTCTGGATAATACAAGGTTATATAATAAAATAAGGTAAGATTATACATAAATATAAATATAAGGTATCCTGGGCAACGCCTCAATTCACTCGGCCATTGGGACCTAATTTTTTAACTCATATTTTAAATTAGGAATCAACTATTTTATCTTCAATAAAATTTTCCCGTCCATCTTTTTAAAATATTATTAAGTTCATACGAATCAATTTGTAACCTGGAAAGTGTCTCGGTTAACAATTAAGCCCTTGCCCGGAATAATGTTGTATCCAACAAAACTATCAATGTTGAGTTAGTGATGAAATAATGTTGGGCATATTATTACGCATCTTTTAAGATATGAATTATGGTAGAGAAATTTTTTTTAGGCCTGTGGCAGCATTTTAAAGATTGGTTTGTGGAAGAATGTTGTATAAGGCCGTTTATCAAAATCACGGATCGTGGTTTAATTCATGGAATTAAATGGAGAAAACAAATGTTTTATGGATTCATCTAGAAAGACTTTAAAGCCAAGAAGCTGAAGAATGCACGAAAGTAGGATTTTTCCAGAAAAAATATTGTTAAAGCTGCTTTTAGCCGTTGAAACTGTTTTGTCGAATAATGTTGTATGTTGATCTGAAGACAATATCTCGAATGTAAATGGTTTTGTTTATTCATATCGTTTTTTTGCTTTTTAAGCTCAAATCCATCAAAGACGTATGTAAATAGATGTTAGAAGAGCATGGTGCTTTCTTGAAGACACGAAAAGTATAAAAAATCCGTTTTGTGGAATAATGTTGCCTGTGAAATTTTTTTATACAACATTTTTCCACAAAATCAGCACAAATTCTTGTAATAACTTCTAATTTAATAGCCTATTTCCACGACTTTTTTTTTTTAAATGCTTAAGAATTGTATATTTATTATATTTTAAATATAAAATGTTATAAAACATAACCGGCTTCGTTTTTTCCATTTATCTCGCAACAAGGATATTGTTGGATACAACATTATTCCGGGTAAGGGCTCAATTAATAAATATAATTTCTTCAGCTTCACATCATTTCTAATAGTAGGATGCCATAGTCAAAATAGGTCTGAGCGATTAGGATTCTTCCACGGTATTACATAAAATTAAAAATACAGACCTAATGATGATTGTACCTACACGTGTCTGAAATGTTACTGCATTCTTCATTGATTTTGCACTCTTTAGCATCATTTTCCTTATTGCTGTTATCCTTCTCCTCCTTTCGATTTACTTAATAACACAAAGGTGAACAAATTAGCAAATAAGGAAGATAATTACCTTTACCAGTAATAATAATTGTAGCGTTATCCTTCCGAGGCTCTCGTGCAAGAATCCAGGGCCTCGGGGCCTTCCCACGACGGGCTATAAATTAAATTAAATAGAGACCCGAGATTCCAAAATTATTTCGGAATCTCTGACTCTGAAAATGCTCGCATTACCAGCATGCAGATTTTTTAAGCATTTAAAATTGTTATTTAAAGGTGGCACCCTTTTAATTGAAATGATTAACTCTGGACTTTATGGGGCAGCAGTTAAATGTCAACTTTGTTAAGATACCAAACAGTTGTGCAAAATATATATTTTTAAATAATGTAAGAACATTTTTTTTAATCGTTTTATTTTTTAACGGTTCTACGATTATAAATAAATAATTGACAGCATGAAAAGGAAGTCAGATGGACCAATTGGTAACGCACCCACCGATCGAATATAGACAGGTAGATTCTATATTCGATCTTTTTTAACACAATTTTTATTCAATGTTTTTTTTTCTAGTACACATGTTAGAATATTATTAATGTTGTGTCAATGATAATAACGGTATAACGTAGATCAAATTTTATTCTTTTAACAGCATAAATTATTAAATTTTCTGTGTTAATTCATATACATGGGTACATAATGACGAATTATTTGGTCCTACAGTATCTGTAAACAATCTTACTAATATTATAAACGCGAAAGTTTGTATGGATGTATGTATGTTTGTTACTCTTTTACGCAAAAACTGCCGAATGGATTTTAATGAAACTTCACAATAATATAGCTCATACATCAGAATAACATTTATTTATTTATTTAATTTCAACGGTATAAACATACCATAAACAATATTTACATTTCACATTAAAAACCATAAGCATATATTAGGAATAATTAAAAACAAAAAAGAGAATGACAATTGATTGTGGCATTTGATTGTGAAATGACATACGAGATATGAGCAAGAGATACAAGTACAAACAAATTTTATAGTACAAATAAGGTAAACTTAGATTAAATTAATATTGGTTGAAAATATATGATAGCATAGCCCTCTTGTACCTACTTTCCGTGCAGTTAAATATATCCGCCACATCTGCGTATCTATTACTAACTGCATGCAACCTAGGTACAAGTGAGTTTTTGGAATACTCAGTCCTGGTGTTGTTGCATTTAAACAGAACTTTGGAACGAGTTGCTCTCGTAGGTATATGAAATTCAATGAGGTTAGTTAAATCGGAACTGTCTATACTACCATTTACAATTTTGAACATAAATATTAAGTCGGATATAATTCTTCGATCTGAGAGTTTTAATAAATTTAGTCCTTTCATCAAATAATTATAGTTAATGTTTTCAATGGGAATACCGAGTTTAAAATTAATGTGTCTTAGGAATTTATGTTGAATTCTTTCGATTGAATCTGAATGTAAGTTATAATGGGGGGACCAGATCGAGGAGTTATATTCGACTTGACTACGAATTAGGGATGTATATAAAAATTTTAATGTTGAAATATTCCTAAAACCTCTAGAATTTCGAAGAATGAAGCCAAGCATTTTCATTCCTTTATTATTGATTGTGTTTATATGGGATATAAAGTTTAATTTATAGTCGAAAGTTATGCCCAGATCATTAATTTCTTCGACAGAGGTAAGGGTTGAGTTGTTAAGTTCATATGGATGAATAATTGGTTGACTAATTCTGTAAAATCTGATTGAATGACACTTATTTATGTTCAGATAAAGTTTGTTAAGAGAACACCAATTAATTAATCTGTTTAGGTTATTTTGTAGACAGATACAATCTTCAGCGCTTTTTATTATTTTAAATATTTTTAAGTCGTCAGCAAAAAGTAGTACATTTATGTCTTTATCAAATATATTAACAATATCGTTTATAAACATTAAAAATAATATTGGACCTAAATGAGACCCTTGTGGTACACCACTGGTAGCTATAAATTGATTGGAAATGAACAAATTGATTTTTACAAATAGAACTCTATCAGATAGATAGCTAGCAAACCATTCTAAAAGTTTTCCATCTATACCGAGCTTGCGTAGTTTAACCAGGAGAATTTTATGGCATACTTTGTCAAAGGCCTTGATAAAGTCCGTATATATGGAATCGACTTGAGTTCTGTTAGCTAATGCGTCCGATATATAGTTTTCATATAACGAGAGATTTGTCAGAGTTGATCTGCCTGACAGAAATCCGTGTTGATTCGGAACAATGATATGGTTAATACATGGTGAAATTTTATCAAGTAATAGTTTTTCAAAAAGTTTCGGAATTACAGATAGCTTACATATTGGTCTATAGTTAGTAATATCACTTTTATTACCCTTTTTGAATACAGGTGTTAAATAACAACGTTTCCAAATGTCAGGGAAGCAACCTGTGTCAAGGGATTGATTAAACAATAAACAAATCGGCTCAGCCAGTGAAGCAACGCAATTAATCAGGATATTAGGATGTACATTATCAGGACCGGCCTTTTTGTCTTTGTCTAGAGATTTGATTTTAGATATCACGTCGTCTATTTTGATATGTACAGCAGGGATATGTATGCTCTCGTTTAGGGACGAAGGTGGTATATAATTATCTGGGATATCTTCGTCATAGACACTTTTGAAATAATCAGCAAAATAGTTAATTTTCACTTTCATATCAGTACTACTATTTTCTTTGAAGTGCATTGAGATGGGTAAACCTTGTTTGTTTTTTCTAAGAGAGTTAATATGAGTGAAAAAGTTTTGTATGTTAGTAGGTATAGAATTTTCGATTCCATTTATATAATTAAAGTACGATTTTTTTGACAGTTTTTTACATTGAGTTCTGTAGTTATGAAATATCTTGTAGTCGTTAAGGGAGTTCGATTCTTATACATATACATATAGGCTATAATTTGTAAAGCTAGCTATTTATTTTCAATGTTTTGAAAATAATAATTATTCAGATACGTTTTTAGATTTTCACGGCCAAAAGCATTTTCGTTGTTTGTTTTTGGGGTGTTATTCCGTGTTGTGGTACCTCCTTCTTTAGCCGACTTTTCGGACACTGCAACGCTGTTCGAAACGTCGGCTAAATAAGGAGGTAGCACAACACGGCATAACACCCCAAAAACAAACAACGAAAATAATAATTACTGTTTAATGGAAAACGTCAAAATTTGACAATGACATTTTGCAAAACAATGATTGATAAATCAAAATCCTATTTTGGAAAATATTTAAATTAGTGAATTTATTTTAAGTAGATACTCGCCTAATACTTTGAATCGAATTATACATATTTTAAATAAATAGGTTAAGAATTTTGGTATAAACGTAGATGGGACCTAGGAAAAGAAAATAGATTACTCGAAGTACTAATCCTACGCAGACGAAGTCGCGGGCAGACGCTCGTATATCATATATCGTCGCATTAATTCGTAGCTACATAACTCAAAATTTTTAGAAAATACTTTTTTTGAAATGAATTTCGTAATATATTGTATGTTCGAAGCATAAATAAAAACAAAATATCCGTCTTTCATTTTTTTTCACTATGAGGTTTTTTGTGCCTCCTGTAAAATTTGGCATTTGTCCTTCTTCATGCTTTGACTTATATTAGTTAGTCATCTTATATAGAAGGTTATCTTCTGTTTGTACTTTTATATTATATATTGTCATTGTTCTTCAGTTATATGTGCTCTCTTTTCACTGAAATCTTTGTTTTTTGTATTTTTCGTGTTATTTCTGTATTGTTAACGGACTATTTGTCCATAATACAATAAGTAAATAAATATCTCACCAAATAATAAATCTTCAATAATTGCACATTCAGTTTGTGGCGTCATTCTAATATAATAAAAGTCTTGATTTACATCACTATTTAATAAAATCAATATCCTGATGTTGTATCTTACTAAAAAAACATTGGATTTGAATTTTTGGTTATTTCTATTTTCATTGAAGAATAAAGTAAGATAATACTAATAAATCTAAACGCAACATGAAAGACAACAAGACACATAAAAATAAAAAAAATTGTTACTGGACTCGAAGCCAGGATCTCTTATTTTGCCGGTTTATAGCACTTTAAATAACTCGGCATTGGGACCAACATTTATTTCGTGAAATGGCTTTAGCCGTGTTTAGTGACTGATCTGAATAGCCAGGTACTTCTCCACCTTCCTCTTCCCTATCTCCTTCCCTTCCCCACTTACCTTCACCCTCACAACATACCCCAATTGAGGATGCCATAGTCTCACTGGCTCCAGACGGGAGCAGTTGAGACTCTTGTGAGATATTCACTATAAAAAGTGTTATATCTTATTCTGCAATGATATGTTACATTGAAGAGTTGATGGGTATGACATTCAAAACTATTAAAATTTTTTGCAAAAAACATTGGTTTATTTTACCTTAATATTATTTACAAAATCTAAAATATTCCTACCTGCTTTTGAAGAAAATTATTTGTATAACTTTAACTGCTACCAATTTTATGTCTACGATACTGCCGACATGGGTAGAACCACGGTGCCCTTCTTGACAATATCAAGGAGGATACTGCGGTTCTACTTATGTCGGCAGAATATCTCTCAATCCTAAACATGCGAACACCTCAGCACAGGTTCTCCCAGTGAGGTGTTCACAAAATGCTACTATTAACCTTCTTACATACCTTTTTACATCCTGTTACTGAATATGAACTTTTTTTTTGTTCTACTATGTAAACCATTGTAGTTATTTGTTAAATGTGTGTACAAGTATAAAAATAAACAAATAAATAAAAAATAAAAAAATTCGTATAAATTTTAAAAAATCCTGTGAATACTTGCTAGTTTCCAATTGTTTTGTTTACAATTTCAATTATTGGTCTATATAGTCTTTCAGTTTACCTTAAACATGTTTAGTAGTATGCTATTGATAGAAATTTCACAGTATATTAAATAAACGTTACATCTATGAAAGTAATTTAATATTTACTATTTGTGAATATTACTCAAAGTTTGAGCGTTTATAATATTTACCGTTCGAGATTTCGCTTTATTTGCTTATTATTATGAAACAACCATATGTATGACTTTTATCGAACTTCTGTCGACATAAAGAGTATTTATTAGTCGTTGAACGGCCCAAGTTTATCGGTTTTATAAAATCCAATCATTATAAAAAAGTAAGCATCACCTGCCATTGCGCTGCCGGGTTAGTAGTTGACACCACTGAACTAAAAATCAATGGCGTATTTGATTTATGGATATTGAACAAATTATTGCACTTACTGTTGGCAATTGTATATAGAAGTCAATTTCAAAAGATCAAATAAATCATCATCTGATCTCTGCACTTTAAGTATCATTGTCCTTATTTATAAACATGTTTATAAATGTAGATAATAATATATAAAATATAGAAATATATAATGTAAGTCTTCACCAATCTCTGGATACCAATACACAAGGTATTAAGAGGTCATTACCAGTGAATACCGGAAATTAGTCCTTTTTAAATGAAATTCTAGACGTGAATTTATTTTGAAAGATTGTTATTTTATCTGGTACACGCAGTTTTAAAATTTTGAAAAGCTAAGTGCATTTTTAATATACTAAGGTTATACCGTTGGTCGTTGGCAGATTTGTACAATTTTCAAACGATGGATTCTATTAAGCAACACAAATTTCAAATCATATAATCATACAAGAAAATCAATCAATACATAATCTAGTCAACACAGTTTTAAAAAATTAAATTTTAGTTAAATTAAAATCATTAAAAAATAAATCCGAGAACATGTTTTGTGTCAAAAATACCTAATTTTTTTCTATTTATTTAAGGTCTTACAAACTAAAATATTTCAAACATTTTTACACACTTATTTTGTTTATACATTATTAAAAAATCATAAATACTTATGATCAAAACAAATATACGAGAAGTACACTACATTTCATAATTTATCATCGTGCGTTTTGAGCATTTTTATTGCTTTCTTGAATGTAAGTATATATTAAAGCAAGTTTTGTATGAAATAAATCGATATTAAAATTTTTATTTAAAAAAATTGAAACGGGGAATAATCGATCTTTCTCATTAGAACCTCCCTGTATAGTTGCAAGCATTTTTAAACTTTTATTCTCAGCCGCTGGTCAATCGCTCTTAAGGGACGTGGGTACTTGACTTTGTTTAACCACTAATTCCTGACATTATTTGGAGTAAAAAATGAGTGACCATGGGGAAGATTATTTTTTTTTGGTTTTGAAAAAAATATATTTTATTAAAAATACACCCTGTATTATTTTTACCCATTTCGAAGGAAAATACAATTCAATTTGTTACTGGAATTATTGATACGTAGGCATTTATATAAATTTATTTAAAAATTGCCTTATTTCGCCTGCTGGTCAAAAAGGCACAAAAACCCTCAATAATAATATTTTTTATTTTATTTTATCAATTTATTTCGCTTAAAAATAGATCCACTTATCGTGTTGTCTTAGGTATTTTTAAAATATTTTTATTATTATACTTCTGATACTTTATTCGTAGGTAAATAATTTTTTATATTTTTCTTTGAATTTGCTTAATGTCGGTACATATTTAATTTCACTGGGAACCGAGTTACACATCTGAATTCTTTTATACAGCAACCAATTCTGTCTTCATGTTTTACACATTTTATTTAGTCTCATGTTTTTCTTCTATATTGTATGGTGTGTGAAAGTCCTTATTGTACATTGTCCCTAAATTGGTGGTAAATTGTTAAAAACTTTCTAGCTCTTAGTTAATTAACCAACAACTGTCACTGCTGAGAGCCAAATTTTCGAGAAAATTGATAAATCTTCAAGAAAGATTATGAAAAATTAATTAATTTAAAAAATTTGAAGTAAAACTTCTTTACGCACACTTGACTTGGGAGGTAAGCTGGCCAATGCGTGACGAGAGCGTTACGAAAAGTGTAGTCGGGCGAGGCGAACGGGCTGTATCACACTGTAGGAGCAAGAGAGAGCAGTGCGCGCGCGCATTTTATTTCTCTATTCCTCTCATAGCTACTTCATGAAGATTATTCATCAATTTAATTTATTTTATTGTAATTGTAATTTCATTTCGTTCTTGAACAATTTTATAAATACTGTAGGAGCAAATTCAGTCGTGTGGTCTAAAGCACACTCATATTTTTTTTTAAATAAAACTTCTTAACGCACGCTTGACTTGGGGAGTATAATGGCGAATGCATGACGAGAGCGTTACGAAAAGTGTGATCGGGCGGGGCGAACGGAAGTTGAGAGGGAAGATATAAATTAGTGAAGATAGAAATAGAGAGAGTTACGTTTCGTATATTACTGTAGGGGCAAGAGAGAGAGTTGCGAGCACACATTTTCTATCTCTCTTTCTCTCATAGCCAGTTACGTTTCGTATATTTAAGACAGGGCAGGCCTATTGTCTGTATCACACTGTAGGAGCAAGAGAGAGCAGTGCGTGCGCACAAGTTTTACTTCAGTCGTGTGGTCTAAAGCACATTCATTTTGTTTATAATATAACATAAATTATTTTTATTGTGTACTCGCTCCGGTCCCTGAGTGCCCCAAAGCAATGATCCTTTATGTCAGATACCTCTGTGCCACGAAGGACCTCAAAAGTTGTCAAAGTCGTCGAATGTAACGTGTTTAAAATCTATTCAAAACACTTGAAAAATGATTCTTGATAATGAACGTGGGAGCGTCTTGTATTTTTGTATTTTTTAAATGGGGATGAAATTTGTGGCATACCAACCACCGAGTAATCTTCTTAATACCATCACGCCACTTCGGCTACCATTTTTTATACGTCTGCATTCCTTAATCATCGTACATCTAAATTAGTCAATTAACTCATTATGAATGCGAATATCCTTAAGGTTGGCTTGGGTTATTTATAAATAGTTTAGCAATGCTTTCAGAGGTACAATATGACCGCATTACGCATGATTTATGTATAGCTGATTATCACTCAATTAATATGATGAATACAGCCTCCAATTCAAACAATGTCATCGAGGTTCTGGGTGATTTTTTGGAAAAAAAAAACCAAAAACAAGCTCGAAATATAATATATTGAATGACCAAACAAGCCTCTTGGATAAAAAATATTTTTGGGTCATGTAGGATTTTTGAGGAAGTCAGCATTTTTCTTTACTTTTGTTGCAGTGGTTGAGTGGGCATCGCGTTTGGGTCCCGCCCAGGCGTTTCGTGTTCGATTCCTCGGCTGCCTAAGACCTCCATCGGTGGTAGTAGGAGTTTTTCAAATGTTGTTGGGATATTCGTAACCCGGGAATGTTTGTCTTTCTTTTTTTTAGAAAAGTCGTATTTTCAAAGGTGCTGCATGTTTTTAACGAAATTTTTTGAATATCTTATTATTGTCATTTGAACAGCAAAAAACGCAATCCACGCGACTGATACGATTGCGGCAATCGACGCGACCCCCGCAAATGACACAACAGACGCGACCCACGCGTCTGATGCGACACACGCGAACCACGAGTCTGACACGAACGACGCGACCGACACGACGGACACAACCCACGGGACCGACGCGACGCGAAGTTAAAATGAAGACTTTTGAGCTGTGTGAAGCAATGTTTGAGGTCTTTGATGAATACTCCTCGGGCCTTGGCTGCTAGCTCCTACTACCGGCTTTACGTCCGGCTTCGCCTAGTTGAAGTGTTGGTGACCATTTATAAGGCTTCGCCCTTTGGCAAAACTAACAAATGTGAAAATCTAACTACAGATCACATACATTTAATAGCTAGATATATAATAGTAGGTATCATGTACATTAAAACTGCGGACAATGAGAGGAACACTCTTCAACCAAACATAACTCTAGCAAAAGAGAATACAGATAAATAAATAATGCGGCGTATGCAAATCTCTGCGTCTCCACCATTTCTACTACCTAATATAATTATTCTTATCAAAGCCTTAGCACGTTTGTCCACTCGTCGATTATGACATAAAGCTGTCCCGTTAATAAGTTGGTTAGCTAAAGTGATTGCAATTATCAGCAAATTGCAGGTTGACGTGAAGTAAGCTGTTACAATCTGGAATCATGGAAATCAAGCTACAAAAGCTTATCGAAATTATCACGGAACCGTCGATGCTATCTAATTTCTACCAGATTCCTGTGAACTAGATTTTAATTAATCATTTAATAACAGAACTTCTCTTGTATATACTAGGTAGTGGTTCTCAACCATTGTAGTAACGCGACCTTTTTAAACGTTTGAGCGAACAATTGAGGTCAAAAGAACGTCGATAAAGGTTTCGTCAACAATGTCGGTATTTTGAATAAGATTCATTTTTATGTATCTGCGCGCTCTATACGCTCTCCTGACCCATTCAAAGTAAATCGATGTAAACAAACTGTATCCAAAATTCTTGCTTGAACACAGACTGTATTAATTACAACAGCTTGATATCAAAAGATGTCATCTTCAAGAATTGCGAGAGGAATAAATACAAAAGTTAATGGTTTTATAATGAATATTCATTTTAGAGCTATGTAAAGTGAAAAACCAGTGTTTATGTTTTTATCTTTACTTTGTTATATTATGTATTAAGAATTCACATCATACTATTATTTTACGTTATATTTTATGCTAACTATTCAAAAACTGTTTGTTTTTTTTTCTTCTCTTTTATTGTATATTATTAAAACATACATTTAATTACAACTCTCCACCTACCTCTTGTTAAATCCATTTTTGAATATTTTTCTTGATCTGTTGACACTAAGTCATAAAAACTGTATAAATATGTAAAAGCCCATTAGGGCGTTGATGATTAATAAATAAAAGTCCATAAAGTAGTGTTTTTCTAACATTTTTATATAATTATATTATTAATTTAATTTATATTATATCCTACCTTCTTATTATAATACAATATTATGGGTATTGTTTTTGTTTCATATACCTAATTCTGTTAATTTTTATAAACTATCGAAGTAAATCAATAATTGGTTGTATTTTTGGCATAATGCAAAAGAGTAAAATTCAACTGTTGATTTCCCAAAGATTAATAAATAAAATTGTCATCATCCCGAAAATGATTGCAGATCTCAAGTTCACGTAGAATAAATTAAGCATACATTATTTAATTTTGCGTGAACTGTTGTTTGTTCACTGGCGATCTATGACATATTACTGACGTTGTCGATAAAACCTTCAACGATTGGGTTGTGCTAGACGCCATGATGAATTCTTGTATTAAATATGTTCATAAATTCGTTGTCGTGTTACCAAGCAATGAATTCACAATTCTGGAGGTAATTTCCTTTAAAAATATCCCGTAGAACTGGATAGAAAGGGATGGTGCAGGGGCGGGCGTTTAGTAGGCTAGTCTAAAGTTATAGCCATTGGCGTCATGTGAGAGAAATACGTAGGTATGTTTAAGTAAATCAATATGACATATAATACATGTTTACTCCATGTTTACTCCATATTTACTCTATGTTTACTCCTTGTTTACTCCATGTTTACTCCATGTTTACCCTATGTTTACACTAAATAATATATAATGTCATGTTCATAACTGCAGGTTAATGGGCTCTTTTGGTTAATCTAAAATCCGCTGGACCCACAGATTACGAACCTCTAGAGACAGATTAAATAAGATGGAAAGTGTCTCACTGCAATAAGATATTTTAGATTATTTATTAGCAGACATGTGTGGAATGTAATTTTTTCTCATACAATCTTGAATTAATGAGGAACTGGTTTATGTAGTGCATTTCCTTTTGAATGTCGTGTTGTTAGCGCTCTTTGATAGTAGATTATTGCAATGACAATGCAAATTTCGAATGGATAACTGTCGTTGAACGGATAATTGTTTTTAATGAGAGTATTTAAAAAGGTCCTACAAGAGTCTTAACTACTCAGAGCTAGTATGTTGTATGACTGAAGAGAGAAGGAGGGTGTGTAGGTGAGGGAGAGAAAGTTCGTGAAGTGTGTAGGTACCTGACCTTTTAGATGTGGTCAGTAAAGACAGCAAAAGCCATTTAAAGCAACGGTTTTTTTTTTTTAACAGTGGAAATTCACCAGTACGATACTAAGAGTATCTAACCACTCTGGAACTAGCCGCAAACTTTTATTTTTATTATTTAATGTGTCGAGTGTTGCAGTCGAAATGGAAGTGTGAAATATATGTATGTAGGTATGTATGAAATGTAGTAAAAAAAACATGTAAAAAACTGTTTACAAAAACATTTTATGAATTAAGAAAAAAAAATTATACGAACACATTTGAAATCTATATAATTTTACCATTGAAGAAGACGATATCAATAAGTCTAATGAAAATATTAAAGTTACTGAAAATAAAAGTCCCTGTAAGAATAAAGGATCTTGGTTTGAGTAACAATTGCGATCGTTACCTTTATTTCATTAAACATTACATTGCGGTTTCGAAGCAACATTATGTTAACCCTAATAAATTTAATTTATTTGCACACACTGTAAATTCAAACCGCGACCTCTGTTTATCAAAACTCATATTAAGAGAAAGCCATAAGCCAAAAATTAAAAAAATACATATAAATTTATAAATGCATAATCTCAGTGTGCCTTAAAATGCCACGAATATGCGTAATTTGCACTACAATCGCTTGGCAAACGGTCTATAGAAACATGTGCACAGGTGTTGTTTTTTTTTTAATTTTGTGAATATTTTTATAAAAAATTAAAAAGTTAAATAAGAGTCAATCGCAGTAATTTTAGTCATAATATTGTTTATTTTAATTTTAATATGCGATCATAGATTTCTAATGACCAAATACATTTTTTTAGTTTAAAATTATATTTTTTGAATAAAATAAATAACCATTTTATTTTTATTCTACTCCAGCGAAACGTTAGGGAAAGCTACAATTTATCCAAAACACAGTTCTTGGGTACACAATGTAAACCAATTCGTAATAAATATTAATTTATTTCACAGCATCTGAAGTTGCTTTCTGAAAAACACTCGATTGTAAGTATAATTATAATGTATTTCTTAGGTCCTTACAGAAAGTCACCAACTTCTTTTTTGCGCATTTTACGACAACTGTTAAGTGTTGTGTCGTCCTATTTTGAAATAATTACCTTCATTTTCTACCTGTGATTTTATATTGAAATTTTCTTTGTTAATTTCCGCCTGTAGACTATTTTACTTTCAATTTAACGTCTGTGGCGCTTTTTATCTTATATTTTCTACAACAAATTTGTTTTGTATCATTTTGGTCATGTATTCCTTGCTACAACTTTATCATTCCTTTTTTAAAAACCTCACAGCCAGCATTAAAAATCATCTCACCAGTTATTGTAAGTTTATCGTAACTTTTATATGCAAACAACCAATTAACCAGTTATTAACAATTTGGGAGGCGGCTATGGGTACCGCCGCCCCGGGAACCATTTATTGGACGACCAACACCTCTGCCACAGGTCACCCCAAGTGGTTCGCTACGTTTGGTGACTTAGCATGGGAGCCCGGGTTCATGGCGTTAGGTTTGTCCGGGACTTGGGGGCCTTGGAGTGGGAGAAATGGCTTCACGCGTCCATCACTTCTGGACATATTTATCCCCAGATTCCTACCCACCCCTCAAACCTTTTTCCTTCCCAGGACTTCCTCTCCTTCCTTTCCCTTAAAAAACCCTCCACACAGCATCTTCAAAGATGACATAGGCCCTGAGGGAATTTTTTCTTCAGGGCCTCCTGTGTGAAGCTAATGTAAAAAAAAAAAAAATTGAAAACTAGTGTTTTATTCCGAGTCTAACCTCAAAAATTAATCTGCGAACAACCCCCTTGTTTCGGAAACAAAAGAAGTCATACAAGGAGCTCGTTTTACAATCGACTTCAAGCCTCCTGAGACGAGCAAGGGGACCACGCACTAACAACTGTGCCCTGTGACACCGGCGACAAATTACGTGACATGCCGTCTCTCTAATATCCATACTCTTAGGGGACCACGCACTAACAACTGTGCCCTGTGACACCGGCGACAAATTACGTGACATGCCGTCTCTCTAATATCCATACTCTTAGGGGACCACGCACTAACAACTGTGCCCTGTGACACCGGCGACAAATTACGTGACATGCCGTCTCTATAATATCCATACTCTTAGGGAACCACGCACTAACAACTGTGCCCTGTGACACCGGCGACAAATTACGTGACATGCCGTCTCTCTAATATCCATACTCTTAGGGGACCACGCACTAACAACTGTGCCCTGTGACACCGGCGACAAATTACGTGACATGCCGTCTCTCTAATATCCATACTCTTAGGGGACCACGCACTAACAACTGTGCCCTGTGACACCGGCGACAAATTACGTGACATGCCGTCTCTCTAATATCCATACTCTTAGGGGACCATGCACTAACAACTGTGCCCTGTGACACCGGCGACAAATTACGTGATTTCGCAAGCGCGCGCGGACAAAGGTAGAGACACTTAATCATTTGATCGTTGAATCAATTGATTTTGCAGTTAAAAGGACCTCGGCTAGCTAACGATGATTCATATGCAATATAACTTTGATCTATGATTAGTCGTACATTCCGCCATTCCCTTATTACCAGTTGATCAACTTGGCTAGAAGATCTGGCGGCACTATCCAAGTGTAATCAATTAATTATTGTGCATAAGTATATAATGTTGAATAAATCAATGGTATGATAAAAGGCGCCAAATTGTATTAAACTAATCACTTGGTTATTTAAAAAAATGGTTAACAGTAACCCCACAAAATAACCGAATTCACGTATTGTGTTGGAAAATATACAGGGTGTCCGGGGGTAAAGTGCAGTAATTTCGGGAGGTGATTCAATATGATAATATAAGTAAAAGAGAAAAATGACTTTTTTCGAAATTCCAGCTTTAAGGGGTACTTTTTAGGAAAAACGATAAAATCAGTCCGTCGTATGCGGCCAGCACTAGGTACCATTTTAGGCTGTTACGACACGGGTGACTCACATCAATCCAACGTCGCGGGCGGGCGCCCGGAAAATTTATCGGTATGTTTGTACCTTACACTAAGGATTTTTAACAGGTACGTCTTTTTGTATGGGAAAAAAAATATTGCAATTTCGAAAAAAGTCAATTATCTTTTTTACTTATATTATCATTTAGAATCACCTCCCGAAGTTACTACACTTTACCCCCCTACACCCTGGGTAATGCACAAAAACATCGAAAATGCAATTATGCCACCCTAAAATAAAATATTATGTAAATCGACTCTTGCCGTTTCTCCTACACACTGACCCGGCGATTCCTACCCACTCCTCATACCTGTTTCCATCTCAGAAGTTCCTCTCCTTCCTTTCCCTAAAAAGACCCTCCACACAGCATCCCCAAATATGACGGGGAAAATTTCCTCAGGGTCTCCTGTGTGGAGCTATTGCAATAATTTTAAAAAAGCAACACCGACGTAACAGAGTTTTTCAAACTCAGGTTTAGATAGCAATTTTCCTCTCATTTTTTAAATTTTTCAGTTTTCAAAATTTCATCAAGGTGTATCAAAATTCAGCATTAAGGGGTGGAAAAGTGTGGTTTTTCAAAATCTCACATAGACAATAGTGACGTTCCTCTTATTTTGAGGGTCACGTCTGCAAAATTTCATCATTCTTGGAATCATACTCTGTATTAAAAAAAAAAAAAAAACTTCGCCGCCGACTGCTCATTGCCCACCATCATTACTTACATCTGTACTTATTTTTGACATTAATGGTATTTAGCTAACAAAGATTAATTAGTTCATAGAAATCAATGGAAAAAATTGATATATAATATAAATATATCAGTAGCCGTTAAATTTAATTTAATTTTTGTATTTGTTTTTAGTTTTGTTTATTCTTAAATATATTTTCTTTTCTTCTTTCTTGTCTTTTATCTGTTTATATAAAATAATATTTTATAGTTTTAATATTAATTATTACATATCTGACTACCACAACACGGGCACTACCCTAGTGTGGTAGTAAGAAAAACATGTCAAAACTGTAAAACTTATAAAAATTTATGAAATAATATAAAATAAAACAATTGAACGGCGTAAAAGTTTAAGTCTTCAATTTGTTCGTAGATTTAAAAATTACTCTACTATTTATTATTCTATTATTAATTTTATTAAGCAAGTTATTATACTGTCTATTATTATGAACTATATGAGTACATCTCGATTTTACCCATCATTTCCCCAGGATTTATCAAACTAGGTTAATCGAACCTGCTTAAAATTATCAGAAATATGATTAACGTACATCCAACATTGAAATGGCATAAAAATCAAAAACATAAGAAAACTGTGTAATATTCTCGAAAGTAGGGCAACGCATAATCTCGCTCAAAGCATAATAATAAAATTATTGCGAAAACAAACATTTTAAACAAAACTTGTACCAGCTACCTGGTACCTACCTGTAAAACAATATAAACGTAACCAGTACAGATATATATATAACCAGTGCAGATATATATAATCAGTACAGAGATATTTTTTTTTTTATTTTTTTTTTTTTTACAAATACAGTTATTATACATTGTATATATATATTTTTTTAATACATTTTTTTAAATATCGTGTTTCACCTTTTTTTTGAGCAATGCTCGTGTAAAAAAGGTGGAGCAGCGAAAAACAATTCAACATATATTTTTAAAATGTGTAGGATAATGAAAATTATAATATTTAATTTTTTTATATATGTATATCATACATTATACGTGAAACAGAATTGAGTAAAGAAAAGATATAAAAGAAGAAGAAGAGAGAAAATAAAAAAGAGTATAAAAGTAAAGGAATTTCCAAAGTCACAGTCACAATGATTGTAATATGTTATTGATATATTGTTTTAATTAACCTTTTGAATTTTTTATAGTTTGTTTCCAATCTTAAGTTAAGGGGTAATTGGTTAAACCATTTGACTCCAAAATATTTATAAAATTTTTTGGTTTCATTCCAAGTTAATCCCTCGGTTAGAATTGCTGTGTCGTCTGCATATGAAATGAGTTTAGACTTGATTTTGAGTTTGAACATGTCGTTGACATAAATGATAAAAAGGATTGGTCCCAGTACAGTTCCCTGCGGGATGCCAAAATTCGTGGTCTGTGAACCGCTCAGAAAGCCATTTAACTTAACAAATTGCTCTCTATTAAATAGGTAATTTTTTATCCAAGTTAAAGCATTGTCAGTTATACCAATTTTCGTTAGTTTGGAGATGAGATTAGAGTGTGATATACTGTCAAATGCTTTTCTTAGGTCGACAAATGTTCCGATGCATTTTTTTTTATTATCTAAAGATTTATATATTTCAGATGTTAAATCTACAATCGCATCTTGAGTGCTCAAATTTTCTCTAAACCCATATTGATGTGCATTTAATATATTATTTTCTTTTACAAATTTAAATATTTGTTTTTTTACAATTTTTTCAAATATTTTTGCAATATTTGAGGTAAGAGAAATTGGCCTATAGTTACTACTTAGATGGGGGTCCCCAGATTTAAAAATTGGGGTAATAATAGTTTTTTTGTAATTTAAGGGAAAGTTGCCATTTTCGAAACTTGTATTTATGATGTGTGCCAATGGTTTGCAAAGTGAGTTTGAATTTCTTTTAAGTATTTTAATTCATTAATAATTTGTTTAATTTCATCAACGTTAATTCGTTGAAATTGTGTTAGGGTGTTACTAGAATTGGAAGGTGATGGTAGATTATCATTATCGTAGTTTTTTATTTTAAGTGCTAATTTTTCACCAACTGACCCAAAATAATTGTTTAAAATATTTGCACATTTCGTTGGATCTGTGTTAACATTGTAAATTGTGTTATCAATATCTGAGATTTTATTTATATTAGATTTTTTTGGTTTTTTATTGATAATTTCATTAATAGTTTGCCACACCTTTTTGTTGTTGTTGCCAGCAATATTGATTTTTTCTTTATAGAAATCTTCTTTAGTTTTCCGGATAATGTAACATAATTTATTTCTAAATTTTTTAAAATATTCGCGTAGTTTGTGGTTTTCAGGGAACTTTTTTAACTCTTTATAAATTTTTTCTTTATGTCTTATTGATATTATAATTCCTTGTGTAATCCACGGTTTTAATTTTTTAAATTTATTCTTTGGAGAGTGTGTTACAATGGAAGAGGAAGATTTGATGTGTTTATTCAAGGTTATTTCAAAATTATGTGAACATAAATCAGTATTATTAAAGGAAAGTATAGTTTCCCAATTTTCAATGTCAAGATGTTGTTGTAATTTTTCATAATTAATAAGAGTTTTCGGAAAGTTATAGCGAGAATAATTATTCTTATTTATTTTATCAGTTTTAATAGCAACAATGCATGTGTGATGATCAGTAATATTATTTTTCCAAATAACAGATTTTATTTTATCAGTTTCATTAGTATTACACCAAATATGGTCAATGCATGATGGCCTTTGTCCAAAACATTCTCTTGTAAATTTTTTTATACATGGTTTGAAATTGAGTTCAGATAATCTGTTGATATATTCAGTTTTTTCCTTATTACCATTGTTTTCAGATTCATCAGATATATCAATATTAATGTCGCCTACAATAAATGCATTTTGAAAACGATTTATGTTTATAAAAGATATCAGATTTTCTGTGAAATTACTAATGCTCGAGCTGTGAGTTCTATATAATGCAATTATATCATAAAAAATATTTTTTATATTTATTTTAATATGTAGACAATTAACAAGTTCAATAAATATTTCATTTACAGAAATATCGTTATAAATAGTTTTTACAAAAACCACTATTCCACTGTTTTGATTAATGTTGTAAGTTGTAACAAAGTATTTGTATCCAGGTAAATTATAAGAACTTGAGTTGGGACTAATTCTGGCTTCGGTTAACACAATACAATCAGGTTTTAGGGCCAGTTCATTCAATTCTAGTGTGAAATGATCAAAATTTTTATAAATGCTTCGAATATTTAGGTGAAGGATTGTTAATGATTTTAGAGGGTCCATTTCTGATAGTGAGTTATTACATTCGAAACTGGATATACAAATATCTTCCGAAATTTTGAAAGATGAGTCTATATCTTCAAAAAATGAGTTAGTCATGAGAGTATATTAGGTGTATATAATAATACGATATTGACAATTGATCATGAATATTTATCAAAAATTCATCTAGGTTTTTTGTGATGCTTCGAATGTTCATATGTATTAATAAAAATGAGGAACTGTTTGTAACACAACACTTATTAACTTCTGTAATATTTTGACATATTTCCTGGTTTATTTTGTATTTTTTGTCAATTTGTTTTACTATAAGATCATAATATATATATATATAACTATTGTGTATTCACTATTTTTACAGTGGAATAACTAATTGGGTATAACCTCAAATATTATTTTTTAATTTCTAAAGATAATGTTATTAGCGGTTCCATGTCTAATCGGATATGAGATCTCAGCTTCTGAATTCCCATAGTAATTTATTCAGACACGATACTTCCTCACATGATAATTCATCACATCATAACTCACATTAACCTACCCTCCTATTTCCCCGCCTCTGAATAGCCAGGTTCTTCCACATCTTCCTTCTCCCCGCCTTTCCCGCATTTCCTTCATCCTCACAACATATAACAATAATGAAGTATGCCATAGTCTCACAGGGAGGAAGCTGTATTGCTGTTGGGACTATTTTGTGTTACACAAATAAAAATAAAAATAAATTCACAACATCCGTTGTACTTGCTGTTTTTTTAACATCGCGAAAAGCTCTCAAATCAAACAAATGAAATGAATTCGTTTAAACCGTGTTCTTTAAAAAAACAACATTAAATTAAAGTTTATTTATTACTGGTGGATCAATACTATCGATCTTCAGCACGGTAATTTATAAAAATGTCCGCTGTGACATTAATGAACATTTCCGGTGGGTACCTTCTGACTTCTCAGGTGCCAGTGGCGTGCGGTTCATTTTAACCCTTGATTTACCCGGTGAATTCATGCATATACAATTTACCTGGTGGAGTCCTAGGGACTCCCGGAAATAAAATCGTAAATTTAACAGATAACTTCTACGATATAACCACATTTTCAACGCCTGAATTTTCGTCTTGTCCACGTAATTATTTCTTTCTGTCATATTTTTCTTCTGTTTCTCTTATTTCTTTTCTTTCTCTTTTATTTTTTATTTATTTCATTCTAATTATCCATTTAAATTATATTATACCTATTCAAAATTTATTTTATTTCATCTTCCAAGAATGAAATATCAAAATTAGTTTAAATTCCTGCCACCTCAGAAGAAGCTCAGCCTAGTGAGGTGGTATATATAAAAAAAAATATTAATTTGTATATATTGTATATTATCATGGTTAATAAATAATTTAAAAAAAAATTAAAACAAATCAATTATACACCACTTATTTAATAAAAACGTTTCGAAACCACCGGTTCCTTTGTCATTTAATTCATTTAAATTTTATCCTGACGAACGAACAACTGGTTTCAAAACAGGTTGATAATTTTGATTGAATAAGTCGTGTATACGAAGTGATTTGCTTTCATTTCATTAAAATGACATAACAACGTTAATTTTCGATGCTTGAAGAAATAATCACGCTCTTTGGTTTTCCTTACTATTCTTCCTGATACATGTTCTAGGAACCTTGAGGGATCCAATCAGGTATATTCATTCTGATTCTTAAAAATGGCCATAATATTAGCTAGAGCTTTGGAAAGACGAGTGGTCGGACCACCCCCAGAAGGTGGGGAATAGTAGTTGTTTCTAAACAAGGTATGGTTGGTATTTGTGTAACGTATACTTGTATTTTGTGATTATAGATCCTAGATAGTATACGGTTTACAGTCAATACCACGGATGTAAACTAGGCTGCATGTCGGATGTTTATCACTATGATCAATAAAACACTTGGGTAAAACTAGTCAGGTATATTTTCAGGAATACTAATGTTTACAGTTAATTAAATGCGTAACGACCAGAGGGAGCAGGCAATTGCCAGGAACGTTGGAGCTAGAATATTTTCGCAAATCACATTGCACCTCTCGCTACTCGCTACTGTTTAAATTATACTGTGATAAAATAATAGATATTTATGGCTGTTAGCTACAAAAGCATTAAAAAATAGAACTAGCGATCAGCTCTTGCGTTTCCTTATTTTTACTTTATTGGTTAACTCAGGTTCACTAGATACAATGATCTCGGTCTAACATCGCCAAAGATCTCAAAGAGAGAAATTTAAAAAATATTATATATATATATTTTTAAGAAATTCAAACTGATGAGGAACGCCGCTGTTTACCTGTACCGTTCCATACTGACGTACGAGTTGCCCCATAGACCCGTGACCCTCTGTATTCCATAAATTTGAAACATATGTTTCATGTAATGTCCAAACCGGTTCCGGGCTGCCCCCGATATTTTCACTAAGGCCGTATCCACTCGGTTCCCATTATGGCATCTCGAATCTCGCATCTTGCTGTGCGGTGCGGAGCCAATAATAAACTTTATGTTATATTAATATTATGTTTCAGTTAGACTTTTTGTCTGATCATAAATAAGAACATCATCAGAAAAGGTTACCAGTAAACCAATAATCAACGAAACAAGTGATTTGATAATGTGAACAAATACGTTTTGATTGAGATTTTGAAGCAAGGTTTTTTTTGTTTTAACAGACGTCATATAAATAAATAATTAATAGCCTTTGACCAGAAAATTTTAAACTGAATTAATTTGCAATCAATTTTGCTTTTGTTTACCCGTGAAGCTATTCAACTGTATCTACACTACAGGGGGCCTAGTCTCTATCTTTCGGTTTCACAAACAAGCACGTTTGCCGTTTAACCTTTCTTGAGGTGCTGTCAACTAAGCGGTCACAGTTTGTATTTACTGAAATATCTTTGTAAATATACTAAACATAGTGTTAATATTTTGGGTATTCCTCCACAATACATTTATGTATTGGATTAAATAAATACAACATATAAATATTTACTGAGTGTACAGCACCGGAGAGCGAGGAATTTTTTAGCACGGTAAGGGGAAGGTTAATAAGGATTCGTAACGTACGTACGGACGTTGTGAGAGATAGAGACTAGGCCCCCAGAACTTGATAATTATCAATGGTTGAAACATGGATGGTTCCGCGACGTCAAGCTTAAATCAACTTCTAAAAGATCCGGTGACTGACATCTTTTAGTAGAAAAACATTGCTTGAAATAGCTTTATTTCATGATCAGATCACATATGTGTACTTCCCAATGGATTTCTTATCCCCATGGCGCACTTTCTTCTATACCCTCACTGCTTTCCTAGATATCATAGTTCCACTCTGACTTCACTTGGAATTGATCATTTGGAACTCTTGTGCGACATCTCATCTCATATCATTTTCTTTCCCTTGTCATATTCAAGTCGGGGATCGCTTCGGAAGACCCCCCAGGCGTCACTGTCCTCATTTCCTGGGCGACGCACAGTGGGCTGAAAATCGCATTTCATAGACATAGAGACTTGAATTTTCATGGGTCTTTTTTTGGCTAGAAATGGATCCTGCTGATCATTAATTACTATGCTATAAAATTTCGTATGAAGCAATTGCGTGTACAAATGAAGGAGTTATAATTTTTTTAAGAAAAAATTGTATATCACTGACATTAAAAATGAGGCTATCTCTGGAATCATAAGGTTGGCCATTATATCCTTACACACAGATATACTACTGTTTATTTGTATTTTTTGACAAACTTCGTGTTCTGGCGCAACTTGCGCTTTTTTTTAAATCCTCAAAGTTGAAAAAAATACTTTTTTATGTTGATGATTCATTTTAATGCTTAAATTCTTTACATATGAGTATGATGTGCCTAGTTTACAATATTTTATTGACACTATAAACCAAAATTTTGCGATCATAAACCCACAATGTAGCAAATAGTCGTAAAACGTGATTTGCTGAAGTAAATCTACGTTTTCCTTTAAAAGAGTCACGCAAAAACTTAAGGGACAACAGTGACCTCAATGGCCGACGTCCACGGCTTATTGAATCTTGAATCACGAAGCAGCAAAACAAAAGACACGGCACTAATGAGCGGTTAGGCCAGCTTCACGCAGATTCAAAATAAACGGCGTTTTTTAATGCAGTCTTTAAATCTCGCGCCGACGTTATCCGTTGTTTGAACAGCTTACAAAAGCGGTTGCGATAAAGACCCTCTTTATCATACTATTTCGCCTGCTTTGCCATGCTCAAACACCGATTCGGTGCCATACTGCACCGGCGATGGCCCGTTAGCCCGGCTAATTAATGCCCCGTGTAAAAACTGGCTGCTATAAAAAAGGGATATCAGCGGCTACATTGGCGGTGACAGAAGCGGCGAGATGTTATTGCTGAATTACAGCCCGATAATGTCGGCAAGGATTGGGATGATTTACAGACCTGATTGCAGCCAATCTGGAACTGAATTCGAAAGGCGAACTGAATTTTGAGCTTCGGAGGGTCTCTTCTTTAAGGAGCATTATCAATATGATTCAAAGAATTAAAGGGATACCCGGCGGAGATTTTTCCATACAAACGTATTCCCTATTTATCTCTCTGGATTTAAATTCGTTTTTTTTTAAAGCAAAACGTACAGACATAGAATAGTTTTTTCTTATGTAGTTGGTAAAAAAAAAATTGAAAATCAGTACACTTTTGGAGGAGAAAAGTGGAGAATACAAAACATCGATTTTAGTTAGGTATTAGTAGCCCGAGGTGCATTGTCCCTTTCGCTCAATATCCGGTGGAGTAAGAGCAACAGTGACAGCAAAAATTTAGTAAAATCTATTTTTCAAATTTCTCCACCACCGGGTTTTATCTTAAAGGTAACTTTTAAAGTACAAGTCCAGGTGCACAAACGATTATTGTTTCGACATAGATTAATTTTACAAAATATTGTAAAATTAATCGTGCTTACATTGCATTTGTTAAATTCAGTACACTTTTGAAGAAGGTAAATAATAAACTGTGTGTTTTAAGTGCCTTATCCAAAAGCACCATACGCTTAGAGTGGTCAAAGTTGATATCAAAGTATGTATTAGGTACTGGTTGAGCCCTCCCGCAATCAACATTGTAAAATTTAATGCAAGTACACGGAGAAAAGTGTTATTCTAAAATACGATCATTTTATTCGTAAAAACGGTTAAAACGGGACTCAAGTTCTTACGAACAAATTAACAGGGTTTCAATGTTGATTGGCGGGAACATGTAAGAATAATTTGTTGGTAAACGTAATTTCGTACGTATACCAACAAGTTATTCTTCCATTTTCCCGCCAATAAACATTGAAACCCTATTAATTTGTTCGTAAGAACTTCAGTCCCGTTTTTAACCGTTTTTACGAATAACATGATCGTATTTTAGAATAACATTTTTCTCCGTGTAACAACAAAATTATTCTTACATTTTCTCCCCCATAAACACTGAACACTGTTAATTTGTTCGTAAGAACTTTAGTCCCGTTTTTAACCGTTTTTACGAATAAAATTATCGTATTTTAGAGTAACGTTTTTCTTTGTGTATGTTTATGAAAAAGGTTAAAGAGTTGGTTATAAGTAAATTGTTGGAAGTATAGCTTCATGGTATGGGATTTGCCATATAATACTTATAATAGACTTTTTATATTCTATGATATATAATCACACATAATTTAAAATGTTTATCTTTTGACTTTATCAATCGAATATTTTTCGATTGGTCGCCCTCGATAGTTGTTTCCGATATGTAATACCACCCACGTTCACCTAATAAATGCAGCTCTCACACAATCAATCACATAAAATTAGCTTTACACGACAAACTGAACAATTTCCAACTTCTTTCGTTGATACCGCCAGAATTCTTGGATATTTATAATCTGATCTCTTTGAATCAATCAAATTGTATATCTAATTAAGTAACCAGTTGTTCTTAGTTGATTATAGCCATATTTCTTCAGTGTGCAACATTGTGTCTAACAGCTCAGTTACCACTATTATTTATGTCACAGATTTGACATTCCTGTGTAATTTATTATTCCGGAGAATAACAGTAACTCAATGCATTCATTTGATCAATGATTCAACATTTTCTTACCCCGCTTGGGTTATCTTTATTAATTATTATAATTTTAACAGGTCCCGTTAACTGCTTAATCGAATAATACATTGCGGAATAATTCATAAGTACAGTGATAATACTGTCAGGCCTGGTCGTGACCATGTTTGACCTCTGCAGTAAGGCGAATACACATACATACAGTTCTCAGGGGATTGAATTCTGCTTATTGTGCAATCTTAATCAACGCTTTTTGATGACCTTTTTAAATTGGGAAGAGGAAGACGCTTCTTCTTTCAGCTGTTTTAACGACCAACAATTCCGTTAAATGCTATCACTCTCTGAAGAGTTGTGTTGTGGCAATTCGAGAATAATGACCACGACTGACTCGTTAAAATTATTACGTGTTAAAAGCTTTGTTCACTTTCAATCAGGCTGCTGCGAAGGGCTATAACTTGAAGTGGAATTATATTGTACTTCTGCCAGTATTTTATTGTGTAAAGTTTACTTGATTAATGTTAAGGGGGTTTAAACAGACAATACCGGAAATTTGTCCTGTTTAAATCAAATTCTAGACATATTGACTCTTCTTTACGAAAAAAAAATTGATTTTGAAATATTGTTATTTTTTCTGGTGGTTTTTTAAATTTTGAAAAACTAAGTTTATTTTTAATTTATTAAGGATACACCGTTGGTCGTTGGCAGATTTTCAAACGAAATATTGTATAATACAACATAAATTTCAAATCAGCAAAATAAATCGATACATAATCTAGTTAACACACTTTTCAGAATTTTAATTTTAGTTCAGGGAATAATCGATCTTTCACATCGTAAGCTCCCTGTACAGTTGCAAGCATTTTGGAACTTTAATTCTCAGCCGCTGTTCAATGGGTCTTAAGTGTTTATTCACCCGTTTATTTAACATTTATACTAATCGTTTGTCAATTTCATTAACACTGCTTTCGGTCACCAAAAAGGCATTAGTGGTTTAAACGCGTGTGTTGTTGCTAAAACTACTCTAATGATAAAGAATAAAAATAAAAATATTAAGTTTTTTGCACATAAAATCTTTATAAAGTAAACTCCGAAACAACTTAACCGATTTAGATGAAATTTGGTCCAAGTTTAAAGATAGGATGGTTTTTATCTGGATTATTGACCTCAATATTTATTATTGCGAATTAAGCGTTCATTAAATGTTTGTTAAGGGACAATAATTTCAAATTATTTATAAGTTCCATTAGTTTCTGACAGATAGCGGTGTGAGTTAATTTATTGACACAACACTTGGTCATCTAGGTTAGGTAACCATCCAGTAGATGGCGTTGTGTATCGTTAGCGACAGCAACGCATGGGCGGGTCAGCTAGTTTAATTATAAAAATATATTAATATTAAAAGACTATAACTTTAATAACGAAAAATATAAGTTTTATTTTTCAAATAAAAAAAATAACGAAAATAAAAGTTTTTCTCATTCTCTACATCTGTCTTTAAATGTTAATAATCTTATATAATATGGTAATTATTAATACATTTATGTATCTCATGTTCTCCGCGTACTGGACTAACAAAGGTGTCGTTTATAGAAAATTGCGGCACCCACCCAGTAGCGCATTTCTCCCCGTATGTCCTCATCAGCGATCGAGGTGGCACTGTGAATTATTTCGGCACATTCCTTGAAGGTGTAGATATACATCATAAACTGTGCGTATTTGTCGAGAGAACTAAGGTTAGTCTTCTTGGGTTAAATGCTTAGTTAGTTTATAGTTCTGAACCTTAAAGGATAAACCACGGAAGTCCACTTTTTGGCGGTTTCGAGCTGAATATGTAGAAATCTGTATTTTATTACATTATTGGGTGAAACAATGAAATTCATAAATAGTGTATTAACTGATTTATCTAATTACAAAACCCCTCGAGTGCAATTTACTTTAGAGGATAAATCAAAATATATTCATAAATTCACATATTTGTCTTAATTATGGCCAAAAACTAATGAAATTATAAAATATACCGTTCACAGATCATAAATAAAAAAAAAATATAGACCTTCAAACATTCAGTTCACAAACACAAAAATTGCTTTATTGAACAAAAGTCCAAAGTGGACTCCCATGGTTCATCCGTGGTACAGAGTTAATATATCTTAGGAATTTATACTGATTTTTTTCTATGGAATCGGAGTGGATTGTAAAGTGAGGGGACCAAATTGGATAGTCAATATTATTAATATTTATAAATGATATAGACATCATTTCCATTACAAAATACCACAAAAACAAAAACTTCGATGGTAGGTAGGTATTATTATAAAAAACCTCAGTAATCAAATATGAGCTTTTTGCCATTCTACGTTATTATAGGTACAAGCTTAAAGAATAATAAATTCTGTTCTTGATCCATATTGACTGACAATAATCCATACATTTTCTGATAATTAAACAAATCTTTGGCATTTGAATGTGGGTGCTAATTGACTATTGTGCTAGGCTTATTCTGTCGTGAACAAATTGGAAATAGTGTATATATGGATACTGGTAATCATATTATGTTAAATTTACATAGTGTTGTCAGAGAGTATAAAGAAATGTGCGTGTTTGGTGCTTGGTAATTAACATTGTCCAGATTGTTAGGAGTGGGCAGGCCATGAGAAAAATAAGGTGATTGCATACATTTCGTAATCAATACATACTGCAATCTGGCGTCGAAAACTAATGGTGTGCGGCACAAAAGTAAAATATATAAATTATATTTCGTTATAGGTTTGAGAACTTTATACAATATCTTCAGACGAGTTGTACCAGAGATATACAGAGTAGTAAATAAGTATCGTCCTGGTGGAAAACCAGAATAAAGAATCGAAACGTTAGTTGATATATCCTTAAATGTGTTTAGAGATCATTTCTGAACAGACAAAAAAAAACAGTTATAAAAACGCTCATTTTAGTGCTTATTGAACAAAAATTTTTAGTTTTTCGTATGTTGATTGCTTGCACATGCATCTAAATTACCCTACTAAGCCAGTGGAACTAAAGTTTCCAAAAAATATTGATGAATTTTTTTTTTTTTTTTTAATATTTGACACAACAATAATTGCCAAGGAAAGAGGGTTAAATAAATGGGAAAAGGTTTGTATAACTGTCATATCAGATTTGTTCACTTTTTAATGCAAACCGTACAAATATGTGAAACATTATAATTAATTAGGCGTGTCTCCTCCGGCAAACACACGTACACATTTTGTGGATGACTTGGTCGGGGCCAAAACGTTTTTTTGTTTCCATTGGAATTCCAATTCGAATTCCAAAAAAAAATTAAAACATTGTTGTTCTACCCCAAATGTTTTGAAAATATTTAGTCACTAGAGACTCGACATAAAACATACTATGAACTTTTAATTTTCAACATTGAAATTACTCATCACATCAGACAAGCGGTAAAATAGGTACCAAAATTATTTTGTGAATTAATAATTTATTTAATGAATTAATCGTTTTGTTCAAATGCTTGACAGATGCTCAGATTAATTAATAAATTGACGATAAGTCACTGAGACAAGGCGACTGGTTTCACAGAATTTCAACAGACAGAATTTCGCATAAATAAGTTGAATCGCAAAATGGTTCCTTAATTAATTTAACTAAAGTTGCTTAAACCAAAGTTTTGTCGACTTCTTGGAGTTAACTTCATTCTGGTGACTGGACAACACCGACTCAGCAACTTACAACTTCATCAATCCTTTAAATCATTAAAAATTATGAAATAACAACAAAAAAATCTTTAAATCTGTTACTTTAGGTTGGGTTATAGGCTATTTTTTTTAACTTTTCAATACTTTTAATGACTTTTTAAAGGGTTATTGAATTGCCACTTTGTTAAGTTCACGTGGAATCCTGCATTCTGTGCTCAGCCTTGATTTATCAAACTTACAAGAAATACAAACAATAAGAGAAAAAACGAGTGTGGTTTAGACCACACGACTGAAGTAAATACTTCTTTAGCTCCATCTATATGTATGTCCATATATATGTTTCTATGTTTAAAATATATACATGTATATACATATATTTATTTAAATTTATTATCATTCGCCTCGCCCGATCGTTCCCCCCCCCCCCCCCTCGTTTGGCGTGTCACTGGTATTTAAAAATACTGACTGAAATATTGCATGCACTGGCTATGAGAGGAAGAGAGAAAGAAAATATTATGGGCGCACACTGCTCTCTCTTGCTTCTACAGTGAGCCCGTAGAAGTAAGAAGTATTTACTTCAAAAACATCCACAGACGGTTTAATATAATAATAAATCAATTAGTATTAGTATGTTCATTGCAGGTTGACCTCCCCTGCCTCGAAACTCGGGAATGGCGGCGGAATTTTTTCTCCACTTGTATACGATGTATTTGATGTATTTTCAGTTAACCGTTACCGCGATGTGTGTCGCGGATTGAGAGCGCCTGACCGAGTGGAGTGTTAGTGAGTTGTTGTGATCGACGATAATTTTTTTCGACCGACTCCCGATTATCTGGACGCCGATCGGCCGGCGTCGTGTTATGCAGAACGGGTCCAACCAATAAAAATAATAACACGGCTCGTAAACGCAAAAAGCCTTGTACACTTATTTTATTGTTATTATACCCATAACATTCGCTTGGTTATTGGATACCTTTTAAAGAAGAACGCAGTGTTGATGAAAAACTTTCATTTATAATGGTTTGTCTATGTTTGTAATGGTAGTAAATATTGTTGACGTCTTGAACAGTGAACATAACGATAAATTTATCTATAAAATTAAGCAAAAAGGTGCGTTAATAGTGTTTAAATATATTCAAACAATACCTCATTCTACGGAGAAATAGTAGATAAATCTACTGAAATAATTAGTTTTTCCTTATCTCAAATAAACAAAGTGCGTTTTACTGTTTTAAAAAGTTTTTGACAGAAGGAAACCATAGACACACATCAGAATAGACTGATGACCTGAGATCAAAAATATAAAACTTAATTTTCTGTGGATATTATTAAATTTCTGTCGAAAAAAAAAAGTAACTCAAGATGGATCCAAAAAGTTTTATTAATAAAGCTACAGAAGCGGTTCAAAAACTACAAAATTGCATCAATGACAGTGCAACTAAATTAAGCAAAGAGCAAATTAGTAAATTAACCCCCAAAACAATTACAATTTTGGGGGTCATAAGCGAAATGGCAGCAAAAATTGCCGAAATTTCCGGGGAAAATAGAATATTAAAAGAAATCACGGGAAACAATAAACAATGTCAAAATTTGGGAAAAAAATTATTATCTCTCCAAAGGAAGAACAGACAACGGAGAAAACCGAAGAGGACATTAAAAAAAATATTAACCCAATTGAAACCGGAGTGATGGGAATAAAAAATGCAAAAGATGGGAAAATTGTTGTTACATGCAGAAACAGTCAGCATATTGAAAAACTACAGGAAGACATAAAAACAAAGTTCTGCGAAAAATATACAACGAAGATCCCGGATAAAAGATTCCCGTCAATAAAAGTCGTTGAAATAACACACAAAATGGATGAAAGAGAAATCGTTCAGAACATAAAAATTCAGAACGAGTTTCCAGAAGAACGACAAAAAATGGAAGTATCCGCAATAAAAAACAAAAAATCAAAAACAGGAGAAGAATATGTAATTTATTTGGTAGTAGACTCACAAACACATGGAACAATGTTACAAATGCAAAAAATAAATATTGGATGGGAAAGGGTCCGAGTATTTGATGCATTTGACATTAAAAGGTGCTATAAATGCTATGGGTTTAACCATAAAGGGAGTGAATGCAAAAAAGATTCCTTTGTATGCCCTAGATGTACAGGTGGTCACAGAAGTGAACAATGTACAGCTATTAGAGGAACAGAGAAATGTATAAATTGTATCAATACCAAAAGCAAATTAAAGATTAACCTAGAGTCAAATCATCCGGCGTGGAGTTTTGAATGTCCGGTATATAAAAGAAAATTAGAAGTGGAAAAGAGAAAGGTCAATTTTTTATAAAAAGCAACCAACTGCAAGGAATTCTATGTTTAAATATTCAAAGTTTGATATCGAATAATGAGGAGGTCCAGATGCTGATCGAACGAAATAATCCCACAATGGTAATGTTAAGCGAGACTCACGTAACATGCGACATTGAAGACAGCGAAATAACTTTTCAGGGATATACTACAGTACGTTGTGATTCTTACAGTAGACATACAGGAGGGGCAGTGATAATTATTAGAAAAGACATACTATATGAAGTAATTTCCAACACACAGTATGAAAAGAACTGCTGGATACTAGCAATAAGGATAACTTCGGGATATAAAAAAGGAGTTTATGGAGTAATTTACCACTCTCCAAATGCAAGTACCAAAGACTTTCTATCATTTATAGAGAACTGGTGCACCCTAAATCTCCAAGAAGAAGAAGATAATATTTTAACTGGTGACTTCAATATAAATTTCAAAAACTTAAAGGATACATACACTAAAAGACTAAAACAAATTATTCAAACTTTGGGAATGAAACAACTTGTTAAAAATGAGACACGAATAACAGATAAATCCAGTACGTTAATTGACCTTGTCATATCAAATAGATTGGATTTGAATGTAAAAGTTCTTGATGAACCAAAAATAACCGATCATAACCTTATCCACATTACAGATAACATAAAAAGAAATAAGACGAAAACCAGCAAAATAATAAAATACAGAAACTATAAAAAATATAGCAGTGAAAGATTAATTGAACTTCTGGGTGATATGGATGAACTTCATCAAATGGAATACAATGAAAAGTCTAAATCTTTAATAAATAATCTACAAGAAGTAATTGATAAGTTAACACCGATCCAAACTACTAAAATAAGAGGAACAAATAAATGGTATAATATAGAACTACAAACGACACAAAATGAAAGAGATAGATTATACAAAATTGCAAAAATCTCAAGAAACTCTCAAGACTGGAAAGCATTCAAAAATATGAGAAATAAATACACAAAACAATTGAAAAGTTGCAAGAACGATTACTTCAAAAACAAAATTATCTCTGAAAAAGGAGATACTAAAAAAATGTGGAAAACCATAAAAGGATTACTACAAACCGAAGATAAAGGGATGAAATACGACATTGAATTCCCACATCAAATACAGGGTACCGTACAGAACTGCTTCAACAAATATTTCGTAAACAGCATAATAGAATTGCATCAGAGTATACCAATCCTGAAGAAAGACATCTACGTGAGAAATGTTCGGCTAAACCGAGAAAAACTTGTGTTTAAAGAGATTGATGAAACATATCTTTTACAGATTCTTAATAGCACCAAATCAAAAGAGAGTCCAGATGGAATAAGTTTTACAGTTTTGAGAGATGCAATGCCAGTGATAGGACCTCATCTACTGGATATAATAAATGAATCATTAAGAAGTGGAAGATTTCCAAACACATGGAAAACATCTATTGTGATCCCGATTCCGAAAGTCGTTAATACCAGAAAATGTGAAGAATTTAGACCAATAAATATGTTACCAAAATACGAACAGGTACTAGAAATTGTAATAAAAAAACAACTCGTTGAGTATTTGGAAAAACATAACATATTATGTGAGGAGCAATCAGGATTCCGAAACAACAACTCTTGCGAAGCGGCGATAAACATAGTGATTGATACATGGAAGAAAGAAACAGACAAAAAAAAATCACCATTGCAGCATTCTTAGATTTCAAAAGAGCATTTGAAACGATAGAAAGGAAAATACTATTGGAAAAACTAGAAGACATTGGTCTTTCTGAAGTAGCTCTGAATCTATTCAAAGAATATCTCCAGAATAGAAAACAGGTAACGAAAGTTGAAAGCTCAGAATCAGAACCGATAGAAAACAACCTTGGTGTTCCGCAAGGGTCAGTATTAGGTCCAATTCTATTTATAATTTACATAAATGATATTATCAAAACTATTAAACATTGCAAAATTAGACTATTTGCAGATGATACCTTAATCTATATTTCGTGTGAAGATTACATAGAAGCAATTAACAAAATAAACGAAGACCTACAAAATATAGCAAAATGGCTGAAAGTAAACAAGTTAAAACTGAACATAAACAAAACAAAATATTTGGAAATAGGCAATAAAACGTGTAACACAGGGTTAAATTTGACAATTAATGGTGAAAAAATTGGAAAAGTAAATGAAATCAAATACCTGGGTGTAATACTCGACTCAAAACTGACTTTCACAGCAAACTTTGAATATGTGTTAAAAAAGGTATCAAAAAAGGTAAATTTTCTTAGAAGACTAAGACGTAAATTAAATAGAAACACTACGGAGCTCATTTATAAAACTATCGTTGCTCCACATTTGGACTACTGCTCTACGATGTTATATTTGGCCAATGAAAGTAATTTGAACAAACTAGAAGTTATACAAAACAAAGCCATGAGATGTATAATGGGAAAAGGCAAATACGCAAGGATTAATCAAATGAGAGAGGAACTAAATTGGATTCCAATAAAAAAGAGACTATTATTTAATGTATTAATTTTTGTGCATAAAATTATGAAAAACCAAATGCCAAAATACTTTAAGGATGAAATTGTTTTTAATAGAGACGTTCATAACTATGAAACAAGAAATATAAACAGAATTCGATTGCCACAAATGAAGAAATCAAAATCACAGAACTGCATAATGTACAGAGGACTAAAGATGTATGATGAAATGCCTGAAACTATGAAGAATGAAGAAAGAATGAATGTATTTAAAAAGAAATGTTATGATTACTGTAAAAATATTTAAATTTATCAAATGAAATGTTACATTGTGCTTATTAGTTTATATTCATGTAGTATAAACTAACTCAATAATAATAAAAAAAATAAATTTAAAAAAATATATCATCATTTCACTGCAAGCAGAATTATGTTTTTTTTTTTTAACTTAATGAATCAAACCTCAAATTATAATATTTAAATTAGTGAAGATAATATTAGCGAAACTCAATCAATAAAATCTCTGTTTTTAAATTTAATTTATCTTAATCTTATGTTTTTCATATATTTTCAAATGTATTGTGTAAAATATATTTGTAGGTAAAATGGAGGCCTCAGCACGGGTAAACTACCTAGTGAGGCCAACATTATTGAATTTTATTATAAAATGTATAAAATATTGCATCAATAAAAAAAAAATAAAAAAAATACTCTGAAACAGAAAAATCATAAAAAGATACAGATATCTACATCTTGGACTCGAACCCAGGACCTTCGGCTTTTTTAATTTAATTTAAAAGAAGACATCATAGAACTTGGTAGTTTTACGATAATGTTTTTTTATTAAAAGTACGATTTTTTTTAATACAGAGCTAGCATTTTTTTAATCCCGGGAATTTAAATATTAATTAAAAACAAATGTTTTATTTAAAATTTTCAGATGTTGTGCTCAGATTAGGTAACACAGATTATTGTCTAACTAAATTCCAATAATTTAAAAGTTTCAGCACAAAATAACAAAAATTAAAAATAGGATAATACAATAAAATAACTGGTTTAATATTTTGCAATTTAAAATGCATCCTCAAAGGGGTAAAGTGTTTAAGGTGTCATCATTAACGGCCGTTGTTCCCAATCCTATTGATCAATTGTTGAGCCGAAACGTTGGCTCAACACTCCTCAAATGCACAAATTCGCTCCTCCCAACTCTATTCTCCGATCAACAGGGGAATCAAGCGTTACTAAACAAATCATTTAGCTGATCGGACACTGATTTTATTAATTAACGGATGGTATTGATTTTAAATCCGCTTAACACGTTTGTGGAATTACTCTACGCGGTGCGTTTTGACTTTGAAATTGGCCAACTCCTTTTTAATAATATTTGTTTCTAGCTTCTGCCAGCGACTTTGTCTGCGTATAGGATTGGTACTTAGAGTAATCTATTTTCTTTTCCTAGGACCCATCTACGTTTATACCAAAATTCTTTACCTTTTTATTTAAAATATCAATAATTCTTGATTCGATTCAAAGAATTAGGCGAGTATACTTCAAATAAATTCACTAATTTAAATATTTTCTAAAATAGTATTTTGATTTAACAATCATTGTTTTGCAAAATGTCATTCTCAAATTTTGACTTTTTCTATTAAACAATATCTAATTATTATTTTTAATACATTGAAAATAAAAAGCTAGCTTTATAAATTATAGCCTATATGTTATTCTGATGTATGGGGTATATTATTGTAAAGTTTCATTAAAATCCATTCAGTAAATTTTGCGTTAAAGAGTAACAAACATATATTCATCCATACAAACTTTTGAGTTTATAATATTAGTAAGATATAAGATATATCTGACTCTTCTTATTTCGAAAGAGATTTTTGAATTTCCAAAAGTCTTGGAGCAAATGTCTTACTCTACAAGTTTATCTTTTCTTCAACTGATTTTGACACATCTGCAACCAATTTGTTGCAAAATTTTGGGTATTATACCAATACTTAATATTTAACAACAACCTTCTGCAAAAGCTGAAAAAAGGAATATTTACGAGTCCTACGATGAACCATTGGCTAATGACTGAACCATTGGACGAGCAAGTGATTCATTCGATTAAAAAGAAAAAACGCAGATGTGCAAATTATTCATCATGAAGGAAATCGTTATATCAGCTGATACAGCTAAAATTGAGAAGTGAATAATTCTAGTAAAATGATGTAATAATGAATAAATACTGAATGTTATTTAGGCTTCTAATATAAATACAACCTACCCCGAAATCTTTACGTTCTGTGTCCTGTATCCGAAGATCTACAGATCTCAAGAATATTGTGAAATAAACGACAAGTGGCAAATAAAAAAAGATATTCTGACGGTTAAACTAAGGTCAAGAAAAATCCAGTAATCCTAGGATTAAGTCCATGTCATAATGGTAAAGTGTTCAAAATGTTGCAACCTTTTTTATTATTTAAAAAAAAAAAAAAAAAAAAATATATATATATATATATATATATATATATATATATATATATATATATATATATAGGGTGTTAAGAGTCATACTTGACTTACTTTAACCATTGATTCCTCACATTATTTGGAGTAAAAAATGAAAAAATGATATTTTGGTCTACGGTGACTTTTTGATGTTATTATATATTCTTCTTCTTCCAGTATCCTCTCCTATCGGAGATTAGCTGTCATCAGGGAAATCCTCACCCTGTTGAGTGCAGTAAGGAGTAACTCATTTCAGACGTAAATATTTCGAAGCCATGAAGATCTAAAATAGAATCATGTTTGTATGATTTGCAAAAATTGTATTTTACAAAACTGATCCGTAGATGTTTTAGTGACAATGTTGCTCCGTAATCGGATATTAAGTCATAATATTTTTTTTACACCTCCATCATCATTATTATAAAAACATAAAAAAACTTACGATACCCGATCTGCGAAATAATTGTGAAATTTTTTTTCTCTTGAAATTATGATTATATCCCTTAATAAACAAAGTAGTTGCCAATATTGCTGGCAAACATTTCACAATTCTGCGAATTGCAACCACGAAAACAATGTAATTTAGTGTCACAATTTAACCTTCGTTATATTTTATTTTGTCTTTAAAATAAATTTAATGTGAAATTTCATCAGAGAAAATTTGCATAATAACATGTACCTTTCTAGTGGGTATATACTATAATCTAGATGTTTTTCCATCATAGACAGTTTCACCAACTGTAAAAAACAAATGATTTGAATCGTAGGATTCGTAATTCGACCAAAAATTCGCCGAGTGTTCTAAGGCATTAGGTTTCCGTCTAGGCGACGTGGGTTCAATCCTGTGCTACCTGTGTCTTGCATCTTCCATCATTCTTACAACGAACCCGGAACTCTTACAACGAATCCAACTACAATTTCCCAACAATCGAAACTGATCAGACAAAATTTTGAGCGTCTCTCGATGCAACACCAATTCTAAGCAAAACTCCTTCATTTATCGGGCATCACATATTTTCAATACATACTTTACACAATTTGACATTTTTAACTCTGCATCACACTCCTTAAAGTCACACAGACAATCTCTCGATACTTTACTATAACTTCTTACATACCTTACATACAGAATAGATCCATCCCTTTCCCTTCCCTCCCACCATCCCATCCCCATAGGGTAATGTAACTCTTTTTCTTTGTTTACACTAAAAAATTCAGACACTTCAGTGGTAACCTATTATTGGTTAAATGATTTACACATGTTTTATTATACTATATAAAATGTTATAACTGTTGGTTTTCCAAATAAAATAAAATAAAATCATTGCACGAGCAACGTTTTCCGCTCTTACAGCCTTCCTAATAAAAACACCTCCCAATCGTTGTTTTAGGTACACATTGCAAAAATACAAGTTTAGATTCGATTTGGTACTAATATAAAATAAAATTTAACTCTTTTTGGCATCTCACTTGGCATCTAATAACGATCCTTTCATCAAATTTCATCTAACAACGAAGCATTTGTGTTTATTTTTCCCGCTAAGATGCGTTGTGCAATGGGTAGCAGTTTTTTAATGTCTTTCGTAATATATCCATTAACGGTGTTTTTTTTCATAAAATGGTCAATTTACTTACTATATTTGTTTAATTCAACATATTTACAACTCATTTGTGTTATATTTTGTCAGCTTTAGTCAAGTAATGATACTTTTAATTTTTACTTTCATTTTATATCAAAATGTGGGGTTATACACGGAGAAAAATGTTATTCGAAAAAATAGTAAAAACGGTTAAAAACGGGACTGAAGTTCTTACGAACAAATTAACAGCGTTTCAATGTTTATTGTTTGAAAATGAAAGAATAATTTGTTGGTATACGTACGAAATTACGTATACCAACAAATTATTTTTACATGTTCCCGCCAATAAACAGTGAAACCCTGTTAATTTGTTCGTAAGAACTTCAGTCCCGTTTTTAACCGTGTTTACTATTAAAATGATCGTTTTTTCGAATAACATTTTTCTCCGTGTACGGTTATACCAATGTTTAAATTGAATTTTATGGTCTACATTTCATGAAAGTGATTATAAATATAATATTTTAATTAATGAAGATAATATTAGCGAAAGTCAATCAAAAATCCGAAACAGAAAAATCAGAAAAAGATACGGATACATCTGGGACTCGAACCCAGGTCCTCCGGCAATCCGGGCCGACGCGCTATCCACTGCGCCAACGTATCCCTATCCGATTCGGTCATTTTTAACTGTATCATACTTCGACTGAGAACCACCAACATTATTTTCATTTTTCTTATCGCATATTTTTATTGGCTGCTACCTTTATGTGTGATTGCAAGATTCAACTCGAACTAAATGCCCTCTAGATAGTGTCAGGATAAATTTTATCACTTTTTATTAATATGCGACATCTATTGTCTTTATCTGCAAGTCTAGGAAAAAATATTTTTATTTTTATTTTTAACTTTTTAACTTAAATAGTTAAACCTCAAATTATAATATTTTAATTAATGAAGATAATATTAGCGAAAGGCAATCAAAAATCCGAAACAGAAGAATCAGAAAAAGATACGGATACATCGAGTCCCAGATGTATCCGTATCTTTTTCTGATTTTTCTGTTTCGGATTTTTGATTGACTTTCGCTAATATTATCTTCATTAATTAAAATATTATAATTTGAGGTTTAACTCTTTAAGTTAAAAAGATAAAAATAAAAATAAAAATGATTATAAATAATTCATGTGTTGCTAAATACGTACCCAATAAATATCCCTTTTCAAGAAAATATTATATACTAAGAAAAAGAAAAATTGCATTTCTTAATTATAACCAACAACAATCTTGGATCTGGGTCATCTTAGTATACATAGTCTGTTGAGAACTTAACATCAAAAAAGCTGCAGACGGTCTGCAAGGGCAATAAAGACTCCTTGAATAAGATTAACACTCAGCTAAATTAACGGTTTTACTGTTCTCTCAAAAGCTTACAAAATACGTATTGAAATCTAGAGCTTTTCGCCTTTATGACCAAAGAATAATGGTGCGATTGAAGCGCAGTCCGTGAGGCATTGGATGTCTGTTTTAAAGTTGACAGAGGAAGAAGACAACTTGAAGGTTTTATGATGGCTTGGCTTTTCAAAATGATGGACAGTGGACATATCGGATACCAAAAACTTGACCTTATCAAAAACCCGACAGGTGACAGAGGTCACATCGTTCTTGAAAGTTGTTCTATTTAAAAATTATCTAGAGAAAAATATAGTTTTGTCAATATTGTATCCGCATAAGATTTCCAACTACGCGGAGTCTATTGGAAATATTGTGAGGTTGAACATGATGACAATGGCGTTTAAGGAAGCGCTTAGCAATCAGATCTGCTCACTAAACACGGCAATATATTAATTTCAAAGAATGAATGAAGATCAGTAAAAATTCAAACATATCTCAAGTCCTAACCTATGAAAATAATTAAGAACTTTTTATGCGAAACAACAGCATTGTATAAATTTGATTCAGTAAACCCAGCACAATGTAACTCATCGCCCAGGAGGTAATAAACCCGCAAGAAGGGATATTCAAATATAATAAAGTCCTCCGCCATATATCTTAAGAATTTCAAAAAAATATAGTACTTTAGGATTCATAATATTATGTTTTATACTAGCTTATAAATGTGGAAATTCTAACTATGCAATTGTAAATGTTCTCCAAAATGCCCTGGAAAGAATCTCAGACTTGTTATCTCCCGAAAGAAACCATTCATCTGTTCTGTATGAAATTACAAATGTTATCCAAAATGACCCTGGTAAAATAATTACATCTTGGCGATTCTTTCAAGGAAAAAGAAACAATCCCGTCACTACAAATGCAACTACTAATGTTCTCAAAATTTGTCTTGACAGAATCGCCATTCCTTTCCATTGTAAGAATATGTACTAAAACACAATTTGGCTGTCCTGAAACGGGAATCCTTCCCAGTTGGACAGACAAAGGATCATCTTGTATTGTATGTTTGTATTATTTAAATAAATAAATAAATAAACTACGAAACAAAATAAGTCATAAATTAAGAAATGGTACTTGACATATTTTAACTAATGATTTCTAGTAAAAAAATGTAAAGAAACTTTTGGTCTCCGGTGACATGTTTGATGTTTTTTGTTTTCTAAACACAAAAAAAATCGGTAGGTATTGGACAGTTAGGGGCGGGTTTAAGGGTTTTTTGGTTCGGCTAAGTGACCAGTAATTACATATGAAAGGAATATTTTTGTTTTTTGATTTTAAAGATTAATTAATTACCAGAAAAAAATTAGAATCATGAATCCTAAAATAAAATAATTTAAAACTCACCTTAAAAATTATACTGAAAACTTGAACTGAATCATGTCAAATAAAACCAATAAAATAACACCCCCCATACAAACAAGCCCTGCTCATTTCTGGGGGTACATCAAATACATCTGTTATGTAATTAATTACAGTATAAAAATTATTTATAATTTATGTATCTTTTTTATGACTTATAAATAAAAATAAAAATTTAAGAATAAAAATATAAAACTTATTTGAAATATGCGTGCATTTGGGTGACTTATCTTGATTGTAGGAACATTGCTAAAAGTTATTATTTGATATTCGAAAGGGATAATTTAGAACCAAATATATGTAATTTCCCATTTCCTTTTTAATACGTAAAAAGTTATTAGAAAGGGCGTTCCTTGTTGCGGTAGAGTATTTTTGTATAAGTGATGGGTAGTAGTAATCTTGCAAAATGGACATAATAATAAATCAATTGGTGATAGACCCAACGAGTATTCGACCTACCATTATTTATAACTATGGAAAAGCAATAACCAAGCCTCCATATTTCATAGAAACAATGAGACATAAAATTTTGACGGCCAGCCATGAACAGTTAACACCAATCAATTTACCTAATAGGAGGATCTAAGCATTAATCTCCTTATATGTATCATAATTGTTCCTGTTCTCCTTTATCGTTATGTGAAAAACCTTCGTGGTGGATGGTGTTCTGAAAAACACTGATCCTTAAATATTCCGGCCAGGTGATATGAACAGAGAACAACCCTGTACGCATTTTTGTTCTTCAATCATTTATCTATTGCTGATAAACTGTGCTATTCCACTTCTTGTGTTCCTTCTCCGTACGCGTATAGCCATGAACAGTTTTGGTGTCTCATCAAAATAAATAGATTGTCTATATTTTTTGGTACCAGGGTTTCCTACCACGTCTCAAGGATGTCCATCAATTTCATTGTACTTACTCTGAGATTGTCTATGTCTCTATTTGTATACCAATAAATTGTATACATATTTTTATTATTGTGCTGGTCGTTTCAAATAAAATCTCTCCGGTAAAATTGTCAATGAAATTTCTCATCTACGAGAATATGTGAATATGTAATGTTTTGTGAACTCACTTCAGCGCTTAACACACATAACTCTACTATGATCACGATCCTTATATATAGTTAATCTAATGTATTGAGATGAGGTTTGATTCTTTTACGTTCCTTTACGAACCTTCCAGAAGGGTTTGGAACTCGAGATGTGTCGTAAAAACATGTAATTTCTACATTGTGATTGTGATATCATCACATTTCCCGAGAGCCTTTTTATTTTGGCATACCTCTAACACTTTTTTGCGAGTGGGAATCCAGCTAGGAATTTTACCAAGCTGGTCAACATCAGCAAAAAACCTTTAAGTAGGATGGACAGAATACCTCCACGACACAACCATGACAGATGCTAGATCCTAGGCCAGATTAAAAGTAGTTAAGAGAAGTGCGAATTCAAAACATGATTCATTCATTAAATAACCTACTTCATTCAGTTCGGCTGGGTTTAATTTAGTATGCCCAGTGCCTGAGGAAAACCGGTATGGTCGAGATATAAAGTATGTTTCGCTATTGTGTGTTTTTTTTTCAGAGTATTTTTATGATCTTGGCTACGTACGTGAAGTTAATAATATATTCAAACATATCGCTTCTTAAAGAGGAACGACTAAAAACCATTCTAATTTTTTTTTATATTTCAATGGCAATTTTTAATGTTTTATTTAGTACAATAAATCGTTGGTAGATACGATCAAAGTGTTCAAACACGTGCCACCTTACTCTGTCTCGAAGTGGTTGCGAGAGAAATTTGTAGCATTTGCACCTGTGGATACTCATTTGAAGCTCAGATTACTTTTAAAGAGCACCAAACTCGTGACCATGGCCCAATGTTCCTCACCCAAAGTGTCCAGTTAACTATGAAAAGAATTAACGCTAACAAAACATTTCCAAAACGTAAAAACATGCATTTATTTTAAATGTGTCGCCAAAAATACTCCTTCAAGATACAGTAACTGACTCGAGGCACTAATGCATCCGCAAGAACTGCAAGAACCATCAGCAAGAACTGCAATCAAAAACAGACTCTCAAAGATAGGCTTGAGGGGAAGAGGAACACAAACCCCGTGTACGTGTCGGGTCAAGATCATAAGAGGAATTGAGTGATGTCAGTACTCCGAGGAGGTGCTGAGTGAAATATATGAATCTAGTCAATATGTTGAATAGATTATCAGAATCTTATACGATTAGTCGTGTTCATCAGGATACGGCAATCCAGGGGTGTTTTCAAGGATTAACATCTTATTAAACTTTGGTAACCATCAGATTATTGTAGACAATACCTTAGAACAGACGATATGTCTAACTATGAATTAATATCGATCAGGCGAACATAATAGCAGTTTCAATATAAATTTATAATCAAGTATGTACAATGTTTTGAATTTTACACAAATTCTATGTAGAAAATACATTTATTTTTAAATTACTTAAGACGCTAGACTTTGAACCACACGCGAAACACCCGCGTCTGTCATTCTGTCCCGCTCACAATAAGCTCACGCACACTTACAATACATGCGAATGCGAAATGTGCGAATGAAACAACGCTCAAATTTACCTACAGAAATCGCTCGAAAAGGGGTTTATGGAGAATACACTTTTCTACACCGAAACTTTCACGAAATTGAAATTTTAAAAAATATATATTTTTTAGAATTATAATTTTATAATTCTTTATGACAGTGGAGTTAGCAGCACTTTTTCCTTAAATAATATTTTTTGATAAATCGTACATGTTTGACAGTGAATGTTTACGTTAATAGGAAACGCATCGAAAATTCGAAAACATACCGACATAGTTTTTACCCTCTAAAAGGCAGTATAAAAATTTTTTGCAATTTTCGATGTAGAAAAGTGTTTTTTCCCGGGCGTCCTTTTTGTATGGGCCGAAAAGCGAAGTCTATCATCTTAAGAAAGAAGCTACAAGCAACATCCGTCACTACGGGGTGGTCACAACAATGTCGCACTAAACAAATAAGGCACAAGTCAGTTCAAAACAGATGCCAAACAGAACCGTTTACACCGAATTTCATTAACTTTGACATAATTGGCTGTCTCCAGCCATATTCACTCTTAAGTTACGTGGTCTTACAGCATTAACACGCAACGATTCAAAATAAAAACACGAATAGCTTATCGCCAAATACAAATGAACTTAACGTTCAGAGACCAAAACAACAAGAATTGTTCATAGAACCTTCATCAGACAATTTAAACTATCATCAAATAATATAGTTTAATCATCATTTAATAAAAATATATACCTAGCAAATCTTAATATATAAAAATAAATGTTTCTTTGTTTGTCCCTTATGCGGTCCTAAACCATTCAACATATCGACCCTTTGGAATAACAAGGTTCCATCTGTTGCGGAAACGTCACGCGGTTATGGGATCTATGGTAAACTACCTTAGAGTTCATTATCGCATGACATTAAAGCAACAGATGGAACCTTGTTATTCCAAAGGGTCGATATTGCGATGAAACTTTTTTGATTTGTTGTAGGTAAGGTTTACGAAGTATGTATAATGCCCGCGAAGGTTTATACATATATATACTGGTGAGATCTGGCATTATGAAATAATTTCCTAAACCATTCATGAGATTACCATGAAACTTCGGTGAGTTGTTGTGCGCATACTCGCGAAGGTTTCTATATATACTGGTGAGCTCTAGCATTATAAAATTTGCATACAAAAATTTGCAATAGGTGGCGCGCGAGTTGTTTGAAAAAGGAGTGTATTTCGTATAGTCTAGCGGCATTGTGGGAGGAGGTAGGGAGAAGTGAATCCGGGAGGGGGGAGGGGAACGAATGAGGGTGGAAGACGAGGAAAGTGGAAGGTGGCAGGGTAACGGGGCAGGGAACGGGGACGCATGTGAAAGGACACGCAGGGAGAAACAATTTCTTGCTTTATGTGGCATTGCAAAGCATGCCGTGTACTGGCTAGTCTATAATAAATCATAAGTTGGTAAACTTTTTGTTTGTTTTTCATAAAGCTAACGGCACAAAAATAATCATAAAGAATTTTAACTCTCGTCAATTTCAACAACCGTCACTGTCAGTCGAGGGTTGGATATGTTAATGTCATTCCGTCTGCCATATAGTCGTATTAAGTCAGCAATGTCTGCTGTCTGCAATCATCACAGTAACTAGACTATAATATCATAGGAATGGCGTCTAAAGAATGGAATTCCAGACCAGGATATGATTTCGTTCAACAAGGTGGGAGTGGCTTTGAGATGAGAATGTGTGAAGAGGTTGTAGATGAAAAAGTGCAAAGTCACTTCGGGAAGGTTAATTAGGACTTTTTATAAGGACTCCGGCAACAAATTATTACAGGGTCCAGTAAAAAGTTAAAGGTAGAATAAAATGTTAGCAATATTGGAAAGGCCTATAATTATATTCATAATTTTCGTTGTTTGTTTTTGGGGTGTTATGCCGTGTTGCGCTACCTCCTTCTTTAACCGACGTTTCGATCAGACGATCACATCGTCGGATCTGCCGGATATGCCCTGATGATGGACACTGCACTGCTGTCCGAAACGTCGGCTAAAGAAGGAGGTAGCGCAACACGGCATAACACCCCAAAAACAAACAACGAAAATGCTTTTGGCCGTGAAAATCTAAAAACGTATCATATTCATAATTGTTTTTCGTGTCTATTTTTGTCATAACTGTGTGTTTTTTAAAATTTATATTTTAAATCGTTCCCGCTGTTTTAACTTCGTTTACTATTGTGAGGAAATGGCGAGTAGGTACCTGTGAGAGCGTTTCAAATACTTTTTATTCCAGGTGGACATTGTCCAAAGACGAGATTTTAATGTGTAATATTTTGGTGGGTTACAACCTTCTACAAAACAAACAACTGTATGGTCGAAGGTTAGATCACAGTTTATTTTGGTAGGATTTAAGCTGCAAGTTGTGTTTTATTTGAAAGAAGAATTCGGCAGTAAATGTATTGAAGGCAAGGACCTAGGCAGAATTTTTGCGGATTTAAATTTGGGAGCAACAAAAGTTCTCGACGTTGGGCGCCAGTTATGTAACTCGATTTTTCGGAGATTTGTGCTTATTGCCAACTGGACACCATGGGTGGCAGTGTTAAACTAGTGTTATTAATTACTTTCTGTCACCGATAAAATGTCGCGATAAGGTCAACCTCAAAAATGTGTCCGGATCAACTGTCACTTCCCCGAGAATGCCACTGTCCTTGGGTCCCGGGCTGCCACGAGAAGTACAATTTAAATTGACACATAGAAGCTAATTGGCCACAAATAAATATCATTCTCAAGCTTTTAACTTTGCGGTAATCACGAAAAGTTTTTACGCTGCTTTTCTACGTTTCAAGACCTTCCCGGAAGAAGGATCTATATGGAAAAACATTTTTCTTCAGAAGGGACCCAAAAATTATGTCACATCTTTGCATTCACAGTACATATATAACAAAGATAAAACTATACGTGAAGTCTCAGTAGGATAACTATCGGTAACTTCTCATCGTTCCCTAGCATGACTACAGATCGCCAACGAATAAGTGACAGTTCACAATGACTAAGTGTCCTTAACATTTTCGACATCAACTGTTGTTTGTACGTTAGCGATGTGCAATTGTCCTAGGGAACGATGAGAAGTTACCGATAGTTATCCTATCGATCGTTATAGAGCGAGCGTGCTAGGGCCTCTGGAGACTTAAGAAGACTGTTTTATCTTCCTACGTTTACGACCGATTTGATAATGATTCTGTCGGTAGGGAAGGGAATTTCCGAATAAAATCGCCTTCGATACTGACATATTTTACGTTAGTAAAAATTTTATACTCATTGATGCGATCTTTGTGGAAAGCATTTTTTGTAACTTTTGAAATACGTTTTTTCTTTTAATACATAAATTTTTTGCTTGTTTTTTTATGGAAACAGAGAAGCTAAAATGGTATTTATTTTATCACTATACTATCAAAAAATCACCTTTAACACAATTTATGTTTGATATCATAGTCCCTTCTTCCAGGGGGTCTTCGTTTACCTATTATCTTTTTCACTCAGTCCATTGGCGCCTGCCATCGAGAATTTTTCAACAATTTTGCGGTTCCACGGAATGCACAGACAAGGTTGACTAGATTCTGTGACTGTTTTTTTTCGTTTCTTCTGTTGTCCCGCCGTGGTGTTGATGACCTAACCGCCGCTGCACGTATTTCACGACATTGTTGATAACGGTCGCTATTCCAAACCGGATATGCCCTTGTCTGGTTGGTAATGCGTGCGAACTTTAAATAATTAAGACAAGTCTATCTCAAATAGGTGAAGGGTCACTCCGCTCAAATGCGGATCTTGGTGCATATATTATGTAAGAGCTGTTTATTTTAGCTTACTTATCACAAGATAGAATTAGAATGGTCTCTAATCTATTTTTCTATAAGGCCTAGACCTAGACCTATAAAACCTAGACACTAAATCGAACATCGATACCGAAGATAGAAGCTTTAGAAATGCGAATATATGCGTTTGCTCAAAGTTAAAAAAGCCAATTTGGAAGTTAATAAATGTGACACATCCATCTCAAATACACACCGTCACACCTACTGATCTGGATACAATTACTTAAAACTGGTTACAAATTACAATTAGATATATTATATATCACAACCTTGTTTTATATATTTACATGATTTGAACACACGAGTACAGCCACAGACAAGACATCTTTCTTTGAACAGTACTTGCTACTTCAACATCTAAAAATCTACAAATAAACTTTCTTTATTTTTAATAATCTCTAAGTATCTCATAGTTTTAAAACGTAGAGAACAAAGCAGATGCAGATACTTTACCATCATTCTCATGTATGTTAGTGATATTTAGCACTGATCCGAAGGTGTGCTCGTGGATTCACTAACACCTAATTCCAGAGATCAAAGATTACGCAGTGTAATCGTTGAACAGGCAGTGAACTAACTATATGATATGATAACCGGGTACTTAGATACATCCAAGCAGGTGAATACAGGTTAGGACTTAGTACCTGCAGTGGAAGTGAAACGGGCAGGCGCAAATCTCGTACACCATCGAACCAAGTTGGCATTATAAATTTATTTCTATGGACGTAGACAGTACAATAATATACCAGCTGGAATAACTCTCTGGAGTAGGATTCAATTATTGAAACAATGTTTGAAATGGCCATAGCTTTCACGACTGACAATATCTGTATGAATGGTTTGGATCAAATAATGTATTTGTTTCCTCTTGTATTTCCAGCTTTTGGTATCAGTGGTGCGTAGTTAGGGACACGAAAAAGGTATCGATACTTATACTATCGAGTACTTTTCCTTTCGATCCCGATATTTTAGTACTCGATACCTTGTATTCGATACTTTTACTCAATGAGTACTTTTTGACAAGTATCGATACCTTTAAAATTTTGGCTATTTATGTGTGGAGATGGAGTCTCGCATGCTTCACAATTCACAACAACTTAGGTTTGAGTTAACGTAAGTGAATATAATATATTTTCTTTTAGTTTTATAATGATTATAATTCAAGAAAAGTGAGTTTATTTTGTTATCTAAACATTTAGTTACTGAAAAACACCATTAGGTGAAAAAAAAACTGAAAAGTGCCATACTTGTAAGTTGTTTCAGATTTATATCTTTATGATTAAAATGTTGATTATAATATTACATTTTTTCTTTGTCATAAATCTATTAGGTTTTATAATTATTATGATATTTTGTTCCAAAAAAATCCTGTCAACTCGGAAGCCTCTGAGACTCCACATCTAGAATAGTGATAAGAAAAAATAATGTACATGACTGGTAAAGTAATAAATAAATATTTTAACACACTAAAATGTCTCGACTGTCCTGCTAAAGCACAAAGTAGAGAAAAAAATGTATTGCAAAAAATTTGTTTTAGTTTTTAATTCGTGTTTTAACAGGGCAGCGTTGTTTTATTATTTATTTAATTACGCACATTTAGTTTTGCAGTTGACTATATACATAAAAAACATTACACTTTTTTATGAGTACCTACCAAAGCAATTCCTGAATTTACAGATCCTTTTTTATTATTGATTAAACGTTGTAAAATTTGATTGTTTCTTTTTTCATTTCACTGACGTTGACGTCCTTAAACCTTTTTTCTTTTCTAACTAAAATATAAACATTTGTAAATTCTGATCCGGGGGGGTTGGTACGCAGTTAGGTGGTACCGGTCAGAGCAAATCAGGCACTATGCACTATGCTAAGAAATGTACTCGAAACTTGAAGTATCGATACTTTTGTTTCAATACTTTTACGAGTGCGATACTTTTTTCCGATACTACTCATGAGTAGAGTATCGATACTTTCTATTCGATATGGTGTCCCTATCCTTAGTACTCATTTCTAAGATATTATCTGAGATTCTTTTAATTTAGGTGTTCTGCAACGCACCAACAAATTAATTTAAATGAAATTATTCTTTTCGATCTGTTAGTAGAATCTATGTATGAGATTACCTGCAGACACTTGTAGCCAAGTTCAGGTTCTCTGGCCTACATACAAATCACGGAAGAAGGACAAAAAACGCCACGCTTTCGGTCCCATCAGGTGGGCTGAGATTTTTTGCTCCACCGAAATAGCGTTTAGTGCTCCGACTATATTATTTATCTTCAAATGCTAAGGAGATCTAAACGACTAAACGTAAGATGTTGGGATTGTTAAGTACGGGGGCGAAACATTAAACACTTGTTGATAATCTCCGTTGTTTTCAAATGCTTTAGATTAGACATTTCGGAGTGGTAATGCCATAACTCCATTGTAAATGTTTATAAGTTGGTGCCCAAGTATTTTAGAAAAAGTTTTTTTTTAATCCAGTGTGAGTGCTGCGTTATTCGCACGGTTATAATATTTATATATATGGTTAATTAAACAAAAAGCAACATCGCCACACCTAGACCTAATCAATCTAAGGGCAACCCATCTGTACATTTTTCAAAAAAAATTATATATCTGTTTTACATAAACTTTTTCAATAAAGATAACAATAAAGATTTGCCTAGATCCCATCATCTCAGATGGTTGGTGGCCTCAACATCTCAAATGCCTACATCCCATCATCTCAGACGGTTGGTGGCCTCATCATCTCAAATGCCTACATCCCATCATCTCAGACGGTTGGTGGCCTCAACATCTCAAATGCCTACATCCCATCATCTCAGACGGTTGGTGGCCTCAACATCTCAAATGCCTACATTCCATCATCTCAAGCGGTTGGTGGCCTCACCATCTCAAATGCCTACATCCCATCATCTCATTTTATTTCTACTTTTCATTTTTAATTTTAATATACTCTGTGTTATAGTTGTTGTGTAATATAGCAGACTGGGATTGCAAAATCCTCTCACTCATGCTGCAATAAAAACTAACATAAAAAATTAATAAAATATGGAAAGTGTAATGTTCAGCGTAAGCTATAATGTTGCCTTGGGTATCATATAATATCACTTTACTGTTTAAGACAAGAAGGTGTGAGTGACGTCACTGGCCTCCTTTGTTTTGGTACAGAGACTACTAGTAGTTCGTCTAGATAAAATTACAGTAGTGATCTCTCTTGTGTCATCTATGCTCCAGTCAAACTTTTAAGAAAAGCTTTCCTACTTGCACAGAGATGTGATGTTCTGATTCTGTCTTGAAATTTGCCCTCAACTTTCGCGCAACATGGCCGCCGGTGTAAGTCGTGATTTTACCTGTCACTTTGTTTCATTCGAAATCACGTCATCGTCTAACTTATAAAAGCTCAATGCTCCTACACAATATTTGTTACCAAAACTACGACATGGCCTTTGAGTTTATGGTATTAAGGGTCTGTTGATATGTTCTCTGGAAGATTTAGTTTTATTCCAAAATTGCAACATCTGACTTGATCGAAAACTCAATGTCCAAGAAACAATTTTATGACGACAACAAAGATTTGAGCTTTAAGATTATGTTGGGTATGATCTGGAAATTTGTTCAGTGCTTTGAATCGATTTTACTTTATTAAGGAACCAATTTCAGTAATTGAGCATTGCAGAGTTTCATCATTACAAATCACAACACATGCAAAGTCCTCTCGGATGAATGGCGGAAGGTAAAAAAGCTGAGGCCTGGATTTGACTGGTCGAGAGGGCAACTGGTGATTGGTTGCTGATCACCAACTCTGGGAAGTGGAACGTTGGTGCGGAGCTGATCTGTTTACGAGTTGCGATTACTAGCTGTGGCAATTTACGTACACTATGTTGACTGAGACGCGTAGTATCGTGAATATCGAAATTGGAAATTGTTCTAAGTTGTGATTATATCGACCGATCCAAGTAAATTTGGTATCCGTATCATTTACAAGTCATCTAAGAATGTTTATAGTATTTTTTTTTTTTTATGACTTTTTTAGTTAGTTTCTAGAACATTTGAATATAAACTAATATATACATTAGGCAGTTTTGTGATTTTGATTTCATCCTTAAAATTGTTTGGCATTTGGTTGTTGATGACTTTATGCACAAAAATTAACATATTAAATAACAGACTATTTTTTATTGGAATCCAATTTAGCTCCTCTCTCCCTTGAGTATTTGCCGTTTCCCAGTATACCTACATCTCATAGCTCTATTTTGTATGACATCTATCTTGTTCTAATTTCCTTCATTGGCCAAATATAACATTGTAAAGCAATAATCTAAATTTGCAGCAACTATAGTTTCATAAGTTTAGAAAACTATAGTTTAGAAATAAGTGATGATAATTATCATTAATTACTGCCTTATCGTCGGCCAATAAATAAATATGACTTCTTAATCCTTGGCAGTACTTGAATATAAAATAATATTAAACAAATCTCCAAAATACTTATGTCTTTTTTGTGTGTGCCCAAAGAAATTAACTTTACAGTTATAGTTATGTGTACACAAAGCATTTTTATTGTGTACTCTTTTTCACTTTTTAATTCAAGGAGTCAGTGTTGTAAAATTATGCTCGTCATTAATTTGATAATGGCGGAAAGCATTATACCGCACTTTATTACAAAAAAACAGATTTTTTTTTCATGTAAACATTATACCTGCAAAGCTACTACAAGTAGCTTTTCTGCAGGAAAACAGTGTAAACAAAAATATCAATTATATGATTTCTACACATAGGACCAACGATCAACGGAGATAGAAGTGTCAGCATTGTGTTGCTCACGTACGTGTAAGAAAAAGTCTTGGACTTAAATTCTCGATTCTCATACTGCCAGAAGATCACTCTTAATTACAGAAAATAGGATAGTAGTGTGTCCCAGGACAACGCAGGTGTGGTTTGTGTTCAATCCCCTGAATCTAAAATGGGTTGATAGTTAAATAGCTCCATTTATTTCTATATTTTATTTTAAAAGTTTGTTTTTTACTTGACAAAATCTTCAGGCTTTCTTCTATACATCTAATAACGGCCCTGCATGCTTTGGAAATCAGTAGATCGGTGTTGAAACTGAAAAGTTACGTAAATATGATAATGTGTTGCAAACAACCCACATGTCTGCAAATAGGTTATCCGACCATACGATAACAAAGTTTGCCAGAGTGCTGAAATGAATAGTAAATAATTAATTACCAATAACTGATAGTGATAACCAACGATACATGTATAATGTCGTATGGTTCCCAACGGATAATAAATGAATTATTATTAAATTGATAAACTAATGTTTAAGACAAGACTTTTTATGCATAGCATAAAGGGTAACAATTATTATAAGCACTTACAATGCCTTTCTCATATTAAAATAAAATTTGTTGTTTGCAGGTGAAAAAATGTAATAAGCGGTAATTGTTGAATGAAACATTAGTATATATTGAATCATTTTGGTAAGAGATAAACTGCCGTAGATTATGGATAGAGCTCCTGACCGGCAATCAGAGGGGAGCGGATTCGAGTCCGGTCGGTGGCATGTATCTTTTCTCGGGAGGTTTTTTTTTCAATATGGAAGAGTGTTTTAGGCTAATAATTATTGCTTATAATAAATAATTGATAATGAATTCTTACTCATAATGAGCCCGCTGCAGAGGTAACCATATTTGCAATGTGCTTCTTTGAATAAGATTTATTTTTAGTTTCTTCCTGAACCCTTGTAAGCAATCGGATTTTTTAAAGGTATTTTTAAAGCCGCACCATCAAAAAGAATTTTGATGCTAATTCAATAATAGTTTTAAATTTCATAAAAACGACGTTCACAAGGTAAAATAAATTATCAATTTATTTTCACCTAATTCCAAATTACTGCATAGGATCTCGGATCCTAGAAAAATGCGGTGAATTTAATAAAAACGAATCAGTCTGGTCATTTTTATGTAGTTAAGTAACGAAAGAAAGGCGCGAATTTCCTTAGTAACTACAAAGAAAAAGACATTAATGTTACAAAATCATAAAAAATAACATTTCAAAACACCTTCAAGTAACTCATTCTCAAATCCTGCATCACGCGAACGGTACCACCATAGCAATAATTTATATAATTTATGTTACTATTATCTGAACTTGTTTATGCTGATGTTAGAAAGAGGTGAGCAGACTTTCTTTGATGTTATTCAGAATGCAATGTGTTTCCTATTTGATTAATAGTTACATAATAAATTTACGAAGTTCTCTTTTATTAATTAACGTGTCCTTGCATATTTTATTTATTTATTTTCTCATGTTCTCCAGTATATCACGGAGAAGATCATAAATTATAAATTACACAATGGCAGTTTTACTATTTTGTGGCATGTGTTAAAAGATAGTTGTTGAACTGTCTGTAAGTGACATTGAAAATGTCGATGGTGAATGCAGAATCATTAAGCAGTTGAGTCGCTCTGTTTATTGGCGCGTTCTGATATGCAGAAGTCCTCACTTTCGGAGCATAAAAAAGTGCATGGGATCTTCCACGGAGTTAGGGGCATAAAAATTAACCTCTTTTAACATAGGCGGATTGAGTATGATACCAGAGATTAGTTTAAAAAGGTGTTACCTAAAAATATTTTTCTACGGGCTTCTAAGGTGTTGAAATCGAGCATTCCTGTTAAGAACAAGGATGGATACAGGAATGGATAGTACGTATATTCCCTCATATACAGGTAACGCAAAAACCTTTTTTGTACTTCTTCTATTTCTAGGATATGGTTTGGTTCAGAAGGGGGGCAAATAATGAGCCCAGGATGCTACCAACAAGTACTTCATATATTCTACGTATTGCAATTCCATTAGTAAATGATCTCGCATTCTACAAATTCAAATTTATATAAATAATTAAATAACAGCACATAAAAAGGTGCACATTTACTTGTAATAACTTCTTCAAATTAAACCAAATAAAAATACAGAGTTGTGTTAAATATTCCATTTGCGTCAGGTTCATAATGTTTGAAGTATTGATTAAAGTATGTTGTGAAAAACACCTATTTTTTAGTTTTTCGTATAGCAACGGAAAATTTGTCTACGGATTTTCTTAATTACCTATATTTAAGAGAACCTTCTAATATGTTTAAATAAGACCATATTCGCAAGAGAATAAAATATAAGCTTGGTGTTTTTTATGTCAATTAAGCCCATCACTGATACTAAAATTGTCGTTTTTATCGCTACGGTTAACAAAAGCTGGGACTAAGGTGGTAAACAAATATAATTTGTTAACTTTTTGCCTTCTCTGATTATTGTGACTATAAAAACTGGCTCTTGATATTAATTAAGATGTACGTTTTTAAGTAATTTAAGCCGTATAATTGACGAATCTTGCTTTTTGCATATTGCATTAATTCGTGTTCGTTTGCAAATCATCTACCACAAGAGTCGACAAATTTACGCATGCTAAACTGATTTAAAACACGGCCAGAGCGTTTACGAAGGCGGGCTTTTATGAGGTGTTGTGCCATTTTATGGTTTCCCAAAGAAAACGTGCTTCAATTTCACCCATGCAAGTTTTATTAGTCAGATCAACACATTTTCACCGCTCGGTTGATCAAACAGATTGTGTTTTTGAGGTTTCGAATGGCACGATTACGTGAGGTTATTTTTGCTTTCAACAATTTCTAATAATAAGAATTAATAAAATTTCTGAAGCTGGGCATTTCTCAAATTTTTCAATGCTGTTTATTTTGCTTGACTTGTGATATTGTCTTATTTGAGAAGAGAATTTATGACGCGAATGTGAATGGTAGAAGAAGTCGAAGACGCCCAAGGAAGACGAGGCACGATCAAGTGAATCAGATACTTGAGTCAGGCCATGCCAAGAGTCAGAATAATAGAAGAGTATGTATGAGAAGATGTATGAATGTGAATGAGGCAAGGAGTGTGTACCAAGACCGAGTTTTTTTTGTCGGTCCGTCCGATATAGATCTAGAAACACACCTGCTGCGGGAGAAGTTTTTGTAGGGTACGTTTTCTTTGGTTTACGTTACTCTACTTAAGAGGTAATATCCAGCAATCCATTATTCGGTTTTTGCTAACAGCGCTGCTCGCGGATATTTTTACATCTATGAAGCTAAACGGTATTAGTTTTAAATTTAAATCAAAATGTAGTCATTATGAGCGTCGCGAACACAGAACCTCACACGGCCGCATCTCGGCGGCTAATGAACGCGAGAATTTATGTCTCGAACTGCCACAAAAATGATCAAACGGGAGATGGTAAATGAATGAAAATTATATACTTCTTAAAATTAATTTTTGATCATAATTATAATTTTTCAATAATGTCTAAACAAAATAAGTGTGTAAAAAAAATATGGAATATTTTAGTTTGTGAGACCTTAAATAAATAGAAAAACTGGGGTATTTTTGTCACAAAACATGTTCTCGGATTTTTTTAATGATTTTAATTTGTCTAAAATTTAAATTTTGAAAACTGTGTTGACTAGACTGTATATTGATTTATTTTGTTGTATGATTATATAATTTGAAATTTGTGTTGTTTAATAGAATCTATCGTTTGAAAATTGAACAAATCTGCCAACGACCAATAGTATAACCTTAGTATATTATAAACACACTTAGTTTATCAAAATTTTAAAACTGCGAGTACAAGATAAATTAACAATCTTTCAAAACCGATTTATGTTTTTTTGTAAAAAAGAGTCAATACGTCTAGAATTTGATTTAAAAATGACTAATTTCTATGTATTCTGTGGTAAAACACTCTTAAATTCTACTCGAAAATAAGTAGGTCTTTTGTGTGTTTTAAATCAAGCTTTACACTTAACATTTTTAATCTCTCAATGTTTATTTAGTGGAAAGAAACCATTTAATTAAAAAAATTCTCGCATTTATCTACGGGTTTCTGCAGGGATCAAACACGTGACCTAATGATTAGAAACTTTGATTCTATCTCTTTGTCATCGGACAAGCAAAAGATTTTATCTTGAGTTCTTAACTAGTCTAATACTCGGTTACTTTGTAGATAATTTAATGAGATAAAACGTGATATATTCAAGCGAATTTAAAGATTATCTCCTCCAAGCATCATCGATCTTTAGGTGTTGAAGCATAATCTATCATTAACTTAAGTGTAGGCACTTTACGATGATATACAACCAGTAAAGCCTTTTCCACAATGCTGAGAGAAGTCCAGAAAGATAACCTACTTTGATAAATCTCTATTTATGTGCACATCTCTTACAGTATTTCAAAGCCTTTTTTACGATCCATCAAACTTATCGACCATCACAATGCACAACCAGAGCAAAAACTCATTTTAAACCACATACAATTTTTGCACGTCGCGTCGGTGGGAACCAAATCCACAAACACCGGAATCAAAGTTCAGTGATTTAACCAATAGACTATTTCGCCATAAGTTGGATGTTTTGTAGGATATACCGCAAGATTCAAGAATCCTAATTGAGCAGCTGATCTTGACTTGATTCACTACAACACTCAACCCATTAACTGAGTGATGGATTCATAGTAAAAAAGGTACAAGTACAGTTGGATCGGGAAGTAAGTGCAGTATTTGACCTTGTACTAGCTCTTAGGGTCGTATTACAGACCACTCGACGTATCGAATCGGTGCTCACAGTGTCCCACTATCAACAAAGAAAGTGGAGCTTAGCAGGTAAATGTATTTTGTTAAAACAATCTAAGAACGTTCCCACACTCAGTTAATACTCGAATAGTCCAACACTATTTCATTGTACAGTAATTTTGCACATGAGTAACGAAACCTTGATCGTTCAGTCTCAAAATGTAGTATTTATTTGTGATAATAGAGCTTTGTTGCTCGGTGGTCGTGTTTTGTTTCCTTTCTGGAGGTAAAGTTGGCCCTTGATTGTACACCTATTCATGGGCGCGGTTTCTGACCATATTACGTGAAGAACCCAGTTATAGGCACGATCTGAGAGGTAGTTGACTGCTGAAGTATGGAGTTACCTAACTCTGAAATTACCAGGAAAATAATTGGATAATGAATAATATGCTCATAAAGATTCTGATAGTGTTTTCTCACCTACCATGTAGGTACTGACATAATTTCTACCAGAATGTCTACTTATATGTTCAATGCTAGAAATCCAAAGCGGTACAAGCTTCCAAGTAACAAGATGGTTTATCGTTTGTCTTTTTTAGACCAAACACTTTGTTGTAAATCCATTTCTGTTAAAACAGAAATATTAGGTCATAAAATTAACGAATGGACAAGGAAGAAAACTATCCACATGGTAAATAAATACATGTAAAAAAATCGTGATGTCCTAGAAACAAAAATTGGCTAAAAACTGCTTTGAATTTTTTTTTATTAAATTTTTTTCTCGGGTTTGTGTTAGTTAATATCTTACAATTATAAAAATTAAAAAATGTATTAAAAATATATATATACAATGTATAACAACTGTATTTGTAAAAAAAAAAAAAAAAATGTATATGGTCATATCGACAAAATCTGTAATAGTTTTTTTTGTGCTGTTGTCTACACTTTTGTCTGTATATGCAGATTTTAAATACTGTTGATTTCCAAAAAACAAAATAAATAATTAATGTGTCGTATTGTATTAATTTAGAGTTTTAGGGGTTAACAATGATCTGAAAAGAACTTAGAAATTCATTCTACTAATAATGCTAACGATAATAATTATTAAATGAATAAACACACTTTTTAAAACACCACTTTTATTTTGAATTAATATTTAACAGCCAACCAGATTTCGCTAAGCTTAGCTTAATTAAGTTGATATAATAAGCCCTGACGAAGCTTGAGCTAAGCGAAACTTGGTTGGCTATTAAATAGTAATTTAAAATAAGAGTGTTGTTTTACAAAGTGTGTTTTTCATTTTTTTTATATTGAATACCTCACAAGAGTCCCAACTGCTCCCGTCTGGAGCCAGTGAGACTATGGCATCCCCATTTGGGGTATGTTATGAGGCTGAAGGTAATTGGGGAAGGGAAGTAGACGAGAAAGAGGAAGATGGTGAAATACTATTTATTCAGATCTAGTCACTACATACGGCTAAAGCCATTTCAAGCAACGTTTCAATTCTGAATATTGGTCTTATACCAGGGCGATACTAAGGGTATCTTCCACTCTGGAATTCCACTCTGGAAATTCTCATTTAAAAGCGATTGACCAGCAGCTGAGAATAAAAGTTTTAAAATGTTTGTAACTGTACAGGGAGGTTCCAATGAGAAAGATTGATTAATCCCCCTATTAAATTTATTTAATAAAAAATTAAATATATCGATTTATTTCATTAAAAACATGCTTTAATATATACCTACATTCAAGTAAGCAATAAAAATGCTCAAAACGCACGATGATAAATTATTAAACATCGTTACTTTTTGTAAGTAGTTTTGATCATAAGTATTTATAATTTTTCAATAATGTCTAAAAAAATTAAAGTGTAAAAAAAAATTTCATATTTAAGGTTTGTAAGAAATTAAATAAATTGAAAAATTGAGGTATTTTTGTCACAAAACACCTTCTCGGATTTATTTTTTAATGTGTTTAATTTAATTTAAATTTTTAAAACTGTGCTGAGTAGATTATGTATTGATTTATTTTTTTGTATGGTTATATGATTTGAAATTTGTATTGTTTAATAGAATTTATTGTTTGAAAATTGAACAAATCTGCCGACGACCAACGGCATAACCTATATATTGAAAATACACCAATGCGCTCCGCTGACGAGGCAACTGAAAACCAACTAAAACCGGCTATTTTCTCTGCCTTGATTGGTCAAAAAGCTTGTTTAACCATAGACGAAGAACAATCAGCTGACAGCTGGCAACTAGCAACAGCCGGCCACGGCAATCAGCAGTGCAAGTCGCAAGTCACCGCTTGCGTTACCATTGACAACGGGTGTTTGAGTGATCGTGTAGTGTGCGGGCCATACATCACATTACATTGAAAATACATCACATTGTCATACATTGCCAGTTGACAGTTTTCAGTTGCCTCAGTGGGCGGATCGCCTTAGTTTTCAAAATTTTAAAACTGCGTGTACCAGATAAAATAACAATCTTTCAAAATCAATTTTTGTTTTTTGTAAAAAAAGAATCAATACGTCTAGAATTTCCGGTATTCTCTGTTAATACCCTCTTAATATATAATGTCACACCACAAAATATTTGCTTCCTTCGATAAAAATAAAAATTATTGTTTTTTTTATTATTGCCACCTGAGTTGCCTAAGTGCGGAGGTTTAGTGTGACACCGAATCTGTCAAACGAGGTAGATAATAATTTGCATAATTAAGTCGGGTTTTAATAATTTGTATGACATAATTACCGTAAGTGTTCAGGCTTGCAAAATAATTATCGACTGCCTATCCGTCATTGTAATTACTGTTCGGAGTCGCCAATTAAACCCGGAGGATGTAGGCTTACATTCTTAATGAATAATAATTAATGAACTATTTAGCTTTGCGGAATTGAACATAATTATTGGGAATCGGTAAAAGATCTTGTGAAAATTAACGATGAGTGGATATTTGAAATGTTAATACATTACGTAGGTATACATTAAGGGGCAGTCTTCCGTATCCAGTTTTCCTTGTTCTCGCGTGATATCTTTTGCATCGATGTAACGATTAGTTTTTTCCATATAATGCTCTACGGTTTCAGATTTTAGCCTGAATTCATAATTTTAACTATTGGTTCAAAATTACCCAGAATAGAAATACGATTTAAAGCAGGTTTGTGGGTACATTATGATTCCTTTTTGTATATTTTTTTCCTGTTTTATATAATACTTTAGTTTTACAGTTCTTGTTTTGTCCTACACCGTTATTGTCTATTATTGCTGTCCTGTGCTACAACAACAGCACTGTTATTGTTAAATTTTGTTCTCTGCTTTTGTTTTGTTTTGTGTATACCGTATATTCGTTATTTCCATCTTGTAATGGACTTTCATTAATAATGAATTTTATTAATATTTTGTAAATTAATTATAAATTTTTATTAATATTTTGTAAGGAGCACTATAGGATTATTTTTACGTTTATTTTAGTTGAGCGCACTTGAAGTGAAACCACACAAAACTGCGCTATTTAAATGTTATTATTTATATAGCACAGTTATTAAAAAACTTAATATAAATATTGCTTTGTTTGCATCGAGATATAATTGCTCATAAAACTTTAACAAACAGCACGCCCTTTATTTGAACAAAAATATAGATTAGTTACTGATTTTTGAGCCACAAAAAAACCTTTAAATTTCGAATATTATTTACTCAGTTGATGCAACGCCTAAAGTTGAACGCTTGGCAGAAAGAACAATTTCGTTTTAGGACCAGTTGTTTCGGAAAATTTCACGTTTGAATTTCCCGCAAATCGACATTCACCGAAAAATTGGGTTGTTTCAACCTCCGTCAGAAGAAATTTCATCGAAAATTCCATAGGACCAGTTGTTTCGGAATTCCCTTCAAATTTGGATTTCCTTCAAATTTGAATTTCCTTCAAATCGTCATTCACCGAAAAATTGGGTTGTTTCAACTTCCGTCAGCAGTGAAAATACTATAGAAATGTGATGTGAATGTGATCAGCCGAGTCCGGACGGTTAGCGAAATAATGGGAGGCGCATGCGCAGACGTCAAAATTGTGATTCGACGGGGAACACTTGAATAAAATTTTCAAATTTATCGAACGTTATTTGTTGTTATTTACTGCTGACTTTTCGGTGAATGACGATTTGAAGGAAATTTAAATTTGAAGGAAATTCAAATTTGAAGGGAATTCCGAAACAACTGGTCCTATGGAATTTTCGATGAAATTTCTTCTGACGGAGGTTGAAACAACCCAATTTTTCGGTGAATGTCGATTTGAAGGAAATTCAAACGTGAAATTTTCCGAAACAACTGGTCCTTAAATTACAATACCTACTAAAAGTGCAAAATAATGTCATGAATCAAAATCAGTAATCGAAAACCTTGCATTTTACATTATTGAGATTCGCATTATTAGGTAGTAGTGTACATAGATAATTTAATGTTTTTTGTTTGAAACCGTAAGATGATATCGGTGGGAAACCGTTTTTACTAAGTATTTGTTTGAATTAAAGTACAGGTTTTTACCGATTAGCAATGACATAGGACTTTAGAACCGACGAATATCTCTTTCGTTTCTTCCTGGTAAACAAGGAAAAGTATATCTTTCAGGTCAAGTTCCTATATTATGTAAATATACTTTTTTTATATTGTCTTACGTTTGTGAGTATTCTATGTTCGTGAGAACCATTTATTTTTTGTACGAATTTGCGTTATTTTTAAGAAAAGTGGTTTTATTTTTCAGCAAAAGCGATGGTTTTTTAAATTGATTTGTTAACTTCCTAGTATTTTGATCAAAAAAGGGCGAAAATCGGATTTAAAACAAAAAATTAACGACTGTCATTTGACGTTTTCGGCGTGAAGTTAAGTTAAGTTAAGAAGTTCGCATAAAAAATATAAAAATAATCGCTTTATTTGCATTAAAATTGCAAAATTGTCATTTTTCGTAAAAAAAATGCATTAACTTTTTTTTCAGGTTTCTATCAAATTGTGTACTATTCTACCTTTAATTTCTCTTGATCTGACCAAGATATTGAAATTCTCTTCTTTTTGCACCGTGGTATAAAGCCCTGTATTTCATTATACCTAATAAGTATATTATATTACGCAGGCTTCCCACGGTATTCTATAAATTTTCAATTATTCAATAAATAAACCCAAGAAGATTTTTATTAAAGTAGTTAACGTATATACGAATGGGATTTTTATATTCTCTATTCCTCTATTGTTACTACGGTAACTTATGCCAATAATAATAACACACAAAGACACCAGTGACACAATTCTGTCATAATAATTTATTGTGTTAAATTCGTGTCGACTTTTATACCAAAAATCGTGTATACTGTTATTATGTTACTGACCTAAAGAGATTTTGACCAAATCTCTACTGGTTAGTTTTTTGTCTGTCTTGTGTGTAACGATCCTAATTATGTTCTCATTATAACATTGCTTTCAAGTAAAGATGAAAATTAGTGAAATGATTACTTGGCATGGTCAACTGAAACTAGCATAACGTCATAAGTCATAACTTTAGCCCTAATTATATTTATTCCGTAGTCCCATTTTTGAATCACCTTAAAATTTGTTTTAATTTATTTTTTGTTACTTCACACTTTAGGTATAACACTTTGCAATACAATTTTTAACCTAACTAGGACAAGCCTGTGTTGAGGTTAAACATTATTTAAAGTAAAAAAATAACACAAAAGGAAAAACAAATATAATACTTCAAAAAACACAAAATAATATAGATAAAATAAAAATTATACTACAATAAACAATATTGTTACACAGATAGTGGGTAAGCTGGAGGCGCTTAGCAAATTACTTATTTTTTATTTATTTATTACACGCCTTAGTGGGCTTTTCCATTTTAGTTTAATAGATGAGATAGATATACAAAATGTACCCAAATTCATTAGATAACCAACACATCTGCCATAGGTCACCCCAAGTGGTTCACTAAGTTTGTGACAACAATGTTGACATTTTACGATTACAGCAGTTTTGACGATTTTGTCCGCTAGATGCCAGTTAACAACAAATTTTGAAGTTTTTGTCCGCTAGAGAGCGGTCCGGTACTAAGTAGACCGGTGCTACGTGGATCGGTGCTAGGTGGACCGCTGTTATGTGGACCGGTGCTAGGTTGACCGGTGCTAGGTGGACCGGTGCTATGTGGACCGGTGCTAGATTGACTGGTGTTAGTTAGGTGGACCGGTGCTAGGTGGACCGGTGCATGCTCGACCGGTGATATGTCGACCGGTACTAGGTGGACTGATATTAGGTGGACCGGCGCTAGGTGGACGGGTGCTAGGTGGACCGATGCTGATTGGATCGGTGCTTTCTGGACCGGTGCTTTCTGGACCGGTGCCAGGTGGACCGGTGTAGTAGGGGTGCCCGGATTCATGAAGTGAGGATTGTCTAGGTCTTGACAGAGGATGCATCTGCCCACCTACTGTGTGGTGACTAGTTGAGGGAGACCTTTTTACCTTTTTTTACCTCTCCAGCAAAACTCCCAATCCATCGCCTTGTACCGCAGTGGGAGCGATGAATTCAAACTCCCGTCACTCCTGCACACACTGAGTCCCAGATTCCTACCCACCCCTTGTACATTTACCTTCTTATTTCTTATTATCCTTACTTTCCTTAAAATAAACCCTTCACATAGCATCCCCATAGGCCCTAAAGGATATTATTTTCCTCATACCCTTCTGTTTGGAGCTAATGTAAAATAATATTTTAAAAAAGATTTTTTTTTTAAATTCTTGAAATTAATATTTTTTTCAAACTTTCAAAAATAGGTCAGATGTGTCAATCTTTTTAGCAAACAAGATTAATAATATTATTACGAAGGTTATATTTTCTATATTTTAGAAAAAAGTGTTCTCAATTGTTAAGGTGCGTCTCTACTGTCAGTGACCTTAATAAATATTGCGAAAATGCGAACACACCTTTATAAAACTTCTCGTAGGTATCACCGATAGTTTTGCAAGAAATTTTGCAATCAACTGAAATGCCAAATTTAAAAAAAGTGTTATTGTTTCAACTTGAAATTTGATTCATCGCTAATTTATCTTAGAGCTGTCATAATCCATGACTCTGTGGCGTAGTGGCCACGGTCCCATGAACAAACCGGCAGTCACCCGTTCAAGTCCAGACGAAGGCTACTCGAACTAATCATTGACAGAATCAGCCACCGTGAAGCAAGGACATGACGTGAAACATCCTGCCATTTACTCGAGTGCTTTATTTGCTCTGCCCTAAAGACGGCTACAAGTTTAAGTGGATCAGCAATTATTTGTAAATCAAATAGAGGCGTAGTAGGCGGGTACTTCTACATAAATGTACAAGAACTTTTAAAACCAAATCACTCACCCACATCAACCTGTCATAATTTACCAAAAACTGTTTATATTTTTAAAAAGATATACAAAAGAATGCTAGAAAGTATATGTATAACCTATATGAAGAACCCATGAGGTCTGCTGACCTGACCAACATCTTGGTCCTGACCAGTGGCGGTTTTCTCTAAAGTGCGTTTGTGCGGTGAACCCCCATTAAAAATATGAGAAAATAAAACGTTATTATAATAATGTAAGCACATTATAGATAGCTCGACATTAAAATTCCGGCTTCAAAACTCGCGCCACCGAAAAATACGATACCTATTCCCATTTTGTGCGCGATACAATCCGCACATAATCGTCCATACGAAAAAATCATAGCCGATACAAATCCCTGTGACGGTGAAACGAACAAAACCAAACAATATTAACGCGCAGCAGATGCGATGCCCGAGTTTGACGGTTGACCTTTGCACCATATTGATGCAAGTTAAATGTTATATATATTATGATATTTAACTTTGTAGTCATTTTGGTATATTTATTGTTTTCTTATTTTTGATTTCTCCAACCTATAGTAAATAAATTTTGATTAGATATATCTTCTCTTGAATTTCCGAACCCCCCGTTAAAAAGACCACGAACCACCACTAGTCCTGACCAACATCTATTTTCCAAGCTGCTGTTTCAAAACTGTCAAAAATCAAAGTGTCCATAATATTTTTTAACCTCCGATAAGATCAAAATAGATAATAAAAACGAATGACAAGAATGGAAGAAGTGACAAAGAATCAGGCCCCCAGACGCCGAGCTTCGATCAAACTAACTGCACCGACTATAAAAGCAACAGAGCCAATGAAAGTTATGCGCTTGGTGTGTAGGTAGGTAGAAACAAAAGTGGTGCTCTCCTGTATTTTGCAATTGAATGGGTAAAAGAGATTGGCGACACTTTTGTGCAGGTGGTTTTATACATCGATTTCATAGACCATCGCATCTCCCTTGTCTCTTTAATTATCCACAAGCGAAATACGATAAATGTATCTACACAATTTGTTGTATTACCCTAAAATCCTGACCATGATTCGAATGATGTTGTATCATTCCATGATCTTTGGTGATAAAACGGTGTATCGCCATAATTCGAAAAAAAATGAAATACACTCCATTTGTAACAAATATGAAGTTTTATTCATGCTTTCAATTTGTTTTTATTAAAATATAATGTTGAACTTCTAAAGAATTTTAAAAAAGAACAATTAATATTATTTAAGTGGGTTATGTCCTGTTTTTTCCTGCCTCATAATTTACGACTCTATTATTATTTTCTTACTTACCTACAGGGTGTTAGGGACGTACTTGACTTACTTTAACCAGTGGTTCCTGACATTTAAAAGTAAAAATGTTAATATGTGATGAAAAAACTTTGGTCTCAGAAAGATATAGCTTTGACGACCTCCGTGGTCTATAGGCTCTCGACTAGTGCGCAGATAAATTTTATTGATTAATTTGTGTTCTCATAAAATTAATAATTTAAAATAACATAAGGAATATTTGCGGCACGTTCCAGAATGGAAGATACTCTTAGTATCGCCTTGGTGTAAGACCATTAATCAAAATTGAAACGTTGCTTAAATTGGCTTTTTCCGTGTTTAGTGACTAGATATGAATAGCCAGGTACTTCCTCACCTTCCTCTTCCCATCTCCTTACCCTTTCAACTTACCTTCAACCTCACAACATACCCCAATTGGGGATACCATAGTCTCACTGATTGAAAACAGCCGTTATTGGATAGTAAGGGTACGGGTGAGGGGTTTGGTGGATGACATGTTGAAGATTTTTTTTGTTTGGTTAGGTTAGGTTATAAATAAAAAATAATAGAACATCAAAAAACTCCAAAATTTTACCGGAGACCAAAATTTTACGTATATTTTTTACTCCAAATAATGGTCAAGTACGTTCCTTAAAACCCTGTATTTAGTTGTAATTACTTTATAATATATTTTATAATATTATGCACTGTTTACTATTCTACTGTACTGTTTTATACTGGTACCCAATTCATAGCACAAGTCATAAAACGGTTTTTTTAATTAATATAAATTTACGTAAAAGTCAGCAATGCGTTAATACGCCTGAACGTAGAAAAAACGAGAAAAAGTTTAATTGTAGGTAAAATATCAAGATATGTTACTCGAAAACTTTGACTTAGGTGCTTGTGTTTGGCGTTTAACGATACATTTTTTAGATTAGCGAAAGCTCATAAAGGTGTTCGTGTCAGAAGCAGTCGTTTAGCAACTTGGTTCAGTTCAGAATAAGGCTTCCTGCTGAATAGAATTATAATTGTAATATTCTGCTCTAAGTTATATCCCCTTAGTCTTAGTTTTGAAGGTTATTTTTATTATTATTACGGAATATCATAACATTATTTATCAGTAGGACCTGTATTTCTCAAGGTTTTGTGTTTTTTTAATCCCTTTTTCACATTTCACAGTGTTGTTTCGTGATGATCCCACAAAATTTACATTTAAATGAAGGCATAGGTAGGTACGTACTTATTATATTTTCGATAGAAAAAATAATATTGAAATATAAAAATTAAAAAACTTTTTTTGATGGAACGTAAATTAATTGGACTGTTGGTTGGTGCTACGTTAGAGGAATTGAGTTATGTAATAGAAATGAATTGTCTTATGGACGACTTTATATTCCAATTTGTGGAACGGATTAATATCCCAATCACAGAATTATTAAGTCACAGAATCGATCTGTCAGAAAATACTGCTAAAAAAAATTCGGCTGCTTTATCAAATCGAAGTTTTTATGGATGAGGTTTAAATTGAAATAAAACAAGGATATAAAATATGGAAATCGGAGAACGTCAAGTGAAATAAATAAATAGTATGTTATACGCACATACACATTATTCGGAACTAGTAATACAAACGGGAAATTTTGAATCAACTTGACATTTGGAGTCGATTTTGTATTATAACTTTTTTGATTTGAGCTTACGTTTTCGAATAAATCGAGTCCAAAATTAGAATTTGGTGGTCATAAGGTTGTAGCATAGATGTAGATTTAACAGTTTCCCGCTTGTACTGCACCGTGTACAAGGTATCCTTTAAATAACTTATTTAAAAAACTTCCTCCTTTAAAATATGTTCGTTATTGTCAATGGGATGGATTCTCTGAAAAGGGATTAGCTGTTCGAATGGCATGCTGGTAAGAAAACCAAAGATATTACCAAGTTGCCTAACTTCATCAGGTCTGGTAAAGTTTAGTCACAAAAGGTAATGGCTTTGGATACAGATGTTACTCATTCGATTCGGTTCAATTACCATCAATGAAAGACGATGGTAGAAATACATACCTACACGGAAAATGATTTTTTTTCCGTTTGAAATTCAGCAAAATTTCATATACGACATAAACGAAAATAAAGACAATATTTAATAATAAGCATAGACAAACAATTACCTGTAGATATAGATGAAAATATAACAATAAACGGTGGGAGAAGGTAATCAACTATTTATTTAATGAATAATTAAAACACTTTGTTTTTACCACGAAAATCTATATTTTAACACATCGACATGTTTCGAGAACGATGTTCTCTTCCTCAGGACATAAAATGTACTAACACTAAATAATCAAGTATAAAGCTATGGTAGAAATGAAAGTAGTGGGGGGAGGGAGGTGGTGAGGGGAGGTGCTTAGAAGATCAACAGGGAAGAGTGGGGAGGGGGGGAGAGGTGGAAGGGGGGGTGCTTAGAACATCAAAGACAAAAAAATTACAATGGAAATATGTTTAAAATAAGGTTATTCACAAAATTGATTTGATTATTAATAATATTTAAATTTCTATTGACGTTTTTCCTAATTTCTAAAATTTCTAAAAGGTCTAATTGAAAACCACTGACGTTAGTATGTAAAATTTTAAAACCAGTATTTATATCAAATGAATGGTTAAATTCAATTAGATGGTTAGCAAATTCCGAATAATTATTGCTATTTAGACATCTCAAATGTTCCTTAACTCTCGTTTCAAAATTTCTGCAAGTTTTACCTATGTAAAAATGGTTGCAATCATTACAATTCAATTGGTAAACTCCAGATTTTTTCATCAAGTTTATTTCTACATTTTAATTAAAATGATGCCACAAAATGAATTTTCAACTTTTGAAATCGGTTTTGAATGATGGGACCCCTTGTATATATAGATACAAGGGAGTTTAGTTTCTGTTTATTGGAACCCCTTACACGTAAAGATTTCCTACTTGAAGTTGACAACGACTGTCTCAAACCTAAGGATTACGACACGTAAGTAAGTACATACCTTCTAAAAAGGTTTTCAATTTTTTTATTTATTTAGTTAATTGATAAAACTTATTACAATAACTAAGTAGTCGAATGTAACGAAAAACACTTTGAATATAAAAAATAATATACCATTTATGCTAAGTATTAACATAGCACAATATTCTTTTGATATTTAGCGAAATTTATTAATTATTTATTTTCTTTAAATTTACTGTAAGCACTTTATGTGCATCGGAACCAGCAGAAATTTCCAAATCGGGTTTTGCAAGTCGACGACTCAATTCACTTCACGGCTGTCATTAGATGACCAAAATTGTTAAATGACCAAACAGTCCAGTGCTTGTCGTATGATCACAGAGGCATGGGTTTGATTCGCAATTCGCAACATTCGCAACATTCGCAACACGGCTTCAGAATACTTGTTTTACTTTCCAGCTTTCTTTAGAGCAACTTTTTTCATACCTTGGCAAGTGAAATCCAATAACTAAATGTTTGACAACTTGACTCTCGGTGCATTGTTAAAAATCTAGGCCAATCACTCTCGAATGGCAGGTGGAAATCGCCATTATATTTTAAGAATCATGGTTATTAGAAGTGGTGTTGCAATCATTTTTATTTTGACGGTTAAGATTACGGTCAGATTTACCCAATCAATAATTGTACAATTGCAATTATCCCATGAAAATGAAGACAAAGCAACTTTTAGTAATTATTTGAAAAATGGATATAAAAAAAATTATGTTGCTTTATTTACACCACAAACTCTTCGCCGATAAATACTTTCAGACATTTTCCACCTTTCCTTACGCTTAATGGCATGATTTCGTACAAATGTTTGCGTCCATTTTCATCATACCCAAAGCGTTAAATTGAAATAATAGGATATCTGGTACAGAGTACAAATACATTTAATTCAATTTCCGAGCTTTCTATTGACCTAACTATACCCCGAGAAGAAACCTAAGATAATTGGCCTAAATTAAACCAAAAATCAATCTTCAAATTTGTATTTTTTTCTTTTGGATATTTGGAAAAATGTGATGTAGGTACCTATTCGGAATTTAATATTTTCACCATTTAATTTAACGATGATTTTCTACACATTACTGATAATAGGTAATCGGATAATTGTAGATACTACATCGAAAATGAAACATGATACATTATGGTGGATATAATGATAATATATAAAGTTAAAATAATTATTTTAACGACGTCTGCACATACTAAATTATAGCAAACATTGGAATATAAATAAAAAGTAATACCTTGAAACAGCCGTTGTATTTATCATTTGGGTATTATTGTATTGAATATCCGACAGGCTGATCTCCGCCCGGGGCTTAAAATGACGATTTCAAATCTTATTAGCTGTGACCCAATTTGGAAACCATCAATAGGATAAATAATTAATTAATTTTGAGATGTGATGTTTCGGATTGTAATATTACTCGCGATGTTTTTGTGATGCTTCCTCGACACAGTTACACAGACGCGCTTACACTTTCAAAGAAAGCCACAATCAAAAGAATTCCATCAACAGCACGTTACACCTCAACAAAAAATGTCAATAATCCATGAATTTGGTTTGGAATTTTGTGCTGAAAGGTTTTAGATTTTGACTCGGGGGTGCTATTTTATATTTCTTACCTGGCGGATAATCTAGGTGACTGCAGCCTTATGAGATTACATAGAACCTTTCACACACGAGCACACACACCTGTGCGGTCAAATCACAGCTGTAGACCAAGCTCTGTCTCCACTGCAACAAAAAGCTACAGGTATCAATGAAATTCGAGCGACCTCGCTACAAATATCTCGCATTTCTTACCTGCGATTTTTGTAAGAGTGTTTAAAAGGTGTGGTTTGTTGACTAGGTGGTTCAGTAATTACGCTTTGGTGGGTGGGGTTCGTATCAGAAGTTTTGCCAGTTTTGCTTGAACGGTGGAAGAGCTCGGTCGTAGCTTTTGTCTTCCAGTACAATTACATCGACGCGCGCCAGATTTGAAATGAATACGTTGGGCTTTGCGGTTCCTAATAATTTAAATCGATTATAACCGCCACAAATCGAATCGAGAGAAACGGTTATCATTCTATCTAGTCTGAAGGTCATTTCTTAGTAATAATCGAAATACCTTATTTGCCCCGTGTGTTTAGTGGTGTTTAGAGTATATGGGTCATGTTTTAAACTTTTAATTTAATTAAAAGGTCAACACCGGCCTGTGAATGGTTCTAGGGTTGAAACAGACACCGCCCGATGAGGTTTGTTCAATTTATTTACTTTTTTTAACCATTTTTAAACCACAGTCAATAGTATTTTAAACCTACTTACAGAATCCAACATATTACATTCATAACATCGACAAGTTTTTTAGCCTGGAGCAGGCACAGAGGCTAAAAAGGACCACCCATATCTTTCTACGAGTATCTACTAAAAAGGCACAGCCTTTTTGTGTACAAATAGCTTACAAATATGTTTTTTCAATACAATAGACATTTTTTAAAGGGAACGAATCCTAGTCACCTAAAGCTTAGAAGGTGGGGCAGCAGCAAAAAATATTTTTCGTTGTTTTTTTTTTGGGTGTTATGCCGTGTTGTGCTACCTCCTTCTTTAGCCGACGTTTCGGACAGCGTTGCAGTGTCCATCATCAGGGCAGAGTCGGCTAAAGAAGGAGGTAGCACAACACGGCATAACACCCCAAAAACAAACAACGAAAATGCTTTTGGCCGTGAAAATCTAAAAACGTATCCAAAAAATATTTTATTTAATGTTAGTGTAAAATTAATTTCTTGTCTTGGTTTCCCAAACTACGGAATTATTATGATTTCCGGTATTGGTATTAACAATGCATTGCTCGTATTTTTAGAATTAATACTTTGTTTTATTTTAAAAATATAATTTAAATTCACAACATTTTTACTTATTAGATTTTTAGCAATAATGATTTCATGATCTACACAAGCATTGGCAAAAACTTAATTTATTTTTTTAATATTACAAATCAGATACTTGAGTCGGGCCATGTCAAGAGTCAGAATAATAGAAGAGTATGTATGAGAAGATGTATGAATGTGAATGAGGCAAGGAGCGTGTGCCAACACCGAGTTGTTTGGCGGTCCGTCCTCTCTGCCTACCCCTGCGGGGAAACGGCGTGATGGTTAGTTAGTTAGTTAGTTAGTTAGTTTAAATATTACATGTTTTCAGTCAATCGTTAATGGCTCTGCGCTCTGCTCATATTTTAATTCTGTGTAAAGGCATTCCTATACATTACATAATTTAATAACATTTTTAAGCGTAATATTGTTTGCCTTATCGAATTTTCCTTGTTATTCAAAAATCTGCGTGCTCAAAAATTCTTCTACAACTTTCAAAACCTTTTTATATGTCATTTTTGTTCAGTGATATGTTTCCTTGTTCAATTTTTCCTTATTCTTTAAAAACCATACACATTTCTATGTACTCTAAAAGTCAAGTATAATTTTTGAAAAGCTTAACACAATGGGCGAGCAAAATTTTGAATTCCAACGACTTTTGCTCAAGTTCACCTCTTAGAAAGGAATCTCATACCAAAATTATGCCCCACGAATCGGTCAAAACTGAATGACGTCAGCCAACTTCTAATGGTCGGTCGTTGGGTTGATTGTTGATTTACAACCTCATTGTTTCCTCGGAGCATGCTGGTTTAAATTCTGCCATGTTAACAATATTATTATTAGTGTTTCCAATTCAATTTTTAGAGCCTTCCTTGTTATGTTGGCATTGGCCGAACGTTTTTTAGGCATTATGGTTGATTGTATATATTGTATTTATTGATCGTTGTTCGTTGTTAAGAGCTGATGTTGACGTTTATTTTTCAGAACAACATTATTAACCACTGAAAGGAGTGTTAAATTTTACTCGTTAAATGAGAAATTACGATAAACTCGTATCGTAAAAACATTAAATTGTTTACGACCCAGTCCGCATCCGCATCAGAATCTGACATTTCAGTATATTAAGGAGTTTTTTTTAATAAAACGGTAAACTTCGATTGAGACCTCTTAGTTAACACGAACATACCCTTCTTTCGGTTTAAACGTAAACATTATGTTGCAATCATTTTTAAATGATATTATGCATATTTTATATTGTCCATTCGTTGTAGAATTCTATCAAACTAACTTGCAAAATGTTTTTAAAATAATTAAATGTTTTTTTTAAAGTCATATACTAATGTTTGCCTTTACTTAGTAGCCTTCTTTTCAAACTAAACATGAAAATTTTTTAAATAACTTATAACGGTCTGTGAATACTACAAAATCGCTTTCAGATATTGTCACAGCTCGCCAGAAAATATATTTTATCTAGAACGTTTCACTGTTATTATTGAAGATCTAAAAATTATATTACAACTTCTAACAGCAACTGTTATGAGTTATGATAATACATTGTCTGAAAGTTAGCACGGAAACAAAGCATTATGGTCAACAACAGCACTCCATAAATTCCGCAAAATATCAAATTACTTATCTTTATTACCTGATATGTACGTGGGTACTGCTTATTTTATTCATCTGTGACCTCAAAATTACTCTTCAAGAATGGAAATAGTTATAATTTGGTAATATAACAAAATGACACGTATAAATAAGTAATTTAATTCGAGGAAAAAAGCTTTGCAAGTAAATGGGACATTCGCCCATTCACAGCACAGAGACGCCAAAAAGAAACTCGATCTATATTATGGTGTCATTTTTCTAAATTTAATTCGGTCGATCGGCTTCTTATTTTGCTACCTCGTTTTATTGTTATTTCAATGCTGCAAAAACATTGTACTTTTATAAAAGTCAACATAATAAACAGAAATTTAAAATTGATTTCCACAAGGATCATGACTGGGTCCACTACTCTTGAAAAAGTCTTTTTAACAAATGTAATTGATTTATCTTTAACTGTTTACTATTGATTAATATTCTTTACGACGTGACAGCTGTTAGTTTTAGCACTGTGCATCTTTAATTACGAGTATTATTTTAATTAATGAAGATAATATTAGTGAAGCTCAATCGAAAATCTGAAACAGAAAAATCAGAAAAAGATACGGATATATCTGGTACTCAAACCCAGAATCTTCGGCTCAAGTCAATAGATATCGCATATTAAATGAAAAATTGATAAATTTATCCTAACACTATCTAGATAGCATTTAGTTCGCGTTGAATCTTGCAATCGTGGATAAAGATAGCAGCCAATAAAAATATACGTTAAGAAAATGAAAATAGTGTTTCTCTGGTGAAAGTATGTTACAGTTAAATATGACCAAACCGGAAAAGGATACATTGGCGCAGTGGTTAGCGCAGTAGCCCGGAAAGCCGAAGGTCCTGGGTTCGAGTCCCAGATGTATCCGTATATTTTTTCTGATTTTTCTGTTTCAGATTTTCGATTTAGTTTTACTAATATTTTCTTCATCAATTAAAATGTTATAATTTAAGGTTTAACTCATTAAGTCAAAAATAAAAATAAACGACTATTATTGGTTGTGATTGGCACAATATTACCTACTACAGACCGTTAGGCTACTAAAACTGTTATGTTATTTTCACATAACTTAAGAAAAACAATAGAAACCTTATTTATGTTACGAAAACATAACAATCAATATCCCACGAGGTTTCAATGGTTAATATTCTTTCATTTTTTATTTCATTGTAATCGTATATTTTAGATTATCTTTGAGAATGTGACACGAGTAAGCACAGTTGTTGCAGAGCATCTTATTAAAATATCCGCCTACTAGCACACATCATCTCTCATCTCATTACCCGCCCTCTTATGGCCCACTCTGGTTGATGGGTTTACTGGAACTTCTTTATGCTAACGTAAATAAATAAAGAATGTCAATTTTCAGCACGGTGGGCGAAGTCTAATACACTAAACTGAGGTGGAAATCTAAATTATCAAATGATGAAATGGTACCGAAAAAATATACGTCAGTTACTTGGGAAACTTTTTCTCTTATACAAATTTAGTCGGTTGTTTTTTATTTGGTTAATACGATAGACTTCGCTTTTCGGCCCATACAAAAAGGACGCCCGGGAAAAAACACTTTTCTACATCGAAAATTGCACAAAATGAATATATTTTTTTATACTGCCTTCTAGAGGGTGAAAACTATGTCGGTATGTTTTCGAATTTTCGATGCGTTTCGTATTAACGTAAACATTCACTGTCAAACATGTACGATTTATCAAAAAAATATTATTTAAGGAAAAAGTGCTGCTAACTCAACTCTCAAAAGAATCATAAAATTATAAAAAGCTACCGACTTAGCTTCTTCTTTCTAAAAAATATATATATTTTTAAATTTCAATTTCTTGAAAGTTTCGGTGTAGAAAAGTGTATTCTCCATAAACCCCTTTTCGAGCGATTTCTGTAGGTAAATTTGAGCGTTGTCTCATTCGCACATTTCGCATTCGCATGCATTATAAGTGTGCGGGAGCTTATTGTGAGCGGGACAGAATGACAGACGCGGGTATTCCGCGTGTCATTCAAAGTCTAGCCTCTTAAGTAGAAGTCAGAATCCTCTAACACTCTGTCACAAAAATTAAATGATGTGACCCGTAGTGTATTAAATAGTTCTCTCCTTTTATGTTTGGTCATTTTGAAAATACGCTGTCATAAAGGAAATATATTTTTATTATTCATTGAAAAACCACCGAATTCTAATAAAATATTGTCGTTATAGTATATAATGCACCGTTTTTTACCGCTGTTAAAAAAAGTCGTTTTCCGATAACGACAAAATCTGAGTTCATCCATGCATAGCATTCATTTTTGTTGCCAAAATACAAATAAAACAAAAGTTGATTAATAAAGGATAATTTCCAATCAGAATTCTAATGAAACACGAAAACATAGCTCCTAAACTTTTCCGTACTCCTAACCGTATAAGACTTAAGAGGCAAGACTTTGAACGACACGCGGAACACCTGCGACTGTCATTCTGTCCCGCTCACAATAAGCTCACGCACACTTACAATACATGCGAATGCGAAATGTGCGAATGAGACAACGCTCAAATTTACCTACAGAAATCGCTCGAAAAGGGGTTTATGGAGAATACACTTTTCTACACCGAAACTTTCACGAAATTAAAATTTTAAAAAATATATATTTTTTAGAAAGAAGAAGCTACGTTGGTAGCATTTTATAATTTTATAATTCTTTATGAGAGTTGAGTTAGCAGCACTTTTTCCTTAAATAATATTTTTTGATAAATCGTACATGTTTGACAGTGAATGTTTACGTTAATACGAAACGCATCGAAAATTCGAAAACATACCGACATAGTTTTCACCCTCTAGAAGGTAGTATAAAAAAAATATATTCATTTTGTGCAATTTTCGATGTAGAAAAGTGTTTTTTCCCGGGCGTCCTTTTTGTATGGGCCGAAAAGCGAAGTCTATCGTCTTAAGCTGGCTATGATGGTAATCTTGTTACGGATAGAACAAAGTTTTTTGGCTTTATAAATAGTCTGAAAGAAACCTGTCAAAAAATCTACTTTTTGAGTTTATCAAGCATAAAAATTAGGGAAAGATTGTTTACAATCTGTTCATGATACTCTGCTTTGGACTTAATAGTATTTAATTTGATCAGTATAACCAACGAGGACTCCGGAATTTAAATCTTAATCCCAATTTGTACGGTGTATCGTGTTAGAGGGATCCCACTTTTAATGAGATGAGTTTAGATTGGACCATGGAACAACGGCCTTCAGAAGGCAATCAACTTCCTTTACGACTATGGTATTCATCAGTTCTCGTTGGGGTATTGTATTACAATTTCTTCGTCTTATATTTTATATTATATGTATTAAGCTATTCATTTGGCTTCAATGGTTGGACCAGTTTGAACTCTTTGATTGATGTGTGCTTTGGGGTCAATAACTCATAAACCAACTAATGCCTGACATTAGAGCGGCCTCTGTTGATACCTGTAATTATTAGTGTGTGATTTTTTGGCGGAATTAGTTCTTCTGAAAAGCCGCCGCGGTAACGGCGAAGACGTGTTATTAAAATTGAAACTATTAATTGAATCTTGTGAGTGTATTGCGCGACTCTTTTTGAGGAAGCGAAACTCTTTGCGGTACATTTGGACCACCTGCCGCAGACGTTTTACTCGTAATGAAAAATATTAAACTTTTAAAATGTCGAACCATAATTGAGACTTTTTTAATGAAGCAATGCTTAGTACTAATAAAATTTATTTATTTTACGCAAACCTTCGTAATTCGTTGGGATTCTTAGTTGTTGTGCATCACAGTCTTTGCATCAGTAATCAATGCATTAATTTATAAGTCCATGCACGATAAGAATTATCGTATATTCCTACGTTGATACATTTTTCATGATGATGAAAAACATATTATTACGTTCATGCACATTTTTCTGTTCTGTTTCAATAGAACATGGGTGCCCACCATCCTTATTGTTTTCATTTATATGTATAAAAAGATGCAAATAGAGTAAGTTTTATTGTTTATTGTCAATTGGGTAACAATAAACAATTAAATCCATTCATTGATTCCTGATTAAAAAGAACCTTTGTGGAACGGTAATTTGCGTAATATTAAATTAGTCCAGTTTCGACACCCGTCATTGATCTCTGGAAATAGGTAAATAAACGTTTTTATAGATTTTACATGCGAATTTAATGCACAGTCGTTAATCCAACGTTCAAAAATTTGACACGCTGATAATCGGAGGTTTCATTATTTTAAACCAGGCCCAACGAATACTATAGAACATACATTAGTTGCATTAAATAAATTACAAATTTTACAAATTTGGAAATTCCTAATCAAAACCATAACATTTTATTGTTGACTGAGCTTAACGGGGTCCTGTTTTGGCTTGATCACTTCTCCTTTCGTATACCTGTAAATTATTTCACTGTTCCGTGTTCAGTCAATCCTGTCAAGATGGTAGCCGTGTTTGATAGTAGGTACTTTTTTATTCCACCAGAGTGCAAAAGTGTCGCTACTGTTGCGAGCTGTGAAGTCTGAGTAATCAACATTACGTAGTAACTCTACTGTTTACAGAAGAACTAGTAATAGATTCAATACATTTTCTTCGTATGAATTTTTTTAAAATTGTATTTTTGCATCCTCGGGCCAGTTTTTTTGTGGTGGCAGATTACCGACATTAAAAGATAGCTCATAATAATTGTGCTAGGATTTTAAATTTCCTTTGCGACATTATCAAATCAATGAACGCTTAATATTCAATGTATGCAATAACTATAAAAATCAGTATAATCACAAATGTTTTAAACATCATAATTGTTTCGTTTCTTGTTTTCGTGGTTCTTTTCAGAGTGTGGGAGTTGGCGGCAGTGGGTAGAACACCTTGTAAAAAAACTTACAATGTTCTGACATAATACTTATTACATAAAACGCACATAAAGGCACACACTGTTAAGTATAGTGTACCAGGATCGCACGTTGAACAAAGTAAAAGCAATAATTATAGCGATTAAATCTTATATCATCTCACGATTGTTTCGCAATGTTTTCACACGACATCTAGTTATGTTCCAAGGTCAGGGTACTCTACTCAACTCTTATGCGCTCTTATTACTTTGTGTTTTTACATTAGCACATTCACATTCACACATTAATCTAAATCTATGAGGAAAATGATAAAGCTTTTTTTTCTTTTCAACATTAGCCTTTACTTTAAAATTGTCATATTGAGTATTTCGCGTAACAATTTGAGAAAGTGTTCCTAGTCTTTTAAATTTGTATCGGAAGTGTGAAATTCGTGTATTTATTAATTTGATAATCTTTTTTGTCATGTATATATATAATAGAGGCTTCTGAATCACACAATTTTGTCATTGTTTGCCTCATCTATTTTTAAATTAACTAATAATACATTTTCATTATTGTTGTTTATTGTTTTATTGTTTCTTCTTCACATTTTAGGTATGACAGTTTACAATACAATTTTTAACCTCACTAGGACAAGCCTGTGTTGAGGTTAGGTTAGGTTAGGTTATGACATTATGTTATGACATCTGATGTTCTTTAAAAGTAGCCTTTTATGTAAGAATTCGCATTTAAATATTTTCCAATTTACATGATCTAACAAATTTCACATAGAACTCAGTTGAAGCCAAAATTCTGATTCTCGGCTTTTTCAAGGCCTGCTTTAATAAATCCCTTCTTGCAACCCCTACCTTAACCCGCCTGACAACGCTACCCAACCGGGTGGCAACATAGTTCCCCTGTTTTTACACTGTACAGACAGGGGCGCTTTTGTGCGATACCATCATATTAAAAAATATATATACATATATATATATTATGTAACAATATATATATATATATATTTTTTTTTTTAAATTACTTTTCAAAATAATATTGTATAATTTACGTGTATTCTATCACTAACTGAATGTTAATGATTGTAGCGGGTATGTTTTTTTTTCTTCTTTTATATCATATATGCGCTCTACTGACGGTGCTGCGAACAGCCCTAAATATCGGGCTGCTGGCAGCTGGCTAAACATCGAAGGTTGGAGGGTGTCTCCTGTCTCTTTTTTCCTCATGCGAACCCGTAACCCTCTGTTTCACGTTGCCTGCAAATTGGAAGAAACCGTCTGCCGCTAGTACCAACTGATGCGCCGCAGTGAAATGAGATGGTGATATTGAATTTTTTGTGTTAATAAAAGAGACAGAAGACAACGTGAAACAGAATGTTACGGGTTCGCATGAGGAAAAAAGAGACAGGAGACAATAGCCAGCTGCTAACAGCCCGATATGTCGGGTTGTTCGCAGCATGGTGTGTAGACCGCTTTAATTATGAAAATTGTAAGGATGTGGCTTATGAATGAAAAAAAAAATATATCTGTGAAAAACAGAATAAACAAAGAAGAAAAAGAAAGATATTATAAATTAGTTTTACCTACTTCTAATATTAATGAATGTATAAATGAGGTAGATAGAACCTACAGACAAGCAGTCATGTGGCAGCTTCTCGGAACTACCTATTTATTGTCTAAATTATTTTGTTAGAAGTAAATCTTTTTTTTTAATTAAAAAAAATGTATTACGTATTAGTTTGGTTTTGTAACCTGCCGTTTAGAATATTTTAATTAATTTGATCACATTAAAAATAGAAGTTGTAGCCATTCTGCAAACGTCAGATAAAATACCAGTGTGTGTTACTTGGTCAAAATACTCGTACTAACAATAGAAGTGATGTCCAAAGGGACAGGCAAATCGAAATTTTAAAACAATTATTGTAAAACCACATAAGAGTTCAAACTGCCCAACTCCAGACCGTAGTATCTGTCTAATCACTCTAATCAGCCTAGTTTGTTTTTGCGAGTTCTTTTCAAAAATTAGAAACGTAAAAAAACGCTATTTATTTTGTTGATGACCACACATTTGTTTATGACTGCACACCTACTCATGTCCTCGCGATAAAATGATGTCAAAAATAATTATTTTCCAGCTGTAATTCGAGAAGTCGTGCGTGGAGGATTATAAAAATCAAGCTTATTATTTCACAAAATTAATTTCTTTAATATCCTTTTTGCCTTCTTAACCTCGAATGTTAATTAAAGTTTCCATTAATAAAACTATGTCTATTTTTTATAATTAAGAATAGAGCGGAAAATACCAAAGTTTTGCGAAAATTTTTACTTGTATATTAATTTAAAAAATACTCTATTTACAATACGTATGCACGTATTTTTAAAAGTTAAACTGCTATTTTCTATAGATATCAAAACTCTAATTAGTGATAGATTAGTTGGTCGAGCGGTCCAGTGCATCAGTTTCCATGCCTCGCGGATTCAATCTTAAAATGATGGCAGGAGAAATTCAAGTATTGCCAAATTTGTAGAATTTTAATTGTACTATGACTACTTATGTGATATTCGCTAATTAATTAATTTAATTAAAATTCATTATAACGGGGACTCACTAATAAACGTGTTTTAAATTTTAAACAACTGATAAACAAACATTTCATTAGGGTAAATGGTTGTTGGACTATTTAGCTATTTGTAGCTTAATTCTTCGATTAAAACTTTTACGTGACATTGGTCGTTAGCTTGTAGAGTAATTCTGTTAGTAATTGTAAATGTGTATTCATTTATTTGCGCAAAGAAAGATATTCAAAGTACTAATAAAGGTTGGAACTTAGAAATTTTGTGTCATGAACTTTTGCTTTGCAGTGTCGTTATTTTCTAATTTAGAAGTGTTTTTTAAAGAATTCCGACAAGCAATAAACTACTTACCTATAAACTAATATTTTTAACAGAAAATTATTTTAATCACCATTTTTAAAATTGGTACTGACTTGTCTAGAATTCGGGCATTTCGTGATTTTTCATGAATAAGCCCGAGTGAAACAAATTATTTATTAATCTTTGGAAAATCAACATTTGAATTTAATTTTTTTTACATTGTGTCATAACAAACTATGGTTTTGATCCTTGTGTTAAGAAATGAACAGAAATTAAGAATATAAAACAAAAACAAAATCAATAATCTATTAAGTTTATATATTATATAATATAATAAGAAGGTAGGTTGGTGTCCATAAAAAAGTCTAATTTATAACAGAAAAGTTATTTTATGACCAGAAAAATAATATTTTATTGATATTTTGTATTTTTGCAGCTCACAATTGAAAAGGTCCACTTTTGATATTATAATTCCAATCAGTTCAAGCAAGAATTTTGTTTTGTATTGATCTACTTTAAATTTCCCAGAGCACGTTGAGCGCGCAGGTACATTAAATTAAATTTTATTCAGCAAAATCATAATATCGTAAACTAATTTATAAATGAATAGTGTATCTATGTGATGCCTCTGTAAACTCAATTATTAATAATAATTAGGGTGTTGTCCAAAATTCACAAAACAATGTGATAATCGGCATAACTGTTATTGTTTTTAGTTACATTTTGTCGGTGTAACGAATTGTTATGTAAATAGAGCCATTACTATGACATGTTAGTTTAATGTGTCTATAATTTTAGTCATTCACACGAAGATTCTATAAAAACAAGTCTTTTACGTTATTCGTGATTATTATAACTCCAGTTATTTTGTCGGTTCTTGTCTTCGCGACCTGCTAACTTTGTTAGAATCTTGAAATTCCAATAATTTAAGTTGTTGACTTGAGTCTGCATCCGGTTGTAAATCAAGGGTTTATTTTATGTATCATTAAATAATAATGTCGTTGCCACTATACGTAGTTTTAGGGCTAGTGAATCTTGTTGCGGTTACAATAAAAACAATCAGAGAAAGGTTTAATAGTATGACATCGCAATAATTTTAAAAACACTTTATCTTGCTGTCGTCAACAGATTTACATTATTTTTCTTCCTGGTGGTACATACTCTGATTATCGCCATTGTGAAAGACCGCCATTCAGAATAGAAAATTGCTGAAAAGGCATTAGTCATGTGTCATGTTTTGTAAACAGATCTAAATAGCCAGGTACTTTCCAGCCTTCATCATCCCCATCTTCGTCCCCACACGGAGATAAATGTTATTCGAAAAACGATCATTTTAATAGTAAAAACGGTTAAAAACGGGACTGAAGTTCTTAGGAACAAATTAACAGGGTTTCAATGTTTATTGACGGGAACGTGTAAGAATAATTTGTAGGTATACGTAATTTCGTACGTACGAACAAATTAACAGGGTTTCAAAGTTTATTGACGGGAACATGTAAGAATAATTTGTTGGTATACGTAATTTCGTAGGTACACCAACAAATTATTCTTACATTTTCCCGCCAATAAACATTGAAACACTGTTAATTTGTTCGTAAGAACTTCAGTCCCGTTTTTAACCGTTTTTACTATTAAAATGATCGTTTTTTCGAATAACATTTTTCTCCGTCTACAACCGTTTTTATCCGTACTAACTGATGCTGCCGCGTCGAAACCTTTCCTAACTAACTTACTAACAGGGTTATGCAGAGAAGACGGACCGCCCAACAACTCGGTCTTGGCACATACTATTCCCTTCCTTTTCCACATGTTTCCTAAAAACCACCATTATTCTATGTTAAAAATGGTTAACGTGCCGGAGGTTTCTGGAGGCGACTTTTGTCCCAGTAGCTTCAGGCAGTTGGGACTCTTGCGATCAAATCTAATTACCACCGAAATCCTAAAATCTTTTACCACTGGTGTACTGGCATTTTACAAAAAAACTATTACCGATTTTCTTATTACGTGTACGTGTAAAAACGAACAGTAGAGTGTCAAGAATTATGTATCTTGAAAAAAGCTGCCAAATAATATGCCTAAATATCGTATTACCCATTCGCTCTCGATTTTATCCTTCCTGAATTATTATTAACCTTGAATGTTTACTCTTTTCAGTAGTAATCTGCAGATTAATTTTTCATTTCTTTCATAACTTATGTTAGTATCCTTTCATTTTCTAAATCTTGCTCCTAATTCAAAGAGATGATAAATATGTCAGTCACGTAATGAGTGTATTAGTCTATTCAGTCACATTTTGGTTACAGAAAGAACAGGGTTTTATTGCTCTCGAAGTCACGACTTCTATGCTTTATTTCGAGCTTTACTCCTTTGTTGTTTTCTAGGTACAATTTGTCAACACAGAATTGTGGGTTGATTAATGTGGTTTCTTTTGTATTTTCCTACAAATTGGATCATAAAAAGCCACAAGCATTTTTTGGCATACAAAATCTACGATTTATTGTTAGTTTTGTTAATTGCTAGATGATATAATTCTGTAATGCGGCCTGGCATATATTTAAAAAAAAAATCAATAGTTTTGATATTATGGGGGACGTGACGTGTGGATTGTGTATAAATCAAATAAGTATTTAACACTGTTCTTAAAAGTTTATTGAAACAATTTACACACGATTACATTCTAACCATAATTTAAGATATATAAAGATTGCGAATATGAAAGTGGGAGCGAACAAGAGGCGATTTGCAAAGCTGTTATTTCTTGGGCAGTCTAGAACAGAATGGTTCCGTTATTTTTGTGAGAATGTTAAGTGATCGCTATTGGCGTGTGAGGAGCAAATAGGAGCTTCCAATTCGAGATCGCTGATCGTTCGCTTCCCACAATATTATAATAATTGTATACGTATTCGGAAAAAACTGTAGCAAAGGGGAAAACTGGTGAATCTAAATGACATTTGAATCGATTTTATGGTATAACTTTTTTTGAATTGATTGTGGTCGAATTTGAAAAGAAACGGCCGCTAGGGGATGTTTATCAGCTATTTTAAAAGAATCGAGGAGTATATGTGGCTCCAAAAGTTTTTTATTTCCTTTAGTTGCCAAAACAAATGCGAAGAAATTATTTTCGGTTCTCTGTGTGATGTGATGATGATGTGTGATGAGACTCCGGACATTTTAAACCCCCTGTGTCCCCCAAAAATTTATCAACATCGCTATAGTTTATATTCGGATTATCGATGATTAGTCGACTAGTTTGAAATCTTCTAAGTAGAGCATGGCCTTCCACTTACTGGATATAGTTGTCCAAATTTGAATTACACAAATTTCGTGCGGAATTTAAAATTGTTGTCTTATTTGAATTGAAGGTAAACTGAGGATTTGAACTTAAAAAAACAGTTATTCAGAATTATCTTATCTCTGGCCTGTGATAATGCTTTCCCCAAATACATTTACTTTTGTTATCACGGTTTTGTATTTTAATTCAATTCTTCACACACACCTTCCTTTCAAAGACATTGAATTGTATTTGTCTTACTTATTGTTAAGAAGTTTGTCAGTCCATTTAACATTAATACATTATACATTAGTCACGCAGTGTCGTGATTTTCGATGTCTTTTGTCATCAAAACATAATGGGTCGTTGGGCTTTATTTCCGGTTCCGACACTTCCTGTGGTATTCTAAAACAGCTGTATTTCATTTCTTTGCATCGTGTTTTTTATTTGTATTATTTCATATAAATTATACATTACTATATTCATTATCATTATCACGACCAACATACGTACATAATGTACTAATAAGAATTTTAAATGTAGACACAAAAATAAAAACAATATTTAAAAACGTCCAAAAACATTATAAACCATGATAAAAATCAAAACTAAAATTAAACTGCATATATTAAAATTGACATTTCAAAGAAAATAGCAATAAAAACTTAAATTATTTTTAAAAACCCGCCCACAAGTGAAGACCTCTTTTTAGAAAGGTTAAAAAAATTGCAGAACTTATTACAACTGTATAGAGCGGTGAAGTGCTTCTATGAAATACAAAAGAAGAATAAGATGTCCTCAAATTCTAAAAAAGAACAATGAAATCTGTTTACTATAGGAAGTACAAAAAGCTCATCACCAAACATTTTTTTAATAACTAAGATAATTAGTTCCTTATCAGTATAGTACAGCTGGTTTACCGTCTAATGCTTATTACTGCACGGAGAAAAATGTTATTCGAAAAAATGATCATTTTAATAGTAAAAACGTTTTAAAACGGGACTGAAGTTCTTACGAACAAATTAACAGTGTTTCAGTGTTTATTGGCGGGAAAATGTAAGAATAATTTGTTGATATACGTACGAAAATACGTATACCAACAAATCATTCTTACATGTTCCCGCCAATAAACATTGAAACCCTGTTAATTTGTTCGTAAGAACTTCAGTCCCGTTTTTAACCGTTTTTACTATAAAAATGATCGTTTTTTTCGAATAACATTTTTACCCGTGTGAGGGCGTAAAGAGATTTCAGAAGGTATTTCAAAATCATCCCTTACTTACTTCTATCTAATTTAAATGTATTGTTTCTAGCCTTATTAAAAATATCATATACATTATCATTGAATTGTTTGTTGTTTTTAATCATTCTGAACGGTGTAAAAACTAATTATTTTAAAACTTCCATCGATTAAATGTTGTAAAAAAGGACAGACTTAAATTCTTCGAGATAAACCACCAAATTCCATCAATTTTAAACATTCGGAAATTCTGTTGCACGTATTTAAAAAGTTTTTTTCACGTAAAATAAGGTAATAGCTTGCGCGTAAAGCGTAACCTACAAACCCCCAAAATACCTGCCGCATCCGTCATCCACTGTCCGTGAGATGAATGCGAAAGTCCGCGGGTACCTTGATAATAATAACAATTTAAGGCTGGCCCTTTAAATTGGCCCAGAAAGCCTCCTCCGACCCGCTGGCCTTAATTCCCTGACATAGTATTCTGTATACGGCAGAGCCTGTTTTGAGGGGTGCAACTCGGACGATGGACATTGCTGTGATCGCTGCCACTTTGCGGTGAATGTTCTACAACTATGTTGGTGCTTATTCTTGTGCCAGGTGTAATGTGCAATGGCCATTTAGTTTCATGTACAATAATGCACTTACTTATAATTGTGTGGACATTTCTTCAGAGTTGTTTCCTTGTTTTACCACATGTTGCAATTGCCCGGTATACTAGTCTCGTACGGACGTCATCGACTTTTCTTGTTTGAAAACGAAAAAGACAAGATACTAGAACGACGACTTCACAAACGATGTCTTTCTGAGACTAGTATAGGGGAACAGAAAAATAGTTCATCTATGTTTCAGAGAAGTGAGCTGACTAGATATAAACTTCTGGCCTTAGATTTTGGATGAGTGAGAAAATCCAAAAATCAAAAAAATAATAGATTTCTGCTGGTGGTCTAGCTAGAAAGAAAGGAAGAAAAGAGAAATGGTTGGGTTTTTTAATAGTTTTATTGTTCCATATAATATATACTTTACATTATATGTTTTATAAAAGTAATTATATATATATATATATATCGATGTGGGCATGTGCCTAGCATGGTGGTCGAAAAATCCTCAATTGTAACAAACTATACAATGAATAAAGAAACATTAAAAATACAAATAAATTATATTTATCGATGTTTTGTGGGGGGGTAAATGTGCCTCATCTTTACCCAACTTTTTTAAATAATTCTATGATTTTGACTCTGCTGTCAGTGCGGAATGTCCACAAAGCACTTCTGGGACAATAACACTTAGTGGTAATGAGATTTTGCACTTTATTATAGCTTTTCAACGGATTCACTGGTGAAAGCGTCCGCTAATCTTCAATTCCTTTTTTAAATGTTTTTTTCAAAGACAACGTAAACCCTTTTTTAATTAACATTGTATTGCATTGTATCTAGCACACATCTAAGCAATTGAAGACTGAATAATTAAAGCAATGATTTAAGTCAGTATTACGCAATGTAGGCATGAAATTGGATACTATTTATCGCGGTATTCCGTCAGCTGTTTTTCAATACAAACAGTAGTTTAACTCTGTTATTTCAGATGTTTTAACTCTCAGACATACATTAATAAATACGCATTTCATCGTTTGTTATGATTCTAATTTCCTCATTTTAATTAATAAATTAATATGATAGATTCTAAGTAAATAGTTCGTACTGGTATTTCCTCCAAGGCTGTATTTTTATCGTGTTAATATTAGCACGTTATATTGCTCTTTTTGAACGCTAATTTGAAAGGAGTCCGAAAAACATCGCTGGAGAGAAGTGTAAATTTTCTTTGAGATATTAAATATGTTGAATATCAACTCAATTCCACTAGAACGAGCTAACTCCTAGATATTATATTATGTTATTGCTTTCTTTGTAAACATATTTTAAATTTATTGTAATTTTGTTGTGTTTGAATTGAACACTTGTAATAATCTGATTGAATCTGCATGCATTCGACTTCAGATATCCCGTTTTTAGAATGCCGTGACATTCAAACAATAATCTGTTGATAATATTTAACTCAGTGGAAACCACGCATTTATTGACATTGGGCAAGGATGTACGACGGAAATGTTCACTATTATTTTTTAACATTATTTTACAAAAATATACTATAATAATAAAAGTCTGTTGAACAAGGTATGATATTGAATTTCACACTTTTGTTACAATGCAATCGGTTTCATTTCAGTGCTGTCTACTAAACAATGGGTAAACTTAAAAGAATTGAAAATCTACCGGTTCATGGATGGAGGTATTTTAATTATGTTAGGAAAAAACCCCTTTGCAAGTTATGCTGTAAAGTATTATTTTTTTAAATTTAATTTAAATTAAATTCAGTAACAAATTTTATTTATTAAAATTCTCAATTTACACACCTTCAAAATTGATATTTAAAATAGTATAAGTATGTCGTCTTAATGTGGTTCAACCACAGTTTGAAAATGGCCTTGTAAGCCGAAACAGCTGTAACAATAATAAAAACCAAAATACTTGCAGAACGTAATATGAACATTATTAAACTTAAATTTAATGAAATTTAAAAAAAAAATGGAGTTCTACAAATTGAACCCAAAAACAATAAACAAAGTAAAATATTAAGATTAATTGTTTTTTGCGCCCCTAATTACGCAATATGGATGTGAATAAATATTTTTGTCAGTAACTCGGTTCTTCCTAGAAAGGCATGCAAGTGCAATATAGTTTGAATCACCGATGCAATTTTGTATTTGTATGTCTTCCTTGAGAGAATTGGGATTTTATGTGAACCATACTATTAATTTATATTGCGTATTTATGGGCGCAAACAAAAAATTATCGTAATATATTAAAGCATAACTTGCAAAACGAATTTTTAACCTAAAATAATTCAATTGCCACTATCTATGAACGAGCAAATTATGAATTATTTTATTTTATTTAAGTTTCCCTTGACCATTCGAGCGCGTTTTGCCACAAAGTGGCACTGTTTCCAAAACCACAGATTGCTTTGTTGCCAAAATATGGCAAATATTCTCTGGCTTGAAAATGTTTTAAATTATTTTTTTAATAAAACCTACGAATATGTGATAATAGATAAAAAAATAGGTTAATTCATTGGCTATATAGAACTATAATCAATTTGTATGCCTCCATATTCAAATTCGAAGGTATGTTTTTTTTAATGTGGGTAAAAAAATTTCCTTTAGCAATCCGAGAAAAAGTTTTAAATTGCTCTTTGGATCCAGTAGTTAAAGGCGATAGTATAGACATAAAGCTGGGATTTTTCAGAAATAAATGGTTGTAAATATTTTTTTGATTACTTTCAAAACAAAATATATACGATAAATAATGTTTACAAAGAGATTTTCTTTTTTCCTTTGCAAAGTATTGTTTACCGTGGGTGAATGATTCCCCTACAAGAAATACACCGAGTTATATAATCACATCACAGTCGTGAAAGTATTTTCAAATTCACTGACGTTGTTCAACTTGTAGACTGAGCGCAGTTGTTTTCTGTCGTGGTTTAAATGAACCAAAAACCTCCATAGTATATATCCATGTCCATTTTACTATTTTCAAATATAGCGATAGTATAGGCTACGCCTGTTCAGTGCCCGATAAAATGTATTTTAAATAAATTATATTTAAATAAATTATAGTAACTTTTATATTCTAAATGTGTTATTTTCCTAGCGACCTACGTGGTATCGTGGCTCCATGAAATTAACTGATTGAAGATTAGTTATATGCAAATAAATACTAGCGTATTATATTACGTTTCTAAATGTAATAAACATTGTATTACCATATGTGGGTACTTGTAATAATGTACGCATGTCCGTAGAAACTGCTTTTTCTAAAGTAATGATCTTCATACAATGTTGCATTTGAACCCGACTTCGCCCATGTTTTCTTCCCAGCTATTGTATCCAGCTACAAAGTTAACAGAATACATTGGTAGAATAAATTATTGGTAACGCTCAATTTCTAATTATTTAAGGGGTAAAATCGGTAAATATTATTTTAGCATTTTTTTAAAGCTTTATGTTTCTTAAAGCGTTAAAAAAGGAACTAATCTACATAGTTGTGTTTTATTTGGAATCTTCAAAGGATCGAAGCTAGGGAGGAAATGACATTGAAATAACTTCTCTTTCTGAATAAAGTTATTCTAGGTCATTGTCATTACCATTACGGAATATTACACAGCCTTCAAACGTCGACATGTTATTATAAAAGTTATACAGTTATTAACAGTTTCATCTCAGTGAATAAAACTACTTAATATTTATTTATATTAAGTATTAAAAACCTGTTCAAATGTGTTCATAATATCTATCATTCAAACAATAAACCCAGCACGATTGCTGGTCGTTAAGTTTATTTGTTTCTTTGATTTTTATTTATTTTTTAATTATATCCAAATCAAATGTTTTGATGACTCGTGACAAAGATCGCTAACGGCGGCGCTAGACATAAAACCAATATCTCTAATTACCAATTTGATTCATTGTTTATCAATTTGTTTGTGTAGGTATTTATTAGATTTGCCACCCAGCTCCTTTTAAACACAAAATGTTAATAAATAAACGGTATAGTATTTATTTCAATTCTCCATAGATAAGGGTGGAATTGGAAACGGAATGTCATCAAACGAATTAAGACTTAATTATTTTTATCAAGCGAGGAAACTTTCTGTTCTAAACGATGGTCTTTTACAAAGCTCGATTAAAAGAGCTTCTTCCAATGTCACGAATTGTAACTAACTAACTAACTAACCATCACGCCGTTTCCCCGCAGGGGTAGGCAGAGAGGACGGACCGCCAAACAACTCGGTCTTGGCACACACTCCTTGCCTCATTCACATTCATACATCTTCTCATACATACTCTTCTATTATTCTGACTCTTGACATGGCCCGACTCAAGTATCTGATTTACTTGATCGTGCCACGTCTTCCTTGGGCGTCCTCGGCTTCTTCTACCGTTCACATTCGCGTCATAAATTCTCTTTACACTCCTTTCTTCATTCATTCGCTCTACATGTCCAAACCATCTAAGCGTCCCTTTTTTAATCTTACTTATGACGCTCACATCGGCCTTGCATTCTTTTCGGATCTCCACATTCCTCACACGATCATACATGGTTTTACCACACATACGCCTCAGGGATCTCATTTCTACAGCATTCAGTCTACTTTCATCCTTTCTCTGCCATTTCCACGCTTCACTGCAATACATCAGGGTAGGTACCAGTACTCCATTGTGGACTGCTAGCTTCGCTTCTGTGGACAACTTTTTGTTGGCTCGGCGTTCAATCCTCCATTAATGGAGTTACCTGCATTCACCCTTCTTTCGATATCCCTATCAGCCTTCCCATCTCTCGTAAACATACTTCCCAAATATACAAACTCATCCACCTGCTCCAAGTATTCATCATTCACAACTATATTGCACACCATTTTCTGACTCTCTCTTTCAAACACCATGACTTTAGACTTACTTACATTCATCATTAATTCATTCTTCGTACATACTTCGTTCATCCTAGTCACGAGAGACTGCAGATCTTCTATACTGTTAGCAATCAGCACCGCATCATCAGCAGCATGAATTGTGCCGCAAATATATCCAATATAATATAGTAATGAAATTTTCAATGATAATTGATAACCCTTGTGTAACTACGATAACATAAATTAATTTATGTGTCTATCGTTTTTTTTTAAGTTGAGGGAGTGTCTTTGGGTTTAAATTTTTTGGGCGTATCTGTTTTGGCATTTGATAATAATCGATTTTAAATCAAGATCAATGTGTTATTATTTATGGTTTTTACGAGTGGGTAGTGTCTGTGCGTCGTAAATAATAAGAATTATATCTTATAATTCACTCTGATAGTTGGCACGTGCTAAACTTGAAAATTATGAGTAAAAAAACTGGACTTTTAGGGTCTGTAACAACAAATAACATTTTTAGGAATAAATATTTTAGATGTATAATTTTATGGTCCTCACTAAAATGAAAATTAAATAATTTTGTCACTATTTTTGTTCTCTCTCTAAACTCTAATTTCAAAGATCATTTTTTAAATTTATTCATTCCAAAGATATAAAGATATAAGTTTGTCGCTAGTTTAAATTTTGTGGATACGAAAATATCTATTGTTTTAAAGTATTGGTTGTTCTTTCATTTTTCAGTAGTTCCCTCTTTGAATTGAATATCAATTTTATGAACATTTGAAATATATTGCACAGCAAAATGTGTCTTGTCTTCAAAGCTCCATAGCGCATGATGGAAATGATGCAACAAACCTAAAATAGTTAGGTTGTAAATACATATTCTCAGAAATCTGTGCAATTTTCAAATAGCCAGGGCTCACCCCAGGGTATGTTTTTAAATAGAATCACCAAGATCTATTTTTCTTCCTGGTATCTTTTTTGAACAGCCCACAAAAAGTTTTGAGCTTAAAAGCTCAATTAACCGCCCTAGGCCTACGAACGTACGTGATACGTTCATGTTGATTATACCATTCTGCACTATCCCGCATCACAAACGCATTTTTTTTTTATTTAAAAAAAAAAAAAAAAAAAAATTCAATATTTTCTTTTTATGTTTTAAAAACTTTTATTTTAATCAGCCTATTGTAAATGCATATATTTTGGAAAAATCTTATCAGGTATTAGTATTTTTCAGAAAAAACCCGAAGGTAGGGCGGTTAACTGCATATTATTATTTACCTATTTCTCTCTTATTTTATTTATCTTCCTAATTATGTATTCCTGTAATCATAAAATTAGATATATTATTATATTTTGGCAAATTGATTTTTTTTTCTTGGCGTGGCGGGTTTTTAAATTGCACACACACCATACATAACCACGCTGGAATCAATATGTTTTTCACAAAATATTCATCCTTGACTAATCAACAGATGTCGCAAATTAAAATAAAAATGTTTTTTTTATCCAAGACACTATCTAGTCTATATGATAATCTAGATTGCAATTTAATTTGCGTGGAATCTTGTAATTATACATAAAGAGAGCAGTAAAAAAATATGCTTAAAGAAAATGAAAATAATATTGGTAGTTCTTAGTCGAAGTATGATACCGTTAAAAATGGTGGATGTTGACATTGTTGAATTAGCTCAGTAGTAAGAGCAATTCCCTTGCAAGGCAGAGCTACTGGGTTAAATTCTCAGATGCGACCGAATCTTTTTCTTTATGATTAAATTATTATTCCAGTACATTTAAAATCCATACAATCATTCACCAGTTCGCAAATAACACAATATACATTTGAATAACACGGTTCTAGCCAGTAGGAGAGCCCGTGCAAGATGAGCGGTCCACATGAAAAAACCTGTTAGCAATTGGGGTCACCTGTAGTATCTACACCTTACCTGTATTCCATATGAGCCCACCGGCTCAGGTGCTGGTGGGGAAGGGAAGGAGGGTGAGGGGAGATTGTGGATCTCGATGCCTGCAGTACTGCTTCCGAAGTCAAGATCAAGGGGATATTTTCACGTGCATCTGGTCTGTTCCAAGTATGAATGACTCGTGACATATAACATATAACGTTTTATTCGAAAAATCAACCAGTTCAGGGCCCAAGGGTAACGAGCATTTTAGCAAGATTCTTCAACCATAGGTATAAATAATTGGTCGACACTTGCATTCACGATAGCCAATATCGTTTGATAGTTGTTACCGACAAAAATATTGTTAGTTTATCCCGCTCTATCGCTACGTGGATAAGCTTGTTCCTATTAAGTGTATTGACGAACAAACAATCATCAAATGGCTAAAATTTACTTTAATAAAAAAAAAAATTATCAGTTTTTAAAACGAACTAGTTTGATTGTGACGCTTCAAAACGATAAACAACTGCATATTTAATCAAAAATGCTAATTTCCGTTGTCGGTGAATGATATTCCTGCGTAATGCTTTTTTTTAATTATTAATTTTTATTTTTAATTTTCAAAATTAGAACTGATAAGTATACATCATATTAGACCAGCGATTCAGTAGATACAAACATTATTTTTTTTAATGAATAATTGTTTATTTGAAATGTGTATTTCTTTTGATTGAATATTTAATAGATTTAAATCTGAATTTCTTTAATAGTTACTAACAGTATTTATTCGAAGGGTATTTAGGTCGTCACTCTAATTATCTGTCAAAAAAAATGTTATAAAGAAAATTGACAACATTTGTTTAAAATGGGCAATGAATGATTCTGAAGCAAATATTAGATAAATACTTTTAACTTCACAAATGTTTAATAAATAAAATTGTGAGGAACAGGATACCACGTTAATTTACTCATATATAACATTAGAAACGCAGAAAAACTAAAAATGATTAAATGTTAAAATTCATCAACCAAATAAAATAAACTCACGATGAAAGAGAAATGGGCCTTTTGGGCCGGAGCTCTTTGTGCTATTATATCAAAGGTAAAAAATATGTATAATTGACTATCGGTGGACAACTAGCTGACTTCACCACCTCAGAAGTAGGGGTGTTTCCGGGTCAAGACTCTTTTGAGTTTCAGGGTTGATTGTGCACATATGGTTTTACTATATGCATCAATAAAGAATAGTTTATATTTAATGCTTATTTTTTAGTTGGTCATGTGTAAAATTCAATGTAGCACACAGCCGGCCAAAACAGACACAATAACAGGTAGTGGTGGCAGTGAGTAGGTACAAAACAGATCACTGTGGCCCGTCCTACATCCAACTACAATAGCATCCGAGTGGACCACCATCTTCCGTACAGCCAACAAACAGGCACATCTCACAAGAGACGAGTGCTGCCAACAACTGGTTTTGATTTGGAATCATAAAACGCACTTGCACAATATGCTAATTAATGTGAGATAAATGGGTTAGTAATGGCAACACAGTCAAGTTTTTTTTTAATGAACACCTCATGGCGGTCAAAAAGCTATTATATTATTTGTATATATTATTAAGTTTAACAAACCTTCTATCTTTTTTGCGCCACACCGCGATAAGGTGGTTAATGAAAAATCCCTAATCGCAAGGGGTTTTTGATATAATGTTCGGAAGAAAGCTCTAACACCTGCGAAGACTGTTGTAAAACCAGCTGAATACTCATCGAAAGTCCTGGTTAATTTTTCTGCGGACTTGAATGAAAAAAAAACTGTTAAAGGCTGGGTTATACCTACCCGCTCAAAAAGAAGAAGAAGAAGAGGTACGATAATACGAATGTTAGAGGGAGCGCGCTAATATTAAAAACGATAATGAGTGAAAATTGGGAAAATGTTTAATAAAAAACGACTCGTTTAAAATAGATTGTAAATCTCTTGACAAAACCTTAAGAAACATGTAAACAAACACTGTGATATTTTCAAACCTACGCGGAGAAAAATGTTATTCTAAAATACGATCATTTTATTCGTAAAAACGGTTAAACACGGGACTGAAGTTCTTACGAACAAATTAACAGTGTTTCAAAATGTAGGAATAATTTGTTGATATACGTACGAAATTACGTATACCAACAAATTATTCTTACATGCTCCCGCCAATAAACATTCAAACCCTGTTAATTTGTCAGTCCCGTTTTTAACCGTTTTTTTACGAATACAATGATCGTAGTTTAGAATAAAAATTTTCTCCGTGATATATGATGTGTTAAATAACAGTTAAATACTACGATTTTTTTTACGATTTTTTCTATCGAGGGAATTTTATGTGATTATCGTTTCGCCACGACAGTATTATTTAGAACTTGAAAACTTAAAGTGGTCAAGGGACTTAATGTTATAAATCGATAGAAAATCGAATTCTCAACCTTGGAGATAGCACAAAGTTATTCTAAGTTTGATAAATTAATCAATCTTTCGATAATTATTCTTTCGTAACGTATTCTAAAAAACCAAAAAAAATACTGGAATTCACATTAGCTGGACGATGATTATTGTACCGTATAAAAGTTGAAGTGATTTCCTAATTAGTTCATTTTTTATTTGGTCTTATCTATGGATCAGAATGCGTTTTTATCGCCTTAAGGCTCCGTCAAACAGAAGGCGTACTTACGCGCGTCAAGGCGTTAAAATGTCCCGGACGTATAACGCTATAACGCTGTTGTACTGAACACCTCGAAGCCGTTCAAATAGAAAGTACGCGACGTTACGGCGTTTCGGTGCCTGTTTCAAGGAGCCTTTACGCTGACGCCTTGACGCGCGGTAAGTACGCCTCCTGTTTGACGGAGCCTTTAGTAATTCTTTACGGACTTTGTTGATTGCTCTCACGAAGTCCAGATTTTCTATCCAGAATGTAGACCGCTGAATTATCACCCGTGTAAACCGTAGCAAGTGGCAATAAAATTACCTCCGCGGTGGTCGGTAAAACACGTTGCTGGACACGCTCGATGACAGCCAATATAGCCACCAGCCTCTACTAGGTATTAGGTACCGTGCATTACATACTTATACGGTGCTGCAACTAAACGGTAAAATTAAAGATTCTCGATTTCCGCTAACACCAAGATTTATTCTTATTACCACTGACCTACTGTCTAGGTCATATTGTCCCTCTTTTGAAACATGTTGGACTAGGTTGAAAATTTATTTAAAATTGTGGTACCATTAATGGATGCTTCATACCATCAATGGATCGCCAGTGTTACCGTAAGATTAGAGAAGTTAATCATTTTTTTATAAATGAAATTAAATACATCAAATATCTTATATTAAATTAAATCAGTAGAACTAAAGGGTTAATTGGGATTACCTACTTCATAAATCTCGTGTGAAGAATCCTGTGTGAAAACATATTTCTCATTTAGTTATTGGTTTTTGTTTTCAATGAAAAACAACTAGACTGCACTGAAAACATGAAGCCTTAAAGATTTCGGGTGCTTCAAAATTGAATAGATGGATCCTACAAAATCTTCTTTCAGGTTCTTCCGTCTTAAGAGCGATTGACCAGCGGATGAGAATAAAAGTTTAAAAATGCTTGCAACTGTACAGGGAGGTTCCAATGAGAATTTTTTTAAATTAAAAATTTAATATTTATTTATTTCATTCAAAACTTGGTTTAATATATACCTACATTCAGGTAAGCAATAAAAATGCTCAAAACGCACGATGATAAATTATTTAATAATTTATTAAATATCGTGTATTTCTTGTAAGTATTTTTTAATACAAGTATTTATGATTTTTTAATAATGTCTACACAAAATAAGTGTGTAATTTTTTTTTAAATATTTTAGTTTGTAAGACGTTAAATAAATAGAAAAGATGGGGTGTTTTTCACAAAACACGTTCTGTTTATTATTATCTTACTAAAATTTAAATTCTTAAAACTATGTTTACTAGATTATGCATTGATTTATTTTGTTGTATGATTATATGATTTGAAATTTGTGTTGTTTAATCGAATCTATCGTTTGAAAATTGAACAAATCTGCCAACGACCAACGGTATAACCATAGTATATTAAAAATAAACTTAGTTTATCAAAATTTTAAAACTGCGTGTACCTGATAAAATAACAATCTTTCAAAATAAATTCATGTTTTTTTGTAAAAACGAGTCAATACGTCTAGAATTTGATTTAAGAATGACTAATTTCTATGTATTCTCTGGTACAACACTCTTAAATTCTACTCGAAAATAAGTAGGTATTTTGTGTTTTTTAAATCAAGCCTTACACTTAACATTTTTAATCTCTCAACGTTTATTTAGTGGAAAGAAACCAATTAATTCAAAAAATTCTCGCCTTTATCTACGGGTTTCTGCAGGAATCAAACACGCGACCTAATGATTAGAAACTTTGATTCTATCTCTTTAAAACTGCGTGTACCAGATAAAATAACAATCTTTCAAAATCAATTTATGTTTTTTTGTAAAAATTAGTTAATACGTCTAGAATTTCATTTAAAATGGACTAATTTCTGGTATTCTCTTAACTGAGATTTTGCCATCACGACTTATTATTTTAATAATCTTTCCCTCGATTATATTTGCATAATCTCGTGTTTGTTACTCCCCATGGTGGGACAAAGAAGTTGAAGTCATCTTTTAGTTTTTAAATCAAGTACAAGTCCGTGTTTTTTTGCTTTTAAATGGAGATTAGTCTTCCTAACTATCCAGAGCATATTTTGGCAGGGTCTATAATATGTCTATATATTCACACTTTAATGGGTTCTTTCTCTGGTTGCAGTAACTTGATTTGGTATCCAGATCTCCATGACTTACATAAGAATAGATAAAATATACCAACAAACCATTCAGATACATAAAATTCTTAGTTTTAGGTCAAGGTTAAAGGATTTAAGTTTAAAAAAAAGAATTATTTTTTAAATTCTTCCACACGTATTGTGAACTGTTTTAATTGAATTGAAGTACAAAGTTGTTTTTCAGGTCAGGCAAAAAAAGGGAAAAAATATTCAAGACCAATAATTCGCTTCAATTTTGCTAAATGGTCAAGGCTCCAAAACCCGCCAGCAACTTTAATAACAAAAGGTTTGAACACGCGCCACGTGAAAATTAACGGTTGTCCCATTTTCATTGTCCTTAATAAAACGGAATGTCCTCATTAATTACAGACATCCAAGCTTCCCTATATAAAATGTAGGCGAAGATCACGAACTGCTGGTTTCGTACCTGCAGTGCTAAGGAACCTGTTCTGTTTAAACAAAAGCTATTGCTGTATGAAATTAACGGATGCCCACTGTCGATAGCGCCCCCAATAAAACAAGATGCACCCATCTGATGACGCAGATGATAAACGCATTCTCAAAAGCATATTGGTGCCAACACTGATCTTATCGTATTTTCAATATATTTTATATTCGATGATTTATTTCGTGGCCAGTATTCGATGACTAACTTTATTTCTTCGGTATTTCAATCGATCAGTTTTTTTTTCTCATTGATGATGATTTTTCATCAACTTTTACAGCATTAAAATGTCGCTTTTCAGAATGGATATGGATTTTATTCTTTCCAGGGAGAACTTCTAATTTGGGGACCTGTCTATTCTGGGTATTTTGAGAATTGTAATATATTCACACTAAAATAGTGCAAAATTTAGAATTTTGTTGATAAGTATAAGTGTTTAATAACTTGATCAGCCAAGAATCATTAGTAGTATTCATAACTACTAAATGACTTTGGAGCGAATAAATAAAAATCATGAAAAACGCAGACACAAAAACAGGTTTGAAGACCGGATATAGATTTTAGTACGCTATTATTGATTTTATAGGTAAATGCCGCGGTGATAAAATAATAGAATTTACGATATGTTTTATCGACGATGGCAGATTTTTATTCTTCTAAATTCACGCCAAAGTTTGCGTTTGTTTTGCAAATGTGTCTAAGTAATAGTTATTATCTTTATGAAGTTATTTATCAGCAGTCATCTAACTCACCAATCGCGTTATTATGTATTAAAAAATTAAACAATGTTTGGTTGTATTTAGTTTGTGAAGCATCTATTTGTCATTAAGTGAGAATGAATCAACAGGATTGTCTCATCAAGCATTACGCACTTAGGCGTGTCTCAAAATGGAATACTATGATGTAATGAAATGCTTTGGTAGTATTCCATCTTCTTTGCACACCTTAATTTCATCTCTGTCCTTTCTTTCAAGGTCAGTTTGACAGATTCTTTCGAGCCTTTCTATGTCGACCCCGGATTCTTCTTTCGTTCTTTCATATTTCTTTCATAAGAATTTTTATTTTCTTTTTCTTTCACTTTTTCTTATATCCAAAAATAACAAAATGGTTACAAATTTTAGTCCAGAAATACTATTAAAAAGCTATCTTATAATTATGTACTACAAGCGTCTTAAATATTTCTTTTGATATTTCTTTGATCCAAACTTTTTGTTATCTTTTATTTTCTTATTCTTTTACTGTTTTTCTTGTGTACTGTTTTTCTTGTATCCAAAAATACGATACCTGTAAAATTTGACTGTCCTAGAACGGGAGATCTACCTAGTTGGACAGTCAAAATGTCAATACAATGTAAATGTATTTTTGTTATAACAAAATAAATAAATATAAATAAATATTATCTACTCTTATCTAAAGTAAGTACCTACTTATGACGGAAGAGATTTTGTCCATTCTCTTTAATATGTTTAATCAAGAGCCCCTTTTTATCGTATTTTACAAAAAAAATATCAACATAAAACTGCGTTTCGTCTCACGATCAACATCCTCTTTATAAACATTTCAATTAATCACATTTTACAATATCATCGTAATTTGAATCAGCTGAATATACTTATTTGACAACGGTTTTTTTGTGCAAGTCAGTCGTGGGGTTAATAAATTATTTAGATACAGCTGCTTACAGCTTGTAGGATTTTTTTTAAATCAGAACCGGAATAAACTAGATAGGTATACCTTAGGACTTTAAGAAAAAGATAGATAGGATAACAATTATTTCAGATTTTGTAATCTTCTGGGATTTCAGGTGACCACTGAAGTATGATGATTCCTATAAGTATTCATATTATTTATATCAGCCAGATTCTTAAAACGGGATAGTCAATAATTTGGTTAAAGTTTTAAATGTGAAATGGTTTCTCGATTTCTGATAAATTCTATTAGAATTTTAGCAATAAAACTAACAACTAACATCGCTAATTTCAATGGAGTGGAAATTTGGTAAATATTCCAACTTAATTATTTTGATAACCTGATAATATTTAACTTCCGAGAGGAGATAATGCTAGAAATAACAAATGTTCATGAGCAGATTTACCGTTCAAATAAAATTATCGAATTTATTTGATGATTTCCAGTTATATATTTAAGATTCCATGTATGTTTAACCTGAATAAAGGGTTAGTAGATTATTTATTTAAGCTAACCACTACAAATAAATAAATGTAAAATAAAACAATAACTTTGTATACACCACTTTTATTTTTTTATACTTTATGCCGACCGGGTTTCGTTACCACCGTAGCTTCTTCAGGGCAGTATAACCTCTACTATAGAGATTATACTGCCCTGAAGAAGCTACGGTTGTAGCGAAAGTAGAGATTATACAGCCCTGAACAAGCTACGGTTGTAGCGAAACCCGGTCGGCATAAAGTATAAAAAAATAAAAGTGGTGTATACAAAGTTATTGAATTATTTTAAATTATAATGGCACATCACAAAGTAACTGCTTCATACGAACAAATAAATAAATGGTTTGTTTGCAACATTGCGAAGTCGGGTAATTGATTAAATCTGATCTTAAAATTGATCTTAAAATTTCAGCACTGTTTTCGAGATGTCTAATTGACCTGTTGTGTGTAGCTTTTTTGTATTTCCTTTGATCTATTTTTACAGTCATCTCGTTACGATCGAGTTGTTTCGGTCAGACCGGCCATTAATCAAACAGAGTACCGACAATCAAATAGCCCAATTTTAATTTATTACCGCGAGGAGGGTCGCAGTCTTTTATTTTATGGTAAACATCACTGGGATCGAACCTCCCATAAACATTGGCGCTGTTTCGGAGTCATTAATTATTTGAGTTTGTTTTCGGCCGTCTGTTGTGACAACTGCAACCGGTAAATTAAGCAAATAACGACAGCCTTTATCAAATTGTTTGTCTTTTGGGTGTATTTAGTCATCTTTTGAGCCAACGCTAAATAATATAAGATAGAAATATAAATAAGAACTTTAAATATAAGATAGAACTTTAAATATAAGATAGAATCATCTTCGACTTGTTGAGTTTAGTGATTGTGATTAGCTTCCATAGAACAAAGCCTAAAAGTTCACTCAAGCAATCGATGCGCGGTGAAACATAAAAGAGTATCCAAGTTTGTATTCTATTGAAGAGCCGGCACTTAGAACAATCAATAAATTAACACTGTTTAGGGTTATTACTGAAAAATTATACTCTAAGACTTTAGAAAAATAAACAAGTTTCAGAAAGCCGGTAACTAAAAGATCAAATTGGTGAAGTGTAAGTACATAAAAATCCATTGTTCTCGTTTAGGGATCGTAAAAATCACTTCCTTACGAATACCTGTTGAACTCTGTTCTGACTGTGATTTTCTTTGTTTCCAGGGTAAAGTGGTGATCAGGCCAATTGCCTTCAAGCCAATGGGCATCCCCGTCACCGGCAATGGTAGACTGTCCAACGCCGGGGAGAGGTATGGATCCACACCCGTCCTCACAGCCCGGCCAGGATCACACATTACCATCTATGGCAGTAAGTTCAACTGTTTTCTTCTTCAAAACCTATGAATCTTAGCTAACAAACCTTCTTTTCCTTTGTCTCTATCTCGTTCTTTTCCATCTTCTCCTCCATCTTTTTTCTACTTTTTATTATGATTGCTATTTTGGTTCCTTTCTGTCTTCCCTATGTTTACTGTTCTGGACTAGGTCTACATTTTTAACCCTCGCGTGTTTTTTAATAGACGCTACATATCTACTAATTGCTTTCTTGCTGTTGGACTTTTCCCTTCTGTTCTCCTGTTTAGTGTAGCATTTCAACTTCTATGATCGCATTCGTAATCTTTAAATTTAATGATGGATTCATTAGTAGCTACGAAATATCATATTTATATTTGTGATTGCATCAGCGTACCATATTCTTTTGTGCAATATATTTTAATTGATTATATCTGTAATTGGTATTAAGTACGTAATAATCTTCCACTGTAGAGCAAAATATCTGACACCCATGTAAAACTAGAGAACCAAAAGTTGGTGCTACACTTCAGCCATTCGTTGGTTCATTCGTTTCATGTAATTATTATCATTTGACACTAATGGAGCAATACAATATTGACATCAACGTCGTAATGCATTGCACGGGTTGACTACTATCAGAATTATAGTTATTTTCAAGTTTTATAATATCATAGTTTTTTAAAAAAGTAACTGAACCGCTGGTTCCACCGGTGTTGAGTAGAAAAAAACCTATATTATTTAATACTATTTTAATCCATTTCCAAAACAGTGAGCAGTGTCATTATTTATGTTAATAACATAGATACGTTCCCCAATTTAAACAGTGGATGCAAGGCTTAAAAGGCTATGCTAAATGTTGTTTTCTTTTAACAAAAAAAAATCTGATGAATAAAGCAGCTCCCTGTGAATGGGTGCATCCAGCTGTCAAATTAATTATATTGAGATCTATGCCCACTCTGGTCGCGTTTTGAGTTACCTTTTTATTACAATTCAATACCGAGAATCTGATTCAACAAAAAATCATGGGCAATCTATTCTTAGAACTGAATCAGCAACCTGTAAGACTGTTGATTTTTCTGCAACGGCAGTCGTCAATGAACTGCGATCAAATCCTCTGAAATTTGAACTTCATTTTGAAAAGATGGGCGCAGGCAGTTAAGAGGGTATAACCAGAGAATACCGGAAATTTGTACAGTTTAAACCAAATTCTAGACCTATTGACTCTTTTCTACAAAATGACAAACTGATTTTGAATGATTGTTATTTTATCTGGTAAAGTTTATTTTTAATATAGTAATATAACCTTACTATTTTTAATATAGTAGGGTACCGTTGGTCGTTGGCAGATTTGTTAAATTTTCAAATGAAATATTGTATTATACAACAAACATTTCAAACTATATAATAATCATCCAGTAAAATAAATCAATACATTATCTAACAAAGCCACTTTTCAGAATTTTTATTTTTATTCGAATAAAATTATTTGAGAAAAAATCAGAGTACGGGTTTTGTGACGAATATTCATTAGTTTGTCTATTTATTTACGGTCTTACAAACTAAAATATTTCAGATTTTTTTTACACACTTATTTTGGCTTAGACATTACTGAAAAATCATAAATATACTTATGACCAAAAAATACTTACAGGATATTAAAAAAAATATCATCACTCGTTTTGAGTATTTTTATTGCTAAATTGAATGTAGGTACATGTATGGAGAAAAATCTAACTTTCTCATCGGAACGCCCTGTGCAGCTGCAAGGGCACGATCGCAAGAAGAAATTTTAATTCTCGGTCGATGGTTCATGGGCCTTAATGTAAAAGTCAAAAATGTTTTACAGCTTTCGTTCTTTTTTTTTTTAAAGAAAGACAAACATTCCCGGGTTACGAATAACCCAACAACATTTGAAAATCTCCTACTACCACCACACTAAGCGGAAGATGTTGCTTAAGAAGATGAAGATGTTAAAGGTACTCAAGAGCACGAGTACTGGAAATTGATTTTCTGAGAAACTTTATTGATCAATATTACCAATTTACGCAGTAAGCTCAAGTTTCAATTGCGTACCTTTAACGTAATGTAGTAACGCCCTAATGGGTCATCGGCTTTCAAAAAAATGCTTTTACAGCACGTAAAAGGTTTCGTTGCAAAGTTCTTCATTAGTTTTTTAATAGGCTTACTTGTTCAATTAACCAATTACACGGTCCAGTGGTTTTAGTTTTTCAGATATATCTACTTGTTCCTGGTTTTGGCTTCGCGTTTTGTGAAACAGTTTTTGTTTAGGGTACCAGATTTTGTAACTATTTCGTCATTGAATTCGTGATCTGCTGTAATCTCGATTATGCTCGATTTCTCGGTTGTTAACGGCAGATTTGAGAATCGTGCCCTGGGCGAAGTAAGGTTTTGCCTAGCGTTTTTTTTATCGACTGTGTAGCAATAGTTTGATAATCAATGGATTTAACTTATTCATTCAGATTTTATCTCCAAGTCCTCATCGAATACTTTAGGTAATTGATTATAATATATCTATTGTCAACTTCTTTCAACTATCAACACAGGGTTTATTCTGTATCTTCTGCGTTAGCTAAATCAGCATTAAATCAACCACGTATAACATTCATCAACAGAACATCAACGTCTTCTCCATCAGCACTCCTGTTATGTATGGTACATGGGACTCATGCGTTAGAGCCTTAGACTAACGCAAAGATACAGAATAACTTGTCAAAACTATTTAGTTTCGTAACTCAATAATTCAACTGTTCGTTAATTAGATTTATCTTTGTCATTACATTTTCTTCCTAGGGTTTGTGAAATAATTAATAAACTTTAACGTTTTAAATGACATAACTTTAGGAGATGGAAATAGTTTTCTATCCTTCTGTGAACTCTGCTTTAAACTGCTCCCACATCCTACTCAACTTCCTACGTACCTTTTCATACGATAAAGAATTCAAAAGTATGCCACCAAACATTAACGTCAACTTTCATGACTAAATTTTGCTTTTATGCATATTTTCGAAAAATTTCCTCACAACCAAAAGATGCTCATTGGACGTATATAGAGAGTGTGATAAAATAACAATTTTGATGAAACTAACCATGTATCCTTGTCGAAAATTGAAAGATGATTTATTTTGTCAAAGAAATAGTGATTGTTCAATTCGCAACGCTTTAAATATGGTAAAAGTCACGATCTTTCGGAGTAATATTCAATATAAAGTTATATCACTAGGCGTGACGATCTGTGTCACTGACAGCCGTGGGAACAGCGAATCAGAGACTACGTGGGATTAACCCACCCACGTGGATTGTATGACAGGCGTGACTACAGAACAATCAGATTATTATCACTGCTAGTTGGATTTGATGCAGGAAAATGTTTAAAAAAATTGGGGAAAATTATTTATTTTAATATAATATATCGTTATTTATTCTCTTTTGAACAATGGATTGCGTAAGCTAAATTTTTTATTACAAACGTGATCACAGCAATTGAGTATATTATATGGATTGGCTCCACTGGCTCCCGGAATTCGGGAGCATTTGGGACCCTTGAGCGGTATTCCTATAAATATATATTTTTTAATTGGTTTATTTTTCTTCGAACATAGTATTTATTTAAAAATACGTTTTCGAAGGTGAGATACAAAAAGGAATAAAAATATACCGCAGGGGGATAATTAAAGAAAATCCACAATTATTTAAAACAAAAAACAGGTAAACACTACTAGTCTTTTTTTGGAGCACACGGAGAAAAATGTTATTCTAAAATACGATCATTTTATTCGTAAAAACGGTTAAACATGGGACTAAAGTTCTTACGAACAAATTAACTAGGTCTGAATGTTTATTAGCGGGAACATGTAAGAATAATTTATTGGTATAGGTAATTTCGTACGTATACCAACAAATTATTCTTACATTTTCCCGCCAATAAACATTGAAACACTGTTAATTTGTTCATAAGAACTTCAGTCCCGTTTTTAACCGTTTTTACGAATAAAATTATTAATGAGCACTAAATTGACAAGAACGTCCAAATTTATGAAGGCTTCAAAGATGTTATTAAATTGCCTCGATGATAAATGCTAACCCATGAATCATTTTGCAATGTTTGCCAATAATTGCCCATTAGATAGATATCAGATACTTATATATGATCATAGAAAACAGTATTTTGAAATGATAATATTATAGATATGGTACCTACATTTTCCTTAACAGTGACGATTTTGTATGACATCTGTGTCGTTCATTTCCCACACTTAACTAGAGACGTATTAATATTCATCCTCCGTTTCTAGTGTGAAATTGTCAGATGAATGAAGTTTGATGCACAATGCATCACGTTAAATTTGCATCTGTAATGCGATCTCCTCATTCACCGGGTGACATTTGTTATGTTTAATGTAACTTAGCACGTCCTTACTCATCTACTATTTCATTGAAGAAGTGTGGGAATTATTGTGTGATCATGTTTGTCAACATACTGGAAAGAAGGTATCATTTTTGTCAAATAACCAATTCTCTTAAATGCTTTGAACTTTCACTTTTTTTTAGAATATCATTATTTATTATAACATGAATCAGATCATGAAGAAGATGATAATACTAATAAATCTGAATGAAAACATAAAAAGGACCAAAACACAGAAAAATAAAAAGCTAACGGTCGTAACTAAGACCCGAACCCAGGATCTCTGGTCTTACAGGGACAAGCACCTTAACCAATTGAGCCCTCTAATTTTGAAGTCAGTTTTGTTAACCTCATTTATTTAATTAATCATTTCTTGTCCCGGTAAGACGAGAGATACTGATTTCCAGTTGCGACATTTTTCTGTACCTTGTTATTTTTCATATTATGTTTTAGATTTATTAGTGTGTATTAATTACCCTTTCCTTCAATGATATATTTCTTTTTTTTTTCCTTGAAATAAATATTGTGTACACGGTGTCACGGTACAAGCGGGGAAGTGGTGAGGTTACGTCACACAGAAAACCAAAAATGAACTACACAAACAGGGTTTAACAGCACATACCCGAAGTATTTTAACAAGCGATTCCTGAGCATATTTTGAGTACAAAATTAGATGCCATTTTGCTGTCCGATGAAACTTTTTCTACTAAAAACTAAAAAAAAATCATTCCCACGACGCCACTGATCACACTCCTACGTGCACTGTTTCGAGTATTACCGTGCTTTTGGAACGAGACGGAGTGCTTGTCACTAATCACGTGACCCGCCGCTATACTATACCCGAGTACTCAATTGCGACGTGTGATGGAAAATTATTTTTAATTGAAAAAAATATCAACGGACATCAAAATGACATCTACATTTTTTACTCCAAATATGCTCACGAATCGTTGGTTAACCACTCGAACGCTTTTTGCCACAATATGGCACTATTTCCAAAACCACGGATTGCTTTGCTGCCAAAATATGGCAAATATTCTCTAGATTCTTTAAAAAGTTTTAAAGTTAACGATTTTATAATATTTTTTTAATAAATCCTTCGAATATGTGAAAAAAGACAAAATATAGGTGAATTCATTGTCTTTAAGGTGAATGTCAAAAGAATTCATATTCTACGCTTTCGTAGATGGCGCTCGTATAGTATTTTTACTTATAAACGCTTTTTACAAGTTATGCTTTGATATATTAAGAAAATTTTATTGTTCGCGAAAGTATCCAAGCAATATGAATATTAACAAATAGTTTTGTTAATTATAAAACTTTAATCTTTCAAGAAAGGCTAACAAATACAATATTGGATTGAATCACAGATGAAATATTGTATTTGTTAGCCTCTCTTGAAAGATTAAAGTTTTATAATTAACAAAACCATTTTTTAATATTCGTATTGCTTGTCTACTTTCGCGAACCATAAAATTTTCTTAATATTTCAAAGCATAACTTGTAAAAAGCGTTTATAAGTAAAAATACTATACGAGCGCCATCTACGAAAGCGTAGAATATTAATTCTTTTGACAATCACCTTAATAGAACTATAATCAGTTTGTATGTCTCCATATTCAAATTCAGGGGTATAATTGTCAAAAGAATTCGTATTCTACGCTTTCGTAGATGGCGCGCGTATAGTATTTTTACTTATAAACGCTTTTTAAAATATTAAGAAATAATTATTGTTCGCGGAAATACACAAGCAATGTGAATATTGAGAGCCATTGACCAGCGGCTGAGAATAAAAGTTTAAAAATGCTTGCAACTGTACAGGGAGTTTCCGACGAGAAATATCGATTATTCCCCGTATCAATTTTTTTTAATTAAAAATTTAATATCGATTTATTTCATTCAAAATTTGCTTTAATATATACCTATATTCAAGTAAGCAATAAAAATGTTAAAAACGCACGATGATAAATTATTAAAAATCGTGTACTTCTTGTAAGTATTTTTTGATCATAAGTATTTATGATTTTTCAATAAGGTCTAAACAAAATATTTTAGTTTTTTTATTTTTATTTAGTTATAATAAATAGAAAAACTGAGGTATTTTCGTCACAAAGCTTCTCGGATATTTATTTTTAATGAATTTAATTTAACTAAAAATAAAATTCTGAAAAATGTGTTTACTAGTGTAATGATTTATAATTTGAAATGTGTGGTGTTTAATACAATATGTCGTTTGAAAATTGAACAAATCTGCCAACGACCAATGGTATAACCTTAGTATATTAAAAATAAACTTAGTTTTTCAAAATTCAAAAAATGCGTTTACCAGATAAAATAACAATCTTTCAAAATCAATTTATGTTTTTCTGTAAAAACGAGTCAATTCGTCTAGAATTTTATTTAAAGAGGACTAATTTCGGGTATTCTCAGGTAAATACCGTCTTAATAAATAGTTTTGTCAATTAAAAACTCTAATCTTTCTATAAAGGCAAACAAAAACAAATACAATATTGGATTGAATCACCGATGAAACATTGTATTAGTTAGCCTTTCTTGAAAGATTGGAGTTTTGAACTAACAAAACTATTTATTAATATTCATATTGCTTGTGTACTTCCGCGAACAATATTTTTTTCAAACAAAAACAAATACAATATTGGATTGAATCACCGATGAAACATTGTATTAGTTAGCCTTTCTTGAAAGATTGGAGTTTTGAACTAACAAAACTATTTATTAATATTCATATTGCTTGTGTACTTCCACGAACAATATTTTTTTCTTATATTTCAAAACATAACTTGTAAAAAGCGTTTATAAGTAAAAAATACTATACGCGTGTCGTGTATATACGAAAGCGCAGAATATGAATTCTGTTGACAATCACCTTAAGGAATTAGAGATGTGGTTATGGATAATATTGAGATAACTAAGATTATTAGATATGAATCTACATTTTTTAAATCAACTTAAATTATTAAAATCGTCAGAAAAACAGCATATTGATCAATCTATCTTAAATTTAAGTCATCTTTAAAATCATTAGTCAGAGATAAATCATTTTACAATTGATTATCTTTTTTTTACTTCTTAATCATTGTTAAATGTTTCTTAACGTCCTCTCTTAATTATTAATTATGCCTTATAAAAGATTAATTAAATTACCTTGATTGAATTTACACGCCAATTTAAACCGTTATTGCCAACGAAATGACATTCCGTTACAAATTAAAAAACGCGAAAATTTTCGTTAATTCTTTACAAATTTTATTAATTGAATTGTGGGCAGATTGAATTTCGCAATCTCCGACATAGAGCTGGGTTTGTAATGGGATGAATATAAATTAATTTTAAATTGAAGTTTGCACAACAAACTTCATTCACGGGATAATCAAGATATAAGCTTTCTTCATCAACTAAGGTATATTTTATGGACATATTCTCCCACAACTTTGTTTGTTGTAGGTGGATAAGTGGCGGTTGAACTATCCTGATATATCCTGCAACGATTCTGTCTGCAATAGACAATTAAAAATTATTGTTTTGACATATAAATTGAGTACTTATTACTTTCGATTAAAATATCTTAAATCAGCATGGGTCACAATTAGAGAAGTGGGACTGATTCGGTGTTATATTATTATTGTTTTGGAAGGAATTACAGAATAAAGCATTTAGTTCATTGTCACATTAGGTACATGAAGAAGTCTTATAGTTACCTACCAGGCCCTTTAAAACTTTTTTTATTGACGACTATTTAAACACATACAGCCTTACTAAAAAAAAAACACTCCGCGGCCGTTAAACGGTGTTTTTGTGAATCTTTAGATTTGGCAACGCTGTATTTTACTTGTTTAAATTGGAGTTTTCATAATAATCCGCTAGGTGGTGTGATTGATGCGCCTGCGCATTGCTTTCCCGCTGAAAAAATATTCCAGGTTATTTATGTTTAGTATTTAGTCCTTGGACTCCACTCTTGCTGTCAATGTTTACGTATTTTCGATCTGTTAGGTTGGTGAATTAAAGTCAAATCACAATTACACCACATTAACAGATACAAGATCTACTATATTGTTGAAGATAATATTGTTTTCGAAACATGTAGATTTTAAAGAGGTGTAAACAAGTAATTTAATAATTATATCATCAAAAGGTAAAATCTACCTTTAAAGGACTATTCTTCGAAAAATTTTAAAATAGTTTTAGTTATTGTAAGGTTGCCTAGGCTGTATCGCCTTCAATACTAATATTGTGGTTTCTCGTTACACCGAGTGCTTTAGTGTTATAATTAATTTTGTGAAAGTGACCCGAAGCGAAAAATAAATATAAAAAAATAAAATAACATAGTATGTAGTGCAGAAATTTGTGGGCTATCACCTCAAGTACGATTATCTAATGTATCTATTATACAACCCTAGGACTACTAAATAGATAATACAAGCTGAAAGCTTCCGTCGTTTTGAAATAAATTCACTATTACCACAAGCTTTGTCTCTTTTACACTGGCTAACTTATCGCTTTCCCATTTGATTGAATTTAAAATTTCACAATGATGGTAAATCATCTCTTTTCGACGGGACAGTTTGTTCATCATTCATCATTTGTTATTGCTCACTTGAAAAAAAAAGTTTTTTGACTTACGGCACGTTTCAACGAAATGTGCGATATGTGTAAATCTGTACATCTCTCGTAAAGGGCTTCCACACGTGTGTACAGTAATGATACCTATATCGTATACAATATATTGATAAAACTAAAAATAAATTGAATATATCAAATGTTCGGACACGTTCGTGATTTTTCATTGTATCATTTAAAGCCTTTATCGATAGCTATTCTAAAAAACAAATTCCATCCTGCACCAGGGCGATATGAAAATTGTGAATATGCTTCACTTTTCTCTTTTATCGTTAATTATTGGTACAAACGTAGACTGTAAAATTCATGTTTTCAAGACTTTCTTTAAATTTTCGAGCAAGTTTCCCTTGATGGCGTGTGTTATCAGAGTTAATAAGTACATTTAAATGTCAAGTGAAACCCCAAAACACGACGTTGAATTTATTTTGTTCGTGTTCGCTGGGTGATAATAGTTAATATCCCATTGAACGTGTATGTCCAGTTTAACGAAACTACAAAACAAATTGTGAATGCTGAAAAATGCATAATAAGAATATAATAGTTCATTCCAGAACAATAATATTATTCTTAACGATCGTGAGAAACTCGAGCCATATTATAGCTTACTGCTCTACTAATAGGTACTGGTTAATTCAAGGTAAAAATTAAGGAAATATGCAGCACCGATAGGCCATGAATGTATTGACTTCAGAGCTTTCAAGAATGTTACATTTGTATAATGACTTCATTGTTATAATGGCTATAATATAATCATGGTTTTCAACGTCCAGTCGGAAAGGCTCAACGGGAATAACAAAATAGCGTTATCAATGTTATCATTTAAAATCTAAACTTATGAATTTTACCTACCAATTTCAATGTCAGATATTTTTTGTTACATTGTGCTGATATATTTTCTGTTTACGATATTCTGAAATATTTTTGTTTATGATATTCTGAAATATTCTTAATTTAACCCCCCTCTAAATACAGTGAATACTGCCACTTGATGATTTTCTATGATTTTCTGAAAAAATTTCAATCGCACCCAGCGCACACTGTCACCTTTACGATATTCTGAAATAGGTGTCCTTGTTTTCTGACGTCGCAGTGTTTCGTTTTATATAAATAAGCTAGTAGGTAAAACAGCAATCAGTTACTTCTAACTCACCTTCGGGTGTATTTATACATGTGTATTATGAAGAAAATTTGTGATAAACAATATTTTCTTCTTCTTCTTCTTCCCTTATCTTATACGGGTCGGGGACCCACTGCATCGACAAGGCTCCTCCATACGTCCCTGTCTTGCGCCGATTGTTCGGCCTCCGTCCATGGCAGACCTCGCACAGTTTTTGGAGTTGCCTCGCCCAACTGTGTCTGGGGCGGCCCACTGGACGTTTAGCCTCTGGAATGGCACTCAGTATTTTCCCCGGAATTCGGTCATCAGACATTCTTAGTACATGCCCAAGCCACCTCAGTTGCAATTTTTCTATGAAGAGTAGCAGAGGTTAAATGCTTAGATCATCTCGAATCGTAGAGTTCCATGTTAAAAAGTTTGTGGCAAGCAAACTGTTTTCGCTCGAATAGCCGTAACTTATTTTGACGTTTCATTGCCGGTGGGAGCGATCCGGCAATACACGACTATCCACAATCGGGGGCGCGCGCAATACTTTCTAATTATTATTATTTTTTTTAATTTTCATTTGTAATTTTTTATAACATGAATAAATATAAATTATACTTTTGTAAAAATGCTCTGCAAAATTATTCATTTATGCGAATTTTTGTTCATGCCCCTAGAGTATTTACAAGTTATTAAAAACATATACTTTTCAAGGTACTTAATATATTATTATACATTTCCTGAAGCCTATCTTTCTTCGTAATTTCGTACGTATACCAACAAATTATTCTTACATTTTCCCGCCAATAAACATTGAAACACTGTTAATTTGTTCGTAAGAACTTCAGTCCCGTTTTTAACCGTTTTTACGAATAAAATGATCATATTTTAGAATAACATTTTTCTCCGTGTGGGTCGCCAGGCGTAAAATCTGAAAACCACTCTGGAAAACTGTTTCTTTTACAACATTCTAATACATCCTTGATCTTAACTCGTCCCTGAAAGCTGACACTTTTCCGAAATGAACTTGCTTTTAACCACACCCTGAAAACTATCACTTAATTCATCCCAAAATATGATTACTTATACCCCCATCATGTTGCACCCTTTCAGGTAGCAGCGACCTCCGACACCACCACTCGGGCGTGTCGAACTATTCGCTGGACCGCAAACTGCTGTCAGCCTCATCGCGGACCTCTCCCTCACCACCTCCACCGCTGTCCTCGCTGCAGCTCACCCCGCCCAGGAAGCTCGCCAACTACGACTCCATGGAGAGCGTGCGCAGGTCACCCGTGTCCAGTGTCAACAGCCAGACTAATGGGTAGGAATAATATAATATAAATTCCCTTTTTAAATTTATTTATTTATCAATTTATTACGAGGTAAGTTTATATAATATTAACATAATAATATTTATAGTTATTCATATTATAAATTAAACATATTTACATTTACGAGAGTGTAACCAATGTAAAAAGAGTGGTATATTTCCAGAGATATGGATTTTCTTAGGGTCAGAGCTTCGCGTATGAATAACAAAATGCCTGTAAGTAATGGATGGTAGGGAAAGATGTTATAAAATGTGTCTTTTTTAGGTAGTTAGTAGAGGGTCGCTAACCAGTCTCTCTCTATCGGGCCCGCCACGAATTAAGTGGGCAAGAACATCCGCCGCGAAGACTTAGACAAAACTCACGACGTGAACCCGGGCACCCCTGCTAAATCACAAAACCCCTGCCATAAACCACTTGGGGTGATTTATGGCAGGGGTTTTGGTTACCCAAAGAATTATTTCCGGTTATTATTAGCGCTTAGCTACACAACTAAAATAATTCATAATCTGCTCGGTCTCAATAATAATAACTAGCAGTCAAAAATATCGGAAGGAGGTCCACAATGAAGTTATAATTTTCTTGCCTCTCCCTCACTCGTATGCTGCGAAATGATATGCCGCGAACCGTTACCGTCGCCGTGCCGTTTCCGTGGTTCGTCACGGTAATAATAAAAGCGCTCATTGGCTTATTTTGTTAGTTTGTCTGTTTTTCGGATTTTTTAATGAAATGAAATATAATGCATAATATTAAAACATCACAAAATTTCTTGATCTAAAATAAAAATAATAAAATATAATATTAAAACAATATAAATTCAGAAACGAAACTTTTAACAGCTCTACTGCAAAACTTCAAAATCGCACATACGACATTGTTCTTCGGGGCCGTCTAAAACCATTCACATTTATTTGTTTTTTTCTTAAATAATTTATTACCGCCACTTATGAACGAACAGATTATGATTAATTATTATAAGCATACATTTAATTAAATAGTAAAAGGAAATCTTGGGGTGTAGTTTTAGAGACGACAATTATTATGGACTGACGTAACCTAACCAAGTAAGCAATATTTTATTTCTTTCCGCAAAACCTAAACTAGCAATCTCCGACTGCTCAGATAAGTATATTATATGTGCGTACACAGGTTTTTTAATTCCAGTATCATAAAATCTCGTGTGAAAAATGTAATTATTATAATATTATGCTGTGCTTTTCGTTGAACGCTATCTATACGCGACGAACGGAACCTGCTGACTTTAAAAAGTACAACTTGCTGCTATTCAATCATAGATGGCGCACGTAGCTTAATAATGATTTAATTCCAGTCTTAGGTTTTTCCGTTTGTTTTCCATGAAATATTTTTAAACGCAGCTTCCAAAACATCGTTTCTTCTTGTATGTTTATTGATTAACTGCACAAATAAGTAAAATGGAACAATAAACATGTTTAAAAAAAGCATTCATAATATCTACGTTTTATTTTCTTTACTTAAAAGAATTCATAATCTTCTCTCCATAGATGGCGCTAGTGTAATTATTGTATGGAAAAACGCTCTGTACTGTACGCGTAGGTACAATTTATTTTTTTCGATATTATTTGACACGTCAGGGGTTTCAAAAGTTGCGAATTGACCACGTAATTATTTTGCTATTGAATACTACTTCTGGGGCCTCAAAAGTTATTGTCAGCGCATTTTTTTCTGTATTGAATACGTAACCAACGCCTTTGTCTTTGATCAGCTTTCCACTCATTGAGCGATGGATGCACGAAGATGCTGCGACCACCCTGTGGAACGACCCGTTAATTTTTATTTAATTTATTTCCGTATTTTATATAATCATTCATAATCAGCTATTATTTTTTTTCATTTTCATTAATTTTCTTGAAATCCAATTCTTCAAGGACATTGAATGGTAAAAAAAGTGGAAGTGGGTGGCGAAGTAGAAAAAAGTTGGGGGCGCACGAGGAATACCTGGCACGTTTAAGTGAATCAAATAATTAGGTATGTGCAGTAAAATGAGGCGCATGTGAACTAAGAAAGGTGTGTAATTAGACTGAATAATGCGGAAAGTTAACTTCTCCTTGACTCATTCGGAATCGGGCGGAGCGAACGATTTTTGGGCGTTTACCAATAAAAACCCTAATCTCTAGCAACAACAGTGTTTTGTTATTCCGCAAGTATATTTTTAAAGATCGAAGCGCCGCGTAGACTAAGGCATGTCCGTTGACCCGGGTTCTGAACGTAGACTGAGCGACGGGTTAAAATCCTTCTGCACATCGCATAAGGATGAAATTCGCACTTACAAATTCGTTGGGTACCGCCTATTTTTATTCACTGAAAAGAAACGTCGCCAAAATGCACGTTTCATTTTATTTTGTGAAGTTCAGATACAAATATTAAAATGTTTTCCGATCACTCTACAAGAAACTTAATTAGCTACATTATTCAATAAAACAACACCAGAAAAAGGATTTGTAAGTCGGAGATTTTTCACTTTTAACCATTTTTTATAGGACAGACGCATAATTTTTTTCTAAGCTTATTAAAAAGCTTATCAAAAAAAATACTCGATCACTTCAAAAGCCAAGATGTGTTCTACTCACAGTATTTAATTGAAGCATCTATATTATTTCTAAGCGATCAAATTTTCAAAACTAATACACAAGATTTTGTACGATTTTGCATTTTTCCGCGTGTCTTCACCTTAAGGTGAATGTCAAAAGAATTCATATTGTACGCTTTCGTAGATGGCGCTCGTACAGTATTTTTACTTATAAACGCTGTTTAGACGTTATGCTTTGAAATATTAAGAAAAATTTATGGTTCGCGAAAGTAGACAAGCAATATGAATATTAACAAATAGTTTTGTTAATTATAAAACTTTAATCTTTCAAGAGAGGCTAGCAAATACAATATTTCATCTGTGATTCAATCCAATATTGTATTTGTTAGCCTTTCTTGAAAGATTAAAGTTTTATAATTAACAAAACTATTTGTTAACATTCATATTTCTTGTCTACATTCGCGATCCATAAATTTTTCTTTATATTCCAAAGAAAACTTGTAAAAAGCGTTTATAAGTAAAAAAAAAAAAAAATACTATACGAGCGCCTTCTACGAAAGCGTAGAATATGAATTCTTTTGACATTCACCTTAAATTATTGACAATATTATAACTTCCGCCTTAAAAAAATTCACTGAGTTTACTAGAACTCATCGAGCAAAGCCACTTATTCACTTCAGTTATGTATATAAAGAATATTGTCGGTGATGGCCGGAGTTTGCTTTATTTTTATACAAATCGACTGTTTATTTTTTTCTACCTTTCTCCGGAAGTATTTAGCCACGAGGTTCACCAATTAGCAATTCTTTTGTCGTGTTGCTTTTCCTATATCATAAGTTGAAACCTTTCACTTTGTTTAATTTATCGACACTAAATTACAATAGAACAGTGTATTTTTGCATAAAATCATATGAACATGAAGAAGCATAGATATTATACGTATTAGCGGTGTCCGGAAACTCGTAGAACAAGCTGGAAACCAGTGAATTGGCATCGCACAGAGAACCCAAAAAACCTGATTTGTTTGGGTTATATTGGGGATATTAATATAATTCTACCATCGGACTTGATTTAATCGAAAACGAATGCTCAAATCAAAAAAGTCGTTACCCAAAATGTACTCCAAATTTGACGCAGATTCACGGGTTTCCCGCCTGAACCACAAGTTTTCCGACATCTATTTGAGAAATGTTTCCCTTTGGGATTAATGTTAGATTATTTCGAAAAGTATGTGTTTAGTGCCCGCGCCTGAGGGATTTTTAACAAAAAACGGCGCTATTCACATTATCCAATTTTTTTTTCACCAGATTTACAGGAACGGGTTTAGTTTTTCCCATAGGAAAAACTAAACCCTTTCATACACTTTTCCATATAAATGATCATCTAGTAAATCCACGTCATGCAAGTGTATTATATAAGTATAATTAATACAAAACAATACAAGAACAACACGTTAATCTACCAAACTATTAAATGGGAATATAATTCACCGTCTCCAGATATTTTCATATCAGAGGGTTCGGCTCTGTGGAATTCCTAATTTGACCGATAAATCCTACTGATCCCTCAATATAAATATTTAAAAAATCTTTCGTAATTCTACGTGTATTTAAAATGACATATATTTAAAATTTATTAGATATTATTATTAACTATAAATATATTTTACTTATTCACATGCCTTCTGGCATCCAGTTTTATAGAGTGAAACTGCGGCTGAAAATATAGGCCATTCTTACAAAAATTGGGTCAACAACCAATAACCAATATAATATTTTAACATATTAATACATCGGAAATCAAATTTTACGACGGCACTTTTAAATTTTTAATCATACATACTTTGTCCTTACTTTGTAGTTGGATAGCCCTGATACAGTAATGTTAATTCATTTTCATGTTCCTATCATTAGATTGAGGTTTGATAGTATATATTCTCTCACTCTGGTTTCAATCCTGGTATTGGTTTGCAGCAATTTCCTCTATTTATAGAGTATATTTTATTATAGAAAATGGATTTTGGCGTAGACGTTACAACGATGAGCTCTACACTCTGTTTAAGGAACCAAAAGTGACACAATTTATAAAATTGGGAAGACTTCGGTAACTGGGTCATTTGGAAAGAATGACGGAGCATCAAGCACCAAAGTCAGGTCCCTGCTAAAATCTAGACCTGTGAGCCTGATAAGACCAAAATTAAGATGGAACGACAACGTCCTCGAAGACCTACGTACCTTGGAAATTCCAAACTGGAGAGAACTAGTACAAAACAGAGATGAGTGGAGAAAGACTCTCGAGGAGGTCAAGACCCACCAAGGGTTGTAGAGCCAATTGTGATGATGATGATGATGATGATAATTATACTACGGTTTCGGGCTACAAATAGATTACATCCCATCGGTAACTCTGATGCTTATGTTGCTGCGATGTTTTTAATATACCTTTATTGAAGCATAAAGCTGTACTAATTAAACACTTTTAACGAAGACACTTCTTAACAGGTTTTTGGTTTTTGTTTCTTCACTGCTTTGATTAACTTTGAACTAACGTAAATCCTTTTTCTTTTGTTTTGTTTACTTATAAAATTTTGTAATTTTTTTTCTGCTTCTTTTTGTATTGAACTATGACTGTCAAACAAAACATGTATACAAATAAATAAATGATTTATTTTATCGTTTCTCCACTATCGACTTCCTCGTGTGTTTATGATTCATAAAAACGTAAAGAGTCGGCAATAGGAAGAACAGATAAGAAATATTTCATGCGCTATCTCTCACATTCTACAATTTTCTAATCAGCTTTGTCCTTTAGTCATTCTTGGGAATTCGAGCACATCGTATTATTCGTGATATCGATAAGATACCCAGGTAACACCTTCTAGGTTGTTGGTAAACACTACACGATAGATTGACATCTACATATATTGTGTGTGATTAGTATCGACTATCTAACGTTGGTTATAGATTTATATCAGAGATGGTATATAGATATACTCGTAGATGGTGAATTATTTATTAGGTAGGTTACGTAATTATAATGCTAGTTTATTCGTGTTTACCTTCAGTTTTATTCTGTATGTTTGTTGTTTGAAGAAGTAAACATTCCTATAAATATATAGAGCATAGTTGTACAATATACGTGCTCGTTATATCATCATGTTTTCGTTTTAATATATTTGCGAGCTGTACTCTACTAAGGAAAGCCCATATGTTTACATGTCAAAATATTGCATCGTTAATTTACACTATTCTAAGTACTCAAATTAACCAAGAGATTAAAAAATTAACACATAATTATCTCAAAATAATGGTACTTAATGGAGATATAATATCACCTGTGCCCCAAGCCATAGTTACATTGTTTCATATTTTACTAAAAACTAGCGAACGATACATTATTTAAAATAATAACACCTTTAAGGGCCGGTATATGAGTTGCTCCTGATGCTTGCTACGAGAAATATTTAAGTCTGTCAAGTTGCTCTCTGATAATAGGAGCACTGGCAAATAAGCCTAGTAATACTATTAGATACTAAATACAGACCCTAAATATAATATACACGGAGAAAAATGTTACTCGAAAAAACGATCATTTTAATAGTAAAAACGGTTAAAAACGGGACTGAAGTTCTTACGAACAAATTAACAAGGTTTCAATGTTTCAATTGGCGGGAACATGTAAGAATAATTTGTTGGTATACGTAATTTCGTACGTATTTTACCGCCAATAAACATTGAAACACTGTTAATTTGTTCGTAAGAACTTCAGTCCCGTTTTTAACCATTTTTTACTATTAAAATGATCGTTTTTTCGGGTAACATTTTTTCCGTGTACAGACCCTACGCGAATTTTATGTAATTGTGAATGCCAGCAGTTTCAACTGACTATTTCCGTAGTTTATTGGGACTTTTATCTCTTTTTGTATTATTTTTTTAGTTTAATGTTATTATTATTTTGTCTGTATCTTTAAATAATTTTTTTTTAAAATATCAAAAAATTATTTATTTTTATTTTAAGAAAGATTTTATGCTGAAAAAGAATTTTTGTATAAGTTAAAAACACAAAATAAAGACGAAAACTAGTAGTGCCTTCCATCCAAATTTTGAATAGAAATAAATGTTCCTTTTACCGCAATAGGCCAATGCTCTATCTATCTCACTTACACTCGCCTGACATCGTAGATCTCCATCCCATTTTGAATTTCGTAAGCACAGTTTGTTATTGGAAATTTAAGCCCCGATTGGGCAAATATTTGGATCACAAAACCCATCCACAAGGATTTAAAGCATTTGTTTTATGTCTATATAGTTTATATGTCTATTCTATATAGTTCATCTTAATTCTATGTTCCGACAAAAATCATCGATTTCCTTGCATCAAGTGTCATTTTACTTTGAAATGCGAAAGATTATAAAAGTAGTATTTACTTTGGTTCTTGCTATATCTTAGGATAGATAAACCCTACTTAACCCTTCTAATAAATTATTAATAAAATGTAGTTCACCATTGTTTATATAAACACTCTCGTTGTGTGAACATTTGAAAGGAATCCATCCTGTTCTTATGAACACACGTAGATCACAAGCGTTAAATTTTAATTGTAAAAAAATAATTACAGTTTTCACTGCTTCAGTAATAATAACGCTCCAAGACAATTAAATCAACCACCATAACAACGCTTTCCGCAACACATATTATTACATTCAATTTCGAAACGCATTCTCGTAGAAGGTGATTTTTTACTGCAATTGCAAATCTTTCTATTAGCAACACCGTTCAGTATTCAATTCGACTCACGACACTTAGCAGTTCTAACTAATCATCGGAAAGTACAAAGTTCTAGTTAGCTCTGTTTGATTTATATTCGTTTCTACTGTTTATCCAGCCCTTAACACCATGATAATCATAGTGTTCTCAGTTGATTTTTCAATGCCAACCAACGCGGTCGTGTGATTTAACGTGAGGATTCTATTGTGTTTACCTAGGTACGTGTTAACGTTAGATTATCTTTATATACAGTAATTACGTAAAAAAAAGTAACGTGGTTCTTATTATGTGTTAGGTATTTCAACTGAAGTTTAGTGAAGCTGTACTAATTTCAGTGAAATTGGATGGATGCACAAGACGTGAAATATTACATTGACTGGTAATTTAAAAAACAATAATTTATTAGTTTAAAAGATTCGGGCTATCATCTACCTTAGACACTTTTCTTTTTCCAATATTGCCCACGTGAAAAACTACGGTCATACGTTATTCCATGTTTATGGTAGGAATAATCCTACAACCCTTTGAATTACAATGGATATCGTCTAAATCTAAGGGTTTATCTTCCCAATTTAAGAGAGGCTCCTTTATCTAGCTTAGTACCTATATTTGTGTTCCTGGCTATAATTTTCATTTCCAGTGTTTTATTCCTTTTAATTATTTATTAACTTGTTTACCTTCATCCATCATTGATCACAATCTGCACACTTATCAACTCATCTTCCATAGCACTAATCACTGTTGTGCAGAGTTATTCAAGGGTTTAGAATTATGTGTAGCTTAGTTTAAAAACAATATTGAGTCCTTGTGCGAGACCTGAATACATCACTTACACCAGGGCGGGAAAGCGGTGGGTGTCTTCCAATACTCTATTTTGGGCTCTAGTCTTTACGACGTGCAATGCTTTCATAATAAAATTATAATAATTGTTTAAGATTACAAAAAATGTTATATGTATGAAGTGAAAGCATACCTACAAAAGATATGAAAATATTGACGTTAATAAAATATTTATCGCCTTGATAATAAAGTCCATATGATTATTTACGAGTCAGTAGTTTCGATTATCCCCAGTGCACATGTGACATCACTAATAGAAACCGAATCAATTATAATGTTGATCCGGCAGTTGATCCCCGACAGTTTAACAATGGCAATAAAATTATAATTTTTTGTGCATTTTTTACCAATTTCAAACATTAAATCGACTTAAAGTTGGTATGGATATCAAACGAATTTATTTACCGTGTCGAATTATTGTACTTATACCCTGGTATATACAGTATATAGGCAAGTAATGTTATCCTTTATGCATTTGAATGAAAGTATGTCTTATATTTTTTTTAATTCGGTGGAACCTCTCTGCACATCTCTTTGTGTAAGTAGGTATACCGTATTTTCCCTAAACCGACTGATACATATTGTACATAAGTAACATAAGTCTGCCGGGGTGTGTCGTATAACCTGTTGTAATGTCAATGACTTGGTACAGCGCCCTTGCGGTGATTTTTCACAAAAACGGCGCTATACAAATTGAGTCTTGGAGCATAGATATTATTTCTCCACAAACCATTGCTTTATTAAACCAAAGGTTTCTTCGTCAGGATATTAAGAACATGAATAAAAATAACAAATGAACAAACAAGTATAAACAAATAGATAAGAACTATAGATAAAAATATTATAGAAAGTGGTAATTAATTGTTTTAAAATTTCGTAAAAAATAATAATATAATATTTTCGTCTATAGTTCTTATTTGTGTATACTTGTTTGTTTATTTGTTATTTTTATTAGGGGGTATTCTAGTCTAGATTTTTTTTTGCCTATTTTCAATGTTTAGATCTTTGTATGTCCTTAAAATGATTTTTCGAAGTTCGAATTATTTTCGAAGTTATAGCTATATTTTAGGTGCGTGAACTAAACCGGTCTGGCTGGAACAAATTGAACAATGTATGGTAGACGTTGCCCGACTACCTGCAGATGGATTTTTTTATATTATATACCTGTAGATATAATGTATATATAATGCAATTTTAATGTATTTTTAATTGAGAGTCCTAGTAACGTAACGTAAGAATGCCGTACCATTATATGAAAAAAACTGCCTGAAATGTTACTCAAAACTTTTAACACGTTTTTCTGGAAACTACTTTTTTCAAGCTGGCTTGCATGATATCTAGAGTTCTACGGAACCGATTTATTTTAAATTTAGTACGAACCTTCTCCACACATCCCTTTATGGCACCAAGCAGAATCGGAGTTTTTTTTTTAAATTTTAACTGTTAAAAAAAACGTGTTTTTTTTCAAACGGCCGCCATTTTGTGAAAAAAAATCTTTTTTAAAAATCTCCAAAGTCCCGGCGATAGCAACATTTTTACTGATAAAGAATCCGTTCGATTTTTTTTCATATGACCATACGGGTTGCAATCATGCACGCCAGGGCATTCCGTTTTTTTTTCGATCCCCCACTTTACCAGCCGATTACTTGTCGAGTTATGAATATTTTTTTGTTTATTTTTTTATTTATTCTTAAAATATAAATAAACAAATCATAAAAAGAAGGATAATAATAATATTCTTCGTTTATTTGTTACAGAGCTCTAAAAAACGCCTGAAATTTGTGCCTCTAGACTTTGTGTATCTAGACTAGACCCCTTAATGTTCTTATCATCCTGACGCAGAAATCTTTGGTTTCGAAACACGTCAATAATTGTTATTATATAAGTGGTGTACACAAAGTTATTTGTTTTCATTTATTTAAAAATAACGCCACAAAGTGAAATTGCGCAGATTGAAGAAGACATTATTTTAATGTTCAAAAATTCGATTAGAACTGCAGTTCAAGATTTTTAGCCCCATGAAATATTTCTTATTTTTTATTTTTAACTTAATGAGTTAAACCTCAAATTATAATATTTTAATTAATGAAGATAATATTAGCGAAATTCAATCGAAAATCCGAAATAGAAAATCCGGGCCATTGTCCCGGATTGCCAGAGGTCCTGGGTTCGAGTCCCAGATGTATCCGTATCTTTTTCTGATTTTTCTGTTTCGGATTTTCGATTGACTTTCGCTAATATTATCTTCATTAATTAAAATAAATTTTTTTACGTAAGTACGTAGGTACAGAGATGTAAAAGTAAATACTTCCGTAGAAAGTATAATTTGGAGATATGTAATTATAATTAAAACCTAAAAATATCTGCAATTTTAACTTCCATTTTATTATTCTTTTTACACATTTAATCTCAAGTTATTTGTTTTGCACCATTGAAACCCTTAAAAAAATAAAAATAAAAAAATTCTAAAAATATACCCGCTTTGCAATAAGATCCAAATAAACGGAACATTTGTTAACGTATTCGAAAACTAAAAACCATTTTCGAAAGGTGATGAAATAGGCTTTCAAATTTCTATATTAAAAATTACTATGTATTTTTTTTAATAATTTTTTTTTTTGCGAAACTTTAAATAGTGTTCAAAATGGCTCACTTTACTTTTTTTCTAACTAAAATTACTGATAATGAAAAAAAAATAAAACACATACTTATTTCATTAGATAAATGAATTATAAACCTTACTGTCACCTCACTTTTTTCGTATCATGTAAAAAAAAATCTTAAAAAATTCACCAAGTTCCATAATTATTTTTCAAATTGCTATCGGAAACTTTGGTTTCAGAAAGGGGTAAATTTTAATTTTTTGTGGTTTTCTTTTAGATTTGAATATATAGTTTGTTGTATTCTCTTTCCAATACCGTGTAGATCACATTTCTGACTATGATAGTAAGGGAGAAACAACGATTTCTGTGAGACCTATGTGAGCTGGGACAAATATGGTCTCCTGTGATTAAACGGGTTAAATGCTATACTTCCACAACAAAATTATTATATGCTAGCTATAAATAAAGTCATAAATCTTTCATTGAATGCGCCAGGTGACAAGTGACGGTCCAGAACCTTCAGAACGGAAAAATAATTCAAATTCATTCAGAAATCATTAAAACGCTTTTAAATGTGTTCATTATATTAAGTTATTTATTGATTTAATGCTTTCTTGATATATGAGATTGTTTGCTAAATAGGGTACTTCGCAAACCATTATATAGTTTACAGAATTCTAGAGAATCATTTTAAAGTAGATATTTACCTGCAACTTGATAACGATTATTTGTTTCTTTATGTTTACATACTGGATTGGTTTTTTTTTATCCTAAAACGATCTGGTTACAAGAAGAGTCCACACACATTAGGTTATGTATGCACATGCGAGCCGAACTGCCACGCTGAGCCGAACCACGATTTATTAGTGTGGTTTCGCGCAGTTTGCGGATGCTTCACTTCTTTCCCATAAACCGTGTTAAACCTTTCGGTTCGCGAATGCACACGCAGCATAACATGATTTTCTGGTATGAACACCATACTATACCATTAGGCTTTTTGGAATAAAAAAAACTTTTGGTTTTTCGCCCCATGTTCGGAGAAGAAATTTTTTTTCCCATGTGATCTCCTTCATCGACCTATGGTTTATGATATCAAATATTACAATATTATTCGCTTTACGAGTATGTTTCAAGGTCTACTTGAATGCACTATCAATAAGTTATCATTCGTTTGCCATCATTTATATCGTACATTTATTTGATTTGATAGATCGATAGCCTTTGTTGAAGGTGAATGTCAAAAGAATTCATATTCTACGTTTTCGTAGATGGCGCTCGTATAGTATTTTTTTTATTTGTAAACGCTTTTTACAAGTTATGCTTTGAAATATTAAGAAAAATTTGTGGTTCGCGAAAGTAGACAAGCAATATGAATATTAACAAATAGTTTTGTTAATTAAAAAACTTTAATCTTTCAAGAGAGGCTAACAAATACAAAATTTCATCTGTGATTCAATCTAATATTGTATTTGTTAGCCTTTCTTGAAAGATTAAAGTTTTATAATTAACAAAACTATTTGTTAATATTCATATTGCTTGTGTACTTTCGCGAACAATAAAATTTTCTTGATATTTCAAAGCATAACTTCTAAAAAGCGTTTATAAGTAAAAATACTATACAAGCGCCATCTACGAAAGCGTACACGGAGAAAAATGTTATTAGAAAAAACGATCATTTTAATAGTAAAAACGGTTAAAAACGGAACTGAAGTTATTACGAACCAATTAACAGTGTTTCAATCTTTATGGGCGGGAAAATGTAAGAATAATTTGTTGGTATACGTACAAAATTACGTATACCAACAAATTATTCTTACACGTTCCCGCCAATAAATATTAAAACCCTGTTAATTTGTTGACTTCTTTAATTCGCTTGTTTTCCTTAATTAGTAAGTACAGTACGAGAAAACAACGCGAAACTGTAAAATTATAAATAAATCTTATGGATAGAGAAAAGCGACCGTCCGTGGTCGAGTAGTAACAACACTTGACTCCCAATCGGAAGGTTGCGGGTTCGAACCCGGCGTGCGCAAATAAATTTTATTTGATTAATTTGTGTTATTTCACAATTAATTAATAAAAATAATATATACTACATTTGCGGCACGTTCCAGAGTGGAAGATACTGTCAGTATCGCCCTGGTGTAAGACCACCATTCAGAATTGAGACGTTGCTTAATAATGGCTTTAGCCGTGTTTAGTGACTAGATCTGAATAGCCAGGTAATTTCCTACCCTCCTCTTCCCCATCTCCTTCCCTTCCCTACTTTCCTTCAGCCTCACAACATAACCCAATTGGGGATGCCATAGTCTCACTGGCTCCAGACGGGAGCAGTTGGGACTCTTGTGAGGTATTCTCTATAAAAAAAAAAAAAAGCTAAAAATTATCTTTCAAAAAATTTCAAAATACAAATTTTCAAGTCGTAGGCCATAATTATAATTTCAAAATAGGAATGACTTATGTGCAGCGTATTTGTAATACATAATTTATGTGTTTGAAGTGCAGGTAATGATGTCATTAAAAAACAACCAGTTATCTCGAAATGTTTTCACCTCGAAAACATTCATAATAATTGTGCATTTCGTTAGGCCATTGCAGCTCGCAATAGGTGCACTCTCTGATGTTAACTGCATGACTTGCTTTGTCGGTCGGCAGGCACTCAACTCTAGGCACTTTGCTATATGGCCTATTTATTGGAATTCCACACTTTATATAACTTGGAAATCCATAAGAAAATAGTTATTCCTGATACGAAAATTACTTACACGTGGGTTTGTAAGGTGAATGTCAAAAGAATTCATATTCCACGTCTTCGTAGATGTACAGTATTTTTTAACTTATAAACGCTTTTTACAAGTTACGCTTTGAAATATTAAGAAAAATTTATTGTTTTTGCAAATACACAAGCATTTCAATCGAAAAGGGGTTTGTTTTTGGAGATTTTTAACTGTAAAGCGGTTTTTATAGGCCTGATACTTTTTCTGGGCTTATAAAAATTCTTTCTTCAAACTTCGCAAAATCACGTTGTGGCGTCATTTTGAATTAAATTAAAACAAATAACTTTGTATTAAACCACTATTATATAATCACAATTACCTACATGTTTCAAAACCGATGGTTTAAAAACCGTCAGGGTAGTTTCTTCGTCTATTTTCTAGTTTGTTTTCTACCCTGACGAAGAAACCATCGGTTTTGAAACATGTAGGTAATTGTGATTATATAATAGTGGTTTAATACAAAGTTATTTGTTTTAGTTTAATTATAAAAATTCTAATAAAAAAATGCTTGATTATTTCAAACGCGCTTATTTGTTCTTCTCGCAGTATTTAATTAAGTATCTAAAATATCTAATTTTTAAACCAAAATCCCACGATTTTACATTGTCTGGTTTTTGGTATTGGTACTTTCCCCTTTTTGTTTTAAGGCCCAAACGATAAAATTTTGTAGTGTCATCTTATTTTCATTTTATTTTGATTAGTACTCAATGAAGGAAATTATTCTCTTTAACGGGAACAAGAAGCAAAAAACATATTTACAACTTTCAGAAGAATATTATTACAATTCAACTGAGCGTAAAATTTCGTTAAAATATTTAGCAAGAGTTTGAAAAATATTAATACATTTTTTGCCATCATTTTATTACACAGTGCTTTACGGATGGCATTGATAGATAATTGGGAAAAATATTGTATTTTAACAAAAAAAAAAACAAAAAGACGATTGTTTTGGAAGACACCTGTCACTTCGTGGCCATCCAAAACAAATTCAGTAAAACAATATTTCATAAAATAGATTATTTACGGTTCAAGTATTTGAAGAGAATCTTCAATTCGTTCGCCATTATTTTCAAATGGCAACAAATCCAGAAGCGACGCCAATCTTGATCCACGTACAAATCCGCTTTATTACGGGCATTATGGTAATTTATTGTAGACTAAGGCGATCTTATCTCTTACTGTAAGATGTAATGTTTTTCTTACGTACGTATGACGGGCGGTTCGCTTTCCATTGTTAAGTTAGCGGAACAGCGGACTTAGCCAAGTGTGATTCCGCCTTTATAAATAATACTTTATACACTTAACAGACTACTCTGTAATTCTGAACTGGCTGGTAAGGGCCGTTGACTTTGAGAATTTCAAGTGCGTGAACAACCAAGTGTAAAATTATTTAAACCTTCTCTAATTAAAGTAAGGTACATTCATGACGAATTCTGAATGGACTGGTGAATCATTGGGTTGGACTTAGTTAGGAAAGCGATTTAAATAACGGTTCGATGATCTTTTCTTTCATTGTATAAAAAATGTTTCCTGTAAATGATTTCCTATTTCTTTCAGCTAACCTAGAAACATAAATAAGTTGGTACCTACTTAGATAAATAAGTCAAATAAATTACATATGGACCTACATAAAAAAGCATGAAAAGAGAAAGCACACTTAAAATAGCATTTATGACTATAAAAATGTTGAGTTAATGATACGTGTAATTTTAAGTTGTAGGGAAATTTATTACGTGTTCTTTAAGAATGTTATTATCGATGATTTAAATTTTATTGGTATGATACTTTATTGTACCGTACCGTATAACTGCTGTTAATGTGTCAATGTTTTTTTTTTATGTTTTTGTCATTTTGGATACTACGTAGTTGATTGTAAGATAAGTTGAGAGAGCTTTGGTGGAAATTTGTCTGTTAGACCTTTTTAGCGTGCGTAAGGCAAATGTTATTTTTCCAACTTTTGCAACTACATCACTAACCTATCCGGTAGTATGGGCGATACTTAGACTTTCGGTTGTTCATACGACAGAGGAGAATGGACGTAAACTGACGTCTTAAAACTGAGACTTAAAATTTATACCGAACAAATAGAAAAAGGGTCGCATCTGGGAATTGAACCCAGAACTTCTGCTTTGCCGGGGATTGCTCTCACCACTGATCTAATCCTACCTTATTAACTTCCGTCATTTATAACAGTATCATACATAGACTAAGAGCTACCAACATTATTTTAATTTTCTTAAGGCTTATTTTTTTAGTACTATCTTTAGATGCGATTGCAAGATTCTTCTGGAATTAAATTGCAATAGATAGTGATAAATGTGCTCAGTGGTTAGAGCAATGCCCCGGCTAGGCAGAGGTCCTGGGTTAAATTGCCTTATGCGACCGAATCTTTTTTTATTTAATATTTTTTTCATTTGAGAGTGGTTAAGATGATACCCGGGGTGGTAGAGAAATTTGAAAAATAGATTTTACTAAATTGTTGCTGTCACTGTTGCTCTTACTCCACCGGATATTGAGCGAAAGGGACAATGCACCTCGGGCTACTAATACCTAACTAAAATCGAGGTTTTGTATTCCCCACTTTTCTCCTCCAAAAGTGGACTAATTTTCAATTTTTGTTTTATCAACTACATAAGAAAAAACTATTTTATGTCTGTACGTTTTGCTTTTGTAAAAAACATTGTCTTGTTTGTATACTGTCAACCAGTCAATTTTATTTTTCGAAGGTCATAACTTCTGTAAAAAGTAACTTATCAAAAAAAAAAAAAAAGTACCGACACGCTAGCAGTTGATATCTATTTTCTGTAAAAACAATATTTTCTCTAGGGTTAATAAAATCCAGAGTGATAAATAGGGAATACGTTTGCATGGAAAAATCACCGCCGGGTATCCCCTTAATATTATCTTCAATGATTCAATATTACATTTTGAGGTTTTATACAATAAATTATTCTTTCATATATTTTTTAAAGTATTTATAATATGTATTTAATGAATGTTTCTAGCGGCCACAAGTGGTCCTACCGCGCCATGGTCGGTGGCGGTGTGGCGGTGAATTCGGGGCCCGGCAGCACAGGGGGCGGAGCCGGCGGCAGTCTGCAACAGCTAGCGCCCTCGCCCTGTGACTCGGGGGTCTCGGAACTGGAGGCGGCCCTGCGCGACAGAGATTCCGAGTTGGCGCACCTCCGACAGACGATGGAACATAACGAGCAGGTTATTTTCAGGTAATTATAAGTTTTAAAACCTATCATATCTCAGGCATATTCTGTCAGGTCAGAAAATATCCGCTTTGCAATACAATTCAAATAAATGGAATGTTTCTGAATGTATCCGAAATCTAAAAACAAAAAAAAAACAAAAAATCAAATAATTTCTGAAATATAACATTTTTTTAAAACAAACATAATTTTTTTTAAATGGCTAACTTTACGTTTTTTCTGTCTAAAATTACTGATAACGGAAAAAACCACAAACACATTTTTACTAGGCAAATATATTATAAACGAAAATTTTTGTTTTTGTCGTTTTATAATAAAAACTTGGAAAACGTTTTTGTCGTTGCATAATAAAAAAATCGAAATTTTATACATTTTTCTTAAATTGCTATTTGAAGCGTTGGTTTCATAGAGACGCACATTTCAAATGGTCAATGGTTAAATTCAAGATTTGAATATAAAGCGTGGAGTTTTCTATTTTTAACACCGTTTAGATTTTAAATCATATTTCTCACCATGACAGTAAGGGCGATACCACGATTTAGACACCTATGTGAGCTGGGACAAATATTTTTTTTTACATTAACTCCACACAGGAGGCCCTGAGGAAAATAATTTCCCTCGGGGCCTATGTCATCTTTGAAGTTGCTGTGTGGAGGGTCTTTTTGAGGAGAGGAAGGAGTAAACGTGGGTCTTGAAGAGACCCATGTTGTAGGAAGGAGGAAACACAGAGGCGGCAAATCGTTCCACAGCCGAGCTGTTGAACACTAGAACGTGTCGTAGAAGAGACCCATTCTCATGTGACAAATGTCAACCGTGTACATATGTTGGGCGCGCGTTTGGCGTGTTTCCCGACTATGCACCGGTGGCGAGGGGATCAACGACGCTAGTTCCTCGGAGCATCTTCCATTGAAATACTGGTATAACAAGGATAGCATTCCCACCCTACGCCTGTGCTCTAAATATTGCAATCCGTTTGTTAAGACGGGAGAATCTATCAAGTAGACCGCCCATTTCTGCAGAGAGTCGAGGGTATTTTTCAGGTACATTGGGGCTCCTGACCAGAGATGGCTGCCAAATTCGACCGTGGGGCGCACTTGCGATTTAGTATCTGCGGGCCCTGTACAGTACGCCCAATTTTTGAGAGGCTAACTTAACTCTGGCTTCGATGGAGGCCCCGTACTTGAGCTGGTCACACCTAGCATATCAATGGAGGACCTGTTCGGAAGAATGCTACCGTTGAAGGAGACTAGATTGTTATTTCAATCCCTTTTAGACGTAATCAGACATGATTGGGTCCTTAAAACATTGAATTCGACGAGATTATTCTTACACCAAGAGAAAACACTCTTGAGTTAACTGTCCATTATTTGCTTCAAAGCCCTCCGAGCCCTTGGAGTTTGTGCACCCTTTGGGGGCTTGTCAAACAAAAAGCTATCATGGACTGTACTGTCATCCGCGTAACAATGAATTGGTGCACCTCCCCGACGTAAACAGTTGTTTCTTGTTGTAATTAAGTCGAAACGAAGTGTTATTTCAATGGTTTGTGCTGAGATGCCTAAGGTCGAAGCTGAAGCTCTAGAACTTCTCCGTATTTTTAATGTTAAATTACCTGTATGCTGTTTACAAATGATTACCAAGTTTGTTGACGTGTTTCCGTTTTTCAAACAGTGAACAAACTTCCAGAGTGTACCAAGAGAAGGAGCGCGTGTGGGAGCGCGAGCTGCGGCGCATGAAAGCCGCGCACGACAGCCGCCTCCGTGCTGGGGCACAGCGAGCACTCAAACTGGAACAGATGCTGATGATGCGCACTCACCAGCTGCAGCAGGACCGCCAGCGACTGGGCAGGGAGGCCGACACCCTGGGGGCCAGGCTCGAGGAAACCGAGTGGGGCTTGTGTCAGAAGGCCGGCGAGATCGCGCTGCTCAAGACGCAGCTCAAAGAAGCTCAGGTGTGGATCTTTTTTAATAACCTCATCACCATTTTATTTCATTTATCTTGAATCTGCAGGTATAAATTACACATACATCAAGGAAATTTACCGCATTGACAAACCCCCTTAAATAGGGTTACCCTTACCAGCGATTTCTCAGCATATTGCTTTTTTTCAATTAAATACAAAAAATATATTTCAATCGCATCTCGCCACTGGGTAGTTAGGTACATCCACACCCAAATACGCTCAGCAATTGCTGGTTAAAATCCTTCAGATATAAGATGTTACATCCTGCATACAAATAATAGAACCTTGACAGAACAAAAAACCTAACCTAACCTCAAAGAGGTTTTTTTCTGGTTGAAAACTTATCCTATTCCGATGTTAAACAAATTAATGAGCGGAAGATGCTTTAACAACTTTTGAAATCATAGAGACCACATAAAACAATACCTAAATTGTGACTGGCAGACAAGGTAAAATCACCAACTAAACTAACTTTTTGAAGGGTTATCAACAACTGTTGTCAAGTAATAATCACGGGCTTTGTAGCAAAGATTATCAAAAAAGTCAACTGTCAAAAAGACGAGTTTTTATGACTAGCCTGCAGCCAGGAATGTTGGAAGATCTAGACTAAATTGACTAGAAAGCATGGAGCCCAACTGCCTTATCAAGCAACTGAAGGGTGATAGTTGAAGACTTTATTCTAACAAATAGCTCCATCCCTTGCTGATTTAGGTAGTCAGAGATATTAGCTGCTTTATCAATTTATAAAGCGCACTTATTTTAAATTTAATGTCAACGTCTTTTCTTTTGGGCACATACCGCATACGGATAGTTTAACTGATTGCTTTAAAATATTTCGAATCTCTTATCTGTCACCATGTTAAAATAATTTCAAGATACAAAATCCTTTTCTTTTCAAAATACTGATTTTTTCTTTTCTTTTTTCGTAAAGGAACTGGTAGATTATTTTGAGAACGAGTGTATCCTGAGGGTGAGTTGGCTTGTGTTGACGTGTGACATTCAGAGTTTGCATGAGCATGCTCATAATAGGTTATCGATTTTCACCATCAAAGCAATCAAACTAATATCCAAGTAAACAAAACAAAATCAATGATTTTAATAGGTTTTTAAACACGTTTTCTAATTTGATGTTTTGGATTTCCTTTTAGTTATTCATCTCAATAACAACTCAATTTGATAATAAAATCATGCATGACTTTTTATTTTCAGAGCGACCACACTGCCAAAGGTCACGAGATTCTTCAACTGAAGAACGAGCTGCGACAAGTCAGAGAAAACTACGAAAGAAGAGAAAAAGAATTTGCCAAATTGAGATCAGAGAGCGATGACAAGGAGCTATTAGTAAAACAATTACATGCAGAAGTGCACAAACTAAACGTAAGAGTTAAGGAATCAGACATGCAACTTTTGCAAACCAAGGAACAGAGTAACAGAGAAATCGAGAGACTCAAAACGGAACTCAAAGAGCTCAGAGAAGAACTATCTGATATTTCTCTAAGTAACTATGAAGGAATAGAAGCAGGACGTTCTCTCAGGGGAATCTATGACGTCTGTAAAACAGCCAACGAATATCACTGGACATCAAACGATAGTAGCTTAGAAGATGCAGAGGTACAAAGATTAAATGGAGAACTACCCGACCCGCCTTGCATGGATCCTTGCCACAATAATGCAGAAATCGAGAGATTAAAAATCGACATGGAAAACAAGAAGAGGGATTTTGAAGTAGAAAGAAGAAAGTGGTCCGAAGAAAAAGAGAAGGTTTTAAGATATCAGAAACAGTTACAACTAAACTATGTACAAATGTTCAGGAGATCACGCGGTCTTGAAGCGGAGGTGGAGAGTTTAACTTTAGAGCTGGACTTGAACAGCAAACACAAGAAGAACGTAGAGAAATTGAACAAGACAATCGAGCTATGATCTGCTACAATAGGAACGGAAAGAGCTATTTGACTATCATATTTCCCCTGTAGAGACGCCTTTACACTGCGGGTTAACATGGTAGCAAGAGCACTCAATTGTCTTTCAAGAGTAACACATATTGTGTCATAATTACTTAACTCTCTATGTCCTAGGATGATTAAAACAACATGAAGAGGAGTTCACGAGGTTTTAAAGGTTTATTATTGTGATCGTGTTTATGTTAGGAAATATTTATTATATAGACTAGATTTGTTTCTTATGAAGTTTTAATAATGGCAACGATTACGGCTTTCACAATCCGGAAGCCATATTATACAAAATGTTGTATTATTATTTGCGTAAATAAATCCTGTTTTGGTTATTAGTTACACATATATTTTCGTCATTTAGAGAGTGTCTCATTGCTTATTTTGTATTTTTATCAATAAATGCAATTATAAGACTTCTGATGTGTTTTAGTCCTTTTAGTTTTATTTTTTTTAAATATACTGATGGATATTTCGCACTGCGTAGTTATATGGTAGGTATTGGTATGTGACCATGAAATACTGATTCAAACTTATGGAATTATGGGAAGTGAACAATTACTTCAGAAAATGTGTTCTTATGTCCTAAATTTGAAGTTTTAAAATGCTTACATGTTTTAAATTTTACAGCAGTTAAGATACAGTCCCCGTGGAGGAAGGTTCAATCCTTAGTCAAACCAAAATACATTCATTTGAAATTAGCTACCAGTGGCACAATTAAGTCTAAGATTGAAAAATAGACGTATTATAGTTAAAATTATTCTTTGAACATAGAAATATTACGCAATATAATCGAACCATCTATATTCAGGGCAAAGAGTCATCGCTAATTATGTATATATACCTGACACACGTGTCTTGTATATTGTGTACATCGTTTGATTTGAGGTTAGAGAGGTTAGAGAGAGCAAATGATACGTTTGACTAGTTCAACGTTTCTTAGTACGTAAAAATGTTGTCCAGAGCCTGATAAAAAAGATAAATCTTTTTCACATAAAACCATGACGATTATTAAACAAACTTTATTTGTGCGATAAAAATGAACAGCAAACCGAACACATTATAATATCAACAACACGAAGAAGTTATACCTTTAATGCTTAACCCTAAATATAAACTCTTTAAACACCGCAAAATATCGCCATATACTTACACCATTTTTCCACACTTCCAAAACAACATCAAACCCAAATTTCTTCTTACACCTACACCGTAGCCATCCAAATTGTCTTATTCTCCTTTCTATTATTCCAAGATTCAATCACCATCAATTATTTGTCACTGATGCAATTTGACACTTTTACATCAAATATGTCCCCAAAAGGTCTAACAGAATTTAAACTAAATTAAAAACCACGCATGAAGATCGATTATCAAAGAAAATACTCAAACGATACAACCCCTCAAATCTCTGCGAACTGATATTTTTTTCAAAACGTCAGCTCCTTTGGTAGACGTCAATACAGCAAGAATTTTTCTTGTTTTCTCGCGAAGGGGTACTCAATATTTCCCACAAAACCAAAATGTGGAAACAAAATAATTTTGTATCGGTCTTTTAACCATATGTCCAACCTATTTTAGAACCGGGCTCGAAAATTGGATGGCATGAAAGTATGGCGCGCTCTGAATCCAAAATTTGGATTGTTTACATTACTCGGCGCTACAGGCGCAGGTGGTACTATTTCTGTGACGGGTTTCACTTTCTTTGGAGCCTTATCTGTCGTCTTTATCTTGTCAGCTTCCTTGACATCGACCACCCTGGACTTTTTGCGCCATTTGAACCACCAGTATTCAAAGCCGAGTGTGATGCACGCTAGGCCAATGCCCATGAATATAACGATGAAGACTCCGCCGATGTTTTGAATAGAGATGCCGTCAGCTTGATCGTCCACCTTGTCGCATTTCTTGGCCTCTGGGTTATTGGTCCACCAGTTTTCTTTAAGTTTTTCCAGCTTACGTTTGTTGAGGAGTTGGAGTATTCTGAAAACATTAAGAGATTTAAAATTACTCTAGAGACTGTCAATATATTGTTGGAATACTTATAAAATGAAGAATTTGCTGGCGTTCTTTGGTCCAATCGCCTTTGTGGAGGTTTTCTGCGGTACACGTTTTGAACACTTTCATACGGTTGGATTATTTATCATTAATTTCCTTATTGACAGTATAAATGTTGATACGCACGGAAGGTTTTTGATCTGAAACCTTTTGTGGAGTTGATATTCTCCGGCGAAATTAATAAAAAGGTTTTAGAATATTTTTTTTACTTACGCATTGTTGAACTGATCTTTCAGTGGTGATCCCTGCTGAACAGCTATGGCGTAAGGCTTCCTTGAAAATTCTTCTCCAACCATGTGGAACTCACAGCTCGTAAGGACCTGATACCTTACATCAGTAGCGTCTGCTAACCAGGCAAAACCTTCACTGGACGTCTTGGATCCTCTAACTCTTTCTAAGGCTTCTTCAACGCTATTCGGTAGTCCAGCTTCCTTCATGGCTTGCCACATCTTGGTATATTTGTCACTTACAGGATAGTCCCATACAGCTAATTTGGCCCTTTCTACATCCGTGAGACTGTCGTTCAAACTCATATCTTTCCAGATTCTGTAAAGTGTTACATTAATGTGTATTAGTTTAAAAGTCAAAAGTCAAATGATGTGGTATAAAATGTAATGATAAATAGTTAAAGCTTCTGATCCTTGGACAGATTTCCAGATGAATATGCTTACTCGTAAAAGCGTCCTTCAATGTCTGACATCCTCTGGAAATAAGTCATCGCTGCAGATCCGTTGATCGGGGCATACTGTATCTTATACTGTTTGGAGAGATCATCCAATGACTCCACGGGCGACTCCAAACGAGAAACAGTCAGGAAAGCGGCCAAATTCGCAGTATACGAGGCTATGATGATAAATCTGTAAACGCATTTATAAATATTAAATAATTCATCTACCTACTGTGTTTGTAATTTTTTTTTTCTTCGGTTTCTTACCCAAACAGCCACCACGTCGCAGCCACCAGTCGTCCCGACAGGTTTTTCGGCGCTTCTCCTCCACCTTGTGGGGTCAATGAAGTCATACAAAACCAAAGACACTCTTTCAGGGTGAATTCACGTTGTTCCTCGTCATCCTTGTACTTGTCCCTGTTGTTTTGTAAGCTATATGGACTCCAGCGGTCGAACACCCACATTAAGAAACTAAAAATAAATAGTCGAGAAGGGTGAAAAATAGGTTTTATACTGGTTTCATCTTCATTATTCCCGCAAAGACCCTGAGGTAAGCAAATAACAATTACATTAAACAATGAAAAATGACAGTTTACGTTTTCCGGGTTTTGAATTATGTATATTTTTTGGAATATAACAATGGACATTGAAATAGAACTTGCCTTGTGAAGAAATAGGCTGCCAAAATAGACAGCCACACTTCATTCTCCAGGACAGTCAAAAACTTAAACAAAGACGTTGGAGATGTGGGTTGTTTCATCAGAATGGTAATTCCGACCAGATCGTAATATGGGACGGTAAAGTCGACTACATTTTCCCTTTCAGCCATGACTGACATCGAGCCCAATCCAATATCGGCTTTCTTATCCATCAATTCTTTTACCATTCCATTCCAGTTGGCATTTTCATCCATGTCTCCGAATTTGCCGTCTGAGACAGGGTACACTGTGTAGTCAAACTTGACAATGTTTCTGATTTCTTCGATGAGGTCGATACAGTAGCCTTTGTAGCCTCTGGGGGCAGTATCATCCTTGATCATAAAAGGAGCTTGCTGAAAATAATAAGTTTCACAAAATGACTCTACAATTTTTTTACATAAAAATTGATAACATCATGATATAAGAATGATCACAGATTGGCAACAGAGTGAAGATATCTGAAAGAAGAGAATCAATGATATTGTAGAAACTATAGAAGTGTGCCGTAGAAAAATAAGATCATTTATCATCGCGATAAAGATGATCGTCATCAATTTACATGATGTGATATAACTAACCTCAACAGTTACAACTCGGTAAACTATCTGGGCAGTGTAGTTCTTCATGATAGTTGGATCGACAAGCTTCAGATCGTTGTTAAGTCCCGCTTTCCAGATGCCCAGGGCCTTGGTTCCTACAGAACCTCCATTTTTAACAGTTACTGCGTTTATTTCCATGCTGAACTCCATAAATGACTTTCCATTTATTTGAGCCTCATCAGACATGTAAAATGGCGCGTATGTTGGTGGCTCATTAGACTAAAAATATTTTTTTACGGTTATCTGCTCGTAATATTATAATATATTCACAAAGAAACACGTGTATTTAGGTTGAGTCAAGTGGTTTTTCTTTTACGGGAGTGCGTCTGGTTTTGTGGTAGTAAGGTATTTCAATAAGTTGTTTAAAATTATTTGAAAAAAAAATTCCTAATTCATAGATTTTTTCTGAGATTTTTGAAATTTTGCAGAGGTTTTATTAATACACAAACCTGTAATAATAAAGCTTTTAGATCCACAGTCCTGTTTGGGGAATTTTTACCATCATAGTCGTCACAGGTTAGGTAATCTAGCTTCTGCAAGCTTCCAAGCCTCAGAAGCTCACTGAAATTATAAAACATGTTCAATAAAAAAGAGTAATGTACTCGTATATGATATTTTCCTGCATAATAGCATGTCTTATTCTTCTTTATTCTTATTTATTCTTCTTTAATCTTTTTTATTTTATTTTCTTCACTTTTACTGTTTTCTATTTTTATATTTTCAATTTCCATTATAAATTTTCTACTACAATCTTTCATACTTTTAACATGTGTAAATACTTAATTCATATGTTAAGACTAGACCTCACATATTAACTAAATTCCATTGGTCACCATAAAAGAGGCCTAGTGTGGTGATTTAATGTATCATATGTATTAAAATGTCAATACTTAATATTTTCACGTCTCTTGATTGTCTTATTCAGTAGCTGTAACACATAGGTTTTACAAGTACCTACTCACAGTTCTGTTGAAAATTTCTTTGCGATTAAAGTGTCTATCAAGAAAACTTTTTATTTTTAAAACACACAAGTGTAAGTTTTTTCACCGCTGTATGGAAATAATTCTTTTTTAATGTATGTAAACATTTAGACGCTTTACGAAAACAAGTTTTAAAATATGATTTAAGGAAACACACGCTCTACCAGAGGTCCTTTTATTATTACCTAGTTGCCATGAAGGTTTTGATTGCCAAATCGAAGTAAAAAGCCGAAGCGATTTCTGGTTCACCATTCATGCTGTAAGAAGTCTTCATCTTTCCAAGTCTGTCGCGACTCGAGGCTTCGGGAGAAGGCTTCAAATACACAATAGTGGCATCCTCACAGGTACAGGAGAAATCACCTTTGTCCTGGGTCAAAGCATACCAAGAATACGTGTTGGAGAAGTATTTATTGGCCTGTGCAGCGTCAAGAACATTCTTGATGGTTTTGAGGCTTCCGAGGATGAAGAAGTTCACGATGTCCAGTTCTCTAAGGCTGGTCAATTGTGCCTTAATATCATCAACGTTTTGGCTCTTGACTGGAGATATGACATGGCGAGTTGGAATATTTTGAAGCAGGGATTTATACTTGTGGTCCATTACTAAAAAAAGATTTGTGGTTAAAAATTAATTGTTTTTCTGTTGGTTCGGAAAAATGAATTCGTTAGCGACAGAAATATTCAACAGACGTATAGAATAAGCGTAGTAGGTTATTTTCAATTAATATTATGGAAAAACAATTTCCCTCATGGAATTTGTCATCTTTGGGGATGCTGTGTGGAGGATTTTTTTAGAGAAAAAAAAACAAAGGAGAGGAAGTTATGGATTGAAATAAGGTGAAGGGGTAGGTAGGAATCTAGGTGTGACAAACGTATGAATCTATCCCTCCCGCTGCGGCACAAAACGATGGGTCGAGAGAGACCAGCTGGAGAGATCTAACCTCCTAGCACAGTCGATCGATAAGGATTGATAGGATAACTTTCGGTAACTTCTTGTCGTTCCCTAGGACAACTGTAGTTGTGCAAACAACAGTTGAAGTCGAATACATTAAGAACAATATATTCGGACACTTGGATATAACACTTGGACATTTTGAACTGTTATTTATTCGTTGGCGATCTGCACACTAAGGAATCATGAGAAGTTACCGATAGTTATCCTATCAATCCTTATCGATCGTCTGTACTAGGGGCCTGATAGGTAGGTGCATCCGCCGCCAAAACCTAGACAAACCACACCACGTGAACCCGGGCACCCCCGCTAAGTCACCAAACGTAGCGAATCAATTGGGGTGACCTAAGACAGGGGCATTTTTAATCCAATAAATGGTTCCCGGGGCGGCGGGACCCATACCCACCTCCCAAATTGAAAGAGTATCAGATATAAGTAATTATACAAATAGATATACAAGGCTTTTGCTTGAGATCCGGAGGTCGCGGGATCAAATACCGGCGTGCGCAGATAAATTTTATTTGATTGATTTGTGTTTTCGCAAATTAATCATTTTAAATAATATGAGGAATATTTGCGGCACGTTCCAGAGTGGAAGATAATTTCAATATCGCCCTGGTTTAAGACCATCATTCAGAATTGACACGTTGCTTAAAATTGCTTTAACCATGGGGCTGCCATAGTCTCACTGGCTCCAGACGGCACCAATTGGGACTCTTGTGAGGTATTCACATTTAAAAAAATAAATTTAAAAAACATAATACCGGACGTTATAAAAACAACGGAAAGTTCTGCTTTGGTGAAACCAAAACGAAAGATAATGGGCACACCCGTAAATTGTTTTTTCCGATCCTCGCACTTTTCTCTTAAAGAAAATGATCAACAAATCCTGCGATTTAACGTAATAATTGTTGGTCTATGGGTTAGCGAAATGCATCTAAGGAAAAACACTTAATTGACAATTGAAAAAAACAATTTTTATACATTTCTACGAACTGTTAAAATTAAATTAAATATCCAAAAAAATTTATGAAACTTACCAAAACTCTCATCGAACAATATAGCCGCATTCGTTATGTCCTGCTTCACCACAATGGCTCTGACGCATTCTGCGATCATGTCCGCGGGAGGCATGACCTGCAGAAGGTATTTAGCCTGGTTGTTGTCCAGAGACCTCCATTGCCTGAGGTCGCCTGCCTGGCCGAAGGAGCCCGTCACGGTGGGCAGCGCCAGGGCGGCTGTGAAGGACTTGACTGTCTCGGAGGCCACCCCGGTCATGGTGAAGTCGAGCACCACGTGGGGGGGTTTCTTGGATGTTACCATGTCGTCGTATTTTCGGCATACTGAAATGAGTAATTTGGATAGAACGGTCTCATTTATGACTCTGTTGAATGTTTTAAGAACGATAGATGACTGACATTTTTTATGTCCCTAACAAGTATACTCGTGGAAGATCCCATGCACTTTTTTATGCTCCGAAAGTGAGGACTTCTGCCTATCAGAACGCGCCAATAAACAGAGCGACTCAACTGCTTAACGATTCTGCATTGACCATCGACATTTTCAATGTCACTTATAGACAGTTCAGCAACTGTCTTTTAGCACATGTCACAAAGTAGTTAAACTGCCCTTGTGTACTTTGTAATTTATAATCTTCTCCATGATATATTGGTGTATAACTGTTTTATGGAGAACATGAGAAAATAAATAAACATATTTCATCATCAAGTGGCGTGCCCGTGCACATTAATTGATTGGGGAAAAGGAACACGGGTCAAACGTCACTAATGTGATGGACTAATTTGATGGATCTAAAAGGAACTGTCGGCTTTGGATTGGTGAGAGCCGCAAAGAATTGAGGAAATTTACGAATTTGAGGAAGGTCTCTGTCCAAAAATCTGCAAGAAATTGAAGATAAAGAGGAAGTTAATATTATGTATTCATCGCTAGAGTATTTATGATATTACATATAGGTGGTAAAACTCCATGTGAAAGTATTACCAACGAAGCGACAAAGCGTCATGAATGAAATTTAGAAAGTGAAGATTAGATGAATAGGACATTTAGAGCGAAAAGATACGGAAACGATGTTTCAAAAGACCATATGAAGTGTTAGTGGATAATGTGAGTTAAGTCGGAAACAATCCGAGAAAACATTGCGAGATCAAGTTAATTAAAAAGTTAAAGAAGGAATAAAATAAGGTAGGATTGCTACAGTTCGCAAGTGTAGAGCAGATGAACAAGGAGTGTGTGCAAAGAAAAGTGTGGTGGAGATATGACGTGGATGTCAGTTAGCTCTAGAGTCAGAAGCTATAAAAGGTGTAACAGGAATCTACATACTGTAGTGGACCTACCCCTGGCCTTACTAACTTCTATGGGTCTCGGGACCTCCTGTAATGTACCTGTGGGGCTACCCGGCACCCGTTGTAATGATCCGTAGTCGTCTACCCTTGGTTTTTCTATTCTTTCCCTTTAACACTAGCTGTCGGGATCTACTGGCTACGCTATCCTTATCTTTTGGCCTTCGATCAATATACCCTTGCATCTAGCTACACCTAACTTTTCCTTAAACCCCTGCGATTTTCTCACAGTAAATAAGATTTAAGATTTTATTGCACATTATTCCTATTTACCCCGTTGTGTGATTTTTTGATTCGGTAATTACATTTGCATGTGTAAATTAATACACATACACATGTAGAGGAAATAATGTAGTGTGTGGTAACCTCAGATTCTTTTGGAGTAAAGTGTGAAAGAATCTCGTTTGATAAACTGACCCCGTTTTTTAGATTGTTTTATTTTATTTTCAAACCTATACTCGTATTACCCGCCTTTTCTCAACTTGAACGGAGTGTCATTGACGCTAATCCTACAGTGAATTGTCAGCCGGTTTATAAAATTCAAAGTCGTAGTTTTCTTACCCGATTTTTTTCTGTCTATAGGTTTACATTGGGTTATATTTACATTACGTGAACAGTGTGTATTATGAAATACATGTCGGGATCCTTGCGAAGCTCTCAATGTCGTCGTACTGCACCTAAATGGTCAAGTTATTATTGTTATTAGTATACACTACATGTACTGAGGAAGAGGAAGGGGAAGGAGGGATGATAGGAGGATCTGGGGAATGTTGTTTCCTGAATAAGTCGGCTCCTCCTCTAACCAAATAGATACTGGTGACCAACATTCCGGACCAAGACTCAATCATTACGTTTGCTAGGATGGTCCTTAAGTCCTGATTTTGTTCTCTTGCATGAACTTCATTGCTACGAAAGGGTCCCTTCACGCCAGATGAAAGCGCGCAGAGTCCTCATGTCACTTCCAGTATTATCCCGACTTCCTATCCTCCAGATTTGATTTTAACTCGACTGATTCTAGAAGGGGTATGTCCATTTCTTCCCTTATCATGACTCTACTCGCGTTGAGTGCGTACGGAGCCGTTTGAGATGATCCTTTCGTCTCCTACGAGGATAATCATTGGCTTGCGTTCCTCGCCTCCAAGAGCTGACATAACTTCTACCTTGTAAAAACTATGTTTGCTTTCAGGTCGACACTACTGGTAGTATGCAATAGTGCTACAGACTTATTCTCACGGAATACCACGCCGACGTCCCCTCCACATAACTTCGCAAACCTTGGGATACCTTCGGTCGAAACGCCTCCGTCAGCGAATCATACCCTACCATTCCAAGTGGCATTTTCTTTTTATTCTGTCTTTCATGCCTTTTCACTCTGCATGACCCCGCGAAAGGGATTAACTTCCAGTACCCCGCGTGAATGCTAAGTTTACGTTGACATCCCCTATCGCATGATAGCGTAAGAAAAAAAGCCCTCTTTGTCTCATATCTTGTGGGGATATAATTTCAGTGAACGCTATTGCATTCCCCAATCGTGAAGTCTATATTTCGCAGGTCAAGCGGGATTTTGGAAGGGTCTGATTGAGAAAACATTACCGAAATAATGTTGATTTCATATTTTGTAAGGAAGCCTGAAAGAAATTTGACATGATAATATTGTTGTTAGTAAACAATTATAATGTTTAAATTCAATTCTCCAATTTGGATGACCGTACGGCTGTACATCACGGATACGATTTATGGCCGGGATCCTTTTTTATACGCATTCGTCTCGTCCTTTCTAGCACGCAAAAAATATAAGTTCGTTGAACCCACATTGATAATAGATTTAATTTGGGACAAATCTCGTAATTACACATTGAGAATAATATTCAAAAATACAGTTAAATCCTGGAACATAACTTCTTTTATCATTGGTTTTGTAGATTGGCAGATCCTCTCAGGTATCGGGACCATGTACGACCTGTAATTTAATTAAAATGTTTCTTTCACTCACCTGAACGAAGCCTGATTACGTACATGTGGGGAAAATATTAAAAGTAAAAACCTTCCTGTCACTATGGTTCGGTAATTTAGTCCCCAGAAGTAGTAACACCCATGACTCTATGTCACACTTTTATTTGAGTTTAAGAAAATACGTAGGTTATTAATTATTATTTGTTAACAATATTATCGAAGATGACATTTATACGTAGGTATTTGTTGATATTATTTTGAATATTTGTATTATCTTGATTATATTATATATTGAAGAAACTACAAGCGCGTAGGTATTGTTTATTATCGTTGAACAATTTGGTCATCGGACCTTTGACAGCGGTTCATTTACTCATTTTTGTCTTATAATGAATTGGTTAAATATATTATGTCGAAGAATAATTTATTGTCAGAACATCACTGACTTGCAATGATTGAAGAAAGTATTTAGGTATACGTTGATATTATTTTACTATCATGTTTGCGAGGAGTTGAAGAAAGTTGGTACATGTAGGTTTTATTTTATATTATTATTATCTTGCGGGAGGTTAAAGAAAATATACACTTGTGAGTATTACTTTATAATATTATTTGGTTTCGGAAGATTGGATAAATTATAACCATATAGGTATTTTATATTATTATTATTTTGCGGAAGGTTAACGGAAATATAAACTTGTGAGTATTACTTTATAATATTATTTTGTTTTCGGAAGATTGGAGAAATTTATAACCATGTAGGTATTTTATATTTTTATACACATTATACTTAATATTATTATTTGTTTTTTTTTTGTTTTTGCGAAAGATTGAGCAAGGCATTATTACGTAGGTATTTGTAGGTAAATTTTGTATTATTATTATTTTTTTGTTCGGCGCACATTGAAGAAATTTTAAGTACGTAGGTGTATTTTTAATGTTGTTTAGATATTATTATTTGGTGTGTGGCAGATTGAAGATGACATTTGTACGTAATTATTGACTCCGCTAATTTTATATTTCAAATCAACATTCACGCGATGCACTCCCTTCTATTTTTAAAACACAAAGTTACGTTATTATTAACCCACGGAAGCTAAGTATTTCATTCACTTTGATTATTATTTTGGTTTTGATAATTCAAATTAATTTTATTATTTAATTAATCCACTCGCGGCACACTGTCGTTCACTGCAGCTAATTTTCAATAGAGTATTTTAACAAGCCAAATAATTAATTTATGTACACGAACTATTGTTTCTCACGAAGTCACAACTTAAAATCCCTTAATATTACGATGGATACTTTCTCCCAACATTAACAAACACTTGTCACTGTTTATCACGACTTTTTTAATTCTTCGGTGGATTATGTCTTATCACTCGTTTTTATAATATTTGATCAATTGTTTTGTTAAATACGAACGATCTTATCACTGCTAGCACTCTATAGCCTCGTCTTCCTTCGATCCTCGACCCTCGACTCTTACTGCCTACCGCCACATGGTATCCAGCCCTTCGAATATCTTGTCCAAAAAAAGGTGCCAGGCGTGGACTCAGGACGTACATCTCGTCTTTCGTTAGGGCGTTTTATAATTGAGAGTTCAGACTATTTCAACTTTCATTGATATGTTATTTTTCATGACTCTCTCTCTCCAAAATTAAATATGTCCATTTTAATTATTTCTTTGTCTGGCCGCCGATAAGTGTAACTCACCCTTTTGATGCGATTTTGCTTTAAACTTTTTCTAGAATTCTGCAATCGGTCTTTCCTTAATAATCGGTAAATTATCTCGGCTAATTGTGACTTTACATCTGAAATAATTATCACTCTCGCACTCTCCCATTTATTTTTGTTTAAAATTTGCGGCAGGTAAAATTGAATTCAGTAGTATTTCGGCTTAATTCTCATGGTGACATGAAATTGTTTCTGTCATTTACTTGATTCACCACATTCCTTGCAGTTTCGTGCAAATAATTCATTTTCCGCGTCCGTAGATGTTTACAACTATTTTTTTTATCTTTCGTCCCTTTTCATGATCAGATATAATATTCGTAAAACTTTGTCTGGTAATAACTAATATCACCTTATTAATTCAGAATTCATTTTCTTAATGCGTTCCAAATAGCTCTATGGTCTAGTACGTACCTGTTTGACTTCATTTTTTTGTGTACTCAAAAGTAAAATCTTATTTACTTTTAATCTGAGTGTTTTGTTTACCTTTCGAAAAATCTCGGTCTATAGCACTAATGCATAGATTGTGTACGTCGTTAATTTTAATTGGTTTTATCAATACTCCGTCTGTATTCTGTAGTGGTAATTTGGGCTTAATTACCCCATTTATTCCTCAAAACCATGTAAGTTTTTTTTGTTACTAAACAAACTCTCTTCGACACGCTCTAGGATTTTAAATTTATGGACGGTCTGAAGTGTCGGCTTACATTCAATATTGATAAATTTTAAACGTGGTATCGATTTGAAAACTTCGAGCCCTTCATTATGTCATCACCTTTATTTACCTCAGCCCTTCTCAGATTGTGATTTTTCTGTCCTTTTCAATAGCGGTCGCTAGTGTAGTCGATTTGAAATTTCGTTTAGGTGGGAAAAATTTGTATGAGCTCTTCCGATAAAGAAGATGCTTTTTTTTTTCTTTCGATCGTAGTGTTGAAGCCATCACAATACTTATTTAAAATAAATTGGCAACAAGATATGTCAAGGTTGTATCACTTGCTCCCTCAAATTTGCATCTTATTCGATAATGTCTTTAAATTAATAAAAATTTTGTGAAGGTGTACAGGCTTCCTTTAATTTTGTAATATTAATTCAACTTACGTTGTTCTAGAAGTCCCTTGGCGTCACTCCTGTTCCCCACCACCTCCACAGCGTCCACAGCCAGTCCCAGGTTGGCGTTCTTCCTCACATATTCCTGGGCCACCTTAAAGGCCCTGTCTGCTACTGTGTTGTATTCCTCGTTTACAAACACTGCAAATAAAATAACTCATTAATTCTGGTTACAATTACATTGCCTTACATCAATAGAAGAAGTGTTGCACATTATTGACCAAATTCACATTCTTTTAACTACCTACTATTTTGAATGATGAATATTCACGGATTAGAAATTACCCGACAATATACGCAGTGATGCTTGATAGCTAGCTAGCTTAATAGTAGATAATTTATTGTTACGACGCCGCCGGCCGCCTGGGTGGGGACCCGACGCGATGCGACGCTTCGAAGCTCTCTCTCTACTAAGCGGTAAAAATGATTTACCGATCCATAGATTTATTAAAGACGCTAAAAGCTCCATAAATCGAAAATGTAGATCTGCAACCCTATGATAAATAATACATTTTTATATAAAATTTCAAAATTTTCATTACAATTTATTTTCTTATGCCTAAGCCGTGGTTCACTCTTCGTCAATAAACTTAGATCTAAATTTTGCTCTGCGTGATTAGTGAAGCCTCTTTGGTGGTTGATTTTCTTCCATTATCGTTACGTGTTCTGTTCGACTTACATACCTTGATGGCTCTTCAAAGAATATATTTTGTTTGTAAATAAGTTAATTTCTAAACTTCGCAAAAAAACGCACCATACGGTTTTGCCCTTATGAATACGGATGGCACTGAAATGATGGTGCTCTGAGAAAAATAATTTCCCTCAGGGCCCATGTCATCTTTGGGGAAGCTGTGTGGAGGGTATTTTTAAGGAAATGGAGGAGAGGAAGTTCTGAAAAAGGGTATGATGGTTGGGTAGGAATCTGGGGTTTAGTGTGTCCAGATCATCCGCCGCCAAGACCTAGACAAACCTCACCCCATGAACCCGGGCACCCCTGCTAAGTCACCAAACGTACCAAATCACTTGGGGTGACCCAGTTAACTTGTTAATGAGGTCTTTAATCATATTTGAACCACTTTGTTTCCTCAATATTGAACGGAATAAATTGATCGCGTCTTGCATGAATCAATTAAGTTTATGGGTCACAAACATGTTTTCTTTCAATTCTTAGAGCTTTGTTAGTTAACATCCATTCATTAATAAGCCACGTATTTTGTAAAACGGACATTGCTCAAAATGGTTTGTGTATAGACAGCTTAACTGACAATCAGGATGCCGTGCAAAAATTTATCAACCGTAGTTCAACTGACCAAGATGGCGTATTTAGTCGATATAGTTTTTTAAATAGGGTTTTATAGATAGTTCGTGCTAGACATCCGGGGGTAATGACAATTCTTCTTGACATTTTTTATGTAATATTAAATATATGACATCAGATTCCGTTTGATATGTATGTTTACACGGTATTTCTAGAGAAATGTGTTTTTTTGTTACGGGAACAAGTTGTTTAATAGACGAGTCATCGAACTTGACAAACGAATGCTTGCTCAGGTGAATAAATAAAAGATTGACTAAAAAGCGCAAAAACAGAATTCCGAAAACCATTCAAATTTGTGCCAATTTGTTCGTAATTTATTACCTACTGAAAATACTTCCAGACAATCTGATGATTTACGGTGCTGATCTAATTAAAATACAGCATAGATGATGTTTTTAATCAAATAATATAAAAATGACTCGGGCAGTAACGAACGTTAGACGCATTAATTTAATATGTTTTAATGAGGACACGCTTTGTAGATTATTATTTTCACGGATATTGGTTAAATTGTTTTTTAAACGATACAATTTTACTATAATACCTACATCGATTTTCAATTTTCGGGCCATCCTTGGTTAGTAGCGAATATCAGAGAAATGCATTCGTGGGCGCGTGTGCGTGGGTGAGTGCCACTACGTTGTCATAATGTTTATTTATTTATTTTTTATTTATTTATTTAAATACATGATTTATCGAAAGTACATATAGTTTATTGTGATATTTCACCCTCCATGCTAGGGATGACCCTGTGTTATAGCGGGTGAATTTTACAGTTTGGGGATATACATTCATTAGTATTGGTTGGTAATTTTCATTAATTAATACTATGCACACAATTCTTCTACAATAAAAATTTATATATAGTTAGATAGGATTACAAGAATAAGATGAAGAAGTTAAAGAATTATTGGAAAAGAGAAATTTAAGGAATTATTAGTATATAAATCACAGCAATCAAGGTAGAAAAAAAAGATAAGGAATAAAGATAAATTATGTTTTGCCTGATTTTAAAACTGTATTATTAAATATGCATTGTCATCGACAACGAGTCTATCAGCCGAGTTTCAGCGCGGTCGGATGAAGAAGGGAAGAAGGTTAATTTCCAGTTTCAAAATTTGAAATTATTTATTCATTCATTCACGAAAACAAAATTGAGATTTAAATATGTACTTATTAAGTTTAATTTGAAGAACTTGTTTTTATTTTTACTTTTATAATAATCGATAATATTTTTATAAAAATATAAATTGAATGCTAAGATATAATTAAAAATGGTTTAAAGTATTATAAATTAAATATGTTTTGACTTGGATTGCTTTTTTAAATACATGTATTTGAATTTCACTTTTGTTTTAACAAAATTGTGTCAACAAATTCAAGTCTTCTTTATATTTTCGAACCTAACTACAAATTTCCACCGATATAAAAATGGAGCCACTTTTTCGGTATTTCGTGTAAATGTGTCTGAAAAGTCTTTTCAACGGAAGATTCGACTTCTCGGGGAAAACGTTATCATTTCTCATGACTCATGATTTGGTCTTCTCCGCAAATGTTTTCTCATGACTAGTGATTTGACCTCTTCCACAAATGTTTTCTCATGACTGAATGACTCATGATTTGGCTTCTGAAAAGACTTTTCAACGGATGATTCGACTTCTCGAGGAAAACGTTCTCATTTTTCATGACTCATGATTTGGCCTCATCCGCAAATGTTTTCTCATGACTCGTGATTTGGCCTCCTCTACAAATGTTTTCTCATGACTCGTGATTTGGCCTCCTCTACAAATGTTTTCTCATGACTCGTGATTTGGCCTCCTCTACAAATGTTTTCTCATGACTCGTAATTTGGCCTCCTCTACAAATGTTATCTCATGACTCGTGATTTGGCTTCCTCTACAAATGTTTTCTCATGACTCGTGATTTGGCTTACCCTACAAATGTTTTCTCATGACTCGTGATTTGGCCTCCTCTACAAATGTTTTCTCATGACTCGTGATTTGGCCTCCTCTACAAATGTTTTCTCATGACTCGTGATTTGGCCTCCTCTACAAATGTTTTCTCATGACTCGTGATTTGGCCTCCTCTACAAATGTTTTCTCATGACTCATGATTTGGCCCCCTCCACAAATGTTTTCTCGTGACTCGTGATTTGGCCTCCTCTACAAATGTTTTCTCATGACTCGTGATTTGGCCTCCTCTACAAATGTTTTCTCATGACTCGTGATTTGGCCTCTTCTACAAATGTTTTCTCATGACTCGTGATTTGGCCTCCTCTCCAAATGTTTTCTCATGACTCATGATTTAGCCCCCTCCATAAATGTTTTCTCGTGACTCGTGATTTGACCAAAATTTTTCCACAAATGTTTTCTCATGACTCATGATTTGGCTTCTGAAAAGACTTTTCAAAGGATGATTCGACTTCTTTATTTATTTATTCCTAATATATTTATATTACAAAGGTATAGTATATTGTCCTCCACGCTAGGAGTTCACCCGTGTTGTAAAGGACATTTTCCAATTGTAAATTACAATTTGTACATAATAAAGCAAACAGTGAGCTAAGTTCTCGAGTGAAACGTTCATTTCTGAATGTTGTGTTTAGTGGATCACGCTAAATTATTCATAGATAGATAGCGCCCTTGAGGTGATTTCTCACAAAAACGGCGCTATACAAATTATCCAATTATTATTATTAAAGAATTTAAAAAAAATTCAAATCGTAGCCAAGTTTGAAGGCATATCCCGAAATAGGCATTGATTATTTGTCAACGCTTATTTCGTATTATTGATTTCCTTCATTAGATATATTTTGTTCCCCGACGCTGATAGCACCTGTCAAGCTCGTAATAAAACATGTATGACAAATTAACGAAAGAAATCGTTAAATGTCATGCCCAAGCCAAAATAATAACACTGAAGCTAAAACTGAGTAGTTTTCAGGTAGGCACTATAAATATTTCAGTTCTTATTAGGCAGTTATTACAAATCATTTTTTCCGGATAAATAAATACTTTCAGGGCGAAAAGCAAAATCAAAATACAGTTTTAGATTTCATTGCTTTGATTTGCAAAAATGAAATTACTTTTTCAAGCGAATTTATTATTTTATGGCATATTATTTGGTACCCTGAAAGACTGTTATTTAAAAAATAATAATAAGTTGTTAATCAATTTATTTTTTAGATTATAGTTTGGAAATAAGCTATACGATTGCTTTTAATTATTTCTCGAATTTCTGTGACAGAATCAAATAAAATGTGCTAATATTTTAGATAAGCTCAACAAAAGTTGAATTTCTGAATGGTCGTCATTGATATCACAGTCTCTTTGATATTCTGAATGATCTGAAAAAAGGTACCAAGAACAATTATGTATGGTGATTTAATATATCAACTTTATGTAAATGTCACAATTATGTAACATGTATTAAATAAATAAATAAAATAAATAAATTGCAGAAGACAAAAATCACGAAAATATTATGGAATCTGATACAATCACAATCACACATATTTTGCATGCTCTATCCTTAGAGTGAATAGGAATTAACACCTCCAGATAACACATGCCAATAAAAAATAATGGACTTCTATAAAAACACACCCACAAACATTCACATTCTGCATGTGCTACCGAACAGCGAATTGAATAAAAAAAAACTCAAAATGAACGAGATATTATGAAATCTTTTAAAATTATACTTAATCGTGGACATTAATAATCCACGTGGTATATATCCAAATGCCAATGGGAACCGACAACTACAGTTAACGAATGTCCACGATAATATAGTGAAATCAAATAAAACCATCTTCTGCGTGTTCCCAACAGCAATTTGATCCCGACAACCACAGATGATATAAAAAATCTCGAACACATTTTGGAATTTATTAGAATCATACTCACAAACAAATATTCTGCGTGGCATGTCTGATTGCGTGGGGGAATCGCCAACTACAACTCCAGATAACGCATATTCACAAAAACATTGTGGAAATAAATAAAACCATGAAATTCGGCCTGTTCTACCCAACAGTAAATTGAACAAGACAACCCAAGATAGTTTTATATAAATATTCTTGTGGTTTTCCGGAGTGCGAAGGAATTAAACAAAATCCTGTAATTCTGCCTTACCTACCCAACAGCGAATTGAACCAGACAAAAAATCACAGATAAAAAAAACACGAAAGCATTATGGAATCTATTAAAATCATACTCCCTCACATTAATACTCCGCATGGTCTTTCCAAGTGCGAAGGGGTAACAATAACTACAACTTCAGTTAACGAATATTCACAAAAGCATTATGGAATTTAATAAAATCATGTAATTCTGCCTTACCTACCCAATAGCGAATTGAATTAGACAACCACAGATAAAAAAAAAAACAGGAAAATTTTTAGAATCTATTAAAATTCATAATCACAAACATTAATATTCTGTGTGGTCTGTCCGAGTACGAATGGGGACCAACAATTCCAGATGACGAATATCCACGAAAACATTATGTAATAATAAAAAATCATTCTCTGCGTGGGACCAACAGCATTTGAACCAGACAAAAAACCACATATAAAAAAAAACGGGTAAAATTTTTTAAATCTATTAAAATCATACTCACAAACATTAATATTCTGCATGGTCTCTCCAAGTGCGAAGAGATAACAATGACTACAACTGTACATAACGAATATTCACAGAATCATTATGGAATTAAGTAAAACCATCTTATTCTGCCTCAACTACCCAACAGCGAAATGAACCAGGCTACCACAGATAAAAATAAACCACGAAATAATTTTGGAATCTTTTAAAATTCATACAAACATCAATATTCTGCGTGGTCTGTCCAAGTGCGAAGAGATAACAATGACTACAACTGTACATAACGAATATTCACAGAATCATTATGGAATTAAGTAAAACCATCTTATTCTGCCTCAATTACCCAACAGCGAATTGAACCAGGCTACCACAGATAAAAATAAACCACGAAATAATTTTGGAATCTTTTAAAATTCATACAAACATTAATATTCTGCGTGGTCTGTCCAAGTGCGAAGAGATAACAATGACTACAACTGTACAAAACGAATATTCACAGATGCATTATGGAATTAAGTAAAACCATCTTATTCTGCTTCAACTACCCAACAGCGAATTGTACCAGGCAACAAAAGATATAAATAAATAACGAAATAATTTTGGAATCTATTAAAATTCATACTCACAAACATTAATATTCTGCGTGGTCTGTCCGAGTGCGAACGGGAACGAACAACTCCAGATGACGAATATCCACGAAAACATTATGGAATCAAATAAAATCATCAAAATGAAGAGTGTTAAGCATATTCGCTAATTACATGGTGGTTGGTGCCACCATTAGACTACAGTAGGCTGGATCGCACTGTCGAGGGTCGAAAGGCTGCGATGGGAAGGTATCACTGTTGTTGTTTGCGCCCTGTTGCCTAGGGGATGACCACTATTTGACCACATCCACTGTCCGTTACCGTAAATATTGCCCCATTTTCCATACAACCTATTCCACTAAACACGGCACTATAATATTGATGTCTAATCTTTTATTGATATCAGGTATTGTGGAAGAGGCCCGGCCTTAATTTTCGTTGCTTTAATAATTTTTTTATGAAATGTTGTTACTTGTATTCTCGTTGCTGACAGCAAGAGAATTTTTTAAGTAGGTACTAACCAAAGTGATAGGTGTCCATTTTTTTAGGGTAGAAAAGTGGGCAAATTTCCAATAACCAATTATGTACACGAGTATCGGTAATACTATATTTATGTGCGTCTCTAATTAAGAGAGTATTTCCGGAGAATACCGGAACTAAGTCCTTTTTAAATCAAATTCTAGACGTATTGATTATTTTTTTACAAAAAAACATAAATTGATTTTCTTAGATTGTTATTTTTTCTGGTAAACGCATTTTTTTAATTTTTAAAAACTTTGTTTATTTTTAATATACTAAGTTTATACCGTTGGTCGTTGGCAGATTTGTTCAATTTTCTAGGGACATATTGTATTATACACCACACATTTCAAATTATATAATCATACAACAAAATAAATCAATAGATAATCTAGTAAACACATTTTTTCCGAATTTTAATTTTAGTTCAATTAAAATGATTAAACATAAATCCGAGAACGTGTTTTGTGTCGAAAATACTTCAGTTTTTCTATTTATTTAAGGTCTTACAAACTAAAATATTTCAGATTTTTTACACACTTATTTTGTTTAGACATTATTGAAAAATCATAAATACTTATGATCAAAAAATACTTACAAGAAGTACACCATATTTAATAATTTATCATATTGCGTTTTGAGAAATTTTATTGCTTACTTGAATATAGGTATATATCTATTAAACCACGTTTTGAATGAAATAAATTGATTTAAAAATTTTATAATAATCGATCTTTCTCATCGGAACCTCCCTATACAGTTGCAAGCATTTTTAAACTTTTATTCTCAGCCGCTGGTTAAGGACTACCCAGTCCTAAAACTTTAACAGATTCATAAGTTAAGATATTATTTCTCATGGAAAAATTGACACATGTACTTCACTCAAATAAAACGTGGCATTCGGGTTTTATAAATATATGACTAGCTTATAAACCCAATTCTATGCTCATACCGTGATTTTGTCTCATACGATTAAGAGTGATTTTATTCATGAAAAATTCGGCAAAAAAATCCCGATTTTTCAAGTAAATACTTCTTTACGCACGCTTGACTTGAGGGGTAAACTGGCGAATGCGTTACGGAAATTACAGTGTTACGAGAGGCGGAATATAGGGCGTTACGAACGTTACGGAGGCGAACGATAATAAATTAAAATTAATTTTGAGGTTCATTCCTCACAATCTAATCGTAACAACAGTGGTCAAATCCATAGTAATGAAGTTTGGAATGGGTGCTGGCATTTATGTTGACAATAATTGTGTTGTTGCTTCTCACATTCTAACCTTAAAATCTAACTAATAAATAGCAATTTTTGGAATTTTTTTAATTGTGATAATGTGAATAAACGTCGCTCTCTAACTAGAATCCGCATCAAAAGTTTTATTTTAAACTTTGTAAGAATTAAATCAACAATCCCACTCTAATCGTAATTCCCATAATAAAATTAATAAAATTTTCGTTTAGAGTGTGCGAACGCAGTGCATTGAAACCGCTTATTTGTCACGATGATTGGTAACAATCCAAACGAATCTTCAATACAGATTCTTTCTTATACACTGGTGATTGGAATGGTTTTATTCGATGCCAGAAAGAAAATTAGATTAGATTACTAAAGCAGTATTTACTTCAGTCGTGTGGTCTAAAGCAGACTAGCATTTTTTTTGAAGTGTCACATTATAAGATAATTTACTTAGGTACCGTTGTTTTCTTATTTAAATTATTGCTTACGAAAAAACTTTTTTTTATCTTTCAAAACATTGTAAAACATGTATTTCGACTCGCAAAAGTAAAGCTAAGGGGCCATACATTTATTACGTGAGCAAAAAATAGGGGGGGGGTCCAGTAAAATCTCACCAAATCTCATTATACCGAGGGGGGTCAATAAAAATCTCACGTCAACTTTAAAAGAGTGTATATTTATTATTATAAAGATAATAAAAAATAATTAAATTGTTTTACTTCTTTTGAAGTGTCACACTGTCCATTGTCTGGGGGGGGGGGGAGCACTAAATCTCACTTAATCTCACCAAGGGTAGGGAGGGGGTCTACTTTTTTAAAAACTTTTCTCGTAATTAATGTATGTCCCCTAAGATTACACTGGACGAATTTTATGACATTTTTTGGTGATTAGAATTGCTTTCCTTCGTAGTATAAATCGGTGGAACGTGGTGTGTGTTCTATTGTGAAGCTAAAATTATATACATTTAAAAAATCAATTGACTAATTATTTATTTCTTCAAACTTCGCAAAATCACTTTGTGGCGTCATTTTTAATTAAAGTAAAACAAATAACTTTATATTAAACCACTATTATATAATCACAATTTCCTACATGTTTCAAAACCGATGGTTTCTTCGTCAGGGTAGTAATGACATTAAATAACAAAAGAAACAAACAAGTATAGACTAAAAAGAAACAGACTAAAAAAGAGCTATGGACAAAAATATTATAGAGAGAGGTGATTAATTAATTAAAAAATATCGTAAAAAACAATTATTTTAAATTAAATATAAAAATTATTTTAGAATATGAAAAATTACATTTTATAAATTATAGAAATTAGAAAAAGTTTTAATAGTAAATTAGATATTATTAATAACCAAATATTTTTTTAAAATAGCCATCTCTTAAATTTATTTTCTTATTAATAATTATATTTAAAATAATTTATTTTTGTTGTTTAAACATCTTTATTATGTTTTTTCGTTGTTTAATTTTGGGGTGTTATGCCGTGTTGTGCTACCTCCTTCTTTAGCCGACGTTTCGGACAGCCTTGCAGTGTCCATCATCAGGGCAGATCCGTCGATATCACATCGACGGATCTGCCGGATCTGCCCTGATGATGGACACTGCAACGCTGTCCGAAACGTCGGCTAAAGAAGGAGGTAGCACAACACGGCATAACACCCCAAAAACAAACAACGAAAATGCTTTTAGCCGTTAAAATCTAAAAACGTATCTTTATTATGTTTTGATAATTTATATAATGTAATTTTTCATATTTTAAAATAATTTTTATATTTAATTTTAAATAATTGTTTTTTACGATATTTTTTAATTAATTAATCATCTCTCTCTATAATATTTTTGTCCATAGTTCTTTTTAATCTGTTATTTTTAGTCTATACTTGTTTGTTTATTTTGTTATTAATGTCATTACTACCCTGACGAAGAAACCATCGGTTTTGAAACATGTAGGTAAATGTGATTATATTAGTGGTTTAAACAAAGTTATTTGTTTTAATTTGACTAATTATTTATTCATTTTACGAACTTCGCCTTACAATATTATATTTTAGGGGTACCTAATAACCAAAAAGTTTGTCGATCCCTGTCTTAGATGGTTAGTGTAGGAAGAATTCAAATATTGCCAGGTTATTCGTACCCTTTGAAATTTTTTCTTTCTCTTAAAAAATATATTTTATGTTTTGGCAGCTAATCCGCCACTAGGTTAATTGCATTTAATTTATGTGTACTAAGTAATCAATTTACTGTTTTGCAATTTACCCCTTTAAATTATTCACTTTGTATTTAATGTTTATAGAATTATGATTACCCATTACACACGGTGCCCGGAAACTATGTCTATAAAATTATGTCTACCCATTACACACGGTGTCCGGAAACTAGGGTAAGCGGGAAACTGGTGAATGAATCTAGATCACACAAAAAATCCAAAATACTTTTATCCAAACATTTTAATTTTTGTTATTGATTAACTTTTTCCTTTTTTCCGCCATCTAAATGAATTTAAAAAAAATAGGAGCTGGTTCTACGATTTGATACACTTTAAAAGACGATTAAAATTAATTTGGGACGCAAATATGGATACCGCCGCCCCAGAAACCATTCACTGGAAAATAAACACCTCTTTGGTTTGTTACGTCTGGCGACTTGGCAGGGGTCCCCGGATTCATGGGGTGAGGTCCTGGCGGCGGGAGCGCCTGCCCAACTACTCTGTGTGGCACACTGGATCGGGAGTGATTGATTGAGGGAGACCTTTTGAACACTTCAGCAGGACCTTCTCGACCCTTCGCCTTGCACAGGAGGGATTCATACGTTCGTCACTTCTGAACAAAATAATTCCTAATCACCTTTCATTTTATTTTTTTATTTTATTTAATTTTTTTACTTTCTTACCCTTTTCCTTCCCATAACTTCCCTTCTTAAAAAGACGCCTACACAGTATCCCCAAAGACGACATAGGCTCTGAGGGAAATAATTTTCCACGGGGAATCCTGTGTGGAGTTAATGTAAAAATCAAAAATGAATTTTAAAATAAGGAAATAAAATACATAGACAGTAAAGATAGCACATAAATACTGTTTTTTTTACGAATTAGACCTAAAAACTTTCAACTTCGTACTCAATTTGCTCGAAAACGAAAGCTTAAATAAACACAAAACGTTATATTTTTACTTTATACTGTATACTTCTTCCTTTTACTTACTGCTTATTACCCTGACTCTGTACTTTTACCTTTTACTTTTAAGTTTATACATTTATACTATTTATATATAGATACATATTTATATTGTTACATTCATGTTGTTATACTTTTTATATGATAAATTTATTATGTTAATGGCACATGTTGTGCCGTATATGTGAAAATAAATATATGTATGTATTTACTACAAAACGACTTAAACCTGTAGATACACCAGTTTTCCGCTTGTATCACTAGTTTCCGGACACCATGTAGTAAATTATTTTACGAAAAATATCGGTAGGTACTGAGGCGCCCATGGCCACTTACAGGTATTTTAAAAATACTGGTATTTTAAAAACTCAACCACATTTATACACTATGATTTTATTCACACACTTCAAGGTTATTCAATAATAACTTTGCATGCACCCAGAAGAGGAACTGAAGACATAACGTTATTTGTTATTCTGATGTCAAAATATTTTGAAAAAAATCTAATGAAAAATTCTGCACAAAACATTATTCCCAAGAAGACGACATGAAAACTTATAAAAATTTTAATTTTCAGATTGCTATCCTCATCAGATACTTACTGTAAAATGGGGTGAATTTGATCAATTTTTAAAATTGAAATTAATAACTTGTTTTATATAAATGTTAGTGTGGGAAACTTATGTCACATTTATTGCACAAGCAAACTACCGAAATGTTTATATTTTTTAGTGTATCTAAATATGTTTGGGAGTCAAAAAAAATCATTAATGGTGTTCATAGTCACCTTTCAGAGGGGGGCGACTTTGATATACCATTTTTTTATAAGCTTATTACAATGATAAGCCAATCCCAAAATAAAATTAGTTTTAATATTCCAGAAGTTGTATACATATATATCGATATACACTGATACACTTTAGCATATAAATAACACGAAACTGTTATTTTTACAAATTTATAAAATGTATTTTCATTATTTTCTCTCTGTCCAAAAATATCGAAAATAAAACAGCTTCACATTTGAAACGACAATATCTTTGAATTTAACTAGAAACCAACTAATTTAAAACATTTTCGTTGTTTGTTTTTGGGGTGTTATGCCGTGTTGCGCTACCTCCTTCTTTGGCCGACATTTCGGACAGCGTTGCAGTGTCCATCATCAGGACAGATCCGGCAGATCCGACGATGAATCTCTATGTGATCTGCCGGATCTGCCCTTATGATGGACACTGCAACGCTGTCCGAAACGTCGGCTAAAGAAGGAGGTAGCGCAACACGACCCAAAAACAAACAACTAAAATGCTTTTGGCCATGAAAATCTAAAAACGTATCTAATTTGAAACATAATTTCGAAACATCATTGCATTTTTTTTCCTTTTTTTTTCTTTATTCATGAAATACTTATGTATACAGTTTTTTTTACATGCTTTTCGACTAACCACACTAGACACATGCCCATATTATGGTAGTCGAAATTTGTATATACATATAATTATGTAAATGAAATACCTGTTAATTTGTTAATATATTGGTTTCTTACATGCAATGTATTTGTATAATAAATACAGCGCCGGATCTGCCATACGTTCAAAAACGTGCAAAAAACCTGGCGCCCACTACGAAGGGGCGCCGTGATAAAATAAATATTGTTTTAAAATTCAATTAAAATATTCCCCGAATCGTTTAAAAATTACTCGTAATACGGAATTATTAGTTCGCGCTAGCAACACTCACTTACCATATGCGTGAACCTAATGCGCGCGCATCGATGGTTAAAATTTAACGAAATACGGATTTGACTTACGTCAAGGAATTTTTTTCCAAATACAATATATTTCATACGAACGTAAGACCTATTTTTCCTTGTTGCTCTTACGACCATTGTATCGTTCGAAATTCAACAAACATTGTGATTGGTTCATTGATCGCTTCTCGTACGTATCTCCCTTCGTTGATTACAAGTTGCTCTTTGATGATAGTTCGTCGCTTTCGCCGCGTTATTGGTTTATTTATGTTGCCATTCGCGCGCGATTTGGCACCATATTAAATAAACTGATCAGAATATTATTATTTCTGAACTAAACTGCCTCCTGTTTTATATTATATTTTGTTATGATGTTCTTATGTTGTCCAGTGTCATAGATAGCTACCGCGGACCATCGATATAACCCTATATCTATACTACATTGACAAAATCCGTCATCTTTGGTCACTTATCAATATGTGCTAGCACAGTCACCTATTGATAAGACATAATCCAACCGACGATTGACAAAAGCTCGCCAAATCGTATGCGATCTTGGCTGTGACCCTAGCATGGTCCATCGATAAAACCCAAGTATAGATATGAAATTCATTAAATTCGTTGTCTATGGTCAGTTAGCAATAATTGCGAGCACAGTGAAAAGATTATTCCGTTAGTCGGTAGATAAAGGTCACTGATTTTAGCGCGGCTTCCGTACTGTCAGATAAGATATCAATATGCAGTTTTATTTAAATAATGTCGTTCGTTATGCAAGTTAACTGACTTTTAATTAATGGAGGTTAACCTAAAAACCTCCTAGTATTTAAAGAAATCGTATATGCGACCCATAAACTTACATGCATTCATTTGAGACGAGATCAATTTATTCATTTTAGCTTCGAGATACGAACTTTGATAAAATATGTCTTTGGATCGTATCAACTATTTAACTCCCGGAGATCGCAAAAAGTAAATGCGAAGCGCCGATGTATATTAAAGTTAGTATTTCAATTTGAAATTGTCAATTTATTAGTATTTTTTAATTTTTAAATATCTCATTTGAAATTTAGTAACGTAAATCCATCAAAAAGGTGCCAGTGTTGCCATCTTATACCGACTTAGTATTTTTTTCCTTCCGATATCGGTTTCTTTAGCAACGGTGAAAGCGTGCTAGGACATTCGATATAAACCGTCGGAACGATATAATACAACGGAAGATGTAAATCACGGGTGTAAATGTTCGAAGGATGATATTTCAAAGCTCTAACTGTATATGGGGCTAAATATTACTTCGTAAAAATATAATGAACTATTTATTAGCGAGATCACCCAAAAAAGTTGATTATTTATATTGTTAACATTACTCAAAGCAGCATCCAAAAAAGGAGTGCATTTTTCTTCGCCCATTTTGTTTCAAAATCCCGCGCTTTGTCGAGTCTGTAGAAATGACGCGTTGGCTCATTGTAAGTGGAGTGGTTCTAAAAGTTTATTTTAATGTTTTTGAAATGTGGATTTGTGTTTTTATACCTGAATTGAAAGTTTGCTCTTCTATTTTTACATTTAGTTTTGTATGCATGTGTCAGATCCTGCTACTCAAATTTGCTGGAGAAAAATTAAATGAAATTCGAGTTCTTGTCAATTACACTGGATAAATTTTTAAGGACTCAGTGGTGCCGTATGAAAATCTATGCTTGACGAGAGCATTATAGAGTTCAAAGGATGTCTTAAGTTTAAGGAGTATATTCCATCCAAACGCCAACGATTTGGAATAAAAATATTTGTTTTGTGCAACGTGCAGACGGTTATATTTTAGATGTAATTATTTATTGTGGTGAAGTGATGGATGTTACTGACGAACAATGTCTTGGGGCTTCCGGAGCTGTTGTCACCACTCTATTAAAAGACTACGTAGGTAAAGGCCATAAATTGTATGTAGATAATTGGTACACTAATAAAATATCATTTAAATTTCTGCATGACTACCAAACCTACGTATGTGGAACAGTTCGAAAAAACCGTAAAAACATATCAAAATTCAATAAATCGAAGAAGGGGTAAATTGCCTCACATTATTCTGGTTCACTGATAGTATTAAAATGGCACGACAAAGGATAAATGCGTATTTTAACAACGCTTCACGATGATACAGTTTCTCCAACAGGGAAAATAAATTTTAGAAGAGGAGAAATAATTTCAAATCCAAATTGTATCGAAGATTATAACAAAAATATGGGCTTAAGAGATAAATCGGATATAACTAGTGTAAATGCCCTACGAAAATCAATTAAGTGGTACAAAAAAGTTTTCTTTCATCCTACATATTAATATTTACCGAATTCATACATAATGCCCAAAACCGTTAGTTCAAAAGATATTAGTTTTCCTGATTATCAATTAAGTATATGTTATAAGACAATTATTAGAAAAATATCATATTTCGTCGCACCCTGAAGTTGGTCCACGTGCGTCACAAGATGTTCCATTACGGTTATCTGCCAAAATGCTGGCTAAACATATGCCGTGACCTATACCCGCAACGGATAAAAAACAAAAAGCTGTAATGTTTGCTCAAACAAAAAACAAGAAAAATGATAAAATATATTTGTGGTGAATATAACCTGCCGTTACGTATTTGTCCATCTCAACGAAATTCCATGAGAAAAAAGAATAATAATTTCAAATCTTTTGTAAATAAAAAAAAACTCCAATAAATGTGAAAACAGTTGGAGAATCGTTCGTTGCCTATTGCCCGTTCGTGCTAGCCGATTGTCAGAAATCCTATAATAATAATGTTGTTTATTATGCTCACTTCAAATATTCTGTGTTTGTTATGTATCTAAATCGATCTTTAAAATATATCAAAACGGAAATTTGATGATTTTCATTTTGTTGTTAATGTATACTAACCGCTAAGGTTTGAATAAAATAATTTGACATTTGACACAATATGTTTGACGTTTTACGTACATAGACAACATAGAAAATCTTTCCAGTGTTGCTAGCGTGTTTTACCAAACCTTTATCTACCCAATGTCAGTCGGTATAATATTATCGGTAGTTGCCTCTGTCTATTCGATATTGTAAAGTTATCGATTTCATTGTGCTAGCACTCCAGGTCACTTGGAAAAGTTACTCTTGATTCTTGTTGGCGGGATATTAATTTATTTTAAACGTATTGCATAAATTTTTTTTTTTTTTTTTATATATGTATATAAATTTTTTATCTGAATTTAAAAAAAATGTTGGGGGGGGGGGCGCCATCGGTACTTCCTGCACAGGGCGCCAGATTTCGTAGAACCGGCGCTGAATAAATAACACTTTATCTGGTTCCTCATTGAAGTAGATTGCACAACCATAAATCAAACGTATCGTAAACTGTTGATATTAAATAAGACAAAATAAACATAAATAAGGAAATAAATAAATAACTCTACTTGTTGAATTAATCAAAATATAAAATAAATTAATAAAAGACTAATTATATATTGTATCCATGTTACCAGAAAAAAATCATTAAGAAGTGGTAATTAAAAGAGTGGTAGTGAGAATTATGCAGATATCTGCAATGATCAAAGTCGCTACCCGATTTAAAAATTTCTCAAAATTACTGTAACTATTTTCGGTTTTTTGTAAGTATGCCTAGCAATCTTAGCATTTGAGGTAAAATTCATTTTCGATAGTTGAACTTGACAGATATTCTGTTAATTTCGGTAGGTAGTTTAGAAATACACGAAAAAAAATCACGGTTATTCCTCGTGTTTCTGAAAAAAGTCTGAGGCAGGAAACCAAAGAAACATTTCAGTTTAGTAATTAATTCGACCTGTGATCATTTTCTGCTAACTATGATGGTAGTAGGTAATTTTCAACATGAACATATTGTTTGCCATTCTTTTTATAATTTAGCTCAGAGGAGACAGGGCTAAAATAATAATAATAATGGGTAATTTGTACAGCGCCGTTTTTGTGAAAATTGGTTAGGTAGGTACTTGGTACCAGTACTACTAGATCACTAAAACACGGTGTTATGGAACGCCCTATAGCTGGTAGAATATACATAACATCGCCGAGTCCGGTTGGAACTTGCCACAGCGTTCCCGTTCCCCACCGTTTCCTGCATCCCCTACTTCCCCTCTCCTACTCCTCACGGCATTCCGGCCGCCGCCGCCGGGCAGTCGAAAGCTACACCCGGCCTCGGACGGACGCACACCGGTTGAAAGTTGCTCTCGGCCTCGGACGGACGCGCACAAAGTTGAAAGTTGCTCTCTGGCTGAGACGCACGTAAACACGGTCGAGAATCACGCTCTGTTTCGGGCCCCCGCAGAATGAGCCGAATTGATTTCTAAGCAACGATGTTACTATTAGTCCGCATTGGAATGTAGAATCGGTTTTGTCAAACATCGGTGTTATAATGGTTCGCGGATCCCAGGAAGACTGTCGAACGTGCTGGAAGCGGAGGACTTCGCCCCCACACATGTAAGCTGAACACCAGATTTCCCATTCTTTCAATGTGTCTGTAAAAATACGATAGGGTCCCGTGTAAAAACCATAACTCAGAGAGTTTCGATGCAGAGATCACGAGGTATAAACACTTTAGCTAGGTTTGTGTGACATGCATTCTTGTATAGCCCTGTACTGAAATAGCCTGTATACTGTGTTCTGAATTGTCAATATATGAATCTATTTAAACATATCTTGTTGTCAATCTGCTCCGGCAGGAGAATCTCGTAGAGTATTAATTCCCCAGGTGACCGAGGAGGATGGAGTTATGTAAGCATTCATTTGCGACCCACGCCTGAGATAGAGGGTGCCCGTTGCTCCCGTTTGAGCTGGCTTTGGGGCTTGTTTGGGGTAGCTGGAGCTGACAATTGGCGACCAGAGAAACCCCGTAACAACGGATAGAAAAATCCCATATAATGTCGTCTAATTTATTATTGAATACTCTCCACAATTAATAATGAAGGTTTGGTACCTACATGGAAAGTGAACAACATTTATTCATCAACAACAACATTTTAATAGCTCAATTAGTAGCAGTATTACTATTAATTTTAACTAATTATGGATTTTATTCACACTGTCCAGAATGTGTAGAATGGTCAATCTAGTTATGTTGTTTTTCCTTTTTTGTTAAAACTAACTGCGATGAAATTTGAAGGTTAAGAAATAGTTCGGAGATAAAGTAAAGTGTTTACCTTGGTGTTGTCTCAGTACTGATAAAATAGAACCAATTTCAGGTAATCTGGAAGGCTCGAAGCAGATGGCGTTGGTGTAGACGGCGGTCATTTGCATGATAGTGAATTTTTTATGTGAATCCGCACAAGAATCACGACTGCCCCCCCAATCGCCTGGAGGCAGTAAGACCATGCCATCCCACTTGGGGTGAGTTTTGAGGCTGAAGGTAGTAGGAAGGGGATGGAGATGAGTTAGAGGAAGGTGGGGAAGTTCCTGGCCATTCAGATCTTGTCACCAAACACCCCTAAAGTCATTTCAAGCAACGTTTCAATTCTGATTAATGATCTTACACCAAGGCAATAATATTGAGAGTATCTCCCAATCTGGAACGTGCCGCAAATGTTCGCTTTTCGGACTCATTTTGATTACATAGAAATTGTTGTCTCCCTTACTATCATCACAGTGAGAAATGTGATATAAACGGTGTTAGACAGAGAATACACCACACTTTATATTCAAATCTGAAAGTTAACCACGAAAGAGGTAAAATGTTTACCTTTATGAAATTATCTTCCCTTTGCATTTCTAAACTTCCATCAGAAAAAAGGCCGGCCTTCTATACTAACAATAACTTAGTTAAACTTTTAACCAATTCTAAAGACAAGGAGGATAAATTAAGCCATTCTGACATCTAGAGATTAAATTGCAACGATTGTCCATCAACTTTATATTAGAAATGTAAATATTAGAGTTAAAGAACATATGAGATGTTTAACAAGCACAGGTTTCTCAGAATTTGCCGACCATTTAATTGATACTATCCAAATAATCCATAAAAATAGAATAGGAATAGGTACGCCTGAATAATTTAGAAGCTTTAGAAATTTCAAAATAAAAGTAAAATAATTGGCAAATTTTAAACAAACAGCTAGAATTAACCAACAGTCCGATTTTAAAGTTGTTCCCTTTCTCCCTATGTAACCCCCCACCCTTCCTTTACCCCTTTCCCTACCCTCTTCCTAACTCTCCGCCAACCAGTCTATGATGTTCTCTCCCATATGCTTTCTATCTCTACTCTGTATTATGATTTAGTTTATATATTATTGTCCTGATGAAGGTTGAGTTCAACCGAAACCGGTCGACCAATATAAATCAAAATAAAGTGGTTTAAAGCAAAGTATTTGTTTCATTTGGTATAATGTCAAGCCACAAAGTGTTTGCTTTCTTCGGTAATATTCATTTTTATTTATAAAATTTGAAAGCGTATTTTATCACCTTTCAAAACCAGTTTCTAGTTTTCGGATACGTTCAGAAACATTCCATATATAGAGATTTTATTGCAAACCGGAAATATTTTCTCCCTCTGACAAAATTTGGTTGTGGCCTGAGGGGTTAAATGGCTAAATTGTGAAATAACACAAATCAATCAAATAAAATTAAAAATAAAACAATAACTTTGTATACATCTCTTTTATTTTTATATACTTTATACTTATACCGATTTTATAAAAAAATAAAAGTGGTGTATACAAAGTTATTGTTTTATTTTAAATTATAATGTCACATCACAAAGTAACTGCTTCATACGAACAAATAAAATTTTCTTGCGCACGCCGGGATTTGAACCTATGACCTTCGGATTGCGCGACCAACGATGTGGTCAGATATACGGTGATACGGTGTAAGATGTTGTTTTAAAATGATACTTTAAATAATTCTTAACTGTTCATCACCTGGAACCTTATGTTCAGACCTTTTCGAGGCACATACAACAATTAAGCATTTTAATTAATATTATTATTTAACTTTTGAAAAAAAATTATCGTCGAAACAAGGAAAAAACAAAGATTGGCAGCTAGCTGCTAGTTTGACCGCCAGACATGTCGCGAATAAATTTCTGGAATATTATGCCAAGCTGTGTGTGCTTACCTACTTATTTGCACGGGTATGGCTGCTTAAGTAAAACATTGTCTTCTGTTAGACGTTTAGTTTTTTTACTAATTTGACCTAAAAAGTTCGCCATATTTGGTTTGCTAATTGCCATAATTTTAAGCGGCTGTTTTTGGCAGAAAGAAGGAAAATATAAATAGAGGTTAAGTAGTATTAACTCAATCATTGAAGATTTCCCTTACATACGATTAGATTTCATAATAAATATTTATTTATGTAAGGGGGTTTTTCACCATCCTCCCAATAGCTTATCTACCCTAATAACGAATATTATTAAAAATAAAAATAAAATACTCGCAGTGGTTAGAAAACTCAGCCAACTTATGAAATATATAGCCACTATTCATAAGTTCAAGTACCGAATTAGAAACTCCAACTTAATACATAAATAAACCGTAAATCGAAAATATTCGTTATTAGTGAGATAAGCTATTGGGAGGATGGTGAGAAACCCCCTAAGATTCATTCTTACCTAGCCTTAGCTTATTCTATAATATAAATAAACCGTAAATCGTAAATATTCGTTATTAGTGAGATAAGCTTTTGGGAGGATGGTGAGAAACCCCCAAGATTCATTCCTACCTAGCATTAGCTTCTTCTATTGGGTAGGTACCAAACTATGGATTTTTGGATCAATCACCTGACAGCCGACACGCCGCTTTTGATTTATTAATTGGTACTTACCCAACCGATTAACTATGATTTTTTTACAATAGTACCTACCTACCGAAGTAAAAATAGATACGAATGCTTAAGAGGAACGGCTGCGCAGCCGGTTTCATACAAAACGTAGTTTTGGATTTGAGGCCAAAATACTTAACCAAACTGAAAAATTATTTTTGTAATAAAAAAATATGTCAAATATCTAACTCGGTAGGAGTTACTTTCTTTCTACACTCACACACACTACGTTACAAAAGATTTCTTTCTATGGCAGGACAGTTGAATTCGGGAGCGGCCGCGAAACATCATTTATGTATACTGGATCTGTCAACTTGACGGCTGACAGCTGCTTGAGCACGGCGGCTGCTTACTTAAAATGACCCCTCTCCTGTTGGCGGCGGGGGGGGGTTCGAATAACTTTTCAAATATCGCATCGACAGCGGTTACGGGAAAGAATCGGTATAGATTTGTATGGCGAGCACTATTGTGTTATAAAGTATCTTTTGATGTTAACTTCGCATCTGTCCCATGCTTAAAGTATCTTTTGATATGAAATTTGCGTCTGTCCCATGCTTTACTCATAAAACGGAACTTAGCACCTGGCTGGATAATTATAATTAATGTAAAAATATTGTTCCTCCACACAATTAAATAAATGTTACTAATTTAGGTGCTTAGTGAAAAACATTCTATTTATAGCCTCATACTTCTTTGTCCGTATTCCTTAGACTGGAACCGAATAGCTAATCGAGAATCACACAAGCCACAACATGCTTTTTAATTCGGAAAAGCTGGCCGATATATTTGTACATTTTTTAAAACCTTTTTAAAGAAGGGCCAATCTAAACATTTAGCAAATTTGAATTGTTACTACGTAGGTACTCTTATTTTACGAGGAAAGTGACAAAATGTCCAAAAAAAAGTCATTTATCTCAAAACTAGCTTTTGAAGTCACAGAATATTTATTGTCACATGGGCGAAATTCAGCACCCCTAAGGGCGCTTCAAATAATATTAGGTAAATACTGTGATTGTTCGGGTCCCAGAACTCCCGTGTGTCGAAATACGGAATTGCAAGGGGGCCCCTGTGGAGCACAGCAGTCAGCATTTGCTGAAATGCTGTCCCTGTGTCTGAGGCATCTGCATTATACCAGACTAGCAACGTTTCGGAGTGGCAAAGGAAACAGAAGCACAACCATCATTGGAGGCCTTAATAAATAAATATATACACACAGAAAGTGGCTGTGATGACATACCGATGCTGGAAAGAAAAAATGGCTAAAGCGATGTACAGCTGGGAACCAGAACATCTGAGAAACTCTAGAAAACTTGATTCGATGAATACAAGCACAAACAAATTATAGATAACTTATTTGGTAGGTTCATCTTTATTTTCCTTTCCAGCATCGATATGTCATCATCAGCAGCTTTCTTTATATACATATTTAATGGTAGCTGTAACCAATGAGAAAGACCTATATTCACTCCTTCCTCTCCTCAAAAAGACCCTCCACATATCATCTTCAAAGATGACATAGGCCCTGAGGGAGATATCTTCCTCAGGGCCTCCTGCATAAATATACCATTCCCGCCTCCTGTATGAAGTTCATGTAAAAAAAAGTGCAATATCATATGCAATGTACACAAATACATTCAATGCTAAGTTTTTTATTGGAGGAACTAGTTCAAATAATATCAAAGGAATTTGCATCTTAACAAACATTTTGTACACTTAATTTAAATAGGACTAAGCCCTTAACCTAGACCTAGATTATACACTATTGAAATTTTTACACAAATAACTGTGGCGGTGTCCAATGCTGGTGGCGGTTTTTTTGCGATTTATAGCTGTTTAAATTTTGCAATCATTTTGTGCAATTTGTACATCATCTAATAATTTATTTATAGTGTGCAGGGACGTTAAATAATACATTTTTATGAGTGTGTTTGATTAACAAAGATGTCTTTTTCCAAGAGTAAAAGGGGTGACAAACGCGAAGCTCACATCAAAAGATACTTTATAACACAATAGCGCTTGCCTTACAATCCCATACGAGACCTGACAGACGAAAAAAGATGATGTGTTTTAAGCGCGGTTCGAGTCTTCGCTATTTATTATTATTTTCCGTAACCGCTCATGTTGACATATCCCGTACAATGAAATGATATTCGCTTAATTCAACTGACCCCCTCTCCTGCCGTAGGAAGAAATCTTTTATAACATAGTGTCGGTAGAAAATATGCTTTATAACACAGTATTTTTTATGTGAGCTTCGTATCTGTCAAGATCTTTAGTGTTAGTCTGTTTGGAAGTCTTTCTGCTTCCCTTTTTACTGTTCTACATGAGCATGTTGTACGTGTATGTGTTAAGCGCCATCCCCCCTCCGACGAAAATGTTTACACACTTTGTGGAGAGTTTAGTCGGGGCCACAATGTTTGTACTTTCCTTGGCCCATGGAAAACGATGAAACAAACGTTGTGGCCCTGCCCATGTTTATGGTAATGTTTGAGGTATTGGTTTGTGAAATTGGTCGCAAGAGACCGACAAAGATATCTTTTTCCTAGAGCCCAGGCAATGGGTTAGACCGGTTAGTTCAACTTTTAGCCTGTATAGTATAAGTCTTCCCCCTGCTTTCCTGCACAGTTACACAAGAGCATGTTTTATTCTTATTTGTGTGATAGACAAAGATATCTCTTTCCACGAGTCCTGGCAATGGGTTAGACCAGTTAGTGTTAGGCCTTATGGGAGTCTTCTCTATGCTGCACTGTTATATTTCTGCAATACAAAATACGCAGTACAGAGGCAATATTTAACATTTACCAAGCAATCGTTAATTATGGGGCCAACGGACCTAGCTATAAAAGCTCAAGCGTTATTTGAATTGGCCTACTTCAGCATATCGCTCGTCATACATTCCCTTTGGGAATGTACGGCAACCGATATGCTGAAATACATCAAACCAAATAACGCTTGAGCTTTTATAGCTAGGTCTGTTGGCCCCATTACTCTTTGGAAAAGTGTGTAAGCACAATAAAATGTGAACATTTATCAATGGAAGTCACTTATCAATGGAATTATCACAAATGATTTTTTTTATATCTAACGAGGCTCAAAAATAAAAATGACTTGATTACATTCTATAAAATCCTTTTCTTCAATTTGTATCTGGAAAACTGTTGGATCAAATTTTTATAGTAAAACAGACCAATATAACAAATAAAACAAGGTAACTTTTAAGTTGAAACTATTTTATTGCTGCATTCTGCATTTACAGATATTTCTTTAGTATAGATTTAGAGTCAAACAATGCATCAGCGAATACAGGTTCAGTTGCTTCCTTCATTTCATAACGAGCAAAACAGGTACCAACTATGTGTATTGACTTATGCACTATTTGTTATAAAATCTTTAGTAAACTGTACACAAATTCGTAATAAACGTTCTACTCCATTACAGTATTATATTACTTTATTTTACTTACGGAGTCGATACACACATCGAGAGAATCGGATCCACATAAAAATGTCAATAATTATTAATAAAATTGGAAATTGTCATTAGAATTACAGTCTGATATGAATACGAACACAGTTTGGTATATAAAATGTCCATGCTATATATTTTTAAATATGGTAAAAAATGGTGTCATACCAACTAGTGTTGTCAATTAAACATAGGCAAATTATGAAAAAGGTTTATTAGTGTGAAAGAAACCAGAAGCAAGTATACAAAATAAAACTGTTAAATCCAATTGCAAAACTAAAAGAATGTCAAATTTGTTAAAATGTAGAATCTATATATATTATATACCTTGGATAATTTATTGGCAACAATTGAGATTTCTTTCGATGTTTATCATATTCCTAATGAGAAAGTGTTAATCCAGTATCTTAGAACCAACTGCTTGGAGGTAAATTAAAAGAAGGCATATCACAAAATACAAATGTTGACCATTTTGAAATAACCCAACCGTTTATTCAAGCACCAACAGTACTAAGCTAAATCATTTAAATATGACGGAAAACACAGGGAAATAGAAACAATGAAATGCATTAAATTAATGAAGGGGGACCTAAAAAAATGTGTTATATTTATATATTATTATTATTAATAAAGAGCCAAACGACATATCTTAAAAACTAACATCGTTATATTTGAACTTTTTCTGCAGACGTGCCGCAGTTGTTTTCCTTTGCCATTGCAAAGTCGTACAACGGCGAGTGTACTTATTCATTTAAATCACTTCATACCCATTTTACACATTTCACTATGGGGCGTCGAGCGGACCATGGAACCATTCCGGGAATGTTATCATTAAGTAGCTAGGAAAGTATTGGCCGAGTGGGTTCGTAGGGACCACTCGGGTTCGCCGGTACAACTGCCAACGCCGCCGTATCACCACGTTCATTTACAACAAACAAACAGACAGATTGTTCAATACTTAACATTTCAATTAATTGAATTTTAAATAGGTACTAAATCTATTAGACTTAGAAGTTAACGGGTTTTAGGCTTCTACAGCTTCTGCGTCATTGGACTCTTCGGCAACTGCGCTGTCCACTTCCTCTTCCGCCAGCTTGGCCTTCTTCTCGGGGGTCACCACATCGGGAGCTTCCGCATCTCCGCTGCATGATTTCCTCTTCGAGCACACCTCATCTGGAAAAATAAACGCTCATTAATTATGATGGTCAAGGTAAGTATCTTGAAATTCTCAATTCTATATTATCACAACTAATATACTGTACTACTAATGTACGAATCGCACACATATTGTGTTGTGTGTATGTGTGTGCGTGCACTATGTGTTTATTGAAAAGTGTCTACAGTTATAATGATAAGTTTAGCAGTCAAGGGCATGCTCATAAACTGCAATAATTCTCAAGTACTTGCAGCGTGCATTTATGACGAGAGGAATAAATTATACTTTGTGTAATGTAAGGTATTATTACAAAATTGGGTTAAGTAGGTACTTTTATGTTATTTATATATTTTTATATTCTATCTTGTCAGAGATTTTTATTAGAATATTTTTGGTGGGAAAACCGAATTCTGGTAGATCGATCTCAAAGATCGGCGTTAAATTAGCAAAAAATAAGTATTTCAAGGAAATGTTTGTAAAACACAATGTGTTAGCGCTTAAATTGAAACGTTCTAAGAATGATGGAAATAGAATATTTATTAAACTTCTTCATCTGAATAAAACTATTGGTTGAATCGACATTACGTTCGGGAAGATAATATTCTGCAGAATTGAAGTTAAAATTTTACACAGAACTGGAACATATGAGAAAATAATTCCAAGAATTATTATTACAAACTTGTAAGCTGACAGATCAAACAGATTTCAAACGAATTTATTTGCAGGATACAAATAATAATTGTTTGAAAGAAACGTTTGAAACACAGAAACTTTGAGAAAAATTAGAAATAATATAAATGGTTTTTTTTTCGCCAACCTGAACGTTCAGATAAGAAATTAATATTGTCACCAGAAAGCAAAAATTTTGTAACCGCCATTACATACTTTTAGTTCTAAAATGAATATATGTGTATATTACCAGTGCCGGATCTACCTTTGGTTTGTCTGACAAGCTATACTTTATGGGTGTAATATAATCCAGTCACAAGCAAAAACGCAGCTAGCAATTCGCCAAAGTCACATTCTGATGTACGTTTTATTACTGTTTGCCTTTTTACTGTAAGTCTAATTACGACATGTAAGTCTACTGGCATTTGCAATTGAATGTTTGTGTTTTTAAAACCAAGGACTTCACATTTAACTTGTTGCCAAAATCTTACTAATAACCTATAGGAGCACAAAGTACTTTTTTAAGGTGAATGGCGTATTAAAAAAAAAAAAAAACCATTAAGGAGTATGGCCATATTGTGCACCACTAAAAAAAATGCTTATAAGAGTATGGATGTAGATACACCGTATGGCAAAGTTTATAGAAATTCTATTAATATTAATTTTTAATAATAATATGGAGTTTACTTATTAGCGAATAAATTAGAAATCTAAACATGCAAATTGACAATAAAATGTATCCACATTAGGGAAGCAAAACTGATTGAAGTAAAAAAAGAAATTGAAGAATTATTGTGCAAATATAAAAACAATATTCTTTGTGATAATTTTATACACATATTGTGGAAAGTCGCAAAGAAAGGAGATAATATGTGAAAATAGAGTGAAAAGTGCAATTCTCCACAGGAATGATGTTATAAGTCAGGTTGGTGTGTTTTACAGTGGGTTATAATGTTGATGTTCCATTCAGAGGCTGGAGTGGTGCCAAGTTACTTCGTTAGTGGTAATAAACTGGGAAAATGAGTGGAAATTTACTGACACGGCTTGAAATAGTCACCGAGTTAAATCATTGCGGTAAAAATAGGATGCTAATATCAAAATTATAAGATGAAGATTAGACTAGATTCAAAAAAGATACATTTTTTATGATTGTTGCATATGATTGGAAAATATTTTATAATGAAAAGTGTACTTTTGAGTTTAATTGGCTTGTCTGAAATGGGAGATACTCATAGACATATGAATATTACTAGACCTGCCGATAATAGCGTATTATTTCCCCCCCATACCGGTTCCATTTGGAGCCAGCTGGGCTGACTTATGGCATCACGTGAATCTAGAAAATGTGATGTCATCGTTCTTGTGCGGACTAGCGTCAAGCTCTCATCGGTACCTTTTTATGAAATAACACGGCAAAAAAGTTGGCTTGCGCTATTAAAACGTGTAAAAAGAGAATAAATCCAATTGTGGCATTACATTTGATAGGTAACATTATTTTACAACATTTTATGGTTATTCAGATCAAATAATCAGTGTAATAACATATACTGTGACATCGAGAATACATGGCGAGGCATTTCTCGAGTGTGCTCGTCGCTGTTTACTGGGGTTAAGTAAATTATGAAACATTTGTAAAAAGTGTCTTAACTAAATACAGCAACAAAATATTCTACTCTGAAAACAGCTATGAACTTTACTTTGCCATATTTGGACTTCGCAAGTTTGTTCAAAACATAGCGAGCAATTCGCGCTCCCATGTAAATGTCTATTCATTCAAAAGCAGATTTTACTTTTAAGAACTAAATGGTGATATTATAATGCGAGATGCCTTTATACTGTCAGATTGATTTATTGACGAATCATATCATAACAGTCAATTCACCTCCCTGCGTCCCGCTACAGTTGGTTTTTACCCCTGTCCTATATGTTCTCGTCTAGTAATAATATTCATATGTCTGTGGAGATACTAGTTTTCTAATTAAGAGTTAGTGGCCCGAGCAGTTAAAACTGTTTGGTTCTCCATTGCGATGCCATAGGTTCAATAGCGAAGACCTCATTATCAGTGCACAAGCAACATCATGCTCTTATAATTGATGGTAATGAGAGGTATGTACAATCAGGTTATTTATAACCTAAGTGTGTTTATCCATCTTTAAAAATTGTAACAGAAGAACTGAAGGCATAAAGACAATCATCTAAAATCTTATGGAATGTGTTATTTGTTAGTACGTAGCGGTAAATTAGCATTCAACATTTTTTTATGAGAAAAAATAACAACATTTATAGTCAATAAAAAATCAATTGGATTTACCCGAACAAGTCACAGAGAAGAAAAATAGATGCATGATAATCGCATATTTTAGTATTGCTAATGCGTCATTTGTTTATTTCTGGACTTCACATAGAAGTTAATTAAATAATATTACGGAAGTGATTTTTTCGGGTCTCATTTTCCCTATAAAAACTGGCCTATATCTGCCACAATAATAATTGTGGCAGATATAGGCATGTTAACCTTAATTTTCAGTAGTAGGTAGGCACCTACTACATTATGTCAATAGAATGTTTTATTTCCGTTACTTTATTACTATTTGTGACAGCTGCTTAACGTCATAAAACCTTCGGAAGGTGAAACAGAAGTCAACCTTGACAAATTAATATTTATAATGAACAAGCTTGGAAGAGAATTTACTCATGTTGCCCATACGGATGAAAATAAGGAATATGTATGTTATGTTTTACCCGATCCTCCATTTTCTTTAACTTCTTCCTCCTTGGCGGCATCGCCATTCTCCTTAGCTGCGGGTTCTTCAACGGCAACACTGTCACCCTCGCCGTTGGCATTCTCAGCGGCTTTCTCCTCCACCGCGGCCTCCTTGACCGATCCGTTGGTCTCCTTGACCGGCGACTCCTTCACAGATGAGGTCACCACCTCTTTCTCAGCCACGGCGACAGCGACGACTTCACTGAAAAGTTTTAAAATAAATGTTTTGAAAATGGAAATGGTACTTCAAAAGTGACTTTGCAATTCAAATTTCTCTACTTTTATTTGCAAGTCGTGAGGTTATCGAGCTACAATTATCGAGATGATAAGCTTTGAAGCCGCTCTCTCTAGAGCTTATTATCGCATAACGTTATAGTTTCGGGTGGAACATAACTGTTCAAAGGGGTGAATGTTCAAAACATGGAATAGGGTAGAAGAGAAGTATTATTGTACTGTTCTTAATGTCTGCCATTTTTGGAATATACCCAGTAACTTGGGCAGATATTTGAAATTTGAGGTAAATCAATTATACAATGAAAAATCATACATTTACAAGAAAAAAATATTTTTCTTATTGGAGAATTTTTTTTGATGAATAAACGTGGATTGCTAAAATTACTATTAGTTTGTTACTAATAAAACGTTAATATAACATTGAAAACTTTCCTAATGTTGATAGTTTAATTTTTAAACAACGATTGATTATTTTGATAACACAGTAATACCTTGATAAGAATATGAAGTGTAATGTGTTTTCAATACTTCGCTCACACTTATTGGCTTCAAGAGTTATCGCATTTAATGTATTCTACATTATATCCTAGTTCATAATAAAATATCCTATCAAACTCCTCGTAAGAAAGCCGGTTATAAAAAAGGTGATAACACGAACGGCGGTTTCTTTTGAAAGGAAAAAATCCGCGCGCGACGGTGGCTCCAACCACGCCGGCCGCCATTTTAACCAACTACCGGTGAGCGGCAGATTTCACAAGATCCATAATAAATGCATAAAACAATTTGATAAATATGATGCATCATTGATATTGTTTTACAACATCAAAATTAACGTATTATAATCACTTTCTGAACAACAAGGACTTTATTTTGAACAAGCCGGATACGAATGACAGGAGACGGTTTTCCCGCGTGGTTTCAATTTGCGTTTCCCCATCAAAGTACACAACAAAATACTATTGTTTTATACGTTAGAAAAATCACTTCACTAATTGTTTTACAAATTAACCAGATACTGAAGAACTGCGCGCGAGTATACGGATTGCGAAGTAATACATTGCTTAAAAAAGGAAGCCATTTTGACTCGAAGGTAAGCCGCCAAAAACTCGCTTTTTACGAAGTTGTATCGAAAGTTTTGAAATAATTAAATCGATTTTACTTACTTTGTCTCAACATCAGCCATTTTAATTAGTTTTAATTTAGTTAGCACAAACAGAGAAAAATATTGTAAATGTTAGGAGTTCGCACGGACGAAACACAACGCAACTGCCGGCAACTGACGAACGAATGAAAGAGGAAATCTTGGATACAGCTCTTCTGTTGTAGAATACGGCGACCCGCTCGAAGCTTCGAACCAAATTAGAGCGGTGTAGAGAACGGTTCCAGTATACTATGGTACGAAAAAAAGAGATACACAAACGCTTCAACGTAAAAGCTTCGCAGGAAACTAACACCGGCTTCCCGCGCTGCGTGAAGCAGATGTCGCTCGTGTTCTAGAAAACGCTTCGATGACACCTAACATTTTATTTTGTGAATCATTTTGATTTTAATATTCCGAAAATATAATTATGTCTCTGAGACTCACTGATGGAGTCTTTATTTGAACAAATATTTTTTATTTATTTCATAAACTTATTCCCTACTAAACACTTTCAGGCCCACCTGTAGAAATTGTTGTGACTCGAATTTTTAATTTTTACATCTAAAAAATAACGAAATTAAGCATGAGAGGGTTTTTCGTAATTGCGAAATGTGGGAATACTAGAACCAGTTCAAAATCTACATTTCGCTTTATTCCGAGCAAATAATAATTAGGTAAGTACCTACCTATTTCATGGTGCATATTTGAGGAAAATATTTAGAAGTGTGGCTTTTCTCAACTTATTTGGACATAGGTAGGTAGGTCCAATCCAAACCTGCCTAACCTAGATACCTATAATAATTATTATTATTATCGAAAGGTCACGCTGTAAATCAAGAAAGGATAAGCTGCTACAAACAATTTACAACAAATTAATGTTTTAATAATATTGATTAAGTATATATGTATATAAAATACCATGTTGTTTATTCAATTATAATTAATATAAATAGTTTATTATGCAAATAATGATAAAAAATGCAAACCATAATAATTTTTATATTTTTATGATACCTACCTAGGTACTTACCTACAACGTTGTAGTTGTGCTGTAGTGTCGTAGGTAGGTAGGTACCTACCAAAATTCGGACGATAATCCAACACCTAGCCACCTATACATTCACAATATCCTACGTAGGTATATATATATATATATACGAGCTCCTAGGTACCTACTGCCTACCAATACTAACACCACCTATTGCTACACATACACGAATCTGGGTAGTGGTATACTTACCTAAAACCTTTGTAGGTGTTTGTAGGCATTGTATACCTACACTACTGCGCATCGCCTTCTCTGACAGAAGATCGATATGTGCGTAGGTAGGTAGGTGTAGGTACGTAGTGGCTGCGTATAGCCGAAAAACAGCGTTCCAAAATAAACTCAAATACACCGTGGATACGCACCTTTAATTAGAACATAAAATTTTAAAATAGGCGGGAAAACTTTGAAAAAAGCTGCCCTCTACCATTCTACTTAGAATCCGGTATTCAGCGGGTGCCAGTCGAAAAGATAAGGATGTAGGCTATGTAGGTACATATGTAAAAAGATACCCTTCCTTGTTTGCAGTGGTGTACCTAGATGGATTAAAAAATAATTGAATTTAATAATATCTAATTTTGTTTTTATTAGGAAGCTGAAGAATGAAAAAAAAACATTAAAGACAGTAGTTGTGGAATTGAAATGTGGGTCTGAATTTAAACGGAATTAATAAAAATCGCTATGCGATCAGTATCTTTCGGAATTTGTGGGGTAAGAGAGGACTGCGTGTGGGTTTCCAAACTAGTAGAACGTTGAATCGACAAAATATTTTTGTAGGCTTTTCCAGTTAAAAATTTAGAATCGTTTATGACTTTCAAATTCTGGAAAAAATTATATTTTTGGCTGCGAAATCTAAAGCGGTGAAAAATCGTATTTGCTGTAGGTATCTATTTATTATTTATTTATTCAACTTTTTCTGGGCGTAGGTATAAAATATAACGGTTCTCCTAAATATTGAATCACGAATTCTTTGATGAAGAACAACGTATCATTATTTATTGTTAAAAAAAAGCAAAAAAATCGTATACTTACCATGACCCGTTTAGATGCGCTATGTCATACACATTTCCCCGAAATTCGTGTTCAACAAATCCGGAAGATGTGTAAATAAATCACTCGGTCTAACTGAAGCCACCACATCAAAAGGCTCGGCCGTCAGACCCTCCGCGTCCTTTTAGTCAAGCCAGTTGCTTGATCCTTTTCCACATTATTTTGACATGTCATCCGTCAGCTGCGGTCGACGGTTTAAATCTACTAAAGTGGTGAAATAGAGAGTTGGTTTCCTGACCTCCAACTCCGAAGAACATTTTTTCCGCTTATGTCTAATCTAAATATATATCAATGCCCGTTACCCGGTATAAACCTACATTTTAATTAAATAGGGATCCGGGCGGCGTTTTGTCCATACAAACGAATTCCTCAATTTCTTCTCTGGATTTTGATACTACTGCAAATATTTTTTGTATAATATAGATATCGACCACTAGCTTTTTTGATAAGTTACTTCTTATAAGAGTTGGAACCCTTAAAAAGTCGTTAAAATTGCCTGGTTTAAAAGCCATCAACAGACGTTCAGTATACAAACTAGACAATGTATGTCCCTTTCGCTCAGTATTCGAGGGAGTAAGAGCGACAGTGACAGCAACAGTTTGGTAAAATACCAATTGTTCATTTTTCTCAGCAACCGAGTTTCCTCTTAAGTGGGGTAAATATTTTCAATGACATGGGTTTAATAAAATTAATCCCGATTTCAATTATGTAGTGTAAACATTTATTTATTTATATCTTCTCACCATACACATATTATGATTATTTTTTTACATAAAAATTAACCTCACTAGGACTATAGCCTGTATTGAGGTTAAAATTAATACATTTGAGCGAAGAAGCACAAGTTAAAAACAAATAACAAAAACTGCATACAAAACACTTAAATATTTCATGGAGAATGAAAGAAATTAAAATATTACATTAGTGGCCAGATGGATTGTATTGGGTAATGTTTATAATATATATTTTTTTATTTGTTTTTAAATTTATTGTGATATTACCTGTATATCGGTGACCGGATAACCCAACACAGCATAAAAAATTTAATTGTAGTAAAATATAGTTATAATTTTATTATAATTTAAAAAAAATAGGATACAGTAGACACCAAACTTTAATACCGGCCTGAACTTGATACGAAATCGTCGCAATTAGATTTTAAAAAGTGGCATGCCTCCCGGCCCATGCATTTCTTTGTCGCACGTATGTTTTCATGTTTCAAAATAAAGCGTGATATTTTCTCTTTCTAACACCGCTTAGATCATACTTCTAACCATGATAGTAAGGGAGACACAACGATTTCTATGAGACCTAATAAATACGCTCATTGCACATAACCTAAAAAACTCGTGCCATTTATTCACTTATGTCAAGAGAGCACCGTGCAGCTGTTATCAAATAATTAACATTTCCCCTCCCCTGCCTTCCCCGCTTCACCGGGTGTAGTCGTGTTTTCCGTCAACCACGGAAAGCAAGAACATTGCGTCTGTTTGTAAGGTCACGCCCCTATTGACGATGTTGTAAGTCATGTGAAGTGGAATGTTGTCGCAGGAGACGATAATATTGAAGGAAGAGACCCAGCTTTAGGGATGCACGGGTCAAATCTGACCCGAGAGAGGACGTAGGAATATCTGAAAATAACAGTAATTGTTGACACTGGAAACTGGACGCTTGTGCAATAATTTTGCAGTTTTCTGTTACATTGCACACGTGAATATCGAACGACTGTTGAATAGGTTTGTCCGGATCTATTTTGACCTATGTATGTTTGATTCATTCTGAAAATACTTAAACGTATTGTATTACATTGTTTTTACGAGTTCAGTGGAATTATTTAACTATGTTGAGAAACGTAACACCTTTCAATTAACCCGATAATAAAACTATCCTCCTAAACTATCCTCTATTGTAGCACACTCCACAGCCATTCCTTAAATAAACTGCCGTGTAATAATAACTACAAAAAAATCCATTCATGGCACACCGTACACCTGGTTTCACTGCAAGAAAGCGTGTCCCATAAAAAAAACGTAGGTACCCATCTTACGGAAATTGAAAGGTTTCCTCAAGTAACTGACTGCTTACATCCAGTGGCGTAGCACGAGTGGCACCCGGTGCGGATAACGTGGTGTCACCCCAGAATGAAAAATCTTAAAAAGTATGATTAAATTTAATAAGTAATAAAATGAGAGTCTTAAGTTATCTACAACAGTAAATTTTAAGACAGCTAATTTCCATTCTTAATTTTTTTTTAAACGGTTATATTTATTAATAATTAACATTTTTTAAGGGAATAGGTAATAAAGATAAGAGAACCTATCAAAAAAAATATTAATTTATCGTCTGTAAATGGGCTACCCACAGTTTGATAATTCCTTCAGAAGGCGAAACAGCTATCACGCATAATAATAATTACACAGCAGAACTTGTTCATAAATATACTCTTTTTATAAATGAAATAGTAATATTATTAATAAATATATAAAATATTTTCCACAAATTAAACTTTATAACAATAAATCAATTATTCGTTATTCGCCAAAAGCAAAGTACTTTTCTGCACAATTTCGAACAATGTAGTAACATTTTGAACGGATTTTGATCTAGTTCGAAGTTTAATACTGTCGATCAATCGATCAAGACATTCCAATATATCCTTTTGAGTCCTGCATCGGTGGCAATATTCTACATTCGTAAGTTTTTTCACGGCCGGGTGGTACCCCCCCCCCATCGAATGGTATCCGGTGCGGGCCGCCCCCGCTGCCCTCCTTTAACAACGTCACTGCTTACAGCTATCATAAATAAAAATTAACCCGGTAGGTAGGTACCGTCCCAAATTATTTCAATCAAAAATATTAAAATGTCAGCATTTAAGTGTTCCTACCTACCCATAATAGGTGTAATAGGATCAAAAAGCATTTTTTCATTTAGAAAGCAATAACTTATATTCATTATTATTATTGAGATTATTTGTGTATAAAATGTTCGTACTTATTATATTAAAATGTTAAAAAAAGTCTCCCTTTTGTAATGACTTTTAAATTTATTGTTATTTTAAGTATAACATTGTGGTTTTTTTTATATTCCTTGTGGTGATATTTCACTATATGTACGTGAAAATACTTTTCTCCATGTATTTATAAAACTACAAACTTTCAGAGAGGAATAATTTATTGATATCATTTTTATGAAAACAAACCACTTTGTATACATCACAAACTTATGTAATCAAAATTATCAACTCGTTCGAAACCAACGGTTTCTTCGTCAGAATAAAATTATTTTTGGTAAGGGAATGTACCAATTTGCGATTATTTAATTTTTAAATATTTGTATAAGTCCGATCTCCAGCTTCAACAAAACGTTCAACATCGCCTTCAATATTTAGGAAATATTTTCTGTTTTTTCACATTCTCGTCTCCTGCGTTTGAACACCGCTGTAGGCATGGCTACCATCATATTTTTGCAGAGCTTCGAAATATTGCCGTTTAGCAATAAAACCCAAATAAATGGAATATTTCTGAATGTATCCGAAAACTAACAACTTTTTTGGAAAGGTGATAAAATATTATTTCTAATTTTATGATCAAAAATAACCATTTAATATTTAAAATATAAACATTTTACGTGCAAACATAAAAAAGTTTTAAAAATTACTCACCTTACGTTTTTTCTAACTAAAATTACTGTTAATGGAAAAAAATAAAAACACATAAGTACATATGTTATTAGAAAAATGTATTATGAACATTATTGTCACCTCACTTTTTAATCTTTTGATGTAAAAATAATTAATAAAGAATTCTCAAAGATTTATAATTTATTTTCAAATTGGGGTCGGAAAATTTGGATTAAAAAATGTGTACATTTTCATTACTTTAATAAATAATATAATAAAGCGTGATATTTTCTCTTTCTAACACCGTTTAGATCATACTTCTAACCATGATAGTAAGGGAGACACAACGATTTCTATAAGACCTAATAAATATATATTGCACATAACCTCAAAAACTCATGCCATTTATTCACTTATGAAAAGCACCGTGCAGCTGTTATCAAATAATGAACATTTCTCCTCCCCTGCCTTCCCCGCTTCACCAGGATTTTGTCGTGTCGTTTCCATCGACCACGGAAAGCAAGAACATTGCGTCTGTGTGAAAGGTCACGCCCGTATTGACGATGTTTTAAGTCATGTGGAAGCAGAATGTTATCGCAGGAGACGATAATATTGAAGGAAGAGACCCAGCTTTACATGTACTTGTTAAAATGTTGGTCAGCGCATTGTTTAGAGCTGTGTGTTTACTGAAAGCTTCGCTGTAACCTCTCTTTCCTTTACACATGTGTTGCTTACGAGAAAGAGTGAGAAGTTACAACAGAGCTCTCAATAATATCGTGATACGCGATTGGTAGTGTTATGTCGTAGATAAAAATCAATTCGTTTTAGTCAGTAATTAGATACTTCGAATAACCGGTAGTGTTCATGACATTTATATGTATGTCCACGGTGTGTATAAAATGGATTGATAAACTGAATTTACCAATGTGTAAGGTGACTTGTAATTAATGCGACATATCCAGTTGTTTAGTCAGACATCTCCAAATTTTAAGTTTTGAGATAATTAAGAAAGCCATATTCAAAAGCTCACCAAAAATCTAAAATTATTTTACACGGGTCTGTGTTTTACATATTAAATAGGAATGCTAAATAATAACACCGGGAGGCATAACGGTCCGGTATATTAGTATGAAAGTTTTGAATATCCTATTGTGTTTAATTCAGTACAAGTTTTTCTGCATTCTAATTGTTTTGGTGGTGTTTATGAGTAATCTGAGTATTGTACCAGATAGATATGGTACAATTTTACATATAAATACATATTCAACTCAAATTTCGGTTTTTCGCAGATATCTGACTAATCAACAGGACAAACAATAATTGGAACAATGTTACAGTTGTGAAAGAAAAGAAATATCACGGGGAAAATATAAGATGAAAAGTTCTTCCCAAAAGTCTCAGCATTTTCGGAAATACAGCTTAAATTGGTTGTAGTTTTAAGCTCGGCTTAAGGGATATTTACATTCGTAAAATTGCTCTTTGATAGAAACCCTAACAAGATAAGCCGACCGACGAAACTCCTGACTATACTGAAATACTGGCCCTAAGTAGTTAAGCGCCTACCCTTAAGACGATAGACTTCGCTTTTCGGCCCATACAAAAAGGACGCCCGGGAAAAAACACTTTTCTACATCGAAAATTACACAAAATGAATATATTTTTTTTTATAATGCCTTCTAGAGGGTGAAAACTATGTCGGTATGTTTTCGAATTTTCGATGCGTTTCGTATTAACGTAAACATTCACTGTCAAACATGTACGATTTATCAAAAAATATTATTTAAGGAAAAAGTGCTGCTAACTCAACTCTCATAAAGAATTATAAAATTATAAAAATCTACCGACGTAGCTTCTTCTGTCTAAAAAATATTTTTTTTTTAAATTTCAATTTCGTGAAAGTTTCGGTGTAGAAAAGTGTATTCTCCATAAACCCCTTTTCGAGCGATTTCTGTAGGTAAATTTGAGCGTTGTCTCATTCGCACATTTCGAATTCGCATGTATTGTAAGTGTGCGTGAGCTTATTGTGAGCGGGACAGAATGACATACGTAGGTGTTCCGCGTGTCGTTCAAAGTCTAGCCTCTTAAATGCTCGAATTGGTGCTATATGCGCTAAAAAAATATTATTCATCAGTTGTCTTAGATATTATTTTATTTTTTAAAACTAAACGTACTCAATATATCGCACCACGTTCCAATCATCCTGTTAGAACATAGTGAAAGGTTAAACGTTTCTAGTTTACCTTGTTTCAACAGTTACCTTCCGATAATTTATATTTTAATGAAAAAATTACCCGAGCTGAGACAACTACTTAAATAAATAAATAATATATACGGTGGAACCTCTCATAACAAGCACTTCCCATAACGAGTAATTCGCATAAAGAGCGAAACAGATCGTGAAAAAAATGCTCCCAAGTCTCTGGTTGGCACTCGTTCAACTAGCACGTTAGAGTCGCATGTGATCACACATTTATCCAAACTTGTGTTCAGACGTTTTTTGTTATTTTTTTATTATATTTAAAAAGTTGGAACTTGAAAATATTTTTACTCTACTATAATTATTTTTAAATTTTTCTTTTCTACTATGTGATAATAGACAAAAGATAGGGGAATTCATTGGTTACATAGAACTATAATCAGTTTGTATGTCTCTATCTTTGATTATATAAATTAAAATCAAAGGTCTCCATATTCAAATTCGGAGGTATGATTTTTTTAATGTGGGCGGAAAAATTTCCTTTAGCAATCCGAGAAAAAATATTTCAATTGTTCTGTCGCTCCAGTGGTCATAAAGGATACCAATCAACACAATTACATTCAAGATGCTGTCGAACCAAGGAGCAATAAAGAGTTCTTAGTGTATTTATGTCAGAAGTAATTCTAGTAATGAAACCGAGTAGGTATACTTTATTTGGGAACTTTATTAACAATTACATTTATGTGTTCCCGAAATGGTTTCAAATAAAGCCGACGAAGAATTTAGATTTTTTACATTAATTTATAAACAAACATTCAAATAGGTTTTCAATGAGCAAAACTAAAAAATGTTTACGATCTCACATTACGGATCTTTTTACGCTCATTCTATCGAATGTCAGAAGACCTAAATTCCATTCACAGATATATGAAATGTATAGCCTCCAACGGGGCACAATTCTAAGGGCACAAAACAGCACAAATTTCTAACCTTTAAAAGGGCGTTCCGCGTTATGCGTAATTTATAGCAGCGTTTCACAACTCATGGACTGCGGACCGATACCGGTCCGCTGAGATTTTCTGCCGGTCCGCAGAAATATTTGTCGCCCATTGTATTTTCAATAAAATCGTTATTTGTTATTTCTATACCTGTTATAATATAATTAAAAAAAATAAAAAACAAAATACTACATATTATATTAAAGACTTTATTCCCGCTTTACAAATTAAAATAATGTTAAAGTTTTTCTCCTATTTTCACAGGTCCGCAGGCTTAAAATGGTGGAAATCACTGATTTATAGTTAGTGAGAATTGGAGATGGTCGATATTCCTGTCCAAGTTACAAGGAATCTGTCTGATAATAATTGCACGTTAGGCACCTAAAAACTGCAGACTCTTGAAAAATGGCAAAAATCTGACTTTATACTTGTAACCCTAAGGCTGCCTTTACACACGTAAGTTTTTTCCCGTAAGTCGCTCACGTAAGTGACTTCTGGCCAATGGACACGTTGGTTTTTGCTTACGTGATCGACTTATGGGAAAAAAACTTAAGGCAGCCAAAGAAAAAGAATGTCGTAAAATACTTAAAGTATCTAAGTACTCTAGTAAATAAACTAGTTAACTTAACTTGTTGTATAATAACAATGTTTAATTAATTAATTAACTCAACTGACAGTGAGCCAAAAAGGGCCCAGCGTCCGGCCGTGTGAATTGTGAATTACTGTGAATGGCCGAGCGTCAACTCCCACGAGTCCCACGCCATTGTAAGTCTCCACGCCGAAGATTTCTTTCCCGCATGAATGCGGCTTAGAGCAATGCCCCATTCAGAACGGGATTCTTTTTTTAATATATGTATAACAATTTCTTGGGTTTTTTCTAAACTACCAAGGCTGATTTAATGTAAGAACTAGAAAATAATATTTTGAAGAAACAAATAATAAAACATAAGAAAAGAAAAAACCGTATAATTATATTTTTATTTTAGGAAAAATAAAAATATAATTATTAAAAATAAACTGAATAAAAAAAAAATACTTCAGAAACTTTAAGATCAAAATTAAAATTATTCAAAAAAAAAATTAGATTACGTGTAAAATTAAGTAAGTATACCTAATATTTTAACGCAGGTTAATTATGCTAGGTACCAAGATTGTTTGCAAATTTTTTTATTTAATTTTTAAGTACATAAATAAATGAAAGACGTTTTAATTTTAATGTTTTATTTAATCATATTTTGAGAACTAAATTAAAACAGTTGATAGACTTACTTATATTATGCATTTTAAGTCTAAAACTTTATAATGAAAAAAATATATATATAAATGTAAATTTAAAAATTGGTGAATTATATTTAATAAATAGTAATACAAAATAAGTCCAGATACTGCTTTTTATTAGTGGCGGCATTTTTATTTGTTTTTTCACTTAATATTTACATCGTAATATTCGTCAACCACGCAAAAAACTTGAATAAACACAGTGAACTAACACTGTAATTAATTCACAATGGGAATCACATCGATAACTAAAACAAAAACAAAACCTGTAGGATCTTTTCACCGATGTGTGCCTTTCTATTGATCAGTTAGCGAACGAACCTCGTGATAGTTGCTAGCAAACACGTGCGAGGCACGCGTAACACTGGCCCCGCCCACTTTCTTTACATGTCGTTACTTGTCTCAGATATGAATCCGCAACCGTACAAGCTCCGCATTAATTGATGCGGATGCGGATGCAGATGCCTAAATTAAAGCGAATAATACGCATTTGCGGATGCGGATGCGAATATCCGTAACACCCCTGGTAGGTACCTACACATCTAGAAGAGTACTTTATGGTCACGTTGTCACGTTGTCACCTTTAAATTTTGTGATATGAGAGAAATTTAAAAAAAATGTGATAGAGTATCTGTTTTTTATATTTTTTTTATATTCAACTTTGTTTTGTACTTGTCTATGTTTTTAACACAAAGCAAATAATTTTGGAAGACAAATTTCTGATGTCCGCAGTACAAATAGTAGCCATGTTATTTCGTATGGAATTTTAAAGAAGTATTTATTATTGAAATTAATAAAATACTTAGTTTTTACCCTTTTATGTTTATAAAAACCAACGTGTTTCATGAGCAATGCTCACTTCTTCGGGGTTTTAAAAAATACTAATTATAAATAATAGACATAGACAATGGTAACAATGGAAAGATGAGAATGGGTAGGGGAAAGATGGACAATATAGAACATTTTACAAAGGGAATAGGTTTAATATTGGGTCATTTAAAAACAATTTTTGATTATTAAAAATATTCAAATTTGCATTCAGACTTTTCTAATCTCTAAAATTTCTAATTTATCCAACTGGATGCCATTGACATTACAATGAATTAATTATATTCCACTATTGAAGTTGAAGGTGTGACTAGTTTCCAACAAATGGTTGGCAAACTCCGAGAAACTGTTTGTTTAAAGATTTCATAAGTTTCTCGAAGTTTTACCTATATAAAAGAAACCACAATCATTACACTTCAATTTATAGATTCCAGATTTTTTCATTTTTGAATCTCTATCTTTATTATTTACTATGTAATTTTTAAGTGGGTTATTTGCATAAAATACAGGAAAAATTTCATTAAGTATATTCTTTGTTAAGGAATTGGATATTTTATTATTAAAATACGTAATTTTCCTTTATTTTTTCCTTTCCTCATCCTTTTGTACAGGATAGATGTATGGAATTTATTCTTGTATTTTTTATTGAGAAGTATTTATTCATTATTCACACTTTTACACGAATAGGTACATTTATTAGCGAAAATAAGGAAGTTGAGTCCATTAAAAAAAAAAAATTATCAATGTTCACATGCAAACTTAAATACTAGTATTTTTTTTTTAAAGTTGGTTTTCATAATTAAATTAATTCTACAAGTTTGAATATTATTAAGCCCGCGAAAACGCCGGCTAAGAGTTTAATACCGTGCGGGAGAGTTCGTGACGTCATCCGGTCCTTGATTGTGTGAAATATAAGGTAAAATATTTACAGAATTAATTTAATTATGAAAACGAACTATAAAAATGAAAAAGTGGTATTTAAGTTTGCATGTCTTCAACATGATCATATTTTTTATAAGTCAAAATATTTTTCACTCAACTTCCTAAATTAAAAAAAATATATATTATAGGTAAAGTCACAAAGCGGAAATCCATAATTGGTTTTATTTTGGCTATATATACAGACTGGAAAAATGTAAACTGTCGATTTTCCGAAAATTAATAAATATAAAAAAATATGTATTTCGGGACACATAAGATCTGCTGAACGCTGTGATTGGCTAGTAAAGGAAGTCGGGAGCTTTTCCTTCTGTTGTAGTTTTCAAGATTGGCGTAGCTACAGCATTCGCATGGTGGGGAGGGATCGATCCCTGGGGGAGGGGGCAAGGGAGAAAGGTTGGGGTGGTGGAAAATTTATTACCATGCTTTTTGTGACCTCTACTTACCACAACTTATTATTTACATCACATTGATATGGAGCAAATAATATTAGGTCCTTACATATGAAATTGGCATTTTGCCGTACTGGCAACTTTGATCTCAAATATCTTCTCTTTGGTTAAGAATTCCAAATTCAAATTTATACAGCTATTTACTCATGTATTTGTGTTTCGAAACTTATAATTCATTTGTTTTTTCCTTAATTGTTTTTTTCTTTGCGTCACTTAGTTTACAAAATGGAAAACTTGAAATATCGCGTTATTTACTAGTACGAGTTCCACCATGGCACCATTGCTGCAGAAACGGTTCGAAGGATTTATGATGTGTATGGCGACGGTGCCGCAAAAGAAAACACAGTGCGTTTTTGGTTCCAACGTTTTCGTTCTGGAAATTTCGACCTGCAGAACAAGCCCGTGGACGGCCGGAGACCAAAGTTAATAATGAAGAATTGAAGGCTACTGTGGAAGCGGATCCATCGCAAACCACGTCCGAGCTAGCTGCAGGCTGCGGTGTTAGTGATATAACTGTTTTAATCCACTTGAAGCAAATTGGGAAGGTGAAAAAGCTTGAAAGGTGGGGTACCTCACGAATTGAGTGAAGCAAATCAACAAACGCGCGTCGACTGCTGCTTTGCATTACTCAACCGGCACAATAATGAAGGGATTTTAAATCGAATCATTACCTGTCATGAAAAGTGAATCCTGTACAATAATCGGAAGCGCTCATCGCAATGGCTGAACCCTGCCGAACCAGCCAAATCATGCCCCAAGCGAAAATTGACTCCAAAAAAGTTACTTGTGAGCGTTTGGTAAACTAGTGCTGGTGTCGTTCACTACAGCTTTCTTATATCTGGCCAGACGATTACGGCAGATGTCTATTGTCAGCAACTGCAAACCATGATGGAAAAGCTAGCTGCTAAACAACCAAAGCTGGTTAATCGCTCTAGGTCACACGCTAGTCGTTGATATCTATTTTATGTATAAACAATATTTTCTCTAGGGTTAAAATCCAGAGAGATAAATAGGGAATACGTTTGTATGAAAAAATCACCGCCGGGTATCCCCTTAAATAAAGAAACTGTTTCTCCCTGCGTGTCCTTTCCCATTCGTCCCCGTTCCCTTTCTGCCTCCTCTTCAGCTCCCACGTCTCCTTCCTCTCCCTCGTTCCACTTTCACCTTCCCCCTCCACTCTCCCGTTGTAACCCTTCTCGCGATCCCCCCTCGGGCATCCCCTTCCACCTTTTCCGCCTTCTCCCCTTCCTCGACCACCCTCCCGCGAACCCCACTCCTTAATTCTTCTCCACCCAAACCGGATTCCCCTCCCACCCCCGCCTTTTTTCCCATTTTTCAAACAAGTGTTTCTTTTTTTTATCTATTTCAACTTTCTTTTTTGCAAATTTCATAAGGCCAGAACTCGTTATTCTGCTATTCGGGACGGAGACGAATCCAACAAATCAAAGATCATAAAAATCTGTCCAGCCGTTCTTGAGTTATAAATGGTGTAACCAGTGGCGGTTCGTGACTTTTGGTGAGCTAGAGTGCTAATATTAACAAAAATGGCATTACTGATGTCGTTGTAGCCGAAAAATATTTTTTATTTTTTTTCCCGCCTTTATTATTATTATTTTTTGTATGAAGATTTTCAGGAAATTTCAGTTTTGCCGTGCGCCGCACAGATTTCCTGAAAATCTTCATACAAAAAATAAATTTTCGAAAAAAACTAAAAAATGTTTTTCGTAATAATGCCATTTTTGTTAATATTAGCACTCTAGCTCACCAAAAGTCACGAGCCGCCACTGGGTGTAACTAATCCGACTTTCATTTATATATTAAAAAAATTATAAACAAATAAGAAATAGTTGCGCCACGAAAAAGAAAATTACTATTTTAATTTTATGATCTAATTAATTTCGTTTCGTAAAACATACTGAGCAAATATTAGCACTGATGCGGAGTGTGCACAACATTACAAATATGTATGAGAAGCAGACAAAACAAATTAATGAGACGTCAACATTCTGACCTAAATTGCAGTTTCCAGGGCCCCGAGCACACTCGATCGATAACGATTGATAGGATAACTTTCGCTAACTTCTCATCGTTCCCTAGCATGACTGCAGATCGTCAACGAATAAGTGACAGTTCACAATGACTAAGTGTCCTTAACATATTCGACATTAGCTGTGTGCGGTTGTCCTATTGAACGATGAGAAGTTACCGATAGTTATCCTATCAATCGTTATCGATCGAGTGTGCTAGGGGGCCTGATATGCTTTTATCGAAGATTGAAAACACAGTTCTAGAGAAATGTTTAAGCAATTAATGCTTGTAGTTTGATATTCAATTTGTCAAACATTTAACCCTTTCACGTGCAAATATTTGTGGATTAATATTAAAAATTATCGTATTTCGTCCTAGCTATTCTTCAATCTCTGACCTCGATAAAAACAAGGTATTTAACCCTTGATGCCTTGGGCGTATGAATTTTGTTAGAAGGTCAGAAAAATTCCGCTTTGCAATAAAAAAAATGAATATTTCAGAAACTCTCCGAAAACTAAAATCTGTTTTTGAAAGGTGATGAAATATGCTTGCAAATTTTATTACTAGAAATAATCTAGAAAATTTTATTTCTAAAAATATTACTAGAAATAATAAATTAAAGAATAATAAAAAATTATAAATAATAAATAACTCTCCCATTGTAGCTTTATGTTATTATTACAATACTTACATTTTCAATTTTTTATCATAAACTTTTTTATCTAACTCTTATGCAATTTCCTACTTGTATTTTTCTCATTTATGTATATTTTTTCTTAACTACGTAAGTACATTCTGTATCCATATTTCAAATTATTGTAATTCCTCTGTAAAAGCGGTCAATCGGCGTTAATTATTAATAAATAATTACTTAAATGAAATAAATAACGAAATAACTTTGTGTACACCACCATATACCTAATCATAATTAACGACATGTTTCGAAACCGATGGTTTCTTCGTCAGGATAATAAGAACAGTAGGTAATAATAATTTTCTGACACAATAATAATTATTAATAAACTTTTATAACTTTTATTATTAATTATTAATAAACTTTTATAACTTTTATTATTAATTATTAATAAAAACTTTCGTCAAACAAATGATTGAGTATTGGAGAGTTGAGCGCAGAAACAGAAGGATTTATGATTGGTGTTCAAGATAGAGTCATTAATACTAAAAATTATAGGAAGCATATAATCAAAGATACAAATCGAATTGATGATTTATGTAGAAAATGTATGGCATAATAAACAGACAGACCAATAATTAGTCATAATAGACCTGATATATGACACATATAGGACACACTGATACATGACAAAATTAAAAAAATACCTTATATCATTGATATAAAAATCATAGTAATAATTATCCTGACACAGAATCCATCGGTTTCGAAACATCTCGATAATTATCATTATATATATATATATATGGTGGTGTACACAAAGTTATTTGTTTCATTTTATTAAAAATGAAAACAAATCACTTCCCATACACCACTTCTTTTATATATCCATTCACATGTTTTTATTATGTACATGTTTCGAAACCGAGGGTTTCTTCATCGGGATAATATAAATCAGGATAAAATAAATCATTTTTGGAATATAAAATTTTTGAATGCAAGCATAAAAAAGTTTTCAAAATGGCTCGCCTTACGTTTTTTCTGACTAAAATTACTGATAACGGAAAAAAAACTTATTTTAGTGGTCAAATGTATTATGAACGTTATTTTCATCTGAATTTTTTTATTGTTTCCATATAGGTGCGTATTTAAGTTTTTCTGTGGTTAACTTCTAGATAGAATATAAATCGTGATATGTTCTCTTTCTAACACCATTTAGATCATTTTTGTAACCATGGAAACAAGGGAGACACAACGATTTCAATGAGACCTATGTGAGGTATTCAAACAAATTAGCCGAAGGGTTAAAAAATCCTATCCTTATCATCCCACTAAAGCACCTAGGTATTCCACCCACAGATAAAGATTCTAAGTAGGTACCATTCCATGCATTAAACGAAATAACTGAACGTCATCCTATTTGAATCAAACTGCTAATAATTCACCATCACATAAAAATAAAACGATTTCAGATTGCACAAAAATTAAAGGCAAACAATTCTTCACAAAATCGCTGAACTACTTCTCCGTATTTATGCTCCTCTCAGGTTTCATATAAAACCAGGAATGAAAAAATAGTACCACGCTAAAATACCCCAACTCTGAATGTAGCGTTAGGCTCCAGTCACACTACACGGAGAAAAATGTTATTCTAAAATACGATCATTTTATTCGTAAAAACGGTTAAAAACGGGATTGAAGTTCTTACGAACAAATTAACAGTGTTTCAATGTTTATTGGCGGGAAAATGTAAGAATAATTTGTTGGTATATGTACGAAATCACGTCTACCAACAAATTATTCTTACATGTTGAAACCCTGTTAATTTGTTCGTAAGAACTTCAGTCCCGTTTTTAAACGTTTTTACTATTAAAATGATCGTATTTTAGAATAACATTTTTCTCCGTGTAATCCATCCAACCACAACAAAGAAATGATTCAATGAAAAAACGCGATTTCCGCATTATCTTTGTGAAAATGTTAATAATATTATATTACGTATGAACATATCGTCGTTGCACATTTAATATGAACAATGTGACGATTTTGACGAAAATGAGTTAAATATATCATCAGTTATTTTTCTCTTTTTTTTCTCCATCTTCTACAATATGAGCCATGTAAAAATATCAAATATTTAAGGCAATAGAAAATAAACCATGTGAGGTCAATCAAAATAGTACATAATAAAAAAAAATAGTCATACCCTCTGCGTACCACTACACAATTCAATTTCCTTGATATGTACATAATAATAACATCATTTTGAGATGCCTAGCTGTCAAATTTGAATAAATTTAAATTAAATATTTTACGAAATTACGAAAACTGGTATAGAATATGAACCATGTGAGAAAAACTGTGTATAGAATATGAAGCATGTGAGAAAAATGCTTTAAAATTCAATTTTCTGGCATAAAATAATTAATGTTTGCTATAAATATATTCTTATAATGAACGAAATATATACTTTTTCATAAATAGGATTGTTATTTTCCGTTTCGTTATATTTTTAAACAGTTTTTATCGATTTTCTCAGAATGTACGCAATGTCACATGGTTCATATTCTATATGCAACGACGATAAATTGTAATACCTACACTTTAACACGTCAACTTGTGATTTTCAAAGCGAAATATATAATAAACCATTTAAATTTAACAGCGTATTGTTAACTTGCCATATTGTTAAGTCAGCGTAAACATATACCAACCATTTTACAATTGTATTTATGTGGAGGCTATACATTCGCCAAGAAAAAAAGAAAGTTTATAGGTAATAATATTGTTCTATTGTAAACGCGGAACGTAGATTATTTATTACAGTTTCTATTCCAGCAGGACTGGATGAATGGTGCAATATTGAATCTGCCATATTGTCATGCGGCAATATAACACAGATCATGTGATTTTGGTTTGAAAATTATCGCTGAAAAATTTTTAGATGATTCTGCGAGTAGAACACATATTTACCAATGTGTCACTATTCGATTCGATCATGTTCAACTGTATCGACTGAATCAAATAGGAACACATTAGCTCAGTTGGTAGAGCTGCGCCCCGGCATGGCGAAGGTCCTGAGTTCGAGTCCCAGATGTGACCGTATCTTTTTCTGATTTTTCTGTTTCAGATTTCCAATTAAGTTTCACTAATATTGTCTTCATTAAGAGCCATTGACCAGCGGCTGAGAATAAAAGTTTAAAAATGCTTGCAACTTACAGGGAGGTTCCGATGAAAAAGGTCGATTATTCTCCGTATTAATTTTTAATAATTAAAAATTTAATATCGATTTATTTCATTTAAAACATGCTTTAATATATACCTACATTCAAGTAAGCAATAAAAATGCTCGAAACACACGATGAAAAATGATTAAATATCGTGTACTTCTTGTAAGTAAAGTCTAAACAAAATAAGTGTGTAAAAAAAATCTGAAATATTTTAGTTAGTTAGTTAGTTAGTTTAGTTTAACTAAAATTAAAATTCTGAAAAATGTGTTTACTAGATTATTTTTTGATTTATTTTGTTGTATGATTATATAATTTGAAATTTGTCTTGTATAATACAATATGTCGTTTGAAAATTGAACAAATCTGCCAACGACCAACGGTATAACCTTAGTAGATTAAAAATAAACTTAGTTTTTAAAAAATGCGTTTACCAGATAAAATAACAATCTTTCAAAATCAATTTATGTTTTTTTGTAAAAAAGAGTCAATACGTATAGAATTTGATTTAAAAGGGACTAATTTCTGGTATTCTTTGGTAATACCCTCAATTAGAGTATTTTTTTTATTAGACTTTTTATGAGCCCAGAAAAAATTAAGTATCAGGCCTATAAAAACTGATTTAAAGTTAAAAATCTCCTACTTACGAACCCCTTTCGGCAATGGTTTTATTGTACAATCTGGAAAATTAAATTCTTTAGAAAATTATCGTAAAATATTGAAATATTTGTTCCTTAGCTTCGCAAAATAAAATAAAACTATTGTCGACGATTTTTTCGTGAATAACTCAAAACAAGCGGCTGGTGTTGAACCGGAATTTAAACCTTATAACTATCTACATAAGGAGTGTTATTGTTGGTGGCCTGATTCCAAATTTTTCACGACGTATTGCATCACCTTATAATTTGGAACTGCTTAGTAGTCCATCACCTTAATAGATACAAAAATTATTAATTAATAATAAGTGGAAAATAAGCGGTAACATATGGAAACAAAGTGGAAGAGGTTCTTCAAAATAAAAATGCCACCACGAGAGAGGTCGAAGATCTTGGTGGCAGAACGTAGTTTTTCTGATCTAAAAACTTCCATTGTATTGTCCAACTTACCACCAAATGAGGAGAAGCGTGTTGGTTGCGAGAGTTACGAATTTATTAAAATCGTCAGCAGGTGAACTACCTACCATGCACTAGTTTGCGTTCTACTTACATCACTATGATGCACGGACATACCGACACGAGCACGAACGCTAACACGAGTAAAACAAACAAAACACTAACTACATACATACCCGCATGTTTTATTTATAATGTACGTTACACTATATATAAATATATTATATACAGACAAGGGCTTAGCTATAGTTTTTACCTGGTCATCATATTTGCAGAACTGCTTGTAGGAACGCTTGCTCAACCGCCAACCGAATTATTATTATTCCGACGGCCCGACAAACGGTTTTAAATACTAACAACCCGATTTGCCCAGACCCTGCAACCAGATCCTGCCTTTATTTTTATTAAAGAACTAGCTGAGACCCATCATGCGTTAAAATACTACTTAAATAAATAAATTGTTTCTCACTTCGTGTTATTTCCCGTTCCTCCCCGTTCCCCTTCCGCCTCCTATCCCTCTTACCCGCACCCACCCCCCTACCCGCTCTCACCTTTCGCTCCCACCCCCCTCACGCATTCCGCATCCACCTTCTTCGCTTTCCCCTCTCCCTTGTCCCTCATAAACATACAGATTAAACGAGAGTGTTTCTTTTAATTATTTTATTTTTATCGATAGATAAAATTTCGTCCATACAATATGTAAAACTAAAACTAGACAGAGAAATGAATTTTACTTTATTCCTTTTTTCAATTAGCTGTAAATATAAATTAGATATTCCTACATTTTAATAAATATTTTTCTGGTGTAAAATAAGCACATATAAAATAATAATCTAATTGGAATAAGACTCGATTATTCATCCGGCCCCCCAGGTTATCAAAAACATCAATCCGGCCCTTTTCTCAAAAACGTTGGTGGCCACTGTTCTAGGGTGTAACGAAAAAACAAAGTTATTTGCACCGTCCACCGAAAACAGTATTTTAAACCATAGCGTGAAGAAGAATCTTTCAAACCATGTTCCGCCTAGGCCACCTAGAAACTTATGAAAATATAAATAAATTTCCCAATGTAGGTACCTACTGGAGAATACAATCTTAATACGGACTTGTAGCGCTCTCTCGTGCTGAATAGATGAACTAGTAGTTCTGTGAACGTGAACGGCAGACCTCGCGCAACAGCGCAAGGTTTCTCGAATACAGGCGGCAAGCACACTTCGGAGCGACGGTACCACGCGCAGAAAAGTCTCACAATGAACTGTCATGTAAACCGTCACCTTACCTTCGGACTTTACTTTTCTGCGCGGCGGTCTGGAGTGGAGCGGGCTACCTTCGCTCTGAAGGCAAATAATAATATACTAAGGGGGTTTCTCACCATCCTCCCAATAGCTTATGTACACTAATAACGAATATTTTAGATTTACGATTTACGGTTTATTTATTTATTAAGTTGGAGTTTATAATTCGGTACTCGAACCTATGAATAGTGGCTATATATTGGATAAGTTGGCTGAATTTTCTAACCACTGCAAGTATTTTATTTTTATATTTTATTATATTCGTTATTAGGGTAGATAAGCTATTGGGAGAATGGTGAGAAACCCCCTAAGGGGGTTTTTCACCATCCTCCCAATAGCTTATGTACACTAATAACGAAAATTTTCGATTTACGATTTACGGTTTATTTATTTATTAAGTTGGAGTTTATAGTTCGGTACTCGAACCTATGAATAGTGGCTATATATTGTATAAGTTGGCTGAGTTTTCTAACCACTGCAAGTATTTTATTTCTATTTTTAATAATATTCGTTATTAGGGTAGATAAGCTATTGGGAGGATGGTGAGAAACCCCCTAGGCTATTGGGATGATGGTGAGAAACCCCCTAAAGGGGGTTTCTCACCATCCTCCCAATAGCTTATCTACCCTAATAACGAATATTTTCGTTTTACGATTTACAGTTTATTTATTTATTAAGTTGGAGTTTATAATTCGCTACTCGAACCTACGAATAGTGGCTATATATTGGATAAGTTGGCCCAGTTTTCTAACCACTGCGAGTATTTTATTTTTAATTTTAATAATATTCGTTATTAGGGTAGATAAGCTAATGGGAGGATGGTGAGAAACCCCCTAAGAACCTTGGAACTCTCAAGTGTCAGTTTTTTAATTTCAAATAAGGAATTATAATTAAGATACTTCTTCAGTGAGACCTATTATTTACTATCATATATAATAAAACATTATAACTGTTGGTCTGTTGGTTTTCCAAATAAAATATAATTATAAAAATGTTAAGAAAAGTTACTCTCAATGAAAATTCTTTTATTCAAACTTTATTCAGGCAGGTAGGTAGGTACCATAATATTGAAAAAAATGCAAATAAGATAGTCCAAATCTCAACGAAAGGTGTTTTTTACCCAACCAATAAAACGGTCACCACCTTTAACCGGAAAAGGAACGTCCAAACAAATTTACAGACAGGAGAAATGCAAAAAGCAGGACTTCGCAACGCTCAGTTAATATACAAGTAATTTGTACCTATATTCTCAACTTCAACTTCTCCCTCATAAATCATCCAAATCCAAATTTTATAAATGTTTTTTAATTAGGTAGGTAACTAATAATTATTATTATTCACTTTTTTGATATTCCAACTCAGAGAATCGATGTAAAATCTAGATGGAAGTATAAAAATGCAGTTTAAACCGATTCGCCAGATAATTTTCATAAAAATAAAATGGATTTCATTGTTTCATTATTAGCCATTAAGTATTCAGCTATGAATATTAATAAGTAACATAAAAACTTGACCTGTGGTGAACTTAATTTACAACGAAACTGTGTTAAAATCGAGTAACTTATTTGTAAGGTACAATAAAAGTTTTTCAAATCGAGATTTTGCGTGGAATGTATGCACCACTCTTTCATTTTGTAATATATAAGGTAGGTAGTAGCAAAAATATTTTTGACAAATTCGAGGTCTCGTAGTTTTCAATAAGCGAAGGTGTTCAGATTCGTGTTTCTGATTTGATCATCTTAAGGTGTTTTCCCGTTCCCAGTAATCTAACATTAGAAAGATTTTTTTTTCCAAACATAAAACATCAATTTATCGTAAATAAATATCCATAATTTTCGGATAACAACAAACCCCGATATTGCATTTTCATTTCACGTCCTTTCACAGAACTGTTGGTAAGTCTGCCGGTAAGTTATCTGGTGTTGGCAACGCCGACGGAGTATCGATTTCTGAATAAACAGTTTCCGTCTGCTGCCGCAATGGCAGCACTCGCTTGACAGGTGCTGCTGCCAGTGGCTATATTCGCAACCTTCTATTAATTGACCCGTCTGTTCTCGCTCGTCGCGTTCGTGTTGAAAATCCGGGCCAGGGAAGCCATTTTAGCGAACGTCTTGTTAATGATACATTTGTGTTACGTTCGGTAGTTTTTTAAATTTTATTTTGCTGTGCATTTGTGAGTCGTTACAGTGAAAATTCGGTAAGCAAGATGTCGACACCGTCGCTAGGGCTGTGTTGACGCGCCCAATAAGTTTTCGCTTCGGCCGCCCTTCTCGTGTGTCGCAGATCGGTGCCGAGAGCGGCTCGCATCCGCACATCGAGAGCCCTGGACCCGCCGACGGCGCTCACCATGGGCAATAATGCCGCCACGGCCAACAAGAAGGTGGACGCCGCTGAGAGCGTCAAGGAGTTCCTCGATCAGGCGAAGGAGGAGTTCGAAGACAAGTGGAAGAAGAACCCCACCAATACCGCCGGCCTGACGGACTTCGAGCGCATCAAAACGCTCGGGACCGGTTCGTTCGGCCGGGTTATGATAGTGCAACACAAACCTACTAAGGAATATTACGCTATGAAAATACTCGACAAACAAAAGGTGGTCAAATTGAAACAGGTCGAGCATACTCTTAACGAGAAGAGGATCCTCCAGGCCATCAGCTTTCCCTTCCTGGTGAGCCTGAAGTTCCATTTTAAGGATAATTCTAATCTCTATATGGTGCTAGAATATGTACCTGGTGGAGAGATGTTCTCCCACCTGCGCAAGGTGGGTCGCTTCTCCGAGCCCCACTCGCGGTTCTACGCCGCGCAGATAGTGCTGGCCTTCGAGTACCTGCACTACCTGGACCTTATCTACAGAGATCTCAAGCCCGAGAACCTGCTCATAGACTCTCAGGGCTACCTCAAAGTGACGGACTTTGGGTTCGCCAAACGGGTCAAGGGACGTACGTGGACCCTCTGCGGAACTCCCGAGTACCTGGCTCCCGAGATCATCCTGTCCAAAGGCTACAACAAGGCCGTGGACTGGTGGGCTCTGGGAGTGTTGGTGTACGAGATGGCAGCGGGCTACCCGCCCTTCTTCGCTGACCAGCCCATTCAGATCTACGAGAAGATCGTGTCGGGCAAAGTGCGCTTCCCTTCGCACTTCGGGTCCGATCTTAAGGACCTGCTGCGGAACCTGCTGCAGGTGGACCTCACCAAGAGGTACGGCAACCTGCGCTCGGGCGTGAATGACATCAAAGGTCACAAATGGTTTGCCTCCACTGACTGGATCGCCGTGTTCCAGAAGAAGATCGAGGCCCCCTTCATCCCGCGCTGCAAGGGGCCTGGCGACACCAGCAACTTCGACGACTACGAGGAAGAGGCGTTGCGCATCTCGTCGACGGAGAAGTGTGCCAAGGAGTTTGCCGAGTTCTGAGCGGTGAGCTGTGTGCTGTGCCTGCCAGTGTGCTCAGTCCCGGTGCTCAGTGAGTGCCAGAGTACTAACTATGGCCGTGGGGTGTAAATAGTGGGCGGACGGCCCGCCAGTGAGAATCTCACCTAGTGATGGCGTGTTGCGAGAGTGGGTCACACGGAGGAGCCACCAGCCACCGTCAGCCGGTAGGAAGCACCGCAGACCAGTGTCGGATGGTGTATTCGCTTTAGTGCCCTTTCGATACAGACGACTTTTGTTTACTAGCTAGCTATACTATTAGTGTTTGGTTTTACAGGATCGACTTATCTATGAAGTAATTATTGTTGTACGGACCCTCGCGATGCGTCGCTTAGGAAATAGTTGTCTTTTGTTACCGAGTGGTTCCTTTCCCAGTCCCCTGTACCCTGTACGGAGCGTCGTGTATGTTGCCTTGTACCCTATAATAGACTCTAGATTATATATTTGCGCTACGTTGCTGATTCCTACCGATTGCCCTCCTCGGGGAGATGGTGTATGAATTGGTAATGAACTGTAATATCACTCCTGAGGGTTGATTCACCAGATGACGGATGATGAAAGACGAAAGACAGAATGGCGGCCAATGGAAGGTTAGCAGGGTTTCAAAATCAGAGATTGAGGAGTTTCCTTACATCTTACGCAGTTATCTGAAGTCGCTTTAGTTTGGCGGGGTGTTTAGATTTGTGATTACATATGTGCCCTAATATCATCGTGAGTTACTTCATTTCTAATTTAATTGTGCGTAATTATTCGGAATGAGCGCTGTGGATGTATGATTGATAGTTGTGTGCACTCCCGAGCAAGCTAAACCTAGGAGCAAGTGCAATGTGTTGTGTATGTGGCAGAGGGGCTGATGCGATGGTGCACGTGCTGGTGCTCGCTACTCCGTACTCTACTACGCCGTGGATCTGGTCAAGTGCAATGAGCGGCGTCGGTGCCTCTGTGCCGGTGCTGCTATATGTGATCTGATATATTATGTAATGTGACTCGCAGCGCCAGGGGCAGTTTGAAATCATTCCTCAACACATCAAAAGGAAGGATTTGCTCTCCGTTATGGTTTCTTTGTATGTAATCTTTTGTTTACATTCTTTATACCGCGGTTTCGTATTGTCCCCGAGGGTGAAACCCTCTGCTCCCGGCGCGAGATTAATATCTAACAAATAGAAAACCAAAAAACCATGTTTAGGCATATAAGAATATTTTATTTTGTCTCTATCCGAACTGAATAGATACCTTTATCTCTGTGAGAGAATGATCGTTAGGAATATGTAAGATTTTATTAGATTCTATCTTTTGGTTGGTTAGAAGGGAGCGTGGTGTCTTGTGTCCATGGGCCATGGGCCTTCACATCACATTACAACCGCAATGCGCCACTGGTTCCAGTTGTTGCGCTCCTTACAATGTCTTCACGGTGAATCAACTTATAGTTTCACATCACTATGTGTTTAAGAATATCTCCTTTTGTTATTATTAATCATTTGGTTAATTAATCATGAAAAGGCTAATCAGGCCGTAGAGCTGCCATCTTCCTGTAAATATTTTTGGACAAACTTTTAATTTAGTACTTGTATTCTTGATATGTAAAGTTTAGTCATAATATACAATAGAAGCTTTTTCATTGGAGGGATATTTGTAGTGTATTTTGCCTACAAGTTCCTCGGGCGGACCGCGTATTGTCATAAGGAATCCTCTTCTCTTGATTTGTCTACACTTTTCTTGGAGCTTACATTACTGAGTATAATATTTATACAAATATAGTTCTAAATTGCCATTTTAGTGTCATTCTCTGAAATGTATAAGAAATCAAAAGCAATCAGTATTTATGCTTTTTCTTGTACAATTATTTACTATGTAATAAGAATAATTTATTATTGTGTTGTACATCAATATATGAATATATAGTAGCAGAAAAGGAAGGAAGCATGGTTATTTGTATATATTTTTATTATCACTGTGTTCCCAATGTTTATTAGTCATGATTACATTGAATATACGATATATGCTTGAATAATTATCCCAAAGTTTTATTTCTGTGTTCCCTGTACCCTAATTCAAGGGGTGAACTAACTACCTTCTACTAGAACACAATTCAACATTATACAAGCCAAGCTGTTAGCTTTTTTACAAGTATTACCTCATTATCAATCAGTTCGGGCTGCTATCTAAATATTTAATTATCTTTGTTCAATTGGGTTCTTTAGTGTACATAGTTAGTTTATCCCAATCTCTGGTAAACACCATCATTCGTATTAAGTAATGCCACAACAAACAACTGCCGTTGATAGATTTCTTGAATATCCTAATGAGGGTGTTGGGACAGAAATATATTATATTGCAGAAATGCCGATTCACGGTAATCACTACTTTAAGTGCCCACAATTAAATCTGATGTAAAACTTGTGATGATTGACAACCAACAACATACTGTTCTCGTGATGGCGTGTATAATTATTATTACTGCGAGTACAGTTGACTGAATATTTTGCACTTTGACAAGCTTGATCTTTAAAATAATTAATTTATTACCATATTCTTATCAATCTATAAAAGTATGATCACCTGCATATTGTTCAATTATGTTTGCTTCTTTAACAATGTTATTTACAACAGCTATAAAACTATTATTTTAAATTTACCTCAAACATGACTAACAGAATTATGAAGCTTAGAATTGTAGTATCCATGCATTAAATTTTTTTTAAAGCGTACAATAGAATATTGCTCTTAAAGATGGTGTCCAGGAGATGGAGAAATTTGAAAAATAGATTTTACTAAATTGTTGCTGTCACTGTTGCTCTTACTCCACCGGATATTGAGCGAAAGGGACAATGCACCTCGGGCTACTAATACCTAACTAAAATCGAGGTTTTGTATTCCCCACTTTTCTCCTCCAAAAATGGACTGATTTTCAATTTTTTTTACCAACTACATAAGAAAAAACTATTTTATCTCTGCATGTTTTGCTTTTTTTAAAAAAAACATTGTCTAGTTTGTATACTGAATGTCTTTTGACGGCGTTTAAACCAGTCAATTTTATTGATTTTTGGAAGGTCATAACTTCTATAAAAAGTAACTTATCAAAAAAAACAAAAAGTACCGAGACACTAGTAGTTGATATCTATTTTATGTAAAAACAATATTTTCTCTAGAGTTAAAATCCAGAGAGATAAATAGGGAATACGTTTGTATGTAAAAATCACCGCCGGGTATCCCCTAACGGGAATTGATATCATGAAACTCGTGTGCTTTCTACGAAAGGTTTAATTTGTTAATTTTTAACACTACTTATATTCATTTAAAAATATACATTCTTGTGATCGAATTCACTGTGGTTGAGCGTCAAAATGTTGTAAATCTATTTATGCAGTGGACTGTATCCAGACAGCAGACAGTAGCTTTAATAATGCTAACCGAAAGAGTTGGCAAGAAAAAAATATTAAGAATATAAAGTATTCTACAAAGAAGAGTCAAGGTGATCAAGTAGTTGCTGCTACCTTTGCCTGTATTATTTCAACATAGCACATTGGAAACATTAACATTACCTGTAATACCAAATGGGTATTTATGCATAGTTAGTTTATTGGAGTTCATTTGCATTATATTTACATAACAGTCTAAAGAATTCAAGCATTAAAGTAATCAACCCATTTTTTATGCCTTGTAAATTCAAATATTCTCCTCATTTGAGACATTTTCTGTCTTAGTACACTGGATTAAATTAACTGTTTTCAGTTTTAATGCGAAATTACATAAATTAGATACCTGTGTTGCAAGATTTTGTTATTTTTTCAAAGTGATGTCATCAATCAAGCTGCCTTTATTAATCATTACACCTGATCACTTAACTAATCAAGAAATTCATAAGTTCCCAAATTAATTATTTAGTTAGGTTAGGTTCATTTTTCTTATATTAACCTTTTCATCTAAAATTAAAGTTTATTTGGCAAATGTTCAAAAAAAAATGTTCTACTGAATTACAGCGGCGTTATCTCTAGCTTCTCGAGTCTTGAGTGTCAACAATTATTTTATGTAGTTTGTTTTCAGAGTGAATTTTATTTTATTATCCTTATCTAAATGTATTCTGGGAAAAGTGCAAAAAAATGCTGAAAATGATATCAATATTGATACCGTTTTGTTGGTTGGAATTTTTTATGTCCTCCTTGAAAGTGACTATTTATAAACATAACATTACATTTTTAGCTTCCATCACAATAATTTTTATTTTATTTTAACAATTGAATTTTATTCTGGCAACTTTTCAAGCATTCCAATGTTTCAATATTACCAATATCAAAGTTTTTTTAAGTTTTTTGTATTTTTGTATAACTATGAAACAATTTCTAGACATTTTGTTTTTGAGGAGTTTAATTCACATGTACATTTGTTACTTAATTTTTATTACCCTCACCCAAAATCACACCTAACCCATAAAATAAAATCTAATCATATCTGTACTTAATAATTTTAAAGTTTATTTTAAGAGGGAATACCAGAGAATACCGAAAATCAGTCCTTTTTAAATCAAATTCTAGACGTATTGACTGTGGTTTTTTTACAAAAATACATAAATTGATTTTGAAAGATTGTTATTTTTTCTGGTACACGCAGTTTTAAAATTTTGAAAAACTATTTGTATTTTAATATACTAAGGTTATACCGTTGGTCGTTGGCAGATTTGTTCAATTTTCAAATGATAGATTATATTAAACAACACAAATTTCAAATCATATAATCATACAACAAAACAAATCAATAAATAATCTAGTCAACACAGTTTTCTCAATATTAATTTTAGTTAAATTAAAATCATAAAAAAATAAATCCGGGAACGTGTTTTGTGACAAAAATACCTCAGTTTTTCCATTTATTTAGATTTACAAACTGAAATATTTGAAATTTTTTTACACACTTATTTTGTTTAGACATAATTGAAAAATCATAAATTCTTATGATCAAAAAATACTCACAAGAAGTACACTATATTTAATAATTTATCATCATGCGTTTTGAGCATTTTTATTGCTTACTTCAATGTAGGTATATATTAATAACTCAGTTACGGGACATACGTCATTCCTATGTCTACCTATGTTAAATTATCGTGAAAACAAGCTTATGTGTCCAAGCGGTTAAAGCAAGTTTTGAATGAAATAAATCGATATTAAATTTTTTATTTAAAAAATTTGATACAGAGAATAATCGATCTTTCTCATTGGAACCTCCCTGTACAGTTGCAAGCATTTTAAAACTTTTATTCTCAGCTGCTGGTCAATCGCTCTTAAACTCTTCAGAAACAAAATGTCTTTGAAATTAGTTCTCTCACAGTACCCGTTGCGAAAACCTTTGTGTCTATAATAACATTGTTATCTAATTTCAAGTTTATCTAATAAAAAAAATGCATCACTGATAATCAAAAATTCATATTATTAAATTTATCAATTATTATTCTTCTTTATTTTTAATAAGTTGAGTACTAATAATATATGGATGTTGACATTCAGGTGTTATAAATAATTGAGGTGTATTCTCTCTTTTGGAATGTTGAGTTATGAACTCATAACACTTGCTAACTTGTGCCATTTGAGTATAGTGCTTGCCATAAGTAAACAATGTTGGCAAACACATTAGAAAACATGTGATCATTGCTCGATGTTAATAGGAATAGGTAATACTAGAAGTATTGAAAACATTCCTACGTATAATTATGTTTGATGCGGACTTAAATATTTCTCAGATCTCTTGAGGTTAAAGAAAACCACACATTAAGGGGATACCCGGCGGTGATTTTTCCATACAAACGTATTCCCTATTTATCTCTCTGGATTTTAACACTAGAGAAAATATTGTTTTTACATAACCACTCCAGCGCTATTTGCCACATTTTGGCACTATTTCCAAAGCCTCGGATTGCTTTGTTGCCAAAATGTGGCAAATTAAAAAAAAAATATATTTTATTAAAACGACTATATAATATATTGTACATTCAAAATATAACAATATAAATATTCTCTAGATTCTTTAAAATGTTTTAAGGTTAAAGATTTAATTATATTTTTTTTATAAATCCTACAAATATGTGATAATAGACAAAAGATAGGGGAATTTATTGGTTACATAGAACTACAATCAGTTTGTATGTCTCCATATTCAAATTCGGAGGTATGATTTTTTAATGTGGGCGGAAAACTTTCCTTTAGCAATCCGAGAAAAATATTTTAATTGCTCTGTCGCTCCAGTAGATAAAATAGATATCAACTACTAGCATGTCGGTACTTTTTGTTTTTTTTTGATAAGTTACTTTTTATAGAAGTATATGACCTTCCAAAAATCAATAAAATTGACTGGTTTAAACGCCGTCTAAAGACGTTCAAACTAGACAATGACATAAAATAGTTTTTTCTTATGTAGTTGGTAAAAAAAAAAATTGAAAATCAGTCCACTTTTGTAGGAGAAAAGTGTGGAATACAAAACCTCGATTTTAGTTAGGTATGAGTAGCCCGAGGTGCATTGTCTCTTTCGCTCAATATCCGGTGGAGTAAGCGCAACAGTGACAGCAACAATTTAGTAAAATCTATTTTTGAAATTTCTCCACCACCCGGGTTTCATCTTAAACATTGCAACAATAATAATCTGCAGTGGGTAGGGTAGGTACTTATATCTGGTTCTTAGTAACATTTTCTCAATCAAATAACTTTGTACAAAATACAAAGGAACATGTTCTGATTGGTAAAATTGTAGTCTGATCACTGTGCTATTTTTTAATAGAATTTCTGTTTTACAAGCGTATTGTGATGGCTCAATATTCAATTTTCCCAATAATCAATGTCATTGAATGAAAATCGCCTGAAAGCCTTCCTAAATATATCCACATTGATAGTGATTATTAGTTCTGTGAATGATATACCATGCGCCCAAAAAAGTATGTTTCTAATTTTCTCTTATGAGATTTGTAAGTGCTTAGATATTTAAAAACCTTCCTACTTATAAAACCATGAATATTTTATGTAATCTTAAGAGGGTATTACCAGAGAATACCGGATATTAGTCCTTTTTAAATCAAATTCTAGACGTATTGACTCTTTTTTACAAAAAACATAAATTGATTTTGAAAGATTTTTATTTTATCTGATTCACGCAGTTTTAAAATTTTGAAAAACTAAGTGTATTTTTAATATACTAAGGTAATACCGTTGGTCATTGGCAGATTTGTTCAAACGATAGATTCTATTAAACAACACAAATTTCAAATAATATAATCATACAAAAAAATAAATCAATATTTAATATGGTCAACATAGTTTTCAAAATTTAAATTTTAGTTAACCGCTTGGACACATAAGCTTGTTTTCACGATAATTTAACGTGGGTGAATGACAGAGGAATGACGTATGCCCCATACCTGAGATTATTTTATATTAAAAATTAAATTATAATCATTAAAAAAATCATTAAAAAATAAATCCGAGAAAGTGTTTTGTGACAAAAATACCTCAGTTTTTCTATTTATTTAAGGTCTTACAAACTAAAATATTAAACAATTTTTTACACACTTATTTGTTTAGACATTATTGAAAAATCATAAATACTTATGATTAAAAAATACTTACAAGAAGTACACTATATTTAATAATTTATCATTGTGCGTTTTGAGCATTTTTGTTGCTTACTTGAATGTAGGTATATATTAAAGCAAGTTTTGAATGAAATAAATCGATATAAAATTTTTAATTTTAAAAATTTGATACGGGGAATAATCGATCTTTCTCATAAGAACTTCGCTGTACAGTTTCAAGCGTTTTTTAACTTTTATTCTCAGCTGCTGGTCAATCGCTCTTAAAAATATTATTTTTTTTTATACTTTTTTTATGCAGGTAGGTACCATATGAGGTGATTGCTCACAAAAATGGCACTCTATAAATTATCTAATTATTATTATTATTTTTTATAATATTGAGTATTCTGATTTGAAAGTAGTTTCTGTATGATTCATTCTCATGCAAACTCTGGCGGTATAAGATAGTATCTTGAACCAGAAACGGAACGTAACAAATCACTTGTTGTATTGTATGGCCAGCTTCTGTATTCCATCATGATGGAAATCTGCTGACTAACTAACTACTGCAGCACAGAAGTTTGGAATTCACTATCAGTATCATTGTGCTGACCGCCAAGGTGCTTCTTTAAGTTTTTTTTTTTTTTTTTTTTTTCTTTGAATGTTGCAGGAGTGATCAAGTTGATGGTATGACCATGTCGATGTATCGTACGATGTGATCAGTTGGTACCTAAGTACTTAACGAGTCATCTGTCGTAAGCCCGCGGGTGACAGCTGAGAGGTTAAAAATAAAATGCGATTTTAACCCTTATGTATACAGAAACTGTACAAGGACAAGGTCAAAATCGCTTGCGCCAATATCATTTCAGATTTTGCTTTTTATTAGAGCACTCTAGCTCCTCGGAATGCTCTGATATTAATTTTCTATGAAATACGGCCTTAACCTCTTACTGTCATCCGACATTCAAGAGGTTAATCATTTGTCTGAATTCTTGATACAATCAATTTCAATTTTGAAAATGACACTTAACCTCTTGAATGTTGGATGACATTTCCCCACATATGGCCAAATTCCATAGAAAATTAATATCAGAGCATCAAGCGGGCGACAAACACAGTAGCGCTCGCCATACAATCCCATACAGACCCGCCAGACATAAAAAGATCACATGTTGTAAGCGCGGTTTGAATCTTTGCTAATCGGCATTATTTTTCGTAACGACTGCCGTCGTTATATCAGAAAAGTTATGTGACCCCCACTTCGCCGTAAACAGGAGAGGGGTCATTTTGAATACACTGAGCCGTCAAGTTGACATATCCAGTACAAAGAAATGATATTCCCTCGACCGCTTCCGAATTCAACTGACCCCCTCTCCTGCCGTAGGAAGAATTCTTTTATAACGTAGTGTGTCAGTAGAAAAGATACTTTATAACACAGTATCTTTTTATGTGAGCTTCAAGTCTGTACCGTGCTTTAAGAGGCTAGATTGCTCAAATAAAAAGATACATCTGGAATGTTATTGGCGCAAGCGATTCTGACCTTGTTCTTGTACAGTTTCTATATACAGAAGGGTTAAAATCACATTTTATTTTTTAATCTGTCATTTGTCGCCCGCCCGCCGGCGGGCTCACGACAAACGAGAGGTTAAGTGTAAAGCACTAAGTAGTAATGCAAAATTATGTATTTTTGTTTAAAAATTTGATCGCTAAGAAATATTTTAGACAAATACTCTAAATAAATACTGCGAGTAGAACACATCTTGGCCTAAATTGAAATGATTGAGTATTTTTTTGACAAGTCTTTTTATAAGCCCAGAAAAATACATAGCATTAATCTGCTTGAAAACTAAATCTCTTACTTACAAACCTCAATTTCGGTTATGGTTTTATTGAATAATGTGGCAAATTTATAAAATGATCGTAAAACATTTAAATATTTGTGCCTAAACTTTGCAATATAAAATAAAACACACTTTTTGACGAATTTTTTTTCTCGCATAATCAAAATAGGGGGCAGGTTTTAAGTTGGAATTTTAACCTTGCCGCCATCTATATAAGGAGTGTTATATTTAGCGGTCTGATTCCAAATATTACACGACGTGGATCATCTTAAATTCAAAACAAATCCGAGTTCATTGAATCAGAGTTACAATCTCTCACTTACAGACCCACAACCGAAATTAGTACGTTTGATGATACAAGTGAACAACCTAGTAATTATTGCAAATCTGTTAAAGTTAGGTTTTGGATCAAATCAGGGAGATAATTTTGTATTGTGGAGTGAATATCCTAAGAATTAGAAATGTGCTAAATACATATCTCATTTATGATCGCTAATATGGATGAATAACCTAAGAAATCTCCCAAAATGATGTTTCTAATTACGCCCTAATCTGGGGTGAACGGCCCGGGAATTGGAAATTTACTAAAATTAAATTCCTTATTAACCCAATAAACGTATATTGTGTCCTTCTGTAACTGAAAATGAGCAAGCCTGTTGGATATTAACATATACCCTAGGATAATAATAAAACACCCAACTCCAGTAAAATATTGCCAGTATTTGTGTACCAAGGATGAACCACGTATGTCCACTTTGGACTTTTGTTCAGGAAAACAATTTTTGTGTTTGTGAACAAAATATTTGAAGGTCTATAACTTTTTAACTGCAATAACAATAATTTTTTTTTTAAATTAAGATCTGTAAACGGTATATTTCGTAATTTTATTCGATTTTGGCCATTGTTAAGACAAATATGTCAATTTATGAATATATTTTGATTAAAGCGGGCGACACAAGTTCACATCAAAAAGATACTTATAACACAGTAGCGCTCGCACAATCCCATACAGACCCGCCAGACGTAAAAATATGATGTGCTGTGATCGCGGTTTGAATCTTCGCTAATTGGCGTTATTTTTCGTGATCGCTACGATCGCGATATCAGAAAAGTTATGCAACCCCCCCTTCGCCGTACACAGGAGAGGGGGTCATTTTTAATACACGGAGCATGCACGGAGCTGTCAAGTTGATATATCCAGTACAAAGAAATGATATTCTCTCGACCGCTTCCGATTTCAACTGACCCCTTCTCCTGCCGTAGGAAGGAATATTTTATAACGTAGTGTGTCGGTAGAAAAGATACTTATAACGCAATATCTTTTGATGTGAGCTGTGAGTCTGTCGCTACCTTTATCCTCTAAAGTAAATTGGACTACAATGGTTTCATAATTAGATAACTCCGTTAATATACTGTTTATGGATTTCATCCATTGTTTCATCCAATAATGTAATGAAATACAGAAATTTTTTTTGCGTACTCAACTCAAAATCGCCAAGAAGTGGACTTACGTGGTTTATCCTTTAAGGTACAGATTTATTCAATGCTGACTGCTAGAAGCACTAGTGAAGCATCTTAAAATTCCTTCCAGACAATGGCGGCAAATAATTGAATTGAACATAGTTCTTGCCACTTCTTGGTGGCAGTGTTTTGTGCTTTCTAATTTGTATTTTTATCAATATCGATGAAAAAAATTAGCGTTTGAGCAAAAAGCAGTTAGGCCGAATGTAAGTTACCTAATACATATTTATTTTAAAAATTTTCTATTTATACAAATTATTAATGTAAATAAATAACATATTTCACATATAATTCATTTAAATATCTATCATCCCTTGCACAGCACCCTTGAGGTGATTTCTCACAAAAACGGCGCTCTACAAATTATCCAATTATTATTATTATTATTATTATCCAGTTGATTAGTTAGACATTTCATAATAAGTTTTGAGGCAATGAGGAATGCAATATTCGATTGCTCACCATAAATCAAATATTATTTATGTGTTTCACATATTACATATGCTATAAAATAACAACGGGAGGCATAACGGTCTGGTACATTTGTATCACATTTTGAAATATTCTACTGGTGACCCAGAATACATCAACATTTTGATTAATTCCCTACAAGTTTTTCTGCATTATAATTGATTTGTTAATGTTTATGAGAAATCTCAGTATTGTACCAAATAGAGGATACACTTTTACATATAATTGCGTATTCAACTCAAATGTTGTATTTTTGATGAAAGAAAATCAAGCCGCACAACTCCCGTCACTAGAAGGCACTAGTATAGCGTACTGCCATCAGAATATATGGAAAATGACAGAAGTAGGATGTATTGTCTCTATTCTAGGGCACCTATTTGATATTATGAACCTAAAACATTCATACGCAAGTATGTCTATGGTACGACCTAGAATGGGTGAATAGCCTGGCAGTTTATGAAGCGGAACTCATTAGGTCCTTGTTTGAGGCAATGTCAACTTATGTAATTGCATAGATAACATTTTAATCAAAAACAGGCTTGGCACTTACTTTTCATTGCGGTTACATAAATATAGACAACGCGTTACATTGCTATTTTGTGTATGGTTCTGAAAAGTTAACTTAGCAATTAAAACATTTATATTTTTGAATATCATTAAAAATCACTTTTATATGTTATTTTTTTCCACTTATTTATACAGGGTGTCCGGGGGTAAAGTGCGGTAACTTCGGGAGGTGATTCTACATGATAATATAAGTAAAAATGATAAATGACTTTTTTCAAATTTCCAACTTTTTTTTCCCATACAAAAAGACGTACCTGTTAAAAATCCTTAGTGTAAGGTACAAACTTACCGATAAATTTGCTATGCGTCCGCCCGCGACGTTGGATTGTTGTGAGTCATCCGTATCGTAACGGCGTAAAATAGTACCTAGTGCTGGCCGCATATGACGGACTAATTTTATTGTTTTACCTAAAAAGTGCCCCTTAAAGTTGGAATTTCGAAAAAAGTCAGTTATCTTTTTTACTTATATTATCATGTAGAATCACCTCCCGAAGTTACTGCACTTTACCCCCGGACACACTGTATTGATGCCAGTTTTTCCCTGAGGAAAAATTGCCCAGATTTATTTATATTTAAGGGCCCTAACTAGATAATACATACAATAGAAATGCCTTCCACGTATTTATATATACACACTAGCAATGTGTAGATTAGCCTAGAATGGGTTCTCGAACTCGAGTCCATTGCGGAAAGCGGATCTCACTCCCTCTCCTTTTTCGAATCAACCACTCCCGGAGAACTCGGACCGAAATGCCTCTATCCAGTGGTCGGCAGTGTCACTTCCGGGCACCCATGTCCCCCTGCATCTGCATAACTCGCGTGAGTTCTCGGTGAGGTATGAGTCCGCAGGTGGGTTCGTACCCGCATGTCCGGTTCCGGGTCCAAGTTCGGCCACGGCTCCCATTACTCAATTCATATCAAGAACTCAGAACCTGGAACCTCTCCTAGAACTGAGTTCTTTAAACCAGTCCTTAGAGCCCTGCGGCAAAACGCGGAACCCACTCATCGCTAATTCACTCTACAAATACCTTCCCTTTGAAGGGAAACCCATGTCACCAATGACTCAATACCTTTTGGTTACAGCCCATTTAGCAAGCAGTTTCAAAATGGTCTATAACGCCATCCCATTTGAATTTCATAATGACGATGAAACACAGTATTAAATTGAATATTTAAGGCCCGATTTGACAAACTTTCTAAAGCACGTTTGAAAACGATTGCGCTCACTGCTGAATTCGAATCTTATGAGTGCATTATTTTCCAACACAAAAGCAATTACATATATAACTTGGCTCTTTCTCCTCCGTCCATAATGGAATCTTAAGAAGTCTCGTAATTGGTACACATTATGTACATCTTATACCATGCCAAAACTAATAAATTAACGTGCAGTTTTTTATTCAGAAAATATTTTTTAATATAGTACGTTATAATATTTCTAAAGATGGTCAGTGAAGATTTTACTTAAAAATTCAAAGCGTCGGAATATTATTATTTCATTAATATTTGTAGTTTTGTCCAAGTTTTTATTGATTAACTAATTAACTAACTAACTAACCATCACGCCGTTTCTCCGCAGCGGTAAGCAGAGAGGACGGACCACCAAACACCTCGGTCTTGGTACACACTCTTTGCCTCATTCACATTCATACATCGTCTCATACATACTCTTCTATTTTTCTGGCTCTTGACATGGCCCGACTCAAGAATCTGATTCACTTGATCGTGCCATGTCTTCCTCGGACGTCCCCTACTTCTTATACCAATCACATTTGCATCATATATTCTCCTTACGCGCCTTTCTTCGTGTATTCGCTCTACATGCCTAAACCTTCTGAGGGTTCCTTTCTTAATTTTACTCATTACGCTTACATCAGCCTTGCATTCTTTTCAAATCTCCACATTTCTCGCACGATCATACATGGTTTTACCACACATACGCCTCAGGGATCTCATTTCAACAGCATTCAGTCTACTTTCATCCTTCCTCTGCCAGTTCAGTGCCTCACTGCCATAAATCAGGGTAGGTACAAGCACTCCATTGTGGACTGCTAGCTTCGATTCCTTGGACAGCTTTTTGTTAGCGCCAACGGCATTCAGTCCTCCATTAATGGAGTTACCTGCATTTACCCTTCTTTCAATATCTCTATCAGCCTTCCCATCTCTCGTAAACATACTACCCAAATACACAAACTCATCCACCTGCTCCAAGTATTCATCGTTCACAATTATATTGCTTTTATTGATACTTCTAATATTTTGTTGTATTATGTTAAAATTATTACTACAATTATATATTTGGTATGTTAGTTGTTATCGTGGTATTTATTTTCGCATTCTAAATTATTAAGTTTATATACAGTAATTGTGCCGTTGACTTCTAGAAGTTGATCCGTAGTATTTTAAAATAAGTTTACGCTAAATCTTTCAATGTATAATCGTTTTATATAGTTACAAACTTTCATCATTACACTGAATACTTTCAGTTAGATAATCTAAACACTAATCACATAAAAGTGTTGGCCTTGCCTCAATTATAAGCAGTTTTATCACTTTGTTGTCAGCATTATTATTGATATACCCAATAATTAAACAGAAGCAAGTTCTCTCTGACCGGAACATGATCTGATATAAAAGAATAGGCTTTACTAAATAAAAATAAGTAGTGCTCATAGACATATGAATATGTCTAGACCTGCCCTAAGTGATAAAAGCGTATTACTTCCCCCTCCTTATTACGGGTTCCATGGAACCGGCTGGGCTGGCGTAAAGCTTCGCGTGAATCTAGAAAATGTGACGTCATCATTCTTTTGCGGACTAGCGTCGAGCTCTCATTGGTACATTTTACAAAACAACACTTCAAAAATGGTAACTTGCGCATCTAAAACGTGTAAAAATAGAAGTGAAAAAGAGTATAAACCCAATTGTCGTATTACACTCCATAGGTAGGCATTATTTGTCTTTATTTTAAGCTTATTCACATAATATAATATGATCAGCTCTATCACACCGAGAAACATGCAGCGTTGCCAACTCGAAAATCCCGGTCCCGTCGTGTGCTCGTTGCTGTTTACTGGGATACGTAAATCATGAAACATTTGTAAATGTGTCTCAACTAAATACGGCAACAAAACATCCGACTCTCAAAACAAGCGAACCCTTCTTTGCTGTTTATGGACTACGCAAGTCTGTTCAAACCGTGGCAAACAATTCGCGCTCCCATGCAAAAAGGTCCATTCATTCAAAAGCAGATTTTACTTTTAAGAACCAAATGGTGACATATACTGTTAGATTGATTCATTGACGAATCACATATCATCACAGTCAATTCAACCCTCTCCATCCCGCTACAGTTGGTTTGTACCCCTCTCGCTTATGTTCTCGTCTATGTATATTATATGTCTATGGTAGTGCTGATGTTCCCCTTACATTCTTTGTTTCATAATAATATTCAGCCCACATGTAATAATAATACTTTAAATTGAATTTGATGAGGGACAACCGTTATTTAATAAATGATTCACTTGTAATTGAATTAAAATTTGTTCTTCGCTTGTAAATTATTAATTTAATTTTGACCATTGATTTATAATAAGTCAGAACATTTCGTCCTGTAAAGCTTGCAAAATATAATAAATAATCGTGAATTGTGATCATTTTGCACCAACGATAAAACTGAAAAGGCATAAACTCACTATAGGCGCCTTGTGTATCATTTGCACTCACCCTACACTTATTAAAATCAGGTCAGTTTCATTTGATCTTTCGAGAAATGTGAGGAAAAAATATAGAAAAAATTAATCGCGAAAATAAATTCCTGGTGCGGCCATGTACCTGGCACTTTTATCAATAAATAAAGAACCCCCATCGAGAGTTTGAGGTCTAATAACAAGAAAGTTCTAATTTCACAATATAAGATAAATTTTAAAGAACAATTTTTCTTTTTTTATATGAATAAGTACCAAAATCCAAAATATAGAAATCTTCAATTTGACTACAGATTGTGCATGCCCGTTCTAGATCAAAAATAATATTCTTTAGGTAGTACAGCTATTTGATTTTGTCGTGTCATATTATCGCAAAAAACACATACAGGAGCACAATATTTAAAAATTTACATTATTGGTGATCAGACAAATTTATCTTTCATTAATACCTCTAGGGACTTGATAGACATTGTTATCATTGACTATCTAATCGTTACGATCAATAACAAATTCTGTCTTATTTTTAGTCTTTGATGTTACTCAAGAACTCAGCTGACAAGACCCAGTAATTTGTTTCACTCTTTATTAGTGCGTCTGCAGCAGAGTTGTGTGATGTCGGAGGACCAGGACTAATTTGACACATAATTTAGACATTTCAACCAGTAAAAATTTATCTCCCACATATTCTCTTTTACATTTGTTGAATTTTCAAACAAATAAATAATCTCTTCTCATTTTCTTCCCCTTGTCCTATTCGTGTTGCAAAACCGTTGCCCCAATATCTACGTCTCCTGTATCTAGGATGAATGAAGTGTGTATGAAGAATAAGTTAATGATGATTGTAAGTAATAATAATTGGATAGTTTATAGAGCGCCATTTTTGTGAGAAATCACCCGAAGGGCGCTGTACATTTTATTATGACATCTTAGGCTCTACCTAGAATTATTATTTACAAATAGGAAAACATAATTACCTGGCAGGTCACTTCCGGTAAACACACTTTAATTAGAAAGTTTATGCTTGGAGGAGATACGACTTTGCAAGTGGAGGACTCCCCCAGGATAGGTGCCCCCAGGCATCCCTGTCCTTCATTACTTCAGCGTCCTCCGTCCATAATAGGTTGGTCGAGCTAGGACTACTGGACGCCCTCTCTTTGGAAACGCACTCAGTATGTTCTTTACAAGTCGATTATACTTATCTTTACAAGACTTTTCCATGAAGAACGGTGGGAGTTTTATGTTAAGGATCATCTCAGATCGTCGAGCTTCTTATTTCATCATATTTTCTCCAATTCTCTCAAATACTGCATAATAAAATTTCATTCAAAGATAATAAAATATTTAAGTAATCAATTTATAGTGTGTACATTGTACATACTTTCATAAATTTCTTTTCCAATATTTATACTTTCGGTTTCATAGGACACTGTTTCTGGTCAACAGATTGATACAGGTAATTAATATTTAATCACTGGGTTTACACAGTGCACATGTTTTAAGCATAAACAATGTGTAATATGCATTAATAATTTCAAATTCTCTATTCAGTTCTAATCAGTCAATAACCTGTAAATTATGACTTGGCACTTCAATTAATAGCCCAGCAAAATGATAAATATTTTATACTGTAGTATATAATATGTAAGTTTTTATTATTGGACATAATCCAGGCTGACTGAATCTCTTGCGTGGCAAAATATTGATCCAGAAAATTTTATTTTAATCTGGCCAATGGGACAATGGCATCCCCAATGGGCTATTTTTTGAGACTGATGGGTGTGGAGAGAGAAAGTATATTGAGGAAAGGAAGTTTGGGGAGTACCAGGAATAACATAATTAATATATAAAAGAAAGTCGGGTTAGTTACACCATTTATAACTCAAGAACGGCTAGACCAATTTTTACGATCTTTGATTTGTTGGATTTGTCTCCGTCCCGATTAACAGAATAACTATTAAAACATGGGAAAAATCACGGGAAAAATAATTATGAAGAAAATTAACTTTTTCATATTTTTGTATGGAACGGCTTTTCAAATAATGTGCGTTAGTCGACATAATTTGAATCAATTCGAACAGCTAATAAATTAAACACAACATGTATTGATTCTGAGGCGGTACGAAGTTTGCAGGGTCAGCTAGTTTTAAATAGTTTTAGTTCTATAATGGGATGACTTGATTTCATTTAATTTTTGACTATTATTAAATTGGAAGTTAACCACTTGAGCCACGTTGTGCTTTATTTATCACTAAACATCAAATGCCGTTGAGTCACATTGTGCTAAATTTGACACATACTCATCTCCTCTTAAAACTCGTCCAACTTTATTTTCTGTTATGGGCAGAGAAGAGTTTTAGAATGAGAGAATAACGAGCATTTGCTTTTAAAAGTTTACCATATTTAAGATTTGCTTTAATGTCAAGCGAGAATATTTATAAATAAGTCTACTGATGGACGTCATAACTCATAACTAACGAGTTATTATATAATTTTCTAGACCCGATAGATTAAGCGTCCTTTATGGTTCTTATCAGTTAACGATTATTCATACTGATTTAACACATTGTAATATTAATATCTTCAAAACGGTGTTGAGTTAAATATGCCGTATTTTTACACACATAAATAATTTGGGTTCTCCTTGAAATCCCTGAGTCTAGTTCAAAACTCATTTTGACCAGCATGTGGAGGTTGGAGATTCAATGTCTTGGATTTAAGCCATCAATGTGTATATAGTCTGCATGCTTGTGATAAGCGACTACTTAATTTATTGTTCATCGAAACAAACTAATAATAATGAGAAAATGATCTTTACGATATCTTTGTAGAGATTGAGTGTTCTGTATCCATAATAGGGTATTTCCACTTTTTTTATTTCTTAAAAAAATTAAGCAAAAAATTACGATTATTATGACATTTTTATTTTATTTTTGTGTTGACGAATAAATTTTCTGCAGTGAGTCTAAGTTTCCCATTTTTGTAATACCGCCAAAAAATATTTTGGACGTGTGACGTCATAAGCGTTGCCCGGCTTTGAAAAAATTCTGACAATAGTACTTTGTTGTTTGTTGACATGCGTATTTGGCGTCGTTGCCAACCATGGGCTGTTTTGGTTTTGTTGGTTTTTTATCGTTTTTAAAATGAATAAATTTGAATGAAAATATAAAAAACAAACATTTTTAGTAGGATGATTAAAATCAGAAAAATGATCTTTAAATATTCCATACATTTTCAACAGAATCTGTCGTTTGCGAAAATACCCTATTCTACCTTTCTCAACAAACATTACCACTTTACTTGTGTACTACCTTCTACCTGTGGTATTAAATTAAAGCATATAAAATTAAAAAACCAAAAAAGTAAAAACACTTAATAATGTATAATATTAATATGTGTAATATTTTACTAAAAAAAATATGTAGTGCATCACCCAGTAAGTATTGATAATGTGATTTTTTCTTACTTACTTAAATAATGATTCGTAGCATTTATCAGTGTCACACTATGCAATTATGTACAGTCGATTTCGCTTAATTGAGACATATCGGGACCCAAACATTTTGTCCCAAATAAGCGGTTGCCCCAAATAAGTTAAGTTTAGGTAAGGGAATTTAATATTTATCGAGCATTTTTGTACGTACACATATTACATTTATTCGAGTACTCTCGAATAATGTGTCTGTGTCTTTAAAATTAAATTTGAAAAAATATTTACATAACTACAGAAAAATAATTAAATACTAACTACAGGTAGAAACATTGTGGCTGAGCGCGTGAGAATGTGATTTTTTTTTTAAATTTTTACGGGAGGGTGAAAAATAACATTTTTAAGCAGGAACATGAAGGGAGACCTCCATTTTTTTGAATGCGTACATTAATAGTCATTACTAATTTAAATAAATATAGTTTGGGGATCAACCTTCAATTTCCTGCTCCAAATTTGGTTTTTTCATTATCTAAAATATTATTTTATACGTATTATTAATTACTTGTCTTATAACCCAAAACCGAAAAATGGCATCCCCTCTCCTCGCGCCGCGGGCTGCACGCCCGCCCTTGGCAACTAAAATTCGTTTACTAAGACACGTTTTGTATCGACTTCAGATCGAAATTTGTCCCAATTAAACGGTATGGTGTCCCAGATAACTGAAGTAAATTATTTTCTTTATTTGGTTTCTGTTCCTTGGGTTTTTCCCAAATAACCGGCTGCCCCTATAAACCGTGAAGCGGAATCGACTGTATTACGAATCTCAATAAATGTAGCATTGTATTGAGATGAATGTTTATCAAAATATTATATTCCATCTTCTGGATTTTTTTTGTTCTAAGAATATCTTGTTTTTCATCTTGCTGACTTAATTTTAAATTAATTATTATTGAAATTGTCTGCCTACACCCAACTAAAACACTAGAAAATACAAAATAATCAGTTAATGCCAAACTTGTTGATTATATTACATGAATTTGTATGTATGTATATCTATAATAATTTATTTTAATGCCTTTTTTAAGTAGTAGTTCTACGAAGTGTCAAAGAATTTGTTTGTTTTTTTCTAAATTATTGTTTCTGTATATTTTGTTATGGGAATTCATCAACAATAATAATGTAATTGTTGTAAATAAGGAAAACGTGAGAAAATTTAACATTGCCATTATTTTTACTTTATTGCTTGGTTCCAAGCAAAAAAAAAGAGAAAAAAATTAATGCAATAATATTATTATTCAGAAGGTATTACCAGATAATACTGAAAATTTGTTCTTTTTAAATCAAATTCTCGACGTGTTGACTCTTTTTTACAAAAAAACATAAATTGATTTTGAAAGATTGTTAATTTTTCTGGTCTTTTTAAATTTTGAAAAAGTAAGTTTACTTTTAATATACTAAGGTTATACCGTAGGTCGTTTTTTTTTTTTTACATTAACTCCACACAGGATGTCATCTTTGAAGATGATGTGAGGAGGGTCTTTTTGAGGAGAGAAAGGAGTGAACGTGGGTCTTGAAGAGACCCATGTTGTAGGATGGAGGAAACACAGAGGCCGGCAAATCGTTCCACAGCCGAGCTGTTGAACATAAGAACGAGTCGTAGAAGCGTCCCGTTCTCATGCAACAAATGTCAACAGTGTACATATGTTGGTAGTTGGCAGATTTGATCAATTTTCAAACGAAATATTGTATTATGCAACACAAATAAAAATCATACAGCAAAATAAATCAACACATAATCTAGGAAAGACACTTTTTTAAATTTTAGTTAAATTAAAATCATAAAAAAATAAATCCGAGAACGTGTTTTGTGACAGTTTTTCTATTTATTTAAAGTCTTACAAACTAAAATATTTCAGTTTTTTTTACACACTTATTTTGTTTAGACATTATTGAAAAATCATAAATACTTATGGTCAAAAAATACTTACAAGAAGTACACGATATTTAATAATTTATCATCGTGCGTTTTGAGCATTTTTATTGCTTACTTGAATGTAGGTATATATTAAAGCAAGTTTTGAATGAACTAAATCGATATTAAAATTTTGATTTAAAAAATTTGATACGGGGAATAATCGATCTTTCTCATTGGAAACTCCAATTGCAAGTATTTTTAAACTTTTATTCGCAGCCGCTGGTCATTGGCTTTTAACTGTTTTCCTGTTGATAGAATAGTAATAATTAATAATACAGTCACTGTAGAGATAAGCAAGTAGCATGTTGTTGGTGCGTTTGCGTGCCGGAAGTAAGATCAATTGTATCTTACTTTGGGTGAAATTGATCAAAATTTTTCAAATATCCATTTCATTCTCGTATTTTCTTTTAAATTTTTATAGATCACACTTCTGTTCTTTTAATGTTCTGTGAATGAAGTAAATTTCTGAATATCCAACCTTCGGTTATCGACATTGGGTTGTATTTGAACATAAGTAGTAAAAGTTGTATGTACTTACTTAAATATCAGTGCAAAAAGGGGAAACAATCCTAAATAATCAGGAAAATCAGACTCTACAATGAACATTTTATAATTCTGTGGTTTGCTTCTGAAAGGGCCAATGCCTTTCGATTTCGATAACTACTGGAGCGATAGAGCAATTTAAAACTCTTTTCTGGGATTGCTAAAGGAAATTTTTCCGCCCAAATTAAAAAAAAATCATACTTCCGAATTTAAATATGGAGACATCAAACTGATTATAGCTCTATATAGCCAATTAATTCACCTAACTTTTGTCTATTATCACATTTTAGTAGGATTTAAAAAAAATATTAATTCGTTATTATTAAAATAATTTAAATAATCTAGAGAATATTTGCCCTATTTTGGCAACAAATCAATCCGTGGTTTTAGAAATAGTGGCATATTGTGGCAAAAAGCGCTCGAGTGGATAAATGATTTTTCGATTTTCGGAGGCTTGTGTTTCACTAAAAGATCGCTTTTGTTAAAATTAGAACTTTATAAAAAGAAAAAATTCTGCATAAGATCTCGTGAAATTTGTAAATAATGATCGGCCATTTTAGAAGCAAGCCAACAGAATTACCATCTGGGGAAATGAAATATTCAGTTTTTGGATGTCACCAACCCTAAGAATGGAAAAAGCAGCTGTGTTCATCATATTTCAAGATCTGGCACGCTAGCACATTCGATCCACAAGGATTGTATCGATAACTTTCGGTAACTTCACATATTTATTTATTTTTTCATGTTCTCCATAAAACAGTTATACACCAATATATCATGGAGAAGATTATAAATTACAAAGTACAAAAGGGCAGTTTTACTACTTAGTGACATGTGCTAAAAGATAGTTGCTGAACTGTCTGTAAGTGACATTAAAAATGTCGATGGTCAATGCAGAATCGTTAAGCAGTTGAGTCGCTCTGTTTATTGGCGCGTTCTGATAGGCAGAAGTCCTCACTTTCGGAGCATAAAAAAGTGCATGGGATTTCCCACGAGTATACTTGTTAGGGACGTAAAAATTAACCTCTTTTAACATAGGCGGATTGAGTATGATACCAGAGATTAGCTTAAAAAAGTGTTTACCTAAAAATATTTTTCTGCGGGCTTCTAAGGTGTTGAAATCAAGCATCCCTGTTAAGAACAATATATAATATATATACATATTGTCCTAGGGAACGATGTCCTGCATATCGCTAACGTACAAACAACAGTTGATATCGAATACACTTAGTCATTGTGAACTGTCACTTATTCGTTGGCGATCTACAGTCATGCTAGGGAACGATGAGAAGTTACCGAAAGTTGTCCTATCAATCCTTATCGATCGAGTGTGCTAGAAGCCCTGTAATGCTTACATGGCGGAACGGAAATATTGATAGTCCAGATGGAGGAGTCTTCTCATCCCGAGCTGCGGAGCCATGGTTCGGGAGTTATTTAGACTTATGGACCCTTAAGTAGTGGTGTTTGATTTGGCCTGATCAATGGTCTCAATTTTCCACACATTTTTCAGTACAATAAGTTTTTCATATTTTTATTAGAAAAACTCTCTTTTTAACTTTTGAAGGTTATTCCCATCAATGTAATATATCATTGAAGAAGAAGATAACAATTATGGAAAAAAACATTAGTTGAAGATAATATTGTTAATTCTGAAATATGAAGTTGACAATTACGACAGTCTCTTATAAGATCGCAGTAGCCTAATTGGTAGAGGTGTATGTCCCGGTAAGACGTATAGTTCTGGGTTCGAGTCCCAGTTGCGACCGTTATCTTTTATTATTTTTCTGTGTCTTGTTTATTTTCATATTTAAAAAAATTAGATTATTATTGTTATCTTCTTCTTCAACAATAAGTTTTTGGTTGGATGATCTGTAAAGATAAAAAATCAGATTGGTAATGGTGTTGGTGGCATTCTTTTCAGCATTTTTAATAAACAAATAATACTGTTTTTATTGTACCTACCTATTCTTTCTTTTTAAATCAACACCACGCAGGAGGCCCTGGGAGAAGTAATTTCCCTAAGGGCCTATGTAATCTTTGGAGATGGTATTTTTAATGGAAAAGAAGGAGAAAAAGATATGGCAAGGAAAAAGCTATGAGGGGTGCGTAGGTGCGTCTTCTGGGGGTCAGTGTGTCCAGGAGTGGTGGACGTATGAATCCATCCCTACCGCTGCAGTGCAAGACGACGGGTGACCAGCTATAGAGGTCAAAAGGTTTCCCTCAGTCTCTCTCGGTCCGGCCAGCCAAGCAGTTGGTGGGTAGATGTATCCCTGCCAAGTCACAAAACCTAGCGAGCCGAAAGATGAAATAGGCCCTGAGAGAAATTATTATCTTCACGGCCTCCTGTGTGGAGCTAATTTAAAAAAGGATTCGATTTCTTTTCTAAATGAAAATAAAAATCTGTTCCCAAAAATATATCCCAGCATCCCTCCATTTTTTTTTTCTTTTTGAGGAACAGATTTCAAAAATAATCTTGTAAAGAACCGGTTCCACATAGGTCTCCGGTAGCCGGAACCGCAGTGACAAATCATTTCAGGTATCAAGCATCTATTGCAAAATAGAAGTAGTTACCTATTACGCGTGTTTCAACGTACGTAAAAGGTGCCACTAATTTGTTTGCATGCCGCCAATTGACTGTAATTATATTATTTCCTTTTGAGCGGTTTATGTATGTGTGCGTGACCAACTGCATACACATCAGGATAGTACTCATATAGGTGTGTGTGCTGTGGTTAACTGCCGTTGAAAATGACTGATACATGGTAAAGAGTTATGTCATCTTTCATATAAAAAATGTTGTAGATACTATGTAGACCCCATCACGAGGTATAGAAAAGTGTGATTAAAAAAATATTTTTGGTTTCTAATAGAAAAAAAAATCATTGAACATCACAATGACATATTATACATTTTTACTCCAAATATGTTCAGTAATCGCTGGTTAAAATCTTGCGGGTATGTGCTGTTATACCCTGTATAATCAAAAATCATTCACATAAAGGTCATCAGTCAAGAAACATAAATCTTGAGTGGTTCACGGCGAGTTCATCGAAAACGAGTTCATCGAAATATAAATAAAAAAATTTTAATTAAATATTACGAATTTTAAATGAACTTTTTTTCGAAAACCTAACCTGGCCTAACTTAACCTACCTAACCTAACCTAGCCTAACCTAACCTCTCGCTGGTCGATAAATTGATTTTCGGTGAACTCGTCGGTTACCATCTTGAGTAATGTATGTGAGTACCTACTACTAGTTTAGACAACAAATAGGTAGTTCCGCGAAGCCACCACATGGTTGCTTGTCGGCAGATTCTACCTCTATATGTAATAAGAATACAAACACAATAAGAGTGATTTTGTGAAATTCTACAAAATAAAAAAAAAAACTTTATTTATTGATTTCACAGTAAATTAACTTAACGTTTGCATTACAAAAATAAACAAATAAACACATAAAAGTTTTATTATGTTCTTTATTACAAAGCAATTAAAAATAATGTTAAGTAAACGTATTCAAAGAGAAGAAATTACATAAATAAGTTATACATAAAATATGTATACATTTACTTTGAACAAAAATGTCCAGTCACTCCTACTTAAAAAAAAAAGTTCGGCTGGAGAGTTCAAAAGGTCTCCCTTAACCAGCCTTTCCCGATCCGGCCCGCCATGCAGCGGGTGGACAAACGAGTTTGCTGCCAAGACCTAGAACCCGGGCGTAAATCACCCCATAAACCCGGGCACTCCCGCTAAGTCACCAAACGTAGCGAACCACTTGGGGTGATTTACGGCAGGGGTGTCAACAAATGGTTCCCGGGGTGGTGGTACCCACACCCGCCTCCCAAATTGAGTATTATTATTACTAACTATTCTTTTTTTAGAATAGCTCAACACTAGGGGCCTGGAAAAAATTCTCTCAGGGCCTAGGTCACCTTCGGGGGACGCTGTGTGGTGGGTCTTTTTAGGGAAAGAAAGGAGAAGAAGTTCTGGGAAGCAAAACATTGTGAGGGTTGGGCAGGAATCTGGGTATTGGGTAGAAATCCATCCCTCCCAGTGCGATGCAAGGCGATGTTTCGAGAGAGTCCGGCTGGAGAAGTCAAAAGGTCTCCCTCAACCAGTCTCTCCCGATCCGGCCCGCTACGCAGGAGGTGGCCAAAAGCGTCCGCCGCCAAGACCTAGACAAACCTCACCCCATGAATCCGGGCACCCCTGTTAAGTCACCAAAAGTAGCGAACCACTTGGGGTGACACATGGCAGGAGTGTTTGTTATCCAATAAATGGTTCCCAGGGCGGCGTATTTTATTTAATTGATTTGTGTTTTCACAATTTAATAATTTAAAATATTATAGGGTTGCGGCACGTTCCTGACTGGAAGATACTCTCAATATTCTCAATAAGACCATTACCCATAACTGAAACGTTGCTTGAAATGGCTTTAGCTGTGTTTGGTGACTAGATCTCAATAACCAGGTATTTCCCCATCTCCTTCCCCTTTCCACTAACCTTCAGCTTCACAACATGCCACTTCACAACCCCTACTGAGGATGCCATAGTCTCACTGGCTCCAGGTGGTTGGGAGCAAGCTTGCACCAGCATCGATAAAAAAATTAGAACAAAAACGAAATATTTATCGACTGCTTTGTGAAAGATTTTTTTGAATACTGTTGATAAATTCATTTTGATCATAGACATATAAATATACATAGACGAAAACATAAAGGCGAGGGGTACAAACCAACTGTAGCGGGGTGAAGGGGGGAAGATGGCTGTGATTGTTGTGCGATTCGTCAATAAATCAATCTGACAGTATATAGGCATCTCGCATTATAATATCACCATTTAGTTCTTAAAAGTAAAATCTGCTTTTGAATGAATAGACCTTTTTACATGGGAGCGCAAATTGCTCGCCACGATGTGAACAAGTTTGCGAAGTTCAAATTCTGCAACTGTAAAGTGAGGTCTGCCTTTTTTTGAGAGTCGAATATTTTGTTCCCGTATTTAGTTAAGACACTTTAACAAATGTTTCATAATTTATTACCCCAGTAAAACTTGCTTTGTGTTTCGCGTCGCCATGGATCCCGATATGATAGTATAATATGTCATTAAAACTGATCATATTAAATGATCTGAATAAGCTTAAAATAAAACAAATAGTGCTTACCTATAAATGGAATGAAATACGATAAGTGGGTTTATTCTCTTTTTCACTTCTATTTTTACCGTTTTAATAGCACAAGCCACCATTTTTGTTGTGTTATTTCAATGTTGTTAAAAATTAAAACATACCGATGAGAACTCGACGCTGGCTCGCACAAGAATGATGACGTCACATTTTCTAGATTAGGTTCAGTGGGCATCGCGTTTGGGTCCCACCCAGGCGTTCCGTGTTTGATTCCTCGGCTGGCTAAATCCTCCATCACAACACAAGCAACATCTTCCGCTAAGTGTGGTGGTAGTAGGAGATTTTTTAAATGTTGTTGGGTTATTCGTAACCTGGGAATGTTTGTCTTTCATTTTTTAGAAAAAAAAAAATATGGGGAGGGGGAAATAATACGCTTTTATAACTTAGGGCAGGTCTATGTATATTCATATGTCTATGATCTTGATAGATCAAATGTATTAATGTTAACAAATATTATCAAAACCTGGCTACATTTCAACGTATTTTTTAATGTCTGATGATTTTCTGTTGCTTACGTTACACCACATCTTGTATTTTCATGAAAAAGATGACCTTCAAATCGTTGTCAGAAAATCTGAGAAAAGTCGTTAAAAAATCGTGTAAAATTTGTTTTGTTGCTTTTTATTGCCTAACGTCATGAAAATGTGTATTTTGACCAATGCTCAATTTGACCAATCTGTTTGTAACTGGATTTGCCCTGAAATAAAAAAAATGGATATTATTTTTAAGACGTTTTAAGAAGGTACCTACCTACTCACGGATGGAAATACCTTCTTCTTTCTTCTTCTAGGTAATACATTAATCTACTTTAAATAACAAAAAAAAAAACAGTAAATACCGGACTAGAGTCCCAACTGTCCAGAGGTAGTGAGACTATGGCCATCCCTAATGGGTAGGACTCTGGAGTTGAAGACAGTGGGAAAACAAAAGAGAAACTTTATAGACAGTCGTCATGATTTGAATTTTCACGACCAAATTTTTAATCGTGATTTATTTTTGGGGTATTGTGCCTTCTTTAGCCAACGTTTCTTACTGATTGAAATAATGTGTCCATAATCAAATGTATAATAATTACACTGCTCTGATGGTGGACACTAGACACTGGTGGACAAAAAAAATCACGACAAAGGGTAAATATGATGTTTGGGAAGAACCCGGCTACTAAGACCTGGTCACCAAACACAGCTCACGCCATTTGAAGCAACGCAACGTTTCAATTCTAAATGATGATCTTTCACCATGGCGATACTGAGATTATCTACCACTCGGTAACGTACTGAAAATAACTATATGTTTATGTATTACATATATAGTTATGTTATGAAATTACACTATACAGGGTGTTAAGGGACGTACTTGACTTACTTTAAAAAACGTAAATGAAATTTTGGTCTCCGTTGACTTTTTCCGTTCTCTCTCCGTTTTTCTTTTCATCAAAACTAAAAAAAAATTCCTACCACATGTCATCACCGGTCATTCAGCCGAGCAACCACCCAATCCCTCACCCCGACCTTAACTGTCCAATACATACTTTAAGTTGAAAAAAAAGGCAAAAACTCACCGGGGACGAAAATTTCACTTACATTTTTTACTTCATATAATGTCAGGAATCACTGGTTAAAGTATGGTATCGCCAAACTTAAATGCCGATCTGAACTTGATAGATCCATTTACGGGAAGGTACACTCACTTTGCTGACTTTATAATGACCGTAAGCATACGTAGTACAGAGAAAGGCGTGGGCTTGGACATTAAACTCGCCTGTTGTAACGATTTCTGTATTAACGTCAGGTCGGCATTAAAGTTTGGCGCTTCCTATACCCCCCGTAACATCCTGTATAATTAAATGAAGTGTATTTATTTATATGTTTATTTGCTCACGCCTGGTATTGAAGGCTACGTACGTTGTTGGAACTAAAGTATTTTAAACCTAATTTCAACAATAATATTATATGTAATTGAATATTGAGTAGGTAGGTATGGATATTAATTGTTCATCGTCTATCTTCTAACGTCAGTTGCTCATAGTAAGTAGGCACCTACTTAGTTATACCCACGTAATACGAGCGTCATTCAATGATGCCGTCGGAAGCTAAACACAGTAAATAATCTACGGCCGTCTGTTTCAACGCTAGCTAGAGCTAAAGCTAGACTAAAAGCAGTTTCTAAAGTTAAATTTCACCAAAATGCGTTTTTCAATCAATTTGACTGCTTGTTTTACGTTACTTTTAACTTTTGTTTTTACTTTCCGAAAACAGACAGTTACCCTATAGTTACTCCGCCACATTGGCATATTTGACAATTCTATTCAGCTCTGTTGGAGGAAGATCAGAAATTTCGCGCTTAAAAATCGATTACTAATCATTAATCGCGATAATTATCATAGAAGATGATGAGGTATAAGTTCAATAGGTATTACATTACACCCTTGTGATAGACAATCATTCAGAATATAGGTAAGCACGGTAATTCCTGCATTTATTTATTTACAAATATACGGCACAACATGTGCCTTTAAAATAATTGACATAACATATAAATAGTACAACAACATGAAGAATAACTAACAGCATAAATGTAAGTTAAATATAAAGAAAAAATGTAAAAAGTAAGTAGTAAGGTTATAAGTAGTAGGTAAAGGGTAAAATATAAATGTAAAGTGAAAAATATGGTACAAAGTATAAGTATAAAGTATAAAGTACAAGCTTTAAATTATTAAGTAAAGATAAAGAAGTTAAAAGTGAGAATAAAATAATAATAATAAAAAAAAGTTAAATGTAGAAATATAAGATATCTTTAAAAGGAACATCTTAAAAAGTAAGAAGTCTTCATAGGAGCAAAGAAAAATAAAAATAAAATGATTTGGATTATAAATATTAACCGATATGATGAATTTTACAAGTACCTATGATTTCTAATGAATTAATGTTTTGCAAGTACTGGTAAGTATATAATGTTTACAAGATTATTATGTTTACATGGTACTAGAAGACAAATTTTGTTTAATGCATCTTATATTGTTATGTATACCATCTACATTTGAATCGCTAGCTACGAAATTTCGCGCTTACTAATCGATTACTAATCATGATAAATATTATAGAAGAAGATGATGGTGACGATGAATTCCTCATCCAATATAATATCTTGCAGTGAAAACCAAAAACATTTCGACCCCGCGCGCGTCAACAATATGGTATTTGGGAAGGTCTCGAATTTTTGGCGCGGCATCGGGTGTCGAAAAACCAAATACAAGGAGATATTACAATTGCTGAAAAGTAACTTACATTTTTTCGTATAATATCGCTATATTATAACAGAATGTAATTTATTTGTAAATTTGTAAAATCATACAAATATTTTTATCGGAACAAAGCTATGGCGAGGAAAAATATAAAGCCAGATATTCTGACAGTTCTTCTGATTTTCAAATGTAATTTACTGTTTTGCCACACCAAAAAATATTGCGGTTCGTTTTTACATGATTTCGAGGTATATTCTGCTTTTTAGAATGGCCACACTAACTATTATTACTTTAGCTCAAGTAAGCTTCCTTATATAACTGAAGGTTAAAATTTGAATTTAGTTCACGATTTAGCTTTCTGATGAAACAGACGGCTCCTAGGAGATGATAAATTCACGTTATGGTAATCATTTTTTATGTTAAAATCGCACAAGAGTCCCAACTGCCCGCTTCTGGAAGCAGTGTCACGATGGATTCCCCTTTAGGGGTATGTTGTGAGGCTGAAGGTAGCGGGGAGGGGAAGGTGTTGGGGAAGTGGAAGGTGGGGAAGTACCTGGCTATTCAGATATGCTCACCAAACCTCGCTAAAGCCTTTTTGAGCAACGTTTTAATTCTGAATGGTGGATAAAGACCAGGGCGATACTGGTAGTATCTACCACTCAAGAATGTGCCGCAAATGTACTATATATATTTTTTTAATAATTAATAATTGTGAAATAATACAAATTAATCAAATAAAGTGACATCCAGATCGCTAGACGAGAACCTTATCCCTGAACCACGGAGGTCTTCTACAAAAACTATAAAAAACTACATTATTATAAATGTAGTTTTTCATTCATTCGTCACTCCTGGACACCAGATTCCTACCCACCTCTCATACATTTTTCCTTCCCAGAACTTCCTCTCCTTCCTTTCCCTAAAAAGACCCTCTACACAGCATCCCTAAAGATGAAAATATATATTATACCCTTAGGGAATTTTTACTTTACTCGGGCCTCCTCTGTGGAGCTAATGTAAAAAAAAAAAAATTGATTCGGTGTCGCTTTTACAGTATGATAATATAAGTAACACATTCTTTAGGAGTGTCAAAAATAATAATTTATGAAATAATAAATAATCTGTAACATTATGTTACACAATTCTCATCGTAAATTCTGTTGAAAAATTGCTTAACAGGATAATATTTTTGAAGAAACAAAAAATGACAAGACAATTACATATTTTCATTTTTATGAATATATTTTTTTTAAAACAATATAGAAAATACCTTTGGCATAAAATCCATTTTCTAGATTGATGTTATTTCAGCTCTGTTTATTAAGCAGATTTGATCGGCATTTTCAGGTACCTCCCGACCTTCCTCTGCTATTGTGTCTTGCTCCAGTTGTTCACACTTGTGCGACGTCTTGTAAAAAAAATCAAAGAATTTAAATAAAGATGTTTATACAATATTTGCGAGAAAAGCCTTTTTTACAAGGCTGCCTTCAAAAGCCCTTGAAACGCGCAAACTTTTTCAATTTCAATCTAATAAGGCCGCGTGTTTTACATAATTCATTAAGAAATTTTCTTTCTACTTATACTTACCACCTTTGATAATTGTAATATTTTCAATCGCCCACTCGCATCGTCTGCTGAATGCTATCACGTGGTACTGTCACGTGTTCGAGGGCGGGAGGAAAGCGGGCTCAATCAGTGTTATTATTTTTATTATTTTTGTCAGGGTGGGATTGGCATGTGAGGTAAAGGATTCGGTAGCCACAGTGCTGAAGGTTTATGAGGCTTACGAACAAGTAACGGAAAAATAACACACAGGAACAAGAAAACGCTTAAATCGCAACATAGCATACGTGGATACACTTCTTCACTCTGTTTTAAAAAACATAATAAAATTAAAAAAATACTTATTTTTTTTAATAGCTCAGTTTAAATCGTAATTCTTATCATTGTGTTTTTTAATTAAAATTATAAACACATTCGTAAAAACTTCACCCTCATTATAATTGAAGCATTCTTCAGCCTTTTTATAAATATTTCATTATCAACCCACAACCCACGGGCATTGGCCTAGTATGGAAGTTGAAAAACTGATAAAAAACTGTATCTTATAAAAAATTATTAAATAATTTAAAACAAAAAAATTTGGTTACAAAGGGTAATAGTGACTCAGGGCTTCCTGTGTGGAGCTAATGTAAAAAAATGTATTTTGATGTGCAGTGTTCGATGTATCGACGCCCATTGGGTTTACTGTGATCCACTCTGACATCCAAATTTAAAAAAAAATGTTATGATATTTGAGATTCAGTCAAAGATCTATGTAATAAATCGAAGATGCAGTTCAGATACTCTAAAAAAATATACATGTATTTATTAAAATTGTTTTTATTTCTTGCTAGAGCAATCCCGATGAGTTACAAAACTCATTTTATGATGGGAGGAACTCTGAATTCATAGGAAGGAGGTATAAGGTACAATTTTAGAATGGTATTTTGTTTTCAACAATATAAATTTCACATTCAATACAGCATGAAAATAAAAATAAAGACAGGTTAAGTAGAAAAAACAACAAGAGAAAACAAGTAAAGAAAAATAAACAAGGATATATATAAGACAGAACCAAAAATGACAAGTCAATTACATATTTTAATTTTTATGAATATATTTTTTTAAAACGATAATCATGTTTCAATTATATCATCTACAATGGTGTATTTTATGGCCTATGTCATCTTGATATTCTGTGTGATTGTAATTCTTTTTAACGAAATGAAGTTCTCGGACGGAAAAGGTATGAGAGGTTGGTAGAAATCCATCCCTCGCGCTGCAGAACAAGGCGATGGGTCGAGAGAGTCCAAGTGGTCAACCTCAATCAGCCTCTCCCGATTAGACTCGCCACGTAGACAAGTGGGCAGATGCATCTGACGCCAAGACCTAGAACTATGAACCCATACTCATTACAAACCCGGATTGATTTCTGGATGGCATAATGCGTAATGCGGTCGTCTATTAAACAAGCAAATTGAAATAGGAGGCTTTCGGTGGTATGCAGGTTGGTGTTCAAACGGATACAGTTTCGTTCAGGGGTAGGTATAACAAACAAACAAGTTTCTACAACAAACCCGTGTTGATTGCGAGATGGCAGAGGCGTCCACTAAACACGCAAACGGAAATACGCGGCCCGGGTGAGCGCCACCAGACACCTTCGTCTGAATTTGGTCCTGATTTCTACAACGTTTCAATGTCGCCAATGACGCCATCGCCCCACATACAGTGGATAACAGAGCAGCCAATTCCTGAATGGCAAAATTCTCTTTTGTCTCTTGGTCAACCTTACAACGTCGACAACTCTCGCTAACTCCACGGACTCGTGGCTTATTTACCCAGTTAGGTATTTACTCAGTAATTAAATGTTACGCAATCTTCAATAATAATATTATTGGATATTTACAAATTTACCGGGAGAAAGCGGAGACTACTGCCTAGGCGAGGTACCGCCTACCTGTAACATATCCGATTTTGATAAGAATCATTCAGCGAATATTGACGCTCGGGAAACTCGGTGGTGATCAGACGAAGCCAATATTTGAAGAAGATTGTATTAGGGAATACGGAAGGGATGTAGAAATATAGATGGCAATCTTGAGCTAGGATTTTATAACCGTACGAAAATGAAGCGAGACGAATAATTATTAAATTAAATTTTTTTATAAGATAAACTCTCTTTTTAACTTTTGAAGGTTATTCCTATCAATGTAATATATCATTGAAGAAGAAGATAACAATAATAATCTAATTTTTTAAAGTATGAAAATGAACAAGACACAGAAAAATAATAAAAGATAATGGTCGCAACCGGGACTCGAACCCAGAACCTTACGTCTTACCGGGACATACACCTCTACCAATTGAGCCACTGCGATCTATTATGAGACTGTCGTAATTGTCAACTTCATATTTCAAATTTCAGAATTAACAATATTATCTTCGGCTAATGTTTTTTTCCATATTTAGTATGGTTCTGGGTTCGAGTCCCAGCTGCGACCATTATCTTTTATTATTTTTGTGTGTCTTGTTCATTTTCATATTTAATTTTTTTTTTGATTATTATTGTTATCTTCTTCTTCAATGAATTATAAATTTTTTATTATAACAACTCTCTTTTTAAAACTTTTTTAAGGTCATCATCCCATTAATGTAATATATAATTGAAGAAGAAGATAACACTAGTAATCTAAACGAAAATATGATAAATATAGAAAAATAAAAGATAACGGTTCCATCTGGGACTCGAACCCCGAACCTCTCGTCTTACCGGGACAAACGCCATTTCAATTAGGCCACTGCCACCATTCATTTAAAAGTCATATTTGTCAATCTCAGATTTAAAATTTCAGAATTAAGAATATTATCTTCGACTAATTTATTCCAGCGTTGTTCCAGTTGTTGTTGGTTGAGGGAGACCTATCCTAGACCTCTGCAGCCGGACTCTCGGCTGATTGATTCGTTAGTCCGTCACTCCTAGACACGCTGACCCCCAGATTCCTAACCACCCCTCATACCTTTTTCCTTCCAAACACATCCCCTCCTTCCTTTCCTAAAAAAAACCCTCCACACAGCATCTCCAAAGATGACATAGGCCCTGGGGGGGAATTGTTTTCTTCAGGGCCTCCTGTGTGGCTATATTATATAAAAAAAAAACAATATTCATTGAGACTTTTACAAAAAGGTTAATAGGTGTTTCATATAAATAAAATCGGATATATTTATCCGATACACTATCTAGATAACAAACACTTTCATAAAACATTTGTTTCCAAGGAAAAAGATAGCTGCCGATATGGAAAAAAATTGTCGAAGATAATATTGTTAATTCTGAAATTTTAAATATGAGATTGACAAATATGACTTTTAAATATATGGTGGCAGTGGCCTAATTGGAATGGCGTTTGTCCCGGTAAGACGAGAGCTTCTGGGTTCGAGTCCCAGTTGCTACCGTTTTTTATTATTTTTCTTGGTTTTTTCTTTTTCTTTTTCTTATTTTTGATTAGATTATTAGTGTTATCTTCTTCTTTAATGAATAAAAATAAGTTTATGTAGATATATATGGAGATTTTGAAGGTGGCGGCACTAGCGTGCGCATCATTGCCCTGTTAATCATAAAATAAATCCAATGTCACACCTCAGAAAGTTTTATTTCTTCATGACACTATCTACCTAATATGTATAACATTTAGCCTTCTATGACGTAGGACATTTGTTTGATCTGAATAAATTGAGTGATATCACTGAGGAGACCTATAAAAGTGTGTTGTGGGCGTTTCCGTGTGCCTGAAGTGAGCTCAATTTCCCCTACTTCGGCTGAAATTTTCAATTAAGGGCCGGTATTACCCGTTCAAAAAGAAGAAGGAGAGTAACGACAATAAGAATTTTGGAGGGAGCGCGCTAATATTAAAAACGATAATATTGAAGCGAAAATTGGGAAAATGTTTAATAAAACACGACTAGTTTAAAATAGAAGTATGTAAAAAAACACTGTAATTTTTTTCAAACCTATGACGTGTTAAATAACAGAATCGTATGTGTTTTTTTTTTAATTTTCGCAGCATACTTTGCGATTTTTTTCCATCGTGGGAATTTTATGTGAGTACCGTTTCGACTCAACAGTATCCAGAGATTATCTTAAAAAATAACATATATTCATTTAGAACTTAGAAACGTAAAGTGTTCAAGGGAAATATGTTATTAATCGGTAGAAAATCAAATTTCCCAGCCTTAAGTTTCAAAAATCAATCTTTAATAATCAATTTTTTGGCCTTTCTGGAGATTAATAGTTGAAATTCTTATGTAATTGGGCGACATCGGTTTTCATTCAAATCGGTAGGTAATTAATTATAAATCACCTCACTCATGATTTTCTGTTCAATGAGAAATTTTTCTTTTAATATCAGTAGCAAATGGTGAATTTCCGTAATAATCAACTTATTTTCTATAACTCTTTGACCGTATAATGACGCTAATGGCGCTAATAGCATGTAATCTGTACTATCGATTAGGGAATTTCTCGGATATCAGTATACGTACTTACACACAATCTCATAATACGTTGTATATGTCTAATATATGTGTAATAGTTCTACGTATTATGTATGTACACTGTACACCTACGACTTGTTATTCAAGTCATCTGAAAGTTTATTAATATGACCAAAGAAAAGAGGTATTTAAATAATACAACATATTGTTGCGTCCGAAACTGCTTACGAATTACAGCTTCAGATGCACTTGGAAATGTACTGTAAATACTAAAATAAAACGAAACGAAATGGTGTTTGCTGGAATTGGGTGAAAATATGTGTAGGAAAAACAATGGATGCGAGGAAAAAGGATAACCAATTACTTACCTCTCTACCTCTGCGAAGAAGCACACAACACATCACAATAAAGTTCATGTCGTTCCAACAAGAAGTACCAAACGATATTGTTTACTTTCGACATGGTTAAAAAACTTACCATTTCGTTTAAAAAGAGATTATGAACAAGAAAAACACAAACAACTTGCTTTCAAGGTAGTCCCAATTCTTCATCTGTTTTTAAATTTTACATGGAATATTACATAGGAAACTAACTAAAGGTAAATATTAAAAAAAAAATCATTATCCCTCAGGAGTAAAATTTTATGGAAAGAAAGGAGAGGAAGTTCTGGAAAGGAAAAAGGTTTGAGAGGTGAGTGGGAATCTGGGGGTCAATGTGTTCATGAGTGACGTACGTTCGAATCCATCCCTCCCACTGCGGTGCAAGGCGATAGGTCAAGCGTGTCCGGCTGGAGAGGTCAAACAAGTCACTTCCGATCCGGACCGCCACGCAGTAAGTGGTCAAAAGCTTCCACCGCCAAGACGTAGACAAATCTCACTTCATGAATCCGGACACCCCTGCTTGGTCACCAAACGAAGGGAACCACTTGAAGTGACTTACGGTAGATATGTTATCCAACAAAAGGTTTCCAGGGCGGCGGTACCCATACCCGCCACGCAAATTTATTACCTTATGTCAGCACTTTTTAACATTGATATTATTGATACAATTCGTGGCAGAATTACATTATTATAACGTATATAGACAGTTGAAAACTTTAATTAATTTTTTAAATTTATTGATTCACCGGTTTTAGCCTATCGCAGCCATCTTCAGACTGATACAATTTGTCCTTAAACTAAAGTATATTTACAAATAAATTGGGAGGGGGTATCAGGGGTGGTTACGGCCCTTGATGTGGTTTACCATATCAGATACCCCTCGCAAAAATTGTGCAAAGACCCTAGTTTGGAAAAATTGTACTAATTCTAAGATGACGGTGATAGACTGAAACCATTAACAGTCAATAAGTTAATAAAAAAGTGAGTAAAATTTTAAAATTATTTTAACATATAGGTACTTAGCCAAACATTAAGAGGGTATTACCAGAGAATACTGGAAATTAGTAATTTTTAATCAAATTCCAGACGTATTGACTCTTTTTTACCAGAAAACATAAATTGATTTTGAAAGATTGTTATTTTATCTGGTACACGCAGTTTTAAAATTTTGAAAAACTAAGTGTATCTTTAATGTACTAAGGTTATACAATTGGTCGTTGGCAGGTTTGTTCTATTTCCAAACGATAGATTCTATTAAACAACACAAATTTCAAATCATATAATCATACAAACAAACAAATCAATACATAATCTAGTCAACACAGTTTTAAAAAATTAAATTTTAGTTAAATAAAAGTCATTAAAAAATAAATTCGAGAACGTGTTTTGTGACAAAAATACCCAAGTTTTTCTATTTATTTAAGGTCTTACAAACTAAAATATTTAAAAAAAATTTCACACACTTAATTTTTTTAGATATTAATGAAAAATTATAAATTCTTATGATCAAAAAATACTTACAAGAAGTACACGATATTTAATATTTTATCATCGTGTGTTTTGAACATTTTTATTGCTTACTTGAATGTAGGTATATTTAAAGCAAGTTTTGAATTAAATAAATCGATATAAAAAATTTGATACGGGGAATAATCGATCTTTCTCATCGGAATCTCCCTGTACAGTTGCAAGCATTTTTAAACTTTTATTCTCAGTCGCTGGTCAATCGCTCTTAAATAACGATCAGTAATAATTGGCAATTACTATTTCGTATTTATTTGATTTTAAAGGCATTGAAAGAGAGCACACAGTTTTGTTTGGCTTTCTTGGTATAATAGTCAAAAGCTGCTATGTCACTATGGTTTATTTATATATGTCACAATAATATTTTTAAACGTAACTACAATGTTCAATTCGGTATGCAATGCAGATTTATGAGCTGCCTACATTTTCACCTGTGAAGTCATTTCACGATTGGCAGTCATCGATCACTGATTACACTATTCGATATGGATTTCATGCTTCAGATACTTGCTTACACATTATATATCGTAATACATAAACATTATGTTCACCATGTGTTGTGATACATCCATTGATGCTGCACGAGAAATGTGTCGTAAAAATCATAGCTCTCATCTTCCTTTGATTATAAAACTGTGGATGATGCAGTACGAAAAAATGCAAGGTTATTTATAGTTTCACATCTAATAAAGATTTTTGTAAAAATTAAACACGAAATATGATTTAGTTTTCATAGTCAAAGTAACGTATTAGTAGCAACATTAGTTCACGATTTGTTTTTCATATTTAAATTTTGACATGATTCCGAAAAGTCGCCTTGAAGCCGAACATTGTTGTATTACTTTTATAAATAAAACAAAAAACATTATCCCATATATCATGTCTGATTACGTCTAAAAGGGATCGAAATGACTATCTAGTCTCCTTCAACGGTAGCATTCTTCCGAACAGGTCTTCCATTGATTTGCTCGGTGTAACTCTAAGTGACCAGCTCAGATATGGGGGCTCCATCGAGGCCAGAGTTAAGTTAGCCTCTCAGAAACTGGGCGTACTGTACAGGGCCCGCAGATACTTTAATAGTACACAATTGCTAACCCTGTACAAATCGCAAGTGCGCCCCACGGTTGAATTTGGCAGCCACCTCTGGTCTGGAGCCCCAAAGTACCTGAAAAACACCCTCAACTCTGTGCAGAAACGGGCGGTCCGTTTGATAGATTCTCCCGTCTTAACAAACGGATTGCAATCTTTAGTGCACAGGCGTCGGGTAGGAATGCTATCCTTGTTCTACCGGTATTTCAATGGAAGATGCTCCGAGGAACTAGCCTCATTGATCCCCTCGGCACCGGTGCATAGTCGGGAAACACGCCAAACGCTCGACCAACATATGTACACAGTTGACATTTGTCACATGAGAACGGGACGCTTCTACGACTCGTTCTCGTGTTCAACAGCTCGGCTGTGCCGAGTTGCCGGCCTCTGTGTTTCTTCCTTCCTATAACATGGGTCTCTTCAAGACCCACGTTCACTCCTTCCTCTCCTCAAAAAGACACTCCTCACAGCATCTTCAAAGATGACATAGGCCCTGAGGGAAATTAGTTTCCTCGGGGCCTCCTGTGTGGAGTTAATGTAAAAAAAATATTTGGTATTATCTTCGAAGTAATTAATTCAATCCGAAATGTGTCAATTATTTCCATTTGCTATTTATTTTCATTTCCCGTGTTATATTTTTTTTACATTTCGACATAATCTCGTCAAGTTCAAATAGATAACGTAGTAGGCTTTCGTCTAAACTTTACATTGACTTTATTATTTTATCATCATTGCTAATATTGCTAACATCATCATGTTTATACGATCAAACAAACTATTCCAAATCGCATACTTACTCAAAAACTAACTTCCCACAACATTAATTTTTAAGAAGGACGTGCACAAAATAAAATAATATCTTTTCAGATGCCGATATTTTCAATTTGTCCTCAAATCAATTTACTAAATGTATTTTAGAAAAAAACTAAATCAAGTTGTTAATTACGAACTCTCTAACGAGTGCATTATGTTGTTTTCTTTCTTTATTTTGTTTATCTTTGAATATTTATTTTTTTTATTTTTTTATTTTTATTTTTAACTTTTTAACTTAAAGAGTTAAACCTCAAATTATAATATTTTAATTAATGAAGATAATATTAGCGAAAGTCAATCGAAAATCTGAAACAGACAAATCAGAAAAAGATACGGATACATCTGGGACTCGAACCCAGGTTCGAACCTCTCGAACCTGGGTTCGAGTCCCAGATGTATCCGTATCTTTTTCTGATTTGTCTGTTTCAGATTTTCGATTGACTTTCGCTAATATTATCTTCATTAATTAAAATATTATATTTATTTTTGTTGTAAGTTATCTATTATTGTTGTGAAGCTACTTAGTCTCTTCAAAAGTTTGGCGTATTTTGTTAGAGGCTGAAAATATTCCCGCTTTGCAATAAAATGCAAATAAATGGAATATTTAATAACGCATCCAAAAATTAAAAACTGTTTTAGAAAGGTGTTAAAATAGGCTTTCAAATTTTCATATTAGAAATAAGCATGTAATTTTTGAATATAAAAACTTTGGATGAAAACTTTAAAAAGTTTTGAAAATGGCTCACTTTACGTTTTTTTCTAACTAAACTTACTGATAAAGAAAAAAAAATACGTACATATTTCTGTCACCTCACTTTTTTGTCGTTTCAAGTAAAAAAATACACAAAGCTTCATTTTTTTTTCAATTTGCCATCGGAAACCTTGATTTCATAATGGTGTACAATTATTTTTTTTGTGGTTTACTTTCAGATTTGAATATATAGCGTGTTGTATTTTCTTTCCAATACCGTTTAGATCATACTTCTTACTATGAAAGTAAGGTAGACACAACGATTTCTGTGTGACCTATGTGAGCTGGGACAAATATAGTCTCCTGTGATTAAACTGGTTAATTCCACTATATATTTTCTTTTAATCGTTTATGTTTTTTGTTTAAAATTTGAATCCGGAGTAAAATGTAATTATTGAAATAAAATATGTAAAACTTACTAATGTTTATTTCCCTAATAAATTAAATAAACGCAATATTTTCAACTAGCTACAATGTTATTTTCCGTGTTATATTTATTTTTTGACACAATCCAATCATAATTTAATCACAATTCAAACTCGATTTTTTTCTGAATCAACTTATATAAAATACTAGCTTCTGCCCGCGACTTCGTTTGCGTAGGATTAGTACTTCGAGTAATCCATTTTCTTTTCCTAGGTCCCATCTACATCTGTACCAAATTTATTAACCTGTTTATTTAAAATAGTTATAATTCTTGATTCGGTTTAAAGTATTAGGCGAGTACTTCAAATAAATTCACTAATTTAAATATTTTCCAAAATAGAATTTTGATTTAACAATCATTGTTTTGCAAAATGTCATTTTCAAATTTTGACATTTTCTATTAAACAATAATTATTATTTTCAATATATTGAAAATAAATACCTAGCTTTATAAATTACAGCCTATATGTTATTCTGATGTATGAGCTATATTATTGTAAGGTTTTATTGAAATCCATTCAGTAGATTTTGCGTGAAAGAGTAACAAACATATATACATCCATACAAACTTTCGCGTTTATAATATTAGTAAGATGATTATTTTTCATCATCGAATTATCACATTCAACTATCAACGTGTCCATTATTATTTGTTTCTCCTATTCATTTTCATGTCCCGTGTAATATTTACATTTCGACATGATCTCGAAAAGTCGCCTTCAAGCTGGCCTTGCGGTCAGAGTCGCGTTTAGTCGATTCGACACACAAGAAAGATTAATGTTTTACTGTTTTTTTGCGATGGGTGATTTGGTCAATGCCACGATTAGGTAGGAACCTACTACTGTACTTCACTGTTCTACTCTATATAATGCGTAGTTCAATAAACCAATATCATTAGCCATAAATAAATAATAATGGTGGCATAAATACAAAGCCCTATAGTGTTTGGGGTGCCCGTTCAAAAAGTGTTATTCATAATTTTTTCGGGAAAAGGTAAAACATTAAAACAACTTGACCATTAAGACCCATTAACCAGCGGCCGAGAATTAAAATTTCAACTTGCGATTGTGCCCTTGTAACTCTACAGGGCGGTTCTGATAGAAAAATTGATTATTCTCCGTACCCAAAAGTATTACTAATAACTCAATATCGACTTTATTTCATTCAAAATTTGCTTTAATATGTACCTACATTCAAGTAAGCAATAAAAATCCTCAAACGCGTGATGATACATTTTTTAAAATATCGTGTACTTCTTGTGTTTTTGATCATAACTATTTATGATTTTTCAATAATGACTAAGCAAAATAAGTGTTTAAAAAAATTTGAAATAATTTAGTTTGTAAGACCTTAAATAAATAGACAAACTGAGGTATTTTTGTCACTAAACACGTTCTCGGATTTATTTTTTAATGATTATAATTAACTAAAATTAAAATTCTGAAAAATGTCCTCACTTGATTATGTATTGATTTATTTTACTGTATGATTATATGATTTGAAATTTATGTTGTGTAATACAATATTTGGTTTGAAAATTTAAAAAATCTGCCAACGACCAACGATATAACCTTACTGTATTAAAAATAAATATGTTTTTTTTTTAAAATTTGAAAAATGGCTTTACTAGATGAAATAACAATCTTTCGAAAACAATTTATGTTTTTTTTTTGAAAAAAAAAGAGGCAATACGTCAAGAATTTGATTTTTTAAATGGACAAATTTCTGAATTATCAGTTCCGAATACAGAACATTTTGCAGGCGGTCGCTTCACCTCAACAAATATTGTGGATGCCAGTGCAAAGCAAATACCTAAACCGGAGACCGGTCTACTCAGTGGAAACTTTTTAAGTGTATGAATATTGAGTACAAACTTTTCAGCGGATGTTAATTCCTCACATGATAATTCATCATGTCTCGAAGCGCCGAAAACTGGCAAATAAGGTTTTTAACCTTAGGTTAGGTTAGGTTAGGTGTGTGGGGTGGGGGAGGGTGGCGGGAGAGGGGGAGGGGGGGGGGAAATGGATGGGTAGGTTAATGTGAGTTATTATTTGATGAATTATCATGTGAGGAAGTATCGTGTCTGCATTCTAGTTGCATTCCAGGAATAATCACGGGATGTACCTCACTTAAATGCTGAGATGAAAAATTGAGAAAATTTTCACATGCATCATAAACATAGCTATTGATCTAAAAATATTCATTTTGTAAGTATGTATTTAAATACCTACCTACTTAATTAAAAACCAAATAAGCGCCTCCGCCCACTGAGGCATCTGAAAACTCTCAACTGCCAACTGTCTTTGTATGCCAATGTGATGGCCCGCACACTACACAATCACTCAAACACCCGTTGTCAATGGTAACGCAAGCGGTGACTTGCGACTTGCACTGCTGATTGCCCTGGCCGGCCCTTGCTAGTTGCCAGCTGTCAGCTGATTGTTCTTCGTCAATGGTTAAACAAGCTTTTTGACCAATCAAGACAGAGAAAACAGCCGGTTTTAGTTGGTTTTCAGTTGTCTTGTAAGCGGAGCGCCTAAGCGTACGTATCTCAATGACAATTCTTTTTTCAAACTTTCAGGCAGGTAGGTACCATAATATAGATTATTTAGATTTGATAGCTCGTTGAAGGATGAATGTGAACGTGAACTTTTCAGTATCCAAGACGGCCACCACCTTGAATAGGAAACGGAACGTACAAAACAAATTTACAGATAAGCGAAATACGAAACGGTTGAGTTAAAACAGGACTTCGCCACGCATTTTTTTTATTTAATAAAAAATTCCTTTGAAAAAAAATAGTTTAATTTTGAAAATGTCCTACTCGTACGCCAGTTAGTATTTGTAACTTAAGTTATATTATGATAACGAATATTAATAAATAAACAAATAAATACTCGCAACAGGTAAAAACACTTGGCTGACTTATCTTATACAGGGTGTAACAGGACGTTCCCGAGAGATTTTACCCAGCGATTCCTGAGCATATTTGGAGTAATAAATGAATTTGTCATTTTGCTGTCCGATAATATTTTTTTTCTAATAAAAACATTAAAAATATTTTTCCACCACACAACTGAGTTTGTCACTAAAGAAGAGCGTTCATACTCTAGCGTGTCTTGACAAGCGTTGTGTCTCATTCTAGCATCATGCCGCATGCACGAAACAGCGTGTGTACCGCTCAAACCCATCGTGACGGGGTATTTATGATAGCGATGGGATCAGTAGCGACGTGTGATCGAAAAAAATAGTTTTTGCTTTTAGTAGAAAAAAAAGATATCATTGGACAGCAAAATGACATATTACTCCAAATATGCTCATGAATCGCTGGTTAAAATCTCTACGTCCTGTTACACCCTGTATATGGCCACAATTCTTTAGGTTCAAGTATAGAATAGTAAACTCAAACTTTTTAAATAAATAAATCGTGTTTAAAAAATCGAAAATCTACGTTGTCGTTTGGATAATCTATAAAGAGGATGGTGAAATACCCCCTTAGAGTGATGATGTTAAATTATTATAATATACGAGATTTTTTTTGCTTTTTATTTATTTTTTATTTAACCCGACTTCAGGAATAAAGTTCAAATCTATGTCCATAGATTCACTATGGAATATCGTAGAATAAAATCAATAACCTATACTTCCACTTGAAGAATCATATCTGATTATGTCCGCGAGAGAATGGGTAGAAATTAGAAACCGTTTTTATTTGCATAAGCCGTATGTGTGTTGTATGTATTATATGTTATCAGTTATCGGTATCACACGTGATATAGCACACAATTAAATGTGGATTCTCGGCTCTCTGCGGCAGAGGCCTAGGTCGCGATTCGTAACAAGCTGTGGTAAGTGTGCTGAAATGATAAAATATTTCGTATACATACTTTGTTGTGACCTTAAACACAATTTAGTTTTTTTTTACGTTTCCTCCAGAGGTGATTTTAGGTTGGATGACGTAGACCCTAAGAAAAACAATTTCCCTCAGGGTCTATGTCATCTTTGGGGATGATGTGTGGATGGCCTTTATAAGGAATTGAAGGAGAGGAGGTTCTGAGGCCCTAGCACGCTCGCTCTATAACGATCGATAGGATAACTATCGTTAACTTCTCATCGTTCCCTAGCATGACTGATCGCCAACGAATAAGTGAGAGTTCACAATGACTAAGTGTCCTTAACATATTCGACATCAACTGTTGTTTGTACGTTAGCGATGTGCAGTTGTCCTAGGGAACGATGAGAAGTTACCGATAGTTATCCTATCGATCGTTATAGAGCGAGCGTGCTAGGGCCTCTGGGCTGCTATTCTCGACGAACGAACAAGAGTTACTCGTTACTTGCCATCAACGAATGAAAAATTACTAGTCGTTTCGACCAATTTTGACGAGTGTTTTATTTTTACGTATTCTTCAATGTAGAAGGGTTGAAGAGACGATTATATTGGCACCCTGTGAATATTGCCTATTTCTGATGTTTGACGTTTCTATGGCGCGAATTTAAAATTACGAGCGCACTTTCTTTGAAATGGTTGCGGGTATCAACGGGCTAAAAACTAAAAATAATTTTAACCACAGCGGAAAAGGAATTTAAAGTTGATAACACTTGCAAAAAGACATTTCAAAAGATTATTTAGGAAGTTAATTTTCATGTGAAAGCTATTTATCCTTCGGCGAAACATTATATAAAAGCATCTGCATCAATTTGCTCTACATACGTTTTGCACCCAATATTGTCGGCAAATCAGCCATTATATGGAACTTTAAAATAACTTTGTAAGGTATTTCCCAAACAATACTAAAGTATGTAAGCTACCAACCCTATGTAATTAGCCTACTGGGAATAACCAAAAAAAATAATTAGATAGTTGGATACTCAAGACCACTTAACAACAAATGTAATAAAATCCATAATTGAATAAAATCCCTGTAGACCACCCCTCCCTCCCCCCGCCCCCTCCTTCCCCCTCCTTAATATGTTTTGTAGAAAATCCCTAGGTTAAGAATATTTTTCACCAGTCTGAAGATGGCTTTGACAAGCTGAAACCGGTTACGGTCAATAAATTAAAAGTGGAAAAAGTTTTAAATTTGTTTTATTATACTATTATAATGGAATTCCACCACGAATTATCAGTTTCAAAAATAGAAATATTAATCTATTCAAATTTAGAACGGCGACATACTAAATTAAAAATGAATTTTGTGGATTACAAAGGACTGATTTAAAATAATTTTTATTAAACATTTGGAAAAAAAAAATGAAGGACAAACGTACCTACCTCAATATCGTTACAGTATTACTAATCTTTAGTTTGACCAATTGACCCTTATAAGCGTGAGCAAATTGTGATAAAACATACAAATATAACTTTACTATCGAGTGGAAAAAGCCATTTGCTAATCAGCTGGTAAAGAAATTTATTTTGTTACTAAGCGAGATAAAACGCTTGCTCGCAATACGAATGTTGATTTTTATTTTATTATGGCAACAAAAGTAATATAGAAAAAATTACAAGTATTTTTGAGCAAGACAACGCAAAATTAATTCTGTCCACAACCTCGAAATATCCTGGATTTGCAGATCTAATGGTGGGAATAAGGAAAAGGATCAATAACTGCAGAAATGTCCTTATCATGGAATACCATCTGGGCGTTTTCCAAAAAAGATGTCGGTGACGTAATAGGAATTCCACTTAAGTGAGATGCTGCATTTCGATTAAAAATATACGTTAATTTATTAAAGAAAGTATGAACTTCATGACAAAAAGTATTTAAATAGAAAATGTCAATAAACTTCGAAAATAATTGCAATTTAAGTTCAATACTATTGGTAAGAAATTCTTTTACGTCACTTTTATCATAAAGTTTATAAAGAAAATTAAAAGAAATTCATTATTTCAGATTTTTATTTACGAATTGAAAACACAATCTGTATCCTAAAAAATATGAATAATCAAGCTTATTGAAATAAATATTAAGTTTTTAAATAAAAATATTCATTTACGCTACTTTTGGATACTTTGTACTGTATATTTTTCGTTCTAGAAAGACGAATATAAGTTTTTGTTTTACGAATGTTTAATTATAACAAATTTAAAATTAATCATGAACTATATCAATAAAAAAAAGAACAAATTTCTTTGAGATATAATAATTGATCTTAGAAAATAAATCACAGCAATAACAGGACAGTGGCGTAAGGGGAAAAATTTGGTAACGTTTAGGAATTCTAAGGCCTCGGCCAGACTGAGAGGCTTGCCCGGTAGCGACAGCGGGCGCGAAATATCAGTCGTATGCGTACGCACGTTGTGGCTACACTGCTGAAGGCGCGACAAGCGACTGTTATGGGAAGAGTGGAAGATACTCTCAGTATCACCCTGGTGAAAGACCACCATTCAGAATTGAAACGTTGCTTAATAATGACTTTAACCGTGTTTAGTGACTAGATCTGAATAGCCAGGTACTTCCCCACCTTCCTCTTCCCCACCTTCCTCTTCCCATCTCCTTCCTGTCCCCACTTACCTTCAGCCTCAAACGTACCCCAATTGGGGATGCCATAGTCTCACTGGCTCCAGACGGGAGCAGTTAAGACTCATGTGAGGTATTCTCTATAAAAAAGGGCGATTTTACGTACTACCGCCACCGTGGAAGGCCCCCCGCGCAAGTACATTTTCTTCCACTTGTTCTTTTTTCTTTTCTTTTTATTTTCGTTTCTGTTCTCTCCAACGTCTTCTTTTTTCTATTCTTCTTTGGTTAGCTCTCTGATTTTATTTTGATGTTATTTTTGTCTTTGTAACTCTTTTTTTCATAAAGGCTTCATATTTTTCAGGGTCGCTTTTAATTTTGTCTCTGTACCTTTTTGATTTTTCATATTTGAACATAAAATTAAAATAAATTATTTATAAAAATGCACAAATAATTAGATAGGTAATAATGGGCTACACGTGCATACCGTGTATAGCCTGAAATAGGTAACTAAGCTGAAAGGGTATTAAAGTACCTGTTAATGTACACAACTTTAATTAGGTACAGGATTAACTAAAACACACAGGAACATAAATCATGCTACATTTTATACTTACTTAATCAAAATTGTATGAACCAGCTGATTTTATACTGAATTTCAGAGTTGCCTCTACAGTAATAGTTGCTCATATTGCTGTCTATATTAGTACTTCGACACCATTTCGACTCTTTCAGAATTAATCTTTAATAATCTTAATTTATAAAAAAAAGAAAAAAAATTATACACATAAAAATCAAATATTTTTTTCTTTTTAGCTATGCTGTTCTTTTTTTTTAATGCTACATATATCACTCAACCCACATATCTACATGTAATAGTTACATTTTGAAGATACATGCAAAATATAAATTTAATTAGAAAATTGTAACACACCCAAATACACTAAAAGACGGACAGAGTGAACCGACCTTTAGAATTCCATTACGTCACTTTTAATTTCCATTCACGAGACCGTTGCGTAAGAGAAGTGGCGTAATCGCGTCAATATTTTTTCGAAATGTATTTATCAATAAATTATGAAACTTCTGTTTGTTCTAACTAAACATTTCATAAAACAATAAATGAATCAATTTAATACAAAGTAGAGTCTAATACATGCTGGTAAATTACCTGGAGAAATACGGAAGCGTTGGTGGAACACTTTTTTAGTACAGTCGAGAACGACCACTTGTGTTACGATTTCTTGGCAAACTGGCTGTAAAAAACCAAGCATGGCCGCCCTTCATAGACTAAATAGGGTTGCTATTTTCGAAAATATTCATCGATTTGGTAATATTTTTATTGGAAGACGTCAATAATGTGGTTGCGTAGGCGGAAATTCCACCATACGCTATTTCGTAGGACAACTCAATATCTGGTATTTAAATTATTTTGCACGATAATTAATCTATATTATGGTTGCAAATCGAAAATATTATCATATACTATTAGTAGAATTAGAAATAAATACTGGAATAACATTAAATAACATTAATTTTTGAACTCTTACTGGTAGTGGTAGGTGTAGGACATACCAGAAACAGTGACCTGTAGTCTTACTTATTTAAAAATAATATCGAAATTTAATAGATTTATTCATTATTTTTAGTCCATAAAGGTATTTATTTGTTATTATATTGGTAAAATATATGGTTGGTCATTAAAAACGACACAACAAAAGTTACTGATCCTGAAAGTGATGGGACACTGACTTTTATCTATGTACACTTTTTTTGAAAAACGCCCATCTGACTTCAGGATTGAGTATCGAAGTACATTGGAGAAAGATATTGGCCCCAACAATTTTCAAATCCGAAGGACCAATAAAGCATAATGGCGCTCAATGCATAATAATTATAAAAAATTGTATTTATATTGTGTACTTACCACACTTTTCTCTTACTTCTCTCTATTTTATTTTTATTATTAATATTTACGTGTTCTTACTTTTTGCATGTATTTTTATACTATCTATGGTCTAATAAATAAAATTAAATTGCATTCCACATTCCGGAATAAATTTTTCATCGAGAAAATTTTATTTAAAATCGTCGACAATTTTCAAATTCAAAAGATCAAACCAACAATTCCAAATCCCACAATCAAAAACAAACTGCACACACTATTGATTTCTCCGAAGGACGTGCACAAAATACAATAATATCTTTTCAAACTTCGATATTTTCCATTTTTTCTCAGGCTAATTTACTAAATGTATAATACAAAAAATTAAAACAAATTGTTTATTACGAACCCTCTACCCCTGCTTTGTGTTATTTTCTCATTCTCATTATGTTGTTTTTCTTTTTTTTTATTATGTTTATCCATAAACTTTATCTATTTTTATATAGGTACATAATTGAATTTCACATTATCTTTATATATATGCTTTAATATTTGTTTTTATGTTTTTAAATTCTTTATCTTTTTTAAACTTTAATAGTGGTTTTATATTTGTTAATTCTTTTTCTTCTTTAATTTTTTTTCTCCTTACTTTATGTTTTCTGTAATAATTTATTTATTTATTTATTAAAAGAATTTTATACATAGTGTAGATATTGTGTTACTTCGCCCGCCATGCTAGGGATAATAATCTATGTTTTTCTTTTTGTATTAATATGAATTTTATGCGGAAACTTTGCTTGTTTATGAATGTATAAACTGTTTATTTCGGGTTTCCCCGATTCAATTTGGGAGGCGGGAATGGGTACCGCCGCCCCGGGAACCATTTATTGGATAACCAACACCTCTGCCATAGGTCACGCCAAGCGGTTCGCTAAGTTTAGTAACTTAGCAGGGGTGCCTGGGTACATGTGGTAAGGTTTGCCTAGGTCTTGGAGGCGGATGATCTAGACACACTGAACCCCAGATTCCTACCCAATCCTCATACCCTTTTCCTTCCCAGAACTTCCTCTCCCTCCTTTCATTAAAAATACCCTCCACACAGCATCCCCATATATATAGCATAGGCCCTGAGGGAAATTATTCTCCTCAGGGTCTCCTGTGTGGAACTAATGTAAAAAAAAAAAAACTGTAAAAATAAAGGAAAGTATAATAATTTTTTTTTTGCAAAAATATCTGATGTGCATTGTTTTCTGAATTTTTGCCGGTGCCTGTATAATGTTGTGTATATTATTGTGTTGATTATGATTAAGATAAAAACCGGTAGAACTTGATGCATTTTATGATTGCTTATTCAGTATCTCTCGCTGATAACAAAAAATGCTACTTGCAATAGAAAACAAAGTAAATTGATAATTTTAATTATATATTTAATGTATGCAGTTATGGATGCTGCAAATGGGACCCCACCGAATCATTAAATCAGTGTTTCTTGAACTAATTAGGTCTAAAGGTATAATTATGTTTAGGACTATGACATTATTGTTTGGGGTGTGTTGTGAGTGGAAGATACTCTTAGTATCGCCCTGGTGTAAGACCACCATTCAGAATTGAAATGTTGCTTGAAATGGTTTTAGCCGTGTTTAGTGACTAGATCTGAATAGCCAGGTATTTCCCCACCTTCCTCTCTCCCCATCTCCTTCCCTTCCCCACTTACCTTCAGCTTCACAACATACCCAATTGGGGATGCCATAGTGTCACTGGCTCCAGACAGGAGCAGTTGGGACTCTTGTGAGGTATTCACTATTAAAAAAATTACCGTCTGGGTCAAGCTGTGGAATTGACAACTTCTCCCATTTGGAGCCAGTGAGACTATGGCATCCCCAATTGGGGTATGTTGTGAGGCTGAAGGTAGTGGGAATGGAAAGGAGATGGGTTGAAATATAATTGGATATTTAGATCTGGTTATGGTTAAACATGGCTAAAGCCATTTAACAATTTTTCGATAAATTGTTGATCGTTCACCAGCGCGTAACGACCACTCCTAAAAGTATATTTTTATTAAATGTGAATACAGCATAAGAGTCCTAACTGCCCCCAACGATCTAAAGCTAGTGAGACAATATTATCCCCAATTTGGGTTATGTTGTGAGGCTGAAGATAGTGAAAAGGGAAAATAGATGATGAAGGGAACTTGGAGAAGTACTTGGCTATTCAGACCTGTTCACCAAACACGGTTAAAGCCATTTCAGGTAACGTTTTAATTCTGGATTGTCGACCTTTTTTTTTAAATACACCGTCACACCATCCAGGCATGGATTTCTATTTTATATATAAATAATATATATATCGCCTGCTTTGGGAATTACCACACACAATCTTTTTGCATAAATTCAAGTATGTATAATGTATATTCATGGCAGGATTATATCTTCGTTCGAACTTTGCCACGCTCTTGACATATGTAATATGTAATACAAGAATATGTCATGTCTGCGTTATCATATTGCGTGTATAAATAGTTTTATTAGTATGATTATGTATATCGTTCTCTTATCTATAACCCGGATTCTGGACATCTTATGGTGCAGTAAAATTATTACCAGAATAATTTTTTTTATTCGATATTTGCTTGCATGTGGATTAATTTCGCAGAGTTTGACAAAAAAATGCAAAGAAAATTAATGGAGTGAAAATATTTTTTTTCTTTTACTTGTGCAGAACCCATTTTGAAAGAAATTATTGACATTTGACAAGAGAAATACTCATTTTTAAAAGCGCGTTTCTTCCACGTACTTTTAAATTTGATTTAACTAAATAACAAACTAACTAAGCATCACGCCGTTTCCCCGCAGGGGTAAGCTGAGAGAACGGACCGCCAAACAACTCGGTCTTGGAACACACTCCTTGCTTCATTCACATTCATACATCTTCTCATACATACTCTTCTATTATTCTGACTGTTGACATGGCCCGACTCAAGTATCTGATTCACTTGATCGTGCCACGTCTTCCTTGGACGTCCTCGGCTTCTTCTACCATACCACTCCTTTCTTTATTCATTCGCTCAACATGTCCCTTTCTTAATCTTACTTATTACGCTCACATCAGCCTTGCATTCTTTTCGGATCTCCACATTCCTCACACGATTATACATGGTTTTACCACACTTACGCCTCAGGGATCTCATTTCTACAGCATTCAGTCTACTTTCATCCTTTCTCTGACTGGCAAAAACGTTTTATTCTTGCAATTATCTTGATTACAAAGGCTTACAAATAGCAATTTCGAAATATATTTTTCCTTAGAATATGATGTAGATTCTACCTTGGGAATACACAACTGTAATGGTATGAATAAATAAAATGCGCAATTTTAACAAATCCATTTATTAATCTTTGGTTTGGGCCCAATCATTTTGCAAAGTATGACACGGTTCAATAACATCAAGACTGTACAATAAAATTTTGCAATAATTATGGGTTCACTCCCAAAGGGAACATGATTGTTCCCTCAACTGCACGTTTTACATTTTATCTTAAGGGTCACAACGAGTATATTCACTCTAGGTTAGCTGAAATCATTTCAATCCTGCCAGAGTTTGAGCTGAAGATGCGCGGTAAGAATTGTAAGTAACTTAACTTCTTAGAGTTAACACATGACATTGTATCGGTCATCCGAGTTGTGATATCACTTCCAGGGATCACATCTAAGCTGATGGGCCCTTTACACCATATTTGTATGTATTAAATAATGCACTTCACTTGGAAATAATTAATTATGTTTAATAAAAAATCAAGGAGTTAATTTTAACATTAACCCCTCAGAAATCGGGCGTATTTTTTTAGAAGAAAAATTTCCGCTTTGAAATGGAATATTTCTGAATATATCCGAAAACAAAAAACATTTTTTGAAAGGTGACAAAATACGTTTGCAAATGATTATCTTAATATATAAAAATGAATGTTTCTTTGTTTGTCCCTTATGCGCTCCTAAACCATTGTCCGATTGCGTTGGAACGTTGGGGATTTGGTGTGTGCATGCCAGGGGTGATTTCTATATATAATAGTGAGTTCTGGCGTTATGAAATTATTTCCTATACTGATCATCCGATTGCAATGAAACTTTGGTGAGTTGTTGTGCGAACGCCCGCGAAGGTCTCTTTATATACTATAGCTCTGGCGTTATGAAATTTGTACAAAAAATAGAAATAGGTGGCACGCGAGTTGTTCGGAAAGAGAATGTATTTCATATAGTTTAGAAACAATTTATTTAAGTGGCATTGTAATGCAAACATTTTAATTTGGTTTTTGTCAATACATAAAAAAAATGAATAAAAGAATCTCCGAATTCTGTAGGTACATTTCTCTCAAATTGCTATCGGAAACTTTGGTTTCATAAAGGTGTACATTTTCATTATTTTGTGGTTAAATTTTAGATTTGAATACAATGCGTGATGTTTTTCCTTTCCAATACCATTTAGATCATTCTTTTTACTATGATAGTAAGGGAGATGGAACCATTTCTATGAGACCTATTTGAGTTGGGGCAAATATGGTCTCCAGTGATTAAACTGGTTAAAATTTTTTAACAGTTCTATCAGTTCGCTTTTTGAATTTGGCATGTTTCATTATAAATGTTTTTAATGAATTCTTGAGACTCATTTCTTTGAAGTGTTACATTTGTCAGACAAATAAAACCAATTAGTGCAAGCATACTCGAGATGGAGTTGTTATTATGTTGATTTTGCCTTATGGCACCATCTGCCACAAGCGTTACCTATTAAAGAATTACACTATCCAAATAACTTACCTGGGATCTCTAGTATTGCCAGATGATATCATATTATGCTAATAAAAGCTCAGAATATCAAAACATCTTATTCATAAGCCGTATAATTTCCTAGGGCCTTAGCGTAACAGATCAATAAATGTTTTATCGACTCTGTCGGTTATTTGTCAATGTACTTGTGCACGTCTCCAAATCGTCAATGAACAAACAAAAATTCATCGACGAAAATATTTTCGGTTATATAGCACATTCTATAGGTTTAGGTTTTATCGATCATGATGGTAACTTGACATCATTCCAAAGCACGACAGCTAACGAACAAACGATAGTTCACGTCGACTTAATTATTCCTGTTGGCCTAGCACGGTCATACCGATAATTAAGCAGAATTGATACACGGAGAAAAATTTTATTCTAAAATACAATCATTTTATTCGTAAAAACGGGACTGAAGTTCTTCAATGTTTATTGGCGGGAAAATGTAAGAATAATTCGTTGGTATACGTACGAAATTACGAAATTACGTATACCAACAAATTATTCTTACACGTTCCCGCCAATAAACATTGAAACCCTGTTAATTTGTTCGTAAGAACTTCAGTCCCATTTTTAACCCTTTTTACGAATAAAATTTAGAATAACATTTTTCTCCGTGTGGGCAGATGAACCTCAACCCATGAACCCCGGCACCTCTGCTAATACACCAAACGTAGTGAACCACTTGGGGTGATCTATGCTAGAGGTGTTGGTTATCTTTTATGGTTTATTTTCTCTGTGTACAATAACTGTTTATGTTAGTTTATGAACATCGGTGGTACGGCGCTGCTTAATATGTCGATAATTTTATTAATATCGGTTCTACTATGACAACACTAATGGTATTATCTATGGCTTCATTAATGAATGCTCATGACTTCAATCGATCCTATTAAGTAGCGTAGCGATTAATTTCCTGGTACAGTGGCCAGCTTGTAAAACAGTCCCAGCCCATTAATGACATGCGCATGTTGTAAAATGTAGTTGTCTCATGTCGCAATTAAAAAAATATGTAGTTCCAAAGCTGAAAATTTATACTTATAATAACACTATAAATAAAAAAAATTAACTTTTCCCAGCAAAAAATTCTACACAGAAAGCGGCAGGTATTAAATACGTATATTCATTTACCGATAAGAAGTTTTCCCAACATAATATCTTAATCTACGAGAATGTAATTACTTTAAAGCTTAAAAATTTTTTTAATCGAAATAATATTTTTTAATCTTAAATAACCGTAATAAATAATCAAAGCCAATACGTAGCAGGTCGTGGTGCTGCCACTGGCGGTAGTTATTCCGTATGAACAGTTTGTAGGTATGGGCTGTCAATAAAATAGTTTATTATTTAATATGCTGTTACTGAAAGGGTCTTATAAAGAACTCCAGTGAAAAATATTATGGCTTTAAAAAATATGTTCATATAGACTAATAAACGCTGATTCTGAATATATAAGTTTTAATAAATAATATTAATCGTAGAGTTTAAAAAAAATGATCAAAAGGTACATTTTTAATTATGTCAATAAAACACACTGTCAAGTTGGTATTACTTATTTGTTAGTCACTGCGTCACTGCTCTCCATTCACCATTGAAGTTATGAAATTATCAACATTTCATATTTTTGATTTATTTACAAACTAGATTTAGACATATATAGTATAGTTGTGTTAATTGAAACATTATTTAGGCCCTCAACAATTAAAATGATGACGGAAAAGACTATATTTACGGACAACCTGATAATTTGCCAGTGGTTGACACCGAAACGTCATATTTTTTAAATATAATACGGACCATATACACAGACCAATTTGTAAGTGCCGAATTTCGTATAAATATAAATAATAAAAAAAGCTACTAAGTTAAATCGTCTTATTACTTTTTTTTTCGTTGTTTGTTCTTGGCCGTGAAAATCTAAAAACGTGTCTTATTACTTGTTTTTGAAAGTCGTAGTTAGCTGTAAAAAAATATTAAAAATATATACAGGACTTAACAGCACGTACGCGAAGGATTTTAACTAGCGATTCCGGAGTTTGTTTTTAGTTAATAATGTATATGTATTTTTCCTGTCCGATCAATTAAAAATATATACAAAAAAAAATTTCATCACAAAAAATTGGAGATGATCAATTTAGGTATTTAGGTGCGTAAGTTAGATATTTTTTTAACTCTTTCTTCATACGTATTATTCCTCCAATGCATAACATAAACATGGGCTGAGAAGAATGAGAAACAACTTTTGTTTAAAAAGGCTGTCTCCGACGTGGAATTATTTGCTCCATGGATTATAAATGGCAGACACCTGACAATCCTAATTATTTTATGCCTGACGTTTATTCCCGGAGAAGAATAAAACTGTCATTGTTACAAACCTCTAAAATATTTATATCATTTTCTAAAACTGTGATCGGCGAATCTTCTAAGGATGGGGTGTTTCCAACTTTCCTGTCACTTGACATCGCCAGAATTTTTTTTATTTATCACAATGTTTTATTATATAACCTAACTGAGAATATAAAACAAGTGTAATGTTTCCAAATCCTGTAATGAAGATATTATGATATATCAAGGAACACTCTAAAATATAATTTTTAACTCCTACATCAAAAAAAATTGGGAGGCGCATATGGGAACCATTTATTGGATAACCAACATCTCTTCCATAGAACACCTTAAGTGGTTTGCTCGTTTGATGACTAAACAGGGGTGCCCGGGTTAACGGGATGAGGTTTGTCTAGGACTTGGCGGCGGATGCGTCTGTCCAACTTCTGCGTTTGGGAAGGCATTGTGACCTCTCCAGCCGGATTCTCTCGACCCATCCCCTTGCACCGCAGTTGGAGGGATGAATTCCTTTCACTCTTGAAAATACTACCCTCAGATTACTACCCACCCCTCATACCTTTTTCCATCCAAGAACTTCCTCTCCTCCCCCCTTTTAAAAACACCCTCCCCACAGCATCCCTGAGATGACAAACGCCCCGAGGGAAATTTCTAAGGGCATCCTGTGTAGGACTAACGTAAAAAAAACTCAAGATATAGTTCTCTTCATTGGTGTGGAAATACTTTAAAAAGATATATATATATTGGTATATCTATCAATATTTCTTGTTATGCATTATTGTAAAAATATTATAATTTATCCCAATAATAAATAATAAACATGAATAAAGATTGGATCATCAACAAAGGTCGTTCACATCTAAATTAAAACTTATCTCTAATTTGTGATCAGAGAAATTCTGATTTAATTCCGTAAATATTTTTGCTTCCAACTTATAAAAAAAGAACGTATCAAAATATACATACTGCACGAACCTATATACCTCGGAGCTGTGGACCAATTACAACAAAGCATCTCTAAAAAGAATGGAAGTACAGTACAACAATTCATTCCGAATACTTTTTGGGTTGTCCTGGTACTGCCACTGAGATGTTTGTAGAAGGGCGTGTTCCTGCATTCCGAGCACTACTCAAAAAACGGATCACCAGCTTTAGAACGCGACTAGCCACGAGCGAAAACGGTCTTGTGATGGCAGCACTGCACTTCTGGCAGGGTCCTATTTACAAGCGATGGAGCCAACTCCTGATGTCGTAGATTTAATTTTTTTTTATTTTTATTTTGTTTAAAAATAAAACTTTATTTTCATGTTGTTTCTGTATTATTTTTATTCTGTTTTCTTTCACTATGGATGCAGTATCTTACAATATATATATATTTTTTATATTAATTTGATATGTTCTATGTATAATACGGAGCTCGTGGGATTGCACCACCCTCCCCGAGATCTGGAATAAACAAAAAAAAATTCTCTTCCCGAAAAAATGTATGTGATTTATTTAACATTATTTTTTTATAAAGTATTGTCTGCACAGGATTGCCCTAGTTAGACATAGTAAAAAACATGTGTGACCTCCTTATGTTTCCAACAATAATGCTGAAATTGGCCTTTAACGGGGACCGACGACCGTTCAAATGAAAAAAAAAATATATTGGGGCCAATCGACGAATTGTGATGTAACAAACAAACCTAACCTAAGTTGTTTTTCCCCTTTAATTTCCATGTGTAAATAATTTGTGGAACTTTTGCTTATTATTTATACATAATAAATACGATTGACGTGATTGAGTGGTTACGATCCTTGGATACGAATCAGGAGGTCGCGGATTAAAATACCGGCGTGCGCAAATAAATTTTATTTGATTAATGTGCGTTTTTCACAACTTACTCTTTAAAATATTTTATTTATTTGTTTATTATATGCAATAATTATTAGCCTGAAACACTCATCCACATTGAGAAAATCTCCCGAAAAAAGATACATGCCGCCGACGCGACTCGAACCCGTGTCCTTCTCATTTCCGGTCAACTGCTTAATTCACTGAGCTACGTCGGCTTATCTCTTACCCGCCAAATAATTCAATATATATTAGTGTTTTCATTCAACAATTACTGCTTATTACATTTTTTCACCTGCAAACAACCAACTTTATTTTATATGAGAAAGGCATTGTAAGTGCTAAATCTCCCACTAGGTGGTATGGAGACATATCATGTCTACATTTTTTGTGAAATAATTTAACTCGTCAAAAACTAATTATTATTTTTCATTGATAAACTAATGTTTAAGACAAGATTTTTATGCATAGCACAAAGGGTAACAATTAGTATAAGCAACTAATCCATCGAGACCCGTCGGTGGCATGTATTTTTTCTCGGGAGATTTTTTCAATGTGTATGATACGTCGCCCTGGTGGAAGACCACTATTCAGAATCGAAACATCGCTTTAATTGGCTTTAGCCGTCTTTGGCAACCAGATCTGATACCCAGGAACTTCCCCACCTTCCTGTTCCCTGTATTCTTCCTGTCTCCACTATCATCAGCTTCACAACATATCCCAATTGGGGATGCCATAGCATCACTGCCATCTGACGGTTGGGAGCAGATGGGACTCCAACCTCCGACTCCCGACGGTTGGGACCTGCCTGATTCGATAAAGTATTTTTTTTAACGTGACAACCTCCGTTATTCAATAAAATATTTTTTAAAATAATATATACATAATTAATGACCCAAATAAGAATTCACAAGTTACTTTACGAATGCAGATATCCTCTTATCTCTTTAAAGCATTTCAAATTCAATTTAAGCATTTTTCCTGTTCTCGTCACTATAGGTTCAACAATCAAATTTCTAAAGTACCTGCGTCAATATCAAATAGAAAATAATGGTTGGTTTGAGATTAAGGCGATTTGTTTTAAAATTTGATTTATTATTTAAAATACCTCAGAACCGTAACGAAAAAGAATTTTACATTTTCTCTTGAAATAATCAACGTCAATAACGTCATTACGTCATTAGTTCACGCCAATATTAAAAATGTTTTGACGTTGAATTACGTCTGGATTTATTATTTTCGAGAGAAATAAGAAAAATTCATCTGAAATCGAAAAAGTTTTCATCTGTTTCTCTTGTAAATTGCAATTACGAGGTTTAATTGCGATTTGACGTCAATCACTGGTCTTATATGATATTTGCTTTATTATTTTTCTTGAGATAATTATTATTTTATTATAAAATTGACACAAAAGAAAATGCTCTAAAATTTCGAATTTATCATACGCGCTCTGTCTACACTGCCTACAGATTTCAGAAAAAAATAGTTACGAGAAACTTAATTATAAAATCATTAATCTATTCTTGACAAGAATCATAGTAATGAATATTCCTACCAAGCGCTGTGCCCGTCATTTATAAATAACAAGCTTCTGCCCGCGACTTCGTCTGCATAGGATTAGTACTTCGAGTAATCTATTCTCTTTTCCTAGGTCCCATCTACGTTGGTACCAAAATTCTTAACCTATTTATTTATAATTCTTGATTCGATTCAAAGTATTAGGCGAGTACTTCAATAAATTCACTGATTTAAATATTTTCCAAAATAGAATATTGATTTAAGAATCATTGATTTGCAAAATATCATTCTCAAATTTTGACGTTTCCTATTAAACAATAATTATTATTTTCAATATATTGAAAATAAACAGCTATCTTCATAAATTAAAGCATATATGTTATTCTGATGTATGATTTATATTATTGTAAAGTTTCATTAAAATCCATTCATTATATTTCGATTTAAAGAGTAACAAACATACATAAATCCATACAAACTTTCGCGTTTATAATATTAAGTAAGATAAAATAAGTTACAATTGAAATAATATTGGAACAGCAGTCGATAATAAATATCAAGTCTATTACTGAGGCTAACGAGAATCCCAGGTCTCGAATTCTCGATATGGTTATAAATTCTATTATGAGACATAAAAGTAATTTAATCATAACATGCACTTTTATGACTTATGTCCAAAATGGCGCTCATGTGTCACAAAACGAGATTAATCTCGGTGCATTATTTATTTCGCACTTGTGGTTTTCACGGAGCGGAACGGAGAGAACACCGATTAAACTTGTCGCAAGTGTAACGGAATCAGTGCCGGATGAACCGCAAGGCGAACTAAGTGATTGCCTACGGGCGCGTTCCTTATAGGGACCCCGCGAGAACGACTAAAAATGGTTTCAAGTTTTCAGAAGCAAAAAAATCACGATCACAAAACAAACAAAACACGATCACGAAACAAACTTATCTTGTCCACTCTATTGGCCTCCTAACAACAGACCTTAGAAGTGTAATCTTTACTAAATGAAAACTGATATCACCAATTTGACTTGAAGGTCCCAGAGTCAGGCCAATGATCTTTTTCTCTTCTCAAGAAATAAGTTCTTTTTTTTTAAAATGATCGATCGATTTCAGCAGAAGGATATAAAAATTGAGCTTATTTCAAATAAGTTTTTTTCTTCACTAATGATTACTACTCTCCAACCCATTGATAGTACTTCTTGCAGGACTGCATGTAGAGCCTCTGCATGAAGCCCGGCAAGTACTAGCGGATCGTTAGTAGGTTAAACCGCTAGCCGAATTATTATTATTCCCTTTGTCATGTAAGGTGAGTGCGTGCAGTCCTGCAAGCAGATCTTTATATCGGAGTTTTGAGGCGGATTTAAGGCGGATTTACCAGTACCTACTAAATAAATGCGTGCAGGGGTAGGGCCCCTCATTGTCGAGAGATAATTTGTCACCCAATTAAAAATCGATTTTTTGCATTATTATAGATATACAATAAGATGTTAACTTTATTTTTGTTGTTGTTTTTAAAACCATATCTCACCTGCAACGCTTTATACATGTAACACATGTACATATTCAAAATTCTCTAATACCACCTCATAACTTTTCTTATTGTTTGATATTATGTTTTGCTTATTATTTCCTTGTATCATTTATAACTTATCTTTTTATTGCTTTTATTGTATTTTCTTGTCGTGTATCATTTTATAACTCACCTATGTTTTTATAACTTTCGATGTATTTTCTTATAAAATTGATTCAAATCTTATATTTATATTTAGTTGTAAATATTGTAACTCTAAATATGTTTAAATAAAATAAATATATATATATATATATATATATATCCTAGTGAGACAGGCATAAAAAGCAAGTAAATTTTAAACGGATAAATAATTTCTTCAAATAAAAAAGCATACATAATTTAAAGAAGAGCTGGTTTGAGAGATGTGGCCCAAAATTTTATACCAGTCTAGGGGCCTCAACGTGGCTTAATCCAGCACTGTCCGGATTTACCATTTATCGGTTGACATACATTTATGTTAGACGGGCATTACAAAATACTATGTAATTGCATATGTGGACTGAAAGAAGGTTTGAAAGGTAAACTTTTTTTAAAATTTATTTTAGCGACTATATAAAATAATTATACACAAAATATAATGATGAATTTAACGAGAGATATTGTATTTCTCAGTCCTCCTCACTAGGGAGTCCTGTGGCGAGGCAGTCTAAAGTTATTTAATTATAATTTATTTGTCTTCTATGTAGTTTTTAGTGTTTCTATTAGGATTTTTTTTATTGAACTCTTTCAGTCAAATTTTATTCTTGATTTATAATATTTTTTTATTAATACAATTAATAATTTTGTATCGTTACAAGGTTACAATCTTTGACCAGTCGTGCATGTGGTTACAATTTTTAAGTTTATAAGTTCTTAAAAAACATATGTTATTTTTTAAGATGATATCTGAAGATTTGAGGAGCCGAAACGTTAATTACATAAAATTCCTATTATGCTTCCAAAATTATTATTTACACGATTGTTTCTGTTATTTTACAAGTTATATGGGGAGAGTACGACTTCCGTGGCGCCGCCATTTGACTTTGGATTTCAATAAATCGAACCAAAATAAATCGAAAAAGAAGAATAAAATTTTTCGATATCTCGCTTCGTTTTCGAGATATCGACAGTAAAAAATTTTTGTAATTTTTTTTTATAAAAAAACATTCACTTTTGTATCTAAAACCATGTTAACCAAGCGTGGCCGCTAAACTACTTGAAAACTGGAATGTGGCGCCACGGAAATCGTACTCGTGCCAGTTATACACGGAGAAAAATGTTTTTCGAAAAAACGATCATTTTAATAGTAAAAACGGGACTGAAGTTCTAACGAACAAATTAACAGTTTTTCAATGTTTATTGGCGGGAACATGTAAGAATTATTTGTTGGTATACGTAATTTCGTACGTATACCAACAAATAATTCTTACATGTTCCCGCCAATAAACATTGAAACCCTGTTAATTTGTTCGTAAGAACTTCAGTCCCGTTTTTACTATTAAAATGATGGTTTTTTCGAAAAACATTTTTCTCTGTGTATGTATGAAAAAATGTATATCTCTGTGTGTGTGTTTTTTTTTAAATGCTACTTAAGGTGTTGAAGAAAGATTTTTGCTTTATTGTAAATGAGTCATGTTTTATTAAACATTTTCCCAATTTTCGCTCGAATTTTTTCGTTTTTAATGTTAGCGCGCTCGCTCTAACATTTGTATTGTTGTATCTCTCCTTCCTATTATTTTTCGGGAACTACCGGCCCTAAAGAGGGTATTACCAGAGAATACCGGAAATTAGTCCTTTTTAAATCAAATTCTAGACTATTGACTCTTTTTTACAAAAAAACATAAATTGATTTTGAAAGATTGTTATCATAGACATATGAACATTGATTTTATTTGGTAAACGCAGTTTTTAAATTTTGAAAAACTATGTTTATTTTTAATATACTAAGGTTATAACCGTTGGTCAATTTTAAAACGAAATATTGTATTATACAACACAAATTTCAAATCATATAATCATACAGCAAAATAAATCAATACATAATGTAGTAAAAACAGTATTCAGAATTTTAATTTTAGTTATATTAAAATCATTAAAAAATAAATCCGAGAACGTGTTTTGTGACGAAAATACTTCAGTTTTTCTATTTATTTAAGGTCTTAGAAACTAAAATATTCCTGATTTTTTTACACACTTATTTTGTTTAGACATTATTGAAAAATCATAAATACTTGCAAGAAGTGCACGATATTTAATAATTTATCATTGTGCGTTTTGAGCATTTTTATTGCTTACTCTAATGTAGGTATATATTAAAGCAAGTTTTATAGAATGTATTAAATAGTTAATAATATATAACATGTATTAATTAGATATATAGTTACTCGAATGTAGGTATATATTAAAGCAAGTTTTGAATGAAATAAATCGATATAAAAAATTTGATACGGGGAATAATCGATCTTTCTCATTGGAACCTCCCTGTACAGTTGCAAGCATTTTTAATCTTTTGTTCTCAGCCGCTGGTCAATGGCTCCTAAGGTATGTTTTAAACATCGAATTTGTTGAGTTGGAAAAATGTGGATGTTATTCTTTTTTAATATTATGTATCCTACAAATTGGCGATGCTTCTCGATTTGTTTGCAAACAGTGACAATGAAATAGATCCTTACCTTACCCCCAGTGTGCCGAGAAGATACTCTTATACTACTCAAGAAACTCGCAACAGCCGAGTTCTGAATTTACAATAAAAGCATAATTTGTTTATATGTCGTCGATCATCAAGTTTATGTATATTTAAGGGAAAATTCAACTTTAAATAAATAAACCGTAAAAACTTACTGACTTCTTTAAACATTATTTAATTCGATTTTTATGTTGAGGTGACCAGACAACGGAGTTATACTCTAATTGACTACGGCCTAATGAGAAAAAATAAAATTATATGATACAAACAAAATGATCCAGTATCCAAAAAAGGAGCCAAACGGCCCTTCGCCGAGCCAAAATCATCGTGTGTGAAGAAACCCCCTCAGCGCGGCTCTGCAGGCTCCGCTTGATTTTAAATCCAAAATCGGCTCAATATTGATTCAGAATTCAGACTCCGAGTCGGACAGTATGGCTCACGCCGGAATCATTCCTCAGTGGTTTGACCTCTTCAAACGGTCATGATTTTTTCTTTGATGTTATAAAAAAATATATTCCCGTTTTGTGTACCTATATTATATTTAATTTTAAATAAACCTTTTTCGAATATTTGTGAAAAAAATTACATTTTTTATGTACCCGTACGATTGTTGTTCACATGTTCGAGTTGTTCACCCGATAGTAACTAAGATCAAAACTGGCCTGTCTCGGCGTGGCTCGGCGTGGCTTGGAGTGGCTCGGCGTGGCTCGGCTCGGTCGTGTGTTTACCTTTATTTTGGACCGTGTCACAATTGGCTAGTTGGGCCAAATGGCTCCGCGCGCCGTGTGTGTCTTTGACGATGAATACCGCACAATAGTCCCAACTGCTCCTAACCGCCTGGAACCATTGAGATTAATGCATCCCCAATTGAGAAATGTTGTGAAGCTGAATGTAGTTGGATGGGAAGGAGATGGGAAGAGGAAGGTGGAGAAGAAGAAGGTGCGGTATTGACTGGTCAGTGGCATCGCATTTGGGTCCCGCCCGGGCATCGTGAGTTCACTTCACCTCAGATTTACAAATATTATCAGGTTATTCGTAACCTGGGAATGTTTGTCTTTTTTTTAAAGAAAAGAGTTCCTTAATATTTAGAACTGGTCACCGAACACGGCTAAAACCATTTCAAGCAACGTTTTAATTCTAAATGGTGGTCTTCAAAAGAAGGTATTTTCCACTCTGAAACGTGCTGCAAATATACTTTAAATTATTTTGACATTAATAAATTGTGAAATAACACAAATTAATCAATTTAAACTACTTAAAAACCCTAGACCTTCGAATTGCTAGTCGAGAGGTCGGAATTCTTACAAATATATCGTTTTATTTCGAAGAAAATGTGAACCCACAATTGATCGATTTCTACAAAAAAATATTAACTATTTTTTCTCACTTTTGTGTTTGAACAACCGGTTCAGCCGGTAGCGACCGGTTGATTGACGCAACTACCAAAAAACAACTGAAGGTATTAATAGGAAAGATCAAGTCGACATAGGAGCCGCAATGTCAGACACAATCGAAAAAAGGAGAGATTGCCTATGGCCTATAGACTCATGTCAAAGTCTACGTTTAACCTCATACTTGACCTTATAATATTTGTTTGATATATTTGAGCTCGTAAACCAGGAGCTATATTATGCAGGTGTGTAATCTTTAAATTAATTTCAAATAATTAATGTACTAGCTACCTACTTGATCTTTGTGAAATATGGTGTTAATATTAATGATAGAGAAAGCGTTGCAGCGCTGCTTTTAAAATGAAGGGACTACATTTAATTTTCTGAATCTTCTATGGGATTATCGTATCAACAGAGTAAAGATTATATCTGGAAGTGCAAATAAGTTGAATTAGTGTAAGTTGTATGGGACAAGGTGGGAGTCTTTCATTAGCAGAAAAATGCAATCTACTAATAATATAATCACACCATTTTTGTCTTTAAATAACGGTAAAATTAGATATTTATTCTATAAAGAAATGATATATTTTAGTAAAAAAGTAAAACATTTTATACGATCTTGGGCAGTGTTACTTTCCTATCGTTCAAACATCTGGCCAAAATAAGACATCTTTTACAGATAAAAAATAAACTGGTCTTCGAATAAGTAAAAAAAAAATTATCCGCAATAATGGACAACTTTGCATTTATTTAGACTTAGACCATTTAAAAATAAAAAAGGTGAAAAATTACGCGTTGAATAAATTGCTCACAAATGGCAGAAGTTTCACGTGAAAAATACCTAACTAATAACGAACAAGTTTCATGTAAAAAAAATCGTTAAATATGCCTACCATAGGTTAAAAATGTTTCTTAAGTAATATAATACTAAAAAAATGGAATTTTTTTTGTAGAGTGTTTAAATTATATGTAAATTCTTCCTTAGATCGTGTAATTTTACTCCTGAATTTTCCGCCTGTGTAAATTTATCATGTAATCCTAATTCCTAATTATCAGCAAGCAAAAATAATTAAGTAGTGAATTTACTGTGTAATTTATAAAAGCACATTAAAGTTGAAATATACGCGATATTTGCAAGTTTTTCCATCTATTTCCATCGTTAAACAGTTAAATGCTTCGATTCGTGACACCAACATTATTTACATTCATAGTAATTAATTAATTACGAGATCTTGCATCTCATAATACAGGGAAAGATTGTTGGAAGACAGTGCCCTGGAAGAAGGAGGACATTGTGGCTGAAAAACCTGAGACAGTGGTTTGGCCAGTCTACTGTAGAGCTGTTCCGGGCCGCAGTAAACAAAGTCCGCATATCCAACATGAACGCCTAAGTCCGTTGAATGGACAGGGCACGAAAAGAAGAAGAAGTAATTATTTTATCCAGATCAAATAACCTTATTTTGTCCAAAATAATTATAACTTATTATCGAATTACATGATACGAATTCAATGAAATCCTTATCCATTCGTACAACAATGGATCGGTTAGTCAACGCACCACATTTTGGGTCATAAACAAGGAATACGCCTTATATAAGATTTCGTGTATGAAAATTTATTACAAACTCAATCAGGTTTCTGCTGGACAAGTATTCTAGAATTCTAGGCGAGATTTGTTAGCCAGAGGTATGCCACGTGATACGGTCCGGGACAGACGGCTCGCAAACCGGTTCAAAGTATAAATAAACTCTTATTCGCTTATCTACGTCAACGAGAATAATCTACTGCACTGAAATGAGTTTAAAGAAGTTGTGTTACTAGTTAGTCTCATCTTTTGAATTATTGTTCTCTTGAAAATATTTCACGAAAAAAAACACTTTGAAGCGTAATTGACCAACACATTTGGAAAAATGAAAATTACAATGTGTGAATACATTCATACACATACATAGAATCTGACAAAAATATGTGTCGGTTGTGTCGGAAACCTATTTCCTCTAATATATTATAATTAGTGGTGTGTAGAGAGTTGCCTCTGTGTATTTTGATTTTTCGATCGCCAGCAGGTATCGCCAGTGGAGCTGTCGATATCGACTGCTTGTGGCAGTATTCTCAGCCTGATGCTTTATTTAATGAATCCAGTAAAGTAGCATTTTAAAAATAAGTTTCGAGGGCAAGGGTATGTTAATGGTGTAAAAGCCTACTTTGATTTTAATAGCGATTTCATTTAAAATGTATTTTCGTCACATCATGTTTTTATATAACAATCTTAAAATTGATTTGTGATTTATTTTTGGGTTTTTATGGGGTGCGGCGCTACCTCATTCTTTAGCCAATGTTTCCGACAATATCAAAGTGTCGATAATCAGGGTAATATAATATAATCCACCCAAAAATAAAGCACTATAATATTAACAATTTTTTTAGGCAAATTTTTTAATAAATTAAAAAAAATTTAACCCAAACTGTTTTTTTTTGTCACATTTTATAAGTTTACAGTAACAATTCTTTCAGATTTTGGTAGTTTATACAACTGTTGTTACTAATAATATTATTTTGTAATAGAAACTCGTAAACAAATAATGCTTTAAAAAAAAAACATTTTCACCGTTGGCCCACCGGAGGGCAAACGGCCTTTAATAAGAGATGAAAAAAAATCACCCTAAAACTTTCATATCAATAACAATGGTTAAGAAGTTAACAATTAATTTCATTTTAACGATATATCTAATATACCAATATATTAAAATGCATTATTATTCATTTTCCGGTAGTTGAAATAGACGTTTCTCATTGCTATCTGACCGATGAAAAGTGTTTTTAAAATAAAATGTGCCTTCTAACCGTGTCCCATATATCAGCAAATTTGCAAAGTCATATGAATCAAATCAGCAATGTAATTTATCTATTATTATAAGCAATAATTGTTAACCTGAAACACTCATGTACATTGAAAAAATCGCCCGAGAAAAGATACATGACGCCGACGGGATTCGAACCCGTATCCTTCTGTTTTTCAGCGTGGATGAGTATTTCAGGTTAATAATTATTGCTTATAATTAATATTACCCTTTGTGCTGTGCATAAAAATCTTGTCTTACACGTTAGTTTATCAATTAACAAAATAATAATTAATATTTGACGAGTTTAAAGTATTTTCGCCAAAAAAATGTAGACATAATATATCTCGACGCCACCTAGTGAGAGATTTAGCACTTCCAATGCCTTTCTCATATAAAATAAAGTTGGTTGTTTGCAGGTGAAAAAATGTAATAAGCTTTTATTCTTTTCTTTTCTTTTTTCAGTAATCAATTCAATGAAATCAGAAGGACACGGGTCCGAGTCCCGTCGGCGTCATGTATCTTTTCTCGGGAGGTTTTTTTAATGCGGATAAGTTTTGTCGGTTTTGTTTTGTTCTGTTCGAGTTTTGTTTTGAGTCGGCCGGCGTAGTCGTTAGGACGTTAGACTCCCATTCCGAAGGCCGCGGGTTCGAACCCGGCGTGCGCAAATAAATTTTATTTAATTGGTTTGTGTTATTTAACAATTGATTATTTAAAAATAATATATAGTAGATGTATTTGCGGCACGTTCCAGAGTGGAAGATACTCTTAGTATCGCCCTGATGTAAGACCACCATTCAGAATTGAAACGTTGCTTGAAATGGCTTTAGCCGTATTTAGTGATTAGATCTGAAGAGCCAGGTACTTCCCCACCTTCCTCTTCTTAGTCTCCTTCCCTCCCCCACTTACCTTCAGCCTCATAACATACCCCGATTGGAGATTTGTTCACTATAAAAAAAAAAGTTTTTCAAGTTAATAATTATTGTTACCTTGCTATGCGTAAAAATCTTGTCTAAAGGCTCCGTCAAACAGAAGGCGTTCTTACGCGCGTCAAGGCGTCAGCGTAAAGGCTCGTTCAAACTAGGGATGTTACGAATGTGATATTTTTCACATTCGCGAAAGCGAATGTTCAGAGTGCGAATGTGCGAATGCGAATAAGAATGCGAATGTTAAGGAATCACATTAAAAAAAAATTTTAGTCAACATTAATCATCGTTTTAATAAAAAAATAACAACAATAAATCAATTCTTATACTGTAAGTTATAATCGTAATTAAGCAATTTAATAATCGAAATTCAAAAGAGGCATATTATATTTCAGAAAAAGCAATTTTGCAGCCTTTTCTCCCATGAGGCGATTTCTAAGGGGCTCGTATATAAGGCCGGCTGCACTGAACAATTGTTCACTCGGACCTCTGGTCGGTGGAGCGGTCAGATATTTACGAACCAGATCTGTCAATTTGTCGTATTTCAATTTAGTCTTCCACCAGTCCATGGGTTTTCATCAAGAGAGGCTCGTTTTTTTTAAAGATATGCCTTCAATTGAGCTTTGATTTCACAGCTCATAGTGTCTCCAGATTCTGCACCGTCAGAGTTTTCGCTATCACTTGAGGAATCTAAGATTCCTGCCAGATTGCTTATAAGAGTTTTAACAGAACTTGTCGAAGGCTTATTAGTGTTGCTTGTTGAAGTCCTCAACCTTTTAGCACCTGAAGCTGAATGCCGTTTACCATCTTGGTTACTCTGCTTAGACAGACTTAGACTGCTTAGACAGAAAACAAAAGACACGCGGACAGTGGGCTAGTCACGACATGATCTGCACACATCCGCATTCGCTAAACATTCGCATCGATTGTTGCGAATGCGAATGTCGATGCGAATGTTTAAAATTATGCGAATTATTCGCATATGCGAATGCGAATGTTCGTAACATCCCTACTTCAAACAGGCACCAAAACGCCGTAACGTCGCGTACTTTCTGTTTGAACGGCTTCGACGTCTTCAGTACAATACAACGCAGCGTTATACGTCCGGGACGTTTTAACGCCTTGACGCGCGTAAGTACGCGTCCTGTTTGACGGAGCCTTTATTAAAGTTTATCTTTAAAAAATAATAAGTAATTTATGTGATTGGTTTATTGACTATTTTGAGTTGAAACAACTAAACTAAAATTCGAGTGAAAATAAGAGTGATTTCTTTGAGTTTTCTTGGAGTTTGGGGATCGCGTCTTTCTCTAAGCAAACACAAGTTGTCGACACGCCCCTAAAACTAGAAAAGTTATTATTTGCAAAACTCTTTTTCCCTATTCTCTTCTTACAGAAATTGTTTGTTTACTTTACTTTTTCACATTTTTTTCTCAGAAGGATAAGAAAAATACATTTGTATATTGAATTCGTACCGAAAAACAAGATTGATAATCCAGAAAAACGGGTCCGAAGAGCCGAAAATTGTTGTTTATCTGAACAAATTCGATAAGAAAATTCTTGACTCTGTAAGTACTTCAGGACCAATGAACTTTAATCAGATTAATCTAGTTGTATATTCAATAAATTTAATCAAAATAAATAATAAACATTGAAGTAAATGACAACGCCGACAACGTTAGCAGATTAATGAACCAGTAGTGTTCACTTGTTTATGCGTAGTTTTATGCGTAGTTTTAAATATGAAGAATAATTTAATTAATAAAATTCAATTTTTTTTTATCCGTTATTCTCTTTGTAGAATTTTTTTTTATTTTATACCATAACAAATTTGAGCCTAAATCATTATTATTGTACCGTTTGTACAATGTAAAGCTGAAAACCACACGGAGAAAAATGTTATTCTAAAATATGGTTAAAAACGGGACTGAAGTTCTTACGAACAAATTAACGGTGTTTCAATGTTTATTGGCGGGAAAATGTAAGAATAATTTGTTGGTATACGTACGAAATTACGTATACCAACAAATTATTCTTACATGTTCCCGCCAATAAACATTGAAACCCTGTTAATTTGTTCGTAAGAACTTTAGTCCCGTTTTTAACGTTTTTATGAATAAAATGATCGTATTTTAGAATAATTTTTTCTCCGTGCATGTAAAAGCCTTAATATAGGACATAATATTTTTTTTGATCCATAAAATGTTAGGTTCGCTCTACAATACAGGAAGTTATAATGACTGTATGTCTTCCCTCCCTGCCGCTAAACTGTATGAAATAAACACACTTTTCACATGTATGGATTTTCCAAATTTACGCCTCCTTTGAAATCCCTCCCTTTGCTTCTCCCTCTCCCCCTCCCTCGTTTCCCTCCCTCCATCATGCGTTCTTTTCCACCTTCCCCGCATTCCCATCTCCCTCATCACCCTTTGGCGAACTCACCTTCTCCCTTACGGATTTCCCTCCAACTCCCTCCTTGCCGCCCTGTCGCTAAACTATATGAAATACCGAGAGTTTTGAAACAACTCGCAGGCCATCTATTGTAATTTTTTAAATGTAAATTTCGTAACTCCAGAGCTCACCATTCGAAACAGATAGAAACCTTGGCGGGCGTGCGCACAACAGCTCGCTAAGGTTTCGTCGCAATCGGATCAATGGCACAGGAACCCATACGGGACAAACAAAGAAACATCCATTTTTACTAAATAAATTATATAAATGCCATAGCGTCAAAATACATTTTTACTAGATAAAGCCAAAATAATTTGTCACATGTGTCACTGCAACAATTTTTTTATTACACTAATGTATCAAAGACTGTGTTTTATGTAAAAGCCCTAAAGGCGTAAATAAATTATTTTTTAAAGAGATCCTTGCTCGGATGCACTAGATGAGTAAAAAATTATTCAATTTAATAATTATTTTGGTTTGCGTCAGGAAGCTCAAATGAAGTAGGAAAGGTTTTATTTTACTACGAATTGGTCTGCAGTATATCATTGTGTTTTAAAGTGTTTTGTGCTATTTAAAATTAATTGTCTTGGACTGGTTACATTATTTAAACCCCACGTATTTTTTTGACAATTCTCTTGGCTCATTGTGCCAAAACCACTTGCCAAAGTCACCTTTCTCAGAATGTGGCGTTAATTTGTTTAAAAAAATGTTCAGTTTATCAAGTGGCGTAATTGGATGCAAATAAAAAAGAAATCAATCTTTACCTACGTGTTTTACGTTATTAGCATAGATGGCTGTCATCAAAAAGTTCGTTTCACTTAGCTTAGAAAATTATTAGAGTGACAAATTGCTCGGTGCCTTTTGATTGAATTCTCATCTTCTGGAGCCTCTGAAGTGATCTGTTTGGTATGTGGGGTGCCAAACAGGTACCTACCTTTTTCACAATTGCGAAAAAACTTTAGCGAATATGTTACATTGATTGGTTCAAGGAGAAACTGACCTAAATTTTGAAAAAGATATATTAGACAGCATAAGAATAAAGGCTCTGCAAATAAATCCAAATACAGTTAATTGCCAACAACAATTTTTTGTTCTTTGGGTTCCTACTACAGTCGATCGATATAGGATTTATCGATAATGTCGGTGTCTTGTCATCGTTCCCAAGGACGGCTCCAGATGACCAACGAACAAACAACAGTTTATGTCAAATAAATTAAGAATACTTAATCGTTGTGAACTGTTTTTTATCGTTGGCTGTCTGCAGTCATGCTTTGGAACGATAAGTTACCGCCATTATTGATAAAACCTGTATCGATTGACTGTGCTAGACACCCAGAAGCAGCATTTAATCCATCTTATACCAGCTGATGCGCGATTTCACCAGACTATCTTGTCTTAGTAACTGTACGTATTTCTATCACCTGTTTAAGACAGTACCTTCATAAACTGTGTTTTGAATGTAAACTTACTTTTTTCTAGTTCTAGTTCTAATCCTATTATTATTCCATTACAGGTCATTTGTAATACAATACTTTAATAATAACAGAGCCTGAATATAACTCTCATAGAACTTGAATATTAACTGTGAAATTTGATGAATTATTCACGTTCTGTGAAACAACTATCCTTGAGATATGAATAATGAATATATTTTTGTTGCAATAATAAATTTATTACTTTTGTAAAAACAAATTATTACTGCTGGCCTCCGTGATTGAGCGGTTACGATGATTGGTCGCGGGTTCAAATTCCGGCGTGCACAAGTAAATTTTTATTGATTAATTCGTGGTATTCACAATTTATTCATTAAAAATAACAAATGTACTATATTTGCGGAACGTTCTAAAGTTGTAGACACCAGGTCTGAATAGTTAGTGGAATTATTTTTATTTAAGTATATATATTTTTTTTCAAACTTTTTAATTTAATGAATTAAACTCAATCAAAAATCTGAAACAGAAAAATCAGAAAATGATACGGATACAACTGGGACTCGAACCCAGGACCTTCGGATTTCCGGGCAGATGCTCTCACTACCGAGCTAATGTATCCCTTTCCGATTTGGTCATTTTTAACTGTATCACACTTCTATTGAGAACTACCAACATTATCTTCTTCTTCTTAACGCAATTTTTTATTGGCTGCTATCTTTATATACGATTGCAAGATTCAACTCGAACTACATGCCCTCTAGATACTGTCAGTTGTCTTTTTCTTTTTCTGTTTCCGTATCTTTTTCTGTTTAAGATTTTCGATTGAGTTTCGCTAATGTTATCTTTATTAATTAAAATATTATATTTTGCATGATTCTAGTATTTATTTATATTATTTTAGCACAGTACAACTGGCTCAGGGCGCGGTTGGGTTTTGTAACTGTGTAACTCGATTACCTAAAATATATGAAACATCTGTTTACCTGGTTTCATCACTCTTCTGGTTGCATTTCATTTTTATAATCTATTGGAGTTTACAACATCCACGATCGGCTCACATTCTCTGGCCTCCACAGTTCCCTATGCGGCTATGGTTGCGGTTGCCGATATATGATATTATACTCGGAGTCCGGAAAACTAGTGGCACAATGGGAAACTGGTGAATCTGCTTTAGTTAGAGAACCCAATAATTATTTTTTTTTGATCTGAGTTTACGATGTTTTTTTTTAATTTTCAATTTTTTTCCGCAACTTAAGGGCAGAAAAACTTTTGGAGTCGGGCCTGTTCCTCGTCGTATTTTAAAAGATAAACACATTTAATATTAACCCCTAGCGACATTTTCAAAAATATATATATATTCTAGGATATCTCAAATTGGATAGGATATCTTAACCTGGATCGAATATCTTAACCTGAATCCGACATCTTAACCTGGATCGGATATCTTAACCTGGGTCGGATATCTTAACCTGGTGTGCTAACATGGTCGATCGATATGAAGTTGCCGACCAATTGTCAGTAACTGCTCATCGTTCCCTAGGACAACTGCAGATCGCAAACGTTTTACAAAATTATAATAATATGTATTAATAGTTAAGGTTAATTTTTGCAAAGTTAAATTAGTTTAGTTCGACAAAGCGACAACATAAAAGATTCTAAACTGTCCGAAGTATTGCTGCACAGCCCAATCTATATTATTAATATTCTAACGTCTGTCGTAGACACTCGCTCAACGTGCGGGATGCAAATGGAAGTGCCGCCATCTATAATAATTAAATAGAACTATTGAAGTATTCGTATTAATATTTTTATGAAGCGTGGGTAGGAATCTTTGAGTCAATGTGTCCAGGAGTGACGGACGTATGAACCCGTCCCTCCCACTGCACTACAAGGCCAAGGGTAGAGAGATTCCGGTTGGAGAGATAAAATTTCTCCATCAACTAGTCTCCCAATCCGGCCCGCCACTCGGTAGATGTGACTCAAGACCTAGTCTAAACGCACCCCTGCTAATTCACCAAACGTAGCGAACCTTTTGGGGCAACCTATGGCAGGGGTTTTGGTTATCTTAACCTGGATCGGATATGATACGTTTTTAGATTTTCACGGCCAAAAGCATTTTCGTTGTTTGTTTTTGGGGTGTTATGCCGTGTTGTGCTACCTCCTTCTTTAGCCGACGTTTCACATCGACGGATCTGCCGGATCTGCCCTGATGATGGACACTGCAACGCTGTCCGAAACGTCGGCTAAAGAAGGAGGTAGCACAACACGGCATAACACCCCAAAAACAAACAACGAAAATGGATCGGATATGGTTAATAAATGGTATCGGAGAGGAAACATTTTTCTCTCTCATTCCATTTTTTCATGTTGTCATTAACATGGATAAACGAGATTTACTTTTCTCTCTCATTCCTTAATAAGAAGTTATTCTTCATGTTGTCATTAACATGGATAAACGAGATTTACTTTTCTCTCTCATTCCTTTAAGAAGTTTTTCTTCATGTTGTCATTAACATGGATAAACGAGATTTACTTTTCTCTCTCATTCCTTAATAAGAAGTAATTCTTCATGTTGTCATTAACATGGATAAACGAGATTTACTTTTCTCTCTCATTCCTTTAAGAAGTTTTTCTTCATGTTGTCATTAACATGGATAAACGAGGTTTACTTTTCTCTCTCATTCCTTAATAAGAAGTTATTCTTCATGTTGTCATTAACATGGATAAACGAGATTTACTTTTCTCTCTCATTCCTTAATAAGAAGTTATTCTTCATGTTGTCATTAACATGGATAAACGAGATTTACTTTTCTCTCTCATTCCTTTAAGAAGTTTTTCTTCATGTTGTCATTAACATGGATAAACGAGGTTTACTTTTCTCTCTCATTCCTTAATAAGAAGTTATTCTTTATGTTGTCATTAACATAGATAAACGAGATTTACTTTTCTCTCTCATTCCTTAATAAGAAGTTATTCTTCACGTTGTCATTAACATGGATAAACGAGATTTATGTTAAGGTAAGAGTGTTCCTCTCTTATTATTCGCGGTCTCAATATACAGAATTTCTACTATTATATAACGGAAGTGTTTTGTAGTTTTAAGTTCACAGTGTTAGTTTTTAAAAAGGGCGAAGCCTTATAAATGGTCGCCAATACGTAAAACGAGCGAAGGCTAACCAAAAGCCGCCAGCAGGGCCTCGCAGGAAAAACCCGCCGGTTTTTAACTACTAGTAATATACATATTATAAAACCAAACAACTAATTTAAAAAAATTTTAATGGTTAAAAAAAACCGTAATACAATCACATTGATAATACTTATCCATGGTAATATTTTCAGGGCCCCTATTCGGTCGATCGATGAGGATTGTATCGATAACTTTCGGTAACTTCTCATCGTTCCCTACGACAACCGCAGATCGCTATTGTACAAACAACAGTTGACGTCGAATATATTAGTAGATATTGTAAACTGGTATTTATTCCTTCAATCTTTTTTTTGTTAATTATTCATTGGCGATCTGCAGTCATGCTAGGGAACGATGAGAAGTTACCGAAAGTTATCGATACAAAACTTATCGATCCAACGTCTTTATCATCCGAAGTTACGATAAGAAAAGTATTGTCTACAGCAAAAAGGAACGAAAAACACTGCAACGCTGTCAAAAAATCAACACATGGTCTAAGCATAATTAATAATATTATCTCCGACTTGTTGATTATGACACGTATTGAAAGAAAGAAAACAGGTACCTACGTACGTAAAACTATCATAGATTGCTTGTAGACAGTTAAGAAATAGTCACAATATAAATATGTAGCGATTAGATAATATTGTTTCTTGGGCATGAGTTGAAAATACGTAATGATGTTGGTTCAAATACAAATATTAGCTACCTGCATAATTATATTTCATCGAAATTACGTACACATTTGATTACTTGCGAACAGCTGCTGTTGCGCGCGTGTGGGGGGCTATTTATGTATAGATTTTTGCATTGTACCTATTCTGATGTTCATCACACACACAGTCGCACAGATAACAGACTCTGACCTTCACAGAGTTGATAAAGAGATCCGGTACAGCGATCGCTCGCCGCGGGTGACATCTCGCGGATTTTTTTATAGACTCGAATACAAAGGAGAGATAATAATATGCTAAGCACCTGCCGCATTCTTACTGACGTGGTATTTTTTTTAATCAGGTTGGTTATGTTTAACGCTGGAATTTGTTTATGGTTGCAATGGTTAAATTGCTAAGTCGTCCGTCAAACATAGACGATTTACCTCGTGATATACTACTGTAAAGATAATACTACAAATCAATGTTTACGCTGGGGGAATATGTCATTTCAAATAGGGAATTTAAGAAAAAAGTCACACATATAAATAAAATGAAATATCATGGACCAAAGACGGTTATAATAAATTCTGGCTCCTTTATCAGGCTCTAAAATACGATCATTTTATTCGTCAAAACGGTTAAAAACGGGTAAAAAAAGTTCTTACGAAGAAATTAACAATGTTTCAAAGTTTATTGGCGGGAAAATGTAAGAATAATTTGTTGGTATACGTACAAAATTACTTATACCAACAAATTATTCTTACATGTTCCCGCCAATAAACATTGAAACCCTATTAATTTGTTCGCAAGAACTTCAGTCCCGTTTTTAACCGTTTTTACGAATAAAATGATCGTATTTTAGAATAACATTTTTCTCCGTGTAGGGAAGTGAATGAGAAGAGGACTTGACTAGAACTAGAACCCATTTGATAGGTTTTTATATTTGATATATCGCCTCCCTCTTTTTTTTTAACCTTACGGGTTAATTTTTTATTACCACCAAGTCTAGAATACAAGAGCAGTCTCTCCAATGAGCTAATTATAATATTTTGCTGATGCTCTGGCAGATCCATGTACAGTATAAATATTAGTATACAACTTGTATCTGTATACAAGGTACATTCATCTAGTGCTAGGCATACGGCTATTTGTATATATTAGTAGTAGTGATTGACGACAATGAACGGAAAAAACGCCAACGCTGCTATCATTGATGATTGTCAACTGTTGAATATAATCTTTGGAAATAACTTCGACGTTTATTCGAACACTAACAAAATAATAAATAACGATATTAATAACATTAGGAATTACAACATTAGGGAGTTTTAACAGTTATATTTTACGTGTCACTAGAAGAATCGCTTGAATATACAAGGGTGCAGATCGACCATAACGGATAGGAAAATCCACAAAGACGTCGGTAGGAAATTACGTAACCTAAATTCGACCATTCGAAATTATGTGTTTTTTTAAACATACAATTGCATGCACATTCGGTATTATATTGATCGTTTATTTGGTTGCATCAACCAGTGAAGTTGTCGCTAATGAAAATTTGCTCGAAAAATATGGAAAACATAAATGATGAAATGGAAAAACAAAAAATTGAAAACCCAAAAGTTCATTAGTTCATATCTAAGAGTATGGATATTAGAGAGACGGCATGTGAAGTGTGCCCGCGCGCTCTAAGTGTGCCTTTTCGAGAATTTTACCAAAACGGCTTACATTGGCTGCTGGTTTTTGGCCGTTTAATACGTTCCGACAACAGCCATTTTACATGGTGACAGCCAATGTCAGCCGTGTGGGTAGAATTCTCGAAAATTTTACCAAAACGGCTTACATTGGCTGCTGGTTTTTGGCCGTTTAATACGTTCCGACAACAGCCATTTTACATGGTGACAGCCAATGTCAGCCGTGTGGGTAGAATTCTCGAAAAGGCACACTTGGAGCGCGCGGGCACACTTCACATGCCGTCTCTCTAATATCCATACTCTTAGGTTCATATTTAAGCGACGAGCTCGGACCGTTAAGTATTAAATAAAAAAAGTATCTGTTGTACTTATATTAGTATATGAGTATTTTTTATATGAGTATTTGCACCTTGTCGACTGGTCTGCGAATTGAATACAAGTGTTATGAGAAGAAAAAATTCAGCAACAAGTGTCTATGTATTGTGGGATGTTTTTTTCTTTGGCGTTTTGATTATCCAAGTGTTTGCATATTTCATTCTAGAGGTACACACTCGTTCACGCGACGACAGAATGGACAGAAAATTAAAACATAAACAAATCGATGATAGCGTTGATTCAGAATTTTTAAACTTTTGTTTTGAACGGTATACTTTTATTATTTACATTTACAACAAAAGTAATTTCATTGTAACTATAAATCTCGATAAGTGGAGTATCCTTATCAATGCGGTCTTGAGTGTTGAGTGTTGAATGGTGGCTCGAATTGACTTCAAGGTCAATGCCTTTGCTGATATCAGAAGGTCTTAAGAAAGGGAATCTGATTTTTATCATAGAATAAACAAAAGTTAAGTAATAGTTTTATAATAATCAAAAATATTTAGTAATATAACGCTGTATTTACAAGAAGTACGTTTTTATGTGAATTCCGCACCTAGTCCCTAGACTTGTAGATCTTCCTTGCCCCGCCATTGTGTCCAAAACATTATTTGATCTTCACACGGAGAAAATTTTTATTCTAAAATACGATCATTTTTTTCGTAAAAACGGTTAAAAACGGTAATGAAGTTCATACGAAATAACAGGGTTTCAATGTTTATACCAATAAATTATTGTTACTTTTTCCCGCCAATAAACATTGAAATACTGTTAATTTGTTCGTAAGAACTTCAGTCCCGTTTTTAACCGTTTTTAGGAATAAAATGATAGTATTTTAGAATAACATTTTCTCCGTGAATATTGGTTCTCATTTGTTTTGTATTAGCCTCCAGTATTCCGACATTTTTTCTCTAAGTGTTCCTTTACTTCATTTTCGTTATTGCAGCTGTTTTATGTAGTTTATTATTTTATATGCCCTCTAATTAATTTGTCTCCAAGATATCAAGCTTTTTTTTAGTATTCCGCCAGCTAAATACATAGGTTTTTAACGTAGGTATAATGTAAAGTGAGATTATTATGTACTTATTCAAAATACAAACTAAAATATTTCAGATTTTTTTTACACACTTATTTTGTTTAAACATTATTAAAAAATCATAAATACTTATGATCAAAAAATACTTACAAGAAGTACACTATATTTAATACTTTATCATTGTGTGTTTTGAGCATTTTTATTACTTACTTGAATGTAGGTACATATTAAAGCAAGTTTTGCATGAAATAAATCGATATTAATTTTTTAATTTTAATAATTTGATACGAGGAATAATCGTTCTTTCTCATTGGAACCTCCCTGTACAGTTGCAAGAATGTATCATATAGCATGCGTCAATCGCTCTTAAACAGTAAATGACATCAAAGTGGGCGGGTTTTCAGTAAAGGTGCAACAAGAAAAACGCTGGCAAAAGTCTGTCAGGTATTTAAGATATTTTGCGTAAGTTGTTGCGTTCTGTACACGCATTAAAAAATCTATCATCTCCTAAACCACAATATATTTGCTTGTAAAAACATAGTGGAAGAATTTTCAGTTTTGTTCTCACGGAAATTGAATGACAGCTGGTGGCTGGCGGCCTTCTCCTGTAGTAAGGTGAATGCCCGTGAGATGTCCTTACTTGGGAGGCTGCCGCTTTGAATAGTGATCACACTGATCGCTGTGATCAGGCACCTTAATTATTCCCACAATTTGGCAATTCACGTTTTTCTACATGTTTATATCGCAACATAAAACACTGGGTAATGTGATGAAATTACACAGGCTGAAATAACAAAATATCAAAAGTGTACGTGGAAAAAATATGCGCGGAGAAAATTACAAATACTCGTATACGAGAAAAAATTACACATATATATTTTTTTTAATATTGATAACACATCAGTATCAGTAGATATATTTTTTTGTAAAAATTAGCAAGTTACTTGAAAAAAAAATGATAAAATCTTTCAAGAAAAGCGTACATACTCGTATACAATATTGTATCCGCACGGAGAAAAATGTTTTCTAAAATACGATCATATTATTCGTAAAAACGGTTAAAAACGGGACTGAAGTTCTTACGAATAAATTAACAGTGTTTCAATGTTTATTGGCGGGAAAAAGTAACAATAATTTTTTGGTATACGTACGAAATTACGTATAACAACAAATTATTCTTACATGTTCCCGCCAATAAACATTGAAACCCTGTTAATTTGTTAGTAAGAACTTCAGTCATATAACCAATAGTAGACCGGTTAGTAGTTTAGTGGACAAATGCGTCAGATTCCCATCCAGATATGGCGGGTACAATTATATGCTCAACTCAACTTAGTCCCCCAGCAACATTTTCCGCTTACAATGATGAAAGTATGAGTATTCGTAAGCGCGAACTGTTTGCCTTTCTCATAAAAAAATAAATAAATTCTTTCGCCAAACTTTCTGAAAGAATTGTTCATGCCTTTGTAACTGAAAGGCAAAAGCAAACCTTGACTAATATATTGAAATTATCGGATTATTTTCTAGGGATTTTCTGTCCAATGGCAGGCGGTGTTTGCGTAGAACGACAAGTTTCATCGCTGGCTTGACGTAATAAAATCTCAAAAGGACGTAACGCTTTTCTTCAATGTTATAATAATGTTTTTACGATGATATGCCACATGCCTCAGCTGTTATCCGTATCAGCAAATAGTCCGTTTATAGCGCCACACCGCATCGAGTCTTGATATATATTGACACAACAACTAGCGGAGCGTTTTACGAACTCAATTTTTTATTTGTTGTCAATGGTGTTGGTGTTATTATTTTGATTATAAATGCTTCATTATCGCTATTTGAAAAGTGATTCATAATTGCTTTGGTTAAATTTTATCCGTGTTCATTAACGGCAACGGAAGGAACACATTCTTGTAAAAGTTTTGCAAATTTATTCAATAGAAGCTACATTTCGCAAACAAATCAAAATTACATCTCTGCTTTCTGCTATAAATACGGTTTTATGTCGATCTTCAATACTTCGATGTTTTTAATTCTTATATATTTTAATCTAGCTGAAGTCCCAGATATTGCACGGGCATTGACGAAGAGTTTTTTTTCTTTTAGTTGGACAGTAATACTTCCTTTACATTGAAATTTCATCAAGGAGTATCAAAATTCTGGGGTGGGAAACGTGGATGGTAGTGTTTTTTGGGATTCTCTTGTAGATAGTCACCTTCCCCCTAAGTAAAAAATAAATATAATAAAATATTGGTAAGGCTAGACATAGGTTAAATTAAATTGAACACAGACGGGTAAAATTTTAAAATACGAAAAAACTTATGTTTCAAAGTAAATCGGACGGTTGTAAATAAAATTGAAGCCAATCGAAATGTATTTCTTTTAATTCCTGTTATTTAATTTTTCATCATATTTACGCAGTACGGAATTCAAAATTATTTGATTAATAATTATCAGTAACTGAGAAATAATTGCCTAAGTTGCCAATAAAATCATGAACAATATATTCCTATAGCCTATAGTTTTGAGCTACATTTTATAATTTAATATATAATTAGTAGCATAACATCCGTGAATATTTGCAATACTTTTTGATTAAAAAATATTCAATTTGTTTAAGTATTATAGCCTCTACCAAAAATAAATTTTTGATGCAAGAAGGTAGCATATCTAATGAAACGAGAAGGGATAAGCTGGAATCGAGAAGCAAGAAGCAGCGAGAAGCAACATCCAAAAAAACGCAGGAAGCTGGTAGAAGAAACGGGTAACAAAAATAAGCGAAAGGAGAGAAACTATAACCAAAGTTAAATTTTATTCCTGACTGTAATGTTTGCTTTATTAACATTCAAACACACTGTTCGGAACATCTCAATAAATCCTTCGTTCGTTTTCTAGACTGTTTAGTTACACAATATTCCTGAGCTTGTGCGACTAGTTTCAAACGACTGGTGGGTAAATTTGCCCGCGCAGAGCCCTACACATCGACTATATGCTTTCCTAGGGATAACTCTATCCTTTCGCCATCTGACGGAAACTTGTGGAAGCTTTATGAATCCTGCCATCTATTGCTAACCCACTGAACCTACTAATCCAATATACTACACTGACCTTCCCCCATTACAATATTGGTTTATTAGGTTATCATGTATACCGGTCGACCAACACCAACCTCCTTCCCAGCCTCAGGGCATGTGTCTCAAGTCCTAACAAATCAGTGCCATACATCGGTCTCACCTGAAAAGCAGTGCTCCGAACTGGAGTGGTACAATCGTATCATATTGTATGAAAAAAGCTTTTTTTATAGTGAACGCCTTACAAGAGTACCAACTGCACCCGTCTGAAGCCAGTGGGACTATGGCATCCCCAATCGGGGTATGTTGTGAAGCTGAAGGTAAGCGGGGAAGGGAAGGAGAAGGAAGATGGGGAAGAGGAAGGTGGGGAAGTACCTACATTTTTAGATCTAGTCACTAAACACGGCTATACCTATTTCAAGTAACGTTTCTATTTTGTATACATTATTTTTAATTAATTAATTGTGAAATAACACAAATTAATCAAACAAAATTTATTTGCTCACGCCGGGTTTGAACCCGCGACCTTCGGAATGAGAGTCCAATGCCTTGCCTCTGGACTACGCCGGCCGTCAAATGCGCAGTCGTTCCTTTTAACATTTTTTGCTAATCCAAAGCCGCGGAGAAAAGATGTTTATTATAAGGTGGACACCTAATTTAGCAAATATGCGAAATGGATAGAAAAATTGTTTTTTTTTGCAAATTACAATTTTGATCCTCGCTTAGGATATCTTGAAATTAGATATCGTCATACTTTTACTAGAATTGAGATGCCGGCTGCGCCAGTGCGGAGTGCTGTTAACCGTGCTACATAAATAAAACAAGATTTTCACAAACATTTCATTTAAATATCCTAATACACAAAAACAAACAAGGCTATAAAAATCTACACACTCATCACATCGTGCACGGTAGTAAAAGTATACCTACAATAGTATAAACATCAAACACATAAATAATCCCGTAGAAAAATAAACAACATTAAAATTGTTACTCCAAGATAAAAAAACATTACCTACAGATAAAATGTCACCATACATACCTAGTACCTTTTTTTTTTTTAATTATTTTTTTTTTTTAATTTTAATTTTTCTCTTTAAAAAGAAAGACAAATATTTCCGGGTTACGAATAACCCAACATTTGAAAATCTCCTACTACTACTTTAGGTACCTAATTAACTAACTAACTAACCATTATGCCGTTTCTCCGCAGGGGTAGGCAGAGAGGACGGACCGCTAAACAACTCGGTCTTGGCATACATTCCTTGCCTCATTCCATTCATACATCTTATGATACATGCTCTTCTATTATTCTGACTCATGACATGGCCCGACTCAAGTATCTGATTCACTTGATCGTGCCATGTCTTCCTCGGGCGTCCTCGACTTATTCTACCATTCACATTTGCGTCATAAATTCTCTTGACACTCCTTTCTTCATTCATTCGCTCTACATATCCAAACCATCTAAGCGTCCCTTTCTTAATCTTAATTATTACGGTCACATCGGCCTTGCATTATTTTCGTATCTCCACATTCCTCACACGATCATACATGGTTTTACCACATACGCCTCAGGGATCTCATTTCTACAGCATTCAGTCTACTTTCAGCCTTTCTCTGTCAGTTCCATGCTTTACTGCCATACATCAGGGTAGGTACCAGCACTCCATTGTGGACTACTAGCTTTGCTTATAAATAATATTTAAATACTTATAGATAAATAATATTTCTGTGACAAGTAGACCTCATATCGAAAAACTGTTTCTAATATTATTTTATTCAATAAATCAAACCATAGTTACCTTTGATAACATAAGATTTTTTTTTTTACATTCCTCCAACTCCACACAGGTAGCCATGAGGAAAATAATTTCCCTCAGGGCCTATGTCTTCTATGAATATGCTGTGTGGGGGGGTCTTTTTGCGGAGATGAAGGAGTGAACATGGGTCTTGAAGAGACCCATGTTGTAGTAGGGAGGAAACACAGAGGCCGGTAAATCGTTCCACAGCCGAGCTGTTGAACTCAGGAACGAGTCGTAGAAACGATCCGTTCTCATGTGACAAATGTCAACCGTATACAAATGTTTCCCGACTATGCACCGGTTACGAGGGGATCAATAATGCTAGTTACTCCGAGCACCTTCCATTGAAATACCGGTAGAACAAGGACAGCACTCCCACCCGACGCCTGTGCTCTAAAGATAGCAATCCATTTCTTAAGACGGTACTTAAATATCTAACTATTTAATAAAAAGCATTTTTTTCAAACGAGGAATTATACAGTTTGATCAAAGAAATGTTACTATCTCAACGACAAATATTTTTTTCAATCTTTCACCGACAGGTAGGTACCATATATTGAATATTCCGACTGGCGGGATAAAAAAGTATGCAACATGGCCACCCTTGAACCGCAAACGGAACACACTGAAAAAAATTACAGACATGAAAACAGTTGAGTTAAAACAGGACTTAGTTACGCTCCTTTCCCTTTGGGGTTATAATCAGGTAAATATTCATACCTCCAGAATACAGATGAATTATTAGATTGGAGTGTTTCACAGAAGTTCAAATGCAACGCCGTCATCAAGTAGTCAATCAGCGACATTGTATTTTGTTGTCATTTTAAAAGATCCTGTTAAAGGCCGATTCTAGGACCGTTTCAAATTTTGAACAGCTTTTGATCCGCAGAAAAGTACACTTGTCACGTTGGTACGCTTGTTAGCTGATCACATTTTGATGGAAAGCTAAAATAGAAGGGGTTATAATGTCTAAAAAACAAAATGACCCTGTTTGACCACGTAGTAAAAATAATTAAAAAGTGTCCGTATTAATTTTATGGTTACAACCTATTTTACGGAGTTGGTACAGAGTTCGTTTAGATTGTCAGAAGAGAAAGACCGTATAGAGACGTATAATATAATAAATTGGACTGTCATGTCGCTCGGGAACTATCTCAGCCTATCATTGCGTGATCTGAGGATGCCATATGACATGTCATGAAGCGAGAATTGAAACGGTTGGATAATGAAATAATATCAGATTTTTAATAATGCAGATCCTACAATGGTAATTGATAACTCTATCGCGAGAAAAATTGTAATACGCTAACTATGAAATCGCCGCAAGTATTTGGAAGAACGTTTGGCAATGTGCTGTAATCACAAAAGTTAAATAATTTGTCTTCATTTTTTATTATTTCATTGAATTCAATTAACATAAAAAATATTGAGTTTCCATCAAAAATATATCCATGAAAATACAAAAAATTCCGTACATGAAAAGTTACATGAAAACTCACAAATATCCGAAGATTTCCTTAAATATGTATTAATATCCATAAACATCCTTAACCCGGCATCATGGGGGTGGAAATATGATAGGAATTAAAATATGACATTATTTCGACAAAAAAAAAATATATATACATATTTTTTTAACCAATCTTTTGATTTGAAGATTTGACGATATTTCACACATTACAAATGTACGATTTGACCATCGTTCGACGAAACCTCTTAAACATCCACGGTATCTATTTTTAAATACATACACATAGAAATATATCGAAGGACGTTTTTATTTTTCTTTTTAATGAATCAATGAATTTATTTTTTCTTATGGCTTTAATATATTTATTATCATAATTTTTTACTCGGTATTTATTCCCAGTATCTTTTTTACCACTAATACTCTATTTAGTTGATGTATTGCTTTAAGAACCCAATAGGAACTTGGCTGTGAATCTGAAAATTATGTAAATGGAATTCATTTAGTATTAAGTTCTATATATAACATCATATACCTACCTAATGTGAACTAAACCAGGCAATTTGACTGTCCTTAAACGGGAAACTTTCCTAGTTGGAAAGTCATTAATGTATGTATTAATATTAATGTATGTATTTTTAAAGTTGCAATTATTTACGTGGAACGACTTATATATTTAGGTCAATAGGGAGTCACTTGATAAAACTAAATGTATTAATTAAGAAAGAAAAAAATATGTAATTTTCTCATAATTTCACATAATGCCTCAAAAATTCTACCTTTTTTTTATTTTTTATAGTGAATACCTCACAAGAGTCCCAACTGCTCCCGTCTGGAGCCAGTGAGACTATGGCATACCCAATTGGGGTGTGTTATGAGGCTGAAGGTAAGTGGGGAAGGGAAGGAGACGAGGAGGAGGAAGGTGGGGAAGTACCTGGCTATTCAGATCTAGTCACTAAACACGGCTAAAGCCATTTCAAGCAACGTGTCAAATCTGAATGGTGGTCTTACACCAGGGCGATACTAAGAGTATCTTCCACTCTATGGAAGAAGAGTATCTACCTGCTGGTTATAAAAGTATTATAGGTATATTTCTGATTATTTTTTTTTTGTTTTTTTTTTTGTAACTATGTATTCTAAATAAGTGAAATTGAAATTTTCTTTTTTCTAGCCCAAAAAATAATCTTAATTAGATAAAAATACAAAATTCCATAATGTTTCTAAAATTTAAAATTTATTAAATTCTTTCAAATAAATGTTAAAAAAATGTGTTGATGTTTTTCTATGTGTGACGAATTACGCCCTTCGTTCACGGAGCTACTCGCAAGCGACTTAATCGCCGCTACCAGCTACCTGTCATACTAGTATGGAAGGTCCAGACGATCGGCTATCGCGTCGCTTGAAAGTAGCTCCATGGAAGAACGGCGTTACTCTTGCAAATTATTCTAGTTTGATTAAGGTAATGAATGTTTATTTCAATAGCCGCCTAGTATGGTGATTTAATATATCAACTTTATGTAAATGTCACAATTATGTAACATGTATTATATAAATAAATAAATAAATAAATAGTTCCTTTTAGTATTTCCATATCTTAAATATTCTTAACGAGGAGACATTAAATTAATACTTTAATGACAACATAACGGCCGAATATAATCTACGGCTACTACCTTTTTTTCGTTCAGATAACACCGAAAAAACCCTCTTCCACATAATGAGCTACTTGTGTTATGATTTTATTTCAGTTCATTGGATTTCTAAAACTGTTATTTCTTATGCTGGCTGCTGTGTATTTTAAAAGTTGCAATTATTTACGTGGAACGACTTATATTTAGGATAATAAGGAGTCAATTTATAAAACTAAATATAACGAAAACGTGTAATCCCAAATCGTTAAATTCACCCTCCGCGTTAAAATTTCAATAGTTAAAAATTATTAATTTGTTATAGTGACGTTATAAAAATAATCCTGTAATTAAAACGAATCGATCCTTATTGTTTTTTGCAGTGAGGTCCCAAAATAAGACATTTTGTATTTTTGTGGTGACGTCACAAAATCGATCATTTTTGGTATTATTAACGTTACAAAAATGATTCTTCTTGTACGCGGGTCTTGTCACACAGTGAAAAAATGTTACCTCCCGTTCATTGTTCATAAAGTAACGTCATGGGTTAAAAACACGAATTTGTTTAATTTATGAATAAAAAAAATCTAATAATAGTTGTAAATTCATGCAAGAGGCTCATCGATATCGTTTATCGTCAAAATGATAATAGTATTTACAATGCTTTGAATTTTCAGTATGATGTATACATTTTTTTTATCTTCGTGACCTGGAAATTCCCACTAGCCTCTGCTAATCCAAAAAAAACATTATTAACCGATTATGTCATAAGACAGTACATTTTTTGCTTGTCAATATGTCAAGAATGATTTAAAAAAATGGTTGTTCTTTAATCTTTGTCCGTAAGGTGCAGTGATATATGCGTTTTTGTTTTGTTTAAAGAAACATGTATTTATGTGTTATTGTTTTTTATTGTGTAATAGCTACTTTAATTTCATGCTACGAAAATGACCACGATTATGTTAAGCTACTATTTTGTATGTAGAAATATGCTTGCATTAGGTTATTCAGATTTGGTAATTAAACACAGTTAAAGTCGTTTCAAGCAAAGTTCCTATCCTGGATAATGGTCATTCACCAGTGTGATAGTGATATCACTATATATATCTTGTCTGATTGATTGATAGTGTAGTTGAAAAAAAAATTAACATTCAACGAAAACCAGGTTATTCTATTTGAGGGTTTCCTCTGTAACTAAGTGAAAGACAGTAAATTAATCTAAATGATACAAAAATTACTCTGCAATAATTTTTGTTTCAATAACGAATGTTTCAATATCCTACAACTAACAATTATAAGGTTCTAATATCTTACGACGATAACAAACCTATTAATGGACATGTGTTGAGAAAATTGTCCACAGAACGATCAACTATAATTAACATTTAATAACGGACTAGCAACTATCTTATATCACATCGCTGCAGAAGATCCAGCCTGATAGATGGCACAGTAGAGTGGTAGATACTCTCAGTATCGCCTTGACGAAAGACTACCATTTAAAATCGAAGCTTTTCTTGAAATGGTTTTCACCATTTTTAGTAACCAGATCCGAATAGCTAGGTACTTCTTAATTGGCTCTGGGGCTCTCGCCTATAATAATAATTCGTAGTAACGTCATTTTTAAACAATTCAGAACACATTACCATTTAGTGCGGGGAAAACAGATTTCAGAGTACCATATTAGAGAATATATTTCTTCAATCATTTTCTCAGCGATTTGACCTTCAAAATTGACATTTATAATCGTATAAATTAGTCGTCTCAGTGTTATACAACCACTATTTGAAAATGGCCTTGTAAGCCGAAAAAGGTGTCACAATAATAAAAAGATAAAATACTTGCAGAACTTAGTAAAAACATTATTAAATAAAATTTTAAAAAATAATTAAATGGAGTTCTACGAATCAAACACAAAAAAATAGACAAATAACAGGAGAATGCGCTTGATGGTCGATGCACCTTTTTGTATTCCCGAAATATTACAAATAACACGAAGGGCTATGCGCATTCTTTAGTTTGACAATCTTCAAGGTATTTACCAAAAAATATGTATTTTTTAATGAATTTTTGAAACTTAACGTTATGTAGATACCAACACCTGAAGGAAATTTAAGGATAAAGAAATTGTCCTTAAAATGAATAAGTTTTTCATTAACTATGGGCAATTCTGATTCTACTTAAGGATGAGGATTTGTCAAATGATCGACTTTTTCGTTAAAGCGATTTCAGTTCTCATTACAACAGAAATGTCGTTCGTTTTGAAAGGAACGGTTGCGCCGCTTTTTTCACTTTGAGGCCAAAATACTCAACCGAACTGAATAATTACATTTTAATCCAAGGTTATATTAAATAATTTGATAAATTTATATTGATAAATTTGCTACAACATTCGTAAATGAAATAAAAGACATAACTGTACTAAAAAATTCCTAGATCGTAACACGTATACAACTCCTGCTAGTATGTCAATGAGATTTAGACCTGTATCACAAAAAGATGTTAAAAAAATTATTAATGATATGGATGTTAAAAAATCAGAAGGCAATGATCAAATAAGAATTAAAGACCTGAAGTTAATTGCTGATAATATAATCCCAATATTGACTAAATTAATTAACCTTTGTGTAAGTAAAAGTATTATGCCTGACGAACTTAAAACATCCATTATCAGACCTATATATAAATCAGGAAACCACAAAGATTTCACAAACTATCGACCAATAGCGATTCTCTCATGTATTGATAAAATTATTGAAAGAGCTATCTTTAACCAAATACAAATTTTTATAGAAAAAAATAAAATCATAAATCCCATACAATACGGATTTCAAAAAGAAAAAAGTACTACACAATTACTGTCTAAATTCACTGACCATATAAATTGTCATTTAAATGAAAAATATTATGTTGGTATAATTTTTATAGACTTTAAAAAGGCCTTTGACACATTGGACCACGAAACATTATTAAGGGCAATGGAGGAATGTGGTATTAGAGGTCCTTTAAAAAAATTGATTAAAAATTATCTATTAAATAGAAAAATTAAAGTTAAAATTGACGGAATCTTTAGTGATGAAATGTCAACAGATACCGGAGTAGCAACAGGGTCTATATCGGGGCCTACATGTTATATAATGCAAGTAAACAGTCTACCAAACGTAATAAAACGTTGTAAATGCTACATGTTTGCAGACGATACTTGCATTATATGTGCTGACAAAGATCCACTAAAAATTGAGGAAATTTTACAAACAGACCTAAATAACATAATTAAATGATCCCATGACTATGACATTATTATTAACGCAAAAAAAAAACAAATATATGCTTATACACTCACCATATGCAAATTGTCAGGAAAAGGAATTGCATATAAAAAGTTATTCATATGATTGTTTGCACACAAAAAACCAATTCTTGCAGTGTAATTGCCCGAATATAGAAAAAGTGTACCAATATACATACCTTGGTCTTACAATAGATGTCAACTTTAACTGGTCAAATCATATTGAAAATGTATGTAATAGATTAAGATCCATATTAGGAAAATTTTACCACCTAAAAAATTTTGTTAAAATATATTATACTGTATATACAACGCATTAGCAGAATCAATTATAGGATACGGAATAAATAGTTACGGATTAACGTACAAAACATACTTAAATAAAATAGAACAATTACAAATCCGTTTCCTAAAATTGATATCAGGCAAAAAAAAAGTTCAGTTATGTGAAGGTGATTATAAAAAAATGTTCTCCTTGTGTAATGTCCTCTCTATACACAGTAAGGTAAATTACCAATTAACGCTAGATGAATTCTGGAGTACAGAATTCAAAAAACCTGTAAACCACAACTACCCTACTAGGCATAGAGAAGCACAAATGTTTATTATCAATAAATCTCAAAATGTATACGGAGATAGAACAAAAAAGCATAAAATTCCGGAAATATTTAACGCATTACCTGAAAATATCAAAAATGAGACATCTTATTCAAAAATCAAAACAAAAGTCAAATCTTTCTACCTCCGAGGAACATGAAATCAAATAATATAGTTCCTTTCTATTTTTTATCTCACCTTATGTTTGTAGGTACTGTGTAAAATATTTTTACTACAACGCAATTCATAAACATTATAAAAATTAGTTTGTCGTAATAATTAGTATTTTAATATTAAGTATTATTATATTTAGTATTTACTATGTAAAACTGAAAAGTATACTGTATTAAATAATTAGAAAAAAATGAGAGATTTCTTACAATCAAACTGATCGATCAGTTTCGTAAGATTTGCAAAATAAAATATTGTAAAATTAAAATTGAATAAACATATTAAAAAAATATATATATATCTAGTATGGATTTTTTCAAATTTTATTTTTACTTATGATATCTTGGTAATTAAAGAATTCATTTTTGCTTGATATTGGAAGTAACTTTGAAATTTTTTTTAAATATATTATAATTATTAAAAAAATTCTTGCCTTATATGCTATATATATTATGAAAAAAAATCGTAAAGTCGGCGTTTTTTGGATATTTTATTTTATATACGATAAATTTGTGGTCCCACATATTTGTGACTGACAGGTCATTCGAAATTTAAATTTACGCCCATCTGTTTTTTTTTATCATTTTTTATTTTGTATTTCTTCATAATTTTGTAGTTAATTTCATTTAAATAATATTTATTGGTTATTCAGAAATATTTGACTAAGTTGCCTCTAAAATCACGAAAAATTGAATTCTTTAATGGCGAATATTATATAATTTAAAATACAAATAAATATAGTAGCTCATATCCATACTAGATATTCTATATACCTTTTGATTACAAAAGTAACAGTTTTGAGATATATTTAGGCCTCAAATCCATATTTAAGACTTGTTTTGAAAGGGCCGCGCAGCCGTTCCCGTAGAACTGGAATCGCCCTTCAGGTATTTTGAGGTGCCTACATATTTAGCAATTTGCTTAATTTTTCTTTAGATCTTCCCTATGACCTCCATAGTTCTTTCATCCTTGTAGATGATATAGCAGGTCCGTGGACGCAGTTGACCTGCGGGATTGTTGTGATCCCGCCGCGGCATCTGTTGGATAAACAAAGAGACAGACCATTACTCTGAAATCAACAATTAAACCATTCAATTAGCATGTCGACGACTGCTGATGTTGGCCCAATTCAGAACTGTATGTGACATTTACACTGGTACAGGAAAGAAAGGGGATACTATTATTATTTTATCGCTCAGAAAAACCTTTTTAAATTACAAATCGTCGTTGCATATTTATGAATAATGTGACGATTTTGACGAAAATGAGTTAAATATACAGTTACTTTATTGTTATTAAGTTTATTTTGTAGAACTCCATTTTAATTTTTTATTTCTTTTATATATTGAATAATATTATTATCCAATGTATAAAAACAGTTTATTATAAACAAGTTCTGCTTCGTATTTATTATTATGCGTTACAGCTGTTTCGCCCTCTGAAGGCTTTGTGTTTGACAATGCCTTCAGAGGGCGAAACAGCTGTAACGCATAATAATAAATACGAAGCAGAACTTGTTTATAATAAACTGTTTGTATACATTGGATAATAATATTATTGAATATATATTTTAAAAAAAATTACAGTTATTTTTCTTCTTTTTTTCTCCATCTTCTACAATTTTAGCCATGTAAAAATATCAAATATTTAAGGCGATAGAAAATAAACCATGTGAGGACAATACATAATAAAAAAATAAAAAAATCATATTCTCTGCATATTACTACACAATTCAATTGCATTGGTATGTACATAATATTAACATCATTTTGTGATGCCTAGCTGACTAATTTGAATAAATTTAAATTAAATATTTTAAAATTATAATGGTATTTAAAATTATGACGAAAACTATATATAGAATATGAACCACGCGAGAAAAACTGTGCATAGAATATGAAGCATGTGAGAAAAAAGGCGTTAAAATTCAATTTTCTGGCATAAAATAATAAATGTTTGCCATAAATATATTCTTATAACAAGCTTCTGCCCGCGACTTCGTCTGCGTAGGATTAGTACTTCGAGTAATCTATTTTCTTTTCCTAGGTCCCATCTGCGTTTATTATACCAAAATTCTTAACCTATTTATTTAAAATATGTATAAAATTCTTGATTCGATTCAAAGTATTAGGCGAGTACTTCAAATAAATTCACTAATTAAAATATTTTCCAAAATAGAATTTTGATTTAACAATCATTGTTTTGCAGAATGTCATTCTCAAATTTTGACGTTTTCTATTAAACAACAATTATTATTATATTACATTGAAAATAAATAGCTAGCTTTATAAATTATAGCCTATATGTTATTCTGATGTATGAGCTATATTATTGTAAAGTTTCTTTGAAATCCTTTCATTAAATTTCGATTTAAAGAGCAACAAACATACATACATCCATACAAACTTTCGCGTTAGTAAGATGAACGAAATATATTTTAAATTAAAACAAATAACTTTGTTTTAACCACTATTATTTATATTAGTGGTTTAAACAAAGTTATTTGTTTTAATTTAATTCAAAATGATGCCACAAAGTGATTTTGCGAAGTTTGAAGAAGAAAGAAATATATTTTTCCTACTTTGTCTGTAAATAAAATTCGTTATTTTTTTAAACAGTTTTTATCGACTTTCTCAGAACGTACTCAGTATCACGTGGTTCATATTCTATATGCAACGACGAAATGTTGATCGTACAGTTGATTAGCTAGACATAACCGAAAAATCGAAATTTGAGTTACAAAGTGTACCCTCTATACTACACACAACACTACTACACAACAACTCCCCACAACACGCCCCAATTAAGGATGCTCTAATCTCTCTGGTGATAATCTCTCTGGCTCAGACGGTTGGGATGTGTTCACAAGAAGGTTTTTTTAAAGTCAAAATGACGGTTGTGTCATCAATTTGAAGCGGTACTACTCGTACGTCATAGTAAAATTCTTACGGCCTTACTAAAAAAAAAACACTCCGCGGCCGTTAAACGGTGTTTTAAATGTGGCAACGCTGAAAATTTTACTTGTAAATTGGAGTTTTCATAATAATCCGCTAGGTGGTGTGATTGATGCGCCTGCGCATTGCTTTACCGCTGAAAAAAATAGCCGCGAATACAGAAGTTAGTCGGTCGCGATTTTGTATGTGATTAATATGATGTTTTCGTTAATGATTTGAATATTTATGACTAATTCGCACTTACATTCATGTAATCAATATATTTACTATTAATTTGTGTTGTTTTTCGTTACTTTAAGTCAAATTGTGGCACTAAAATCGCGTGTTCTAAATTAAGCTGTCAGAAAATGGTTCATAGGTTATGTTCAGAAATAATTTGCATTTTAAGATCTTTATTTTATTATAAATTCTTGAAAGTGATGTTTTTTGGTGACTAAAATGTCTAATACATATTTTAGTAAACGTATCAAAGAAATTAATGCCTTAAGATGTGCAAGCAATGTATTCAAACGTGTGTTTTTTTATTGTAAATTTTTGGATATGAAAAGCGAATTTCAAGATTTTTTTACATTTTTTTATTGTTTGAAGGAGTAAAAAGTGAGGTGACAGATTTATTTTAAAATCATTAAATAAAAGGACTGTGTTTTTTGAATTTTGAATTTTTCCAAATATTTCAATGTTTTAATAGAAAGTGTTTGGGGTAAATGAGTTTTTTTTTCCAACTTGATGTTTGAATCTTAAAATACTACAGTTTTTAAACATTTAAGTATATTTTAGATATGAAAATCTTAAAGGTAATTAAATTTTGGTTCTAAAATGGTATTTGTTTTTACAACATCTCAAAAAATAATAAATATATAGGACATTAAAAAAAAAATTCGATATTCGTTGAAAATTACAAATGGAACAAATATATACAACAGATAAACTACCCTCCTCGGCCGTGTAAGCAATGTACATATCTTTCCATGAACAATTTTTTGTCAGTTCTTAATTAGTAAGGATTCTTCATACATGGTTGTTTGACCATTGTAAAAATTTTTCAGAAAGTTTATTAGTAAGGCTGGTAAAATGGCGACGTTGTCAGATCAAAACCATATATTTTGTTTAGTAAGAATTTGAAAAACGAAATGTACAGACTTTACACAACGTGCTACAGAAACACCGTTTAACGGCCGCGGAGTGTTTTTTTTTAGTAAGGCCGTTATAGTTTTAGAATTATTTTCAGTTTATAAAAATTGTTTTAAAAACTGTAAATGTTGTTGTGTTTTTAACAATCATGACAATATTAGAATGTATATAAATTTTGTAATATTCCGAAAAAGATTCTCCCGTCTTCCCCTGGACCAATCATTTCGTAATGGATGTTGCATGTTTCACTAATAGGAAAATGAAAATAACGATATATCTATGATCCTAATAATAGGAGCTGTAGATTCACTTGAATATAGATTATTAGTGGTTCGAAGAACCGACCCTTCTGATATTACAAATTACAAGGCATGGAAGTTTTTATTTGAAAATTATGTCAGATAGAATTAATACACAATCGCAACAATAATAACAATAAATAAATACATATATATAACTAACAATAATGACAATCTAACAAAAAACATTTAAACCCTGACGATTATTCGTACGCTTTTAGGAACAGCTCGTAAAGTTCTCATAGAAATCGTTGTGTCACATTACTGAAATGAGAGAAATCTGATCTAAACGGTGTTAGAAAGAGAAAACCATACGCGTTATATTATAAAATTTACAATAATATATTTCAAAACACTTTATAAATAATGTTAAATATAATGGGTATAATCTTTTACTAAATAAAAATAAATAATTAAAAAAAATATGCAATTAAAGTTACCGAATGCAATTATCCAAAAAAGCTGAGCTGACAATAACGGTTACCCGACAATTGACCAGGCGACAATTCGCCCGCCGACAGTTCATCAGCGACAGTTCAATCCGTGTTGATCTGTACTATCTGTAGGACAGTTGATACCTCTGCCAATGGATCACTCAGTCAGTTGATCCCCTCAAGTATTATTTGAGGGGATTATTTATTCAAGTGTGTATGCAAAGAGGAGAAACAAACATTTTTACTAACAATAATTCCGAGTCCCGAAGGAGCATGCGGTGATGCTATTTAGTATAGGGTCACCGTAGGTACTTCCCCACCTTGCACTTCCCATCCCCCTCCCCACCCCACTTACCTTCAATCTCACAACATAAACCAATTCTGTATGCCATAGTGTCACTGGCTCCAGACTGGAGCAGTTGGGACTCTTGTGAGGTATTATCATAAAAGAGTGGCAGACGTAGGAATCCATCACTGCCATTGCGGTGTAAGGCGATGGATCGAGTCAGGATGGAGAGATCAAAAGGTTTCCCTCAACCAGTCTGAAAAATGATAGAAAACCTAGTCAAAATCACTTTACCTTTACGACAAATTAAAATAAACTCAAAATAGAAAAGGATTAAAATGCAGCTTGATGATGATTAGTGAATTGGACGGCTGTGAAAATTAATGCTTTTTTCCTACTAAATTTGAATTCTGGATGAATTAATTTACAATCAAGGGGAAATTTTTAAAAGCCTTTTTAATTAATCCGAAATGGAGCGGAGTTTTAATTGTCCATTGCGATGCTTAAATTACATTTATGGGGCAATAAAACTCAGCATTATTATTCTTTGTCGCATGCGGACGTAATTTTCCTCTAAAATTATATCTTTTACTTTTTTATTGACGACTAATGGCCAGTTGTTTTACATAATTAGAACAATTATTCAACAAATTTCAAAGTTGGTCTAAAGTTCAATTCAAGTTCCGTTATAACATCATGATGAGCCAGTTGTTTAACAGAACAAAAAAAAAATAACAGAACTTGAATAGAAATTTCACAGAAATTAACGTTCAAATTTGATGAATTATTCAAATTCTCTGAAATAACTATATTTTAAACTTCGTCATATTTTTTATACATGATCTGCGTCAAACTGTGATTCCTCGGCCCGTTTGAGCTTTTCATCAAACTGTGATCAGCCGTAAATCACAACGGTCCTGCTATTATGCTTTACCGTTGATTGCAATTTGAATAACACTTAATAACATTAAATGTGACGAACTTTGAAATACTCTATCCTCAGACTACAATATGTGATACAACGATTCAAACAAAGACCTATGAACCTAATCTTTGTGAAAAAACTAACCTAACATAACCTAACTGTATGGCCACCATAAGTATGGCAACGCGACTGACAAACGTGGTGAATATAGTTACAAGGAATATACTATTAAAGGCCTCCGTGGTCGAGGGATAAGGCGCTCAACTAGCAGTCCGGAAGTCATGGGTTAAATTTTTTTATTGAATTATTTTGTGTAGTTTCACAATGAATTCTTTAAAAATATTACTTTGTTAACTTGCGCTACGTTTCGGATTTGAAGATACTCTCAGTACCGCTTTGGAGAAAGACCACCAGGACCATTCAGGATTGAAACTTCGCTTGAAATGGCAAAAGCCGTGGCTTCCTATTTCAACACCCAATTTGGCGATGCCATAGTCTCACTGGCCTCAGATAGTTGAGAGCAGTTGGAACTTTTTTCAAGTAATTATATTTTATTTATGGAAACAAAGCAAAAGAAGGGGTACGTATATTTATTTGATGTCAATATAGCTATAAATTTGTGAAACCATTTAATTTCTTCCACTTTTATGTTTTTTCGTTTATTAAATCGTTATTGTGATAAATTAACAATGTTTACTTATAGAAGATGTGTAGGTAGGGATAGTGCAAAGATTGCATTGGTAATGAATTTCAGGAAAGGCCATTACCCTTTCATGACCCTTACATACTAATGTATATTTTTAAAAATTAATTCTTCTGTGTTTCTGTTGATATTGTTGAATTGGCGTAGTCTTCACACATACGTCATTCCCGTACGACGAAATACTTTTTTACATTAATATTAAGATTAATTAACAATAAGCATTAAGACGGTTTAGGTCCTCCTGCATTTTTTGATAGTTAGCGGTTCATCTGACAGCATAAAAAACCTTCATACCATCTGCATAAAGTAGTGTTTTGGAGTATTTGAAGCATTGGCCTATATCATTGATGCAAATATTAAACAGTAATTGCTTATTTGTTTTGTTTTAATGTTTGACATATGTGGATAGATGTCATAATTTATCACTTTTAGTAATATTCGAAAGGTAAATTTCCTCTTGAAAGATGATGATCCTGAGACAATTTTTTTTGATAAATACTTTAAGCTTCACAAATCCTATACTTTTAATATCTTGCGATTTTCACGAGTCTGCGCCGGTAATACAATAAAAACATAGCGAATTGTAATAATAATTTTTGCTATCTCAAGAATGTTATCAAATAAGCGATAAGGTTTTGTGTTTTCGATTTCGTTTCTGATGTCAATATCGTAAAGCAGTAATAATTACATCAAACAAGGAAGTTGCTCAAAATGTTACTAGTGAAGTTGAGAATGTATAATCCAGCTAATAAGTGGCTATTAATCCACTACTTATACGGTAGGTGATTACTTTCTTATCGGTAAACTTTACTCATTCGTTGGTAATTTTATCTTCAAAATAATTAGTATTTTTCAAGCGCGCAAAATGCTAATTCATTGTATCAATACGATAATATTATTGTTTGATCTCTTTGTCTTTTTTTAAAATTTTGATAACAATAATATTTACAAGTAGTTCTGTGTACAGTAGACCACGCGTTCAAAAACTATGCTGCTAAATTCCTTTATTTAATATTTTAATTAATGAAGATAATATTAGCGAAAGTCAATCGAAAATCTGAAACAGAAAAATCTGAAAAAGATACGGATACATCTGGGACTCGAACCCAGGTCCTCCGGCAATCCGGGCCGACGCGCTAACCAGCGCAGTTGGCGCAGTTGGTTAGCGCGTCGGCCCGGATTGCCGGAGGACCTGGGTTCGAGTCCCAGATGTATCCGTATCTTTTTCAGATTTTTCTGTTTCAGATTTTCGATTGACTTTCGCTAATATTATCTTCATTAATTAAAATATTATAATTTGAGGTTTAACTCTTTAAGTTAAAAAGTTAAAAATAAAAATAAAAAATATTTCATCCTAGACTTGCAGATAAAGTCAATAGATGTCGCATATTAATAAAAAAAAGTGATAAAATTTATCCTGATACTATCTACAGGGCATTTAGTTCGAGTTGAATCTTGCAATCACACATAAAGGTAGCAGCCAATAAAAATATGCGATAAGAAAAATGAAAATAATGTTGGTGGTTCTCAGTCGAAGTATGATACAGTTAAAAATGACCGAATCGGATAGGGATACGTTGGCGCAGTTGGTTAGCGCGTCGGCCCGGATTGCCGGAGGACCTGGGTTCGAGTCCCAGATGTATCCGTATCTTTTTCAGATTTTTCTGTTTCAGATTTTCGATTGACTTTCGCTAATATTATCTTCATTAATTAAAATATTATAATTTGAGGTTTAACTCTTTAAGTTAAAAAGTTAAAAATAAAAATAAAAAATATTTCATCCTAGACTTGCAGATAAAGTCAATAGATGTCGCATATTAATAAAAAAAAGTGATAAAATTTATCCTGATACTATCTACAGGGCATTTAGTTCGAGTTGAATCTTGCAATCACACATAAAGGTAGCAGCCAATAAAAATATGCGATAAGAAAAATGAAAATAATGTTGGTGGTTCTCAGTCGAAGTATGATACAGTTAAAAATGACCGAATCGGATAGGGATACGTTGGCGCAGTTGGTTAGCGCGTCGGCCCGGATTGCCGGAGGACCTGGGTTCGAGTCCCAGATGTATCCGTATCTTTTTCAGATTTTTCTGTTTCAGATTTTCGATTGACTTTCGCTAATATTATCTTCATTAATTAAAATATTATAATTTGAGGTTTAACTCTTTAAGTTAAAAGTTAAAAATAAAAATAAAAAATATTTCATCCTTTATTTAATACTAGCCGACCCGGCAAACTTCGTACCGCCTCAGAATCAATAAATGTTTTGCTTAATTCATTAGCTGAAATAAATTAGGTTTATATCAATTTAAAATAAATAGGTACTCTAAGTTCAAAAAATTTAATTGAGCTGTTGACTAAGCACGAAATGTTCGGCACACTATACCATTGACAGTTCGAATTAATTCAAATTATGTCGACCAACGCACATTATTTGAAAAGCCGGTCCACACAAAATATATGAAAAAAATAATTTTCTTCATAATTATTTTTCCCGTGATTTTTTCCGATGTTTTAATAGTTATTCTGTTAATCGGGACGGAGACAAATCCAACAAATCAAAGATCATAAAAATCGGTTCGGCCGTTCTTGAGTTATAAATGGTGTAACTAACCCGACTTTGTTTTATATATTAAGATATATATTTTTTTTTCGAAAATCGTAAAAATATGGAAAAAATGTTAAAAAAATTAAAATGCGCAGAACAAAATAAAAATGATTTTTATGTGTGATGTAGATTCACAATTTTCTCGCTTTTACCACGAGTTTCCGGACACCGTGTATACCTAATGATGTAATAAATTTTTCATAATTTTTCACAAAACATTCAGAAAAAAGACGATGGTTTTTAGGAAGGAACACGTTCGGATAAAATTATTTTTGAATGAAAAACGATTTTAGTATTTAAAAAAAAAGGTTCTTTACGAAACATGCCTACAGTATAGTACATTAAATAGTGAATATTATAGAAACCGGTCATGTTCCATTTATTATGTTTTATTATCGTTACTGATTAGGAAGTAAGTAGTAATTAAAAGTTATAATAGTACGTAGTGTAAGTAAACAAATATTAAAAAGAAAATGTTAAACAATACAGAAATAATAGTTATAATTTAAGCACATGGTAAGGTTAATTTGATTTTAAACGATTTAAGGACGCAGTAGAAAATGTTAATATCTCTTAGGGCGATATAAGATTTGCAGATACGACCGAGCCAGGAAATCTAATGCGTAGTAAGATTTGAAATGTTGTAGGTATATAAAATAAGGTAATATATTTAATAGGTTTTCTATCAACGTTTCAATTATATTCGCTATTAATATCTAACTTATAGCAAAAATAAAGCCCTGCTTAAATGTGTTATTGTATAAGATTTTTTTGTCCCTATTATTAGGTTTACGACGAGATATTACGTTACGAATTCTGGCGAAGCAAAATTAGCAATGTTTGGGAAAAGCGGGAAAATGGTTATCGCGTGCTTTTTTATCGACAATCTATAAATATACCTTCCTATTACAAAATGATTTATTTATATTTTGCGTAAACGTTCCAAACTTTGGGTTCAATGAACCTTATTTAGTTTCTGGGCTATTATAAACTTTATTTCTAAGATACTTGATTGAGATAGTAGTTATATGCCTTTGAAACTAGGACCAAAATCTTAAAAAAATATAAAGTTTTCTAAGATTTGGTAACCGGACAACTCAATATCGCTTTTAATGAATTTATATCACTTTTTCAAAGGGTGTTGGGTGTTGTGTTGCCATGGAACCAAAAATGATTTTGGTATGTTGAGTGGATGGACGGGTAAAGGGGTACCAGAAAAGTGTAGTAAACAAGGAAGAAAAGGCATATCCTGTTACTACACACTTTCCTGACACCCCTTTATCCGGTGCATAGTTTCCTCCATTTTACGGTCAATATGGAAGTTGTTAAATTTTCAAACTTAAATGTAAGAATTTATTTTTTTAAAGTTCGTTTTCATAATTAAATTAATTGTACAAGTTTAAATTTGATTAAGCCCGCGAAAACGCCCGGCACGGTACGAGAGAGTGTGTGACGTCATCTGGTCCCTTGTTGTGTGAAATAAAAGGGAAAATATTTACAAAACCGGGACACGCTTAATATGTATGAAAAAAATAAATTTAAAAAGCTGTAGTAGTTAGATATTAACTAGTACAAATCAATTCAGTTACCGGAATTTCGAAAAAAGTGCATTTTCATGGTTATTTTATCAATTTAAAAACACGAAATGTCATTTTTTACCGAAACTTGCAACATTTTTTTTTATCATATTAAGCGTGTCCCGGTTTTGTAAATATTTCTCCTTATATTTCACACAAACAAGGGACCAGATGACGTGAGACGACGTCACACGGTATCTCGCGTCTTACCGGGCGTTTTCGCGGGCTTTAATAAAATTCAAACTTGTAGAATTAATTTAATTATGAAAAAAGTCAAAATATTTTTCACTCAACTTCCTTATTGTTAATCTTCGATTCAAGTTTAGGGTTCCATGATTAGCAGCTGTACAAAAATTATTTGAGCATGTAGATTGGATGGACCGAAAAGGGGGTATCAGCAAAATGTATAGAAGACGTCGGTGATGCTCCAGGAAGAAATCGCACAATCAATGGTGGTCTTCAACGTCTTGATACTTACCTGAAGCACCTAGTGAGGCGTACATTATCAAATAATGTTTTAAAATTTATATTATTTGTTTATTTTTTTGTTTATTTATTGAATCTATATCATAAGGTTTACATTTTTTTTGGCCTTGCCTGTCTCACTAGGAACTCCTGTGTCGAGACAGACTAGTTTACAAATATTTTCTAATTATAATATAAAGTACATTCTTCAATAAAGCAAAAATATTTGACAAAATTTTCAGGTTGGTAGGTAGTGGTAACAATAATGAGATATACGATTATATTTGGGTGAGGTGACTAATTATTGCACGACCTTTTTCGATGATCCATTGTTTGATCAGGATTTTGTATTTTTTAATATTATTCGATTGTCTTGTTTTGTCAGGTAGGTTATTGTATATTTTAGACGCAATGTATTTGAAATTTCTTTGACCAAATGTTGTGTTTGTTTTAGGTATTTGTATGAGTTCTTTGGTTTTGTGCCGCGTGTTTACAATATTTTGGGTATTTTTATAAAATGTATGTGTTTTATTTTTAAACAGATGAGTTAAGATAGTTTTTGTGTAAATTTGTCGAAAATCTAATACATGGAATTTGTTGAATATATCTACAGTACTTGTTATTATGGGAACTTTAAGAATAACTTTCATAATTAATTTTTGTGCCTTCGATAATGAATCTATAGATGATAGTGTTGCACCTCCCCATGCGATTATTCCATATTCAATGATTGATTGACAAAGAGAGTAATAAACAATTTTCATAGATTTGGAATCTAGTATATTTCTAATGTTTTTGAAAAAATAAACATGTTTTCTAAGCTTATTCGTGATAAGTAGGCAATGTGTATTCCACTTAAGATATTGATCAAATGTAAGACCAAGGTATTTGATATGGTCCGTTCGATTTGGGCAAGGACATTGGCAGAATGTATCGTGAATACAAGAACATTCATGTACTTTTATTTCAGCATCTTGATTAGGTTGGCCAACGATATTCATACTAAAAGTAATGTACTTTGTTTTGGTAGTGTTTAGTGCAAGAGAATTAATATCTAGCCATTTTTTAACAGAGTTAATTGATTTCTCAGCCATTTTGTATGCGTCTAACCAAGTGTCTGATTGAATGAGTAGCACAGTATCGTCAGCAAAACTTAAAATTTTTCCATCTATCATTAGGTTACAAAGATCGTTTATGTATATGAGAAACAAAGTAGGGCCTAAGACGCTTCCTTGGGGAACTCCGTAGGTTATAGGGAGGGGTTGGCTGAATTTGTTTTCGATTTTGACACTTTGAGTTCGATTAGTTAAGTAACTTTGAAGAAATTCTAGGTCTTTCCCTCTTATACCAATGGTATTTAGTTTATTAATAAGGATGTCAAAGGAGATGGTATCAAAAGCTTTGGAGAGGTCTAGGAAGATAGAAATGCATTTTTTACCCTTATCTAAATTTGAAACAAGAAAGTCTGTAACAGCAATAATGGCATCGGCAGTGCTCTTATTTGACCGAAAACCAAATTCATTTTCGGAGAGTAGCTGCTCACTTTCCAAAAATGTTTTCAGTTGTTTGTTAATTATTTTTTCAACTACTTTCGAGAGTGAGTTAAGTATTGTTATGGGCCTATAATTGTTAATGTCCACTTTTAGACCACTTTTGTTTGGGTAATTGGGTATGACGAGCCCTTGCTTTAATTCATTAGGGAAAATTCCCTGTGATATGCTGAGGTTAATTATGTAAGTGAGAGGTTCCAATAGTTCGTGAACAAGTGTTTTGAGTAAACTTACGGTGATGCCATCCATACCGGCGGACTTTGTGTCTTTTAATGAGTTAATTGTATTCTTAATATCGTCATGTGTAACCGTTTGAAATTTAAATTGTTTAGAAAGGAGTATATGTGTTTTTTCCTGTTTTGTATTAGAATTCGGGGAGGACATTTTGTTTGCTAATTTTTTCCCGACATTAGTGAAAAAGTCATTGGCATGGTTTAGGATTTTTTCTGGATTCTTTGAGAAGTCGACGGTCAGTCCATCAATATTTAGTTGTTTTAGGTCAGTGTTTAAGTTAGGCTTAGTATGAGTAGCTTCACGTAATATGTTCCACATTTCTTTTGGATTACCTTTGCTTTCTTCTATTTTATGTCTATAATATAATTCCTTAGCATTCCTGATGACTTTTGTACATATGTTTCTGTATCTTTTGTAAAAGTTGTTAAGTATAGTGTCAGAAGGATTCAATGAAGTTTTTTTATGAAGTAAGTTTCTTTTTCTTATACAATTTATAATGGTGTGATTAATCCAGGGAGTTAGAGGTTTAAATTTGTGAGGGATTGTTTTTACTATAGAATTAGTGTTATTATTTATTTCAGTTTGTAGTTTGTCTATGAAGTAAGTCCATGCATCATCAGCGTTGGGTATGTGTAGTAAGTTGTGCCAATAATTACAGGAAAAAGATTTTTTTATATTCTCATAATCAACTCGTTTTATGCAATAATTGTGTTTCATTTTTATATTTTTTGATGGTGTGTTTAATGAAATCATAGTGGCATAGTGGTCAGTAATAGTAGATTCAAAAACCAGTGTTTTATATGGATTATTCGTTTTTATCATAATGTGGTCAACACAAGAGCTGGATTCTTTGGTGACCCTAGTCGGGTGATTTATTGTAGATATCAATCCATGGTAACTAAGTAGGTTTAAGTAATCTTGGCATTGTGGGTGTGAATTACTAGGTAAAGTGTTAATGTTAATGTCTCCGACTAAAATGAAGTGTTTTTTATGCGCAAGTTGTGATAATTTTTCATTTAGGCTTTGTATGAATGGGGTTATATTGTGGTAGGATGGAGATCTATACATTGCTAATATGCATGTGTCACCGTACGATATTTGTAGACAATTTGCACCCGGGATTATTAATTCCAAAGTCTGAACATTCAGTACGTTATTCACATATATAATAATGCCGTCATTCTGATTGTGATGTGTTTTTGTGGAGAAGTGAGTATAATCAGGAAGGTGTTTTGGTACATATAGTTCATTAATCCAACATTCTGATAGAATAATTATATCAAATTTAACCTTTAGATTATTCAGTAAAGTGAGTATTTCTTCCCAATTTTTATTTATGGATCGAACATTATGGTGAAAAATTTTTAGGTTCGTATAGTCTTTCATTAGTAATTTACAAAATTTTATATCTGAAGATACATAATTATTATTTTTATCAGAAGAAATTTTTTCATTATCAAAAATCAGTCTAGCCATTTTTAAGAACAATTTACAATGGAAGTTTATATTTTGAATTGGGAGCCCCGTCACAGTGGCTAAAACTGGGAGTTCGCCCTTTACCCGATAGTAGTACATAGGTAAGATACAAGATTTCTGACAGTTTGGAAACAATCACTGTAAAATGATTTCACAACAATAATTTAGAGCAGTCAGGATCAGGTTTTGTATGGTAAGAGCGATCGGGCCAATGTTCGACACGTGACAGAGCTCATCAACATCCTAAATAATTTTACACAAGTCATCAGAATGTTTAATATATATTATTTTATCCGTGGCTGATTTCTTTACCAAAATTTTTTCGTCTTTGTACCAAACATACGAAAACTTTTTTTCATTGCATATTTGTTTGGTTTTCCATAAAAGTTCTTTGAAATAAGGATTAAGAATAGCATTGTATCAATTAAAAAAACTTTAATACGTAAGAGTGACACGATTTCTTAATATTGTTACTGATAATGTGTATTTACCGCAATAGATTAACAGTAAATTCCCGAAAGAAAATTCCATAAAGACTGTTTATGACTTGATGACTTATATTTGTATGACTTGAAAAAAACAAAAAATGTGATTTATGGGAGTAAAAATTTTATCTGCTGACTGATTCGCCTGAATTAGTTCTGAATTATTTTGGTCATAAGTACATAGTGTACCCTATTTTTAAAGGGTAATAAACATAGATTAATATTTATTTTGCTAAATATCACTTTGCCAATAAAAAAAACACTCTATTTCGATTGGTGGCGGAACTAGGGACACCATCAAAAGATTATCGTAACGTTATGTGTTAATAACAAAGTCCTATATCTGTCAGATGTTAATCCATCTTTAATCGGTAGGTAATTACATTAATGACATTAGTCATTGTCATTACATTTGTATTTCCGCAAAGATGAACGTATAACCTGCAGGTAGTAATTTTTACTCTTTTATTTTACACTGAACAGATTATGTGATCTATATCGACTTTCCGTTTACTTAGCGTTTTCCAACCCATGGTCCGCGGACCGGTCCCGGTCGGGTATTTTCTTTCCGTGTTCAATACGAGGCAGTACTGCCTCGAACTCCAAACGCGTTTGCAAACGGCGACACGGAAAAGTAATTTCGCGTACCGGTCCGCTAGGATTTCCTACCGGTCCGCGAAAGGTTCGGACGCTATAGATAGCTTTCCAGAGTCCAGACATCCTGTAAAATGCACGTGAGCAAATCACACTCGCTAATAAATAATTAGGCAAAATAAATTTAACGAAATCAATTGTGATCCTAATAATACATTCGGGCCCTCCCACCTACGTTAAGCATTTCTTAGTTACTTGTTAGTTGGCAACGGTTCATAAGCTAGCCATCGGATGAAGATACTCATTCACGCATAAAACGCAGTGTAAATATTATGCGACGGGTTATGTCGAAATAGTGAAAAACTTGAGTTAATTACTTATTATCACAGCGCGGATATTATAGTTATACCTGCCTGAAATCGAACTTAGACTGGCTTAACTGATGAACGTTAAGTTCGTTTGGGAATGTTTTATTTCACAAACCTAGCTAGAAAATTATTTAAAGAGAAATTTTGTTTTGCACTCAGAACTTGCAAATGGTTTCTTTGTAAGGCTAGCTCCAAAATCATCAAATAAAGCTGATTTAATAGAACATTATTCATTGCACCCAGAACATGAGAATGATTTCTCTCCCAATGACCTCGAGCAATTTTCTAAATAAAATTGAATTTAGAGATGACAAGACATTTCATTCGGAACAAGGAAATGGTTTCTTTACAGAACTCACAAGAACTCTTTTATTTTAGTCGGGTTTTATCCACTGCACTTTCGAGAGGTATGGTTTTTTTATATTTATTTAATTATTAGATTTAATATTAAAGAAGAAGGGTCGGTAAGCAGTTAGAAAATTCAAGAAGATCCAAAAGGAGACAAGACGAGCCAAGTAGGCGCGAGAAGATAAAAGGAAAGGCAAAAATATCAATGAAGAGGCAAGAAGAGCCAAGAAGAGATGATAAGATCCCAGAGGAAACAAGAAGAAGCAAGAAGAGAAAAAAAGAGACAAGAAGAGCCACGAAGAGGCGAGAAGAGCCGAGAAGAGACGATAAGGTCCAAGAAGGGAAACGAAGATCCAGAAGAGCCAATAAGAGGCAAGAAAAAAGAACGTATAAAGAAGGAAAAAAACATTATAACGCTCAATCCATTCCTTTATTCCTGCCCATCCTAAATTCCAATATAAGCTTATTAGGTTGCTATATATACCGGTCGATTAAACTCCAACCTCCTTCTCATCCTTAAAGAGCACGTGTTCCAGTCCTAACAAATCAGTGCCTTCTGGTGTACCGGTCTTACTGGGACAGGATTGCTCCTGGCTGGGGTGGTACAATGGTATCGTATCGTACTCAGAACTTTAAAGCGAATTTGTATAAAAATTTACAACTAAACTGAATGGAAAGATTTCATTCCCGAGCTCGATTGAAAGCTATGCTTTCTTGATGCCTAAACTTATGATATGTCCCAGTTTGACTGGGTTTATGCCACTTTAAAGGTTTGTCCTAGCATTTGAAAAAAAAATCTTTGCAAATACAGCTTTTTGAAACATAATTCGCTGCAGCCAGAACGCTAGAATGCATTAGTTCCTAGCAGTGAGAACGAATGCGCGTTTTTTAATCCAATTGTCATGAGCACAAATGTTGCAGTCAGCAACATGAGGATGGTTTATATGCGCTGTGATAATTTGTAGGGTGCCGTATTAATTCGTATTTCGTGTTATTTAAAATTGTAGTCAGATCACGAGAATGGTCCAAGCAATCAGGTTGAATATCTGAATACAAAAGTTAATAGATACAAAAGTTAAAGCGTGCGCATCTTAGTCTTAGACGGCACACTATCTGTGTGTAAGGATATAATGGCCAACCTTAGGATTCCAGAGATAACCTCATTTTTAATGTCAGTGCCATACAATTTTTTCTTAAAGAAATTATAACTCCTTCATTTGTACACGCAATTGCTTCATACGAAATTTTATAGCATAGTAATGATCAGCACAATCCACCTCTAGCCAAAAAAAGAGCCTTGAAAATTCAAGTCTCTATGTCTATGAAAGGCGATTTTCAGCCCACTGTGCGGCAGCCGGTCCGCGAAATAATACTTTTTTTAGGTATAAAAAGGTAGGGAAATGCTGCAGTAAAGGACAAGAACTCAAAAAATGAGCTGTATTTTCTCTTTCGATCTGCGTCTTCGAAATATTTCTAAGAAAATAAGTATTTCCTTTACGACGGGTATTTTCAGATGATTTTTGACTGAATAATTAAAAATAAATTAAATTGTGTTATTAAAGGAATTTACAAAAATTGTTAGATCTATTCAGTGTTAATCTTTGTATATAAAAATCTCCAAGATAAACTCCGAAACTACTTAACCGATTTTGATGAAATTTGGTTTACTGTGTGTAATTTGGTCCAACTTAAAAGGTAGAATAGTATTTATCTCGATTATTGAACTCAATGTTTATTATTCCGATTTAAATGTTTGTTATGCGACAATGATTTGAAATTATTTGTAAGTTTGAGCAATAAAATGAATCATCAACATAAAAACATGTTTTTTTTTCAACCTTGGTGATTTAAAAAAAAGCGCAAGTTGCGCCACAATACGAAGTATGTCAAAAAAATAAAAATAAATAGTAGTATATCTGTGTGTTAGGATATAATGTCCAACCTTATGATTCCAGAGATAGCCTCATTTTTAATGTCAGTGCCATACAAATTTTTCTTTAAAAAATTATAACTCCTTAATTTGTACACGCAATTGCTTCATACGAAATTTTATAGCATAGTAATGATCAGCAGAATCCATTTCTAGCCAAAAAAAGAGCCTTGAAAATTCAAATCTCTATGTCTATGAAAGACGATTTTCAGCCCACTGTGTGGCGGTCCCTTACCTTTCAGTGAGCTAGGGACGCATTATTTAATATTGAAAAATACGACATTGATGTTGTTATAGCAAATTATTATTTATTTTTTCGAAATTGATATTTTGGTATGATGACTATTTGGTTTGAGGAGGCACGACTTCAAAAAAATGGACGTAAACTTTTTTTTAAATCTATTTTGATTGTGATCATTTGGGCACCTAGCCAGCCTAGCCTCCGAGGTAGGGGCCCCATAGAAATTTGTTTGTACCATTTTCACAGCATCCCCAAAGATGACATATTATGCCCTAAGATATTTTTTTCCTATCCGGGCTTCCTGTGTGAAGTTATTGTTAAAAAATAAACCGTTGTAATAAAGTATGGCCGTGCATGATAACAATACAAACCAAGTAACCATTTAATTTATTACATCCTCCTGGACGATTTGTTCCTCTGGATAGTTATGTTATTTCCTAAACTATCAATTTTTGTATTAATTAAGTACCGTCAACAAATACACATTTTAAAGTTGGCAACACTTAATCAATCTCCGTGTTCTCCTGTCAAAGATAAAGCAAGGGTCGCTAATTGTATTTTTTTCATCGAAAAGGTATTTTTTTGGTTTTTATTGGGTAATTTCATGTTGTGAAGACTTACTAGTCTGTATTATCTAAACTCTACTTTAGAATGCATGTTTTTCCAAGAAACCGCTAGGGTATTTATCTTTCTTAACCTCAAAATGAGAATCTTTTGAAATTGTAAAAAATGACCACTCAATGTCTTCTCTGGACATAAGAAATTGTCGCATAAATAAATGTATCTTTTTTACAATAACATATTGTATTATTATGGTAAGCGGAATTGGGTAGGCATAAATCAGGAATAATACTTTGGCACGTGACTAATAAACCATTCATTTTACACCAGTAATCCTTTTTGTGAATATTTTGTTACCTATATAAAAAAAATAGATGACTCTAAAATAGGTTTTACCTTCCTAGGATGCAGTACGTAATCCAGAAAAAATGATGGCAACAAAAATCTACTAGACTATAGCAACGGTTCTATTATTTATATAAATTATGTAATGCTGTTATTGTGTTTATGACTTAGAGAGCATTAATTTATTATTCACTGTACAGAGGAACAATTACTGTCCATAGGAACATTACACATACATACAGCATTAATTGTTCCTCTGGAAAAAAAACAAGTTTCATTTCGATTGCGTTTATTTCACAACATACAAAGTAGCAAATAAAAAATCGGATTTCAGAAGATCATTTATCTGAGCTCCAAAATATGTCATTTTATAAAATTAATTGCTAATAGTTTTGAAGAAAAAAAATTAAGTTTTCTAAAAACTGAGAAATTTACAGAGGAACACGTATTGCCCCTATTTATAATAACTAGTTGATTTTTACGGAGCTTTTTTCTTATAACAATCATGTCGGCGGACCATGATTTGTTAGTACCCCCCTGAACCCCCCGAACTGCAAGGGGGCCCCGGAGGGACCCAGCAGGTTCGGCATTTGCTAAAATGATGACCATTAGATACGCCCCTGCTACCTAACGTAAGAACCTAGCTATCATTCTAATCTATTTTCAGCCTACGTCCGTTCTTTCTTATACAATCATAATATCGATTTTCATTTGTTGGGTTTCCAACTATCCCCACGTAACTATCAGACTGGTTACACTTCCTGACAGCTCAAGACAACTGTCTTCCAGCTTGTGAAAAACATAAACACGTCCCATCAATACCAATCATTGTATTGACCATTATTATAATTCAACTTTGAGTACGACAACGAAAAGATTAGTTTTATATATTTCAAATGTTGTATTACAATAAAGCAATATTTAAAATATATCCAATATAGCATATATTTAAAAAAAATTATAACATTTTGTGGGTCAGGTGATATGCATTCCGTCTCATTCTAGCAGTACGGTGACAGACGAGCCAGAGCGCGTAACACGTGATCCGTCACTATGTGTAGCAGTGTGAACAGTAGCGACGTGTGCAAGAAAAAATATTTGGGAGGTGGGTATGGGTACCGCTGCCCCGAGAACCATCTGTTGGATAACCAACACCTCTGCAATAGGTCACCCCAATTGGTTCGCTACGTTTGGTAGCTTCTTAGCAGGGGTGCCAGGGCTCATAGGGGTGAGGACTGTCTAGGACTGGACAGGTGGCGGTAGCGTCTGCCCATCTACACTTTGACATGCTGGATTTGGAGAGACTGGTTGAGGGAGACCTTTTTCATCCTTTGTCATCGAATTTCAGAGAAATGCGCATATGTCGGCGTGTGTGTACGTGATTGCATTACAGAATACATTTTTATCGACAACGAGTCTGTCTGCCGAGTTACAGCTGGATCGGATGTCGCTGTGTGAAGTGGGTTAATTTGCACTCCCAAGATTCCACTTCATTTATACATTCATTCAATTAGGAAAACAAAAATGAAATTCAAATTATTAAAAAAATATATATATATAATTTTATAAAAAAAGCCCGACATTATAACCCAAAAAACAGATTTTGATGTGATACACTTTTAAGTCTTCCCAGACGCATGTTTCCTACCACTGATTCTTTCAGTACAAGTTTTTTTAAAAGCGTAGGTTAAAAATCACGAATAATTTGTAGATAGTAAAAACAAACAGCAAAACAGAGTTTTTGTGAAACCTTCCAAAATAAATTTGAAGACCACCTTCAAGTACAAACAAACTGTCAAAAACAAAGTAACATTACGCAAGAATAATGATACCTTTCGAAAAATTACTTCATTTCCAATTCTTTCCTTCCCACGTCAATTGATTTATAAATATATAATAAATTCTGGATCGTTGAGATGAACGGCGAAGAATAAATGTGAAGTGAGAGTAAAGCGTGGGAGGGCAGACAAAATAAACTTTAAATGTTTTTCTTCTTTCTCCATTCACCCTACCTGGAATTTGTCTAATTTAATAGAAAATTTTCGCTAAATTATTTTTAGACGATGGAAATTATAAAATAATTAAACATTGTAACTCTGGCAAGAAAGTTGAATCATGTTTTAAAGTTATTGATTGAGCACAGCGAAGTCCTCTATTTACTTGACAACTTTGCAATTCGTCTGTAAATTTGTTTGTGTGTTCCGTGTCCGGTCAAACTTGTCGCGTTTGATATTACTTACACTTTTATTCCGATTGAGCCGATAAGCGTTGTGAGCTGTCAAGTAGTAGAAATCAAGATTACCCGAACTACAAATAAGAAACCTCAGACCCATTTTTAGTTTTTAATCAATAATAATGACCTTCTAACTTAAAAACCAATATATTTTTTTCTATTGTTGTAGTTAATTCTAATAATTAAAATAATATACCATTTTTAATTTTTCGGGTCTCACGAAATCGCACAAATCTATGGATGTCCGTGTGACGTCACCAGTCTCAAACATTTTACTCTTTTTTCAACAGGCGCTGTATTTTGAATGGGAGTTGGGGCGTTTAATATTGAAGAACACTAGGTAAAAATGTTAGCATTCGTCACCATTTTTTTTATTTTTATAGTGAATACCTCACAGAGTCCCAACTGCTCCCGTCTGGAGCCAGTGAGACTATAGCATCCCCAATTGGGGTATGTCATGAGGCTGAAGGTAAGTGGATTTTTGAAGGGAAGGAGACGAGGAAGAGGAAGGTGGGGAAGTACCTGGCTATTCAGATCTAGTCACTAAACACGGCTAAAGCCATTTCAAGCAACGTTTCAATTCTAAATGGTGGTCTTATACCAGGGCGATACTAAGAGTATCTTCCACTCTCGAACGTGCCGCAAATATACTATTTATTATTTTAAATAATTAATTGTGAAATAACACAAACCAATTAAATAAAATTTATTTGCGCACGCCGGGTTCGAACCCGCGACCTTCGGAATGGCAGTCAAACGCTCTACCGCTGGACTACGCCGGCCGTCAAAATGTCATTGTTTTGTATCAAAGTACAAAAATCCATGACCGCTTCGATAAACCACTTTTCAGTGTTCGAAATCGTTCAAAAATGGTGTGACGCCATCAAACTAGCCGTTAGAAAAATGCTCCTTTATCAATTTAGTTGTAGGTATAATATGAATTTTGTACATTTATTATTATTTGTGTATTGTTATTATTGCTGTGTCGTGAAGATAAAGTTTATAATACATTATGTTTTGAAATTTTGCTGGTTATTAGTATATTAGTTACATTTAAATTGTTATTTATTTGTGTTCTTACTTCTTGTATTATTTTTATCTAATATTTACAATTTTGTATTTTTTGTAAACATGTCAGCCCATGGGTACAGGACCCTTAGTTTTTTTTTAAATTTTATTATTATTATTATTACAATGTTAAGTTATGTGAAAATCTGTAATTGGATTTTATTTTTATTATTAAGTTATTTGTAATAGGTGTAAATAATCTGTTGATTTTCCCAAATAAATAAATCACTTAGGTAGATGGAGTATTTTAATTTGAGTGGTTTATGTTAGTTACAAATTTAACCTACATATATTGTTTTTAAAGTTTGATTACACTTTGGTACTTGAAATCTGCTTTTTTTCTTTTTAAATTACAGGATTTATTCTAAATTTTTTCCTTTGTGGTACATTTGATGGGTGAAAGGCGAAGTGACTAACAAGCCACTATGTGAATTTTATAGGAGAGCCGATTAAAGATTACATTTTTAGAAAAAAAAAATCACATCTTTTCGAAGACTCGATGGATTTGAAATTTGAGTACCTAGATAAGTAGTTATTTTACTTTTCTGTGTTTTTTCTTTAGGATGCACCATTTAAATTACAGCTGTTCATGAGATAATTGGTTTGTTAGTCAAACCAACCCTTTTCTCTTCCCGGAAAAAATACTAATAAATATTTTATGGTTAATTAACACATGGCTAATTTCTTTTTTAATATTTTTTTTCGTGTCGGGCAGAAAGTCTTACAAGTCAAACCAGCCTTTTTATCTTCCTGGAAAAAAGGCCAATAAACATTTTATGCTGTCAGAAAGCCATGCAAATAATATTACTAATACTGAAGGAAGGAAAAACTGCTGATATCCATTACGACATAATTTTACACGCGAGCGTTGTCTCTTAAGGGCTTTCATTCGGCAAGAAAGAAAAACTTTCGTGCATATATTTTTTAGTATACGGTAAGGCAAAACGTCTAAAGTGCTTACATATGTTCGTATACGGTAAGGCCAAATGTCTAACTTGCATACATATGTTCGTATATGGTAAAGCTAAACGTCTAACGTGCATAAATATGTTCGTATACGGTAAGGCTAAACGTCTAACGTGCATAAATATGTTCGTATACGGTAAGGCTAAACGTCTAACGTGCATAAATATGTTCGTATACGGTAAGGCTAAACGTCTAACGTGCATAAATATGTTCGTATACGGTAAGGCTAAACGTCTAACGTGCATAAATATGTTCGTATACGGTAAGGCTAAACGTCTAACGTGCATAAATATGTTCGTATACGGTAAGGCTAAACGTCTAACGTGCATAAATATGTTCGTATACGGTAAGGCTAAACGTCTAACGTGCATAAATATGTTCGTATACGGTAAGGCTAAACGTCTAACGTGCATAAATATGTTCGTATACGGTAAGTTTAAACGTCTAACGTGCATAAATATGTTCGTATACGGTAAGGCTAAACGTCTAACGTGCATAAATATGTTCGTATACGGTAAGGCTAAACGTCTAACGTGCATAAATTTGTTCTTCTGCTGCACGACAAAACAACTTAAGAGAATGTTTCATATGAATTGGAAAGGTTAAACAGATAATAAGTCAATTTTACCACAACAAGAAATTTTACAAGTAAACAAAAAATCAACCGTCAATTTTTTTTCAAAACCACGAAATTTTTGCTCTTTTTCAAACGAGTCGTCTTTTATTAAATATTTTCGCATGCATTTTATGATTTTTAATGTTAGCGCGCTCGCTCCCACGTTCGTATTGTCGTATCTCTCCATCTTCTTCTTTCTGAGCGGGGTAGCGCGGCCTTAAGATGATTTATTAGTTCTACGTATAATAATATATAGGTATATTTAGAATCAGCGTTTCTTGATCTATATGAACATATTTTTAAAATTATAATATTTTTCAATTGAGTTTCTTATTATAACAGAAATGACTGGTAGATATCAATATACCTTCAATAATAATACCCAGATAATGTCTGTAAAAAGTGGTAAGAGTGGTCTCTGGTGGAAGATGACCATCAGAATCAAAATATTGCTTGAAGCTTTTGGTGAGCAGATCCAATTAGCCTCCTAGCAAAGTACTTTCCAATATTTCTCCTCCATATCTTCTTCCCTTCCTCTTTCTCTACAGCCTCAGAACATTCTCCATTCGGACCAGGTTATGAAGAAACCACTTTTTTATTTTATTTTATTATTTTATATTTTTTATTAGTTTCAATAGAAAGTTTGTACATTTTGTGGGTATAAAGAATTTTTTGTCTTTTTTCACAGTCCTCCTCACTAGGGTTTCCTGTTCCTTTTGTATTTAGTTTTGAATTGTCTTTACATCGTCTTCATAATGTTTGTAAGTTGATCTCTCAACCATGTTTTGAATTTTATTTTAAATATATTCATTTCATTTGTTTTTTTGGTTTGATTTGGTAGATCATTGAACAATTTCATAACATGGAAATTATTATTTCTCTGTCCAAAAGATGTGTTCAAATCAATGGGTTCAAAACGATGGGTTCACTCAACCCACAACTTGCAAAAAAAATCTTTTTATCATATTTTAATTTACTGAAGACTCCCAACCCAAAAGTTCAAAATTAGGAACATCCACTTGGGTTGAGAGCGTTCAGCATTTTTCCATATAAAATATTTTCACACATAAAAGTTTAAAGATGCGACACATTATGCAAATTTAGAATACTTTGTTCGTAGAACTCAGAGTAATTGATTGTACCATCCTGCAACCAGACAAATCATATTTCTTTGTTTTCTTATGTGTTCGAGGGTCTGGCACTCCAAGTTTTGGGATCTTTTTGTTGGTGTAGAACAGTGATTCCCAAAGTGGTCGAGGTGGACCCCCGGAAGTACCCGGGAGACTCTATTGGGGTCTACATTGGCGCGATAAAAAATGGGGGTCCACAAGTTGTATGTGGGGGTCCATGAACATTTATCTGGTTTCGATAAAATATAACAAAAATGTTGTCTTGGCTTTATCTATCAATGTAGGCCAATGGTTCCCAGGGGGTCCCTGAACAACGTCAAGGGGTCCACGCAAGGTTGAATATAAATTTAAAAAAATTATGACACCTTTTTATTGATATGGAAGTTATTATAAATATCAATTGACAAATTATTTTCGAATTGTTCTAAGTAAAATGAAGAAATCATAATTCGTGAATTCTGACCCATGCGATGATCCGTTAAGTTTATGATTCCTGAAATTTTCTAGCCCCCCCCCCCTTAAAATGGATGGTTTTATTGCTAAGTCAGGACATTTTGTCAGGATCACTCATTCTATACCCCGGGGTCCGTGGACAAATTTTGACTATGAAAAGTGGTCCGTGGGCAAAAAGAGTTTGGGAACCTCTGGTGTAAAAGGTAGGTAAAAAGTCAAGACAGAGAAAGGGACGGGTTAGAATACACCTGTTACTCAGACCAGTTCATTGAACGTAGATTGAAACGTAATTTAAAAGCCATGTTTAAAGTATTTATTAAGGCAGCACCTCTATAATCTTTCACCATGTGTTAGATACGTAGGTATTATAAAGAAAATTAAAATTAAAAATCCCTGATATAAATTTCTCAAACCTTTAATAACAATCAAACAAATACTTAAATCTATAACAACCCACTATCTTTGAAAGGTCAAAAAGTTACTCTTTGTTACATTTTAATAGTCGTATTCGTAAAATTCTAATATTTTATTCTTAGTCTGTGCTTAACCAAAACACCCACGCATTTATTAAAAATGATTTAAATATAACCCAGGGAAGACTTAGAAGAAAGGTTAAAAAATATCAAAACAGTAGAAGCAACATTAGAGGCTTACGTTCCCTATGTGAATTTATCTACGCTCGTAAGTATTTAAATATGCAATCCAGCACCGGAGGTTCTACTCTCTACGCCTCTACTGTTCTACGCTTCTACGGCTGTAGGGTTCAGAATGCCACAGTTTCTTCTCCCACTCAAAGGCAGACTGGCTGGTGAGGCCGTAAAATAGGGGTGAAATATGCAAGGTGTTTCTGAACAGTGTACACATGATTATTTTTGCAGCGTGTCACGATGATGAAGAGTGGAATATTCCAGTCATATTGAAGAGAATTTACTTTGTAACGTGCAACCGAGTATTATCACTATTTATAGGTGAGGTTTACCAAATAGCTACATCTTTTCCTAGAGGTGTTTTCGTAGTAAAACTTGTTTACGCACGCTTAACTTGGGGAGTAAGCTGGCGAAAGCGTGACGAGAGCGTTACGAAAGGTGTAGTCGGGCGAGGCGAACGGGCTGTATCACTCTGTAGGAGTAAGAGAGAGAGCAGTGCGCCCGCACATTTTCTTTCTCGCGAAGTTTTGTCGTGTGGTCTAAAGAACTCTCGTAATTTTTTAAAATTTAAACTGCGCTATTCAAGTCATCCAATATTATTATTGAGCAGTATCAATAAATGTGACTAATTAATAGTTAATAGTAGTATTATGTTAGTAAATATTAAATATACAGACGTAATTTATAAGAAACAGACAACGCATATAAGGAAGATCTTCGTCCAAAGTTCGAATCCAAAAAGCTAATAAAAATACTCGTAGGTGAATCAGTTCATTCGAAACGCTAATCGTTTTGTGTCTGGGGAACCATTAGCTTTTTTTAAAATTCGTTTTCTAACAAAAACTGACAACACAGACTCAAATGTATTTTGTCTACATGCAATGTTCCTTTAACAAAACAAGGTTTTAAAGGAAAGATCTTGTGAAACAGAATAGTGTTTTTAAACATCCTGTATGGCAAAATCTGAATCATAAAAGAAAGTACTTATTCTGTTCAGATCATAAACCAAAATAAACACTTAACAGAAAGACCCTGTCGCTTTAAGGTCATTAATCAGTATACTGCTCAGTCAATTAAACACTGAAACAAACCTTGGAACCTTACTGAGAAAATAATGTACCCCGCCTGCGGATAATATTACACATTCACCCACACACGATTACTTATACTATTAGCGATCAAACTGGAAGTCCTTAAAATTTAAGTCCAGCTTAATCCATGAAAAAGGGGTTTCTTCTCCTATCGTTTGGTAACAAAACCAAGGACAACTGTAGAGCAGACCTATCAGAAATGTCGCGTAGTTTTCATTTGAAGTGTCAAGAATTTATTCGCAGGAGCGAAGAATAAAACAGGTCAAGAATTGTGAACAAAAATATATCGTATTTGGTTAAGTGTCGACGTAAACAATATTCTCGTAAAATGGAGAAAAACGATGTTGATTTCCAATAAAACGATATTTTTAACAATCTCCGAAGAAAAAACTAAGAACCACTCTCAAATTTGGTATTAACCACTGATTGATTCCGGTTTTTATGACTTTTATGAAAGCCGCAACGATTTCAATTATTTCGTTTATGATAATGTCATTGAGCATTCGTTTGTGCAAGAAAAAGTATCGATTCGATAAAAGTATTATTGTTCTGAGAAACAGGGCCATCAGGTTAAGCCTCCGGCAAGCAAGGAAGCCTTACGACAGATGGAAAAATATGACGACCTCATTTTCCAGGAAAATTCTCTAAATAATAGAATTTCTCAGCAACCCTTTATTTCCATTTCAGGAAATGGTTACTTCATCTATGTGTGGCCTTTTATTATTCGGTTATAAAATTTAATCCAGTTAATTCCATACTTATAATTTAAGGAGTGTAAAAGCACATTCTTGGGAAAGATAAACTACTAACTAAATACAAAAAACGCTAAAAGTACAGTATAGTAAACAAGCTTAAAAAAAAACAAGGAAAAAATAAACAGTAGACATCAAAATAATAATTATTTTTTACTTATTTATTTTATATTACAGAAACAAACAGTTCATTGGTTACAGTGATGAGACAGTTTATGATATTTCATGGTGGGTACCTATGATATGTTTCTTTGAATGTCTTATTTGTGATTACCGGGTTATGTGCGTGGTGTATGTGTGCGTGAGTGTATGTGTGAGTATGTTGGTAGGTGTGAGAAGTGTATGCGCATTGAATAGTTTATATCATTGACATGATGCTCTTTTTAAATTTGGGCAGTGAATCGGAGAAAATGTCAATGTTAGAATTTAGGCAAATATTATTGAAAGTATGGAGAGCACGGTTAATTGGCGAATTAGTTGCTGCATTTGTTTTGCAATTCAGCGTGTGGAACAGTGCAGTATGTCGTGTACGTCTTAAAGGTATATTGAAATTAATTAAGGATAGTAGTTCGGTACAGTCGATATTATTATTTAAAATTCTGTGTATTAATGTTAAATCAGCTAGTGCCCGCCTTTGTTGCAAAGTTTGAAATGTAAATTCAAAGTTATTGTTAAATTTGAAGGTAAGATATTTTATAAATCTGTTTTGAATGTGTTCGATGCTATCAATGTATACTTTATACTGCGGATTCCATATTGGCGACGCGTATTCTAGTGTACTTCTGACTAATGCAAAGTATAGCATTACTATTGTACGCGGGTTACCAAAAACTTTACTTATACGAAGAACAAAGCCAAGCATTTTGTATGACCTATGAACGATTGAGTCTATGTGCTTATTAAATATTAGTTTGCTATCAAGGTAAACGCCAAGATCTTTACAATCCGTTTTAGAGATGACAGGTTTATTTTGGAGTGAATAAGAGTACTTAATTATATGTTTATTCCTTGTGAATGTCATAGTATGGCATTTCGAAACAGTGATTAGTGATTTTAATTGATAAAATAATGTTTAAGACAAGATTTTATGCATAGCACAAAGGGTAACAATTATTAAAAGCAATAATTATCAGCCTGAAAAACTCATCCACATTGAAACAATCTTCCGGGAAAAGATACATGCCACCGACGGGAATCGAACCCGCGCCCTTCTGATGTCCGGTCACGAGCACCTGAGTTAAGAGCACCTGACCGGACATCAGAAGGGCGCGGGTTCGAATCCCGTGGGCGGCATGTATATTTTCTCGGAAGATTGTTTCAATGTGGATGAGTGTTTCAGGCTGATAATTATTGCTTATAATAATCAAAATAATTAGGTACGTGTATAAGTTCAAGGTCAAAAAGTTAGGTGACATTTCAAAATCGTGTTGAAAGTAAATGAAATGTTGGTAGAGTTCACTCCAATTACGTACTTTAAAAATCCCTGAAAGAAATCATCGTTTCAGAACCATTAGATATGCATTATGATTGTTATACTTGTTCATCCTAAAAATAAGGTTATTATTATCAATTTTTTATTAAAAAAAAACACCCTTTTTAACTTTTAAAGGTTATTCCCATCAATGTAATATATCATAGACAAAGAAGATAACACTAATAATCTAAATTAAAATATGAAAAAGAACAAGACACAGAAAAATAATAAAAGATGACGGTCACAACTGGCATTCGAACCCAGATATATCGTCTTACCGGGACGTGCGCTCTACCAATTCAGCCGTAGCCACCTATTTGAAAAAAAAAATCTGAAATTTGAAATACGACTTTGACAAATACGACGGTTTTATAATAGGTGGCAATCGCTGAATTGATTGAGAGCACGTCCCTGTAAGACGATAGATCTGGGTTCGAGTCCCAGTTGCTATTATTATGTATCTTGTTCATTTTCATATTTTAATTTAGATGATTAGTATCATATTCTTCTTCAATGAGTTATTGGTCATATTATTTCGCATTTTATAATATTACGGCTTTGAATCTACGTGAATGTTACTAGTGCAGTTCCACTGAGTTGTTACGGTTTTCAAGGATTACCTTGATCATCAAAGAGGGCAGGAGAAAAACATGAAAATATTAAAATAATTTAAATTAAAAATTCCTTTGACTCTTGACGAGGTGCAAAAAGCACAAAAATATTATTATTTTTATTATTAACTTTTTACTCAAATTATAATATTTTAAGAAAATATACAGATTTAGGAAATGAGATAAGAAAATATAAAGATTTAGCAAATGAGATTAAAAGAATTTGGCATTCTCAGACTATAAAAATATTACCATTTATTATTTCAGCTACTGGCATTATACCCTAGCTCTCTCATTAAAAATTTAGGCGTATTAGATTTGTCAAAGTATTTATATATAAAAATGCAAAAATCAGTCATTTTAAATGCATGTAGCATTACGAAAGATTTTTTAAACATTTATATTGATGGATCAGTAGGATTTATCGGTCCAATTAGGAGTTCCACCGAGCCGAACCCGCTGATATGAACATCTGGAGTCGGTGAATTATTTTCCCATTTGGTACTCTGGTAGGTTAACATGTTGTTCTTGTATTGTTTTGTATTAATAATAGTTATATAATACACTTGCATAGCGTGCGTGGATTTACTAGATGATCATTTTTATGGAAAAGTGTGTGAAAGGGTTTAGTTTTTTTTTTTCCTGTGGGGAAAATTTAACCCGAACGTAAAGTCTGGTGAAAAATAATGAAGATAATATTAGCGAAACTCAATCGAAACTATGAGACAGAAAAATCAGAAAAAAGACACGGATACATCTGGGACTCGAACCGAGGACCTTCAGCGGAAAGCCGAAAGCATTAATTAAAATACTATAGAAAAATATTAAATGTATTATATAGTGTAAAATCATGTAGTTAACATTTTTACTTACCCACGCAGAGCTTCGGACTGTGAATTTCTAAAAATAAAACATTCTATTTCAAGTCCGGCCATTTCTCAGAAATTTGATATGAGCGTCGTAAAAATTGTTCAAGTAAAAATTATCATATCAAACGATTCTCTTAAAAATTATCATATCAAACGATTCTCTTAAAAATTATCATACAACATTCTAACCAAAATGATTTTAGGATCATTCTACGATTCTACTACTGAAAATATAATCAGATTTATTGTAACTGAATGGAGTGATTTCCTAGATTCATAATTGGATACTTTGGCATTATGTTTTGTACTCCGTTCAGGGTCATGATTATACCCATAAAGTTGAGAATGTATTCGTACAGATTGACTTTACGAAGTTTGTAGAGTTTTTTTCTGTTTCGATTTATACATTTATGTTACTACGCATCTATTATAATTATTTTATCACGCATCTATGCACGTCCGTTATATCTATCATAAGCCATGGATAACGATATGAAATATCAGTCTGGTCTCAAAAATTGCTTTCACCAAGACAATGTCCTATACAAAAAACAAGCAAAAATATAAATACCTGTAAACAGAGATTTAAATCACTATTTTACATTGAAGAAGAAGATAACAATAATAATCAAAAAAATTAAAATATGAAAATAAACAAGACACAGAAAAATAATAAAAGATAACGGTCGCAACTGGGACTCGAACCCAGAACCTTACGTCTTACCGGGACATACACCTCTACCAATTGGGCTACTGCGATCTTATATGAGACTGTCGTAATTGTCAACTTCATATTTCAAATTTCAGAATTAACAATATTATCTTCGACTAATGTGTCTTGTTTATTTTCATATTTTATAAAATTAGATTATTATTGTTATCTTCTTCTTCAATGATATATTACATTGATGGGAATAACCTTCAAAAGTTAAAAAAGAGAGTTTTTCTAATAAAAATATCACTATTTTACATTCATCTTTACCGCGAAACGGTTTATATTATGAATACAAAAAAATATGCTTTAGACAACCGTTTCCACTATGTAGAATTAAAATAAAATTGCTAATTACTGTTTGAAAACTATAAGCGTAAACCACTAAAATGTAAAAATTTTTGTTCTGAAATTTATAAACGTATATAAGAAACGACTTTTAAAAAAATATAATTTTATGGCTAAGGTTTCTGGGACAGTTTCCATTGATCAACTTTTAATCTTCCTTATAAAAATATTTACAAAAAAAAAAAACACTTTTGCGCTTTACTTGTGAACTCTGTAGACTCCGTTTGCCAAGCGATTTTTGTGGCTATTATGTGGAGGCAGATATAGGGCACACTAAAATAGGTACACACATTTCCGGCTTTTGGTTTTTTCTAACAAGGCAAATTAACAAGCGTAAAATAATAAACTAAATGGATCATAACTAATTTCTAAAATAAATCTTAATGTAAGGACCAGACCACAGATTGTCTTTTTTTACTGATACTAATTTTTACCTTTTTGGTGTAATTTACATGGATTCAATGACCATCAAAACCAACCTACCTAACCCAACTCCGTCGTATTGATAGATATATATTTTAAATTTTCCCTTTTGATATACCTGAACATTTTTACTTTCATGATGCACAATAAATTTTACAAATGCACGATATATAATGAAGCAAGTACAGTAGGCAGTTCTAATCCGTCGATTACTTTATAAATAACATTTGACGGCCTCCATGGTCGAGTGATTACTATCCTTTGCTTCGAATCCGCGAATAAAATCCCTGCAAATTTTTATTTGATGTAAATAATTTGTATTATTTCACAAAGTTTTTATTTAAAAAAAATTATATATCGCACTTTCTATAGAAAACCGTTGTAAGTCAAAATTTTCTATTTGACGTTTTATCTCTGAAAAGTAAGGTTATTGTGGTTATATATTCCCCCCAACAACCGTATTTAAGTTAGATCACTATATCTCCGCAATATGTCGCTAGTATCTCTTTTCGACGAGATCACTTATTCATCATTCATTAATTTGTTTTCACTCTCCTGTAAAACGTACCTTTTTGTTTTACGACACTTTTCTGGGGATGTGCGATATGCCTATTATATTTGTGGCACAATTCAAATTGGTAAATACTTTCAGTATCGCCCTTGTAAAAATAACACTTTCCTCTCTTCATTTCCTTCCCCTTATCACAACATACCCCAAATGGGATGCCATAGTCTCACTGGCTCAAGACGTTTACGAGTAGTTGGGACTCTCTCACATAAAACATTAGGCGTGATAAAATAGCAGCAGGTCCGAACGCCACGTGCACGGGGCGCCACGCAATTCACATGCCAGTCTTGTAGTTCGATCCGTGCCAATTATTCAACGTCGAAACTGCGAAGGGAAGTTCAATGCCCCCAAGAGTAAGCACAAACTGCCCATATACAGGGTGCAACAGCACGTACGTTAGGTTAGGTTGGTTACTACAGTTAGGTTAAGTTATTTTTATTTATTTATTTAGTAAAAGATTATACATATATTGTACATTTTTTATCAAATGTTTTGACTGCCCAACTAGGAGGAATCCCGTTTTAGGACAGTCAAATTAGGATTTTATATGGAACCTGTTTTAAGCGGCGTCTCCTCCGACGAAAATGTTTACACACTTTGTGGATAGTTAAGTCTTTTACTTTCATATTTTTACTTTCCGTGGCCCATGGAAACAACAAACGTTGTGGCCCTGCTCCATGTTTATGGTAATGTTTGACATATTGTTTGTGAAATTGGTCGCAAGAGACTGTCTTTATACAAACAAAAAATGGAGCATATAAAAAGAAAAGAAAGAATTAAAAAATAAATAAACAAAAGTAAAAGTTTAAAACATAATAACTGTTGCTTGTTTAGCACAGATATAAAAAAAAATAGTAGTTATATATACTTAATAACACAGGATTAAAACAAACAAACATTAAAAACAAACTAATGTATGCATTGTATATTATAGTCGTACATACATTTGTTGTATAAAATAAGAAGAAGAAAAAAGAGAAGAGATATAATAAAATAAAATTAAATAACCAATTAAAACATAAAAGCATTTTAGCTAAGTTATTTAAATAATAATAACAATAAGTTAGTTTGGGTAATTTTAGTTTTTCTTAAGTTAGGTTATGCCGCTTGGGCACATAAGCTTGTTTTCACGACAATTTAACGTAGGTAGATATAGGAATGACGTATGCCCCGGGCCTGAGTTATTAAGTTGGGTTATGTTTTAGATTTTTGTTATTACACCTCAGAAGAGCGCCCCACGCTGTACAGTGTAAAGATTGGGAAACTATAGTACCATCATATTAAGCATAGGGTTTAAGTAGTGGCTGTATAAAGGGATCTATTAATGTTGGTCTTAAAAAGGCTCAGATTATTTGAAGGAAAAAAACAGATGCCGGTAGCTAGTTCCACATGCGAGCCGACTTTCTCAACACAAAAACGATTCGAAGAAACTACCCGTTCTCATGAAGCCAAAATCGTCTGTGAACGGGTATTCCGCTCGTGTCCGTCGAGTTTCGCGTACGTGAACCGGTGCATAGAGGATCAAGGCTCTTTTAAAATACGTGTAGAACAGACTCAGCAGGTTAGAGAGCAATCGATCAGTAAACAACGAACTGTCAATCAGATGAACGCCCTCCTTTTCACAAAGAAGGTTTATCAGGTATTTTGGGGCTCTAGCCCGGAAGTGGCTCCCAAATTCAGGTTAGGTTTGTTAGTGCAGTCAAGTTATTTTATTTGATGCTGTTTAAAATACCTAGGTAAAAGTATTTTTTTCAAGAAAGCATCCAGTTGTTTCGGTATTATTGCGCTTTATTATAACAGTTCTGAGGCCCCAGCACGCTTGCTCTATATCGATCGGTAGGATAACTATCGGTAACTTCTCATCGTTCCCTAGCATGACTACAGATCGCCAAAGAATAAGTGTCACAATGACTAAGTGTCCTTAACATATTCGACTTCAACTGTTGTTTGTACATTAGCGATGTGCAGTTGTCCTAGGGAACGATGAGAAGTTACCGATAGTTATCCTACCGATCGATAATAGAGCAAGCGTGCTAGGGCCTCTTGTAGATAACCAATTGAAGAAAAAAAAAAACGATAAAAGCGTAGTTTTGGCGGGTCTGCGTTCCCGAAAAAAGGTAAAATTTTCCTTAAATTGCAGGTGAAATATTATTAAACATTTTTAAATATCGAAATCTATTCTTGAACAGATCAATTCCACTGTCTGGAATCTAGGAGTCGAAAGGTCATAGGTCATTTTAAATAATTATTTATGTCTATTTTCTGTTCAGTGGGTTAACTGTAACCGTAGTTCCGTACAGGTACAACGTAGAATTGAATTCCAATTCCATAGATGCCTGCCTCAATTTTAAAATGCTGCCCAATGGCGTAACAACTATTTGGGCAGCTTTGGGTCCATACTCTCTTGGCACAGAAATAATATAAACCCCATTCTCTTATTTTTAATATATCTGCCTATCTTTAATCAGTATACATTTATAAAGAAGTATATCTATTGTTTTTTTTATACAAATTATGAGATTGATAAAATTTTGCACACAAATCCTTAAAAACGGGAGAAAGATCTCTATCTTTAAGCAATTCCGAAAAACCTCATCCATTGAAGCCCGGGCAACGCTGGGTGCTTCAACTGGTTAATAATATGTGAAACACTAAGATATGTATACATTTTTTATATTTTTTTATAGTGAAACCTTACAAGAGTCCCAAATGCTCTCTTCTGGAGCCAGGGAGACTATGGCATCCCCAATTGGAGTATGTTGCGAGGCTGACGGTAAGTGGGGAAGGGAAGGAGATGGAGAAGAGGAAGGTGGGGAAGTACCTGGATATTCAGATCTAGTCACTAAACACGGCTAAAGCCATTATTAAGCAACGTTTCAATTCTGAATGGTGGTCTTACACCAGGGCGATACTGAGAGTATCTTCCACTCTGGAACGTTCCGCAAATATAAAATATATTATTTTTATTATTTAATTGTGAAATAACACAAATTAATCGAATAAAATTTATTTGCGCACGCCGGGTTCGAACCCGCGACCCTCCGAATGGGAGTCAAGTTTCTTACCACTCGACCATGGACTTCGTCAAATGGTTTTTGACTTTTCAAATTTGGGATGGTCCGATGCTCTGTAGGAATGGTCCGATGGATGGTCCAATGAATGGTCCGATGCTCTGTAGGAATGGTCCGATGGATGGTCCAATGAATGGTCCGATGCTCTGTAGGAATGGTCCGATGGATGGTCCAATGAATGGTCCGATGCTCTGTAGGAATGGTCCGATGGATGGTCCAATGAATGGTCCGATGCTCTGTAGGAATGGTCCGATGGATGGTCCAATGAATGGTCCGATGCTCTGTAGGAATGGTCCGATGGATGGTCCAATGAATGGTCCGATGCTCTGTAGGAATGGTCCGATGGATGGTCCAATGGATGGTCCGATGCTCCGCTTGCACAGCGCGGGTGTAAACTGTGCGCTCTAAAGTTTAAGTTTAGACTTACGGAATTCAATACTTCGTTTGTGTGAAAGCACTATGAAACAATAAATAGTCATTTCCGCGTATAAAAATGTAAAACGCAAATATTTACAGGGGCCCGGTAATTCAAAGTTACATCACTGACCCCTACTCCCGTCTTTCTTTCCGTTTTTCTCTCCGCCTCTCGTTTTTCGTGTTTTCCGACGGAGCTAAAAATAGCATAAATTTAATTTAAAATCGAGGGAGTCGAGCGAGATTAGCGGTGAATTTTTTGACACGCATTTATGGATTTTAAACTGTCTTCAGCGAATTCCGGGGCTAAGAGAACTGAAATATTTAAAGATGTTAACTGTTTTTCTACTTCCAAAAATAAAGCCTAAGCACACACAAGACTAATTAATAATAAATGAATCAGTATATCAATTAGAATTTTAATTTATGGCGTTCTGTTTTTTAGGGGATAGGTTTTACTCCGGAGTGGCAGATTCTAGATTCTAGTCTAGTCCTTGTAAAAGACCGCAATTCAGAATCGAAAAGGTTGCTTGAAATTTTTTTGTCATGTTTTTTGACTAGATCTGAATAAGCAGATAGTTCTCAAACTTTATCTTTCTATGTAATGTATGCCTGTTACATATTCGTGCACGGATAAAAATGTTATTCGACAAAACGATCATTTTCATAGTAAAAACGGGACTGAAGTTCTTACGAACAAAATAACAGGGTTTCAATGTTTATTCTTACATGTTCCCACCAATAAACATTGAAACCCTGTTAATTTGTTCGTAAGTAACTTCAGTCCCGTTTTTAACCGTTTTTACTGTTAAAATGATAGTTTTTTCGAATAACATTTTTATCCGTGTGGCAATACAAGGCACACTAAGAGAGTTAAAGTTACATGTATTACACATTCATTTTCCCTAAGAATATTAATTTCTTATAGTGCATATCGTCCAACGTCTAACTTGTTCATTTCGATCCGTCCATCAAAAAGAAGTGTCCATTCCATACAATGAAATCCTTCAAAACATACGGTCCAGTGACTCACCACAAAGGAACTGACTTGATTTATTTTTGTCGTCTCAGATGTTTGAAATATACAATTTGAACAAAGATAACACATACCATAAATGCCTTGATGTAGATTTGAATGGAAATCAATGTCGCCACAGACGTAATACGATTTGGGTGCAACCCATTTATCGAGCGCTGGAGAGAGAAGTGAGTGAACACGACAAGAGACCCGTATTATAGAAGGGAGAAAACACAGAGACAGGAAATGTTTTATTCAAATTAATTTGACCCATGTGATAAATTAATTAATTAGCAAATTTTAGGCACTTTTTTGTCTACATACAGTTTTAGGCCAGTGCAATTAGCGCAAAAAAGGGGGTCGCGATCGGAATTATTCCGGTAGTCACAATTTTTTTATATGTTTTACATAGTCATCTCCTGATGAAAAATCTGAGTTTTCGACCTTGGCGCACTTGAGCTTTCGTCGCCATTTTGAAAAAACCAACCGGTTTCGCGCCAAAATCTAGTTTTTCTCAAATATCTCGTTTCCAAAACAAATTTTGGCTAAAGTAGCTTTACAAGTTTAGTAGAACATAAAATTACCTACAACTTTTATTTAAAATAAATTCTTCTATCTCTAATGCATATCGAGATATGCTGTCGTAAAAATGTGTAAAAGTTTATAAAAACAGGTAAATTGCACGACTTGGTTTGGTTTTTTGTACATATCTTTTTTCCAGTACAATTTTGTGAAAAAAATACTGATATCAATTTTATAGAAAATAAAATTTCATAATAGAAACATAATAGGTATACGTTAAATGTTTTTATCTCAATGAGGTATTCAACAAAATCTGCTTATATTAATTTTGTAGAGAATAAAATTTCTAAAAGAGGTGTGATTTTTATGTTTTTTGCAGTTTTTTTCACTAATAATAGGTGAAAACAGAGAATTTACCTAACATTTTTACATATTATAACTATGAATTAACGAGAGTGGGGGGGGGGGGGGGGGGGTCACACCCCTCCCCTACATTCAAGTGAAGATAAGAATGTCAGGCTTTTCAGGCAGTTCAATCTAAACTGATTGATATACTGGAAAAAATAAAAGTAATCGGACCTACTTCCCAGCTGTGGGTTCAGTACTTCCAGATGACAACACTGACTGAGCTGTATATTGAAGCGGAGCGTTCTGGAAATTGGAAGCTCCATCTTGCAACGGTCCTAAAAATTATACCTCTCTTTCACGCAGCCGCCCACTTTTATTACGCCAAAAGTGCACATCTGTATCATCAAGATATGTTGACGTTGAAAGAGAAGATGGATCTAATAGAATGTGAAAGATTTACTAAAGAAGGTTTCTTTACGATTCGACGATCTCATAAATTTTGGTCAGGGATTTGGTCCGATATGACCACTGAACAAACTCTGATGATCGATGAAAACATCTGGAGGTTTGACCCAAGGACGAGGAATTATATACAGTTCTATTCTTCGTTGGACTGCTGGATTTGTTTATCTGCGTGGCATTTGTGAGGGTATCGAGTAATTCTGTGGAGTTGAATAAGGAACGTCAGAACAACATGCAGAGATGAGGCCTACACGAATTAAGAGGGATGATGAAAACGTCCAAACTCTCATAGATTGGTTTGCTTGCCATGAACCATTTTCTAAAACAAATGTGATTATGTCTATAAGAAGTGGCACGATCGGGGACAGCAAAGAAACTTGTCACATATGGCTGAAAAGACAGGAAACTTCGCTATGTCTAAGGTTATCAACCAAACGTTTCCAAAGAACTTTGGAAACCTACACTTAAAACGTAAGGATGCTATAGTTTATCTTGCGGTGGTGACGAGCGGCATAAAAATCATGGTGTGACTGTGACAATATTCATCCATTAATGCTATTCCATCGTATGTGTACTGCCAAAAAGTCTGAAATTGAACTTAAAGAATATTTCCAATACGAACTATCTCCTATCCTACTGTCTCTTTTCTCAGAGGAAGGCATGCGCAAAAGAACCAAGTCCATATTTTACACATCGTTCAACCCTTTACCAAATAACACAGAATTGGGAAGCAGTAAAATACACGTAGTTGATGGAGGATATTTTCTACACAAAGTTGTATAAAGTCGTGCTCAACCTTTTTCAATAATTTTTCAGCAATATGTCAGGTATGTACAAAATAATTATGGAGCCAATACGGTAGAGGTCTTCGATGGATTCCCAGATTCGGCTGAAAAGAAAAGAACTAAAGAGTTACAACTTCTGCTGAAGTTTTGTTATGAAAGCAGTCACCCAAAAGTGCCTCAGGAAAAGTTTCTGGAAATGAGAAGAACAAGTCTCGTTTTATTTCCCTACTCAGAGCCTCATTTGAACGATCGCAAATAACGACAGTACAAGCTGAAGAGGATGCTGACGTTCTCATAATAACCACAGCAAACTCTTTGTCATCTCAATATGATGCAGTCATAATCATTGGTCAGGATATCGACCTGTTGGTACTCCTACAGCTCTCTCACTTCCAAATGTATATTACCAAAAAGTTGGTAAAGGCAAATCACAGCAAATGTTACTTGCAAACGTTCTATTCGTATATTCCAAGTTCCAAAAGCAAAGCGGGAAACAATCATTTTGGCTGCCGAACAATTCTTTGCACTTTTGTATGGCGGCAATAAGAAATCTAATTTGGAAAATTTAAGGTACATCCTTTTTGTCAAAGGAGTGAACAAATTCAATCTATCCAGGCTGCCACCTACCAAAGACGCAGTCCAGCAACATGCTTCAAGAACTTACTTGCAAGTGCAAACTTGGCTTGGTCACCATAAAGATCCAACTGAATGGGGGTGGAAGAAGGACGTTGTTGGGTTATTAACTCCAGTACCAACGATGAAGGAGGCTGCACCTCAGGCGTTGCTGAACTTTATATCATGCCAATTCAAAAAAGGTTCCGCTGGAGAGAGCACTTGTAGAAAGTCAGGTTTAAAATGCTCCCTAATCTGTATTCACTGTAATGGAAACTCGTGCGAGAATGCTTTGGAAGCCTTCGTTGATGATGATGACGAAGAATTTGGTGACACAGTCGCCACAAATTCGGCTGATGGGACATATGAAGTATATATTGTGGCCCGTATGTGGCAGTAAGAAACAGAACTACAGTGAAAAGTCAAAAATTTTTAAGAATATTTTTTTTTCTTCTTTTTTTAACATGTTTTTGTACCTTAATTAATAATTTTATTTATATGTTGTAATTACTTTCATGGTTAATGTTACTAATATGTATGTTATGTGTTATTTCAATAATAATTGTTTAAAAAAATAATAATCAAGGTATGCCAAGATTAAAACATTATTATTCTTCGCCTAATTTTTGTATTAAAACCTGGATACCTAATTGAGATAAATATATTTAACATGTACCTATTATTTTTCTAATATGAAATTTTATTCTCTATAAAATTGATATCAATAATTTTTTTACAAAATTGTACTGGAAAAAAGATATGTACAAAAAACCAAACCAAGTCGTGCAATTTACCTGTTTTTATAAACTTTTACACATTTTCACGACGGCATTTCTCGATATGTATTAGAGATAGAAGAATTTATTTTAAATAAAAGTTGTAGGTAGTTTTATGTTCTACTAAACTTGTTAAGCTACTATGGCCGAAATTTGTATTGGAAATGAAATATTTGAGAAAAACTAGATTTTGGCGCGAAACCGGTTGGTTTTTTCAAAATGGCGACGAAAGCTCAAGTGCGCCAAGGTCGAAAACTCAGATTTTTCATCAGGAGATGACTATGTAAAACATATTGAAAAATTGGGACTACCGGAATAATTCCGATCGCGGATCGCTAATTGCACTGGCCTATTTGGCGACATAAACTTTTTTTTTAATCGGTATACATACGACTTCAAAAGATTATTAGTTGTTCCATTATTTACACCCTGAGATCCCTGAGTCGTATGAATGTTACCATAATCAATTAAAAAAAAAACTTAAAAAATATATTTTTTACAAAACGTGCAATCTAAGTCAGAATCCTGGTTCCCCTATCAGGCACGGAGCTACTCTTTTCTGATAAGGTTTACATGACCAATGAGGATGTTAAATATAATATTTTGTAAAATATGTATGTATAAATGTAATCCTTTACATTACAAATAAAATTTAAAAAGATGGGTTCCTCAATGGGTTGTGGAGATTCTCAAAGAATGCAAGGCTGGTGTAAGCGTTATAAGTAAGTAAGATTAAGAAAGGGACGAGGGGGTTTGGGCATGTAGAGCGAACGAACGAAGAAGGGAGTGTAATGGAATATATGACGCAAATGTGAATGGTAGAAGAACTCGGGGACGCCCAAGGAAAACATGGCCTATCAAGTTAATCAGATACTTGTGTTGGGCCATGTCAAGAGTCAGAAGAGTACGTATGAGACGATGTGAATGAGGTAAGGAGTTTCTAACAAAACAGAGTTGTTTGGCGGTCCGCCATCTCTTATTAGTTAGTTATTGTAAATTTTCTCTATCTTTTAAGATATTATGTTTTATTAGTACTGGCCAGTATCTCAGTACTATTCGGAATTGATTAAAAGACTTATTAGTTCTTTGAGTGACTGTTTATTGTTATTTCGTACTCTACATGCTATAATGAACTCACGTCCTAGTAACTGGGACTCTGCTTTTTTGTCTTCGGCTATCTTCGGCACAAGTCGTAACCGACACCATGTGACCCGAATATAACATAGACAACTCACACAATGTTAGAACTGATCATAGACTGTTTATGAAACATCACAGTTAGTTATTTACACCGACCGGGATCCTTTACCCAAATATATAAAATGTATCCACGTTTCGCGACGCCTTGAGCGATTGTAGTCTAAACTCTAAACGCTTGGCTATTAATAAACCGGTCAATGGACCCGAGGCAGTCCAACACCGCCGGCAGTCAGGCCGCACACCCAACTCCATTAATAAACAAGGTCGAGTTCCTCCTTTGATGAAAACGGACACAATACGATATAATGGTGCTGGGCCTATGGTGTTAGGAGGCCATTACACTTCATCTGCGCATTAACAAATACCTACAAATTAAGTACTTCTTCAAATTTTCCAAATTCACTTTGTGGCACCAATTTATTAATGAAATAATTAAAAACAATTTGTTTTTATCACGATAATCTTTATTTAAAAATCGACATGTTTCGAGAACGATGTTCTCTTCATTAGGACATTAAATCTACTAAAAACTAAATTATCAAGAATAGAAAGACAGGCGTGGGCAGAAAAGGAAGTAGTGGGGGGGAGAGGAAAAGGGGAGGTGCTTAGAAGTTCAACAGGGGTAGGGGGGGGGAGAGAGGTGGAAAGAGGAGGTGCTTAGAAGATCAAAGACAAAAATTACAATGGAAATATGTTTAAGATAGGGTTATTCACAAAATTAATTTGATTATTAATAATATTTATATTTCTATAGACATTTTTCCTAATTTCTATATCCGTGGTAAAAACATATACAATCGCGGTAAAAACAATGTGTTTTTAATTATTTCATTAACAAATTAAGTAGCCCATTTATTACTACATTTCCGCAATACAATCAACATAATATCTTAAACCTTTTTTCACGCAACCTCCTAACCTTCCCCCCACATTTTTATTTTCGTTTTATTACATTAGCACACATTACACACGAAAAAAAATCCCTCAGGGCCTATATCAGCTTTGGGTATGCTGTATAGAGAGTATTTTTAGGAAAAGGAAGGAAAGGAAGTTCTGGTAAGGAAAAGGGTATGAGAGGTGGGTAGGAATCTGGGTGACAATGTGTCAATTAGAGTGACTGACTTATGCAGCCATCCCTCCCACTGCAGTGCAAGGCGATGGGTTGAAAGAGTCCGGCTGAAGAGGTAGGTCTAGGTTAGGTTAGGTTAGGTTAGGAGAGTGTTTTTGTGCTACGTAATCTACCAGTCTTCCCCTCGATTAATTATTATTAAATAATCTTATGTTTTTATTTCCTCAAATTTTTCAATTTTCCTCAATTTCATCAAATTTATCATATTTTCTTTTTAAGGCTAGTACAACATCACAATTTTTCATTCGTCATACCTATACATTTTTAAGGATGCGCTTTTTCTTTATAAATCCACATTAAAAAATCTTCCATCTTTGACGACTTGATTGATGTCTTTGATTTGAGCGATTACGGAGAAAAAAATGAGTTATCCTTTGCCGTCCACTAAAGGTGCCAAGTGATATTTTTGCTTAGCTTTTGATTAGTGAAAGCCACCGTGACTTGAATCCGTAACATAAATACATATTTCTGTTAAAAACTCGAAGATTTTTGAAAGGTGGCGTGAATTGAATCTATAATATTTTCCCGAGCAAAGCTCTTACTGATTTTAGTTATTTTTTTTAAATTTTCATCACAGAAGCTCAGCACGGGCTTAAATACCCATTAGCCATATTCCTTTAATATCAGATGATCAATAAATCTCCATCGAAGCTCGCCCACTTTGGTCTCCTCGTTCCAAAAAAAACCTGATCTGTATAAAAATGTGATTACATTTACCGAGGAGATTTATGAAAAGCGTTTTAAATCCATTAATCCCTTCAAATTTTCGGTTCCATTTTAATGAAACTGCCGATGAAACCTCCGAGAAAAGGCTTTTATCGGAAAATCCACTGTCCGATTTACCACGAAAGTTTCCACTGCGTGGAGATCTGCCGAAACGCTTCTAAAAGGGAAGGACATTCTTTGAAAAGCCTGAAATGAAAAAAAATAGAACTATATCTGAATTTAGTAGGACGGAATATTTTTGTGGACTTCTGAAAAGTAGTTAATTTATTATTTTGACAGATGTGTAAAAAGATATTGTGTGCGATTTTTAAAAGATAAAACTATAATAAATAATTATATCATAGGAATATTTTAGTAAGTACTAATAATGAACATGAAATTTTAATTTAAACTTAGAAAACAGCATAAGAGTTTTTTTGTGTCCACTCTAAATCTCGTACTCAAACTTCATTAATTGCGGGGAAAATTTCTACTGTATCTAAACGAATGTAATTTGGAACTTGTGAAATGGAAAAAAAGTTTTAAAATTTTCACCTCTCAGCGCTCGGCTGCGAGCAGTCTTAAGCGTTGATCGTAAAAATCCTATTGGATGGGCCAACTCAACCAAATGAGTGCTGGGCATTAACACCAACTAAGATGGGTAAAAAAAGCATTATGCCGGATTTCTACTAGGAATCCTGGAAACGGATGACTTCCGGTGTCATTTTACTATTTAATTAGTTTGTACTATCTCTTATGTCCTCTCCAAAGACATTCGTTATTTATCAGTACTTGTACCAGTATTCCCCAGTACTATAATATACTTAGGTTATTGAGATCACAGTGACTGTTTTTGTACGTATCATAATTTATAAATATAGTTGAGGAGGACTAACGTCCTTTCTAACTAGAAGCTAGGTTTTGTCTACGGAGCTCTGTCGTTATTTTGACTCTGCACATCTGCCTTCGGTTACCTCCGGCACATCTCATAAACGAGACCATGTGACCCGAAGAGACCTAGACAACAAAGCAATGTAAGAACTAATTATGATAAATTACAGTTATAACAAAACTGCGTTCTGCCAACTTTTATCTGAAAAGGTCACCTCCAGACGTCATAAAATAATTCATCGGTCACCGAGTGAAAACGATGCCAAAATTTAGGAATATTTCCTCTTCACAATTATATTTATTTAATTTTTTATAAGAAAAACTCTCTTTTTCCCGGTAAAACAAAATCAAAAACAAAATAAAAATCCGACTCCGAATCCAAATCAAAACCAAAATCAAAAACGAATTTGATAACTAACTAGTCTGTTTTAATATCTATGTACTTCCCTTGAACTGCCCTGTAAATTGTTGTTCTTGTGCAAAAATTATTTTCAGAATTGTATAATGTTGTCCTTCCCGAAATGAGTTTTATTAAACTCAATGGGAATAATGTATTATAAATATTATGTATAATTTTGTAATATATTATCAATTATCACAAATAAAAAAATAAAAACAGGATACTCCACCATGCAAGATAGAAAAACAACTCAGTGTGATAAGTACAATAAAAAATTGATTACATTTACCGAGGAGATTAATGAAAAGCTTTTTAAATTATTTAATCCCTTAAGAGGGATTACCAGAGAATACCGGAAATTAGTCCTTTTTAAATCAAATTCTAGACGTATTGACTCTATTTAAAAAAAAAACATAAATTGATTTTGAAAGATTGTTATTTTATCTGTATACGCTGTTTTAAAATTTTGAAAAACTAAGTTTATTTTTAAAATACTAGGGTTATACCGTTGGTCGTTGGCACATGTGTTCAATTTTCAAACGATAGATTCTATTAAACCACACAAACCAACAATACATAATCTAGTAAACACAGTTTTCATAATTTTAATTTTAGTCAAATTAAAATCATTAAAAAATAAACCGAGAACGTGTTTTGTGACGAAAATACCTCAGTTTTTCTTTTTATTTAAGGTCTTACAATCTAAAATATTTAAAAACAAAAATTTACACTCTTATTTTTTTTAGACATTATTGAAAAATCATAAATACTTATGATCAAAAAATACTTGCAAGAAGTACACGATAAATTGAAAATTTATTTATATATGTGCGTTTTGAGCATTTTTATTGCTTACTTGAATGTAGGTATACATTAAAGTAAGTTTTGAATAAAATAAATCTATATTAAATTTTTAATTTTAAAACATTGATATGGGAATAATCAATCTTCCTCATTGGAACCTCCCTGTACAGTTGCGAGCATTTTTAAACTTTTATTCTGAGCCGCTGGTCAATCGCTCTAAAAATTTTCGGTTCCATTATAATGAAACTGCCGATGAAACCTACGAGAAAAGGCTTTTATCTGAAATTCCACTGTCCGGTTTACCACGGAAGTTGATAACAATTATTTTAACCAATAATTATCAGCCTGAAACAATCATCCACATTGAAACAATCTTTCGAGAATAGATACATGCCGCCGATGGGACGTATGTATCTTGGCATGTATCTCTTCTCGGAAGATTGTTTCAATGTGGATGAGTGTTTCAGGCTGATAATTATTGCATATAATAATTTTTACCCTTTGTGCTACGCATAAAATCTTGTCACATTAGTTTATCAATAAAAAAATTATAAAAATAATAATTGATAAATTAAGTTGAAGGAGAACTATGTGGTTTGTTCAATTAAATATTGTTATTTTTTCCGATATATTATATTCTCATATGAGTTGTTTATATTTAATAAATGATGTGTCAAATATGTCAACAACATTCTTATAATCATTTCCCAAATTCTGTACACGGCGAACTGGAGTACACAATTGTGATTCCGTGTTAGAGTTGTCACAATAAAACGGTTGATATTGCCTCGATGTTGGTTTGCGAGGTATATTGGAATGAAATTAAGTATAATAGTTCAGGGCTGTCAATTATTGAATTTACGATTTTATGTAAACATGTTAAGTCATTAACTATTCCGCATTCGAACAATTTTAATAAATTAATATTAATTTTAATAAATACATTATTTTAATATATTAATTTATTTATTTTAAAGCCATTAAGGCTTTTACAATAAGGTTAACGTGGGTTTTAAAGTTTACAGTGGTATTCAGCAGGGAAACAGTATTATATTCATCAATTAATCACAATAAGGTACTCTGAAGTAATATAAAAATATCTTTAAAAATAAAATCAAGAACTTCGTAGTTTATATGCTATCATAGCTTATCTGCGGGACCCGTACAGTACGCACAGTCTCTGAGAGGCTAACTTAACTCTGGCTTCGATGGTGCCCCCATATCTGAGCTGGTCACTTAGAGTTACACCGAGCATATCAATGGAGGGCCTGTTCGGAAGATTGCTACCATTGAAGGAGACTAGATTGTCATTTCGATCCCCCTTAGACGTGATCAGACATGATTGGGTCTTTGAAACATTAAATTCGACGAGATTATTCTTACCCCAAGAGAAAACACTCGAGGTAACAGTCCATTCATTCATACTGTAATATCATTTTAATATATGTATGTAATATATGTTTAATAACCTTTCCTGTGATTTGTAAGATCAAACTCTTTAGAGAATTAATTCACACATCTAATCAACTGCCTTTTATTGTATTGAACCTAAAATGTAATTAACCTTCATATTCAAATAACCATGTTTGTATACAATTTATGTAACTCTACCTCTTCTCGACACAGGTTTACCCTAGTGAGACAGGCATTGAAAAAAATAACATGTAATTATAATATATGTATAGATTAAATAATAAAAAAAAATTTAAAAAAAATTCTTTGCTTCATAGTCTGCCGGGCCGTTGGAATTTGTGCACCATTTGGGGGCTTGTCAAACAAAAAGCTATCATGGACTGTACTGTCATCCGCGTAACAATGAATTGGTGGACATGTCAAAAGGTCATTGATGTGCAACAAAAACAAAGTCGGAGACAGAACCGATCCCTGCGGAACGCTTACATTATTATCGTTGCCTTTATATTCAGTACGGTTACACAGGTTATAATTTTCTACGTATGGTGTAGTTTGTTGCTGCGCCATTAGTTCTGTCATTAGTTACAAAAATTAGTAATCTATTGAAAATTTTCAGTGATATTTTTAAAATTTGAAATTTTTTCTTGTTGTTTGAAAGAAAACCCTTTTATCGTCCATTCATCCAGGTTTTCTAATAAAGTTAACCATGAGATTAATTATGTGACAATGATGTCTCTCGCACATGCCTACGAGAAGCGCCCTCGACATTTTTGTATTAGATAACATAAAAACAACATGAAAATCATTTGCAACAAAAATTTATAAAAATTTCGCATTATATTGAAAATAAACTGTGTCAAAAAACTCACCTTAACTTAATATACAGCAAAAGTAAAAATACACGGAATATTTAGGATAGCAATCCTATTATATATTTGATAGCATTTTACATTGCTTAAAGCGTTATACTACCCAGCTTCTCCAAAAATTCAAAACGTTCCACCAAGGAAATAATCATTTTTACCCCCTTCACCAAAATTTGGTATTTGGAACAAAAACATATATTTTTGCGAGGTGCCTTCAAATCAGTGAAGACTTTTCAAATTTTCATCTCCCTCGGTTCATCGCATCCCTTATCTAAATGAATCATGACTTCTAACTCATTTTGGATGTTGACGCCTTGTCAACATATTTTGTAAGGGTAGAGTGACTTAGACCCTTAGTCCCATCTACGTCTCTAAGGCATTCATCGTTACTCATGATCTACAATCTTTAAAGGCATAATTATTTATTTTATTATAGAGCCATCAATTCCCCCAGCTTCAATTTAAAACTGTATTTCACTACGAATATTTGATTTTGATTGAAATAAATTAATGACAAAATAATAAATATAAAATTAAAACTAATTGTTATTATTATTCTTAATTTGTAAGACCCAAAAAAATTTCATTACTTTTTTGAGAAAAAGTTTATTCCAAGAATAACAAAATTTTCACGTCAGCATTAATTAGTACAAAAAAGAATTGATAAACTAAATAAGTAAACATCACGCCGTTCCTCGTAGGGGTAGGCAGAAAGGACAGATATACCCTCAAGCAAGGCGTCATATATACCCTCATCATCACATCACATCATCTCGTATATACCCTCAAGTATCAAGTAAAATGATATAGTTCTTCGTTAAAACACGAAACAGAATGATTAGGTAATGTTTCTTCTCCCTCTCAAGTAATAAAATACCGCACAAGAGTCCCAGTTGCTCCCAATTGTCTGAAGCTATTAAGACATGGCATACGAAGTTGGGGTAATTGTGTGGCTGAAGGTAGTGGGGACGGGATGGATACGGAGAGATAAAGACCGGCTCTTCAGATTTGGTCACCAAACACGGATAAAGACATTTCAAGTAACATTTTTCAATCCGAATGGTGTTCTGACACCAGGACTATACTGAGAATATTTTGCACTTCGGAACGTGCCGCAAATATACTCTATATTATTTAAATTTTTAATACTGTTTACGTGTCACGTATATTTGTAAGAAAAAGTAGTCCGCCACCATTATTTGATGTCATTCCAGGGTAGTAAGTGAGATATGTCTGTCCCATTTGTAGTGAATAGATTTCGTACTCGTGCGGGCTGTGTTTATGGGGTTGAAATTATAAATGAACTTCTTGAAACTGTGTGTGTCGAAAGGTCATTAAAATATTCTAAACATGAATGACGATTACAATTTAAATTCATCATTCAACAAGTATAAGTTATTATTATCAAATACTAGCTGATACCCGACATGCGTTGTCCTCCCCATTCATCCCCGTTTCCCTACCGCCTCCTCTCCGCTCCCGCGTCTCCTTCCCCTCCCGTATTACCCTTCCACCTTTCCCGCGTTCACCCTCCCGACTCCCAAAGTCCCCCTTCTCGCAAACTCCTCACTCAAGCATTCCCCTTCCACCTTCTCCGGCTTCGCCCCTCCCGGATTCCCCTCTCCCTCCCGCCCTCTTCCCTACCTCTAAACTCCATACCTATCGATTTTTTTTCTCCAAATTTCATAACGGCAGGGCTCACCAAAATAGAAATATCGCTGTATAGAAACCTTGAACATCAATAACTCACCAAATTTTCATCGCAATCGGATTAATAGTATAGGAAATAATTTCAATTACTTGGGCATTTTATATCTTTTATTTTTATTTGAATACGGCACAAGAGTCCTACCTATAGCCGTATGGAGCCAGTGAGACTATGGCAATTGGGATATGCTGTGAGGCTGAAGTTAGTGGAGAGGGGAAGAAGATGGGGAGGAGGAAGATGTGGAAGTACTTGTCTATTATCTATAGATCTGATCACCCAACACGGCTAAGGCCATTTCAAACAACGATAATGTTTATAATATATTTGTCTAATTATTGTCAGTTTTTTAGTTAGAAAAACGTAACTTAAGTCATTTAAAAAAAAAAAAATCAATATTTTTAATTTTCACAAATTATAAGTTTATTTTTAGATATAAAAATTTGAAAGCGTTTTTCAATCGACTTTTCAACAAAAGTTTTTAGTTTTGGGATTCATCCAGAAATATGTTTGGATTTTATTGCAAAGCGGAAATATTTTTATATTCTGAGAAAATCTGCCCGACGTCTGGTGGTTTAAATTTTTCTGGAGGTCACAGTTACAGAAGACTTTATCTTAATTAAGGCGCTCCTAGCAACCACAATGCGAATATTTAATTAGGCACTCATTCATATTATGTACATTCTGTAACCTTAGAAACTTCGTTTGAAACTTCCTAGACTACTGTAGACTAAACTTGATGTTCTTTAATTTCGTGCAACTTGTGAGAATGAATCGTTAGCAAGTCGAGCACGTTTGAGGAGTCAAAGCTATTAATTTAAAACACGTTACAGTTATATAAAAAAGGAGAAAGTTTCAAACTTAATTTTCATCGTTTCAAATTCACAAAGTTGCCTAAATTCTACTTCTTCCCTTGATGCCTTCAATCTCACACAAAGCTTAATTTAAATATTTTCTGGTGGCAAAAATTTTATTTTCAGAGCCCCAATTACGGTTCTAAATTACATCCCAAATTAGTTCCGTAAATTATGATGTTTCTTATCAGGGTTTTTCTAAAGGTGATTATTTTCCTTAATGACCTGTTTCATCTCGTGGAACCTTCCAGGCAGAAATACCAAACAAAAAATACGTGTAATGTTGTACAGAAGGAACAATTGAATTTAAATTCATAATAAAGACTGCACACTTTGAAATGAAAATTCTTTAATTAAATTGTAACAAAGATATATTTCTTTTACAAGTGTTATGTTACAAAAAACAACATTTGAGAAAGAAATGGATATAATCAACTTTTTCTAATTAACGTCTTATGTACATTTTAATGTAGTAATATCACACGAATACAATTACAACGAATTACAGGGAATACTTTATTATGTAGGTGTATTGAAATGGTGTTCGTTTTTTAAGAAAAATACAGGTCTATGGTTGAATTGCTTACAGTGGTTTGGAAGTACAAAAATATGCGCCATGTTCCACACTCATACCGCGAAAAATAGGGGGATTTTTCATGATAATCTAAGAAAAAATCCTTAAAACGTCTCTTATAAAAATCAGTTTTAATTTTCGAAAAAAAATTGTCTCGTGTAATCGTAGCTTTACTTTTGCGAGTCGTAATTCACGTGTTCGGATGACATCTGAGGCCATAGCACTTCGATCGATAACGATCGTTAGGATTGCTATAGGTAACTTCTCATCGTTCCCTAGCATGACTGCAGATCGTCAACGAATAAGTGACAGTTCACAATGACTAAGTGACCTTAATATATTCGAAATTAACTGTTGTTTGTACGTTAGCGATGCGCAATTGTCCTAGGGAACGATGAGAAGTTACCGATATTTATCATATCAATCCTTATCGATCGAGTAAGCTAGGAGGCCTGAGGAGCTAATACTTCAATTACCTACCTATACATATGAAACTATTGATGTGACTATTCATTTGGACTTGTTTGTTATATAATGCTTATGCTGCTATTTACATATTAATATTTTTACTATTCTGTCAATTTAACCAATTGATCTAATTGTTCATTTACTATCATCATTATCATACATATATACCGTTTAAAAGTGTACCATGTTATTAGATAAATTGCTGTCAAAATGTTCCTACTGACAAACTATATTAGTAGTTTAGCAGTTTTGAATGACAACAAATATATAATAATTATAAATATGTTTTTATACGACGGTTTTTTAAAACTTACAAAAAAAATTATCACTACCTTTTAGGCACTAATGTTGATGGATAATCGAACTTAAAATTTTCGCGGAATAAGTTGGAACTCAGTGTATATATTAACTAAAGCGAAGAAACAATCCATACTTTATGGTATCAACTAATCAATATAATATATAAAACATAACTTATATAACTACCCACAAACATACCACCGGGTTTCACCCTGGAAACTGAAAAATTGTCTTAAAAAGATAAAGTCATTAAAAATATCATATTTCTTCAAGCTTCGCAAAATCATTTTGTGGCGTCATTTTGAATTAAATTAAAACAAATAACTTTGTTTAAACCACTAATATAATCACAATCACCTACATGTTTCAAAACCGATGGTTTCTTCGTCAGGGTAGTATAAATATCATGTTTGCGGATATTATGTAAAACAAAATAATGTATAATCGAAAATAACATTTATTTATTTTACACCTACGCCCAACTTACATATTAACACATATACTAATGAAATAATTTTCTCATAACAACAGTAACAATGTGTTAGTACCTACCTATTGAAGTAATAAATATGAATTAGTATTTCATTGTGTGAGGATATGAGGATATAATATTAGATGAAGAGATTATGGCCCGGTATATCAGTCTGTACATATCCTCCCTACGCATGACATTCCTTGCTCAAATTTAAGCGGGCTAAATCGGCGATTTAAGCCTTGATAAGCTGAATAGTTCCTTTTTAGACATTGAGGTGCTAGCAGTCACATATGTCAAACATGATGTTAACGTAAGTAATTGCATCTCACCGAAAAGTACGTAAATTGCCTAATTTCATCAGTATGAACTACTATATTCATCGAGCGATGAGGAATGTCGTTGTTATTAATTGATAATCAATCAAAAGTAGTTGGTATGGGATTTTAAGTTTCAACGTTAGGACAGTTTCTTTCAAATAGTTATTACAGTAATTTCACGAATAGTGCACTGACTCCAGCAAAACAAATACCATTTAAAAATAGTATACTTGCACATAGCACCATGCTAATTGGAGTGGGGAATTTTATCAAAAATCAACTCGTAAATTAAACCCGTCTTAAAATAAACTGCAGTCGGTATTGAAAGATCACGATCATAATATCGCGATCTCCTACGAAGCATAGATAGGTCAGCGAGAATAGGTATACCACTCAGTAGTTTGGTTTTTAAAATCAAAACCATAGACAATAAGTGAAATTTTGATGACATCTAGGCTTTAGACCTCTACAGGGTGTTAAGGTACGAACTTGACTTAATTTAACCAGTGATTCCTGACATTATTTGGAGTAAAAAATGTAAATGAAATTTTGGTCTCCGGTGACTTTTTTGTTGACTTTTTTTTTTCAAAAATTTTTGTCAAAAAAAAAAATCTTCCACATGACGTCACCGGTCACTCAGCCGAGTAACCGCCCCATTTATCCCGCCCCAACTGTCCAACACCTACTATTTTTTTTATGTTTTAGTAGAAAAAAAAAAAACATCAAAAATGTTAATATCTTGGATGCTTCTTTTTTACCCGCTGGAAGTCAGTAAACGAAATCTGTAGCTTTTTCTATCTTTTACAATGTGCTACAGATCCACGTGTAAGATCTCCTGACCCCGATAGCCGACCTTAAGTACGGGCTTCAGAACATCAGGGGGTGGCGCGGAGGAGTGACATCGAGGGTAACGGGGTGGCATCACGTGGCGTGGTCGATTTCCCTCCTTCCGTGATGACTATCTGTATACACCGAGGTGGAAGAATTGCAGAACGAGTATTACATTGAACGTTACACGTGTAGGGGATACAAGAATAACAGAACATTCAAACGTCCAATTAACCACATCAACCACAACCGAGAACTACCTACAAACGTCATTTATCATTAGGTCCTTATCATAATTTATAACATTATTTATCAAAGAGTAATTTTTTTTTATAAGAAAAACTCTCTTTGAGGGTTATTCCCATTAATGTAATATATCATTGAAGAAGAAGATAACAATAATAATCTAATTTTTAAAAATATGAAAATGAACAAGACACAGCAAAATAATAAAAGATAATGGTCGCAACTGGGACTCGAACCCAGAACCTTACGTCTTACCGGGACATACACCTCTACCAATTGGACCACTGCGATCTATTATGTCGTAATTGTCAACTTCATATTTCAAATTTCAGAATTAACAATATTATCTTCGACTAATCTTTTTTTCCATATTATTGGCAGCTACCTTTATTATTGGAAACAAAATAAAATCGAATATATTTATCCGAGACACTATCTAGGTAACAAATACATTCTTTGAATACTTGTTTTAAAAAATTAGGTTATTATTGTAATCTTCTTCTTCAATGAAGTAATATTAACTTTCAAAGTTGATGCTTTGTTCAAGTTCCTGTATCTTGAGAAAGAGTTGCAGTTAAATAATTAATATAAAATGACGGTGAATTCTATAGTTAATGAAAAATATTTAATAAATGCCAACAAAAGAAATTTTCAAGTATTTTGCAGTTCCAAAAATTTAAACAGGGCCGGCCCTGGGCAGGCGCAATTGGGCACCGACTTTCCAAGGCACCAAGGATCCAAGGCGTTAAGAGCGACTGACCAGCGGCTGAGAATAAAAGTTTAAAAATGCTTGCAACTGTACAGGGAGGTTCCAATGAGATCGATTATTTCCCGTATCAAATTTTTTAAGTTAAATTTTTATATCGATTTATTTCATTCAAAACTTGCTATAATATATACCTATATTCAAGTAAGCAATAAAAATGCTCAAAACGCACGATGATAAATTGTTAAATAAAGTGTATTTCTTGTAAGTATTTTTTGATCTTAAGTATTTATGATTTTTCAATAATGTCTAAACAAAATAAGTGTGTAAAAAAAATTGAAATATTTTAGTTTGTAAGACCTTAAATAAATAGAAAAACTGAGGTATATTTGTCACAAAACACGTTCTCGGATTATTGTATGATTTGAAATTTGTGTAATCTCAGTTTCACAACCCAAGAGCCTAACCAGATTGACTTTATGAAAATAGCCAAATTTAAATCCGCTTTGGACAGAGGAACTACACATATTTCTCCATCTTTCTCTTTAATTCACTTATTAAAGAAAACGGATTGCTCCAATAATTACATAAAAAAAATGAAAACAAATAAACAACTTAAAGAAATAAAAGAAGGGTTTTACAACATTTTGAAAAACAACGTCATAAGATCTGAAACAAACTGTATTTAAATAAAATCTAATCCGCCTGAACACAGAAACTCCTAGTGAGGAGGTCTAAGAAAAACATTATAAATACATTTTTTTATTATGTGATAAAACAATGTCTGCATTGAAATTTAGAAACATATACCGACCTTTACATAATATGAAAGGTTCACTGCAAGTCCGTTTAATGTCACATTTGTTTTAGTTTTGAATACTATTCAACCAGCTTAGATTGCAGAGCAACTTTGATTATTTCTAAAATATTCAATACAAGCTTTTGCCCGCGACTTCGTCTGTGCAGGATTAGTACTTCTATTATATTTTCTTTTCCTAGGTCCCATCTATGTTTATATCAAAATTCTTAACCTATTTATTAAAAATATCTATAATTCTTGATTTGATTCAAAGTATTAGGCGAGTACTTCAAATAAATTCACTTTTTTTCTGAAATAGAATATTGATTTAAATGAAATTTGATTGTTTTGCAAAATGTCATTCTCAAATTTTGACATTTTCTATTAAACAATAATATATTGAAAATAGCTAGCTTTATAAAGCCTATATGTTATTCTGACGTATGAGCTATATTATTGTAAAGTTTCATTAAAATCCATTCAGTAGTTTTTGCGTGAAAGAGTAACAAACACACTTACATCCATACAAACTTTCGCTTTTATAATATTAGTAAGATAAGATCGTTTACAGTGCCGAGAAAAATGAGCTTTTCTAAAAGCGACACACAACTAGTGATCATCGTTCTTTAATAGTAAAATGGACAATCACCGTTCTGGAATGTGCGGCAATGTGGACAACGATTTTTCTTGATTAGTATAATGGACTATCAACATTTTGCAATTGAAATTTCGGAGTTACAGAACGATAAAAAATATTAGGTATGTAATGTAATATTTTATATTTATAATTATTTACTACAAATATATTTTATTTACAACCTCTGTACTTTCAACATAAAATGCTGATATCTCTAAATCACTCTCCATGGACATTCAACGGTCTTGCAGTGGACCCTCCGTGTTGTTTGGTATTAATGTCTGTATGTATCTGTGTTTTCTCCTATGAAGAAAAAGGCTCATATGGCCTCGGTCTTAGACTGTATAGTCGCTTATATTAGGAAAAGTAATTTTTGTAATTACTGTTCGACCAAAATTATAAATTCTGTATATAATACAGGGTGCAACAGCATTTAACTACCGGAAGGATATTGGAAGAATTGTGATGGAAATATTTTTTATTTTATTTTTTAATATTTCCATCACACGCCGCAACTGAATAGTTGGGTTCAGGCAAAACGTGATGCGGACTCCGTCTCGTTCTGGCAACACGGTAACAGATGCGAGAGAGCGCATATCACGCGATCCCGTCGCCGCGCGTAGCAGTGTGATCATTGGTGACGTGTGATAGAAAAATTTATTTATTTTTAAATTGATAAAAAAAATTATCACATAAAAATTATCACATAAAAAATATCAAATTATTAAAAAAGTTATCTAAGTTTTTTTACTCCAACCAAATATGCTCAGGAATCGCTGCACGGAGAAAAATGTTATCCGAAAAAACGATCATATATATTAATAGTAAAAACGGTTAAAAACGGGACTGAAGTTCTTACGAACTAATTAACAGTGTTTCAATGTTTATTGGCGGAAAAATGTGAGAATAATTTGTTGGTATACGTAATTTCGTACGTTATGTTCCCGCCAACAAACATTGGAACCCTGTTAATTTGTTCGTAAGAACTTCAGTCCCGTTTTTAACCGTTTTTACGAATAAAATCATTGTATTTTAGAATAATATTTTTCTCCGTGTTTTTTCTTTTTAAAAAACATTTTAAAAACAAGTTTAAAAACAGACTTAAAAAGGGGGAAACTTAATGCTAATTTTCTAAAAATCGTGAAAAAGGTCATAGCTCCCCCTTGCTAAACTCCCCCTTCTAAATTCCTCTTCAATTTGTCACCGAGAGCTTATCCGTTGGTTAAATTCCCACACACCCTCCGTACTGTTCTACTATTACTTCGTTAGGGGCCTCTGTTAACTGCTGTTTGTAAAGCAGACCTTCTCATAAATAATGTAAGTGTTTTTTGCGCGATACGTTTCGCCTCTCCCGCCGTATATTTTAATTCTTTCTTTGTTCAGGGTTTTCTTTGGAGAGATGTACGAGTCTTTAGTCTTTACCCATCCCTGGCTCCTTCAAAAAAGGTTTTTTTAAAACACAATGAAGGATTTCATGTATCATAGTTTTATTTTATTTTACCTGTACTTTGTGTTTAACTTGAAAGTGAGTTCATCGACGAAAACATCCTTTTCTATAGAAATTCCAAATACGACTATGCCGATACTTTGTCGTTGCATATTTAATATGAACAATGTGACAATTTTGACGAAAATGAGTTAAATATAAAGTTATTTTTCTTTTTTTTTCTTTATCTTCTACAATATGAGCCAAGTAAAAATATCAAAACCATGTAAGGACAACCAAAATAGTACATAATAAAATTTAAAAAAAGTCATATCCTCTGCGTACCACTACACAATTCAATTTGCCTTGGTGTGTACATAATATTAACATCATTTTGTGATGCCTTGCTGTCAAATTTGAATAAATTTAAATTAAATATTTTTTTACATTACTATGGTGTTTAAAATTATGACGAAAACTGTATGTAGAATATGAACCACGTGAGAAAAACTGTGCATAGAATATGAAGCATGTGAGAAAAGCGCGTTAAAATTAAAAATTTTCTGGTAAAAAATTATTAATGTTTGCCATAAATATATTCTTATGATGAAAGAAATATATTCTTCCTGCTTTGTCCATAAATAGAATTGTTAGTTTTCATTTCGTTATTTTTTTGAACAGTTTTTATCGATTTTCAAAGAATGTACTCAGTCTCACATGGTTCATATGGTTCATATATGCAACGACGACTTGCGAAATTGAATCTTAAATTTTTATGGTATCACCAATTATATATCTCGCATTTAATCTTAGCAGAAGGCTAGAAATTTTTGATAAGACAAGACATCTACCACTTCCCGGAACACAGGGATGATGGCATCCAAAATTTGATGAATATTGTGAAATAAAAGTAAAACGGAAAGAAAAGGGAAGATTTTAAAGTAGGTATAGATATAATTAATCATTACAAATCATGAATATTAAAAAATTAGCTAGTTTCTGAAAAATTCAGTTCACAAAAGTGATTTATTCTAATTTATTTATTTGATACAAAAAATACATATACATTGAAAGAAAGACTCGACTATCTAACTAGGAAAGTTTCCTTATTTAAGACAGTCAAATTGCCTGGTTTAGTTCACATTAGGTAAATGGTGATCCTTAGTTGTTTTACAGAATTTGAACAATTCGTCAAATTTCAAAGATAATTTTCAAATTCTGTGAAAGTTCTATTGGAAATCCGTTATTATTTCATAAATGGCTTCTAAATTTGATTCGAAATTTGATGAATTATTCAAATTCCATTAAACAACTGACCCTTGGAAATCTCTAACTATTGAATGAAATACATATAAAACTGCAAATAAAAATAAGAATTTATTTCCAGGAAATTTCTATTCTTCCTGGCCTCAATCTTTCCTCCGTTCTTTCCAGTAATCTCTTTCACGGCCTCTGCTTTGTGGTTCTAAAGGATCTTTGGCATTTTATACCTACCTCCTTTCTCGGCCTAATATGCAAAAAGAATTCTGGAATATAGTGCAGCGCTCTAATAATTCTTTTAAAATATTTCTTACTTTTTATGTATGAATACCAAACAAGAGTCCCAACTGCTCCCGTCTGCATTCAGTGAGACTATGGCATCCCCAATTGAGTTATTTTGTCATTCTAAAGGTAGTGGGGTGGCGAAGGAGATGAGGGAAAGGAAGGTGGGAAATTATCAACTATTCGGATCTGATCACCAAATACGGCTAAAGCCATTTCAAGTAACGGGGGCGATGCTGAGAGTATCTTCTACTCTGGAACGTGCCGCAAATATAATATATATATTTTTTTATAATAAATTAATTGTGAAATAATAACAAATTAATCAAATGAAATTTATTTGCGCACGCCGTTTTCGATCCCGCTAACTTCGAATTGGGAGTCGAGAGCCTTACCCCTCGACCATGCCGGCCGTCAAAATTGATATATATTTTTTTTTTTTTAAATACCATCAACTATTTTCCTCCGTTCACTAAAAGGGTCTGGTGAAATTTTAGCAAACTACGGAAAATGTATTTGACGGCACGCTAAAGTACTAATTATAGCATGAAGGTTACCTATAAGATCAGCAAATCGGAGAAAGAGAAGTGCACCGTAGATTTCAGTTCAGTGTGGCATGCAATAAGGAAGTTGAGTCCATTTTTTTTATCAATGTTCACAAGCAAACTACATTTTTTTTAAAAGTTAGTTTTCATAATTAAATTAATTCTACAAGTTTGAATTTTGATAAGCCCGCAAAAACGCCCGGTAAGAGGCGGGTGTCTGTGTGATGTCATCTGTGTGCTTGTTTGTATGAAAAATAACGGTAAATATTTGCAAAACCGGGACATGTTTAAATGGATAAAAAAATTAAAACAATTGTAGTAGTTAGATATTTTTTTATTTTTTTATTTATTGAATCTATATCATAAGGTTTACATTTTTTTTGGCCTTGCCTGTCTCACTCGAACTCCTGTGTTGAGACAGACTAGTTTTCAAATATTTTCTAATTATAATATAAAGTACATTTTTCAATAAAGCAAAAATATTTGACAAAATTTTCAGGTTGGTAAATAGTGGTAACAATAATGAGATATACGATTATATTTGGGTGAGGTGACTAATTATTGCACGACCTTTTTCGATGATCCATTGTTTGATCAGGATTTTGTATTTTTTAATATTATTCGATTGTCTTGTTTTGTCAGGTAGGTTATTGTATATTTTAGACGCAATGTATTTGAAATTTCTTTGACCAAATGTTGTGTTTGTTTTAGGTATTTGTATGAGTTCTTTGGTTTTGTGCCGCGTGTTTACAATATTTTGGGTATTTTTATAAAATGTATGTGTTTTATTTTTAAACAGATGAGTTAAGATAGTTTTTGTGTAAATTTATCGAATATCTAATACATGGAATTTGTTGAATATATCTACAGTACTTGTTATTAACTATTACTAATCAATTTTAGTTTTATTAACTAAGTTACCGAAATTTCATTTGCAAAAAGTGCATTTTAATGGTTATTTTTTAAATTTCAAAACACGAACTTTCATTTTTCACCGAAACTTGAAATAGTTCCTAGCGTAGCGGTCGATAAACAAGCGTACAGATGACGTCACACAGACTCCCGCCTCTTACCGGGCGTTTTGGCGGGCTTAATAAAATTCAAACTTGTAGAGTTAATTTAATTATGAAAGCGCACTTTAAAAAAAAGAAAGAAAAAAAATACTAGTATTTACGTTTGCATGTCATCTACATGAACATATTTTTTTATAAGTCAAAATATTTTTCACTTAACTTTCTTATTACTAGAAATTTAATAATTTTTTTAGTGAATTAAAGTCATACGACAAGTCATAGTCAGACGACCGTCCGTGGTCGAGTGGTAACAACACTTGACTCCCAATCGGAAGGTTGCGGGTTCGAACCCGGCGTGCGCAAATAAATTTTATTTGATTAATTTGTGTTATTTCACAATTAATTAATAAAAATAATATATACTACATTTGCGGCACGTTCCAGAGTGGAAGATACTGTCAGTATCGCCCTGGTGTAAGACCACCATTCAGAATTGAGACGTTGCTTAATAATGGCTTTAGCCGTGTTTAGTGACTAGATCTGAATAGCCAGGTACTTTCCTACCCTCCTCTTCCCCATCTCCTTCCCTTCCCCACTTTCCTTCAGCCTCACAACATACCCCAATTGGGGATGCCATAGTCTCACTGGCTCCAGACGGGAGCAGTTGGGACTCTTGTGAGGTATTCTCTATAAAAAAAAAAATATAGCTTTATTCGCACCACTTTGTTAGATACAAAATCTACATATTCCGAGAACAATTTTCTCTTTATCAGGATGCGTCGTTTACAAATGAGAGGAACTAGTGGGCAGGGTGGGGGGGAGGCAAACCCAAATCGGCATTAGAATAATATCTATTGATGAAGTGATAGAAGAGGTAGGAGTGGAGGAAGTTAGTTGGGAAAATACGCGATCTTCAGAAGGGAAAAATGTTAGAGTGAGAATATATTTTAAATTAGTATTTTCCCGCTGTAATGTAATGTTTTGTAGCCTATGTCACTTCAGAGTCCTTCAACTATCCCTACGCAAAAAAACACGGCGATTTGTTGCTTCGTTGTGATGTGAAAGAAGGACAAACAAACAAACACACTTTCGAATATATATTTATTTTATTAATAGGATCTGAAAGGATATATTGTGAACAATAACCTATCATATTTTATAGAAAGCTGTTATTAATATAGTTATTGTGGTGGACTGCACCTGGGTGGTGCAAGGTTATCGTGGTCGATGGCTTCCACAGATTCTATACCGGTGGTAATAAATGAATAGAGATCGGTTCTTATTACCGAGTTTTAATGGACCAGTAAGTGCCTCGAATACAATGTTGCATCAAGTGGAGATTTCGAGGAGAAGAGACACAATAGACAAAGTACATCCCATATATTCATACATGCTGTCTCTTTCATGCACACGATCTCTCTCATATCATTGTACAATCACCACAGTTATGAAGAAGGGGAAAAAAGTTGGTGAAGTCAGTATTCAAGGAAAATTTTTATCAATTGTAGGGAAGTACATCTTCTTCTGTAGTATTATGTACAAAAGACGTCGCTTTGGTTGGGCAGGGTTCTATCTTTATTTTACCAATCTATTTACCGATTTCTGATTTAACTGTCCGAAATTAAATATTTGGGAGTAACAATTGACTCCAAATTGACTTTTGCACAAAATACAAAACTAATTATTAAAAAGATTGCCAAAAAAATCTCGCTGTTCGGAAGAATAAGAAGATTCCTTAACACAGTGTCCAGTAAAAATGTGTACAATGCAATCATTGTACCACACATAAATTACTGTAGCATAAGCAGCATTCTATTCTTAGCCAACGACGGTTTAATGAAGCAGATGACAATTCTACAAAATAGAGCTATGAGAACTATACCGAAGAAAAATAGGTACACAAAAATTAAGAAAATGTGGAAGGAGTTAAATATCTTGTCATTTAAATATATTATTTACTTTAATACTACTCGTATATTGTTAATCCACAAGATAATCAATAGCCATACGTCTATTGAATTCCTAAGAAAAAAATGATAAACTGCAGAATAAACACACATGAAACGAGGAAAAGAAATGAATTGAGACTCCCCTTCAAGAAAAAACTCGCTGTCAAGACTCGTTGATGTACGAAGCGTTGAAAATATTTGAAGAAATACCAGAAGAAATAAAATTGGAAAAAAACATAAAAACATTTAAAATTAAATTACGTAAATATTTGATTGATTTTTTGTAAATGTGTTATTTTAATTGTGTATATATATATATATATATATATATATATATGGGACATAGATAACTATGTACCTACTTATAATGCCTCAATAAACAATAATTGTAGTTAAACATATTGTAAAGAAAAATATTCGAATTCGACGTAAATTTACCATTTTAGAACATACCTAATAGAATCACATGCAACCAGCTAGGGCATGATAATTTTTTGCATAATGTTTTAACTTTATTTCTCTGATGCCATTACAAGACCCACGGTCCACGTTCTATTGAAATATGTTACTAAAATACAAGGGTCAGTCAAAAACTAATGCCTCCAATTTTTTTCTAATTTAATATAGTTAGTTAAGTGAAAAATTTAGTAGTACTTTAGAGAAGATTGAACCTAAAAATCAGAATTGGTTAAATGCATTATGAAAATTCGCCTTTGCACACTTTGACATCTCAAAACATGGCTAGGCGATCCTATCCAACTACAGTGACGAACTTCACTGCGCTTCGTAAAATCGGTCATTTATCTAATACAAACAAAATGGCAATTGAAAAGGGCTCAAAATGATGTTAAAACCTTGTAAAATAAATGAATGCTTAAAAACTTCATGTTAGAACTTCGTCATACAAGTATCTATAGAAATACAATACCAGTGGCTCTAAAAAAATATTTTGGCTATAAAAATAAGCAAAATATTTGTTTTTGAATTCAAAGGTCATTTTAGAAATAAATGTCAGATAGAAACTTGTCTAAATAAGGTGTCGATATATGAACGGGAGTCAAATCAATAAATTAATGTGGGTACAACATTGTATATGTAATTACGGCGATTAAATAAAAAATATTTATTAATATTTTACGTGTTTCACGCTCGTGTGATGTCACAACCGCCAAATGCAGTCATTACTGACCATTTGACCCACGAACCGCAGGTATCGTCATCTAGATTGGCCGTTACAGACACGACACTGCTTTATCCATATCGCATCAAGTTAAACTGGGCGTTTACCGTTTTTAAATTGACTCGAACAATAAAATCGCGAATACGTTTTTAGATTTTAACATGTCGTCACTGGTCTCTAAGCCAAGTAACCAACCAACCCCTTACCCCGCCCCTAACTTTCCAATACCTACAAATTTTTATGTTTTTGTAAAAATAATAAAAAACTTTAAAAAAGTCACCCGAGACAAAATTTTTATTTACATTTTTTACTTAAAATAAAGTGACGAATCATTGGTTAAATAAGTCAAGTACGATGCTTAACACCCTGTATACCTACATTCAAGTAAGCAATAAAAATGCTTAATACCCATGATGATAAATTATTAAATATTGTGTACTTCTTGTAAGTATTTTCTGATCATAAGTATTTATGATTTTTCAAATAATGTCTAAAGAAAATAAGTGTGTAAAAAAAAAATCTGAAATATTTTAGTTTGTAATACCTTAAATAAATAGAAAAACTGAGGTATTTTCGTCACAAACCACGTTCTCGGAATTATTTTTTAATGATTTTAATTTAACTAAAATTAAAATTCTGAATAATACATTTACTAGATTATGTATTGATTTATTTTACTGTATGATTATATTTTTCGAAATGTGTGTTGTATTATACGATATTTTGTTTGAAAATTCAAAAAATCTGCCAACGACCAACGGTATAACCTTACTATATTCAAAATAAAATAAAGTTTTTCAAAATTTAAAACATAACTTTACCAGATAAAATAACAATCTTTCATAATCAATTTATGTTTTTTTTGTAAAAAAGAGTTAATTCGTCTAGAATTTGATTTAAAAAGGACAAATTTCTGGTATTCTCTGGTAATACCCTCTTAATATATCTATCTATTAATCACCAATTACATTTCAATCTATCAATAAATTAGTTGTACCATCCCAAAGGACATTTCGAAGGTCGCCGAATCAAGTTCCGTAGTGAGAAAACCTTGGCAACTTTATATTGGGATTGTTCCTACAGATGGTCACGATCAATAAAACGTTTCACATCACACACGAAATATGTAGTAATAATAATAATAATAATAAACCATTTCAACAAAAAAACGTAAATAGAAATAAAATTTTCTACTGTCATGTCATTTCATAAATCAACTATGTTACGTACATTATCTAACGTGTAATTTGAGGGCACGTCAATAACTACTGGGGTTAAAATTTTATTTCAAAGTCGCATAAAAGTATTTTTTATTACCAATTTTATGAGCTTGTCACGCATAATTCAATGGATTTTAATCAACTTTTACTCTTATTTTGATTTTAATCAACTTTTACATTTCTTCGGGTAACCCGATTAACCAAAGGAGGGATATAATTTATTAAATAAAAATAAAACACTTGTTTTGTTAAAAGCCACGAGTTTTTATTAATTTCTTTTACCGACCGGTTTTTCTTTACTCAAGCATCATCAGGGTACAAATTAGTGATTAATTTGTACCCTGATGTTGCTTAAATAAAAAGAAACCGGTCGATGAAAGAAATTAATAAAAACTCGTGGTTTTTAATAAAAGAAGTTTTTTATTTAAATATGTCAAACCTCAAAGAAAGTGCTTTCTACAATAAGATATAATTTATTTTATCTCCCTTTCTGTCATGATGAGAAATATTATCTAAATAGTAATAGAAATAGAAAACTCCACGCTTTATAGTCAAATCTAGAATTTTAACCATAGATTTTTTTTATGTTTTTTAAAAATCCTATAAAACCAAAGTTTCCAATAGCAATTTGAGAAAAATGTAAAAAATTCCGAGAATTTTTTATTATTAATTTTTTTATGAAACGAAAAAAACGTGAGGTAAAAATAAACGCGCATTTGTTAATAAAATATGTGCGTATTTTTCTTTTTTTCGTTTTCAATTATTTTAGACAGGAAAAACTTAAGGTGAGCAATTTTTAAGACCTTTTAGAGTTTCTACTAAAAAATTGAATGTATCAGAAATTATATATTTATTTCTAATAACAACATTTGATATCATATTTCAAAAAGTTAAGTATTCGAATACATTCAGAAATATTCCATTTATTTGGATTTTATTGCAAAGCGGAATTTTTCCGACTTTCTGACAGAATATGACCGTAATATGAAGGGTTAACCTTGAACCCAAGTTTAAGCGATGGATATAGCGTGACAGTAATGAGTGCTAAGGCCCATTAAAATATAATATTATTAAATCCACTTCATTCATTCTATTTTTTTTTTAAATAGATGCTCACATCTTTACAATGTAGCAGATACGTAACACTGTTATCTTTGCACTAAATAAATTGTATTAAAACAAAATAACAATCACGCCTTTCCCGCAGGTTAGGCAGAGGGGGTGGACTGCCAAACAACTTCATTTACTTTCATACATCGTCTTCTTCAAAATATTATATTATTCTGACTCCATACATTCCTGATTACCCTTACTTATTATTTGTATTATTTGTGAACCTCCACCCCAGGATTTTACACATTTGTACCACACGTACGCCGATGTTTTGCCACATTAACTTTGTTTACTTATAAAAAATATAGAAAAACATGCACGTGCATTTGTATCTGCTTTTTTGATAAAGATTCTAAAGCACAACACTTCGTAATTTAAAAAAATCTTAACAAATATTATAAGCAATAATTATTAGCCTGAAACACTCATCCATATTAAAAAAAATCTACCGAGAAAAGATACATGTCGCCGACGGGACTCGAACCCGCACCGCTCTGATTGACGGTCAGGAGCTCTACCATTAAGCTACGGCGGGTTACCTCCTACCCGCCAAATGATTCAATATATACCTAATGTTTCATTCAACAATTACCGCTTATTAGAGCTCCTGACCGGCAATCAGAGGGGTGCGGGTTCGAATCCCGTCGGCGACATGTATTTTTTTTGGGAGATTTTTTCAATATGGATGAGCGCTTCAGGCTAATAATTATTGCTTTTAATATTTGTTACCTTTGTGCTATGCATAAAAAAAATTGTCTTAAACATTAGTTTACCAATTAAAAAATAAAAAAAATCTTGTCCAATTACGGTGACAAAGGCAATATTTAAGATCTCGACTACACAAGTACAAAATCTGCTTGGACACACTATCATAAAAAAATCTTGTACTCTAATTATACCGTGTCGGGAAGTTCCACCTCGAGAGCTTTGGGTAAAGCTTCAGTATTTCGTTTCAGCAATTTTAGAGTCGCGGTAGGAAAGGTGTATCGAGTTTTTTTCCGTAGGCAAGCAAGGGTAGATACCTACGTTTTATAGGGGTGGCCACACTTACCCCTATTGGTCTTAGAGGCAGACTTGTAAGAGCTGGCTACTAAGCCAAATTTTTGCCAGATTTGTTTTTGAATACCTAGAGTTTTATTATATTGGATTTTATTCCTAGTAAAGATTGAGTGAAGGCAATATTTTTTATTTTGTTAACCTCTTGAATGCCAGGTGTTTTTGGAAAAAATCGCGCGAAATTATCTTCCCAACTTTTGCTCAAATATCGTATAAAAACAAAGGAATTGTTTTTTTTTGTGATTGTTTTCTGTTTTCCAGATAATGTACCTTATTATTCATATATATTTCATGATAATATCGTTACAAGTTTTCCCAGAATAGCTATTTTTAACAAAAAAATGTGAAAATATTTCTTATTCGACAAAAAAATGTAAATAAAATATATTCATACTAAAATGATATTTTTTTTTATTTCTCTACAAACCTGAATAGACACCCTACATGAAAAAAACCAATTCAAAGGTGTTTTCGAAGAAGTAATGACATAAATACTTGTTTGAAAATGAAATGACAGTTGAAAACCGTTTGTAAAAGTGACGCCAAGTTGACCATAGATATTTATTATAAATTATTCAGATGGGTTGGCGCTATGCGGATTTTTGCTATGTCAAGACCGGGAACGGCAGTCGAGAGGTGAATTATTTTAGTACAATTTGATATTATAATGCTTAATATTATGCCATCATTTGTTACATTTTACTTAAAATGATCCAGTTGACAAATCCTTGAATTCAGTGTAGGAAGTTTGTATCCATTGAGTTGTTTCGAGTTTAAGTCCCATTTTCAGAACGAAGAACGCTTTTGGTGATAAATAACCTCCGATAAGAGCAGATTTTATCATATTTAGAGTTTTCATTCCCGCAATCCTGCAATCTCCCAATCTCGCAAACCCCCAATTCCGAGTGATTTCGGAGATTTGCGGGATTGAAAAAAACACTCATTTTATATTAAAAAAAACATTCTGATTATATAAATAAGCGGTGGTCAATTTTTGACAATTGAATTAATGTTAGATAGCGAGAATAGAGCCGCATTTCAAGCTCGGAAACTTCAAGACCTGGAATCGATTTTGAAGAAAGAGATGCCATTTTTGAGAACGCAGATATTAGAGTGAGATACCTTTAGTTAGCAGACATTTTTCTTGAAAACGGTCCCACTAACTAGTGAGGAAGCAGAGGGAGCGTTTTCCGCTGCTGGGTTATGTTAGGTGGCAGGACTCTCCATAGTAGCGATATTCTTAAAATACTTGTTAAATCAACATTTCTATAATAATACTACTAGGGCCAAAGATGTGACGAACGAAAAATCCTCGAAATGACTAACGATGCACATTTTAATTTTTTTAAAATAATATAATAGTAACCAAGATAATTGATACCAATGGTAAACAATTTATTGTTGGCATATTTTCAATATAATACCCATTAATAAAATTCCCACAAATCCGCTTTATTTCTAAATTCCATCCCGCAACCCAGCGGGTTTTGAAAACGATGCGGGATTTGCAAATCCTAATCGTAATATGTATTTCGAGCAGCTCTAGAAATAAATTCGTTTGCAATTCTCGGAGGTATTTTAGTAAGGACGTTATTCGTCTATCAGCAAATGCACTCATTCATTCTTTAACATGGAGTTGTCTAATTTTTTATTTATATATCTTCATTATAAGTACCTACTCGTACTTATAATGAAGAACTCGAGTTGCCAGAGCTGAACAGAATTTATCTGAATTACCGATTTATTAAATTACTCAGTGCTTTACTGGGTCCCATTACTTATATTTTTTATATTTATGACAGCTGAAGTCCCCGGCGTTGCCCGGGCTTTACACACAGTTTTCCGAAATCACATTCAAATTCCGCTTTAAGGGGTGGGAAACGGGAATGTGGTTAGTTGTTTGGAATTGGAATGAAAGAGTGCAAATTTTCATTAAACTCAGAATAAAATTAAATTTTAATTAAAAGACAAAATAACTTTGTTTACATCACTTTTTATTTATATACAATCTACATGTTTCGTGAACGATAAACCTTTCCGAAGAAGTTTTCTTCGAAAAAAAATAAAATTAAAGATTTGCAAAAAATCAAATAAACGTCGCCCGCCGCAGACAATCTTCTCTACATATATATTTTTTAAATAATATTATATAAATTCTGGTTGATATAATGTTTATATTACGTACGTTTGTAAAAAAAAATGTACCACGAAAAAAAAGGGACCATTAATATTTATAAAAAATTATATGAGGAGTTCAGAGAACTGTCATGTTTTTCTTTTGTATCCGATAACAAAATTATTAACACTTTTTTAGGTTCTTGGATTACCGATGATATTGTCTATTATGAATTATTGTAAATAATATTGATTTGTAATTTATTTATTTTTTTAAATACTCCAAAATAGGCGTATTATAATGGTAACATATTACAATTAAGACTCATATTATAACAATAATACTACGACATTGTAAAACTCATAATATTATAACGCAAAATATATATGTTATTCAACGAAAAGCGATAATACCGTTAGCAGAATCTCAAACTTGACCTGAATATAATATTTATAACTGAAAACTTTGTTAGTTCTTTAGTTGTGAGTTTGGCTACTTATTGCGCATTTTTTTCCTTTATTTAGAATTTCATCGCCAACAAGCCGGGCGTTTATTAGTTTTTGTTTAATAAAATATTATTTTGTTTTCCGCCTCACTAAACAATTTCTGTTCGGAGGCGGAAAATCAATCGTGGCAATTGTCCGGAAAGCCAATAAGGTGACCGAAATGTGTAGTTCTGGTCGATGGTCGAACACAAATTCAATACAAAACCCTTAATCAACTTTTTTTTTACATTAGCTCCACACGGGGGGATCTCATGAAAATAATTCCCCTCACAGCTCAAGTTAAGATTGGGATGCTGTGCGGAGGGTGTTTTAGGAAAGCAAGGAGAGAAGGTATAGGTAAAGGTACGAAGGGTGGGTAGGAATCTGGGGGTTGGTGTGTCCAGGAGTGATTGACGAATGAATCCATCCCCCCCGATGCTGTGCAAGGAGATGGGTCGAGAGAGTACGGCTGGAGGATCTAAGTTAGGTCTCCCTCAATCAGTCTCTCCCAAAGACCTGGACAATTATGTGTGAACACTGCAATATTATATAGAAATAAAATAAAATAATAACAAAATAAAAATAAAAATTTCACCCGTGAACCCGGTCACCTCTGCTAAGTCACCAAACGTAGAGAACCATATAGGGTGGCCTATGGCAGGGGGGTTGTTTATTCAATAAAAATAAATTAACTAAACTAAACTTCACTATCATCAATTATTATATTATCTGTAAACCTCATTACTATAATTTATTATTTTATCTGTAAACTTAATTATCATAAATTCATTGCTGCGTTAACTGTAAACTTCAATATCATTAATTATTATATTATCAGTATACTTCATCACCATAAATTGTAGTATCTGTAAACTTCACCCGCCATAACACAGGGACATCCCTGGCATGGCGGATGAAATAACACAATATCTATACAATGTACAAAATTCATTTAATAAATAAACAAATACATTAATAATAAAAAAGATATAATCTTTAACAACCACAATTATTAAACTCGCTTAGAAAACTTTCAGAATTTCTTCCTAAATCTGGTCGAGTTACGCGCTCTCACCATCTGTTAAGTCGTGTACCAACCCTTACAGTTTGGTGAAAACTTATCATTTTACTTTCTACCCTTGTAGTAATAATCAATACGGGTTCACGAGCGACGGAACTCCCGCCTCTGAATTCTGTAGCGGCTACAGAAGGTTAGGTATTAGGTAGCTACATGCTACCCCCACTTGCTACAGGCTTCTAGGTAGTTCTCCCTCAGACGCCACCTACCACTGACGGAATTTTGGATGCCATCATATCGAACCGTCATATGACATATCACCATTGCGATTATTAAAGGGGTAGGTGATGCGAATGATAAAGAAGCGAGAAGAATATGTTCTTAGGTGAGTGTGAGTATTTTCTGGTTATTGTTATCTCCAGATATGATGTGTAATATAACAGAACCGTATGTGTTTTTTAAATTTTTGAAGCATACTTTGCGATTTTTTTCTATCGAGGGAATTTTATGTAATTAACTTTTCGGCTCTACAAATATTTCAATCTCGGTGAAATGATTAGACCTTTTCCGTTGGCTGAGGGTTAATGAATATACCGGTCGGTGGTTGAGTGGGCATAGCGTTTGGGTCCCACCCAGGCGTTCCGTGTTCGATTCCTCGGCTGGCTAAGTCCTCCATCACAACACAAGCAACATCTTCCGCTTAGTGTGGTGGTAGTAGGAGATTTTCAAATGTTGTTGGGTTATTCGTAACCCGGGAATGTTTGTCTTTCTTTTAAAAAAAAAAATATATATAGGGTGTTAAGGTACGTACTTGAGTTACTTTAACCAGTGATTCCTGACATTATTTGGAGTAAAAAATGTAAACGAAATTTTGGTCTCCGGTGACATTTTTGATGTTTTTTTTTTTTTTTTTTTTTCTACAAAAACATAAATAATAGTAGGTGTTGGGTAGTTGGGGGCGGGGTAAGTGGTGGGGTGGTAACTTGGCTGAGTGATCAATAAGCTCATGTGAAAGAATTTTTTTTTTGTTTGATTTTGAAGAAAAAATATTTTGAAAAAAAAAAAAATTTAACATAAAAAAGTCACCGGAGATCAAAATATCATTTACACTTTTTACTCCAAATAGTGTCAGGAATCACTGGTTAAAGTAACTCAAGTACGTACCTTAACACCCTGTATATCTTCGCAAGAAAGCGATACTGCTGTAACAGCCAAAAACCAAATTGTTCACCAGAGTCAAAAAACTTTTCAGATATTAGAAAAAAATCATAACTTTTGAATTACTGGTTACAGAAATGCCATTTTTAAAATGCTTAGCTAAAAAACTATGATCTATCAAATGGCAATATTTAAATCTTTCACAAGTGAAGAAGGACAATTTTTTTGGCGCTTACAGCAGTTCACTTTTTTTGTTTACGCCAAAAATGTTGTAAACACCGCTGCTAAGTGTACGAATACTGAAAATCAACTTTATTTTTAGCTGCATAAGCGCCAAAGTATATCAATAATAAACTTTTGAATAGCTGTAAATGTGTTTTGTTATTTTTTTGGCTAAGTCGTTTGGTTTACAACACCGTAACGTACAAATAACGATAACGCAAGCCATTTCGGCTCTAAGATATTATCTTAAAAAATAACTTTTTTTTTTAAACTTAGAAACTTAAAGTGTTCAAGGGACATATATTTTAAATCGGTATAAAATATTAATTCCGACTGTTAAACAACATTCGTTTCTACAAGTTCGAACGGGTTCAATTTACAGCATATATGACTACTTACAATGCTAAGAGCTTCGTTAGTTCACCTTCGTTAATTTAAGCCAGTAATTTTGCATAACGAACAACATTATTCAAATATATGTGTATACCGGATGTTAACCGAAAATTATCTGACCTCTTGGAGGCCGAACTAAAATCAGGCGACTTTTGTCTGTCGCCGTCGGAATAATTCATGGTGTTGACGGATTTAGGCAATATCGTTATATCGATGGACCATCCAGAGAGTTCACCGATACAACATTTTTGCTGCTCCGGTTACGATTTTGAGAAGGGTACCATTTTAGTACTCCAAAACATATTTTTAACCTAGTTCTGTATCCACCACATGTTTTGAATATTTCAAGGTGCCCGCACCGTGAAATACGCCTGCGATAGAATTGGGTAGGAATTTACCCGGCATATTAATATTCTTTTTTCATCTGAGTGGCAGGTTTTATTTTCCTGTGAAGAGCGACTGGACACAATATTTGGTTGATTAATGATCATGACTATGTGGTGAAAACATTTGTATTATTTATTATGAAACACGGACTGTTAACACGTGTATACCTATTTATGTAATATCATATTGATCACAGAGGTGGTAAGAAAATATTGTTAGAATCGAAATTATGTTTATTTTTTACACATTTTACACAATCAAACACAAAATACGACATCCATGGTAGAACATGAAACTAATTTTCCATATCAAAGATCAATGCTCTACATAAGATTTTTTGTTGTTATGGATTTTAAATTCTTATATCATTAATTAAACATGACTAAACGTAACTGTCACCGACCATTTGATATCGACCCTTTGAAATATCAGGGTTTTATCTGTCGCTATAACGTCATGCGGTAATGGGATCTATAGTAAGCTACTTTAGAGTTCATTAAGGCATGACGTAGAAATATCATAAAAAAACAATTATATAAAATAAAATATAAAAAAATATTTTAGAATATATTAACATTACAATTTATATATTAAAAGAATGTTTTAAAATTAATGATTAATTAATTTTTCATTAGTTTAAACATATTAAGTAGTTAGTTAATTAATTTTTTTAATGATATTTTTAGATAATTAATCCCCTCTCTTTAATAATTTTGTCTATTCTTATTTTTGTCTACACTTTTTTGTTTGTTTCTTTTGTTATTTTTATTCATGTTATTATGCTGACGAAAAAACCATCGGTTTTGAAACATGTATATACATGTATAGTGGTTTATATCAACAGCCGAACCGATATTGACAAGGAATAAATAGGAAATCGATATATGCTGACAACACTATAGATTTTTTATGTGAGTTGACACTATGAAAAGTCAAACGTGATGACGGTAGGTAAAAATATAAATAAATTAGCAATGTTCTATTAAAATACGTAGTTACACGGAGAAAAAATCAAAGAACAAACGGAATAAATCGGTCGCATCTCAGATGAAATATTTAAATTAAATTTAACAAATTACTGATTATTTTTAATTGATAACCTAATGTTTAAGACAAGATTTTATGCATAGCACAAAAAGTAACAATTATTATAAGCAATAATTATCAGCCTGAAACACTCATCCACATTGAAAAAATCTTCCGAGAAAAGATACATGCCGCCGACGAGACGGGACGGCATGTATATTTTTTTATACGTTCTTTGAGAAATTAAAGTTGTTGAAATATGACTAAAGACCTGATTAACTAAATAATTCCCGTTTAGTGTTAAAAAGTAAATGCGGACCGCAAATACATATTTACATGGAGAAAAATGTTATTCTAAAATACGATCGTTTTATTCGTAAAAAGGTTAAAAACGGGACTGAAGTGCTTTCGAACAAATTAACAGTGTTTCAATGCTTACTGGCGGGAAAATGTAAGAATAATTTGTTGGTATACGTACGAAATTACATATACCAACAAATTATTCTTACATGTAAGAACCAATAGTAATTGCAATAAACATTGAAACCCTGTTAATTTGTTCGTAAGAACTCGTAAGAACGTTTTTAACCGTTTTTACGAATAAAATGATCGTATTTTAGAATAAAAAAATTCTCCGTGTAGGTAGGTATTTTAATAGAACATTGATAATTTATTAGTACAGTTATCACGTTTGACTTTTCATAGTGTCAACTCACATATAAAACCTTCAGGGTTGTCAGCATATATCGATTTTCTATTTATTCCCCGTCAATATCGGTTCGGCTGTCGATATTGTAGAATTTTTGATTTCACTATGCTAGAGCTCCAGAAATGTACACGTTTGGCGATATTTATAATTTATGACGATGTTTACATAAACATGGCTATAATTCTGTGGAAGTACTGAGGGCTTTTAATTTCATACTATTATAATATGATAGAAGATTATCACATTGAATAATGTACCTCAACGTAAATATTCACGTGTTTGACTCAACACAATGGAGATTTATTATTCAATTATAATATCAACAACGTCAGTATTAATAATTTATTTCGCGAGGAATGGTCATTTAACAAAGGATTGCTTCTAAAAATAATATGTTATTTTTTCACAAAACAAGCCCATTGTTTCACAATTATTATTATTCTTATGTTCGCATTTCAAGCAGATGTCTGCCGCAGACGAGTTATTATGATTGTCCGCCATGTTATGAAAAACTTAATTGTGGAAGTTTCAGAACTTCATGGCCTCGAGGTAAAAAACCTTTGGAGGATACAATATACTAGCAAAATTCTGTCTACGTATCATTAGATACTAATATAATACTATTTTGATTTTTATTTTTTTATTTATTTGATACAAAAATTTTACATATTTTAAAACATTATTTAATAATTGGGTTGTTGCGGATGCATATTTAATTTCCAGAGTTGTTGCGGATGCAAAAATTTTGACATCGGCGAATGCGGATGCGGATTATTAGAGGTTTACATACGCGGATGCGGATTTCAGGATTTTTTAAAGATATTTCATTTTTAAGTACATGAATAAGTGAAAATCGATTTAATTTTAATACATTTTATTTAATCATATTTGAGAATTAAATTAAAACAGTTTTTAGTCTTACTTGTAATCATTACAAGTCTAAAGCAATAATAAAAAAAATTAAAAAGTAAATTCGGAAATTTATGATTTATATTTAAAAAATAGTAAGTATTACAAAATAAGCCAAGATCCTACGTTTCATTTAATATTTACATCGAAATATTCATCCACCATGCAACTTGGATAAACACAGAGAACTAACACTGTAATTGAATCACAATGGGAATCACATCGGTAACTAAATCAAAACAAACAAAAACTGTAGGATCTTGTCACCGATGTGTGCCTTCCTATTGGCCAGTTAGCGAACGAACTTCGTGCTAGTTGCTAGCAAAAACGCGCTAGGCACGCGCCACTCTGGCCCCGCCCACTTTATTTACAAGTCGGTTTTGTTTCAGATACGAATCCGTAAAAGCTCCGCATAAATTGATGAGGATGCGGATGTAGATGTCGGAATATCCGTAACACTCCTGATGTTTGGGTGTTTTACCCGTGCTGATACCCCCCTTTTACAATTTAATAATATTCCTAATTTTCTTTATTTTAGTGTTTTGTATTGAGTGAAAGATTGTAGAATGTTTTTATTGGCTGGTAACTGTATAAATGTATGTTGTGCTGTATAGGGACAGTCGGGGGCTTTTAGAATCATTTAATAGTAGCTTTATTTTAAAAACAAATTAGTCTTGACGTGAGAATCGAAACCAGGGATACATCTGGTCCTTAAAACGGGTCGGGAAAGTGATGGGAGCCCTCGACTGGCTGGTATCCGCGGTGCCTTGTTCAAAGCTTGTATTTACCGTCAGAGTTTTTATGTTTTTGTAAGTTTTTGGACTATTGATGGTGTCTGTTTGTTGAAATTTGTTTTTTGATAAAAAATGTAAAGAAGTAGTGTTTTATATGCTGTCACATAAATATTTTGTGACTAGTGCAGTTCTTGCCTATTTAGATGTTTTGCCTATGGTATTTTTTTTTGGAGACTGGCAATTTTTTTTGGTAAGTATAGTAAGTAAGTTTTGGAGGCGTAGTGGCTTCCTTCCCATGTAGAAGGAAGACCTAGGATCCCTGAATTTCGCGCCGTCCCCGGTTGATGGAGCCGGAAGACTCGACCCCGGACTGATACTCTCTGCGAACCACGCTTGCGCCGTCACCCGATGTTTTTGTTTTTCTACGACGTACGGCTTCGTTAGATAGTGGTAGCGTTTCCCGGAGTCCATCTGGTATGTTTTTGTTTCTTGTTTACTTGTTGTTACACTGTTGTAACTTTGCTCCCTCCTGTTTGATTTACTTTTTAATATAGTTTTGTAAAGTACATCTTTTTTTATTTAATAACCATCCCCTACTTGACAGAGAGGCTAATTCTGAGTTGAGTTCTGCTCCGCCACTGCATACATTACGATGCATAATTGGAGTATATATCTAGTAATTCAAATATGTTGAATATTTGGTCTGTGTCATTCAATCTACGTGTTTTAAGTATTACCGTTAAGATGGTTTTCTGTGTGATTTCCATATGACCGATAGCTGAGTTTTTTCCCCTCTCCAAATGGTGATTCCATATTCTACGATGGATTGATATAGTGCAAAATATATTGTTTTAGTTTATATATTATGATTCTTACGTTTAGGAAAATGCGTACTGTTTTGAGGAGTTTATTTGTGATTTGGTTGATATGATGTGTCCATATCAGATTATGGTTAATTATGATTCCTAGTCCTTTCAACGACTTATGAATAAGTACCGCACAAGAGTCCTTTATGCTCCGAACTGTCCGGAGCCATTAGGCCTCTGTCATCCCCAATAATTGGGGTACATTTTAGGGCCGCGGGGAATCGGGAAAGGACGGTTTGAAGAATGACGCACATCCCTATCTTGACACTGCTAGATGCATAAAGATATTTTTTCTTTGACTATGGACCCAACTACCGAACAGTCGATGGAACTATGGCAAACCCATTAGGTGTACCAAAACGGCTAAATGTATTTTCATATTTTTGCAACTATTTCTTTTATTTAATTTATTATTTTACAGGGAAAATACAATGCGCACCGCACAACTATACTACACGGAGACATTTTTTTATTTTAAAATACGATCATTTTATTCGTAAAAACGGGATTGAAGTTCTTACCAAAAAATTAACAGTGTTTCAATGTTTATTGGCGGGAACATGTAAGAACAATTTGTTGGTATACGTAATTTCGTACATACACCAACAAATTATTCTTACATATTCCCGCCAATAAACATTGAAACACTGTTAATTTGTTCGTAAGAACTTCAGCGTTTTTACAAATAAAAATATCGTATTTTAGAATAAACTTTTTCTCCGTGTATAACTAATAATAATAAAAATTTCTATGGCGCCGTTTTTATGAAAAATAACCTCAAGTGCGATGTAACTATCTATCAATCTAACTAACCCTCACCCCGTTTTTCACAATGATATGAAGAGATGATGGACCCTCTACCATAATAATAATAGTAAATGGATGATTTGTAGAGCGCTATTTTAGTGAGAAATCACCTCAAGGGCAATTTCTTGGCACTATCCTATAGGGACTATTTTAGCAAATACTACTTGCTTCATTCACTTTCATACATACACTTGTGTTATTCTGACTCTTGAAAAGTCCCGATTTAAGTATTTGATAATAAGTCTGGTAATGTATCTATACTTTACATCTTTTTTTAAAGATTCATCAACCGAAACGTATTAAGGCCAATCTTATTCAAGGATTAATTTTGTTTTATACCTAATAGTAATTTGTTATAATGCTATCAACCGAAAACGTTTATAGAATTGGCAGTGGACTTCGATGCGTAACAATTTAACAAACAATAAACCGTTCAACGTTTTAAAAAAACACTTTGGCCATTTAGAAAACCAACATCAACTCTTTCATCGTTGCTAATAGCCTTGCGACCAGCATTATTAGTATTATTAACGCAGAGGGGATAAAATAATTCTTTGACAAAGTGGCAAAAATACAAACTAATGGTTTGTGCGAGACAGTTTATTTTCTTTGGATTCGGAAATAGATTCTAAGTGTGTTCGTGTATTTACATACCCTTCAAATAAATTTAGAATTCCTTCCAATAAAATTATGTGTCTTCCTTATGGTATTTTCAATCGGTTTTTTTTATTTATTGTAATAATGTTTTTTTTTTTAATTTTTTCAACGAGAACTTTCGGCCTCGGAAATCATCATCGTGTGGAGGGTCATTTTAGGAAAAGGAGGAAGAGGAAGTTCTGGGAAGGAAAGAGGCGACCGAGCCGTCCCGGGAACCACAACCAACACTTTTGCTATTGGTAACCCCAAGTGGTTCGCTACGTTTGGTAACTTGGCAGGGGTGCCCAGATTCATGGGATGGGGCTTGTCTGAGTCCTCACCAACTGCGTGGCACGTCGGATCGGGAGCCACTGGTCGAGACAGTCCTTTAGCACGACTCTCTCAGAACGTCGCCTAGCACTGCAGTGGGAGGGATGAACTAATGCGTCCGTCACTCCTGGCCCCCTAGCACACTCGATCGATAAGTATTGACAGGATAAATTTCGGTAACTTCTCATCGTTCCCTAGAATAACTGCAGATCGCTAACGTACAAACAACAGTTGATGTCGAAAATATTAAAGACACTTAGTCATTGTGAACTGTCACTTATTCACTGGAGATCTGCAGTCATGAACGATGAGAAGTTACCGAAAGTCATCCTATCAATCGTTATCGTGTGTGTAGGGGCCTGAACACCAATTCCTCATAACTTTTTTCTTCCCAGAACTTCCTCTCCTTCAATTCCTAAAAATATCCTCCACACAGCTTTCCCAAAGATGACACAGGCCCTGAGGGGAATTATTATTCTCATGGTTTCCTGTGTGCTATTAATGCAAACATTCTTCTTTGGGAGTTTTGGGATCGATAATAATTTGCACTCTTATAATTATCGTAGAACACTCACTGTTAGTCCAGTAAAGTTAAGCATGAAAAGGGGGTCGTGCTTGCAAAAGGTCCGACAACTTGAATATTGTTTGCAATTTCCAAAGTGCTGTGCAAGCGGTGGTGTACCCAAAAAAACATGAAATTTTCGGAAAAATCTGTTTTTTTAATATTGATTTAGGTACTAACAACATATAAAAAATTCAGAAAAGTCGGACCTTTTTTTAAGCACAGATGTAAATCTTGACTGGACTATAGGTAAAAACTTGTATTATTGCGTTCGTTGGAGTAAAAGTCGATTTCAGTGAATCTTGCTTCTCATTAGGGAACGTTTGAAAAGGTTGGGAATGAAGCTATATATTTATTTATAATACCAGCCATCAACACCGCAGTTCTTCCATTCCTGCATCTTTCCTTCTCCCCTTCTATTATCTTCGCGAAAGAAATTAAAAAAAGATGTCATAAAAATGGACGGCCGATGGGACATTCGGTATTGTATACATAACAAATGGATCTCATGTTTAATATGACCTCAATATCTTCCACACCCATCCATCTTTAGCACACTCCAGTATTTCATATTTTTCGTAGATAACCTAAATAAATCAGTTTTTTTACGAGTAATGCCCCTTCAGAATCAGCTGCTAGCAATATGTTAATATTTCAGCCGAGTCACAACATTTTTTTAAAGTCGTAATTAATTTTATAAGAACTGATTTTTACAAGTCTTAGACCACAAAGAACACGATAGAAATATAAAATACAAAAATGATATATTATACCAAAGAGGTATATTAAAAAAATAAATATTTTATCCAATTTCGGAATTATTTAGAATGGACAGTGCCCGGGTGAATGGACCCCTTTTGGAAATGTTGGGGTTGGTTTAGATAAAACTTAAGATAGCATATTTGAACTAATTTGATAGGTAAATGTGCAAGGCGAATAGGTGGGGAAAATTATCTTCTCTCCTGTGTGAAGTTAAAAAAAAAATAACAAACACAAATTAAAACCATATCTTACATTTAAGGGGGGTTACCAGAGAATACCGGAAATTAGTTCAATTTAAATCAAATTCTAGACGTATTGACTCTTTTTTACAAAAAAACATAAATTGATTTTGAAAGATTGTTATTTTATCTGGTACACGCAGTTTTAAAATTTAAAAAAACTAAATTTATTTTTTATATACTAAGGTTATACAGTTTGTCGTTGGCAGATTTAATCAATTTTCAAACGATAGATTCTATTAAACAACAAAAATTTCAAATCATATAATCATTTTTTTTATTTTTTATTTGTATTGTCATTAAATAAAAAAAAAAAAAAAAAAAAATAAAACAAAATGAATTAATACATAATTTAGTAAACAAAGTTTTCAGAATTTTAATTTTAGTTAAATTAAAACCATTAAAAAATAAATACGAGAACGTGTTTTGTGACAAATATACCTCAGTTTTTCTATTTATTTAAGGTCTTACAAACTAAAATATTTCAAATTTTTTTTACCCACTTATTTTGTTTAGACATTGAAAAATCATAAATACTTGTGATTAAAAAAATACTCACAAGAAGTACATGATATTTAATAATTTATCATCGTATTTTTGAGCATTTTTATTGCTTACTTGAATATAGGTATATATTAAAGCATGTTTTGAATGAAATAAATCGATATTAAATTTTTTATTTTAAAAATTTGATACGGGGAATAATCGATCTTTCTCATTGGAACCTCCCTGTACAGTTGCACGCATTTTAAAACTTTTATTCTCAGCCGCTGGTCAATCGCTTTTAAGAAGTGAGAGTGTTTTATATAATGCAATACTTTCCTACCTATCCCATTATCGTGATAAACATGATCACATTAACCGGCGCCTACTGTGTGCACAATTTGCGAGATTTGGTTTGAAGCAGATCATTAAACGAGTCGCTAGTCACTGATTCAGAACATATTAAACGATTTTCTGGACCTGAAATAACTTTTGACTTGGCGTCCGCGAGTAACGATGAATTAAAAATGTAATGTTTATTAATGATTCACAGCTGCTGATCTTAATCATGTTGTTTTTAGACGGGAATTTTTGCGTTGGACGATGAATTAAAATAAATCAACGGTGAACGTTGTTTCTAACAATCGACTTTGTGATGAAAATAATTAACCGCGGATGAAATAAATAAAAAAAAGTGGAGAAGTCCATTTCTCTGAAGGTATTTTGAAAAATTGTCCGAAGAAATTCTTTTGAGAGGGAGAAAGCTTGTTTTTTTCCAAACTTAAAATAGATTAAATTACATTAGGAAAACTCTCCTATGTTGATATTGAAATCCACTTATTAGGCCCTAGCATACTCGCTCGAAAACGATCGAAAGGATAACTATCGGTAACTTCTCATCGTTCCCTAGGACAATTGCACATCGCTAACGTACAAACAACAGTTGATGTCGAAATGTTAAGGACACTTAGTCATTGCGAACTGTCACTTATTCGTTGGCGATCTGTAGTCATGCTAGGGAACGATGAGAAGTTACCGATAGTTATCCTATCGATCGTTATCGAGCGAGTATGCTAGGGCCTCTGTGGTATCGTATATCGCCATCGCATTTAATCGAAATAATCCTTTTATAACGATGATGAAACGAATTTTTGCATTTGAATTTTAAGCAACGAATGGTCTTAAAATTCATGGATCATGTAACAACCACACATTTTTTCTGTTCTTTTTTCATTTTAATCTACTGATTCTCCTCTCTTAACGAACGGATTGTAGTCTTTGGAGAAGGTGCTGTCCGAGTTTTATTTTTGTTTGTGAACAATATGTTTGCAGATCTATTACTTTTTTACTTACTGCAATAATTAAGATCTGTGAACGGTATTTTTCAAAATTTCATTCGTTTTTATTTATTTATTTAGGAAAATCAACAGATTACTTACATCTATTACAATAAACTTAATAATAAAAAAATCCAATAACAGATTTTCACATAACTAAAAATTGTAATAATAATAAAAAATAAAAATAAAACTAAGTGTCCCGTACCCGTGAGCTGACATATTTACAAAAAAATACAATATTGTAAATATTAGATAAAAAATAAAATAAGATGAAAGAATATTAAATAAATATGGAAGCCGTACTCTTGAATACCAAATACCAGTGATTTTCAATAAAATAAATAAAAACTTAAAATTTGTGAAAAAAATTACAGATTATGCCCTAATATGATAAAAATGTGGTTAATTAACGAAAACTCCATGTATCTTTAAATATGTTGAATTGATTATCTTAATGTAGCTGCCTATATATCTATTTATTAGGCATGTACATTGAAATATCTTATAGATGTAATTCAAATAATCTAATATTATTATGTGATCTATCCTAATGTGTCCTTAAAACTATATAATATGTATTAACAAATATTTCCTTATGTATAATATTAAGAGTGATAAATTGTAGAACCTACAGACAAGCTGCCATTTGAAAGCTTTGTGGGACTACCCTTATTTTGTAAAAATGTATTTTTTGATAAATAAATAAATAATAATAATAAAAAAAAACACAAATAAATAACAATTTATATGTAACTAACATACTAATAACCAACAAAATTTCAAAACGTAATATATATTAAAAACTTTCTCTTCACTACACAATAGCAATAATAACAATACCTAAATAATAATAAATGTACAAAATATATATTATACCTACCACTAAAGTGAACAAATGTGCATAAATTGGATGACAAGTAACTGGAAAGGATTCACAGCAACAACATTTTTTAAATTTTTTAAAGTTTCTTAAATAACACGAAAATATGTCCATATCATTAAAATTATTAGTTTTTAGCCATAGTTAAGACAAATATTTTAATGAAAATATTTTGGTTTATCCTCTAAAGTAAATTGTGTTCTAGTGGTTTTGTAATTATTTAAATCAGTTAATGTACTGTTTATGGATTTCATTATTTCATCCAATAATGTAATGAAATACAGAAAAAAATTCTGCATATTCAACTCAAAACTGCCACTAGGTACCCTTTAAGATATAAAACTAACATCACCGATGAAGTCAGACACTCCATACGCATTAGAACATTTTCATAACAGTTCTTCAAAAACCAGATTCGCATCTTCCTCTCAACAAAAATATCCCACACACAGCATCACCTTAGATGTCGTAGGCCCAAAAGTACATCAACTAAAACATTTCCGTAGCTATCGTCCCCACTTAAATCACAAATATTCGGCCGCGTACTTCAATATATTATCATTGGAAGATCGAAGAAGCTCGGCTGATGTCCTCTTTCTACAGAAAATATCCAGGTCCATCGTAGATTGCCCAGAACTCTTACAAAGAATCCAACTACGAGTCCCCAACAAACGAACCAGATCAGACAAAAATTTTAGCCTCCCTCGATGCAACACCAATTCTAAGCAAAACTCCTTCATTTATCGTGCATCACACACTTTCAATACATACTATACACAATTTGACATTTTTAACTCTGCACCACACTCCTTAAAGTCACACAGTCAATCTCTCGATACTTTATTATAACTACTTACATAACTTACGTACACCCTACTAATTAAACAGAATAGATCCATCCCTTTCCCTTCCCTCCCACCATCCCATCCCCATATCGTCGCTTCAGTTCGTTTTTATCCAACAGACCAAAACGCGAATCGGGAGAAATGGCACTTTAAACTTTTTTTTACGATATAAACGCATACATTTTGGAGGACGTAAGACAAAGTGCGTTTTGAAAACCCCTTAGTTAATTGTTTATATTTTTTTTTGAAGGAGTATTATATAAATAAAGGCTTTTTGAGAACAATTGCATACTTAATTCAATTTCACGAAAAATGGTCTGTTGGACAAAAACGAACTAGAGCGATGATATGCTAATGTAACTATTTTTCTTTGTTTACACTAAAAAATTAAGATACTTCAGTGGAAACCTATTATTGGTTAAATGATTTACCTTCATAAAATGTTATAACTGTTGGTTTTCCAAATAAAATAAAATAAAATAAAAAAACATCGGCTATAAAAATATTTATGATCTAGATACCTTTCTGCTCTCGTTACACTATTTCATTGTTATATCCGTATAATCAGGATGATAATATTATGTATCCTATCCGTTTATATCATTAAACTTAACAAGGAAAAACACAATGCCGTTAACAAAGAGGATGTTTATAATTTTGGCCTTTGAAGAATTTGCTGGGGGCATTTTATAAAGTGAATACATATTTACAAACACTATTGAAATATAACTTTTCATCTGAGAATGCCTTCAGGATATCGAAATATTTCTGTACACAATGTAACTAAATATATTTATGCATTGGATAATTTTTCCGAAGAAGGAAAAATATAACAGATTTACTTACATTAAAAAAAACATTCGTAATCATTATCAACAAAAGCAGTAACGTCATTTTCAAAACAAATGAATATTTTTTAATGTTAACTTTTCCTAGTACTTAATACATTATTTTGTAATTTGTAGCCCTTTAATGTTTCACTCTTATTACGAATTCAAAAACCAGTTCTCTTTATTGCTCTAGAAATACTTAAAAATAATAATACTAATTGGATAATTTGTGTAGTGCCGTTTTGTGAAAAATCGCCTCGAGGGCGATTTAATTTTGTAATTTTAACAGATGTTTTTTTTCATAATCAAAATTTTGCACTCAAACTAAATTAATACACAAATAATTCGGCCGGTCAGTGGTTGAATGGGCATCGCGTTTGGGTCCCACCCAGGCGTTCCGTGTTCGATTCCTCGGCTGGTTAAGTCCGCCATCACAAGCAACATCTTCCGCTTAATGTGGTGGTAGTAGGAGATTTTCAAATGTAACTATTTTCGAATGAGTAAATTTCTCTTCCTGAATATATCTTTTAATGCTTAGCTGGGAAATCGATATAAAATCGTCGGAAGCGACGCCTATGGATCCGATAATATTGTAAAGTTATCGATTTCACTGTTCTAGACACCACGGTTAGTATTGCTCACAGGAATTATATTGTTCAACTGCAAAAGGGATTCCAAAATGTCACGAGGAACGGGGTCCAAAGTGGATGCATTATTTATAAACGGGGCAAACCCTTCACTGGTTACTTCTATGAATAAATTTAAAACAAGGAATACAAACTAGGAAAGAAATAGAGTCACTCTGGGGACCTGAGGGGTTTGAGGCAATTTAAATGGGTACGCGGGTAGGTTTAACAACATTGAGCGTATAAAATATTACAATTCTCGGTGGGGCATTATTTTTTCCACACATTCCTCTCTTTTGCTTCACACAAGTGTAGGGTGTCGATTCCTCTGGGTTTTAGCAGTAGTCATTTTTATTCGAAGTTCGGAACATCGAACATGTAACTCTGCTGGATTGTCCACTTAAATGAACATCTTAACATTTTGGGTTGTCTCGGGAAGTTTTATTTTATGTCAGTAATTAGAATTTAGATTACTGAAATCGAAGAAAATGTATTTTTACTATAGTAGCGGAGCCACGTTATTGATTTTATGCGATTTACAGCTTGGATCTTTTATTGAATCTCAGATTTTATAAGAATTTAATCGCTATTGTAGAGGAGAACAATAATTACTTCATCATTGAAGTAGAAGACAATATTATTAAATCTAAACGAAACATAAAGCTGAACAAGACACAGAAAATAAAAAAAGGTAACTGTTTGCAGCTGGGGATCGAACCTAGCACCCATAACTGACCTTACTTTGACCAGTGATCTAATGATACCTGGTAATATGGAACTCGCCCCTTTTAATATATTTAATCACTAGTGACCTTCTAACCTAAATACCAGTATATTTTTTATTGTTGTTATAATTAAGTTTAATAGTTAAAATAAATTTCAAAGTTATAATTTTTCAGGTCTCCAAAAATCGCACCAAACCTTTGTTTGTTTGTTTGTATGTGTGACGTTACCATTCACAAAAAACCTAGGTTTGTTCCAACAGGCGCTATAGTATGGGAATCGAGACTTTTTTTTATTCTTGAGATTAACCGACTTTAATATTCAAAAACACTAGGTAAAATGTTACCATCCCGTCACTAACATAGTTGACCGCATATGACAAACAATTTACCGATGTTCAAAATCTCACATTATTACGAAAGAAATAGTGTGACGTCAACCAACTAACCATTATAAAAATGCTTCTTTAGCATTTTGATCCGGAGATCAATTTGATGCAAAGACAATTGTTTTTTTTTTTTTTTTTTCATTTATTAAGTTAAAAGAAATTTACATTTCACTTTCTTAACTTAAGTAGGTATAAATTTTGATTAAGATGGTCTAATAGATTCATTTTGACAGTGACCTCAAAATATCCTTTATAACAAATCGATCAATTATAGATTAATGATCACTATCATTCATGTATTACTGTTCTAAAATGTAAATTATTATAAAAGCCTAAATAATGTTTCAATTCAATCAACACTGTGAAACAACAACTATGAAATATTTTAAATACAAACAAAATCTTAGTTTCATAGGTTGAAATGTGGACTGTAACATAGATTGGTTCCGAGACTCGTGATATCAGAATCAGTAGATTCAGTCGTACCAACGAAACAGTGTGACTTAATTTAATGGGGTTTTAGTTGTTTTTGTGAAGATTTATAAATTCTAAGCCATATATGCATTTGTTGATTTATATCAGTGATTCCCAAAGTGGTCCAGGTGGACCCCCAGAGATCCACGGGAGACTCGATGGGGGTCTACGTTGACATGATAACAAAATGGGGGTCCACAAGTTGTAAGATTAGTAGGTTTATTATTGTATTAGGTTTCGATAGTAAACAACAAAAATGATGTCTTGGCTTTACTTATCACTGTAGGCCAGTGGTTTCTAAAGTGATTTTTATTAATATGGAAGTTATTATAAATATCGATGCACAAATTATTTGCGATTTTTACGTCCTAAGTAAAATATAGAATTCATAACCTGAAATTCTCTCCTCCCCCTCCCAGAATGGATGGTGTAAACCGGGTGCCTGGCAGTCCATTAAGTTTATGATTCCTAAAATTCTCTAGCCACCCCCCTCCGGAATTTTGGCAGAATCACGCATTCTCTTCCCCGGGGTCTATGGGCAAATTTTAACCATGAAAACTGGTCCATGGGCCAAAAAAGTTTGGGAACCACTGATCTATATGAATATATAATATTTAAATCAGAATATTTTCTTCTTATTTTTCGTAATTTTTTTACTTGAGAATTTTTAATATTGAGTTCAACTGATTCGAATATTTTGTTAGCCGCTTTCTTTTTGTATTATTATAATATTATTACAATTATGTAATAAATTATTCATTCTAGAAGTGTAGAAAAGATGGGTGTCCCCCGAAAATGTAATATGTATATATTTATTGATCTAAACTCAAAACCGGTCAGATTTGAAATTTGCATTGTGTATCGAAAAACCAAAATAATTTTAATTCTAGACAAATGTGACGCAAAACTCACTTACATTGAGTGAAATTCTGGGAGCACACAGATATGAAACTTGGCTATAATAAGGAAATTGAAACATTCAACCTTTAGCAAATGCAAATTTTCAATGGAATATCTCTAAACTTTATGTATTCGGTTTCAAATTGAATTTTCGGATGAACGAATCAAGTTCTGTTTCCAATTGGTTTTATCTTCCTATTATTATAATATCCCTTGCCATTATTTCCGTTTCGTTTTCTTTATAACTACATTATAAACATTTCATTCACTTGGATAAGTTTTTGTGCTCAGTGTCCCGGAATTAATGGTAATAGATACGAAGTTTTTTGAAGGTAGGAAGCAAGATCACCGCTAAAATCTTATTATAATTTTTATTAAAGCCAGGATTTTGTTGACAACGTAACCTTTAAATTGTGAGGAAATTTGAAAAAAAAAATGGTTAGATTTCTTTTGAACATAAAACATACTTTAATTGAATTTACCTTTTTTATTTCCAGCGGCTTTAAGAGGCGGCTCTCCGAATTTCTACCGATTTTATACATATTTTCTTTAAACGAATGAAGTTTTTAAGTTCTTAAAAAAAATATATAATAAGTTTTTCTTTAAATTATATGTATACATTCCCCATGCCGAAACGGTAATTATTCGAAATTCCCTCGATTGAAATAAATCGCAGTACGCTCTGAAAATTATTATTTACACAGCTGTTATTTTAGAAGTTATATATACGAAAAAAATCACAATGTTTCTTTAAATGCTACTTAACACAACCCTTACGAGATTTTTGCTCCTTTTCAAACGAGTCGTGTTTTAGTAAACATTTTCACAATTTTTGCATGAATTTTATTGTTTTAATATTAGCGCGCTCCCTCAAACATGGCCAGTCTTGAAGATTTTATTTAAGATGTTTAAGAAGTGGTTTAGAACATTATCATAATTATTTTTGATTATGCTGTAAGGTATACCATCTCTACCTGGAGATGAGTCCTTGACTGTTGATAAACAACTTTTTAGCTCAATTAACGTGAATGGAGAGTCTAGCCAATGATTAGACACAGGAGGATATTATAGACAGGTGTTATTTCTTCTAAGTTAAGTACAGAAGAGGGAGGGGGAGGGCAATTTCGCCCAACAATTTATGTCCAAGAACATTCGTATTGTCGTATCTTTCTTTCTTCTTCTTTTTGAGCGGGTTAGTGCACTGGTTACAAAGTGCTTTACAAGCTGTTGACCTGACAGTAGACAACTACTACTATTGTATTTGTATACTCGCATATTAGTAGCTCGACTCGCCTCCGAGAGTAGCTACCACGGCACAGGCAAGTAAACAATGCAGAGATTCCAGATTGATGCAGAGACAGATATTGCACACATTTTGACTGCCGAAGCACATGCACACCTAGGCCCGAGCATGTGAGCTACTAGGGCCCTATTCCTGACTCAGGGCCACTCGCAAGCGTATGAAAAAGTACGTACATCGATCGTCGTGCGTATTCCTGAGTTTCATACTTACACGCAAAACGTCAACAGTCAGTCGAGCCCGGCAACGACTGGTCATTGCAACCAGTCGTTGCAACTCGCGGACAATAAATAGAGCTGTCAAACTACAGTACATTTCTCGCGCGTGTATTTGAGTGTGTTGTGATAAATTTTATATAATGGCGAATTTACCGGCGATTTTTGCTGCAGTACAAAATGTGGAGCAAGCTGCTTTGAGACCGACAAGAAGTTTTCGCCAAAGGGTTCGCTGAGATAACAGACGAAAACTTCACCCGAAATTTTAGGCTAAGCAAATATTCAATAGACATAGACAGCATAGACAATATTCTCAAGGTTACCAATACAACAATCTCGTCGACCACACGCAACTCCAGAATACGTAAAATCAGATCAATCGTAAAAGTTTGTAGAGACGACGAAAAATTTTTCGGTCGCGGATTGCGCATAACAGTTAACTGTTGGTCGTTGCTCCAGAATCGGTGCCCTTTTCGCAAAATCGTGCGAGTGACGTCGGAGTGATGTGCGAGTCACCTCGTGACGTGGTAGGGAAGGCGAGTGAAATGAGTTACCGACTGACTAACTAGGAGAGTAACTCATATTAATACGGTCACACGGTGCGAGTAGCTGCAATGCAGTAACTCGCACTGCCAACTTGCACGCTGTGTAACCAGCGCATTAGAGACAATTATCTTGTTGGACTGTGAATTTGAAAAGCAAGTCGTTTTAGCATCGGAGAAAAATATCGTATGCTTTAAAAATATGAACTGACTTGTTTAATTTGTAGACAATTCGTCGCTTGCGTGCTTAATTATCCAAACGACCATTTGCAAGTTTTACAAGAGAAGGAGGTTTTCTTTCATTATTTCAATGAAACATTACGGTAGGTGTTTAAGATGAAGTTATTACCGTAAAGGTAAAAGTCTCGTTAGTTTAAATAACTCTTATTTAAGTGATTAGTTATCGTTTTTGATACTTTATTTTTAATTTTAAAATTAAGATTGAACAAAAACTAAAATAAAGCTTGGACAATTAAGCATTCAGGCGACGAATTTGTAACTTCTAAGAGAAACGTTATTTTTTAAATCAAATACAGTCCAACTTTATATATTATCAAATAATGCTTTCCAAGTATGCATATTTGAAATAAATCTTTTTGAAGGTAAGAGGGTATTAATTACCAGAGAATACCGGAAATTAGTACTTTTTAAATCAAATTGTAGACGAATTAACTCTTTTTTACAAAAAAACATAAATTGATTTTGAAAGATTGTTATTTTATCTGGTACACGCAGTTTTAAAATTTTGAAAAACTAAGCGCCTCCGCCCACTGAGGCAACTGAAAACCAAATAAAACCGGCTGTTTTCTCTGTCTTGATTGGTCAAACAGCTTGTTTAACTAGCAACGGCCGCCCAGGGCAATCAGAAGTGACAGTCGCAAGTCACCGCTTGCGTTACCATTGACAACGGGATTTTGTGTGATTGTGAAGTGTGCGGGCCATCACATTGTCATACAAATACAGTTGGCAGTTGAGAGTTTTCAGTTGCCTCAGTGGGCGGAGGCGCTAAGTGTATTTTTAAGATACTAAGGTTATACCGTTGGTCGTTGGCAGATTTGTTAAATTTTTATACGATAGATTCTATTAAACAACACAAATTTAAAATCATATAATCATACAACAAAATAAATCAATACATAATCTAGTCAACACAGTTTTAATTTTTTAAATTTTAATTAAATTAAAATCATTAAAAAAATATAACCGAGAACGTGTTTTGTGACAAAAGTACCTCAGTTTTTCTATTTATTTAAGGTCTTACAAACTAAAATATTTAAAAATTTTTTGCACTCTTATTTTGTTTAGACATTATTGAAAAATCATAAATACTTTTGATCAAAAAATACTTACAAGAAGTACACGATATTTAATAATTTATCATCGTACGTCTTGAGCATTTTTATTGCTTACTTGAATGTAGGTATATATTAAAGCAAGTTTTGAATTAAATAAAAAAATATTACATTTTTAATTTAAAACCCCCTTGTACAGTTGCAAGCATTTTTAAACTTTTATTCTCAGCAGCTGGTTAATCACTCTTAATTACAGTTTTTTTTTCGTTTGTTGTTTGGTAATATATAAATAACCATTAAGTGTTTGCGAATTTGAATAAAAGGTGTGCAGTAAATAGTTACGAATTTTATACATGATGTAAATGTTATTCTTTTATTTTTTCATTGGTTTACTTGAAGATGTAAGCTGTAGTAAATATTTAGTCACTACCAAAATTACCTATACCGTTTAAATCTGCCTGAACACCCAAACCCATCGATCTCTCTGGAATCCAAAAGGTTCTGTGAAAAAGGTTTGTTTTTCTAGGGCACTGAAGGGGACAAGGGATTTACTAAGCAGATACTTCGAGGCGGCTTTGTGAACAACGCGATGAAAACGTTTTCTCTACTATAAAAGAAAGATCAAGAATACTCCATACTGTCTGAAAATTTGAAAGTGATTGCAGACTGATTTCTTTGGTTATTTATATTTTTTTTTAACATTGGGTCTTGGATTCGTCACTATTATTTTGCCTATTGGGTGAAGATTGCCATGATGATAGTTAACCTACGGCAGGAGAGGGTACCGGGAGACGAAGAAATGTCATCAAAAAATTTCATCTGAGGGAAGAATTTTAAGAGGACAGGGAGGAGGAATAAGGAATGTAATTTTGGCCTAGATATACGGCGGTGGCGTGTATCGCTCTATGACCAAGGGAATGCAGTTGTGACAATTATAAATGCATAAATTTGATTGGTGACGTTTACAATACAAAACGTACATAAAATGGGTTCATCTGTGAGTGATTTGCGCAAATGCGCAATGAATCTTATTTGATATTGCTAAAAATATTATCCTCAGAGGAAGGTAGAGTTTTTGAAATAAAACTTCTTTACGCATGCTTGAATTGGGGGTAAGCTGGCGAATGCGTTACGAAAAGTGTAATGCGTTACGGGCGAGGTGAACGGGCTGTATCACACTGTAGAAGCAACAGAGAGCAGTGCGTGCGCACATTTTTTTCTCTCTTCCTCTCATAGCCAGTGCATGAAGATTATTCGTAATTTCATTTCGTTCTCGAACATTTTTTTAAATACTGTAGGAGCAAGAGAGTGCAGTGCGCGCATTTTCTTTCTCTCTAGAAGTTTTACTTCAGTCATGTGGTCTTAAGCACACTCGTATTTTTATAACGCATTATATTACAGTTGGTGCAATTCTACCATATCCCAGCCTTTGACACAAATCAAAACCTTCATATATTTTGGCAGTTTCAAGTAAATACATTGTTCTAGAAAATCAATCACGTTGACTCATTATCGAATTATATCATATTATTTTTTATTATTTTTAACATATTAAAGCCTTTACTCTTATTCATTCTTATCATCACGAAGTTCAGTCTAGTGTAGACGTTATTCTTATGCACATTATTATCATCGTATTTTAATTATTGTTCTTATGAGTTTTATATCATTTCTTCTTTAAACAAACATATTTAGTTCAAAACTACTGCAAGTTATTATTCTACGAGAACTTCCACCACTACCTACCACAAGATACTTCTACCTACACGTGCATATCTTACATTTATTCATATCTGCAGATACAGTCTCCTGGTCTTCACACAATTCATCTTTACGAAGAGAACATCTAGCACTGCTCGCTGAGCAAAAGTTATATTTAGGAATCATCATTTCGTTCTCAGCCAAGGGTCATACATAGCCTGGGCAGGTTGGACCTTAAAAGTTGATTTATTTAATTAGATTTAGAATTAGAATCAATTTGTTAGGGAAGAACGATTGTGATTATGAATTATTTTTTTGCGCATCATTTTAAAGGGCACAGCTTTTCATCCTCTTTGATGGAAAGAATAGTTATCTTGAAAAAATGCAAAAATGCATCTCACACTTCGCACAGGCTCCTTCTATAGAGCAAACATAGAATTTTTGGTTCGGTACCTACAATAAAAGCACGCTTTTTTTTACATTAGGTCCACACAGGAGGCCCTGAGGAAAATAATTTCCCTCAGGGCCTATGTCACCTTTGGGTATGCGGTGTGGAGGGTATTTTTAAGGAAAGGAAGGAGAGGAAGTTCTGGGAAGGAAAAAGGTATGATGGTTGGGTAGGAATCTGGGGCTCAGTGTGTCTAGATCTTCCACCGCCAAGACCTAGACAATGAACCCCAGGAACCCGGGCACCCCTGCTAAGTCACCAAACGTAGCGAAACACTTGGGGTGACCTATGGCAGAGGTGTTGGTTATCCAATAAATGGTTCCCGGGGCGGCGGTACCCATTCCCGCCTCCCAAATTGATAATGACGCTTATAATAATCAGAATTTTTTTGTGCGACTGAAGGGAGTTGTGAGGAGGTAGGGGGCGGGGAAGAGGGAGGTGGAGAAGTTCCGATCTAGTCAAGATAGTTCAGATCTAGTCACCAAACGCAATTTCAAGCAACGATTCAATTCTGAACGTTGGTCTTACTCCAGGGCGACACCGATAGCATCTTTCGCTCTGGAACGTGTCCCAAATATACCTTATATTATTTAAATGACTAAATTGTGAATTAAATAAATCAATCAAATAAACCTTACTAGCACACGCCGGGATTTGAACCCGCGAACTTTGGATTACTATTAGAGAGAGACAACGGATGCTTAGGTGAAGATCCTTAAAAATACTCCTTATACTGGCCAATATAAAATAAGAGAATATGTGGTTGGGCATTTACACAGCTACACTTACATACATACATCTATACAAACCTATACACATACATGAACTGCTGTACTTGTAGCTAGTATAGTCACATTTCCTTCCTACCTTTCCCTATAAACCTGTCACTTTTCCCATTACCCACAATCAGTCAATAATCGAACCTCTTACCGCAAACATCTCTGCATTTAATTTTCGCATCCGCATCCGCTCTTTAGCTACCCACCACTCTAAGAAGAAATATTATTGAAATATTAACACAGTGCAAAGTTAAAACCGGCCAAATAAAGAAAGTACTTCAAGTCCCGCAGTGAGTAATTCTCTCCTTTCCTTTGTGCTTACTTCTACTTGTGCAGTGGTCAAAACATACACATTTCAAGGCCTTTCGAAATACAAAATAACAAAAAACACGCATCAATGTGTGATCACGGGAGGTGTAGTATTTAATTTTGTAATTTGTAACTCTACGTAAAGTTATGAAAAACTTAAATAATATATTTCAATAAACGCAGATTTATGAGTACTGAACTGAACTAAGCTGAAGTCATTAGATAGTACATAATATTAGGTAAGCTGTTAAGATAAATAAATAAATTTGCATCTTATCAATGAAAATGTTAAGTTACGTTGGTTATCTAGAAATGAGATGAGATGTGGTTATTTAGAATTTATCATTCCAACTAATTATTTCCTGTCTATTAGGACCGAAAATAAATATTTCAATTCTAACCAGAAGTGACAGTACATCATTCATCTTCTCAAATAGAATGATTGCGGTGGATTTTTCAGTAAAGATAAACGACCTGAAATTCAGAAGCAGAGAACTGGAACAGGTGTTTTTATTAAGATCAATGTTCCTAAAAATATATACATTCTGCGCTCGAAAACATTTCAGGAGTAAAAACTCCCATGAACCACATTGTTCAAATGTCTCTTTGAACCACATATTTGAACCACGAATTGCTAGTACAGTAGATACTCTTAAACGGCAAGCCTTATTCCTAATACCGTAGGTACCTACCTTTTTATACTTCTGCCGTACCTATATAATTCTGCTTTATAATATGACGTAGGTACTTGCATTTTTTTATTTATTTAAAAATGACTTCAAATGAAGAGTTTAGTATTGTTCTTAAAACAATAAAAAAACGATTTGAATTGAATCCAAAGGCCTTTAAATATTCAATAGTTTTCAGAGAAAAACTTTGTGGAGAAAAAAGTTCACAGACTGAACGCTAGATATTGTTTTACATCTAAGTTAATATATTAGCAATTTTGATTATGTTATCTCATGATCACTTCACGCAGCCTCGCCAAATTTCCAGGTAGCTACCATAGTCCCACTGACTCTGGAAAGTTGAGATTATTCTTCGGTAACACATTTACATGAAAAAACGAGCCTCAAAGAAAGAAAGCACGAATTCTTCCACCGCTTTCCTTGCTTGTTGACTTGTGCGTGTATTACAAAAATCTACAATCCTATCCGAGAAAGCTCCCCAATACGGCAGCAAACAATAAATCAGCCAGACTAAAATAGCTTCAGTATTTCGTTCCACAATCTCAACATAAAACTTAATAGCATTCTCTCATCCGTCATTTCGGATTGTTTACGAATCCTAGCGCTTTTTCTTTTCCGGCCATTCACCGCGGCAATTTACGGCGCGGGAGCCGCCATCTACAAAGCTCGCAAGATACGGTAAAATAAATAATTTCGGATCGAATAAATTTGAGATAATAATGGACGTTAGACGGAGGGTGAATTTCTTTTGTCAGTGATTAAAAAAATAAATAAATTATATGGCTACTCAAGAGGTTGAACTGTCCGGAGCCAATGGATAGTAGCAAGAGAGTTGAAATGTGGGGAGGGGATGAGTAAACAATGAGATTAACCCTTCTGGACTGAATGTGCAAATCTGTTTCTGTTACGATACTTGCCCGAAGAGTCACAGAGTACCTGATTTCAATAAGGTTAATTTCTCACTGGTTGGAAAATGGGTACATGTTAGTTAGTCATTGGCAATGTTGTGTTAGGCGCTCCGCTGACGAGGCAACTGAAAACCGACTAAAACCGGCTGTTTTCTCTGCCTTGATTGGTCAAAAAGCTTGTTTAACCATAGACGAAGAACAATCAGCTTACAGCTGGCAACTAGCAACGGCCGGCCAGGGCAATCAGCTGTGCAAGTCGCAAGTCACCGCTTGCTTTACCATTGACAACGGGTGTTTGAGTGATTGTGTAGTGTGCGGGCCATCACATTGTCATACAAAGACAGTTGGCAGTTGAGAGTTTTCAGTTGCCTCAGTGGGCGGAGGCGCTTAGTCTGCACAAACTAGTGAAGACATAATTAAGCAGGCAGAAGGTCAAAATAAAGTGTATGAAATCAATTATTTTAACTGATGAAATAATGTATTCGGGCCTTGCCATTAGAGGATTATCCCTTTTGACGGCATCATTCAGTTTTCTATTTTTTTTATGCACCAGACTTTTAGGTCCAAACACACTTTTCAGCAAAAATTATCATGTAGTAAATCCACGCTATGCAAGTGTATTATATAAGTGTAATTAATACAAAACAATACAAGAACAACATGTTAATCTACCAGACTATTAAATGGGAAAATAATTCACCGACTCCAAATATTTTCATAACAGAGGGTTCGGCTCGGTGAAACTCCTAATTTGACCGATAAATCCTACTGATCCCTCAATATAAATATTTAAAAAATCTTTCGTAATCTTACATGTATTTAAAATGACTGATTTTTGTATTTTTAGATACAAATTCTTTGACAAATCGAATATGCCTAAATTTTTAATGAGAGAGCTAGGTATAATGCTAGTAGCCAAAATAAATATTAATAATAAATGTTATATTTATTATTATTTTCGCTTGAAATGCCGAGCTGCGTAATTCAATCGCCAAGTAATTACTTGCGCATTTATAAAAAGCAAAACGAATGTTTTATCAATTTTATTGTAATAATTTGTTTTATAATATTGAAACGTTGCTTGAAATGGCTTTAGCCGAGTTTGGTGACCAAATCTAAATAGCCAGGTACTTCCCCACCTTCTTCCTCCCCATCTCCTTTCCCTCTCCACTACCTTCAGCCTCACAACGTACCCCAATTGGGGATGTCATAGTCTCATCACCTCCAGACTATATATATATATCTTGTGCGGTATTTACATAAAAAAGAATAGTATTATTTTTTTTCCTCAATAAATATATTATCCAACCATTAAATAAATAAATGAAACAGAAAAGTCAGAAAAAGATTCGTTCGTATCTGGGAATTGAACTCAGGACCTTAGCCTTTCCGGGACGCTGATCTAACCACCAAGCTAATTCGACCCCGTCCCCTTCGGTTATATTAAACTATACAAAATTCGACTAAGATTTTATTATCAACATTATCCATATAAATTTTAAGGCGTATTTTTGTTGGCTGCTATCTTTATGTACTACGAGTGTAAGATTCTTCCTGAACTATGTGCAATCTAAATGGATAAATATATCCATTTTTACTTTCATGTGCGATATCGCTACTTAGTTACTTAGAAGAAGGTAGTACACATTAGGGCAAAGGGGAGGACTGCGAAGTTATCCGTGTCGACCTGAAATATTATTTTTAGTGCCTGATCCTTTCTTATTCCCAACCATGGTAACTTAAAACCGTAATAATTAAACCTAAGATATACATTTTTTGCATGTATTGTGATGTTGGTAGTCCGGATGCGTCACTTTGCGCATAGCCTTGGGCTAGTTATGAGTGTCAATTAACGTCATATAACTTCTTTTTTTTTACATTAGCTCCACACAAGAGGCCCAGATGAAAATAATTAATTAATTGAGTGATAATAGACAATAACATTGTATTTAATATGCTTTTAAATCCCATTTTATACTAGCTGCTGTTTGACCCGGGTTTTTGACAGTGACATTCCTGACTATCATTGAAAGGCTTTGGACTCCCAATCCGAAGTTGGCGGGTTCGAACCCGGCGTGCGCAAATAAATTTTATTTGATTAATTTGTGTTGTAGGCGATATGCGATCAAGTTGACACGATAAGTTACCGACATTATCGATAAAATATTTATCGATCAACCGAAAAGCAAAAATAACTCCTTGTTCCCAAGCACGACTGCAGATCGCCAACGAACAAAATAAGCAAAATTAGTCAATATCGAGACCATACCCGGGGACTCTGATGATAAAAAAGTCGGTAAAGTTTGCTCAAAAATACAACGAAAAGCAACGAACAAAATGTTTCTAATTCTATTGGGAGAGTATTTTAGTCGAGTTGCGAATATATTAGTAACTAAACGTGTCCGAAAACCACAATTTTAGTAGTGTAGGCTAGTCAGCTCTTTAGTAGATTGAATCCATTTGGTTCTATTTTTTTCACGCGCCGCTGCGCAATGACACACGTGCAATATGTCGTCCCGTTAGAACGAAAATGCTACTCTAAAATTCTTTATTTTTGCGGATATTATTCTATTTTCGTGAGCATAGTTTATTTATTTTCATCTCACTAATTTATTCTTCCACGTCTTCTAAAATAAGCAATACAATCAGCTTAATTAGCGTATTTACTTTATTGCGTTGCAGCCCGTCATGTCGCGATGGGTCGCTTACTAATGAACTCTACTTGACAGCAGTGCGAACCCTTTTTGGAGAGTCAAGTAGCAAGTTACTCGCCACTCGACTTACTACTTGTCAGGTGCGAACAAGGCTTTAGTGACGAAATTTTTTCAATAATTTGATGTAAACGGGCAACTACGTCATTAAAGGTGTCATTCACATTTGAAGCTTGAAATTATACGGACCCGCCTACGAAAATAATCTCCGCAGCGAGAGAAAGGTTATAAATTTATCCCAGTCCGTAGCATCTCGTTATCTCTGCACCCAGTGTCCTTGAAATCGCACACTCCTACATACATTGGTAATGGAGTCGGTCCAAGTCGTATGATGAGAATAGGCAAAATGGGATAACCCACAATATTTTTTAAATTATCGAATAAACTTCTTCGGTTTTAGTTGGTTTTGCAGACCGATATGATTTGTACGTATGTGTTTTTCACTTACATTTTTCGAGGCTAAAATAATATATTATCCTTAAATTGTAATTATTTTAGAATCAAAGTATATACAGGGTGTTAAGGAACTTACTTGACTTAATTTAATCCGTGATTCCTGATTATATTTGGAGTAAAAAACGTGAATGAAATTTTGGTCTTCTGTGACTTTTTCGACGACGTTATTTTTCTTCAAAATCCAAAAAACAAAAAAAAAAATCATGTCACTGGTCACTCAGCTGAGTTACCGCCCAACCTCTTTTCCCGCCCTCAACTGTCCAACACTACTACTTTTTTATGTTTTTAGAAAAAAAAACACCCTAATGTCACCGGATCCCAAAATTTTATGAACATTTTTTGCTTTAAATAATGTCAGGAGCCACTGGCTAAAGTAAGTCAAGTAAGTCCCTTTACACTCTGTATAGATAAAACGGGTGGTAAACAGTAAAACGTATGGTATGATTTTAGAAATAATTACAAGGAACTGTACCAATTTCATGTCTGTATAAAAGATCTGGTGAGTGACTATCAACATTTTAATGGGCCGGGTTAGTGCTTATATGTTAGATAGTAATTCCGTATTCAATTTATTTTTTAACCTTTTTTAAATAAAAAATTACATTAATGATAAATTTCTAATTCGTTAATTATGAATTATGAGATTTATTTCTTGTTTGTTCACAAGAGAGTTTAAAAACTCCAAAATCAAGTGATACACCCACTTTCCACCATAAGTAAGATATTTAGGATGTTCCCCTTTTCTTGCAGTAAAATTATAAATAGTGTATTTGCGGCAAGTTCCAGAATGGAAGATACTATCAGTATCGCCTGGCGTGACACCACCATTCAGATTTGAAACGTTGCTTGAAATGGGTTTAGCTGTGTTTGACCAGATCTGATGAACCATGAACTACCCCAACTGCCTCATCCCCTCTCTGCTACCTTTAGCCTCACAACATTCCCCGATTAATGATGCCATAGCCTCACTGGCTCCAGATAGTTGGGAGCAGTTGAAACTCTTGTTGGGTATTTAAATTAATAAAGTAAAATATGTATTATACCTTAAGTTCTCCTTCTTTTTCTTTTTTTGAGCGGGTGCTACCTGCCCTTAAGATAGTATCTGTACATTTCCCACGCCGAAAAGGTAATTATTTGAAAATCCCCCGATAGTAATAAATCGAAAAGTATGCTCCGAGATTATTATTTATACGTTTGTTTCTGTTATTTTACTAGTTATATGTATGAAAAAGTTCACTATGTTTCTTTAAATGCTACTTAATAACCCCCACGAGATTTTTCCTCTTTTTTAAACTAGTCGTATTTTATTAAACTTTTTCACAATTTCGCTTGAATACTATCGATTTTAATATTAGCGCGTTCCCTCCAACATTCGTATCGTCGAACCTCTCCTTCTTCCTTTGAGCGGGTAAGCGGGGCCTAAAATTTGCTCTGCATTTAAGCTTGGTGTTATACTAAAAATATACAAAAATAAGTCATATTCAAGAATTGTCCCCTTTCGTCTTTTCACAGTCGAGATTTAACAGTGTTTTTGTTTATGCAGTGAAAAATCCAGTCTGGCATAAAATAGTTGGCGATTCCCGTGAATTTTTTTGCAGAAAAATCCAGCAATCATAATAATGCCTATTTATTCCAGTATTATTAGAACACATTGTGTGTGGGTTTGTATATTTATCGATGAGTTAACGGTGCAAGTCTAGTTTCATCTCTAGACTCTTTTCTTTGAAAGGATGACGTACATGAATTATTTTCAGACCAGTATTGCATTTAAACAAACTTTTTGTAGAGTTTATTCTCAAAATAATGTATTATTCATCATCACACAACGATTCAAAAAACTCCTAAATGTGCATTTATTGACGGTTTGAGAAATGTTTATGTACATAATTTTTTTATTTTTTTAATAAGATTTCTTATTTACTTTATTTTTCCCCGGTGAAAGTAATTGCAAAACCTTTCTTTAAATCACTGTGTTTGTGCTGTTCTCCCCCGTTAAAAGTGAAAACACACAATAATACCTGTTAACGTAAAATCCCAAAAAACTAGTACTAGGCTTTAAAAGTGGATCCCATTCAACCTAGTTGCCGAGTCGCGCGAAGTGTAGATTTTGAAGCAGGGGTCACAAAGAGTATTGGGTCACACAGAGGAGAATATTCTACGAAGAAAGTTGGCCATAAGTCGGAAAAATTTACTTTGTTAAAACCCTTTTTAAAGCTCGACCGACATTTTTTACATATACTTACTACATACTGTATTGTAATCTCACTACCCGTAGAATATAATATAAAATTTCTCGAACAAAAATTCTCATGGTCAAATCATGCTAATCAGATGTCTAAACACAAAATAAATTAAAATGTCTATAGATATACAATTTATAATAAAGCATAATAAAAAAAAGCTTCATTTGCTGGATTATCATCGAAGTTAATTTGAACGCGAGCGATTCCCGCCCGAAACTATACAAATTTTAGTTACGTGGGGATTAGTAGATACGTACTAGTGCGCATGCGCGGGTCTTGGATTATGAATGATCGCGAACGAAATCCAAGAAATTAAGGAAAATGCTTAAAGGGACAATACGGATTGTCACCCAAGTGCGCGGGTAGGTTCTGCACTGAGAAATGCACTGTTATGGTTCGTGCTCTGATCGGCTGTCCGCTGGTCAGCGTTAGTGATCGACGGTTCACTTTAATTTGTTGTATTTTATTTCTGAAAAAAGGTTAATTGCTATTATGTTTAAAGATTTCATTAATTTTGGTGAAGACTCTTATTTCTTTTAGTAGGTTTCGAGAATAACTGGTGGGGACTGTCCCCACTGTCCCCCTATGAAGAACCGCCACTGCTCGATGGTCTTCACATGGCGGTCATTTTAATAGTTCCACATATCGCAGTTGTTGTGTGAATCGCTTTTGTTTTTCTCGTTAAATGTGTTTTTTACATTAAGGTTTTGAGAATGTTATCAGTGGAGTTACATAAAAATCGTTATTGGTATGTGTATTAATTTCCAGTAGTAAGACAACTCAAATTGTGCTGATAATCTTCGTTTATTTAATGGTTGTAAATATTTAAATGAATATTAAACTTGACAGACGTCCTTACTAGGCTAGGCTCTAAGTAGTTGTGTTGCTGCGGCAAGCTGACTGTGGGAGCCCGCCCAATCTCACTAATGCCGTCAACCATCATCGTCTTAGATACGAACGGCGATAGATGGTAATCTTTTGATATCGTACTCAACTGCCATCTGTTGGGATGCAGCAGAACTTCGTATTACAAAGTAAGCTACCGACATCTATTGAAAGAAACTGAAACACACAAGTAATCAATACACTACAGTTACGTATATGTGTGTAGAAGGTATGCACTTTTTTTAAAATAATTATTTCTATTTTGTGGCCGATATAGTTATATTTCTAATTAATCAGTTATATTAAGTGTTAAAAAAATATTTAATCTGCATAAGCATCATCATCACAATCACCTAATAATGTTCACTGGATATTACTTATAATTTAATGGTTCTTGAAAAGATTAAAAAAAAAACACGTTGCGCTTTGTACGCCATTTTATTTACAATCACTTACTTAAACTGTGTCAATAAAAGGATTTTCTTAAACTTCTCTGTATTATTTTTTGTTATACTTCTCGGAACTGATAAAGTTTTCTTGAAAGTCCATTTACGATATTTTTATTATTATTTTTAACTTTTTAACTTAATGAGTTTAACCTCAAATTATAATATTTTAATTACCTAATGAAGATAATATTAGCGAAAGACAATCGAAAATGCAAAACAAAAAAATCAGAAAAAGATACGGATACATCTGGGACTAGAACCCAGGACCTCTGGCAATCCAGGCCAACCGCTGAACAACTCAATAGATGTCGCATATGAATAAAAAGTGATAAAATTTATCCTGACATTATCTAGATGGCATTTAGTTCGAGTCGAATCTTGCAATCATACATAAACATAGCAGCCAATAAAAATATGCGTTAAGAAAATGAAAAATAATGTTGGTGGTCCTCAGTCGAAGTTTGATACAGTTAAAAATGGCCGAATCGGATAGGGATACGTAGGCGCAGTGGATAGCGCATTGGCCCGGATAGCCAGAGGTCCTGGGTTCGAGTCCCAGATGTATCCGTATCTTTTTCTGATTTTTCTGTTTCGGATTTTCGATTGACTTTCGCTAATATTATCTTCATCCATTTACGATCTTATGAAACAATGTTAAAATGGGGATATTGATGAAAAGTGTATAATTTTAAAACATTTATTACATTTAAATTCAATTAAATAAATTAAAATAACAAATTATGTAATATTTTTTTTTTAGCATTACATATAATCGCATTCTCTCTGATATCTTCAATTGTAACGAAAATAAATATAAATATTCTATTAAAAATGCAATAAATGTGTACCAAACTGCTTATAATGTAATGATATATTATGTAATGACGCAATGACATAGATTATGTGGTATCTTCTGTTATAATAATCTTTCTCTTGTTATAATAACGTAATAATTTTTTAGTCGTTGTAAGTGTAGGGTTTTTAATTTTTAGATATATAATAAAATATTGCTTATTTATAGGGGTACATCAAATACATATATTATGTAATTAATCACTGTAAAAAAATATTTTTAATTTATGTATCTTTTTGTAAGTAATAATTTTTTTTAAATTAAAAATTTAAAAAAATAATAGAATGATGAGGAAATCTTTAATTGGTTTCTCAGTTAGGCGAATTACACAATACATATGTAGACATGAACCACATTGTAAACTGTTGATTTTCCTAAAATAAAATAAATAAATAAAAGAGAAGTGGGCCGCTAGCAATGGAAAAACAAATTGCTTTAAAAAAATAGTCAGTCTAGTGATCTTCTTTAATTTTTCACAAATTCATCAAAAACTTGTCTTCGTTGAATTTAATGTCTGATTATTGTAAAAAATTCACCCGACTCCATTGTTTTAAAAATACTCCACTGTGCGTCGCAGGTTCGATCATTTGCTAGATAAGTCCTTCATCATTGCACAAGAAATATTTTCTGCTTGTAATGACGATAGTAGAAGAAAGTAATATATTGTTAGGTTATTCGTAAACCGAAAATAAATAACCTATATTTATAAAATATTTAGAATGTACCAACCCTAATTTCGCTACAATTTTATTACTGATTCTGTAGGCGTTTAGTCTCGAATTTACGGCGACGGCCAAGATGTAAATACATTAAAGATTGCCGCAGTAACTATTTGATTATCGATTATGGATTGAAATGGGAATGTTTTGAAATGGACCGCCAGAAAACGAAAAAGGTAAAAGTGAATGAAAGCAAAACGCAACTTTATGCATTATTCATGAAGCAATAAACAGACAGCATTTCACGGGTCTATTTTTAGTTCATTCACGAATCTATCCGAGATCCATCATTCTCCTTTAGAAGTGAGCATCCACTTGTGTTATCTGCCGATATTGGCAGTATATTTCACGGAATGTCCGCTTGGCACTCCCAATAGCTTCAGACATTTGAAAGGGCCTGTAACTGACTTCGAGATACTTCGTATTGACTTTATTTATTTGAGAGTTTTGGGTTACGACTAAAAAATAACATTTCATGTAGGTACTATAGGTTTAAATAAAAAAAGGGGTTTGAAATTTCACCAAAAAATTCCTTATTAAAACATTTGATTTCACGAACACGTAAAAATAATCCGCCAATTCTTATATGTTCATATCAAGCAGACACTTCGTGTTATTACATAATCGAAAATACTAATTTCGGGATTGTAAATCTGGGGTTCAATGAACTCAAATTTATGTTGAATTACAAAATTGAACTGATTGTATCAATTATTGAGACTAGAAATAAAGTACCTTCCGTTATCCCCATTTTTAAAATAGAAAAATGTTATAATATTTCATAAAATCTTATAAGACATGTTTCTGTGAAATATCTGTAAAGTGATTCTTCATATGTTGTGTCTGTATGTTGCTTCGGTGAACTTTTTGTAAAATTTTTCTTATATATTGTGTCTGCATATTGGGTTGGATAGGGTTTAACTTTTCAAAAGTATCAATTGTCGATCCCTAATGAGTTTTGATAACTCACAGGAGTGCAACTTCGTTGTATTTTTTATTTTATAAAAAAAAAATTAAAAAAAAAATTAAACAAATAAAAATCTGAAGGTCAAAATTCGGACAAAAGCTAAAGCACCTAAATATTTTTTGAAAAATTTACTAGAAGATTATTTTAATTCTCTATTTGAAGTGTGAATTTCTACTGTTTAAATTTCTTAGGGTTAATCATGTCAGATTTCGTGATTTTTCAAAACAAAACTTTCAAATTTAATCATTTCTCGTTGAGGATAATACTAATCATGACCATTTAAATCTCCTATTTTAAAAACATTTTTTTCAAACTCATATTTCAAATTCAGAAGTAACAACTAAACTTTTTTCCCATATTTTTTAAATGATCCCAATGCTCAAAGAACTAGTTTGTAACCGAGATAGTGTTTCGGAAAAACATATTCGATTTTATTTATGCGGGACACCTAATGACTTTTTTCTAAAAGTCTAACTGAATATTCAATTTTTATTCGAATAACATTCTTTATAATATCTTTTATTTTTTTATTTTTTTTCTGTTTTTTTTATTTTTTTTTGTGTCATGTTCGTTTTCATATTTTAATTTAGATTTGTTAGTATTATCTGCTTCTTCAATGATATATTACATTGATGGCTATAATCTTCAAATTTGATTATAATAAAAAATATATTATTTTCATGTGCTTATTCGGTCCCTTATTCGATATTTGTTTGTCTTAACTTACCAAAGATGCCATGGTTTTGAATGCCATCTGATTATTATTATTATTTTTAACGACATTCCCAGAATATTTCCATTAGGGAGAGGATTGTGGAAATAATGTCGACTTCCTAGCTTAAGAAACCGACTCAAAACAAAATATACGTAAACTCAACTACGCGGTTGACACAAAATGTAAGTCAATTTAAATAAAGCTAATAAATTCAGTCTAGGCTTCCTTCAGTAAACAACTCTCCATTAATACTCGTGTTAAGGGTATCCTTCAGTCAAAAAAGTACCGAAATCAATAAAAATTTGTATTTGACCACCGTTTTTATTTGTGTTTCCGTAATGGGACACCTAATTGTAGCTCATTGTGCGATGTTAATCTACGTTCAATTTCTACCTATCTTTTTTCTTACGTTCAACACAGGAGGCCCTGAGAAAACTAATTCTCCTTAGGGCCTACGTCATCTTTGAGAATACTGTGTGGAGGGTATTATTAGCAAAGTAGGAAGAGGAAGTTTTAGGAATGAAAAAGGCATGAAGGGTACAAATTAATGCATCCTGTGCGAATACAAATTACAACGTAGAAAATTAGTACCTTTATTACATTATGAAGAAAAAAATAAGGTCACAAAATTTTACCCGAAAAAAATTGTTTTAGCGAAGAAGAACAATCCTTTTGAAGGTATTTTGCATTTAATTTGGAAGGTATGTTTTGAAGTATTGTGTAATTTTATATGTGTAGGGACTAAATAGATATATATTTGGAGGCGATTTCGGGACTCCGGTGATGAGGAGGAAATGAGTTGGGGCCTCCATTAAAAGAGGAGATATCGGTATGTCGTGATACCCCCCGCGCGTGCTATTCGGAATAAAAAAACACTCGGAGATGATTGTGATGATGATGATGTATTAACATATAATAATGCAAATTGGTTTAGACGGAATAGTGCTATCATGGTTTCAAAGTTATCTAAAAGAGAGATTTCAATATGTCAAAATAAATAATACCCTAAGTGAACCCAAAACCTCATCATTTGGCATACCACAAGGAACTGTCATCGGACCAATCCTTTTCATTATATATGTAAATCAAATGTTCACTCTTCCGATTGTTGGAGATATCATATCTTATGCAGATGACACTGTAGTTATCACTAAAGGGAAATCATGGGAGGAAACCATGAGACAGGCAAATATCAATATAAACATTCTCAAAACATGGTTCGACCTAAATTGTCTCTCACTAAATACTGAGAAAACATATTTTATCCCTTTCTCATTGAAAGAAAAAAATGTTGAAAAAAATATTACTATTAAAATCCATTCATCGCAGTGTGAAAACAAAAATGAATGCGACAATGCAAATTGTTTACCAATAACATGCAAAAATAGTATAAAGTACCTGGGTATCATAATAGATAGGCACTTAAAATGGAACGAACAAGTCCAAAATACGGTAACCAGAGTAAGAAAACTTATTTACATGTTCATTAGATTGAGAAACATCCTATCATCTAGTATGATTAAAACTATTTATTTTTCCCTTGCACAATCTATTCTACAATATGGTATAATCGGGTGGGGGGGGACTTTCAAAACCAACCTTTTGCCTGTAGAAAGGGCACAGAGGTTGATTCTAAAAGTCATCCTACGAAAACCCTCTGTATTTCCAACAACACAATTATTTAACTCCTTTAAAGTTCTCAGCCTAAATAAAATCTTCAAAAAAAACTCATTATTACAAACCCACAAAGATCATTTCAATGATTCAATAACATTCACAAAAATAAGTAACCGGTCAAGATCACGTGGAAACTTAGAAATCCCTAAATTTAAAACAAGTGCTTATCAACACCATTATACCTATCAAGGTATAAAATTTTTTAACGCCCTCCCATATAAAATAAAAACAGAAATAAATTACAATGCCTTTAAAACACAAATCAAACAACTACTAGATCAACCCAACAATAACTATAAATTTTAAATTTCATAAAATTTTTTTTATATATCTTCTGATTACATGTAACCTATTAATTACAATTGATCAAGTATTTTATTTTAATATTAAGTATTTTAGTATATAATTAATTATTTTATTTCAACATTAATAACCAAAAAAATAAATATATAAAAATATTTATTTTTTTCTTTTTTAACGTATCCTCCAAAAATATTCCATCAACATTGAACTACCAAAGGATTATTGTCACAACTCAATATTAAGTACTGCTTTTACAGCATTATCAGCTCCTCTACTCAACTGCTAGAATCAAATCCATGTACCTAACACCTTTGTTAATTATATATAATACCTACCTATAAATTGAAATGTAAAAATATTATTTTATTTCACTACATCTATATTCTTACTTTTACTTATCTATTTCTGTATATCCAACTTAATAACTGATATGATACTCAATTCCACTATCAATGTATATTTGTTAACATCCTATATAAGTTTATGTATTTTGTTACCTCAAATTTTTTCTTCTATTTTATTTTTTCTCTTACCTTTGTAATGGCACTACTCCCCAATTCAAACACGAGAAATGTTTTTCTTTATTGAATTGGGTAGATTTTGTTAAAAAAACTATTTTTATTGTAATTAGCCAAAGAATTATGTAATATTAAAGACTTATGATTTTCTTTTATAAATAAAAAAAAATAAAAAAAAAAAAAAAAAAAAAAAATAAAAAATATTGCACTATTAACAAATGAGATTATTCCGAGAACTGCAGATGGCGAGGTTGTGTTACTAGGCCGCTGGCCTGTCGCCCTGTGAGCACTGCGTTGACCGAAAGACTAAAAGACTGACTTGGCTTGCTGGAGCCACTTTATATGGTCCGACCTGGCAAGTACTTGAACGGTTGGCTAAACCGTACACTCGCTGGAAACTTCTCGATATTGGTTCATAGTTTGTTTAAAATATGAAAAATCTACATTATTCCATTATCTTATTTAATTAAAGATGATTTCATACGTTGTCCTGACAAATGCTAATTAAATTTGAAGATATCATATTAATTTTTTTTTTAAAACCGCCCAAGAGCCAACTGCTCCCAACCGCCTGAAGCCAATGAGACTACGGCATTCCTAATTGGGGTATGTTGTGAGGCTGAAGGGAGCGGGGAGGGGAAGGAGATGGGGTAGAGGGAGGTAAGGAAGTATCTAACTGTTAACAAAGCCATGCTTGGTAAACAAGTTACCAAGCATGGCAAAAACCATTTCAAGCAACGTTTCAATTTTGAATGGTGGTCTTACACTAAGACGGTACTGAGAATATCTTTCAGTCTGGAACGTGCCGCAAATATACCTTATATTTTTTAAAACGATGATATTGAATATACAAATTAATCAGATAAAATTTTCTTGCGCATGATGGTAATCGAACCTTCCACCTACGGATCGCTAGTCGAGAAACTTGCCCCCCGACCAAATAAAATGGTTAAAAAAATGTGAAATACTTTTGCTCTGCCATTATGCTTGCCCTCGTTGATTACGAATAAATATGAATTACATAACAGTTTCTTAAAAAAATTAAACGACATAACATTTTAAAACACTGTTTATAAACGGTAGAAATAATTCCTTTTACAAACCGTGTTTTAGGTTGTAAAGTTGTGAGAGATTTCGAGGAATTAGTTGGAGTGTGGAATTTTCACACTTAAACGTGTAGTATTCAAAGCATTGAAGTTCCTTATTTGCTTAACGCTTTCCAGAAATCGATTTTGCCTTTTCGGTGAGAGATTAGTCGGTAACGTGAGCGGGCTTTGGAAACTGGATTTAATTTTGGCACTGGAAACAGTACTAAAATACCCAATAATACCCCAGACAAATATTAATCAAAAACCAATATTGCTTTCGCAAAATGAACACGTGAGGGTATGTTACGGAATGGTTAGTATTAAGGGATTACGGATTTTTTTTACACATGATGGAAACTTTATTAATTATTTATGTATTTGTAACGTTGACAAAAAATTCGAAACTAACCGTAGAGGAAAATATTATTTTGTTTTTAAATGTTTTATCCTAATCCTAAGTTTTTTTGTATTATAATCTTAAGTTATGTGAAAATCTGTTGTTAGATTTTTTTGTATAATTAAGTGTATTGTAATAGATGTAAATAATCTGTTGATTTTCCAAAATAAATAAATAAAAAAACACTTCATAACACCCAGAAAATAAATCACTATACGAATGATATAATATTCACATGGACCATAGAAATATTATGATTTGAACCCTTTCTAAGTGCAATTTATTTTATATCCAAACTACCGTCCCCGACGACCGTCCGTGGTCGAGTGGTAAGACACTTGACTCCCATTCGGAAGGTCGCGGGTTCGAACCCGGCGTGCGCAAATAAATTTTATTTGATTAATTTGTGTTATTTCACAATTAATTAATAAAAATAAAATATGTTATATTTGCGGCACGTTCCAGAGTGGAAGATATTCTCAGTATCGCCCTGGCGTGAGACCACCATTCAGAATTGAAACGTTGCTTAATAATGGCTTTAGCTGTGTTTAGTGACTAGATCTGAATAGCCAGATCTACTAACCAGAATACTTTCCCACCTTCCTCTTCCCCATCTCCTTCCCTTCCCCACTTACCTTCAGCCTCACAACATACTCCAATTGGGGATGCCATAGTCTCACTGGTTCCAGAAGGGAGCAGTTGGGACTCTTGAGAGGTTTCTCTATAAAAATAAAAACATGGTTGCGTAGGAAAATCTGCATCGTTGTTCCAGAAAAAATATGTATTTTGTTTTAGAATTAGCCGATTAAGGACATCCATGGTGCCCATTTGAATTTCATAATGACGATGAAACACAGAAATTTAAGTCCTGATTGACCAGACTTTTGAATCACGAAATACTTTTTCTTTATTTTGTAGTCAATGTTTATTGATCAAGGTATGGCATTTAAAATTCGCAAAAACATTCTTTCCGAAATATTTTTTGCTAACATGAGTCAGGGAAGTCCAATTCTAAGCAATCGCTTTTCACAACACATTACTTTAACCCGTAACCATTCTAAAACCTTTCTCTAACCCTCTTGTTTACCTTACCGATTTACTTCCCAAAGCTTCTGTTTCCCCCCATAAACCTCCTGTCAAAACAACCACTCTGCTTTTCTTTAGTGTAAGGAATTTGAAAACGTACCTACGTGAATGCAAATATGAAGGAAAATCTTATGAGAAACTACACGGAGAAAAATGTTATTCTAAAATACGATCATTTTATTCGTAAAAACGGTTAAAAATGGGACTGAAGTTCTTACGAACAAATTAACCGTGTTACAATGTTTATTGGCGGGAAAATGTAAGAATTATTTGTTGGTATACGTACGAAATTACGTCTACCAACAAATTATTCTTACATGTTCCCGCAAATAAACATTGAAACCCTGTTAATTTGATACGTTTTTAGATTTTCACGGCCAAAAGCATTTTCGTTGTTTGTTTTTGGGGTGTTATGCCGTGTTGCGCTACTTCCTTCTTTAGCCGACATTTCGGACAGCGTTGCAGTGTCCATCATCAGGGCAGATCCGGCAGATCCAACGATGTGTCGTCGTCACACATCTGCCGGATCTGCCCTGATGATGGACACTGCAACGCTGTCCGAAACGTCGGCTAAAGAAGGAAGTAGCGCAACACGGCATAACACCCCAAAAACAAACAACGAAAACCCTGTTAATTTGTTCGTAAGAACTTCAGTCCCGTTTTTACGAATAAAATGATCGTATTTTAGAATAAAAATTTTCTCCGTGTACGCCCCAATATCTTCGATCGAAGAATCGTAGAAATACACAATGGGCATCAGGTTTGCGCTGGTGTTGCAAGAAATCAATAAATTACGGAGGAAGGCTTTACTTTTTTCCGTTTGCCGCTTGAAAGCTTTAGCCCTCTCTGTAGGAAATGACACTGCAATTTTTCTTAACTTACTAGGCAATCTTTTCGAATTTGTCTTATCTTTAACAGCACATCCTTTATAATTTAGCTGGCTGGTAGCATTGGATCATACAAATTTAGAGGTCGTGATAAAATACGGTACTATTTACGTAAAGTGATCAAAATGCAGACTTACGACTCAACTGGCGCAGACCCTTAAAAATCGAGGGATATTATAATTACAATTTAAAAAAAATATAATTAAAATAAATTTCTTTTAAAACTATTATATTGTAGGTAGGTATGTACCTATTTTATTACTTGTCAGAATTAATTTTCACATAATCAGTTCAAATTTTGAAAATTACACTTTTATTTGAGTTTATTGAACGATAATAATTTTACAAAATATCTATTTTAGATTAGGGCTTATGGTATCTTTAGGGATGCTGTGTGGAGGGTATTTTTTAATGAGAGAAAGGAAACAAGGAAGGTATAAGGGGTGGGTAGGAAACTAGGGGTTAATGTTTCCAGGAGTGACGGACATTTGAATCCATCCCTCTTACTGCGGTGTAAGGCTATTGGTCGAGAGAGTCCGGCTGGAGAGGTTAAAAGGTTTCCCGCAACCAGTATCTCCCGATCTGGCCCGACATGCATTATATACTAGCCCGTTTAATCACAGAAGACCATATTTGTCCCAGCTCACATAGGTCTCACAGAAATCGTTGTTTTTCCCTTATAGTCAGAAATCTAAACGGTATTGGAAAGAGAATACAACAAACTATATATTCAAATCTAAAAGAAAACCACAAAAAAATTAAAATTTACCCCTTTCTGAAAGCAAAGTTTCCGATAGCAATTTGAAAAAAAATTATGGAACTTCGTGAATTTTTTAAGATTTTTTTTTTACATGAAATGAAAAAAAGTGAGGTGAGAGTAAGGTTTATAATTTATTTATCTAATGAAATAAATATGTGTTTTATTTTTTTTCATTATCAGTAATTTTAGTTAGAAAAAAAAGTAAAGTGAGCCATTTTTAAAACTTTTTAAAGTTTTCGCAAAAAAAATTATATTTAAAAAATACATTGTAATTTTTAATATAGAAATTTGAAAGCCTATTTCATCACCTTTCGAAAACAGTTTTTAGTTTTCGAATACGTTAACAAATGTTCGATTTATTTGGATTTTATTGCAAATCTGGAATATTTTTAGCCTCTGACAAAATACGACAAACATCACCCCATAAACCCGGGCACTCCTTTATAGTCACCAAACGTAACGAACTAAATGGTTCATCGGAATGACGGAAGAATAACGGCCATTACGGGTAACCTATACACAGCAGGTTAAATCATCATAGCACAAGAATTTTTTTTTAACTTAAACATTCAAAAGCGTAATATAAATATTTTAGGATTATTCATAACCTGGGAACGATAAAAAAAATTAAGTACCAACCTAATAATAATAATAGATTATCAGCTTTAGGAAAATGTTTCACTTTTTTTCCACATTGTAACGCATCACACTATTTTTTTTAAATGGGACAAACGTATTAAAAAAACCTGTAAAAGACTCAGATCAATTGCTGGCGGAATGTACACATTAAATTTTTTCCTATCAATTGAAACACTTAAAATAATTTATGTCACTGGCAGAATCTATTATAAGATATGGATTAACAATATGAGGAAACACTACTATAACCAATCTGAAACAAATCCAAGTTGTACAAAACGCAATTGTAAAATTATTAGTAGTCCCTAAAATATTCAAACAGAAACATAATACACTTGCTGTTTCAGAGTGCCAAAATCTTACCTGTTACTATGGCACAAAATTATAATTCAGCATATATTTACCCCGCAGCATAAAGAGAAATTAGAACATAAATATAGCACTAGATTCACGCGCAACGACGGGTTAATAGTTCCGAAATTTAATAATAAGTAAGGACAGAGAGAGTTTGAATACAACATACCGAAAATATTTAATTTATTACCTGACACTATAAAGCAATGTAATTCTATGAATAAGGTAAAATATGTGGGGAAAAATTGGCTATCAGAAAAAAAATATTTATATTAATGTGTATGAAAAAATGTATGAAAAAATTAATGAAAAAATGTTGAATCTGTAGATATAAGATGTATATTTTTTTAAAAGTATAAGAATGTAAAATATAAGCACCTGTTGACAAGCCAATTGAATTGGTTTAGCAGGACTTGTTTGTTGATACTATGTATTCAATTATTCTTTCAATAACAAAAAAAAAAAAACAACTTGTTTACGGTAGAATGGAAAATCGGTTAAGCCCTAAGTTTTTTTAAAAGAAAGACAAACATTCTCGGGTTACGAATAACCCAACATCATTTGAAAATCTCCTACTACCACCACACTAAGCGGACGATGTTGCTTGTGTTGTGATGGAGAACTTAACCAGCTGAGGAATCGAACACGGAACGCCTGGGTGGGACCCAAACGCGATGCCCACTCAACCACTGACCGGTCGTGATGTCGCATGATTATCGGATCCTAATGGATTTTGATGTAATTTTATTGATCAGTCGAGGAAGGAAGACACAAAAATTAATTTTAAATCTTAGGCAAAGTCGACAAAAGACTGCTAATAAACACATTCAATTGTATTGTAAATTCTACCCTTAATGTGCGCACTTAAATTAATTAATTCTTGTATCCAACTAAAAACCTCAGACATCCGAAATAACTCCACAACTGGTAACACTTCCTAAATATTTATTTCACCATAACTTGGCAGCCCAGAGCAGACAAAGAAGTCTAGCTATAACCCAACCACTTTTCATCCAAAGCTTTTCTCTGTTTTGCCAAAATTGAACGTGAAATTCATCACTTTAAGTACAACGATTACTTTGCCAACATCACTTCCCACGTACAATATAACACCAGCAGGGTGTTGGCAAACTTTATCTGTTTGGGTATACAAAGAGGGTGGAACGCCACACGTCACTGTCCCGTCACATTACACGATTGGGTTCGTCGACATTCGTGACGTTAAAAACTTTCCTTGATCATTTTAGTATTATTACATGTTTTGCAAAATAAGCCAAGCCCCGAGCACCTTCCGGACTAGTTTAATTGACTTATGGAATAATGAATTATTAATGATTATGTTTGTCAATTTCTCGTGCAATATGGAATGTGGAAGTATTTTTGCGCCAAAACCAATGAGCACCCCAGTGCAAATAATTAAGAAAGAGCTCTAAAATCATTAGTTTGATTTTTTGTAGGGTCTAGGGGAGCGACAGACCCCGGGATACGAGATGGCCAAATAATTAAAAATACTTTCTTTTGATCTACCTATATCTTCTGAAAATTCAAACACTGAATGGGATTTATATTCTTAACTGTGGAAGTCTCCTCAAATACCTCTCATTTTATAGCCTGGTGAATTTTTGAGAAACCTGCCACTGTTTTTTAAAAGGAAAAGATAAAAATAATTATTGAAAATAAATTTGTCGTAAATTTTACATTTATTAATATTTGTATTGTCTACATAAAGAGGGCTTGCTTCAGAAAGCTAATGATTTTATATATTTATAGTACCTACCTGAAATGTCTGGGCTGATTTTCACAATCTCGAGTGCATGTTGGTTGACTTACCCGAAATATCAATAAACCAGGGCTGCGATTCTCCACTAACGAACAAAAGTTACTCGTTGCGCGCCATCCACGAATGAAAAATTACTCGTCGTTTCGACGAAGTTTGTTTAATTTTTACGTATTCTTCAATGTCGAGGGGTTGGAGAGATGATTATTTTGGTCGCCCTGTGAAGATTGTCTATGTTTCTGATGTGTTTGACATTTCTATGACGTCAATTTATTACTAGCGCACTTTCTTTGAAATGGTTGGCGGATATCAACGGGCTCAAAACCAAAAACAGATTTAACCACCGCGAAAAAGGATTTTAATGCTGCTAACACCTACAAAATGGCATTGCAATAGATTATTTAGGAAGTTAATTTTCAAATGAAAACTATCTACCCTCCGGCGAAACATTATATATCAAAGCATCTGCTTCAATTTGTTCTACATTACGTATTGCAACCAATATCGCCGGTAATTCAGCCATTGTATGGAAATTTAAAACAACTATGTATAAATATAATAGTATTAATATAGTGAGTATACGCACACAAATACTTTTAATGTTATATTTTTTTTCACTTACAATTTTAGGCTTATATTACATTGAATCATTGTACTAGGATTTTGGTAATTTGCACTAAATTTTATTATATACAAATGTGTCATTTTTCCTACAATTAATACAAATGCATTTATCTTGTTATACTTAATTACTGTAAAAAATTTGCAAAATTTAGGTAATAAATATATACTTTATGCTTGACCTTCCAAGAGCGCGAAACGATCTTAGGTTAGGATGTGATGTACTAGATTTTGAAAGTTTTTGTTTCAGTGCCGGCAACCCGGGCGTTTATTTAATATAAATTGATTGATTTACAATTTTCTGTTCTTTTACCTGCCTTACTAGACAAAGTCTGTTCTGAGGCGGGTAAATAACATAATAAGTATATTTATTTATAAAGAATATGTATCAAAAGAGACATGCATTAAAAATATATCTTTTAATATAGATATGCATTAAAAAGATATGTGTGCAAAAAAGCAAAAAGTAAATATATATAATAAATATTTACATACCTTCTTATTTTGATTTTATTATTATTTGTCACACTACCATACGTTATAAAAATAAAATTAAAATTAAAGTTTGGTCCCCACCACTCGTTGTTCGAGTAGAATGACTTTTGACGTTTGGCGTCTAAGTATGTGTCTTTGACGAGACTAGGGAATAATGAAGGTACTTTCGATGGCTATTACGAGCGCCCTCGAGTGGAGAATCGCAGCCCGTATATATTATCAAGCGACTCAGCAACGCATAAAACTGTTTTTTTCAGTGAGTACCTAAAATTTATGTGTAGCAAAGCTACAAATCACCGGACATGTTAAACTACGTTTTAAGTAGGTGTTGGTTTAGAAATATTAATATTACAAGTACCTATGTTTGAGTTTGGCGGTTTTTTCAAACGGTCATTAAAAGTCACTCAATGGTGGCCTATAAATGTGGTACAACCACAGTTTGAAAATGACCTCGTAAGCCGAAACAGCTGTCACAATAATAAAAAACGAGTTTGCTTAAGACCACACGACCGAAGTAAAATTTCTAGAGAGAAAGAAAAATGTGCGCGCGCACTGCTCTTTCTTTTGCTCCTACAGTAATTATGAAATTGTTCAAGAACGAAATGAAATTACGAATAATCTTCATGCACTGGCTATGAGAGGAAGAGAGAAAGAAAATGTGCGCGCGCACTGCTCTCCCTTGCTTCTTCAGTGTGATACAGCCAGTTCGCCTCGCCCGTAACGCATTACACTTTTCGTAACGCATTCGCCAGCTTACCCCCGAAGTCAAGCGTGCGTAAAGAAGTTTTACTTCAAAAACTGAGTTAGTTTTAGGGCCAGCTTTTCTGTCGCTTTCTTCCCAAAGATGAACCTTAAGGAATAAATTGAATCCTCTCATTTTACAATCGAAATAAGAAAACTGAGCTACAATGGCAGGTTAATTTATTTACACATACATTTTATAAAAATAACCAAAATATTGTAAACACGAGGTACAGAACCAAAGAACTCGTACAAATACCTAAAACAAACACAACATTTGGTCAAAGAAAATACAAATACATTGCGTCTAAAATATACAATAACCTACCTGACAAAACAAGACAATCGAATAATATTAACAAATACAAAATCCTGATCAAACAATGGATCATCGAAAAAGGTTGTGCAATAATTAGTCACCTCACCCAAATATAATCGTATATCTCATTATTGTTACCACTACCTACCATCCTAAAAATTTTGTCAAATATTTTTGCTTTATTGAAAAATGTACTTTATTAAATAATTAAAAAATATTTGTAAACTAGTCTGTCTCGACACAGGATTTCCTAGTGAGACAGGCAAGGCCAAAAAAAATGTAAACCTTATGAAATAGATTCAATAAGTAAATAAATAAATAATTAAAACGTCAATTAGAATTAGGCATTTTCAGATTAGGCAGGATATCTATAAAATAATATTCATCCTCTTTCTTGTTTGGGATTTTTGGATATTAAAAATTGGCTTCACGGCAAAGACCGAGCAAAATAATAAACTTGAACTAAACCAAATAATTTTACCCAAATAAAATGGTTATGAATTCGAGGAATGCAAGCTGGTTCCAATTGTTACTTTATAATGGTTACTTTATAATTTTATTTTAACTGTCAGCTCAGAGACATCGGTGAATAAATTCGTTTAAAATAAAAGGTGATCATCTCCGTATCGTGACACTACCCGCACACCAATATTTACAAGATAATGAGGCATTAAAAAATATCGTAAATTCTGGCCTTCTATCAATAAATAAATATACTGCTGCCCATGATGCACAGTAGAGACCTACAAGAGGTGGTTCGGAGTTTTGAAAAAAGGCAATTATTGTTGAAATAGGTCTTAAAAAGTTCATAGCCAACGGATTCATTGGGGTATTTTCATTGGTTAAATGTACTGGAAGCATTTATTCATGAATATTTCAAATAAAATAATATTAGTCCAAAATTGGAGTACAAAATTTTACTGTCATCTTTATAGCGATAGTAAAATCCAGTTTAAACCAAAATTGCCAAGTCTAAACGCTCAATTCGACTGGTATTATGGAGACTAAGCTGCGGGGTTTTATATTATTTGTTCACTTAAGGCCATCGGCTGCGCAACCGGTTTTATACAAAACGTAGTTTTGGATTTGAAAATACCTAAGCAGATTTTTTAAATAATTATAAATAACTCACAAAAAAATTCCAAAGTTGTTTAAAAAAAAAATCAAAAAATGATTTCTTTAATTACCTATACATCATCATTTAAAAGCAAAAAAAAAGTAACTCCTGTCCGAGAAAGATATTTGACATATCTTTTTATTACAAAAATAATTTTTCAGTTTGGGTGGGTATTTTCGTCTCAAATCCAAAACTACGTTTTGTATAAAACCGGCCGCGCTGCCGTTCCTCTTAAGAGGAGCGGCTCGACATTTTCCATACAAAACTTAAATTTAGATTTGAGCCCAAAATACACCACTAAACTGAATAATTATTTTTTAAACGACAGGTAGAGCAAATATAGATAAATGCTCTTTTATTTATTTTTGTTTTAAATTATTTAATGTGGGCCATCTTTAATTCGTGATTTTCTCACGAACACGACGGTATATAAATTATCCGAACATAATTATTATTAATTTTGCGTGATTTAAGAGACAACTTCGACATTCGTTTTGTGAGTTAGTTGTAATTATTAAAAAAATAAACTTGCCCTGTATCCTGTTTTAGAATAATGAAAAATAATATTAAAAAATAATCTTAAAAATTCGTTTTTTGGTAATTGTTTTAATTTATATACGAAAAATTTATGTTTCATAGAAAATTTGGCCATTTGTAACTTAATTTTACGCCAATCGAAATCCTTATTCTAATAATTATTTATCACATCTGCATAGATAATTTTATAAAAGTATTTTTTTAAATAATTGTCCTTAACTTGCAAATAATTGCCAAAGTTGCCTCTAAATCATAAAAAAATAAATATTTCAATTTCTTATAGTGAATTCCTCCCAAGAGTCCCAACGCTCCCGTCTGAGGCAAGTGAGACTATCGCATTCCCGATTGGGGTATGTTTTGAGGCTGAAGGTAAGTGGGGAAGGGAAGGAGATTGGGAAGAGGAAGGTGGTGAAGTACATGGCTTTTCAGATCTAGTAACCAAACACGGCTAAAGCCATTTCAAACAAAGTTTCAATTCTGAATGGTGGTCTTACACCAAGGCGATACTGAGAGTATCTTCCACTCTGGAGCGTGCCGCAAATACAGTATATATTATTTTTAATTAATTAATTGCGAAATAACACAAATTAATCAAATAAAATTTATTTGCGCACGCCGGGTTCGAACCCGCGACCTTTGGAATGGGAGTCCAACGCCTTACCTTTGGAATTTTAAGTTTGAACGCCGGCCGTAAAATTTCATAGCCTATATTTTAAAATTTAAAACAAATATAAAATATTTATATAACTTTTGATTAAAAAAAATATTATTCTATTTGGTCGGTTATTTCATCCTCAAAACCAAATTTAAGCTTTTAATGAAAAAGGTCGAGCAGTGGTTCCTCTTAAGAACAAAAGTTTCGTACTTATTGAAGAAAGTTTCCCTAAACTCTTTGCAAAATATGGTTTAAGTCATAATAAAGTACGCAAAGATCCAGGATTTAATTCCCTAACGGTAAAAATTTATTCGATGATTATGATTTAACAGTATGGAGATTCCATTCACTTGGCACACCGACAAAAGTTCTACTGTTCTTCGGACATTCATAATAATACATTCAGTTCATATGACTCTTTTGAAGCGTGTGTTAATATTATTTGACGGAGGGATATATATTTTTTGAGTTGTGTAGCTATCGTCTTGTCGGAGTGGAGTTTAATTTGGCGAAGTGCCAGCCAATTTACATGAGAGGAACTTTACATCATCAGTCATCAGTCATTGAGCAATTTAGTCAACTTTGTCGTTGTGCCAAAATGTATTAGAAACATCTGATATAAGAAATTTCTTTGGAAAGGAAATACGGAAAGAAAAAACCTAACTATTGGATAAATACTGGCACAATTGAGATAAAACAGGGTCACACATAAATTTGAATAATAGGTGTTTTACCAAACTGTTGCTATCATTGCTGCTGTTACCCCCCCCCTGAATACTGAGCGAAAGAGACAGTTGCGCAGTTACACTTGGCTGATAATACCTAAATAAAATCGTAAAAATCGAAGTTTTGAATTCCCCATTTTTCTCCTCCAAAACTAACCGAATTTTAAGAATTTTTTTCCAACTTTTACCACATTTATTAGAAAAAAAATTCTATTCTGTAAATTTACTTTTTTCAAAAATATGTAGTCTATTTTGTGTGTACTGAACGTATGTTGATGGCGTTCAAACCTGGCAATTTTAACGATTTTTGAAGGGTTTTAACTCCTATTAGAAGTAAAAATTGCAAAAAGTACTGACACGCTAGTGGTCGATATCCATACCATATTGAAAAATATGTGCACTAATGTCAAAATATAGAGAGAAAATCGAGGAAAACGTTTCTATTGGCAAAACGCCGCCCGATTTTTTCTTAAATTCAAACTATAAGAGTGAACTTACTTATTTTCAAAGAGATATCCTACCAACAAAACTATCGGAGTTTCACATGATTTATTTTTGGGGCATTTTGCGTTTTATCGCTTTTCCCGATTTTAATCCCAAAAATAAATTGTGATAATGATACCTACTTCTAGCGGTGAAAAAATCAATCCTATCCATACAGAGAAGTTATTTTCTGTTTCATTACATTTAACTTATATTTTCAAAGCTCCCTTGAGTGATTGTTCGTTCAAACTGCGCAATCATAGTCATGTCATACAACTGAGCCGATTTCCACCTAAGAGACCGAATTTCCCGGAGTAAAAGGGCTATAGCGGGTATGTTGAAGGGAGTAGGTTGGCGAAGGATATCAAGTAGATAAGCAAAGCACGCCGTCAAACACAAAATGGTGGAGTTATACTTGTAAGGCGTGTTGTGTCGTGACGTTCTCTGCCGTGATGGCTAGCGTTCACATCTATAAGTTGTGTTCTGACGCCTTAAGAGGCTAGACTTTGAACGACACGCGGAACACCCGCGTCTGTCATTCTGTCCCGCTCACAATAAGCTCACGCACACTTACAATCCATGCGAATGCGAAATGTGCGAATGAGACAGCGCTCAAATTTACCTACAGAAATCGCTCGAAAAGGGGTTTTTACACTTTTCTACACCGAAACTTTCACGAAATTGAAATTTAAAAAAAAAAATATTTTTTAGAAAGAAGAAGCTACGTCGGTAGCTTTTTATAATTTTATAATTCTTTATGAGAGTTGAGTTAGCACCACTTTTCCTTAAATAATATTTTTTGATAAATCGTACATGTTTGACAGTGAATGTTTACGTTAATACGAAACGCATCGAAAATTCGAAAACATATCGACATAGTTTTCACCCTCTAGAAGGCAGTATAAAAAAAATATATTCATTTTTTGCAATTTTCGATGTAGAAAAGTGTTTTTTCCCGGGCGTCCTTTTTGTATGGGTCGAAAAGCGAAGTCTTTCGTCTTAAGACGATATTTTAAATCGACAAAAAGACGCGGCTGTCTCCGCGCCCCCCCACCTTCGCTTCTGACGCATCACGACAGATCGCATCATGACACAACACAACAGACTAATATAATCGTCACCATACTAAATATATGAAACCGATACCGTTATGATGCATCACGTTACGTCACGACATACAAGTATAACTCCACCATAATGCAATGTCAATGGACAAATTACGAATAGTTATTTTTTACCAGGGCGATAGTTTATACCACTCTTTGATACATTTATGAATTTATTCTCCCCCCACTACTTCCATTTCTTCTCATTCCTGTCTTTCTCTACTTGATAATTTAGTTTTTAGGAAATTTAGTTTCCTGATGAAAAGAGAACATCGTTCTCGAAACATGTTGATTTTTTAAATAAAGATTATCGTGGTAAAAACTATGTGTTTTTAATTATTTCATACATAAATAGTGTTTTATAACAAACATGTACAATGAACAATCACATTAATAGTACAGATATAGATAAGTATATGAGGAATTCCAAAATTATAAGTTCTAACGTGAATTAGAAATACAAGGGCGTCAGTAGGGCATCAATATTCAATTCATTTTTTTATGACTGCGATTAAAAAATAACACAAAACACACCTTTATTATTACTAACTACTATTTCTCCGCGCTCGGTAAGCTGTTCTACTGTTCTGTTAAAAATAAATTATATTGATTTTGAATTTACGCTCTTTTATATATCTTTTAAAGGAAAATTTAAACGTGTTTCCAAATCAATGACCGCTGTTACTAGGCACGTATTGTATAAAGAATCACAAACGTAAAGTTACGAATACAAGTACACTAGACAATTATTGCAAATTTTGTTTTGGTTATTAGATTGCTGTGATAAAAAAATTGTTATAATTAAAAAAAAATGGTATTGTCATGGAACACGTGTAAAAATGGTATTGTCATACATACATAGATATATTTTTTTTATTTTTTTATTTTTATTATTTAAAATACATATACATAAGATTTAGAAAAATAAATACAGTTGGTTCTTAAAAGCTATTTACAAATAGATTTTTTTTAACAAACTACTCAACTCAACGGAGAAAAAATTTCTCGTGTTTGAGTTGGGGAGTAAAGCCTCTTAATTAAAAAAAGTTAGAAATTATAATGTTTTAATTATTGTTTACAATAATTGACTTACAATCTACATGAATGAAAAATAAAAATTACAAATTGAATATAAATGTAGAAATAAACATATATTAATAAACTAATTAATAGATAGGTACATACAGTTGGTTCTAAACATTGAAATTGGCCTCAGCCGCTGATAAATATTTTATTTGAAGGTACATAATAATGAAATGCAACAATTATCGTTTACCAATATGACAGTACATAAGTATAGTACTGGTAAGGTAAGGCACTGTCTCAAAAGATTGATATATACACTAGCTGCCCCACCCACTCGTTGCTGTGGCTAACGAAACACAATGGATGGATATGGCCATCTACTGGATGGATCTAGCCTTAATAACCAAGTGTTGTGTTTTGTGTCAATAAATTAACTCACACCGCCATCTGTCAGAAACTTATGGAACTTACAAATATTTTCAAATAATTGTCCCGTAAAAAACATTTAATTCGCAATAATAAATATTGAGGTCAATAATCGAGATAAAAACTAACCTATTTTTTAATAACTCAGGTCCGGGGCATACGTCATTCCTATGTCTACCTACGTTAAATTTTGTGAAAACAAGCTTATGTGCCCAAGCGGTTAAGTTGGACCAAATTACACACAGTAAGCCGAATTTCATCAAAATCGGTTAGTTTGACGGACGAGTTTACCTCGGACGAACATTGTGACACGAGATTTTTATATGTAAAGATATAAATGCAGTATTGCAAATTCAGCAGGCAATAATCCTTGAAAAATACTTATTTTTATGACCATGTATGAAAGCTTTTATGCGATTAACTTGCAAATAGTCACAATGCTCGAACAACACCAAATAGCCACTCGCTGGCAGCAAACAATATGCAATAAATAATACCAAAGAGGCGATAAAACATTTTTCTTCACCTGCTCTTTGCTCGAAGCAGCGTTATTTCAATGCATAATAATTTCTATAAATAACTCTGATAATGTCGTTATTCTGCTAAGTCAACTCATTAGCCAATCTCTGCGTTTATTAATGGATTCCAGCGGTAAATATTTGCAGTTGCTGTGGCCTATAATTAGAAGGAAACCGGTACATTGTGCGATAGTGGTGTGTTACTTTAACCTGTGATATGCTCATTAATAAAATACTTGTAGATACATGCAAATAATAGCTAGCAGTCCACAATGGAGTACTGGTACCTACCCTGATGTATGGCAGTGAAGCGTGGAAATGGCAGAGAAAGGATGAAAGTAGACTGAATGCTGTAGAAATGAGATCCCTGAGGCTATGTGTGGTAAATCCATGTATGATCGTGTGAGGAATGTGGAGATCCGAAAAGAATGAAAGGCTGAAGTGAGCGTAGTAAGTAAGATTAAGAAAGGGACGCTTAGATGGTTTGGGCATGTTGAGCGAATGAATGAAGAAAGGAGTGTAAAGAGAATTTATGACGCGAATGTGAACGGTAGAAGAAGCCGAGGACGCCCAAGGAATACGTAAATCAGATACTTGAGTCGGGCCATGTCAAGAGTCAGAATAATAGAAGAGTATGTATGAGAAGATGTATGAATGTGAATGAGGCAAGGAGTGTGTGCCAAGACTGAGTTGTTTGGCGGTCCTTCCTCTCTGCCTACCCCTGCGGGGAAACGGCGTGATGGTTAGTTAGTTAGTTAGTTAGTTACATGCAAATTAAATAATAATCACAGAACAACTTTAATTCAAGTATTTTTATAAGCTTTAAATTTGATTATAATAGTTATTTATAATTTATGTGGCAAGAAATCGAATATATAAGGTACGTATACACAAGTTTTTATAAAATTAATTGTTTTGGTATAGTTTCATCAACAGACTCTACTGGTTTGGTGCGTTTTTATCAACCGACAAAGAATTATTTTGGTACAGTTTCATCAACAGACTGTATTGGTTTGGTATATTTTTATCAACCAACAATGTAGTTTTGGTACAGTTTCATCAACAGACTGTATTGGTTTGTTATATTTTTATCAACCAACAATATATTGTTTTGGTACAGTTTCATCAACATACTGTATTGGTTTGGTATATTTTTATCAACTGACAATGTATTGTTTTGGTATAGTTTCACCAACAGACCGTATTGGTTTGGTATATTTTTATCAACTGACAATGTATTGTTTTGGTATAGTTTCACCAACAGACCGTATTGGTTTGGTATATTTTTATCAACTGACAATGTATTGTTTTCGTATAGTTTCATCAACAGACTCAGTATTGGAGACTCTGTATTGGTTTGGAATGAAATAAAAATATTTGTTATAAGATAAGAAAAATCGAGGACGATAAATGTCTACTTAAACCGAACCCGATTAAAAAACCATGTAAAATGTAAAAATAAACAAATGATGATATTGTCTTCATAACTAACATAACTATCCATTTATTTTTAAGTTCATAATTCCTTAAAGGTAGCGACAAACTCGCAGCTCACATCAAAAAGTTATTTATAACACAATAGCGCTCGCCATACAATCCCATGAGACCCGCCAGACGTAAAAAGATGATGCGCTGTGATCGCGGTTTGAATCTTCGCTAATCGGAATTATTTTTCGTATTCGCTACTGTGGCGATATCAGAAAATTTATGCGACCCCCTCTCTACCGTAAACAGGAGAGGGGGTCATTTTTAATACACGGAGCATGCACGGAGCCGTCAAGTTAACATATCCAGTACAAAGAAATGATATTCTCTCGACCGCTTCCGATTTCAACTGACCCCTTCTCCTGTCGTAGGAAGGAATATATTATAACGTAGTGTGTCGGTAGAAAAGATACTTATAACGCAGTATCTTTTTGATGTGAACTTCGTGTTTGTCGCCCGCTTAAATCATAATTAATTATAGATACAGAATATTTTTTATCTGACGCTCGCTCATCTTTTAAACACAAGCGCCCGCTTCTATAGAAGAGAAACATTTAAAAAATAATAATAAATCTGTGAAAACTTATTTTGTAATTTACTGTTATCGTCAACCTTGTAAACTTAATATTTAATAAACTTTTTTTAAAGGTATTTTGTTGGTGCAACTAGTTTCATTAACGTGCAATCTGTCTTTTGGTATAGTTTCATCAATAATGTTTTTGTTATATGTTTTTGGGATGTTATGCCGTGTTACACTACCTCCTTCTTTTTTAAAAAAAAGGTCAAAATCTTAAATTATACCTCTGTATTGGTATGGTATATTTTTATCAAGAAGATATTTGTTTTATTTAAAAATATAATGCCTAACCACAAAGTAATTGCTTATTACGTAAACTAAAAAAAGACAATTTCAATTTTGTTATGGTATAGTTTCATCAACAGACAATGTTTTTTTTGTGTCTCTAGTTTCGTTAATCTTTCTTTTCAACACCTATATTTTTTGTAGTTTCTTCAACAGACGATATGTTTTTAGGAACCTATTGTTTCATCAATGAATAATGTGTGGTTTTAAAAGAGTTTTGTAATAGAATACGTATTTTTTGGTACTGATAATTACATCAACTGAGAAAGTATTGATTTGTTATACATAGTTTCATCAACAGACAATGTATAGTTTCATCAACAGACAATGTATAGTATTATCAACAGACAATGTATAGTTTCATCAACAGACCATGTATAGTTTCATAATCAGACAATTTATTTATTATTTATTTTATTTATTTATTGAATCTATATAATAAGGTTTACATTTTTTTTTTGGCCTTGCCTGTCTCACTAGGAACTCCTGTGTCGAGACAGACTAGTTTACAAATATTTTCTAATTATAATATGAAGTACAATTTTCAATAAAGCAAAAATATTTGACAAAATTTTCAGGTTGGTAGGTAGTGGTAACAATAATGAGATATACGATTATATTTGGGTGAGGTGACTAATTATTGCACGACCTTTTTCGATGATCCATTGTTTGATCAGGATTTTGTATTTTTTAATATTATTCGATTGTCTTGTTTTGTCAGGTAGGTTATTGTATATTTTAGACGCAATGTATTTGAAATTTCTTTGACCAAATGTTGTGTTTGTTTTAGGTATTTGTATGAGTTCTTTGGTTTTGTGCCGCGTGTTTACAATGTATTGTTTTGTAATAGTTTCATCAACTAACAATGGATAGGAAAAATAATATTATTGAATATTTTTTTAACGCAGTAACTCCTGCATCTGTGGAACATTTTATGAACCATCGCGATCAATTGGCGAGTTTTTTTGCAATGGTACATATTTTGCAATGGTTGCATTTTTCTATACCACTAAACATAAAATATCAAGAAGTGATCTAAGTCGACTCCTATAGGCCTACTGAGGATAATGATAATAATCATCTGTACAAGAGAGAATTTAAATATTTGAAAAGGTTGATCAGTTTTATTCAAAATAAGCTAAAATCAACCTCTCTTCGTACACGTGAACACGCTCACAACACACCATTCTATTCGTTTTTTCTTAAGTGGTTGGTTCATATTATTTGTATTTTCTGCAAAAATAATATAACTAACTTTATGCACATTTCCTCTTTGGCATGAAAGTGTAGTATTTTTTTATTAATTAATCATTTTATTAATCGTTAACGCCCTTCTGGGCTTTTACATATATTTACATTTTTATGTTTTAGTTCATACAGGTGTGTTTAGATATCAAGCAAAACATTAATATGTTTTACACATGGTACATAGAAATAAAGATGGTAGGTAAAAGTATAGAGTTATACAATAGAAAGACAGAAAAAATCAGTTTTAGAGCTGCAGATAGCATAAAATGTATGTAACAAATAATAATAATGAGTGGGTTCTTAATATATGTATAATTTCTATGCATAGCAAGGTTGAGTTTAAACAAAAATACACAATAATAAAGTTAATATTCAAAGCGGTTCCATTTTGACCAATAAACTACACTATCATCAGAATTTCTGCTTAAGAACTTAATTTCAGAAGACAAAATGCTTGTTAGTGCTACAATGAAAAATTTCAGGATTAAGCAAATAATATCAGACAGGGTATACCTACATACTAAAAATGTGTTCGATAATATGATATAACAGAGTATAAAATCAAAATATTAATAAAAGTTTAAGTAATAATAAGTAATACGACCGTCCGTGGTCGAGTGGTAAGACACTTGACTCCCATTCGGAAGGTCGCGGGTTCGAACCCGGCGTGCGCAAATAAATTTTATTTGATTAATTTGTGTTATTTCACAATTATTTAATATAAATAATATATGTTATATTTGCGGCACGTTCCAGAGTGGAAGATACTCTCAATATCGCCCTGGTGTAAGACCACTATTCAGAATTGAAATGTTGCTTAGTAATGACTTTAGCCGTGTTTAGTGACTAGATCTGAATAGCCAGGTACTTTCCCACCTTCCTCTTCCCCGTCTCCTTTTCTTCCCCACTTAGCTTCAGCCTCACAACATACTTTAATTGGGGATGCCATAGTCTCACTGGCTCTAGAAGGGAGCAGTTGGGACCCTTGTGAGGTTTCTCTCTATAAAAAAAAGTAAAGGTGTTTCACGGCGTCGGAAAATAAAACGTTTCAATGAATAGTGTGAAAATATCGCCCCTACAGAGCTCTCAATTACTCGTTGTATTTATATTCCGGTAGGGAAATGAAAATATTTTTTATTTTCATTCCCGAGCGGAATTAATTGAGTGGCTTAGTTTAAATTCACAACAGCACGCCTCGCCTTCCTGATATTCAATTAACGTATGAATGTTCAATCAATTATTGCTATAAAATTCAATTAAAACATGAAAAATACGCTGACTATTGTTTTTTTTCGTCACCGGGCTGGAAACAAAAACATTTCAGCGATGCCTATAATTTGAAAGAGATGTTTTTTTTCAATACAAGCACAATTTTTAAACCTGATAATGTTTAAGGTAGCTCCGCGGGGTTTTCACTGCTAGGCCCTGCGGGCGGCTTTTCGTTCTGCTTCGCCCTGTTTAAGTGTTGGTGACTATTTATAAGGCATCACCCTTTTGCAAAACTAACTACTATTGACATTAAACTAAAGAATACTTATATTAAATAGGTAGATATATAATAGTAGACATTCTTAAATAAAGACTGTGAATAATGAGAGGAACATAAATCTTCTTATTATTGAATGAAAGCGAAAAATGTTTCTTCTTCTTCATACTTTTTTCCTTAAATATAGTACTATAGATGGCGCCACTTCCGTTTGCAAAACGCTTGTGGGCGAGATCTAAGTGTGTATATTACGGCAACAGCTCCATAGAAAAATGCACGTTCACGGACGGCTCAGAATGGTGTCCATACAGTGTGGCGTTGTAGATTTACTCGGAGTCGGGTTCCTTAATTTGAACCGTACGGGCATAACCTTATTAATATACTTCGAAATTGATGGAAATCAGTGGCTTTCCCGTAGGAAATAGAAACAAAGAAAAATATGTCATGAAAACGTGCCGAATGTCGTTGGGTTATGTCTAAACGGAATGGACTATCAAGGAGAATGAAAGGATTTGCAATAGTATGGATCAACGATGTTGGCGATAGGCGTTGTGTGTGCAATTTAATACTGATTCATGGCACATCTTACTTCGTTCTGATGCCTTTTCATGGTTTTATATGGTGATTATGAAGTTATATATTATTTAGATCTAGTTACTAAAATATGGTTAAAATCAAGCAACGTTTTCTTTCTGAAAATATTTTAGAAGACTATATAAGCCGAACTCAATCGAAAATCTGAAACAGAAAAATCAAAAAAAGATACGGTCACATCTGGGACTCGAATCCAGGACATACTACAACTGAGCGAATATATCCCTATCCGATTCGGTCATATTTAACTAGCGCCCTTGAGGTGATTTCTCACAAAAACGGCGCTCTACAAATTATCCAATTATTATTATTATTATTAACTGTATCAAACTTCGACTGGGAACTACCAAGATTATCTTCATTTTCTTAAAGCATATTTTTTTTGGCTGCTATCTTTATGTATGATTGCAAGATCCAACTCGAATTAAATGCTATCTAAATAGTTTCAAGATAAATGTTTCCATTTTTATTTAATATGCGACATCTATTGACTTTTCTGTAAGTCTACGAAGAATATTTATTTTTATTTATAACTTAATAGGTAAAAACTAAAATTATAATATTTTATTTAAAGAAGACAATCGAAAATCTGAAAAAGAAAAAATACGGTCACATCTGGGACTCAAACTCGAACTCAGGACCTTTGGCTTTCCGGGCCGCGGCTCTACCAACGGAGCTAGTGTGTCCCTATCCGATTCCTGATAAGCTGAAGGTTCTGGGTTCCAGTCCCAGATATGTCCGTATTTTTTTTTTGATATTTCTGTTTCAGATTTTCGATTGGGTTTGCTAATATTGTCTTCATTAATTAAAATGTTACAATTTGAGGTTTAACTCATTAAGTTAATTTTTTTTTAAATCTTTTTTTAACTTAATTGTTATGGATACGTGGATCTCGATCTCTAGATGTAGATATTTGTTAATCTTCAACCTCCCTAATTTTTTCAATGTAACAATGGGACTATGACATCATTACACAATCATTCAGATGTTTCGAGGCTTGGAGCTGGGAGAAGAAGTAGATGGGAAGAAAAAGGTTGGGTAGTGTAATAATATTCAATTCACATCATCCATTATTGTTCTTATTATTCTTATTATTATTGCTAATTATTGTTCCCCGAAATTCGTCTCTCCAAAGATTCCCTAGGTTGGTAATAGGATGACCTTTAGGTCAATTTGACTTCAATTAATCTTCGTAGATTAGTTAATAAATTCACTAACTAACTAACCAATTTGTTACATTCCTTCATAATCGCACAAACAACATTTTCCGCTATTAATTATTATAGTAGGAGGTTTTCAGGTGATATCTTAAGTTTATTCGTAATCCAAAAATATTGGTTCCGTTTTTTACATCCTTTTTCAACGAGTTAAATTCATCGACAAATAATTAGAATTTTCTCCTCGGGGTCGGAGTAAAATTTATGTCAATTATAATAAAATGGCAGGGAACACCCTTGGTCAATACCCCAATTAAGTTAATGACTGATTTATTAGTAGTCATTAGTTCAGAGATACCTCCCTCTGATCCAGAAAATCATCTCTACTGGCATAATTCTCATACAAAGCGACAATAGTATGACAGTAATCCCATTAAAATACTGAATGCTGAAGGAATAATCCGAAGGAAATTGAATGGAAGGTCGCCTTCATTGACGACAGCATCTTCCAACGAAGCTCTTTTATCACCAACACTTGGCCATTTGTATTTGTGGCAATTTGTTGGGGCCAGGGCTGCCACAAATCTTATGGGACTTGCATATTGATAGTTCGAGCTAAAAGACATAGACGGCTCTAATATATAGTACAGGGTGTTAAGAATAGTACTTGAGTTACTTTAATCAGTGATTCCCGACATTATTTGGAGTAAAAAATGTAAATGAAATTTTGGTCTCCGGTGATTTTTTGATGAGATTTTTTTTTTCAAAAACTTTTCTTCAAAATCAAAGAAAAAAAGAATTCTTCCACATGTCGTCGCTGGTCTCGAAGCCAAGTAACCAACCAACCCCTCACCCCGCCCCCAACTTCCCAATACCTACTGATTTTTATCTTTTTGTAGAAAAAAAAAATTCAAAAATTTCACTGGAGACAAAAATTTAATTAACATTTTTTACTTAAAATAATGTCAGGAATTACTGGTTAAAGTAAGTCAATTACGATGCTTAACACCCTGTATAGATCATAGATGTTATAGACTTATTCGACGGACGTCAGCAGAAAATAGTAAAGGTTTGCCCTCGATATATCTGAATCCAAGGTCGTCTAGCAAGTTTTTTTTTTACAATATCTCCTCTCAGGAGACCCTGAAGAAAAAATTCCCCTCAGGGCCTATGTCATCTTTAAGGTTGCTGTGTGGAGTGCTTTCTAGGAAAGGAAAGAGAGGATGTTCTGGGGAGGAAAAAAGGTAATATGATGGGTGGGTAGGAGTCAGTGTGTCCAGGAGTGATGGATGAATGATTCCTTTCCCTACACTGCGGTGCAAGGCGATGTTCGAGAGCCCTGCTGGAGAAGTCAAAAGCTCTCCCTCAACCAGTCTCTCCCGATCTGGCCTTCTACAAAATTGGTGGGCAGACGCATCCGCCACCAAGACCCGGACAAAACTCACTCCATGAACCCGTGCACCCCTGCTAAGTCACCAAACGTAGCGAAACACTTAGTGACCTACGGCAGAGGTGTTGATTATTCAATTACTGATTCCAGGAGCTACGGTATCTACCCACCTCCCAAATTTCTCCCTCCTCGTATCGCATCGCATCGCAGCACCACCGTTCGAATTATGATTTGTATATGCTTTTGACTTCACAACGTACGTATAAGTTTATTATTTTATTTTATTATATTTTCATTTGAAAGTTGACTAAAAAAAATTTGGAGACGACCTTATTGGGTCTTAGCAGGGGTGCCCGGGTACACAATGTGAGATCCATCATCAACTGCCCACCAGCTGCATGGTGGGCCGGCTAAGGAGAAGCCGCTTGATGGAGATCTTTTGACACCTTCAGCCGGATTATCTCGAACTAATGCCCTCCACAGCAGTGGGATGGAATGAATTCATACGTCACTCCTGGCCACACTGACCCCAGAAACCTATCCACCCCTCATATTTTTTAATTCCCAGAACTTCCTCTTCTTCATTTACTTCAAAAGACCTTCCGCAGGCACCACCGAAGAAGACATAGTACCCGAAAAAAATATTTTTCCTGACAGCCACCCGTGTGGAACTAAAGTTGATAAAATATTATTGTTGTCTTGTGTGATACCGATTATCATAAAAAAGAATTTTCTCTTTGAATTTTAATGTTCGTTTGATGGACTTAAATAATGTAATTGATGGATTGTGGTGATGTCCTAAGAGTGTCATGGGAAACTGTGTAGTTTTAGTATTGCTACATAAGGAAAAAAATAATGAACCTTTGGGTTGGCGGCAATAAAATCAAAGTCATTATTACTGTGCCAACCCTGTCGGAGCTTTCTGAAACCCTGAGACCCGTAAGCAGTCAGTCGTTTGAAATGAAAATCCCAGGACGGCTTAACCCTTTGTTTGTGCGAGAAGCGGGAATGGACCCAGAGGACGAAACGGACACAAAACGTCAAGTTGCGGCTTTTAGTGTCAGTATGGACTGTGGAGGTCGGCTTTAAGAGGAAATATACTCCATATTCTCAAGTCACTGTTTCCACGGGATGTTTTACTATTGATGAACAACTATTATATCTCATAGTGAAATGGGTATGTTACACCCAGTATAGGGTTAAAAATTGAAATTAATTTCTTTTTCTGATTTGGATAACTCGCCAAAAGCCTAAAATAAAAACTCTTAAGTTTAGATACGATTACCTTTGGATTCACCTAAACATGATATTCTAAAGCTGGAATTTCAAAAATTTGATAGGTAGTTGGAGATAAAGTTAAAAAAACGGCAATCTAAATCTTTTCATCATTAAAACACCAAGAAACAAGAAAACCTCACTTTCTCGAAGGTAGGTGCCATGTCATGAGGTCTACTTTCAATATTATGACACTACATAAAGAGTTCACGATTAAAAAACTCAAGTAAATGTGCTTCTTTTTGTTTTTTTTTGTGCCACCCAGATTTTGATTTCTAACGAATCTGAATTGGGCTGATATGAAAACACAAAGATTGAACAGGGAAGACTTGATTTGTGAAATGACAATAATATCTGGATATGTAGTATTTTATTGATATTTCAATTTGAAAGTCATTAAAGTTGGAACTTCACCCTAGTCTTTCTGATCAACTTCTCAATTTCTGGGATTTCTCTATATGCCGGAGTATGGCTGCCAGCCGTTTTTTTTTTTTTTTTTTTTTTTTTTTTTTTTTTTTTTTTTTTTTTTTTTTTTTTATAGAGAATACTTCACAAGAGTCCCAACTGCTCCCGTCTGGAGCCAGTGAGACTATGGCATCCCCAATTGGGGTATGTTGTGAGGCTGAAAGAAAGTGGGGAAGGGAAGGAGATGGGGAAGAGGAAGGTAGGAAAGTACCTGGCTATTCAGATCTAGTCACTAAACACGGCTAAAGCCATTATTAAGCAACGTCTCAATTCTGAATGGTGGTCTTACACCAGGGCGATACTGACAGTATCTTCCACTCTGGAACGTGCCGCAAATGTAGTATATATTATTTTTATTAATTAATTGTGAAATAACACAAATTAATCAAATAAAATTTATTTGCGCACGCCGGGTTCGAACCCGCAACCTTCCGATTGGGAGTCAAGTGTTGTTACCACTCGACCACGGACGGTCGTCGTAACTCAATCCTAACAATTTTCTTTTGGGTATGCTTTGAAAGAACTATCTACGGGTCAGAAGGGAAGTACCTACTCATCGCTACACATTTCTTCAGACTGATTGATGGTTAATTTAAAAACTCGGCTATCATGGAGAGTATTTTCTATGTTTTTGATATTTATCTCCACCACCGACAGCATTGACTGTCCTATCATCCAGCCTGCAGGAGTAACTTGCCAGTGGTCATGACGGTGGGAAGAGCAACCTTACTGTTGTACAGAATCTATCCGGCTATATAGTATCAATGAAATTCTGTTGTAAAGCATGGTTGATACCCACAGGTATGATGTTTCTATACTATATGTTGTCTGTTACTATATTAGAATGATTGATATTTGTGGAAGGATTGAATGTGAATTTCGTGTGTAAATCAAATAAGCATTACTTTGTACTAACAGGTTTATTAGACAATTTCCAACACCATAATTTACATTTGTATGGATGATTTATCAGAAATTGGGAAGTGAACACGGAGCTATTAGCAAACAGTTGAATCAACGGCAATTAGAAACAGAATAAATTGCATTTTAGTTCGGCACCCGTCCCTTGTCATAAAAAGATGCGTCAGCTATCGGTGGACGAGAAGCCAATAAGCGCTTTTATTATTACTCTCTCATTTATTTAATACAAGTGAGGAAGATGCAAAAAGGTTTTCATTTTCTTGCCTCTCCCTCACTCGTATTAAAGAAATGAGATTCCGTGAGCCGTTACCGTCGCTGTGCCATTTCCACGGGTCGTCACGGTAATAATAAAAAATTTTGAAGGCTTTCAAAATAAAAAAAATGTATTGAATCAAATTGTAATTAATTTAAATAGTAATATTAGGTGCATCAAGTTTCAAACCACAATAACAATTTTTTGAAAATTTTAAACAACGATTGGCGTCTCCGCGGGGTTAAGCCGTCGAGACGTTTTTCGGCACCAACCGCAAGTCTGTTTATAATGGGAGAAAGTTCATCGCCTTTCCACCGTACACCCTCCCCACCCATCGTACTCCTTCTTCGCCCAGACCTGCGGTCCCTTTGCCGGGTCGTTCTTTATAAACTTTTGTCAACTAAATCGCGAGAATTTTCTTCCCACCTCGCCTGCGGTACTTAGTGCGCTGTCCTTAAGATTATTCAACTGGCGATGCAGTAAAACGATGAATGTCTGTGAACGGTTGACAACTTCGTGCATTTCCTTACCGACTGACCAGGCCCCCTAGCACACACGATCGATAACGATTGATAAGACAACCATCGGTAACTTCTCATCGTTCCCTAGGACAACTGCAAATCGCTAACGTACAAACAACAGTTGATGTCGAATATGTTAAGGACGCTTAGTCATTGTGAACAATCCTTTTCGATCGAATGGGCTAGGAGCCCAGGGCCCGATGGATAACGATTAATAGGATAACTTTCGGTAACTTCCCATCGTTTCCTGACATGACTGCAGACCGCCAACGAATAAGTGACAATTCACAATGTCTAAGGGCCGGTATATCAGTTGGTCTAAAGCTCGGCTTTGACGGAATGTGGAGCTCAGCATGGCTTACCACACAATCCATATATCATCCTAGAGTTGACCAATTTTAAACGTATAGTCTATGATAATTTTAGTCATTTCTATGCCGAACCAATCTATTTATGTAATACATGGACTCTGTGGTTATTATCAAACACCCTAATGTCAGACGATGTCTATATCGTCATAACTCGAAGAAAGTTCGAAGATGTTGATAGTTAAACTTATTCCTCCAATGTAATTTATTGTGTCCGTATGTAGCAGATGGAAACCGAAGCAATGTGAAATCTGACAGATGACAGATATGTTTTTGCCAATAGCGCTACAGCGTCTAGCAAAGGAACTATTCTGCGGCTTACCACGGCTTAGGCGGCCAATTTCGGCGGTTCAAGTTGAGCGAGGAATGTGCTCCTTAGCAAAGACTGATATACCGGCCCTAAGTGTCCTTAATATATTCGATATCAACTGTTGTTTGTACGTTCGGGAACGAAGATAAGTTACCGAAAGTTATCTAAGTATACTAAGGGGCCAGGTGGTATGTTTTACAATATTATGTACCAATAAACTATCGTTATCCACCTCAATAGACAATATCTGTTCTGAGACAGGTTTATGTTTACTTATCAAAAATCTAGCGAAAATACTCAATCGCAATGAATCTAAGATTTAACCACATAAGATTTGAACATTTATTTTATTTAGTATAGGCATAGGGTACTTATTCCCAATTATTTTATATTGTGACGTTAGTGATGCATATGCTAAGGTAGGGGGGAGAGGAATAAGATAGGGTACCAAAAGTCATTTAATCAACTTTTGTATTCTGAATGGTGGTCGTTCAGCAGGCTGGTATTTGGTGCCTATACGTGTAGGTAGATTAGACAGTTCACGGCGAGTTCATCGAAAACGAGTTCATTGAAAACGAGTTTAACCTAATCTAACTCAACCTAACCTAATCTAATCTAACCTAACCTAACCTAACCTAACCTAATCTAACCTAACCTAACCTAACCTAACCTCACCTCTCGTTGTCGATAAATTTGCTTTCGATTAATTGATTTTCGATGAACTCGTCGGTTACCGATTAGACATTAGACAGAATATAATATGTGCAAAATAAGACAATTCGTTGTTTCTCGGTAAACAGAAACATCATCCAGTAGTGTTTCTACTATAACTAGTAAAAACATTAAACAAACAAATACTTCGGGTCAGACGAACAATTAAACATAATTTTTTTATATATTACATTTTTATTTAAAGATGTCGATGTTTTTTGCAAATTTACTAACGGTTCCTCATTCGAAAGGTAAATTTCTAATGGTATCAGAGGCTGATATATATATAGACTCCGAATAGTCTCATACTGCCAGTAAGTATATTTTCTGTATCTATTTGTAAATAATAAATTTAGGTAGAGCCATAGAATTCATAATAAATTGTACAGCGCCCTTGATGTGATATTCAAGAAAAAGGCGCTTTACAAATTATAAAAAACATCATAATATTTTCAGATACATCGAGCCCCAGATGTATCTGTATGTTTTTTTGATTTTTCTGTTTCAGATTTATTATTGAGCTTCGCTAAAATTTTATATTTATTTTACGCACCAGATTTTCAGGTCCGAGTTTAGTTTTTCCCATAGGAAAAACTAAACCCTTTCATACACTTTTCCATATAAATGATCATCTAGTAAATCTACGTTATGCAAGTGTATTATATAAGTATAATTAATACAAAACAATACAAGAACAACATGTTAATCTACCAAACTATTAAATGGGAAAATAATTCACCGACTCCAGATAATTTCATATCAGAGGGTTCGGCTCGGTGGAATTCCTAATTTGACCGATAAACCCTACAGATCCCTCAATATAAATATTTAAAAAAATCTTTCGCAATCCTACATGTATTTAAAATGACTGATTTTTGCTTTTTTATATACAAATTTTTTGACAAATCTAATATGCCTAAATTTTTTATGAGAGAGCTAGATATAATGCCAGTAGCCGAAATAACAAATGGTAATATTTTTATAGTCTTCTTCTTCTTCCTTGCACTGTCCCAACTCATTGCCTATTGTTCTCAGGTTGTAGCTTATTCGGTTCTGGGTATCGCTCTCTTCCAGGCCATTTCTTCTTAGGATTTTAGAGCATTGAGTCATCCAGAAGTTCTTTGGCCTTCCTCTAGATGACTGTCGATGAAGCTCCATAGACATTGTCTGCTTCACTGTATGGTCTGGTGGTCTCTGTTTTATGTGACCATAACTGTCGTTCCTCTAGCTTATATTATTTTTATAGTCTGAGAATGCTAAATTCTTTTAATTTCATTTTCTAAATCTGTATACTTTCTTATTTTTTCAGAAACAGATTTTTCAATACTACAGGAATTTGGAATAGCTACATCAATGATATAAGTAATTTTTTAATTTTGTCATGTAAAACTATATCGGGTCTACTGTGACTAATTGGTCTGTCTGTTAGTATAGTTTTATCATAGTAAATTTTAAAGAAATTATTCTCTAAAAATTAATTTGGTTCGTATTCATAATATGGTACTATATTATGACAGTCAATCAAGTTATGTTTAATTACCAAACTTTGGTAAATTATTTTTAAAATCTGATTGTGCCTAAACGGCGCTAATATAGAACATCCCGATATAATATGTTCTATAGTTTCCGGAAAAGCCATACATTTTCCACATAAATCATCAATTTGATTTGTATCTTTGATTATATGCTTCCTATAATTTTTGGTATTAATTACTCTTGAATAGCAAGCATAAATCCTTCAAAAAAATATAATATTATAAAATATTATTATTTGAGTTTTAACTCATTAAGTTAAAAAGTAAAAATTAAAATAAAAATATTATTATAAAAGCTGTAAATGTAAGTTAGTATAACTTATCCTCATTTCTTTAAATACAGTTCATCATTGAAAGGAGATAAAAATGTCTCCGCTGCTGGAACATTTCTAAATTAAAGTCTCCAACTTTCTATAGGTAGGTACCATAATTCGTATTTCTGTCAGAGATGCCTCCAGTACATTTCTGGTGAAATTGTAAGTATTTTATCTGTTTGAAAGAGAATGAAAACTTTCAAAATGAGTTCGAAAATACTTCCATTTCGAAATGATCCTCCAATAATTGATTTAGAAAACTTTTCCATTTGATTTATTATTTTTGTTAGGTTGTTATTTGTGATTGTGAAATTCAAATGGTAAGAAGTTTTCAGTACTTTTGTTATTAGTTTATCGTTGTATTATATGATTAGGAATGAAAAATGAACATTCTGTTATAAGACTTATTACAAATTAAAGCAGTCCTGTTCCCTTCTCAATTGTATCGTACACATATTATGAAAGCGATAACTGTCTTTAGTTTTATTATGTAGAACAGTAAAAATTATAGATATTTTGTTATTTAACTTGGAAAACTGAGAGTTTGACAGTATGACAGTTTCGATGTATTTTGTTAATTTATTTATTTTGCTCCCCAACAGAACGCATCACAAACTAATACATCAATCCATTAATTGGGAGTAAAAAAATATCGCTTGTTGAACTCCTTTGTCCAAAGTTTCTACTATAATATAACGAAAAAGGGATATGGAAAGTATTTTTTTCCCATTGTCATTCATTATTTTATAATAGTATGTATATGTCAGAATATGTTCGTAAATTTTCAGTGCGCTGGAGTACTAAAAATGAAAAATACGACAGCTGAAAATTTTGGTCATTTTGTCGATTGAGCTGCTTTAAAATGATTATTATAGTAAGAATTAAAAATAATTAAAACATATTTTTTTATCGTTTGTCTTCTAATTGATTTGTGGAAAATTATGAAACGAAAATAATTTGTGTTATAAGAAGCGGTATTAAATAAATTATTCTGCTTTACAAAGAAAGAATATAACCACTAACCACATATGAAGAACGAATTTAACCCGACAAAATATTTTTTTTTAAATCCTCGAACACAAATACTCAAAATCACCCCAGTAAATAATAATATTAATTAACCTATATATAATGCTTCAAAAAGTAAAAGTTCATCTCTTGTATCGGGGCAAATGCCCTTGTAAATGATTTTAATGACCAAAAAAAGTGTACACGTACTTTTTTCCTTTCAAATACAATTTAGAGGTCACTACCATTGATCAAAGTTTAGAAAATACGCAACGTTTAGGGCAATGATTGCAACGCTTCAGACTAAACATGTCACTGCATGCAGAATTAAACAAGTCACAGAAAGGTTAAACACATTCCTCTGTCGACCCCCACGGTACTGTAAACAATAAGAAACATTTTTAAATGATGTTAGTATCGCAATTAGAGTCTTTGAATAATAACGTACATTTTGTTCATCTGGATTTACAATTATCACATAAAAAGGCGCCTACAAACGTATGTGTAAAACAAAAATTTAATTGATTTTAATCTGGTACTAACCTACGATTCATAATAAAATGCCTAAAATAAATTTCAATTTGGGAGGCGGAAATGGGTACCGCCGCCCCGGGAACCATTTATTGGATAACCAACACCTCTGCCATAGGTCACCCCAAGTGGTTCGCTACGTTTGGTGACTTAGCAGGGGTGCCCGGGTTCATGGGGTAAGGTTTATCTAGGTCTTGGCGGCGGATGATCTAGTCACACTGAACCCCAGATTCCTACCCAACCCTCATACCTTTTTCGTTCCCAGAACTTCCTCTCCTTCATTTACTTAAAAATACCCTCCACACACCATCCCCAAAGATGAGAAAGGAAATTATTTTTCTCAGGGCCTCCTGTGTGGACCTAATGTAAAAAAAAATACAAACTTCTAATTTTTTTTCAAACCCATCAATTCTCACAGCTGGTAGCAACGCCTAAAACAACATAAATAAATCTTTAAAAAAACTGTGTCATTTTTTTAGATATTTTGAAAATTATCAAAGGGCTCCCCATGAAAAATTCGACAAAATATATTTTTTAAACGTTTTTTAAGCACCCTAAAAAATGTATGTACTTTTATTCAAATGCCAATGTTCCCCATTTTCTGAAATGATCAAAATCAGAATCGTGTAAGAAGATATGATCCTCTTAAAACAAAAACAAAGAAGAAGAAAAATCCGATATACAGAAAAGAAAAACGGTTTTCGAAAAGGTTTTTTTAACGGTCTAAGGTTTCATCGAGGGTGCGGCAATTCGTGCGGTCTCACGCTAAGGGTGCGGGTACTGCGGGTGCGGCCAATGAATGAACTTTAATTTTCTTCGATGTTTGTTTTTTCAAAGGTTAACTCGATTCAAGGTTTATTAAACATTTGATAAAAGCGTGTAAGAAAGTTCATAAAGATTGGGGTGGAGATAATTTGAATAAATGTGGTAGGTAATAGGTATAGAATGCAGGCAACCTATCAACATGTAGGATTCGTGATAAGAGTCCCAAATGCTCCCGTCTGAAGCCAGTGAGACAATGGCATCCCCAATAGAATAATTCCACGTTTAATTATTGCTTTAAAAAATTAAGCAAAAAATCGCGACAGCGAGTTAAAATTTCCCATTTTTGTAATACCGCTAAAACGACATTTTGGACGTGTGACGTCATAAGCGTTGCCTGGCTTTGAAAAAATTCCGACAGTAGTACTTTGTTTGTTTGTTGACGTGCGTGTGTAGCGTCGTTGCCAACCACGGGCAGTTTTGGTTTTGTAAGTTTTGGAACGTTTTTAAAACCAATAAATTTGAATGAGAATGTAAAAAACAAACATTTTTAGTAGGATGATTAAAATCAGAAAAATTATCTTTAAATACTCCATTCATTTTAAACAGAATTTATTGTGACGCTGAAGATTGTGGGAATGGGAAGGAGATGGGGGAGAGGATGTTGGGGAAGTGCCTCGCTATTCAGGTCTGGTCACTAGAGACGGCTAATTTCGATAATTTCAAGCAAGATTTTGATTCTGAATGATAGTATTTCGTTAATCTTTATTTCATTTCATCATTATTATTGGGTAAAAAAAAGAATGCGAAGCATTCTTTACTACAGACGTTAAAAGGAATTTTTCAAAATTGTTTTAGTATTATTATTTCATCCGACAAGCAATATTTCATAAGCCGAAATTTAAGGCTTCATCTCATGTCTAGCCACATCTGTAATATGTTTAAATCCTTTATTGGATTCATTCGGTATAATGAATCCATCCTTACCACCCGAAAGAGACGTAAACCAATTCTGCGAAGGATAACCTCCATGCATTCGCATCCGGTAAAACTAATGTTACTAACATTACATCTATAAAACTTTCTCACAACCCTTATTCATATTTCATGCCTCCATTAGGATTTTTTGTGATCATTTTGATAATAATAATTTCTTTGTGTTAACTAACTAACTAACTAACTATTATGTCGTTTCTCCGCTGGGGTAGGCAGAGAGGACGGACCGCCAAACAACTCGGTCTTGGCGCACACTCCTTGCCTCATTTACATACGTACATCTTCTCATACATACTCTTCTATTATTCTGACTCTTGACATGGCCCGAATCAAGTATCTGATTTACTTGATCGTGCCACTTCTTCCTTGGGCGTCCTCGGCTTCTTCTACCATTAACATTCGCGTCATAAATTCTCTTTACACTCCTTTCTTCATTAATTCGCTCAACATGCCCAAACCATCTAAGCGTCTCTTACTTAATCTTACTTATTACGCTCACATCAGCCTTGCATACTTTTCGGATCTCCACATTCCTCACACAGTCATACATGGTTTTTCCACACATACGCCTCAGGGATCTCATTTCTATACCATTCAGTCTACTTTCATCCTTTCTCTCCCAGTTCCATGCTTCACTGCCATACATCAGGGTAGGTACCAGTGCTCCATTGTGGACTGCTAGCTTCGCTTCTGTGGACAACTTTTTGTTGGCTCCAACGGCGTTCAATTCTCCATTAATGGAGTTACCTGCATTCACACTTCTTTCGATATCCCCTTCCCATCTCTCGTTTAATTTAATAAAGTTACTTTTATTAGGTACCTTTTTGGTAAAGGTTACGGGTCTATTAAACGTATTTTATATTTTAAGCAACTGATAAATAACCATTAAGGCTTAATAAATGGTTGTATATCAGGTGTGTAAAATTTGAAATACCGTTATTGGTAAGGGCCCCCCCCTTAATATAAAAAAATACATATCATATATTATGTTACTTTTCTAGAGAATTGTTTACGTAGATCAACCAATCCCTTCATAACATTATTTAATTTTTAAAGTGAGTGAATAATTACTGTTTATAAGTAAACTATATAAAAGCAATACAGACGATCTAAATAAACCCATTTAATTTCGAAACAGTGTGAAATAAATCGTTAAATTCCCCGAAAAGATTGATAGTTTATAAATAAAGATATAGGTAGATAGGATTTGAGATTTTCACTGCCAAAAGTGTTATCAAGATTTTTTGGAGTATTATGCCGTGTTACGCTACCTCGTTCTTTACCCAATATTTAAGACAGCGTTACAATGTGCGATATTGGCTGACAAGTGAGTAACAGGGCAAAATACCCCAAAACAAAAGCACGCTAAAAGAATTAGGTGGTTTATTTAAATGAAGTACCTATATCTATTTTATACTTAACGAAGGAGACCTAAAAAAACAGTAGTTACATGTTTTAAAAGGGGTTTTAAATTCATTATAATTCCGTAATATGAGTTAAAAAATACTTATTTTTTTTAAATTTACACCGAAAATATCAAGGGTGAAAATAATGTATCAGCTTTCGTAACGCCCTTTACTGAAATGTTTCAGGTGTCGTTTTTCATTTCATTTATAATATTTTTCTAACTAATGAAATTTTTCGTCGATTCGGTTTAGGTATTATTTGTCCACCGTGTTTTTTATATTTTTTTTAATTCAAGTTTTTTTAATGGATAACGGAAATGTCGAGCTGAAATAAATCTTCTTATTTAAAATTGGGACAAATCAAACCATTTATATTACGAACGATTTATTTTGTTGGTTGATAATCTTCTTCTCTTTGAAGTATGTTTTTGGTTACGGAAATGAAATAAATTATGCATATTTCTTCCCGCTCCCATTTTTGCATTCAATAAAATTTTATTATGTATTTTCTTTGTATTTTAAGCTGCTTGAAATCACTTCATATTCGTAAATTCTTATATTACAATAATATAATAAATACATCAGCAAAATCTGATCTTTAATATTTCCAATGCACGAGTTCAATTGATCCAAAAATGCTTATCTGCGATCGTACAAAAGAGTATGTTTGTATATATCAAGTAATTCATTTTTTTATGAATATATTGATATTCGGGACAAAACAGATCACATTCAGCCAGAATTTTAATAAAACAACACGTGCAATTTATTTTTAGTCAGAAGCAAATAACGTCATATATCTGTCGAGAAAATGTAATTTTGGAAAGGTTAAATATTTTATTAGATTCTATGCATGAATATTCAATGTAACCGATACGTGATTCGAAATAATAACGGTGGATGAACAGAAGAGGACAATGAGATTCGAGCACAATTATGTGCGAATAAAGCGTGGGCTTTCCGCGAAAAAGCACAAGTGAAAAATACTAGTTTCGAGATAATTGAGTTTGAAAGTTTGAGCAACGTTAACTTTTTAAAAATATATTGACGTAATTATAGGGGCGAATAGAGTATTATAGATTATTTATTATTACGTCTGTACTTATTATTTAAAAGTAACAGAAAAATTCAGACTTTTTTTCAAAAAAGGGAAGACTATTTGCATGACTTAATGCTTTTTCGCTGATACCATATTGCAAGCACAGAAGTAAAAATAGTTTCGCCGTGTAAACATTTTCATTTTAATAATATATTTTTTACAAAATTGTTGTTTTATTTAATATGATTTTCATCGATTTCATTAATTAAATCATAATTTATTTCGCTGTCGTCGACAGAAAGAATAGCGTACCATCTTTGAAGTTCATGTGGTATAATTTTTTAATCGCATAAAACCATAAAATATTTTTTCTTGGAATGTGATATTGGTATCATTTTGTTGTATAATTTTGATATCACACAATTCTGTTCAATGATATCAACTTACCGCGGTTATGGGTACAGCCTCCCCGAGAACCATTTATTGGATAACCAACATCTCTGTCATAGGTCACCCCATATGGTTCGCTACGTTTGGTGACTTAGCAGGGGTGCCTGGGTTGATGGGGTGAGGTTTGGCGGCGGATGCGTCTGCCACGGGGGAGACCTTTTAAATTCTCCAGCAGGGCTCTCTCGGAACATCACCTTGCACCGTAGTGGGAGGAATGGAATCATATCGCTTTGGCCTCTTTTTTTGGCCTCCCGCAACAGTCGCCTCCAACTCCTCCCGTCCTCAGCAGCTGACTTCCAGTTTGTTACCTGGAGAAGCTGTGCTGCATCCCCTCTTACCTCGTCTTCCCATCGCAGTCTGGGTCTTCCCACTTTTCTCTTTCCACCTGGGTGTCCAGTCATAATTCTTTTTGGGACGCGTGTGTCCGGCATTATCTGTACATGCCCAGCCCATCCCAACCTGAGGAGTCTCATATGGGCTGAGATGTTGGGGGCCTGGTATATATCGTATAGTTCTTTGTTGTGTCGAATGCGCCACTGTTCCCCCTCTTTCACGAGACCACATATTCTCCTCGACACTTTTCTTTCAAACGTATCCAGCATTTCAGCGATCTTTGCCGTCAGTGTCAGCGCCTCACATCCATATGCCAATACAGTTCTCACAATGGTCTTTTACATGGTTACTTAGGTTTTCCTGTGGACGCTACGTGACTTAAACACTGGCAGCAAAGAGAAGTATGTTTTGTTGGCTGCTGTGATTCTCCTTCTGATTTCTGCTGGATCCTCATTGTTCTATTTCATATAAATATATTTTGAACAAATGCATTTCATTTCAGCCAACAACTTGCATTATTCAGTTATTACCAATTAGCCAAACTATTCACGGTTTGATGGAGGACTACTAATTATTACTGTGTAAGAGAAAATAACTCAATATGCTCATGTAAAATTTGGCTCAAAACATATTAACGACCTTCTATGGCCATTTTTCAAACCTGTCGATGGAGCCGGCATGAGTCGATTAAAAATAAAGGTGCTCCATCCAATTGTAATAATATATTTATAGAAGTATTGTGCCTATACAAATCGCATAAATGAAAAACCACTGAACGGGTAATCGCTAGAAGGGTAATATACTTTTTTTTGTTATTTATTTATATATTTCTATTTACTTCATAACTTTTCTTTTTCCTATCTCTTCCCCTCCTTACTACCTTTAGCCTTACCTTTCCTTTGGACTTAAAATACCACAATTATTATTGTGGATGCCGTAGTTCCTCTGTCTCCGGGAAGATGGTACTGGTGTAGTATTAACGTTAAAATATACTTTACATTTCAAATAGTCAGTGTTTTGACATTTAATTTTATTTTATGTGTATTACAGATTTACAAATCCTATTACAATACATATAGCATACTCGTATATATAACTTTACATAGATAAATGAAAATTCAATAACATATATTTCACAGTTCTTGTCTAAAATTACTCTTGAAACCTTCAAGGCTAATGTTGAAGATGTCAAGAGACCTGGAGATATCATTTAGCAGCACCATACCTCTTGTCTTGCTAAGTTGGGCCAGAACGTCCGTTCTGCCATCCAACTGCGCTCAACCGCCCGGAGCCAGTAAGACTATATATAGTAGTATGGTATCACCAATTATAGTATCTTGTGAAACTGGGGTTGTGATAAGGGGGAGGAGATGGGAAGAGAAGGTGGGGAAGTACCAACACATCAAGGAATGTTTTATGAAAATTTTCTCAATTGTGATTTTTTACCATGGCGATACTGAAAGTACCCACCTCTCTGGAACTTGTCGCAAATATACCGTGTATTATTTTCAATTAACAAATTAATCAAACAAATTTACTTGCGCACACCGGGATTTTAACCCGTATCCTCCGGGTTCGTAGCCAATGATCGTAACCACTCAACCTTCGAGGCCGTCAAAAGCTAGAACTAAGGAACAAAAATTTATTACTTCGGGCACACGTACACGACCACAACCCAGTTTCTATAGATTTTTTTCTTCAGTGGTAAAAATACTACGAAATATTCGTTTCATTTGTACTGAAGTGGTTCACTCCATATTGGCGTTCAGTCAAGTGTGCGGGAGAAAATCGATAGTTCCCCGTCCTCAACCACCGCCTTCCCCGCCCCGCCCTAGCGGAATAGGCTCGCGATCAAAAGGAAATCTCTGGGCGGGCGAACCCGACTTTATCTTTTTCCTAGCCAAACCAATCCACTAAATTGATTTTTAAAAGTGGACTGACCCGTGTAAAGTGGCCGTTATAATGCGATAAGTTGAGATTGCTAATGTTGGGTTGATATATTAGTCATCCACTAATTTGAAATAAGTTGATCCACTAATTTGAAAGTAACTAAGTTGATCCACTAATTTGAAAAAAATATATGATCAGTCAATATGAATCAATGATGAATTTTTCTGCATGGGTTACGACTGTCTTCAGATATTCTGTAAGTTTTTTTTTCATTCCAAAACCAGTTTTTCAAGAGAAGTGTCGTTATTCTAGAGATGGTCGATATTTTAAAATGTAAATAAAACAAGTTTTATATTAGATATTTACTCAATTTTTTTTAAAGTATATTTTATGGCGACAAGTGTTGAATACAACGTCGTTTAAACGTCCGCTGCATTAATTCCAAATAGGAAAATGAGTCTGGTAAATCCATAAGTAAATATTTCCCCTCAGGGCCTATATCATCTTTGGGAATGCTGTGTGAAGGAAAACAGGCATTAATAGCTGAAAAACCTTCTTTCGGGTTTGAATTAATGTAACAGAACTGCATTTTTCCCCCAAGAGTCCCAACTGCTCCCGTCTGTAGACAGTGAGACTATAGCATCCGCATTTGGAGTATGTTGTGAGTTGTGAGAATGATGGTAGTGGGGAGGGGAAGGAGATGGGTTAGAAACATGGCTAAAACCATTTCAACCAACGTTTCAATTCTGAATGGTGGTCTTACGGAGAGCGAAACTGTGAGTATCTTCCCACTGAAAGGTGCCACAAATATACTATGTATATTTTTTAAACGAATTAATTGTGAAATCACACAAATCAATCAAATACAAAATACTTGCGCATGCCGACACTCGAACCCGCGACCTTTAGATTGCTAGTCGAGAGCCTTACCCCTCGACCACGGAGGCCAAAGTGTTTAATTTATGCGTTAGATCTTCAGCTGATTCTGAAGCGTCGTAATAATTTCACAAAATTTTGGTAATGGTCCTTAAAAATTAATTGAGTTATATCTGCGCAATTATTTCCCAGAAAAGCGCTTATATGTTTTAGATAAGGTCTAAACATATAAGCTTCCTGAGGGTATAAAAGGAATATTACGCATTTAGAGAAAAAATAGGTTTTAACAAATTTTCTTTGAGTCTAGCCAATAAAGACCAGGCGAAAGTAAATCAAGAGTGAAACGCACTGAACCGTAAAACGGTATCAAAAGAAAAAAAGGAAAAATTTAGAATTGGATTTTGAAAGTGGATGAGGAAATGACGAAAATAGAATTCTAAAGATGCCGGGAAATACATACTTGCCACGACTTGTTCTAGATGGCATGATGGCAATGATAGACGGCAGAACCATTGTTCTAGCACAGAAAATTTCTAAAACAAATCTTTTGTCTCTTTAAATAACCTTACAAATTTTGTACACCTTTTCTTCCCTGATGTTAAAAAGATCAATGTGTTGTAAAATAATAATAATGATAAATACACATAATAATAATCGCATGGTTTTACACCTCTGGTTCATTTTCTGTTTTACTTCCTTCATCCTTACATATTCACTAATTTTTTTTGATAAATTGGTGTTATTTCACAATTGACTAATTATAAATAATATCTACGAAGTGGTAGATACTTTCAGTATTTCCCTGGTGTAAGACCACCATTCAGAAGTTAAACGTAGTTTTAAATGGCTTTAGCCGTGTTTGGTGACCAGATCTGAATAGCCAGGTACTTCCCCACCTTCTCCACATCTTTCCCCTTCCGACTACCTTAATCCACACAATAACTCAAATGGGAATGCCCTAATCTCACTGACTCCAGACAGTTGGTACCAGCTGGGACTGTAGTGCGGTATTCATGTAAAAATAAAAATAATTATTTTTATGTAGTCTTTTATTGAATACTTTACTAAACAATTACTTTTTTGTTGTATGGATTATAATATACCTCACTAGTATTATAATATACGTGATCCGAGATCTACATAGTAGATTTATTACATTTACTCTGTGATATTAACCAATTATTTCAAAACACGTGTTTCGTCGATCTCTTGCTATTTAACTTATATTTAGTTCAATCAAACTATTTAAAAAAATGTTATCATATAAATGATTTTAAATGTACAGTGGTTTCCAGACATTAAAAAAATATAAGGCATCCGTCTACATTTGCTTGGGGCCAACCGTTAATCACATGAATGGTAACGACTAGAGTCAACACACGCGTGTGTTTCTCGTCCGCTGGGAAATTATTACCGAGAGTGTATGTAATGTGGTCGGGCGGGAGGTGGCGAAGAAATGAGAAGTGACAGAGGGGAATGGGAAGGAAGCGGGGAATCCGACGGTTCATAATGGATATGTAAACTTAATTCTGATGTGAAATAATGTATGACCTCGCTAACTACACTGGCCGTGTGTAAGATGGAGTAGCAATCTGCGAATAGTGGAAGTTGAAAACACCATTAATCCTAAGAGATGTTGCCAACCCTATGAACATGAAAGCATCTAAACCAAGGCCAGTGCCCAACTGTGGCCGAATCATAAATGGCCCGCGTGTGCAAGTTTAAAAATTCCCGCCAAGTGGCAAATTTTTGTAAATCCTTTTAAATTCAGTTTGGCTGAAATAATCAGTTATCTTGCCAATATTTAATTCTGCCCTAAAAAACCCCTATGCAGAAAAAATATAAAAAAAATAATTTTATAAAAGTGATGTAAACAAAGTTGTTTTGTCTTTTAATTAAAATAAATAATGACATCACAAAGTGAAGACCTTTCCGAAGAAGTTTTCTTCGAAAAATTAAGAAAAAATATTTTCAGTCATAAACTTCTTAAGAAGAATTAGTAGATTTCTGGAAATATGTGCCAAAATAAGACATTCCTGCAGTAACTGACCGTCCTTTCAATTTTTACGTAGTTTCGGATCAATATACTATATTTTTTCATACGAATCCAAAAGCCTGTCCTGCCAATCTTATATTTGGACAAGACTCTTTGAAGCAATGATATTTAACTGTTTATTAGTATACAATAAAAAAAACATTCTCTTGCATCGTCCTAAAAATTTCAAATACCTGTATGAAAATCTTTAGATATTTGCAACTTTACTAAATTATAGCTATTTTATTTATAATCTAAATAAACCATACAAATTTTACAGATCAGGTCAACTGGTTAGTAATGCAATGATTTTGGGCTCTAGGATTTTGCACAAATCGTAACATATTGCGGCTGAAATAGAAAATAGATTTGCAAAAAAACACAGAACTTTATCTCTTAGATCTGCCCACCAATGTACTAGATTCCCACCCTCGCGTACTACATAATAGAAGTATGAAGACAGCTTTTTGCTAAGTTGCGTCTGCTTGTTGTGGTTGAAATTGCGAACAGGGTTGATGTACGTACAATACAGTATAGCGTACTGGTTAGTTAATTAGGGACCCGCTCGTTGGAGTACCGGTAGGTTTTCGGACTAATTAAAGCCTTTGTACGTGACCTTTTAGTTGTTTATGGTAAAAAAAAAAGAAATAACTAAAATCAAACATAATATTTTGGCGTAACGCAAATAAGTCCATGCACAGCGTAATACTCGTAGTACCTAGTAACATACCGGTGAAAATTATCCCTAGACCAAAAAAAACATATAGTTTGTAAGGATTGGAACAACAGGAGAGGAATTAAAGTAGGGAATGATTCATATTATTATATTTATATAAATTGTAGAAATGAAAGTAATATATTTAAAGCCGATTAAATAATGGCTTTTCCAATAACATGTGTTCGCTACTATGTCCTCTGTGCGCAAACTGCTTCGAAATTTATCTAAATAAACTGTGTTAATCACAAGTGACCTACCAGGTAAGTATGTTCCTGTATATTTTTTTAATAATAAAAAAAAATATATTAAAAATTCATGTACATTTTTGTCAGCATTGCATCAATTGGTCAGATGCATTGTACATATAATTTTGTATCACTGATCGAAGAACCGGAGGATACAATATTTTAGTTTTTATAATGCTAGTCTGTAGTTAGAAGTAAGATTGTAGAAATATATTGAAATTTGTACAGCGCCCTTGAGATGATTGCAAATCATCATTTTTTTTTACGTACCAGACTTTTAGGTCCGGGTTTAATTTTCCCCATAGGAAAAAGTAAACCCTTTCACACATGTTTCCATAAAAATAATCATCTAGTTTACTTAGATGATTATTTTTCAAAATATCTATTTTAATCAAAGCTATGCAAGTGTATTATATAAGTATAATTAATACAAAACAATACAAGAACAACATGTTAACCTACCAGACTATTAAATGGGAAAATAATTCTCCGACTCCAGATATTTTCATATCAGAGGGTTCGGCTCAGTGGAACTCCCAATTTGACCGATAAATCCTACTGATCCCTCAATATAAATGTATTTAAAATGACTGATTTTTGTATTTTTATATACAAATTCTTTGAAAAATCTAAAACGCCTAAATTTTCAATGAGAGAGCTAGGTAAAATGCCAGAGGCGCTAGCACGCTTGCTCTATAACGATCGATAGGATAACTATCGGTAACTTCTCATCGTTCCCTAGGACAACTGCACATCGCTAACGTACAAACAACAGTTGATGTCGAATATGTTAAGGACACTTAGTCATTGTGAACTGTCACTTATTCGTTGGCGATCTGTAGTCATGCTAGGGAACGATGAGAAGTTACCGATAGTTATCCTATCGATCGTTATAGAGCGAGCGTGCTAGGGCCTCTGTCTCAACCTTGTCTGTCTTCCTTGCACTGTCCCAACTCATTGCCTATTGTTCTCAGGTTGTAGCTTCTTCGGTTCTGGGTATCGCTCTCTTCCAGGCCATTTCTTCTTAGGATTTTAGATCATTGAGTCATCCAGAAGTTCTTTGGCCTTCCTCTAGATGACTGTCGATGAAGCTCCATAGACATTGCCTGCTTCACTGTATGGTCTGGTGGTCTCTGTTTTATGTGACCATAACTGTCGTTCCTCTAGCTTATATTATTTTTATAGTCTGAGAATGCCAAATTCTTTTAATTTCATTTCCTAAATCTGTATACTTTCTTATTTTTTCAGAAACAGATTTTTCAATATTACAGGAATTTGGAATAGCTACCAATGATATAAGTTAATTTTTTTAATTTTGTCATGTAAAACTATATCGGGTCTATTATGACTGTTTTGTCTGTCTGTTAGTATAGTTTTGTCATAGTATATTTTAAAGTAATTATTTTCTAAACATAAATTTGGTTCGTATTCATAATATGGTACTCTATTATGACAGTCAATCAAGTTATGTTTAATTACCAAACTTTGGTGAATTATTTTTAAAACCTGATTGTGCCTAAAACTCGGATGGTTCTAATATAGAACATCCCGATATAATATGTTCTATAGTTTCCGGAATTTTTTTTATTTTCCAAATATTATTATTACTTATTAGGTAAAAGCACTAAAAAAAGTAAAACTTACAAGACACAACTTTATATACCTCAGAGCAAATAAAATGCATGCATTCATTTTAAAAGCCATCATCAACGATATTAACTAAATCCGACAATCAATACGATATTGACTAAATGCGACATCTATGTTCAACACTTATTAATGGGGCCGACAGACGCGCAGCTCACGTCAAAAAGGTACTTATAACACAGTAGCGCTCGCCATACAATCACATACACACCCGCCAGACGTAAAAATATCATGTGTCATAAGCGCGGTTTGAATCTTCGCTAATCGGCGTCATTTTTCGTATTCGCCACCGTTGCGATATCAGAAAAGTTATGCGACCCCCCCTTAGCCGTAAACAGGAGAAGGATTCATTTTGAATACACGTAGCATGCACGGAGCCGTCAAGTTGACATATCCAGTACAAAGAAATGATATTCCCTCGACCGCTTCCGAATTCAACTGACCTGACCCTCTCCTGCCGAAGGAAGAAATCTTTTATAACGTAGTGTGTCAGTAGAAAAGATACTTTATAACACAGTATCTTTTATGTGAGCTTCGAGTCTGCACCGAGCTTAAGGGATATTCCGACCGATGCGTCGCGACGATTGATAAATTTTAGCCCGGCCTCCATATTATCAGATAAGTTTCGGTTAACTACCAATATATGTATACACATTTATTTGGATAATGTCGTTAGATCTTTGAGAAACTAAATTGGTTGAAATATGACTAAAGCCCTCATAAACTAATAAACTCCGGTTTAGTGTCGAAAAGGTAAATGCGGACTGCCAATGCATAATTAGGTTGGGATTTCAATTCAACATTGTCAATTTATTAATATTTTTACGATATTGATTGGCGTTTGACGTTTCGGAATGTGATTTTGTAGACAGATCCGGCAGTGTTGCCAGCGTTTAACGATTTCATATTTATTCTCTATAAATATCGGTTCAGCTGTCAACAGTTAAACCGTGCTTGGGACATCAATACAAAATTATCGTAAGTTACGCCTATCGATCGATATTGTAAAGTTATCGATTTCGAAAGTAAAAGGAAAAGACATCGTGCAGCTTTGAGGCCATACCACACTCGCTTGATAACGATCGATAAGATAACTGTCGGTAACTTCTCATCGTTCCCTAGCATGAATACAGATCGCCAACGAATAAGTGACAGTTCATAATGACCAGGTGTACTTAACATATTCGAAATCAACTGTTGTTTGTGCGTTAGCGATATGCAATTGTCCTATGGAATGATGAGAAGTTATCGATAGTTATCCTATCGATCGTTATCGAGCGAGTGTGCTAGGGCCTCTGAGCCAGAGAGCTTACCAATCTGCCACGTGGGTAGTTTTTTCATCATAGTTCTAAGGTGTTATTATTTATACTAATTAAATTAAATTTTGGGAGTCTAGAGCCTTACCTTAGAAATTTAAAAAAACGTAAATTTATCCAACAAATATTTTTTTTTGTATTTGTAATGTATACCCATTTAATGAAAAGAGTTATTTAGTTTTTATAAAACTCTTTACAACGTAATTGGACTAGCAAAATTACAAAAGCAAATCAGAATCTGTTTAAGAGGTTTACCACATCCTATTATCAAATTCTTGCACCATCAGATTTTTTTTTGCCCACTATCAGCAAATATTGAGGAAAAAAATCTTAAGGTTGATCAGATAATGTATTTTGTTTATTATAAAATATGGGCAATGCCGGACGTGGACTGCTTCTTCGTTATAAAACATGCCAACTCAATTCTCTGTACCAGTAAAACTATTATCCCAGAAAAATCAACTGAGGCAGTGGTCATCAACTTTTTTGGATAAAGAACAGGATTGATTTTTTTGAAAACCTGGGGGGCCGGATGAATATAAATTGTTATTCAGATTTAAAATGAATAATGCAATAATAATTCAAAGGTTTACTAATACCTTTCTTTTCTAGAATATCACGATAAATTTTATATTTGAGCCAATCATATGTTTAGCAACATCCGTTGTAACCGCTGATAATATATTCCAGTAAAGTTTTAGGTCATTAATAGTTTCTGATACACATGAAAATATGTTTTCAACGGTAGTTCTATCATGCAAACTTTTTAATCCTCTAGTTCTTTTGTTACTTCAAGCCTTTCGTTTGCGCCTCGGATATAAATTAACAATCGAGTTATGTGACTTACATCTTCACTCTTATACATAGTATAAGAGTGAAGACCCTCCTCACAGCATCTTCAAAGATGACATAGGCCCTGAGGGAAATTATTTTCCTCAGGGCCTCCTGTGTGGAGTTAATGTAAAAAAAAAAAAAAAACAAAGTGCAATCGAAAAAATTGTTAGTCGAAAAACTTTTCATCGAGCTTCTTCTTCACATCAGCGCCTATTGGGGCACTATAATTTAATGAATTTCAATCGAAATGCCAGAAACAAACTCAAATGAGTAAATCACCGCTAGTCAGTATTATTATTCCACTTCAAGCTATTACGATAATTAAGCGATGTGTACACTGCAAACTTGCAACTAAATATGTTCGATTCGGCCCTTGTTTTTCTGAATTTCCTTTTTTTTATCTTCAATGCCTAATTCTCCGAAAACATTAAAAACTCAGGTTATCTCAAACACCCAACTTTTGTTACTTTGGGTCCACTAATGGTCCACTACGTACTACCTAAACAAAATCTAATTGAAGTATAGCTGCCTTGAATTTAATACCAAATAATAAAATTGTATTAAATTAATATATGATATATGAATTGTTTATGCGCAGAAATTGGGAATTTTTTGATGGCCGGATAAAAATCTTCGGCGGGCCTGATTCGGCCCGCGGGTCGTATGTTGGTGACTGCTGAAATAAGGGAATGTTGCCTTGTATCGATTTCGCGTTAAGCCGAATCTATTAACAACACACAACCGAATTACGCGGACCTTTTGTAATTTATTGTTGAACGCCGTAAATGACATTATTTAACCAAAGTAGAAAGTGTTATTTACGCAACGGGAAATTTATAGTACGTATACCTAATTAAAAATGTTAATAATTTTGTGACGGGTCACAATGGGGTTGGTTTAATTAATTGGTAAGAGGTTGTGAAGGGGGTTGGTGGTGAATTAGGGGTCTTAGGATGATAATTTTAGGTTAATTTTATGGAGGTACTTATTTACAATTAATTATTAGTGTCGTATTTGACCCAGTTTTATGGACTTTATGAGGGTAGTACATTATGCACTGATTTAAATACTAACCCAACTCGGAATCAAATGTTTTCCTGGTAGTATGAATATATATTTTTTTAGGTTTCTACTCTTCATCATAAAAGTGTTCATTATTTTGACATTTTGAAAATTTACCACTCAATTTACCTAGCTAATAAATGAATTACATTTTACAACAGCATTTAGGTTTTTAACCGACAGCACCTTTTGAAAAAAGCTTTACTAAACATATTTTTTTAATAATCAATAATTCACTTTGTGGTGTCATTTTAAATGAAAACAAATCACTTTGTATACAATACTTTTTTACTCAAATTTAATTATATTGTACAAAATTGTCAACTTGTTTCGAAATGAATGGTTACTTCGTCAAGTGTTAAATGAAAATAACACAAATAACGACAAACAATTATCGATACCTACTTGTTTGGTTATTTTTTAAATTTTTTTATTTATTTAATATTTAAAGGTTTTTTTTACAACAAATACACATTTTTACATTTTATACAGTGGTAAAAATAGTAGATGAGAATAGCTTTTCTTCACCATAAAGAGACGAGGCTCTTGTGTTTGGTGAGGGAATTTTAGTTCAATTATATAATATCATGTGTGAAAGTAAATAATACATTATGGCAAAAAACAAGTGATAATTAAGAAAATGCAAGATTTATCAATAAAGGATTTGAAAGAAATAATAATGATAGTGAGATATGGACTCTTATAGTAGTTTTAGGTATTTTTTTAATTTTTGCTGAAATTTCTGAATATTTTCGATAACTTTCAGATATAATGGTAGTTTGTTATAATATGTTATACCTAGATATTGTTATTTTAGTTTATTTTTTTATCACGTCCCGACGAAAAAAAACCATTGTTTTTTAAACGTGTTGATAATTTTGATTAAATAGGTAGTGTACACAAAGAGATTTGCTTTTAATTCAATCTAAGTTTTTATCTGTTAAAATTGAAAGCCACTTTTCAAACCACTTAAGCTTTTTCATTTAGAAATTTCTGCCATGAAAAGGCCGGTAAAAATATACAAGAAATTCTTTTTCACCCTCTGCCTTGACAGTATGATTGTTTTTAAACTACTTTATTAATATTTTTGTTTTAAAAGTTCTTGCATTCCATCTTCTTAACAAGTTTTCCAACATACTTTTCTTTATGTTCCTCAAAGGAATTTATATAACAGAGACACAATTCCTTTATTTTAATTTTTTTCATAATTTTTATAAAGTAGCACTTTGTTAGAAATTCTAAAAGCTTTTAACGAATAAATTACCTCATCAGAGTAAAAATATCACATAATTGCGCTGTTTTAATTCTTAGATATTTTCTTGTCACATTAATTAGTTTGCTAATAATCAGGCAACTTTCCCGTACTTTAAGCACACCATCCCTTGCTTTTTCGACGATTCTTCAACTTCTACACGGATAAAAATGTTATTCTAAAATACGATCATTTTATTCGTAAAAACGGTTAAAGATTGAAGTTCTTTCGAACAAATAATATGGTTTCAATGTTTATTGGCGGGAACATGTAAGAATAATTTGTTGGTATACGTAATTTCGTACATATACCAACAAATTATTCTTACATTTTCCCACCAAAAAACATTGATACACTGTAAATTTGTTCGTAAGAACTTCAGTCCCGTTTTTACGAATAATTTTTTTTTTACATTAGGTCCACACAGGAGGCCCTGAGGAAAATAATTTCCCTCAGGGCCTATGTCATCTTTGGGGATGCTGTGTGGAGGGTATTTTTAAGGAAAGAAAGAGGAGGAAGTTCTGGGAAGGAAAAAGGTATGAGGGTTGGGTAGGAATCTGGGGTTCAATGTATCTAGATCATCCGCCGCCAAGACCTAGACAAACCTTACCCCATGAACCCGGGCACCCCTGCTAAGTCACCAAACGTAGCGAACTACTTGGTGTGACCTATGGCAGAGGTGTTGGTGATCCAAAAAATGGTTCCCGGGGCAGCGGTACCCATTTCCGCCTCCCAAACTCCAATGATCGTATTTTAGAATAACATTTTTCTCCGTCTACTAATTTGTTTTTATGAATATTCAAATGACAAAATTATTAAATTCGTAGCATCCAAAACTATTGTTACCCTCCTAAACCACATTTCCTTATCTGACATTTTTTCCACCCTCAAAGATAGATCTCGCAATGTTTGGGCAGAGTATTGGCACATTGCTAGTTAATACAAGGGAGCCTGCTATGCCTCATTTTTAAAGGACTATCCCATCAAAACCGTTGTTTCAACAATTCCACCATTTTTTCAAAAAAGTTACTTATTCGAATGAGAATTGAACATTGTTCCATTACTTCTCACCTTTTCAAAATTCACACGCTTGACTATCCATAAATTCTATGGAAGCAGGAACTTTAGAACACCTGGAATAAATTTAAAAGATTTTTCTGACAAACTAATCAATCTTAAATAAACAACTATTGTTATTTTTGTTGTTTATTTTTAGGATATTATGCCGTTACGCTAACTCCTTCTTTAGCCAAGGAGTAAAGGAAGAGTTTGGCTAAAGAAGGAGTTAGCGTAACACGGTATAATATCCCAAAAATAAACAACAAAAATACTTTTGGCCGTGAAAATCTTATATCATAACTATTGTTATATTCCAGAGTATATCGGTAAACATTTCCATGCAGCAGAGAGTCAAATGGCACATGGCGGATTTTTCTCCCAAGCAGAATCTCACAACTGAGTTAAAGCTGTGACTTTATTCATTGTGTGTTGGTCGGTATCAGTCTTTGTATATCTATTTTAAACTACACAAGAAAGACGACGGTAAACCCCTGCTTCTTGTCTTCTTTAGATCTCTGGTATCACGCTCATTGTGTGGTAGAAAAACTATTAGGAAAACATTTAATACTCTGCTTCCTTTTGAACATTTTTTCAGTCAGTTGGCTAAGGCATTCACAAACTTGTGAAAAAAATTAAGTCAGTATAATTTTTTGGGTAATTCTTGGTTATTACATTACAATAACTAAAGTCAATTTTTTACATTAGCACCACACAGGAGGCCCCTCAGGGTCTCTTTCACTTTTGGAATGTGGAGGATATTTTTACGGAAAGAAAGGAAAGGAAGTTCTGGGAAGGAAAAATCTGGGGACCAATGTGTTCAGGAGTGACGAACGTATGAATTCATACCTCCAACTGCAGTGCAAGGCGATGCGATGGGTGAAAAGAGTCCGACTGGAGAGGTCAAAAGGTCCGTCCGACTACGCAGTAGATAGGCAAACACAGCCGCCGTCAAGACCTTGAGTACCCCATCCCATGAACCCGGGAGCCTCTGCTAACTAACCAAACGTAGTAAACCTCTTCTGGTGACCTATGGCAAGGGTGTTTGTTACTATACCTATATATTACTTATAACCCTTAAATTATAATTATGTTATCACATTAATAACTTTATGGAAATTCAAAATAAATTTTCTTTTGGTCAAAGAAATTATTTGTGTCAGTCTACACTTATATTTAATATCCTTCCAGAACATATTAATGAACATAGAACATATACATCTTGTGCACTTTTTTTAAAATATTAAAATTGGCATCAATTGGTTCATATTTGTCCTTTGTTGTTTTATCAATAGGTACGTAAATATATATATATATATATTTAAAATAAAACAATAACTTTGTATACACCACTTTTATTTTTTTATACTTTATGCCGACCGGGTTTCGCTACAACCGTAGCTTCTTCAGAGCAGTATTTATTTTAAATTACAAAGTAACTGCTTCATACGAACAAATAAATATTTTTTGTTCTATTTTTACTACTTTATAAACTTATTATCCTCAAAACAGGCTTGTCCTAGTGAGGTTAATATTGAAATGTGAACAATTATACCTACCATGTAAAGAAATAATAAATAAATAAATAAATACCTGCCTCCCAAATTGAAGCAACATTTTCATAATAAAAAAGGTTCCCCTCCAGCGTATCTTTCAAAGTGTCTCCAAACCTTTTTTCAAGTTTTTATCTTTTTATTTATATATAATACGTAAAATCGGATTTTTTAAAATCAAACGTTTCACAATATAATCTGATTTTTCCCTAGAAGAGGCTAGTTCGAGAATAATTTTCACCAAAAAGTTGAGATACAGTTCTAAAATCATTGATTTTATGTCGACCACGAGGAAAAACGGAAACAACATTTTCCTTAATCGTTCGATAAGGTTGGTGAGAAAATTTCCGGTGATTATTTCGAAATATCATTATTCGATTATTTCTATCTCTTTTAACATTCTAATATAACATAGTTAAGGCGATGCACCACGTCATGTAAAATTCAGCATCAGGCCGCTAGCAATAACACTGGTAGTTAGCGATAATGTGTGAATTCCCGTTTAACACCATTTGGTTAATTCACGAAAAAAACATGGACAAAAAGCGTGTTTTAGAAAGAATATTTAAATGTTTTACAATCATTTTCAAAAGAATTTAATTTTCCACATATTACAATAAAACCATAACCAAAAAGGTGTTCGAAAGAAGAGCATTTTTATTTAAAAAAAAATCTAGGCTTATAATAAGACTAATCAAAAAAATAATTTGTGATAATTAGTTTTATATAATCCCTGATGAATGCACTAATAACATTAATTCTTCATAAAACTTTCACAAATGCAATAATACCAGTACAGACTGTTTATATAGTTACTCTTTTTTTTATACCTAAATTTATATTTGATTCTTTAAATCTCCACTTTAACCATAGAAATATAATAAAAGCCAATATTTTACCCAAGCTCAGGCTTTGCCTTTGTGGGTTTTTTTAATACATTTATTATATTAAGTTTTTTAAATACCTTTCTTGTATTGTATCAAAAAATATTTAATGTAAAAAAAATGTTGGTATGAAACATGTTGGTTTTTGAACTATAAACGTGGTTGAAACAAAGTAATCTATTAATTTTGAATAAAATAATTATTTCAACAACATTAATATGGATGCCACTCGCAGTATTCTAAAACATTCAAAGAGATTTGATTTTCAAACTACAAGCATATGATTTTGCATTGCTTAGTAGTGCACCTTAAAGATATAGGTGTACTCGTAGTTTGTCACCAAAATTATTCTTACCGCGTCGCGTCTCCTGTATTCCCAGCATTTCCTTCGGAAAACGAAGTTTGTTGTAAGTTCCCAGAGGACAGGGGAAGGTGCCTTTCCTCCTGGAGCGTATTATTCAGTCCTTGTGTTGGAGTTAGTGCTCCTTAAGTATTTGTACTCTATTCCTAATTCTGGGGTGCCTTTGATGCCGCATTTCTATGGAAGATGTATGGACTAGGATGTAAGGAATGGCTGAACATTCATTAGACGACCTACAGCACAGCGTTGCAAGAGTCGGAAGCGAGGTAAATGTAACAATTTAAGAAAGTTAGTAGCATAGTTCTGCGGTAAGCGACCAGTCCACAAAATTAAAAAAAAACGAGTTTTGTGCTGAACATATTTTTATAATAGTTTTTTTACCTACGTTCTGCTTAAACCAGCCAGTACCCTTCCATACAAAACTTTCAAATAAATACATATTGAAATTAAGGTGAAGACATGCGGAAAAATGCAAAATCGTATAAAATCTTGTGTATTAGTTTTGAAAATTTGATCGCTTAGAAATAATATAGATTCAATTAAATTCTGTGAGTAGAAAACACCTTGGCCTTTGAAGTGATCGAGAATTTTTTTGACAAGCTTTTTAATAAGCTTAGAAAAAAATCATGCGTCTTTTTTTAATTTTTTTATAGAGATTACCTCACAAGAGTCCCAACTGCTCCCGTCTGGAGCCAGTGAGACTATGGCATCCCCAATTGGGGTATGTTGTGAGGCTGAAGGAAAGTGGGGAAGGGAAGGAGATGGGGAAGAGGAAGGTAGGAAAGTACCTGGCTATTCAGATCTAGTCACTAAACACGGCTAAAGCCATTATTAAGCAACGTCTCAATTCTGAATGGTGGTCTTACACCAGGGCGATACTGACAGCATCTTCCACTCTGGAACGTGCCGCAAATGTAGTATATATTATTTTTATTAATTAATTGTGAAATAACACAAATTAATCAAATAAAATTTATTTGCGCACGCCGGGTTCGAACCCGCAACCTTCCGATTGGGAGTCAAGTGTTGTTACCACTCGACCACGGACGCGTCTGACCTATAAAAAATGGTTAAAAGTGAAAAATCTCCTACTTACAAATCCTTTTTCTGGTGTTGTTTTATTGAATAATGTAGCTAATTAAGTTTCTTATATAGTGATCGGAAAGCATTTTAATATTTGTATCTGAACTTCACAAAATAAAATAAAACGTGCATTTTGGTGACGTTTCTTTTCAGTGAATAAAAATAGGCGGTACCCAACGAATTTGTTAGTGCGAATTTCATCGTTATGCCATGTACAGAAGAATTTTGGCCCGTCGCTCATTCTACGCCCAGAGCCCGGGGCAAACGGACATGCCTTAGGCTACGCGGCGCTTCGATCTTTAAAAATATACTTGCGGAATAACAAAATACTGTTGTTTGCTAGAGATTAGGGTTTTTATTGGTGAACGCCCAAAAATCGTTCGCTCCGCCCGATTCCGAATGAGTCAAGGACTAGTGGATCATCTTAAGACAGTTTACAAAATCAACCATTGACGATCTGTACAAACTACACACTACTACTAAAGTCTATATAGGGAGCATAGTTCTGCAGAAAGGAGCCCGTCCACGCCAAACACATTTCGAAGTAAGCACTTTTGTGATAAGGGAGATTATTTGTAGCTACACAAAAATTAAAACTTAGGTTGTTATTTAAATTGTGATGTTCACATCATCGCTCTGGTGAAAGGCCGCCGATGAGTATCGACACGATGCTTGAAATGGCTTTAGCCGTGAATTTTGACCAAATCCAAATATTCAGGTTGTAAAGTGCCTTACTCAGCTGGGTACTCTTGTGTGATGTTCACATAAAAAGCACCACACTTAATTAATTCTACCCTTGTCTCAATCGACGGCCTCCGTGGTCGAGGCGTAAGCCTATCGACTAGCAAACCGAAGGTCGCGGATTCAAATCCCGGCTTGCGCAAAAAAAAAATTGATTAATTTCACAATAACTTAATTAAAAATAAATTATAGTAGTATTTTTGCGGCACGTTACACAGTAGAATACACTCTCGCAATTGCCCTGGTGTAAGACCATTATTCAAACCTAAAACATTGCTTAAACGGTTTAATCGCGTTTGGTGACTAGATCTGAATGGCCAGATACTTTCACACCTTCCTCTTCCCTTTCTGCTTTCCATTCCCACTACATTTAGCCTCACAACAAACCCTAATGGGGATACAACTAGCTAAAAAAACCTGTAACTACTCGTTTTCACACTTTATTGATCAGCATGAACCCTTTCTCTTAACAAAACACAACTAGACAAGGAAATAAATTGACAAAATGAGTAAGTTCCTTCCATTCCGAATTCAGAATTCAGTGTTGCCAGAATTGTCTAAAAGGAAAAGGAAAAGCTAAAGCCTGTTGATATGGTAAAGCTAGCCTGCCATTCTGTTTGTCATTCAAATGCTACCTACTTCTAGTAATGTCAGAAGTCAGAACTTGTGCGTCGAAACCAATAACAATGGGACACGTAGTTACAAAGTTTAAATTAGCTAGGGTAGAATTATAAAGTTTTCGCTCGGGAGAGTTTTTGTAATTCTCTCCTTTTTCCACGGTCTGAAATACCAAACAAATAAATCCGCTACAGCCTTTTAAGACCTCCGTTGAAACTTAATTCATTCAGAGAATTCGATTCGAGACCCACTCGATGAGTGAAAAGTTTCGCCCAGTATTTTATTGGCTACGAAAAGATTCAAACTGACCAATAAATAATATTCAGGGTCGAAAACTTCGTTTGAATAGGTGGCAAATTATTTTTTAGTATGAGTGAACGTTTAGTAGAAATTCATTATTCATTTCATTGCGTCAGGGCCAATTGTTAGGTTTCAAGTTCTGAGAAAGTTCTATTCAATTTCTGTTAACGTGTCAGTTTTGTTAAACAAAACAACCGGTCAGTAATGTTATAATAACAGAACTTGAGTGTGAGGCCCCGCTTAACGACTATTGAGTATTACACAAAACATTTAAACTTGCATCAGTATCATAGTTGTTCAAAGGCAGAGAGAAAAATGAAGTCCTTCTCTCTGACCTGTTGGGTGACGCCAAATTATCATGTCATCGGTCATTTTAGTATTCTTTGCTGAGCGGTAAAATTGCTGAGATTAAAGACCAGTTGTTGCGTAGAAATTGAAAGATTCATCAAAGTTCTGTGATGGTTCTGTTCAAGTTCTATTTTTAAATCAGCATAAACATGCTGCTTCAATTGAATTACCGACAGATCTTTAGATAGTTTTAATTATTTTCCTATTTTAAACTGTTTCTTTATTATTTTTAACTTTAAAGTATATCACTATGTTCGTAGGTACATTTGTATATATTACGACGCTAATGGTAGGTTCAGACTGGACGACGTACGTACGCATCGCTACTCAAACAATGATTAGCAACCCATACATTTTCTATGAAAATGGCCACAGACATCGCACGTCGCGATGTGTGTGGCCAATGTGATTCTAAAACATAAATTTTCATTGAAAATCTATGGTTGCTAAGCAGTCCAGATATTGTTAGGCGTAGCGATGGGCACGTACGTCGACCCAGTCTGAATCTACCATAATGCGTTTATGATTATTTACTAGCTGACCCGCCCACGCGTAGCTGTAGACAGTGGCGGCTCGTGACTTTTGGTGAGCTAGAGTGCAAATATTAACAAAAATGGCATTATTGATGTCGTTGTAGCCGAAAAATATTTTTTATTTTTTTTTCGAAAATTTATTTTTTGTATGAAGATTTTCAGGAAATCTGTGCGGCGCACGGCAAAACTGAAATTTCCTGAAAATCTTCATACAAAAAATAAATTTTCGAAAAAAAAAATAAAAAATATATTTCGGCTACAACGACATCAATAATGCCATTTCTGTTAATATTAGCACTCTAGCTCAACAAAAGTCACGAGCCGCCACTGGCTGTAGATAACGAAACAACGCCAGCTACTGGATGGTTACCTAACCTAGCTAACCAAGTGTTGTGTCAATAAATTACCTAACACCGCCTGTAGTCGCAATGATGCGAATCAATGAGAAGTGGACTGTAATCAAATGTTGGTTTGGTTTCTAATCAAAATGAATATAAGGTGGCACAACTACGGGGATGGTAATTTCGGACTTTGGGAAGGATCTGACTTACCCCGAATTCGTGATCTTCGTTCTTGAGAGTTATTGTGTCACACAATCACTTGGCCTTTCACCTGCCAAGTATCCCGTTTAATCGATATTATAAGTGCCGAGGGATGAATAATCACGCACTGCAGAGCACACATAATAGATTCCAATAATAGTCGATGTTATTGCCCGAGGGAACACTCTTGATTCACTGCACAGACTCTAATCAGACTTCCGTATTTAGTCGATGTTAAAAGACGAAGAGGGATGAAGCTACATCACTGCACATCGCCCAAAAACAGACTTCATAAAGTTCGATGTTTATTGTATTGAGCACAAAAACAGACTGTCAAACACATGTAATTATTATCACTCTCACAGAGTATTGTCCACTGGTGGGTTGTCAGAAATGATAGGTAGGATAAGGAAGGAAGGTAGGTACATATATGCATGGTTGCGCCAACACCGCCATTTGTCAGAAACTTATGGAACTTACAAATAATTTCAAATGATTGTCCCATATCAGACATTTAATTCACAATAATAAATATTGAGGTCAATAATCGAGATAAAAAACTATCCTACCTATTAAGTTGGACCAAATTACACACAGTAAGCCAAATTTCATCAAAATCGTTAAGTAGTTGCGGAGTTTACCTCGGACTAACATCGTGATGCGAGATTTTTATTTATAAAGATTGTTGTAATATTATTTTCTTTGGAACTAATAATCTCCTGCTGACAAGCTAGGTACTTGAAGTAGCTTAGCGGGTATAAATTCCAATTGCATGCCATTTTTTTTTTTAATATAATAAAAAATAAAAAAATAATAAAAAATAAAAAAATCTTCACAGAACTTGAAAATTAATTTCGAAATTTGATGGTATGTTCAAATTTCGTGAAACATCCTTTCCTTCGTATGTATTTTTTTAGAATTTCTAAAATTGTAACGTTATTTGTTTTGGCGGTGGGTTGAAATCTCTCTTAAGCTTCTCATCAAAATTCTGTGAAAAACCGATATACCTTTCTAATAAAGACGAAAAAACATCAGTTGTTGTGTTCCTTATCGTGAAAACTGTTTTGGAAAAACTTATTTTAAATCGATGACTGGTAAATTTAAAGTCACCTCAGTAATTCCTATTATTCAGTGATTTTGAAATTTTGCCGGATACAATATCCCAATGTATAATATCCCAACAAAAGAATGCCCGGATTCGTGGGGTGAGGTTTGTCTAGGTCTATGCGGCGGATGATTATATCTACCTGTACCTGGCGGGCCGGATCGGTAGACACTGGTTGAGGGAAACTTTATGACTTCTCCAGCCGGACTCTCTCCCACTGCAGTGAGAGGGATGGATTCATACATTCGTCACTCCTGAACACATTGAGAATTGAAATATCACTCGTCCGCTGGTTAATGGGTCCGAAGAGAGCTCCCTAAAAGTACATATATACCATTTTTTAATCAAATGACGTCACAATAGTTATTAATCACTCCACAATGCTTCGTTAAAGGTAAAATGACGTCGGAGCGTTTGACGCTTTGGTTAAGTCATATGTTTTTTATTATTGCGATCTTAAATGCCCTTGCGACTGTACAGGGCGGTTCCGATGAGAAAGGTTTATTATTCTCCGTACCCAAAAGTTTAACTTATAACTCAATATTGACTTTATTTCATTCAAAATTTGCTTTAATATATACCTACATGCATTCAAGTAAGCAATAAAAATGCTCAAACGCTTTATGATACATTTTTTAATATCGTGTATTTCTTGTAAGTATTTTTTGTGATATAAGTATTTATGATTTTTCAATCATGTCTAACAAAATAAGTGTGTAAAAAATTTGAAATATTTTAGTCTGTAAGCCCTTAAGGCTCAGGTTTTACGGTAACATTTTGGAAATTTATTCAGTAATGAGTGGACATTTGAGGGGAGAGGTCGCGCGCTCGCATTGCAGTTCCGTCAAGCAATTAATGGGGAAATGGGTGTTATAAAAGCAAAGTAGAAATTAAATAATTAATTATTTTATCGTATAAAAATGAATGTTTCTTTGTTTGTTCCTCGTGCGGAACCTAAAGCATTTATCCGATAGCGATTTGTCGTGTATGAAATTATTTCCTATCTAGCGTTATGAAATTATTTCCTATACCATTTATCCGATTGTGATGAAACTCTGGTGAGTTGTTATGTGCACACCCGCCAATGTTTCTATAAATAATAGTGAGCTCTGGCGTCATGAAATTTGTTAAAAAAATACATAAAAAATTAATGTTTCTTTGTTTGTCCCTTATTCGGTACCTAAAGCATTCATCTGGGTGCGATGAAACTTTGGCGGATTTTTCGTGTACGTGTACATGCCCTTGAAGGTTTCTATATATATTATAGTGCAAGTGAGCTCTAGCGTTATGAATTTATTTCCTGTACTATTTATCCGATTGTGATGAAACTTTTGTAAGTTGTTAAATGCACACCTTCGTAATTCCTTATACGGTACCTAAAGCATTACTCCGATTGCAAAGAAACTTTAATGATTTGTTGTGCACATACCTTTAATGGTTTCTATATGTAGTGCTGAGCTCTGGCGTTATAAAAAATTTCCTATACCATTCATTCGATTGCGCTGAAACAATAGGTGATTTGTTGTGCACACGCCCGCGAAGGATTCTATATACATATAGTGGTGAGCTCTGACGTCATGAGATTTGTAGAAATAATTACAATATTTCCTTCTCATCCCCATTCACCTTCAGCCACACAACATACCCCAATTGGGGATGCCATAGTCTCACTGACTCCAGACGGGAGCAGGTGGGACTTTTGTAAGGTATTCATATAAAAAAAGGAGTGGCGGACGTATGAATCCATCTCTCCCACAGCGGGGCAAGGCGATGAGTCGAGAGAGTCAAATAATTTTTTTTTAACTATATTCACCATTTAATTTACAAATTCAAGTATTTTTTTAAGAATATTAAATTTTTTTTTTTTTTTTCAAATTTAATATTCTTAAAAAAATACTTGAATTTGTAAATTAAATGGTGAATATAGTTAAAAAAAAAAATATATATATATATATATACATATATATATTTATATATTATATATTTATATATTTAAAGTTGAATGTAATTTCTATTACATCCATACTGGTAACTGACTTTAAATCTCTTTGTAAAACACAACTTATTTAATCAAACTTAATTACATGTTTCAAAACCAAAGGTTTCTTAGTCAGGGTAAGAAGATTCACATTGTCATTAATGTTAATCTTATCTTGACGAAGAAACTTTTGATTTTTGAAACATATAAATAATTTTGATTAAATGAGTGGTGTATTACAAAATCAATTGTTTTCATGTAATCAAAATTACGATACAAATTGAATTTTCCAAGATTGAAAAAGACTTTAAATTTGTTTCACGATCGATTTGCTTTTACGGTTCTAACATCTGACTTATATGAACAAACAATGAACCAAATTGATAGTACAAACTGACGGATTAACTTCACGCCGGAGCGGGCGGAATAGGCGCATTTGGTCTACCCGATATTTTGGCGGGAAACGGGGTTGTTCACGTTTCAAAATGGAAATTTCTCGATAAAATATGTACATCCATTTAAGCTTTTAGAGTTTGGCGACTGTTTTACAGCACCGCTGCTCACGACCCGAATCCATTATTGACGTTATAATAATTAATAATTTTTACAGTTTTCATTTTTCACAGCCCGCTAAAACGATTGAAATTTAACGAAGTACGCGTATGCTATATATCGGTTTTGTAGGTTAATAGTAAAGCCATTCTCACGTGGGTCGATAAGAAATCAATGAATCCATAAATTAAAAAAATAATAAAGAATTTAAAAAAAAACTTTTTACTTGAATTTTTGTACAATGCAGTACCCAGCGCGATATCTTTGTCAACATTTTTAACGCATGACCGACCAGCGACCAATCACAAGGCGTTTAAATGTCCAGTGGTTTGAATCGTTTTCATGAAACGGTTTATTAATTCATCGTAATGTAATTAATTACTTGTGCATAATAAAAATTTAATATTTAGATTTAACGTTAAATCAACAATAACCGAGTGGGAACGAAAATTAGCCTGACCTGTCATACTTAATCCAGGATAAAAAGAATTCGATATTTTGATATCAATGCTCGTGCTATAACAAACACATTATTCTGATATCAGAATTAAATAATATATTAGTAAATCATTAAATTTTTCCATACACATTTTGTGAAAGCAAAATTAAATATCCTCTTTTATATTTGCAATATATGTGTATATGAAACTACCACAGTGGCAATGGCCGTCACGTACCGAAGTTTTTGTTGTGCAAAGACAGCAGTGTTTCAACGTTACAGCAATAAAATATATTTCTTGTAGAATGTTCACAGCTATCGAATGTTTTGATTTTTGTCTTGAGATTTGTTTTCCAATACTTAAGGAGGAATAAATTTCTGAAAGCGCTTTTTTCGTGACAACCCACAAGAGCTTCCCTGTCTGAACTGTTAAAGCCAGGGAAACTATATTGCCACCCGGCTGGGGCGGGTTAAGGGAGGGGATGGGGGAGGGATTTGTTTGGAGGGAGAATAATACCGGTTGCTAGTTTTACATGCGCGACGTTTTAAAAATAACAACTTGTTATGCTGACGAAATCAACTGAGAGGAGGTTTGAATTTCTTGAGTTCAAAGCTGCTAATTCCACCGAGCCAATCGGTTTACGACATTCCTAATTTTGGGTGTTTATTATTGTTGGTTTTATTATATTGTTGGTATTTCTCTGCGATATTATCCATGCCTACTTCTATAGGATTGTCTTTGCTTCATAAAATCTTCCAGTATTAATCGATTGTCAACCTCAGTGGTTTAATAAATAAGATTGATAAATAAATAAGTTATGAGGGGGGCAATTTATATAATTGCTTCCAATTGATATTAAAAACGAAACAAGTGTGTGTAAATTTAAAAAATAATTATTCATTTTTATTCACAAAAAACAATGTAGTGAAAGTGAATAATATTGAAAATGAATGAATAGTATTGTAATATATTGTATGATAATATGTTGTATGATAATATAATGTTATGCAAATTCTAGTTAAGTAAGTGAAAATGTTATTTTCTTTTTTTCTGGAATAAAAAAACTTTAAAAATAAATTGCAATTATAATCGTCTTCTGATTAAACACCACAATATAACATGGTGTTAGATATAAGGATCTAGGATCCCTGATAACTAACAAAAATAATACTGCAGAGGAGATTCAGAAGCGCATAGTGAGCGCAAATCGCTGTTACTTCCGCCTACAAAAGCAGATGAAATCCAGACTGTTGTCCAGAAACACCAAGATATTAGTGTACAAAACTCTTTATTAGACCACAACTCACATAGGTATGCGCTAAAGGCATGGGTACTTACTGAGAGGAATGAGCGAGCACTGGACATTTTTGAAAGGAAAATTTTAAGGGTGTCTTCGGACCGGTTCTAGAAAATGGATTTTGGCGTAGACGTTACAACGATAAGCTCTATACTCTGTTCAAGGAACCAAACGTGCACCAAAGTCCTTGCTAAAATCTAGACCCGTAGGGCGAAGGAGCCTGGGAAGGCCAAAATTAAGATGGAGCGACAACGTCCTCAAAGACCTACGTACCTTGGAGCTTACAAACTGGAGAGAGCTGGTCCAAAATATAGATGAGTGGAGGAAGACTCTAGAGGAGGCCAAGACCCACCACGGGTAGTAGAGCCAATTGTGATGATGATGATTTTTTTTTCTTTTTAAAAAGAAAGACAAACGTTCTCGGATTGAAAATCTCCCACTACCACCACATGATGGTTAGATATAACATATGCCAGTTAAATAGAAGGTGAAAGAAATGCGAAGGGAAAGGAGATAGGAAAGTATTTGGATTTCAGATCTGGACACTAAACAATAAATTTGGCTAATGACATTTCAAGCAGCTTTATAATTCAGAATGGTGGCTACAAATCAATAATAAAAAAAAGGTTCTGCCAAACACGAGAAAAGTCAAGTCACGTAACTAGCCATTATTCTTGGTAAGGCCATTTCTCTATAATAATTAGACATTGGAATATTAACCAGCTTCCCTGGAATGGCTCCTGAATAAACGATGTTGAATATCCCTGCCTGGGAGCAAATCCCTGGCTCTGTGAAGTGCCATTTCCTTCAATTCGGGATTATGTTAAATTCTACTGCTATTCCTACACCGCCCTATCCCCTGGGGCAAAATAATAAATCCTGACAATACTTTGGATGTTTTGCTTATGATGGAATTCATAAAAACGGGTTTATTGTTTAAATATAGTTGTAGCGTATTATAAAGCTTTTCTTATAGACATGCAAAAACCCTTAGGCCACCAGCGTCATCAGCTATCGGAAGGTTGAAGGAACCAAAGCGCACACCAGATAGGTACTAAGTTCGGTGAGCATGTTTTTGGATTATCAGGACCTAAAGCCTGGAATGTCATATCCATTATCCATAAAGTTATACTTTCACAGTCACAGTAACAGTCCGTGACTTTATAAATATCTAGATGTTTTGAAAAATATAAACAAATATCGATAATTTCGCATTTTAACCTTAGTAGAATTTCTAAAATTTTAAATATCGTTTCATAAGAATTCTCCAACCGAAAATTAAATAATTAAAAATATAATAATATTAAACAAAAATATTCCATCAACATTGAACTACCAAAGGATTATTGTCACAACTCAATATTATGTACTGCTTTTACAGCATTATCAGCTCCTCTACTCAACTGCTAGAATCAAATCCATGTACCTGTAGGTGTTAGGTAAATATAATAATAGAATAAACATATTAAAAAATATATATATAATACCTACCTATAAATTGAAATGTAATAATATTATTTTATTTCACTACATCTATAATCTTACTTTTACTTATCTATTTCTGTATACCCAACTTAGTAACTGATATGATACTCAATTCCACTATCAATGTATATTTGTTAACATCCTATATAAATTTATGTACATATTTTCTTACCTCAAATTTTTTCTTCTGTTTTATTTTTTCTCTTACCTTTGTAATGGCACTACTCCCTTATTCAAACACGAGAAATGTTTTCTTTATTAAATTGGGTAGATTCGTTAACAAACTATTTTATTGTAATTAGCTTCTAAGACTTATGATTTTCTTTTGTAAATATATGTACCTATGTGTTTCAAATAAAAAAATAAAATAAAATAAATAATATTTAAAATAAAAATCATCTCTTCTTTTGTAACTTATCTTCTAATAAATTTAAAAACAATATAATTAGAGAGTAAAATAGCAAAAAATGTTAAATTATTAATAGTCCCCTTTTTTAATATAGTCTAAGCTTAAACTTTCTAATATAAGTGTGTTTATCTGAAGTGACCTTCCAGGTAAGTATATTTTCTGTAACTGTTTGTAAAGAATAAAATTAGATAGGCCCTAGGAAACCATAGCGCCCTTGGGTAATTTTTCACAAAAACGGTGCTACACAGATTATCCAATTATTATTGTTATTGTGTGAACAATCAGCACAAGACAGGGACGTATGGAGGAGCCTTGTCGATGCAGTGGGTCCCCGACCTGAATAGGACAAGGGGAACAGGATGATGGTGATGATGATAAACATATGCCCCTTACTAAGGCTGTTCAGTTCAATTGCATTATTATCTGGGTAGGCACGTGATTATTTATTATTATTATTTTATTTTTTTTTACTCTATCAAAAAAGAAGTATTAGTTTAAATACATACAAAAAGTATTAAATAATACATGAATGAGGCATTAAAAGTTTCAAGTATAGTGTTAAAATTGAAGGTTGGCATAAAAAGTTACAATTAAAAAAGTTTTAAGTATTAAAAATCTAAATTGAATGTAAAGGTAGGTACAAAAGGTTACAAGTACAAAGTGTGTAAAAGTATAATGTATTAAGTAAAAAGTATACGAATAATTTAAAAAAATATTAAAATAAAACGTAAATATAACAGACTCTAAGCTTTAAACTTTAAGTGACCGATATTAGAAAAACAGCCGATAAAATGATCCCTTTTACATAATGAGTTGAAGAACATTGTCAAGTGCAGGAAATTATTTTCTTGTAATTTTTATCCTGATACGCTGGGTGTAGAATTGTAGAAACCTTAACATCTTGTCCCAGGGCCAAGGACCTTACGTGCTCCCCACCAAACTACTATAAGCCTTTTTAGGTGTATAGTCACTTACTGCTAGATACATTTTCTTTACAAAAACTAATAAAAGGTTACAAGACTTGAATAGCCAAGTAACCCTACTTCCTCCTTTGTTTTGGTGCCCTCTCTTACAGCGCAGAATGTATACACGTTCACGAAAAAAGGTGATAAATTCTTCCTCTTTAAACATGAGACACCTGATTATGATTTGAACGTTTTTGTTCAGTGGTAAATTTTAACACACAAAAGAATTGTTTTTTTTTGTTGCTGTGGAGACAGGATGTAACAACCGCCGCGCGCCATCCCGTAATTACTGTAATGCTCTAACAATTACTGAGTCTCCATGATCCTCAAAGTGTCGTACATTTCAGTTTTTTTTTAAGGGAACTCTTTAGTATTTTTTGTTAACTTACTAACCATCACACCGCTTCCCCGCAGGGGTAGGCAGAGAGGACGGACCGCCAAACAACCCGGTCTTGGCACACACTCCTTGCCACATTCACATTCATACATCTTCTCATACATACTCTTCTATTATTCTGACTCTTGACATGGCCCGACTCAAGTATCTGATTTACTTGATCGTGCCACGTCTTCCTTGGGCGTCCTCGGCTTCTTCTAACGTTCACATTCGCGTCATAAATTTTCTTTACACTCCTTTCTTCATTCATTCGCTCAACATGCCCAATTTCTTAATCTTACTTATTACGCTCACATCAGCCTTGCATTCTTTTCGGATCTCCACATTCCTCACACGATCATACATGATTTTACCACACATACGCCCCAGGGATTTCATTTCAACAGCATTCAGTCTACTTTCATACTTTCTTTGCCAGTTCCGTGCTTCACTGCCATACATCAGGATAGGTACCAGTACTCCATTGTGGACTGCTAGCTTCGCTTCTGTGGACAACTTTTTGTTGGCTCCAACGGCATTCAATCCTCCATTGATGGAGTTACCTGCATTCACCCTTCTTTCAATATCCCTATCAGCCTTCCCACCTCTCGTAAAAAATTTTCTTAAATATACAAACTCATTCACCTGCTCCAAGTATTCATCATTCACAACTATATTGCACACCGTTTTCATAATATTTTTAAAATCGGTGAAATAATTAATCAATATAATAACCAAAGAAATAATAACCATCTTCAATAAATATTCCTATTTCATCTAAGTCATTCATATTTCCGAACGTATATTGGTAAGTTCTACGATGTCGAATACTTTCCCATTCCCGCAATGCTTCGTTCTTACTAAATATAGCTAGGTTAATTTCCACCCGCCGACGGTGTGGCAAAAAGGTGTTTTTGCGGACATCGAGAAAACTGTTAGGTATTTTTTCATGAAATTTTTTACAAACCTTCTAAACATATGTAGCATTAAGGAAAACAAAATTCGAATCCTGAAAATAAAGGTAAGGTACTAAAAAAATTCCTGAAACACGGATATAGTAATTTTTTGGTGATTTATTTTATTGTATAGGTATTATATTAACTGTTTATGCTATTTCAACATGGTAATTAACTTAAGAGATTATTCTAACATGAAAGTTTTTTTAATTTAATGTTTAGATACTGAAAAAAAAAATATACTTTTACACTGAAAAACCAGTACGTTAGTAATATAATTTTTATTTTCAGATATATTTTATATTTTTTTACACATTTTGTTCTAGATGGAGTAACATTGGTAAAATAATAGGTGAGTACAAATACGGTGTAGGCAATGAAATAAAACGGAGACATTTTATTGTATAATTTGTTTATTAAAATGTTTCTTTTCATAAAAAACTTATGCAAAAGAAAAATAAAATAAAATTATATTTTGTAGCATTTAAACTGAATTTATCTATATTTGTCGCTACATCGCTTCTATGTGATGAACACACCGTGCGCCTGTGCCGCTGTGATGTGATCCCTGGAAGCTATGTCACAGCTGGGATGACCGATATAATGTCATATGTTCTAGAAAATTAAGTTGCTTCCCGGTTTTTGACGCACATCTTCAGGTTAAACGCTGGCAGGACTGAAATGATTTCAGCTAACCTAGAGTAAATATACTCGTTGTAACCATTTGGTAAAAGGTAAGACTGAGGAAAAATGTATGTTTTCTTTGGGAAAATAAAGCTATAATTTAGTCTGTCATACTTGCAAATGAATTGTACCGAAAAGGGCGAATTGTGTGTAAAGTTAAAATTATGCATTTTATTTAATTATCCCGTTTATAACTCATAATGTCATCAGTTTTGTGTAAACTATTCATGGGTCTAATAAATAAAGATTTTTTATTCACATGGTACGTTGCCTCGATGGCTCAGCTGTTTATAACTAAACACATACTCTTTCTCCGTCCATCCGCTCTACATCATTTTTTCTGTTCTTTAACGCAAAAATATTTATTTATTTTATTTTATTTATTTATTTATTATAGAAGGATACAAAAAAAGTACATTTTACATATAAGAAAGCTTTGCCTGTCCAACTAGGAAAGTTTCCCGTTCTAGGACAGACAAATTGACAGGTTTTAGTTCATATTATTAGTCCTTAAGAAATGTACATAATTACATAACAAAAAACTGAAAACCATAAAAAACAAAAAAAAATATTATTTTTCTCTGAAACCAAAACTCTGTATTGAAAAGTATAAACCAGGTACGTGATAACAGGATGTAGGAATTATAAAAATTTTACAGCATAAAAATATGAAGTTATTTTAGGTTACGGGTTTAGAAGTGTGAGCTTATAATACATAGTACATTAAAATTTACAATATTAGATATAATTTAAGTATGCAATAATATATATGATTTTTTTCCTAAGCGTTGTAACTACGATGTGTAATAAATTATGTGCAATCATGATTATTTTCACTGATTTAAAACATGTTTTCAGTATACGACAATACCAATATACACCGCGCTAATGGCTTGAACTAATCCTGCTAAAATATAAAAACAATAACTATAAATATAGGTAGAAATATAAATAGATACTATGAATATACATATATATATATATATATATAATACCTCATTTATTGCTAATTTGGTTACGGTATTGTGAAATTAGTGTATTACTTTGTACGTCATACATGTTGTGTTATGTATTGTTTGTTTATAATATTATTCTGGCTATTTCATTATTTGTGCGTTAAATATAGTTTTAAAAAATGGCAATGTATTATCTTAAATTTAGAAAGAAATCAAAAATTAAAATTATCATAAAATTCTAAAAAATCTTTTTACTTTTATAAGCGTAATTTGCAAACATTAATTATTTTGTTCTTCCTTCGGAGAAAACTTTGACCATCCCTGAAACGAGAGAATTATTTCTAACGTCTCACCGGACACTGCGGGGGCAGAAGCAGGAACGCAATAATTCCAATTAAAAAACCGGAGTTGGACCAATTCTGTGAGTTGTGGAAAGGAGTCGAGCTACTTGAGTCTAGGGACCATATCAAATAGCCCTAATAGAAGTGAACATCGGAAATTAAAAGCATAAAATGAATGATTCCGAAACAAAAAATCAATAACTCTTATATATAAATAGTTGCACACAAGGGAAAATCTTGGTTCCACCTGGACTTGAATGGACCATGACTTTAGGTGCTTTTTAGGTGCTTTTGGTACGCCACCAAAGTGATACAATTTTTACATCACAGATTTATTAATTCATTATCCTATTTTGATAAAGAAGCGAATATGTTTGCTATTAGTTTTTTATGCAAATATAAACCTTAGTAATGTAAAAACGTCTAAAAATTAAAATAAATAATCACTCCCGATTTTTCCACCGGTTCATAACTATTAACTGTTAAAGACGTGAATCAGAAATGACAGAAAAAGATCGCATCTGGGGATTGAGCTCAGGACCTCCACCTTGCCGGGGCATTGCTCTGACCGCTGATCAAATTCGACGTAATTTTTAACTGTCTCATACTTTCTGCCAAAAACTAACAAAATTTTCTTTACAATATGATTGTAAGATTTTTTTTTGTTGAATCTATCAAATTGAATTTTTTTTCTGGTTTTCTGGTTTTCTGTTTCACATTCTGGTGGTTAATATTGTCCTTAATGATTTTTTTTCTTTATTTAAAGGGTGAAACATCGTGTCAAAGGGTTTACATACCTACTAGTAGTCGATAGATTTTTTCAGGATATTATCATATAGGACTTTATTTAATCACCAATCACAATATACAGGATGTAACAAGACGTACCCGAGAGATTTTACCCAGCGATTCATGAGCATATTTGGAGTAATAAATGTATTTGTCATTGTGCTGTCCGATGATTATTTTTTTCTATTAAAAGCAAAAAATATTTTTTCGATCACACGTCGTTACTGATCCCATCGCTATCAGAAATACCCCGTCGCGATGGGTTTGAGCGGTACACGCGCTGTTTCGAAAAATAATATCATCGGACAGCAAAATGACAAATACATTTATTACTCCAAATATGCTTAGGAATCGCTGGCTAAAATCTCTCGGGTACGTCCTGTTACATCGTGTATATCGATTAGCGGAAAATCCATTTTTTTTACTTTTATTGTGTGATAAGTTTCGAATACGTCATCTCAGCTTCTTCATTTATGGTGGTAACTTGAATTCAAATATCCTTGCTACAGCGGCTTTTACAATATATTATATTTTAATAATGACTTAGTGTGCGGAAAATTTTATTAAATTGTACAAAAAATTTGGCAAATTTCTTTCATAAAATAAAATTAACGTATGAGATAATGCTTTTGCTACGCAGAATTTTCTTATGTGAACCTTTAAAGGAACATAAGTCGGGGTTGTAATAACTTTTAATATAAAAATGAACATTTACAAAGCTCACAAAACAAAAAAAGTTTACATTAAGGCTGCACGCATGTGCCTTAAATAATGGTTGCATGACATTAATTTATTTTTTTGTGAACGATGTTTGCATAAAAATGACAAATAACCTTGAGTCAAATTAAATTGTGAAATTTGTAGGTAGATATAATCGCTATTACATCCACTTGTCAAATACGATCATGCAATAAAATAGTCGGCACATACACAACATAAGAGTAAATTTATAAATAATTGTGTTTTTGGTAGTATGGTGTAAAACTTATAAAAAAATATATTTAACTGTTGTTTTCCCAAAGATTATGAAATAAAATAAAAAAATTATAAAACCATGTTTTCTTTTCTCTCTTAAAATGAATTATTTATTACAAATTTAAAGAAAAATCATTTATTCCCCACATCTCAGTATGTTTACAAAATCTAAACAAAATAAAACATTTATAATATGTTTTTACAGTGTCCGTCAGCGACACTGGAACGTTGTCCAAAACGTTGGCTAAAGAAGGAGGTAGCGCAACACGGCATAACACCCCAAAAATCAATAATAAAAATACTTTTGACCGTAAAGATCCAAAATCATAACTTACATTTAAGTGAGTCAACAGTAGTCACGGCATAAGTTTTTGTGACAGGTCTAATCGCATCCGCGCGAACTTCCAGCCTTCTCACAGCTTATGAAATCAGTTTGATAAGTTGAGAGACTTTCCGTAAGAAATGGTACCAAAATACGCCGCTCGAGATGTCAAAAATGAAGACAGGTGTTTTCGTAGGTTATTTTTCCTATAAAACGAGTTTTTTTTATTATTTTAACTGAAATCTGATTAGGTTAAATGGATATTAACCTATCTTATTATCTCCCGAAAACAATAGAGAATAACACTAGATAAAACTTAAATAAGCACTACCCACCAAAACTAGTGGAAACCGAAATAAATATTTCTGTTTCCAAAAACCGAAGAGATATCATTTATTCATTAGGGAAAAAAGCTTTCTGAAAATGAGAATCCTTCTATTTAATTATCGGTCCAATCCTGTCTATTGTTACAACCTTTTCCGATTGTAACATTACGTATTTGAATTCGAAGTCAGTTGCTTTCAAGTACCTACCTGTCATACGTATAAAATTAAATAACTCCACTAATTTCCGCGCTATCCAGTATTCGGTTATGTCAAGAACGAGAATGGCCCTAGGGATTCTGACCTTGTTCTTCATACAATTTCTTTATACATATGGGACAAAATCGCTTAAAATATTTTTTTTTTTCCGCCGGTGAGGTTATCACAACAAAAGTGCGTGAAGTATTGATTATTTCAAGCCAGCATCTATTTCAATACTTTATTTGGGCCTTTTCATCTTTATTGACAAAATCCATAAATTTGACAGCAGCAAATAGTAATTGACAGGAAGCCATCTTACCTCTAATGAATTTACAGATGTGAACAGTCGCTATCGTCACTTATAGCACTTACATAAGTTGAACATCCGAACGACTTCCAAGAGTATCAATTACCACAAGTCGGATGCATATATAAGCGCTCCCATGAGTAACTTGTCAAAAACTTACATCATTCGTACATTTTAGTTATGAGTGAAAAGCTATCCTAAAGGTAAGCTAAATTGATATTGCAATAATATCATACAAATATCCAGCTGTCTTTTTGAATTCTACCTTCTTTACTCCAGATCCAAGACTAGTCTTTCTAGAATAGATCCACCGCTTTGTAAGGCTGCAAGGCGCAGATATTCCTCTCAAAGGGATTTATATTCATAAGTAGATAAAAAGGATAAGTAGGAATCCTATCCTCGATTTCCATTTAACCTGGATACTTCGATCCTCTATAAAATGATTCAAATATATGCCAAGTTTTATATTATTCTCTTCAAAGCACTTATTTATAGACATTTAAGCCGAGGCATTTCGATTCCTGGGAGGACTCTCGCCTTTCTCGAATTTGACCTCTTTACTATTTTCATCCTTTTTAAATCGGTGTAACTTTTTCAACTGTTCCGGCTGATAATAAAATGTCATAGCTTAAGTGTCATTTTATCGTATGACAATTAAGCTTTGGAATTTTATTTGATTTAAGGGCTTTAAAATAAATACATTTATCGTAATCTTTAATGTATTAATTAATTAATTGATTACCGTTAACATCAATTTGGGAGGCAGGTATGGTTACCGCTGATTGGAACCATTTATTGGATAAACAACTCACCCTTTACATAGGTCGCCGTAAGTGGTTCGCTACTTTTTGTGACTTACAGGAGTGCCCGGGTTCATGAGGTGAGGTTTGTATGGATCTTGACGGACATTCTCTGGTCACTCCTGGACACACTGATCCCCAGATTCTTACGCATCCATCTTACCTGTTTCCTTTCCAAAACTTCCTCCCCTTCATTTCTATAAAAATACACACGCTCCACACAGCACGCCCAAAGAGGCCCTGAGGGATTTTTTTCTATTTTATAGGGGTCATCTATGTGTAGGGTTACCAGATGACAGGAATTTTCCTGACATGTCCGGAATTTGAGCTGTCTGTCCGTCAGGAATTTAAAAAAAAATTGAATCGAATAAAATTACAAAAAATGATTTTTAAGGCAAAAAGTTGAACATCCTGAAAATCTGTAGCACCCCCCCCCCCCCCTCCCTCCCCCCACCCACTACACCAGTTGTCTTTCTGATCGATGATTAGCCACCCGCTAAGTTTATAGGTTTTTTTTTGCTTTGTCAGGGATTTTGTCAGGAAACTTATTTTCGGAACTGGTAACCCTACCTATGTGGAGCTATTATTACAGCCTATTTGGGCCGCCTATTGCCTATTTGGGCTGAATCTAGTCTCATTAAATTAATTCTGCAACACGCCGAAATATTAACAAGATTCTTACAAGCTCTTTTTTGTATATATAGATATGTTTACTTATAGTATATGTTTACTTATACTATATGTTTATTCAGAGTATATGTTTACTTATAGTATATGTTCACTTAGAGTATATGTTTACTTATAGTATATGTTTACTTATAGTATATGTTCACTTTGAGTATATGTTTATTTATAGTATATGTTTACTCATAGTATATGTTGACTTAGAGTATATTTTTACTTGTGTAGTATATGCTTACTCCAATTCATTTTACTATAATATCATTTTAATATATGTATGTAATATATGTACCTTTCCTGTGATTTGGAAGATCAAACTCTTTAGAGAATTAATTCACACTTCCAATTACCTGCCTTTTATTGTATTGAACCCCAAATAACCATGTTTGTATACAATTTATGTAACTCTACGTCTGTCTCGACACAGGTTTACCCTAGTGAGACAGGCATTGAAAAAAAATTACATGTAATTATAATATATGTTTAGATTAAATAGTAAAAAAAAATAAAATAAAAAAAATCTCCGAGAGGATGAATAAAAGACTCGAAAATTTTTTCAAAGCTGTTGAGTAGAGCAAATTTTAAATTCAAGAAAAGAGAGATAAAATATATATGAAACATTTGGTGGTTTCCTTTGCTGATTGAATGAAGTGTTTACAGATTCTCTCTACATACTAATGTATATATATAGTCTGTATGAAAATGGCACAGTTTTGGTGTACTATTATTCTTCAATCTCGTAAGAAAAATAAGACATTTTCACCAGCCCTTGTTATTTATACTCCGAAAAAGAAAATAAGCGTTTCAAGACGAATACCGCAGAGCACCCGTAATTACAATAATTAATCAAATCAAACAGACAGCATTATACCATCGTCTTCCTTTCTCCAGGCACGTGGGAGCTCTAGTTAGGTAATTGAATGATAATATATCATTTACCGTAATTGTGGTTATATATTTATTTATTTATAAACGAGATGAAAATACCATTTTGACGTAAGCATTTCTGATGATATCTACGAAGACCGATTGAGGATTTTTCATGGTTTTAGAATTTTGTTGAACCTTTGTTGAATATTAATCTAAGTAGTTACACATTAGCTCAACTTTCAACCTTTTTTATTTCTGTGGGAGAAAAATAGGAATTACCACATAACAGAGTCCATTTGCACTGACTTCGTTTGGTTAAGTAAAGAACCTTTTGTAATTCGTGGCTTTTAAATCTCTCAAACTTTCAAGTACTTTTAGACAAGCGTACACAATATACATTCAAAACATTTTAATGGTGAAATAAGTACTTTAGGATTGTTTAAATAGGTTGCTCCCGAGTTTTTGTGGAACCAGCAGAAAAGATATATTATAATATGTTGTTGAACTTCACAACCTACAATTTTTTAGTTTTTGGAGATGCTGTGTGGACGGTATTTTTAGGGAAAGGAAGTAGAGGAAGTTCTGGGGAAAAAAAATATATGAAGCTTGGGTACGAATCTAGAGGTCAATATGACCAGGAGTGACGGACGAAAGAATATCTTTATTTATTTATTTATATATAGATACAAAAGAAAGTACAAGTTACACATTAGGAAGCTTTGCCTGTCCAACTAGGAAAGTTTCCCGTTCCAGGACAGACAAATTGACAGGTTTAGTTCATATTATTCCTTAAGTACATAATTGCAAACAAAAATAAAAACAAAGATAAAAACAAGAAAATTCATTTTTTTTGAAATTGAGTTGTGTTATTAATTATTATATCTAACTCAGGACTTGGGTTCGAGTCCCTGATATGACCGTATCTTTTTTCTGATTTTTCTATTTCAGATTTTCCATTTCGCTAATATTATCTTCATTAGATAAAATATTATTATTTAAGGTTTAACTCATTAAGTTAAAAAGTTAAAAATAAAAATAAAATAAAATTATTATTTTATTCATCTAGTCAATCTAGTGTGTGTACCAACTAAAAACGTAATATTTTAAAGCATAACTTTCAAAGCGTGCTTTTTACATATTACCTAATGAAACTAGCGCCATCTGTGAAATAGTAGATTTTGAATTATTTTGTATTATCTTAATGCAAGGACTTTTATTTACACTGTTAAAACAGATTTTTAATTCAATTTTTAACCCATTCCCAGTCTATAAACCCCGTTATCCTTTTCTCGGCATTTCGTATTCATAAGACAACCGAAATTAAATTTGAAGGCTTCATTGTCACGTTCATACATTGATCTAATCAAATCGTTTAAAACACAATGATAGCGTTTCCTGAAAGCGACAAGGGGTAACCAAACCACCCCCGCCCTGGAGCTTCAGGCGATATTGGGACTACCCGCGACACGCTTATCAACACAGGCATAATACATTACTATCTAATATCTACATGGTATCCCCAGGCGGAATGAGATTATACATTATTTCAGGTCTTTCAGGGATGAGTTTGGCTTCTGAAAGCGAGAAGGTTGATTCGACGCCGGTCCCATTGTCCCGTAGTGGATATTAAATATTTACTTTGTGTGATTTCAAACAATTATTCTCACGTAATCTCAAGTATATTCAAAGGGATGGCAATTAAAATTACTAGTAACTTTTTGCGATTTTCAAGAGTTACGAGTGAGTTATCTTTGGGATTGTAAGCTCATGTTTTACTTACAACAGTATAGAAGATCTCCTATACGACTCTTGGACCGAGAAAGACTTAGTTTTTTGTTGTTGTTATAATATGAGATTTATTAATGGGTTGTATTGTATTTAAACTATATTTAAAAGGGGATAAAAAAGATACAATAAAGGTATTCCTGCATTATGTTTCTTATAAATTACCAGTGACTGAATTGACATCGTGACGGGTATCGCGTGTTAAATTCCTCAACTGGCTTGGGTCCTCCATCATGACTCAAGCAATATTTTTCCGCTTATTTTGAAATTAGTAGAAGATTTTCAAATTTTGTCAGGTTATTCGGGCATTATTATAACCCGGGAATGTTTCGCTTTCTTTAAAAAAAACGTTTTTATTTAAAAGCGTGCTCGGGTTCATTGCGTGACATTCCTCCAGGTCTTGACAAAGGATGTTTTTGCCCACCTAATGCATGGCGGGCCGGATTGGGAGAGACTGATTCAGGGAGACCTTTTGACCACTCCAGCCATAGAATTTTTTTTCCATCCAAACAACTACTTTAACCTAAAAAAACTACCTTAAAACGTTGAAATATTTCTTCTATCATGTAGAATTACCTCCGAAGTTAGTTCACTTTACACATGGACGCCTTGTATAGATATCAGGCGCGCTAGCATGGTCGATCGATATGAAGTTACCGACCGATCGTCGGTAACTTCTCATCGTTCCCTAGGACAACTGTAGATCGCTTACGTACAAATGACAGTTGATATCGAATATATTAAGGACACTTTGTCATTGTGAACTGTCACCTATTCGTTTGCGATCCTAGGGAACGATGAGAAGTTACCGACAATCGGTCGGTAACTTCATATCGATCGACCATGCTAGCACCCTAGGTTAGGTTAGGATACGCGGAACAAAAGTATTTTCTTACATGTAAAGTTCATTAGTCAAATAAGAAGTCTCGCTTTCATATATTCAAAAGAAACGCCTCTTTCGGCCATCAAACCGAAATTAAATCCGCAATCCAAACATTCACATACACGCCAATTCACATAAGGACGCCCCCGACTATTTCTTCCCACAACGTCTCAACCGATTCAACTCCCGTAGGTATTAGGTATGAGTAAGTGGTTCACAAGTCATGACCAGCATAATAATTGTTTTAAATTGGCAGATTTTGAGTCCAACTCCCCACTGAAGAGATAAATCATAGAAAAGAGCGAGGAGCGTGTCCAAGTAACCACATTTTTTCCTTATTTTTGTTGAAATTTAAAGTTTTAGTGATGACAACCCGGGCGTACACGTACGTAACCATAGTAAAGAGTCTCCTAGACGATGTTAAAATGAATATTTTTTTTTTATATGAGAAAAACTCTCTTTTTAACTTTTGAAGGTTATTCCCATCAATGTAATATATCATTGAAAAAGAAGATAACAATAATAATAATCCATTTTTTTAATATGAAAATAAACAAGACACAAAAAATAATAAAATATAATGGCTGCAACTGGGACTAATATGGAAATAATACGAAGAAAAAAAAACATTAGTCGAAGATAATATTGTTAATTCTGAAATTTGAAATATGAAGTTGACAAATACGACAGTCTCATAATAGGGTGCAATTCAAAATTAGTTAATGCGTATGTCCCGGTTAGACGTGAGGTTCTGGGTCCCAGTTGCAGCCATTATATGTTATTATTTTTCTGTGTCTTGTTTATTTTCATATTAAAAAATGGATCATTATTGTTATCTTCTTCTTCAATAATGTTAAAATGGGTTCCACGATAACTCAGAATCACCGCTCCTAATATAATTTGTTGACATTTGTGACATGAGAATGGGTCGCTTCTATGATTCGTTCTCGAGTTCAACAGCTCGGTTGTGGAACGATTTGCCGGCCTCAATGTGGCCTCCTATCTACAACACGGGTCTCTTCAAGATCCATTTTCAATCCTTCCTCTCCTAAAGAAGGTTATTAAATTAAAATCCTTCCTCTCCAAGCAGCATTTCCTAAGATGACAAAAGCCTTGAAGGAAATTATTTTCCTCAGGGAAAGGTCTATTTGGGCCTTGAGATCGTTAGGTAGGTAGGTAATATTTGCGAATAATTAACGACATCGGTTTTTTATTCAAATCGATACAGACCAATATAGAAATTTCTGAATCAATGATTCGTTCTAATACTTGTGTATTATTCGTATTTTTTAGCACTGTGAACGTCATGATTTTTTTGGTAATAATGTATCGCAATTACACGCAATATTTTGCTACACTTGCATCAGAATTTTGGCACAATTCCCGCCTTGGTTCATTTGAAAAAGACAAAGGAAAATGACTTTTTCGTTGTTTTTTTAGCCTGTGCTATCCTTGGTATAACAACTGGCACATATTATTTTTGATTGTCAATTGCGGAATTGTCTGCTTTTGCTCTCGGACATTCTGATCTGTTTAAGATGAGGGAGAGGTAATTTTCACTTCTAAAGGATGTGATCATTTGAAATTGTTTTTGAAGTAAAACTTCTTTACGCACGCTTGACTTAGGTTGTAAGCTGGCGAATGCGTGACGAGAGCGTTACGAAAAGTTCAGTCGGGCGAGGCGAACGGGCTGTACTTATTGTAATTACATAATGTGGGTTCATTTAACAGCTAAACATAAAAAAATGTTTTCATTCTATTCTAATAGAAACAATACATTTATGATGATTTAGAATTTAGACAATAATTCAATTTACGATGTGCGTTCTATTGGTTTGTTATCTAAATATTTTGGTCTATTTTTGAACAGGTAAACGATTTAGCACGCACAAAAATCATTAGCAATCATTCTCGTCCTTCTTTGTGATAATACCAAAAATTAATAATATAATAATTAAATGCGATATTTTTAATTAATCTTTTCATTGTCCGCTTATTGTGTATTTCCTCTCTTGTTTTCAGCATTTAAATAGAATTTATTTTCATTCACTACGAGAGTATCTAATGGTGGTATTACACGGTTCAACTAAATTGATTCACTTTGGTCGAATGGCGCAGAAGTGAAAGGGTATGCTGTTTTGTACGTACACGTATCGTGAAGAAGTGATCTATTCAATTCAGAATGCTAGGGAAGTCTTCAAATCAGGTCGTGCGCTTGGGAATTACGTTAATTTGCAGTCATTTCATTAACGAGTTAAGGGTCGGTAGTACCCGCCCAAAAAGAATAAGAAGGAGAGGTATGACAATACGAATGTTGGAGCGAGCGCGCTAATATTAAACACGAAAAGTTTCGAGCGAAAATTGGGAAAATGTTTAATAAAACACGACTCGTTTACAATAAAGCAAAAATCTTTCTTCAACACCTTAAGAAGCATTTAAAGAAATATTGTGATTTTTTTCATACGTATAAACAAGTTAAAAAATAACAAAACTATCGTGTAAATAGGTAAAAAAATTTGGAGCAAAAAACTTTGCGATTTTTTTTCTATCGAGGTAATTTTATGTAATTAACGTTTCGGCTCTACAAATCTTCAGATATTATCTTAAAAAAATAACATATATTTTTTTAAGAACTTAGAAACTTGAAGTGTTCGGGGGACATATGTTATAAATCGATCGAGATAAATGAAAAATCGGAATTCCGGCCCTTAAGAAAAAGAAGCGAATGAATTGACGACGGGACATTCCACAGGCTAGGTTACTTCTTAAAATGTTCCAAGAACAGAGGCATAATGCTACTCTTTCCATTTATAAACCATTTGGACTTGGACATTTGACAACGCGACCTTTCGCGTGACTGGAGCGCACGAATGAATACGTTCATTTCTCATTCAACCTTTGATCGTCGAATGATGAAAGTGAACATTTTGAACAATGACATTGATTCATTCACTTTTACAATTGCATGTTTAAATTTGGTTGCTTCATCCAAATTGAAATGCATAAGGGAACCGTATAATACCGCTATTTTATCATGATATACCTGCTAAATATACTTTCCAAGGCTCGAATAAGGTATTATGACGCCTACACCTAACTAATAAGGGTCTACTATTTGGTATTTTTATTCCAGTTAATAATAAACGTATTCAAGTATATAATATAGGTACGTCGTGTTTCGTGACACGTATCACTGCGTGTTATAATGTAAAAGTGTTGCAAGAACTGGAAAATGTTTTGACAAGTCTAGGACGACCAACCTAACATTGACACTTAAAGAGGTTTTATCAACATTTCTGGCGTGCACGCAATCGGCATGGACGTTTTTACGTTACGTTACCTCCCCCGTTAGATCCCTCAGAGTCTGTGTCGTCTTTAGGGATGGTGTATGGAGGGTCTTATTGGGGAAAGGAAGGAGAGGAATTTCTGGGAAACAAAAAGTTGTGAGGTGTGGATAGGAGTCTGGGAGTCAATGATGAACCATCCCTCGTATGAATCCAACAACGATGCAAGGCAATGGATCGAGAGGGTCCGGATGGAGAGGTCTAGGTTAGGTCTCCCGCAAACGGTCTCCCCAGATCTGGCTCGCCATGCAGAAGGTGGGCAAACGCATTCAAGGCAAATCTCACGCCATGAGCCCTGGCACTGCTGCTAAGTCACAACCGTACCGAACCACTTAAGGATGACCTATGGAAGGGTAGTTGGTTATCCGAATAATAGTTCTAAGGGCGGCGGTAAAATTTGACAGTTTTAATCGACATATAGCTGCTTTTATGTCATTTATTTATACTGGGTTATTACAGATGTTCTCACTTACTTACTGAGAACAATCCAGTCTACAAATAGATAAATTTACAAAAATCCGCCCAGTCAAAGGATGCATACCATTTATATCAAAACTCATCCAAATAACCAGTAATACAAAGAGAGGAAAGAGACGCAATAGACACAAGAAAAACAAGGGACAAAAAGAGAAACAAAAGTGATAGGTTGATAATAAAATTAACTCAGAATAAATATTTTTGAAAAATAGCAGAACATTTGTTTTCTGAATCCGTCTAAATTATTGACAAAAATATATACTCCAGCCCACTGTTAGTCTATTTTATTATATAATCGAAATATTTGGGTCAGAGGGCTAAAGTAGGCGATATTATTTTGAAATGTATTCAGGTGAAACATGCGATGGCGTCTTAGGCAATAGGAATCCAAAAATTTGGCAATTATTTTATGTAATCATTTTCCTTCTGATTTTAGGTCATTACCGGGAAATATTCCTGTCCGATTCCGGATCCAGTGAAGCTATGGCATTCCTAGTTTAGGATTGTTGTGGAGCTAAAGGAAGTAAGGACACGAGTGAGTTGGAAAAGAGCAAGATTAGAAAGTGTCTTGCTATTCAGATCTGGTCACTAATACCATTCCAGGCAATGTCCAAACTTGCGACAATTTGATAATGATATTATGCCATATTTTCTTGTTGATTCACCATTGAAGCAGAAGATAAAACTAATAGAAATATGAAACAGAACTGGAAATCGAATCCAGGATCTCTTTCTTACCGGGACCAGCCTTTAAGAGGCTAGACTTTGAACGACACGCGGAACATTCGCGTCTGTCATTCTGTCCCGCTCACAATAAGCTCACGCACACTTACAATACATGCGAATGCGAAATGTGCGAATGAGACAACGCTCAAATTTACCTACAGAAATCGCTCGAAAAGGGGTTTATGGAGAATACACTTTTCTACACCGAAACTTTCACGAAATTAAAATTTTAAAAAATATATATTTTTTAGATAGAAGAAGCTACGTCGGTAGCTTTTTATAATTTTATAATTCTTTATGAGAGTTGAGTTAGCAGCACTTTTTCCTTAAATAATATTTTTTGATAAATCGTACATGTTTGACAGTGAATTTTTACGTTAATACGAAACGCATCGAAAATTCAAAAACATACCGACATAGTTTTCACCCTCTACAAGGCAGTATAAAAAAATATATTCATTTTGTGCAATTTTCGATGAAGAAAAGTGTTTTTTCCCGGGCGTCCTTTTTGTATGGGCCGAAAAGCGAAGTCTATCGTCTTAACCACTCAGCCTGAGACGTATTTAATAGAGATGTATTTTTTTTATTTAAAAATTTACTGATGATAATATATTTTTAACTCTGAATTTCAAATATGACATCGATAAAAATGACATATTTAATTAAAATATGTTTCATTGGCCGAGTGGTTTAAAGCGTTGTCACGGTAAGACAGAGATCCGGGGTTCTGTTCCCGATTCTGTGTCTTGTTCTCTTTCATGTTCCGTTTAGATTTATTAATATTGTCTTCTTCTTCAATAATTAATATTACATCGATGGGAGAAATTTAATTTCGATAAAATTTCTTATTTATTAACTTACGACCTTTTAAAAGGCTTTTAAATATATACATTCACATAGTTAATATATCATACTCAAACATAGTTCAGTAGATTAGAAGGTATGCCTGATATAAACATATTAAATTATTTTACAAGAAGGAAAAAATATATGTACATAGTGTACATACAATTAGAAGAAGTATGTAATATTTACTATTATAAGAATTATAAGAAGTATGTTAACGTATTTTAGCCAGCTTATATCGGAATATTGATGAACTATGTAAATATATAAACATCGGAAAACATTTTTACCAAATTTATAATTCGTCTCATAGATGTATAATATTGCGTTAATAATATAATATGACAAAAATAAATAATTTCTGGCATTAAATAATCTATAATCAAGCATAGTCACTTAGAAAATAGATATATATTATGATCATCGAAAACTTGATCGTGGATTATAACTACCGCATTATACTGTACCTCCTACGTCTGTCTCAACACAGGTATTTCCTAGTGAGACAGACGTCGAAAATCATTTGTAATCAAAATCATACTTTATACAGATGTATTTTTTTTTAATTTGTATATTATTTGTAATTTAATTTAATTTAATTTGTATAATTTAGTAAATTATAATTCAATTTATCAACCATCATACTATGTAACTTATAAATAAATTATTATTTATCTGTAACCCACATTTCCATAAATTCATTGTCATATTATCCGTAAACTACACTTTCATCAATTATTATATTATCTGTAACTTCGTTAACATAAATTCAATGTTATATTAACTGTAAACTTCATCTATCAATTATTATTTTATCTGTAAATTTCATTGTCATAAATTCCTTGTTGTATTTATTACCTGTAAACATCATTATCATCAATTACTATATTATATGTAAATTTTATTATCATAAATTCATTGCTGCATTAACTGTTAACCTCATTATCATAATTATTATATTATCAGTAAACGTACTTCATTACCTTAAATTATATAATATGCATACTTCACCCGCCATAACACAGGGACATCCCTAGCATGGCGGGCGAAATAAGACAATATCTTACACTATGTATAAAATTCTTTTAATAAATAAATAAATAGCAAAATTTACAATCCACTAAACGAAGAAGATTTTTGCTGCACCTAATTAACACTAACTGAAGCTTATTCCAACTTACAGAAGTTTAATTAGAAGGTGGAAAGGAAAGGTGAGAAGTTTTGCCCGTACAAACAAATCGAAGTTTTTGAAATATAACTTTCCTCAGGAGAGCGTTTAATCCGTAGGAGTTTCGTGTTAATGTATAAATAAATCAGCTCTGTTAGAACAAAGAATGTTCGGTAAGGAATCGATGGGAGAACAGAAAGAGGTGGTAGTCAAGGGATTTATCCGAAAAGCCGATAAATTTATACGAAAGTAAGGGAACGTGAACAAAAGTTAACTTTGGTTAGGATAATTTATTCACAGCAGGGACAGGAGTTAATGTAAATCTGGAAGGCAAATAAACCGATAAAATGTGGTAGCAAATATATTCCTAAACATCTTTAGATTTTAAACAATACAAATCGCTACAACAATTCATTTTCTTCTGAAGGAAAAAAAGGAGAAAAAAATGAGTGTGCTTTAGAACACACGACTGAAGTAAAACTTAATTAGCTCCATCTATATTTAAACATAAATATATATTTATATGTTTATACATACATAGAGATGGAGCTAATCAAATATTCAAAAATCTGTTTCTGAAAAAATAAGAAAGTATACAGATTTAGGAAATGAAATTAAAAGAATTTGGCATTCTCAGACTATAAAAATATTACCTTTTGTTATTTCGGCTACTGGCATTATACCTAGCTCTCTTATTAAAAATTTAGGCATATTAGATATGTCAAAGAATTTGTATATAAAAATGCAAAAATCAGTCATTTTAAATACATGTAGAATTACGAAAGATTTTTTAAATATTTATATTGAGGGATCAGTAGGATTTATCGGTCAAATTAGGAATTCCATAGAGCCGAACCCTCTGATATGAAAATATCTGGAGACGGTGAATTATATTCCCATTTAATAGTTTGGTAGATTAACGTGTTGTTCTTGTATTGTTTTGTATTAATTATACTTATATAGTACACTTGCATAACGTGGATTTACTAGATGATCATTTATATGGAAAAGTGTATGAAAGGGTTTAGTTTTTCCTATGGGAAAAACTAAACCCGTTCCTGTAAATCTGGTGAATAAAAAAAAGAGCTAAAGTTAAATTATTATTATTATTATTATGTAAATTTATTATTGTTTGCCTCGCCCGATCACACTTTTCGTAACGCTCTCGTCACGCATTCGCCAGCTTACTACCCAAGTCGAGCTTGCGTAAAGAAGTTTTAGTTCAAAAACATGGAAATTTATGCTTGATGTTATGTCTAAAAAAATTATAGAATTCTCGTCGCATAAAAGTTGTTATCTCTTTTCGAGCGTATTGGTGCCTAAAAGAAGTGATCTCTAATTTGGTAAAATTTTGAGGATAGAATTACACATTATTACCCAATTGATAGAACATTGGTGAAAGACATCCTGAAGGAAGACGCCGCACTTCATAGCTTTGAAACGCAGTTCCGCTGAGTGAAAATGGTTAACCTCCTATAAGAAAGGACACAAAAAACCAAATATTCACGATATTTATTTATCATTGTTTATTAAAGGTGACTTCGTATTTCTAATAGAGAAATTACGTTTCGAAACCTCTTTTCAACTTTCATAAATTTTGCATCCCTCACAAACGTGACGAGTTCGATACCCGTAGAGAATTTATCTGTCAGTAAAGTAAATTTGCGAATAGCTTTAGCGCTCTTTTTTACAAACCTCTTCCGTAATAAGAATCCACAATACCCTTTCCGAATGGAAGTCGCTCTGTTAAATCTATTTTATCGTTCTCTAGGGAATATAATAGCGTACCTACAAAGAGAAAGAACTGCAATGGAGATAGATATTAACATTTGATGAAATCTAAAACAAGGAGATGAGGGCTATTTTGAATTACAACAGATAAAACAAAAGTGATATTATTTCATTTATATCAGATGACCGTAAAAAAAATTAAGCCCGATTTAAAATACTTATTCTCTTTTGTTTTTAAACAAAATTCAATAAAGTGCATGTCCACACTTACATGGATAAGCAGGTACCCTACGAGAGGTTGCCAAAATTGTAGACTTCCAAAAATTTGGTTGGCAACCGTACAAAATAGTTTATACTCCACAGGCCTGCAAGTATTTAATAGCATACCATCAGTAAGATAAATCAATGAACATGGTTCGCTTCGAAAACTTAGGACGGGTTGTTTCAAAGAATTTGAAAGATTCATCAAATTTCAAAGTTAATATTCAAGTTCCTTGTACCGCGAAACAACCGGTCTACGATGAAAATTAGTTCATTGTTATTTAACAGAACTTTAATAGAACATTGAAATATGATGAATTGTTCAAATTCTGCGAAACAGCTCGTCAGTAAAAATATGAAATATATTATTTATTATTGTAAAAATCTATCTAACTTCTTTAATATGTACACCTATTTTTATAAAATACATGTAGTTCGAGTATTTTAATTTTACACTTGTGTAAATTAAAAAAAAATCTATATCTTATTATGATATGGTACTAGTAATTGGTCGGTTTGTTATTTCGTTGTCAATTTTTTTTGTTACCGTGTTTTCATCATCAAGTTCAAACTGTAAAGTTGTAGCGAATCCAAGATCGACAGCTTATCCAACAAATCTGAACCTTTTTAATCCTTAGCAACATTCTTGTTCATTAGGGTGCTTTAAAAATGTATGAAGAAAATGTATTTACGAATTTTCATGGGGCACTCTTTCACATGTTTTCATATATCTAATATATTACGATTTTTTTGTATTTTTTAATTGGATTTTAGGGGTAAGCTATCAGCTATGAAATTGTAGGGTTTGATCAAAAAATACAAGAATACAAGTATTTAAAATGAGTATTTATTTTAAGCGAATTCTTAGCAAAAATATGTTTGAAATAAGACAAAATCAATGAAATTATTATATGTTATATATACAATTCAGTCTATGAACAAAAATCACAGTATTACCCAAAGTATTCCAATTGTTATACTAACACGTTTAAAAATGCTTCATATTGTTTACAATACTGTGGGGAGTCGGAAGAGGGGTGTGTTTAACCTTTCTGTGGCTTTTTTAATTCTGCATGCAGCGACAAGTTATGTCTGAAGCGTTGCAATCATTGCCCTAAACTTTGCGTATTTTTTAAACTTTGATCAATGGTAGCGACCAGTAATATTTATTTATTTGAAAAATAAAAAAAATATTTCAATGAGTAACAAATATTATAAGCAATAATTATTAGCCTGAAACACTCATCCATATTGAAAAATCTCCCGAGAAAAGATACATGTCGCCGACCGGACTCGAACCCGCACCCCTCTGATTGCCGGTCAGGAGCTCTACCATTAAGCTACGGCGGGTTACCTCCTACCCGCAAAATGATTCAATATATACCTAGTGTTTCATTCTACATTTACCGCTTATTACATTTTTTCACCTGCAAACAACCCACTTTTATATGAGAAAGGCATGTAAGTGCTAACTCTCTCGCGAGGTTGCGTCGAGACATATTATGTCTACATTTTTTGGTGAAATATTGATTATTTTTTAATTTATAAACTAATGTTTAAGACACGATTTTTTATGCATAGCACAAAGATATGCATAAAAAAATCTTGTCTTAAATATTAGTGTATCAATTAAAAAAATAAAAAATATTTTTGGCTGTTGAAAGCATGTGCAAGGGTGCTCCGATAAAAAATACGAATTTTTACTTTTTGAAGCAGCCATGTTCATATAAAAACGATTTTTCGTTTTTCTACGTCTCGTAATGGCAAGTGTTTCAAAAACAAATACTTTTTAAAATATAAATAGATTTTATAAAAAGTCTACTCTTTATTTAAGTCTATTTCGTAAAAGTTATATTACAAAAATTATAAAAAATTAAATTTGACTTTTGTTAGAGGTACAGGAAGACAATAGCCATGATGTTTCGATCACATTCATGATAGCGTATCGCTCGAGTGACCAGTGTGAAGTGTGGAGTGTGGAGTGGAGTGCGGCGAGTTGTGTGGAGAGAGCAAGAGCTGCGGTGGACCGACCGGCGGAGACGAATTTAACCACTGTATCTTGATATCATGCCAATTGATGGCTCGTCTGTGCCAAGATGAAATCTAGTCAATATACGTCTGACTGCGGGATTGGAGACATATGGAGGGAAGTCTAACAAACGCTCAATTTACAGGTACTGAGCGACATAAAAAAATTGTGTCGTTATTGGGTGTTTTCAACATCATAGTATATAATAAAAATATGGTCACTAAAATCTATGAAGTGACGCGCGGCGTTGCCAAAAATGAAAGTTTTTAAATAAGGACCCTCAGAATGAACCGAACACACGTAACTAACGACGAGATTTTAGGCGTTGTTAAAAGTAACTAGGTAAAAGGATTCTCTTTTACTAGCTTCTCTCACACGTACACTATAACCTCTCATGCGATATTTGGACGTGGCCTATATATATTCTGATCTGATAGTGATCTAGTCTCACACGTGAGCCCTCCTATACATACTCCCCCACCACCCTTTGCTATGGGTGAACGAAAGTGTGGAAAGGGGATGGAGAGAAAACGGAGTTTAATTTCTTTTCACGGGGTTTGTCACCTTGGCAGCTCCCTTATGTAATTGGGGGTAACATCATTTTCAAATATCGCTCAGCCAGCAGATCACGGCAAATTATCATCTAGACATATCACGTATGACACGATATCGCCTTTTCAGAAGAACAACGAACGACGCAACTGCAAAAATTATAATTTTACAGGAGAGCAAAAAAACGATTTGTGGTTTAATGAAATATGTATTAAATAGTGTGTATTGGACAGGGAATAATGGCATAACAAACGTAGGTAGAAAACGTACTTTTCTTTCAATCACTGGAAGTTATAATTTTATCACCTTAATTTTGACCCCCGATTTCAAGCGATAAGAGCAATTACGTCATTGTTTCCCCCATAAATTGTTCACTCTTCCAGAAAACGTAACTGTTACGTCTAAACACTTACGTCGTTGTCGCACTGACACAACTGAAGCTTATGGTGTTGTTGCCCTTAAGGGAGGTAACAAACAGCTGACATTTCAACAACAAATGGGAACCATAGTTATGCCGTTGTTCCCCAGTGTACCCAATGTTATGGACTTTATGGACTTTACCGTATTTTACCAATTTTTTTAGTTAAGTCATCATCATTCTTCCGGAAAGGCGACATTATTGTCTCTTGTGAGATGACTGTAACGGCGAGCGATGTGGTGATGTAGGCCACGCGTCAATACCGTATAAGAATATACTGCTCGAGCTAGATTAGCTTTGCTGCATTAATACTTCTAGGATGGAATTCTCTGCATTTGCTTGATGATGGAAGGATTCCTTCCCTTTTTATAATGAAAGAGAAACATAAAGTAACTTCCAAATTTACCCCAGTCAAGATGTTGACCACATCCAGCATCCTCCCATAACTTCCAATGATAACAAGATGTTACCTTGTATTATTCATATATTGATTCATATATATTATATTCATACTACTAGAATTGGCTCTGGTCTGAATTTTGTGACAATTCAAACTAATTCTTCTTTATCAGGTTCCTCTCATATTTAATAGCCTTCCAGAACATTTAAAGTCATCTAATACCTTGTGCACTTTTGCCGAGGATTGCAAAATATTTTTTTCGTCGTTGTCCTACTTAAGTAGGACAAAGTGCTTAAATTAAAATAACATTTTGTTTCAAATCAAATATCAACACTTTGATAACCCTGCTTGTTAACACTATTATACACGACTAGAAAGCCGCCTTCAGTTTATTGCGTACCCATTATCTGTGATAATGTAACAATATTGTTCTTTCAATTATTTTTTGTTTTACCCGTGTTATTTTGTGTTATTTTGTTACTTTGTAGAATTGTTAACCTCAACATAAGCTTGTCCTAGTGAGGTTAAAAATTTGATTGTTAACAGTGATATCTACCGTGTAAAGAAAGAATAAAAATAAATATTAAATGAAAAAACACACATATTATTGTTGGAATGGAATCAAAAAGCGGCATTTTATTGCCCTTGCTGAAAACCAAGTAAGTAACTGAAATATTGTGATTTTTCGAAGTGATATTAACTGCCATATGGTATTATAGAGAAATATATGAAGACCGATAGATCCTAACTCTTTTGTTTTAAGATGTTGCCAACTTTTTTTTCACCAACACCGATCACCATCACCATTGCTTTAGAACCGTATCATCTATCGTCGTTCGTGTCTAATGTACGAACGGTTGCGATGATAGGCATTATCAGTCTGGCGACCCACAGCGACAGAATGCAGAATACTAGATTAAGGACATCAGATCCAGTTAAAAGTTCAATGTAAGCATTACCACAACGTAAATAAAACAACTTGTTATCTCAATGAACCTCCATCTTATTTGGAAGTTTTCCAATAGATTTTAAGTAGTCTCAATCATTTGCATTACAGATGCTCAATTCCATTGCCATGTAATTTAATGGCATATTTTTCGCAATGTCACAATATTGACTTGGTTCACTAAGCCTCTGAGTCCGTTAGCTCGATCAATCCGTTCACATTGTGTTTGAATGTCCGTATTTAAGGTGACCTTACTTTTATTGGCGAATCAATCACAGTTTCTCGGAATCATTTTACTGTTGGATATTAACATCACGATTCATTAAATAATCCCATCTCACATTATATTAGCGATTATTTTGTAAATCTGTATCCGGTTATATAGTGTTTATGTTAATTGAATTGGTTTGATTGTATCTGATGCCAATTTAAACAGGGTAAATTTATTTTGTCGGCTATTAACGTTAAGATCGATAAAACTTTTAATAAAATTGAACACTCGGACGATCGTTTATTAGTATGTTTACAGTTTGTTTGCAGCATGATCTTTTGACAAAATTTTATACGATAAAAACTCATGTCATTTTGAAAGTAAAAACTAAAAGTAAAATATGTGTGAACATGTAACCACTTTTTCGTTTCAACTGAAGTTTTCTCAAACCGTTTTATTTTCACTCAAATCGCGAAAAATACATTACTGTGAACGAAAAGCGTAACCAGCATCATGAAGATTGTTTGCAATTTTTTATATTAGCAATATGCCAAAAAGGCTATGATTTTCTTTCTCCATGTCAAACATTTTAAAATAATTCAAAATTGAAATAATATTTCAGACGTATTCATGCATTATATATTATACAGTAAACCTCTGCACTCGAAGTGAAATGACTAATGTTATATATTATTATTTATGAAAGTAATAATGAAATGTAATGTAACAATGGAGATAATATCAACAAATTACACATCCAAAAGCAATGTGCAAAACGTATTGTTCATTTTAAAGTTGAAGCCAAGCCTACTGTTTTCCGTCCGATAATTTAACATAATGATAAGATCTGTCAAAATAGCTGTTTTGGGTTTTTCAGTACCTACTGTACTTACCTACTCTTTAAAATGGCATTGAAAAACCAATATTACGTAATTCTGGACGAAAGCACGAAAAAGGTACGAATAGTGTTTTTACCAACGAAGAGAAAAGCCATGGAAATGTGATCTATACTAATTAGAAATAAAGCACGTATCTTCAATTAATTTACGACTCGAACCCGTGTCCTTCTGATTTCCGGTCAAATTCTATACCACTGAGCTACGTCGGCTTATTTCTTACCTGCCAAATAATTCAATATAATATACTAGTGTTTCATTCAACAATTACTGCTTATTGCATTCTTTCACCTGCAAACAACCAACTTTATTTTATACGAGAAAGGCATTGTAAGTGCTAAATATCCCACTAGGTGGCGTCGAGACATATTATGTCTACATTTTTTGGTGTAAATACTTTAACTCGTCAAATATTAATTATTATTTTTTAATTGATAAACTAATTTTTATGACAAGATTTTTATGCATTGGACAAAGGGTAACAATTATTATAAGCAATAATTATTAACCTGAAACACTAATCCACACTGAAAAAATCTCCAGAGAAAAGATACATGACGCCGACGGGACTCGAACACATGTCCTTCTGATTTCCGGTCAAATGCTCTACTACTGAGCTACGTCGGATTATCTCTTACCCTCCAAATAATTCAATATATTAGTGTTTCATTCAAAAATTACTGCTTATTACATTTTTATTTTGAACTTAACCGTCGGCGTCATGTATCTTTTCTCGGGAGATTTTTTTCAATGTGGATGAGTGTTTCAGGTTAATAATTATTGCTTCTTATAATAATTGTTACCCTTTGTACTACGCATAAAAATCTTGTCTTAAAAATTAGTTTATCAATTAAAAAATAATAACACATATATATGTTTATTTCTTCAAATGTTTTACCCGTAAAACTTAAAGTGCTTTTCATTATTAAAAAAATGGTTTTGTAATGTTAATAAAAAAATTAAAAGAATACAAACTTGTATTAACCTTGTGATAAAAGTGTCTCAGAAAAGGAAGATCGCTAAATGTTTTATCTATCCAGATATAGGAAAATTTGTTATGTAAACATAATAATGGCACAAATTTATCGGATTCCGGTCAGGTTTTCCGGCAGACAAATAAAAATGTGAATTTATGAGCGCGTTCGTAGACCAGTATATTACACGGATCGGATCAGTCCATTATCGGGGTTAATTGTATGGTCAGGCCAGAAGAATAGTGTCAGATGTTTATATATTTTTTTAACTTCTTTGCCGCATAATCTACGGAATCTAGACACTTAAAAAAAATAGATTGATAAAATAAAAATAACAAACTTACTTACTATAATTAATTTCACTTGAATAAACAAAGCAAGCCAAAGCTAATTTTATTGCTTATTGTTTCATCTTCACATTTTAGGTATAACAGTTTACAATACAATTTTTAACCTCACTAGGACAAGCCTGTGTTGAGGTTAACAATTATTTACTTAAAGTAACAAAATAACACAATAGGAAAAACAAAAATAATATAGGTAAAATAATTAATTCCCTGCTTAAATTAGTAATAAATTAGTACTTTTTTTCTCATTTGTACCTTTGTATCTAACGAAGAATGCAATGTATTTGAATACCTAATTTATAAATTTTGCGAAGTATTTGTTTCGTCGAGCTTATTTTGTCTTATTTACATAATAAAAAAACGTGCTGGCAAACCTGTGTCAGAAAAATGTTATAATCGCAATAGAATATCTTATTTCATTATGACGAGGACATAAAGTGGCTAAGCTAAAACTAAACCCTTTTCATTTATCTTAAAATATTTTTTTTTCATTAGTTCCACACAGGAGGTCCTGGGGAAAATAATTTCCCTCAGGGCCTATGTCATCTTCAAGAGATGCTGTGTGGACGGTCCTTTCAAGGAAAGGTAGGAGAGGAAGTTCTGAGAAGAAAAACTGTATGAGGGGTGGGTAGGAATCTGTGGTCAAGATGTCCAGGGGTGACGGAAGTATGAATCCATCCATCCAACTGCAGTGCAAGGGGTGGTTCGAGAGAGTTCGGCTGGAGAGGACAAAAATCCTTCCCAATACTGCCTCTCTCGATCCGGCCCGCCACGCAGAAGGTGAGCAGACACATCCACCGGCAAAACTTTGACAAATCTCACTACATGAACCCGTGTATCCCTACTGAGTCTGAGTCAAATATCGTAGCGGGGTGACTACTTGGGGAGACCAACGGTAGAGGTGTTAGTTATCCAATGAATGGTTTCCGGGGCGCCGGTACCCAAAATAGCCTCCGAAATAGATAGTTGTTAGTTTATTGTTTTTTATATTCGTTTATAGTTTGTAATTGTGATTATTTTTCAACTATCAATCAATTGATAATAATAATAATAATTGGATAATTGGTGCAACGCCATTTTTGTTAATAATTACCTGAAGGGCGCTGTATTTTGACTATCAATAAGCTTTATAAATGAGGTCAATTTATCTCAGATTTAAAATAAAAATGCCCTTCCGGAATTTATTACGAATCTTACATAGCGTCGATCATTTTAGTTTCGCGGACAAAGTAAACGTTTTTACAAAGCAATTTTTTATAAAATAAAATAATACTACGAAATATGTTTGACAAAGTGCGAAGTTCTATAATCTTATCTATATCTGTTCCAGTTTTTCGTCGTTTTTTGACTAGAAATATATTATTTTCTGATTTGCTTCCGCGCGTGAAATGATATTCGTAATCTTTCAGGGCCGAACTTAAAAGTATATATTTTTTTAAATAAACCTGGAAGTCGTAAATTAAATTTATTTTTCTGTTTCCTAAAGAGAAATAAAAATAAATTTATTATTAAAAATTAAAGATTAAATAAAGATCCTGTATTTTGAGAGAATGTAATTACCTCTTTTAAATTCTTCTTATTATGTTACGTTCTGTACACTTATTCTATTCCTTTTTATAACTTACTATGAAGATATAAACTACATATAAAAACCCTCAAGGTAACTTATACACTATCAGCCTGACTAAAAAAAAACACTCCGCGGCCGTTCAACGGTGTTTTTGTGAATCTTTAGATTTGGCAACGCTGTATTTTACTTGTTTAAATTGTGGTTTTCATAATAATCCGCTAGGTGGTGTGATTGATGCGCCTGCGCGTTGCTTTCCCGCTGAAAAAAAATATCTGTGAATGCGAACTCTACGATAAAAAGTCGGTCGCGAATGTGTGTGTGATTAAGATGATGTTTTAGTTAATGATTTTAATCCTTATAACCAATTCGCACTTATATTCATGTACTCAATATATTTACTATTAATTTGTGTTATTTTTCGTTAGTTTAAGTCAAATTGGGCACAAAAATCGTGTGTTCTAAATTGAACTGTCAGAAAATGGTTCTATAGGTTATATTCAGAAATAATTTGCATATTAAGATCTTTATTTTATTATAAATTCTTTAAAGTGATGTTTTTTGGTGACTAAAACGTCTAATACATATTTTAGTAAACGTATCAAAGAAATGAATGTCTTAAGATGTGCAAGCAATGTATTCAAACGTGAGTTTTTTTATTGTAAATTTTTGGGAATGAAAAGCGAATTTCAAGATTTTTTTTATATATTTTTATTGTGTGAAGGAGTAAAATGTGAGGTGACAGTTTTATTTCAAAACCATTAAATAAAAGGACTGTGTTTTTTGAATTTTGAATTTTTTCAAATATTTTTAAGTTTTAATAGAAAGTGTTTGGGGTAAGTAAGTTTTTTTTCAACTTAATTTTTGAAGCTTAAAATACTACAGTTTTTAAACACTTAAGTATATTTTAGATTTGAAAACCTTAAAGGTAATTAAATTTTGGTTCTAAAATGGTATTTGTTTTTACGACATCTCAAAAAATAATAAATATATAGGACATTCAAAAAAATTTCGAAATTCGTTGAAAATTACAAATGGAACAAATATATACAACATATAAACTACCCTCCTTGGCCGTGTAAGCAATGTACATATCTTTCCATAAACAATTTTTTGTCCGTTCTTAAATAGTAAGGATCCTTCATACCTACATGATTGTTTGACCATTGTGAAAAATTTTCAGAAAGTTTATTAGTAGTAAGGCTGGTAAAATACGACGTTGTCAGATCAAAACCATATATTTTGTTTAGTAAGAATTTGAAAAACGAAATGTACAGACTTTACACAACGTGCTACAGAAACACCGCTTAACGGCTGCGGAGTGTTTTTTTTTAGTAAGGCTGTGTGGTCAGTTTGATTGCAAGAAATAATCGGCCTCCGTGGTCAAGGGTAAGGCTCTCGACTCCCAATCCGAAAGTCACGTGTTCGAACCCAGCGTGCGCAAATTAATTTTATTTGCGCATTAACTAATTAAAAATAATATACCTATAATTCTGCCATTCAAAAATGAAAAGTTGCTTGAAATGGCTTTAGCCCTAATTGGTGACCAGATCTGAATAGCTAGGTACATCCCTACCTTTCTCTTTCCCTCCTTCTCCTTTCCCTGCCCATTACCTTCAGCCTCACGACATACCCCAATTAGGGATACCATAGTCTCACCGGCTTCAGATGGGAGTAGTTGGGACTCTTGTACGGTGTTCATATAAAAAATTACGAAATAAAGATTACGAAATATAGGTTACGCGATAAATACCCTATGCGTGATTACGAAATACCAGAGCCGGCCCTGAGTTTTTCAGCGATTCCACATGTTGCCAACGGCCCAACAGGCGTTCAAGTCCAAGGCTCAAAATAAACGTGGAACCATTTAACTCCATGACGTGAGACCCAGCCCCAGCGTGGGAGGATTGTTTATTTATTCCAATTTCCAAGAATTGCCTTTATTTCAAGTTATTTTTCAATCTCTGATCTTGGCGTCAATAATTTATTTATTGATCGGGGTATTTGTGAATGTTTGGCATGAGGATTACATCGATAGTCAATATTACACGTTACAATAAAAATAGTAATGTTTGTAAGTTGTAGGTGGGTGCCTAATTGTCTAGGATTTTACGTAAACATGGCATTCCATTGTCTTTATTATATTTTTTTACATGTTAGCCATGGGAAATTGGAAGTATGATATTCCCAATTTTGGCATATTTTTAGGCAGAGGGTGTGGCGAGGGGAATGAGATGGGGAAGAGGGTGGTTGAGAAGTGCTGGATTATTCAGATCTGGTCATTGAAGATGGCTAAAATCATTTATAGCAAAGTTTTGTTTCTAAATTTTAGTATTTAACCATAATAAGAGCGAGAGCATCTGTCTCTTTGGAAGTTGCTGCAATAAGCAGGTATTTTAAAAAAACCCTTGTGTACACGACGAGTTTTGAACAGCGACTTGCGGATTCAGAGCCAAGGTCTTTACCGGTCTTCCAAGGAGATTGTCAAGTATAAAGATTTAGTTTTTTTAAATTTAATTTAATATAAACAAAAAAAACCTGAGTTACATCTACACACAGGTTTTACAAAATATTATATTAAGGGGATACCTTGCGGTGATTTATCCATACAAACGTATTCCCTATTTATCTCTCTGGATTTTAACCCTAGAGAAAATATTGTTTTTACATAAAATAGATATCAACTACTAGCGTGTCGGTACTTTTTGTTGTTTTTGATAAGTTACTTTTTATAGAAGTTATGACCTTCCAAAAATCTATAAAATTGACTGGTTTAAACGCCGTCAAAAGACGTTCAGTATACAAACTTGACAATGTTTTTAAAAAAAAAAGCAAAACGTACAGACATAGAATAGTTTTTTCTTATGTAAAAAAAAATAAAAATCAGTCCACTTTTGGAGGAGAAAAGTAAGGAATACAAAACCTCGATTTTATTTAGGTATTAGTAGCCCGAGGTGCATTGTCCCTTTTGCTCAATATCCGGTGGAGTAAGAGCAACAGTGACAGCAACAATTTAGTAAAATCTATTTTTCAAATTTATCCACCACCGGGTGTCATCTTAAAGGGCATTATTAGTCGAGTAGATATATCTTATCAGAAAAGAGAAGCACTTGTGTCTGATAAGGGAGCCACGAATCTTACTTTGAATTTGAATTAAATTAAATTGTTGAAGAAGAAGATCACACTAACAATCTAAATTAAAATGTGAAAATCTAAATGAACAAGACACCGTAAAATAAAACATAGCGGTCGCAACTGAGACTCGTACCCAGAACCTCTCGTCTTACCGGGACAGCCGCTTTTACCAATTCAGCCATTGCCACCTATTATAAAACCGTCGTATTTGTCAAACTCATATTTCATATGTCAGAATTAACAATATTATCCCCCACAAATTTTTCCATATTATCGGCAGCTACCTTTTTCATTGGAAACAAGTGTTTGGTTAAAAGCGGTAAAGACGACCGTCCCGGTAAGACGAGAGGTTCTGGGTTTGAGTCCCAGTTGCGACTTGAAGGGAATAACCTTAAAAAATTATAAAAAGAGAGGTTTTCTTAATATTGAATTAATTTCTTATAAATATCATTAAATAGATTTTTAGAAAAATTATTCAATTTTATTTTTTTTCCTTGATTGATCAATAATACAGTGTTATTCAGAAGGGAGATTACTTTATTTATTTTTTTATGTAAATATCTCATGAGAGTCCCAAACTGCTCCCGTCTTGAGACAGTGAGACTATGGCATCCCCAATTGGGGTATGTTGTGAGGCTGAAGGTTAATGGGGAGGGGAAGGAGATTTGGAAGAAGAAGTTGGCGAAGTACCTGGCTATTCAGATCTAGTCACTAAAAACGGCCAAAGACAATATTAAGCAACGTTTCAATTCTGAACAGTGTCTTACACAAGGGCGATACTGAGAGTATCTTCCACTCTGGAACGCGCTGCAAAAATACTATATATTATTTTGAATTAATTAATTGTGTAATAACCCAAATTAATTTAATTAAAATTTATTTGCGCACGCCGGGTTCAAACCCGCGACCTTTGCAATGGTAGTCCAAAGCCTTGCCCCTGGACTACGCCGGCCTTCACACTACTGATAGAGCGAATACTTAATATGTAATTAATTACGTACCAAATCCAATTTGTAATAACAATATTAATTCTTCTAACTATTTTCCCACAGATTTTACATAGATATCATAATAATTTTGAATACTTGATTTAATTTGCCAGAAACAAACAATTCGCCATGTCTCTATTTATATTTATATTATAGCTAAACTGATACTGTAAGTTCTAATATCACTTTTGTTTATTAACTTATGATGTTCGTCTTCCGTTTTAATTTAATTTTAGAAAATTAGTCATGGCATCCGTGTTCATTAGCGTTGTGTCGTTTAAAGTAAGTGATTGTAAAGATATTTCTATTTGCAACATTAAATTAATTACGAAGAGTGCGATATAAAAACATGTGAAACCATAATTTTTTTAAAAATAAATATATTTAATTTTGTGAGTGTCTAATCCCCATTACTTTACAAACAACCTCTGGTTTCCGTTATTCTCCGACTCACGGCGGCTTATAAATGTTCGAAGAAACACACCGGATGTGTGCACGTTAATATGGATTAGGAAATGTATCCGTGCTGTCGGCGCTCAATAAGCAGTGAATCCGGAGATTGCCAGGAAAACTTTTCAAATTTTCCCTTCTGAAAAGTACCTAGATACAATTTTTTAAAAATTATAAATTAGACGAATTTGTGTATTATAAATTATTTTCATGATTTTTTTTCATTATCATCTTTGGGGAAACTGTGTAGGGAGTATTTTTACAGAAAGGAAGGAGAAAGGTGTGAGGGGTGGTAAGATTCTGGGGGTCGATGTGTCCATGAACCCATCCCTCCCACTGCGGTGCAAGCCGATGGTTCGAAAGGTCAAAAGGTCTCCCTCGATCAGTCCCTCAAAGCATCCGCCGTCAATACAAACCTCTCCCAATGAGTCCGGGCACCCCAACTAAGTCACCAAACGTGGCTTAATTATTTGGTCTTAAATATTAGGTCACCGACAAATTTTTTTTCGCACCTCGTATTACAATCAACACCAACAACTAAATACATGTGTATTATTGAAATAATGATGAAGACAAAGAAAATAAAAAAAAGCTTAGATTGCGACCGATGTTCAAACTCGGAACCCCTACTCCACTCGGGAGCTTCGCATTGAAGACGCAGAAAATAAATTAAATAAAACATAGACTGCGACCAATATTCAAACCTGGAACCACTACTCCATCCGGGAGCATCGCATCAAAGCACAGAATATTAATTAAATTAAACAAAGATTGCTATCATTATTCAACCTCGGAACCCCTACTCATTCCGGGAGCTTCGCATCGAAAACAATTTTTTTTTTAAATAAAACTTAAATTGCGATCGATATTCAACCTCAGAACCCCGACTCCATCCGCGAGCATCGCATCGAAGACACAGAACACACATTAAATAAAACTTAGATTGCTACCAATATTCAACCTCGGAACCCCTACTCCATCCGGGAGCATCGCATCAAAGACACAGAAAATAAAACATAGATTGCGACCGACATTCAACTTTTGAACCCCTACTCCATCCGGAAGCATCGCATTGAAGACACAGAAAATAAATTAAATAACAATTACATTGTGATAGATATGCAACCCATGAACCCCTACTCCATCCGGGAGCATCGCATCGAAGACACAGCAAATAAATCAAATAAAACATAGTTTTTTTATTTTTATTTTTTATTTTCTTTATTCATTTTCTTTGTTACAGGTTTATTTTACATGGCTTTTTGACTACCAAGCTAGGCAAATGCCCGTATAGATTGCGACCGGTATTCGACTTCGGAACCCCTTTTCCATCCGGGAGCATCGCATCGAAGACCCAGAACATAAATTAAATACAACTTAGATTACTACCAATATTCAACCTCGGAACCCCTACTCCATCCGGGAGCATCGCATCGAAGAGACAGAAAATAAATCAAATAAAACAAAGATTGCGACCGATATTCAACCTCGGAACCCCTACTCCATCCGGGAGCATCGCATCAAAGACACAGAAAATAAATCAAATAAAACATAGATTGCGACCGATATTCAACTTCGGATCCCCTACTCCATCCGGGAGCATCGCATCGAGGACACAGAAAATAAATCAAATAAAACATTTATTTGATAAAATTAAAAACTTTTCCTGTACAGTTTCCATAAAATTTTCAGTAACATTGCTCAAGTTTTTTATCCCTAAATATATGAATTATTGCATCATTGTTAACTTTTACGTACCAAGAGAGTTGATGCTACATAGGGAAAAAAACATCAAGGCATTAACATTCCAGTGAGAGTTGTTTCAAAACATCTTCTGAACAATTTCTTCATATTCTCAAACTACGACGCAGGCATCTTCAGTACAGATTAAGGTTTAAACTTTCTAACTACGTCACTTCCCCATGATTTATTGAGGAACTCAGAAGGAGTTAAATATTAAATAACTACGCATTTAGGGTACTACTACTAAGACCCACAACGTACCTATCTGAGGGATATTAATTCATCGAATAAAGTAGATTCTACCTTTTATCTACTGGTTGTCAGATACATTTACACATCTTTACTTTTGAACTGTTAATACCTTCGATAAAAAACAGATTCCACGAGAATTAGATAGAGCCAGAGCCCTATAAATTATCAATAAAATATTATTTATCTTTTTTTTTTAATATTTGGTACAAAACTTTTACATTTTATTTTTTTTCTGTTTCTTGTTCATTTTCATATTTTAATTTAATTTATTATTGTTATCTTCTTCTTCAGTGATATATTACCTTGATGGGAATTAACCATCAAAGTTAAAAAGAGAGTTTTTCTTATTAAAAAATTAATATTCATTTAGGCTTTTATAAAAAAGAAGTAGGTCAGTAAGTGTTCCATATAAATAAAATCAGTTATATAGATCCGAGACACTATTTACATAACAAAACAAAAACAAAAAGTTCTTTGAACACTTGTTTCCAATGAAAAAGGGTAGCTGCCGATAATATGTAAAAATATAAACATTAGTCGAAGATAATATTGTTAATTATGAAATTTTAAATATGACTTTGAAAATAAGGAAGTTGAGTTCTTTTTTAATTTTTTTTTATCAATGTTCACATGCAAACTTAAATGCTAGTATTTTTTTTTTAAAAGTGCGTTTTCATAATTAAATTTATTCTACAAGTTTGAATTTTATTAAGCCCGTGAAAACGCCGGCAAGAGTATAATACCGTGCTGCAGAGTTCGTGACGTAACACGGTCCTTGATTCTCTGAAATATAAGGGAAAATATTTACAAAACCAGGGCACGCTTAATATGGACGAAAAAAATAAATTTAAAAAGTTGTAGTAGTTAGATATTAACTAGTACTAATCATTCATTTACCGGAATTTCGAAAAAAGTGCATTTTAATGGTTATTTTTTAAAATCTAAAAACACGAAATGTCATTTTTAAACGAAATTTGCAACAGTTCCTGACATAGCGATCGGTGAAAAATTACATTCTGTGTTTTTAAATTTAAAAAATTACTAGTAATGATACATTTTTTAATATCGTGTACTTCTTGTAAGTATTTTTTGATCATAAATATTTAGATTTTTCATTAATGTCTAAGCAAAATAAATATGTAAAAACTTTACTAGATTACGTATTGATTTATTTTACTGAATGAATATATGATTTGAAATGTGAGTTGTATGTATAATACAATATTTTTTTTGAAAACTTAACAAATCTGCCAATGACCAACGGTATAACCTTACTATATTAAAAATAAACAAGGTTTCTCAAAATTGAAAACATGACATTACCTTATAAAATAACATCTTTCGATATTAATTTATGTTTTTTGTAAAAAATAGTCAATACGTCAAGAATTTGATTTAAAAATGTCAAATTTCCGGTATTCTCTGGTACTCTTAACCAAAAACTGTTGAAGAATCATTTAACTTTTTTCCGGATGATAGTTAAATACCTACATTGATAAATAAATTTAATGCCGAATATCTGTTCGAACTTTCACAGGATTAACTTGTAAACATAGCCGTGTTCAGTTGATTAAACATGTGCACAGGATGTTCATAATGTGACATTCTGATTTGGAAACCAATTTCTTCATTCACATTTCAGATATGAAAATCGAATGTCGTGATTCTCCAACAGGTTGTTACAATTAGAGTTGTTCACAATTATGCCTTGCCAAACGTCACTGAGAAACAGCATTTCACTCACTGTTTTTTGGCCAGAAATAGACCACATGTTCTTATGATGACCGAATACAGAGATTTAAAAAGTTTTAACATACAAACGAAAAGTTTTTCAGTATTATTTTTATCAAATTAAAAATGTTTAAATTACAAGGAATTTTTCTTTTATGTGTCGAATAAATATTTTTAGACATGCTCTACGCAAGCTATGCATCTGTGTGATTAATGTGGTTGCGATACCTATATACCTGTAGCGCATGACTTTTGTTATATATTTATATCCAAGTCTCAAAGCGATCACCTATTACGATTAGCACATTATAGGGCATTTCAGGTTTTTCATTTCATTCTATACACGATATCCTATATTTTTTTCGATCCCAGCATTTAATTTTTTATATTTTATTTTTCGTCTACTAAAGGGTTAAAAAAACTTTTGGAGCCGAGTCAACACTTTGACTCATTTAAAAAAAATTTAACTGCCGAGGAGCCGTTTTTTTTTCAAATTTGACATTAAAAATTCTAACTTCAGACTTGATTACTGAAAATCGAAAGCTCAAATATAAAAAGATTATAACGGAAAACCTACTGAAAGTGTGATGTATATTCACCAGGTTCGAGCACCGTGTTTATAATGTCAGTTAGTAGTGTCAATAAGATTATGAATGTCAGTTAGATCTCTAATTCTCCAGCGATATAGACTTTACTAATTCCCCGGACAAAAGAACCCAGGAGGTTTCAAATATTGCGAACGTGCTGCCAATATTAATTGAAGTCCTCCATAGCCAATTCAACGACCGGAAAGACGGATATTGAGATAATTGCGAACATTTGTCGCAAAATGGCTTATAGCACTCCATCCTATTGAATGTTAAAGTGTCATTGTGGAAATACTGAAGATTTGTGAATAATTGTATAATTTGATATAATAATTGTATATTCAATATGTCTCTGAAATTTAAAACTCAGTAAAAATTAAGAATTTTCAGAGAATCAAAAGAAGCAACATAAGAACGGAATAGGTTTAAGACTTAACAATTTGGAAGCTTAAGAAATAAGAAAAACAGTAAATTCAAAAGAAGAAATCATTAATAATCAAGTAAATTTAACCTTCAGTCCAATTTTGAGTATGTTCCCCATATCTTCACTTATCCCCCATTCCCCTCCTCCCTCCAACAACTGAGGCTCTGTCCCACTCTATTATACTGTCCCATTCTTTCACAACATTATGTATATATATGTGTACTTATGTATTTTTAGACATTATTTTTTGTAACAGGCCAGATGATGGTACGGAGGTACCGAAACCGGTAGACGTTAAATAAAAATAAAGTGACTTAAAACAAAGTATTTTCTTTTCATTTATTTAAAAATTAAGAACCTATGTATTAACTTTATAACCTTTATAATGAGATCAGATCAAGAGAGCAATGAAAACTTAAAAACCAATTAAAATTATATTTCATGACTACATATTCATAACAACTGAACGGCGCTATACAAATTAACCAATAAAATATTATATTTAAAGCATTGTTATGTTTCTATACACAGGCTCTGGTTGTTTGCATTAAACACATTTATATTATTTATGCTTCTTCATATAATATGACTTTTTATTTTATACAATAACTTTACATATTTAAAAACATTGTTTGATAATGTGGCCTTCACTGGATGCTTTGCCCGTGCAGACCCGATATTGAACAGCACCATACCATTTTGATGAACGCGAGACTAAAGAACTCGTACAACAATGCGCAATTATATGTTATAAAAAATAGGCGATGCTGTCATTCAATACTTATATAAATTATTAATTTTTTTACTTCAAATAAATTGGAAAATATTTGAAAGTGAAATAATATAAGTTCTAGGTTCTTTGTAATACATATTTGACAATATAATACCAATACATTAATAATGTAGTTTAAAAATAGACGAGTCAAAAATGATAACACTATGTATGTAAGTCGGAAGCTATAACTGAATACGTGTTTATTTTTTTGGTAAGTTCAATTAAATAATATAGTCACTTTAGGAACACATTGTCCTACATGTATATGGCGGGGCATATTATATATATAATTTGGAAAGGACCCAAACAAATTATTTATAAACACGCGTTCTGTATCCAGGGTATAGGTTTATAATTATTATGTGTTATGTTGGTGACTGGCATTTTCGTTCGAATTTTGGTTTGCTTTTCCAGTTGAATAGATTTAATGCACCATTGCTTTGACAATATTAAACCTGCAATTTAACCCAGTAACTTGCTATAAATAGTTAACAAAATATTTAATTCAGCTTAGTAACTCCAAAACTAAATTAATTTTTCTGACGGTTTCTATGATTCAAATCCTAATTTATATTCCCTAAAAACATACCTTATAAACATCTTAATTCTGTAGGATCCTCAAGGTATCCATGAATTGAGATGCTATGTTTATTTATTTATTTAGTGACCCCATTTGGGCTTTTACATATGGAATACAAATTTCATTTATAACAACAGTATAACATATATAAAAAAATATTACAAAGAATATAAACAACGCATAAACACAATGTGATAAATTAATAAGAATATACATATCTAAAGCTAAATCCACATGGATGACTTTAAATAAAAACAAACAAAAGAAAAGGAACAAAAGAAAATCGAAATAAAATAAAATGATTTCTCATTCATTATTTACATTTAAAAAGTGGTGGACTAATTTGGCTTTAAATGTGACGAAGTTTAAATTAAATATGTCTGCGTCATCAGTTCATTGCCCAACCTATGTATTCTTTCTAACACAGAATTGTTGTAGAATAAAATATTCCGTCTGGTATATTTTGGAGGTATATGTATAGATAGCAAATTTATCGCGTCCGGGCAGTCCAACCTTGAATGAACAATTTTATATAATAGAAGTTCAAATATTATTCGCCTTTCAGATAATTTCGGTAAGTTAAGTTTACTGCGTAAACTGACATAATTGATATAGATGAAGAAAGGGAGAAGTGTATGCCAAGGTAAATTTAAATAACTGTCTATCCTGCCTGCCTACCAATGTCTGATTTGATATCATATAAGGTATCATTCCAGATTTTTAACGCATAAGACTTTATTCATAAATCCGATAAATGATCCAAATCTTTTTATGATGGATTTATACCGAACGTTAATATAGTTAGAGCTTAGAGAACTTTCTTTCTTGATATTTAGTGTAAACTGTAATTCGTTTTCACCATTTACACTAAAAGAATACCAACGCACAAGAACGAGAACAACAAGAACTAAAATTCTTGCTGGTGCGCCTGATGCTCCAGGCATGTACAGGCGAACAAATGCTCATTTCTCATTTTTCAACATTCGGGGGTAGTGTTTATAACATCTGGCCTTTAGCACACTCGATCGATAACGATTGATAGGATAACTTTCGGAAACTTCTCGTCATTCCTTAGCATGACTGCAAATCGGCAGCGAATAAGTGAGTTCACAATGACTAAGTATCCTTAATACATTTGACGTCAACTGTTGTTTGTACATTAACGATCTGCAGTTCTCCTAGGGAACAATGAGAAGTTACCGAAAGTTATCCTATCAATCCTTATCGATCGAGTGAGCTAGGGGCCAGGTACTACGTTGAGAGCGATATTGTGATTTAAAATGCTGCATTTATCGGTATGACTCAAAAAAGAAAGAAGAAACTTTTTTACGTGAATACCGAACAAGAGTGCCAGATGCTTCCAACCGCCTGAAACCAGTGAGACTGGGGTATATTGTGAGGCTGAAGGTTGTGGGGAAGGGAAGGAGATGGGGAGGTATCTGGCTATTCAGATCTGGTCACCAAACAAGGCCATTTCAAGCAATCTTTCAATTCTAAATGGTGATTTTACCACCACGGTGATCTTTAGCTCTGGAATGTGCCGCAAATATACCTTATATTATTTTAAATGATTAAATTGTAAAACAACACAATTCAATTAAATACAATTTACTTGCACATCCCGGGGTATGAACCTGCTCCTTTTAATTGCTAGTCGATAGCCTTACCCCTGGACCATGAAGGCCTTTTTTTTATAAGTTGGATCCCACAGACATCTGAAATTTTAGAATGCTTCTATAATTTGTAGATTTTTCATTACTCCAATCCATAATTATTATAATCAAGTAGACTCAAGTTTCAAAAATACAAGAACACTTTGAAGAGACTGCCTCGAGGAGCGAACATGAAAGAATGCTCTAGGGCTCTAGCAAACTTTTCGGGCACACTTGTGATGTTTATTTCAAATGAACGAGCATTCTTAGAGCATTATTTTAAATTCAGCGAATACAGTCGGAGCACCGAAAGAATGCTCTATAACTATTAACACCAAAATAATTTGCAAGAGCAAACTGGATTGAGCAACCGCTCGATTGCTCTAATTCCACCTTTATATGTCATTGAATTTTGACGAACAGACGGAGGTGTTTCCTTTTCAAATTGATTTCAATAAATGTTTTGCCTACGACTACGACTATGACTACGACTTCTACGACTTCTGAAAGTTGCCGTTGAAAGTACTCGTTATATGGAGAGACGTATTTCCTAAGTTTCCCTCAAAATGGCGGACATGTTTACCATCAACAACTATAATCTAATAGCCACATACCCTTCAAATTGTAACACATTTTCTCAATTCCACAGATGTGAGAGCGTGAGGGACTTTAACAAAGGGATACTTTTCATGTATAGGACTATCATCCTTAGTTGACTTTATCACAGTACTCATACAGGTGTATAACTTACGTTCAGCGTGTTTCATTTAGACTTCCATAAAAAATAAATAAAATTCGTTCATTTTCATTTATTTCGCGAGTTCGAAGCGATCGGTTATACGAGTGCTAATCGACGTACGCGACTTAATTTAACCAATGATTTGGAGAAAAAAATGTAAATGAAAATTTGGTCTCCGGTGACTTTTGTGATGTTGTTCAACTTAAATCATAAAAGAATCAGTATATATTGTGACAGATCAAATTTCGTCATAAAGAAATTTGAATATTTGCATTCAAAGAAAAATAAGGTGGTAAGACATAAGTCGTCCGAAATTAAATCACGGAGATTAGATTAAAGTAGATGTAAGTATAATTGGTTTTATATTAAAACTTGACCGAACCTCATTAATACTTAAATATTTAAATAAATCTTTATAATTAAATTTATCCCTCTTGTCCAAATCTAAGCAACCAAATTGATGAGAAGCCAGAGTAAAAAAATAAGTGTCTACAGAAGTAATGTATGAAAACTGCATTTATTTAAATATTCGATTATTTTCCTGGGCTAGTTACCGGAACAAAAGGGGATTTGTTACATTATTGGACAGTTAGGGGTCGGGATGAGGTGTTGGGCCGTTGGTCGACTGAATGAGATGTGGAAGAATTTTTTGTTATTATTTGGTTTGAAGAAAATATAAATTAATTAAAAATATAAAAGTCACCGGACACTAAAATTTCACATACAATTTTTACTCCAGTCAGGAATCACTGGTTAAAGTAAGTCAAGAACGTCCCTTAACATCCTTATAATGTTTTTTGACATGCCGATAATCGTTTCATTTCATTGTTATAAAATACTGGGGGTTGATAAAATAGATTATCAGAATGCAATCTCCAGAACTTAATTATATTAATTGATTGATGTATTCATGTATTATCATCCAATGTTTATAAGTTGTATACGTAGTACAATAAATAAATTAAATAAAAAGTCAAATAAGCAAATTGTAGCGGGAAAACTGACAATAAATCTGTTAATAACGATGCGAACTTAAAATAAAGAAATGGATCGAACTGGAACCAATATGGTACACACTAGGACACGCTGTAAGCTTCATATAAATATTATTTTACGAGCATCATGTACCATTATTGTCCCTCTACAGCTAGTGACAATAAGTTAGCGCAAACAAAACAAAGGGCTGTTCCTCGCCAGTGGAAGCGTATTCCAGATATATTCAATGCTCAGCTTTTTTTTTATTGCTTCCAGCTCTCGCTGCGTTAACTATAAATATTTCAACCTTTTATTTAACCATGTAAAAATGTTAACTAAATAGTCAGGTTAAACGGGTGACAATTTTTGAACTATCGAAATCTTGAAACCATTTGAAAAATTTTTTCGATTTACCGAAAAATTCTTAATAAAAAAAAGTGTTTCCATTATGCGGAAAGATATTTTGGAACTTTGGATTTGGAGCCTATGTAACTGCAACTTTTCTGTCGTTTAATTGCAATTTTGTTTTTTTTTTATAGAGAATACCTCACAAGAGTCCCAACTGCTCCCGTCTGGAGCCAGTGAGACTATGGCATCCCCAATTGGGGTATGTTGCGAGCCTGAAGGTTAAGGTGTTAATAGAAGTTCTCTCAATCCTTGGCCCCATAAGAGATGACTTTTGTTTGAGATAATATTGTGATTTACCACTCGTATAAGAACAAAAGATACTAATAAAATATTGGCACTAATATCATTCACTTTTGTTTCATTTTATTCTCTTTTCGTCTTAACTGCTCTTTAAATTCACTTAATGAATATTATTTATTTTTGCTTTTCATTACATTCTACCAACGTCATTATGATGTTTAACTCTTGTTCTACACCGTAAATCCGTACAATGTATCTGCACTCTTTTCACTATAATGTATTATTTCATTGTGTCTTTAGAATATTATTATGGTTAACTTACCTCAAATTACTACATTGTGTCTGTATAATATTATGATGACTATCTCAACACAGCTACCTACACCTACTATACGTACAATACAGCCACTATGGGTGGAACTACGGAGTCCTCCTTGAAAGTCTCAAGGGGGATACTGTGCTATCACTATGACAGCATAATAATACATGCGAACACCTCAGCACAGGTTCTCCTAGCGAGGTGTTCACAAAACATAACTACATTCGTTTTAACCATTTACATACAGTTGCCGATCATATTTCACTCTACTACCTACTATGTTTTATATTAAGAATATTTTTGTTGTTTTTACTTGCACCTATGTCTTGTCATTATATTTATAAACTGTGTGTAAGAGCATAGAAATAAATTAATTTAAAAAAGTTAAATGTTTAAGTATTGAACGCATTGATCAACAGCTGAAACAGGCGAGAATCAGCGTTTAACGGGGACCGTTCGATTTAAAAAAATATTAAAATGTTGGAGGTTGAAACACCCTCTCAATCAAAAACAATATATTATGTAGATTAAGACAATCAGTAATTAAACTATCGATTATACCTCAATATCTATCACACAAAAGGAGCACTTATTTTTTATGTTCAATTGGCGACTAAATTGGACAAAGACACTACCAATATCACGCTATAGAAGCATTTAACAATCTAACACTCGAAAATAGAATTGAGGAAAACAAAAATAAATTCCGACACAAAATTACAAAATGGATTAAAGAATAAAAAAGACAATATTACCAAAATATCATAGCATAAAATAATAAAACATAAAGTAACACACAAAACCAATATAAAACACAATCACCCACAAACACACATCACATAATATAAATAATATACCTATTTAAACCTTAAATAAAATTTATTTATTTTTAATTTTACTTTAATCTCAAATATCTGTTTTTAAGTTTAATTTATCTTAATCTTATGTTTTTTTTATATATTTTTAAATGTATTGTGTAAAAAAAATTTGTAGATAAAATGGAGGCCTCAGCACGGGTAAACCACCTAGTGAGGCCAACATTTTTGAATTTTATTATAAAATGTAAAAATATTGCATCAATAAATAAATATAATAATTTATTTTATTTTAATCAGGCGTTCTCCTTTGTCCCATTGCTCTATACCAAATCCCGTTCCAGAGTTCCAGGGGGAAATAGGAATACGTTAACGTTGAGGTGTAAATCCCTTGGCAAACTAGTGGAGAGCGGTAGGGGGTGAGGGCTTATTCCCCGGGCATGGAATAGATTCTAGCCCCTAACGAATCTCAAAGGTCACTAGCCTTACATAACTTTCGATTTTCAGAGCTCTGAACAAAGATATTGTAGAATTTTTGACATTTTACCACAACGTTATGAATACAACAAGACTCTTTAGCATTTACAGAAACTCTCAATATCGTTCTACTGAAAAATCACACTTCAGACTCTTGAAAACCAAACTGCATGAAATGGCTTAATATTTGTATCAGTCTATGGACCATATTTGAATAGCAAGGTTTCAAAACTTTCATTAACAGTCAACAGATACCCAGAACCGATGAAACTACAACCTGAGAACGAGAAGAGCCGACTCCACTAGCCTACCTCGGCAATGAGTCGGAACAGTGCAAGGAAGAAGATTTACAGTTAATTAAAATTCGTGTGCACATATTTCTTGATATTAAAATATTTATTCTTTCTCCGCACACTATCGTTGCGGATTTTCGACACTTACGTGTAGCCAACATGTCGAAAATAAAATTCATTCGGTCGTGAGCGCCTCAGTACACTTACTTTCTGGATACGCCTCATTGTAATTAAATAATTATTTATGATATTTAATTACAGGAAAACTCATACAGCATTGGCTTAAGAGGGTATTATTACCAGATAATACCGGTAATTAGTCCCCTTGAAATCAAATTCTAGACGTATTGACTCTTTTTTACAAATAAACATAAATTAATTTTGAGAGATTGTTATTTTATCAGGTACATGCAGTTTTAAAATTTTGAAAAACTAAGTGTATTTATAATATACTCGTACTAAGGTTATACCGTTGGTCGTTGGCAGATTTGTTCAATTTTCAAACGATAGATTCTATTAAACAACACAAATTTCGAATCATATAATCATACAACAAAATAAATCATTATATAATCTAGTCAACACAGTTTTCAAGATTTAAATTTTAGACTAATTAAAATAATGCAACAGTACAATATAATACAGTATCTACATTTAAAAATAAATCCTCAAACATACCTCAGTTTTTCTGTTTATTTAAGGTCTTACAAATTAATATATTTCAGATTTTTTTTACACACTTATTTTGTTTAGACATTATTGAAAAATTTTAAATTAATTTTAAGAAGTATAAAATTTTCATTCATTTACCATCTCCCGTTTGATTATTTTTATGGCAGTTCGAGACATAAATTCTCGCCATCCATTAGCCGCTGAGATGAGGCCGTGCAAGGTCCTGTGTTCACGCCGCTGTTCATGACAAAATTTTGCATTAATTTTAAAACTAATACCGTTCAGCTTCATGGTTTTAAAAACATCCGCGCGCAGCGCTGTTAACAAAAACGGAAAAAATGGATCGCTGGATATTACCTCTTAATCATTAATTAAGTTTTTAGAACCGTTCTCATTTCAGGCAAATTTAACTAATAATATTTTATGGACACACGTAATAGGTACAAATACCATATAATAATTTTATTTAATATACCTATAACTTGTTTCATATTGTATGTAATAAACTAATAAATAGGTACTCCTAACCATCCCCTTCCCACCTCTTTTGGCTCCACAATTTTTTCACCCTCACAATACTCGTTACCCCAAAAAGAGTTGCCATAGTCCCACTGACCCTAGACAGTTTTGGCTCTTATAAGTGTGATTGTATTAAAAGTTGACAGGTATGTTATGTATTATACGTCATAAGCATTAAAACAAATAAATAATTAAATATTTTTTTCCCAATTAATGTCTTTAACGTTTACGTTTACAGGGGCAAGGCTCACGACTTTTTTTTTTTTTTTTTTTCATTGTTTTTATTTCTTGCTAGAGCAATCCAGATGAGTTACAAAACTCATTTTAGGACAGGAGGAACTTACAATTCATAGGTAGGAGGTAGTAGTTACAATTTTACAAAGGTATATTGATATCATAATATAAGTTTTACATTCAGTACAGCATAAAAATAAAAATAAAGACAGGTTAAGTAGAACAAACAACAAGAGAAAACAAGTAAAGAGAGGGAAAAACTGATACGAGTATATAAGATATAACAAAAAATGACAAGACGATTACATATTTTCATTTTTAAATTTAGTTAAAAAATATTCTTTTAAAGCATTGCTTTGCAATTTTTTATTATGCTGGATGTTTTTGTACATATCTGGAAGCGAATTATATAGTGTATAGGCAATATAGTTCAGAGATTTTATCCCATATTTTGTAGTGTGTGTTTGAGGAATGCGGATTTTATTGTTATTTCGAGTATTGTGGTTGTGGATGTCTTGATTGTAAATTGGCTTGGTGTACTTACAATCCGAGGGTCGCAAGTTCGAACACGTCGTGCACAAATAAATTTTAATCGATTAATTTGCGTTATTTCATTTCCAGAGTAGAAGATACCCTTAGTATCGCCCTGGTGTAAGACCGCCATTCAGAATTGAAAAGTTGCTTGAAATGGCTTTAGCCGTGTTTGGTGACCAGATCTGAATAATCAGGTACTTACCCACCTTCCCCTCCCCACTACCTTCAGCTTCACAACATACCCCAATAGAGAAAGCCATAGTCACACTGGCTGTTTAAGTTTGGTTCCAGGTAATATTTTTTATATCTACAAGAAGTTACTTCACCTGGTCTTCTTCATCTAATAACACCCATTTGTTGGAGTAATGGCACTTACTGCTTGTACAATTTATAGGTTAGTGATTTTCCCGACCAGATTTATGGCGTGCAATTAATTAAGGCGACTAATGCGCAGTTTGGCGCCCCGTTAACCGTTAAGTGGCAATTGCAAAACGGGCATAAGGCTGGAACTCCAAACAATGTTGGATGACGTCACTCCGGTATAATTAAAATAGTTGACAGTGGGTGACAGAAGAGTGTGGTGATGGGATATTGGACGAGATTGAACTTGCAGAATCGGATCAATTTTTACGCACATATATTAATGCAATCATTGTACCACACATAAATTACTGTAGCAGTATTCTATTCTTAGCCAACGACGGTTTAATGAAACAGATGACCATTCTACAAAATAGAGCTATGAGAACTATATTGAAGAAAAATAGGTACACAAAAATTAAGAAAATGTTGAAGGAGTTAAATATCTTGTCTTTCAAACAAATAATTTACTTCAATACTATTTCATTAATCTACAAGATCATCAATGGCCATACATCTATTGAATTTCTTAGAAAAATCGATAAACTTCAGAACACACACAGATATGAGACGAGGAAAAGAAATGAACTGAGACTCCCCTTCAGGAAAAAAAACACAGAGTCAAAATTCGTTGATTTACGGAGCGTTGAAGATATTTGGAGAATTACCAGAAGAAATAAAATTAGAAGAAAACATAAAAACATTTAAAATTAAATTACGTAAATATGTGATTGATGTGTTATAAATGTATTACTTTAATTATGTATATATATAAGGATTGTATTAGGATATAGATAACTATGTACCTACTTAAAATGCCTCAATAAACAATAAACAATAAATAAATAAACATACAATGTTAAATGGATAACACAGATAGCATGGAAAATATTGAAATCTGGACCAGTAAACAAACAAAAACGCGGAACATAGATGGCTTTAAAATATTAAATATGCATACTGAAAATACCCTGTCCCTGAGGATAAATAATTTTACTCTGGGCCAACGAAATCTACGAATATTGACCAGCGGCTGAGAATAAAAGTTCAAAAATGCTTGCAACTGTACAGGGAGGTTCCAATGAGAAAGATCGAATATTCCCCTTATCAAATTTTTTAAATTAAAAATTTAATATCGATTTATTTCATTTAAAATTTGCTTTAATATATACCTGCATTCAAGTAAGCAATAACAATGATCAAAACGCACGATGATAAATTATTAAATATCGTGTACTTCTTGTAAATATTTTTTTGATTATAAATATTTATGATTTTTCAACAATGTCTAAACAAAAATAATGTGTAAAAAAAAATTGAAATATTTTAGTTTGTAAGACCTTAAATAAACAGAAAAACTGAGATATTTTTGTTACAAAACACGTTCTCTAGATTGTGTATTGATTTATTTATTTATTTTTATAAATTTGTGATGTTTCGTTTGAAAATTGAACAAATCTGCCAACGACCAACGGTATAACCATAGTATATTAAAATAAACTTAGTTTTTCAAAATTTTAAAACTGCATGTTCTAGATAAAACAACAATCATTCAAAATCAACTTTTGTTTTTTTGTAAAAAAGAGTCAATACTTCTAGAATTTGACTAATTTCCGGTATTCTCCGGTAATACCCTCTTAAGCCAACGATGTATGAGTTTTCTTGTAGTTAAATATCATAAATAATTATTTAATTACAATATACATTTTGTATTTTTGTGGTTACGGGTTTGGTGAGTGCTTTCACTCAAATTTCAAATGAATCAACGACTGGTACATCGCCTTAAGTTTTCGACATGTATGAAGCCCCGTGTTAAGCCGTGTTTAGCGACTAGATCTGAATAGCCTGGTACTTTCCCACCTTCCTCTTCCCCATCTCCTTCCCTTCCTCACTTACCTTCAGCCTCACAACATACTCCATAATTGGGGATGCCATAGTCTCACTGGCTCCAGAAGGGAGCAGTTGGGACTCTTGTGAGGTTTCTCTATAAAAAAAGCCCCGATCTTTCGCTTGTTGCTTATAAATTTGATGAATTTCGAGCAATTTTTTTTAAATTTTACTCCATTGAATGTAAACCATCCTAATACATCATTGAAGGAGAAGAAAACACTAATAATCTAAATGTAAATATGAAAATGAACAAGGCACAGAAAAATAAAAGATAACGGTCGCAACTGGGATTTGAATCCAAAACCTATCGTCTTACCGGAACGGGCGCCTCTACCAGCTCGGCTATTGCCACCAATTTTTTAAACATCGTATTTGTCAATCTCATATTTCAAATTTCAGAATTAAAAATATTATCTTCATTGAAGAAGAAGATAACAATAATAATGTAATTTTTTTAAATATGAAAATGAACAAGACAAGAAAAATAATAAAATATAATGGCTGCAACTGGGACTCGAACCCAGAACCTCACGTCTAACCGGGACATACGCATTAACCAATTTTGCTATTGCACCCTATTATGAGACTCTCGCATTTGTCAACTTTATATTTCATATTTCAGAATTAACAATATTATCTACGACTTATGTTTTTTTTCCAAATTATTGGCAGCTACCTTTTTCATTAGAAACAAGTATTCAAATAATGTATTTGTTACCTAGATAGTGTCTCGGATGAATATATCCGATATTTATTTATATGGAACACCTATTGACATTTTTGTAAAAGTCTAAATAAATATTCAATGATATATCAGGTACATTGATGGGAATAAGCTTCAAAAGTTAAAAAAGAGACTTGTTATTATAAAATTATTATTCTGCTCCACAGAGCCTGAAAACAGAGGAATCGGGTTACCTAGACTATCGCTCCCATTACGCCCATACATTTAATGAATTACTTCAATATCATCACATATCCAATTTATTTCTGACCCACAGAACCTGAGAAAAATCGTTCACATCATCTAGTCCTACTCTGTGTTTTCATCTTAAATTTGATAAATATTGAAAAACTTTGAGTCTTAGCAAAAATTGTATAACATAAAATACAATTACTATTTTTAGGGATAGTTCAAATACCCATTGATAAATACTGAACAAGGTTTCTTAAGGTATCCCAGGATTCTGAAGTATATGTTAAAACGAAAGCTATGGAAATTTTCACACGATTACAACATGTTGCGAGTTTCGGCTAGAATATTATGAAAAACTTTAAGTAGGATACGTTTTTAGATTTTCACGGCCAAAAGCATTTTCGTTGTTTGTTTTTGGGGTGTTATGCCGTGTTGCGCTACCTCCTTCTTTAGCCGACGTTTCGGACAGCATTGCAGTGTCCATCATCAGGACAGATCCGGCAGATCCGACGATCTGCCGGATCTGCCGGATCTGCCGGATCTGCCGGATCTGCCGGATCTGCCGGATCTGCCGGATCTGCCGGATCTGCCGGATCTGCCGGATCTGCCGGATCTGCCGGATCTGCCGGATCTGCCGGATCTGCCGGATCTGCCGGATCTGCCCTGATGATGGACACTGCAACGCTGTCCGAAACGTCGGCTAAAGAAGGAGGTGGCGCAACACGGCATAACACCCCAAAAACAAACAACGAAAAAAACTTTAAGTAGAGTTAAAAAAATTGCCTGCCAAGGAAAATTACATTATACAAAAGTAAAAAAGGTGACTGAACCTTGACGCATCCAAATTTAAAATGATTAATTGGGGTCAGGATATTATGTAGACGACCGTAAAACGAATTCATCCGGTCCACGTCTGACTCGAAATATTATTAAAAAATTGTCTCAATTTGCTAGTACGAAATGTTTTATTAGACCCACTATTATTTTTATTATCAAACACAAAACGTTTGCTTCAATTTATTTTTTTAAATTTTATGCTTAAAAATTCAACACATTACATACTTGATTGTTGGGTAGGTTTATTAATTTTACGTTACCTGAAAAATCCTATACTCACTTAGCAACATTTTTCAGCCCTACTGCATACTGCAATATTGTTGGTGATTCCATAGTCCCACCGGTCCCAGGAATTTTTCCGGTAGATTTTAAAATTTAAATAAACTTCTACAATGTTTAAATCCACTGATCAAAATCACCTCAGGACAACGTATCCTTTGAGTGGAATGTATTTTAGAGTGGAAGTTAATTTAAAAGGACAAATCGCTTGCTGAGGGTTGGTTTGTACTATGTATTTGGGAGGCGGGAATGGTTACCGCCGCCCCGGGAACCATTTATTAGATAACCAACACATCTGCCATAGGTCACCCCAAGTGGTTCGCTGCGTTTGGTGACTTAGCAGGGGTGCCCGGGTTCATGCGGTAAGGTTTATCTAGGTCTTCTCAGATTCCTACCCAACCCTCATACCTTTTTTCTTCCCAAAATTTCCTCTCCTTTCTTTCCTTAATACCCTCTACACCCTCATACCTTTTTCCTTTCCAGAACTTTATCTCCTTCCTTTCCTTAATACCCTCCACACACAGCATCCCCAAAGATGAGATAGGCCCTGAGGGAAATTATTTTTCTCAGGGCCTCCTGTGTGGACCTAATGTAAAAAAAAATGTTTTTTTTTTTTTTAAACTGTGAATGCAGTAATTTTAATCAAATTTTACCTACTATATCCACACACAAAAAATTATCCTGAACTCACCTTTTTAACATCACTTTTTGATCCCCATAGTAATTACAAAAAAATGAGGATAGGAGTTTTATTCTATTGGCCAATACTATTTTTTTACTATTATTTATTAAAAACCTAATGTACGTGTATGTAAAAATTACTATTATTTGAAAATTAAGAAAGGAACCCTCAGATGGTTTGGGCATGTAGAGCGGAATGAACAATGATATCACAGTCAACTTGGTGTAAATAGTAGCAGATCTCTGATCGAAATTTGTTTTTTTACGTTGGGAATAGAGGGGTTATCACGCGATAAATATTGTTAAAAAAATTCCCTGAATAAAGTTGTGGTATAAGCTAGCACCATAATACGCAATTAATTAAGATTTATATTACATATTACAAGGTTATTGTTTATAGTATTTCTATTTCCTTAAATATATAATATTTTCCTAAGATTTGACTATTTCGAAGCGACTCGCTTTATACGACAGGAACTGTATCCAGCTCGCAAAGACGGAAGTTCCAAATCAGTGCAATTACTTTCTGCATAGCAGACGAAATATTACTTATCATTAGTAGGGAAGCCCGGGGTGGAACGGGGTACCGGGGCGGAACGGGATAGAAGCAATATGGACGACAGAGACGCGTGACCTTTGCACACAAAGTTCATTTCTCTGAGCTGAGCTATGTGGAGTTGCTGCTGTTATTGTGAGAGTTTAGTTAGTTTGGATTTTACAGAAGGTTGGACAAAAAGCTCAAAAATTCACTATGCACTATTCATTATTCGGAAATTTACATTACAGGTTTGTTACAAAAATTGTGTACTTTGCCATGACGGCCACCGTGGTCAAGACTGGGCAAGACTCTTGACTATAGATCCGGAGGTCGAGGATTCAAATCCGAGCGTGCGCACATAAATTTTATTTAATCGATATGTGTTTTCATAAATTAATCATTTAAAAAAAAATAAGGAATATTTGCGGCACGTTCCAGAGTGAATGTTACTCTCAGTACACGGAGAAAAATGTTATTCTGAAATACGATAATTTTATTCGTAAAAACGGGACTGAAATTCTTACGAACAAATAAACAGTGTTTCAATGTTTATTGGCGGGAAAGTGTAAGAATAAACATTGAAACCCTGTTAATTTGTTCGTAAGAACTTCAGTCCCGTTTTTAACCATTTTTACTAATAAAATGATCGTATTTTAGAATAACATTTTTCTCCGTGTAATCACCCTGGTGTAATACCACCATTCAGAATTGAAACGTTGCTTGAAATGGCTTTAGCCGTGTTTGATGACTAGATCTGAATAGTCAGGGACTCCACCACCTTCCTCTTCCCTAGTTCCTTCCCCTCCCCACAAGCCTCACAACATATCCCAATTGGAGTTGCCATAGTCTCACTGGCTCCAGACGGGAGCAGTTGGGACTCTTGTGCGGCATTCATGTAAAAAAGGGATACTTGGCTTCATCTAATCAGTCCGAAATACCATCATCAACATTAGAGAGAGGTGATAAATGAGAAAATCCGGAAATTATTGTTGATAAATCGTCAGGGAAGTACCAGACCACGTAGCTTGTGCTGGTCTAGACTGTGATAATGACAGTGCTCTCATATGTGAACTATTCCAATATTTAGTACTCCTTTGTACCCCTGGTTTATTTGTCTGGTAAATTTCTTTTTTTCATACATTTCTTTGCGAGAGGTTTGCACACCATACAACTTCCCCGGATTTGACTCCAGTGCAAGAAACTTGGGACAAACATGTAAATGGACATGTAAAAAAAACGTATTTGTAAAAGTTATTAAAAAAAAATACCACTAAAGTATATCTTTACTCCAAATGAGAAAAATTTATAGAAAATTCCAAATGTTGAAAGCACATTCCTTTTAAGTAGGAAATCTGTAAGAATTTCTTAACTTCACTTTTCATTTCGTTAAAAAATTTAAAAAAAAATTCATAATTACAAAAATAATTCCCGGATAATTTGTAAAAATAATTGCCATTTTGGTTTTTTTGTTTGCGCAATATAAATGTAATTTCTAGAATTCATAATTACCTACACATGCATAAGACATTTATGTTATTAAAAATATCCCTTTCATAGAAATATTATTAAATTCGCCCGTAACACTCAATTTAAAAAAAATATGTCAGTAATAATCTCACTTCTTCAAGACGGGAATTGCCAGTGTCAGTCTGTCAAAATGCAACGTTGCCAGATCTTTCGGAGCACAGTTAAAGACATTTTGTTATTAGTATCAAATCGAATCTGAGCCTGTAAAGTCCTTGTTCGATGTATAACTAAAACACCGTTTAACGTTTGGGAAGTGTTTTTTTTATATATGTACCTAATACTGGATGCATATTTTTTTATTTATTTAGTTATTTCGGTTAATATTGTTTTTACCCAAAAAAAACAACAACGAAAATTCATTTGGGACACACGATTTATGAACCATCAATGTCATAAAGACAATGAAAATATTGATATGCAATCAACATCAAACAATAAACAAACATCGTTTAGACACAATGCAGCTAAATTCAGGATAACCTAGTTTCAAACCAGTATTTTCCTTTCAGCATCTGGCTGAAATTTCGATTTTTTAACGGCAAGCTCAAAGCTACTCGAATAACGCCCGGCTTCAAAAGCTTTCAACTCAATTCGCTTGCCTTGCACGGCCTAATTAAACTACTGTATCAAAACGTTACCGCCTATTAAGTATTAACCATGTTTCAGCTAAAGCTAGTTATCCCTAATTATAAGAAAGATTGATACTCTAGGCCCTAGGCAAATAAAAAAATGTGATTCATGTTATCGTAGTTACAAGATATTCCTCAACACGATTTCTCACCATCGATGTATATTATTAGAAGAGACACTGAGCAAAAAAGTGGTTCCACTTAATTAGGGGTCTCACCCTCAACGCTATATTTCTCCACTTTGTAAAGCGTACTTTTATTTTAATAAAATAGTGCCTTCCGATCGATTTAAATGTGTTTTTCAGCCGTGCGAAATTTTGTAAGAAATGTTCACTTTACTATAATTTATCCTAACATAATAACATGTCTCTATAATGTGCCAATTATTTTTCCTAAAATGTGTGCTTACATGTTTCTTAATAAAAAGTCCACCTTTGAGTGAGATGTTCCCTCAATATTCAGGGACAATATTTTTAATTGTTCCCCTATATTTAGTGATTCCCCTTGGCCGGGAGACCTGGTGGTCTTCAGCCCCTTGAAGTCCCGAAAACCTTTCTGGACGGAAGGAGAAACTTGAGTAGCAATCGGCCAACGTGTAAAATGCCCATCTCGTACAAGACCCCACTGAGAGACAGCCTGGGTTCTCATTGCCTCGCAAACTCTGGTCTGCCATCAATAGGACAAGGTGCTCCCTTAGCCGTTGTGCCCATATGATGCAAAGATGGGGCCTTAAAGAGTCGGCGATGTGTGAATGCGGTGCGGTGCAGACCACCGTACATGTGGTCAAGGAATGCCCGCTCCATTCATTCCCCGGCGGGATTGATGAGATCCACAGGGCGACGCCTAAGGCCCTGGGCTGGCTCGCAGACCTAGATGTCCCCCTCTGATCCCCCACCATACGAAAGAAGAAGACGTGTTTCTTATAAGAATATAACAACAAAAAAGCTCTCTTACAACACAAATAGTATTGCATAAATATTAAGAAATTCTTCAAATCGGTATAACAAATGTTATTAAATTATTTATTTCAAAATTATTAACTACACTACATATTTTCAGTACGTTCCTGAGAGGTAAACATAGCCCTGGTAAAAAAACTGCCATTCAGAATCGAAACGTCGCCGCTCGAAATGACTTTCGCGGTGTTTGGTGACCCGATGTGAGAGCCAGGTACTTTTCTATTTTTCCCTCTCACCTACTTCCCCTACCCATTAAATTCAGCCGCACAACATACCCCTATTGGGGATGACGTAGTCCTACTAACTCTAGACATTTGGGACTTTATGTAACTCCTAAAATCTTCAAATTTCTAAACCAAATTTGGACATTAAAAATAGTATGCATGTGTCTCTGGGAAGAAGAACACCCATTGCTTAAATGAATTCCGGTGTTCTTTTTGAATTAATGGGCATCAGAATGATGAACTGATTTATTCCCATGAACTGCACACGCCGCATAGTATACGAGTAGGGTGCACAATGAACATCCGTGCAGTCTGAAGTGCCAGGGAGCTTATGTTGATTGCAACGAGCGCAGGCGTCGCATTTTACCGTGCTCTGGAACACATCGCCGGATTACTCCAAATACTGGGGATTTCAACTATTTTGGAATTTCATTACGTCGGAAAATTATTCAAAAGGAGAAAATGCAGTTTGGCTACACATAATTTTACTTTGAAATTTCTAACTGTACAGCACTGAATAGATTAAACAATCTAGAAATGCCTTCGATATATGTACAGGTTTAACCACTGGAGCGACAGAACAATTAAAATATTTATTCTCGGATTGCTAAAGGAAATTTTTCCGCCCACATTAAAAAAATCATACCTTCGAATTTGAATATCGAGACATACAATCTGATTATAGTTCTATGTAGCCAATGAATTCCCATATATTTTATCTATTATCACATATTTGTAGAATCAATAAAAAAAATATAATTAAATCTTTAACCTTAAAACATTTTAAAGAATCTAGAGAATATTTATTTTGTTATATTTTGAATGTACAATATATTATAAAGTCGTTTTAAAGTGAAAAAAATAAAAATTTGCCACATATTGGCAACAAAGCAATCCGAGGTTTTGGAAATAGTGTTATATTGTTATAGTGTTATATATATATTATTAGTGGCAAAAAGCGCTCGAGTGGTTAAATGAAAATGTATTTCTTTTTTAACACAGATAGCACTGAAACTTTTTTTAATGATTTTTAAATTTTTTTTGTTGCTTTCATCATTAAAAAAATCACAAAGTACTATAAAAATATTTTTTTTAATGTTCATTTGATATTGTGGAGGGGGGGAGGTGTTCCAATTTTGGTGCGTGGGGTTATAGGCGTCTCACAAGTTTCTTTAGATTATTTTGCAATTGCTTGTCAGGGCTCCAAAAACTGACTTTTCTGGAAAAAAGTAATGACGAATGCGACCAAATAAGCAAGATTTGCATACTACCACCAGTAAAGGCCAATTCTGACCTCACTTATCTAAATTCTGGTGATGAAAATGTGGTTGGAATAGATAACTTTCCGGGGCAACAGTTTCAAAATGAAGATGAATGAAAGTTAACTGATGACGATATTCCATTGTCATGACCACTTGTCCTCCATTGGTACGGTAGGGCTACGTGGGTTAAATTCATTTAAACGAAAAACTTGACGATATTAAAAATCTCTTACCAATACCACAATAAGCGGAAAATGTTGCTTGTGTAGCGATGGAGAACTTGTTTTCACCATCCGATTGAACCCAAGACTTCTGGGTGGGACCCATACGCAATGGCAACTCAGTCACTGACCGTTCTAACCAAGTTAATTTATTTAATATAGGTAAGTTATTCAAAGGAATGTAATAAGTGTACATTACAAAAACCAATAACGGTATGTACTATGACCGACTTACAAGACATTAAATGTATCCCCTTTATTTACACACAGTTAAACAATTTAAAAAAGCTGTTTATTTCGATAAATGAACATGAAACAAAATAATTTTTTAATCATTGAAGGCAATATTAGCGGCGTTCAAACGAAAATTTGTAAAAGAAATATCATAAAAAGATACAGTCGCATCTAGGAATTGAATCCATAAAAAATACGGTCGCATCTAGGAATTGAATCCATAAAAAGATACAGTCGCATCTAGGAATTGAATCCATAAAAAGATACGGTCGCATCTAGGAATTGAACCCATAAAAAGATACGGTCGCATCTAGGAATTGAACCCATAAAAAGATACGGTCGCATCTAGGAATTGAACCCATAAAAAGATACGGTCGCATCTAGGAATTGAACCCATAAAAAGATACGGTCGCATCTAGGAATTGAATCCATAAAAAGATACAGTCGCATCTAGGAATTGAATCCATAAAAAGATACGGTCGCATCTAGGAATTGAACCCATAAAAAGATACGGTCGCATCTAGGAATTGAACCCATAAAAAGATACGGTCGCATCTAGGAATTGAACGCATAGAAAGATACGGTCGCATTTAGGAATTGAACCCATAAAAAGATACGGTCGCATATAGGAATTGAACCCATAAAAAGATACGGCCGCATCTAGGAATTGAACCCATAAAAAGATACGGTCGAATCTAGGAATTAAACCCATAAAAAGATACGGTCTCGTCTAGGAATTGAACCGGGACTCTGCTCTTCTTTAAAAATTCGTTTGAAAATCACTGTTTTTGTCTTCAATAATACAAAATATTTATTTTGTATTATTGACTTTCGTCCATTTAGCAACATAACTTCGGTCTTTTTAATCACAATCGAAATTATTTTATTTTTAAGTATTAAATTTTAACCATTGCTAATTGAATATAATTGACACATTCTTTGTAGCAAGTTCTTCATCCTTTCTAGGAGCCGCGAGAGAAAATTCGAACACGGGGCTCTCTGCAGGGAAGTCCCTTGAATGCACTCCCGATAAGGGTGGGAGGAGCATTGTGATGATGATTCAATTTACACTGTATTCAGCAGTCAGCTTGGATTTTAGAGGGTTGCTGCAACTAGGTATATTCGTTCACCGTGTTTGTATATACCTACCTTACACATTATAAAGACAGGAATGCACTAAAAACTAAAAAAAAAAAACTAACTGAACTACCTACATAGGTGAAATAATTGTAGATGTCAGTGGTATATATATATAATATTTTACATTAACTCCACACAGGAGGCCCTGAGTAAAATAATCTCTCTCAGGGCCCATGTGATCTGTGAAGGGAGGTGTTCATGAAACGCTGTAATATATAAATCATCTACAGAACACTTATTTCTTACTTTATACCTTTTTATTTTTTCTTTATTTGTAACATATTTTTATACAGTTTTTTTTACATGCTTTTCGACTACCACACTAAACACACGTCCGCTTTTATGTCTCATCTAGAAAGATCATTACAAGTTTCTGTAGATCCTAAAAATTACGACGGGCTGTACAGTTGAAATGAGAGATTAAATGAAATGAGATGAGATGACAAAAAAAAGCCAGATAGAAGAAGTTTTCTGATTGGCTTTTTTTCAATATTATAATAATTTGTAGAGCGGCGTTTTTGTGAAAAATCACCTGAAGGGCGCATAGGTTGGCAAGCCAAATAAAAAAAAATATATATATATGGTACCCGAAGAAAGTTAAAAAAAAACAATTGTCTATCTATACTATATAACATTATTAATTACATCATACTGTACATGTACAAAACATATATGATGCAACTGTAAAATAAAAAGATAAAATAAATATGTAGATGTGTATTAAAAATGTAGTATTAACCGTGTTTGAAAAAATGAAACTTCCCTTGAGTAATTGGCTTGAGGACAGATGAAGCGGATAACGGAGTGACCAGAATCTAATAGACAGCCGATGATCCGTTAACAAAAATAATAAATTGAATAGATCTCTTTCATCCTATCAAAATAGGGGTACCCGGTAAACAGGGTGTACCGGGACGAATCCAATAGACAAACAATCGATTCTTGAGCATATTTACAGTTAAAAATTTAGTTATCATTTTAGTCTCCGATTATTTAATTTTTAAAAAAAATAATAAAATCTCCACCACATTTCTTCGGGTTGTTCGGCTGAAAATGTTGCCAGATGGGCCAAATTATTCGTTCATTTGCGTCAAAACTTTCAATAACTTTTATCAAAACTTTCAAACAAGGTAATTTTGTTTCAAATTAAATTTGAAAGTTTTTAATTCCATTCTGTCATAAAGTTTGTAAAAAATTGTATATAAAAATGTGTCTTTGCCTTGCATTGTTTACAATAAATATAATATTCATAATTATTAATAACCACTTTTATTTTTTAAAAAAACCAACATGTTTCATAAGCATAATTAAAAATAATTTCAACAATAGACTTAAAGATGTAATTGGATGGGCGGGTAGTAGCTAATCGAGAGGTGTAATATATACATAATATAATTTACATTAGGAACAAATTTAACAACGGGTCAGGGAAAATGGTTTTTTGGTTATTGATAATATTTAAACTCATCTTTTTACACTTTTTAATTTCCAAAGGTTCAAGTTTATCTAAATGACTACCATTAACTTTACAGTGTAGAAACTGAAGAAGAGAAATATATAAAATTATTTGAAGTAAGTCCAACAACCAACAATACCATTATTTCATATAATATGTAGTTATGAATTGTAATGATTTTTTTAAAACTTAATGTGTTGAACCTTTAAATTATAATATTTTAATTAATTAAGACAATATTAGCGAAACTCAATAAAAAAATCTGAAACAGAAAAATCATGAGGAGATACGGATATATCTGGGACTCGAACCCAGGACCTTCGGCTTTCCAGACAGATGCTCTCACCACTGAGCTAATGTATCCCTTTCCGATTCGGTCATATTTCACTGTACCATACTTGCAAGATAAAGATATTGTTTATAGTTCTCAGTCGAAGTTTGATACAGTTAAATATGACCGAATCGGAAAGGGATACATTAGCTCAGTGGTGGGAGCATCTGCCCGGAAAGCCGAAGGTCCTGGGTTCGAGTCCTAGATGTATCCGTATATTTTTCTGATTTTTCAATTTTAGATTTTCGATTGAGTTTCGCTAATATTATCTTCATTAATTAAAATATTATAATTTAAAGTTTTAACTCATTAAGTAAAAAAAATAAATTAAATATCATTAAGATTCATAACTACATATTAAATAAAATTATTGTATTATTGGTTATTATGAAAATGTTCTTTTAAAAAATGCAACCATTTTTCACACTAAATGTAGGTGTTACTCGTTCTTTGCAAAGTTATCTATCACAAATATGACATTTTTAATTTTTTTAAATCGTCACTCAATACCAAAATGAACATTTTTTCCTACGAACTATTGTTGTGCTTAGGAATCGCTCGGGTAAGTCTTGTCCCACCCTCTGTATAAACTTTTCCATTATATTTAGAGCAAGCCTGCAGTTCTGAGATAGATATAGGAGGTATGGAGGTCGCTGTATATATTCCGGCAATAAATTATTCACCTGGGTGATTCTTTTGATCTGAACGCTTTGAGTATTTATTTCCGTAATCCATTCACACGGCGCAAGTCAGGGTGGGACAGCGAGAACTATGTCTATTACCGAATTATGTCAATAATGGTTTTTAACTTGTATTTACAAAATGGATCGTAAACAGACGAACGGCTGCTCGGCCTTTTCATTCAAAACTTAATTTTTGGATTTGAGATCAAAATACTTAAAATAATTGAAATTCCAAAACGCTTGCAACTGTACAGAAAGGTTTTGATGGGAAAGAATGATCATTTTCCGTCCAGCACGTTTAACTAAAACACAATATCGATATTATTTCATTAAAACTTGTCTTTAATATATACCTACTTTCAAGTAAGCAATAAATAAGCTCAATCGCGTGGAGATAAAATTATCTGCTTTTTTGTAATTATTTTTCGAGCATAAGTATTTATGATATTTCAATAATGTCTAATCAAAATAAGTGTGTAAGAAAAGTCTGAAATATGTTAGTTTGTAAGACCGTAAATGAATAGACAAACTGAAGAATTTTCGTCACAAAACACGTACTCAGATTTTTTTTAAATGATTTTATTTGAACTAAAATGAAAGTTCTGAAAACTGGCTTTACTATTAATGTATTGATTTATTTTACCGTATGATTATGATTTGAAATGTGTGTTGTATAATACAACCTTTTCTTTGAAAATTTAATAAATCTGCTATCGACCAACGGTATAACCTTATTATATTAAAAATTAACAAATATTTTCAAATTTTAAAATACAACTTTACCAGATAAAATAACAATCTTTCAAAATCAATTTATATTTTTTTGGATACGTTTTTTAGATTTTCACGGCCAAAAGCATTTTCGTTGTTTGTTTTTGGGGTGTTATGCCGTGTTGTGCTACCTCCTTCTTTAGCCGACGTTTCGGACAGCGTTGCAGTGTCCATCATCAGGGCATATTTTTTTGTAAAAAAGAGTCAATACGTCTAAAATTTGACTTAAAAAGGACAAAACAGAATATTTTTTTTTAATCAAAAGGTATAGCAAATATGTAACCCGAATATGAGCTCATTTTTTACTTAATTGTGTTTTAAATTTAAAAACATACCTAGGTCATTAAAAAAATAATTTTCAGTGATTTTTGAGGCAACTTTGGCCATTGTTAATGTTTTTTTATAATAATTTTCCTTTTTTCTTTTTTGAAAATGTGATTGAATATGAAATAAAAATGATTAAAAATTGCAATTCGATTTCCAAATTTAAATTAAAAATGACAGGTAACGAATGTTAATTAAAAAAATTACCCAAAAATTGCTTATTTTACTTGTTTTTAGTTTGTTGTGCAATATTTTATTGTGTCAGGAATATTATTTGTTAATTAATTACCATTAACTCACAAATGCCAAATTTGCCTCCAAAATTGTAAAAAAACGATTTATTTGATGGCCTCCTTTTTTAATTTGAAACACAAGTAAATAAAGTACACAAATAAAAATAAATAGCTTTCCTCGTTATCTCAAAACTTGACCGATTGCGATCCCTCGCCACTCGCCTAAGACTTCCGTCCTCCCTTTCTGCTCCAATCATCTTCCATAAAGTCAGGACTATCCTCGGCCTGTCTCTGGATTACCTTCACTGAGACTATTATTGTGGATGTCCTGTCATCTGGTATTACTTCTAATACATTTCCAGCACAACGCAATCTTCTGAACCAACATAATCCTACAATGGTCTCATGCTCAATTAAATGTTCGGGATCATGTTTAATTTCATTTATTTATCGTCCATTTTCCTGCATGCGCTCGGCTTAGCTACAAAGTATAAAACATCTCCTTTTTAAAAGAAATACAAAAATTCACAGGTGCGTAATTCCGTTTCCGTATTTAGTATACGCAAGTGCCATCTTGAAATTAACATGGGTTTTTTGTAGCGATATCCCCTTAGATTAGAGATTATAGTTATTCGTTGGTTTCATTCGTAAATTCCATGATGTAAAATTTACCAATTTTTATCCTACTTTAAATCTGGCTGCCGGCAAAAGTTTTTTCTCATCTACTAATCGGCCTTTATCGTAAGAAACCATTCCAGTTTATGCACAAAAAAAATAGTTTACTATTTCCTTGACTGCGCAGAACCCTTCAAGAGGCGCAACAGCAGACTAACTAAAACGTCCATTCTATCTACAAAGTTTTATCTGTGTAGTCGATGATGTAGGGTTTGTAATAGCGGGATCCTAGTCTACAAACGAAGCGCCTTTGGTAGTACAAACCCCTCCATTAGGGTCAGCGTAAGATGAGATTCAGGTGGCGCAGCACGTGCAGAATGTGCAGCTGCAGATTTTGTAATGTATGGACATGTATGAAACGATGTATGCCTCTCAGCATATGTGTTTCATTCAAGTCCATACATTACAAAATCTGCACCTACACATTCTGCACGTGCTGCGTCGCCTGAATCACAGCTTACGCTGATCCTTATTGGCGTTCAACTAGACACGGTTTTATTTTGGGGATATCTCTACAACAAACCCGTGTTGACTGCGGGATATCAAATGCTTCTACTGAACAGGCAAACAGAAATTCGCTTCCCGGTTTTGAATAACCTGACAACATTTTTTTTAAAGCATCCTACTACTAAGATGTGCTGAACGGGAAGCAGACGCATTTTCAAATGGTACTAATTTTGCAACACGTAATTAAATTAAATTAACGTGTTTTTACCTTATAATTATATAAATACAATGGGATTATTTAAACCTTCTCTTCTCCTAATCATCCATGATCGGTGTGACCGATTTTTACTTTACAAATTTAAATATTTGTTGGCTTGACACATAGTGCGAATTTTTAAATTTTTGAATTCCCAGTTCGCTCTGGGATCGTATCTTGTTTGCGATCCAGTTTATACGGCAATCTCGTTAAGGCTCGCCATCGAACAGCATCTCATGTGGACAAGCGGGCTATAAAGTTTCAATGGAATGGATTCCCACGCGATTTGCAGATTTTATACGGCTGGCTTTTATTTCTCCGGCAGAGAAAAACATTCCATTTCTTTTCAGTGCTCCGAGATTGAAGGAATCACAAAGTGAAAAGTGAAGCGAATTGAATGTTTTGTAAAATATTGTGGTATTATGGAATTTTTAAAGTAGTAGGGCAGATTAACTATACTAAGATAGTACAACTAGTGTAAACCATGTTCAGTTGTCCGTTTTTTTTATACTATTCAAATCGTTTGGGTTTTTGATTTGTTTTATCTTCACGGATTCTCTCATTATAAATCAATAACGGTGTGTTGGGTTATTTATTATAATGGTTCGTTATTTCATCAAAATTAAGGGAATATTTTGAAAGGCTTCAAATTTTTACTAAATAGTATATATACCAATAACTTTGAGATCAAACCTTCAAAATGATCAAATCGAAAAAAAAGATAATTCATTTTCCCTTTCGTGTTTCAGGTTGAAATATGACTTTTTAAGGCCCATTAACCAGTGGTCGAGAATTCAAATTTCAACTTGCGATCGTGCCGTACAGGGCGGTTCCGGTGTGAAGGATTGATTATTCTTCGTACCCAAAAGTTCAACTAATAACTCAATATCGACCTTTTTTCATACAAAAATTGCTTTAATATATACCTTCAGTATTATATTTAATATATATACCTTATATATATATATATATATATATATATATACCTTAAATATATATATAAGTATTCAAGTAAGCAATAAAAATTCTCAAGCGCGTGATGATCCGTATTTTAATATCGTGTACTTCTTGTACGTATTTTTTGATCATAAGTATTTATGATTTTTTAATAATATCTAAGCAAAATAAAATTGAAATATTTTAGTTTGTAAGACCTAAATAAACAGACAAACTGATGTATTTTTGTCACGAAACACGTTCTGGGATTTATTTTTTAATGATTTTAATTGAATTAAAATTTAAATTCTGAAAAGTGTCTTTACTAGATTATGTATTGATTTATTTTGCTGTATGATTATATGATTTGGAATGTGAGTTGTATAATACAATAATTCGTTTGAAAATTTAACAAATCCGCCAATAACCAACGGTAAACCTAATTACATTATAAATAAACTTAGTTTTTCAAAATTCAAAACATACTTTTACCAGATAAAATAACTATCTTTCGAGATCAATTTATGTTTTTTTGTAAAAAAGAGTCAATACGTCAAGAATTTGATTTAAGGGGGACAAATTTCCGGTATTCTCTGGTTATACCCTCTTAAACGTTCTGGCAATTTTCACGATATTAATAGTCGAAAGTAAGTAAGTACCCTAGTCCAGAAGAGTTATGTTTGGTAAGTACTTACCTAGTACAGAAAATGATGTTTGCTAAGTACCAAGTACAGAAATGTTATGTTTGGTAAGTACCTACCTAGTACATAAAAATAAGTTTTGTTAGTACCTAATACAGAAAAGTTATGTTTGGTAAGTACCTACCTAGTACATAAAAATAAGTTTTTTTAGTACCTAATACAGAAAAGTTATGTTTGGTAAGTACCTACCTAGTACATAAAAATATGTTTTGTTAGTACCTAACACAGTAAAGTTATGTTCGGTAAGTACCTACCTAGTATAGAAAAAATAAGTTTTTCAAGTACCTGAAAGAAGGTCATGTTTGGTGGGTACCTACTTACCTAGTGCATTTAAATTACGTTTGGTAAGTATCGAAAAGTCTGTTAGGTAATTTCAAAGCTCTTTCTCTACTTAACCACTTGAGTGCCGGAAGTTCCAATTGGCAACGAAACATTTGTAACTCTTTCCCCCGTTTCCTTCCGCCTCACATTATTTCCCCTTGGAAAAAAATAACTTTAGTGGTAAGCTATCGTGTACAATGTACATAGAAGAAATTATTTTTTTTATGTGGATTTCTTCCGTGGTATCACTTGTCCCCCATTTTTTGTAAATAATATTGCTATTATTTAAATGAACAAGTACTACTTTTCATCCAATTATTATATATTCTTTCCGGATTAGGTGTGATTAATACATTAGTTTATTTTAGGGCAGTTGTATTTGGATTCTTATTAACTGCCTTTTCCAACGGAGTATTGCTACCCTTAGGTGGGTACCGGTTGACTTGGCGGTGCTGGTTCAAAGGTTTTGTTTGGAAGGAATAAAATAATGACTATCATTATTTATAATTAAAAACCGTAGTAAATTTTGTTAACGGACGTTTTCAGATTGCCCAGTCTTAAGGTTCCCGCTGCAAGGTGAAACCGGTCTAGTAACCAATAAATATGTAGACAAAGTCATAAAGGTTTTTAATTTAAAAAATTTAAAAAAAAAACAGATGTAAATCCGTGTTAAAATGTAAATCCACGATAGTTTCAAAATTAGAAATAATTGAACTAAATAAATAATCATGCATGTTTTGGTAGAAATGAGGTACTTACAAGAAATTTCGATCTCAGTGTTTTAATAATTTAAAAATATTTTCTTCAACCGTATCAATTTCTTTCAAATAATTATCCAATTATTATTATATATGATATGTATCTTTCTATCGATTTCTATGATCTAAATCCTAATTTATATTAATAACTCAGGTATGGAGCATGCATACGTCATTCCAATGTCTACCCACGTTAAATTATCGTGAAAACAAGCTTATGTGTCCAAGCGGTTAAACTATTATATTAAATTATTATATTATATTAAACCAAGTATTTTTTTGTGTCATTCAGTCACCAATATTACAATGTTTTACGATCATTTTCTAAAAAACGTAATTTGCCACATTAGAAAATTGAACCATAAACGAACAGGTAAGAAAGAGTTCTTGAACTTACAGAAGTTACTAGTTTATTTAACTTTTTTTCTGGGCTTATAAAATGACTTACTAAAAAAATTAGAAGATGTTTTATACTCTCAGTATTTAATTAAAGCATCTACCATATTTCTAAGCAATCAAATATTCAAATCAAAAACATATGATTTTGCACTACTTCGGAGGGTACACACCTATTCAGTTTTTTCATGAACCCTAATTTTCTGAAAAGATGTTCATTAGAATTTGGCAAAAATAAATGTCGTTTTTTATGGAGGACTTTTTAGGAAAACGTCAAAATAATTGGTTATTTTTTTCCAAAAGTAAAAAAGCTTATTAATTATATTTCGGCATTAAAACTATTAATTCGTAGGTCCTCTTTCTTTTGTGAATTTGTTGATTAGTTTTATTCGAATACCTCGTCCATATTGTTAGTAGTTTATGGGCACAATTTTATTACATCGGCGGTGACCTGTGCTAGGAATAGTCATTCGTACTCAACTACGGAATGCTAAACATCTAGAATGGCACATTTATTTTTTATGTTTTAATTTTAATTATTAACGCTTCACAGATTTTACACAATATTTATTTATTAATAATACTAATACATAATATTTGATAATAAATATTAAATTCTTATTTTTAAATGTAATAATTATTATTATTATATATCGATGAAGCGCTGGAGTGTGTTGAAAATGGTATAAGAACGAGAGAACGTTTTTATAATATTAAGGACTATTACCTTACATACAATCGAAGACTAAATACAAATAATAGTCCAATCAAGGAAGGAGGTGTAGAATGCGTGATAAGGTCCCTAAGCGATTCCTTCAGAAACTTGTTCAGGGTGCTTAGGGTGTGAACATACCAAAAGTCTTGACGTCTAGGTGGTGAGCTTGTGAATTAGTTATTTTCAAATTCTGTGCTATATTAGTAGTGCGGCGGCTTGTGGAATATTTACCTAAATAACATATTTAATTTCAAATTCAGCACCAAAACGTTAAAAAAACAGCTTTTAAAATAAAATGATTTCATCTAAATATATAATTTGTCCTACTCCTTATATAATATTATATTATTATGGAACCACGTATTTGGGTAGGTACTTCTTTACCATTCTCCTATCTGTGGCCATACCTTTTGTATGTGCCAGGTTATGTATTGCTGACACGCACAAAGCCGAGCAGGCGAACCCAATTTGGGTACCAAACTCTGTACAAACTTGGAATTCCATGTTTGGGTAAGTAAGGTCAATGGAGAGGTTGCGTTAGGGTTAGGCCGTGTTATTTATTCTCTGTCGGTAACCTGTAAAATTGAGATATCATCCATTTAATTTAACTGCTTATATTAATATCTCTCTACGTTTTATTTATTCGATCTGTGGTTTTGAATTTTCAAGAGATGGTCGTCAAAATGGAGAGATCAATCGTGAAATGGATGCGGCAAATTGATCTACAACTTAACTAGATTAAGGTGAAATAATTGGTGTTCTCTTAACACACTTTATCTGAACTTAAATAAGTGTCGTTAGTCAATATCTTAATTTTATCGGACAAGTAAATCACATTATTTGAATTGTTTCGGCACAACCATCATGATTACCACAACACGGGCATGTGCCTAGCACGGTGGTCGTAAATCCTCAAAACATAGACAGTTTAATAAATAAAGAAAAATTAAAAAATATAAAAAGCCAAAAATTAAAAGCGCCATCAACATGAACAAGGTTCCATCTGTCGCGGTAATGTCATGCGATAACGGGATATGTAGTAAGCTACTTTCAAGTTCATTATCGCATGAAGTTTTAGCGACAGGTGGAACCTTGTTATTCCAAATTCAAAAGGGTTGAAATGTCGAGACCTTTCCAAAAGATTTTCAAGTAATCGAAATACGTAAACAAAACAAGCGAAAATTATCTTCTCGTCTTTCTTATTTCCTTTGAAGTTATCTTTCTTCATTATTATTTCTAAATACAAAGATTTTTTTACAATTGCTTCACATAGAAGGCCCTGGGTAAAATAATTCCCCTCAAAGCCAATTTTGTCTTTGGGGATGCTGTGTGAAGGATCTTTTAGGAAAGGAATGAGAGAGGCCAAAAGGTCTCCCTCAACCGTCTTAAAGGTCTCTCTCGATCCAGCCTGCCATTTCAACCTGGAGAACCTGCTAAGTCATCAAACTTAGTGAACCACTTGGGGTAACCCATGGCAGAGGTGTCGGTTATCCAATAAATGGTACCCGGGTCAGCGTCACCCACACCCGCCTCCCAAATTGCAAAAAATATGCTGTTCCGAATTTTGTAGCCTATTCTTGGTTTGGTAGACAATCATTTTTGTTTTTTGAGGGAATAATTCAATGTGATCAAAATAGAAATTTTAATTTAAGATCTTCGTTATGCCATACGTAAGAAACAAGTCTCTAAACCGTTCCAAGAGTAAAAATAGAATAAACGTAGGAAGTCAGATATAAATATTACAAATAAATTATATTAATAATTTTAAAAGAAAAAAGTTATAAATATAAATGTGCTTTCACAAAGTTTATAAATTGCAGATTAAAAATTGGGAAGATACATCTTAAAGGTATAACTACACATGATTTGTTCACCAAGAAGAAAAAATTTCAAAATCATATTTAGTAAATGGGTGCATGTGATTGATAGTCCATTTGAATTCCTTTTCTCCTTATTCTTCTTCGTGTGCCCTATCAGGTCCCCCCGACGTTGGCGATCACTCTGGTAAATATGTCTCTATCTTGCGCTGCCCGGGATAGCTTCTCTCCACTTCAATACCGGTCCACTCTCGTACATTTCGCAGCGAAGACATTTGTCTCCTACCAGGCCCTCAACGACCCATAATAAATTCTAATTGAGGACGCTAAAAATAATCAAAAGATATGCAAGGAGAGACTGGATCTAAAATCTAAACCCATGTTTTGAGGTCAACAAATTAATGCAAAGTGGGTTATGAAATTATCTAGCCCAAAAAAAGGGTTTGAGATAGTTCCCAACCTACAAAAATATATTTATGCATCGCATCGTTACCAAAATCAAATTTAATTTGACGAACAGATCTTCTAAGATTCTTTTTCAATTGAAGTCTTATGGAGTTCTTTGAATAAAGTTCGTCTTCTTCGAAGTTATCTTCAAATTAATTATTATGATACAAATACATTTATTTCTAAGAAGTAATGAGATCTAGATTCTGGAAGATACAATAGTTCGTCATTAGGAAATATATTTTTGGGCAGGGCGCTGACAGAATATTTATAGTTTGTTTTTTAAACTTATTTTCCCTTTGCCCTTAGATCTTAGTGTGGGTGATCAGTGATCAGATCCGTCCCAATTATTTTTTAGCAGGTAAACCGTTTATCCGGAAACTCCATTTCTTTACAACATTTCAGTCTCAATTTTGACAAACTTATTTGAAATATAAAATTAATATAATTTGACTGGACAGTGGTTGCGTGGGCAACGCGTTTGGGTTCCACCCAGGCGTTCCGTGTTCGACTCCTCTGCTGGCTAAGTCCTCTTAGCAGGAGATTTTCAAATGCTGTTAGGTTATTCGTAACCTAACAGCATTTGAAAATTAGATACTATTTTTTTACCCACTTTGACGTCAGCTGCCTGGGAACGTGCCAGGCTGCCGGCTAACAGACTTGTTTTTTTCTCATTTTCTAAACGACCTTTATCATATGAAACCATTCCCGTTCGTGTACTCAATGACGTAATTTTTTCGAAAAAAATGCCAGTCTATTTCCATGACTGCGCGGAACCTGCCAAGAGGCGCACCGGCAAACCAGCTTTTTTAAGGCTTACTAAACGTCAATCACTACAAGGTAGTTTCATCCGTGCGCTCGATGACGTTGGGTTTATGTTTCTCGGCTCCCGGTCTATGGATTCAATGAATGTTAGTTCAGTATACAATGTTTTACCTGACAAAGCCACACATGAATAGCGTTTACTTTTTAATCGATGAAAAAGGTAGTTTTAAAAGGGTATTACCAGAGAATACCGGAAATTAGTCCCTTTTAAATAAAATTCTAGAGGTATTGACTCTTTTTTATAAAAAAACATAAATTGATTTTTAAAGATTGTTATTTTATCTGGTACATGCAGTTTTAAAATTTTGAAAAACTGAGTGTATTTATAATATATTAAGGTTATACCGTTGGTCGTTGGCAGATTTGTTCAATTTTCAAACGATATATTGTATTAAAAAACACAATTTTCAAATTATATAATCATACAACAAAATAAATCAATACATAATCTAGTCATTGTTACGACCATAATAGTTGACGACCGTCCGTGGTCGAGTGGTAAGACACTTGACTCCCATTCGGAAGGTCGCGGGTTCGAACCCGGCGTGCGCAAATAAATTTTATTTGATTAATTTGTGTTTTTCACAATAATTTAATAAAAATAATATATGTTATATTTGCGGCACGTTCCAGAGTGGAAGATACTCTCAGTATCGCCCTGGTGTAAGACCACCATTCAGAATTGAAACGTTGCTTAATAATGGCTTTGGCCGTGTTTAGTGACTAGATCTGAATAGCCAGGTACTTTCCCACCTTCTCTTCCCCATCTCCTTCCCTTCCCCACTTACCTTCAGCCTCACAACATTCTCCACAATTGGGAATGCCATAGTCTCACTGGCTCCAGAAGGGAGCAGTTGGGACTCTTGTGAGGTTTCTCTATAAAAAAAAAATATAAAAAAAAGTCAACACAGTTTTCAAAATTTTAATTTTAGTTAAAATTTAACTAAAATTAAGAACTTGTTTTGTGACAAAAATACCTCAGTTTTTCTATTATTTTTTAAGGTCTTACAAACTAAAATATTCCCGTTTTTTTACACTTTTTACCTTTTTTTGTTTAGACATTATTGAAAAATCATAAATATTTATGATCAAAAAATACTTACAAGATATTTTACCATCGTGCGTTTTAAGCATTTTTATTGCTTACTTGAATGTAGGTATATATTAAAGCATGTTTTGAATGAAATAAATCGACATTAAATTATTAATTTAAAAAAAAATGATTGAAAAAAATGATCGATCTTTCTCATTAAAACCTCCGTATACAGTTGCAAGCATTTTTAAACTTTTATTCTCCGCCGCTGATCAATCGCTCTTAAGGGGCGGAACTCTACCAACTGAGCTAATGTGTCCCTATCCGATGTCGTTATATTTAACTGTATCATATAAACTAGAAGAACTAAAGAGAACTATTAACATTATCTTTAGATGGCAACATTATTAATTACAGTGACAGGCTGCATATTTTTCTGCTCCCAATTAAAGTGCTCCGCAAAGTAAATAAATTTGGCGAAAACAAACAGTGAAGCTGATATTTAAATGAAACAAAGTGCGCACTATTGATTGGCATTAAAAATAATAACCAGTTCGTAATATATCTTCTACAAAAAACAGTTAAAAATTAATAAATATTTGAACATTCTGAAACTGTCAAACCGGTGATAATAATATTTGTGCAGTACTACTGATTTTAAAGTGTAAAGTGGAGTAAGTGTTGCGAAAAAAAATAAATATGGCTAATCTTCACAAATTTATGGAAGAAGCAAAGGAGGTAGTTAGTGAACTACTTTTCGCAGTGCAAGACCCCAATAAAAAATTCAGTAAAGACCAACAAATTATTGTGACAAATAAAGCCACGAATATATTAACGTTATTAGGTCACCTGGCAATTGAAATGTCAGAAGATAAAAATAAAACAGAAATCGCTAATAGAGATAAAAGATATGATTACCCTCAAAATAAACAAAAAAATATAAAAAATAAATATTGTCTAATGATTAGTCCTAAAACAAGCAGTGACACTTCTGACTCAATACTAAAAAAAATACAAAGACATATTAAAATTAGTAAACTGGGAATATGTATTGAAGGCATCAAAAAAATATCCCGAAACAGAATCATCATTGAGTGTTTAAAAAAAGAGGACGCGGAGAAATTACAAATGGAGATCTCAAAAGAAATAAATGATATCGATACTAAAAAATTATCAAAAAAAAAACCTACTTTAATTTTCAAGGGAATATTTAATGATTATGATAAAGAAGATTTCACTTGTGACATCATCGAACAAAATGAAGAAATTAAAATTATGTCGGAAAATAAAGAACATAAACCTTTCTTCAACGTCAAGAAATTAAATAAATTTAATGATACATCTAACTATGTGGTCGAAGTAGATAGTGAAACCCGAAGAATACTCTTAAACAAAGATAAAATTAAAATCGGATACCAAAGAATCTTTGTTGAAGACGCAAATCCAGTTATGCAATGTCACTACTGTTTACGCTTCGGACACGGTATTGCAAGATGTCTGCAGAGAGAGAAGGACGAAAAGCCTGTTTGCAGTTACTGCGGTCTCGGTCACACATACAGCGATTGCGGGAACAAGGACAAACAACCAAATTGCAAAAACTGTTGCATTCAAAATGAAAAATATAAAATGACATTTCCAGTTAATCATAGAGCAAATGACAAAAACAACTGTAAGATATATAAAAAAATTTGGTGCAATTGCTGAACAAAATATTGAATATTAATTTTATCATATCAAAAAGAAAAATGAAACAAGATATTTTAAATAAGAATCTTTTGTTATATTTTAGTACTTTGATAATTAACATTAATGAAGATAATAAATTTAATTTACGTGCGTATGTGATATTATGTAAACTCTCACTATATTGTTGTTGGCAGCAAATGAATGTAAGGCTTTTAATGTGTACATCAAACTATATAACTAAAACAATTTCACACATTGTGACATGTTACCTTCTTACAAAAATAATTGTTTATTTATATTATTCGCTCCTATTACATTCTAAGCATGCTGATGGTAGGATTTCAGGTGAATATTTTCAAATGAAAAATGTATTTTAGTTATATTGATGATGAGAGAAATGTAAATTATTGTAAAATTAATCATTTGCATGAATGGATTCAAAATGCAGACAAAAAACTCTTTTTACATTTTCTACTTTCATGCAACATTCTTCAAGTTTATTTTGTATTCTTCAATACTATTTTGTACATAGCTTTACAACGTTATTCTCTGCACATGTTAACAAATAATACTAAACCCAATATTAAAATATACAAGGATAAACTATTATTAAAAATAGTTCGATAGTTTTCTTTACAAGATTCACAAAATTAAAATCTATTTTTATATTTATTTTTTATATGCCTACAATATTAAAGTATATTTTATACACCTTCTCTACATACACTATTATGTCCAATGACTTGCAACTAGGTTATCTATTAATAAATGCTATATTTCGACTTCTTTCTTTTATACTGATTGCTATGAGTGAGATATTTTATTATACTTAATATGGCTTTCAACTATATTGACAATGATAATGAGGTAGAATTTACCCGCGGAAGTAATTTAGAAAGTTGGATCCAAGCACAAATTATAAAAAATTGCAATACTAACCTAATCTGTGTCGAAATAAATATCAGATCACTAAACAAGTATTGGGATATTCTCCATGCTTATTTAAAAAACTGTTTAAAACATATAGATGTAATTATGCTCTGTGAAACTGCAATTCATGAGGAACTTATTAAATTGTATGATATTCCAGGTTATAATTCGCATTACTATTGCAGAAGCAATAAACAAGGAGGTGGTATTTTGCTTTATATAAAGGAACATTTATATTTTAAACAAGAGAAAATTGAAACCATTCATTTTGAAAATGTGTTTGGAATATTGACGTTACCAAATAAATGCAATTTTTATATTTTAGCAATTTATAGACCACCTAACCTCAATAAAGGGGGATTCTTAAATGAAATTTCTTGTTTTTTTAGTAATTATATAAACTCTAATGAAAATGTAATATTTTTTGGAGACATTAATCTGAACTTATTAAATCAAAGTGATACAAATATAATGACTTATGAAAATATTCTAACTAGTAATTACCTTATAAAATGTATAAATGATACGACAAGGGAAGCAATAGTTTCTGGTCAAATAACTAAATCTTGTATTGACCACATATATGTTAGATCTAATAAATATAACTTGTCCGCATGTGTCATTGATTCGACAATTGCTGATCATTTTATAACGGGATTAAATGTATATTACCATGTCAAAAATATTGTACAAAATGAAAAAACTACCACTTTGTCTCAAAAAAGTATTGATAAAGAAATAAAAAAATATAATTGGAATATCCTTTTGAAAGAACTGAATTGCGTTGCTCTGTACAATAAAATTAAAACTAAATTTAATGAAATCTATGAAAAGAGTATTGTAGTAAAGTCTTTTAAACCCCAAATTAGACCTAATGCCATAAACGAATGGATAAATGATGATTTATTATCAAAAATCAAATTAAAAGATACACTTTACAAAAGATGGAAAAGTAATCCTACAAATAAATTTTATGAAAGAGAGTATAAATGCACCCGAAACAAAGTTACAAAATTAATCAGTGTTTACAAATTAAAATTTTTCAACTCAAAATTTTAAAATTATTTTGCAGACTCAAAGAAAACGTGGGATGAAATAAACAGATTGTTAGGAAGAAAGAGTAAAAGTAACTGCGATGAAGTAATATCACAATATTTCTTAAAAGAACAAACCACTGAACAAACATCTAACAATTTTGCTAACTTCTTTTCTGATAATGTTAGGCAATTATTACATAGATGTGATAAAAAAGCTTTTAATATTCAAACACATAGACTTCCACACAGCATGCTCTTAACACAAGCAAAACTCTGTGATATCGAAAAAGTAGTTAGAAGTTTAAAAAATAGCCAGTCGCCGGGGATAGATAAAATTAGAATGTCTGATATTAAAAAACATTTTGATATCTTAGGACCTATTTTAACTCAATTAATTAATATGATTTTAACGGAGGCAATTATACCAGAGGACCTCAAATGTAGCATCATCCGACCCATCTACAAAGGTGGTAAACACAGTGAAATTGAAAACTATAGACCGATCAGTATTTTACCTGCAATTGAAAAGATTCTAGAAAAATATATATCTATAAAATTAATAAAGTACCTTGAAAAATTTTCTATTATTGATACCCATCAATATGGTTTCCAGAAAAAAAAGAGCACAGATATACTACTTCAAGATTTTTCAAACATAATTAATAATGATCTTAATAAAAGAAAACATGTACTCGTATTATTTATTGATAATTCAAAGGCGTTTGATACTATTGATCATAGTAAATTACTGGAAACTCTTGAAGCAATTGGAATTACAGGAAACTTACATAAATTATTTGTTAATTACTTTGAAAATAGAAAGATTTGTGTAAAAATTTTAGATCATTATAGCAAAAAAAAGAAAGTTTTCGCCGGCGTACCACAAGGGTCCATACTAGGCCCTACCTTGTATATTATATATGTTACTGCAATGAAATTGATTTTCTCTCATGTAAAACATTATGTTTATGCTGACGACACTGCCTTAGTTATTTCACACGAGGATTTATTAATGGCGAGTATTTTACTGCAAATTGACTTTGTCACTCTTCAAAAATGGTCACATGATGTAGGATTAATAATCAATGCTAAAAAAACGAAGCTTATGCACATAAGATCTCCTCATGCCAATATCACCATAACTCCTAAAATTGTTTCTCATGATTTTGATTGCATCCATAATTCTGTAATACAACCATGCTCTTGTAAAAGTATTGAACTTGTTTCAAAAAATGTATATCTAGGCTTAACAATAGATTGTAATTTTAAATGGGATTTACATATACAAAAAGTTTGCACAAGGCTTAGAGCTATAGTGAGCAAACTTTATAGACTGAAGTTTTTTATTCCACTGAATACCCTTAGAATAATATATCTATCATTGGCAGAATCCCTAATAAGATATGGAATAACTACATGGGGACATTCAACAAAAACAAATCTTCTTTCAGTGCAAAATTTACAATATTCCTTAGTAAAATTATTATTAAACAAAGCTGAATACGAACAAAGACATGATGTATCAAAATCATTACTATATAACTCTGTGAATTTATTATCTGTTCGTGCTATATTGTGGTTCAAAATTGCGAATCAGCATACATCTCAATCTGAGTATAATAAAATAGTGGTTCATGTTCATAATACAAGACTAACTGCAAACAATGGACTTGTTATTCCCAGATACCTAAATAAATACGGTCAAAGAACTCTAGAATACCTCGTACCAATAATTTACAACATGTTACCAAATTCAATAAAAAACTGTGAATTGACTTTCAGAAGAAAATATATGCTAAAAAAATGGTTATGTGAAAGAATTTTTTTGTACTAACGTCCGTATTTCTAATTTTCGTTTTTAATGATTTTTCCATTTTTATAATCTTTTTTCTTCTTCTTTCTTTCGTTTTTCCTCTGCTCTTTATTTTATATATGTAAAAATATGTGAATGTATGTATATATAATGTATATTTTATAAATTCTCTAAAAATTATTTGTAAAAGAACCCGTTGACAAACTGATATAAATCAGTTTAACGGGACTTAATGTTCAAATATGTAAAAAAAGAATGTTAAATAAAAAAAAATAAAAAAAATAAAAATTTCTTAACGCATGTTGTTATTGGCTGCTAACTTTAGTTCTAGTTCCCGGGTCACGAATAACCTGACAATATTTGAAAAAATTAAGAATACCATAATTTCTTCAAAAAGAAATACAAACATGCCCGGATTACGGTTAACATGATTAATTTGGAAAATCAACTATCACCATCACAGTAAGCGGAAATGTTGCTTATGTGGTTGATGGAAGACTTACCCTGTCGGGGAATTGCACTCACGACGACGCGACACCTGGATGGAAACCAGATGCGATTCCAAATCAGTCATTTACTGGTATTTGTGCAAAGATGTGCAGTTTGCAAAAAATGTTGTGTGTTGTGACGGAGGATTTGTCCACTAGAAAAATTGATTCCACGGTGCCGGGGTGGAAGTCATTTGAATCGCTTTGTTGTCCCGTGCGTCTTCTTCAAGCGTTCCCGACTTATTCTACCATGTACACCATTCCACATATTACATATCGAGCTAAGCTACATAATAAATAACACAGTTTAAATAATGATGCGGAGTTTCAACGAGTGTCGCCTGTCGCTATCGTCCGACTCCAGGAAGTATTGAACCCAGCAGTTTAGTTAGTAGGCTGGTTGACTGGCTGGCTGTTGGTTGAATGGCTGAATAGCCAACTGTCGTCTCATTGTTCCCGACCTCGTTACGCCCGCGTTCTATTCCTGTACGTCTATTATTACACGGGAATATAGGTCAGCGGACACGTGAACCCTTATTCGATCACACTGCCTATGTGCCCGCCCACCAGGTGTAGTTCAATGATTCTCCTGTAGCATCGAGGACGGATTCCTTGTGAAGTGTAATTCTTTCGAAGCGCTTCGAAAATTTATTATTCACAAGGAGTAATGCGCAGTATTAGATATTGGATGATTTTATTTGTAACTCGCAACTATGAACAGAAAAGTAACTTGGAAAACAACAATATATTTTTTAATGAGTCTAGTTTTTTAACTGTTAATTCATGGTGGAATTCCATTGTATTAGATATGAAATTAAACAATTTTTTTCACTTTGTTCCACTTGTTTATTTACACCAGGACCGGTTTCGTCCTACTACGGACATTTTCAGACTGGAAAGTCTGAAATGAAACAGTCTGGACCAGTCTGAAAATGTCCGTAGTAGGACGAAACCGGTCCTGGTGTAAATAAACAAGTGGAACAAAGTGAAAAAAATTGTTTAATTTCATATCTAATATATTTTTTGTTTAGAGAGATATAAGTATAGGTACAGGTACATATATAATATATATTTAAGAAGTTTTGACGATTTCTTTTTTAGATAACGTTTTGTATTTTATATATCATCAGTGATATTTTGGGATAAAAATATAGATAAAAATACTACAAAAATGTATAATCCAGGGAATGTGAAGACGCCGCATAAATTCGAAATCTATTTTACTGGTGCCACTGTTGGCATAAGGACAATTCCGCAGAGTTGTTTAGGGGTGCAGCCTGCATGGTAAAGATCGCATTGTTAATAGCTAACCTCCGATAGTAGAGGGCACAAGAAGAATAGCTTTACAATAATAAAACTTATTAACAATTATTATAAGCAATAATTATCAGCCTGAAACATTCATCCACATTGAAACATTATTTGGAGAAAAGATACATGTCGCTGACGCGACACAAACGCGTGTCCTTCTGATGCTCTTAATCCACTGAGCTACGGCGGGTTACCTCTTACCCGCCAAATGATTCAATATATAGCAGTGCTTCATTCAACAACTACCGCTTATTACATTTTTTTCACCTGCAAACAACCAAATTTATTTTATATGAGAAAGGCATTGTAAGTATTAAATTTCCCACTAGGTGGCGTCGAGACATGCCATGTCTACATTTTTTGGTGAAGTACTTTAACTCGCCAAATATTGATTATTTTTAATTGATAAACTAATGTTTTAAGACAAGATTTTATGAATAGCACAAAGGGTAACAATTATTATAAGCAATAATTATCAGCCTAAAATACTCATCCACATTTATTTATTAATTTTTTAACTCCGTGATGGGCTTTTACATGATTAGTGTATAATACAGTGTTATAATATAAAACAATGTTTAAATTAGAAAGATAAACTTATTAAAATGGTTTATATAAAGGTAAGCGGAAATAATATACATATTATAAGAAAAGAGAAAAATAAAAATAGAACAGAAACCAGTTTTTAAATTGCAGATGGCATAAAAAAATAATGTTCTGTAAGTTAATATGAAAAAGGTACAGGTGAATAATACATAACAATGTTCACAATACAGGAAAAGAAAAGAGAGTAACAAGTTTTTACATTATAGATAAATAGAAGGAATACAAAAATATATGCAACAGCTTCTTGGTTGTAAAAATATGCTACATAAAAATATCATTCAAGTATTTTTTTTAAATAATGGCAAACTCATATTAAACAGGTCGATATTTGACCTGAAATGACATTGAAACAATCTTCCCAGAAAAGATACATGCCGCCGATGGGAAAAGATACATGTCCCGTCGGCGGCATGTATTTTTTCTCGGAAGATTGTTTCAGTGTGGATGAGTGTTTCAGGCTGATAATTATTGCTTATGATAATTGCTACCCTTTGTGCTATGCATAAAATCTTGTCTTAAAACATTAGTTTATCAATTAAAAATAATAAAACTTATTAACCATCATGCCGTTTCCCCACCGTTCCATACAGTTTCTCGTAGAGAGGACGGTATTGGCAGTGGCGGTAGTGGCTTTTTCTAAACACTCTGCCTCATTAATATTCATTCATACTCTTCTATTATTCTGACTCTTGACAAGTATTTGGTTCACTTGATCGTGTCATGTCTTCCTCGGGCATGCCCGACTTCTTCTACCATTAACATTTGTATCATATATTCTCCTTTCTACGTTCATTCGCTCTTCATGACCAAACCATCTAAACGACCCTTTCGTAATCTCACTCATTTTTTTAACATTACTTCCGCACAGAAGGCCTTGACGAAAAAAAAAAACTTCATTGGGGATGCTGTGTCGAAGGTCATCACGCTTATATCAACTTTGCATTCTTTGCGACTCTCTATATTTCTCACAGGATCATTCATGGTTTTACCACACATACTCTTCGAGAATCATTTTTCTGCAGCATTCAGTCTACTTTCATCTTTCTTCTGAAAAACCATGTAAAACCATGCTTCACTGCCTTATATCATGGTTTTTTATAGTAGGGAGGGCTCCTTTGGATATTTTTTGCGTTCAGACCTCCATTAATGGAGTTTCTGTTATTTATCCTTCTTTCAGTATCTCTGTCAGTCTTACCAACTGTCGTAAACATACTTCACTTTAGATTCAAATGAGAATTCCACATCCATTTTTTCTCACTTTTTAAACCAATTCACGTGATTGACTCCCCAGATTGTACATTACATGGTTTAGAAGTGGGAGCTCTATATCACACATTTTTTGGTTATCTTTTTCTAAACAAACAACCTTTCTTCTATCAAGTTTATCTAAAATTGTCTGCCCTTCATTCAACATCTCATCTTTCTAAGTCTGGACTCGACTCCGACAAATATGCCCATTGAAATAAAATTAATATAGAAAATTCATCTTCCCTCACTACATTAATTGAAATTATCGCCTAGAACACCCTTGATGGGTGAAATCGAGAAACATTTGAAAAAAACTATATAACACACTGTTTTCGTACTCTTTCTTTAAAACTCATACCTACTTGGTTCATCCTAGACACGAGAGACTGTGGATTTTCCATACTGTAAGAAATCAACAACGCAGCGTCAGCATGTCAGCATACAACAGGCAACACACTTTCAGATTACTGCGATGTAATATTTATTTTCATAATCTTATAGTTTTTAAAAATCTGTAAATCAACCAAATACGATTTAACTAATTAATTAACAAATAGAAGTATAGATATTTTCCAAAAATATGTATCATACCCAAAAATCGATAACTCAAAAGAAGGTGAAATGTATTTAAGTTATATCTTAACACTTGTATCTTCTATATAAACGGGCGGTCCATTTGATAGATTCTCCCGTCTTAACAAACGGATTGCAAGTTTTAGAGCACAGGCGTCGGGTGGGAATGTTATCCTTGTTCTACCGGTATTTCAATGGAAGATGCTCCGAGGAACTAGCGTCATTGATCCCCTCGGCACCGGTGCATAGTCGGGAAACACGCCAAACGCTCGCCCAACATATGTACACGGTTGACATATGTCACATGAGAACTGGTCGTTTTTACGACTCGTTCTTGAGTTCAACAGCTCGGCTGTGGAACGATTTGCCGGCCTCTGTGTTTCCTCCTTCCTACAACATGGGTCTCTTCAAGACCCATGTTCACTCCTTCCTCTCCTCAAAAAGACCCCCCACGCAGCATCTTCAAAGATGACATAGGCCCCGAGGGAAATTATTTTCCTCAGGGCCTTCTGTGTGGAGTTAATATAAAAAAAAAAAAAAAAATTAAAAAAAACAAATAAACAAATGCTGTCGAAAGCACATCAGAGATGTTTGAGCTCCAGTGAGTCTCGAAAAATTTTATAATTTTTTTTGGTAAACGCGGCCATTCTAGTGCAAATTATACGCGCACTTTAATTAAAACTGAAAAACGTGTTTCCGCAGTATTTTCAGTGGACTCGTAATTATAAGAAAGCCAAAAGACTTGCCGAGGACCGTAACGAGTTTAAGCACAATAATTGAAATGGGGTCAGAACTTGAAATGGTGGCCGGAGTTCATTATAATATACAGGGTGTCCGGGGGTAAAGTTCGTTAACTTCGTGAGGTGATTCTAAGTGATAGTGTTAGTAGGTAAAAAAGTTGAATAACTTTTTACGGTATTTTTAATTTTATTTTTAACTTAAAGAGTTAAACCTAAAATTTTAATATTATAATATGAGGTTTAACTCTTTAAATTAAAAAGTTAAAAATAAAAATAAAAATATTTCATCCTAGACTTGCAGATAAAGTCAATAGATGTCGCATATAAAAAGTGATAAAATTTATCCTGACACTGTCTAGATGGCATTTAATTTGAGTTGAATCTTGCAATAATACATAAAGATAGCAGCCAATAAAAATATGCGTTAAGAAAATGAAAAACAATGTTGGTGGTTCTCAGTCGAAGTATGATACAGTTAAAAATGACCGAATCGGATAGGTATACGTTGGCGCAGTGGATAGCGCGTTGGCCCGGATTGCCAGAGGTCCTGGGTTCGAGTCCCAGATGTATCCGTATCTTTTTCCGATTTTTCTGTTTTGGATTTTCGATTGACTTTCGCTAATATTATCTTCATTAATTAAAATATTAACTTTTTACGAAATTCCAACCTTTAGGGGTACTTTTTTGGTAAAAAGATAAAATTAGTATCTACAGCGTGTTACTATATGCGCCAATCAAAAGCAACGTCGCCACAACGCGCCCGGCTGACTCACAGCAAATTTATCGGGTAAGTTTGTACCTTACACTAAGGATTTTTAATAGGTACGTCTTTTTGTATGGGAAAAAAAAGTTGTTAATCTTTTTTACTCCTACCGTCATGTAGAATCACCACTTGAAGTTAATGACACCCTGTATATTAATGGGTGTGTTTTTGTAAAAATAATAATATTTTTCCTTCAATTTTTTTTATTTCAGCTGGACAGAGCGGTTGTGCAATGCTCTGCTTGCCATATAAAAGTTTACATCTAATTAAAATACATAATGTGAAATTCAATATAAAAATAAATTAAATAAAATGGTGAACACATTAGGACTTTGTAATGGCTGAGAAAAACTGTAGTGGCTTGAGAAAAAATCTTCATCTATGTTGTAGGAGCTCCCCCTGCCACTAAACTGGGCGACGGCCTGGACAAGAGTGTTTTCTGATCTCCGGTAGCGATGACTCGTCCCGGCTACTCTGTGGCGCATCAAAGCAGCGAACCCATGCACCCTTCCTTCTGTGAACGAAGCGCTGCATCGAATGGGGAGGCCAAAAAGGGCTCTGTATGCGTGGTTATACGAACGTTATAACGCGGTTATAGAAGGTACACGTATTGATTTAAATTCATCCCATCTAGTTTTTTAATCAGATATATTAATTTCATTGCTCGATCTGAAGGCCTATCAAGATATTGTGTTATGTTATTTGCCACGCTAACATACTAATTTCACAGTGTGAAATAATCCTGGTTAAAATATTCACTTCCAATGCACTTAAATTTGCTATGAAATTAAGTGTCATTTTCCTAAATTAAGTTGATTTTGTGAAGAATAATTCAGAAAATTTCTAATTTGAGAGGCAGGTATGGATACCATCGACTCAGGAACCGTGTATTATATAGCCAACACCTCTGCCATAGGTCACCCGAAGTGGTTCGCTATGTTTGGTGATTAAGCAGAGGTGTTCTTGGTGTCCGGGTCTTTGCGGTAGATGCGTCTACATCACAGGCAGGCCGGATTGGGAGAGACTGGTTGAGGGAGACCTTCAGCAGGGCTCTCTCACAACATCACCTTAGACCGCAGTGAGAGGGGTGGATACATTAGTCAGTCACTCCTGAACACACACTGACCCCCAGGTTCTTACCCAGCCTTTATACCTTTTTTCTTCCTGGAAGTTCCTATCCTTCCTAACCTAAAAAGCCCTCTAAACAGAATCCCCAAACATGTCACAGTCCCTGAGAGGAATTATTTTCTTCAGAACCTCTTGTGTGGAACTAATTTTAAAAAAAGACAAGCGTGTAAGTAGGCACCAACCAATCGGGGTTGTTGCGGATGCAAAAATTTTGACATCGGGAACCCGATGCGGATGAAGTCGTCTGAATTAATGCGAATAATCCGCATTTGCGGATACGGATGCGAATATCCGTAATACCCCTGCTACCAATAACATAATATTTCAAGTTAAAATTATTTAAATCATCTTTTAAAAATTGAAATTATAACATCCCGTGAGTTTTCACCGGTCTGAGCTGATATTAAATAAACCATTTCTCTCTTAAAATCCTCTTGTGTGGAAATAATTTTTAAAAAAGACAAGCGTGTAAGTAGGCACCAACCAATCAGGGTTGTTGCGGATGCAAATTTTTTGACATCGGGAATCCGATGCGGATGAAGACGTCTGAAGTAATGCGAATAATCCGCATTTGCGGATACGAATGCGAATATCCGTAACACCCCTGCTACCAATAATATAATATTTTGAGTTAAAATTATTTTAATCATCTTTAAAATAAACCATTTCTCTCTTAAAAGCATGTGAAAATCATATTAATCTTTCAGTACATCTGCAGTATTATTCTAGACACCTGTTTCACATTGACTCGTCTTGTAATATCCAAGGAATCCGGCACATTAATATTAATCCGGAATATTGGGTGATGGTGCGGCAGTGGGTGGTGCGCCCCGAAGTTAAATTGAATTTATTATGAAGTATATGTAATAGTTTGTAATTTGTAATTTCAACCTCTCGGTTTCAAAGTTCGAGTAGCTTCCTCGCTGCCAGAATCAATAGCTGATTTGGGTATCAATGAAATTTCTTCATTGGTGGTTTCAAAATTTAGCGCTGTGCTAAACACACTAAGCATTATAACTAGGACGCGGCCACGCCGTGGCACTAACAGTGTCGTACTCTAGGAAAAAATAAATTAATTTTTAAGCAGACAAAAAACCAATAAAATACTTATTTTCAGTTCATTTCCCGGTTTTAGCATGCAAGCAGTTGAGTATGTTGTCAACAATAAAAGTTTATTGACTTACATAATTGACACACATTAGATAAATAAACAGATCATATTTCATATTTCGGTCATTCAACTGTAGCTATCAAATCGGGTGTAATATTTTTAGCACCAAAGGGTAAATGGGAATATACGAAATAAGATTTTTTCGGAAAGATGGATTTAAGCCTTTTTATTCAAACTCAACTTTAGTATGTCATAGTTGTGATGTATCTGCAGATGACTGCAGATCACTGGAGATGACCAACTGGCTATTATAATTCTACAGAGGAAAAACTGTTACGTCGTTTTAAATATTTTTGTACACAACAAATGTTTGAGTATTGAGTAAGTAAACCTTGGTTTAAAAGTAAAAAAATCCAAAAGATTTATTTCATGTATCTCGAGAATGAAAATTGGTCACTGCTCTATTGCATCCCATTTGTTTAAAATCCGGGTCCTAGATAGTCCACTTTGCCAGTGCGGTGTAGAAAATGAAACTCTTGACCATGTATTCTTTAATTGTAAAAATCGTTCGTCCTTCAAAGGCATTTACCGTTAACTTATTAAAATCACCCACCAATCTCCTCTTAGTATTCCATATTTGCTTTCTCTCAACAACTCTCGCGTTTTCTCAGTTCTATACAAGTTCGTAGACTTGAATGACTTCAATATTTGAGATTTCCTATTCCCTTATATGTTTATCATTAAATTATAACCATCTTCCGTAATTTTAACGGCACATAGCACTCTTCTTAGGGTGAATTGCCTTATACACAAAAAAAAAAGAAATAGAAAATAGAGTAAATACTTTACTGTGATTAAATCGAATTTAACCCGTTAACTAACGATAATTCAAATGTTTTGTCATTTTGCCACGTTGGGTAAGTAATCACATTAAGTGTCGGTAACATGTAAATTTTAAACATAATTGAATCAATTTCTCGAAATGTGCTTTATTTAAAACAAAAAAATCTACCTTCTTTTCTGAAGTTCAACTTTTTAAAATATCTTAACAACATAGTTCATCACTATCTGCTTTCTCTAGTCCTAACACTTCGACAAGGCCAACAGCGAACCCTGTCCTGTGCTACTTTAGCTGCCTCGTTCAATGTCAGCCTCACCTCGCACAGTCTCCAGAGTTGCTTACCTCAGCTTTGTTTTTTTCGGCCAACTGAACGTCTTCATTCAGAAATTACTCGCTCTTTCTGCATTCTGAATGCACTAACTTGTAAATTTAAGATCGATTTTCATAAAATTATATATTTTAAAGAATCTGTCAAATAAATATCTGAAACTAATTGACTGAGAGTAGCGATTTAAGTTTAAAGACTGAGAGTAGTCCTATTTAAGGCTCAACCACTTTACATTTAGTCTGTAAATTTGTTTGTGTGTTCCGTGTTTGATATTAGATTTATATTCTGCTTGAGCGCATGTGCGTTTCGTAAGTTACGCGAAGTCTACTATTCACAGAACTAGTGGCTTATTATACTTATAAAGGTTTTTAACCATAAATTATTACGCACCAACAAAAAAACTGCCTGCGGTTAAAAATAAGAGATGTACACGCTAGGAAGGTAAGTCCATTTTTTTAAATTTATCAATGTTCAGATGCAAACTTAAATACAATTTTTTTTTTTTAAAGTTCGTTTTCATAATTAAATTAATTTATAAATTTGAATATTATTAAGCCCGCCAGAACGCCCGGTAAGAGGCGGGAGTGTGTGTGATGTCATCTGTACGCTTATTTGGAAAAATAACGGTAAATATTTACAAAACCGACACATATGTCCACTAGGCCGATTAAGCTAATATGTTTTAAAGGCTTGTCTTTTAAGCAAAATATTTACATTTAAGAAAAATTCGGAAAAATTTTATTGTCGGGATACTAATCGGGATCCGAAAAACAAAAATCGAAAGCTTTTATTGGTTTGCCCTCCGATATGAAAAATTCGCCTGCTACGCATTTTCCGTGTCTTTGTGAATGTAATTATTTATATTCCACTGCCTTTTTCTGGGGATACCATATAAAAAAATCACCTGCTGAGATTTTCCATGTCGTTGTAACAAACTTTTCACTCCCTTCGCTTTCGTCATTTACCTACTCCAGTAGGGGTTGCCATAGTTCCACAGGCTTCAAGATTATTTAAGAACTGGGACGAATGTGTGGTATTCGCAATTTAAAAGTCTCCCTCCCCCGTTAGGGTCCATTGGTTATGTTTACCTTTTGAGTATTTTATCCTCCCCTAAACCCAAATGACTTTTAACTTAGTATCTCATTCACATTACAAACATTGTGAAATTCATACTTCGTTCAGCCGAGAAGAAAGACTGCAGAACTTCATTTGTCTACTTTATCATCATCAGCATAATATAGCAGATAACAAACTTCAATATTATTCATTTCCACGTCTTTCAGTTCTTGCATACAATTATCGCTACTAAAAAGTTTTCAAAGGAAGCGAGGCACGCAGTCAGCCATGGAATTTTCACAGAACTACTATATTACATAGCTGAAAGGCATGGACGTATGCAAGTAGACTGGAAACTGTAGAAATGAGAATTTAGAGGGGTTTGCATAGTAAAAATGACTGTTCCTCGAATGAGATGAGAACCAAACCGAATGAGAAATTGTGGGAAGCAAACACAGCTGCGATCTTTGGATAGAATACCTTATGTTGGTGACCTTCCCACAATTAACACCCCATACACACTGTTAGATAGGTGCAATGGTATTTTGTATATTAGATATTTATATAGGTTAAGCCAATAGACTAAAAATAGGTCAACTTTGGAGATGCCGTGTGGTGGGTATTTTGAGTAAAGGAGGGAGTTGAAGTTCTGGGAAGGAAAAATGTTTGAGGGGTGAGTAGGAATCTGAGGTCAGGGTCTCCAGGAGTAACAAACATACAAATCGATCCCTCCAACTGCGGTGCAAGGTGATGTTTCTAGATTCCGGCTGGAGAGATCATAAGATCTCCCTCAACCAGTCTCTCCCGATCCATCCTGCCACGCAGCTAAGGAGCCGATGTATATACCGCCAAGACCCGGAAAAATCCCACCCCCCATGAATCCGGGCACCCTGCTAAATCACCAAACGTAGCGAACCACACGGGGTGACCTATGGCAGATGTGTTGGTTATCTAATAAATGGTTCCTGTGAATTTTGTAAACAGAGTTTTGTGACGGAAATTTACGCCATTTATTTAGATTATGAAACATACCTACCTACAAAGCACTTGTGTTATTCTTTTATCTATGGTTTAAACTTGTACATATTGTAACTATATCATACTAGTCACCATGAAACGGGCAGCTGCCTGGTACGGTGATTTAATGGACCAGTCTCATGAAAGGTCTTTTGTAATTAAATATCATGTATCATTGAAAAAGAAGATAACAATAATAATCTAATTTTTCAAAACATGAAAATGAAAACAAGACACAGAAAAATAATAAAAGATAACGGTCGCAACTGGGACTCGAACCCAGAACCTTACGTCTTACCGGGACATACACCTCTACCAATTGGGCTACTGCGATCTATTATGAGACTGTCGTAATTGTCAACTTCATATTTAAAATTTCAGAATTAACAATTCTATCTTCGACTAATGTTTTTTTCCATATTATTGGCAGCTACCTTTATTATTGGAAACAAGTATTCAAATAATGTATTTGTTACCTAGATAGTGTCTCGGATAAATATATCCGATTTTATTTTTATGGAACACCTATTGTCTTTTTAAAAAAGTCTAAATGAATATTCATATTTTTATGAGAAAAACTCTCTTTTTTTAACTTTTCAAGGTTATTCCCATCAAGGAAGGAAGAAGAAGATAACAATAATAATCTAATTTTTTTAAACATGAAAATGAACAAGTCACAGAAAAATTATAAAATATAACGGTCGCAACTGGGGCTCGAACCCAGAACCTTACGTCTTACCGGGACATACACCTCCACCAATTGGGCTACTGCGATCTATTATGAGACTGTCGTAATTGTCAACTTCATATTTCAAATTTCAGAATTAACAATACTATCTTCGACTAATGTTTTTTTCCATATTATTGGCAGCTACCTTTATTATTTATCATATGGACGTAGGCAGAAACAGCAAACAAAAAAACTATTTATGTCAACTGAAAGCGATTACGTAAAATTTATTTATAAAGTTTTATAACTCTAGAGATCTAGACTCTAGACACGTGCACTAAATTGATTACTTTCTGAATTCTGTGACATCCGTGAACTCATGTTTCCTGTAAGTATTTTACTCATAGAACAATAATTATGTTAAAATACCAAAAGAAGCAAAGTTCCGTAGAATAATCGCACGTTGATTTCTAGCAACAGAGTATAAACTCATCGCCATGTTATGCTGTTCCGTATCGTGGAACAAATGAAAAGTTTTCACAAAGAGGATGAACTTTAGAGAGGTTCGTACATGAAAACGTATCAAGTTTGTACTCGCCATAAAACCGGTTTGAAGCTGAAAATAAATGAGAAAGAATCCATAAATGTTACGTTAGAGAACCATATTTTACAAAGAACAGCTGCTAGACTATCTCTGTTCCACAAAATTATCGCGTTTTTCTAACATTATGTAGATATTTGGTCCAAAATTATGTTGGTCTATTTTGAACTCTGGTCTTGCAAAGAACAATGTAACAGCAAAAGCTTTCAAACATTTCACTAACTCGATAGTTGGATATGTTTGATATGATATACATAGTGATTAATAATTTTTTTATGGTTTAAATATTGTTACAATTTCATTCTCAAGTTCTACCAATCTGGCCACTAATGTAATGTTTTAATTTCTTTCTTTCTCCATGAAATATTTTAGTGTTTTGTATGTTGTTTTTGTTATTTGTATTTAACCTTTGCTTCTTCGCTCTAATTTATTAATGTTAACCTCAATACAGGCTATTGTCCTAATGATGTTAATTTTTATGTAAAAAAAATATTACAATAATATGTGTATGGTGAGAAGATATAAATAAATAATCATGGTAATGAAAGATCGGTTCATCAATCGAATTTCTTATGACATCGACAGGGGTCACCGTCAACTTACAACCATTCGTTTTTATTTCCTCATACAAAAAATGCAGAAGTATTATTTATTGATTATTGGGGTAATACTTGCAGAGAATTACATGCATCAGATGTGGTCAAACGCAACACAGTTATATTATTTAAAAATTCACCTCTAATTTTCTGAGCAAAAAAATCATCTGTTGTTAATGTGTTGTCAATCGACAAAAAATTGTGTTTGCGACGAGATAAAAGAGGAATAAGCGCCTCCGCCCACTCAGGCAACTGAAAACTCTCAACTGCCAACTGTCTTTGTATGACAATGTGATGGCCCGCACATACACTATCACACAAAACCCCGTTGTCAATGGTAACGCAAGCGGTGACTTGCGACTTGCTCTACTGGTTGCCCTGGGCGGCCATTGATAGTTGCCAACTGTCAGCTGATTGTTCTTCTTCTATGGTTAACCAAGCTTTTTGACCAATCAAGACAGAGAAACAGACGGTTTTAGTTGGTTTTCAGTTGCCTCAGTGGGCGGAGCGCCTAAGGTAGATTCAGACTGGACGACGCACGTACGCATCGCTACGCCAAACAATGCTTAGCAACCCATACATTTTCTATGAAAATGGCCACAGACATCGCACATCGCGATGCGTGTGGCCAATGTGATTCTAAAACATAAATTTTCATTGAAAATCTATGGTTGCTAAGTAGCCCAGATATTGTTAGGCGTAGCGATGCATACGTACGTCGACCCAGCCTGAATCTACCAATATGAGTTTATTATTTAATATCGCAGAACAGGTACCTAAGGGTTACCATCAACCGGCCTCACCTAATCTGGTTAGCCACCCAATTGGTGGGCGTCCACCGCCAATACCTGGACTAAATCTCACCCCCATGAATCCGAGTACCCCTGCTAAGTCACCAAACATAGCGATCCTCTTGGGGTGACCAACGGCAGAGGTGTTCGTATTCCGTAACGATGGTACCCATACACGCCTCCCGAAATGTAATTTAATTGTGGTCGTACGCGTTACTACTATTTACGACATTTCGACACGAGTCAAGTAGGTTTGATAATGCATTTTGTGAGACTGGCGGTTATTAAAGCCATTTAAAAAAATCGTATTTTTATGAGCAGCTTAATTATCATCAAATTAATATACTAGATTTAAGGAATCACACCATACTGTACCGGAACAATAATAATTGGATAATTTGTAGAGCGCCGTTTTTGTGAGAAATCACCTCAAGGGCGCTGTACATCTTATTATGACTATAATGTATAAATTAATCCATATATTTTTTTTATCTTCGTATGTGCGATCCGGAATCCGCATACAAGGGCCGTCGGGCCAATTGGTGGACTGGTGGATTGGTGGATTGGAGGATAGGTGGATAGGTGGATTGGTGAATTAGTGGATTAGTGGATTCGTGGATTAGTAGATTGGTGGATTAGTAGATTGGTGGATTGGTGGATTAGTAGTTTGGTGGATTAGTAGATTGGTGGATTGGCGGATTGGTGGATTGGCGGATTGGCGGATTGGCGGGTTGGCGGATTGGCGGATTGGTGGATTGGCGGATTGGCGGATTGGAGGATTGGAGGATTGGCGGATTGGCGGATTGTTGGATTGGCGGAATGGCGGATTTGAGGATTGGCGGATTGGCGGATTGGCGAATTGGCGGATTGGCGGATTGGCGGATTGGCGGATTGGCGGATTGGCGGATTGGCGGATTGGCGGATTGGCGGATTAGCGGATTGGCGGATTGGCGGATTGGCGGATTGGCGGATTGGCGGATTGGCGGATTGGCGGATTGGCGGATTGGCGGATTGGCGGATTGGCGGATTGGCGGATTGGCGGATTTACACGGATTTACACGGAATTTGATTGAATGCTGTTGGCGCTAACAAAAAGCTGTCCAAAGAAGCGAAGTTAGCAGTCCACAATGGAGTGCTTGTACCTACCCTGATGTATGGCAGTGAGGCATGGAACTGGCAGAGGAAGGATGAAAGTAGACTGAATGCTGTTGAAATGAGATCCCTGAGGCGTATGTGTGGTAAAAACATGTATGATCGTGTGAGAAATGTGGAGATTCGAAAAGAATGCAAGGCTGATGTAAGCGTAATGAGTAACATTAAGAAAGGAACCCTCAGATGGTTTGGGCATGTAGAGCGAATGAACAAAGAAAGGAGCGTAAGGAGAATATATGATGCAAGTGTGAATGGTATAAGAAGTAGGGGACGTCCGAGAAAGACATGGCACGATCAAGTGAATCAGATACTTGAGTCGGGCCATGTCAAGAGTCAGAAAAATAGAAGAGTATGTATGAGACGATGTATGAATGTGGATGAGGCAAAGAGTGTGTGCCAAGACCGTGGTGTTTGGCGGTCCGTCCTCTCTGCCTACCCCTGCGGGGAAACGGCGTGATGGTTAGTCAGTTAGTTAGTTAGTTTACACGGACACGCGTACAAGCGTTTTTTTTCCTTTGTAGAAATTAAGCGTATTTTACAAATGTAATGACTAGTAGGCGGCTAGGCGGTGGCAAAACGAAGAATTCCAAGTTGAAAATTCGCAAAAACATCATTCGGGGATATTGAGGTTTGAAGTTTAGAATTATTTCGTTATTAAAAAAACATATCATTTCAAAAATTCAAATTTCAATATCTCCGAATGATGTTTTTGCGGATTCGTGACTTAGAATTCTTCGTTTTGCCACCGCTTAGCCGCCTCCTAGTAATGACTTAAAACACGAGTGGGCAGCAGATACGCAACATGCCTATCCACACAAGTTTTTACGAATACCTAGCATTGTTTTAAGCTAGCACAATCGCTTAAACTTCGCAAAGTACTCACTCACCATCCCTAGCACGATTTGTCTTCAACCTCGGACAAGTTACGTAAAAGAAGATGAAATAATTAGGGATTTCGTTAAAAGTCACGTTGGGGCTGACCTCACGCAGAAGGCTGTTTAATTTTTATTGTATGATCTGCCCTCGTATTATAATAAATTACCCTTGTAACCATGGGGTAAGGTCGCATTGTTGTTTATTTCAAAACATTACATTATTATAAATCGTCGATTATCAAACAGAGTTTCGATTCTCAATGGTGATCTTTCATGGATACTGGGAGTATCCATGAAAGTATACGTTATCCATGTATACGTTTAAGGATAAATTTCCAAAAAAAAAAGTTTTAATCGTTTTATTCTGGCAGCGTCTTAGAATACAACATGTCTTAATAAACCATCTAAAACCTTCTAAAGTAGTAGATTCTCTCAGAATCGCCCTGGTGAATGACGATGCTTGGTACTACAAACCTTCCTCTTTCCCATTTATTCCTCTCCTGGCTCATTTCAGTATCACAGCATACTTCAATTGGGATGCCGTTATCCGGTACACATATACATTTTTTTAAATTATCATCCATCTTTAGTAGTTGACGACCGTCCGTGGTCGAGTGGTAAGACACTTGACTGCCAATCGGAAGGTCGCGGGTTCGAACCCGGCGTGCGCTAATAAATTTTATTTGTGTTATTTCACAATTAATTAATAAAAATAATATATACTATATTTGCGGCACGTTCCAGAGTGGAAGATACTCTCAGTATCGCCCTGGTGTAAGACCACCATTCAGAATTGAAACGTTGCTTAATAATGGCTTTAGCCGTGTTTAGTGACTAGATCTGAATAGCCGGGTACTTCCCCACCTTCCTCTTCCCCATCTCCTTCCCTTCCCCACTTATCTTCAGCCTCATAACATACCCCAATTGGGGGGATGCCATAGTCTCACTGGCTCCAGACGGGAGCAGTTGGGACTCTTGTAAGGTAATCTCTATAAAATTTTTTAAAAAAAGTTGTTCGGCTGATGATGCGGTTATGGATACCGTAGCCCCGGGACCATTTATTGGATAACCTACACCTCTGAATAGGTCACTCAGTTCGCTACGTTTGGTGACAGGGGTACCCGGGTTCATCGGGTGACGTGTGTCCAGATCTTGGCAGCGAATGCACCTACCCACCAGCTGTTTGGCAGCGGGTTTGGGTAGACCCTTTGACATCTCCATATGGTCTCTCTTGACCTATCGTCGTGCACCGCAGCGGGACGGATGGATTCATACATCCGTCGCTCCTGGCCACACTGACTCGTAAATTTCTACCCTTCCCTCGTACATTTTTCTTCAAAGAAAACCCACTCCTTCCTTTTCTTAAAAAGACCCTCCAAACAGCACCTCCAAATTTGACATACGCCCTAAGGTTTTCCTGATTTTCCTTAGGGCCTCCTGGGTGGGGTTAATGTTAAAAAAAAAAGTTGCAGTTTTATTTTTTGGTTGTTATTTGAGTTAAATAAATTAACAGCTAAGGAATCATCATAAAATATGCAAGTAAATCGCTAATATGCAAATTAACCTGTTTAACAGATTTATTTATTTTTTATTTATTTATCTGTATAAAGTTTAATTACATGCGATTTTTTGTATCCCTGTCTCACTAGGATATATGTGTCGAGACAGACTTAGAGGTACATAAATTTCTACATACTTAGTTACATGAATATTGAGGTTACATATATTGATAACAATCTGTTGAGAACAGATTCCATTTTAATGAAATGTGTAAGAAATCTAATTTTGGGTGCCCTCTGCAAAGGCAATGCAGGTGACAGTTGACGTACACAGAATTATAATAATATCAACGTCTAATAATATAATATCTTCTAAAACCGTGGAGAATGTCTACCACGGGTCAAAATTATTAAGATGAAAACAATATCAAAATTTTGCTGGATTTGAAAGATGGATCTGTAAATTCATAGTTCATTATTTATAGGAATAGTAAAAGTCAAGTCTCTGATATTCTGCATGCATTGAGATAGCAACATGCTACACTAGCGCCTCTAGTAGAGGTTAGTTTACTTTCATATGATTTAATGGATAGATATGTGAAATATATTGTTTATTTTACGTTAAGAAATTATGGAAATCTAAAATTTAAATAAATGTATTATTTTGTACAAAGGTAACCTACATAATATTATATTACTTTACTCTACTCCGGTACAACGATTTCATGCTATGGAAATCAATTTTTAGGTGATGTTGACATATTTAATATCAACTTGTGGATCATGCAAAATATTTATTCCAACACAAAAAATGGTACTACCAACATCTAAAAGCCCTTTGGGCGTTACATAAATAAGTAATTTACCGCAATTTTAAAGAGTATTTTTACAATTTTAATTTTCAATTTAATTCATTTCTTTATTTATTTTAAGAACATTACTTAAAATAAGATTTAGTTAAATATACAATATCATAAAACCTACCTATTAATTGTTTTATTTTTTTTTTTGCTCCTATTAGGATTTCTTACTTTTTATATTTTTTTTATTTAAATCTTTGTAGATACCTTTTAAAGATATTTTATATTTCTGCATTCAACTTTTTTATTGTTATTTTATTCTCACTTTTAACTTTTTTTTATTTTTGCTTAATAATTTATAGTTTGTTCATTATACTTCACACTTTATACTTATACTTATACTTTATACCATATTTTTCATCTTATATTTATATTTTACCTTTTACCTACTACTTATTACCTTACTTACTACTTACTTTTTAGGTTTTTTTCGTATATTTAACTTATATTTATACTGTTATTCTTCACGTTGTTGTACTATTTATTTGTTATGTCGATTGTGTTAATAGCTATTGTGCCGTATATGTGTAAATAAATAAATAAAAACAATAAAGTGTCCTAATAATAAATTCGCTCCTTATCGTAACCCTGCACAACTGACAAACAACCATCAATGTGTCATAAAGGGCTGTGCAAAATATATTATGTATACAATATATTATATCGTATCAAAAATTATTATAAGCCTCTGTCCATAATGGTTGAGTAAGTGAATATTTTTTATATATATTAACTGCAAACAAAGGCCCTGAGGAAAATAATTCCCTCAGGGCCTATGTCATCTTTAGGGATGCTGTATGGAGCGTCTTTTTAGGAAAGGAACGGTATTTAGTTCTGGGAATAAAAATATTTAAAGGTTGGATAGGAATCTGGGGTCAATGAGTACAGGAGTGATGTTCTTATAAATCTTCCCTTACACTGCGGTGCAAGGCGATGAGTCGAGAGAGTGCTGCTGAGGTCTAGATTAGGACTCCCTCAACCAGTCTCTCCAGATCCGGCCTGCCACGCAGTAGGTGGGCAAAGCATTCGCCGCCAAGTCCTAGACAAAACTCACCCCTATGTCATCTTTTGGAATACTATGTAAAGGGCCTTTTTAAGGAAAATAAGGAACCTGGGACCTGGGTCTTGAAGAGACCCATGATGTAGGAGGGTGAAAAGCCAGAGAGAGGTTCATAAATTAGTTTACAGCCGAGGTGTTAAATACAATAACGAGTCGTGAAAACGACCGATTCTCACGTGACAAATGTCAACCGTGTACAAATGATGTAAAAAACCAAACAAATAAACATTTCTTCCACATAATGTGCCAACTGGTTACTCAGCCGAGAAACCATCCACCCCCTCGCCCAGACCGTAACTGTCCAATATCTAATGATTTTATTATGTTTTAAGTTTTTTTTTTTTTATTACAGAAAAACAGTTTTTTTTTTCATGTTAACAATATACCTGCAAAGCTACTGCAAGTAGCTTGTCTGCAGGAAAACAGTGTGAACAAAACATTGTACAATTTAAATGTCTCAAGTATAATACAATAAGAAAAAAATTGCAATTTAATAAAATACATAATAAAAACATAAATAAGTATAAAAAATAATAGAATACTAAGTCTAAAAAATTTTAAAGTGCAAGAGGTACAGTCATTCAATACAGAAAATCTGATTCCAATAGCCATGTTTTTAACAATAGCGCAAATTTAGGTGTCGAGTAACATTTTTTCAAATCATATGGCAGCATATTAAATATAAGTGGTACAATGTATTCAAAAGTTCTCTGGCCATGTTTATTAGAAAATCTAGGTACTATCAACCCTTCATTTTGTGTAAGCCTAGTATTGTACACGTGATCCACCATTGTTTTGTATGGGCTATCTAAGATATGTTGCATACAAATTTTATGCCAAAAAAGAGCTCTAATAGGTAAAACATTTATGGATTTATACATTATTGTGATATTTTGCCGCTGGTCATACACTGCTTTGCTGACAAGTAATTTGACCATGGCGTTTTGAATTGACTGTACATGTTGGATGTTTGTCTTACATGAGTGCCCCCAAGAAGTTATACCATATCTCACATTAGATTCAGCCAGGGATAAATATATTAATTTCATTGTTTTGATGGGCACATAATATTTAAGTTTATACAGTTTGCCTACGATCGCTCGAAGGCGCTTACATAGCTTAACAATATGTATATCCCATTTCATATTACAATCCACCGTTACCCCTAAGTAGACATACTCTTTGACAAGGTCAATACTTCCACAGGCACAGGGTTGTATACAATTATTATGTATGCAGTCAAAGTTATGCGATACTATTGAAGGTGCGATTGTATATCTGGCATGAGGCGATTTTATGTGCAATAATTTTGTTTTTTGTGCATTTATAACTAATCCATAGTCGTGAGACCATTTTTGTAATGATATGAAATCCAGCTGTAGCATATTCATAGCCGTAAGCAGATCCCTATGTGAGATGACAAGTGCCGTGTCATCCGCATATACATAATGTTTGATAAAAGAAAAGACTTTCTTCATAAGAGAGACAAATATTATATAAAGTGTTGGACCTAGGATAGAGCCCTGTGGCACCCCAGTAGACAATGTTTCCACTTTACTCAATTTTTTGTTGAAAAAAAAGTTGAAAAAAAAATTCCAAATAATGTCAAAAATCATTGGTTAAAGCTAGGCCTTATAATTTAACGTACACAAGATATACCTTCTGAGATAGACCGCTGCGATTATGGTCTGATAAAGGTAACTTTCAATATATGTATATTACACGGGACAGAGCTTTGTAAATGTGTCCATTGATAAAAACCATACATTTGAAAAGTTGGCGTAGGTACCGTGGTGTGCTAAAAATACCACAACAAGAAAAGGTTGAGTAAATAAAAACATTGTGAATATTTGTAATACGCATTAACTTTGTGGCTCGCCATAATTTACAATAAAAATATATTAATTCGTTTAGACCCGAATTTTAATCAAACTCTACCGGTTTCGGAAGAACCCTTCCTTAATCAGGAGATTATTAAAACTAACAAAATATTGAACGATATATTAAAAAAACTTAGGTGTTTGAGTGGCAGGTTAACAAAGATGGGGGGAGTAATTGCGGTAATTCCGGCAAGAACAGAGCGGTTTACTGGAGATATATCTAAATTACGACTACAAGATAAATAAATTTGGTTTTTCAATATACTAGTGTTATTATTTAAGGGATCTTCTAAGTTATCTAATTTTTTACTTTTTTATTACGGTGAAGAATTTTAACCCCTGTGACCTTTTTAAAAAGGTGTTATTTAAACATCTTAAATGTTTCGTGATTCTAATATTTATATTTCTGGTTGTCTTACCTTTTGTAGAACGATGACAATCATTGAAACATAGTAAATACCTGAGTGACTTAATTTATATCTCTATCTTTAGTGTTTTTTAATTAATTACCTAAGTTGTTGTCAGTAGGTATAGAAAGCGGGTTTAATGTAGGGTGACAATTTTTTTGTGAAGAAAAATCTGAAATGTATAAGATCCTACGCCATTGAAAGGGATTTGTGATTTTATTATTAGTTTGTGCTAAATAAAAAATTATTGGTTGAAATGAGCTTAAGTTTCTTATTCAGGATATTATCAATTAATTAGTTTGTATTTATTTCATAAGTCTTTGATTATTGTTTACATATTTAATTAGAACATTATTTTTTGCATGTAAATACTCCTCCCATAAACACGAGCTCCTAGAGCTCAACTTATGGAGTACTAGAAAATAATGAATAATTGTATAACTTTACATAATGTAATCACTTGTAATGTTAATTTTTTTTCTTGTAAATAAATTAAAAAAAAAAAAAAAAATTATGTGGAATAACCATTATTTAGACTTAAGTTTAATTTAACTTAAGCTCATTTCAACTAATAAATTTTTAATTGGCACGGTGCTGGATGCGAGTACACTAATTTTAAGTTGTATTTGTTTTGCTGAAGTTATTCATGAAATTATAACTGCTGAAAACGAAATGTCTTGACTAAAATTGATTATCAATTAATAACATCGGCATTCCTCATCGCTCGGAGAATATAAAAATCCATACAGATAAAATTATGCAATTTACCTAAATTTCGGTAAAATTCTATTATTTACATAAACGTCAAGTTCGGTATGTGATTTCTAGCGCCTAGACGTCTAAAAAAGGAACTATTTATTCTGCGGCCTATCAAGGAGTAAGCGGCCGATTTAGCCAGCTAAAATTTGATCGAAGAATGCCGTACATAGCGATGATACGGACTGAATGTGGACGTTGCCAATGGCAATAAATAATTAATAGCATCTCTTTAGAGCCACAAGACCCTGATCGGACGACACAGGAAAAAAAACCCAATGGAATAAAACCTAAAAGATTGATTGAGGGTTACGGAAGTAAGCACTTTCTTCTATTGCTTACCTGTGACGACATTTTAAGACCATTTTTATTGCCTGTACCTTTAAACGACTAATTAGTTATTTCATTTATTTGAACGTTTTAGAGCTACGTTTAGTAATAAAATTATTTCAAGAGCACTTATTTTGACGTGTTTTCGTAAATACTTCTCCAAAGTGTGTTTTAAATTATTTGCTATAAATTTGATTTCAAGTGCTTTTTCTCATGGGGCAACTGAAAAAAAAGGTTGCAACTCAATTCGCTGTCCTGTGTATTTCAATGTGATGGTCCGCAACTACACAACTTCTCAAAAACCCGTTGTCAATAGCAAGCCAACCAGTCACTCGCAACTCGTCGTGCTAGTTGCAGCGGCCGACCGTTGCCTGGTTGCCATGTTTGCGCCAGTTTTGTTGTCAGTTTTCGAATTTTCAAGCTGAACTGTACTTCGTCTATGGTTAAACAAACTGAGATAGTTAGACGCTCCGCTGACGAGGCAACTGAAAACCAACTAAAACCGGCTGTTTTCTCTGTCTTGATTTGTCAAAAAGCTTGTTTAACCATAGACGAAGAACAATCAGCTGACAGCTGGCAACTAGCAACGGCCGGCCAGGGCAATCAGCAGTGCAAGTCGCAAGTCACCGCTTGCGTTACCATTAACAACGGGTGATTGTGTAGTGTGCGGGCCATCACATTGTCATACAAAGACAGTTGGCAGTTGAGAGTTTTCAGTTGCCTCAGTGGGCGGAGGCGCTTACTGGAATCGTAAAATCGTTTCAGTTTCTCCACAAGCTAAAGGCCTGACTAGACTTGCGCACAATTCTTACTTTGAAAAAATCGTTTCTCAAAATATTTTTTAGATAACTTATAGATAATACCCGATTTGCCTGGTATCAAAAATCTTTCTCCTCCAGATTAATTGTTAATAAATAAAACCTGACGTATATGACCTGAGGTATACGGACTGAAAATAGTTGATTGATTATTTGTTTATTAAGACACACATTCCATTGTGATACGATACAAGTTATAAGGTGTATTAATTTATGTATGGTCGTAGTACCCATTAAATAGAATATCAGCTATTTCGTAGAAGAGAACGGTTCTTAATTTTAACGAATGAAACACGAGTAATAATAATAAAAAGGAAGAAAGTGTGTGGAGACGTAAAGATAAATTTTTCAATCAAGAATTACAATTGACTGCTAATAAAAGCCTAATGTACTTAAGTAGTTTTAATTAATATCAGACTAAAAAAATACACAATGCAGTCATGTTTATTAGCAAGGAATCAAAAAAAGGAGCGTAGTAATTTTTCATGGTGGTTACATGTTGTGATTGCGCGAATTATTCGTGGGTTATTTGCTGCATTTAGTGTTGTTGGCTTCTATGCGAAGAAGCATCCCTGGTATGCCTCGTTGGAACATTTAAACCTAAGTAAACCTCTCCCAATCAAATACGGTGTATCGCAAGGAAGTGTCTTAGGACCTTTATTATTTTTGATATATATAAATGATATCTGCAACTTACATACCAAAGGGAAAATCATTAGTTTTGCCGACCACACTGTTATTTTATTTATGAAAGTGATTGGATATACAAAAGTTTAAAAAGGACATCAAATTATGGCTAACTAAACATGAAGATGAGGAACTAATTAAAATTATTAAGTAACCCCAACGCAACCTACCTTTTTGCTTTATTTATTTATATTTCGTGGAAACCAACAATAGTGATGAGGAAATCATGATCAAAACCATACAACAACCTACAGTCCACCTCGGAACAGGACCTAGTGAGGAGGAGTGAGGATAAAATACTTCACTTGGTATTCTTAATTTACTTAATTTTAATTTTAATTTGTATTGTCATTAAATAAAAAATAAAATAAATAAATAAGACGGATAGCAATTCGGGATTGTAAATTAGATTTGACGAAATTTCTAGATACCATTTTTTTGTAGTTTCAGACATAGAGATTTTCCGTTTAAAAAAATACTTCTAAATTGTGTTCTGTAAATAAACACAGGAGTATTTTTCGTAGGGCCCATCGTTCTAATACAATTAATCCGTACCCTTATTAAGTTTGGCGTAGGTTATTTCATCGTTCTAATATTTATTTAGCGAATCCGGTAGGGGGGAAGGCGCTCTCGAAATCCGTTGAATTATTAACGCTGTGGAAATTACTAACGGTACGGCGTAATTCGCCAGGTGACTGGAATGCCTGGCCTATTAATACCGGTGTATTAATAATTCCCGTCTGCCCTCATGTAAGCCCTGAGCAGTTATTCTCCTCCCTTAAAGGGCAACCTCGAAAGCTTCAACAACGGATAAACAAAAAACCAGTGTTGCTTTAAGATAGGTATTCCGCGGAGGTCTGGAGACGAAGCCTCTATTTCAAAGGTTCCCAAACTTCTTTGTCCCGTAGACCACTTGCCGATTTTTTTTTCTGTTAACCCTCTGACTGCCGAAATTGATTTTTCCTAAGCCTATCACATTCAAATATCTTTTTCGCAGTTGACACAGTGCCTCCTCACTTTAATCGGGTTTTTTTGGGTGGACAATTGGAAAAAATGAAAAACAAGTACAAATTTTATTCAGACCTTTACTGAAAATCCACAAAATGCACGTGCATAATTAGATTTAGGATGAAACAAATCAGAATCAAGTTATTACTAGATTCTGTTTTGTTCAGATAAAAAAAAGTTTTCATAAGGTTTGGTTTGTCCGGGACTTGGGGTCGGATGCCTCTGCCGACCATCTGAGTAGCAGGCCGGATCGGGAGAGAGTGGTTGAGGGAGACCTGTTGATCCCTCCAACCCGACTCTCTCGACCTATCGCCTTGCACTGCAGTGGAAGGGATGGCTTTACACGTACATCACTCTTGGACATATTTATCCCCATATTCCTACCCACCCCTCAAACCTTTTTTCTTTCCAGGACTTCCTCTCCTTCCTTTACCTTAAATAACCCTCCTCACAACATCTTCAAAGATGGAAAAAAAAAAACAATTTAAAATATTCATATCACACAAATAATGATGTTGATGGAAGGGATGTGTCTGATGCTTTATTTTAAAGTTTACTTAAGTTTTTAGTCCAGAAGGGCTGGAGACGGTTCAATACCAGGCTGACATATTATTACATGAGATATACTCGAATAGACATTAAATTATTACATTTAAAGCTTAAATTAAAAATTATTTATTTATTTATTTATTGACGCCCTATTGGGCTTTTACATATCAAATTAAATTTAAAAATTTCATTTAAAACAACTGCATAACATAAATAAAAAAGATTACAAATTACATAAATAAGGCATAAACACAATATAATCAATAATAATATATGTAATGCTAAATACAGTTGGATGACTATAGAAAACTCTCATGAAAAATAAGATTAAAAATAAAAGCGTAATAGATAAGATGATAGCAATTTTTGAATATTTTGTTTTGAATTAGTACTATAGCCTAAAAAAACCATGTCCAGTGATTTAAGAGATTTTTTTTGGATTGTTTACTGCGCTAAAACCCTATTCCTAAAAGGGATTTTAGCTCAAATGTAAAGCTATCTAAAACTTTCTTGCGATATAATGCAGGATAAGCAACAAGTCTTTCTGAAGCCAGATCTGCTGAAAAAAGCAGTCTCACTACGCGGGAATAAAATTTTACACGAATTTTGCAAAGGGGGGTAGTCCCATACCTCAATGACACATAGTACATACAGTAATATTAAATATCAAAAAAGTCAATATTTCTGTGTCTATAGAATATTTTTCTACACACATTCTGGGTTAGGAGAATTATTTCATATCGTCGTTGCATATCTAATATGAACAATGTGACGATTTTGACGAAAATGAGTTACAGTTGAGTATACAGTTATTTTTCTTTTTTTTCTCCATCTTCTACAACATGAGCCATGTACTCGTTCTCACATGGTTCATATTCTATATGCAACGACGATATACGGAACGACTGATCGTTGATAATGGGAGTCCACTCCACGTGTACCCCCCTTTAAGACTCGAGGACCCCCAATTTTTTTTCTCGCTTACATGGACCCCCAGCAAGTCGTAATCGATCCCTGAGGGTCCATATAGAAGACTTTAGGAATCTGTGGTCTTGTATTTAGTCCACGTAGATTTAGGCTGGAAGCCATCCCACCTACGCTTAATTGTGTTATGAATACAGCTTTGGCCCTTTGAACTTCATTAAGGGTTGCGCAGTAGATAACAAGGGTTTTCAAGGTAGGTACTCTCATAAGTTGATTGGATTGGAAAAATAAACTAATAAGTAGACATATAAAAAAGACAACTAAAGTGGTTCAACAATATTCATATTTATTTATTCGATTACCCTGGCTAATTATCCACAGAGAAAAATGTTATTCTAAAATACGATCATTTTATTCGTAAAAACGGTTAAAACGGGACTGAAGTTCCTACGAACAAATTAACAGGGTTTCAATGTTTATTGGCGGGAACACGTAAGAATAAATTGTTGGTATACGTAATTTCGTACGTATACCAACAAATTATTCTTTCATTTTCCCGCAAATAAACATTGAAACACTGTTAATTTGTTCGTAAGAACTTCAGTCCCGTTTTTACGAATAAAATGATCGTATTTTAGAATAACATTTTCTTCCGTGTCCCTATATAGTTGGCTTTCTTTAATAAATTGTTCTACATATCTACAATATGTGTAGTTCATGTTGAAGAAAAGCTGTTTTCAATGTTTTCAAATTTATACGTTTTTAATTTTATTTTTACCTTTCGTGACAGCTGTTTCGTCTTCCGAAGGCATTATCAATTTGATATTTCACTTTGATTATTTTTGTGACGCTCCATTGACGTCCTGCATTCTACTCGGATCTTCTTATTCGTGATTTAGTCATACTCAATTTGGGAGGCGGGTATTGGTACCGCTGCCCCAGGAACCATTTATTGGATAATCAACACCACTGCCATAAGTTGCGCCAAGTGGTTCGCTATATTTGGTGACTTAGCAGGGTGCCCGGGCTCATGGCGTGACGTTTGTCTAGGTCTTGACGAATGCGTTTGCCTACGTACTCCGTGGCAGGCAGGGTCGGGACGGGCTGATTGAGGGAGTCTTTTTGATCTCTCCAGCTGGGCTTTCTTGACCCATCGCCTTGTACCGCAGTAGGAGGGATGGATTCATACGTCCGTCACTCCTGGACACATTGACCCCAGATTACTACCCACCCCTCATATCTTTCTCCTTCCCTTTCTACCTTTCAATAAAAAATACCATCCACACAGCATCCCGAAAGAAGACACAGGCCTTAATTGATTTCCTCAAGGCCTCCTGTGTGGAACTAATGTAAAAATAATATACTCGACTTCATCACACATTCCGGATCTAATTTATGAACAAAACGACTTACCAAAAATGTACATACAATTTTCGATTTTCAATTCACTGAAACGTGAATGTACTAAACTATTTATAAGAAACTATGAATTCACAAAATATTACAGAATGTATGTAACAAGGTAATACTCCACACGAGCTCAACCCTTTTGTATCAAAGAGAAACTCCTCTAACGAATTCTAGTTAATTTCACTATTTGGCACGAAGCCTGTCATTATAAAACAAGACATCAGGTAGTCTAATTACTTTTAAACTTTCCCTGTAATTTGAATAAAACTGGAAACTTTCAGCTTTCAGCAACGTGTTGGCAGATAAAGGATTTAGTTGGAAAAATCCATGTTGTTAACACTACGTTCTGGGAAACAGGAGGAAAGGAAATATACGGAATTTAGGTAATTTCAGTGTACGAATAATTTAATTTAAAATTTGCTGAAGAAATTATGTAGACCTGAGTAAACTGTTACAATTTGCAGTATTTGATAGACAATTTACTTTATACCAACTATTTTTAAGATATTAAAAAACCTACAGTCAAAGGACATGACTGTGGCCTCTGTACTTACATATTATTGGGAAACATTTTCAATTCGCTAAATAGGTAATGCTATGTATAACCAATAAACCTTTTTCCTATGACTGCAAATTCTTTTTGGGAATAAGACAGAATCAGGATGTTCATAGTAAGAATATAAATACAGGAATATGAATATAAATACAGAATATCACAGTAAAATGATTGAATTATCAGATAATTATTTTAGATTTTCACGGCCAAAAGTATTTTTGTTATTTATTTTTGGGGTCTTATGCCGTGTTATGCTACCTCCTTCTTTAGTGAACGTTTCGGACAACGTTACAGTGTCCATCATCAGGGCAGATGTGTTGACAATAACAAAACTTGAATTGTGGTTAGGCCACTTTGATGTTTTTCGTCATAGAAATTTTAACAATGGTGACACTTATTTCAGACATATGATTAACATTCAAACAACTGTTGTATGGCTTTTTTAAGTTGGTGAAGAAAATCGTTTACTATGTCAACATCATTTGAAAATTTTTCGTTTCACCGAAACGTCAATGAATCAAGAAACTCATACCTTCTTTGGCACAATCCATGAACGAACAAACCTTTGAAAAAGTTATTTAAAAAAAAACATTTACAATGTTTATTTACAAAGATCTCATGCAGCTATTAAAAGGAATACACAAGCCAAAAATGGGAATATTCTTAGTGTGCCTCAGGTCAACTGAATGTAAGTAATAGATATAATAGTCGCTTGGCAAACGGACTCTAGAGATGCTTGAATTCTGCGCAAGAGTGGTTTTGATTTATTTTGTGTTATTTGATTTATTATAGGAAAAAAAATTATCACAGAAAACTGCCACAATAAGTTTCTTATATAGGTTCATACTTTCTCAAAAAATACATTTTTAAGTAGTTTATTTTTTACATATTAATTAACAAATAATAATAATTCTACTCAAGCGAAACGATAGGAAAAAAAATATTTATTCAAAACATTATTTATTGGTATTCAGAGCGTACCGGAAATTTGTTCTTTTTAAGTCAAATTCTAGACATATTGAGTCTTCTTACCAAAAAACATAAATTGATTTGTAAAGATTGTTATTTTATCAGGTAAACGCACATTTTAAATAAAAAAAATAAGTTTATTTTTAATATACTAAGGTTATACCGTTGGTCGTTAACCGATTTGTTAAATTTTCAAACGAAATATTGTATTATACAAAACAAATTTCAAATCATATAATTATACAGCAAAATAAATCAATACGTAATCTAAAAAACACACTTTAAAGAATTTTAATTTTAGTTCAATTAAAATCATTAAAAAATAAATCCGCGAACGTGTTTTGTGACGAAAATACTTATTTCAGATTTTTATTTACACACTTATTTTGTCACTTATTTTGTCACACTTACATGTCAAGAGTCAGAATAATAGAAGAGTATGTCTGAGAAGATGTATGAATGTGAATGAGGCAAGGAGCGTGTGCCAAGACCGAGTTGTTTGGCGGTCCGTCCTCTCTGCCTACCCCTGCGGGGAAACCTTATATTATATATAACCGGGATATTATTATTATTGTAAAATATTAGATTTATTACACGTACATTAGAAAATACGTCCGCTCTAAGCCGAAGGTAAATTAGAGAAACATATACATTGAAAGCTGTGAATTAAATGATACTTATATAATGGCATGACATGATACTTAACATTTTATAAGCTATTTACACTTTACAGTTGTCGATCCCAAGAAGTGTGGTGTATACAGAAAATTAAACGAATGTCCTCAATTTTTACACAAGGCCTTTCGAATCTTTGATTAGGCAAAGTAGGTTAGGCAATTTTTTTTTTAATATCACTAGAGTTCCAACTGCTTCCGTCTGGAGCCAGTAAGACTATGGCATCCCCAATTGGGGTATGTTGTGAAGCTGACGGTAAGAGGTAAGGAGATGAGGATGAGGAAGGTGGGGTAGTATCAGGCTATTCAGATCTAGTCATTGAACACGTCTAAAGCCATTTCAAGTAACGTTAAAATTCTAAGTAGTAGTCTTACACCAGGGCGATTTTGAGAGTATCTTCGACTCTGAAACTATATCTTATATTATTTTTAAATGATTCAATTGTGAATACACAAATCATTTACGAGTCGAAAGCCTTGCCCCTCGACCACGGAGGCCGTCATCTTTTCAAGAAAAAACCTTTAAAAATTTGAATCAATTTCACCAGAACTAAGGAAAAAATTCTGTTACTTCGGGCTCACAGACGCGCCCAAACACACTTCATTGCCTAGTACGAGTATTTATTTATCCACAGTATCTTCTTGGAACATTTTTAAAAACACCTCAAAAAGGATTAAAAATTCATTCATATTTTAAACAAAAATAGACTCGTAATCGGCAAAACACTTTCATTAAAAGTTCAGTAGCCTTTCAAAGGCTTCCAAAAACAAAAGGAAACGAAAATCCGACAGTGTTTTTGACAAGTATTTTTTTTTGTTTCTGAAAAGTATTTAAAAAAAAATCATATTATGTCTGACAGGGTGGCTGATTAATCGGGCGTGTGGGCACCAATGGGCTGTAGCTGCGCCGGGCCAGGCAGAAGGAGATGCAAGGCGAGGGCCACCCTTTCTGCAAAGCGCCCGGCCTAATCATTCCGAGCGGGCGATAATTGATTACATGCCCGGGAGCGTTCTGTGAGCTGCAAATGGTGTGACGTTGGTTTTTTTTTTAAATTTGGAACAAAATTACACCTTTTTTTAAAGTTTGAAATGTGAACGGGTGCAGCTATAAAGAAAGTATGCACTCAACACGACTGGTGCAAAAATCATGAAAAGAGGAAGATAAATTTTTTTATTTCCCTCAGGACCTATGTCATCTTTGGGGATGCAGTGTGGAGGGTCTTATTAAAAAATTGTCTCCGGAGACCAAAATTGTCTTTACATTTTTACTTCAGATAATCACCGGAATTACTGGTTAAAGTACATAAATCAAATGTGGTCCTTAGCTGTATAATAATAAAAAAATTAAAAATTAGTAGCATTTTTTTTCAAATCCAACTCTGGGCCTAAAAACAAACAAAAAAATCGATATTATAAAAGACAACATGTTTGAAATATGCTCTATTAAAGCAATGCATCTATATGAGTACTGTCTTCTACTCTGGTTGCTATACCTATAATAGCACTTCGAAAAAATAGATTATATAGAAAAAATATCCCAAATTCCTGTTTCATAACATAATTTTGAAGTCCCATTTAAAGCCACAACATGGTGACCTCACTGGCCGGGTATCGAGCGAGTGAAACTTTCAGGTCACCCTGTGGTCGTGCCCTAAAACGTTGGCTCTAATGCGGAACAATACAGGGTGACCTACAACTAAGTATCTGCAACTAAATAATTTTATTTATTATTGCGGAACTCGTTACACAATGGATGTTTTCGTTACGGCGAAAATTTCGTTATATTAACTTAATTTATAACGACGATTAAAAAGGAATCATTTTCAGGAGAAATTTTCATTCACAAGGAATTAATTAGGTGGTAGAAAATTTCAGTGTTGCCCGGTGAAGGTTCCCTAACAGAATCAGAATCGAAACGTTTTTTGAGATGGTGATAGCCGAGTTTGGAAACCGGATCTGAATACCAAGTACCTTCCTCTTCACAACTCTTCCCCTTCCCCACTACCTTCAACCTCACAACATTCCCTAATTGGCCATTGGGATGCCATAGTTTCACTGGACCAGACGGTCTAGAGCAATTGAAACTCTGTGTGCGATAGGTACCAAATGTACCAAAGAGCCATCTGAGGGTAACCTAATTTATTTATTTATTTATTTGTTTATAAGATTTACACAGTACATTAAATATAAGTTGTAAGGTATTTTTTAATAGACTCCTAAACATTAATTGTCCAGACATTTCAAACCTGCGGGCCGTTTTTGGAAGATTTTCTAAAATTAAGTTTTAAGCTTTCTATATTTTGAATTTTGAAATCCATACAAAAAAACGTTATCGTTAATTTATAACATTTATATTAAATTTTGTAAAATTAGAACTTTCTAGTTATTAGACCTCGGACTCTCGACAGGGGTTTTGATTTATTGCTTAAAAAGTGGCGCATGACCGCACTGGAAATTTATTTTCGCAATCGGAGATCTAATGCAACTTACCTGATTTTAATAAGTGGAGGGCAAGTGCAAAGGACATATATAGGCGCGTGTGTAGTCAGTTTATGTCTTCTTGCATTGAATTTTCGGTTTAACGGTGGTATCCGCTGTTTACCCCCCCCCCCCCCCCCCCCCCCTCCCCCATATTTAAAAGATAAATATTTTCATAATATAAACTTATATACAAATTATTATATTATTATACAAACCAGGAAGTAATAGTCAGTTTATATTTTATTGTCCTGATGAAGATTGAGTGCAATCGAAACCGGTCGACATATAAATAAAAATAAAGTAATTTAAAACTAAGTATTGGTTTTATTTGGTAATAAATTTCTCTTACTACCATAATTATTATCAGAAAATGCTGTCTATTATAATGGTGGAATACATACATAGATGTTGCTGATGATTAAACCAGCCCTGCCTGTGTGGCATGACAATGTGGCAACCTGACTCTAGACCGCTCGACCTACTAATCGAAGATTAATTTTCAAGGATTCGATTATAATAAAATGCACGATAGTCTAAAGGAAAATCATTCCAAATATGCTTTGGTCGGTTAAATAAAAAATATTAAATTTTCTAGAAATATTTTTGCGTTCGGGTATTTAAATTACTTTTGTTGGATTTTTTGGTTAACTTAGGACAAATTTTCTTCATACAAATCATTTTTAACCCCGAAGATAATGTCAATATGAAGATATTAGCTTCAAATTTCTCAATGTTCTGCGGTCACGATATTTGCACAACTATTTTCAGCTCTTTTAATTTGGGAAGCGGGTATTGGTACGGCCGCCGCCGGAACCATTCACTGGATAACTAACACCCCTACCCAGCGCCGGATCTGCCATACGTTCAAAAACGTGCAAAAAACCTGGCGCCCACTACGAAGGGGCGCCGTGATAAAATAAATATTGTTTTAAAATTCAATTAAAATATTCCCCGAATCGTTTAAAAATTACTCGTAATACGGAATTATTAGTTCGCGCTAGCAACACTCACTTTCCATATGCGTGAACCTAATGCGCGCGCATCGATGGTTAAAATTTAACGAAATACGGATTTGACTTACGTCAAGGAATTTTTTTCCAAATACAATATATTTCATACGAACGTAAGACCTATTTTTCCTTGTTGCTCTTACGACCATTGTATCGTTCGAAATTCAACAAACATTGTGATTGGTTCATTAATCGCTTCTCGTGCGGATCTCCCTTCGTTGATTACAAGTTGCTCTTTGATGATAGTTCGTCGCTTTCACCGCGTTATTGGTTTATTTATGTTGCCATTCGCGCGCGATTTGGCACCATATTAAACAAACTGATCAGAATATTATTATTTCTGAACTAAACTGCCTCATGTTTTATATTATATTTTGTTATGATGTTATTATTTTGTCCAGTGTCATAGATAGCTACCGCCAGGTCACTTGGAAAAGTTACTCTTGATTCTTGTTGGCGGGATATTAATTTATTTTAAACGTATTGCATATTTTTTTTATATATATAAATTTTTTATCTGAATTTTAAAAAAATGTTGGGGGGGGGGCGCCATCGGTACTTCCTGCACAGGGCGCCAGATTTCGTAGAACCGGCGCTGCCCCTACCAGTGGCCACCCCAAGGGGTTCGCTACTTTTGGTTATTTAGCAGGAGGATCCTGAGTCAGGATTGTCTAGATCTCGGGGTAAGGTTTGTCTAGGTCTTGGCGGCGAATGCGTCTGCCACACTCATCAAATATTACAATAGTAAATTGTTATGAAAATGCCAATCCTAATTCGCAACTAACTAAAACTTTCAAATTCCCCTTGTAGTTTGAAAATTATTTTTTTCATGGAAGACTTCTAAATAACAAGTCTTTTTTATTTTCCATATATTTTCCATTGAAGAGAAAGTGTCGAAAATAACAATGTTTATTTTATGTAAGAATTGAATAAAATTATCAGAATTCATACGAAGTAATTTTAGCATAAAAATCGCAAAGAGGATTATAGGAAATAAGATTATTTTAGTAAAATTGATTTTAGCCTTTTCAATAAAACTAATTCATTTTTATTGTCCATAGTTGTATCGCAAATACATGAACATCATTATAATACTACCGCGGAAAAACTTTTACATGTTCTTTAATGTGTTTTTATTTAATTTTAGAAAATTCCTTGATACTTGATATAATATTTTATAAAAAAATACAATTGATATTACACAACTTTTAGACAGAGAAGCCGATATATTTATATGCACAAAAAGGTTTATTTTGGTATTCTTCGTAATGAAAACTTATTTCGTTAAAATTTAATATTATATTTAGAATTTGCTCAGACTAGACCTCTCGCGGTTTACATTATCCATTAGTGTGGAGCACGGATGTATGAAATTTTTTTTTTTTTAATATTCAGATTTCTAAGAGGGGGGGATTTGTGCCTTATGTTAAAGTAAAAATACGTGGGATTTTTCATTTCATTTGATTAAGATCTTCAGCCTCCGCAGTGACCCCAAAAATTGAAAATTAGGGTAAAAAAGTTTAATGTTTATAAGGCGATACATTGTGATTAATTTAGTGGTAAGTAGGTGTTAAATGATAAACAATATATAATTAAGATATTTATTAATGCATCGCTGTAAAAAAATGAAATTCGAAACAAACTTATACATTTATTATTTATGTTTAAAATCCTTTTTAGTATCAAATTTAGGCATTTTTTTTCGCGATTCCAGCTTGACATTTATTGCACCTAATCGCGACTTTCTTGTGCACTGAGAAATGGAAGCCTCTGTTGTATTCTTTACAGCTCTTTCAACAGCTTGAGTATGGCAGAGAAGCCTTATAAACAATAGTTCGCTTTCACCACCAGATTCCACAATATTCTGAATTTCCTGGTCCGATAAGTTTTTAAAAATCGATGGTTCGGTTAAGTTTTCCTGCCAATTTATTAAATCAATATATGTAGAAGCATTAAAATCTATCAATATTTAGTATCAGCTCTCTAACATGTTTTTTATCATCTGTTATCATCGCAAGAAGAATCCCTTCAGGATGCGCAAAGTAGCCGTTTCTTTGGATAAAGGATCTATAATTTTTTTTAGAGTTTCTGGCAGGTATCTGGAGACCTTTATAATATTGAACAGATAACGCGTACCATCTTTGCATGTTGGTTGAGAACCAAGACAAGTTTTCAAATTTTCAGATGGTTCTTCAGTTGATGCATACAAACGTAGTATTCGGTTGGCACGCGTGATCCAACGGGCATGTGATAGATAGTAATTTTATACAAGTACTGTTGGTCTGAACTCAGATCTTTGGCCATTTCTGGTAGCATTTCACAGGTTTCCAGTAAAAATACGTACGATTTTCCCAGTGGAGCAATATAAGATTTAGGTCCCGAAGTACACCCATTGAGATGAAGAAACAGATGTTTCAAAGGCAGTTCGTTCATGTGGAGCAAACGAATTATTTACTGGAGTGGTTTTTGTAGCCTTTTCTCAAGCAGTTTTATAATTCTAGCATACTTTTCAGTATTAACATTCGTACCATCACAACCAATTGCCATAATTCTATTTGGAAAACTTCTTTATAACCCTGTTATCGCGGTTTCTATTGCTTTTGCTGTACCAACATCAGGTACCACGTATCCCATGTAAATAAATCCCGGCTTTTGAATCAGTGAGTTCCTCCACAACCATAGTCCTGTAGCATTTACCGCCCTTTTTAACAATTTTCAAAGTTTTGTCTTTTTTCCCGTCAAAGTATAAAACCAAGAGCTCTGTAATTGTTGCATTTTCCATTTTTTTTTTCTGGTTTTAGTTCTCTCTCTTCATAACTTGTGCCGATCAATGACCTCAACATCAGACCAAATGTCGAAAACAAAAGAGATGATGCTGTTGCTACTGCTGCTCTATCAGACACTCCATACCTATCACATGTCTTCGATAATGTAGGAAAATTAAGTGTCGATTTTTTTTTTTTTCTTTTCAATAACGAACATGGAGCATTCTGATTTTTCTGACTCTAATGATGTCGCTGAAGAAATACTAACATTTAAATCAGCTAACGTTGAAGTGTTTAAGGATGTGTTTCGGCGATTCTCTAGTTCATAATTCATTTTTAAAGTTAGGAACCTTTTTATCCTTATGACATAAATATTGAGCGAATGCTTTGCGCTTGCATGCTTAAATATCAAAAAGTATCTTACTGCTTTGCTGAAAACTATTTAACTTGTCCGGGGAGAGCCTCTTGATAGATTTGAGTAGATTTTTGCACTGATAAATTATATACTTTCAACGTTTGAACGATCATTATTCGCGTCACTGTAGGAATAGATGGAGTTTGCCATACATTTTCAATTCTAGACATTACTGTATCTGCTATATCGCCAAAAGTTGGTTCTTTTGCAGTTTCTGATTGCAATTCCAGTTGTTGTCTCGTCCACTCATAGTATTTCTCTACATCTTCGTAAGTAGGTAGAACGTTCTCTTTCATCTCACAAACATCATCAAATAGAGGACATTTGAATACACTCAGAGTTCTTTGCATAGTTGCCACGAAAGAATATCGAACGTATTTTTAACGGCAAACGAGCGTGCGACTGATCCGAGCCACGAACAAGAGCACGATGCGACAAGTGCAAGCAAGCTAAGTATCACCTCCCGCGTTTCCTCTCTTTCCTTATTTAAATTATAAAACACAAATTCGAACTTCTTTTTATTTTGTGTCGAATCTATTTTATAACAAGTAAATTTTCTTGATAAAAATTAGTATGTTTATTCAAAAATATCGTACATAAACATGACTTCCAATTAGAGTGTAAAACCGACTATTTTCATAAATTCAATGCCGTTGCGAAGGCAGTTACCCTAAACAAAATTGAATAATATTTTACATGGCTTAAATTAAACCTAAAAGGCACCAAATTTTGACTATGACATTACCGTCAGGTGAAAAAAAAAATTTCACTCCACCCTATTATCCATCTTCATCCACTAAGCTGTGGGTTAAACGAATTTAACCCTATAAATAATGATAATTTAATTATTTGGCGTTTTAGTGGCTCTGGTAATCTTTATTTTGCCACCCATGCTTTGTGGGTAACATTTTTTAAAGCATTTTTCTCTATTGTTTGAAACCTACTTATTTTTCAAATTATTTTCATATCTAGGTAACCCTATTATTTCTTACAACCCACAAGTACAAAATTAATCTCTTTTAAATATTTCAGATGAAGCCTTACAGCGCCAACGTCTACAACTCTAGAGTTTACCCTTTCAATAATGCGCTGGATACCTCAACTCTGAGAAAACTTTTGCTTTAACTATGTCAATAAACCCTTCTTGTTGATGTATTACCTATTCCCAAACATTCTTAGTTTTATTCTGACGGATCACCAGAAATTCTATAACGAAGTATTCCCATGTGTATTATTAGAATTTCAAATTTGTTCTAATGTTTAGAAGTCTATGTCTCTCCACGACAAATTTATTCTAGTGTGTAGAAGTTGATGTTTCTGCACGACAATTTTATTCTAGTTTTTAGAAGTCGATGTCTCTCCACGACAGTTTTTTTCTAGTGTTTAGAAGTTGATGTCTCTCAACGACAAATTTATTCCAATGTTTAGAAGTCGATGTCTCTCCACGACAAATTTATTCTAATATTTAGAAGGTGATGTTGTTTCTCTACGCTAATTCATTTTGTCATCATTTCACCATTTTTAGAAGAAAATACATTTTTACGAAGGGGATAAACAAGGCCATCAAAAGATTATTTTGTGTATTCATTGAAGAAATATCACATCTCTCAATGATCCATGGTTTATACCTAGGTGAGATAAAAAATATTTTGGTAACAGTTTGATAGCATTTCGCAGTCGTAAATATAATAGTTTATAAACAATTAAAGAAACGCGAATTGTGAAACAAAGTGAAAGAAAATAGTAGGGTATTTTGAAATAAAATACAATATGTATATATACAGGGTGTAACAGGACGTCGCTTCAGTTCGTTTTTATCCAACAGACCAAAACGTAAATCGGGAGAAATGGCGCTTTACGATAAAAGCACATACATTTTCGAGGACGTAAGACCAAGTGCGTTTTGAAAGGCGCTTTTTTACGATAAAAGCACATACATTTTCGAGGACGTAAGACCAAGTGCGTTTTGAAAACCCCTTAAATAATCTTTTATAATTTTTTTTTTGAACGATTATCGTATAATTAAAGGCTTTTTAAGAACAACTGCATACTTAACTCAAGTTCACGAAAAATGGTCTGTTAGACAAAAACGAACTAGAGCGACGAGGATGTAACCGAGAGATTTTACCCAGCGATTCCTAAGATTCTCAGATGATGGACATGTAACGTTGTCCGAAACGTTGGCTAAAGAAGGAGATAGCGTAACACGGCATAACACCCCAAAAATAAATAACGAAAATAAATGTATTTGTCATTTTGCTGTCCGATAATATTTTTTTCCTAATAAAAACATTAAAAATATTTTTCCACCACGAGTTTGTCACTAGAGAAGCGCGTACATATTTTAGCCTGTCTCGATAAGCGTTGTATCTTATTCTAGCAGCATGCCGCATGCACGAAACCAACGCGACGGGGTATTTCTGATAGCGATGGGAACAGTAGCGACGTGTGATCTAAAAAAATATTTTTGGCTTTTAATAGAAAAAAAATATCATCGGACAGCAAAATGACAAATAGATTTATTACTCCAAATATGCTCATGAATCGCTGGGTAAAATCTCTCGGGTACCTACCTACGTCCTGTTGCACCAGTATATATACTTTTTTTTCATTTTTAAAGCATACTAAGCATAGAAAATGGGTCAATATTATAATTTGAGTGGGAAAAGGCGATGTAAAAACAAAGGGTGTTTAGGTTTCAGAGATCATCACTATAAACCACACTCTGATTAGACAAGTATTCTGAATTTATTTTACAATAGCATAAATGATGATTTTGCGTTTTGCAATTCTCCATGATGATTTTGCACTTTTTTTTACCCGGTTAAACACCGGTTCAGCTCCCCTGATTTTCGGATTGGAAAAAAATAATTCAAGGTATCCTGTGGAATTAATAAACTAAAGTTTTTAAAGAACTAACACTAATACACACAATAGTTAGTTTACAAGCGTATTGCCTTTTAAAACAAGGGATTATTACATAACGGTTGTGATAATTTTAGTTCAATAAAGATAATAATAATAATAATAATAATAATTGGATAATTTGTAGAGCGCCGTTTTTGTGAGAAATCACCTCAAGGGCGCTGTACATCTTATTATGACTTCTTAGGCTCTACCTAGAACTATTATTTACAAATGGACACAGAGAACATACTTACCTGGCAGGTCACTTCCGATAAACACAGTTTAATTAGAAAGTTTATGCTTGGAGGAGATACGACTTTGCACGCGGAGGACACTATATTAAAACACTGGACATTGCATAACTTTACATTTGCTACACCATCATTTTTCATATTACATTTATAAGAAGATAACTGCCAAAAATGGAGTTAATAAATTGAAGTTATTTCGAAAGACTTGTGAATTTAGGACTCATTAGGACTGGAGGATTTGAATGAAATTAGATGTACAAATAATTCACCATTAAGAATTTGTTAACATTTTTATGCAATTACTTATTTACTATGTCGCGGGCTGAGAAGGTGAAAGTGAAGGTTTTTGTTTTTGGCTTTATGGGTACGACTGTCTAAAAAGGTGAGTTTTAAGTTTAGCTCTGAATTTCGCCGAGTCTGTGATCATTCTTAAGTCATGTGGCAGTCCATTCCAGGCTTTAGGTCCCGACACTCCGAAAGCACGCTCACCGAACTTAGTATTTGGTGTGCGCTTTGGCTCCTTCAACCTTCCGATTGCTGATGATGCCGCTGACCTAAGAGTTGACTGTCGAGAATTGGAGTTTTCTGGGATACACATTTCTGAAAAGTAAGCAGGAGCCATTCCATTAAGGGACTTAAATACCATCCAGCAGAGCTTGAACTGGATTCTTTCAGGACATTTGAGCCAATGAAGATTTTTGAGATGCTCTGAAATATGGGAATATTTAGATACGCCGGTGATAAGTCTCGCCGCAGCGTTGAAAACGGATTGTAATTTGTTGATTTGATATTTTGGGAGACTTGCATATATTCCGTTGCAATAATCTAGGCGTGAAACAACATACGAATTGACTAGTAATTTAGTCGCCTCTGTTGGCAAGTTTCTTCGCACTGCTTTAATATGCCTTAATTGAAAGAACCCAGTGCTTACAGTTCTGTTCACTTGAGTTTTAAGGGAAAAATCAGCATCCAGATTGACACCCAGAAGTTTAATACATGTCTTAGGAGTGATATCACTTCCTGAAATGGATATTGGGGAGTTATCGATGTTATGCTGACGTCTGCTTGTGGCGGTCCAAAGAAATTCAGTCTTTGATGGATTCAGCTTTAATCTATTTGAGGTCATCCAGCGGGTGATTGCTTCTAGACACTCAGTTATGCGAATTTTTAGACTGTCTATTTCCTCTGGTAAGCAGTAAAAGTACACTTGCTGGTCATCAGCGTAGCAGTGAGATAGAAGACCAAATGATTCGATTATTTTAGCGACATCATTTGTGAAGAGGATGAAGAGAAGTGGGCCCAGAACAGACCCCTGGGGTACTCCAGATGAAAGGGTTGCATATATTGATTGTTTTTTCCCCACCTTTACGGCTTGCCTACGATTAGCCAAGTACGATGTCAGCCAGCTCTTAACGTCGCAGTTTATGTATAGATAATAATGTATAGATAGACCGGAGATAAGTGCGTGTACGGACAGGAGCGAGCGTACTCGAAGTATGCTCAATTTGTCCTAACTTTGATGTTAGGATTATATGTTCTGTTGGGATACAAACGATAGAATAAGATTACCTTATTTAAATGAACCGTCTACAACAGAGATTCCCAACGGAGGCGATATCGCCCCCCTAGGGATTTGGTAAGATACATAAGATACAGGAAAGCGGAGGTAACCTCGCCAGTAGATAAATGGGGCGGTAAAAGGCTATGGAAGGCCATTAAGATGATAGACTTCGCTTTTCGGCCCATACAAAAAGGACGACCAGGAAAAAACACTTTTCTACATCGAAAATTGCACAAAATAAATATATTTTTTTTATACTGCCTTCTAGAGGGTGAAAACTATGTCGGTATGTTTTCGAATTTTTGATGCGTTTCGTATTAACGTAAACATTCACTGTCAAACATGTACGATTTATCAAAAAATATTATTTAAGGAAAAAGTGCTGCTAGCTCAACTCTCATAAAGAATTATAAAATTATAAAAAGCTACCGACGTAGCTTCTTTTTTCTAAAAAATATATATTTTTAAAAATTTAAATTTCGTGAAAGTTTCGGTGTAGAAAAGTGTATTCTCCATAAACCCCTTTTCGAGCGATTTCTGTAGGTAAATTTGAGCGTTGTCTCATTCGCACATTTCGCATTCGCATGTATTCTAAGTGTGCATGAGCTTATTGTGAGTGGGACGAAATGACAGACGCGGGTGTTCCGCGTGTGGCTCAAAGTCTAGCCTCTTAAGGCCTGCAATGTAAGAGGATTTAAAAAAATACACTTTCAAAATAGGTACACTAGTAATAGGTAAATACAATAGTTTGCAAGAATCTTGCATATTTACCGTTTAATTAGTAATTAAGTATTATTGATAATTTTACACGGAGAAAAATGTTATTCGAAAAAACGAGAATTTTAATAGTAAAAACGGTTAAAAACGGGACTGAAGTTCTTACGAACAAATTAACAATGTTTCAATGTTTATTGGCGGAAAAAATTAAGAGTAATTTGTTGGTATACGTACGAAATTACGTATACCAACACATTATTCTTATATGTTCCCGCCAATAAACATTGAAACCCTAGTAAACAGTCCCGTTTTTAACCGTTTTTACTATTAAAATTATCTTTTTTTCGAATATCATTTTTCTCCGTGTAGTATTTTTGTTTTTTGATTAAATTGTTTAAAAATAACTTATTTTAGTTTAGAAAGCAACATTTTTGGGCTAAAAATGGATTTTTAGAATTAAAAATCAACGCACTCATCATTATAAGTGAAAATATGGCTAGACTATGGCTACACTAGTAAAGATCCTGTTATGAAAATAACTTAAGAAAGTTAGTTACCTTTAAATTAAGTACTTTAATAATTATGAAATTAATTGTCTATGGCCTTTTGTGGGACTGGCAATACATGGACTTTTGGGAAGGACAGGAACAATGTTGGAGGTTCCACTTCCGTCTGGGATCCCGAGTGGAGGGGACACTTGGGTTTCCAAGACGGTCGTCGCGGTTGTTCTGATCGACATGTTGGATTGATTTTAAAGAGGAGTTTTAATTTTATTTCTTGACCAAAGGGTCACGGAGATGTGTTTCGAGTGATCGATTTAATGATCAAATAATCCGGAGTTTTTGGATTAAATGTGCGGGTTGCCGACTTTAACAAGCCTCGATTGTTGGTTATCCACGCGGTGGGAGGAAACATCCAACTTTATCCTGGCCATCCATCACCATCACTCACCGGGCAGGTAGCCCTTTGGAAGCCTTGGGCCGCTTACCGTGTCGAGACTACTCCTTTGCTGCTGAAGCCAGGCCGGAAGCCTTGGGCCGCTTACCGTGCCGAGACTACCCCTTTGCTGCTGAAGCCAGGCCGGAAACCTTGGGCCGCTTACCGTGCCGAGACTACCCCTTTGCTGCTGAAGCCAGGCCGGAAGCCTTGGGCCGCTTACCGTGCCGAGACTACCCCTTTGCTGCTGAAGCCAGGCCGGAAGCCTTGGGCCGCTTACCGTGCCGAGACTACCCCTTTGCTGCTGAAGCCAGGCCGGAAGCTTTGGGCCGCTTACCGTGCCGAGACTACCCCTTTGCTGCTGAAGCCAGGCCGGAAGCCTTGGGCCGCTTACCGTGCCGAGACTACCCCTTTGCTGCTGAAGCCAGGCCAGAAGCCTTGGGCCGCTTACCGTGCCGAGACTACCCCTTTGCTGCTGAAGCCAGGCCGGAAGCCTTGGGCCGCTTACCGTGCCGAGACTACCCCTTTGCTGCTGAAGCCAGGCCGGAAGCCTTGGGCCGCTTACCGTGCCGAGACTACCCCTTTGCTGCTGAAGCCAGGCCGGAAGCCTTGGGCCGCTTACCGTGCCGAGACTACCCCTTTGCTGCTGAAGCCAGGCCGGAAGCCTTGGGCCGCTTACCGTGCCGAGACTACCCCTTTGCTGCTGAAGCCAGGCCAGAAGCCTTGGGCCGCTTACCGTGCCGAGACTACCCCTTTGCTGCTGAAGCCAGGCCGGAAGCCTTGGGCCGCTTACCGTGCCGAGACTACCCCTTTGCTGCTGAAGCCAGGCCGGAAGCCTTGGGCCGCTTACCGTGCCGAGACTACCCCTTTGCTGCTGAAGCCAGGCCGGAAGCCTTGGGCCGCTTACCGCGCCGAGACTACTCCACAGTCTCCTACCATCCACCAACTCATCTTCGGTTCGCGCCATCATACGGATCTTAGTTAGTTATAGTTAGACGTTCGTGTATCAGGTCTGCTGGGTGAGTTGTACCAATTTACTTATGTACTTATTGTTCTGAAATATATATTTTAAATGTGGCTCGACCACTTGCATAAGATTTCTCTCTTTTATTTATTACTAACCCCCTACACAAACAGAAAGAGGTTATAACCATTGCCTACGCCCTGACAAGAGTGTCTTGCTCTACTGACGTCCAGCTGGCCGGATCAGCATTTTCCTTAGTCAGGAAATTGGCGCGCCTTAGGCAAAGCTGATCCCGGACCACCAGGGCTACACTTAACTTCCCATACTTAACTACTTATTTTGGCTTCCCCTGGCCAAACCCGCAACTTAACATCTTAACATCCCGCAACGTGCGGGTGGGAACCAATAACTACCACGCAACCAACCAGTTGATCGCGATACTACAAAACAAGTAGGTAGCATAAAAAATTGCGAATAAATTTGGTACGAAAGTGGGTAGTCGGCCTGATAAGGTTGGGAACCTCTGGTCTACAAGTACCTGCTTACAGTAAATTCGCAACAGAGTAATATTTTAATCCATAAATCTACGCTTTTCCTGTACCCTGCGTAGAACCAACTTGTATAGTCTTAATCTGAAAACTAGATAAATTGCAGTATTATTGAGACTACGAAAAATAAATATGTACGTTGATAAATTTAGCTTGCATTATTTTTTAATGAAACATTTTTGACGACACCCATTATAAATTCCTTCAAAGTAAAATCACTGCTCATACCGTTTAATGTCTAGCACATCACAAAAATTCACGTCATGAAAGTTGACATGAATTTTGGCCACGAAATTGGTAACGTCTTTGTCGGGAAATCGATTTTAATATCAAACTACACATCACTCCGTTTTTTAACCAGGATAGATGGAAGATGTAACGCCACATTTTATTAAATAAATGTTCGGTTTTTAAATTCTTTGAGCCTTTAAAAGCGTCGTAGAAGGGGCAAATGAGATTCCAAAAAAGGTTGCTTCTCTTTGTGAAGAATTACCCAAACCACAGAATATTTACATACGTAAATAAAATTAATTACGTGGAACTGATTTTAAATTGGAACTTCTTTATTAATTCGTCGGGCCTTGGTCATCCGCTTTGCAATAAAATCCTAATAAATTGAATATTTCCGAATGTATCCGAAAATTAATGGATATTATTATCGGACATATTAAAATCGGATATATTTATCCGAGACACTATCTAGGTAACAAATACATTCTTTGAATACTTGTTTCCAATAATAAAGGTAGCTGCCAATAATATGGAAAAAAACATTAGTCGAAGAAAATATTGTTAATTCTGAAATTTGAAATATGAAGTTGACAATTACGACAGTCTCATAATAGATCGCAGTGGCCCAATTGGTAGAGGTGTATGTGCCGGTAAGACGTAAGGTTCTGGGTTCGAGTCCCAGTTGCGACCATTATCTTTTATTATTTTTCTGTGTCTTGCTCATTTTCATATTTTAAAAAAATTGGCTCTTATTGTTATCTTCTTCTTCAATGATATATTACATTGATGGAAATAACCTTCAAAAGTTAAAAAGAGAGTTTTTACTATTAAAAAAAAAAAAAATCTTTATTTTCGTTAAATTTCATCCCATTCCACGAGGAACGAGCCGGTCCGAGTCTCGATGAAAGGTATTCCGCCAGTTTTTAAACAGATTTATAAAAACACATGTTGTAAATATTGTATCTACCGTGACTCATTTGCAATGCAAATATTCAGCGCTTATTTATTCCCGCTAATAAACTAAAATGGTTCCGTCCCTCGCGCTGTTTACGAAATCTATAATCTGTTTATTTTCCCGACATCATTACGCACGGCTATTCATAATTCCCGGCATTCAAAAAGCCCGCTTTCCAAAATTTGCTTTTGATTAAAAACTGTCGAGAATCATAATATTAAAAAGCTTTTCAGCAATTCGTCAATTACTGGATAACCGACAACTCTATCATAGGTCACCCCAAGTGGTTCGCTACGTTTGGTGTATTAGCAGAGATACCGGGGTTCATGGGTTGAGGTTCATCTGCCCACACGGAGAAAAATATTTTTCTAAAATACGATCATTTTATTCGTAAACGGTTAAAAACGGGACTGAAGTTCTTACGAACAAATTAACAGGGTTTCATTGTTTATTGGTGAGAAAATGTAAGGATAAATTATTATTATTAATTATTATTATAACAAATTTCGTACGTATACTAAAAAATTATTCTTAGATTTTCCCGCCAATAAACATTGAAACCCTGTTAATTTGTTCGTAAGAACTTCAGTCCCGTTTTTAACCGTTTTACGAATAAAATGATCGCATTTTAGAATAATATTTTTCTCCGTGCACCAACTGCACGGCAGGCTGGATCGCCAGAGACCGGTTGAGGTAGACCTTTTGATGTTTCCAGCAGGACTCTTTCGGAACATCGCCTTGTACAGCAGTGGGAGGAATGGGTTCACGCGTCCATCACTCGTGGACACATCAACCCCTAGATTCCTAACGAGTCAACATAACTTTTTCCTTCCCAGAACTTCCACTCCTTCCTTTTATAAAAAGACCCTTCCCAAAAAAGACAAAGGTCCTGAGTGGAATTATTTTCCTCAAAGCCTCAGGCTATGGATCTAATGTTAAAAAAAAAAATTTCGCAGGTAGGTATTTTATCATATTTTTAAGGTAATTTAACAATAATTGAAAATATGCTCACTATCTGAGGAATTCCACCGCTTTACATTTTCCCACAAATAAGTTTTCTACTTTTATTTTTTTCACAAAATTAAAAAAATATCTGTTTTTAGCTACAAAATGGTTTAACTGAGAGAGAAAAATGCGGAGGCAGATCTGGAACAAAGGCGAAATGGCAAAAGGCTTGCATGGGCAGCCTACAAAAAGCAGGAGATTATTTTTTTAGCCCTATGAAGTACAACGACAAAAAAAAACACTTTGACGCTTGCGTCCCGCCTGTGTTCACTTATGACCGGTTCTGATACCACAGTTACACAAAGCACCCTACCAAGAGGAAACTTACAAATGAAGCATTGGAAAAGGGGATAATATTATACGTATAGCGATATATAGTAGGACCGTAGTAGGATAAAATATACACTAATGGATCCGTCATGAATGCTCAGTAATGTTGATGAATAGGTAAACCAAGTTAGCTGGTTTGACAAATAGCTTGCATACGTTAGAAAATCCAGTGGAAAATATTGTCTTTAGGTTATCTAACAAACTTCAATTCTTGCTATACCTACATATTTGTAAGTTAAATCATATATTGATATAATTGATAAATCAACTTAGAAAATTATTAAAGCCCATTAACCAGCGGCTGAGAACTCAAATTTCAACTTGCGATGGTGTGATGGTGGTGAAAGATTGATTATTCTCCGTACCAAAAGTTTAATTAATAACTCAAAATCGACTTTATTTCATTCAAAAATTGCTTTACTGTATATCTACATTCAAGTAAGCAATAAAATCCTCAAACGCGTGATGATACATTTTTTAATATCGTGTTTTTTTGTAAGTATTTTTTGATCAAAAGTATTTATGATTTTTCAATAATGTCTAAGGAAAATAAGTGTGTAAAATTTTTTTTAATAATTTAGACAAGCTGATATATTTTTGTCACAAAACACTTTCTCGGATTTATTTTTAATGATTTTAATTGAACTAAAATTTAAATTCTGAAAAGTGTCTTTACTAGATTATGTATCGATTTATTTTAATGTATGATTGATTATATGATTTGGAATGTGAGTTGTATAATACAATATTTCGTTTGAAAATTTAACAAATCTGCCAACTACCAACGGTATAACCTTTCTATATTAAAAATAAACTTGGTTTTTCAAAATGTAAAACATCAGATAAAATAACAATCTTTCGAAATCAATTTATGTTTTTTTTGTAAAAAAGAGTCAATACGTCAAGAATTTGATTTAAAAGGGACAAATTTCCTGTATTCTTTGGTTATACCCTCTTAAACCCAAAAGGAAAGAAACCCAAATCGAATTTCAAACCGCTAAATCAAAACCGAAAAAATAAAGACTTGGTTGCTGTCAACATCTGACAAGCATTACGAACAAGGATTATGCTGCTGAATTATTTATGTAGGCCCCTGAGGACTTTTAAATAAACCAATTACACAAGTTTATAAAAATACATTATAATTTTTTTTTAATAAACTTTGGTAATTTGATGCTCGTACGCCCGCGAATGTTATAATATAATATATAATGGTGACGGCCGGCGTAGTCCAGCGGTACGGCATTAGACTGCCATTCCGAAGGTCGCGGGTTCGAACCCGGGTTGCTCAAATAAATTGCATTTAATTGATTTGTGTTATTTCACAATTAATTATTTAAAATAATATATAGTACAGAGCGGAAGATACTCTTAGTATCGCCCTGGTGTAAGACCACCATTCCGAATTGAAACGTTGCTTGAAATGGCTTTAGCCGTGTTTAGTGACTAGATCTGAATATCCAGGAACTTCCCCACCTTCCTCTTCCCCGTCTCCTTCCCTTTCCCACTTACCTTCAGCCTCATAACATACCCCTATTGGGGATGCCATAGTCTCACTGGCTCCAGACGGTAGTAGTTGGGAGTCTTGTGAGGTATTCACTATAAAAATAAAAAAATAAAATGGAATCCGGGAGGGGAGGAGGGAAATGAAGGAGAGGGTGGGGGAGTTGGGGAAGGGGTGTCGAGGGATGGGGAAAGCGGGAAGGTAGAAGTGAAACTTGGGAGGGGGAGGGGAACACGGAAGAGGAGACAACAAACAGAATTTAAACACAAACTCTTGTTTTCTTTGAGTTTCATTGCAACGTATGCCGGGTTCTCGCTAGTAATATAATCTAAATATTGGTCAATATTTCTAAAACTCATCTTTTCTTATTGATAATTATTATTTTTCCAAGTTTCTTTCCGACTTCAAAGCAAATGGAAGATCATTCCAAGAATGTGAACCAAGCACGTTGAAATCCCTGTCCTCAATACTGAGACCAAAATGGTGCCACTTCAGAATAAATATCACTAAATTGTACATTATGTATTTAAATATCCTGATTCAGAATCCTAAAATAACTGTCAGTCAGATAACCGCGATAGTTACGAATGACTATTCAAACATAAATATCGGCCCAGAAATAATACCGGCAGCGAAAACAGGAAATACTTTATTTCCGAAGACCATTCCACCAGCTCTTTCATCTTTGAAATGACTCGATGCTTCCGCGTTCATAATATTAAACGTATCAACATCAGCAGTAAATTAAGACTTCTCGGTTATATTCCAGGATAATAGCTTAACGAAAGCTTAATTGAGTTCAAATAACACAATTATCATTTGGACGAGTTGTTAATATTTCCAATTTGAAAGCATAGAGGAGATGTACCGAATATGGGATAGCTTAGGTAAAAAATTTCTAATTAATTATATTTAAATCGTTTACATAAATTTAAATCGTATTACATAATAAAATCATTGGAAAAATAGTTACGTAACTTAAAATGTCAACGAAACATTAAAAAAACACACTAACGTCTTCATTTTAAACGAAAAGTAAAAACATAGAAAAAACCAATGTCCAAAAAAGTGCTCCTATTATGGGATACACCGATTTCGATGCAATAATCACATATAAAATCAATATTATCTGCTCCCGAACACTCAATATGGCACCAAGGGCGGTGCCATATTGGTGCTGGCTATACATTGGATCCACTCTTTGCCTCTGATATCACAGACCTCATCGGACTCATCATCACGAGGTTGGATTGCCGTAGGAATGTCTTCAGAAGAATGGGATAACACATATCGACTTTGGGTCTAAACACGTAGAAAGCGTGTTTCGGCTTTCGGACTACCCGCGCACAGCGCCCGAGTGCGCCGGCGGTATTTTGTACCGAGTTGCGGATATCGGAATCTGGCTTCACTGTGTGCGCTTTAGTACGTTTACATACAAACATTCTTATCGGCTGTCGGCCGCCCATGCGCCGACTGCTTTACCCGCGTTCTACGTGTTTTGACCCATACCTACTCATACATGACAGCTCAGAAGAAGACGTAGAGTCGTATCGTAACCTCTGATGGGTTTCTTCGAGACTTCTTTTTTCACCTGTCAAATATTTTCGTGCCATATTTCACAACACCCCTTTTCTTTTGCAAGCCTTCCAGCTCAGTTTTATTAGGAGACGCGTGATTATGCAAGTTTTTCCTGCTTTTCTTCCTCTAGTGGAAACCGTCTTTTCTTGTTTGTGTAAGGCGTATGAGGACAGGCTTGGGTCAGCAGATGGAAGTGACGTGCTAGTTGGAATACTGATTGAGTTGGGACAATCATTTTCTTGGTCCTCATTTTCTAGGAAGTCCTCTCCCTGAATATATTCCGATTGATGGGGTAAATTCCAAAAGCATTGAAACCGTTAACGGCTAAAGCTGCACATTTTATTTTCAGATATGCTTTTCAAAAACTTTTCACGCTGTCAAAGATAGACAAAGGCTTCTGATTCATTTGAAGCCATTGCCGAATTTCTTCACTGTAATATGTCTTTAAAGCTCATATCACTACCTTATCGAGGGGCTGCAGTTTGAGGGTAGAATGTGAAGCTATGTACAGAATGGTGACATGATGCTCACGAGCTTTATCTATAACATGAATGCTGAGTGTGGGGCTGTAAAGTCCGTCAAGGTTTTAGTTTCGTATATTTGATGAAGTGCTGGAACCAGTCCGTAAATAGTTCTGTTTGGATAGGTAATCCAGCAACTGTCGCCTAAAACCTGGCCCAAGACTGAATTTCGTCCAAGCGCAGCTTCCGTGGCATCTTCTTCAGCGCTAGGCTTGCACAGTCCGAATAAAGTGCTTCGAGGGACCTCGTAAAGAATGGCGACTTTCTGATATACCATGGTCTTCGATTTTACAGCTTCCATGGCTTTTATCAATTTTTCTGTGTTCCACGTCTTCCGCTGTTACTTCTCCGACTTTTTGACCTTCGTGTAGGCCAAAATATAAACTACAATAGCAAAAAACAAATTTAGTTCTACTAGAATTTCATATTAGAAAAACTGTTCCTAATATGAGATACTATTCCATATTAGGGTCATCAAGAAATCCCATATTTGGAACAAGATCAATTCAATCAAATATATTCATAGAATAAAATCTACTTGTATTTAACTTCAAAACATTACGAAAACATAAAAGTTATATAATAATTTTGCCGATCAGTGAAAGATTGAGAATTTTGTGAAGAAAATTTTTTGAGAAAAAATAAAATGAAAATTACGTAAATATCATATCGGTGAGGCACAAAAACTTAATCACTCTCTCAGGTCCATGTGGTGTGGCCGGACTCCGGAAGAGTACTGACTTGTTCAAGGTCGTTAGGTGGGGAATGGGGAATGCTGGGTTATAGAGGCTTTTCTCCCTTACATTTTGAGAAACACCACTATCCCATATTAGGGACGTATGCCATATTCGGTACATCTCCTCTATTCTTCAACACTTATTTTGGGATATTACAAATTTGTTGACAAACATATTTTAAAATTATCCTCCCCTACACCAGCGACCAAATTCATATAAAATTATTGTGAGGTAAAAAAATATATATTGTGCAGTCACTTATAGACGATCTGTTTATATTACTTCTACGTATAAAGGGTATGAAGGGACATCTTTACTTATGACTGTAGCAACCCAAACGGTGTATCAAAAAATTAAAAACTACTCAACCTTTTGCAACGAATTGCCAATTTTGTGCAAAATTTGACTGGACCATACAGGTAGCCAAACATTCGTCAAACTTCAACTAGCAATTGCGCCTAAACGTGGCAGGTGTATATTGTATGTGTATATATTTATATTGCAGGGAGGTACTCGGGACATCAGGGATTTTACATTAGTTTCACACACGAGGTCCTGAGAAACATACTTCCCTATTTCTCAGTGCCTATATCATATACGGGATGTTGTGTGGAGGATCTTTTTATGGAAAGGAAGTAGAGGGAGTTCTGGGAAGGAAAAAGGTATTAGAGGTGGTTAGGGATCTGGTCGTCAGTGTGTCAAGGAGTATCGGCCGGACCTTGCTTTAGTATTTTCTGAGTATTAAATACTTCTTTATGTAAATTAAAATTTTGACAGCAGAATATCACACATCTTACATTCATTCGTTATCATACAAGTCCCCAAGATTGAATGATCATTATCATTTAACCATAATTCACTTTAACTTAATTCGTATTATCGTAGAGATTGATTATAATAATAATATCGTAACTAATAAAACATACAAGCGAAAAAATAATATTTGACAACATTAGTTTTAAAAAAATTGTACAAATTTGTACAAAATATTTTAGTCATCAATATATTTTCCCCATAGTAGATAATTTTTTAGTTTTAATTCAAAAACCTGAAAAAACCTCTTTTCCTGTCTTTTGGCTAAATTCAAATTCCAACCATTTTTTTGTTGGTTCGTAATCATCACCCCAAAAGCACATAATGAGGAAAAAATCAGGTCTGCACCAGAAATTGTTTGAATTAGCTTGGACTAATACAATTACAACAAAAATTGCATAATTTCATTCAAAAATGTCTTCAGGAACGGCCTCTGACGTAATGTCCTCTGACGACCAGACCTTTTAAAATAATATACATATTATATTTTTCGTTGTTTGTTTTTGGAGTGTTATGCCGTGTTGCATATAACATCCTAAAAAAAAACAACGAAAATGCTTTTGGCTGTGAAAATCTAAAAACGTATCATACATATTATAGTATATTTGCGGCCCGCTCCGCAATGCTAGACAATTTTAGTATCGCCCTTGTGAAAGATCACCATTCAGAATCGAAACGTTGCTGGAAATTGCTTTAGCTGTTTTTGGTGACCTATTACCAAGTACTTTCCCAACTTTCCTTCCCCAACTTCTTCCTTTCCAACAAACTTTAGCCTCACAACGTACCCCAATTGGGGATGCCTGTATCATTGGTTCCAGACGGTTGGAAGCAGTTGCAGGTTTTGAGGGGTATTTACATAAAAAGAAACGCTTTAATACAACACACAGAAAAATCTTCGTTCTAACAGGCTGTCAATTTCCATGGAACGCAATAAAACCTATTTTGTTCAGATGCGGTAAAGAATGTATTCATTTGAGAGGTTTCTTGTACCGTTTCTCTGTTTCCGACAGCAAAGTAAACCGAATCTGTCGCAACCTCAAGCTCAGAAACACGGTTTTATTCGCAAGTTCCATTACAGCCCGTATTTCCCCTATGCTTCTCTGTTTCCTTCTCTTCTTGTTTGATGTATTACATGCAATTACATTCCAACGCTCTCCCTGGGGGATCGTTGGAGTGAATTGATACGGCAATCTGTGTGCGAGAATCCTTCTAGAGTGCACACAGCACGTGCAAAGTTCTCAGTTTGCAGAATTCTCTGCCGTTATTTGTGATTAGCCGTACTGTAAAACGGAATGCTTATATATATGTTTTGTTTCGAAACCTTATTTTGTTTTGTGATCCATGTGTTTTATCGCAATTGCCTTTCTAAGAGATGAAGCAACTTGACACTCATCAAGGAAGAAGAAATCAACGGAATCAAAACTTTTTCTTCTTTCAATATAAATTTATCATTTCTTTCCGTTCATTTAGGCACTCAGAATATTCATTTACCTTACCGAGCCAGGTCAAATATCTAAAACTTTAGTGGGTTATATTTTATTTTATATATTTTACAGCGTTCAAGATAGTTTGAAAGGGAGAAATGTAAATACCGGTTCACGGCGAGTTCATCGAAAACAAGTTCAACGAAATCGAGTTCAACTAAATAAAATTCAACCTAACCTAGCCTTAACTAACCTTTTTTTAGTGTATTTTGTAAATTTGCTTTCGATGAATTTATTTTCGATGAACTTGTCGGTTACCGTAAATACCAATGTATGATTGAACGCGCTAATATTTAAAAAAAACACGGCTTATTTAAAATAGATCAAAAGTCTTGATAAATGCCATAAGTAGCATTTAAATAAACACTGTGCATTTTTTCATACCTTTTTCATAACTTGTTTAATAACAGAAGCAGAAGTGTTTTTTATAATTTTCGGAGCATTCTTTGCGATTTTTTTCTATCGAGAGAATTTCATGCAAACACTTTTTCAGCCCCGTCAACAAATTAATAGAGATGAACATAAAAAATAACATATATATTTTTAAGAGCTTTAAAACTTTGTTTTATTATGTCGATAGAAATTCGGTATACAGCTCTTAAATCAATTTTAAATAGTTTTCTTTAAATTTCAGCTAAATATATAATATATATCGTTTTCAACATTAATCAACAACAATGTAATACCAGCTCGTAGAAGAGTGGAGCTGGCAACGGTATTGCTTAGAAGTACTTAAGCATACAATATACCACTAACAATAACACATCTGCCCTGATGATGGACACTGTAACGTTGTCCGAAACGTTTGTTAAAGAAGGAGGTAGCGCAAACACGGCATAATACTCCAAAAATAAATAACAAAAAAAAACTTATTTCAGTTCAGAAAAATATGCAATAGTACATTACGCTCAAGCTTTCACAACCAAAATTAATATTAAAGACAGGTCATATTATAAAATGTATTTATGTATACGCCAAAACTTCTAGCATGCGACCACGGCATTACAATAAAATATTACAAGGTATTTCACCATCCTAGCTTATCCATAGGAGATCGTATATTTTTGATTTAGAATTTTTTTGATTATTTTTAAGTTTAAAGTCCAAGTTTACTATTCGGTACTCAAACATTTGATTAATGACTGTATATCGGTTAAGTTGGCCGAGTTTTCTACCTATTGCAAGTATTTATATATTAAATGAAATAAAGTACTTAGTTTAAACCACTATAATAACATGAAGATTATATTATCCTGACCTGACAAAGAAACCATCGGTTTTGAAACATGTAGATATTATAACATATACTTATAATGGTTTACACAAATTAATTAATTTCATTTAATTAAAATGATGCCACAAAGTAATTTTGCAAAGATTGAAGAAAAAAATATTTAATAATCTACGTTGTCCTATGGATAAGCTTTCAAGAGGATGGGGAAATAACCCCCATAATAGAACATTTTTGGAAATGTTCATCTGGCAGACTGCGACCAAAATTTAACATATTATTACTGCCAAACCTAAAGTTTAAAAAAAACATTACACTAATCCTATTTCTAAACAAATCATTACAGTTTTTCACGAATTATATTAAGATTCCTTTAGAACATTTTTTACTTGGCGTCTTTAAATTACTTACAAATCGATTCATCTTCAATATTAAAACCCGTTTAATCACAGGAGACCATATCTGTCCCTGCCCACATAGGTCTCACAGAAATCGCTGTGTCTCCCTTACTACATCATAATGAGAAGTGTGATCTATACGGTATTAAAAAGAGAATACAACACGCTATATATATTCAGATCTAAAAGTTAACTACAAAAAAAAATTTATGTTTGAAACTGAAGTTTCCGATCACAATTTGAAAAAAAAAATGGAACTTTGTGAATTTTTTAAGATTTTTTTACATGAAACGACAAAAAAGTGAGGGGACAGTAAAGTTTATAATTCATTTGTCTGATAAAATATGTGTGTGTGTATTTTTTTTTTCATTATCACTAATTTTAGTTAAAAAAAACGTAATGGGAGCCATTTATAAAACTTTCTAAAGTTTTCACTCAAAATTTTTATTATAAAAATTAAGATTATTTCTAATAAAATTTTGAATGCTTATTTCATTTCCTTTATTATAAAATATTATATTTATTTGTAAATTTTTTGCAAAGCGGAAATATTTTTAGCCTCTGAAAAAATATGCAAATTTTTTAAGGGTTAATTAATAATTTTCTTACAACATACTACTAGTAATATTCTAATTGTATTGTGAAATAGCTTAGCTGTTTTTCTTCAACTGAGTGAAAGCTAAGTTTCACGTGAGTGTGTTACAGGTATGTACGTAAACTTACACATTTGTTACAGTAATGTATTTTGAACACATATATTAATAAATTGTTAGTTTAACCCAGGAATGCGTTTTGTTTACTATTTTATGACGTACTTTATAAATACAGTTATGTTTTTGCCTTAGTTGCCAGTCCGGTCAGAATTCACTTATAGAAAGTTCAGCACTCGTGAAGTAATGAACTGATAAACTGAGGGGATTTCTCACCATCTTTCTAATAGCTTATCCTATACTATAACGAATATTATTTAAAATTAAAATACTCGCAGCAGTTAAAAAAACTCGGTCCACATACCCAATATTTAGCCACTATTCATTGGTTCGAGTACCGAATTATAAACTCCGACTTAATAAATAAATAAACCGTAAATCGTAAATATTCATTATTGTTTGGATAAGCTATTAGGAGGATAGTGAGAAACCCCCTAAATACGAAGAAATATTATTAAAACATGTAACATAAAACAAAATAAAAACTAAAATACAAATCACTAAAACTACATTCTACGCTACTATAGTTTGTAGGATTCAGCAGTGCTGATATATTGATGAATCGAGTCAGTAAATTTATCAATAGTTCCCCCAAACTTATTGCCCAGATAATGCATCGTATTGGTTAGTGGAGTGTATTTGATAGTTGGTTTTGTACGTTTGCAGAAAAATATTCGGTATGTGGAAGGACCCGCGACTATGAGACTTTGTAGCTATAAGGGCGCCCAACCGGTTGGTGCTATAAATATTGCGCCTTTGAGTCAAATTATATCGACAATAAAAATATATTAATTTGTTTAAGACCACAATAATTTTCATCAAACTCTAACGGTTTCGGAAGAACCCTTCCTTCGTCAGGAGAATATTAAACTGTTTTAATATTCTCCTGCGAAGGAAGAGTTCTTCCGAAGCCGGTAGAGTTTGATTAAAATTATAGTGGTCTAAGGGGGTTTCTCACCATCCTCCCAATAGCTTATCTACACTAATAACGAATATTATTAAAAATAAAAATAAAATACTCGCAGTGGTTAGAAAACTCGTCCAACTTATCCAATATATAGCCACTATTCATAGGTTCGAGTACCGAATTATAAACTCCAACTTAATAAATAAATAAACCGTAAATCGAAAATATTCGTTATTAGTGTAGATAAGCTATTGGGAAGATGGTGAGAAACCCCCTAAAATGAATTTATATATTTTTATTGTAAATTATGGCGAGCCAAAAAGTTAATGCTTTTTACAAATATGAAATTATATCTGAGCTATCACTTTGTTTGATTGGTGAAAATGGCTGACAAATGGAAGATTAAAGAGAAAACGTTTCCACTTTGGCGGAGGGCCAAAAAAACTTTTCATAAGCAAAATACTATAACGTTAATAAAATATAATACATTTTATTTTTAATATATTATATTATTGAAACATACTTACCTAATAAAAAAATATTAAAATTTTTAACATTCTGATTGTGAGAAAAATACTTTCTAATTAAAAAATTGTATAAAATGATGCATAAGCTGGTTAGTCCGCTAGTCAAGTCGAAAAGCATAAAATAATTATGTAAATGGCTTGTGAGAATCAGAACTTTTGGCAATAAAAAATCTTATTTATTTTGACTTATCCTTATAAAATTTTGTAATTAAACTTACTAATTTGGGTTGTCGGTGCATGGGTTATGTGAAAAATTCCTCCGTATTTTTTGTATAATGCTTAAAATTATTCAAGTTCAAGTGACCTTTTAACTTCCAATTTTAAAACTGACGTCTAACTGTTAAATCATATCAGAGAAACGATGAAGTAGTAAAATTACTATATTTTAATTAATTATAATTTTATTTCTATGTTATAAATGGGTATTTTTTAACATTTTTGACATCTGATCTATATCAGAATAATAATTTTTTAAATTCACCAAATGGTAAAGTTCTGATCGTCTCTAACTATTATTAATAAATATTGAGTCAAATATATGTTTAAAAAAATCTAAGCCGTTACTAAATACAGGAGTAGTTGTTTTTTTTTTTATTTTAGTGCAGCCAATTGTAGATATGAATCACGCTAAGAGAATTTATTCATTTTCTATGTTTAAAATGTAGATCTATGATAATTTGTAAACACAGATAAACCTGGCTATTTTTTCATGTGTTCTGTTTTATATCTTTTTGCTGATTTAACAAAGCGGAAACGAAAATCTGCCGAAATTCCTGTAACACTCCTTCCATCTTTCGGGAAAGTGTGAAAGCTCGCTGGTAAATTTAGTCAAGAAGTAAACAGCTTACGATAAAGCTACCTACTGGAATGAATTTATTTTTTACATAAACATAAGAGAGTTTAATTAAAAATTATAATAAATGCGATCCCGCGTAAGCGCTGCATGTAATTGGATTCTATATGTAAATGAATATTAATTGAATAAAATAGCATTAAAGTATAAAATAATGCATGATAATTTATGTAACAATGAATTAAGTAAGGGGGGTTTCTCACCATCCTCTTCATAGCTTATCCATGGGAGAATGTTTATTTACGATTTACGGTTTATTTATTTATTAAGTCGGAGTTTATTATTCGGTACTCGAACCTATGAATAGTGGCTTTATATTGGGTAAGTTGGCCTAGTTTTCTAACTATTGCTCGTATGTATTTTATTTTTAATAATGTTCGTTATAGTATAGATAAGCTATTAGGAGAATGGTGAGAAACCCCCTAAATACAATACCTATTATATTTTGGTGAAATAATAGAACTAACAAATAATTTCTTCAATCTTTGCAAAATTACTTTGTGGCATCATTTTAATTAAATGAAGCAATTTACTTTGTGTAAACCACTATAATCACATGTTATAATATCTTTATCTCTAGCTCTAGTATAAATAGACTTAAGACTATCGATCAAATGTATTATATCTCTTCAATCCTTGCCTATTCATCTAACTAACTAACTGATCCCGCAGGGGTAGGCAAACATGACGGATCACCAAACAACTCAATCATGGCATACACCCCTTGCCTCATTCACTTACATACATCATCTCGTACATATTGACTCTCGACCGACTCAAGTGTGTGATTCATTTGATCGGGCCATGTTTTCCTCGAGCGCCTCCGACTTCTTCTACCATTCACATTTGCGTCATGTGTTTTCCTCATACACCTTTCTTCGATCATTCGCTGTGCATGCCAAAATCATCTGAGCGTCCCTTTCTTAATCATACTTATTACGCTTACATCAGCCGTGCATTCTTTGCGGATCTCCACATTTCTCATACGATCATACATGTCTCATGGATCTCATTTCTACAGAATTCAGTCTACTTTCATCCTTCCTATCCCAGTTCCATGCCTCACTACCATACATCAGGATAGGTACCAGCACCACATTGTGGACGGCTAGCTTTTCTTCTTTGGGAATTTTTTGATAGTGCCAGCCACGTTCAGTCCCCTCCATTAATTGAGTTACCTGCCATTTACCCTTCTTACAATATCTCTATCATCGTTCCAGTCTCTACTTCCCAAAAAAATACAATCCCCTAAAAATACTTCCCAAATGACATAACATGCCAATCTGTCTTTTTCTACGGGGACTTCGCAGTTGATGAAAGTATGCTTAAAATTACTATTTAGTTACTTCGAATCGGTTTACATTATGAATATGAAAAAATATGCTATGGATACATTGAAGCTTTTCCTACCTTCTTTATTTATTGGATTTAAAATAAAATTATTAAATACGTTACAAAAAATATAAGTACCTACTAAATACTTTGTTTTTTCATTACATATATGTGAAGTTATATAAGAAACAACTTTTAAAAAATACCCCTTTATGGATAAGATCATTTTTGACTCGATCTGTTGACTAACTTTTGTTCATTCTTGTAAAATTATTCATAAAAAAAAAAACAACGACAACTTTGGCGCTACTTTCCTGGTGCATATAATACCAAAAACGTGCGGAGTTTTAAAGGGGTAAGAAGTCAAATATTTCTGGCGTTCATATTCCTCTTAACGAGCTATTTAGACACCTGAAAGTTATTTATTTTCGACACGGACAACCTCTGTTGTTGATTTCCAAAACATATTTTTTTCTAACTAGATTCTATTTTAGATATTATTCTATTTTAGATATTTTGAATGCTACGCCTAAAAATGTGAAACCTCTTTGGAGTAGGTGTACAAGTATAGAAGAATTTGTATGACTGGTGCGAGTATTAGGCCAAACAGAAACTTTAACCACAAATTAGGTCTTAAAGGATCAACCACATAATATGTACTATGGCACATTGAACAATCATTTCAACAAAATACTTTCATTGAGATGTGTCTATTTTCAAATGTGGCTTCTGCCTTACTTTGAAACTGCAATGGAAACTCCATTACTAATTTTCTGTATTGCGGTGAAATCGATCCGTTTGCTGTCGGTTACAGTAGAGAACTTACTCACGTGATGCTTGAATGTGATGTGGTTACTATGAAACTATATTTTTTTTGCAATTTATTAGGTACTTACTGTAAATAAGGGGCTCAAAAGCAAAAGCGCCACTCTCCAAAAGTTCTGTTTTCAGTAAGTCCCAAAAAAACGATCAAAGAATGCTACGCATTTTTCGCGTGATTTTTTAAAAAATTTTAAAAAGTATTATTCAAACAAAGCATACCTAAGTGAAATATTGTGATAAAAAATGTTGTAATAATGTGTTCAGTGATAATGTTGAATTTATTTAGAATTCAGGCTTGTGATTGGCTTTTGTGGAGAGTGGTGATTTTGCTTGTTAATCGCTGTGGAGAGTGATGATTTTCATGTAAACCCTATATTCATTTAAATTTTTTTATGATTTGAGGTTGATTTCTCTAAGTATCTCAAAAACTATCTTGTAGCTACGGACATTGCGCATATATTGGCATTTATAGCTCAATTTCGTCATTTTTGGAGGGTGGCGTTTTTTCTTTTAATCACCACAAATGCAAAAACCGTTTTCGTATCTTTTGCGTTACTGAGATGTGTGGTTGGTAATCTCAGAATATCTCTAGTGAAAGATAAACATTCAAAATCAATGCGTTGCTTGAAATGGGACTGGTCGTGTTAAGTGACCCAATCTTGTAGCCAGGAAAATTCAGGAGTATGTTGAGAGGGGTTGTTGAAATCAAAACAGTTACCAACTCACTGATATATGTGAATGATAGCAAGCAATATGCGTTTTTTAACAAAACACGTAGCAAGATAAGTTTTAATTATGCTATGTGTATATAATTTTCTATGTCCGAAGTCAATGAGGCTACAGAACAATTTAAAATTTATAATAAAATTTTTATAAGATAAACTCTAATTTCATAACTTTTGAAGGTTATTCACATCAATGTAATATATCATTGAAGAAGAAGATAGCACTAATAATCGAAATTAAAATATGAAAATGAACAAGACACCGAAAAATAATAAAAGATAACGGTCGCAACTGGGACACTTTGGGATAATATGGGAGGCGGGAATGGGTACCGCCGCCCCGGGAACCATTTATTGGATAACCAACACCTCTGCCATAGGTCACCCCAAGTCGTTCGCTACGTATGGTGACTTAGCAGGGGTGCCCGGGTTTATGGGGTGAGGTTTGATTCTTGCCCAACCCTAATACTCTTTTCCTTCCCAGAACTTCCTCTCCTCCTTTCTTTAAAAACACCCTTCACACAGCATCCCCAAAGATGACGTAAGGCCCTGAGGGAAATTATCTTACTGTGGAGCTAATGTTAAAAAAAAATACGAACCCAGAACCTCTCGTCTTACCCGGACACGAGGTTCTGGGTTCGTGTCCAAGTTGCGACCGTTATCTTTTATTATTTGTCTGTGTCTTGTTCATTTTCATATTTTAATTTAGATTATTAGTGTTTTCTTCTTCTTCAATAATATAATACTTAATGTTTTGAAATGAAAGAAACTGGGCAAGAAAGGAGGAAAAAATAATTGAAAAAGGAAGTATAGAATTATTCAGATCCAGTTAGGAAATATGGATTAAGCCTTTTCAAAAGACTTCTCAGTTGGGAAGGTATCTCTGTCTAGCTAATTTTATTTAATTAATCAATTGACTAAATAAAAAATTATTATGTGTATTTGCGGCACGTATCAGAGTGGAAAATACTCTCCGTATCGCCCTGGAGTAATTTTATCTCGTCCCAGCAACGTTCAAACATTGCTTGAAATGACTTTAGCCGTGTTTTCCCCTTCCCTTCTTTCTTCAACCTTCAACCGTTAGTAGCATGAGTTTATAATAATACATACTTGAAGGGAGATCATTATCACTACGTCTTTGCGCTACAAATTTCCAAAATTGTTTAGGATTTTGCAGTAACTTTGTCTCTGTAAATTCTACAAAAGATTTATAACATTTGGCTGAATAGATTTTGGATAGTTCCCTTAATTAAGAAAATTTTGATTGGGGATGCCATAGTCTTACTGGCTCCAGATGGTAGGGAGCAGTTGGGATTCTTACGCGGTATTCACATAATAAAACATCAGGTTGACACGAATAACTTCACAGGCTGCCAGACAACCAACTAATATAAATTGAATCCATCTACAAAATCTTCACCAGCAAACCATCATGCTGAAAAATTATCCATGACAAGCTGTGCATAGAAAGTTATTATCTTATTTTCATAAAAGTCAAATATTTAACTATTCTGCTAGCTCGTGTACCAAAATGCTATTAAATTATTATAAAATGGTTTTCGTAATTTATTTCTCTTCACGCTTCGATAATAATTATCCAAACATGATTATTTTCGTCTCCCAAAATACCCATCGAGGAACTAAATATAACTCGGCTAAATATTATACGATTATATATTTGGAGCCAGTCAATTTGGATTATTTCGAGTTGAGTAGGCTGAGTTTTGTGTGGTGTTAAATAGACCATGGAAATTTCATTTCGCTTAAATGAATTGGGGTACTATGGGCATATTATTATGGTTTTATTAGCAAATAATAGTTGTTTAACCCCACGTGTATCCATAAATAGTGTGATTTAATTACATATTAGTAACATACTGCGTTAATATTTTTTCTAATATCGCCGCGGTCTACACGGAGAAAAATGTTATTCGAAAAAAACGATCATTTTAATAGTAAAAACGGGACTGAAGTTCTTACGAACAAATTATCAGGGTTTCAATGTTTATTGGCGGGAACGTGTAAGAATAATTTGTTGGTAGATATACGTAATTTCGTACGTATACCAACAAATTATTCTTACATTTTCCCGCCAATAAACATTGAAACACTGTTAATTTATTCGTAAGAACTTCAGTCCCGTTTTTAACGGCTTTTACTATTAAAATTATCGTTTTTTCGAATATTATTTTACTCCGTGTACTAGATAAATATTTAGAATTAATCCTTACCTTGAAATTAATATGTTTGTAACAATGATAAACATAAGCAGAGCCACTTTTTATTCAGTACAGCTCACATTACACAATCGCTTTTCCTTTCTATAAATTTGAAATACAACTTACAGAGAACCTTTCGGCTTCTAGGGCCCAGGCAACAGAATATATACAACGTTTTTCACGCTCTTGGGATGGTTATTGATGATAATCTAAGAAAAAAAATCCTAATAAAGACAAAAATGTTTTCAAAATTGTTTAGCGTAATCAGTTTCAGTGCTGGCGTTTATTTAATTTTAATTTATTTAAAAAGATTTCTTTTGTTTTACCCTCCTCAATAGACAAAGTCTGTTCCGAGACGGGTAAATCACATAAATAATAGCTTTTGCGAGTAATGTAGATACGTGTTCGGATAAAAAATTGGCCACCCTCACATTTCAAATCTTAAATAGAATAGCTGACTGGTGGAAAGAAATAATGATTATAAAGTGTGATTGTACGAACGTTTGTTAATGTTTTGTTAACCATGAAAATAAAAGAAATGCATTATTTTTAATTTATGCACTAATGAAAAAACGTATTTTCATGATTTTTGTAAGGCAGATTAAGTATTTAAGTGAATTATCGTAAGACAGATTTATCATGCATTCACAGTACAAGATTTCTAATTTCAACTTTCTTAACGTTTGCGAAGAAAGGCATTCAAATTTTTTTTTTTTAAATTAATTTAAGGAATAATTAAATATAGGTATCTTTTGTTTTAGATATTTTATTCAATGGTACCGTTATTTTCATCACGTTATGTTAGAACATCTACCCTGCCGTGTGGTATCTTGACCAAATCGAATAACGACTATGGCTGATTTTCAATTGCAGAAAAAATGTTTAAGGGAAGATATATTTCAGCCGAAGACAGGGAAATTTTACATTAATAAACACAAAAAATGTTTAAGGGAAGGTATATTTCAGCCGAAGACAGGGAAATTTTACATTAATAAACCCCCATCCCTTTAAGGTTTACAAATGATTAAAATAAATACTGTCTCTACTCAAAATGCCAGTATGCCTATTTCCATTTAAGCACGCAAATTAGAGAACTAAAAAGTCAAATTTGTAACCATTGTGATATTGGTAAGCATTACTTGGGTTGGGGTTATGGGTTACCACAATGCAAACAAAAACCTTTCAGGGTAAAGCTTTTTCCTGTTAATCCATCAAAATGTGACAAAGTTTATTAGAAAATCGTTCAAATACAAGTCAGCTATTATTATGCAATCAAATTATTTTAAGGCGTTTTGTAGAACCTGTCAAACTAAAAAGAACAACAAAAAAAAATATTTACATTAATTTGATGAACAAGATAATAAGAGTTTTCTTGCTTTTATCGCCAGTAGTTTTATTACGACCTCCGAGGTTGAGGGATATAACTTTTGACTACAAATCTGGAGACCGCGGGTTCAAGTCCCGACGTGCACAAAAGGTAAGTTTTATTTAATCCATGTGTGTGTACAATTAATTCATTAAAAAGTATTTTCACCAACAAATGTAGATATAATGTCTCGACGCCACCTAGTGAGAGAGTTAGCACTTACATGCCTTTCTCATATAAAAATAAAGTTGGTTGTTTGCAGGTGAAAAAATATAATAAGCGATAATTGTTGAATGAAACACTAGGTATATATTGAGTCATTTGGCGGGTAGGAGGTATCCCGCCGTAGCTTAATGGTAGAGCTCCTGTCCGGCAAACAGAGGGGTGCGGGTTCGAGTCCCGTCGGCGACATATATCTTTTCTCGGGAGAGGTTTCAATATTGATGAGTGTTTCAGGCTAATAATTATTGCTTATAATAATTGATAAACCTGAATCCTGTACTATAGTTTAGTAAGTAGCACTTTGGAAAGCGGCTCAATAAAATGGTGTAAATTTAAAACCAGTGGATTTTACTTACTCTCTAATGGTAGAGAAAGTACAAAAGATGTTTCCGAGATATTTATATCTTAGAGTTCGTGTGTTATACCTGGTTATATGCACCAGTTTTTCTGTCTGGTGTGCTGAGTATTAATAACCTCACCGATAGAAGGAAAATTGCTTTGCTGATAACAACGTGTAACCATCTGAACGCCTGTATCTGTATTCCTGATATATAAAAAAAAAAAATTTATGTTCCCGTCAATTTCACAAGCACGCCTAGGCACAGGACTTTTGTGGTTCTGAGATGCAGAACTAACTAACCTCTGGAAAATTGAGTCTACTGTTAAATTGCTTGTCCCCTGATATATATGTTTCCTTTTATTTGAATATTTAAAAAATCGTATTATTATGTAATTCACCCTAAAAAGAGTGCTTTTTGGTGAAAGTAAAAATAGATGGTTATAATTTTGAGAATAATCTATAAGGCTGAAGAAAATATCAAATATTAAAGTCATTCAAGTCTATGAACTTTGATAGAACTGAAAAAACGCGAGACTTTTTGAAAGGAAGCAAATACGGAATACTAAGGGGAGAATGGCGAATAATTAATAAGCAAACTATATACGTCTTTGAAGGGAGAATGATTGAAACAATGATTGATACAATTGAAGAAGACATGGTCAAGAGAAGTCATGGTCGGTAAATAGTGTATGTTTTTATTGGTTATAAATTACTGTAAATCTACAAATTAATATTTTATCTGCTCTCAAATCTAGTTGTGTACTTAACTGGTTACTCAATTACATTTCAGATAATAATTTGGTACCAGGCAATCAGCAAATCTTTTTCGCAGTGCTTTACTTGCAAAAGTATCCAATCTTCCTAGGAGTACAGTGTAGTGTGCGCGCAATATTTCATGCAAAGGAAGAAGTGAAACTAATGATTCTCCAGGAAAACGTGTTCTATATTGAAAATGAGGTTTCAGGATTTTCCTGGCGGTGCCTGCATTATTATTATTATTATTGCTCGTCTATTTTACGTCGGTAACCACCCTTATCGAATATTGAACATTTCAGCGTTTAGCGAAGGGTGCATTAATGTGGAGAATTTTCCGTATATTTTATGATGATTTTGGTGTTCTTGAGACAAAGTTTTACTTGTGAATAATGGCTTTCAGAGTACCGGGCCGTAGGCCCCTTGCTCTTTCATCTTGGATTTTATTATGGTTGTTTATTATGATTTTTAGTTAGTGTTTTTGTATAAATTTTGGCGAGGTTCATAGCTGCAGTTATACGATTTCTAGGAACCCGCTGTTATTGCCCTATAATATAATATTCATTCGCAGAGCTCAGAACTCAAGTACCTATAACAGGTATATTGACACCGATGTTATATAAATGTTCTGGATCCATCTACGTTTAGAATTCCCCTGGTGAAAGGCCGCCATTTAGAAACATGATTTTGAGTTTGTGATTGAATATACTTAAATTTAAATATTGAAGCGCATGTTTGACTGATATATTTCTATTGTGATATGAGCTAACGTAATAGTAATATAATACATACAAATAATGGGTAAATTGGTTGAAAAAACGTGTTTAGTGACCAAATCTCATCTTTCCACCTCCTGGCCCTTTCCCTCAGCCTCACAACATGACCTTGAGACTTTTATGTGGTATGGACAACATTTTTTAAATCATTTGTTCATTCAGTATTTCTGAATAACATTCTTGTAATGCCATTGTTTAAGGTTGTAAACACCGAATGATCATAAATTAAATTAAAATTCAATGATTCTTTTTTTATATTTTGTGGAAATAAAATCCGCAACATCTCAAATCAAATCGGTTGATGTCGGGTTCCAATCCATTTTATCTATCTCATTCCCTTTTTCCACTTTCCCATTTTCCTATCCCCTCCTCCGTTGTCCCACCGATAGTATTGTTTGAAATGGCTTCAACCATGTTTAGTAACCAGATCGGAACAAACACAAACCCGGTTCCCGCGTACCGCTGCTCGTTTGTTCATGGTGGAACCCACTTCGACGGGATATTTTAACATAATATTATAATTATACGCAATATAGTGACACATTCTGATAATATTTTGTGTTTTGGTTTTAATTCCTTAACGGGATTCCTCCATCCTCCATCGTTGCACAAATAATATTTTTAGCTTTGTATAATGGTCGTAGGAGATTTTCAAAATATTGTCAGGTATTCGTGACCCGGGAATGCTTGTCTCAAACTCAGACTTAAAATAAGTCGTAGTACGACTTGAACGTATTTACCATTACTGGCGAACCCACTTAATAATACAAATTTAAAGGCTTATGTAGCCAACTAACCTGAGTGTATAAATTTTTTATAAACTTGGATCATTTTCATGTTGCCGTTTTAGTGAAGAATGGCCTCAAGGGTGTTTTGAAGAGTAGCTTAAGTACCCTCGCGGTCCTTCTACGAAAAGTGCCCTTCCAGAAAGAAAACGCTTCGTCAAATCGAAAACGTTTGTTTATATTCTCAATGTGGAACCCTTCGAAATATTGCTTTTCCTTACCAAAGTCGACGAATTTAATTTTCAGTTATTTGGTATGTGTTATTGCAACACTACATATTTTAAGTATAAATTGTGTTGTGGTCAGTGTGGTTCAGTGATACTCTCAGTTTCACCCTGGTGGAAGCCCACAATTCACCAGAATCGAAACGTTGGTTGCTTGATTTTTTTTCTTCTAATATGCCCCAATAATTAGTGACAATAATGGCTCCGGACAGTTGAAAGCCACTGGAACTCTTGTGCGGTATTCACCTTTTAAAAGAACCTTGTCCTCTGGGTGAATTATGTTTTTCTTTTATTTTTTACCTTCTTTGTCTACTGAGAATTATCCTATTATTTTATGTATCCACTCGAGCGATGGGCATTTCTAGGTGTTCTAAATATCATACCTCCAAATATTAATACGGAATCCAATGAATCCATCTAGATTTCACTGTTCATTATATTCAACATATCCTCAAATTTATGAATCTTTTTTTTTTAATTACCTACCTAGATTTGGGTAGCCATCGCTCGAATGGTGTGTCTGTATATTGTATATATATTTATGTTGTGCAGTGCAGGATTATTGGGGTGATTGGGATCATTATACACTAACTTTGATTAACAAAATAGGTGTGACAAGTACTAAAAACAATAGTAATAACAGTGAAAAATAACTCTCATTGGTTAAACTATAGGAAACAAAATAATAAAAACAGTAAAACTCGGGAGCAAATTTATGTAATTCCATACACGCTGTATTGATGCTCATTCTGTTATTCATTGAATTTAATACATTGAGGTTTTACATACATATTACATGATAACAATACAATAAATATATATTCTTCGGAAAACAATTTTGTCACTAGGTAAATAGATGGAATCTATTATTATTTACAAATCATATTAGTAATTACTTGATTGGATCTGGAAAACACAACATAACCCTCAGTAACACCAATGGGTAAGAAGTAAGTTTCCCCAGTCTAAGGTATTACGTCCCTTAAAATTCAATGCTTTTTTATTTGGTGTCGCCAAAGGAAATTTTGAATTTTCTACGTCAATATCAAATACATAGACTTTTAAAAAGCGTGAGAAAAACATCCATTCTTAAATCTGATACTTATAGTATAATGAATCTCAAAAACTTTTGAACACGGCGACAATTATTAGAGTTTAGAAAAATACTGTTTCCCCATCAGATTTTGAATTTGTACACAATAATAAAAATAGCAAAATATATTTAAACATTACTAGTTTTTTAGCTTCTAATGTTTTATTGTATTCTACAAGGTTGACACAAGTATTACTGCAATAAACAAAAGTTTTGCTAAAATCTAACAATGGTGCAATTCTACGATTAGTTATTTGATTTGACTTTAAAGACTTAACCATAATATGTTAGTATTATAATTCAAATCTATTAGCTGCAAAAAAGAATCACAAAATTCAGCTTCTAGACAACGTTCTGTATTTTATTATACATGTTAGTTATATCTAATGGGTCCAATAATACAAAATCAAAACAGTATCGTTATTATTCTGCTGAATATAACATTTATCTGGCAAAAAGCTTCAAAATATTAACACTAATGTAGATGTATGTCTACTACGAAATTTTGGAGAAAAACGTTTCTAATGATATTGATTTGATATTTGATAGATTTTTTAGGCTCAAATAGTTATAATTTACATCTTCGTTCTTTGATAGAAACTTCACAACATCTAAAAAAACTAAATGTAAATGTTTGTTTCGAAAGAGATATTTACAATCAAATAACAATGCGATAAAATTCTATAATTCTCTAATAAAATAAATGTTTTCTTCCTACGATAAAATACTGGGCTGGTATTTGTAAGTTTTTTTTTTGTATTTGTAGATCGAAGAACAAAATTATACTGCTTATAATGCTTCTTTACAACACACAGTCAGAAAGGTGCAACAAATATGAAACATGAAGTAATTAATGTTGGTCAGTTCTAACTGCAAAAATCTGAATTTTGTTATTGAATTTTTATTATGCGAAATATGCAGTGGTCTAAAGATGAACTCAAATAAAATGTGATGTTAACATGATAAAACAATTTTTTAAAGTTCTTAAAGGTATGTAAGTAGAAAATTCAAACCGTTTAACAGATTCTATTCAAGCATTTTAAATTACTTTACAGATATTTTGGTAGGACAAAATCTTTGCCTTATTTGGCGAGTCGATTAAACAAACATTACTTTTATGAACCGTATTACATTTACTTATATTTTGCAGGTGTTCCTTAATAAATTAACAATAGATGACTTGATTTCATGTGATTTTTTCTGAACAATCATTTGTTACATGGTTTATGATGGCTATAATGCGTGAAAGCATAACCTACAAAAACGCAAACAATTTATAAAATTCCAGTTGTCTATTGAAATGATTTATAACAACAATCTAAAAGCGGTTGATCCTGTGCAGAAGTTGGTTGATCAGCGCGGCGGGTTGTTGGCTGGTGGGGTCGCGAAGGGCTTAAGCTTGGGGGGCCTCGCGCCTCCTGCGGCCGGGGCCCCCGGGGTAGTTGGCGGTGGCCTGTCCAATCAGCCCCTTGGCGGCCTGGGCGGCGGGGTATCCGCGACCGAATCCGAGGTCCAACCCCCTCTTGGCACTAGAATTATTTAATAAAAGGGTTCATTTTTGCTATGCATTGGAAGGTAATCAAGGAAAATGGTTTGTGCAAGTTTACAGTTTTAATTTTAGAAAACAGTTTGTGCAAGTTTAATGCAAGGGTCAAGATGATCTCCGCAACAGACAAATGGATAGAGATCAGGGATTCAAACACCGACCGATTCTCGGTTACTTCTCATCGTTCCCTAGGACAACTAACGTACAAACGACAGTTGATATCGAAAATATTAAGGACACTTAGTCGTTGTGAACTGTCACCTATTTGGATACGTTTTTTAGATTTTCACGGCCAAAAGCATTTTCGTTGTTTGTTTTTGGGGTGTTATGCCGTGTTGTGAATAGCATATAGAAGGTTTCACTCAACAGAAACCGGACTACTTCGTATGCTGTCAGATATAACTCTTGCCATAGAGTCAGGAAAATTAGCACTCATCTCACTCCTAGACATGAGTGCAGCATTTGATACGATTGATCACAACTTCCTCATTAACAGATTAGAGGAGGGATTCCGCATCGAACGTCGGTAGTGAGTGGTTGTGTTTACCGGTGCTCTGTGTTTGACGATCTACCTACTTACCTCCTGATTCTACTGCAGATAAGAATTCATTTATTGTTACACTTTTGTTTTGATTATAATTTATTTGTATTATTTTGTTTACGATAAATTCGTGTGTACAGTCAATCAAATAGACTGTTTATTATTTTTTTTGTGTTTAAATAATTTGTAAAAATGGAGGAAGACGAAAATAGACCCCCTGATCCCGAATCCATATTCAACAATACAGATGGATGTGACTCTGATGATAGCCATGTTTCTGCAACTCTCCCTTCCCGTAAAAGAAGACCTTCGCTATCTCTTAATGTACCTCCCAAAATTAAATCTCTTTCTCATACCAATCAAACCTCAAGCTCTCAGGGAAATCATAAAGACACCATTCTACCTGAAACTAAAAGTGCTGATCTAATGTATTCTCTTTCCTCATCTGCCCCTTTCATTGTTAATGTTCAAAGAACTGAACATGGGAAGATTATTCATCCGCTGGATTTTGGGAAATTTATTTTCAGTTCAAATAATAAAAACCTTGGAATAGTTAATGGATCAATCAAACCGGAAGGCCGCTACAAATTATCCATTGAGTTTAAATCCGCCACCCTTGCAAATGAATTTGTAAAAAAAATTGATTCACTTTCAAACCAAAAATTTAAATCATTTATTCCTACATATAACCTTACAAGGATGGGGCGGGTCAGGGGTATTCCACCTGATCTCTCAGAATCAGAAATAGTTGATGCTCTTAATGATTCTCAAGTGACTCCTAAAGTATTAAAAGTACGTCGATTAAATTACAAGGATACATCTACTGGAACCACCATATGGAAACCTTCGCAATCTGTTGTAATAACATTTGAAGGTCAAACTTTGCCATCCCGTGTGTTCATCTATTACAACTCACTTCCTGTAGAAGTATATAAATTTCCGACGATTCAATGTTTCAACTGTTGCCGGTTTGGACATTCGAAACCCGTATGTCGTTCCCCTCCACGTTGTCTTCATTGCGGAGAAGATCACGCTTTTGATAATTGTCAAAATTCATCTAATGATCCAATTTGTATTCATTGTAAGGGCAATCATACCGCGGTTAGTTTGGCCTGTCCAGAATTAACTAGACAAAAGAATATTAAGCAAGCAATGGCTTCAGACAATATTTCTTACTTCCAGGCGTCAAAAATATTCCCCACGGCGAAAAAATCTTTTGCAGAGATAACTTCTACCTCATCTCCCTTTCAATTCACTTCCTCTAAACCTCCACTATCATCTTCTCACAGAGAAACGTTTTTTAAACCGTTAAAACCGAAACCTAAATTTATTCCCTCTTTTGACAAAAAGCAACACAATGAAATTTTGTTTTACCCAAATGGGAACAATAAAACTCAGGAACCCAATGGGAGTGTTTTAAAAAATAATTCTGCTTCACCTATTTTCCCTAAAGTTGTTAATGAAAATTCTTCTTTCATTCAGACATTAATTACCCTCTTAATTTCAATTCTTTCAAACAACAATAATGTACCGTCCAACGCTGCTGATTATATTAAATCATTACTCTCTTGTCTTCCCAATGTCTCTGAAACTGAACAGAATACTTCAGTGGAATAGTAGAAGTCTATTCTCTAACAAATCTGAGCTTATTCAATTACTCAATGTACATGATATTTCAGTCGCCGCCATCTCCGAAACATGGTTAAAACTCTTGTATCAATTTAAGATTCCTGGTTATCATTGTCTTAGACATGATAGATTGGATGGTAAAGGTGGCACAGCTCTTATTATTCATGACTCTATCCCTTTTAAACAAATCATTTTTCATACTCTCCCCATCAATTTTCAGATAGTAGCAGCTGTTGTATCTGACATTACAATATTATCAATATATATCCCTCCCTGTACTATTTTTGACGAAAACGAATGGTCATTATTAATATCTCAGATTCGTCCCCCTTATATGATATTGGGCGATTTTAACGCTCATTCTCCCTCTTGGGGTAGCGAATTAACAAACCGTTCGGGTCGTAATCTGTTAGATTTTATTGATACTTTTAATCTTTGTATTTTAAACGACGGATCCCCAACTAGATTCACCCCCCCTCAACAAAGGAAAAGTGCCGTTGATTTGTCCCTTTGCTCATCTTCAATGATTCCTAAATGTTCTTGGAACATACTTAAAGACCCCCTTTCCAGTGACCATTTTCCTATCATTATTCTCTTCCACCAACTAACTACCTTGCGTTCCTTTACTGTAAACAATAATTTTAAATTCAAAACTAAAGACGCAGATTGGAGAACTTTCTCTGATGAACTAGACTCCCTTGTTCACTCGACAAAGTCATCCCTTGGGAACTTCACAAGAGAATGCGAATTGTTTCCTAGTCTAGTAATAAAAGCAGCAGAAAAATCCATTCCGAAACGTAATGCTACTATTAAGATAAAACATTCGACTCCATGGTGGGATGAAGAATGTACTAGGTCTGTTAACTCTAGAAAAGAAGCAATTTCCATTTTCCGCAAGTGTATGTCTTTCGAAAATTACTTATTAGTGAAACGCGCCCAGGCAGAAACTAAACGTATATTGAAAAATAAAAAGCGTTCTGGATGGCGAAAATTTTGTGAAAGTTTGTCTCCTGAATCTTCCCAGTCATCTGTTTGGACCAGTTTACAAAAGTTCGGTTCATCATTTGCTCCGCAGCGTACAAAGCATATTCCAGAAGAAATTTTAAATAGTTTTGCTGACAAGATAGCCCCTCCATCAGTTGCCAGATATGAAGAAATGCCTACTTTTATTTCCTATCCTTCTCACTCTAACTGGCTAGACTCTCCTTTCTCAGTTAATGAATTAAAACGAGTAACTAATTCCCTTTCAGACTCTTCTCCTGGTCCTGATGGAATATTATATAGCTTTATTAAAGCATTCTCTGACACGTCGTTAGAATACTTCTTATCTTTAATTAATAACATGTTTGAAACCGGATTTATTCCGGATATCTGGAAAATTCAAAAAATCCTCCCGATTTTAAAACCAGGGAAAAATCCTTCCGAAGTCTCTTCCTATCGTCCTATCGCTCTTTCGTCGTGTTTAACGAAAGTAGCGGAGCACTTGATAAAGAACAGATTGGAGTGGTTTGTTGAAAATCACAGTATTATCTCTCAAAATCAATATGGCTTCCGGAAAAAGAAATCAACTATGGATAATTTAAGTATATTTACAACAGAAATTCGTATTTCCCAATCCCTTAATTCTTGCACACTGGCCACATTTCTTGATCTTTCGTCAGCTTATGACGATGTATTAATTAATATTTTAGAAGAAAAATTGATAAAAATAAAAATTCCTATGAAATTGGTTCAATTTATTATCAACTTGCTATCAGACAGATCCATTATAATCCACTCTTCCTTAAAAATTTTAAAACGTAAATTATGGAAAGGGTTACCTCAGGGGTCTGTAATTAGTCCATTGTTATTTAATATTTATATAAGCGATTTAGACATTTTAATCCCTTTTTATATCAAGCGACTTTATTTTGCGGACGATTTTCTTATATATATAACACACAAAAATTTATCCCATGCTGCTAAGGAGTTAAATTTGGCTTTGCATTATATTAAAGTTTGGTTATTGTCAAATGGAATGAATTTAGCGACTTCTAAAACTAAGGTAGTGGCTTTTACGCGCAAAAGAAAATTGCCCCCTTTTTCTGTCTCATTTGATAATGTTCATCTCCAAACTGTTAAGCAAGTAAAATTTCTTGGTATACTTTTGGACCATAAGCTTTCCTGGCTCCCACATATTCAACACATTTCTGCTAAGTGTGAAAAGGGGCTTAATATGATGCGAGCAGTTTCCAGAGTATGGTGGGGATCTCATCCACTACCCTGAAACTAATGTATAACTCCCTAGTTCGAAGCCACTTGGATTATGGCACATTTCTTTTCGACCCCCTTCCTAAATATTTGGATAAAAAACTTGAAAGAATTCAATCCAAGGCGCTCAGAATGATTATTGGGGCGATGAAATCTTCTCCTATTAACGCGCTCCAGGTGGAATGCGTAGAACCACCCTTATTTTTGAGAAGACAATTCCTTGCTGATAAGTTTATTTTCAAATCTTTATCTCTATCTCGTCATCCTTTAGAAGAAAGTCTCGATCATTTGTTTAATAACTTAAACAACAGCAAAAGATTGACAGATAAAAATCGACAGTCTTTCCTTCTAAAAAGTTTTCTTTCATACAGATCTCTCTCTTCTTCTCTCCAAAACGTACATAAAGATCCAATCCTTCCTATTTACAAAATCCCGTTTGATACTATTAATTTTATCCCCAATATAATAACTTCCGACTTTCGGACGAACATTTTAACATCATCTAATAATTTTCAAAATGTGGACGATCATTTTAAAAGCATTACGTCTTCTAAGTTCCCTGGGTTTTCCCTAATTTACACAGATGGTTCCAAGTCCGAGCTCAAAGATTGTGGCGCATCTGTGTATATTCCTGAATTCAATCTAAATCTTTCTTATAAATTGCCTAGAGATATTTCTATATTTACCGCAGAATGCTTCGCAATTGAACAAGCTTTAATTCAAATCCAGCTTCTCAATATTCGTCAAGCCATACTATGCACTGACTCTCTAAGTGCTGTATTAAAAATTTCCTCTAATATCGTTCGATGTCCAGAAGACTACATTATTTGTAATATTAAAAACATCCTCAACTCTCTATACGAATCACAATTTGAGACAATATTGGTTTGGGTCCCTGGCCATCTAGGAATTGAGGGTAACGAGAAAGCCGATTCTCTCGCTAAACTTGGAACGATCTCTGGTTCTATCCCTTTAGATTTTAGAATTCCTATCTCTGACGTCTTCTCTATTCTTAAATCCAATATGTCTCGTTCCTGGGAAGAAAATTGGACAAGTACGAAAACCCGAACTGGATCTTTCTATGCTGGAATACAAAGGCATATTCCGAGTAAACCTTGGTTCCACGGCAAAAAAAAATCCAAAAGATTTATTTCCTGCATTTCGAGAATGAGAATTGGTCACTGCTCTATTGCAACTCATTTGTTTAAGATCCGAGTCCTCGATAGTCCACTCTGCGAGTGCGGTGTGGAGGAGGAGACTCTTAACCATATATTCTTTAATTGTAAAAATCATTCTTCCTTCAAAAACATTTATCGTTTGCTTATTAAAATTACCCACAATTCTCCCCTTAGTATTCCGTATTTGCTGTCTCTCAACAATTCTCGCGTTTTTTCAGTTTTATACAAGTTCATAGACTTAAATGAATTCAATGTTTGATTTGTCCTGTCCCCTCGTAGATTAACCTAAAAAATTTAACTATCTTTCTTAACTTTAATGGCACAAAGCACTCTTCTTATGGTGAATTGCCTATTCCATAAAAAAAAAAAAAACAGATTAGAGAAAACATTTGGTTTGAATTCCGACATCAAAAATTGGCTGGCATCCTATCTATCTAATCGCTTACAAGCCGTGAAGGTTGGAAATAAACTGTCTAATTTCGCTGCACTTTCTTCAGGGGTACCCCAGGGATCCGTTTTAGGTCCACTTCTCTTCATCCTTTTTACAAATGATGTCGCCAAAATAATCGAGTCATTTGGTCTCTTGTCTCACTGCTACGCAGACGATCAGCAAGTTTATTTTTACTGCACTCCAAACGAAATCAACAGTCTCAAAATCCGTGTAGCTGAATGCCTAGAAGCAATAACTCGTTGGATGTCTTCAAACAAGCTGAAACTGAACCCATCGAAGACCGAGTTTCTCTGGGCGGCCACAAACAAACGGCAACATTTGGTAGACGATTCACCTGTTTCCATTTCTGGCAGCAATATTATTCCAAAGAGAACAGTTAAACTTCTTGGCGTTAATCTAGACTCGGACTTTTCGCTTAAAAGTCAAATAAATAGGACAGTAAGCACCGGATTTTTTCACCTAAGACAACTTAAATCAGTTCGAAGAAACCTTCCTACAGAGGCAACAAAATTACTCATCAACTCATACGTAGTCTCACGTCTCGATTACTGTAACGGTATTTATGCTAGCCTTCCGAAATGTCAAATCGACAAACTTCAATCCGTGTTTAATGCAGCGGCACGGCTCATAACCGGGGTCTCTAAATATTCACACATTTCAGAACACCTTCGCAACCTTCACTGGCTTAAGTGCCCTGAAAGAATCCAGTACAAACTGTGCTGGATGGTGTTTAAATCCATCAATGAAATGGCCCCACATTACATCTCTGAACTATGCGTCCCGGAAAACATTGGTCCAAGGCAGTCAACCCTTAGATCAGCAACATCATCAGCTCTAGGTAGACTGATAGAACCTAAACGAAAGCCAAATACTAAGTTTGGAGATCGTGCATTCGAAGTATCTGGGCCTAAGGCTTGGAACAAACTCCCTCCGGAACTAAGGTGCATAACAAGCCCAACAGAATTTAGGTCAAAACTAAAAACCTACTTATTTAGGCTCTCATACCCTTAAATTTAATAAATCTATTTGTATTATGTATTGCCTATAATTTATCTTAATCTATTTTCTTATTAGATTAACATCATTCGAAGCCTTCACAGCAATCCGTCGCTTAACGAGAGACTGAGACTTCATTTAGGAAAATAAATAAAATTCATGTACTACTCTCATTAAATAACATAATATATATCAAATAATTACTTTTCCAACAACATGTGTTCGCTATTATGTCCTCTGCGCGCAAACTGTATATAAATAAACATCTTTTAACTTTAATCTCAAGTGACCTACCAGGTAAGTATGGTCCTGTACATTTTCATTGAAAAAAAAGATATATATAATTTAAAAAAAAAAAAAATAAAAATAAAAAATAAAAATAAAAAATAAATAAATAAAAATAAATAAAATAAAATAAAATAAAAATACATGTACATTTACATTTTTGGGGTGCACCGCGCTGGTTGTTCAGTTGCATTGTACATATAGTTTTGTATCGCTGATCAAAGAACCGGTGGATTTGCATCCATTGTTTTAGCCATAGGTTTTTTATATTTTCTAGTGTGTAGTTAGAAGTAAGATTGTAGAAATTATTGAAATTTGTACAGCGCCCTTGAGGTGATTTTTCACAAAAACGGCGCTATACAAGTCATCCAATTATTATTATTATTATTATTGTGCTACCTCCTTCTTTAGCCGACGTTTCGGACAGCGTTGCAGTGTCCATCATCAGGGCACATCCGGCAGACATCGACGGATCTGCCGGATCTGCCCTGATGATGGACACTGCAACGCTGTCCGAAACGTCGGCTAAAGAAGGAGGTAGCACAACACGGCATAACACCCCAAAAACAAACAACGAAAATGTCACCTATTTGTTTGCGATCTGCAGTTGTCCTAGGGAACGATGAGAAGTTACCGACAATCGGTCGGTAACTTCATATCGATCGACCATGCTAGCACCCCTGGATTGTCTTGGTTCCTCTGATTCCAGGCAGATGCCATTGTTTTGAGGTGGGTGGGAAGGAACCACATAAAGTTTCAAGTAAATAAACTCTGGCAGAGGATATCGCTTGACATAATCCCCTTATGTTCGTAATGGTAGGTACATTTGTACATCTTGACCACCACAACACGGGCATGTGCCTACTCAAACATGTAACTAGCGGTTTGATGAATAAAGAAAAAAAAAGAAACGGACGAATAAAGTTTAAAAAAATACATTTTATTCAATCGTTAATAAAATGATCCGTTGATGATCGATCATTTTTAACATGATCCCACATACATACAACGTCCGGAATCTAAATTTATTAGGACAGATGTAATTGACACATATATATATATATACTAAATATAAACTAAACAAACTAAAAATAGAAAATACTCTCGAGTGTGTTCTTTAACCACGATAATCATTACAGGTGTGCTAGCACGGTCGCTCAATATGAAGTTACCGACCGATTGTCGGTAACTTCTCATCGTTCCCTAGGACAACTGCAGATCTCAAACGTACAAACGACAGTTGATATCGAATATATTAAGGTCACTTAGTCATTGTGAACTGTCACCTATTCTCGTTGTTTGTTTTTGGGGTGTTATGCCGTGTTGTGCTACCTCCTTCTTTAGCCGACGTTTCGGACAGCGTTGCAGTGTCCATCATCAACACCCCAAAAACAAACAACGAAAATGCTTTTGGCCGTGAAAATCTAAAAACGTATCTGTCACCTATTCGTTTGCGATCTGCAGTTGTCGTAGGGAACGATGAGAAGTAACCGATAGTTATCCTACCGATCGTTATAGAGCAAGCGTGCTAGGGCCTCAGATGTTCTAAATTCTAAACAATGTCGAAAACACGATTTTTTTAAATATTCTTAAATACCTACTGCAGGTAAAAACTAGGAATTTCTTAATCTTTATTACTTTCGATAAATTAATATAAATGATTATGTTAGGCATGTCATCGATCCCCCAGTTAGCATATTTTGCCTGTCACAATCTTTCACGCCAATAATTGTACTGTTCCATGTAATCCGATAAATTATCCCGCCGATATAATCTTATCTCATTGAGTGACATTTACCACGCAAAATATGCATGGCTGTTCTAGGTAGGGCAAAAATAAAACACCCAAATCCTTTATGTTTATATGATAATTAGGTGGCTTCTGCATGTTTTTTGTTATAAAGAAAAATAAGTGAAGATTGATTGATATAAATGTGTTCTGACCCCAAACGTGTATCAAATTTGACAATTTTAAAATAATTCGATTATTAAAGCCACTCAGAATTGGGATGATTTTATATGCATTTTTTTAATATGTCATTTCTTTATCTATTTTTGGTGCATCTTGATATAATCTACATGCTTTTAGCAGGTATTTCCCAAGATTAAACAGTCAGATTTCCCAAAATATAAATTATTCATCTGCCTGTAATGCAGTCGGACATAGATAATATTTTCGACATCTTTGTGTTATCTGATGTAATAACGATGCTTCTTTGCAAATGTTTTTTTATCATTGGGATAATTATCATCGATTTGTGGTGTCAAACACGTATCAGATATGATAGTTCTAACTGTTCAATCATTTTGTCTATCTGAGAGATATAATTGTGACTGCATAGTAGGTTCCTATCTCTATTTTTTTGTATTTCTTGGGCATTAACTATGTAACAATTTCTAGACATTTTGTTTTGAAGAGTTTTAATTTTCAATGTACTACCGTTACTTAAATTTTAATTTTTCTGCTACCAAAAATTAATTTAGTTAACAAAATAATAGCACCCTGCAAATCTCCCCTTTTGACTATGTTTCCATGTGATATTGACCCCGCCCACTGTTCTCCCCCTCCCCCAAAATCACCCCTCCCACTACCCCTCACCTAATAACATCTAATTCATTTCTGTACTTGTTTTAAATTTTAAGTTTAGTTTTAAGTTTGCTAGTGAATGGCACGGAAGTGTCGAAAACGGTAGAAGAAAAATTAAAATTTAAATAACGATAGTACATTGAAAATTAAAATTCATCAAAACAAAAAGGTTCTTATCTCGTTGGTTTATATATTGTCGACTGCCATAAAGAACAATTTCGGATGTGCGAATTAAAGCCGAATTAAAGTGCGAATTAAAATTCGCATTAAAATTGCCATAACGTAATTTTTTTGTGAAGTAATATGTACAACAAAAAATAGGTATGTTGAATAATACAGGTACCTTGCTCTGAAAAGCAATCAAAATGTAGAAGCGAATCTTTAAATATCTCTAATGAAGAGTTACCATTTTTTTGTATTTCTTGGGCATTAACTATGTAACAATTTCTAGACATTTTGTTTTGAAGAGTTTTAATTTTCAAAACAAAATGAAAAGTTACCAATTTGCCCATCTGATATTGTTGCTGGGACAGTCGATATGTACTCTTTGAACTATGAAAACGTGAAAGGGTTTTGTCTTTTATTCCTGTATAGCGTGTTTGATAACGACCGATAATCCTAGGACCTAGGTATTCTGGAATTGCAAAAGGTATAATAAACTATTACCAGAAAGTGGAAAGTTTTTTATGGGTGGATAATCCGACGCCCAAGCCCTGTTTATGTATGTAGGACACGAAGAAATTGGAGGAAGGGAGCAAAGTAGTGTGGAGATTGCTCTGGTTAGGCAATTGAATAGGAAAGTAACTGAATAATTTTTTTCAACTGTGAGGAATTATGCAAATATTTCATATTAGGTAGGTAGTTACTATAAAAACATAAAACTATCCGGAGATAAAATTCATTATTTTTGTTTTTTTTATTTGCACAAAAGTGTGTGTGCTAACATAAAAACACTTATTTATTTAATGTTATCGCAGGTCATAATGTCATTATGCATAATTTAGGCAACAAGTTTGGTGGTATTGTAGATATATTCGCTGATTCCCTTTATAATCTAAAATACAATTTAAACCAACACTTTGTGGAATCCTACAAATTATTGTAACATGGGTATAATATATTTAACGATTTGACGTGTTATTTATTGTAATGTTTTACGCCATATTCTTCAAAAACTACTTGTATATTCTTAAAAATTTTTACTTTTATAACTTTGTGTATAAATTCTATGTATGTGTATCTATAATCTATGTAAAAGCCCCTATGGGCGTATAACAATAATAAATAAGGTCCGTGAAAATCAGGAAAAACTTGCAAGATTTACCATAAGAAATTGAAACAAAAGAAATGCACATTTCAAATGTAGAATTTTTTTCTGAATATAATGTAGGTAGATACATTATCGCTTGTCTGAATTTTTAGTTTTTTTTTGTTGTTGTTATTACTTCATTAATTTTTACAACTTAATAATATTGTTTCATATAATATTACATACACTCTCCTAATAAAGAAGATGCTTGTGCTTAGGAGAAGAGATTACTCAATTCTTGACACAACAGTTCCAATTTTAAAAATGGCAACTAAAATAATTTTCGGTTAAAATATTGTATTAACAGGAGTAGATAATTTATTACTTGTCTAGATTCTTGACACAACCAGCTCCAATTTTTAAAATGGCAATTAAATTAAACCAGACAATCACAAACAGACCCACAACAGAAATCAGTATGTTAGATAATCTGTGAAGTACGTATTTCTGATTTCACCTTATTTAACAATGAATCTGGGTAAGACATATATACATTTTTTTATGATCTTGGCTTAGAGGTTATATATAGGTATATAGTATAGGTATTCTCTTCTTTAATTTTAGTAAATATTGTGTGCCTTAAATTTAACATCCGACGACCTAACTCGTGAAACATATTTTATGGGCAGTTTTAGTAAGTAAACTTGTTTTCTAAATTTTGTTTCGCTCTTGGTCGTCAAAATCAATACGAACGGGCATTTCAAAACCTGAATAAGACAGATTTGTACTTTGAAATCACCAACACATCGCCCTGCTGCCTACGAATAAGGGTCCACCCCAATTGGCCAAGGGAAGGGATGATGGAGGCTCTAGTGACGTACTTCCTCTGACGTCATTAGATACCACTATACCAGTAGGCTTAGATTCAGCCCGACTTTCTTAAGACATAGGTACCTACTTAAGAAATCTTAAAGACTGAATCTTAAATCGCGCACTAAATATCATTAATTATAATCGTGCTTGTTTAGAAAAACTTCTCCGAAAAGGTTGATTTTGTAGAGTTCAGTAGATAATTTATGGTTGCATGGATTTTTGGCAAGTATTTAGTAAAATAAATATATAATAACAAAGTCATATTTATGTGCGACTTCTACGAACGTCTCAGGCTAGGTAAATTGGATAGAAGTGGAGACTTTTATGATATTATTGACTGGAGTACTTTTTTGACTCAAGCGTTTTCCATTTCGTCTGATCATACATTTGATTGTGTGTTCCGTGTCCGGTCAATTTTGTCAAGATGATAGCCGTTTTGAATAGTACATTTTTACGCCGCTGCCAGAGCGTGAGCGCTACGAACTGTCAAAACCCGAATAATCGACGTTACGCGAGGTCTACGGTTCACAGAACTACTAGTTTTATAATCTAAATCTAAGTAAATAACTAACCATCACGTCGCTTCTTCGAAGAGGTAGGCAGAGATAATGGACTACAGCTTGTTTCATTAGGTCACCGTTTCTTCATTCATACTCATATAATTATCATCTCTGTAAAAATATGTACATTTTTTTATTGATTTGTGCAAACAATTTAACTACATGTTTTTACTAATATAATTCTCGTTTTGCACGGTGTCTGACATTTATCTGCATTTTCATAATGTTCTGGAAAATCTCCACTTTTGTATATTAATAGCTTATTACATAATACGTAGATACTTTGAAGGTATTATATTTGCCTCAGAATCAAAACCTTTTAGAGGACGATCAGGAATTTACATTTCGAATGAACGCCGTTTTAGTTACGCTAAAATACACCAATAAGATAGGAGACACACCACCGAAATATGTTATTTGTAATATTTTTTGTGGATTTCTTAAACTCAAATGCTTCCGGAGTGTGCAACTATTTATCGTTTTAATTAAACGAAACAAATAACTTTGTGTACACCACTATATAATCACAATTATCGACATGTTTCGAAACCGATGGATTCTTCGCCAAGATAATAAGAATATATTGTTAAAATTTTTATAAGAAAAACTCTCTTTTTCTAACTTTTGAAGGCTATTCTCATCGATGTAATATATCATAATGACATGACCAAGACACAGAAAAATAAATATGAAAGTTGAAATATGATTTTGATAAATATGACGGTTTAATAATAGGTGGCAATGGCCGAATTGGCAAAGGCGCCCGTTCCGGTAAGACGAGAGGTTCTGGGTTCGTGTACCAGTTGCGACCGCTATCTTTATTTTTCTATGTCTTATTTATTTTCATATTTTAATTTAAATTATTAGTTCTTCAAATTTTGCAAATTCACTTTGTGACACCATTTTATTAATGACAAATTAAAACACTTTGTTTTTACCACGATAAACTTTACACGGTACATTTTATGTCCTGAGGAAGAGAACATCGTTCTCGAAACATTTGTTAAAATAAAGATTATCGTGGTAAAAACAAAGTGTTTTAATTTGTCATTAAATTAGTGTTTTCTTCTTCTTCGATGACATATCATTTAATTTAATTCAAAACGACACTGCAAAGTGATTTTGCGAAGATTGAAGAAGAAATTTATCGTTTTCAATATGAAATTATTATTACGTAAAATGTTAATTACAATTATTTTTCGAGGTCATAACCACTCGAGCGCTTTTTGCCACATTATGGCACTATTTCCAAAACCTCGGATTGCTTTCTTGCCAAAATGTGGCAAATTTTCAAAAAAAAAAATTATTCAAACGACTATATTATATATTGTACATTCAAAATATAACAAAATAAATATTCTCTAGATTCTTTAAAATGTTTTAAGGTTAAATATTTTATTATATTTTTTTTATAAATTCTACAAATATGTGATAATAGACAAAAGATAGGGGAATTCATTGGCTACATAGAACTATAATCAGTTTGTATGTCTCCATATTCAAATACGTCAGGTATGATTTTTTTAATGTGGGCGGAAAAATTTCCTTTAGCAATCCGAAAAAAAATATTTTAATTGCTCTGTCGCTCCAGTGGACAAGTTTGAGTTGTTGTGACTAGCCATTAACGAATTCAGAGAAACTGCAGTGTTTAAGGATCTACATTTGTACTACTGTATTTGATCTACAAGTGGTTTATAAATTCCCAGGCAATATAAATATATGGCATCATTTGCCCAACCAATATTTTTTTTTTCCACCTCGGCGGGGAGCGAACCCCTGACACAGATAGCGCGAAGAGCACTACAAGCACCTGGGCTCTTTCCCAGCACGAAGGATACAGCGCACGCGAACAAATGGGACGCGTTACACTGCGGGAAGTGCTTCCGATTCTCAGATTCGTGATAAATGAACACTAAGAATCATTACTTGAATGAAATTCACCCGCGTATTTTAAAAGCTTTGTTTTTGATATAAATAATTTTTTTTTTTTTTTTTATTTACAAAAGAAAATCATAAGTCTTTAATATTACATAATTCTTTGGATAATTACAATAAAAATAGTTTTTTTAACGAAATCTACCCAATTCAATAAAGAAAAACATTTCTCGTGTTTGAATTGGGGAGTAGTGCCATTACAAAGGTAAGAGAAAAAATAAAATAGAAGAAAAAATTTGAGGTAACAAAATACAATAAACTTATATAGGATGTTAACAAATATACATTGATAGTGGAATTGAGTATCATATCAGTTTTTAAGTTGGATATACAGAAATAGATAATAATAATTATTTCCGTTGATACCCTGAAAATACAGAAAACTTGCAAATGAAAATGCGAATGTATGAATATACTTGATGTTAACAATTTTGCTCGATTCTACTTGCAAACAAGTCACCTTTTTATATATGTATATACTAGCTGACCCACCCACGCGTTGCTGTGGCTAATGAAACACAACGCCATCTACTGGATGGTTACCTAACCTAGATAACCAAGTGTTATAACTAATAAATTAACTCACACCGGCATCTGTTAGAAACTTATGGAACTTACAAATAATTTCAAATAATTGTCCCATAAAAAAACATTTAATTCGCAATAATAAATATTGAGATCAATAATCGAGATAAAAACTATCATATCTTTTAAGTTGGACCAAATTACACACAGTAAACTAAATTTCATCAAAATCGGTTAAGTAGTTTCGGAGTTTACCTCGGACGAAAATAGTGACACGAGATTTATATATGTAAAGATTTGTAATCTGTTTAAATAAAATGTTCTCTATTATTATAACATTATATAGCGAAAGAGTACGTAACTTTAACGTTAAAGCCTATTTATGGCGTTTAAATAAATATATACAGGGTGTTAAGGTACGTACTTGAGTTACTTCAACCAGTGATTCCTGACATTATTTGGAGTTTTTTTTTTTTTCTACAAAAACCTAAAAAATAGTAGGTGTTGGGTAGTTGGGGGGGCGGGGTAAGTGGTGGGGCGGTACCTCGGCTGAGTGACCAATAAGGTCATGTGAAAGAATTTTTTTTTGTTTGATTTTGAAAAAAAGAAAATTTGAAAAAAAAAAAATTTGATAAAAAAAGTCACAAAAGACGTGATATGAAAGTGGTACAAAAAAATCTTAAAAAGTAGAACAATGCAGTAGAGTTTTATGGTTCAAGAACCATGAAACCACCAAGGACATCACACGGAATGCTTCGTTGAATGTCAATTACACGATCCAACTATTTTCTGAAGTAGTTCAAATAGATTTTAACTCTTAAGTAAGTAAAAAATTTGAGCTATTTTTAGATATATGCAATTATAAATTAAGTAAGCAACGATTTGCTGAATGATTTGATCGACGGAGCATGAAAGAATTAAGAAAAATATGAGTGAACTAAATATAACTAAACCATCGACATTTTTTGATGGATTCTCCCATCTTAGGCTTCGATTGTCAATGCTGTCCTTATTCCACCAGTTTTTCACTAAAGATGCTTCGAGGAACCAGCGAAACACTCTAAATTTAACGTGCGCCTAACATTTGTACACAGTTGCCATTTATCACTCGTTCTTGAGTTCAATCTCTCTTGTGCTTCTTCCCTCTTTCTTTAAGACCACGGTTCACTTCTTCCATTCCTCAAAAAGATGCTCCACACAGCAATCCCATCAATCTACGTAGAGTTAATGTTAAAATATATAATAAGGAGTAGGCAGTGGGGATGTACCAACGGCTCAGTTTAATTTATACTCGTACATCATCTCATACAATCTCTTGTCTTTACTTTTACTCTCGCCACAAGATTAATGTATACGTGAAAAATTATTTATTATTAGTATAAGTATCAGAGAATCATTTGGTAATTTTCCAAAAAAGATCAATGATGTTGGTTGATGTCTGAAGTGATGTACTCATATGTCTTGAACCTACGTTTCAGATGGTCTTAATTAGATGATGAATTTAATTCGAAAGCTGAATATAATTTAATAAAATTACTCGTAGTTGGAGGAAAACCGATGAGCCAAAATTACAATAACCGATAAATTATAATCTTGAGGCATTAATGGCATCTAGCGATGAAAATTGATATCGACAAGATTGTGAGATATTTTTGTAAAGTTATGTTTATTTTTACAAATATTAATGACAAGAGCAAGTAGGTAACTACTTGGTAGATAAATGTACTAAGGAATATTATTAAAAATTAAAGTAAAATACTCGCAGTGGTTAGAAAACTCGTCCAACTTATCCAATATATAGCCACTATTCATTGGTTTGAGTACCGAATTATAAACTCCAACTAAATAAATAAATAAACCGTAAATTGTAAATCGAAAATATTCGTTGTTAGTGTAGATAAGCTATTGGGAGGATGGTGAGAAACCCCCTAACGTTGATACGGGAACCCTTCTCAATGAGACAAGTATAGCAAAAACAGATATAATATTTTGTTTGCTATTATATTTTATCAATCAAATTCATTCCACTTCAGAATGATGGTTCACCAGATTTCTTCCTCTTATCCCGGCTGATTCAATTAAAAAGTCCAACACCCAGGTCGATTATCCTTACATTTAAATAAATAAATATTTTTTATTCAAATCGGACTATCTATTACCCACCAAAAATTATATACGATTTTATTTTTATTTATTTCCTTTATTTTTTCCCATTATTTTTACATGTTGACATTACAGTTCAATAATAATAAGAAAGGGAAACCCACTAAAGCGCAGCCTGTGCGTGGGTAATATAAGTGTTTACATTTAATTTTTGTACCTAAAAATAACAGAGTGCATCTAAAGAATAAACCAAGATTAATATCTAAAAAATAAAAGAGGTAAGATTATAATTAATAGTTGTCTAAAGATTGTACAATACGTAAATACTTAAAATATATCGAAGTAAAAAATAAAAATTTTAAGCTACTAAAAATGTAGTAAAAGTAAATAAAGTAAAATATACAGAAACAAAAATAAATGAAATGGTATCAAATGAATTAATCATATGTTAAGTGTTTGGATCATGATACTCTATCCTCTTTCTCTAACTAACCCTTTACATTTCAATAATTTTTTGAATCTATCTCTAACTATAACTCAATCAAGGGAATCAAATCCTGCGGAGTACAAATATAAGAATATATACGATACAGGGTGTGACTAGAGTAAATAACACAAGTTCCTCACAACATCCCCCACTGGGGATGCCATATTCGTACTGGCCTCTTGTGCAGTTTTATAATATGTATAAAAACAAACAAAGAATCTTTAACGAACCTTGTAGATTTCGATAATCGTGTTTGTGTTTATTTCCTGGTTTTAAAATCGGCCTAATCCATCAATAACACGAGTGATTTATAATCTCATTTTAATCCATCTGCTTATATTTGAAAGACTTGGCAGGTTCGCGGTTGGTGTTCTTTGTTAATATTAAAATAAATAACAATGTCAACCAAATAATACATGTTTAAATTTATTGTCATATTTCAGCCAACTGCGAATGACTGTAATTTATTGGCCCTAAAGGCAGAACGGATTAGACCCGATTACTGGATAAAGTCCACGTTTGCATGCAAGCTGAGATAAGATAAAATATATTATTTTATATTCAATGATTTTAACACATGAAGGGGGTTTCTCACCATCCTCCTAATAACTTATCTGCACTAATAACCAATATTTTCGATTTACGATTTACGGTTTATTTATTTGTTAAGTTGGAGTTTATAATTCGGTACTCGAACCTATGAATAGTGGCTATATATTGGATAAGTTGGCTGAGTCTTCTTACCACTGCCAGTATTTTATTTTATTTTTAATAATATTCTTTATTAGTGTAGATTAGCTATTGGGAGGATGGTGAGAAACCCCCTGAAAGTAAATAATCAGTATAACCACTATAACCAGTATAAAGTTCAAGATGTATTGTAGGAGCTGCATTAAACTGGAAAAAATTTAATATAGAATGCTATATGTAAATAATTAGCAATTTGTAAACTTAAATGTACAAATTACTAAAATGAAAATTAATAAATAATAAAATAAATACATTTTATTCTACAGATTATAGCATTTTCGCATTCTTAATAGACAAATCTAAATCAATTGAAAATGCACCCAACAGGTTCAATCTTTTTAATATATCTGACGAATTCACATAATAAGGAGTCTGTTCAGTGGACTGAAATACCTTGACAGACAGATTCCGGAAAATATAATAATATCACACGACACCAAGCGGAGCCGATTATCTAATCTAAAAATATAACGTCATTGTTCCGAAATGGTACCTGGTTTCATGTGGCTGAATTATTTATTATCGACCTTTGGGCTGGTCAATGGAACAAAAATAGAATTGGTGTTAAGCGATGCGTTGAATTTGCATTTCATTATACAATCTTTTATTGAATCTATTATCGTTTTACAGGATACAAAATGTAAAGGCTATATAATTATATAATACTAAACCTGTATATGTCTAATTACAAATATAGGAAAATCGGAAGTGGCTGCAATCGTTTAATCGTTTAAGATGTATCAACGTTAAAAGGATGTGTGTATCTTTACAAAAAAACTATGACCCCGGTACTTTGATGGTTATAAGATATTCAGAAATCAGAGGTAATTTCTTAAAGGAGTCGATTCTACATCACAATCCAGAATCCATATTTTTTTAAAAAACTTAATTTGTATTAATTTAGAAATTTTTTTTTGGATCAGACAGAGGTGGAGCGGACGAAATCTTAACCAAGCGATATTTTACTTTAGCTCCACATAGGAGGCCTTGAGGAAAAGAAAGTTCTTTCAGAGCCTCTTGCATCTTTGGAGATGCTGTGTGGAGGGTCTTTTAAAGGAAAGAAAGGAGAGAAGGTACTGGGAAGGAAAAATGTATGAGGGGTGGGTAGGAATCCTGGGATCAATGTGTCCATCCATCCCACTGCAGTGCAAGGCGATAATTCGAGTCCGGCTGAAGAAAACAAAGGGTCTCCCTCAACCACTCTCTCCCGACCCGGCCTGCCACGCAGTTGTTGGGCAGACGCATCCGCCGCCAAGGCTCGTGAAAATCTCACCCCATGAATCCGGGCAACCATACTAAATCACCATCTGGGGTGGCCTTTGGCAGGGAATTTGATGAGATACTGATAAAAAATGAGGAAATTGTTAAGTTAGGTTAGGTTAGGCTACGAAAGGAAAAGATTACTTGTTTTCTCCAACGCTTAGATAATATGAGAAATCGAACCCCAAAAAGTAATTGTGGTAGAAAAATCTTTTGACCATTAGGCAAGAAAGTCAAGAATGAATATATTGGAAGGAATTAGTGTGATCATCAGTAAAGATCTAGAGTCGCGCGCCTTTCAGTGGGCTGGTTTTCCATCCGGTCGCTAAGTACCGATTGTGGGGCGCTTGGCTTTACGAACGCAGGTTTCCTGTAAGTTAGATAAGGGTAAATTTAAAAACGGTTGTGATAGTTGTTACCAAAATGTTCTCTCTTTATGTAACCGAACAGAGAATGCGTAACTGATGTAGGGCCGGTATATCACTTGGTCTAAAGCTCGGCTTTGACGGAATGTGGAGCTCAGCATGGCTTAGCACACAATCCGTATATCAGTCGTAATCCTAGACTTCAACAATTTTAAACGTTTAGTCTATGATAATTTTAGTCATTTTTATGCCAAACCAATCTATTTACGTAAGTATCTATGGACTCTATGGTTATTATCAAATAACCAAACGTCAAACGATGTCTAAATCGTCATCACTCGAAGAAAGTTCGAATTCCGTGTTGATAGGTAAACTTATTCCTACAATGTAATTTATCGATCGAAACCGAAGCAATGTGAAATCTGACAGATGACAGATGTGTTTTTGCCAATAGCGCTACAGCGTCTAGCAAAGGAACTATTCTGCGGGTTACCACGGCTTAAGCGGCCGATTTCGGCGGTTTAAGTTGAGCGAGGAATGTGCTGTTTAGCAAAGACTGATATACCGGCCCATAGTGACCAATGCTGTATACGTTATAGTTTCATAAATGGCCTAGTACTATGTAATAAATGTGTCAGAAAAAGATTTATGTGCCGAATTTCAAAAACCTCTATACGGATCAGTATCCTTTTTTATATCAACACCACACATGAGGCCCTTAAATTATTTCCCTCGAGGCCTAATTCATCTTAGGAGATGCTGTGTGGAGGGTTAAACGGAAGGAAGGAATAAACACATATTCGCATGTGCTAAATGCCAACCGTATACAAATATTAAGCGCGCGTCTGAAGTATTTTCCGACTATGCACCGGTGCTGAGGGGATCAATGACGCTAGTCCCTTGGAGCATCTTCTATTGAAATACTGGTAGAACAAGAACAGAATTCCCACCTGACGTCTGGCCTCTACAGATTCCAATATGTCTTTTAAGATGCACCATTCCTTCAATTTGGTGTGTTAGGTTTTTCATAATAAAAACATGCATTTCTGAAATTATTATAAAAAATCATAATTTTAAAAGAGCAAGGTGCCAAATTGGTCCTAAAAGTATCTCCATACAGTGTCCACATCATAATGATAAAAATATAATAATCTTAGGCATTCGTGTTTTTTCATATTATCTATATTATATTTGCTCTCGAGAATACAAATATTTTAAGGTGTTAAATGTTTTGATTGGATATCGAAATCTTCTTAACAATCATTTGATTCTGAGACGGTTATTATTAATACTACATTATTATTAATACTACAGATTATAGATTAGAACTTGCTGAAATTTGTTGAAGATTGATCGGATGCTATCCATCATTTACTGTCCGTAAATGTCAGGAATAGTTGGTAATGCTAACAGTAAAATAAAGCCATTCCAAATCCATTCCGCTATTCACAGCAGATAATATAGTAGACCAAATAGGCCACCGAAATCACTGCAGAAGATAATGTGACTAGTTATTTATAGCCCAGACTTGTTGAATACTTGTTGTAGACGTCATCACCCAAACGGTGGACATTATTAGGATTGTGGGTCGAAAAATTTAGCCGAGTTATAATCATAAATTAGTACCACTTCCTCCGTGATGCAACCGATTACAGAAATTGCCATTTTGGTTTGCGGTGAAACCAAATATGTGTGGTTTTCCTCACCTTGATCGTAAACCAAAAAGTATTATTTTCATGTTGTTGCTGTTAAAATGATATATTTAAATGTAACTACCTACTAATGGTCTCAAAGGTAGGTTAGGTTATATACATGCATATAATTAAGAATATAACACTAGAAACGTCTTCTGTACAAAATAGAATGAAACATGCCACTGACTGAATTCTTCTTGGTTCTATACCATTTAGCTCGCAGTCTGTCTCTCTTACACTTGCTTAAAATTGTATATCGCCACCCCATTTGAATTTTGTAATCACGGTAAAACAGTTTTGTATGGAAATATAAGCCGAAATTGAGCCTATAATTGGATCACGAATCCCATCCACGAGACACTTGTATTATTCTTTATTCTCTGCATACACACATGACTAAATGACTAATGACAGCCAGTGAATCTGAATCTGGAACGAATTAAAGAATCTATTAATCCAAGTCTGAAACGGGCATACGAATGACAATTGGCTTGGGCATATTATAAAAAATAAAAGACAGATAGTTCAAAAACTGGTCAAATTTTGGCCCATTTTACAAAAAAATGTTACAATTTTTTTTATTAAATGCCTCGTGTGCTTTTACCCGGCAACACAAACGTTGTCGAGCTGGCAACATGGGATAAAAACTGATGTTTTTTAGACTTTATGCGAAATTAATAACAGTAGTAGGTACTATATTAACATAAAGCTTACTTTTGTAAACTGGAATTGGAACATTATGTTTATACAAGTAGATTATGTAACTTGAATATTACCAGCGCAGACCCTTAATATCATTAATCATTACAGTACAGTTAAGTACAGAATATCATTATTGTGGGATTGAAAATTGCAAGTTAGCTAAAAGGGGCAGACTCAAGATTAACCCTAAGAAAACATTCTAGTGGATCAAAGATTTTCAAATACTAAATTCAGATAATCAACGATTTCATAAGCCTGTCTTGTGCATAGGAATCGAATCGATTGGTAACCCGGCAGTTGCCCCCCCCGAAAGTTTCTCAAAGATTGCGTCTTTGATCGCTTATACGACTTCTTTCAATTCCAAGAGCTTCGTTAGTTCAATCAATTCATTAAATTAGCCAGGAATTTGGCATAACGAAGGACATTATTTAAAACTATGTGCATATTGATGGTTAACCGAAACTTATCTGATACTGTGTTGGATCAAAACCTCCTAGATCACAAGGCCGGGACACTGAATCCAATCAGCCTCCTAACTTGTATAAGAACCGTGAAAATATATATTTTAATTAACTAAAACTATTTAAAATGCTTTTAGTAAATAAGAACAAATTGAAAAATGATTAAAACGATTTTTTTTCGTGGAATCTAATAAAACTCAACAAGTTAGCAGGCTGATTTGAATGAGTGTCCCGGTCTTGTGATCTAGGAGGTTTTGGTTGGATGCGCTAAAATTTATCAATCGTCGGTCGCAATACACATACTCGTATATTAAGATGAAATTATACGCCAAATCACTATTTAGATTTGTCTTTACTACGAATCAGTGTACATTATGAATATAAAAATATTTGCTATGGATAGATTAAAGCTTTTCCTACCTTTTCTATTTATTGGAATTAAGATAAAATTATTATTTACGTTACAAAAAATATAAACGTAAAGTACTAAACAATTGGTTTTTTCATTAGATAAATATGAAGTTATATAAGAAACAACTAAAAAAATACCCGTTTATGGCTAAGATTATTTTTGACTCGATCCATTGACTAACTTTTTTCATTCTTGTAAAATTATTCATAAAAAAATAAAAACAACTTTGGCCCTAATTTCCTCATGCAGATAATAATAATAATCCTCCATTTCCTGCTCACTCTATTTACTAACTATTTACTCACTCTATTTATTTTAACTCTCTGCTTACTTTGATTTTATATTTTTTTAAATTGCTTACTTTTTATATTCTTATATATATGCTTTTTATGTTCTATACTTTTTGTAATTTACTATATTATTTCATACTCTTTTATATTCACATGTTTTATTGTACCAAAATGCCAGGTAAATTTTCATCAAATATTATAAAATATGGTCTCTCCTGAAAGTATCTACAATTGAATAACAAGAATAATAATGATCGACATGAAAATTTAATCCCGAAATAGATATTCCAATATCCTGTTAATACCGATATTACAAGACTTACATATACCTACATACGTGTATTTATGTATTATTTATTTAGCGCCCTTGAGGTGATTTTTCACGAAAACGGCGCTATATAAATTAGCCAAATTATTATTATTATTATTACTCTTTTATATTATTATTTTGTTTTCTTAAATATTTTTTCATATTATGTTAATTTATATAACTTTATATTCTTTTACATTATTTTATAGTTCATTATGTTAATGCACTCTATAGATAACTGACCACCACAACACGAGCATGTGCCTAGCGTGGTGGTCGTAAAATTCTCAAAACATGTAACTAGCAGTTTAATGAATAAAGAAAAATTTAAAAAAAAAATACAAAATACAGGTAAGAAGTCAAATATTTCTGGCCTTTATATTCCTCGTTGACCGTGCTCGCAAATATTGATAACATAGATTCATAGATGACGGATTTGGTCAATATCGTATTGAAATACAGTTTTATAGATCGTTCATGCTAGACCTACATCCCATTAAAATCATAATTGGAAATAATGGATAGAGCCCAAGTGTCCAGCGGTTATCGGATGAAGTCGCCCTTCCGTCCTAAGTCCTAAGTGAAATAACACCCTGACTTTGGAACTTGCGTCAAGGTCCTGAACATGGTCCTGAAACCTGAAGTTTGGTACAAAGACGAAGCTACTAACTGGAAGAGACATATAATAATCATCTGGATATTATCCACAAGTTGGGTTGCTTTCCCATTAGTATTCCGCCGGGAAATCCATTAAAATATTATATTACTTCATAAATACACGTATGTAGGTATATGTAAGTCTTGTAATATCGGTATTAACAGCGGATTGGAATATCTATTTCGGGATTAAATTTTCATGTCGATCATTATTATTCTTGTTATACAGTTGTAGATACTTTCTCGAGAGACCATATTTTATAATATTTGTTGAAAATTTACCTGGCATTTTGGTACAATAAAATAATGTGAATATAGTTTTTTTATACCATATACATCAATCAACACGTATCCGTGAGTTTATTTGTAGATGTGGGATAATAATACGTTTGTCCTTTGGCTGTCCGTTTGTCATTTAGTTTTTTTCAAATAAAAACAATGTTTTTATTTTTGTCACACATCACCACTGATCACACTGCAACGCACTGATACGCGCTCTGTCTGATTAGGACAATGCTGCTTAAACGAGTGTACTCAGTATTAACGAATGACGTGTGATGCAATATTTTATTGTTTTTCTGTTTTATTTTGTCACCGGACAGCAAAATCTTTTTTATCTCGAAGTTAGCGAAGTAATCGCTGCTTAAAGTCTGGCGGGAACGTGCTGAGACAACCTGTATAGGTATTACAAAACTGAAAATATATTGCTATGTCATTACGGCGGAAATATCGGGCTTGAAGAAAAAGTGATAAATTGTAATACTTCCAAATACGGTGAAATAATTTTAAATCCAATGACAACAATAAATTTATGAATAGTGAAAAAAAATCTATTTAAAAACTGCAGTAGTATTTCATTGTGTAGATAGATACCTGCTATTAAATATTGTCATCAGTCATCAATAATAATTTCAAATTATTGAAAAATGCATTTCACATTTTTTTAGCGGTACATGTCTGAATAAAATAAAACAATTATTTATAAATATAAAACAAACCAACCGAAACTCTAAAATACCTACATAAATGTAGTTATTATACATTTGAAAATTTGGCGGCATTTATAAACACCATCTAGCGTCTGAATAAAAAGCAATTGCACGTACTTTCCAGAGTCCTCGTGAAACACGAACCTAGAGGCCCTCTGTTCATGTCATGAATAAATAAATAAAGTTTTTCCCAAACTTTCATATCATTTCTCCCGATAAGAATAATATGTGACTTATTTATAAGGGACTCAAATAGGCAAGATTATTATAGGTATTTTAGGGAGATAACAGATAAATAGACCATGAAAAAGACAAATAAAGACACCTCAACCAAATAAATGCTTTTCTTTATCACCAATTAAGATTAGCAAAACAAGCATTCTGTCAGATTTCTACTCGGGATTAATCATGGATATGGGCGACTTCCGGTGTCATTTTTGGGTAGATATTATCCAACGTGCCACCTTTTTAAAACTAACAGCAAAAATTCACGGCTAATTAGTTATTTAAAAAATGCGTATGATTCTGCCAACTTTTAGATTGCGAGAAGCACCTGGCGGACGACCTGAAAGGTCACTTCTAGAAGTCATAAAATATCTCATTCAATTTACTTTTGTTTAGTTAAATGTTGAAATAGTGGACCTCGCGTCCAAACAAGTAGGGTAAGGTTGCGATCATTGGACCGGCTCTTTCTTTGGACCGCTTTGATTTCTCGGAATCGAAGAACTTTAAAATCAACCGTTTGCCCGAAACGCGAGCTATTTGAGCTAGTACCAACCCCCACTCCCGACACGCCGTGAGCTCAGTTAGGGAAGGATGTGCGTCGCAGTGTTTCGCGCACTTCCGATGTAATTATCTCGTGACACAGTTTACCAGGTAAGTACGGTTTAATAAAGGTTTTTAATGTTTTTTTTTATGAATCGCACGCCTTATTTAGTTGTTAAAGTAGATTTGTAAACAATTTTTTGCAATAGTTCAGGGATTTTTATGTATTAAATTTTTTGTCTTTGTGCTATGAATTGCCATCAATGGACCAGTAAGTTTCTCTTTAATTGGACTGGTCCAATCATAGCAACTTTTAAAATTGAAATTAATTAATTGAATATTTTTTATTTTAGCATGGCAAAACAAGGGGAATACTATGCGTGAAACGAAGAAAGCATTAAATTGGTACTGCTAGCTTTAACAGTTGTGCAAGTGCATCAGGATATTTTATTCCGCCACTAATGATTTGTAAACGTAAGCGAGCTAAAGATGAACTAAGAGACGGTGCGCCACCTGGCACAATTTTTGCATTCAATCCCGACAGTGGTTACATAAACAAAGAAAAATTCTTCATCCGGATGCAACATTTCGTGGAAAGTGTGAAACCTACGCCCGAAAAGAAGGTTATCTTGATACTCGATGGACATACAAGCCACACAAAAAATTTGGATGCTATTAATTATGCAAAAAAAAACACAACGTTGTACTGTTGTCACTTCCCGCACACACTTACACAAATAATCTACAGTTTTTCTGTGCCATTTTATTTTATAAATCGTTGACTGATTATGAAAAAATTGATTGTTATTTTATTGTCTTTTATTTATTTGAATTCTCATGGTTTCGTCGAATGGACCACTGCAAAAAGTTTCCTAAGTCCAATGATAGCAACTCACTGGTCCAATTAAAGAAACAGTGGTCCAAAGAAAGCAACCATGGCAAAAAAGTTTTTTTCTATTTCCTCTCTTTACGGTTAATGCTAAAAATTATAAATAACACATGCAAGTTCTTATATGTAAGGCTTATTAAAATGTTGAATCACATTTCTCCTATCTATAAAAATTCCGCTGTTATGTCATTTTAAAGTTAAGTGGTCCAATAGTGGCAACCTTACGCTATTTTTCTAATTTTCTCTTATTTAATAAATAAATAAATAATTTATGCAACAATATTTTTATTTCAAGGAATATTACAATTGGTCAAAAAGAAACGTCACTATCTCGTTGATAATTCTTTTTTCAACCTTTCTTCAGGCAGGTGAATACCATCATTTTATACCATAATAAAAATTATTCCTGTTTGACAGCTCGTAGTATGATCCACACTCATGTGAACTCTTGCGGAATAAAAAGGTTGTATTCAATACGGCCACCATTTGTGCCGGAATTGGAACACACAAACAATTTTACAGGCATATGGAATGGGCTATATGACAAAAAAAATTTATTCCAATTTCCTGTTACATGTCAAAATCATTCCTAATTTTCTTTTCCGATGATTTATGTAGATATTACTCTCAATCGATAGCTTCATATACTTCAATGAATCGATCGTCAAGTCGATTAGACAGACATCTCCAAATACTGTGTTTTGAGATAACGAGGAAAGCAATATTCGAATACTCAAAACAAGTCAAATATTATTGAAGTACACGTGACTGTGTTTTTTTTTTTTTTAAAGAAACCTTTAAAACAAAGAATAATACATACATATCAAATAAAAACATAATACAAAAACAGAGAAAAAGTCCCAATAAACTACTTTTAAGTAGTTTGTCAATGGGTTCTTTTAACTTAATGGATTATAACAAAAATTAAATTAATTATTAAGATATAATTGTTTACATTCATAAAAAAAATATATTGTATACACTCATACCATAAGAAATATAGCCTAAATAGATGTAATATGATATAAAAATAATAAAAAAATTATATAAAAATAAAGAAAAAGTGTAACATGATATAAAAATAAATTAAAAAAATATATAAATAAAAAGTGTATGAAGTTAGAAATTGTTTGTCTTAGAATCTAATACAAACTATGTCTTTCAGCGAGCCAATTTTTTAACATGATATTTATTTTTGCGTTTGTACATTTTGATTGCTGCAGGTAACATATTTAAGCAATTTGGGATCATGTAGTCCAGCGTTCTTTGCCCATATTTGTTTAAATGCTTAGGAACGATTAGTCCTTCATTTAACGTAAAACGAGTATTGTAAGAGTGTTCTAGTCTATTTATGTACAAAGGGATATTTATATGCTGAAAAATAATTTTATACCATAGAATTGATCTCACTGAGAGAATTTTAAGATTTTGATAAAGGTATGGAACATTATGTCTTTGTTCGTATAAACTTTTATGAGCTAATAATTTAACTAATGAATTTTGAACTGATTGAACATGATTTATATTTGTTTTACAGGAAAATCCCCAAGCTGTAATTCCATACCTGATAATAGATTCAGCTAATGATAAATAAATTATCCGAAGTGTGCATATTGGAACATAGAATTTTAATTTATATAATCTACTAATAATAGATCTCAGTCGTTCACAGACTTTATTTATTTGTAAATCCCATTTAAAAAAACAATCAATAATAACTCCCAAATAAACATATTCTTTAACCAGTTCAATATTTTCACATGTGCATAATGCAGGGATACCTACATATAAATATGCTATAAAATTACTCCGAAAGGCATAACGGTTCGATACATTAGTACGATGTTTTGAAATATCCTACTAGTGACCCAAATAATATCAAGATTTAGTTTTATTCACTATATAGAAGTTTTTCTGCATTATAAATGATTTGGTTGCGTTTATGGGTAAGTATTGTACCAGATAAATGATACACTTTTACATATAACTGCATACTCAACTGAAATTCAGATTTTTCGGAGATGTGTGACTAATCAACAGGATGGTCGAAATAGATATATTTTACTGATAAATAATAAAATAATAGTAGAACAGTCATGGGTCATCAGAAAGAGGGGTTGTCTACCTTGCTAAAGTCTTATGTAGCTCTGGTTGTTTGGTATGTTTTATGTACCTTTACAGGTCGTTCTTAAAGATCCAAGTTTTCTGACAAATTTAATAAGTGTGTCACTATTTAAGGTATTGAAAAAACTGTGTTTTTAGTTGTCCGAAATTTTTAAAAACGTTCGTTCTCATAATCTCTTTATTTCTATATATTATATATTATATAATATAAAAAAATACAAAATATTAGAATATTTTGCGCTGTACCAAAAAGCGAACGACTTTATTTTTGTAGGACGCACCATTCAAGAGTGATTTAGCGAAAACCTAAAATAGTGACACACATCTGGGTGGACCTACGCGTCGTGCGCTTTTTCAGAAAGCTTGGATTTTTAAGTACGACCTATGCACCCAGGACATAGGGGGGAGCAAAAAATAGGGGGGGTCCAGTAAAATCTCATTTTAGCGATGGGGGGTGGGGAAATCAGAAAAAAAAAGAAAATCAGTCTACTTTTGTAGGAAAAAAGTGGGGAATACAAAACCTCGATTTTAGTTAGGTATTAGTAGCCCGAGGTGCATTGTCCCTTTCGCTCAATATCCGGTGGAGTAAGAGCAACAGTGACAGCAACAATTTAGTAAAATCTATTTTTGAAATTTCTCCAGCACCGGGTTTCATCTTAATAATATACCTGGCCAATGGACCATAGTGTAGACTCTCCAAATAAATATTTAAAAAAATTTATTTTACTTATTTTAATCAGTATAAAATCAAAGCTAAATTCACTTGTAGGTACTGAAGAGAAATTTACCAAAAAGAACAATTTCAAAACAGAAAAGCAAAAAGAAACCATTTGGTTTCCCGTACCGGGAATCGAACCCGAGCCTGCTGGGTGAAAGCCAGCTATCCTAGCCACTAGACCATACGGGATATGATGGCAACGAAATAAAAATGATACACTTACTATTGGCCTTGCATTCGTTGTCTGAGAAGTGACTGTCCGACTCTTGCAAGAATCTCCATCACCACCTCTGGATACGGGTCGGCATCTCCTTCGGAATAGTAGCTAAAAATGTTCCAACATGTTTTTTTACAAATAACTCCGAAAGACACAAAAACATTTTGGAAAAGGTTTGCAACTTGGCTAATTCGTATATTATTCAAGTTTTTGTCAATAGATGGCAGCCCTGTTTTAATTCTGTTTCTAGGGAGACATCTATTGGGCGACGTCGTAAACAGTGTTGCCGATATTGTTTTTCACCGCCATCTTTATTTTTACAAAGATGGCAGTGCTGCAGCCAGAATAGAGAATAAATAATATAATATATCGCATTCATTTTTCACTGTGTTCATAACAAATTATGTATGTTTGCATTTATATACCTGTTGTATGCCCCTTGGGCCCCCTGCGCCTCGGCGGCCACCAGGAAAGAGACGGCGATCAGAAGTGCCGCAGGCAATACTGTGTTGTGCCACTGCATCTTGCTGATAGGTGTTCTGAAAAGAAATGGAAACGGACTGTCAATAAATGTGATAATATCAATTTTCCATCCTATAAACATTTCAACAATCTTCTTTATATATAAAAATCTCGTGTCGTGATTTACGATTTATTTATTCATTAAGTTGGAGTTTATAATTCGGTACTCGAACCTATGAATAGTGGCTATATTTTGGATAAGTTGGCCGAGTTTTCTAACCATTGCGAGTATTTTATTTTTATTTTTAATAATATTCGTTATTATTAGTGCAGATAATTGGGAGGATGGTGAGAAAGAAGTTGAATTCTCGGCTGCTGGTTAATGAACCTTAAAATATCGCTCGAACCGACATTGAAATATTTTGAATAGATTTTTTGATTGGGTATGTACAAGGGCGTCGCCAAGGGGGGTCAGGGGGGGGGCAGCTGCCCCCACTAGAGATTCTAAAAAAGTTCTGGCCATGGTGAGTGTACACAGAAAACTTATTCATGGAAACAATCGCCGTAGATGTGAGGCTCGTGTTTCAAATGAAAAGCTTCATGTGCTCTTGAATTTAATACAATTTACCTCGAATTTTCATACTTTTCTCATTCTCCATATCAACTTGCCCCCCCTAGGCTATCGGCTGGCGACGCCCTTGGGTATGTAAATATTTATTAGGACACAGATGAATTTCAATTGATTATTTCGAAATAGATTGGGAACTCAGGGATGTAAAATTTCGCACTTCTACCTTCCCTTTTGATGTTACTCGTAAATTCAAACTAAGGGAAAATTTCAATGCGTTTACCGCTTTGCCATGAAGATTTTTTTTAATGGCAGTCGAATTAAAAATATATGTATGGCATAAGATCACTTTGTTCATTTCCAATCAATTTATAGCTACCAGTGGTGTACCACAAGGGTCTCATTTAGGTCCAATATTATTTTTACTGTTTATAAACGATATTGTTAATATATTTGATAAAGACATAAATGTACTACTTTTTGCTGACGACTTAAAAATATTTAAAATAATAAAAAGCGCTGAAGATTGTATCTGTCTACAAAATAACCTAAACAGACTAATTAATTGGTGTTCTCTTAACAAACTTTATCTGAACATAAATAAGTGTCATTCAATCAGATTTTACAGAATTAGTCAACCAATTATTCATCCATATGAACTTAACAACTCAACCCTTACCTCTGTCGAAGAAATTAATGATCTGGGCATAACTTTCGACTCTAAATTAAACTTTATATCCCATATAAACACAATCAATAATAAAGGAATGAAAATGCTTGGCTTCATTCTTCGAAATTCTAGAGGTTTTAGGAATATTTCAACATTAAAATTTTTATATACATCCCTAATTCGTAGTCAAGTCGAATATAACTCCTCGATCTGGTCCCCCCATTATAAATTACATTCAGATTCAATCGAAAGAATTCAACATAAATTCCTAAGACACATTAATTTTAAACTCGGTATTCCCATTGAAAACATTAACTATAATTATTTGATGAAAGGACTAAATTTATTAAAACTCTCAGATCGAAGAATTATATCCGACTTAATATTTATGTTCAAAATTGTAAATGGTAGTATAGACAGTTCCGATTTAACTAACCTCATTGAATTTCATATACCTACGAGAGCAACTCGTTCCAAAGTTCTGTTTAAATGCAACAACACCAGGACTGAGTATTCCAAAAACTCACTTGTACCTAGGTTGCATGCAGTTAGTAATAGATACGCAGATGTGGCGGATATATTTAACTGCACGGAAAGTAGGTACAAGAGGGCTATGCTATCATATATTTTCAACCAATATTAATTTAATCTAAGTTTACCTTATTTGTACTATAAAATTTGTTTGTACTTGTATCTCTTGCTCATATCTCGTATGTCATTTCACAATCAATTGTCATTCTCTTTTTTGTTTTTAATTATTCCTAATATATGCTTTTGGTTTTTAATGTGAAATGTAAATATTGTTTATGGTATGTTTATACCGTTGAAATTAAATAAATAAGATACGTACAAAAATGTTCCTTTGACAAATCAAGATAAAAGTAAAAGGTTTGTTAAGTTCGTTTTCATAAATGTTTTACAAATCTCGCTTCATATCCTTTGAAGTTGATTGAATTTAATTTATGTTTTCAAATTTGCTCTCTTGTCATGAATATCAATAACCTCCCACTGTTCGCCCTGTAAGCGAACCATCGTGACCAGAATAAAAGTTCAACCCTTTGAGCATTTCGCTTGTCCGAGCTCGATATTTCTAATTAATGACACCTAGTGCCATCTAGCGACGGATTGTGTTTAACGAAACGAATGTATTATTTGAATAATGACGTTCTGTCAAGCTTTCATCTGTGGGCCAATTTGTACAAGTCGTATTAAAAATATTCTCAATAATAATCTCCAAAGTTAACTTACATAAAATGTATAGTATTTCAGGTGGGAAGCAATAATATGTTTCCGTGTATTGTATTGTTTGTGATAGGTACATTGAGTAAATATTGGGTGACGTTTATAGACTGTATACTAGGTACAAACGTCAATGTATTGTTTCATTACTGTAACCAATGTTTGTTTTGTGTCAATCTTACTAATATTATAAACGCGAAAGTTTGTATGGATGTATGTGCGTTTGTTACTCTTTCACGCAAGAACTACTGAATGTTTTTTTAATGAAACTTTACAATAATATAGCTCATACATCAGAATAACATATAGGCTATAATTTACAAAGCTAGCTATTTATTTTCAATATATTAAAAAAATATATATTGTTTTAGAAAATGTCAAAATTTGACAATGATATTTTGCAAAACAATGATTGTTAAATCAAAATTCTATTTTAGAAAATATTTAAATTAGTGAATGTATTTAAAGTACCTGCCTTATTACTTTGAATCGAATCAAGAATTATAGATATTTTAAATAAATAGGTTAAGAATTTTGGTATAAACATAGAAAGGACCTAGGAAAAGAAAATAGGCTATTCGAAGTACTAATCCTGTAGTATTTTCTCTCTTTTTGTGACCTGTGTCTAACCATTCGGGGTCTCAAACTACGTAGGTCAATTAGAAAAAACGATAATTTAAAATATATAATAGTAAAAACGGTTAAAAACGGGACTGAAGTTCTTACGAACAAATTAACAGTGTTTTAATGTTTATTGGCAGGAAAATGTAAGAATAGTTTGTTGGTATACGTACGAAATTACGTATACCAACAAATTATTCTTACATGTTCCCGCCAATAAACATTGAAACCCTGTTAATTTGTTCGTAAGAACTTCAGTCCCGTTTTTAACCGTTTTTACTATTAAAATGATCGTTTTTTCGAATAACATTTTTCTCCGTGTTGGGAGCAACTAGAGCAGTGATGAGCAACCAGCGAGCTCATTTCTTGTGACCCGCGAGGCTTTTGGTACTTCCCACTATATCAAAAAGTTTGCGGTAAAGAATATTCAACTGTTTCTGTTAAGTTAAAAAAAGGGTTGAGCGGAAAACTTTAGTTTTTCTTTAAAGTTTTGAATCAGCCACTCAAAATAAAACGATTATTCTTATATATTCTTAGACAATATTTAAAATAAACTTCGCAGCGCAGCGCTTTTCTTGTTGAAATTATGCATTTTAAAAGTTATCTTTATCTTTAGACAACTTTTAATTATAATCTTACCTCTTTTATTTTTTAGATATTAATCTTGGTATATTCTTTAGATGCTCTCTGTTATTTTTAGGTACAAAAATAATATGTAAAGTCTTATATTACCCACGCACAGGCTGCGCCTTAGTGGGTTCCCTTTTTTTCTTTCTTGCATAACTGTAATGTCAAAATGTAAAAAAAGTTTCCTTTTTATAAATAAAATCCCAAAATTTTCTTGACTAAATTTTGTTTTACTTTCCGAACGAAAAATGAACGGTTGCCCAATACCACAAGTAGGTATTTTTTTAAATTTTGTTTTAATATAGAAAGTTACAAATCGACACCATTTATTCGTTTGGCTTTGCTGTTAAATATGATATACTGTGTTATTTCAGTTCTATACCTAATTGTTTTAAAAAATTAACATTTTTAATAGGACAAATTTAACAATGTCATGCTATAGTTACCCTACCCCTAGCGGTCCGCGAATAAATTGAAAATATTTCTTTTTATTTTAACTTAAAGAGTAAAACCTCAAAATAAAATATGTCATAAATAAAGACAATATTTGCGACTGCCAAACAGAAAAATCAGAAAAAGATACATCTAGGACCCGGAACCTTAGTCTTAACGGATAAATTTATCCAAGACACTATCTAGGTGTATTTAGTTCGAGATGAATCTTGCAATCATACATAAAGATAGCAGCCAATAAAAATATGTGTCAAGAAAATGATTATATAGTTGGTAGTTCTTTGTCATTTCAGTGAGTTTCATTAGCTCTGTGGTAGAGCATCGACCCGGCAAGGCTATGGTCCTGGGTTCGATTCCTAGATGTGACTTTATCTTTTTCTATTTTTTTCTGTTTCAAACTTTCAATTGGGAGTCGCTAATATTATCTTCATAAATTAAATTGAAAATATATAAATTGGCTCTCCGGCTAAAAAGGTTGATTATCACTGCACTAGAGTGTGGTATTTTATCTAAATCTTGATATGGAATTCGGTCTGTTATTTCCGAAAGCACCTCTTTACGCCTAGACATGTCTTTTTTCCAGCAAAAATATCTCGAGGCAAATGACAATCGTGCGAGAACAATTTCTCAAAATCTGTGGTTCGTGTTACTATACACAAACAGACTGACGAGATTGAAGTAGCACATAACATCTGGCTAACAACAATATGTCTGGGGAAATAATGGTTACTCCATTAGAAAATGGGTAATACAACTAAAAAAGATCAAATCCGTTATCTAAAACTAAAAAAAAATCTATGAATAACCCCGTTCTTCCATGAAGCTACTTTCAAGCGACGAGATCGCCGCTCGTCTGTACATTCCATACTATTATTAGATAGTGTTTGTAAACGCCGGTATGATAAAAAATAGTATGATAAGTAGCCGGTAGCGGCGATTTAGTCGCTTGTAAGTAGCTGCTTGAACGCAGGGCGTAAAGACCCAAATACACTACTCGCGAAGTTGAACGAAGTTAATCGAATACGATAGTGTAGAAACGAACTTCACTTCGCTTCGTGCAACCTCGCCTCGCTTCGTCCGACTTCCGATTGTTGTCGGCTTTTGCACCGAGTCAAAGGACTCGAAGCTTTCCGAAGTTCGAACACGAAGCTTCTCACTACACTACTCGGCTCACTTCATCGTTAACTTCGATCAACTTCGCGAGTAGTGTGGCTGACGCTTAAGATGATACCCGGGTGGTGGAGAAATTTGAAAAATAAATTTTACTAAATAGTTGCTGTCGAAAAAGCAAGTAATCACAATTAAAAGAAAATGTTAAAGTTTTAAAAAGTTAGTGTTTTTAATACTTATGACATTAATTTTAATAAAAAAATATTCTAACTAACAAGAAATTAGTTTTTGTTTTACAATCACTACAAATAATATTTTGAAGTTGCATCCAGATTTAGGTAATTTATCATAAGATCAGACAAAAAAAAAACTCCAAGAAGCTTTACCACTGACCCTTGTTTTTGTATCTCGACAGTTCTTTCATCGTTGTTTTTGCTCCTAGACTCGTCACGATCCACACTCATGAGATACGTGACAGCAAAATGCCAAATGGAGTCGTTGATGTTCCCAAAATGTTTACACGTCTCTGGGAAGTTGTTAACTGGATCCATTTCTTCATCCCTTATACTTCGGAGTTATGGCAGTAATATCACTAGAAATAATGACAGGCAAACTTTTTGAAGCCTTCAAGCCTTGAAAGTATCATCCCCCTGACATCGCCACTTATCAAAGTTAATAGTCCGATGAATCGAGATGAATAATGAATTTATTCGATAAAGGTACCAATGTAGTTTTTGGTTCAGTAATCACTTACGAGTGATCAGGGAATGAGAAACAGAGTAAGTACTATTTCCCAAGGTTATAAGGGTGGGGTCAGGTTGTCAACTAGCAAGGAAGCAACTAGTAGTCCAGTGGTAAAACTTTGGACTCCCATTCCGAAGGTCGCCGGTGTGAACCCGGCGTGCTCAAATAAATTTTATCTGATTAATTTATGTTATTTCACAATTAATTAATTAAAAATAATATAAACTATATTTGCGGTACGTTCCAGAGTGGAAAATACTCTCAATATCGCCCTGGTGTAAGACTACCATTTAGAATTGAAACGTTTCTTGAAATGGCTTTAGCCGTGTTTAGTGACTAGATCTGAATAGCCAGGTACTTCCCCACTTTCCTCTTCCCCATTTCCTTCCCTTCCCCACTTACCTTCAGCCTCATAACATACCCCAATTAGGGATGCCATAGTCTCACTGGCTCCAGACGGGAGCAGTTCGGACTCTTGTAAGGTATTTACTATAAAAAATATAAAAAAAGGATAAAGAGGGAAACTTATGAGCAAAGGCCAAAGAAAGGACAGACGTGAACTACATAAATCCAAATTCATTCTCGCCTTTATCCCTTTATATGTGTTGAAATAGTTGGCACTCAAAATCATAATTATTATAAACTAGCTGACCCGGCAAACTTCGTACCGCCTCAGAATCAATAAATGTTTTGTTTAATTTATTAGCTGAAATAAATGAAGGTTTTGTTACCTAGTTAAAATAAATACTCTTAGTTCAAAAAATGAAATTGAGCTGTTGACTAAGCACGAAATGTTCGGCACACTACAACATTGACAGTTCGAATTGATTCAAATTATGTCGACCAACGCACATTATTTGAAAAGCCGTTCCATAAAAAATATATGAAAAAAATAATTTTCTTCATAATAGTCTGTTAATCGGAATGTAGACAAATCCAACAAATCAAAGATCATAAAAATCGGTTCAGCCGTTCTTGAGTTATAAATGGTGTAACTAACCCGACTTTGTTTTATATATTAAGATTATATTTTTTCCTGCATTTTGAAAACCGTAAATCGACTTCAAAAATACCTTAATTAATAAGTTAATATGGATATCAAACGAATTTATTTACAATGTTTTTTGTACTATACGCTAGTATACAGAGTATAAGTATGCCGGAGAGCCAAAACTGTTGGAGGATCAACTGTCGTGGAACCGTTAAAATAATATTTTAGTTTACAATGGCTAATTAGAATTAGGTATGACTTATGACTCGCGACTCCGATACATCAAAATAAGGAGTGATTATCGTATGCAATTAAATACGTAAACAGAAATAGAAAGTAAAATTATAAAAAATTAATTTTTATTTAACTAATTTTATGTAATTACACAATTCAAATAACAATTCATGGAAAATAAAATTTATAATGAAACCATTGATATTGCTTCTTTCATGCGACAAGAGATGCATGAAACAACTAAAAATACTCTGACAAATAACCCAACAATGTTTATGGTATGTTTATACCGTTGAAATGAAATAAATAAATAAAAAAGGTACATTTTACAGTGAAAAAAAAAACTCATTTAAATAAACCCTGGTTCACGTACATACCACGAGACTTTAGGGGTAGTTAGTTATTCTTTATAATCTAAGAAAAAAAAAAGTTTTTAAACGATGCAATTCTAATTACAAAAAAAAAAAAAAAATGATCAAGTGTGATCGTATTCTTTAGCGCCTCCGCCCACTGAGGCAACTGAAAACTCTCAACTGCCAACTATCTTTGTATCACAATGTGATGGCCCGCACACTTCACAATCACACAAAATCCCGTTGTCAATGGTAACGCAAGTGGTGACTCGCGACTGTCACTGCTGATTGCCCTGGGCGGCCGTTGCTAGTTGCCAGCTGTCAGCTGATTGTTCTTCGTCTATGGTTAAACAAGCTTTTTGACCAATCAAGACAGAGAAAACAGTCGGTTTTAGTTGGTTTTCAGTTGCCTCGTCACCGGAGCGCCTTACTTTTGCGAGTACTCCACTTGTTTGAAAACAAAATGGCCACCCACACACTGGCCGACTGCGAGAAAAAAATTATTATAAAGGTGTGTTTATAAAGAACGCTTTGTAAGCCACTCTAATTATGAAATGAATAAAGGGCACTAACAAAAAGGCTACATTTTTTGCTAATAAGTTTTTCATTAATCACCACCCCTAAAATATCGCGATATGTGCGTGTTACACGGTGTGGGAATGTTTTGAAATATTTATCTCAACTTTCATATTTAATTTTTTACATACAAAAGAATGTAAGAACTATTAATTTGTATTATCTTGGGTGCTATTTCATTTTATGTATGTAATTTGTTTGGAAGGTGAAGAAACGAGTCCCATCTCTTCGCATTCAAATCCAATAATTTATACCTACACAAAACGTATTGTGAGATTTTTCAGGCATCCATCATCTTTTCAGGTGGAGTTTGTGTGCGGCCTCACACAAAGACCTGTTGCCACAATTCCTGAAAGGGGAAATAATCTCTCACCGCAGAGATTATTATTACCAAACATTCATTCTGTTAGACCTGCGTTTTTATTTCTAATATTTTATGAAAGTCAACCTAAAATGTGACATACCTATTTCAGTTTGTTGGAACATAATAAATTAATGTTGGAACATAATAAATGGAACATAATACATGAAAAATAGACTGTTCTTTTATTAAATAGTGGCGGTGCTTGATTTTATTGCTAAATATGTAATTTTTTTTACAAAATTTTTGAAAACAATAAATTACAATTGGATAAAATGCCGTGAAAAGAGAACTGTGTGTCTTTGGCATTACACTAATGCGCAAAGTAGGATATTTTTTAGATATGCCTAATAACCTTTTTTCAAACATAATTGGTACCATGACATCCCAACCGGTGACACACTATTCACAAATCGGAAAGAAATATGATAGAGTGAGAGACCAGGGTAGCTATTCCCGAGCAGCGATCAATCGTTGCTCGTTATGCGCCATCTACGAGCGAAAAATTACTCGTCATCCCGACGAACTTTGTCGAATGTTTTAATTTCACGTATTATTGAACGTCGAACGGTCGAAGAGATGATTACATTTGCAGCCCTGTGAGTATTGTCTATGTTCCTGATGTTTTTGGGATTTCTATGGTGTGACTGTCAAACAGTGAAACGGTTGATATTGATAATATGTATTAATACCATTGTGAAATTGTAATATAATTGTAATTTGACTTTATAAAAATAGACGACGTCTTTGCGGGTGCGAAAAACAGTAATACTAGATTCTAGATTTTGACAGCCCATTGCATAGATACGCCAACACCCACCACTCGCTGCTCTGTTTCTACTGGTTTGCCCCACTCGTTGTTGTGTGGAATGACTTTTGACGTTTGGCGTCTAAGTATGCTCTTTCGATTAAGCTCAAGAATAACCAAATCGACCAACGGAGGTACTTTCGACGGCGATTGCGAGCGACGAGACTTGGAGAATAGCTAGCCAGAATTCTAATCGATCAATGCAATGTAATGGGTGAGTTAATCCTACATCTTTCACATAAGTTTGCCCTCCACATTGCCTTCGGCATTACAACATTTCTCAATGTATTTGAATTTAATACCAACCAGCCTCCTGGCAATCGAAATTCCGAATAATTAAGCAACTAGTGAAGGGCTAATCAAATAATACATTTTCCAATAAGGCGACGAAAATAACCGTCTCATCGAAGCAAGCTTTTTCAACTCAATTAAAAAAACAAAATCTTTATTCATTTTGCATCATCTAAAGCTCATTTTATTTTTCCATATTTTAATGGTTCCCTTTTTATCCAGCGCTGATGATTAATGACATGAATTTTCTTTAATCTTCATGGTACTTAAAACAATTTAGGAGGAAAACTTTTGCAATTTATTATATCATGCAATTATTATTCACTGACGCAAATTTCCAGTTTCCAGCTAATTGGCGTCTTTGTGGCCAAATTGATTCAGATAGAGATTTGAGATCCAAGAATACTGCGGATTGAAGCTTCGTGGTACTTGATACAGTTTACTTTTCATTCTGAACCTTTTATAGGAGAGATCAAAGCTGTTTTAATTCAAATCTTAATTGAGTCGTACTGCTTTGGTGGTTTAAAAAGATATTAAAATAAAATCTGAGTTTACTGTAAATATCATGCGGATAGAAAACGAAGTTTCCCATCATTAACACAATATTGATTTAAATGGGGTATTGTATCTACATACCTAGTAATATTAAGCTCAAACAATTCTGGACAAGGGTTGAAAATACTCAATCTCATAGAATTATCCCTCCAGAAATTTTTAGGGGTAAGAGGTAGTCGTTCCCAACAAAACTCCCTAAGTTTTCTATAAGACAAGTTCTTGCCGTGTTGTATGAAGATTTCCCATGTTTCTCTCAAAACATGGGAATTCTTCGACAAAATTCAATATGGCGCGCGTTTTGTTAATTTTTTAATAATTTATGACTCCTTCCACGAATGATATTTCTCAGCAAACAAACAAGGTACCGAACTCTAACAAAGATTCGGTATTAAAAATAAATTGAATTAAATCACTAAAATTTGATTGTTCCTAAACTGAATGTTCAGGAACCAGGGCAAAATCTACTATGAAGTAGTGACTTAACTAGTTCAAATGAATAATGTGCATTTGATAAGCACGAGTTGTTCACTAGGGTAAAAAATATTTTAAAGATATAGTTTATCTGCCCTATTCACTCAGTGTTACCCTTATATTTAGACCCAAAACTTTGTTTAAAACTTGTTTGCATCGTGACACACAATTGCATATTGTAACTGTAACTAATGTACTGTGTGTTTTTTATAAAATAAGAAATAAAAATATTTTTAATGAAAAAAACTTATGATTGCAAAAATACATATTTTTTAAAATTATTATTCAATACTTTTTTCTGTGATTTGCCGAGTGACATACACACACACACACACACACACACACACATTACAAATTTTTTAAATAAAACTTTTTTTTATGATCAAACTTTTCTATTTTCGTAAACAAACAATGCGGATGAATCCCCTTTTCAAATCGCAAGTGCGCCTTACGGTTGAATATGGCAGCCACTTCTGGTCTGTAGCCCCAAAAAACCTTTAATAAAAAAAACTCTCGACGCTGTGCAAAAACAGACTGTTCGTTTAAAAGTTTATCCTGTCTTAACAGACTTGAAATTTTTACAGTGTACGCATCGGGTAAAATGCTTGGTCTACCGGTATTTCAGTGGAAGATACTCTGAGGACCAATTGTAATTGATTCCTTCGGCACCGGTGGACAGGTGGGAAAGACGTCAAACGCCAAACATTGTACACGGTTGATATTAATTTGTCACATGAGAACGGGTGGCTTCTACGATTTGTTCTTGTAACTAGTTTCGTTGTCAATTAGTTTCCAGCCTCCAGCTTATCAATCTCTTTCCTTCCTTCGTCCCCTCCACCTCAATCCTCAATTACAGGGATGCCATGAACCTGCTGGCTCCAGGCAGTTTAAAATGTATTGATCATCAGTCATCATTTACAAAATGGGCTTTTTATTTTGACAAAAGGTCTATCAAGTCATCGTTCAAACTGTCTGCCAATCACCGCAACGTGTCATCTACGCATTTGATTTCCGACATGACAATTGGTATTTACCTAGGTATTCACTTAATCTTGGTCGTGTCAACCATGATTGGATTGTGTGAATAAATCTGTTCAAATACGATATTAGGTCTTACCTTTGTTTTATCTGTGAGTTGTTGAGCAAACACACAAGCTATGGGTGGGTGGGAAGGGTTATTTGCAAATCGGGGTTGCCGAGTACACATTATTATTACCACACAACCGTTACAATGAACATTTCAGGTTTCATTTGATTGTTTAGAGGGTAAATTTTCTCCTCGCGAAAATTATTTAAAAAGCAAACCTTTACGTTACCTTTACGAAAAATCCATTTTATATGAGAGGGAAAAACTGAAAAGATTTTAAACACCAAAAACATTAACTAAGTTATGATTCAAAAAATTCTTGTAATTTTATGGAATTGGTAGAAGAAGGATGTATTTGTGCGAAGACCATGAATAACCGAATGCCGATATCCGAAAATAGTGCATTGTCGTTGTATATATATATATATATTTTTAAATAGACCCACAAAACTAGGAGAATACACGTACCGTGGTAACATAACTGTTAGAAATTAAGTGAAGATTCAAACAAAGTGAAATTTGGATTGGATCTAGGTTAGAACTTAACATAAGATTTAGAATAAATAGTTTGTGATTATTAAGATAGATGGCAGGCCAGTAAGTTTTACTCCTCTCAACAGAACTGAAGTTAATATTCTTTGTAAAGTTAATTATTAGTCTCTTCTGCATCAAACTACCTAGAAAGAAACACATATCAGTGCCGTCGGGGGGAAATTAAACTTCTTGGGTTGTATTATTTCTTACTTTATACTTATTATTTTATACTTGTTCGCTAAAAATCAAAGTCTGAAGACCTCTGAGTGAATCCTAAAACAATACAAAAACCAAAATCTGAAGAAAATAATATACTTAATAACAGCAAAACTAATAACGAAAATAGCAACAACATAATTAATAGAATTTCAATCCCACTTCTGACACTATATAATGTTCGTTATAAACATTGAAACAATTTATTAATTTGAGATAAAGTTTATTGGGAATGTAACCGGCTGACCATAATACACACAGTGATCTCCGTTTCCGGATCTCACATAGACATAATGGCTTTAGCCGTGTTTAGTGACTAGATCTGAATAGCCAGGTTTTTTCCCACCTTCCTCTTCCCCATCTCCTTCCCTTCCCCACTTACCTTCAGCCTCAAAACATACTCCAATTGGGGATGCCATAGTCTCACTGGCTCCAGAAGGGAGCAGTTGGGACTCTTGTGAAGTTTCTCTATAAAAAAAAAAAATAAAAAATAAAAAAAAAAAAAAATAAAAAATAAATAAATAAATAAAAAAAAATAAAATAAAAATAAAATTAAAAAAAAGACAAGTTATTGTCATAGAGATATTAACATAACATGTAAATATAAAAATATTAAATTATTCAAGGTCTCCGTTCCGTTATTTGGGCAGCTGTTCAATTATCGGTTGCAGACGGATTTGGGTGCCTGGGTGTTGTATGTGTCAAGTATGTCATTTATGTCATGTATGCCTAATGAACAGGAACGTTTAGGTAAACATGACACGTTGAGTAGAAAGAAAGAGAAATTAGTGAGGTGCCAAAAGAAGAGTCCGTGACGTCCCAGGAGGACTTCACTACATACATAAGTCCGAACACAGTAAAAATAAATGTGTCAGACGGGTATAGAAATCCAAATGGGGGAGAGAATTGTGTTCCCATTTCCTATCTACGTATTCAACCTCTAGGGATATTGTCGTAATCGTTTAGAGAAGTTAGTAATTTTTTAGTCAAATTATCATTTGAAATTTAATCTATACTTATCAAAAAATGGTCAAATTGCAATTTGTTAATTTTATGGAAAGATCACACCCATTATCATTAAATTGTGCCGGACACAATAAGTCAAAATAATTTATCATGAACAATGCACGCCAAAATTATTTTATGAATATCACAATAATGTTAGTAATAAACCGTTTTGTGGCCAAACTTACCGCATAAATCAGACGTAATATTAAATCTGATATTATTTTCAATTTGCAACTGGGTCGTTAAATGGTAAGGGTTTACCATGGTTGGTTTAATGTTTTTATTCACCTAGGGGCTGAACAGAGCAAAAAAGATAATATTTCGCATTATTATGAGACATAGAAAGATTGTAATTGAGTTGTTTGTGTATTTTTTCCAAAGAATACTCGTATTTACTATTTATTATCATTCCTTGAGATCGTAACCATTAATCTCAACTTTCTGCAGAGTTTCTTCGCATAAGCATTTATATACTTTATTATGCAGGAGCAAATACTCAAACCACGAGCTTTCGTGATTTTTATTTCGTTTTATGTTTCTTAATCTTGGATATAAATGAAACAGAAAGTCTAAGTGCTTAAGCAACCAAAACTCTCCAACAGTGAGATCTAGTGTAATGAAATTATTACGGCTTTTCTGTGAAAAATGTTGTATCTGTAATTTATTTTTATCTCTCTAAAACTAGTTTTAACTAGTAACGTTGTTTCCATCATGCTACAAATTTTTATAATAATTTAACTGCAATGAGAAGCAGCACGATTGTATATTTGTCAAACATTCTATAAGTAAAAATATTAAAAAGGGTAGTAATACTCAGGGTGAAGGTAGTAACTGCTAGTTCTTTATAATATCACAGTGCATTTAAATAGCATCTTAGAATCTTGCTAAATTGACTCAAAAGATTGAATCCTGTATTACTGAAAGTTAATCTTTGTGGATCTGCAGTCGGAGCTTTTATAAGATTTTCGTACGAATTTCATATCTTAGTTTCTTGCAGAAGGTACTACTCGTACTTGTATGAAGATTATCAGTTGACGGGTAAATTTCTTTGACTCGAGACGAAGTCGAAGAAGGTTTATTCACAAAGCCTATAATTTAGTAAATGGTGAATTTTCCTAAAGTTTCCCGATTATGTTTCTAGAATTTGTCTTGTTCGTGTAGGTTTATACAATGTTAAAGTAATCTTTTGTCGAAAGTAAACGTTTATTTAGTATTTCTGAGTTTATTTAGTATACTGAGAAATAATGACGTCTCAGAACAATTATGCTAAATACTAACATATTTAACTTTCAGTTTGGGGGATTTACGAGGAAAGTGGATGGGAAGAGTTCACAAAGACACATGTGTAATTGTTTTACGTGAGAAATAAAACATTAGGAAAATATGAGACCGACAAAAAACAAAAAGAGGAACTTCATTGGTAAGTTGTGTGATTAGAAGGTACCTACTATGTAAGGGTGTTAGGAAGAAACTACTATAACTTTAATTTCATGTACCAAATTACACTGCCAGAATTACACGCGGACAAAATCCCACATGAAGAGAAATACATCCAATTAAATTATACCTACTGGAATTACTACACCTGTCAAAAAAAATTGTATTTAATAAGTTAAAAATTTAGGTTGTTAAAGTGTGTACTGAAAAAATTTCACGTTGAAAAAATAAACCAAAACTTGGGTTAAGTTTTTTTCTTTTTTTTTTTTAGAGAATACCTCACAAGAGTCCCAACTGCTCCCGTCTGGAGCCAGTGAGACTATGGCATCCCCAATTGGGGTATGTTGTGAGGCTGAAGGAAAGTGGGGAAGGGAAGGAGATAGGGAAGAAGAAGGTAGGAAAGTACCTGGCTATTCAGATCTAGTCACTAAACACGGCTAAAGCCATTATTAAGCAACGTTTCAATTCTGAATGGTGGTCTTACACCAGGGCGATACTGACAGTATCTTCCACTCTTATGTACATTGTAACATGTTTTATTTTTTTATAGGCGCCTTTGTTCTGTAATTAATTACATTTTCAATTTTTGTCTTTTCTTACAACACGAAAGGATTAATGAGTTGTTAAAACGTTTTAAACGTGCAATCCTTCACTGAGTGTTCACATGAGTCTCCGGGGCCTAACTTGTCTTATTCTTTGAGATACTCTGCCATCAGGTCTCATATTTACTTTTGTTATAATTCCCGGCCTTAAGTCTTATGAATTTGGGATAATATAATGAACACGGCCCATGAGGGAACTTCCTTCTAACGGAGAATAAGTATAATTCACTAAGTCTTCGTTTGTGCTAGTATTTAAGAACTTTCACTTACTTATCTAGGTTATACTTTTTTGTATTATTTCTATGGTATTATACTATGTTTTAGGTACTACATCCATTTTAATGTAATTAATATTGGTTTTCGTAAGGAAAAAAGTATTGAGGAATGCATCAGATGTCCACACAAACCTCAATACAACATCTCGAAAGAAAGGGAAATAGATTTCTACCAGGACCTCCTATTTAGAATACAAGAAAGCCATTACATGTCTTCCACTTTTTTGTTATTTTATTATCGGCACGGACCTGTACATGGCAAGGTCGAAACCCAGCCAATCAAAGGGGACATTGAAATGGTTTTAGAGTTTTGGCTATATTTAATGATAAATTCTGAATAATCGGATACTTTTCAATTTGGGAGGCGGGAATGGGTACCGCCGCCCAGAGAACCATTGATTGGATAACCAACACCTCTGCCATAGGTCACCCCAAGTGATTCGGTACGTTTGGTGACTTAGCAGGGGTGCCCGGGTTCACGGGGTTCATTGTCTAGGTCTTGGCGGCGGATGATCTAGACACACTGAACGCCAGATTCCTACCCAACCCTCGTACATTTTTCCTTCCCAGAACTTCCTCTCCTTCCTTTCCTTAAAAATACCCTCCACACAGCATCCCCAAAGATGACATAGGTCCTGAGGGAAATTATTTTCCTCAAGGCCTCCTGCATGGACCTAATGTATAAAAAAAAAAAAAAAACTTTCCCAAAATTCTTCTACCTTTCGTATTCCATTCTATCACCTTCCACATCCCGAAATTTCCTAATTGTTTGTATTGCCATAGTACCACTTCCTTCATGGTAGTACGCAGAAACTCTTTGATGTATTAAACATAATGAAAAGCTCTTCAAGAAATTCAACTTTTATGCATCATACTTTGCAAATAGATAAACATTTAAAGTGAGTTCTTAAAATCTTTATGTAAAAGTATCCTCTGGCTTCGAGACTGTCAACATCATAGATTTAATCTGAGATAACGACATCGCATAGTCTGTGCAGTGTGCGGCAGGTTCGCTACGGTGAATCTTTAAAAGGACTACGAGCGTGGGAAATATGCTATGCTGGAGTCAGATGTTTTACTGGGAGATGAACACGTGCATTAAAATTGCATGCGTTAGCGTTATAGTCTACTGATGATGTGAACAATCAGGTAATACATATAACAAAATAGACGTAAAGAAAAAAACTTATACAAAATGCAACGAAATAAAAATATTTTATTGAGATGAAATGTAACCGTCGTAGCTCATAATATAAGTCAGAGAAAAAAAAACAAAGAACAATTCTAATTTTTTATACCACGCAAATTGATCAAAAGTTTTCAAAAACATTAATAGACAATTTTGTACCATAAAACTCGTAGGTTTTATCTCTAACTTATAAAATCACCATCTACTTTAATTATGATGGATTGTTTATCTTATGAACTAATTAATAATATAAAGTGGTAAAAACACTAGCATAATATTTCATAAATTCTTAAGAGAGATCCGGAGATTCGTCCTTAATAAGTCTAAGAACAAATTTAATAGGAACAAGGAATGAGTAATAATCCTAGTTAATTTCATTAACTAAGGATGTCCGTGCTTGGTTTTTCTTAAGAAATTATAAGAATCCTTTACCGGGATGGGATAAAAATAAGTGGAAAACACGTTCCTTTGGTAATGGAAAAACGTCGGAAACTTTTCCATGTTACGATTGTTGCCTTTGTAATTACTACTTCATTAAAGTTATAAGGATACTTTTTATTTGTTGTGTAAACTTAAATCTTCTCTTCGACGGATGGGGATTGGTTTTGGAACTTTACTGTCCACGCTTCCGAAAGTTTTCTCTTTTAATTAATCTTGACTAGATGAAGATTACATAATTGCTCCGCACTTTCTGATTGTGATTTTAGTGTCTATTTTTTGAAAGGGACATAGGGTTATAAAACCTTTTTCACTGCAAATAAGTTATACCATCGTGTCATCCAGAAAAGGTTATATAAGTTGCAAGTTACAATAATACAACCCACTTATGGATATAGCTTTGACTTAATATTAGTTGTTTTTGGATTTTTACTGCGCAGCCATACACTAACATTTTAATCAGCCATTAATAACATTTCATTAAAACTTTAATTTAAAATTTTCATTTCAATACAATTCACCCCTTTAACATAATATTATTTTATGAGCACAGGGTATGCAGATCGGGTTTAATTAATGGTTTGTATTTATTGTAACAGTTGGAGCTACTAGAATGTTTGTCTTGTCGTTCCGTTGATTAAGTTTGGTGTTTTCTATTACTACTAATTAATCCAAAGCCAATCCACCAACATAACATTATGAACAATCAGCCTAATACCTACAGGAACCAAAAAAGACATCCAAAGACCAAAAGGATACATTTCAAGAGATTCTTATATAAATATTGTTGCCAATAGTGATGTCCGGTGAAGTATTCAAAGGTTAATTCACGCGACCAAATTCACGCTTTCTCGCGAATTTGGTCGCGTGTTGAAATGTTTGTTTTGTTTTTCTTCGTCACATACTTTTGTTTATTTGTAAGTAGTGAAAAAAGTTAGGTGAACTTTCGAAACTCCAAAATATCCTACTGATTGTTTACCATCTTGCAATTAATCTTAATATATAAAACAAAGTCGGGTTAGTTACACCATTTATAACTCAAGAACGGCTGAACCGATTTTTATGATCTTTGATTTGTTGGATTTTTCTCCGTCCCGATTAACAGAATAGCTATTAAAACATCGGAACAAATCACGGGGAAAATAATTATGAAGAAAATTAATTTTTTCATATATTTTGTATGGAACGGCTTTTCAAATAATGCGCGTTGGTCGACATAATTTGAATCAATTCGAACTGTCAATGGTGTAGTGTGCCGAACATTTCGTGCTTAGTCAACAGCTCAATTTCATTATTTGAACTTATATTACCTATTTATTTTAACTTAATAAAAACTTAATTTATTTCAGCTAATAAATTAAACACAACATTTATTGGTTCGAAATTTGCCGGGTCAGCTTGTAAATAATAAAATTTACTTCGGTAATCATTTTTTTCCAATATTCTAATTTCTTTTGATCGAATACGCATCAGTTATGTATCTAATGTATCTCCGCTTTAATTTTTTTTATGAAGGTCAACATTTTAAGCATATTTTTGGAATGGGAAACAATTTTTTGACCCAACGACCAAATATAAATTTATTTTTCCCATAGCTTCACCGCCTTCCCCAGAAATAGAGATATTATAAGGTATGTTTAAATGCTACGGCGTCTACAGAACTGAAAAATTCTCTCCACGAAAAACTTTAATTAGAGTCCTCGCAAATCTTTAAGTGTACAATTGCGACAAAATTTGTTGATATATACATTTTTAAAAATATCAGGTCAAATTTTTACGTTGTTGCATTTCAAGGCGCCAAATTTCTTTGTATTGTACCTTTCTAAACGATAATAGATAATGGAATAAATATAATATTTCCTAGAAAAACGGTTATTTGAACGGTAGCTGGTACCACCACTTTTACAATAGCGACAAAAAATACACAACTGGCTTCCAATGGAAAATCCTTTAAAAGTTTGCATTCAGTATCTATCAATGGTGTTTTACAGGCCAACATTACTGTTACAATAATTATTAATCATAATAATTATACTATGGTTCATATTGATGTCGAACATTTTTTTCTGAATTGCTACTATAAAGTACCGACTCTCTCTAATAATGCTACGATTCACGTAAATATCATCAGTGTTGCTATTTCTGATGTAAACATCTTATTTTATAAATAATAAAAGATGTTTTGGACGAATCTTGTCTGTGCAACGTCAAATTAGTCATGTCTTGCAGGGGAAATTAGTCGCACAAGATCCTATTATACTTGAGCAGCTAGCTAACTACTGAAAATCTCTCCTGGGATGAAGCCAATTCTTAAAGTTAAAACCAGTACTATTTTAAAGATCCGCCGGCAAATTACTACAAAAATTACACTTGACAGCTGTTTCGCCTTCCCCGTTCTCTATAGGATAACCGCCGTATCTTGTTTCGGAGTTATTTGTCAAAGGGTTTTTTCCCCAGGAGATACGGAACAAATTAATAATAACATCGTAGAAGAACAACAATGGAGGTTCCAGCGCGCAGCGTTGTTGTTAGAGAATGCAATTTTGTTGAAGCAATTAAGGGAAGTGTTTCCATTATTTCGACCCCATTATCCCACCAGTGACATTATTCATGAGACTTTCGCTATTATGTTATTCACTGCAAGCGGAAATATTGAAATACTCGTCGGATTTAGTAGAATAATTATATTATATGCGCGTAATAAGTTTATCTAAGAAAATAATGCACGGAGGAAAATGTTATTCGAAAAAACGACCATTTTAATAGTAAAAACGGGACTGAAGTTCTTACGAAGAAATTAACAGGGTTTCAATGTTTATTGGCGGGAACATGTAAGAATAATTTGTTGGTATACGTAATTTCGTACGTATACCAACAAATTATTCTTACATTTTCCCGACAATAAACATTGAAACACCGTTAATTTGTTCGTAAGAACTTCAGTCCCGTTTTTAACCGTTTTTACTATTAAAATTATCGTTTTTTCGAATAACCTTTTTCTCCGTGTGATAGTAGCAAAAGACTCTTTTTGAGGACTTGGCAGATCTGCACGGCTTTGTTCCACTTTTTGAGTACCACCTAATTAGTATTTATCCATCATTTTCATCTCAATGTTTTCCACAACCGCAAACCATTATAATGACATCTTATCGCATTGCAATAAAATGCCAAATTTATCTATTTTTGAGTTTGAGCAGGTAGACTTTGAAATGAAATAAAAAATTTAAATGAGTTTTCTTCTGTTTATCATATCCGACACATTCAGAACAATTCGGAGAAATTATTATATTTATTGTATTAAAAAAAAACATATAGTAAGTACCTACTTAAATAACGTCGTGTTAATGCCTGTGTATCTCAAACGTTTTACATTTTAACAGATTTATAACCGCCCACTTATGATAACTATTCACCATTGTGGACATTATGAACATAACAACAAGAACAATTCATTCTGAAAGCCCATTGAAACCTAAGTACTTCCTTCTGAATCAAGCAAATGTAAGTAAAATACACATGATGGCTCTTTCACACAGATTCCAGACTCAATTTTAGTTAAAAGGCAAATTAATTCAACAGGTCCTAACTATTTTGCGGTTGGTATAAATTTCTGGATTTTAATTTTGTAGTAATTTACGGCATTTAACATAACATGTGAACGATTTGTTTACATTTAAATGTACTTTGAGAGAATTGATTAGAAAACACGAAACACGTCGTTACAAACAAACAAAATCGAAAGATTCTTTTTATTTCTAATCGAGTGACGGGGATAGTCTATTTCAAGTCACTTTGTGGTTTGGCATATTTAATGAAATAAAACAATTACTTTGTTTATAACCACAAAATGTATTTAATTTATTAATACCGATCGGTTTCGCTTAACACAAGCATCGTCATGGTACAAGTTTAATTTGTCTGATGTTGCTGCGTGTTATATGCGAATTTCTTAATCTTAAGTACCCGCACTTAGTGGGTAATTATTTATTATATAGAAGATAATTTCCCCTGAGATGAGAAAGGTTCTTAAATCTTAACTAATGCATGTATGTAAATATAAGAATAAAAAAAATAAAATTAACTTTGGTATCATAAACTACCCCTAGTCGAGAGAATTTATTCAGGTATAATCACGGGGTAATGATATTCAGGTATATCCTAACACTAACACACTCATCGCTAGCGGAAACTTTTCGAGGGGATATGTGGGAAATTTAACATCAGGAGTTAACTAAATATCATTTGGTTGGGTCTAATTTTGAACCATTCATTTCCGTCCGCTCGGTTGACCCTTACCGCGCTAGGTTTGAGATGTTATTTGTTTTAAATTAGCCGAAAAGTTACTTGTATCGTACATTAGAGAAAACATGTTGTTAAACGTGAGAGAATGATTGAAGTATCATATTCTTTTAATAAACTGAATAGGTGGTTTGCTATCCAAAATGTAAACAACGGAACATCACCAAGATCTGTTAATATAAATCTAAAATCGTTGTAGGTACTATTTTTTTCAGTTCAGCGCTACCCCCATACTATTCAAATTTTGTTGGCGTTTACTGAACTAAACCTTTCCCAGTTGAAAGGAAAAGAACTAGTCAAAATATATCCATACTAGAATCATTCATAGTTTACACCTAAATGGCTTTCTGTCTCGCTTTTAGTTATTGCACTCGATGGCGTTTATTATATTTTAAGAATACTTTCGCTTAAATGTTAACGTAACTCTCATTGCTATACTCCATTAAGGGCCGGTAGTACCCGCCCAAAAATAATAAAAAGGAGAGATACGACAATACGAATGTTGGAGCGAGCGAAATAATATTAAAAACGAATAAATTTGAGCGAATTTTTTTGGTAAAACACGACTCGTTTACAATAGAGCAAAAATCTCTCTTCAACACCTTAAGTACCATTTAAAGAAACACTTTTTTCATACATAGAACTTGTGAAATAACAGAAACAAAAGTGTAAATTATCTTAAAAAATAACATTTATTTTATTAGGAACTTGGAAACTTGTATTGTTCAAGGGACATATATTATAATTCGGTCTCGATCTCGTCCGTTGAACTGGCTTTCAATGTCTAAGATGGGTTGTTTCAAAAAAATTGAACAATTCATCAAATATTTTAAGTTAATGTTCACGTTCTGTGTAAGTTCTATTCAAGTTTTGTAATTATATTATTATAGGTCAGTAGCTCCATAAAACTGAAATAATCACAGAACTTGAAAATTACCTTGATGAATTGTCCACGTTGAAATTGTCACTGCGTACATTGTCACGAAAGGGGACATCTTAGCAAAAGCTCATTTAGCTATTTACTTTCTTACCCTTATCAAGCATTCAGGATCTCGGATCAGGGCACAGATTAATAGAAAGGTCAGTTAAGATAATGTACTAAACTTCACACAGGTCGAGATACGTGATTCTTTTTCTTAGCTTTATGGTAGACGTTTGGAGAGACGAATAATTTCTGGAAACCAGAAAACAAGGGATATCGAAAGGTATGAAAAAGAGTAAATACAGAGAATTTAATGCAAACATGAGGTGACGTCTTCGAACTACTAGGAATCAATCACACAGAATTCAAAGTTCACGAGGTCTTCGAAATAGTGCGAACGTGCAACTGGTGGCACATTATTTAAAAACTCTATTTTCTAGAACTGAACTCTTTTTCAGTGTTTTTTTTTAAAGTTTGTTTCATACATCTTATTTCATGAAAATAATATAATGTTCCGTGTGGTTTAAAGGGTTGATCCCTGTTCGTTATGTAACAATGTTTCAACGGTGATTTACAAATTTAGATAGCGGAGAATGTGGTAAAACAACCCGTGACGTACTACTTCTAGCTACTAGACTTTATTGGCTTAAAGTTTCAATGAATCCACACACAGCAGAGCAGTACCAAATACTAGCATTTAAAATACTTCTCTTTTTATAACTCGGTATTTTTTAAGTATATATGTATTTAAAAAAAGAAGGATATGTAAAATACCTTATTTAGGTCCTACTTTAAAATTTCGTTTTTACAAATTAGAATTCTTCTGTAAAATAGCTTATGAACAAATTTTATGGTACCTCAGTTGCTTAATCGTGTTTTCTTGTATTTTTATAAATGATTCAAGGTATAATCCGTTATGACTCCTTCTTATCCATAAGATAATAGAATTTAATTAATTTTAAAATAGTTCTTGCAAACTGTAAAAAAATTCCAGCTATCCAACAGCCGTTCGGTTATGGTACGGTACACAATTATAATGATTGTAATGAAGGAGGCTACAAAAGTCCGCATTGGAAATAATCAAAGATATTAATAATAATTAGATATGAAATTAAACTTTTTTTTTCACTTTGTTCCACTTGTTTATTTACACTAGACTGGTTTCGTCCTACTACGCACATTTTCAGACTGGAAGTTGAAATTCTTATGCTACGGAATTTATACAAACTTAGGCAGGGGTACAAAACATTGTTAACAAAATAGAAACATTCATCATATAGAGACAATGTTGTGTACCCCTGCCTAAGTTTGTATAAATTCCGTAGCATAAGAATTTCATCTACCAGTCTGAAAATGTCCGTAATAGGACGAAACCGGTCCTGGTGTAAATAAACAAGAGGAAAAAAGTGAAAAAATTGTTTAATTTCATATCTAATACATGGAATTCCACCATGAATTAACAGTTAAAAACTAAACTCATTAATAACAATCGTACGTATCAAATGTTTAGTTACGTATATTATTATATGTTACATAGCAACAAATTGTTAAAGTTGTAAATTTCAACTAAATTACTAGTGATATATGGATTATTCAATGTCGTTAAATTTATATTTTGTTGTTAGCTTTACGCAGTCAACTTTATATTAGTGGGTAGCCAAAAGAGGTGCTAGAGCTTCAGCTTTTAAAAATATTGTATTATTTTGAAAACTCGTTTTGTTCGTAAATCCACGACTTTATTTTGCACTGGTTTTCTTATACTGTGGTACGCCACCAACTGCAAAGTTAACAGTTTCAGCTCACAGAGTATGGAAGAAAACGCAAAGTTGAAACGCAGAGTTGTCTCTCCCATGCAAATTTGAATGGAAACAAATGTTCTATTTAGCCCAATACCCCAGACCTCTGTCTCACTTACACTCGCCTGACATCGTAGATCTCCATCACATTTGAATTTCTTAAACTTTATTTTGCATTGGAAATTTAGGACCCGATTGGGCAAATATATGTCGATGACGAAACACGTCCACAAGGCATTTCTTTATTCCATGATCCAGCTGAACTTTGTAAATGAGGAAGACGAATCACAAGAAAAATACATTTTTATCTATGGAATATGCGAAACAGTAGCGATCTTAAATGTTGACTGAACACACATTATCGAAAATGTTCTAATTATCTGGCGAAAACCTTTGGTGTTGATTTTTTCAGGTATCATTAGGCGTTTTTGGTACATTAAGTACAAGCCCCGCGAAGCTGCCAGAGATGCTGGGGTCATTAATCTTTATAGTTCCTGTGAGCACAGGTCACCTCCGAGTGAGTTTTAACTGAATTGTAATATACCTATATATATACGTTCTTTTCTTTTCTTCAGGTTTATTTCAGAGGCCATGTAGTTGAGGGAGACTTAGCTCTAGATTTGTTGGCACTAATTACTTGTGTCAGAAGGCAATTAGTATCGAAGAAACGTCTGTTTGTTTATCTAATAAATGACCCGTGGTCTTTCTTTTTCAAACAAAGAAGTAAGTAATGAAACATTTTGTGAGTTAACAAACCAACAATGCAATAATGAAATCGAACTGGAAAAAACATCAAGAAGTAATATTACGAATCATTGTTTGTTATCTTTTAGTTCGACCTTTCATTTCAAAACTTTTCAGAACGTGCCTATGACGGGTTGATTGACTGGGTATTATTGTTGATTAGAGAAATTGGTTTGATATTATTTATTTCCTAATTTCAGGCGATTTATTGATAGATTTAATATTACGAATTATTTAAATAACGAACACCATCGCTAAATAGTACACACGAATATTTAAAAATAACTATGTAGGTATAATTAATGTACACGTACATATTATTATCACTAATTTCAATAACGAATCTTTTTTTTAGGTTTTTTTGGTTATTGCGTTGCTTTGTGCTGCGTTTCCTTTGATAACCGGCCTACTCAATTTTAATAGGATAAGATTTTTTTAATTCGAGAGCTTAACGTGCAATTCGCTGCTGACAAAAAATAAAAGAATATTTTTGGTAGAACGGGCAAACTAACTATAAAGCAGGCTATAAAGTTTTCCGCTAATCCTACTAGCGTGGAATCGTTACTGACAGCGCCGGATCTGCCATAGACTAGACGTAGGGGCAAATGGAACATAAAACCAAATAAAGACAGTGTGATGACTTATCACTTTCCATAATAAACAAAGCGTAGAATCTCACATCAAAAAATTTAATACCTCAATAAAATGTATTATTCAAGGAAAAGGCACAGAGAAATATATACAATCGGTACATTGTAAACTGGTTGAACTTTGATGCTTGTTCGAAAAGACAATAGTATTGGTAAATTAGTGTGTAATTTTTATAATAATATTTTAAAGATTTTCATAGCACTATTTTTGCGAAAAATCACCTCAAGGGTCCTGTACAAATTTTTTATATATTTCTACAATCTGACTTCTAACTACAGACTAGAAAAAACATTATAACAACTTATGACTAAAATGTTGCATCCCCAGGTTCTTCGATCACTGATGCAAACCTACCTATATGTACAAATCATTTGAATAATGAACGCGATGCTGCATAAAAATTTACATGTATTTTTTTTTATTATTTATCTCTACAGGCAGAAAATATACAGGACTATTCTTACCTTGTAGGTCACTTGAGATTAAAACTTTTTATTTAGAGAACTAAGATATAGTTTGCACGCAGAGGACGTATTTATGTACACGTGTTATTGGAAAAACCATTATTAAATCATGTATACAATTTAATAATAATATATAATAAATATGTTCTTGTACGTAATGAGGAAAGCAAACCCAAAAGAATAATACTCTGATAGATATTCGATGATATGTTTCAGATTTTCGATTGAGTTTCACTAATATTGTCTTCATTAATTAAAATATTACAATTTCAAGTTTAGCACAAGTTAAAAAAATAAAAATTTAAATATTTAATATTTCTTCAATCTTCGCAAAACCATTTTGTGGCATCATTTTTAATTAAATGAAACAAATAACTCGGTGTACACCACTAAAATGGTGTCCACCAAGTTATTTATTTAATATTTAAAATATTCGCAGGGTGCAAATTATTGTGGTTCCCGTCCTGTCTACTGGACAGCAGCTTTGTTTAGAGATAGTTAAGCTACTTTTTTCTGGGAATTATACATACAACAATTTAATATGGTGAGAGTACACTTTATATGGCACACAGTTACATAAGATAAGCTTTCAAATACACCGCCCGCATTGTCAATATATTAGTATCGTGTCTCTTCAAGCGCGGTACAGTAACACACTCGGATAAAAATAACATTAGTGACATCTCATCTGAAACAATCGCTATTGGATTTACATAACAATATTCTATTACGTGATTAAAAATATTTTATTAATATTATAACCGTACAAGATACTTGAAGCTGACACCGGTGCGGTAATTTATTCCTTTTAATGACACTGTATTTTAAACGAATCTAGCTTTTAGGTACAATATGAAACCAGCTTTCAATTTTAATTTTATATGACACCAGACAGATACCGTGAAGTCTGTGTAACAGTATCGATACCTCTTCTTCGGTGTGAGGATGAATTTGAGATTGGATATGAAAGGAAAAAAGGTTGAGAAAAAATCGTAAATTCAGAAAAAATTATGAATACAATATGCTGTGAGGCTGAAGATAGTGGGGAGTGGAAGAAGATAGGGAAAGGAAAGGACCTGACTATTCAGATCTGGTTACCAAACACGGCTAAAACCATTTCAAACAAAGTTTCAATTCTAAATGGTGGTCTTTCACCAGGGCGATATTGAGAGTATCTTCCACTCGGATCGACCCCTAGACCCGGAAGCCGTATTCTTTTTTTACTTTTTTTACAATAGCTCCACACAGGAAACCCTGAAGAAAATATTTCCCCTCAGGGCCTATGTCATATTTGGGGGATGCTGTGTGGAGGGTTATTTTTAGGAGGTGATATTATATTTATGTTCTGGGGAGGAAAAAGGTATGAGCGGTGGGTAGGAATTTGGGGGTCAGTGTGTCCAGGAGTGACGGAAGAATGATTCCATCTCTCCCACTGCGGTGCAAGGTGATGTTCCGAGAGAGCTCTGCTGGAGAAGTCAAAAGGTCTCCCTCAAGCAGTCTCTCCCGATCTGGCCTGCCACGCAATTAGTGGGCAGACGCATCCACCGCCAAGACCCAGAACATCACCCCATGAACCCGGGTACCCCTGCTAAGTCACCAAACGTAGCGAACCACTTGGGGTGACCTATGTCAGAGGTGTTGGTTATCCAATAAATGGTTCCCGGGGCGGGACCCATACCCGCCTACCAAATTATAACCATAAAAAGTGAACAACTCGTTTTCTACTGAAATATCCCGAAAACGGTTTTTCTGAGCTGAAATTTTTGTTTCTTAATGATAAGATTGAAAAATAATACCGGCTAATGTCCTTAATTAATCGGTGATTAGCATTAAACCTTATAATGTATTTCATAATGATTCAACGAATTACGTTAAAAGACATTATCAAAAGATTATTCAAATTACTGTTATCAAAGGGTTAAAAACTCTATTATCAGATAATTTTAAACTGCCCGTCTTAGTTATTGTTCATTGAAATTAAATTAAGGAATGAAATTTAAGGGGTAGGGTTTCTAAAGTGAAATATTTATTACCCATGATAACCGACAGCAAAGCAACAATTGAAAACTTCGAAAGCCGTAACTTTCATGATGCTCAAAGCACCATTTAATATTTTTAAATCTTTCCACAAATTATTGTTTCATAGGATCCGATAAATATTACCAGACGCTTTCATTAAACTGGGGATTAATGGAATATCTCGTTAGATATTTCATGTTTTAATGTTATTGTACGATACCTTATCCTTAAGAGGCTAGACTTTGAACCACACGCGGAACACCCGCGTCTGTCATTCGGTCCCGCTCACAATAAGCTCACACACACTTACAATACATGCGAATGCGAAATGTGCGAATGAGACAACGCTCAAATTTACCTACAGAAATCGCTCGAAAGGGGGTTTATAGAGAATACACTTTTCTACACCGAAACTTTCACGAAATTGAAATTTTAAAAAATATATATTTTTTAGAAAGAAGAACGAAGAAGAAGGTAGCTTTTTATAATTTTATAATTCTTTATGAGAGTTGAGTTAGCAGCACTTTTACCTTAAATAATATTTTTTGATAAATCGTACATGTTTGACAGTGAATTTTTACGTTAATACGAAACGCATCGAAGATTCGAAAACATACCGACATAGTTTTCACCCTCTAGAAGGCAGTATAAAAAAATTATATTCATTTTGTGCAATTTTCGATGTAGAAAAGTGTTTTTTCCCGGTCGTCCTTTTTGTATGGGCCGAAATGCGAAGTCTATCATCTTAGGATCTGGCGTTGATTAATTTTTTTTTACACATGAAAAAAATTTAATATGTGGTCTTCGTCACTCCATTTAAGATTATGTTAGGTAAACTTTATCCTGCTGTATTTAGAAGAAAATTAAAAACAATGTTTAAATGAAAAATTATTACTCTTCATTTCTGTATTTTGGAAAAGTTACACTGATTATTTTTCTCAACATCGGTTGTTTTCCTCCAAAGTACCCTAGTAAAATCACGGCTACTTCACGTTGGCTTTTATCTACTCGTAATTGGTCTTGCCCCTCGGGCTAATTTGTTCGCTTTTGGGAATAACTCATAGATCTCATGGAAATCATTGTGTCTTCCTTACTATCATGGTGAGAAATATGATCTAAACGGTGTTAGAAAGAGAAAACAGCACGCTTTATATTAAAATCTGAAAGCTAACCACAAAATAATTCAAATACACCGTTATGAAACCAAAGTTTCCGAACGCAATTTGAAAACAACTTTTGAAATTTTGAGAATTTTTTATATTAATCCTATTTTGACATGAAACGATAAAAAGTGATGTGACGATTACGTTTATAATATATTATTAAATATACGAGTTTTTAGTTTATGGATACATTCAGAAATTATTATTCATTTAATTGGATTTTATTGTAAAGTGAAAAACATTTGACCGTCTGACAGAATATGCCCGAAGCCTAAGGGGGTAATAAATGATTCACAAAATATTTAATCATTTTTAAATAATTGTTTCCTACCTTTGCATCTCTCGTAAAATTTACAGAACTTTTTGTAGGACAATTCAATGTCAATTACGTTCCATAAGAAATTCTTTACCATTTCTTGAACAATTTAAAACCAATTTTGTGGCACCATTTTATTTAAATGAAATAATCATTGATATCGAAACGTATTGATATTTATTTTTAATTTATTTATTATCATTTAATTGGAATAATATTATCAATTTATATTCATATATGTAAATGCTTTACCAATTGTGACAATTCGCAGATCTATTAACCCCTTATTAAAACATCGAGAGCGTGGGAATTCATTTACAAAATTTACTTTATTCGATATAATTTGTGACCCAAATTATTTTATTGAAAGTACAATATTATACGCTATTTTCGTTAATACATTCGTATATGGTAATAAAGGTTTTATCCAAAAATAATAATTTTAACCTACCTCGCTTATAAGTAAGTACCTATCGTACTCGTAGATTAAAAATTTGAGAATGCTAATTCCTGTTAAATAAACATGATAATAAATAATTGTGTTAAAACCCAAATAATTGTGTACGCAAAGAAAATATTTTATAACTCAATACCAGACATTCTGGCTAAAACAGGATTTTATGTCCTGGATGATTTTACGCGAGGCCGCCAACACAGGCTTTTGATTCTTTTCAGGTGCAGAACTAATGGTGATGCCTTTGGGAAGGCTCACTAGTTTAATTAACTACCTCGCAGGAAATGTGAATATTTTCCACATGCAACGAAACAAATTACTTTGTGTAAACCACTATAATCACATGTTATAATATGTTATTATCCCGACGAAGAAACAATCGGTTTTTGAAACATGTAGATATTATAACATTGATTATAGTGGTGTACGCAAAGTAATTGGTTTCTTTTAATTAAAATGATGCCACAAAGTAATTGGTTTCATTTAATTAAAATGATGCCACAAAGTAATTGGTTTCATTTAATTAAAATGATGCCACAAAGTAATTGGTTTCATTTAATTAAAATGATGCCACAAAGAATTGGTTTCATTTAATTAAAATGATGCCACAAAGTAATTGGTTTCATTTAATTAAAATGATGCCACAAAGTAATTGGTTTCATTTAATTAAAATGATGCCACAAAGTAATTGGTTTCATTTAATTAAAATGATGCCACAAAGTAATTGGTTTCATTTAATTAAAATGATGCCACAAAGTAATTGGTTTCATTTAATTAAAATGATGCCACAAAGTAATTTTGCAAAAATTGAAGAAAAAATATTATAACCTATATCTATGTGTACACGTTAACTTTTTTGTCCCATGTGTATTTATTATGCCAAATATTTTTTGTAATTTTCTTCGCCCCGTTTATGATATACTGTTTTTTGCAAATAAATAAACCAAGATAATTATGAAGAAATGCAAACAGATTAATTTATAATTGGAATACATTAAAATTTAATTTACAGAATACCTATATATACGTTTTTTATTTCAATACAGATTTTGTCCTTATGTGTTATGACGTAAAATAATTTTTTTTTTTTTTTTTACATTAGCTCCACACAGGAGGCCCTGAGGGAAAAATTCCCTCAGGGCCTATGTCATCTTTGAAGATGCTGTGTGGAGGGTTTTTGAAGGGAAAGGAAGGAGAGGAAGTCTTGGGAAGGAAAAAGGTTTGAGGGGTGGGTAGAAATCTGGGGATAAATATGTCCAGGAGTGAAGGACGTGTGAAGCCATCCCTCCCACTGCGGTGCAAGGCGATGGGTCGAGAAGGTCCGGCTCGAGAGATCAAAAGGTCTCCCTTAACCAGCCTCTCCCGATCCGGCCTGCCATGCAGATGGTCGGCAGACGCATCTGCCCCCAAGTCCCGGACAAACCTAACCCCGTGAACCCGGGCACCCCTGCTAAGTCACCAAACGTAGCGAACCACTTGGGGTGACCTATGGCAGAGGTGTTGGTCATCCAATAAATGGTTCCCGGGGCGGCGGTACCCATACCCGCCTCCCAAATTAGAAATAATAATTCTGCATCGGAGTAGGTTAACGTACATGGTATGAAAACCATGGAATGGATTTAAAAATTAAGTATCGTGAAATAACTCATTTTATTTAAAAGGTGTAAGATTTGTAATACCCGAGCGATCGAAATGCGATAAAAATAATAAAATTGGTAGGAGCTTATTCTTCAATAAATGGCCTTTGTAAGAAGAATAAACGTTTAAGACGTTTATAATTTTATTAAATGGTCTTGTTTTATTTTGCTCTCTCTTTATATGAATAAAATAAGAATACCGAAAATGCCTTTTTAAAGAAGTAAATATTTTAAAAAAATGTTGTCTTGCTGTTTTTTCAGCAAAACATAAATATGAACTTTTAGAAACTTCGTTTGTAATAATTCTACTAAATATTTTAACATATACAATAAATATTGTTAGATCATGTCCATAATTTGAAACTCAAAGGAATTTAAGAAGAACTTAATAAGTTTGTAGGATATGTTTGGTTCGTAAAACGATTTAATATATTATTTGGAAGTAGAAAAGCTAGCATTCTGTACCTACATATATTCGGTTGGTTACTATCTATCGTTTTTTGTTTCATTGGCAGGGTAGAGGTATGCAAATAACGTGTATCTATGTAAACCCCAGCAGATTTTATTTGGGTCATTTTCTTTCGGTTTTACGTGCTGGATTTTTAACCTTTTTGAAATGTTATTTGGCGATAAATTGTCAACGATCGTGCTTTACCTAGAACCCCTACATCAGTCTTGATAGAAACTTTGTGGAGAATACTATGAAACACTATAATTTCACAAAATAGTTAAGAACCCTAAGTTACACTTACTACAGTTTTAATAAATCAAACTTTTAGAATTATAAAGCTAGTTTTGACTCGGATTGGAGAGTTAAACATATTTATTTCGACGGAAAGTTGGAAATCTTCAAAATCTTCGATATGATTTCTTTCATTTTCGTTCATATCAAACCATATAGTTTTCAGTGATTAAATTAGATAGTGCGATTACTGTTTTGTTTTAATAACCTTTTTTGTTGAATTTTAATTGGGAATATGACTTTAAAAAAAGAGGTCTCAGAGTTCGGTAGGCGCTTGTCCCGGCAAAAGAGAAGATCCTGGGTCCTTGATCTTTTTCATATTTTCGTTTAGATTATTGGTATTATCTTCTTTTTAATGTTGTTCTTTGGGTTTCAAGACGGGTAAATTATTTCATTGATTATGTTCAGTTTTGGTTTACTCTATAAATATCTCATTATTAATTCACATTTAAAATCACAAAATCAAAAAAGTTATGATTTCGAGCGCCGAAATGGCTATTTAATTGTAATTGAATACAATTCATTAAGAGTAGGTTATAGGGCAAAAAGGTGATTTGCAGCAAAACGACCCTCTAAAACAGCTGAATTACTACCTTTCGTATGACATTGTCAGACTTCATATTTTTTGTTACCAAATAATGGACTATTATTTTTCAAACAGCGGATTTTTTTTTGTAAATTATGTAAGCATTCGACCATAAAAAATAAAAACATTGATACACCATACAACCCACTTTTCAAACTTCGATTTATGACTATGGTATAATTAATGATTTTACACAATGTCTTTAATTTAAATTATGTATGTAATACACATATCTGTCAAGGTACGGGTTCATATTGTCGTTATGATATCTGTGAATATTAACAATTAAATAAATACTTCAATTTCACCATATTTTACAACACTTCAACAGCTTTCTTGCCATTCCGCCGCAGTCCGGGAGAGAAGCCCCCGTTGAACAGAGGTGAAACTGTACGTTCCGTGTTTCACAGCATACGTATTTACAATATGCCATCAAAATGTTTTATTACTGGGTGTAAAAGATCTAATGGAACTTACTTGAAACATTGCAATAATTTAAGAAGCCAGAAAAACAGTCAGAACTCACAAATTCCCTTTTTTTACGTAATTTTTAAAATCAACTGTCACATTTCTTTCAAATGCAAGAAATATTATGTTTGAAAGGGTGTTCTAGTTCAGTGTATTCCGAATTGTTTGTTACTATCTTCGTGTTGTTTTCAGTTACAAGTATATGTAAGAATTCATTGTCTTTACGAGCTCTGACCTTGTGTGAGTGAACGTTTTTTATGTTATGTCTTGTTGGGCAGTGTACACAGTGTTTGGAAATAAATACTTACTTATTTTTTATCTTTAAAATTTCTAATGAAGTCAATGAAGTTGAATGTACACGGTGTTTGAGAAACAGACCAAAATCTTTTTAAGGAAATTAACAATTATGTATACAGTAGTACCCCGTTTATTTGAACCCCGATAATTCGAAAAATGCGTAGATAATTCGACATTTTCAAAAAAATATTTCATACAAAATGTTTTTTATTCGAAATTCTTTAATTCTTAATTGGAAATTAATTTTTGTCCGCAAACTTTTTGTTTGTGTAATTCGAGAAAAACATCGATTTTCGAATTACAAGAAAAAAAATATGATAATCATCAGATATTTTTCGTAAATCGGAATCTGACAGACAGCCATGGCGGTAAAACGAGCTTAAATGTGGATTTAAGCGGTTGGAAATCGTCCTAATTCGTACTATTATTTTGTAAATCGGAATCGGTTTCCAGTGGAATGTGGTATATTTACGAATTTACCTAAATGTCAAGGACCGGCCGCGACGGCAATCGGTCGTAAGAATTTGATTTACGAGGAAAATATGCGAAATTTTACGAATTTACTTTGAATTCTGAATATGAAGAGCTAGTTGTGACGGATATCGACTGCGAAATTTCGAATTTATGCGAAAACATATCGTATTTTCACGAACTTACTTCAAATTTCTGAGTTTAAAGGGCCAGCCGCGGCCGTAATCGGCAGCGAAAATTTTATTTACACGGAAATATATCGTATTTTTATGAATTACTACGAGTAGGTATCTGAATTAATGGCCGGATACTACGGAATTCGAGCACCAAAATATTTTTTCGCGATAATTATATGGTATTTTTACGAGTTTACTTAGAATTTTTGAATTAGAAGAGAGAGACGGAAATCGGTTGCCAAATTTCGATTTAGGCTTTGAAATATAACACGAATATACTTTTTATATATCAATTTAAAAGGCGGGCTGCGAAGGATGTCGGCCGCGAAATTTCCATTTATGCGGAAATATATCGTATTTTTACGAATTTATTTAGAATATCTGAATTTAAAGGGCTGGAAATTGGCAGCGAAAATTTTATTTGCACGGAAAAATTATATATTGGTATATATTTTTTCGAATATAAGACCGACCGTGGCGGTAAACGGCTGCGAAAATTCGATTTTCACAGGAATAAGTCGTATTATTACGAATTTACTCCGAAGAACCTACCCGAATTTAAATTTTCGAACGAAGAACTCGATTTTCGGCGACTGTTTATAATTTATTTTTTCATAAAATTTCGATTTACGTGGGAATTTGTTAATTCGAAATTAGATTTTTGGTGTCCCATGGATTTCGAATTAACGGGGTTCTACTGTAGTAATCATAATGATGAGTTCTATAAAATATAGTTTAAAAGGCTGAATATTTAGAAGTTAAATAAAAAAACACCATAAAATTGACTTTAAATGTGAACCACGAAATTCCAAACCATTCTTCTTCTCGTGCCCTGTCCGTCCAACGGACGTTGGCAATATACGCATGTTAAATGTTGAACATTTTAAGTCCGAGAAGGGACTATCACCGCCACCTAGCGATGTAAAAATGAAGATATTTTGACAGGAAATGAATTGTTCCAAGGGTATAATATACGCTTAACAATAGTGGCGAGACGCAGATATTTTATCTCGATTTTGCCATACATAATCCAGAGCTGTACTGACACTGACCTATCGAACGACTACATTCATCAGATTTTCTGCATTTTAGCAAGCATACAAAGTTTAAAATTTTAAAAATTGTTAAAAATGTGAACATTATATTTTTTTAACTACCTACTGGTAACTAATTTAGTGAGTAAATATAATTATTTTTAATATATAATAAATGGAATTTTTTATTAAGATAATTATTTTATTTTGAATGATCTTTTTTAAAATGTGTACGATGAAAGTAAAGGAAAGGACAGCAAAGCATTTGAAGACATTCTGCAACAAGTATTGAATTTCCTGAAAATGATCAAAAGACTGGCGCATCCGTTTTCCTGATTTGGTTTCATGGAGAAAATCCCATTATTTGAATCAAAGGAAATCTCCCGAGATTTAACCCGATAGTCCGGGATTTTTTTCGTTGAATTGACAGTTAGGCGAGGCTTTAAGCAGTTGCAAGAGGAATATAATTCCTTTGTCTCCCGTATCGGGATTAAAGCGCTTTGCAATTTGGAATGCAATCCGCATATAGCGGTCAGGATGGGATTAAATTGTTTTCTGTTTACGTTTCCGCAAGAATAAATGTACAATAAAACAGTGCATAAATACATTGTCCTCAGAATTGGAAACAATGGAAAATAGATTACAATTTGGATAGTTTCAAATGCATCTTGGTTTTATAGAATGATTAATAAATTATTATTTACATATATATATTAATATTAATTTTGATTTAAAAATTTCAATTTTTTTTCAATTATTGTTGAGTTAGATGTCTGTTTTCTGCAATAAAAGATTACTCGAACTTTTATTCCCTCTCTGTTCAGTATATTTTGGGAATGCCCTTATTTACAGTTCCAGAAATCTTCTGGGTAGATACTTTTTTAAATTTCCAGATGATGATACATATAAGGGATATAAAGGAGAGGAAGTTCTGGGAAGAAAAGGGGTTTAAGGGATGGGTAGGAATCTGGGGACCCAATGTGTCCAGGAGTGACGAACTTGTGAATCTATCCCTTTCACTGCGGTGCAAGGCGTTGGGTCGAGAGGGTCCGGCCGGGGAGATCAAAAAAATACGGCCTACTACGCAGATAGGGGAAATATGCATCCGCTCCAAGAACCGGACAAACCTAATCCCATGAACCCGGGCACCCCTGCACCAAACGTAACGAACCACTTGGGGTGACCTGTGGCAGAAGTGTTGGTTGTCCAATAAATGGTTCCCGGGGAGGCGGTACCCATACCCGCCTCCCAAATTAAAAATTAAAAATATTTTTATAATGTAGTAATCGCCGAAATCGCGGACATGTTTCATATTAAAAAACTATTGTATGAAGATATTAGGTACTCCAAGAACGAAATTCAATTGTATTCTCTCCACTTTATTACGCTGTTCTCATTATTTCGAGAAGAGCATAATAAAGCATGATTTTTTTTAAACGCAAAGACCTTCCATGAAATACGGTGAATATTTCAAAGAACTTTTAGGACGACAGATTGATTATTCTCCAGTGTTATTCAATCATCCGGTGTGTTGAGGCGTGCACTGAAGAAATGGGAAAGAATCATAATGCCACTGTCAAATGACAATGAGGCCTCCTTCCTATAAATATAGGTACCCTGTGCCGAGTGATCACTGGAACTCGATATCGCTAAGTGGATTTTTCCCCCAACAATGATTTCATTTATCAGCCCAAAACGACGCACTAACACATTATATAAAACGACCCAAAAGACTGGATATATTATTCTGGGCGACATGACCCACTTTTCATGAAAAAAACCCTTTTCAATTGAACCTTATTATTTCATCAACTGAAGTACAGAATTTTTGAACAAGCTAGTTTAGGAGTTGAATTTATTATGTGCCCACTATGTACTTAAAGCGGATACATACTCGTATATTAAAACATGATTCTTCAGCTATTTAAAAAAATATATGATTAATTGCAGGTCAGTAAAATATTCTGGTCCCCTTTTCGATGCCCATCAAAATATTGCCAACTCTGCTATTCATTACAACAATATTGATAATAAATTGCATTAAAATCACACATAAAAAAGAATTATTGCCATGACTGGATTTCACAACTTTAGATAACTGGACTCAAAATCATAAAGGGCGGCGCACAGTGGGCTGAAAATCGCCTTTCATAGACATAGAGACTTGAATTTTCATGGCTCTTTTTTTGGCTAGAAATGGATTCTGCTGATCATTTCTATGCTATAAAATTTCGTATGAAGCAATTGAGTGAACAAATGAAGGAGTTATCATTTTTTAAAGAAAAATTTGTATGGCACTGACATTAAAAATGAGGCTATCTCTCGAATCATAAGGTTGGCTATTACATCCTTACACACAGATATACTACTATTTATGTGTATTTTTGACATACTTCGTATTGTGGCGCAACTTTCGCGTTTTTTTTAAATCCTCAATGTTGAAAAAAATATATTTTTATGTTGATGATTCATTTTAATGCTTAAATGCTTTACATATGATATTTACGAGTATGCTTTGTCTAGTTTACAATATTTTATTGACACTATTACCAAAATTTTGCATAGTATTGATCAGCAGAATCCATTTCTGTCCAAAAAAAGACCCTTGAAAATTCAAGTCTCTATGTCTACGAAAGGCGATTTTCAGCCCACTGTGCGGGCGGTACCTAAACTCACCTCCCAAATTAAGAATGTAGTGGGTAATATTACTAAATTAATTAGCATTGCCAACATTTATCTTTTGGATAATGTATTCTCTTCGGACAACGTTATTATAACTTAATGTTAATAAAGCAACCGTTAAGTGTAAGACTTTGAGACAGTTTGAAGTCTTTGGGTGAATTTTCCTCGAGACAAGTAAGAAGTTTATAATGATTAAGAATTTATTTTTAAATTGAACCACTTGGATTAACGATCCATCAGCATTTTTAACATTAACTATTTAGAAAATGGAAAACTTAATTCAATTTTAATCTTGTGTCTCCGTTAAAACAACATACTCCGCTAGTATAATCAAGACTAGTATTTGTTATTGCAGGATGCAAATTGTGAGGAATTTGTGTAGAGGATACGATTTATGCAAGCGGTGGCTATTTCGGCTAATGCTGTGTTCACAAAGGGAGCCCTGTTGATAGAGGATTGTGGGATGCAATTATTGCTATCCGAAAATTTTGATGGTATCTAAGTGCTTGTCTATGTGGGTTGCAGGCTGGCGAATTCGACGGGGGATATATCGCATGCACGCAAATTAATCCTCTTAACCATTAAATGAATGTTTTCATTTATTTTATGTGTATTTTATTATTTATGTATGTTTTTAGATGACAGGCAAATTATATTAAAAATATAATAATTTTCATCATTCCTTTTTCATAAAAATCATGTTTTTCTGGGAAAATATAATTATGAAATAAATAATAAACGGTAGCAAAAAAATATATTTTTCAGGAAGTGTTATTCATTTTTAATATTTTATTTCAAAAATGGGAAGATTGGAACACTCGTTTTACAAAAAACAACAACATTAAAAAAGTTCCAAAAAACTGTGTAATGTTCGGTAAACTGTGTAAACATTCGGCAAATCATTGAAAAGAGTAATATTTTTTTGTAATCACAAGATTATTTTTTCTCCAACAATATCCAGTCTGCTGAGATTTTGAATCCAAACAAATTCGTAGACGATATTATATATTTATTTATTTATGATTTTAAAAACAGGTTCGTGTTTGTCCTAAAACAATCATTTTTCAAATGAATGAATCAATCACACGTGTTCGTAATTTAAGTTTAAATTGGTTTATATTTTCTTCTAATTTTAATTCCTTTGGTAATTTGGTAAATATCGTGAAATGAAATTGTGAAATTATATGAAAGAATTAGCCACGAAATTATAATCCATCATTCACGCTACATATAGCGCTTGAGGTTATTTGCAGTTTTCTTTAGCACTAGCGTTAGATATAAGGTAAAAATATAATTTTATACTTGAAAAACTTATTTTCTGGGTCATTGGTTTCAAAATTAAAGCCATAAAAAATATTCTTCGAAAGCTCGTCACCCTCGTCAACTTGGAAAAAAAATTATGGAAGATAACGATCACCTTAAAATAATATTCGGCCCTCAAAAATGATAATGATTTTGTTTCGGGCATACTTTTAGTTAAATCAGTCAATACTTTTAGTTGGAGCCGTATGTTCTTTTTGCAACTCCGTAAAAACATGAAACAGCGTAAAGATTCGAAGCACTCATCCCGTTCAAGTCTCCACGTATTTCCAATATTTGGGTATCGTATTTTACCTAAAGAACTATATAAACGTGGCACGTGTGTAATTCTCCCTCGGTGTGAAGTAAAGGCTGACCTTGAAAACGGAGGACCTGGGGCAAAAATTTACGATTTTCGTCGAAAATATTCAATGCCTTTTGAAATTTCCATATATCTAATGCATTATGCATGATCGTTCACAGATGTCATTTCATACTTTTACAACGTTCCCTATCTTATAACGTTCCGAATGCCTGATGTAAAATTTGACGGTAGTTATTTTCACATCCACGTAAATGATTTATGTTGAAGAGAAAAAAACTGTTTCCTCCTCCAAGAATTCTACGAGAATGGGATAGAAATAAGGAATGAATCAAATCATTAAGGCTGTGATGTTTTTTGTAATGAATTGCTCGCGTTTTTTATTCCTTTTTTAAACATTAATTTTTGACTAAACTTATTCTGTCTTTGGAGCTATCAATGAGGTTGAGGAAAAGAGAAATCAGTGGTACATTAATTTTGGTGCAAAAAAAAACATTACACATTTTCGTGTCAATCAACTGGATTAACTTTAGCGCCTTTACGTCCTCTCTGGATTTATATACATCGCTTAAATTGCGGAATTCGTTAAAAACTTCATACAAAAAAAATGCACGACCCCTGAAGTCTAAGTGTCACGATTGCCACGTTTAAAACAACATGTCGAGGCTACATATTATCATGTCATTGTTGCATAGAGAATATTAACCATGTGAGACTGAGTACATTCTGATAAAATGAAAAAAAAACTTCACTATTCTATTTATGGACAAAGTAGGAAAAATATATTTTGTTCATTATAAGAATATATCTATGGCAGAAATTAATTATTTTTTGCCAGAATATTCAATTTAAACGCGTTTTTGTAACATGCTTCATATTCTACGCACAGTTTTTCTCACATGATTCATATTCTAAAAACAGTTTTCGTCATAATTTTAAATACCATATTATGTCAAAATATTTAATTTAAACTTATTCAAATTTAACGGCTAGGCATCACAAAATGATGTTAATATTATGTACATACCAAGGCAATTGGATTGTGTAGTGGAATACAGAAGATATGACTTTTATTTTATTTTTTAATATGTACTATTTTGATTGTACTCACATGGTTTATTTTCTGCCGCCTTAAATATTTGATATTATTACATGCCTCATATTCTAGAAGATGGAGAAAAAAAAAACTGTATATTTAACTCATTTTTGTCAAAATCGTCACATTGTTCATTTTAAATATGCAACGACGATGTGATGATTATGAAGCATGAATGATATGTTAAATTTAAAATAATCCAGAAAACTGTATCCACTTTTTCCTGGACCCATGATCTAGCCTAAAAACGTAGCCATCAACGAGTGGTCATTTCGGAGACCACTACCCAATAGACATGGGCAGATTTATTCACAGTAGTGAATCGATTCAGTCTGATTCCCTCGGCCTTTTGATCTGATTCCTTTCATTCGATCCTTTAATTCATAAAAATCCCAAAAAAAAAAAAAATAATATATATATATATTTTTTATATATAGATATATATAATAATAAAATAAAAAAATTTAGACACTGATCGACGAAAACCACGACGACGGGGTTTTGAATTTTTTAATGTGATGTTATGACAGCAAAACCGATAGAAAAATGTATTTTTATAAGTAGTTATATCCAGAATATAATAAATCAAATAAATCATCAAATTAAACAGTTTTACTAATTTTATTATATTTATTTTAAACTTAAAATAGTTCCGCTTCGCGTGATCTAATATAAAACACATTCTACCCAATTTACGCAGGGCTCGAAATCGGAAGTTTTCGACCTACGATGTAACTAAATTGACGGCTCGGCCCACGGGGAAATCGCACTGCACTCCCAAACGGATTTGCGGCAGGCATTGAGAATGAATTGTATCTTTTGAGCAGTGTCTTGTGTCTTGCCTGGGATTTGTGACTGGGAACTAAATTGACGGTTCCGCTGCGCGGGGACTAACGACGAACCGATTCGCAGCGGTCGTTAAGGATTGGATTAGGAACTTCCGACTAGCAAGTGTCTTTTGACTTGCTGTGACTTAATTTACTTGCGTTCCGCGAACCTAACGACTCACTTCAACAGAGGCAGTACATACTCGATCATGGGAGCGGGATTTGAAAAGAGGCGATCATACTAATTCGCTCATTCGTTGAATTAGTGGAACATAAGTGACACAGAGACTGGGTTTGACCGCATCGGTCCGGAGAGACTTGTAGGACAATGACGACACAACTGAATAAGGAATACATTTATTAATTCAATGAATGAGTGGGACATATGGGACTGTAAAAGAGAGGTGCGTTGCTCGGAACTCGGAACTACTTCGTTCGACTCGCAACGTTTTGTCGCCTGGGCTGGAGGTGTGGGGACTCTCTGACCTATGGGTTTTCGGCGCGGGATATACTATACGTGATAGAGGTAGTACAATGCATATAGCACATTACCTCCGGTATCTTCGCGGCGCGCGCTTATAGGTAACTTATCGGCGCAGTAAACACACAGAATAATATTAAATAAATTTTCTACGAAGCATTAAAATATGTAAATCGTTAACATAAAATGTTTTTTTTAATGTAAAATAAATAGAAATAAAAATATGGTGCCGTTTAAAAAATCTGTAAGGAATGAAGATTTAATTCCTTCTGAAAATGAGAATCAGATCGAGTGTGTTACAAGATTGAATTGATTCATTCAAATCATTCATTCAATTTTGCCCACGTCTACTACCCAAATCAAAACGGCCGATACAAACAATCTATCAAAACGTTCAAAGTTTACATTTTAATAATATTTTGGCATTTCGAGGGTCTCAAAAAACTTATGGAATAGTTTTGAAAGTTTCGGTTAGAACCTCAACAGACGAAATATTATAAAAACTTTTCGATGAATAAAAAAAATTTGATTTAACCTTTAAAAAATCAGGGAAATAATTCCAAATATACTGGTTGCTTACAGTTTGAATAAATCTTTAGTACATAGATATGTTAAATTTCATACAAAGAAATTATATACCTAATGCTCCACCAAAAAAAAAAAAAAAAAAACTGAAAAGAATAAATTAAAATTTAAGTAAAAACATGGCTGAGAGACTCAATGATAATCATTTGCAAACATTATAAAGACAATGGAAAGACTAAAAACAACTCTAAACTAAATATATATTGTGTGAAAACTTTGAATTTATACTTATATTATGCTTTATACTTGCATTAAGTAAGAAATAGAAACTAAAAAAAAAAATCTCGTACATATGTTGTCTGTATGTCTCTCAAAAATATCCCGTTTTAAAATAAATATTTTCAATTCAATGAACACGTTGTTATGAATCAGATATCTCCTTCTCAATAATGGTTTGAAATGCAAAAACGCAAACTGAAAACCCTCAGAGGAAGCACTGTCAATCGAGTCTGTAGAAAAGGAATTTGTAAAATAAGATGTTTAAGGAATAGGAAAAGACCAACGGATCGGAAATGAATTGAATCAAATTGAAAACTATTGCTTTGGAATGAAAATTCCATGAAACGTTGCATTTTGTTAACTCGAGATAAATTTACATCGTGGGGTCTTTAGATGATAATAATAAATCTTTTATTCAACGGACTTCAGTGATACTCAATCCCAAGTACTAAAAAGAAGAGAAAAAACTGTAAAAATTATTAAATTATTATTATTTATTAATATGCTTGCACTTTGGGTGACATTTTCATTTCATCCCATTCACGTTTCAAAATACAAAATAAAACACAAATACCAAAAGAATCTGTACTCTTTACAATAAGAACTTATCTTACTAATATTATAAACGCGAAAGTTTGTACGGATGTATGTGTGTTTGTTACTCTTTCACGCTAAAACTACTGAATGGATTTTAATCAAACTTTACAATAATATAGCTCATACGTCAGAATAACATATAGGCTTTATAAACCTAGCTATATTCAATATATTATAAATAATATTTATTGTTTAATAGAAAATGTTAAAATTTGAGAATGACATTTTGCAAAACAATCAAATTTCATTTAAATCAAAGTTCTATTTTAGAAAATTAGTGAATTTATTTGAAGTACTCGCCTAATACTTTGAATCGAATCAAGAATTATAGATATTTTAAATAAATAGGTTAAGAATTTTGGTATAAACATAGATGAGACCTGCGCAGATGAAGTCGCGGGCAGAATCTTATTAACTATAATTATAATCCATAGAACACGATGATTATTTTATTTTAGAACATTCTTATAAAAAAATGTTGTACAGTTTCATAAAGAGTCGCCAGTGTTCGCGGTTGACATTTAAACTGAAGGTGATGCAACACGGGTGCAACGTTTACAATATTTCTCTCATTAAAAGTTGGCGCTAAAGCTGGCGTTATATTGAAGTCTCCACCGCCTTACTTTGCCGTAGACGTTAACCTGAAGTACACAGTACATATTATGTACGTAGATGTTAGCCACAGTTTTATTCCTAAGCCAATTTTGCTCCAAGATATTCAATGTAAGAATAGCCGATAAAATATTACATAAGAGTTAAAGATGCTTTCAAACTTAAAGACATTATTTTATGTCTTCGATAAATTTATAGGAAACATTTTTACGGCTAAAGGTTTCCTCAAGTATAAGGAAGCATTCATGTATTTCTGAAGGGCTTTTTCTTTTGATAAAATATCATGTATTAGGTATCATATTATAGCTTTTATATAGTAATTTAAATAATTGCAATTATTATAACCAGTTCATCATTCTCCTCAACTAAATCTAGCTCTTCCTATTACTATAATTTTCAATTTATCTTTATCTACAGGTTGTTTTCCTGAAATTTGGAAAAGTAGCTTTATAACACCTATTTTTAAAAAAGGAGATAAATGTCAAATTGAAAATTATAGACCCATATGTATTATGTTATCACTACCTAAACTTTTTGGAAAGATTATATTAAGTAAAATCATGCATCAAATTAAACCAATAATATCAACTTTTCAACATGATTTTATGCCAGACAGATCTACGTCATCTAACTTATTGCTTTACGAAAATTTTATTTCTAATGCACTGTCCAAGGGTCATCAAGTTGATACAATTTATAGTGATTTTAGCAAAGCCTTCGATACTGTTTCTCATCGCATTTTAATGGAAAAATTAGAACACTTGGGAATAAGTGGCAACTTTCTCGAATGGCTTAGAAGTTACTTATCATATAAAAAACTATCTGTAAAAATTACCTCCACAACTTCTTACACTTTTTTTGCCTTAAGTGGGGTCCCCCAAGGTTCCCAACTAGGACCAATTCTTTTCCTACTATTTATTAATGACATTTCTCTAATTTTTGATAATATTCACTTTCTTCTATTCGCCGACGATCTAAAAATGTTCAAATCGATCGAAAATTCTTCTGATTGTTTAACTCTACAAAGTAACTTAAATAAACTTTATAAATGGTGCATCGTAAACAAATTACATCTTAATATCAACAAATGCCAAACGATCGGCTTTCATAAAACCCCTTTATTATTCGACTACACAATTAACAATTCCACTCTAAAAAGAGTCTTTGAATTCAATGACCTTGGAGTTATCTTTGACTCCAAATTACGCTTCTTGAACCACATTATTAGCATTACTAGTAAGGGATTACAAATGCTTGGATTTATTCTCAGAATCGCTAAAGACTTCAGTAACATAAAAACCATAAAATTACTATACACGTCTCTGGTTAGAAATCAGGTTGAATACAATTCAAGCATTTGGTGTCCTCATTTCAACTCTCATTGTGTACAAATTGAAGAAATTCAAAATAAATGTTTACGTTTTATTAATTTCAAATTGGGTATTCCTATTACAGAAATCAATTATGTCAATTTACGCAGTAAACTTAATTTATCGAAATTATCAGAAAGGCGAAAAATATGTGATCTCGTTTTATTATATAAAATTATTCATTCAAAGGTGGACTGCCCTGACGCTATAAATTTGCTATCTATACATATACCTCCAAAATATACCAGACGGAATATTTTAATCTACAACAATAACTTCGCTGTGAATTCTGTGTTAGAAAGAATACATAGGTTAGCCAATGAAGTAACTGAGGTTGCTGACATATTTAATTTAAACTTTGACACATTTAAAGTCAAATTAATCCACCACTTTCTAAATGTAAATAATGAATGAGAAATCATTTCATTTTATTTTAATTTTCTTTTGTTAAAATTAATGTGTCATATTTTTTTTCTTCTTTTTTTGCCCGTGGGTATATGAATTGTACCTACGAGTTCTCTAAAGTCATCCAACTGTATTTAGCATTACATATATTCTTATTGACTATATTGTGTTTGCTTTATTTATGTAATTTGTAATCTTTTTTATATAAGTTATGCAGTTGTTTTAAATGAAATTTGTAAATGTAACGATATGTAAAAGCCCAATTGGGCGTCAATAAATAAATAAATAAATAATAAATAAATAAAATAGGGGCTTTATTGAGAAGAAACTTAAATGTGTAAAAATGTATGTAGTGTTCCATATTAAGTAATAATTAATTTGAAACATGTCCATACTTTGAGTTTTATAAGAATATTGATATTTAGGTACATAGATTTTACGGTATAAAGGGTAAAGTTTAAAATTAATTCAATGCAGTGATTTATTTTTTCCGAAAATTAAAATCTTACATTTTATGATTTGTGAATAAGGCTCTTTGACATATTATTACAACACAAACAGAACTGAACAGGATAATGCTTTACAAACAGTGGAATATTGAATCACTCTCAAGACCAGACCAGACATTTGTACTAGACATAAGAACACTGACCTTTGGGTACTTAGATACATGATACGTTTTAATGCATGTAAGTAACAAAGAAAGAAATGCAGTTTCCGCAAACATTGTCATTACAGTTCGTTTCGAGATTTACAACGAGTTAAATGAATGCACTTTGTATGTATTAATGCATTGTAATTGTGACAAGAAAGGGTCAAAGAAATCTTGGAAATTTTATTGAATACCGTGTTCATGAAGGAATACACTACATTGTACGGTAGTTTCAATATTGAAGTGATTTCTCAAAAACCTTGAAATGTGAATGTAAATTGCTTCAAATGAAATGTGACTTTGACTTTAACACCGAAACTTAGAAATAACTGTATTTTGAAAATTACATTAATTAGTTGGGAAATATAGTTTTATTAAATTAATTTATACGCAGAATATTGGAAGGCTTGACTACTCAGTGAGTTGGAATGTTTTGCTCCATTATTTAATATTACAATGCATAAATGAATTACGGCCGCCCATAATAACATTAACTGAACCTTAAACTATTAGATGCATGGATATAAAAGTTAATTGAACACCTCCTCCAGGTAAAACGGCAATAGAGCGTTCTGGTACAGTGTATGCGGGTTATGTCAATATTAATATGTGCCAGTTATCTTTACGGGCCCGTAAAACTATCGTAATTTAGAGGAAACTTCAGTAGGTGATTTTAATGCGCATATCAAAGCATGGAATAAACAAGATTATAAACATAATCCTATAACACAAAACAAATTTCTATTGAGATATTTTTGCTTATATCAATTAAATACTTCATATTTTTATTAGAAAAACTCTCTTTTTAACTTTTGAAGGTTATTCCCATCAATGTAATATATCATTGAAGAAGAAGATAACGATAATAATCTAATTTTTAAAAATATGAGAATAAACAAGACACAGAAAAATAATAAAAGATAACGGTCGCAACTGGGACAAACTGTCAAAAAAAAAAAAAAACAAACAAACTGGGACAACTTGGTCGCAACTGTCCCAGTTGCGACCGTTATCTTTTATTATTTTTCTGTGTCTTGTTTATTTTCATATTTTTAAAAATTAGATTATTATTGTTATCTTCTTCTTCAATAATTAAATACTTACTTAAAATCCATACAACAGTGAAAAAATCAGACAATACACCCTTGTTTGGTCCCATATTTTTTAATTGATAGATTTAATTGCTTTCTAAAAAATAGGGGTTGAAACCTGTAGCAAAAGTTAACTGCAAACCAAAGAAGGTATTCTAGAATTGAAACAGCGTTTAAACGGTTCTAGCAAACTGTAATCAAACACCTCTGAGTCAATCCAATATAAACAATAAAATAATACTCGTACGCCTGCTCCACGAAACAAAGGGTCTATTATTTGGCGATACCACAATGCTCACTGTTTACTTTGTCACGATTCATAATATCGAGTTACAAGGGATTGTTTTTGGACAAACGATAATTCGAATGAAACAAGCGAAGCAATTAACAATTGGGAGTAGAGAGCACATAGAAGGATACTTCTTGGAATAAGAAGAAAATAGCGAGCTTTATAAAGGATACCTGACTGGGTGTGTTCGACAAAGTAGGTCAGTATTTAGTAATAAAAGTAGGAAATAAAGGCAGCCAAGAACAGATGCCGGTTTTATGATGTCATTAAGGGATCGTCAGTCAAGGAGATGGCGATTAAAGCAAATTTTAGCGTTTTTATTACGTCTGTGTTTCGTGAAAGCCTGTTTCATCGTCACTCAGATTCTTATTCTATTTAATGCATTATCACATATAGATGGTGGATTCTTAGAGGTTCATTAATATTAAAAAATATAAAAAAAAGTTCACATATTAGAGACCATAAAAATACTTAATTATGCTGGAAAAAGAAATCCCTGAATAACCAACTTGAAGACCGTAAGTCGTATTTAAACAATACGGTAATTGGGTAAAATTTAAAAGGGTTATTAATAACCATTAATAATTTCCAAATCAATAAGGGCATGATAAGTTTTTCATCATAAATCATAAATACCTATCTCAAAATAATATAAATATATCATCTGTAGGTGGCCTAACTACAGTTTGATAAAGCCTTTAGAAGCCGAGAATGCTGATGTCACAACAGAACTTATTTATAAATATAATGTTTTTATAATTTATTATAGAAAACATTAAAGAAATAAAAATTAAAATGGAGTCCTTCAAATTAAACTTGAAACAATAAAACAGATAAATTTACTCTGGAAGTTTTAAAGCCTATTTCCTGCATTTAAAAGATATCAATGGTGAATAGGAATGTTAAATTCAATGATCTGTATGTGGTTAGTCAGTTTTTCAATTAGTTAAACGAGCTACCGTTGCATATTTAATGATTTATTTGTGATCAACCAACATAACAAATTGCCAACCTGATAACCCGTAATGAATAAGCAAACCATTAAATATTTAGCTTTCGCAAAGATGCAAGAAAAACAAAACTTTTATATTACGTAAACAAAAAACGGAAATGTTCAATTTTAAGTTCTCCTTTGGTTTAAAGCGCAAGGATTAGGTTTTTTTTTTCTTTCAGAAGTTACTGCAAATTTTCCTTCCAATACGACTAGGGCCATTAGAGAGCCAAAGCTTAAGTTTTAATGAAAACAGATGAATATTTTCAAAGGAAATATCAAAGGTCATAAAATATACGAGATATGAAGTGGTTGGAAAGTTTATGCCGTGAGATTTAAATGGCAATATTTTCTGTTTTCAACAGCAAAGTTACCACTAAACTGCACTAGAAACTGCAAATAAATATGAGGAAAACATCACGAAGTTGGAACAGCATAGCGTATTCATAAAAGTTTCACATTTCAACGCGCGGGGAAGTATAGATGTAAGCAATCACTGCACGTGGTACATTTTCAATTTGATTATTTCAAAATATTACTGCACGCTGTACTGCAAACCGAAAGGTTGTTGAATGGTAATATTACAGGCGAAGTTTGTTTCAGTTACTCAAAATTTTAGTTAGTCCAGCGGTAGAGCGTTAGACTCCCATTCCGAAGGCCACGGGTTCGAACCCGGCGTGCGCAAATAAATTTTATGCAATTGATTTGTGTTATTTCACAATTAATTATTTAAAATAATATATAGTATGTTTGCGGCACGTTCCAAAGTGGAAGATACTCTTAGTATCGCCCTGGTGGAAGACCACCAATCAGAATTGAAAAGTTGCTTGAAATGGTTTTAGCCGTGTTTAGTGACTAGATCTGAATAGCCAGGTACTTCCCCACCTTTCTTTTCCTCGTCTCCTTCCCTTCCCTACTTACCTTCAGCCTCATAACATACCCCAATTGGGGATGCCATAGTCTCACTGGCTCCAGACGGGAGCAGTTTGGACTCTTTTGAGGTATTCACTATAAAAAATCGACATTACTTTCTTCTCACGCGTCTAGTTTGAAAATGAAGAAGACAAAAGATATTAGAACATCACTTTCTTGCTAGGACTAGTATACTTAGATTTGAAAATAAATTGAACCCAAAAGTTCTTCGCGCAAACACAACCATTTCAATATCCTTTCCAGCAAGTATAATAATTATATTCGTGAGGAAATGCATACCAAACAAATTTGAGCGAAGGTCTAGTCTAATAATTTATTTTTAAAAAATCCTACTTCACCGAAAGTGAAATCACACGAATCATATTTGCAACAGATAAATTAATGCATATTAAACATATGATATAATGGCGTTTATCAAGTTAAAGCACTAAGTCAGAGATTTGGCGTGTGGTATTGGATTATGTCGACTGGAGATGATCAAAGCAAAGCGTGCCACAGGTCGAGAGGCTCTAAACGTCTAAACGGTACTTCTGTGGGACACCGGAATACACGCTACTTGGATTAATAATTGGGTACTAAGTTGATTAACCAAATACGATTTGGTAGATTCTCCCCAAGTTTTGCAGTGCACGTTTGATGTTTACTTAGCATAAACGAGCAACGAAATTTGAAGCAATTAATCTCTAAATGATAACATTATCATGTGACGTAATAATAACTGGTGACGTATTTATTCAAAATGTGTTCAGTTTTTGATTTGGCTATTCGATTTAATTAATATCATTCCTCAAAATATTAATATGGAAACATATAAACTGTTTATTGCGGTTTAAAGTTAATGAAACCACCTAGATTTCACAGTCTATCCCATATTTGTAGGTTCGTTAAATGTGGTCCAATTTTGGAACGATATCAATCGTGGAAAAATAAAAGCGGTCCAAATTTAAACCTAAATCGCTCCAGTGACTAAGCTAGTAAAATAACATAATGCAATTATCTGCGTGGTGTTCACCTATACGTAATTGAGTTAATTTATTGAATTTATTGAACTGTAAACATGTTACAATTTTTTTTTTATTATTTATTTAATTTAAATTAAATTTCATAATGTTATTGTTAAGTTCTGCAAGTATTATAGATATGCATTTTCGTTACAGCTGTTTCGGCTTACAAGGCCATTTTCTAACTGTGGTTGAAACAACGTTTAGACGACTTATATACTATTTTAAATGTCAATTTAGAACGTGCATAAATAACCTTATTACCGGTTAATACGATATTATAATAATCAAAACACATCTAAAATCACATAAAAAAATGTTACAAAAGATATTGAAGACGAAATTGTTGACCTTTTGGTAAATTATGAACTTGTGCTTTGCACGCAATATTTTGTGGTTTGAATGGTCACGCTATAATTAGTTTTCTAGTATCACACTATATTTTGTCTGCAATTTTGTTTCTGTGCCTAGAATATAGCCAGACAGTAGTCTCCACCAACCTCAGTTATTAAAAAAACGCTTTTCCTTCAAGAATATGTTAATAAATTAATGTTGTTTTAAATAAGACCCAAGTTTAGGTGACTACTTTGGCATGTAAATTTCTCCGTTTCTAAGGAAATCAATTAATAGTTGGCAATGCAAGAAAAACTTTTTAGAGTTTGCTTTCACCGTCTTAATGCAGGCGAAATATCGGTCTGCGTTTTGTGAAGTTGATAAGTTTTACAAAATGACTTTCCAGCTCTCACAAGGAACTGTAATACATAAACAAACAAATCAGCAAGAGTCATTTTGGATTTTTAATTATATTTTGTTTGTGCTAAATCCCTTTGCGGTACAAACCAGAGCAAAAAGCTTTATGTTGTTTTCGAACTTTGACTCTATAATTACATGCGACTCTAGTTTTTTACTTACCTATTTGATTCATGCTAAAATATTTAAGTGCCATCTTCATTCCTTCACCCCCAACTATGGAAATATTTTAAGGTAAGCAACAAAAAAATTAAAATGTGATTTTACTCGTTTTTTAAACAAACCGTTTGATTTTAGGGTGATATTTATCTGGATAGTAAGTGAACATTTTATTTATTTATTTATTTATTGACGCCCTATTGGGCTTTTACATATCGAATACAAATTTCATTTATAACAACAGTATAGCATATATAAAAAAAATTACAAAGTCTGAATTTTCTTAATATTAAGTTGTAAGAACAAAGCTTTTAACAGTGAACTTTTTGGTACAATTTAAACATTTTGTTTGTTTACAGACCTTAAGTTGGGAGGCGGGTATGGGTACCACCGCCCAGGAACTATTTATTGGATAACCTAACACCTCTGCCACACGGAGAAAAATGTTATTCTAAAATACGATCATTTTATTCGTGAAGCGGTTAAAAACGGGACTGAAGTTCTTACGAACAAATTAACAGTGTTTCAATGTTTATTGGCGGGAAAATATAAGAATAAATTATTATTATTAATCATTATAACAAATTTCGTATGCATACCAACAAATTATTCTTACATTTTCCCGCCAATAAACATTGAAACCCTGTTGATTTGTTCGTAAGAACTTCAGACCCGTTTTTAACAGTTTTACGAATAAAATGGTCGTATTTTAGAAAAACATTTTTCTCCGTGCATAGGCCACCCGAAGTGGTTCGCTACGTTTGGTGGCTTACAACTTATGCCCGGATTCATAAAGGTAAGATTTGTCTAGGACTTGGCGGCGGATGCGTCCGCCACCAATTGCGTTGCAGACTGATCGGTATAGACTGGTTGAGGAAGACCTTTTAACTTCTCCAGCAGGACTTTCTCGGAACATTGCCTTGCACCGCAGTGGGAGGTATGGATTCATATGTCCGCCACTCCTGGACTAACTGACTCCCAGATTCCTATCCACCCCTCACACTCTTTTTTTTTCCCGTAACTTCCTTTCCTAAAAAGACCCTGCACACTGCATCCCCAAAGATGACATAACCCTGAAGGGAATTGTTTTATTTGTGGAGCTAACGTTAAAAAAAGTAAAAACTATGTTTATGACATATATATATTTTTTAATAGTTAATACTTCACAAGAGTCCCAACTGCTCCCGTCTGGAGCCAGTGAGACTATGGCATCCCCAATTGGGATATGTTGTGAGGCTGAAGGTAAGTGGGGAATGGAAGGAGATAGGGAAGAGGAAGGTGTGAAGTACCTGGCTATTCAGATCTATTCACTAAACATGGCTATAGCCATTTCAGGCAACATTTCAATTCTGAATTATAGTCTTACACCAGGGCTATACTAAGAGTATCTTCCACTGGAACGTGCCTCAAATATAGTATATATTATTTTTAAGTAATTAATTGTGAAATAACACAAATTAATCAAATGAAATTTATTTGCCCACGCCGCCGGGTTCGGAATGGGAGTCCAAGCCGTACCGCTGGACTACGCCGACCGTCATGATTATCATACTTCATTACGTTGTTTTTTTAAATAATCATGAAAATGCGTATTTATTATTTTGAGAGTTAATCTTAATTTTCTATTGTTTTCTGATGAACTAATTTCCTCGCGATTTCCTAATTATCCCCACAACAAACGGAAATGGATCCAAACTGATTTACGTATAATGTCTTCATCATTTCTCAGGTTGATTAAGGTACCTGAGAAACGATTTATAACAGTGAAGTTAAAATACAAGCAAGGAAGCACTTAATACTCTTGCCGGCTTTAAACCATCTCGGACCAATTATTGAAGGGCGGTAGTTAAACTGTCTGCTATTTCAATTTACAAGTTTGTAATTAAAAAGTGAAACTGCTTAATTTGAATTAAAAACTTTACGTTAATTATTTTGTTAGTAAGCTGCGGTATCTTTCCGTCGCCTTCTAGCAGACAAAATATTGTAGAAATAATAAGTACCTACCCGCAACAAAAATATTTCAGTGTTAGAAAAAATAATACGGTGGGTGGTTTATTTTTCAATTTAAATTAAGCAACATTTTACTACAGGATTTTGCGATATAAAACGAATATTGTAAATGCTTTAAATTAAAGAAGTGTTTAAGGTCCAGTTGTTTCGGAAAATTTCACGTATGTGATCAGCTGAATTTGAACGTTAAGCGTTCAAATTTTAGACGTCAAAATTGTGATTCGGCGGGGAACCCTGAGTGAAAATTACAAATTTATCGAACGTTATTTTTGGAGTTGAAACAACCCATTTCGTATTTGAAATGAAGCAAGACGTGATTGCGTGTCAAATTTGAAATGAAAAAAAAGAATCTTTTCATTTTTTGAAACATACCCATGAAATTTTCGTTGAAATTTCTTCTGACGTTAAGTCCGGTTGTGTCACATAAATTCAAATGTAACATTTTCATCAAATGGAAATTCAGCGCAATTTTGTTTTTTTGCGTTTCAGCTTTCTGGTTATGGCAGTTATGGATACCCGCCGTCGCGAGAACCATTAATTTATTGGATATCCAACACCCCTGGCATAGGTCACCCCTATAGGGGTGCCCGGGTTCATAGGGTGAGATTTATCTAGGTCTTGGTGGCGAATGCGTTTGACAACCTTCTGCATGGAGAAACTGGTAGGATGAGAACTAATCTCTCCAGCCGGACTCTCCCCTCAGTGGGATGGATGGATTCATGCGACCGTCACTCCTGGACACATTGACCCCTCCTTCCTTTCTTTCCTTACCCTTTAAAGAGTCCCCTCACAACATCCCCAAAGATGACATAAGCCTTGAGGGATTTTTTTTTCACGGGGCCTCCTGTGTGTAGCAAATTTCAAAGTTTTTCTCTTCAAACAAAATGGCGCTGAGTGACCATTTGATGGCAATGCTACATTTAAATTTCTTATATATTTTCTTTTTATTGAATAATTGTTAACTTTTCAATTTGATTATTAATAAAAACGATTACTACCTACTGGTTTCGTTTATACTTAAGCTTTTAAAGGGCAGTATATTAACAATAAACTAAACAAAAATGTTTTTGTAAAAAATACTTTTGTGAAAGGCCGAGACGGAGGATGGATAGTATTTTAGAAATTCTGTTTGTCAGAAATGAATCTAGGCGAGAAATTACAAATTGACACGGTTGTCGCTAACTTCTGCTATAATTAGCATTTAAAAAAATTAAAAGCCTGCACCACTGTCCAACCAACATCCCGGCGCCTCCTCTAAGATCTGATTTAAAACTAGATAGCATGTTATTCCTGAGGCAATAAATGTAATTATAAGAGCAGCCGTCGGTGGCGCTAGGGGCTGAAGTGTTGTCATTAAGTAATCAATTTGAGAACTTTCCGTTAGGGGGAGCAGGGTGCTTCCCCCCCCCCCCCCCCCCCTCACCTACACCCACACCAGCTAATTTATTAAATGTTGATGTACGCGGTATGCAATATTCATAATATATTAACATTCGCAACGAAATCGGAACGCTTTCATGTTTCACTTTAACTATAGACTTGAATGCGTTTCATATATATGTACTAGTATTTTGATATTACATCACTTATAAAATATTCAGAATTTTTATCCTCAATACATAAGGGAGTTCGGGGATTGTTAAAGAAAGTTAATGTCATTTTGCTGTCCGATAATATTTTTTTTTTTAAATGTATCACGCGTCGCCACTGATCACTCTCCTAGATGTCACGACGGGATAACGTGATAAAATATTTTTTATTGTTTTTATTTTTTTTAATATTACCAGAGAGCAAAATGACCCATTCATTTTTTACTCCAAATATGCCCAGGAATCGCCGTTTAAAATACTTCATGGGTCCGACAGACACAGCTATTTATTTGGCTTAGCCTACTATACCATACAGCTCGTCATACATTCCCATTGGGAATTTACGGCAACCGATATGCCGAAATACGCCAAACCAAATAACGCTAGCGCTATTATAACTGTGTCTGTCGGCCGCATCATTGTTGTTACAGCCTGTATATAACGTATAACTACATCAAGTAATCTCCTACACCTTAAAAATAAAGAAAATCTTACAAGTTATGATAAGCCTTATAGTGAAGTATCATTTTTTCCTAGGTTATCATGTAACTCAAAGGTACAGAACTTTTAAATAGAGTTGTATGATTATTATATTATTTTCAAGCAAATTGCCGATTGTGAACTGATATAATAGTAAATGATATTTTGGTCCTGCCTTATTACATTTACAAATAATTTATATTTTACCCATTTTAAAGCGTTTTCCCAACCGTGCGTGCGTCGCAATTGGGATAACCCGGTGAGTATTCAAATTGTTGCCATGAAATAATAAATTGTTCACTTAGTAACCTCTAGTTTTATGATACAGAGTTTTTACTGCACATTACTCGCTGGTAACCTTTGAAAAAGGATTAAGTCGGTATCCGCTGTGTGGTTCAAATTCGATCGATCTGACTGATAGCCGTGCATCCTACATCATCTCCGATGCTAAATTAAAATAAATAAGTCTTGTCACATACTTTTTTTGTTTTAAATTTAAAACATTTTAGATCACACATAAATTGGTTAACTTTTTAATTTAAAAACTTTTAAAAACTCACGAAAATTGACTCATGTAAAAGTAAAATCGTTACGAAAATTCGCAAGAACAATTTGGAAAACGTAAACCTTACGAACAACTAACTTACCTGAGAACACTGCTCTAACACCATATTACTTAAAACTTTTTCACGTAACATGTGAGTAAATTGAATAGGCAACAAGAAATATTTACTTCGAAACATAGCAAAAAGTTAACAGCCGCAAGCGGTTTCATTCTCACTTAGCTTCGTAATAAACACACCTTTGTGTTTTTTAGTTTCACTGTGTCCATGTTTTCCCATCATCGTATTTTAAAGAATTTATCGACACAAAAATAATCAAATTGGACGTTTCCCATTTTTTTTAACGAAAACATCAAAAGAAAAATCTCCCAAATTTTAATAACGTGAGCCTTTAAAAAAGCTTTATACGTTCATGCTTTAGATTTTAATCTTTCTCGTATCACAGGTAATAGAGTTTATTTAAACATTTCACCCAACACAATTACTGTTCCCGAATTATTATTCCCTTGGATTTCCCCAGATTCCTCACATCTGTTGAATTTCACATTTCACGAGTCAAACAATTTCACCTGTGATACACATCACGTCACAATAATGTTGCCAAGCAAATGGTTAGAGGTTATATACATACAAGAATTATAACGATATTTCTATCTCCAATCCCTCTCCGACATCTCTAACTGGGAAGGATGAGAATCTAAGGAGATTATGGAGAGGGGAGTAGAACCATATCCCATACTGAATTGTTAATGAAAATATTCACATTCCTTTGTTGTTGTATATTAAAGCATTTCCATACATGAATACAATCATGCATTACTCCAAAGGATTTCTATAAAATATGTATGCTCGCATGTTTTACTTACGCACAAAGCTAGCTCTTCACTTTTTACGAACTTTTTTACTTGCCATTTATTATGAAAATAAACATTTTCTTTCCCTTGCTCTCCGCTCTTAATTGTTTTTTTACAACCGAATTTTCATTAATATCAGGCTGGTATTTAATATTTAACGGATACAAAACCCTAAACCCTAGTCGGTTTGATTACAGAATTTCCACGTCAAAAAACATTTGTTTTGAAGCTTTCACTCTTGCAATAAATTCTAATATTTTGCAAAAAACTATTTGAAGAGTGCACGACGCACGTGTCTTGCCAAATTGTATTAAAAAAATTTTTGAACTTGTAATTTTTTTTTATGATTCACCATCAATAAATGCTTTACACTTTAATACACTATTTAATGTAACAGCAATGTTAACAATGAAGGCAAGTGTTCTAGGCGCGTCAATTCTGGCGCGTTAGATTCTCATGTGGATTTTTGTCATTTCAACCCATTTCAAAATAAAGCTAACGCCCAAAATATCTCAATTTCAAAACCAAATTGCAACAAGTTGCTAACTTTTGATACAAGGGGCTTTGACTTCAGGTCAATATTTGCAGAGCCTATCAAGGCTGCAGACTATGGCCCGCACCGTAAAGGGACCCGCACCTAAATTGCATGGAAAATTGCTCCAAATCGCGATTTATGCAGGATAATTTTCTTAATCTGGTGCGGATCCCCGTTTCTGGGGAGGATTAGGGATTACCCCTCTATCCAGTCCTATTATCTGTTCTAGGATCTATTCCGTCGTAGCTTTCTCCATAAGTCACTGCTTGATGCTTGTAAGGAAGTATTTACAGCTTACAAGAAAGCAAGAATAAGCGGATTGCATATTAATGTATTATTCAACAGTACATATAAATAAAATGCCTCCGTGAGCTGGTTATCAAAAACTACTGTTGTTATCTCGGCTGTAGCAAGTAAATTCGACCCATGTATGTAGTTTATTAAATGTGTAGAACATCACAAGTATTACACCGAATGCAAACTGCCAAAAACAGCGAAAAAATACTGACCATTCAGATTCGTTTCTTAGTAGTTGTAGAGAATAATATTATCGTAAGAATGAATTCTTGCTAAAATTTAAAACTTATATTACAAAAACATGCGTTTTTCGGCAAGTTGTATAATTTGAAGAACAATTCTATTACTCTTGATACTTTCTTATTAAAAATGGTAAGATTGGGTTAAAATTACAGATATTCTGATCAAAATAGAGCAACCAATTCCATAAGTACAATTAATTTGAAGGATGCATAATTACTTGTTAAGTTACTTGTCATCCAATTTATACACATTTGTTGACTTTAGTTGTAGGTATACATTTATTATTATTTAGGTATTGTTATTATTGCTAGTGTGTAGTGAAGATAAAGTTTTTAATACATAATGTTATGAAATTTTGCTGGTTATTAGTATATTAGCTATATTTAATTTGTTATTTATTTGTGTCCTTACGTCTTCTATTATTTTTTATCTAAGATTTACAATATTATATTTTTTGTAAATATGTCAGCCCACGAATACAGGACCCTCAATTTTCTTTTTTATTATTATTAAAATTTTAAGTTGCATGTGAAAATCTGTTATTGGATTTTATTTTTATTATTAAGTTTATTGTAATAGATGTAAATAATATGTTGATTTTCCTAAATAAATAAATAAATAAATCAAAGCTCTCCATTAATGATCAAACCTTTTCTCTGAACTTCTGTTATAATTAATTTTTTAAGACACCATTAAGCATAGCCGTAATTTTTAAATGGCACTCGTGCATCGTCTGCTGAAGACAGTAAAAATTACCATAAATTTAACCTCGTAAACCAGACTTGCATAATGTTTTCTATTCCCATTTTGTTGTGAAGAATATTCAACGGGCTTTTATAATAAAGTTTATGAACCATCGATTGAAAGCCTGCACTTAATAATTCAAGAGATGCACCTTGCAAGCCTGACGCCTTCAGTCTGTTAAGGAATTTTCCGATAATTCGACATTAACGTTCGCAAACCTTTTAAAACGGTTTTTAGTGTGCGTAAATATTTTTACATTTGGGTAAATAAAGTTTAAAAATAACAGTTAACATTATCTCTTATTGACGTCACAAGATTATTTGACAATAACGATGTTATTTTTGGTATTTCCACATTAGTCAGCATAGGGTGTGGGTGTCGTGACTTTTAAGCATTGACTTTTCCGAAGGTTATATTACGTTATTTTTTTTGTTATTTATTCTTGCTTTTGGAAACAAAATGAAAGTTTTGGCAGAGCAAATAAATTAAGTTGTTAAATACGTATTTATATATTTTTATTGTATATTATATTTATAAGGCTGTGTTTTGTTCTTTAAATTTGTAACATCAGTGAGAAAACGAAAGCGCAAAAAATATTATCGTAATTGGTTTTTGGGTTATTATGCCGCTTTGGGATAACCTACTTGTTTAGCCAACGCTTCAGACACCGTTTATTTTTTTTTTACAGAGAATACCTCACAAGAGTCCCAACTGCTCCCGTCTGGAGCCAGTGAGACCATTGCATCCCCAATTGGGGTATGTTGTAAGGCTGAAGGTAAGTGAGGAAGGGAAGGAGATGGGGAAGAGGAAGGTGGGGAAGTACCTGGCTATTCAGATCTAGTCACTAAACACGTCTAAAGCCATTATTAAGCAACGTTTCAATTCTGAATGGTGGTCTTACACCAGGGCAATACTGAGAGTATCTTCCACTCTGTAAACATTATCTTAAGAAGGAGGAAGCACAACACCCAAAAATCAATCAAGATAATACTTGTTTGTCATCATAAAAACATAGCATTTAGTTTTTTATGGAGTGTACTCAGTACCTATTATATTTTATTTGTTGTTACTAATCTAAACAAACACCCCATTATTTCAAAGTTATGGAATCTTAAAGCAGAATAAACTGAACCTTTTGACGTAGATTTAGAAGTTATATTTTCCACTTACTTAAAATGGAACTGGCTAGATTCAGGAAACAAATACGCTTGAACAAATAATTATTTCTTAAAAGGATTTTCCGCTGATGTTTTCCTTCAAATGATTTGAAACTGTTTACGTAGATATCAAAATGTCGAAATAATTATGTTTGTTTTTTTAAATAATATTTACTCTCCACATATAAGCCGCAAACATATAATATAAACGTTTCGTCATCATGTCTTAGTGGAAATTTTTTTCTGGATGGTGGTTGATAGGTATTTGTATATACCTCCCTTTTATGCATATTTTTTTAAGGGATATTGTGATTACTTTGAAAACAGCTTGCAATCGGTTCTGATTTGTATTCGTTCATATCCATTCGTTTAGCTCATCTTCAATGAAATTGCCCTTAGCAATTGGAATTTTAGGTCATGTTGGTCAATCCAGCGGTTTCCACCGAATCCATTTTCCAATTCACCGCAGGAAAGTGAAAATTAATCCCCGACGATTAACGACAAAATTAACCGCTAATGATTGGCGGTTAATTTTGTCGTTAATCGTTAATGAGTTATTGTTGCTCAGTTTGAAGTATTCACTCGGCGATGCTGCACCTAGTGCTTATCTATATATTTTTATATTAATTACTACGATCAACTGAATAGCTATAAAATTAATATCATTCAAACAATGTTTGAAAATTTCCATGAAAAAATATATATTTAGGGTATGATGAAATTGAACCTTGCGAAGGTTTTAAAAGCTCATATATTTATTTTAAATGCTCATATGTAACAATAGAAAATTCCTGCTACACTACAACCCCGTTGTTGTAAAACAAATTTCCAGGTGGAACAATTTTCGAAAGCAGAATGGAAATATCCGGAAAATAAAATTTCATGCAGCAGTGGAAATGGCAAGGAAATTATAGTCTAATAATACTAGGTGAATATCTACACCTCTTGGAAAAATATTTGTCAGGTTTTATTATTGGGTTCAATGTAAACATTTAATACAATGGTGCACTTTTATCTTTTGTACTTCTTCATTTTTAATAATTGTCTTAAGCTTAGAAACAATTTAAAATACCATTAAATAAAAAAATGGTTTTCTTAACCTGTTTTATCGGAAGGTCAAAATATTTCCGCTTTGCAATAAAATTTAAATAAATGTAATATTTCTGAATGTTTTCGAAAACTATAAAAGATGAAATACGCTTTCCAATGTTATTATTTAAAATAAAACTATAATTTTTTAAAAGGCCAACATTATCAATGTTAATTTAAAAAACGTTTTAAAAATGACTCACCTTACTTATTTTCTAACTAAAATTACAAATAACAAAAAAATTCAAAGGAATAAACGTTTTTTATTAGACAAATGTAAAATATATGTTATTATTACCTCACTTTTTGCCGTTTGATAAAAAGATAATTAATAGAATATTCACGAAGTTTCATAATATTTTCTCAAATTCCGGTCGGAAACTTTTGTTATATAGAGGGCACGTTTTAATTTTCCATGGTTAACTTCTATTCAAATATAAAACACGCCTTTTAGACGTTCAGATCATATTTCTCACCATTAAAGTAAGGGAGCTACAACGATTTCTATGAGACCTATGTGAGCTATTTCCAAAAGCTATTCCCAAAAGTAGCCTGAGGGGTTAAGGGGGTTTTAATGGCGAGTATTTTAATAAAATACCGTAGAAACTCAGTAGGATACTTAAAATGATACACTATATAAAAGGGAACAGAGTTTGCACTATAAGTTCAATTAGGCTTTAATAAAAACTATTATCTATAAGCTCTACTGTAACATACAATTCAGTCTCAGCAAGCTATTTGAGACGCTAAACAGGATTCCAATAATACCCACTGTAAACTCAAAATATATTGAATGCATGTAGAGAGCTTTCGAAGTATCATTTTCATTTCGTACTTTATTATTTAGATTGCAAACTGGACATCCCATTTGTAATGCGCTGGTTTGGTCATAAAAAAACATAGCTGTGTTTCGTATAAATGTTTTCATCCAATCGTTTCACACGTTTTCGAAGCACTTTAGTGTATTCATTAACAGTTTCAAATCCCTAAGCATCTCTTCAACAAAACAGTTACTATTTATCGGTTATGTGGCGTGTAATAACTCGCACGAATCGATGGGAAATGCGGGGTGCATTAACTGCGGTGAGTCGTTATTCCATTAGCGATTCACGAGAAACGGAGCAGACAATGAAAAATGGACGCAGATAAAATAACACACCTAACATATAAAAGCTCTGATAAGAACAGACAGCAGAATACTTTGGAAATTCTGGAATTTAAACTTCTTAAATCTTAAATGAAGTTACACAGAAACCTAACTCAGTAAATATTTTTGACTGGTGCAGCAAAAACGGTTCTGACGTCATGAAATCTACAGCTTTGTCGACTTAAATTTCTGGGACAACGCAATTTTTGTCGGCTCGCAATTGTATGACCTATATAGTTTTTTTTTTTATTTGAGAGACGGTTTTTTTTTTATTTGGGTACCGTGCCCTGGGAACTTCATTTAATAGATAACCAACACCTCTGCCATAAGTCACCCCAAGTGGTCGCTACGTTTGGTGACTTAGCAGGGTTGCCCGGGTTCATGGGGTAAGGTTTGATCTAATTACCTGGAGACACTGAATCCGGATTCCTACCAACCCCTTATACCTTCTTCCTTCCTAAAACTTACTCTCCTTCCTTTCCTTAAAAAGACCCTCCATACAGCATCTCTAAAGATGTCATGGGCCCGGAGGGAAATAATCAATATTCTGCAAGGCCTCCTGTGTGGAGCTGATGTAAAAAAAAGTTTTTAAAGGTTAATTTTAGTGGAAAAGATGCCACACGAGTGTTGAATTTATATATATTTATATATATATATTTACTTTTTGCTTTCTTACACATATCTTTTTAACACATATCTCTTTTAATACATATCAATATTAATACATATTTTTAATGCATGTCTCTTATGATTGATATCCCTTTTAAATATATATAATTGTTATTTACCCGCCTCGGAACAGACTTTGTCTAGTGAGGCAGGTAAAGGAACTGAAAATTGTAAACCATTTAATTTATATTAAATAAACGCCCGGGTTGCCGGCACTGAAACTGAAACTGAAGTGTCCGGGGAAACTGAATAGTAAAGATAGTAATTTATAATTTTAAACAGTTTAATTGAATTGAAGTTATTTTAAAGACAATATTGTTGAATAAAATGGAAGTTTCCGCCAAAACACACAGGCGTGCCGGGCGAAAAATACACCGAAAATTTTCAAGAAACTTAATTTCAGGTAATATTTTTTTTAAATCTATTAGTTTTTCTAATGAATTATTTCAAATATTTCAGTAGATATTAAAAACGTAAGAAACAAGACTAGGTCATTGCCCAATAAATCTTGAGAAATTTGTCAATGACGTGGGGTGGATGTGGGAAGAGGTCGAAAAACTGTCAATGAATAAATCTCCATACGGTGAAAAATCGGACCAATATTATCTGAGCCACTTCGTCCGGACAGCCCCTTGACCCGCTTTATAAATAGCTGACAGCAGGTACCGTACCTTCAGAAGGCTCTCATGAATGTGCATAACTTTTTTTAGGAAAGAATAAATATTTATTATTCATACAATCGAGGCGGCATTGTATTCTTCAATTTACGAAAGTGGGCCAATAATAAAATAATAAATTAATAATGATTGATTTCATCTGAAAAGTTTTTGGATACCTGCAGGAGACCGGTAAAGGAACGAGCAAGAAATAAGGTAAAGTTATTTTATTAATAAACGTAGTGGATAAAATTTTTCTTGATTTTTTTTTTGCACAAATATTTCTTACTGTGTATGCGCGAGTTGCCAAGGAGCAGTTTTATTTGCGCACGATATTTAATAACAATAATCGTAATCACAAGAGTTGAATTGAAATAGGTACATTTATTTTGGAAATAAATCAATAACTTTGTTTATAACAACGAAATTAATTTCATTTATTACGACCGATTAACTCCTCAGGCCTCAAGCTTATTTTTTCGGAAGAGAAAAATATTTCCGCTTTGTAATAAAATCCTAATAAAAGGAATATCTCTGAACGCATCCGAAAACTAAACTGTTTAAGGTTTTAAAATACACTATCAAATTTTATAATTGGAATAAAACCATTTTTATTTTTAAATTTTGAATGCAAACATAAAAAAAAAATTAAAATAGGTAATCTTACGTTTTTTCTTAGGCAAATGTATTATAAACGTTATTGTCAACTCACTTTTTGGTCGTTTCAGGTAAAAGTAATTGATAAAAAATGTTCAAAGTTTCATAAATTTTTTTAAATTGGGGTCGGATTTTTTGACCTTTAAGGTCTATATTTTAATTATTTTGTGGCCAACTTTTCTATATGAATATAAAGCGTAGTTTTTTCTCTTTCTAACACCATTTATATCATATTTCTAACCATGTAAGGTAGACACAACGATTTCTGCGACCTATATGAGTTGTTCCGAAAAGGGGAAAAATTTTCCTTAGGGGTTAACATAGTTATTATTTTATTTCATGTCAAGCCACAAAGTGGTTTTTTTTTTAATACAAAATTTTTTTTTAAATTATTATTATTTAATCTGACCATATTGACAGAACATACATACTGGCTCAATGATATTTATCTAATGATATGAATAAAGAAATTTTATTTTTATTTAAATCAAAAAAAGCACCTCATTTTACACAAGCAATCTATAACTCAACAATTCGTTCAATGGTTTCCTGGGAATAAATTACTATCACCTACACTGAAGTACTATACCTATTGCTTTATCTTTCCATAATATCACATTTTAAGTGATAATTAACAAAACATATTTTCCGGGTATTACATATAATTTTGATAAAGACGAGGTTTCTAAAAGAAATAATGTTATTTATTGTATAGGAAAGGGGATGTTACCGAAATTATAAAACCCCATATACCTTTGTTACGCCACTGGTAAAATTAACTGCATTTTCACAAGGCAAGCATAAATTACTGCATGAATAAACTAATGGATTATATTATGCATAGTTTACTGAAACGGTCAATTTCACATGTTCAGATTTCATTCCGCGCTCTTTAATTATTCTATGCGGTTTTTGGAACCGTACGGGTTAATTACTCCCAGTTCGTAGTCTTATAAGCATCATAATATTAGATATATTTATTATTAAATGGGTTGAAAATCAAAGAAACTTTAAAAATATTTTAGGCAGGTATACATTTTTATGTTTATCGAACAGATAGATAAAATGATATATGGTGTGGGGGGAGTAAGGTTCAGGGCCAAAACCGAAAATCAATCAGTAAATTAAAATATCTTATGCGCATATTTTATAGACTGTGGATATCGATATATACCAGAGAATATCGGAAATTAGTCACTTTTAAATCAAATTCTAGACGTATTGACTCTTTTTACAAAAAAACTTAAATCTATTTTGAAAGATTGGTATTTTATCTGGTACACGCAGTTTTAAAATTTTGAAAAACTAAGTGTCTTTTTAATGTACTAAGGTTATACCGTTGGTCGTTGGCAGATTTGTTCAATTTTCAAACGATACATTTATTAAACAATACAAATTTCAAATTACATAATCATACAACAAAATAAATCAATACATAATCTAGTCAACACAGTTTTAAGAATTTTAATTTTAGTTAAATTAAAATCATTAAAAAATAAATCCGAGAACGTGTTTTGTGACAAAAATACCTCAGTTTTTCTATTTATTTAAGGTCTTAAAAACTAAAATATTTAAAAAAAATTTTACACACTATTTTTTTTAGACATTATTGAAAAATCATAAATACTTATGATCAAAAAATACTTACAAGAAGTACACGATATTTAATAATTTATCATCGTGCGTTTTGAGCATTTTTATTGCTTCCCTAAATGTAGGTATATATTAAAGAAAGTTTTGAATGAAATAAATCAATATAAAATTTTTCTTTTTTAAAATTTTGATACGGGGAATAATCGATCTTTCTCATTGGAACCTTCCTGTACAGTTGCAAGCATTTTTAAACTTTTATTCTCAGTTGCTGGTCAATCGCTCTTAAAGAATATTCAATATTGACGAATAGACAATGATCTACTTTTACGGTACAATTTTCAAACACTTACGGCATTAGAGGACGGAGTGGTGCGCTTGTTGCATTTACTAAGCCTTTACAAATAACTCAAAAGCGCATTACTAAAGATATATACAATAGAAATAAAATATTGTCTTTATTTTTTTTGTAAACATTGCAACAATGTTGCTTGCTCAATATTAGGCCGTGACGTTTCATCGGCATTCGTTATTTTTCGGAACAAACGGGTTATATTGCATTTATGTAGCATAAATTCCTAAGTTAGCTAGAAAATAATGGCAATTTTCTTTTTGAGCTGAACTACGATAAGTCACGAGAGAATTACAATTTTTTTATTTTATAAAGAAACCTCACAAGAGTCCCAACTGCTCCCTTCTGGAGCCAGTGAGACTATGGCATCCCCAATTGGAGTATGTTGTGATGCTGAAGGTAAGTGGGGAAGGGAAGGAGATGGGGAAGAGGAAGGTGGGAAAGTACCTGGCTATTCAGATCTAGTCACTAAACACGGCTAAAGCCATTAATTAAGCAACGTTTCAATTCTGAATGGTGGTCTTACACCAGGGCGATACTGAGAGTATCTTCCACTATGGAACGTGCCGCAAATATAACAATATTATATTTTACAATACTTTTATTGTAAAATATAATATTTTTAATTAATCGGTGAATATTCATAGTAAGCTGCATTGATTGCTAGTTTGATTTGGTGATCTAAATTTCCTTCATAATTTTTGAAAACCATCATATCTGGTTTTCCAGCTGTCAAATGCATCCTATCGCAAACATACGAAATAACTCCCATAACCAATTAGTTTTTGATTTGATGGCACGTCCAATAGGCATTATAAAACCGGTGGCGGTCGAAATCAATCTAAGTGCTCTGCCCTGTTCTAACTGATTCGATGAAAACACTTTGTCTGCCGATGGAAAACGCAATATGAGACGGCAAAATAACGGATGTGTGAAAAGCTGCGGTAATGTGAGGGTAACTAACGTTAAAAGCAACATTAACGTTAACGTGTCAGCGCCGTATTATATCATTATACGTCAAATGTACATTCGCAAAACACATTTGTGTTTGTTACAACGCTTTTATAGGGACGGAGCTTGTAATCAATGCCGACACTTGTACAAAACAACAATTACCTCGCTAAATTGGAGTGGGACTATAAAGCATTTCTTGATATTTTCTTATAAATAATTTGTATCAGAGCATTCCAAGACAGACATGCGAATATGATACATATATTTCACGAATGTTTCACTTTTGTTCTAAGCTCCTTTGAGAGAGTTAATTTTCGAATGCTGACTGAATGATCACGGACATTTGAAATGCTGTAAAATACAAATTTAATTGTTCAGCAGAGCGAAAAGAAAGTTTTTTTTTTTTTCATAAAATCGTATCTTTTATTTTTATAGACCTATAATTATGAACTTTTAATATAAAATAATATTTAAAAGATCTTAACATTTTAGGAAATCTTCGTAAATACAAAAAAAACGAAGAAAAATGACATATTTAACCTATACTTGGATTTATTGTCCTTTACATCATTTTAAATTACCGCTATCGATATTGTCATGATTTTGTATCAGAAATTTGATTCATCCGTTGTTAATTATTTGTTTAATATTTACGCCTATCCGACGCAAAACAGATAAGCGTATTTACTGTCAACTATCAAGGATCAAGTAAGGCTTTATTAATTACATTTCAATAATTACACCCTGTTGGCAAAACTCGATTCTATTAAGTAATTCTCTTTAGTAATTTAGTAATTTTATTAAGTAATTTTCTTTGCTAGTTAACCTGAATAAATTTTGTCTGAATCCCATAAGGGATGGAAATTGTTACGAAGATCACAGAATACACACATAGAGCAATTATAAGCAAATTTACAAACTTCTCAAGACCTCCAATTGGCGCCTAAAGTTAACAGGTGGAGACAGAAGGCTTGTTATTATTTTCACTAGGGGCATGCAAATAGACCTCCCTAATGACACTTTGTAATTAGGCGAGCACTGCTCGCTGAAATACGAAGCTAAACGAAACGCGTGGAGGTTGGTTTTATTTTTCTGAGTTCTTCTTTGAAAACTGTTTAAATTATTATCATTATTTACAGTTTCGCCAATATGTCAGGCAATTAAGCGAAAAACTAAGAGCTATCTATACAGCAGCAACTAATTGTTTATTTATTATGTAGCAAAATTCCATCAAAATTCGGAAGAGTTTCATTTCAGTATAATGCCCGTAAATATTTTATCATTTGAGGGGAATTTTTAAAGAAACCTTTAATTTTTTCCGAGAATTTGAATTCTGCCTTTTTACGGATTCAGTAAGGTCTTTCTACAAGGGTTTAGTAAATTTCCTAATTTTTTCTAAAAGTCATAATACTTTTTTAAATATCGTAAGTAAGTCTGTAAAGATTTTATAAAGTTTTATGTAGTCGTTACTTTCTGTGTTTTCAAAAATTTAGGCTTCTACTCATCCGAAAGAGAATTTTTTTTTTCTAGCATTTTAAATTTTTTTTTTGTTTAATAAGACTTAAACGGACTTACATATTTTATTTATGTAGGATATTTAAAAACTCATGCTTAAGGGCCGGTAACACCCGCCGAAAAAGAAGAAGGACAGATACGACAATACGAATGTTGGAGGGAGCGCGCTAATATTAAAAACGATAAAATTTAAGCGAAAATTAAACGTAAGTGGCATTAAAATTTTTTTTTAATGAATTTTATGAATTTTTTAATGAATTTTAAACATTTATGAATTTTTTCATACATATAAGTTGTAAAATAACAGAAACAAACGTGTAAATAATAATTTTCGGAGCATACTTTTTTCGGAGCGATTTTTTTCTATCAAGGGAATTTTGTGTAATTAACGTTTCGGCTCCACAAATCTTCAGATATTATCTTAAAATATAACATATATTCTTTTAAGAACTTAGAAACTTAAAGTGTTCGAGGGACATATGTTATAAATCGGTAGAAAATCGAAATTCCGGTCCTTAAAAAGTGTTTCAATGCCCTACTCTTTTTAATATTTTAGGAAGGGTAGAAAAAATTATATCTAGATACTAATTAAACCATTATAATATTATTTTTCCATTTCTAAATTATAATGTTTCAAAAATGTCAGATAATTAGGAATTACACTAGGTATTCGCTAACATCAATGTTCGTTAATTTATTCAAATTGCATTTTCAAAGTCATAAAATGTGCACTGGATTTGGAGTACTGTCGTAACCCGAGCTATTTTGTATCCAACAGTAATAATTTGTAATTCAAATCTTCAACCTACCATTTAATGAGTTGTCTGCTTTTAAAATTCATAGATTAATAATTAATTATTTAATTGACACCAAAAAATTCTACTCGACAGAAAAAAAGACATCGGAAGAAACATGAGAAAGACGCAGACGGATATTTTCTCAAATAACTAATAAATTATTTGATCTGTTCTCGCATCGAGTTGTATTTTATTTAGAAAATGCTATGCAAAATTGCAATAATAAAGGACCTAATAAATATTTTTTTTTTTTTTTTAAATATTCGTAATATGCGTAAAAAAGCTTCAATCATTATAAACCCAGAGCTTTTGTTGTTTTAAAGCGGCGCGACGTCACTTCAATAATTAATCGCAAAAACGATTTTAGGTAAAAAAGGTAAAATTCAAGTTGTTAAACTTAACGAAAGTAAGTAGATACTTTTTAATAATAAATATCTTTAATATCTTTTTAAGTAAGCTGGTAAATATTTTTTTCTGATTAGGCACCACGAACATCGATAAGTATCTTACGCTAAGCTACTGTCAGTGTCACGAGCCCATTTTTAGTAATTTCCCAAATCTAAAAGATAACGTGTTAAACATGATAATTTATAGGGAGTATTTTTTATCGAAATTATTAATAATGTTATTGTGTTCAATTTGGATGGCAAAATCAAGAATTGTTTGGAAGTAGGGAGCTACTTACTAAATAAGTACTACATTTTCTTTATAAAACATTTGATATTTGAGGAGGTCTGTAGCGTACTGAAGAACAAATAATAAAATAAATCCTTTAATGAAAAATCAATCTTCCAAGGTCTGTTTTAAGATGGACCAAAGAGAGGCAATTATTTTTAGTAATCTCAGAGTAGAAGTCTAAGAAAACCGGTAAACTATGTTCAATATTGTTTTCCAAAGAAGGAATGGTGTTTTTTCTGCCTTACTGTAAAATGTTGCCACAACCTTCGTCAATTAATATCTACATAGGTTTCTACTGCGTAATCATAAATTTTGTAAATAACAGTTAAAAGTAATACTAAACTTTGAATACATTTAATGCATGGTCAGTTTTCTGTTAAATATTATTCTGTATTCGGTTTGTTTATCAATCGTTGGATAATAATATTTTATAACCGTTATAATTGAACGCGTTCACTTACATGACTGACTTCGGATAGTTCTAGCAATTATATTATTTAATAAATAAGGTACAATAATTTTCTAACAAGCTTTGAGTTAACAATGAAATCAAAACATTTACTTTAGCCAAAGGAAGTCAGTAACTGACATAATAGAATATACATTTCAAAAGAAAGCTTCCAAGAATTTTTTCAACTATTGATTTTTTAGAATATAATAGAAATAGTATTATGGTTGCGATGATACGCATTTATTATAAGTTTTATCAGTAAGAAGGAATCGTGTGTCTTCCAATTATTCATTTTTACCTTGTTTAATATTTGTATTCTAGCAAAATTTTGACAGACAGATCCAATTTCCTGAATTAACCGATGTCAATCCCATAATTGAAAAATCTTTTTTGTGAACCAACTTGAAAAAATTATATTTGTGATTAATCATAAAAGACGTCTTTCATATTATATTACATGGTTTATTTAATTCAAATATTATTTGACGAATAAAAAGTAAATCATTTATCAATAATTATATTCAAAAGGCCTAATAAAAATTGCATTTCACTTACTAAAAAACCAAAAAAAATTTACATCTGATAAATAACCATTAGTGTATAAATGATTATTTCCCAGTTGTGTAAAATTTAAAACATATTCATTAGTGTGCGGGGAACTGTGTAAATACCAAAATATTAATGAGATTCGTTGTCCTTTATTGTGAAAAAAAATGTAGACATGATTTCAATCCCTTGAACATAATATTTCAAATACATAAACCATGATTTTATATATCATTGAAGAATTATATATTTCAATTAATTATATATTTAATCATTTTTTGGTAAAACAGAAAATGGTAGTACTCTATGCTAAATATAAATACCAAAAAGGTTTATTTGCTTTTTAGACTTTAGTTGAGTGCTTATGGAAAAGGTAATTGTTTTACCAATATTGAGAGTTAGTTAACAAAAGCTTGACCTTTAATTTTCAAATCATATGTTAAAATAACCATTTACTTTGCCGTAAGATTTTAATTTAATGCTTTCCATAAATTAAACCCTTTTTGTGTCTAAAATTTTTTTAAATGAAAATAGCTAATTTGTATTTTTCTGCCACATGAACATTAATGAATGTTTCTAATTTTAATGCGCGTAATAGTATTTTACGTAAATAAAAATTTATTAAATAACACACAGAAAACAATCAGAATGATTGAAGGTTTTTAATGGTGTGAGTTAATGATGTGACTTTGATATGTAATAAGTGAAAGAATTATCAATTATTGAATCAGTAAGTGATTAGATTTTAAAAAAACAAACATAAGTTATATCTGATTCAAGTTTTTGGATTTTGAAAGAGTGTTTTAATTTATTTAAAAAGTCTTACCTTGTCGGGGTAAGTACGAGCGTAGAGAGTGATCTGCTACGGCAAACTCTGTTGGTAACTTCCTTGCGTGGTACCTCTTGGGCCGGAGTTTCTTCCGCTTCTAACAACAAGTGGGCTCGCCGGAGAATGCGTGATGGGTGTCCCGCCGTAGAGCCTTATATAGTGGAAGCTACGGCCCCACCCTCACTCCCTCCCGCAACCCTCCACGCCAATCCGTAGCACCGTAGAACCGTAGAACCGCTACGTCATTTGCGATTTGCCAAGAGATGAGTTTATTTTTTGTTTGTGCTACGTACGAATGTGTACATAGTCCCAATGAGCATTGTCTTGTTGTTCAATTTGTGGATTATTGAGATGAGGCGACGCAGAGGTGAAGGAGATTAGCTTTCAGAGAAAGTACGATTTAAGAAAACCAAATAAATTGGAATCTGTGTAAGAAAATCACACATCATACAAAAAGAAAATATATTCCGGAAAGTATTAATCATTCAAATAATTTTATCTTTAGGATTTTTTATGGTTTTCTTTGAATCTTTGTACTTGATACATATACACATATGTACACGGAGAAAAATGTTATTCGAAAAAACGATAATTTTAATAGTAAAAACGGTTAAAAACGGGACTGAAGTTCTTACGAAAAAATTAACAGTGTTTCAATGTTTATTGGCGGGAACATGTAAGAATAATTTGTTGGTGAAACCCTAAATTACCGTAATTTGAAACCCTGTTAATTTGTTCTTAAGAACTTCAGTCCCGTTTTTACTATTAAAATGATCGTTTTTTGAATAACATTTTTTTCCGTGTATATATTTTGGTTTAATTGGTAGAACTCCGTTTTTGTCATTCTATTTTAATTAATGTAGTTTGCAAATGTATATGTAGCATTTTGGTTTACGTTTCAGTAAGTATTAAATTATTTATATTATTGAAGAAAGCAATAACTTTGTGGTTTGACATATTTAATAAAAATAAAACACTTTTTTTGTTTTAAAACCACGATATTAATTATTTACTTTACCGACCGGTTTCGCTTTACTCAAGCATCTTCAGGGTACAAATTAATACAAAAAAATAACTACAAAATGTGTGCTTATATATACATATAGAGAGGGACAATAATATAAAATTATTACAAACAGTGGGTATACACTAATACAAATGAATTGGGAAAAAACCAACATATAATTTAGACTAATGGGTTATCAAAAGTGACAAAAGAATATTATTAATAGTTTAACCGCTTGGGCACATAAGCTTGTTCTCACGATTTCAACGTGGGTAGACATAGGAATGACCTGAGTTATTAATGGAAACATACCTATTATTGGGCTACTAGATAGGTACCTCTAATTGATTATTAAGTACAGGACAATTGGTTTTTACAGCTTTTTTAATTTCTAATGGTTTCAAATTATTTAACCGGTTACCATTTTTTTTTTCACTTTTATGGAGGATTTTAGCACCGGTACTTTGACAGAAAGTAGTTTAGCGAAGTAGTAGTAAAGCTTTGAGTAAAGCGAAACCGGTCGGTAAAGTAAATTAATAAATATCGTGGTTTTAAAACAAAAAAAGTATTTTATTTTTATTACATTATTTTTTTAAATGTGTAAATATCATTTTGTTGTTATTGATAATATTGATAACTTCTTATTAGCCTTTCTGTTATCACCGAATAAATCTAAATTATTCAGAAAAATGAAATGACATGTTTAAAGTAAGAATTATTTTTAATTTGTGAAATATTATAGTTAATAAAATTTTAGTTAATTGAGAAAAAAGTTTTACAGCAATCGTTTTTAACAAAAGTCGAAAATACTAAAAAGCACCGCAATCGGCTGTAGTCACAATTATTAAATATCTTTTAAATTATAAAATGTTACGGTCAAGTTATTATTAAAATCATTTTTATAATAATTACAGTAATAAAGCTTTGCAACTTTACCAAAACAAAACGTCGTTTGAGGAATCGTAAAACTCAAAAGTTACGTCTTCTCAAAACGTAAAAGTTAAATTAATATTTTTCTTGTAAACATTTAAAAATTTCTATTAACATTTTTTTTATTTAAATGCTAATTTTACTCGAGAAACATGAAAAATATGTATTTTTTTACTGAAAAATTTTGATACATGAAACAATAAATTATTAAATAACACTGTAAATACATGTAAAATATTTATTCCAACAGTATTCTTAAAAACTGAACTCTTATTTTGTAAACCTATATAATCGCTGTATTTTTCAGATTTGGTTCTCGAATTTTTATGACTTGTGTTTTTGTATGTTTTACTACTAACAAAATGTAACAAATGTACTATACCAACAATGGGCGTTAAATATATAAATTAAATTAAATTAAAAAAAGAAAATGAAAATCCTATGTGATGTGTAACGAAAAATCCCACAAACTCAAAGATACGTGGGCATTAAGGCAATTTATAAAATTTCTATTATTTGATAATTAAACTTTAAAATAAGATATTCAGTTTATTTTTCGAGGAAAAACGAACTTATAACATAAGTAGGAAAAAAAGGAACGTAAAATATGACATATTTATGATCTATTAATTTTAAACCAAATTGGTTACCTAATATTGTTTTAAAACGAAGAAATTTTATTACTCAAGTGGTTGGGTGCGTTTGGCGACTTAGCGGGTGTGTCCTGGTTTATGGAGCGAGGTTTGTCCATGTCTTGGTAGCAGATGCGTCTGCCCACCAGCCACGAGACCGAATGAGGGAGACCCATTGATTTCTCGAGCCGGGCTCTCTCGAACCTAACGCCTTGCATCGCAATCGAAGGTATAAATTTATTTACACTGACCCCCAGATTCTTACCCACCCCTCTACCATTTCCATCCCATAACTTTCTTTCCATATAAAGACTCAAAGATGACATAAGCCGTGAGGGAAAATATTTTCCTCGTGGCTTCCTGTGTGGAGTTGAAAGTTTAAAAAAAGAAGAATGAATGCCTAAATTAGATATAGATTTATTGCTTTTTTACCTTTCTATCCTGAGATTCTTCTCATTTGACAATAAATGAATATGAATTTTATGACTGTCTATCGTGAGATTCCTTTCATTTGACAATAAATGAATATGAATTTTATGACTTTCTATCGTGAGATTCTTCTCATTTGACAATAAATGAATATGAATTTTATGACTTTCTATCCTGAGATTCTTCAACAACAATAAATTAATATAAATTCAGAGGTTATGTACGATTCCTCCCCACGTATGTAGTAGCCCTGAATATATTATGAAATATGCAGATTTATCATTGTATTCTTAACTGCCCCCAATTCTGAGCATTTCGATATTAGTATAAAGATAAATTTAAAATTCAATCTCAGATAACTTTAATATGCAAATGTGAAAAGTTTTATCATAACCTATTAACTAAATGTGAGCGCATACCTATTTACCTTTTGACTTTGATAAGGGAGTAATTTCTACCAGAGGAGATACCAGGAACTAGAATAAAATAGATTATTTTGTTACATTACGTAGCCAACTAATGTGGAAAGTGTGTTACTATCAAGTGGACGAGCACTTGAACGGAATTAAATATTATTAATTCTAATTAATCAGTTAATAACTGTGGATAATCATCTCTTGCATTCTAAATATTATAGTTATTATTGTGACAGCGCTTTTTGGAAAATAATCCTGGAATATCAGTATGGGTAATTATTATTCATGAAACAATTTCCCATTTGAATTTTCTGTACCAGAAAAAGGGAACAATGGAACGAATTCTGAGAAAATGCGGTCCATTGGGTTATGAATCCTTTCTACGAAAAAAACATCCTTACCAGCGTAATAAATATATATCCTAAATCATTTCAACATACAAATGATGATATATATATACTTTTTTTTTTCGTTGTTTGTTTTTGGGGTGTTATGCCGTGTTGAGCTACCTCCTTCTTTAGCCGACGTTTTGGACAGCGTTGCAGTGTCCATCATCCAACGATCTGCCGGATCTGCCCTGATGATGGACACTGCAACGCTGTCTGAAACGTCGGCTAAAGAACGAGGTAGCGCAACACGGCATAACACCCCAAAAAAAAAACAACGAAAATGCTTTTGGCCGTGAAAATCTAAAAACGTATCCAAATGATGAAAAGATTATACGATCGTATATATATTTACAAAAACAATATGCATAATATATCTCTTACCACAATCAACTTTCTAGTGGAATAAGGAATTTTAGTAAAAGTCGATAGTGTAGGTACACGGGTTTGATTGCATATTGATTATTAGTGCACATTTTTTATTATTTTTAAACATTATAAGAAATCAGCGGATCTACATTCCGTCCCTGACGTCATTCTATCTTGATCGACACGAAATTGCTGAGTAATACAGAAAGATTGACAAATATGGTGAAGTTATCTGAATGAAAATCGCTTGCTTAAAATTTCAATAGGGTCCGTTTTTATGAGTTAATTCTTTTATTATTATTATTTTTAATTTACAGTAAAAAAACATTTTCATTTTTGATACCGCCGCCGCGAGAACCATTAATTGGATAACCCACATCGCTGCTGTAGGTCACCCCACGGGTCCCTACGTTTAGTGACTCAGGAGGGTTCATGGGATGAGGGTTGTCTAAGTCTTGGCGGCAGATGCGTGTGCCCACCTACTGTGTGGCAGGTCAGATTTGGAGAGTTGAAGGATATCTTTTTACCTCTCCAACAGGACTCTCTCTATCCAGCACCGCAGGGAAGGGAGGGATAATTTCAAACGTTCGTCCCTCCTGAACACATTGACCCTGGATTCCTACCCACACCTCATACCTTTTACCTTCACAGTACATCCTCTCCTTCCTTTTTCTAAAAATAATTTCCTCTCAAAGATCAAAACAGGTCCCGCGGGATGTTTTTACCTCGGGGCCACATAAAAAATACATATTTTTTTTATATTTTGGTATGTCACATAGTGAAAATTGTATACACTTTCTCCTTACGTAAAACGATTTCAATGCCACATGTAGTAATGAATGTGGTCTCTGGAATACTTTATATTTATACTTATAATCTTAGCCTCTTAAGTCTGGAATCCCAGGTAACTATCGCACATAGAAAGGTTTAAGAAAGTAAAAATGTCTTTTCTACGATACCTTATTTTCAGGGTTATATCAGAGTCATGATTCATGAGGAATCATCCGCATTTATCGGGATTTCTTTGCTCGAATGACGTAGAAATTCCGCAGACGTACTATTTTTACAAAAAAGGGCCACCTCTATTATAGGTTGCCCAGAATTACTAGAAAGAATTCAATTAAGGGTGCCCATCAGACAAACCAGACAAAACCACAAATTAAACATCTCTCATTGCAACACCAACTCAAAACCAAATACATTCATTCAACGCGCTTATATGTGAAGTATTTAAAACAGCACCTCTAATTTTCAAAACTAAATCAACAAATAACATGTACATATACATGATACTCATTACACATAATAGATTCACCCCCTTCCCCTCCTTCCCACCATCCCGTTCCCGCAGGCAATTTAACACTTTTCTCTTTATATTCACAAAATAATTAAGAAACTTAGTTGAATAGTTTATACATAACTAGCTAACCCAGCATGCGTTACAATGCAGCTTAAATAAAGATTTCTCCCTATGTGTTCTTTCCCATTCGTCCCCGTTCCCCTTCCGCCTCCTCTTCCCCTCCCGCATCTCCTTCCCCCACCGTTCTCGCGACTCCCCTCACGCATTCCCCTTCTACCTTTTCCGCCTTCCCCCCTCCATCGTCCTCTCTCCCGCGAACGCCCCCCCCCCTCCCCCGCCCCGCCCCCTACAATAATTCCCCTCCCCCTGCTACCTTTTTTCCCTGCCGCTAAACTCCATAAAATACACCCAGTTTTTAAACAACTCGCGTTTCACCTATTTTAAATTTTTTATGCAATTTTCATAACGACACAGCTTGTTATTCTGCTAATCGGGACGGGGACAAATCCAACAAATCAAAGATCATAAAAATCGCTCCAGCCGTTCTTGAGTTATAAATGAATGGTCTAACTAACCCGACAATGTTTTATATAGGTATTAAGATTTACCATTATTATAACTGTTGGTTTTCCAAATAAAAAAAACTAGAATGGTTTTCAATATTTTACCCTCAGTTCAATTAGTTGTGAACGATGGACTTAATATCATCCAATTTTTTCCCGCCGGGGTAATGCAGAGAGCCATCTTTTTTCACATTTATTTCGGTTATTCTAGACCAAATAATACATATTATATCTGTAGAATGAACATCTCTATTTTGGTTTATAACTACATAATTGCACGCTCAAGACGTTAAATTGTGGAAACGATGCCATCAAACTTTCATAAAAATCTTTTTATACCTAAAATTTCCTTAATTCTTAAATCTTCTATTAACCATAAAATTATAATAAATTCAATATTATTTGCCTTTGTGGGATATTTTTGTTCATACAATATTATATTTAAGTATGTTATATACCTTTTATTATTTTATATACCATTGTATTAAAATTTTTTCAATTAAATAAAAAAATAAAATAAAATAAAAAAACATATCTACATACATATTGTTTACAAAAGTGAAGTTGCTAAAATGTCGAGTAAGGTATGTTTTAAACCTTTTCTTTAAATAATCTTCTTCTCTAAACCTTTTTATGAGAGTCATAAATATTTGTTAAGATTTTTTCATATTTCTGTAAAAATTAAAATGAAACTTGTAAATATTTTTTTTATCAGTATAAACAGAACAATTTATTCGTATTAGATACTATCTGAAATTCTTGTCATTTATTATCCGAATTGGTCAATCAGTCTACACTTGGTTAATGTCCAAATAATGCCTGATAATACTTGGCAGTATCTATACGTTAACCAGGCCTTCCTCGTTGTCAAAATTACTATAAATCGTCGGCTTTTCCATGGGGTTTTTCTATTTTTCATTGCTTCTGTAATTTGTCATTCGTACGTTAACTGATTGACGTTTTTGTGGATAAAACACGAGGTACACCAAATCGATTTTTAACTCGTCTGATACGGGAATAGATTAATAATATTGGGTTTACTGTGCGATATCGTGGTAAATAGAACTAAAATAACGGTCTTACAACGTTTTGGCACAGTAAATTTACAATTTTATCAACACAGGTTAAACTGGGGTCAATAAGTAATAAACAATTTTGTTTAATCATTTTAATTAGAATAAATCAACGTGTAGTCTATGATGAAGCGAAATTAAAAATTTTAAGTATGTAATTTAACAAAGTTTTATTTACTCTTTCATTTGAGATTACAATAAAAACTCTATTTTATATGCAACTAATTGTCCACCAAACCAATAACTCTGAAAAATCCAGTTTCAATTTACAGGAAAACAGTTCCAATGGGTTCTTATGACAAATCCCATATTTGCTCTTATTGTGTACCTAATATTAACAGGCATCAGATAGGTAATTTTTTAAACATATTTTTCTAATTAGTTTTTTTTTATTTACCAGATCAATTAAAAATTGAATTTTAAATAAATTATATATTTAAAATTAATTCATCTTCCATCTCGCACGTTTTGCATGAAATTGAAAAAAAACTGAAAATACAAAAACGATGACTTCACATACGACCTCTCTCTGGGATTACAGTATGGATTCATAACAATAATGATTTCGGGGAATAACAGTAATCATAATTATTTACCGTTCTTTGATTAATCGTAAGGGCGGAATACTGTGTAAGTGTCAAGTCAAATTAGCTTAATTAAATAGTACTATCTGCACCCGTATTTTATTCAGTGATATAACTAGGCCATATAACTGATGGACCTTATAATATCATTTTTTTATTGATTTTTGGGGTGTTATGCCGTGTTGCGCTACCTAAAGAAGAAGGAGGTAGCGCGACATGGCATAACAGTTCAAAAATAAATTACAAAAATACTTTTAGCCGTGAAAATCTTAAATCATACAGTATAGTTTTCTAATATTTATTCAATTGTAGGTCTATTAATATTTTGGATGATAGCTAATGTAGTGAATATTGTTAGTGAAATATGATTTTAGCCACGGAACTCATTGGAACACCAAAAATATATTTTATGTTACGTAAAATAACCGACGATAACCAACATACTGCCATAGGTCAGCCCAAGTGGTTTCCTACATTTGGTGACTTGAGCACGGGTGCCCGGGTTCACGGGGTGAGATTTGTCTAGGTGGATGCATTTACTCACCTAGGTTAGGAGAGACTGGTTGAGGGAGACCTTTAGACCTCTCCAGCCGGACCCCATCGAGCCATCGCATTGCACTGCAGTGGAAGGCGATGGATTCATACGTTTGTCACGCCTAAACACATTGACCCCCGGATTCATGCCCACCCCTCATACCTTTTTCCTTCCCAGAACTTCCTCTTCTGCCTTTCCCTAAAAAGACCCTCCACGTATCCCCAAAGATGACACAGGATCTGAGGTTTTTTTTTTCAGTGAAGAAATAATGTTAAAAAACAATTATTTCACCACCGCCCAACTTTCAATAATTTCACTCTTGAAAGACCAACTGCCAGGATGAAAGTATTCCGCATTTATTTTAATTATATATACGAGTACATGGTTTTGTAACATAAAGTACCTAGCTAGGTACAGGTCTAGTTTTCCAAATCTACAAAAAAGATTTACATTCGGTATAAGCAAGGATTCACGTATTTGCTACGTCCGCAGTCTCACAGATACGTATAGATTCTCAATAAATAATTGAAGTGCATGCGATTCTCAACTTAATAGCACTTTATACATGTCACACTTAATGGCCGTACACGCTGTTAATCACAGATATATGTTAATTTGTCTGAGATTAATAATGAAATTACGCAATAAAAGCTTCCCTTGAAAATAAAACGATTTCATTTCTGGATACTAAATTTGTCGGAAACACTTAAAACGTCTCATGCCTTCCCCTGATTTTCTACGAGATATAAGTCTTTCTTAACCCGTGTCGACTATCACACCAACTTTGAGGTTTTATCTTTCAAATAAGGTAGTCTATTTTTATAGTCATGCTTTTTAAACTTATACAAATACACAACCCTCCCTAGCAGAATTGATTATTTTGTGGTTAAACAACCGCTCCTATGTTTTAGTCACTAAACAAACGGCGTCATCCAAATAAATATAATATTTGTATTTAGTTAAAAAAATATTATTCTTTACAATTATATTAAATATTTTAAGAGAAAAAAACTTTTGTACCGTGTGAAATTCGCACTAGAGTTCCACTGCCGGGAGCCAGTGGAACTATATCATTCTCAATTTTTGGGGACTATTGTGAGGCTGATTAAAGTGGTGAGAGGAAAAAGGTGGGAAGAAATGGATTATTCAAATCCATCTCAAGAAACGTTTTTATTCTGTATTTTAGCCTTTCACTGTGCGATACTGAGAGTATTTTCAACTCTAGTTAAAATATGTATACCCACTATGATTTTTACAATTATTACAACTGCATTTTTATATCTAATTACTGTAACAAATGTATAAAATTTTCATGTAAAGGCCCATTAGAGCATGAATAAATAAATAAATAAAATAAATAAATATAGAAAACCAGCTTTAACCACTAAGAGGGCATGAATGTGTAGTGTGTATGTAAATCAAATAAGCAAGACTCTGTACTTACAAATTTAATAAACAAATTTCAGTACCATAAATTAAATTTATACAATATTGTTTATCGAGAGGTGGGGAGCGAACACGAAGCAATTCGCGAGTTGTTAGCTCAGCGGCAATCGGAAACAGAATGAATCTTCTTTTAGTTCGGTACCCGTCACTGGGGTAAAAAGGTCCGTGTCCGCTGTCGAAGTACAAATAACTAATAGGAGGTAATCGCGTCACGAATGTGTTGGTTGCATTGTTTGCTAGTCACACCAGTAAAATGAAACATAGACATATCATAGTTTCAAGTTAACCTTTCAACTAGTGATATTAAGATTATTGAAGGTCGTAATAAATTCAAAACTTTTAATACGATTTATAAATACGTGATTAAATTTAATTAAACATTTATTGCGAGTAATTAAAAATTCTTCCCTCTTTGATTTCATAATCAAAGGAAATTTCTCTTCATCTAAATTGCAGCGATAATCTTTCAGTTGGTCATTAGCCGTGTTAATAGCCTTTTGTGGGTAGCTTGTTATGTAAGAAAAATCTAATAACATTGATATCAAAAATTCTTTTAAGTTAAGAAAAAACATGTTTAAATGTTTTTTCTTTTGAGTTAAAAAAAATAGTCTATACCTTTGTATATATGTATAGCGCAACACGGCATAACACCCCAAAAACAAACAACGAATATTAAAGGTACTTTCGTTTGAGTAAACAAAAATTGTCTATTAAAGGTATTTTCTGTCAATAAGGTAAAACTTGGTTAGTAAGAATAGTAAGTGATATATTCCTTCTTCTGGCTTCCACAAAAATATGATGAAATATGTCGCTTCAAAATCAAAGGCTAATTTTCACTACTTACAAAAAAAATAATTCAATTTTTTTTTTAGTTCACCCACCTCGTAGAGAATGCATGAAAACACTGTCATCTGCAAACACTATTCGTACACCAAATAAATCTTCGCATTTCAATCTCGAAGCTATCGGCGCTATCCTCAGATGTACCTACATAATGGTTCATACGAGTACTTATCCGTGCAAATCCACACAGCACGTATTGAATACAAATAAAACCTCATTATTCTGGGATAGAAGGTATTATGTCCCAACAACGCTGATTTGTCCTTCGATAAAAACATTTCGGAAAGCCCTTTAATAAACTATTTTCTGTTCACGGAGAATAAATACTTTTCTTGCACGTGTTATTAAGATACCAAAATGTGTTTTTATTTTATTTTAGTAGTAGTAATGATATATGACATTATTGTCATTACTACCCTGACGAAGAAACCATCGGTTTTGAAACATGTAGGTAATTTTGATTATATTAGTGGTTGAAACAAAGTTATTTGTTTTATAATTAAATGAAACAATATATCTTAGTTACAACCACTGATTTATTTAGTTACACGCCGACCGGTTTCGGAACAACCGTTCCTTCTTCAGGGCAAACATATAATGATGACAATTACAAAATAGTGGGTGGGTACAATTTATCAGTAGGTGTTGTGGTAGGGGTGGGGGCGTGGCTAGGAATTGATGAAGAGTAAGTGGGGACAGAATGGACACCGAATGGGAAGAGATTTAATATTGGGCTATAGGTTAATATTTTTTGTTATTTTTGTTATTATTGATAATCGACTCATTATTTTTAAGGGATTTTTTTATTTCTAGAGCTTCTAAGTTATCTAAGCGTTTTCCTTTATTATTAATGTGAAGAATATTTATCCCTGTATTTTTTTCAAAACTATGGTTATTTTCATATTATTATTAAGACACCTTAAGTGTTCTTTGATTCTAATTTCGAAATTACGTGTTGTTTTCCCGATATAAAATGAGGAACAGTCATTACATTTGAGTTTATATATTCCGGAATTAGTTAATTTATGTTATTTGTTTTAATTTAATTCTTATTTATTCGTTGTTACCTACAGATAAGCCGTAGGTATATGTGTATTTGGATTTTCGTATGTGCTTATGTGAAGAATTTGAAAAAGGGGAGGAAGGGGAGGAAGAGGAGGAAGGGGAGGAAGGGGAGGAAGGGGAGGAAGAGGAGGAAGGGGAGGAAGGGGAGGAAGGGGAGGAAGGGGAGGAAGGGGAGGAAGGGGAGTAAGGGGAGGAAGGGGAGGAAGGGGAGGAAGGGGAGGAAGGGGAGGAAGAGGAGGAAGGGGAGGAAGGGGAGGAAGAGGAGGAAGGGGAGGAAGGGGAGGAAGAGGAGGAAGGGGAGGAAGAGGAGGAAGGGGAGGAAGGGGATGAAGAGGAGGAAGGGGAGGAAGGGGAGGAAGGGGAGGAAGGGGAGGAAGGGGAGGAAGAGGAGGAAGGGGAGGAACGGGAGGAAGGGGAGGAAGGGGAGGAAGGAGACGAAGGGGAGGAAGGGGAGGAAGGAGAGGAAGGAGACGAGGGGAGGAAGAGGAGGAAGCGGAGGAAGGAGAGGAAGTAAAAAGTTATCTGGAGTGAGTAAGAATCTAGGGGTTAGTGACGGATGTATGAATCCTTCCACGGCGGTGCAAGGCGATGTTCCGAGGGAGTTGTGCTGGAGAAAGGTCTCCCTCAACCAATCTCCAATCCTGCCCGCCACGCAGTGGGTGGGCAGACGCATCCGCCACCAAGACCCAGACAAACCTTACCCAATGAAGTCACCAAACGCGGGGTGACCGTTGGCAGAGGTGTTATATATAGGTGGTATTAATGGTTCTCCACCTCCCAAGCAGTTGTCCAAGGATAAAATGGATGTCAAGGGTTGCTACTAAATCATAAATTAGAACACTTAATTTTTTGGGTGCTGGTATTTTCTACACTTGTATTTTCTAATAAAAATCAAAATCAGTGGGTAAACATTAACATTATATTGGATATAGAATTTTATCAATAGACGATTAGGCGTATCGCGAGTAGAGCCGAAGGTGTTATATCATTAATTTAAATGCAATCACGGATGTCCTCCAGATATATATTGATATCAATGTTAGAAGGAAAACTTATTGTTTTATCGTTCGGTATCTATGAAATGCAGACATGCAGAGCAAGTTGAATCACATCGACTTTTTTTCCAATTAAGCCCTATCGAAAAATCAAGGTATGGAACTATCAATCTCGTCAGGTGACTTGTGCCCACGGGACGATACTACAAGCCTACAAGCATATGGCTGAGATAACAAATTTGCCCGTCGATAGATTTATCATTTTTCTGGCATCTACTTCATGCAAATTATCAGTGGCCTTACAGTAATCGTAAAAGGGGATTTTATTACCGATGCACTTAAAGTTATTTCATCGGTTTAGTTTGTTATAATATATGCCACCGAGATTTTGACTACAATATAACCTCTGGAGCGACAAAGCAATTTCAAACATTTTTCTCGGGTTGCTAAAGGAAATTTTTCCGCCCACATTAAAAAAATCATACCTCTGAATTTGAATATGGAGACATACAAACTGATTATAGTTCTATACAGCCAATAAATTTACCTATTTTTTTAATATAATCACATATTCGTAGGATTTATAAAAAACATATTTATTTATTTATTGTTTGAAACATTGCGTGTTAACAAGTATTACGTGTTACAAGTATTATTGCGTTGGAATGTGCACAGATATTAACACTCTGATTAAAAATGTTCACAGCATGCGTAATCAAGGTTTAGTTGTTACTAGGCGGTGATGCTAGTAGTGAAAATGACAGATAATAATAATAAAAATATATATAAAACATGAGATACAAAATTATTATTATTAAATGGTTATTATTAAATTGTTAACTTTAAAACATTTTAAAGAATATAGAGAACTTTTATTTCGTTATATTTTGAATGTGCAATATATTATATAGTCGTTTTGAAAAAAAAAAAATTGCCACATTTTGGCAACAAAGCAATCCGTGGTTGTGGAAATAGTGCCATAATGTGGCAAAACGCGCTCGAGTGTTTAACTACATTATTTTGGCTACTGTGCTGCTGGAGCGAGACGGAGTGTTTATCACGTGACTAATATAAGCTATGCTACCATGATTAATATAGGTTGATAAAATAATTATTTTTAAATGCACCTTTGCGATCAAAATAATGCTGGGTGCCATTTTGTTTTACTCTTACCGAATCCATTTTTTTACATTAGCTCTACACAGCTCAGGCCCTAAGGAAAACAATCCTTCGGGGAATATATAATATTTGGGGATGCTGTGTGGATGGTCTTTTTAGGAAAAGGAAAGAGATAAAGTTCTGAGAAGGAAATGGGGATGAGGGGTCAATATGTCCAGGAGTGACGGACATATGAATCCATCCCTCCCACTACGGTGCAAGCTGATGCGCCATGGGTCGAGAGAGTCCAACGGGGAGATGAAGAGGTCTCCCTCAACCAGTGGCGGCTTGTGGCTTTTGAGTTTGTTGGAGTGCTAATATATTTTTTTATGGGATTGTTGGTGTTTTTGTAGCCAAAAAGTTTTTTTTATGGAAATCTGGAATTTCCTGAAAATCTTCATACAAAATAACGATTTTCAAAAAAAAAAAACATTTTCTGCTACATTAACATCAGTAATGTCAATTTTTTAATTTTAGCACTCTAGCACACCCAAAAGTCCACCAGTCGCCGCTGCCCTAAAGTTTCTCCCGGTCCGTCCCGCCACAGTAGGTAATTTAGACAAACCTCACCCCTGCATGAGCCTTGCTACCCCTACCAAGTCATCAAATGGGCTGACCTATATCAGAAATGTTGGTTATCCAATAAATGGTTCCCGAGGCGGCGGTACCCATATCTGCCTCCCAAATTGCAATACATTTTGAGGAAGCTTTAAACCATAAGGTTTATGACTCTGTACGTTAGCGATCTGCAGTTGTCCTAGGGAACGATGAGAAGTTACAGAAAGTTATCTATACAATCATTATCGATCGACCGTGGTAGGGGTCCTGGAGAGGAGAATCATGCGTAATCGATTATCATTTTTTAAATACCTAAAGAAAGATAAACATTCCCGGGTTACGAATAACCTGACGGTATTTGAAACCCCCAACTCCCATCCATTATGAGCGGAAAATATTTCTTGTGCAATGATTTTATTTTTTATTTTATTTTATTAGGAACATTTACAGATTAATAACTTTACATGCATTAAAGAAAACAATGGAGTATAATAATTAAGTTACAATCCAATAACAAATGTTCACATCATGCCCAAATAATAAATAAAAAAGTCAATAATTATGAACTATTTTTTTTTTTAGCACTTAGTAAAATAAAAGTTTAATGATAGTACTCACAAAAAAGAAAATTGTAAAATATAGTGTACTCATATAGACATATACGTATTACATTCTTTTTAAATTTTAAATACAAAAAATACATGAAAAAGTATGGTATCAATTTTTTAGTTTGGTTACAATGAATTAATCTACGAGTATTTAGTAATGAATTGGTTATTATAAAGCTCCATTAACTATATGTTTGAAAGAGCTTAAAGTATACGACAAGATATCAGCATCGATACATTTTTTGTTATAATGATTGCAAGTTCTCAATAAGAAAGAATTTTGCCTGAGACTAGTTGAAGCAATTTCGACATGAAACAATGACTTGTCCCTAGTTTTCTTGCTCGGGACTCTAATATTAATTGATGACAAAAGAGCTGGACAGTCAATATGACTATTCAAGATTTTGTGTAATTAAGTCATATCCGTAATGTCTCTCCTACTTTTTAGAGTTTCGAGTCCATAGTGTTTTATAGAACTGTCCATGTCATAATAACGCACATGTCTCTTGAAGTTCAAATGATGTATAAATTTTCTTTGGACAGCTTCTATGCGCTTTGTGTATATATTATACAGAGGATTCCATATAGGAGAAGCATACTCAAGATGACTACGAACATAGGAGTAGTATAATATTTTGAGGGTTTGGATATTGGTGAACTCCTTTCCAATGCGGAAAAGAAATCCTAACATGCCCAAGAATTCCTTAACAATCATATCAACATGTGCCTTAAGTGAAAGTTGTCAATGAGAACACCGAGGTCTCGAATTTGATTGAGTTTTTAAAGTATTTGACTGTTAGTAATACAATAATCATGTTCGATGTTTTTTTTTGTTTTTTGTAAAGGTTATTACATAACATTTGGCTGTATTCATGTGTAGATAGTTGACAGTACAATAATTATTAAGTCTATTAAGATCTTCTTGAAGTTTATAGCAATCAGTAATAGAGTTGATAGAAAGAAATATTTTCAAATCATCAGCAAAGAGTAAAACTTTACCATGCTTAAAACATTTTACAATGTCATTGATAAATATGGTGAAGAGCAACGGTCCCAGGTGAGATCCTTGGGGGACACCTGAAGGGACATTGACAATTAAAACCATTCACTGCTATTAACTGGGAGCGTCCGTCAAGATAGGAAACTAACCATCGGTATAAATCACCATGTATTTCCAAAGCTAATAGTTTTGATAAGAGTAGACTATGGTCAATTTAGTCGAATGCTTTGGAGAAATCTGTATATATTGTATCCACTTGTATTCGTTTATCCATTGATTTTGAAACAAATCCAGTAAATACTGCAAGATTGGACACAGTTGATCTTTTTTTCATAAAGCCTTGTTGATTTTCAGTTATTACTGACTGAACACAGTCATACAGTTGCTCATGAACAATTTTTTCAAAAATCTTACTAAATATCGGCAATTTTGATATAGGACGATAGTTCTGAACGTTGTTCTTAGATCCGGATTTGAATACTGGCGTAATGAGAGCGCGTTTCCATCGATCTGGAAAGACACCTTCTTTCAAAGATGATTGAAAGAGCATTACTAGAGGCAATGATATTTCCTTAATGCAAATTTTTATAAAATAAGATGGTGTTTTATCATATCCTTCGCCCAATGACCAAGAGATATTATTCTTTTTTTTCTATTTGTTCCTTGCAAACGGAAATAGAGGAAATGTTTATACTATTGTCTGCTCGGGGATTATTATTGCTTGGGAGTTACATATAATTATAGGTGGAGGCGAAGTATTTTGAAAACATGTTACTTATAGTTAAAGGATTGGTAGCAGTTACATTCAATAGTTTCATCTTATAATCGGGTAACCCTGAACTATTTCTCTTACTTTTAACATAAGACCAGAAATTATTTGGGTCATGAGATATTTTGAGTTCAGCATTTAATATAAATTGTCTATGACATTCATTAGAATTTTTTTTTGTCTCGTTCGCAGAAAACAAAATTCTTGATAATCCAAAGGATTGGACCATTTTTTCCATTTTTTAAATACTTTGTATTTTTCCTTAGTCAATTTCATTAAAGCCGGGCTATACCAATAAGGATATGAGTTATTGATCTAAACTTTTTTGGATGGAACGGTAGTTTGGATAATTTCATGTAAAATATCATAAAAACGGTTAATTGTTCTATTGGTTGATAAGTTTAAAAATTCTGCACCCCAATCAACACTATTAAGGATGTTGTTTATGGTTTCATAATTCGCCTTTTTAAAGAGATTAATTGTTCTAATGTTATTCACCATGGGAATTTCTAACTCTATATTCGTATTAATAGTGATTGATTTGTTATGTATACATTCAGATATAAGATGTTGAAAGGTATGTGCTACGATGACAGAGAAATAAGTAAAAACAAGATCTAAGAATGTGTGTCTGCTGTTTGGAAAAGTAGATCAGTAAAGCAAATAGTGTCAGAGATTCTGGAAATTATTTCTGAATGATGACTATTTATGATTTTCATACTATTTTCATCTTCATTATTAATAGACCAGTCTTTTTGAGGTAAATTGAAGTCTCCTGCTATAAGAAAATTATCATCATGGTGAAGCGCCCGAAGATCACATAGTTTGTCCATAAAGTCATAAATGTTACGTGTGTGATTGACTCCAGGTGGAATGTAAACACAACACAAATTGATCCTTTTCAGATTTTTAGTTATAAAGTGACCCACAAGTCTTCAGCAGTCGTTTGCCAGTCCTTCCGCTCTATAACCGTAAGGTGTTTCTTAAACGCAAGAATTACACCCCCTCCTCTTTTATTGTCTTTACGATCTCGTCTAAATACTACGTAACGATTATCAAATAGTTCCTCACTGGCAATGCTTTCCACGAGCCATAATTCTGTTATCATAATGATATCATAATCATTATTAGTAACATTTAAGTAAAAAATATTAGTTTTGGAACGCAGTCCGGTTACATTTTGATAATATACATTAAACATTATATAAGGGTAAAAACAGAATGGAGAATTGGGTTCTTAGAAGATCAACTAATTTGTAGAAGACAAATTGGTTGATGTTTGCGAAGAAGAAGAAGACGATAGTTTGAGCAGTGAATCTTTGTTTTTTTATTAGTAGTGATGCAGATGTGTCGTCTTTTCTTAGAAAAATGCGCCCATGCTTGACCCACACGTACTTGTAGCGAAGATTCTTAGCGGCGCGCCTAGCAGCTGCGTGTATATCTTTGTTGTGCGGAGATAGGTGTTCACACACGTAAATAGGGGAAGAGTCCGGGAATCCAAGATGTTGACAATTTAATTTATGATCAGCATTCCTTCGATTAAACGCCTTCACTGCTGATAGTAGTTCATCACGCATGCGAGGGCTCGGTAGAGCTAGTATAATGTTCTTGGGTCGAGAACCTGCAACGGCATTTGGATGATGAGGTGTTTGGTGGCAGGACATAATGTCTTCTTCCTTTAGTGGGAAGTCGATAGCAGTACACAATTTTAGCATTGAATTTTTGATAATTTCGTCCCTCTTTTCAGGATTCATCTGAATCTCCACATTGCAATTTCTGTTACACTGCTCTATATCATTTATTTTAGCCACAAGCTCGTCTTGGCTCTGTTGAAGTTGAGCATTGGAAGCATTAAGTTTTTTTTAATTTCAGCCTCATTTACCTTGCATATTTTATTGAGACGATCATACTCCGCGGAAAAGAATTCTAATGAGGTTTTGAGTTCATCAAGATGCAGGACTTAAGACGATAGACTTCCCTTTTCGGCCCATACAAAGTTTTGGTGTAGAAAAGTGTATTCTCCATATTCTCCATCTCCTTTTCGAGCGATTTCTGTAGGTATTTTTGAGCGTTGTCTCATTCGCACATTTCACATTCGCGTGTATTGTAAGTGTGCGTGCGCTTATTGTGAGCGGGACAGAATGACAGACGCGGGTTTCCGTGTGTCGTTCAAAGTCTAACCTCTTAACGAGCAGAGGATCGAATCCGCGACGCCTGGGCGGGAACTCTATGCTTTTAACCACTCAGCCACTGTCTGTAAAATGTGTATCAATACATTGTATTCATTTACAATGTTTTCGATGTAAAGCAACCACCTAACCGTGTCGTGACTTAGCATCTGTACGATACTACATCCATGGGAGTCGTAAAACAAAACATATTATTTACGACACTTGTGACGTTTCGTCATAAAACGTAAAACACAAAAGAGTGGCATTAAATATGCGTATTATTTTCTCCTTTACGAAATTTTACTCAAAAATAAGTCAAAGTCTAGTAATATGGTATACGTATACAGGATGTAACAGCAAGTACCCGAAGGAATTTTAACCAGAGATTTCTGAGCATATTATTTGGAAAATAATCTAGATGTTATACTTTGCTGTCCGACGAAATTTTTTATTTTCAATTAAAATCAATAAAAAATATTTTGCCATCACACCATCCATTAACCAACTGAGAAATTGGTTATAGCCTATCGGGTCACGTGAAACCCCGTAATCACCCCGTCCCGTTCCAACAGCACGGTAACACACGAAATAATTACATAAATTACAGCACGCGTATAACGTGATCTCGTTGCGTCGTGTAGGTGTGTGATCAGTGGCGACTTGTGATAAAATAAGTCAAGTATGTCCCTTAACACACTGTGTAATGCGTATCAAATGTTTTAAAAACGTGAAATTGGCGAAGCGTACAAGATGACATTAGACAAGGATGAATTGGAGGTCCCCGCAGGCTTTTTCCTCTTTAATGTCGTGTCGCACGGGACGCGAAGGCTCTATCACACGTCTTATGAGGAATGTTTATCATTGTTGGATACGTGGTCACCATTGCTTTGTTTACTGTAGAAAAACGACAAGCTATCTATCTCCCGGGCTACGAAATTTGTTTATTTGACAGGGATTTAGTGTCAGTCATGCTATCTCCCAGATATCAGCGTTATTTAAATAAATTAACCGCTTGAGGGGTGCGACGCACAGTGTTACAATTCCATACGAAGCTAGGGACATAATTTAAAAATATAAATGTCGCACAAGTAGTTATTTAACATTCCTACATTTTTGATGGGTGATGCGTGAAGTTAGACAAAAATATTTAACACAAATAATCGCAGGTAACGATGAACAAGGTAATTGGACGTGAAGCATACTGTAAATTGGAGTAGGTAGTACATGCCAAACTCTAAATGCTCCATCAAACAGAAGGCGTACTTATCGCGGCGTCAAGGCGTCAGTACTAAAGCGCCGTAACGTCGCGTACTTTCTATTTGAACAGCTTCGACGTGTTCAGTACAACACAACGCAGCGTATACGCCCGGGACATTTTAACGCCTTGACGCGCGGTAAGTACGCCATATGTTTGACGGAGCCTTAAGACGATAGACTTCGCTTTTCGGCCCATACAAAAAGGACGCCCGGGAAAAAACACTTTTCTACATCGAAAATTGCACAAAATGAATATATTTTTTTATACTGCCTTTTAGAGGGTGAAAACTATGTCGGTATGTTTTCGAATTTTAGATGCGTTTCGTATTAACGTAAACATTCACTGTCAAACATGTACAATTTATCAAAAAATATTATTTAAGGAAAAAGTGCTGCTAACTCAACTCTCATAAAGAATTATACAATTATAAAAAGCTACCGACGTAGCTTCTTCTTTCTAAAAAAAATATTTTTTTTATTTTATTTCAATTTCGTGAAAGTTTCGGTGTAGAAAAGTGTATTCTCCATAAACCCCTTTTCGAGCGATTTCTGTAGGTAAATTTGAGCGTTGTCTCATTCGCACATTTCGCATTCGCATGTATTGTAAGTGTGCGTGAGCTTATTGTGAGCGGGACAGAATGACAGACGCGGGTGTTCCGCGTGTCGTTCAAAGTCTAGCCTCTTAATAACGAAATCTAGGACAGTCGATCGATAAGGATTGTATCGATAACTTTCGGTAACTTCTCATCGTTCCCTAGATGACTGCAGATCGCCAACGAATAAATAACAGTTCACAGTGACTAAGTGTTCTTAATATATTCGACTTCAACTGCTGTTCGTAGGTTAGCGAATTGCAATTTAAACTAGGAACCGTGAAGTGTTTTTTTTTTAAACATTAATTAGCTCCACACAAAAGGCCCTGAGAAAAATAATTCCCCTCAGGGCCTATGCCATCTTTGGGGATGCTGTGTGGAGGGTATTTCGAGGAAAGGAAGGAGAGTAAGTTCTGAAAGGAAAAAGGTATGAGGGCTGGGTAGGAAGCTGGGGGTCGGTGTCTCTAGAAATGAGAGTCAATCAGTCTCAAATCAGTTTGTCTCGCGTCCTGTACTGGAAGTACGTTATCACGTCGCACGCAAAACATCAAAATGGTATTCGTTCGGCTAATTTGTTTGCTTTTGGGAACACGTCTCTTAGAAATTGTTGGGTCTCCCTTATTATCCATGTGTTATATATATATTTTTAATATATGTAAGACTATTAATTTGTAGGTAAATGTTCGTAATAAAAAAAGTAATATCAAATTATGTTATTATGTCATAAAAAATAAAAAGGTTTATAAGACGAAACAATACTGTTTTTTTATTTAATTGTGTCAACAAAATTGCGTAAAAATCGATGCATCTGACATGTTTTTCCTTAAAATTCGAGGCCGGACCGCGCTGGAATGGACGAGTGAACGCTTATTTCTATAGCGCCGTCTGAACACGGAATGAAACGAAGATGGAACTAAGGCCGAAAAAACATGGCGTAAACCTTCACTCGAGTGAACTGTATGATTCCACCATTACTATCATGGTTAAAAATGAAAGGCTAACAAATACAATATTGCATCGATAATTCATGGGTTTTCTCATCGTCCTTTTAATAGCTTACTTATACTATAAAGTTTATTTTCGATTTATTTGTTTATTAAGTCGGAGTTTATTATTCGGTATTCGCACCTATGAATAGTGGCTATATATTTAATAAGTTGGCAGAGTTTTCTAACTATTGCAAGTATTTTATATTTATTTTTAAAAATATTCGCTATGTTTGGTTTTGCGCTTAATTGGCATTGAATGAAGCCTACCAAAGAACAAAAAACAAAAATACGCGTGGCTTATCTAACTATCTACTTATAGGTATGTTAATCTTAATAAATTATTAAGAGTGCTTTTATTTTTCTGGTTTCCGAAAAAGATTTCAGGATATTCCCCGAGGGTTACGGCGCGTGGTTGGGAGATTTTCCAATTTACGGAGTTAAGAAATCATAGAAGATAAAATTTCTCTTCCGTATCAAAGTATTATTTAAATTCAAATAAAACAACCACAAATTAAAAGCCACCGTACAGATTGGAATACATACTTACTTTATATTCGCACGGGCGGCCAAAAGAACAACTAACAAACCAACGAATTCTTCGATCTTTGACACAAAATGTTGTCGAAATGTTGAAGGCGAAGTTGAACGTTTTGTTGAAGCTGGAGATCCGAGTTTATAAGTACCTACAACATCTTCAACAACAAGACTTTAAGTCGGATCTCCAGCTTCAACTTCACCTTCAACTTCGCCTACAATATTTCGTCATAATTTTTTTCCACATTGTCGTCTCCTGCGTTTGTTTGGACGTTGGAGCGCGGTAAACATTGATTTCAACAATTTTCCCTCAGGCCTCAACCGTATTTTTACAGAGCTTCGAAATATTACCAAAAAATTGAATATTTCTGATTGTATCCGAAAACTAAAAATTGTTTCGGAAAGGTGATGAAATATGTTTTAAAATTTTATGATTCAAAATAAAGATATAATATTTGAAATATAAACATTTTGCGTGTAAAAATAAAAAAGTTTTAAAAATGGCTCACCTTACGTTTTTTCTAACTAAAATTAGCACTCTTCTTATGGTGAATTGCCTTATACACTGTTAATGAAAAAAAAACACATACATATTTTCTTAGAAAAATGTATTATAAACGTCATTGTCACCTCTCTTTTTTGTCGTTTCACGTAAAAAATTATTTTGAAATTGCGGTGGAAAACTTTGCATTCATAAATGTGTAAGTCCATTTTAATTGTGTACAACTAAATTAAATGAGGTAATTAAATAGAAAAACTATATAATATATAGTTTATTATTAATATATTATATTATTTGAAAAAAAAACAACAAGAAAGTAGAGTAAAGTAGTAGGAGATATTTGTAAAATAAATATCACATAATACATGATCATATACTTTGATAATGTTTGCCAAAGTTAAGGCTCAGGTTTTACGGTAACATTTTGGAAATTTATTCAGTAATGAGTGGACATTTGAGGGGAGAGGTCGCGCGCTCGCATTGCAGTTCCGTCAAGCAATTAATGGGGAAATGGGTGTTATACAAGCAAAGTAGAAATTAAATAATTAATTATTTTATCGTATAAAAATGAATTTTCTTTGTTTGTTCCTCGTGCGGAACCTAAAGCATTTATCCGATAGCGATTTGTCGTGTATGAAATTATTTCCTATCTAGCGTTATGAAATTATTTCCTATACCATTTATCCGATTGTGATGAAACTCTGGTGAGTTGTTATGTGCACACCCGCCAATGTTTCTATAAATAGTAGTGAGCTCTGGCGTCATGAAATTTGTTAAAAAATACATAAAAAATTAATGTTTCTTTGTTTGTCCCTTATTCGGTACCAAAAGCATTCATCTGAGTGCGATGAAACTTTGGCGGATTTTTCGTGTACGTGTACATGCCCTTGAAGGTTTCTATATATATTATAGTGCAAGTGAGCTCTAGCGTTATGAATTTATTTCCTGTACTATTTATCCGATTGTGATGAAACTTTTGTAAGTTGTTAAATGCACACCTTCGTAATTCCTTATACGGTACCTAAAGCATTACTCCGATTGCAAAGAAACTTTAATGATTTGTTGTGCACATACCTTTAATGGTTTCTATATGTAGTGCTGAGCTCTGGCGTTATAAAAAATTTCCTATACCATTCATTCGATTGCGCTGAAACAATAGGTGATTTGTTGTGCACACGCCCGCGAAGGATTCTATATACATATAGTGGTGAGCTCTGACGTCATAAGATTTGTAGAAATAATTACAATATTTCCTTCTCATCCCCATTCACCTTCAGCCACACAACATACCCCAATTGGGGATGCCATAGTCTCACTGACTCCAGACGGGAGCAGGTGGGACGTTTGTAAGGTATTCATATAAAAAAGGAGTGGCGGACGTATGAATCCATCTCTCCCACAGCGGGGCAAGGCGATGAGTCGAGAGAGTCAAATAAATTTTGGGTAATTTGTACACGAGCTGCCAATAAGAAGGAACAGCCTCAGGAGCACACGTGCTTCAAGAATTATTCAGGGTCGTCTACCGCGATGGAATCCTTGTTCTACCGTTATTTCAGACATGGAAGATGCTTCAGAGAGGAACTAGCGTCATTGATCCCTTCAGCACCGGTGCAAAGTCGGGAAACACGCCAAACGCGCGCCCAACATATATACACGGTCGAAATTTCTCACATGAGAACGGGTCGCTTCTACCACTCGTTCTTGAGTTCAACAGCTCAGCTGTGAAACGATTTGCCGGCCTCTGTGTTTCCTCCTTCATACAATATGGGTTTCTTAAAGACAATTTTTTCCGGGCCTCCTGTGCGAAGTTATATATAAAAATAAAAAAAATATTCTACTATTATTGTTGAGAGGTTTAAAAATTCCGTACGACTAACACTGTTTAACACAAGTACTAAAGATAAAATTAATATCATTCTAAAATCCACAAGTCTTGGCAATTTTTGTAGGATATTATGCTGAATATTTGCATACCAAGTTTACATTTAGTTGATTTTATATCAATTTGTATTAAATTTTGTGATTTTTCGTTTATGTGCGTCATTCTACTTTTTGTTTATCTGATCTAATATTTTGAAATATATTCTTTCTTGAGTACGAAAAAATTTGTCGAAATAAACTTTCAAAAACAAAACCACCTTTTGTCATTTCTATTGCACGTACTTAAAAATATTTGTCCCAACTTTATTTTATGATCTCCCTTTATTCACACCCATTATTTTCCGGTAATATTATAAATACAGTTATTACCATTTTATAAACCATACAATCTACGTCAAAATACCATTAGATTCAAAGTCTCATTGAGTAAAAAACGGAGACGTCAAAAAAGGATGTTTCTATCTATCCATTCCATTGCTAATATGATTTTTTGTCTGTCTAGCTGTATCCATTATCTAGTAAACAAATTTAAATTTTATAGAGCAAGTGTATTTTTTATTTCGTACTTTATCAAAATGCTAAATGGTTTACCAATTTGGTGTTAATCTTACCCGAGTCTGCCCCATAGACGGCTAAAATTGTAGTTCGCTAGCGGGCCGTACAAGTACCAAAAATACCTAACTGCAGTCAAGCCGAGTTTTGATACCCCCCCCCTTAACTTTATTTCATATAATTCAATAAATTGAGTCATTATATTACAATTGCATGGAAGCACATATTTAAAATATCGTTGAAAATTTGGGAAAATCAAATGTTTCAAATAAATTACATATATTTATTCCTCTATTATCCTATGTTATTCCTATGTTTACATTTTGTTCAAAAAAAATATATAATACTTATGAATCATAAGTTATGATTAGGAGACGGCTAAGCGGTGGCAAAATGAAGAATTCCAAGTCACGAATCCGCAAAAACATCATTCGGAGATATTGAAATTTGAATTTTTTAAATGATATGTTTTTGTAATAACGAATCAATTCTAAACTTCAAACCTCAATATCTCCAAATGATGTTTTTGCGAATTTTCAACTTGGAATTCTTCGTTTTGCCACCGCCTAGCCGCCTACTAGTTATGATACTCGTGTTTAAATATATGTATGTACGTGTAAACCTTTCTTAAGAATTTCCATTCAATTTGGTCCCCGTAAAATATAAAACGATTGAAAATAGTGTAATTAACATTAAATAAAACATAGTTTATTCAAATGTACATTAATTCTAACAAAATTGGTTTATGGATTTCATTTTATTCTACGAATCCGTCGAAAAAACTAAACTTTTTCAGTGTACATTATAATTGGCACTTTTTAGAAATCTAAAAAGTGCCCACCTACCAAAATTATACTGAAATCGACATCGCTGAAAATAGCAGGGTGGACCACCATAACGTAGAAGTTTTGGTTATCTAGCGTCCGATATAGAAAGCTTTTTATAAAAGAGCTGAGAAAAAGCTTCAATCAATAGAAGTCTCTCGCGTAGCCAAAATTTTCTAACTGAATTATTTGAAGAGTAAACTATAAACAATCAATAATTCTGCTAGTTCATTTTGCAAGTTATGCTGCAAAAAACTAAAATGAATTATATATAAGTATATACATATTCTCTTGTCTCACATGGGTCTCATGGAAATCGTTGTGTCTCCCTTACTATCGTGGTTAAAAAAGAAAGGAATATTGACAATACAAACATCAAGGATCTGGGTATCGTATTTGATGAAAAATTAACGTTTGTTCCACACTTTGAAGTCACTAATAAATGTTTGGGATTTATTTTTAGAACAGTCAATTACGTCACTTTATTCATTTAAAATTCTCTTCACTGCCTTAGTTAGAAGTAATTTAGAATACAATTTCACTATTTGGTCCCCATACTATAAAGCACATCAAATAAAAATTGAGAGAGAAATAAAAATAAACATAAATTTTTAAGGCTCATAAATTTTAAACATAAATTTTTAAGGTTCATAAATTTTAAACTCTCCATGACCACTGAACAATTCAACTTAATTTAACTGATTTATCTTGTAGAAGAACCAAGAGCGATCTGGTACTTCCATTCAAATTAGTTAATGAAACTAATAACATTCAGAGTACCAAATCGTAACACGAGGCTTCCAGAGCTGTTCTTTGTTTATCCTTCGAAAACTAACTATTTTATTAACTCCTCAATCCAAATACAACATGGATTGGAAATAAATTTAGTTCAGTCGATATGTTCGTTTATTCATTACCAAAATTTATTTGTGAAATTTCAAAAATTCTGTTTCCCGTCTACTAATGTAAAGGATGAGAAACAATGATATAACATAATGTGTATATATGTTATGGTTTCTTTTTTTATTATTTTTGTACTATGATTGTTGTAAAAGCCCTAAAGGCATAAATAAATTAATATTATTTCATATTCATTTACATTTCTTTCTATTCTTTAATTTTACCTCATTTTGTATTATTTTATAGTTTTTTATAATCTTTTACATTATTTTATCTTCTTTTATATTTCATATGCACTGTACAGAAAATCGACCACCACAACACAAGTGGCCGTAAAATCCACAAATTATGTAATTACAAAGCAATGGATAAAGAAAAATTAAAAACATATACATATATTTTTTTTATGTGATACTTCACATGTATCGCTACCAGGTTAGGCATCGTTGTGGGCTGTAGAAAGGGATTTATTAATGTAAATCTTGAAGAGGTCCGGATATAGAGAGACACCTTTAATTCTTTAGCATTCTCTCATATCCAGAATAATGGCTCATTGGACCAATGGCTTCCTCCATTCCTCGCAGACCTGTGCTGCATGAAGAGCTGTGGACACCGACATTCCAGACATAGGTGATATTTCTAGGTAATCACTCATACCATTTGTGATCTTATACTTGGTAACATAAGAGATACCGTTATCCATAATAGGTAATAATGACATACTGTAATAATATTAATATAGTTGGCACTAATCTTGCTAGTAAAATAGATTAGTGCCAACTTAATAATTATTTTTTTTTGTCTATGATAACTTACTTGCTAGTAATTTATCATAGACAAAAAACAAACTCAACAACCAGAGCTAAACCCAGCTTTTGAAGAAGGTTTCCACACATTTGTTTCAGTAACTGATAAAGAAGTTGAAAACGCTATAATAAGTTTACGAGGATCAGCAAGCCCTGGCTACGACAATATAACAGTTAAAACATTAAAAGCTGTACTTGAGGAAATCAGCAAACCAATTGCACACATAATAAATAAAAGTCTAGAGAAGGGTATATTCCCGAACAACTATAAGAAGACTATTGTCACCCCTGTTTTTAAATCTGGTGATGAAAAAAATATCTCAAACTATCGTCCCATAGCACTCACATCAAACATAGCAAAAATCTATGAAAAAATTGTTAAACAACAACTCAACAATTACATAAAAGAAAAAAAGATAATGAGCCCAAACCAGTTTGGATTTAGGGACAATTTCAGCACACAGGATGCGATTGCTAAATTAACGTAAAAAATTATGCAAAAGTTAGATAATGGAAAAAAATGTCTTGGAATCTTCATTGATCTCCGCAAGGCATTTGATAGCATATCACATTCCAAACTCACTAAGAAATTAATGCAAATTGGTTTAGATGGAATAGTGCTATCATGGTTTCAAAGTTATCTAAAAGAGAGATTTCAATATGTCAAAATAAATAATACCCTAAGTGAACCCAAAACCTCATCATTTGGCATACCACAAGGAACTGTCATCGGACCAATCCTTTTCATTATATATGTAAACCAAATGTTCACTCTTCCGATTGTTGGAGATATCATATCTTATGCAGATGACACTGTAGTTATCACTAAAGGGAAATCATGGGAGGAAACCATGAGACAGGCAAATATCAATATAAACATTCTCAAAACATGGTTCGACCTAAATTGTCTCTCACTAAATACTGAGAAAACATATTTTATCCCTTTTTTTCATTGAAAGAAAAAAATGTTGAAAAAAATATTACTATTAAAATCTATTCATCGCAGTGTAAAAACAAAAATTAATGCGACAATGCAAATTGTTTACCAATAACATGCAAAAATAATATAAAGTACCTGGGTATCATAATAGATAAGCACTTAAAATGGAACGAACAAGTCCAAAATACGGTAACCAGAGTAAGAAAACTTATTTACATGTTCATTAGATTGAGAAACATCCTATCATCTAGTATGATTAAAACTATTTATTTCTCCCTTGCACAATCTATTCTACAATATGGTATAATCGGGTGGGGGGGGACTTTCAAAACCAACCTTTTACCTGTAGAAAGGGCACAGAGGTTGATTCTAAAAGTCATCCTACGAAAACCATCTGTATTTCCAACAACACAATTATTTAACTCTTTTAAAGTTCTCAGCCTAAATAAAATCTTTAAAAAAAACTCATTATTACAAACCCACAAAGATCATTTCAATGATTCAATAACATTCACAAAAATAAGTAACCGGTCAAGATCACGTGGAAACTTAGAAATCCCTAAATTTAAAACGTGTGCTTATCAACCATTATACCTATCAAGGTATAAAAATTTTTAACGCCCTCCCATATAAAATAAAAACAGAAATAAATTACAATGCCTTTAAAACACAAATTAAACAACTACTAGATCAACCCAACAATAACTATAAATTTTAAATTTCATAGAATAATTTTTTATATATCTTCTGATTACATGTAACCTATTAATTACGATTGATCAAGTATTTTATTATAATAATAAGTACTTTAGTGTAAAATTAATTATTTAATTTCAAAATTAATAAACAAAAAAATAAATATATATAAATATTTATTTTTTTCTTTTTTAACGTATCCTCCAAAAATATTCCGTCAACATTGAACTACCAAAGGATTATTGTCACAACTCAATATTATGTACTGCTTTTACAGCATTATCAGCTCCTCTACTCAACTGCTAGAATCAAATCCATGTACCTAACACCTTTGTTAATTATATATAATACCTACCTATAAATTGAAATGTAATAATATTATTTTATTTCACTACATCTATATTCTTACTTTTACTTATCTATTTCTGTATATCCAACTTAGTAACTGATATGATACTCAATTCCACTATCAATGTATATTTGTTAACATCCTATATAAGTTTATGTATTTTGTTACCTCAAATTTTTTCTTCTTTTTTTATTTTTTCTCTTACCTTTGTAATGGCACTACTCCCCAATTCAAACACGAGAAATGTTTTTCTTTATTGAATTGGGTAGATTCGTTAAAAAACAATTTTTATTGTATTTAGCCAAAGAATTATGTAATATTAAAGACTTATGATTTTCTTTTGTAAAAAATATATATATATATATATATTCCAGAAGGTAGTACAAAGGGGTAGTACAATGCAATACATTCCTAAAAGAATAATAAAACAATGGTGAATAAAAACAAATAAACAAAAATAACTGGAAAAAAGAATGCAATCTAAAAATTCATTCTTCTTCTTCTTTGATGGCGCTACAGCCCATATCGAGCTTTGGCCTCCCGCAACATTTGCCTCCAACTCCTCCTGTCCTCAGCAGTTGACTTCCATTTTGTTACCTGAAGAAGCTGTGCCGCATCCCCTCTTACCTCGTCTTCTCACCTCAGTCTGGGTCTTCCCACTTTTCTCTTTCCACCTGGGTGTCCAGTCATAATTCCTTTTGGGAAGCGTGTGTCCAGCATTCTCTGTACATGCCCAGCCCATCTCAACCTGAGGAGTCTCATATGGGCTGAGATGTTGGGGGCCTGATATGTATAGTATAGTTCTTTGTTGTGCCGGATGCGCCACTGTTCCCCCTCCTTTACGGGACCACATATTCTCCTCAACACTTTTCTTTCAAAAGTATCCAGCATTTCAGCCATCTTTGCCGTCAGTGTCAGCGCCTCACATCCATATGCCAATACAGTTCTCACAATGGTCTTATATATGGTTACTTTGGTTTTCCTGTGAAAATTCTATCCAGGTAACCATGGCTTTAATGATAGTATGCACAAATAGGTGAAGTTTGCACCATAAACTATCCAAGCAGTTGCATAGAAGTGCTCTAAAAGAGTGCAATCATCCCTCAAGGAATATTTCCATAGTGCTGCAGTTACCTCTTAAATGAAAAATTTGGTGATAGGTGATAGGCATTATGAGTTATGCTAACTTACTAACCATCGGGTGCTTCCGGTCCACTATCTTTTTTAAAAAAGAAAGACAAGCATTCCCGGGTTACGAATAACCCAACAACATTTGCAAATCTCCTACTACCACCACACTAAGCGGAAGATGTTGCTTGTGTCGTGATGGAGGACTTAGCCAGCCGAGAAATCAAACACGGAACGCCTGGGTGGGACCCAAACGCGATGCCCACTCAACCACTGACCGGTCCTTGCTTCAATTCTCATTCCACAAAAATAATCCAATAATGTTCGTTTGTGGGAACACCCTTTTGTCAGAAAGATTTTTTGTATTTTCTGTAGATACTTGCAAAAGATAAGATAATAAGCAAACTAAATTAAATTTTGCTTAAGAATAGATATGACATAATTGAGATATCAGACAAGAGTGAATTTTCTTGGAACAATCTCAAATATTTTTCATTACCTTTTCTTTGATACTAGAGGAAAGTTTCGGCCTGTTTCATACAAATTTTAATTTTGGATTTGAGGCCAAAATACCCAACCAAACTGAAAAATTATTTTTGTAATCAAAAGGTATGTCAAATATCTATCTACGATAGGTGCTACTTTATTTATTTTTGCTTTAAATTGTAAAATATAGGTCATTAAAAATATTAATATTTCATGATTTTGGAGGCAACTTGGACAATTATTTGCGAGTAAATGTAAACATTTAAGAAAGTTAGTTTTTATAGAAAAAAGATGAAATATAAAATTAAAAATATATTTTTATAAAGAAAGAATTTTTATGGGTGTAAATTTAAATTACAAATTACCTATTTATATCGGAAAGAAAATTTGTCGTTTATACAGGTTGGCACAAAAGTTGTCACCCGATGTTCTTTGACTGTAATTTTTTTATGAATGAAAAATTTTGGTTTTGCTTTTAGATTATGTTTATTTGATATCTTAATTTTTTTCCATTATGTCGAAAAAATGATATCAGCCAAGAGCCGATGCCAGAATTGTGACCATATGGCATTTTCCATCACCCTTCCGGCGATAGGTTCTCGTATTCTTGACTTTGAGGGCTTCTGATGGATATTCTCTTTGAAGCTTGTTGATATAGACTCGTGGTTTCAAGAAACCCCATAAAAAGAAATCTGGAACGGTTAAATCGGGCGATCTTGTCAGCTAGTGCAACTCACCAAACGAGAGTTTTGATTATTATAAGCAATAATTGTGACCCTTTGTGCTATGCATAAAAATCTTGTCTTAAACATTAGTTTATCGAATAAAAAATAATAATTGAGTTTTGATGATTTGCACTTGCCGGTGTCAATCAAAAAAACTTTATTTCTGCATTCTTGAGGGGTATAGCGATTCATGTCTCATTGACATATATTTTGTATCTGTTTACTTCCCAAAAATGTCAAAGCAGAACTGACATTTGCCACCATATGCAAAAATTATGGCATCTTCCGATATAGCCGGTTCACACGAGGCGATTTTTGTTGGTCAACTCGACAATTGAAAGCTAATTGACACGTGTGAACCTTCTTTCAACAAAGTTGAACAAGTTTTTTCAAACAATTTTTCACGTTCAATCAAAGTTAATCAATGACTTGCGCCACCTTGTATATTAAAGTTACTACCTAAAGAAACGCACTTTTAACGATTTTTTATTTTCTATTTTATTTTCCATTACATTAACACCTATAATGAAAAATATAAGGCAGGATATTTTTTTTAATAAATATAAATAAGTCACAAAAAAAATCCAAGGGTGGTTCAATAATGAACCAAAACAGATTTCTTTAATTACCTATATGTCATCATAGCAAAAATAAATTAAGTAGCACCCAATCTAGATAGATATTTCACATACCTTTTGATTGCAAAAATTTTTCAGTTTGATTGGGTATTTTTGCCTCAAATCCAAAATTAAGATTTGTATGAAACGAGCCGAAATCTTTTTTCAAAGCAGCTTATCCACTCGAGCACTTTTTGCCACATTATGGCACTATTTCCAAAACCACGGATTGCTTTGTTGCCAAAATGTGGCAAATTTAAAAAAAAAAAAAATTATTAAAGTGACTATATAATACATTGAACGTTGAAAATATAACAAAATAAATATTCTCTATTTGTTTATAAATCCGAAGAATATGTGATAATATATAAAAAGATAGATGAATTCATTAGCTATATAGAACTATAATCAGTTTGTATGTCTCTGTATTCAAATACGGAGGTATGATTTTTTTAACGTAGGCGGAAAAATTTCCTTTAGCAATCCGAGAAAAAATATTTAAATTGCTCTCTCGCTCCAGTGGCTAAACTACACTACACTAGTATTCTACATAATATATATTCTGAAATAACTGATATTGCGTGTTTTAAAAATGGATTTATTGTTGGTCACAAAATAAATGTTTCCTTATACACTTTTCAATATTACACAAATAATACAAAACATATTCATCCTACTTTTTCCAAAGACTGAAATGTACATAAATTTGGAACGTCTTGTGGAAGTCATTGGAGAGCTTTAGCAGAGCTATTTACCTATTTGTAATTAGTTTTGTTAGACAGTGTACAATGATTCAAAAAGTATCAAGTTTAGTGATACAGGATCTTCAGAAGCTTAAAGATTGACTCTTTAACAATGTATAACTAAATGTACGTTTTATTTCTTGGAATTAGAGATTACTTTCTTAGTTATGATTGTTTCAGAGATGTGGTCAGTGAAAAAATTGAATCTACGCAGGTAGTAGGAAAAGTCTCTCATTCCTGGTGTTAAATGCCACTGCATAAGTAGGCGAAAGATCAAAATGTCTTCGAGCTGAGGAAAAGATACTTTTGAGAATAGTTCTTGAATAGTTTAGCAGTGCCACCCACAAAATCATGAAGTTTCATACGAGAATAGGTACATAATTCATTACCAATCCATAAATAATTTTTTTAAATAATTTCATTAATAACAATCTTTAAGCAACAACTTTAGATCAAACATGGTGTTTAGACTGCTGTTTTGGGACATGGTAGCAGCCGGCATGTACTCGCCGGAGTGTGGGTACAGAGGGTGCCACCAGTCCAGGACCTGGACCTTCACAACAGTATCTAGGACTATGAGGCATTCCGGCTTCTCCTGGTAACCAGCGCTGAAACCCAATGTTAGTCTCTGGCTTCTCATGTTTGGGGCGAGGGATGTTTGAAGAAGCCTCAGTGTCATCCCCATGGTAAGGGGAGCGTCAGAAAAACTTCCACATATAACCTAGAAATAAATTTTTAAATTTTTTATATATTACAGATGGTTGATGTCCAGTGAGTTGGCAGAATAATTTTGATATAAACAAGCCTGTTTTCTAGAGTTAGATTCGGTTTGCAAAAATGATTATCAGACTTGTAGCGAGGCCCGCCCTAAGTCACCGGAACGAAAAGATAACATATCAATATAATTTGTATTTGTAAATTAAATTAATATTTAATTTTAACTTAAGTTTGATTTTAAATTTTCAAATATGAGAAAAGTGTTAGAAATGTACTTCATTTTATAGAAGAGCAGTCACTGTTAATGATTACATGTACTTATTCACAAACATAAATTTGATTTTTTTATTTCTCAACCTCAGTATTAGCTAGTGCAGGGAAGTACAAAGATGGAAAAACAAAGGGAGAGTTATAATACAAAGATTTGAATATTAATAGTTTTTTTACAATTTGTCACTTTGGTTGGACAGATTTCTAACTTCACTTTACCTTGTTCGGTGATATCAAATTTTGCAAAGACGATTTCTTATTATATATTTACACCGATTTCTGATTTTGAGGTTGAATCTTGTGTAAAGTATTTTAATTTAACATATTTTAAAGGAAAATATTGAAAATATAAAATAGAAAAAAAGGAAAAATATGAAATCGGTAAATAAATTATGAGAAATTGTCTTTGCAAACTTTGACACTTCAGAACATGGTAAGGCGAAATTAGAACCCTATCCGACTAAAGTGGCGAACAACACTGCGCCTTTTAAAAATGATCAACTGTCAGATATAAACTAAACGGCAATTTCTAAAGGTTCAAAGTGCAGTTAGAACCTTGCTAAATAAAAAGAAAACTTTAAAAACTTGATGTTAAAACTTCATCATAAAAGTATCCACGGAAATACAACACAGATTACTCTGAAAAATATTTTTATTGCATAAATGAGCAAAAGAAATGGTTTGGCATTCAAAGGTCATTTTTTAAAAATAATGTGAGTTAGAACCTTGTCTAAATAAGGTGAGAATTATTAAATATGTATTTAGTTAGAGTTACCTTACATTGTATATGAGAATATGAACACAAAACCTCAAAAGAAGCAATATGTATGTATTTACAAAAAGTAAAATCAAAAAAGTAAAAATAAATTCTAGTAAAATCGACAAGCAATAAAGGAATGTTATGGACTGAATTTTTTTACTGATTTGTTAAAATGATGTAATGTGATGATAACACAAATAAGTGAGGTTTTATTTACTTAAATGTACATACATATTATATGATTATTTTTGCTTTATATTCGTTGTGAACTGTGTCTACATGAGCTGGGCACCTGAGGTGAACCATAAGAAAAATGTGCTATAAAAATTCATTATTATTATGTATTATAAAATGTTTTAAATTGGCACAAAGTGCATACTCATGTTAAGCAGATATCATGCGATCATTCAGGAAAATGCCAATATCAATCACCAAAGGAGAAGAAGATTATATAAAAAGTCACCTTTAAAACTTTACAGTCCTCTTCTGGATTGGCGTGAATATCATCTAGTATGGTGAGCCAGTCTTTTTTAGGGGTAGACTTACGATTGGATCTGTAGAGGGGATTATCAGTCAATTTCATTTTAAAAAAGAACACCCATTGGTCTTTGTACCTCTGATACCACATGCAAGTACACTTTCTCTTCATCAAATCTTGTGGTGTGCTGAACTGCTGCAATGGTTGCAAATTTATACTTATATACAAGGGATATGTATAATATAGACTACGAATTACCAATGCTCGTAAACCATATCTCCTTTTAAGACTTTCTGACTGGAGGCGTTTCGGCAGAATCGACGTAGGTTTACAATATTTCTTGTGTAAATCATGCCAGAACTTTGCGTATGTTGTGACGTACAGAGATCCCTTACAGATTCCGGAAAACCTTCCGACATCTTCAGGTTTAACATATTCAGAAATCAAAAACCAGACTGCGACAGGATATTCCATTCCTTCAGATTCTTCAATATCGACATCTCCGTCATCTTGTTTCTTAGATTTCTTGGAGCATCTGGCGACTACGATGCTCTTAGTGCCATCTTCGTTTTCCTGCTCCACGAGATCTAAATCATCGTCATCACCATCATCCCAGGACCAGTCTGCTTCAGTTTGCATTTTGGTTGGAGTATTTCCAAAAGACTTTTTAGGCCTAAAAGAATGTCCAGCAGACTTGAATTTCGAGTCGGCAAAATCACTCAAACTAAAATCTGAAAACATAAATTAGGTCAGGTCAAAAATAATTTTTAACTAACGAAACACAGAAAATCTTGGTGTAACATTAAAAAAATAGACTACTACAACTATGACAGCCAAACAATACAATACTTTCATTATTGATATTTTTATTATACCCTGGTTATTGAGAGTTTTAAAGCGGAGTAATCAGGAACCACAGATAATTTGGCATTAATTATATTATATTGAAAATGTCTATAAGCCAAATTGTTATCTGCACTTCTATGATTTCATTATGTGCAATCTGTCAGTTATGAACACAAAACAATTTGTAATAAGAAAGGGGAATTCACTTTGGTAAATATTTATCTAACCGTTGCACGTTTAATAAAAAAATAAAAATAATATGCACATATTATGGAAATTACACTTCGTTTCAACTTAATTATTACAAAAGACAACTATTGACATTGGGAAAAATGGTAAAAGATGCATTAAAATTTAGTTTTTAAACAATCGAATTTCAAAATTTCATTTTGGCTAATTTTCAATTGACGGCCGGCGTAGTCAGTGGCAAGACTTTAAACTCCCATTCTGAACGTCGCGGGTTCCAACCTGGCGTACGCAAATAAATTTTATTTGATTGATTTGTGTTATTTCACAATTAATTAATTAAAAATAATATATGCTATATTTGAGGCACGTTCCAGAGTGGAAGATACTGTCAGTATCGCCCTGGTGTAAGACCACCATTCAGAATTGAAACTTTGCTTGAAATAGCTTTAGCCGTGTTTAGTGACTAGATCTAAATAGCCAGATACTTCCCCACCTTCCTCTACCCCATCTCCTTCCCTTCCACACTTATCTCCAGCCTTACAACATACCCCTATTGGGGATGCCATAGTCACAGTGGCTCACTACAAAAAAAATAATTTAATAAAGCCCAGGACCAGACCAAAATCTGGTCAATTTGAAGAGATATTTCAAAACTTTTATTGGATTATTCTAAAAGTTCCCACGCATTGGAATCTTCACAAAGCTAACATAGTAGTTTCACGCTTTAACAAGAAATGTCTCGCATCTCTTGTGAATTATTTGTTATTGACACTCTGGGAACTGAAATTATTCAAATATTTATTCTTACAAACCATTGATCATGGGTTTACATATTAAAAAAGGCTTGTTCGAATTTATATCTGTGATTATCAACTAGGCTACAGAAAACAGACAGGAGTCTTAATATTTAATATTGCTTCAAGTAGGTACCACGAATGGCAATTTTAAAGTAAATAATACTTACAATTCACGCATTTATAAATGTAACGATTGATTTATAATTTTTTATAAATCCTGAAAACATGGGATATATGGTCAAATTTAGGTGCATTTAATGGTTCTCTAAAACTATAGACAGTTTATATGTCTCCATATTCAAATTCAGAGGTGTGATTTTTTGAAAGAGGGCGGGAAACTTCTGAATCGAACGCTTAAAAATTTCCCAGCCTTCAGGGTTGAAATTGATTATATAGCGGAACGCTCCGGTGGATAATAAAGGATTCCTTTGTCGCCAATTAAAAACTAAAATTCCGCCCAATTAGTACTTACCTAATACGCATGCTTTAATTTTTTTTTTCATTAAAATTTAATTTAAGTAAACTATTTCTGTGATGATACAGCGCCTACTCGCGTTAAGATAAGAAATACATCCCAGTTTTCAAGTAGTTGAGCAGCTACTCTAGGTTTGTGTAACATGGTTTGTGATACAAAAGAAAGTGCCCCCTTTATACCGACTGCTCGCGTGAAGGCAAGAAAAACATCTCAATTTTTTTAAGTAGTTTAGCGGCTACGATAGGTTTGTGTAACATGGTTTGTGATATAAAAGAAAGTGCCCCCTTTATAGCGGCTGCTCGCGCCAAAGCAAGAAAAACATCCCAATTTTCAAGTAGTTTAGCGGCTACGCTAGGTTTGTGTAACATGGTTTGTGATACAAAAGTTAATGTAAAAACTTCGGTAAATTAGTGTTTACCTAATACGCCCAGATTTCATGATATCTTCAAAATCTTCTAGGCGTTCGTAATACATAAAAATGTATCAGGAATACCAACATACCAAAGTGACAGTGAATGACCAAATAGTTACAAACAGTTGCAAATATGGCCAAAATCTCACAAGACGAAAGCTAATTTTAATTTTACGTAAATGAAATTTAGAATGAAATATTTTACGCTTCCCCTACAAATATTTGTCTTTTAATTTAATTAGGGTGAATCAAAAGATTTTTTTTGAAAAACTGGGTATTAAAACCGATGCAAGCAATATCCAATAATTACCATTTATTGCATATGCGTGAATCCGTATTCCTCAATTATAATTTTGTGCATACATATAAACCGTGTCCAAATAATTAATTCTTGATTGCTTACAAAATAGAAACTTAATTTTTGTACACTTAAAATGTTTGGATAATGACCTCAAATCTATAAAATCAGATAACACTAGAAACTCGGAGCAAAAATATTGTGTAAATTCTTACCGCCTGAAAATGAATTATTTTTGTTTTTTTTGCCAGACATTGTAACGATACTGGATTAATGAATACACACGTTTCGATTAAATGATCCATAATGCAAATGTAAGACATTCAGACAATCATTATTATCAATTCAATTCATAAAAATACTTAATAACATTGACGACTTGCCGCCAGCTGTCATCTGTCAGCCCTGCTGTCATTTAAAAAAAATATCTATGGAATAGTTTATGGTTTGTCCGTGTTGGTTCATTTATGGTTTGTCCACTTCTGAATTATTATTTGGAATGCAGCATTATAAACGTAAAAAAATATGTGTGTAGGCAAAATCTAGATCACAGGTCCCGCCGCACTATGGACGGAATGGAGAAAAAACCCGAATTAAGTGGTTTTTGCAAACGTTATAATTTTAAATACATTTATTTTTTTTAGTATAGCAAAATAGTTTCTGCATTTTATGTGTTTATTTAAATATGTCAAAAGCGCTTGATAAAAGTTTGGCAACGCCGCAAAGTGTGTCGTAAATTGGATGTTTGGCATAGCTTTTTTCAGTTCGCTCCTACTCATGAGTAGAGACGGTTGTGTATTGAGTGACGTTTGGATATATTTACAAAAGTTTGTTACGACTAACGTTTCTCAATGTATTCTTTATTTAATTTACTAAACTATAAATCAATATCACATGTATGTGAGATTTGAACTCACATCTAATTTTCTGCTATTTTTGTATTTTTTTGCTGTTAAAATGCTTATTTCATTTAGCGTTTAGAAACAAAACATCATTTGTTCCCATTTGTGAGTATATACGTATTGTAGACTAAAGTCTCACCTTTTATGTCATATATAAATTGTGTTCCTTTTTTGTCCTTCCTTGAACAATTTTGTTATTTTCAGGAAGGTCTATATGCATTCTCCGGGGAGAATTATTCGAGGCATTAAAAGAACGGGGTATATTAAATGCCACTTTCGTGGAATCAAATGAGTTTTTAATTAATTATATAATACAAAAATACCACATAGTGGTAGATTCGAACATTTTGAAGGTTTGCAACACACTGACAAACAATAACTGGACACAAATGTGCTATTTATCTAAAGCTAGGCCCAAATACATGAATGATCTCAGTAAAGTTGTAAATCTAGAGTGCGGGGTTAGCACGTTTCATTTGGTCTGTCAACGTTGCATGCACAAATTAGATTTTTTGAATGTCTATTGCATATTTCATATCGTCTCGAAATTAAATCATGGCAAGTCCGTGGACAAGAAAATTAACTAAAAGTTGGATCAAGAAAGAGAAACATTATTAATGAGTTCAGAGTTCAGAGAAAAAAATATCGTTCTGGTAGATATGCCAAAGCAGGGCTTCGGTAGTACCAATGATGTCAATACTGCCCATCGATTTTTTGACAATCATATTCTGTCTTCGGAAATAACAGGTATCGATGCGAATTTTATAGTAATGTCCAGTGGATATAAGTGGATATGTCATCGACGAAAATAGTTTCGAACAATATGCTTTAGACACTGCCTGGCTTTATGTACGTCTATATAATTGGTACCCCATCCTAACACATGGTGCGACAGTAATGAAATTATTTTTACTCCCAATTGGAGATTTACAAGAATCGAGGCATAAAGAGATAAGGTACTACCGAGAACACCATAGCTGAAAAGTTTCCAGAACCAGCACCAATCAAGATATATTCAATAATTTGTTAATCTCATCAGACCCTGTAATTTCCTCTATTCGACCACTTAATAAAAAAAAAGGTTCTGTGTTACCTACGGAAGTTTTAAGTCTACCAAGAATTCCGTCCAATGATTCTGGAAATTTGAGTGATGATTTAGACTCTCATGACAACCTTAAGCACTTAGATGTTCTACAATTTTTCTATTTTTGTGTTCATAGATCTGAATTATAATATGTAAAGTTTAAAATTAATATGTTTTATTTACCTAGATATTTTTTATATCTTCAAATGTATTATTTTGTTGTTGTAAATTTTTACGCAAGAGTAAATTATTAATTTTTACTTCAAAATAGTTATAATTCATTAATAAGATCAACAACAAAAAAATTGCATCAATATTTAGCCAGCAAACAATTAATTCGTGTTTTTTCTGCATTCCGTCCACCGTGCGCCGGGACACGCATTGCACTCATTCAAATCAGTCTCCTAACTTGTATGAGATTCTACAAAAAATTAGATTTAATCTTTTTTTCTATTTATTCTTATTTACTAAAGCATATTAAATAGTTTTAGTTTATTTTAAAAATATATATCATTGAAGAAGAAGATAACAATAATAATCTAAATTAAAATATGATAATGAACAAGACACAGAAAAATCAAAGATAGCGGTCGCAACTGGGACTCGAACCCAGAACCTCTCGTTTTACCGGGACGGGCGCCTTTACCAATTCGGCTAGTTAGTTAGACATCACCATGCAGGTTAGTTTAAAACAGGATTGTATATCTTACTAAGAGCTTATCTGACTGAAAAATAAACCTGAAAACACATTGTTACTAATAGAAACTTCACCGGATCACTGGCAAGGGAACTAATTGCCCGCCAGAAACTTATATCATATCATTTTCTTTAGCAGCAAATTTTCAAAAAAAATTATTAAGCCTGAATTCAAGAGAATAAATGCTGATTTCAATGGAATTTTGTTTCACTTTGGAGGTAAAGGAGCAAAGGGAATTTGAACATTTATTGTGGGTTATTCAGATTATCGCCAGTTCGTCAGTTGCCAGATATTTTTAGTTTTTCATAAAAATTCTGAAAGGAAAAATAACAGGTTCCTTGTAAATAATCTTTATAATATTATAGATATATAAACTGGTGATCAAAATACTCAACATTCCCCCCCCCCCCCCCCCCCGCTCCCCACCAGCTTTACTAGGGAGTTTCTATTTTTTGCCCGGGCAATAACAACGCTATACAGCAGGGGTGGCCAACTTGATTAGACCCAAGATCTACTGTTTACTGACGAAACCCTGTGCGATCTATCAATTACATCAGGGGAAGGGAACCTTTTTGCCGTCCGGGCCAATTGGACGTATGTATTTAATACCCGCGGGCCGCACGTAGAATTTCATCGCTGGGGGGGGTTATATTCTTTAAAAAAAAAATCCTGTACACAAATTCTGCAACTAGAAATTTATAGCTGCTCTCGGAAAACGAGAATGGTACCCCTTGAATTGCGTCAGCAGAGGACTTCGCATCTCGAATTTTTACATTGTGTTTAGAACACAAGGGAGATTTTAACTTAAGATTGATAATGCATAAGACTCCACAAACTTAAATAAGTTACACACGGAACAGTTGATTTCTCAGAACTTTGCAGCATATGGTGTGCAACTTAAATGTAAAGCTTCAATCGGTGCATGAGAATGGCTTCCTTCGATGAATCTGTAACTTGTTATTTAATTTATTGTATATTCTGAATACAAAACTGTTTTAAATCAAATCTGTAAGCGGGGAATTAAAACTACACTCCGGCAGCACATACATAGTCTACAACTAGAACTTTACAACTGCACTTCGAATAAGAGAATGGTTTCCTTCGAAATGTGTCAGCTGATGAACCCACGGACGGAATTTTATTCTGAAGACAAAACTGGTTTTAAATTAAGAGTGAATCTGCATGCGAGTCCCCAGCTTTAATTAGTACTGTTCTCATAATATGCGTATGATTTTCCTATAATAATAATAATACTCCACCAGAAAACTCCAATTCCCGACAGTCAACTATTAGGTCAGCGGCGTCATCAGCAATCGGAAGGTTGAAGGAGCCAAAGCGCACACCAAATACTAAGTTCGGTGAGCGTGCTTTTGGAGTGTCGGGACCTAAAGCCTGGAATGGACTGCCGCATGACTTCACAGACTCGGCGAAATTCAAAGCTAAACTTAAAACTCACCTTTTTATATCATTAAGCCAAAAACAAAAACCTTTACTTTCACCTTCTCAGACCGCGATATAGTAAATAACTAATTGCATAAAAATGTTAACAAATTCTTAATGGTGAGTTATTTGTACACCTAATTTCATTCAAATTCTCCAGTCCTAATGAGTCCAAATTTATTAAACTATTTACAAACATTTAAATCGAATGACTTTTTTTATTTAACATATGTATTAAAAAAATGTATATAAAGAAAGCGCATCATATTTTTATTGAATAGAGTTTTCATCAATACCTACTGATATATTTTTTTTAATATTAATTTCACTATCGTATAATAATAACAAATTAAAATAAAACTCAAAAACATGTTGGATCACGTATTTGTTTGTGTCTAATTGATTTCTAGTAACATGGGTGCATACATAAGCACATACCTGTCAGCTGTGTTATAACTATCTCTGAGTTGTGTAAATATCACTTAAAATGCATCGGAAACACTGCAAAAGAAAACCGTTCTCGCTTTCTCAGTGTAATGTGGTGCTTTCAGCAGGCCGCACCAATAGTGCTCGAGGGCCGCACCTAAAAGCTCTTGGGCGGGTTCTATTGGGTTTGAGTCCTTGGCCGGACCCATGCGTCCGATCGACTGGACTAATAGCCGCGATTGGCCACCCCTGCTATACAGGATACTGCCGTATGTTTGCAAATAGACTTTTGAAATCATAAGATGGGATTGGTTTATTTTTGTATAAAATATAACACAGGGACATCCCTAGCATAACGGATGAAATAACACAAAATTTAAACAATGTTCAAAATTCATTCAACCACTTGGACACATAAGCTTGTTTTCACGATAATTTAACGTAGGTAGACATAGGAATGACGTATGCCCGTACCTGAGTTATTAATAAATACATAAATAAATTGTCACAACAAACAACAGAAACACAAATATTCTGAAAAAAATGTAAGTGCTGATTTATATCAACATTAAAATCGAAATAAATAATGGAAAATATTTGATAAATACTTTTTCGCACTTTGCTATGTTTAGTATGTAGCATGGCGTGAACAAATATAATTTTTTTTTTTACAGTGATACCTCACAAGAGTCCTAACTGCTCCCGTCTGGAGCCAGTGAGACTATGGCATCCCCAATTGGGGTATGTTATGAGGCTGAAGGAAAGTGGGGAAGGGAAGGAGACGAGGAAGTGGAAGGTGGGGAAGTACCTGGCTATTCAGATCTAGTCACTAAACAAGGCTAAAGCCATTTCAAGCAACGTTTCAATTCTGAATGGTGGTCTTACACCAGGGCGATACTAAGAGTATCTTCCACTCTGGAACGTGCCCCAAATATACCATATATTAATTTTAAATAATTAATTGTGAAATAACACAAATCAATTAAATAAAATTTATTTGCGCTCGCCAGGTTCGAACCCGCTAATGGAAGTCCAACGCCCTACCGCTGAACTACGCCGGCCGTTATTCTCTGAGAGAAATGACACTGCATTAGTTTGGCACCTTGGTGAATTAATTTCCACAGTCATTTGTCAGTACTTTGTTGAAATATTAACCTGAGGCATTTTCGTAGATATTTGGATTACTAAAATTTTGCTGAAACTATATGGAAAAGGGGTATTTTTCTCTTATTGTGTGCTTTGTTTTGCCCAAAAGTTTTCAAAGCCACAACTTGGACCATATTTTTAAAAAATTATTTGTAGATTTTTTGGATACCTATAGTATACAATATCAATAATAATCGAAAATAAGCCAATACAATCTTTGATGTTTTATTTTTAAAATTGTAGTTATTTTTAGCTAATATTGAAGATCCCTACAACGTGCTTTAAGGTTGAAGATTATATTTTTAATTTTCCTTTTCCAGTTGATGTTTTTGATTTTAGATTTTATAATAATATAATAATAAAACATTTTTGGAATACTTTTGAAATCAGCAAACTGGTTTTCAAACTCAGTTTGAAGTTATATTAATGCACTTTTCATTTTAGTATTTTGCCAAATAAAATTTATCCCTGATACTTCTTCTGCTTTCTTGCAATTTTATCTCAGGTATGTGTTTTCTTCAAGAGTTTTCTTTCATCAATATGCTTGATAAATAATGGTAGCTTAATTTCAAATGATTTAACATCTGAATATATATTGCATATCAATTTATATTTCCCTGTAAACATATATTGAGTAGATTCAGTTCGGCAGTCAAATCAGTTAAAAACCCAAGATCTACAACCCACAGGTTGTTGGAAAGTTCGTGTATTTCCCTTTCACTCCGTTATGTGTGATATCGAAGGTCACGTGCGTTGTGGCGAGAATTTTGTGGGCCGCACCAAGACGCTGCGGGTTGCCGACCCATGTATTATAGTATGGTACTCTCATCATTGATCACCGTTCTTACTCAGTGTATTTGATTTTTCCACTTCTTCAAATATGAAAGCAAAATACTATTACACAAACCGTTTGAATTGTTTTAAAGACCATACGGGTCCTTCTTCAGATCTTTTTCTCATGATTCATTGATTGAATGGATTGTAAAATGAAGCTAAACAGCTATTCAAATAATTAAATAATATTCCCTGCAGGGTTGTTCTTTTGGATCTATAATAATTTTAGCTGTGAACTTACAAAATCCTTATATGTATCTCTCACCCAAACCTCAAGATATAACACAATTGTAAATATTGTTTTTCAGAAACCCCAGTGAAGTTCCTGAGACAAGAAAGGCTAAGAGAGTTTTATAATAAATAAAACAACCAAGTTGAAAAAATCTCATTGCACATACTGCCAAGCACATCTCTGCCATGTCAAGAATCAAATCAAAAGTTTTATTGCGGAATGGGCACTTTTTAAGGAACCAAAATATAGAAGAGATCATTGAGTGCCCACATAGTATAGGTAAGTACTTCAGATAAGAATACTTGTATTTTTGTACTTACCACCTTCAGGGAAAGAACTTTGTAAGTTTGTGAGATGGAAAAATCTGAAGAGAATTTAGAGCAAATCTTAGATTTTTAATGATTATTCTCTTACAATAATTACTTTGATACTATACTCATATTATATTACTTACCTGTTGAAAACAGTGAATTTAAAATGATGATAAATATTATGCTATACTACAAATACATAGGTACTGTTAAGGTACCCACTAAATATGTAGTTTCAAGTTTCAAATCGATTAATACGTTTTGTCCTATGAAAAAGGAAAGAAATGTAAAAAAAAAATAATATACCTAACTATTATGGTATACACCTACCAGCAGAAAATATTTTTTATTGACCCCTAAGTGTGTTTTCCCAGTAGCGTCAAGCTATATCAAATAATATGAACTCTTTTAGTTTCAATAGCAAAGTTTGTACATTACGTAGGGATAAAGTATAACATAAGTATAATTTTTTTGTCTTTGTTCACAGACCTCCTCAATAGGGTTTTCTGTTCTGAGGCGGCCTTTAGTTTTTTAAACTTTTGTATTTAGTTTTGAATTGTCTTTACATCGTCTTCATAATGTTTGTAAGTTGATTATTGCTTTGATCTCTCAGCCATGTTTTGACTTTTGTTTTAAATATACTTACTCCTTTCCTTTATTTTTTTGGTTTCATTTGGTAGAGCATTGAACAATTTCATAGCATGGAATTTATTATTTCTCTGTCCAAAAGATGTGTTCAAACTGGGAGTAAGCGGGATATTTTCGCTTATTGCCCTGGTTGAGTATTTATGTTGGGCAGTGGAGTATTCAGATATATTTTTTTTCAGTATAAATAAAATATTTTTTGAATAAAGTTTCTGTACATTGTAGACATGAAAGTTTTGTTGTTGGTACATTGTTGGAAAGCTTTTGAAATACCGAATAAAGTAAGTGCTTCATTATAATATTGTAATTATAAATTATAAGGTTTTGTCTTGTCTGTAATAATATGAATTATTTTCTCAATTAAAATGGTTTTAGCGACATCTCTGGCTGAGTTATCCAAGTTCTGTGCGGTCAGCGCCGCCAACGTGGGGTATATGGAACTATAGTTGTAGATGGCCTCGCCTGACGTCAAGATCCAAGATGGCTGACAGGCCGCTGGGTCGGGAAGTGTAGTGATGGGACTGGTGTGATAGGAATTTGTAGGTGTGTCAACCTAGATTTTCTTCTATAATGTCGTCAAATCGTTTAAATATATGTTTTATCGTGTCTGTGGAGCGTTTAAAATATTTTTGGTTGTTACCGTGTGTTAGATTTAGATAATGTTTGTACTGGAACATAAAACATCATTGCCGATTGTGAATCTTTGGTGCCGCCAATAATAGTGAAAAGAACGACTTTTTAAATATTTGAGTGATAATCTAAAATGTGGAATATGATGTGCGACGTGATGCCGACGATCTCCGAGGACAGCATAAGCCAGAGGAGCTCACAATTCTCTGGCGAAAATGCGGACTTAGAGCAGCTGATGGTGTCCATGTTAGATGAAAGGGATAAGTTAGTGGACAGCTTGCGGGAGACCCAGGAGAGGTTGGGAGATACCGAAGTGAAGCTCAAGGGTGTGGAGAAGCAGAGGGATTCTCTCCAGCGGCAGATCACCGACAGTTTATCTCAGGTATGTGTCATTATCACCAACTCTGCCCGCACGCCAGACTGAAGGAGAAAAACTCTATTCAGCCATCCCTTCACCCTTGCGCTAGCTAAATCTGTGTAGGTGGACCGCATAGCTAGAATAACGCGAGATTTCTTCCCTCTGTGCCAATTTTTCAGTAAATCTCGCGAAATGTATAAATTTTGTCAATAACTAACCGGGAGCATAATTATACATCGTGCCTATGATGTAAAAATTGTGTGTACACTAATACACTCTCAACATAGTATCTACGGCCCGCGATTGCTCAGCATACAATATTCCTGAAATATCATTCATGGAAGGAACTCATTCCATTGTATATTATTTTACACTGTAAGGAATATTGCCAATAAGCCGCTATATCTTACACGTTTTTTTTTTACATATGGTATGAATATTAAATTGCAGGCATGTCGGGCGTTTCTTTTAATACGTACGTTTGTACAATATCGGCAAACCGTGGTTTACGCTTTATTTGCTTATGTATGTTTGAATTATATTCACACGTTTATAATTTTTATAAACAAATCCTTGTTTTATCTTATCTCGCATATTTTTAGCGTACCCACTAAAATATAATCTACCGAAAACTATTTACATGTGTGGTAAATCATGCTAAGGTTAAATTTGCGCAATAATTTATTTCATGAAAAATGTTGCCACATTCTTTTCGATCTGTCAAAAATGTACAACTGTCATTTTTCATTCATTTCAGTACATTTAGGTAGTCGTTTCTTTACTCCATAGAATCACCCATGCAACGGAATGTTTTTTTAAATAAACTGTACAAAAAATATAAGGCTACTTATGTAGGTAGTCATATTATTGATCGTCTTAAGAAAGTAGGTAGGTACCTACTTTTTATCATGATTCCGTCAACTACTTACTATTGTTAGTAAGTAGGTACCTACTTATTTTCTTATTTGTGATCTGACAACCAAACACTATTGAATTGAATATTGTAAGTAAGTAATTTTTTTTATAATAGCAATTTTGAATTTGTTCTCAATGTTGGTGATTATGGTATGGTTTTAAGTCCATATTTTGCAGAATAGGGTAGGTAGGTAAGCTCCATTCACAGCCTCCCAGAACTCACCGCATCAAAGATTCATCTCGCCGTTTACCGGACTGACAAACCGCGGCGTTGTGGTCGGTTATAATAATATTTTAGAGACCGAAATGATGTAAGCGAGTGTTTTATTTTTTCGGTTTATAAATGTTGCTTTATTGATTTTTCAACTAAAAGGGGGGGGGGGGGGGGTAGATTAGGGACTGGAGGACACGTCAATCAAACCACCTAACCTAACATAGTATGACCTACTATATTAGTAAAATTACATAGTTTTTTTAATGAAATTATTATAATTAATACTATGTACATTTTTTAAATTTCATTTCTATTGTAATCGTATTTCTACTGATTATCGACATTTCAGCAGATCTCGAACATTGTCTTTAAAAAATGGTTTATTAGTTATACATGTTATTCTAAACAGTGGCTTAGCAATGAACTCGCCCCCTTTCTTATCAATCTTGTAAGCTAAGTTATACCTGTTTTTTTTTTAAACATGCGATGTTTAGAGGTTCAGTGCCAATTAACGTGTTCGTTTTTGGAGACTCATTCTACATAATTATTATATTATATAACTTTGATAATAATAATAATAATATTTTATTACGAGTCCAAGTCCCCTGGCAGCTTCAAAGACTGCCCATGCGATGACTCGATGTCTAGGTACGCCACTGATATTGAAATTATTTATTCTCTGTTCTTGTCTTTAATTCTGCTTTACTCTGTGTTTTGTTTTTTTTGTTGCAAGAATATAACAAACCTCAATTAGTTAGATAGTGTATGATTGTCTTTTAATTTTCTGGGACATTGCATGTCCGTTATTCACTCTCAATGCGTGCCCGTAACAATGGGTGTTGCAACACTAATAAATCTAATAATACTTATCAGAGGCGTAGCGACAACCTCCCCGGCCCGGGGCAGGCTTCTAATCCTTCCGTATTAAGATGTTTATGATTTATACATATTATTAAAAAAAATCATATTTAGGTACATTTAAACATTTTGCGAATTCAATACATTATTTACACATGAAACAGAGCATCCTTCGAAAATTTAGGAAAATATTTGGCTGGATATGTATCTACTGGCGAAGGCACTTTCGAAATAAATATACAGAGAATAATGGTAAAAACATACCGAGTCGACGTACGTATGCATCGCTACGCCTAACGATATCTGGGTTACTTAGCAACCATACATTTTCTATGAAAATTTATGTTTAAGGCGCTCCGCTGACGAGGCAACTGAAAACCAACTAAAACCGGCTGTTTTCTCTGTCTTGATTGGTCAAAAAGCTGGTTTAACCATAGACGAAGAACAATCAGCTGACATCTGGCAACTATCAACGGCCGGCCAGGGCAATCGGCAGGGCAAGTCACCGCTTGCGTTACCATTGACAACGGGGTTTTGTGTAATTGTGAAGTGTGCCATCACATTGTCATACAAAGACAGTTGGCAGTTGAGAGTTTTCAGTTGCCTCAGTGGGTGGAGGCGCTTAGAATCACATTGGCCACAAGCATCGCGACGTGCGATGCCTGTGTCCATTTTCATAGAAAATGTATGGTTGCTAAGCATTGTTAGGCGTAGCGATGCGTACGTACGTCGACCCGGTATGATTCTGCCTTAAGAGCTGTCACTACTCACTACGCTACGGGTACTTAAATACGAAATAACTGGTCTCATATATAAGAAATAAATTATACATGCTTGTTATGAATTTTGTACACAGCCTGGAAACACGCCAATACAAGAACGGATCGTTTCTACGATACGTTCTTGTGTTCAACAGCCCGGCGTGTTTATTCCCTCCTCTCCTCTTGAAGACTTAGTTTTACTCCTTTTGTTTACTCGAAACGATCCTCCATACAACCTCCCCAAAGATGACCTAGTCCTCGAGGGAAATTATTTCCTTCAGGGCCTCCTGCGGGGAGTTAATATAAAAATAACGCATTTCGCTTCTCCATGAATCGATTAGCAACTACCATTTAAGGAATGACGAAAAATGGAGCTACAGCAGAAATTGAACCGATTAATAACTTCACCGTGAAGGAATGATACCCCCCACCCCATCAAACATATTATATTTCTCGTTTATAACAGGCTTAAAGCCTTGGACAAACCCGAAGTTCACATCAAAAGATACTTTATAACTATAACACAATATCGCTCGCCATGCAAACTCACCGCCACACGTAAAAATATGATGTTGTTATACGTTAGACGTTAACTCATACATTTATTTATTTAATATTAAAAGTTTTTTTTTACAATAAATACGCAATTTTTACATGTTATATAAACTAACTAACTAACTATCACGCCGTTTCCCCGCAGGGGTAGGCAGAGAGGACGGACCGCCAAACACCTCGGTCTTGGCACACACTCTTTGCCTCATTCACATTCATACATCGTCTCATACATACTCTTCTATTTTTCTGACTCTTGACATGGCCCGACTCAAGTATCTGATTCACTTGATCGTGCCATGTCTTTCTCGGACGTCCCCTACTTCTTATACCATTCACACTTGCATCATCTATTCTCCTTACGCTCCTTTCTTTGTTCATTCGCTCTACATGCCCAAAGCATCTGAGGGTTCCTTTCTTAATTTTACTCATTATGCTTACATCAGCCTTGCATTCTTTTCGAATCTCCACATTTCTCACACGATCATACATGGTTTTACCACACATACGCCTCAGGGATCTCATTTCAACAGCATTCAGTCTACTTTCATCCTTCCTCTGCCAGTTCCATGCCTCACTGCCATACATCAGGGTAGGTACAATCACTCCATTGTGGACTGTTATATACATGTTATATACAGTGTTAAAATATTAGATAAGAATAGCTTTTCCTCACCATACAGAGACGAGGCTCTTGTGTTTGGTGAGGGAATTTTAGTTCAATTATATAATATCAAGTATGAAAGTAAATAATACAATATGGGGAAAACAAGGGATAATTAAGAAAATGCAAGATTTATCAATAACGGATTTCAATGTTTGAAAGAAATAATACATAGTATTCTTATATATTTGAAAATTTATGCGACCCCCCTCCGCCGTAAATAGAGGGAGTCATTTTAAATACACGGAGCGCCGTGCTCAAGCCGCTGTCAATCGTCAAGTTGACATATCCAGTACAAAGAAATGATATTCCCTCGGCCGCTCCCGAACTCAACTGACCCCTCTCCTGCCGTAGGAAGCAATCTTTTATAACGTAGTGTGTCGGTAAAAAATATATTGTGTTATAAAGTATCCTTTGATGTGAACTTCGCGTCTGTCCCGTGCATAATGGTACTGAACTAATTTTTTTATTTATTAAATTTTTAAATGTTATAGTTTTTGTCATTTTTATAACTACCATACTAGGCTAATGCCCGTGTTGTGTTAGTCATACATAATGCATATAAGAACTAAAAAATATCATTTCATAGAAACAGATAATAAAAACTACTGTAATAAATAATAAAAAATAAGAAAGCAGAAAAGAAAAAAATATATTTAAGGATGAATAAAACTAAAAGTAATGTGTCCCAACAGTATTTATTTTTTTACATGAAAGGCATAAGTAATTTTTTGGGGATGCTGTGTGGAGGGTATTTTTGTGGAAAGGAAGGAGGGAACCTTGGTTTTGAAGAGATAAATATTGTAGGAGGGAGGAAATGCAGAGACCGGCAAATCGAGTCGTAGAAATGCCCCGTTCTCATGTTACTAACGTCAACTGTGTAGAAATTTTGGGCCAACAGATGTATGGGACCAACGGAACAAAATGTCAAGGCTACACGCTTTTGAATTGTAAAAACAGATAAATATTCGACAATCTCCAAAATCTGTCTAAATATTTAATAAAAATCCTCTAACTACATGCGTCAACCATTCGCATTGTACGTTTTGTGTACTTACGTAGGTAGATGGTCGATATTTAAATTTTTTACATCTTTTCAGGTCCACGTTTTTGTATCTGATAATAATATTATAAAACGATATCGAGTAAAACTTCAAAGATCTCACGTTACTGGGAGACATTAAAATTGCAAAAGAAACCCAAATTTGAAAGTCTGTTTGATGTGTAACTGCTAGGATTATAGTCAAATCAACATAGCTAAAAATATGGCAATTCCTTGCAAAAGGTCGGTTAGTTTCATACGGGTATATTGTTAGTTTTAAATATTTTTTTGAAATATCAGTTGGATTGCTACAATGATGAAAAACAAGTTTTCGAGGAAAATAATTTCCCTCAGGGCCTATGTCATCTTTGAGGATGCTGTGTGGAGGGTATTTTCAAGGAAAGGAAGAAGAGGAAGTTCTGGGAAGGAAAAGATATGAGGGGTGAGTGGAAATATGCGGTTCAGTGTGTCCAGATCATCCGCCGCCAATACCTCGATATACCTCACCCCATGAACCCGGGCACCTCTGCTAAAATCGTAGCGAACCACTTGGGGTGATCTATGGTAGAATTGTTGGTTATCCAATAAATGGTTCCCGGGGCGGCGGTACCCATGCCCGCCTCCCAAATTGAGAATGACGTCCTCTGGAATTTACGATTGAATTATCTATTTATTTATTATTTATTTGGGTGGGCTTTTACATGAAAATATTACAAATTGAGTAATTTACAATATATGATACAATATACGAGTACTTAAGCCTGAAATAGTAAGTAGAACAAAGTACATATAACATAAAAAAGTAAGTGGGTGTGTATACTCGCAATATTAATTATGTATTTTGTAAACCATTAAAACAGAATGAATTGGAATTTTATTTTGCTCGTTATTGTTATAAGTCTTTGCTATTGCTATTGTTATAAGTCTGCTGTCATTTGGAGCACATATGCCAGCCACCTCATCTGGGATTTCCCTATCAAAAGTTTATAATGATATCATTCAAAAATGTTATATTCGGTCATAAACTGATTCATAAAAGATGCGTGGTTAGGTCTAGAGATGTTGTAAAATAAAGTTTCTGGGTGAAACCTAGTTTTCGTGACTGTTTAATTTTATAAAACGGTTGTAACAGTGTTGCGGATTTCAGAATGACTGTTTTATTATAAAAACACCCGCTAAAAACCAAACGAAATAATTTAAAAAAAAAAGCAAAATGCCTTTCAGAATTCCGCGCGAAAAGTTTAGCTCCCGTAATACTTTACTAAACTGCTCCCATCGTAAACCGCTGTTATAAAACGTTTTTTGTTAATTATAATTTATTACTTTGTTTTTAAACAGTTTTCGAATAACCGTTTATTATGAGAAGCCGAAACGGTTTCGGTTATTTTGAAAAATAAAGCGAAACACCCACCTCTAGTGATGTCACCTACCAGCTTGACAGAGATGGTCGTGTGGGATAATAACGTATCAATGTGCCTGTTTGTCAATTGGTCAATAAAGTAGTAAGACGTTTGGCGTTTTTGTATCGGACTTTTGTCATTTTAAATTTGTGTATCACTTTTGACAAATAATTTATTTAAACCAATTATTCTGTAATTTTTAATTTTATTTTATATTGAGTAAAACCTCAAATTGTAATATTTTATCAATAAAGACAATATTAGCGACTCTCAATCGAAAATTTGACACAGAAAAATATAAGTCGCATCTAGGAATTAGCTCAATGACATAACAGAGCCCTGGCAAGGCTAAGGTTGTGGGTTCACTTCCTAGATTTGACCGTATCTTTTTCTGTTATATTCTTTAGTTGATTGGTTTTTTTAATTATTACGAATAAGACAAACGACCCAGAAGTGTTGAATTATTTTATAGAGAGACATGTTTTAATGTCGCTAATAACTGCATGGTTTTCTTCAATATTATTTTTAAGTTGGTAGGTACATTCTTTTTTGTTTTTATAATAATTAATCCTGAGGGGCGATCCTGGTTCTATTGTAGGATAAGGAATTGTCCTTAAGGGGATACCCGGCGGTGATTTTTCCATACAAACGTATTCCCTATTTATCTCTCTGGATTTTAACCCTAGAGAAAATATTGTTTTTACATAAAATAGATATCAACTACTAGCGTGTCGGTACTTTTTGTTTTTTTTTATAGAAGTTATGACCTTCCAAAAATCAATAAAATTGACTGGTTTAAACGCCGTTAAAAGACGTTCAGTATACAAACTAGACAATGTTTTAAAAAAAAACGTACAGACATAGAATAGTTTTTTCTTATATAGTTGGTAAAAAAAAATGAAAATCAGTCCACTTTTGGAGGAGAAAAGTGGGGAATACAAAACCTCGATTTTAGTTAGGTATTAGTAGCCCGAGGTGCATTGTCCCTTTCGCTCAATATCCGGTGGAGTAAGAGCAACAGTGACAGCAACAATTTAGTCAAATCTATTTTTCAAATTTCTCCACCACCGGGTTTCGTCTTAACCTTCCTTTAACGCCTTCATGGGCGATTACGGTTCTACTTAATGTATGAGAATTGTCGTTACCTTAAAATTAACCGATTTTTCATTAACTGAGAATCCAGTTTTCTCCAATGAGAGCGAACAACTCCTTAATTTTAAGGTTAAGTAAGGAATTTATCCTTAAGTAGAACCGGAATCGCCCCCCGGGTGTAGATACATAATATTTATTATAATTATTCTCTTGAACAAAAATATGATTTACGCTGCTGAGTAAACATTCGCTCTGCAAACATAATGTAAGTAATAATTAACATGTATGTTCATATTTTACAATACGTGTAAAGCATAATTCTACAGTCAATTAATCGTTTACAATGAGTGTGTACTTATTGTGATACTGTGGAATTCCTGACGTTTACTTATCGGCCTTTAATGCATTTTCAACTGCTTCACGGACGGTCTTGGTAATCGGAAATAATACAACTGACATCTATTTCTTAATAAACATTTCGTCATTTCTGTGTACGTGGGTTTTCTTAGACTCCTGAATTACTCCTGAAGCCCTAGCACACTCGCTCGATAACGATCGATAGGATAACTATCGGTAACTTCTCATCGTTCCCTAGCATGACTACAGATCGCCAACTAATAAGTGACAGTTCATAATGACTAAGTGTCCTTAATATATTCGACATCAACTGTTGTTTGTACGTTAGCGATGTGCAGTTGTCCTAGGGAACGATGAGAAGTTACCGATAGTTATCCTATCGATAGTTATCGAGCGACTGTGCTAGGGCCTTTGGGCTGTCTGTAGGTATACATGGTAGTTACAATTAGCAGAGGTTTAATTTCATACCAATAATAATATAAATTCGTCATTTGTCGGTTAATCATCTTTGGCGTGGTCTAGAGGCAAGACTCTAGACTCCCAACCCGAAGGTCGCGGGTTCGAATCCAGCGTGCACAAATAAATTTTATTTGATTATTTTGTGTTTTTTCATAATTAATTGATTAAAAATACTAGTAGTATATTTGCGGCACGTTCCAGAGCCAGATACTTCCCCACCTTATTTTACCCCATCTTCTTCCCGTCCCCGCTACCTTCAGCCTCACAACATACCTCAATTAGGGATGCCATAGTCTCACTGGCTCCAGACGGGAGCACTTGGGACTTGGCATGTTGTGCGGTATTCATATAAAAAACTTAAAAAAAAAGATTTTTTACTTATAAATACACCAGTTTTATTTTCGTTGTTTGTTTTTGGGGTGTTATGCCGTGTTGTGCTACCTCCTTCTTTAGCCGACGTTTCGGACAGCGTTGCAGTGTCCATCATCAGGGCAGATCCGGTTTTATTGTTTATTTTAAAATATGAAGTGTTAAATTGTCTGCCTAAAATATTTCTCTTCCCCTGTATCTACACTGGATTACTAATCGAATTACCAATGGAATGCTTTTCCAGGAATTTTATTTATATCTTCATTCTTAGTAGTATCCGATGAACCAATTGCACGCCATTTATGAATAAAAATTACATTCAGGCGTTGATTTTCCCCATATTTTTATACGGTGTGGAAACACGGACATTTAACGCGGGTAGACGTCCTAGAAATATGGTGCTGGAGAAAATTTTCAGGAATCAATGGACATCCAGACGCACAAATGTGTCCATTCTGCTATCTGCCTACAACGAATTTTAAGATGCTGTGGACCCGTTGCTCGCCAAAATTAGGACTCCAACATGGAGACATTCATAGTCACTGGCAAATGTGAAGCAAAGGAAGGTCACTAATGGAGTGAGTGGGTCACCAATTGGCGTCCAGCATGTCGGTATCTGCGTTTCTCCGCGAATTCTCTGTTCTATGCGCAAAACCGCGAGGAGTGGAGGAGCCTAGTCCACCATGAAATTGGAGTAGGGGACACGATCCTCGGCAATGAAGAACCGATTTAAGAAGATGAAAATTATACCGGCCCATTTGTACCAGTGGTACGCAGTACACGGAGAAAAATGTTATTCTAAAATACGATCATTTTATTCGTAAAAATAAAATGATCGTATATATAATTCGGACTGAAGTTCTTACGAACAAATTAACAGGGTTTCAATGTTGTTTGGCGGAAAAAGTAAGAACAAATTATTCTTACATTTTCCCGCCAATAAACATTGAAACACTGTTAATTTGTTCGTAAGAACTTCAGTCCCGTTTTTAACCGTTTTTACGAATAAAATGATCGTATTTTAGAATAACATTTTTCTCCGTGTACGCACCTTCCCTTTCCCGCACTTTGGACAGTAATGGGTGGTGCGGGAGGCGGGCGTTTAGTGCTCTTGTCTAAAGACCTAGCCGGTGGAGACATGCGAAGATTTTCGAATGGCATGTGAAACCGGTGTTTTTTTTTTAAAATATGCATTCGCACTGCCAAGTCTGTGCGAACTGCGAACATAAAAAAAATCTTTACAGCTGCGGTAAGGAGCATTGATAAATAAACATTATTTTATTGATGCAGAAACTCTTGTAAAGATTATCTAAACAATTCAGGTGATGGTTGTCTAGCAGTAATACAAGCATAGTTTCTAGTCTTCTCGAATGAATAATTCCTACAAACAGGTCTCGAACACCCCGTCATAAGTCATTGGGTCAATGCAAACTATAATAGATTAATCTCTAGTGTTTAAATTGCACATAGGCAAGTAGATGCTGGGCACGATTACTCGTGTATCCGATTATGTGACGGATGAAAGCAAAAAATATGCGTGTCGTGACTTCTTTACTGTTTTTAGCTATAATTATGTTTTAAAGTGACTATTATTTGTCTCTTTACTTTAATTTTTACTAGTGACATAATGTTTACAATATCTATTCAAGATGCTTCGTAACCGCAGGTTATAGTTGTCGGTTATGAAATCTGTAGGTAGTAGTCAAGTCTGTACGGTGTGTTTATAATAATAATACTGTTTTATTCCAGGATGTGGGGAGAATACTGCAATCCCACACGTCCATATAGTTATACATATTTACACAGTAATTTTTTAGTTTAAAAAATCAATTATTATGTAGGGCGTGGTCTGGAGTGAGCTCGAGCCCAGCGCTCACTCAGGAGTGGCGCTTGGAGCTGGAAGGCGGCGGTCACCATGTTATAGCATCATTGATCCCCTCGGCACCGGCGCATAGTCGGGAAACACGCCAAACGTGCGCTCAACATTTGTACACGGTTGACATTTGTCACATGAGAGCGAATAGTTTCTACGACTCGTTCTTGAGTTCAACGGCTCGGCTGTGGAACGATTTGCCGGCCTCTGTGTTTCCTCCCTCCTACAACATGGGTTTCTGCAAGACCCATGTTCACTCCTTCCTCTCTTCAAAAAGACCCTCTACACAGCATCTTAGATGACATATACCCTAAGGGAAAATATTTTCCTCATGGCCTCCTGTGTGGAGGAGCTGGCACAAAACCGAGATGAATAGATGAAGACTCTTGGGGAGACTAAGATCCACCAGGGGCTGTGGAGCCAAAAGTAATGATGATGATGATATTAAATTTTTATGTACGATTCAAGTTTGTGCATTTAAAAAGACAACTATTGCCAGCTTACCCAACCTGACAATATTTTTCCATAGTTCCTTCTACTACCTAAAATCGGAAATGTTGCTTGTGCGATGATAGAGATCTTGGTTAGCAGTAGTAGTAGCCTAGTTGTCAGAACCTGATGAACTGATGGACCCAATAACCATAAAAATGGGAATTGACCTGGTTGAACATTTAAAACAGAACTGTTTGCAAATTAAATCTAAATAACAAAATACACACATGGATAGTCAACAAGGGCGTTGTGTACTGCGGACAGATAATTTCTAAAATTTAACAACATACTAAACGCCCGTATTTTCGTCTTGTCCTCACAATTATTTCTTTCTGACATATTTTTTTTCTATTTCTCTTATTTCTTTCTTTTTTATTTCTTTCATTCTAATTATCTTTTTAAATTTATATTCAAAATTTTATTTTATCTTCCAAGATTATAAAATATCTAAATTAGTTTAAATTTCTGCCACCTCGGAACAGGCTCAGTCTAGTGAGGTGGTATAATATACAAAAAAAGTATTTGTATATAGTATATATTGTAATAATTTAAAAGAAAAAAATTCAAGAAGCTCTCTTATTTATATTTTTTTTGTTGTTTTAAACAAAATAAATATATTTCGATAATAATTTCGATTTGGTGGTAGCAAATACCTTAATTTGATCAATTATTTTTATAAAAGTTTTACCTTTTGTACAAAATTGTATTAAAAACCCGTTCATATCTAATTTCAATCTTAGTTTTGGATATTGTTGTATATTTCGATAGAGAAATGTATATCTGTGAGACGAATACATTATTTTAATCTCACAATTTACACCATTACCTACCCAAGTTCCTGCTCTCCCAACGATATCTTTCGACTCCGGTGTCCGGTGTCACGTGAAACAAGATCAACGGTAATCCAGATATTAAGAGGCTAGACTTTGCACCACTCGCGGAACGTTTAGGTATTTAATTGCATAAGCTAACACACACTTAAGATACATGCGAATGCGAAACGTGCGAATGAGACAACTGCCGTAAACTCTCATAAAACCGCTCCAAAAAGGGTTTCGGGAGAAAACATTTTTCTACACCCAAACTTTCACGAAATTGTAATTTAAAAACATGTTCTCAAAAGAAGAAGCTATGTCGGAATGTTTTTTATAATCTTGTAATTTTTTATAAGAATTGAGTTAGCAGCACCTTTTCCTTAAATAATATTTTCCGATAAATTATATGTTTGACAGTGAATGTTCACGTTAATACGAAACGCATCGAAAATTTAAAAACATACCGACATAGCTTTCTTTCACCTTCTAAAATGCAATTTAAATAAATATATTCAATAAAAATAAAACATTTTTGGGTTTTAAAACCACGATACTTATTAATTTACTTTACCGACCGGTTTCGCTTTACTCAAGCATCTTCAGGGTACAAATTAATACTATATGCTTGAGTAAAGCGAAACCGGTCGGTAAAGTAAATTAATAAATATCGTGGTTTTAAAACAAAAAATTGTTTTATTTTTATTAAATATGTCAAACCACAAAGTGATTGCTCTCTACAATAATATAAATATATTCATTTAATGCAATTTTCGATGTAGAAAAATGTTTCTTTCCCTGGCGTCCTTTTTGTATGGGCCGAAAAGCGAAGTCTATCGTCTTAATATGCTGTTTTGCGCCTTGCGACCAACGCATTCTAAACTGACTTAGGGCCAGTTGTTTCACAGAAATTCAAATTTAACATTGTCATCAAATGCCCATTCAGCGCTATTGTATTTTTTTACATTTGAAAGATCCCCGTTAAACGCCGATTCTAGGTGCGTTTCAGCTTTCTGTCAGATTGTAATAAGCTGACAAGCTTAACAACAAGATAGGCGCGCTCTTCTGCTGATCATAATTGGTTCAAAAGCTAAAACGGACTTTCATCAGCGTTTAACAGGAACCTTTCAATTTTAGAGAAAAACAAAATGGCGCTGAATAGCCATGACCACAATCTTACATTTGAATATCAGTGAAGCAACCCGTCCTTGGGTAGGTACCTACCTATGCAAATGTTTAAACCGTTGTCCGAGTTTATCATTGGTACCAGCTTGTTACTAATGTAAAAGATTTCAAACTTCGAATCCACTGTCGTATTATTGTATTTATCAGGAATATAATATAAAATTCTACGAACAATTTTTTTCCTGCACTGGAAAACGAATCATACAGTTTAAAAATGAATACGTATGACACCATTTTAATATGTTTTAGGTCTCAAAAACAAAGTTGGACCCAACATGACGATCGTAAATTTGAATGGAGCATGCATTAAAAGTGTACTCTCTATCTGGTATAATAGTCAGAATACTCATTTCACCTCCAAATCAATTAAATTGCGGAAAAACTTGTAGCGAATTAAACAAAATTTTGATGTTTTCTAATAGAGTGGAAGATACTCTCAGTATCGCCCTGGTGTAAGACCACCATTCAGAATAGAAACGTTGCTTAATAATGGCTTTAGCCGTGTTTAGTGACTAGAAATGAATAGCCAGGTACTTTTCCCACCTTCCTCTTCCCCATCTCCTTCCCTTCCCCACTTACCTTCAACCTCACAACATACTCCAATTGGGGATGCCATAGTCTCACTGGCTCCAGAAGCGAGCAGTTGGGACTCTTATGAGGTTTCTCTATAAAAAAAGGCTCGTATTTTAAAATGTTATGTCTACATAAGTACCGGACCGTTGTGCCCCTTGGTGTTATTTTGGTTCCATGTCTAATCAGACTATGAGATCTCAGCGTCTGAATTCCCATAGTAAATTCACATTAACCTACCCTTCCATTCCCCCCCCCCCTCACCTAACCTAACCTAACCTAATCTATGGTTAAAAACCCCAATTATCAGTTTTCGACGCTTCGAGACATGATGAATTATCATGTGAGGAATTAACATCTGATGAAAAGTTTGTACTCAATATTCATACAGTTAAAAAGTTTCCACTGAGTATTGCGTTATTTTATATCATATTTAATATGCAAAACACAGACACGTGTAAATAATATTTGATTTATGGAGAACATTCGAATATTGCTCTCCTCATTATCTCAAACGTATTTGGAGTTTCGAGATGTCTGAGTAATCAACTGGACGATTGATATACATATAGTAAGACTGCATTACAGAACGATTAGATGCCAAAAAAGAACATTTGTGTCCAATTGGAAATAATCCAGTGGCAGATCGGGGGAAAGGTGGTGGACTGTGGAAGAGGATTGGAGCAGGGTGGGAAGAACGGAGGACTAGACGCGAATGAAGAGGGACAGCAGCAAGCAGGGGAACATTTGTGGAGAAGGCCAAATCCCACCCTGGGATAAAATTGGGTAACGTCCTGATACAAATTATTTCAGAAAATTAAGACATTGTACTGCTCTGCATTATACGTCTCTGAGCTAGAGATACAATAAACAGGATCACAATGATACAAGTTGAGGGTTTTACTACAACAAAGCCTATAGTCAAATTCCAAGGTTTTGCAGAGCCTCTACAATGTTAAGACCCATTGGCCAGAGGCTCAGAATTAAAGTTCCAAAATGCTTGCAACTGTACAGGGAGGTTCCAATGAGAAAGATCGATTATTCCCCGTATCAATTTTTTGAAACTAAAAATTTAATATTAATATTATATTTCATTAAAAACTTGCTGTAATATATTATTAACCTACATTCAAGTAATCAATAAAAATGCTCAAAACGCATGATGATAAATTATTAAATGTCGTGTACTTCTTGTAAGTATTTTTTGATCATAGGTATTTGTGATTTTTCAATAATGTCTAAACAAAATAAGAAGGCTACAAACAACCGCTATTGGAGCATGTCACAAAACTCAAATCACCGTTATTATGTTATTATCGTTACTGCATCCTAGTGGCTTAGCTTTTCCAAATGAGCATTGGATGCAGATGATGCGGCGACCACATAAAATCACAATTCGTTAATTTATATATCCACACTCTAAATTTTATTTTTATTATTATATCATCTTTGCATCTTGTATCTATTGTAACATGGCAGATTGAGTATTGCACCATCCACCCAGTTCTGATGGAATAAAAATCCGACAAAAAATATCCTAACGTAACCTCCATAATTAACTGTTGATTTAGTACGAACCATTGCATAAAATTTACATTGATGATTTTCTCTACAAATGTGTGTTTGCAATAAAGATTTGTTAATTCTGCCATAAAAACAAGTTGCTGGTGGAATGCGATGCAAACAGACGCATAGGTCGAAGGTCGACTTCAGTTGGCGCCAGAGGCTATCCGATCATCCAATGGTTAGCAACACAAATTGCATGGATTCTTTGTCTTATAACAAAAATCAAAAGTATGAATTTTGTGCTTTGCAGTGTTCATCATCTTTACGGTAATTCAATATGGTAGATACATTCTATTTTTATAATATAAGAGTGAGGGGTTAGGATTAGACAATTTTTATTGCTCCACCGACATCAAAATAACAGCAACATTGTTCACTGTCTGGTGAGAGTTCCTTTGGAAGCTCCCTTTTTGAAACGTGCATGGCTTACGACAAAAAAGGGAAAGGCTACTACGGAATCACATATATAATTAACTGAGTGCAGTGACGTCTTGTTTTATGTCGATAGAGTTTGTTTCTGTTTCAAGATATTTACCTTTTTTTATCAAATGTGAATTCTTCGTGTTTATTTGGATTTTCTTATTCCAATTTTTTCGATATTATGGTCCCTACACACCTGAAGAAAGTTTGAAAGAATAATAAAATTGTAATTTTGATGGTGATTCTTTGGACAAATTGAATAATTGCTTATTTGAAATTATTTTTAAAGTCCCATAAACTATTTGGTTGATGAGTGGACATTTAAGTATCTACGTACAAATTTTACGATTTCAGAAAAAAAATGGCTTTGATTTAATATGAAATATACTCACTTGGACGCGAGTTTATAGTAGTACGCAGAACTACTAGCATGGTATATCAAGATATGGTCCAAGTAGGTTTGTTTTTTTATACTTGATCAATGTTAAAAACTTGAAAGTCACAGCTTATTTTACAATAGGAAACTTATATGATAATTGATAACCAAATGCTAAAGAGGTAATCATACCACATAATTTATTGTTAATGTGAACTTAGTTGTAATAAACCGATTTGTTCTTATTCCTCTGGGCTCCGCTCCGAAGATCTGCAATAAAACAATCGTTAGAACGCCCAGCTTTTTCACAATTTTTATCATGAAATGGCAAGCTGTAAATCGTGTGTGCTCTAATTGCTCGAGCGCATTGCAAACTTAATTGACTTTCGCTTTCATTGCCATCCACGCTTTATCAATATTAGATAAAGGAGTTTATCATACTCTTTACCAGGTAATAATACACAAGTCGAGAGGTGTTTGTATGTAATAGCTCTCGCAGCAGAAAGAGTGTGCAAACTTAGATAAAGCAGGGCGTCAACATAATATTGTTTCTATGACAACACACACACCCTGTTTCATGCGTGTTGACTTTAAAGCTATCATCCCCTACCTGAGCTTGATCATCATTACTACAGGTGTTAGTGTTGGGTGATTATGCGCTGATTTCCTAATCTCGTAACACAAGAGTATAAATATCACAGAGATTTATCACGTTTCTACTTAATCTGCGTTAGTTATTATCCCTATCCGCTGATAATTTCTTTTCGTAAAATATAAATTTACACTATTATGCATTAAATTTAGTGATTTAGTGTCTGAACAGAGTTGGGTAGCATTCCACCATTTCCATCCTCTGCTGACCTCTGGGGTGAAATGACTATGATTAGTTTTTTGTTGTGAATTGACACTCTAATCCTTTCTAATTTAACATCTTTTTAAATTTGCTTATATAGAAAGCATTAGTAACAAAGCTAGGTTTGCTTAGATATAATACTAGATAATTCATTTTTGAATTTGAATACCAGCTTCAACATTACGACCCTTTGGAATTACAAGGTTCCATCTGTCACGGTAACGTCATGCGATAATGGGATCTAAAATTAGCTACTTTAGAGTTGATTATCGCGTGACGTTACCGCGACAGATGAAACCTTATTAGTCCAAGGGATCGATTGATTTCATTCGTATTTTAAATTAAATTAACGTTTTGAAAACGAAAATTGTAAAAAAAGTCAACCCGTAAAAACAAAGTATTTTTACTGTAATAGATTTTTTTTCAAAATTTATAAAATAGTTTTAATTTCATCACTTTTATTGTTTATAACACCAACATGTTTTGTAAGCAATGCAAGTATATCCTGATGAATAACCATTGCTTACGAAATATGCTGTTTTTTTTAAACAATTAAGTGGTTAAAATTAAGTATGCTATTAATTTTGAATTAAAATGGTGCTAAAAATGAAGTTTGCTGTGATTGAAGAAGACATTGCTTTTTATTCTGTGGTGAAACAGAAACATCTAAAGGCACGATCAAGTTGAACCATCATTTCTACCAATTTCAGAAAAATATGTGTGTGTGCATGTGTGCCGCCAAAAGAATGCATTGTCATCGACAAAGACAACGAGTCTATTTGCCGTGTTTCAGCTCTATCGGATATTGGGTTAATTTCCATCTCCAAGATTTGCATTCATTCATTTATTAAAAAAAAACGAAGTTTAAAAAGATGTATTTAAAAAGTCATGGCACGGCTATTCAATAAAGTTGTGCATTTGAAATTCCTCCCTGTACGATGTAACATAAAAGCTTCGTTCAACATGGGAGTGTTGATGCATTTATGTGTGCTGCATTTATTGTCATCCTGATTTGGTTTTAAATCTGGCAGTAGTGTTTTCACGGTGTGTGGTTGCAGCCTCAATAAATTTTGCCTCTGCCGAGCATTTCGTTGGCTTGAAATTGGCGTTGGGAGCTTTTTCACTTTCAGGACAAAATGCTGTATGCCCGACGGGTCTGTTTAACCCACAATGGGATGCGGTATGAATTGATTTTCATGGGCCGACCGGTATTTTGAAGGTGTGCGTTATCCATGACCTGATCTCTCTCTCTCTCTAATGGGCATATTATACTGTGCATATAGCCTTTTATTTTCATCTCCACAACCACCGGACTTATTATACATATTAAATGTAAGAATAATTTGTAGGTATACATAGGAAATTACGTATACCAACAAATTATTCTTACATGTTCCCGCCAATAAACATTGAAACCCTGTTAATTTGTTCGTAAGAACTTCAGTCCCGTTTTTAACCGTTTTTACTATTAACTTACCGCTGTATCTCTGCGAAAGGGCACACGGTACAACCACGGTTAAATAGTTCCACCGCGATTCCTCGAGGTAATTATCGCCACAACAAAACGAATTAGTACAAAACGATATTACGTACTTTCGAGATGGTCAAATTCCTTCTTTTTACTTAAAAAACGAGATTGTGAACACGAAAAACACCAACAAATTTCTTCCAAGGTGGTTCCAAATCTTCTTCTGTTTTCAAAACAAATGCAATCGAATTTTCACTATTTTTCATGACAATATTTCAAATATTTTTCCAGCTAGGTGATGGTTAGAGGAAGGTAGGAACCGGATAATTTTTTTTTTTTTTTTTGCAGAAATGTTGTTATATTACAGGTAATGAATAAATATGTTTATTATCACACGCTTCAAACTTATGTAGATAATCGATCTCATGAATTTGCTCTCTATCATTTAATCACCCGTTTTGACGCTGTAATGTTGCTTGTGATGAGAAAAACACGGGTTTATTCATTACGCGTACTAAACGATTTAAACTATTATTTTAGTTAGGGAACGTACCCATACTACGTGACCCGTTCAAAGGGGGGAGGGGGGTCTTCAAAATACCACGCTTGGTCACAATGAGGGGCAGGGGGCTTAGGTTTTTATAAGGTAGTCAATATCCTCTAGGGAAATCTCGCGTTTTTTTTCGAGCTACATTCAAATATGGCGCGCAGTGTTTGGCGCTCTTTAAACTCGCAGGTGGCAACACTGACGTACACATGCCGAGACGTCAGCTGATTGAAAACTGATAGTTTGTAGTGCAGTGTTTAACTTTTTGTCAGCAAGAAAAAGAAAAGAATTGCAAAAAGTGGGTCACATAGTATGGGTACGTTCCCTTACTACCGCCTGGGTACGAACGGTGTGATATATTTTCACAGCAATATTGGAAAATCGATTTCATATCAAGTTTATGAAATTAACACATCAAAATTAATCAAGTAGCCCTCCCCAATGTGTTATCAATTTTATAATATGGCTAGGCCACTGAATCGATTATCCCAAGAAGTGTATCTACACCAATTTGGTAGAAAATCCGGGTTCAAATCCCGGCGGGCGCAAGAAATTTTATTTTTTTTTATTTGTGTTATTCCACAATTTTTTCATTAAAAATAATATATAGTATATTTGCGGTACGTTCCAGAGCGGAAGATATCTACTATCATACATATGTTTGTTATGTGGTTTTTAATGTTATCACTGTTATCAGTGACAACCCTGGCAAAAACCAAAACACGTAATTTTAAATATAAGTACCTATGTTAGTTGTGAATCTCTAACTTTAAGTCACAGGTGTAAATATGTAATAATGTAAGTCACTAGTTATGTCAGTAGTTATAAGTCTTAGTCGTAAGTCACTAGCTATAAGTCTTAGAAGCAAGTCCTAGTTATAATTATAAATCTTAGTTTATTTGTAAAGCGCCCTTGAAAACGGCGCTATATAAATTAGCCAAATTAATTAATTAATTTATTATTATTATTATTATCAGTATCACCCTGGTGTAAGATCACCATTCATAATTAAAACGTTGCTTGAAATGCCCTTAGCTGTGTTTGGTGACCAAATTTGAATAGCCAGGTAGGTACTTCACCACCTTCCTCTTTCCCATCTCCTCCCTTTTTCCACTACCTTCAGCCTCACAAAATACACCAAATGGGGCTGCTATAGTCTCATTGGCTCCAGACGGGAGTAGTTGGGACTCTTGTGTGGTATTACAGACTGCCTCCGTTATAGAGTGGTCACGACCCATGGGTACCATGGCAAGTAATTGTTTTTCGATTGATTTAAGGCAGGTTCGAGTGATCAATATTTTCAGTACCGCCCTGGTGTAAGACCACCATTCAGAATAGAAACGTTGTTTGAATTCGTGTTAATCGTGTTTGGTAACCAGATCTGAATTGCCAGGTACTTCCCCACCTTCCTCTCTCCCATCTCCTTCCCCTCCCCACAACATATTCCAACTGGGATGCCATAATCTCACATGCCTCAAACGGTTAGGATCAGTTGGTGGGACTTGTACTCGCATAAAAAAATAGAAACAGGCCAATGAAATAAAATAATTTCAGCCGAAGTAAGGAAAGTTGACCTTACTTCGGGCACATGGACCTTTCCACAAAGCTTTTCTATAGGTTTATCACTTCAGTGGTATCGGTGGTAGGTACTTCCTATATTGCCCACATGTCATTAAATTATCAATATGAAATCTGGGTTACCTTTGCGTTGCCCGTATGGCCCATGTGTCCCCAAAAGCTTAGGGGCGTGATTTGGCACAACATGTGCGCTGTGTTCACATGGACAGATGTTTCCGAACAACCCCATGTTTAGTTCGATATTATTATAAACTGCAAACGTTGCTAAACGCGCCACCTTCTGGTCGAATTAGCAAAAATAAATTATGCAACCTGAGGCAGGCGTAGTTGGAAATATATCGTTATTGCCGAAAATATAATTTGATAAATGTAGTAGTGATGGGCATAATTAAACATTTGCTTTCAATTCTATTACGAAACATTATAATATTTTAATTATTTATCGATATAAAAAAATCAATTACAGTAAAAAAAAAGCTTCATATTTTGTTCAAGCATTTCGATAGGACACAAAAAAAACACAATCTGTCTCTAAAGAGTACTTTTGGTAGGGCGAACATGAAAACAAAGCTAAATAAAGAAGTCTCCATAAATGCAGGGAAAAGAGGACCACTCTTAAAAAACGTTTACACTCTGAAGACTTTCAGAATATTTTGTTAGAGAACTAGTTTGTGACATCAAAAAAGCATCGAAAAGTGTTACCACATTTTTCTGTTTGATAGTAATGAATTTTTTGCTGCAGTACTTATTGTTTTGAAGTATGTTTTTAAAACGATTTTTATAATTTTTCGTAAACGGTTATTAATGCCACAGGTCATCCCAAGTGGTTCGCTACGTTTTGTGACTTAGCAGGGTACTCGGGTTCATGGGGTGAGGTTTGTCTTGCTCTCGGCGGCGAATGCGTTTTCCCACATAATACGTGGCTGGCCGGATCGGAAGAGACTGGTTGAGAAGGACCCCCCCAGCAGGTCCCTCTCAACCCATCGCCTTGAACTGCAGTGGGAGGGATGGATTCGAACGTCCGTCACTCCTGGGCACATTGACCCCAGAATCCTATCCAGCTCTCATACGTTTTTCCCTAAAAATATCCTCCACACGCCGTTCCCAATTATGACATAATAGGCCCTGAAGGATTTTTTCCCCAGGCCTCCTGTGTGAAGCTAATGAATAAAAAGGTAATTGTCTTCACCTGAGTCACCTGACTCCAACTCGGTCTTAGAAATCCGGTCTAAATGCTTTTTTTTTTTTAATAAAACAGTTGAACTAATTAACACGTCAATGTTATTGTTTCATAGTATCCGATCTGGATCGCCCACGTGACTATCAGTAGCCATAATAATATTATTGATAAATTCATTAGTTCAACATTCTTACAACCTCCTTAATTGGTAGACACAGGACATTATTAAATCATTTAATCGGTACTCTGTAATCTTGTGGGCTGAGGAACGTTTTGCGCGGAGCATTTCGGCCCGTTTCATACAAATCCTAATTTTGTATTTGAGGCCAAAATACCCACGGGCCGAAAGGTTACGCGCAAACGTTCCTCTTAATTAATTTAATTTTATATTGCGTATTGTTTATAATCAGCTACTGGAACCCGTTAATATGAATAATTATTGATTTCATCAATAATTATTGAAGTCATCATACTTTCAACCCCACTTAACTCTTAGTAATAATATATTATGTTAACCAATTGTTTTGTAATGTCTAGATACATAGTTTATTTTGTGGAAGGAACGGTTGTTGTAATATTGTTTCATTTGTTATTTATGAAATCATATTTTTATATATTCTTGGGATTATTGCACCGTCCTTTTGACAGCCTATCCATAGCGTTAACGTTTATTTTCGATTTATTTAGTTACAAATTCCGAGTTTACTTAATTAATAAGTACTCGAATAGTTGCTATGTATCGGATAATTTAGACGAGTTCTACCTTTTCCGAGTATTTAAGTAAGAAAAATAATATACAGGTTGTAACAGGTCGTACCTGAGAGACTTTAACCAGTTATTCCTCTTATTTGGAGTAAAAAATGTAAATAAAATTTTGGTTTCCGCGCGAAATTTTTGATGTTTTTTTTTTCTACAAAAACATAAAAAAATAGTAGATGTTGGACAGTTGGGAGCTGGTTAAGAGGCTGGTCGGTCACTCGTCTGAGTGACCAGTGACAAAAAAAAATTCGAAAAGGAAAAATGTCATCGAAAATGTCACCGGAGACCAAAATTTCATTTACATTTTTTACTCCAAATAAGTTCAGGAATCCCTGGTTAAAATCTATCGGATTCGTCCTGTTACACCCTGTAGGTATTAAAACAATCTCGTAATATATGTATTATCGAATTCCGGTAGGATATTAAATGTAAACATTGTATTTCGATCACGACTCCAATTTTAAGTTTTTTTTAAACATCAGTTCCTCTTTACCTACTCAAAAACTTACTCTGCTTCTTCCTTCCGTTTGCCAATTTTCTGCCTACTCTCTAAATAATATTTGAGACATTTTCATGAAAAAACTGAAATAAGTTAAGTTGATTTTATTAAAGTTGACGCTGTGTCTAGATGTTTATTTTCCAGGTCCGAGCATCTTGAATGATTAATAAAGATATGACAAAATGTCATGATATAAATTTATCACTTTCAGCTGGCCATAAAAGCGTATTTATGAGTTTCTAAGAGGGTAGTATCGCATGGCAACTAAAATAAAGGATTACTGCTAGTTGCCACTTGCTCGTGGTTTATACGCCTCGCAAGTCGCGACATCCCCTGTGGGGTGGCTCGTGGCTGGGACCTCCCACAGGGCTTCTTGTGTGATCTAAGATTAAGTATATTATTAGAAAGGCTTTACTATGTACTCAATTTTCGTGAACAGTAGTGAAATACTTTTGACCATGCATTTTTGGGGTTTATGTCGATCTCATATTTCTGAATTTGAAATATGAGATCGACAAAAATGGCGTAAATTAAATTGGTCCCAATGGCCGAGTTGATCCAAGACGCTGTCCCAGTTTGATTCCCAGTTGCAACTTTTACTTTTTTATATTTCTGTTTCGTGTTTCGTTGAGATGTCTTTGTATTATCTCCTTTAATACATGAAATACCGATATATTTCTCTATTAATTTCATCTTTTGCTATTTTTTAATTTATCTTTCTGTAAAAAATTTATCTAAAATCCTTAGTGCCTTTTTTCTTAATTTTTGTCTGTTATCTAAACTCTTAACAGTCCGTGACTTTCTGTAAATGAATATACTAATAATCATTTCTTCAAACTTCGCAAAATCACTTTGTGGCGTCATTTTGAATTAAATTATAACAAATAACTTTGTTTAAACCACTAATATAATCACAATCACCTACATGTTTCAAAACCGATGGTTTCTTCGTCAGGGTAGTAATGACATTACTACCTTTTTTATTTATTTTTTGTAAAAAGTCATTACTACCCTGACGAAGAAACCATCGGTTTTGAAACATGTAGGTGATGGTGATTATATTAGTGGTTTAAACAAAGTTATTTGTTTTAATTTAATAATAATAATCGTTCTCATGTATTCAATAATCTATCTGTATACCTACTTATACCAATATCAGTTTTTCAGATATAATTTGTTTACAGTCATGTCATTTTCCTGCTTTGTAGGGCGCCCAAGGTATTGATATTTCACAAAAATAGCGCCGTGAAAATCTGCCAAGTATTTTTATCATTATTACTTAGTCTGATCGAATTGCGCAGGTCAGTGAATAGCGAAATTACTCGCTTTTCAAAATGTCCCCAGGTAACGATTTCCCCTTCTGACACTTATCCATTAGTTTATAAACATTCCGGGGAGATTGCCCTCTTTAAAAAACATTATTCATCCTTTTTATTTCCCAACCTTATTTCTTTTCTCCTCTTTGTCTCAAGAAAATAAAACATTAAGATTTTTTCGTGGTTTCCTTCGAAGAACCCATTACACTATTCTTATTTATTTAAGTGAAACCAGTTAGCCTACAATTAAATGAGTTCTCATGTCGTTTGAAATGGATTGAGTATTTTGTTCGGTAATCCGCCTAAAATAGAACATTCCTTGTTTTATTATGTAGTGTTCGGCTAAAAATACTTCTTACGTGAAGGGACGTATTTAGGCGTAGGCATCCATGGGCGCATCGCGCTTACGTCTCCAGGGAACTTAAACCTTTTTAGATACGTGTCAGAGTGTTACTATACTTTTTAGAAATCTCTACATCACTCGGTACCTACTTAAATGTTCATGAATATTTGAAAATCTTGCCAGCACTTTATTTCTTTTTCTCTCTATCTCCTTCCTCCTCTCGCGTATATTCCTTCAATCAAAAGTGTTTGCCCGTAAAAGGAACTATTGTGGCATCCACAACAAACACCAATGTTTCTTGAATGAGTCCGTAAATACACATCTTCATAATAATAATAAATAACACTATTTGGATGATTCGTATAGCGCCCTTTATTTCAAAATACAATGTTTTTCTTATTACTAACTCTAGACAAACTATTATATTATATGACTTTTGGCTAACAGATTGCATCCACCGGTTCTAAAATCTGAAATCTCTACATCACTCGGTACCTACTTAGATGTTCATGAATATTTGAAAATCTTGCCAGCACTTTATTTCTTTTTCTCTCTATCTCCTTCCTCCTCTCACGTATATTCCTTCAATCAAAAGTGTTCGCCCGTAAAAGGAACTATTGTGGCATCCACAACAAACACCAATGTTTATTGAATGAGTCCGTAAATACACATCTTCATAATAATAATAAATAACACTATTTGGATTATTCGTATAGCGCCCTTTATTTCAAAATACAATGTTTTTCTTATTACTAACTCTAGACAAACTATTATATTATATGACTTTTGGCTAACAGATTGCATCCACCGGTTCGTCGATCACTAATACAAAACTATATGTACAATGCATTTGATCAATGAACGTGATGCTGTGCTAGAATGTGATTTTATTTTTCTTCAAATTATTTGTATTTACTAGAGTTTTAAAGCTTTTTCTGATGACACCGTTATACGGAACAAACAATAAGGCGTCTTACATACCGAGTTAAATTAATATATTAAAGATCCGTAGTTAATGGTGGAAATTATTTTGTGAGCTGAAAACTTTGCATCGTCGTGGAAATTATGGATAGAAAAGCTGTGCAATTTTCAAGAAACCATAGCCCACCGTATACCTGCTACCCGGATATTGGAATACCAGCACAATATGAATATTTGAAGTTTTCTTTAGCCAATTTACTCTCTTAGGAAAATGCACCTCGAAGAATGTAGGTACCGTAATTATTCAGCTCGCGATCAAAGGGTTGGCCACCACCGCTGAAGGAATCGGGCACGCCCGACTCCGCACGCGCCTGGAACACAGATCAGCCCGGACCACTGAATAGATAATACACACTAGAAATACCTTTCATGAAGATTTGAATATGAACCCATGTCGCCACTGATAAAATAAAGTAAAACTTTTAGAAATCTTTGACATCAAGTATTGGCGCCATCACTTGTAAATGGGACCATGTCAGAAGTCCAGTGCTGCCATCACAAGAGTCTCACTCGTGGCTTGTCACGTTCTGTAGTTGGTGATGAGTTTTTATTTATTTATTTATTTAGAATTTACGGCACTAGTGCCATTTAAATACATAAGTTTTTTTTTATTTTACACAGACATAGATAGTACAGTATTACATTTTGATGAGTGAAAATTATATAATTATATTGAAACACATAACAAATAAAATAATAATGACTTTAAGAAAGACGGAAGCAAAAACAAAAACCTGTTATACAGTGACCTCATTAAAATGTTTAATTAGTGTAGCTTTATACTTCACAAGGGGTATATTAAGAATATCGGCGATTTTAGCATAAAAGTTACCAAGTGTTTGCAACCTATTTATAACTGAGTTATATCCTGAGACTGTGGTATAATTGTCACAATAATACATACTAGAGGACCTCGATCTAATGGTAGGTACATGAAATTGAATCAACATTAATATTTTTCTGATTAGGGCTCGGAATTGAAACAATAAGTACTTTTGGTAGAAAATTGAAGGCTGTTTTCCTACAAAGAACAACAACTTAGATATACTTCGCTAAACTTTTAAGTATTTTTATAAATATACTAGCTGATACCCGGCATGCGTTGCAATGCCACTTAAATAAAGAAAATGTTTCTCCCTGCGTGTCCTTTCCCATTCGTCCCCGTCCCCCTTCCGCCACCAATCGGATGAATAGTTTAGGAAATATCTCTAAACAAATCAAACGTGCGAACTGTCAAACGTACGATGTTAAAATAGTCGTTAGGTTTTCTGAAATTATCCAATTTTCTACCTTCTACAAAGTTTTAGAAAACTTTAAAAAAATGAATGAAATAGGTAAAGTCGTTCCGAAGTTATAGCGTGACCAGGGGAAACAGGGATTCATTTTTATATATGTATATAGATAGATTACGCATTTGTCTCTCCTCTCTATTTGCAAAATTATATTCTTATGCATATTTTTTCCCTATTTATAAGTAAACATATTTGTATAGGTTTTTATCCGCTATTTAAGTAGTCAATCCATGAGAAATAGTTTGGATCCAGACTCTCTCTCTTCTCTCTCTCTGGTCAGGCTTTTGCATCACGAAACACGCCCACGTCACATTTCTTGTGGTCTTCTTTATTCTATGGGCCGGACCCTTTTCTTTTTGCCTTCCTCCTCTCTTCTCCGTTCTTCCTTCCCCCTCCAAGCGCCGAGGCTTAGTTTCCTCTTCCTTCTTCACACTTCTACGTGTCCTGCATCCGTAATTCACATTTTACGCACGGAACATCTGCGCTGAGGACTTTGTTTGTATCAACTGCCTATTTATTCCAACTCGCTAAATTCAACGCCTTTTTAAATATGTATTTTTTTTTACTGAATATGCGGCACGATCAAGTTTCAAATAATAGCAACTCGTTTGAGCTCTTTAATGTCTTATACACTTATATGGTAAGAAGGTATATTATAATATAATATGTATGGATTTGGTGTGATCCACCTCTGCTATCAGGAAAAATAATAAAAATAATTCAATAAAAATAATTGAAGATAATATTATTAATTCTAATTTTGATATATGAGAACGACGAAAATGGTTGAAGTGTTATTGCGGTAAGGCGGAGATATCCTGGGTCCGATTCCCAGCTTCGACTGTTGCCTTTTTATTTTTTTCCATTTTATGTTTCGTTTAGATTTTTTAGTATCTATTATCGCCCTCGTCTTCAATAATAATAATTGGATAATTTGTATAGCGCCGTTTCGGTGAAAAATCAACTCAAGGGCGCCTTTACAATGAACAAATTCCAAACATACAGGCAAATCTTTTTAATGGGAGCACGTTTAAATGTACTTGAAGTAGTAGGTAGTAGAATGTTTGAAATAGTTAGAAGGTTCCAAAACGCGCAATTAATTGTCAGCTATAAAATGATTCTGTGGCATTTTCGCTCCTAAGTTAGGACATAAGTCGTATTGGGGTTGTTTTTAATTTAAACCTATTGATATATTATTATCTCCTTCGGACCGTTTTAATTTAAGTAACGTGCCCCCCCCCCCCTCCCTAAATCCGCTTCACCGGATATAGGGAGGGGGGGGGGGGGGGGGGCACGTGACTCCAGATGGCATTCTATTCCGGCCCGCCTGCTCTCCTTATAGATTATTATTTTTATCGGCTGCTACTGTAAAATCTTTATCACTATTTATTACCAAAATGAATGCTCTATGAATGCACCCCTCTACACCGATTCTGATGCAGTCGTAGTAACTAACGTTTTTAAGGATCGACATCTCCATTGTAACTTTTTTCTAAATATTTGGTAATGTATGATAAAATTCGTGTTAATTATTTAACTAATAATAGGTTTTCACTGAAATATCTTAATTATGTTTTGAATATAAAGAGTTATATCAGCCTATGGGGATTGGGGGCAGGGAGGGGAAAAGGATGGATCTGTTCTGTGTAATTAGTAGCATGTACATATGTGTAAATGTTATTGATTGATTTTATGTATGAAAATGCTAGGTGCTGTATGAAATGTTAAAAATGTGTGAAGCGCGGTGAATATGTATTTTGTTATACGTAATCTCCTCACGAAAGATAAAAAAAGTCTATATCGTCTTTGGGGTCTTGCTATGTGGAGGGTCTTTTTCGCTATATTTTTTTGAGACTCATTCGCTGGAAAAGAACCCTGGAGCTTTTTGACTATCAGTGTGAACAGGACATTAGATACAAGTCATTAGCTTATCATAATTTGTGATCTTTCATTACAATATTATAAATTTAAATTTTATGGCCATGTGTTATTTTATATTATTTAATAAGGGCTATTTGATTCATTGTAGTGGAATCATTATATTTTCGTAAAAAAGTCAGATCTTTGATATCGTCCATAAGGGGGCATACATTAATTACGTGAGCAAAAAATAGGGGGGGGTCCAGTAAAATCTCATCATACCGGGGGGGGGGGTGTCCGAATCTCACTTAATCTCACCAAGGGGGGGGGGGAGGGTCTACATTTTTGAAAGAACTGCTCACGTAATTATTGTATGTCCCCTAACTTGGGCTCCGAAGGTTGCGTTTGAATTGCGTATATAGAAAATAAGATTAGACTATAAATGATTCTGACATATTTATTTTATAGTAGTTTTATGTGCTCTTAAATTATTATTTTTCTCCCTTTACAGTTGTATTTTATTTACATATTCACGAATGCAGCAAAAATAGCGCTGCGCATAATGTTTTTTATCACCGGTCACGTGGGCGGGTTGCGGAATCTATACGACTGCAGAATATCTTTCGATATGATTCAGAGGTTTTAGGGTATCTGATATTTAGGTTTGGAAGTGTAAGTAATATGTAGGCACTTATTGATGTAATAATTATTTATTTATTTATATACGCCCTTAGGGCTTTTACAACAATCATTAGACAAAAATAATAGAAAAAGAAACAATAATATACAAATTATGTTTAATCATTGATTCACTTCCTTTACATTAGTAGACGGGAAACAGAATTTTTGAAATTTCAGAAATAAATTTTGGTGATGAATAAACGTTTTAAAAAATATCAAATGAACTAAATTTATTTCCAAGCCTATGTAGTCTTTGGATTGGGGAGTTAATGAAATAGTTATTTTTCGAAGGATAAACAAAGAACAGTCCGGTGCGTCAATTAAGCCTTTAACTAATTTGAATAAAAGTACCAGATCGCCCTTGGTTCTTCTACAAGATAAGTCAGTTAAATTAAATTATTTCAATCACAATTGATTTTTTCAATGGGTATGGAGAGTTTTAAATTAATGAACCTTAAAAATTTATGTTGAACTCTCTCAATTTTTAATAATATATATCACTAGCTAACCCGGCAAACTTCGTACCGACTAAGAATCAATAAATGTTGTGTTAATTTATTAGCTGATCGAATTCATTCAAATTATATCGACCAACGCACATTATTTGAAAAGCCGTTCGATACAAAATATATGAAAAAAATATTTTCTTCATAATTATTTTTCCCGTGATTTTTTCCTATGTTTTAATAGTTATTCTGTTAATCGGGACGGAGACAAATCCAACAAATCAAAGAAAATAAAAATCGGTCCAGCCGTTCTTGAGTTATAAATGGTGTAACTAACCCGACTTTGTTTTATGTATTAAGATTGAGCCGTGAAAAAGCTCTGTTTAGCTCAAAAGCTAGCATATTTATTAATCAGTCATAATTCCACGTATTTTTATAATAATCTCGGTTTGCATTTATGTTGATATGCTTCCATTGTTTTTGTACAGGATGTTAAGGGACGTACCTGACTTAAGTTATCCAGTGATTCGTGACATTATTTGGAGTAAAATGTAAATTAAATTTTGATCTCCGGTGACTTTTTTTGATGTCTTTTTTTTCCAATTTTGTCTTCTTCAAAATCAAACAAAATTCTTCCTGTGTCAAAATGGCGTCACTGGTCACTCAGCCGAGTGACCGCCCAATCCCTCACCCCGGCCCTAACTGTCCAATTTCTAGTATTTATCAGGAATCACGTGCGTGTATAAGTAAGTCAAGTGCGTCTCTTAAAGCCTCATCTCAGAACAAGGTAAAGTGAGGTTAGAACCCTGTCCAAAGAAAGTGACGATTTGTGTAGCAGCGCCTTAATGTGCCAACCCCTTGACCCCAATCAGGAGGTGATAAATATGAAAAGTTAATTCCTTCTCGCTCTTTTAAAAACGGCTTTTTCATATATCGCACATCACGCAGAAAAGTGTCCTAAGTAAAAAAATAAAATATTGTAGAGCGAGAACAATTGAAAGAATGGTGAACAAGTGGTCCCACCGAAAAAAGATACTCTAGTATTTTCGCAATAATTGCGCAAATAAGCTAGAGCGACACCTTGCAGAGTGATCTAACTTAAATTCGGTTTTCATGGGGCATAGATAATCATAATACTTTACTTTTCAGTGATTTTTTTTTGTAATGAACACCTCACAAGACTCCCAACTGCTCCCGTCTGGAGCCAGTGAGACTAAGTCATCCCCAATTGGGGTATGTTTGTGAGGCTGGAGGTAAGCGGGGTAGGAGATGAGGAAGAGAAAGGTGGGGATGTACCTGGCTATTCAGATCTAGTCACTAAACACGGCTAAAGCCATTTCGAGCAACGTTTCAATTATGAATTGTGGTCTTACAACAGGGCGATACTGAAAGTATCATCCAATCTGGAACGTGCCGCAAATATAGTATATATTATTTTTAATTAGTTAATTGTGAAATAACACCAAAACCAAATAAAATTTATTTGTGCACGCCGGGTTCGAACCCGCGACCTTCGGAATGGGAGTCCAAAGCCTCTGGACTACGCCGGCCGTCAAAACGTAAAATAGAAAATTTTGATTTATGACACTTTTCTGTGTGATGTTCGATATCTGCTTCCACGCGCATTAATAATACTGGTGATTGACACGTTAGGTTCCTTGCCCTTTCGAATACCGTCACACTCCATCGCTGCATACTAAACATTACGCTGTGCCCATATTGGTTCATGAATGAACGCTGCCCATGTTGTGAGCAGAAAACGCGAGAAACAGAGCGGAGTAAAACCTAGAATGACTTGTAACATGAAACAGCCACAAATCACCTTTAGGGACTGGAGATGCGGTGTAAGGTTTCCTAGCCAGACCTTCCACGGTCTATTGTGTTACCTGGTACTTCAGCCTTCCACTGCCTCCAGCCGGAGTTCTCACGGAATCTACAAATAAAAATCCATCATTATCTGTGTCAATTATTGTCCCACTTTCCGAAGCTCGTTAGAGTTCGAGCGTAAATGTCATATTTTTTTTATACAGCGTTCCTCACTAATCACCGGCGAGTTTGATCCGTATCACAAAACGAGATATTTCAACTCATTGTTAAATGTACAATTGTACACAACATTATTATTATTATTTACCGGTAGTTTTTTTATATTATAATGTTTCTCCGTACTTTATAAGTAAAAACTTTATCGGGGACGAATTTGCAAGCCCTGATAAGCTTTCACCTAATTAGAAATAATTATTCTCACGCATTTTCACGTCACGCTATTTTTATTTAAAGGAAATGTAAATAAAACAAATCTGGTATTTGTGGCTGGCAGTTTTAATTTTTTTTATTGTTTTCTGTTAAGATGATAGACTTCGCTTTTCGGCCCATACAAAAAGGATGCCCGGGAAAAAACACTTTTCTACATCGAAAATTGCACAAAATGAATATATTTTTTTATACTGCCTTTTAGAGGGTGAAACCTATGTCGGTATGTTTTCGAATTTTTGATGCGTTCCGTATTTACGTAAAAATTCACTGTCAAACATGTACGATTTATCAAAAAATATTATTTAAGGAAAAAGTGCTGCTAACTCAACTCTCATAAAGAATTGTAAAATTATAAAAAACTACCGACGTAGCTTCTTCTTTCTAAAAAATATATATTTTTTTAAATTTCAATTTCGTGAAAGTTTCGGTGTAGAAAAGTGTATTCTCCATAAACCTCTTTTCGAGCGATTTCTGTAGGTAAATTTGAGCGTTGTCTCATTCGCACATTTCGCATTCGCATGTATTGTAAGTGTGCGTGAGCTTATTGTGAGCGGGACAGAATGACAGACGCGGGTGTTCCGCGTGTGGTTCAAAGTCTAGCCTCTTAATTTGTGCAACCATTAGTATCTTTATATATCAAAATTATTTTTTCTTTGTTTGTCCTTTACGCGTTCCTATATCTACTACCATTCTCCCGATTGCGATGAAACTTAGGTGATTTGTTTTGCGCACTCCCGCGATGGTTTTTATATTTAATGGTGATTGATCTGTGGCGTTATGATTTAATTTCCTATAGCCTTCATCCGATTGCGATGAACCTTTGGTGATTTGTTGTGCGCTCGCCCGCAAAGGTTTCTGTATACATATAATGGTGAGCTCTGGCGTTATGAAATTTAATAAACAATACAGTAGGTAGCGCGCAAGTTTTTTGAAAAATGAGTGAATTGCATACTAGCTTCTGCCCGCGACTTCGTCTGCGCAGGATTAGTATTTCGAGTAGCCTATTTTCTTTTCCGAGGTCCCATCTACGAATATAACAAAATTCTTAACCTATTTATATAAAATATCTATAATTCTTGATTTGATTCTAAGTATTAGGCGAGTACTTCAAATGAATTCAGTAATTTAAATATTTTCTAATAGAATTTTGATTTAACAATCATTGTTTCGCAAAATGTCATTCTCGAATTTTGACATTTTATATTAAACAGTAAATTTTTGTTAGATTTTTATAATAGCTAGCTCTATAAATTATAGCCTATATGTTATTCTGATGTATGAGCTATATTATTGTAAAGTTTCATTAAAATCCATTCAGTAGTTTTTGCGTGAAAGAGTAACAAACATACATACATACATCCATACAAACTTTCGCATTTACAATATTAGTAAGATAGTTTAGCGACAGGGTGGAAAGGCGGGAGGGGGGTTGTTGTGTATCCAAAAGCGCTTCAATAAACAGAATTAAAACATAAACATTTTCTTTGTCGCCGGGTACTCGGTAGTTGTAAATAAATAAATTAATATTAATAAACACTATACGGTTCTATTACACACGCATGTGTAAATCTATGCAAGTTGTGGCATGAATAAGGATGTCAGTATGCTAGTTTCACGCCGATATGATTGTACTATCTGTAAATAAAATGTGGGCGTAATTGCATTGAGTGGGCTATGAGGTTACTTTATTGTAGGGTAAACATATATCCAAACCGTCACAAGTTAGTAGCTAACATTTGGTTCAGTCTAGTTTTCCAACAAACTCTACTCGCTTTATAGGGCTTCAAATTAGAGTTTTATTTACGCGCTTTAGGCAAAGTTTTTCTAATAATTTTTCAATCAAGAACTACCAATGTCTTAAAAATATAGTTTTAGCCCGTTTTTAAATGTTTTGTTTTCAAACTAATTTATATCGGTTCGTGCGATGCGATATGAATGCTATGAACCGCCCGAATGGTAGTAGTATTGCTAGCAGTAACTACTAGGTCTATATTTAGCTTAGCAGAGCATAGTTCTGAAAGCCCAGCTTCACATCCTGTGGGTAGTCTTATCAGAACAATAATAAACTCCTTACTACATCCTATGCATCTCGTGAATCTCTGTACTCTGTAACATTCTGTCGAGATTTATCAAGTACCTATACGGGTACCTTTACTCCATTGAGAATAATTCAGTCAACGAGAACTCACTAATATTATAATCTGAAACCTTTCGTTTCTTTGTCTATTGAGGCACTCTGCTGCTCACTATTTTAAAAAAAATTTTAGCCAAGAATTCGTGGAATATCGTCTTTGTTTTGAGCAGATGTCTACATGTCTATACACTTTTTTCTAATTATTTACGAATAACGGTTTATTGATACAATTATCACGAACCTGTTGACTTATCTACAATGTGGTTTTGTAATTCAAGGACCTATATGAATATTCTCGTTTTATATTGGTTTCGCCCTATTTTTGGTTATTGTTATTATGTTATTAAGCATCACTGAGAATACTTTTTGGTATCTGTAATAATCTATAATATAAAGAAGTAATGTTTGTTTGTGTGTTCGTACCTTATGCGCGGCCATACCGTTAATCCGATTGCGATGAAACTTTGGGAATATGATGTGGCGCATACCCGGGATGGTTGAGGATAGTGAGCTCTGGCGTTATGAAATTATTTCCTATACTATTCATACGATAGGATTGTTGTGTGTGCCGGGCGAAAGAGGACGTGTATTTTGAGATCCTAATTTATTTTTAAATTATCCGGCGTTTCCTTGAACCGATTTCCCCGAAAAGTGATACACACACGTGTTACAATTAGTGCAATTTGTTTTAATTTGCGATTCAATTTTACCTCTTTCCGTTCTAAAGTTATGTTTGATTTTTTAAAAATATTTTCCAAAACTCATTCAAAATTTGTTAAAAGTTAACAAAATCACACAAAGCTTTATGTGTTTGGGTTGAAGCGAGTCATCACTTCATAAGAGTTCTAGTGTCAATTGATTGAGGGTGACAGACTAAACAAAAAGTGTATCCCGAGGTGCCATCAAAGCAGAGGATAAGTCTTTTTTCATTTTTAAATAACACAATTTATAAATATTTATTGCTTTCAGATTATCGTATTTTGTTTATTTACGAGTAAATAATACAATCTCGATCCCTGTTGAGAATCAAAATATTACTTCGTTGATGTACCTGATTCGTAGTTATATGCGTAAAGGGTACATTTGAAGTGATTAATGGTTTTGAGTCACAAATTTCACAGTAAAACTCAACGTATTTCTATGCTCGTACCTATGGCTGCTATTATGGTTCCCACGGCGACGGCATGGCGACGCGACATTGCTTTTTTAAAGCGAGTGAGGAAGATGCTGATTGTTTTGTTTCCTTTGGGGGAAGTAGAAATACAGTCATTTTTGTTGTCACTACTGTTTGGTGTGTAAGAGGGAGGTGCAGCAGTATTGTGATGAGGAGTTCACGTTTTTGCGTATTTGTGCCGGGGACGTTCCGCCGACCTGGGAATGGTAACGGCGCCCAATGCGTTTCAAGGATTGCGCTTCTCGAAATTCCTTCCCCCCACTGACGTGCACAACCAAAGATTTTTTCTTCTTATTTATTTTAATAGTTTACATGAGGAGAATAATGTCGCGTTTCATTCCGACCAGTCGTGTTTTTGTTGCTCTTATGAATTAATTTGGTCCCCTAAGGCCCCTTTGGTACAATCTCATTGAAAATGTGTCAAAATACGTGTTTTAGTTATAGCTTCATAATTTCATTACGAATTTTAATTTTGCATCGTTGCAACAGTGGTAAAAACGACAAGATCCGAGAAGAAGCGAGAAGAGATAAGAAGGGACAAGAAGAGACCAAAACAAGACTAGAAGAAATAAGAAGGAACAATTAGATAAACCAACAATATCTGAGAATTTGAAAGAAGGTGCAATAATAACAAAGGTAAGTTAAGAAAAGAAAGAGAGAAGAAGAACCAAGACGAGACAAGAACATCCCAGAAGAGGAAAGAAGAGTCAAGAAGATCCAAGAAGAGATAAACAGAGACAAAAAGAGCCAAGAAGAACCAAGGAGAGACAGGAAGAGGCAAAAACATCCAAGAAGTAGCAAGAAGAAGCAAGAAGAGCCAAGAAGAGCAAAGAAGATTCAAGACGAGACAAGAAGAATTAAGAAGAAACGAGAAGATCCAAGAAAAGCCAAAAAGAGGCAAGAAGAAGGAAGGCATAAAGAAAGGAAACACAAAATCATAAAGCTCAATCCATTCCTTTATTCCTGTCCATCCTAAATTCCAATATTGGCTTATTAGGTTGCCATGTATACCGGTCGATTAAACTCCAACCTCCTTTCTATCCTCAGAGCACTTGTTCCTAGTCCTAACAAATCAGTGCCCCCTGGTGTACCAGTCTCACCGGGACAGGATTGCTCCTGGCTGGGGTGGTACAATCGTATCGTATCGTATACTATTCATACGATAGCGATTAAAATTTTATCCGATTGCTATTTTTTTTTTTGAAGTGTTGTGAACATGCCCGTGAATATTTTTTTATATGTATTGGTGAGTTCTGGCATTATGAAATTTGCATAAAAAATGAAATAAGTCACGCGGGTTGTTGGAAAAATGGGTCTTTTTTTTGGAGTTAGGCGGTAGGGAAAAAAGACTGGGGGAAGGGTCGATTGGGGAATAAAAGAGGGGGGGCTTCGCGGGAGGAGGGACGAGGAAGAGGGGGAGGCGAATACGGGTGGGGGGGGGGTTCGCGTGAAAGGGGAAAGCGGGAGAAGGGAGGGGGAACGCGGGAAGATGACAAGGGAACGCAGGAGAGGAAGAGGAGACGGAAGGGGAACGGTGACGAATGGGAAATGACAGGAAGGGAGAAACAATTGAATTATTTAATTGGCATTTGAACGCATGCCGGGTGCTAGGTGTAAATAAATGAAACAATATTATTTTAATTAATGAAGATAATATTAGCGAAAGTCAATCGAATATCCGAAACAGAAAAATATACGGATACATCTGGGACTCGAACCCAGACCTCTGGCAATCCGGGCCAACGCGCTATCCACTGCGCCGACGTATCCCTATCCGATTCGGTCATTTTTAACTGTAACTTTGACTGAGAACCACCAACATTATTTTCATTTTCTTTAACGCATATTTTTATTGGCTGTTTCTTTATGTATAAATGCCATCTAGATAGTGTCAGGATAAATTTTATCCCTTTTTATTAAAATGCGACATCTATTGACTTTTTCTGCAAGTCTAGGATGAAATATTTTTATTTTTAACTTTAATGAGTTAAACCTTAAATTATAATATTTTAATTAATGAACAATTTTCTTAATGTGGTGTATCTATAATTAAAAATATATATTGTACCTACATTGCCCGCCTACTAAATATGACTAACAGCGACCAACGACATAATTGCACATAAATGCCTACACATCTTTTCACATAAATAAATAAACCTTCAATCAATTTGTGTTGGAGAGTTCATAGTATTATGAAGCATATAAATTACGCGAAGTAACATACACAGAGTCTAATTTTAATACACCTGTATTAATTGCATGCGTTGTATTAATTTTTTTTTTTTTTTATGTTTCCACTTTCGTAAATATCCCTTTTTGGACAGAGTAAAATAATAATAATAATTGGATAATTTGAAGAGTGCCCTTTTTGTGAGAAATCACTGTAAGGGCGCTGTAGTAAAAGGTTTGCAACAAAACAAACACACTGCACAATGTCAACATTAAAACGTATAGATTTATCAGTGTCCAGTGTACATCCACCTACGTTTTTACCCTCTATGGAGATTGGAGAATCTACTGAGCGTTTAATATTATGTTGTAAGTATTGAGTATTCCCAGTTTGGCTTGGCTATTATAAGCGAGGTTCATTATTATGCAAGTTCCTCACAAATATGGTTGTTAGTAGCGGATTCCAGTAGTGCTTGAATTACCATAAACAGACTGCTGGAGCGATGAACTCTGGAATGTCCTGCCCGATAATATGAGGACAAAATATTATGTTCAACCATTAAATAAATAAGTACATAAGTATAATTATAATGGTATTTATTACTAACACGTTTTTCCATCGTATCGATTAATTATTGTAATCTTCTTTAAAATGTGTTCTTACTGGTTTTATGTCCAACAGTATAACTGTTGTCGCCAGATATCAGGAATTTACAATACTGTAACGATCATAATTATCCTAGGCATGGTCGGGAAAACAAAACAAAAAAATGTTATCGTGAGCTATGTCTTAATTTGATCATATTTATACCCAATAAAAATTCATTTTATAACATTGATGATCATTTCTCTTGAAGCCATTGACCTGAAATCACTTAATTATATTTCGAAGGTCCATGGATTTGAAACAGAACCATTATTTCTTTACTTCAAAGATAAAAACACTCCAACTCATGAAATGATAATTAAATAACAGTCAAATTAAGCTTGTTTTTGTTGTTTATTTATTGTTTAACAATTATTTTATATTAAGAAAAGTAGATAACCCAATATGTAATAGTGAAAAATTACGGGATATTATTGTAACAATTTTGAAAAAGATAATTAAAATAATTTTCTGTTACGGCTTGTCTGAATTTGTTAAAACAAACAGTATCAATTTCATTTAATGTCTCCACGAACTACTGTGGGAGGTGCTTAAAGAATACGGAGTTGAAGGCAACTTGCTAAAAGGCTATAACGTCTGTATACGAAAATTGTAGCAGTAGGGCCCGTGTAAACGGTAAAGGTAAAGTTTCGGAAGAATTTGAAGTGGAAGTCGGCCTCAGACAAGGGTGCCCTATGTCGCCAATCCTCTTCACTATATTCATGAACCGAAACAGCCAAACACCGGGTGCTGCACTGGTAGGCAATACTAGAATCAGCTCCCTACTATTTGCTGACGACATCGCGAGATTAACGACATTACAGGAGGGATTACAAGAGTGGATCAACCGATTCAACGAATGGTGCACGACAGTGCTTAAAACCAGAGGTGATGGTTATAGGAAGGGACCAAACTCAGTTCAACATACTCGCTAATGGGACTCAGCTGAATCAGGTGGACAGGTTCAAATACCTTGGGGTCGAATTCTCCACAAGAATAAGTGCGGCAAGCGGTGTGTTCTCTCTACAGCTCAGTGATAAGAAAAGCCGAGCTCAGCATCAAGACAAAAATGGCAGTGTTTAAAACGGTATACCGGCCGACGCTCACTTACGGCCACCAGATACGGATGCTAAACGAACGAACACGCTTTAGAGTCCGAGCTGCTGAAATGAGGTACTTGAGAGGAGTGGCAGGGGCTACGAAATGGGATCATATAAGAAAAATCGCAACTGAGGTGGTTTGGGCATGTACTAAGAATGTCTGATGACCGAATTCCGAGGAAGATACGCCCCAGACACAGTTGGGCGAGGCAACTCCAGAAAATGTGTAAGGAGAGGATGGGTCTGTCATGGACGGATCAAATCAGCACAAGACAGGTACGTATGAAGGAGCCTTGTTGATGCAGTGGGTCCCCGACCCAAATGGGACAAGGGGAAAAAGACGATGATGATGATGAAACATCCACTCCAACAACAATAACAACACGAACAAGTACAAAAATTAATATTACTATCCACAATTTCCAGAATTCCATATTTTTGTGAGAAATTTCTTCACAGGTTACTCAATTGCACTTCGAGGGTGTAAATTTATTCTCTTTTTGCTGTAGAATACCCAAATACCTTTGAAAAGTCTAACCTGCCGTAACCACCGAACACTTCGTGAACACGTGCTCCCGGCATTGTTGTCGATATAAGAATGTTCATTCAACTGAAGCAATAATAATAGTAATACTGAATAGTGTAACCCATTCTTGGTCACCTCTATGTCTGAGCGTTAGCGGAACAGCTATGAAAACATTTCTTCCATTGATGCCGAGTATGGTGCTGCTACGTGTGTGAACGTGGGTACTGCAGGAAGTCACATACTAAATTATGGTACATGTCGGATTGATTCGATTCAAATAGGTACTGACGAACTTTTTTTCATGCAATATAATAAAAATCTATTACCTATTTTGAAATCAGGAACCCAAGTAAGTACCTTTAACATGGAATTTGCAAAAAAAATGGAAACGCTAAATTATATTTTTGACTACATACGTATTAAATTAAATCCATTGAAATTTATTGTTATGTTTCCTCCTTCGTTCCTCAATTTTGCGCAACAAAACGAATGAGTTTTTTGGCAGAAAATATTGGTTTTGAAAAAAAACTGTAGGAAGTCTACTGAAAATTATAATAATATCCAGGCAGCTTTTTCCAAACAAAAATTTTGGACTTTTTACGTATCAAAACCTCAACTCTAAATATTACATTTAAAAGCATGTTGTTCAATGTGGTATTTTTATTCAAAATGAATATAAAATAACGCATGTAAAAGTTTCCTTTAAATAAAATTTCTACTCTTTTTTTTACAGATTTTAAAAATGAAATTACAAAATTTGTTAGTTTTAGAAAATAGTCACTTGATGGTGGACAGCTTACACCTGGTGAACTTACTGTCTTATTTAAAAATATTACTTTAACAATGAAAATTTAGACATTTTGGCCATCGGTCTGTTTTTCCAGACTGGCACATTGGAGGTCCTCTTATCATGAACACACGAAGCACTTGTATTAATCGCGTACATCTCTCATCTGCGTTATCATATAGGCATAATATACCTACTTACTGATAACGAGTAGAGTGCTTTCGACGGATGATAGGTATTTTGTAGTACCAGCGTGCTTAATATAAGCAAGTTATTAATTATTAAGTTGAAGGGTTATGAAGTAATTATTTATACAAAAAGTATTTTTGGTACTTTGCAGACAACCATTATTTATTCAACACAATTATTGTTTAGGACATCTGAAAACCCTCTATTGTATGGTCCAATACAAATTAAGTGTAAGTCAATGCAAAATGATGTGTTTCTCGATTGAAATGATTGCCTAGAGATATTATGGATGTTTTAATGAAATACTGCGAGTAGAACACATTTCGGCCGTTGCTTTAATCGAGCAAGTTTTGATAGAAGTATTTTTATAAGCCTAGAAAAAATAGTTTATGAACAAATGCTTTGAAGTGTAAAATCTTCTACTTACAAGCCCCTTTTCGGATATGGTTTTGTTGTATAAAGTGACAGTTGATTACATTCTTGAGAATCTGATCGAAAAACATTTTAATATTATTCGTGTCTGAACCAGGGGTGTTACGAATATTCGCATCCGCAAATGCGGATTCTTCGCATTAATTCAGACACCTTCATCCGCATCAATTGATGCGAAGATTTTACGGATGCGCCTACTTTCTTTACATGTCGTTAAGATGTAAAGAAAGTGGGCGGGGTCAGAATGGCGCGTGCTTCGCGCGTGTTTGCTAGTTGCTATCTTCGTTGAACGAAGATAGCAATTAGATAGAAAGCACACATTGGTCACAAGATTTTACAGGTTTTGTTTGTTTCATCGATGTGATTCCCATTTTGAATCAATTACAGTGTTTGTTCACTATGTTGATCCAATTATTTTTGCGTGTTAGATGAATATTTCCATATAAATATAAAGAGAAAAGGTAAATAAAAATACCGCCGATAATAAAAATCACTATCTGGACTTATTTTGTATTACTATTTATTAAATATAATTTACCAATTTTTAAATTTAATTATAAAACAAATTTTTTCATTCTAAAGTTTAAAAAAAAAGTAAAGTAAAAACTGCTAATAAGTAAGGCTAAAACTGTTTTTGTTTTGTTCTCAAAATATGATTAAATAAAACATATTGAAATTAAATCAATTTTCATTTATATATGTACTTAAAATTGACTATATCTTTAAAAATCCTGAAATGCGCATCCGCGGATGTGAAATTCTAATAATCCGCATCCGCGGAAGTCAAAATGTTTGCATCCGCAACAACCGTGGTCTGAACATCACAAAATAAATAAAAAAACAAATATGCATTTTTGCATTACAACTTTATCGCCATATCAGTAAAGAGTGTGTGGTTTCTTTCTAATTTTACGAATTGGATCCCCCTTATATGGTGTTTTTGGAATTGAACACAGTCTCCTAAAAGTCAATAGCGTAGACATTACGCTGTGAATGTCTGAGATTTTGTCTTTGAGCCGGGAAATTGCGGGTTCGATTATTCTTGCTTCGATTATTTCTACTAATATTCATCTATCTGAGCATCGTGATATCGATTGTTATGTTTGCTTGTCCCAATTAAACGGAAATTTCTCAACACCTATCATAAGGTATGTTGATAAATAATTCATTTGTTCACCCAGAATTTTTGTGCAGGTGTTTTTTCACCTGTTTCGACTGAAGACTTTTCGTGCTACATATCCAAGACAGAAAAAAAAATCATTTAGTTCAAACTCTGAGCTCTAGGCGTAATGGCTTTAAATGTATCTATATTATAATTGCATGTAGATTGTTATACTAATTTACGACACTCATGAGATTGAAGATGATCAAATTCCATTTAAAGTGTTAATGACTATTGAATTTTTTTTTAAATATTAGAAATTTTAAATTATAACTGATATTGAAGCAGTATTTAGCTTTAGCCTTAAATTTGTTAGGGTTATGATAAGACGTGTGAGGAGGAAGAGGACGATCGTCGATTACGTACGTACGACCTCATTCTGCGTCTACTTTAGTCACCAATTCCAAAACCGTTCAGATTGAGATTCCGTTCAAAATCAGAATGGCGAAGATGGCATCGCATTGAGACTTATTTTCTGCATGAAGTTATTTGTTGAACGACCACATTGTCATTATTAAGGATGCAGTTTTTCCTGTCTGTCTGAGTGAAACACTTTTAGATCGGGCAGTGATTAAACAAGATGCATGAAGCCGTCATTTCACGGTCTGCTGCAAGTGGAAGGGCGATGGCGGTGGTGCTCGGAGCGACCGACATGATGATAATGTTGATAGGCAGACGGTACCTATTATTATATTTTATTGCTAAAAACTGGCGATGTTTTATGTTTGCGAGAATCAACTTTCTACGCTGCGGGGCCATCAAATGTTCGGCCTTTCCTTCGTCATTATAAACGTGAATGTGTAATCATCCCGTCTGCGCTTAATCTGAAATCATAGCCGGAGCAATTTGCGTTATTTCCTCGACGAGCAAAAATATGAAGAGTCCAATTACATGCAGTGATTCTACAAATTACTAAACTGCGAGTCGGGAGGCTGGCTTCTTCTTTTCAGTCACAGTCGGTGTGCATAATTGTATTTATTAAAATCAGGCGATGTTGACGAGAACTGCCCTGGGAGTCGAGATATTATCTAGAAAAGCATCTTAACCCGCAGTGTTCAAAATGAATTAATTTTATGTATTCTTAAAATAGTAAGAAATGAGAGCGAGCACATCCAGTTTTGCATGCAAATTTATTATTTGTTCTCTTGTTTGTGTTAAAAGTTTAGAAACAAATTAAAAACTGTGCTCCGAGATTTGGACACAGCTATCTATGTAACATGAAAAGTTTTAGCAAAAGAGCGATTGACCAGCGGCTGAGAATTAAAGTTCCAAAATGCTTGCAACTGTACAGGGGGGTTCCGACGAGAAAGATTGATTAAACCCCTATCAAATTTTTTTAACTAAAAATTCAATATCGAGTTATTTTATTCAAAACTTGTTTTAATATATACCTACATTCAACTAAGTAATAAAAATGCTCAAAACGCATGTTGATAAATTATTAAATATCGTGTACTTCTTGTAAGTATTTTTTGATCATAAGTATTTATGATTTTTCAATAATTTCACATTGTCGGATCTATTGTTTCTGTATAACCTGCTTAATAATAATATTGATAGTCCCGAATTACTATCCGTCATTGGTTTAAATGCTCCAATGAGGCGTACCAGGCACACTTCTCTTCTTCATATAGAAGCCCACAACACCAATGCAGCAAATAACTCACCAATCACTCGCGCAATCACAACCTATACCCATTATGAAAGATTATTACAATTAGACATTTTTCACGATTCATTGCGAACATACAAAACAAAATTATTAAATTTCTTATCATTTTATTAAACTTTAGTGAGCAAATAATTTTTGATTTTAAAATGTAAAATTTTCTCCACCCATACTCTTTCATTTATGTTTTATTAGTCAACCAATGTTTGATTCTTTTCATTAGTTTCATCATAATATAGTTTTAAAACCCAGGCGAAATTACCTATTGATATTTTACAGATTTACGTAATAGGTACAAAACCATGTAATTTATTTAAAATACCTTACAACTTATATTTAATGTACTGTGTAAATCTTATAAACAAATAAATAAATAAATAAATGTCTAAACAAAATAAGTGAGTACAAAAAATCTGAAATATTTTAGTTTGTAAGACCTTAAATAAATAGAAAAACTGAGGTATTTTCGTCACAAAATACGTTCTCGGCTTTTTTTTTCACCAGATTTACAGGAACGGGTTTAGTTTTTCCCATAGGAAAAACTAAACCCTTTCATACACTTTTCCATATAAATGATCATCTAGTAAATCCACGTTATGCAAGTGTATTATATAAGTATAATTAATACAAAACAATACAAGAACAACACGTTAATCTACCAAACTATTAAATGGGAATATAATTCACCGTCTCCAGATATTTTCATATCAGAGGGTTCGGCTCTGTGGAATTCCTAATTTGACCGATAAATCCTACTGATCCCTCAATATAAATATTTAAAAAATCTTTCGTAATTCTACATGTATTTAAAATGACTGATTTTTGCATTTTTATATACAAATTCTTTGACAAATCTAATATGCCTAAATTTTTAATAAGAGAGCTAGGTATAATGCCAGTAGCCGAAATAACAAAAGGTAATATTTTTATAGTCTGAGAATGCCAAATTCTTTTAATTTCATTTCCTAAATCTGTATATTTTCTTATTTTTTCAGAAACAGATTTTTGAATATTACAGGAATTTGGAATAGCTACATCAATAATATAAGTTATTTTTTTAATTTTGTCATGTAAAACTATATCAGGTCTATTATGACCAATTGGTCTGTCTGTTAGTATAGTTTTATCATAGTAAATTTTAAAGAAATTATTTTCTAAAAATGAATTTGGTTCGTATTCATAATATGGTACTATATTATGACATTCAATCAAGTTATGTTTAATTACCAAACTTTGGTGAATTATTTTTAAAACCTGATTGTGCCTAAATGTATACTCAGACGGCGCTAATATAGAACATCCTGATATAATGTGTTCTATAGTTTCCGGAAAAGCCATACATTTTCTACATAAATCATCAATTTGATTTGGATCTTTGATAATATGCTTCCTATAATTTTTGGTATTTATGACTCTATCTTGAATAGCAAGCATAAATCCTTCTATTTCTGCGCTCAACTCTCCAATACTCAACCATTTGTTTGACGAAAGTTTGTCAACATACGTTTGGTTGAGATAATTGAAGTGTTTTGCGTGAATAATTTTATTTGACCAGGAATCTAATAATTCCTGGTTGGTATTTATAAAAATGTTGGCATTCTCGTCGTATAATATATATTATATATTTATATAATATATATTTTTTAATGATTTTAATTGAACTAAAATTAAAATTTGTCTTTGCTGGATTACGTGTTGATTTATTTTGCTGTATGATCTTATGATTTGAAATTTGTATTGTATAATACAATATTTCGTTTGAAAATTTTACAAATCTGCCAATGACCAACGATATAACCTTAGTATATTAAAAAAATACATTTTTTTTTCAAAATTTAAAAAGTGCGTTTACCAGATAAAATAACAATCTTTCAGAATTAATTTATGTTTTTTTTTGTAAAAAAGAGTCAATACGTCTAGAGTTTGATTTAAAAATGACAAATTTCCGGTATTATCTGGTTATACCCTCTCAAAGGTTTGCGGCAATGAAAAGGTTACGAGATCTGCAGTTCGTGCCGACGATCTGCAGTTCGTGTTCATTTTACAACTATAATTATATGTTCCAGTGTAGAAATGATTTGCTTTAGTGCATTCATCTTCATGTGAGTTTTAATTTGCCAGGGCGTGTGTGAGATGCCATCTGCTGACATTAATGTGGTTCTATTTTACAAACGGATGTAATAATTTAGCCAACCGTTCAAATCACTGTCGCTCTCCTAAATCAACTTGATACCCAAAACATGTTTGGACAGAACGAACATAAGTTCTTTGTGAATAACCATTTGAAGCTGAATTGTGTGAGAAATTTAAATTCTTTATTGTGAATTTCTCGCGTGTTTCTTATACTTACTGGCTAATTTAGATAAAATCGTAACAGCTATTAATAATATGAATAATTTTGATCCGATACAACCCTTGCATAAAGGTGACCGGAACTATTGTATTAATCTTGAAGTAATGAGATCCAGGACAATGTTTTATTATTTGCTCATTTTAAATTAGTAGTGTTTTTCTATACTTTTGCAACAGTCGTTTACGTCTATTAATTATCGTGAAAACCACGTATAATCGTGTGACAAATGTAGATATCCGGTAAGATTTCAAAGCTGTTGTAAGCTTAATAAGTAAGATTAACAAAGGGACCCTTAAATGGTTTGGGCATGTAGAGCGAATGAAATAAAGTTAAACTGTACAGATAATGAACAACGGTTACAGTGTAAACAGTGTAAGGAAGATGTCTGATGTAAATAGTAGAAGTCGGGGATGCCTGAAGAAGACGTGACCCAATAAAGTGAATTAGATACTTCAGTCGGGCCATGTCAAGATTCAGAAGATTCATGATGACGTATGCACGTGAATGAGGCAAAGTGTGTGTGCCAAGACCGAGTTATTTGGCTGTCCGTCCTCTCTGCCTACCCCGGCGGAGAAACAGCGTTATGGTTAGTTAGTTAGTTTTTTAAATTATCGAAGAAAGCAAACACTTTGTGGCTTGATATTATACAAAATGAAACAAATACTTTGTTTTAAACCACTTTATTTTAATTTATATTCGTCGACCGGTTTCGGTTGAACCCCAACTTCCCAAAGTTTAGTATTTTTACAGTTTATATATTATTGTCCCGAAGAAGGTCGGGTCAACCGAAACCGGTAAATATAGATTAAAATAAAGTGGTTTAAAACAAAGTATTTGTTTAATTTTGTAGTTGGTTTTTTATTTACATATAAACGGCCGGCGTAGTCCAGAGGAAAGGCTTTGGACTCCCATTCCGAAGGTCACGGGTTGTATTATATACTTTATTTGCGGCACGTTCCAGAGTGGAAGATACTCTCAGTGTCGCCCTGGCGTAAGACCACCATTCAGAATTGAAACGTTGCTTGGAATGGCTTTAGCCGTGTATAGTGACTAGATCTTATTGGCCAGGTACATCCCCACCTTCATCTTCCCCATCTCCTTCCCTTCCCCTCTTACCTTCAGCCTCGCAACATACCCCAATTGGGGATGCCATAGTCTCACTGGCTCCAGCCGGGAGCAGTTGGGACTCTTGTGAGGTGATCACTATAAAAAAAATCACTATATCCAACATATTTACATATCTCCCTTTCAAAGCATGTTCAGTAATCTTCTTCAATTTTTTGAACGCTTACTACGGAGCCTTAACGGGCCGCTCTGCCAATTTCTACTGATTTCTGACACGTTTTCCTTAAACGTTTGAAGTTTTTAAGCTCTTAAAAAAATATATGTTGTTCTTTAAGATAGTATCTATACATTCCCCACGCCGAAACAGTAATTATTTGAAATTCCCTCGATAGAAATAAATAGCAAAGTATGCTCCAAAAATTATTATTAACACGTTTGTTTCTGTTATTTTACAAGTTATATGTATGAAAAAATTCGTAATGTTTCTTTGAATGCTACTTGACACATCCCCCACGAGATTTTTGCTCTTTTTTAAACGAGTCGTCTTTTATTAAACATTTTCACAATTTTCACATGAATTTAACGATTTTTAATGTTAGCGCGCTCGCTTTCACGTTCGTATTATCGTATCTCTCCATCTTCTTCTTTTCGAGCGGCGTACCGCGCCCTTAAACAAATGCGTTTATTGGACTAAATTATTACGATGTATTAAAATTAACGTTAATAAAAAATCGTCTTTTAGATAACTCACGAATAATATATTTCACACAATTAAATAACAATGTGTCATTTTACATTCGTTGTAAAATTGCGTTAGGACCAGTTGTTTCGGAAAATTTCACGTTTGAATTTCCTTCAAATCGACATTCACCGAAAAATTGGGTTGTTTCAACCTCCGTCAGAAGAAGTTTCAACGAAAATTTCATAGGACCACTTGTTTCGGAATTGCCTTCAAATTTGAATTTCCTTCAAATTTGAATTTCCTTCAAATCGTCATTCACCGAAAAATTGGGTTGTTTCAACTTCCGTCAGCAGTAAATAGCAACAAATAACGTTCGATAAATTTGAAAATTTTATTCAAGTGTTCCCTGCCGAATCACAATTTTGACGTCTGCGCATGAGCCTCCCATTATTTCGCTAACCGTCCGGACTCGGCTGATCACATTCACATCACATTTCTATAAAATTTTCACTGCTGACGGAAGTTGAAACAACCCAATTTTTCGGTGAATGACGATTTGATGGAAATTCAAATTTGAAGGAAATTCAAATTTGAAGGGAATTCTGAAACAACTGGTCCTATGGAATTTTCGATGAAATTTCTTCTGACAGAGGTTGAAACAACCCAATTTTTCGGTGAATGTCGATTTGAGGGAAATTCAAACGTGAAATTTTCCGAAACAACTGGTCCTTAGTTTGCGTGGGAATGGTAATTATTGCTCCAGAAGAATTAATACATCAAGTTACTCGTAATGACTGCAAAATGCCGTCGAAATGTTCAAGACTCCGGTTTCCAGCCTCTTATCACACGAAATTAAGTGGCAGTGTTTTATTGTGCTGAATTTTGTAATAGAATTTGATAATCTTAAAAACACAGTGTTTGTGATAAGTGAACAAACAGTTGAAATTCTTATATAGCCGCATTTGTAGAGGCTTTCAGTTTATGTGCGTTCTTAGTTTTTTTTTTAGTTTTATGAATTTGGCTTCGTAATTTTATTGTTACGCATCATAAAGCTCTCGTAAATTTTCGTAGCAATAATTTCTTGCCATCTTAGAAGGAACGCTATGATTTTGTTTGTAAGTATTGATTTTTTTTTGTCGAATCACCTTTTTGATTTATTTATCAAGAAGGCTTATTGCCTCAATTGCCTGCTATTATCAATTTTTATTCCAATTCGGGAATGTTGAGAACTTTCAGGATGTGGAAACGGGAAGGAGAGTGGGAAGCGGTAGGCTGGGTAGTTTCCATTACCACCTATTTCACTATCTAATTATTTGATCATTTTTTTGGGATATCACTCAATGATCCATATTATCGCACCCTATATATTGGAGAACTTTAAGAAATGGAAGCCTATTTACGAAGCCTACCATATCATTCACAGTGATGACTGTAATGGCGTAGCTTTTGTTTGTGCAAAATCATTTACAAAGCCTATACTGTACAATTCAATTTGGGAGGCGGGAATGGGTACCGCCGCCCCGGGAACCATTTATTGGATAACCAACACCTCTGCCATAGGTCACCCCAAGTGGTTGGCTACGTTTGGTGACTTAGCAGGGGTGCCCGGGTCCATGGGGTTCATTGTCTAGGTCTTGGCGGCGGATGATCTAGACACATTGAACCCCAGATTCCTACCCAACCCTCATACCTTTTTCCTTCCCAGAACTTCCTCTCCTTCCTTTACTTAAAAATACCCTCCAAGCAGCATCCCCAAAGGTGACATAGGCCCTGAGGGAAATTATTTTCCTCAGGGCCTCCTGTGTGGACCTAATGTAAAAAAAAAATATTGATAGCAAAGTCAAATCTTATGCAGTCTTAAGGTTAGGTTTGTTTATTATACTCGTCACCGTGACTGAAATGGTATAGGCTTTGCAAATACGTGAGATGGAAAAGAAGTAAAGGGAATAGGTAGAGTAAAGTTTAAGAGGTTTTTTGACATTCTTATATTAGCATAGTTTTCCATTCCACACAATCTTTCATTTCTGTGTTTATTATGGTCTCACTCAATATCGCTCTAGCTGTTGACCCTTCCACTCTGAAATTCAGAATATTCTCTTCTGAAATGCGGTGCAAATAAATGTTCTTTAATTCTATTATATTAAATTATGAAAAGATTGCGTAGGCTAAGCTCACAACTCCTTATTTTTGGTTTTAATTATTTTAACGCTTGATAATAAATAACGTTTCTCCCTTCGAACACGGTATCCATTCATGGTTCGGCCACATACAAACAGTCGACTTAGTAAACCCTCAATTAGTAAGAGTGAGACCTAAAGAATTTCCTAGAAATTTCCAAGTATTGTTTGGCCGGCGCAGCGAGCTAATAATCGCTGCACTTAAATTCAATTTCTTAATAGACTCGGTTATTGCACTCCGGCTCTTCCCACATACTTACTCGATATTTTGCATCCACTCACGAGTCAATGTATGGCTCTACCGTCAAGAGCTCGCTGCAACCTCTCTTTCTGTCACGTGCGGTGTCTATTAGAAAGAAAGAGAGGCTACAACGGAACTATCAGCGGCAAGCCTGTTCTCGGGATCCGCGGGCGACACACACACGCTCGATTTACTCCACTTCCGCTTGTCGCCGGATATAACTTTCATTCCGTCGTTTAGCTCGTTCCTCACATCCGCGTCATTTTTGGCTTATTTCGTGCAACGGAGAGCTTTGGTGGAAAATGCTGGGCTTATTGTGCATTTGTCGCTTTTGTAATTTTATTCGGTTGTAAAATTAGAGGTGCGATGTACAGTGATGTAAGTTTGCTGGAGATAGCTTTTATCTTATCTTTTGTCGTAAATTATTTTGACGCGTTGGAATTTATGATTTGTGAATTCTTTTTTTATGTATTTTTGAGATCTGTTATTTACAGTGGGATTCGCTTGTAAAAGCATAATAATTATAAACAGTAAATAATCCAATAAAAAATGTACATGTGTGTTTTTCAACCATATCGATAGCGGAAATTTGAAATGCTGTACGAATAACAAAACGTTACGTGTTCGGGAGAGCGAATAAAGTTTTTTTTTTTTTAAATCATTTCTGATGTTTTTGTAGACTTAATTACGAATTTTTATTATAAAATAACATTGAATAGATCTTTCAGAATGCTTCTTAACATTTTTTGCAAATATCTTTAATTTAATTTTTCGGAGTTTTTTTTTTTTAATGGAGTAAAGTGACGTATTTAATTCATTTTTGGATTTCTTGTCCTTTCAAATGTCCGTTAACGCTATGATATGTTATTATGACGTAAAGCTTCTTGCGATACGAAACAAAATATAATAATTAATATAATATCCAAGAGAATTTCCGACCTCTTCTGAGACTTACCTCAAGTTTAACTCTTGTTCAGTAACAGATCGAATATTTTACATGGGGCGCATCAATATTAACGGATAATAGAATCATTATGAACTTGTACATTATTATTCGGTATATCTTAAATAAACAGATTAGTAGGCTTGGCTTAAATGCTCTCAATTGGAAGACTAACCTAGTAAAGGATTTACCACATGAGTAAATATCACGAAATCTCTATTTGTTTACCAATTATCAGTTCATATACCTACGCGTCGTCGGTTGACATTGACATAACCATGGAATAAAGAAGAACACTCGAAATGCCTTCTAAATATATTTGAATGGAAGCCAATGTCGCCACTGAATTCGCCTGCAGCTAGTTTGTCCATTATGTGGCTGTAACTGAGAATGCGAAATGTGCCACCACTGTCAAGGCTGTTGCGGAACAGGGTTCCAAATTCCAAACTAATCCCTAATGTAGCGGCATACCAACTTGACAGAATGTGCCCAAACGGATGCCAACCCTAATATTACGTGTTGGGCTTTCGTGGTGATTTCAATTCTATTTGAGCTTTTTGAAATTTGTGTAAGCCTATAGTTTGCTATTCAATTGAACAACAATGTTGTGCATTACGTAGGTAGGTACAGTTGGTGTAAATAAAATAGTGTTGGTTTTACTTACATGCAAGTAAAAAAAAATGCAATTTTGGGGAGTCATTACTTTATGGAATGTGTGGAACAGCACTAACTTCCCCACATACTGGAATGAACAGCGAATTATTATTATTACAAACCTGACCCACCACAACTCAGTCTGCGGTAATAAAACCATGAACACCCCAGTTGCGACCGCTTTCTTTTATTTTTCTGTATCTTGTTCATTTTCATGTTTTAATTTAGATTACTAGTGTTATCTTCTTCTTCAATGATATTGTTAATTCTATTCGATACCTACCTAAATTAGGTTAGGATGTCGGATACTAAATCGCAGACATAAGCAGAAATACGCTTCTTTTGTAACATTTTTTCACATAAATTGGCATAAAAAAAAAACGGAAAGTGTTATTTTCCTTCTGGTTTGTACGATATTAAGATTTTGATGAAAATTTGTCTATTTTTTCAGCAACTGTTACGAACTTAATCTTTCCCTTCTGTTGTTATTTGACAAATCGTGAATCGTTATTACATCGATCGTAACTTTCAATCATAACATTGTTATATGTTTAGATACCTGAGTGATATTTTCACATAATATTATTATTATTTATTTATCCACAGTGTAAAAACTATTTGTTCCTATCTTTTCTTTTCTCTTTAATGCTTTTGGTTTTGGATTATAGACTCTTAAATTATGTATGTGAACCTAAATTACTATATTATTTTCTTTGCTATTTGCAGTTCAAAAAGCGTTTTTTTTTTTTTCAATATTATAATATTAAATAAGCTTAAACGCACCTTTGTACCTACTACGTACTACGCCCATTTTTTGTTGGTTTTTGTATTGTAACCTATAATTATTAACACTAAATCACCTTAACTGTACAAATGTGTAAAAGCTCACCAAGGGTGACGATTAATACATAAATAAAATAAGGTGCTGGAATGTAAAATTGCTAATTTTCCACTGTCATCGCTGATTAATCTACCAATACAGATTTTCTACTGAATGGCATCTAAAAGTTAACCAAACTCGGTATAATCGTGCACATCCTCGATGCCTGCTTGTGCGCCCTCCAAGCATTGATAACTGCATAGGAAACCTGTGTAGATTCAATTTGATAAAGCTTAGCCAAAGTATCGACATTATTTCAGATAAGATAAGTAAAACTTTTACTAGAGTTAGGTTTAATAAAATATTTCTCATGAAAATTCTTTTATTTACGGTTTTATATATTTAATAATTTCTTATACTTACGAGTATCTACTTCTGAACGGATTATCTTGTAATCCGCGTTTGTTACAGTAAAATAATATTGTATTTATTGAATTTTCCATTCAATTTATTTATGGTTTTAAAAACACTACGAAATTGTACATATTGTGTACGGTGCGTTTTTTTAAAATACATTTGTAATTAGAGTATTACATATAACATAAGTAGAAGGTATGTATGTGTAAAATGTATATGTCAACTACACTAGCATTAATATAATTTGCCTTTTTTAAGACGCTACTGACGCTAAATATGCCGAATTGATTCTGTTGATCAGAAGCAAGATGGCTCTCCCGACCGACATGATTTTGTTTGTATGAATACCGCACAAAAGTCTCAACTGCTCTCAAGGTTTATCAAAGTTAATTAATTTATTTATTTATTTTATATAAGTACATAAAACAGGCATGTTGCCCAAAAATTTACGTACATGGATTATTTAAATACAGTATACTAATGATACCATAACAAAATAGTAACAAAACCTCTCGTCTGGAGCAGTGAGACTATGGCATCCCCAATTGGGGTATATTGTGAGGTTGAAGGTAGCGGGGAGGGGAAGTAGATGGGAAAGAGGAAGGCGGGAAAGTACCTGGAAGTACCCTATTAAGATCTGGTAACTAAACACAGCTAAAGTCATTTTAAGCGACATCAAAGTTTCAATTCTGAATGGTGGTCTTACACCCGATATACTTATAATACCTTCCACTCTGGAACGTGCCGCAAATATACTATATATATTTTTTTAATTAATTTACTGTGATATATCAAATTTATTTTCGCACGCCGGGTTCGAACCCGCGACCTTGGGATAGGGTGTCGAGAGCCTCACCCCTCCTCGCGCAGACCGTCAATTATTTATATTATAGGGTTATTCACATAATATTTATTGACATGGACACATTAAAATACAAGTGTAAGATATTAATTTATTGTAAATTTTTGTCACAATTTATGATGTATTTTTTCTTATTTTTCTCTATAACTACAAACTCCCCGGAATCCAAGGCATAAGATATTATTTATAACATATTATAAATAAAATGCAACTGAGTTCCTCACTGCATGTATGTCAGAATGGTTTCATCTACCTAACCGCTAGTAAAAGCTCACATAAATGCGATTTATATCAGTTTCGTTGCCTTAAAGGGGTAACACCAACCTTGCTTATTTCTTATTATTATTGATCATAAAATATAATGAGTTGATGAATCTATGGCAGTCAGTTTAATGATCAAACGTTTGCTAAGTGTTGGATTAATGGTACGATTTATTTTAATTGGTAATATTAATCTCCCGCCTTTGCTGGAGCATTTTCTTATATTTCTGTGATATTTTTCAATGAATTTTCATTTGCAAACAAAATTTTGTGTATTTCCCATACCTTTAACGATTTCAATTTCAGATTCGAATTTGTAAATTACATCGTTTTATCTGCCTGGATATTTTTTTAAAAACCTTAACTCAAAAGTGTTTCAAGACGAAAAACTCTTAACACCGATATTAAGTTTGTTAACATAATTTACCACATTTCCTCCTTAGCCACGAAACCCTTCAAGTTGTACAGATTAAATGAAGCGAGGTAAACGCGTTGCGCCTCAATGGATGAAATGAAACATTTTTATTACAGAACCAATTTATTTGTTCTCTGGTGTTCTTTATCTCCGTAACTTCCCACAATGGATCCCACAGATATTTCTGTAAAAAGTAAATAAACCTGTTTTTGGTTTTGTAATCCATTGTTGTCCAATCGCCCCCTGCGGTCAAGTCGTGAAAATTATTTTCTTTGAATCCGGTAGTTTACTGGTTTCAGCCGATAGTTATTTTTTTGCTCTTATGAATTTTGTGTACATTTTTTAATTGTGTTATGCTCCTCTGCCCCTCTCATTTTTTTACATTAGCTATTTTACAAAGATGATATATGCATGGCATATATCATGGCATGGCATATATCATCTTTGGGGATGCTGTGTGGAGGGTCTTTTTGGGGAAAAGAAGGAGGGGAAGTTCTGGGAAGAAAAAAACGAGTGTGCTTTAGAGCACATGACTGAAGTAAAACTTGTGCGCGCGCACTGCTCTCTCTTGCTCCTACAGTGTGATACAGACAATAGGCCTGAGTGTGTCTTAAGTCCGGTCTCTTGCGACAAAAGGTTAAACAAAACATCCGACAAAAGCAAAAACATTAGGGCAGGGCCACAACGTTTTTTTGTTTCTATCGGCCACGGAAAATATTTTTTTTGTGGCCTCGACCTAACCATCCACAAGATGTGTACACATTTTTGTCGGAGGAGACGCCGCTTTAGATATACAAAATGCAACTGGCTATGAGATAAAGAGAGAAAGAAAATGTGTGCTCGCACCTCTCTCTCTTGCCCCTATAATGTAGGATACGTAAGTCTCTCTTTCTATGTTCACTAACTTATATCTCCCTCTCAACTTCCGTTCGCCTCGCCCGATCACACTTTTCGTCACGCATTCGTGGGCTTACTCCCCAAGTCAAGCGTGCTTAAAGAAGTTTTACTTCAAAAAGGTATGAGGGGGGGGGGGGGTAGGAATCTGGCGGTCAATACGTCCAGGAGTGGCGGACGTATGAATCCATTCCTCCCACTGCGGTAAAAGGCGATGGGTCGAGAGAGTACGGCTGGAGAGGTAAAAAGGACCCCCTCAACCAGTGCCCCCCGATCCAACCCTCCACGCAAGAGATAATCAAACACATGTGCCGCCAAGACCCAGACAAACCTAATCCCATGCACGGGCACCCCTGCTAAGTCACCAAACGTAGCGAATCACTTGGAGTTATGGCAGGGGTGTTGGTTATCCAATAAATGGTTCCCGGAGCTGCGCTACCATTTCCATACTCGCCTCCCAAATAGAATACTATTGTTATGTTACATAGGTATATGCCCTTGAAATAATTAATATACAGTAGATACTAATTGACGACTCTTATAATACCAAATTTCAAAATCCATGTCATTGATTTTTGTAATACGTTGAAATCGAATCCTCATTTTCAGGACTCAATTAGTAGACCATAAGCCACACAGGCCACTTTCACATTGTCCTGCACCATAAAATATGATGATTGGGGTGCTCTCGACCCTTGATTGAAGCCGGTATTTTGGATGGGGTGCTAAACCTATGCGTTAACGCGGTGAGTAGGAAGTGATTTCAGGGGCCATCATTAAAATCAAATCAGTCCATTACATACTCCAAACTCTAAACCCCATGTTGTCCTCGATGCTTTTAAGCCATTTAGATGGCTACAGCACAATAATACATACTATTTTTTTCGCGAAATATTGTTAATATTGGCGCAGGTTGGTTTATTTTTAATGTGAATACCGTAATGAGTCCCAACAGCTCCCTACTAATCGTAGCCAAAGAGACTATGGCATCCCCAATCGGGATTGTTGTGAGGCTGGGGGGAGGAAGAAGATGAAGGAGAGGATGTTGGGGAAGTACATGGCATTCAGAACTGGTCACCAACACGGCTAAATCCATCAAACATTCGGTTTTGAAGTAGCACAATTTAACAAAATAAAATTTACTTGCGCACGACGGGATTCGAACCCACGACATCCAGATTCGTAGACGAGCACCTTACAACTCGACCAACTATCCTAGTGTATTCCTAGTGTACCTTATATCGCCACGAATAAAGGTAATAAGCTTAAAAATCGCTTGGCAAACATGGTCTAGAGCAGTGATCACTAACATACGGCCGCGGGCCGAATCCGGCCCGCCAGAGATTTTAATCGGGCCCTCCAAAAAATTTCAGATTTCTGCGTATAAATCATTTATGTAGGATATATTAATATTGGTTATGAATAGCTATTTTTCAAATACGATTTAAGATTTTTACGGCCAAAAGTATTTTTGTTGTTTATTTTTGGGATGTTATGCCGTGTTACGCTAACTCCTTCTTTTAACGTTTCGAACAACATTACAGTGTCCATCATCAGGGCAGATGTATCTAATGTTGTCCGAAACGTTGGCTAAAGAAGGGGTTAGCGTAACACGGCATAACATCCCAAAAATAAACAACAAAAAAAGCTATATGTCAATTCATGATTCGGAATTTGGATAGGTAATAAGGTAATGGACCAAAAGTAAAAAAAGATGGGTATTTATGAAATACTGAAAAATGTATTTTACTATGAAGTTTTCGTCAATATCACACATACTATTTGTTTAGACCGTATGTTTTCTCCCAAGACTGTAAGTATCGCTAGTATTAGGTTGCGGTGACATTTTCGGTAGCTGTTTGAAACGTGAGCTTCAGGATTCAGGTGCTCGTAGCTTGCCAAAGAATTTGCATTTCAAAAGTAGCTCCCATACTTGTTGAGTTTGGAGACCACTGATCCACGGGATGCCCTATTACACCATGCGATGTAAATTGTTTATTACGTACATCGGGTGCGCAAACTTTGATACAAGTTAATCTCAGCTATTTAGGGGCGTTAAGTTCTTCCCACACAGCTTAAGAATACTTAAAATATCTCAAGAGGCGAAGGCTCTCACAATTTTTGGCCTCACCCCCTTATTCCGCTCTTCTCCGAGGCCTCAGTAAATTTCTTTCAGAATTGAATGTTGCGGAATCTGGCTGTCTTGAGAAAGAAAATTGTTTTTTTCTAACCAGACTACTTAATTAAATGCTTTCTCCACCGTTTTATGTGAGGAACGCGGCGGCGTCTTGTCCATACAAACGTATTTCCCTTATTCCTCTGAATTTTGACACTAGTGCAAATATTTTTTCAATGTATTTATTTATGGTTATCATGTTTAGTTTACCTAACCTAGATAAAACCAAGTGCTATGTCAATAAATTAACTCACACCGCCATCTCTCCGAAAATTATGGAACTTACAAATAATTTCAAATAGTTGTCCCATAAAAACATTTAATTCGCAATTATAAATATTGAGGTCAATAATCGAGATAAAAAGTATCCTATCTTTTAAATTGGACCAAATTACACACAGTAAGCCAAATTTCATCAAAATCGGTTAAGTAGTTTCGGAGTTTACCTCGGACGCCTCGGACGAACATTGTGACATTTTTATATATAAAGAAAGAACTTACCAGCAAGTTTACTTTTACTGCTTACCAGAGGAAATAGACAGTATAAAATCTCGCATAACTGAGTGTCTAGAAGCAATGACCCGCTTCATGACCTCATATAGATTAAAGCTGTATCCGTGAAAGACTGGATTTTTTTGGACCGCTACAAGCAGACGTCAGCATAATATTGATAGCTCCCCTGTATCCATTTGAGGAAGTGATATCACTCCTAAGACATGTATTAAACTACAATGTTGGTTTCAATCTTAATGCTGATTTTGCCCTTAAAACTTAAGTGAACAGAACTGTAAGCACTGGGTTCTTTCAATTAAGGTAAATTAAAGCAGTGCGGAGAAACCTGCCAATAGAGGCGACTAAATTACTAGTCAATTCGTATGTTTTTTTTTCACGCCTAGATTATTGCAACGGAATATATGCGAGCCTCCCAAAATATCAAATCAACAAATTACAATCCGTTTTCAACGCTACGGCAAGGCTTATCACCGGCGTATCTAAAGATTCCCATATTGCAGAGCATCTCGAAAATCTTCACTGGCTCAAATGACCTGAAAAAATCCAGTTCAAGGCTCTGCGGGATGGTATTTAAGTCCCTAAATGGAATGGCTCCTGCTTACTTATCGGAAATGTGTATTCCAGAAAATTCCAATTCCCGACAGTCAACTCTTGGTCAGCGGCATCATCAGCTATCGGAAGGTTGAAGGAGCCAAATCGCACACCAAATACTAATTTCGGTGAGCGTGCTTTCGGAGTGTAAAGCCTGGAATGGACTGCCATTTAAAAATGATCACAAACTCGGCGGAATTTAGAGCTAAACTTAAAACTCACCTTTTTAAACAGTCGTATCCATAAAGCAAAAAACCAAAACCTTTACCATCTCAGCCCGCGACATAGTAAGTAACTAATTGCATAAAAATGTTAACAAATTCTTATTTTTGTGTAATTTGTACATCTAATTTAATACAAATTCTCTCCAGTCCTAAAGAGTCCTAAATTCTCAAGACTTTCAAAATAACTTCATTTATAATAATTTACTAACTCCATTTTTGGCAGTATTCTTCGTATAAAAATGTAATATAAAAATTTATGGTGTAGCAAATGTAAAATTATGCAAAGTCGTATCTCCTTTAAGCATAAACTTTCTAATTAACGTGTGTTTATCGGAAGTTACCTGCCAGGTAAGTATGTTTTCTATATCTATGTGTAAATAATGGTTCTAGATAGAGCCTAAGAAGTAATTGTTCATTGTAATCATTAGGCATTCAAATTTTAAGATTAGAATCAAATCCAAAGAGATGAACTTAAAATAAAAAAAAAACAGCAATCTTTCTCACATCGTCTGTTTTACAGTCTCCATTGCATTGTTAAATTGTGATGCATGATGTTCAGTGAAAAACGACGTCAGATTACGACTATATCTCGATGTATCTTTTCTATGGCTCTTAAAAACACAATAACCTTGTTGTTATGTTGATGTTATCTTTTAATGGATTTCGCTAATTTATTCAGAGAACTTTGCGAATAATTAATTCTTATAATTAATACTTTTTCAATCTTATTGAAATAACGATACACAAAACCTCGTTTCCTGTCGTCTGAAGCTCTCTTAACTCAAATTCTAAACTCAGAAATTCAGTGTCATAATAAATCAAGTTCGGATTATTGAGCTATTTGCCCAGTTTCCCAAAAATATTATAATACTAACTATCATTTCCCCGCAGGGGTAGGCAAATATGATAGACCGCCACGTAACTATATCTTGGCACCCACTCCTTCCTTTGTTCAAAATCATACTTCAATGCAATGAGGTATTTTCATAAACTATGAATACCCTTAAAAATGTTTGGAAGATTATTTTTTAAAGTTATTATTTCGGATTGTGATCATTATACCATAAATGTGTAATTTGAATATTTTCATTTATATATTTTTAAATTTAATATTCGCACATTCCCAAACCGTTCCCACTGGCTACGCCGTCATTATGACGTACAAAATGCCACTTGCTGGCTGACGGCTGTCATCAATGTTGCCTGGCGTGACGTCAACGCCGCCGAATTCACGAATTAAAACGAACATGACGTTTTGGCGGCAAATCGGAAATGGCACATTTTAAATCGTTATAGAAAATTTATTCGTCTTAAAAATAAACTAAAAATTTCGTTAACCTTCATTATCGTCGATTGTTTCTTAATGTTTTCGAGAATTAAAAAAAACTGTGATGATACCCTTTTCAATTTCAATGCCGGCAATCCGGGATTTTATTTTATTGTGATCTTTAATCTTTATGCATGAAATGTACATGGTTTTCTAACCACATCACTAGACAAAGTCTATTCCGAGGAAGGTAAAATCGTCTCAAGCATTCTCTTCTGTGATTCTGACATGAAAAGCCCGCCTCTTCACCCGTCCAAAGCTTCAACAAAGAAAAAAACAATTTTTAGTATTCAAATATTAACACATACCTACTTTAATTTGTGCGCTTTAGAAACCTTAGCAATAAACAACAACAAAAATAAATTTAAAAATAATTTAATTACCAAAATAATAGTACTCTTTAAATGATCTTTATGGACTATTTTCTTATGGTATGTTGACTCCTCCCACCGTTTCTCGCCCTTCCCCAAAATCCCACTACCCCCACATAATATCTAATCATTTCTGTACCTGTTTATTTTTATGTTGGTTTTAAGATTGCCAGTGAATGGTACGGTTGTGTGGACACCGGTAGCAAATAAATAAGAATTAAGTAACAAATGTACACGTAAAACAAAAATCTTCCAAAACAAAATCTATTTTACCATGTTGTGGAGAGGTTGCAGGTAATTACTTAGTCCCGCTGATGGAAGGGGCTTGGCTCTAGAAACCAGCCCTTTGCCTCTCCGGCGGAATTTGAGCAGAGTGACGCTCCTGGCTTCGGAGAACGTTGGCCCTGATCTTGCCGTTCTATCGAGACTGCACGGCACGCCATCGTAATCCGCCCGACTCGTAAACAATAAAACAGCTTGGCGGTATAGCCGATAGCGCATGAGTTGTATAAATGCACGAGGCTAAAGCACGACCCTGTCAATTATGTAATAATTTATTCACTTGAAATAATAATCATCCCTCTGGTAGGTATTCCATCAAAGTACAGGTATTTAATGTGGCTTATGATATTTAAAACTAATCACTCTAATCAGTTAATCACGCTATTTCAGTTAGGCAGAAGATAAATCGCTACACGACTCTGTTATGCTATGCACGTTTTATTTCATTCAAATTCATACAAATACTCTTCATTTATTGAAACATTTGATAAAACATAATTATAAAGTATTCAATTACTTTGAACAGTTTTATGAACGTGGTCTTCTTGGGGCGTCTCCGACTTCTTCTTAAACGCCATTCTCCTGATATTCATTCTACATGCCATTCATTCAGTCCGTCCATTCATTCTACATGTCCAAACCAAAAACACGCCCGTTTCTTAATCTTGTGCACTTGCTTATGTATTCCTGGCGTTCTTTTTGAGTATCTTCATTCGTTATTGTTCGTATGTGATTACTTTTACAGCATTTTTATGCGTTTTAGGGTTAAAAAGGTAATGTTTTACTAAACATAGCATTCGCAGTTTCAATTGGTGAAAGCGGCCGTAAACCCTCGGTAGTTCTTTCGCCACTGGTATAACAAGTGACGTGGTTTGTCTTGGCTTTGTTCTCCCTATATCACCCCATACCTTTCTGTTCCCCGGGTTGCAGTTAATGCACTTTATTTTTCAGTCTGCATTTAATCTACTTTCGGTTTTCCAATAAACTAGACATAACTTACGGTTTTCATTATCGGCTACGAGTAACGGTGCTGGTTGATATATTTAGGTGGCGTCGAATGAATTAAACTGAGAAATCAATTTCCCTGGTATTATCGGCATATACAATGAAGGGAATGGTTTATTTGCTTGGATAACATCGGACCTTCGAATATATATTTTCTTTGTAGGTAGTCTAGTCATTTTTCTGCCTGCCTGGACTCATGAATTCGTTTAAATGCAGTGAAATATTGAAGAAATTACCTGTGTGCATCAAATCTTAAAAAAAAAAGTATTTCGTGGATTATGTCTTAATGTTGTTAAGTCAAAATTTTAGTAAATAATATTATAGTAGTCTTAAAAAAGAATATGTTAGATATAAGATGTTAAAATTTTGTAACTAAATAATTATAAGTCATTTCGCAAAGATTGAAGAAATAAAATATAATTTAAAAAAAAATTAAAAGAAACGGCACATAGTGTCATTGTAAATATTTTTAAAATTTAACCCTCGCAATAATACGTTTGCGTATGCTATGGGAAAAGGATATTAGGTATATCTACTAGCATATCAACAGGTTAAATATTTACAATACTGAATGAGAAAAAAATCAAATAAATTTATGACGAAATCTGAATAAAAGCTTTTAAAATGAGATTGCTCACGAAATTCCGTAATTATTTCCCTATCCTCAATACTTTTGATTCTCGTCAAAATTTCGTCCTAAAAACCAACTTCCAAACAGAATTTTTTTTTTTATTTAAGGCTCGCCAACACAATATATCACATATTTTTTACAGTAGTTTACATTTATTCCTGGTTATAATGATGTTTCTAATGATATGTGAGCACAAGATTTATCTCAATATTCTTTGTGTAATAGTGGTTGGTTAGTTACAATAATAATACATTTTATTACAAGAAAGTGCATAAAAACAAGGAGGATCGAAATCAATTATTAGGAAGAAAAATGCATACCTACATACTTTCAGTTATATTTCAGATATATTCTTGTTATTTCATTATTATTCGTCGTTCCTTGCGATGAGTCTTAGTATTTATTTTATAATGTCCTCGATTTAAGATGATAGATTTCGCTTTTCGGCCCATACAAAAAGGACGCCCGGGAAAAAACACTTTTCTACATCGAAAATTGCAAAAAATGAATATATTTTTTTTATACTGCCTTCTAGAGGGTGAAAACTATGTCGGTATGTTTTCGAATTTTCTATGCGTTTCGTATTAACGTAAACATTCACTGTCAAACATGTACGATTTATCAATAAATATTATTTAAGGAAAAAGTGCTGCTAACTCAACTCTCATAAAGAATTATAAAATTATAAAAAGCTACCGATGTAGCTGCTTCTTTCTAAAAAATATATATTTTTTTAAATTTCAATTTCGTGAATGTTTCGGTGTAGAAAAGTGTATTCTCCATAAACCCCCTTTCGAGCGATTTCTGTATATGATTGAGCGTTGTCTCATTCGCACATTTCGCATTTGCATGTATTGTAAGTGTGCGTGAGCTTATTGTGAGCGGGACAGAATGACAGACGCAGGTGTTCCGCGTGTGGTTCAAAGTCTAGCCTCTTAAGAATGGCCTCGTCTTGTAAATTGCCAAATATATTTATTTTGTTTACTATTTGGGAGAGGACATTTCAACACTCCCGCCTTTTTGGGAGTCGCTTCCATATCTCGTCGTACACACATTTTTCTTAAATTTTAAAGTAATTTAATATGTCTTATTTCATAAAGATAACTTTTTACCTTAAGAGGGTATAACCAGAGAATACCAGAAATTTGTTCTTTTTAAATCAAATTCTTGACGTAGTGTCTCATTTTTACCAAAAAAAAACGTATATTTATTTCGAAAGATTGTCATTTTATCTGGTAAAGTTATGTTTTAAATTTTGGAAAACCAACTTTATTTTTAATATGGTAAGGTTATACCGATGGTCGTTAGCAGATTTACCAATGCATAAACTAGTAAAGACAATTTTTAGAATTTTAATTTTAGATCAATAAAAATCATTAAAAATCCTCTGTTTGTCTATTTATTTAAGACCTTACAAACTAAAAAATTACACATTTATTTTGCTTAGACATTTTTAAACGTCATAGATACTTGAATTCTCGGCCGCTGGTTAATAGCCTTGAGAAAATGAAATATTATGTAATGTGGTGTTTCATTTGAAGCATTTTAGTAGGTAGGTACTGATAAAACTTCACGTTTATTATTATTGTTTAATAGCACTCCTGTTCTTCCTGAAGTGCCCCGGAGGTGTATGGAAGCGGTGCTGTTTCCGCTATTATTATTAGTTTTATAGTTCAAACTGTGTAATCCTGGCCATCCCGGCCCCTTCCCGCTCCAGGCCTGTTGCTCGGAACATACATAAAACGGGCTGCGGTATCGATTTATCTTGCGCCCTATCTACATGGGCCAGCCATCTTGAACAATCTGAAAATTGGAAATTGTCTCGTTATTCCTGATTTTATTTTGCTTTTTGCACAACATTATGTTTTTGTTCTTAAGCGGCATCTCCTCCGACGAAAATGTTTACACTTTATGGATAGTTAAGTCGGGGCCACAATGTTTTTACTTTCCGTGGCCCATGGAAAACAACAAACGTTGGGGCTCTGCCCCATGTTTATGGTAATGTTTGAGGTATTGTTTGTTAAATTGGTCGCAAGAGACCGGCCTTTATCATTACATAAAATATCGTTATACGTCTGCTCTCAGTATCCATCATTCAGAATGTAAACGTCGCTTGAAATGGCACAGCCATTTTAAGGGACTCTTATCTGAATAGCCAGATACTTACTACTACTTACCAACCTTCCCCTTCTTCGGCTCTCCTTTTTAACCTTATAACATAGTAACCTATATTGGCAGTAAATATATAACGAACGTGTTCTGTCTCCTAAATATTGTAAAAACGCAGCAGGTATCACTGATTTTGCCACAGGTTTAATCAAAGATAAAATAAAATGCCGTTTACAAAACTGCCTACAAAGGTAATTTATTTATGCTATTATTTTAATTACTGCAAAAAAATATCAATAAAAACTTAACGTACATTCAACCTACATTTATAATATTACGTTTAACCGGAGTGAAAGATCTGATAAGCTGTATGAGTTTCTTAATGCAACGTTACCAATAATGCTTTTATTTCTTTTGTTACAGGTAAACAAACACTCAATCATTTTACAGACTGTAAGATTTAAACTACGGGACATGGGAGTAAGTAACTCAACACATATAGATAAAACAAAGAAATGTTTACAATGTTATTGATTTTTTCTGTACATAATAAATTACTTTCTCATGTTTTAAAGCGCAAAAATTCATGAAAATTTCTTTTGGTACGTGAAACGCTTTTTGCATTAGTCTTTCACTATTCATTTCATTCTTACCCAACACTTTTTTCATATATTATTATGTTTAAAGGTTTTTTTTAATTGTCATTTTAGAATAAAGACAAAATAATCCATTGGGACTTTAAAATTAACTTCTCTCACTTGGCCATTGAAGTAAAATCTTGTATGGTTTCATAGTGCTTTCACATAAACAAAGTTTTATTTTTTTATTTTTCTTTATTCTTTGCTTAGTAATTATAAAATTTGTGGATTTTACGACCACCATGGCACATGCAAGTGTTTATGGTGGCTGAAATTAAATTCCGTTGGTCTAATGGGGCCAACAGACCTAGCTATAAAAGCTCAAGCGTTATTTGGCTTGGCCTACTTCAGCATATCGCTCGTCATACATTCCCATCGGGAATGTACGGCAACCGATATGCCGAAATACGCCAAACCAAATAACTGTTGGCCCCATAAACATAAATTTTAGGGCGCACAGTTTACACCTGTGCTGTGCAAACGAGTTCCCTACAGTTCCCTACAGACCAAAACAAATTTTTGTAAATTAGCAGTCAAAATGATGACGAATATTTCTGTTATTTCCATCACCATTGATTAGGTAGACCTTACGTTACATTTTCAATGTCGATTTTCATCGCTTTTATTTCTCCCTAATGCAATAGTTTCTCTGTGTAGTTTCGGTACTAATCCGAACACGCAAACCTGTTAAGAAATATAAGAAGAAAAAATACACCTCCAAATCGGGCTATGGCGTGTTTTAGACAATTCATTTTGGAAATGTCTTTCGCAACATAAATACATGTATGGCTTTCGAATTGATTGGGGGAGTTTTGGCCAGAATGAGACCAAGAAATAACAAGAACAAAATAATAATGATTGTGTTATTAGACAGTCTCCTGGAGGTCAATGTGTTTATTGCCCGCCGGAATCTAGTAAATATGATATAAGTTCCGGATGTTGATAATAATTATTAAGGTGAATGTCAAAAGAATTCATATTCTAGGCTTTCGTAGATGGCGCGCGTATAGTATTTTTTACTTATAAAAAGTTTTAAAAGTGGCTCGCCTTACGTTTTTTCTAACTAAAATTACTGAAAGCGAAACAAAAAAAGCACACAAAAACTATGCTAGGGACATCGATATGAAATCATCGGAAGTTACGCCTTTCGATCCGATATTGTAAAGTTATCGATTTAACCGTGCGCTCCTGATTTGCAATATTATTTGTTGGGACGAGCTAGATCTTAGTATTTTCTAATAACTTAGGAATAAAGCTGTATGCATGCATGTTGCCTTCGTTAATAAGCTTAAGAAACTAGAAACCATTGAGCCGGATTAGCTTTGGCCCGAGGCATGGAGACATTAAACACGGAGGTGTGAAAATCGATTTCTTGCGAACCACCTGCAACATAGAGCATTTTAAAGTATTTTTTGTAAGATGAACTGAAAGTGTTAAAAGCTACTGAAGTCAAGTTTGATGCAGTGTCGTTGCAGCCGCGCAGACTGTCTGGCATCCGCGGTCATCGGTTTCTCAGTAGCGTTCGAGCCTCAGTATCTTAGTAGCGCTCGAGCCTCAGTATCTCAGTAGCGCTCGAGCCTCAGTATCTCAGTAGCGTTCGAGCCTCAGTATCTCAGTAGCGTTCGTGCCTCAGTATCTCAGTAGCGTTCGAGCCTCAGTATCTCAGTAGCGCTCGAGCCTCAGTATCTCAGTAGCGTTCGAGCCTCAGTATCTCAGTAGCGTTCGTGCCTCAGTATCTCAGTAGCGTTCGAGCCTCAGTATCTCAGTAGCGTTCGAGCCTCGGTATCTCAGTAGCGTTCGAGCCTCAGTATCTCAGTAGCGTTCGAGCCTCGGTATCTCAGTAGCGTTCGAGCCTCAGTATCTCAGTAGCGTCCGAGCTTCAGTATCTCAGTAGCGTTCGAGCCTCAGTATCTCAGTAGCGTTCGAGCCTCAGTATCTCAGTAGCGCTCGAGCCTCAGTTTCTCAGCCTCCGCATCTCAGTAGTGCTGATGCCTACTTGACCAGATATTTTTCGTCCTGCGGAACCTAGATATCGGAAATGTACAACTTAAGGAGATACCCGGCGGTGATTTTTCCATACAAACGTATTCCCTATTTATCTCTCTGGATTTTAACCCTAGAGAAAATATTGTTTTTACATAAAATAGATATCAACTACTAGCGTGTCGGTACTTTTTGTTTTTTTTTTTATAATTTTCTTTTTATAGAGTTCAGTTTTAAATTAAACAGTAAAAAAACGTTTTAATTCTCAATTTAATGTCGTTTCTTTAAACAGACATTTCCGCGTCTCGACTTTCCGTTAGGACGTATGGTCACGTTACTCGTACTAGTGCGTTCACAATCTGAAATCATCGGATTGATCTCAATCGATTGACGAACCCCGGGTTGCAAAAATGCATTTTTTGTCGTTACTCCACTGATTCTGTGTTTGATGTCCGACCATTCATTAACTAGCTGGAAAGCGCGTGTATCCACATATTTGAATGGCTCTTGCGTGTATTATGCATAGCGGTGTATATATTGTAGGCTTGCTTAACTACAAATGCTGGCGAGCACTTGGCCGACCTTGCCGACTGAAAATAAAGACAGGAATAACTCGATGCTTGATGTATTATCGGTCGTGTGTTGAAATACGTGCTCTAGCTCTAGAGAATATTATGATGTATCGCCCTAGTAGTTTTAATGACTAATGTGCATTAAAATAGCATTTCTAAAAAATGCATTAACTAAAAATCACGTGGCACAGTACGAACGGTGTGTAGGTATGTTTAATTTATCTTGTAAAGCATAATGATAAGCGATGATAATACATTTTTTGAAAAGTTCAGAAGGTGTGCTAGTGAAATGCAGCCCGTAAATGTATATGGGTTGCATTGCAACTCAACATGGAAAATAACTAAGAGCGGTTCTTCTTTTTCTTAAGTCTGTTCCTCATTGCTGAGGATCGTGACCCCCACTCAAATGTTCACGGTAAACAAGGCTCCTTCACTCCTCGCGGTCTTGCGCTGCATGGAGAGCTTCGAGCACCGGGGTACCAGACGCCAGTGTTACTTTGTCACTTTACCGCGTTGGTGTCCTTCCGCTTTTCCTGCTTTCTACTTAAGCTGTAGGCACACGGTTGATAGCCTTTTGTGGATGCCTAGAGATCTTACAGAATGGATATAGATGTAAATGCGCATGGCTGTTCCTGGAATCCTGAGGATTTTTCTGCAGCACCACATTTCGAGGTCGTCTATCCGCTTCATTTCGCTGCCTCTTAGTGTCCATGTTTCCACACTTTAACATAAAGTCATCATAAGTAATATTAATAACTAGCTGATACCCGACATGCGTTTGCAATGCTTTTAACTTAAATAAATAAATTGTTTCTCCCTCGTGTCCTTTCCCATTCTCCCCCTTCCCAGCGTACCCCCACCCCTCTCCCGCTGTCCTCCTTCTCGCGAACCCCCCCCCCTCCCTCACGCATACCCCTTCCACCTTCTCCGCCTTTTCCTCCTTCCTCATTAATTTTTTTATGCAAATTTCATAACTCCATAGCTCACCAGTATATAATAGAAACCTTCGCAGGCATGTTCACTATATATATATATATATGTTTTTTTTTTATTAATCGCAATCGGATGAATGGTATGGGAAATAATTTCATTACGCCAGAGCTCTATATCCTATAACCATCCCGGGAATGCCCAAATCATATTCCCAGAGTTTCATCGCAATCGGATGAATGGTTTGTCCGCACATAAGTCCGCACATATCAGCGCCCTTGAGGTGATTTTTCACGAAAACGGCGCTATATAAATTAGCCAAATATTATTATTATTATAACATACGAACAAACAAACATTATTTTTTTTATATATTAGATCATCATCATAAGATTTTTTATCTAACACTAAAAAAACTCACAGAAGGTGAGCTTTGGAGTCATGATATTTGCACCGTTTTTGTCAGTTTTGCTATTACAGTAAAAGACAAAAAGATTATTTTTTTATATTCCCTAGGACCGTTAGTTGAAACTCTGGCAAAGCCGGGTAACTTATAAGTGTTTTGTTTTGTAATTATTTATCAATTCGCAGGTTGGAATCCCGGCGTGCGCAAATAAATTTTATCTCTTCTTTTATAATTTGTGTTGTTTCACGTAAAAATAATACGCAGTAAAAAATCATTTCTGAATACTGAAGATTCTCGTTTTGGTCATTAAGTCTTCTTCCGACAACAGCCTTTGGCGAAATAGTAACATTAATAAATATTCAGAATTTCACTGAACGCCGATGGACTTTCGCTGGCAGCGATGTTAACAACATTTCGCGATTGCTGATCGTGCTCTAGTTTTGTGGCCATATGGTTCTCTCGAGAGACTTCAATATACACTAGCAAACCGGATGTCTTTGACATGAACTTAAACATTACGCTCGTGATAATCGTAGTTATTCGCCTTTTAAGAAAATAATGTCACAAAATTTAAAAAAAATTTGAAACCAAGAAAAAAATTGTTGATTTTTATAGGAAATCTTTTTTTTTTTCACTTTCTCAAAAATATTTATTTTCAGTCTTGTTTAGTACGGCATATAATAACGTATACGAGCTAGTTATATTGTTACGTTATCTTACGTGACCTATTTGTATCTTGTAATTAACACCTCATTGAAAGCAATGGATTAGGAAAATACTTTCCGACGTGAAAGCATTTAGCCGATTCTTTGTTAGATAATCCCTTGACGATAGCTTGACGATCATCAAAACGATTAGTATGCCTCTACATTGTACGTGTACATTGTACACGTGGAAAAAATTTATCCACTGGTTTAAGATTGACTAAAAATACAATGGGATTTTTTTCATTGGTAGGGCGTTAGACTCCCATTCCGAAGGCCGCGGGTTCGAACCCGGCGTGCGCAAATAATTTTTATTTAATTGATTTGTATTATTTCACAATTAATCATTTAAAATAATATATAGTATATTTGCGGCACGCTCCAGAGTGGAAGATACTATTAGTATCGCCCTGGTGTAAGACCGTCATTCAGAATTGAAAAGTTGCTTGAAACGGCTTTAGCCGTGTTTAGTGACTAGAGCTGAATAAGCAGGTACTTCCCCACCTTCCTTTTCCTTGTTTCCTTCCCTTCCCCACTTACCTCCAGCCTCATAACATACCCCAATTGGGTATGCCATAGTCTCACTGGCTCCAGACGGGGAGCTGTTAGGACTTTTGTGAGATATTCACTATAAAAAAATAAAAATAAATTATTTAGTAGACAGTAGTAGTTATCTTGCTTCTCCTGATAATTGCCATTATTTTGTGTTGTTCAGCATTTGACAATGCGGAGGAAACGTTGGTCCTTTTTTTAAAAAATCAAGTAATGTTATAAACATCCATAACTCGAGATGGAACGTTTGTTTAAAGATTAGTCCTTGACCGCATATTTGAAAACTGATATTATGTAGGTACAACACGGGTATTTGCCTAGCGTGGTGGTCGTCAAATTCTCAAAACATGTAACTAGCAGTTTAATTAATAAAGAAAAACTATAAATATATATATTATACGTGTAGCATGGACGGAAGAAAGTCTGCTTCCAAAAAATCTAAGATCCGTTTGTTTCGCAGAACTCGAACAATTCATCAAATTAATTAATATTCAAGTTTTGTGAAAGATACTTTCAACTTCTGTTATTATTCTAGTCCTTTGAAACAACTAGCCCTAAGTAATGAATGAGTTTTGGAAAAATGATGTTAATGACTAAAAAAGTACAGGCCACCACCGCATCCATCCTTGGGTATTAGGAACTGGTGAGAGATAGCAGACTCTGATCCTGGCAAGAGTTGACCTAGAAGTCACCATGACTCTAAGAGCCGTTGTTTTCAACTTTAAGAGATCAATCTGAACTCCGATCAGCTAAGTGATTTGTTTAGTAACGCTAGATTTGCCTGTTGTCGGAGAGTTGCGTTGGAAAGAGCGTATTTGTACATTTGAGGAGTGTTGAGCCAAAATTTCACCTCAACAGTTAGTTGATCAGTAGGATTGGAAACAACGACCGTAAGAGTTGTAGCACCGATGAATATGTCGATTATTTTGAAATAATTTTTTGAATTATATTTTTCTAGTAATATTTTCTTGTGAGCTTAAACCATTGAAACACCGCTCCGAATCGCCAAATAAACAAACAAAAAATATTATCCAGTTTTTATTTTAATTTAATATCTCAATTTTTCAACATATTTATCTGTGGTTTCTTCCAACCTTCAAATTTCCTACATTTTATCAATTTACATAATATTAACCTTTCGTTTATCCACATTAATGACTCCTTTCAGAAAACCACTAATAAAAAACATTACATTGGCTTATTTGACTAGCGTGTTTGCGAATCATGACGCAGTTCTGGTTTCACTTTATGATAATAATTATATGTGCGTATGTACCTGTTTATGATTTTTATGCGATGTTTAATATGAAAGTAAAATTGCTGATTTAATTTTTAGATTGCTTGAATTTACGTAACGATGTGTAATTCGTACTTCCGGAATGCAATTTATCATCGTTTTGCCCAGTTTCCTTATTACTCGCATATTACATTTTTTATTTACGATTGCTCATTATAATAGTGATATAATACCTATATAGGAGTAGTTTGCAATTCATTTCAAACAATTTGGCATCTTGTTTTTTTTTTTAGTGTATTGGATAATTCAAATTTGCCTAGCTCATGATGGAATTTCATTCGTTGGAAATCCATTATGCTTGGAGTTCCTAATCCCAGCTTTAATATCTACTCTGCATTTCCCTGCAGCTTTCATTGTAAACATCATAACCCTAACTAGGTTTTACTATTTGCGAAATTGTGAATTTCAAATGAATTAGCATTTGAATTATTTTTAGAAGTCAGTGTGGTTTGTTGTTTGTTTTTAAACATTTTCATCATTATCACGGTGCTATGTCCCAGGGTGGGATTTGGTTTCTACTAAAATTGACCGTAGTTATGCAGTTAGCAGTCAACTCAAAAAACTCAGACTAAGATATAAGCACATTTGTCTAAAGTTTGAATAATCAAATCTACACATCACATAGAATGTTTTCTTACCTCAAAATTATAAATAATATGGAAGTACCAATTTCTTATAATTTTAAAGTGAATTTAGCTGTAGATTTTTAGAGATATGGGTGTTTTTTCAGGTCTGGCTGTTTTCTGTAGAATACATATTAGTGAATCTGCAATCAACATTACTGTCTGACCTTACTATGTGAAATATGCATTCTTCAGAAAACAGCCAAAGCTACCAAAAAGACTAATGAGTCAATTAATAATTACAAGCGACGTGAACTTTTTCTGCTGCTTACGCAAATGTCATTGATCGGATGTTAGGAATTTTTCTGAAAAAGACAAGATCACACTCTAGATGAATATGTTTTGAGAAATAACCACGTTAAAGGTGTTTTGATTGCCGAGGGACAGTCTGCACTTTTTTAAATGTGTTTTTTGCGACTAAAAATATTTCGGAAGGCGATTTAAATTTTTGTATGAAGGCAGCTTGGCTGACCTTACTCCGTCGGATGACAAGATATCTTATTTTTGCTTAAATTGTAGACTTGTTAGTTTCTGCATAACTACGTTCAATTGTTCTTTACTGGGTGCGGTCTTTTTTTGCCAATTGTCTCAATTTCTCAGTCCTTTTCGTCCTGCTCCAATTCCCTTCTACGCACCACCTCTTCCCTCGTTTGACTCTGGGTAGCTTCTACTGGGGAATCATATTGATCAAAAATGTCGGCGTCATATTATTTATAAACATGTTATATTAGATGTGACGTTTTTATTATGCCAAGAACTAAGGTAAATGCCATTGGACTTTGTGGTTTTTCCTTTTTTCTCTACAGAGACATTCGTCATTTAGTAAGTACTGGAACCTGTATTCTCCAGTACTATGGACTACGTGCATTTACCTTCGGTCACCTTCGGCACAAGTCTGCAACAAGACCATGTGACCCGAGAAACCCATAGACAACTATAGTAATATAGTCTTTAACACTGGGAAATTCCTTCGGCACTCCCATAGATAACTATCTGAATCTCGGTGCTATCAACCCTACACTAGGTACATATTTATGACCACCGAGCAAGAATGAAGATGCCTAGAAATCTGTGCTTACAAGTCTGATAACTGTGGACACCTGAATAGGTCAAGCGAGTATCGCTTGGCCTTATCGGGATGGTACTAAACGCACCATCGTGACTTTCATATTGAGGTAATTTATAGGCCTCTGTACCTCATGGCTTATGTTCCGAGGCTGTGTTCTACCTCATTCGGGTCATTACAGCTTTCTTTTTGTTCAACCTATGTTTTGTCTTACAACTTGAAAATTATGTCTACCACTATAGTTCTTCCTATTTGTTGTCTTTTACAATTCATTGCAACCGTTATAGAGACGGTGCAACATCTCGCTGTGTCCGGTGACATTTGGCGAGAAACAGTTTTACACGTATCGGGTCCACAACCTCTCTGATTTTGTCATTTCGAATTTTTTTATCCACTTTAAAAATGTTTGCTTTCGTAGGTTTTATAAAACTTACAAGAGATTAGCAGTCGACGTAAATTTTGTAAAGCCTAGTATTGGGCCACCCAACGTTTGTGGGCTAATTATACCAACTTCATTCTTTGATGTTGTTTCCACCTAGGGTTACAAATACAATATTTTATTTTTTAATTTGTTTTCTTTTGTTATACAATTTAAAGCTCTCACGATATTACGTATCTAATCTCTACCTGTTAAAATGACACTTGTCGCTATATATTTAGGTGCTTTAAAAGAGGGAATGAATTGTTTTATGCCTGCGTACGTCGTTTACGTCTATTACGACAAAAACTGTCTAATATTTCCCGGTCACGGAAAGTCTTACTTGAAAGCGCCTTAATATTTTTTCCAGTTTCAGAATACCTGTCATAGAAATACAACCCATAGGACATAGGATAGAAGAATTTGTTATTTTGTGTAAACATATACACACTTCATCCGTATTTCCATTCAATGCACGATTCCATCCACTGACTCATAATGAGAATGGCAGTGTATTGTCAAAATGACCATCGCGTGTATGATGCCTGTTTGAAGATGGCTAAAACTAAAATGTTACCAGCCTTAGACTAGGATTTTGAAGGGTAACAAATGCATGCATCTAGCTGTCTTGCCCTGCGATGTTTATTTATGTAATATCAACGGTATAAATTGAATATACAATAAACAACAATTGCATGTCACAGTTTATTATTAACAATAAAAAATACTGGAAATTATCTTTAAAAATGTTCAATAAGGTGAGGCATTAGATCGTGCTAAGACAGATCAGTATAAAATTAACAGATACTCTAAATTAATATAAAAATATTGCCGTCGGTATTTTGGCATATTTGCGGTAAGTTATAGCGGTTTTGATGCCCTCAATGTCGTCCTGGTGCCGACTTCCCATGGACTCGCATAATCAATTGCAACAATGCCATACAAAAAATACGAGTGTGCTTTAGATCACACGACTGAAGTAAATACTTCTTTAGTAATCTAATCTTCTTTCTGGCATCGAATTAAACCGTTCCAATCATCAGTGTATAAGAATCTATATTAAAGATTCGTTCGGATTGTTACCAATCATCGTGACAAATCAGTCGTTTCAATGCGCTGAGTTCGCACACTCTAAACGAAAATTTGATTAATTTTATTATGGGAATTACGCTTATTATGGGATTGTTGATCTAATTCTTACAAAGTTTAAAATAAATGCCAGCACCCATTCCAAAAATTACTATGGATTTGAGCACTGTTGTTACGATTAGATGGTGAGGAATGAACCTCAAAATTAATTTTAATTTATTATCGTTCGTAACGCCCGATATTACGCCTCTCGTAACGCTGTAATTTCGGTAACGCATTCGCCAGTTTACCCCTCAAGTCAAGCGTGCGTAAAGAAGTATTTACTTCAAAAATGAGTTCTTCTAACCTTTACGCGCGGTTGAAGTATAACTTATTTTACTGTTGTGGCAGGTATTACTAAAACGGTACAATTACTGCTATCTGTGTTTGTTTAGGGTTCTCGCCTTCGCTAAAATATTTTTATTATTTTCCGAAACTTGGTTGAAAAATCAAGAGCGAATCTATATTATATTCATAATTTCAATACAGGCGATCAAACTCAACCGCCGCGCCGGCGGTGTAGCTGTGTATCAATCATCGGTAGACGTGAATGTCTGAATGTACCGATATCCGAACATCATTTCCGTTTGAAAACGTTATTTCCGTCCGAAAAACATTTGAATTACTCGTCATGTCGCGCCTAAATAAGTTTTACTTAAAAAAATCTTACATTAAATGATAAAATCTCTAAAAGAGACGATCCGGCAACCCTGTCAGTAACGCGTTTCTTTTTTTTAAATTCCTATCCGTTTAGCAAACAAGACATCTAGTTTTGACAGTGGACCGACAACGCGTTGGTATGCCAGACTAATCGTCCCCTCAATTATTGAGTCGCGTAAAAAAATCTCAGAGATTTCTCCATTCACTTTTATCAAGTCACGGAATATTAAAACAAATATTATACCTGGCGAAAACCTACCAATCTACCGATACACGAATACTACACCGTTCGGATTCAGAGGACGTCTGAGGTGGTGTGTAAAAAATCTCGGCCGATGTCCTCTCGCTGCTAGCCGAGGAGATGGTATTGAGGGGGTGGGGGAGGGTTGGGTGGGTGAGAGGGTCCCCTCTCTCTCTTGTTGCCCCCTCGGACCGTATCCCGCGCCGTTGTGCGCACGCGTGCCGGCCTTGCACAAGGCCGCTCGTACTACAATGCAATAGGATGACCACGCGTGGAATTCTCACTTTTATTATTTAAAAAATTAACCGACATAACAGATTCATCAATATTGATATTATTATTGTCGTATCGTCGGTCTGATGACCAACGGGCTTTTCTCATATTTGGAATTGCATATTCGCTAATGGGGTTTTAATTTTCCATTTATTTATAAATTAGCAAAACATTTAATAAAATGTAAAAAAATTACAAATATTCATTTATTGGTATCAGACCGACGAGATCATGTCACTGAAAAAAATAACATCAAATAACAAAGTCTTTAAATTGACTTTCTTTTTTTTCATTCCGCACAATTTTTTATAATTTTTTTTATTAGCCTCACACAGGAGGCCCTGAGGAAAGTATTTTCCCTTCGGGTCTATCTTATCATTGGAGATGCTGTATTGAGAATCTTTTTAGGGAAAGGAAGGAAAGAATGTTCTGGGAAGAAAAAGGTATAAGGGGTATGTAGAGTTCTGGAAATCAATGTGCCCAAAAGTGAAGAGCATGAAGCCTCCCTCAAAGGGCAGTGCATCCTCCGCGAAGACCTGGACAAACTTTAACCCGTTAACCTGGGCACCCCTGCTAAGTCACCAAATGTAGCGAAGCACTTGGGGTGACCTATGGCAGAGGTATTGGTTATCCAATAAATAATTGCTGCAGCGGCGGTACCCACACCCGCCTCCTAAATTACCATATTTCATTTTCTGTTAAAATTCTTGCCTATATTTTCCAACCATCATTATTATAAAAGTTTTTTATATTCAGTCGACAAAATTCTTTGCTTTATAAAACTGCGTGTTCTTTTCATGAAAAGGGATTATAATTTAATATATGTACTTATTCATGTACTTGTTCATGTCCTTATTTTTATAATTCTTTGTATCTATACTTTTTCAGATTTTAGCTCAGCTTGTCAACTCCACTTAGTCAATATGAACTCACTTGCCATAACTGTTTTGTTAAAAGCATCACTAATCAGTTATGCCGATTGGTGACTATGCCGGTGTATTATTATTTGCCCCACTCTAAAATAAAATGCTTTTAATAATACACGAATTTGTTATTTAGAAAAATAATATTTAAATTTCACGAGGCACGGCTTTCCGTGTCTATTCTCGAGATTTTTAAGCTTTATTTTTTTTAAATCGCTCTAAACTGGCGGTGTCTATTTCCAGTATTGGGAAGGCTATTCTGAACCACGATGTATATCTGTAGACTCCGAATGAAACCGCAAATGCTGAAAGAAAAGTTTCACTAGCTAACGTTAAGAGCGATTGACCAGCGGCTGAGAATAAAAGTTGCAACTGCTGCAAAAAATGATTGCAACTGTACAGGGAGGTTCCAATAAGAAAGTTCGATTATTCCTCGTATCAAATTTTTTAAATAAAAATAATAATATCGATTTATTTCATTTAAAACTTGCTCTAATATATACCTACATTCAAGTAAGCAATAAAAATGCTCAAAACGTACGATGATAAATTATTAAATATAGTGTACTTCTTGTTATTTTTATATTTTTCTAGTATTTTTTGATCATAAGTTTGTTTGTTTATTGTTTATTGTTTCTTCTTCACATTTTAGTTTTCAGTTTAAAATACAATTTTTAACCTCACTAGGACAAGCCTGTGTTGAGGTTAACAATTATTTACAAAGTTACAAAATAACACAAAAGGAAAAGGAAACAAAAATAACACTTCAAAAAACACAATAATACTTCAAAAAACAATAATAATGTAGGTAAAATAAAAATGATACTTCAAAAAACAATATTGTTACACAGATAATGGACAAGCTAAAGGCCCTTGGCAGTCTTGGCACATAAGTATTTATGATTTTTAAATAATGTCAAAACAAAATAAGTGTGTAAAAAAATATTGAAATATTTTAGTTTGTAAGACCTTAAATAAATAGAAAAACTGAGAAATTTTTGTCACAAATCAAGTTCTCGGATTTATTTTAATTTAACTAAAACTTAAATTTTGAAAACTTTGTTGACTAGATTATATATTGATATATTTGGTTCTATGATTATATGATTTGAACTTTGTGTTGTTTAATAGAGTCTATCGTTTGAAAATTTAACAAATCTGCCAACGACCAACGGCATAATAACCTTAATATATTAAAAATACTTAGTTTTTCAAAATTTTAAAACTGCGTGTACCAGATAAAATAACAATCTTTCAAAATCAATTTATGTTAATAACCTTAGTATATTAAAAATACAGTTTTTCAAAAATTTTTAAACTGCGTGTACCAGATAAAATAAAAATCTTTCAAAATCAATTTATGTTTTTTTGTAAAAAAGAGTCAATACCTCTAGAATTTGATTTAAAAAGGAATAATTTCCGATATTCTCTGGTAATACCCTCTTAAGGCGATTGTCCAAAGAATTCCTATTCTATCTACTCTTTCATGGATAGCTCGCGTTAAATTATTTTACTTATAAACGCTTTTTACGAGTTATGCTTTGAAATATTAAGATAAATTAATTGTTTGTGCATGTACACAATCAATATGAATATGAATAAATAGTTCTATTAATTAAAAACTCAAATCTTTCAAGAAAGGCTTTCAAATACAATATTGGATTGAATCACCGAATAAATATTGTATTTGTTAACATTTCTTGAAAGATTTCAGTTTTTTAATTGACAAAAATATATATTCGTATTTATTTGTAAGAAACAAACAGCTTTTACATAATATACAGTGGTATTTGTACAAGTGAACTGAAGTCAAGCCACAGAAGTTTCTAATTTTAAAGTTCGTTGGAAATTAAGTTTTTATATCTTAAAATTAATTTTTGGTCATTGGAAGGGGAGAGGAAGAGGAATATAGGAAAAAGATAGGAGATGCTCCCGATACATTTCATACTCTCATATTAATAATCGATCGTACGCGTTACTTCACATCGATATTTCTTTAGGTTATTACTAAAAATGTCAATGCTGTCATATTTTGTATTATATTGTGCACATACAAAAGGAATTAAGCATTTTTTTCTAATATTTGTTCTACACGAGGGTAAATAAAATAAATCGGATTGTCGTGTTGATCTTGACGAAATACATGAATATTTATTAAATTGGTAAGTTCTGGTGAGTCAGGCCATTATTTAGGATTTTAAACGATAGGATTTGATAAAAAATTAGGCGTCGTGTTTGGAGGGAGTTGAAATTGTGAAATTTAATGGATTAGGTGTAATTTGAGAAGTGTAACTTTAGTTTATAATTTATGCGTTTAATTTTATTTTAATGTTATTCTTTCTATTCTTTCAATATATGCTTAGTATAAAGGAGTCCAGAGGCCCCAGCACGCTTGCTCGGTAACTTCTCATCGTTCCCTACGACAACTGCAGATCGCAAACGAATAGGTGACAGTTCACAATGACTAAGTGTTCTTAATATATTCGATATAAACTGTCGTTTTAATATTACTTGTGTACGTGCGCAAATAATTAATTTTTCTTAATATTTCAAAGCATAACTTGTAAAAAGCGTTTATAAGTAAAATAATTATATGCGCGCCATCTATGAAATAGTAGGAAATGATTTCTTTTGACAATACCTTATATCCAATTCAATTCATTAAGAGTTTATTCGTCCAATTAATTGAGTCGCATAACGAACGACTCCGTAACTTGCGACATGTCACTTTACAAAAGCATTTCAAAGTAAAGCAAATTCACCAGCAAAAGCAGTTTGAATCAATGATTTTCATTCATAATGCGCGGTTAATCCTCTGCCTTTTCGCCATTGTTCGACGCGGAGTTTTTTCATCTGGTGCTTGACAAAAATGCTCACTCACCAAAAGTGGAATTTTATTTTATAGTATCCTTTACCCTTTTAATTGGATCATTCTTCCTTTTCTTCGACATGTCGCAGGTTTCCTTGTCTTATTAATTGGTTTTTTACTAAGTGGCGATGTTTATAACCTTGTTCTCATTTTTTTTTCGCATTGCTGGCAGATTTAAAATTGTATTCCCGGCTTGCCCACGTTAAATGTGTACGATTTATAGCGATGAAAGTGAAAGCCCGGAATGCATTCACCGTATATGTGTAGTGTGTGCCTACACACGAGTGTGAGATTGTGTTCGTTGAGATTATTTACTCATTCATTCGCGTTGGTCTAAAAGTCTGTATGCATGAGGTACTTTTAATCGGCGCAATCCTGCGATTGCTGTATTGCAGAACGTATCGTGAATGGGGGTTATGAACATTTTCATCTCGCATATATCATTATTTTCATTTTCACAAATCAACAACAGTCAGCGTGTAGTGGTCATCATTTATCGTTGGAAGATTTAGCGCAATAGTTTCGTTTAAGTTACTTTAAATTATTTTTTTTACTTTATTATTTGAAACATGTTTAGTGTTGCAATATTTACAACATAATATAATATTTCATTCACTATCCTAATAAAGTAGATGCTTGTGCTTAGAAGAGGACAGCTAGGTATAGATTTTTACATGTTTTTAAAATTTTGAATATTATTACAAAAACTATTGGTAATTTTATAAAGTCAAGTTTTACAGTTTTTTTTTGTCATTTTTTTATTAAAACGTAGGTGACTTACAAATGATACAATACAATAAAAGTAATCAAAACATAGGTAAGTTATAAATGATACAAATGAATAATTAGCTATTAGTTATATAATATTTATAACTATAAAATGTTTTTTTTAAATTTTTTTATTATTTTACATATTTTTACAAGTTTTACAGTTTTTTTGTCGTTTTATTAACGCGTAGGTGAATAATAATACAATACAAGGAAATACAATAAAAGTAATAAAAACATAGGAGAGTTATAAACGATACAAAGGAATAATAATAAATAAATAAAGAATAATAATAAGTAAGCAGAAACATAATATCAAACAACAAGAAAAGTTATAAGACGGTATTAGATAATTTTGATTTAATTTTTTTTTGCAATTTTCATAGTTTTCCTCCGATCTTATATCTAGGGGTAATTTATTAAATAATGTTTTACCCTTAAATATTTAGTAACGCTATGCAGTTGTAGTTCGTACTAGTGGTACGGTTAGTCCTCCAACAGAAATAATTCTTTTGCGATTATTTAATTGTGAAATATTATTTTTATTGATGAATTCTTTGTGTAATTGAAGTAGAGCAATTTTGTCACGATTTTTTGAAAGAGGCGGAACCGGGAAATCTTGGAAAACATTTATAGTCAAAATCAAACTAAAACAAATTTCTTCCACATTTCGTCACTGGTCACTCAGCCGATCAACCATCCAACCATTAACCCCACGCCTAACTCTCCATACCTACAGATTTTTATGATATTTTTTGAAAAAAAAAAATATATATATAGGTACTAGCTGACCTCACCACACACACACAACGAAACACAACGTCATCTACTGGATGGTTACCTAACCTAGATAACCAAGTGTTGTGTCAATAAATTAACGCACACCGCTATTAAACTTATGAAACTTACAAATAATTACAAAGTATAACCGTAACAAACATTAAATTTGCATTAATAAATATTGACGTCAAAAATTGAGATAAAAAACTGTTATATCTTTTAAGTTGGACCAAATTACACACAGTAAGCTAAATTTCATCAAAATCGGTTAAGTAATTTCGGAGTTAAAATTTTTATATATAAAGATTACATAAAATATAAATGTTAGATACATTTGAATTTTTGCGAAACCAATGGGCCGGGCATATCTTATCTAATACGGCTATTTTTAATAATTAAATACCTTTATTAAAAAAAAAAGTAAAATATCGACATAATTTATACCGACATGAGTCACGGGGACGAAATTCCTCAAGTTTAACTACATCGCGCGTCGCCAGCTTGGAACATTGAGTGCGCTGCCTGCCATTAATGCTCCGCGGGTTTGCCCGTGAACACTCAACACACCTACGATAATAACTTATACCTGGATTTACCCGTGAACACTTAACGGAGAGAAAGTAATAAAAGCAAGTACCTACGCATGTCTCCGGCGCGGGAGCTTGAAGCGTGCCGGTGCTGTTCGCAGTGGCGGAACTTACAATTTTTTGTACACTTTATTTTGCTATAATTTTTTTACATTTTATGTCTAGTGTATATCTATTATTCTCTTATCGAAATCTACGTGACGAAAGCAGTTACAAAGAGGTTTTCCTACCTGCAACCTACAGGGTAGAGATCCCCCTGCTGATGGAAAACCACCGATAGAAGAGGGCACGAAAAGAAGACCACGATAAGTTGTAAAAATAGGATTAAAAAAGACTGATTCGCAGTTAGTTACGTATTATAAATTCACGCTAAATTAAAATCTGGTAAGATATTAAAAAAAAAAATTCTAAGAAAACTTCTTCGGGAAGGTTTTCACTTTGTGATGGCATTATTTAGTTTAATGAAAAGACGAATAACTTTGTTTTCATCACTTTTATTAATACACAATCTACAGGTTTCGTGAACGATGTTCACATCATCAGGATCAAATGTATATTAAACTTAAAAATTAAATATAGATCACGTATGGGACCCCGTGGACTTAAAATATTACATACGGGTTACAAGGCATCACAGATAAATAATTTAGAGATTTTAGAAATTAGAAAAAAATGTAAATAATAAGCAGCAAATTTTAATAACCCTCTTTTGAACCTTTTCCCACTTAACCGGTCTTTCCTCGCTAATTACTTTGAAATCCCCTTACCCCTTCCCCTTCCTTCTAGGCTTTCCTCCCATATGTGATCTATATTTCATTTTTAAGTTTAGTATACATTTGATCCGGATGATGTGAACATCGTTCATGAAACATGTAGATTGTGTATTAATAAAAGTGATGTAAACAGTTATTTGTTATTTGTCTTTTCATTAAAATGGTATTAAAAAAAAGTGTTATTTCAAGTAACCGTCATCCTCTGACTACGAATCCTGAATGGCTTGATATGAGTACAAATCTGTTAAGTTGTTCCGAATCGCAGCCTGTAGGTTTAGGATGGCGCTGAAGATTTATTTAAAAATGCGTCCTGGGCCCTGGGTCCCAGAACCATATAGTGCCGTCACTGTGCGTGCATTATAAAATTAGGGTTATTTTTACACCGCGACGAATTGAATCAGCGTCGGCTTCTCTTAGCCATATTTTAGGCGACCGTCGCCGATGTCCCCCCAGAGTGTGTTTATGTTTATCACCGTCTTGGCTCCCGCCTCTTATGTTCTTCGTGATGTCGCGTACGCTACACTATTCCGTCAATAACGAATAAGGGCGCTTGTTGGCTTGTCTTGCTTCCTCGGTAGCAGTAACAGTCACTTTGTCGTAGTCGTTCCGTATCGCGTCAACCATTCCATACTCTTTGGCGTCAACAGTGATAAAAGACCACGCGCTTTTAAGAGTTTTTTTTTTACCACTTTTTACGCGACGCGGAACAAATTGCGATTTTCCCGCCCTGTCCTATCACGTTATGCAAATTAGCCGCTGGGTATGAATTATGAATGAACCGGAAGAATAACTTTAAGGCTCTTTGGAATATATTGGCTATCTTGTTCAGCATATTGATAGGACTTAGGACACTAATATAAATCATTTTCTCGACTTGAATATCGAAAGCTAGTCGGAAAGCGGGAGGCGACAAGTTGTTAAAGATTTTACCGGAAAACAGTAAAATTGGGCGCCCCTGTTCGACTCTTTTTTATTTACCACAGTATCCTAAGGCACTATTAATAAAATCAAATCACAATAAAATAGAACGGAAATGTATGTTAGTATTCAAAGAGAGGAGTCCTATAACTTTTTCTTGTAGTTCCATTTTTACACTTACAGTTTGGAAGGAAGGTTGGGGTATTATTTGGCTATTCATATCTGGTCACCAAACACGGCTAAAGCCATTTCAAGCAACGTTTTAATGCTCAATGGTGTTCTTACACCAGGGCGATACTGGCAGTATCTTCCACTCTGGAACGTGCCGCAAATATGCTGTATATTATTTTTAAATTTTTAAAATTGTGAAATAACACAAATTAATCAACAAAATTTATTTACGTTTAAGCCGCTATTTGCCCTCGGATTGCTAGCCGAGAGGGTTTTCCCTCGACCACGGAGCAAAAAAGATTTAATAATTACAAAAATTGCCCTCAATCGTCCGGTTGAAATAATACATTTTTTAATTACTCAGAATGTTATCAATGTTTCTGTTTATCCCTTCCTTATTGTGACCTCTTCCTTAGTCACCTTCATTAACTTAATGGACATTGTGGGGTATTTAATAAAAATAAACTCTTTATTTCTTCTGTTCACAGGAGATCACGATTCGCATTTGACTTTGTGGTGTCATTTTATTTAAATGAAAACATATCACTTTACACCACATATTTTACAAAATTATTAACTTTTTTATACAGAGAAGACTACTAGAAATTTTAATAGTAGTGTTAAGAAGTACCTAAGTTATTTAAAGAATAATATATATTTCATCGAATTTGCCAACCATATTTTTTTAAACAATTCATTCTTTTGGTATAAATAAAGTTTTTTTTTAAAGAAATTTTACATGCAAACACAATTAGTTTACAATTAGATAACTTATAAATTTTAGAAATTAGTAAACAGTACTAATAGTATACTATAGTGTTAATAATTAATGCCAATTAAATAATATTATTAATATCCAATTAATTTTTTGAATAGATTATCTTAAATTTATTTTCATACTAGCTTCTGCCTGCAACTTCGTCTGCGCAGGATTAGTACTTTGAGTAGCCTATTTTCTTTTCCTAGGTCCAATATATGTTTATAACAAACTTATTAACCTATTTATTTAAAATAGCTGTAATTCTTGATTCGATTCAAGGGTGAGTACTTCAAATAAATTCACTAATTTAAGTATTTTCTAAAATAGAATTTTGGTTTAACAATCATTGTTTTTCAAAATGTCATTCTCAAATTTTGACATTTTCTATTAACAATAATTATTATTTGTAATACATGGAAAATAGCTAGCTTTAGGTATAAATTATAGCCTATATGTTATTCTGATGTATGAGCTATATTATTGTAAAGTTTCATTAAATTCCATTCAGTGGTTTTTTGCGTGAAAGAGTAACCAACACACGTACATCCATACAAACTTTCGCCTTTATAATATTAGTAAGATTAATCGATACTTATACATATTTATAATAATTTTAGACATAATAACAATTTTTTTAGACACCTTAATTACTTCAGGTTAATTTATACAAGTTTTTAATATGTAAATGCAATTATTACGCATTCTAAAATAATTTTTATTTATTTTATGTAATTGTTTTTTATGATACCTTTAACTAATTAATCATCCCTCTTTTTAATGTTTTTTTGTCTATAGATATTTATTTAACGTGTTCACTATTGTAATGGTAAAAGTTTTCATTTGTACCATAAATACTCATAACAGTCATAACTTTTACTAATGTGTCTTTTCTGCCAGTATAATAATCTTTTTTTGCAGCTTTTATAAGTCAAATACGAGTGCCCAGTAATTTTATTTGTATGTTACTCGTAATCTTGTTATATTCGTGGTAAACCGGATATCTTCTAATTATTTTCTTTCATTCACTTCTACATCATAAATCTCTTTTAGTCCCATCTCGCTCCACTATTTATGGCCAAAGCATCCCTTGAACACGTGTCAAGGTAGCTACATTGACATACCGTGTGCCCCATTAAGATGAAACCCGGTGGTGGAGAAATTTGAAAAATAGATTTTACTAAATTTGTTGCTGTCACTGTTGCTCTTACTTTACCGGATATTGAGCGAAAGGGACAATGCACCTCTGGCTACTAATACCTAACTAAAAGCGAGGTTTTGTATCCCCACTTTTCTCCTCCAAAAGTGGACTGATTTTCAATTTTTTTTTTTTACCAACTACATAAGAAAAAACTATTCTATGTCTGTACGTTTTGATTTTTTTTTTAAAACATTGTCTAGTTTGTACACTGAACGTCTTTTGACGGTGTTTAACCCAAACAATTTTATTGATTCTTGGAAGGTGGTCATAACTTCTATAAAAAGTAACTTATCAAAAAAAACAAAAAGTACCGACACGCTAGTAGTTGATATCTATTTTATGTAAAAACAATATTTTTTCTAGGGTTAAAATCCAGAGAGATAAATAGGGAATACGTTTGTATGGAAAAATCACCGCCGGGTATCCCCCTAAGGCGGTTGCAAACATTGAAAGTCGTTGTTATTACTATAGATGTGGAATATATTTGAAGTAAAATAGTTTTTGGAATAAATAACTACCGGGCATATTTACGACGGGAAGCTGTCACGCATTCTTCAATACCGTATCACATTAACTGCCTCAATTTTCGTAGGATAAAAAGTGTAAATTTATGTCGGCGTTTTGGCGATATTCATTTAATGACATGCAAAGTTACGGAAAATGTTCCTTACGGGGTAATATAACTTCCAGTTTATTTCACGTACGGTTTTTTGGCATCATTAAATTTGAGTAATGGTTATGGAATTGGAATGAAGGGATTGAAGTTGACAAATATTTTTATTCAACAAAAGATGTCATGAAAAATAATATTGCTCTCATACTTTATCATGTAAACTTACTTATATGTGAAAAAAATTGAGCTTTGAAAAGTGTTCGAATTTATTACGTAGAAATAATATTATAATGACACTTTTTCGTAAAGGCACACGGAAGTAGAGATGTCTTGTGTGACTAATATAACAGTAACAGGTATTGATAATATTATAATATCCTCAAATAATACTTATACCTGTTACCGTGCCGATGCTAAACGTAATATTATAAAATAACAAGGTGTTATTTTAAGAACGGTTTTAATTAGAGATGTCGTCTAATGGAAGGCGCTTTCGTATTATTACACTTAGCTGACAAACCAAAAGTGATTTAAAAAAAAAACAGTTGTGTAGCAGAAGTTGTCAGTCGTCAATATCTACTAAGCATTTCTAAGGGTTTAAACAAATTATATATATCAGTACTCAGCTAAATTAAACAAATATAATTTTGAAGGTAACAATAACTCATTACTAAAGTACCCTACGAATTGCAAATAAAAATGCGAATGTATAATATAGTCGATGTTATTTTTTATTACAATTTATTATTATTTCTCAGTTATTAATTTGTTCAATATAATGTATACAACTGTAAACTTAATTCTCATGTAACACAATATTGTAAAAGCCATTTACGGCGTTCAAATAAATAAATAAATATTTTTATTTTACTCTGTTACTTTGCTGTATTCAAATAATTTCCTAGAAGTATTTCTTGGTTAATAAGGCTTTCCCGCATAAGAAATTTTCCAGGTAGTTGGTACAATCAATTATCCACAGAAATTAAGTTTATCTTTCAAAATGTATGTTAACCAAATGAATTTCTCTCGAATTTTCTAATCCACCTCTTTGTAGGCACGTCTTCCGAATTAATGCCAATTCGTCAGATGGTAGGTACCTATTCCTAGCGGCCACCTACAATGGAAATTTTGCCAACAATTCTCCGAACTTTTTACTGAATTAATTTCATGACAATACCGTTCTCAAAATTTCTCAGAATATCCGACCGGCGATATCTTAACACGGAATAACGAGACTACAGACCAAACGGAGGCCAGAACTTAAACTCTTGCTTCTTTGATGTCATTAATTAAATGGTTGGAAGTATTTTCTTAGTAATTTTCCTATATTTTAATAGATATATAAAATAAGAATAGAACGCTGATTATGAGTTCCTGACTGGTAAATCATATTTTACCTAAGGTGTTTATAATGATAATATTTCGTTGTTTGGCACCCGCAGCGATCCCGCAATCCCGATGGATTACAGCACTATTTGATCCCGCTTATTTGCGCGGTTTTCATGTGCGTGATTTGCGGGATTACGGGATTAATTAATAAGTTTAAATAAATTACTGGTCAATCATTTAAAAAATCAAGGAGGAACTGAATTGAATGTTTTGAAGAGGGGACAGAGCAGCACCTCCGAATTTTCAGGACCTGAAATCGGTGTTGAAGAAAGAGTCGTCCCTTTTTTAGGATGGAGGTATCAGAAGGAGATACCTTCAGTTCACAGCATGCTCTTTCTTCTCGACAATCCCACAAACCAGTGTGATAGCAGAGGTAGCGTTTAAATGTTTTTTTTTTTTAAATATAATCTTACTGATACCAAAAATAATTGATCTCAAAAACTATAAATAGTCCTATCAGCGACAGTTATGTTTTAATGTTTTTTACGATTTTTTTTCAACGAATTTTTAGTTTATGTTGGCATTAATTCATTTTAATAACCCTTAATAAAAATGTCTATATTTATCCCGCAATCCCGCAGGATTTGAAAAAGGTGCGGTATTTGCGGGTTCACAAACTTTCGCTTTTACCAAAAGAATTATATAAATAAGTATTATCTATTTTTATTTTTAACTTTTTAACTGAATGAGTTAAACCTCAAATTATAATATTTTAATGAATGAAGATAATATTAGCGAAAGTCAATCGAAAATCCGAAACGGAAAAATCAGAAAAAGATACGGCTACATCTGGGACTAGAACCCAGGACCTCTCGCAATCGAGTCCCAGATGTATCCGTGTCTTTTTCTGATTTTTCTGTTTCGGAATTTCGATTGACTTTCGCTAATATTATCTTCATTCATTAAAAAAGTGTATTATCTATTCAGTGCTTTTACCAGCTGCGATTGAGCGGGAAATGTGGTATCTTGCAATATCATTCAATTCAAGGAATTTGGCTTATTTTTTGACAAGATTAAATACATACTCCTAATATATTTTGAACCACCAAGCTAGGAGCATGATCAGCATCGACATGAGCGACAAGTTGTTTGTGACGTGAATCCACAATGCGAGTATCGGATACCTGCATATCCCTGTGGAAGAAGGGCCTAACAATTTCCACATTTTACTTCCTCCTTAGAAAATGCAATATGTATAGCTAGTAATTTATATCGATAAGGCAACCATGTAAGCAACATTAATTTACATGAAGGTATCTCAATTTGAAATAAATTATTATTTATGTTTTGCAATTACAAAAGTACTTTGTAAAATGAATTAATAACAGCAACTTAATATCACAGCGGAATCCAAATAATCTGCTTTTCCGAGTCCAGTCACTCTGCTTAGACATACGCCTATCTAATACTTGAAGATCTCAACCATCGTCTGCAAGTAAGACGAACTCTTTTCTATTGGGAGAATTTTTCTTTTATTTTCTGCCGAGCAGATGACCCATCCTCTGAGGTAGTCGTAGTGGATGAAATTTATTCACTCGAGCGCTTTTTGCCACATTATGGCACTATTTCCAAAGCCTCGGATTGCTTTGTTGCCAAAATGTGGCAAATTTTCAAAAAAATTGTTTTTATTCAAACGACTATATAATACATTTTCGTTGTTTGTTTTTGGGGTGTTATGCCGTGTTGCGCTACCTCCTTCTTTAGCCTCTAGCCTTTATGATGTTAATTTTTAGCCTCTAGGCTAAAGGAGGTAGCGCAACACGGCATTACACCCCAAAAACAAACAACGAAAATGATTTTGGCCGTGAAAATCTAAAAACGTATATAATATATTGTACATTCAAAATATAACAAAATAAATATTCTCTAGATTCTTGAAAATGTTTTAAGGTTAGAGATTTAATCATATTTTTTTTATAAATCCTACAAATATGTGATAATAGACAAAAAATAGGGGAATTCATTGGCTACATAGAACTATAATCAGTTTGTATGTCTCCATATTCAAATTCGGAGGTATGATTTTTTTAATGTGGGCGGAAAAATTTCCTTTAGCAATCCGAGAAAATATATTTTAAGTGCTCCAGTGTTTATGTAAATTTAGCAATTCTTTAAAAAAATATAAAGCAAAGTAAAAATAGAAAAGCTATATACTTCAATAATAATATGTTTTGAGTTGTTTGGATGTTTGTTCGGCTGCATTGTTCCTCCTTCACAGTCCATCTAACCCGCTCTGTGGAAATCATTCTGTTATTTCGGCCTCAGCTCTTGTCGAGATTAGGGAAATGGCTGTGGGCGGGGGTCGGGGTGGGGGTGGAGGCGGGGGCGGCAGACGGCAGAAGGGCACAGCGAGCGGGCGGCTGGGGCAGTGGGTTGGGGAGTTTATCGACCGTGCGCCGCCGGGACTCGACCTAACAAATGTAATACATTATAATAGGCATAGACGTAGTCTGATATATCTGCTCCCATCGGGACTTCTCTTTAATATTTTTTTATTTAATTTTTTTTTGATCAGTTAATGACTAGTTACAACTGTGAGTGTAAGGTTACACTACTTAGTAATTTATTGAATCGATTTTGCGTTTAATTCCACTCGTGTGTGATAATTTTTTCGTTCGTAAATCACTTAAAGACAAGTTCAAAATTATTTACCATTAAATTAACATCATAAAGGCAAAATATATTATATTATACATAATAAGGTGTGGCGAAGCTTGTAATTTTTCCCTACCCCGATAAAAGCTCTTTATTTATGCTGGTTCAGGTGTGCTAGCACGGTCGCTCGATATGAAGTTACCGACCGACTGTCGGTAACTTCTCATCGTTCCCTAGGACAACTGCAGATCGCAAACGAATAGGTGACAGTTCACAATGACTAAGTGTCCTTAAAATATTCGACATCAACTGTTGTTTGAACGTTAGCGATGTGCAGTTGTCCTAGGGAACGATGAGAAGTTACCGATAGTTATCCTATCGATCGTTATAGAGCAAGCGTGCTAGGGCCTCAGGCAGGCACGTTGCTTGGATTGGCTTTAGCCGTTTTAAGTGACCAGATCTTAATATCCAGGTATCTCTCGACCTTTCTCTGTTCTCCTCCTACACTCTTCGACCTCATTACATAGTCCCACTGGCTCCCGGGAGTTGGAACTCTTCGCGGGTATTCACATATCTGATATAAACTTAGCCTCGCTTCTTTTTAACCTTTTTATTAAGGTGAATGTCAAAAGAATTCATATTCTACGCTTTCGTAGATGGCGCGCGTATAGTATTTTTTACTTTTAAAACGCTTTTTAGAGGTTATGCTTTGAAATATTAAGAAAAAAATATGTTTCGCGAATCTTCTATATGTACTTTTTATATTATATATTGTCATTGTTCTTCATTTATATGTGCTCTCCTTTCACTGTCATCTATGTTTCCCATTCGTGTTTTATTATATTGTTAATGGACTGTCCGTAAATAAATAAAATAAAATAAATTCTTCTCAATTGGTTGAAAAGTTTCCAGGTTTTTGTCCCGCAATCGGATTTGTTATATTTTATTTTTTTCAAATTAATTCATTTAAAAAATCTAAAATTCACACGAAACCAACTAAAGTGGAACCCTGTAAGTGCCATTAGCGAACAGTTAAAAGGCATCTAGAAAATTTTATGAATTATTTTTTCTGCCTCGCAATTTGATGTTTTCTTTATAAACCCATACTTATAATCCTACTTTGCTCTTTCATTAATATTATCAATTATTCAAAAAAAAAAACTCTTGCTTCTCTCGCACTTTCAGATAAATGCTGAAGCGTATGTGCGAAATTCGTAAAAAAGCCATACTTGAACCCAAAAATCTGTTCGTTCCCATTAAAATGTATGCCTCCCCGGCGCACTGTGGTCCCAATGATCGATCATACTGTACTTTATCTTCTGCTTTACTTATAAACTTTTTTTATGAATTGTACATCAACCCTTTGCGTTTATTCAACTAATGTTATCATTTTTTACGATTTAACTGGCCTGTTTTCATAGTGATTCGGAAATAAATACACTTAAAAAAATGTTGAATATGGAAAAAAATCAAAATATAAAGCCAAAATAATAATAATATTTAATTGATGCGCTTGATAACGTCTTAGGTATCAAGCGCATAAATTAAATATTATTATTATTTGCTATATAACAATAATGCGAGGTTTAAAAGGTTCAATTATTATTTTCTTTGGTCATAGCACCACAATTTGGCAATCCTAAACCGATTGTTCCGCTAAGGACTTTTTTATCAATCAGAGTTTATCGTAGCATAGGACTAGCTTAGATAGACTCTACCTGTCTAACTATAATAAACTTCTAGCAGCCCTGGCACGGTCCGGGGTGACTACATCGAAAACGTTTTCTTGTAACTTAAGTAAACAGGTATTCTGTTTTTTTCGGGAAAAAATAGGTGATTTATAAAATATGGAATTTTACAATTAAGAGGGTATCAGAGAATACCCGAAATCATTAAAAAATAAATCCCAGAACATGTTTTATGACAAAAATACCTAACTTTTTCTATTTATTTAAGGTCTTACAAACTAAACTATTTCAATTTTTTTTTTACACACTTATTTTGTTTAGACATTATTGAAAAATCATAAATACTTATGATCAAAAAATACTTCCAAGAAGTACACGATATTTAATAATTTATCATCCTGCGTTTTTAGCTTTTTTTTTGCTTAGTTGAATGTAGGTTTATATATTAAAGCAAGTTTTGAATGAAATAAATCGATATAATTTTTTTTATTTAAAAAACTTGATACGGGGAATAATCGATCTTTCTCATTGGAACGTTCCTGTCCAGTTGCAAGCATTTTTAAACTTTTATTCTCAGCCGCTGGATAATCGCTATTAAGGGTAGTTAATTTTGCTTTTGGGATCATAGTGCGGCGCGGCGCGAAATGCCGCCTTCGAATATTCAGTAACTTCAACCTCACCAAATGGTTTTACTGTACCTGGTCTCGAGGTCTGCGTAAATAAATAAAACGAATCGATGCACAGGGCCTCATTTTCAAACTAATCCCCGACGTACGCAAAAAGTTTCCTCCACGAACCCATTTAACCCTTGGAATGCCACCCTTCCGTGACCCCACTGCTCGCCTGCCATACACCTGCTGACAATAGTTTTCTTTATAACTTTCTTGTTTTTCGCCAATTAATGTTTTGTAAATTGTACCAGTCTTAACTGATATTTCTACCGTCTTAACTGATATTTCTACTGTCTTAACTGATATTTTTTTAATATATATATAAAACAATTATATATATATATATATTTTATGTATTTTCCCCAGAGAAGCTACTTATATTCAGAGAAATGTTTTGTTCTTTGTAATGTTATAAAAAAATGTATATTATATTTTCAACTTCACAATAAAAAAAATAAATACATACAGTAATTTCAGAAAAATTTTTCACTTTCACAAAAAATATGAAATGAACGTGTTTTCATGTGACGAAACGAGAGTCTAGAATAATATCTTGATACTATACCGTATCCTTGCGGGGCTTATAAAAATATTTTAATATGCCTTGATGTTACAAAATTCAATAGTAGGTAGGTAGGTACAACCCGGAGACGTACGATGAACTACTATCAAATCCGCGGTTGATTCGTCGGCACACTGCTGGTATAAAAGTCAGATTTCTAGGCATACTAAGGGTTAATTCACCTTGCCTTATAAAATTATAATTACGTGTGTAAGTCTCCAGTCTCTAAGTATCTTTAAACTTTTTTGGATTGGGTCGATTCCTTTTTATATCTTCACATACAGTCTGACGAATAATAGTACAAAAATAGTTAAACTTATGACAACACCGAGATCGTATAAATGTTAAAGGTTTTAAGTTTAAAAAAGCAATATGTATGTAGTATACCTGCTTACTTTTCACATAATGTATAAACGGTTTTCAGAATTTAGTGATGCTTTCCGAAATGAGATGATATAGTATTTTCTCGAATTTGTTATTGCTTTATCTTTTGATAGTGCACGGAAATCTTTTTTTTTAATTTTTTTTAATAAAGTACATATCAAAGATTCGGCTATTAAATCAAAATATAACTATGCGATAGAAGCACGCACTAAGCAAACATAAATAGTTCTCTTGCCAAATTCGGGAGTAAATCTTAACTTCGCTTCTGAATTTATGTAGAGCCATCTGTTTCAACGTGCTACAGTAAAAGTAAAACTGGCTAGCTTCACTTGTAGGTTTTTTCGTAAGTTTACGACTTCTGGCCAATTGGCACATTGGATTTTCAAAATGCAATATGCGTATACAAGTGTAAAGCTAGCCAGTTTAACTTTTACTGTAGCTAGCGTTGAAACAGACGGCCCGTAGATAAAACTAGGTAGGTACTATAATTTGTTCCAGAATCATTATTACTCAATATTATCATTGAGTTAATAATGATTAATAATAATGTGAAAAATTTAAGTTTATGAAATGTTATTTTGGTGTTAAACTGTACCTATTATTACGTTCGTTTTTTTTCCATGTGGGTCGCTTCTTAGTTCTTGTCTTCATACATATTACTACATCTCTACTTCCTTCAACCGATACGAGGAGACCACACATTCGAACTTCCGTCTAACCCTCCTCTTTGTGTTCCGTATTTCCTATGCAGTTCATGTTACCCTGGCACCAGTCCCCCACCCGCCCTTATTCTCTCGCCGTGTGCGTGCACTCTATTCAACGCTCAATTTTATATTTCAAGAAATTCCCATATCGCTGGTTGAATCAGAATTTCTTTTTTCCCGTATTATTTTATTTTGCCAGCGCGAGATTAGATCGAATCTTAGATCGGTTCGGAAAATAGACCGCCTGTAAAATGCCAGTATTTTCCACTTGTTGAGTGATTGTTTATCAGTCGTATTTTTGTTTGCAATTTGCCCTTTTTTAGTTTTCGTACGGCACAAAAAAAATGCTTAGTTTTAAAATTAATTAATTAATTGTGTTCACGAATAATCAATCTCTCATTTAAGATGTTTCAAAATGTATTAACTTTTCTTGTTAATCATGCTAGTGGGTGAAACTATATAGGTATATATATTATCGTAGTTACATTTTTTGGTCTAGGTTTTAGTCGTTAGTTAAGTTATTATTAATTTGTAAATCACTTAAAAAGTTATCATCTATTTTTAGGAACTAAGATAATATTACTTTTGGTTTCAAAGGCTTAGTTTTTAAGCTATTCACTCATTCGACTGTATAATTATTATTGTAAAGATCTCTTGAGATTATTTTTCACAAGACTGCGCTGTTAAGAGGCTAGACTTCGAACGACACGCGTAACACCCGCGTCTGTCATTCTGTCCCGCTCACAATAAGCTCACGCACACTTAAAATACATGCGAATGCGAAATGTGCGAATGAGACAACGCTCAAATTTACCTACAGAAATCGCTCGAAAAGGGGTTTATGGAGAATACACTTTTCTACACCGAAACTTTCACGAAATTGAAATTTTAAAAAATATATATTTTTTAGAAAGAAGAAGCTACGTCGGTAGCTTTTTATAATTTTATAATTCTTTATGAGAGTTGAGTTAGCAGCACTTTTTCCTTAAATAATATTTTTTGATAAATCGTACATGTTTGACAGTGAATGTTTACGTTAATACGAAACGCATCGAAAATTCGAAAACATAGCGACATAGTTTTCACCCTCTAGAAGGCAGTATAAAAAAAATATATTCATTTTGTGCAATTTTCGATGTAGAAAAGTGTTTTTTCCCGGGCGTCCTTTTTGTATGGGCCGAAAAGCGAAGTCTATCGTCTTAATACTTTGTGAAAATTATTTCTTCTGTCAGTATGTGTTTAGTTAATGTTTGAAAAAAATTCAACACTTCTAAATCGATTTTACGTTCAACAACCCCTTTTGTACGTACGACTTACTCACCTGAAACTAATTTACCAAACACTATATTCATGATAACCAACAATAACTGCGTTTCCTGTTTGTTTATTTTCGCACACACCTGTAATTTATATTTTTATTTCCACAATGTGAACATGTCAGGACTACGGTATTTAATGCTGGGTTAAACTTACGACAATGGTGACTCAATTGTTTACCATTTTTTTAGTATTTCACCTAATTGTCATAGTATCGAGGTCAGCTGACAGAGTTCTTGTGACAACACTGATGGAGGAAGAACGTACGGACGGAATGCAGTAGAAATGAGAAGTGTACGCTTGGTATAACCATGCTCGTCCCTGACGGGTTTGCAAATGTGAAGGATATGTCCGGTGTATAATAGTCCCATAGAGATGTCGAACGTGACATTATTGACAATCGTCCTAAAATCTCGGTTGTCCTTTTTAATTTTATTGAATTGGTAATTTCAATCAAATTAACTGGTTTAATAAAATCAATTTGAATTTAAGTGTCATTTTGACAATGGAACTGAATGTGTGAATAATTCAGACAAGCGATAAAAAGTACCTATCTATAATATAATATTTTAAACAGAAAATTATTTTATTTGTCATTTTAAAAATGTGTTGAAAAACGTTTCAATATATCCAGTGATTTTTCACGGGTCTGCGTTAATTTATTGTTTATTGAGGCATTTTAAGTAGGTACATAGTTATCTATGTCCTAATACAATCCTTATATATATACATAATTAAAGTAATACATTTACAACACATCAATCACATATTTACGTAACTTAATTTTAAATGTTTTTATGTTTTCTTCTAATTTTATTTCTTCTGGTAATTCTCCAAATATCTTCAACGCTCCGTACATCAACGAATTTTGACTCTGTGTTTTTTTCCTGAAGGGGAGTCTCAGTTCATTTCTTTTCCTCGTCTCATATCTGTGTGTGTACTGAAGTTTATCGATTTTTCTTAGAAATTCAATAGATGTATGGCCATTGATGATCTTGTAGATTAATGAAATAGTATTGAAGTAAATTATTTGTTTGAAAGACAAGATATTTAACTCCTTCAACATTTTCTTAATTTTTGTGTACCTATTTTTCTTCAATATAGTTCTCATAGCTCTATTTTGTAGAATGGTCATCTGTTTCATTAAACCTTCGTTGGCTAAGAATAGAATACTGCTACAGTAATTTATGTGTGGTACAATGATTGCATTGTACACATTTTTACTGGACACTGTGTTAAGGAATCTTCTTATTCTTCCCAACAGCGAGATTTTTTGGCAATCTTTTTAATAATTAGTTTTGTATTTTGAGCAAAAGTCAATTTGGAGTCAATTATTACTCCCAAATATTTCATTTCGGACACTTCTTTCAAAGCTTCACCGTCGATCAAAATGTCTTTTTTTGTTTGCATTGCACGTTTTCCGATGTTCATAAATTTTGTTTTCTTTACATTTAATTTAAGTTTATTTATTTTTTTTTTTAACCATATTGATATATTATGTAGGTCTTCATTTAAGTGATTCATTAAGAGTTCATAATCATCTCCTGCTATATATATCAACGCGTCGTCTGCAAATAATCTTATTTTACAATGTTTCAATACTTTTACCATATCATTAATGTACATTATAAAAAGAATAGGTCCGAGAACAGACCCTTGTGGTACTCCCAATGTAATCTTCACTGGTTCGGATATTATATCACCCACTTTTGTAGTTTGAAATCTATTGGTTAAGTAATCCTTGAACCATTTCAATGCTTTTCCTTTAATTCCATTTTTAGATAGTTTTTTAATAATTATATCTCTATCTATCGTTTCAAAAGCTCTCTGAAAGTCTAGGAAAACCGCAATCACATGCTTATTTTTATCTGAATCTTGTTTCCAGTCCTCCAGAACGAGATTGAGAGCCATTTCACATGATTGGTTATTTCTAAATCCACACTGTTCTTCACATAATATAATCGTCTATCTTCTATCTACATATACAAATACGATTGCCTGTGGCAGGCGGGCGGGTGCAAGGTTTTCTTTTTTCTATAAATCTACATTTTTTTTCTTTATTCGTTTAACGGCTAGTTGCATGTTTTGGGGATTTTACGACCACCACGCTAGGCATATACCCCTGTTGTGGTGATCAAAAGTTTTATTCTGATGTTAATGAAATTTTGCACACTTGACCTTTCAAACAAGATGAAGGCCACTGTCTACTTGAGATTTCGAAAAACTCTGAGTAAAGATTTAAAATAAATTCGTAAAGCCGGGAAACGTGGATAATTGACTAAGTGAATAATTACAAAGATTGCGAAGTGTACTTTTAGATGGTTTTTCAGCGCAAATAGAAAAATTAGAGGACATTCCAGACAAAACATAGCACTTTCTAAGCTCTCCAGTCGATTCATCAGGCTACTTGTCTCTTCTGATTCATAGCCTTTTTAAATGAATATACTTATTATATTATTTACCCGCCTGGGAACAGACTTTGTCTAGTGAGGCAGGTAAAAGAACAGAAAAATTGTAAATCAACCAATTTATATTAAATAAACGCCCGGGTTGCCGGCACTGAAACTGAAACTTATGATGAAAATCGGAGGGTGGTTAGTTATAAGTGATTTTTTTTATTATCGTGTATTCTACACGCCAAACTTTAATACCGAAATGACGTTAATACATAAATCATCTCAATAGGCGAGTTTAAGGGCCGAAAAGTGGCATGCCTCCTCGCCCACTCCTTTCTCTGACGCACGTATATTTTTACGCATCTTTCTCCTTCGTTTACAGTAATTGAAAAGTCAGTAATGTGGCTGTACCTGGTGGTATCAAGTTCAGGTCGGCATTAAAGTTTTGGCGTGTACTACACGTATTATTTGCTAGTTGTTCATCGATCACTAAATAAATTGTTCTAGAATAAGGAAGTTGGGTGAAAAATATTTTGACTTGTAAAAATACGTTCATGTAGATCAAAAAGTATCGATTCTGAAAATGTAAATATTATATTATTATTCTTAGAATTAATTAAACGTTCTTAAAAATGTTAAAAAGCTATCAACTAAAAAAGCTTCATGGTTGTAAGAAAGAATTCTGACGTCTTCTGTACCCTGGTTTATACGAAAAATAACGGTGACCGCCCTGAAACTTGCAATAGTTTGTAACACAGCGGTCGGTGAAAATGATATTTCGTGTTTTTAAATTTAAAAAATAACCATAAAAAAGCACTTTTTCGAAATTCAGGTAACTGAATTGATTAGTATCTACTAATCAATATCCAACTACTACAATTTTTTTAGTCCATATTAAGCGTGTCCCACTTTTGTAAATATTTACCCTTATTTTTCATACAAACAAGGGTACAGAAGACGTCACACATACTCCCGCCTCTTACCGGGCGTTTTGGCTTGCTTAAAAAAATTGAAACTTATAGAATTAATTTAATTATGAAAACGAACTTTAAAAAAAAATACTAGCATTTAAGTTTCCATGCGAACATTGATAATTTTTTTTTTAAATGGACTCAAATTATTATTATATCTGTATTAGGTGAATCGTGATGACAAAAGAACAATATAATTTGACTAACAAAAATATACTGTCATTCTCACTGTGCCTTTACTCGCAATTCGTTTTGTCTAGAGAGACCGAGCCCGTCATGATACTGAAGAACTGTTCAGGGCTTTAGTGCCACAAAACCTTTCCTCGCCAGGCGGTCTTTCATTCCTCGACATTTTAATTAAAGTGGACGATTTTACTTGCCGCAGTACGGCCACCATTTTAATTTTTTGAACCACGGTTAAAATTCGCCTGTCCGTCTAGAAACTTCTTAGGGTTGCCACCGATATTTTTCTTCTACATATACAGGGTGTTAAGGTACGTACTTGAGTTACTTTAACCAGTGATTCCTGACATTATTTGGAGTAAAAAATGTAAATGAAATTTTGGTCTCCGGTGACTTTTTTTATGCCTTTTTTTTTGTTTTTCAAAAATTTTTTTCTTCAAAATCAAACAAAAAAAAATTCTTTCACATGACCTTATTGGTCACTCAACCGAGTTACTGCCCCACCACTTACCCCGTCCCCAACTACCCAAAACCTACTATTTTTTTTTTGTTTTTGTAGAAAAAAAAAAAAAAAAAAACATCAAAAATTTTACCGGAGACGAAAATTTTATTTACATTTTTTACTCCAAATAATGTCAGGAATCACTGGTTAAAGTAACTCAAGTACGTACCTTAACACCCTACAGGGTGTAACAGGATGTACCCTAGAGATTTTAACCAACGTTTCCTGAGGTTATTTGGTGTAAGAATGTCGTTTTGCTCTCCGATGTTTTTTTTTCTATTAAAAAAAAAATAAATTCTTTCACGCTTCGCCACTGGCAATTATAATTAGCGAAGTCCACACAAACACGTGTGATCTTGTGCGCGTACACAAGAGAAAGGGAGCGAACCCGCGCTAGGGAGAGCGAGGGAGAACGTTGCCATCCTGTGGGAGGATGGCTGGCGGATTGGGGGGGAGTGGTTTATACGCGATCAGCGACTGTGTCGAAAAAATAAAAATAAAATGTTTTTAATTGAAAAAAAATGTCACCGTACAGCAAAATGATATACAGATTATTTACTCCAAATAAGCTTAGGAATCGCTGGTTAAAATCTCTCGGGTACGTCCTGTTACAACCTGTATATATATAGGCAAAGGCTCACTTAAAGTTTAAAAGCCAATCCCTGCGGTTGTACTTTATAGTAACATCCTACCAATTCGACCACCGTACTATATACTCATATAACAACAGCTTCTTCCTGAAATAATTTGTTCGGACACCTCTTATCGAGAGACTAGCCAGGCAAGGAAGCGGAGAAAACAAGAAGGATTGGAAAGGGTCAGGATGTGTCCTTGTAAAGGAGGAAGGATCCTCGAATTCTGTTTCGTCGGAAGCCTCGGGCCTGAAGCGCACTTTAGTCCATACAAGGTTCTATCCATCAGGAATCTAAGATAGCGCAGACACCATGTAAAAGTTTAACCCGTTTAATCACAGGAGACCATATTTGTCCCAGCTCACATAGGTCTCTCAGAAATCGTTGTTTTTCCCTTACTATCATAGTCAGAAATGTGATCTAAACGGTATTGGAAAGAGAATACAACAAACTATATATTCAAAAGAAAACCACAAAAAAATATAAATTTACCCCTTTCTGAAACCAAAGTTTCCGATAGCAATTTGAAAAAAAAGTATGGAACTTTGTGAATTTTTTAAGAATTTTTTTTTACATGAAACGAAAAAAAGTGAGGTGACAGTAAGGTTTATAATTCATTTATCTAATGAAATAAGTATGTGTTTTATTTTTTTTCATTATCAGTAATTTTAGTTAGAAAAAAAAGTAAAGTGAGCCATTTTTAAAACTTTTTAAAGTTTTCGCCAAAAAAATTTATATTTAAAAAAATGCATAGTAATTTTTAATAAAGAAATTTAAAAGCCTATTTCATCACCTTTCGAAAACAGTTGTTAGTTTTCGAATACGTTAACAAATGTTCCATTTATTTGGATTTTATTGCAAAGCGGGAATATTTTTAGCCTCTAACAAAATACACAAATTTTTTTAGGGGTTAAATAATTGCTCTTTGTATTATATTGTGTGCCTTGTTTTGTTTTTGCTCGGAGTTCAGTAATTTCGCACGCCGCGTTCCTGCGATCGATGTGAATGGAATTAACGGGTGGGTAGCGGCAGGCCGATTTATTATGTTCCTTTGTATCCAATTCTGAGACAGGTTTAATGTTTTTTTTAGCATACCTACCGAGAAGAAAGAAGTGACGTTTAAAATATTCGGAAAGCAAGCCAAAAGCTATCATTAGCACTAAAACATCAGTATATGGAAAAGGAAGAAATTTGACATTGTTCAGCAAAAAACAACTCCATCCTAAAGAAAAAGAATTGCTATTCATGATTAAATTTCTTTATACTAAATAATAATAAGGGCGGGGGTTTTCACAGATTTTTGAACAATTCATCTAATTTCGAAGTTAAAATTCAAGTTCTGTTATTATTTCACCATTAGCCGGTTGTTTGACAGCACTTGGGTAGGTACTAACAAAACTTGATTAGGACTTTCACAGAATGAGAATGTTGACTTTGAACTTTGATGAATTGTTCTAATTTTGTGAAACTACCCGTCCTAAGTCGATTCAATTTGGTAGACGGGTATGGGTACCGCCGCCTCATTTATTGGATAACCGACAACGTTAACCATTTATTGGATAACCTACACCCCTGCCAGAGGTCACTCCAGGAGGTTCGCTACGTTTGGCGTCTTAGCAGGGGTTCCCGGGTTCATCGGCTAAGGTTTGTCCGGGTCTTGGAGATGCGTCTGCCCACCAATTGTGTGGCAGGCCAGATCGGGAGAGACTGGTTTAGGGAGACTTTTTGACTTCTCCATCAGGGCTCTCTCGGAACATCACCTTGCACCGCAGTGGCAGGGATGAAATCATTCGTCCGTCACTCTTAGACACACTGATCCCCAGATTCCTACCCACTCCTCACACCTTTTTCCTTCCCAGAACTTTCTCTCCTTCCTTTCATAAAAATAATCCTCCACACAACATCCCCAAAGATGACATAGGCCTGTGTAGAGCTATTGTAAAAAAAAAGTGATTTAAACATCCAGAAAACAAGTCAATAGCTATCTCGCCTTCCGAAGACACTTAAGGTAGATTCAGACTGGGTCGACGTACGTACGCATCGCTACGCCAAACAATGCTTAGCAACCATACATTTTCTATGAAAATGACCACAGACATCGCACGTCGCGATGCGTGTGGCCAATGTGATTCTAAAACATAAATTTTCATTGAAAATCTATGGTTGCTAAGTAGCCCAGATATTGTTAGGCGTAGCGATGCATACGTACGTCGACCCAGTCTGAATCTACCATTACTGATCTATTTATATTATTTCTGTACAGGTGCTTATAGTGGAAAAAATTTGACAAATTGATTTTATTTTTATTACTATTATTTGAAATTATTAATGGTTATTAATCTGTAAAGTTTTCCTGCTATTGTGGCTTCACTACAGTTTGTTATGGCTTCGGAAGGCGAAACAGCTGACACGCATAATAACAATGACACAGCAGAACTTGTTTATAAGTATACCTTTTCTTTAAGTAGATATTATTACAAATATAAAATACTTTAAAATTAAAATGGAGTTTTACAATGATAACAATAAACAAAAGTTATCGTTAGCATTAAAACAACAGTCAGAAAAAGTAAAGATATCGGACCTTGTTTTAGCAAAAAGATTTTTTTCAACAGAAAAAGAGAAATTTTGCTCTTCGGGATACAAAAATCTACAACCGAAGGAAGAAGCAATGTGATTCATTCTTTTATCATTAATTTGATGGAGTCCCTATTTGGTTACACCTTGTTACCAAGTGTCCATTAGCTCCACTTTACTCTTGACAATATTCGAGATTGGCCCCGGCATCCCCCTTAAATATAATTAAACCTTCACTTTGGTACCGTAAATGAAAGTGAAAGAGGAAGATTTTCTGTACAGCGTAGGAGCCTACCTGCCTACGGCTACATTGTTTTGCTTGAAAAAGCCCACTCAGGAGGCACGATTGAAGCTAAGGAACCTCCTCGATAACTGGGAGAAATTTGCCATATTTATCTTTTATGCGTGGGTTTACCTGTGTTTAGTAAATTAAAGTGGGTACGTCTCAAATTATTTCATTATTTACCGCGTATGCTCGCGGGAAATTGCAATTACTCCCTTTTAATGTTTTTCATTTTTTAATCAGAAGGAAGCCAAATATTTGTTAACTTTAGGATGTTGAATTAGCCTGCTTTCTATTCAGTTAAGATTGGGTAGCTATCTAGCTTATTCTCGCTCCAGTTTGCCCACATGATATGTAGATCATGTCTTTGAAAAACTACGCTAATTTACGATGACGATCAAGCTTCAATGAATAGCTGGTTGCATTAAACCCATTCATCCTAATAGTATTTAATCTTGTATACATTTGTTCCTGATGAGGTGAACATCGTTCACGAAACATATAGATTGTGTATAAATAAAAAGTGATGTAGACAAAGTTATTTTTTCTTTTAATTAAAATAATATAAGGTCTTTAACTGCTGAAAATCTGCTGCAGAAATCCTGAATGTATAGCTGAGCAGTGACCCTTTTGTCAGATATCTAAACAAAATGTATAAAATTGTAAAAATGTATTGACGAATAAATGTGTTTATTATTATTATATCTCAGACATGTCCTCCAATACGTAGGAAAACTTACATTTAGAAGAAAGAAAAGGCTTCCAAACCGTTGGATGTACTAGTTTCAGACCACAGCAGACACCTTCAATCGCATGCTTGTAGGTACTTTATAATAAATTGTATTCATTCATAGAATTTAAAATAGCACAGTTGCCTAGTTTATTTGGAAAACCTATAATATATGTCTTATTAACATTGTACATAATTTTTTGATCTGTTAGTGACTATATAATGTTGTAAAATAAATTGTACATAAAATGGACGTTCGACAGTCCTATAAATATCGGCTTTGAAATGTCTTATAATATCTTCTCGCAATTTCGTTTAAATTTTCCGAAGGAAATATCAGGTTTCCCACATTTCCTTGAATATTGGCGCTTTGATTTTCTATAATCCTTTACATGTGTGAGTGTTTTCTGAAAATCCGACAGAATTGCAGATAGTTCTTTTCGATTTACATTCAATACGCTATCTTGGGAATCTAATTTTATGTTTTGTGTGACAAAAAATGGGTTTTAGGCATGTCGTAGAAATATATATTGAAATGATTGCCTATGGTACGATACAGTGTTATTATGCTGAATGACCAACCTTATTTTTTTAAATTATTTTATGTTGTAGATTGAGCGTAACGAAGTACTGCTTTTACTCGACAGCTTTGCATTTCATCTGACTGTTAATTTGTTCGCGTGTTCCGTATCTGGTCAATCCTGACTAGATGGTGGCCGTGTTGGGTAGTACATATATATTCCGCCAGAGTTCTGAGATGTCAAATCTAGTCTACTGTTCACAGATTTACGTACTAGTTTAACTGTCTCATTCAACCGAACAGTTAACCAATAAAGTTTTTGTTCATTAAAGGTGATGAAAAAAATAGCCCGTTACATAACGTAAGATGTTTAACCAAGGATTTGGTTATTTTTTCATAATTTTTAATGATTTCAACGGAGTGATAATGTTGTACATTGTTGAGTTGTCCAGTCACCCTATAAAACTTATGCATTTGAGTAATGCCACCTTTCCTTTGTCTTCTACCACCGTGACCCAGATGCGTCCAATAATATTATATTCCATTAACCGAACAAGAAATACCTTGCCACTTCTTGTTTTCCGAAAGGGTTTGCCACATCGATTAAGTATTTATTGATTTATTAAAGGTGTAACAACGTCTTCTTTTTAGTTACTTTTGAAAGATTCCGTATCAATCTTATTATTTATTATCTTTAGTTTTTTGATATTTTTATATTCTTTGAAATTATTTTTCTAGTTTTAAAACGGAGTGACCAGGAATATCTGAGGCCCTAGCACGCTCGCTCTATAACGATCGATAGGATAACTATCGGTAACTTCTCATCGTTCCTATTATTACCCTAGCGATTGTACGGTTGAAATTTAAGAACCCGACTTCGAGAACATCTCTGACGCCGTTCCTTTTGCAAAACCATATTTCTACGTGAAGTTTGTTTCAAAGCTACTGCCGTGTTGCTTCGGATATTTTTCCTGTTCTTAATGTCTAATTTCCCGTATTAATGATTTGTATTATTTTTATGCGCTGTGTAATGTGGCCACCCTGCCTTATTTCTGGCTATAAAAATGTGTAGGTACTACATTGTTACTTTCAATATTTTCATTTCGAAGTCTCCCATGTTCGTGCATTCAGTGTAAACTTTCAAAGAAACGCAAAAGACTGGGTGAGTTTCACCAGCCATATAAAGTGCATAGCATTTTTCATTGTTCCATCTGACGGTTGTTTCATTTTCTTGTGTGCTCCATTTTCTTTGAGTAAAGTAAGCCTTTAATTTACAATCATCTTCATCTTTTCGTATTCCGAATGCTCTTTGATGGCTCATGCGAGGAAAAATTTTGCATATTTTATTTGCCCACTCAATTCTGTGAGAATTGGCCCGGCAAGTTAGATGGAGCCGCCTTCAGACGTGCACGGGGTCGGCGCTTCATTCTGTAAATGGCTGACTCTTTGGAGAAGTAAAATCTTTAATTCTTCCGTGCTAGTCTTTAACCACAACTCGTCGATATTACCCCGTTCTATGTCTTAAGTAAAATGCAACCTTATTTCCCAGTATAAGTGTAAACGTGCCTCGAGTTTGTCCCTGAAGTGTCCGAGTGAAAAAAATATCACCGTCAAACAATCCAAACGGCTGAGTTGTCACTTCCCCAATCGCTCTCTATCGGTTAGTCCGGAATAAATAACCTCGATTTATTTACCTACCGCGCGGTTCCCCTGGGATGTGAATTTATTTATTGTGAGCCTTGCAACCAGCGCTCTATCGTGGATAAAGGGCCTGATGGATAATAGACACAATAGTGAATGATATGAATGGCTTTCAGCATAAAATAGCACTTCTTCGATTTGTGGGTAAAAGCTCACATTTATTTAGGAGTAACTACGCTCAATATAATAACGATCAATGTTGTTAAAGCTTAAAGCTTGTAATTAATCAATTAAACCGCTTTATATGGTACTTTTCCGTTCAATGGTTTTGCATTTATCTATTATGTCAACAACCCTTTTGAGTTCATAATTTTATGTTTTATTTAGGGGGTAACATATTTATAATTCAACGTTTAAAACGTTTTGGGGCACCTTGCCCTTGTCCGCGTAACCTAAAAAAACGTTTACGCCTGTGACCGTTCTGATCGATCGCTTCACCCGTGTACGTCATCTGTCTCATTAACGTTTCGGCGGGGAGGGTGGCAGTAGTCGTATATAAATATACCCTTACATTACAAACGGCCCTTACTGCAGTGAGGTTGAGGGGCTGGTAGGGGTGAAGGGGGGTTCTTCCCGCCCCCTGAACGCTGACAGGATTATTGACGGCCACATTAATCGCTCGATCGGAAAAATCGGGCACACCGTCTCTCTGTTGTCTAGTCTCGTGTTTTTTTCGCCGTTTAGATGACTCCGAGTTTATTGTCTACAGTGCTACAGCGTAGAATCGACATCGTGCCATTCACGACGATAGCAAAACTAAGTTTTCTTTGTGATTGCTTAGTCTCGTTTTTAACCCGTTTCTTATATTAGATTAAGGGGGTTTCTCACCATCCTCCCAATAGCCTATCTACACTAATAACGAATATTTTCGATTTACGATTTATGGTTTATTTATTTATTAAGTTGGAGTTTATAATTCAGTAGTCGAACCTATGAATAGTGGCTATATATTGGATAAGTTGGTCGAGTTTTATAACCACTGCGAGTATTTTATTATTATTTTTTTAAATATTCGTTATTAGGGTAGATAAGCTATTGGGAGTATGGTGAGAAACCCCCTAAAAGCAATTCAGTCGATGCACGTGAACGTATTAAAAAAGACTGCAATAGCTTTTAAATGTATTTAAAAGATAAAGCTTTTTATTTTTTAAGATGTTTTTACTCTTTGATGAATCTCTTTTATTAAAACGACAAACATTATTTTATTTACATTCTGTCGCGGGCCACTACTAAACTGCTTATAAGGACTAAATAAAAATTGCATTTAAAATATGTAAATATTTTTTGCACTTTTAAAGATATTTTAACAAGTTCTAAGTCAATTGGATACCGCAATCATATCATGACTCTAAACAAAGATAACGTGGCGATTTTATGAAATAATAAATATGGTTATTACATCTTCTAATATCGTAAATATTACATATTTCGTATAAATTCACGGAATCTATCGAATTCTTCAATTGGCAAGTAAGAAGACAAAGTCCGATCAACTAGTCGATTGCAGGAATAACCGCACAACTCGGCAGAACGATCTCCATCTGAAGTCTGAAGTGAACACTCGCTGAATAAACCGCTCAAGGGCGTCTTATGGGTTACGAGCGTTTGAGTTTCCACACGGACCATTGCGTCCTGCCACGGGACCAGAGACTGCAGATTGTTGCTGCTTAGTGCTCTTCGCTCTATGCTCTCGGCTTACAGACGAAAGATAAACAGGATTGATTCTTTAAAAAAAATAGTGAACTTTTTTCAATCGTGTATTGCTTGTACTCATTTTTGTAATGTCGGCATTTTGAAGAAGTGGTTTGGCATTGGAGTGTTATCCAATATATTCATATTTATCCAATGTAATCATTATAGTATGTATCTATTTTAATTTAAACTGAACGTTAAATCATTTGCCAATAGTTGGCCATTTAACGTTCAGTTAGTGGTCGAGTACCTCAAACCGTCGGATCCCACCCAGGCGCACAGTGGCGAATTTTGATGATTTGATGTGACACCACACTCTGCGTTCAATCATTTGGAGGTTCGTTGATTTTTATAAATGATAATGTGAAATACTACTTTATTTTTTTAAACTTTTATTAGTTGAAATGTTGTTGATGCTTTGAAATCGTTAAAAAAACGGTGGTAATTAAAATATAAATTGAACATAAATACAAAATGTGAAAGTTGTTCTTTCTTGGAAATAAAGGATTCTAATTAGGATAATGATAATTTGAAGAACATATAAAGAAAAATACAATATTTTCTTAAAAATCTAATTAAGAATTGAAAATAAAATGTTTATTTTGTACCAAGATAAGACTTGTTATTAAAAAAAATGTTATTAATATGAATACGGCACATACCTTGAAGAATATCTATAATGAATGTTTTTTTTTTACTTTTAATTAATGATAAGTACCTACATAAACAACCCGATTGCGCACATCTTTAAACACGCGCCACGAATACCCCTGTTCTGCGCCTGTTAGAGTAATTGAGTGCCGGATTTTATTTTCAGTGATTTTTTATGTCATTGCATGTTGTATGTTGAGAATAATATTTGGATGATTTTATTTTATTTTATTATTTTTACAGTGGTTTGTGGGGATGGTATGGTTTGAGAGAGAGGAAGGGGATAAATCTAGTCTGTTTAGAGTAATATGTATTATATAGATATTGATTTTAAGTTTGAAAATGTGAGGTGCTAAATTAGAATTCTCTTATGATAAATATAATTCAGTATCCGTATTGTAATTCTTTGTTACTACTGGCGTTAGCACAATCCCACTGAGCTCAATTATTTGACTCTATTTCTGCTGTATTTAGGCATGTTCTAATGAGGTCCAATAACCTACATCGCCGATAAACTTTCCTTATCTTGTGCTCTTTCCAACCTCGTGAGGGCCGAAAGCCCTCTTGACTTGAACCCGTTCTAAATTTACCGATCCTAGGGCCTGGGCCCTACAGGAAGCTCTGGACTCGTGGCCCTCGAATCACGAGAGCCCTTCGCCATCGAGATGGCCTCGGTCCGAACCTACGGTATTATTAAAAAATATACTTCAACGGCCATTTTAAGTGCTGGGCTGAAAACGGTAACGGAGACTTCGAAGAAAACCGTGTTTAAATAATAAAATTAATTAATTATTAATTTAATAAATAAAATTATGTATTCTTTTTATATGTATAATATTTTGTGCTTGACCATTTAAATGCCATGTTATTTAAATGAACTTAAATCTTAAATTTATTAAATTACGACTTTTGTCGCTGCATTGATGAGGTTTTTAGATACTAAAACTATTCGTGTCTATTGATAAAACCAACTAAACCTGATGATTTTATAAACAAAATATAGGTAATTACGGTGCTGGAATTTTACTTAAGAGGAACATAAACGCCAGAAATATTTGACTTCTTACCACTTTAGAACTCGGCGTATTTTTGGTATTATCTGCGCAAGGAAAGTAGCGCCAGTGGTATTATCTGCGCAAGGAAAGTAGCGCCAAGTGGTTTTTATTTTTTTTATGAATAATTTTACAAGAATTAAAAAAAGTTAGTCAATCATTCGAGTCAAAAATAATATTAGCCGTAAAGGGGTATTTTTAAAATACCCCTTTACGGCTAATATTATTATAACTTCCTAATAAAAAATTAAAAATGTAGTATTTTGCGCTTATGTTTTTTGTAACCTAATTTTATTTTAATTCCATTAAATTAAAAATGTAGGAAAGGCTTGAATGTATCCATAGCATATTTTTTTATATTCATAATGTAAACGTAGTAAAGATAAATCTAAATAGTGATTTGGCGTATAGCTTCATCTTAATTGGTTTTTAATTTTTCACAGGTTCTGAACGCAACATAATATCGAGTATTTACCACATAATAATTGTAAAAAGCACGCTTGGTTTAATAGTGGATTTCATTTACGACGTACAAATACTTTTTTCCTGGCAACCGTTCCTTAGATTTGCGTCAATTCCAAAGAAAAAAGCCCCGATTTTTCTAGTGTTTTTAATAAAGTATAAAAAACGTAATCGCCTCCAAAGTACGTTTATCTTCCGATCGCTCCAGAAGCAGTTGGAGCGGTTTTGCTCAGGTTGGGAATGTTTGGTATTAACCTCATAATGCTTCTCTTCCTTTATAAAGTACTAATTGTGAGAAGCAGTTCAGACCCAAAGAATTGATTTAAATGAACGCATGAGGTCCGTCTCGAAGTACCTACTAATTATTTCATAGTATTCACACGGGAGGTAAAAATATCAGGAAAGACTGATTGAGGGAGACCTAAACTTGATCTCTCCAGCCGGACTCTCTAATGCCTTGTTCTGACTGGGAGACTATTTTAGTCGAATATATTAGTAACCAAACGTGTCCGACTCCCACAATTTTAGTAGAGTAGGCAAGTCAGCTCTCTAGTAGATTGAATCGATCTAGTTCTATTTTTTCGGCGAGTAGAGTCCCCCTCCACGTGTCCCTGCGCACTGATATGCGCAGTTCATTCGTAGACGCGCGCAATATGTCGTCCCGTTAGAGCGAAAATACTACTCTAAAATTCTTTATTTTTGGGGCTATTAATCTATTTTCGTGGCCAGAGTTTATTTATTTTCATCTCGCTAATTTATTCTTCCACCTCTTCTAAAATAAGCATTACAATCAGCGTATTTACTTTATTGCGTTACCACCCGTCACGTCGCGACGCGTCGCTTACTAATAAACTCTACTTGACAGCAGTGCGAACACTTTTTGGTGAGTCGAGTAGCGAGTTATTCGCCAATCGACTTACCATTTGTCAGGTCAGAACAAGGCATAAGAGTCATCATCTTGCACAGCAATGGGAGGGATGGATTCTTGCATCACTCCTTGACACATTCATCCCCAAATTTCCCCACAACCCGCATTACTTTTTCCTTCCCAGAACTCCTTCTCCTTCCTTCCTTTCCCTCCACACAGCATCTCTCCTCAGGCCCCTGTGTGTAGCTATTAAAAAAAAGGGGTCCCAACCGCCTGGAGCCAGCGAGACTATGGCATCCTCAATAGACGTATGTTTTGAGGTTAAAGGTAGTGGGGAGGATATGGAGAGGAGAGACAGGTGGGAAAATTTCCTTTACATTAAATATGATGACACTTTAATTTTTTCCTTACCAAAATTTGTTTCAGAAATTTCTAAAATTTTGCATCCCTTCTATTAATGTAAAGGAAGAGAAACAATAATATAAAATAATTGGTATATTATTGTTTCTATATCTATGTTACATGATTGATGTAAAAACCCTAAGGGCGTAAATATATATATATATATATTTTATTTTATTTATATAATTTGTACATTTGTTTATAACAATTACAGGCAATATAGCCCAAGACGTTATAATTGTACCATTTATGCAGTGTATATGCAATGCCAAAAATCTCACAAATGCGCTATAGGACACAAAAAATAAATCTATTTTTTATCCACCACATTCAAAAAGCACGTAAGCACAAATACATAAGTATATAATATATAAGTCACCAAACACAGCTTTTTCGTATATCTGTTAGTACAGCAGGGCAGCATTTTTAATTTATGCTTTGTTGAATAGAGATTTTGGTCGCCTGTGTTTCAATACAACTCCCCCTGTCGTAAAGTGTCACTACGTCATTTACAGACATCGTAATATAATATTTAATACCTCCGCGTGAATAGAATCCGCTGTAATATTTCTGCATTTAGTTATGAACTCAAGTTTTCCCATTGTTTCCTTTCGTTCAATTGCAAAAGTTTGTGTGATTAAATGGCGAATGGCGACAATAAACTCATGATGGAAGTCAAACAAAAAATCAAAGTCGTATTGCGCAAGTCGCTCTTGTGTTGATGTTGGGAGTTTCGTAAATACGTTTGGCTTAACAAGTGGCGTGGTGACTGACTTCCGGGCCCCCGGGCAAATTTATAAACCGGCTCTCGCCCTGCAACGGTGATGTTTTTTATGATGTGAATAACGCACATGAATCATAACTCCTATCCGTCTGGAGCCTTTGAGACTGGCGTCCCCAAATTTGGGTATGTTGTGAGTTAGTGGGGAGGGGAAGAAGTTTCAATTTGGGAGCCTGGTATGCGTTCCGCCGCCCCGGGAACCATTCCTTGGATAGCCAACACCTCTGCCATATGTCACCCCAAATAGTTCGCTACGTCTGATGATTAGCAGGGGTTCCCGGGTTTATCGGGAGAGATTTTATCCTAGTCTTGGCGGTGGATGGGTCTACCCACGACTCTCACTCTCGATGGAGTCGAGTCGTACATCCGTCACATCTGGAAACAGTAACCCACAGATTCCTATACCCCCCTCATACCTTTTTCTTCCCAGATCTTCCTTTCCTTAAAAGTCAATTCACACATTTCAAACCGGCATTTCATCCTCAAAGATGACATAAGCCATGAGGGAATTATTTTCCGCAGTGCTTCTGTGTGGATCTTATGTAAAAAAACAAGATGTGAAGAGGAAGGTGGGGAATTACCTGGCGATTCATATCTGGTCACCAAATTTCACGTAATTTCGTACGTATGCCCACAAATTATTCTTACATTTTCCCGCCAATAAACATTGAAACACTGTTAATTTGTTCGTAAGAACTTCAGTCCCGTTTTTAACCGGTTTTACTATTAAAATGATCGTTTTTTCGAATAACATTTTTCTTCGTGTGGTGCGTGACGCAAATATATTATTTCAATAAATTGTTAAATAACATTAATTCATCAAAAAAAGTTTACTTGCGCTGCCGGGATTTGAACCCGCAAGCCACTTTAAATCGTCTCTTCTCGGCCCCAAAACTCAGCCGGACGACCGCTAGGCCACTGGGCTTCACCGTAAACTTTTATGTTACATAAATTCATTTTCATTTTATGAATTTCCATTTAAATTTGTTTAACACCAATTGAAGTGGGAAAATTTTCCCTTTATTTTATTTGTTATGACAATATATTCATGTAAGCGTTTTTTGTTTTTTTGTATTTATTTTATCAAGAATTTTTCGATGCTTTAAAGAGTTTAAAACACACGATTTATATATTCATGAGAGTGTGTTATGTTTCAGTTTTGAAATCGCAATAATTATAAATACACATACATGGGTAAGTACATATTGTATTGTGTAATGCAAAATATAGAAGGTACAATAAAAGTTTAATGTTCTTCATTTATTAAAAAAAATTCGTTGATTATTTTATTCAAAGTGTTTTCATTTTTCAATGAAAATTGAACGCTGCTTCGTTTTTGTTTTTAGGTTTATTTTTCTATGTCTCTTACAATTTTCGCTAAGAAGCCACACTCTTTGAACATCTATGAAAAAATACGCACAATAATACAGCGTTACAGTTTTTCTAAATTTATAACCCGCGTCCAATCCAAATTGTCAAATCTTAATAAATCGTTATATAATGTTTATTTTCCTAATCAAAAAATATTCCCTAACCTCGACTTATGCTCATCCAATGATTCATCCCCCCCCCCCCCCTAAATATTGTATGGTTGCCCCTAAAGCGCTGCGTAAAATAACAATGGAACAATACCATATTTTATTCACGTGTTAAAATTAACTTACATAATTATTTGTTTTGGCCGAGTAATGTTTAATTATGTTTCCACCTGACTGGGAACGACAATGATTTACTGCCGTCACCATTGAAAATTACACGATGCAATGACGAATTGACCTCGACAATTTTGTTTGTGATTACACTTATATTTTGTTTTATATGAAATTGCAAAAGAGTCCAACTGACCAAAGGTATGGATTACTTTTATATTTTATTTTATTTGAAATTGCGCAAGAGTCCAACTGATCGGAGATGTGAATGCGTGTCCAATTGGATTTATTTTGTAAATTTTGGTTTTTTGATTAATCGTTCTTCATCCGTAATGATATTTAGATTTTCTGAAGACACACAACCCAAAAGCTCAACATTATCTTTTTAACAAAAAAACTGTTCTAACCCACAACCAGTAAATCAGTAAATCAGATGGTTTGGGCATGGAGAGCGAATGAATGAAGAAAGGAGTGAAAGGAAAATTTCGAAATATTCTAAATAATTAACACGATATTAATAATGATAATTAACACATATAGAAATTCACATTTCATACAATTTCTCACGAAATTATATGTATAATGTTAAAATATAACACGTAAGGTACTTAGATTGTTTGTAATATTAATTATCACGTACATGCTGTATTTATATTCTCATATTTCCAACTATATTTTTTTTTATTAAGCTTGTAATCTTTTTATGTAAATATAAGAAATAATAAAAACAAAATATATATGTAAATATTTATTATAACAACATGTAATAGATATATCTTTCTTATCCATGTACATATCTTTTTATATACATATATTTTTTTAATACATATCTCTTTTTATAAATATAATACGTTTTTTACCCGCCTCGGAACAGACTTTGCATAGTGAGGCGGGAAAAAAAAACTATGTAAATATATTAAAATAAAATAAACGCCGGGTTTAGGCACTGAAACTGAACTGAAAATATAATACGGGAATGTATCAGGAGAATGGTAGAAGAAGTCGGACATCCGAGGGAGACTGGCGCGATCAAGTGAACCAAAGTCACAATTTAAAATAACAGAAGAGTTTGTATGAGATGGTCTACGAATGTGAATGAAGCAAGAAGTGTATGCCAAGGAAGGACTGTTTGGTGGACTATGCTGTCTGCCTACCCCTACAAATGACGTGATGCTTGGTTAGTTAGTTTGCTAGGCCGATAGAGATGGAAAGGGGGAGGGGATGGTTGAGAAGTAGGTACTTGGCTAAACTGTTCAAGCTAAATATAATATTTTTGTATTCTATTATCATTTTATTTTTATTATCTAATAAACATAGTTATTGCCTTGCAAGCAACGTTTCAATTCTGAATGGTGGTCTCTTTCTGCCGTGTTTTCGTAGATTTTATGGTTTCCAGATCTGCTTTAAACGCTTATCATTTGAGGGGCCGATCTACAGTAAAAACTTCCAAATTGTATTATTATATAATACCCTCTTGACCAAACAGCTATAATATAGGTCATACAACCCGGCATTTCACAGTTCAGTCGTTTTATTTATAGTGTTGCTTCATTGGCTTCATGTAATTCCAAACAAAAGGAAAACCGTAAATTGGTTCTTATTCTCTCATTTCCGTCAAGGTTTATTCATCCAAGTTGTGAGACGGATCTATTATTGCCCTACGTTCCTTAATTTACGTTTATAGTCCTTGAAGTGGAACGTTTTGGCGATTTTTCACGAATACGACGATTAAAAATATCCAATTAATTTGATTAATTAATTATTAATAGTGCATTTTGAATTATTTATAATTTCATTTCCATGGCTGGGGAATCCGGTATTGTGTATTGTGTCAACAACATTTGCCGTATCTGCACGGAGAAAAATGTTATTTTTAAATACGATCAAATTAACAGGGTTTCAATGTTTATTGGCGGGAACATGTAAGAATAATTTGTTGGTATACGTAATTTCGTACGTATACCAACAAATTATTCTTACATTTTCCCATCAAAAATCATTGAAACACTGTTAATTTGTTCGTAAGAACTTCAGTCCCTTTTTTAATCGTATTTTAGAATAATATATTTCTCCGTGTAATCTATTTTATTTTGGATAACTACTTACTTTATTCAATAAACTATGTACAAAACTCAGAGTTATTTCATTCGGAAGCTCTTGTATTGTATGTAAATATTTAGATACATACTTTGTTGTTCGATTAAATATATACATTTGTGAAATTGACAATTCAATTTTAAAAACACAAATAATCCTTCTTCTTTACCATGTGTGTATCCCATTTAAGTAAGATTAATCGTTAAATCCACAACATTACCATCATCTACATTAAGGGGTTACATGCGTTTAGAAGGTTAGAAAAAAGCATATTTTCTCTTTTTTTTGTTTCATATAATAAATTAATTATATTATTTATAATTTTAAGCATATAAAAAATATTTTTTAAAAAATCATCCTAAACTTCAGCTGGCTTCTATATGGTTTCCAATGTTTTCTAGTGACCCCCTAAAAAAGTGTATTTGCGGTGATCAGGATATCTTATGATGGTTTCATCTGAATTGAAAAATAATATTTTGCTGTTATTAAGGCTGCGTTCACCGTAAGGGGTGACAATTCCTTGGACACCGTCGTTGGTTTGTGACGAACAGCAATTTATCAAATCGTCCCTTTTATGGAAGAAGCGCTTTTTTTAGAATATGGACAAATAAGAATAGTAAGAATTTAAAGCTTTATAAAAATCACGAACCATAAATTGGCCTACTTCCTTTTCTGTAGGGATTTTGAGTTCCTAAGCGCTCACACGTGTCACTTTAGAAACTTGGTAAGATGGAAATGACATCTGATAATTTTTTTCTAACCTGATTTTTTTTGTTTGTTTCAGGTAATGGATCAGGCTTCTTCTTTAACGAACTACAGCATCTTTAATGGAATCAGGTATGGCCGGAACTGTTTTGAACGATGTATTAAGCTGGCAATTTATGGGCAAACATCACAATCTGTGTCGATAACCCCTTTCGTATTTGTATAATGTCGCATAAGCTCTTTTTCAATATAAAGTTAAAATGATAATATCGACTTAATTGCCCTTAAAAGGTGCGAGATGGGCAACTCGGATACCAACTTTCCCGCGATAGGACGAAGAACAGCCGTGAAACAGCAAACGTTTTTGGATTTTCTCCCTCTTTAGGTAGTTATGGCGAATCCGTTTCGCGATTTACCAGATTCCACAAATTATTTGTTAACTTTAAGAAGGGTTCCCGATAACCTTCTGAATTCTAGATATTTTAGAACAATAATTTCTCGGCTATTCAAGTAGACACGTTCCGTGAAGCGGTTCGGTGTCGGAAACTTCACTTTTCAAGTTCCTAAAACTTGGATAGGTTATTTCATACAGACAGATTTTCTTATAATTTCAGATATAAAAAATGCAAACGGATATATTTTAGGGATTTTAATATATAGATATAATAAAAATGCTAACTTTACGGGGTTACCTGACAATTAAATTGTTGAATCTTGTTCATACGTTTTACGGGAATTTTGGAATCTTTTTAATATTTTCCGGGAGGCGCAATTTCGAAGCAAATTGGAACCCAATTTTTAAAGTGCCTATTAAATCTATTTTTTAACGATGGGTTGTTCGACTAGCAGACACACAAACATGTCACCGTATACCAAAATTTCATTTACATCTTTTTATTCCAAATAAGGCTTAATGAATCACTGGTTTATTTATGCTAGTCAAGAACGTCCCTTAATACTCTGAACAGACGTAATATTTAATTTACTGAAAGTGTAAAAACTTTTCTCGTTTCTATTTTGTTTTTTAAATCCCGCTCGGTAACCTATTGACAATATTTCACTACCAATATATTATACTATGTGAAATTGCTTCACATATTCTTTTAAAATAAGCACGTTCGTGTGGCCGAGATAAATAAATAATTGTTCGTAATGTGTAATGTGTAATAGAATATCTTTTGAAAAAGCTTTCTGTTTAAAAAAAATGGAAGCTTTAGATTTAACGTTTTAGAACTGTTATTATTATAAGCGGGTGATATTTTTCTTCGTATGTATGTCTGTGGTTAAGTCTCTGGAAATACGAAACACTCGTCTAAATCATACACTATCTAATATGTGATCATAGATAAATTGAATTGCTGTCAAAATAAGTGAGCATTCAAGTTCTGACGTATCCAGGTGCCCAATCACCGTGTAATTGTCCCATACAGAGACAGAGCTTGGGCACTGACAGGTCGCGCCCTTTCATTTACCATTCGCTATTCACTCGTTTAGGCAATAATCACAATCGCCGGCAGACAACAAACAATGTACAGGAAACCGTTTGGCAGAATGGACAGACAAACTTCTAATATTGTAACGACCATTTTAAATTGCTCGTAATGCTGCATGGAAAATTCTACGAACATTTTGTGACCTAATATTTTTGCTTTGCGTACGAAGCTTTTTCAAAATTCAATTTGGGAGGCGGGTTTGGGTACCGCCGCCTCGGGAACCATTTAATGGATAACCGAAAACTCTGCCACGGATTAGTTCGAGTGGTTTGCTACTTTTGGTGACTTATCAGGGGGTGTCCGGGTTCATGGGGTGAGGTTTGGTGGATATTTCCGGCGGATACATTTGCCCACCGACTGTAACACTAATGCAGCGAATAACTCACCAAATAATCGCGCAATCACAACTTATACCCATTTCGAAAAATTACTACAATTAGACATTTTTCACAGTTCCTTGCAAACATACAAAATTAAATTATTAAAATTCTTGTCTTTTTATTAAATTTTAATCAATCAAATAATTCGTACAGTCAATTACATTTAGTGTGCACATAATTTTTTATTTTAAAACGTATCTTTTTCTCTACCCACTTTCTTCCTTTTTGTTATTATTAGCCTTCCAATGTTTGATTCTTATCATCAGTTTCATCATAATTAATTACGTTTTAAAACCCAGGCGAAATTACTTAATTTATTTATTTATTTATTCACGCCCTTAGAGCTTTTACAACAATCATAATACAAAAATAAACAATAATATACAAATTATGTTACATCATTGTTTAGTAAACGGGAAACAGAATTTTTGAAATTTCAGAAATAAATTTTGATAAGGAATAAACGAAAATATCAACTGAACTAAATTTATTTCCAAGCCTATGTAGTCTTTGGATTGGGGAGTTAATGAAATAATTAGTTTTCGAAGGATAAACAAAGAACAGCTTAATTAATGACATTTTACGGATTTATGTAATAGGTACAAAACCATGTAATTTATTTCACATACCTCACAACTTAGATTTTATGTACTGTTTATATCTTATGAACAAATAAATAAATAAACGGCGTAGGAGGCCGGTTGAGGGAGATCTTTTGATCTCTCCAACGAGACTCTCGGAACATCGCCTTGCACTGCAGTGGGAGGGTTGGATTCATACGTCCTCAGATTCAGATTTCTGACATTATTTGGAGTAAAAAATGCAAATAAAATTTTGGTCTCCGGTGACATTTTTGCTTTATTTTTTTACAAAAACAGTTGGGGGCGGCGTAAGTTATGGGGCGGTTACTCGGCCTAGTGACCAGTGAATTTTTGTTTGATTTTGAAGACAAAAAAATGTTATCAAAAAAGTCACCGGAGACCAAAATTTCATTTACATTTTTTATTCCAAATAAATCAGGAATACTGGTTAAAGTAAGTCACGTACCTACGTACCTTAACACCCTGTATATTTCATTGTAACTCTACTTCTTATTTCCACGCAATTCGCTTTTTTCAAATTTACTATATATCGGATAAATCTTAGTTTCCGCTCCCATTTTGAACCGTTGCGTCCCGAGCATGTTCATTTATCCGTAAAATATTTATTAAACTGGTTGTGAGTTCGTTCTTGCGTAACGATAATTAAATAATGACGCAAATTATGCCTAGTACGCATTGCAAGGGTCTTAATTCTTCTGGGTAATTTGGTGTCTCGCCTATTGTCCAGACGTAATAATTTTGAATTATCTTTGACGACATTCACAAGATCAGTTCCAAAATAATACGCCCAGTTAAATCATTACTCTAATTTTGAGAAACCTCCGTGACATAGCGGTTGAGATTCCCGATCCAATGGTCGCGGAGTCGAAACCCAGCGTGTGCAAATAAATACTATTTTTATTTTATTTACTGAAATTTATTTCTATGTTTTACTATTTTACTACAATATTTTTACAGATGCCTATATTTCTAAAACATTACTTAAAAAAATTATTTTTTACTTATACTTATTGATGTAATATAGCATTTTTGTTTATATTACCCACACACAGGCAGTGACTTAGCGGGTTCCCATTACCTTTACGGAGAAAAATTTTAATCGAAAAAACGATCATTTTAATAGTAAAAACGGTTAAAAACGGGACTGAAGTTCTTTCGAACAAATTAACAGGGTTTCAATGTTTATTGGCGGGAACATGTAAGAATAATTTGTTGGTATACGTAATTTCGTACGTATACCAATAAATTATTCATACATTTTCTTGCCAATAAACACTGAAACCCTGTTAATTTGTTCGTAAGAACTTCAGTCCCGTTTTTAACCGTTTTTACTATTAAAATGATCGTTTTTTCGAATATGACAAATATAACATTTTTCTCCGTGTACTTTCGTCTATTATATATTTAATCATATACTTACCTATTGCTAACTTTTACATTACTTATATCTTATATTTTACATCTAAATGTATTTATAAATTATGTAAAATTACTTTTGATATGTACTCGTATTTTGATATAACGTGAAAAAATAAAGAGAAAAAAAAATAGAACTCTATTTTTATAACTTTTGAAGGTTATTCCCATCAATGTAATATATCATTTAAGAAGAAGATAACACTAATAGTCTAAACGAAAATATGAAAAAGAACAAGACTTAGAAAAATAAAAGTTAATGGTCGCAATTGGGACTCGAATCCAGAACCTCTCGTCTTACTGGGACGAACGCCTCTATCAGCTAGCTGCTAATAATAAGGAGAAAAATGGATAATATTGTTAATTCTGAATTTTAAAATATGATATTGACAAATATAACGTTTAAATGAGAGGTCTCAGTTGCCGTATCTCATTTCACATATTACCACATTTCAACTGATTTCGGGAACTCATGTTTAGGGACCAAATCTAAATATAGCCAGGTACTTCTCAATCTTTCTAAACTCATATCCTTCCCTTACCCACTTCCTTCAGCCTCTCTGCATGTTCCAATAAAGGGTGCCATGGTTATACTGACTCGGGACAGTTTGGAGTGTAATTATGCTAATAGTTTCCAAAACATATCTCATAAAGTAGAATCAATATCGCAGTCCCAAAGAATATAGTTAAACATTCCGAGCGTGTCTCTTTCTGAAGTGCTTACTTGTAAATTCCATGCCTTTTTATATTTCCCGAACATTTCAGCATTCCTAGTTTTTTTCTGTTTTTCCTTTTGTTCGCATTTGCCGCCTGTCAGCGATACTCTTCGATTTCCCACGCAGTTCTATTTCGATCCGCTTGTTATCAATCGATGCGGTGGCCGATACCGCAAATAAATTAATTGCCCGATGGTGACGTCAATGGCATTATTATTGTGCAGCACCATTGTCGCGCGGCCTGGCGTTGATCTGCGGCTACACACCACACCGTAACACGGCACCCCAATACCACAGTGCCATAGCACCACAGCACCACAGCACCCCAGTACATATAGCGATTAATCTGCGATAGGTGCTGGCAGGCCTAATTAATCCCGGAGACCTGTACTATTTCTCAGCGACCATCTTGTAGCCGGATTCTGACGGAACCATTCTCTGCTCTTATTCAACCCAATCTTATGATCATACGTCAATCATAGAGAAAATGAAATAAAATCATAAAATGAAGGGTTGTATGGTTTCTTCGTTATGGGGCTTGGCTTTTTCAAGGGCGACAAACATGACCAAATTAACGCAAAATGTGTAATGGCAAACATAACCTAACCTAATGAAAGTTTCATGTAAAATCATTTATAAACTAATCTAATTATTATTTATCAAATTTATATATCCTCCAAAATTTATTTGTAATCCTCACGTAAGTAGTTTCTTATTGTTTTCACACAAACTAAGTATTTAATTAAGCTGTAGTCTGAACATTAATTTTAGACCCACCATTTTCAAAAATACCAGCGCGGTGCATGCAGTGAATCAGACTGTAGAAATAAAAGTATTAAGTCTTATAACTATATTTTTTCTATTCAAGTGGTTTCAATAAACTATTTTTAGCCGAATATTCTTCCTCAGAAAAATATAAAATTTTTTAAACCTTTAAATCTTCTCTACTGGTTTTTATGGGGGATGAGCATTGTAGTATCCCTCTGGGTTGCTAAGTTTAGGCGAGTATTTATCATGGTGATTTTCATCCTTTCCTAGGCCAAATATTTTTCGGTGCTAAAATTAATACTTAGTACTTCATTACCCATATAATCTGCATACTTCACCCGCCATAACACAGGGACATCCCTAGCATGGCGGGCGAAATAACACAATATATACACTATGTATAAAATTATTTAATAAATAAATAATATTATTTTATCAATCACATGGTGAAGTAAGTTTGCCTCTTTCTTTAGGTGTACGCTGGTTAATGAGAGTATTTCAATTTTAAAATGTAAGTTTCATTATGGTGAATTATTTATTTCTTTTTGTTCCAAGCACGAGAAAACGTTTCGAGATTTCCATAAAATGATCACTATACCATTGTACATTTAAAGCATTTCAACAGCACCGCTCCACCGAAAACATTAAATGAATAATCGACGAGATATTAAATTTAATGAAATTCAGCTGCGAGGTATTTTATTCGCATTTTAATGATATCTCGAGAACCGTTGTGGCGTAAAACACTCCCGGGCCGGCCCTGCCTCCTCATTAGATCGGAGTACCTCCCTAGATATTATTGTGAAATGGATTTGAGCGGCCCGCTGACCCATTTTTCCTCTTTCCAGATCATCTCTGCGTAATTTTTCCCCGGACTTTACTAGGGGGATGTTTTGTAAAAATATCCTAAAGACTACTGCGGTATCCGCATTTTTTTTTTTCAATTTAAATGCGGGCGTAATTGAAATCACAGAGCACGTTTTTATTTAAAGACTCTACTAAATAAATAGAATAGATATGTCGTAATTTTTTATTGCTATAAAGTTTAATTTGTAGAATATCATTGAAGTAGAAGATAACAATAATAATCTTTTTTTTAGATATGAAAATGAACACGACACAAAAAAATAATAAAAGATAATGGTCGCAACTGGGATCGAACCCAGAAACTTACGTCTTACCGGGACATACACCTCTACCAATTGGACCACTGCGATCTATTATGAGACTGTCGTAATTGTCAACTTCATATTTCAAATTTCAGAAATAATAATATTAAATTCGACTAATGGTTTTTTTCCATATTATTGGTAGCTACCTTTATTATTGGAAACAAGTATTCAAAGAATGTGTTTGTTACCTAGCTAGTGTCTCAGATAAAGATAATAAATATAAATATAATTTGTAGAACTCTAAATATAATTTTAATTTAAAGTTTTTTTTCTATTTAATAATATTTGTAACTAAATAAGTTCTGCTTTTAATTAATTATAAAGATATTTCGCCGTCCGAAGGCGTTATCAAACAGTTCGATAATGCCTTCGGACTTTGTTAAACGCTATAAATTATAAACATATCTACATGTTTCAGAACCAACGGTGTGGTAAATATACTTCAATAATCTTTATTATACTTTTTTTATTAAAAAAATCATTTAAACAAAGTTAATTTTGTTAATTTAATAAAAATTATATCTATTACAATTGCCAATAATATTTTTGTAAGACGTATTACATTAATAATTTAATAATAACATAACATTTGTGTAGCGCAGATTTGTGTTATTTCAAGTGCGCTGGTGGCCTCACGTGTGGACAACCACCATATTCATGTGCCAGCCTAGTTTAAGATGGCTTCACAGAATAGTAAAATGATGTTATGAATTATAACATAACTTGAGAAACATGAAAGAGGTTTATTATAAACCATTCTCCATCGCATTTTCGACCTCTTCAGCGTTTGCCAAATTCGAAAAGGTCCGTAATGTGCGACAGGCGCCATGGCTCTGCTCGTCGGCCCCATATACCTATATTTTAAACCATATTAGAATAGGTACCAGTTTCAGCCGTATAGGTAGGGGGCAGCTATGTGAGAATGTGTCCATGTGAATTAGCACACAGTGTGTGGGGGTGCGACGCCGCTTCTTAAAAGCCTTTTTGCAGATCGTGTAAGAGGATAATTTTGGAATTTTGAAAAAAAAAAAGCGTGGAATTTTGAGCAGTCCTGTTTAAAGTGATGCACCACGTCATGTAACATTCTGGATCAGGCCGCTAACAATAACACTCCTTATGGAGATTGCGATAAGGTTGAAATTCGGATTTAGCACCAGTTGTCTGTTTTGATTTATTCACAAAAAGACATCGACAAAAAACATATTTTATTTTGATTTGCGAAAATGAGCCGCAAATATTGAAATGTTTCGCGATCATTTTCTAAGGAATTTAATTTTCCACTTTAAACAATAAAATCATAACCGAAAAGGGGTTCGTAAATATGAGAATTGGAACTTTAAAGCAGTTTTTATATGCCTCATACTTTTTTTCTGGGCTTATAAAAATACTAATCACTGTGCTAAAACTCAGATATATTTATTTGTCTTTAGGTCAATTCCAGTTAGAAATCCACTAGCAAAGCAGCTATCGCTATTTGCGAATTCAATATGAACTATTATAGTATGTTGAAGAATTAAAAGTGGCTGAAATAAGCTCCCGAGACGTTGCATGTGTACTTAAACAAAGAAGATACGACTGTATCAAAACCGAGGAAATCCGAAAACAAATCAATGCCGATTTAAGAGGAAACTGGGCTACGTTTTGTCCATACAAACATGTTCCCCAATTCTTCTCTAGATTTTGACAATAGCGCAAATATTTTTTATTAGAATTATCTATTTTTATTTTTAAAGATATTTGTGTCGGCGTGTTTTGATTTTTTGTTGCAAGTTGATTCTTGTATGAGTTAAGACCCTCCAAAAATCGTTTAAGGCGCTCCGCTGACGAGGCAACTGAAACCAAACTAAAACCGGCTGGTTTCTATGTCTTGATTGGTCAAAAAGCTTATTTAACCATATACCAAGAACAATCAGCTGACAGCTGGCAACTAGCAACGGCCGGCCACGCCAATCAGCAGTGCGAGTCGCGAGTCACCGCTTGCGTTACCATTGACAACGGGTTTTTGAATGATTGTGTAGTGTGCGGGCCATCACATTGTCATACAAAGACAGTTGACAGTTTGCAGTTGCCTCAGTGAGCGGATCGCCTAAATAGCCTGGTTTGATCGTCATCAACAGACGTTCAGTATACAAATTAAACAATGTGTTTAAAAAATAATCAAAACATACAGAATAGAATAATTTCTTATAAATTTAGGTTGGTTAAAAAAAATCTTAAAAATCGCTCTACTTTTGGAGAAAAAAATTATTTAGGTATACAGGTGCAGTTGTCCCTTTCGCTCAGTATTCAGGGGAGGCGGGGTAACAGCGACAGTGACAGCAACAGTTTGGTAAAATATCTATTATTCAAATTTCTCGACCACCGTGTTTCCTCTTAAAAGCTTATTGAACAAGTTTCAGAAAGGGACGTTTAGATGATTTTCACGTGTAGATCGAACTGGCGGATAAATGTAGCGTCGAAGAGAGAAGTCGGGAACGCTCCAAGAAGACAAAACTGAAAAGTATATGAACACGAAAGAAAGAGAATTATTGTGTGCCAAGACGGAGTTGTGTCATTTGTGCCTACTGCGGAAAAATGGCGTGATGGTAAGATCTGTTTCTCTTCAAGGACATTACCAAATTATGCTCTGTTTCCTCGTGTTAACCATTAACCGTGCTGCATGATCATTATACAACTTTGTATAGTTTTGTATTTAATTTTAATAATTCTGCAGGCTATCTGCGATAAGTTATGCGGAGAAGTGCGGGGACTTTGCCTCTAATAATTTAGTACCTACTCATTGACATCATGGAGCATTTTGTCTGTGTGTAACTAAAAGTTTTCCACTGTGATCTAAAAAATATAGTAGCATATATACCTGCTTTCAAAATAATAATCCTCATTTTATTATTATTTCTTTCGAACGTAACTATGCTTCTTTTCACCGGCCGACCATCGAAAAAAAAGTCTACCTAGTTCCAATCGATACAGCACATAATTGAATTTCTACAGCTCAATCTGCGCTGTATCTACCTATATTGTTCGCGGGATTACATAGCTTGTCTACAGTTCTACATTATGTACTTTTGTCTGACGGATTGATTCCGCCGCTTTTTTGCGGTCAAGGCCAGAGGCGGACGGCGGCATTACAAAACGAAACTATCGCACAAACTGGCGCCCGACTCATTGTCAGTGACCGAACATTGTTGGGGATGAAGCTGTTAGAATGCTTTTGTGTTTTCGCTTCGGAAGCTAACGGGAGGCCACAAAAAGCTGCTCAGAAAATTGGTCGGTCTCGCATTGTTTCAGTTTCCTCTAATTTCCTATTGCCCGCTGCGGGTAATGCCGGACGTGTTATGTTATATATGCGGATGGGAAAATTTCAACGGTTCTACGGTTTTTGCCCGGTCTGTAACAGTTAAATTATTTGATCCATTCGAAGCGGGAGGCATTTTTTTACCTTTTGTTTTAAATTCTGTGGATTCTGACATCAGCTGTTTGCAAATGTAAAAATATAGGTCGATCAAACGAAAAAAGCGTTACTTAATATTTTGGTGATAAACACTTTTGGCATTACAAAATCCAATTGAAAGCTATTATTATTATTTATTTGTAAAAGTATTTCTATTGGTGAATCTATGCTTCCATGCGTTTTCTTTACACTCGTTTTCTGGTCACTTTTTCCTGTTGAATTGGCATCCCAACATGTAATTCATTCGTATAAAAAAATATGGAAAACTGCTCGTCTTTTATGTCTAAGATGTCACTAAATTACTGCTAAAATATCCCGTTAAAGCTAAATCTAATTTTCCGGCTATTCATCGACCGATGAGATGACGGCAGGCGGCAGTCATCCCCAGAATCGCCCGCTCCGGGTGAGCACCCCGACGCGAATGATCGTTAAAATTTAATTTTCACTAGAAAATAGGATGCTTCGTAAAAAGGATGGAAGAAAGCTAGGCATTCGATAAAAGTACCTCCTTTAACCCTCAAATCCCTTCTTGTTTTATTTTATTTTAAAATTTATTTCCTTTCCTTTTTGCTAAATGGTTTTGTTTTGATGAAAATTCGGCGGTTAGTCTGGCAATCTGTCGACGTCAGCGCCGCCGTGCGGCTGATGTTGGAAACTATTACCGGCAGCGCTTTTCCGACTTTCCCCCGAAGTGTGTCGGTAAAGCAGTTTCCTATATTAAGGGTTCGAGTCTTTGAAAGCTTTCAGAGCTTCCGATTTCCGCCCACAGATAGTTTCAGTGAGCCCTATAATCAGCTCGCGCTAAAACTTTTTGCACTACCCAAACTAATTATAGTGATATTTTTATAATTTCTGCTAACGTTATTCACAAAACGTAGATATATTGTTGGAAAGCAAATATTTTTTGTTTGTGTTGAGTTATTTATTGCATGCAATAAAATTATTTGTGTTATGAAACTGTACCGAAACTTAATTAAATTTGCTACCATCCGCGTTTATTATTTCTAGTGACAATATTGTTCGTCCTAGGTTGTGGAAAGGGTAGTGAAATCCAACGCTTTCCATAATATAGTGTGTAATACAATGTTTAAAAACTAACATTGTTTTGGTAAATTTTTAAATAACATAAAAAATATAACCTTTTAAAACATTGTTTTGGTTAATTCTTAAATAACATCATGAAATATATAACCTTTTAAAACAATGGGTTGATAACACCAACGCAATGTGTGAAATTAAAAATCTTTTTCGAATCCTAAAATTTATTTTAAGACAACAATTTACCACTTCCATGCTATCAACGAAATTTAATTAAAACTATCAAGTCACCATTTTGTTACATTTAGACCCGAATTAATTCGATAAGTGTTTTCTATCTCCTGTTCCGCGTCATTCCGTCCTTGTTACTGCGAATAAGGCACGACTTTCTTTGATATTTTGTATCCTAAATAAACGCTGACATTTTCCTCCTCTTAGAGGAAGGTAAGAGGGATTTTCGGAGAAGATTACCACTAATGGACATTTAGTATTGAATGAAAGCTTTCTTGCAAAAAAAGTATTCGTATTTGTTTCGTCTTTGAGGTCAGAATATTCCCGAAGTGTGTGTGTGAACTTAGTCATCGATAGCAAGGCCAATAATTAAAACACTTTTCGTTACGCTTATTCTTCATAAGATGAAAATATAAAATTGTTCACGAAATTGAATGTACTAGTTGTTCTGTGAACAGTAGACTTCGTGTAGTGTATTGTTGATTACTCCGACTTGCAACGCTCATGGGCTCTGGCGGAATAAAATGGCACTATCGAACACGGCTATCATCCTGTCAGGATTGACCGGATATTGAATGTACAAACAACTTTACTCACATACGAAATGCATAGTGGTCGAGTCAAAACAGGATCCTCAGTCAATTATGAAGGGTGTAATAATAGTATATATTATTTTATTCCAAAGGATAATATGTAGGTAACTGAACGTAGCGATTTCTTTCTAAACCTATTTGTAGTAAAGAGGTTTTATGCCATTTTGCTCTGATATGAAAATTTACTTTTATTACCGAATAATAAAGGATATTTCTTTCATAATGTCGCCACTGACTAGAACATTGGATAGAACGGTAGTATTGACTGAGTGTAGCTGTTTTAATTCGACCGCTTTGGATTTCGCCTGTGTGTAAACTTTTTTACGTGTTCCGTATCCAGTCCGAGGTAGGTACCTTTTTATTCTGCCAGAGTTCGCATGAGCGTTGCGAGCTGTCAAATCAGATTAATCAATATTACGCCAGGTCTACTGTTCTCAGGAATGACTAGTTTTGACCTGTGTTTTTAACTGTGTGTTTAAGTCAGCTTTCTATATAAGTAGAACTCCTTGAAGAAGTACCTAGGTACTATACTATTCCCATCTATATAGTTCTAGTATCTTCTTTCTTTTTCGTTTTTTCTATGACGTCGGTACGATCTCTCGCTGGGACTGGTCTAACCAATCATCGTAAGTATTGTTTAGTTTCGCCAAATAAATAACACCTTTCCAGTATTTTGCATCGTTACCTTTTTAATTCTCCTGTAAATTTGTATTTTATAGCACCTTGAGGTTTTATTTTCAGAAGACCGTCACGACTGACTCGTTGAGCAGGCGATTCGGCCATTTGCAGCGCCTCAAGCCTTAATGGTGCTTTAGAAAAAGCACTATAAACGTTAATCGCTAGCAATTACACCGTGTTTATAAGCAAGCCCTGCATTCAAAAACTAATTGCTCACTTTATTTGATATGTGCCTCGCTACTGATGAATTCTTTATAACACCTTTCAGATAATTATTACGATAGAAACACTGGCTCCATGACAACTCAACTAAGTGGCATTTCAACACCCCTTTGAAATGTCATTAAAAGTGATGATGATGAGTTCATAAACTTATAAGTTTTTTTATTTATTACTTTTTATGATTTTTCAAAGGAGTGATGAAGTTGTACAATATACATAGTTTTCGTCATAATTTTAAATACCATATTATGTCAAAATATTTAATTTAAATTTATTCAAATTTGACAGCTAGGCATCACAAAATGATGTTAATATTATGTACATACCAAGGCAGTTGAATTGTGTAGTGGTATTATGCAGAGGATATGACTTAAAAAAATATATTATTTACTATTATTTTGATTGTCCTCCCATGATTTATTTTCTATCGCCTTATATTTGATATTACTACATGGCTCATATTGTAGAAGATGGAGGAAAAAACGAAAAAATAACTGTATATTTAACTCATTTACGTCGAATTCGACACATTCTTCATATTAAATATGCAACGACGATATATTGTTTGTTTTATAGTTTTAATTCTACCACTACGACGAAGCAGGGCAATAAAGCTAGAACTCATATAAAACCTTGTTGAATCTCTTTTCCTTACTACTGCACAGTCTTTGCATCACCTGATAAATAAATTCAGGCTTTATTTACAGCCAATAACCTGGAAAACAACCCGCCACCTGTGTTTTACTTAATGAAGTTTCCTTGGTATTGTGGTCACCGGCAACCCTTTCCATTGTACCGGCGACTGCGCTCAACCAGAAGCAGGTAAAGGGGCAGTCGGGTAATTTTGTAGCGATGACACAACTTCTTGCCCCGGGTCAACTGCGACTTCTCGTCAAGTCTGTTCCTTTGCAACGGTTTCGCTTTGCGGAACTGCTGAGAGCGGGAACTTATATTCTTACAAATGAAAAGATAACAATGTTTAAATAATAGCTTTTCCGCTATGCTGCTGTAGTAAAATAACGTCTAAAGTCGTTTCAGTCGGATAGTGATAATATAATTTTTAATGAAACCGTTTGCATGATAATTTTTTTATGTCAAAGTTGTTTAAAGTTTTTTAGTTCCTTAAAGTTTTAACTCGACCGTTTTGCATACGTCTGTGTGTACATTCTGTTTCAAGATGGTAGCTGTTTTAATTGTTATTCATTTGGCTTTTTTTTCAATTTTGAAATCGACGTGTTTTTTTTAAACTTTCTTTTTCACATTTTTTCAATAATATGGTTCCTTTCTCCGAATAGTTTGAAAAAGAATTATTATTGAATATAAAAAAAATATTTCTTTTAAATCAATGATTTTTCTCTTTTATGTTTATGAATATATTGTGTAAAATATACTTTAAAAATTAATAAAATTATGCACTTGTTGAAATCCTTTCTGCTATAATTTAATTAAAGTAGCATGAAAAGTATTTAAGACGATAGACTTTGCTTTTCGGCCCATACAAAAAGGACACCCGGGAAAAAACACTTTTCTACATCGAAAATTGCACAAAATAAATATATACATTTTTAAACTACTGCCTTCTAGAGGGTGAAAACTATGTCGGTATGTTTTCGAATTTTCGGTGCGTTTCGTATTAACGGAAAAATTCACTGTCAAACATGTACGATTTATCAAAAAATATTATTTAAGGAAAAAGTGCTGCTAACTCAACTCTCATAAAGAATTATAAAATTATAAAAAGCTATCGACGTAGCTTCTTCTTTCTAAAAAATATTTTTTTTTTTAAATTTCAATTTCGTGAAAGTTTCGGTGTAGAAAAGTGTATTCTTTATAAACCCCTTTTCGAGCGATTTCTGTAGGTAAATTTGAGCGTTGTCTCATTCGCACATTTCGCATTCGCATGTATTGTAAGTGTGCGTGAGCTTATTGTGAGCGGGACAGAATGACAGACGCGGGGGTTCCGCGTGTCGTTCAAAGTCTAGCCTCTTAATGTACCAACTGATATTTATTGTATGTCCTGATATATATATTTTCTTTCTGCATTATGTAAAATTTCTACAGGTATTATGTTTGTAAAAGTCCTACGGGCATTCTACAGGCGTTCAATAAATAGTGACGTTGTTGATGTTTCTATGAACATATTATAAAATTACTTATTGGAAAAAGGTTTCACAAAATACCTACATTGTTTATTATTAAAGTAGGTAGGTATTTGAGCACCTACTTGCAAATCTTGTGATATCTTAGAATTTTTTTATTTTAATGTATTATATATATAGCATAAAATAAGCCCCCAATCGCAAGTCTTTAGTTATAAAGTTATAGTAATAATAACTAGTTATAAGTTCTCACGTGTAAGTTAGATAATTTAAGTTGTAGCACTTCGTCGGATGTTTTTTTTTTTACCAAAATGGCGCTGTAGAAATCATCAATTTTTATTATTATTACCAACTCTGAACACATAGTTTGCGAGCGAGACTTAAGAGGCTAGACTTTGAAAGACACGCGGAACACCCGCGTCTGTCATTCTGTCCCGCTCACAATAAGCTCACGCACACTTACAATACATGCGAATGCGAAATGTGCGAATGAGACAACGCTCAAATTTACCTACAGAAATCGCTCGAAAAGGGGTTTATGGAGAATACACTTTTCTTCACCGAAACTTTCACGAAATTGAAATTTAAAAAAAAATATATTTTTTAGAAAGAAGAAGCTACGTCGATAGCTTTTTATAATTTTATAATTCTTTATGAGAGTTGAGTTAGCAGCACTTTTTCCTTAAATAATATTTTTTGATAAATCGTACATGTTTGACAGTGAATGTTTACGTTAATACGAAACGCATCGAAAATTCGAAAACATACCGACATAGTTTTCACCCTCTAAAAGGCAGTATAAAAAAATATATTCATTTTGTGCAATTTTCGATGTAGAAAAGTGTTTTTTCCCGGGCGTCCTTTTTGTATGGGCCGAAAAGCGAAGTTTATCGTCTTAATGCTACTATTACGTAATATTATCCGCAAGTTGTACATGACTACATTTCTACTTATTAAATTATGAAAAATAGATAAGATAAGAAATTATGTGAATTTATTTTCTTTTATATCCTGAAAGCCGGGGTAAATTAAAACGAAGCCCAGCTGTAATATAATATAGATATTATAAAAAAAATATATTACGTAAGATAATATAATAAAGTATTATTTTTCCATAACACAGCCGTAGCACATGGTTTTGAGGTTTTTGAACTGTCTGTAAATAAATTCCTACGTTAGGCGGGGTACGTAATAAATCCTGTTTTTTTTTCCACGAGCCCTTCGATTTTTTAAATAAATTATCTCGCCTAATGGTCCAGAGAGCTTCCCCCGTATATATTTTTCACCGCTTTAAAAAATGTGACACTCGCGCAAATTAATTATCCTGGAAGTACCATTTATTATAGGGAAGAACGCCGATTAGGCGATGCTCAACTGGCCCGTCCTCCTGCGCGCTTATTCAAGGACACACAATTTTTTAAACGTCTCTTTTGGGCTACTAATTTACGTACTTATCTTTTTTTTGTTTAAATACTGCCTCCATTTTCCTTTTTCTGAACCTCTTTTTCGATAAATTTTGTATTTTTATAATCTTTTGTATTTTACCTTGCATGTGCGATAAAATAACACTTACCTATATCTTGCAGATTTTCTAATAGTAACGGTTAAACGGGAACTTTAACCTTATCGCCATCTACATCATGAGTGTTATTGTTAGCAACCTGATCCCGAATTTTACACGTCGTTGTGCATCGCCTTAAACGGTTGTTACAAACCTAGAATTTTATAATCTTTTGTATTTTACCTTGCATGTGCGATAAAATAACACTTACCTCTATCTTGCAGATTTTCTAATAGTAACGGTTAAACGGGAACTTTAACCTTATCGCCATCTACATCATGAGTGTTATTGTTAGCAACCTGATCCCGAATTTTACACGTCGTTGTGCATCGCCTTAAACGGTTGTTACAAACCTAGAATTTTATAATCTTTTGTATTTTACCTTGCATGTGCGATAAAATAACACTTACCTCTATCTTGCAGATTTTCTAATAGTAACGGTTAAACGGGAACTTTAACCTTATCGCCATCTACATCATGAGTGTTATTGTTAGCAACCTGATCCCGAATTTTACACGTCGTTGTGCATCGCCTTAAACGGTTGTTACAAACCTAGAATTTTATAATCTTTTGTATTTTACCTTGCATGTGCGATAAAATAACACTTACCTCTATCTTGCAGATTTTCTAATAGTAACGGTTAAACGGGAACTTTAACCTTATCGCCATCTACATCATGAGTGTTATTGTTAGCCACCTGATCCCGAATTTTACACGTCGTTGTGCATCGCCTTAAACGGTTGTTACAAACCTAGAATTTTATAATCTTTTGTATTTTACCTTGCATGTGCGATAAAATAACACTTACCTCTATCTTGCAGATTTTCTAATAGTAACGGTTAAACGTGAACTTCAACCTTATCGCCATCTACATCATGAGTGTTATTGTTAGCAACCTGATCCCGAATTTTACACGTCGTTGTACATCGCCTTAAACGGTTGTTACAAACCTAGAATTTTCGAAGTATCTTTTATTAGTATAAAATTATACATTTGTACATACATTTGTTCCTGATGAGGTGAACATCGTTCACGAAGCATGTACATTGTGTATAAATAAAAAGTGATGAAAACAAAGTTATTTTGTCTTTTAATTAAAATAAATAATAAAATTAAAGTTAATTATCTACAGATTTAAATTTTTAAAAGCGGTATTTAGGTGATAATAAGAATGGGACTATTGAAATTAATAAAAAGTATGTATATAGGTATTTTGAAAAAGCTTGTTAATTTTTATAAAAATAAATTAATATTTGAGGTGTGCAAAAGCAAAGGCAGCAATCTCCATTTCGGCTAGATTGCTATGTTTGATTTTGAAATGACGTAGAGATTGCTATGTTTGCTTTTACGTACAATATTACATACAAATATTGTGTACACGTATCTTACATATAATATTTGTATGTAATATTGTACGTAAAAGCAAAGATAGCAATATCCATGTCTTTCAAAAGCAAACATAGCAATCTGGCCGAAATGGAGATTGATGCCTTTGCTTTTACACGCCTCATTTGTTGTTACTAAAAAGAGTTTATTGTAACGATTTCTTTTAAATGGTGAGCTTTGGTTAAAAAAAGTATCTTCGACGCTGTACCCAGTGAATGTGTGCTTTATAGAAACGATTGATTTAATTTCGCTTCATTCGTAAATGCTTTCAAACCACTCATCCCTCTTTTGTAACTGCCGAACGCTATGCAAATCCAAATCACCATCCGCTGTAACATTGGCCCATTATGGCACCTACCTTCTCTCGGAACCTACAGTGTATACAGTTCGATATTTCAGCGCTAATATTTCACCCCGTCTCTCTGTACATAAATCTTTCAGAGCGAAGCAATGAACCGGGAACCGTAGTGTGAACTGTGAACACATGTATTTCCTATACCGTTTTGGCCCGGTGTATTAATATTGCCAAACTGAAACACTGCCAAAGCCTGTCGCTTATCGAGCTCGTTTGATCGGCTTTTATGGACGTAGCTCCCTTTCGGGTAAAATTATTACGTTTTTAACACTTTAGATCCGTCTTTTAACTTCGTTTTAAAAATATTTTGTTACAGGAACTTGCCTTACTTTAACCAGTGATTTCTGATATTATTTGGAGTAAAAGAATGGTCTCCAGTGACTTTTTTGTTGTTCAAAACCAAACAAATAAAACTTTGTTCTACATGTCATCACTAGTCACTCAGCCAAGTAACCGCCCAACCATTCGCCCCCGACTCTCGGATTTTTCGGAAAACATAGTATCCAACACAGATTTGACAGTAATAGTTAGTCATCATCCCGAGCTTGACTTATCTTGCGGTCGGGCCCAGACAGTATTACCATGTGGCAGAGCTGCGGAGACTATAAACAACTAGAACGACCGAATATGATACAAGTTCGCATAAATACTTAACTAATTTTGGGTTTTTGATTAGTGGGTCTAAATGAGCATTTCTCAAAAATACCCTTAACAACCTGTGAAACTATACGTACTCTGTTATTATACATAATATACGTATAATGATGCGGAAAAGTTTTATGAGAAAAGATATGGATAATAAAGTGATCCAGCATCATTCTTTGAATTTATTTTTATAGTTTGTATTTCTGAGGGTAGGCACAGATGTTATGGTCAGTATTGATATTATTTAATTAAATACCGCTAGTAAAACACGATTTGGCCTTTGCAATAATCGAGTATTTTTTAACAAATGAAACAAATACTTAGTTTTAAACCACTTTATTTTTATTTATATTTGTCGACCGGTTTCGATTGGACTCAATCTTCATCAGGACAATAAAATAAACATGTCAGGTGTTTAACAAGCACGGGTTTTTTCAGAATTTGCCGAACATTTATCTAATACTAACCACACATTTAATAAAAATAAGGGAGTCCAAATAATACATAAAAAATAAAATAGGAATACGCCTGAATAATTTAGAAGCTTTAGAAATTTCAAAATCAAATAAAAATAATTGCCAAATTTTAAACAAACAACTAGAATTAATAATAATAATTAACAGTCCAATTTTAAAGTTGTTCCCTTACTCCTTATGTAACCCCCACCCTTCCTTTACCCCGCCCCCTACCCTTCCACCAACCAGTCTATGATGTTCTCTCCCTCTCCCATATATTGCTTTCTCTCTCTATTTTGTTTACCTTATATTGTTTCTCTGTATTATGATTTAGTTTTTTTTATTGTCCTGATGAAGATTGAGTCCAATCGAAACCGGTCGACAAATATAAATAAAAATAAAGTGGTTTAAAACTAAGTATTTGTTTCATTTGGTATAATTTCAAGCCACAAAATGTTTGCTTTCTTCGATAATCGAGTATTTTTTCTTCTTTTCGTTTCTTTCCTATGATTTGTGATTCTGTTCACGGTAATACCTAACTGTTTATACGCAGCATTAGAAAAATATCAAAATGAATGCTGCTTTAGTGAGTGCACGGTAGCATTATTATAAAATTATGATTCGTATCTTAAATTGTAATAAACTGCATGAGAGGATATTCAAATAATATTAATTGAAGGCCAACGAGTAATCATCATTATCATCAAAGTATCTAATATTACCAATCTATGACTCAGTTTTATAAATATCTATGCAGCTAGAGCTGCCTGTGAAAAAGTGAAACCGCCCAGGTTGGACATGAACACTATTTTTCAGTATTTTTAATCATATTAGTTGAGAAAAGCATGCAGGATTAAAACTGGGTAAACATTTGCTTACGAGAGAGTAATGCAAAGCTCTGAGACAGCGCTTTATGACAGGAACATCGTAGAGAAATAAAATAAACACGAGCAAACCTACGAACGCGTGACGGGATTTTTATCATACCGTGTTGGGTTTGCCAGCTAAAAGCTTTATAGTGCAAAGTTGACTTGTGAATTTAAAAGAGAGACAATAACTGCCATGCATCAAGCATCCTTACAGAATTTTATACAATATTTATTATATATTCATAACAGTATGTTATGGGGAACGGCTGCGCTGCCTTTTTGATAAAAAACTTAAATTTAACCGAACTAAAAGAAAAAAAAATTTCTAAAGGTTATTTAAAATAAGGTAGCTTAACATGATTTTGTTAATTTGACCCTAGATTCGAAACTCATACATTTTTTTTTCAACTTATTAAGATAGTTTCATTATCTGCCTTTTTTATGAATTATTGATTTAATGCGTTTACCTTATGCAAAATATTTTTATTTTCTCGGAGAAGGAGAATTGGTTCAACTTGCCTCATATTTGAAACATCCCACGTGGCTTGTTCACAATATAGTGTAAAATATTTATTATCATTCAATCTCATTTTTCTGATTTTAGAAGAAACAATTATTTGTGGGTTGAATATCATTATTTAAAAAAAATTCTAATTATCTACTTTTAAAATATGATGATATATAGAATTAAAAAAAAATTAAATGATTAAGAAAATCATTTTGATGGCCCTAAATTTACATTACAAACGACCGATTTACGTTAGAACCAATTTTTAAAAATTAAAATTTCTATTAAAAAAAACGCATTTTTTAACCATATTTCAATTTTATTTTATATTTCATTAAATTCATATAGTGAGCAAGATTATTATTTTTATAATTACTATTAACTCACAAAAAACAAAGTTTCCTCTAAAATCATGCAAAATTTTATTATTGAGTGGCCTATAAATCATAATTTAAAAAAAATAATTATAAAGATGCACATGCGAGCAACTAGATATTTTTTATATCTCTTGATTAAAAAAATATTATTTGTTTGGTTGGATATATTTTAGTGTCAAATGCAAATTTCAGTTTTGTACGAAAAATGCTTCGCAATTGTTTTACTTATGACGGAAAGCGTATTTACTTAGAACATTGTTAGTAGATTGACTCATATCCGAGTACAGTTGGAAAAATGTTAATTAACACAAACAAATAGTACATTTTCCGGAAAATAATACATAATTCACTTCCCGCTTGCTTGCTAAACGTTGGGATGATTTAATGGCTTTCATTTCACAAATACAAAGCGAATGGAAAGTTTTTTTGTTTTTTCAGCTGCCTCCTTGGTCTGGCCTGGTCTGCCCTGGTCTGCCCTGGTCTGGTCTGCTGTCTATGGTCGACTGCGACTATTTTAATTTACAACCTGGAACTGGCTTTATTTTTACAAATTTCAATTTGAAAAGCTTTTTCCGTAGGTTTTATGAATTATAACGAAATTAAATCCTAGATAGGTATTATGTTCCAGTGGGTTTTAAAAATACCTACCTGTATTATTTTTTATTTGATATTTTTACAGCCATTATGTTTTTCAAATAATTTCTTCTTCAGTATTATTTTTTTCAATTATAATTTTTTTGTATGATAAAACTTTCAAAACTTGGAAGTGTAATTTCCGACTTTAAAACTAATCTGCTTCCATGGGAAAAGTTGTGATTTTAATCAGTCAGAAACACAAACGAAGATAAGTATTGATTTTTATTACCTAAAGCTGCCAGTCAGTTTTTGATTCTGTTAAAAAATGATGACACCAAATAATTTCGTTGTCTAACTAACTAACCATCACGCCGTTTCCCCGCAGGGCTAGGCAGAGTAGACGGACAGCTATTTTTTCCCTAAAAAAAGTAAAAGAAAGTTGGGACAAAAATTACACCTTTAAAATTTCAGTTTTCTGGGGAAACGCAACCTTACGTAAACAGGTGTACTCGGCATGTACTGAATAAAAATTTAGGTCATTCAAAGACATGGCTCTTTGCACTCACATTTCTCGGGCTGTTTGTCCAATTAGACTGCTTCCATTCTGATGTAGAGAAATGCTCTCTGCATTCCCGTGATGTGACGGCTCGGCGCACTCCGCACTTATTCTTATCCCGCGTTGACGTGAACTCTTTTACTTTCTTGCTCTTCTGACTTCTGCTACCCTGGCACCATTCTTATTCCTTATTCCTGGCTGGAATCCTTATCCTTACCCTGCACTTTAATCCAAACTTCGTGTTTCGTGCCTTTTCTCGCTCTTCTTATTCTCCGCATCCATCCATTATTATTGCAAACCTCGCGTTTCTTTAACCCCTCAGTCCTCGGGCCAATTTCTTAGGAAGGTAAAAATATATTCCCGCTTTGAAATACAATCTCAATAAATTAATATTTCTGTATGCATCCAAAACTGCAAATTGTTTTTGAAAGGTGATAAAAATAAGCTTTCAATTTTTGAAATATTAAAATTGCAAATTGGATGCAAACACAAAAAACTTTTAAAAATGGTTCACCGTACGTTTTTTGCAACTAAAATTACTTAAAAAGAAAAAAAACATATACATGTTTTGTTGGACAAATTCAACGTTATTGTCACCTAACTTTTTCGTGTAAAAATGATTAATAAAAAATTCCCAAAGTTTCATAATTTTTTCAAATTGCGGTCGGAAACTTTGGTTTCATAGAGGTGTACATTTTAATTCTTTTGTTGTTAATTTGGTAACGTTTACTCTTTCCAATACCTAAGGGAGACACATCGATTTTTAATTGTTCCGAAATGCGCACAAATTAGCCTGAGGGGTTAAGATTCGTCAAGGAATATATGTGTTCTGCTCGGTCATCATGGCGCTGCTCTGCTTTGTTTTCGCCTAGTAAGTAACTGTACCATGTTACCACCCTCCGATATGTCAGTATATACTTATTTTCGTAAACCCCGTTGCTTTGGTATGCAAGTTGAAATAAAAATAACATTCTTCATCCAATACAATAGTACAAATACATATTACGAATTATTGATAAACTATGTAAATAGACAGAAAAAAAATTCTCCACCATAAGTTTTTGGAGACCGGTGACGTTTTTTTTGCTAAAATGGTACCATTTAAAATAAACTGTTTACATAAATTTTTTTATAAAAAAAATATTAATACGTAGATTATATTTCTAAAGATCAATTTCATTTCCCTTACTAAATATTTTTTTTTTAGATTTATAAACCTTATTCATTTAAAAAAAAACCATATATAAGTGAGGTATTTATTTTCTCTACGCGTATAAAATGGAACGTTTTTGTATATTTTTGTCAAGAATTTCTCACGGAGCCAAAGCAACTACTAATCTCCATATTTTCCATTACATTTCATTCTCTCCTCGAAGGCCCTATCAGTAAATCTGAATAAAGTAATCTGGAATGTAGACGGTGGAAATTTTCACCGAGATAAGGGGAATCTTCATTTTGCGTTGGCTAGAAAAGACCTACTATTTTTGAATTCACATAGCTGCGGTTTGGCTCCGTTTCGGGCTGTAACTAAAGCGAAACGAAGGAAAATGTAACGTCACTCTCTTGACAAGCCGAGACATGACTCCATTATTTATTTTTCTCCGGTACCTCTGTAACTGCCTAATATCCCGACCGGAAAATATACGTTTGTTATACTACACTTTTGGCTCGATTTATTCACAAATTACGTGAATAAATCGTACTGATTTGCTTTTAAAAAAATTATTAACATGAATGAAATATTAAATACATAAGCATTTTTTTTTCTCAGCGAAACCTGCACGTAATCACTTAAGTTCGCACTTCCGAACGTTTTTTTTATTACGCTTACATTGACCTTGATTTTTTTCGGATCTCTTTGGATTTTCTTGGATAAGATCTTGAAATAAAATATCTACGTCACAAATTGGGGTATCCGTTCAAATTACATGTTTAAGGTGTGTTTTCCTTTCTATAAAAGGTTTTAACATTTTCGAGCGTCGCAAAGATCGCTTTCGCACGCCTAGATATATTTATTTTCAAGCTTTGATTTCGGCTTATAAGAAATATTTCCTCAGAAGTTATTTTCTCTACCAAGAACCCTTATTATGCTTCCCGGGCCGTCAGCATCAAAGGATGTGACCAAATCGAATGACTACTGAGTATATCTGTATCAGTTTAGACGATTTTGATAGATTTTATTCAGAGCGTTTGAGAGATCTATACACATACACAATGTTAGATTAGATATGGCGATGAATTATTCTGGCTATAATGTTGCATTCTGATTTCAAAATTTGCTATTTGTTTTAATATTTTCTATATCTAGAACTCTATTCTTTGATCATCAAAAGGAGCAGTCTTCTCTGCGTGTATTTTTATCATTAATAACGTTAAGTATATTTCTGACATAGCTTTTTTGGGACATCACATTCGTGATTGTATCCAGTACATTGGTTAGACTTTCTGAAATAACTTGGCGTCCCGTACAAACCGCAAGGGTGTCATAAATCATGTAGGAATTCCGACAATAATAGGAATCGGGTGAATGTTGGGGTGCGATAGCCACGGAAGGGACAAGAGACACTATTTCTTCCATTCCCGCGATGTCACACTATCTCCTAAGTTTCATCCCCCCCGAGTATCTTTTCAGCCATTCATCCCCAAACTGTCTTTACCCCACACCCAAAGGCTGCACACGCTACATTTGAGGGTCCTTTCCGGACCTAAGCTGACCACTTTGCTTTCCTCGCTTTTATTGAAAAACTAGCTTCGCTATCCACCATTGCCTAAATTGAAAAGTATGGAATGAACCATATTATATGTCGTCTTGTATTTTTTTACATATAGCTACAATATGAAAATATGGAATGAACCATATTGTATGCCGTCTTGTATTCTTTTTACATACCTATGGGTACAATATGAAATGGAACATAAACAATATTCTTTTTTACATGTCCCGCTGGCTAGTAGGTACTTCCAGCCAACCCACTTGTACCACATGGTACACTTACAATGTGTTGAATATCTCAAAGTTACGTAGCTCGAATGGGAAATGACGCCGCGAACTGTAAATAGTGTACAGTTCAGATTTTTCTACATCGTATAAACAGCTATTTTTTTGTTTTGTTATATGAACACCGCACAAAAGTCCCAACTGCTCCCGTTTAGAGCCAGTGAGATTATAGCATTCCCAATTGGGTTATATTGTGTGGCTGAAGGGAGGGGGAAGGGGAAGGAGATGTGGAATAGGAAGGTGGGGAAATACCTGGCTATTCAGATATAATCACCAAACACGGCTAAAGCCATTTCAAGCAACGTTTCAATTCTGAACGGTTGTTTTACACCAGGGCGATAATTAGAGTATCTTCCACTCTGAAACGTGGCGTAAATATATTATTTATTATTTTTAATTAATTAATTGTGAAATAACACAAATTAATCCAATAAAATTTATTTGCGCACGCCGGGTTCTGCCGTGCCGCATGCGTGCGAGCTCTGCCGTCGTGATATGTGCACAATTTTTCAGTCTGGATTTTATGTCAACTCAATTATTTACGATTCCAACGCCTTTTCCGTCGTGAGCTGTGTAGCTTTAAATTATCAATTTAACTCTTAAAAAAACAACGCAAGGTTTGATATTTTTTAATATCCAATAAATAAATACAAATCTTCAACCTTAAATATGAAAAGCGAAATATGAACACCCACAAATAAATGCGACCTTTGGATTGGGAATAGAGAGCCTTACCCCTCGACCACGCCTGCCGGATACTGATTTACAAGAATCAATAAAGGTTCAGTAGGGTCCTGCTTATTTTAAATTTTCCATGTACTTTCAATAAATTAATATGGCAATTTTTACGATTTAGCAAAGTCAGATATTTTCTTTCATTATATTGAAATTTATAAATCATTTTATTGTTAGCATTTTCCACACAAATATGCACTTAATTATTTTCGCTCTATTCGGGTTTACGCTGCTTCAGGCATATTCTTATCTCGTTCCTTGGTTGGTGCCGGTTAGGAAATCCCCGTAGCAAGTAGAAATCGGTACGGTCGAAAATAAAACAAGAAAAGGTAAAATCGTTTTTTGTATTTTTTATTATGTTGAAATCCCAACACCCACCGGTCTTTCACCAGGGCGATACTAGAGTATCTGCCACTATGGTTTGTGTGGTTCGTGTGACGTGGAATAAATATAGTTAAATACTTTGTAATATACTTTTTAAAGATTTCATGGACAGTTGACTTCCTCAGTCGTTTATTTTTAGCTTATATTTAGTAAAAAAATATCTTGTGACAAAAGTTTCTCATATAAAATGGTGTGCTTTAGACCACACGACTGAAGTAAATACTTCTTTAGTAATCTAATGTAATTTTCTTCCTGGCATCGAATAAAACCATTCCAATCATCAGTGTATATGAATCTATGTAGAAGATTCGTTTGGAATGTTACCAATCATCGTGACAAATAAGTCGTTTCGATGCACTGAGTTCGCACACTCTAAACAAAAATTTGATTAATTTAATTATGGGAATTACGCTTAGAATGGGATTGTTGATTTAATTTTTACAAAGTTAGAATACATTTTTTTGATGCGGATTCTAGTTAAAAGAGCGACGTTTATTCACATTTGCAGCAGGAAATTCAAGACATTCAAAAAATTCCAATCGAAAAAGTGCTTGTTATTAGTTAGATTTTAACGTTTAGAATGTGAGAAACAACAACACAACTATTGTCAGCATAAATGCCACGACCCATTCCAAACGTCATTACTATGGATTTGAGCACGGTTGTTACGATTAGATTGTGAGGAATGAACCTGAAAATTAATTTTCATTTATTATCGTTCGCCTCCATAACGTTCGGAACGCCCGATATTACGCCTCTCGTAACGCTGTAATTTCCGTAACGCATTCGCCAGTTTACCCCTCAAGTCAAGCGTACGTAAAGAAGTTTTTACTTCAATAATAATCATTGTTTCTAAAAAATAAATGGCATTTGTGATATCATTTTTGAATTTCTATTTTTTAACCAATTGGCCACCCAGACCTCCTCTATAGAAAAAATTAAACCACGAGAGCTCAAACATAGGGGAAAACATTGATCAAAACACAAATTTAAAGTTTGTGATTTTTCTGAATAAACTTCAACAGTAAAGTAATAATAGTAATGTATTTCTAATAGCATTCTATTCAAAAATAATATTAAAAGAACAAACTGAGAAAATTCCTACATTTGTGACCACGGCACTGAAGAGAGTGAAAAAGTCAGCAAGGCTGTCATTATTGAAAATTTCAAAATAGTCCAATTAAATCTAAAACCGTGATTTTCGAAACGGACTTGTGGTCTCCATTCACAATCGAAAGGTTATCCAAGCATACATCGTGGTCTGACACAGTCGTAAGTCTTTCAATTAACGGAATAGCTGGCAACCAACGCCTTGAAAAAGCTTTCTATGATTAAATCGAAGATTTATCCTGTAAACCGCAAGAAAATGGAGAATGTCGCTCTGTTACCATGACGTAAATACATTTTATATCGATTTCCATGTTTTAATTTATAATCGCTAAATACATTATAATGATGCATATTACGTCAGTCGGCTCTCCGGTTTAGTCAAGAAATGTACATAGTTAGTTTCTGTTACGAATTTAAACTTCAAAGGGTATCAGCTCGGATTTGAAATACTTAAGCTGACAATAATTACGTTAACATTTAATTTGGATATCTGTGGTTATCATGGAAATACGTAAACAGCTTACATGATTGCATTCGTTTGTATTAGACAATAATACATTGAGAACATAGGTGGGCTACCACCTAACCTACAAAAGCGAGGTTTGTTTTGAAGTGTTTTCTACTGTATTTGGATTTTTGAAGTGTTTTCTACGTATATGTTTCGATTTTTTTTTAATTTTTTGTTTTTTATAAAAGTTTTATATGCTATTCAGGTAATGAGGTAAAAAATCCCCACAAACATAACAAATTTTTCTAAAAGAGGTCCATAGGCGTGAACCTTCTTATTCTAGAGAACCGACAAATCACATTTGAATCCCATTAGGCCAATTCGGAGTTATATCTGCTCGTAAATTGTACCATTGTCTGGAAGATATCCGCAAGGGAGTTTAATATACTGACCCAATTCTAGATTGCTCTTAAATCACCTGTTTGTGTTAAATTTATTAATTCAGCTACACCTCAATTCTGGTTCTTTCAGACAGAACTATATGTCACGATCCTATTTTATACATCGTACATTTATAGTGCGTACGAGGGAGGAGATGATAGCTTTAATTAAATCATAATTTAATTATACAATTAGTATTTTTTAATGAATAACAAAACTGTCGATCGATGAGCTCTGCCGTCGTGATATTTGCACAATTTTTCAGTCTGGATTTTATAGGTCAACTCAACTATTTACGATCCCAACGTCTTGTTCGTCGTGAGCTGTGTGGCTTTAAATTATCAATTTAACTATTAAAAAAATAACGCAAGGTTTGATATTTTTCAATATCCAGTAAATAAATACAAATCTTCAACCCTAACCCTGATAACGCTAACCTAAAAACCGAATACTAACTCTTTACTTTCAAAACACAAATGACACTATAGATCCTTATATCTGCAAAACATTTCAATCACAATACCTATATATTTTCCACTCTAACCACCTAATCTCCCTTCATACATTTCCCATATTCTCTATCCAATTTTTTTTTATTTTAATTACTATTTAAAATCTTTATAACTTAAATCAGAATTGCATAATCTAATTACTATTATTAATATTGACGAAAACAATATAAGCGAAACTCTAAATAAAATATTACAATTTGAAGTTTTACTCTTTAATTATTAAATATTTCCAATCAGTAAACTTCGCCCACTCTAACGCAGGGACATCCCTAGCATAGACAGGGGGTGAAATAATACTAAGAAATATCTTTTTTTTCGTGAAATACATATATTAAAATAGGTATATCTACACTAGGAATGTTACGAATGTGATATTTTTCACATTCGCGAATGCGAATGTTCAGAGTGCAAATGTGCGAATGCGAATGTTAAGGAATCACATTAAAAAATTTTTTTTGTCAACATTAATCATCGTTTTAATAAAAAAATAAAAACAATAAATCAATTCTTATACAGTAAGTTATAATCGTAATTAAGCAATTTAATAATCGAAGTTCAAAAGAGGCATATTATATTTCAGAAAAAACAATTTTACAGCCTTTTCTCCCATGAGGCGATTGCTAAGGGGCTCGTATATAAGGCCGGCTGCACTGAACAATTGATCACCCCGAAGGCTGGCCGGTGGAGCGCTCAGATATTTAAGATCCAGATCTGTCAATTTGTCATATTTCAATTTAGTCTTCCACCAGTCCAAAAGGTTTTCATAAAGAGAGGCTCGTTTTTCTCCAGATTCTGCACCGTTGGAGTTTTCGGGCGAGTCACGACATCATATGCACACATTCGCATTCGCTAAACATTCGCATCAATTGTTGCGAATGCGAATGTTGATGCGAATGGTTTAATACGATGCGAATTATTCGCATATGCGAATGCGAATGTTCGTAACATCCCTAATCTACACGGACGATTTTGACCCTCACGATAATTTATTAGGCCATATTTATAAAACATTTGTTTAGAAATGTTTTATCTAGTTGCCCCGATAATACAACATGACGATACAACGAAAAAATACGTTGTACCAACAATGTATACGTACGAAATTTGTTCCAATAATCAATAATAATAATTTATTCTTACATTTTCCCGACAATAAACATTGAAACCTGTTAATTTGTTCGTAATAAAATGATCGTATTTTAGAAAAACATTTTCTCCGTGTAGACAATGAATTTGAAGTATCGCCATTTCCTTCTGCTATGGAACTTTAAAATATCTATCTAAATCTAAATGAAAAAAAAACAAGGCGCCATTATTTTCAATATAAGCGAACGAGTTGCCCGCAAATCACCCCTAAGTTTTGACTTTAAATACGAAATAAATTATGCATGTCTGAAAGTGGTAGAAGTTTCATATAAATAATAAAAATATTTTATTTCTCTATCACAGTTTCAGGTGTTTTTCATAATTTGAAAAACTAACAAGTAAGCCATTTGTTATTATTATTATATGTTTACATTTATTATGAGATTAACGAATCAGAATAATTGTGTTAACCCATCAGATCTCGGACATATTCTATCAGAAGGTCAGAAAATTTCCGCTTTGCAATAAAATCCAAATAATGGAATATTTCTGAATGTATCCAAAATCCTAAAACTGTTTTTGAAAGGTGATAGAATATACTGTCGAATGTTATTATTAAAAATATAAAGATAATTTCTGAAATATTAAAATTTCCGTTTTTTCTGTCCAAATTTACTGATAACGAAAAAAATTATATATACTTTATTAGGTAAATGTATTATAAACGTTATATTCGGAATTCTCGGAATTTAATACATTTTTCTCAAATTGTATATCGGAAACTTTGATTTCATAGAGGTGCACGTTAACATTTGCCTATGGCCTAATTCTAGACTTGAATATAAAGCGTGGAGTTTTATCTTTCTAACACGCTTTAGATCATATTTCTCACCATTACAGTAAGGGAGATACAACGATTTACACGAGACTTGTGTGATTTGGAAAATATTTGGTTTCCTGTGATTAAACTGGTTTAATGGATTAAATCAAACTCTTAAATCTCACGCCAACGCAACAGCTTCGGCTTAAAAGCCTCCAACAAAAATTGTAACAAACTTTCAGTTTTGCCGAAGCCGGGGAAAACTTCTTGTTATGTCTCGTCCGTGAATAATCCTTTGGCCCCCTTGGGGTGAATTTTCAGGCAATGATGCCGCCTTAAATCTTCGCAAGCATTCCTTTGGAGGCTTTGCCAGTCCAGCTGGATAATCTCTCCGGGCTTATTCCGTGATTTAGGTTTCTAGCAAAACAGGTGACCCAAATTTCTAGGCGGCCCTTCTGGCTCCAAATAATCCCGCCCTTGGCCAATATGAATTGTTTCACTTGACTCTCTCCTGTTGCTGGTCCTGCTTCCCTTTCCGAAACATGTTCTTGTTTTCGTATTGCGGAACTCTTTACGCCTGATCTGCTCTCTCTGTTAGGTCGGTAAATAGCGCGAGAGTGTACAAGTGTACACTGTACAAGCGCTCGCCTTGCCTCATCGTTCTTCGCCGTTCCTCTCATTGTAACGCGGGGATGGGCAGTTAGGATCGACCTCTACACACCAACGCATCGTCTTCATACATTCTCTAGTCTTTCTCGGGCGTCTCCAACTTCTTCACAATTTATGTACCCACTCTTGTACATGCTCGATAGTTTTAAACTCATTCGAATATGTCTCAACGTGTGTGCCTTCTCGCTCGATGTTTTTTGAAAAGTGCCGTAATGCTTGCTGACAGATATTTTCAAATTGACCGAGCATCTTGATGGTCTATGGCCTCTTGTGTCAAGCTGTTCAAGCGTGTGAACACAACGACGAGCATGGTACCAAGTCAACATGTTTTTGATCGATCCAAATCATCGATTTGGCTCGATCAAAAGCTCAAGCTATTTTTACACACATTTATGTATACATAGCTTAAGATTCACCTTCGACTCCGCATATTCATCCTCCTTATATTCTTTCAGCTGTATCCTAGTGAGAGGCCAGCAGGCAAAAATGGTTGTTTGGTGACCAGATCTGAATAGCAAGGTACTTACTATATTAATAGGGATATTGAAAGAAGGGTGAATGCAGGTAACTCCATTAATGGAGGATTGAACGCCGTTGAAGCCAACAAAAAGTTGTCCTCAGAATCGAAGCTAGCAGTCCACAATGGAGTACTGGTACCTACCCTGATGTATGGCAGTGAAGCAGGGAACTGGAAGAGAAATGATGAAAGTAGACTGAATGCTGTAGAAATGAGATCCCTGAGGCGTAGTGTACCATGTATGATCGTATGAGGAATGTGGAGATCCGAAAAGAATGCAAGGCTGGTGTGAGCGTAATAAGTAAGATTAAGAAAGGGACGCCTAGATGGTTTGGGCATGTTGAGCAAATGAATGAAGAAAGGAGTGTAAAGAGAATTTCTGACGCGAATGTGAATGGTAGATGAAGCCGAGGACGCCCAAGGAAGACGTGGCACGATCAAGTGAATCAGATACTTGAGTCGGGCCATGTCAAGAGTCAGAATAATAGAAGAGTATGTATGAGACGATGTATGAATGTGAGTGAGGCAAGGAGTGTGTGCCAAGACCGAGTTGTTTAGCGGTCCGTCCTTTCTGCCTACCCCTGCGGGGAAACGGCGTGATGGTTCGTTAGTTAGTTAGTTTTTTTTTTTTTAAGAAAGACAAACATTCCCGGGTTACGAATAACCCAAAAATATTTGAAAATCTCCTTCTACCACCACACTACGCGGAAGATGTTGCTTGTGTTGTCGTGGAGGACTTAGCCAGCCGAGGAATTGAACACGGAACGCCTGGGTGGGACCCAAACGCGATGCCCACTGAACCACTGACCGGTCTTAGTTACTTCCCCAACTTCCTCTTTCTCATCTCCTATCCCTCACCGCTACCTTCAGCCTCGCAATATACCCTAATTGGGGATGCCGTAGTCTTACCGGCTCCAGACGTGAGCAGTTGGTAGATATGTCGACCGTCCGTGGTCGAGTGGTAAGACACTCGACTCCCATTCGGAAGGTCGCGGGTTCGAACCCGTCGTGCGCAAATAAATTTTATTTGATTAATTTGTGTTATTTCACAATTAATTAATAAAAATAATATATGTTATATTTGCGGCACGTTCCAGAGCGGAAGATACTCTCAGTATCGCCCTGGTGTAAGACCACCATTCAGAATTGAAACGTTGCTTAATAATGGCTTTAGCCGTGTTTAGTGACTAGATCTGAATAGCCAGGTAATTTCCCACCTTCCTCTTCCCCACCTCCTTCCCTTCCCCACTTACCTTCAGCCTCACAACATACTCCAATTGGGGATGCCATAGTCTCACTGGCTCCAGAAGGGAGCAGTTGGGACTCTTGTGAGGTATCTCTATAAAAAAAAAACTTTGCGTTATTCTTTTTTTTGTAAAGCCAGATACTTATTAACAATATTTTTCTCTTAACCGTTAATTTCTTTCAGTTTCACATTATTACCAAACGGAACTGAAAGCACTGCTTGTAATACCAATTGGCCAGTAGGTATATTATATTTTGTTTTATTTCACAAACAAAACAAAACATCTAGAAATTGTTGCATAGAATGCCGAAGAAAAACAAAATAATCTTATTATAATATTCGCTTCTTCATATCAAATAAAGCGCTATATATATTACTTGTAGTTTTCATTTAACTATTATGGCAAAGTTTCGCATAGAGTGGATAATTTTAATAAATTTCCCTGTTCTAAAAGATTTTTTGAATATTATACTAATATAATGTTCGCTCTTCGCATTTACATCTTGACTGTTGATTTTGCCCTACGATAAAATATTTATTTTGTACATGGAATATTAAAAACTTCTCGGTTTTGCATTCAAAATATGTGTACCTACCATTAACATTTTTAAAGCTGGAAATAATGAGACTTCAATATTGTGTGCTCTAAATATTAAATAAAAATGTAAAGTTAGGTATATTTTCACTTTAATATTATCTGAAGTCTTATTAAATTATAAAACATAAATTGTAGAAAGGAGTTCCCCAAAACAAGATTGGTTTTTTCGTGATTTATTTTTGGGTTATTATGTCGTTTTATCGTTTTGTCATCCTCCTTCTTTAGCCAACGTTTGCTTTGCAGAACTTACATATATATCAGGGCAGATTTGTAATCATTGATTAGACGAGATTAATTCTCATTATCATATGTGATTACACATCTGCCCTGATGATGGACTAATGTAATGATGTCCAACGTTGGCCAAAGAATAAGGTAGCACAACACGGCATAAAAACCCACAAATAAATCACGATAATAATAATAATTTTGTTAATGTTTATAGTATTATTTATCTCCTTTGACGAAGGTTTTTTTAATGGTTAACTAATCGATCCTTTACGCCCTAATTCTCGACTTATCCTTTTATTTTTTAAATCTATTTTCTACCTTTTTTCGGTCATAGCGGGCAGTAGCACTCAATGTCACACATCGGTCCAACAATTCCAACAATTCACCGTCCTTATTACCTATATTGGGTGTGGGACAGGGATGGCAAACCTTCGAAACTTCGTGAAACGCAGACAATTTTGAATGTGTCTACGCACAGCCCCTTGTTGACTTCTTTGCACACACTTGCTTATGTGCAAAGCGGTAAACAAGAGCAAGCACCTACTTACCTTATTCATGCATAGCCGGGCATTAAATACAAAAAGTAAATTGTAAAGTGCGGTGTTCTTAGGTTTCCTCTGATGAACAATGCTTCTCGAATGATCAAGTTTTAGTGATACTCGGTTCATCAGGTTACGAGTCGTGTTTATTATCGTTTTATTTACAATTAATATTTAACTGGCCTTAACGTCCGTTCTAATGAATGCTGAGGCAGAGGAATTACTCACTGAAGGTGCCCAGCTGTCAATTATATATCATCGGCTATTTCTGTAACTGTTTGGATATTAGACACAACGTTGCGACAGCTGATTCTCTCATATTACAACTTTACTGACCTCTGTCGAGACATCTCAAAACTAATAAAGCTAATATAACTACTTATCTGTTGAAAGACATTGAAACTACATATTCATATACTCGTACACATCGATTTTTCCTCAAGTCTGAGGAAGGGGGAGTCTTCTGTACCTATCAGTGTCTAAATTGTGACTGCATTGTCAACGTCCACGACAGATGAGAATTTGGAATATTCTTTGACGTTGAAATACGAAGAAATACGTTCGCCATCTCTGGTTTTGGATATACCGAAAAGTGTTAATATTGACTTGTCCAATCCGAAACCTTCCGTTTTAAAATCGCCCGTTCGAAGGTCTTCCATTATGGATCGTGGCACGTGGCCTTTGTAACGCGCGCACCGAACGTGGGACAAATTTAATTTGCCATATACCATTGCGCCCTTTTCAGTGGGCTCGTTTCAGCTGGACCAGCATCATCCATATGCCCTCTTTTTTCCCAGTCTTCAAACAATCATTCGTTAAAAACCTCACCCATTTCAACGTACGCATGTCTTTGCTGAAAATTGCTTTTGTATTTCATTTCGTATTAGTCATTAATTGGTTAAAAAAAATACTTGAAAATAATAAACTTTTAGCTAATTCCCTTAGTATCTAAGAAAAAAAAAACATAAAAAAGTCCAGCAGGTATGTTTGCAGATAAAGAAAACCGCTATATTGTCTAATAATTTTTTTTGTGAGACTATGTACAGGTAATAAAGTACAGTCCCGTTGAGGACGAGCACTGATTTTATTTTCAATGTACTAAATGTTCCTAACTTGAAAAAAATTGTATTAAAAAAATATCCTGCTTCATTAATTTATAAATACACATATGTTTGAAAAAAACGAATAAGCACTAAAGCATTAAGACAGTAACACGTAAAATCTTTTAACATCCCAGTTTGTCTAACCTCTTATGGGCAAGGAAGTTTTAAATTCAATGCTACTGAGCTATTCAATTCTCTACCTACTGACATAAGAGAAACACGCAAACCAAACGTTCCTTTAAAAGTAAAATCATAAACCTCCAATACACATATCTATCAGGAGTATTTTTTTACATCTTTACATTTATGCCAAATATGTACATATGTCTAAGAGTTTCAATTGCCTTTTAAAAAAAAGATTTTATATTATTTTTGTGTCATTTTCATAGTACTATAGTTAAAAACCGCTCTGTAAATTGCCATCTCAACACAGGCTTTCACACCTAGTGAGATAGCCAATATGTCTATTACTTTATTTATATGTAATATTGAGATAATTAATTAAATAAATAAAAATAAAAAAGGTTTCCTCTTGAAAAAAGGTATATTTAAAACTAGAATACAAAGTAAAAATAACCACGTAAACACCTCAGTACAGGTTCTCTTAGTGAGGTGTTCACGAAACATACAACATTACCCAACCACAGTTTCACCTTCACAAACCTACCTTACACACAACATAATTAAAAGCTCATAAATTATATTAGTATGTACAAATATTAATAACTTTATGTGAACACTGTAATATTATATAGAAATAAAAAAATTTAAAAAAGTAACACATTAGGATACCAATGGTGAGGTATTATTTATTTATAATTATTTAAATTAAAATTTATGTTGTGTGGAGAAAAGCTATATTGGATTAGCTATATCGTGCGCTTTTGAATTGTTAACTTAAATATGTATAACTGGCAGTTTGCAAACCTGTAATCTACGAAGATAAATTAGTTTTCTTTAGATTTGAGTAATTGCAATTTCATGAGTTCGGAAAGTTACGGGCAATCTACGATTTTTTTTTATTTTATTTTTTTTTTTTATTATTTATCAAAAATATATTTGTACAAAATAAGGGTAGTCCCACAAAGCTGTCACATGGCAGCTTGTCTGCAGGTTCTACAATTTATCACTCTTAATATTATACATATGTATCATTTCTTCAAACTTCGCAAAACATATGTATCAGTTTACCTAAATTGGCTATCAATCGGAACGCTTATTTTCTGTAGGTATAATTCAATTAGAGGGTTAATATCGGTGTCCGATACCATCAGTAGGTGTCACCGGTGAATGATTCTTCAGGTTACCGTTTTTTACACACCAATTCGCCATTGGTATGCGATTTCACTGACTGTTCGGGTAAATACATTTCTTTTACGCAGATGATACGTTCAACATAAGTAAAGAAAAGTTTTCCACAATTATAACAAAAATTGTAACGCCTTTTAGGTCTAGTAAGGATTTTTTTAAAATAGATATAAATTTACGTGACCTTGAATGAATGATGAAAAATCTGTCGGTGACAAGTTGCTTGATATTTGGTGATATATATCTCAAACTTATTCCATTACAACCGACACGAATTAAACGAAATTTTATTTGTGGGTGATCATATTTATTATTTTAAAGCATGTATTGGTTATTGATTATAAATTCATAGCATAATCTTTGCTTTTTGTCTCTTTATAACACGCGACTAGTGCAAGTGCAATTTGTAGTTTTGGGATGCAACCTGCTGCAGAGTGTAATTTTCGGATGATAGCCAACTTCTGAAAGGAATGGGTACTTATCAAATTGAATTCGGTTGAGCTCCAGGCCCCCTAGCACACTCGATCGATAAGGATTAATAGGATAACCTTTGGTAACTTCTCATATATAGTTCCCTAGGACAACTGCAGATTGCTAACTTACAAACAACAATTGATATCGAATATATTATGGACACTTAGTCATTGTGAACTGTCACTTATTCGTTGGCGATCTGCAGTCACGCTAGGGAAGATGATAAGTTACCGATCAATTCTTTTCGATCGAGTATGCTAGGGGGCCTAGGATCCAAGAACTAAACCAGTTCAAAATTATATGTAGCGATTAAGAATTAAAGATGTTTTTTTTGTTGTATTGGCTTTATTGTGGTGCACATCGATTAGGTGTGGAGCATTACCACCGATATCTGTGCAGGTTTGCAGAACCAAACGGGGCAGTTAATGTAAGTAACGACCCGTTCACAGAAAGATTCAGTGCCTCAGTGGCTGTGTGAATGGTGGGGCTTTGTTGGCACGTCCGTAGCCGAAGATAAATCGGCCGCATGCTCGCGAACGTGTCCATCTTCTGTACTTGCTGCATTATTGCACTTGTGTGATTTTAATATTAATCAACGACCTATTACAATAATTAATAGATTTAACTTTGCCGTCGGTATTTTAGATTTCAAAGATAAAAATCTTTAAATTTAAAAAATGTTTCGTTTGTTTGTTAGTCCTTCCTTTGGCCGACTGCAAAGTTAACCATGTCAAGTAATAGGTAATTACAATCTGCATATAAATATGAAAGCAATGTCGGCTACGGCTGATTAAGGAAGACTTTATACGTCTGTCACTCCTAGAGACACTTACCCACCCCCTCATATTTTTCCTTCCCAACACTTCCTTTCCTTAAAAATACCCTTCATGCAGCATCCCCAAAGATGAAGTAAGTCCTGAGGGAAATTATTGTGTTAACACACCTGTGTGGAATTAATAAAAAATGTTGTAGATATCTGTGGGACGTGTTGGAAGATGTATATACACAGTGTAAAATTTGAAATACGTTTGTTAACCGCTTGGCTCATAAGCTTGTTTTCACTACAATTTAACGTAGGTAGACATAGGAATGACGTATGCCCCGGACCTGAGTTATTTAAGGGGGACACGGAGGACACGTTGGACAAGGAGGACACGTCATTCCGATATACTTCCTAAAACGCTTACTCTTTTATTTATTTTTAGTTTTTTATAGTGAATACCTTACAAGAGTTCCAACTGCTCCCGTCTGGAGCCAGTGAGACTATGGCATCCCCAATTGGGGTATGTTATGAGGTTGAAGGTAAGTGAGGAAGGGAAGGAGTAGAGGAAGCGGAAAGTGGGGAAGTACCTGGCTATTCAGATGTAGTCACTGAACACGGCTAAAGCCATTTCAAGCAACGTTTCAATTCTGAATGGTGGTCTTACACCAGGGCGATACTAAGTATACTTCCATTACTTTTTCCACCATTTTCCGATACTTCCACTCTATTGCATGTGTTTAAGGATGACATATCTATCCATCAGATTAATACGATAAAAAAAGTTCAAGTTATTTTTCTTAAATCTCAACCTATATATATTTACATATTCAGGTTGTTTTTCATAAGATCCACATGAAAGTTAACTCGCACTAGGAAAAGTTTTTTTTATTGTTAAGTGAGAATATAGTTTACCAATTCTTTCTTTTGGTACTTAATTGTTTCTACCGAATTTCGAAAATTTTCGATCAATAGCAACCAGAAGGTGACTAAACTAAGCGATTTTAGTTTTATTTTTCAATTTAAATTTAAATTTTAGTTCTTCTCTTGCAATGAAATAAGTTCAGCTTTATTTACCCAGACTATAATTTATTCATACTCTCGACTAAAATTCACTCTCTTCTATAGTCGCTCGCCTCGCCAGACCGGCAGCTTTTAACTTCGTTCAGAAATAAAAACTTGTTTTAGTGCTTCAACTCCCAATGCGGATGACATGTCGATTCGGCAGTTGGCACTCTTGTGAAAAAACGCTCTCCAGCAAAAAAACAAATAGGTAACTGCAGTGCATATGGAAAGTAGAAGTTCACACCGTATACCCCCCCTATATCAATTATAATTCCCAGTGGCCGGTTCCCCGAACAGGCGTGATAATTTCTGGTGGTGCGCGGTACTGTCGGGCTTACTAATCGGAGGGGCGCGGGGCGCGGGGCCCGTGGTGGGTCCAAAACGCTCGCATAAGTCAGGCACCGACCTCCGCGCAGTCAGCCGCCCCGACCCTGGTCGCTTTATGTCCCCACTTCGCTTACATTATGCCCTCTCGTACCCGCCGGCCAAATGGAGAACTGTGCCTACCTACACAACGGTATGCAAGGAGTTTGTAATGCTGGATATCGCGGGACATATTTCACTTTTCCTTCCGTCCTACGATACATAGTATCCCCAAAGATGACTGTCCCTAGATATGTTCGATCTATGTTTCAAAATTATCTTTAGCGTTATGGCACAAATAGAGAGGTATATCACATGATGAAATATCACAAATAGAGAGGTATAAACAATGGATCATCGAAAAAGGTCGTGCAATAATTAGTCACCTCACCCAAATATAACCAACCTGAAAATTTTGTCAAATATTTTTGCTTTATTGAAAAATGTACTTTATATTATAATTAGAAAATATTTGTAAACTAGTCTGTCTCGACACAGGAGTTCCTAGTGAGACAGGCAAGGCCAAAAAAATGTAAACCTTATGATATAGATTCAATAAATAAATAAAATAAAAATAAATAAATTTAAGTGCATTGGAGAGTATATATTATCTTTTTCAATAGGTACGTTAAACCCCACAGGCCTCGACCATATTTTGTTAAAGGGTCAAAATATTTCCGTTTTACAATAAAATCCAAATAAATGAAATATTTCTGAACGTACCCGAAAACTAAAAACTGTTTTTGAAAAGTGATAAAGTACCTACGCATTAAAATTTTGTAAATCGACAAAAACATATAATGTTTGAAATATTACATTTTTTTACTAATAACGGATAAAAATAAAAACACATACATAATTTATTAGACAAATTTATTCTCACCTCACTTTTTGTCGTTCCAAGTAAAATAATTATTAAAAAAATTCCAAGTTTTATAACTTTTTTCAAATTCCTATCCGAAACCTTGGTTTTATGAATTTGACTTATTTTGTGGTAAACTTTTATATTTCAATATAGAGCATGGGATTTTCTCTTTCTTACACCGTTTATATCACATTTCTTACTATGATAGTAAATGCCACACAACGATTTCTATATGAGTTGTTTGAAAAGCGAAAATAGCCTCATGGGTTAAGTATAAAAGAGTCGTTTCAAGATTCAAGTATAACACACAGGTAATCAAATTCATTCACATAAAATACATTTAATACGGTTGAAATCCCGTCACCACGTTCTGGGAGAGGTTTTTTAAAAGTGTAATTTTTTAAATTGATAATTTTCTCTATATGACAAAATGGCAATTTATTTTACTTCGTGTATCTGTGTTTTTATAAATATTGCTATTGCCAAACACTAAAAAACCAAGTTGAGGTTTAACGTTTAACATTTTTTGATATTTTTTGTCCTCATCCCCTAAGAATTACTTTGCTTAATTACTTGTCCTTTAAGAATATCTCGCGTCAAACACGGAAGCAACGAACATTATTTTATAAACAACCTTTTAATATGCAGACAACACTGCTTTATTTGCAGAAAACTAGGAAAAAATTTCAACTGCTTCTGAAGAGTAAAAATAATTTTTATTTTTAACTTATTAGGTAAAATCTCTAATTGTAATATTTTAATTAATGAAGACAATATTAGCGAAAATCTGAGTGATACAGTTAAATATGACCGAATCGGATAGGGACACGTTAGCTCAATCGGCAGAGCTGCGCCCCAGCAAGGCGGAGGTCCTGAGTTCGAGTCCCGGGTGTGACCGTATCTTTTTCAGATTTTGGACTGAGTTTCGCTAATATTATCTTCATTAATTTTTTTTAAAAGTAATAATAATGCTATCACATGTAGCTTAAGGGGGAAACCTTTCCTCGCAATCAAGAACCGGAGAATCTCAGAAATGAAAAGATCGTGTACGAAAACGTACTCGTCATCATGGCCTCCGTGGTCTAGGTCTAGGGTGAAGGCTCTTGACTACCATATGTCGATGGTTCAATTCCCGTGATTTGATGACATATTTTCGGTACGTTCCAGAATCAAAGATACTCTCAATATCTTCCTGGTCCATGTCGAATTTTAACTTTGACCACCATTTTGACTTTGACCACCATTTTGACTTTGACCACCATTTTGTCTTTGACCACCATTTTGACTTTGACCACAATGACCACCAAGTCAAATTTTAACTTTACTTGAAATGGCGTTAGCAGTGTGTGGTGACCAGATCTAAGACTACCCCATCTCCTTCCCCTCCCTACAACTTTCAGCCGCACAACATACTCCCATTGAGGTTTTCATGGTATTAGTGGCTCAAAATGTTGGGGAGCGGTTGGGACGGTTGGAAAAAAAATTCATATAATAAAATAAAAAAAGGCAATTGTCATGGCTCAGGAACATGTCACTCTCCCGTGCTACAAGAATGCGGTGCAGGGTTGTCCGACCTCCGATAGGAGATGACCCGACAATAAAACGATCACAGTAAAAAACAGGAATTGACTTCGATCGTTTTAGTAAAAGATGTCCAAGCGATGTCCCATCCTTACACAGTTCGTAGCATTCACAGACATTAATATCGGTGCTTGAAACATGCAACACCCACCGCAGACTACATATTCCCCTATTTTCAACAAAATCTCGATGATATAATATTTGAATTTATGATGTTATTCACTTAGAAGTGCGGCTTTACATATTCAGCGATTATGAGTGGTGCCCAACCCAAATGTATCTGCGAACCACCTGAGGTCCCAAACTTGGTAAACCAGACAGTCATTCATTCTCTTAAAACTGCACTTAAATAAAAATAACAAAGATAAGTCAAGGTATTTATATCGTCAGTTTAACTATCAAACTGTCTCGTTTTTCACACATTTGTGAAAAACGAGACTCATAAACCCAAGAAAATAGTTTAAATACAACATTTTTCTTCGGAGATTATACACGGAGTCTGGAAACTCATACAAGCGGGTAACTGGTGAAATTACAGCACATTTGGAGTACATTTTATGGCCTATATTTTTTTTTAGCTTAATGGGGCCGACAGACCCGCAGCTCACATCAAAAAGATACTTATAAATCTTATAACACAGTAGCGCTCGCCATACAATCCCATACAGACCCGCCAGACGTAAAAAGATCATGTGTTATAAGCGTGGTTTGAATCTTCGCTAATCGGCGTTATTTTTCGTGACCGCTACGATCGCGATATCAGAAAAGTTATGCGACCCCCCCTTCGCCGTAAACAGGAGAGGGGGTCATTTTGAATACACGGAGCATGCACGGAGCTGCCAAGTTCACATATCGACCCTTTGGAATAACAAGGTTCCATCTGCTGCTTTAACGTCAAGCGATAATGAACTCTAAGTTAGCTTACCATAGGGTACATAACCGCGTAACCTTTCCGCAACAGATGGAACCTTGTTATTCCAAAGGTTCGATATCCAGTACAAAGAAATGACATTCTCTCGACCGCTTCCGATTTCAACTGACAGGGGGGCCTGCCGTAGGAAGAAATATTTTATAACGTAGTGTGTCAATAGAAAATATACTTTATAACACAGTATGTGAGCTTCGAGTCTGTACCGTGCTTAAGTTTTCGAGTAAATCGAGTACGAAGTTGCAATTTTTTAATTCAAATTTTAAACAGATCAATCGCTATGGAGTTAATACCAGCTTTTTTAATGCTTTTTAAAATGCGTCGAATCATTTAAATTACCATGCGGGCCCGGCCCGCATAGCAAAAAAATTTAAATGCTCAGATCGAAAAATAAGAAGTTTTTTTTAGTGAAAAAACTAACGATGTAATGATATTATGTGACGTCAACATTTTATTCGAGAGCCGATGTGTTCTTGCATGTGAGAGCTCCGTTGTAACTGCTGTGTGAGGGAGAGCTTACAGCAGCTTTATGTTAGCCAGTTACCTCCCTGTAAAAGTGTCGTTATATGCCTATATATCTTATCTTGGCTGTCACACCAGCACCAGCAGCCACTAACTGGCTGGACTGGCAATCTACATTGTCCAAGTCAGGCTGGCAAGGGTCTAAAGCGCTGTACTCAAATCTTCTGCCCCTTGACCGCAAATCCTTTGCTCATGGCTCGGTATTCCCAGTAAATATTCGCAATACCTTTCTTATCAATATTAATTAACTATTAGGTTTTTATTAATGCATTGAAGAAGATAACACTTGTAAATCTAAACGAAGCATGAAACATAACAAGACAGAGAAAATTAAAAAGGTAACGGTCGCAACTGGGAATCCAACCCAGGAAATCTTGTCTTTTCGGGACACATATTTATTAATATACATAAATATATATATTTATTTATTTATGTATGTATATTTGTTTACGCTTTTAATTGCGACGATTGCTTTTTAGATGAAATGCAGTATTAACTGTGTATTCTGTAATTCTAAATCTTAATTTAATTTTTTATATATATTCAATAATATTATTTTTTAATTTATAAAAACAGTTTATTTATAAAAAACGTTCTAATAATTATTACTACGCGTGACAGCTGTTTCGCCTTCTGAAGGCATTATTAAACTGTTTGATAAGTATTCAGAAGGCGAAACAGCTGTCATGCATAAAAATAATTACGTGGCAGAATTTGTCTACAAATAAACTGTCTCTATAAATTAAATATGAATACTATGGAATATATAAATTAATTAAAATGAGTTCTAAAAATTAAACTTGATAACTATGTCTAAATGTTAAGTAATTGCTTTTTAAATCTAAACCCTTTGAAACCCAATAATAATACTTATAAACTATGTACAATATTCATATCAGCGACATGGTAATTTTTAGGTAGTCACGAAGTTAAAACCATCAGTGCCTACTGAAGGTTCTCGTCCTTCATAAATATTTAATACAATTTTATTACAATGCAATTTATTTTATTTCGATGCTTGTTTCCGTGCCCTCCAGCGGTGATGGTTGATTGCACCAGTGAAGGACCCCTTAAATCCCCATTAGCGGCTCTCCCGGCCCTCGAACCAACAAACCACCGCCCACCTCGCTTCCTTGCTTCCTTGCTCCCGGTGCCTGCACCCTCGCTTTATATTAAACTCTAGTTCCAACTTCACGACTAGTTTCCTTTTGCAAATTTCTCCAGGGAAATGGGAGGGGTAAGGGGGGAATTGGCACGGGCTTCGTTTGGTTCGTTTGTTCCGAGAATTTGCGGCAATTCCTGACTTTGTATTGTGCCTATACTTCACTAAGCCGGACTCTTAAATGGGTTATGCTACCTGGCCATAAAACAAATTTAATTTTCCACTTTAGAAACACTCGCACAAATTGAATCTACATTTTTAATAGAAAATGCATTATGTATATTTAATTTTCTAATATCCATGCTTTTGTCTCAACTCGTGGCGACGCCTGACGAAAACAAATCAATAATAAATATTTCCATCGCTCTGATAATATTATTATTATCAGAGCGAAGTAAAGAAATTGACCTTCATGATATTATGATTTTGTTTGACTTTGATGTGACAGTTCGATAATGCCTTGAAGCTTTTATGCAAAAAGTTAAGTCTTTGAAGTGGAGGAAGAGGGCTTAAGAATTGAGTTTTTGCCCGAAACTGAAACAGAGCCGGATTACACGTTATTTCGACAAATTTGCTGCTTTAGATTTATTAACCCTTAGAATTCCAGCGAATTTGCAGCGAACTTGCTAGCTAGTCACCGCACTATCCTCAATTTTATGGTATTTAGAACCATCAAAAAATCTTCTAGCATACTAAAATAAATTTTATTCGCTTGGCAAATAAAATAATGTATCTTAATATTAAATGAAACAAATTACTTTGTGTAAACCACTCTAATCCACATGTTATAAATATACATGTTTCAATAAAATGTTAAAAGTTTTAGAAATTAGAAAAAGTGTTAATAGTAAATTAAATATTATAAATAACAAAAATATTTTTTTTTAAATAGCCATCTCTTAAATTTATTTTCATATTAATTCTACTTGTATTTATTGTAATTTATTTTTGTTGTTTCAACAAACTGATTATATTTTGTTAATTTTAAAATATTATTTATAATATTTTTTAAAGATATTTTTAGGTAATTAATCACCTCTCTATATTTGTATACTTGTTTGTTTCTTTTGTTATTTTTATTTATGTTATTATTGTCCTGACGAAGAAACCATCGGTTTTGAAATATGTAGATATTATAACATGTGTTTATTTTGGTTTACACAAAGTAATTTGTTTCATTTAATTAAAATGATGCCACAAAGTAATTTTGCAAAGATTGAAGAAATAAATATCTTAAAATTATTCAAGCTTGTCGTTTCATAACTTGCAAATGCATATAGATTATTTGGTAACCGACGAGTTCATCGAAAATCATTTCGTCGAAAGCAAATTTATCGACAACGAGAGGTTAGGTTAGGTTAGGTTGAACGCGTTTTCGATGAACTCGCTGTGAACCGATTATTTTTATCTGTGAAATGGTGCAAATGTCATGAGTTTTAATTTATAAAGTCTTAGTACTGTATTTATTTACAGTAAGGCCTCATATGACTTATAAGAATTGTGAAGAACGCTTATTTTGCTGAAAAATATAATAGAACTAAAGAAAATTTTTGTATTTCTTCATTATATTATTAAGTAACTTAACTTCTTTACGCACGCTTGACTTGAGGGGTGAACTGGCGAATGCGTTACGGAAATTACAGCATTACGAAAAGTGAAATGCGTTGCGAGGCGAACGGTCTGTATCACACTGTAGAAGCAAGAGAGAGTTGTGCGCGCGCACATTTTCTTTCTCTGTTTCTCTCATAGCCAGTGCATGAAATATCTCAGTCATGCGGATGCGGATGTATAGATGGAGCTAAAGAAGTATTTACTTCAGTCGTGTGGTCTATAGCACACTCGCATTTTCTTTTATAACATTAGAGAGAGAAAAAACATTTCTCTGAATAAAAGTAGCTATTCTAGGGAAAGATATAATATACGATTTTTGTAAATATATGAAATACATTATCTGGTAAGATGTAAAATTTACAAAGACCATTTTTCAAAACACCAATAAAGTATTACGAAAATAGGATCAGCCGGCGCATGGCGGGCCGTTTAGCATTTTAGCTGACTCACTAAGGTTTAGGGTATGTTATTTTCCAACCCCAAAAAAAATAAATTATATATATATATGTTTTTTTACATTAGCTCGTCGCAGAAGGCCCTCAGGAAAATAATTCCTCTTAGGGCCTCTGTCATCTTCGGAAATGCTGTGGGGAGGGTCCTTTTATTGAACGGAAGGATCGGAAGTTCTGGACAGGAAAATGGTAAGAGGGGTGGGTAGGAATCTTGGGTTCAGTGTGTCCAGGAGTGACAGACGTATGAATCCGTCCCTCGGTCGGGTCAAGAGAGTTTGGCTGGAGAGGTCAAAAGGCCTCCCCCGACGCGAACCGCCGCCAGGACCCGGACGAACCTCACCCCATGAACTTGTTCCCTGCTAAGTCACGAAACGTAGCGATCCACTTCAGGTGACCTTTGAGGTGATGTTTTTCCAATAGATAAATGACACCCTTTGAAAGAAGACGATGGCGATGGACCGATTGAATTTAAAATTAATTCATTCCAATTCCATAATTTTTGTACCCTATTATGTCAAACAAATATTATACATAATACATGACTATATAAATAATATTCAAAAATAATAAAATAAATACTAATTGGCTAACTAAACACTATTTTATTTTATTGTGGAAAGCAATCACTTTGTTATTTAACATATTTAATAAAAATAAAACACATATTTTGTGTAAAACCATTAATAATTTTAACTTTTTATTAATTTATTTACCGACCGGTTCCTCTTTGCTCAAGCATCATCAGGGTACAAATGAATACTACTAAACTTATTAATTATTACTTATTAAGCTTGAGCAAAGCGAAACCGGTCGGTAAATAAATTAATAAAGAGTTGTGGTTTTTCAAAAAATGAGTGTTTTATTTTTATTACACTATTTTAATTTTTTATTCTGTTTAAAGATTATTCTGAAGTAACATTCTCTTTTTTATCGAAGTAGTTTCGAAGTGCTAACGAATATTTCCGCACTGCAGTAGTGTCCGTATTCTATTCACACAAAAGCAATTTATGCAATTTAAAAAAGCTCGCTCCATTCCTAAAAATGTTATACGGTACGAAGATTTTCTACACAAGTACACTGAACTTTGTATGTACATTATGCAGTCAATATTTCGCTACTTATTACGTAGAATCTTTTACTCTCTAGTTTTATTAAAATATCCCCCAAAAGTTATTCTGGGCTTATTAAAAAACTTCTTTATTCGCCTCCTGTGTTCAGCCATTATTTGACGTGATGAATAAATCTTCGCCCGCTGAAGTCTTTTGATGAAGATTCTCTATACAATATTTCATTCATATTATTGTTATTATACTCGGCGATAACTTACCCTCGACTGAATATTGCAAAAGAACATTTATTTTGCCCTGATATTTTAGAAAATGTTGCTCACTTACATTTTTTTCATCAGCTCCACACAGGAGGCCCCGAGGAAAAAATTCCCCCCTCCTGTGTCATCTTTGGGGATATCACCCCTGGAGCCTGTGTCATCTTTGGGGATGCTGTGTAGAAGGTCTTTTTAGGGAAAGGAAGGAGAGGAAGTTCTGGGGAAAAAAGATGTGATGGTGAATGTGGGATTCGATGTGTATAGAAGTGACGGACGTGTAAATCCATCCCTCCCACTGTGGTATAAGGCGATGTTCCAATAGAGTCCTGCTGGAGAGTGCAAAGGTTTCCCTCAACAACAAAATCTGAATGAATGAAGGAAGAATTAATGTATTTAAAAAGAAATGTTATGTTTATTGTAAAAATATTTTAAGTTACAAAATGAAATATTACCTTGTTTATATTAGTTTATTTTCATGTTGTATAATCTAACTCAATAAATAATAATAATAATAATAATTTAAAAAAAAAACAGTACTCTTGATCCGGTCTGCCACGCAGGCACACCTCTTCTAGGTCACCAAACGTATCGAACCACTTGGGGTAACCTATGGCTCAGGTGTTGGTTATCCAATAAATGGTTTATACACATACCCACCTCCCAAATTCCAATGAAAGTATATTTTCTTCCCATAAGAAGCAATCACAACTTTGCGCTGCCCAAGAAATTAATTTTCATTTGCAATTTTCAGTTTTGATCCCCTGGGAGAGGGTTTTTTCGTTTATGTTTTTAGATAACCTTATAGATCAATTGCGATTATTCGTATCGTACTTAGTATAAAGCTTATTCCGTCTCTTCTTAAGCTTCAAAAGTATAGTTTATCGCATTACAGAACTTTGGTTCTGCTTTCAACTTGTTAAATCGAATTTCCACTGACTTTTACGTGACAAGCGCCTGGGAGTTTGAGAGTCGTTGTTTTAGAAGCGCGACCTAAAATTATTCCAGTTTTATGGAAATATTTTTCATCTCTACATCTCCAAACTTTCAATTTGAATTTAATCTCTCATTTAAAGGAAAGATAAATGGCTTACTGATCCATTCTCCGCAATTTTATTTTTAAAAAAAACTATGAATTGTTTGCGGTCGTTATCGAGACAAATGGGTTCAGTTTTTCATTCCTGTACCTACTCGATAGTTTTTTGTCAGTAAAGTATTATTTTTAAATTCTTCTTAAAAATATATTTATAACAAACAATGATATACAAATAAGTAGCATGGACACAAATAATATAGAGATTGGTTGGTATTAATAAATAAATGTTTAAAACTAAGTACACATCCATAACCTACTCGATAGTTTTTTCTCAGTAAAGTATTCTTTTTATATTCTTCTTAAAAATATATTTATAACAAACAATGATAGACAAATAAGAACCATGGACACAAATAATATAGAGAGTGGTTGGTATTAATAAATAAATGTTGAAAACTAAATACAAATCCATAAATAAAAATGCAACCGGTATCGGAGTAATATTTTGTCTTCGTATAGCAAGCAGCAATGTTGAACGGATTTGAATCCGTTCCATATTACATTATTCATCTACCAGCAACGTGAAACCTTTTTAAGTTTCAATGAACCGCGCATTTGGAGCGACAAAGGGGACATAGTTTGGTCTACGCACAAACCTAACCTTATTATTTATGACTCTATCAAACATTTTCCCCAGAAGCCTATTTGGTGCCCCGGCGTCCCTCTGAAATTTATGTTTATTTGCTCCCGGGTCTGGTTGGTGAAAATGCCGTATTTCTTCCATTCTCTAGTCGGCGATTATTTTGATTTTTGCTTAGGTAGGTATATTCATTAATTATTTTGTGGCTTTGATGTTTAGTAAAGGATTAAACATGTTTTTACCTTGTTTTTTGCTTTCTGAAAGTTGTCAGTTTGCATATTCACAGTTTTGAATTTACTCAATTTACACTTTACAATTAAATAACATTAAATTTTGAAAGTTCTGGCAAGTATTGTTATTTTTCACGAATGACTTGTCTATTACAGTTTTTTACATTACCATCATAATTTTTTTTTGTGCTTACGTTCTCAGTGTGATATTTCCCAAAATGTATTTAAGTATGTACCTACTTCCCAAAAAGTGCGATGTACCTATTCGTAATTCTATCTTACGACTTATACATGACTTGAAAACAGGAAAATACACGTCAACCTCGGTATAACGTAGGTTTTTAAAATTCACATTTTGTTCTTCTTATAAATCTCAAAGCTGTCTTCATAATACAAGTTTCTCAAGCTCCGATATTTGTTTCTTTAAACTATCATATCGTGCCAAGGGGCAGATGTTACACTATGATATAAGTGAACTCTGCTATTTAGTAGGCACATAAGTGAGTTCAGGCATAACCGAGAGGAAAGGGCTTCTGCATGTGATGCTTACTTTACGGTGTTAGGTTTTCGCTCGTATCGAGTCTAATTTGCATCTAAATGTGACAACTAGCATTCCTCCGCGCACTGTCCGCTAGTCTACACAGCACACTTAAATGTGGGCAGTGGTGTTTCTACCGTGACCCTTGTAACTTATGAATTTCAAAGGATACCTAGTCTCTTTTAGTTTTCGCAGTAAAGTTTGCAGTTGTGAGTCGTGAAGCTTTGAGTATATAAGTTTACGTACTGTTGAGTTTTGTAGCCGCTACTGATCTGAAGCCCCCAGGTACCTGAAAAACCTTGATTTTTTTATAGTTAGGTATTCCTATCTTAGCGGAAGGATTGCAATCTTAAATGTTAGCTGGTAATGCTGATGGAAAATGATGCGTCAATGATCCCTTCAGCACCATTGTTTTTTGAACATTAACATTACTTTTCATCATTAGAACGGGTCGTTTTTACGACAGTAAAATAAAATGTGAGTTGATTTCTTTGTTTTTTGGTTACTTTCGGTTATTTAATTAATTGTAAAAAAACTGTTTTTTTTCGAAACCCCAAATTATCTAACTAACTAACTAACTAACCATCACGCCGTTTCCCCGCAGGGGTAGGCAGAGAGGACGGACCGCCAAACAACTCGGTCTTGGCACACACTCCTTGCCTCATTCACATACATACTCTTCTATTATTCTGACTCTTGACATGGCCCGACTCAAGTATCTGATTTACTTGGTCGTGCCACGTCTTCCTTGGGCGTCCTCGGCTTCTTCTACTGTTCACATTCGCGTCATAAATTCTCTTTACACTCCTTTCTTCATTCATTCGCTCAACATGCCCAAACCATCTGAGCGTCCCTTTCTTAATCTTACATACTACGCTCACATCAGCCTTGCATTCTTTTCCCAAATTATCTCATTTTTACTATTCTCGACGTTAGTTGCAGACAGCACAAAATACATTTAAATATTTAGCATTCTTCCCCTTGTGAGTTTTCGTGTAACCTACCACCTTAGAGAACCCCCTATCAAGGTAATGTTAAATTCGTGTACATTTGCAACTGCAGGTACGCAGGACTAAAGTAACGCTATCTCTGTTAGAGATAATTCTTTATGACTGCTTAATAATCTTCGGAACATTAATATATCTGGTGCCGATCTATTGCCGCTGGAGGCAGTCCTCTTTAGTGTGCACAATTTCAACCTTGAACCTTGAGTTCCCCGACAGCGATTTTAACTCGCGTAACCTAGACAAGAATCTTAATCTCAATACTTATTTATTTATTAAAGAATTTTATACATAGTTTACATGTTGTGTTATTTCGCCCGCCATGCTAGGGATGTCCCTGTGTTATGGCGGGTGAAGTATGCTCGAATACTCGAAGAATCCTGCTACTGAAACTGTCATTTCGTTGTGGGAATCCATTTTAATCATTTGATTAAATACGAACCCGGACGCAAATCAACAAGCAAACAATGCTGCATTATGAAATTGTTTAGGACAATTATACCGTAAAAGAGATCACAAAAACGAAGAAACATCACAAAACAGTTAAAAATTCGATACTTGTACGAATGAATTTCTCATGCAACATAAGATTGAATTATATTGATTTAGTTAATAAATAATTTGCTTAGGCCCACATTTTGAAAAGGAAATTATTTAAAAAAAAATCATTGTTTCATTTATAGCTGTTTCCCGCATAATGACTGAACTCGGTTAGAAAGTTTTATTTTGCAGAAACACGGCATTCTGACTGGAATAAAAAACCACTCGGAGTCTTTTTCTAGGCGATGACAGTCTCTAAAAAGTGTCGTCAATGTACGCTCGATGTTTTAGTGGTTGCTATAAAAAGACAGCCAATGTTTTTTTTATCCCAATCTGAACGTAGCAAAATAGTTTATTTTTTTGATCGGATTCTTTGATTTCACGTAAAATAAAACCACGCATTTTCCTCGATGATTCCATTATTTGTAATTAAACCCTTGACTAATATTTATCTCTGTGTTGTTTTAGGTAAGGGGATTGAACGTGGACTGGGGTGCTATGATGATTTGATGCAAATGAGATGTCCCTTTTTATTTAATCACTTTCACCCTAAAAATAGGGTCTGCACCACCGTAAGTATTTTTTGGTATATTTATATTTGGTATATTTGACGGCCGGCGAAGTCCAGCGGTAGGGCGTTGGACTGCCATTCCGAAGGTCGCGGGTTCGAACCCGGCGTGCGCAAATAAATTTTATTTAATTGATTGTGTTATTTCACAATTAATTATTTGAAATAATGTAGTATATTTGCGGTACGTTCCAGAATGGAAGATACTCCTAGTATCGCCCTGGTGTAAGACCACCATTCAGAATTGAAACGTTGCTTAAAATGGCTTTAGCCGTGTTTAGTGACTAGATCTGAATAGCCAGATACTTCCCCACCTTCCTCTTCCTCGTCTCCTTCCCTTTCCCACTTACCTTCAGCCTCATAACATACTCCAATTGGGGATGCCATAGTCTCACTGGCTCAAGACGGGAGCAGTTGGGACTCTTGTAAGGTATTTACTATAAAAAAAATATATATATATATATATATATATTTTATCTCTCCCAAGTTTTTAAGATATTATTTTATGAAATTAATTTTAACTCTGTTGTGCGCTCCGCTCCTTTAACTTGGCATACTTTGAATGCTATTTCATCCTCCGGCAATTCCTATATTGCAAATTTCTGTAATTCTTGATTTGGTATTTGATTTCTTAGAAAACGTTTGTTTCTATCTGAAATGACGACGTTCAGGATTATTGAAAGACATGAACGAAGAATTTAGTACAAATGTGTACAGGCAAATCATTTTAAAGTACGATAGTAAAGCGATTACGCGTCAAACTGGTTCCATCTAGTTTGGAACACCCTTACCCGCTGAAGTTCTACGATATCAAGTTTACGATACAGTACACATCTACACAAGCAAGACACGAACCCAGGACCTTCGGCTCTCCGGGCCAAGATGTATCCGTATCTTTTTCTGATTTTTCTATTTCAGATTTTCGATTATTAAAATTTATTTAAATTATCTTCATTTTTTATTACGCACCAGACTTTTAGGTCCGGGTTTAGTTTTCCCCATAGGAAAAACTGTCCGGGTTTAGTTTTCCTAATAGGAAAAACTAAACCCTTTCACACATTTTTCCATAAAAATGATCATCTAGTAAATCCACGCTATGCAAGTGTATTATTTATTTATTTATTTACATTTGATACATTTAAAGCCAAAATAACATAAATAATATTACATAATAAGAGAATATATTTAAAATGAATACAAGTGTTATTACGTTGTTTTAGGTCGATATTAGTTCCTAGCTAGGCAGATTGCCTGTTCTAAGTATAATTAATACAAAATATTACAAGAACAACATCTTAACCTACCAGACTATTAAATGGGAAAATAATTCACCGACTCCACATATTTTCATATTAGAGGGTTTGGCTCGGTGGAATTCCTAATTTGACCGATAAATCCTACTGATCCCTCAATATAAATATTTAAAAAATCTTTTGTAATCCTACATGTATTTAAAATGACTGATTTTTGCATTTTTATATACAAATTCTTTGACAAATCTAATACGCCTAAATTTTTAATGAGAGAGCTGGGTATAATGCCAGTTGCCGAAATAACAAATGATAATATTTTTATAGTCTGAGAATACCAAATTCTTTTAATTTCATTTCCTAAATCTGTATACTTTCTTATTTTTTCAGAAACAGTTTTTTCAATATTACAATTATAATTAAAATATTATAATTTGAGGTTTAACTCATTAAGTTAAAAAGTTAAAAATAAAAATCTTCTTATTCTGATTTATCTGTATCGACTTACATGTTGGCAGGCAGGTAGGCACTCGGGTAAATTAGAATCTAAGGCAAATGAGAATTTTGCTCTTAATCTTTCCTCCGAAATCTCTTTCCATCAATCCGAAGATAGAAATGATTCTTCTCTCTGTGTTTATGTTCCCGGTCCGAATAATAATCTTCTTCAAAGGTTTTCTTTCAATTCTCAAACGAGCCTTTTAAACCTGAAATATCCCTAAAAATACTAATGACTTTAGTCGATGTTCGAGAAAATTTATATTCCTCATTCATACAACTCTTCCTTTGAGTCCTAGGGACTTTTCCGTGAATCAATTTACCGGTTGGGAATTGGGACTAGTTACCCTTGTGTTTTTCATCTCTGACGTCTCACAACAATATTCTCTGGGGCATATTTTAGATCCGTAGGTAGCGGGCAACCTCGCTTTCAATTTAAAATTATTCGGTGAGTTAAACGTCTTCTTCGCCAGATAAAGCTTAACCTTTTCAGATCTGAATTAAAATTGGCAGTGGTAAAACATATTTGATGCTTGATGTCACTTGGTAGAGTTATTTGATTATTTTTTGTATGTTTTTTTTCACTACTTTAAAAAGTTATTGCTGCTTTTATGTGAAAAGAATTTTAGATCCCTGAAGGCGTGTTTCATATAAAATGACAAATATTACCATATATCAGGGACGGTCCGTGAGTTTTAAGTGAGCTAGAGTGCTATGATTAAAAAAATACGTTATTGATGTTGTTGTAGCTGAAAATGTTTTTTTTTTTTCAATATTTCAGTTTTTTATGAAGATCTTGCAGTTTATGGATGCGGCGCATCCCCAAACTGAAATAATCCCGAAGATCTTCATACAAAAAGTTAAAATTTAGAAAAAAAAATACAATTTATTTTCAGCTACAACAACATCTGTAACGTCGTTTTTTTTTAAACTTAGCACTCTAGCTCGCTGAAAACTCACGAACCGCCACTGATATATATATTTAAAAAAAAACATAACATTTTATTCAATATAAAAAAATATATAACATTGGAAAAATAATAAATTTGAGAAAAAATTTTAAAAATACATTCAAAACTTACATCAGGCAAAAATCAAGAATACAAATTTGGTCGAGATTTAACACAAAAATCATCTTTCAAAATATTAAATTTGAATTTTTTTAAATTGGCAAAGCCAGTTTTACCCCTCATTTGGAAAACGAAAACCGACGATTCATATTAGCTCTATCTAGAGATAGTGAGGAAAAAAAACTGAAATCTATGTATTTTCAAATATACACACGGTCTGAAAGGGTTTTTCTTCGCGTTCTAGACGTCGATCGTCCAGTTGATTAATCATACATCTCCAAATACTAAGTTTTGAGATAATATTCAAATGCTCGCCATAATTCAAATATTATTCACACGTGTTTGTATTTTACATATTATATATGCTATAAAATAATGGGTCATAATAATGGGTTTTTTCTGTGACACTAATATCCTATTAGTGACACAGAAACAGCAGCATTTGGTTTAATTGACTATAAGATTTTCTGCATTATAATTGATTTAAGGGTGTTTTTTTTTATAAGTAATGAATTTGTACCAGATAGAGGGTACACTTGTACATATTATAACTATGTAACAGCTAATTTTCGTAGTTGTCTGACTAATCAACAGGATGATAGACAGATACGTTTTTAGATTTTAACGGCCAAAAGCATTTTCGTTGTTTGTTTTTGGGGTGTTATGCCGTGTTGTGCTACCTCCTTCTTTAGCCGACGTTTCGGACAGCGTTGCAGTGTCCATCATCAGGGCAGATCCGACGATATGAAATTGTTGTGTTAAGTGTGTGCATATTTACTTGGAAGCGATATCTTGTCGTCAGCTTCAATCCACTACGAGCTGGTAGGTAGTGGATTGAAGCTGACGACACGGTATCGCTTCCAAGTAAATAAGCACACACTTAACACAACAATTTCACATCGTCGGATCTGCCAGATCTGCCCTGATGATGGACACTGCAACGCTGTCCGAAACGTCGTAAAGAAGGAGGTAGCACAACACGGCATAACACCCCAAAAACAAACAACGAAAAAGGATGATAGACATTCACGAAACATCAAAAGAATTACTTTTATCGGCGGTACTCATTAAAATAACTGTTTTCTCACTGTTATTCTCCAGTTTTACCTGAGAATCGCAAACCTTTTGTTATGTTCCACCGCCCATTTTTCATATATCGAAGGTAAATTTAGTAGACGATCCAATATTCAGAGGGTGTTTCGCTCCACACTTCCGATAAGCGCGTTTAAAGTTTAATGCCCTAAGTGCAGGGTAACTGGTAAGTGGCCGCGTATCGGTAAACCCGCAAGCCAAGGGCACTCGCGGGGAACATTAGGTCTTACCAACCTACCAACATGTCTGCCAACCAAACAACCCACAACCATTGGGCCAACTTGGGCTGCCCTTAATCAGGGTCTATTAATGATCCCCATCCCTGAAGGGACTCTGCCCACGAATTTTACTTTTAATCTAGCCATAATGATTACTTTAACGCCCTTTATGTAACGTATCACCCACCTTACAAAGCTCTAAAGTAACTAATATAAAATGAGTACTACCTACAACAATATTTTCTTTTTTGCTCCAAAATTACCTATAATAGTAATATAGTAAAAATTAAAAATTAATTTACCTAGAAATTTAGGAGGTAGAGGTATAGTCAAAATAACTTCTTTAAAACAAAATCAGGTAGAAATGTTAAGAAATTTTTTCCATAGAAAAGCTAATAGCTCAGAGCTGCATAAAATAATTTGCAAGGCAGACAGAAATATTTCACCTTTAAATTTATACGACGAGAATGCCAACATTTTTATAAATACGAACCAGGAATTATTAGATTCCTGGTCAAATAAAATTATTCACGTAAAACACTTCAATTATCTCAACCAAACGTATGTTGACAAACTTTCGTCAAACAAATGGTTGAGTATTGGAGAGTTGAGCGCAGAAATAGAAGGATTTAGGCTTGCTATTCAAGATAGAGTCATTAATACCAAAAATTATAGGAAGCATATTATCAAAGATCCAAATCAAATTGATGATTTATGTAGAAAATGTATGGCTTTTCCGGAAACTATAGAACACATTATATCAGGATGTTCTATATTAGCGCCGTCTGAGTATACATTTAGGCACAATCAGGTTTTAAAAATAATTCACCAAAGTTTGGTAATTAAACATAACTTGATTGACTGTCACAATATAGTATTATATTATGAATACGAACCAAATTCATTTTTAGAAAATAATTTCTTTAAAATTTACTATGATAAAACTATACTAACAGACAGACCAATTGTTCATAATGGACCTGATATAGTTTTACATGACAAAATTAAAAAAATAACTTATATCATTGATGTAGTTATTCCAAATTCCTGTAATATTCAAAAATCTGTTTCTGAAAAAATAAGAAAGTATACAGATTTAGGAAATGAAATTAAAAGAATTTGGCATTCTCAGACTATAAAAATATTACCTTTTGTTATTTCGGATACTGGCATTATACCTAGCTCTCTTATTAAAAATTTAGGCAAATTAGATTTGTCAAAGAATTTGTATATAAAAATGCAAAAATCAGTCATTTTAAATACATGTAGAATTACGAAAGATTTTTTAAATATTTATATTGAGGGATCAGTAGGATTTATCGGTCAAATTAGGAATTCCACCGAGCCGAACCCTCTGATATGAAAATATCTGGAGTCGGTAAATTATTTTCCCATTTAATAGTCTGGTAGGTTAACATGTTGTTCTTTTATTGTTTTGTATTAATTATTCTTATATAATACACTTGCATAACGTGGATTTACTAGATGATCATTTATATAGAAAAGTTTGTGAAAGGGTTTATTATTTCCTATGGGAAAAACTAAACCCGGACCTAAAAGTCTTGTGCGTTTAAATTAATTTGGTATAATTGACTGATCGTGGCGAAGTCTTGTTTAAAATAGGTCATTTTGGCATTTCATGTGTTTGTAAATTTGTTTGTTACGTTTCGGTTCCGGTTCAAGATGGCGGCCTTGTTGGATACCATTTTTTATACCGCTGTAGTTAAATGATGATCGTGGTTCCTACTAAGAGCTGTCAAATCGGAATAATCAATGTTATGGTACGAAGGGCCTTAATAAATTTAACAAAAGGATTCTCATTGAGATGATACTTTTTGGACAAAATGCATTAGTTGAAATTTAAAAAAAATCTTACACAATATATTTATGGTTTATAATTAAGTAGGTAGGTAAAGTACCTACTTACAAATCTTATTGTTTTAGAGGACAATTTAATTTAGGTTTATTGAATAAGAGAAAATTGGAAACATACTTTTTTGGACGTGTGGACCTCACGGTGAGGTCTATGTACTGTTTACAAAACTACTAGAAATCAAGATTTTTTTTGTACCAGCCGCTAAATACATTCGGAAAATAATTATTTGAACGTTTTCTAATATTTTGAACTCTACAATTCATTTATTTATATGTATGTCTTTTTTCAATAATTAAAGTTTTTAAAGCTCCGTCGGAGAATGAATTTTTAAGAATGTTAAAAATTAATCGATTTTACTATCAACTTTTTATTAATTTAAATTTTATACATCTACATCTAAACATTTTATTTTCTAATAAATTAAACTTTTTTTTCGAGCTTTTCTTAAAAGTAAGGCTTAGAATATATTTTAACATTTTATTATTAATTAGTTTTTTCTCTATTGGTAAATCTCTATTCCAGCATAAACTAAAAATCTTCGCAGACATTTTATCGATGTCGGACAACTTTTAAGAAGCAAAATAATATTTATGTTAGATAAAGATTTCTAGGTGTGGGAAATATTCACGCTTTAGCTGAGAGAAGCTTTCAAAGTTACAAATACTCTGCTTCAAATTTTATGCTCTCTTTCCCAAAGTCGGGCAGAAAAATTCAAATGATTACGATAAAGCTTTATAAAATAACATTTTTCATAAATCATCGAAAGTACCTACAGTAGAATCATTTTAAAGAGATTCTTGCTTGTATAACTTGTGTTACGCGAGCAAGTTGCTGGTGATAGTGTACCATATCGTAGGACTTTAAAAAAAAATCCCCTCAGGGCCTACGTTTTTTAGGAAATGATGGAGAGAACGTTCTTGGAAGGAAACAGTTATGAATGGTGGATATAAATCTCAGGGTCAGTGTGTCCAGGAGTGATGGACGTTTGAATCTATCCCTCCCACTGTGGTGCAATGCGATGTTCCGAGAGAGTCCTGCAGGAGTGGTCAAAAGTCAAAAGATCTCCCTCAACCAGTCTTTCCCGATCCGGCCTACCACGCAGTTTGTGTGCGGACGCATCCGCTTCGGTGGCCAAACCTCACCCCTTTTCACCCCTGCTAAGTCACATAGCGAACCACTTAGGGTGACCTATGGCAGAGGTGTTGGTTTTCTAATACATGGTTCCCGGAGCATCGGTACCCATACCCGCCTCCCAAGTTTGGCGACCAGATCCGAATGGCCAGGTTATTCCCGACCTTCCTCTTTCCCATCTCCCTCCCTTCTCCGATACCTTCAACCTCACAACACACCTCATGTAGGCCCTGGTGACCTACGGCAGAGGTGTTGGTTGACCAATAAATGGTTCTGGTGAAGGGGGGGGGGGTACCCATACCCGCCTCCCTACCTGACTACTGTGGGGAATGAGGGGACTTTGGACGGGTTTTCCAAAGTATATCTTAACAATTAACCACTCGGTACACACGAATACATTAAAAAGCACCCTCTTTAAAATGATTAGCTAGTACATATTATATATAATGTTACTTTTGGTTGTGAATACTCTAAGCAAAAATCACATAAATTGACCATGGTGATATTTTTTTGGAAATTTTTCTTATTTAGCGTTAACATTTATACAAATATATTATTTCTTATCTACCACAGTTACGTGCTTTGAAAAGTTAATATACATATTACTGTGAGCTAAGAATTGTTTTTTTTACTTTAGCTCCATTCAGGAGCGCCATGGGAAATTTAATTTTTCTGATTTGGGGCATACATTTTGAGACCAAAACTGCCTTTCTCAGGCTATAATATCTACTTCGATCATGTCTTATTAAAAATCCTACCTTATTTTCTATACAAATTGAACGTGTTTTAATTAATAGATATTTATATTCCCTTCAATTGCTTTTTTATACCTCGAAATTTGTTTATATCACGAATGGACCGTTCCAATTTGCTTTCAGACTATTCCTAACAAAGTTCTTTCAATCAAGCGCACGTATTGTGTGTGCTAAAGGCCTTGGATTTTTACATACATTTCCGCTCAACATGAGAGAAACTTGAACTTACCCGGGCGGAGAAATCCTTATTCAGTGTTCATAAGTTAGATTTATTAGAGACTTTAATATTGCACGTCCTTCGTTAGAGAATCCGAGTATTATGATTTGAACTACGTTTATTCAATATTCACGTATGAAGTGAATGTTTCAGAATTATTAATGTACCTGATATCATCAAGTTGACTAATTTATTTTCTAAGAATATTATTACTGGGTTTTTACAGATGTTTCACTTATGTTATAAAAAGTTATAAAAACTCAGTTCATACAAAAATAGGTTAAATCAATTACATAAATCTAATCAGACAAAATATACATTTGCACACATCTAAATAAAGATTAAAAAACAAAACAAATAAAAATAGAAAATTATATAAAAGACCACTCATATGACAAATGATACAAAACGAGGCGAGAGACACAAGAGTCACGAGAGCACAATTAGAAACCAAAATGATACATAATGATTTTAGCACAACATATTTTTTAGCAACACAGAACATTTTTCTGAATCCAAATAGATTATCGACGAAAATATGTACTTCGTAGACCACTCTAATTTATTATATAATCGGCACATTTGGGTCAGAGGGCTAAAATAGGCGATATTATTTTTAATTGTATTGAGGTGTGAAACGTGTTACGGCGCTTTAAGCAATGGGAATTTATTTGTAGTATTAAGATGGCCGTGAATTATTTTATGTAAACATGTTAGGTCAGTCAATTGCCTTCTAATTTTAAGTGTAGGTATTAATTTTTAAGTATTCTACGTAGGTACCTTTGTCAATACCAATACATTATACTTCCACTTCACGTTCCACTAGCAGTTGTTATCAGTGTACAAGTTGAGCAATTTTTTTAAAATTTGCACTCAACAGTAGGTATATTAAAAAAAATGTTAAGCCAAGTTTATATTGAGTAATATATCGCAGTTCTTCTACAAGGGTTTTTTGTTCTGAGGCGAAACTCCCTCCCGTCATGCGCGACACGCTACAGCCGCTCCGTTGGCATGGTGATCCATGGCATTTGAAGTAATCCAACCACTTCCTGAGCTGTATTTTTCCCTCTGGGATCAATCTTGTATTCTCAAATTGGTCGGCCTTCTGTAGGTGTCTAAAGATGTCAGCCTTACGACGATATCGTCATATGTGGTGGTAGGGTAGGGAGACAGAATTTTGGATTCAGAAAGCTGCGCTGCTGTTTCTTTTTTTTCAGCATGGAGATAAAATCAATTCAAACAACTACCTCTCCAAGATTACAGTATCGATAAACTAGTTGCTTATTGCGAGGGTGCAGTTTTAATACGTGTTAATAACGTTCTAATACATCTAAAATTACCTTATTTTATTTAAAGCGACTTCAGTTTATTCACATTTATGTACGGTTCATCGAGCATAAGTTTTTAAGTTTATTCTTTATTTTAAGTTTATTCACATTTATATACGGTTCATCGAGCATAAGTTTTTAAGTTTATTCTTTATTTTAAGTTTATTCACATTTATATACGGTTCATCCGATATATTTATGGGCTGCGCCTGGAATCCACAAATTCCAGTCTTGGTGGGGTTCTGGACTCTCCATACTCTATTCAAATACTTTTCTTGGAACTGGTTTACTTGTCCGTAGAGGAGTATATCAGTATGGTTGACATTGCCAATTATTTCTGAATAGTGCCTTAGCTTTTTTTAAATGGGCTTTTTGGAAAAATCTGTATTTATTTTAGAAAAATCTCTTAATTTTTCACACTGAGAAACTCGACTTGAAGGATAGTGCAAGCTTTCAAAATGAAACCTTTCCTTTTTAATTTATTTTTTCCTTCTCATTGTTAAAATGAATAAATTTACCATGTGAATAATAATATTTGGGAATTTCGTTATGGGGTTACGAACACGTTACCGCATCAGTTAAAGCTTGGTGTTAGGAGTGAAGGGGTTAAGGGTATGATTTAATAATATAATTAAAGCGGACGTCCAGGTATTATCAGAATATAGAATGAAATGTAATCTGGCTCCGAGCTGGAACTAATTATATTCTGGAGGCCCACAGATCCACAGGGATATTAATGGAGTCTCCGTACAAGGAAGAAGTATCTCATATAGCAATTGTTAAAAAACCTTATGAAATATTATGCCAGTTAATTACAATATTTCCTTCCTACGAAACCCTGACTAATATCTAACTAAATACCCTTATATAATAATTCAAACCGTGTGCAAACCGCTTTATTGTTCACATGGTTTATGGATATTTACGTAATACTTCGTAAATAATTATAATATTTATATTCATTTGATAGACGATAGGTAAGTATTCAAAGTCTTATTAAAATCAGAATGTAATAAGTATAACTGTCGTACAATTAAAATTATCTGATTTATTGGGAGTTTTTGGGGTGTTCTCTACTTTAAATAAAAATTACTGCTAATTATGACACCTTCATGAATATTTACGTAGTACGGATCTGTAGCACGAATTATGTAGGTGGAATTAATATTTTATACCAGGAGTAAATTACGATGAACCTCACCTTATGTATCTGGATTTGCCGAAACAAAATAAATTGGACCTTTACATTGCACTGATGCCCAAAATAAACACTACACGGAGAAAATTTTTATTCTCAAATTCGTAAAAACGGTTTAAATGGGACTGAACTTCTTACGAACAAATTAACAGTGTTTCAATGTTTATTGGCGGGAAAATGTAAGAACAATTTGTTGGTATACGTACGAAATTACGTATATCAACAAATTATTCTTACATGTTCCCGCCAATAAACATTGAAACCCTATTAATTTGTTCGTAAGAACTTCAGTCCGTTTTTACGAATAAATTGCTCGTAATTTAGAATTACATTTTTCTCCGTGTATAGCTCCCCGACTAAGGGAGGGTATAGTAAATATAACAGTGAGTTATCATTGTTTGCAGATTTCTAACGAGATGTTAAGTGTGAAATAAAAATTCCCTGTATACCTGAAAAGCCTATAATCATGCATAAACGTGAAATCCGCCCAACATTCAAACACGATGTTTCCCGCTTGATGAGGAGTCGTTCTTAGTACGTATGAGAATTATAATAAACAGGCATTTGTGTTTCCTTCCTGCATGGGTCCCTTCAATACCATGCTTTCTCTTTCCCCTACCTACATAGACCCTCCGCAAAGCATCCCCAAAGATGATATAGGATACAAATTTATTTAAAGATTGATAATTGCCTAATTGCCTAAATTTTCACCTGATAATGTTTTGTTAAACAATTGAATGAATTTATTTATTTAATTTATCCTCGCTCTACTTTATGTTCGAAATCTATGAGTATTAGCCGAGAATGTAGCTCCAACCCCATATTTCAGTAATATTTTTTTTGTTTATCCTTTTTGCTTGCGTTATAGCTCCCAGTCTTAGTATGAAGCGTATAACCCTTCGACATCTTGAAAGATATTTCATTTTGGTCGTACAGGAGAAATGGCGAACACGTTTTATAAATATCTAGCGTAGTTCTGTATAATATGTTTCCTTCCTTCCGCATGTTTTTTTTACTTAAACATATTGGGGTTAGGGAAAGCATCGTGTAACATTCTTCCGAAAACAATGAGTAAAACCTCTTGTAAAATATGCGTTAAGATTAATGAAAATTATGTTGGTAGTTCTTATAGTCGAAGTATGATACAGTTATGTTAAATATGACCGAAGGGGGTGGAGTCCCGTTAGCTCAGTGCTAGAGCAACGCACCGGCAAGGCGCTAAGGTTCTGGGTTCAATTCCTACATGCGACCATATCTTTTTCTAATTATTCTGTTTAAAATTTTCGATTGAGTCGCTAATATTGTCTTTAGTGATTCAATATCGATTAATTAATTAATTATTACTTTTGATACCTTTTCATCTTTGTTAACATTGTCTCTTTGTGTGGAATGCCTTTCAGTTAGCGAGAAAGCTGGAAAAAAGTTTAAATTATGTATTTTATAATAATTTGAGGTTCTGCAAACTAAACAATGCAATGTTTAAGCGGAATTTGAACACAAGCAATAATAACACGGTACTACCGCAGTTTCACAATTAATTATAGTAATGCTTTGCAGCTATGGTCTTTTAGCAGTATCTTGCATACGATGCACGGGAGCTTTTGGCGTTGCAAAAGCGTCTGTATGCAATCCGATTGCATTACTAACTGCACCCAGATGCACAATATAAGTGATGGAAACCCGCTGCGAATACATTATAAATTCAATTCGAAATTTTGCTTTGATAGAGAGGGAACTTCTTGACGAAGCTGAAAACTTTTAGATTTGAACATAGTTCCCAAGTCAGCAAAATAAGTTGCAAATTTATTCATATCTTTATAAGATGAAGTTGTTATTTGAATCTCGTTTTTTTAAATCTTGAGTGTATGTCCCTGTGCGGTGGAGGGTGAATTCTTTGCGAGACGATTTAAGTTGCAAAGTCCTATGCAACTTAAAAGATTACGTGACAGATTCGGCAGAACATTGTTATTTTTCGCGTTTCCTCCGTATGTCTCTGTCATCCCTTGGGATATTTGGAGGTCACGTTTCATTTTCACTTCCCTCCCCTCCTGGGAGCCTGAGTACAAGAACAAAACTGGGATCCCCACTCGGGTCATCTCGGGTCAAGCGGTCGAGTCGTATCTGTCGTCTCGTCGTTGGAAATTATGCATGTTTTATTTTTATTATGTTTGTATTTTGTACCCGCGAACCACGATTATAATTTTTTTTTCTTTGTAACATTTCAACTTATAATAATTATAATTTAACGTAATTCACGTTAAATTAAAACCGGGAATTTGTATTCGATAACACCTCTGCCATAGGTCACCTCAAGTGGTTCGCTACGTTTGGTGACTTAGCAGGGGTGCCCGGTTTCATAGGGAGAAGTTAGTATAGTTCTTGGCAGCGGATGCATTGCCCACACATTGGTCGTTGCGTGGCGGGCCGGATTGAGAGACTGGTTAACCTTTCCGGCCGAACTCTCTCAACCCATCCATTGCCTTGCACGAGGCGATTGATGGGTGAATTCATACGTCCGTCACTCCTTAACACACTGAACTCCACTAACCCCTCGTACTTTTTTCCTTCCCAGAATTTCCTGTCCTTCCTTTCCTTTAAAATACCTTTCGCACAGCATCCCCAAAGACGGCATAGGTCCTAGGGGAAATTATTTTCCTGACGGCCTCCTGTTTGGAGCTAATGTAAAAAAGTGATGCAAAACATCACGCGAATTTTAGTATTTATGGTCGTGTTAGATATGCCTTTCTGAAATGAAGTATTTAAAAATCAGAGACGTAACATAATTTGCGTTCAACTTTTTCAATTTGAATATTTCTTTTTATGATAAATTTAAATCTAAAAGTTTAACATCAACTGCTTTTAAGACTTCGTAATCACTTCGGGATAATGCTCTCTAAATTATAATTTTAAAGAAAACTTGTAAACCCATTACGAATGTTCACTCTTGCAGAATTCCTTCAAAACTCACCCGGCTCGACAAGCCATCACAAAACTTTTGCATTAGCATGTAAAAAATCAAAAGGATTTTTGTGAGGCGTCCTTTTAATCCTGTTCATTGTACATTAAAACTTCTGCTACGTTATTTTACTCTGAATGTTCCAATTATGCTCTAGCTATTCTAATATAAGAGGTTGATTGGATTTCTTTATTTCAACAATTTAATTTATTTTCTAAACCCTTCGGAGAACGTTCGGTTAATTAATGATAGGAACATTCTATCCGTCAAAAACAGAATTAATATTACTATTATAAGACGAATCTGTGCTTCATTTTTTACACATAATGTAATTTAGCAACGGAAATTGTCCCAACCTTTGTCAGACGCAGATGTTACCTAACAAAGTTCTTCCGACCTTTCTTACATACATTAATTTGACATCTCTTAATACAAACTTGCTCTAATTGAGGAACGTCATGCTATTATGTGAGTGATGGATAGCATATTCAAGGCAAATCTACAATTTACACGGAGAAAAATGTTATTCGAAAAAACGATCATTTTAATAGTAAAAACGGGACTGAAGTTCTTACGAACAAATTAACAGGGTTTTAATGTTTATTGGCGGAAACATGTAAGAATAATAATTGTTGGTATACGTAATTTCATACGTATACCAACAAATTATTCTTACATTTTCCCGACAATAAACATTGAAACTCTGTTAATTTGTTCGTAAGAACTACAGTCCCGTTTTTAACCGTTTTTTACTATTAAAATGATTGTTTTTTCGAATAACATTTTTCTCCGTGTAGTAATGGCTACATCGTTATTTTAACAACACCTCTCAGACGTGGAAACGATAAATATTCAAGGCAAATCTACAATATTTTAGTAATGGCCACATAGTTTATTTGAAAACACCTCTCAGACGTGGAAACGATAAGTAATGTATCAAATGTAATAAATTACTCAAACTAATTATTATAAGCAATAATTATTAGCCTGAAACACTCATCCATATTGAAAAAACCTCCTGAGAAAAGATACATGCCACCGACGGGGCGAACCCGTGCTCTTCTGATTGCCGGTCAGGTGCTATAATCCACTGTGCTACGGCGGCTTATCTCTTACCCGCTAAATGATTCAATATATACTAGTGTTTCATTCAACATTTACCGCTTATTTACATTTTTTCACCCGCAAACAATTAACTTTATTTTTATGTGAGAAAGGCAAGTGCTAAATTTCTCATACGATGGCGTCGAGACATATATGACAACATTTTTTTTGGTGAAATTTTTTTATATCGTACGGGCCTAACAGTGATAAGGTTATATGAAGTCAATACCAATGTCGCCAACTAGTTGAAACAAAATTGTTTCCTCCTGAAAGAATCGAACCTCCAGAAATTGTTTGCGCAAAATTCTAGCCCCACAAATATGATTTTATTGTGTGTCGTTCACTTTAAAAAATTGATTTGATTGCAGAAACATTCTGTATTATATCAATTTGTATTTGTGATACTCTTTTCGTTTTGTATACATTATCTAGTTCTACACAACGCTTGTCGGTGTTCGACAAACACCTCTTGTCACAACTAGAGCTAAACAAAAGCGTCTCAACTAGTTTGAAAGGCCAATTACTGCGACATGGTGGACATACCCTTACAGTTTTCATCAGCGTTCCAGCCCATCCCTTTATTTATTTTTATTACGATGACTTCCTCCCTTATCTCCCCCAACTTGTTCATTGGTAACAAGAAATAAGAATCACCTAATCCGAGAGATTTTTTACGATTCACCGTCGCGGAAAATGGCCTAAGAGGAAATAAACGTCGCTACGTTTTTCTCGAAGTTATTGCCGGAAACGTCTCTTTTATTGATGTCATACTATTCCCTTGTAACGTAATTACGCACTTCCTTGGGACGATGTTATTATCTCTCGCTATTATTGCGTGTATTAAAGGCAATTAGTTTCTATTAGTGTTACGTAGGGCGCGCCTGTCCGTAGATACATGATCGTATTTTGATTATATGGATTTGAGACATAATGTTGATTGAATGCGATTCTCACGCGATTCATATTACTAACTCTTTTAAAATGGTGCTTTCAACCGTCTGCATCACAATATTGCGATTGTCATGCTGACAATCTTGATGGATGAACATCGATATTCGCCCCTATCTATCATATACGATCGCGCTAAAAGAGATGAAAAAAGTTATCTCTGTTTTCCCGAATGAAAGGATGTAGAGAAATAGTGTTGTTTATAACACCTGAGTGGAGAGTGAAAAGCTCCCAATGAATTTGTTGCCTTAATGATTTCGGATCCATCAATCATCTTGGCTGGAAACAGTTCTTACTTGTCCTAGATGAAAAATTTGGGAAGCTAGAACTCGCTTCGTAACTACTGAAGTGCGGGGGTTATGATTTTCAGGGCGACACGCCTAGTGATTTATTACCGTCGCTCTTCGCCCGGTGCCGCTCCGTTACTTCGTTCCAAGGGGATGACTGACGGGCAGACGCTTTACCCAACTGCATTAGGGAAGATAATATAAAGTCAATCGAACACTTAATCAAAAGCGCGTAACTTTTACCCTCAGAATTATTCTTTTCGTTTGCTGATGTCAATCTGCTGATGCTGCTGTGATGGATTCATCCGAAGTACGGATTTTATTACCTCTTACTCAAGATTTTGCACATAAATCTAAAACTTACCGTTATACGAGAATGATCGCTTCCCTAAACCATTCCTATATAATAGGTCGCGGGAAATATAAAGAATAAAAAGCACTTTGAGAAATGTTAGTTATATTTATTTAAATATCACAAAGATCCGCGACAAATATTACATAAGCACAGCGCCCTTGAGGTGATTTCTCACAAAAACGGCGCTCTACAAATTATCATTATTATTATAAGGCTCACAAAATTTTGCTGGTACAGTGTTAAGTTATCGGAGACAGAATGCCGAGCTTCCTTTCGCGCACTACGTTGTGCGCAGGCAGTGTTGCTTGCGTAGAGAATGTACGAAATGTTTACCGCGCTAAAAATACAAACAGTCGCGCAGTTCCTACACCGTAATAATATTATAAGTAGCCGGTAGTGTATTAAATTTATTTTTATATACTTTATTTTAAATCTGTGTATTACAAATTTGGATCTTCTGATTTTACACGATTTCATTTCAAAAGCTGTGACATGTAAGTGTTAGGTATGTAAATACCACTTTTTGTATGTTAAATCTATGTGAATGGCTTAATACTTTTCTGGTTGGTTATTTGACCATGTTTTTAAGTTATTTACTAGCTTTGTACAGTGTATGTATGTACATGCGCCCATAGAGTATTATTTCACAAAACTAGCCAAGTACCTTGGTGACACGAGATAAAAATACATAAAGTAAACTATCAAGTTAATGTTCTCTAGCTCTGCCCATGGTTAACTATTAGTTTCATCAATTCCGGAGATAATATGAGTTCGCTCTGTCGTATCCGTTTTGTTAGATGTCTAAAAAGTTCGGTACTTAAGACGAATTCCCGTCCAGCATCTCAGAGTTCCATTAAATCTAATTCTGCGAACGTGCCTCCCAGGTACCTACTTGGGTACTCACAACCTGGATCTCAACTTCCCGGGAAAATCATATTATTAATCGTAAAACTCGGCTATAGCTGGTTCACGCTGATTTGTCATTATTCATTATGAAAAAATGGGATAACGGGTGCTATTGCGCACTTAAGTAATTGCTGAAATTATCTGGTATGGTTTCTGCTTACGTTACATAGATATTGAATTTTAATTGACTGCCGTTGTCGAATTTCCACACTCCCTCGTTTGTATTTTTTGTGGGGAATACATATTGCAATAATGCTACTAGTATAATGAAAACAGTGATTGGATTATTTTTATACATATTATTCTTTCAGTCAACGTGATATCAACTTCGCTCGGAAGTCACTACCGGCGTTTTTATTTTAAGGATCTTTAAAAATATACTTTATTTGAGTTGTCGATGACTTTAAGATACACTTTTAACATGCAGGGAAAAGCATTTTTATTTGTGTTTACAGCATTAAAAATCAACTTAAATTAAACAGATTTTTTCAACATTAGTTGTTGATACGCCACCCACTTTTATTGCATGATTTTATTCACTCTCATTTTCTCCTCAACTTCCATCCAACTAATATTGCGCCCCCCAACAGCCGAGATGGAACTCGCTTTTGTGGTGATGATGCATCTTCCATCCTTAGTTCACATCTTGCTAAGGGAAGTCATCCCAGTTGGAAATGGACAAAAATATTACAATAAGCTGTGGAAAAGGGTAATTAATTACTTTATTATTATTATTGTAATTTTCTTTTCTTTAATGTAAAGTGATGGCACAAAGTGAACTTGCAATTATTGAAGAAATTTATTGATATATTAACTAAAGTTCCCGGCGTTGCCCGGGCTTTACACAGAGTTTTTAGAAATTATATGTAGTCAGTGACCTTCCTCTTGTTTTGAGGATCATGTGTGCAACATTTCATTCATCTCGGAATAAAACTGTAGATTTGTATAAAAATTGAGAAATCGTTCCCCCGCCCGGTGTCCTCCCGCCAGCCGACTGCCACAAATAATTTTCTTTATATAAATATACACAAATATTTATTCGGTGGTGGACTGACTTCATGACGAAGGCCGGACCTCTACAACAGCTGTGGGGCCATAATATAATTAAACAATTAATAATTAATCATATTAATCATATGCAGTCAAATTATTGCGTCTCTTGGGAACTCATCCGTGATATTGGCCATATGCCGGGGCGGAGAGCAACGCATATGCATACCTAATTGACCGCATTTATGCGAAATTCGTTTGTGGTCTTGAGTAAATATTGTCAATTTGATGGTTTTCACTCTGAATAATTCCTGTGCCAACCGCATGTTACGCATGGCTGATCCTTTTGTTACATTATTTAATATGTGATTTTTTATTTACCTTTCCTACCTGCTTGCTTTTCTTTATTAAATTTGAAAGGAAAGAAAAATGAACGTAGTATTTGAAAGCAATTATGTTCGCATAACAGCATTCGTAGAATGGAACTTGTGCTGGCGCCGGCGCTCGGAACCCCCGCTAAATGGGCATTTATAAAAATACTTATGGGTAGGTACTTACTTGCATTCAATCATATTTTATTGAGTAACCTACAACACTTTTATAAATAACAATAATTTTATACATACATGTTATCGAAAATGCTTTTTTTTTTTTTTTTAAAAAAGAAAGACAAACATTCCCAGGTTACGAATAACCCAACAACATTGGAAAATCTTCTACTACCACCACACTAAGCGGAAGATGTTGCTTGTGTTGTGATGGAGGACTTAGCCAACAGAGGAATCGAACACGGAACGCCTGGGTGGGACCCAAACGCGATGCCCACTGAACCACTGACCGGTCAATTTTATTATGAAATAATTCCCCAGGGGCGCTATGGCACTATTCAGAATAAAACAATGCTTCATTTAAGACGGTAGACCCCTATTCGGCTCATACAAAAAGGACGCCCGGGAAAAAACACTTTTCTATATCGAAAATTGCACGAAATGAATACTTTTTTTATATTGCCGTTTGCAAGGTGAAAGCTATGTCGATATGTTTTTAAATTTGCGACTCGTTTCGTATTAACGTAAACATTCACTGTCAAACATGTATAATTTATCGGAAATCAAAGAAAAAGAACTGCTAACTCAATTCTCATAAAGAAATACAAAATTATAAAAAAACCGACATAGCTTTTCTTTCGAGAACATAATTTTGTTTTTAAATTACAATTTCGTAAAAGTTTTGGTGTAGAAAAATGTGATCTTCCGAAACCCTTTTTCGATGTAGGTAAATATGAGAGTTTATGGCAGTTGTCCCATTCGCACGTTTCGCATTCGCATGTATCCTGAGTGTGTGAGAGCTTATTTTGAGCGGGACAGAATGACAGACAATGAAATACCTAAACGTTCCGCGTGTGGTGCAAAGTCTAGCCTCTTAAGTAGCCATGTTTTTCCACACTTTTTTTATCATTTCGCTTTTCCGTCCCCTCAATAATTTAAATTCCTAATAAATTTTATTTTATTTAAAAATAATTTCTCCTTGCGATATTTTCCAATTTTATGGATTCCATAATTCCACCGGCTTCGGACGAAGAGACTCTTGTGTAGTTCTCAGAGTCGTTTCTATATCATATTATCATTTCAAACCAGGGTACTCTGGCCAATGTTCCATTGTCATCAAATTTTTATTTATTGATTTTCAATTGATTTCTTCCGTATTAGAAATGTCGAAAGGGTTAGTATTTCTAGGAGGATTATTACGATTTAGGGTGTGGTCCTCTCTGCCACCGGGCACGTCTTATTTTGATGAGGGTTTTTACAGAGAAGCGAATACGATAAAGATCAGTAGAAAGCAGCTCGCATTTCGTAAAAATCTCAATCGTTTCCCGGCATTATCACTTTATTACCATTTGGGCGAACCGCGTCTCGGGCTCCTGCCAGAATTTGGGAGGCGGAGGGTGACAGTTCCCCTCTACGATTTTTTACCCCGCCGTTTATGTAAAGCCTTCACGCACTTGGGGTCTGTAACATTATGATGTGAACGTTGCCTTCTTCGACGTTCTGGCGGCGAACTCGAAGCCTGAACTGGGTTAAACCGTGAAAATACTGATGTTTATCGTATGATATTTATTCCTGTCTCGTTGGCCCGGTTGATGAAAAATTTATTTATTTATTCATTTATATGTATCAGAAATTTCACTATCACCAAATTTATTAGCCAATAAAATTTCTAATAGATTTGGACATTTTCTTAGAGTTACGTATATTGAAAATTTTCAGCTGACCTCCATGTTCTGATTAAATTAATCTAAATGAAATAATGCAACCTTTCATCGTCGTATTGTTTGCGAAATTTCCCGGCTTCTAATAGGTAGATAACTAAAGAAATGCAGTCTTAATTTTATACCACTTGTTTACGTGTCTTAACATCTCTTCCAGTCTTCTTTATTACTTCGTCTTATTCCCTTACATACTGTCGTTTCCGTATCATGCCGCTCCTCGCACTGCTCTAACTCCGCGGGCATTCGACGGAAAACGGAATATGGAAACATAATCCAAATACGTGAACCACATACCATCCCCTACATTATTTACTATCCTAAAATATGTAACCTAAATGCCTGCTAGGACCCTTTTCAAATCTGACAAAACAATTTCAGTCGGTACTCGGTACAGCTGTAAAGAAATCTTTTTAAACAAATTTCGACAAGAAGAAATAAGTTTTTCAATTATTTTTCAAAGAGAAATAATTAAAAGGTTTTCGGTGGAATGCTTTGTTTTATTTTCTCAAGTCCAGTACAACTCTTTTACCTAGGTTCTGTTTACCCAAAGGCAAAATAAAGTTAATGCTTTTATATTTTAACTGAGGTTATCGCTGAAGCCTGTTTCTATTGAATTTTCTTCGGTCAAACTTTATTTTAATTGACGATTATAATATACATACTTTTATAACAATTATTTACAATTTCTATAAAGTATTAACAATGTATGTAATCTTCTTCATATTAACTCAAAGTACCTTTACGTAGTGTATGTGACTTTATCTAACCCTATCTTACGAGAAAATCGTTGATAATTTATATATAAACCATAAATGTACAGATGTGCTCATTTAACCAAGATTAAGTCCTAAACCGGCACGTGGCAAAATCGGTTGAAATTTATGGGCGACCACGTGTTTGTGCAAAAAATTATCATTTGGATTTAGTCCTGAGTTCTATAGCTCAGTCATTGGCAAACATAATAAAGTAATAATTTGTAAAATGTTGCCACTTCTAGATGTTCATAGATAAGTGTTGTAGTATTATTGCATTGGCTGCTCTCAATTAGATAAACTTCGTCTTCAAAGCTATTACTTTTACTTCCTACAACTTTATAAATACAATATATATCTAGAAAGTTTCTCAGGGAAAGAAACTCAGCATAAGTTTTTCTTTCATACATCTTGTTATGAATGCATTTTCCTGATTCCCCCTTTTCATCATTGACTTGTGCATTCAATTAGTTCAGAAGAGTGCGTTTACAGTTTATTACCATCTAATAAAACTACCCTCGTTAAAATAAAACATTTTGTATCATTGGCAGTCAAGGTTCATTTCTGATGTGAATTCTTTATCTGAAGGCAATAAATAATAATGCTTATTGAATGGGTGTATTTTGCGAACGGATGGGAGTCAATTCCGCTTAATTCCTAAGTGCTCAGTTTAAGTGCAGGATGTTTAAAATACTACTGGAAGATATTTATTGTTATTAAGTTTATTTTGTAGAACTCCATTTTAATTTTTATTTCTTTTATATATTCAATAATATTATTATTCAATGTTTATAATAAACTGTTTTTATACATTGAATAATAATATTATTGAATATATAAAATAAATAAAAACTACTGAAAGACATCCAACATTTTTATTTGGGCCTGGTAGATCTGAAAACGAATCTGCTAACTAAAACCCAGAAATTGATTGGGCTAGCCGGTAGCCTGTTGATCGAATAATTGATTGATTATTTGTTCCGAAGCTTCGGAAGTGAATATTTTACAGTCACAAATACTTCTCAATTGAGTTATCTATTCACATGGCCATAAATCCAAAAGGAACCCTCGCAGATCTTGCGAACCTTCACCTGACATTTGGTAAGGCGGACATGCGCGCAGGGTTCTCCCGCCCGCGGCGAGGGCGGGCCGCCCCCAGCCGTGGGGGACAGTCGGCCCGCCGTTCCCGCGCGATACGGTCCACCCTGCACAAGGCACAGTGCACAGCGAGCAGCAAACGAGAAACTAGCCCCGCCGAGGAACCTAACCTAACTGCCACCCTACTGCACCGGCCCGCCTATCGCGGGATTGTTTACAATCTGATAAGACGGCTAAAGCATTATTTTTCTTCAATCAATCGAAAGTTGCCTAGTTGTTTGTTTTTTACTCATTTTACTAAGTAGCATTAATAAGCCTATTAAAATGCTTATATTCCATTACGGTGCATTTTCTTATGAATGCATTTTTGTCGTTTGCTAATGATCATCGAATTCTGGAAAGATGCATTGAATTTTCTAACTCAAACTGAACAATGAATAAGGGTTTCCTCTGAACATCGGCTAATTATTTCATATTCTTGTAGCCGGCGTTTTCTTCAATCCATTAGGTATTGTCTTCCAACTTTGTCTAAGTGAAATTAATTTCAATTCGGACATTCGTCAAACGGTTTTGTAATACTTGCCGCTTTGCCGGTCGGTGTTGTCAATTTGTCGGAGTTCGGTTCTTGTCGCAAATTCGTCGTGTCGTGTCTTTCGTAACCTCACTCCGATTGCGGTTCGAAACGTAGCCTGATTTCAATAAATCATGGACAAGTCTGTGTTGCAAAGTTTTTGATGGAGCGGTTAATTGGTTAGAAAGTGTCAATATATTGTTCTACAAGTTTTTACGCATGGCTCTTGTTAGTGTGCTCAATTTTAGCAAAAATGTCGTTATCGTTTAAATGTGCCGCATTTATTGTAACGTTTTCGTTGTGCTTCCAATATTCTGCCGATCAATGTGAATTACTGGTTTTATGGCATTATTGAGTTATTGGATGAGGTGAATTGTATTTACTTAAATTGTGTTGTATTTATTTGTGAGAGTGACAGTTCGATCAAGTTAGTTTCCCAATAAAATACATTTGTATTGTCGAACGGTACACAGATATTTCACATGTGGTGGGAAATTGCATTAGACGGATAAAATGTTTACCCCTTCGCTTGGGCGCCTGAACTCCTGAGGGGAGGTCCGTTAATTACTGCCAATCTTCATTCAGCACTACTCACTACCCACGGCGCAGACAAATATATCTTCATGGATTTGCGGCCGCAATCCAATTTACGATATGTGTTGCCCCAGTGCACCAGGGTATGCTCCACATTATGTGCGAATGAATCCTTCCAGATAATTATACCGATGTCGCTCAAAGAAACAACGATGGAAAAGGCTACGTACTCGTTTTGCCTTCGCTTCAAAATTACGTAAAAAGGATAAAAGATTTAATTTTTAAGGAATATATTTAGGAATTTTAAGATTTTGACAAGACTTCACGATGTTCTTCCAATTGCCGCCACCGGGAGCAGGAGGTGACAATAATAATGGAAATAACAACTTACCGGTTGTTCCAAATCGGCCTGGATCTGTAAACAACAGTCCAATCAGACCCTATCGTCCACCTAGCAATATGCCTATGGCTAATAATAACCCACCGCCAATCGGGCACCCTGGAATGATGACCAACGGAAGGCTCAGTAACGGGCCACCGATGGTTAATTCTGGTCCCCACGGACTATCTAACAGCCCTAAGATCCTGAACAGGGTACACCAACCTATCAATAATGGACCTCCCAGTATTTATGTAAATGCACCCGTTTACAAAAATGGACCCTTACAGCAAAGTAACGAAAAAGTCAATAACAACACATTCTCACCGAAGGGTACACACCCTCGCGTAGGTGCTAGTAATGGTCCACCCAAATTAAATAGTCCAAAGTTAATGATAAATGATAATCCGCCACTGTTACCGTCTCAAAACGGAAATGTAGTTCTGAGTAACACATCTTCTCTGGAACGAGACAGGCCTCCTTCGGCAGGTTCGACAAGCGATCAGATGTCCGTCAACCTATCCTCAACGCCTAACAACAATGACAACGACAGCATCCTCGCCTCCAACAACATGTTTAACACCATCAACGGGAACAACAACAATGGATACCGGCTGCTGTCTGCGCAGGGGATGGAAACCCTCCAAGTATTCCTGAGGGAGCATGGCAACGAATGCATTAAACAATTCGTTCAGGTATTTCCTCACTTCCTTCTATATAGATTTTAAGCATGACTCCGAGCAAAATCTGTTCCAACGATACAAATTCATTTTATAAACATTCATTATCTTTTGTGCTTATTAAGTCTACTTTGGTTTTTTTAGTGTAGTTCTATTTACCACAGTTATGGTTAAAATAGTATCGGTTTTTACAACTTCGCAGAACAGAAACTTTTATTTAACTTTATTCTGATGCCATCACAGAAAATGTTGAAATAATATTTTAATGGATTCTGTAAGTATTGACTTAGTTTAAACTATCTCACTTTTTGTTTTAAGTACTTTATCTCATAGTTTTATTCTGCTACCACTAGTATTTCTATGACAAAACTTTATTTTTGACGTCAAACTGCCTTTAAATGTAACGTTATTATGTTAGGTCATTTTGAAACATTTGTATAGGGTAACAAATATTAGGTATATTAATTAGAATCATTAAAATATTTTTTTAAATATATAATACGAACTTTTTATTTATTGTTAAAGTTCTCCTAAAGTGGTCATTTTCATATTAGATTTTAATTTTTTTATTCTTCGTAATAAATAAATTCCACTTAACCAATTTTTCGGCGGCAGCTTAATTTACTTATTTTATCACTAATAAAGATAAATTTGTGGAAGATCAAAAAATTATTATACTATGAAGCGGGGGTATCCATAGACAATAATGCTCAAATAAAGCATTTACAATAAAATATAATATTATAGATGGTGTCCGGAAAGTCGTAGTACCTATACGCGGGAAACGAATCTACGAATCGATAGAGAATAAAAAAAAATATATATTTCGATCAGAGCATTTTTTAAAAACATTTTTCCATTGTTTCAACTTAAAATGTGACGTAGTTTCACGAGTTGGCCGCTAGTATTACGAGTTTACGCACACCGTGTATAACAGACATAGGCGTATACATATACCTACATTATCTTACTCAAATTAAGCAATTATAACACAAACATATAATACGGGAATAAAATTATATATGTAAGCAATTTCATACCCTAATAAACGTTCTTTGAATTTTACACAGCTGATAAACTACCATTTCCCCTACATTAATGGTTGTTTATCAGTTGTGTAAAATTTAAAACTAGTTTATTATTAAGGCCCATAACATTTAATATAGGGGTATAAATAGGTTAGATAATAATACGTGAAATATAAAATATATCCTAGACAAAAAATAAATAATACCTACTCGAATTGAACGTACGAACTACAAACCTTTCAATTGCAAATAAATAAAATTAAATCGCAATCGTAAAATTGTGCATACCCATTTTACGATCAGCATTATTTTTCGATGAAATCGATTTGGCATAAACGCCATCAACTTATTTTGATTTAGGTACCTAATATGTAGGTAACTCTAAGGTATTTCGTGTAGACTTTAGGCTTTGGTTTCAACCATTTCTACATCTGTGTTCAACGTTCTTTTGAAGAATTTTGCCATCTTTTTATAATTAATTATTTTTATTGAAATTTTCTGTAAATATGAGACATTTTCATAGAGTAATTAATATTAACATTTCATTACTCATTTAACATGTTTATTTATTGTTTGAAACATTTACAGAGTATTATCAATTATTAAATTAATATTATTGCGTTGGAATGTGCACATATATTAATTAACACTCCATTTAAAAATGTTCCAGCATGCGTACACTATGTCAAATGAGAGTAGAAAATATAAAAACCGTCAAGATGACAGTAAAATAACAATGACACTATTTATGTAGAATACTGTAAGCAAAATTTAGATTTTTTTTTTTGTATACCTAAATATTTTCAGTTTTATAATTTTTTAGTTAATAACAATTTTAATGCGATTTGTATAAATATTTTTAATCACGAATACATATTTTAAGTATGATTTCATTTACGTAGATTTGTTAGCTATCATAGTTGTATTTTTTTTTCGCAGTTAATTCAGAAAGTACCATCAGGCGAATTGTCAAGGAGAGCGAAACAAATGGGGGTAAATTCGAAACTTCAGGCAAAATAAAAAAAGGTTCGTAATCCGAAAGCTATAGATAGTTCTGATATCAGTGCTATTCGTCATACAGTACATTTTTTAGGGGGGTGATCTAAAGCCCAGGCAACGCCGGGTACTTCAGCTAGTATTAAGTAATGATAAATGTGAGCAAATTCTAAACTGCTTTTTTTGTTTTACTACAATATCGTTATTCTTCATTGTGTTAACACAAAATTGCAAAAGGTTAATATACATATATGCATGCAATTCTAATTTCGAGATCAGTGGGTATATCTATATTGCAGTGAAAAAATATTTTTCCCACTTTTATGTGTTTTTTTTTTTTTACAAAATTGTAGGTTACACAGCTTTATATTTTCAACGTGTATTATAATTTTAGTGTTGCCATTTAAAGCACAGTGTCGCCCTCCTATATTTTCAACTCTTATTTGACAGACAATAATCAAGGATTAGTTGTTACTATACAGAGGTTACATTAGGCGGAGATACAAGTATTGAAAAAAAAAAGAAATAATAATAATCAAAAAGATATATAAAATTAGAAACTTAAACACTCAAGATCATTTTCAATGTATGCAAAAAAAATATGGGAAGTATGTCTCCACATACAGAAAGGCCCCATACTTAGTTTTTACAACATTTAAGACCCTCCTGAAATCCTCAAGGCGTTGAAATGACCATATTATTATTTAGATCTTGCAAATTATACCACACAGCCTTGGTCGTTAACTTCCCCCAAATTTATTTTATTACCTCTTTTACGAACCGAGTTCCCCTCACGGAACAAGTTATCGATGCGAGTGCATTTAGACCCATGTTTATGCTCCGTGCAGTTTTATATCGATGGTTAATTAGTGTGTGAGAATTTTTGTAAGAAAGGCGCGGGGATTTTGTGATTAGGTGGCCCATCAAAGCGTAAATCATCTCGGGCGCCGCCGGGAGCGTAAACGAAACGCGGAGTAATTAAACCCCGATGACAGCCCCCACTGGCAGATCAGGGCGATGACAGATACCGGAGCTAGTCACCGCGTATTGATGAATAAAAGTTCTCAAAGACCGAAATGATGAAAGGGTAAATTCTAAAGGATATGAAATTTAAGCAAACTGAGCTTAGTTTCATTTCGTTTTTATCTCAAGAACTTAGATTATTGTAAATCAAAAGTGTGGTTTTATTTATTTATGAACGCCCCCTTTAGGGGCTCTATACATGGATAGTAAAACTTATACAGTATATCTTACACAAGGATAGTAAAAATTGTACAGTACTAGCTGATACCCGGCATGCGTTGCAATGCCATTTAAATAAATAAAGTGTTTCTGCCTTCTTTTCTTTTCCCATTCGTCCCCGTTCCCCTTCCGCCTTTTCTTCCCCTCCCGCGACCCCTTTTCACTTTCCCCACGTTCCCTCGCCAGTCTTCCGCTGTCACCCTTCTCTCGAACCCGCCTTCACGGTATCCCGTTCCACCTTCTCCGCTTTCCCCCTTCCCTCTTTCCCCCCCCCTTAATTCCTCTCCGCCCCACCCCCATTTTTCCTTGCCGCTAAACTCCATAAAATATACCCACTTTTCAAACAACTCGCGTGTTACTTATTTCAATTTGTTATGCAAATTTCATAACGCCAAAGCTCACCAGTACATATTTATATATATGTTCACAACAACTGATCAAATTTTCATCGCAATCGGATCAAAAGTATAGGAAAAAATTTCATAACGCCAGAACTCACTATCCTATAACCTATATCCTATAATCCCGGGTATGCGCACATCATATTCCCAAAGTTTCATCGCAATCGGATGAATGGTATGGCCGCGCGTAACAAACGAACAAACAAACATTATTTTTGTATATTAGATTTATTGTACATAACTGAACTGCTTCGTAACAATTTTTTGTATTTGTTTGGGGACTAGTAGAAGATGTCCACTGAATTAGTATGAATTATTTCCCTCCATTAGTATTCTGGGCAAGAGGAATACATATGGTTAGTCCCAGAATTTCTACACTGAAATACTCGTAAATCTCGACTTCTAGTATTCCGTAGTGGAATTCGAAAGATTGTCAACGCAAGCAATTCTGGACTATCAACTACATCATTTAATATTTTATAAAGAAATACCTAGTCAGTGAAAATACTTTTTTTTTCATCAAAGATTGATTTTCATCGAACCATAGAATCAGCTTTTTTCAGAGTCATGTGGAGCTCTCGAAAGTAGGAAATTTAGTGTAGGTATAGGTTTAATGATTTATTTTTATTATTTGTACGGAGACGGACACCCGTGAGCGCTCAAGATCTCTTAAGTTTCACCGTATTCCTTTGACAGTCCAGTTCGTCTAATGAAATTTGCCAGGGCTTGTTGGATGTTCGGCAATGTCTCCTAGATCCATCACACAAACTCCCTATCTATCTGATCTTTCTTTCCAGCATGTCTTCATCGTCTACAAAGTAAATTTTTAATTAATAATAAAAGTTTTTACCATTTTGTTGTTGTGCGCCATTGTTAATAGAAGTTGACAAACTCGTACACAAAACGAGTAATTGAATTCCCATTCGACGAGAGCAGGCAGCGGCTGGCACGTTCCTGGGGGTCGGATTTTATTATAAACGTCGCCGAAGTTGAATTAAAATCATTTAATTCATCAAATTACTTACCGAACTCCGTAAAATAAACTTTCAAATGTTTTCCTAATGGAGAGTATATGGAGATCCTACATCCTAAATCAGTATTTTTGTTTCCAACTCCCAAATTAAATGATAGATTTATTATTTATCTCATTTTATCTTAAGTAAAGGGAAAGTCCGGGTTCTTCTTGCTTCTCTTCACCAGATCAGTCTTATAGTCTTTTGTTCTAGCACACAAGTTCAGATACATTGTAGTATCCTTTACTTTTTCATCTTCCAAATGTGTTGGTTTATCTGCAGTTATTTTTATTTTAATAATATAATGACACTTTCCTTCTATAGCATCAAAGCCCTCCTACCTCGCCCCCGTAGACTCTAAAACACAAAGTGAATCATTTAAAAAAAAAACTCTCGGTTGTCCACTTTGTTTGTGGCTTAATCTCAAAGATTACAATCTTCCATTTATTTGGTTTGAAAAATAATAATGCTCCATGGTGTGTTTCGCTTATATTCAAGAACTCTCTCAATTCGTCTATTGTTCAAATTCTTTTCAATGTGACCCTTGAAAGCCGCTTTTCATGTTAATGTCATGTTCATTCTGGTTTTATTCCGCTTATATCAGAAACTTGGAAATACTTCCGTCCACAGAATTGCATATTAAATTATTTTCTCCTAATGGAACATTATCATAATACTTGAAAAGCACTTTGCATTTTATAATGAAAGTTTCGCCTTTTTTTTATATTTAGGTTACTAAGACCTACATAGATTGAACCGTATCTTTTGTTATATAATGTAACTCAGTAATGTTATTCCCATTCCGTAATCTGCTATTTTACGAAATAAGCAACTTTTCTAACTTACTCGATCAAATGAAACTGTTTGTAATTATTTCGGGACCCAAAAAATAAAATGATTTTAACTTATGCCGAAGGAACACCACCGGCGAAAGTTCCGACACGCTGAATTAACCTTAACGACTTCGCCGTGAGTTTAGATTATCTAACATTTCCTACCTTGGGTCTACCTTCATACATTCAAACGATTCATACTGTTAATCTTACCAAACACCTCCCCATTCCCACTTATGTGTCACCTCGGCCGACGTTAAACGGGATCCAACCGGAAAAAACGACTTTAACGTAATTCTCAGTACACGCCGAAAGGCCAATATCATTCTGTACTAAATTTATCTCATTAGATGTTAAATGCTTTCGCCCGTTTCACTCCCTTCCCGTTAAACAGTGACATTTTGTCGTTTATGTTCCGGGCAAAAGCTCTTGACGTGAAAAGTTTTTTTTTTTTACTGGAACACGTATGGACCACAGACGAAATCACCTGCAAGCTTTTTGCCGAATTTTTAGGACTAGGAATCATAAAAAAACTTTAATCCCATGGGCTAACCACGTACAAAAAGCTTTTATGGAGCGAGTTTTTCGTGGGGTGCGCTTTTTACGTTATATGGATTGTGTCTTAGTTCAGGTTAAAACTTGTTTTTACAGTTTATTTGACAACTTGCCCGACATTCCTAAAAATATTTGAGAATTGGTTATATGTAAGAGGTTTCCTTTTAACGAAAGAAAGGTTTTGTCATACCGTTAGCTACGTAATTTTTTGGCGTTTTCTGAAGTTTTTTTATGGATAACGACGTTGTGTTGAATGCCTGTATCTGTGAGACTATCGGCCTTCAAGAACTTTGTAAACATAAATATTTCAATATTCTTAAAACCTTCTTATGAATTTGATGAGGTTTGAGGCAGTGAAATCTAATATATAAAGTTGATTGTCTCTCGGTGGCTTTGTGGCGGGCGGCGTTTTTGATTTTTATTCAAATCAACATTGACTCAAGATTGATAAAATTTTGCACATTTAACCTTCAAAATAAGCGGAACGTCACTGTCAGATGTTGAAAAACTCCGTGTAATAACAATTTAATTATGTTTGCACGGAAGTGATTATAGCGCGTGTAGATGTTTGAGTATTTATCGAGTGGATTTACATTACAGCTATTAGTTTTAAGTTTATGTGGATATATCATTGAAGAAGAAGATATATATATATATTACGTGGATACTTCATTATTTAGAACTGTCAACTTATATAACTACTGACTTACCATCACGCATTTCCTCGCAGGGGTAGGCAGAGCGGACGGACCGCCAAACAACTCGGTCTTGGCGTACACTTCTTACCACGTTCAAATTTATACATCGTCTCATACACACTCTTCTATTATTCTGACTCTTGACATGGCCCGACTCAAGTATCTGATCGTGCTAATCGCGTAACTTGATCGTGCCTTGTCTCGGGCGTCCTCGACTTCTTCTACCATTCTCAGTCACGTCATATATTCTCTTCACACTCCAAATTATTTAAATAATATTATCATGGAGCACGTGCCCCCATCGTGCGTAATTTAGTCACGTGCAGCGTCCTATATCGTATTAATTTATAGTATTTATAATATTTAAGCCGGCGTATTTTCTATGTCCCAAATTTGAAGCACGGAACAAACCATTATTATGATAGGGTCTAAAACATTGACGACCTTCATTAGTAGCCCGCCCGTCACCCCAAACCTCACCGCGTGTCTCCTCTCCCGCCTGGACTCCTGGTTCATCTGGCCATCTCGACCCGTTTATTTAACACGATTGGCCTTTAACCCTGGCGATTTGTTTGAACTTTCTGCGGCGGTTCATGAAAATTGACCACTATTATTAATAAAATCGTTACCTTCGTAGTTCTTTTAGTTTTAATGGGAAAAGTGTTGTATTTTAGTATTTTTAATCATTATTGTACATTGCATGAAGAATCATATTTTACAATGAAATTCCACAACGAATCGATTCAAAAATATTAATATTTAAATACACTGCATGAGCTGCACGTTCGAGATTAGATTTTTTCAGATCCGGAATTTTAGTAAAGTTATAGCTAAACAATGTTAGTTAAGCTGTAGCTTGATTTTTTTTCTTTATGTATTGTTCGCTCGGTTCCGCGTGTTGTTTTACGCCACCTGACTGTCCAATATAATATGAAATATTGTGAGAAAGTTTCAGTATATTTCTGAAATTTTCTAAAAAGCTCTCGTAGAATAACGAGAAAAACCAAAATATTGGACGTATACCTACACCGGAACTGACATTCCCAAAGCTTATTTTCATGAGATATATCTGATTTTATTCAATATTGGCTATACCAACATATTTTTATAACGCTGTGAAGACAATATTGCCACCATAAATCCACATCTTAATTTGGCAATGTGATGAACATCTCGTCTCATAATAAATATTATCTTTTATATTGGCTAATAATAATATCGGCGGCCGTTAAGATTGAGACATAAATCTTTTGTATACATTTATATAAAGAGCTCATTTCTGTCCCTTGTCCAGGAAGAATTTATCGTCTCACTCTGACACGGATCTTCCATTTGCACATTCACCGTTTTTATGTAGAGAGAAGAAAATCCGGCAATACACATTAATATTTGATGTCCCTTTTATGGCTAAGTCATTTCGGTTTATCGTTGCCTCATTTCGTCAAAATGTCCTGTTTATCACAGGACAACGCCGTATGGCCAAATAATTATTTTAAAATCCTAGTTAGTATGCTTTTGAACTTTTTGCCTTGAATAAGTAAAAATATTCCAATGTGATGAAATATTTCTGATATTAAATAAAACAAATTACTTTGTGTAAACATGTTATAATATCTACGTGTTTCAAAACCGATGGTTTCTTCGTCAGGATAATAACATGAATATTATTATTAATATTAATGAATGATAATAACATGAATATTATCTGTTCGTAATATGCATTAACTCTGTGGCTCGCCATATATTTTATTGTATGAATATTATCATTCATGTTATTATCCTGACGATGAAACCATCGGTTTTGAAACATGTAGATATTATAACATGTGATTAGTGGTTTACACAAAGTAATTTGTTTTATTTAATTAAAATGATGCCACAAAGTAATTTTGTTAATATTGAAGAAACATTTTTGATATTTTTTGGTATTTAACCAAAGAAAGACAACGTAAGAAGTACCATCAATAATACCTCTTTGAAAAAAAATTATGTCGCCGTTTCACATTAGACCGTTTGGTTTTAGACCGTAGATATCCAATATGAACGCTTTGCGCTTCAAAGGAATAGTGATGAATGAAATTTTTTTTAATGGTTTCTCAATGATTACTATTATATATTTTATTGTTATTGGTTTATATTTAATTTAATTTCAATATAGTTAATTTTATTTACATAGTTATTTGTATCTCATAAATGTCAGGCCTACATTTACCAAATAGTATTTTTTATGTTTGAATGAAAAAATATATTCAAAATTACCCAACCCAATAAACGATTAAAAACGGTAACACTGTACGTTTTTATAATTTTGTCATGGTTTGGTTAGTGACGTACAAGAAGAACTCTGACCAACGAGTGAGAGTATTTAATTAAATTAAATATCGTTCACCTCACCATAGTGACTAGAACTAAGATGTTTATAATTCTACTTGTATTATTATCTTATTTTTATTTAATTTCTAACTTTGCAGTTTTTTGCTACTTCTACGCATCTGCGAACAAACTGTAATGGCGACTTATTCTTGTGAATACTTGTATATATCTAATTATGAAAACTCAATTAACTCATTGATTAAACAATGCATTTATATCAGACCGGTCAGTGGTTGAGTGGGCATAGCGTTTGGGTCCCACCCAGTCGTTCCGTGTTCGATTCCTCGGCTGGCTGAGTCCTCCATCACAACACAAGCAACATCTTCCGCTTAGTGTGATGGTAGTAGGAGATTTTCAAATGTTGTTGGGTTATTCGTAACCCGGGAATGTTTGTCTTTCTTAAAAAAAAAAAAAGATTTTCCTCTAATTACGTAGCATTTGGTGCCGTTTTTCTTGAAGTATTTTTGAGTTTGGTTTTTGTTCCTGCTTTTAATCTCTGCTCAAGTAGAATAAATCTGCGCATATTTCGATATTTTTAAAATCTGTAAGTCTCCAAGTAAAATTCCACATGTAACCTACAAACGTGGCCAAAAGACGTCCACATTTCTAGCCTTCTATTTGTTCCGAGTGGTAAATATATAACTTTAACAAGTTGGAAAATCATATGTGTGAAAGGTTTCTAATCAAATAAATTTATATTTTGATATTCTTAAGGGCATTCAACGATTTTATTTAGTCGCAGAAATTCTATAAAATCATTCTTGGAGATCTGCGAAATTTTCCGATATCGTTAACTGATCTCTTAATGGAGATTTGTTAGTTCCTCTCAATTACTCCTCAAACTTTATCAAAATTTTTAATTTTCTGCTCTTTTGTTCGGATTGAATGAAGTTAGTTACATACCTCGGAACAGGCTCAGCCTAGTGAGGTGGCATATACCTAAAAGAATGTACATAACATGTATTTTTTGGTTAATAAATAATTAAAATAAAAAAAAATAAAAATATTATTTTATTATCACTCCATTCTGTCTTCTTTGTAATTACGTCATTCTAATGCTCTCGCATTTTATTTTTTTCTCAAATGGCCTGTAATTAGTGCTATAATAATGCCAAGGCACCTTCCTATTTCGCAATTATTTATTCTTATTCTTTATTTTCATTTAAAAACCTAACGTGAAAGTTGTGTGTTTTGTTCTAGGTAATTTAATTAACCGGCCTTTAATCATTCAGGCTTAAATCACCTGAGTTTCAACAATCAAAACGGATGTACCTGTCTAACCGTTCTTCCTTCTTATTATGTTTTCTTTTGTATCTCGATTGCGTGTCTGAAAATTGAGTTCATCGTTGGTGAAGCGACATTCAGGAGTCTTTCTCTGCTCAGTGACAACCATTAAAACTATCTTATTGTTTCATGTCAACTCCTTTGTAGTTGCTGAAATTAGTTAGAAACAGACCCCGGGTGTATGTGTTTATTACAAATCTGAAAAGGGCCTCAGATTTATTCTACGGTTCCATTCATTAGAGGAGATTCGTGATAATCGTTTTGAACAATAGCATGGATGAGAAAAAATCATCAGTTCCTCAAGTTTTTCAGAAAAGTTCGTTTTTCCTCTCGAAACAAGTTGAGGGAAACGACTTTGCTTTACGCGCTTTTTATCTTATTTATTGTCACAGTTTTTATCTTATGTATTAAGCTCCCTCTCAGGGTGAATACGAAGTAACACTTTGTCGTTAGTCAAGTGTTTCCTCTAGCATACTTGTAGTTTACTCATCAGAGTCAAAAACTTCCAATCTTGATAATGCTCTACATTTTAATTCCAAGCTTCCATTTCGTACAATGTGGCCCGAGTAGATACACTACACTCCAGCATACGATAATGTACATCTTCAAATTCTTGTTCTGCAGAGAACTCTTCAAACCCAGTCCATCCAATGTCCAAACGATATAATAAAGTTCTTAAATTCGACTATGTTTTTTTTGGTGACCAGAATATTCAGTGGAAACTTTTTAAGTGTATGAATATTGACTACAAACTTTTCATCGGATGTTAATTCCTCACATTATAATTCATCATGTCTCGAAGCGTCGAAAACTGATAATTGGGGTTTTTAACCTTAGGTTAGGTTAGGTTATTGTGAGTTATGATGTGATGAAATATCATGTGAGGAATTAACATCCGATGAAAAGTTTCTACTCAACATTCATACACTTAAAAAGCATACACTCATTCGCCATCGAACCGTTTTTTTAAATGAGCTTTGGCAGGCCTGAGAAATGTCAACATGTTAGCCGGTCACAATTTAATTACAGATTTCCCGATGGGGGATGCCTTACAACATCGGTCGCATGATTGCCAATCATTTGCACGATACTATATTGTCTATTATGATCGTACTCAATTAAGAATCACGCAATTAAAGGGCCGTTAGTATTTCCGTTATACTCCTTTTATCGTTTCATCGTTTGGAAAAGATATTAAATTACACCGAAATAGTTTTTCTTTTATGAAGTACCATGCTTGTAGAGCTGATGAAAGTGGGAGAGAGGACGATAAAGATAGGGAGCGCTATTCGACTATTGAGATCTTTCCATTTCATGTAACGTTTCTGGCGTAAATAGTAGTGACCGACTGAAGTTTCAGTATTAGTTTCGGCCAATAAACGGGTTCGTTACTTGGGCACTTGTGTGTGCCACTATAATAACTTAGATATTATTTTTAAATAGGCTGAATTATATAAAAGTTCTCTTAATGTTAAATGTAATTTTTTTATCAAAGTTTATCGTTTAAATAATAATTAGTTAATTTTTTGCTATTGTTTAACGCTAAAAAACAACTATTAAAGACTCATTTGTTTACGACTATAAGTTAGTCGTTCTAAGATATTTTGTATTTTTGTAATACCCGTAAAAGTATCTAGCTACCTATATAAAGCGTATGAAGAACATAACAAATCGAACTTTGAAAAACAAATATTGTCAATTTTCTTTATAACACAATTTTATTTTTTGTTGACAAATTAGGAGATCTAATAAATGTAATAATATCAATAGTAATGGAGGATATAATAGTAACTGTAAATCGTGTAATATTCTCCAGCTTAAACTTTTTAATAAGTGCTTATCTGAATTGAGCTGTCATATAAAATCTGTCCAAATTTTTAACAAAATAAATACCCTTTCAAGTAAATAATAATAATTATTATTATTTTTTTTACTTATTAACTTAAAGAGTTAAACCTCAAATTATAATATTTTAATAATTGGAGATAATATTAGCGAAAGTCAATCGAAAATCCGAAACAGAAAAATCAGAAAAAGATACGGATACATCTGGGACACGAACCCAGGACCTCTGGCAATCCGGGCCAAGATGTATCCGTATCTTTTTCTGTTTCGGATTTTCGATTGACTTTCGCTAATATTATCTTCATTAATTAAAATATTACAATTATTATTTTGTTTTGAAGAGTTTTACTTTACATTTAATTTTGTTATCGGAAATTAATCTTACTGGTTTAGGAATCAGAATCAGGTTTAGGAATCAGACAACACACTACACACGGAGTCGGTAGTTCATACTTTGATTAATCCGTGTACCCCACAAAGCACGTAACGTGTGTTATATTGCATGTCTACGTTTGGTAGTGAAGCTCTCGCAAATAGGTATGTATGTTATACAATCTCTCTGCTGAATAAGGCTACTTCTTACCTTTACCTGTTGGGTAGGTCTCGAAATAACTAAGTCCACCGCCACAGCCACAGCCTGCAGGCGAACTCCGTCTACGGTACGTTTTACCTCCCACATTGCTGACCATACTCAGATTAATATTAATTCTAAGGAACTTTCAACGTCAGCGGTTCTCTCTTACAACTAATTCCGTAAATGAATTTAATCCACTCCTGCTACCTTTTCAATTTCAGTGTTTTTAGAAGAAATCGTAATGTAATTTTTTTCTCGCTTTGTTGTGAAATATTATAACATTGTTTTAACATATACGTAAACGATACGTTCTTTCGCATTTAAAATATCTGTGTAGTTTTGGATACCACCGTTCATTTTTCAGGACTGTAATTACACAAAGGAAAAATCCGTATATACGAGTATCTTTTTTTTTCTACATGGAGAAACCTCGTACCATAATTGAGTTGACAGTTATAACGTCATTGAAAAATACGTGAATCAATTTTCGCTTGCATGCGGAATTTTTGCAGGACGACAAGCGTTATTGCATTCACGCAATTCAGCCAACCAGATTTTGAAGGTTTTTCTTTTTAGAATTTTCATGTTTTGTATGGAATTTATTGATGAACGGGTACTAAATTGTGTGACGAATAGCTGCATTGAAAAGGTGTCGTTAGTGTAATGTTCTATCAATCTTACTTTTCCAATTTGTTGTGTCCTTCCACACCTTTCCCATCACATCTTCCATATTTTCTACCGTTTTATTAGTTAATTTTTTTTTTACTCCACACAGGAGTCCCGAGGAAATTAATTTCCCTCAGGGCCTATGTCATCTTTATGGATGCTGTCTGGAGGGTCTTTTAGAGGAGATGAAGGGGTCTTGAAGAGACCCATGTTGTAGGAGGGAGAAAACACAGAGGCCGGCAAATCGTTCCACAACCGAGCTATTGAACTCAAGCTGTCCGTCTCGTTCCGGCAGCACGGTAACACAAGAAGCAGCGCGCGAATAACGTGCAGGAGTTTGATCAGTGGCGACGTGTGATTGAAAAAAATATGTTTAAAAACAAATTATATCATCGGGCAAAAAAACGAAATCTATTTCTTGTACTCCAAATTTGTCCAGGAATTGCCGGTTAAAATTCTTCGGGTACGTGCTTCTGGATTTTCTGATAAATATCAATTTTTATTTCTAGGGCTGCACAGTGTTTCGTTTCATACAAGCTAGACGGAAAAAACTCTTAGATAATAACAAAGTGTTTAGAACCCTCTTGTGGGGAGTATTTAATCCGAATATATTGAAAAATAGGGTTGAAAGTGATTAATATAATTTTTTTTCTTAAAAAAATAGGAAAAAAATCTTTTAAATAATTAATTCTATATTAATAGGGTATTTAAAGGTTTATAATGAAAACAACTTTAAACAGTAAAAAATGTCTATTTTAAGGATAATAAGTAGGTAAAAGCACAGTCAGAAAATATAATACAAATCACTAAATAATTGCAGGTAAAAATAAACAAAACAATTATTACTTAAAATTTAAAATAAAACAATAACTTTTTATACACCACTTTTATTTTTTTATACTTTGTCGGCATAAAGTATAAAAAAATAAAAGTGGTGTTTACAAAGTTATTGTTTTATTTTTAATTATTATGTCACATCACAAAGTAACTGCTTCATAAGAACAAAAAATTTATTACTTAACTAGGAAAACTATTTTATTCATATTTAGCAACATAACTTAATAAAAACAAGCACTAATTGTAGAATGTATAGTCAGAAAAAAAATCAATAGATGAACAAGAACTTAAAGTAAAGAAACAAAACTAGAGAAATGAACTATGGGTAGATAAATGTTTAATTATGTACCCATAGTTCATTCATTTAAGACAGAGAACAGGACTAATTGATTTGTGAGAAAATATAGTACCTAAACAGAATGCTTATCGAAACTAGATGCTATCTGAGTTAGGTTCAGAGTCTTCAGAGGAGTTCTTGACTCGGAATTGCGTGGAACAATTAAATTTGAAGTCCTCGTACTCACTAAATCACATACTTTCATTCTTTTACTCCGGTCACTACATGCCACAAAGTCCTTTGCCGGCCTTCCAGTAGATGTAGATGACTGATTTTTGTCTAATTGAGAATTTTCACGCAAATCTTCAATTATGAAAACGTTTCCACTACCTTGAAGCCACTCACAAAATTTAACAACAAATTTTTCGAGAATCCGAGAGGCTGCAATCCATTTTTGCTTATATTCAAAGATATCAACTGTATTTAGCTTTTCAATTTTTTTTTCACTGCTTGCACTGAGATTTTAAAGTTCAAATTTACTTAAAATAAGATTATATATTCCATGAAACTTTTCTTTATTGGGAAAACTCCTCCAGGTATCGAACAACTCCTGCCTGGAAATCTGGTATGTGGTGCTTGTGAAATGACAAAATATGATTGGTGAGTATTAATGAGCAAAAATATCGAAACTGATTTGAATAGAATATTAATTGTTCAATCTACAAAAAAAAAAAATACGCGACCTTATTGATATAAACTCCGAAATAAACTCTCGTTTAGTTAGAAATTAAATATTTTTAAACTACATAAAAACACTCAAGTTAAATATTATTTTTAAAAAAAACTGATATGTTTTCTATTCAAACTTTACAATAAAAACATACTACATACCTTCCAAAGTAGCCTCCATTTTTTTTAGATCCGAAACAAAACACTTTAAACACATAAACAACCTTACAGCTCTGGCGACAAAATGCGAATGAAAATAACTCGTAATTCATTATCTAATTTACCTAACTTTGGAGCTCTAGTATGAGTCAACCCGTGCATTAATTACCCCAATTAAAAATGTATTCGTTATACTAGCTACCTGTTAATACCCCCATGATGTCATTTTTCAAAAATTCCAAAGTGAGTTTTTTCCGTCTAGCTATATGAAACGGAACACCGTGGGCTGTTGCGGTTTCCGTGCGTACTGTGTATTCCTTGAAGCAGCGTTAGTAAAATATTGTGCGGTATTTGAAATTACGGAGCGCTTCTTCGAAGCAGATTGTACCCCCGGGAGGGGCCCGCAATGTTTTGTATTTACGACATGTTCATATGAACTATAAAGCTCGCCTGTTTACAAAAACATTATTTCGCACTTATGCAAACCATTTTGGCCGTATTTACATCGTGACATATTTATATTCGTTTTCAGTGAAAATTACGATGTAACTTGAATAATAAAATGTTTTAACCGCGAAAATTGACATAAAATTTTCATTAATATGCGTGGCGTTAATTTTAGTTATAAGCTAATTCTTCATACATTTCATTTTTAAAATTATTTTACCAATCTACGGTTAAAACTTTTGTAGAAAGCTTTCATTTTTTCATCCTTTGTGTGCAAATAAATCTATCTATCTATTTGTATAAAGGAGAGTGTCTTTGGCGGGCGGCGTGGGTTTGATTATATGTAAAAATTTAGATCCGAGATTTATGAAATTTTGCACCCTTACATTTAAAACAAGAGAAAGGTGTCCGTCTGTATCTAATTTCGAAAAATGCTGCGTAAACCCCGGGCAACGCCGGCGACTTCATCTGGTCTGTCTATTTATCTTACATTATGTAAAGGAGAGTGTCTGTAGAGGGCGGACGGTCAGTGAGCGGGCGGCGCGTGTCTGTATTTTACACAAATCTGCCGTTTTATTCCGAGATTGATGAAATTTTGCGCACTTGGTCTTTAAAACAAGAGGAAGGTTACTGTCAACATCTGAAAACTCTGTATACAGCCCGGGCAACGCCGGAGATTTCAGATATTCTATCTATCTTCTATCAAACGCCTGAAGATAACACGCACGGTTCTTAACCCTTGCGCAATTAAGAGGCTAGACTTTGAACCACACGCGGAACACCCGCGTCTGTCATTCTGTCCCGCTCACAATAAGCTCACGCACACTTACAATACATGCGAATGCGAAATGTGCGAATGAGACAACGCTCAAATTTACCTACAGAAATCGCTCGAAAAGGGGTTTATGGAGAATACACTTTTCTACACCAAAACTTTCACGAAATTGAAATTTTAAAAAATATTTATTTTTTAGAAAGAAGAAGCTACGTCGGCAGCTTTTTATAATTTTTTATGAGAGTTGAGTTGGCAGCACTTTTTCCTTAAATAATATTTTTTGAAAAATCGTACATGTTTGACAGTGAATGTTTACGTTAATACGAAACGCATCGAAAATTCGAAAACATACCGACATAGTTTTCACCCTCTAGAAGGCAGTATAAAAAATATATTCATTTTGTGCAATTTTCGATGTAGAAAAGTGTTTTTTCCCGGGCGTCCTTTTTGTATGGGCCGAAAAGCGAAGTCTATCATCTTAATCATAATATGTACAAATTGTATGCACTGCGTTACAGGCCAATTTTTTGAACGGTCGAGTAATTAAATATTTCCCTGCTGCTAAAAGACCTCCTTTGTGACACCGCAGTTATGATCTCTTGTTTCTGAACTGTGCTACTTGGCTTTCTAAACCATGTCAGCATGTTATATCAAGAGTTAGTACACCTGCAGTCGTATATCGAAACCCGACAATAAAGTAGGAATGTTTTGTCCCGGCGATTTCATTACTTGCTTCCTGGTTCTTCCTTGTATTCCCTCATATCTCATTACACCCCGTCTCAATAGCGCGAACATTATTGGATTCCCGCTGGTGTTTGAATTCTCGCCGTATCAATCAATTGCCAAGAATGCTTTCTACTATTCGTAGGGGTCGATCCTCTCCCCCCCCCCCGCAATCTATCCTGAAGCCGATGAAAACATTCTGGCAATCGGAACACTTTGTAGAAAGAAAAAGAGTGCCACGCACCGTTAAAAGGGCTAATTGACCAATTGAATTGACCTTTCTTGAAAATAGAATTTGACCGGTGTCAGTAAACAGCCTTACAAATCTTTTATTGGGCAAATTCTGTATTTGAATTCACCAAATACTTGTATGCTCTGCCAAAATTGTACCTAGCTTATGGAACGTAGCTTACATTGGCATTTTCCTTGTTTAAATAACCTAACCTTAGGCTTAGGCCTTTATTTAGTGGAAACAAGGATTTTCTATTTTAGGTAAAATTTATTCGTCCCTTTAACGTAAGAATTGTATTTTTTTATACGGTAGCAAATACAAGTAAATTCTATCCTTACATTATCGGATTTTAAAAATATTTTCACTCTGATCCTGCCAATATTTAAACTTACTGACTGCTTTTTTTAAACTATGATATCCCCATTTTTGCGGTATGTTGTGAGGCTCAAAGTACGGGGGAAAGGAAGAGCAAGGTTTGAATGTAAGCACGTGACTATAGATATGGTCAAAAAAAATTATTAATTAATTAAATTATTTAGTTTTACATGAAATTATTACAAATTAAATTACAGTAATCTTCTTAATATATAAAACAAAGTCGGGTTAGTTACACCATTTATAACTCAAGAACGGCTGAATCGATTTTTATGATATTTGATTTGTTGGATTTGTCTCCGTCCCGATTAACAAAATAACTATTAAAACATCGGAAAAAATTACGGAAAAAATAATTATGAAGAAAATTAATTTTTTCATATATTTTGTATGGAACGGCTTTTCAAATAATGTGCGTTGGTCGATATAATTTGAATCAATTCGAACAGCTAATAAACTAACCACTGGAGAGCTTTTTGCCACATTATGGCACTATTTCCAAAACCTCGGATTGCTTTATTGCCAAAATGTGCCAAATTTTCAAAAAAAAAATTATTAAAACGATTATATTATTGTACATTCAAAATATAACCAAAATAAATATTCTCTAGATTCTTTAAAATGTTTTAAGGTTAAAGATTTAGTTATATTTTTTTATAAATCCTACAAATATGTGATAATAGACAAAAGGTAGGGGAATTCATTGGCTACATAGAACTATAATCAGTTTGTATGTCTCCATATTTAAATTCGGAGGTACGATTTTTTTAATGTGGGCGGAAAATTTTCCTTTAGCAATCCGAGAAAAAGTATTTTAATTGCTCTGTCGCTCCATTATACACAACATTTATTGATTTTGAGGCGGTACGAAGTTTGCCGGGTCAGCTAGTTTACAATATACGATACAATATAAGCCTGAAATAGTAAGTAGAAGAAAGAACATATAACATAAAAACATAAGTGGGTGTGTATACTCGCATATAGTTAGACAAGCAACGTTTTGACTCTGAGCGGTATTCCCCCTCCTCTGTATTTTAATTTATTTCAATAGCACACGTAAAAACTACCTTGTGAAAGTCTACTTCCCCTCTTTCAATGTTTTATTTTATTAAATTCCCTATCAAGCGCATTCCGACTTTAAATCGACTTAGCTCCGCAATTTAAAAGCGGCGTACCCGTTCTTTTAGCGAAATTTCCGAACCTGTGCGAAAGAACTCCCGAGTGCAGGCGAAAGAAAAAAACTTACATAAGTTGGCTAAGTCTTCGTATCGCCAGCTTTAGTCGCGAGTCGTTCATGACGTACCCCCCGGCCGTCAAATCCCCAAGCTTGCATTTTCCCACAGTGATCAGCCGAGCGGGCCACGACTCTCCGCTAACTTTAGGGTAAGACTAAACTGCTTCTGTCGATCACGATTAGCTATTAGCGATTTCATCCACTTTGCCATTGTCTGCGGAGTTCTCCTAATCTTTCAACTCTATTCTTTTTAATGCGCTTTAAGGCATGAATTTAATTGTAAGCTCAACTGGAAAGCTTGTAATTCATAGCCAAACGTTATGTCTTATTATTCATTCTATTTTTATCACAGCTTTTCAAGTTTTATTATTTGTTACTGAAAATTGTGGTGGCACGTGCCGGTAGCAATGCTTGAAGTCACGAATATATTTTCGAATGATAAGATCTTCAAATACTGTACAATTTGCTATTGTGTCTGAAAGTTCAAAAGTTTGTCCTTAGGTATACATATAATGGCATGTGAACGTCACGATTATTTTCAATAAATCTTATAAATAATCGTTTTATGGGTCCGACAGACACAGCTATAAAAGCGCTAGCGTTATTTGGCTTGGCCTACTTCAGCATATCGCTTGTCATACATTGCCATTGGGGATGTACGACAACCGATATGCCGAAATACGAATAATACGCTTTTATAGCTGTGTCTGTCGGCCCCGTTAAAATTAGGATAACGACAGGGTACCTGTATTAAATATTTTGTAAAAAATCGTCGTTAAAAATAGATTTTATTTATTTTAATCAGTCTTCAAACCTCCCGTTTCCCGGGGTAGAGCGTCAATGTAAATTATATTTTTTTGTATTATTACGAATCAATGATATAAATCAATTATTCTAAAACTAGTTTTATTATTTCTCATTTTGTATTATTCCAATCGTATTAAGTAGCAACAGTGCGACCCGAAGTTCGCTGATAATTTACTCCCTTTCCGCGACATATGTAATCTAATCGGAACGCTACCACTTCCGCCGCGTTCAATAGTCCAAATTTAGTTGGGAAATTCGACCTTTGAAAGTTGTTACTGGTGGTGCATGACTCGGTATATAGCAGTATAGGCACCGGTACAGGCTTTACTTAACCGCGACTCGTTCCCTCCTCTCCCTGATCTCTACATTCTGTACCCGAATAAACTTGAAACTTTTGCTCCCGATTCTTTTCTCCATCCATTCCACGATATAACTCGGTTGTGCTCCTCTCGAAGGACGGATTTATGATAGAAGTTTAGTATGGTATATGGCATTAATTGGCGGGCGTCCAGGACTGCTTCTAGTTCTCGACTTAGTTCTCAAAGTAGTCATAAAAAACTGTATTTTTATTTTTATGCGCGAACGTGACATACTACCGTAGATTAACATTCGGACCTCAAAGGAAACCCTCCCCGGTACGAGCACATTAAACTTCTCAATTTCACTTCAATTTGATATATTCTCTGCATTATGTCGTAGTAAATGCTTTTGAGCTCCTTGTCCTTACTCGTTTAAAATATATAGTTGGAATTCATGGCAAACATTTTTAAGATTCATTGTATATTCAGATTTGATTCACATGGAAACCACCGCGCATCTTTTCTTATTCATAAAGGTTACTTTCATCAATTTCATACCGTAATACGTTTTTATCACGCATATTTCACTCTTTGCCATTTCTATCGATTGTCACGTACTTGGTTACGTTTCAAAAGTAATCTGCTTTCCACTGTTTTCGCGATATCTCTTTTCGTTATATCTGCGGGTTACATCTTGATAAGGCGGAAATATATCTTGGCGCATTATCCATCATATCTTTCTAGCGACATGGTGTGATGGGATTTTAAAGTCACGTCTCTGATATGATAGGTCACATATGAATCATATTAGGAGACGAGATTGGATCGAGATAAAAGCTGTATTCTCGGGCAGCCCCAATATTCAGATCCAACCAATGAATATGGCTTTAGATCTTAGAATATTGTACAGCACTTTTGTCTCCTGTTTTTTTTTCCTTATAAGTATTCATTTTTAACATTAAAACAATGAAAACCTAGATCAGTTCACTTATGTTATTCATAGCAACTGTAGTGTAATGAATACGTGTTTTTCCATAACTATATAATAATAATAATAATATTTGGCTAATTTATATAGCGCCGTTTTCGTGAAAAATCACCTCAAGGGCGCTGTACATAATATAAACTAAGATTTATAATTATATCTAGTGACTTACATCTAAGACTTATAGCTAGTGACTTACGACTAAGACTTATAACTATGTACTTATCTAGTGACTTAAATTTATGTTTACACCTGTGACTTAAAGTTAGAGGTTTACAACTAACATAGGTACTTATATATAAAATTACGTATTATATCATATTAATAAACAAGAACATCAATGATGTCTGTATGATAAAAAGTCTCCGCATGTTCTGTTCAGTAGACCAAATAGCAATTCATGTTTCCACCTTTCCCTGGGCATATTTGACATTCAGCCTGATCTGGGATTTGGGATTAGGAGGGTGCTCACTGCTTACCGTTCAGCCCCTTCACCTTCCATCCTTCCTCTGCGTATGACCGACTGATTTATTGGGACTAAAAAAGCGTGTCCTTGTTACAGCCGTAGATATTCATAAATTTAGGAAAGTCTAATCCCGAACAGAAGCTATACTCGGGCTTTCGAATGATTAATCTTTATTAATGCCTTCACCCAAAAGTAAAGCAAATACAGTTTTTATTTTATTTAAATAGCTTCGAAGTTTACGCCTTCAATTAAAATTCGATATGGGTTGTACAGAAGAAAGGAATAAATATTTTCTCAAAAGTGTAGTAATTTTTAAAATAGCCTTTTATCTCGGCGCTCTTTCATATTTTCCACGTATATCGAATATTGAAATTTTCGCTGAAAAGAATGTTGATATTATCGAGTATAACGAGATATTTTGCCACATGTTTTTTCAAGCCCTTTTCTCATTTGCTCACTTTATGCTCAAATCGACGTTAGTTAAACCAAGCGTACAATAGACACTCCCGAAAATAACGAGACAGGAGAATTGTTATGTTAAAATCAAGTTGCACTACACAACGTTTGGGCATGAACAACGCCGCACAGTGGGCTGAAAATCGCCTTTCATAGACATAGAGACTTGAATTTTCAAGGCTCTTTTTTGGCTAGAAATGGATTCTGCTGATCATTACTATGCTATAAAATTTTGTATGAAGAAATTGCGTCTACAAATGAAGGAGTGTCAAAAAAATGTGCGCCGGCGCGGGTGGCTGGGAGCAACTGAGGTAGCCCACGTGAGTAAAGGCAAGCGGGGAGCGATTTATCATTTAAAACAGCCTCACCTTTGTATCTCCAACTGAAACAGTGGAAACGAAACAAAATTGCCCCCGGCACGAGCTCCTTACGCAATAGATTTTGAAATGTCATTACAATACACTGAGCATTGTTCAGGGTTCAGGGCCCCTAGGCGCCGAGGAAGTCGGCTACTGTAACAAGGGCCCTCGCCCCCCACAGAATTAAAATAAATTAAACAGGTTATTTAAAGCCCACTCCTGACTGGGTGATTCTTGTTCCACCCCACCGTCCACAATTTATCCAAAGTGCCTTCTCAAGGTACAGCTCGAGACATTTCCACCCGAACTTTTACAGTTGGTATCACTTCTGAAATACCAAAAAGAAACGAGCCGGCTGGCTTGAAAGCATTTCATTGTATCGCTTGGAAAGACGAATTCAGCGTTGTGTTTCTTGTTTTATTAGCTTCGCAGGATACAGGTGCACGCTTTACGTATTTTAAAAACCGAGATGCCTTACTTACGTACAAGTTTACGCCAATAATTATTATTTTTGTTGTTTGTTAGAAAATTTACGTTTATCATTTTCTTAAGACGAAACACCTGTGCTTAACTAAGTCTTGTTGATATTGGTATTTATTCTGAACCCTACGAAGTTGTTTTATATCCAATTTAAAAAAAATCTGAAATTGATTCAAAACTTTTGCTGGTTGAATTATTTGACTTTCCTTTCAATTTTTATAAACCCTGAACTCCATCTTAATTAATTAAATGAACATAAAAATTAATGGGAAATAATCTGTCGTTGACAGAAGTGACACACGTTCCTCTGGTGACATATCAAAGTCCTTTTCGCATGTTGAAGCCCGTTCAGATTACTCGAACGTAAAAGATTTTTCGGTAAATAAACCCCTATAACGCATAAAGCGAACAGAATCTACGGGGATCAAATATTCCAGCTATACGAGAATTAAAGTCTTAACTAAGTAAGCACGCATCTCCTAGTTTCGTTATAAGGACGAACACGAACGATAACCCGAACAGATTCGTTGGTGACATATTTTGTGTTTTTGTAATAATTGTAATATTTAATATAATATAAATAACTCTCAAACAAAAAAAATGAAACGAAAAAATCAGAAAAAGATTCCGTCGCAATTAGATGCGACCTAGATGGATTATTCCATATTTTGTGCTCGTTTTCCAGAGCTTTTGTTTATTCCGTGAATAATGAGGATATATTGTTCACTTGAATACTTCAATTTTTAAATTAAAAACTTAAAAAACTGATTTCCGTTTTTATTTGTGCAAAAAAAACTGACTGAAATCTACTGATTTATCTTGTCATAGCTAAAAGCTTTCAATAACAATTGTTATTTGAGAAATCGATTGGCCAAACTAAAGTAAAGTTCCGACACGCGTGTTTCGAAATTGAAATGTTGAACTTTTGCAATGGCAGGTTACTTTTCCATCCAGTTTTATGATCCTTCGCTTCGAAGATGTTATTCGATGCCCCTTGTTGGAGAAAGCCTAACTTCTTATTTATTGGGAGAAACTTCCTACTACACCTCCACAATCCTCCTTATTTTTCCTTCTCTTTCGTATTTTAGTATGTACTTGTTGCGCTATTCCTTAAATCTGGAATGAGGATAAGACAGAATTCACGGAATATATGGTTATTTTAGATGATTATTTTTTTATGTGCGTTATATTGCCTTGTTAAGATCATCCCACGAGGTACAAAATATGATATATGTTGTTATTGCGTGCCGAACAGAAAACAAGCTGAGATACTTTGCTCGCCAAAGTTGTATCAATAGTTGTTCATTTTGTTTGTTCTGTTCACATCTATATTATTAATGAATTCAATGCGCATTGGGCTAAGTTTTGTCGAACTCATTATTTTTATTCATTTAACACATTTAATATTTATAAAAATATATCAGCGTAACAATTGTTTAGACGTTAAGTCACCGAAGACCAAAATTTCATTTACAATTTACTCTAAATAATGGCATGAATCACTGGTTAAAATAAGTCAAGACGCTTAACACCCTGTATATATTTTTAATTAATAAATATCGATTATTTAAAAGTAATATTTTGTTATAAACATTTTTGAAGGTTAAAGACTTTAAAAAAAATCTATTACGGATATTTTGACCAGCATCATAATATACATGTATAGTTGTTTGTGCCAAATTATTTTATACTTAAATAAGTTTGATTGTAAATAATTATTAAACTATTGCATAGACGCACTTTGTTAATCAATTCAATTAAGAAGTTTTGCATTACACTCTAAAAGGTGTAGAAGGGGAAAATTTCCCTCCCTGCCAAATAAGTTTTGACATACAGTCAACAATGCCTTAATAATGTGTTTAAATTCTTTTGTGACTTATATGATCAGTATTAAATATTCGTTTATATTCATTGTACCCATTCATGCTTTCAGGGGATGATAAATAATTGTATGCCTAACTTCTTCCGTGTGCTTTCCTTCGCCCTGCCAATTACCCATTGTTAGGCACTCCCCGAGTCACCCTTTCACCTCTTCTACCCACTGCTCCCCCCCCCCTGTTACTCTGTATTAGGGATGTTACAAATATTTACATTCGCGTTCGCGCATTATACAAAATTTTTGCGTGTATTCGACTTCGCATTTCTAGTTCCGTATATTTTGACAACAAACGAGGTATAATTTTTTTTTAAATCAGTCGATGAAGATAATAAATGACTTTCAAAAACATTGTTGAAATCATCTTGGATTTAAAAAGATGTAAATCGGGAACGGCAGTTTTTATTTTTTTGTATTTTTTTTGTTTTGTTTTTTATAGTGAACACCTCACAAGAGTCCCAACTGCTCCCATCTGGAGCCAGTGAGACTATGGCATCCCCAATTGGGATATGTTGTGAGGCTGAAGGTAAGCGGGGAAGGGAAGGAGATGGGAAAGAGGAAGGTGGGGAAGTACCTGGCTATTCAGATCTAGCCACTAAACACGGTTAAAGCCATTTCAAGCAACGTTTCAATTCTGAATAGTGGACTTACACCAGGGCGATACTGAGAGAATCTTTTACTCTAGAACGTGCGCCAAATATAGTAGATATATATTATTTTTAATTAATTAATTGTGAAATAAGACAAATTAATCAAATAAAATTCTCGGCGCTGACGTTTGCCGGGTTCGAACCCGTGACCTTCGGAATGGGAGTCCAAAGCCTTGGCTCTGGACTACGCCTGCCGTCAAAGCCGTTGGTAGTAAGAATCAATAATTATTTCTACCTCTTTCATTCTTTGATTATGTTGATTGTCTGAAGTAATGAATTTGGGAGGCGGGTTGGGTACCGCCGCCCCAGGTGCAAATTGTTGGATAACCGACACCTCTGCCATAGGTTCAGACTCCAGCTAGTCTCTCTATCAATCGCCTTGCACCGCATCGGGAGGAATGGATTCATACGTCCGTCACTCCCGGACACACTGGATTCTTACCCACCCATCATACTTGTTTCTTTCCCAGAACTTACTCTCCTTCTTTTCCTTTAAAAGACCCGGCACACACCCTTCCAAAGATGACATAGGCACTAAGGAAAATTTCTTTTACTCAGGACCTCCTGGGTGTAGTTAGTGTCGAAAAAAAAAATTGAGGAAAAATATCTGATAAAATTTATAATTATAAAAATATTTTTTATTCAAAGGTTCTCAAATACGGTTGCTATATTCACCATAAATCGCAGTGTCCAAATTTAATTGTGACAAACTATCGAACTGGTACAATAAATGTTTTCAATTGCAGAATAAAAGTTAGACTAATTAACGAACTAGCCTAAACAAGGACTCAAATTCATGATGCCAGACCAATCTGGCGAGGCGTGGAATAATTGCGAGTGTCCTGACATAATTTAAGCGTTCGCATTTGGCATTCGTAACATCCCTACTCTGTATTCGCACTATTCTGAACAAGAGCTGAAATTCTGAGCTATGTAAGATGTAAGTAGATGATGTACAATAGACGCACGTTCGTAGTAGGTGTCTTGTGTTCGCGCATACAATGTCCATATCAGGCTCACAGGAGGACGCTGTAAATCTTCAATCTTCTCATTTCACATACAATAACTATTTTGCAACAAACTAACACGTGATAGTTTTACCCGTGTAACTGACATGTACATTGATTTTATTATTTATAGTTTTGTCCGTACAATGGTGCTTACTCGTACCTTCTCATTTGTCACTCCTTTTCCTTTCAACATCTCTGCGTACCTATCCCTCCGCACGGAGAAAAATGTTATTCTAAAATACGATCATTTTATTCGTAAAAACGGTTAAAATCGGGACTAAAGTTCTTACGAACAAATTAACAGGGTTTCAATGTTTATTGGCGGGAACATGTAAGAATTATTTGTTGGTATACGTAATTTCTTACGTATACCAACAAATTATTCTTACATTTTCCCGCCAATAAACATTGAGCCGTATTCGTAAAACTGAAGGATATTCTTGTATGTAAGTATAATGTAGAAGTATAAGATTTTGAGTCGAAGAAAAGGGTAGGAGTGTAAGCATTTCCTTCTTTTCGTATTCATAATGATTACCTTATACTTGTAAGAACATCCTCCAAGAATAAGTAAAAGGTTGTTGGCATGTTGGCTTGTGACTGTTATAATTTAGTTCAGCACCTGGAGCGGGATTTCTGAATGGAGTAATGAGCCACGGCTCTTTACGGTATCCACCATCAGCAAGTAGCACGACATTGTTTTTATTTTCTAAATGAACCCTTATTTGTGATTTTCTCCATATTCTTGAATCGTCGACCGATCCAGGCCAACTAACGTCCATACTAGTGAACATTTCTCTTGCACCACAAGTGGCTTGCACATTCAGTGCAGGATAACCTTTTCGGTTGACATACTCATCACCATGGCGATTTGATTTCAGTATTCCTACGTGGGTACAGTCAACTACGCCAATTGCTGTCGGAAACCTATACTTGCTTGGCCATAACTGTTTCGCATCCATAAGTTCATTGTTGGTAGACGGAAACTTTATCCAGTAATTTGATTGCGCCACTATGCTGTCAATTACGGCAGTCACTGTACGAGATACTGTAGCTTGACTTACAACTTACACCTTACGACTTACACCGAGTTCACCAATGCCTTTCTGATACCCAGGGTCACTGAAATAGCGTAAACATATCTGCATTTTTAGGACGAATGATAACGCACCTCCTCGAGTTTCAGCATTATTTATTCCCAATTTTTTTTTGGGAAGCCATTGCACATTTCCTCTTCAAACTGGTATAATTCTTTGTAATCACAAACTCTCAGTTCCACAACATCTGCCACGCTACAACTGATACTACACGATTGAGACTGCTACTGACCACACTCGACATTATTGAAGGATATCCTTTTTATTTAGAGTAAAAGGTAACGTTTATGAACAACCAAATACTTTTTGTGAAGGATATGCTCATACTCTATAAGTATAAGGTTTTACTCGGAATATTATGAATGCGAGCTGAAGGATTTCCTTTATATTCTGCAATTATAAGCATACCCTTTTTTTATGAATACGGCCCATTGAAACACTGTTAATTTGTTCGTAAGAACTTCAGTCCCGTTTTTAACCGTTTTTAGGCATAAAATGATCTATTTTAGAATAAAAATTTTCTCCGTGCACGGCGAAATTATTTTTTGAAAATAACTTTATAATAATCATCAAAAAAAAATCTAATTTTAATACTGACAAAATTCGTAGTGGAATTCTAGTATAATAGTATAAACAGTTTTAAACCTTTCTCCACTTATTTTATTTTTACCGTTACCGGTTTTAGCCTGTTAAAGCTATCTTGTTTAAATTGTTCTTTAAACTATGATTTGTTTATACACACAACATTTGAAGATAAGAAATCCATTAAAGTAATATTAATAAAATCATTTATTCAAACCCTGTAGATCCCCTCCCCTAAATGTTCTGTTTATCAACCCAATAGTTTAAGGAATAATTGTACCAGTCTGAAGGTGGCTTTAATAAGCTAAAACCGGTAACGGTCAAAAATAAAGTTTGTGGGAAAAGGTTTTAAAGTATTTCAATATATTATTATCACAAATAATTGCCTCAAAAATCATAGCAAATCGAATTCTTTAGACCTGTATTTTATAATTTAAACAAGAAACAAAAAAGATAGCTCGCATTCGTACTAGATGTTTTCTGTATGTTTTGATTTTTTTTTTCAAATAATCATTTTGGTTGAGTATTTTGACCTCCAATCCAAAATTATGTTTTGTCTGAAAAAAGCCGCGCAGCCGTTCCTCTTCACTTATCTGATAAGTGTTTATAGAGATCAGTTGCAAAACCTCACCATGTGAGTTTCGATTTGAAGTGTCTTTGAAGACCGCTGTAGCATCATGGATTTATAAATTGAATAATATGAAACGATTATTTTGTTGTTTTCGTCTATTTAGTTCTCTATTGTGGGAGAAGAAGCCGATACAATCGCACACTGTCTCGGTGGAGCTGGCGCGGTATTGTGTGTATCAGTTGATTGATTTGTTTTCGATAATTAATGGAATCTATTAGGCGGCCTCTTTTATTCGGTAATTCGATAGTGTGGTAATGAGTGTTAATAAAATATTTTTTTTCCCATTATACGCAACAATATTATCTATGAAAATTTGGGAAGAATTTTCTACTAATTTTATTAGCATTATAAAAAAAAAAAAAATTATAATAAAAAAAAAAAAAAAAAAAAAAAAAAAAAAAAAAAAAAAAATTATTAGCATTATAAGATTTGAGAATTTGTGTATTTCAGGGGTGCTATATCGGGTCGATCGATATGAAGTTACCGACCGATTATCGGTAACTTCTCATCGTTCTATAGGACAACTGCAGATCGCAAACGAATAGGTGACAGTTCACAATGACTAAATGTCCTTAATATATTCGATATCAACTGTCGTTTGTACGTTAGCGATCTGCAGTTGTCCTCGACCATGCTAGCACACCAGATGAACGGAGTGGTCGATAGTTTGGCGCGAAGCCGGATGGATTTTTCGCGAATCCCACAGAGAGAACTATCTAATTCCCGTTCCCAATACGAATTACTTGCTGAAAAGCTGTTTAGGTACTTTTACAGTTTTAAATCTTGGGGTTTATAGCTTATGGCCTGAACTTAAAAAAGTAATTTTAGAAAATAGAAAATCTCTTAGCGTTTTTTTCTTTCTCTATTCCATTTATACTGAGTTAATACCAGGAATGCTGAGGAAATTGAATCACGTTTTTGTGGGTAAGTTCTACGGATGGAAGAATTACAGTATTTGCGGTGAGATCTATATTCTCTTTTTTAATGCTATGTGGTTGGATGCCTTTGGCCAGTTCTGATTAAGGGCCTCTACTCGGAGCCTTTTAGCTTTGAGAATTATGAAATAAGATCGCGATCTTTGTTCATATCTCCTCTGTGGCTGAAACTCCAAGCAACGCCGCGGGCGCTCCGTGCCACTCCCGGGGAAATGTTTGCCGACTGTATTTTGCTACTAGGTATCTACATATATCTAAGAATCGTACAACATTTAAAAAGCTTCCCTTCTGTGACTTGACAGTATGTATAAAATATGACTTATTGTTTCAGGTAATGATGCATGACGAAGAAACGGCCGCATTACCATCTTTATTGCTTGGCCTTTTCATATTATAATGTAAGTCCTTTTTTATATTTTTGTCGAATACATCTGATACTCTTTGCGGAACAACTATGTTTCCTTTGAGAGATATTGATGGGTATAAATCTTTGTTTGTGTTTATTTTGAACGTATTTCTCGTATTATGGAATACGAGAATGTGCTTGTATGGAAGTATTAATATCTCTTTTTTTTTATTTTTTTTTTTTTATTATTATTGAGTTAGTTTATACTACATGAATATAAACTAATAAGCACAATGTAACATTTCATTTGATAAATTTAAATATTTTTACAGTAATCATAACATTTCTTTTTAAATACATTCATTCTTTCTTCATTCTTCATAGTTTCAGGCATTTCATCATACATCTTTAGTCCTCTGTACATTATGCAGAATGACAAAAGACAAAAGTTGCGTGGACTTAATTCTTTGGGAAAACTTCACTTGTTGATAGAGCAGCGCCCTAATGTTTTATTCATTGATGCATCCAATCTTCAAAGTGTACAAAAGCACAACAGTCCGTGGGTTAAGAGTGTCGTTTTATCTTCTATTCACGTAGCCCCTACAAAGCGGAACCCTTAAATATTTGAGTTCCGCATTGTTATCAGTTTAGCTCCCAGAACAGGGTACGATTCGCGACTTGGTGTAAACACGATCGAGCTTTACATCCAAAATGGCAAACACAACCTGGCCTTTGAAACTCCAGAACAGTGCGGCCTTGAGGCCCCCGCCCGCCCTCGGTTCGACCTTTGCAAATTTCAGGGAAATCTACTGAATCCTTAATTTCTTTTCAAACCTAACACATGAATATACTCTACGAATTGGTAATCCCGACAGGATATCTTAGTAACCATTCTTATATTATTGTGTAGTGATGGGCATGTTCGAAATATCCGATTCCCCAACATTTTATTACTCGAATGATGTTACAAAATAATCGAACAGGAGCGACGTCAATATGATTTTTTTTTTTCAAAGTACGATAAACTGTTTTATTTTCGATAAACAACGACCCGTTTTGTTGTCTAGAATTAACCTTTTTTTGACATCATATGCAAACAAATATCCTTGATTTGTATAGCGCCGTATTTGTGAAAAATGTATTCTATATTTCTACAAGCTTACTTCTTACTACATTCTAGATAAACCATTGTTAAAAAAAATTATGGCTGATAAATTGCCTCCATCGGTTCATCAATCACTGATGCAAAACTAAATGTATCTACAATGAATTTGGCCAATGAACGCGATGCTGCCGAGAATGTACATAAATTGTTTTATTTATACTTATAATTATACATAGCGATTCATTTGAAACATTAGATTACGAGGTGTGGCTAATACACCTAAAACGAGACAGACGCTGCTACAGAAGAAGTATGCATGCGCCAAACGTAAGCGACCAACAGATGTTTATCGTGAAGCCTTCTCTTTCGAATGCAGTAGCTCTCGCTTCTGGAAACAAGTCCATATAGGCGTAGCCTTCGTTAGCATTAGAGATGTTTTTTGTTTAGCCGGGTAAATGTTAAAAATGTAACAATAGAGCAACGAATTGTTGTGTAATTTCACAGGAACGTTGAAAAAATTGCTACTAAAACTTATAATGAATTGAAAGAAGTTTATGGCAATGAATATTTATCACACGGAGAAAAATGTTATTTAAAAATACGATCATTTTATTCGTACAAACGGGACTGAAGTTCTTACGAACAACTTAACAATGTTTCAATGTTTATTGGCGGGAAAATGTAAGAATTTTTTGTTGGTATACGTATGAAATTACGTATACCAACAAATTATTCTTACATGTTCCCACCAATAAACATTGAAATCCTGTTAATTTGTTCGTAAGAACTTCTGTCCCGTTTTTAACCGTTTTTACGAATAAAATGTATTTTATATAAATCGTATTTTAGAATAACATTTTTCTCCGTGCACTTGAATGTGTTTTTGAGTGATTTAAGCATTTTCAAGATGGCCGAGAAGACGTTAAAGACGATTCACGCCCGGTTCGCCCTTCCAGGTCAAAAACAGACCTTCCACGTCAAAAACAGACCTTCCACGTCAAAAACAGATGAAAAAATCGGTAATCTGGTTCTATCTGGCCATCGTGCAATTGCTAAAACTGTAGGAATTGACGAAGAATGCATATGGAAAATTTGACGTAACAATTTCAACAAGCAAAAAATGTGTGCCAAAATGGTGCCTAAAATTCTCACGTTTCAACAAGACGCTCGCAAAATTGTTTGTACTGACACTTTATACTGCCTTATTCGGCGGATATTGCGCCGTGTGACTTCTATCTGTTTCCTAAGGTGAAATGTGCATTAAAAGTAACAAGATTTGAGTCCGTTGAAGCTGTGAAAAGAATAGCGGCACGCTTCCTGAAGGAGCTGACAGAAGAAGACTTCCAGCACTGTTTCGGACAAGAGAAGATTTGCATGGAGTATGTGAAGCACCCCTTTTCTATCGCATTGTAGGGAAGAGAAGGGGTGTATATTGAAGGTGACAATAAGTAAATATGTTTGAAATCAAAATAATATATTTATTAGCCGCACTTCAATTGCTGGATTTTTACTTTTACTTTCTACTTTATATAATTTCTATTGTTGAACATTTGCGCCTTTTGAATTTATATTTATTTCGTATGAATTTCCATTTCTTATTTTCAGAATCGATATCCAAATAATCGGTAATTTTGGAATAGCAATCTCTATTTTCCTCCTCACTAGTTGAGAGTAATGATGACCCCTCTTTAGGTGTTCCGTGGAGAATATTAGATAAGGAAGAATTACACCTTGCTTTATTGTCTAGTAACGGTGTAAAATATACCACTCCAATTACTGCTTCCCAGCCCTTGCGTTAAAATAAAAAGGGCAACTCTTGTACGAATTGTTTGGAATTATTTATACCGTAGAACACGTTTACAACTCTTTTTTTTCATTTTTATTCTTCTTCTCGCCAGAAAGTACCGTAAAAATATCATTAATCTTTAACAGTAGAGTAGGCAAAATAATTGACGTAATATGAACAAGTTTTTTTACAAAACCAGTCTCATCTTTGTGTATCTTTTATTGGATATATTTATATCTGGAGTTAAAAGTTTAAAATTGTCTAGCATTCCTGTCTGGAATTTCTAGATTAACACAACCATTTAGTTAACTGTCCAAAAATAAGACTCTTTAGATCAGAAAGAAAGATTTCTAAAACTTTTTTTTTTTAAATTTTTCTTTATCCATTAAACTGCTAGTTACATATTTTGAGAATTTTACGACCACCACACTAGGCACATGTCCGTGTTGTAGTGGTCAAATACTGACCACCACAACACGTACTTGATGGATTGATGAATTATACCATCATAGATAAACATTAACTGTTTTTAAGTACTTTTCTGTTGAACTGTGAGAGAAAGGGAAATTAATAGGCGATGCACCGCGTCGTACAATATTTGGAAACGGGCAGCTAACTCCTTATGTAGATGGCCATAAGGTTTAAATCTCTGCTTAACACCAGCCACCTGTTTTTGTTTGTACAAAAAAACAACATCTCCGTGTATGTTTTATTTTATTTTGCAATTTTCAGGCACAAATATTTAAGGGTTTCGCGATAATTTTCTAAAGAACTTAATTTGTCACATTATAAAATAAAACTGTAACTGAAAATAGTTTCATAAGTGGGATATTTTTAACTTTTAGGCAGTTTTTATAGGTGTAACACTATATATTTTTTTCTGAAAAAAATACCACGATTATTTCAACGACCAAAATGCTTCATAGTTGCAGTAGCGATCAAATTTTCAAACCTAAAATACATGATTTTGCAAAAATACATTGTGATTTTGCAATAATCCAAATCACATGTGAAGCCGTATAGTAAAACTACTAATACATATTTTTATAATAATTGTTTTACCTGTATTAGGATGAGTCACTAGTTTATTTCTGTCTCTAGATTAAACCCACTAAAACACAGAATATGGTAAATAGCTAATTTTCAATTCATATCCTTAATCAATTAATCGTTTTAAAACTTGAGTCAAGTCAGTTCGGGGTTGTTTGCACGAGCGATGGAAATTATATTACACCTAAGAGGAGTGTAAACTTTCCGTGTAAAGCGTTCTTTTGTGGATAAAGGGGACTTTAATTTAAATTACACCTCGGGAATATTTTTTCCAGGAGCGCGAGTTCAACACATCGAACGAGCGGTGAAATTTTAAACGACGGGGTTTATTTTTGACAAGAGACGGGCGGTTTTTCTTCCCCGAGCTTCGATCTAAATAAATTCAATTCCTACCCAGCTTTAAACTCGGCTAGGAATATAAAACGATGTGTTCAAGAGCGACGTGCACGATTTTCTATAACAAACAGATTGCTTGATGAAATTGGTTTTTAATTCAGAATCTACCTTTTTGTTTTGATAAAACTGCGTAATTTTCAAACAGCTTAGGTAAATTTGATATTTTAATTGTTTTTATTTAGGGCCTAAATATTAAAAAAAAGATTGTTCTACAGAATTAAAAGAATTTAAAATAAAGAATTTAGAACGCCACTGGTTTTCCATTTGATAGGAAAAACTTATTTTCTGTTTTTTTGTTCAATAAAGTTTAAATTGTTTTGTTTGAATATATTCTGAAAATATTTTTTTCCCTTCTTCTTGTTTTTTTTCATGTTCTATTTTGTTTTTACGTTCATAACGCAAATAAATCGAATTTAACCTCCCCAATCACTCCAAACCTATTATATTAGTTACCAGTCAAGTGATCCAAAGTGTGGGGCTACTACCTAGGTGTAGGGGGTCAATCCTCTGCCAGCTAATTCCTCCCATATCACAATAATAATTGGATGACTTGTATAGCGCCGTCTTTGTGAAAAATCAGCTCAAGGGCGCTGTATAAATTTCAATACATTTCTACAATCTTACTTCTAACCACACATTAGACAAATATAAAAAAAAACCTATGGCTAAAACAATGGATGCAAATCAACCGGTTCTTTAATCAGCGATGCCAAACTATATGTACAATGCATCCAATTAGCGCGGTGCTTCCCATAAATGTACATGTATTTTTTTAAATATTTTTTATTTATTTATTTAATTTATTTTTTTTCCTCTTATAATGTCGTAGGACAATCATTTTCCTATTATAATGTCGTAGGACAATCATTTTCCTCTTATAATGTCGTAGGACAATCATTTTCCTATTATAATGTCGTAGGACAATCATTTTCCTCTTATAATGTCGTAGGACAATCATTTTCCTCTTATCATGTCGTAGGACAATCATTTTCCTATTATAATGTCGTAGGACAATCATTTTCCTCTTATAATGTCGTAGGACAATCATTTTCCTATTATAATGTCGTAGGACAATATAAAATATTGTCAAGTCATTCGTAACCTGAGAAAGTTTGTGTTTCTTTGAAGGAAAAATCTTTTTCGACTAATCTGCCAAGCACGATTAAATGAAGAACTTTGCTCAAACTATCGGGGTAAAACTTAACGCCATGTGATAATGTATTCATAGTGGTTTTGTTTATTTTTCAGTCCCTTATAGTTGACACATTTCCACTCACAGGGGTCCCCTAAAACCCTTTTCCCTTCCCTTACAGCGTCGGAGAAAATTACCCAATCAATTTAATTGTCAATTCTGAGGGTGCATGTTTTAATTTTTCATTCCAACAAAGCACATTGTGTAAACAAAAGAAAAACTATGTCGCCTTCGGTACGTTTGTACTTGCAATACTAACGAAGGCATTAAATTCATAACAGTGTGAAATCATTGTATTGTAGAAATACCTAACATAGCATGACTGGATTTAGGCCTGTTATTATTCTAATGGTGGTTAACAATGGCTCTCAAGCTTTTCTACTTTCGCGACCTTTTAGATTATTTTATAACAACAAACTTTATCGGAACACTTATTTATGACGGTGTGGTATTTTTGAATGCAAAAGCTTTCTATGGTTTGTTTGTTTATTTTAAGAAATTAAACCCTTCGTTCAACTCCTAGCTATTCACATTATAACTTTGTTTACAATTTGTTCTGCCTACCCTTACCTCACCCCCTAAAAAGGATAAACGATCCACTGATTTGGCTGACTAGTATTTATTAAGTTTTTTTAAATAATGTCCTTTAATATATTTATACTTTCTAGTGTTAATTTTATCACTTACTCTGGTTTTACCCAATTTTATTGTTTTTTTTTTTGTACAATTAAAACATTTCGATGTTTATCTGTTAATACTTCGTATTCATCCTGGTGTTAATAATTTTGATTTCTTAAGGTCGACTTTTTAGTGACTAAGCCGAAATAAAATATTAAAAAATATTCTGATATTCTTGGGTGGGTAGCACTAAGATCACTTTATATTTCGTGAGAATTTTTTCCGGCAGTACGAAATAATGTTAATTCTTCAGACAACGCCGTATGATAAACGTAAAATTGTTTATGAAGCAAAATGTATTTGAAGTACCTGTCTAAAATGATTTTACGTTCTTGCAAAACAAAACATTTTTACCTACTATTCTTTCCAAACATGTGAATCTGTAGCCTCAGTATGTGTACTTACAATAAATTCACAAAGGACTGATAATAAGTAGTTAGAACCGCGTAATTGCATTAAGGGCAATTTAAAAACATTATTTATCTTAACAACTCTGCATTTTAGTAAGATTTACCAAGTTTAACAATTAACATTGCATCGTCCGTTGAAAAAATCCATATCAAAATAATTACATACGAGGTGTGGCTATTAAATAACGAGATTAAAGCTGCTGCAGAAGAAGTACGCAAGCGCCAAATGCCAACAACCGATAGTTGTGTAGCGTAAAGCCTTCTCTTTCGAATGCAGTATCTCTCGCTTCTATAAATAAATCCGTATAACCGTAGCCTTCGTTCGCATGAGTTGCCGGAAAAAATAAGTTTAAAAAATGGATTAACGAATTTTTGTGAAATTTCACGTGAAACTTGGAAAAACCGCTACTGAAACTTATAATTTATTGAAAGAAGTGTCTGACAATCATTGGTTAACGCTTGCACGTGTTTTTGAGCGGTGTAAGCGTTTTCAAGATGGCCGAGAAGACGTTGAAGAAGATTCACGCTCGGTTCGCCCTTCCATGTCAAAAACCGATGAAAATATCGAAAAAATCCGTAATCTCGTTCGATCTGATCGTTGGATAAGTATTCGTGCCATTTCTGAAACTGTAGGACTTGAAAAAGAATGCTTACGACAAATTTTATACATAGGAAATGTTATCATCCAAAAAGTGTATGCCAAAATGTTGCCTAAAATTCTCAATTTTTAACAAGAGCTCGCAAAAATGTTAGTTCTGAAACTTCATTTATTTTTTTTATTTTTTTTACAGTATATCCAATTATATTTCACAAATTACAGTTTAACATACATATGTACATTTAATTACATAGGTAAGTAATATATTTATTGCGATCTTAAAGTCACTTTGTTTAAATTGAAAATGTCTATCTAAGAAGAGTAGTCATTCTCCCCAAATGATCATTGGTAGGTTGGTCCTGCCTCTTGGAAAAATAAACAGTCTGTGCTGTGTAGCTGTGATGAAGTTATCGGGGCAATAAAGGCAAATTCGTTCCATAATATCAGGATTGCAATGATTTATTCATCCTGCCATGTTTGCCGGATCTCGCGCCGTGCAACTTCTATCTGTTCCCCAACGTGAAATTTTCATTAAAATTAACAATATTTGAGGCCCTAGAAGCTGTGAAAGAGAAAAAGCAAACGTCCTGAAGGAGATGACTGAAAAAGACTTCCAGCACTATTTCTAATAATGGAAGATTCGCATGGAGCGTTGTAGGTATATAGGAGAGGTGTATATTGAAAATGGCAATAAGTAAATATGTATGAAATTAAAATAAAATGTTTTACAGCGTCAGTCTCGTTATTTAATAGCCACACCTCGTACAGCGAAAAAGTTGGAACCCGCGACTTCCCTAATCTAAAGTCAAGTGCCACCATTACATTACTACATACCGTCTAGCAATACAATGTTACAAATAATAGCTTTTTTGTGTTGCAATTATAATTTTATTTCATACGAACCGCCTGCAAAAGTTCCTTATATAATTTTTTGGAAACACTTAAACCCAACAAAGGAAGCATGTCTTAATTAGGATCGCCTTTGTGATAGCGTGTTCGGGTATTTTTTCACTGCGATCGTTTCACACAATTGTTGAGATTTTCCCATCTGCTCAAACTTGGATATAAGTACCTACTTTCCTTTCCGCACGTAGGGGAAGTTTCCCCTCATTGGATATTTTGTTTTCTTCTTTAAGGCGGTTTTTTTTTTGCTCCTTTGAGATGTTTTTCTCGCGATTCCGCGTTATTGCAGACATATTCCTCTAAAAGAACTTTTGATAGGTCCAAAAAGGGTCGCAGCTCGCAGCACATGTTTCGACGTCGGTTTATCTCCTAATCAAAATAATTGAACAATCATCTGGTCTAAACAACAAGACCGGAGTTTGGGTAAATTGGCTAACCAGACAAAAACATTTCTTATGATTTTGTGGTGTTAAACTAACCTTTCGGATAGCTTTTCTCAATCTTATAACACATACAATTGAAATATCTGACTTAAGACTGCCAGAGCATTTACATTTGTTCAACGTATCGCCCATTTTACCATAAATTCTGGTAAATTAACGATAACGCGCACAAATAAATAATATATCTGACTGAAGTTTGTTAATTACTTATTATATTTTGTCAAAGATTTATCAAGCAATCACAAAAATACAACGTTTTCATACCCTTTAAAACGTTTAGGTTTGTTGTTTTAATCCTGTTTACTTATGATATTTCACGCGCTAAATTTTAACAAATTATTTCAACACGTTAACCAAATTTAAAAGTAATCCGTCCAGGTAAGATAACGCCTTATTTATTAGTCTGTTTTTTAGACCGCCGACTGTCCACCTAGATTCTGTAAAACGTTTTTCACTGAGACTTGTTGACAAATAGAAATTTAATGTTTTCCCGTCAAAGTTGGGAGTTATCTTTGTTGCTGTGTCGCTCAGTACTGCAGGCTTCGGATAGGATTTCAAAACAAAGCAGGCGTATAATTTTGGGTGCTCAAAATTCTTTTATGTTTATTTTATTGCCTAAATTGCCTCGAAGAATTATGGTTAGCTCGTTTTGCATACACGGATTTTTTTTTATAAATCAAACATCTGACTTAATTTAAGTTTTGACCTATTTTAAAATGTTCAAATGAATACTTAGACTAGTAAATTATTGATCCTAACCTAATTGAGCATGAAACAATAGTAAGATTCTTTGGGACGCGATTGGTGCGATATTTATATTATTTTTTGTGTCATTGTCGCCTTTCGGCTTTTACATAGTATAAGATATAAATTATAAAATGAGAATTGCGTAAGTAATGAATAGAGTATGAAGAGCTTTTATGAGCGTGTAAAAAAACAAAGGATAGTAAACAGAAGTTCAGAACAAAGCAAACAATGGGATGCTGTAAAAGTATGATGTATATAATTATGATGTTTTGTATAAATATATGTAGCTGATAAAGATGATATGCTTGACCTTTGGAATGAATGGCCAATGACATAACACCGACATTGTAGGTGCACCGGTAAAAGCGACACAGCAGACCGAAGAGAATAAACTGATGGGAATCGATGACTCCGTTTTTATTTATAATAATCCACTTTTTGTGTCGTAGTGAGTTTTCGCGTCCATGAAATGGCTTCCATTGTAATTGTGTTATAAATTCATAAAATACCTTTCCCAGCGATAAACTCACTTTTTTCTCATTTCCATCCGAGTGTCACAAATTTATTAGAAAGCTGCATCATCTTTATCAATACCCTTAGAAGATTAATGCTTCCCCTGCCTTAATGCAGCCGTGGCGGGTGTAATTTGTAAAAGGCGAACGCTGATAATTACTTTATGTTGGTGTACACGCGAAGTGAGCTTAAAATGCCTTATTCCTCTATTGTCTATGACGTCTAGACTTGGGCGTCCTGGCAGCCTGAACATTCCAAAATGTTATGTTCTTATTTCTTAGCCCGTTTTCTTCTGCGTTTGCGTTAGCCGATCTCTGCACTACTTAATTCCTTTGCAGCGGGTAGTGGTTTTAGCCCTAATTATTATTGCAAGGGCAGTTATTTGCGCTTGATAAAATCTACATAATATTTACGGTCTGTTTGTTGGTGTCATGAGCTGTGAGTCAGATATGTGTGCACATTGCACGCTAGACTCACTTTTTATCGATGACTGGCTGATGCGTCCTGTAATTTATATCGTAAATAATAGTTTATCAACACGCGAAATAAATCAGTTAACTATCAAGTCAACATTTTAAAGGCTAATGTTTCCGCTGGGATTACCTTTTAAAAACATCGTAAGCTCTTTTTAACCAGTGTAATAAGGTGAACACCCCCCGATAATGAAACTTTCTATTATCGTCCCTCGGTGAGCACCCCGTAATCTTGCTGTCTATTTCTCAAAAATCATTGCTCCCTTTTTGCTGCGTACAAAACACTCGTCGCGTCTGATATACGACAACCCCCAGCCTTCAGCCCGGGGCTTAGCCCCACTGTAACACACCGAGCAATAAAGAAGATAAGGCGATGAAACCTTTGGATTATTCACGGATAAAATGTGACAATACTTAACTGACAATAACCCTGTATTATATGTAATGTCCTCGAAATTAGGATCTTTAGTTCAAGGACTGATTTTGTGGTGGATTTTGTCAATTCAATTCTTAGTGTACTTTGTATGTCACACCCTTCTTCGTCTAATGAACCAAATTGATGATTGTGGTTTCCTTAGTTCGTGTTTCGTGTTATTTCAGGAGGTGTCTAGACCGAGCCCCAGGTGAATACAATAATTTGAAAAGCTTCGATAGTCGCATTGAATATTGAATTAGATTTTGAACAATATTCGACTATTCTAAGATCTGCTCTCTTGTGACTCTGTGTTTTGAGACATTACAGACAAATCTGAGTAATTTATTACGTCCCACTTGTCTACTTGTGACAAGTTAATAACGGGAAATGTCAATTCAAAATCATTCTTATTATGATCACTTGTGACAGTTTCATACTGACATGACAAGGCAATTTCAGAACCTTGGGAACGGAATTTCAACCGAATAAAAACGGTTCTTATATTACTACAGAAATTTTGTTTCGGTTGAAAGAATGTGGTATTTTGGTTAGGTATATGTATAATATATGTTATAAAAAGACAATTTCCTCAAGAAGAAAGCAAAAGGACATTGGATATTTTTGAGAAAACCAAAAATCTTTGCAGTCATTTAGGACTATAATAGGTCTGTAATTAAAAACTATGTATAATACTGGAAAGACTAAGCTGAACAGGGTATGGGCACTGTATGCAGCAAGGGGGAAAGTTAACCGACCATTAAAGCGGCTTCTTAAATAAGCCTTTAGGAAGTAATATTAATCCCTAAACCGAGAGTGCTGGATGGCGTGGAGGCCAATGCACCGCATCTCTTGGTATAAAGAACTGAAGGGAGGCAGGCCCGAGCGAAGGCGGCCAGGACTCTTTAGAGCTGTATCGCCCATCTTGATTGCTATTGCTATTGTGATTGTTTTGTTATATTAAATTAATAAATAAATAATTACTCTCAAAGTTTACCCCTCACTCGTCAATACTTTTCCGAGGGTTTCCGCCCTAAAGGCGCCCGCCCAAAGCCCGCTAATCTAGCGGCGCAGTGCTTTTGTTTGGGGCTTTCATTCAATTTGTTATTTGTTAAGATTTTACGCCGAACCTGATTGTATCGCTATCAAAACGGAATAAGCAAAGTGCTAATTTTGTTTTAATTTATTCCTCCACCGAAATGTCTGCCTTATTTCATTTGTTTCCGCGTAAAGCTCTTTGCCATTTGATATAACGCTTCGTCTGAAAATATCCCGCCGAGCATAAATAGCCAATCATCAACACGCTCGTGATAATCAACTTCGCAAATGTATGTTACACCATTCATACATCAAATGTCAAATAAGTATACGTACGGACATTATTCTTTAAGCTTTCGTGGTGTGTAGCTATTAGCTAATGTATGGTAGGCAGAAGTGTGTAGTGTCGACTGTCGGCCCTAGCCGAGGGTGGCGGTGGAGAGAGGCTTTGTTTATCTGGCCAGATAACCTTTTCACCGTCAGTGATTACGTCCGCTAATGGACACGAAAGGATGGAGATATCAAATTCCTAGCCCTCCAAGTTAATTACTGCTCTGTTCACGTGACCCGGTGGACAAAGGCCCGGTTTTAGGGCCCGGTATTCCCGAACGGAGGGACATCTCCCTAAATCTTTTGAGTGTGTTGAGACGAAAGTATTTGCTGGGGAAGATGGAATTCGACATTACATTACTTACTGTGATTCAATTAGCTGGAGTCCTTTTCACGTCCACAAGAAGATTCAAACCTCTACAATATCACAATTGAATACTTGCATGGTTCACTAAATAATACATTCTGCAGTCTGCTGAGAATCCTCAGTAAAATGTAATGAAATGACGTATTGAAGGGTGATTGCAAATACCTTTACCTAACCAATCGTTCTTCTGCGCTTCTTCACATAATTTAAGTCACTCGGCCAAATTGAGAACTGGACCCGACCAGGATAAGAATTATTTTTGCGTTTATTCCCTACCTCCCGTGTTTGTTAAAAATAATTTCTATTTCACTCGGCGGTTTCCCTAGCCACCCATCGAGCGTCACACGCGGGGAATATTTTTAATTGTTTTTTAGGGACTTTTTTTGCAAAGCCGCACTGAAAACGCTCGCGGAAGGAATCCAATTTCGTTGGTTACATTGTAAATTTCTTCACATTTTCTGTCATATCTGAATGAGTGTGCAATTTTCCGAATTTTATCCAGTTATGTTATCGTTATTTTTCGCTTCCACTTCCACTGTTTTCGCGGATTTAAACCGCATTTTGATGGATTTCGCATGGAGAGGCAAACAAAATACGTACACGTGTTTGCACGATCAAAGGGGGAAGATACAATAAAAAAAACATTGATTTTTCTTAAGAAGACAGAATGGTTCGGGGAACAAAACAACCTTTCTTTGCCACTCTTTTGTTCTTGGGTTTATTTTAGATTAAATATATTCTTTTGAAGATTTGTTGTCTAATCACGGTAATGAACCGTTTGATTTTTGGAAAAATAAGAACCTCCGATGACAAATTCGATAAGCTAACGACTTAACCTTAAAGCCAGGTGTTTTTGGAAAAAACTGCGCGAAATTAGCTTCCCGGATTTTGCTCAAATATCGTATATAAACAAAGGAATTGGTTTTTTTGTGATTGTTTTCTCTTTGCCAGATAATGTACCTTATTATTCATATATATTTCATGATAATATCGTTACAAGTTTTCCCAAAATAGCTATTTTTAACAAAAAAATGTATGAAAATATTTTCCATTCGACAAAAAAATGTAAATAATATATATTCATACGAAAATAAACAATTTTTTTTATTTCTCTACAAACCTGAATAGACACCCTACATGAAAAAAACAATTCAAAGGTGTTTTCGAAGAAGTAATGATATAAATACTTGTTTGAAAATTAAAATCTAAAATGACAGTTGAAAACCGTTTGTTAAAGTGACGCCACGTTGACCATAGATATTCATTATAAATTATTCAGATGGGTTGGTGCTATGCGGATTTCTGTGGTGGGCGAACGGCCATCGAGAGGTTAAATGACACTGTGAAACACACAAATGAAATTTTCTTTTACAGATTTATTTGTACTTTCTTACTTTTCGCATTTTGGAAACATAACTTATTTAATCATTTTCTTCTTTTTACTCGATTAGCTTACCGTTTGTATTGCAAGTTAAAATATAGTGTATTTGTGACGTTAATCCTTTATCTACAGACTACAGGGGTATAGAGTTCTTGTTAGCAGCGTCGTGTCGTTGTACCTACATTCGTTAGTTAAACCAACATGACTCGGACCAACTTCTACGGAAAATGTATTCAACTTTCGTGTTTCTGTTGTACTACTACTCAACTACCCTGCTTCTCTTTCTCCATCACTTAATTCCTATATATTCCATTTACTTTCTTTTATTCGATATATTTTGCTTTATTACTTTTCCTTACAGTTGGTATTCAATTTTAAGTAATATTTATATTATCGAGTGAAATGAGTCAATAATATCTTTTGTGAATTCTTGTTAAAATTGAATATTAGACACATTTATAAAAATTATGTAACGAAAGATTTTTAAAAATTACGCTATATCGTGGTTGCATATAAAATATAAAGCATGTGATACTGAATACATTCTGAGAAAATCTATAAACACTGTTTAAAAAGTAACGAAATAGAGAATAACAATTCTATTTATGGACAAAGTAGGAAAAATATATTTCGTTCATTATAAGTATATATTTATGGCAAAAATTAATTATTTTATGCCAGAAAATTGAATTTTAACGCGTTTTTCTCACATGATTCTTGTTCTATGCACAGTTTTTCTCACATGGTTCATATTCTATATACAGTTTTCGTCATAATTTTAATACCATAATGTCAAAATATTTCATTTAAATTTATTCGTATTTGACGGCTAGGCTTCACAAAATGTTGTTAATATTACGGACATACCAAGGCAATAAAATTGTGTAGTGGTATGCAGAGGATATGACTTAAATTAGTATGTACTATTTTGTTTGGCCTCACATGGTTTATTTTCTATCGCCTTAAATATTTGATATTTTTACATGGCTCAAATTGTAGAAGATAGAGAAAAAAAGAAGAAAAATAACTGTATATTTAACTTATTTTCGTCAAAATCGTCATATTAAATATGCAACGTCGATATTTAAAAAACATTGTATGGATTTTGTATCTAATATATATTTTTTTAATTATTTTTGTATGATTTTTTCGTATCATACCTAATTACGTACAGAACGAAAGGCATATTTTCTGGACTATTTTTTTCATTATACTTTCTATCCAAAAATGAGATTTAATCAGTTGAATTTTTTCATGTGACTTATTTGGTTTACGCTAATTAAACGAGGGTCGGGTCGCTTATCGATGGGGATATATCAGTCCGGTATTTTTTCCAAATTCCTGAATGTCATCAATTAATCATGAATTACGATCAATTTATCGAGATTGATCAAACGCTAACGACCGCTTTTGATTTCGGTTTTAATTTTGCCGACCATTTTCCTTAAATTTGTCGCTTTTTGACAAATTACTCGGTCATCAATAATATAATTCCAATTAAGAAGCTGTTTTAATAATTATCTGTAAATTCTAGAATACCCCGAAGCTATAAATTAAGCGACCTCTCTGTCCTTTGTTTCGGGTAAGTTTAACCCAGAATGAAGATTACCCGCTAAAGTTTAAAACGTTAGACTTAGTAAGGCGTGTAATTTTTGCCTTTGGAGAAAGTTTGATTTACAAATTCCGCGGTTAGACCATATACATTTATTTTCTATTTAATGAAAACGATTCTGTGGCTTCCTTCATTTTATGGTGCGAGTATTTAATCCGTATCCAGAGCTGAACTTTTATAAACTATCTTAATTCAGTAAAAAACAAATATGTCGTTATTTTACAAAATTGTTCAGGAGAACCGTTAAATGTGGGAATATTTTTACAGAAATATCGAACTTATAGATTTCCGGCAGCTACTTGTGTATACACTTAATCCTCGTATATGATAAACCAAACTGCATTTGTAAAACCAAATGTATTTACACCACAAAAAAGGAAAAGTTAGATACTTGATTTTGACATGTGAAAGGTTCCACGTTTTTTAATGGCATTTTCATTTCGTTAACCTTTTTTTTTCTTTACGTCCATTTAGAATTTTAACAAAACTTTAAAATGCGTGTTACTACCATCGAGGCGATTATATTATAATATATAACAACAAGCCTCCTCAGAGAAGCCGGTGATTAAGTGCTTAAATACGTCAATCACATAACTTACAACGTGAGTGTGAGTGAAGGGTTCCTAGAAGAAATTCTGACAATACATTTGTTGTATTTGCCAAGTACCATTTGCAAAACAACCCTACCACAGTAAAGTTTTATGTTCCTGCCTCAATTGGCATTAAAAATGGGCCCTTCGAAATTAGCCCTCGAAAGCCTTATTTGAGTAATATATTGCTCTATGATTACACTTCATATTGTTGGCAAGTTAAATGTTAATAAAGCCTGGTCACCTTTGCCTGGTTGCCTTTGCCAACGAACTTACATAAAAGTATTCATCGTTTTTGCGCAAAAACTTATTATATTTACAATTAGCGTTTTTTTGCTTTCGCTGATTTATTGCGCAAATTTATCTGGGTTTACTATCGACCCTGCATTGCAAAACTCGTTTTAAAAAAAAGTTTTTTTTTATGCTTTTAAACTTTGCCTGGTTAATAAGCCTTCGAGATTGTGTCTGCCAATTTAACCTAATAAGCTTCAATTTAATTAAAATCGCTTTAACATTTTAAATTTTCAACCGGGAACGGAGATATTCGCCGGTAATTTCTTTGAACTAATCTCAGGAATATCTAAGTAGCATCTGAACGGATTACATTACACGTTTATTGCCAAATTTAATAATAATAACTACAAACGAGAGCTGTAAGAAGTGTACACCTTTCGGCTCTGAAGTCTATTAACTTTATTTTATATTCTACTTCTAGATCGAGGTTCCGTAGTAATCGTAGAAGGGCTCTTCCCCGAGGTACTTTGTATCCATCATTTTTGTTTCACGTTTCAAACCTTTTTTCAGTTCGATTTTCCAATTTGCGAAATGGATTATTTCAGACGATACTCTCCCCAACAAAGTTCGTTAGATGCCGGAAAGTATAGGAATACGTGATACTGAGGGGTACTAGTTACATTCACTAAAATAGACTTCTAAGAATTTTTGCTCTCGTAACCAGAGGTAACAAAAATCCCGTTTTGTTTCTGTTTCTATAATTACCATTTATTTAACAAACCATTTGTCTGCTCCTTTGTTTAAATATAATATTGAGAGTCCCGTGGTGTGTGATTTGAACAGGATGTGTGTACATTGCTCCTGGCTTGTTTTTCAAATAACTATTCTATTTTTCAATCCACCTTTTTGAATTTTGTCACACACACGCGTAACAATCAGTTATATCTGCTAAACTTCACGAAATAATTTTATCTCTCTCGGAAAAGAAGTTATGCTAGATTTAAATTATATATTTTAAAACTTAATCGATGTTCATTTTGTAAATTCATAAGTAGAGTCTGTGTCAATCTCAAGTGGTGTACCAAAGTGTTGGACGCGGGAAGACAAAGAATTTCTTCAGATCAATAAGATAAGTCATATTCACTTTTGTTTATGTTAATAGGCCCCACTTGATATGTCTAGGTTTGAGACAGTCACATTAGTAGAATTACTAGCCCGATTTGGGGTCCATAAAAATCTCGCAATTGGGTACATTTTTGTCATTTGTTGGTAAACTTAATGACAGCTATATCATAAATAATTGTGTGAGATGACGACTATACTTGATTATTTATTTACTATTAAATTGACGGGAGAGATGCGCGAACGGAGTTAAAAGGCGCGCAGCGAGAGTTTGGCGTCGGCCATTAAGATGTTTATTATTTATTTTTATTTCAGTCGGGTTTTATCCATTGTACTTTCGAGAGGTGTCACTTACATTTATTTCATTATTAGGTTTGAATATTCAAGAAGAACGGTCGGTAAGCAGTTAGAAAATACAAGAAGATCCATAAGGAGACAAATAGGAGCGAGAAGATAAAAGAAAAGCCAAGAAGATCAATAAAGAAGCAAGAAGAGCCAAGAAGAGCCAAGAAGAGCAAGAAGAGATGATAGATCCCAGAAGAAACAAGAAGAAGCAAGAAGAGACAAGAAAAGTCATGAAGAGGCAAGAAGAGCCGACGAGAAGATCCAAGAAGAGACATTAAGATCCAAGAAGAACCGAGAAGAGGCAAGAAAAAGGAAGGCATAAAGAAGGAAAAAATAAATTATAACGCTCAATCCATTTCTTTATTCCTGCCCATCCTAAATTCCAATATTGGCTTATTAGGTTGCCATGTATACCGGTCGATTAAACTCCAACCTCCTTCCCATCCTTAGAGCACGTATTCCAGTCCTAACAAATCAGTGCCCCCTGGTGTACCGGTCTTACCGGGACAGGAGTACTCCTGGCTGGGGTGGTACAATCGTATCGTATCGTTTCCTTTGTTTAAATATAATATTTCCTTTCAAATATCTTGCCACATATCCTTTACTGGTTTTACTTAAGTTACTGAATGCGTTAAGTTCAGATTTGGTTATTCCCTTTGAGCCCATTTGTGGTACACTCCGGTAAACTCGTGCAATGCGATGCGATGGTGACCGTTGATTGTACAGACCAAAATACTTTCAGACTTTTAGGTGGATGAAAACTGTTTATTTTAAATCCTCCCAATTATTGAATTTATGGGATTACATTACGTTCATGAGAACCCATCAGTCTGCGATTTCGTTAATAAATTTCCATCACTGGAAATGAAGACTAAGATGACGTTTCAAATAATTCGTCCGTTTTGTTTTAAAATCTGGGAAACAGAGTGTTTGTTTCGCAGTTTGAAATGATTAGATTTCTGAAATATTCAAATTCTTAGATTTCTGAAATATTCAACGATCACTATTCAAGCGACCCCACCTTGTCCTTGCGAAGGGTGTTGGTTTTAACCCTTGACGGACACCGCAAATAAATCGCGGTCCTGCTGATAAATGACGGTCCGTTTTGCAAGCTTCTGAAATGACATTTTTCATTCAACATTTCTGACCTCGTTTTTTTCGGGCAATACTCTCATCAAAGAGATGTTTTCCCAGTAGGAAATCTCTCTGTAGGGTCTTCGATTATACCAATCTTCAATTACTTACTCCTTTTCATCCCTTACATTCAAACCACATAGTTAATTCTCGTTTGAACACGTCTCGACACTTTCTAGACAAGCGATGATAGTTGTCGAAATTGCTTCACTCCATTCTACTTTACTTCACCTTCCCTTTATCATAAAAGCGTCGGGATCCTTCGCTTCCATAGTTTTAGCAATTTTAAAATGCTTTTATTCCCTGTGAATGGGTTCAATGCGTCATTTGAAAACATACATTTATAACTAATACATTGGGTTCGGGCTGCGACACATTTTGTGACAATCGTTATTATTACTAATTTGTACCGATATCATAACGCATCTACAACATAACGGCATCTACCCACGCCGATATATTTAAGGAGACTCTTTAAAATATCCACATAAAATTCATTTTATTTTTTACTTTTTTATATTCTACAATCTATTATTTAATGCTTGTTTATTTATAAACAATTTCTGCTGTGTAATTATCATTACGCGTGACAGCTCTTTCCTTTTCTGAAGGCATTATACTCATAACTGTGTTTTTTTTTATGTGGATACCTCACAAGAGTCCCAACTGCTCCCGTCTGAACCTGTGAGACTGTGAAAAAAAAAAACAGTGTAATTGGCATCCCCAATTGGGGTATGTAGTGAGGCTGAAGATAAGTAGGGAGGGGAAGTAGACGGGGAAAGAGGAAGGTGGGGGAGTACCAGGCTATTTAGATCTGGTCACTAAACACAACTAAAGCCATTTCAAGCAACGTTTCAATTCTGAATGGTGGTCTTACATCAGGGCGATACTGAAAGTATCTTCCACTCTGGAACGTGCCACAAAATATTCCTTATATAATTTTAAATGATTAATTTGTGAGAACACAAATCAATCAAATAAAATTTATCTGCGCACGCCGGGATTTGATCCCGCGACCACCGGATCTCTAGTCAGAAGCCTTGCCCCTGGACCACGGCGACCGTCAAATGTGTTGAGGCCACTTATAGAAGATCTATTTATTTTACTTCTATTTTGTTATTTATAATGTTCTTCATTGATCTTTAGTCAAATTTAAATAACACAATAAGTGGGAAAACTTTTCGTAGTAGTAACCATCAATAATTTGCAATGCTAATAAAATTAAGAGCAATTTGATTTTCATAATAAATAACTATAATAATAATGATATTTGGATGATTTTTATTGTGCCGTTTTGTGAACAATCGCCTCAAGGCCGCTGTACAAATTTTTAAACATATTTCTACAATCTTACTTCCAACTCCAGACTAGATAAACCATTATAACAACTTAAGGCTAAAAAAATGAGTCCACTGGTTCCATCGATCACTGATATAAAACTATATGTACCAAGCATTTGACCAAAGAACATCCTGCGTAAAAATTTTTTTATGCTCTGTACGGGCAGACCATATAGAAGACCATACTTACTTCGGAGGTCACTTGAGATTAACACTGTTTATTTAGAGAAATTTAGATACGGTTTGCACGCAGAGGACGTATTTGGTAAAACTATACAGGGTATTAAGGATAGTACTTGACTTACTTTAACCAGTGATTCCTAATATTATTTGAAGTAAAAAATGTAAATGAAATTTTGTTCTCCGGTGACTTTTTATGTCTTATTTTTTCAAAAACTTTTTCTTCAAAATCAAACAAAAAAAAATTCTTCCACATGTCGTCACTCGTCACTAAGCCAAGTAACCAAACAGCTTCTCACCCCGCCCCTAACTTCATAATACCTACTGATTTTTCACGTTTCTGTAGGAAAAAAATATATATCACCGGAGACCAAAATTTCATTTACAATTTTTACTTCAAATAATGTCAGGAATCACTGGTTAAAGTAAGTCAGGTACGATGCTTACTTAACACTCTGTATAGAAGTAAATAATTACATAGCGAAACTTGTTTATAAATAAAATGTTTTTTTAAAAGAAAAACTTTTAAATAAAAATGGTATTACAAATCTAATTAATAACAATAAAAAAATAAATTTATTTATTATTTGTGAATGTCATCCTAGAGGTTGGGATCGGTATTATGAAGCTGCCAGCCCTGAGATTGCTTTGGTGCATCGGGCGGTGCATTAATTTACATCGGAATGGAAGATCACACGGTTGACTCGGCCGTTGCATTGCGGATTCTGGTTTCGATTATTGGTTCACTCTTCGAAGACCTATCGTGACTGATTTCCATCACTATTTTTACATCAAATTTACCCCGTGACGATCCACAACCAAGTCGGTAGACTGTGTCATTGTTTATTAATTATTTTTTGTATTTCTTGGGCATTAACTATGTAACAATTTCTAGACATTTTGTTTTGAAGAGTTTTAATTTTCAATGTACTATCGTTACTTAAATTTTTATTTTTATGCTACCGGTTTCGACACATCCGTGTCATTCACTAGCAAACTTAAAACTAAACTTAAAATTTAAAACAAGTACAGAAATGAATTAGATGTTATTAGGTGGGGGTGGTGGAAGGGGTGATTTTGGGGGAAGGGGAGAACAGTGGGCGGGGTCAATATCACACGGGAACATAGTCAGAAGGGGAGATTTGCCGAAACGGATGTGTCGAAACCGGTAGCATAAAAATAAAAATTTAAGTAACGATAGTACATTGAAAATTAAAACTCTTCAAAACAAAATGTTTATTAATTAAATTACCCCTTGTATCCTTGCTACAAAACTTAAATTTAAGAATTGTACTAAATTCGCTTTCACATTTAAATTTTAACCAACAATTTAATATAAACTAGTATAATTTAAATCGCTTCTTCAATCGAGTAAAGAAGAAGGTATGATTATATAGACTTTGATTTATGGTTTAAGACAGCCATCTTTTATGCTAAAATTATTCATTTTCTCTCTGACGGAGCACTATTGTAGGTTTTTCCGAGGTTTTCGCATTACTAAGTTACTCGTAGGTATAATATTTAAAATATGTACCTAATATAGATATATTTGGAATAAAAATACTACCGCGTCTTAATATGTTTACAGATTAAGCATTAAATTTTAAATCCCTGTATTTATATATGAATAATATGTGTGTAGGTATACACCAAATTATATCTATATATTACAAAAAACGTAAAGAAATACATCGTACATAGACATCAATGATGATTAGATGACAGACATTATTTTGAAGACAAATACAACCTATGCTCAAATGTTAAATACCTTTGTGATTGTGGTAATCCACAATCTGGCTTCAATTTAAAAAAAAAGTAAAAGATATTAAAGACATAAATAGATCAACTGTGTTCTTCACCATTGTTTGATAATGTAGGCAAAATAGCTGTCACACGCAATAATTATTACTCAGCGGAACTTTTTTATAAATAATCCGTTTCTTTAAATTAATTCTTCAAATGTAGTAATATAACCATACAACACCAATACCAAAACCAAATATTTATTTATTTATTTATTTATTTGTTTATTAAAGAATTTTATACATAGTGTACACATTGTGTTATTTCGCCCGCCATGCTAGGGATGTCCCTGTGTTATGGCGGGTGAAGTATGCAGATTATATGGGTAATGAAGTACATTTACTGATTATATAATAATTATGATAATGAGGTTTACAGTTAATGCAGCAATGAATTTATGATAATGAAATTTACATATAATATAGTATATTACCATAGAAGTCGTTGAAAACCTCTCTTAAACCTATTTACTCACAGAACAGGATCTCCTAGTGAGGATTACTAAGATAATAACATAATTTACTCATATTTTTTTTTTTATATTACACATGTTTTTTCTAAAAATGTAAAAAATATAATATAATTATATATGAAAAATGTAATAAGCGGTAATTGTTGCGGGTAAGAGATAAGCCGCCGTAGCTTAGTGGATAGAGCTCCAGACCGGCAATCAGAGGGGCATGGGTTCGAGTCCCGTCAGCGGCATGTATCTTTTCTCGGGAGGTTTTTTCAATATGAATGAGTGTTTCAGGCTAATAATTATTGCTTATAATATTCAAAAAAAAAATTTAATCTTTATATTGCCGTATTTTAATACTCGATCACAACCGCCTTTGATCAAAGCATTAATTTTTAAAGCTTTCAACGTGATGATGCTTTCTGGTTCTACTAGAAATAAACACCATGCGGAAATGTGCATAATAAAACAGGGTTACAGCTCTGCATTTGAGGAAGACTTTATTTACCTAACTGCGGTGAAGACATGGCTCGGTTGCTAGCGCTCGCATTTCCTCCGAGATGTCCCAGAGACGTCGGTACACCGTTGCATTGTGCTAATGGCCACCGAGATGAGGGACTTTATAGCCGCGGTAAACGTTCCGTGTTTGTACTCGTCATGAACACAAATGGGGCAGATAAAATATATTGCGCATCGCGGCCCACATCTTAAGCTTTTCTGACATTTTTCAAGTCCCAGCGACATACATTAAGACAGAGAAAAAGTTTTGTTTTCGGTTACAATCTTAACTTTATCCTTTACGTTTACGTTAATTGTTTGCCCGCATTTTGCTGAATTATTTCGTCTTTCTTGGTCGTTTTAAGTCTAGTTGTTTGTCAGTTTACTGCGTTGATAATTATAATGGTTAACTTTTTGTTTGTGATATATAACCTTATGAGCGCCTTTCGTTGGAAAATATATTTTAACTGTGTAGTAAAGAATGATATGTAATGTAGCCAGGATCTAAAGTATGGATGAAAGAATCGAAGTATATTAATACGGTAATGCCCGTACAGTTCAAATTAACGAACCCGACTCCGAGTAAATCTCCAACGCCACACTATATGGAAACCGTTCTGACCCGTCCGTGAACGTTCCTTTTTCCACGGAGCAGCTGCCGTAATATGCTCACTCGCTCACATGCGATTTGCAAACGGAAGTGGCGCCATCTATAATACTATGTTTAAGGAAAAAGTATGAAGAAGAAGAAACATTTTTCGCTTTCATTCAATAATAAAAAGATTTATGTTCCTCTCATTATTCACGGTCTTAATGTAAGAATGTCTACTATTGTATATCTACCTATTAAATATAAGTATTCTGTAGTTTAATGTTAATAGTAGTTAGTTTTGCAAAAGGGTGATGCCTTATAAATAGTCACCAACATTTAAACTGGGCGAAGCAGAACGAAAGCCGCCCGCAGGGCTTAGCAGCAAAAACCCGCGGGGCGGGTTTTTCACTACTAGTACTAAATATTATGAGATAAATTAATTGCATTATTTGCAAATGACCCGTTACGTTGCTTTGAAGGGATTAAGTGTTTTCTTTTTACTATTTCGGCACAGTGAAATTTGTCTTGATGAATCATATTATGTAAAATTTACAGCCTTATTTTATTATTATCAATACAACATTGGACCCACACTGATGTTGCGTTATAAATACCAACACAAATTTAAATATTCCATGTCAATATATATTTTTGCTCTCCTACGGGGATTGAACCTGCAACCTCTAGAGTTTAAACAGTCTCAAATGCATAGGCCATCACGCTACGAAGACCTCATATCATTTTCACCGCGGAAGATGGAGTGATTCATTCCTACCAAGTGTCAGGGAATAAATAATATCCTCATACCGAAGGACGGAATATTTCAGGACCCCATCAAATGCCCAAGGCGGACGGCTTTCAGTTTAATATGCATGAAAATTGGTTCATTTGCGTATATAAGAGCCCTCAGTCGGATTCTGCAATGTCGGCTTAACTTGTTTAAACAACATTCTGTGCCGCAATCTAATAGATTCAATTGCTTGAAACCAAATAACATAAACGACTTGATGAAACCGTTGAGTTGTTTGGTAAAAGATGGTGTGGCAAAGCATAAATTACTTATTTTGTTTGCAATCATTTCAAAACTTTCGCGAAGCACAGGAGATCGAACTGTTTATGTGTTTTCTAAATAATATATGGTTCTAAGGCACTAACTCTTCTAACCAGGCAAAGAATTCAGTACGGCTATATATATTTATAATTCGATGTACCTAGGTACCATGTACATACCTGTCATGGTTGACCCTAAAATAAACCGTCTACTAACTTCTAAAAAAATCTAAAAAATCAATTGCTTTGTTTGAATCGCTTTTAAAAATGGGTAATTCTGTTTTTTTATATTTCTTTTTGTTTAATTGAAAACTTTAGGTATGTTTATCATCAGGACATATTTTTTTGATATTAACTTTACAAAGTTTTTTCTTACCAATCACCGCCATTGTTGCTACGGCACTTATAGTTGGCGAAAAATAGGGTTAAGGAGCTTTTTGACTTCCATCACGAGCGGACATAATTATAAAGGTAAATACATACCTACTGGGTCGACGTACGGACGCTACGCTACGCCTTACAATGTCTGGACTACTTAGCAACCATACATTTTCTATTGAAATATCATTTTCAGAATCACACTGGCCTGTTGAAATAATAATACCTTATATTTAAATAAAAAATATATTTCAAAAATTGTTTGATTTGACTAAATAGGTTTTTTTGTATCTTTATGTAGCCGGACGATTGGTATTTTAGGTTATTTTAACAGCTAAATAAAAAGTACCTACAGAAAGTAATATTATCAAATATTATTTATTATTTTGAAGGAATCAGCAGATAGAAGTAGATTGTGGGCGTTTTCGTGGGCCCGAAGTTAGCACTTTTTACTTATTACTTCAAAAATATTAAATAATATGAAAATTCTCTCTTGATCAGATAAAAAAGTTATATTGCTTTTCTGGGGCTTAGGGGTCAAATATTCTCTTCAGTATTCTCTCAAATCGGTGTATCGTAGGTACTAGTTGTTCAGTGGTTTTCATCAATATGCATTTTAGGTACAATTTACCTATCAATATCGCAATGTGTCACAAGCTTGCAAATGTATCAACTTGAAAGGATTTTATCGACATTATTTAATCTGATTCTACATTCTGGTTTTAACCGCTTGGACACATAAGCTTGTTTTCACGATAATTTAACGTAGGTAGACATAGGAATGACGTATGGCCCGTACCTGAGTTATTAATAGATGTTAAATACCAGTCCTTCGGGTCTTTAAAAACCCTCCCTACATTGTAGAGGGCATAAATGCTTTGCTCCAAATAAAAAGTTAAACTTGTCTTTACCGCCGTTCTAATAAGGCCTCGTGCGCCGCTCGCCCGCCGGTGTAAGAGCCCCAGTGTGGCGTAACGAGCCTAAGTTTGTTGCTTTTCTAACTTATTCATTATCACTGATGAACATATTAACTATAGTTGAGCGTTAAAACGCTTTACTGTTCATTTTCTCATTTTTCTCACGGAACCATGACAATATCGTTGTGGTGGTACTATCCCGTTTAATGGAACATTTTTGACTCGTGCATTTCAGATGCACTAAAAAATGTAACTTACTAGTAATTTTTAAAAACTTTGAAGTTGTAAACTGATTACTAATTACGTATAGATTAACCATTTACATCACACCAATCTTGTGATTGCTTGTTTTTTTTATTATTTAATCTATACATATATTATAATTACATGTCATTTTTTCAATGCCTGCCGTGTCGAGACAGGCGTAAAAGGCGTGAGAAAGCTTCTTTCCTGCTATTTTAAAAGGAAGCTAGCTGCAAGCCAAAAATGTGTATATTCTTAGTGCTTCCGCTCACGAGAGCAACTGAAAAAAAAAACAGTTTTCAACTCAATTTGCTATCCTGTCTGTGTATGTAAACATGATGGTCCGCACACTACGTAACTTCTCAAAAACCCGTTGTCAATAGCAACGCAAGTAGTGACTCGCAACTCGCCGTGCTAATTGCCACAGACGGCGACGCGCCACTTTCTGGTTGCCAAGGATACGCCAGTTTTGTTGTCAGTTTTCGAGATGACAGCTGAAGCGTTCATCGTCTATGGTGAAACAAGCTGAGATCATCACCATCATCTTCTTCCCCCTTGTCCTATTCGGGTCGGGGACCCACTGCATCGACAAGGCTCCTCCATACGTCCCTGTCTTACGCTGATTGTTCGGCCTGCGTCCATGGCAGACCCATCCTCTCCTCACACAGTTTCTGGAGTTGCCTCGCCCAACTGTGTCTGGTGCGGCCCACAGGACGTCTACCCCCTGGAATCGCACTCAGTGTCTTCCTCGGAATTCATTCATCAGACATTCTTATTACATGGCGAAGCCACCTCAGAACAAACAAGCTGAGATAATTACTCAAATCGTAAATTTGACATGCCCCGTGAGAAAAGTTTGTCCAACCAGTTGCAACTGGTTTATTTATGGCTGTTACCATGGCAAGAATCAGTTTTAGCTTGGTTTCAGTTTCTCCATGAGCATAAAAATCCCTTGCAAACGGAGTCTAGAAACACTCCATTTCAAACACAAAATTTTTTACTTTTGGTGACTAAGAAAAAAATGGTAATCAAGGAAAACTGTCACAGATAAACTTAGCCGTGATATTTAATTTTTTCAAAGTTGTCCGTTTATACATTTCTAATGAAAAAATACATTTGTTATTAGTTTATGTTTTTGATGTACTTAACTATTTTATTTTAATCTTACTCAAACGAAGCACAGGCTTTGTTTTATCCAAAACATATTTTTAGTATTCATAACCTAAAACGACTCGTACCTACAGATTAATCTAAAATAGTGATTTCACGTTCACCTTCGCCAAAGACGAAAAGTTTAAGAAAATCACTTATTTTGAACAAAGTCAACTCAAGTTAAATTTGATACAATGATTATAAAGTACGCACCTTGGCGATCATTTTACATCGTAAATTTGTAAGTTTCAAGCAACGTTAACCACATAGACAAATTAACTTAGCACATCTTCACAAAATACCACTGGGTAAATGCGTGCCCTAAAGCGCCCTGTATGTAGAAGATAAAATAATTTGACAAATTTTACGTGTTTGTCAGATATTTTGATTGACGGCAAGTTTGACAAACACTTTTGAAGGTTTACGCGAGTGTTTGTAAAACAAACGTCAGTTTCGTGTTTGACACCACCATGGAGGGTACTGTGTCATCGTTTAATTTAGCGAGCGAGAAATAATTTATTTTATCTCATTAAATCAAGACATACCGCAGTTACCGAGGGTTAAATCTAAATAATTTATGAATAATAAAATAGAATATTGCTTGGAAAAAAAGTACTGATTTATTAAAAATAATGTCGTTCTAACATCGCCAAAGAGGACATGAAAGAAATATATTAAAACCCTCTTTTTCTTTTTGATGCACGGAGCTGAAGTAAAGTTAATGCCAGAAATGCTTTGTCCGTATCCGTCATTTTTAATGCTAACATTCTTCGCTCTTCACATCGCTTCAGACGGGATACAATAACCCCCGGCAAAACTGTAAATAAATAAACTAATATTTGACAAATTTTTATTTGAACGTCTTCGGCCTTGTTTGTCAAATCTGTGATGAGCAAACGTAACATTTGACAAACAAATTTGAACGTTTCAGGGCACTTTATGTATATCAGTGTTCTAGGACTTATTACAATATGACCTGATGTAATTGTCACAATTTTTTAATGGCAGTAACAATCTCCTTATGTAATGAAAAAACCTAATTGAGAGCATGTCGATCAAAGGCAATGTCGCACCATCCGGCATTAGCAACTCTGCAGCAGCTAGAAATTGGTCACTTTAAAAAAAAAAAAAATTTCAGTTTTCGTATTATTTTCTCCGGTTCCAATTATAGTGAGATGATAAAGACGTAAAATGAACAAAGGTGTATACTTCCACTTATATATTTTTTTTTTTTTTTTGTATTTCTTGGGCATTAACTATGTAACAATTTCTAGACATTTTGTTTTGAAGAGTTTTAATTTTCAATGTACTATCGTTACTTAAATTTTAATTTTTATGCTACCGGTTTCGACACATCGGGTCATTCACTAGCAAACTTAAAACTAAACTTAAAATTTAAAACAAGTACAGAAATGAATTAGATGTTATTAGGTGGGGGTGGTGGGAGGGGTGATTTTGGGGGAAGGGGAGAACAGTGGGCGGGGTCAATATCACACGGGAATAAAGTCAGAAGGGGAGATTTGCAGGGTGCTATTATTTTGTTAACTAAATTAATTTTTGATTTAATTTTTTTGTTTATTTCTAAAGTTTCTAAAGCGCACAAGTTAAAGTATGAATTTATATTTATATGTTTAAATTTGGTTTTTTCTTTGTTGAAGCTATGGCATGTCTCTATTAAATGATTGGCGAATTCAGAATAGTTATTATTTCGTAAACAGAGTTCATGTTCCCTGATTCTAGTTCTAAAATTTCTAGTAGTCATTCCTACGTACTGGGCGTCGCAATCATTACATTCCAAAGTGTATATCCCATTTTTTTCGAATTTATTAGAAACATCTTTGTTATTAATAAAAAATTTTATTTTAGAATTAGTATAGAAGGCTGGAGAAATGTGATCTGGTAATATGCGGGATATTTTTAAAGATAAGTCGCCTGTAAAAAGAAGTTTTTTATATATTAAGCTTTTACCAGGTTCGTTGTTATTATTGCCACTATAAATGTACTTTTTTGTTAAAAATTTTGTTTGTTTCTTATTAACTAAGCGATATACTAGAATTTAATTTTATAATCGTTATGCAAGAATGTGTAGGTGTTCAATAAATATCTAAATAATTATTTTCGTCGTTAAGACAGCTGCTTACCAGTGCTTACATGATATATCGAAAAATATGTAGCGATTGCGCGATGGTCCGAATTTAATAACGTCGGTCCCGGAGAACAATGTCGGATGTGGGATTTTGTAGTTTTGCGGTAGAGCTGTTAAGTTTCGTTTCTGCTTTATTATTTTTACTGTTTTTGTGAATATGAAATATAGTGTTGTTTAGTTGTTTTGATATTTAGCATTTCATTCAAAATTCCGAAAATACAACTTTTAAAAACGATTTTCTATTCTTAGAACATCCGAAATTGTTCTTTGGGACCGCCGATATATTTTTCGCCAGAAACATTGTTTTGGAAATCTCACCACTTAACTTACACAAAAACCAAAGATATTTTCCATTATACTGATTTATTTTTTAGTATTATGCCATGTTGCGCTACCCTCTTCTTTAGCCAACGTTTCGGACAGCGTTACAGTGTTGATTATCAGGGCAGATGTGTAAGATGATGGACACTAATAGAAAAATAAGGAAATGGCGTAACACGGCATAATACCCCAAAAATAAACCACCATAGTACTTTTGGCGGTGAAAATCTAAAATGTCGTTTTCCGTGTTTTTAAATCAAGTTTTACCACATTTTTCAAGCTATACTTGTGTACAAATCACGTTCAATCGGAAAACGTTATTTTCCTGAAAATTTAAGTCTGTTTATATTTTTTCATTTTATCCGGGAACAATCTGTTATGAAAAAAAAAACTTTCATTCTCTTTGTCGAATTGCATTCGAAGCGTCAGTATTCTCTACAATGAAACGCGGCGGAATTGTTCCTACGCACGATACGGTTTATTATTATTTGCCAATCTGCGGCTCGACTCGCGTTCGTAATAACTACAGCCGGCCGTGCTTTAATATTGCATGTTCGAAACTACTGCATTATATTGTTTTTTTTTTTTGCTTCCAGGCCGATTGGGCCAAGCCAACTTTTAATATATGGACGCTCCATGTAAATAGATGCGGTTAGATTTTTATGCACCGAGCTTTATTCCATTAGTCGAGTTAAAAGCACGCGATGCGCCAAAGTTTCACGTGATCAGTACATGTCAATCAATAGGTGAATTACTGTGCATTGTTTGATTGTTTTAATATGCCCCAAATCAGAGCTATAAAATTCCTACCTCCTATTCACAGTCTTCCAATCAAGACACTTTCAATATGTTTTGAAAAGATTTTTTTGTTAGTAAAGAGCTTCTCTACTTCAAAAATACAAACCGAAAAAATGTTCTGGAATTTCTGAACTGATCGCCCTTGCTTCGCTGTGCCTTCCATTGTGTTTATGTAGTCTTTTTTTATTTTAATTATTTAACCACGGTTATAGTAGGATATAGGAATATGTACGTGGTTCAGTATAGGTAGTAATATGTAATGTTGAGGTACCTCAACAGATGTCAATAAAGAAGCACTATATTCACATGTTTTATGTCTAATGTCCATTCAGAATGATTCCTGTTTTATACTATATTTTAATGTTCTTGTTTTGTCCTGTGTTTAAATAGCACCGTTACTTTTTACTTTTTTTATTCACCAGATTTACAGGAACGGGTTTAGTTTTTCCCATAGGAAAAACTAAACCCTTTCATACACTTTTCCATATAAATGATCATCTAGTAAATCCACGTTATGCAAGTGTATTATATAAGTATAATTAATACAAAACAATACAAGAACAACACGTTAATCTACCAAACTATTAAATGGGAATATAATTCACCGTCTCCAGATATTTTCATATCAGAAGGTTCGGCTCTGTGGAATTCCTAATTTGACCGATAAATCCTACTGATCCCTCAATATAAATATTTAAAAAATCTTTCGTAATTCTACATGTATTTAAAATGACTGATTTTTGCATTTTTATATACAAATTCTTTGACAAATCTAATATGCCTAAATTTTTAATAAGAGAGCTAGGTATAATGCCAGTAGCCGAAATAACAAAAGGTAATATTTTTATAGTCTGAGAATGCCAAATTCTTTTAATTTCATTTCCTAAATCTGTATACTTTCTTATTTTTTCAGAAACAGATTTTTGAATATTACAGGAATTTGGAATAGCTACATCAATAATATAAGTTATTTTTTTTAATTTTGTCATGTAAAACTATATCAGGTCTATTATGACCAATTGGTCTGTCTGTTAGTATAGTTTTATCATAGTAAATTTTAAAGAAATTATTTTCTAAAAATGAATTTGGTTCGTATTCATAATATGGTACTATATTATGACAGTCAATCAAGTTATGTTTAGTTACCAAACTTTGGTGAATTATTTTTAAAACCTGATTGTGCCTAAATGTATACTCATGTATGAAATGTATGTCCTAAATGTATGTATGTCCTGTGCTATAACAGCACTATTTTTATTAATTTTGTTCTCTTATGCTATAACAGCACTATTATTGTTAATTTTGTTCCTTGTTATTGCCTTGTATACTCGTATACTGTATATTCTTTATTTAAAATTACTTTGTAAGGGCGAGCACTGTAGGATTATTTTTAATTTTGTTATAGTTAAGCGCATTTTAAGTGAAACATCACAAAACTGAGCTATGCAAATGTTTTGTTATTATTATTATTATAGGGTAGTGGTTACTGTCGCCGTTCGTCTCTGATAACCGAACGGTTACCGAAATAGCCGATGTTATCCGATCGACAGCTGGACATCTTTAGTGCCGAGTGCCCTTGCTTCAGAATTACACAGAGCATTTATTAGAACGGACGTTTGGTTAAATATTCATTGTCCACCACACTATAACTTAAATAAACAACCCGTAATCTCGACCGAACATATATATCAAATAATTCCGATTACTGGGACTGAATAATATAACAGTTATGATAAGTTAAAGATTTAAATTCTTGTATTACATCGTTTTATCGTTAGTTATAATTTACTTATTTTCTGTTGAAATTGCGCACATTCGTATTATTAACTTAACCGAAATGATATTTGCCTAGTGTGCCTCGATGCGAATTTCTCAATGTTCAAGTTTGACGATGCAAACATTGTGACTTAGGTACTTAAATTCTTGCTACGTATACTTAGCGCCAAGTTATTGTTGACTGTAATACCCCAATAACTACCATATTTGTGTTTTAAACCGGGCAAATCTCCAGTCCCACGGAGGAGGTTCCATAGTAAGCCCATCCCGAGTCTCACTATAATAGAGGGACATTATTTCTCTCTGGCTTTACTAAGTATTATTGTTTTCATCTCCTGTCCCTTTATTCTACTTACAAGATAAACCATCAATTGGTCATGCTCGTGGTTTATTATCACTTGTATTATATTAAATTTGCATATGAAAAGATACTGTGCTCTCCTGGTAGTATTGTATTATAACGTGAGCTCCTTATAAAGTATCATCCACTTAAGTGCTATGAATTTATAAGCTTCGTCTTTTGGAGACATTTTTCATCTTGAGTTACGGTGGGCTGGATCAGTGTTTTCCATTAAATACTATATATTAATGTAGTATGTAGATACTACCAAGTGTCTCACGCGTTTTATCTATTTTTTCTCAACCATCTCAATATTGGAGGCCTCTGATTATTTTTTGTTTTTTTAATTAAATTCATGTTTTATGGGTCCTTTGAATTTCAAGACAATAGCTGCGCTGTGACGCCAGAGTTTACCTATATATGTATGGTGATTTTATTATAGACTTTTGTTTTATTTAATTATCGCGAGTACCCGGTATGCGTTGCAATGCCACGCATAGAAACAATGTTTTTTCTTTTTTCCTTCTGGCGGGTACATGAATAAATCGTAGGTTTTCCGACACGTGAGCAGGCCATATTTAGCTGTCTGTGTGAGAAGCATGGATTTTACAAATTTACCCCCTGCTATCCCCTGTCGCTATTATCTCTCCTTTGCAATCCCTCCCACTGCCCTCTCTCGTCCCCCTCCAACCATAAATCTTTTATAGTTTTGAATCAACGTCAGTTTTATTATTTTGTTTATGTTTTCACAAAATGGCCGTATTATTTGAATATTTATTCCAAATAGTTTATTTATAAAAAGCCTCTTCTCTCTTTTTAAGCAAGTCGGAAAAATAATTCCGATCGGTCTAGATGCCTTTATAAAATTTATTAAATATTATATTCCCTTTCAAATGTAATCAATTGAATCTGTCGCGTAATAAAATGTATTTTTGACATGTTCGATAACATTCTGTATTGACAGTTCTCAAAACACGTGTCTTTCTTGCGTGCTGCGGTCCCTCGAATAGTTTATAGGGTCGGGTACTGTATTACTCCATATTTATAAATAATCCCTAGAGGCCGCCTACAAACTTACCGGCCCTTTTCCACAAAACTTCCATACGGTCCGCCCTTAATCGTAGTAATATATGGAGGAGTGGATTCTGAATTTGGTACTCGGCCGGAATATGGCAGGAATATAGGTTGATCGCTTTTACTTCATACGCAACCGAAAATGGCCCCAAAAGATACTCGTACAGGAAACTCCCTTACCCGAATGCATAATCGATGAATCGTCAGTTTCGAAGAAAAAATCATCCGTGTTTCCGTGTTCTGGAATGTAAATAAGTAGAAATAAAAAATATGAAAATTAACTAAGTGATTTCGTGATGAAAATCAAACGAAATACATAATATCAATCAAATTCTAATAATCCACAATATAATGTATTGTTTATGTGAACACCGCTCTAGAGTTCCATCTGTTCGGATCCTGTGGGACGATAGCATCCACAAACTGTTGTGAGGCTGAAGAAAGTGGCGAATGGAAGTAGATGAGAGAAGAAGCTTGGTAAATACCTGGCTATTAAGATCTGATCCCCAAACACGGCTAAAGCCATTTCAAGCAACCTTTCGATTCTGAATGGTGGTCTTTCAATTGAACGATACTGTATAATATACTGATATCTAACATTCACTCTGGAATGTCTCGCAAATAATTTTTATTATTTTATATTATTTTAATGCGAATCAAAACATTAAAAATATATCGCACATCCCGTAGAAAGTGAAGTAAGTCAAAAAAGTTAATTTTACAAAAAAGCGAAAACAAATGAATGAATGATGAAGAGGTGTCCCGTCGAAAAAAGATACTAGTTGATATGGAGTGATCTAACTTAAATACGGTTTTTGTAGGGCATCTATTGATTTTTTTTTTTTATTGATAAACTAATGTTTAAGACAAGATTTTTTATTCATAGCACAAAGGGTAACAATTATTATAAGCAACAATTATTGTATATATATATAAAAGTAACAATTATTATACAAATATTATATTGTAACCCGCCGTAGCTTAATAGTAGAGCTTTTGGCCGGCAATCAAAGGGGGCGGGTTCGAGTCCCGTCGGCGATATGTATCTTTTCTCATATGATTTTTTCAATATGTATGAGGGTTTCAGGCTAATAATTATTGCTTATAATAATAGCAACTATAATCACTACTTTTCAAAGATTTAACGGGATTTGTATCCGCGACCTCTGGATTCTGCAGAATTCCTCAGATATTTTCCGTCTTACATTAATTAATTAGCTGGGTCTCGGATGTCACCTTCAATACCGCCTGATAATTCCAGGTGCGAATTATTACCTTTACCACCCGATGACAGTTCATCTTGCCGAGGGGAGGGGGTTTTTTAATCTCGCTCTCATGAGTAAGCAGATTAAATTTTGTCGTCTTGTAGATGTTCTGTACGCTTCGATAAATTTTATTCCATTTATGTTCGCGTGGTTTTGCTCTATAGGTACTACCACATCATAGTAGGTACAATAAGTTCGCTATCATGTCGTAATAATTTACGACTGACACCGAGAGCGGGCTTTAATTATACCCCATATTCGCACTTCTATTTCTTAGACTTGGATTACGTTACGATTTTACGATATTACGATTAAGTTGTTATGTTTGTAATTATTCCTTATTATAAAATTTCATACTATTATCTTATGCCAGTGGGGTACGTTAAGCTACAATAATAATAACTTAATATTTGTATAGTGCAGTTTTGTGTTAATTTTCTTCAAGTGCGTTTAAGAGCGATTGACCAGCGGCTGAGGATAAACGTTTTAAAATGCTTGCAACTGTACAGGGAGGTTCCAATGAGAAAGATCGGTTATTCCCCGTATCAAATTTTTTAAATTAAAAATTTTATTTCGATTTATTTTATTAAAAACTTGCTTTAATATATACCTACATTCAAGTAAGCAATAAAAATGCTCAAAGCGCACGATGATAAATTATTAAATATCTTGTAAGTATTTTTTGATCATAAATATTTATGATTTTTCAATAATGTTTAAACAAAATAAGTGTGTAAAAAAAAATTGAAATATTTTAGTTTGTAAGACCTTAAGTAAATAGAAAAAAACTGAGGTAGTTTTGTTACAAAACACGTTCTCGGATTTATTTTTTAAATATTTTAATTTAACTAAAATTAAAATTCTGAAAACTGTGTTTACTAGATTATGTATTGATTTATTTTGTTGTATGATTACCTAAATTTTAAAACTACGTGTACCAGATAAAATAACAATCATTCAAAATCAATTTATGGTTTTTTGTAAAAAAGAGTCAATTCGTCTAGAATTTGATTTAAAAAGGACTAATTTCCGGTATTCTCTGGTAATACCCTCTTAAGGTTTTAACTTATCTCTGGCTTCGATGGAGCCCCTGTGCCTTTGAGAGTTACTTAAGGATCATGGTTATACCGAGCACGTCAAGGGAAGGTTAACTTTGAAAATTTGTTTCCGGTTGGTTTTTGCTGGTTATTAAGTGTTACGATCGATTAAATGCTGTATTTCCTCTGAATGTATATCTCGAGGTTAAAATGGGTAGGACAGTTTCGAAGCTGAAATTCAATGGCTACTTCATAAAAAGAAATTTTTTATACCAGATTCCATCCTTGGAAATGGACTCCTATTTTCGATTTTTCGTAAATGACTCTGTATATATATATTAGTTTTAGATAAATAAAGATTAATAAGTTATATATATATTATATAAGTTATGCCGTGTTGTGCTACCTCCTTCTTTAGCCAACGTTTCGGACAGCGTTACAGTGTCCGAAACGTTGGCTAGTGAAGGAGGTAGCGCAATACGGCATAACACCCCAAAAATAAATTACAAAAAATGATAAATAAAGCTTGTTAACGTAAAAAAATACAATACTGTGTTTTTTTTTAAGTCATGAAAATTTACATAAAATAATATAGGTATAGTTTTTTTTTTTAATGTTGTAATGAATTCCTACCACAAATTTCAGTTTAAAAGATAGAATGAAAAAAATTTAAATTTTTATTAAAGATTAAAGCTGTACTATGCCTCACCATTATTTGTAGATTGTTTTACACGGAGAATAATGTTATTCTAAAATACGATAATTTTATTCATAAAAACGGTTAAAACGGGACTGAAGTTCTTACGAACAAATTAACAGGGTTTCAATGTTTATTGGCGGGAAAATGTAAGAATAAACTTTGAAACCCTGTTAATTTGTTCGTAAGTACTTTAGTCCCGTTTTTAACCGTTTTTACGAATAAAATAATCGTATTTTAGAAGAACATTTTTTTCCGTGTAGACCCATTTTTAATAAATTAAAAAGTCCCCTCACCTGTAAGCACCTCTAGCTGGAGGTTTTGTAATCCATCATTTAACATGGTACCTACCTAAAGCTACAAGAAAATAGCCACTTTACTTTCGAGGCTAAACCCTTTTGGATTAGCGGCATCACTGGGGTATCTTGAACATTTTGGCCAAACATAAAACTTAGAAATTTTGTACTCATTACGGAGGGGAGCAAGTTTATATTGGCGACTAAGCTAAGAATAAATTATAGTTTTTTAAAATTTATTTATGATGAGAATAATAATATAATTAAATTCGTCTTAAGTATTTTCCTAAGTACCTTTGTGTTTCCGCTTACTCTTCATATATATTTTTTATTTTTTATTAGATACAAAAACTTTACGTATTTGTAAAATTTATTTGATAATGTGGGCCTCACTGGGTGCCCTACCCGTGCTGAGGCATCCGTTTTACAATTGAATAAAATTCTGTAAAATATAAAAAAAAAAAATTGAATAAAATAAATCTAAGATGAAATAAAATAAAATACACAAAAAACGGTAATGAAAAATATTGGCAAATTTTATGTGGTGCTTAAATGAAAATAAATTAATTCGTATACACCACTTTTTAAATCAAAATTACGTACGTGTTTCAAAACCAAAGGTTTCTTCGGAGGATAAGATGTATTTATATACTTGTTCATCTTATACTGACGAAGAAACCTTTGGTTTCGAAACATGTAGATAATTTTGATTATAAAAGTGGTGTGTACGAAGTAATTTGTTTTGATTTAATTAAAAATAACACCACAAAGCGAATTTGCGAAGATTGAAGAAGAAATTATGAGGTACGGTTGTAAATAATTACAACTGTTTTGTAATGGTACTGTGTATTTCATTTATTTTTTTACATTATAAATTTTGTGTAGTTGTTAACTTATTCGCATTCACGCTGTTCACGTCTCCGAGTGTGTAATAACAATTAATACTTAAATATTTATTTAAAATTTTAATGGCGCTATTTTTTTTAAATATTGTGCTTATTCCGTGTTTTATGAAAAGCAATATGAAATATTGAATAATATACAAATATAAAAATAAAAAAAAGAGTACAAAAAATGCTCATGTAATTTAATACCGCGCTAACTCGTTACTGTTACTACTTGCGACGAACAGGATTACCAAGTACCTTCCTACATACTCCACATACCACTTTCCTATTGCCGTTATCCCCCGAATGTGAGGAATACTCCCACTTTACCCTAAAGGTAAGGTAAACCATAACGATTTGACTTATCTTTTTGCTCATTTAGCCCATATATAGCTTGATTTTTGTTTACCACCTAAAGAAAAGTCCGACTTGTCATTTGTAAAAGGTTTTTACTCCAGCGTTGCTTGTTTATTACGCTGTAAAAACATATTTTTCTTTATTTTGTATTCCGGCGAGGGAAGCGAAACATAGGAAGAGATTTGGGGATTGTAGCACGACATATTAGATTGTAACACGACATATTTACCTAGGGCTCCGTGGTCGAGGGGTAAGGATCTCGACTAGCAATTCGAATTATATGACCATGTATCACCGTGTTCGGTTCCCCGTCGCTCTTAATTGTCCATTTTCCTTAATTGAAATTTTTTACTCATTTACCCATTATTTTTTCTATGGTACCGATGCTTTTAAAATTGGCTGAAGAATAATCGGAATTATTTGAGGCATTTAATGTGATATGATCCTTGTCCTTCTTAATCGTGAAGAAAGTACCTACCTGGATATTTCTAAAGCTACGCATTAATCAGAAGGAACGTCTTAGGCACGTGCCATGGAAGCCGAATGATTCATTATTAAGTTAATTAATATTTGGCGAGCCTAATTATTGAGCCAAGTTGCCATTTGCAAAGATTTATACGTACCCCTATTTGTTTACCAGTTATTCAATTTATTAACCGATACACAAGAAAAACAAATCTCGGACTGGATGTAAATTAAAGATACACAATTTTTCCAAAAAACCCCAAATCAAACAACATAATGTAGTTAGTATTTAAATTATAAAATTAAATCTTCTTTAAAAATAGATTATTGCTGTATAAATAAATCGGTACGTTTATAAATGTTTACATTGATTATTATTTATTATCATCTACATATTTTTTGTTTTTTTTTTCTCTTTTTATCTTAATTGCTTCATTGAACTCAGTTCTCGTAGTATCTTTTTTGTTTTTTTTTTCACTACATGATTACCATGTCAATGTACTTTAACTGCTCTAACCTAATATACAATAAAACGTTTAAAGCTTGCGAACACCTCAGCACAGGTTCTGAGTGAGGTGTTCACAAAACAGCAATACTTTACCGTTTACATTCAGTTACTCATCATTTTACACTCTACTACCTTGATTTATATAAGTTTTTATTTATTTATTACTTACACTTACCATCTACTTACCTGTAAACTGTATAGAAATACATAAATACTTGGGTGTTATCCGAAGCCATGTATTTCTTAATTCCACTATGTTTCGTTATAATTAGGAATTACTGCTACGGCGGGATTACTGGAGGGCTTTTATAATATTGTGTATTTTTTCTGTCCGAAGCGAGTGGAAAAATGGCATTTGACTTTGAAGAATTTTCAAACTTTTTTATATTAGCTACACACAGGAGCCACAAAAATAATTTCAACACAAAAAGAGGAAAATAATTTCCTTCAGAGCCTATGTCATCTTTGGGTATGTTGTGTGGAGGGTATTTTTAGGAACGGAAGGAGAGTAAGTTCTTCGTCAGTGTGTACTGGAGTGATGGAAGTATGAATTCATCCCCCACTGCGGTGCAACGCGATGTTCCGTGAGGGTCCTGCTGTAGGGATCTAAAGGTCTCCCTCAACCAGTATCTCTCGATCCGGACTGCCACTTAGTTGGTGGGCAGAGGCAGTAGGTATCCGCCGCTGAGACCCGGATAAACCACACCCCATGTACCCGCGCGCACCTGCAAAGTCATAAAATGTAGCGAACCACTTGGGGTGACCTATGGCAGGGGGCATTGGTTATTCAATAAATGATGACAAGGAAATGGTGACAGGGAAGGAAAGTTACAAATCTACTCACTAAACATTGCTAAACATCATTTCAATCTTAAATGTTGTTCTGTGGCAATACTGTGAATATCTTAAAATGAATATAATATAATAACATGTTTTTTCTCAATTTAAATCGGGATTATTTTATTTATGTAATTTATTGTATTTTATCTGAGGTCCCTTATTCTGAAAAATATATATTCACCAGAATATTTCAAAAGCTACGCATTAATCATTCCTATGAACATCTCAGGCACGCGCTGTATGTAAGCCGAAAGATTCATAATTAGTTAATTTATCTTAGGCACTCGCAATTATTAAGCCGAGTAATTAACCATTTTGCTTTTGTCTAGTTTCACCCCTAATTAGTTAAATATTTTGCAATAAATACTGGAAGGTAGGCGCCGTTAAACGGTCAAATACATACAAGGTATTCTCCGCAGCAGTTGTCAGCGGCAAGTATAATCGAAGTTGGTGGCTTAGCACAGCTGTGGCCTAATTCAAGTTGGTCCATAATTCGCAGTTCCCTCTTCCCCTGTAGTAAACACTTCTAACAATATCTGGTGAAGCTTTGACGTATCCATTGTACTTATTTGTTAGCACCACTATTGCCTCGAGTATCATGTATACAGGGTGTCCCATTAGCTATTGATCAAACGAAGTGGGGTAATAGTAAAGGATACTTGCATACAAAATTTACAAATTTATGGTGATCCAACTCTTGACCCTTTCAATAGGTATTATGTCATTTTTTGTTTTGTTTTTAACCCACTTTTGGCGGGAAGGGTAGTTCTACCTTTTACGCCGGTCCTACTTGAATGCCTGGAGAGGCATTGTTATCAAATATTTTTATATGAAAATTGTTCACCAGTTTCTTCGTAAGGGTTCCAACTGTATGTATAATACACATAAATATACATGTATGTCTGATAAAAGACTTCCTCTTCTTCTTATCCCCTTGTATTTTGAGTGGAAGAATACTTTATCAAAAAGAAACTTACACTTTGGCACTGGAGATGCGCATTAATTTTTTTTTTTTATGATTTGTACCAAAGTCAAAACCAATTGTTTTTTGATGTAATGAAATAAACATTTTTTACACGTACAACGTAACTACATAGCCCAAAACTGACTTTTAACTTCTGTTTATGGAATCCTATTACAAAGTAAGTTATAATTTTGAACAATATATACTTTTATAGTTGGGTATGGTGAGTACTTTGTAAAAAATTCATTCAAGTTAACATATAATGTTTTAAAGTTATATTGGCTTAAAACAAATGACGTTTTTTCTGACGGGTTCCTTGTTTTCACCCTCAAGTTAGTGTGTTAATATACCCATAATGTCATATTATATATTATTTATTAAAGTTATTGTTCTTTAGTGCTTTTTTGTGTCAACTTTAATCAAATGCTGATTTTATTTTTTAAAGAAATGAAATTTTTTTTTTCTATTGTAATATGGATATGGTGTTTATAAAAAAAAGTTATGGAAATATCAATAATTTAATAGCATAAGTAGAAAAATATTCATGTTCTTATTTTCCCGACGAAGAAACCATCGGTTTCGAAACATGTCGATAATTATGATTATATAAGTGGTGTACACCAATTTATTTGTTTCATTCAATTAAAAAATAATAATACCTAACCTAAAAGAGCTGTTGGTTCTTTTTTGGATGATTTTTTTTTAGTTGGCCTTTTGGGAAGGTCTTTGAAACAATTTAAAAATTGATGTAACATTTAAGTGTATTTTATTTATTTATTGTTTTTGTTTTTAATTCGTAGAACTCAATTTAATATATAATTTTTAAAATTTAATTTTAATTTAAATTAACGCGATGCCACTCGGCTACTGTCCATATCATAATTTTTTTTTAAATATAAAATTTTTGCATGCAAACATGTATAAGTTTTAAATATGGCTCACCTTACGTTTTTCTTAAAATTACTTATAACGACAAAAAGTTAAATCACGTAGTATTTATTTAAGTATTTTATTAGTCAGATGTATTATAAACGTAATCGTCAATTACTTTTTTGTCGTTTCATGTAAAAATAATTATTAAAAAACTCCCAATTAATGTATTTACAAATTGAAAAACTTTGGTTTCATAAAGGTATTCATTTTAATTATTTTGCATTTAACTTTTGGATTTGGATATAAAGCGAGATGTTTTCTCTTTCTAACACCGTTTCAATCATATTTCTAACCATGGTAGTAAGAGAGGGGCAACGATTTCTATGAGACCTATATGATTTAATTCCGAAAACTGAACACTTTTAGTCTGTAATGTTTTTGTAAAAATGGTTTATTTTTTACGCGTTTTCCGTGTTGAATCTCAATGCAGACGTATAAAGTGTATTAGTATCTACCACAAAACATTACTAATGAATTACGTAGCTAAAATAAAGTTTTCTCCGCATCTAAATCGTTATAGATTAAATATCTAAATATTTGGTTCTTCTGTGAGTAATCACAAAATGCAGACTAGACAATAACAGTAGATTTTAAAACAGCTAACGAAGGTAAAATAAATAATGATTTATGATAACGAAATTTTATTTTAAAACAATACGTGAGATGATTTACGAAACAAAAAGATCCGAAATCTAATCAAATTATCCTAATTTTACTACTCACAATGCCGAAAAAATAAATCCAACTCTCCAATATCCTAACTTGAAATATTATCAAATTATCCGACCGTTACGAGATGGATAAAAATATATCCCTCGTCGCGTAAGCTTAGATTAATAATATCAGTACACTAAGGGAAATATTTTTTCTGGCCAACAGGAGTTAGCATAACCGTCAGACCCACGCACGGCCGATTGGTTCTCATAAGAAACCTCTAAATTCTTTTGTAATTCATTAAATTTTATTGACGGTTGATACGCTGTTTGTTTCCGTGTACTGTAGTTTTTCAGGCACGCAATGTGAAAAAAATACCTAGCGATATTACGAGACTTCGGTCTCGATTTACGCAATATTCTAAAACTTTTACTCACAGCTTTAAAACTTTATGTTGACTAATTTTACAAAACGTTCATAATTTCGTTGTGAAATTACGTGAAAACTGCCAATGATTTCAACAAATTGTTAGAAATTAGTTTCCTTAGTTAGTTCTTCGTTTCTTATTCTTAGTTTTATTAGTTCCTCTAGAACTCTAAATACTAAATTACATCCAACTCTAAATAGTTCCTTTTGAATTGATTTTTGGTTCCCCAAGGATTTTTTTCCAACTTAAATAATTTAAAAAATCAATAAGCAATGGATCGTTAGAGTCGGGTGAGGGGTTGGGCGTTTACTCGGCTGAATGAACAGTAGTTAAAAAAATGTTCGGTTTGAAAGAAATAAACATTTAATAAGTCATTGAAGAAGAAGATAACAATAATAATATAATGTTTTAAAATATGAAAATGAACAAGACACAGAAAAATAATAAAAGATAATGGTCCCAGATGCGACCATTATCTTTTATTATTTTTCTGTGTCTTGTTGTTCATTTTCATATTTTAAAACATTAGATTATTATTGTTATCTTCTTCTTCAATGATATATTACATTGATGGGAATAACTTTTAAAAGTTAAAAAGAGAGTTTTTCTTATAAAAAAAAAGAATATTTAATAAGTCACAGGATTCCAAAATTTCACGTACATTTTTTACACCAAATGTTGGAGTCACTGGTTAAATATAGTAAGACAAGTACGTCCCTTTACATTTTAATTTATTATAGTTTGTACTCTCCAATATAAATTTGCCCCAGTTATTAAGTAAAACATTGTCATGTACTATTTACGTTATTATCTACGTACCTACCTGTAAAAGTATGTATCAAAAATGTTGTCAATAAAAAAATTAATTCAAAATTTGAATTCATTCACTTTGTGAAACGGTTTTAAATTTATTATTTCCGTCCAATTAGCCACCGGCATGCCATGACCCAGTGTCCCAGGCAAGACTTATGTACCATTTAATTTATTTGACTTGGGATAAATCTTGAATTAATTAAGTAATTTAAATAGCCCGAGCGTGTGTTCAGGCCATAAGGAACTCTGCTTGTTGAAAACACGCACTGGAACCTAAATCGTTATATATATTATAATTAACAAGTTTTTTTAGTCGATTTTTTTTATTACTCTAGTGTTCAAAATAAAAGTGTAGTCACTTCTCACGTGGCACTGATAAAGTAATGCCTCTCACGCTACGGCCACATCTCCTAACAACTTGTGATTAAAGAACAATAAGGTTGCCTGTAAATTTTATATTTTTGTCTCGCTTGTTCAATACAAGCACTTAGAATAAATAAACATAATAAATCGATGAGTATAAGATTAAAAAAAAATTTAAGTAGGTATGTTTTGACTCTTTGTGTGCTAGAGGTAAAATGCTAATCGCCAGCCGTAAGCTAAAGTATTCAAGGGAAGTATATCAGTTTTAAGTCTAGTTTTAAGTCTAGTTTTAAGTCTTAGTTGTAAGTCACTAGTTATAATTATAAATCTTAGTTTATTTGTACAGAGCCGTTGAGGTCATTTTTCACGAAAACGGCGCTATATAAATTAGCCAAATATTACTATATTATTTTTCGGTAGAAAATGGAATGCGGGGTCTTAAGAGGAACGGCTGCGCTACGTTTTTCATACAAAATTTAATTTTTATATTTGAGGCCAAAATACCTGACCAAACTAAATATTAATTTTTAAATCAAAATGTAACTCTAGGTATAGAACATATCTGGTACTGATGTGGTATAATTTATTTATGTGTTTTTAATTATTAAGTATATGCCATTGAAGATTTCGGTTTTTCATTAGTTTATGGGAACTTTGGCAATTTTTGATTTCCGATTTTATTTTCTCAATATTGTCTCCACGGTTTTCCTTAAAGATTACTTTAATTTGCTAATAATTTATTTTATCTTTTTTACAGGTAAGCTGTTATTTACATCAATGAATATCACACCAATCCAAGAAGGTTTTTATGAACTCCATTATTTACTACCCAGCATAGCTTTCTAGACGAACAAATCATAATAACTTGTTTTTTTGCTAAATTATGTTTTTGTAACTTCTACCGTCTCACCAGCTATGAAGTTTCCTGAGGATAGCTAATCATATTCAAAGAATATGATTAATATGAGGAATTCCTGTAAATAAATACAGTACTATTTATGAGGCTAAGGGGAAGGAGAGGCGAAAGATTAAGGTTAGAAGTATGTGGTTATTCAAATCTAGTCATTAAATACGGCTTAAGTCATTTTAAGCATCGTTTTGATTCTGAATGGTGGCCTTTAACCAGGGAAGAAGATGGGAAAGATTAAGGTTAGAAGTATGTGGTTATTCAAATCTAGTCACCAAATACGGCTTAAGTCATTTTAGCATCGTTTCGATTCTGAATGGTGGCCTTTAACCAGGGAAATTAACTTTAACCAGGGAAGAAGATGGGAAAGATTAGGATTAGAAGTATGTGGTTATTCAAATCTAGTCACCAAATACGGCTTAAGTCATTTTAAGCATCGTTTCGATTCTGAATGGTGGCCTTTAACCAGGGCAATTCTGAGAGCATGCACCACTCGTCGAACACTTTAACAAATTAATGGACATTTGAAATGATGTCAGTATTACATTTTTACGCCCCTGTGTTCTAAACCCAACTTGAGAACCATGTCTTAAACGAAACAAAATATTCTGAAATAGTTATACTGTTTTCTTTCATTGTTAGGCTGCACCAACTGCAGTTTAATATCCAAGATTGCCAGTTACTAATTTATATCTGTCGCCTCCAATTATTTATTCAGGGCTCCCGTGATAACGAACGTCGACCGAAGGTTCTGCCGCTACCTACCCTCCCACCTTCTCCGTACAACTTCTCTCCTGGATTTACGACTAGTCTCCGGATAACCTTCTCCCCGCATCATTAATATTTCCAGATAAAAGAATGCTCAAGGGGTCAAACTTATTTGTTATTGTTCAAAAGTTTTTTATGCTTTCCGATGGACTCAATCTGTTAGATATATTCGATAGATATATCAATTTGCGACAGGTATTATATTATATCACGCTAATGTTTTTTTCTTTATCAATATATCAAGGAAGATTTTAATTTCGCAGAGGTGCCCAGGTTCGTGGGGGTTAGGTTTGTCTGGGTCTTGGCGGCGGATGCGTGTTCCCACCTCTTGTTAGGCGGGTCCGATCGGGAGGGACTGATTCAGGGAGACCTTTTGAACTCTCCGGACGGTCTTTCTCGACCAATCGCTTTGCACCGCAGTGAGAGTGATGGATTCATATATCCGTTACTCCCGGATACCCGTTACTATTGAAACTGATTGAGATTCCCCCACCCTACCCATAACTTCCTCTCCTTCCTTTCCCTCAAAATACCCTCCACACAGAATTTCCAATGATGACATAATAGGCCTTGAGGGATTTCTTTTCCTCAGGGTCTCCTGTGTGAAAATAATGTAAAATAAAAAACCTTAAATTTATTTTTTAAATAAATTTGTAACAAAGAAATAAATTTAATCAACTATCACAAATAAATTTTAATTCAATTTCAATTTCATTGCCGGCAACCCGAGCGTTTATTGAGATAATACATTATTTTATAACTAGTAAGTTACCCGCCTCACTAGACCTTGTCTGTAAATTTAGTACTAGTATTGTATTTATTAAGTTGCTACTTGTTTATGTGAATACCGCACAATAGTCCTATCTGCTCCTGTCTAGAGCCAGTGAAACTATGGCATCCCCAATTGGGGTGTGGTGTATTGCTGAAAGTAGTGGTGAGGGGAATAAGATGGTGAATGTAAGATGGGAAAGTACATAGATATTCAGGTCTGGTCACCGAACACGGTTAAAGGCATTTAAAGCAACGTTTCATTCTGAATATTTTACACCAGCTCGATACTGAGAGTATCTTTTACTATGGAAAATATCCGTTCATAAATTTCTAATGAAAAGAATCGTTTTTTTTGGTTTAGGTACTTATATTTTTTTTCAACTATTTAACCATTTTATTTTAATTCTTCTCGAAGCGAAACGATAGGAAAAACTTCAATTTGCCGATTTAATTTATTTTGCATTTTTTTTGGTATTCGTAATGTAAACCGATTCGTAGTAAAGATTAATCTGAAATATTGATTTCACGTTAAACTTCACCTTGATGATATTTACAAGGACCGCTTAAAACTTGTGATAAAAAAATGTTTTTAAAGCGTTTTCATTATGGTGTGAAACTTAAATAATATTTCAAACGATGGATTAAAATAATTTTGGTGATTTCCTGGAAATATATATATATATATATATATATATATATATATCATCATGAATCACTTGTTTTACAGTACTTGGATAATAACAGATCAGCTTTTACAGAACTTAAATATTAACTTTGAAATTTGATGAATTATTTAAATCTCTGGAACAACCCGTATAAGGCCTGGGCTCGATGGACCAACAACTGGTAACCCGGTAGTAAGCGCACAAAAAGAAGAAGAAGGGGATATATTATGTAAATACGAATGTTAGAGGGAGCGCGCTAATGTTGAAAACGATAATAATTAAGCGAAAATTGTGAAAATGTTTAATAAAGCTAAAATCTCGTGGGAAATGTCTTAAATAGCATTGAACGAAACATTGTGAATGTTTTCATACATACAGGGTGTTAAACATCGTACTTGAGTTACTTTAACCAGTGATTCCTGACATTATTGGAAGTAAAAAATGTAAATAAAATTTTGGTCTCCGGTGACATTTTTGAAGTTTCTTTTTGTTCTACAAAAAACATAAAAGATCAGTAGGTATTAGGAAGTTAAGGGCGGGTAACTAACTGTTGGTTGGTTACTTGGCTTAGTGACCAGTGACAACACGTGGAAGAATTTTTTTGTTTGATTTTGAAAAAAAAAATGTTTGAAAAAAAAATATCTAAAAAGTTACCGGAGACCTTACACTTTTTACTTCAAATAATGTCAGGAATCACTGGTTGAAGTAAGTCAAGTACGATGCTTAACACCCTGTATAACTTGTAAAATAACGGCAAGTACGTGTTTATAATAATTTTCGGAGCGTATTTTCCTATTTTTATCAATCGTGTTTTTCTATATGATTACCATTTCGACGTGGCAAATGTAGGTATAGATATTATCTTCAAAAATAACATATATTTTTTTAGAAACTTATAAACTCTGCGTTTAAGAGAAATGTGTTATAAAACGGTAGAAATTCGGAATGCAGGGGCCTAAGGCACACCAATAATCTTTTTTATGTGTTTTTGATAATTCATATTGTTTTAATACTAAAAAACAATAATAATAATTTAAGTAATATTAAAACTTCAAGGTACATATACCAAATGATGGTCGAAATTAATCTTCAAAGTCGGTGATTTCGCAAGGATTTTTTTATTATTAAAGACTATATCGGATTTCAATTAATATCGTAAAGTTTTCAATAGCCCGGCTTTATTGGACCCGAGTGCCTTGCATATTTAATGGAATTACTGGTTCCCGAATTCAGTACCAGTCCAACTATAGTTTCATGACGGCTTTGTAAGTAAATTATACCGCTATAGGAATATAATAATTTGGCAACATCTATATTATTGTAACTGATAGGTACAAGATAGTACGCGCCAATCTTTAATACCGACCTGACGTTCATACATAAATCGTTGCAATTGGCCATTTTCCAGTGAAAGTGGCATTCCTCCCCGCCTACGCCCTTCTTTGTCGCGCGAATGTTTTACGCATCTTTTTTATCTTTCGCTTACGGTCATTGTAAAGTCATTAAAGTGGCTGTACCTGCGAGAGAATGGATCACATCAAGTTCAGGTCTGAATTTAAGTTTGGCACGTACATACATTTAAAAATACTTATTTTCAAATAAAATATCGTATAAAGCATTTTTATTTATTTATTAATTGTGCTGTACCTACCACGTATGGTAGTGAAGCATGGAACTGGCCGATTAAAGAATGAAAGTAGACTGAATGCTGTAGAAATGAGGTCCCTGAGGAGTATATGTCGTAAATCCTGTATGCTGAAGTGCGGAATGTAAAGATTTAATCCTAATGAGTAACGGCCGCTGTTCCCAATCCTACTAATCAATTACTAAGCCAAAATTTTGCCTTAGTAATTGATTAGTGCACAACTACGCTTTTTCCAACACACGAGTATCGCTTAAGCATTTATCTTAACCTAAGGAAGCCGGACTAGTGGATTAAACTCGTTCCGGCCGCCTCAGTTTTGGACTAGTTCTTAAAAGTGTCAACAGAGTAGATAAAATACCGCGAACACAATGTGTGGTCAATGAAATATCACTTTGACAAAAGACACAGTTTCGCGCTCATTTCACTTCTGTTGTATTGCGTTTATCAATTATCATTTTAATTAATATGAATTGAGAAGTTCGGATGCGTGCGGAGCACAGACGAAAAACGGTTAATTTATGCGAAAAACTATGTCGTTTTCGAATATTCGCCAAGCCAAGTGTCAAGTCCAGTACCTGCAGTCAAGCTGACACTTTATTTTATATACGTTTGTTTAAAAAATATAAAATGTCAGTTTATGGATAAAAATATGTTAAATGAATTACGTGTATTAATAATAAATACAACAATTAACTCTATAATATTAATTTAACTTCGAAAGTTCTTACTTTGATGTCATTTTATTGTCTATGAGAGCGGGCGAGGCCAGATAACATAAGATGTTTGGGAACAACATAAATCGAGCGCTACCCTACAAAATGCTTGGCTGATCGCAGCCTCAGATGAATCGATTTAAAAGTTAGGAACAGCGGCCGTAAGATTAAGAAAGGGACGCTCAGACGGTTTGGGCATGTAGAACGAATAACGAAGAAATGAGGGTAAGGAGAATATATAATTGTTCAAAATTTTCGAAGTTCCAAAAATTGGAGATCTCTATAAAAAAGACTCAATATTACAAATATTCAAAGATAAGACATTAAAAAATAATAAAGTTAACTCATCGTTAAGACGTAAATATAATATCCAAATTCCATTATTTTCTACTCAACAAATGCAAAATAATTATGTATACAAAGGGATAACTTACTTCAATAGCCTTCCCGAAGAAGTAAAAAAAAAGGAGATTTAGCATTATTCCAGAAAAAGATCAAACTATTCTTAAAAAACTGTATGCAATTAAACCATTTAACCTTAATCCTGTAAATCAAACCATCAAATATTGTATAATGTCTTCCTTAATCGAGTCCTTAAGATATTATATTAATTATGGACTAAAAATTGTATATTCTTACATAACTCCTACACCAAGCTCAAGAGCCAGTTCTCTTAATTGGTGTAGAAACCAAAAAAATGATGTTTTCACCTTTTTGTTATACCTTTTTATTATATTTTTGTTTTTATTTAGTTATTCTATTGTTAAACAATGATTAAAATGTAAAATTGTTGTGTGTAAGAGGTGAAATAATATGAAATAAAAAAAAATTATAATAATAAAAAAAATAAATAAAAAAATGCAAATGTGAATAGTAGAAGAAGTTGAAGATGCCCGAGGAAGGCATGGCGCGATCAAATGAATCGGATACTTAGTCGCGTCAAGAATCAGAATAATAGAAGAGTATGTATAAGACAAAATATAAATGTGAATTAATGAGAGTGTGCCGGGACCGAGTTATGCCACTGTCCATCCTCTCTGCCTACCCCTGCGGAGAATTGGCACGATGGTTAGTCAGTTAGTTACTCACGACTTCACAAATCAAAGTTAAATGGCGGTGGTCTTCGGTATCGAAAATTTGCAAATTCATCTTTCCCATAATATTCTTTCACCCAGCCTTCACTCGTCAAAGGTATGACGAACATGATTACCCACGAAGTCTTTACAATTCTTAATCATTTCTAACATTTTGTTTATCTTAAATCATGGCGTTAAACGGTGAACGGAAAAAAAGTTCCGATAAACACGCGAGCTTTCCACCGTACCAGTAATTAAGCCAATAATAACCACATTGCGGTGATTAAAGTTCCAATGATATTATATTTAAATTCTTTAAAACACGCTTGTTAATGCAAATAAATTGAAATTACCTTTTTATCCGCTTTGGATCAAATTACATTATATGTGATTTATGGCTTATTATAAATACGTAATTAATTATTTGCATTGGCAAAAATCAACCTGCCTGCCATATAAAGCCGCTGTGTAATGAGATATTCAATTTATTTTATTTGAAATTGCTGGCAGCTTCCAAGTATTTCAGTTCTATGAAATAATAATTTTCCTCCGAATTCAATTATGAAGCACAAATAATTTAAACCAAGAGCAATGGCAAATACGAGCTTAAAATTAACATTGCTACATATTTCGCTTAACAAAAAAATTCCAAATTTTTTTTAGTGAAAAATTTAAGACAAAACCACGAGGAGAATATAACGCTAGTCCAGCGATTTTTGGGAGTGGGGTATTTTCACAAATACGGGATTGATAATTAATTATCTGTAAACTTCATTATCACCAATTATTATTTTATTTGTAAACTTCATTAACGTAAATTCATTGTTATATTATCTGTAAACTTCATTATCATCAATGATATTTTATATGTAAACTTAATTATCATAAATACATAGCTATATTATCCGTAAACTTCATTATCATTAATTATCATATTATATGTTAACTTAATTATCATAAATTCATTGCTGTGTTAACTGTAAACTTCTATATCATCAATTATTATATTATCAGTATACTTCATCACCATAGATTATATTATCTGTAAACTTCACTCGCCATAACACAGAAACATCCCTAGCATGGCGGATGAAATAACACATATCTATACAATGTCCAAAATTCATTTAATAAATAAATAAATAATATTATATTAAAACAATATAAGGCTTTTCCCACTTAATTTTATTTTAACCGTAACCGTTTTCAGCCTATTAAGTCCATTTTAGGACTGGTCCAATTTTTTCTTTTGTTTGTGTACACATGTACAGAACAAAAGTTTTTAAATGTTATCTACATTTAGCTCGTGTATGAATCGCCAGTAGACAGAAATATTCATGTAATGCCAACGCAGCTTCAGACAGATGGAAGAAATTGAAATTCAAATCGGTCTTCTATTTTTAATTCCTGATAAATAAACACCTGTTAAAACTTCGAGTTAGTAATAATGTACGGTCTAACTCTAAATCGGTATTTTCTACCTGATTACCTACAATATTTTTGTTAAAAACGTAAGCACCTCTTCGTCATCAGAACAACTCATCTTGACATTTTTTCTACGTAATTATTTACGTAGACGTCAAAACTGAAGTTTGCGGTGCATTTGTACGTCTAAAATATTGTTATGTTATTATATTTTTATTGTTTTTCAAATTACAATCCCGTTAAGCCGCAATTAAGCGGTTTGTCAAAAGGATGTTTATATTCAATTACAATTTAAATATACATAGATAATATTATTACTAATTATAATATAACTATACACAAAATTAAAAATCACTTTCCGATCATGTCGTTTTGGCGGCAAATTTTATCGTAGTTTTTTTTTATAAGAAAAAACATGATTTTTTTTTTTTTTTTATTAACCAAAAATACATTTTAAGTACATTTTTTTTAGGTATATGCCACCTCACTAGGCTGAGCCTGTTCCGAGGTGGCAGTAATTTAATATTTTTTATATCATTTTCTTAAAAGAAAGAATAAAATTAATTATTAATTAATAAATAGAATTTGGAAAAATAAACATAAAATGAAAATTAATAAGAGAAATAGAAAAGAAAAAATGGGAAAGAGATGATATAAAGAAATTAAATTATTTGAAAAGAAGAGAAATAAAATTTAATACAGGTTGCTATTATATTGTAGAAGTTATAATATGTCCGCAGTATACAATGCCCTTGTTTACTATCCATGTATGTATTTTGTGTTTTAGATTTACGCTTTTTATCAGGTGAATGTCTTTAATGTGAAATTTAAATGAAATACCGTATTTTCATAAATTATTGATGCTTTGTTATGAAGGTAAACATCTCATTTCCAGTACGTGTTTCAGGGGTCGCCTCGAGAGGCCTTTATCTCCGGGCGACAATCTCCCTGAGGATTCTCGATACTTTGTCGGTGTGAGTGACCTGTGTCACTTCTCAAAGGGGTCGGAATAAAGAAACTTAAAACAATGGGCCCAAGTAATAATATGCCAAGTCAATATAACCGCCACCTCCGCTGGGGATATGTGTAACAAGATCCTTTACCAGTGCATCACAATAACTAAATAACCGAACAAAATTTATCAAAATTCTAGTCATAAATACCGTTTTTATGTAAACATGCAATGCGAACTCGATTTTTTTTTGTTCGAATGGTAAAATTACCAATAGTTGTCGGTTTTTGTATTTAATTTACAGAATTCTACATTTCTTTTGATTGATTTTAAATTATTATGATTTCAATTAAATACAATAAACAACTTAGAGCAGGTGCCACTGGGATCTTAGATCTTTTTTTAGTACATCTATCGTTGTTGGTACACTGACTATTCAACTTGACACACTTAACTTCGCATTCGGTGACGTCGAATGTTGATATTGTGGATACTCGGTAGTTGGAAAATCTGATAGTTTTTTCGTTCGTTTGTTCCTCTCGCAAAATTCTGATCCGGGACGAAATTACGCGAATCTAACTATACTCACATTATTTACGTATTCTCTGAAATCTGTCGACAAGTTTTTGAAAAAAATATAAAATTATTTAGGTATATTATGTTTCCTTTATTTGATTTCTACACCATTATATTTCTATACGTTTCTCGAATTCAAAATAAAAGCAATTTCCTGGAACAGCTAGTAGATCATTAACCCCTGTTAAATTTAGTAGTTTTCGAATGCAACGCTATTCTGGGCGAACTGATCGATTCACAGTGGAATTATTCAAGCGCACAATACGTAATAATCACTGATCACCCAAACTAACTCAATGCAGCTGGTGAGTGTTAGGTTTGGCAACCGAGCCTGGAATCGAACTATCAATGCTAATTTGACTTTCAGTTAAGGGCTATCAACATATCGAACGTCTGACTACGTTGCTACTTTACCTAACTTAAATCCTTGTTTGAGTTGGTTATTCGTGCTTGTGTAGGCAATAAATCGATTAAATTGACTGTCGTATGTCTTGGATCCGGAGCTTTGATCTCTGTGGTCAATTCTAAGTGGTGTTGTCTAATCTAACTGTAATGCAGAAAATAGTACTAATTACAGGGGCGAGTTTTTAGCTGGCAACATTATTTTCAAGATGTTCTACGAAGCTATAATAAATCCATTTAACTGTTGAAATAAATACAAGGCACCATTCTGTTTATTCAATATTTTTCGTTTGTTCAGTGCGATGGAAAGAATGGTGAATTGCAGCTAAATAATCATCGGATAATGTAACTAACTAACTAAACATCACGGCTTTTTCCGCAGAAGTAGGCAGAGAGGACGGACCGCCAAACAACTCAGTCTTTGCCCACGTCGGGTACGTGCTTAATAGTTACAATCACCTACAAAATTCTACCAAATAATACCTACAAAATTCTTTCAATTTTTTGAATAATACTGATTTACGTGCTTTTGTGTACTTTTTGATTTACTTTTTCCTAGATACGATTTAAATTACACCCCTTTAAATAGTTAAGAGTCAACAATCAATTAAACTTCTTTTTCAATCCTGGTAAAACCATCACGTCCAGCATCATTGAATCACATTCGTCCATCACTCACCGCATCCACGCATGTCCAAGAAGCGGTTCTCCACCGCTGAAAGCAAAGAAGCCGCCGCGACGCGCGATGTCCTAGTACGGTACATGAATATTATGAACTAATCAGTAAAGAGTTACTCGGGTGATACGTCACCATCGTCAGCTGACGTATCGCGTACTGCACGCACGCTGGTTTCCGGCGTCGCAAGCGCCGGGACGCCCGGCAGTGCCCAGTACGGCTAACGTCCTATGCCGGTGCTCACCGCAGTGCGCGTATACTAATTTATTCCGTCAAATATGTTCTAAATTTTGTTTTTTTTTTTCTGTTTTGATATTCGTAAGTTTATTTGTTTACCGTGTATGTTGAGTAATGTCGTACTGAAAAGTGAACCACGCCGATTTTGAATTGATTAATTCTATTTCTGTTTCGTCTTCAGCACTTCAGCACGTCTAAAAGTTTAAAATAGCGTTTTATTTTTTTATCGCTGCTGTGCACCCACGAGAGATATAAAACTTTAGAATTTAGAGGGAAACTCGAAACGCATCTCTATAGAAAACATGTTCATAAATAAATAATAAGATTGAAGCTCTATTTTCGGGATAGCCCACTATCTAATTTGTGCCATTGTGCAAATATGATTCTTGCTTTTTTGGTTTATTTCTTGAGTTTTTCACTAATTTGTAGCCACTGATTCTAGATTTTTAAAATAAATTCTCTTTGTATTAATTAATTTTATATAAAACTTACCATCAAGTGATATTCCCCAAAACCCACTAAAGTAAGTAGACAAGAATATTATTCTTGCTAAAGTGCTTTATTTAAATCCATCAGTATTGCTTTCAATAAATTTTGAAATAGCGATCTCTCTGTTAATCTATTTTCTGCATTCGAATTAATGTATTGAAACCATGTCGCCCCATTCGATCACGCGGAAGTGCATTATTTCCTCATGTTTACTGTTCGTTTATTATCCCCTTGGTGCACTATGCACATTACAAAAGTTGCACTTCCCCCGTCTTCACTCGCAGTATTTACCCACATACAACTAATATCGATGCCTACATAGGAACGTGAAAAAAAAGTTTATCACCTCAAGAGCGCTTTGCATAGCTAGAAAGTAACTGATCTCCACAGTTTTTTCCCAATGTTTTCGGCATTCGCCCTTCAGGTATGTTCACGGCCATCGTTTCAAAGATGGAGAAAGGAAAGGCGAATTTATATTATTTAAATGGACATATTTCAAAGCTATTTGAGTTAGGTACCCCGAGTAGTTAAAAACTGACCATTAGGTACAGATGTCATGTTGTGAAATGTATCAAATGTGAAATAAACGTCAATAATGAACAATGTACAAGTAAATATAAGACCTTTATTTGCACGCAGGGTTAAATAAAACCGTTTTTTGTAAAAGGCGATAGATGTAACGTTCTAGGAGTTTTTGGTGTTTAAGAAGTTTAAAGAAGAATGGATAGTTTATGTCAGAAATTAAACTTAAATTTGAAAATGATGATTTACCTACACGGAGAAAAATGTTGTTCGAAAAAACGATCATTTTAATAGTAAAAACGGGACTGAAGTTCTTACGAACAAATTAACAGTGTTTCAATGTTTATTGGCGGGAAAATGTAAGAATAATTTGTTGGTATAGGTACCTACGAAATTACGTATACCAACAAATTATTCTTACACGTACGAAATTACGGATACCAACAAATTATTACGAAATTACGTATACCAACAAATTATTCTTACACGTACGAAATTAAGTAAACCAAAAAATTATTCTTATATGTTCCCGTCAATAAACATTGAAACCCTGTTAATTTGTTCGTAAGAACTTCAGTCCCGTTTTTAACCGTTTTTACTAATAAAATGATCGTTTTTTCGATTAACATTTTTCTCCGTATACCTACTTTATTTTATTTTATTTGGAAAACAAACAGTTATAACATTTTATAATGTATAATAAAATATGTGTAAATCATTTAACCAATAATAGGTTTTCACTGAAGTATCTTGATTATTTAGTGTAAACAAGTTACATTAGCCTATGGGGATGGGATGGTGGGAGGGAGGGGAAAGGGTTTGATCTATTCTGTATAATTTGTAGTGCGTATGTAAGTAGTCATAGTAAAAGTATCGAAGGATCGCCTGTGTGATTTTAATGAGCATCTACGACATGATGGAAAGGTCACGCGCTCTCTGGGGAACGCACAGCGCTGATGTAAGCTGTGCGCCCAAAGTTAAAAGTTTAGACTAATTTTAATGTTACCGTTTTTTTATGTAGTAAATAGTATTACCTACCATTTTTAAACAATGAAGAGGGTCTTATTGTTAGATTCGTTAGGTTAAATATTTAATAATTGCTAGGTTACCTACTACGTACGAAACACAATTGATTACTACGGTCTTATTTGAAGTGAGGATTTTTCACTTTTAAGAGCGGCTGAAAATATAAGTTATAGAAAATGTAGGGAGGTTCCAATGAGAAAGTTCGATTATTCCCGTATCAAATTTTTTAAATTAAATATTTAATATAGATTTATTTCATTCAAAACTTGCTTTAATATATACCTACATTCAAGTAAGCAATAAAAATGCTCAAAACGCACGATGATAAATTATTAAATATCGTGAACTTCTTGTAAGTATTTTTTTATCATAAATATTTATGATTTTTCAATAATGTCTAAAGAAAATAAGTGTGTAAAATTTTTTTTAAATATTTTAGTTTGTAAGACCACAAAACACGTTCTAGGATTTATTTCTTAATGATTTTAATTTAACTAAAATAAATTTATTTAAACTGTGTTTACTAGATTGTGTATTGATTTATTTTGTTGTATTATTATATGATTTGAAATTTGTGTTGTTTAATAGAATCTATCGTTTTAAAATTGACCAAATCTGCCAACGACTAACGGTATAAACCTTATTAAAAATAACCTTATTTTTTCAAAATTTTAAAACTGCGTGTACCAGATAAAATAACAATCTTTCAAAATCAATTTATGTTTTTTTTGTAAAAAAGAGTCAATACGTCTAGAATTTGATTTAAAAAAAAACTAATTTCCGGTATTCTCTGGTAGTAACCCTCTTAAAAGGTCAACATATTAACTAACCACTAGCCCACTGTTTAAAACATTTTCTTATTATTTTATTCTACCATCCTTGTTCGTTTACTAGTGAGAAGAAATGGAAAGTTATTGTTCTCTCCCTTTGTTGAATTATGTCGGCGATATGTTACGATCCGAAAAATCAAAGGTTTTTCTTTTTCTTTGAGGCTGCGATAAATTAACAGTAACTCGGTTGAATAAATTGCTAATGTATTGGTTCTTGCAGACGCGGATCTAAAACAATATATTTTATTGGGTTACTAATTCCATTTCTCCTTCAGAAGACCTTCTTCAAACAGCACGTAATGACGACTCATCTTATTTTTAGGTGTCTGTAAAAGTAAATTGAAATCCGCAAATATTTAAGAATATGATAATTTGATATCGGAACAGTTATTTCCATTTCCAGAGTGGAAGAGGCTATCAGTGTGGCCCTGGCGTAAGACCACAATTCAAAATTGAAACGTTGCTTGAATTGGCTTTAGCCGTGTTTGGTGACTAGATCTGAATAGCCAGGTACTTTACCACCTTCCTGTTTCCCATCGCTGCCACTTCCCACTACATTCTGTCTCTCAACATTACTGAATTGGGAATTACACCTGCATCCAGAAGGTTGGGAGCAGTTGGGACTCTTGTGCGGTATTCACATAAAAAAAGTAGAAATATGTTTTCATTTGCGACTTGGGCCAGATTGTTTCATCTTTGGCTAAACCAATGCTAAAATATGACACAACCCAGCCTTATTAAATCAAAGAACAATGAATTAATCCATAAGTAGGTCCCATAGGTATAGGATGTAGGTATAAATAATATCAGTGAAAAGTAGCAAACATTTTCAGATTTCCATAACAATAGCTTTATGATACGTTTTTAGATTTTCTCTTTCCAAAAGCATTTTCGTTGTTTGTTTTTTGGGTGTTATGCCGTGTTGTGCTACCTCCGTCTTTAGCCGACGTTTCGGACAGCGTTGCAGTGTCCATCATCAGGGCAGATCCGGCAGATCCGTCGATGTACGGATCTGCCCTGATGATGGACACTGCAACGCTGTCCGAAACGTCCTATACTAGGGTAGCATAAATATTCCAGGGTGAAATTAGCGATATAGGTAATCTTTTGGCATCCATGATGTCAGGGAAAGTACATCGGGGACAGTCATTAAAAAGAAAAAACTAGTTATGGAAAAATAGTTCTTCTAAAAATGTAGTGGAAAAACTAATATAAAATCACTGCCTACCAATTCCAGAATATCAGGGCAGTTTAAATAATACACCGGCAATATAGACGATAGAGGCGGCATTTTACAATCCTAGGGTGTCGGGGAAAGTACATCAGGGACCGGGACAGTAATAATTGGGTGAATTGAGTCACGGCCGTTAATTAGGTTGAAGGTGACCGTGCGCCGCCCGTGGTTTAAGTGTGAGCGTCCCGCGGCAGCGGGGGTGCCATGAATGCTTATCAATCCAATTATTGAGCCATACAATTTTCAACAAATTGTTAACGATACTATTTACGAACAAGTTCACCTACGGTCGATTTTGAATAAATTTAAGAATAGTTTAATTATTTTTCAACTGATTGGTTGACTTATTCGTAGAATGGTAAAATCTTAAAATCGTGGCAATGTTCTTTGAGAAAAGCTCACTGCTGGAGAGTTTTAAGTGGGACACAAAAGACATTTACTTTGTTTTTTTGCTCTTTTATTTGGGAAAACAATTATTCAACGATTAATAATATAAAATAGGTTTCCTTGTTTATGATCTGCTGTATATTTACTATTTTAACAAGATTTGATATTATGTAGGTACCTACCTACATAACTTCTTATGTTTGTAATTAAAGGTACCAAATAATCTGTTGCAGACCTTTTCCACCCCCCTTTTTAAGTTGTTTGTGGATTGCATACTCATTTGTAGTTCATTAACTTTTATTTTATGTCGTGTTCTTTGTAAATAGCATACCAAACTGCTTTTCTCAGTAACAGGTAGGTACTTCGCGTCGCGTGATGTCGCGTTGGTTTTTGTGTTAAATTTAAAACATTCATTCCATATTTGCATGGACTATTAATAATATAAAGTGTGGACTGTTTCACTTTAAATAAAATTATGACAAAAATCAATTAAAAATAACGTGATGACTATTTCTGTGATAATAACAGTTCTGCACGAAGAAGAGAAAGAAGATAATAATATGGTTTGAAATCGTGAAAACATGGGAAATGTAGGTCACGTAAGGCCAGGTCTCCACATGAGTATGCAGTGGAGGGGTCATGGATGATGCGGGAAGCCGTAAACTTGCTCAGGGCTGCGTGCCCCGCTAAGGGGGCCGGCCCACAGGATCCCTGGCTGCGGATGCATATTGCACCTACTTCTACTGCAGGTAAAAATATGCTCTGGTAGTATTTGTACAAACGCTGTAGCGTGGTAAAAATTATTTTAGTTTTATCTAAATGGGTACATAAATTGTTTCAACTGTCCACAAGACATATTGATTGGTGCAAAAAGTGTTAGATATTTGGCCCGGAGAATGAGCAATCGAGCACTGTTTTTTTTTTGTCAATTGCATAGAAAAACTTGAGTCATCCAATGCTCCAGAAATATCTATGAATGTTTTTTTTTTATGTGTTACCGTACATCATTTACAAAGATATTATATTTGATTTTTTGACTTCTTGATTTTTTCCAGAATATTAGAGATTTGTTTTTCAATTTTTTTAGCGTTAACAAAATTATAAATAAGTTGAAGAGTTGATATTTTAATGTAGGAACGAAGCAATAAGATATTGGATGGCTGCAAAACCCTGATTTATTCAGATGTTTGATGAACGAGGTTTAATGAAGCAATCGGTTTAGTAGCACAGTGGTATAAAGCGTTGGGTTCGTACCCAAGAATCGTGGATTCAATCCTTTGAAAGCCAATTCCTCCATTATTATACAAGCGACAGTTTCCGATTTTTATGACGGGAGCTCGGAGACTTGGAAGTATTATCAGGCTATTCGTATCCCGGGAGTGTTTGCCTTTAAAGGTATTATCTAAATAGCTAAAGAGAATTCTTTTCTGGCATCGCGGCAATGATTGAACTGGAAATTATAATAGTTCAGAAAGGTTTTAGTTTTACTGTTGTAAAAAGAATGAAGAAGTGAAGGGAGTTAAACCTCACGCAGATATATTTTTTGTTTGTCCTGTTATCATGTTTATCACGGTGGTTAATCTATTGAAATCGAACCTTCCTCCGAATGTGATAATAGAATAACTTTTCCGTAAAAAAAACACCGTCGTTCAATTGAACTTGAAAGATCCTCAAGGTCCTGAAAGATTCATATAATTCTATTTTAGTCTTGCATCTTTTGCATCGGTGTTTATTTATTTAAGAATATCGTCCCAATAAAAAGCTTCGCTTGTGAATTTATTGCATTCCCATCATCGTTTGCAGGCGTGAATAAACGCTAGCACTTCGCTGAAATGTGTTTACGTTGCTTTTAAATGCAACATATTTCGCCATTTGCATATTTAGTAGTGCTTCGATGAAAGTCCTGCTTCTGCTTAGTCATTCTGCCTCGACTCTTTTTCTCCGATGCCTAAAATTACTTTTAAATTCGTGCAATCTAACCTCGAAAAGAAATATTTCTCCCACTTTTGAATTCTGTCTTTTTATTTATTAATTTTATGTACCTACATTTTTGGTAACAGACTTTTTTTAACAAATGCAGGTTATTGCCATTTACAAAAAAATCTTAGTACAGTTAAATAATATAAATTTTTCGATATTTATTTATTTATTTATTTATTTACATTTGATACATTTAAAGCCAAAATAACAAATAATATTACATAATAAGAGAATATATTTAAAATGAATACAAGTGTTATTACGTTGTTTTAGGTCGATATTAGTTCCTAGCTAGGCAGATTGCCTGTTCTAAGGAACCAAAGTGTGTAAAGTGCCAAATGCAATTTAAATTATTATTTTTTTTTTTAATTAATACCTATGTACTAAGTTTTTACTAAATGTGCCATTCATAGGTAACCATGTATCGTTTTAAGTCACATTATGTAATAGTTTTTCAGACTCCTCCCTACCCATGCCAATCAACCATTTAGTTATTATTGAACCAATGCAGGACATTTTGCAATTTTTAATATTTAAGTCTGGGGGGATTTTATTGTATAATTTCGGTCCCAGATACGCATACGTCTTTTGATACTTTGCCGTATTGCTCCCTGGGACGAAGAGATCCTTTCTGTTGTGACTTCTTGTATTGTATTTGTGATCAATTTTATTAAAATTTTCTATATTTTTATGTACATGGATAATAATCTTTTTTATGAAGTTTTGACGAACATCAAGAACATTAAATTTTTTGTAGAGTTTGTCGCTTGAGAACCTGTAGGGTTTACGCATAATGACTCTAATTATGGATTTCTGGGCCTTTACAAGCGGATCTAAAATCGTTCTTCCTGACGCTCCCCAGCCAATACAACCATACGTTAAGATGGGGTTGCACAGTCCGAAATATATTTTTCTTAGGTCTTTTTGTTTAATTATGTTTCGCAATGCAAAGAAAATGTATATCAATTTTCTTACCCTACTTTTCGTGTTTTTATATTACAAATCACAATCAATATTCTTGGCACTTGTTTCGAAATTTTTCAAAATCGATTATCGGAGGGGAAATGGGAGCTCTTTTGAGACCTACTTTCAGAGTTAAAACCGCTAAAATTACTGAAGTTGTAAAATTTGGGTGATTTTGAACAGCTGTATCTCAAACTCAAGTTCACAGATTTTTTTATTATTTTTAATTGTAGCAAATTTAGCTTTGAGAAAATATTGAACATTCTTTGCTGAAAAATTAGACCTTCAGGGTCAAAAATGGCAGAAAACTAAAAACAGTAAAAAAATGAGTTTTTTTTATATTTGACAAAGATCCGGAGGTCGGCCAAGGTTGAAATTTTTTTTTAACTAGGCCTCCGTCGTGTAAAACATACCAAAAATTCATAACTACCCCATTTGATTGCAAGGTAAGAAGTTTACATTTACTGAACCATTTAAGCTTATTTTGGGATTTTTATCTCCATAGAGGAGTAACGTAATGTTGAATAATTTGTACGCAAACAAATGATTATTTTAAAAAATGTTAATGTTTTTAATCACAACATAATAATGGTCATTTTCAGGATGACTACCTTTGTATGTGATACCTATCCAATAATTTTTTAAATATATTTTTTCTTTTGTTTTTCTATTTTTCAAAATCTCAAATAATGTGCGCAATCAAGGCCATAGAGATTTCAGACTGAACCCTTTTTGAATATGTGAATATGATAAAAAGTGTATTTCGCTGGAAAATGTGTGTATCGACTGAAAGCTGAACAATGTCGAGATCGTGGTTAAAGTTATTTATTGTTTTATCCTTTCCGACACATTCCGTCAGACCGTTCAAATGGTATGTTAATATGGATCATTCTACGTCACGACCGTGAGTGCGCTCTCGCTGCTGCAAACGTCCTCGAGCCGGAGCATTTTCCGCCACACTCGTACGTAATAATGTGTTCCCGTAATGATGTCGTATTATTTCTGTCATTGAACGGAACGCACCGTTCACGGCTCTCAGTTCACAGTTCACACGTTACCTTTAGCACCGCGTCCCATTACACTCGCGCGGCTCCCCGGAGCGATCTCGAGTGACATCATCTCAAGTTCACAGGCTAAGGCGCCCGCTTAACCCACATAAAATGCGAGCACTCGCTTCTCGAACCACTGGAGAATACTCCATAAGAATTTTGTGCTATTGAATATCTGCGTATGAACATATTTTTGCCTTCAGGTTTTCATTAATTAAATATCATGGAACTGGCAGTAGAAATGAGATCCCTGTGGCGTTTGTGGAAAATCATATTTCTGACAAAATTACGAAGGAGTAGAAAAATTTGAGGTCGATTTGAGCGTAATGTAGAAGTGTTTTATATTATTATATATGTGCGATTATACCGTCTGCATGAGCCTTGAGCACTAAGACCACAAGCCATTTTGCTATCTTTGTTTACCTTATTCCCCTGACCCAAGTAACCCTTAACTTCACCAGGGTTTTGTACAGAACTTTGTGAATTTTTTCAAGTAAAGCGAATGGGTGAACGAACGAGTGTCAGGAGAATAATATAATTACGCGTAGGTGAATCATATACTTGCACTCGTTCCTCTGGACAACGGAAGAGTTTTTATTAAATAGCTTATGAATGTTGATGAAGCAAGTAGCGTATGCCAGGGCAAGGTTGTCTGGCGTTCCATCATCCGTGTGAAACAGCGTGATTTTATATTCCATGTGTCTGATTCTCAATATAGTTAGTTACACTTTAGGTTATATTTTTAATCTTTTATTTTAACCTCCACTGTTTTTATACCCACATATATTATACCACGCACAGGCCGCCTTTGTGGGATTTATTTTATTACTCTCTTCATTTACGTTATTATGTATGTACCTACCTGTAAAGGTATGTTTCAAAAAATTTGTTAATAAAAAATAAAAAAAATAAAAGATTAAGGTATATATTTCACGTACAGGCAAGAATAAAATCATTTCTCATTGTCTTGGTACTTTGAGCTTACAAAACGGAATAATTCTAATACAAAATCTGCCCGCAGCATTTTGGTTTGAAAATATTTACACAAGCTTTTCCGACATAGGTAGTTAGAAAATTCAATCATGTTTTCTGGTTTGCCTTTCTCATTAAACGGCATTGTTTGATTTTTTAAATAATATTTTTTCTTAATATTTTTCGACTACACTCGCCTTGATGATATTTGTCTACCTTCAAGGGGTTTCCTGGATGTTCCATTTGCCGCTGGAATAATATTTAAAAGATCAGGAAATTCTGGAAAGAAACCATTTAGATGCTTTCATCAATTGTAATGTTCCCAGCTGCTGGTGTGGTTTGTTGTGGGGTTGCTCGTGGTAAACCCTTGTTACCGTGGGGCCCGCTCCAACCAGCGGTACTCACCTGGGGTGAAAATACCCCTGACGGCAACCATCACTCTCCTCACAAGCCGTTAACCCTGCCTCCTGCCCCTTGCACTCAGCTTCGCCTCTCTTCACTCTGGAGGTTTTATACCTTTTCAGTATTTACACTGAATACATATCTCAACGTCACTTGATTGCAACGTTGAAAACGTCGTGTTTTTATTGTATTTTGCGAAACCCTGAAGACGTTTTCACTGTGGTAAGTTATTCATTCAAATACTCAGACCTTTGACTACAGCTACCGTTAGTTCATTAAATAATGCTAAATAGCTTGTAAACTATTGAAGTTTTTTTCATACATTAAGATGATCCACTAGTCCTTGACTCATTCGGAAGCGGGCGGAGCGAACGATTTCTGGGCGTTTACCAATAAAAACCCTAATCTCTAGCAAACAACAGTGTTTTGTTATTCCGCAAGTATATTTTTAAAGATCGAAGCGCCGCGTAGACTAAGGCATGTCCGTTGGCCCCGGGTTCTGGGCGTTGACTGAGCGACGAGCTAAAATCATTCTGTATATGACAAAAGGGCGAAATTCGCAGTTACAAATTCATACCGCCTATTTTTATTCACTGAAAAGAAACGTCGCCAAAATGCACGTTTTATTTTATTTTGTGAAGTTCAGATACAAATATTAAAATGTTTTCCGATCACTCTATAAGAAACTTAATTAGCTACATTATTCAATAAAACAACACCAGAAAAAGGATTTGTAAGTAGGAGATTTTTCACTTTTAACCATTTTTTATAGGTCAGACGCATATTTTTTTTCTAAGCTTAAAAAGCTTAGCAAAAAAATACTCGATCGCTTCAAAGGCCAAGATGTGTTCTACTCACAGTATTTAATTGAAGCATCTATATTATTTCTAAGCGATCAAATTTTCAAAACTAAAACACAAGATTTTGCATTTTTTCGCATGTCGCACCTTAAACTAGAAAAACAAATTATTTTTCTAAGTACTCATTTTTGGGGATTTTAAAAATATGAAATTAATTGTCACCAAAGTGAATGAAACTGAAGTGGTCAAGTATTTATTGTCCTTTATATTCCTTCGTGGTGTACAAAGTACCTACCCCTTATTTTGGATGGTTTTGTTTAACTTACAAATTATGTGCAACCTTTCAAAGAAACAGTTCATCAAACCCTTGTCCGTGTTGAAGATCAGAAACGAATGTAAGCAATGTTATTCCTCGAATATCGACCCTTAAAAGCATGCCTTCAATATGACGCTGGGTCTTGGCGAAAATCGTATTTTTATTTCATTTTACTTGTCGTTTTTACAGTTCATTTTTACAGTGAATTGGAAACATGATAGGGTATCAGCCCCCTCCCGGGAAGGAATCGCACCCCTGGCATTCGATCCCCCTCTTCACCCTAAACACCTACAAACCCCTTTTCTCTTTTTACCACTCAGGTTGGTTTCCCGACCACACGCGCCCTTATCTTTTTCCACAAAGGCGTTGTTTTGCACCTCGCTAGCACGTGTTTAAAAAACCGTTTTGCTCAAAGAAGAGAAAGAGGTTTCGTTGCACCTGATCCCTCTCCCTTAAAACGTTATATCCATCTCATTTTGTATTTCAGAAATTGCAGTAAATTATTCTCCATACATATTCAAATTCCCTTGTCAGATGAACGCCTCTCCCGTCTTCTCTGACACCCGGGTACATTATAATATTACGAATATTATATTATAATATTATAGGGGTATGAATTCCCTTTTCCATACAAACATATTTACTTTATCTAATTATCATTATTTTTTTAAGCAACGGTGTGTCATTTCTGACGCTTCCTCTTTGGACTTTTGTAGGACAATTTGACAGAAACTCACTAAAGTATTGTTTTCTGAGGAATACAAAATAATAGTTTGTCATGAAACCTTTTATTTCTGAAATAATAATTATAAAAATAATTATTTACGTTTTGTTTTGAAGAGTTTTAATTTTCAATGTACTATCTATATATATATATTAATTAATAAAAATGTGTCATATTTTTTTTACTATTATATTTAACCTTGCGCGGACCCCCTGACCCTGACGTTGTTCAGGGACCCTTAAATCAATTTTAATTTTCCACTGATCCCCTGTATGTTCCCGAGGACCCCTGAGGGTCCCTACGGACCACTTACGATTACCGTATCATCGGCAAAAGGTATTTTAGTGCCACCAGTATACAAATTGCATGTGTTAATGTATATTAGAAACAGAAAAGGCCCTAATACACTGCCTTGGGCTACGCCATATATGATTCGTAAACTTCTACTTCTATACTTTATGTAGATGTAAACCGTAAACCCATTTGTTTGCATTTTTATTATCTACTATACTTGTATTTTATTTTATAATAACACTCGAAATGAACGTGAGCGCTATTACTTTTTTTTCAAAGTTTTACCTTCAAAGATCGCCGTGAAAGCTCGGAACAGGAGATGTGTATAGGCGGCAGATGTGCGAAGACTGCGAATACTGCGAAGGCCACAGGCTATTGGCAACGTGTTGCGTTCTCCCATAGATAACAGTTTCAGGCCTTTAATAATATCGTCTTGGCGTTTTTTTATTTTATTTTATAGGTCGTCAATACGGTTCTCGTCCCGAAGGTATTTGATGTTTTATGTAACCTTTGGGACGGTGAGCTCATTTTTTTATTATTTGCATATAAATAATAAAATATGTGTTTCCTTGACTCTGAGGTAGGCATCTTCCATAAATATCAACATATTTTGCCATATCGTGAACTTGTTTCGGAATTCAAAAGTATTTATTTATTTATGGTCCGTTTATAGTACCATTATGGTAGAATCAGACTGGGTCGACGTACGTGGGCATCGCTACGCCTAACAATATCTGGACTGCTTCGCAACCACGTCGACGTACGAACCCACGTTCCCATCGCGACGTCTGGGGCGGCCAGATCGGCGTGGGGCAGGTGGCAGGTGGATTTGACATCTGCGAGTGGTATTATCTATGCATCTAAGGTTACATTCGGTATATCTATGGTTATTTTCACATATTATTCTGACAGTGGCACCAATTACATTTACCGCTCACTTAAAAAAATGGGAGACGAAAAGCTAATTGATGCCGTCTGACGGTACAAAGTAATATACAACATTAAATCCGGCGAAAACAGAAATTCCATTGCACGTAGTGTGGCTTGGGAAGAGATCGCAGTCATACTTGGCAAGACCGGTATAACACATTTTTAATTGAATTATTTATTTTACACGCAACGAATGTAATCATATTTAGATCCAGGTTGGTATATCTACTTCTCTTATAGCAATAGGTACATGTAATAATAATGAAATGAACCATAACCAAACATAATCATGAACCTCGCAACTAGAGTTTATACTACAGGTTATATAACAGTTTTGACTGATTGCAGAGTTTTTAAAGTAGGTAGAGGTACTGTTCAAAGCAAAGTTGGTGTTATTTTGTAAATATTATTTATTTATTAAAATTACTGTTACATTGTCGAATTTAACGTGGTGGGCATGTTGAGTGTGATTTCTTCTCAGTCCATCCAATGGAATTAGTGCACGTTGCGGTTCTGCAGGTACATTTTCATCATTGCTTAACTCTAATGCGGCGCCCAAATAGTTATGAAGGCAGCATGCTGCCAGTACTATTGTGTCCACCATTGCCGGTTGTACTTGCATTGGACCCTGAAATACCCGCCACCTTGCTCGTAATATGCCAAATGCATTTTCAACAATCCTTCTGGCTCGAGACAGTCGGTAGTTGAAAATTTTATTTGGCTCATTATTTAACAAGGCGGTTTTGTTTTAAGGTCTAAGTAAACAAGACTTCAGTGGAAATGCTTCATCACCTACTATAACATATGGTAACGGTTCCGATCCTGTTATTAGTGGTTGATCTGGTGGTATGTTTAACATATTTTGGTCTATTAATTTTCCAAGTGAAGATTTTTCAAAAATTCCTCCATCACTATTTCTTCCATAGGAGCCAACGTCTATCGTTATAAATTTATAATGAGCATCTACCAAAGCCATCAATACTGTTGAATTTTGACCTTTATAATTCCAGAAATCTGAACCACCATTTGTTGGACACTTTATATTGATGTGTTTGCCATCTAGAGCACCAATGCAATTGGGAAAATTCCATAAGTTATTAAAGTCTTTCGCTATTTTTTTCCACATTTCTGTTGTTGGCTGGGGCATTACTTTAGGTCCAAGATGTTTCCAAATAGCTTCACAAACTTCTTGGACTATATTGTGTAGAGTAGAAAATCCTATGCGATAGCTGAATCCTAGAGACCGAAATGAATTTCCCTTAGTCAAAAATCTGCAAGTAATATAAAAATAATTATCATTTCAGTTGACCAGTGTAAAGACGACTGGAGCAAGTTACGGAATTGCTATAATAATGCAATGAAAAGGCGCCTTAAGAAAAGTGGTCAAGCGGGGAAAATAATGGTGCCTTGGCGATTTGAAGAACAGATGTCATTTTTAAAGCCCTATTTTAAACCCTCTAAAAGGACGTCTTACTACAGGCAAACTTGACGCCATGTTTATCGAACATTTATCAGACATATCTCCTGAAAGCCCTGGAAGCAACTGCACCGTTGCACCCACGTCGAGTGGGGCGAACAAAAGGAAGGCGAATACTGATTCTTCTGAAAGAACTTTGACTGATATAACTTAAGAAAAAAGAAGCAGGAACTGGATGAAACTGATTATTTTTTCATGAGCATTTATTTGCCAATCGGTAAAAAAACTGCCCAAATTAGATCAGTTAAAAATAAAATCGATGCTATTTTCGGCGGTGACCGAGGCCGAGATGAAGCAGATGGAGGAGGAGCATCAGAATGGCATTCAATATGACCACTTATAATATCGAAATAGAATAAATTTATCTGTTTTTTACTTTTAATGTTTGGATTTAGTTCAATTATTTTTTTAAATTTTATTATTTTTTTGTGTTCATATCGATTGCCATGCTGATGCTCCTCCTCCAGCTACTTTACCCCCCATTCACCGCCGAAAAAAGATTTGATTTTATTCTTAACTGACGTAATTGGCAGTTTTTTACCGATTGGCAAATGCTCATAAAGAAAATTGTTTCGTCCTGTTCTTACTTCTGTTTTCAACTCTCCTGAGAATTTCTCATCATGCCCATCATATCAGCCAGAGCTCTTTCAGGAGTATCAGGAATCGAAAATACAAAGTATAACAGAAAAAAAGCCAGTTAACTAATTATTAAATTTGTTAAATAATAATTATTAGCAAACACTACGAGGTGCGCTAACTGAAGAATAATAAATAAAATAGACATTTCTGTTAACTTACTTTTATCTGTTATACTTTGTATTTGCTACTTCAGATTTTTTTATTTAAAATCAGTACCGATCATAGATACAGGTGTATCACTACTATATGTATCTTTTCATACTTGTTGTACTGTTATTATACTTCCATGTAAATCATTACACTTAAATGTAAAATTGCATTTAAAAGTCTATTAGGGCGTTAATAAATTATTATTATTTTCAATATTATACCCATATAAAGAATGAGAATAAATTCTAACTTAAACAAACTGCCAGTCTTTCTCTGGTACCGATTGATTGACGGAGACGTGTATTTTGTTTTTTTTTATATCACATTCGATAATTCCATGAAGTTCGTTAAATTTAATTTTAGTCATGCGGAAGTACATAAAAAATCTTCCGTCGTCAGATTCTAGAAGTTATTTTACCAGTGTATGGAACTCTCTTTTTATTTTTTCTTTTATGAATATACTCATTTAAAAATAATACTCCTAGCAAGTCATCCTCAAATTCACTTTCCGAATCAAAAAACATGGCAATGCAACGAATACGTCCGTTGGGAAGTGAATCATATAAACAAAACCTAAAAAATAAATGTCAAAAGACTGACATTGGTTGTCAATGCTAATATTCTAAATTTAAAATTAAGAAATTCCGTACAATTTCCCCACAAGTACCTTTATAATAAATCTTCCCCAAAAATAAAACGAAATTCTATTGAAATTATCTGCTGTTGATTTATTTCAATTTTATTTTAATTGAAACATTAACAGGATTAAAACATTAATACATACATAATACATGATTAAAAAAAAGTTTAAACCCAAAAATTAAAAAAAAACCATAGCGTATGCCTGTTTTGGCGGTTTCTATTTTCGAAAATGGTAACACTACAAATAACTTCAGACCATCTGTCACCTTGACACATGGCTCGACGGAGCGTGGTATTGCGTGTATCGTGTACGTCGACCCAGTATAATTTAGAATCACACTGGCCATACGCATCGCGACGGGTGGTAAGTGTGATTCTGCAACTATAATTTTCATAGAAAATGTATGGTTGCTAAGCAGTCCAGATATTGTTAGGCGTAGCGAATGGCACGTACGTCGACCCAGTCTGATTCTACCATTACATGTGTCAATATTTGCTTCAGTGTTTTAATACTGATGCGAATACTGACACGTGTAATGGCAAATACTGACGTATTGACAAAATTACTAGATTATTAGATCGACCTATCAGTAATGGGGCGTGGCCGAAAAGTGGTGAGGATTCTGATGAGCATAATGATGCGTCTGTGCTCAGTATGTACGTCAGAATTTCTTACGTCATGGGAGACATCTCGGCATTTGTTATAATCGTGCACTTTTTTCATCTGTCCTTTTGTAATACTGGAAAAAATAATAATCTTCCCCATCATTTTTCCCTCCCTATTTAACTTCAGCCTCACAACATTGGGTATGCCTTAATCTCACTGGCCCTAGGCGGTTGGGAGCAGTTGGGACTCTTGTGCGGTGTGCACATAAGAAGGCGGCCGGTGTTTAGTGGTTCCTAAAACATATTAATTTAATCACCACCGTAAGATGATTTAATTGAATACTTTCATTAAATGAAATAATTTAACTTAGTAGAACCACTGATTTATTTAATTAACGCCGACCGGTTTCGGAACAACCGTTCCTTCCTCAGGGCAAACATATAATCGGTGGTTCTAACAAAGTTATATCGTCTCATTTAATTATAATGGATAATTACCAAGTAATAGCTAGTTTCAAAAGTAGAATACTTTCATGCTTATTAAAAACGAATTTTTTAACTTACGCCTAAAAATAATATAACTCCGCCGATTTTTAAATAAACGAATTGGTAGAGTTTTTTTCCAATCATTTCTGGTTTTCACGCTTCAAGGGTGTTGTTCTAGGTTCTAGGTCATCATCTAAAATTACGTAAAATGAATGGTGAATTTAAATATTAATTTTATTTAAATAAGCAAATTTCAAAATTATAATGAAGATTGGAGTCGAGTTCAGACTTAGAACTTAGAAGAGATGAGATATTGAATGGAGGGTAGGCAATTTTTGATAAGGCTTGATGGGAGAGAGGATATTTTTTTAGAGAGGGATAACCAAATAATATGTGAACTAAAGTTCCCACTTTTAGATCACAGAATGTATAATCTGGGGAGTCAAGGACATAGCAGGCTCCCTTGGATTGACTAGCAATGTGCCTAAACTCTGTCCAAATATTGCGGGATCTATCTTTGATAATAGAAAAAATATCAGATAGGGGAATGTGGTTTACGAGGGTAACAACTGGGTTTAACGCTCCTTGTTTTCTTTTCAATAATTGAGTCCTTGCCCCGAATAATGTTTTATCCAAAAAAAAACTATTATTGTTGAGTTGTTGATGGAATACTAATTAAATTGCTTTTCGTTACCTCTTTTCATGTATAAATCTTAAGAATTGTACGTTTATTGTATTTTTAATATAAATGTAGGTAATAAAACATAACTGGTTTCGTTTTTTCAATATTTTTAAAAACATGTAGGTATATTTTCGGATACAACATTATTCGGGGCAAGGGCTCAATTCTAATCATTCTTACAAGATGAATTACAAAATTCATCAAAAAACTCGTATGGAATATTTTTGTTAAAAATATCTTTAATAAAATAACGAATACATTTTAATGAAGCTCCATAAAACACACACAAAACAATAAATAAATTCCGAACCTCAGGGGCCTCCTCAATAACTTTTTAATATTTCTAAAATAAACTTTAAATTTATCGTTTTCCAATATGAGGCAAGTCGATTTAGCTATTTATTTCAATTATTTGTACTTTCTCGAGGGTAACTAAGGTCACGTTATTTACTGCCTCCCCTGCGACCCCAGCTTTGGTTCAGTTACCAGCAAATAACCCCTATTTACCTGAATCTGTATAAATGGGTAAGCTGTTTTATAACGATATTTGTTTAAAAAACAAACACCGTTAAAAGTTTTTTTTTAAGCACGTTTTACGACCACCTGCATTGCAAAGATCAGTACTAAATCCAATCCCATTACCACGTCGTCAAAAAAATACATTGCCTTAAAATTAAGGGCCTACATATTTATTATTTTTAAATGGGGGTTAGTTATACGAGTAACGTTGCATGCAGAAAAGCTAATTCCATGTCAACTCAACAAAGTGGCATTTCAACATCATTTGAAAAGTAATTAAAAGTGAAAAAAAAAGAAAAACAAATTAATTGAAAAATCGCCCGTAACCTAACCTAACGTAAACTATTTAATCTTTTTTTTCATCACTTTTAATGAATTTTTAAAGCAGGTGTTTAAATTGCATGTCTCTGAGTTGTCCTGTTTCCACGGAAGCTACGTTAACTTTTTTTTTTGGTGCAATATTTTTACATTTTATAATAAAATCCAATAACCCGTGCAGAGACCTTCATTTTATCCACAAAAAAAAATTTACACAATACATTTAAAAATATATGAAAAACACAAGATTAAGATAAATTAAACATAAAAACAGAGATTTAAAATTAAAGTAAAATTATAAATAAACTTAACATTAACGAACTTGGTAAATTAAGTCATCATTTCTTCAAACACAGTAATCTTTTGTGGCACCATTTTGTGGCATCATTTCAATGAAAAAATAATAAATGATTAGTTTTATTGTTATTATTTAATGAAAAAATCTAGGGTCTATAAACTAAATGGGGGTATTTTCACAAACTGTTAAAAATTTGTGGATGATTTAAAGGTTTATTTTTCTGATTCTAATCAATGTACTAAAAATGTATAATTTGTTTTTATTCATTCATAATTATTGATTTTAAATACCGAACAGCGATGGAGATGTGTCTCGTGTGATTAAACGGGTTAAATAATGTTAATAATCAAAAAATCTTTTTTAAATGACCCTTTGTTACATTTGTTCCCTTTGTAAATTGCGCCCTATTAAAGTGGCAAGCACTTGTGTTTATTATTCTCAGGGAATCGTAAGACAAAAAGAACGTTTACCTGACTTTTGCGTCATTTCTTAAACCTTTTTATTGTTCTTTGGTCAACTTTAAGCTCAAATAAGCTAAAGCCTACTCTGGTGAATACTGTTAAAGGAGCTTTTTACATTTTACCCCAATTGTTTGACATTTCCACGTGCTTCGAAAACTCATTTCTGCGGCTAACTGGTGTTATTGCACTTTTTGCCTTGATCTAAGACCACTTTCTAAATATGTATATACTTTAATTGGTCTACCCAAAGATTTAAAAAAGATTTTTTCCTTGCACTCTTAATTTTGCATTGGCAACTATTACTTTAGCTTTTTTCCAATTCTTCATTGATTCTATTGAAACATTGTTTATGATTTTGTAAAATTTATTGTTCAAAATGTTCGAACCTGCAGCTACGTGGTATTTTTTTTGATTATGCAGGGTGTCCGGGGGTAAAGTGCGTTAACTTCGGGAGGTGATTCTTCATGATAGTATAAGTTAAAAATATAAATAACTTTTTTCGAAATTCCGACTTTTAGGGATACTTTTTGGTAAAAAGATAAAATTGCTCCGGCGTGTACAGCCAACACTATTATTTTCCGCTGTTATGATACGTAACAATCACAACTGCCACAATCGCGCCCGGCTGACTCACGGCAAATTTATCGGGCAAGTTTGTACCTTACACGAAGTATTTTTAATAGGTACGTCTTTTGTATGGGAAAAAAAAGTTGAAATTTCGGAAAAAGTTATTCATCTTTTTTACTCCTACCATCATGTAGAGTGACCTCCCGAAGTTAATGCACTTTACCCCCGGACACCCTCTATTTTTAATTGAAAATTTCTTTGATTTCATAGAATTGACATTCTCTTAATGCCTCAAATAATTCTTTACTGGGAATGCACGTAAGCCTTCCTGAAGATAGATAATAAAAATATTCAAGAAAGGACAAAAGTCTTTCCTTTCTCCCCGTGTGACCCCTTACCCTTCTACCTTCCCGGCTCTGATATTCTGTCCCCCTCTAATATATGTTTCTCTCTCTCTCTGATTATTGTTAACTCTTTGTATGTATACATATAAATGTTTGTATAATGAACTAGCTTCTGCCCGCGACTTCGTCCTGCGCAGGATTAGTACTTCGATTAGCCTATTTTCTTTTCGTAGGTCCCATCCATGTTTATACCAAATTTCTTAACCTAATTTATTTAAAATATATATAATTCTTAATTCGATTCAAGGATGAGTACTTCAAATAAATTCACTAATTTAAATATTTTCTAAAATAGAATTTTGGTTTTACAATCATTTTTTTTTCAAAATGTCATTCTCAAATTTTGACATTTTCTATTAAACAATAATAATTATTTGTAATACATGGAAAATAGAAAGCTTTGTGTATAAATTATAGCCTATATGTTATTCTGATGTATGAGCTATATTATTGTAAAGTTTCATTAAAGTCCATTCAGTGGTTTTTGCGTGAAAGAGTAACAAACATACATACATCATACAAACTTTCGCGTTTATAATATTAGTAAGATTAAGTAACTTTATATCAATACGCTCCTGAAGAAGGTTAGTTATAATATATAATATAGCTATTTGCAAAATTGTTTAAAAGTGATTTAAAACAAAGTCATTTTTAATTTTAAACATATTAGTTATCTGCTTCTATAAACTTTTCCTTCGTCGAATGGACTGTTTGAAGCCTACACCCATGACCATAGTGTTCTGAAGACAACTGTTATTGATTATAAAATTTAAGCGTCTCGTTTGGGTTCTCAAGTTAATTGGGTGTAATGGGAAATTACGTTCTGGGAAAACGGGTCGCAGCTTTTTGCCTTTCTGTAAAAAATATTTTTGGGTAGTATAATTAATGTTTCTTATGTTTACGGAGATTATGAAGGCTGTACACGTAAAAGCCTTCCATACAAGGAAAGTAATATTAAATCATTAAATTTGATAGCATCAAGGTTCCGTAGGGCAGGTTAAGAGACTTTTTTTAAGGGTTAAACAAACATCAACAAACAGACGACATCACAACCCTCAGAACATGCAGCGCCCATACATAGGTAGGAAGTAAATGAAAAATTCATGTTGTAGGAGGGAAAGAAACACAAGAGTTGGTAGGTCATTCCAAAGCCGAACTGTTAAGCATAATATAACGGAGTCGTAAAAACGCGTTCTCATGCAGCAAGTTTCAACCGTGCTTGGGTTCTAGTTTATAGTGTCTCCCGTCTTCACGAGGGATCAATTACGATAAGTTTTCAGACTAACTGCTATTGCAATTACGGTAAAATAGACACAATATTTCTACATGTGGTATGTGCGCCATCGATCATATGTCGGGGTTTTTTATTTATTTTTTTCATGTTCTCCGTAAAACGGTTGTACATCAATATATCATGGAGAAGATTACAAATTAAACTGGCATAGGGCATTTTTACTATTTTGTGACACGCGTCAAAAGATAGAAGCTGAACTATCTTTAATTAACTTTGAAGTGCAGAATCGTTCAGCAGTTGAGTCGCTCCGTTTATTGGCGCGTTTTTTTAAATATAGACATACATTCCCGGGCTACGAATAAACTGACAATATTTAAAAAATCTCCTACTACCATCACAGTTAGCCGAAAATGTTGTTTGAACACGCGACGCCTGGGACCCAAACGCCGATGGGCAGGAGTCCTCGCTTTCAAAACATAAAAAAAGTGCATGGGATCTCCCACAAGTATACTTGTTTGGACATATAAGTTAACCTCTTTCAACATAGGCGGATTGAGTATAGTTCCATTATATGTATTTAGTACACTTCCATTATATAGTTATGAATTAAGGGTGGTCAATAGCCCGCTGGGTAGGACATTCGGCTAGCATTCGAGACGGGTCGAGCTAGATGCACACGGCGGGTGTTGACTTATTTAATTTTTAGAAATGCTTAATGAAAATATGTTCCCTATAAATCTTTGGGTCTAGGCTTCAGGCTTATTTTTTAATTAAAAAAAGTAATAACCATAAATTTCAATTATTTACGTAATACAGTACTGAATACAATAATTTTGTCTGGTTTTAAGAAACAATTTCACCGTTGCCAATTTTGCGCGGGTACCTTATTTTTTAAGTAAGTTTTTTATGTTGAATTCTGAAATTTATTAACCAATAACATGAAACGAGGGTAGCAGTGTCGTCCTGCATACAAATTAACAATTTTATCTCGTAACCGTGCATGAAAACTGAGTTGGTGAAATTACCAGTTTTCTGGGTGTACTTAAAACTTAGGTATCATAAAGATTTTCCCAATACAGATTAATGTCAACTTTTTATATTTCGCTGTGGTATATGTCTTCCCACTCCTAATAAATTCATGTAAACCATGCATCATAAACTACCATGACATTATCGATCGTTCTTGCCTGCCTATAATAATAATGCCATTGTTTTGTTATGTTATATTTGGAAGATACCATCAGTATCGCCCTGGTGTAAGACCACCTTACAGAATTTAAACGTTGCTTGAATTGGCATTAGCCGTGTTTGGTGACCAGATCTGAACAGTCTGGTACTTGGTCACCTCCCTCTACCATATCTCCTTACCCTCCTCATTACCTGCATCCTCGCAACATACTCCAATTGGGCATGTCATTGTCTCCAGCCGGGAGCAGTTGGGACTCTTATACGCTATTCACATTAAAAAAATTCCAAATCCGGATATTTTGTTAGGGCGCCTACAGACGAGAGACTAATCGCAGCGTTATGCGGCAGATGGAAAACTATTGAAAACTATATTTCATTCGATTTTTAAAAAGTCTCCCAACTATAAGGTCTCTTGTGTGCGCACCTCCATATACCGTCTCCGAAACTTAATTGTCTCGTCTGCGGGCCTCTTTACTATTGTTATTGACAGCGCATGTTTATATGAAATTTTAAAAACTTTATATGAATGGAAAATAAATAGGTACTTTTATATGGTGTATGCTTTTGAATCAGATATTTAAACGAATATTATTTTGTAAAATCAAATACGGAGAACTTCAGATAAGACTGTTTTCTGGGTACTTTGTATACGTAATAGCCTTAGGGCGAATCTGACTACATATTAGACAAAGCGTGTATACATTTATTATGTTTGTTTTAAAAAAACATGCCGATGGCTTAGAGTTAAAATTTTGCATGTAATTACGAAATGGCAAATAACCAAATAAAGATGTTAATTTTTGAAGAAGTGTTCTTGACTTAGGATATTGTTTTTAATACTATCATATTGCATATCACTATCACAGCGCCCTTGAGATGATTTCTCACAAAAACGGCGCTCTACAAATTATCCAATTATTATATTGTTTTTTTTTTACATTAACTCCACACAGGAGGACCTGAAAAAAAATATTTCCCTCAGGGCCTATGTCATCTGTGAATATGCTGTGTGACTTGTCTTTTTGAGGAGAGGAAGAAATGAACGTGGGTCTTGAAGAGACCCATGTTGTAGGAGAGAGGAAAATCAGAGGCCGGCAAATCGTTTCACAGCTGAGGTCTTGAACTCAAGAACGAGTCGTAGCAATGACCCGTTCTCATGTGACAAATTTCAACAGTGTACAGATGTTTAGCGCGCGTTTGGTGTGTTTCCCGACTATACGCCAATTCCGAGGGGGTGAATGATGCTAGTTCCTCGGAGCATCTTCCATTGAAATACCGGTAGAAGAAGGACAGTATTCCCTTCCGACTCCAGCGCTCTGAAGAATGCAATCCATTTAAAAAGACGGGAGAGTATAACGACTTTTATCAACTTGCATTTACGTTTAACTACTTTTATCAACTTTTGTTCGATCGTAGCTACAAATTACATTTTGCAGTTTGTTTTATTTTTATTTTTTTATATATTGTTCACAAAATACAGTAGGTTAACATAAAACTTATTTAACTCTAAGCCCATACAAAACCTCAGTCATCCATCGAATTAGTTCATCCTGAAAACTTTTTCTCCGAAGGTTTATTTTCCTTTTCCCGGCCTGAATATTCTCGGTGTTATTTCAGTGAGATGGAAACTCATAATTCAATCTTTGAAGTTCGGAGAAAACATTCATAATTTGATTAAATTCGAGTTACCCATTACGGTAACATCTATCACATGTTAAGTGTTTTTGAACACTAAAATAGTATAATTATTATTGTTTTCTCTCAAAGATTTATTCTTTTTACTTTTCAAGTGTATTTTTAAAATTGCCAATTATTTTCTTTCATCGACCTAAGCTAACTATCTGGCCTTCAAGTCGCTTTTCCTTTCTTTCATCATTATTTTATTCATGTTTTTTGATGTCGCACAGGAGCACAACTTCCCGGATCAATGGGACTTTAGCACCCACAATTAAGAGGAACGGCTGCGCGGCCGCTTTCATACAAATAAAACATTTAAAAAAAAAAATTAGGTCAAATGTCGAGCTCGGACAGGAGCTTTTTTTGCTTTTAAATTATGACATATAGGTAATTAAAGAAATCAGTTTTGGTTCATTTTAGAAGCAAGTTTGGAATTTTTTTTGTGTTATTTATAATTATTAAAAAACAAAATATGCCTAATCCTTGGTTTTAATATAATGAAAAATAAAATTAATAATGCGTTTCTTTGGGTAGTAATTTTAATATTTAAACGACTAGTTTTTGTTCCGATGTAAATACGTTATTTGTAATTTAAATTAACCCCATCAAAATTGTTTCTAAAAAAACAATATTTTAAATTTTATATTTTATCACATTTAAAAAAAATATATATAGTAAAATTATTTTTTTAAATGTTTACATTTACTCGCAAATAATTGTCCAAGTTGCCTCTAAAATCATAAGATATTAAAATCTTTAATAGACTATATTTTATAAATAAAAGCAAAAATAAATAAAGTAGCTCCTACTACGTTTAACTAACTAAAACTAAAAACTTAGTTTTTCAAAATTTTAAAACTGCGTGTACCAGATAAGATAACAATCTTTAAAAATCAATTAATGTTTTTTTGTAAAAAAGAGTCAACACGTCTAGAATTTGATTTAAAGGGGACTAATTTCCGGTATTCTCTGGTAATACCCTCTTAATACATTTTGATTATCCTACCATGTATGCATTGGCATTGTCAAAATGATTGCAATACTTAGAAACCCACACATATTTGAATTTGTGCCACTCAACGCATAATTCAGTTTGCTTCGTAAAATATAATAATAATTTCACATTCATAATGTTTCATAACGTACCAATTTAGTTCGATTTTTTAAGGAAATTAAAACTTCACTCTCGTGTCTTCAGAAAAAAAACTTCACGAAGCTATTCTGTTATATCTTTATTATTAAATAGATGGTAAGCATGTCTGTTTTTCTCACTGTGCATCAAATAATCATACTCTTTTGGGGCTTAGTTTTTCTTCTCTTTAGGTCTTTTCTTTCAAAACATAATATGAACATATTATGCGCCCTCTCTCTGGAAACCCACCCCATCCATCTGTTTAATATATGTGATAATTTTAATGTCATCCGTTCCGAGTTTCACTTACTTAACCCCTTAAAATTTAGTTGTCAAACGTCCACTATTTATTGCTTTAAATCATTGAAATACCCAGGCACAAGTCTTATTTTTTTTTCACTGTACAGGGTGATCGGCACGTACCCGACAAACTTTAACCAGTGATTCCTGAGATTATTTGAAGTAAAAAAGGTAAATGAAATTTTGGTCTCCGGAGACTTTTTCGATGACTTTTTTTTTTCTTTCAATTTTTATGTTCTTCAAAATCGAACAAAAAAAATCTTCTGCATGTCGCCACTGGTCACTCAGCCGAGTAACCGCCCGACCTCCTATCCCGCCCTCAACTGTCCAAAACCTACTACTTTTTTTATGTTTTTGTATTTTATTAAATGTAAATTGATTGTAAAAAAATTGTATTGATTGTAAAAAAAAAACATCAAAACAAAAAAAAACATCGAAACGGTGGCCGGCCGGATTGGGAGAGACTCGTTGAGGGTGATCTTTTGACCTCTCCAGCTGGACTCTCTCGACCCATCACCTTGCACCGGCGTAGGAGGAATGGATTCATACGTTCGTCATTCCTGGACACACTAACCCCCAGATTCCTACCCACCAATTATACCCTTTTCCTTCCCAGACCTCTTTTCCCCGAAAAAATACCCTCCACACAGCATTCCCAAAGATGACATTGGCCTTTTAGAGAAATTGTTTTCCTCGGGGCCTTCTCCATGAAGCTAATGTTTTTTCGAATTAATCGATTTATATTTCATTTTCATGTAGATAGATTTTGTATATGTTAGCTTTATATAGGTAAAATAATATAAGCTATTCCGTTAATTATCTACATCGTTATCATGGCGACATTCCATATATTATAGAGTGGTTGTTCAACATAATTCCAAAGTATTTCTCGTGTGCCAAAGTTATCGAAATAACTCTCGATATAATCCGTGGTTGCCGAAGTAGTTTCCAAAAGCGTGTATGTTTTCCTCGCCAATGGTTCTAGGAACATTCACCGTCCGCAGTTCACCGCTGAACATTCTGAGAAAGTTCACCGCACATATTAGTTAAAATAAAATGTCTGAATGGTAGGTACAAAGGTTTTACATTAATAGGAATAAGTTAATAATAGGGTTAGGTTAACCCAATTTCTTTTATTATTTTATTTTGATACTTACTTGGCTATTATTTGTACTAAATTGTTCCAGTAAAATCTTTCAAATAATTTTCCCCGGTGTGAATTGTGGGCGGTGAATTTTTCAGATCCCCCGCCAATAGTGTTCAATTTCTTTTTAGAGCAACCCATGTACTACAATATAATATAATATGAACGGAATCCGTTCGATGCTCCCACATCTGAGATTCCGAGTCGATATATATCAAAAGTTAACGATCTCACGATTTATGAGGACATAAGTTTTTACCCGAAGGATATTCGGCGTATTGCGAACAGAACCGATCGGAATCCGTTGCTGGGAAATGCAGTAACATGAATTGCTTTCTTTATACTGCTGCAATGTGTCGCAGAATCTCCTTATTGTGTAATTATTGTATTTATGATAACTACACAGTAATCTAAACATACTGTGATCGGAATAATCGTAATGGCCGTTGACATTATCTTTAACCCTGTTTTATCGTAATGTCAAAACATTTACGCTTTGCAATAAAACCCATATAAATGGAATATTTCTGAACGCATCCAAACACTAAAAACTGTTTTTGAAAGATGATGAAATACGCTTTCTAATTTTATAATTCGAAATAAACATATACATACATTTTCGTTGTTTGTTTTTGGGGTGTTATGCCGTGTTGCGCTACCTCCTTCTTTAGCCGACGTTTCGGACAGCGTTGCAGTGTCCATCATTGACGATGTCGGATCTGCCCTGATGATGGACACTGCAACGCTGTCCGAAACGTCGGCTAAAGAAGGAGGTAGCGCAACACGGCATAACACCCCAAAAACAAACAACGAAAATGCTTTTGGCCGTGAAAATCTAAAAACGTATCCATATTTTTTTAAATATAATAGTTTTGAATGCACCCGAATGAAAAGTTTTAAAAATTGCTCATATGTTTTTTCTAACTAAATTTACTGATACGAAAAAAATAAACACACGTACATATTTTATAAAGCAAATGTATTATAAACGTTATCGCCAGCTCACTCTTTTGTCGTTTCATGCAAAGATAATTAATAAAAAAAATCCTAAAGTTTCTTCATTTATTTTTAATGCGGAAACTTTAGATTCATAAAGGTGTACATTTTATTTTAATTTTATTTAATTATTAACTTTGAGATTTGAACATAAAGCGTGGTGTTTTTTTTTCATTCTAACACGAAGGTGCTGGGTGGAGCGGTTAACGTCGTAGTTATAAGACATGTTGGTTATTTCTATAGTTCATATAACATCTAACCGGTGCGGGGTTGACGCGTGAGATGGTAATTTTTACAAACTCGAACATCTGGGCTAGAACAATAAATATTGTGTTTTCTTCCTATTCCCTCTGCAAAAGGTGTCTTCAACATCCTACCTACTCCCCATTAAAAAAACCCTCCACAAATCAGCCCCAATATTGGCAGAGCGCTTCCTTGTGAAGTTAATGTAAACGATTCATTCGAGTATAAATTAATATATTGTTTACACTTTTCGTTAACCCCAACAGCCCGGAGCCAGAGGCACTTCTTATGTGGGTAATGTGGAAGAATTTAGAGAGTGGGTTGGGAAAACGTATTTTATATTACGGAACACACACCATCCTGATAAATGATTAATTTCGATTTTATCCGAGCAATTTAGTGTGCTGCTCAGAATCACAGTATCGGAGTATATTAATACGATAATGCCCGTACGGTTCAAATTAAGGAACCCGACTCCGAGTAAATCTCCACGCCACACTGTATGGACACCGTTCTGATCCGTCCGTGAACGTGCAATTTTCCACGGAGCTGCTTCCGTAATATACACACTTGGATCTCGCCCATACGCGTTTTGCAAACGGAAGTGGCGCCATCTATAATACTATATTTAAGGAAAAAAGTATGAAGAAGAGGAAACATTTTTCGCTTTTATTCAATATTAAAAAGATTTATGTTCCTCTCGTTATTCACGGTATTAATGTAAGAATGTCTACTATTATATATCTACCTATTAAATATAAGTATTCTGTAGTTTAATGTTAATAATAGTAGTTAGTTTTGCAAAAGGGTGATGCTTTATAAATAGTCACCAACACTTAAACTGGGCGAAGCAGGACGAAAAGCCGCCCGCAGGGCCTAGCAGCAAAAACCCGCGGAGCGGGTTTTTCACTGCTAGTTGTTTACTAATTCGCTAACTACTAAAAATGTCTAAAGGAATATTTTGCACACACCGCGCCATTTAAATTTACGCTAATCGATTAAAATTTTCATGAGGCAGGTGTAGATCTTCACTATTAAATAATTGAGCGCTTGCCCCGAATAATGTTGTATCCAACAATATTCTTGTTCCGAGAAAAATGGAAAAAACGAAACCGGTTATGTTTGATAACATTTTATAATTAATACAATAAGCATACAATTCTTAAGACTTAAAGGAAAAGTCGTGAAAAGAGGCTATTACATTAGAATTTATTACAAGACTTTGTGCTGAATTCGTGGAATAATGTTGTAAGATGAAAATTTCACTTACAACATTATTCCACAAAAAGTTTTTTTTTAACTTTTCTGACCCGCAAGAAAGCACCATGCTCTTCTAACATCAATTTAAACGTGTCATTGACGCATTTAAGCTTAAAAAGGAAAAAACTATATGAATAAATGAAACTATTTACAATCGACATTTTGTCTTGAGGTCAACGTACAACATTATTTCGCAAAACTGTTTCAATGGTTAAAAAAGCAGCCATCACAATATTTTTTCTGGACGAATTCTACTTTTATGGATTCTTCAGTTGAAGTTAGTATGAGAATACGTTAGTTTTCTCCATTTATTCCCCTGAAATAAACCAATCTCCGTGATTTCGATAAACGGCTTTATATAAAATTCTTCCACAAACCTAAATTTAAAATGCTGCCACAGGCCTAAAAAAAATTTCTTTACCATAAATTTCTTTAAAAGATGCGTAATAATTTGCCCAACATTATTCCATCAATAACTCAACATGGATAGTTTTGTTGGATAGAACGTTATTCGGGGCAAGGGCTCAATTATCGTTCTGTCTCTTCGCCTTTGTTAAATCATGATTAACTTGAGAGGAACTTTGCCGTACTAAAATCTGTGTACCTACCTACTCTAATTGTGTTTACTTACTACGGATTCAGTATCTTGTGTTGGCGTACATCGTTACTTTAAGTATAATAAATATGTATTATGTTTCAGAAACGCTGCTCTATTAGGTACCTACTGTCATTTTTCCATATAATTCCAACTATTATGTGCTCCAAATTATTAATTGCCTCGTATTTTCTGCCTCTAATAATGATACTGCAAATTTATGCTGTTCCGTAAAGCGCGCCTGTTCCGGCCATATTTTGAATTCTGCGGCTTCGCCAAAATTAGCGACATTGTTTTAAGGCTAATAAATATATTATTATAGATGGCGGAGTGCGTCGATGAGTCTGTGTCCTTGAACTAACGGTACCTTTGTTTTTCTTTGTTTCAGGAGTTCGCCACGCTTACAAAGGAGTTGAACATTGTCAGGGAGAAGTTGCTCGAAAGAGAGGAGGAGATATCCGAACTCAAGGCGGAACGAAACAACACAAGAGTAAGTAATTCTTAACAGATCTTTATAAAGTATTCCATCAGCGAGAATCTACTTGACGGTCCGGAATTATTTACGTCCCCTGAAAACAATGAATGTTTGCGGTACTAACTTCTTCCTATCTTTCCGGAGTCAGTAAAGTACACCGCGCATCTCCTTATAATGCGGGGAAACGTTGCATTGTCCTTGTTTATACGTGAATTTGGCCTCTACAGTAACGCTAAACATTGACAAAGGTATTATTTTATGAGAAGAATGCCGTAGATTCGATAAAAGCACCAATATTTTGTATCGTAGCAAGAAAATTCCAGGCGCTGAAATGTTTTAAAACACAGCAACTCCTTTGAAAAGTTGTTCTTTTGCTTCTGCTTTTACAGGGTGTATTTTGCTTTGCGGCAATGTTGCGAGGGTGTAAGAGGTTTTCAGGGGTGGTACTTATTATTCTTCTTTCTATTACTTAGCTTTTATGTATCTGCCTAATCATAGAATAAAGAAGATGCCTTATGCAATTGATTCAATGGATTATTTTAACAAACTATGGATACCCGTTAAAAATGTATGGAATATCAAGTTATTTTTTTCTAAGTCTGATAATCTTTGAAATCTGTAATTTTTGGTATTTAAATTCATAATTCTTGATTTTAAAGACGATCTAAAACCTCACATACCTAAACGGTTCATAGGGGCTACAAAGTCGATATGGCCCAGAAAACGCTACTGGTTGGTAAGACGACTGGCACCGAAGTTGACCGGTAACCGTTTACAACAATCGTCATATTCACGAACAAAACCGGACATGTCGTTTTGGCGGCAAATCATAAATTGCACATTTGAATCGCTGTAGGAAATTTCGTGTTCAATATAAAAATAAAATAAAAATGCCATCATTATTGTAATTATTTTCTGAAAATTATTTAACAAAAAACTCTTAAAATATCCTATTGATTATAAAATACTCAGTTGTTTAAATAAGAGACCCTCCCTAGAAATCCCTCTCCAAGGCTAAATTCGAGAAGACTGTAAGAACTAAAAGTTTGTTGTATCACCCGCTCCCGACCAAAAGATATCGGGACTATTACTCGTCCCGCAATATGCTAATGCTCGATGCATAGGGACACTTGACATTTTACTATGGCTGCCATATGCACCCCGAAAGCTTTGGAGATCCATCTCGGGTCAATCGAATGCACATAACTAAGTAGCTCAGAAGAATTTATGTTCTCTACAAAATTGCTTTACCCGAACACGTCATAATGTATTTTGTATATCATTTTATCGTTCACTTTAGAAATCTTGTTATTTTAATTTCCAAAAAACTTATATTTTCGCGGAAATTGTCGTGTTTGAAAATCCATAAGCTTTCGACCCGATCCAAATTGCTTATTTATTTTTCAATCGAATCCAATTCAGGATACGAATTCTGACGAAAATGCCCATAAATATTGGCGATGCGCTCAGATATGAATTTATTTTAGAGGCATTAATAATTTCTGCGAATCTGTTCGACTGGATCACACCTATTTATTTACAGAACTGGTAGGTAGTTTATCAAATTATTATTCGAAAAGGTTTACAAATTTTCTGGATGACATTGATTTGTTTATCATTAAGTTTTGCAAATAATAAATATTATTAAATTTAATTTAAATTATGTTTTTTTAATTAAATGGTGGTTTACGAATTAAACACAAAAACAATAAATAGACATTGCTTTTGTTTTGTATTTATTCAGTTGCAACTTTGGCCATATTTATTCAGTAAACACTGTTGATCTTGCGCCGTGCGGGAGTAAGAACCTGGACAAACTGAGTGCTCCTATTTATCAGCGTTTTGGACACTAATATTTTTACTCTTGAAGAAATCCCGCTGTCTTAGTTAATTATTGTAGGGGTCAAATTCTGTTCAGCAATTTCTCAGTTTTGTGGTGAAAGTATTTGATTTCTTGCGCCGATATTTTACAACAAACAATTTTGTAACTTAATAATTCCTTAATTTAAAAACAAATCTATGTATTAAAAGAGCCCTAATTTTAAACAACTTTGCGATTTCGTGGCAATAATCATAATAATAAATTCTGATAAGACACTCTTGGAATGAAAATGAAAAATCAACTCGTAGATTCTAGATGGTACTAGCCCCGTTGAAGGATTCTCACTAATTATTATTCTGCTAACAATACAGCCAGTGTTGCATAATAAAAGTTTTAAAACATTTCCAGGACTAGTATGTGTGCTATTTTCTTTTTACGGTTTCTTATTTCTTTGTTGAACATTCTTCTTGAGACAACTATACAAAGACATCAAGACGCATTGCCTAGCACATCAAATAGCTGTTTGTTCAAATGTTGAGCTTTGACATTCGAGTGATGCATTCTTGCGTCTCCTGTGTCCCCTTTTAAAGCTTTATTGTCCTCTCGGGCGTATCTGCTTTCCCCGCTAAGGGAAAGGCCCCATCACCTCAATCATTTGAACGTTAGAACCAACTACATACGTGTTCCTCTGTTCGCGTGTTCCTTTGCATTCTCTTTCATTACCACCGTCTGCTTAACAAATTCGACGCGTTTTCCGAAATGTTAACGACGCCAGGTATAGGTACCTTTACGTGAAAGGAGGTAAACCGTAAACCCTTCGCTTTCACCCTAACACACACGTGGTAAGTCTGCTGTGTTCATTGCTCTGTTTCCCTTTTACCGTCATCGCCCTTTTATTTATTTAAATCTTTCGGGACAATCGCGAATTTGATTTTAATGAGCGGGTTTTATTTGTTTTCGAGCCTCCGTCAAAATACTAAATTAGATCTTACTTACCCTTCCTTGAAATTTTAATCAAGTAAATATAAGGATATACATAACCAATTCGTACGTGCCCATAATTCTAAATAATTAATTGTTTTCGAGTATATAATATCACGATTCTGAAAATTCCAGTCTTTACCGGGACCGGTTCCCTGTGGATAAAGCTGAAAGCTTCCACTATTTTCTTATATTTCTTTGTAGAACTAATTCTCGGAGCAGTTCTTTTCCAGAAAGAAAGGTAGCTAGCAGCTACCTTTTACTTGACATACTGAGTTATCAACCCCTTTAATGAAAAACCTACGTGTTAGGAAGCGCTAAGTTAACTTATGTTATATGATATACAAAATATATTATATACATACGAATATATGCTTTTCCTTGACTACAAAATAGTTTCATAATTATTTTATCTTTCTCATGGCAAGGATTGTTTTAAATTTATTATTTTCATGTAATATTTGTATGTTTATTGATTGGTAAGCATAAAATGATCTCCAATTCGAAAATGTTAATTAGGTAAGTCTCTGCTAAAAAAGTCTCTGTGAAAATGCTAATTAGTTATGTGGTTCTCTAATACGAAATTACATTTCAAATAGGATCAGTGGAGATAGTGTATTTTCTTCCCATCCACAATACAGATAGAGAGGAAAGTTTGCGAGTTCGTTATTTTTCCCGCATTTCACCGTCGCGTCGCGCGTCGCATTTCGCCCGTTTTTTCGGCGACGCACTTGATTGATCAATCGCGTTTGATTTATTCACCGCACGACGGCTGTTTAATGCTCGATGAATTGCCAAATTTGTTTTCATCTCGTCGTGCTCGTTCGTTTCATTCCCTGATTCATGTTCGGCATGGGTGTTACTTTTTACTCAATAAACAATAGGTACCCAAGGAATCTCTTTGTTGACTCATTCTAATTTTTTCTCTATTTTCTTGTATTTGTTGTGATATAATTTCTGTAAAGATTAATTATTTAAAACTCATCGCATTATTCGTCACTTGATATACAGCTATAATTCGGGTTGATTATATATATATTTTTTTTTTTCTATTTTTTTTTTTAATTTATAAGAAAAAGATTTTACATTACAAGTGATTACATTATGCAAAGTTATGCAATTATTCATTATTATTCTACTACTCCATAAGTTGAGCTCTAACATATTTTATAACATATATATTTTGTTGACAAAAATATATATGTTATAAATTATGAAATACAAAAAATATAAAATACCTTTGAAACTTAAGGTTATTCCTGAATATGATTTATAGCAACATAAGTAAAGCGCACTTTAATACAAAACAACAGAAAAATCATTCACATGTCGTCACTGGTCACTCAGCCGAGTGACCGCCCAACCCCTCACACAGACCCTAATCGTGCACTTGGGGCGTGATTCATTAATTTGCTCTAGATAAATTAATTGTGTTTTTTTTTTATTAATCAGAGGTTCCTCATTAATATGATATCATTTTGTACTTTTTAGAATTCATTGTATGAACGATTCGTTTTGTGTTATTTGAATTATTTTTAGATTGGCAATCATTAGAGGAGATGTACCGAATATGGCATATGTCCCTAATATGGGATAGTGGTGTTTCTCAAAATGTAAAGGAGAAAAGCCTCTATAACCCAGCGTTCCCCATTCCCCACCTACCGACCTTGAATAAGTCAGTACTCTTCCGGACGCCGGCCACACCACATGGGCCTGAGAGAGTGATTAAGTTTTTGTGCCTCACCGATATGATATTTACGTAATTTTCATTTTATTTTTTCTCAAAAAATTTTCTTCACAAAATTCTCAATCTTTCACTGATCGGCAATATTATTATTTAACTTTTATGTTTTCGTAATGTTTTGAAGTTAAATACAAGTAGATTTTATTCTATGAATATATTTGATTGTATTGGTCTTGTTCCAAATATGGGATTTTTTGATGACCCTAATATGGAATAGTATCTCATATTAGGAACAGTGTTTCTAATACGAAATTCTAGTAGAACGAAATTTTTTTTTTGCTATTGTAGTTTGTATTTTGGCCTACACGAAGGTCAAAATGTCGGAGAAGAAACAGCGGAAGACGTGGAACACAGAAAAATTGAAAAAAGCCATGGAAGCTGTAAAATCGAAGACCATGGGATATCAGAAAGCCGCCATTCTTTTGGAAATTCCTCGAAGCACTTTATTCAGACTGTGTAAGCCTAGCACTGAAGAAGATGCCACGGAAGCTGCACTTGGACGAAATTCAGTCTTGGGCCCAGTTTTAGGCGACAGTTGCTGGATTACCTATCCAAACAGGACTATTTACGGACTGGTTCCAGGCACTTCATCAAATATACGAAACTAAAACTTTGTCGGACTTTACAGCCACACACTCAGCATTGATGTTATAGATAAAGCTCGTGAACATCATGTCACCATTCTGTGCATACCTTCACATTCTACCCTCAAACTGCAGCCCCTCGATATGGGAAGTGATAAGAGCTTTAAAGACATATTACAGCGAAGAAATTCGGCAATGGCTTCTAATTAATCAGAAGACTTTGAGCGTGAAAAGTTTTTGAAAAGCATATCTGAAAATAAAATGTGCAGCTTTAGCCGTTAACGGTTTAAAAGCTATTTGAATTTACCCCATCAACCGGAATATATTCAGGGAGAGGACTTCCTGGAAAATGAGGACCAAGAAAATGATTGTCCCAACTCAATCAGTATCCCAACTAGTACGTCAATTCCATCTGCTGACCCAAGCCTGTCCTCATAAGCCCACATATAATTACGCCCTACACAAATAAGAAAATACGGTTTCCACTAGAGAAAGAAAAGCAGGAAAAACTTGCATAATAACGCGTCTCCTCATAAAACTGAGCTGAAAGGCTTGCAGAAGAAAAGGGGTGTTGTAAAATGTGGCACAAAAATATTCGACCCCACTAGTGGAGGCTAGTGGTGTCCAGGTGAAAAAAGAAGTCCCGAAGAAACCCATCAGAGGTTACGATACGACTCTACGTCTTCTTCTGAGCTGTCACGTACGAGTATGTAGCTGTTATCCCATTCTTCTGAAGACATTCCGACGGCAATCCAACCTCGTGATGATGAGTCCGATGAGGTTTGTGATATCAGAGGCCAAGTATATACAGATCCAATGTATAGCCAATATATAGCAATATATAGATCCAATGACTACCGTCCGTGGTCGAGTGGTAAGACACTTGACTCCCATTCGGAAGGTTGCGGGTTCGAACCCGGCGTGCGCAAATAAATTTTATTTGATTAATTTGTGTTATTTCACAATTAATTAATAAAAATAATATATGTTATATTTGCGGCACGTTCCAGAGTGGAAGATACTCTCAGTATCGCCCTGGTGTAAGACCACCATTCAGAATTAAAACGTTGCTTAATAACGGCTTTAGCCGTGTTTAGTGACTAGATCTGAATAGCCAGGTACTTTCCCACCTTCCTCTTCCCCATCTCCTTCCCTTCCCCACTTACCTTCAGCCTCACAACATACTCCAATTGGGGATACCATAGTCTCACTGGCTCCAGAAGGGAGCAGTTGGGACTCTTGTAAGGTTTCTCCATTAAAAAAAAAAAAAAAAAAAAGCCGCACCAATATGGCACCGCCATTGGTGCCATATTGAGTGTTCGGGAGCAGATAATATTGATTTTATATGTGATTATTGCATCGAAATCGGTGTATCCCATAATAGGAGCACTTTTTTGGACATTGGTTTTTTCTATGTTTTTACTTTTCGTTTAAAATGAAGACGTTAGTGTGTTTTTTTAATGTTTCGTTGACATTTTAAGTTACGTAACTATTTTTCCAATGATTTTAATGTGTAATACTTAATAAACGATTTAAATATAATTAAACAGAAATTTTTTACCTAAGCTATCCCATATTCGGTACATCTCCTCTACTATTTACTATAATAAATGAGAAGATCTCAAAGCTACAGTCAGTCTAATAAAAACTTGTCTGTTCATTCAAAACCACCGTTTCTTTTTATTTTCACAAGTTATCAATTTTCATCCATCATCGCTCACGTAAATAAAAAATAAAATCGTGTTTGAACAGTCTGTATGTGTTCGATAAGTTCTCAAAGCATCCAATGTTTTTTTTTATTGAAAATTTATTGTTATACCCCGGAGAATGGAACGCGCCGTTGTTTCATTTTCTTTTACGTCTGTTTATATTCCTCCCCTCACGGTACACATTGTAATATAAAATAATTCAAACCAATTTATTAAATCTAGTACCTAACCAGGGGCTTGCCGTTCATAGTAAGTACTTCGCGATCGCGAGTGTATGGATTTCGATAATTGAAAAGCAAAATTACTTGAGAAGAAAAATTATACGAATTATTTGCCGCTGCTTGCAGAAAAACGCCACGGCTGCGTGCGCAACTCCCTTGAAAATGTTTTCGCGATGTTAGTTCGGAGAAAATAATTTATTGGACGTACACGTAGAATAAAGGACAACACAAGAAATGCGATGCTTCGTGATCCAAAAGTCTGGCCAATCGGGCCATAAATTTAAAATACAAAAATGTGTTTTATCACCATTATGAAATTCAAATGGGATGGCGATATACGATATCCATAATTTTCGAGGCTTTATCTATATATCTATTTATTTATATAAAGAAGGATGTTTGTGGCGGGAGGCGAATCTATTATTGCTAGATTGATGAAATTTTGTTCACTTGACCTTCAAAACAAGACGAAGGTTACTGTCTACATCTGATTTCGAAAAATTATGTCTAAAGCCCGGGAATTGCCAGAGTCTTCAGCTAGTTTAATAATAATAAACAGCGGGCGAGTATTTAATGAATGTAAATTTCTATATTATCAAAAGGTCACGAGACGCCTCTGCTAGGAACAGTGTTAAACTCAACCCTCGCACTGATCGCTTAAAATATTTAACAACATAACCGCGGGGTATTAACATTGCTGTTGTTATTAATTAGCTTGTAATTCTGACGGCATCGCAACATCCTACATCCTAAATTCTCAATATCGCCCCTATTGATTTGTCAAGATTCTCCAGTTAGGTACCCAAACTAACCTCCAATAATATATGCGGGCTGTGCATAAATAGGATATTTTTACTGTTTTTTTTTTAAATTTTTTATTGTCAAAACAAATTTAATTAAGAAAAAAAAACCAAATAATCATGGCATTTTTGTTTTATTGTTAGTTGACAAATATATTTGTTGTAAAGTCGGGATTATTTCAGTGTAGAAATTTTGGGACTTTAATTTTTTTTGTAACATTTAATATCATTCACAATTATAATATCATTTCATTACATATCATTCATCAATTTTTTAGTTACCCAGTTAATAGAGAAATATTCTCGGGTCTAACTGGCGAGCTAGTCTATGTACTTATGTTATACATTTAGAACTGCTTATAGATAATATGTATAGTTACAAAATGGAAATAAAATACTTTCATAAATTCTGTTAGATATTACAAAATATTGTACAATGAGAAAAATACATATATTATAGCAATGGAATATCAACAAAATATTAGCAACAGAATACGGAATATATCTGAAAATCATATTATCATATGTATTCCTCTTTGCCCAGAATACTGGAAGGAATCAATTATACCAAGTCTTCAATTTATCACTAAACAAATAAAAAATGTTGTTATTGAGGCAGTTCAATTATGTACAATATATACAGTATAATTTTTACTATTCAGATGTAAAAGTCTCTAAAAAGGGCGTTAATAAATAGATTAGGTTTATTTTGATCTAGTGGTAAAATTTCGTTTACTTTCGCGAGGAGGGCACACGTTTGTTAGCGCATAGCCGACTAGTATACAGGCCTGGGCGTGCGACCGCCAAATTACGATGTTAGTGATGTCGCTAAGTAAACTTTACTGTTGGGTTAAAATAGTCTAATCACTCTGTATATTTAATATGCTTGCGGTAGAACTACACACAAATCAGCAGTAACAACGTGTATTAACAACAATGCCGCCATTTGTAAACTATCGTTGCTCGATGGCACTGACTTGATCACGTGACACGTGACACAAAATCCACCAACGTTGGGTTAACGTCAGCTGAACGTTAGTTTGTACTTTGTACCCGGGTCCCGGTGACAGCGGTCTGCTGTAGCAGCATTTGCGTCGTAGCCAGTTTCTAAAAGTTTATTTATAGTTGTTTCTAATTATAATTAAAAATATTAAATTTTAACATTTAGTGCGACGATCAGAACCAGAAAAATAAACTTTTAACAGTAGGGATGTGCATTTGTGAAAATACTCCATTGAACGCCGTTCTGTAAAATGATGCCTGCCAACAAAATGATTTTTTTTTTTAAATATCGGTATGTTATTATTTGTATATGTTTTTTTAAATTATGTCCACGTACACATTTCATCATTCTCAGTTAAGCATATTTAAAATCTACAGATTGAAACCAAACCACAGAAAAATGTTGTGAGGTGTTATAATTATTATAAAGAAAATGAAATCTCATCGCGGGAGATCCCAGTTAGGATCTCATTATCTCTATTTTTGACAAGAAGATAATAAAACATTTATTATTATTAATAATAATTTACATAAAGGAAAGTTGGAAAAGTTTCTAAAAAAGGGAATGTCTGTGGAGAAACGAAATTATTGATATTTTAATCCAGTTGAATCGAATGTGAGTGAATGATTTTTCGTCTACGTGTTTAAATATAATAAAAATGTTTGAATAAAAATAAAAAAAATAAAAAAATACTTTTTTGTCTTTTAAAAACGTGCCTGATTTTAAATAAGCTCCATACCATCCTCAATATTTCAAACCAGATGGAGTCGCAATAGTTGTCAATCTCCACACTATCGCTACGATCGGGATCGAATGACGCCATCATCAGGGATGTTTTTAAATCTTTTTTTTTAACGTTTCATTATTGTAGGAAAGTGTAATTTTTTTCACTCGAGTTTCTTTTTTAAGTGTTTTTATTTGGTTGTCATTAATAATGAACTGTGTTTTTTTTTTGCAGTTACTCCTAGAGCACCTAGAATGCCTGGTATCGCGGCACGAGCGCTCGCTGCGCATGACGGTAGTGAAGCGGCAGACGGCCCAACAGTCGGGCGTGTCCTCGGAGGTCGAGGTCCTCAAGGCGCTCAAGAGCCTGTTCGAGCACCACAAGGCGCTGGATGAGAAGGTATGTCGTTGCTTGTCCCTTTACTCTGTAGCATTTGGCTTGTGTGGCCTTCGAGCGGTGCGGTGATCCAGTTCGGATATCAAACGGTCTGGAACACACAGATTTGATTGTACTTACCGTATTATTACAGCGTAGAAGACACTACGGCAGACAAATCCGGGACATGGGTAAACTCATTTTTAGTTTTTTGAATTATATCAACTCTTGATATTCCTGTTTTCAAATAGGTGCGTATACCAAATAGGTAAACGGGTGTGTTTTCAAATAGGTGCCCCGGGCGCTAAAATGCCTTGTCCCGGCTTTACTTGGCAGTTTTAATCTGCAGGGGAATGGTTTATGTTTTCTCCCGTGATGTGGGTTACCGGAAGAAGGTTATAATTTCATCCATTTATAGATGCTGGACCCGCGTTCACCAAATCTCCCTTATACCAGTAATTTGCGATGATATAATGAATGCGTAGGTTGATGACCTCGATGACCCTGCAGTTTAGATCCTGGGTTCCGGATACAGAGGTCGCGGGTATGAAACTCGGTATGCGCAAATAAATTAGATCATTAAACATTGTATTAATGTGGATAAAGTTCCATTATCTTGGTTTCAGCTTGGAAAAATATTCTATACATGTACCTAATCAATTAGAACTAAAAATGTTCGTTACTATGGCAACACCAAGATTTTTTTACGTTTCCTTGGAACCGACCACATTAAAGACCAGGATATTTAACATGGTCCGTTCGATCTAGGCAAGGACATTATAAAAGCTCTTAACCCTTTAGGCGTATTTGTTCGCTTTTGGGAACAACGCATATAGGTCTCATAGAAATCGTTGTATCTCCCTTACTACCATAGTGAGAAATATGATCTAAACTATATTAGAAAGAGAAAACACCGCGCTTTATATTGAAATCGAAAAATTAACCACAAAATAATTTTAATGTACACCTTTATAAAACCAAAGATTCGGGTCGCAATTTGAAAAAAAATTAAACTTCTGGAATTTTTTATTAATTATTTTTATATGGAATGACAAAATGTGGGGTGACATTACAGATTATAATATTTTTTGTTTTTATATGGTTTTATTTTTTTTCGTTATCAGTAATTTTAGTAATCTTATATTTGCATGCAAAAATTTAATATTTCAAAAATTATATATCTATTTTGATTGATACAATTTGAAAGCTCATTTTATCACATTTCAAAAACAGTTTTTAGTTTTCGGACACGTTCAGAAATATTACATTTATTTGGATTTTACTGCGAAGCGGAAATGTTTTGACCTTCCAACAAAATAGGCCCGAGGACTGAGGTGTTAAGAGGAACGGCTGAGCGGCCACTTTCACACAAAACGTAGTTTTGAATTTGAGGCCACAATACCCTTTATAATACTTTATTACAAAAATAATTTTTCAGTTTGGTTGGGTATTTTGGCCTAAAATCCAAAACTACGTTTTGTATGAAGCTTGCCGCGCACCCAATGGCCTTATACCAGTAGCGATGGATTTTAGTTTCCTCGCCCCGTAGAATCTGTGAAGAATATTATTTTATTCTCGCGACTCGCAATCTGTCGACACCTCGAACCACCTCGACATCTGTTCAATTCTAATAAATTATGTATTCTCTTTTAATTTGTGCAAAGATAAAACTTAATTCCGCTTAGAGCAATTCATCTTACTTTCTTTGAAAATACACCCCTTTAATCGCGTATTTCGACAGGTACCGTACTTCTCAAATTCCCCGCGAGCTCGACTATAATAAAATGCCGTATTTATTTTTGCTCCTCGTAGGAAATTGGATATTTTAAATTTGTATTTTTTGTGTTCCATAAACAAATTTATGTTGGTATTTCGTCAGAAACAATTTAAAATTTCTATTGCTTATTTATTCCGGAAGTTACTAAGTAATGCGTTAATTTCGATTAGTTGAAAGCCCTTATCTACTTTCTTCAGACTGTTGTGTAATTTAAATATTTATAAATCGCCAGCACTCTTTTTTAAGTGTTATAAGAAGATTAGTTAGAAGGTTAGTTGGAAGAATAAAGTTTAGTTAGAAGAAAATTTCACCTGACAGTAAGCATTCCTTTATAATGAGTTTATTTGACTATTATATCTGACATATTATCTGACTCAAGAGTCAGATTAATAGAAGATTGTGTTTGAGAGATGTATGAATGTGATTGAGGCAGGGAGTGTGTGCCAAGACCGAGTTGTTTGCCTACCCCTGCAGGGAAACGACGTAGTTGCTTAGTTAGTTGGTGTAATTAAAATATGTAGATACATAATAATTAATAATATAGGTGCATATTTTTTATTGTGTATATGAGGTGTTAATAAAGATTTGAATTGTAAAGCGGTATTACTAAACCTATAAAAACACAATATTTGTAGGTTTTAATCATTTTCGATAAAACAAACAAAATTTAAACAATATGCTGCCAAAGCATCTATTTTTCCACAAAAGTCGTAAATGTCTGTTAATTACTGCGAAAACAATAAAAATAACTATGTGGAATACGTTAACATGTCGAAATTACATACGCGTGAATTTCACTTAATTACCAATATTACATATATACACGGACACTGTTACACGTGTAGAGAATTACACCTACTGGAAATACACACGTCAAAAATATTTTTTTGAAGATTTAAATTTTAGAACTTTTTACAATTAAATATCGTATTGAAAAAGGTCAAACATAATTTTTATTTGTTTCGAAATGTTGTGATATGAAATTTATGTATCGCACACTATCGCACTCTGAAATTTAAACCTTTATTTAGAAATTTAATTAAAAATATTTTTGCGTGTATATCTAGTAGGTAGGCGTAATTTAAGTAAGTGGGTAATTTCGTCTGTCTACAATTTTGTTCGTGTGTAAATCTGGCAATGTGATATCAGTACGTGAAATTTACGCCTGCGTAATTTCGTCCTGACACCGGGAAACGTATTTCCAAAACCTATACCGGTTCAGACACTGCGGTGACTAAATGGGATAGGGTTTGTTGTGCAAAATCAGCTTACAAAACCTATACCGATGACAGAACTAGTATGAACTTTTATGTATGATTGTTTTGAAGCAAGCAGTGTGACAGAGTTGTTTGGCGATCCATCCTCACTGACTACCCCTGCGGTGAAACTATCTGGTATTGGTATTTCAGTCACCGCAGTGTCTGAACCGGTATAGGTTTTGGAAATACGCCACCGGGGGTACATTATCTTTTGTTATTATATCCTGACCAATTAATTAATTCATAAAAATCTATTTGGATATTGGAGTGCGCCCCCTGTCACTAACAACACACTTCACAGAAATAAAAAAAAAATGGTAACATATTTGTAAATGCTTCAAAGTAATATGTGTAATTTAATTATCTTTTTACGTAAGATTAAATTGATTTCATGAACTTTTAAGAAATTTTATACCTGCTCAACTGCAGCGCAGAAAATCTTTTTTTCTTGAAGCAGCAAAATCTCGTATTCTGAAAGTTGCACATCTTTTCTGTCTGGGTTTAGCGCAACCACTAATTTTCACCTCCGAATGTAATTTCAATTTCCATTTGTGAAGCTTTTAAATATCCATCTTACTGTCAAAAAAGATTTTATTTTTTATTTATTTCTTTTTTATACGTCCATCGAGCTTTTACATTTGGTACATATGGTTACATTTTTTTACAAATGTTAGTATTAATAAACAATGATTTCGAGTGGTTTACAATTGGATCAAATTTGAAAATATGTAATAATCGAAAAAATTTCAGAAATAATATTTTGACATGAAATATTCGTTTAGTTGTGCTTTAAACATTGAATTTGTGATGTTAAAAACATCGATATTATTTGTGTATTCGTTTGTTAAACAATGTAGGAATTGGCGAGTGTGCTACACAATTTGTTTGTGAACAGTGGCCATTTTGTTTGTTCCATTTTTCTCGAGTGAAACCGAGTAGTAAAACTAGTGTTGAATATTTTCTGTTTGAAACCATTATTTAGTTCAATATTTTTGCATTTACATGAGATTCAATCCAAAACCTCCTACATAAAATAACAGTGTGTTGATCAATATTCCAGACAAATTAGCATAATAATCCTGTTCTAAAAGGATTTTTAATCCAGTGGTCTACTGTCTACGGTCTACGGTCTTCTCCACGCCTTTATCATACTCCTACAATTCAACATGAGAACTCAGAACTTCACAAATGACATAAGCTTTAGAATTATGTCCACTGCAGCGCCTTAATTACACCCATCGTCCTTGTAATGTGGAAAATTACGACGAAGACCCCGGACTCAGAATCGCATTCTAACTTCTGTGACCCTCATGGATAACTTAGAATAATCATATTTAAACTCTATTAATTTAATCCGGCATCGCACATTGCTGAGAACTTGAGAAATTACATTTCTAGTATCATCCTTGGAACCGGCCCAAGCCGATGCGGCCTATGCTGCTTTTTCAAGAAGGGTTACATTTCAAAAGGGCCGCAACATTTTTCTGAATAACCTTAACCTGCCAAAAAAATATTATCATAATCATAATAGCAAAAATACTCACAAAATCCATGTATCACGCTGTAAGATGAAATGGTCGCAGTCCAGTCTGCTTTAGTCCAGTCCTTTGGGAAAAACCCGAAGATCTGCATGATGAAGGATGAAGCAGGAATAAAAGCGTGGAACCTGCAGTAATTTATTCGCCCTCAGCCCTTTTTTATTCGCTATTTCTTTCAATATTTCACCAATTTTGCCGAAAAGTGGAATGTAGGTAATAAAGTTTATTTTTTATTTTAGCTTTTACCAGACTTTATGTCCGGGTTAAATTTTCCCCACAGGAAAAACTAAACCCTTTCACACACTTTTCCACAAATGATTTCTTGTAAATCCACGCTATGCAAGTGCATCAAATAAGTATAATTAATACAAAACAATACAAGAACAACATAAACATAAACATTGAAACACTGTTAATTTGTTCGTAAGAACTTCAGTCCCGTTTTTACGAATAAAATGATCGTATTTTAGAATAACATTTTTTTCCTTATAGTGGGTATAATGTAAATCCTATCATCCCTTATTCTGTGACCAGTTATTATTATTTTTAACCGGGCAGGGGTGAAAGTTCGAATCGGGTCTCTTACAATAACCCAAATTGGCAGCTTTTGTGAAGTTAATCGGATTACTCGGTTCGCTGTGTTTATTTAATCAAATTTCAGCCGCATTAACGAATAAAAAAAGGACTTACTAAGAAAGCTGGAGAATAAATTAAGCATTTTATCGTAGATTTAAAAAAAAAAAATGTTCTTTATGTAAGCAATATTGCCTATTTTGACTTATTATTCCTTTCTTTTATTAATTTTTTTATGAGATTAAAGTTTAAGTAAAAACGTTTTAAATAACTGGGAAATTTAATGGAGTTGAATCAAGAAAAAAATTACTTTAATTTTTGAGCGATTTGCAGCGATGTCCAAGCGTACCGCGATGTTTTTGTGATGTGTTTTGGAAATCAATATATCGTGCTATTTCTGTGTGATGTATTTTGAAAATCATAATTGAATTTAATGGCCATTCTGTGTACGGCGTATCGCTGGATTTGTTTGTTTATAAAAGACCGAATCAATTAAGTTCGTGTGGATGTTACGAGTGCGGGGTTGTTTGAAATTGTATGATGTGGGCTTTATTATTTGTTGAAGGGTTGGCGGGACCGGGTAAACACGTGTGATTCGTAATTCACCCACAGGCGGAGGCCGTGGGGGTGTAATTCAAGGAATTCAATTCCGCTGCATGTTTTATTTAGCTAAATGTAAGCATTTGTTCGGTAAATCATACTTTTATATGGTAGACCTATTCTTAAGCCGCATCTATGGCATGGTTGACCTATTCTTACGCCACATCTATGGCATGATATACGTATACTTACGCCACATCTGTGGCACGGTAGACTTATTCTTACGCCACGTTTATGGCATGGTAAATCTATTCTCATGCCCCATCTATGGCATGGTAGACTTATTCTTACGCCGCATCGATGACATAATAGACCTATTCTTACGTCACATCTACGGCATGGTAGATCTATTCTCATGCCACATCTATGGCATGGTAAACCTATTCTTATGCCACATCTGTGACGAATGGTGATCAATCACGATTCGTCAAAAATGAATATGATGTTCACACGGCACTGAGTGAATAGTGTGAACTGGATCATAGACTTGAAAGTGGGTCGGTAATTTGGAGTCCACACCAAGTAAAATATTCCCTCATGTTGGAGAGGGTTCATAAGAAATTTCTGAGATCTCTCTACATGAGGGAGTATGGTTAGTATCCGTGGCTCTACCCTACCGACTTTCTTTTGGATATTCTTGGAATGCACCATCTACAGGTCAGAAGAGATGGACACATTACCACGCATTTCTTCAGATTGATCCGTGGACGGTTTGAAAACTAGGCTATCGTGGAGAGCATTCATTTCTATGTTCCCGGTGGTTATCGTCACCACCGACGCGTCGACTGTTTTATCTCCCGGCCTGCAGGACTAACTTGCCAATGGTCATTGAGAGCAATCTTGCTGTTGAACAGAATTAATTCGGATATCGACATATTTAGCGTTAGTGAAGCTGTTTTTAAAAGGCAAGCTTTATTAATGCTTGTGTAGTTATCCTTACCACGTAAGATTAATGAAATATTTTGTAATACAAATGTACCTACTTTAAAAACTAATTAAAATGTCAATTTTTGTAATATTTTTAAAGGAATAAATAAATTGAATTGAATTGAATTGATTACGTATATCTTCATACTTGGTGTTGGTATATCTTCATGTTTTCGATGGTGGATCCATTGTTTTAACTTACTACACATTCACGATTTGTTGGCAAACCGAATGTCGCGTTCGTCATTTTTTCCGATTTGTAACGCCCTGCGTGTGAATTCGCTCGTAGAAGTTCTTAAAAAACTTTTCGTTATAATTATAAATCACGATCCTGTAAAAAGACGAACCCCGTTTAAACCCCCCTTACACTTTCACAAGTAAGAATATCGATTTTTCTGTCTGGGATTTAGGTCAGTAGGTACATAATTTCCATCGTGGGACACATCAAATTCCGATCGGAACATGTAAAATATCGGCACATGTTTTTTTTGTTTATTTTATTTTATCTATTATCTTATTGGATTACATTTTCGAAGCTTTTCATTTAAATATATGTTCTTATAGGAAGATAAATTCTTATACAGTCCTTGAATAGTACCGTCCTTTGTAATAAAGAAAATAAATACCAGGATTAAAAAAATAGCATCTCCTATAAAATGCAATGCGCAGTGCTTCCAATATTATGTCTTTTAATTTTACGAATTAGACCCCTTTGAGATTAAACCGGGTGGCGTTTTGTCCATGCAAACGTATTCCCCAAGTTCTTCTTTGGATTTTGACACAACTAAAAAGCACTAGCGTTTCGGTACGTTTTGTTTTTTTTTTATATATCCTTAGGACCCTCCAAAAATCGTTAAAATTACCTGGTTTGAACATCATAAACAGACGTTCAGTATACAAACTAGTTAAGGTATTTTTTTTTAAAGCAAAACGTACAGACATAGAGTATTTTCTTCCAATATAGTTTAGTTAAAAAATCTTTAAAAATCGGTCCAGTTTTGGAGGTCAAAAATGGGGAGTACAAAACCTCGGTTTTGATTATTTTATTTAGGTATTATCAGCCTGATGTGCAGTTGTCCCTTTTACTCAGTATTCGGGGTAGTGAGATCGACAGTGACCGTAACAGTTCGGTAAAATACCTATTGTTCCAGTTTCTCGGCGACCGGGTTTAGATTAGTTCGCGCCACATATCAAAGGACGACAGATGCCGAAAAACAACGCAGACAGATCGCGGGCACGCGGGCCAGAACATGCCCAGGCCTAGAATAGCATTTCCAGTGCCCAGCCCGCCTCGGCGTTTGACGTTTGAAATTTCGCGTTGTATCGTGTATCGTCTGTATTGTGGGAAAACTCAGAAAGCCTCGTGGCTTTGTTTGGCGCTAATCTGGCGCTACGCCACTCCGATCGTTGGGCCGATTGTTTACAACTTTTCGGCTCTATCAAACCTTTGACCAATAATATTTTCAAACGAATAACGAATAAAGACCGGATAAATTAGTGAATACAAATTAGCTTAACCGCGAAAATTGCGCGTAGCTTATTTAAAAAAATAATAATACATAATTACACATTTCAAAATTCTTTAATAATACATTTATTTTACGTAATACAGCACTAATATATTTTTAATGAAACACTCAATAAATTGTGCAAAGTGCCTGTTTTAATAAAATAGTTGATTCAGACAAGTATTTTTTTTTTTACATTAGCTGCACACAGGAGGCCCTGAGGAAAATAATTTCCATCAGAGCCTTTGTCATCTTAGGGGATGCTATGTGGAGAAGAAAATAAGGGAAAGGAAGTCCCGGGAAGGAAAAAGCTATGAGGGGTAGGTAGGAATCCGGGGGTCCAGGAGTAACGGACGTATGAATTCATCCCTCCAACTACGTTGCAAGGTGATGGGTCGAGAGACTCCGGCTGTAGATGTCAAAAGGCCTCCCACAACCAGTCTCTCTTGATCCGACCCGCCACGCAGCAGGTGGACAAACTCATCCGCCGCCAAGACTCGAACGCGAACCGCCTGGGATGACCTACGGCAGAGGTGTACTACATAGATATGCAAATATTTATTTTATTTTATAATGAGGGTATTTGGTATTTTTATTTTTGTAAAACAAATACGGAAAATATCATGTATTTTTCAATAAAATGCATTTCGTATCTTCCTAATACATTTATTGAAACGTCATATTTTTCAGTGAAATGTGTCAGTGAATCACTTTTCTTCCTTTCCAAAAAAAAGCAACATTATCAGCTTTCACTAACAACTTAGGCGATTCATTACATCATTTAAATTTCGGGATCAGGCTGCGATCAATAACACTGCTTATGTAGATGGCGAAATGGTTCAAATTCCTGTTTAACGCCAGCCGCCTGTTTAGATTTATTCAAGAAAAAACATCGCCAAAAAGCGTGTTTTATTTTATTTTGAGTAGTTGAGACTTAAATATTTAAATGTTTTACGATAATTTTCTACGTTATACAATAAAACCATATCCGAAAAGGGTTTTTAGTACGTAAGAGATTTGAAACCTTAAAGCTGTTTTTATAGGTCTGGGCTTTTAAAAAGCCTAATGAAAAAAATATTTGTTTATTAATAGCAAATGAGTTTACTCGCAGTTTTTAATTAAAGCAACTAAAATATTTCTAAGTGATCTAATTATCAAACCAAAACACGCGATTTTCCATTACTTATTAATGCATCACCTTAATTAAGTTAGTTTACGATAATTTCGATTAACACTAATATATATACCTCGTTAACTCACCAGTTATTTATAACACTTTATGACGGGGAAAATTTCAAAACTTTTCAATAACTTCGCTTAGAAATAATAATAATATTTTAATTATATTATTTTATAAAGTCAACACCGAAAGTTTACATGTTAAACTAGATCGCATTTTGAAGGGAGTTGACACTTGACTCTGAAGTAATGAATCACCTTTCGAATTTTCAATCAAAACAAAAAGCATCAGTGATGAGATGACAGACGCCATTCTTCGTCTCTCATTCTTACATTAATTAACTTTATTAACATTTCTTCCTACAAATAGGGTGCGATTATTAATTAACTATCTTATTGTAAACCGAGATTATAATATTTCAAATAATATCTCGGATCAAATCATGTGGCAGTCCATTCCAGGCTTTAGATCCCGACACTCCGAAATCCCCTGCATAACCTCCTTTCTGCCCTGATGTATACATTGTATATTTTTTAAATTATCCCTTGTTGATTTTTATTCCTGTGTGCAAAATGTTCTATGGCACAGGTCAAAGCACGTTGAACGTAGGTACGTTGTTTTATGCGGGTTTTCATGATTTTCACGTTTCGTATGGTAGGGGATTCCGCCGGCTGTAGCCGTGCCTTTTGAGCACTTGAGCGCCGAAGTAAAAGTCTTGAAAGGCTTTTGCTCCCTCCAGGTTTTCAATGAATTTTATGCTTTATAAGTTTTCGTTAAGATTGACGTTTTACATTTTGTTTACGCCTTCGTTTTTTAATGACGCACCTGATGGGTATTTCGACCCTCCTAATAATAATTCTACCACTCTGAATTATTATAACTAAAAATCAACATCATATGTTACTATTAAAAATCGTTTTTAGTTATAACGCGTTTTCTCTAGTTAAAACTACTTTTTAATAAATGCCCTTTTTTATAGTTATAACGCGTTTTCTCTAGTTAAAACTAGTTTTTACTAACGGTTTATACTAGAGAAAACGCGTTGTAACTAAGAACGGAATTTAACTGTAACATATACATCCTGAATCAATTCAATGTAAAGAGACAAAAAGACGACCAATATTATTGGTCTTGAAATTATTTTTTTTACTAATCATTTTTACCCTTTTTATTTGTTGTGTAAACTTCTCTAGATTTCTATTCATGTACACTCGTTTTACCCTTATTTTCACGATGTTTTTTTAATCAATATTGATTGCATGCTAGAATGTATACACCTCTCTGTGATTGTTAAATATTCACCTCCTTACTATACACGTATTTTAAATTGTACACAAATGATAAACAACCGTTTACAATGCATTAATATTTTTTTACCAGTTGTGTAATTTTTAAAACATGTTTATTTGTGAGGCCCGGTCTATATATATACATAAAATATATACAGGTTGGATGAATAAAGCGATTAGAGTGAATTATTATCCCTGTTCCGGCTTCCCCGCCCGGTAGCTTCATTATTTTTATATCCTATCGAATTACAAAAAACAGTGAATAATAAATAACAGGCCTATCCGCTACGTTACTCGTTTATTTTTCTACTCAAATTTATCAAAAAATATGCACAACGGAATTGAACCCTTTGATTAAGCATAAGAGTTATACAAACTTTTTAGGTCGAAGTTATTTCAGCATGATTCGTATCTACTATCTACACACGTGTTATCGATTAGAATACACGATTTAAGAGAAATTAAATGGAAATTTATGCTGATTATACGGTATAAATAAATACCTGCCATTTTTCTTACTAGAGTTTCCACCGCGCGTGTTTTGGAGAAGGAAAAAATGTTTTCAAATGAAAATTTGATATTTTTCTTCAATGTTGAATTTCTTGGAAATAGTGATGGACAAAATCGAGATCTCTCGAAGTGATTATTTTAAGAATGTTTCGATTTTATTAAATACCTAGCATTTTTCGTACCAGATCCTGCGCATGTTTGGAGAAGGCAATAATATTTTCCGATGAAAAATTATAGAAAATTATTTTTTTTATTATCAAGTTTAATTTTGTAGAACTCCATTTTAATTTTTATTGTTTACTATATTCACTAATATTATTGTTTAATTTATAAACCAGTTCTGCTAATTAATATTATTACGCTCTCAATTAACTCACTTAACGACCCTTAAGTCAAATTTAAACAATGCAGTAATTGGGGAAACTTTAAAATGTAATTAACCATTAATAATTTCCGACATTTTACTCGGAAATCAATAAGGGCATATGTAATAAAAATAAAGCAATAAGTTTTTCATTATAAGTACAGTAATTATATAAATATCGTAAGTGGCCTAACCACAGTTTGATAATGCCTTCAAAAAGCGAAATAGCTGTCACGCGCAATAATAATTACACAGCAGAACTTGTTTATAAATAAACTGATTTTATAAATTTAACTAGCTAAACTGATAAACTAGCTCCCGAACCTTCCCCCTCGAACCACCCCTCCTTCATTCCCCTCCGCCCCTCCCGGATTCCCCTCCCCTTCCTCCTCCCGCCTTTTTCTCACTAACCTCACTCCTCATGAATTCCCTTTTTTACCTTCTCCGCCTTCCCCCGCCCTCGTTTCGTTTGTAATATATTCGAATGAATTGTATGTAGCTACTCGAAATGTTTTGACTCCAAACGTCATTCGTTTCATCTGTAGATGGAGAAGGTTTGACGTGTAAAATCTTTATATTTTTTATCAAAATAAAATGTACGCTTTATGGCTCTATGGTGCCGGCTACTGTGTTCATTGAAATTCACCCTGTGTAGGATTTGTGCATACATGTAATAACTTCTTCAAGTTTTAGTAGATGATTAATATTTTATTTTTATTCTACAAACTAAGAATCTTAATTAATAATAAATCAGTTTGTATTAAAACCAAATTATTTTATTATTTCATGTATAATAAATTTGAAGTTGTTTTAAATATTTATTTTAATTTGTATTTCTTTAGTATTCTAAATATAAACACAAGTTTAATACGAAAAATATAAATTATAAAATAGATCAAAATGAGTTACTAGGTTAGTCAATTTTAGTCAAGTGATTTTGACTTTCATTTCTTGTTTGTTTTTTTTTTACATTTTCGTGCAATTCTTCAACATTTTAATAACTTTTTAATTCTGTTTTGTTTAAAAATTTGTAATTTGTTTTCAGGTTCGAGAGAGACTACGAGTGGCATTAGAACGAAATACTAGTTTAGAAGAAGAATTAGCACTTACCAAAGAAGAAGTAAGTAATTTTATATAAACATTTTTTTAATGTTATTTCGTTTAGTTTATTTTTGCTTAGTTATGTACTGTTGAACATGAGAAATTATGTTAAGTGGCGTTGTACTTTAATTTTTTTCTTACCAACTGGAGGGGGAATACAAGATATTAAAATAAATTTAGTTGGAAATATCATTCGATAATATATAACATTTTCGATTACGCCCAACAATAGTTATCCTAGAGTGAAAACACTGAAAAATACGCAAAAAAAAATTTATCAATTTTGTTTCTTCTATATTTGTGATTTTGCAATTTTGCAACTCAGCAACAGAATAACATTTTGCAACTCAGCGACAGAATAATATTTTACAACTCAGCGACAGAATAATATTTTGCAACTCAGCAACAGAATAATATTTTGCAACTCAGCTACAGAATAATATTTTGCAACTCAGCAACAGAATAATATTTTGCAACTCAGCAACAGAATAATTTTGCAACTCAGCAACAGAATAATTTTTTGCAACTCAGCAACAGAATAATATTTTGAGCTGCAATAATTAGTTTTGCTTATTTTTTTAAATAAATGACAGTTTTTGATGTACATAGATAATAATATAAATATTTTATTGAAGATAGAGACATTTATAAATCTTTGTGGTTTTTGAGTTTTACAGTTCATTTCTTATTTTTCTAAAAAAATATACTTTACTTATTTTTAAAAATGTATTGTATGTATTTATGGGCATATATTTTTCAAAACTCACCTTGGATGTCACCGCATTTCCAGCTGCAACAGTACAAGACTGGCGGACTAGTCCCGAACAACTCGTCGGATGGGCCCGACCACGCCGGAGGCCTCTCCCCGCGCCCCAAGGAGAACGGCCAGCCTGGCTCCACCTCCCCCGCCTCCTCAGACAATGCCAACGGGGAACATTACGCACCTACCAAGGTATCCACTAAGCTCCCAACAGTTTCAGAGCAATTATTTATTAAAGCAAAACTTTTGACAGTTTAGATATCAACTGAAGAGATAAACCAATAGAAGTGTGTTAATTAATGAATTTATTTATTAATTCTCTTAATTATAAAACATAAGCCCCTTTTCTCAGTAGGGCAGTCCTGCGTCGAGATGACCAGCTGTGTTTTGGGCGTGACTTTTGTGACCGGTAATCAATTTAAAATTATTGACCTATCTGGAGTCTAATCGAAAGGGCTTACATTAATTGGCGACACCAGTTTTCTTTCAAATCGTTGTATTATTATCATACTTTTAAAGTTTATCTTTTCAGGTAAAGATATAGGGCTAATGAGAGATTATGCAAAGTCTTACAGTTATCGTTAAAATTGATTATTTTTTATTTAATATTAGTACATAAGCTACTAAAGATTGAGAGATCTCTCGGTACCATCCCGAACCCTAGTTCCTGTGCCGCTTTTCAACCATTCTAAAGTAAAATATTCTTAAATAAAAAAAAAATTATACATTATATTTCAATATTTTTGAATATTAAAATATAAAGTTTAAATACATAGTGATTGATTTTAAACAGTAAATGCTTTTAAACTCTAAAGTGGTTTAAACAGTGGTTCAGTTTAAAAAGTAATTGAGTAGAGTTATGAAAACAACCAAACATTCTCCAATAAATTCATAATCTCGAATTTATTCAACGTCTTAGAATTGATTATGATAGTAATATTCAGTTTTCTTTTTCTGAACAAAAGTTTGGTTGGAATTCTGATACGAGACTAGCTTTACGCTTATTAAATTATTGACTTGACAGATGTCGCAAGATTAAATTAAATCAAATGTAAAGCCAGAACTGTCATTTATATTTGCAATTTGTCAAATTAAATTATTTGATGTTTCTACTTACATATTCATTTTTTTAAGTAACTTTGATTCAATTTGATTGTTTGACTTTGTGTCCTCTTCTTTGCTGTTCACAATTATTTCCACAATACAATATTAATACAGCACCTCTAACCAATGACTGATCACACTAAACACACTACAAAATGGTATTGGTTTCACTGAAGCATTAACATCCCAAGTACTACCCAATACTTTCTAGTATAAAATTGAAACAACATTAAAGAAGGTCGGAAACATGAAAAAATGTTTTCTAACCATTATTTTTTTTAAATTACATAGTTTGCGAGCTCATTATTTTAAAAAGCTTTTATTCATTATAAACTGCAAAATTATGAGTAAAGGAAAATAATTCACTTTTAATTGTATTATTCTTTGGAATATTCATCCATACATCACTAGGTCACCACCACATACATTTTATCAAAATAACCAGAATTTATAACATAATTTTGAAATACATACATCTAACATTTTATTTGTGAATTAAAATTATTTATTTCACGATGGGTTATTTCACAGAAATTGAACAATTCAAATTTTGACATTAACCGTTTTAGTGCTATGCTCATTTTGCAAGTATGTTTGTAAATTGCTGCAGATATTCTGTGTTTTTAAATAAAAAAGTATGGTATTCAATAAAAATGCAATTACTTTGACAAATATCGATCAATTTGAATTTTTTTTTTTTTTTATTATACAAGAAAAGGATGAATATTAGTTTTAATAAAAAACCACACATTGATAACTACAAAAGATACAAAAAATATAAGATTAGTTGTTACAAGTTATATTATTTCAAGTTCACTTCACAGTTGTGTTTTCCTGCGCAAAGTCCATGTAGTCCCTTTTTACAAGCGCCTATGAGATTGGATCGCCTTATCTCATTTGCTTTGCTGCAAAATCTTGTTTGCTCAGTCATCTGAAAAAGAAGAAAGTGAATCCGGAGATTCACTTTCTACTCGCAATGTACAAGAATGTCACTTTCAACATCACTGTCTTCACTTTCGTCATCAAAAAAAATCACACTTAAAATTGCAGCGCCATAGCGCTGTGTTGCACTTTACTCAACTAAAGCTTGCAGCCCGATGGCGCTGGGCTGCACTCTAACGGTTAATTTTCAAATTCTATGAAAATTCTATTCAAGTTCTCTTACTATTTCACTTCTGTAAAGCAACAGGCCTATAATGATATAATAACAGAACTTTCACAGAATTTGAAAATTAACTTTTAAATTGAATTAATTGTTCAAATTCTGTGAAACATCTGATCCTAAATCTACCCGAACTTAAAATCACAATAGTTTTTTTAATGTATAAAAGCACCATGATTTTAAAATATTAATGAATGTGTTATGATTGTTATAAGATGGTCTACATATATGAATGAATTAATTTTTATTTTTTGTTGTAAATCTTGCATGCCAATTACTGCTTAGAATTTTATTAGTGTTTTATTTAGTTTTTATAAATTTACGAGATTAATGTTTTTTTTGTTTAGTATTGATTTAAATATCATTTTCCCACATCATTTCATATTCACAATCAATTGGGGAAAATAGACTTGGATTGGCAATATTCCACGAACAATCTTTAACAAACATTATTTTTTTACGTTATTAATTTTTTTTTACAAAGTTACAAGAAATGTTTTGTAAAACCCTCTACTCATGATAAATAATTATTGTTGATCGCTTTAGTGATGAAAATTAGCTTCATCTGTCTCTTGTAACATTTTAATTACCAGCACATTATGCAACCTTAGCTTCCCCAGATACACTTGTTAACTTAAACCTTGCTGAGGCGAATTATTATTGAAACGAGTACATATATTTGCAAATATATCCCTTATACTTTATTTTTTTATAAAATGCAGTATTGTTTTATCAAGGATAATTCCGTCTGTTATAGATAAAGCTTAGGTTCCCTGCTTATCTTAATGCAAATATTATGGTTTGCTGAAAAAATGAAAACCGCTTTTGCATGTTTCAATTGAAACTGTTGTTTGAAACTTTTGCATGTTTCAATTGAAACTAACTTTCCAATGAAAGATTTTCTTTTGTGGAATATCTTCAGTGATGTAAACACGAGTCAGCAAACCTTAATATGTGCATGGTCCATGCGTAGAATGTGGCGTGTGGTGCGTGGTGCATGTGTAACGTTGATTTCTCTTTTCCGTGACCTTACACAGTCCGATGAGGTATCGGCCACACAGATTAACGGCACTAGCAACCATGCTTCTGAAAAGAAGATATCCGAACTCCAAACCGTCTTAGATAAACAGGTTTGTCCCACTTATGTTGTTTCTACGCCAAGTAATCACTAATATTTTTCTTTATTCAAATGATCATCATTGTTGTTTTGCAAACTAACATTTTTGATCATCATAAAGCATCACTATTTTAACAACACTGCATAACATTAATAATATAACATTTTTATCATGGCATGAACAATTGACTTACAAATATGATACTTTTTCCACTAGTCACAATTATAGTCTACATTCAATAGGTATCATTGTTTTATCCAAATCAAAATCGTATTTAATTGACTTACAAATATGTTACTCTTTTTTTACCAATCATTATTATAGTCTACATTCAATAGGTATCATTGTTTTATCCAAATCAAAACCGTATTTAATTGACTCACAAATAAATATGATACTTTTTCCACCAATCATTTTTATAGTCTTAAGTATAATATGAATCATTGTTTTAACCAGATCAAAATCGTATTCAATTCCAGCATGAGAGATTTTTACTTCAGCTTTTCAGTAAAATTATATGAAATTGGACAATCATATAGCCACTTTAAAACATTTCTTTAATTTCCATTTTATTTTTCATTTTAACCACCGGTAATTAAATTCTGACATAAAATATTGGTTCCCCTTTTTATTTAAATTGCATGACATAGTTTTAGATGTTCCCTGTTTTATTTCTTAATGTTAGCCTTTCCATTTCTTTAATATTTTTTGTTGTTGGTAAAATTTAGATTGTTGAATCAATGTTTTATATTATGTACATATTTGTGTATACATATTCACTCTCACAAATCATTGAAGTGGCCTTCAAACAAACACCACTTGTGTTAGATGAATGAATAACTTAATTAATGGTAATACAGTCTGGCGAGCTGAGTTCGTGGCAGCGACGTGTGGCCGAGCTTTCCACAAAGATGGGAGAACTGGAGGACAACTTGAACAAGGCCCAGCGAGAACTCCTGAAGAGCCAGGACCAGTGCAGCAAGCTCCAGAGAGACCTGAGGGAGAATGTGGCCCAGAAAGGAGACCAGGAGGAGAGGATTGCCACGCTGGAGAAGAGATACCTAAACGCTCAGAGGGAATCCACTTCGCTGCACGATCTCAATGAGAAACTGGAGCAAGAGTTGCAGCACAAGGTTGAGCAATTGAAGGTAAATATCCACACTTTTTATGATTGAAATTTTCGCTAAAGTGGATGTGAATTTTGTTTTCTAATTCGACAATGATCTCTATTTGGATTAGTCACAAAGATGGATTGGTTATCATTGCTAACGAGGGAATCAGAGGCAGTCTATTGTCTGAAAATTCTTATGTTGTGACTTTTGGCAACAAGCTATCATTGAAGATACTGTCAACTCTGTTAGATCAGCTTTGATGTTGATTGTTATTGGATCTACAGGTATAATAAAAAACATTGATGAAAAATCGTAGCACTTTGGTGACGAAGCTGTTAAACCCTTAGGTTCTCACAATCCATTACTAAAATCATGGCTTTTTGTGATGAAGCAGTTCAACCCTTAGGTTCTCACCCTGACATTGCCCAACCTGTATTGCCTCCTTCATACATCTTACAATCCATTATTAAAATCATGGCACTTTGTGATGAAGCCGCTCAACCCTTAGGTTCTCACCCTGGCATTGCCCAACTGGCAATGCCTCCTTCATACATCTTACAATCCATTATTAAAATCATGGCACTTTGTGACGAAGCAGTTCAACCCCTAGGTTCTCACCCTGACATTGCCCAACCGGCAATTCCTCCTTCATACATCTTACAATCCATTATTAAAATCATGGCACTTTGTGATGAAGCAGTTCAACCCTTAGGTTCTCACCATGGCATTGCCCAACCGGCAATGCCATGGTGAGAACTTTTAACCTCTTGAATGTCGGATGACAGTTAGAGGTTAAGGCCGTATTTCATAGAAAATTAATATCAGAGCATTCCGAGGAGCTAGAGTTCTCTAATAAAAAGCAATGTCCGGAATGATATTGGCGCAAGCGATTCTGACCTTGTCCTTGCACAGATTCTGTATACATAACATTTTATTTTTTAACCTCTAAGCTGTCACGCCCCCGCCGGCTGGCTCACGACAGATGACTCGTTAAAGATGGAAATTATGAAGAATTTGGTTAGAATTTTTAGGTTGTCCATAAGTCAGTAGTTTAAATTGTTTTTGAATGTGAATTGTATGTAAAATGAAATAAACCCCTCGAATGTGGATTTCCAGCTCCAAGAGGAGAAAATCTCGGCCATCGAGGAGAAGCTGGAGCTATCTGCCCAGAAGCTGGCTCAGTTGTCCGCCTTGCCCGAGATGGAAGAACAGCTGAAGGCGCGCATGGAGGCGCTCAGTCAGGTTGGTGGGAAGCCTGTAGGTTACTGGTCAACGGTCCTTTACTACTTGTAGACTAATCGTAGGATTTATATCACACGCTGACTGATAGAGTCAGAAATTGGGAGAACTGATATTCCCAAATGTCTTTTGTAAAATACGTTACTCTGGGTTTGATTCCCATTAAGATTGATTTCTCTTGAATTAAATCCATTGGCTCTTCAAAAAACACACTCGGCCAATACATAGGTACCATCATATATATGCTACTTATGAGTAGTGGAGGGATTTAACTACCAAATTATTTAAACTGATACATATTTTTTTTTTCTTAAACAATTTGTATTTGATCCAAGCCCAATAAATTACATTCCCTTCCTTCTGATATAAAATGTTTAAAATCATTGGAGGCAAAGATTATTTGCATATTCTTGATAAGATTTATTCATCCCTTCATTATAATTGTAACAGACCAGAGTGATAGACACTCTTTGAATCGCCTTGGTGAAAGACCACCATTTAGAATCGAAACGATGATTGAAATGGCATTAAATCAGAAAAGACATGTAATTTCTAACCTTCCTCCTCTCTTATCCTTTCCCTCCCCACCCCTTTCAGCCTAGAAACATACTCAAATTACAGATGTCATGGACCCAATGGCTCTGGGAAATTGAGACTCTTCGTGTATAAATAAGTCACAATTAAGATTATATTTGGTAGATTCTCTGACTTTCCAAAGTAATCTGTATATTTAGAGAAGTTTTGAATACAGACAACTCAGTCTTACCATAAAGTAGCGAAAAGCTCTAATAGTTCATACTGTAATGTGTGCCAACTTCCAACCAGGCGCAGGAGAGGCACGGCTCCGCCGAGGACCGCATCCAACGCCTGGAGGCTAACCTGGACGAGAAGAATGCCGAGGTGATGCGCATGAACCAAAGACTGCGGATGAACGAGGAGCACAATACCAGGCTCTCTGCCACCGTTGATAAACTACTCTCCGAATCCAACGAGAGGTATTTTATTATTTTAATTTTTTTATAATTTTGTATCAGTAGGTACATTCCACTGAGAAAGTGCACAAAATTCATTTTTTTTGTCCAATATCAAAATGTCAAATTCAGGAGTGAAACATAACTTATGAATGTACTATAATTTGTACTAAAATCGATGTTACTCGGTGTTGTAATGGAAAATTTTAGCTCCATATTATTAAATTTCTACACATTTGACACGCGTAATGTATGTAAATCTGTTTTATTCCATTAGGACAATGTGTAGGACAGACAATGGCAGATTGGATTCAGAATTTCAGCGCAAGAAAAATTATGATGTCTGTTTTGAATTAGGCCATTTCTAATTAGACAAATTTTGAAACTAACTGAAAAATTAAGTTATAAAATCGTGTGAACTTCTAATGTGGAAAACTAATATAGGTGCATGTTTTTCAGTAGTGCAAATGCTTTACCAACTTGTTACATTTAAATTTTCTCACATTTAAAATTTTAATTGCATAATATTATGACCTGTCATGTCACAAGATATGGTAATACAATTTGTCATTTGCTAATGCCTAAAGTCCATAATTCTTAAGAATTATAAAACTCATCTTATGTCTTTACCTATTTGCTTATACTTATTTTTTTTTGTTTTATCTTAGTCCTCTAATTCATATCATACTGCATTGAATATTTACATGATCCCTTTTTTGTGCAGGTTGCAAGTCCACCTCAAGGAGCGCATGCATGCCCTAGAAGAAAAGAATGTTCTCTCGCAAGAGTTAGAACGCTGCCGCAAGACTGCAGAGGAGCTCCAAATGGAGAAAACCGATGTATCCAAAGAACTGGGCAAGGCGCGGCTGGACGCAGAGGCCGCGCGGAGGGCGTTACTGCAGCAGGAGATAGCCTTCAACATCCAGCAGACTGACGCACTCACCAGGTCGCTGTCACCCGGCGGTAACAGGGACCAACCCTTCTCCAGGAGTACTAGCCATACAAGCTTTGATACACGCCATCAGAGCAAGGTACACTACTTCTTACCTTTATTTCATTATCTTTAATCCGAATGCGCATTGCAATATGTTAATTGGAGCCTACCTTTTCAGTTTTTCTTAACACGGAGTTTGTGATATGACACACACTATCACATATCTTTCATCACAGGACACATGTTTTGTAAAGTCAATAAAAAATTATAATCTTTGGATGTGACACTTTCAAGTATAGAAGTTTTTACATTGTGACACAAATGGATGGGCTACATATTATTGTAACGCAAAACTTGACTTCCCAGTCTGTCGTGTCGTATCGTGTTCATAATAAAGTAGTATAATGTATGTTGCGTCATATTACATTTCTTATAAAACGACATCAATAGGTGTTGTGTCCCTGAATGTGTTAAATAAGTGGATACAAATCTGCGTAAGGAGTTACCAGATTTTTTCCAAAACTTTTGCTTAAAATCAATATGTTAACTCTTTCTGGACTATTACTCGCCTTTGAAGTGGTTTTTCACAAAAACAGTGCTCTACAAATTATCCAATTAATATTATTATTACTATCTCCACATAGTTGACAGTGAAATACACGCCACATGTGATAACAAAGGCAATGCAAAATTACAACCTATGGTATCTAAGTACATATGGAGGCCTCAGCACGGGTAAACCACCCATTGAGGCCAACATTACTGGATTGTACTATGAAATGTAAAAATATTGTATCAAAAATATATAAAATTTGATCACATATATACTGCTGTACATATGATCCCTCAATGAGTTTATTAGCTCTTGGGAATATAGTTCATTTTGCATTGTATACTTTTAAATAAATTTAAAAATACATTTTAAAATTTGCAAACAAATAACGCCGCGCACCATGTCCAAACAGAATGTGTCAACACCCAGGTTAATAACAGAAAATTTCAGTAAACTTTCATTTCATTTGTGTAATTAGCAGTCTTGTTTGCACGGTGTGGGGGATTTTAATTAAATGATATGACATAAAAATATTCTGTGTTCATTGATAAACATTTCCACATTTAGTCATATGTGTAAAAATCTCAGAGGGTAGGTATGTTTATTTGGGTATTGATCATATTATATCGAAAATTCTTTTTTTTTTCATTCAGATTTTTTCTTATATATAATTAATTGTAAATTTAATTTCTCATATAAATGTATTGGTGATTGTCATTTTAGTGCACAATTATTAAAAAATCATATTTATTCTCTTTTTTAAATTGTTTAACAATTCATATAAATTGTGTTAAATAATTAAATGGTGGAGGATTATCTCAAAATATTCTCACCCCTTTATTACTACCATGTTCATTGGACCAAAGAATGAAGCTCCATTGTAACCTCTCCCTCTTTCTCTAAAACGAAGCAGAAAGAGAGGATTCGTTTTTGCGAGAGGGACATATTAAAAAACTGTGTTTGTCCCTAAAAATCGAAGGAAAATAAACTACCTATTTAATAAAATAAAATAATTCCATAATTTTTTTGGAATCTCTTTTCCTTCTTTTTTGGTTGTACACCCTAGTACTGAACACCCCTAGGTACACCTATTCAAATGTATAATCCTAATAGAGCTATGTTGTACCTACTTTTGCTGTTACACACTTTTTTTTTAGAGACGGTTGATATCTGAAATGTGCTCTCACAACGGTTCCAGTTACAGAAGACGGATGTGGAACCGACTCTTTATTCTGTTTCTTTTGGAACCGGTTGCCATTGGCGGGAAGAGTGATCAGTGCAGCTACTAAAAATATGTTTGTCTTGGGAAATTGGGTATTTAATATCGGCTAACGACATTCTGGAGAAGAAGAACTAGTTCCGAAAGCAAATGGTTTTAAAATAAACTGCTTCCAAAAGGAACTTGTTTTCCAACGATCTGATTCCAAAAGGAACTGGTTCCAAAAGGATTTGGTTTCAAAAGAAACTGGCTTCAAAAGGAACTGGTTTCAAAAGGAGCTGGTTCCAAAAAGGAACTGGTTCCAAAACTAACTGGTTCCAAAATTAAGAGCTTTAAAAAAAATGGTTCCTAGGAAAAAAAAATATTGACGGTTCCAGAGACAGCGAAGTCTCCGAGACAAAGTATCAGTACCAGTTAGTATCAACCATCTCTAATTGTTTAGTTGAATGCAGAAGTTGTTGCAACAGAGCTTTCAGCGGTCCACCTTCACAATGTTCCATTAATCCTTTTGTCTGATCATTCACATTTAACCTTCCATCTGAACTAACTCTGTGGTTATTGTGGTTGACCGTTGGCCCGCAGGACGGCTTCATGGGCCGAGGCATGGGCGGAGGCGGGGATGGGGCGGGCGAGTGGGAGAAGCTGCAGCAGGCACACGTCCTGGCCAACGTGCAGCAAGCCTTCGACGTCAGCAGCGATGCTGAGGTTGGTTCAAGCTTTTTCAATATTTGCTAACCAATGGAGATTCGCTTTACTAATGATCATTTAATTGTTAATATTTCAGTCTTTCTGTTTGAATAATTCTCATAATTTAACTCCACCACTCATAAAGATTTGCTACCACCCATTATGTACCAAAACCATATATCATAAGGTATCTTATGTATTTATTTAGATATATGTTTGTTTCACCAAAATGTGAGTAAAAAGGAGAACTTCATGAACGCTTGGTTTGCCATTCTACCACCAGACGGCGGTAGCGCTGCTTTGAACACTGGCGGTAAATAAGAGAACTCCACCTTACTTCAACCTTACTCCGATCCAAACCATCCATAACCCCGACCATCATCGGGTAAACGACAGCAAGTTTATGATGAAACTCCACTAACATCTTCACAATGACCTTTCATAGAACGATGATGGTGACAGCATCTTCAGTGCCGTGGCGGAGGCGCTGTCTCCGGGGGGCGGTGGCCACACTGACGCGGCAGCCCTCGCCCTCATGCTGCAGGAGCAGCTGGACGCCATCAACAACGAGATCCGCCTCATTCAGGAGGAGAAGCAGACCACTGAGGCCCGGGCGGAGGAACTCGAGTCCAGGGTAGGTTTATCTCCTTCTACTAACACCTCATATTCCTGTCACCCTTCTTGCAGTCCTGCCACTTTCACTTCTCTTTCTGTAGTTGCAACGGACCTATCCAGCAGTCCACTTTTCCAGTACGTCTTTAAGTAACTAATAAACAAAAAGTATATAAATATAATCTTTTATCTTTTTTTCTGTGTCTTCTTCCTTTTCATGTTCTTTGAATATTATTATTATTTCCATTTGGGGGGAGAATATGGGTACTGCCGCATAGAATGAGAACCATTGGATAACCAACCCCTCTGCCGTAGGTCATCCCAAGTGGTTCGCTATGTTTGGCAACTTCGCAAGAGTGCCCGGGTTCATGGGGTGAGGTTTGTCCGGGTCTTGGCGGCGGAATTTACAAGGATCTCAACAAACTGATCCCCAGATTCCTACCAACCCCTCGTACCTTTTTTCTTCACAGAACTTCCTTAAAAAGACCCTCCATATGGCATCCCCAAAGATGACACATCTTTAGTGTAGAGATAATTTTAAAAAAAAAATTCTATCAATGTTGTTTCAATAATTATTATTATCACAATGAAGCGTAAGTCTTTGATAAGTTCATTCTAATTTTAATAGTAAAATGTTAAATGTAGATTTATCTCAGTGGATAAGTAGAAAGTTAAAAATTCTGTTATCCAAAGCGACAGCTACCTCAATTTAAATAGACCATTTTAATTAATTAAAATAAATTATTAATTTAAAGAATCTTTTGAAATTCTTTTATAAAACCTAAAAGTATGGGATAAGGGGATTCATTGCCTTTAAACCGCAGCAAGCAATGTTTATGCAATTTAATTTTTTTTAATATTGCTGATCTTTTTTCAACAAAATTGAAATTTCATTTCATTTTTTGATCTTTTTTCAACAAAATTGAAATTTCATTTCTTTTTGTAAATTTTTTCTAGCCCATATTTATAAAAAAATTACTACTCTATGAATGTGTTCTAGCCCATGTTTGTAGAAAATGACCACTCTATAAATTTGTATCAACCGTGAAGAACTCTATAAATTTGTTCTAGTTCGTATTTATAGTAAACTAGCTGACCCGGCAAACTTCGTACCGCCGCAGAATCAATAAATGTTGTGTTTAATTTATTAGCGGAAATAAATCAAGTTTTTATTAAGTTAAAATAAATAGTACCTACTCTAAGTTCAAAAAATGAAATTGAGCTGTTGACTTTGCACGAAATGTTCGGCACACTACACCATTGACAGTTCAAATTGATTCAAATTATGTCGACCAACGCAAATTATTTGAAAAGCCGTTCCATACAAAATATATGAAAAAATTAATTTTCTTTATAATTATTTTTACCGTGATTTTTTCCGATATTTTAATAGTTATTCTGTTAATCGGGATGGAGACAAATCCAACATAACAAAGATCATAAAAATCGGTTCAGCCGTTCTTGAGTTATAAATGGTGTAACTAACCCGACTTGGTTTTATATACATATTAAGATTACCGCCCTATAAATTTGTTCTAGCCCATATTTATAGAAAATTACCACATATTTGTACCCACCGTGAAGAAGTAGGTAACTAATAATGTGCAATGTAACTTTTTAGGAGAATAATTTAATACTTTGTTAATTATTTTTCTTTATATGATAATTGTACAATAAAGATAATAATTAGGGCGTTTTAAAATACATTTTGAGGTATGTCAAATTTGAACAACTCTATGGAACGATAAAACTATTTTGATAACATGTTCCTGAGATGCCTAAAATAACATATTTCTAATACCTGTTTGTTATAACCTGCCAATCCAAAATATGTAGCTTACTTTATGCTTACCTAGATTTTGAGTAACACATGACTTACTTTCATAAATATTCTGTCTCTATACTACACACATAGTAACTTTGCATCTTGCAGCACCTTGTTTAAACATAAAATATAACCCCATTTGATCATATTATAATCGCCTGCCCCAACGCTTAAAATTCAATTATATTTTTCTACTTTCTTCTCTGATTCTTTTAATAACATTAACCGCTAACAATAAAGCATGAGCGCTTTTAAAACTAAAGCCATTTATTCTGCCTTCTTACCTTACCCTGCACCCTAACATGTTTAGCACTAAATTAACACAGCATGAGAGCAAGCCCTTTAATCGTACTGAAATCAGCAACACTTCCAGGTGGGCAGCTACGAGCACATGAACTTGGTGGCGCGAGGGGGTCGCGGAGGGGGCTCTCCACCCCAGGGGGGCCCACCGCCACCGCTGCCCGGTCAGGGGGGCCCGCACACGCCCCACTCAGGGGCCTCCACGCCCCAGCAAAGACACTCGCCCAACAGGCAGGACCCCTACATGCTTCACAAGTATCACACGGTGAGTTATGTGCACATTTATTTTAAACATTAATTTCTACCTTGCAAGATTCTTTGCTGACTGAACCATAATGATAACTATTATTTTATTAAGGTCTGTGATGAAGACCTTATGTATTCAGGGAAGCATAAAAAGTGTGTGCAATGAATGAAAACAGTTATCCCCTCAGGCTTCTCAGAAGGTCAGAATATTTCCGCTTTGCAATAAAATCCAAATATATTCTGAATGTATCTGAAAACTAAAAAATATTTTTGAAGGTGATGAAATACCCTTTCAAAATAAATAATTATAAAAAAAACCACATCATTCTTTAAACCCAAAAATTTTTAAAGCGAACATAAAAAAGTTTTAAAAATGACTCACCCTACTTTTTTTCTAACTAAAATATTAATGGTAACGAAAAATAATAAATACACATACATATTTTATTAGACAAATTAATATAAACGTTGTCATCGGCTCACTTTTTTGTCGTTTCTTGTAAAAATATTTATTAAAAAATTCACAAATTTTTTTTTCAAAATTCAATATCATAAACATACATAATATGTTTTTAATTTTATGGTGTAAATTTTTTCTTTCGTTCACCGCCAAGTATCAGCAAAGTATTTTTCACTTTATTTTTCTTTATTGTTTCACAAATACTTATTGGATCCCCTTCTATTGTTTTGTTGTATGCATTCAATGTCTGGTGATAATGTTTAAATGTAACATTTTAGAATAAGTCATCAATTCTAGTCTGTTTTTTGAAAACCACTGAATATTGTATTAAAATTGTACCAGCAGTAGAAATGTCAAATTATTATTGTTATTTTAAAAATAAATTGCAAGAACTGGCACACACAGGGGGTTTGAACTAGTCCTGGGTCGATGGATAGATGGTCGATCGATCATTGGTGGTTTGTGATAGGTTTAAAATGATTGAATAGTTCACCATCGAACCCGAACTAGTTTCAACAACCCTGTTTATCGATTCACTATTATTACATTAATTCGGGTTATTGTAATAGGTTGTTTGCACATGATTTTTGTTGCTAGATGCCGCATTATGAAAGTCGATCCCATTAGGTTGGGAGAATTATCAAATTGCATAAGTTTTTACGCCATTTATTTAAAGTTTTTATCATAATAATGCCACAAACTTATTGTTGTGTTCCGATGTGTAATAATAGGGGTGGACATTTGTTACCAAAAGATAAAAAATTTGTAGGAACAATAGGTTAATTCCACCAATGCAAAAGAACCAATTAAAACCCTCCACTCTGCATAGACTAACATAGAGATGGACCAAGAAAATTCCTTGAAGCCATCAGTGTTTTTAAATAAACATTCAACATTTTCTTGCAAAATTTTATGACCAACTTTTAAATAATTTAGTGTACTGCCAAATGCAAATCCAAGTGTATGTATGTATGTATGACGATTGGTTGATGCGATGTCTACTGTTGGGTGTTGGGTGTGCAGGCCCCCGCCTCTATGTCGCCGGCGCACCTGCACAGCTACGTGGGCGCCCCAGGTGGACTGCCCCCGCACCCCTCCCACTCCAACCTGTCCGAGTCGCTGCCAGGGAGCCAGGTATAGGACACAGGGGACACAAGCAAGCCTGTCTTGTTCACACATCACATCGCTCCTGACGCTGCTGCTGACGGCTTCCTTGTAAATTATCTTTCTTTTAGAAGGAGAATTTACAACAGAGCTAGCAGCAGTATGACCTTAGTTGCCGTTCAAGTGTCCAGTGCCTTCATTATTACACTTATTTTAAAAAAGACAACTTTTACTAACATTCTCAGGTTAAGGATAACTTGACAGAATTTGAAATCTCCTACCGTCACAGTAAGCTGAAATTGTTGCTTGTATCATGATGGAGGACTTGGCCAGCGAGAAATTGAACTCATGACGCCTGGGTGGGAACCAGGCATGATGCCAACTCAGCCACTGACCGGTCATCAGTTAGTACTTATTTCCCAAAAGACCCTAGGTGATCCGCTAAAATTCTAATTTGTTGTTAAATTTTCATTACCTAAAAAGCAATTGACAAGCACAATCAAGTGAATATAATACTTAGGGTAGGTTACATCAAGAGTAATACATACTAATCATGTTAGAGAAGAGTTATAGCAACAGATAAAGTAAGGAATGTGCGGCGTGCTATCTTCTCTTAAACTTTCAATTTGGATTCTGACACTTTCATTTCAGTGCAAATAATATGTTTATATTTCTTAAATACTGCTGAATCCACTTTTTTTTAATCCAGCATAAATCCTCAAGGTAATCAGGCGGAAAGCTACGCTCACTCCGCAGGTTTTCAGTGGCTCTTATTTCATGATTCTTTTTCTTATGGTTGGGGATAGTTTGTGGAGGTCAAAGTGGGATGCTGAGAATATTCAGTTTGTCAACGGCATCGGGAGTGACTTAGTTTAGTACAGATGTGCCATAGGCCCGTCAACGGCATCGGGAGTGACTTAGTTCAGTACAGATGTGCCATAGGGGAACTGATGAAGGCGTCATTCTTCTACTATATGTTTTGTTGTTTGTCTATGTCACATGCACACAATACAAAATTCTTTAGGCCCTATTTATGCATCATATATGCACAACGGCTCTTACTGCACTCGGTGCGGTTTAGTGAGGACCATTTCTTCCGAGAGAGAGAACCCAGCGTGTGAGGCAGTTTAATAGTTGGATCACAACAAGGTGCTTATTTTTCATGTCGAAGTCATGCACACAGTTCAGAATCCTTTAGGCCCCATTTATTAGAAACGGCTGTAATTTCACCGGATACGGTTTAAAGGTTCACTTCTTTCGAGAGAGAGAGAACCCAGCATACGAGGCAGTTTATAGTTGGATCCACAACAATGTGATTATTTTTATGTTCCTAAGTGTTGATGAAATAGTTATTTCATTATTTTATTTAAAATTATACTGTGACACTTAAATGACAACTGAGGTGTTCAACTCGATGTTCACTAATTTATTCACAAACCAAAATCATTGTTTGAAAGTCGATCTTCATAAATAAAAATTGTTAAATAATATTATGTACATATTTATCTTTCAATTGGTTTGTGAATATTTATAAGCTCTTATGATTGTAAAGAAACTAACAACGTTTTATCTTTTACCAATAACGTTGCTTGCCAATAACATTTGTGCACTCTGAGAGTGCTGTAGCATTTATTCGCATGTTATTCTGAAATGGCTTGTAAATTAACTTAGGTAGTAATTGTTAAATCATTGAAAAATAATTTTCTATTGAATCATAAGATGAAAATTAGCTCTCTTATAATATGACAACATTTTGCAAGAAGTGTAAGATAATGATTGTATTATTTACAATATAATGTTTTGTATTGGGTCAATGTGCAATGTTTAGTCATGAATAGAATATCCCCGCTTGTCTAATTATTATTCACAACTACTAGATGATGTGAATTCTCCCCCAGAACTTATAGAATAACATAGCATCCCCTTTTATTTTGTTTCCCTTATGTCTCAGTTTTAGGTGATAATCTAGTACATATAAAGTTATGAATAATCTTTAGTTTAGAAAATATCTGTAACACTTGAATCTTAAAAATTGACAGAAGAGTATTAATTAATACTATTATTTCAACATAATTTTATAATTTATTTTTATGATTAAAACCTCAAATTGTAATATTTAATCACCGAAGACAGTAGAAGCGACTCTCAATCAAAAATTGAAACAGAAAAATCAGAAAAGATATGGTTGCATTTAGGAATTAAACCCAGGACCTTAGCACTGCTGAGGCGCTGGTCTACCATTGAGCTAATGGGACCCTATTCCCTTCGGTCATATTTAAAATGAAGATAATGTTGATAGTTCTTAGTCGAAGTATGGCCGAAAGAGGTAGGGTCCCAGTAGAGCATCGCCCAGGTAAGGCTAAGTCAAATCCTAAATGCTTTTTTGTTTCAAATTTTTCATGAGTCGTTAATATGTCTTCAATAATTTTTTCACTTTTACTTTTTATTATACCTTATCCTACATGAAAATATTGGGTCCATTGCTTCGGATAAGGAAATTTGGCAGCGCCGGTTCTACGAAATCTGGCGCCCTGTGCAGGAAGTACCGATGGCGCCCCCCCCCCAACATTTTTTTTAAATTCAGATAAAAAATTTATATACATATATAAAAAAAAAAAAAAAAAATTATGCAATACGTTTAAAATAAATTAATATCCCGCCAACAAGAATCAAGAGTAACTTTTCCAAGAGACCTGGCGGTAGCTATCTATGACACTGGACAAAATAAGAACACCATAACAAAATATAATATAAAACAGTAGGCAGTTTAGTTCAGAAATAATAATATTCTGATCAGTTTGTTTAATATGGTGCCAAATCGCGCGCGAATGGCAACATAAATAAACCAATAACGCGGCGAAAGCGACGAACTATCATCAAAGAGCAACTTGTAATCAACGAAGGGAGACCCGTACGAGAAGCGATCAATGAACCAATCACAATGTTTGTTGAATTTCGAACGATACAATGGTCGTAAGAGCAACAAGGAAAAATAGGTCTTACGTTCGTATGAAATATATTGTATTTGGAAAAAAATTCCTTGACGTAAGTCAAATCCGTATTTCGTTAAATTTTAACCATCGATGCGCGCGCATTAGGTTCACGCATATGGAAAGTGAGTGTTGCTAGCGCGAACTAATAATTCCGTATTACGAGTAATTTTTAAACGATTCGGGGAATATTTTAATTGAATTTTAAAACAATATTTATTTTATCACGGCGCCCCTTCGTAGTGGGCGCCAGGTTTTTTGCACGTTTTTGAACGTATGGCAGATCCGGCACTGAAATTTGGCATCGTATATGGGGATTTGGGGACCCATTACCACGGCACGTGTGTGTGGCAAGCCAGGGGGCCTAGTCTCTATCTTTCGGTTTCACAAACAAGCACGTTTGCCATTTAACCTTTCTTGACGGTGCTGTGAACTAAGCTGTCACGGTTTGTATTTACTGAAATATCTTTGTAAATATACTAAATATAGAGTTAACATTTTAGGTATTCCTCCACAATACATTTATGTATTGGATTAAATAAATACATTACACTAATATTTACTGAGTGTACAGCATCGGAGCGCGAGAAAGTTTTTAGCACGGTCAGAGGAGGGTTAATACGGATTCATGACGTAGCTAAACCCGCGTTACGGGCGCTGTGAGAGATATAGCCTAGGCCCCCTGGAGGTTATGTTTGTGAATGTTGTCATTGTCAGTCAAAGATAAAAAGTATTGGTGTACTGATGCATAATTACTTCAACCAAATAATTGTACTTTATTCATTTTTTGACAATATCTATACAACTTTGAATGTTTCTACAAATAATAACCCTTTCTGACCGAGAAAAAATGTCCGAAATTTGATGGGCCACACTAGTAAAGCTCATAATTATGATCCCATAGGGCTGAGCGACTTACTGCTTGAAACACGCGCGCTTAAAGGTACCCTACATAAGCAGCTGCTGCACATTCGATCGACACCATTTCCGTTCCCAAAACAAGCAAAAACCGATTATTTTCTGTCAGGATTTTTTTCAACTCAAACTCACACTTGTATGAAGCCGGTCGTAAAGGGATAATTTGCTTTTGATGGACTGCGACAGCTTTAAAAACAACAAATTTAATATACTATCAATCTACTACAGACATCTACATAATTCATTCAAATATTTACAAAACACTGCCATGAATCTTAGAGATGTGATAAGTCTTTTTTAAAAGAGCAAGTGATTTATTTCCTAGTGTAACATGTATTATGTATATTAAACCCTGCATATAAAATAACTAACATGTTACCCTTGTTGTCATATGTAGCGGAAAATGCATTTGCTTGCGACATGGCTTTGAAAATGTCTTGCAAGCGCTTTGAGGCTGAGCTTTCAACCATTATTTTTGTTCTCTGGCTGTGAAAAAATTCAAAAAATATTTAAGAATTGTTATTGCATTATATTATTATGAAATTGTAAAACCTCAAATATTGGCAGTGCCTGTTAGTTCATTTTAGTTTAACAGGATTTTATTAATATTATGTACTTATGATACAATGACATGTTTCCTTGTGGCCAATTTATATATTTATAAACATGAAATTTCCATCTTTTAATTCTTTAAAAATCCCTAAAATAGTTTCCTAACTTTCTGAAATTGCTTTTTTTTGTAACAGTATGATTTGGAATTAAAAATAATTTTACCAATAATATTAAATTGATTCAATTTACTATTCTTTCATTTTTGATACTTAATTTCAGTTTCTAGCGGTCTTATAAAAAATATTAATAATAAAATAATATACTTTTTGTTTATTTTTCTCTTGATTGTGAATGTAAAATTTCATATTTCTAATTGTTTTCCTGTGTAACATAAGTGATATTGGAAAAATATTAATATATTTTTTGAGGATGTTATTAAATGATGAAATGTTTGTAAATTTCAGCTACAGCTCAGTGGTTCGGAGGAGGCAGTGGGGGCAGGTGGAGCCGCTTCTCCCCTCACACAGAGGTCCCTGAGGCTTGAGAGAGTGGCGCAAGCTCTGCAGTATGAACAAGAACAGTTACGAAGGTAAACCAAAACAAAAACCTGAACAAATTCTATCTTTTTCTATCTGTTAAGGAAGGATATTGCGAATTGCATATATATTTCAATAAGATATTGTTTTGTAACTGAAATAATATCACGCTACCCCAAAATTATCCACGAAAACAGGTTAAATTAACCATGTATTAATTTGTTCTAAACAATTCTTCCGAATAAAGAATCAAGAATAAGTAACAAAAAAAATTAAAATACACTTTGCTGTATTACTTGTCTAATTTGAAGTTTGCTATGGGTGCCCGACCTTACCCACAACTTAAATTTGTAAATTTAAATTAAAATATCTTTCCAATAGCAATTTTTCTAACAAAAAAATATTTAAAATGTGATTCTTATTTTAACAAAGTCAAATTAATTTTCACGCCATCAGGAGGACAGGAGCTTCAGGAACAATATCCGGCTTCCCGATTCACAGGTGCATTTCTTCGCCATATCCTTCCATTAGAAGGCAGCAATACTTTTCTTCGTACTACAGCAGCTTTAGTTCAATCAGTAGCCAGTCTTCCGAGCTCAGTTACAATCGACTGTACAGAAGCAATACGCACTATGTTTACTTGCCGAGGAGAATGAGCGACTCTGAATTGAATTACTATACCGACCATTTATTTCACGAACCTTCGCCGTGTACTTCAATAAGTTATATCAACTACAATAATGACTTGTGAAATTTTAGAATAATATTGTTAGCTATTCGTAAGCGGAAATAATTTTTTTTTTTTATTAAATGTAAATTTTCAATAAAAGTAACGACATTTTTTTCTATCCTTAGTCGTTTTTGATTTCTGTAAGATTGGCAATGTAGTGATTCTAAGAAGGGCTTTATCACCAACATTTAAAATTTAATAAGTTTTTTTTTTAGTACATAACATTATAATTATATTTTACAAATCTGAGCAGTGAGTTAGTTTATCCCCTGCCAGAAATAATTTGCATATAACATTTTTCTGATATTTTCTCCTTGACCAGAAAAATAATTTAAGTGGTACCATTCTCCCTAGCCAAAAAATATGTATGGACGATTGGACAAAATTGTACAACTTTTAATTTTTTTATTTAATTATTATAATTTTGACACTAAGAATATACAGGGTATTACAGGACGTACTTGACTTACTTTAACCAGTGATTCCTAACATGGTTTGGAGGAAAAAATGTAAATAAAATTATTGGTCTCCGGTGACATTTTTGATGTTTTAACTTAAAACATAAAAAATCAATAGGTATTAGACAGTTAAGGTGAGGGGTTGGGCGGTTACTTAGTTTAGTGACCAGTGACATGAGAAAGAAATTTATTTTTTTATGTTGGTTTTGTAGAAAAAAATTTGAGAAAGAAAAAACAAAAAAGACCAAAATTTCGAAAACATTTTTTTATCCAAATAATGTTAGGAATCACCGGTTAATGTACGTCCTGTAATAAATACCCATACTAGTAATACTACTTTATAAATACATACATAAACTCATTATCTGGTAAGACGGTACAATTTACAAAAATTTCATTTTGCAAAATACAAATAAGTTATTATGAAAATAGAAACAGCAAGCGGATGGCGAAAATTTTGCTCCGGCACACCAAAAGTCAATGTAGTTATTTTTTGTTTGATTTTAACAGCAAAAAATTCAAAGCTTCTTTGTCCAAAGGTAGTATGTATTTCACTTAGGTATATGTATTTAGCTTGTCTATTTGTTTTGCTCTAGTTTTAACTAGTAACATTGGACAGGGTACGCATAGCACGGAAATAATGTTTGATAGTGTTGTTAGTCTGGCTACGCGTTTAACCCAGTATTTTGTATAAATTAGTACAAACACATACTACCCCAATAATGATTGATACTGTTGGTAGTCAGTTGGCTAGGCGTTGTTTTACCCAGTATTTCGTAGTTAGTACCACCATTGTTAGGGCACACACAGCACCCCAATAATGATAGATACTTTTATTAGTCAGTTGGTTAGGCATTGTTTTACCAAGTACTTTTTATAAGTTGGTAATCTTAGACAGGGCACACATAGCACCCCAATAATGATAGATACTGTTGTTAGTCAGTTGGCTAGGTGTTGTTTGACCCAGTATTTTGTCACAGCTCGAGCCAGGAGTCGCTGGGCCTGATGGGATCTCCGGGGCTGGGCATGGGGTCTGCTCAGGCAGCTGCTGCACATCACCATAAGAAGAGGGGCATCAAGAGCTCTCTGGGAAGGTTCTTCAGCAAGAAAGAAAAGGTAAATTCATTATTTTTAAGTACATATTTTCGAAGACAAACGATTCACAGTTTATATTGTTTTTGATTTTAAATCAGTGATGTATAACCTTTTTAGCAGAAAGGCTAATTTATCGACTTTCAAAGATTTGCATATCACATACATCATAAATGATGCAGACATGGAAGGGGTGGCAGCCAAATTCCCAGTGCGGTTCGGTTCTTTAAATTTTCTGTTTAATAATTCCCTTGAACTATCTCTCACCAATCCATGCGTTCAATCGGAAATCAAAAAAGGCACTACCAACAAACACTACTTGGAAATTCATTAAGATATGGGGTACGGATTAACCCTCCTGCACTAGGGGGGATAATATGCCTTTTCCAAAACACCACTTGGAAATTCCTTTAGGACTTGGGATATGGATTAACTGTGATGTCTATTATTGTCTACATCACATACTCTATAATTTAGGTAATCCTAAAAAAATATTTGGTAATCAATCTGCATTTAAATTTTTTTTTACTATTTAAGATTCTAAATAATATCTATCAAATTCCGAGAAAATTACTCTCCCGTACCCACGGGCGCCCATTACTTGAAAAAAATTTCTGGCCCCAAATAAGCCACGAGTGCAGTCGTAAAATGTGCATTTTATTGGAAAGGGCTACAATGACATGTATTTAAAGGCCGCTCAATTTACTATAGTACTATGTATATCTTTTACCGTTTTGCATTACGACATTTGCATTGGCGATGTCCAGTTAAAATGATAGTGTTAAAATAAAAATTTTATCTTAAAGTACGTAAAGGTTAACCAATAATCTTTATCAAATTTTCTTGGGCAGGGTCTTCAAATAATACATACTGTAAACATTTTCATATATTATTTAGCCAAGTGAAGCGTTTTTAAAACAAGTTGAATGGGCCGCACGAAATTACATCCCTAGTCTAAGTAGAACTTTGCTTAATTTAGTTTTCAAGGAACCTTTTGAAGGTGGTTTACATTTGAGAGTATTGTTTCTTTAAAGCATTTTGTCCAATACACGTATCGTAAATGTTGAACCCCTTAGGCGAAAGGAGTGAAAGATTCCCTGGGCGGTGAGCTGGGCTCGGTGTCGGCAATGAGCGGACTGTCCCAGCTGGGCGGCTATGGGTTGGCAGATGATGACATGGGGCCCCAGTCCTCCACGCTGTCCAGGCAGACCAACTCGCAAACCAAACCGGCAGACTATAGCAGCAGGCAGAAGAAGGGGTAATTTTATTTTTATTGTCATTTGCATATCGCAGTAAATATAGACTTCTTTTTGCTTAACTCAATTTTCAAATTTCTAAAGATCCGAAGTTTATCTTCGGCAGAAATTCTTTATTTCTTATATTTCGTTTTTGTTGTTTCATTTTGCTAAACAGTCATAGTGCACAATTATTCACAACTCTTAACACTAGATAACATTATTATTCACACTTAAATCTATTATAATACACCATCATGTCCAAATATTAGATTTAATATATTTCTTTAACCCCTAGGAAACGACCAACTACAATGGTAGTGCAGTAAAATCTTGATTATACATACAAATTCACTGCAATTTATGCATATAGAGCTATGTTTTAGAAGTTTTGAAAGCATTTTGTAACTGTTCATCATATTTCCAAAGTAAAAAAGTTAATATTGTAGAAGTCTGTCAATTATTTCAAATCTAGATTTCAATATTGTTTTTGGTTTTGAGATATTTCCAAAATATTACCCGTCTTCTAAGGGTTAACCTTCGACGTACCAAATCAAACATGTAAAACTAAAATGATGTCATTAAGAGGGGCCACTGAGGTGTTATCATTATAAGGCAATGTGTATAGGTTTTGTAGGAATTCAATAAATCACAAAGTATTTCAGTTGATACATTGAGGATAGTAATTTCAGGGATTTTTGTTGGCGTCGGGAAAGATTAAAAAATTGATTTACTCTCATCTGTGAAATTGTGTCAAATGCTCAAATAATAATATCTTTCTTTATTCTTATATTTATTTATCTAGGCGAGAACGAGACTACCGCCACGAACTCCTGGGCGAAGCCATGAAGGCGGGCACACCGTTTGCACTGTGGAATGGGCCCACCATTGTGGCGTGGCTGGAGCTGTGGGTCGGCATGCCGGCGTGGTACGTGGCTGCCTGCCGCGCTAACGTCAAGTCCGGCGCCATTATGAGCGCCCTTAGTGATCAGGAGATTCAGAGAGAGATTGGTAAGGCTTACAAACAATCTGCCTAACTAAACAACTACACTATCTGCCTAACTAACAAATTAGGTTTGCAACAAATTGTACTATTAATTTATTGAAAAAGTCTTTCTGAAGAGACAGTCTATAGTTCCTCTGGCTCCTGATAGATGAACTATTGTGTGGTATTACACCAATACTCTTTTTTCCCTTCAGCTCTGACATGTTTTCTTTTATCTATAATACTTGGGCTTTCTCTCTTTTCTTTTAGAAAACATAACCCTACGATTGTGAGATAAATAATTGGATAATTTGTTTAGCAGTTTTTGTGGAAAATCACCTCAAGGGCATTGTTTGCATAATATTATATTCTGTCCTGATGCACAATCGTACGGAACCATGCTGAAAGGGTTATTATGTGGGAAAACCTTAAATTGTAACATTGTTTTCATTTTCAGTTTTCAAGAGACTTATTAGAAAGTCGTGAAAACTTAGTGAGTTTCAGTGTACAGTGTTGATGGTATTGACAATAGCTCTGAATGTGTTACTTGCAGGTATCAGTAACCCTCTGCACCGCCTGAAGCTGCGCCTGGCCATCCAGGAGATGGTGTCCCTGACCTCCCCCTCAGCTCCCCCCACGGCGCGCACCACACTCGCCTTCGGGGACATGAACCACGAGTGGGTTGGCAACACCTGGCTGCGCTCGCTAGGTAAAAACGCATTCTTCATTTTACTCTTTTCTCCACAAACATATTTATTAACCTAACTATGTACAAGGGTGTCGCTTATGTCCATCGCCATTTTTCCAGTACGCAGATGTAATCCATGAAGTTTTACTGAAACTCGGGGATGGGTTAGATTGCATTGAAAAGGCCAGTGTAAAGAAAAGAGTGAAAAATAAAATTAGTATAATGTTAATTTTATTAAAAAAACAAATAACTTTTATTTTTACATACATAATCTACATATTTCGTGAACAATGTTTACTTCTTCAGGAGTAAGTAAACTGAAACATGAAAAATGTAGATTGTGTTTATAAAAATTAATTGAAACAAACGAAGAAAGCAAACACTTTGTAGGTTGACATTATACAAATGAAAAAGTTCTTTGTTGAAACCACTTCGTTTATTTATACACGTCGACCGGTTTCGGTTGATAACAACCCTAATCGGGACAATTCATTTTATTTATGTATACACATCGGCTAGTTTCGGTTGATCTCAACCTTAATCAGGACAATTCATTTTATTTATGTATACACATCGGCCGGTTTCGGTTGATCTCAACCTTAATCAGGACAATTCATTTTATTTATACACGTCGACCGGTTTCGGTTGATCTCAACCTTAATCAGAACAATAAACATATGAACTTAATTGTCCTGATGAAGGCTGAGATCAACCGAAACCGGTCGACGTGTGTAAATAAAATAAAGTGGTTTTAACAAAGAACTTTTTCATTTGTATAATGTCAAGCCACAAAGTGTTTGCATAAACATTGTCTTTTAAAACCACCACAAAGTTGTAACCGATTAGAAGACATAATTAAACCGATTAAATTAAATTAAACCGATTTCTTCAGAAAACATAATATTTCATGCATTTGTTTGTAGGAATGCCCCAATACCGAACTACCTTCATGGAATGCCTCGTTGATGCCCGAATGTTGGATCATCTCACAAAGAGGGATTTAAGAACTCAACTAAAAATGGTTGATAGTTTTCATAGGTGAGTGTTCTCTTCCATTTGATTAAATTTTTATTCAATTTAATACTTTTATGTTGTGAGCCACTAAAGACCCAATAGAGAAGCTCAAATATTGGAGAAGCGTTCGGCGTTGAATTCTTCCAACTCTTTATTTAAAAAACACCTTGGATATTAGCAGATTGTCTTATGAACTAAATTCCATCCAAAATGATGAATGACATCCAGTTTTGTCTAGTCTTTTTTTTAGTCTAGATTTTTCTATGGAAATGAATCGAAATCATTTGATGGTAAAAAAGATTGATGGTAATTCGATGGTAAAAAAGAGTAAATCATCGATTATGCCCATCGCTATTGCATATATATTTTTAACATCCAGTGGTTAGGTCAAGGAAGGCTTTCCTGATTAAATATGTTAATGAATTTGCTTTTTGGACAATTACTGCGATATGCGGTTCCCATTTCAGGTCTTGAGTTATGATAACTCCTAGGTATTGTTGTAGAGTAACTGCTATTTATTCATGATTTGGTATGTTTATTTTTCAGAACGAGTCTACAGTTTGGTATATCGTGTCTAAAGAGATTAAACTATTCCCGTTCAACATTAGAGGAGAAACGAAGAGCTAGTGAAAACATTGTACAGGATGTTATGGTTTGGACGAATGAACGTCTTATCAGGTGGATAGCACAAATTGGGCTCAAAGTGAGTAATATCTACAGAATTTTTCATTGGCTCAAAATATTATATTAGTCTCCTAAAAGTAAAAATAAACCGGTGACTGGTACTTCTTGATGCATATATTGAAGGGAGTCATAGAATCATTTTACATTCAACAAATTTACTGTGAACATACATAGAATCAATTTTCAATATGTACATTGTAGTTATTTTCCAAAAATGTAAGGAAGATCAGGAAAGGTATTGGAAAATGGCTTATCTGACCAATCCGAGCATCCATAATAATAATAATAATAATAATTGGATAATTTGTAGAGCGCCATTTTTGTGAGAAATCACCTCAAGGGCGCTGATATTATATGAATGGAATATTCCTTTATCTAACATCGTTTCACTTATTTTTAAATTATGGTTTAACCTCTCATTTGTCGTAAGTCGGTCGTAAATGAGAGGTTAAAAAATAAAATGCGATTTTAACCCTTGCGTATAAAGAAACTGAACAAGGACAAGGTCAGAATCGCTTGTGCCAATGTCATTCCAGACTTTGCCATTTATTACAGTACCCTTGCCTCTCAGAATGCTCTCATATTAATTTTCTATGGAATACGGCCTTAACCTCTTAACTGTCATCCGACATTCAAGAGGTCAACCATTTACCATGTCTGAAAAAGATTTATACTTTTATGTTACACTCGTAACATGTATTTGGTCTGACTTAGTGTGAATGGTTATATTGTAATTTCTTCTTGTAGGAATATTCTAACAACCTTCTGGAATCCGGAGTCCACGGGGCGCTCATAGCACTGGACGATGGATTCGACGCCAACAGCATGGCCCTGGCTTTACAAATCCCCACACAAAACACTCAGGCGCGCCAGCTCTTGGAACTGGAGTTCGGGAACCTGCTGAAGCTGGCCACTAACCGACCCCACCAGCGCACGGGCGAGCAGGCTCACAACCTCACCAATGATAACAGTATGGCAGCCAAGGCCTCTTGATATACGGCAACGCTGAACTAAGCTGCAATTAGGACTCAGTGGTGATCACCTGACCAGTGACTGCCTGACCAGTGACCATGTCTTCACTTGGAAATGTTTAATTGCTGTTGCCATTGCATTTGGAAGGAATTAGTCGAGTCAGTGGCGACTCAGACCAAAATCTACATTCCTGGCTAGAAACTCTAATCTTTTCTATACGTTTTGAAGCATAGGGCTTTCTCGTTTCGTGGACTACAAACTGTTTCCGTGTTTATCGAGTAGTGGGGAACGAACATGTTGAGATAGCAAATGTATTTATTTCCTCGTGTCTTCAAATAAAGACTAGCGTACAATATTCATATAAAAATTGCTTAATCAACAAAATTCCATTTTTATATAACCAATATTTGAGACTTTTTACTATAGAAACCTACTGTGCGCATTGTTACAAAATAATAAACATTTTTACGACCGCTTGTTGATATTTTAGTCTTAGTAGAAGTGTAACCAAACAGTTGACAATGCAACTCTTAGTTTTGTCTAGTCTTTTATAAAATAATATATATTTCATTGTCTAAACTTTATGTTCTTTTACATGTTTATTCTAAGAACTGGTTGAGGACTATTTATTATAATCGGTGTAAAGAGTACCTCTACTTTGTATAGAGATTTGACATTCAGAAACTTGGATGTTATAATGTTATTATTTATTACTACTGACAACCTTGTACATGTGTAATGTTCTGTATATTATAATGGAGGTGCAACAGAGAATGAATGTTTCAACAAATAATAGTCAAATAATATATACGCTATTACATAATATATGTAGATGTTTTTTTATACACACACAACTCATACCAATCAACTCTCAATGAAACACAACACAGTATTATACTGTCCATTGAAGGAAGCGTTCATTTCAATCAATATTGGGTATATATAATTTAAGGAAACTCTGAACAAATATCATCCAACAGGTGGAATTTTAAATGTTTGCAGAAATAAATAATATTATTCATGGAGTACGAATAACTCACATGGCAAAACTATACCAATAAAGTTATGCGCGTAATTCAAATACTAACAGTATGTAAAATGTGGCGAGTACACCCATTAAACATGACAACACAATCCTGCCGCAGTACAGAGCTGCAGAGTACCCTGTTAAGGTTGGTTTGAACTAGGCTAGTAATTTAGTAGCTAAACGTGTCTGAACAACATAAATTTAGTTGAGTAGTTTAGTCAGTGGTTTAGTAGAGTCAATCCATTTTGTTTTATTTTTTCGATCAAGTAGTGCCCCCTACTGGTTTGTTCTTTGGAATCTTCTAATGCTGTTTCCTGAGAAGAGAATTTGAAGCTCCTAATTTACTCCTTATTAATCCATTTTCGTTTTTTTTTTTTACTTTCATCTCACTAATCTCTTCTTCCACCCCTTCTAAAATATACTTTACAATCAGCTTAATTAGTCTATTTACTTTGTTGCATTGCAGCCCGTTTATCTTGCAATATGCCACTCACTAATGTGTTATAATCAACCGAAATGTGAACATTTTTTGGTCGGTAGATAGGCAAGTTACTCGCCACTCGACTAAATTACTATCCTAGTCCAAACCAGCCCTTTGTTCTAATTCATCAAAATAAAGTCTCCAGTGGCCACTTCCAGTTTTAGTGGAATGCCTCAAAGGAGCTCAGAGGGCAGTACCCGGTACCGGTCTCTATTGTTCACCTGACATCCTCTTAAAGTGGGGACCATTCAACAGATTGAATCCAGTCTGTGACTCAATACTAAACTTGTTGTGATCATGTAGGGATATTCTAAATCCAACACTTCAATAAGTTATACATAAGATATCTCCAAATATGCATCTTCATACACATTTATTGTAAATAGACTCTCCTGTCTGACAGATATCATGAAACATCTCCAATCAAAATCATAATCATTATAGTATAATTTTTTATAACAAATGTGTGAGAAGTGGAATCAAAGCTTTTTATGCTTGAATACCCGAACGACCTCTCTTCATGAACCTAATAAGCCCTGAATGGAAATATTCTAAGAAAATTTGAAGCCGCGGTAAGGGGGAAGATTTATGAAAAATGTCAAAACCTTCTTAATTTTTTTAATGACACAAAAAATAGTTATTATTTATTGTTAAAAAAGTTTAATTTGTAGAACTCCATTTTATTTTTTTATATATTCAATAAAATTATTATTTAATTTATAAAAATAGTTTATTTATAAACAAATTCTGCTAATTATTTTAATTACATAGCGTTTTTATAGATTAAATAATAATATTATTGAATACATAAAAAATAAAATACCACATTACATACAAATTATTTCAAAAAAAAAATACACCCTATACTTGGCTTTCTAAGCCATTCATACAAAATCACACTAATGCTCTGTCCAGGGCGTTTTAGGTTCATGCCTCCGTAGGACATTTCAATTTCAGTTTCATGAAATTTTGAGTTTTAAGCCCTTCTTACACAAGGATAAGCTAATATCCGATACTCATTTTGAGTACTCACGTCGCAAACAACTTGTCGCGCAAAGTCTGTACACATTGCTTCTGAAATCACAAGACCCCCGTCACAACCAATCATTGTTGTATTCTAGAAATTTTAAAACTAGAATGCTTTCATAACCTCACTCACAATCATACAGTTGCTGTGGCTGTCATTTTCATATTGTGTCATTCTTTGTTGAATGTTTTGTTTGTAGCATTGATCTAAAGCACACGCATTGTTACAAAATGTCTGATACAAGTGACATGTAGTTTTAACAGTAAGTAAGTTGGAACAACTTCGCCCAGCATGGAAAATGGCATCACAGAAGACTTTACAAAATATCGGCAAGGTGTGCATGTATACGAACCTCCTATGGCACTAGTCGCCGAGATACTTGAATCGTCAAATATCGGATACTTGGGTATCCCTGTGGAAGAAGGGCCTATAGGATGTTCCCAACACAGCTAAAGCAACGAGCTAAAATCATTGCTGTGCAATAAAATAGCCCTAACAATGCAGCAAAATTAATTTGTTTAGGTCGACAAATGGGAATAAAATAAAACAGCTTTATATAATAGCGGTGTAACTTTCGGGTACAACTTAAAATTGGAAGTGACTACTCCCGTACTTATCTTTCAGCAGCATAAAAGTTAGGAAGAATTTACTGTTATGTAAACATTTATCATAGTTTTAGTTGTAGGCAAATTTACTTTCTGGGTGTACATAACGAAGTGAATTTATTGGTATCGTAAGTGTGTAGTACCGTATTGATGGTAAAGAACTATGGCAGAGCTTATTGAATGTTAATAATGCTGATCATTGGCTGTTTGAGAACTATACAAATTTGATAGCCGGCTTTTATATCATTTTTTTATTCAGGTTTATGACTTTGCGAAAATGCTTTCATGAATCTACTAAAATAGAAGCGGCGGATTTACAATCGCCAAGGTTTGACATGCGGTATGGCAAAATATTATCAGCCGTTCTATGGTAGTGGCAGGTATACCAATGGGTTAATCTTTACACAGCTAAATAAATTAAGCTCAGTTCTAAAAATGATGAACCATAGATTGAATTTAAATACATTCATATAACTCATATTTTGATGAATGCAAATATAAATAAATACAGACAAAAGCGACTTTATTTCATTGGCAGCATTATTCTGAATGAATATCATACATACATATTATATTATGCATGATTGTTGGAGAAGTAATGTTATGTATAGCTAATTAAAAAAAATAGATTAAATGTACGCAAAATGTTATTAGTGTAAATATTTTTTTAACTACCTACCCTTTTAGAGTCCGTAGCATCAGTCGTATGTCATATTGAATAAAACATGACCATTATGATAGTCTTCTATAATTTTTGTATACAGGTAATTATAAATACAAGACCCATTAAAAAAGTTCCAAGTATGCAAAAACAGGAATTATTTTACTACATTAATAATTAAGTAATTACCATTTAAATATTTATTGGTGTTATTTTGTAGAACAAGTCATATTTATCAGTTACCATTTTGATGAATAAAAAAGAATGTTTTATTTGTAAATATATTTATGTGACACTGAATATCCAGGGCCCTATTCTGAATGATTGAATCACATTTGATTATGTATTACCAAGAGACTTGAACATTTCACTTCTAGGAAAACATAACATTTTGTACTTTTTATTTGTAAAAGAAATGTTTCTTGATTTTGCAAAAAGTCGCTTTGATTTAGTTTTCTCATCTCTGTTGACTGTTAACCATCATGAATTTAGACCAAAGTATATATTTTTTTCCTCATATCCAAGTTGAGAACCTCTGTTTCAACCGGATAGCTAGTATAGAATAGATTGCTCAATCTTTTTTACATTCAAAAACTCGTAGAAACGTAAAGTGATTCAAAGTGCCAAACATCGATTTATCGTTGTGACGCTACAAATTCATAATTTCCTTTGGTCTTATTCTAATTCCAATACCCCAGTTATTCAGTGTAAGATTGGTGCAGTGAAAATCAACATATAAGTGTACCCTGTACATTGTACATATTGATTGGCTAGAGTGAGCATGGTGTTTGTGCATGCAAAGAGCTTTAATATATTGTTATCGCATCACTTAGGATATTTCATTGTTTTAGTCTTTATAATTGCCGACTACATATAACATAACACAAGAAGGCTTGCTTCAGGAGTAGGAGTGGGAAAGATAACCTCAGTATTAATAACAAGTGAGAAAACACTAATGCTATATAATCAATTAGTACAAATAAAACAATAAAGTGAATGACGGCACAACAACACACATTGTGATGTGATCCAGTATACTTGTATCAGTATATACTGTTACTCGATAGTGTATTCATTTGTTGTGTGGACAGTTTCCTCACAACCAACTTCTTGGTCTTAACAAGTGCTGTTTAATATTACGTAAATACTTGTGCATTCTTTATAGAAATTTAGTACCAAAACAAGTTAGGTTTGAGAACATACTGATCAGTTCTTTTTCGAAAGCGTATATCTCAAAGATAATGTAAATGAATGTGTAATGAGTGTCCATACTGTAGCTATTACAAGTAAGTTATGCTTATACATATATCTAACGTACCTATCATTATGTTTTATTGTTATTTATTTTTAATTATATGTATAGTAAATATTACACGGACATGTCTCGCCAATAATGATTTATATAAATAATAATTAAAAAAACAGATTGTCAATGTTTATTATGGAATGCTGTATGGTTAGAGCAGAAGTCACCTCAGAGGAAAGTGGTTTGCAGAAAAGAATCATAACCACTGCAATAAGAAAGTGTAAATAAATTTGCCATAAATACATTTGACTGACTATTGTTACATAATTGTTTTATTTTCTGCCTTTTAACCTTTTCAAGTGAAATAAACAAAACAAACAAATTATTTAGAAGAAATATTATGTAAGCATTTATTGTTGTGTTAAAATTATGTTTCACAGTAAATAATATTTAACGTCAACCTTTGAATTCTTTCACGGATCGAGCACTTTTCATTTTTTTCCCATTTTACTGAGTGCACGACAAACTTTCTTCTTCAATTCTTTTTGTCTCTTCAACTTCTTCCACGCTACAACCTGAACATCTTTTTTGTGTTTTTCAATTCTCTCAGATACAGCTATTTTAGCTTGGTCTGCCTTCTTGTCAAAGCTGGCTTTGACCATTTTCAATACTCCGGCTACTTGCTGTTCATGGGGGCTCTTGATGAGAGCTATTCTGTTCTTGGTAATGTTGCCAGACTTACTTGAAATTACCTTATTCTTGGGTTTATCCTTGTACGGTAAAGCCTTCTGGAGGGCTTTGGGAATAACCAATGGTTTAAACACTTTATTGTCACGCTTAATATCTTCATACAAAGAGTCTTTGTTGGGCTCATTTTGTACATTTCTCTCTCGTTTCAATTGGCCGAGAGTCTTCATTCCTGCCCAAACATTTTTCTTATCTACATCCAAAAGCAAATTAGTTACGGTCGTGTAGAACTGTGTTACATTTACCTTAAACCACGTTCTGCAAAATACAATATCGCTAAGTAAAATTTTATCTTCAAAAGTAGCTCTGAAACATCCTTCAGGTTTATTAATAGCCTTCTTTATTTGGCCTCTAATTCCGGACACTGTTTTTATTTTTGCACCTTCAAATTTGGCTACCTCCAGAGAACTATTGAACATGTCTTTTATGAATGCTGTTTTCTTCAGTATCTTTAGTGGTGTTCCTACTAATTTGAGTTTCTTCACTATTTGAGTTGATTTGTTAATCTCATTCACACTTCCTGTGGCTGCTATCCTGAAGCCCAATTGCTTTAACTGGTTAGAATCATTGGTCAGGGTTTGAAGAGCCAGTATTCCCGTGTTTTGAGGAGTTATTGGTCCGTAGAAGTGCATATTGCAGGTAACGTGTTCTGGTGTATACTTGAGATATCTGCACTTCATATCATCCTCGATTTTGGAGAATATTGGAACAGTTTGGAATCTTCTCCAGCCCATTGATATAATAAGCGGATCATTTGTTTTAAGAATCTTTTTGTACCACCTGTGTTTCTTTACTTTACAGCTAACAAAGCCAATATTCTCCTCAGACATATTAAGAGCGCCAACCAAAATGGGGTAAGTAGCATCAAAATTGTCTACAAATTCATGTGGCATACTTTTGAAATTCATTCTGACGTACATCCCGGGTCTAAATCCTTCCACTTCTACCCTAAGCCCGTCATCTAGCTCGTCGAAAACTGATTTATTCAAATCAGATTGCTTGAGAGCCTCTGCTTTTAAGTTTTCATAGTAAGCGTGATCTCCTGTGATTCTATTTTCTTCAGGATTATCATAGTTGTTGTCAAATCTGGCCTTCAATTTTAATTTCTTTGCCAGAATGTCGGCTTTGGACATATCAACTAAAGACCTCTTAGCACCCTTTCCTTTGGCACCCTTCCCTTTCTTGAAAGGTTTTTCTTCTTCCTCTTCATTCTTGTGTCTTTCTCCCGTTTCCATATCCTCAAAGTCTCCAAACAAATCTTCGTCAGAGTCCCCAACACTGGCATCATCTAACTTCAACAATTCGGAAGCATCTTCTCCTGAAGAACGTTTACCTGTAACGAAGCAATTCAAGAGGGACTGTTTAATTTCCGCGTCCAACCAATCTTTGGAATTGGTTTGAGCTGTAGAATAAAACAGCGAACATTCATCACTGTTCATATTTTGTTTATCCTTTTGAAGTCTCTTTTGTTTGTGGGTTATTCTCTTGAAGAGACCTCCAATTTGCTCAGAATCGCTATCTGTTGAGCTCCCGTCAGCTTCACCTGCGGTTTCAGTACAATTATTTTTAGCATGAAACACTCCATAAACTAACTTCATAATGTTGTGCGTGGTATTTTGGCGCTCCAAATAGGCAGTGCTGGCCTTCTCGCTCATATTTTCTCTCCATTTATTACCAAAATCTTCACTTTCATCTAAATTATTATCCCACGGCAGTTTCTCTGGATCTCCAGCTTCAATAATTTCATCCCCTTCAGAATCAGAAGATTCACTTTTATATTTGTTGGATCTCTTAAGTTTCTTGACTTTCATAGTGGAATCTAATTCGTCATCTGGATCTGAAGACATATCATCCTCAATGCCTGAGGAATCACGTTTATCCTCACCTTCATCATCATCTGAATCTGAATCTAGAGCTTTCATTGATGATTTCTTACCAATATCAGGCACCATATCGGAGTAAATTAAACTACCATCAGAGAAGAGTTTAAAACCCGTATTTTTCATTTGATCATCTACAGTTTCTTTCTGTTCGATAACACTTTTTAAAATAGCTTTCTGTTCCGACTCTTCTTCATTTTCCTTATGGGAGTGAGAGCCCTTAAGCTCAATGTATACAGCATCCTTATCGTAAACTATTCCCCCGACACCAGAGAACGGAGCATAGATCAGGCGCTCCTTCTCCAAAAGGGTTCTCTTCTTCTGTAATTCAGGCAAGGGACACGGGTCTGGCAGAAAACTAACTTCGTGCACTTTCATATCTCCCACACCTGAAAACACAACAAATGGTTATTTATTCTTCATTCTATTGAGAGATTTACCAATTGAGTTAAAAAAATATTTTTGACAACATGTACAGAGTTACATAAAATAGGTCATGAAGCTCGAGTACAAGATATTAAATTATACTTAGTTTGAAAACATAAAATCTGATTTAAAAAAGAAAAAAAATTACCAGCAATGTGGAGCATAGCATCCTTCATCATAGGGACTCCTCTCACATATCCATACAGAACCACATCCCGGTTGACTTTAGCATCTCTTCTTATCAAATCCTGGTTGGTAATGTCCTCCATCCTGTCTGCCAGGACATAAGCGTGACTAGTCCTCCAGCTCAACTGCCTGAACTTCATCACTGATATAAATCTGGCCAGATTCTTTATCTCATTCCTTAAATATTCTCCGTGCAGAATACCAGACAGGTAAAACAACTTGGCGCCAGCATACACCTCAGTCCAGAATCTGTGCTTTAAAACTTTCTTCTGACGCTTGAGGGTCTTGGTGTTGCTGATAACATCCAGGTGGGTGAGCACTCCCATTACTTTGGGCATGCCATGAACTTGACAGATATTTAAAAATTCAAAGATTTCCATTTCAAAGCCGAAACTTGCATCGCAGAGCAGAAGAACCAAGTCTGCACACTTGGCAATATCAATCATGGAGTTCACATCATTATTACATTCAATCAATGTAATTCTTCTTTTCTTTGACGTTACGAGGGTGATTGGACCTTTAACACTTGTAACATTTGTCTTGACAAAACTTTTCACGAGATTATTGATGAGGGTAGTCTTCCCAACTTTCGGAGGACCGACAACAGCGACGACTATTGGCGGTGGTTCGAGGGGAGTTTTATCGATAGTAGGTAAATGCTGCTTCTTTGAGATGAGGTCTTCTTTACGGCGGAAACTTCTTTCAGCTCTCACGGCAGATTTGATAGCGAAAGCCTTGGGGTTCCTTTGCCGATCTGTTAAGTTTGGATCTTGCGGCTTATTTTTGGCCGCTTTCTTATCTGCCTTCCTCCCGGAATGTCTATCCCTGTGCGCCTTTTTCTTATCCAATGGATTCTCACCCTCCATTTTTACAGAATATATTAATAGTCTATTTTAACAGAACAAAACGCAAATTTACGAAAGCAAAATCAGTCACATTATATTCACAGACAAAGATCATAAACATAACCCCGAAACAACGTGCGCTAATGACAACTTGACACTCTTGACGAGGGTTGCCAATGCTTATGTTCTAAAATACCCGCAATGAATGTTCAAAATCCCCAAATCGGGGAGAGCAAAATGACAAATTCCCCGCAAGTTCCTTTAAAATTCTGCCTTCAACAAAATACAATATTCTATGGAAATTAGCATTTTTTATTGATTTATTTTATTTTATATGGAACATGAACATGAACATGATTAAAACATATTATTACATACACAATATATGATTAAAAAATAGGTTACTATATGTAAAAAAAAATTCAATACGGTGTGCCAAAAGTTGTATAGCTAATAGCTAGTAGAAAAAATAAGGCAATATAATTGCACACGTGCAATATCGTTAAAGGCGTAATAAATATAACGTACCTGCAAACTGCCTTGCTCCTTTGTAACTAAAAAAAGACTGTCACAAAGCTCACGTTATTACTTATTATTAATTATAAAACAAACTTTCCAACATGTCACCAATTCACCAAGAAAAGAATCCTTCTATCATACAAGTCATAAATAAACCAATCTATAGAAGTTCTATGGCTAGTAGCGATGGGAATGATCGAAACTTTTATATAATCGATTTTTTTTAATCGAGACATCACAATAATCGAATGATTAATCGATTTTTTGCTCGGAGTTCGGGAGCAATAGCTACGGTCAGGGGCAGGATTTTTGTCTGTGACGGGGGGGGGGGGGGGGGGTAGGAAGTCGAAAATTATTATGGTGCATCATGTATGGCAACGCTTGTTGTTTGTTGTAATTTTATTTGTTGTTTTTTGGTATGCATTTCACAACATAACAATTATTGTTAAGCTACTTAGTTTAGCCCATTGGTAAAAATTTCCATTAAAAATATTTATGTATGTTTAATAATATGAAAATAATTATAATTATATGACATTTTTGATCAAAAACAATCTCTAAATAACGCAACATTAGTAAGTAAGTACTGCGACAATAATTCAATCACCGTTTTTATTTCCTGGCAATGGCAAATTGGCAAATTCCTTTTTGTTTGATGGCAACATTAGTGTTATTCCATTTTCCACGAATTTCAAATATGTGGGCATCTCACAACAATAAAATTACTAATAAGATATTTAGTTTAGCCGGTTGGTACAAATTCCCATTAATAATATTGACAGTGTGTCTGTGTTTAATACGAAGATAATAATTTTATGTCGTTTTTGTTAAAAAAATAACCTCTAAATAACATGTAGGTTATGGACACCTTTTCGTATGGAATTATTTGTATTTATATTTTTATATTTGTAGTTTATCATTAAATAAAGTTTTCTTACTATAGAAATCGTTTCATTTTTATTACAAACTAAGAAACACCTGTTAATTTCAAATAAATTAAATATATTTGGTCATATAAAGCAGATATGAAAACATATTACCTACTTGCTGATTTTAGTAGAGTATTATTTACTGCCCTGAAGAAACTACGGTTTTAGCGAAACCCGGTCGGCATTAAATATAAAAATGGTATATACTAAGTTATTGTTTTATTTTAAATTAAATATACAATACCCAAATAGATGATACATAACCTCATACTAAACATTTTTAAATTGTTGAAAGCTATCACCATCGCAATCTTTTACGTATAAACTATACTGAAAACGTAAATCGTTACCTAAAAGTATTCATTCATAATATAAAATTCACACATCAGGTTGATTATAACATGTACCTATAAAATATTTCGTTTGACAAGCAAAATCACTTTCGATGACATTTCAAGACTATGCATTCGAATTCTGACATCGAGAAGCGAGAATCGATTCCAAGTTCGATGACGTTTAAAACCGATTGTCTCGGCAAGAATTTTGACATCGAGAAGCGAGAATCGATTCCAAGTTCGATGACGTTTCAAACCGATTCTCTCGGACTGTGCATTCGAAAGAATTTTGACATCGAGAAGCGAGAATCGATTCCAAGTTCGATGACGTTTCAAACCGATTCTCTCGGACTGTGCATTCGAATGAATTTGACATCGAGAAGCGAGAATCGATTTTTCTATGGAAATGAATCAAAATCATTCGATGGTAAAAAAGATCGAGTAAATAATCGATTATTCATCGATTGTGCCCATCGCTAATGGCTAGCAAATTCATGTGTCTTCGAGTTTGAGTCCCGAACTTCAGGAATCCCCCCCCCCGACATCATCGTTCAGAGAAATAAAATGCTACAGTGCTTCCATAAAATAAACTACGAAATCTTGCACCAAATGTGCTTAATTTTCAATAAAGTTGGATAATCAAGAAATGCCCAGAATCCCCGCATATTCTCAATTCTTAAAAATTCCCCATAGTTTGGGGAATTCACCTCAAATCGGCAACCCTGCTCTTGACAGCAACGGTGGTATTGCCATTCAAAATATTTGTTGATTCAAAAAAATATAACATTACCTACCGGGCCGAAAAACCTTTTGCATTAGGCTTGTTGAAAAAGTATCGATATAATTTTTTAGCCGATATATTTTGAACCGATATATCGATATAAAATATCCAATATCGAAAATAGTATCCAAATCGATATTTTTTCAATTTCGGGGGGGGAGGCGCCTGATTAAAATAATGTACATTGTGTAAATATACACTTTCATTTTTACATATTGTGTATATGAACACTTTAATTTTAAAAACGTACAATCTAAACATTTGACCGATATATCGATTTTTTTTCCTCGATATATCGACGTCAATATTGATATTTTAATAAATATCGATACATCGATATATCGATACTTTTTTCCACTTTCGACATCCCTATTTTGCATGTAATGTATTCATGTGCTAGAAAGGAGACTAAAAACCCACAATTTTACTCATAGTGCTCATAGTGGAGAAAAAAATCGTATTCATGTTCCGCCTGCAACCTGCAACTATTCATGTTCTCAAAACATTTAAAAGTCCAAACCCAATCACAAAACATTTAAAAGTAAAAAACCCATAATTTTACTCATAGTGGAGAAAAACCTTTTTCATGTTCCGACTGCAGCAATACATGTTCTCGAAAGGGACAATTTAAAATCCACATGCTGACTCACAGTGGAGAAAAACCTTTTTCATGCAACTAGTTATGTTCTATAAAGGGAATTTAAAAATTCACATGCCGAGTCACAGAAGAGAAAAATCATTTCATGTTCCGAAATTTTACTAATAATAAAGAAAATATTATAAATAACATGCGAACACAAGTTTGGAAAAATGCGACACTAATGTGCTAGTGGAACGAGAGCTAACCAGAGATTCACTCATTGGTGCGGAAGTCCTGGTTCACAAGTGAGAGACGTGAAGACGGGGCTTCCCCTTGCATCACTCGTTATGAGAAATATAATTAGATATGAAATATAATAAATTATATACTGTAGAATTCGGATAAAACGACTTTGCTTATAACGGCTTACCGTTTTTAGCGACGACAATGTAAACTCCAGTTAGGTTTCATAGTTCATAGTTGGGTACTAGGAAAACATATCATTTTGACTCCGTTTTAAGCGACCTAGTTTAATGATAATTCGTCCGGTTAGGTTAGGTTTTGTTTACATAAGTTTTGTTCACAAAACCTACGCACCAATAACTCGCCACTCCACACCTCGCCTACTTCCCGCGAGCTAAGGCTGCCTTACACATGTAAATTTTTTCCCGTAAGTGGCTCACGTAAGCGACTTCTGGCCAAGGGGTACATTGGTTTTTGCTTACGTGAGCGACTGACAGGAAAAAACTTACGTGTGTAGAGGCAGCCTAACACCTATCCTTATTAGCACGCATAAATCACAGTCGGTGTTTATCATCTGTTGTGACAACCGCAACACAATGAGTTCCGTGAAGCGAAAGTGTTTTTCAATTGAAGAAAAAAGTGCCATATTACACCGTTTAGAAGCTGGTGAATCAAATGTAACACTCGCGAAGGAGTTCGGAGTAATTTGTATTAAATGTTTTATTTACCTAAAAAGAAATGTATCTATACTATTACATATTTCATAACAATAACATTCATAAGTATCATAATAAAAACAACCTTAAATTATCCGGCTGTTTTCTGCATCATTCAGTTAGTATGACAAAGTACCGCCGATCCGGGTCGTTATATCCGGATTCTACGGTACTCGGTAAAAATATTAAATTAAATTTATAAAACTTAAATGTCATTAAGGGAGCATTTTATTCTCAATCTCTTTTGCTCATTATGAGAATTACTCGTTATGAGAGGTTCCACTGTAGTACGTATTTAAAAATTTTCTTTTGATATAATTAAATTCCGTCATATTTTCTGATATAATCAGTAATCGGAAATAAACAGTAAGCTGGAGGAACGACAGTTGAGATGGTATGAGTACATAAGACGGAGACCACCAGACCACATAGTGAAGCAGGCAATGTCTATGGAGCTTCTTCGACAGTTATCTAGAGGTAGACTAAAGAATTCCTGGTTGACTCAATGCTCCAAAATCCTACAGAAACGGCCGGGTATGAAAGCGATACTCAGAACCAAAGAAGCTACAACCTGAGAACGAGAAGAGCCGACCCCAACAGCCTACCTAGGCAATGAGTTGGGTCAGCGCAAGGAAGAAGATATTTTCTGAAATAAATATTTAATAAAAAAAAAAAATCGCAAGACATTTTTGGACTTCAACAGTAATTGGTTTTCACAACGAAAAAACAGTGTTTATTTCATTAGAATTTTTTAAAGAAAAAATATTTTTTTGTACCAATTGGCTTGAACTAGAGTTTTGATTAATACTTTATTTTATTATTTAGTTAAGAAGCGAATTTGTATAAACATAATAATGCACTCAAATAATATTTCGAAATATTTATTATAAATTAGATAAATAGTAAACAAAACTTAGTGCGCATTTATTTACGATCTCTTTCTTTTCCCCAGCATAACCACCGGAGGAGCAGCGAGTGGCAGACTCAGGACTATTTTAGAAGCGCCGCCATCGCTGACCACACGAGCTCCAACCACTTTGACCATTTGAGTCAATCTGGTTACTGGTACTGCAATTGCTTTACCTAATTTATTTGCATCAGAAATATTATAATTGCCAGCCATAAGAAGCAAAACTAAAAGATAGCAAACAGATTTATCTTTCAAGGTCTGCGGTCTCGCCCTTCCTTTGTCGCTAATCATTGAGAAACTATTCAAAGTTAATTTGTCTATCAACTCTGAATATTCACAAACTACATATTTAACGCTGCAGACTTGCTTATACGGTTCCTTAAGATATCGAATGATACAATCTGCATACAGAAGAATAGAACAAATATCAATCTTCTCTTCACTAGTACTAGTTGATGAAGTCCTTAAAGCAAATATTTCTTCGGCAATATAGTCGGACATTGCGATTTCAAATGTTTGATCTTCTAAAACACTTTTAGCGGTGGTCTTCAATGTTTGAAATTGTTCATCATTTAGGAAGTCTTCTATCTGGTAGACGTCCTTCAAGTTGGAGGCTTCCCGGTTCATGCGCGGAGCGTACTTCTCCACCACCAGGTCAGGTTTAACAGCTTCATGTTGGGACATTTCCAGAACGTCTATTTGTTTGGCGTTGATGGTTTTCTCTAATTGTTCCTTCATGCTGTCAATGTCTATCTTCGTCTTCTTAGATTGCTCGAGTCTTCTTTTCTGGCGTTTGGAACCAAAAGCCTCTCCTAACTGATACCTTTTGTCTGTGACGTCTTCAGAGGTAACTGCTTCTGTGCTGGTGACTTGCTCCGATTCTGGCAAAGCTTTGAGCCGAGCATTGCCGACTTCGATAAGTCTCACATCCCCAGTATTTCTATTTCTAACTACAACGAGATTTCTGCAAACATTGTCTTCTTTTTCTTGTCCGACGTAAACCATATTTTCTATGGAGATAATTGCATTTTTTGTCTTTTTACCCGAAGATTTTTCCGAATAAATACCTCCTCGAAAATCGACTTCTCCGGTTCGATGCAGAATTCCATTTTGGAAAGAAATGATAAGTGGATAGGTTTCCTGTTTGCTATACACATCGGATACTTTATAATTATCGCTGCCCTTTGTAGCGACAGTCATATTTTACACAATTTAAAGAAGTATTCGATAAATAACAATAACCAAAAAAATTACAAAAGTCTGACTTTTCTGTTTTCGTTACAAACGTCAAGAGCACGTGTCGTGATATTATTGCCAGAAATAAAAATTATAACATCATTCGTCGGATTCTCAAATACCCTATAATATTTAATGACCGGTCTACACCGTGGCAACTTTTTAGTAATATGAATTTTCGTTGACCAGAATGTTCAGCGGAAACCTTTTAAGTGTATGAATATTGAGTACAAACTTTTCATCGGATGTTAATTCCTCACACGATAATTCATCACGTCTTGAAGCGTCGAAAACTGATAATTGGGGTTTTTAACCTTAGGTTAGGTTAATGTGAGTTATGATGTGATGAATTATCATGTGAGGAAGTATCGTGTCTGAGTAAATTTACTATGGGAATTCAGAGGCTGAGATCTCATAGTCCGATTAGGGTGACCAGAATGTTCAGTGGAAACATCTTAAGTGTATGAATATTGAGTACAAGTCAGCATTGTTGATACTTGGTACGGTGACCCACGGTGACCGGTCTACTCACTGGCAGCTTTTTAGTAATATGAATTTTCTTAATGTTGGTCTAAGAATACGGCCGTAGAGATTGTCATAATTCATCATGATAATAAATAAGAACGATTGTGATTAAAGCTGAGAATTGTAATTTTAAGAATATTAATATTTAACGGTTCAACCTAAACTAACCTAACCTAACCTCTCGTTGTCGATGAATTTGCTTTCGACGTATTGATTTTCGATGAACTCGTCGGTTACCATATTTAACATACTTTGCCATTGACGTAAGTGCATATTATAACATTTATAATATGAAATTACATAATGAAAAGTATATTCTGAGGTAGTTTGTTCTGAATCGTTACTGAGATGCTGATGAATTATCATGTGAGTATGTATCGTTTATGAGTCAATTTATTGTGAGAACTCAGATAGTGAAATCCCATATTACGACCAGACATGGAACCACTTGATACTACCAAATTTATGGCAACACTATTGAATTCACAACTCAACTGTCAAAATTGTTGCTTTTTATAATATTGTGTTTATAATGTGAAAACCATGTCAAACTCTTGAAAGATAATAGGTTAATCCATTTCCAGTATTATGAATACCTGCAGTCTGTGTGGTGATACCAACAGTTTTAACCACGTCTCCAATGAAAATAATGATATTAAAATTATAATGAACAAATTTCAATGGATTACTAGAAAATATGTAATATTTTTAATCACTGAGAAGTACATTGATTTCTGCTTTGTTTATAGTAGTGATGTTTGTCTAATGATAATTTTATATATTTTAGAATACTGATGATATAATTGAAATGCAAATGTCTTGTGAAAACTGCTTACAAAAGATGTGTTTATTAATTGATAATGTAGCAGAAATTTGGAAACTATTCATTCAGACACAGGATTTGTTGCACAATGGATGTTCAGTTCAAAAGGATAAAATTGAGCTTGGAATACAAGAATCAGGACTCTTTTTAACAGAAATTTTTTGTGAGAGAAATGAGACTACAACCTTATCAACTCCAAAAAAGGAATTAAAAACAGAGGGCTATAATATTTCGCAGAATTACAGTAAGATGTTGACAATAATTTACCTCACTTCATACAAAATATACGTAATGTTTTTTTAGCTGCCCTAATCAATATCAATTCGAAACTTGACATAAGTAGCAGGCGCGGTCGATCCGTAGATGCTGTGGATGCTCCGCATCCCTTGTGTTAAAAAAGTTTTTTACTTTTTTTTCTAACCATAAACAGCAATACTACAGTTTACTAACACAACAAACATCGGACACGACGCGCGGGCGAGTCGCAATACATCTCGATAAGTATGTATGGTCTAAACACTATAAATGTCACATATCGCCTGACACACACACATACCAGCATGGTTACATAGGCACTCGCTGCTTCAACACATACAAGACGCGAGACGTAACACACTGTCCGGCAATGTTGGATGCTTCAATCAAGTCTGAATCCAAAACCTCAGAAGTAAAGCTAATCCTGCGCATGCGCACTCAATTCTGTTTGGCTCGTACTATGTGTAAGATATGCGAATATCCCGACAGCATCCACTAAACAAAAAAAGTCTTTACCGCATATGAGCATAATGCGCAGAATAGCTTATCACTCATCGAGTGGATTGTTTTAAGTAGGTTCATGACATTTATTGTAAATAACTGATACGGAAGTATTGAATAACCATCGATTAGATATTTAATTTATCATTTTAAATTTAAAAATGAATTCAGTAAATAACATGGAGACTTCGCCAATGTGTTTTAACGTTGTAAACTATAATAAATTAATTTTAGTATAAAATAACATGATTTTAATATAAGATAATATGAAAAAATTAATAAATGAACTGACCGGTCGGTGGTCGAGTTGGCAAAGCGTTTGGGTCCAGGCGTCGCTATTTTAATTACTCAGCTGGCTAAGTTCTCCATCGCAAAACAAGCCACATCATGCTTTCTGTGGTGGTAGCAGGAGATTATTAAAATATTTTTAGGTTTTAAAAAATTGAATCATTAAAAAAATTTTGTGTCCCGGCCATTTCCGAAAAAAAAACATATTCTGGATACTCGAACCCCACTTTGAACATAACATCAAGAAATAAATCTTTTTAAAATTATTTAAGGCATTTTCAAAACTCAGTTTATTCCCAAATTTCTTGGATTTGTGAATGTGGATCTGAAATTACGGATATAGCGGATTTAGGTAGCATTAAGGATTTTATATAGCTAATTAGACTATTCTTGTCAGTAATAGCAACTTGTTCATGGGCTAGTCCATAGATTTGTATATTTATTTGTTGTAGTTATATCATCACATATTACTTGTCCAGAATCCCTTCTATAAAAACTCACCGACTGCCACTGATAAGTAGGTACCTACCCCGATTTCATAAAAGAGTGCAAAAATTTACATACAGAACCTTTTTAGACTTTTTTTTTCTCTGTGGTACTACAATACTCACACCTTGTTTCAACTTAATTACTACAAGAGACAACCATTTGTCGGGGGAGATAATAAATGACACATTACAAATCCATTTTTTTTCCCAATGTTTTGACCAGTTTTGATGCCATGTTTGATATTGTTAATATGATGTCACAAATTATTTAAATAACCCAAATTTAGAATCTGATAACCTGTTTTGTATATGTTTTTCCCCTGCTATAAATAGTTGTTTCTTGAATTAATTAAGTTGAAATTAAATGCTTTTCAATGACTTGGGCCTGTGTAGAAGTTAGCGAAGTACGAAAATTTTATTCAATATTTTTGAATTAAGATTCTATTATTCATTTAAAATTCAATCTTCAAATTTGAATGATGTACAGATGAAATTTCCGATGCAGTTTTACGAAAGGAGATTGAAGCCAGCAGTATTGAAGGCTGCACGGACTTGGAATGGTTGCTAGAGACAGAGTCATTGGATGGCAAAGTCGGCGCTTCAAAAGATCTAAAGAACACTATCAAAGAAAAGGAATTAAACCATAAAGTCGGCATTACCAGGTTCTTTTTTTTCATTATAATAAAGAATAAGATAAGTGCTTATGCTTACCGTTTTTACACAACCTGTTAAATCCTTCTACGTCTAGTGCCATCTCCTATCTGAGGTTGTCTATCATCAGTGCAATCCTCCCTCTGTATACTGCAGCCTGAAAATGCACTGGTGCCAGTTAAATGTATATATACTAACTAACTATGTTCTTATTAGAATCCCAGATTTTTCCTAGATTCCTTAATGTTACTATTATTAATATTACGCTTCATTCACTATCTTATTTCAAAAGAATATTTAAAAAGTCAGTAAAAGCAGAATGAACTAAATGCAGTTTATTTAACAATTTTCAGAACAAATAACCGCGGCCTGACCTACACCACCGACTCTCCCAACTTCATCCTGAAGAAGGCCAGCGGTGTGTACGAGTGCGCCGTCTGCCACAGGTCTTTCCATCATGGCTACCGGGCGGAGCACCACGTCCGCTCCGTCCACACCAACGAGAAGCCCTTCTCGTGCCAAGTGTGCCGTAAAGGGTTTGTTGGGGCCTCTAATCTCAATAGACACATCTTGTGTGTCCACGAAAAGGGCAAGTTTATATGCGATGTAAGTGTTTTTTACAGCTAAAGCATAAACTAAAGCTAGCACCATCCGGGAAGATCTTCGAGAAATCTTCAATAATATGTGGATATTTACATACCCTAGACCACAGGTTCTCAAAATTATTTCAAAATAATGCCATCACAAAGTGAAAACCTTTCCGAAGAAGTTTTCTTCGAAAAATTAATTATTAATACCATCCGTCGCATGTAAAATAATTATTTTTCAGAAATGTGGAAGAAGATTCCAAAAGCGGTATCTTCTAAGCGCCCATGAAAAGAGCCACAATGGGCCTCCTACTATAGCTTGTCCTTATGGGAAATGCACAAAGAACTTTTATGCCGATTTTATTTTAAAGATGCACATAAACAATACTCATACTGGTAAGTGTATGCAGTGTTTCAAATAATCCACAGTAATTTTCACTGAACTTTGGAACCAATATTATAAATTTTCAAAATTTATTCATAATTTTCAATATACTTTTAATTGACTTTCTTTATTTTGTTGTAATGTAGTGGCCCTTGAGGTATTCAAAACTATTTTCGACAAATAAATTCTGAAATTTGAAATATGAAGTTTGACAAATACAACAGTCTCATAATAGGACGCAATGGCTGAATTGGGTATGTCCCGGTTAGACGTGAGGTTCTGGGTTCGAGTCCCAGTTGCGACCATTATCTTTTATTATTTTTCTGTGTTTTGTTCATTTTCATATTTAAAAAAATTAAATTATTATTGTTATCTTCTTCTTCAAAGATATTTTGTATTTCAGGTCTGAAATTTGTATGCGAGCAATGTGGCAAGGCATTTCGTACAAAAATTCGTCTAACAAATCATATCCTGAGGCATGGCGATAAGAACATCCAGTGTCCTCACTGCCCCAAAATGTTCTACATAAAGACTGACCGGCTACTTCACATGAAGTACCACAAAGACGACCTTCCATGGAGATGCGGGAACTGTGACATGTACTTTAAGACAACTCGGGGACTTCAGAATCACCTGTCAGTAGCGCATGAAGAGAAAGTTAGCAAGGTTGACCTGTACAAGCGAAATACTGCTAAATCAATTAAATGAAAACATACCAATTATTATTGTTCTTTTATTTTTGTGGCACTTTTTCAATGAATTAGGTAAAACTGGATATTAATTCTGATATTCCAGTTTTATTTTTTCAATAACCTTTTCACATGTGTCCTTATGTATGTATGCAGGGTAAGAATGCACCATTCTTTGGTACCCTTGTGCAATTTTTATAAATGTTGGTTAAACACTAAGAGCTCCTCTCTTCTCCACAATATTATGGTTTTCATAGACCATGCAGTTGACTATTGATTCCTAACAGCTGGGACAATATAAAAAAAAGATTTTATTTAAAAACGTAAAACGCTTCTCTAAAATTTAGTAGTCAAATGCAGCCCCACCTAGTGGTGTAAAATTTATAGTTCTCATGGAAGCTCATTTTTGGTGATAATGTGACTTATTTCACAAGGTCCTTCAACTTTTACCTAATCATTATCTATAAACAAACCTTCAGTGAGTTGAACGTATCGGACCCATATCTTTTTTGTTATCAGTAAGTTGGATCAACGATGATTATGAAAGTAAAGTAAACACATTACGATTATTAGATAAACTGAAGTTTTTGCAGGTATAATTATTAAAAGACTGATATTTTTAAGAACAAGGTGTTGTTAACATGGATCCAGATGTACAAGGTTAGTTAAGTGTTCAAAATTAGACTTACGAATATGTTTATGAAATCATAAATCAATCTACCTGGATAACAATAGCACAATCCAAATCTTTCACTAAGCAAGATCTCTTGGAAGGAAACTGACGAATCATCCATGTTGTTATGACTTTACTTTTGACATAAAACAAATTATTTATTTCAGAAAACACAAGAAGACTTTATAAATGGGGAATATTTTCATCAATAGTTATCATAATAATTACATTGTGCGTGTGTCTGCCATTTATAATATGGAATGAATCAAAAAAGTTTTTGCTCATTGGTTTAATCATTGCCATAGTACTTATAATAATTCTAACTATCGGGGTAATGGAGTTTTTCAGAAGAAAGTCACAAACAAAAAGAAGATATACTGACGAAGATCCGTGGGTATCACAAACTCTGCATACCAGGGTAAATTACTATGCTATTGTTAAAAAATCTTTTTTTTCTTTCTTTACATTATAATATAGTGAATAATCGTGGTATTCATTTCCAAACGTATTTGAATAATAATTGGATAATTTGTAGAGCGCCGTTTTTGTGAGAAATCACCTCGAAGGCGCTACAAAATAATAATTCTAGGGGGAATCATGTATATTCTTGGAATGAACTTTTTGTAGAATACAATGTAAAAAAATACTCCAAGTTTCTGATACAACTTCAGCATTGATGTTCTTTTTTATGAATCCGATGTTGCAAAAGTATCAAAATGTCTTAATTTTGTTCATAGTTATGCAGATATTGCAGATATAAAATAATATTTTTTAGTGCAGATTGGCATGCTCAAATTAACGGTTAGAAAAATCTATTAAAATTAATTAGTTTAATACTAAAAGCGCCTAAGTCAGTTTTGGTATTTTAATTTAGGTATCAGAAAGTACTCAACCTCCCTTATGTGAATTCTATGAATACCTATGTGTGAATTCTATAATCCAGGTGCTCTAGATTGATTAAATTATGGCCTTTCTAATGTAGAAGTCAAAATTTTAATCGATTTTTACATCAAGAAATTGATAAACAACTTCATCCCTGGGCAATAACAAGTTTGACATAGGCTCTTCTAGCACTAAGCCCCAGATATATACCTATATAATATTATATTATTTTTAAGGCAACTAAGAAAAGCGAAAAACAGCAGTTATTCATTTTTAAAGGGGTCTTATAAAGACGCTGTGTGAATAAAAAATAATTTCCAGAACATTATTTTGCAGAGAAGTTACAGCGCCCCGACCGAATCTTCCGGGGCTCCCATGTCAGGGAGATCGTCTTGGATACACTGGATTCCTAAAAAGAAAAATCAGCCATCTGCACCTGAAATGGTGGACTAAGATATAATTTATTATTTCCATGTTTGCATAAGAAAATATTTTTGATGTTTTTTTTTTTAATTAAATTTTTAAGTTATTTGTAATTGTGTTGGAATTTTATTTTCATGTTTTCCCAAAAATAAATTAAGATGAGGATAATAATAATTACTAGCAGATAACATTATGCAGATCATTTTTGGTGCCAGGCCCTGCAGGTGGCTTTTTGATGTTTTAGTACACTTCCCTGATATAGTTGAGTTTTATCCCTTTATATGTACAACAGCAATTATTAGAATGTGTGCAAAAATTAATTTGTCACATAGGTAGATACCTATTGATTTTTCAATGCAAATAAAAACCATTTGTGAATGCCTACATAATATATGTATGTCGTATAACTCCGTTCATTTGAAATTCACTGGACGAATGAAAACTAATTTCTACTAAGAAAGAAACTCCCATTAGCTTAGAAATGAACTGTTAATCAGAACTCAAGAAATTATGGAATGCGATCGAAATTGTATATTTTGACATAAAATTGGAGTTTCTTCCCCAAATCTCCCCTACAGCAATTTTTAACCAAATCGGTTAGACCCCGTTCGGACCAGGTAAGTATTTTAGTAGAGCAACGAGTAACTCACCACTTACTGACCAAAATGTTACTACTAACTAGTAAATTTATGGTGTTCGGACACGTTTAGTTACTAAAATACTACCCCTACGGACCAATATTACCATTCATATATTTTATAATATAACTAGATGAACTGGCCGCGCGTTGCTGTGGTTAACGAAACACAAAGCTATGACGTGGAAAAGACTGACATGAAATCAAAACACAACGTGAGTACCTAGGTAACCAACGCCATTACCTAGATAACCAAAATATTCAAATTAACTCACACCGCCATCTGTCAGAAACTTATAAATAATTTCAAATCATTGTCTCGTAACAAACATTTAAAGAACATTTAATTCACAATAATAAATATTGAGATCAATAATCGAGATAAAAACTATCCTAACATTAAAATTGGACTAAATTACACACAGTAAGCCAAATTTCATCAAAATCCGTTAAGTAGTTTCGGAGTTTATCTCGAACAAACATTGTGACGCGAGATTTTTTATACATAAAGATATATTGATTTTATATACATTTTGTTGTTCTAATTTTTGAATTTTGTAAAAGCCAAAAGGAACCGATTCCAAAAATGTCCGTTTCCTTGGAAAAATAATATCTGGCAATCCAGTATTTTATTTTGGAAAATGTCATGTTTGGTAAGATATTTATCTTTTTTTATTTTATTGTTATTAAGTTTATTTTGTACAACTCCATTTTAATTTTGTAATTACGGAGCAGAACTTGTTTATAATAAACTGTTTTTATACAATAATAAAATTATTGAATATATAAAAGAAATAAAAAAATTTATCTTTTTCGTTTTAATAATAAAACAAACATAAAACTTATTTCCACCTTGATTTCGGTCAATGGACCGTAACCATTTTCATTTTGTTATTTGAAGTTTGAAAACTTTTCATGTTGGGGAATTTTGAAAAGTACTGGAAAATTGTATTTTTCTGAAAAAATTTCTTGTTTAAATAGAAAAATGCGTAGACATTTTCTGAATTTCTGATATTGTTATTTATGTTTTTCCGCATTTGGAAATTTTTATTTTTTGAAAAAATAATCTGGACAAATTGGTAAATCGGAAATTTTCAACTCGGAAATTTGGTCGGAAAATGAGTACGGGATTTTTTTAATAAACATTTAGACTTATCTTTTGATTTTGTTATTTGATGTTTTAAAACATTTTCATGTTAAAAAAACTTTTGATCCGGAAAAATAAATATTTTTTTGTGTAAAAAATTCTTTAGGGAAAATTGATAGGAAAATGGGCGGGATTTTTTTATAAATACAAATATCTTAGTGATTTTGTGATACAATGTTTGGAAATTAGAAATAAATGCTTGTAAAAATGGGTAGGGGAAAGGTTTTTGAAACTGAGAAATTCAAAGTTTTGTTCATTTTATTTTTGACGTTTTCTCATCTGCGATGCTATTTAAAACCTCAACGGTACTTTTTGAAAATAACAGAGGGCGCCACTTCCGTTTACAACAATAGAAAATGTACAGCCCTTCACGTAATACTACTATCAGATTATTGAACGGTTTTTTGAAGAATCCTATGTGGCTATTTATCAATTTATTTGACCCCCCCCCCCCCTAGTTTAAGAAGAACGGGCCCCTAGGGTAAAGGAGCCCCGAGACGTGCATTGCCAAGGGACCCCGACCATGACACCACTTAAGGATTGTTTTAAAAAGGGCCCCCTTCTATTTTTTTAAATTTTTATGAACGATGAAAATTTTTCATTAAAACGAAAATAAAATTCGCTGGTCCGCCATTTTTTCTTTTTTTTAGATATAAAAATTCCCCCACATGGTATCATAGACTGGATTTTCGAATGGTTTAAGAACTGTTTGAAAATTCAGTCACTATGGCCAGGGCCGTATTATGCGTAATGGCCGGTTCCCACGGGGCGACTTTTGTCGGTCAACTCGACAGTTGAAAGCTAATCGACACGTGTGAACACTTTGTCAACAAAGTTATCAACTTTTTTTGTTGCTAGCGAAAGTTGATAGCCCGTCTACTTTTGTCGTTCAAGTATGACTATCGCCATTTTGGTTTTACTAATCGTTCGAGTTTTACATCGAATCGTCGCGTCTGAACACATGTTTCAAGTCGCTTATCATTTTTAGTTACTCGCGGGAAAAAGTAAACGTCAGGCGTTTCATTTATTCGGTACTATTTCCTACCGTCATGGAATCCGTTTCAACCAAAAAATATCTGAAATGGTCGGACGATTTAATGTTCAGATTTATGGATCTGTACCAAAGCCATCCCTGTCTTTCGGATCAAAAACAAGAAGTATACAAAAATAGAATATTATTTTTGAAATGTAAATAATATTATTTTGAAAAAAATTGTGTTGGATGCGCCTAATTCACTCCTTCTCATGATCCATTTTCTCATCCAAGTACGACGTTTTTTTATATTTTTTCATAATCTCCAGCTCCTCTCACAGAACATCAGAAATTAGATAGACGCACGCACTAACAATTTCAGTTGACGCCATTTTGAATCTCAAAATCGGTTCAACTTAAATTGAAACGTGGGAACAAAATGTTGCTCAACTTTTTTCGTAAAATAAAAGTTGGTCAACAAAAATCGAAACGTCTGAACGCCCCATAAGGCAGTGTAGGCAACTGCCTAGGGGCCCCCCATCGGGTAAGGGTCCCTAGGGTAAAGGAACGTAGAGTCGTGCATTGCGTAGGGGCCTCGACATGTTTAATCCGGCCCTGTAACGGCCGTTTTGTCCATTAGGCAGTGTAAGCCACCACCTTGGGGCCACGCACCGGCTAGGGGTCCCTAGGGTAAAGGGACCCCTAGTCGATGGTAGCTAAAGATAAATGGTGCATGCAAATCGGATGTATAGTTTGTTTAACTTGTTGTCAACCAGGTTGAAAAACGTGTTTAAAAATTTTCGAGAAAAACGCATTCAAAGTTTTGCTGAAGGATAATTCAACATACAAACTGTTTCAAACGGTTTCACATAAAATGATCTATCTCCGACAATTTTTCGAATTTCTTTAAAACATTTTGTGAGAGCATTCTTAACAAGTGCATCTTTCAAAATATTAAATTTAAAAAAGTTTTTTTTACATTGTCCCCAAAGTGTGCCTCAAAGCCTTGTTTAGGATTTGATCAAGGGAACATTGAGGCGTTCCCCCCCCCCAGGACCGGGGGCCTGGGGCGGGCCGCCCCCCTTAGTCCGCCACTGTGAAGTTGTACCTACTTATTGTATTATATGTTTTCACAACAAGAAAAAAAGTGTGAACAAGAAACATGCTAGCTTTAACGTGAAATAAATCAATTTATTTAGCTAATAATTCATTCATTTTACGTTGATTCTGAAAAAAAAACCTTCTAAATTTTTTTATAAAATACACACACTAAGTACATGCTAGTTTACTACAAAACACAAAAACTCTACTAAGGCGAATCTAATTCATAAAAAATGTTTTATGCAATATTCATGATTCCTAAACATCGGTACCTACCAAGTAAATACAGTACCTGCTTTCCTACGTCATCTTATTTGATTGATTATTCATGTACATCATCTGGCAGCATTTTATTATTAAACGTCATGGAAGACGTTTTGTGTTATCAAAAAGCTATTGTTCGCTTAGATTTTAGAAATTACTCTGTTTAAATTACGATGTTTTGTGTTTTTGAAATGAGGCCCAAACCGCGGTCCTTCTAATGGTGATTTTGTGTTAGTATGCTTAATTCTGAAAAAGAAAATACAAGTCCTGTTCCTCCAATGTAAGTACACAAAAATTGCAGTCTATTATGCGTGTTTGATTTTAGATGTTAAATATAATTTTTACTAGGTTTTTTGCACATTATCGTTGTTAGCTGGAATGAAATCAGCTCTTTTTCGTTAAAGACGATTAAGATGTTGTTTTTTGTATAGGTATTAGAAATTTGAGCATGATTTATTATTTTATTTTTCGATTTCTTTTCTTTTTATTTTCTTAATTTTGATAGAAGGCAGGAACAGGACTATTTGGCGGATGCCAAGAGAAGATTGACATTAGAGGTCCCAAACAAAATAAGCAGGTAATTACATTTCCCAATGTAGATTAGAAAATACTTGATTATTAATGGAACCCTGGTAATTCTTGAGAGGATAATAATAATATTGTCTCCACAATTACGAGGATAGTTGAATCCACTAGTATTTATGGGGACGGTATGGTTAAATGTTAACACAATCACCTCTTGTGAGTGTAATGAGTAATTATTCGCCCAATTGGGATTAATTAAACTCCACTCAAGGTTCGTACACCGAGGCTCCGAGGCACAATGCAAACACTGGGTGATGCAGCAGTTTATTTAAATGTTTACATGCTTGTATTCCCAAACAATACTTACATGCTTGTATTCCCAAACAATACTTACGTGCTTATATTCCCAAACAATACTTACATGCTTGTATTCCCAAACAATACTTACATGCTTATATTCCCAAACAATACTTACCTGCTTGTATTCCCAAACAATACTTACCTGCTTGTTTTCCCAAACAATACTTACATGCTTGTATTCCCAAACAATACTTCATGCTTGTATTCCTAAACGATATTTACAAGCTTGTATTCCCAAACAATACTTACATGCTTGTATTCCCAAACAATACTTCATGCTTGTATTCCCAAACAATATTTACATCCTTGTATTCCCAAACCATATTTACATGCTTGTATTCCCAAAAAATACCTACATACTTGTATTCCCAAACCATATTTACATGCTTGTATTCACAAACGATATTTACATGCTTGTATTCCCAAACAATACTTACACGCTTGTATTCCCGAAAAATACTTACATCCTTGTATTCCCAAACCATATTTACATGCTTGTATTCCCAAAAAATACTTACATGCTTGTATTCCCAAACCATATGTACATGCTTGTATTCCCAAACAATACTTACATGCTTGTATTCCCAAACCATATTTACATGCTTGTATTCCCAAACCATATTTACATGCTTGTATTCTCAAACAATACTTACATGCTTGTATTCCCAAACAATACTTACATGCTTGTATTCCCAAACAATACTTTCATGCTTGTTTTCCCAAATAATACTTACATGCTTGTATTCCCAAACAATACTTACATACTTGTATTCCCAAACAATATTTACACCTTTTGCCATTTCTCATGTTACCCTACTATATATAATATATGGCTTTTTCTGCTCCGCTTGCTCTTCATATTAACTACAACGCTTTCTTAGAGTAGTTAATTGTAGCAAATATTGTAGCTTTTTATTATTTACATAATAATTTTGCCTTGTGTATAATATAATATATATTGCTGTCTGTATAAATAGTATTAATATGTGTATTATCCATACATACACCAAATATCCATACTTATAAATAGGTATATACTTGCTGACATTATTATGAAAAATAAATTACCTATTTCATTTTGGCCTGGATTTTGGTTTTGTGATTCTTAACAGTTTTCAGATCTTAACGCATTCTTTAATAAAGCATAGAAGCGTACTTGACCGGTTAACAAACTCTCAATAATTTAGAAATGTGAGTGATATTGCATGACATAGGTGCATTAAATTGCATTGCTTGCTAATGACTATAACGCTTGATCAAATAAGCCCCCTCCACGACTAACCTTGGTTTGAAGGTAATAAAAAGTGCATGTTTTCTCGAATTAAGGTAAACCGCTTAAGAGGCTAGACTTTGAATCACACGCGGAACACCCACGACTGTCATTCTGTCCCGCTCACAATAAGCTAATGCACACTTACAATACATGCGAATGCGAAATGTGCGAATGAGACAACGCTCAAATTTACCTACAGAAATCGCTCGAAAAGGGGTTTATGGAGAATACACTTTTCTACACCGAAACTTTCACGAAATTGAAATTTTAAAAAATATATATTTTTTAGAAAGCAGAATCTACGTCGGTAGCTTTTTACAATTTTATAATTCTTTATGAGAGTTGAGTTAGCAGCACTTTTTCCTTAAATAATATTTTTTGATAAATCGTACATGTTTGACAGTGAATGTTTACGTTAATACGAAACGCATCGAAAATTCGAAAACATACCGACATAGTTTTCACCCTCCAGAAGGCAGTATAAAAAAAATATATTCATTTAGTGCAATTTTCGATGTAGAAAAGTGTTTTTTCCCGGGCGTCCTTTTTGTATGGGCCGAAAAGCGAAGTCTATCATCTTAAATGTATATTGCTGTTTCTTCCACTAGAATTGTCTGTGACCTTAAATGTTATTCACGCATTTATTGCTTAAATGGAGTTGCTTGTATTGTTATTTTTTTTTGTATAGCTTAACAAACTCTCATCTACTACTTAACTAAGTTATAGAACATTTTTAAAACTATATATTTGACTTCAATCAAAGGCCTCTGTGTTTCCTCCCCCTCTAAAATTTGGTTCCCTTCAAGACCCAGGTTCACTCTTCCCTTTTCACAAAAAACCCTCCACATAGCATCCCCAAAGATGACTAAAGCCCCGAGGGAAATTATTTTCCTCAGGGGCCTCTTGTGTGGAGTTATATGGAATGACAGTAAACTTGTCGTTTATCTTCTTAATATTAATATAAATTAGCCAATTACCATTAAAACAAAATAACAAAAGACATAATTTTGTTTAATCTCTAGGGGCCGGAGCCCTGCAATAGGGAAGTTGAGTCCTTTTTTTAAAAAAAATTTTATCAATGTTCACATGCAAACTTAAATACTATTTTTTTTTTTATTAAAGTTCGTTTTCATAATTAAATTAATTTTAAAAGTTTGAATTTTATTAAAGCCCGCGAAAACGCCCGGTACGAGGCGAGAGAGTGTAAAAACACGAATAAATTTAAAAAATAACCATTAAAATGCACTTTTTTCGAATTTCCGGTAACTGAATTGATTACTACTAGTTAATATCTAACTACTGCAACTTTTTAAATTTATTTTTTTAGTCCGTATTAAGCGTGTCCCGGTTTTGTAAATATTTACCCTTATTTTTCACACAAACGAGGACCAGATGACGTCACACACTCTCTCGCCTCGTACCGGGCGTTTTTGCGGGCTTTAATAAAATTCAAACTTTTAAAATTAATTTAATTATGAAAACGAACTTTAATAAAAAAAATACTAGTTTTTAAGTTTGCATGTGAACATTGATAAAAAAAGGACTCAACTTCCTTATTGCAGTGTTGAAGAATCATGACTATGCACGGTATGAGGCACTGCAATTGCAGTATCGATTATCTATATTCATTTTGTCTTCATATATTACATCTACAAGGTTCATTAAAGATTAATATAAAAATGTCACTTTATCAAGTATGGTATTGTCTGTGTGTTAGCTTTAACATAAAAATCTTTTTATTTATTTAAATTAATCGGGTTAAAAAATACAAGTTTGTTAGAATTTCAACCTGGTTGACCGTTTTATTTGTTTAGGAATTAAAGTGTCTCAATGTCGATGGATTGGTTTTTTAGAATCGATTTTTCATTCTAATTAATGATGTCCATTAGTTCATCATTGAAATACTTTAAATGAATTTTAATTAATTGTTTTTATTGATATAATAAAAGATATCTCACTTCTCGATTACGCCGTGAACTGTGCTGTAATTTTTGCTAAACTTTCAAGATGGCTGGACACGCTTAATAACCTCTTGAATGCCGAATGATATTTGCCTACATAAGGTGCATACCATAGAAAAGTTATTACAAAGAATTCCAAGGAGCTACAATTCTAAAATTAAAAGCAACATCTGTAATGATATTGGCGCAAGCGATTCTGACCTTGTCCTTGTACAGTTCCTTTATACATAAGGGTTAAAATCGGATTTTATTTTTTAACGTCTCATCTGTCACCCAGACACCGGTGTCCGACCGACAGATGAGTGAATACGAGGAACGTATGCTCGGCCCGTTTCATACAAAACTTAATTTTGGATTTGAGGCCAAAATACCCAAACAAACTGAAAAAAAATTCTTGTAATAAAAGTTTTTATAAATCGATGTTTTATTTTTCATTATATTAAGACAGCAGATAAGGCAGGATATATTTTTTAATAATTATAAATAACTCACAAAAAAATTCCAAAGGTGCATCCAAAATGAAGGAAAACTGAATTCTTTAATTACCTAAGTATCGCCATAACAAAAATTAATAAAGTAGGTCATATCCGTACTAGGTTATTGATATACCTTTTGATTACAAATATAATTTTTAGTTTGTTTGGGTTTTTGGATCTCAAATCCAAAATTAAGATTTGTATGAAACAGGCTGAAAAGACACTGCAAACGTTTGTCTTAATAGAAATATTTTTTTTTAAAGTAGTTTTTATTTGAGTTTTCCATCGCCTCGAATGGAAATACAGTACAATCTCACTAATCCGGCACTTCACTAGACCGATAAGTCCAATAATCCGGTACCCTCTGCCCTCGCCTCCCTCGCTCCTCTACGCCTATTTTAAAAAAAAAAAAATTTTTATAATAGTTTCAATAGCAAAGTTTGTACATTATAAAGTATGTTTTTTTGTCTTTGTCTTTTTTCACAGTCCTCCTCACTAGGGTTTCCTGTTGAGGCGGCCTGCTGAGGCGGCCTGTAGTTTTTTAAACTTTTGTATTTAGTAATAATGATATGCGCTCCATCGCCGCGTAGCTGTCCAGCAGTCACTAATCTCGTGTGCACGTGCGTACGTATTTGCCTGTTGTTTTGAAGTGAGAATATTATGTAATTAAAAATGAGACACTAGATTTGAAAGATAAAATGGACATTTTAAAGAAGTCAAAAGCAGACCTCAATTAAGGAGTATTTTAAAACTATGTAATTTTGAGATATATTACAGTTACTATAAAACCTGTCAAACAAGAACACAAATATGTACATACATTACATACATTATATTCTCTTTATGAAGTGCTTTGCTTTATTTATAATGATTTTTTCTCTATATAATCCAGTAATCCGAACATTCCAATAATCCGGCACCCTCTGGTTTTTAATAGTGCCGGATTAGTGAGATTGTACTGTAGTTGTCTATTATAGTAACTAAAATGAATCAAAAGGTTTTTTGTAAAACAATATTTGTATTAACCTGTTGTCTGTCACTTGAACGCCGGCATCTGGGATTTTTTTATTTTTTTTATGCGATTTTACCCTGATGTATTAAGAAACTGTACAAGGGCAAGGTCAGAATCGCTTGCGCCAATGCCATTCCAGATGTTGCTTTTTATTTTAGTAATCTAGACTCTCGGAATGCTCTGATATTAATTTTCTATGGTATACGGCCATCATGTGGCCAAATGTCAGCCGACATTGAAGAGGTTAAACAATAGTGTGTCCAGTCATTCTGAAAGTTTACATAATTTTTTATTTCTAAATAACAATGCAGGTAAAAACAAAAATGTGTGTGCTTTATTAAAATAATTTATGTAGATACCTACCTAAGTTCCAACTAGCTTTGCTTTTTACCCATCCACACTAATGAGATACCATTTTTTTTTAATCTCAGTGACCTTTTAATATATAAAACCCTTTTAAAAATAATATCAACCCCTACTTACAAAACACAGCAGCTTTTTTGATTTCTCCCATTTCGTTTTTTAAATCCTGTTTGTTTTCCTTTAACTTACTCTAGTTTTTTACAATTTTTTTTCTGATTAAAATAGAAATCCATTAATTACTCTTAAATTATCACTGCTAATGCAATAAATAACACCCCTTCAGAATGTATACTTAAGAAACGCAAAAATGCACTAACATTTTTATTTATTTATTCTCTTATTCGAATCTCTAAGTTGCCCTTGAGACTGTCTATCATCAATATTTATCCTAGACTAAATATCAATATTTATGTCAATGATGCGACCAATTGATTATTTACAGAGGCAATTGATGCGATTTCCACTTGGGACTTCTCATTGACAACGAATGATTAGAATTTAGATTCAAGCTTTATTGTCAATTTATATCGACCGTCTCCGGGGCGCCTAAGACGGCTCATACTCGCTTATTATTACTGTCGGATGTATTTCAAAATATTTTTTTAGAAGTCCATATTAGACGCACACGCCCAATAGTATTGTAAATACAAAAACATTAATTTGGCGTTGGGTATTGGCAATCTCGTTGATGGATTTAAGAATATTAATTTGGGAAACCGTGAATATTATATTGTGCTTGCAATCATCGGTGTTTTACATTCTAAAAATATTGTCGGCGTTGTTTGGCTTACGGTTTTTATTTAAGGGGGGGTAACGTATTAAATTAATGTTTTTATTATTTCATATAATTGTACGACATCTTAAGAATGTTGTGTCAAAATTTGAAACAAATTGAAGCAAAACTAACTAAGATATAGAATTTGTACGAACAAATTTTTCATATTTAATATTGGATTTTCTGGTATACAAAACTGTAAAGCGATTTTCTGACACTTGTCATTTTTGAAGCTGGTGAACGATTTAAATCAAAATTTATTTGACCGATTCTTTTTAAATTTTGTATACTACTTCCTTACATGTATGACCAGGCATCCCTGGGGGCTTTTTTTTATTTTTCATAATTATTAATTTTACAATGATAATTTTTTAGATGAAAATCACTAAAAATTAAAAAAATCCTCTTAGGGATTAGAATTAGAAAAGTGGTTATCTAATGATATCATTTTTTTTATTTCAAATGATCCAGTCATAAGTTATACTGTTAACCGGCGGACAACTTTTTTCAAGGCGTCTCCGAAGATTTGCTGCCGTCGGCTTAATTATTTATATTTTGTTTTAAAAAATTTGTAGGTACTATAATGTTACGATCAATTAAATAACTTTGAATTACCTGTAGCGTCTAAAAAAAATCTTAAAAATGGGCCATTTTTACGCTGAGTTAACATTCCCCCCCCCCCCCCCCCCCCTCTCTTAAATTCATATATAAAACTCAAAACTCACTTCAAACTTTAGATCATAGTGGATCGTTTAGTAAAAATTTGTCAAACTTAATTAAATTTATTAACTTAAAATTATAACAGAAACGACGACTGCTTCAACATTATAATTTTTCTACTACAACTTTTCTAATTTTCAGCATGTTTATATATTTAATCCATATGTTTACACTAGACTTCACAAAGTAACTATATTCCATTGGTCACCATGAAACAGGCAGCCGCCTAGTATGGTGATTTAATATAATATCATATATGTATGTAAAAATTTTAATGTTTTATCATATATTTTATAAATAAATATGGTAGGTCAATTCAAGTGGTCCAATTCAAAAAAATATAATTTTTGCTTTTATTGGTGAAATCTAGTTTCAAACCCCTAAAACTATCTTAGCAAGAAACAATTTTTCCATTTTAACATATTTTCTATTTGCACCTAGATGGTATTATATGTGTACCTTAAAGCTAAGGGTTCTTTCAATTTTTTCAATTAGCACACTGCATCAAGACATCAGAAAATTCTTATTGCCAGAATTTTCTGAAATAACTTTTACCTTATAATGGCTATAAAAATAAAGCTTATCTGAAGTAGATAGCTCAAATTAATTTAGTGATAATTCATTGCACTTTTCCTGTAATTGTAATATTGTAGATTTAAAATGCAAGACACCTAACTCCTTTAATATAATATGGCTGTTAAGTATTTTTTTACAAGTTATGAACTGTTCTAGGCGAAAATCTGTGGAAAATCTTGTAATATCATCTCATGATGCCATTGGTCAGAGCATCAGCCATGCCTTGTCTTTTTCGGGAGCCATCACTCAACAAGCATCACAGCACAATTCATCAGAACACAGGTTAGTTGTATTCTTTGAAAGCAAATGAACGACTCTTTCAGAGGTATTACAAATCCATATTATGTTAATTCAAAATATTAAAAGTTTGAACGCAAAAACAAGTAAGGTTTTTAAATTCACTTACCAATGGTTTTTGTTGTGTAAAGTGTAATTACCACTTTACATAAAACTTATTTAATTAAACAAAGATATTAGAAAAGTTATTGTCACTTCACCTTTTTTCCTTTATTCAAAAATGTTTATTAAAAAATTTGCAAACCTCGAAAAATATAATTTAATATAATATATAATATAAGTACTAAATGTTGTTTTATAGAATTAATTATTAACAATTTACGTGTAAACTTCTTAATCCAAATACAAAGCGTGGTGTTCTCTCTTTTTATGGTTTAAATCAAGGGTGGCCAAACCGCGGCCCGCGGGCCACCGCGGAGCATATGCACACATATTTTTCTTTTAGTGTACATAAAACCACCAAAATAACATTCAAACGTGCGTAGTTCGTATCATATCTCATATATGGAAGTGTCTCAGTACATTGATTCACAACTATCGTGACAATTTCTTCTGTGGTATATTCGTATTAAACATACAATCACAACTTTAAACTGATTTTTAAATACACATTGAGAAACACTTTCACTCGTACACGTGTGAACAGCTTTTTGGTTGAATGAAGCATATTAAATCTCAAATAAGAACAAGAATCATTGATGAGCATTTGGAAAACTGTGTGTAGCAACAACATTAATCGTTATCAATATTGATGCACTTAGTTCTGACAAACAAAATCAGACGACTCACTAAAATGTATTATATTTAATTTATTATTTTGTTATTCGTTTTTGTATTACCTAACTCAATTCTAATAAATATGTTTGATTCTCATTTTTGTAAGTATCTTTAAAAAAACAATATATTTTTTGTTTGTTTTGAATAATAAAAGAAATTTTGTTGTACGGGCCGGTAGGAAATCTCATTTCTAAAATCTGGCCCGGCTGCTTAAAAGGTTGGCCACCCATGGGTTAAATGATATATCTCACTGTAATGTTTGGTCTCTTCAAAATCCATGTTCACTCCTTCCTCTCCTTAAAAAGAACCTCCACACAGCATCTTCAAAAATAACATAGGCCCTGAGGGAAATTATTTTCTTCAGGGCATCCTGTGTGGAGTTAATGTAAAAATAAAATGAGCTAACATGTCTTTTATAAATCCGTGTTAGGCTGGGAGATATATCTCCTAAAAAGACTACGGGTGTTTGACGCCTGGGAAAAACATTTCTCAAAATTGCTATATGGGGTTAAGAAAAATTGAGTTCTACCTTTTTTCTATCCAATTTCAAGCTGTTAAATTTTAGAGTCGAACCTTGCATTTGAATATCATAACAATTTGTTTTAAAATCGGCGTTACTCGGTATTACCATAGTAATGAAAAATATTAGTTGTAGCCCACACCTTTCTCTGTCCCACGTAAGATTTACTCATCTTTCTATTTTGCTTACGCTCATTGTAAAGTCAGTAAAGTGACTGTACCTACACGAGTATGGTCATGCATAACGTGTGGCCAGTGTGATTCTGAAGCATCTATTTCCATATAAAATGTATGGTTGCTAAGTAGTCCAGATATAGTTATGTGTAGCGAAGCATACGTACGCCGACCCAGTATGTACTTACCTTAATTCTAACAATTTCTTCATTTTCTTGCCAATCTGTTATTTTATATATGTTTAATATGTACCTATATATATATACATAATGGGTTTCAAAGCAAAAATGCCACTCTCCAAAAATTACGAAATTGTGTTACAAATACCAATATATGCGCAATGTCCGTAGCTACAAGATGGTTTTTTTCGGATCCCTAGAAAATCAACTGCAAATCATGGAAAAATCCAAATGAAAATAGGATTCAGATGAAAATCACCACTCTCCACAGCGATTAACAAGCAAAATCACCACTCTCCGCAAAAGCCAATCACAAGTTGCATATAAAATAAATTCAACAGAACCAATGAACACATTATTATAACATTTTTTATTACAATAATTCACTTTGGAATATACTTTTTAAGTTATTACTAAAAAAACACACAAAAAATGCGAAGTATTCTTTGATCTGTTTTTTTGCAATTTACCGAAAACGGTACTTTTGGAGAGTGGCATTTTTGCTTTTAAGCCCCTCATATATATATATATTCTACTTATAGTTTCTACCTAACGACATTATATGTATGATTATTTTCACTTGAAAATATCTTCCATTTATGAATGATTGGTAAAAATTTATTTCACAGAATTTTAACAATTCATTAAATTGCAAAGGTTAAAATTCTAGTTTAGTGAAAGTTTCATTTTATTTTATCATGGGTCGGTTGTTTCTCAGTACTTGGATGATAACAGAACTTGAAAAGGACTTTCACAGAACTTGAATTTGTATTAACTTCGAAATTTGATGAATTGTTAAAATTCTGTGAATAAAACTCGAGGCTCTTAATGTGGTAAATATTTATTATATTACATAATTTTTTGATACATAGCTATAGTGTCCAACCGAAACTACTTTTTACGACCGAAACCGAAACCGAAACCGAATTTCGGCTTCGATCACAGTTTCGGCCGAAACCGAAACCGAAACCGAAACATCCATATAAGGTCATGTAATCATGGGAAAAAAATAATCAATCTTAATCAGTCGCCCTTTATTTTTAAATCTTATATTAAATATTCAGTCTCGGATATTTGAACTAATAATAAACATAACATAAATTGTCTCTTCGTATTTCAAATAAATTATTTGTGCTTTTTGAAATAATGATTTGAAATAAATATAGATACCTACTTATTCTAGTTACATTGATGTGAAATACATATAACTTCTTATTCTAGGTATATTTATTTCAAATGAACTCTTTCGTATATAATATTAACACAAGAAATGGTAGGTCTGTTATTTCTTTTTAACGTTATTTACGAAAAACATAAAATAATAGGTACAAAACACAATAACTTTTTTTTACCTAATTTGTTTAGGTACACTAAACAAAAAAATACTTTATATCTTACATCGAACAAAATATTTTTTTGTAAACTTTGGTCATTTTTTAAGGCAGTCTTTTTAATGAAATTCAATAAAATAAAAATAAAAATGACCTATCTACGGAGTTCAACAACTAAATATTTTTTTATGATAATAATACTTATAGCCCAATCATTTAATAGTTTTACCTGGAAGGTTTTCCGGGAGTTTTTGAAAATCGGTAATTTTTTAGATTTCGATGTGCTCTTTTAGAATTTCAACTTTGCCACCTCGTATCTTTGCCGCTCGCGCCATATTGGAAAAATGGCGCCTAATAGATTTTTTTGACAATATATCCTTTCCGACTCATTTTACGATAAAAATATAATATGTACGAAATTAAACTAGAGAAAATTTCCTACAATTAACGTACAAACAATTTTTTTTGGTAAAATCAATAATTTTGTCGTACGAGCGCCGCAAACTATTATTCATCTACACCACCACGTTTTTTCGTATATTTCTCCAAAATATTTTACTATCCGGCCGGCAAAGAATGAGGTGGCAAATTTGAAATTCGAAAAGAGCCAAAAATTACCAATATTCAAAACTCCCGGAAAACTTTCTGGTAACCTTTTTTTTCGAACCAAATAACTGGACTATTAATAAAACAGCCGGCGTGGTCTAGAGGCAAGGCTCTAAACTTACAATCCGAAGGTCGGGGGTTCGTACCAGACGTGCGCAAATAAATTTCATTTGATAAATTTGTGTTGTTTCACAATTAATTGATTAAAAATAAAATCTAATATAAAAAATGTTATAGTATATTTGCGGCACGTTCCAGAGTGGAAGATACTCTCAGTATCGCCCTGGTGTAAGATCACCACTCAGAATTGAACTTAAACTAAAACAAACTGTGAAGAGCTCCTTAATTAATAAATAATTTTAATGAATTAATTATTAATTATTATCAGTATTCATAATTAAACAATCTAATATTAACTATTATTAACATTTTTGCCATAGAAATCTCTTTTCCGGTTTGAATAAATTTGACCAGCAGCACCTAAGAGTATGGATATTAGAGAGACGGCATGTGAAGTGTGCCCGCGCGCTCCAAGTGTGCCTTTTCGAGAATTTTACCCAAACGGCTTACATTGGCTGCTGGTTTTTGGACGTTTAATACGTTCCGACAGCAGCCATTTTACATGGTGACAGCCAATGTCAGCCATGTGGGTAGAATTCTCGAAAAGGCACACTTGGAGCGCGCGGGCACACTTCACATGCCGTCTCTCTAATGGATTGGATCTCTCTGGGATCCAATAATGTTGAAATAATCATAGCAGGATGTTATTTGACTTATGCATATCAACAAGTCCTGACTGTCCTGAAACGACTATGAGCGCCAACGCAGCAAAATGACGCTTCGTCGCTCGCAGCTCAGTGCACTGAGCATATCCGATCGCAGCACGAAACCTCCCGAATTTAGTTTCGGTTTCGGTCGTAGTTTCGGCTGGATGGCAGCCGAAACCGAAACTAAACCGAAACCCATTTTTTTGCCGAAACTAAGCCGAAACCGAAACCGAAACCGAAAGTTCGGTCGGACACTACATAGCTATAATAAAGCTCAAAGTCAATAAAAGTATGAAGTCATCAGATAAAATAGCAGCTTGTACAAAGTCTTAGCAACTTGATTATTTACATATCTATCATTCAATATCTTTCTCGGGAAAGCATACTTTAATTAATTACTTTTATAATTTAAATTCTGATTGTTTCTCTCTCTTTCCAAAGTACTGATTCAATATACTTAAATATTATAAATTGCATTTATGTTGTTTTATTTAGGAGATTGTCATTGAATATATATATATATATATATATATATATATATATATATATATATATATGATGTTTGATATATATATATAACATCCCTAGCATGGCGGGCGAAATAACACAATATCTACACTATTTATAAAATTCTTTTAATAAATAAATAAATAGTCTATTGTTTGATATTTGTTTATATCATTAGATACTTAAGATGTTATGCATTGTTTCAATAAGGAAATATTATGGCTTAAAAAAAAAAATCATATAGATAGACCAAATGCTGAATCTGAATATGTAAGTTTCTGCCACCTCGGAACAGGCTCAGCCTAGTGAGGTGGCATATACCTAAAATATTGTACACAAAATGTATTTTTTTGGTTAATAAATAATAAAAATAAAAAAAAATAAAAAATATAATTAATAAATCGTCTAATAAAAACTATTAAAACGGTAAGAGATTTAAACACCCTGCGATTGGTCGGCGGGTTCTGACAGAACTTACGCCTTTGCCGTGTTGGGCGGAGACACGCATTAAGAATGTTGGAAATTTTGGCTAAGTGGCGTTCTGTAGACTCGCACATGGGTTACCACTGTGGTATTCAATTTATTTCAAAAGAATTCTTGTTGTTGCTTGCCAAATATTTAAAGAGTGTGATTGACTTTACTGTTAACCAACAAAACAGAGGTATCTTTGACAATCTTTTTGGCATGCTTTGAATATTGTAAAAAATTTGAAAAGTATTTTAAATATTTATTAAAAGGTTTTAAAATATAAAAAATTTATTAAAAAAAAAAAAAATTACTTGAATTCCTTATTGTTGTATATTTTATTAGTATTAGTTATGCAGTGTGTAACAGGACGTACCTGAGGGATTTTAACCAGAGATTCCTGAGCTTATTTGGAGTAAAAAAATCTGTATATCATTTTGCTGTACGGTGACGTGTTTTTTTTCAATTAAAATTTTTTGTTTTTGTTTTTTCACACACCGTCGCTGATTTCGTATTTCGGGTAAAGGATGCAGCAAAACCCTGCTGATCCCTCCCCCCTCTCCGCCAGCCAACCCCACACAGGTAGGCAGCGTGCTCCATCACTCTCCCTATCGCGCCTTCGCTCCCTTTCCCTTCACATGTGAACTTGTGACGTTGTCTCCCGACTATGCCAATGATAATGCCAGTGGCGAAGTGTGATTGAAAAACTGTTTGTTTTTAATAGAAAATATATGTCATCGGACAGCAAAGCGAAATGTAAATGTTTTACTCCAAATAAGCTCAGGAACTGCTGGTTAAAATCCCTCAGGTACGTCCTGTTACACCCTGTATACAAATTTGGTTTAATATTTTAGGACCTTACAATACCTACAATACAAATCTATAATCTTCTTCTTTTCTTCTTCCTTGCACTGTCCCAACTCATTGCCTAGGTAGGCTGTTGGGGTCGGCTCTCCTCGTTCTCAGGTTGTAGCTTCTTCGGTTCTGGGTATCGCTTTCATCCAGGCCGTTTCTACTTAGGATTTTGGAGCATTGAGTTATCCAGGAGTTCTGTGGTCTTCCTCTGGATGACTGCCGATGAAGCTCCATAGACATCGCCTGCTTCACTGTGTGGTCTGGTGGTCTCCGTTTTATGTGATTATACCATCTCAACTGTCGTTCCTCTAGCTTACTGTTTATGTCCGTGACACCCAGGCTACCACGAATGCGTGAACTTTTAATCTTATCTTTTAGTGACACTCCTGTTGTTCATGGTCCAGCATTCGGAGCCATACAATACAAATCTATAATATAAAAATTAATGTTTGTTTGTTCGTACCTTATATACTTGCCTATACCGTTCGTCCGATTGCGATGAAACTTAGGGAATATGATGTGCGCATAGCCGGGATGGTTATAGGATAGTAAGCTATGGCGTTATGAAATTATTTCCTATACTATTCATACATGCAATTAAAATTTCATCCGATGGCCATTAAATTTTTTTGAATTGTTGTGTACATGCCCGTGAATATTTCTATATATATACTGGTGTGCTCTGGCATTATGAAATTTGCATTAAAAAATGAATAAGTCATGCGAGTTGTTGGAAAAGTTAGGCCGCAGGGAAAAAAGTCTGGGGAAGGGGTATGCGGGAGGGTCGGTTGGGGAATTAAGAAGGGGGGGCTTCGCGGGAGGAAGAGGGGAAGGCGAAGAAGGTGAAAGCATAATGTGTGAGGGGGGTTCGCGAGAAAGGGGAGAGTGGGAGAGGGGAGTTGGAACGCGGAAAGGGGAAAAAGAAACGCGGGAGGAGAAGGGGACATGGGAGGGGAAGAGGAAGAGGAGTCGTAAGGGGAACGGGGACGACTGGGAAATGACACGAAGGGAGAAACAATTTATTTATTTAATTAGCATTGCAACGCATGCCGGGTATCAGCTGGTTATGATAATAAAAATAACTATTTTTAGAATTCATTAGAATGAGCAGATTTTTCGATATAATACGTTACATGCCTTATATGCTTAGTCAGCCGTTGAAATACGATTGCTCACTAGAAAACTTTGTACAAGGAGATTACACCCATTATTGACTAAATGGCTCTACATTTATTGCATTAGGTAAGACGCTCGAATACTTAATTGAATATAAAATACTGACGAGTTACTTGCCAACACATTAAAAATGTATCTTTTGCACAATGAACAATGTTCGACCATATGTATGTCCAAACCATATTGACCATAAAATTCCATTTTAGATTTACAGAAGGTAACAAATAAATTTGACAGAGTCACTTAGGCTTGCGTTGAGATGTTTCAACATCTGTCATATTTGATTAACAATTAATCAATGATCACTAAACTGGTCAACTTTGGTAGATGGATATCTCAGATAAACCAAGGAGAAGCTAGAAGGAGCCAGAAGAAGATAAAGGAAGTAGTTAGATATCTACTTACTCCTGGGTGTGTGAAATGTTATCTGGGAAGGGGTTTTAGGAAATTATCCAATTTAAAGGAAACTTTAATTTAAATATTAATTAAAGTTTCCAACTTTACATCTTTGTACATTTTGTATTATTGGAGAAGACTTGATCAGATCCAAACAAAATGAGCCACAATGTACACATCAGTTTTTTTGCTTTTAATATATATAAATATATGTATATATTTTTTTTTTATTAGTTACAAAAAGATACATAAATTACAAATAAATTTAATACAATAATTAATTACATAATGGATATATTTGATGTACCCCCATAAATAAGCAGGGCTTGTATGTATATGGGGGAGGGGGGGGGGGGGGGGGGGTGTTATTATTATATTGGTTTTATTTGACATGATTCAGTTTAAGATATGCATCCAATTCTTCAAGAAAGTCTGAAAAATCCATTATAAATCATGTAGGAATGTTATTTATGGTTCCAAGACAACTCAACAAAGTGGCATTCTAACACCCTCATTAAAAGTGATGAAAACAAAAAAAAATAGGTTAGATTAGGTTATGTGCTATGATTTTTCAAAGAAGTGATTAAGTCACAGCTTGTTGTTTTTTTATAGGATTTTTTCAAATTGTACAAAATTTTACCGTATTTATTTTTGTAAATTAATAAAGACATTACGAAAATATAATTTGGAAAGAAACAAGTAAGTTATTACGAAAATGGAATCAGCTGGCAGCGTTTTTTGAAACTTTATGAGGTCAACACGCACCCATAGTGTACTGGTGCTGTATGGTTTCTGAAGTTTTATATATTTTATATTATAGAAACCAACAGTACATTGGTTACAGTGATACACAAAACCAATTTACAGATAATAAATAATATTTCATGGTGGGTACCTATGACATGTTTCTTTATAATCTTATAGTCTTATTATGGTAAGTATATTTAGTAATTCAAAGCTCTATTGGATTCATATTTGGAGAGAAGAAAGGACTAACGTAGTTTAACTTGTTGAAAGCCAGCATATAAAAAATATATTTTTTCAGTACGACGTAAGAAATTTGACATTTCTTGCAAATCCAATATTTATAACATTTCTTTCGTGATATATTACAAAAGTTACATCAAAATAATGTAGATAAAACGAACTTCCTAATAATCACTCAAATCTATGCTTTCCACAATGGATTTATATCAAAAACAATGAATAAATATAGACTTCGAATATGACAGCGTCCATATTATCAAGCGGCAGCCATTTTGTCCGCCATCTTTGGTGCCCGGCGCGTCATGGACAATTAATTTTTCGGAATGGCTAAATGCTATCCAGTATTTTGTTATGTCAAGATCGAGAATGGCCCAAGCGATTCTGACCTTGTTCTTCATACAATTTATTTATATACAAGGGGCAAAATCGCTTCAAAAATCCGGACCCGCCGGGGGGACTGCGGCCTGCAAGTGTTTAAACTTAAAGTAACTCAATTACTGTCAAACTCATTGTGAAATTAGATATGAGCGCATCAGCAGAATGCTGCCTGCTCATTACATAATAATAAAAATAATTACCGGGGATGTGCATATTGTATAGGCGTGTGTATGTATGAGATGTTTGTAGTTGTGGGAAGTGGTGATCTGTAAAGGGATGTATGCACATTAAACAGTTTATATAATTGACATGATGCTCCTTTTATATTTGCAGTGAATCCGAGAAAATGTCAATGAGTTTAGGCAAATATTATTGTTTGTAGGTATGATGAGCACGGTTAATTGACAAATTAGTTGCTGCATTTGTTTTGTAATTAAGCGTGTGGAAAAGTGCTCTATAGTGTGTAACCTCAGTAGTTGTAAAATGAAATATGTCTAAAATCAATACATAATATTTACATAAGCTCTGTTAAACAAGTTTTCAGATAACAGTATATACACTTGAGAATTACGCTCACGGACATGCATTCAGAGTTAAATTCACTTTTACCATTATCTAATTTCAGGGACGTGCAGTGACTTGAATAATTAATAATTAATACAGTGACTTATATGTTAATAATTAATTGTAATAAAGCTTTTTAACCATTGAAAACAGTTTTCACAATGATGAGTGCGAACTGTAAACTCATGATAAGTGATTTGTTAATCGTCAATTTCTACAATCCTATATATGTTAAAAACAATCTTTGATTTGATTACAAATATTAATACTCTATTTCTTAAATTGTTGTCAACTATATTTCTTAAATTGTATTTTTTAATTTGTATTTCACTGTATTTATTAAATTATATTATCATATTCTTCTTGATCAATACAACTTGTATTTTCATGTTTGTTTTCTGACTATTTTTCTGTACACCTTTTATCTTTTTTAATGTTCTAATTATTACCCGTCTCAGAACAGACAACGAAGGCGGGTAACTTACTTGTTATAAAATACTATATTACCTAACAAAAACAAATCCTCCTCTTAGTAAGGTTTATGGAGATGATTGCTACCATTAATAAATACAGGGTCTTAAGAATCGTTCTTGACTTACTTTATCAAGTAATTCCTGACATTATTTGAAGTAAAAAAAGTAAATAATTTTATTTCCCGTGACTTTTTCAATGACTTTTTTTTTTCAAATTTTTATTCTTTTATAACAAACCAAAAAACAAATTTCCACATGGCGTCACTGGTCACTCAGCCATATAACCGCCCAACCCCTTACCCCGCCCCAAAGTATCCAACAACTACTATTTTTTTTATGTTTTTGTAGAAAAAAACACAATAAAAATGTCACCGGAGACCAAAATTTTATTTACATTTTTTACTCCAAATAATGTCAGGAATCACTGGTTAAAGTAAGTCAAATACTATCCTTAATCCTTATTATATAATCTTAATACTTATATATAATATAATCTTAATCTTAATACCCTGTGTATATTGCTGCAAGACGGCTAACATAGAGTTACTGATCTTATAAAGTTTTTCACTTTATTTTCCAGAAGCGTGTCTCGCTCCCCATCTCCATGTCGCCGCCCAGCTGCAGCTGCTAGTCCTATATTAGAACATGGTGATTACTTGGGACAAAATCTTGAAGTTGTAAGTATATTTTCTTTTATGAGATAAATTATAAAAAAACATTAGATTCATTCTACCTTTCCAAAGTACCTACAAATTATTATTTGTCTTCAACATTAATAAACGATTTCTGTGCTAAAATTAAAAATAATTTAAAGATGTACCCTTTATTTTGTACTTTGATTTAGTTTTTTTTTTTTAAGAGGAAATTACACACGAGAACACTGGCAGTGTTTGCAAACAAATGATAAAAAATGTGTCAAATTTATCTAATCTTGTATTAACCTTTTTCCTTCAAGCAAATTATTTAGTCAGTGTTCTGAATCCTATAGATTCTCCCGTAATAAACGTAAATTTTAGTTTTTAATGTTAATTTTATTGCAATAAATCGTTACAAAGCGTTACAGAGTAAATATGAAACAATTCAAACCGGTCATGTTTTTACCAGAAAATAAATTCAATCACATATTCATTTATGTTAGTGTATTTCTGGCTGCGATCATTATCCGTGGCTAAGCATTGTGTTTATTATGTCGCTGGAATTCTCTACTTGAATGATTGAATACATAAGACCTTACATAAAAAAAAAACATGAATTATTTACAAAAAACGCAAAGGCCATTAAATAGGCGTTCATTCTAATGAAAAAATTTTCTGTGAAATTAATGTGTGATCAAGAAAATATATTGCTTAAGAACATGGTTAGTTTATATAATTATTTTTATTTCTGAAATAGCTATGTGCACAGAAATATTTTCTATCTTAACCAGTGGAATGGTTTTAGTGCAATGATGCTCGACGCTCGCTCTCATGTGTGCCGTGTAATACCACTCACGCTGGATTTTTTTGCGATGTGATTTTAACCTTTATGCTTTAAAAACTGCAGAGGAAAAAATCAGAATCGCTTGCGCTAATAACACCAGTTGCTACGCTTTATTTCATGAATCTCTTTGACTGTGTTTGACTGTGCATGTCAAAATTCATTTTCATTCAACGGCGTCCCAAAAGTGAAAATATTTTAATTTTCAAAGGAGTATAAAGGTCATTATTTCTCTGAAACCCCCTTTGGATGATTGTTTTTCGCATAGAGTATGTATTTAAGTTTCTGTATAAACAATAAAACTAGTTTATGTATTCATGTAAGGGGGCATAAATTAATTATGTGAGCAAAAAATGGGGGAGAGGGGTCCAGTAAAATCTCATTTAAACTGAGGAAGGGGTCAATAAAAATCTCACATCAACTTTAAAAGAAAGAGAAAACATTTATTTTACTGTGGTGTAAATCTCACTTGAGGGGGGGGGGGGGGTGTCCCACCAAATCTCAGTTAATCTCACCAAGGGGAGAAGTCTAAATTGAAAGAAAAAAAAACAGCTCACGTAATTAGTGTATGCCCCCTAAATATATTTTTTTGACAATTACCACCCACATGGGTATATAAACATGAAATGTGTGTGAATAGTAAGATATATTATTGGATAAACTGAAAACAATTGTAAAAAAATATGTTGAACAAAACGTATCAAAGTAATTTTCGCACAGTTCATCAAATTTTCACCTGACAGTTAGTTTCCTACTATTTCAAGCGTAAATCAGCCATCATCGGAAAGTATGCTTTTTATCTCAAATTTAGATATTAATTTCACATATAATAAGCCAAACTCGGTCCATGGTTTGCTACGGTTCACTACAGTTGCTAGATATCAATATCTTATCCATCATAATTATTTATGAACCTGAACCATAATCATTAAAATACTAGAAGTATCATGCCAAACCTAAATCATCCTGCGTTGTATTATTGTGAATCCCATTATCTATTAAACTATTTACTAAATTATCAATTTTTGACAGTTGAGACACCTTTTGATCGGATTAAATAGCTCAGGTTTTTCAATACCCCCACGTGGAACATATTTCTGAATATTTATATTTATAATATTTTTTAATATAAAAACAGGGTACTTGAGCATAAGATTGTCGGTTAGAAAGAAAAGATTATGATGTACAATATGGAACCACATTAAAGAGTAATAAAGCTCTTGTGATGTTTATTTATTTATTTTTATAAAAAAAAAAAAAAAATTACATATAAGAGTTACCTTATCCACTCAAGCGCTTTTTGTCACATTATGGCACTATTTCCAAAACCTCGGATTGCTTTGTTGCCAAAATGTGGCAAATTTTCCAAAAAATATATTTTATTAAAACGACTATATAATATATTGTACATTCAAAATATAACAAAATAAATATTCTCTAGATTTTTTTAAATGTTTTAAGGTTAAAGATTTAATTATATTTTTTTTATAAATTCTACAAATATGTGATAATAAAAAAAAGATAGGGGAATTCATTGGCTACATAGAACTATAATCAGTTTGTATGTCTCCATATTCAAATTCGGAGGTATGATTTTTTTAATGAGGGCGGAAAAAATTCCTTTATCAATCCGAGAAAAAATATTTTAATTGCTCTGTCGCTCCAGTGTTTACAGCTGCTGTTGTGTAATGTGTAATCGTACGCCGTATTCTTCTACACGCCACCTTTTGAATAGGTTGTTAACTCCCGCCAAATAGTGCAATCTTGACATGCACTTGATTATATATAATATATGATTTTATTTTCGACAAATTTTGATAGAGGTCAACATATAATTTATGAATATGTAATCTGACGACCAGCAAGATTTTGTAGCGCTGTATTATCGGCAACCAAAGTTGCCTCATCAAGGGTTGATTACAAGTTCTAAGGGCTATAAATGAATGCTGGGCACTCGCAGACAGATTTGCTGTTAAGTTAAAACCAGTTTTGTATTCCAAAAATTTATTTCTTGTTGCTTATTTATCTGCTAATGAATTTTCAAGGAAACCATTCTCAAAATTCTACTTTCTAACAAAATGCTGGAAAATTTGTGGAAAAACCAATTACTTGTTCCGCGTGTAGATTGTGGATTCTTATGCAGAATCACTTCTAAGTTTAAACCAGTCTTGTGCTTAGAATTAAATTGTTAAATTTTCACATTTCGAAGGAAATCATTCTCAAGTTGCGAGTAACTTGTTCAATAGATCTCGCAGTAAGATCTGAGTTAGCAACATTGACGTAGATCGAGTCAGTTCGTTCGGCGCATAGACATATGAATATTAGTAGACGAGACATAAATGATAGGGGTACAAACCAACTATTGCGGGACGAAGAGGGGCAAGATGGCTGTATATGTGATTCATCAAAAATCAATCTGACAGTGTATAGGCATCTCGCATTACAATATCACCATTTAGTTCTTAAAAGTAAAATCTGCTTTTGAATGAATAGACCTTTTTACATGGGAGCGAGAATTGCTCGCCACGTTATGAACAAATTTGCGAAGTCCAAATATGGCAAAATAAGGTTCGTTTGTTTTGAGAGTCGAATATTTTGTTGCCGTATGTAGTTAAGACTCTTTTACAAATGTTTCATAATTTACTTACCCCAGTAAACAGCGAGGAGCACACGACGGGACCAGGAATTCCGAGTTGGCAAGGCTGCATGTATCTCGTTGTGATAAAACTGATCATATTATATGATCTGAATAAGCTTAAAATAAAGAAAAATAATGCTTACCTATGGAATGTAATATGACAATTGGGTTTATTCTCTTTTTCACTTCTACTTTTACTCGTTTTAATAGCACAAGGCACCATTTTTGCCGTGTTATTTTGTAAAATGTACCAATGAGAGTTCGACGCTGGCTCGCACGAGAATGATGACGTTATATTTTCTAGATTCAGGCGAGGCCATACGCGAGCCCAGCCGGCTCCAAATGGAACCGGTAGGGGGAGGGGGAAATAATACGCTTTTATCACTTAGGGCAGGTCTACTAATATTCATATGTCTATGGATCGGCGGCTCCATCCTATAACTGGTTGAGTGGAGTGAAATTGGAGTTGATGTCTGAAGAGCCACAAACGCCTATCCAAAGAACCCTGTGCGGTCTGCCGAACACTGCTCCAGTCGAATTTAAACACTGCTTATAATTCTTTATTAACCACTGTAATTACATATATTCTTTCACTTTTCATTGTTCATTTTCATTCACTCAACGCGCCAGAGATGCTTTCTCCTTTCGATGAGATCTTCTTTTCCCTTGCCCTTCTAGGACGCCTATAAGGTCTTAGAATTACTAATGCGAGTACAAAAAATTGTGTACATAAAAAAATTGTTCGTTACAAATTTCACATAGAAAGGCCTATTGTGATTTATATTATTTTCTGATTTAATTGAAAATTTTATGATGGTGTTTTTATTGCAAATTTAATCATATTTTAGTGGATAAATTGAAACTTTGATAAATCTTCAAACCGTAACCGTCTACGCATTACGTCATTTGCAAATCACTGAGCTCAATTTTTACAATTGTAGAAAATTGTCAATGAATGCAGATACATAAAACATTAAAGACTTTTTAATATTTATTTTTTTTGTTTGCCGGCTTACAACTTTCATTTCTAAATAAAATTACAATATGATCTGAATATTTTCCTTCGATGTCCCGGCAATATAAGTTTGCCACGGCTCAAACCGCACATTCTTAATAAATCTTTTTCCGTAGGAGGTTGTTCATTCATGGACACATTATTTCCCTCTTTTATTCAAATTTCACCTTATCTAATAGTTCTTTTTTATTACTGAATGAATGATAGTTTCATTGACACTGTTAAATACATCAGACATGGTAGTTTTGGGTACAGTAATCATTAAATTAAATAATTGTTTTATGACACATGTTAGTCCATATAAGATATTTGAATAATATTTAACTTCTCTGCTGGTTGATCATTTCATTAATTTTGTATCAGATACTGGTATTGTATTAAGAGTGTTTTTTTGTAAAGTGAATTGTATTCATTCTCGACAATGGTGACATTTTTGGTAAATATATTTGAAGATGTATGTGTTAATTACAATTTTTTTTAATTTTATTAAACTCTTTAATAAAATTGTGAAGATAATCCTTTTATTTTGTTTTTTCTCCACTCATAATTTTTTTTTTACCAAAATTGAAAAAATGCTTCTGTCTTACTTGGATTGCTGAGTTGTGACCTAATCCTATCATTCAGGAAGAAAAAGGAAACACGACAACCTTAAAAATTGCACAAAAGTGAATATATGAAAATCATATCAGAAGTCCCACATGTTTTTTTTTTTTAATAAGAATATGAACAAAAAAAATAGCCACAATTTTTATTTTCTGGTGCCCATTTCCTGACGGAGGTTGGCTATCACTGAGGCAATCTTTACCCTGCATAATAGGAACATCTTTACAATTTTTTTATCTTAATTTTTGAGAATAACTAACAGAAGGCTTTGTTTGTGTGAGAAGACTGTGTTCTAAGTGTGTTCCTGAACCTGAGAATAGAAGTTATTTTGAATAAAAAAAATTGCTGTTCATGTCTAGTAAAATAATCTTATTTCTTCAGTAATTACTTTGTCAAATTAAATTGTATTCCGAGGTAAGGTGCCTTAAAAGTATTTTTTTATTATTTATTAGTATAATTAATTTAACCTTCTAAAAAGATTTATATTGTTGCAATGGATGCCTGGAAACTATCATGATAGAGAGAGATTGCTCTTATGCTTTCTCTGTTCATGATTTTGCCCTTGTGTATGCCCTATAATTACCCTTTATCCCCACTTTGAGAATTTAAGCAACTTTTGTTTTTAAATTTTGCTTATCAAATAATATAAATTGTTTAATGTTTGCAGGGAAATAATTCTAACTCGACCCGCTACGCCAGTGACACGTCATCCCAAGTCTCTTCACCTCCGCAATCCCTGTCAGTAAGCACCCCCCTGCCGTCAGATCCGTCTCTGCCGTGCGTGCCCCTGCAGCGCTCCGCTAGCCAGGAGGTCCAGCCCCGTCAGCCCTCCACCCCCCTCCCCCCCACCCCGACCCCCACTCCGCAGCCCGGCAAATCCCAGGAGTCGAGGAGTAAGAAGAAGTCGTGGTATAGCGCCCTCTACCCAACCTATAAGAGCAGATCTGAAGACTTTAAGAAGATATTCAAGGATGTACCTGATGATGAACGCCTTATCGTTGGTGAGTAGTTTTGTATTGCTTGTTTATATAAATTAAATTTAAATAACTAGTTGTTGCGTGTGAAAAATCACAGAATATAAATTGACTTGCATGGTTTCACTTTGCAAGTTTCAAATTTCAAATACAGAATGAAAATAATTGTCTGCTAAAATAAAATATTATAGGTAGATACTTTATCGCTTGTCCAGAAAAGATTATTTTAAATTTTCCTTAACACATCCATCAGTTTCCAAATTTGAAAATTCATTATTGGACTTCACAAAAGAAGAATACGATTTCTTTTGTCTGAACTTTTACATGTTTTAAAGTTTGTTCCGCTTTCAATAATGGATTTAAATTTGACATTGACATGCATTAGCCTTCACTTTGCAGTTTATTTTAGAAATAAAATATTTTGAAGTTTGAATAAAATATTTTATTTATAAAATGCTTTCACTTAGTTTATAAAAAATTATTAGTTACTACCAGGCTTCAATTCAACACTCTTCTGTTTATCGAACAACTGTCTTCTTTTTTAACATTTAAATGTATATTTCAAACTTCATAGGTCTTGTTGGAAATGATGTTGTGAGCTGAAAATAATTTCCAGACAAACAGAGCTCCAAATTTCATGACACCTGTTCACTGATCACTGTTCAGTTAATCATAAAGCAGAACATACATTTTCTGCTTTATATTTAAGATGTTATTTATTTATTTGTAAGAAACAAACAGCTTTTACATAATATGCATTGATAAATATATAAGTGAACTGAAGTCAAGCCACAGAAGTTTCTTATGCTAAAGTTCATTGGAAATGAAGTTTTAATATCTTAAAATTAATTTTGGGTTAAGGAAGGGGAGTGGAAGAGGAATATAGGAAAAGGATGGGAGATGCTCCCGATACATTCCCATATTAATAATCGATTGTACTCGTTATTTCATATCGATATTTCTATACTAAAAATGTCAATGCTGTGAAATTTTGTATTATATACACAAGCATTATATATATATTATAGCTCATATACGAGGAATTGGGGAATTTTTTCTAACATTTGTTCTACCCATGGGTAAATAAAATAAATCAGATTGTCGGGTTGATCTTGACGGAATATGAAAATTTATTAAATTGGTAAGTTCTGGTGAGTCCAGACCATTATTTAGGATTTTAAACAATAGGAGTTGATCAAAAATTAGACGTCGTGTTTGGAGGGAGTTGAAATTGTGAAATTTAATGGATTCAGTATAATTTGAGAAGTGTAAGTTTAGTTTATAATTTATATGTTTAAAAATAATTTTTTTAATTCTTTCTAATCTTTCAATATGGGCATGGTATAAAGGACTCCGAATCGGTGTACAGTTTTCCAAGTGCGGGCGAATATATGAGGTGTAAAGGGAATGTAGAGTGTTTATGTTGTTGTGGAAGGGTTTTGCTCTACGAATTATAAATCTCAGCATGTTTTCAGTTATAAACGAAGACAATTTGAGAACACGGTTAATCACAATATGGGGAATTAAAAATAATGCTATGCAAACTGATTCCAAATCAGTAAATGTAGTATGATTTTTTTTCTCCATTTAATAATTTCCACTGGTTTTCAGAGCAATCAAAATTATCTTCATTATTTCCAAAATTCCTCAGAAGAAGTCTAAGGGTCAATGTTAATTATAACATGAGATAAGGTGCATGAATGAGCCTAATAAAGGTCAGTTATATGAGATTAATGCATTCAAAATGAAGACATGTTTATTTTGATGCTCACTGATTAAAAACAAACACCAAATGAAAAGTATACTCATTTGTTTTAGAAAATGTTTGCAGTGTTATGATACAAATATGTTGCTTGCTACTTGCACATTCAATGCTGAGAAACTGCTAACTGGACTGAATCCCTATGTCGGTTACAGCATTTTGGCAGTTATGCCTTGTTCTGACCTGACAAGTAGTAAGTCAAGTGGAGAGTAACTTGCTACTCGACTCACCAAAAAGTATTCGCACTGCTGTCAAATAGAGTTCATTAGTAAGCGACGCGTCGCAATATGACGGGCTGCAATGCAATAAAGTAAATATGCTAATTAATACTGATTGTAAAGATGAAAATAAATAAACTCTGACCACGAAAATAGATTAATAGCCAAAAATAAAGAATTTTAGAGTAGTATTTTCACTCTAACGGAATGACACGTTGCGCGCGTCTGCGTCTACGAATGAACTGCGCAGGGATGCGTAGAGGGGGACTCTACTCGCCGAAAAAATAGAACCAAATCGATTCAATCTACTAAAGAGCTGACTAGCCTACTCTACTAAAATTGTGGTGTTCGGACACGTTTAGTTACTAAAATAATAGCTACTAAAATACTCTCCCAGTCAGAACAAGGCATTAGGGTTGTACATTTAATATAAGAGCAAGTCATGGTTGTGCAAGTATTTGGAGATGTATACTGATGGGAACAGAGTCAGTTAGAAGGTGATTAGCACTCTTGACATGCTCTGTTGTTATTTGCAACTAATGCAAAACGGTTTTCACACCCAGTGACACAGACACAGTTCATGTTATACCTCTAAAGCAGTTTAGTGAGCACGTTTTGAAAAAAAAAAATTGTGAAAATTTTAAAAATTAAAATTGAAAGCAAATTGTAATTTTATGTCTTCATTCTATTACTATCGACTAGTCCTTTTGAAAATTAGTTGTTATGTGAAATGACTTTACAATACATCTAGACTTGTAATTGTCTCACAAAATGAATAATAAAATGTGGCAAGCAAGAATCATTCTTATGTTTCCAGTAAATTCGTAATTCAAATTTTGTTTATGTATGGCAAAGATAGAGAGCTTTAACTGAGGGTCCTAGTAACGTAACGTAAGAATACCGTTTCATTATATGAATAAAACTGCCTGAAATTTTACTCAAAACTTTAAACGCGTTGGTATGAACCTTCTCCACACATCCCTTTATGGCCCCAAGCAGAATCAGAGAAAAATGTAATTTTTACTATTTAATAACTCAGGTCCGGGGCATACATCATTCCTATGTCTACCTATGTTAAATTGTCGTGAAAACAAGCTTATGGGCCCAAGCAGATAAATTTTTTTTTAAATTATTAAAAAAACGTAAAAAAACATGTTTTTTTTTCAAACTGCCGCCATTTTGTGAAAAAAAATAATTTTTTACTTCTCCGAGATCCTGGGGATAGCGACATTCTTACTGATTAAGAATCCGTTCGATTTTTTTTTTCAGATCTCCAGACGGCTTGCAATCATGTACGAATTTTTTTTTTGTTTAATTTTATATTTGTTCTTAAAATATAAATAAACAAATCGTAAAAAGAAAGATACTAAAAATATTCTTCATTTATTTTTTACAGAGCTTGAAAAACGCCCGAAATTATTTTATTTGGAAGTTGGCGAACATTACATTTTACATTACACTTAGACAATGGTATGCATATTGCAGGTTTACCTTCCCTACTCCCTTCATTCTTACAACACATTCTGATTAGTTCCAATTAGTTATGGTGGTTCTCGAAGCAGTTGGGACTCGATTGCGGTATTCAATTGTTCTTTCAAGGCACGCCACCAATCGTATACTGTGAAAAGTGTTTATGTATTTATTAAGTGATATCATTATAAACATTATTATAATAATTGTAAAAAAAAAATATTATCTAAGTATGCATCATAATTGATTGAATTGTTCAGGTGTTATTTCTGACAATTATTAGTGAAAGTATGTATTTACACCACAAAAATCATCACAGCAATGTTTTTAAAAGGTAAGAAGATAATGGTACTTATAAATAAAATAGGGTGCTTTTATTGCAAACATTAGAAGGGCACAGAATAAAGAAAACATTTTAGATTAGTGTCAACAGTAATCAATCATTGACAAATCAACATCTGAAAATATTGGTTCTTTAGGTAAGATAATCCATTTTAAGCTATTTACCAAAAAAAAAACTATTTTGTGTTCCGAATTGGTGTTTAATCATATTTTTTAATGATACACCTCACAAGAACGCCCCTATCCATACGGTGTAAAGACAGGAGAATTATATCGCCACCCGGTTGGGTGATCGCCATCGATGCCTGGAATCCATTGCGCTTGGTTTTTGTCCTTTTTATTTACATTTCGCTTGCATTTGTTGCATATATTTGCCTTTTTTTCTCTCTCCTAGCAATACTAAAATGTAGTGTAGAGCCTATATCATAAGGAGTGTTTTTTTATTTTGCAGATTATTCTTGCGCCATTCAAAAGGACATCTTAGTGCATGGCCGTCTCTACGTCAGCCAAAACTACCTCTGTTTCTACGCTAACATCTTCCGTTGGGAGACTTTCCTCTCGCTGCGGTGGAAGGACGTGACGGCCATCACCAAGGAGAAGACAGCTCTGGTCATCCCGAATGCTATTCTAATATGCACAGACAACGAGAAGCACTTCCTGACTTCCTTCGCTGGACGGGACAAGACTTACTTGATGCTGTTTCGCATCTGGCAGAATGCATTGATGGATCAGCCTATGTCGACTCAGGAAATGTGGCAATGGGTTTGTACACTTACATATTGCCTAACAACCCTCACTGACTGCATGTATGTTCAAAATACACAGACTGTCTTATTATTTTCTAATGTTTTGTTTTATGAGAATTACGCAGTTACTGTTTGAAACTGTTGATATTGACTGCTTATACAGTCCTTGCATTCCCAGCCTACGACACAAATGCAGATTATTATGAGGCGGAAGGAAATGTATATTTATAAAATTCCTTAAATTTACACCTTGTTCATTGCTTTTATTGAATAATATATAAAATCATTTATGCCAAAATATGGAATTATTATTTTTATTTAATTTTTTGTACCAGCGGGGCTGGGAGGATTGTGCAATCCCAGTCTGCCATATTAAATAACAACTATAATACATAGTAAATTAAAATTCAAATTATGAAGTATAACATTTGATTTTTAATTAAAAATTAAGAAATTGCAAAAAAGCTTTGATAAGAAGTGATGAAAATAAATAGTTCTGTGCCTACATCAGTTGGAAATATCATACACCACTTAATTATATATTATGTAAACACACATGTGATGGTTTTGCCTTGCCAGTACAAATGCCAACATTGGTTGAGAACATTTTATAATCTCTTAGAAAAGTCGAGTGGGGACCGTTGAGTAAATAACTGAAATGTATTGATAATAAACCCATTCACAAGTATTTGTTAAATTTGTCATATGACTGGCCTTATCCTTCACTGTTTTATCTTTTATCGCACATCTACCAGTGTCACTTATCATAATCTCTTAACGTCACACAATAATATATAATGTACATATGTATATGTAATAATTATGACTGCATATTGGTTGGTATCAATCACAATACGGGTTCCCTGTTGTCTGTCAGGTTCACATCTGCTACGGAGAAGAGTTGGGTTTCAATTCTGATGATGAAGACTATCCTCAGAACTTTCTTGAAGAGGACAAACTGTGTGGCATGAGATTGTCTGCTGAATCTATAGCTGAGGTAATCTTTTAATCGTTTTACTATTTATTACCTGGTTACGTCTTTCTGCAATTCATTTTGTTGGTACATATTGGCGATTTTTTAACAATGTCAATCATTCTAGCAGGTGTGATATATTTTCGTCTTATCACTAAATGCTTACTTTGATTCTAATCTGTACAATGACAGTAATATATGAGTTGGTTTAAAATATATATTTTTCAATTCTTTCTAATATTTGATGCAACATATTAACAGTCAAATGAGTCAAATAAAGGTACAAATATTCTATTGAATCTTGCTGCTCTTTCTGAAGTTGTGTAGAGTGAGAAAACTCTTTTATATTTTTGTTTTAATTTTACACACAACAAGGTTTTGACAACAAATTTTTGTATGTTCAAAAATGTGGTTTGATTGATCTTTATGAAGAATTATTTTAATAACCGGTCAGTGGTTCAGTGGGCATCGCGTTTGGGTCCCACCCAGGCGTTCCGTGTTCGATTCCTCGGCTGGCTAAGTCCTCCATCACAACACAAGCAACATCTTCCGTTTAGTGTGGTGGTAGTAGGAGATTTTCAAATGTTGTTGGGTTATTCATAACCTGGGAATGTTTGTCTTTCTTTTTTAAATTAAAATAAAATAAATAAAAATAATCATGTTTGAAGATTGAACATTATTATTAATTGATATAATTTCGGTCATGTATATGTATACATTTCGCTTGTGTAGTAATTATTTCAAAATTTTGTCTCACTAAAGTGAAGTGTATTATGGTCTTGTATGTCCGAAGTAATTAAGGTTAATTTTCCCTTACTTCGGATGAAACTGACCAAACTTTTTCAAACATTGAAATTCTTCTTTTGAACAGTTAATCAATTTCATTGACCTCGGATACAACAGGTCTTGTGTAAATTATTGGTTACGATCAGTTTGTTAATAACTCAGGTATGGGGCATACGTCATTCCTATGTCTACCTACGTTAAATTGTCGTGAAAACAAGTTTATGTGCCCAAGCGGTTAAAGATCACACAATCACATCATCACAAGGCTGACTCATTTGACTTTATTATGGATGGGTTGGCTCCATGTCAAAACAGGTTATCATTTGCTAAATGTGGGAACTGTTTGCAGGACTTCCTAGAGCACGGTATGGACCAACACAGCACGGGGCTCGGGGGCGGCGCCTCTGACGACAACCTGCCCGGCGCGCCAGGTGACTTGCCCCCCGACACTCCCCCCACGTGGCGGCGGTGCATCAAACACACGCGTATACATGCCTTGCTTACTAATGCGGGCCCTGGCTAGCGGACTAACAATTAAACATAGTTATGTCGATTCTTGATCTTTTCAGAAATTGACTCCTTTACATGAAATTTCACCGATATGAAACCTGGCTTTTGGGTTATGAACCAGTATAATTGAGTTGCAATTTCACAAAAATTAACAACAGTAGTAAAAGTCATACATTTTTTCAGCAGCTCATTTCTATGATCTAAAGCTAAATATGATCTCAGTTCAAAATAGCTCAACTAAAGAAAATATTCTAATCACACTATTAATAAATTAGCATATAACAACCGGATTGCATTCATTCTAATTATCCAACGTTCTAGTTTGTTTTTTTTTTTAATGTGAAATTCAGAATTAAGTACCATTTTGATTCTAAACTCTTCATTATTACTTATAGATGTCCGCTAGCTAGAGGCCCGTCCCCTGCAATATGGTCGCTGTATTTATGTGTGTAAAGTCTTGGTATTTTTTGTTCTTATATGTTTGTATACCAAATGTTGCCATATTTAACTCTTTCCGGGCTATCGTCTCAATATAGCTGACAGTGAAATAAAGGCCAACATGTTAGACGCCATGTATTGTAAAATAATATATGTAATACGTTAAAAGCTGTATTGTGCTGCATATGATCCCACAATAAGTTTATTTACTTCCGGAAATCCAATGCATTGTGCATTGTTTACTTTTTAAATAAATTGACCTTTGGAATTTAGTGGTAAAACTAGTATAAACTGAATTTTAAAATATATTAAATTTACCCACACGTAAATGATAAAAATGACAACATTTTTTACCTTTAGTTACTCTATTTGCTGAATCAATGTTATAAATAAATAACCAGTTTCAGATAATAAATTTATACTAGTTTTTAAGCTCTATTGTATTGTGTGTGTTTTGAATAAGTATTTTGTCTTTTTTTTGTGTTTACATTATTACAATGTGTAACATAATTGCAATGTTTTTGCCCTAGTTCTTTTTAATGTTGAGCATTGGCTTGTTGTATGTGTGAATTCAGTGTGTGTTCATCATTAACACTTGTTTCATTTACCTGTCAGCTGTTAAACATGCATAAGTAGATCCAACTTTGATCTAAAATATATCCATCTCTGTATATTTACTTCACAAAAACCCAGAATTTCGATTTTTTTTCCATTTTTTCATTGTAAGTTCATAGATTAAGGTCACTGTACTTAAAATATTGTGTTTGGTTGGTGTGTGTGCCTAAACTGTTAATGTTTGATAACTGTCTTTTAAAATATTTTGTGATAAGAGTGTTTATTCACTCACTGATTCTGCTGTCATTGGTGATAAGTACATCTTGTGCAAGTAAGTACTCACAAAGGATGCGCCCTAGAATTTTAAATGGCATTTCTATCTTCAGAATTGTGAATTTGACAGGTTATGCCCGAACACCACCATTTTGATTACCCTCACATAATATATTTTTTAATGCAATGTTTTTTCTTCACATGACACCGGTTGAAGATATAATGTATTTTGTAGCTGGGGAAATCTGTGGTATGAAATCATTATTATTTAATTATTCGCTATATCAGCACTGGTTGTATATATTTTTTTCAATATTAAATGCATTTATAAAATGTTAACTACATAATGCCATTCTCCTTAAGGTATGATGACTGCTTTCACCACTCAAAACTGAGCTCACAAAAAATAAAAAATTGTATTTTTATCTATGGTGAAGGATTACTCATTTCCATTTCTTTTTAAATAATGTGTTTAAAAATACTTTTGCACAATAAAAAATTGCTTCGGTTATTAGATATTTTTTACATTGAATAAAAATTAATTGATCATTTGTAGTTCTAGTGATTGGGATGATTAACATTGTGTTTGATTTTTTTGTGAAATAATAACATACTGTGTTTGTCTCTAGCGATGAAGGACGACTTTGACTCATTCATTTGTCCATCATCCGACTCTTCGCAAAGTGAGGGGGATAAACCCATTAGGTCAGTAATCACTAACATTACATTACTTTACATATTTATTTTTATTATTTATATATTATCTATATATTAAATTGTATTATATATTATATAAAATCAATTACACCAAAATTTTCATCCATTGTTCCCCGAATAATCGTTTTCCCGCATTTGTCGTTTATTTCCTCCTGCCCTGAATTAATTTCATACAAAGTCGAAAAAATAGATGGCGTCGATCTTTCCTCTTTGTATTAGTGTTGGGTAGGACACGATATCAGAATGAGTTTGTATGAGGTACTCAAATACTGAAATGAGGTGGTGAGGTGTCCCACCTCTTTTGAGGTGAGGTGTTGAAATATTTGCATCTCGGGGGGGGGGGGGTAGAGAATTGGCGAAGTCGGTACTAGTATTTTCTGTTGGTTATTTTTGTAACGCTAAAAATGGTATTATGATTCTCACGACCAATACTGTTATAATAACTATGTATTATGAATTTATATTGTTTAGATAGAATGACCGTAAGTTCTGTCATATATTTATTTGTGTGAAGTGTTGTTAATGTCGTTTAAAAAATATATTGCGCAGAGCCCGCCTGCTATCTATGCTCGACAATGACCACTGTTATAATTTAATGTAAGTACCCTTTCACATAAATAAATAAACACTTCATTAAATTTGTGTTGGAGAGTTATAAGCATTGCATGATAATGCACGTAACCTTCATGAAATAACGGCGGTAGGTACTTAGGTATGGCAGTGGCTACGGTTACCTCAAACAAATGTATTTATTACTGTTGTACAGTGGCGGTTTTCTCTAAAGTGCGTTTGTGCGGCGAACCCCCATCAAAAAGATGAGAAAATAAAACAAACTTGTTTTGTAATAATATAAGCACATCATAGATTGCGCGCCACTAAAATTCCGTCTTAAAACCCGCGCCACCGTAAAATACGGTAGGTATCTATCCCATTTTGTGCGTCTTGAAATCCGCACAAAACTCCCCATACTAAAGAATCCTATTCGGTACAATCCCTCTGGCGGTGATTTGTACAAAACTAGGAATTTCTTACCAAAAAAGGACAAAAGTGTGCGCCGCGTCGCCGCGTGTGATCGCGATTCATGATGTCACGTGACCTGCGAATGCCATACATACAGCGAACATAGACGAGTCTCACCGATGATGCCCGAGCCCGAGATGTCCGCAGACTGACCGGCTAACGGTTGACCTTTGCACCATAGGGATGCAAGTTAGATGTTATTTTTTTACGTTATATTACGGTATTTATCTTTTAGTCATATCAATCTTGTAGTCATTTTTGTAAATTTTTATTTTCTTGTTTCTGCATTTCTCCAACCGTTTGTCAATGGCATTTGTGAATCTACTATTGAAGTAAACCGATTTTGACTTCTGTTTTCGTTTTTTTTTTTTTAGATAAGTCGTTATATCCCTTGGTTATATTTACGAAAGCTTCGGCAAACGCCGCATGTCGTCGCTAGTTATGCAATTTTGTGTTCTTCATTCTCCAGTAGGTATTGTTTCGAATTTCCAATTGAAAGAATAATACAGATTTGTGTATATAAAAAATAATGCTAATACTTATGAAAAAAGGTTGGAAATTAAAAATAAAGGACCTCCGCGTCCTGAGTTCTCATTAAATCAAGTTTTTGCCTATATCTTCTCTTGAATTTCTTTTTTATAGGTATTAATTGAAAATAATTTCCCTGGGCCTATGTCATATTTAAAGATGCTGGATGGAGGGTCTTTTTGAAGAGAGGAAGGAGTGAACATGGGTCTTAAAGTGACCCATGTTGTAGGAAGGAGGAAACACAGAGGCCGGCAAATCATTCCACAGCCGAGCTATTGAACACAAGAATGAGTCGTAGAACCGACCCGTTCTCATGTGACAAATGTCAACCATGTACATAATATGTTGAGCGCGCGTTTGGCGTGTTTCCCGACTATGCACCTAGTTACTCGGAGCATCTTCCATTGAAATACCGGTAGAACAAGGATAGCATTCCCACCCGACGCCTTTGCTCTAAAGATTGCAATCTGTTTGTTAAGACGGGAGAATCTATCAGACGGACCGCCCGTTTCTGCACAGAGTCGAGGGTGTTTTTCAGGTACTTTGGGGCTCCAGACCAGAGGTGGCTACCGAATCAAATCATGGGGCGCACTTGCGATTTGTAGAGGGTTAGCAGTTGTGTACTATTAAAAAAACACTCTCGAGGTAACTGTCCATTCTTTGGAACTTTGGAGTCGTTGGAATTTCTGAACCCCCTGTTGAAAAGACCACGAACCGCCACTGCTGTTGTATGAATAGAGTTGAGTCCCTAACTGGCTCCAGACGGTTGGGAGCAGTTAAGACTATTGTGCGGCATAAAAAAAGTCGACTACCCCCCACCCCTCTCAAAACCCCACCTCTCACCACCTCTCCCACACTTTTTTTACCTTAGCTCCACACAGATGGCCCTGAGGAAAAAATCCCTCAGGGACTATGTCATCTTTGAAGATGCTGTGTGGAGGGTCTTTTAAAAGAAAGGAAAGAGAGGAAGTCCTGGGAAGGAAATAGGTTTGAGGGGTGGGTAGGAACCTGGGGATCAATATTTTTAGCAGTGATGGACGTATGAAGCCATCCCTCCCATTGCAATGCAAGGCAATGGGTCGAGAGGGTCCGGCTGGAGAGATCAAAAGGTCTCCCTCAACCAGTCACTCCCAATCCGGCCTGCCACGCAGTTGGTGGGCAGACGCATCCGCCACCAAGTCCCGGACAAACCTAACCCCATGAACCCGGGCACCCCTGCTAAGTCACCAAACGTAGCGAACCACTTGGCTTGACCTGTGGCAGAGGTGTTGGTTGTCCAATAAATGATTCCCGGAGCGGCGGTACCTATATCCGCCTCCCAAATTAAACGCTTTACACTCAATCTAGGATTTACTCTCTTCCCCGAATATATGTGATTTTTATAAAGTGCACGCCTCATTGTTATGGGAAAACAAAAATGCGTTTTACAAAATCGGTGTTATTGTTATTTTTGATTTCTTGTTGGCACAAAAAAGGTCACTTCAATTGTTTACACTTTTTAGTTAGTTTTTTAAAACCTCTCAAATCAGTGGCAGGTGGCAGACAGATAATGTTATGTGAGAGTATATAGATACCTACGCAGGTCGATCTATACATTTTATTGTTTAGTACATCAAAATAACTAGGCGAGTCTATCTATAGTGATAGTTACAATTTCAAGAAAGTTCTAAATAATCAAAGTCGTCCTTCTTATCATAATATCTTAAATTTAGCCCTTTTTTCTGCAAGCCTCTGTCGCAAATATTCCTTGCGCTCAGTAATGCTGGAACATTTATAAAAAAGCAAAAATAGTAATCTATCAGAATAACAATTCATTCCATGAAACTTGAAATTTTTACTACAACTAACTACATTGGTACTTTAACATCGTAGGAATGTGCTGAAAACGTTCTGGGAAATATATATCGGAACTGCTTACGCAGAAGTATATCTCATTCTAATATATGGATAGGCCTGGAGTAGCGTTTTTATCTTCTAGAATAATAACACTTACATAAATTTGATGAAAAATAATTACTTTTTAAAATGTAATTATAAGTGATACAACAGTAAAATTTGCGTTAGCTAGTATCTCATTATTAGTATTATTTTTCAGCACTAAAATAAATAAAATATAATCTGTAGATTTCGAATGGGGCATACAAACAGACTGTATGAGAATTGCCGCTTAAGTTTCACCTTAATGTGTTTTAATTCAATTTTTGTATTTTGTAGTTTTGGAGCAGATCTGCACAAACCCCTCTGCACAAACCCTCATGATGGCAAGAAATTCTTATCAGTGGACTTTCATGTCCATATTGATCAATTGTTCACCATGCTGTTCACCAATTCAAAATTTTATATTGAATTACTCGCAATGCGGAAGACCACAGATTTAGTGCAGGTTTGCCGAACTTCTTTTAATATTAAACATATAAAGCTATCAACATTGTAATGTAAACGGTTTTGAAATTTATATTGTTTGTTTGTTTTAGAATGCTTGGAAACAAGATGCCGAGACTGGACTCAAAAGTCGTAAAGTTAGTTTTACACTTGTTCTGAATCAATCTGTTGGACCTAAAACTGCACAAGTTACAGAAACTCAGGTAAACTAATTTTACAAATGCATTATGAATGTAACATCAGATTAGTTAGTTAGTTATTATTTGTCCCGAGATAAAGAGGGCGTCTATCAACCAATTATATGAAAATATAATTTTTCACAAAATAGCAATGAAAATTAAAACTTTCATAAAATTTTATTGGCCTTGCAAAAAAGACATTTGTGGCCTTAACCATTTTTCAACAACCAAACCTAAAATTTTAAGGATTATGTCTCACAAGCGGACTTATTTGGATTACAGAGAGAAACTCTTGTGGACTTTGTGCTGTGTTGGCATAATCTAGGCGCTCTGAGGCTGTTAGCATAATTTAGGTGCCAAGAGGATTAATAAATGCTGTGTATTGTTTTGCAGGTAATGCTAGCTTGCACTCGTCCTGGATATCTATACTCCATAGAGATTTCTAGTAGTAATGCGGGAATTCCCTACGCTGATTCCTTTACGGTGGAAGTACACTACTGCCTGAAAAAGGTAGCGGAGAATATCACCAATATTCAGGTGTTTGGACATGTAAAATATAAGAAAAGTGTCTGGACCGTTGTCAAAAGTATGAATAATTATTTATTTTCCAATGTCAATAATGATCATGAAACAGACAGAAATAGTTGTACATATGTATTTATTATATACATATACTGAAAACCCCTGGTATGTCGGATAATTTATTCACAAAATCTTAACTTTTCAGCATTTATCGAAAAAAACTGCTGGGCAGGACTGGACGAATACTTGGAATGTTTATCTAAAGCCATTGTACTTGAGGTAGAAGAAGATCATGTTACGTCTAAAAGAAAAAGTAGAAGAAAACGACGTGGAATTGGTAAGAATCAACATCCATACGATTCATCTAACAATTGTGATTGTATATCCAGCTGGATGATGTACGGTTTAAATATTGCCATTAAAAACACAAGTAAAAAAAAACATTTATGGTGCAGAAAAACACAAATATCTTTACATTCAACAGGAATGAAACCTGTTGGCTATAATGTCTAACACTTTCGCTCTAACCTTTGGATTGCGTAGTAAGGAGCTTCAAAACATGAATTTTTGTTTTTATCTTCTATAGGGCACCGTTTTATATGTTTCCAAATGTCTAAAAAATTACAGTTTTTTTGTTCAGATTTTTTAATGGGGTTTTAGGAGTTGCTACTGGCTGTGAAAATGTAGGGGTTTGACCAAAAGTATAGGAAGTTGGTATTTAAACTGAGTAATTTTAAGCAAATTTTTACAAAATGTAGTGAAACACAAGTTAAAAAAGCTATGAAACTATTATATGTTACACAGATGCTTGTAGGCGCCATTTTTGGTTAAGATTGTTAATTCCGTCTTAAGAAGAAAAATTACCTTATTACTAATTACGATACTAACTTGTTTAAAAACGCTTCCGATTGTTTACAATTTTGCAGAGGTCGAGAGAGGGGTGTGTTAAATCTATCTGTGGCTTATTTAATTCTGCATGCAGTGACGTTTAGTCTGAAGCGTTGCAATCATTGCCCTAAACGTTGCGTATTTTCGTAAGTTTGATTAATGGTAGCAACCCCTAAAATTTAATGAATAATAAAAAAGTATGTGTATATTTTTTTTGCTTTTAAAAGGGTGCCCCAACAAAAAAGACTAACTTTTACTTTTTGAAGCAGCCTATTGCAGAGCAGTCATTGCCCTAAACGTTGAGTATTTTCATAAGTTTGATTAATGGTAATAGCAACCCCTAAAATTTAATGAATAAAAAAAAGTATATGTATATTTTTTTGGCTTTTAAAAGCATTTAAAAGAATGCCAAAACAAAAAAGACTAACTTTTACTTTTTGAAGCAGCCTATTGCATAGGTTTTTTTTCATCCTGCAAAATCTATTTAAAAATATATGTTCCTTTTTCGGAGATGCAAATTATAATATGATAGGTTCCAACCATCTAAATTTAATATAGTTTTAATGTTAACTACCTCATTAGATTTCTCACTCTGTAATAACTAATTTAAGGATATAAGTTTGCTTGAATAATAAAGGCACTTTAGTGTTGCTGAAGGTGCTATATCTATTCACAGTTAATTTAGCCAGCACTTATCAGCTATTAAAGCTTTAAGTGATGTCCCTTTCACCACTCCGCCCTGAACGCGTTTAGCATACTACCAAGTGTACGCAGGGGCCACGCGGGAGAGCGGAGCAGAGCTGGAGACGGTGCTGGGCGCGGCTCAACTGCGGCCAGTGATAGGATCCAGGCACAGGTCCCCCGGGAGCCCACTGGTGTCGCAGGTGCTGGCCCGCACGGGGCCCTCCAACAGCCTGCTCTGGGCGGTGCTGGCAGCTCTCAGCCTGCTGGTGGTGGTCAACGCTGCTCTCTACTGGAAGCTGTGGGGAATCGAAGGAGCCCGCTGGCTCTTTGAAACGGAGGATAGATACGCCTCCAATGTTCTCGGGTATTCATTTCTACTTATTATAATCATCTGTTCTAATGAATCTGGTGTTTCTATTAAAATATCCTAAGAGGGTGAAAGCCGTCAGCCTTTATATTGATCACTGGTGAATACTAAATGTTTGTTTTGGATAATGTTTACTAAACTTTTTTTTGCCGTAGAACTGTTTATTCCAATTTTAGTTTCAGTAAAAACTGTAACATATTTTGAATACTTTTTCGTGTCTCCGACAATTTTAATCTTATTAATGTAATGATTGCAGATCTGAGGCTAATCCGACTCCAGAAATTATAGCAGAATGGTCGAAGCATCTCAAGGAACAATCTACTTTCCATATGGGAGAGTTGGATCGGTGGAGAAAAGCGCTGAATGATGCAATTTCGCTTTTAAAACAGGTAATATGACTCCCACTAGAAGGTTGAATTTATGTTACCACTAAAGCCTTTGACATTTTGCAATGCACTTCTCTTAAGTGAACTGTTAGAATGCAGATTATGTGGAAAATATATTCACATTATGTTCGATTGCAGATAAATTTCCTGTTTTTGAACTTCTTTCAAAATAAAATACTTCTTTCAAAATAAAATACTGTTTTTGAAAGCAGATAAACTGGCTTATCTAATATATAAAAATTAATGTTTGTTTGTGTGTTCGTATGTTATGCGCGGCCATACCATTCATCCGGAATATGATGTGCGCATACCTGGGATGGTTTTTCGGATAGTGATCTCTGGCGTTATGAAATTATGTCCTATACTCTTCATACCATTGCGATTAAAATTTCATCCGATTGCTATTAAAATTTTTTGAATTGTTGTGAAAAGCCCGTGAATATTTCTATATTTTTTATATTCATATGTTTTTTTTATATTAACTCGACACAGAACTATGTCATCTTTGAAGATGCTGGGTGGAGGGTCTTTTTGAAGGAGAGGAAGGAGTGAACATGGAGACCCATGTTGTAGGAAGGAGGAAACACAGAGGCCGGCAAATCGTTCCACAGCCGAGCTGTTGAACTCAAGAACGAGTCGTAAAAACGACCCGTTCTCATGTGACAAATGTCAACCGTGTACATATGTTGTGCGAGCGTTTGGCGTGTTTCCTGACTATGCACCAGTGCCGAGGGGATCAATGACGCTAGTTCCTCGGAGCATCTTCCATTGAAATATCGGTAGAACAAGGGTAGCATTCCCACCCGACGCCTGTGCTCTAAAGATTGCAATCCGTTTGTTAAGACGGGAGAATCTATCAAATGGACCGCCCGTTTCTGCACAGAGTCGAGGGTGTTTTTAAGGTACTTTGGGTCTCCAGACCGGAGGTGGCTGCTAAATTCAACCGTGGGGCGCACTTGCAATTTGTACAGGGTTAGCAGTTGTGTACTATTAAAGTATCTGCGGGCCCTGTACAGTACGCCCAATTTCTGAGAGGCTAACTTAACTCTGGCCTCGATGGAGCCCCCATATCTGAGCTGGTCACTTATTACACCGAGCATATCAATGGAGGACCTGTTCGGAAGAATGCTACCGTTGAAGGAGACTAGATTGTCATTTTGATCCCTTTTAGACGTAATCAGACATGATTGGGTCTTTGAAACATTGAATTCGACGAGATTATTCTTACCCCAAGAGAAAACACTCTCGAGGTAAGCGTCCATTCTTTGCTTCAAAGCCCTCCGAGCCATTGAAATTTGTGCACCCTTTGGGGGCTTGTCAAACAAAAAGCTACCATGGACTGTACTATCATCCGCGTAACAATGAATTGGTGCACATGTCAAAAGGTCATTGATGTGCAACAAAAATAAAGTCGGAGACAGAACCGATCCCTGTGGGACGCCAGCGTTTATCGAATGCGAGAAAGACGTGAAACCGTCAGCAACCGTCTGAATCGACCTCTTTCTCAAAAAGTCGGCAATCCACCTGCACAAGGATGCGGGAAGGAGGCTCGAGGTATGTGAGCAGTTTGTCGTTGGGTATGCGGGAGGGTTGGATGGGGAATTGAGGAGGGGGCTTCGCGGGAGGGGGGACGAGGGAAGGCATAGAAGGTGGAAGCGGAATGCGTGAGGGGGGAGGAGGGTTCGCGAGAAAGGGGAGGGGGAGGAGGGTTCGTGAGAGAGGGGAGGGGAACGCAGGAGGGGAAAGGGACTCTAAATGGGGAAATAAATCCGAGAACGTGTTTTGTGTTGAAAATACCTCAGTTTTCTATTTATTTAAGGTCTTACAAACTAAAATATTTCCGATTTTTTTTACACACTTATTTTGTTTAGACATTATTGAAAAATCATAAATACTTATGATCAAAAAATATTTACAAGAAGTACACGATATTTAATAATTTACCATCGTGCGTTTTGAGTTGATATTGATACGTGGAATAATCGATGTTTCTCATCTGAACCTCCCTGTACAGTTGCAAGCATTTTTAAACTTTTATTCTTAGCCGCTGGTCAATGGCTCTTAATGTTGTTTCAGAGAATTAAATTTTTTTGGAGGGTTTATGGTTAATTTTTGTACGCATGCTGAGAGAGAGGTATTCTCTCTTTCTTAATAACTCAGGTCCGGGGCATACGTCATTCCTATATCTACCTACGTTAAATTGTCGTGAAAATAAGCTTATGTGCCCAAGCGGTTAATCCCATATCTCACTGTAATGCAAAATGAGATACCATAACTTTTATGAGACCGTGTCAGACTGGAAGATATATATCCCGAAAACACTCTACGGGTTTTTGCTGTCTGAAGAATATTTTACAAAATTGCCCAAGGGGTTAAATAATTGTACATTGTTTTCAACTGCATTAGGTATGATTTTTCAAAATCCATTTGACAGTGTGGCATTCGTAACATGGATTTGCCCAAGGCAAATAATATTCAGTGCTCTTAGGGCTGATTTATATCAATCCGTTCGTAACGCTTGATACCATTTTTAATAAATATTCAGTCTACCGCCAAACAAATATTATTAAAAATGGTATCAAGCGTGACAAAGGAATGGTTATAAAACCTGCCTTATAAAAATTATTGAATCCCTCGGAGATGTGTTATTTTGTTTAATGTGAATCCTGTTTTCAGACTGAGACGGCCCTCGCAAATCTGCAGTCCATAATTCAGCCATCTTTAGAGAAAATTCATCCGCCGAATTCGCATCCAAATTCAGAACTGTGATTTTTTTTACACTTTGTTTGCCAATTTTGCAGCCGATATACCAAATGTTTGCTGCCAAAATGTGTACGCATTATATCTAGCAACCTAAGATTACTATTTAGATTTAAACGAAAATTTTGTGCAATATTTTATTCAATAATTTGTGAAGCTTTGTGGTGTGGTTTGTCTTAAATGTAAATAATTTACAATTATCAGTCTCTTGGGTTTAATGTTTACAAAATTTGGAATAAGGCTGGGCATAATATGCTGAGGCGCAGACACGCAGCGCAGTACTGTAATAGCGCAGAGCAGAAATTTTGCCGCAGGCCGGACGAGAAAGAAATCTTAGTTAGTTTAGTTCAGTTTGTGGCTGCTTGGGTGCTGGTCATTTGTAAGAATGTCTAGTCCGATTCTGACTTAATTTACTATTGATTATTGATATATTGATAGTCTTTCAAAGTGCATAAAAACTATTTGGCAAAGTGAGAGTGAGAAATATTGGCCGCCTGCGCACACGTCCCGCTGAAACTGTGCAGCAGTTATAACTGAGCCCAGGATAGAGCAGACACGCTCCTGCGCCGCTGCTTATGGCGTTTATACTCTGCACTAAGCTGCGCAGTGTGCTTCTCAGTATATTCCCAGCCTTAAATGTTTACAATCATATACATTGCATTTCTTTAGATAGCATTTTATTTTTTTTAAATAGATAAAACCCTGTAATTCACTATGAGAATATTGTTGAATAAAATAGTTGTTAGTATTGTTGTAATTTTAGTACTACATATAGTGCCTCGGCGATGTCATTGAGGCCCCGAATAGTTGCCCCAAGCACAAAATGCACAATTTATAAAATAATGCTCTATAGATAACTTCTATTAAAAATCAACGACTATATTTATGTTTTTCAATAGAAACCTATTGTGTTTATTTAGATAATATTATAAATCATAAAAAGCATCGTGAAGGCCTTTATATATTTATTCGGCAGATTGAGAAGTTTTTTTTTTTCATAAATTTTGTATTTTTAATACCTTTATTTTTTATCAGGTTAGGTTAATTTAGGAAAATTTTATTTTATTTAAAAATAATTTAACATCAAATGTTCCTATATCATTATTTTCTTATTATACCCCATCTACTGTAAGTTTTCTGATAAACCTGGATGCCGCTGGTGTTTATTTGATACTAAAATATATTTAACTTATGTACCTATTACCTATTGACATCTGAAGTTCCTGATTTCACCGTCTGCGAACTTACAATGGTTGGAGCATACAATTTTTTTTCTCCATTATTCTTATTTTTGCATTCCATTAATTCTATATTAAAGGATTATGTACCTCATTGCCATTTACTCAATTCTAGTAGAATAAACTTTAATCATCAAAAGATTGGGTTGAGTCAAGAAATATTATTGATTTCTGTAATCTGCTAACACTATACTACCTAAATAAGATATGTGGGTTAATAAGGAACTCCAGTCCAATTATTTTTTTTATGCACAATGACCTTCTAACTTAAATAACTGCATTTTTATAGTTAGTTTTAATAGTTAAAATAATTGTCAAAGTTTTAATTTTTCAAGATCCCCTGAAAACCACCGTATCTATGGAGAATTGTGTGACGTCATCACTCTCCAAAAGTTTTATGTTTTTCAACAGGAGTTGTCCTTTTGTATGGAAAAATCAAAGGAGGAATGATTTTTAGGTGTCAAAAGTCTAGGCGTTTTTTTTTTTTCAAGATTAACTGCTTAATATAGAAAAACATTAGGCAAAATGTCAACATCTCATCGCTACTGTTATTGTATACAAATACATTATTATTATTGTTATTCATTGCAAATACAAATGACATCGTAAGCCGGGGTTTTAAGTTTGTGGTGCAGGCGTGATTTTTGCTTTAACGGTGCATAAATCACAAATTCCCTTCTCGTTTCAATTGTACTTGTCCAATAACTCTGTCACCGTAAGATGTTTTGGCCGAATTGAAAATAGAAGAGAAGATGCTTATATCGCAAATATCAACTAATCACATGTTAGGTGTTTAGATTATCTATAAAAGGCTGCAAAATAATACATTGTATTATGTATAACACATTCAGCCGCACTGGTATTTATAATACACTGATCATGACGATTATACTAAAACCTTGATACAAAACCAAAAACAGTAATTAAATGATTTAACTTAGTAGCTTTTATTATTATTTACATTTATTCCATGAAATTCGGCATTTACAAAGTCCGTATTATATTTGAAAAACATAACGTTTCGGTATCAATTACTGGCAAATTATCAGATTGTCCATAAATATAGCCTTTTTCCATCATCATTTTAATTGTTGAGGTCCTAAATAATGTTTCAATTAACACAACAGCTATTATAATATGTCAATCTCTTTAAAAACTATGTAAATAATCCCATAAACAAACTAATAACATGAAATGCTGATCATTTCACTATAACATCCATATGCAATCACCAGGAGAATGGATAGCAGTGACGTACCACTAACAAATCAGTAATACCAACTTGAAAGTGTGTTTTAATAACATGATTAAAAATGGACTTTTTAATTAAAAAAATTTAATTCTACGTTTAATATTATTTACTAAAACTATTAAATATATATTCAGAATCAGCGTTTATTGGTCTATATCAGTGATTCCCAAAGTGGTCCAGGTGGACCTCCAGGGGTCCACGGGAGACTCGATAGGGAAAAAAGTTGTGTGTGGGGGTCCATGAAAGTTTATGTGGTTTCGATTGTAAAAAACAAAAATTATGTCTTGGCTATATCTATCAATGTAGGCCAGTGGTTCCCAAAGTGATTTTTATTAATATGGAAGTTATTATAAATATCGATGCGCAAATTATTTGCGATTTTTACGTCCTAAGTAAAATATAGAATTCATAACCTGAAATTCTCCTCCAGGGAAAAGTGGTCCATGGGCCAAAAGAGTTTGGGAACCACTGGTCTATATGAACATACTTTTCACTGGAGTTCCTTATTAAAAGTTTTTTCACTGAATAAATTCTGCCATGTTCTTTTCTGAAATTAACGGTACTACTAGTGGTGAAATTCGTGTAAAAGTATTGCGCAATATATTATTTAATATAAGATATATATACAAAAGAAATAATACACAAAAGAATATACAAAAGAAATAAACTTATATACATAGCCAGTATTCATAGGTTCGAGTACCGAATAGTAAACTCAGACTTTATGAAGAATTTTTTTTTTTTTTAAATCTTAAATAGAAAATATCCACTATCTTATAGAAATCTAGCAAGAGGATGGTGAGATACCGATAAGCAAGAGGGTGTTCAATAAAACATCATGTAAAAAGCTTGAAGTACCAATTTGGCTAGATTATAAAGTTTTAAAACCATGACCTATTCGTTTCTTAAATTTGAGAAAATACAATTCTTGCTATATCTGATTCCATAACGATATAAATAGTGTAATAAAGTCAGGGGATCAACTTTAAAATACATATTTTAAAGTTGATCCCCCGACAGTTGGCCCCCCCCCCGGCATACTTATATACAATATGCAATCGGTTTAGGGAAAATACGATATACCTACTTAAAAAAATACAACTAAATGTCCCAGAGGGGATGTAATATTATTACTATGTTATTTTTGCTATATAAATGTATCCAATTAATATAAATAAATAAAAAAATAAATCCATACCAACTTATTAAAGGTATTTTTGATATCAATTTTAGGTTTGAAATTGGTAAATGACGCAAAAAATTATTATTTCGGGGGGCCAACTGTCGGGGATCAAATAACAATGACAAAAAAATTTCAAAGCCCTTCTGTAAACTAACAGATTTTCAGGAATAGCTTTACGAAGGGCATGATGAAATCATATATTGTGCAATACTTGTTTAATTAATTTAGTCGATAGTCGACGGGGGTCGTGCTTGTTTTTATTAATATTTCTGGAAATGTCAATTATTGGTTGTGCTTTTGTCATTACATTATTTGTGAATATATTATATGGGGAAAAGTTATCTCTAAAAAAAATAGCGAGTAGAAGACAATGAAGTTTTGGTAGAAATTTGAAATTGAAGAATAAACTTGTAAGCTTATTGTCGATTGAATTGCTAGAATAGACCGTTTATGATTTAGAAAGTGAATCATCGGAAAAGTAATGTGATTCTGTTTGTGATTGCGATTGTAGTGGTTGAACATTGTCTTCCTCACCTTATTCTATATTTACGGGTAATTTAGGTTGAATTTTATATTTTACTCCTATGCATGTATTTTGGGTTATTTATTTCTATGTTACCATATGTATACATGCAAAATTAAGAGAATTACTAAAGATTCTTTTATCTATCAATGTAGACCAAAAATGTGGAGTAGATTGTAATATCTTTATTTGAGTGTTATGTGTTTACTTCCTTGTAACGATCTCGATTAATTTTAAAACTTTCCATATCTAACATTAGAAATTATTTGATAGTGATAACCAACTTGCTTCTTTGTAAAAATGTAGATAGGTAGGTATGTATAAAAAAATCTTGGGTTTTGTATAATTTGGGGATTTAATTAAGGTCTCCATTACTGTTTATAAAATTCAATATTGTACTGCATTTTATGTAGTGGCTTGTTCTCTAAAAATATATATTCATTGCTAATAGTTTAAGTCCTGAAATTAAACCGAGTGTTGGCTATGATTTAAGATTTTCAGTTATGTTGGTTGTTTTTGGGGTTTTAAGCTGTGTTAATTAAACATTGGCTCAAGGAGAAGCCCGGCACGGCTGAATAGCCCAAAAATAATCAATTTAACTCATTCATTGGGTTGGAAGTACGCCACATGCTGCAAAACAGCAATATAGCTACATGGTTATATATTTTTTTGACAAAAAATCGCTATTTAGAGTAAGAAATTCAAGGTTCCACTGGAATACATAATGTAGTTTTATACAAACGTTTCGTAAAGTTGTTATTGTGAATAATTCTAGATGTGTTGTCATTATTAAGGTGTTCATAATCAGTTAATCAAAGTTCCAACGTGTACCTTGTTTGTTGATCAAAAGTTCCAACGTGTACCTTGTTTGTTGATCAAAATGTAAATGTTCCCTCCAAATTAAATAAATTGTCAATTTTATCTCCCTTAATTTTATAATATTTAATTTGCTTCGATTTGAATGTGTGTTAATGCTTTTCTACAAATATTAGAAAGCTTTCTATGGACAACACTGCTTGCAACTTTTAGATAAAAGTGAAATTCACAATTATTGCTGGTCATTTCAAGAGACGACAATTTTGCATCTTGCACGTATTATAATATTCTAGATTACGCAAATGCATTTCAAATAACTTGTCATTTTTGTCACAAAGATAAATTTTCACACTAAAACCTATTTAGTTGATCTCCGGGCCTCAAAAATCTAAGAAATAGTGTAACGTGATGCCAAAATTAATATATTATTTTAATAAAACTTGTATATGAATATATTTTGCTAGAAAAACTGCAGAACCAAAAAGGAGGACAAACGCGCAGTAATTTTGTAATCTTGCCATTTAGACAAATTGGGTCTTTTCAAAAGAAGTTTAACTTCTTGCTTTATGTTATATCTCAATAACCACAAGTAGATATTATTTGGATATGTATGATGTAGATACTAAATTTGTATATTATACAATTGTGAGTGATAATAAAAATGAATCACAAATATTGAACAATTTTATTTCCCCTTTATTGACCATTTTAAAGAAACCAGCACCCGAGACTTTATTAATGTTTATTTCATGTAATTGTAAAAAAGGATGCGGCGTTGCGTGCGGCTCCAGGAAAGCTGGATTGAAATGTTCTATTGTATGTGGGTGCTGTAATGGTCAAACATGCCAAAATTCTATTATTACATCGATATCGAGGACGAAGATGAAGAGATTTTGTCAATGGAAGCCCAGAATCTCAGTACCACAGGTACAAAAATTGGGTATTTCACCATTTTTTAGAAAAATATTTACATTTCTGCCACTGTTACTCGTTACTTTTTTAGACTTACAAAAAAAATTATAACACAAATATTATTAGAAATTTTATCTTCAACAATTTGGTTGTAAGATCAACCATTGCATAATTATTTTGAAAAAACCAAATTTTGGGACCTTCAATCCAAGATGGCGGCTCGAGCTCGACCACCCCAAAATCGAAAACTTTTTTTTTTTCTTTAGAGTCCCAATCTAAACAACATATATCAAAATCACTACTACTTGACCTTTTGCAAGGTAGAGGCCTTTTTTATCCTCCACTGACTGGGCTACTAGTAAAACTCTTAATTATGATCCCTAGTCTGTGGTGACATAGGCGATCCACTCCGGGCAGTGGCCTAATACCCCTTTTCCAAAAAATCCAAATTTCGATGGGCCTCCTAGTTATTTATGTATAGTTAGTTAATTATGATCCCTAGTCTGTGGTGACATAGGCGATCCACTCCGGGCAGTGGCCTAATACCCCTTTTCAAAAAGATCCAAATTTCGATGGGCCTCCTAGTAAAACTCTTAATTATGATCCCTAGTCTGTGGTGACATAGTGAAAAATCCTGTCAATGCATATGCCGGATATCCAGTATCAGGTCAATTCATCCATGGCATATTTAGGCAGCTGTCATCCTATAACAAGCCAATTGGATATTTATAATAACTTCATTTTAGGGCCTGACATAGGTTAACATAAACTTTACAATTAGACTGCTAAGCTTGTGATATTTGGACCACTTCTGGCGAGAAACACATGAACATTTCTTTGAAAAAGGATCTCGAATTTCGAGTACCAACTGAGGCTGCGTTGGTAGGCCAGGCTAAATATGTTGGTGACATAAATATACCATTCTCGTTGGCTATGTGCAGTTGGGCTTAAAGCGGTGTCAGATGTTTCAATTTAGTTAATCAACTACATAAAATTGAACCAATTTTGTTTATAAATTGGACGTTTAAACTTTGTTGAAAGAATGCTTTATATGTCAATATGCTTTCAAGTGTCGAGTTTATCAACGAAAATTGAAACATCAGAACACTTTATTGGGAACAATAACTTATATCAAGCGCTAAACTTTAATGCCCCGTAAATTTAAAAATTAGCCCATAACCAATCTATTTAACGATTTTTTTAAATGTGTTGAAGTTGAATGTTGTAGAGTTATCCATCAATTATTTTATAGGTGTGAACATACCTCCTGCTTGCAGCTGGCAATTACAAAATTAATTTTGTGCGTTATAAATTTACGTGTAGGGGTAAGTAGTCCCAAAGAGAGCTTGTACATAACATCAACTATCGTTCTCCACTTTCTTCTCACCTTGCGTGAAAAGGAGGGAAAATCAGTGAACGACGACGTCACGCACAACCTCTTTCTGGGACTAGTACAGGGTCCTTCAACAAGGACCTCGATAAAATTTAAATACAAGTTTTGTGCGAGATGCCGAGATATCCTCAATTTTATTTATTCGAAAGTACATTTTATGGCAATAAGTGTGGAATATAACGTCGTTCAAATGTCCGCCGCGGCTTTGCTTAGTTGTGCACAAGCAGTTTGAGGGCGGTTTATATCGCGAGGCGGCGACACATGCTGGCCGCCGAAATCATGCAATTAACACCTTTAGAATTCTGCCTTTGGGGCTATCTGTTTGAAAAGCTATGTATAACCAGCTAATATGACTATACATATTTTTACTGTTTTAGTTGATCTCGAACAATTTAAAAGTTATAACATCAAACGTTTATCTGTTTTTGATATGTAAAGCTAATTGACTATTGTCGGCCGCTTGAAAAGAATTAGAAATTGGCAGCAATGCACGAGAGGGAATTAAAAAAAAGTTAGTTTGTTTTGTCTCTCGTCTCGGTGATCAAGTTTGAATAAAAATGTTAAATCACATTTGTTTGATCAGCAACAAAATAGACTGGAAGGGAAACGATTAAATAATAAGCTTTTGTTTTTGCAAAGTCTTCCAAAAATTCATTGGTGATCACTTCCCGACGTTTTGACACCTTTGCAGGAGCCGTGGAAAAAGTTAGGTATTTAAACAGTACAAGCGAAAATCTATCATCTGCATATTAATATATTATAAATATTTAAAAAAATATAGTTACATGGCCTTTTTTTTTCAATAAACATAGTTTCATGAAATTGTGGTATTTTTTTAACTTAGTTCCTGAACATAGATTTCTCGATAATTCTTTAACCCACAACATGCATGTACACCACACGCACAAGTAGGAGAATTAGATAATAAAAATTAGTTTGTTTATATGGAGTGTCTGGTCACAAGAACGACTACAACAGCTTTGTGATGCAATGTTAGATAAAGTACTTGATTTTGAGAAAACATCGATGCATAACCTCGATGTATTGTATCAAAAAAAACATTGATGTATTTTTTAAGTGGACAACCCTAATAGCAGGTCTATGCGAATAAACCGCAAAGAATTGACTCCCTCAAAGTCAACATAACAAACGCCATCCAGCAAATACAGCCAGGTTTATGAGAAAGTCATTGATAGGTGTACTTCCAGAATACGTGCCACTAACCAAAGCGCGGTGAACATTTGGACGACATTATATTCCACTCTTATTGCCACAAAATACAATTTCAAATTTTAAAAAAATCGAAAACTTCTATTTACATTTTAAAATCGAGCGCCTTTATTGAAAGACCTATATACTACAGGTTTTATAAATAACAAGTCTTTATATAGAATTAATTGTTTTTCTCATTTATTTTTGTCAAAAAAAAACATGAAAAATTATATGGTGTGGTGTCCGTCAGCATTCCCGGAAAACCTGAAATAAAATGTTTTGTGTGCAAGGTTGAGGTACATCATAAGCTATTTTTTTCTGTTCCCAATCTTCTGTACACCTGGTCTGTGATGACTGAAAGAAAGGGTGTGTTCATTCTACTTGCTATTCGAAGCATTTAGAAACAGGTGTATCATTGGACCTACCTGCCAACTTATCACCATCGCCAGATCAAATCTTATCACACTATTTTTTAATATATTATTTCGTATGAAAATAAAAGTATGAAGTCAGAATTTAATGATGATGCCAATTTGTAGAACTTCAACAGCGTCTTCACTTTCTAAATGAAAATACTTGTAAATTAGGATCCAATAGGTTTCTCAGATCATAATAGGATAAAGAAGCAATTCAAGGCTGTCAAATCTTCACAGAGTACTGAAAGAAATAACCTGAAAGGGATTATTAAATTCTTAGGGGTCTTCAATTGATATTATTGGAAAATACTTACAATGTTTCCAATTATATGCAACATTAATAAACATCCTTGATGTTGTCATAAAACTTAGACACAGGAAAGGGGGGAAGGATATTTGATGCAAGGATGGAAGCATCATTAGAAAAGGTATTGGAATCACGAAACTTTGAAAAAATAAAAGCCTTTCACACCGTATCAAGATTTATTATCGATATAAATCCTTCATACACGGCATGTTAGGTGTGTTTTGTGGGGAGCATTCACTTGTCTTCGGGCTTGGAGAACACCAGCGTGTAGCCACACTTGCCGCAGTAGTGGCGGTCCTCCATGGCGGCCATGAACACTCCGGCTCCGCAGCGCTCCTCGGGGCACTCGCGGCGCAGGCGGTGGATCTTTCCATTCTCATCAACCTGTGGGAAAACATTCACACGTAAGTTACTCATTATGGAATAAATCACACAATAATAAATTACTGAATGGTGATAAATGTGATATGAATTAATGTGGTGCAATTTAACGTAGTGTACTAGATTATGTCAACAATGGATTTTTTGGATCGGTAGGTTTTATAAATGTAGGTTTTTTAGGAACTGGCAAAGGAAGGATAAAAGTAGACTGAATGCTGTAGAAATTTTGTATGACTGTGTTAAAAATGTGGAGATACGAAAGAATAATAAAAAGGAAGCAGACAAAAGAATGCAAAGCTGATGTCAGCAGAATGGTTAAGATTAGGAGGGGTTGCTTAGATTGTATTGTAAGGCAAATATACAATGACAAAGTTAATGGTGGAGGAAGTCGAGGGTGCCCGAGGAAGACGTGGTTCAATCAAGAGAATCAACGAATCACATCAAGAATCAGAATACCAGAAGTGTTTGGTAAACGAGTCCCAGCGAGAGTTCTTACAGACGTTCATCCTCTTCCTTGACATGCATCTTGTTTAAAAACCAAAAAATACTACAACGATGACGTCACATACGATCTCTCTTTGGTACTTCATTAACAAGGAGTGGCGAGGTGGTCCATCCTCTCCGCCTACCCCTGCGGAAAAGGGTTATGGATGAGGTAATTATAATAGAAAATATCAGATTCAATGAAAATCTCACCTTATAGTATTTCAGTACAGCTAGCTTGACCTTCTTCTTCTTGTGCTTGATCTTCTTGGGTGTGGAGTAATTCTTCTTCTTCCTTTTCTTGGCACCACCGCGGAGCCTCAGCACCAGGTGGAGGGTGGACTCCTTCTGGATGTTGTAGTCCGAAAGTGTCCTGCCATCTTCCAGCTGCTTGCCAGCGAAGATCAGCCTCTGCTGGTCTGGGGGGATTCCCTCCTTATCTTGGATCTTAGCCTTGACATGTTCGATGGTGTCAGAAGGCTCCACCTCAAGGGTGATAGTCTTGCCCGTGAGGGTCTTCACGAAGATCTGCATGATGAACGCTGTATGCTACACCGATCTAGAGAGAAAATACCTTAATTAGGCAATTGTCAACAAGCACAGCCCGTAACACTAAAGAATAGTAAAGTAAAACTTACAGACAGTGAGCACACCTGTACATGGTGGTATTATATTAATAATAATTGGATAATTTGCAAAGCGCCATTTATGTGAGAAATCCAAGGGCACTGCATTATTACAAATAAAACAGATTTGGAATGAAGATCAGCTTTATTCAACTTAATAATATAAAAATAGGTACAAGTGGCTTTAAGAACTTAAACTAAGAGAACTGCGTTAATACATCCATCATTTTCAGGGTTGTTGGTGACCTGTGCGTATTTCCCCCAAATGACTTTGCCAGATTGCGTGACTAAACCAAGTTCTGAGATATTAACTTCAATCACTGTTCCCTTAGTGATGACTCCGAGGCTGGTGAACATCGGGGAGCTGGGGTTCTTCTTCACTCCGATGATGGGCAGGCAGAATGTGGCTTTCAGTTCTGGGTGAGTGACGTGTGCCTTCTTGAATCTGAGGGCCATGGGGCGGATGAAACGCTCAAACTTGGGAGGTTTCCTGGTGAACCCTTCACCCACGAATGTAACCTTGGTTACCATACGCTTCCACGCCTTTCTTCTCGTCTTTCCCGAACTGAGTACTTTGAAAACTTCAGCATCTGATTGCGCTCGTACTTTAGGAATAGGGACATCCCATTTTCCAGCTTTTTCCTTCCTCTTTTGTTTTATCATGTTGGAAAGGACTTTAGCTCTAGATTGGATATCTCTGTCGAGGAGATAAACTGGAACGGCGCCATCGGAGACCTTTTCTGCCTTTTGTTTGACTTTCTTCTCTTCATGCGCTTTAATCTTCTTCTTCATCTGAATCTTTTCATTTCTCCTTTCTTTGTTGAACAGTTTAGCCTTGATTCCTCTCAATTTCCTGGCCTTCTCCGCCCTCTTGTGGGGCTCACGAGCCTCCTTCTTCCTTTTACGTTCCTCATAATCGAGCCTCCGCCCGAAGAGCTTCTGGTGCCGCTCGATATACTCGTTCTGTGGCATGTTGATGGATATAACCTACAAAAATAATTCCGCCAATTAATATTTGGTAGCTGGGTGGGTAATTCGTAGCCCGAGGTCATTTCAGAAGTTGCGAGTCTAAGCTTCACCAGTCTGTTGAATATTAACACCCAGATTGATGAAGACTGTTGACATCTCCCCGAAGATGACTGGGTCAAAAGGTTAAGACAATATTCAATTGAATAAACAATGACAAATATAACGAACAGCACACTTACCGATCGGTATGTTAACTAATTAATCCGCTGCTCGCAACCTGAAAAGCCTCGAACCGAAATTAAACCTAGTCGAGTTTAATACACAAGCATTTGACGTCCCGACCACGAGGTGACGGCGGCATGTCAAATTATGTCGCAATCGGTAAAAACTTACGGATTATCCGTGAACATTATAATAACAACCAAACAACACAGTCGCTAATATTATTTCAGAATATAAGCACGAAAAACTAAGTAAAATCAATTATTTTTGGAGAACTATTGAAAACACTCACCTATTCAACATCCACGCAGTGAAAAAAGAACGGATACGGAAATTGCTTTCATGAACAAACCTCTTCCATAGACTAAAACCGGCCCGAGAAAAACGGACACATTATTTGGGGTACCTACCTACATATTTTTAAAAAGCGTTTGATAAAATAAATAAAATAAAAAATAAATAATTTTAGAGAGCAGATTTGTAAAAAATCACCTCAAGGGTGCTAAATAAGGGTAATAAAAAGGTTAATGAAATTTTCCTATATTTGTTTAGTTTGCAAAGCGTTCGTATAAACGTTCCATTGTCTGGTCGAAAAATAGGATCTCACCATCTGAGTTCTCAAATGTACTCATAAACGATACTTCCTCATATGATAACTCATTAGCATCATGACATATCTTGTAATGCACGAATCAGACGGTTCACTAATCGTTCATTTCTATATTTAATTCGGCCTATTTTACTCAGAATGATGCGTCTGAACATGAAATGAAACGAAAGTGCCGAATACTGCTGAATGAAATCTTCAAGTGAACCGATCCAACAATGTTGGATATTTTCATTCGGCATCCTTCACTCGCGCGCGCACGCGCGCGGAAGAGAGCACAGTGAAACGTCTGAACACGGAGTGAAATCTCAATCAGTTTGTCTCGCGTCCTGTACTGGAAGGGCGCTATCACGTCGCACGCAAAACGTCAAAATGGTATTCGTTCGGCTAATTTGTTTGCTTTTGGGAACATGTCTATAGAAATTGTTAAGTCTCCCTTATTATTCATGTGTTATACATATTTTTTTATAAATGTAAGATTATTAATTTGAAGGTAAATGTTCGTAATAAAAAAGTAAAATTAAATTGTGTTATTATGTCATAAAAAATAAATGGGTTTATAAGACGAAACAATACTGTTTTTTATTTTTATTTAATTGTGTCAACAAAATTGCGTAAAAATCGATGCATCTGACATGTTTTACCTTGAAATTCGAGGCCGGACCGCACTAGAAATCAAACTAATTCCAGCGCGCCTGACCTCGCTCGGCGACGCTGTGGTTGGAATGGACGAGTGAACGCTTATTTCTATAGCGCCGTCTGAATATGGAATGAAACGAAGATTTATTTATTTACACATATACGGCACAACATGTGCCATTAACATAATTGACATAACATATAAATAGTACAACAACATGAAGAATGACTAACAGTATAATTGTAAGTTAAATATAAGGAAAAAAATGTAAAGAGTAAGTAGTAAGGTTATAAGTAGTAGGTAAAGGGTAAAATATAAATGTAAAGTGAAAAATATGGTATAAAGTATAAGTATAAAGTACAAGCTTTAAATTATTAAGCAAAAATAAAAAAAAGTTGAATAAAAGTGAGAATAAAATAATAATAATAAAAAAAGTTAAAATTAGAAATATAAGATATCTTTAAAAGGTACAATGATTTAAATATAAAGTAAAAAGTCCTCATAGGAGCAAAGAAAAATAAAATAGTTAATAGGTAGATATTATGGATTATAAATATTAACCGATATGATGAATTTTACAAGTACCTATGATTTCTAATGAATGAATGTTTTGCAAGTACTGGTAAGCATATTATGTTTACATGATCATTATGTTTACATGGTACTAGAAGACAAATTTTGTTTAATGCATCTTTTGTATGATGCCAGATTACCAGCGTGATCGATATTAGCATATTTATTGCCAAAAGTGTGCAAGCGATTTATTGTTGCATTTTGTTCTGCGGTGGTCCCAGAGTTATTACAATGAAAAGGTGTTTGGATGTAAAGATGTAACATTAGGCCGAAAAAACATGGCGTAAACCTTCACTCGAGTGAACTGTCTGATTCCACCTTAAATCACAGACAACCAGCATCTATATCTATGACCGATTGTTCTTGACAGCTGGCGGTTGCATAGAATGCATAGATAAAGTGCATAGAAATATAGAAATGCAAATTTAGCATAGTTTGTCAAAGTTGTAAATTATTTTCTGTTTACTGTCAATGTTATTCGGCCGATAGTGAAGTTAATTCATTTTTATGGTAAGAAATCTGTTTTATTATCAGAGTCCTGTTCAAATCACAAATATTAGTTATTAAAATCAGTATACATAGGTGTGAATTGTTTAACTTTTAGGTTATCCTCAAGAATAATACCATCTCTGAGACTTCAGCATCTCATAATATGCCGTATTGGTACTATGACAAGAAAGATCTTCTAAATACCCCTTCTTTTCTCCACGGCATCGATAATGATACCGAGAATCGGTATAGGAAGGAAGGCGCACGGTTTATTATCGACACTGGAACTAAAATGGATCTGGGATACAATACAATGGCAACCGGAGTGGTGTATTTCCACAGGTTCTACATGTTCCATTCCTTTCGCACATTCCCGAGGTACGTGACAGCGTGCTGCTGCTTATTCTTGGCTGGTAAAGTTGAGGAAACGCCCAAGAAATGCAAGGACATTATAAAACAAGCCAAATTGTTGCTGACGGATCCCAAATTCACAACATTTGGAGAAGATCCCAAAGAAGAAGTCATGACTTTAGAGAGAATCCTACTGCAAACGATTAAGTTTGATTTACAAGTAGAACATCCTTATAGCTACCTTTTAAAGTATGCCAAATGTTTGAAGGGGGACAAAGCCAAACTTCAAAAGATGGTACAGATGGCTTGGACATTTGTTAATGACAGGTATTTCAAATTTAATTATTTAACTAATCCACTTATCTTCCTCGTTTCTAAATTATACGGAACACAAATGAAGATAGTGTTTACAAAGTTGCCTTATCCATTGCAAGAATTTCCAGTCAGGATGGGAATCTAATACGAAATAATTGTTTATTTTTTATTACAACGAATTTTGTATTTATTTATTAGTTTGTGTACAACCCTGGCGTTGCAATGGGAGCCGGAGGTGATAGCCGTAGCGCTGATGTTCTTGGCGGGGAAACTGAGTAAGTTCGAGGTGGTGGACTGGAATGGACGGCTGCCAAAACACACGGCCTGGTGGGACATGTTCGTAGAAGACATCACCACGGAGCTGCTGGAAGATATTTGTCATCAGGTTTGTTATATCTTAACTTAAATGAAAAAGTAATTGAATTGTTAGATTTTTATTACATCTTGATTTGCAATAAGTGAATAGCGACTATTAATGTTGGGGAAAACGAAAAAAGATATATCACATAAGTGAATTAATTTTACAAAATTACATTTAAATGATATATTTTTTCACCTCCCTCGACATAAACAGTATTTTTTCATAAAAATAAATATTTCATACGGAATTCGACAAGTTTACCAATATTTAATTTAATATATATATTAAAACCGGCACATAAGATTACCACGTGAAAAAATGGCAATTTGGAAACCAACTGGAAATCAATGAGTTATGCAATCTACCAATAGGCGGAAAAATTATTACGTTCGCGGACGATACGGTAGCTATATTTGAAGGAGAGGATTGGGCTGAAACTCATAAACATGCTGAAAGTGGAATCAATGCGATAAAACAGTGGCTTGACAAAAATCTACTAACACTAAATATAGCAAAAACTAAATACATAAGATTCAGCTCAACCATAAAGGGACGACCTAGTACATCGTACACAATAAAAACTCATAAGACTAATTGTATTTCCTATAATATGGACTTTAACTGCAACTGTGAAGCTTTGGAATGTGTGAACAACATCAAATATCTAGGTGTTATCATAGACAATCATCTTAAGTGGAAATATCACATCGACAATCTTTCAAGTAGGGTAAGAAAATTGATATACATTTTCTTTGCATTGCGAAACATAATTAAACAAAAAGACCTAAGAAAAATATATTTCGGACTGTGCAACCCCATCTTAACGTATGGTTGTATTGGCTGGGGAGCGTCAGGAAGAACGATTTTAGATCCGCTTGTAAAGGCCCAGAAATCCATAATTAGAGTCATTATGCGTAAACCCTACAGGTTCTCAAGCGACAAACTCTACAAAAAATTTAACGTTCTTGATGTTCGTCAAAACTTCATAAAAAAGATTATTATCCATGTACATAAAAATATAGAAAATTTTAATAAAATTGATCACAAATACAATACAAGAAGTCACAACAGAAAGGATCTCTTCGTCCCAGGGAGCAATACGGCAAAGTATCAAAAGACGTATGCGTATCTGGGACCGAAATTATACAATAAAATCCCCCCAGACTTAAATATTAAAAATTGCAAAATGTCCTGCATTGGTTCAATAATAACTAAATGGTTGATTGGCTTGGGTAGGGAGGAGTCTGAAAAACTATTATATAATGTGACTTAAAACGATACATGGTTACCTATGAATGGCACATTTAGTAAAAACTTAGTACATAGGTATTAATTAAAAAAAAAATAATAATTTAAATTGCATTTGGCACTTTACACACTTTGGTTCCTTAGAACAGGCAATCTGCCTAGCTAGGAACTAATATCGACCTAAAACAACGTAATAACACTTGTATTCATTTTAAATATATTCTCTTATTATGTAATATTATTTGTTATTTTGGCTTTAAATGTATCAAATGTAAATAAATAAATAAAATAAAACTTACTGTAATGTTTTCTTTCCAATGTTAGTTATATTTCCAGTTTTTTGATAAACCTTATACGATAGTTTCACTTTCTCAAATCTTTGACGACTACATTTGCATTTTTGTTGTTGTTTAGAAGCATCAACCTGGGACTTCTGGCATAAAAAGATAATATATTTAATAATACTCATTCCTAGTTGTGATTTCTTTTTTCCAGGTACTAGATCTGTACTCACCGCAATCCTCACAAGCCGGAGGCGACAGTCCGCCACTTCCTCCATTCGCCACGAGAGATGGACCACCGAGGATAGAGAAAAAGAACTCAGTCTCTCCACCCCAATCTATCTCACCCTCGAACCCCTCCATAACCTCCAAACCTATAAACGTCAATACACCAATTAAGAATGGACCAGAAATGAAAATTGACACACACATACAACCAATCAAGACGATCGTCGGTGTAGAACCAATACGGTTTCAGTACCCTGCTAATTATGGTTCAATCCCTTCGTATCCAGCAGTTTTTCCCCCTCCTTCCATGCCCCCTGTGACAAACATGCCCCCCATGGTCCCCCTGTCTCGACCACCCCTCGTGTTCAGTGAGCCCCCTCCCCACTTTCCCCCCGGGGTCGTCACGGTGCCCCCACCCAACTACTATCCCCCACCGCAGCCCCCCAGGCCGTACTTTCCCCCACCAACGTAGTGATAGTGCCTAAGCCTTGTCAACAATAATGAATTATTTGTCTATTTTTACTTGTATATATAAAAAAAAATATGTATTCATCTCTGAATAAAGTATTTACTAACCATTTTAATTTTTGCTAACTCCCAATTATTCATAGTTTCGAATCAAACAAATATGTTCACAAATTGGAACTGTAACCACAAAACCAAAGAATTGGATGACAACTACATAGTATGGTGAACTAGACTGTATCGAAAAAAATATATTTTGAACCGATGGTGTGCGGGAAGTTTCCTCTTATAATAAGTAAAATGTCATTAAAAAAATACACTTGGTTTTCTATCTACCGGTCTCACATTGTACTCAAAGTTTATAGGAATTGGCAAAATTGAATGTCTTTCATAATTTTTTAAAATAGTACTTAAAATTCTGCAATTGCCTTCGTTTGTTATAAAGTTAAGGGAACAGCAGCTCAGCCTTTTTTGTACAAAACTAATTTTCGATTTGAGGCCAAAAGATATAATTTCATACAATTTTTGATTAAAAATGTTATTATTCGTATTTTGGTCTCTAATCCAAAATTAAGTTTTGTATGAAAAAGGCTGCGCAGTCATTCCTCCTAAGTAAATGAATATTTCAATGTTTTTCGGTCATACAATGTGTTCAAAAACGAACCAGAACTCATCATGAGGAGGTGGCTGGTTCATTAATTGAGAATGAGTTTGAACATAACCAGATGGAAGTGTTTGCCGCCCCCTGAATGGTGGCCTGTCGATTATGTTGGAATCAGACAGTTCACTCGAGTGAAGGTTTAAGCCATGTTTTTTCGGCCTAATGTTCCATCTTCGTTTCATTCCATGTTCAGACGGCGCTATAGAAATAAGCGTTCACTCGTCCATTCCCACCACAGCGTTGCCGAGCGAGGTCAAACGAATTCCAGCGCGGTCCGGCCTCGAATTTGAAGGAAAAACATGTATCGACAAGATGCATCGATTTTTACGCAATTTTGTTGACACAATTAAATAAAAAAAATATATAAAAAAACAGTATTGTTTCGTCTTATAAACCTTATTATTTTTTATGACATAATAACACAATTTGATTTTACTTTTTTATTACGAACATATACCTACCTACAAATTAATAATTTTACATATATTAAAAAAAATATATAACACATGGATAATAAGGGAGACCCAACAATTTCTATGAGACGTGTTCCCAAAAGCAAACAAATTAGCTGAACGAATACCATTTTGACGTTTTGCGTGCGACGTGATAGCGTCCTTCCAGTACAGGACGCGAGACAAACTGATTGAGATTTCACTCCGTGTTCAGACGTTTCACTTTGCTCTCTTCCGCGCGCGTGCGCGCGAGTGAAGGATGCCGAATGAAAATATCCAACACGTTGAATCGGTTCACTTGAAGATTTCATTCGGCAGTATTCGGCACTTTCGTTTCATTTCATGTTCAGACGTGTCATTGTGAGTAAAATAGGCCGAATGAAATACAGAAATGAACGATTAGGGAACCGTCTGATTCGTGCATTAGGAGAATTTAGAAAGGAAGACAAACCGTCTCTAAAGGAAACTTTCGTGCCACCTAAGGCAAACTTTGAAGTTACCGATTACACTAAAATTGACTGGAATACTTACCTGTTATATCCTCCCCCAATGCTACGATAAGTAAGTGATGATGAAAAATGTCAATTTCTATAAACTTTGAGTTTCCAATTTATGAGCAAACGATTTAAAAAAAAAAACTTAATTATTCTTCTTTTCATAAGAGGCAACTCTAAAGAGTTCTAAAGCACTCTAGCGGTTCGAAACAAAAATCTTAACGACCCAGTCCACAAACTTAACCACTGGAGCGATATAGGTCCAAAATTGGACCACTTTTATTTTTCTGCTATTGATATCGGTTCAAAATTGGACCATATGTGATGAACCGAAAAATTTGGGTTAAAAAGTGAAATCTAGGTGGATTAATTGGCTTTAAACCGCAGTAAACAGTTCATATTAAGGTATTACATCAATTAACCTGTCCTGTGCCAAAAGCGTGTCCGGCGCCGCGGTACATTTTTTTTTAAAATGCGATTTTAACCCTTATGTATAAACTGTATGAAGGACAAGGTCAGAATCGCTTGCGCCAATATCTTTCTGGACGTAACAGTTGATTTGATTAATCTAGCTACTCTGAATATTTTTTAAAGTAATTATCTATGACATTCGGGAGTCATTCTTTTTCCCGCTTTAACAGCAGTCAACTTTTTAAAGAAGTATCAATGTCATTAATTCTTCGAAAACACCTTTGAATTGTTGGTTTTCGTGTAGGGTGTGTATTTAGATTTGTGTAGAAACAATAAAATCAGTTCATATTCGTATAAATATATATTTTTTTGATTTTTGTTTGCCGAATGGAAGAATTTTTTTGGTTGTTGTTAAAGTTAGCTATTCTGGGAAAACTTGTAACGTTATTATCATGTAATATGTATGAATAATATGATAACAGAAAACAATCGCAAAAAAACAATTCCTTTGTTTTTATACGAATATTTGACCAAAAGTCAGGAAGGTCATTTCCACGCGGTTTTTCCAAATACGCCTGGCACGAGATAGGTTAAATCTAATGGTCAAATCGAAAACTGAAAACCCATCGCTCGAGTGCTTAGAATAATCTGTAAGTTTATTTTTTATCATAGCACGCAAGGCACTTTTGAAAGAAAATATTTCAGAAGAGTTTTGTAATAAGTTTTTTTATTATTTAGTTAAACTTGGGTAATATAATATTGATATGATATATTTGAACTACACGCAAACATGCATAATATAATAATGTACTATAATATGTATCAAATATAAATATTCAACAAGTTGTCAATAGAATCACACAGTCAGGGATCACAATATGTTTAGGGTAGTGCCGGGTGTGGGATACACACGTCAAAACAATAATTCTACATTCAAATCGGTAAAACACAATATGGAAGTTCCACAAAAGATCGACGTAATAAATGACAGTAATTTTACTATAAAATATTTTCACAAAAAACAATGAAAGCTTTGAAATACTGGACAAGGATATTCAGTCTAGAACAGGGTGCGGAAAACAAGTTGATTGCTACATAACAATTGTAAAATATGATTTGTCTTTCACATATCAAGACTTAATAGATAATTTCAATAATAATATTAAATGATTTAACAGTATACTAAACTTGTGATGCTTTTTCATGTCATGAAACTTGGTTTTTAAGTAGTACATATAGTTCATTAATACAAAATGTTAATATTTTGGGTAACACACAAAATAAGTGATTCGTAAATTCAACTGCAATCCATAATCACATAAACCATAATAATGACTACTTTACAGGAGAGACAAAATACCTGATGTGATTTTACACAAACTTATGGCATTTGAGACTTGGTGAAACTGTTTTCTTTTATATAGAAGAAATCCTTTTTAAATTCCACCAATGATGTTTATTGCCGCTGTAGAATGATATTTCGTGATGGTGATGATGTTTTGTCATCGACAAGAAACAATTATTAAAAATGAAGTATTAATTACATTATTTTTGACATTTAGAGTTTGTGATATAACAAATGAATTCGCTAGCAACACACTTACCTACATTATCTGTAAAGCTTTGTCTACAGTCTACACGCTTAATTTTATTTGCACAAACTTTAATTTGCACAAGTAAGCGTGTACATTAAGGCACAACAATATACCACGCAAACGGCTTGCACAAATGTTAATTTTCGCAAACTAAATTTGCTCTGATTTGTACAAGTAAGTATGTACTGTATAATGCGCAAATGGCTTGCATACACTTCAAATGATTGCGACAGGTTTGCACAAACTGTTTGCGCATTCAAGTTGCTGCGTATGGATGGACCTTTAGGTTGTAATATTTTTTTTAATGTCACAAAACTTTATTTATAATTTTATATATTTCTTCAAGTCACAATATGAAAAGTACATTAAATGAATTGAATCAATAAAATAAGTGTTGTATAATAAACAAATCAGATCCAATTTTTAAAACATCGGGTATAAAAAATATACAACTCAATAATATTTAATAAAATGCGCTACAGCAATAATTATGAAAAATAAGCAAGAAGTTCACACATAATAATGTACTGGTAAAATGGTCTTCAAAACGGCTCCACGACAACTCAACAAAGTGGAATTTCAACACCCCTTTGAAAAGTCATTAAAAGGGATGAAGTGCAACTTTGTTGAGTTGTCCGGTCACCCTTTAAAACAAAACTCTTGCCGCTTTCACCAAAAATGACGGATGAACGCTAAGTTAAGTCAAAAAGTTACCTTTAGCAGAAAAATACCATTTAAATATATTTTTTTATCAATAGACATAAAATATATTGTCAAAGTCAAATATTTAATTAACAAATTAAAAAAACTGTTGAATTTATCATGAACTGATATTGTTAACTTTATTAACAAATGTAGATCAGTGTGGCGCCATTTGAGATAAGTTATAACATAGTGGTCGCTCAGTTTTATTGGTGAAAGCGGCAGTGATACATATCCTCTTAGAAATATAAGCCAATATAGATTTATAGAATAAGTCTTTAAAAAATGTATGTAAGAAATAAAAACACAATATAGCGACCATTAAAAGTGTGTATGATAATACTGAAGAAATAAAATAATTTACACTGTAATCTTAATGGTTAAATACCTAGTTGGAAAATTTCAAAACTAAATGATTAATTTAAAATGACTTAGAATTCTCTGCTTTGAGATTTTTTTGCTTCTTTATATATTTCACTGAGAAAAGAATACCAAAAATTTAAATAATTAAAACAATCGCTCACTAAAAATATTATTTACATTATACAAGAAAAATTTCATAAAATGTGACCTAATTTAAATAAAAGTTATTAAGTTTGGGGTGTACCGGGATTTTCATCACACCACAAATAGAAATGTAATTGAATGTTTGGAAAAAGTTTTAGGACAGGTCGTTTCAGAGAATTTGAACAATTCATCAAATTTCAAAATTAATTTTCAAGTTCTGTAAAAGTATTGTTCTGTGAAGCAACTGGCCCACAATGATATAATGGCAGAACTTGAATAGAAGTTTCATATTTTGAAAATTAACTTCGAAATATGATGAACTGTTCAAATTCTGTGAAACAACCTACCCTAAAAAATATATATATATAATCTGGCACACTGAAATTGAGAAGTTACTTATTTCAATAAGAAAGACATTTTAACATACTAAGAGATATCTAGCGCTCTAAGTTAGTGTTAAAAAAAAACTTTTATAAAATACATTTCGCGGTAATATTTTAAATAAGGCCTCATATTTTGATTGGACAAACTATTTAGGTACTTAATATTAAATGGGCTATTATTTACATCTTCTTGCTAACGAAACACTGAAGGCTTTCTTGTCAGTATTGTAAAAACCCTGTTAAGCAAATTATTAATGATCAGGAAATTATAGTGTGACATGTACATATAAGGAACTATGAATCGACTATGTGACACCAATATGAGATATTATTCCATTATGAAATTGATAACTAAAAATTTGATTAACATTGTGAGTAGGAAATAAAAGAGAGTAAAATTACCCTTTGTGAAAATATTATTATTTGTGCACATTTTCAACATTTAATATTGGTCACTTAAAAAAACATAATATTACATATTTAGAGAACATGGTAAAATAATATGTAGATAAATGCAGAAATCTTAGATAAGTAAAGTAATTTTCCCTTATTGAATTTGTACACACAACAAATCCAAAGCAGGGAAAATAGAAAGTCTCATAGTCGTAAATAATATCAAGATTTAATATTTATAAATCAAATCTCCAAGTGAAAATGAGTATCTGAAATCACTTAAAGACAAATTTGCATGTTTAGTGACTAGTTTGATAGCAAGGTTGTTATATAAATTTCAAAAAATAAATAATTAGGGGTAGAGTTTTATAGACAAACCAATTTTTTATTATACTGGGTGTCCGGGGGTAAAGTGCATTAACTTCGGGAGGTGATTCTACATTATAGTGTAAATAAAAAGATAAATAACTTTTTTCAAAATTCCAACTTTTAGGGGTACTTTTTTGGTAAAAAGATAAAATTAGTACGGCGTGTGCGCCCAGCACTATTATGTATTTTCCGCGGTTACGATATGCGCCAATCAAAAACAACATCGCCACAACGCGCCCGGCTGACTCTCAGCAAAATTTATCGGGCAAGTTTGTACCCTACATTAAGGATTTTTAATAGGTGCATCTTTTTGTATGGGAAAAAAAGTTGAAATTCCGAAAAAAGTTGTTAATCTTTTTTACTCCTGCCATCATGTAGAATCACCTCCCGAAGAATGCACTTTTCCCCCGGACACCCTGTATATTGTGATGTATGATTTTGAGATTGAATAACATAATATTTTGTATTCAAATACATACAAGCAGATAAAAAATAGAACCCATATCAACTGAGTATGTTTTTAAGGAACAATAATTCATAACAGCTTAACATGTTAAATTTTTCTGACAGTGATGTTGCTAGTAGATTTTGTTGATACTAAAAATCTATGAATTAGTTTTTTCTTGGATACCTGCAAAGTTAACTACGGCAAGCTGTATGTAATTGCTTAAAAAACAAATAGGTTAACAGGGTTTAATGGATTGATTGTGCATATTTGTTCAGAGAAGATTCAAGAACTATGTATTTGGTAAGAAGATCAGTAAATGGCACTCATATATATTTTTTCAATACACATTATTTTGTCCTCATTATGTTAAACCACTGAATAGATCTAGGGTCAGTGGAAGGCAGTGGTTCTTTGAATAACAAGGGCATATTATTTAATTACTAATCAAAGTTTAGAAAGGAAGACCCAACTACTCATGCATCACCGGATTCTCTCATTCTCATTACAAAACTCGTAATGAACTAAGAAACAACAGCAGTTTGAAAATAATTATTCACAAACATACCAAAACACTGCTGAGTTTATTGAAAAACTGGCACGATGGTTTAATTTATAATAACATGCAAGAAAAAATTCTGAATTACATAAAATAGAATTTGTTTAGTTTGATATTTACATACATAAATATTATTATGTTGTACTAGCAGTCACAATTTTTTTGTATTTCTTCGGCATTAATTGTGTAACAATTTCAAGACATTTTATTTTGGAACATGTTGAAGCCGGTAGTGAATTATACAAAATAAGTAACAAGTGTACATTACACAATAAAATTCTAAAATTATATTGTGTATTCATTTTACAATCATAATTTGAGTGCTGATATTATTTTTCAGTTGAGATACTAACTGATATTAAATTATGTATAATCTATATAAAAAATACAGTGGAATGAGCATAAGCGGCTGTTTCAAATGCTCACATTTATATAAATATGGATGACGTTTACCTTAAACTTTAGTATTTATAATTGGTCACAGTAGATAGTAGTACCGAAGTAGGATAGTCAATAATAAAACATTTTTGTACGCGAGAGGCAAAAGGTCCAATGTCCATTTTAAATTTATAACAGGAGGCCACAAAACAGTCCTCAAAATTGTTTTAATTTTAAAAGCTTTTGACAACTTATTTTTGTAAAGCGATTTCCATGACAAAGTCGCTTAGGGAAGAGGGCTTACCTTTAGATAAATAATAAAATTCTACAATATATTTATACTTGTTTTTGGTATTTTTGGACATAGGACCTTACCTCTCGGGTACAGATTTCCATTTCAAAATTATTTCTTTACTCTATGCACCTTTTGAACAAGTGAATTAAATAATTATGTAACTATATAAGAATTTCAGACCTAATAAAATTAATATTTTATAGAATATCTTTATTTTTATATAGGTGGAAGTCAAAACCAACTGAGGATGGGAATATGAAATAACCGAGATTGGTTTAAAAAATAGTTAGATTGTCCCATTCATCTCACACGCTTCTAATTATTTGATTATTTTATCTATCGCTCCAGAATATAGCGCATCTTTCCATAGTGACCCTCAGGTATACATGAATTAAAATTCAGTTTTTCTATACAGTATTGCAAGATTCAAAAGGTAGGTTCAGTCAGCAACAAAAGTATATAAACCTAGTACATATATGGTTCAGTTGTCAAGTCAGATTTTTGCACATGAACGCACAAAAAAAATCACTATTAACAATAATAGACTGAAATAATTAAATCAATCTTGTCTGTTTAAGATAGTAAATGAGAAGAGCGTGTATAAATCTGTACTGGTGAACATTCTGTATGAGGTTGGCTCGCTGTTGGTGCAGTTGACTTACTACACGCGAAATGTCCACTTCCTGAAACAAGACAAAAAAAACCCATATTTGATCATAGGGCCTGTTCTGTGTCAAAATAGGGGAAGTATAAGGTAAACTCCTCACACCACCTCCCGATTGTAATTGTTCTGGGAGGTTAAGGAAGTCATTGTGACAAGTCATTTTACAAAAAACATAACTTTGATAATTAAAATACTTACTTAATACTGGGGAACTATAAGGTTAACTCCTCACATGCCTCCCGATTGGGAAACATTCTGAGGAAATTCAAACATTAAGGAATTTGATTGTTTATGTAAAATGAGCTTGAAACTAAAGGTTAAATATTATTAACATATGTTTTACCCCACTTCAAGTGTTAATCGACCGAACCGATCGGACTAAAGTGTGGACTGATGCGTGGTAAGACTGGTAAGTCCCATGATTGAAAGGTTTTGCTTATATTTTGACCATAGATATCACATTTGAACAGTTTTCGCGATGGACCGACAGCGACGAATTATTGTAACCCCTTTACAAAAAATATAGATATCGTTAAAGGCATTTACCAATTTTAAAAGAATTGCATCATAACTACTTAGAAAGTTATAAAAATTACTCATGTGAGAACAGTGAAGATTTTGATAGTTTACTTACATTAGTTTGTTCAAAAATTGACTAATCGACTCTTTGGAAAACCAAAGCTCTAAGTCCCACAAAATGCAAAAAACGCTTTTTTGATGGAAATGAATGCTTTTTTCACCATTCTTTAAGGCACACTTGTCACAAGTCCATATTTTTATAACAATTCTACAATAATCATAGAAAACAACAGCATTAACGCTGTTTAAAAAAAAATTGCTCCCTTCTGGAGCCAGTTAGACTATGGCATCCGCAACTGGGGTATATTGTGAGGCTAAAAGTAGTGAGGAGGAGATGGAGATGAGGAAGAGGAAGGTGGGGAAGTACCTGGCTATTCAGAACTGGTCACCAAACACGGCTAAAGCCATTTCAAGCAATGTTTCAATTCTGAATGGTGGTCTTCACCATGGCGATACTGAGAGTATCTTCCACTCTGGAACGTGCCGCAAATATACTATATATTATTTTTAATAAAATAATTGTGAATAACACAATATCATCAAATAAATTTTATTTGCGCACGCCGGGTTCGAACCCGCGATCTTCGGATTGCGAGTTGAGAGCCTTACCCCTCGACAAAGGAGGCCACCGGTTGCTCAAACTTTAAAATTGCTCTACCTTAGCACCTTTGTGCTCCACAGGGTCGAAATACTGTTACGAAAAAGCATATTTATCAGCACAAGAATATCTTACAGCCACCTTAAGATTTCTTGTCAATACATAGGGTGACAGATTAAAAAATAAAATGTGATTCTAACCCTTATGTATAAAGAAACTGAACAAGGACAAGGTCAGAATCGCTTGTGCCAATATGATTCCATATGTTTATTTTTAAAAATTAAAAATTAAAAAAAAAAAAAAAAATCCGACATTCAAGAGGTTAAGCGTCCTAGTTCCAGAAAAGTGTAATGCAATTTACAGAAGGGATTATTATTTTTTTGCTAAAAATTCTGGTTAAAAAACTGGATAAAATCAGCCCATGAAAAGCCTTTAAAAATAATCAAACACACCTGAAGCGCGGCGCCCGCTCTTTCGGGTAAAGCCATAGCACAGTAACTATTGACAGATCGGACTGACGGGAGAACTGGCCGTTCGGATACCCCTTATGTGTAAGTTTCGGAGCACATATTTGAACGAAATGTGGTGTGATTCTCTCTTCAAAACGTTTGTGTGCCCGCTATTCTAAGAGACTAAGAAACTAATGCATTTAATGTTTGGCACCACATCTTATCTTCATTTTGTCCTTTGTTCATTGCGTTCATATGCATTGCTGTGTAGATAAGAATAATAATCTTATTGTACATTTTATCACAATAAAAAGGGATGCGGATTAAATTTAGTATCTAACAAATTATAGTAAAGAGATATTTAACAAAAACACCTAAGGGTCACATACCTGATTATGTTCCAGCGTATACAGCAGCAGATCAGCAGTTATGGTCACCCCGGTTCTGCCCACCCCCTGGGAGCAGCTCACCAGAAGAGGGGGGTTTGCATTGTGCACGGGCGCCATTTCTAAAGCACAGTGTTGCCGTACAGCAGAGAGTTCTTCCAGAAAGCCTGTTCAATAATGATTCAGTTATTTTGGAGTAGGTACTATTAAAAAATGAGAAAGATAAAACTTTAATTATCATTACCAGGGTAGATTAAAAAAAATCCATTGGAATAAAAGGAAATTTTTTGGATAAATTTTTTTTTTTCTAAATCAACATAGCCCCGGCTATTTTTGGCTCGAGTTTTTTTTTATTTTTTTTTATGTGAATACCGCACAAGTGTCCCAGCTGCTCTCGGCTGAAGTCAGTTAGACTATGGCATCCCCAATTGGGATATGTTGTGAGGCTGAAGGAAGTGGGGAAGGAAAAGATAAGAGGAAGTGGGGAAGTACCTGGCTATTCAGATCTGATCGCCAAACGCGGCTAAAGCCATTTCAAGCAACGCCTCAATTCTGAATAGTGGTCGTAGACCAGGGTGATACTAGGAGTATCTTCCGCTCTCTCACATATATACTGATTGTGAAATAACACAAATTAATCAAATAAAATTTATTTGCACATGGCGGGTTCGAACCTGCGATCTTCCGATTGCGAGTCGAGAGTTTTATCCCTCCACCACGGAATTGCACCTCTCCTTAGTATAATCTTCATATTAATTTTAACATTGTTTAAAAATACATTGAATTGGCACCTCTGTAACATGTAATTATAAGTACTACAAAGTAGAATGGATATGTAGAGCGGATGAAGAATGAGGAATAAGGAGATAATATGTAAGGAGAATATACAATGCCAATCAGAATGGAAAAAGAAGTTGGGGATGCCTGAGTAAGACATTTATATATACTCATTTCATATTTGAGCCGCTCAGCTGAAGAGTGGCCTAACCTACAAAAATTCATAATCAACGAAAAAATCAGTTTTATTTTTAAAAATTAACTAATTTATTAATGGAAGAATGATATTATATAGCGTCATCCTTTGAAATCAGTGAAGACTAAAATGGGCCCACTGTGACTATAGATTTGACAAAAGTGTTTAACTAGTTTTCTAGGTTTCTAGTCTTCGCTGATGTCTTAAAAACATTCTTAGAAATACTAAATTTAGAAAACTGCAATCGACTCCAGTCACGTAGATACAATTTATTGTTGACTGGAGTAAAAGCAATCTGATTGAGCTCAATTTATCTAATGTTTAATTTCGTCATTCGCTAGGGCGTGTCATGCCCGGGATTACCGGTGTACAATGGAAGCCCGAAGTTTAAAACCAGTTTATCCTCCATGAAGGATCTAGGAATTGAGTTTAATTGTAGGCTGACATTTCATGCTCATATTGAGATGGCTTGTAGTACTTCATTGACAATGCTGGACTGTGTTATACGCACTGCAAGGAATTTTAGAGATACCCGGGTTCTTATAATTTCATTCAATTCCTTAGTAAGGAGTAGACTTGAAAATGGGTTGGTAATTTGGAGCCAACACCAGGTAAAGATGGAGAATGTTCAAAAGAAATTTGTGAAATTTCTCAACCTGAGGGATTATGACTACTACCCGTAGCTCTATCCTACTGAATTTCTTTTGGGTTTGCTCGGAATGAATCAACTATGGGATGTGCCTATTTACTACAAATTTCTTCAGACTCATTCGTGTATAAATTGAAAATTCAACTATCATGAAGAGCATCTATATATCATATCTATGTTCCTGGTGGTTATCTCCGTCACCGACAGCATAGACTGTTTCATCTCCCAGCCTGCAGGACTAACTTTCCAATAGTTATACCGGTGTGGAGGGCAGTTTTGCTGTTGAACAGAATCAATTAGGATTTTGACATATTTAGCATTAAAGAAGCAGCCTTTGAAAGGCAAGCTTTATTGCTGCAAATATATTTAATCGCTACTTTATTATAATTATGTAATTCTGCTTATTAAATTTATTTAAAAACGGTATAAAATTAATTAATGGGTTATGTTTTTGAAATAATAAATTAATTGAATAGAAAGAGTCGGAATAACAGAAGGTTATGTGTAAATGTAAATGAAGCAAGATGTGTGCCAAGACCGAGTTGTTTGGTCATCCTCCCTGCCTATCCCTGTGCAAAACGGCATCACGGTTAATTAGTTACTAAGTAGAAAGTGCACACTAGCAAACCTAAGAAATGCTCTGTAGAAACTGGAGTGGCCATATTGTCTGGCCATTCCGTGTACTGCATGTGCCACACTGTCCTGGTCTGGCCGATGGAGCCCGTATGTGTGATGGGCTTCCCGTTGCTAACCCTCAAGCGGGTGGTTACCACGTAGCCGGATGACTGGCTGGACTCCACAAACACTTGGTACTGGAAACAAACATGAGTTACATCTAGCAATTATGAAAAATGAACAGTTAATAAATAAGTAAATATCTCGTATAGCTTCTCTACAATCTCTATAAAACATTTTTTTTTTTTTGTGCATATTTTTGAAAAATTGCCGCCGCATTCATCAAATAAAACATAGCGAATACTTTATACACTAATGAGAATTACTCGATTCAAAATCTGTTTAAAAACTAACAAAATATGTATCAGGACTGAGTCATATAGGAACTCTCTTGTAAGATGCAGTCGGCCATACATAGAAGAGGTAGCTGATATAAGATATATTTCACCTTAAAAATAATCAGTATAAACAATGTTTATTTCAATTCTTTTATATATCGAGAAATTCTTGCATACATCTAATTTCAATCATATAATTTCTGCAATTTTTGTCTACATTGAATATCTATTTATGTGAAACTTCTTATCTTTTTTACCTATGTATTTAATTTTATTATATGCTTTTGTTATAGGTACATATATGCTTTTGTTTTACTTTTTTTTCATTGTATTATGTTTTCTTTATTATTTTAATTTTGAAAATTAATAACTGTGATACTCATCTTTAAAATGTAAAAGTTCATTAGGGCGTGTAATAAATAAATAAAAATAAATAGCTGGGTGAAGTGCATATATGTATAAGAAGGTTACATGTGATAATAATAACTAGGACAATGAAAAAATCCCAATAAAGATACTGAAAACTGCATAGAAGACAAATAAATTATAATTAAATAACTGTAGTCCGCCTCGGCACAGGACTCCCTAGTAAAGAGGACTAAGAAATACAATATATATATACATAAATTCACTAATACATTTTGTACGTACAATTATTTTATAAAAAAAATATCATATCTCTTCAACAAATATTAAAATAAAAAATGTACTACTTTATTACAGTTTGTATATACATATAACCAAATAATTTACTCCTATTTTTTTTATTATTGTTTATTCCAGATCTCGGGGAGGGTGGTGCAATCCCACGAGCTCTATATTATACATAGAACATATTATCAAATTAATATTAAAAATATACATATATATTGTGAGATACTGCACACATGGTAAGATAAAACAGAATAAAAATAATACAGAAAAAAAAAACTATACTCGCTATAATTTAGGTATCCTAATAAAACTATTGCATGTCCCATTTGACAAATTTTATGAGAGAGCAGAAAAAGTGATTGCATGCCCAAGTAGACAGGCGATAGTAAACAAACGGTTATTATTATAGTATGCAACCATGAATTGAATTGAACCTTCTGAAATAGAGCCACAGACTTAAAAGCACAATTGGGCATCTACCTGTCCATAGTCTCTCATCCTGCCAGGCTGCAGTTCTGGCAAATGTGAGGGGGAGGCTGTGGGCGAAACATGCGCCACGACACGCGCGCCCGCCTCCCATGCCGCCTGCCACAGCGCACAACACGCCGCGTTGCTCTGTACGCTCAGCGGACCGCCCCCAACCGAGCTGGCCACGTAGAAACGCTGACTGCTTCCCACTGTTGCCTGAAGAATAAAATTGGTCATCAAAAATTATAGAAACAAAATGAATTAGTTAATAAATTTATCTGTTACTTCAGGTGAAATTGATTAAACATTTTCTAATACACATCGAAATTCTTTTAACAAACAGATAATCAATTTGGGATTTCAAGTCGAAAAGTTGTAGAGCGTGAGCATACATGCAACTTGAAATGTTTTTGCATGTATGTATTATTAATCAGATTTTTTTTTATTTTTTAAATAAAACAAACACTTACAGCCTTACTAAAAAAAAAACACTCCGCGGCCGTTAAACGGGGTTTTACTCGTTTAAATTGGAGTTTTCATAATAATCCGCTAGGTGGTGTGATTGATGCACCTGCGCATTGCTTTACCGCTGAAAAAAATAGTCGCGAATGCAGAAGAAAGTCGGTCGCGATTGATTGTGTGATTAATATGATGTTTTCGTTAATGATTTCAATATTTATGACTAATTCGCACTTATATTCATGTAATCAATATATTTACTATTAATTTGTGTTGTTTTTCGTTAGTTTAAGTCAAATTGTGACAAAAAATCGTGTGTTCTAAATTGAGCTGTCAGAAAATGGTTCTGTAGGTTATATTCAGAAATAATTTGCATTTTAAGATCTTTATTTTATTATAAATTCTTGAAAGTGATCTTTTTTGGTGACTAAAATGTCTAATACATATTTCAGTAAACGTATCAAAGAAATGAATGTCTTAAGATGTGCAAGCAATGTATTCAAACGTGAGTTTTTTTAATGTAAATTTTTGGAAATGAAAAGCGAATTTCAAGATTTTTTTATATTTTTTTATTGTGTGAAGGAGTAAAATGTGAGGTGACAGTTTTATTTCAAAATCATTAAATAAAAGGACTGTGTTTTTTTTAATTTTTCCAAATATTTCAATGTTTTAATAGAAAGTGTTTGGGGTAAGTGAGTTTTTTTTTTCAACTTGATGTTTGAAGCTTAAAATACTACAATTTTTAAACATTTAAGTATATTTTAGATATGAAAATCTTAAAGGTAATTAAATTTTGGTTCTAAAATGGTATTTGTTTTTACGACATCTCAAAAAATAATAAATATATAGGACATTAAAAAAAAAAATCGAAATTCATTGTAAATTACAAATGGAACAAATATATACAACAGATAAACTACCCTCCTTGGCCGTGTAAGCAATGTACATATCTTTCTATGAACAATTTTTTGTCAGTTCTTAATTAGTAAGGATTCTTCATACATGGTTGTTTGACCATTGTACAAATTTTTCAGAAAGTTTATTAGTAAGGCTGGTAAAATGGCGACGTTGTCAGATCAAAACCATATATTTTGTTTAGTAAGAATTTGAAAAACGAAATGTACAGACTTTACACAACATGCTACAGAAACACCGTTTAACGGCCGCGGAGTGTTTTTTTTTAGTAAGGCTGTTAGTATTTAACCACGTATATTTATTATTTATTTGATATATCGACCGGTTTCGCTCCGACCGAGCTTCATCAGGATATATATATATATATATATATATATTATATCCTGATGAAGCTCGGTCGGAACGAAACCGGTCGATATATGAAATAAATAATAAATATACGTGGTTAAATACTAAGTGTTTGTTTTATTTAAAATATAATGCCTAACCACAAAGTGATAGCTTCTTATGAAAAAATTAATCAGATTACTAGTTTCACTATAAATTAAACGTAACTATGAAAAAATGTATAAACTTCAAAATAAATAAAAAAAATGCTAAAAAAATACCATGAATTTTTGGACTTTCAAAATAAAGAAAAGTTAAATTTAGTGAATGAGTGCACCCACGAAATTGGATGCTTTTGTTATATTAATGAGCATTACAATAGATGGATATTGATATTAAGAATATGATATGATAGGTTAGATAAATTAAATGTTAACAAATTTTGTTGTTTGTTTGTTCTTTTTGTTCACTTTTCTGTTTTGTCATGAAACCTGTGTATTTAGTTTGTACTTACAGTTATGTGAGAGGCATTGATGTATCCGTGTTTATTAGACTTGGTGGGTGTGAGACGGACCCTGTTATCATCGTAGGGTAGGTACTCCATGTTGCCAGCGTTGAGGGCCGAGTGCTCCGGGTACAGCGCCACAGTTATGTCCGTGTTCACATCCCGACCCTTTGGTATCCGCTCAAACGCAAAGGACAACTGGGTGTCTGCCATTTTTCTCTCCAGCAGTTGGCACTGCAAAACACATTTGAATCAAATCAAAACACATTTTTCCAACAAGGCACTTCAGTAAAATGATTACGTAAGAACAAATAATTACCATGGTTTCCTTTGATATACTAGGTGGAAGAGGCTGTGATTTGGGCAGAGCAGTGGACCACCGATGTTTGTCCAGGGTGTCTTTACTATTCTTCTCTTTCTTGGCTCTATCTCTTCCCAGGGTGGCACTCTTTATTTCACTCTTGCTACTTTTACCAACAAAGATCCCCCATCGTCGGCGTTTCTTCTCTTTGCCCGGAATACTCCCACTAGTAGTGGAAGATATGCCGCTGGTTTCCATATCGTAAGCACTGCTTTGTTGGGTGGAATTAAAAAATGAAGACGTAGGTCCCGTCATATCAAAACCACTGTGCACCGTGGAAGTCATCGATAAGTGAGAGTCATCGTGTAAATTATCAGATAAACTTTTGGATTTGGTGAATGTTCCGGATGATTTAACTATTCCTAGTAGTTGATTGTCGTTGTGACTGTTTATTGTAATAGTGGTAATATTATTGCTATCTGATTGCTGGATCACGGGAACTTGAGAAGAACTCCTTATTGAGCTGCTTGTTGAGCCCTTAAGCGAGGCATTGCTGCCAACTTCCGCATTCGATATCGCTAACGATTCTTTGGATATTGCTACGGAAAGCATAGAGTTTGTAAGATCTTGCAAATCAGTTTTGGACAAAGTCTTATTATTTAAGATCACTTTGGTTTCACTAGCTACGTAACTAACATTATTATTAGATTTAATAATTTGGGCATTAACATATAAACTATCGGGAGAGTATTTAACATTATTGAGCTGGATGTTTGGGTTGAAGGCTGCGGGGAATCCGCCTGTTACATTGATATTGCCTGGGGAAGGAGCGAGGGGACTTTGGTCACCACTTAATACTATAGATATGGGCTGGCTGACTTTCCTCTCCACCAACTTGCTCACGTCAGGGGGGGAAGTCAGACTTTGTGCCCGGTCCCTGGCGGCCAGGTGTGTCGGCTCATTCTGCCACGGTAATGGCACGTTTTCGTAAATTGGTTCCTGGGAATCGCTGACAGGATTCAGCTTTTGGGTCGGTAAAACCATATGGCTTCTGTATGGCACTTGGGTGGCAGGAACACAATATATCAGGTTGCCCCTTTCGTCATGCAACTTCTGTATGTGATTGGGCAGAAGGTGAGGGCTTTCTATAATGATGTGCCGGTTAGGTACATCCATGACCGACGCTAGATTCTCATATGTTCCGTGTGCTGACGGCATTACTTTCTGAGCTCCCTGGTAGCCTAGGATGTGCTGGGGGTTTCCTCCATTTAAATGACTCATATATTGCGTGCTGAGAAACCTGGAAGACACTAAATCTGGGCTAGACCCAGACACATGGGGACTTATATATCCTCTATGATACCCGGCTAATCCGATACTCTGACTCGCCACTGCCAAATCTGGAGTTGAATTAGATGCCATTCCAGATGGATAGGGAGGGGGAGGTTTGTAGATATTGAGATACTGTTGGGGCACTTCTGCTGGTAATAGCCCGGTGGGAAAGGCAGCAGTGTAAGGAGTCTCTTGTGTGGCGGGGCTTAACCCGTAAGCTGCCAGATCCATGGGTGTATTGAGGGCTGCCGTGTGTCGGGTGACGTCGGGGTAGTGGACGGGCCGGTGAATCTCTGGCTGGGAGCCGTATACGGCGGGGTTAAGGGGGTTGGGGTGTGCGTGGCTGTGTGATTGGTGACTCCCGTAATGCACCGGAGGTCGCTGACTGTATTTCTGCTGAATGGCAGTGTCATAATCTGGAGCTGCTCTGTAAGATGGTAAGAGTGCCCTGAAAACAAATTAATATTATGTTCACTTTGAAAAAATTTAATAATATTATTGACACTGACAAGCCCCACATTATCTGTAAATCTTGAATAGTTGATATTTAAAACTAGTATGGGTGTGAAATATGTAGTAAATGTAAAAATTAAATACAATTTAATAGAAGAATTTTAGACAAAATAATGAAAAATACTTTAACCACTGGAGCGACAGAGCATTTAAAATATTTTTTCTCGGATTGCTAAACGAAATTTTTCCGCCTACATTAAAAAAATCATACCTCCAAATTTGAATACGGAGACAAACAAACTGATTATAGTTCTATGTAGCCAATGAATTCCCCTATCTTTCGTCTATTATCACATATTTGTAGGATTTAAAAAAATATATAATTAAATCTTTAACCTTAAAACATTTTAAAGAATCCAGAGAATATTTATTTAGTTATATTTTGAATGTACCATACTATTATATGGACATTTTAATAAAATAAAAAATTGAAATTTGCCACATTTTGGCAACAAAGCAATCCGAGGTTTTGGAAATAGTGCCATAATGTGGCAAAAAGCAAGTGGTTATGTATGACCAGTCAAATTATTGGTAGTGTAATCTATTACAAATAGATGTGCACAATATGCTAATAATTTTTAATGCATAATATAAACTCCCTGTAAACGTTAAGGAGGCTAAAACGTCTTTTCTTCGTGGATTATGTTTCAATGTTGTGAAGTACAAATTTTGTATGAATAATATTATAGTGGTTTTAGAAGAGAATATATAAGATGTAAAAAATTTAAAACTAAATAAAATATACATAAAACAAAAAATCACTGCAGTGCTATAAGTTCACGAGGTGTATAAATGTTAATGTTGTAATAAAACAATGAATTAACAATAAAAGCATGCTGACATTTAAAAGGTGATTTGGTAAAGTGTAACAATGCAATATTTACGCAAGTGCATATATCAACAAAAATGCTCAAAAAACATAAATTAACCACATTCAATAATATAACTACAAATTTCAAAAGAAAAATATCTGAATGTGCAGAGCAACATCAGAATTACGTTGCAAATTGTGAAAATAAAATAAATATTTTCAGATACTCTGTAGATAAAGGAATTGGGATGATGGGTTTCTGATGACACTATTAATCATGACAGATTACAAAACAACTACAAGAAAAAAACACAATCAAGTACTAGGATACCCTCAGTATCGCCCTGGTGAAAGTAGAAAAAAAAATTAAATTGAATTTTGAAAAAGATTGAAATTGAAAAATTGCTTGAAATGATTTTAACCATGTTTGGTGACTAGATCCGAATATTTAGTTACTTCCTCACTCTTCTCCAGTTCATTCTATTCTCCACGCTCTTACGGATGAAGAAGTCTCACTAGATTTGAACAATTGGGACTCCCGTATTTGCATTAAAAAAAAAAAAAACAATTAAAATAATAACATTTACCTCAGTTTTTCTTCTCCATTTCATTCCCTTCTCCACTCTCTTACGGATGCATAAATCTCACTAGCTGTGAACAATTGGGAGCAATTGGGAGCAATTGGGACTCCAGTATTTGCATTAAAAAAAAAAAAACAATAAAAATGATAATACATTTACCTCAGTTTGTCAATATCATTCTGCGACTGCAGATGCCCGTTGGAGTTGGTCAGGTCAAGGCACGAGGTCGAGAGAGCCCTTTGCCCACTGGAGAGCTGGTGGGGCTCCATCAGTAGACCCTGCAGTAGGCCCTGGTGCGAGGACTCCATCTGCAGGCCCTGCTGAGAGCCCCCGAGCCCACGGTGCCCCAGGAGCTCCAGGTCTAGCAGACCGGGGACACTGACGGAGCTGACCTTGTTGAGAGCTACACAGTCCAGGTCGTCACGACTGTCTGAGAGACCGTCGTTCTGTTGGAGACAACAAAAACAACCACTTGCTGAAAATATCACTTCCGTAATGAAATGTTTTAATAAGACTTGTTATTATGAACCAATGCAAAATGTTTAATAAACATTTATTTTTTAAATTATGTATTGGAATTGGTATTGAACGTATGATTTACCATCATTATGTTGTTGGACATTGGACACAGGCTGAATATAAAGTAATCTAGTCTGAGCAAAGAATAAACCATTTAGGCAATATGTGACAAAACTTGCTGAACGGCAGAATATGATTTACACATTCATATGCCATTCAACTATGCCATTTAAAAATACTGCAAATACAGCAGATTTCAGTTGAAACGTGATAAAATGAACATTTTGTGAAAAAGGTACTTTGGTGTGAATCACTCCAACTATTTTATAAAAACAGAGAAAACTGGGACATAGATTTAGTGTTGGCAAGTCAATTTTTAAATCCGGCCTAGAAAAATATGTATGTATTTATAAACATGCCCTCTCTGTACGAGAACACTAGTCTCAGGGAGAGATTGTGTGCACGTCATCGACAAACATAAAAATCTTGGGAATTTTTATTAATTATTTGTTTTTTATTAACCTCTTGAATGTCGGATGACGGTTAAGATTTCAAGGCCGTATTTCATAGAAAATTAATATCAGGGCATTCCGAGAAGCTAGAGTGCTTTAATAAAAAGCAAAGTCTGGAATGATATTGGCGCAAGCGATTCTGGCCTTGTCCTTGTACAGTTTCTTTATACAAAAGGGTTAAAATTGCACTTTATTTTTTAATCTGACAGCGGTCACCCGCCTGCCGGCAGGCTTGCGACAAATGAGAGGTTAAGGTTGGATTTTAATACAAAGCGGAAAAATTTTGACCCTCTGACAAAATATGGTTGAGGCCTGATGGGTTAAATCACCTAATAATAAGATATTATATTACATTCAATTTCGATTATTTCATACCCTTTTTATGCTTGAGGGGTATAGGGTTTGTGCATGTGGTTTGCTCCATAAAAAAAACATCAGTTAATAACTCAGGTACGGGACATACGTCATTCCTATGTCTACCTACGTTAAATTATCGTGAAAACAAGCTTATGTGTCCAAGCGGTTAATGTATATATACATTTGTTAATATAATTTTTTATATATCCTCATGATACCTCTTTCTTTATATATCAACTGTACATGCCTGAATCATATTATAATATATAGATGCCGGAAATAGAAAGGATAAAAATTGTACAAACTTGAAATTTAGGTTGTGGTTGATGGTGTGTGGCCTGGTTGCTAGCTGAGTTTATGGCTTCCTGGTGTTTCATATAGAAGGTATGCTGCAAAACACACATTCTCCAAACGTATTTACCATCTTCCGCGGAAGCAAACACAAAAGAAGCACTTTGGCTGGCGTTCTGACATTCAATGCTGAATGTTCGCTTGTGGTTTATAACGTTTGCTATGTCGGTCCACCTACAATAAACAAATACTTTACATACAATTTTGAATAATTTAAAATTTGACTGAGATAAATACAAAAAAGAATTTTGAATAAAGAAAATAAATTATAAAGATTTTGTAATAATATTTTTTTATTTTTTTTATTTTTTATTTTTTTTTAAGAAAGACAAACATTCCCGGGTTACGAATAACCCAACAACATTTGAAAATCTCCTACTACCACCACACTAAGCGGAAGATGTTGCTTGTGTTGTGGTGGAGGACTTAGCCAGCCGAGGAATCGAACACGGAACGCCTGGGTGGGACCCAAACGCGATGCCCACTGAACCACTGACCGGTCAATAAATAGCTTTTGATAGATTATTTTCATAGCTTAGGACCTTCTCTTTCAAGTACAGTGGAACCTCTCATAAAGAGCACCTCCCATAACGAGTAATTTGCATTACAAGCAAAATAGATTGTGAAAAAAACGCTCCCTTTACCTCTTGAATGTCGGATGGCAGTTAAGAGGTTAAGGTCGTATTTCATAGAAAATTAATATCAGAGCATTCCGAGGAGCTAGAATGCTCTAATAAAAAGCAAAGTCTGGAATGGTATTGGCGCAAGCGATTCTGACTTTGTCCTTGCACAATTTCTGTATACATAAGGGTTAAAATCGCATTTTATTTTTTAACCTCTCAGCCGTCACCCGCCCGCCGGCGGGCTTACGACACGCAAGAGAAAGTCGCATCTTCAATCACTTACTTGTGAGAAGGGACTTCCGCGCCTGTGCGTCAGTCTGTGGTTAGCACTCGTTCCGCTGGCACGTTAGTGTCGCATGTGATCACACATTTTTTCAAACTTGTGTTTAGGCATTTTTTGTAATTTTTTTCAGTATTTGTAAAATTTCGGAACATTATAAAGATTTCAGAAAAAAAAAACTCGGCATGTTGATTTTCAAATTTTTCTTTATAGAACATAAATAGTTGCAGTCGGAACATGAATATGGTTTTTTTCTGTGAGTAAACACGTGCGTTTTTAAAGTCACCTTTCTAGCACATGAATGATTGCAATCGGAACATGCAAAAGGTTTTTCTCCACTGTGAAATAGATTATGAAATTTTAAATGATCCTTTGTAGAACATGAATATATAGTTATTTGAATAAACGTTAAAAAAAATTTTGGCATGGAACGCACAATAGTATTTTGGATTTATTTGGGAAAAATTGTTTTGTTTAAAGAGTCTTTCACATAACCAGTACGATTCCGGAACAAATTATGATCGTTATAAGAGGTTCCATCGTATATTAGTGTGGCCAGTCTAAAAAGAAGAATCCTGAAAATGATGTGAAAAAACACGCTGCATTATTTTTTAGTGCTGCTACACTGGCAAATTGATATCTTATCTCTGGTGACATACAACAACTTTACTGTCATTTTTAGTTTCGTGTTCAATCATAAGTACTAGTATCTAAAAAATATCTCAAATATGGCTGAATATATCAAGAGTTAGAAATATGTTACTCTACTTGTTTATTAACATGGCTTTATTAAAGATTATGGTAATATTGTTACGTTTTATTACGGGAACAAGGCTGGCAATTTTTTTTTTTTTAAATTACGAAGTCGAAAAAGCTGGTTGCGAAGTAGATACTGCTTAGTGCTATTCATTATATTCAACAAGAAGTTGGATTCAATGGATTCAGGTACCAACAAGCAAAAGCTTGAGGGACTGCACCGAAGCTGAGTTCAACTGCAACATGCCTAAACCCAATCTTAAATTGCTTTTTTAAATGGAATACAATAAAGTTCCCAAGGTTATATTAAAATGAGGCTTGTACATTTATTTTTATTACCAACAGGTTAGCAAAAAAACAATCTATTAATTTCTCATTAAAGAAGAAGACAACAATAATAATCTAAATTAAAATATGAAAATGAACAAGACATCATAAAAAATATGAAGTTGACAAATACGACAGTCTCATAATAGATCGCAATGGCTGAATTGGTAGAGCGCCGTCCCGGTAAGACGTGAGATCTGGGTTCGAGTCCCAGTTGCGACCATTATGTTTTATTATTATTGTTGTAATTGGTCGCAAGATACCGGACTTTAGGAGTAGGCAAATTCTTATTTTTGTACAACAGGTTTATACCCACAAATAATTATTGTATGCATTTACTAGTTACTTGCTGTTATAATATGTCAAATGGATAGGTTATATGTATTACTACTGTTATTATTTTGAACTTACGATCTTCAGAATATTTTTTTATGAACCATGTATGTAAAAGCCCAATGGGCACATAAATAAATTATTTTTCTGGGTTTTTTTTATTGTCATATTTTAAATAGGTTATTATTGTTGTATTCTTCTTCAATGATATATTACTTTGATGGGAATAACCTTAAAAAGTTAAAAAGAGAGTTTTTCTTATAAAAAAATTAATATTAATTTCTGCCTTTTTCCTCCCTTCCCTCTGCCATCAAGTGACAAGAGATCTGTCCACATTCAATATCGCCCCAGAAATCCCGAATCATCCTAAATAGCATATTTTTTATGCGTAGGTAGTCAAAATATTCTCGCTTTTCGCTGTAACACATATTGGATAAGAAATTCATTGTCACTATCGCAAATTAAGAACTGTTGAAAATTTTGTTTTTACAAGTTCTATATCATATGTAGTTTTGCTCCGATTTGTTTCAAATTTTGACACAACAATCTTAAGGTGTTGTACAATCATATGAAATAATAAAAATAAAAATAAAGTTAAATACTTTACTATCCCTTAACACAGATGAAGTAAGATATTCATAATCTCACTGCCTACTCTTTCAAGTCATGGTTAGTAAGTTTGTAGCTCTTAACAAACCAGCTGACCACAATTTTTTGCCAGAAGTGCCTATGTCAAATTTGTGAATCACTCAGGTATGAAGATTGCTTATTGATTTCTCAGCATAAAAAAACGCTGAATAAATATTTTAACTTATACATTAGACAGGCCACATTATCCTAGTAGGTATTCAAAGCACTCTAATAAAAGACGTTTTAGAGTATTTTCTGGTACTACCCAAATTACCGAAAACTAACAAGGCACTAAAACTTCTGGCATTAAAATATTTAGCCTCCTTTGTGTCACATTCAATATAGAGAAAGTAGAATAGCAGAAAAATAGCTAAAACCAATGACGTTACAATACATCTAGACTTGTTATTGTCTCACAAAATTAAGATAAAATGTGGTAAGTAGGAAATTTATCTCTTATGTTCCAGTAAATTCTTCATTCAAACGTTGTTCAAGTTTTTTTTTTAAACTTTTTAACGTTAACTCCTCATAGGAGGCCTTGAATAAAATAATTTCCCTCAGGGCCTATTAAATTGCCATGGGTTATTAAATGAAAGGATGGAGAGGAAGTTCTGGGAAGGAAAAGGGTATGAAGGGTGGGTATGAATCTGGAGGACAGTGTGTCCAGGAGTGTTGGACCTATGAATCCATCCCTGCCACTGCGGTGCAGGGCGATGGGTCGAGTGTCTCGCTGGAGAGGTCAAAGAGTCTCCCTCAACCGGCCTCTCCCGATCCGGCCCGTTACGCAGTTGGTGGGCAGACACATTCCACCTCAAGACTTGAACAAACCTTCTATGTACCCGGGCACCGCTGCTAAGTCAACAAACGTGTGGAACCACTTGGAGCGACGTTTCCGATGGCGGTATCCATACCCGGCTCCCAAATTGTACGATGAAGATAGACGTAATGTGTATGAATGAAATAAGCGATAGGACCGTCTGGTGTATTTTAAATAAGTATTGAATACTACCTCAAGACCAATTAGAGTACAGGCCTCGGTGCCTTACAGATTTTGAGGTGTCAAGTGATCAACTCAGGACTGTGCCATAATAGAGCAACAATAGTTTGCAAATGGTGGCGATTGTTGTTGATACTCGTTGACACTGCCGATTTGTATGTTGTTTTACCGCAGGAATATAAATAAACAGAGGGATTAGACTATTTTAAACAGCGAGTCTTAGCTACAGCAGTGACTGCATAGTTTGACAGTTGCGCGTCCAGATCCCTACTCTCGTCGGCGTTGCATTTACTTTAACGATGCGTAAAATCTTCAGGCGGTAACAAATGGTTATGTATTTATAATAATCGATAATAAGTAATTTGCATGTGTTTACATGTGTGTTTGAAATGTAAATCCTTGGCTTTTACTATTCGCATTGTAGTACTTAGAAGTAGCATACGACCTTACGCGAAGCGTGACAATTTAGCACTAAAACTACGAAAATAAAAGCATTACAATTGACGTACTTTTTGCTTGCCACTTTGAAATTTCTATCGCATATATATATTATATACTGTAACATCATTGGCAAAAACTTATAAAATATAATGTTGATATCGTTTGAGTTTACCTATAGACAAAGCAATCTTTTTAGGGTGAATTACCTATTTAAAAAAAAATTACCTATAGAATGTGGGTGTTTCAGTATTTTCCGTGGCAACCATAATGCCAGTGAGCGAGATGGCTATCATGACTTCATTCTGTCTGGAGTGATCACGAGCTATAAAGGTCTCCTGGCCATAACCACTCAGGAGTTGGCAGGAAAGGATATATCCTTCTTCTGCTTGAGCCTGGAAAATGTATTTAGTCATGCTTTAACTACGATTTTAAAGAGGTGCATAAAATTGTTATAATAATATCGCAAAATGGGAAAAAGTATACACAGTTACTAAATTGAACATAATAACTTTTCCCACATTACCTTTTATTGATATTAAATCAATTATATTATTGATATTAAATCAATTATATTGTAAAATCAAAAGATTTTAATAATGCGTGAAACAATTTATTATTATTGTAACTTTTGAATCACTTCCCAGATATTAAAAAAAAAAGATTAACCTGCGAGACATTATGAAGGGCCTGGTGATGCTGTATGACAGCTGCCGTTAGACGCTCTAGCTGTCCCCCTTCCACTAGCTGGTTTCCATCTATAATCTGTCCACCCTCAATCATCTGCTTGGGAAACACCAAGAGGTTTTTAAGGTAATCCACAGTGTGTCTCTCGGTATCATGATTTCCATACTCAGCTTGCCGACTGTGCGAAGCCAACACAACGGCCTGTTGACAATCACATACTATCCTTCCTTCGGTCAAGTCGTTCTTCAGCTGTAAGAAGTAGTGGTATCTAGTCATCTCATCTGTTATCAGGCCAGTCCCCGATATAACGTAGTACATGACCCGCAAGTACAGCTGGTGAGATGAGGCATGTTTGTCCAGCTGTCTCTTCAACGGCCTTTCTAAATCCACCCATTTTGGCTGCTGGCTCCTCGAGATATACCGCAAGCCGAAGAACTCCGGCTGGTTAATGACCAGCTTCTGACAAACGTTTTCTAAACATTCTTGTCCGGTGCTGTCAGATCCGAGAGTGCATTCCACAACCACTCCATCCAATAATTCTATACTAATCACAAATAAACTCTTTGACACGACGTTGTACTGTCTGTTCTTTTTTAGTTTTAATTTAAAAGGCATTTTACTTGATGATCGACAGCTTGTTTACATTTTATTTCTAAAAAGCACCATTTAGTAGGCGGATGTGGTGAGTGACGGGAGTGAAATTTGATCTCCCTTCGAGACTTTTCACTTTCTTTTCAACAAGGCACAGTAAAAAATGTTTATTTAGATACGTTTTTTAAATATTTTGGGTAAAAAAGTAATTTCTAAGAGAGTTTAACTTAAAAGTAAAAATTAAAATATAAACTAAATTATGACACATACTCGGGCAGCCATATTTTCTTTTTAAATAACAAAACCATAAATAAACCACTCAAAACCATAGAGGAAATTATGGAAAGCAAAATATTATAAAATCTATGATTGCGCAAAAATCACTTGGATTAGGCTGGAATCGGACGGTTCACTCGAGCGAATGTTCCCATCTTCGTTTCACTTTTGTTTCATTTCTTGTTCAGACGTGTCATTCCGAGTGAAATAGGTGGAATGAAATACAGAAATGAACGATTAGTGAACCGTCTGATTCCAGCCTTATACAATACAATAAAACTTGGATAAACACAGTGAACAAAAACTATAATGGCTGAATCAGACGGTTCACTAATCGTTCATTTCTTTATTTCATTCGGCCTATTTTACTCGGAATGACACGTCTGAACATTAAAATGAAACGAAAGTGATGAATACTGCCGAATGAAATCTTTAAGTTGACCGATCCAACAATGTTGGATATTTTCATTCGGCATCCTTCACTCGCGCGCGGAAGAGAGCAAAGAGAAACGTAAGAAGACGAAAGTCGCACGCAAAACGTCAAAATAGTATTCGTTCGGCTAATTTGTTTGCTTTTGGGAACACGTCTCGTAGAAATTGTTGGGTCTCCCTTAGCGATGGGAATGATCGAAACTTTTATATAATCGATTTTTTTTGTCTGTGACGGGGGGGGGGGGGGGGGGTGGTAGCAAGTCGAAAATTATTATGGTGCATCATGTATGGCAACGCTTGTTGTTTGTTGTAATTTTATTTGTTGGTATGCATTTCACAACATAACAATTATTGTTAAGCTAATTAGTTTAGCCCGTTGGTAAAAATATTTATGTATGTTTAATAATATGTCAATAATTATAATTATATGACATTTTTGTTCAAAAACAATTTCTAAATAACGTGTTTAAATAACGCAACATTAGTAAGTAAGTACTGCGACAATAATTCAATCACCGTTTTTATTTCCTGGCAATGGCAAATTGGCAAATTCCTTTTTGTTTGATGGCAACATTAGTGTTATTCCATTTTCCACGAATTTCAAATATGTGGGCATCTCACAACAATAAAATTACTAATAAGATATTTAGTTTAGCCGGTTGGTACAAATTCCCATTAATAATATTGACAGTGTGTCTGTGTTTAATACGAAGATAATAATTTTATGTCGTTTTTGTTAAAAAAATAACCTCTAAATAACATGTAGGTTATGGACACCTTTTCGTATGGAATTATTTGTATTTATATTTTTATATTTGTAGTTTATCATTAAATAAAGTTTTCTTACTATAGAAATCGTTTCATTTTTATTACAAACTAAGAAACACCTGTTAATTTCAAATAAATTAAATATATTTGGTCATATAAAGCAGATATGAAAACATATTACCTACTTGCTGATTTTAGTAGAGTATTATTTACTGCCCTGAAGAAACTACGGTTTTAGCGAAACCCGGTCGGCATTAAATATAAAAATGATATATACTAAGTTATTGTTTTATTTTAAATTAAATATACAATACCCAAATAGATGATACATAACCTCATACTAAACATTTTTAAATTGTTGAAAGCTATCACCATCGCAATCTTTTACGTATAAACTATACTGAAAACGTAAATCGTTACCTAAAAGTATTCATTCATAATATAAAATTCACACATCAGGTTGATTATAACATGTACCTATAAAATATTTCGTTTGACAAGCAAAATCACTTTCGATGACGTTTCAAGACTATGCATTCGAATTCTGACATCGAGAAGCGAGAATCGATTCCAAGTTCGATGACGTTTAAAACCGATTGTCTCGGCCGTGCATTCGAAAGAATTTTGACATCGAGAAGCGAGAATCGATTCCAAGTTCGATGACGTTTCAAACCGATTCTCTCGGACTGTGCATTCGAAAGAATTTTGACATCGAGAAGCGAGAATCGATTCCAAGTTCGATGACGTTTCAAACCGATTCTCTCGGACTGTGCATTCGAATGAATTTGACATCGAGAAGCGAGAATCGATTTTTCTATGGAAATGAATCGAAATCATTCGATGGTAAAAAAGATCGAGTAAATAATCGATTATTCATCGATTGTGCCCATCGCTAGCTCTCCCTTACTATCCATGTCATAGACATATGAATATGTATAGACCTGCCCTAAGTTATAAAAGCGTATTATTTCCCCCTCCTTAATTCTGGGTTCCATAGAACCGGCCGGGCTGGCGTATAGGTTCGCGTGAATCTAGAAAATGTGACGTCATCATTCTTGTGCGGACTAGCGTCGAGCTCTTATCGGTACATTTTACGAAATAACACGGCAAAAATGGTAACTTGTGCTATTAAAACATGTAAAAATAGAAGTGAAAAAGAGTATAAACCCAATTGTCGTATTACCTTTCATATGCAGGCATTATTTGTCATTATTTTAAGCTTATTCACATCATCTAATATGATCAGTTTTAGACATGAAGCGGAAGCAACCGAAATTCCAGGTCCCGTCGTGTGCACGTTGCAGTTTACTGTGATAAGTAAATTATTAAACATTTGTAAAAGTGTCTTAACTAAACACGGTAACAAAATATTCGACTCTCAAAACCAGCGAACCTTTCTTCATTTTATATGGATTACACAAGTTTGTTCAAACCGGGCGAACAATTCGCGCTCCCATGTAAAAAGGTCTATTCATTCAAAAGCAGATATTACTTTTAAGAGCTAAATGGTGATATTATAATGCGTGATGCCTATATACTGTCTTATTGAAGGATTAACGAATCACATATCGTTACCGTCAACTCATCCCTCTCCGCCCCGCTACAGATGGTTATTACCCCTCTCCCTGATTCTCAAGTCTATGAATAATATGTCTGTGATCCATGTATTATATATTTTTTTAAATACATATAAAATTATTAATTTGTAGGTGAATGTTCGTAATAAAAAAGTAAAATCAAATTATGTTATTATGTCATAAAAAAATAAAAAGGTTTATAAGACGAAACAATACTTTTTTTTTAAAATTTAGTTAATTGTGTCAAAAAAATTGCGTTAAAATTGATGCTTCTGACATGTTTCTCCTTAAAATTCGAGGCTGGACCGCGCTGGAAATCAAACGAATTCCAGCGCGCACGACCCCGCTCGGCGACGCTGTAGTGGGAATAGACGAGTGAACGCTTATTTCTATGGCACCGTCTGAACATGGAATGAAGCGAAGATGGAACATTCGCTCGAGTAAACATGGCGTAAACCTTCACTCGAATGAACTGTCTGATTCCGCCTTGATTGATTCACAATGAGAATCACATCGATAAGGCTGGAATCAGACGGTTCACTCGAGTGAAGGTTTACTCCATGGTTACTCGAGCGAATGTTCCCATCTTTGTTCCACTTTTGTTTAAGTTCATGTTCAGACTGTCATTCCGAGTAAAATAGGCCGAATGAAATACAGAAATGAATGATTAGTGAACTGTCTGATTCCGCCTCAACCAAAATAAAACCTGATACGTTTTTAGATTTTCACGGCCAATAGCGCAACACGGCATAACATCCCAAAAACAAATAACGAAAAAAAAAATCTGTTCGATTTTGTCACCAATTTATGCCTTCCCGTTGGTCAGTTAGCGAACAATCTTCGTGCTAGTTGCTATTTGCTATTGCTACAAACTTGCGCGAGGCACGCGACCACTCTATTTAAATATTCCTATATATAATGGTGAGCTCTACCGTTATGAAATTTGTGTACAAAATGTAAAATAGATGACGTGCGAGATGTTTGAAAAGTGTGAAGGAAAGGGCGTAGGGAGGGATTGTAAAGGTGACATAGTAGCGGTAAGAGATAGCAGGGGGTAAATTTGTAAAATCCATGCTTCTTACACAGAAACTGCATGTGGCCTGCTCATTGGAAAATATTCTGATTTCGTGTATGCAAAAGCACTTCAATAAATGGAAAAAAAACACTAAAGGCAAGACATTACCACGTTTATCGAGAGTTAGCCCGTGGCTCACATTATAATTTATTTAGGCTAACTCGTAATTGTATTTTAAAAAAAAAATCCGCCTCCTGAGGGATGCGAGTAATTGTAATACGTTCTCCAACTACATATTTAGTGGTATGGTCAATATTATTTTTCTATACGATAAATTCATGTTTTACCGACGGTTTGGTTGAAAAACATCTAAGATTTTATTTATATGTTCATCAGAAAAAATTAAAATCTACCACTCGGAAATATTTAATTTCTGGCCTGATAAAAGAAATCCAACTGTAGTACTTTAAAACGCCGCAAAAAATACTCGCAAATATTTTTATGTGCAGCGCGAGAAGCACTTACGCCCATTAAGCCTTTCTAATTTAGTTGCCGGTAAAGATGAGTGGTTTATTTATGCACAGCGCCATAGAGCCTTTGTCGTTTTGAGAAACGGAATAAGAAGGAACAAGGAACCACAGATAGTTCTAAACAAGCTCGCTAGAGGCAATACAGGGGGGGCAGAAGTGGGAGTTCAAACGCTCGACAGTCGTCACTCACTTTCCACCCTCCCTTTTATTTATGCTCCTCCCTTTGGAGGCCATCGTACTTCTCCGAGTCACAACGGTTCCGCCGAGCCAACACTCTGCCGACCAGCATACTGACCACCTTTCGGTACAGTACGCTGCCCAGTCACCACCAGCTTCACGCCGAGGAAGCCAACCTTCGCGCACCTCTTCAAGCCACCGTCGAGGCTCTTCCATAACATTCGCGTGACCAGGAAGTAATTCACGAGTCGCCAGCCACTGTCCGCAGAAGAATCGTCTCACCGCCCCAATTAAAACACCTACAAAGTTACCTCCAAGTAATCGTAGTGATATGAATAATAAATAATTTGACGGCCGGCGCAGTCCAGCGGTAGGGCGTTGGACTTCCATTCCGAGCGTCGCGGGTTCGAACCCGGCGTGCGCAAATAAATTTTATTTAATTGATTTGTGTTATTTCACAATTAATTAATAAAAATAATATATAGTATATTTGCGGCACGTTCCAGAGTGGAAGATACTCTTAGTATCGCCCCGGTGTAAGGCCACCATTCAGAATTAAAACATTGCTTGAAATGGCTTGAGCCGTGTTTAGTGACTAGATCTGAATAGCCAGGTACTTCCCCACCTTCCTCTTTCTCCTCTCCTTCTCTCCCCCCTTACCTTCAGCCTCTTAACATACCTTAATTGAGGATGCCATAGTCTCACTGGCTCCAGATTGGAGTAGTTGGGACTCTTGTGAGGTATTCACTGTAAAAAAAAAGTGACGTAGTGCAATACCTAGTGAATTTGCTATTGTACGTGAAAATCGAGGATCCGGCCATCAAACACAGGGAAGTAATTGAACATATGAATTTATCCATATAAAATCGAACAGACTATTTTTGTATACAATGGACATTTTCTTAGATAGCAATTTGACATTATAAATTCAAGATTTAATTAATTAAGTAGTTAAGTAAGACTAACATTAAATTAAAATTAACTCCTGATGTCTAATCAATAACTTTCGTGTCTTCTTTTAATTTTTTCCTCCTTTTTCTTATTATTTAATTAGCATCATAATATTCCTCGCCAAAAATAGAGGCATATCACTATCGTAAAAAAATGGTTTAAATATTCGAGTTTGGAATTTTGCTGTTTAATTTTTGGTAAAAAAAAAGTGATTAAGGGTAGGTGATTTTCACTATCAACAGCCACGAAAAAAGAAGACGAAAAAGATAAAATCATTATTGACGTTTATGCGCGTTTGACTTTTTGACAGTCTTGCATGGTCTTGACAATTCTGTATTATTGAAATGAAATGCTTTTTTTCCGCGTTTCTACTATGTTAATTGAATCATAAATATATATTTCAAATTGGTAAAGATATCAAAAAGTTACCATCAACATGGCTGGAACTTCGCGTACTGCCGTTTCCCAAATTCTTCGTAATAAGGATGAAGTCGTCGGTGAAGATCAAACTGACGAAGAACCAAAAAAGAAGTCCAGAGAGGACTGGCGCAAGGCCAAGGAGCTCGAAGAAGCTCGTAAAGCTGGAACAGCTCCTGCTGCAGTCGATGAAGAAGGTAATCTTTCAAATTGGTCTAAATAAGATATAATATATTTTAATGTTACATATAGCCATGGTAAATCATTGTTTTGTTTTATTCGCAGGAAAGGATATTAATCCCCACATCCCGCAGTATATATCGTCAGCTCCGTGGTATTATGGAACAGCCGGACCCACGCTTAAACATCAGAGGCCTCAAGAAGAAAGTGAAACAGGTTACTCCAGGCTAGACGAATTCTACAAAAAAGGAGTTGACACGGTATGATATAATGAGATTAAATGTTCCAAAAGCTGCTGCACTTTTAGGCACAGCTTACGGAGATTACACTTCATTTCAACAATTACTACAGGGAACGGTAAATATTGGATATTGCTGGCAACGGTTAATACGCACTTTTTTTGAAAAAATCTTTTGATTCACCTTAATTACATTAAAAAACAACTACAGTACAATCTCACTAATCCGGCCCTATTAAAAACGAGAGGGTGTCGGATTATTGGAATGTTCGGATTACTGGATTACATAGAGAAAAAATCATAAGAAATAAAACAAAGCATTTCATAAAGAGAATATAAAGTATGTAATGTATGTACATATTTGTGTTCTTGTTTGACAGGTTTTATTGTAACTGTAACATATCTCAAAATTAAATAGTTTTAAAATACTCCTTAATTGAGGTCTGCTTTTACTTCTTTAAAATGTCCATTTTATCTTTCAAATCTAGTGTCTTGTGTTTCCGTTTACTTGACATTTTTAATTACACACTATTCTCACTTCAAAACAACAGGCAAATACGTACATTGATCATTATTACTAAATACAAAAGTTTAAAAAACTACAGGCCACCTCAGAAGAGGAAACCCTAGTGAGGAGGACTGTAAAAAAAGACAAAAAATTATACTTATATTATACTTTATAACTACATAATGTAAAAACTTTGCTATTGAAACTATTATTAAAAAAAAAAAATTAAAAAAAGGCGTAGTGGGGCGAGGTAGGCGCGGGCGGAGGGTGCCGGATTATTGGACGTATCGGTCTAGTGAAGTGCCGGATTAGTGAGATTGTACTGTATTTGTATTGGGGGAAGTGGAAAATATTTCATTCTAAATTTCAATTATTTAAAATTAAATTTAGCTTTCGTTCTGTGAAACGAGACCGTCCATTTTGAAATATTTATTTACAAATGTCATTTTGTTATGTTGGTATTCTTGATACTATACAGAGAGATGCTAGAGCAAAGCGTATCAGACTTCATGGGAATCTGGCGCGCAATTTAAAAAGCAATAATTAACAATATAATAAAAAATTAACAATAAATTAAAAGCAATAATTAACAATATAATAAAAAACAAACCTCTAATCAGAATCAAATCCTCAGAATCCAGCCGAGGCACTAGAATCATGTTGGACGTCTTCAATATTTTGAACTAATTTTGTTAATGAATAATTTCGATAATTGAAAACGGAAACAACGAATGGCTAGAAGTTTTTTTTTATGTTAAAAAAACTGAAATTCCGCCTAATTAGTACTTACCTAATACGCACACTCGTGGGACGAAAATTGAACCATTACAAACTAGGGGCCTTTGGAGAACATAGGAGGTCTTAGGCCACTTTCATGAACTATTTCCCTGTGGGGCCTTCAGGGAACCAAGGGGGAGTGTGAACTCTTCCGTAGTGGGGCCTTCGGGGAACCAGGGAGGAGCAGAGTGGAGAGATGACACCCTCCCTCTCGTGGGGCCTTCAGGGAACCAAGCAGGAGTGGAGAGGAGAGATGAGGCCCTCTTCCCTCATGGGGCCTACAGGGAAACAAGGTGGGGTGGACTCTTCCCTCTTGGGGCCTTCGAGGAACCGAAGGGGAGTGGTCTCTCCGTCGTGGGACCTTCAAGGAACCAAGAAGGAGTGGAGAGGAGAGATGAAGCCCTCTTCCCTTATGGGGCCTTCAGGGAGCCAAGGTGGGGTGGACTCTTCCCTTGTGGGGCCTTCATGGAACCAAAGGGGAGTGGACTCTCCATTGTGGAGCCTTTAGGCAACTAAGGAGTGGAGAGGAGACATTAGACCCTCTTCCCTCATGGAGCCTACAGGGAACCAAGGTGGGGTGGACTCTTCCCTTGTGGGGACTTCGGGGAACCAAAGGGGAGTGGACTCTCCATTGTGGAGCCCTCAAGGAACTAGGGAGTGGAGAAGAGATATTAAGCCCTCTTCCCTCGTGGGGCCTTCAGGGTGACAAGGTGGGGTGGACTCTTCCCTTTAGGGCTTCAGGGAACCAAGGGGGAGTGGACTCTCCGTCGTGGAGCCTTCAGGGAACTAAGGAGTGGATGGGAGATATTAGACCCTCTTCCCTCATGGGGCCTTCGAGAAACCAAGGGGGTAGCTCTTCCCTTATTGGGCCTTCAGGGAACCAAGGGGGAGTGGAGAGGAGATGAGACCTGGGAAACACACTGTGGAACCAGAGGATATTGCTTCCTATCCAACGACAACCCTGGTGAACTTTGTAAAAGGGGCTAAGTTACTGTTAAAGGAATGAGGTAAAATGGGAGACAGCACAATGGGCCTATGGCCTAAGTGCTCACGGGAACTACTAGTAAACCGTCTCCACTCTTTAAAAAAAAAAAAAAAAATACGCATGCATTGCGTAGGTTGGAATTAAAATTTATTAGCTTGTTTTTTTTTTTTTTTAACTTAAAATTTAATATTTTTAAGTGAACTATTTCTGTGATGATATAGCGCGTGCGCAAGAAAAACATCCCAGTTTTCAAGTACTTTGGCGGCTATGCTAGGTTTGTGTAACATGGTTTGTGATAAAAAAAAAGTGACCCCTTCATAGCGCCTGCTCGCGTCAAGGCAAGAAAAACATCCCAGTTTTCAAGTAGTTTAGCGGCTACGCTAGGTTTGTGTAACATGGTTTGTGATACAAAAGAAAGAGCCTCCTTTATAGCGCCTCCTCACGTCAAGGCAAGAAAAACATCCCAGTTTATAAGTAGTTTAGCAGCTACGCTAGGTTTTTGTAACATGGTTTGTGAAACAAAAGTGAATGTATTATTTATAAAAAATAATTACCAGAAAAAAAAACATGTTTTCTTTACGTCATTTTATTTCCAGAACTCTGTTATGAAATTAGTGTTTACCTAATACGCCCAGATTTCGTATATCTTCAAAATCGTCTAGCCGTTCGTTAAACATAAAAAAAATGTATCAGGAATATCAACATACTAAAGTGACAGCGAATGAGCAAAAATACAAATGGCTGCCTATAATGTCACAAGACGAAAGCTAATTTTAATTTTACGTAAATAAAATTTAGAATGAAATATTTTCTACTTCCCCCAATTCAAATAGTTTTCTTTTAATGTAATTAAGGTGAATCAAAAGATTTTTTCAAAAAAAGTGCGTATTAACCGTTGCCAGCTATATCTAATAATTACCCAAGAAACAACTATTTACTTGCACAAAATAGCTTATTAGCCTAGTTTGGGAAAACTAAGTAATTCATGCATATTTAGATTGAAACAAAATTTCACAAATGTCAAAATACGTACAAAAAAAATTTAAAATAGCCGGTAAAGGAAACGTTTTATACCGGAATTTTGAACTTTGATTAAATAAATTTTTTATTTTACTCAATTCATCTTTTACATCATCTTTCCAAACGGCTTTAGTTACTTCTTGAAGTAATTAAGTTGAGTTGTGGTGTAATTTCCAAAATCTGTGCCTAATAAAAGTGCGGCTTCTTGTGGAACATTTACCAAAATAGGATGTGATGTGATAAGATTCTGACAAATTATTTTCAATTAAATATAACATTTTCTTCTTATTTAACAGTCATCTGTCGCTGGGAAATACCGAAAAGGAGCCTGTGAAAACTGCGGAGCCATCTCACATGTAAAGAAAGATTGCCTTGAAAGACCAAGAAAGGTATTATTAAAACTTCACCAATCTCTACTTTTATTTTATGAGAAATGTTTGAATGAATTGGTAATTGATCTTTAATCTTATAATGTAAAGTGAAATTATTAATTAATGAAGACAATACTAGCGAAACTTAATTGAAAATCTGAAACAAAAAAGATACTGATAAAGATACGACAGCATCTGCCCGGAAAGCCGAAGGTCCTGGGTTCGAGTCCCAGTTGTATCCGTATCTTTTTTTGTTTCACTAATATGTATATTTAAAATATTATTTTTTAACTTAATGAGTTAAACCTCAAATTATAATATTTTAATGTAGGTATCCGTTTCTTTATCTGTTTCGGATTTTCGATTGACTTTCGCTAATATTATCTTCATTAATTAAAATATTATAATTTAAGGTTTAACTCATTAAGTTAAAAATAAAAATAAAATGATTAATGCTATTTAATGTTCAGGATTTTCTTCTCTTAATATCTGTGCTATTTGTTAATTTATTTACACAGATTTTGGAAATTACTCAAGGATGGGTTATATCCGCTCAAAAAAAAGAAGGAGAGATTTGTTAATACGAATGTTAGAGGGAGCGCGTTGAAGGTCATTTTCAAACAGTTTAAAAATGACCTTGTAAGTCAAAACAGCTATCACAATTGTAACAGACGTCTGGTCGTTACAAGACTGTAAATGTGTAATAGTTGCTGCCGGCTCTCGTGCACTTCTTTTGCTGATGATGATGATAGTGGTTGCGTAGATTTCTTCGCTGGCCTCCGTGCATCCAGTACTGTGAGAGGTACCGGATGTGCCTAGGTTCCTGGCCGAGCCTGGCGCCTGGCGGTGTCCAAGAGCTGGGCCGACTTTTCTTGAGGAGGTAGGCACCAGGTGGTAGTCAGGCAGGACTTCGGCGGAGGGCAGCGGGCTGATGAGGTTATTTCAAGGGGTTTTGAAATAAAAGACTTGTTTGAAAGCAAGTGGTGAACTGATTTATTATTTTTAAAATCGCTCTTTATATCCTGTTTGTCGGACCGGGGAGCGTTACCGGCCCTTGTCCAGGCAAAAGTGGAGGGGAAAAGTCACCTCGGCACGAGTGTTTATAAGCAGAAACAAAATGTTGCGAAGTCATTTTGCCAGATCCGTCCACGAAAGTGGTCGATTGAATTGGTATTCTACAATTAATTCTGTAGGTCACACAATATATTATTACAAGTAGTTATTTGTGTGATTGGTGATATTGTGCATTAGGCTACAACTAGATTTTTGTTTTTTCAAAATAAAAATGGTTTTTAGAAATATTTTGGTTTACGTGATAATTATTTGTCGTAATTTGGCCTTCAGACGGACAGATTACGTTTCAAGGCGTAAATCATATTTTTCCAAAGTCCCCCGTAGGATAGCGTAATAAAATCTGTTTAGTTTATTACCCTACGAGGTCTCTGGATTTTTAAAATCGGAAAAACATAAAGATATTATTGAAAACACCAAATTACATGAATATCAGTTATTTTAACTTCCCAGTGACAGCGTATGCAAAATAGTTTTTATTTTTGCTGCCCTGGGAAGATGTACATTTTACACACAAATAACAGTTTATAATTTACATGTAGATATAAATCTAATTGGTTTAAAATGAGAAACAATGATTAAAATTATAGATTACTATAGGAATATGATTTATCGTCGGCGGCGCGGTACTGAAGTATTGATAGGCCAGAAATTCTGGGTGAATTTCTCAGAAACGCCATACAAAATGATGCAAAAAATGAGATCGGTTGGAGGATGCAGCCGACGATAAAAATATGATAATAAAGAATTCGAGGGTGTGCACACGTCGGTTACAACAATAATAAAAACTAAAACACTTACAGAACTGAATAATAAAATAAATTAATTAAAATTTTAGTTATAGATTTAAGTACGCATTACAAATTTTCCAAATCTTCTAAAGGCTCATTTGAATAACTTTCAGGTAGGAGCCAAGTTCAGCAACTCGAAGATCGCCCATGATGAATTTGTTCAGCCAAAGTTGACTTTGAGTTTCGATGGCAAAAGGGATCGCTGGAATGGTTATGATCCCTCAGAGCACAAGGCTATCATAGAAGAGTTCCAGAAAATAGAAGAAGCCAAAAGGGAAATGAGGGCTAAAAAACTAGACCAAGGTAAGTTTGTGACCAATTTATTTTATTATTAGGCTATACACTAGATTAGGATTATTAACCTTTTGACAGCCAGCATAGGAAAAATGTATTTTTCATTACGACGTAAGAAATTTGACATTTCTTGCGAATCCAATATTTATAACATTTCTTTTGTGATATATTACAAAAATTACATGAAAATAATGTAGATAAAACGATCTTTCTAATAATACCTGAAATCTATTCTCTCCACAATGAATTTATATCAAAAAACAATGAAAGAATATAGAGTTTCTAAACCAATTCCGTCCATATTTTGACGCGGTGGCCATTTTGTCGGCTATCTTTCTTGCCCGCCGCATCATAGACAATTTATTAAAATTATTCCGAGAGGCTAGACGCTATGCAGTATTTCGTTACGTCAAGAACGAGAACGGCCCAAGATTCTGACCTTGTTCTTGATACAATTTCTTTATACAAAAGGACAAAATCGCTTCCAAAATCGATGGTACAGATGATCAATGACAAGTTAATTAAAATCACTAGGCCGGCAGATTGGTTTATTTCAATGCTTTCCCATGGTCAGCTGTCTGTTTTCGGACTTCGGATCCTTCTAGTTGTGCCCAGGATATTAACGAAAACCCTTCATCTGCTATGGATGGCTTCATACAATCCACTGTTATACAAACTAGTGGTCGACAATGCTTCGAAGCAGTTTGACGAAAAAACCTAGCTTACTGAGCCTGCAATACATCTCAAACGTCGAAAAACAGAATAGCTTATAATAAAATATGGCAAAGGAAAGCAAGAGAATCCTAAATAGGTCAAAATTTATGCATTATCTGTTGACCAGCACATCAGCTGCCCGCATAGCTGCAGAGTTTTCAGATTGCTAGCGGGCTACATAGGTCGAAATTTCTCCAAATCCAGTCTGCCACCTCTTATCAGATCCTACGGCTCACTAGCAAATACCGCCGCCGAAAAAGCCAACTTTTTAGGTAAAATTTTTGCAGAAAACTCTGCCCTCGATGATTGGTGCTATCCCGCTATCGGTTCTTCGCTACAGTTTCTATATGATAAAGCTGAGAATCTGGCATCGGGGGGTATACTCTATGTCTTACGGGGACTACATGTTAACAAAGCTGTTCCTGACGGAATACCTGCTCTGGTATTGCAGAGGTGTGCAACAGAAATAGCTCCAATTTTGATGCAGCTCTTTAAATGTCCTTGAAGTACTGCTCTGTACCCTCTGCTTGGAAAAAAAGTGGTCATTCATTCTATTCCAAAGAAGGGTGACCGCTCCAACCCGGCCAATTACTGCCCCCTAGCGATCATATCTGTTCTGTCCAAGGTGATGGAACGTGTGATCAAACTGCTCACCTACCTCGAGAAGAAATTATTATTAACATTTCAAAGGTCCAATGTTGTCTGATTTTGTCTAAAAGACATCTCATCGAAATGACAATCTAGTCTCTTTCGATGGAAACAATCTTCTCAACATGCCTTCCATTGATATTCTTGATATAACTCTACCGGCCATTGTTCTCAATTCTACTGATCAGCTTTTGATCTGAAATTTTGGCTCAACACTCCTCTAATGCACAACTACGCTCTTCCCAACTCTCCGCAACTCTTTGATTAAGCTAGAAGAAATAAACAAAAACACCGAATAAAAAAGAACACTCAATTCATGTTGATTACAAAAAAAGGATTTAAAGTATTTTGCTGCAATTTTTAGATCCTTCTGCTGTAGATGAAGAAGAAGACGCGGAAGAAGATGAGGACAAATATGTGGATGGAGTGGACATGCCCGGTACTAAGGTAACTCCTTGTTTACTTTACATTATTCGTAAATAATAATTAATCATTGATGTGTGTAGTAGTGATGGCTTAATTCCTGGGAATTTATTTTTGGGGAATATTCCCAAAACAGAGAATATTGCGGGAATTTTCATCTAAATGGTAGAATAGTCTCATACAATGAAATTTCATGTTATTTAGAAATGTATCATATTAATTAGAGCATGCTGAGGACGGAACTTTTCGAATTTTTCTAAAATACCTAAAATGTAGTACCGAAGATACTATCCTATGTTCCTACCAGTCTCAGTATTTAAAATTTAAAAAAAAATATTTTAGATCCAGGCTCATCTTTCGGGGTGCTGTGTTTAGGCTTTTTCATGTTGTGGGAGGGAGGCAACACAGAGGGCGGCAAATCATTCCACAGCCCAGCTATTGAACACAATAACGAGTCATGGAAGGGACCCTTTTTCACGTTACAAATGCGAAGCATGTACAAAATAATGTACAAAATAATAAGTGCACCGCTGTCAAAGGGATTAATGACACTAGTTCCTCAAAGCGTCTTCCGTTGAAATACCGGAAGTCTTATATTTAAAAACTCTCCCTCCAGCCTAGTAGATTTCTCCCTATACTCATCCATTGCTGGCTTATTATTATGAAGTCTCTTTGGATATCTTACATCCTTGCTGCATGTTCTGCCGCAATATTACTACGCATACTATACTCCTGCAAATTATTTTTATCTGCGCTTTACCAGAAATTGATTAATAATACTTGTTCTTTTCTAACATTGCTGTAATTTTCCAGGTGGATTCAAAACAACGTATCACAGTGCGTAACTTGCGTATCCGAGAAGACACGGCCAAATACCTGCGTAACTTAGATCCTAATTCAGCTTACTACGACCCTAAAACCAGATCTATGAGAGACAATCCCAATCCTAAGGATGCAGAGTGAGTTTATTATTTAGTCATAATCTTAATCATACACAACTTCATCCTTTTGAATAGCTTAGTACCAAATACTTAGACATATTGTTTATTTACATGTACATAATTGTATGAATATGCTTTTACGGTAAAAAAAATCTGAAGCTTGCGATAGTTGTGATGAATAATATCCAATTTATTGGAAATGCAATTTTTGTTCCTTGGTAATAATTAATATACTACTCAATGTGTCGGTTCCGTAGTTCAACCAACAAAGAATAGACGAGCCCTACGTCAAATAAAATGATACCCAAAAAAGCATTTTTTGAAATGGTTAAAGTGCCTATTTATGAAAAAGCGCATGCATTATTTCGCAGTATTTACGTTTTATCCTTTGTTGGTCTACAGTGAAGCTAATTGGTCGGCCAGTCGTCCTGAGCGAGTTAACTTTTTTCAAACACAAAAATAACCCAGTTGCAAAAATTCTAAAGGGTACCTGCCAACAGACTTTATTTTTGAAAATGTAATCAGCTATCTGAATAAAAAAAATAAAATTATATCCTTCAGAAAGCTTATAGACAGCTTATTAAGAAATGTAATAAAATTAAAGTGTTACATTTATTTCAAGCAAAGTTTCTTACTTTCATTTTATTCATCAATACCGATCATGACGTCACGACAGCGTGAATTACACCAACAACTTATGCATATAACAAGGGCTATCTCACAATATGACAATGGTTTTCAAACTTTTTAAAAGCTCAACACCCTTTTAATAATAAAATAAATATACCTACTCGCACCCCCTCGCCGTTTTTTAGTGATTGATGATTAACCTTTTTAGTTGAAGGTCCAATCTATCCATTGTCAGTTTGTATGCGGGCCTTTGTGGTAGGGTACGTACAACATAACGTGGTTAACTTTGTTGTCGGTGGAGTCGCAAATCTATTTTACATATTGTAAAAAAATATTTGTTTATTTATTTTAATTTTAATCTCAAATTATAATTTTTAATAAAAATTTTTTTGGTATTTGTTTTTGGGGTGTTATTATAATATTTTAATTAATGAAGACAATATTAGCGAAACTCAATCAAAAATCTGAAACAGAAAAATCAGAAAAAGATACGGTCACATCTTGGACTCAAACCCAGAACCTTCGGCTTTCTGGGCCGCAGCTCTTGATTGAGCTAATGTGTCACTATCTGATTCGGTCATATTTAGCGCCGAACAGACGACTCATCCATAACATTGTCTCCATACACCTCCTTCACTTGTCTATGAATATCGTAAGGTCGCACATTTCTTACGTCGAGAAATTTAATCACAGCTCCAACTTTACAACTGGCGGCGTTCTCTATTTTCTTGAACATTATAAACACTCACAGAAACAGCACAGTCAATACCAGCGAGATGTAACGTTGCACACAGACAGCTGAAATACAAATGAACGTGTTAGTACTTGTCCGGCGGCTACTCTATTCGCCAGCGCTCCGCACGGCGTAGCGGGTACTACTTTACGGATGGCCCTCAAGTATTATCTAGGCTTTTTAAGTGAGTTGTATTGCGAAATTACTCTTAGATAGTGTTACTTTTCGATTTAACTCTAGTATGATGGACCCGGTCTAGTCCTCTTGTCGAAGGTTCCGTAGCGTCAGTAGCATTTTAGGGTTAAGTACGTAGATAATAGAAACAAGGGAGATAAGCTATGAATCATTATTAGTATGAAACTACGCATAAACAAGTGTCGCCAACCTTGTTCACCCATGCTACTCCAAATCGCATTTAAACGTAGTGGCGCCTCGCTTTTTGCTTCTCCTACCTACCAAATAAACAACTTTCATTGGCTCCACTGCTGTAATAGTCCGTGCAGTTTGGTTGTAGCTCGGCGACAGTCCTCACATGCCATATCTCACTTGGTTTCTATTATCTAAGGTTGAGTAGCTTGCTTTGCCACACATAAATAAAAAAAGAGAGTGACATGAATGAGTGATAGACCATGAATCTGATCATTTTATTATAAACCGAAAATGGAGAGAATGTGTATTTATTTTATTGTAATCAAGAGTCAATCTCGAATCTCCTACTTTCATTCGAAGGACAATTTAAAGGTTGTTATTAAACCTGTTGTTTTCAGAACGGACTACACTGGAGAGAACTTTGTGAGATTCAGTGGAGACACCCAGAAACACGCAGTAGCCCAGCTTTTTGCATGGGAGGCACATGATAAAGGAGTTGATGTCCATCTACTGGCTGAGCCCACTAAACTAGAGATACTTCAAAAGGAATATGACAAGAAAAAAGAACAGTTTAAGAGTCAGGTACGGAAGACAGCTATTTTTTTCGTTAATTCATTTATTTGTGTCATATTATTTGATTTGTACATTCTGTTTCTGTATAATATGTACTATAAGTCCATTTGCGTGAAATGTTGGAAAAACTTAAAAACTGGTTTAACTTTGGTTTAACAAACGTTTGGATTTCTGGAGTATTTAAGAAACCGGTGAATTTAAGCATGAAATAAATGATTTTCTATTAATTGTCCATTTTTATATAAAACTTTAAAAAATCACAAAAAAATTTACATCTTCTAAAGTTTTAATCATAACAAACACAAATTATAATAGTTTTTTCTTCTACAACTAAAACAAGTACTAAAAATAGTAACACCGAGCGTTAGGTGGGTAAAGTTCACCCACCGAAAACTTTGACGACGTCGAACTACCTCGCTGAGCGGTGGATGACTAAATCCTCATTTCTTGTCACTTCCTTATCTCCCCCCGCACAGCTACTGAAGGGCAAGGAAAACTAAAATTATCGAGCAACATAAATTGCCTCTGGTAAATTTTACCCAACGCTACTTAAATAAATAAATTGTTTCTCCCTTCGTGTAATTTCCCATTCGTGCCCGTTCCCTTTCCGCCTCCTCTTCCTCTTTCCCTCCCACGTCCCCACCCCTTGCTCGCGACCCCCCTCCTCCCCCTCACGCATTCTGTTTCTCCGCCTTCTTCTCTCCGTCGTCCGCCCTCCCGCGAAGCCCCCTCCTTAATTCCCCATCCAACCCTCCCGCATACCCCTCCCCACAGCCTTTTTTCCCTGCCGCTTAACTCCATAAAATATTAACCTATTTAATTTTTTAATGGAAATTTCATAATGCCAGAGCTCACCAGCAAATATATATATATATAGAAATATTCACGGGCATGTTCACAACAATTCAAAAAAATTTAATAGCAATCGGATGAAATTTTAATCGCAATCGTATGAATAGTATAGGAAATAATATCATAATGCCAGAGCTCACTATCCTATAACCATCCCAGGTATGTGCACCTCATATTCCCAAAGTTTCAATGCAATCGGATGAACGGTATGGCCGCGCATAACATAGGAACACACAAACAAACAAACATTAATTTTTATATATTGGATTCACTTTATGAACTTAAATGAAATAGTTAACTTATCTGTAAAGATGTATCAATATAATGATGAATATTTCAGGTGAAAGAATCAGTTCTGGATAAGTATGGAGGGGCAGAGCACCTGCAGGTGCCCCCCAAGGCTCTTCTGATGGCCCAGACGGAGCAGTTTATGCAGTACAACAGAGATGGTACACTCATTCAGGGTCAGGAAAAACAAGTGGCCAGGTATGTTAACTCAAAATTACCTTGAACGTTTTTATTTTTATTTTACTTCATGTATACATAACCTGACCATTTGTCCCGTTTTTAATGGGACCGTCCCTTTTTTCGGTATGCTGTCTCCTTTGTCTTGCTCACCAGACAAATAAAAACAACTACGAACAAAAAAATTAATGCCACACAACTCGACGTGTGCATGTTTATTTGTATAACCAATGTTCTCGTCGATAATTGAAATATGCTTCCAGCGTCCGGGATTTCTGAGCATCCAATTTGGAATTTCCCTTTTTTTTTAGCGAATACCTCACAAGAGTTCCAACTGTTCCCGTCTGGAACCAGTAAGACTATGGCATCCCGAATTGGGGTATCTTCTGAGGCTGAAGGTAAATGGGGAAGGGAAGGAGACGGGGAAGAGGAAGGAGATGGGGAAGAGGAAGGTGGGGGAAGTACCTGGCTATTCAGATCTAGTCACTAAACAAGGCTAAAGCCTTTTGGAGCAACGTTTCAATTCTGAATGGTGGTCTTACACCACGGCGATACTGGGTGTATTTTCCACTCTCTCATTAAAAGAATCATACCTCTGAATTTTAATATAATAAACTGCTTACAGATTAGAGAGCCATTGAATGCACCTATATTTAACCTTTATCCCATATATTTAGGATTCTTAAAAAAATTGTTTAATTTATAAACGCATAAATTCTGCATATTATTTACTTTAATAAATAAATTAAAATTCGATTCAATTTTTGAATATGTAATTTCGATTCGATTGACGCATTTTTGAATATGTAACACGTGATTTATTTGTAAGCAAAGATATTTCAAAACTTTTGGAATGGAAAATGTCAATAATTCAGAAGAGATACAAGACTTCTCTCATTGGAAAGTGAAAATACTAAGGACCAGTTGTTTCGGAAAATTTCATTTCAAGATTCTTTTTTTCATTTCAAATTTGACACGCAATCACGTCTTCCTTCATTTCAAATACGAAATGGATTGTTGATAAATTTGAAAATTTCACTCAGTGTTCTCCGCCGAATCACAATTTTGACATCTGTGCATGGGCCTCTCATTGAACGCTAAATGTTCGAATTCGGCTGATTACATTTAAGAAATTTCACATCACATTTCTTTGGTATTTTTGTTGAAATTTCTTCTGACGGAAGTTGAAACAACCCAATTTTTCGGTGAATGACGATTTGAAGGAAATTCACACTTGAAATTTTCCAAAACAACTGGTCCTATGAAATTTTCGTTAAATTTTCTCCTGACGGAGGTTGAAACCACCCAATTTTTCAGTGAATAACGGTTTGAAGGAAATTCAGGGTGAAATTTTCCCAAACTACTGGCCCTAAGTTATCTTTGTGATTAATCAAAGTAAAGAATGCGCAGGAATTTTTTCAATAATTCCAATAAATGTTTTAAAATATCTCTTCAAATTGTTTACATTTGGACAGCGAACGCTCGAGAGTGTTAGAAAATTAGCCAAAATGTGGCCAAAAACATTCCAGTGGATAACTTTAACTATAGAATGTGATCTGACAAGTAATATGCTAAAGTGAAGAATGGCACACGTGGGATCAATTGTTCAACTTCAAGAATAAATGCTGCCAATAATTAAGATTTTTATGTTATGTCAGTTGATAATGTGTATTGGCTGCCTACTTATTAACATTTTAAATCAAAGCTTTTGTTCTATGTTATGTACAAATTAACTAGTGCTATGTATAATTCCTCCCAATTTTTATTTGAGTCTCAGAAAAAAATGTTGTTTTGTTATGATACTAATCTACCTTAAAACTTTTGTAATAAAACTATGTTTTTCCAGGAGTAAATATGAAGAGGATGGCTTGATAAACAATCACACGTGTGTGTGGGGATCTTTTTGGAAGGCTGGCAAGTGGGGCTACAAGTGCTGTCACTCCTTTATTAAGGTAATTAATTAATACACTTACTTTATATACTTTTTACGTTCCTACCTTTTTACATATTATGTATACTGTGTACTTACAAACCGTTTCACAAAGACAATGAAGAGTAAATTTGTGTTTTTAAAATGGTTGTCGTCATGGAGTACTAATATCATATACATATTTATAATATAACTGCATGGATTTCTCGTAAATTGGCCAGTCTTCCGGTTTCGACGGTTGCCATCTTTAAAGCGGGCAAAAGATATGAGAACTCAAGGAACTTCTTAGGGAGAACTCGCAAATCTCAAGTATTTTATTATTAAAAAATTATTATTATTTTATTATTAAGTAATTAAAATTTTATAATGTATAAATCTAATTTAATCTTCCATAAATAAAGTTGTTCACAAAGTCGCGGTTTTACTTTATTACAATTCATTATGCAATTCAACTGAAAACAGAGAGGAAAAATGTTTAATAACATTTTTAGTAACAAAAAACTTGGGATTTGCGAGTTCTCTCTAAGAAGTTCCTTGAGTTTTAGTTTGAGAGAATATCTTTTGCCCGCTTTAAAGATGGCGGCTGTGGAAACCGGAAGACCGCTCAAAATTCGTTACGGCAAAGAGAATCATTCATCCAGTTATATTATATAAATATATGACCAATATGTATTATGAAGTATATTTCCTTTGTTTTTCAAAAATAACATATGTAATAGCATTACTTATTTCCTAGCTAACCTAAACTATCCTAATCTTCGTTGGCTTACTAGCTAGTTTCCATCTTCTTTGTGCCCTTCTTCCAGAGATTTTTTCCTCAGCTGTTGTATAACTCGATTTAGCAAAATTATTTAATAAATTGTTTATTGCAGATGTCTTATTGCGTTGGTGAGGCTGGAAAATCTGTAGTAATGGATGCAGATCAGAGCACTGCTTCCAGGACTTCCTTCTTCAAAGCTCCAGCCGCTGTCGTAGAAGAAGTTCCTGTGGAAGAGAAGGAGAAGGAGAAGAGTGAATCCAGCAGTGATGTCAGTTCCTCTTCATCTTCTGACTCTGAGAAGGATGTGAGAAGCAAGACAGAGAAAATCAGTAAAAAGAAAAAGAAGAAGAGAAACAAGAAGAAAGAAAAGAAGCTGAGCAAAAAGGATAAATTGGCTAAGGTATGTCCTAACTAGAATTTATTTATTTTATTATATTCTAATAAACCATTCCATTGGAGAACTGTATTTCTTCTGAAAAACAAAGAGTAAAAATATATTATGACCCCACAAACTAATAAACTATTGGTTAAATGTACAAATTTCCTGACTCATTTATTTTTGGGGCTTAATAATAAAAATAACATTTAAACAGCCCGTTTTGGACCCGTCTCAAATATTAAAATCATCAGCAATGAAGATTGTTTGTCGATTTCTTAGCTTAACATTGCTGAAACAATATTTTGACTTCTACATCAACTTATTAGATAGTTGATAATCTTGACCACCAGACATGGGTATTCGTAGCATTCAAATAAGGGACATAATTCAAATTAATATTTAAATGTAACTTAGGCACTTTTGGCATTGACCCCCAGATTTAGAATAATATACTAAATAATGGGCATATTGGCGGTAGACAACATAAAAGTTTGTTGTATTCTGTGAGACTATTAAATTACTGAAAAATAGTTAAAGTATAAATAATTAATCTACACTGACTTTCTATGTTTGATTTGAATTTCTTTGAATTTTAATTTGAATTCACTTCTTACGGGAGAAAACAAGGGTCTCGTTCGAGAAAATGAATTTTGTTTTAAACTATATGTAATAATACAAATATGTATTATAATGAAATTTTTTATATAAAAATGCAAAAATCAGTCATTTTAAATACATGTAGGATTACAAAAGATTTTTTAAATATTTATATTGAGGGATCAGTAGGATTTATCGGTCAAATTGGGATTTCCACCGAGCCGAACCCTCTGATATGAAAATATCTGGAGTCGGTGAATTATTTTCCCATTTAATAGTCTGGTAGGTTAACATATTGTTCTTGTATAGTTTTGTATTAATTATACTTATACAATACACTTGCCTAGCGTGGATTTACTAGATGATAATTTTTATGGAAAAGTGTGTGAAAGGATTTAGTTTTTCCCATGGGGAAAACTAAACCCGGACCTAAAAGTCTGGTGCGTAAAAAATACTTATTAAACCCTAAAGCTATAAAGTATTGTTTGAAATTAAAGCTTATTTTGTTATATGACTCCATAAACTGAAGCTAAAGACAGTGTTAAAACTGTTAGGCCATTTAATGATGTTTATAAAAATGTATGCATTTTTTTACATTACAAATTGGTTTTTACTTTGGCACAAATCACTACAAAAAAAAAACAATTGGCAGATCTCCAGCGCCAAGGATTTATTACCCCTTTTACAGTTGAATATAGATTCCTTTTGATAAAATATTCTTCCACGCAAAAGTCAAGATGATAAGAAGATGGAGAAGACTTGTATCCCATTATTATACAACATACAGTTGAAATCAGCCCCGGATCTACGACTTTTCCGAACCGGGGCAGAAATCACTTCTGGTGCCCTAGTGTCACCCTCTCTCTCACGGTAGTTTAAATCTATGATTTCGCTAATAATTTATTATGTATTAAACACTGATTACTCGCATTCAACCAACATAAACAAATAGTGAGGTGAGTGATCGTCTCTTCGCTTGACGTTCGACTGTTCTTTGGCTCAGCTCGTGTAGCCCTTAGTTCTAGATGCGACGGGGATTCCCCATTCCCTGGCAGAGGGGATTACTACACTATGTACGCGTTCAAAATCGACTTATGATACATTCACATAGGATGTGTTCAAAAACCAATTGGGCATTTTAAAATCAGAATAATCGATAGAACAACGTGCGCTGGATGCCAGGCGCTTTATGAATCAAGTTTTTAATCCCAATCAAACATATAAATTTCGACTTTGGCGCTCCCAAAAATTGCCATCCGGGGAAGGTCTGGCTCTAGATCCGGTTGGAACCTTTATATTGATATAATATGAAGGTTTAATTCCTTTTCATTAATTGATGAATCACTTGTGTTACTAAGTTGTGTAACAAAGAAACGACATTTATGTTTATTATATCAATTTCCTTTTTATGGTTTCTTCTAACAAATCAACTGACATTTTACAATAAAATAATTAAATAATAAAACAAATGACAATTGACATTTACATTCTAACTGACACTACCCAATTTAAAATGAAAGGGATTACATTTCCTTTACATTCATTTCAAGTTATCAGACAGCAATGTCTTTCCCGCCATTCAGGTAGGATCGGCATAAAGGTAGAACTAATATTCCCGCCGGAAATGTGTTAACTGCTCAATTTGCTACTTTCAGTTTCCGTCAGCATAGTCTAGTAAGGTGTTTTGATTCTGCAATGGCACAGGTAACTAAATTATAATGAATGTTTGGTTATTGCAGGCCCTCAAGGCGGAGGAGAAGTCCCAGAAGAAGGCTGACCAGCTGCTTGCCATGGACGAGAGGAAACGGCCATACAACAGCATGACGGAGGTGGCCAAGCCCACTGACGAAGAGGTGGAGGCTTATTACATGAAGCGCAGAAGGGATGAGGACCCCATGAACCAATTTGTCTTGTAAATTAATCAATAAACTAGTGGTGTACCTGAATTTGATGTTTTATTCATTGTTGTTTTATGTTTCCTGCCTTTACAATTGTTATCGTTCCCCCCCCCCACCCACCCCCTTCTACTTTGAAAGAAGTTATTCATTATCGAAATTAGTTACCCAGTCAAAAACTATAATTGAGGACTTAGAGAATATGCTTTGGCGAATGATTTTGAGGGAATATTATTTCAAATGAAACAAATTCTTAAGTTTATACATTATTGTCCTGATGAAGGTTGAGTTCAACCGAAACCGGTCGACCAATATAAATCAAAATAAAGTGGTTTAAAACAAAGTATTTGTTTCATTTGGTATATTTAATGTCAAGCCACAAAGTGTTTGCTTTCTTCGATAATGGAATATTATTTATTAATATGTACATATATCCACAAAAAGGAAAACACTGTTGGGCTGCAAGAAGGATAAAGAGGAAGAAAGAATGACTCAGCCAAAGGTCATTGTGTTGTAATTGGTAGATCCAGGGTTCATGCAGAGTCGACGGAAACCTGAAAAAAAGTCCCTGAAAAACCGGGAAACACCAATAACAGGTCGATAGGGGAGTTAAGTGGGGACCTGAAACATTGGATCCATCTGGAGCAACTTGAAGTCCGAGGGATAACAGGGACCCACCACAAAAACCAGGTTCGGCCAAGAACAATGAATTCTAGGGTTAACTGTGAAACAATGAGAATGTCTAATATGCATCTGTGGTTTATTTATGAGTGGAATAAATAGTTTTTTGTTGATGAGGAGCATAATATTATATTATAATATAAATATTCAATTCCAGTACATATTGCTATCCTTTCATCTATTGAATTTAGCACATTGCTGATTATCTCTTATCAGTTGAATAACAATTATATGTATTAATATTGATAAAGAAGGTTGGGAAAATTTTTTAACAATTCATTGTTAGATTAAAAAGACAAAAAATGAGCAAAGTGAATTTATTTGGAATGGGCCGTAATTAAATTAAATAATAATATTTTTGATTTTTATAAGAAAAACTCTCTTTTTATAACTTTTGAAGGTTATTCCCACCAATGTAATATATCATTGAAGAAGAAGATAACACTAATTATCTAAATTAAAAAATGAGAAAATGGACAAGACACAGAAAAATAAAAGATAGCGGTCGCAACTGGGACTTTTCTTTCGCTAATATTGTCTTCATTAATTAAAATATTATAATTTCAGGTTTTACCTAAGTTAAAAATAAAAAACAAATATTCATCCTAGACTTGCAGAAAAGTCAATAAATTGATACATTTATCCTGACACTATCTAGATGGCATTTAGTTTGAGCTGAATCTTGCAATCATACATAAAGATTGCAGCCAATAAAAATATGCGTTGGTAGTTCTCAATCGAAGTATGATACGGTTAAATATGATTGAATCAGATTGGGACGCATTAGATCAGTGGTCAGAACAGCAGTCCAGAAAGCCGAAGGTCCTGGGTTCGAGTCCCAGATGTGACCCAATCTTTTTCTGTTTCAGATTTTCGACGAGTTTTGCTAATATTCTCTTCATTAATTAAAATAATTTTTTCACATGTAGAACACTTTATGGGAATACATAATTATAATAAACACGATAATACTTTGTTTTAATTCCACTTTATTATTTCTTAATCCAACCGGTTTCGGTTAACCTTCCTCAGGGATGAATAAAAATATATTTTTGTGTTTATTATAATTAAAATAATGTTTTTATTTTTTCAATTTTGCTAGATACTTTATTGAAGTATTAGTTTGGGAAATAAATTCATATTTCTAAACTCCCGCTAAGCGCGAACGCGGCGCGGACTCTGGCGGACACAGATAGAAACAAAGTAATTAAATGATGCAGCAGTTTCCTGTACCCGCTTATGACGAATTCCCGTACACAAATGTCATTTCTTTCGTGAGGGGCGTCCGCTGTGTTTGTTATTCATTTTGAATAGAAATGATGGCTGAATCCGACGCTACAGTTGACGCAACGAGACGTTTAAACGTCAAGAAACAAACCCTGGACGATGCATACGCTGCCCCAGCCAATTTCCTGGAAATAGACGTAGTAAACCCGCTAACGACCATGGGTGTCGCGAAGAAACGCTATACCGATTACGAAGTTCGAATGAGGGTAACGTATTACAATATCACTAAATTTATGTATAGTTAATTGGATTATGACAATCGTTATTCAATATTCCTGGTGTTATTTTAGGTTGAAGCTTCCAAGGCCACGTCAATGTCAGTTTATTTAGTTCCGAATATGTTTGTAATTATCGCGTTCGTTATCACCCTAATGTTAACAATTGATACTAATTATTTCAGACAAATCTCCCTGTGTTTAAAGTAAAAGAATCCAGCGTACGAAGGCGGTATAGTGATTTTGAATGGCTGAGGAACGAGCTCGAAAGAGACAGTAAAGTAAGTGTGCAATCATTATTTCATACATTTTTCAATATGATTCATTTTGCATTCATTATGATAATACCGAACTGTCACTTTTCGACTTTATTATCAACTCTTCGTATGATTCTGGCCGCTTTCAATTTGGTAAACAAACAGTTTTTTTTGTTGTTGACAGAAATTTGATTTTCCTTGTTGATAATAAATAAAATTATGAAGAATTTTGCATGACATAGATTTTTTGATTGTGGTTTTCTGTTTTACGCTTAATTTAATTAGTTAGCATTTTGAAACAATGAGACATACTGGGTAACCAATAATTTGAGACTTATCTTTTGTTTGATGATTGTACATGACTGTTATTTGTGCAACCAATGCAGTGTAATAATTTCTATAGTACATTGAAATGCTGATTTATATTTAAGTTGTAATTATAGTGTAATGTCAATGTATTCAATTATCTAATGATTCATAATCCAATTATGATAATATTATTTTCATTCCTTAAGTTTGTTTAATATCTGTTAGGTATGACATTATAAAATGTTGAGGTATAAGATGGCCTAGTCAGAATTACTCATTGAAGTTCATTTGAATATGAATCAACTCGTATGGGGCATATTCAAGTGCTAGGATTTACAGTTATCACATATTTCTAAAATATTCTTCTAGTAAATTTCGCCATTCTTCCAGTAAAATTCTGGAAATAACATGTTAAGATGATAGACTTCGCTTTTCGGCTCATACAAAAAGGACGCCCGGGAAAAAACACTTTTCTACATCGAAAATTGCCCAAAATGAATATATTTTTTTATACTGCCTTCTAGAGGATGAAAACTATGTCGGTATGTTTTCGAATTTTCGATGCGTTTCGTATTAATGTAAACATTCACTGTCAAACATGTACGATTTATCAAAAAATATTATTTAAGGAAAAAGTGCTGCTAACTCAACTCTTATAAAGAATTATAAAATTATAAAAAGCTACCGACGTAGCTTCTTCTTTCTAGAAAATACATATTTTTTAAAATTTCAATTTCGTGTAAGTTTCGGTGTAGAAAAGTGTATTCTCCATAAACCCCTTTTTGAGCCATTTCTGTAGGTAAATTTGAGCGTTGTCTCATTCGCACATTTCGCATTCGCATGTATTGTAAGTGTGCGTGAGCTTATTGTGAGCGGGACAGAATGACAGATGCGGGTGTTCCGCGTGTGGTTCAAAGTCTAGCCTCTTAAATAAGGATGCTTTTTTTAAAATTTTAACTTTGGTATATTTTTAATCTTGATTTAGTTTAAATGGATACAAAATTCCCGCTTAAATGAAGATTTCTGCCTTATCTGAACAGCAGTCAGTATGACAGCGCATACATTTTAGAAATTTATTTTAAGACAAAATGTTAACATTGTTTAAGACAAAAATGTTAAAGCTTGTGTTATTTTTTTTTAAGCTTAGTTTGACATGGTGCGTTAAAGCATTGATGCCCAACCCGTGGCCTGCAAGCCCATTTCATGCAGCCTTCTGCTTAAAAGGTTTTGCATCACTGCTTGAAAGGGTAGCTAATTTGAATGGTTTGCAGTTATTTTCCAACCACAGAATGGTATTGAAATACGTAGTTCTTTATTTATGGGAGTTCTGATTTGCAGATTGTAGTTCCTCCCTTACCTGGAAAAGCCTGGAAAAGACAAATGCCATTCCGAGGGGATGATGGCATCTTTGAAGAGGAGTTTATCGAAGATCGTAGAAAAGGTAATTTGGCAATAATTTGTATCTATCTCTCCAACCCCATCCGATCTTTGTGTAATTGTGTTTATATACAAGGTGTAACAGCACATACACCAACGATTTTAATCAGCAGTTCCTAAGCATATTTGGAGTTAAAAAAGTAGATGTCGTTTTGCTCTCGATGATATATTCTTTCAATAAAATTTTCAATCACATCGCAACTGTAGTTAGGTCCGCTGCGGATCACGTGATAAGCACTCTGTTTCGTTCCAGCAGCACGGTTACACACGGAACAGCGCGCATATCACATGATCCCGTCGCGACATGTGGGATTGGGATCATTGTCCTCTATTAGGTTAATTAAAGATAAAATAAAATTTCACTTTATCAAGTACACGTGTCGGCTTTAACAAAAAACCTTTTTATTTATTGTAGTTTCTTGCCAGCTCCAATGGGTCAAAGATTCCAGTAATCTGAAAAATCTTTGAACTGAACAGGTTCGGTTTTTAATTGTTTGGATTATAGAGACTATACTGTAGTTGTTTTCTTGTCAAAGGTTTGTTTTTATCTTTTCGAAGAGCTATAATATTGTAAGCGGTTCTCAAGAAGCTCACTACGTTGTTAAGCAAGGAAACGGAAATTACCACCCTTTGTTAAAAAATCGAAATTACTTTAGAATTTATTAATTTTAAATTAATGGGGATATTAAAACGAAACTACAGAAAATTTGCAGATAAGTGGGACATGGATAATAGGCGCATTTTATTTTAAAAACACTTTGTATCAGTTAGATAACAATGAGAAACAACGATTTCATTACCGGAAATGGAAAATAGTACATTTCTATAGTTATTTAGTATACAGGGTATTTTTTTGCATTAACTCCACATAGGAGGTCCTGAGGAAAATAATTTCCTTCAGGGTCTATGTCATCTATGAAGATGCTGTGTGGAGGGTCTTTTTGAGGATAGGAAGGAGTGAACATGGATCTTGAAGAGTCCCATGTTGTAGGAGGGAGGAAACACAGAGGTCGGCAAATTGCTCCACAGCCAAGAGTCGAAAAAACGACCCGTTCTCATGTGACAAATGTTAACCGTGTACATATGTTGGGCGCGCTTTTGGCGTGTTTCTCAACTATGCACCGGTGTCGATGGGATCAATGATGCTAGTTCCTCGGAGCATCTTCCATTTAAATACCGGTAGAACAAGGACAGTATTCCCACCCGACGCCTGTGCTCTAAAGATTGCAATCCGTTTGTTAAGATGGGAGAATCTATCAAACGGACCGCCCTTTCTGCACAGAGTCGAGGGTTTTTTTAAAGTATTGTGGGGCTCCAGACCAGAGGTATAACATCACGTACCTGAAGGATTTTAACCAGCGATTCCTGAGCATATTTGGAGGAAAAAAAATTGATTTCATTTTGCTCTCTGATAATATTTTTTTCAATTAAAAAATATATAGATTTACCTATTTTATTTAAAAAATTTTTTTTATATTTATTTTTTCGTTTTTTTTAATAAATATAATTTAAATTAAATTTATTAATGTTTATTATTCTGTTCTGCAACCGTTTTAGTTTTTATTATTGTGACAGCTGTTTCGGTTTACAAGGCCATTTTCAAACTGACAGCTGGCCTTGGAAGCCGAAACAGCTGTCACAATAATAAAATCTAAAACACTAGCAGAACTTAATAATAAACATTATTAAATTTAATTTAAATTAAATTTATAAAATAATTAAATGGAGTTCTACGAATTAAACACAAAAACAATAAATGAATAAAAAATAAATATATATATTTTCCATCACACCTTGCAACTGAGTAGTTGGGTGCAGCCAGTGCGTATTACGTTTTGTGCACTCCATCTCTTTCTAGCAGCATGGTAACAGAGGAGAGAGAGGACATAGTATGGGATCCCGTCGCGACGCATAGCATTGTGATCAGTGGTTACATGTGAAAGAAACATATATTTCTTGTTTTTAATTGAAAAAAAATATCATCAGATAGCAAAATGACATCTTTGTTTTTTTACTGCAAATATGCTAAGGAATCGCTGGTTAAAATCCTTCAGGTGTGCTAGCACGGTCGCTCGATATGAAGTTACCGACCGATTGTCGGTAACTTCTCATCGTTCCCTAGGACAACTGCAGATCTCAAACGTACAAACGACAGTTGATATCGAATATATTAAGGACACTTAGTCATTGTGAACTGTCACCTATTCGTTTGCGATCTGCAGTTGTCGTAGGAAACGATGAGAAGTTACCGATAGTTATCCTATCGATCGTTATAGAGCAAGCATGCTAGGGCCTCAGGTATGTTCTATTACACTGATATATACAAATAAACTTTTTTTTTAATTTTATGTGTCAGATAAACAACCGTTATCATTGGACATCGGATTATACGCACTAACAATTGCCAAAATATGCACTAAAAAAGGCCGAAATATGCACTAAAACCTCTTGATATGCCCAAAATATTATATTATATTGTATGCACAATGCAAAATCAAAAAACCATTTTTCTTTTCATATATTTTAATTAAAGACAGGACAAAAACAGTGAAATATTTCTAAAACTGTGCATAGTTTTTGTGACAATATGCAATTAAGGATTTTTCAAATTTCTCATCGCAAATTTGTGACGTTTGTCACCCAGTATTAATTTTGTATGCCGAAAACGACCTCTTTACGTCAACTGATATCCTCAGACAATTTAAAATTTGGTGCCATTTCTGGAGATACCCGTTTAGGCATGGTACGACCTTGTCGTTGATGTAGGCAATGTTCTTCATGTCTTCAAGACTCGGGTTTGCAAAATAGCGTCTAACTTTTTACAAATCTTTTCTGATATTGAATTAGGAAGGGAGTTGGCAAGTTTGATAATTTTTTCCAGTATTTCTATTGATGTAAATAGAGGAAGATTTTTTGTTTCCAATTTTTCTATGGCATCTGGTGACTTGCGGAAATGTGTTGAGATGAGGGCAATGGATGCGTCTTCAAATGCTAGCTTGACTGAATTGTGCTTGACTTTTTGTGTTGCCTCAGAACTGTCAAATTGACCAACGAAATATGCACGGGCAAAAAAAAGCTAAAATATGCATTAACGCCGTAATTAGAGAGTTATATGTTTTGCATAAAATCTGATGTCTAGTTATCATATATAAATGGTTGTGTATCAGTTGGGTCAAGTTTAAAACACTTTTATTATTAAGGGGGTTTTGTTTTTAAAATAAAATGTGCCTTTAACCGTGTCCCGCTTATCTGTGTATATACTAATTTAATCATCACATACTCGTTCAGCAAATATCTGCATTGATATGCATTGCAGTTGTGATTAAGAGGGCAATCTTTGAAATTTTGGTTGTGGTTACCCCTTTCAATCTGGATTTTTTTATTGTTCGGCTTTGGTTGTAAAATACTCACTGATTCTCCCGTTTTAGGTTTGGAAATGTTCATAAATAAAATAGCCGGACACCCGCTGGCGCAGAACGAAAGATGCCTTCACATGTTCCTGCAAGAGCCCACCATCGACAAGAACTACGTGCCCGGCAAGATTCGAAACACATAAGATATAAAATAATCTGCAATATCGTGTGATTTGCTTCACCGTTGACATTTCTCCATCACGCTAATCCTCTTATTTTGTTTGCCCCGGTGGCTCGTTCTTTGCTTTATCCAAATCTAACCATATATAATTACATTTTCCTATTATATTGTCTGATGTATCGCTACAACTTGCAAGTAAACATACATACGCATCTGTGAGGTTTGGAATAGAAGATACACTTACACCTCTTGTATGTATCACTAAGGTTTGGAGTAGAAGATATCTGCATCAAATACATCTCTTCTTACACCTCTCATATGCATCACTGATGTTTGGAGTAGAAGATATCTTATATCATATAAAACAAAACTTATGCTTCTTGTGTGCATTGGAGGCTTGAAGTAAAAGACATCTCGCACCATATATAATTCTATTCTTAAACCTCTTGTATGTATCTCTAAGGTTTGGAGTAGAAGATATCTGCATCAAATATGTACATCTCCCCTTACACCTCTTATATGCATCGCTGAGGTTTGGAGTAGAAGATATCTTACATCATATTATACAAAAAAACTTACGCTTCTTGTGTGTATTAAGGAGGCTTGGAGTAAAAGAGATCTTGCACTATATAATTCTATACTTATACCTCTCGATGTATCACTGAGGTTTGGAGTAGAAGATTTGCCGATACATCATTTACAACTACTAAACGCAGATGTACAGATCGACATAATTAATATTGCAGCCGCTAGTGTAGATTTGTGGATTTAAAAAATCAACCATTCATTCATTAGTTCCTCTTTTGGCCGCCTGGGAAGTTAAGTATGCCAAGCTGTAATTGCTTAACCCCTTGTATTCACCACTGAGGTTTGGAGTAGAAAATTTTTGATATAAATTTCACCTTCAACTGAACTTACAGGGTGTTTTAAATTTGCTTTGCCCCTTTCTTGCGTTTTACAACTTTAAATGTTTATAATAAATGGTATCTTTTTGTATTGCAAGTGATTTACGAGTTTTGTCTATGGAAATTTTGAATCTATTATGATATGTAACTAAGGATTTCATCACAATTCTATGCAATGGATATGTTATCCCACAATACAAAGAACAATGTCGTAATGGATGACCAACGAAAGCACCGTTTTGGGATAGAGTATTAACAGCAATTTTTGTGTATTTTCTTTCGGTTAGGCTAATTCATAATATTGCAAATAATACTACTGAAGACACTTTATTTATAGTGTTCTAAATGCTCATGGTGTTTCAAAGTGTCTATATATTTTTTATTATTATTAGTAAGCGGCTAGGCGGTGGCAAAATGAAGAATTTCAAGTTGCGAATCAGCAAAAACATGATTCGTAGATATTGAGGTTTGAAGTTTAGAATTGACTTCAAACCTCAATACCTCCGAATTATGTTTTTGCTGATTCGCGGAATTCTTGTTTTCGAATTCTTCGTTTTGCCACCGCCTAACCGCTTACAAATTATTATGAATTTAATTTCTCTCTAAAATTTAAGCAATCTTTATTATTAACCAATAATTTAGTTATCATTGGAGGCGTCTCTTAGCAAGTTTCAAGTGATTATTTACTCATTTAAATACATATCCCCCCTTACTTATAAAAACTTGACTTATTATCACTGCGTGTGGATGGTTAAAACGGCTTTAAACCAGGTTTAAGGCCAATTTTACAAAATCAAAAATGAGTCGGTGTATACCGAAATTATAAGGAAGGGGGGTTTAGTTTCTTTTAAAGCACTCAAAATTAATTTTTCTACTTAAATAAAATTATTTACATATTCTTTTAACAAACACACTAAATTATCCTTTGCATAATAACAAATTCCTACACTTCGTTTTACACCAATGAATTACTCTTTTGTAAGCTAATTTAAAAGTTGAATCTATCGGGGACACCTCAGGAATTAAATTCTCTATGTTATGAATGTAATTTTAATTTCTGCTATGTGTTTTAGTTTATAGTTCTCCAAGCATAATCTTTGGCTAAAATTAGTTTTTTTGCAGCGGCATTGTAAAATATTTTCTTGTGTATATATGGACTGATTAAATGTTACATTTCTTATTTTATTTTTATCTGAATATGTTTAAAAAATAAAAAAAGAAATTGATTTAGCTTTGGATCACATACGCATGTTTAATTTGTTCCGAGAACCGCATATTTGATAGCGTTTATGTATCTAATCATTCCTTTATTCTAATTTACACATTAAAGAAATGGTCTCACATTTCTTAGTGACATTTTAAGAAAAGAAAAAACATATATATTAATATATAAAATATATTATTATTTTTAAGAAATAAAGAGCAAAGGAATATTGTAAGATCAAGATATTGTAAATCCTTTATTTGTGCACGGCAAAAGTAATATAATATTTTTTCTCACATTTGATAATATTTTGTATTTTTGTGTTAAGAGGATAAAATGAATACAAAATAGACAAACAAAATTAGCAAAATAATATTTACGTACTGTATAAAATAATGTTAAATTTTATGTTATTAAATTTGTGGAACACAAATTCGTGTTCTTTATCATATCTATCATGGTTTTATTTTAGATTTTCCTTGTCATTACCATTACTTAAAACTGTTAAAACTATTCAAATATCCAGGCAAAGGTTTTATTTGATAGCGAGAGAATTGATGTTGGAACAGCCATAATTTGGTGATAATTCAGATAAACTGAATTTAGTTGTTCATTGCCTGATAATATTGGTGGTTATAACAATGTTACACAGAAATTGGGAAGATAATTGTGAAATACAATATCACACAATACAGATTAGTCTGAATTAATTATAAAACACACAAAACTTACAAAATTCAATAAAATTAAATAATTTTTTAGGAAATATCAAGAGGTTGCATGAACTTAATGACACAAATTTGTTGTGGAAAAGTGGAGTTATGGAAAAAAAAAGATTTTAGCAAATAAGCATCATTGGATATTTTTTTTATGTATATAATGTAATATATATGCTGCTACCATAGACATATGAATATTCATAGACCAGAAAATCAGGGAGAGGGGTAAAAATCAACTGTAGCGGGACGCAGAGGGATGAGTTGACTGTAACGATATGTGATTCATTTATAATTCAATCTGACAGTATAGAGGCATCTCGCATTATAATATAACCATTTAGTTCTTAAAAGTAAAATCTGCTTTTGAATGAATAGACCTTTTTACATGGGTGCGCGAATTGTTCGCCCGATTTGAAAAAACTTGCGTAATCCATACAAAGCGAATAAAAGTTCGCTTGTTTTGAGAGTTGAATATTTTGTTACCGTGTTTAGTTAAGACACTTTTACAAATGTTTAATACTTTACTTATCCCAGTAAACAGCAACGTGCACACGACGGGACCGGGAATTTCGGTTGCCAACGCTTCATGTTTCTCGGTGTGATAAAACTGATCATATTATATGATGTGAATAAGCTTAAAATAAAGACAAATAATGCCTACCTATGGAAGGTAATACGACAATTGGGTTTATACTCTTTTTACCACAAGTTACCATTTTTGCCGTGTTATCTCGTAAAATGTACTGATGAGAGTTTGACGCTAGTCTGCACAAGAATGATGACGTCACATTTTCTAGATTCACGCGAACCTATACGCCAGCCCAGCCGGTTCCACGTAACCCAGAATTAAGGAGGGGGAAATAATACGCTTTTATCACTTAGGTCTATAGGTCTTAGGTCTATACATAATATGTCTATGGCTGCTACAGATTTGGCGACCTTTCACTTCGCATCCTTTTGACTACCACTGTTTATGGTATGTTTAGAAATAAAAACGCTGTGAATGTTCACGTATTTTTAGTTTTAGAATATAGTGATAGTAAAAAAATTTGCCAAAAATCGTGTTTTAAGAGTATTCAAATTTTTGCTAGGTACATTTATTTTAGAGTCTATTGAACTCCCTGGATATGGGGACTATCCATAGTCTATTGAATTCCGTGTATCACAATCCAGTAATACCTCTTGGAATGCTACAAATTATTTGTACCGAACAACTACCGCCAGGGTCGCCACCACGACTTGCTCTGTATTCCACATGGCAGAACGGACGTTCTGGCCCAACATAACATGACAAGAGGTATGGTGCTGCTAAATTTTATCTCCAGATCTCTTGACATCTTCAACATTAGTCTTGAAGGTTTCAAGAGTAATTTTAGACAAGAACTGTAAAATATATATTATTGTGAAATTTTAATTTATTTATTTAAAGTTATGTATATGTCATGTGTATGTATTGTAATAGGATTTGTCAATCTGTAATACACAAAAAAAAAAATAATAATTGGGGTCGTCGTAATCTCACGGGCTCCAGACAAAGGTTTTAATCATTCAACATTGCGTGAAAAATATATAACTACATTATATAATAAGGAGAAAAAAAGTCTTAAAATAACTGTACATGGGTAATTCTATGATAACAGGTTTGAGGTCCATAGAGGATACGGCCAAGGAAAAAAGTTGGAATTTATATATTACGATTTTTGTTCCGTTTATGAACCTTCTCATGTAAGGAAAAGTCACTTTATACATATTATGTTACTTTTTAGAAGGCCTTATTTTTATTTTTATTTTTGGGGTAACACATCAGCAATAAGGCAGTTATCTTGCGAGGGGAAATATGGCAGGGGAGAGACGTTTCCATGACAAATTCAATTCTTTTAATTGACAAAAGAAATTTTTGGGTTAATTATTATATCATACTTTAACTATTACAGTATTATTAAATTAGGGCAGTAAAGACAAAATAAATTAAATGAATTTTATAACTTACCAGGGGAGAGACACAATCAACTTGTGAAGCCACTACACCGCACTGTCGTGTCGCAACAACTAACGGCTCGTGTGTTTGATATTGCTAACTTCACGCCAGTGCTATTTGGAATATGGCTGTCTTATATTTATGTTTGTAGTATCAGAACGAAATTTGCTAGGGGAGATACACAAAAAGAGCGGGACAAAAGTTAAGTTAAAAAATTATTGAAAGCAAACAAATATCTTGTATTTTTCCTTATTAATACTTAAGTATAGTTATTTAAATTCGTGCTAAACATACGAGTACTTTAGTTTAGCAACTGATACAAAAAAGGTATGTACTATCAGCAAGTTAAACTGAAACCTACAATGGGACAGGCCAGGGTAGAGACTTTTTTAGACTTTATAAGGAATTTCAGAAAATATGTGCTTTAATTGGACGTTTAATCATGATGTATTTTATAATGTACATTAAGATGATTTGATTCATTGCAAAAAATAACAACATGTAGAATAAAAAATATGTTTTAAACTGATTGCCACACAAGTTACCTCTTATCGTAGAATTACCCACATAACAAAAAAATATAAAAATGGCTTCTGGCATTCTAATTTTCTACCGATTTATAACATATGTCCCCTGAACACTTTCTAAGTTCTAAAATTCTAAAATAAAATATGTGTTATTTTTTAAGATAATCTCTAGTCACGCCGAAACGGTAATCACATAAAATTGCCGCGATAGAAAAAAATCGCAAAGTACGCTCCGAAAATAAAAATAAACTCATACGGTTCTGTTATTTAATACCTCATAGGTTTGGAAAAATTCATAGTGTTTCTTTGCATGCTTCTTAAGGTTTTACATTTTACATTTTTCCAATTTTCCAATATTATCGTTTTTAATATTAGCGTTCTCCCTCTAACATTCATATTATCATATCTCTCCTTTTTTTTGAGCGGGTACTACCGAGCTTTAATAATTTTTGCTACAAAAACACTCAAATATCATTTATACGTGTGTATTACTTAGATAAAATATGGTAGTATACGGTGTTTTTTTAGAGGTATACAAATTTAAAATGAAAAGAACACATTAAAATAATGTTAATGTCTATGATATTGGCTTAATTTAATAGATAATTTTATGCCATTATTGTCTAAATATGATTTCAGGCATACGAGCGCCGTGGCTAGCTCGAATGAAGTGCAATCGTGAAGTCCAATTTTCGATAACAAAATAAATTTGCAAGTGTGTTCTGATGTCAGTCTATTCATGGTGAAATGGCCAAACGTACTAACTACAGAAAATCAACTGTCAACTGTCAATTTTTTTTTTTTCATTAACTCCACACAGGAGGCCCTGAGGGAAATAATTTCCCTTAAGGCCTATGTCATCTTTAAGGATGCTGTGTGAAGGTGTTTCTAAGGAAAGGAAAGAGAAGGAGAGGAAGTTCTGGGAAGGAGAAAGGTATGAGGGTTGGGTAGGAATCTGGGGTTCAGTGTATCCAGATCAGATAAACCTCACCCCACGAACCCGGGCACCCCTGCTAAGTCACCAAACGTAGCGAACCAATTGGGGTGACCTATGGCAGAGGTGTTGATTATCCAATAAATGGTTCCAAGAAGAGTATGTATGATAAGATGTATGAATGTGAATGAGGCAAGGAGCGTGTGCCAAGACCGAGTTGTTTGGCGGTCCGTCCTCTCTGCCTACCCCTGCGGAGAAATGGCGTGATGGTTAGTTAGTTAGTTTGGTTCCAAAAATTGACGGTCTGTAGAAACAATGTTGCCAGTCTAAAAACCAAATCTCAGTCAAATTCTCCATTCGGACAGTCAATTTGAATTCTCAATTTGGGAGGCGGGAATGTGTACCGCCCCTCCGGAAACCATTTATTGGATAACCAACACCTCTGCCATAGGTCACCTCAAGTGGTTCGCTACATTTGGTGTCTTAGCAGGGGTGCCCGGGTTTATGGGGTGAGGTTTGTCTAGGTCTTGGTGGCGGATGATCTGGACATACTGAGCCCCAGATTCCTACCCAACCCTTATACCTTTTTCCTTCCCAGAACTTCCTCTCTTTTCTTTCCTTAAAAACACCCTCCACACAGCATCCCCAAAGATGACATAGGCCGTGAGAGAAATTATTTTCCTCAGGGCCTCCTGTGTGGAGCTAATTTAAAAAAAAATAAAAGTCTCTGAAGACTTTTGACATTATAATTTTTCAGACGCGGAGAATGTTGCTCCCATCTAACAAGTCTCTCATTGTCGGTAAAACTCGGTGTGGTATAAGGATACTGTAATGCATTTTTAAACCCGCTACTAAAGTCTCTCATCTGCGGGCCTTAATTCAGAGCTCCGTACTTAGTACCTACTGTCCCCTATTCAGAGAATTGTCTATTGCGGTTCGGGGTTTTCAACAAATTCTTTGGAGTTCGCCTTCTTGATGGTAACGTTGACAGCAGATCTTGCAATGGAGTCCATCTGCTGCCACAGCTTCTTTCCTCGCAGTTCATTCAGCTCCAACCAGCTCTCCTTTGCTTTCCTGAAATACAATGATTTCATCGTCAGCATCTGTCAATCAAATTTTTCTTTTATATTATTCACTAAGTTGCTTAGAAAGAACTCCTTCGCCGAATGTTCCATGACAAAACAGAGCGACGTTGAAAAGTGAAATCATGAAAATTGTTGAACAAAAATAAATACCACCTAACTTATCCTATTAAATTACTATGTTCTGTATTGGTGCCTTGCATTCATCCTTATGTACCTTTTCCTTAGGAACCTTTTGGAAAGAAAGTTCAATCGTGTGCTAATGAGCTCTAAATTTGAAGTGAGAACCAGCGGAAAATTGAAAAGCGAAGGAAGAAAAGCGGTACGTCGACAATTCCTCTCTTATCCATTTCCTTCCGCTTTGCGGGATCGATTTCTGTCCCTAACAGTCTGCTTATCTTTAAATACATTTTGAGATTTTCATTATAAGGAAAATAAATAGCAAATACGTATTTAATTACAATATCTATAGATGATCTCAATAGAAATGATTTTTGTTAGGGAAGCAGAGCTATATTTTAAATTTTTTGGCAATTTATGGCATCATTTATATGAATTTCATCGCTAGTCATAAACATTCTTCCATTTGAGTGGATTTTCACCATGGATCAGGGGTTGGACGGTTTGAGAGGCGGGTATGGGTACGCCGGGGACCATTTATTGGATAACCAGGATAACCATGATAACATTCTGGGAACCATTTATTGGATAACCAATACGTCTGCCATTGGTCACTCCAAGTGGTTCGCTAAGTTTGTGCCTGGGTTCCTACGGATAGGGTGATTTTGTCTAGGTTTTGGCGGCAGATGCGTCTGCCTCTATCTGTCACGCAGCCGGCCGGATTGAGAGATACTAGTTGAGGGAGGCCTTTTAACCTATCCAGCCGGACTCTCTCGACCTATCGCCTTGCACCGCAGTTGCAGGGATGGATTCATACGTCCCTCACTGACACCCAGATTCTTACCCATCCCTCATACCTGTTTCCTTCCCAGAACTTCCTTTCCTTAAAAAGACCCTCCACACAGCATCCCCTAAGATGACATAGGCCCCGAGGGATATTTTTTTCCTCATAGCCTCCTGTGTGGACCTAATTTTGCCACGTCTCATTCTAATTCTCTACAGCTACACTCAAACCCACCAAAAGAACTTTTCATGCTTAAGAAGTTTTTCCGGTCCCTTGGAAAACCTTATTAGAGAGTTTCACTACAGTATTAACTTACAAGCAGAAGTCGGTCATCGGAGAAGTTCCTGCTAGCACGGCCTGCAGCAGCAGGAGACATGGCAGCACCACTATCTGCAGAAACTGAATCTGCTCCGTGGCCTGATTGGAGCTCTTGGTGCGGTCCATCATGCTCAGCGGCGTGTAGCCCATCTCCCGCTCTAAATCACCCTGGGGAATAGAGGTATGTCGTTCAACTTATTTTACCAACTGGAGTCCGATTCCGAGTTCAGCCAAATGGACTCGTTCAGCAGAATCCGCTGGAACGAAACTCATCGTGTGTGTTTCGCCAGACTCGTCGAACCCGGTGGAACGCCACATGATTGGGGAAAGATATGATTCATAGGAGTTACAAGAGTTAACAAACTCATTAGATTCACTTACCTAAGACACAGAATCAGAACCAATTCATCGAGTAATGATTGTGAATCATCAAACAGCCGGCGTGGTCGAGTGGCAAGGCTCTCGACTCCCAATCCGAAGGTCGCGGGTTCGAACCCGGCGTGCGCAAATAAATTTTATTCGATTAATTTGTGTCATTACACAATTAATTAAATAAAAATAATATATAGTATATTTGCGGCACATACTAGAGTGGAAGATACTCTCAGTATCGCCCTGGTGTAAGACCACCATTCAGTATTGAATTGTTGCTTGAAATGGCTTTAGCCGTGTTTGCTGAATAGCTAGGTATTTCCCCATCTTCCTCTCCCTCATGTCCTTCCCCTCCCCACAACCTTCATCCTCACAACATACCCCAATTGGGGATGCCATAGTCTCACTGGCTCCAGACGGGAAAAGTTTTTTTTTTACGTTAACTCCACACAGGAAACTGTCAGTACTGAGGAAAATAATGTCGGATATCAAAGTGAGAACAAAATCGACGCCTCGCCACATTGATCAAATTATTGTTCGCGAAATACAAAGCCTTGCCTCTGGACTACGCGAGCCGTCGAGCAGATTAACAGAAAATGGAAAAGTGCAGTAGAAGCAGGGAATGCCCGAGAAAGACACAAGAGTCAGAATGTCAGAGGAGTAAGTATATGTTTGTTTCTTTATTCATTTTTTCTTCACATATTGTTATTACACAACAATGTTTGAATGCGAATAAAGTAAGGAGTGTGTGCCAAGAAAGAGTTATGTGGCGGTCCATCTGTCTACTTTAGTTAGTTAATAAGACTTTTTGTATAACTACAACTTTACCTGATTATAGAATTCTTCGTACAACTTTTCCGTTATTTTTTTAACAATCGTGAAAGGCTTCCCCTGTACCGCCAGGTCGCAGGATGTCATCATGATGCTCTTGATAAGCTTCTTGTGCTGAGGGTTGCTCCAGTCAAAGGATCCATCTCCGACTATGGGAGCCATCTGGGCTCGGATACGGAAGTGTATGGCCAGGTCGGTACACAGTATGTTGTAACGGATCTCATCTATAATTTCCCTGATTTCATCATCAGTGAAATCTGATAGAACTCCCTTGTCCTGAAATAAGTTATACTGTTTTAAGATTTGTTCATTTTAATAACACAACAAAAACAGAATTTGGAGACGAGCCTGGAATTTTATGGTGGATATTATTTTATGCTCATAGGACACTGTAGAGAAGCATTTAGATTTGAAGAGCCTCAAGTTGGAGAGTTCAAACTCCCATCACATTTGACCCTCAAATCCACAATCAGCAATTTACCAGGAAATATTAAAATGGAAAATTTCTAAATTGTCGTCATAAGTGATGGAATTTGAAACACTCCAACTATAGTTTTTGGATGAATATATTTAACAATTAAATGGTGTAGTTATCTATAATGTTAATCTTACCAACAGCATTTTTTGCGTGAGAAAAAAATGATGGTTTTCTAGTATTGAATCCTTGTACATCGCAGCCAGAGGGTGCTTGCTCTCAACTAGGTAACTATTGTTAAATCCGGGGTGATCAATGTCATGGCAAAATCCACTAATAATAAGGGCCAGTCCCTATGGAGTTTAACATTTACAACATCAAAAATACATTCGACTCTTAGTAAGTATGTAAAGCTTAACCTTTATATACCTAACCTAATACACAGCATGTCTCAAACACAAAATTTATATGTAAACAAGGTGTTAAGGGACGTCCTTGACTTACTTTAACCAGGGATTCCTGACATCATTTAGAGTAAAAGTGTAAATGAAATTTTGTTCTCTGGTGACTTTTTTTCAATTTTTTTTCATAATAACATAATAAATTCTTCCACTTTTTATCACTAGTCACTCAGCCGAGTAACCAGACAACCATCATCCCGACCCTAACTGTCCAATACCTACAGATTTTTAACTTTTTAAGTTGAAAAAATAAGCATCACAAATGTCACCGGAGACCAACATTTCTTTGACATTTTCATTAAGGTTTTCTCGCCTAAGAACTTTTTCCGGTCCCTTGGAAAACTTCTTAAGAGAGTTTCGAAGAGTGGGAAAGTCTCTCAGTACTGCGGTGACTTTCAGAGTGTTCTGGAACGCTTCTGGAAATTAAAACATCTTCTCCTCTCCACTTTCTTCACACTGCCTCACCATATTCCCCAAATTGAGACTACCATAGACCGCACTCTCTGCATGCAGTTGGGAATCTTGTGTTGTATCACCTAGTTTTTATTTTTATAAGATGCAAATCGCTCGTCTTGTATTGCAAAATGAGCCTCAGTCTATACCTTATAGATATTATTGTTTATTGTTACTTGCCTCGATTTTAGTGAACTTTTCTGCATTTCTCATCAAAAAATTATACATTGTGTGCGTAAAAGTGAATGCATGCTCTGCATTGTGGTAGGGGTTGTCTCTATAGGCCTCCAGCACTGATAGAATGAACTCTGATAAAACATAGCTGTCCAGTTGATCTCCCCCGGGTAATCTCTTCATCATGTAAAATACTAATTCTGGAATTTGATCCTTACAGTCCGATTCAACGTACCATTCAAACCTGAACAGATTTTAATTTATTTAATAATTTAATTTAAGATACGCAACAGATGGTGATGTAAAAAGGTAAGTTAGAAAATATGGGAGGCACTAGATTATTTTTATATCTCAAAGTGGGCAGTTTTATTATATATAATTATACGTAGAATTAATAAATCGTCATTGATAAACGCCCTGATTGGTCGATGTGTTCTGACAGAACTTACACCACTACCTCATGGATCGGCCAGCCACGTGCATTAAGATTACTCACAATTTTGTGCAAAGTTGCGCTGCGCAGCTTCACCCCTGCGGAATGCAAATTATTTCAAAAGAATTCAGGTAGATTCAGACAGGGTCGACGTACGCATCGCTACGCCAAACAATGCTTAGCAACCATACATTTTCTATGAAAAAGGCCACAGACATCGCACGTCGCGATGCGTGTGGCCAATGTGATTCTAAAACATAAATTTTCATTGAAAATCTATGGTTGCTAAGTAGCCCAGATATTGTTAGGCGTAGCGATGAATACGTACGTCGACTCAGTCTGAATCTACCATTCATGTTTTTTGGGTATCCGGCTAAATATTTAAAATGGTTTTTGTTGATTTGATACCAACCCGAATGGTATTGACCTTACTGCTAACCGATAAATCCAAGGTATGTATGACTTTGGTACATTACTATTATGCATTGCCCATAATATTAATGTACCGAAGGAGACAATTTATACTCTCCCTCTTTCTCATAAACAATGCATGTAACAGTAAAAAAAGGTTACGGAGATCTTAGCATTACGAATGACACGACCACGCATTAGAAATAAAATCTGTGTTTTACAGTTTTTGGGAATGGTCCAACAATAAGAAGTATTCTCTGTAGAAATCTTCTGGAAACAAACTAAATATGACATACGTAAGGTGAAAGCAATGATGCTCTCACTCCAATTCACAAATTAAGTCTTTGAAAAAATCATTATTTTTCGTACTCATCAAAATTGGTTGGTAATACTGGTGAGTTAATATTTTCCAACATCAAATCCAAGTCAAGTACACAAGGCTTCATGTGCTTCTCCAGGAGCTCTGCATAAACCCGGTTCAGATTTTTCTATAAAAATTAACAAACCTTGTATAAATTTAGCGGCAAATATTGAATACATTAGCTTGTCCATTTGATTTTCCAACCACTAAAATTTAATGAAAGCAATATTCAGAGGGTACCAGCACTACCTATCTAATAATAATAATTTTAATTTGAAGGTATGCACGTAAGTACTGTTCTTATTTTCAAGGTTATTTTTAATAGACATTGAATGGACACACATATTAGGTAGGTACAATAAGGAAATTATAATAAAAGTATTCAACATAATTTTTTTTTTCGTTCGGGCAATACCAGCGTGCTAAGACTTTGAATTTTTCAGTCATAAAGTTTTTATTGTGTTTTTTTGTGGTTTATCTGAAAACTTTGTTACTATAAGCCACTACTACTAATGCCCGAATTACACCTGCTGGGTGCTCGGCCGAGATAGTGGATAGAAGCAAAGCCCAATGACTCGGCTGAGTAAGTACCAACCTGCACACTCAACTCGGTACTTGACTCGTTCTCCATTCGGTCAGTGGATCAGCCGAGACAATCAGTGAAAGAAAAAAATATTTAAATTTGAATTTTTTAGCGTGTGGCATTTGTTGTCTGCGCTGGTTGATTTTTTCGAAATCATTTTAATCTAATTTCAATGAACGGACACGTCCACTGTCTCTTCTACATGTGAATGCCTCTACTCTCCAATAAGTTGCTCGGCCGAGTAACAAAGCGAGTTACTCGGCATGTGTAATTCGGCATTAACTTTCCTTTTTGTTACATATTTTCTTCACATTGTTTACATGAATAATGTAAATTCGATTAAATTTAAAATTTGAAATGAGTTACATTTAGGTAAGACAGTAATTAATTTTATTGAACTGAATGTAAGGCAGACCAGCATTTTTTAACCTTTTGAGTGCAGTGAAACCAAAAACCGCTTTTGAACCCAACGCTGAAAATAGGAGAAAAATTTTGCAGACCGGTAACGCAGGAATAAAAACTTGTATTTAGGTAGTATTTTGTTCATGGGTTTTTAACATTATATTATAACAGGTATAGAGATAACAAATAACGATTTTATTGCAAATGCCAACCAAAATGTAACATAAAATAAATTTGATTACTGGAATAATAGACTGGCAGAAAATCTCCGCGGACTGGTACCGGTCCATCATGGGTCGGGAAACGCTGAGATAGACTACAACAATAAAATAGGTACTTACAGATGCTTTACATTTTTGCTGTAAATATGAGTACTGTATAATCTGTCTACAGTAATTTGCAATAATTGAGAATGATTCTTTATCTTCAGAAGTGAATATTTCCTCATTGAGCTTGTTCATGACAGAAATGACACCTAGAAAAAGAAGAAAATGTTTTTGAGCATTTCAAGGCAAGAAAATAATCGATTTTCTAAGGCCTAAAATATTTAAAACCTTAAAATTATTATTGAACTTCATGACAAACTGATCCAAGAGTTAATTTGGTATGAGTAGATACATATTTGTTGACATTGTGTGAGGATTTCATAAATTTATTTGAAACCGTAATGTAATTCCAATAAAGTTGCACAAACGAACAAACCGATTAACTGATAATATTTCATGCTCAATAGAACATCAGTACAATAAAATATCGCAGCTTAAGTGAAGCCAGTGATTCGTCTATTATGAGTGGTAAATACTGTGTAAACTTTAAGCTTTTAACCATTCGGCTACAACCGGCCAAGAGTTTTTTTTTTTTTTACATTTCGAAAAATAATTGGGGCAAGAGATCATCAATAGTTTCGCTCAAATGTTTGAATAGCTCGAATGTGTCTAATTCGCTAAGGTTCGGTAGGCGGTATAGACACGCGAAGAATCTTACCGTACTGGCAAGATTGACGCGTTTTATGTCAAATCTGGAGGTTTCCAGATTCAATAGTCGCACACAGTTTTATGTCAAATCTGGAGGTTTCCAGATTCAATAGTCGCACACAGTTTTATGTCAAATCTGGAGGTTTCCAGATTCAATAGTCGCACACAGTTGATGTCAGATCGGCTATAGAGACAGATACCTCCTTTGGGTCTGAACTTGCCAACAAGGGCGTAGCCCGGGCAGTCCAGATAGGAGGCATCTAGAGGCTCAGCTATCTGTGTTTCGGAGAGGAAAAGAAGGTTGGGACGTTGAGAAAGGAGGTGGTGATGAAAGGAGGTGGTGCAGGCCGCGAATGTTGGCAAAACAGTTTTGGCCTACACTGGGGACGCCTTCTACCCGCCGCTGTAAAGATGTTAGTTGTTGTTGGTGTATTATTCATGATTTTAAATATTTGATTGTGAAGGTTATGATGGGAAAGGGAGTCTGGGGAGGAAAGGGTATGAGGGATGGGTAGGAAGCTGAGGATCGGAGTGTCTGCACCCACTGCGGTGCAAGGCGATGGGCCGGGAGAGTCCGGCTGGAGAGTTCGCCCAATGCGCCCCAAACGCTGCGGATTATGCATTCTGTTAGTTTAGACGGCTTTAGTTTCAATTGTTTAGGTTCAGAATAAAGGCATATGAACAACTTTAGTTTTAATACCTTACCTATTACTCCATTTTTATCTCGTAGTGGTATGCAGAGGACAGAACGCACAATGGCCCCAGAAACGGAATCAACTTCCTTATGGAAACGTCCATCTGAGTACACGTCCTTTACATTAACTGAATGTCCACTAGTGGCTGCCAAACCATGGGGCGTATCAGTGTTTGCTAAACTGAAAATTAATTAATCAAATATTGTCAATTTATTTGAGGGCTTACAAAATTTATTCTAGAATCATCAGGGAATTGGCCAAATTTATGTTATTTTTATCACATGAAAATAATATGTTTTTAAATTACGAACCTAGTTTTTACATTTTTCTTTAGAATAGCACCAGCAGCAGTGTCCCAACCTTCATCGTATATATCAGCCATCATTTCGCCCCCAACAAACTCTTGGTCAATGATATAAAGTGTACTCCTCATAGCTTTTAGGCAATGCTTTGATATGGTCTTGTCAGTGAGGGAAAATATTAATTATAATATAATCCCACATAATTAGAAAATATCACAATACCACGCAATGAAAAATAGTTTTTTTCAATACTAAAATAATTTTTTTAAATCAAACAAGTCAAAATACATACTATGGTGAGAGTTAGGTTTTAAATTTTAGTATTACGACTTTTTACTACTGGGGTACAGGTTTATTTTAAAATATTGTTACTTAGCTAGTTTTGTTTTTGTAACAAGTTCATTCTAATAATAATATTTGATGTTACAAAAATACCAACGAGCATTTCGTAAATCATCTTGTCCAAGCTGACTTGATCAGAGAAGTACTGCATTAGTAGAGACAGCAGCTCCTTATTCAGATGCAGCTGTTGTTCAATGGACACCCTCTTGTTGGCCTGATGCACCGCTGCCCCAATCCACCCCGCACAGCATTGGGCCGCTCTTAAAGGCTCCTGAAATTACATCATTATTATAAATGAAGCACTATTAAAGAGATGAAAATGATTTAAATGGACCACCTGCAAACTTTAGTCATATTTCATATTCAAACATCAGGCATATTCAAACTTTATTAATATCCTCAAGATCTCCGATCATGTGTATTCACCAATCCTTGTCGTAGTGATTAGAATGGTTGTGCGGATGCGCCATGCGGTATTACCAAATAAGTAATTATTGATTAATTGAAGTAACTATTGATTGAGACGCACAAATGCATCAACTCTGGAAGAGCTAGGCATCCACAATAGGCTTTCAACTATCTGCCACAACACAATTTAAGATACTTTGAAAACTTTGCTCGCCAAACATCAGCATAATACCAGTATTTACATTTCAAGCACGAACTGCACTTACTAAAAATATTGCAACAAATACAACATCACACTATGACACATTGGATTGCTAGGTATTTCCTTAGATGATCGAAAGTCTAGTGAGTGGATTAGAAGCAATATAAAGGTAGCCGACATTACCGTTCACACTCAGTTGAATCTGTTCTGGGCAAGTAACACGACTTTCAAAAATTGAAGAAGATTGATAAACCAAATATTGGAATTCCAATATCATTGGATGGCCTTTATTTAAAATGAGGTACATATATCAGTATTTTTTAGTATTGGTGTCACTCGGCTTATCTTGTTAGGGTTTCTTACAGAGCAACTTAACGCATGTAAATATCTCTCTTAGCGAGTATAAAGAGCAATTGCTATACTGGCTCATAGCATTGTATAATCATAATGCGGTTATGGCCTTATATTAATGAAAATAATCTAAGTACTTAGGTAATTACAAATAATACTTTTAGGTTGTAAAAAGCTTTACACTTGTAAGTTTTTTCGTAAGTTTACGACTTCTGGCCCATGGGCACATTGGATTTTCAAAATGCAATATGCCTATTGGCCAGAAGTCATAAATTTATGAAAAAACATGTGTAAAGCTAACCTAAGGTGATTTGAAATTGTAATCAAAATAATATTATCCAAAGTGAGGTGTCGTGATAAGTACACCACAAAGATAAAACGTCGATAATTTTTTTTGATATGTATATGGGTTGCTTTTACTTTATTTATTGATAATTAAAAAAATAGAGATACCAACATCATTATATGGTTCCAGATTTGTTCTATACAGTTCTAAAACGGCATAGCAAGTATTGTCAGGTTGTACAACAGGTAGGCATAGGGCTGTCTTGGCATCCGGCCAAGTCATTCCTTCAGAGAATCGAGTATCCTTTGCAGCATCTTCAATTATCACAATTTCCTTAGTTGCCGCAGCGTGGGCGGCCATTATTTTACCCTCTTCTAAAATTTCAAAAATTTTGTCATATATTTCGTATTTAAAATTCTTGGATGTATTTAAAATCGATTCTTGCATATTTACAATTATCTACAGGGACAAATCATACTGAAGTACGAGTCTATTGAAACAAGCATGAAGTCTTCTGCAATATTTTACATTGATATGATGAAAAAAAAATAATAATTGTAATATAAAACATATGGGTTACATTTTTTATATATATTTTACAAAATATAATATTTAAGGTCATGATTGGTCATGCATACCTTATCAGAAAAGAGGGGCTCTTTTTTCTTCCTGATAAGGGAGCCACGATTCTTACTTAGTTTATATATATAGTATATTTGCAGTAAGTTAAGATACTCTCAGTATCGCCCTGGTGCATGACCACCATTCAGAATTGAAACTTAGGTTAATAATGGCTTTAGCCGTGTTTAGTGACTAGATCTGAATAGCCAGGTACTTCCCCACCTTCCTCTTCAAAAACTCCTTCCCCTCCCTACTTATCTTCAGCCTCACAACATACCTCAATTGGGGATGCCATATTCTCACTGGCTCCAGACGGGAGCAGTTAGGACTCTTGTGAGGTATTCACATAAAAAAAAATATATATTTTGTACAAAATATTTATTTTCTAATGTAAGTTTTTAATGAAAAATTGTTCTGTTTAATTTATTTGTTCTGGTTGGTTGAAAATTTAGCGCAATTCATATATCAATGGATATATCCTTTATTACCTCATTCTCAATAAATGATTAGAGTAGAATTCGGATATAACGACTTCGCTTATAACGGCTTACCGTTTTTAGCGACGACAATGTAAACTCAAATTAGGTTTCATAGTTAGGAAAACATATCCGTTTAGTATGACTCCGTTTTAAGCGACCTATTTTAATGCTAATTCGTCCAGTTAGAACAACGCACAGTGTTTTTCTTACAAAGCCTACGCACCAATACCTCGCCGCCCCGCGTCTCGCTTATCCCCGCACCCTGTAACTTCCTGCGAGCTAAGGCTGCCTTTACACATGAAAGTTTTTTCCCGAAAGTATTTTTCATTGAAAAAAAAAGTGCTATATTACACCGTTTAGAAGCCGGTGAATCAAATGTAACCCTAGCTAAATGTATATCTATCTATACCAGTGGTTCTCAACCTGGCTTCGATCGAACCCCAGGGGCTCGGTGAGTCAGTCTCGCGGGTTCGGCGGAGAGACTCACCCCCGATTTGCAGTAAATATTAATTATTATGGTTTTGTTTTTGTCTGAAAACCATGTTTTAATTTTAATGGTTTGTTCGTTGTTCTTATGGTATTGTTTTTTTAAATAGTTTTGTTCATTTTAAGTATACCACCTATATATAAATATATCTACCTATATTTTGAATTTGAAAAAATCATATTTTATTTTTCCAATAAGAACGATTCGGTAAATGTGCATATGAAACTGGTGGGGGTCAGTACCTCCAACATGCTTTAGAACCACTGGTCTATACTATTACATACTTCATAACAATAATTACAATAAAATTAATAAGTATCATAATAAAAACAAGCTTAAATTATCCGGCCGTTTTGTGCGTCGTCCAGTTATTACAACAAAGTATCGCCGGCCCCTTGAGGGGTCGTTATATCCGAATTCTGGTGTATATATTCAAGTCATGAACATTGTATTAATTTAAAATATCATAGACAAAATCTACTTGGTATAATTCTAATCTAAATTATCCTTTGCCCCATGGGTCGATAAGGAATCGTCATAAAACGAGTGCTGTAAGACCCTGCGTAGAAAAGAAAAGTTTGCTAAAGAAAGAGTAGGGGTCTGCACCGCAGTCCATAGTGGGACTTTTCTGCACAAGATCTTACAGCACTTGGTTTATGTCGATTCATTATCTACCGATGGGGCGACGGGCTTACCGAGGTACACCTAACATTTTTTTTGTTTTTTAATGTCCCCCCAATAACTATGAATAACATAATATAGGTTATAAGTATATTTGCGCAAATGGGTCATGGTATTTAGTCAAATTTCTATTTCAGATAGTTTTTATAACTCACAGGTACGTTAGTTACTTTATATTCATGTATTTATCACAAACATTCAGACAGAATTTGTAATAAAAAGATTCTACCTATTGGCCAGTTAACTTTGTGTCTCTCAACATTATTCATGTGATGGGGCTTGAGGTAGATTTCGTTTTTCATGTTATCGACTAAATACACCAAAACACCTGAAAGATTTACAACAATTATTTGCATTTTTGATGCACATAATCATTTATTAATTACGAATTTTAATTTATTTATTTTTATAGTGGACATGTATGATTACATATTATATTGTGCTAGTTAACAGACCTGTGCTCTGAGTAGACATCTTCAGAATATTTGCAGTATCAAACAATAGAGCAGTAAAGTCGATATTGCTTGATAGGAATATTTGAAATTCGGACACATCTCTGTGCAATGAGTTGTCTTCTCCGCTGAGGCCTCTTCCTCTCCGAACAACTTTACAAAATGGAGCTATAATCCTCTTCATTGTCTTGTCAACCGTTCGTCTTCGGCTGGATTTTGAATTTTTACGACCAACTAAAATGTTATCATCCTTCGCTTCATGTTTAGTGTCATAATCTTGTTTAACAGGATTTATCTCGCCAAGAGACATATTTTCCGTAGTTTGTAATTAATATTTTTCAAAAGGAAACTATTTTTCTCTGAGACAGTATTTCTGTTAGCAATAAAATTTTTCAAGAAAATGAATAATGTAAAAGAAGGATTTTTCAAATATCTTGTTCTATTTAATAATACCCAATAATAATAATAAATTTGTGGTCAAGAACTATTCATTAGTGAAAATAAATTTTACTAAAAATAAGTTTTACTAAACCAATTTCGTATTTCATTTGAGAAAATTCCTTTTTTATAATAAAAAAATAAGCTGTTAAATTGATGGTACGATTCACATGAATCACCATTACTACGGCGGTAGCTTTAATAATAAAATATTTTAATATGACGTAATGCTTGATAACACTCGTGGTGTAATTTTATGAACTAATCGTAGGAAGTCAAAACCAACATAATAGTTTTAATAGAGTATCACATAGATTACTTATTGCAAATTGGTGATGGAAAAACATTTTTTCTGCTTATAAAAGGTAGAGATTGGTATAAAAAGGCACTAGTTTCCCATGTTTTCTCATCAAGCAACAATGTTGTACTTCACTTCTCTCATTATCTCTGTGCTCCTGGTAAAAATCTTTTTAAAAATTAATTAGGAGGCCACTATCCTCTCGATAACTATTCATTTTTATAATTACCTTTTTTTCGCAATAGGCAGAAAACTCGGTCAATTTATTCTATATATAAATATAGCCACATGTAGGTAGACATTCATAAATTTGAGTACTGAATATTAAACTCAGCCTATGTTTGGACTTTATAAATTACATTAATACAAATCTTATGGATAGTGCTTATCGAGAGGATTGTGAAATACCCCACTACTTAATCTTATACCATTTTTACTCATTTTCTTTTTTGATAAAACTGTATATTTTTTAATTTTTTAAAAATTTTTGTAAAAAGTGTCACCTTGTGGTTTGACATTAAACAATAACTTTGTTTATTAATACCGACCAGCTTTGCTCTACACATGCATTATCAGGTTACTATCAGTATGACATCATCAGATTACCATCATCTGTTACCATATTATATTTTAATTTCATGCTATCTCACTGTTCCTTTATTCTATTTACATTTTGTCTCACTCTATTAAGGTAGAAACATACCGGGTCGACGTACATACGAATTGCTATGCGTAACAATATCTGGGCTACTTATCAACCATTCATTTTCTATGGAATGTGATTCTAACGCAGTTCTTCCATGGAGCGACGCGATCGCCGCTTGTCTGTACCTTCCATACTATTATTAGTGTTTGTAAATGCCGCTACGAGCTGCACTAGCAAAATAGTATGACAGATAGCGGGTAGCGGCGATTGAGTCACTTTTAAGTAGCTGCGTGAACGAAGGGCGTAAGTGTCTCCGCTGACGAGGTAACTGAAACCAAACTAAAACTGGCTGGTTGCTATGGTTTTTGATCAAACTTTGATCACGGTGCTACTGAATTTTACGATTTATGTCATTATCTCAGCTAATTACGTAAATCGTAAAAAAAAAACTAGAAAACTGACAACAAAACTGGCGCAACCATGGCAACCGAGCAAACTGACAACGGCCGGCCACGCAACTAGCAGGGCGAGTCGCAAGTCACTGCTTGCGTTGCCATTGACAACGGGTTTTTGAGAAATTGTGTAGTGTGTGGGCCACCACATTGACATACACAGGATAGCGAGTTTAGTTGCAAACTGGTTTTTTTCAGTTGCCTCGTCAGCGGAGGCACTAAAACATATATTTTCATAGAAAATTTATGGTTGCTAAGTAGCCCTGATATTGTTAGGCGTAGCGATGCGTGGTACGCCGACCCAGTATGTATCTACCGTAAGTCATTGTGTACAATTATACAAGCACACATAACAAATTTTTTCATTAGTTTAATTTTTACCCTTTTATTTTTTTAAATTGTTGATGTAAACAAGGTTATTGTTTTATGTACTTATAATTTTTGATGGTTTTATCTTCCATCTTGTATTATTAATACTTGACTGAAAATGATTTTATTACAGATTTCTGTCAATGCACAGGACTGTTCCCAGGGCCCTCCCAGGATTGTGAGTATTTATTCTAGTTCAATTATATTGTTATTTTATGTTCAAAACATGTATTGTTTTTAGTTTAACTGTAATTTCTGATGTCTACGCCGCACCGGTTGATTTAACTTAGGCAGTGAAATTACCTTTGAGGATCAAAAATAAAGTGATTAGTTCTATGCAAATAACCTTTATACAGGGTGTATCGGCACGTACCCGACAAACTTTAACCAGCGATTGCTGATCATATTTAGAATAAAAAATGTTATGACGACTTTGCTCTCCGGTAATGTTTGTTTTCAATAAAAAAAATAAAAAAATTCCACACCCCGTCACTGTCCACAACTGCGGCATACCCTTACCACATTTTGGAAAATCAGAAAAATGTGCATAATTATTATTATTACATAAAATATAATACGGGCTTCGCTCGCTGCGACATAGTTTTAATTGAAGCATGTGTTGACACACAGTGCACGCTTTCAAATTTTAACACAGTGGAGACATGTGAAGAAAATATGTTTAAATCATTTAAAAAAAAAACTTACCGGACAGTAAAGTCGTCATAATATTTTTTACTCGAAATATGCTCAGGAATCGCTGGTTAAAGTTTGTCGGGTACGTGCCAATAACCTGCCCTGTATTGTGGACAGTGACGGGGTGTGGAATTTTTTTTTTTTTTTTTTATTGAAAATAAACATTACCGGAGAGCAAAGTCGCCATAACATTTTTTAATCTAAATATGATCAGGAATCGCTGGTTAAAGTTTGTCGGGTACATACCGAAACACCCTTTATGCTTCGATACTCTTACAACCATTTTTTCAAACCTCTTTGGCTAAGTTATGAAATCTTAAGGGATAGAGCAAACATTTGGTTCTACCCAACATTTTTTTAATGAATTGAATGGAAAAATTTGAATATTACAATCATCTACCTACATGTAAAAAAAAATTACAATCCGATTTTATATAATATAATACAGATTATGCATTTTAAACGTGGTATATGCCAAATTAGAGTGACTATAATGGTAGCTAAGTTTGATTGCAAACACTTTCGTTACTATTTTGTTACTATTGGAAATATAAAATCTATGAGCAGTTGAATTATTTTTTTATCCAAAAATCTGTAGAATGTAACCATTTGAAATATTCCAGTATCCATCAGAATGTTGCCCAAACTCCGACATCAATAAAATGGACCGTACCCTGGCCGAGGAGTGTGGTCTCTCTATGCCTGATGGTGCGGGAGGTGGCGGACCAGGCGGTCCAGGAGGACAAGGACCCCCTTCAGTGAGTAGGAAGTGGGGGTCAGTGGATAGAGAATAGTTCAAATTGATGATCATCCGCTGCCGATTCGCTGGCGATGTGTATGCTGACTCCTCATCTGGCGTGTTATGTTGTACATCCCATATCAATTTCCTATTTAAAATGGACAGCAAGATTTATTTATGGCAAATTGCTACCGTTTAGATGTGTTTCTTATATACACACAAAAGGCAGAAAGGAGGTTAGAATGAATCCATTTTATCTTTTAAGAAACACACACACAAACTAATATAATAAAATATATTTTATATTATAATATAATAAAAAATAATAACAATCTTTATTGAATGACTTGTCAAATATAGATTTATGCATATTTACTTGTGGGGCCTGCTGAGATTATTTCTTAGTTCAGAATGCATATTTGAAGGGTTGAGGGGTTGAATCATTGATTTATATGCTAAAGGATGAATAATTAATTGGTTTTAAAACAAACCGTATGAGACGCCACATGCTATTCCTGTTATGTACAACTTTCCATCTTACAGTGTGAAGTAATCCAATGTATTCTGAGAAAGAACAACCTCCTCACGGCCGATAACAAGATGGACAAGGCCGCCTGGAAGGCGAACGCTGAGCAGCAGCTTTCCTCGGATTGGAATCCGGTAATCGCCACGGCCATTGCCACCTGTGATGCTGACACCACAAGTGACGACTGCGAAGCCAGAAAATACTCCAATTGCCTCAGGAATAGCGATGGGCACAATCGATGAATAATCGATTATTTACTCGATCTTTTTTACCATCGAATGATTTCGATTCATTTCCATAGAAAAATCGATTCTCGCTTCTCGATGTCAAATTCATTCGAATGCACAGTCCGAGAGAATCGGTTTGAAACGTCATCGAACTTGGAATCGATTCTCGCTTCTCGATGTCAAAATTCTTTCGAATGCACGGCCGAGACAATCGGTTTGAAACGTCATCGAACTTGAAATCGATTCTCGCTTCTCGATGTCAGAATCCATTCGAATGCACAGTCCGAGACAATCGGTTTTAAACGTCATCGAACTTGGAATCGATTCTCGCTTCTCGATGTCAGAATTCGAATGCATAGTCTTGAAACGTCATCGAAAGTGATTTTGCTTGTCAAACGAAATATTTTATAGGTACATGTTATAATCAACCTGATGTGTGAATTTTAAATTATGAATGAATACTTTTAGGTAACGATTTACGTTTTCAGTATAGTTTATACGTAAAAGATTGCGATGGTGATAGCTTTCAACAATTTAAAAATGTTTATTATGAGGTTATGTATCATCTATTTGGGTATTGTATATTTAATTTAAAATAAAACAATAACTTAGTATATACCATTTTTATATTTAATGCCGACCGGGTTTCGCTAAAACCGTAGTTTCTTCAGGGCAGTAAATAATACTCTACTAAAATCAGCAAGTAGGTAATATGTTTTCATATCTGCTTTATATGACCAAATATATTTAATTTATTTGAAATTAACAGGTGTTTCTTAGTTTGTAATAAAAATGAAACGATTTCTATAGTAAGAAAACTTTATTTAATGATAAACTACAAATATAAAAATATAAATACAAATAATTGCATACGAAAAGGTGTCCATAACCTACATGTTATTTAGAGGTTATTTTTTAACAAAAACGACATAAAATTATTATCTTCGTATTAAACACAGACACACTGTCAATATTATTAATGGGAATTTGTACCAACCGGCTAAACTAAATATCTTATTAGTAATTTTATTGTTGTGAGATGCCCTCATATTTGAAATTCGTGGAAAATGGAATAACACTAATGTTGCCATCAAACAAAAAGGAATTTGCCAATTTGCCATTGCCAGGAAATAAAAACGGTGATTGAAATATTGTTGCAGTACTTACTTACTAATGTTGCGTTATTTAAACATGTTATTTATCAAAATTTATTATTGTTATAATTATTATTATAATTATTTATTGTTTTTGACAAAAATGTCATATAATTATAATTATTTTCATATTATTAAACATACAAAAATATTTTTAATGGAAATTTTTACCAATGGGCTAAACTAAGTAGCTTAACAATAATTGTTATGTTGTGAAATGCATACCAAAAAACAACAAATAAAATTACAACAAACAATAAGCGTTGCCATACATGATGCACCATAATAATTTTCGGCTTCCTACCCCCCCCCCCCCCCCCCCCCCCCCCCGTCACAGACAAAAATCCTGCCCCTGACCGTAGCTATTGCTCCCGAACTCCGAGCAAAAAATCGATTAATCATTCGATTATTGTGATGTCTCGATTAAAAAAAATCGATTATATAAAAGTTTCGATCATTCCCATCGCTACTCAGGAACAAAATGTTTTTGGTAGGTTATCATTTTTGTTTTGGTCTCAGAAACAGCAACATATTTATATGGGGGAGCCTGGTATAGCCGATCAATGCATTATTTTCAAAGATAAAATTTATTTCCGTTCACGAAACTTTTGTTACTTATAAAGGTTCATTTTAACAAGAAAAAGCACTATAAAAAGTTTGATTTGAATAATTATATATATATATAGTGGCCGCAAGCGGAGGGTCTGACCAAATCGGCTGGAATCCTGGAGTCCTTGGAAATAATTTGAAACATGAAATTAAAAAAAATATCATTATAGTATGAATGTAGAATGCACATGAACCATAGTTTCCAAAAAAAAGATGTTGATTGCAAAATTGGCGGACATAAAATGAAAATCGATGAAAAAAAACAGTCTTAGTTTTGCAATAACTTTGTCCTATAATAATAATTTTTCATAAGTCGAGGTTCATCCACATATAAATTTAATTTTCATTACTTTAAACTTTGAATAAACTGAATCGGTTGAAAATTCGATGAGCTACGATTCCAGCCAACTTGAAAAACGTGGTTTTGAGTAAAATGACTTTAAAGTTTTTGGTTGTAACCGGGTCGATATGTTTTCCACTCTACCTGATTGGCGGACACTACTCCTAACTATATTTAAACTTAAAACATAACTTTGGGAATGTATTTTCCACATGTATAGGAAGATTTTTAGGCAAAAAAAGTCGACTTTTCGGATCGGCAGGACCAGACTCCCCACTTAAACAGGGAAAGAAGTCTGTTATATAATGACATAGTGAGCCATTCCAGTCTAATTTTTATCTTAACTTGTACAACACTGGACGTTCTGACCCAACGTATGTAATCACTAGTAGGCGGCCACGCTGGGGCTATTACAGTGTCGTACTCAAGGGAAAAATAACTTCATCACACTTATTTTTAAACCGCTTCCCGGTTTTAGTATGCAAGAAGTTGAGTATGTTGTTAACAATAAAAATTGACCTATTGAAAATGACGTGATATATAGGTACGTACGTTTTATATACATATGTATATCGGGGATATCCTTGCCCTGTAGAAATCACAAGTGCGCCCCACTGTTGAATATGACAGCCACCTCTGGTCTAGAGCCAAAAAATCCTTGACCCTAAGCAGAAACGGGCGATCAGTTTGATAGTTTCCCCAATTACAACTGGATTGAAATCTTTAGAGCACATGCGTCTCAGGTGGGAATGTTGACCGTGTTCAAATGGAAGATGCTCCGAGGAACTAGCTTATGTCCCTTCGACACCGTTGCATAATTGGGAAACACGCCAAACGCACGTCCAACATTTGTACACGGTTGACATTCATGTCGCATGAGAATAGGTTCTTTCTACTTTCTTGGGTTCTTGGGTTCGGAACGAACGATTTTTCGTTCGCATTTGCGGCTGTGGAACGATTTTTTTATATGAATACCGCATAAGAGTTCCAACTGCTCCCGTCTGGAGCAAGTGAGACTATGGCATCCCCAATTGGCTATGCTGTGAGGCTGAAGGAAGTGGGAAGGTTAAGGAGATGGGGAAGAGGGAGGTGGGGAAGTACCTGGGTATTCAGATCTGGTCACTAAACACGGCTACATTTCAAGCAACGTTTCGATTCTGAATGGTGGTTTTACACCAGGGTGATACTGAGAGTATCTTCTACTCCGGAACATGCCGCAAATATACTATACGTATATTATTTTTAATTTATTAATTGTAAAATAACACAAATTAATCAAATAAAACGGGCACGCCGGGTCGAACCAGCGACCTTCAGATTGGGAGTCCAGAGCCTTACTACTGGACTATGCCGGCCGTCAATTTGCCGGCTTCTGTGTTTCTTCCCTTCTACAACATGAATTCAAGACCCATATTCACACCTTCTCCTCTAAAAACCATTCACACACACCCCAGAGATGACATAGGCTGTGAGAAAAAACTATTTTCCTCCGGGCCTTCTCTGTGAAGTGAAAGTAAAAAAATAATTTTAAAACATTTTTTTATTGTGAAAAGCGCCAAACGGTCCCAATTCCTCCCAACCGTCTTGAGCCAGTGAGGCTGAAGGTAGTGACGAGGGGAAGGAGATGGGGAAGAGGAAGCTGGGGAATTACCTGGCCATTCTGATCTGAACGGCCAGGAAAAAACACGGCTAAAGACATTTCAAGCAACATTTTAATTCTGAATGATGGTCTTACACCGGGGTGATGTTGATAGTATCTTCCACTCCGGAAAGTGCCGCAAATACCAGTATGATATACTGGTATATTATTTTTAATTATGTTAAAATTTACACCAAACGCGCACCGAACATTTGCAAACAGAATTTTTCACATGAGAACGGGTCGTTCTAACGACTCATTCGTGAACGATGTCTGTGTTCTACACTGTCTGTGTTCTACTTCTCAGTGGAAGATGCTCCGAGGATTTAGCATCTGTGATCCTTTCGGTATCGTTGTATAATTGGGAAAAATGTCAAACATTTGTACACGGTTGAAATTCGTGTCGCATGACAACGGGTCATTTCTGCGGCTCGTTATAAGTTCAACAGCTCGGCTGTGGGACGATTTGCCGGCTTCCGTGTTTCCTCTCTTCTACATCATGATCTCTTCACAACCCATGTTCACTTCTCCCTCTTCTAGAAAAACTCTTCACACAGCATCCCCTGAAATGACGTAGGGTAAAATAAAATAAAAACCTTTATTTTTTATGTTAATAGAACCGTTGTGATACTGAAGGTAGTGGGGAGGGGAAGGAGATGGGAAAGTACCTGGCTATTCAGATCTGATCACCTAACATGGCTAAAGTAATTTCATATAACTTTTCAATTCTGAATGGTAGTATTACACCAGGGCGATACTGAGAGAATCCTCCACTCTGGAACATGCCGCGAATATACTACACATTATTCTTTACGTTTAAATTAATTTGTGAAAAATAATTCCATCCACAAGCAAATGCTTTTAATGAAAGACCAGTATGAATTAACATGTACCATTCTTAGGTTAATAATAAAAAAAAATAAAAAACACACAAATAAATCAAATAAAATTTACTCATGCACGTTAGAATATGAACTCGTGCCCACCGTATTGCTAGTCAAGACACTGACCTCTCGACCACAGAGCTGTCGAGTGTATTTCTTATTTAAAGTACAGCCCAAATATTACAATAATTATTAATTAGTTATTTTCGCCCATTCTAACCCACTAAATAAATCCTTTAACATACTGTAGTTTTAAAAGGATTGCTTTTATAGAAGACAAGCCGATAATATGTCTCATTTCTTTTCCATATATTTTATTTTGAACAGAAAGGGACAAAAATTACATTATATTTACGTGTATAAATATCGTAAACAAACATATCATATTTCATGGTATCGCCAAGGAACTGCAGACAACAAGCCCGGTATAGTAATTTTTAGCACCAAAAGGTCGAAAAGCAGTACGCAATTGAATATTATTTTAGTTTGGTTGATTTACACTTTTTCATCTGAACTCAACTGTTATAGGTCGCAATATTTTGGATGTTGAATCACAGTAGCTCACACGTGTAAGCATTATAATACCAGCGAAGAAACTGTAACGTACTTAAAATTAAATTTTTAATTCATTTCCTCTGTATTTCATAAAAAAATTATACAATTGATATCACACAACATCTAGACTGAAAATCCAATATATTTTTAAGAACATAAATGATTTATTTAAGTATTCCCTGTATGAAAACTAATTTCGTTAATAAATCATTCCAAATTGAGAATTGATACAGATCAGGTCTCTCGTTGTACGCGCTCGTTCACATCGGCCACCTGCAAGAACTACACTGTGTCTAGAACGAATTTAACCCGTTAAATAACGATAATTTAATTGTTTTGCCTTTAATAATCAACGGCTCTGGGATTTCTTCATTTTGCCACCGCCATCCTCCTTCTAGTAATCACATAAGCAACATCCACTTATGGGGGTGATCTACTCTAGATGGCAATGGGCTGATGGATCATTAAGCATAGCCAAGTAAATCACGTCTTTTGCCTGCATTTTTAATTGCCGTAGAAAAATCGGGTGGTTAAACTTCAACAAAAAAATTAAGTTGTTTTAACAATAAATAACATAGTTTTAAAAATAAATAATCCTCCTTAAACACATAAATGATATGTTTCTCTATCATTCCAGAACTGCCCAGCTTCTGTATTTGTCCAGTCTACAGATTGCTCTTCCCTGAAGTCTTTCATGGGGAATTGCCTCATGACAGGACCACCAAGACAGTGATTTCATCATCATTCTTGAATTAGTTACTATGGCAAACAATGTTGCAAATAAATGGGTACATGTCTTGTGTATCACATATCATTAATTCTGTTTTAATTTATTACTTATCTAAGATAAAACTCTGTCATTTAACCCAGTTGCATGCAGTGTTTTTTTAAAAAGATTTTCATAAACAGATAGGTTATGGTTTGTATATTTCACGTAGGAGAAGGAGAATCAAAAATGGTCTTTCTACTAAAAAGGTTGTGCATCATCATGTAACCCAAGTACACGCTGCAAATTTTTGGGAAGCAAAATGAGAAAATTAGAATAAGTTCTTGAAAGTTTGGGAATCAACAGTTTTTATTATTATTTTGACAGAATGTTTGAAAATCTGATGGTACAATACGATACAATTGTACCACCCCAACTGGGAGTACTCCTGTCCTGTTGAGACAGTTACACCAGAAGGCTCTGATTCGTTAGGACTTGGAATATGTGCTCAGAGGATTGATTTACATTAATGGATTACATTTACATGTACATATTTTACATATATAGTAATATCTAGATGTAAATCTGTATTTGTGATAATTTTTTTAATTGTGCATTTGCAGAATATTAGATGTTTTCATAATAAATTTATAAATTTTTTCATAATTACTTTTTAAAATAATCCATAATGGATCTAAATTTTCACATCAACAAAAGAGTTTTAGTATAATTTAAAATGATTGAGGTAGGCCGTTGGTGAAAATTTGAATCAACATAATAAATTATTGCAGTAGCCTTGATGCTATCATTTTAATAATAATGCTCAGTAACGCTCATTGTGTGACTTCATAAATTAATGGGAGGAAGTCGAACCACCATAATAATAATACGAGCTGTTATTAATAAAAACGCAACTATTCTACCTATAAAAAAGGAGAGATTATTATTAAATGTCGTCAGTCAACCTGCGTGTTCACATCAAGAACAATGTTGTCCATTTCATTTCTTGCCCTATCTGTGCTCCTGGTAAAATAGATTTTGAATTGGTTAAATTGTCCCAATTTGAAACTTACTGTCATTAAAAAACCTTCACTTTATTTCTTTTTTAATGTTCATCCCCCCTTCTTTCTGCGCTCCTGGTTATTTTGTATTACCTACAATATTTGTTTTATTGTGTTTCGTTAAATCTGACAAGCAAAATCAATGACAAAAAAAAAAATTGTTCATGATCATCCATCTGCGCTCCTGGTAATATTGAATTGAATTATTATGTAAAACTAATAGTTTGAAAGGTTTAATTTAATTCAATAGAAATAAATGTTTTTCTCTGTTCTCTTTCTGTGTTCCTCGTCAAATTTTATTATATTAAAATGCCAATTGTGAAATGATTTTAATAGAAATCATAAATTTTTATTGGTTTTCCTCTGTTATTTTTTCTGTGCTCCATTCTCGTCGTATTCTAAAAATAAGCGCGATTTAAACGATAAATTTATTTTTAGTTAAAAAAAATTATCTGTTTCTTTCTGTGCTCCGGGAAATACCGAGTTTGATTTTACTACATGAATGCCAAAAAAAACAGTAAATGTTTTAATAAAAATAATAATAAATCTTTCTCTGTTATCCGTGCTCCTGGAAATTTTGAGTTTTATTTTTGTGAAATATTTTAACTGAAAATAAACAAAAAAGGATTTATTCAACCAAATATTATAAATATAAAAACATGGGTTAAAACTTTTACATATTTTATTTTACTGACTACATTTATTTTTATTTACTGTACAGATTTCAGCCAATGCCCAGGATTGTTCCCAGCCGCCTCCCAGGGGAGTAGTGAGTATTTTTATTTACTGTATAGAGATTTCAGCTAATGCCCAGATTGTTCCCAGTTGCCTCCCAGGGGAGTAGTGAGTATTTTAAAGTCTAGATTTCAGCCAATGCCCAGGATTGTTCCCAGCCACCTCCCAGGGGAGTAGTTAGTATTTTACAGTATAGATTTCAGCCAATGCCCTGGATTGTTCCCAGCCACCTCCCAGGGGAGTAGTGAGTATTTTACAGTATAGATTTCAGCCAATGCCCAGGATTGTTCCCAGCCACCTCCCAGGGGAGTAGTGAGTATTTTACAGTATAGATTTCAGCCAATGCCCAGGATTGTTCCCAGCCACCTCCCAGGGGAGTAGTGAGTATTTTACAGTATAGATTTCAGCCAATGCCCAGGATTGTTTCCAGCCACCTCCCAGGGGAGTAGTGAGTATTTTACAGTATAGATTTCAGCCAATGCCCAGGATTGTTCCCAGCCACCTCCCAGGGGAGTAGTTAGTATTTTACAGTATAGATTTCAGCCAATGCCCTGGATTGTTCCCAGCCACCTCCCAGGGGAGTAGTGAGTATTTTACAGTATAGATTTCAGCCAATGCCCAGGATTGTTCCCAGCCACCTCCCAGGGGAGTAGTGAGTATTTTACAGTATAGATTTCAGCCAATGCCCAGGATTGTTCCCAGCCACCTCCCAGGGGAGTAGTGAGTATTTTACAGTATAGATTTCAGCCAATGCCCAGGATTGTTCCCAGCCGCCTCCCATGGGAGTAGTGAGTATTTTTTCGAGCCATATTCAAAACAAAACCAATACAACTGCATTTACAATAAGTAGGTACCTACCTATTATATCTGCTATTGACGGATATCAAAACTTAGAATTTTTTTAACAGTACTGCTTTAAATTCAACAATATTAGAAGCAACCCTAACAAATATTGACAGTAATATTGATTGTGTGCTGACGGTAGCCCTTGAGATCAATATAATCTCAAAGAAGTAAGTTATTATAATTCGAATATTGTGAAAGAACACCAAAACACTATTTAGTGATTTTCATAACCTTTTTTCTAATGCTTTCAACTTATTAAATACTCTAGCACCCGCCAGATTGCTGCCCTGGCTCCTGTCCGATGCCTGGGAATGATACAAATGCCAAGGAATGTGGTCTCTCTGCAGATCACGGGCCACACGGGGGGCCACACGGGGGGCCACACGGGGGGCCAGGGGGTCCTGGTGGACACAAAGGACCTTCAGTGAGTCAACTCAGCATTATCAATGGTGGATAGTCATGCTTGGATGCTACTTCAATATAGGTGATGGGACAACTCAGAAACATGCAACTTCAACACCTTTGAAAATTCATTAAAAGTGATTAATTATTATTTTTTTAAGAAAAACTTTTTTTAAACTTTTCTTTTAAGGTTATTCCCATCAATATAATATATCATTGAATAACAATAATAATCTAAATTAAAATATGAAAATGAACAAGACACAGAAAAATAATAAAACATAATGGTCACAACTAGGATTCAAATCCAGATCTCACGTTTTACCGGGACGGCGCTCTATCAATTCAGCCATTGCATCCAATTATAATTATGTTTTTTATAAAATGTTTTTTGAAATATGATTTGACAATTACGGCGGTTTTATAATCGGACGCAATGGCTGAATTGGTAGAGCGCTGTCCTTGGATTTGGTCCTACCATTTGGATGGTAATGCGTTTGTTTATAATTTCTATTTATTTTTCCAATGAACAGTGTGAGGTGATGCAATGCCTCTTCAAGAAGGACGGCGTTCTCACTGCCGACAATAAGATCGATAAGGCCGCCTTCAAGACATTCTCCGAGCAGCTGTACTCCGCGGAATGGAAGCCGGCCATCGCTAAGGCTATCGCCGCCTGTGATGCCGACACCAACAAGACTGACGACTGTGAAGTCAGGCGATATATCTTCTGCTTCAGAGACAACATATTTATGGTAAGTACAACCCTCAAAAAAAAGATTGACAATGTTTGCCAACACTCGAAATTTTCAATACCTTGGGTTTTTAAAGGAACCGCCAGCTCTTATGTTTTCACCTTCTTAAACCATAGGAAACGGCAAGAAATTTCAAGAAATATTATTAGCCCATACTTAACAAAAGTAACATTTTTATTTTCATCTTTGAATATATAAGGTGCAGTGCATTGCACCGTGCAAAGTGAAGATTCTTCACTGATTCATTCGACACTGCAATTGCAGGGCTCCGGCTCCTAGGGGTTAACAATAAATAATTAGTGCCTGAGGACCTGGGTTAAGCGGGACATAGCAAGGGAAATTAGTTATTTTTGATGATTGAATGATTTTGAAATGAACCTAATGTTACCACCATTATCATCAATGTTTTTGTAAAGCCATTGAATTTAACATTTTCAGGTTTCACTGTACATAAATGTATTTCTCCATTACTCTTTAAATTTGTTGAAATCCATACTGCTTCCATTTTTTCCTTGAGAAGCATCAATTTTTAATTTAAAGCAAAGGTTCAAACCCAAATTAAATGGCTAAACTAATGGGCCGAAATTATATGCATATTTTGGTATATGAGTGTTCCAGAGAAAATATTTTACTTGTTGTGTTTCAGCTAGAATTACATACATGACAAAAAATATGATTAATTATTTTTCACCCATCGTTTTGAACACAGAACATGTTTATTTTTTTTTCTCTATTATTCCAGAACTGCCCAGCCTCCATATTCGTCCAGTCTGCAGATTGCACTGCCCTGAAGTCTTTCATGGAGAAATGTCCCAGGCCAGGCCTTAATAATTAATTATGTTGTGTTGTTACTCGGCTAAACAATATTCCAAAATATAAAATAAATAACAAAATAAAGCAATGAAAGAATAATATAAATCCTAATTATTTTTGTGAATTCAGCATATTTATTCACTTTTTTTAAACCCTTGGATTTTTGTCATGTTTATAATTCATGTATTTAAATGTGAATATGTTGTCATGTTTTGGTGTATGTACGCCAGAGTTATTTGGCTTGTCATATTTCAGCATATCGCTCGTCATACATTCCCAATGCTATAAAAACGCCAGCATTTTTGGTCTACTTCAGCATATCGCTCGACATACATTCCCATTGGGAATGTATTTTTTTTTTTTTTACAATAGGTCCACACAGGAGGCCCTGAGGAAAATAATTTCCCTCAGGGCCTATGTCATCTTTGGGGATGCTGTGTGGTGGGTATTTTTAAGGAAAGGAAGTTCTGGGAAGGAAAAAGGTTTGGAGGTTGGGCAGGAATCTGGGGTTCAGTGCAGTCTAGATCATCCGCCGCCAAGACCTAGACAATGAACCCCCATGAACCCGCGCACCCCTGCTAAGTCACCAAACGTAGCAAACCACTTGGGGTGACCTATGGCAGAGGTGTTGGTTAAAGCAATAAATGGTTCCCGGGGCGGCGGTACCCATTCCCGCCTCCCAATTGTATGACGAGCGATATGCTGAAATACGACAAGCCAAATAACGCTGGCGCTTTTATAGCTGAGTCTGTCATTGGCAGCATAATGACTTTGCAAATTTACAAAAAATGATTTAATTATATTATATTTAAAAAAAAAAAAAAAATATAAAAACGCCAGCGTTACTTGGCTTGTCATATTTCAGCATATCGCTCGTCATACATTCCCAATGGGAATGTAGTGTAATATAGTATCGGGAAAAAGGGTACCTACCTGCCAAAAAGTCGTTGGGGTTGGTGCTAATTCTAAATTTTAATCAAATAGTTTTTAAAATTATAACGTCTGACCTGAGTGCAGTTTTTTGTTTTGTTTTGTTTTTTTTTTGCTTTTAGTTGTCAACGAGTGTAAAGAACTGAAAAGACGTAATCGTAATCTTTAGATTTGAAATTTAATAAACGTAAACTCAAAATAATTGATTGTGACTCGCAACTTCACCGAGAGCTGACGCAGAGGAGAAAAAAATCCGATGAGACCTTGCAGCAATACATGTACAATATGTGTGAGATTGCGGTACAAGGACGAGTGGATACGCAATCGTTGATTGAATATATTATTCAGGGTATTCCCGACGAAGTTACGAACAAGGCTGCGTTATACAGAGCTACGACCATGCAGCAATTGAAAGAGCGATTCAAGCAGTATGAGGCGATGAAAAGAGACATGAGATCTGAAACAAAAACTGCAGAACGAAAGGACGATAAAGGAAAACGACAGGAAGTGAAAAATAATTCAAACCAGAAGCGGTTAAATAGTGAAAAACGGAGGTGCTTTAATTGTGATAGGTAGGAGCACCTAAGTACTAGTTGCCCAAAAAAAAGGAAAGGGCACTAAGTGTTTTAAGTGTAATGAGTTAGGACATTTTGCAGCGCGTTGTCCAGAAAAAGCAAAGGAGATCTACGTAGTTTAAAGATGTGAAAAGAACAAGTACATGAAAGAAGTGTAGGTAGATAACTGTAAATCGGTAGTGGACAGGTAGTGATCTCACTTTTATAAGATCAGATGAGTATGTGAGAATTGGATCACCACCTCTAGGTAATCGTAAACTTGAATTTGAAGGGTTTGGGTCCACTGGCAATGAAACTTGGGGTGAATTTACGAAAGTAATGACTGTCGATGGGTATGATTTTACTGTAACTTTGCATGTAGTATATAATAAGATTTTGTCAAAGCACAGCTTATTGTTGGGTACTGATTTCTTGGATCAGGTAGAGTTGCGAGTCAAGCAGGGGGAAGTGACTTTTCTTCGACTTGACGAGCAGACCGATGACCACAAGTCCGGATATTTTCAGAATACATCTTGCACATAGAAGATCCGCACTATCAGGAAGCTAAGAAGATCTACATGGATGCTAAGAAGATCGACTTGGAAGCTAAGAAGATCGGCTTGGAAGCTAAGAAAATCGACATGGAAGCTAAAAAGATCGAGTTGGAAGCTAAAAAGATCGATTTGGAAGCTAAGAAGATCGATTTTGAAGCTAAGAATATCGACTTGGAAGGAAGAAGGAAGGTAATTGAGGTAGAAATTGTCGACAGAACCCTTACACCGTTATTAACGAAATTAACTACTTCAAGTCCTGATAATTGGTATAAGTATGTGGATAAGGTGCAGGAGTTTTTGAACTCCACAATAAATAGAAGTACGGGAAAGACGCTATTTCAGCTTTTTGTAGGAGTCGAAATGCGAATTAAAGAAGATTCGCAAATCAGGGAGTTAATTGACGCAAATTGGACTACGCAGTTTGAGGAGAAACGATGTGAATTACATGAAGAAGCAAAGTTAAGGAGCAAAGAAGGAAACAGGAGAAACTACAACAAAGGAAGAAAGGATGAAAGACATTACGAGAGCGGAGATTTAGTGGCCATAAAAAGGACACAATTCGGTACGGGATTAAAATTAAAATGAAAATTCTTAAGGCCATATCGAGTGGTGCGTGAATTGCAAAACGATCAATACATAGTTGAAAAAGTAAGTGAGCGTGAAGGGCCACAGCAAACATCTACGACGGTTGATTTCATGAAGCTGTGGATGCTCAACGAGGAGAATGAAGAAAACATCTGAGGACAGATGTTGCTGCAGGATGGCCGAGTGTAGTATCGGAAAAAAGGGTACCTACCCGCCGAAAGGTCATCGGGGTAGGTCAAATCTTAATTATAGTTTTTAAAATTAGAATGTCTGACCTGAGTCAGTTGTTTATTTGGTTTTCTTTTTTTCTCTTTTGGGTTGTCAACGAGTGTAAAGAGCTGAAAAGACGTAATTATAATCTTTGGATTTGAAATTTAATAAACGTAAACTAAAAATAATTGACCATTCTTACTTACTATAGATAAAAAGGATATTACTTTTATGACAAAATTGTTTAAAAATTCAATAATTGTCGTAAAAGAAGGCTCTTTGTTTTTACTTTTTCATTGTTTGACCTGATAAAACATTTTGCATTTTTAAAATAGGTATTTTACATTTTGCATTTGAAATGCTTTCCTGAAAACCATTTTACATTTTGCATTTTCAAATGGGAAAGTTTTGACCCATTTCCATTTCAAATGGTTTTGGGTACCCATTTTACCTCTGACCAGGAGGCACTGATTTTTTATGACTTGAACCATGAGCTTAGATGATGTGTACAAGGAGGTTTCTTTAAATAAATAATACATAAATTACATTTACAAGATATATTTTATGTCTAGAATAGTATCTACCTGTAAATCTGTATCCTAGATTAAAGTAAAGCCTTTGACAGAGTCTGTCATAAAACCTTATGGGAGAAATTGAAAGCTAGAAATATATACCTACCATATATATCAATATACTATCCCGATGGCAGTCCCAGCAGGAAAACCTTGTACGGTGGTCAAATATATATACTCTCAGCCAATATATTTGCGATCAGGAGTAAGGCAAGGAGGGTGTATGTCCCCAATCCTGTTCAATGTTTACATGGATGAGTTATCAAATCGTCTGGACACCAGAGCGGGCTGTCGTATCAATAACTTATGCCTAAATCACATAAGCTATGCGGATGACATGATTCTTCTAGCACCATCGGTCAAGGGGTTGAGAATATTATTAAAAATCTGTGAAGAATATGCTAATGACCACAACATGATATACAATCCCAAGAAGACTGAACTAATCGCATTCCACCACGGAAAAAATCCAGAGAAGATGCTCCACGTACAACTTAATAAGGTAAACATAAGTACATCAAAGAACGTGAAATACTTGGGGCACGTCATTACTGAAGACCTCTCGGACGACGGTGATATTGAGCGACAAAGGAGAAGTATCAGCATACTGTCGAATATGAAGATTTTTCCAGTGGAGCAATAATGTTAAAAAGACATTGTTCAATGCATTTTGCCATTTTCCAGCCTATATACATTTGAAACATGGTGTCAATACCGAAACAGTTCAATGGAACGACTCCGGATCCAATATAATAACGCCTGCAGAATTATATTTGGATACAGGAGATACAGCAGCGCTTCAACAATGTTTACGGAACTGGGACTTAATGGATTCGCCGGCCTGATGAGACACCGGATCACTGGAGCCAGGATGCGGCTAATGGCCTCCGACAACACGGTGGTGAACGCAGCCTTCCAGCACCAAGCGCTACTCCTGAGTGAGCGCTGGGCCCAAACTCACTCAAGACCATGCAGAAATTGATTGCCTATTTATAACTTTGTACCCACTTATAATTGGATACATTTTTTTTGGATTTTATATTGAAAATTTATTAATTATTAGACTTGTAATTGTTCTACTTTATTTATAATTTAACTGTATTTATAACTATATGGGACGTGTGAGATTGCACTATCCTCCCCACATCCTGGAATAAAACATTATTATTATTATAATTTGTAATTGTGCATTAGCAGGATATTAGATGTTTTCACAATTTTTTTGCTTTTCAAAATAATCCAAAATGGATCTAAATTTTCACATCAACAATAGAGTTTTAGTATAATTTAAAATGATTGAGGTAGTCCATTGGTGAAAATTTGAATCAACATAATAAATTATTGCAGTAGCCTTGATGCTGTCATTTTATTAATAATGCTCAGTAACGCTCATTGTGTGACTTCATGAATAATGAGAGGAAGTTCGAACCACCATAATAATACGAGCTGTTATTAATAAAAATGCAATGATTCTACTTATAAAAAGGGAGAGATAAGTAGTAAATGTAATCAGTCAACCTGCGTGTTCACTCAAGAACAATGTTGTCCATTACATTTCTTGCCCTATCTGTGCTCCTGGTAAAATAGATTTTGAATTGGTTAATTTTATTATTATTATTATTTATTATTATTATTATGTAATGAGCAAGCAGGATTCTGCTGATGCGCTCATGTCTAATTTCACAATGAGTTTGACAGTAATTGAGTTGTTTTAAGTTTAAACTAAGTTAGTCCTTTCTTCTCTCCAAATATGAATCCAATAGAGCTTTGAATTGGTTTATATTAGAGGCATCAATGACTTCAATCTTTGCAAATTCACTTCCATTTTTAATTTGCATAATTTTTAATTAAATGAAAACAAATTAATTATTATAAGCAATAATTATTAGTCTGAAACACTCATCCACATTGAAAAAATCTCCCGAGAAAAGATACATGCCGCCGATGGGACTCAAACACGTGTCCTTCTGATTTCCGGTCAAATGCTTTACCACTAAGCTATATCGGCTTATCTCTTACCCACCAAATAATTCAATATAATATCTAGTGTTTTGTGTAACAATTACTGCTTATTAAAGTTTTCCACCTGCAAACAACCAACTTTATTTTTTATATGAGAAAGGCATTGTAAGTACTAAATCTTCCACTAGGTGGCGTCGAGACAAATTATGTCTACATTTTTTGGGGAAATACTTTTAACTTGTCAAACATATGATTATTTTTATTTGATAAACAATATTTTTATGCATAGTACAAACGGTTACAAATATTGCTTATAATAATTGTTACCCTTTGTGCTATGAAAGTGCTACAAACTTTGTGCTATGCATAAAAATCTTATCTTAAACATTAGTTTATCAATTAAAAATAATAATGAAAACAAATTACTTCATATACACCACTTATATAATCAAAATTATCTACATATTTCAAATCCAAAGGTTTCTTCATCGGGATAAGATGAAAATGTTCATGTTCTCTGTTATGTTTTATGTGCTCTATTCTTAAATACATAATTATGTCATCTTACTCTGAAAGTAAGTGCGATTTAAAAGATTAATTTATTTTCAGTTAAAATAAAATTGTCTGTTTCTTTCTGTGAAAAATAATAATAAATCTGTCTCTGTTCTCTGTTCGAATTTTATTTTTGTAAAATATCTTGATCCTGAAAATAATCGAATAAAAGGATTTATTTTATCAATTAAATAGGTATATTAGTATGAAAACACGGGTTAAAATTTATTTAATTTTTTAACATATTTTATTTTTACTGACTACATTATTTTTATTTGCTGTATAGATTTCAGCCAATGCGCAGGATTGTTCCCAACTGCCTCCCAAAGGAGTAGTAAGTATTTTTTCATGCCATATTAACGAGATACACGGACACGGGACGAGAAATTCAAAGCAAATTAGATTGTCAACAAGAAAAAAATCAAGCACCCAGAAATCTCTGATATACCATGCCGTCCAACTTTATAACAAAATCCCAAATGAAATTGCTGAGATAGAAAATATAAATAAGTTTAAAAATGAATTAAGAAAGTATGTCTACCTCGGTTCCATGTCTAATCGGACTATGAGATCTCAGCGTCTGAATTCCCATAGTAAATTTATTCAGACACGATACTTCCTCACATGATAATTCATCATATCATAACTCACAATAATCTAACCTAACCTAACATTACCTTACCTAACCTAACCTAAGGTTAAAAACCCCAATTATCAGTTTTCGAAGCTTCGAGACATGATGAATTATCATGTGAGGAATTAACATCTGATGAAAAGTTTGTACTCAATATTCATACACTTAAAAAGTTTCCACTGAACATTCTGGTCACCGTCTACCTCAAATATTAATGTTTTTATTTATTTGTGACTGTATATGCCAATATTTAAAGAAAGATTATGTTTGCCAAACAATGTAAATGTTTATAAAACTATTAGCACACACGAAGATGTGAGCTAATTTAAGATTAATTAATAAATAAATATTCTACAACCAACACCAATATAACTGCACTTATAATAAGTAGGTACCTACCTATTATATCTACTATTGACGGTGACCAGAATGTTCAGTGGAAACTTTTTAAGTGTATGAATATTGAGTACAAACTTTTCATCGGATGATAATTCTTCAGATGATAATTCATCATGTCTCAAAGCGTCGAAAACTGATAATTGGGGTTTTTAACCTTAGGTTAGGTTAATGTGAGTTATGATGTGATGAATTATCATGTGAGGAAGTATCGTGTCTGAATAAATTTACTATGGGAATTTAGACGCTGAGATATCATAGTCCGATTAGACATGGAACCACTGTTGACAGATACCAATAACTTGGAATTTTTTATCAATACTGCTTTAAATTCAACAATATTAGAAGCAATCATGAAAATATTGATATCGATTGTGTGCGGACGGTCGCCCTCGAGATCAATATAATCTCAAAGACGCAAGTTACTACTTAGAGTTATTATAAATTGTGAAAGAACACAAACATTTACTTTTTCATAACCTTTTTTCTCAAACTTTCAACTTATTAAATACTCTAGCACCCGCCAGATTGCTGCCCCGGCTCCTGCCCGATGCCTGAGAATGATGCTAATGTCAAGGAATGTGATCTCTCTGCAGATCACGGGCTACAAGGGGAGCCAGGGGGCCCTTGGGGACACAAAGGACCTTCAGTGAGTTAACTCAGCGTTATTAATGGTGGATAGTCATGCTCGGATTAGTGTTGGGTAGGACACGATATCAGGATGAGTTTGTAGGAGGCACTCAAATATTGAAATGTCTGGTGAGGTGTCCCACCTCGTCTTAGGTGAGGTGTGGGAATATGCGAAGTCGGCATTAGTATTTCCTGTTTGTTATTTTGTAATACTAAAAATGGATGTAAGATTTTCACGGCCAATAGTGTTATAATAAATATTATGAATTTGTATTGTTTAGATAAATGTAAGTGCTGACATATATTATGTCAGTGCATGTGTAACAAAGCCGAGACGAAGTAAATATTGATAAACATTCTCCAGGTTATTAAGCTTACCTAGTAACTTAACGGGTGTGAGCTATATCGTACATAACAGTTTTGTTTTGATTATCATGCGCATAACCTTCATGAAATAACGGCGGTACTTAGGTATTGCTGTGGCTACGATCACCTCAAACAAATGTTTGTATTACTGTTGTACGAATAGTGTTGAGTCCCTAATTGGCTCCAGACGGTTGGGAGCAGTTGAGACTATTGTGCGGCATTAAAAAAAATCTAAGACTATCCCCCCCCACCGCCTCTAAACACACCCCCTCTCAACCCCTACCCCACTCACCACACCCCCTCAGCCACCCACCCCGCCCCATCACAACTCTCCCTCAACACCCCCCCTTGGGAGCAGTTGAGACTCTTGTGCGTTATTCACATAATATTTATTAAATATCACAACAATATGTATATACTCTAAGTCTCAATACTGTATGGCTCTCCTCACGCCAAATTCAAATACGTCATAAACGGAATACACGAAATGTACCAATGCACCAACTAGTACGTCACACCTCGCGACTCCACTTCAAATACGTCCGGTACGCGAAATATAGTACCAGCTCGCACTTCACACCTTGCGTATCTAATACAAATATGTCACATACACGATATGCACCATTACACCAACTGGCACCTCACATCTCGCGGTACCACTTCAAATACGACCGGTAAGCGAAATGTAGTGACACTACCCAAACCAACTCGCACCTACACTTCGCGGCCCTAATACAAATTCGTCGCATACTCGAATGTACCACTTCACCAACCACCTCACCACCTCATACATTTGCAGTAATACAAAGAAAAAGAGTTGGTACAAATACATTTTGTGGGGTGACATTTTACGATTTTGTATGGGTCATTTGTAGTGCTTCTTGTATAAAGTACTCAACACTAGCTTGGATGCTATTTCAATCGGTGACCGGGCAACTCAGAAACATACAACTTCGACACCTCCTTTGAAAATTCATTAAAAGTGATGATTTATTATTTTTTAAATTGGTTTACTATGATAAGTTATAGGCAATTTCTCAAAGAAAAAAAATTGACAGAGTGTATGTGTTTTAGTGAAACTTCATGGATCATGTATGCGTCATCTGCCTACAGGGATGAATGAATGCTGATGAATGATGAATCTGAATGATGAATCCTGCTGATGAATCATATATGCAATAGGTGTGTGGATTAGGTTAAATACCATTTGGATGGCGATGCGTTTGTTTATAATTTTCTTTTTATTTTTCCAATGAACAGTGTGAGATGATGCAATGCCTCTTGAAGAAGGATGGAGTTCTCACCGCCAACAATAAAATAGATAAGGTCGCCTTCAAGACATTCTCCGAGCAGCTGTACTCTGCGGAATGGAAGCCGGCCATCGCTAAGGCTATCGCCGCCTGTGATGCTGACACCAACAAGACTGACGACTGTGAAGTCAGGCGATATGTCTTCTGTTTCAGGGACAACATGTTTATGGTGAGTGCAATCCTCAAAAGATTGATAATGTTTATAAAATATTAACATGTTCAACACCTTGGGCTTTTAAAAGAACCGCCAGCTCTTATGTTTCCACCTTCTTAACAATAAATAATTAGTGTATCATTGAAGAAGAAGAAAACAATAATAATTTAATTTTTAAAATATGAAAATGAACAAGACACAGAAAAATAATAAAAGATAACGGTCGCAACTGGGTCTCGAACCCAGAACCTTACGTCTTACCGGGACATAAGACGTAAGGTTCTGGGTTCGAGTCCCAGTTGCGACCGTTATCTTTTATTATTTTTCTGTGTCTTGTTCATTTTCTTATTTAAAAAATTTGATTATTATTGTTATCTTCTTCTTCAATGATATATTACATTGATGGGAATAACCTTCAAAAGTTAAAAAGAGAGTTTTTCTTATAAAAATATAAATAATTAGTGGCCTGAGGACCCGGGTCAAGCAGGAAATAGCATGGGAAATGACTTATTTAAATTGTCAATATTTTGAAATGAATGTTTCCACCATTATCAATGTTTCGATTGCCATTGAAGTTAACATTACATAATAATATAAGTATTTCTCCACTGCTCTTTAAATTTGTTGAAAACGTTTATGTATACTGCTTCAAATTTCCTCTTGGGGAGTATGGCTGTAAAAGTACGGGCAGAATAAAAAAGTCTCCAAGAAGTATGGCCGTAATATTACGGCCCTTAACGCGTGCCCAAATAAAAAATACGTCCAGAATAAAAAAGTCTCCAAGGAGTATGGCCGTAATATTAAGGCTGTGTGCCTAACGCACGCCAATGCGATTTATTCGTGAAATGTGAAGTGTACTGCCATCATTTTGCAAGGATGTTTGGAGATGACGAACATTTGGAGTAGTTGACTTATTTACCGAAGTTGCTCACTCACGAGACACAGTTTTGATCGAAAAGCTCACTCTCCAAATTACATGGTTAAACTAATGGACTGAAATTATACACATTTTTTGGAATTTAAGTTGTTCCAGAGAAAATATTGTACTTATTTACGTATGTATTTATGTACGTTTCAGTTAGAATTACATGACAAATACGATTAATTATTTTTCACCCATCATTTTGAACACATGTTTATTTATTTTTCTCTATTCCAGAACTGCCCAGCCTCCTTATTTGTCCAGTCTGCAGATTGCACTACCCTGAAGACTTTCATGGAGAAGTGTCCCAGGTCAGGCCCACCACAGTGATTTCATCACTATTATTCAAATAATTAATTATGTTGTACTGTTACTCTGTTGAACAATATCGCAAATATAAAATAAATAACAAAATAAATCAATGAAAAAATAATATAATTCCTAATTATTTTTGTGAATTCAGCATATTTATTCACTTTTTTTAAACCCTTGCATTTTTGTCACGTTTTGGTTCATTTAAATGTGAATATTTTGTCATTTTTTGGTGTATTTAAATGTGAATATTTTGTCATGTTTTGGTGTATTTAAATGTGAATATTTTGGTGTATTTATGTGAATATTTTGGATTTTCTCTTTGGGAATAAGTTTTTGCAAAATAATGTTTTGTAAATTTGCAAAGTCATTATGCTGCCAATGACAGACTCAGCTATGAAAGCGTCAGCGTTATTTGGCTTGTCGTATTTCAGCATATCGCTCTTCATAATGGGAATGTATGACGAGCGATATGCTGAAGTAGGCCAAGCCAAATAATATATTTATTTTCCACATATATACGGCACAACATGTGCCATTAAATTAATGCTGGCCTTTTGATTGCTAGGTCTGTCGGCCTCATTAAAGTGATGAAAAAAAACCTTAATATGATCATCAGGATGATATGGGATAGATTACGTTAGGATTTGGGCAATTATTTTTTTCTTCACTAACCTTAACAATTCAACAAAATAGCCTTTCAACACATGTTGAAATGCTATTTTGTTGAATTGTCAAGGAACTATCTACTTATATTCAGAGAAATGATTTTTTGTGCCCTACAAAATCTACCTAAATAATATAGTAATACTAGCTGACCTGGCAAACGTTGTTCTGCCATATAAACTATTTCTAATGAATATTTTGGTTTTTAAATAAAAAAAAATACGAATTTATTTTAAGTGTACAGGGATAGGATCTATGAGAGAAAGAGGAATGGAGCGCTGTAGAAAAATCGTAATCGTAAAAATCGTTGTGAAAATCGATCAAGCAGTTTCGGTAGAGTGCGACCACAAAACCGTGACACGAGATTTTTATATATTAGAAGACCTTAAACAAACATAAGACCGTTGCAAGGTTTATGATGCTTACACAATGCCGGCGCATTTGTCACAGATAAAATAAATATGATGGCTAGCTTAAACAGCATAGAATAATATTAGGTTATATTATTTCCTTGCCAAACTAATAAAATATATTTTAGTAAGTGAGAATTTTAAGGTACAAAAACCTATGAAAAGAAAGCATGTTTTGATATTGCCGATTGGTGATCAACCAAAATGCAGATAAAATTTTACATTGGCGATAAGCAATGTCGACGCCCAAGCAGTTGACACGAAATGCATTAATTTTGAAAGAATATGTATTTTTAGTAGAAAAATTCAGACATTAAACTGTTCATCATTATATGCCACAGATCCAATCATAAAGGTATTTTTTCAAACTCACTATTCAGACAAATTTATTTGCACAGACCTATTTGTATAACTTAACTTACCAATGTGTTGGCGTGTGTTAAGCGCATGTTAGTCTTGGAATAATCCATTTTATGTCAAAATGTCTTTATTTTTACATCGCTAGGTGGCAGTAAAGGTAGCGTAAAGGTAGCGACAGACTCGCAGCTCACATCAAAAAGATACTTATAACACAATAGCGCTCGCCATACAATCCCATACAGACCCGCCAGACTTAAAAATATGATGTGCTGTGATCGCGGTTTGAATCTTCGCTAATTCGCGTTATTTTTCGTGACCGCTACGATCGCGAATATCAGAAAAGTTATGCGACCACCCCCTTCGCCGTAAGCAGGAGAGGGGGTCATTTTTAATACACGGAGCTGTCAAGTTGACATATCCAGTACAAAGAAATGATATTCTCTCGACCGCTTCCGATTTCAACTGACCCCTTCTCCTGCCGTAGGAAGGAATATTTTATAACGTAGTGTGTCGGTAGAAAAGATACTTATAATGTAGTATCTTTTTGATGTGAACTTCGCGTTTGTCGCCCGCTTAATAGTCCCTTCTCAAACTTTCAATATTAAACAATCGACATGTGTAATTGCACTGCCTTCTGATACAGAGGGCAGTGGCAATTGGCATTGGTTTCATTTTATAAACGGCGTTTGGAAACTCGTGCTTCACATTTAAAGTCGATTTAATCGACACATGCCTGTTGTAAACCTCGAATGACAAGATTGTTGATATAATGGAAGTTCATCAAGGTGTGTTTACCATACTTTGAATTTCCTGGGGGTGAGTACTTTGAATAAACTTAACCATTTGGGAAAGAAAACAATTTTTTTTTGTAAATTTTCGCATTTATTCATTTTTAAAATGGTAAAGTTAATACCTACTTCAGGCCATTAACAATAAAATGACGAATGTTACCATGAACATATACAGTTGCATTATGTAGAATTAAAAGGTATAACAAAAAATTTATTAAATTTCAGATTTTTTTATTCCATCAACATTAGTAATACATAATGATGCACGTCATATTATTATGTAAATGTGATTAAAAATGCAGTGTACATCTCTGTATCTAAATTATCTGCTACTTAATGCTAAAACATCACAACAATAGCAATTTCTGTATGATAAAATGGGCAAATAATAATATATATCATAAAAATGATACTTCACTCCTCACTTCAATGAGTTCTGTCAAAAAACATTTTTGAGAAACCATTTAAAAAGAATACATTTTAAAATAAAATAATTAAGCAAAAAAAAAAAAAAACAGTTGCTAAAATTCGATAGAATATTTTGTAGAACGGGAACAATTAATTATAATCGCCAGACATCAAAAATATTCACATTAAAATTACAAAAATAGTAAATTAGGGAGAAACTAGTAATAAAGATTTGTTTGAATCATTTAAAAGTAAAAAGAGATGTAAACGAGCAAAATTTGTGTTTAAAAATTGACAGTTTCAAAGATGTTCTGGTTACACTTGTTTGGGTCGTTTCTAGATGGATGAAAAGATTAAAAAAATATTATATTATTGTGTATCAACATCGAAATAAATATTAAAACTCAATTATGTTAATGCAAACTTCATTAAGTCAAGACAATCAGCAGTAGCGATGAGTCGTTCGTGAGCGAATTGCACAATTGAGCTAGCTCTTTTTTATGAACCGTATTCATACAACTCCCGGTAAACCATACCACGGCTCAATTGAACGGTGACTCTGAAACTTACATGTTTCCTTAAAAAATAAAGAACTACCTTCCGAACCATCATTTTATTTTTTTTAGAACAAATTATTCCTGTATCTTACCTACTTCCTATTGTTTAATATTTATATATTATTCATTATTGCAAGTTGCATTTCACAAAACACGGAATAAGTGCTGTGCCATTCAGGAGAAATTTTAGAAAAATAGCGCCTTTAAAAATCCAAGTATTACGTGGTCTGACAGTCCGACATCTGGACTTCGACATATGTATCTACACCTACAAGCTACCTAGCGTCTTATTTTTCTCGTGGTACGGGGCAGCTGGGAGTCGTATGATCATAAGCTTACGCTATGGAACTGGAAGCCGTATCGTGCAAGCCGTATCGGGCAAGCACAGAATACTCATTGCTCATACGCTCTGAGCTCACGGATCTAGCTCAATTCCGCCATTGCTCAATTGAGTCGACTCTTTTGAGTCATACGAAAATATTGAGCAGGTACCTCTCGGTACCAGCGGGAGTCCGCCACTGGAGTCCCGCTCTTCACTACATGTGATGGCTTTACAAGTGATCACGAAGTATTCATTGATATAGAAATACACAAGAGAGGCCATTCCTACATCAACTGATCAGGGGCAGTGGAAACAGCAACACATATTTTGATTTGCCCTACAGATAGATGAGCTGGAGGAAACCATGTGACCATATTTTTGGCACCGGGAGGGTTGGAGAATGCTATGAATAAACTACAACATTAGTCTTACGTTGACCACCGAAGAGAACTCATTGAAATAACCAGACTCTTTGCAAAAAGGTAAAATAAGGCAAAAGTTTGCAGCTATACGAACCACCTGGCATAGCAATGCTAAAAATGAGTGAGGTGGGTAAATTACAACACGTTTAAAAAACAGTGTAACCGAATATTCCATTTTGGAAACAAACCTGAACTTTTATTTTTCCAATTTTAGATTTGTAGTTAAGTTTTTTACACAGCCAGCAATTCACGCGCCTTTGTAAAAAGGACTAGTAATTCATAAGCAGATTTTATTTTCGAGGACTGAATAATGATATCAATGCGAGTTACCTATATGCTGTCAGATTCATTTATTGGTTTTGTTTCACATTCCCTGATTGGCCGGTGTATCAATTTAAATGTCTTTGACCATTTTTTGGAAAAAAATTGTGAAGTAGAAAGAAATGAGGAAAAGGTAAGTTGAGAGAACCTGATGATACCGATCTGCTCAGTAAACATAGATAAAGACATATCAATTCGAAATGGCGGAATCTCTCACCAGGGTCATACCTTCCATGATAGTATCTTTCACTCTAAAATGGAGTGAAAATAGTAATTAAAAAATAAATAAAAATTTGATGAGACATACTTCAATTAAATAACCTCCAGCAAGTACATAATTACTACTATAATTATTAGTTCGACTACCATAATACGGGCATTTGCCTCTTGGTAGTCGAAAAGCCACAAACCTGTAACAAACAAAATGAATAAAGAAAATTAAAAACAAAACAAAAAACATGATCTGCTCAGTTATTATTAAAAGGAAGGCATTATTAGAACCTGTCTTTATTAGTTTCCTGTCAATTGTTAATTGCGCTGAAGTCTATCAATTATTAAAACAACCAACTAAGAAAGACAATAACACTACAACTTCAAAATAGTCAAATTACGCCATTTCTTTTAACAGATCAATCTTTATTAGATTGTTTTATGTATGGTTAATGGTTCCTCAAGTGTAAATATATTCCTGGTGTAAGACCACCATTCAGAATTGAGACGTTGCTTAATAATGGCTTTAGCCGTGTTTAGTGACTAGATCTGAATAGCCAGGTACTTTCCTACCTTCCTCTTCCCCATCTCCTTCCCTTCCCCACTTTCCTTCAGCCTCACAACATACCCCAATTGGGGATGCCATAGTCTCACTGGCTCCAGACGGGAGCAGTTGAGACTCTTGTGAGGTAATCTCTATAAAAAATCTCTATAAAAAAAATATATTCTATATCAATGTTAAGAAATTCATAAATGTGTTATGTTTGGGTGTGATCAGAATTTAACTAAAATGAATGTAATGTTACGAGCATAGTGTGCTGCAAAGCTGTTTCTTATATAGTCAATGTTGGCGGTGGGACGCATCACAAGAAAGCACCAAAGCCAAAAGTTCTCTGAATACTTTCCCAGTAATAGCGCTCCCAGTTTTGTTTGGTCGTTTCAACATCCGCTATGGGCACCCCTACTTGCTTCACTGTAACCAGCGTGTGATCAGTCTGAAAAGAAAAGAAAAATTATTACATACCATTCACATAAGGAGCCTGAAGATCATAAGATCTCCTCTTCTCTCTCTGGCCCTAGAAAGACTACCTTTGTGGCAATATGAATTTATCCAGAATATCAATACCACACAAATGTTAAGAGTGTTTTACCAGAGAATACCGGAAATTAGTCACTTTTAAATGAGATTCTAGACGTATTGACTCTTTTTGACAAAAAAACATAAATTGATTTTGAAAGATTGTTATTTTATCTGGTACACGCAGTTTTAAAATTTTCAAAAACTAAGTGTATTTTCAATATACTAAGGTTATACCGTTGGTCGTTGGCAGATTTGTTCAATTTTCAAACGATAGATTCTATTAAACAACACAAATTTTAAATCATAAAATCATACAACAAAATAAATCAATATATAATCTGAAACGTTTTTTGATACGTTTTTAATTTTTTAACTAAAATACGTTTACTAAGACACATTTTTGTTCCTTGGGCTTTGTCAGAAAATAACCATAATAAACTAGGGATAGAAATTTATGTGAAAACACAACATTACTGATTCATATATGCTGAATTTTTCCCTAACTCAAATAAGCAACTGTTTGATGCAAATATATTTACATCTGATAGTGTATTACAAAATCCATGCAATTGGTTTGGGAACTAAATTTGGTAATTTATTTATTTATTAAAAAATTATGCATTACATGAAAAATATAAGCTGCACATCTCACTAGGGCATTCCTGTATCGATTAAATTTGATAAACCTTATGAAATGGCGTTAACATCTTCACAGCGATTCTCATAAAATAACAGTTGTGCATGGCATTTTTAATGATATTCAGGCATTTTCTATGAGAATTAATATACAAAATAAATGTGAAGCTATGTGGGCACAGTTTATTAGAAAACTTATTAAAAAAATTACATTCACCGTAACCCCAAATACTAAGAAAAGTGTAAAGCAAAAATAAAGTGGATTTGTCAATAACATCAATTTGGTTGATATTTATAAAAACATAAAGTCGTAAATAAATAAACAAATAAATGTAAAAATTTTGTAGAAAGAATTAAATCGTTCATTAGAAAACAATGTTAGTTACCTGCTGTTCGATGGATATTGTAACTTGCGAGTGATGTGACTCTGGCCATTGTTTATATCGCCATGATTGAACTATTTTCTTGCCAGGAATGAGTTCAACGAATTCCCCAGTTATATTGCCTCCAAACAGGACGAATTTACCCCCTTTTTCAGCATCTAGTTTCACAGGTCCTTTGGTGAATGCCATGACCATTTCTACCTTAGTCAAGACATCATAGAACTCCTGAGCTCTACACTGGAATTGTTTAGTTATTCTAATGGTCTCAACTTGTAATTTGAGTCCCGTTGAAGGTTTGGCATCTGATATAATGGGGGCCATGTCTATTTTCTTGTTGAATCCACTCGTGATGCTGGATATATTGTCCGGTTTCACGGTCTTGTCATCTTTCTTGGGAAGGATCATTCCTTTGGAAAATTCCACCCGCAATGAAGAGAGATACAGCTCAAGTTGGGCTCGGATTTTGGCCCGTCCAATATTGTGCACGTATTCCTTAAGCCGTAGTGATTCGTCAGTATTTTCCTTGACAGTTACCGTAATCTGAAATAAAAACCACATTGATAAAGCTTAACAAGCCAAACATACACTTAATAACATCATATTGTAATTAACAATAGCAAAGCCGCACCTGTGGTATAGCAATAGAAATAAAAATTAAATTGAGTTTGAACATCAGGAATCGGATTTTAAAATGCGAGTCATATCATATTTTTATGACAAACTAGAACGGATTTGGGTTACCAAGAGTGTAGCAAAGTTTATTTACTTATGTTTAAAGTTTATAAAAATGGCGTCATAGATGTTGAGGAAGACATTATACATACTATTGTACAATAAAAAATATATACATGAGATAATGAGGTCATTTAAACTATGCATATACAGTAGAATCCGGATGTAAAGACCCGATAAAAGACGCACAAAACGGCCAGAAAATTTAAGCTGGATTTTATTATAATAATTATTAATGTTATTGTAATTACTGTTATGAAATATGTAATAGTATAATAGAAATATGTAGTAGTATTTCTTTTTAGGTAAATAAAACATTTTACCCTGCAGTGGTCGCGTGGATTACATATGTAATCCACTCATGCAAAATTAAAGATTTCTTAAAAACGGGTGGACCCAATCATTTTATATTTCGTGTACTTTAAGTTGACTAAAAATATAAAATAGTCGTCTTATTTATATATTTTAATTTTATTTTAATAACTCAGGTACGGCGCATACGTCATTCCTATGTCTACCTACGTTAAATTATCGTGAAAACAAGCTTATGTGTCCAAGCGGTTAAACATATATTTTTTTGGGACTTTATTGATGGCTGCCGTATTGAAAATTAGCCAATCGAGTACTGGTCAAATATTTGAGCATTTAATTCACACAGGGATCTATGCTATGATCAGTGGCGGTTCGTGGTCTTTTTAACGGGGGGTTCAGAAATTCAAGAGAAGATATATTGTCTAATCAAAATTTACTCTTGTCACACAAATTAAATAAAGTTAGTGGAGGGGTACCTAAATAGGTACTATTGTTTTTAAATAACTTGATACTCCTCGACACAATTATTAAACAACCAAAATGGTTTTAGAGGATTTAAATTGTTTAATGGTTTTTACAACACTGCTAATGTACGTTGCTAATTATTATTTTTTTTTCAATAAGAAAAATTGCGTAGAATGTACAATATAATATAATTGATATTTTAAAACATAAAAAAAAACAAGAAACACAAATAAAGGTGGCCACGAAATAAAATTAGCTTTTTTCACTTACACAAAAAATCCATTATACACGTATACAAAAAATAATTATATTTAATTTCCTAACTTTTTTCATAAGTATTAGCGTTATTTTTTGTATATAACACTGTATTCCGTCATTGTGTGAAAAAATTAGGACAGAATATTTGCGACAACCGATAAACGCAACCACTTTCAATTTGAAAGCCGAAACAATATTAGGAAAGCTCAACACAAAATCGCATAACTAGCGACGTTGTTTGCCGTAAATTTAGTAAATGTAGTTATAACGACTTATCTATAAACAAAAAAATACGAAACAGAAGTCAAAATCGGTCCACATCAATAGTAGATTTACAAATGCCATTAGTAAACCGTTGGAGAAATGCAGAAACAAGAAAATAAAAAATGTACAAAAATGACTACAAAGTTAAATACCATAATATATAACATTTAACTTACATCCGTCGGTGCAAAAGTCGACCGTCAGCCGGTCATCCTGCGACAATCTCGGGCTTCGTTTCGGCGAGACTCGTCAAAGTTCGGAGGTCACGTGAGATCTTGACTCGTGATCAGCGCACCAAGCTGCGTAGTTTTGTCCATTCTACCGTCACAGCGATTCGTATCGGCTATGATTTTTTCGTATGGACAAATGTGTGCGGATCGCAACGCGCACAAAATGGGAATAGATAGGTACCTACCGTATTTTTCGGTGGCGCGAGTTTTAAAGACGGAATTTTAATGTCGAGCTATCTGTGATGCGCTTATATTACTATACAACAAGATTGTTTTATTTTATCATCTTTTTAATGGGGGTTCACCGCACAAATGCACTTTAGAGAAAACCGCCACTGGCTATGATCAAATATATTTAATTATTAAATGTACTTAACTAGTATAGTCCACCATGCATACAACGCGGCTATTGATAACGTACTATAATAATTAATGTACTATAATAAAAAAAAAGGTGTGTATCTGGTTGTCAAGATGTGTCCACTTTATGACGTCTTCAGAAATTCAAGAAATTGGCCGCTAACTGTCTTCTTTGATTTGATTAACCTTAGCGCCTTCAATGCGATAAGTATTTATACAGCGAACAAGAAATACGAGGCAGTTCGACGTCGCAACTTCCTCATCGACCTGTCTCTGACTTGGATAAAACCACTGGCTCATTTAAGATTGTAGATGAAAATGTTACCAAGAAGCCTAACATTCAAAGTGAATGACTAAAAAAGAGCGGAAAGTCAACCATCGACCTCAGGATAGACTCACACCAATACTGTGGGTCGCTGCCATGACTGCGGATGAGCACGCAATAGAAGCTCTCGAAAACTATGTAACGAGTTCAAAAAAATCATTTGCCCTGATCATTCTAGTATTATATGTTTGTGTTGCTCAGAAATCAGTAATTGGATTAATGGGTTTGCTTTTAAGATTTTTTTGATCTCAATAGATGATATATTTATTATCTGTTGCTTTTTTCTAATAAACAATACTTAGATTATAAGATTAAAAAAATAATACTTAATAAATCATAATGATCTCACTTCATTTTTTTAGTTTAAAAATGGCCTACACATGTAATCCGCGCAACCACTCACGTTACTTTTTAAAGCGCGAGCACTGCAGGGTTAATACAAATTACACCGAACTCCTTCGCAAGGGATACATTTGGTTCACCGGCTTCTAAACAGTGAATATAGCACTTTTTTCTTCAATTGAAAAACACTTTCGCTTCACGGAAAACATTGTGTCAAGCGGTTGTCACAACGGATGATAAACACTGACAGTGATTATAAGGTTATAGGTAATAAGGATAGATGTTAAGCTGCCTTTACACACATAAGTTTTTTCCCGTAAGTCACTCACGTAAGAAAACACCAACGTACCCATTGGCCAGAAGTCGCTTACGTGAGCAACTTACAGGAAAAAACTTACATGCGAAAAGGCAGCCTTAGCGCACGGGAAGAAGCCGGGCGTGGGGAGTAGGCGAGGTGCGGGGCGGCGAGGTATTGGCTCATAGGTTTTGTAAACAACACACTGCGCATCGTTCTAACCGGACGAATTATCATTGAAACAGGTTACTTTAAGCAGTTGGTCGCTTAAAACGGAGTCGCACTGAACGGATATGTTTTCCTAGTACCTAACTTGAGTTTACATTGTCGTCGCTAAAAACGGTAAGCCTTTATAAGCGAAGTCGTTACATCAGAATTCTACTGTATTTTATAAACAAAACTTTGTTTGATTTAATTACAATAAGAAACAATTAATTCATTTGTCGGGAATGGAAAATATTAATAGCTATTTTGTTCATAATAAAGTTTTTATAATAAATTTAATATTTTATAATTTTACATCTTTAGTATGGCGGCCATCCGTCATATTGATGGAACAACCCATAATTAACAGTAAAAAGGGTTTTTCAGTAATTTCTTTTATCTTTTTAAAAAATTAAACCCAACCTAAGAATCTATTTGGTTAAATAGGATTTCAGATTCTTAGTTTGTTTCAAAAAGAAAATTTTACCTAGATTACATTACCTCAATATCGTCAATACCATTTTCTTCAGAAAGGTTTGGAATTTTGATATTTCCTTTGATCACTTCTCCACTGGCTCCTGCTAGGCTCCCTTCCCAGTTCAATAGGATATCCCATTCATAAAAAAATATTAACTTTCCTTTCCTGTTGTTGGCAGAAGCCTCGCCAGTAATTTTGTCTATTTCTGTTATCTTGCACACTATTCCATTCTCAGAGAAGTCAAAGCCAACCAGAAGTTCTTTAAGACGGTCTTTCGACCAAGGGCCAGCATTTTTTTCGGTCCAATGCCAATTGTTCACGTTAGTAGCGTCAGGTCGCTCCTCCACAATCCAACGAGGGTCCCCTTCACCCCACTTGGCCATTTTATCTTATTCAAACTAAAACAATTTGAAATGTTCATATAATGTACAGGGTTAAGACAAAATTGAACCACAAGGTTCATGAAAATTTTGCGCAAGAATCACGTTTGCCGATATGTGCTTGGTCTGTTATTAAATTAAAGCATCTGTAATTGGTCTGATAATATAAAAAACGGTTAAGAATATAGTGCCGACGTATTTTTGCATTTAATTTACAAACCTTGAAATATTCCCGAACACAACGAGAAAATGACAAATTTCGAACTGACAGAAATGAGTGGAAATGAGCAACTTGCAAACTTGCAGAAACTGACAGTAGAGTAGTAGAAGTTGAGAGAAGTCTTCCGTTTCTTTTCTAGAAAATTTTTCCAGAGATTTCTAGAAACTATCTACCAACTTAAAAGACTGAAGAAAATGAAAGCAAGTACTGCCATGATTTTTAAAAAATATTTAAATTGTCTTACTTATGTTATGGGGGTTAAATAAAAAAAATCTTTGTCCGAAAACACATTTTTTAAAATTTCTCACACATATAAAAAAATAATTAGGTAGGTACTGAACGTAAATAAACCACTCATTAGATTGATATCTTCGGGCTTTTTGTATGGGGCAGCTTTCGACACTATTTTACCATAGATATGGCAACAAAACGCTGCATTTGACGTCACACACCATAGACGAGCATAGAGGAAATTCAAAATGCCACTCAGTTCTTCTACGGACATTCTAAGTTCTCTATGGGATACGAAGATTTGACGTCACAATAACGTCACGCGTCTTTTCCATTCGGTTGGCCATTTTGTTTGAAGTTATACCCCCCTGGTACTGAAGTATGTACCAGATATATTATAAATCTATGTACCTACTGCCTTCTGTATTGATGTACCAGATCTTGTTTTATCAGCAGCCATATCCATACAGTAGCTATCTTCGCACCTTTTGTCAATACCCTGAAGTTAGCACAATCGTGTAGGACTGTAGGACGAGCGCCATCCAAGCGCGCGAAGTTCGAAACAATGATTCGTTATCGTTTGACGAAAAATATCTATTTAGGTATTTTATGAAAAGAAGAAAAGGAATTTTTACCAGTGGTCGTTCGTGCTATGCGGCAGGGGAGGTTGTGCCTCCCCCCCCCCAAAATTAGAAATATAAGGGGGGAAAAATACAATATACAAAATACAGCGCCCTTGAGGTGATTTCTCACAAAAACGGCGCTCTACAAATTATCCAATTATTATTATTATTATACACGTAACCATTCATCCGAAATATAGCAAAACTTTAATTTAAATGTTACCAATTAATAAGTCTAAAAATAACTTCAATTTAAATATTAGATACACATGAATATTTTCGTATTTCACCACGACTGGTTGCCTTTATATTATGTAACACATGACACCAGTGGCAGAGATATAATCAAATTTTCTCTCACGCTATCCCTTCGCGCGACCCCCCTCACACATTTCCCTTCCACCTTCTCCGCCTTCCCCCTCCCTCGTCCCCTCTCCCGCGAACCTCCATTCCTTAATTCCCCTCCATCCCTCCCCAATTCCCCCCCCCCCATCCCACCTATTTTCCCTTCCGCTAAACTCCATAAAATTAGCTTGTGACCTATTGAATTTTTTTGCTAATTTCATAACGCTAGAGGTCACCAATATAGAAATATCGCTATATATAAACCTTTGCGGGCATGTTCAGAATAACTCACCAAATTTTTATCGCAATAGGATGTATAGTACCTATAGGAAATAATTTCATAACGCCAGAACACACTATCCTATAACCATCTTACGCATGCGCCCATCAGATCACCAAAGTTTCATCGCAATCGGACGAACGGTATGATGAACGGCATAAAATACGAACAAACAAACGTTAATTTTCATATGGAAGATTAAATTTATTCATACTTTACGATAATCATATTATTATTAATTTTAACAGTTTTAATTCTTGGAGTGACACCACGTCATCTGCACCGGGTGCCACCGATGCCAACAAAATAGAAAAAGTTTTTTCAAACAATTTTTGTCGTTCAATAAAAGTTGATCTATAAAAATTTAAACGTCTGAACGCGCTATAGTCCTAAATAAAGAAAGGGGTGAAAGTAAAAATGGGTGGTGACGTTAGCTTTCAGGTTCAGACGAATCAATTTTAGTTGAATGTTTGAAAATACTTGAAAAGGTTCATAATTCATAAGTGTCAATGCTTTCTAGTGTCGGGCTGCTATTAGATCATTGTACTTACATGTAAACTGGTTATAGATAATTACCAAATATAGGTACCTACTTATGTTACTTTTATAATTTACCGTTAGGTGATCACGGTGATCAGCAATCAGCATAACCTCGAATGAGCGACATGCTTCGATCTTTATAATTTAAAATAAATCAAATTTAATCATTTTATTGTGAAGATCTGCAAGTATTTTTGTTATTTTATTATTGTGGCAGTTGTTTTCAAAGCCGTCATACAACTAACTTTGAACGCCAAAACAGCACAACAGCCAAATTCACTATAATAAGAATTCTAAAATAAACGGCAGAATTTTACTAAATTTGATTTATTTTAAATTATAAAAAAGGAGTTCTACGAATTAAACACAATAACATTACGTAAATGAATGGATTGAAAAATAAATTCTTCTCCTGCACAGAAAACTTTGAAGAACAGAGTAGTTTTAAATTTAACAACATTTGTATACTTACGTCTTCCACCGTGAAAATTTTTTATTCATTTTGATAACACGTTGAATATCAATCACTAAAATAATAACAGATAATTTTTATCTGCTACAAATGCTAACTGAATTCGTTTACGAATCTTCAATATGTCCAAAATCATGGTTTTCGCTGATACCATTGTACACACTAGGTAGGTACTTACGTAAAATCATGCGAAAAATGTATTGTTGATAAACTTCTGATAATACCAAATTTTAGCAAGTAGGTACCTACTGTTACTACCGTTGCGTTCTTCCATATAATAGCCATGTTGGTCAGAGTGAGATGGAAGAGCATTGATATATCGCCATACATACCTACATAGCCTAGGTAGTATCGTCTAACTTTAAATGAATAAATCAAGCCCCAAGTCTTTCTGCGATTATTTTTACGAGTGTCAGTCGCTCCGGTCGTCTTGTTTGTTCTGTTCAAAATGATTCCCTTGCGAAAGTTCTTAGTGACTAAGGTAAGAACTAATTTTAATTTTATTATATAATTTTGAATCTCCCAAAATTTCGTAACAACAATTTTTTAATCTAGATGTAAATTAAATAATATAATATGGGAGTTTTATGTACGCCTACATATGTTTCAGGCAGTGCAAATAATTCGCCGGTTGGAATTCAAGTACCGATTAATTTATTCAAACGTCAATTTATAAATAAAAGTTTAGTGTTGATATTCAAAACACACTTCTCTTTTCACTTGTCTGAATTCCTGACTGAATAAATAATAGTGGATTATTTATTTATAAGCTACAAACATTATGGTTATGTACCTACTTATAAATCAAATAATTTACCTAATGGTAATCACATCCCTACTTTAGTAAAATAAGGTACTTACTTGCTCAGAACTTATTTAAAAACAAAGTTCTATATATTTTATTTTATTATTTCTGCCCTATCTGGAAAAATTTAACCATTTAGCTCATAAGAAGATTGATGAAATAAACGTAATGTGATGAGATGATTAATGTAATGGCTGTTAATTTATATTATTTCAGGTGTCGGAACAATGGCGTTCCTCCAAGATGGTGGCTTCCTGTCTGGCCCCACAAAGATTCCAATCCTCGGGATCTGGACCGGTTCTCCACCAGCCTCTCACTACGCTGACCGAAGATGAATTGGCCATGAAAGATACAGGTAAGAAAATTTGTTGCGCCTTCAAAAAATACACAAGCCAACCAGAACAATTTAATTTTACAAACTTAAACAAGTTAAATTTTTGTCATAAAAGTGACTTTTTATGTGTGTTGAATGATGGCATTTGAAACTTAGTTTTAACAAACGTAATATTATTTCGATATCCGCATTATTTAATTTAACTATTTGATTTGAATAATTGAATAAAATAATTAATTAATGATTCACAGTTGTGTTCAGTTTAGAGAGCCCTAAAAATCAATGAAAAATTTTCTGTTTTGTTTTTTCGCATTTTTTTGTTTTGTGGGTAAAGTATATTGTTGAACCTAAGATTCAGTAATATTTAACATTAAATTTGGTAGTTCCATCGAAAACTCTCCCTCTTTCTCTTATGCGATACAATGTAACAGAAAGAGAGGTCAAAACGGAGCACTCGCGGCACGATAATTTCGATAGGGTCCAAAATGTAACAACCAGTGCCGGATTTATAATTTACTAGCTGAAGATCCAGCGATTGTTATTCTGCTTTGAGAGGTAGGAAAAGAGGACGGTAGTGGTTTTTCAAAATCTCACGTAGATAGTGGTTTTCCCCACAGACACTCATCTCTATTTATGTATACATATCATATAGATAGACGATTATAGTATATAGGTAGATAGATATTATTAACCTTGAAATATTCGGCTGAATGGACGTTGGGAAGTACGTGACTATTTATAGATCTGTTCACCAAACACTAGTATTACCATTTCAAGAAAAGTTTCCATTCTGAATGGTGGTCTTCCACCAGGGCGATACTTAAATTATCTACTACTACATATCTAATATATACTGTAAATCATTAAAAAATATGTAAAATTTTGTACGCCGGGACCTCGTGACTCGAACCCGCGGTATCCGGACTCTTGCCAAGGACCTTAAGAGGGAACCGGAGAATACCGGAAATTAGTCCTTTTTAAATCAAATTCTAGACGTATTGACTTTTTTTTACAAAAAAACATAAATTGATTTTGAAAGACTGTTATTTTATCTGGTACACGCAGTTTTAAAATTTTGAAAAACTAAGTGTTTTTTAATATACTTAAGTTATACCGTTGGTCGTTGGCAGAATTGTTCAATTTTCAAATGATAGATTCTATAAAACAACACAAATTTCAAATCATTTAATCATACAACAAACTAAATCAATACATAATTTAGTCAACACAGTTTTAAAAAAATTAATTTTAGTTAAATTAAAATCATTAAAAAATAATTCCGAGAAGGTGTTTTGTGACAAAAATACCTCAGTTTTTCTATTTATTTAAGGCCTTACAAACTAAAATATTTAAAAAAAAATTTACACACTAATTTTGTTAAGACATTATTGAAAAATCATAAATACTTATGATCAAAAAATACTTGCAAAAAGTACATGATATTTATTAATTTATCATCGTGCTTTTTCAGAATTTTTATTGCTTACTTAAATGTAGGTATATATTAAAGCAAGTTTTTAATGAAATAAATCGATATTAAATTGTGAATTTAAAAAAACTTGATACGGGGAATAATCGATCTTTCTCATTGGAACCTCCCTGTACAGTTTACACGCATTTTTAAACTTTTATTTTCAGCTGCTGGTCAATCGCTTTTAACCGCTCGTTGTAGAAGAGATCGAGTTGTAGAAAGCTACAGTTAAATAATAGGTGGGCATATAATATTCCGCTGAGGCCTTTCCAATATTCTAAAAATATCGGTGGATCCGGACCTGGCTTTCTACGACAAACCTGATAGATAACCTTGATTCAAAGTTGTACGCTCAAGCAGGGTCAAGTCCACCACAAAACAGGATCGGAAAACTCCAAAAATGGTTAATATATATATTTTTTTTAAATAGCAAAAGTATCTTCAAGGTTTATTTGGTCACCGTGATAATGACCTGAAGAATTTGTATACAAAATGAGTACGAAAATCGTGAATGGAATATAAACTTGAAACAGGGAATACCATGAAACTATAATTCAAGGGAATGCCTACAATGTATGGAGCATGAGGGATGTCTACATTAATATTGATCATTCCATTCATATCAGCATCTCAATGCAAATAGGATTGTCAATAATTTCTGAAAATAATATGATTAGCCAAGGGCGCAGCTAAAGCATTTGCTTAAGTGACATTAAGGGGGGGGGGGGGGGTTGATCTTGGTGGCCAACGGAGAAAGAGGGGGGTGGTGGACAATTTATCAGAAAGTTATTTTTACTTACCGCAAAGCTATGATCCAAAACATATTTTTGTATTTTCCAGGAATATAATCTACGAGTATTCTCTTTTTTAGTAGGTACCCACACAAGGGTCGTAATGGATATTCTTAGTATCGCCCTGGTGGAAAACCACCATTTATAATCGAAACGTTCCTTGTAATGGCTACAGACGTGTTTAGTGACCAGAATTAGGCATTTACGTAGGTACTTTCCAAACTTCTTCCCCGCTCCCTTCAGCCTACAACGTGCTCCCTGGGAATTCTTTCGAAATATATTCCAGCTAGCTTCGGGCAGTTGGGATGCTTGTGCTTCTTATTAGCAGTTTTTACTTGGGTGTAGAAGAGTTTTTTTTTCTAAATATAGGTAATGTAGGCATCCTATAGGATAAATCTATAGACACGACAATGTCTGTGGTAGGTAGCCATGACCATATGGAGAAGATACGTAGGTATCTGCAATAAAAATAAATATTTTTCATTTCCATGCAATATGTCTATTTTCTCATAATATTACGTTTACCTCATGAGAAAAGCTGTTGTTTCTAATAAAATAAAATCACCCACAAAAACATGCACATGGCAATTTTGCAATAAAATACATTCAGAAAGGGGCACCGGTTATTTGTATTTTGTGTGTGTTTTGCAAGAGTTGAGCAAATAAACAATACTGTCAATATCCCATGAACCAATAACAAAATATACTATGTTATCAATGATCTCGGATAAAAATTATTTGCTCGCTAAAGATAAAAAAATAACGATTTTAGCTCGGTACCTACCTATAAAATTTATAGGTAGCTAATGTCGTTTATTTTGTATGCTCGATTATCATAACATAATGACTTATTATTATTTAAATCGTGGATTTATTTATCTATTTTAGTCAAGCCCCCATGAAAAAAGATAAACACCCGATTCTAAGATATTATTTATCACTCACACGTTATTGAAATTACTTATCGTTAATTTATATTATTTAAAAGTTTAAAACCATCTTTAAAATATCCCCATCTATCCAGAGCGTTATTTTATTAATTATTATGATAGGAAGAGCATACTTTTAGAATTATCGGGTTATTTTAAAATAATCAAATAACGTTGTGTTTTATTTTGTTTTTTAATCAATAAATAGCCTTCTAGCATACCATTATATTTTTTAATGTTGTAGTTAGTATTGATACTTAAAATAATTTTTATTTTTGGGTCTCCCGAAATCGCATCAAACCTGTGGTTGTTTGTGTGACCTGACAAAGTTCTACGCTTTATTGCAACATGCCCTGTATATTATATGGTGATGTCGACGGTCGAGACGTTTTTTATTCCCGCTTTTAATATTGAAGAACACTAGGTAAAATGTTAGCATCTCATCACTACTGTTTTTTTATACTACCAAAGTGCAAAAATACGTCCGTGAAACCTTCAAGCATTTCTAGCATTACCTACACGTCATAGTACATAGTTAATTCTTGATGTGTTTGAAAGTGTTAAATTAAGTTTCACCTGACTTATACACGAAACATTGACACAGTGCTTACTTACCTGGTTGAAGGTTTCGACAAATGTTGTACAAGTGTCGTGGTTATGATTTGTGATCATTGGCCACTTTTATGGCTGTCTTGAATTAATTAGAAAAATAAATTTACAATAATTTTGAGAGTGAAAATTCTTACTCCCAAATGAAGGAAGAATAAAGGTAGAAACATACCGGGTCGACGTACGTACGGATCGCTACGCCTAACAATGGTTAGGAACCATCCATTTTCTATGTGCCAATGTGATTCTAAAACATACATTTTCATAGAAAATGTATGGTTGCTAAGTAGCCCTGAGGCCCTAGACGATCGATAGGATAACTATCGGTAACTTCTCATCGTTCCCTAGGACAACTGCACATCGCTAACGTACAAACAACAGTTGATGTCGAATATGTTAAGGACACTTAGTTATTGTGAACTATAACTTATTCGTTGGCGATCTGTAGTCATGTTAGGGAACGATGAGAAGTTACCGATAGTTATCCTATCGATCGAGTGTGCTAGGGCCTCAGATATTGTTAAGCGTAGCGATGCGAACGTACGTTGGCCCAGTATGTATCTAACTTAAATAATATTATATCGATAAATAAAATGAGTAAGCAGGGTGTATCTGCACCGAGTCAATTTGAAGATATGTACCAATATTAATAAATTAAAACTCCTTTCTAAAGTTAATAAATTACAAAAAATACCTTCCCAGCCTATAGCAGTGCGAAAAAGATAACTACCTACATTGTATGCAAGATACCTTCTTAGGTATCCGATTAAAATTATGTGGAGGGTTTCTAATAAATGCCGACTGGAAGATATTTTTGAGTAGAATATCTACAGGCACAGAGAGCATTTTTTTAAACCAACCAATCTCAAATTAAATTTGACAATGGCAATACTATGTTCCTACCGACAGGCGCGGATCCAGCCCTTGAAAAAGGTTGTGGGCACGGCCACCCGAAAAAAGTGCGAGTCGGAGTACGAACTCGCCCATGAATGCCTTTTGAATTTGATTATTTCCTTTTTTCCGCGCATCAGGACTTTGGCCTTAGGAATAGAAGTCATCATTGGAGGAAGTCAGACCCGATTTCATCCAATTAAATAGTCAAACAGTTAACGATTTAATTCCAAACCAATTTCAATCAATAAATTATTATTATTTCTAGTAGCCAGTAAGCCAATATACGGACACTAGACTGGGTAGTATCTTGACGCTGTCTCAGAAGTAGTAAGTATGACCAGCAAGTGAGATGCACCTGGCGAGACTTAATTAGGCTACCAATACCATTACAACTACGGAACCGATTTTGATAATTTTTTTACATCTTCAAAGGATATCAAATCAAATTAAACGCTAGGAAACGCTTTACATTAAATAACTTTATTTAGGTGCTTACTTAAATTACAAATTCAAGCTTACGTTTCTTTTTCGCGAAAACGTTGATAATTTCATCGATATCCAGGTTCACATCTTTGTATATACAGGGTGTTAAGCATCGTACTTGACTTACTTTAACCAGTGATTCTTGAGATTATTTGAAGTAAAAATGTTAATAAAAATTTGGTCTCTAGTGACATTTTTGAGGTTTTTTTTTCTACAAAAACTTAAAAATCAGTAGGTATTGGGATGTTAGGGGCGGGGTAAGGGGTTGGTTGGTTACTTGGCTTAGTGACCAGTGACGACACGTGAAAGATTTTTTTTTCTTTGATTTTGAAGAAAAAGTTTTTGAAAAAAAAACGATTGTGCTTTAGACCTCACGACTGAAGTAAATACTTCTTTAGCTCCATCTATATGTATGTCTATATTTTTTTTTTATGTATAACATATATACATGTATATACATATATTACTTTTCTACAAATATTTATTTAAATTTATTATCATTCGCCTCGCCCGATCAAACCAACTCTTATTACTTTTTTTTTCACCTGCAAACAACCAACTTTATTTTTATATTAGAAAGGTATTGTAAGTGTTAAATCTCCCACTAGGTGATGTCGAGACATATCATGTCTACATTTTTTTGGTGAAGTACTTTAACTCGTCAAATATTGATTATTTTTAATTGATAAACTAATGTTTCAGACAAGATTTTTATGCATAGCACAAAAGATAACAATTATTATAAGCAATAATTATCAGCCTGAAACACTCATCGACATTGAAAAAATCTTCCGAGAATAGATACATGCCGCCGACGAGAAAGCGGCAGTTGTTGAATGAAATACTAGTAGGTATGTATTGAATCATTTGGCGGGTAAGGGGTAAACCGCCGTAGCTCAGTGGATTAGAGCGCCTGACCGGACATCAGAAGGACACAGGTTCGAGTCCCGTCGGCGGCATGTATCTTTTCTCAGAAGATTTTTTCAATGTGGATGAGTGTTTCAGGGTGATAATTATTGCTTATAATAATTGTTATCCTTTGAACTATAAATAAAAATCTTGCCTTAAACATTCGTTTATCAATTAAAAATAAGGAGATGTACATAATTACGAAACAAGAAGTGTAAATAGTATTAGATTGCCACGTATGACGAAATCCAAATCACGGAACTGCCTAATATACAGAGGAATAAAGATGTATGATGAAGCCTGAAAGTCTAAAGAAAGAAGGAAGAATGAATGTATTTAAAAAGAAATGTTATGTAAAAATATTTAAAGTTACAAAATGCAATATTATCTTGTTTATTTTAGTTTATATTTATGTTGTCTCAACAAAAATAATAAAAAATATCTTTTTTCCAATACAAGTAAGGCGCTCCTTTGCTCCGCTTGGCTAAGTGGGCGGAATCGCTACGGCGATCCGGCAACGGCGATGAGGCAACTGAAAACTCACAACTGCCAACTGTCTTTGTATGACAATGTGATGGCCCGCACACTACAAAATCACTCAAAAACCCGTGGTCAATGGTAACGTAAGCAGTGACTCGCCACTTGCACTGCTGATTGCCGTGGCCGGCCGTTGCTAGTTGCCAGCTGTCAGCTGATTGTTCTTCGTCTATGGTTAAACAAGCTTTTGACCAATCAAGACATAGAAATCAGCCGGTTTTAGTTGGTTTTCAGTTGCCTCGTCAGCGGAGCGCCTAAGTATTCATGTTCCAAGAAGAAACTGATAATGTGTTGTCAAAAATGTGACAAAACATGTCAGCATATCGTCTATGGCTCTTTCTGCGTTCCGAATCACGCACGATTCATGATTTATTGTGTGTGTTTTTTTTAAATTTTATTAAGGCATAGCGTTTATTATCATCAGCCCTTGAGGTGATTTCTCACAAAAACGGCGCTCTACAAATTATCCAATTATTTTTTCTTCACCAGATTTACAGGAACGGGTTTAGTTTTTCCCATAGGAAAAACTAAACCCTTTCATACACTTTTCCATATAAATGATCATCTAGTAAATCCACGTTATGCAAGTGTATTATATAAGTATAATTAATACAAAACAATACAAGAACAACACGTTAATCTACCAAACTATTAAATGGGAATATAATTCACCGTCTCCAGATATTTTCATATCAGAGGGTTCGGCTCTGTGGAATTCCTAATTTGACCGATATTATTGGTCTCAATAGGCTCAATACCTTAGCTCAATAGGCTCAATACAAACAAATAAATATGGACAAAGAACGTTGAATTACATGATTCCCAGTTGTTTAAATAAGTTACCTGCTGAAATTAAAAACTGTGCCCAAATTGGTGAATTTACTGAAGACTTGGCTTACGGAAAGAATTTATTTATATTAGCTTACAATGACATATTATTCTAAATGCTTTAAAATGGTAACTTATGTTTTCATAATTTTTCTTTTATCTTTTTATAAAAATATTATATTTCTGTAAATTTTTTTAATTTTATTTTATATGTATAATTGTAAAAATGTAACTATTACATCAATATAATAAGATCTTTAATGTAAAGAACCCGTTAGACAAACTACTAAAAAGTAGTTTATCGTGACTTTTTGTCTTATATTTGTAAAGTGTATAAAATAAATAACTAAAAAAAAAAATTAAAAAAAAATAGACCGTGAAAGTGTGACGTTACAAGTCCATTAGGGTTGTGGGCATGCCCACCGTGCCCACAACGGTGGATCCGCCCTTGCCTACCGACAAGTATTTCAGTAGGTATACTAAGAAATGTTATGAGTCGGATTGGTTTGTCAGAAAACCTAATTCGTTATCAATATTAATCTTAAAATAATCATACTTGTACAATGATACAATACCTACTTATTTTTTACGGCGTGTATCGTCGAGCAGCGTTGCTAAGTGAGCAATTACCTAATTAAAATTAACACTTTTAAACACTAAAATAATGAACTTTTATACACTTTTATGAACACCATTATATAATTTGTATAATATCACATGCATGGACACAAGTAAGCAATAAAATAATGGTAGATTCAGACTGGGTCGACGTACGTATGCATCGCTACGCCTAACAATATCTGGGCTACTTAGCAACCATAGATTTTCAATGAAAATTTATGTTTTAGAATCACATTGGCCACACGCATCGCGACGTGCGATGTCTGTGGCCATTTTCATAGAAAATGTATGGGTTGCTAAGCATTGTTTGGCGTAGCGATGCGTACGTAGGTACGTCGTCCAGTCTGAATCTACCTTTTCCTGAAGTCCTTTTGAGTGTAGATACCTACCAACATTTTTAAATAATGATAAACCAAGCCAATAAAAATTAAAATAACCATTTGGTATTAATAATTGAGAAACGTATCATTTTATGATACTTCGTTCGTGATACTTAAAATAATTTTACCCTGGCTTAGTTAGAGTCATAAATGCAACTCGTTGAAGAGAGGATATTTGTATAAGATTGTTAAGTTTTGACAAATAAAACTATTCGATATCTAATTTAAACATACAATTTTAAATAAACCTTGCTTACAATTACCATACAAATCAACAACTGCCCGCCAAAGCCGTCCAGTCCGCCAGCACGCTAACAAAACAAAAGATAACGGGTAAAACAAGAAAACACCGCATGGAAAAAATGGCGCGTTTTTGCAAATTAAAACAAACGACCCGTTGTCATACGTGGCGCGGGATTGGTATATTTATGCGTGGCACATTATAGTAATTAGACAGCTGATATTAGTTGTTTGCATCATTACTCGTTACGTATCATATCCGTCACTCAATCGTTGTTATTTTGAAGATTGTGGTAAACACCGCACAAACAAAATTACTTTCGACAGACATTAATTATAATATTAAGTATTATCTTTCGTCATCAATGTTTACATGATTTACATACACGTGTCTGGAAACTCATAGTACATGCGGGAAACTCGCAGTACCTAAAAGCGGGAAACTGGTGAATTTACAGTAGGTACAGAAAACCCCCAAGAAGATTTTATGAAGATTTCGATTTTTCAAAACTTGTTCCATTGTTTTCGGCAACTAAAAGGTTAAAAAGGCTTTTGGAGCTAGTTTAATAGTTTAACGTTTCGACGCATTCAACATTTCTATAGTCCATACGTATTTTTAATTATTTCTCAATTCAATTTAATTCATTTTCCTGGTGTAAGACAACAATTCAGAATTGTTGCTTGAAATCACTTTAGCCGTATGCCGTATTTGATCACCACATCTGAATAGCTAGATACGGGAAGTACGACGAAGGCTCTCGACTAGAAATCCAAAGGTCGCGGGGTCAAATCCCAGCGTGTACAAATAAAGTTTATTTAATTCATTTGCATTGTTCCACAATTATTAATTCATTAAAAATAGTGTGCAATATGTTTGCGATACTTACTACAGTGAAAGATACTCTCAGCATCGCCGTGGTGTAAGACAACAATTCAGAATTGATACGTTTCTTAAAATGGCTTTAGCCGTATTTAATGATACATCTGAGTAGTCAGGTACTTCCCCACCTTCCACCTCTACATCTCCTTCCCCACGCCTTTACATTTAGTCTCAAAAAATTCCCCAATTAGGGATGCCATAGTCTCACTGGCTCCAGATGGGAACAGTTGGGACTCTTGTGCGTTATTCCCATTTAAGAAAAAAAACAATTAATCATTACCTACCAATAAAAAAAAGTTTTTGAAAAAAAAAAATCTCATCAAAAAAGTCACCGGAAACCAAAATTTCCTTTACATTTTTTACTCCAAATAATGTCAGGAATCACTGGTTGTAACTCAAGTAGGATGCTTAACACCCTATATATATACCTACATAATATTATAATAACATTCTAAATGAAATAATATTATACAAACATAAGTTTTGTTCCAACATTTTTTTTCCTCGACAGTTTCAGAAAAAAGTTATATGCAAAAATTTCTGAAATACTATTTTAAACTAATATTTAAAATATACTTCATTCAAAAATTGTAAAGAATTTAAGACTTTTATCGCAAAATTGAAAAGAAATTATCTTTTAGAATATAGAAACTAAAAGAAAAATAAATAGGCTGACTTCATGCAGTGGATAAGAAGATATAAAATGTTTTCCGAAAGACTTTGCAAAATATGTTCAAGGCGGGTGGGGAGTGAAGCACAAGGGTAAAACCGGGGACACATGTCTAAACATGTTTTATTTTCTGTGAAAAATTCAGCTTCCGTGGAATTAGTTCCGACATAAAACCTTCATTGACTGGGCTAACAGTGAGGTGCTTCGCTTGACGTTCGACCTCTCGGCTTTATTCGGCTCAGCTCGTGCAGCCCCTAGTTCTAGATGCGACGGGAATTCTATTACTACATTCTGCACGCGTTCAAAATCGGCTTACAATACGTTTATAAATCTTTGGCGCCCCCTAAAACTGACCCCCTAGATCCGGCCCTGCTAGGCTCAAGTCCGTATTATGGTAGTCTTGATTAGCCACTGGAGCGATTTTGGTCCAAATTTGGACTACTTTAATTTGTCTAGGTTTGCTTTCGGTCCGATGACCGATGAAAAATAGACCGATTTTCGAACCATTCGTAAAACATTTATTGTAATTTTTTGAAACATTTTCATGGCCAGCAATTTATTCTATCAAATAGTTGATGAAAATCTATGACCTTATCGATTGTCTTTGAATTCTTCTGGAATGAATTTTGGGAGTTGGAAATTGGCATTAGTTTGTTGGAATCTACAAACGAACTTCAAAATAATTTACAAACTTTTGATTTGTTGAACACATATAAAAAATTGATTTTCTAGTATATATTTGCATCTGTGATTATCAAACAGGCTATAGAGAACATAAAAACGTAGAATAATATTTATTATAGATATTAAAAATATCCACTAGCGGCGTTTTCAAATCTTTAGATCACTAAAGCACAAATTTCGCGCATTTATAAAGTTAATTTTTTTTAAACATTTTTTCTATCAATTTTTAAAATATAGAAGAGTTAGTAAAATATAGGTGAATCCATTTGCTATATAGCACTATAATTTGTTTATATTTTTACAAATGTAAAGTAAAAAAAAAAAATATGTTTTCGCTATATTTTCTTTTTATAATAAGTAAAAACAAAAAAACCTTATTCTACTTGTGTAATACAAACTTTTTTAATTTTTTAACTAACTAACTAACCATCACGCCGTTTCTCCGCACGGGTAGGCAGAGAGGACGGACCGCCAAACAACTCGGTCTTGGCACACACTCTTTGCCTCATTCACATTCATACATCTTCTCATACATACTCTTCTATTATTCTGTTATTTTATTTTGTTATATGTTTTTATAGTCTATTTTATACTTTAGGTATTTTTTTATTTAGTAAAATATTATACATATTACATTATTTAACCGCTTGGACACATAAGCTTGTTTTGACGACAATTTAACGTAGGTAGACATAGGAATGACGTATGCCCCGCACCTGAGTTATTAAGTTTTATTTTTTTATAGTTTATTTTTATTTGCCCAACTAGGAGGAATCCCGTGTAATACTTGGAAGTAATTGTTTTTATATTACCCACACTCAGGCAGTGCCTTAGTGGGTTTTCATTTCTTGTTTATACTTATACCATTTGCTATTATATTATGTTATATGTACAAAGAAATGTAAATAAATAAAGTTTAAAAAAACAAAAAAAAAGTAATGCTGTTTTTAATGTGGGCGGGAAATATTCAAAATTAATTTTTAATAGTAGCGAGCATTCAAGGCGAATTTTTATAATTCTCTGTGTCGCTCCAGTGGATATGTTTATTAGTAAATGAATTAGGTGCTTAATAATAGTATATTTAACAACATGGTTGTTTTATAGCATTCTAAAAGTTTGTTTTGTTGGTGCTGTAACAATAGTTGTTAGTCAGCATAGTTGCCTTCCGAACAGTTTTCTTAACATTAAAAAAAAAACAAAAAATTACATACATACAGTGATTTTTTACGGGTCTGCACCATTTTATTCATAACATAGTTAAATAGGTTACAAAGACCATGAGCTTTGACATCAATAAAATAAGACGAAATTAAAAATAAAAAAAATGTACACTTATAAAATGTATACGGAAAAAAAATCTGAAGACGGCTGAAATCTTATTATCGATTAAATGAAGTTTTCAATAGGTATATATTTCCTAGTTAAATATTCCTGGGTATATTAATTTATCAATAGTTAGGTATAAATAAAATAAAAATAATATAAAAAATTGTAAACAAAAATTATATTTTCTTGATAAATAATATTTTTTTTAAATGGTTGGATGAAATTGTCACCAGGCAATAAAATTATTATGACAAGTAAATAAATAAAATATTTTTAAACGGAAGCAATCTTCCAAACAGGCCAAGCAAGCCCTCCATTCAAAAAAAAAAATTAAAATAATGAGTTTACCTAGATATATTAAATCAACAGGGATGTGGGATAAAACAAATAAGTACAATAAGATATAAAGGTTTCAAATAAAGTATCTTTGCCCAGACGCAGACATCCTTCAATTTAATGTTGCTCTGGATTCAGACATAGGTTGACCCATTCAATTGTTCAATTGGTATTCTAATAGTATAAAAGTACTTACATTCATCATTCATTGGAGTACAATAAAGAAGATAATATGCTTTGATAAATTGGCTCACTCGGGACTCAGTCTGACCGAAGTAGGTACTGTAGGAAAAATAATAACCTACACTGTTAAAAATACAGGTAGCAAGCTCAGATTTTTAATCATGATTCCGTGGCCTGTTTCGTGGAGACACACCGCCTGTAGTAATGAGACCCATTACTGATAGCCAAAATGGCTGACAATATTGTTCAATCAACATTATTTCTTTCATTGAAGATAACTATTTAATTTTTTCCTCAAACTTCGCAAAATCACTTTGTAGCGTCATATTGAATTAAATTAAAACAAATAACTTTGTATTAAACCACTATTATATAATCACAAGTTTAAAGCTCTCATAACTAATAAATTAATAACAAGAACATTGCGACCAAATACAAAAATTCGGGAAAATTATTTAAAACCTTGGTAAAAAGAAAATAGGAAAGTGAATCCAAAAGTGCGAATCTTTGTTCTCTTTTGCTGAATTTAGGCACCCTTTTATTAGTAAGATAGTTGAAAAAAATGTTTTTTTTAATTTTCCAAAATACTTGACTTTTTTGTTTTCCTTTCATGTTGTCTAAACCCAATAAAAAAAACAGTCGATTTACTTCTAGGTAGATTTATGGTAGACACCTATAGAATCAATGACCTAAGGCCCTTCGCTCTTGGAGAAACTGAAACCAAACTGAAACTGAGGGTTGCTATGGTTGTTAACCAAACTTCTCTCAAGACGCAACTCAATTCTACGATTTCAATAATTATCTCAGCTTGTCTAACCACAAAGAACACTTCAGCTCGAAAACTGACAACAAAACTGGCGCAACCAAGGCAACCAGGCAACAGCCGGCCGCGGCAACTACAACGCGGTGAGTTGCTGACCGGTTGCGTTGCTATTGACAATGAGTTTTTGAGAAATTATGTAGACCATCTCATTGAAATACACAGAATAGTGAATTGAGTTGCAAATTGATTTTTTTTCAGTTGCCCCATGAGCGAAAGCAATTATAAACACATTCATCAGGGAACACAAAGTTACTTTTTCCAAAGTAAATGTTTTTTGGAAATGTTCTGGAAATAATTTAAATTCTGTGAATTCTGAATAAACACAGTAATATTAACAAACTGCTATTTATTTTTTAACAGTTGCAAAGCTTGCAAGAGATAAAATTGCACCTCTAGTCAGAAAAATGGAAGATGAAGGAAAGATTGACGATACCGTCCGGCAGATGCTGTTTGATAATGGGGTAAGTTTCTATAACTCTACTCAGTGATCATAAATACATTAAAAAATAATAAGAATGCTTTTCTATTTAGTTATGTTAGTGCATTACTCACCTCATTTACCTTACCAGGTGCAATTGGAGAAATCCGCTCCGGGCGCCTACTTGCCAAGGCGCTGAATAATACCTATCACCTAACACAGCACCCTTGAGGTTTATACTAGCACAAGGCGCCATTTGACTTAGGGCCGGCTCTGTTCCTTCTTACATTCCCAAGTTTCAGCACTGACAGCTGTATTTCTTTATAGAATTTATCCATCTATTTCAGTGATTGACCCTGTTAAAACTGAATGTATCATCTAACATTTTATTAGAGAATAGAACTATTTCCTTTTAGGCTTGCAATCGGTTTAGTGTGAGTAATGGTGCAAGAGACTACACAATCGGCATGCAATATCCACCAACACTTGAAAACATTGAGTACATTATAAAAAGTATACTATCACTCACACTAAACCAATGGCATCATTAAGCTGAAACAGAAACCTAATAAATATGTTTAAATCTATATATATTTTCCAAAATTTCAGTTTTCTTTCTAATGATTGCATATTTTTGTGTATTTCAGTTGATGGGAATAGAAACACCAGTAGAATTCGGAGGATCGGAGTGCAACTTCACCACTATGGTGCTGATTGTAGAAGAATTAGCCAAAGTGGATGCTTCCGTAGCGGCCTTTGTAGATATCCACAATACTCTTGTGAATTCCCTGCTTTTAAAATTAGGAACCCCAGAACAAAAATCAAAGTACTTAACACTTCTCGCCACAACATATGTGAGTATAAAATAATGTAACTAATAAACCTAAGAGGATGGATCTCCGCACATTTCTGTATTGGCACTCAACTCCTAGCTTCATGAACAGATACATGTGAAAAGATTGTCTCATAGATACTTACCTTCTCTCCGGTTAATCAGACCACATACAAGTAAATATTATTTATTGGCCTAATTTTTAAAGATGCATTGATAACAAAACCCTCAACTTTCGCACTCTTATTTCGCCTTTTGAGATATAACATTATATATATGTACGTAACTAGTCATAGTCAGACAAATCTACATATTTAATGTCTGCGAAAAAAAATTTATCGTAACTAATAATAATATATTACTTCTTATTGCAAGAGATAAATAAGGAGACAAAAACTAATCAGTGGTAATCTTTACATACTGATTTTCTGAAATGATTAATAAATTTATTATTGTAAATCTATCCCTTTCACCCCTGTCCCCAGCCATAAAAAATTCCTACCTAAAAAATCATTAGGGAGGTACTTTGTTATTCACCTGGAAATAATTTCCTTCTTTACCCTGAATAAACACAATGTCTTCACTGCGTCAAAATTTTCTAAAATTAAAATGAGTTTTTATATACCGTCTTCAATGTCACTCATATCCACGTTTTTGTACAAATACCTACTTACACATGCCTTCACTCATTTTGCAGATATGAATTTGGAGGTTTTTTGTTATCTCCTGACAAACCAAAATAAATTATGCCAGTTTTTCTGTTTACTCTTTGATAAAAACTACTTACGGGAGATAAAAAATAAGAGATAATGTTGCGTAAATTTATTGCATCAATGATATTGTTGGTCAGTTAGTTCAATTATTAATAAATTAATCAGAATTCTTTGAATTATTGATACTCGTTAAAAAACATAGAATCGTAAAATATATGATTCTTTTCTAATTATTGCCTCAATAGATGCTTTGGTATTGGTACACGTGTTGTGATTACAACGTTTTTATAAATGGTAATTTATTTATTAACATCCAAACCTGCTAAACTACGGTAGTATGTAGTTTGTCGTATGTAGTTTCTCGGCAGGTGTTTGTTGTGATGAATTAAAATTACCTGCATATTAACTTTAAAAATTGAATGATGTTTCGAATTTGTTCGAAAACTATCAAGCTATTCAATTATGATGAACGTATTCATCTATTAATTTGAGTACTACCATAATGTTGACACGTGAAATGACTTTGAAAAGAAAAGGTTTATCTCCCAATAACTAAAATACAAAAGATTGTTATTGTCGGGAAGGGAATAGTAGGCATTAGAAGGGAGTAGATGAGGTGAACATTGAATTCGAAACAAGATAATAAAAGGACCAATAAACCTATTAAAACATTTCGACAAGTTACTGTTAATTTGTTTAAATCAATTTTCTACATTCCAATAACTAATTCATTTTAATTATTTTTTTTAAATATTTTATGGTATCTCGTTTAGCTGGGTTAATCATTATCCAATAAACCTGCCTCTAATAATACAAAGTTTCGGAAATGGAAACTCCCGTCATGTAATAACAAATATTCATCTATTAACTGCTTAGAGTCAATAATACCATTAAATAATCAACAGTCAATAAAGTAGTAATTATAGTTAACATTAGTAAAGTAATTGGTCGTTTTTCCAAATCGTGACTACATGTTTTCTTGAGTGCATGACAACAACCGACCAAAGGTACATAAATAATTTATTATTATTGCAAGTATAGCAACAGAAACATACATATTGTTTTACATTATACATCTCTGGCGAGTTAGAAATTCTTGCTGTTCCAATTTGGCCCGTAATAAATTCCAACATGAGTAAATGTTTTGACACATATGGCCAAACGAAAGTCAAACATTTCAGAAAGATGATTTAAAATTTTCACGTAATAGGTTGATGGGTCTCTATGGAGATAAACCCTGCTGCTCTTTTTGATTCCTCAATTTTGATCCTAAGTTTTTATGACTGAAATTTATAAATTGGTTTTAATTGCTTGATAAAATTATTGTACTTCCAGTAGCTACCAAATAAAGACAGTTTATAATAGTCAAATTAAATCGTTCTCTTATTGCAAAATGGACAAAAATACAAACAGGTTTTTTTATATGACATTACACCAGAGCTCTCCTGTGTGTACTGTATACATTGTATAATCAGGGGAACTAGATTATAAGTCGTCACGCGATTAGGCGATGTGAAGAACGAATTGGCAAAATATATTCGCCATAAAAAAAAATTATTATGCATACTTTCTCCTCTAATTACTTATTTTTATCAATTTGCTCTTTTATACTGATGGCCGGTATGATCGAGAGGTAAGGCTCTCGACTCCCAATCCGAAGGTCGCGGGTTGGAACCCGGCGTGCACAAACAAATTTTATTTGAATAATTTGTGTTATTTCACAATTAATTAATGAAAAATAATATATAGTATATTTGCAGCACGTTCCAGAGTGGAAGATACTCTCAGTATCGCCTTGGTGTAAGACCACCATTCAGAATTGAAACACTGCTTGAAATGGCTTTAGCTGAGTTTGGTGACCAGATATATAGAATGGCCAGGTACTTCCCCACCTTCCTCAACTCCATCTCCTTTCCCTTCAGCCTCACAACATACCTCAATTGGGGATGCCATAATCTCACTGGCTCCAGACGGGAGCAGTTGGGAATAATATAAAAATAAAAAAATTGCCCATGGAGCTTTTACATTGGGTACATAATATTTAAAAAATTTTACTTTAGTAATTTAATTTTTTTATGTTAGTAATAAAATAAACAATAGGTTGCAAAAAATAATTTCTTACATTACAGTGGTTTACAATTGAGCCTTTGCCCCGAATAATGTTACATCCAACAATATTCTTGTTCCGAGAAAAATGGAAAAAACGAAACCGGTTATGATTGATAACATATTATATTTAAAATACAATAAGCAAACAATTCTTAAGACTTTTAACCGCTTGGACACATAAGCTGGTTTTCACGATAATTTAACGTGGGTAGACATAGGAATGACGTATGCCCCATACCTGAGTTATTAAAGGAAAAGTCGGGAAAAAGGCTATTAAATTAGAATTTATTACAAGAATTTGTGCTGAATTCGTCGAAAAATGTTGTATTTGAAAATTTCACATACAACATTATTCCACAAAACGGTTTTTTTTAAAACTTTTCTGACCCTCAAGAAAGCACCATGCTCTTCTAACATCAATTTAAAAATGTCGCTTAAATAGCAAAAAAACTATATGAATAAATGAAACTATTTACAATTGAGATTTTGTCTTGAGATCAAAATACATTATTCAACAAAACTGTTTCAAAGGCTAAAAAGTGGCCTTAACTATATTTTTTTCCGGACGAATTCTACTTTTATGCATTCTTCAGTTGAAGTATATCTAGTTGAAGCCATAATACATTCGTTTTCTCCATTTATTCCCATGAATTAAACCAATCTCCGTGATTTCGATAAACGGCTTTATACAAAATTCTTCCACAAACTGACATTTAAAATGCTGCCACAGGCCTAAAAAAATTTTCATTACCATAAACCCTATCTTAAAAGATGCGTAATGATATGCCCAACATTGATAATTTTGTTGGATACAACATTATTTGGGGCAAGGGCTCAATTATTGTATAAAATAAAAAAATATATAAATAATAAAATGAAAATATATATTGACGAAAAAAAATGTTAAAGTTTCTGGCTCAATTTTTACGCAACTGCAAGGCCAAATATATGCACAAACTCAATCTACAAGCCATTTTCCTATATTTGTTTGCAATAAAAAACCAAAAAACAACTTAGACGAAGCAAAATACTTACTTTTTAGTGCCAAAAACTTTGACTCGATATACCGGCGTCCGTTGGTTTCGGCGAACTATCAAATGTTTGTGGGTGATGGGAAATCAATGTTGCTACTTAAAAATAAAGTTACCAACCACATTTGTTCCTAAACTACCAAAATAATGTAAGCGGCTCTTTCAAAACCTGGCTCCTTCATGCCACTTCTCCCCTAACTGTATCATACTTCAACTGAGAACTACCCAATTTATCTTTAGCTTCTGATCTGCCAATAAAAATATGCGTTGAGAAGATGAAGATAATGTTGGCAGTTCTCAGTCGAAGTATGATACAGTTAAATATGACCAAATCGGAAAGGGATACATTAGCTCAGCGGTGAGAGCATCTGCCTGGAAAGCCGAAGGTCCTGGGTTCGAGTCTTTGATGTATCCGTATCTTTTTCTGTTTCAGATTTTCGATTGAGTTTCGCTAATATTATCTTCATTAATAAAAATATTATAAGAAATATACCCCCTTACTTATAATTGCGGTATCCGCCGACTCATCTTTGGTTTTGTAAAGTTGGCCTAAAACCTGGTTTAAAACCGTTACCATACACACGCAGTGATAATAAGTCAAGTTTTTCACTGTTACTACGTAATACGACGCATATTAGTTATACTACGATTATAAGTAAGGGGGATTATAATTAAATACAAGTTATAATCATTGTTAGGACTTCTAGCGAGATCTTGACTTGACTTTTCACTTCTAGTCTCTATGTTTATTTGTCTTTGCTTAATCCATATGCCATCCTTTACTTATAATTGACTTTCTTCTTCTATTTTATGTTATTTATTTTTGGAAAATGGGACATAAGTCCATTAGTAAATAAATATTTCATTCACAAATTAAACATTAATGACTGACTATAAACAACAAAAAAAATAGTTTTAGTTTTTAAAGAACAAAAATTTCACATATTTTGCACTTGCATAAGCTATAAATTTTACACTTATCAATGCTGCTTAACATAAGGAATTAACGAATCAACTTTTTTTTTTCATTGTCTACTTATTTACAACACCTACAGTGCCCCTGAATGCGTAGAAAGTTATAATTGAGCATAAATTATTAAAATATTTGTTTAATATTTTTAGGCCGGTAGTTTCTGCTTGACCGAACCCCTTTCTGGATCAGACGCCTTCTCGCTGAAAACAACAGCCAAAAAAGAAGGAGAACACTTTTTGATTAATGGATCCAAGATGTGGATCTCAAATTCTGATGTCGCTGGAGTCTTCCTAGTCATGGCCAATGCTGATCCATCTGTTGTGAGTATTTTATCATTAACTAAGCATAGCGGAGACCTGTTTTAACTGGACCGTTTTTGCATTTTGTCTTTCTGTAAATTTGTTTGTACGTTCCATTTCAGTTTCAAGATACACATATATAAATATTTCACACCCATTTGTCAAAAGTGACTTTTCAATGTATTCTGGTTGCTCTGTCATTCAGACGGAGGGATACATAGTATTGCATAATCCAACGTCAAGCAACCATTAATTTGTGTTAAATTTTTTGAAGAAATAACTTGTAATCATAACTATTTTAAGAAACGGATAAATCATTTCATTTATTTAATGAGTGAACAATAAAACCATCTGGGTGATAAATAAATAATCTTTTTATACTTACATTAACATGTATCTCAAATTTTTAATCTTCGCCATAATATATTGGTGTATAAACGTTTTTGAGAGCATGAAGAAATAAATACTTAAATAAAAGAGTACATATTAACTTCTTTAATAATCGCTAATTCACTTTATGGCGTCATTTTAATTTAACGAAAATAAATCACTTTGTGAATATATTGTATGTATTTTTATACGTTTATCCTGATGAAGAAACCATTGGTTTCAAACATGTTGATTATTTTCATTAAATAGTTGTATTTACAAAGTGAATTATTTTCATTAAAAGAGTATTCAAATATAATTTTTTATATAGTTTTTTATGTCCCCTGTAAAATCTTTATTATGTGGGATACAAGGTATTGTTTCGTCATGATGGTGCCTTCATATATAAAAAAAAATAATACTTTTTTAGGGATACAAAGGCATCACATGCTTCATTGTGGAAAGAGAAACACCTGGATTAACAGTAGCCAAGCCGGAGAACAAGCTGGGAATCAAGGCATCCGGAACGTGCATGGTTCACTTCGACAATGTCAAAGTTCACGAATCGGCCATCTTGGGAGAATATGGGAAAGGCTACCAGTATGCCGCCGGTTTCCTGAATGAAGGAAGAATTGGAATTGCTGCGCAGATGATTGGTCTTTGCCAAGGATGCATGGATGCTACTATCCCATACACCATGGAGAGAAAGCAGTTCGGAAAGAAGATTTTCTCCTTCCAGGTAAAAGTCGTATAAGAAAACTAGTAGTTACTACCCTGCTTTGGCAGAGTTTCAACAATCTTAGACGGGCCCTATTGTGTAGTGTTATATACCATAGCTTTGTCATATTTTATAAACTGAAGAGAAATTTTGATTTCTGTGCGTCATTTCAGATTGACAGATTTTGACTTGCAACAATATAGTTGTGGAAGTGCAAATGCTTGCATTAAGAATATGACTTAACAAGAGAAGGTTAAGAAATTTGTTATATTAGTTAAAGTTGAATTGTTATTAATGATTTTTACAGGGAATGCAATTTGAAATTGCCAGAATTTCCACCGAGTTGGAATGTGCAAGGCTTTTAACCTACAACGCAGCGAGGATGAGAGAGGCTGGTTTGCCTTTTGTCAAGGAAGCGGCCATGGCTAAATACTACGCTTCAGGTAAGAACCCATCTTATAAAATGTAATCAATATCGCAACAAGAAAAACAAAAATTATATTTTGCCATAAACAACAAACTTTTACAGTTTTCTTAAATGTGGTATTCCGTATCATGTTAACGAGCTAAATACTGCGCTTGCATTAAATCAACTCTTAAAAGTGGTTAAACGGGAGAGTTAACGGCACATTTGCTGCAAAATCCTCTTTCAGAGTTGTTAGTCACGGGAAAATTGGCAAACTGAATGTAAAATGTGAATGTATAAAAAATACAAATATAAACAAACATTAAAATTATACAACGAAATGGGTAGAAATTTATGAACGCCTATTAGGCTTATATTATTAAATATGTTCATATGTAGTTATAATATAATAATGTTGATAATACGGCAATCCATATTGTTAAAATTGTCAAATTCTGCATATGAATATTACCTAACCTTCAAACTTAATTTCGATTTAGAAAAAAGTTTGATGTATCTTTTACCATCTCCCCGACATAAAGATTGTTTCTTGTAGTAATTAAGTTGAAACCAAGTTATTTTACACAATAAAATATTTTGTAAATTCTCAATTGAATGATGAATTGACAACTGATAATGCTCGACGGACGTCTTCCGATATCCGACGGATTTTGCCTTTTGATCTTAATTGTCTCTTAACGCTCACTTAACACAAAAGATAACTCAAGATACAGAATCATCCTTCATTATAAATAATATGTAATAATAATTTAATAATCTGTTCAGCATCATTTTTGTGAAAAATTACCCCAAGGGCACTGTACAAATATTATTTGCGGGGCATTACCCTAAAGTGTACAAACAGAGAAACATTCTTAAACTGGCACTGGCAGGTCACTCCAGATTAACAATGTGTCATAATAGAAAGTTTTAGCTCATCTTGCACATTAATTATTATCTTGTATCTATGGAAATTACTGAAAACATATTATTACACATTATCAAATTAATGCTAGGAGTTCAAAGACAAAATATTTATTGAATATGCCGTCACTCATGTTATATACATTATTAGAAAGTTTTAGTTTATCTTGCATATTATATAAACATATTATAATCGAATTAACTCTAAGAGTTGAAAAACATAATATTTATTGGAAGTTTATTTGTTGTGAAGAGTTGTCGATGTCTGTAAAAGTGATTGTGCGTTTATGTATTTCTATATTGAGTATTATTTTGGATTGCATCATTAATGTTTCATTGATTGGGAAAGAGAAAGTGAAAACACTATTAAAATTAATCTAAAATCGTAAAAATGGAAATTTTATTACAGCAATATTTTTAATCTAGTGGGAAATATTCACAGAATTTTTTTTTATTACAATAGCTCCACACAGGAGGCCCTGAAGAAAATAATTCCCCTCAGGGCCTATGTCATCTTTGGGGACGCTGTATGGAGGGTTAATTTTGGGAAAGGAAGGAAAGGATGTGCTGGGAAGGAAAAATGTATAAGGGGTAAAAATAATTCCCCTCAGGGCCTATGTCATCTTTGGGGACGCTGTATGGAGGGTTAATTTTGGGAAAGGAAGGAAAGGATGTGCTGGGAAGGAAAAATGTATGAGGGGTGGGTGGAAAATGGGGTTCAGTGTGTCCAGGAGTGACGGACGAACGAATCTATTGGTCGAGAGTCCGGCTGGAGAGGTCTGGGATAGGTCTCCTTCAACCAGTCTCTCCCGATTTGGCCTGTCATGCATTTGGTGGGCAGACACATCCGCCTGGACCTGGACAAACCTCACCCCATGAACCCGGGCACCCCTGCTAAGACACCAAACGTAGCGAACCACTTGGGGTGACCTATGGCAGAAGTGTTGGTTATCCAATAAATGTTTACCGGGGCGGCGGTACCCATACCCGCCTACCAAATTGTACCACTATTTACCACTAGAGACACTCAGAACTGAAATATCCTTCTTTTTCCCTTCTGCTTCCTTCAGCCTTAAGCCATACTACGCCCGCGAGCTCCAGGCCTATTTATTTTATAACCTTATTGTAATTGCAGAGATTGCCCAAACTCTAACCTCCAAATGCGTTGACTGGATGGGAGGCGTTGGCTTTACCAAGGAGTTCCCCCAAGAGAAGTTCTACAGAGATTGTAAGATTGGAACTATCTACGAAGGCACCAGCAACATGCAACTACAAACTATCGCTAAATACATTGAGAAGGAATACACAAAGTAAATACTATTCCAGCCACAGTATTCATTTAGTACACCTAGGAATAATATTGAGTACTACCACAATCTGCAGGAATAATACTATTCTTTTAGTGCATGCAATGCAGAATATAATTTTTTTATTTTACACCTATAAACGTATTACTTATTTTATTGTAATATTAAGTTTTATGTATGTAATATAATATGTTGTAAACATTTTTAAATCTGCTTTTTGAAATAATAATTATTACTATATAAAATCTTATTTGTGCCATATAAAAACATTTTAATAAAAATATAAAACACAACTCATTTGTCTTTGTAATATATTTTCCTATGTGTAACTGGATAATTTACAGTGTCTCTGAAAATGTGATTGAAAATAATAAGAAACAATAAAATAAAGTGAAATGAGGAAAATACATAATAATAATGTAATCTAAAAAAAGGATAAGTAAGATAAGGTGAAAAGGATTCGTAATAATAAGGTCATAGTATAATATATGTAGTAACTCTTTAAAATGTTGTGTTGGAGTTACTCGCAATCTGTACAAGATTTCACAAAAACAATTTTATAGTTAGATTAACAATTTATGAATAATTTAGGTGAGCTCAAGTTGTCTACTTAAATATAGAAATAATGGAGTGGACACCAGTTTTATTATAGTCACACTAAAGCACTTGGGAAGTAGTGACGGTGGAGCATAAAGTTAGCAGGGGACCATTGGCAGGCAGAGAAAGGAGGGACGGCTATTTTTTACCTGCATAGTAATAATAAAATATATTGGTATAATGTCTGAATAATTGTGAAGTTATTGGCCATATACCACTATCACATTATAAACGCAATCAAGCTGACCAGATACTAGACATAAAAACGACTCAACTTTTATATTGAACTGCAAGCAAGTTTTATGTAGGACTAGCTACTGCCCGCGACTTCGTCTGCATAGGATTAGTACTTCGAGTAATCTTTTTTTTCCTAGGTCCCATCTAAGTTTATACCAAAATTCTTAACCTATTTATTTAAAATATCTATAATTCTTGATTCGATTCAAAGTATTAGGCGAGTACTTAAAATAAATTCACTAATTTAAATAGTTTCTAAAATAGAATTTTGATTTATCAATCATTAATTTTTAGCAAAAAGTCATTCTAAAAGAGTGACATTGTCTATTGAACAATAATAATTATTATTTTCAATATATTTAAAATAAATAGCTAGCTTTATAAATTATAGCCTATATGTTATTCTGATGTATGAACTATATTATTGTAAAGTTTCAGTATAATCCATTCAGTAAATTTTGCGTGAATGAGTAACAAACACACGTACATCCATACAAACATTCACGTTTATAATATTAGTAAGATAGTAAGATGTCTTTGACTCAATTTTTTTTAACTCATAAATCACTTGCACCACTTATCCATCGATCCCCTTATGTGAAAACTCACAGGCACAACAAAACAAAAATAAAAAAATTAATGAATGAGAAAAGATGTTTATGTTGATATTTATTTATTTAACATTCAAATAATATTCATGTTTATAAGAAAACAAATCTCCGTATTGCTTTCAAAAATTATAAAGTCTAATGGCTAACGATATCTTTAATATAATACAAGTCAACATGTTGAGAGCTGATACTCAACGATCTTTCATGGGATCTTGAGGAAGCTTAAATCCAACTAACCTGGCCGTGTCTTCAACGGTCCTCTCACCTTTGCCGGTGTACTCCTTGTTAATCTCTATATATCTCCGTACGCTCTGTAAGTAGAAGAGGTAAGTGTGGGCCAGGTACTTGGCTTCCTCCTGCGCCTTGCACAGCTGCAGATCAGTTGTCTGGTACTTCCTGCATTCGCCTAAGATGTACTGCACGATTGGCTTATCTTTTATTTTTTTATCGAAGCTGGCTTTTCTTATTTCTCCCATAAGCATCCTAACCAGCTTCAGGGCGTGCGGCATCTTAGCCATGTTTTAATTCTTCCAAAGGCCCCGATTAAACTGACAACAGATAAACAACACTGTAGTTTGGGTTTATGCAATGTGTAGTTTCTGTATTAAGTTAGCAGTTATGAACTCTGTACCGTCTTCGTATTCAGGTTCTGTTTCTTCTTTTATCCAAAAGTTGTCAGTGATGTTTTTGAGTGAATCAGGAGGAAATATGTGAATTGATGTGTCGTTAAAAATGTCGTTAAACTTGAAACTGTTTACTAAACTAAATTCTTGGACATAAGAAAATATGTTTAAAATGTAAGGGACGTTGCTATTGAGCTCTTTCTGTGGCTGAGATTCAATGAGTGATATGAAGCTATTGCATATAAGAATGCAGTTCTTGAGACTGGTGCCCCAGTTGTGCCACAAGAAGTTATTAGTCAGTTGTTTGGGACAGTGTGGCAGGTAAACGATTGTTAAACCTTCGCTGCTTAATGTATGTTTCCCTTCTTCATTGTTTTCGATGAGAGTAAAGTCCAAACCCTTTAATATTTCACATTCATCACTATAGAAGATGGGGTCATGTAGTGAGCAATTCACTTTAAAATGTTCTCTTAGGCACAACACTAACGCAAGTTGATACCGTGAAATTGTACACTCACCTATATGACCTAAGCCTAAACAAAGGATGTCAACAACCTTTGAATGTTTTAAAACTTCTAAACCCTCCTTTAGAGTAATAATGAAGGATTTGTAATAGTCGGATATCTCTAAATCTTCTTTTGCTGAATTCAAGCGCCTGCAATGAAAAGATATTTATTACTAGTGGGATCGTTTATACACTGATATAAAGAAATTCTACACAGTGACAGTGACCAAACGAAAAATAAGATGAGAAGAGTATTTATCATAATATATTCACCGCTGTCAGTTACGTAATTCATAACCTAACCTTCGAAGACAGATTAGTGAAATCGTAAAAATAAATCAAAAGCAAGCCAATGTCAGTCATATTGTGCGCAATATTTATTTTCAAAGCCGATTTGCAAGAAGCGGTATGGTTTCCAGATAGCGCATAACTCATAACCTAAAAATAATTAGGACGACAGAAACAATATGCGAACAATTTATCTAACCTGAGAGCAGTTCCAGTATCAATTAAACAATCTTCAAAAACGCCACCGGTAACAAATGGAGATATTTGTTTATTATTTTTAGATTTTCCCTTCCGTCTTTGACGGACAACACGAAATCCGTCAGAAGAAACTTTGTTGGCAGACATTTAAAAACACCTAAATAAAATTTTAGTTCCTACCTAGTGAATCGTAATATTTTTTGAGCCACATGTACCTACTTACTTTATTTCGTTTACTTCTCCTGTCTTCCTATTTCTTATTCTGGGGTTGGTTTATTTATGCTTATTCTTATTACACAGGGTTGGTTTATTTTTTTTTTTTTTAAATTATTTAAACTCCAAAAAATAAATTTACATAAGTGCAATTTTTATTCAGCCTCAATAGGCAGAGCCTGTTCCGTGGTGGAAGGAATTTTATATAATTTTCTTAAAGGAAAGAACGAAAATCAATTAATAAATAGATTTTGGAAAAAATAAACAGAAAATGAAAATTAATAAAAGAAATAGAAAAGAAAAAATGGAGAAGAGATGATACAAAAAAAAAATAAACTATCTGAAAAGAAGAGAGATATAATACAGGTGTTGCTTTTATATTGTAGAAGTTATTTGTCCGCAGTATACAATGCCCTTGTTGACTATCTATATATGTATTTTGTATTTACGGTTTTTATCAGGTGAATGTCTTTTTCAATTACATTTGAAAGTTTTGGAGCCAGATTACGGTAATGTCGTTGTCCACAGGTGGTATTTGTCTTCGGAGTCATATTGTGTTGAAACATAGTTATGTTGTGCAGTATGTTGGTTTAGTTTGTCTTTTTGGTAATGTATAGATATAATTTTGATGTATAGTTGCTGCATGTTCACTACGGCGAATTCCTTAAATAAATGAATTGTCGAGAATCTATAAGGTTTTTTGTGATAACTTTAATTAAGGCTTTGTTAGTCTTAGCAGCACCACCCCAACCAATCATACCGTGGGTGATAACTGATTGGCCTAACGCGTTGTACATGGTTTTCAGAGTCTTCATTGGCATTATATTTCGTATGTTCTTAAAAAAATATACAAGTTTTCTGACTTTACCTGCTGTTTTATTTATTTGTCCTGTCCACCTAAAATAATTGTCAATGTAAATCCCTAAGTATTTGATTGTCTGAGTCCGCGTTAATGAGTTGCATAGGAAGTTTTTTTAGACGTGCAGTCGTGTATGGTTAAGTTTTCATTGAGTCTTGGTTGTCGTCTGGGATCTATACTAAATGTCATGTACTTTGTTTTGTCTATATTTAGTGTAAGCAGGTTATTGTCTAGCCAATTTTTAATCCGGTTGATTCCTTCAGCAGCTTTTTTATATACATTTGTCCAGGAGTCAGAAGTGAAAATAGAACAGTGTCATCCGGAAAGCATATAACTTCACCGCTAATTTTTAACTGACAAAGGCAATTTATATAAAGTAAAAACAGGATGGGTCCTAATATACTTCCTTGGGGAACTCCGTAGGTTATGTATCTGTTTTGGCTTATTATTTAATAATTTTAGTGCATGACTGCGTTCAGTTATATATGATTTGAACCATATATATGCAGAATTTTTAATACCTATGTTATATAATTTTTTAAGTAGAATTTTATGGGACACTGTATCAAAAGCTTTACTTAGGTCTGGAAAAACCGCGATACATTTTTTTTTGGTCTACATCATTTGATATTCTCCTTTATAACTGGATATTTAGTGTTACAGATTTCTTACAATCAAACTGATTGATCAGTTTCGTAAGATTTGTAAAATAAAATATTGTAAAATTAAAACTGAATAAACATATTTAAAAAAAAAATAAATAAATAAATATAAGGGGGTTTCTCACCATCCTCCCAATAGCTTATCTACCCTAATAACAAATATTATTAAAAATAAAAATAAAATACTCGCAGTGGTTAGAAAAGTCGGCCAACTTATCCAACATATAGACACTATTCATAGGTTCGAGTACCGAATTATAAACTCCAACTTAATAAATAAATCGTAAATCTTAAATATTCGTTATTAGGGTAGATAAGCTATTGGGAGGATGGTGAGAAACCCCCTAAGATTGTTAGTGTTTCATTTATATTACCATGATAACTGTATAGTTATTGATTTAATAATTAAAATTTTACATTATCTCCTCACTAGCGGTCTTAGAGTCTCTCTCGGAGTCTATGTCATCTTTGGGGATGCTGTGTTTAAGGAAAGGAAGGAGTAAGCGTGTTGTATGCATGTCATTCCACAACCGAGCTGTTGAACACAACAACAAGCCGTACTTCTCACGTGGCATATGTCTAAGAATATCAATATGCTATGGTCAACCATACACACGTTTTAATAGACATAATTTTTTATTTTCCATTTTACAAACAAATTTTCCATTAGAAAATAATAACATACAAATGAAAGAAAAACAGAGATGACTACGAAAGAAGAGCACATAATAATTATTTATTTCAATTTGGGAGGTGGTTAGGGGTACCGCCGCCTCGGAAACTATTTATCCAATAAAAGCACACCTCTAATAACACCTCTACCATAGATCACTTAGCAGGGATGCCTAGGTTCATGGGGTGAGGTTTGTCTAGGTATTGGCGGTGGACGCGTCATCCTAATTACTGTGTAGTGGGCCAGAGAGACTGGTTGAGGGACTCTATTTGACCTCGACTTTCGACCCATGCCATGCACCGCAGTGGGACGGATGGATTCATATATCCAACACTCCTAAACCCACTGCTAATCAAGTCTAAGTTAGCCGTCTAGTCAAAGTAAGGCTTGTTTGAATAATAAAGTGGATGCAGCAGATTTTCGAAAATGAAACGCATAAACAAATATACAGACAGACAAAATTCAAAACGGTTGAGTTAAAATGGGACTTCACTACGCTCAGTCAATTTTATAAAAATGCCAGCATGCATGCAATTAATTTACTCATAAAAATCTTTGTTTCTCTTTCTCTTGTTTTTACTTTTCTTAGCATTGACTTTTGTGGATTGGGAATAAGTGGCAGTTAAATCGCAATCTTTGGCTTTTACAGGACTATGTTTTCTTTTTTCTAAGTCACGAGGTAATTCTTCAGATATTTCCCATTCATTGGAATCATGTTTGATACGTCTGCTTGGTTCTTCCTTGCTTTTTTTACTCTTTGTCTTTTGAAGATTTTCTCCTTCTTTGTAAGTGGAGTCATGCTTATCGTAAGTCGAAGCAAGACCTTTATTTTTTGCTTTTAAGATTTTCAAGATATTTTCTTCATGCTTCTGCATTCGAGCCAACTTGCCATTTAGCTGCAGTCCATGTCTGGCACCCCTGAAAATCAAAAGAAACAATTATTAGAAACCACCAATTCTTAACTTAATCCGTAAGCTGCTGATCGCAAATATTGTCAGTTTTTATGTTATTTCGGTTTTGCAAGAAAGTATGTGTAAAAATGAAATTACTAAAGTGAATGGTGTACGTATTTGTAAACATTGACAATATAATATTGGAAGACGTTCAAGAGTTTCCTAGAAAACGAGTAGGTAAAAACAAGTTTTTGTCTACGAAAATACACCAACCGCAATAATACCCCAGAATCAATTCAGCAGCGGGTTAAATAAACTGCTCGTTCATAGATGGCGCTAATTTAATTACTTTAGGAAAACACTTTTCGCAAGTTATGCTTCAATATATTAAGAATTTTTTTTTTACCATGAATACTGCACAAGTCTTGAGCCAGCGAAACTATGGCACCCCCAAGTTGGGTATGTTGTGAGGCTGAAGATAGTGGGGAGGGGAAGGTGATCGGGAGGAGGAAGATGGGAAAGTATCTGGCTATTCAGATCTGGTCACCAAAAATATCAAGCAAATATTTCAATAGGGAAGTTGAGTGAAAAATATTTTGACTTATAAAAAATATGTTCATGTAGATGACATGCAAACTTAAATACCAGTATTTTTTTTTTTTTAGTTCGTTTTCATAATTATATTAATTCTACAAGTTTGAATTTTATTGAAGCCCACGAAAACGCCTGATAAGAAACGGGACAGTGTGTGACGTCGTCTCACGTCATCTGGTCCCTCGTTTGTGTGAAAAATCAGAGAAAATATTTACAAAACCGGGACACGCCAAATATCGATGAAAAAAATAAATTTAAAAAGTTGTGGTTAGATTTTAACTAGTACTAATGAATTCAGTTACCGGAATTTCGAAAAAGTGCATTTTAATGGTTATTTTTAAAATTTAAAAACACGAAATGTCATTTTTCAAGGAAACTTGCAACAGTTCCTAACATAATATCGGTGAAAAGTGACATTTCGTTTTTTTAAATTTAAAAAATAACCATTAAAATGAACTTTTGTTGAAATTCCGGTAACTGAATTGATTAGTACTAGTAAATATCTAACAACTACAACTTTTTAAATTTATTTTCTTTTGTCCGTATTAAGCGTGTCCTGGTTTTGTAAATATTTTCCGTTATATTTCACGCAAGCAAGGGCCGGGTTACGTCACGGACTCTGCCGCACGGTATTATGCTCTTGCCGCCGTTTTCGCAGGTTTTAATAAAATTCAAACTTGTAGAATTAATTTAATTATAAAAACAAACTTTAAAAAAAAGTCAAAATATTTTTCACTCAACTTCCCTATTAACTACTGCCCAAAATATTATAAACATGTGCTAACAAATAGAATAAAATTTATTTTTGTTGAAAGTTCTTACTTGTGTGCAGTTCTACCTCCGCAAGCTGCAAATAATTCTTCATCCGTGAGTTTCTGGGGCAACTTGTTACATTCCTGACTCTCGTCATCTGTACTTGAATTGTGGACGTTTTCTTCTTCTGTGACTTCCATCGTGCCGTTGGTGAGCGTTGCCCTCTTGGTAAAATGTGCAGAATATTGGGTTTTTGCTTTGGAAACATGTTTTCTTTTCTTCTCCTTAACAAATTTTTGTGTCGATATTTCTAAGATTCCTTCGTTTTTTGTCAGTATTACGTCCACTTCACCATTTTCTTTTTTCTTTATCTGAAATGAACGAAAATACTTTTGAACAAACAGACAAGGAAAATTGACATCGACGTCAATTGGCAATCAACTAAATTTTGAATTTTTTTCTGCCGATTCTCAGCTGGTCTTTTGTAGATTTTTTTTTTTTTTAATTACCTAGCTCCACAAAGGGGGAAAAATTCCTTTAGGGCCTATGTCATCTTTGAAGATGCTGTGTGGAAGGTTTTTTAAGGGAAAGGAAGGAGAGGAAGTCCTGGGAAGGAAAAAGGTTTGAGGGGTGGGTAAGATCTGGGGATAAATATGTCCAGGAATGATGGACGTGTGAGGCCTTCCCTCCCACTGCGGTGCAAGGCGATGGGTCAAGAGGGTCCGACTGAAGAGATCAAAAGGTCTCCCTCAACCAGTCTCTCCCGATCCGGCAGATGGTCGGCAGACGCATCCGCCCCCAAGTCCCGGACAAACCTAACCCCATGAACCCGGGCACCCCTGCTAAGTCACCAAACGTAGCGAACCACTTGTGGCAGAGGTGTTGGTCGTCCAATAAATGTTTCCCAGGGCGGTGGTACCCATACCCGCCTCCCAAATTGACTAGTGCAGACTAGTCAAGTTGGACCCATTCATCAAAAGAGAATTGAATTTCGTAAATTCATTGAAAGGGATTTATTACATGCTAATGTATTTATCTAATTTAACATACTTACATTTAGATTGTTTATATATTATAAATTAAATGGAAATTTTTCATTTCTGTGTACATGGCTGATATTGAATCAACATCAAACTCATGATATAAAATTGGCTTCTAGTCTAACTATGGAGTTTTATAACCCAAGAAACGGTGAATTAAGGATTACTACATAATAAAACGATCCGAATAGGTACCTCAATATTTTCTGCAGCCTTATTGTATAATTTTTGCCACCAGTGATTGGTAAATTCTTCAGCAATATCGTGTCCAATGCCATGCGATCCATGTTTCGGTTTAGGTTTCAAAGCCTGCACAATGCCATCTTCAGACTTTCCCAAACCTTTTCCTACAAAATAAATATTTAAATGGCATGAACATAATTTGGGTAAAGTTCGGTTCTTGGGAAACACTCCGAAAAAATAAGTTGAATTATTTTTATACTAACTTTGGGCTGGAAAATCCGAATCTGAAGGAATTAGGTTGGGGAGGTCAATATCAACTGAGTTACAGGACTTTAAAGTTTCGTACACAGGAACAAATCCGCAATGCATTTTTGACATATTGTACTGAAGAAGTCAAAGTCATTCAATGATGCCAACCTCAGAAAATTGCAAAGTGTTGCCATTAAGCAATAATATCAATGTTATTATGTGAATAGAATGTGTCAATCACTTTTTTATCACAAACCATGTTACACAAACCTAGCGTAGCCGCTTAACTACTTGAAAACTGGGATGTTTTTCTTGCCTTGACGTGAGCAGGCGCTACAAAGGGGGAACATCCTTTTGTATCACAAACCATGTTACACAAACCTAGCATATTATTGCTTAATGGCAACACTTTGCAATTTTCTGAGGTTGGCATCATTGAATGACTTTGACTTCTTCAGTACAATATGTCAAAAATGCATTGCGGATTTGTTCCTGTGTACGAAACTTTAACAGGGTGGCCACAAAAAACGGATTTCAAAATTCCCTGATAATTCCAGGTTTTCCAGGGCTGTTTCCACATTTTTCCCTGATATGTTTAATTTGATATAAGGGAATATCGTTCGTTAGATAAATTATAAAGGGAATTCCGTCATCTATAGCATTTATTATTTCTTTGCATCACAATACAACCACTGGAGCGATCTTTGGCTTATATATGCGCCATTTTAATTGTCTAAGATTGCTTTCTGGATAAAAAAGCCAATTATTTCTTTATTCAGCAAAAAAAAATATATATTTGTGCTCCCTCTTGTTATTTTGTTCGTAAAATGAAGCTATTGAAATGCTTTATCTATTATAACTATAGTTGTTGCAAATCTGAACTTCGTAGACTACTTTAGAACGATGTTAAAAATATTTTTTTAGCGCCAAATTTCTGATCAGTTGCTTATTGATGTTTACGGTTAAAATTAAGTTAAAATTACTTGCTAATGATGTTTACGGTTAAAATTAAGGCGCTCCCCTGACGAGGTAACTGAAAACAAACTAAAACCGGCTGGTTTCTATGTCTTGATTGGTCAAAAAGCTTGTTTAACCATAGACGAAGAACTATCAGCTGACAGCTGGCAACTAGCAACGGCCGGCCTCGGCAATCAGTACCAGCAGTGCGAGTCGCCGCTTGCGTTACCATTGACAACAGGTTTTTGAGTGATTGTGCAATGCAGGCAATTAATTGGTTAAAGCATTCAGAGATTTGACGTTTGAATGTGGATGAAGCAAGAAGTGCTCGGTTTGTCAGAAACGACATGTCACATGACTAACCTTAGAAAATTCTTAAAAAGAAATCTTAATTCTTAATTCAAATATGATGTTTGAATGTGGATGAAGCAATAAGTGCAAAAAACCACAATTTGGTAGGCGGGTATGGGTACCGCCGTCCCGGGAACCATTTATTGTATAACCAATACCTCTGCCACAGGTCATTCCAAGTGGTTCGATATGTTTGGTGACTTAGCAGGAGTGCCCGGGTTCATGGAGTGAGGTTCGTCCGGGACTTTGGTCTATTACAACCGTAATTGGTGTCCGACCCCTTTGTTATAACATTGCTAGCTTTTTCTTTACAGATTTCGCACCTACCGGAATAGTATAGAGTATAGGGGAAAAACCAAGGCGGGTGATTTTTGACATGATTGTGTTGCAAGGGCTATTTACGAAAATAATCATAAAAAATACCTACCTATCTAGTTTGTCTTTGTCGGCATATTTTTTGTTACACACGCCACAAGTAAAAATAATAAACACAACTTTGGGACTTCACAAATCTAAAATAACGAATTTTGTTTTATTTTTGGAATTCCCTGATATTCTAAAAATATTTTGAAATTCCCTGACATTTCCCTGATAATTCCAGGTTCGGTAAAATTCCCTGATAATTCCAGGTTTTCCAGGTATTCCAGGTTCTGTGGCCACCCTGTTTAAAGTCCTGTAACTCAGTTGATATTGACCTCCCCAACCTAATTCCTTCAGATTCGGATTTTCCAGCCCAAAGTTAGTATAAAAATAATTCAACTTATTTTTTCGGAGTGTTTCCCAAGTACCGAATTTTTTCCCATAATTTAAGAGCGAGGTAGTAATCATTTTTTTAAATTCAAATAAGCCAACATCATACCTTCCGACCAACCATATTTTTCAAGTTGTTTTCTAGCGAAATCCATCCTTTTTCCGAAGAATATTTCAGATATAATATGCCAAACGCAATGTCTAGGTTGATCTAGGTACTGAAAGTTACCAAAAAACCGATACCGCAGATTGAGCAGATATCATAAACAAACCAATTGGCAGATGCTGACACTGGCTAACACTGACTGACAACAGTGACAACTGACATTTGGGCATTACAAATTACAGTATTAAAATATCAACATTATAACTGATTATAACCTTAAAATTTTACGTCAAAACCACATGACAATAAATATCAGTGTTGCCAACTCGATTTTTAAAATGAAGCCAGACATAGATAAAATATATAACTGAATGGATTTCTCGCGTAAGGCTGGAATCAGACGGTTCACTCGAGTGAAGGTTTACGCCATGTTTTTTCGGCCTAATCTTCCATCTTCGTTTCATTCCATGTTCAGACGGCGCTATAGAAATAAGCGTTCGCTCGTCCATTCCCACCACAGCGTCGCCGAGCGAGGTCAACCGCGCTAGAATTCGTTTGATTTCCAGCGCGGTCCGGCCCCGAATTTTAAGGAAAAACATGTCAGATGCATCGATTTTTACGCAATTTTGTTGACACAATTAAATAAAAAAACAGTATTGTGTCGTCTTATAAACCTTTTTATTTTTTATGACATAATAACACAATTTAAAAATAAAAGAGTATGTATGAGACGATGTATGAATGTGAATGAGGCAAAGAGTGTGTGCCAAGACTCGCAACTCGCCGTGCTAGTTGCCGTTGCTGGCCATTTCCAGGTTGCCCGGTTGCCATGTTTACGCCAGTTTTGTTGTCAGTTTTCAGTTTTTTTGTTCGTTTTTTAGTCGCCAGCGCCAATATGACAGCGACAGAGAAGTGAAATTACAGCTGAAGTGTTCCTTACTATGGTTAAACGAGCTGAGATAATGACTGAAATCGTAAAATTGAGTAACGCCGTGATAGAAGTTTGGTTGCAAACCAAAGCAACCCGCCAGTTTTAGTTTAGTTTATTTTTTCATGAGCGGAGGGCTTTAGAAGCTAAAGCTGTTTTTTTGAGCTGACGGCCTTGATTAAGAGCTAGGTCTAGTTCCAAAAGAGCTGAGTTGAGAACACTGATACATATAGCTGTGCGGTTGATTTATTTATTGCGACACCAATCGCGGTATTAGTTTATTTATGTGCCGCTGTACGTGCTTCGTATAAGTGTGCAAGTTGTAGATACAGAATAATAATCCTTATGAATTGGGATGACTTATGCAAAAATATTGCATAGATAGGCCTTCTATGGAGAGTCGGCGATGTGTGAATGCGGGGCGGTGCAGACCACCGAACATGTGGTCAACGAATACCCGCTCCACTCATTCCCAGCGGGATTGATGAGGCCCTAGACTGCCTCGCAGACCTAGACGTGCTCCTTTAACCCCCCACCATACGAAAGAAAAAGATGAAACACATTGTTTTTCTAAAAACCTAATATAAAAATGTATATTTTTAATGTGAATACCGCAAAAGAGTCCCAACTGCTCCCAACCGTTTGGAGCCAGTGAGACCATGGCATCCCCAATTGGGGTATGTCGTGATGCTGTGGGGAGGAGAAGGTTGGTAAGCACCTGGCTATTCAGATCTGGTCACCAAACAAGTCACCTAAAGCCATTTCAAGCAACGTTTCAATTCTGAATGGCGGGCTTACTCCAGGGCGATGCTGAGAGTATATTCCTCTCTGAAACGTGTAGCAACTCTCTTATATATTAATTTGTTATTTTATTTTTATCAATGATATCCTTCTAACTTAAATACTATTGTTTTTTAAAGTATTATAGCTAGTTAATTGTTAAAATAATTTTCAAAGTTTTTAGGTCTCCCGAAATCGCACCAAATCTGTGATTTTCGTGTGTGACGTCACCAGTCTCAAAAAGCTTATGTTTTGCTGCAACATCCACTGGATTTTGTACGGCAGCATCGACGTCGATACATTTTTTTTCACTTAAGGGATCGAAATGAAAATTACTCTCCTTCAATTGAAGAAAACGAAGGGGGAGAATAAAAATTTCTCCGCAAATTTTCGCAATCTAGGGTGGCTAGGAGATGTAGGCTAATTTCAGGGATAAAACTTGGTAAGTACTTTGATCTTTTATTCGATTCCCTCAGGGAATCTGTCATCCTATAAGTCCCGACTCCCGACACAAAATTTTCCCGTTTCGACGGAATCCAAACAGCCAGTTGACGGGAAATCCGTCAAGATGGCAACACGGATGAACATGGATAATGTATCAAATGGACATGCAACTTCAATACCTCTTTGAAAAGTCATTTAAAGTTATAAAAAAAAATTAAAATATACCTTGCCTTGTCCTAACGTAACCTCTTTGATTCTGATTTGTCCAGTTAGCGTATCGAATGCCTCGTTCAGATTTTTATTTTTATTAATGACAAATTAAAACACTTTGTTTTTACCACGATAATCTTTATTTTAACAAATCGACATGTTTCGAGAACGATGTTCTCTTCCTCAGGACATTAAATGTACTAAAAACGAAATAATCAAGTATACAAAGCTATGCGTGGGTAGAAATTGAAGTAGTGGGGGGAGAGAGGTGGTGAGGGGAGGTGCTCAGAAGATCAACAGAGAAGAGTGGGGAGGGGGAGAGGTGGAAAGGGGAGGTGCTTAGAACATCAAAGACAAAAAATTACAATGGAAATATATTTAAAATAGGGTTATTCACAAAATTGCTGGAATTGCTTGTTATGCTGGAATCAGATGGTTCACTCGAGTGAAGGTTTACTCTATGGTTACTCGAGCGAATGTTCCCATCTTCGTTTCACTTTTGTTGCATTTCTTGTTCAGACGTGTCATTCTGAGTGAAATAGGTAGAATGGTTACTCGAGCGAATGCTCCCATCTTCGTTTCTTTTTTGTTTCATTTCTAATTCAGACGTGTCATTCCGAGTGAAATAGGTATAATGAAATAGAGAAATGAACGATTAGTGAACAGTCTGATTCCAGCCTTAAGGCGGAATCAGACTGATCACTAATCGTTTACTAATCGTTCATTTCTGTATTTCATTCGGCCTATTTTACTCGGAATGACACGTCTGAACATGAAATGAAACAAAAAAGAAACGAAGATGGGAACATTCGCTCGAGTAACCATAGAGTAAACCTCAAGGCGATCCGCTCACTGAGGCAACTGAAAACTGCCAACTGGCAACTGTCTTTGTATGACTATGTGATGGCCCGTACACTACACAATCACTCAAATACCCGTTGTCAATTGTAACGCAAGAGGTGACTCGCGACTCGCACTGCTGATTGGGGTGGCCGGCCGTTGCTAGTTGCCAGCTGTCCGCTGATTGTTCTTCGTCTATGGTTAAACAAGCTTTTTGACCAATCAAGACAGAGAAATCAGCCGGTTTTAGTTGGTTTTCAGTTGCCTCGTCAGCGGAGCGCCTAATCAAGATATAGAAACCAGCTGGTTTTAGTTTGTTTTCAGTTGTCTCGTCAGCGGAGCGCCTTACTCGAGTGAACCGTCTGTATAAATAAACCAATCCAGTCTGATTCCGGCCTATGCCCACCCCCACCACAGTCATTGCATTGGAAATGCCATAGACAAGCGCCAAGCACAGTAAAAAAATAGTATTTCTCTACGACTCAAATTGACATACATAGATAAAGTAAACGATCTTTGTTTACGTTCTTCAGTCATTTCGCGTTTTCGGCGCCGGTGTTTGACAGTCAAACTTTTCAATTGTTTTTCGCGAAAATGAGTCGCAGAAAGAGGGTTAAGGTAAGTGATAGTTATTCTTTTAATTTTCAGTATTACCAATTTAATTTTACGTCTAAATAAAATTTGTGACAACGCACATAATATGGATTTTATTTGTATTTTGCCTCATAGGTTGATGGACGAGAGATGGAAGATAAGCTTAAGGTCCCCGAGGATTCGGAATCTGATTATTCTGATAAAAGCAAAAATGTTTCAAGCAGTCCGCTGCTCGTTCAAGAAACCATCTCAATCAGAGGATCATTGGATAATGCCTCCGGTGAAGTTACACCCCCCAAGAAAGAAGAAAAACCCATTTCTGAAGAAAAGGTGGAAGAACCGGAAGAAGTGAACTTCAGAGAAATGCCATCAGGGTAAATACCTTTCTAAATACAGTAAGTTTTTAGTTTAATCTTTTGTGTTGGTTTATTAATATTTCCCGCCTAAAATTCTTTCAGTCTTGAAGGTGCAGCATTTCAATCGAGGTTACCATTTGACCGTCTGTCTTCTCTGGAGGCTGGCTGCTTCCCCGACTTGGCGGGGCCTACTCTTCATGTCTTTATCCAGATCAGGAACCGTCTTCTTAAAATGTGGGTTGAGAATCCAAAGCTGCAGCTTACAGCCGAAAATGGACTGGAAAATATGGAGGTAAACAGTTCTCAATATTGCGCAAAATATATTTATGATTTTTATACATTTATCATACAGAAAACATGTAAAAATGTGCTACATTTATCATTACTATTACTAAATAAACTACTATTTACTATAATTAACTCTGCAGAATGGAAATAGACGGATAAATAGTTAATTATGCGGACGACACACTTTTACTCTTTAAATCTAAAGACTGTAAAACAGCGGAATTAGGAATCATGCGCTTGAAAACATGGTTAGGCCCAAACATACTTACACCAAACATATCGAAAACAAAATTCACAACATACAACAAAGTATAAATAGCATGCCAATAAACAATACAAACACCTTAAAAATGCACAAATATATAAACACCTTGCGATTTCCACACTCCAGAAAAAAACAGACCAAATTACATATCTAGGAATCATAATTGACCATAACTTCAGATGGACACATCATATCAAACGAATCACAAATAATCTTCTTAAAACAAAGATATTTTCCTAAACATTAGAAATATATATAAATTAAAACAATATATTTTGTACATTGTCAGTCCATAATAGAAAATGGAATCATTCTTTGGAAAGTGGCAACAAACTCAGCTGTCGGTCATATGGAAATGACATAGAAAACCATCTTAACCTGTTGAAAGCCAGCATACAAAAAATATACTTTTTTCAATACAACGTTAAATATTTGACAGTTTTCACCTTTCTTACGAACTCAATTTTTATAACATTTCTTTTGTGATATATTACAAAAAATTACATCAAAATAATGTAGATAAAACGATCTTCCTAATAATCACTCAAATCTATGCTTTCCACAATGGATTTAACAATGAAAAAATATAGACTTCGAATACGACTCCGTTTATATTATCAAGCGGTTTTTTTGTCATGGCCATTTTGTCCGCCATCTTTGATGCCCGGCGCGTCATCGTGAATTAATTTGAATTATTCTAGACGCTATCCAGTATTTCGTTACGTCAAGAAAGAGAATGGCCCAAGCGATTCTAACCTTGTTCTTCATACAATTTATTTATACATAAGGGACAAAATCGATGGTACACCGGAGTACGTACAGCCGATGACAGGTTAAAGGTAATACTTAAAAATATAGAATGACTGACACAGATCAAATATTACTAGAAAACTACCTTAAAATGTTAGAATTTAGAAAAAAAAAATTATCATCATTGTCGTTATATAAAGGTATCATCTATAATCACTTCCCGAAGTTTCTGCACTTTACCCCATTTTTAATATGTTTTATATAAAAAACTTATCAGATAGTTTTTGTTAATGCCAAGAAGACCATACCTACATAATAATACGAGTATATCTGTTATGAAAAGAAAGCCATATCAGGTGCTGTAAATTTAATTTAATTTTCACAATTGATGTGTGTCGGAATTTTGTAAACGCGGACAGTCCAGGAAGTAAGTCAAACCTTTTTACACAGTTCAAAATTATCACATGAGATCGGGTCGTTTCAAGAACTTTTTTTTGAGTTCAACAGCTCGGCTGTGGAGTGAATTGCCCGTCTCCCTCCCTCAACATGGGTCTCTTCAAGACCTATGTTGAGTGAGGGAGAGTCCTCATAAAGACCCTCCAAACATCATCCTTAAAGATCACACAAGCCCTGAGATCACTGTTCTTGACCATTTTTGCTGTATTATATTTATTGTCGCAATGAACAGAGTGGGGTGTGAAATTTAGTTACTTTGAATTAGAGTTGTTTAAAGTCGCAATAATTTATAATTCATTGTTTTTCCAATAAAATGTATATGGGTTTATAATATATTATATACCTGAACAACACTATTTTTTGTCTCAAAAAGCAATGAAAATGCAAACACAAAACCTTAAACCCTTGTTGAGACAATCGATTTCTGTGATGGAGCCTACTTTTATCAACTGGAGGAATGTTAACGATGTACGTGACCAGTTACTATTTGATTGGACAATGCTTCAGGTTCCCATCCAGAATAGACATGGCCAGATTTATTCACAGTAGTGAATCGATTCAGTCTGATTCCCTTGGCCTTGTGAACTGATTCCTTTCATTCGATCCTTTAATTCACATAATTCAAAAAAAAAAAAAATATATATATATATATATGTACCTGTATAAAAAAAAATAATTTAGACATTCATAAAAGTTTAAAGCCCTAAAGTTTAATTTTATATCTGAAAAATTGTTCAAATCGACGAAAACGACGACGAAGGGGTTTTTAATTTTTTAATGCGTGATATTATGACAACAAAACGGATAGAAAAAATGTATTTTTATAAGGCTAGCAAATAAATCATCGAACAAACAGTTTTACTAATTTTATTTTATTTATTAAAGTTAAAATAGTTCCGCTTCGTTTGATCGAATATAAAGCGCATTCTACCCAACTTCCGCAGGGCTCGAAATCAGAAGTTTTCGACCTACGATGTAACGAAATTGACGGCTCGGCCCACGGGGGAATCGCACTGCACTCCCAAGCGGATTTGCAGCAAGCATTGAGAATGAATTGTAACTTTGAGCAGTGTCTTGTGTCTTGCCTTGCAGTGACTTATTAACTCGCGAGCTGCGGACCTAGTCACAACCGCAGCTAGAAATATGACTGTGAAATGAGATTCGGAATGTAATCGGGAATCAGAGCGATTTTGAACGATTCGGACTTGGGACTTATGACGTCACAACTGAAAAAGACAATATTTTTCTGATTCCTGAATAAGTGAAACAGAGATCTCGCTCCGGACAAACTCGATAGCGACAGACTAGATACACGTCGATCTTGGACCCCGGGAATGACTGTGATTGCATCTTGGAAATCCCAATCGTTCGGAACTGTTTCGGCCGTTTCGGCATGTAGTGTATTTACTTCTGTGTATCTGTATCACACTGAACACGCACTTTTTGTTTTTCCAGGCTCCATACAATAGTGATCCGGGATTGTTGACCCGCGTCCACAGCTTCCTGGAAAGACATGGGTTTGTGAATTATGGCATCTACAAGAGATTAACTCCCATCCCAACACCAGTGAAGGGAAAATCTTCTCCCAAAGTTATCATCGTTGGAGCTGGTTAGTTACTTTATATATATTTGATTTTGATTTCAATAATATAATTTCTTTACATATTTGTAAAGAGCATTAACTTTGTGGCTCACCCAAATTTACAATAAAAATATATAAATGTATTTATAAATATAATTTCTTTACTTTTTTTTTAATGGCACTACTCCCCAATTCAAACACGAGAAATGTGTTCTTTGAGTTAGGTAGTTTGTTAACAAAAATCTACTCTATTGTAATTAGTTTAAATTTCATCTGTTTTAAATCTGTTAAATGTATGATTTAAAAATAATAAAAAGATTTCAAAAATATAGTGGATCTCGCACCCAAAAAAAGTGTGTTTCTAATTTTGTCTTATTTAATAAATCAAAATTTACTGTGAATTCATAATATTTGTAAGTAGGTACTTAACTACACATATTTTTAACTACATATAAACAATGTGATTTTTTATATAACTTTTTTTTTATTTCAAAAGGAATTTTACAATTTGTCTGAAAAAACAAACAAACGAAAAAAGTCATTAAAAGTTAAGATTTTTTTTTTGAATAATAGCTTATAACCTAACCCCAAGTAACTTATTTAACCATTTTTTTTGTCACTTTTTATGACTTTTCAAGGAGGTGTTGATATTGTCCGGTCACCGATGTGTTAATCCAGATTTCTAAAAGCCCATAATTAATTTTCCAGGAGTTTCTGGTCTGGCTGCAGGTCGCCAGTTGCAATCTGCGGGATGTGAGGTGATATTGTTGGAAGGAAGAGATCGAGTAGGGGGGCGCGTTGTGACCTACAGAAAGGGTCCATATGTTGCCGACCTAGGTTTGTACTAAATATTATACATTTTCAACTATAATTACCAACCCAAACAGATATTACCGATATTTCTCTAGTAGCTGATCACTGCCATCTTTTAAGGGCCATTAAAAGCATTGTTGTCTTGCTGCAAGAATGTGTAATGTTATTAATGTTACCCTAATTAAATGGATTATATTTGTGGGTTAATTTATTTTTCCCGCCAAATTTATTATTATTCTATTTCCATTCTTAGGCCTTTCTTACATGTACATAGATAATTTCAAGCGACTCGAGTTTTGTACGCGTATCATACGCATCGCTCCTGAGTATACGCCATATTATTTTGCTAGTGTTCGCACACAATGGACAAAAGGGTTTAACGTCAGTGGCAAGCTACTTGCAGTGCTGGTTACACGATACGCTAGTTGCAAATACTTCGACTGCTTGTTTGACAGAAATGATGCCCGAGTATGATTTGAATCTTAAATTTGTTCTGGAGGCGAGTGTGTTCCATGTTTATGTAAATGTAATACATAAGAATACACAAAAAGAATTTAGCAGAAGGCTTGGATTGAGGTTGGGAAAAATTAAATAAGAAAGAATTTAGATTTTTATTTAATTTAAAATAAGAAAGAATTTAGCAGAAGGCTTGGATTGAGGTTGGGAAAAATTAAATTTGACTAGTGAATTTGACAACATTATCATGTAGTTTCTTGGGGGCTATGAAAACCCTACAAGTAATATATATTTCGTTGTATGGGTGAACTCTTCTTTAGATCATTTATATACTTAACCCTCCCTTGCCTGCGATGTGTATCTACCACACATTGCTTCTTGCACCTTTAATATCTCCGTAAATATGGAAAATTATGGGTTCATATTTTAGGTAATCCTCCGTTATACATTTACTCATTAAATAAAAATTTAAAAAAAAAAATAATCAGTAACTTTCGGGCACATAAGCGGTATTTTGTGAGAATCGAAAACAAATTCACCAATACAATCAAACGTCTGGCGTATGATCAGTGCTGCGGGTGAAATGTACAAATGCGTGAAGCGTGCGGCAAATTCGACATTATGCACGTCTCACTCTCACCTACTTCGATATAAGTGAGCGCGAGAAAGAGAACCGTGTGGTTACTGGTCAGTCGTCAATCGTGTTTGTTCCTTCGGTTTCGGACCGCGGACGGCGCCGCCAGTCGCCGCCCGGCCTTCATTCGGAGTGGTCTCTTTGCATGTTGTATGAGCATCGTTTCTTTGAGCTACCGATGTTTTTTTTCATGTTTTCAGCAATTAAACATCAATTATTATCATTTTTGACTTCAACTATAATGAAAAATAGCGATTTGCTATGAATATTAATTTTTTTTCGGCTTTTAAATCGACCATTTCTGCTTGTGTAGTGATTACACAGCACCGGAACGCGCATATTTTTTCAGCACAGTAAGGGAAAGGTTAATAAAGAGAAACAATATTGTCTTCATCGCTAGAATCACTTGACATCGTATGCACGTGAAAAAATGAGTAACTTCAGTATAATTCGGGCAGCGCCGTGCATGGAAACCAGCTTTAAAAAGTAGTATATCAGTAGGCTACTTGTAGTTGCATCACAGTCACATAACTTCCAGGTATCTCTGTGTACAAAGGGCCGTGATTATAGTAAAATCAGAAAAGTCCCTTTATTTTATATTTGCAATGTTTGAATTTAGTTTTTCATAAGCTTACAAAAATTATTCTCAAAATAAATGTACATATTGAATTATTATACTGTCACCTACCTCTGAACAGGTTACATTTACCTACCAAGGTAGGTACTGTAAATCATACAATAAACTGTATTGAATTATTACACTGTCACCTACCTCCCAACATGTTACATTTACCTAGCGAGGTAGGTACTGTAAATCATACAATAAACTGTATTGAATTATTACACTGTCACCTACCTCCCAACATGTTACATTTACCTAGCGAGGTAGGTACTGTAAATCATACAATAAACTGTATGAATTATTATACTGTCACCTACTTCAAACAGGTTATATTTACCATGCGGGGTTGGTACTGTAAATCATACAATAAACTGTATTGAATTATTATTCTGTCACCTCCCTCCGAATAGGTTACTTTTACCTAGCGGGGTAGGAACTGTAATTCACGCAATAAACTTATACACCCAAGAAAAAAAACTGGAGCATTCGGTACATTCATTTTATTGTATTAAAATATTGGCAGGCTCTTTTAAAATATATACTTTAGTCTGTACATTTATTTTAACTTATATACATTGGTTCATCTTAAAATTGCTCAACATTTAAATAATAATAGTCAATTTATCAGCATTGAATAGGAAAATGGCGCTGTATTATGGCCTCTATTCATAGGTTCGAGTACCGAATAGTAAACTTGGACGCTATAAATAAATAAATCGAATAGATAAGTGAAATTCCCCCATATCATATTGTATCATTGGTGCTTTTCTATTTCAGGGGCAATGGTGGTGACTGGCCTCGGCGGGAATCCTGTCACAACGCTTTCTCTGCAAATGGATATGGAGCTGCATAAGATCAAACAAAAATGTCCCCTGTATGAAGCCACTGGTATTCAAGTTCCCAAACATAAGGATGAAATGGTAAACTTTATTTTTTTATAAGCCAATCTAGGACTTTGAAAAAGTCACCAAAACAGTTAAGGAATTGATATAAGGAATGAGTTAAAAGAATTCATACTGTGCTCCTTCATAGATAGTGCCAATATAATTATTTTAGGTAAATACACTTTTTGCAAATTATGCTTTAACCCGTCAGGTCTATTTATTCGGTTTTCGAAACAATTCACATGGATTTCATAAAAATTGTTGTGTCTCCCTTACTATCATGGTTAGAAACATGATCTAAATGGTGTTAGAAAGAGAAAATACCACTCTTTATATTCAAACTAAAAGTTAACCGCAAAATAATAAAAATGCGCACCTTTAGGGGCATACATTAATTACATGAGCTGTTTTTTTTTTTCAATTTAGACTCCCCCTCCTCTTGGTGAGAATAATTGAGATTTGGTTGCACCTCCCTTCCCCTCACGTGAGATTTACACTGCAGTAAAATAATTGTTTTTCATAATAGCCATTTTTCAGCAGTCAAAATGGGACACTTCAAAGAAGAGAAACAAATTATTATTTTTTGTTTAATCTCTATAATAATATATATTCTTTTAAAGTTGACGTGAGATTTTTATTGACCCCCCTCGGTTTAAATAACATTTTACCTAACCCCTCCCTCCCATTTTTTGCTCACGTAATTAATGTATGCCTCCTTTATGAATCAAAAGTTTCCAACAGCAAATTGAAAAAAATTATTAGTCTTTGAGAATTTTTTATTAGTTATTTTTACTTGAAAGGCCAAAAAAGTGAGGTGACAATAAAATTTATAATACATTTGTCTAATAAAATATGTATGTTCTTTTATTTTTTATGTATCAGTAATTTTAGTTAGTAAACTGTAAGGTGAGCCATTTTAAAAACTTTTTTTTGTTTGCATGCAAAAATTTTATATTTCAAAAATTATATGTTTATTTTGAAATATAAAATTTGATAGCATATTTCATCACCTTTCCAAAACAGTTTTTAGTTTTCAGATACATACAGAAGTATTCCATTTATTTGGATTTTATTGCCTCACGGAAATATTTTGACCCTGACAAAATACAGTCGAAGCTTGGAGGGTCAAAATATTTTGTCCATATACAAACTCAATTCCCTCAAGAAAGGTCTACAAATACAATATTGGATTGAATCACTTATACAATATTGTATTCGAGCTGTTAAAACATGTGAAATTTTCAACTCTGACAGAAAATGTAACTTTTGCAACCTTTTTCATCTTCCCCAACATAAATAGTGTTGTTTTGTAGTAATGAAGCTTCAACCAAGTGTTGTTTTATTTTTTTAAATCTTATAAAGTGTAAAGCAGAATTCTGAAACTTTACCAAGCTTAGGGTTGTTGTTTCTAATAACCTCTTGTTCACCAGCGTATCCTCAAGAAGAGAAATTTAATAATATGTAGTTATGTTATAAAACTGTTATTCTTACTGTCACTGTTACCCCCCGAATACTGATCGAAAGGATAACTGCAGGCTGATTATAAAATAAAATTGAGGTTTTGAATTTCCCTGTTTTCTACTCCAAAATTGGACCAATTTTTAGATTGTTTTCACCAACTGTATTTGGAAGAAAATATTATGTATCTGTTTTGCTTTTTTAAAAATACTTGCTGAATTTCTGTTGATGGCTTTCAATCTAGTCAATTTTAAGGATTGTTGGAGGGTCCTAACTCCTGTAAGATATAACTTATCGAAAAAAGTAAAACGTAGGGACATGCCAGCCAGTGATTAATAGTGTCAAAATCAGGAAATAGGACAATACGTTTGAAATGTACAATTTACGAAAACATAATTTTGCAAATAACATGTAAGTTATTACATAAACATAATCAGCTGGCGGACGGCGAAAATTGGCAAAAAACATAAATAATAATGTACAATATAAAATTGTGCAAAAAATTTGCATTGGCAATTAAGAAGTCTATATTTTTGGCAATTAAGATGGGCTGGATGAAAATGGGATGAAAACCCCTTTTGTGGATTTCATTTGCCTCCGCAATTAGGCATTCTCTATGCCTTTTCGGTCTTTCAGGACTTTAGGAACAAATCCAAAGAATTGGCCGGTTTTTGCATGGCATTGGCATTTGCTGATTTGTATGTTGAATCATTAGTACACCTTGCAGTAAGTGTGTAGAAGTTTTTGTAAAGTCAATCAAATTAAACAATCAATATCACAGCATCCAGTATGGCAGTTTCCACTGCCGTCTTTGTTTTTACAAATATCCTCGATTGATTTAGGTGGAGCGAGAGTTCAACAGGCTTTTGGATGCAACGTCCTACATATCGCATCAGGTGGACTACAATTACTTCGGTAACACCCCAGTTTCACTGGGACAGGCCCTGGAGTGGGTCATCAAGTTACAGCAGAAAAGTGTCAAGCAAAAACAGGTAGAATCTTATATTAAATGGTTTTGTGTAAAACGGTCACCTTAAGGTTGCCTTTACATAATTAAGTTTTTTTTCACTAAGTCGCTTACGTAAGTGACTTATGGCCAAATTACTAATGTAAACAACCTCAAAAGTCACTTACTGTAATTTATAGCAAGTTACCGACGTTGTTCTCACGCAAGTATTTTGACAAGTCTAATCATGTCTGCGTGCAAACTTCCAGCCTTCTCACCACCAATCAAATCAGTTTGATAAGTTCAGACACTGAGACACCAAAATGTGCCGATGGGAAGTGTCAACAATTAAAAACAGATTTTCATAGTATTTTTTTTTCATATAAAAACTAGTGTTTTTATTATTTTAACTAAAATCTGATTAGGTTAAGTGGATAATTACCTACCCTATTATCTACTGAAAACAATATAAAAATAACTCTAGATAAAACTCAAATAAGCACCACCAACTAAAACTAATGTAAATAATCTAAAATTAAACTAAATCTTTTTATTTTCTATTTTCATATTCTTTGAAGATTGCTAATATTCTTGCACTAATAAGTAATACTATTATAACTTGTTTTGTTTTCAGAGCCAGCATTTAAAATCAGTTATTGGTCTCCAAGAAAACCTCAAGGAAAATCAAACAAGGTAAGTTTGGTTAGGTTTTGAATGTCAATTTTACGATTTATTTTTTAATGTTAATTTAATTACTTATTAACACCCTTATTAGGGGCTTTTGCATAGAAATACATAGTAAGTATTAGGCTGCCTTTACACACATAAGTTTTTCACGTAAGCGACTTTGGGCCAAATTACCATTTATTTATAATGGTAATTTGGCCATAAGTCGCTTACGTGAGTGATTTACGGAAAAAAAACTTATGTGTGGAAAGGCAGCCTAATACAGTGTTATACATAACTGAACTACCTTAGTAACAATATTTTTTATTTATTTTGTGATATGTAAATTAAAATTGTCCTCTGACTCGGTCATTTCACTCAACCATTTTACTTTGAGTTGAATTAAGTTCTTGTTCGTACATACAATACAACCTCATGTAAAATGAACTCCTTTTATTTCTTCTCTAAACATTATTCTAAATCTCTAAAAAAAGAAAGATATATAACATTACATTAATATTATCTCTAACTACATCTTCACTCATGAGCTAGACAAGTGCGAACAAGTATCAAGCAATTTTTGAACATTCATGATGGAGCCAAATATTGTCTTCATAGTCTTTGTTTTGCCCTTTTGACGGCTTAAATGGACTTAAATCCGATTCCGAGTTCAGCAGAATGGACTTGATTCTTTGGATTCAGTCCTTTGTGTTCTTTCAGTCCTTTCGTTACGCCGAACTCACCGAATCCGTTGGAACGAAACTCTTTGAGCTAATTCCGCTGAACTCGCCGAATCCGGTGGATCGCCACGGAATTGGTGAATGATATGCGTCATAGGAGTTACAAGGAAGGGAGGGAGGTGTGAAAGGGAGAAAGGGGAGGTAGGAGAAGGTAAGGGGGTGGGCGAGGGTGAAGGGGTGGTGGGTTGAGGGTGGGCCGAAACGGGAAGAGGGGAAGTAGAGGGTAACAGGGGAGGGGGTTTAAATGTTTTGTGAACATCGCACAAGAAATCCATCCCAACATCAATAGCACATGCCAACCTGTAGTCAGTGAGTCTATGGCAACTTTCTGTTTTTTCATATGTTTTCGTCAACCAATACCTTTGGTTGTGGCATCAATTTCAGATCCATCCACAGTTCGGAACGAGTGAGAGTGAATCTGGATTCGTTCCATTATAATTGGATTCGTTTCGGCCGGAATGACACACTTCTACTTGTTGGGGATGTGCCTTGTGTGGACTGTCTCCACGAAGCTAATGAGTCCTCTTTTCAACAGGATGCTGGAGATATACGATCTTTTGAAATCCATGAAGATAGAGAAGGACATTTTGGCCAAGTTGAAGGGCAACCCCAGCAGTGGCACCTGGGGCATCGTCCAGGAGTTCAACTGGCGTCGCTTGCACAAGGAGATGTCCACCCTGTGTTACCAGTACGACCAGCTCACTGAGCAGATGAAGCAGATCGAAGATAATCTCGAGGAGCTGGAAGCTAATCCACCAAGGTAAAAACATTCACTCGCTTTTCATACTGAAGTAGTTTGGTTTTTTGGTCCCTTGAAGTTGAATTTAACCCAACCGGCGACGTTCAGGCAAAAGTCACCATCCCACATGCATAAGTTTTGAGATATCTAAATTTGAATGTTAGAGAAATTATCTTGATATTGCAAATTTGAGACCTAAAATAATAAGTTTTAGCTTTCAAATTTGTATTATCTCAAAAAATGTGTTGTGATTTGGTAACTTTGCCTGAACGGCGGCGATATAAGATTTTTCCACATATGAAGTTTTTGAACATTACTAACTGAAGTTTCGTTGTATGATTGTGAAACGCAGTGTATAAAACTTTTTGTTTTTGGCAGTTCTGTTTACCTGTCTGTGCGTGACCGGCAAATTCTGGACTGGCATTTTGCAAATTTGGAGTTTGCTAATGCTACACCCTTGGGGAACCTGTCTCTTAAGCACTGGGATCAAGATGATGACTTTGAGTTCACCGGCAATCATCTAACAGGTTAGTGATTAATTATTTATGTAGTCGCATACGTGATCCAACTGCTGCTATCCCTATATTGCGTATTATGTGATCCACGAAGTTTCATTAAAACACATACATTGTGTCAAAACGTGACATGTTATGGAATAGATTGTGTTTCAAAAGGCCAGCGTTGTAAAGGCATTAGATGCGTTTTCATAATTTCATCACCATTCCCAGGATATTCTGAATTTTTTATACATGCAAAGATTGTTCTGTCGATTTTTCTGGGGCTCTCTGTCTGTATGAATTGGATGAAACTTTGTTATAATTATCCTTAGTATTAATACAATTCCCCGATAAAATGCACAAAAAAATTCACTTAGTAAAATAATATTTACTATAATGATATGTCATATTAATTGATGTTATGTTAACCCCCTCAAGCCTCAACTGTATTTTGTCAGAGGGTCAAAATATTGCCGTTTCGCAATAAAATCCAAATAAATGAAATACTACTGAAAGTATTCGAAAACTAAAATCTGTTTTGGAAAAGTGATAAAATTACTGATATTGAAAAAAAAAAATCATATTTTATTAGACGAATGATAAACTTTGGATCCATAAAGGTGTAGATTTTAATTAACTTGCAGTTAACTTTTAGATTTTAATATAAAGCATGGTAAGCTCTTTCCAACACTGTTTAGATCAGCCCTGGCCAACATACGGCCAATCATTTATGAAGAATATTTTTTTTAGGTATCGGATACTTCAGAATGTCTTTAAAATCACATTTAAGTTATTAAAACCAATAAAGTTTCTATAATTACACCAAATGCTCTTATTCTGCTGATTTATATTTCCCGGATTAACAACAGATGGAGCGCATAACTTCTCGCCTGTTAAGCGTTCGAGAACTCGCAATCTGTGTTGCAGCGTCCCCACGGGCAAGTGCGTGTCATTTTTGTAACTACTTAGATTTGATGGAGATGGATAGGTTGAGATTCTGAGATTCGTTTTTCATTATTTTTTTTTTTTTATTTTTTTTTTTTTTTATTTTTTTTTTACAAATTATTATTATCCTCCGATTCTTGTCGAAATGTGTCGTCTGTTCAGTGTAGTGCAGCTTTATAATACTACTCTATAGTCTCGACGTCTAGTGTCTATAATAGTAGTATTCAAACAAGACAAGTGTTTCAAGGTAAGGCAAGATGACCAACCGTAATTCTTTTGGGAATTATTATTTAGCCAACAAAAATCTGGGCTAAAAGCTATAAACAAATAATTTAATATATTGTTAATCAATTGGGCAAAACCCCTGTGCGGCCCTTGGAAAATTTTGGGTTGTCAACGCGGCCCGTGGTGCAATTTGAGTTGGCCAGGCCTGGTTTAGATCATATTTCTAACCATGATAGTAAAGGAGACGCATCGATTTCTATGAGACCCGTATGAGTTGTTCCGAAAACCGAACAAATAGACCTGACGTGTTAATAATCCTTGTCGCTTTCGATGTTGTTTACAATGTGTAACATAATATTATTATTTTAAAAGTACATTTTGTATATCGTCGGTGATACTGCAAATCCGTATAACTCACTTTTGCAATACCGCGTAAGTTCTCCAAGTAGGAAAATTTTGATTTCACACGATGAACCTGTTCGTCCCCGCAAATCGTTCGTATTATAGTAAGTTAGATAGAAAAAATTTATGAAATAGCTTTTTGGTTAGGAAAATTATATTTAATGAAATTCGAAATCACACAAACTCCGATTACGGTCTACCTCACACGCAAAAACTAATTAAAGAAATACTTTTTTCAGTCACTTATATAAAATATTTCTCTTCCTTCCACTTCAGAGGTTCCCTAAATTTTTTGTCCCGTAGACCAGTTGTCATTTTTTCTGTTTTCAGTAGACCCCCCGCATATTGCCACTATTTTCTAAAAACCGTTGCCTAAACTTTGTCAAATGTCCAAATGGACAAAATATTACTTTAACCCGGCATCATGGGGGTGGAAATTTATTACGAGGTCGTGGGGGTTGGATCATTATGACCCACTTATTCAACACTAGGTATTTTCTTTGTATTAATGCTTTTTTGCTTACTTTATTAAGGAATTAAAACATGACATTATATCGATAAAAATATATACATGTACCCGAGAGATATACATGTAACCAGCGATTCCTGAGGTTATTTGGTGTAAGAAATGTACATGTCGTTTTGCTCTCCGATGATATTTTTTTTCTATCAAAAACAAAATGTAAGTATTGTAAATGTTGAACGCAGCCTGAAATGTCGTCAGTTTGTCTGCGCTAAATTGGGAAACTGATAAAATCTGCATCGTCCAATATTTTCCTTCATTAGTTTCATTCTAGCAAGAAAACGCAATGATAGACTTTGCTTTTATCAAATTAAGACTGTCACCTTGCAACTGAACGTTTATCTAATTAAATTTAGCGAACAAATCTAAATAAGCAATGTAAGGTTTCCATTTAATTACTTTTTCTTTCAACATGGGATCTTTAGCATCCAAAAACTCTAAAGCCGTCTCAAAAAGATCAAAAAAATCTGTTAAAAATAAGCCTTTTCACAGCCAGCATACTTCAGTGTGGGGGAAAAACGGTGAAAGTTCTCATCATTTTGTTTACTTCTTCTTCTTCTTCTTCGTGTGCCTATCAGGTCCCCCCGACGTTGGCGATCACTCTGGTGAATATATCTATATGTTGCGCTGCCCGGAATAGTAATACCGGTCCACTCTCGTACATTTCGCAGCCAAGACATTTATCTTGCATCTTGCCTTTTAATATTAACTGGAGCAAGTGATATTTCTCCCCACGAAGTATGTGACCCAGATATGAAATTTTCCTCACTTTTACTAGTGTGAGCAGTTCTCTATCTACTCTAACCCGCCTGAGAATTTTTGTGTTGGTGATCATGTTGGTCCATGGGATTTTGTTCACACATCTGCGCAAATAACCTAGTATTTATTCAACGCGTTGCTTCGAAGTTTGTTTACCACATTTATGGCGATTTGAAGAGATTGAGGCAATCTGTCACTAGAGAATTGCAAACACTCCAGGAACATTTTGTTTGAAATGGCATAAAAAATCCTCGATAACGCCCTAACATAGCAGGGGCTCCTGCTGATATTATGTTAGATAAAGGGATTGCTTTTTCCGTGAAAAAATCTCTCAAAACATTAAATATTGATTCGCCTTTATCTATTATCAAAGTCCTTGTGAAGAGCATTTTTATACATGGTTTTCTTGGTCCATAACAAAACGAACATACGCCAATAGTAGTGCATTATTACCAGGGTTGACCCGTCCAGTTGTGTGGAGAAATGGGTCATTTATAGATAAATACACAAGAAGCTATAACTCATTTCATCGATACGTGTTTGAAGTGTGTTGTTGCGCAAAGGAATTCTTATAAGAATACCAAGCAGGTTTGTGTAGAACAGTTTTTAAAACCTCTTCAAAACTAGTTGTTCCCTGATTGTATGCGGCTTTCCTGAGTTTGCTATTGTAAGACGCTCGCAAACCACCATCGTCTCTTTTTGACGTTAAAGTGAACATGTACTGTCCACCGTTCGAAAGTATTTCAAATCTTTACCTGTTTTATCAGGGTGAGAACTTTGAAGAAGATCCTCAAGCTTGGATGTTTTCATAGCACCAATGCTTAAGAGGAACGGCTGCGCGGCCGCTTTCATTCAAAATGTTGTTTTGGATTTGAGACCACAATACCCAACCAAACTGAAAAATTATTTTTTTAATAAAAAGGTAGATTTAATGTTGATCTCGGAGAGGAGCTACTTTTTTTTTTTTTGCTATTAACCGCTTGGGCACATAAGCTTGTTTTCACAACAATTTAACGTAGGTAGACATCGGAATGACGTATGGGGCACCTGAGTTATTAAATGATGACGTATAGGTTTTTGTTCATTTTGGAAGCAACTTTGGAATTTTTTTGTGAGTAATTTATAATTATTAAAAAAATGTCTGCCTAATCCTTGGTTCTAAAATAATGAAAAATAATATAAAAAAATAAAAAATGTTAAAAATGCGGTTTCTTTGGGTAGTAATTTAAAAATATAAACGACAAGTTTTTGTTCCGATGTAAATAGGTAATTTGTAATTTAAATTTACACCCATTAAAATTGTTTCTAAAAAAAAACAGTATTTTAAATTTTATATTTCATTATATTTATAAAAAAATATATCAAAAATAATTTTTTTAAATGTTTTCATTAAAATCTCAAATAATTGTCCAAGTTGCCTCTAAAATCATAAAATATTAAAATCTTTAATAGCCTATATTTTAAAAATTATAGCAAAAATAAATAAAGTAGCTCCTATACGTTTTTAGATTTTCACGGCCAAAAGCATTTTCGTTGTTTGTTTTTGGGGTGGGGGTGGGTTCAGATCCGTCGATCATCGACGGATCTGCCGGATCTGCCCTGATGATGGACACTGCAACGCTGTCCGAAACGTCGGCTAAAGAAGGAGGTAGCACAACACGGCATAACACCCCAATATCCGAGATCGACATTTGACATAACTTTTGATTACAAAAATATTTTTTCAGTTTGGTTGTGTATTTTGGCCTAAAATCCAAAACTACGTTTTGTATGAAACTTGCCGCGCACCCAATGGCCCTAATAATTTGTTGCATAAAAGGCACATAGGCAGGTGTTTGTCTGACAATGTTGGGGAATAAACCAAACTTCAAATAATCAATGCTGCGCTACCTACATTTTTTTTAGATTCGGTCATCTTTAGTAACATTTATCTGAGGACAAAAATTAAACAACTTAGATATGAATAAACATAGCAATCAAAATTGATTTCCAGTGTAAAACCTTATTTTAATCTTTAGAGATCTTTTATATAGATTTGAAAGAGAGAAATCATGTTTGCATAGAACATTGTCTTTAAGATAGAAAGAAAACCATTCATAAATTGTTACGGCTGTATAATAGAACCACAAAAATAAGTTGCATCGCTGTAATAAAACGCATTTGCCAATCGAAAGACAAACCAAAGCCGACCAATAACTATTGCAAACATTACATAAGTACCTACAAAGATACTATCTGTGTTAGGTAGATTACATTTACGGGAAGCCAACATTTTGGTGACAGTCTGCCTAAATGATATACATACACTATCGAGTACCCCCATTTACATCTAATGCACCACCACTTTTTTTTTCATTGACATAGAACCCTTACAGGTCGAAATAGACCACTTCGGGAATGACTATTCTCATCATTTTACATATAAGTAGCAGAGGCGGTCCGTGAGTTTTCAGTGAGCTAGAGTGCCAAGATTGAAAAAAACGACGTTTCTGTAGCTGAAAATGAATTCTATTGTTTTTTTTATCAAAATTTCAACTTTTTGTGGCGCATCCCCAAACCGAAAGAATCCTGAAAATCCTCATACAAAAAGTTGAAATGTTGAAAAAAAAAATCATTTTCAGCTACAACGACATCAGTAACGTCGTTTTCTTTTAATATTAGCCCTCAAGCTCACTGAAAACTCAAGGACCGCCACTGAAAGGAAGGTATATTAAAAACAATTTCTCATTTTTGAAGAATGTATAAAAAATTATAGCTTTCGATTCCCTTTCGAAATATTTTTATAGGTACTTAAAAACAATAGCATTTCGTAACACACGCATGTTACCGTTCATCTGAATTTGCATTACGCCTTTAAATGAAATGCAACGTAATGGCAACATTTTACGATGCCTTGTACTTATTTTCGTAATTTTAAACTTTCAGCAACTTTTCTCCGCAACATTGCATTCACTGCCTGAATTGAAATTCCTCGATATATTTTTATTGAAAGTTCCCCCTGTGTATGGGGAACAATGCACGCCATTTGCACGTGCAAATGGGCTTGTCATCCAATGGAAACGACCACATAACTACAAAGGCTATGTATTTTGCATTTTAACATTATAAAAAAATATGTACGTACTCCGCAAGCGTGACAAGAGCTCCTTACATTTTGCGAGTCAGAATCCTCGAAAATATACATGGTAAAAAAAAAGACACGTGTCCCAACTACTCCCATTAACCGTCTGGAGGCAGTGAGAATATGACGAGTCCAAATGTGGTATGTTATAAAGCCCAAGGTAGTGCGGAGGGGAAATAGGTACATATATAATTTTAACGAATTAATTTAGGTATGATAATTATACGAAACATTTTGTCAATTATCGAAACAATTAGAAAAACCCACAATAAAGAAGATTTAAAATACGTAATATTTTATTAACTATTGAAAAAATTAGAAAAACACACAATAAAGAAGATTTCGGTCGCTACCGAGACCCAATCTCGAAATATCCTTATTACTGTGCGGAAGTGTTTGGTGGCGGTTGTCGTCGATCCATTTGAGAGTTAAATCAGATATTGAGATTGAAAAATCCCATTTTTTTGATCCGATTGTATTAAAAAATTCACAGAGTTTCCCCAGTTTTAGAATGCCATGGAAAGAAAAAAACATTGCCACACGGAGAAAAATGTTATTCTAAAATACGATCATTTTATTAGTAAAAACGGGTTCTTACGAACAAATTAACAGAGTTTTAATGTTTATTGGCGGGAACATGTAAGAATAATTTCGTTTTTCTTACGTTTTCCCGCCAATAAACATTATAACACTGTTAATTTATTCGTAAGAACTTCAGTCCCGTTTTTACGAATAAAATTATCGTATTTTAGAATGACATTTTTCTCCTTGCACAAATGAGTGTGATGTGTAGTTTTCCAGTCTCAAAAATTCCTTTGATGCCTGAAAATATTAATACATATATTCCCTAGATTACTTAGGAGAAAAATCTATTATGTCACATTATTACACCGGCAATTGGCGACAAGATGGCTATGACGACGAAAACTAAATAAAATTACCCAATTTTTTAAATAAATAAAAAAATTCAAAACCAAAAAGAAACGTAATTTACTTTCAGTTAAAATTGTTAGTTTTTTAGTTTACTTGCCAGTGCCTAGGTATCTATTTCTAGATATACGGCAACAAGAAAATAAATAAAATATAATAATAAAAAACACGGTATTAACACCATAGATATATAATTTTTTTTATTATTATTGAATATTTTAAAAAGAGTTACAAATTATTTATTTTTGTTAAACAGACCTCACTAGGTATACATGTTCTAAGGTAGGTACCTAATTTAGGTAATTATAGTCTTGTTTGTTTAGTTAAAATAATGGTGTCCGGAAACCAGTAGTACCTACAAGCTGGAAACTAATGAATCTACGTCACGTTTCAGCGTTAACCCTGCTTCAAAAGTTTTTGAGATTTTCTATGTGCTATAGATTTACCAGCTTCCCGCTTATGCAGCGAATTTCCGGACACCATGTATTTTAATACAGATTCCTACTACTATCATAATATCTATCGTTCGAAGACATGTGCCATAAGAAATAAGAAACGCAGAATAGAAATAAATGGAGGCCTAATTTCGATACATTCTTTCTTTGTTATGCTGCATCCTATTAGTTCTTTAATATGAATACGTACATATACAAAACCTATAAACGATTAAATGGTAAAAGTGGATAAATCGGTAAATGCAACCAACTGGCTTGTTTACTGACAAAGATACTTGGCTTATTTTGTTAATAGTGTACCCCTTTTCTACTTCCTTATTTTCTAAATTCTAGAGACATTTAGTACATCGCTCCTAAGGGCCAGAGTGAATCTAAGAATATACACGTGGAAGATTTTGGTTGTTGTTTGGTTTTGAAGAAAAAACAAAGTATACAAATGTCACCGAAGATAAAAGTTTCATTTACATTTTTTACTCCAAATAATGTAAGGAATCACTGGTTAAAGTAAATCAAGTACGTCCCTTAGCAACTTAGGTACATAGATCTACGTATCTCTACCGAAAAACGTATAACAAAATAATAATGCGTAATCTCGGAGGAAATATTTACTCCAAGTGTGAAATAATGTATGATTTATATGCATTCTCACATTTCTCAAAACAAACAACGAAAATATTATTTACACGTTTGTTTCCGTTATTTTACAAGTCTGTCCGAAACGTCGGCTAAAGAAGGAGGTAGCGCAACACGGCATAACACCCCAAAAACAAACAACGAAAATGCTTTTGGCCGTGAAAATCTAAAAAAAAAAGTGTAAATAATAATTTTCGCATACTTAGCGATTTATTTATGTCGAGGGAATTTCAAATAATTACCGTTTCGACGTGGGGAATGTATAGATACTATCTTAAAGAATAACAAATATTTTTTTAAGATATTTAAAACTTCAAACGTTTAAGGAAAATGTGTAAGAAATCGGTAGAATTTCGAAAAGCCGCCTACCCCAAGAAATCATTTTTACGCTTTTCCAGCGATACTGATTACTTTTCTAAGGTGACTATCTAGAAAAGGAAAGCTAAGTTCATATCTTATTTGGTCTGATTGGTTTCTGTTACGTTTCGTCGTTTAAATTATGTGTTAACCACACAATAGGTATTGAGGTAATATTTATGAACCGATCTGAAAATCGAATCGCGATATTTGTTCATTCAATAGTACAACAAGTTGTTAGGTTTCCTTGCGTATCTGTAACTATACATCGCTGTGCAATTGGTAGAGCTTAGGGTTACTAGTGACTGTTTGTCGAACAAAAATCGAACGGAACAATAGTTTTTGGTGATGATCACACAACAGTACCAACTGACCGGGGTCAGTGAGATGTTGATACCCCCTATATTGTCGGTACTATTCAAATCTTGGATCCAAACAAAGTGAAAATGTACCATACACATACGTACATTGTTACATTATCTGTAAACTTCAGCACTATCAATTATTATTTCATCTGTAAACGTCATTGTCATGAATTCATTGTTGAATAATATAAATTTCACGATATAAAGAATAACATATATATTTTTTTTTTTTTTCCATATCTTCATATTATTTGTGACGGGTGATATTGGTAGTTATTATCTTAGATTTTACAACAAACAAAAAATCAATTGACTGTTGATTCACAGAACTTCAACAATTAATCAAAATTCAAAGTTAATATCAAGTTCTGTTATTACTCTAGTTCTGTAAAACAGCTGGTCCATAGTGGAATAATAACAGAACTTTAATTTTTTTTCACATTATCTCCACACAGGAGGATTCCCCTCAGGGCCTATGACATATTTGAAGATGCTGTATCGTAGAAGTGACCCGTTCTCATGTGACAAATGTCAACCGTGTACATATGTTGGGCACGCGTTTGGCGTGTTTCCCTACAATGCACCGGTGCCGAGGGGATCAATGACGCTAGTTTCTCGGAGCATCTTCCATTGAAATACCGGTAGGACAGGGATAGCATTCCTACGCGGCGCATGTGCTCTAAAGATTGCAATTTAGACGTAATCAGACGTTAATAGAACTTTCACAGAACTAAAATATTAACTATGAAATTTGATGATTTCTCAAGTTCTGTGAAACGAAGCCCTATGATCACCATTGACTCCGAGTACATATCTTCGCCTCTAATGTGCTAACCGAGTGTAAAATGTATCTAACATGATTCGCGCTGCCCCTCTGTGATTTACAGACCGTAGGTGATACAACCATAGTTAGATTTGCCGGTTCTATGCTTATCTTCGACTTCGTCCGAGGCGTGTCATTGAGCGACCATTATATGCGTTTTTTCAACAGCTCACATAAAACGATACCGATTTATTTGTGAATTGTGTCACTACGCTGTGTACGGTGTTACCGAGCACTGCTACCAACAATGCCTTGGAGATACAAAGCGACCCGTATCGGCGGAACGCGTCTCGCTTTAAGCAATAGGTGAGGACACACTTTAGCCCACGTATGAAACGTATGCAACGCATTATGACATCTGGACTCATTACAATTCATTCATTTTTTTATGAAAATAAATGCTTTAGAAACACATTTGTCGCAATGAACCCAATCCTGCACTACTCATGCAACGCCGATCTGCGCTGTCCAGATCGGTGTGGGAAGTAAAGTGTGAAAGAAAGATGGAGGTGGTGAGAGACCTTTTAACGCGTTGACTTGACTTTTTTTAGTTTGGCGTTTATTGGCATTTATTGCTAACAATTAATAGATTTAGTAAGGCGTTACACAGTGATTAATAACGTAAAATTCATTTAATATCGCGATACTAGGATTCAAATTTACGTTGGGTGCGTATGAAATCCGTCGGCCTGGGAACGAAGTATTGTATACGTTGTGTACGTGGACTCAGTGAGCCCTTAACTCAAGGCTTCACGTATGATCTTAAACCTAACTAGCTGGACATAAATATGTTACGAATTTTAAACGGAAATTGCCCCACGCTGTTTTATTCCTTTCACTTGTGCAATGTTGTGGAACATGGTGTTTCATAGAAATTTAGAAGAACGTTACCATTACAAGTGGATAATGTTCGTTTAAATTGACCAGGAAATCTCAAAGCTCGCAGAGATGAATGTACTGTATCTGGGGCTTGCTGCTAGAAGTGCCTATTTTTGATCAATTTATATTTCAGAAATCACTTTAAAACTATCATTATTTAAATGATAGAATTGTTTACGCCAACTCATGTAGGTATGTTTTGAATTAAGGTAGGTAGGCCCTTGGAGGAAATACATACAAGGAAGGGAGCCCTCTTGCGAAAATTGACACTTCTTCGAGGATGACACTAGACATGGCTTAGGTGTGGTTTGTGTAAACTTTTGTAGATACTTGGATAAAATTTGTGCCAATTTAACAAAGTTTCCAAAATCTTCTTCTTCTTCCCCTTGTCCTATTCGGGTCGGGGACCCACTGCATCGACAAGGCTCCAGTTTCCAAAATCGATTAAATTAATTTATTTCGTGAAATTATATATTTACAAAATATGTTTATTAAAAATATACTTTTATGGGAATTAACAGAATAAACATTATTAAAAATACAAATATTTTCTTTTGGGAGGCGAGTATGGGTAACGCCATCCCGGGAACTATTTATCGGATAACCAACACATCTGTCATATTAGGTCACCCCAAGTGGTTCGCTGCTTTTGGTGCCTTGGCAGGAATGTCCGGGTTCATTTTTTGGGGTGAGTTTTGTCGGGATCATGGCGTCGGATGCATCTGCCCACCAACTGCGTGGCAGGCCGGATCGGGAGAGACTGATTGAGGAGACATTTGGCCTCTCCAGCAGGAATCTCGGAACACGGTCTTACACCGCAGTAGGAGGAATAGATTCATACGCCTGTCACTCCTGGACACACTGATCCCATATTCCTACCCACCCCTCATACTTTTTTCTTTCCCAGAACTTCCCCTCCTTCCTTTCCTAAAAAGACTCTCCACACTGCACCCCCAAAGATGACATAAGCCTCGAGGGGAATTATTTTCTTAAGTGCCTCCTGTGTGGAGCTAATGTAAAAAAACTTTAATTTGTTTTTTTTTTGTTAATACTACTGTTAAACTTTTTAAAATATTTAATGTCCATATATATTTTTTTTAAAATTTTATTTCTTTGCCGTTCACGAAAAAGTCACCAAACCATAAATGACATTTCTGAAATACAGCATATATTTGAAATCTGAAATATGTTTCATGAACTTTAAAATACTAACTAATTAACCATCACGCCGTTTCTCCGCAGGGGTAGGCAGAGGTAGGCATTCACATTCATAAATGTTCTTATATATATTCTTCTATTATTCCGACCTCTGACATGGCCAGATTCAAGTATTTGGCTCATTTGATCGTGCCATGTCTTCCTCGGGCGTCCACAGCTTCTTTTTCCATTCACTTTTGCGTCATATATTCTCCTTACAATCCTTTCTTCGTTCATTTGCTCAAGTTGGTTTTAAAAAGTTCGTATGACGGAAATTTCAAAGTTTTATATACCCGAATAATAATAGAAAAAAATAAAAGTAAGTATTCAAATAAGATTATTTCTCCAAAATTGAAAATCAGATATCTCAAAACTTGTGCGTGCCTGTCTGAAATTTTATTTTTTTTATATTGTAGGTATTGCGTTAGGTACATTATGCACATAAATGTGGATTATATCGCATTGCACGACCCCTGCATGTTGCTCGGAATAAAACTATTATTATTAGGTATATCAATTTGTTACTAAGAAATTTAATATCCTTCCTATCGCTATTGTTATTTGTTACACCTAAAACGAACCAACAACTGACACTGTGTGTTATTTGAAAGCGGTTAAAAGTCTCCACGGCTTACGGTTATTTCTATGTATTCACAATAGACAAACGTTATCTTATCTATGTACATAATAATGTATATTTGTATATGATAACTTAGAGTAATTCATGAAGTAAAGTGTCAGTACTATAAACCAGGTATTGTGTCGTTTGACATTCTCCTTGTTAATTGACACTATCTCCATCTTACACAATAAACTTGTGCTAACGTAATCCTGCACTACCCAATCTAAATCTGCGCATCGTGCTAAACTTTGTGAAATTTCTAGTTACCGTGAATATAAGATAACTAGGTAATAGGTTATCTAATAATTACTGTTTCAATCAGTTGAATATTTCGTGAAAATGTTAAAAACCCGTCAAAAATGTGTTTTCAGAATTTTAATCAATTTTTTATATTTAAACGTGGGTAGAACGCTTGGTTAAGTCAGTCAGATTGTTTAAGACAAGATTTTATGCATAGCACAAAGGGTAACAATTAGTATAAGCAATAATTATTTGCCTGAAACACTCATCCATATTGAAAAAACCTCCCGAGAAAAGATACATGCCGCCGACGTAAGGCTAAAAAATATTGCTTATAATAATTGTTATTGCTTATGAGAAGTTACCGATAGTTATCCTACCGATCGATATAGAGCAAGCGTGCTAGGGCCCCAGGAAAGGATTGGGGAAGAGTGAGACAAAGCCAATATTGAGTAAGAATAACACTGAAAGGTAGTTACACTAGGATCCAACATGCTTTGAAGTAGGTTTCGACATTTCACCTCCTGAAAACCGCGGGAGCAAGTAACTAGACCTTGCCCTATCTCCCGTTCCCATCTGTGGGCGAGATGAACTCACCACGATGCAGAGCTCGTTTGTACATCATCAGCGGAGGATGCGGACCAACTTATTGGTTATTTGGGAGCACGACGCGGCCCGGCCTGATAGCGGCTAGGGCCTAACCTCACCGACCAACCACCACCTACCGCCGGCCTGCTTGTCAATTAGGGAGAAATATGTGATTGCCGCGCGGGCCAATAACGCGCACGCGAAACTTTACTACTCGCTTCCCTGCACGGAGAAAAATGTTATTCTAAAATACGATCATTTTATTCGTAAAAACGGTTAAAAACGGGACCGAAGTTCTTACGAACAAATTAACAGTGTTTCAATGTTTATTGGCGGGAAAATGTAAGAATAATTAATAGTTGGTATACGTACGAAATTACGTATACCAACAAATTATTTTTACGTGTTCCCGCCAATAAACATTGAAACCCTGTTAATTTGTTTGGAAGAACTTAAGTCCCGTTTTTAACCGTTTTTACGAATAAAATGATCGTATTTTAGAATAACATTTTTCTCCGTGTGTGCTGCTGCCTAGTACCTACGCTGTATTTGTGAAAGGGCAGGAGCTTAAATCCAAATACGGCCTAAGCTATAGAAAAAAGGTTTTAAAAACCTAGGCTTTATCATGGTCAGAGCTAAAACACATTGCAAAAAATGCAGTTGGTAGTGGCGTGCATTCCATAAAATATGAAAATCTGTGTCTACTAATAAAACAGACAAATTTTTGATAAAATTTAAATTGGTTTCGGAATGTTTTAACACGTTTAATCGCAGGAGACCATATTTGTTCCAGCTCACATAGGTCTTATAGAAATCGATGTTTCTCCCTTACTATCGAAGTTAGATGTAGGATCTAAACGGTATTAGAAAGAGAATACAATACACTATATATTCAAATAAAAGTTAACCACAAAATAATTGAAAAGTACACCTTTATGAGACCAAAGTTTCTGTCCTCAATATGAAAACAAAAAATGAGATGACAACGTTTATAACTAATTTGTCTAATAAAATATGCGCGTGTTTTTCATTTTTTTCGTTACCAATAATATATGTTAAAAAAACCTAAGGTGATTAATTTTTAATTTTTTTTTAGGTTTACATAAAAAAAAAATATTTATAAATTTACTGGTTATTTATAATAATTATTAAATTTGAAAACGTATTTCATCGCCTTTCGAAAACAGTTTTTAGTTTTCGGATACGTTCACAATTATTCAATTTATTTGGATTTTATGGACTAACAAAAAATTCAGGAAACTGTAGATAGGCGAATAAAACCAATGGCTGAAGGAAGATACACTTTAACGAATCGCTGTGGAAATCGGAGGAGAGATAATGATCCATCATTCCGTCTTTATCCCTATTATCGATCAACACTTATTTGAGACAACCCTGTTTTTGATAAGGACTGGACAAGACTGAACTAAATTAAAAATTAAATAAATATAAATTAAAAAAACTTGAGGACTGCAAAAGCAGACTTCTTAGAGTCTGCCGTTATCCAACATGACGTCTGGGCCTGACCTAGGAATCCAAATCCATTAGCCACCAATAAATGGACAGCTGACGAAATAATGGAACGGAGATGTCGATTAATTTTTTAATATTATTATTATTAGTATTATTTTACCACCATTTGCCTAGTTTTGGGTATTTTAATAATAAATAAATAAAATTATAATAATATGAAACAAATTACTTTGTGTAAACCACTATACTATATAGACGAAGAAACCGTCGGTTTTGAAATATGTAGATATTATAACATGTGATTATAGTGGTTTACACAAAGTAATAAGTTTCATTTAATTAAAATGATGCCACAAAGTAATTTTGCAAACATTGAAGAAAAATATATAATACACTGTATTGTATTTAGAGCATAGGTGATATGGGAATATACAAAAAAATGAAAAGTTATTATTGATTTTCCTGGTCTGCTACAAAAATGCAACACAAGTGACTATTATTTCTCTAAACTATCTCGTACAGATTTGCTGTTCGTAGATAAAATGTTTTATGATCTATAAGTGATATAATTTGCAGACAGGGCGGATGGTTACTGCACCGCATAAGTGACTTTAATGTTCACTCCCTTCAATCTATTGAAACTCACTTACATCATTCATACTAAAGTGACCGCAGAAGTGACAGACTGTGTTTTAGAATTCCTAGACGTTTGTGTGTTGCTCTTCGCGAAGAATTTTGTTGTCATTCTTCGTTTTTGCGTTATACGTAGGCAAACATTGTTGACTATCAGATAGTCAACACATCAGATGTGTTTCTCGTATTTAATATTTTGCCACAAAGTTACCCCTTTGTCTTGTCTTTTGTATTCCGACGGCTCTTTTTCTATAACTAGAATGTAATGAAAGGAAGTAGTTGGATCCAGGTCACAGGTTATTTAACCTAACACTGTGCACATTGATAAGATGTGGTTACTTGTATCTGGAATGGGACAGTTGTACGAATCTTAATATTATGTACGCCTGGAGGCGATTTAAAGCCTCCTCGCTTTGGTTATTTTTTTATTTTATTTTATTAGGAACATTTACAGATTAATAACATTATATGCTTTGAATGATTAGGTTACAACCCAATAACAAATGTTCACGTCATGCCCCAATAATAAATAAAAAAATCAATAATTATTAACTATTTTTTTTTTAGCACTTAGTTTTAGGTTACAAGTGTTTCTTTGCTATGCTCTAAAACCTTGCTGTTGGGTTACAAGCTCGTGAACAGGTCTTTCTTATATCACTTATTTGAAATTAACAGTTGTTTTCTCAATAATTGTTCTATTGTTATTAAAAGCCTAAAATCGTACAAACTTGTTTTAGATAAAAACGACCCGATTCTCCTAAAAATTAACTAAATAATCTCTTAATATTTGAAGGGCACACAGGTAGGGAAGGAGTATGGTCACAATTTGTGAAAGGTTCAGGAGAGGATTTTTAAACTTTGAAAGTGTACAACTATTAAATGAGAGTATATAACGCAGTCAGGTATTTTTAAGTTTAAGAACACAATATTGCAAAATACCTTTATTTTAAATCAAACTGTATAAACGTTCACTTAACTTCAAAATAATTAAAACTGTGGAAATAGTCAGAAATATATTAGGGGAAAAGCGGGGATTGTCCTGGACCATCCTCATTTCCCCCTGGCATTTCTGATGTTTAAATATAACATGGTACAATAATAAAAAAATGAACTGTTAGGTACATCATAAGTTCAAATAAAAAAAGTCAAACGAAATTATAATTAATAAATATTTGTAAGGTAAAAATTTGAACCAAAACAGAAATCAAAAAAACAAACAACGTAATTAGCCTTTGTTACTACGTAAAAAAAAAAACAATAGCATTCATTCCATTATGTGTTTGGTGGTAGCTCACACATATTACACACTGTCAAATTGGACAATCCCCATGTTTACTACTTTTGCTAGTAGCGCGTGGACATTTCCCTTTTTTGCCTGTAGGCATTTTCTTTAAATCATCCTTTAACCGGTAAAATCACCTATATTGAAAATGAATCAAATAAAAAATAGGATTCTGAAAAAAATTCGTCGTTGACACTGCAATAGGTCGTATGTAAAAAAAAGTAGTTTCGTTTTTTTGATGGAAAAGTATCCAAATTTCTGATTTTTACATCGTATCAAAACGTCGCATGTCTAAGAACAGTATTACTAAACCTACATATTAAATGGTATTTTGTTATTTCTCAAGATGGTCTCACCATACATAAAGCAATTCGTCACTTGTCAGATGACATACAACATATTGCAGTATCACCGACGATTTAGTTTATTTTGACAAAATTGTGGACTATTCCCCTTCTATTCGTATATTCTTCAATTATTATATGATTTCTTAGTTTTTAGGTTACTTTAAGCCGTTTAAATTTTAGAGCTCATTTGAACCTTTGAAGCAGATTTTCACAACAAAAAACGTCGCAATATAAATCATCAATTTATTATTATTGCTTGCAATTTACTCTCATCAGTATACAATGTAGAACGCTCATGAATTTGAACACCTCTCCAGGCCTTCCTGAACCGGGTGGCATGCAGAGTATTGCAGAGGTTACCAACATCCATTCATTCAATATTATGTATTTCTATGCAAATGCTAACTATTCTGAGCTATGATTTACGGCCCTGTCAGTGAGCTATCTCCGTGTGGTCATATGAGCGAGTTTCTTCCCGTACTTTATTGAGTCGTAACCTTTCCATAACTGCAAAACGGTAACAGATTGTCGGACCGCGTTTTTTATGTCTCTGAGTTACTGCTGACGAGGAAATTTTTAAAGTGGCGTAACACATTCCCAGCCTCAGATTAATTTTTAAACTGGCATCAACCCGACTCCGTAAACATAATTTAACATTATTTTATAGAGGGGGCATTAAAACATTATTTTTTTTTATTTATTTACTATTTTCCGTTGTTGTATGAAAATATTGTATTCAACGTGGCAGAACGGACAGGATAGCACAAGAAGAGGTGTGCTGTTAAATATCTCTAGGTCTCTTAACTCTCTCAACATTGGTCTTGATTTTCATTTTAGACGGAAACTTTGAAATAAATCATTGTTAAATTTCATGTATTTATTTATAAGTTATGTTTTTTTTTCTACCTAATAGAATTACTAAATCTGTAATTCACATTAAGGAATACATTTTTAAAAAATGCCATATATCGTCGTTGCATATATAATATGAAGCATGTGACTTACATACTTACTTGTGTACATTCTGAGATAATCGATAAAAACTGTTTAAAAAATAACGAAACGGAAAATAACAATTCTACTTATGGAAAAAGTAGGAAAAATATATTTCGTTCATTATAAGAAAATGTTTATGGCAAACATTAATTATTTTATGCCAGAAAATTGCATTTTAACGCATTTTTCTCACATGCTTCATATATTTTTATTTTTATATATATATATATTTTTATTTAATGACAATACAAATTAAAATTAAAATACAATATTAAATAAATTAAGAATACAAAGTGAAATATTTTATCCTCAGTCTTCCTCACTAGGTCTGCAGGTTGTCGTATGGTGTTGATCATGATTTCCTCATCAATGTTGTTTGTTTTTGTTGGTTTCCACGAAATATAAATAAATAAAGCAAAAAGTGTTCATGTTTATTATTTTGCGTTGTTTTTAAAAAGTGTTTATGTTCATTATCTGTAGGTTGCATTTGGGTTACTTAATAATTTTAATTAGTTCCTCATCTTCATGTTTAGTTAGCCATAATTTGATGTCCTTTTTAAACTTTTGAATATCGATGGTATTTTTAATTTCAATCGGAAGGGCATTATATAATTTTGTAGCATGGAAATAATGGTTTTTCTGGCCGAAAGCTGTATTTAATTTTGGAATGTTTAGTAGATTTGAAGATTTTGTCCTTGTAGTATAGGTGTGTTGGTCAGCAAGGTGTGCATATTTTTCTTTAAATTTGAGTAGTGCATTTTTTGAGTACAGTTTTATAATGCTGAACACATTAAATTTTTTAAAAACTTCTTTTGATGGAGTTCTTATGGCTACTTTCAGGATTATTTTTATTATTGCTTTTTGTGTTTTAACATATTCTATGCACAGTTTTTCTCACATGCTTCATATTCTACATACAGTTTTCGTCATAATTATAAAACCACAATAATGTTAAAATATTTAATTTAAATTTATTCAAATTTGACAGCCAGGCATCATAAAATAATGTTAATATTACTTACATACCGAGGCAATTAAATTGTGTAGTGATATGCAGAGGATAGGACTTATTATTTTTTTTTTTTATTATGTGCTATTTTGATTGTCTTCAAATGGATTGGCATGACATGGCTCATATTGTAGAAGATGGAGAAAAAAAAAGAAAAATAACTGTATTTTAACTCATTTTCGTCAAAATCGTTACATTGCTCATATTAAATATGCAACGACGATATATCGTCCACCTTTCTGAACCAACGCTGTAATGGAAGGTTAGACAGTTTGAGAGAAAGCTACAAGCCAAAAAGGTAATGTATTCTTATTGTGCCTTACATCGTCACCAATATAGGCAATATGCATAATATTCGGTTTGCAAACGGAGTCTAGAGGTCACGATTTCAAGCTCAAAGTGGTTTCGAGATTTTGCATCCCTTGCAGAGTCTGAGTGTCGTATTCATAATTTGATCTTTTTTTTTATCTTTCATGATGTGTAATTCTTGCTGTTGGGCATTAGTTGCGCCACTGTGCTTTAGCGGAACTGAATTTATTATCACATTGTTGGTGGGTGCCTACGCCATTACCGTTGACGCAAGCTCTCCGGGACTGCCTGCTTAAATGTTTACATGACGAATGCGTTATATTTGTTCTACAGTCAAAGCCCTTCATCTTTAATAAGCTGTTAAATATAGCTCTCAGGCGAAGAGCAGGACAGAAAGCAGAACAATACCTAACCTTGTACATATTATATTGGTGGTAAATATGTATAGGCATCGGGGCCACAGTGTTCGGAGGCTGTGAGAAAGATTCAGGCACAGTTAGAATAAAACGATTTATATAGTAAATATTCCAGTTGTTATTCTGTTTATAAACGGTAACGTTTCGGAAATGTTATATAATTCTATTGTTGTTGGTTATTTTGCAATAGTTGTTAAATTCTAGTTGACTGTATCCGTGCACGAGAGGTAGAGCGGTCTTGTCCTGAACCTAAGGTCATCACTGCTAAAATGCAAATACTGCTTGGAAGGCGTTGAAATGAATTCCCTAATAAATAAACACAATCTAACACTTTAATACCTCTTTCTCTTGCAATTCTAAAATGTGAATGTTCTGTAAAATTAAACTGTAAGTATTTACTATCTACCATTACCATATATCAAAAAAAGATGTGTCCCAATTTATTCCAATGAGAATTGGAAATTGTTCCGTTCCCTCTCACGACTCCCTTTTGTACTTTCTATGGTCTAGAAGTGAGAACCTTAGATTACATTTTTGGTTTTCCCTCTCTAAACAAATATCTTATCCTCTATCAAGCCTTGTCTAAAACTGCCTCACTCCATTCAACATCTCATCTCTTCTAAGTTTGAACTCGTTTCCATTCTTTAATAAAATTATGAAATTTGCCGCTTTAAATAAAATTAATATATAAATTCACCTTCCCTCTCTCCACAATTTTAAATGATGGCCTAGAGCACCCTTGAAGGTTGAAAGCTAGATTATTTTGGAAATTGAATACTGTAGGTAGCCAGAAAACCCGGTAGACGGATACATTTTAGCATCTAAATAGAAATATTTTATTTTTTCGAAGGAAGCTAATACTTTGCGGTGTATCTTATGCTTTGCCAGGGCATTTTATGTATATTAAAGGACGTCTCACTATAGCAAACATATGTAAAACCAATTGCACTTAGACAAAAATACCCAATTACGTACGACCTAATAAAAAATAAATACAATAAAAAACAATAGAATCCCGTCAAATAAACTAACATAATTATCATTTTAATATATATTTCTATCCATTTATTCCATTTCCAATTCATTTTACAATAATATCATTTTAATATATGTATGTAATATCATGTATATTTCTATCAATTTATTCCATTTCCAATTCATTTTACTGTAATATCATTTTAATATATGTATGTAATATATGTTTAATAACCTTTCCTGTGATTTGTAAGATCAAACTCTTTAGAGAATTAATTCACACTTCCAATCAACTGCCTTTTATTGTATTGAACCTAAAATGTAATTAACCTTCATATTCAAATAACCATGTTTGTATACAATTTATGTAACTCTACGTCTGTCTCGACACAGTTTTACCCTAGTGAGACAGACATTGAAAAAAAAATAACATGTAATTAAAATATATGTATAGATTAAATAATAAAAAAAAAATTAACGATTAATATGTAATTCTATTAAATATTTATATTTATTCGTCATTGATTAAAATATGCATTTCTGTTTATAAACTGATGGGAATGGCATAGTCCCGCTGGATTTGAACGGAATTTACCATTAAACATGCATATTATATGTATTTTAACTTAAAAGGTGGTTCTTTCAAATCTCTCTAGAATTTGCTTATGTTTACTTATTTATAAAAACAAATAATATCGACCTTTAAAAATTTTATATGTTTTATACACAGTGATGTCTCGATCTAAAAAATACGGATTCACTTAATTTATTTGTTAGAAAATGTAGCATTTACGTTCTCACAGTAGAAAAATCTACTCCCATAAATTTTTCTCCAATTAAAAATGCATTCAAGGAAGTCATTGTTTTTGCTGTTTGTGTGGCCTGTAAATAATTGTGAATTCATGCACTCGTAGGACAGCAGTTAGGTAAGTTGGTCAACGGTGTACTATCTGGTCGTATCGTGATTTGTTCTACCTATATAAATAATAACAGGAACGTGAGTGTCAATCCGTTACTTTGCAATACAGAAAACATCGCCGTATCTCAAACTAAATAAATCAAATGGTACTGTTTCGTATTTTATTATGTAGGTAACTTTACGAGAGTGCATTATATTATTTTATTGTGGACTGTTTGATTTGTTCGAAATGTATTCTTAATCACTGATATACAATATTGTTTATAAAAAAAGTGATTTTTTTTTTTAAAACCCACAAGTTTTTAAAGGTTCTAAAATATCTTGCTCTGCCCGAGATTTTAGCTGAAAACGGTTGCGCTGACCTAGACAATAGACATTCCAGATAGAAAACGCTGTGCAAATTCCATCACGGCAGAGTTCATTGATCAATAGTTTTGACTGTTTCATACAAATATTTCTGTTTTAAAGCAAGTTTAATTCATGAAAAAGCCTTGTACCCGGGCGTTTTCCAAAAAAGATGTCGGTGACGTAATAGGAATTCCACTTAAGTGAGATGCTGCATTTCGATTAAAAATATACGTAAATTTATTAAAGAAAGAATGAACTTCATGACAAAAAGTATTTAAATAGAAAATGTCAATAAACTTCGAAAATAATTGCAATTTAAGTTTAATACTATTGGTAAGAAATTCTTTTACGTCACTTTTATCATAAAGTTTATAAAGAAAATTAAAAGAAATTCATTATTTCAGATTTTTATTTACGAATTGAAAACACAATCAGTCTCCTAAAAAATATGAATAATCAAGCTTATTGAATTAAATATTAAGTTTTTCAATAAAAATATTCTTTTACGCTACTTTTGGATACTTTGTACTGTATATTTTGCGTTCTAGAAAGACGAATATAAGTTTTTGTTTTACGAATGTTTAATTATAACAAATTTAAAATTAATCATGAACTATATCAATAAAAAAAAGAACAAATTTCTTTGAGATATAATAATTGATCTTAGAAAATAAATCACAGCAATAACAGGACAGTGGCGTAAGGGGAAAAATTTGGTAACGTTTAGGAATTCTAAGGCCTCGGCCAGACTGAGAGGCTTGCCCGGTAGCGATAGCGGGCGCGAAATATCAGTCGTATGTGTACGCACGTTGTGGCTACACTGCTGAAAGCGCGACAAGCGACTGGTATGGGAAGAGTGGAAGATACTCTCAGTATCACCCTGGTGTAAGACCACCATTCAGAATTGAAACGTTGCTTAATAATGACTTTAACCTGTTTAGTGACTAGATCTGAATAGTTAGGTACTTCCCCACCTTCCTCTTCCCCACCTTCCTCTTCCCCATCTCCTTCCTGTCCCCACTTACCTTCAGCCTCAAACGTACCCCAATTGGGGATTCCATAGTCTCACTGGCTCCAGATGGGAGCAGTTAAGACTCATGTGAGGTATTCTCTATAAAAAAGGACGATTTTACGTACTACCGCCACCGTGGAAGGCCCCCCGCGCAAGTACTTTTTCTTCCACTTGTTCTTTTTTCTTTTCTTTTTTTTTTCGTTTCTGTTCTCTCCAACGTCTTCTTTTTTCTATTCTTCTTTGGTTAGCTCTCTGATTATATTTTGATGTTATTTTTGTCTTTGTAACTCTTTTTTCATAAAGGCTTCATATTTTTCAGGGTCGTTTTTAATTTTGTCTCTGTACCTTTTTGATTTTTCTGCAGCTTTCAACGGCATATTTGAACATAAAATTAAAATAAATTATTTATAAAAATGCACAAATAATTAGATAGGTAATAATGGGCTACACGTGCATACCGTGTATAGCCTGAAATAGGTAACTAAGCAGAAAGGGTATTAAAGTACTTGTTAATGTACACAACTTTAATTAGGTACAGGATTAACTAAAACACACAGGAACATAAATCATGCTACATTTTATACTTACTTAATCAAAATTGTATGAACCAGCTGATTTTATACTGAATTTCAGAGTTGCCTCTACAGTAATAGTTGCTCATATTGCTGTCTATATTAGTACTTCGACACCATTTCGACTCTTTCAGAATTAATCTTTAATAATCTTAATTAATAAAAAAAAGAAAAAAAATTATACACATAAAAATCAAATAATTTTTTCTTTTTAGCTATGCTGTTCTTTTTTTTCAATGCTACATATATCACTCAACCCACATATCTACATGTAATAGTTACATTTTGAAGATACATGCAAAATATAAATTTAATTAGAAAATTGTAACACACCCAAATACCCTAAAAGACGGACAGAGTGAACCGACCTTTAGAATTCCATTACGTCACTTTTAAGTTCCATTCACGACACCGTTGCGTAAGAGAAGTGGCGTAATCGCGTCAATATTTTTTCGAAATGTATTTATCAATAAATTATGAAACTTTTGTTTGTTCTAACTAAACATTTCATAAAACAATAAATGAATCAATTTAATACAAAGTAGAGTCTAATACATTCTGGTAAATTACCTGGAGAAATACGGAAGCGTTGGTGGAACACTTTTTTAGTACAGCCGAGAACGACCAATTTTGTTACGATTTCTTGGCAAACTGGCTGTAAAAAACCAAGCATGGCCGCCCTTCATAGACTAAATAGGGTTACTATTTTCGAAAATATTCATCAATTTGGTAATATTTTTATTGGAAGACGTCAATAATGTGGTGGCGTAGGCGGAAATTCCACCATACGCTATTTCGTAGGACAACTCAATATCTGGTATTTAAATTATTTTGCACGATAATTAATCTATATTATGGTTGCAAATCGAAAATATTATCATATACTATTAGTAGAATTAGAAATAAATACTGGGATAACATTAAATAACATTAATTTTTGAACTCTTACTGGTAGTGGTAGGTGTAGGACATACCAGAAACAGTGACCTGTAGTCTTACTTATTTTAAAATAATATCGAAATTTAATAGATTTATTCATTATTTTTAGTCCATAAAGGTATTTATTTGTTATTATATTGGTAAAATATATGGTTGGTCATTAAAACCGACACAACAAAAGTTACTGATCCTGAAAGTGATGGGACACTGACTTTTATCTATGTACACTTTTTTTGAAAAACGCCCACCCACGCCCGTTCATGTTCGACAGTTTGGCTCGATCAAACATGTTCACATGGAACTATGATCGTCGTTGCATTCTCACGCTCGAGCAGCTCGACATGAGACGCCGCTCAGTCGGCTCAGATATCTATGATCAAATGTGAGTGGGTTATTTATGGTCAAACTTGTTAATATGAATTATGAATTCGTTTTCCGTAAGCACTCTTCTTCACGATATAAATTTTCAATAAAATCGCCAGAATCCGAATCCGAATATCCATTTTTGTTCTCCAATGATAAGGACAACAAGCGCATGGGACTCGAGACGGGTGACTAATATGTTCGATGCGTTGTTTACGCGTTGAGACGGTATGCTCGACCGAATTTCTATCGAAGATAGAGAATTGCGGACCTTGAATCTCTTTTACATCGATGCGTTGGCTCGATATCGAACAAAAAAGCATCGAGCCAAACGGTACACACGTTGAGGCATATTCGAATAAGGGTGAAATTATCGAACATGAACGGTTGTGGATTAGAGCTGCTAGGAGCATACAGTGGATTCCATTCTCACCGCTGCGATTTTTTTCTAGGTTTTTTCTTCATTGTGGGTTTTTTATTAGGTTTTTTCTATTTTGGGTTCTAGGCTACATAATAAGCAATCTTAATTCATATTTTCATAAGGGTCGGAACGAGATACATCTTTGGCTCCAGCCTGTGAATCTAAATGTATCATTTTTTGATCTGTATAATAATAAAGTTTATTTATTTATTTATTTATATAATACATGTTACATAATTGTGACATTTACATAAAGTTGATATATTAAATCACCATACTAGGCGGCTGCCTGTATCATGGTGACCAATATAGTATAGTTACATTGTATGAAATATGAAGTCTAGTGTAAACATGGAATTAGTATAAATAATGTTAAATATAATATAGTTATTTTGATATTAATTCAAATATAATATTATTTTATTGACAAAGAAGATATTACTAAAAATTCTAAACGAAAATATGGAAATGAACAAGATACCTACAGAAAAATTAAAAGACGGTCGTATCTGGAACTCGAACGCAGGATCTCGTCTTACCGGGACCATTCTCAGCCATTGGGTTATCTTATTTTAAAGTTATTTTTCTGTGTCTTCGATGTTATACTACCGTATAGGTATAACCTTCAAAAGTTATTATAACAAAAATTATTCCAATAAAATTAATTTTACTCCTATTTACTTAGAGTACAATACATTCTTTACAAGCGGATTTCGTAAGCCTTTCAAGGCCTTCTCGCTCTTTGTTATTATGGCGGTCTCAATAATTTTATGATTGGTATTAATTTAGAATAAGACATAGGTCAGAGTTTATTAAAAAAATCCTTTCAAATAGTTGGATAGTTACTACCGACAATTTGTTGGTTTTACTTAGGCGGAGACACTGAAACTGACGTATAGTGTGTTAAATGTTATTTTGACACTTTATTGTACATTGTCAGCCAACTTTAATTTTTTTTTTTTTTAATTTTCTTTATTCATTTTAATTGTTACAGGTTTGTTTTACATGGCTTTTCGACTACCAAGATAGGCAAATATAGTGTGTTAAATGTTATTTTGACACTTTATTGTAGTCCGTATTATGGTAGTCGAACTAAGTTGAAAGAGTTTGGTTGAATTATACAGGGTAATAATAAGGGATGTACTTGGCTTACTTAAACCAGTGATTCCTGACATTATTTGGAGTAAAAAAAGTAAATGAAAATTTTGTCTCCGGTGACTTTTTCGATGTCTTTTTTTTTCAATTTTGTTTTCTTCCAAATCAAACAAAATAAAATCTTTTATATGTCGTCAGTCGTCACTTGTCACTCAGCCAATTAATTGACCAACCCCTCACCCGCTCCTAACTGTCAATTACCTACTGGCTTTTTTAATGTTTTTAATTGGAAAAAAAAGTCACCGTAGACCAAAATTTAATTAAATTTTTTTCTCCAAATAATGTCAGGAATCACTTGTTAAAAAGTAAGAAAAGTGCGTCCCTTAACACCCTGTCTAGATTTTTTTATACGAGTTTCGTACTGATTTCACTTGATTGTAACAATCACCAATATATGAAGTACTTTTTTGTAAGAAGTAAAGGCCGGACTCCTGCGACAAAAATTTCCACAAACAAGGGGCAGGAAACAACTTTTTTTTTCTATCTGCCACGGAAAGCAAAAACATTATGGCCCGACCTTATCACCCACAAAATGTGTACGTGTTATCGGAGAAGACAACTGTGCGTTTTATGAATACTAAATACACTGAAGAAATATAGTTTTTTTTTCATTTTTAATGACATAAAATGATATGCTATTTCTGAAATAATAATAAAAATGTTACGAGCATTTGCAAATCGCCCTTTAAACTTGAAAATTGCGAATCAAAGTCAAGATTCAGATGTGATTTGAGATTTAACTAAATAATCTAGATTTTATCGTGATTTATTTTTGAGATATTTTGCTATGATGCACTAACCCCTTTAGCCGACGATGTGTAAACGAAACGCTCGGCCAAAGAAGAAGGTAGCGTAAAAAGGCAAAATAACCCAAAAATAAATCACGTTAAATCAAGATTATTTAATTTATTTCGAAACTTTAAAAAATACCAGAAACCCTGCGTAATTGGACGCATTTTCATTTCATGATTTCCCCTTCTCCATATTTGATTTATATTTCAGTAATGCAAAACCACACATCATAATGATAGTATTTTTATATAATGGATGGTATATAGGACACGTTGATGTTGTAATACATGCATACTGCAAAATACAAGTACAGTTTTGCTTAAACCGCATATTTACAAGCAAAACATTCTCAGTAAGTAGCTGCTCCAAATTAGCATAGAAGGCTGCACAATAAACACCATTGCAGCCTTTGGCACCATATACACAAGATTGGCGTTTGTGAAACCGACAATGAACAAGTGATTCGCTACGTTTGGCGACTTAGCAGGGGTGCCCGGGTTCACGGGGTGAGGTTTGTCTGGGTCTTGCAGGCCGGATTGGCAGAGACTGATTGAGGGAGACCTTTTTATCTCTCCAGTCGGACTTTCTCGACCCACCACCTTGCACCGCAGTAGGGAGGGGATACGTCCTTTACACATGGACCTTTAGATTCCTACACACCCCTCATACCTTTTTCCTTCTTAAAACTTCTGCCTTTCCATAAAAAGACCTTCCACACAGCATTCTCAGAAATGAAGGTCCTGAGGGATTATTTGATTTCCTGAGGCAGGGCCTCCTATGTGGAGTGAAGCTAATGCAAAAAATAAACATATCCATTTATTTTTTGCATTAGCTTCATTCCACACAGGAGGCCCTGCCTCAGGAAATCAATAAATCCCTAAAGGTGTGAAGAGAAACTACGGTATCATAATTTTGGATCCACGACATCTCAACAAAGTAACATTTCAACACCTCTTTGAAAAGTCATTAAAAGTTAATTTAAAAAATATATGTATATCCCGTAACTTAATATAACGCAACCTTTTTAACCATGTTTTTGTCATCACTTTTAATGACTTTTCAAAGGAGTGATGAAGTCTCACATTGTCAAGTTGTCCGGTCACCCATAATTTCCGTGCCACGTATTCCCTTAATAAATATATTTTTAATATATATTTTCAGGAAATGGTTACGTATATTTCATTATCTCTTTTTCATTTTCAGGATAGTTCTAAACATCAACAAAAATCGTTGTGTACAGCCGTTTCAGTTTTCGTCGCTATTATCTAACATTACTGTTAACTGAGTATACTCGTTACCGAGAATAAATATTTGGTTAGTCCATTTTTAATTTTATTTCTAAATGAACTAACTGACTAGAATGTTATCATTTAATCAAGAAATAAGTTAAGTATGGCAGCGTATCTTTTCTTCAGCACGCGTATTATAAGAAAAGGCATTGGTTTCCGATGTCCTATGGGTTTTCATGTAGGTACCGACTATAGTTTATATCAATGGTAACATCTGATTGGTACAATAATACCGAGATGCCTGATTTATCTGTCTGATTCTCAAACGATATAACGGTTCCTGCAGTAGCTGAGGCTGTGGTCCATGATGGCCATGATTCTGGGGAAATGGGAACATTTCACACGGGCTATTAAGATGAAATATGCTTAAAGAATCAATGAGGTTGTGTGTTGCTCACTGATTGTAATGGTCATTGACATTAGAGAAACGAATATATTTTTCCGTGAAACCTTGTTGTACCGATACTTTTGGGGAGATCTCAGTAAAAATATGAATAAAAATAATGTTTTAATCATTTCTATAGCGCCGTTTTCGTGAAGTAAATCACCTCAAGGGTGCTTTACAATTTAATTTGTAAATTTAACACACATCCTATCACTTAAACTTATAACTTTGATTTGTTTCTAGTGGCTTATGGCTAGGATTTTTTTACATTAGCTCCACACAGCAGGCCATGAATGATAAACATAGCCTTAGGGCCTATGTCATCTTTGGGAATGCAGTGTGGAGGGTGTTTTTACAGAAAGGAAGGATAGGGAAGTTATGGGAAGGTATAATGTATGAAGGGTGAGTAGAAATTTATCGATAGGTCGAGTATGAGATCAAAAGGTCTTCCTCAGCCAGTCTTAATTAGAAAGTTTGAGCTTGGAGAAAATAAGATTTTTCACACAGAGGACACAATATTACTTGTAGTTCTGTGGACAGTAGACTTCGCGTAATGTTCATTATTCCGATTTGACCATCGCACGAGTGTGCTCTGTAGGAATAAAAAGGTACTATCAAACACGACTACCATCTTGGCAGGATTGACCGGACCCGGAACACACAAACAAATTTACAGACAGAAGAAATTCTTTGCTACCCTCAGTCAAAAATCACTGCACATTGCATGATTTTACAATATGCTATTTTATCATTCTTAAATATAGATTTTTTTTAAATTTAACATTTAAGGGTTTTTTTTACAATAAATACACAATTTTTACATTTTATACAGTGGTAAAATAGTGGATAAGAATAGCTTTTCCTCACCATAAAGAGACAAGGCTCTTGTGTTTGGTGAGGGAATTTTAGTTCAATTATATAATATCATGTGCGAAAGTAAATAATACAATATGGCAAAAACAAGGGATAATTAAGAAAATGCAAGATTTATCAATAAAGGATTTGAAGATATTACATTTATTATAGGATCACTGGCAAAAGAAGAGTTGATATTTATTATTTTATTTTTCAATTTTAGGACTTGAGAATTTTTAATAACCTTAAAAATTCTACTTACCATATGTTTAAGTTATAATTTATTATCAATATTTATTAAAAAATTTTACACATTTAGCTTATTTATAATTTTTGAAGTTGAAGACTTCATTTTAACAGTTAATTTAAAGGAGTTTCTGTACCATCTTTCACTTGTTACGTTCACCGGGTAACGAATTGTCTGTGCGAATGTCTCGATGTTGGATACAGTCAGTATTTACAATTTTTTTTTATTTCTCTTTACGTACATATTTTTAAAAGTCAACCGCCAAACGAAGCTAACAACTTAGGTAGGTGCTTTGATTTAATTTTTACTATATTTTATCTAATCTATTAAAAATCATATATATTTTCTTTCATTTTTGAACTATTGTGCATCCTTGGTTCTATAATCTCAGGTTGCCCGATACGCCAAGTATCTCTAATCTCAAGTTCTACCGGATGATTTCCGACGGGATACAGAAAATTGCAACACGAGTGCTTCAACTTACTGAGAAGAATATTCTTTACTATATAGTGTTGGTCGTATTGACACCGTGGAAACCGGGCTTCAAATTCAGACTCTGGGACATATAACTGCACGACGAATCAGAAGTAGGCTTTTGAAGCTTTTTACTGGTTTCCTAACATTGTATTTGATGTATTAAGTATTTTAGAGTATTAGATATGAAATTAAACAATTTTTTCACTTTGTTCCTCTTAGTTTCGTCCTACTACGGACATTTTCAGACTGGTAGTTGAGTTTTTAGAGTAATTAATGACTCCGTGCTAACTTCCCAAAGCAGATGGTTGATATATTACTGCAACACTGCTTTTAGGGTGGGTTTGTTTACAGAATTTGAAAAATTCATCAAAGTTAATATTCAAGTTCTGTTAGTATTTTTATCGTGAGCCGGTCGTTTTACAGTATTTGGATAATACAGAATTGAATGAAACTCCGAAAACGATTTAACATCGTATAGGTTCCTAAGGACGGATTGTTTCCCAGAAATGCAAATGTAACATTGTCATCATGACCATTCTTCGCCATTTTGTCTTTTTTTATGGTGAAAGCTACCCGTTAAATACCGATTCTAAGAACAGGTTGTTTTACAGAATTTCAAACATTCATAAAATTTCAAAGTTAAAATTCAAGTAGGTACTGTGAATGTTCTATACTGTTAAACGGCCGTCCCATGATGAAATAATAACAGAACGTGAATAGAACCTTCACAGAACTCGTCAAAATTGCCATCCAGTAGAGTTTTTTAATGCGATTTACCGTTGTCAAATTAAATTATCTTGCTTATGATGAAAATGACTTTTCCGACTAAAAATATCTGCATTGACCTAAGAATTCCAGACAGATAAATGAATCTGTGCAATTTTCATGAATGGGTTTCTCGATTTCATAGTTTTAGCATCTTCAGAAAACTTGTCAATTTTCTTCTGTAGATTCACTTTGATTATGATTTTAAGTTGATCGATACTCTTCTCTTTTACTCGAGTGGTATCGATGCGAACATATTTTTTCATTTATTATAATTTTCTTTTAAGTTTTACGGTGTTTGGGTCCAACGACCTACAATCTGTATTATGGTGCATTAAATAAATTAACATTTTCGGTCTGGGTGTTGTAATCTTGATTGTTAGGTAGAAATGATCGCGGACTTAGCAGACATTGAGGTCACAGATGTAGGGAACGAACAATGTTGTCTTATAGCGCATACAAGCAGGTAGATGTAGGTAGTAGCACCAAACCTGGCTTCCGTGTACATTATGAGTTCTAAGCACTTTCTTTCGTCATCACAATATGGCGAAGCCGTCATTTTATGATGCCGGTCAAATTACCCGATGTAGCGTGAGAATACTCGCACTGGCTTAAACAGTAAGCCATTACTGCATCTGTGTCATTTTCTACTCGCAAATTGTTTACAGAAATAATATTTCATAAAATAATGTGAAGTTTGTTATGATTGGTGTCTTGATCTGAATCTTCCCGTGGCCTATTGCGAAATAAAGTTGCAAGGAAATTGTTTGCAACTCGATAAATTTCTAAAAGCAATGACTGCCTCTAAGATTTTTGATACCTTTCTTTTGTTTGATTTAAATTCATTCGCTCTATTTTATCCATTTTTACTTGAAATTCTAATATGCTGCAACACAAGCATTGGTTTTGTTGTAAACGGTGTCGCAGATCGGTAAACCATGCCAGAAAAGGCCAATTCTTGTACAAATCTTTCCAATTTAACTGTTGTAAGATACATTTATATTTCAAACGGTATATTGTTCAGAATGTTATATTTACTCTACGCCCAACGGTTTGTATTTGTTCAAAGTATGAGTTCAAAGGGTTTGCTTAGTGCTAACATGGTCACATATGTAATTTCTGTTAAGTGTTAATTCATCCTGCGAGCATTCGAGCCAAGTTAGCAGGCAAGCCAAAGTAGCAGGCAGAGATAGACATATTTATATTTTAATCTCTTTTCATGCATACCATTTCATCTCCTGGTAGGTGCCAGGTAATTACTCCATGACTAGCCTCATATTCCCAAAGCCACATACTCCATAATACATTGGTACCCGCCAAATTCTCTTATTTGTGGTACCCGCATTGTATTATAATAATAATATTGTGATTGGTTGTCAAGCGATTGCGCTTTCGTGTAAAGTTCGGGATCAAGCCGCTAACAATAATCCTCTTTATATAGATAGCGATAAGTTTTAAATTCCCGTTCAACACCAGCCAACTTTGATTTATTCAAGAAAAAAACCTCGCCGTAAAACGTGTTTTATTTTATTTCGCGAAGCTCAGGCACACATATTTAAAGGTTTTAAGATAATTTTCTAACGAATTAAATTTTCCACATTATGGATTAAAACCAAGCTGAAAAAGGGGTTCGTAAGTAGGAGATTTTGAAGTTTAAGTCAGTTTTTATTGGCATGAAACTTTATTTTTTCTAGGCTCATGAAAATACTCGAATATTTCAAAGGCAAATATGTACTCTAGTCGCAGTATTTAATTAAATTATCTAAAATATTTCTAAGCGTTTTATTTTTTAAACCAAAATCAGACGATTTTGCATTGCTTTATAGTGCACCACCTTAAGCAAAATTGGTCAGAATTCTTGTTGTTCGCACATGTTCATCCGACCGAGAATTCAATTAAGGCAGCACTCGTTATTCAATAAAAAATCGAAAATTACTCGGGAACCGAGTGGCGTATAGCGTGTAGCGTAGCCCGGGGCCGATTGCGATCGGGGAACAAAAGTGCAATTCGATTGGGGGGCAAAATTGTAATGCATTTGTCGGTGCGTATGCTTTATGGCGTTTATTGGGTCGCACCGGTATGCGAACGAGACCGGTGCAATTTATAAGTGGAGATCGCAGTAATACGGGAGAATGCACTTGCGTTTTGATGAATATTTAATTGATTGACTTGATAACGGAAACTTCATAAAAATGTGTGTTGAAAAGTTTTCATCAATCATTGGTTTAATTAAACGGCTGACCTTAATGATTTCATATGTGTTGTGGATTGTGGACTTCCTAGTACCAGCACAGTTCAATTGCAAATTAATTATCTTTCACTATCATCCATCATAACTTACCTGCGATAAATGCTCATTAATACAAGTACTCGTAAGTGCTTACTCTAGAATGATTCAAATTTGTTTTACCCATCAACAATAAAAAAAACTGAATTGAACAATAACTTGTCCATAAAAGAACTATCACCCACCTTGTACAATCATATTTAGATAATCGATACATTGAAGTTCTTTTGCTATCGCTAGTTTTAAAATCCTGTTTCGCCTGATGTTTGATTTGAAAAGTTTGAAACACACAACATGACGTGTTGTCTTATTTATTTATTTGCGTTTATTTTATATTTCAAAACTCAATAGGTAATGATAGAAATTGCATTACGAGCTGGCAATAGTTATTTTGACCTGAAAATTTCAGACAGATAAACACTGTACAAATTTCATGACGCCGGTTCATAATACAGTTTTTACTTCTTCATACAGCTAGAAATTTTTCTTTTTATAGATATTTTCTATAATAGAGATACAAGTAAATCTTATTTATATTGAATGGGATACCGCGATCACATACCAGAAGCCAAAAATGCCTACATAGGTATATACTGAATATAGTTTTATATTAAAACCACACCTTTTTCAAATATCCGCTCGATTTTTTTAATCGAAACATAGTCGAAATGATAGCTAAACATCTGAGAAAACCGCACCTTGCACCAACTATGTACATAAAAAAAAACTATTTCTTCTTTGTTTTGGACCCAACGATTTTAAAATAACTTATTGTATCTTGTTATTGTGCAAAACCTACAACCATTTAACTAAGTTAGACAAATATCAATATTTCACTGCGGGTGGCTTTTTCGATATGAATTATTATTCGTTTCCATTCAGTTAGTTTATTGTCTAGAATTTATAGGTGTAATGGCATTTATTTCCATAACTCATTGCCTGTGTCTATGAAGTATGAGTTTAGTTAGAATCGCAGAAGCTGTACAAATGCTGACCGCGTGCAAATAGTAAATGCACTTTACTGTTGAGTTTGGCAGCCACCTCTGGTCTGGAACCCCTGGATACCTGTAAAAATTCTGGATTGTGCAAACACGGCCAGTTTGTTTGATAAAATACTGTATTTTAAGGAACGGAGTGCAATCTTTATAACATAACGTTGGGGTGGGAATGTTGTGTTTTTGCTACCGGTATTTAAATGCAACACGTTTCGAAAATGATACTTTCACCATCGGTGCACGATATTTTTTTACTACTATTACTAACTACTCTTTTACAACATCTCTGTCTCTTTTAGACCCTGATTCTCTTCTTCATTTATCCGGAAAGGCCTTCCACGACGCATAATTAAACATGACAAAGACTGCGGTTTTGTTAAACTATTTCCAATTGTGTTAAAATCTTAAAATACTTGTAATGGCCCCTTAAGTCAACTCTTCTCTATCTTTCTCCGTCTTCGGTGATCTCCTGATCTCGATATTCCCCATACATTATGCATTCGCATCGTTAGTATTTGATTTGTAGTGTCCGTTTTTGTACTTTTTAGTGCGGCCACACTTTACATTTGATGGCTACTTTGACGTGGACACGAAACCACTTATCGTATTTTCCATGTACTAACACCATAAGTCGTAGAATATATTTCACAGATACGTGCAAGGCAAGCTTTTACTTTTACACTTGTATTTAAATACAAAGGATCTTTGTAAATCTGTACTCACCATTAGGATGTAGTCAGTACACTGTACAATTGTACATGTACCCACATATTATACCGTCGTTAGGTCATGCATTAGTTTCACAACGATTGTGTCGCCTGATTCACACTTTAAATATTTTAATTGAAGTCTACGTAAATCCGGGAACGTTAAATATTAAAATTCGATACGTGAGTGAATTTCGAACGAAACAATAGTTTACAGCTATGTAGTCAGGTACTTTCCTAGTGTCATAAATATTTTCATTATAACTTTAAATACTAATTTCGGTTGAGATTCTGCCTGTCTGTCTGTAACTCCAGTTCAGTGAACTCTAGAACTCTTGCTTTGAATTAAGGTGTAATTTTCATAATTTTGTGTGGAGATTCCAGATAAGCAATAAAGTCTCTGCCTACAATTATTACAGAATTTTTTAAATTTTAATTTTCAAAATTGAAACCGATTTGTCGAGAAATTAGACTATCGGTGAATTTTCAAGGGTCTGCGCTAGTTTTTACATAATTAGATTTAGTGCCACAGCAAAGGATTTTGTGATTGGCCACAGTTTCGGTGTTAGTGATTGGTTGGGCATTTACACAGCTACACTTACATACATATATCTATACAAACCTATACACATACATGAACTGCTGTACTTGTAGCTAGTATTGTCACATTTCCTTCCTACCCTTCCCTATAAACCTGTCACTTTTTCCTGTTACCCACATCAGTCAATAATCGACCATCAACCTATAAACATCCGCATTCCTTTTCCGCATCTTTAATAATCCGAAATATTAACACAGTGCAATAAAACCGGCCAAATGAAGAAAGTACAAGTCCCGCAGTGAGTAATTCTCTCCTTTTCCTTATGTGCTTACCTTCTACTTGTGCAGTGGTTCAAACACATAAAACATACACATTTCAAGGTCCTTCGTTTAAAAAACTACACAAAACACGCATCAGTGATATAAAATAAACTTAACCTAGCCCTTTGTTCTAATGACGGCCGACGTAGTCCATCGGTAGGGCGTAGGGCTGCCATTCCGAAGGTCGCGGGTTCGAACCCGGCGTGCGCAAATAAATTTTATTTAATTGATTTGTTTTATTTCACAATTAATTACTAAAAATAATATATACTTCCCCGCCTTCCTCTTCCCCGCCTTCCTCTTCCCCGTCTCCTTCCCTTTCCCACTTACCTTCAGCCTCATAACATACCCCAATTGGGGATGCCATGCTCTCACTGGCTCCAGACGGGAACAGTTGGGACTCTTGTGAGGTATTCACTAAAATAAATATATATAATAAAGTGTGGTAATGAGGGTTGCAGTTAATTTCTGGAATAATTATAATCTATAATAAATTGTATTAAACTTTAGATACGTTTATGAACTTTTCATAGGTATATTATAATGCGGTTTTCGTGTTGTAGAAAGGCTGCATGATGTAATATACAAAATACGTGCACATAACAACGAAAAAGATGAACATGGAATTTGTTCTGAAATTGGAATGGAGTTTGTTGTGGAAAACTGTGCCTTGTACAACTTCACTTGTGAAATCTGAATTAACAGCTAACATGAGAATTCTTTTCACTCATGCGCACACTAAGATTTGAAAGCTTAAGGCTTTACCTTCATCCACCGACAGCTTTTCAAGATGCACAGGAGGTTTTGGATTCGTTCACATCATATAGTGCAATAAATGTATCCAAGCCCCGGTCAATCAAGATGCTCGATCTTGCTCCTCAGATCAAAGCAACGAATTAACTGTGGAGATCAGAAAAATGTCACTGCAACTAGAAAAAATGAACACTAAAATGGATGAATTCGAAAAGGCCATAGTTTATAATAACACTTTTATGGAAGATTTCTCAAATAAAATGAAATTAATTAACGAAAAATTGGCAAAAGTAGATAGACTGGAAATGGAGGTTTCCGAGCTGAAACAAACTGTTTTCATGTTAGAGAGGGGTAACAATGAAAGGGAACAGGAACTTCTCTCTAACAACATCGAAATTCATGGAATGCCTGAGATCGCCAACGAGAACCTGCCTACAATGATGTCGACTATCGCAACAGTCATTGGATGCCCTCTACATCAAAGTGACATTGAATACGTTAGCAGAGTTAGTAAGCGTAATCGTAATCAAGACACGACTGACGGACGTCCAGGAAACATCATCGCCAAATTCACGTCTCGCAAGAAGAAGGATGAATTCATAGCAGCCATCAAGAGGAAAAAAGGAATGACTACCAAGGGCATCGGGATGGCCGGAGCTGAACAGAGGATCTTCGTCAATGACCATCTTACGAGGAAGAATAAATCCATACTGAGGTTCGCCAAAGGATTTAAAAACGAACACAAGTATCAGTTTTTATGGATAAGAAGCTCAAAAATCTACCTACGGAAGAACGAAACATCACCTCCCATACACGTATCTTGCGAATCGCAGCTAAAAAACCTTATATGATCACCATTCCCATGTTAAATCACCTATCTTGTAACTACTATTTTTCTCCTACATTTTTAAATATTTTTTTCAATATCACCCTTTTTACATTAACCCCACCTGCTGATAATTATTGCTCACTAATGATTTATATATCACACTCACACACTTTAATTGACAATTGTATGCTTTGCTTTGCTATTCCCAGTGGACTTATGACTATCAACATAACTCTTGAATATAATATTCGTAAAGTATATTTTATAGAAACCGAATTTATCAATGTAATTAACAAAATTTCACAATGCTTGATTCTTTATTAATTTTTTATCAAAATGCTAGAGGTTTGCGCTCAAAAACGATAGAGTTTCATCAAAATATGCTGCTCAATAATTATGACCTGATCTTTATTACCGAAAGCTGGTTGGTTGATAGCATCCTAGATGAGGAATTATTTGATAATCGCTATTCTGTTTACAGAAATGATAGGGATAGCCATCGCACTGGTAAATCAACTGGCGGAGGCGTAATCATAGGTATTAAAAAGGATTTTTTTGTTACCCCCCGCTCTTGGAAATCAGACGCTGAAGATATTTGGATAACTGTCAATACATCAAAATCTAATCATCAATGTTATAACATCCACATGTGCTGCGTGTACTTGCCTAGCGTCGGTCCAAAATTAACATCTTTAGAAAGATTAGCATTATTTACTAGTCATACCAATATTATTTCTGACTTAACAATCCGTTTTCCCAATGACAAGTTTTTAATCATCGGCGACTATAACATGCCGAATATTGAATGGAATAGTCAACATACGTCAACTAACAGAGACCAATGTTCACTTGCGTTACTTAACTGCTTATCTTTTGCAAACTTAACTCAATTTAACCATTTACCTAACAAATATGGACGAATCTTGGACCTCGTTATCTGTAATACTCTAGCTAAAGTGTCGCTTGCCGATCACCCTTTAGTTAAAGAGGATGCTCATCATAAATCATTGATTGTAGAACTAGACTTCCCATCCACTAATGCAACCCTCTCAACTCCTCGAACAATAAAATTATTCCATAAAGCAGATTATGCCGAAATCAACGAGAGACTGAAAGAGACTGACTGGTCTACTGTTATAAATGCAACGGATGTAAACACAGCACTAAGTTCGTTTTATGTTATAATTGAACAAATTATCAATGCGTTTATTCCAAAGAAAGTCGTAAAATCTGGTAAATATCCTCTATGGTACACAGCAGCCTTAATAAAAATAACAAACGAAAAATTGAAGTTCTTTAGAGCATGGAAGCGTCATCGGAACCCTCTCGATTATCTCTCATTTTCTTTGCTCCGAAAAAGGCAAAAAACGGTTGCTTCAGCGGCTTACAAAACCTATATTTCTACGATAGAATCCGGTATACAGCATAATGTTAAAAAAATATGGTCCTATGTCAATTCTCAAAGAAAATCTCCTACCATCCCCGATCATATGATTTACGGTGAAAAAACTGCTAAGGACAGTAAAGGAGTAGCTGATTTATTTTCTGAATATTTTGGATCTGTATTTTCGAATGTTCAACCTACTCATACAAGCAATACCAGTGATTGTTCAAATTCAAATAGCGTAATTAACTCAATTGAGATCAATGAAGACATCACCTTCAAATACCTTAAGTCCATTGATATCAAAAAGGGACCAGGGAATGATCAACTTCCAGGGATATTTATAAATTATTGTAGTAAACAATTGACTCCTCCCATTTTTGCTATTTTCAAACTATCGCTATCTGAAGGAACATTTCCCGAAAAGTGGAAAACAGCCTTAATTACCCCAATCTTTAAAAATGGCAGTAAAAATGATGTATCCAATTATCGACCTATATCCAAACTACCGATTCTAAGTAAAGTACTGGAAAAAATTGTTTATGATCAATTATATTCTACTATCTCACCTTCACTCTTAAGTAATCAACACGGCTTCATGAAAAATCGCTCCACAACCTCAAATCTTGCATTTTTTATAAATTTTCTTCATGCTCAAATGGATATGCGATGCCAAGTAGATGCCATCTATACGGACTATTCCAAAGCATTCGACCGTGTTAACCATTATATTCTTTTACAGAAGTTATTAGGTCTAGGAATTCACGGTGATCTCTATAGATGGATCGCATCATATATTAGTAATCGGCACCAAATTACGGTTGTCAATGGCTTCACATCCTGCTTAATGGAAATCGTCTCAGGTGTGCCCCAGGGGTCGCATCTCGGACCACTCCTATTTAATATTTACATAAATGATATTTATGTATGCTTTAAAAATAGTCATTTTGTGTTATACGCGGATGACATGAAAATTTTTAAACCTGTACAGTCTTTATCCGATTGTATGGAATTACAAAGCGATCTTGATAATTTGTGCATATACTGTGAATCAAACTTATTGTCCTTAAACATTTCTAAATGTCATTCTATTACGTTTACTAGAAATAAAAATAAAATCAACTATCATTACAACTTGAATGATAAACCTTTACAATCTATGTCTATATGTAAAGATCTAGGTGTTTACTTAGACAGCAAATTAATTTTTGATAAGCATATCGAAAAAATTATCACAAAATCCTACAAGATGCTAGGTTTTTTATTAAGAATATGTAAAGCTTTCAAAAGTGCTAAGACACTAGAAATGTTGTTTTGTTCATTAGTCAGAAGTCCACTGGAGTACGCGTCCACAATATGGAATCCTCAATATAAGGTATACATAGATTTATTAGAAAATATACAAAATAAATTTTCGAAACATTTACTTTTAAAATACAACAAAACTACAAATAATATGTTAACACTACAAAAAAGACGCACATTGTCGGATCTATTGTTTCTGTATAACCTGCTTAATAATAATATTGATAGTCCCGAATTACTATCCGTCATTGGTTTAAATGCTCCAATGAGGCGTACCAGGCACACTTCTCTTCTTCATATAGAAGCCCACAACACCAATGCAGCAAATAACTCACCAATCACTCGCGCAATCACAACCTATACCCATTATGAAAAATTATTACAATTAGACATTTTTCACGATTCATTGCGAACATACAAAACAAAATTATTAAATTTCTTATCATTTTATTAAACTTTAGTGAGCAAATAATTTTTGATTTTAAAATGTAAAATTTTCTCCACCCATACTCTTTCATTTATGTTTTATTAGTCAACCAATGTTTGATTCTTTTCATTAGTTTCATCATAATATAGTTTTAAAACCCAGGCGAAATTACCTATTGATATTTTACAGATTTACGTAATAGGTACAAAACCATGTAATTTATTTAAAATACCTTACAACTTATATTTAATGTACTGTGTAAATCTTATAAACAAATAAATAAATAAATAAATAAATAAATATCTTATTTTCGAGTACCTAGAATATTGAATTTATTCCAAAGCTCTTTGGAGAACATCGCCTTCCAGAACACTTACAAGCGGCACAGTCGTGTAAATTTAAATTCATACGCGTGTAGTAACCGGGTATTGCGGGCTCGAATTGGCAGCCCGTATAAAGCGTTGATTCTAATGCGGCTCAGGTTTTCGAAAACACACGTCCGAGCCAGTTGTTACAGTCCCAATATAAATGTTAATTCAGTCGAAAAATAAACACCGAGTATTGGCGGCGGCCGTCACATTGCCCAGTCGTATAAAATTCGCGGAGCTTTTAACTGTAGAGTCAGTAACGTCAACACTTGTTTTGGATAAATTAGAATATGAAAAAAGCCATAGAAAAAGCCATGCACAATGGTTTAGATTTTTAGAAAATCGGGTTACCCAATAAATTAAAAAAAGCTCACCTATAAAAACAGTTTTCGTGCTTTGTCTTTTCAGATTTCATTAATTTTCCACATCTTAAAAATGCACATTTAGTCATTTATTTTAATGCCGGCTTCGCATAAGTTTACCATTTGTTTTATTTATTTATGCAGGTTATCTGGGGGCAAAGTGCATTAAGGGAAAGTGCTTCTATAAGATGGTAGAATTAAAAAAGATAAAGCACTTTTTTCGAAATCGCAATGTTATTTTCCATTCAAAAATATTTTTTTATGAAGATTTTTTTTCCGTAAAAGTTTTTTTAAACTTTTTTTAAAATCTGTAACTACCTTAAGTTGGAATTTTGAAAAATGTTATGTATCTTATTTATTTGTAGGTACGATGATTTAGAATAACCTCCCACAGTTAGTACCCCCCGAACACCTTGCATATAACCTGTATGGAACAAAACAATTTGGCGTCTTATTTTATTGTTTGGTAATTAAATTAAGAGTTCAAAGTTTCGTATCTGTGATGAAAATGTCGTAACTAATTGTACATCGAAAAGCTCAATACGTTGACTAAATCGCAATTTATTATTTATATTACAACAGTATTTATACACCCACTTAAAATCCACCCAGATGCAAGCTTATGACAAAATTCCTAAAGTAATACATATTTCAAAAACTGTATTTTGAATTTCGATGTCAGTAAGGCATTCTCTTTAATTCCTTCGCCAATGATCAAATTCGGACGCGCAATGGACCAAATGGACGGGCGCTATAAAATCTCGCCTGAAACTCGCTGCCATGTTGCGTTTGTTGGTTGTTCCATCGTTTGGTTATGGCTGTCATTTCAGCCAATCATATCAATTAAAAAATATCATAACTTGACGATTTTGAGTTCATAAAAATCACGAATCATCTCTTTAGGTGGCGTAGATGCGTAATATTTCGGCACTGCTCAAAATTGATTGTCTCTTATTTGCAAATTAACACCTGGAGCAATACTGGGAGATATTTCTCCCAGCCTGTCACGGACTCATAAAAGTTGTGCTATCTCATTTTGTATTACGGTGAGATATACGTTTTAAACAGTGTTAGAAAGAGAGAGCGAGAGCACCGCCCTTTGTATTTTCATTTCAAAGTTTATCATAGACGCTGCCAAAAAAACTGAAAAAATTCCATTAAACATTATTTAGCGTTTAAAAAACATTAGTCAACGTTTGCAAATTTTGTGATAAATATTTTTGTAAAAGACTGAAAAAATTATGTGCCTTTAACTTTTATAACACCTTTGTCTATTGAAATATATTTTTTCGTATAAAGGGGTAATTACAGTTTACATGATAAAAACCAAAATTAAGCTTCTTAAAAACTTTATCTATATTTGTGTTAAAAATTTTAATGTTTTTAAATGCATATTACGTCGATGTAATACAAAAAAAACTGAACGAGTCTTTTATTTGCTTTCAACAACAGTATTTTCTTTTGAAATACGTTCAACAACGGTGAATTTATCTTGAATCGAAATGTAACGAGAAAATATTTCTCGCGCTTTTTACAGTTCGCTTATAGATAAATACATTGCAAAAATAGAGGCTCTAGGGGTTAAAGAAATGTGTGACATAATCAAGTGTATTAAATAATGGCGTCAAGTCATGTCAAGAGCCGGAATAACATAAGAGTTTGCCAGGACAGAATTCTGTGGCGGTCCATCATCTGCTAACCCCTGCGGAAAAACTTACGTCTTTTATTTATTAAGTTTAGTTTATATTTTGTGGAATTCATTTTTTATAGCTAATGTTAATTTTTATGTGAGTACCGTACAAGAATCCCAAGCTCGCAGCCGTCTGGAGCTAGCGAGACTACGGCATTCCCAATATGAGTATTTTGTGAGGCTGATTTTCGTTTATGAAAAAACATAATATGGCGCATTGTCTATTTTTGACAGTTGAATGTATATTTCTCTAGGTTAAATACATTGACCAAGTATAATCCTTGGTCGAAGGTTAAATAGTATCTTTCTGTAGTTTTTTTTATTTTTATTTTTATTTTTTTTTATTTCTTTTATATAATAATAATCCTAGAGCCATTTTAATAAATGAACAAAAAATATAATATACTCACCGCTTTCAGATATGTTCAAACCAATTTTAAATACTTAATTATGCTGGATAATATGTAAAAAAACCATGAGTCATCATTTGCAAATGACTAACAACATAATTAGAGTGCATAGCGACCTTCAGTTGAATTTTAACAATGCAATTTGGGAATTTACAATTAGGGAAATAATAACCATTAATAGCTTCAGTCATTTTACTAAGAAATTATAAATTAGTCATCGTAAATATTGATCTAGATTTAGTATAAATTCATCGTCTGTAAGTGGTTCTGACACCAGTTTGATAATGCCTTCAGAGGGCGAAACAGCTGTAACGCTTAATAATAAATACGAAGCAGAACTTGTTTATAATAAACTGTTTTTATACATTGAATAATAATACTATTGAATATAAAATATATATATATATATATATATATATATATATATATATATATATATATATATAATATATATAAAAGAAATAAAAAATTAAAATGGAGTTCTACAAAATAAACTTAATAACAATAAAAAAAAATATATCTTTCTGTAGTATTTACCGGTACCAAATATAAACTAAATAAAAATATTGCTGATGTATGTTTTTGTGTAATTTGTCATTGCTTTATTCAGGTGAAAGCTAGATAGCGTATCATTGTCTTTGATCATTTGTACTATTTTTCAGTTCGTATTATGGGCCTTGAATTACTTTATTATTGGATAATAGTCAGTAAACAAATGTAATAAAAGTCTTAACTAATGTAATAAATAAATTAATTAAACTTAAAAATCCGGATTAAAATTTAAATTAAATAAAATTTTACTACTTTAGATTTGTATTTTATAGTTAAGTATAATATATTTTTTTAACTTTTAAGAATTTCGTCTCAGTTCCATACTTTTTCGTGGTCGCTAATGATTTCCAAAGGCGTAGGATTATTTTATGTTCGACTGTCACCGTAAAAAATATTTGTCAAACTTTATATCCTGAACCCGAGAGCATTAAACGAAATATTAATCATTTTTTTATGTGAACGTAGGTATCTACAACAATTAATGTATTCCCTTATAAAACATGAATGTTTTGGGTAGGCAATAAAAAAAAATACTCACTTCATGATGACTGCATACTTAGAAATAACATAGGTACTACCTAAATAATGTTTATACATATATTCTTTCTTCCTTACGAATGTATTATTTGGGATCGAATACATAAAAATAATTTATTTTATTGCGATACAGAAATAACTAACTTGAAACATTTAACAGTAAATGAACCATTAGTGCGAATTTATGCACAATGTTTATTAAACTTTTGGGCATTTTTATTATCCATTCAACCATAATGCTCTCTAAGTATCTATTAATTCATCTTTTGGGTATTAATAATTAATTAACTGTGGTGTACTAAAATATTTTGTCATAATGACATAATCGTGGGTACTGAAACAACAACACAATAAATAAAACCAATAAACTAGGCAACATAATAAGCATCAGAAAAACCATTTATGCTATTTACGATCGGCTGCAAAACTCTAAATATCTATCAGTAAAATTCACGAGGACGTTTTTTTATTGTCTGCCACCTACACATACAATTTTTGCAGGCATTTATTCAGCAGAGATATTATCCTGAAATAAAAGGAGTTCTAAGTAATCATCTCACATATTTCTCACCCTAGAAACACAGTTTACATGACCATTGTGCTTGATAGCTGATGACAATTTCATCAAAAGTTAAAACTGGCTGAGGTTCGGCGCTTAGTAGGGACCCTTCAAATGTCAAGAACGTCAAAATAGCAGTGATCATCGATTTGGTGCTCATCAATGTGATGGAGTTTGAAATATAATATAATAATCAAACCTAACCTATGAAAACCTGCGGATTAGCATAACACGTCTATTGCATTTGTAGAATTCCATGTTTCTAAAATAATACATACATACATAAAATACTATTTTTTACAAGCATTATATTTCCATGTTCTAAATTAATATAAAACAGCATAATTCTTCTACATTGATAGGTTCCTAGGAAGTTAGACACTACACACCAAGGAAAAGAAATCGACTCAATTTCTTAAAGAAATCAGCAGTGTTAAACCATGTAAAAAATACCTACGAATGATTTTTCAAGAGGTACTTCTACCTTTTTACTGCTATTTTCCAAAACGATGTATACACATTATTTAAAATTATTTATTAGGTACATAGCATACATTATGTATATAGTTTTGAATATTATTTACAAAAAAAGAATTGTAAATAATATTAGGGACCGGTGTCATCTTTGTGGATGCTGAACGGAGGGTATTTTTATGGAAAGGAAGAAGAGGAAGTTATGGGAAGAAAAAAGGTTTGAGGAATGGATAGGAATCTGGGGGTCAATGTGTTCAGGTCAGACGAACATAAGAATCCATTCCTCCCACTGCGGTGCAAGGCGATGGGTCTAAAGAGTCGGGTATATTGGAAATCATTAAAAGCTACAAGTTTTGTTGCGGATGTACTGAACACTTCGTGGCTATTTTGATTGTTTTCCTGTCCAGAAGGTGCAGAGGTGTACATCGTAAAATATCTCTCAAAGCGAAGTGTGGGTAAATAGCTGCAACCGCTGTTGAGAGAAAAGAGTTTCCCTATTAGAGAATTTCGATTTGAAAACGTAATGACTGAGCAGAGTTACCGAAGGGTAATATTTTCCTAAGCCGTGACCGCCTGTCTGAGTTACGAGGCGGTCTGAGGGCAAAGAATCTCAGCATTGTAGGGTTGCCAATATATAAAACCCTTTGAAATGTTATGGAGCGACGTTGGTCCTTATATATTAATCGCTTTTAAACCGCCTTTTTATATGAGTTACCACCCCAAGATAGCTTTAATACTAAAAAAATAATTTATAGTCAAGTTACGTTGAAAATACTTTGTTTTTTTTTCTTCTTAAATTAAGTACGTCTTTTTGAAATGTACGACGCTTCAGATTTGTTAAGATCGTCAATAATGACAACTTTTAAAAGAAAGACCATCCGAATTTTCACATTGCGAAAGAATTATATTCTACCAAAAAATGTTGGCACCACGAACCACACCAACTTACATACATACAACGTATTTCGATTAGATTTTAATAAAATTAAAAATATTAATGCTTACTTCACAATTCAGCAGAGTTCGAAGGCAAAGCGTTACTTCGGTTATATATAATGTTTTTGACATGCCGAATATTTTTTCATTTCATTTTAATTAAAATGCCGAAGGTTATAATAGTTTTTCTGATTGTGATAATCTTCAAGACTGAATTATATATATTGATAGATAAGTGTTTATATTATCAGCTTCAGCCATTGTCTATATCCCATATTTATTGGTAGTATACTAGTCCAATGCATGCATGAGATGAAAAATAAAATAATTATGGCAGGAAAACTGACACAAATAAATCTATTACTAACGATGCGAACTTAAAATAATGAAAACTGAGATTATCCGATGTTTCCTGCACCGATTGAACTGGAACCGATATGTATATGACACGCTGTAAGCTTCTTAACAATATTATTTTACGGGTATCATATACACTCATTCTCGTACGCCGGTGACAGTAGGCGTAAACGTACACCGATGCACAAATACGTTCAATACTAAGCTTTTTGAAGTAAAACTTCTTTACGCACGCTTGACTTGGGGGGTAAGCTGGCGAATGCGTGACGAGAGCGTTACGAAAAGTGTAGTCGGGCGAGGCGAACGGGCTGTGTCACACTGTAGGAGCAAGAGAGAGCAGTGCGCGCGCACACTTTCTTTCTCTCTTCCTCTCATAGCCACTGCATGAAGATCATTCGTAATTTCATTTCGTTATTGAACAATTTTATAAATACTGTAGGAGCAAGAGAGAGCAGTGCACGCGCACATTTTCTTTCTCTCTAGAAACCTTACTTCAGTCGTGTGGTCTAAAGCACACTCGTTTTTTATCGCTTCCAACTCTTGTTGCGTTACCCTTACGACGTACGAGTATCTACGGCGTTCTGAAGAGATCTTTTGTCATTTTATCTTGAACTGCGCTTTGGTTTCTTTATAATTTTTATAGCTGGTGAGATTGCTACAAAAAAAAGGATACGTGCAGTAAATTATTGTAAGGTGTGTGCGTTAATTACTGTTTTCTTATTTTAAATATATAATTTGGAGACTGAAATTAAAACAGGTCGATGTTCCTGGTAGGAAAGAACGAATACCTAGAGAAATCTTTTCGAAACTCTTCTAGAATAAGACAGAAGAATATAACGACTCCCTTTTATAACGTTTAACCACTATCTTATAAATACAAAAAATACTTATTCAAAAAAGCATTTTTATTTTGTGGCTTACCATTATTACGAGTTTTAATATTCTCCTGACGTAGGAAGGGCACTTCTGAAACCGGTAGAGATGTTTTAAAATAAAGTGGTTTAAAACAAATTGATGCACATATTTATATTGTAATAAATAATACTTTTGGAGGGTTAATTTTTTTGGTAACCTTGCTTCTTGGGATAATTATCTTTGAGTATTTATTATTTGTGGAATATGGTCGGCCCCAAATGAGTGTTGGGGTCCACAAATCAGCCGAGCGTTAGCAGGCCATAAAAGCAATAGTCCGAATTAATAATAACTCGAAGTGCAAGTTCACAAATAATGGTCGTGCAATTCCTCTCAACACTTCAGCGGGTCTTTCTACTCCACTTCAGGTCGTATGTTGTTTCGTTGTTACTAACTATTGGTACGCGCGGGAACCGAATTTCTCTCTACTCTATGCTATTTATCCATGTCGATATTGTATAATCAATAGAATCAATGGTAAAAGAACAAAATGTGTAATATTGTGAAAATCTATTGATGAATAAAAGTTTTTTACTATTATTATTATCTGTGTTCGAAAGGAACAACGTGACGGTCGACAAATCGAGTTTTGATTTAAGTATGCAAAATCGCCCTCTAATTAACTCATCTCAAATGTACAATGGTATTGTAACGGGAATAAGATCACCAAGGAAACGGTTAGTATAGATCTTCAGGGAAACGGAAAAATAACAAGTGTACAAATAAATCTAGCAGAAGATGGTTGACTAAGATAAAATAAAGCTGCAATAATTAATAAAGTGCAAATAAATTATGTCGCCGATACTTGTGTCATTAGTTAGTTTGTGAAACCTGTAAGTTAGTAGAAACGTAACAGTATGAATTTTATAGGACGCAAATAACGTTTATGCGATTCGTTTTTTGATAAACATGGCAAGGGGAAACGCTTTTCGTTAAAAGATAACATGGATTTATCTCCTAAATCTCGTAAGGGTACAAAGGTGACACTCGAGCTAGACGCCCAATAAAAATAAGAAATTACATTATGGAAACGTTAGGAAAACGTATTTACGCCAGAGGAGACGAGCTGCTTTTGTGTTTTTTGTAATTTAAAGTTGAGAATACTAAAAATTTCGGATGAATCTATGAATTAATGTAATAATAATACCAGTGTAGAAGATTGCTAAGCAATATTTAAAACCCAAACATTGTAGTTATAAAAATTTACCATATTTCCATCGTCTACCTACTTTTTTATTGTAGTCGCTTTGTTTGCAATGCAACAGTGTCAATATTTTTAGAAGCACAGCGCGTGTTCACGTGAGATCCCGTCGAACAAATAATGGCAGTTTGTCGTCCAACTTCTATGTTCGATTCTACATACCAGAGGACAAATAAATTTATGGCTCCCAATCTGTCTGGGGGAAGTGTGGACATGTTCCGGCGCGTGAAGATGTCGATAAAGATTGCATTTGTTTATTGGAAAAGGCAACAGGAGGCAATAATAATAGAAGCAAGAACAAGCCGGTTGTATTGTCTGACCTGGCCTATGGCGACTTCAGAGTAAATTTGGTTGGAAGTGAAGATAAAATTTTAACGCCCACGCACGTTGTTTGGTCACGCTAAAGTTGAATACTTTGAAACTTTTTTAAATGTAACCTTTGCCCCTACCAATGATACGTAAACTGACCTTGACTTTCATTATCTACACCAAACGAATCTTTTCTCTTCACTAATTTTTCCGCAGAAGTAAGCCAACGGGATTGAACATTGAACGCAATCAAACTCTGTCTATTCACATATCTAATTCCTGCTCTGTACTCAAAATTTGACACACAAGAAGTTCTTTCTTTGGCAGCTCCTTACCTGACTTCCATACTTCATGGTTGGCATCTGAATCCGTATTTTTTGTAGACTTCTATATATTACATTTTTTTAATAGTGACTCACACTTACCAGCAAATTTATATAATGTTTATATAAATTAATTAATTACCAATTCTCATATAAACAAATATTAAAAAATATATATATTTTAATGAAATAATTTTATTAAAATGAAAACAAATCGCTTTGTATAAGTTAACGGAAATGTAAGTAATCCGTCATTGTATTCAATTCCTAGGAAATGTATGTAGTTCCTAAAATCGCCCGGAAATGTGTGAAATAAATTATATTAGACACATTTCCTAGGAAATCTATACATTTCCTGAATAGCAATCGGAAATGTAAAACATTTAATAATAATATAACTATAAAGGGGCCCTTTCTTTTGTATCACAAATCATGTTACACAAAGCTAGCGTAACCGCTAAACTACTTGAAAACTGGGCTGTTTTCTTGTCTTGACGCGAGCAATATAACAAATAAAACAACGTGTTTTATTACAGAAAGCATTCTTTTTATACATTTCTTAAAACGATATTGGAATTATATACAATTCCTAGGAAATGCAAACATTTCCCCGGATAAGTATGTATTAAAAAATTAAAAAAATATTATTTTATACATTTCCTAAATAGCTTCGGAATTGTATATATTTCCTAGGAGTTGTAAACAATTCCTAGATTTTATACATTTTCGGTAACATATACACTACTCATATAATGAAAACTATGTTACTAATTTTGATTAAATAAGTGGTGTATACAAAGTAATTTGTTTTCATTGAATTAAAATGACGCCACAAAGTGATTGTATTAAAGAAATAATTTTGTCTCTTACTCCTGCGTTGGAATCTTACTGTACGACGTTTTTCTAATAACGTTTAAAGCCTCCAATTACATTTAGCGAGTTTACAATGCCGGCGAATTCACTATCTGCTAGTAAACTCACTCAGTTTACAATCTGCCAGTTAGCTGTAAATATGATTACACTGAGCGAGTTTACTAGCAGATAGTGAATTAGCCAGCTAGGTAGCTTGTAAACTCGCTTAATGTAATCGAGGCTTAACACCGTGAAATTAACTTTAAAAATGATGCGCTCCTAGCGAAAACAATGGAATAATTCGATTATTCTATTTTACATTTTGATTCGTCATTTCGTTGAATGATAAACCCAATTTGGCAGAAGTCCGTCAATTGTTAATTAATCTGTAGCAAAAATGAGTTAATTAAGAAACCGAATAATTTAAATCTTTAGAACAATGTCTCATTCAAGATTTTAGATTTTCACGGTCACTTGGCGATTTTTTGCGGATCTTGATAAAAAACCGTATAATTTATTTTTCCGACAAAATTTATGAAGTGTACGTGTCTAATACAATTGGAGGATAATACCCAACTTATGAAAACTTTATTTTACAGTTTCCTCTCATTCTTTGTGATTTTTGTGGACTTCGCTGGTCAGATCAATTCTAGATCTAATCAATATTCTAGTCTAGATCAATATCTAACTGATTTATATGTTCTGGTCTATAGATCAATATCTAACTGATTTACACTTGGTTATTTGGAAGGCCATAAAGGTGTAATTTTATGGACTTATGACATTTATCAGAATTTAGAATACGTACCTACGGAGGTATTTGTAATAATATTTGTATTAAGGGGATTTTTTATTTAAACGCGCGGCGTTTTTCATACAAAAATTAATTTTGGATTTGAGGAGAACAACAACAGAGGGGTGCGGGTTCGAGTCCCGTCGGCAACATATATCTTTTCTCGGGAGAGGTTTCAATATTGATGAGTGTTTCAGGATAATAATTATTGCTTATAATAAGTGTTACCCTTTGTGCTATGCATAAAAAATCTTGTCTTAAACATTAGTTTATCAATTAAAAAAAAATAATAATCAATATTTGACGAGTTAAAGTATTTTTACCAAAAAATGTAGATATAATGTCTCGACGCCACCTAGTGAGAGAGTTAGCACTTACATGCCTTTCTCATATAAAAATAAAGTTGGTTGTTTGCAGGTGAAAAAATATAATAAGCGATAATTGTTGAATGAAACACTAGGTATATATTGAATCATTTGGCGGGTAGGAGGTATCCCACCGTAGCTTAATGGTAGAGCTCCTGTCCGGCAAACAGAGGTCGAACGATCGAAGACAGAAATTAATTTAATATAAAAAGATTTAAAAAAATATATAATTACTTTAAAGTATACCTATGACTAGTTGTATAAAGTGTCTTCTGTTGTGTTTTGCTCCGGACTTAAATATTGCTTTGACTTTCAAAATACAGCTGACCGTTGAAGTCAGACTTATTCTCGCGTTGAACGTTGTGCGATATCTTCTCCAAGCAAAAACCTTGTTCACATGTCGTTATAAGACGGAGGGATGTGACGCGTGACGCAGTGATCCTTGTTGGGAGGCTGTTGTTATCGTAAAACTTTCGGCCAGAGCGATAACTGATACTCGTCTTCCTACATCCTATATGCCCGCACGTATTAACCCTGCATTACAAACCTTCGTCGAATCGACTACGCCGAAGCAGAAATTAATATTGCCGGGTTAGGAATAACGTCACAATATTTGAAAAATTCCCATTACCTATCATCATTTCAAACGAAAAATAATAATAATATTTTTTATTTTTAAGTAATAAAGCTTATGCTTAGATACGAATATAAATATATATATAATAAGTCAACGAAGTCAAGCCAAAAAAGTATCTTATGCTAATGTTGCTTAGAGATGGAGACTTATTATGTCTTAAAATTTAGGTATGGTAAGGGGAAGAGGAAGAGGAATACAGGATACCGATAGGAGATGCTCCCATAGAGGTTCCATACTCTCGTTATAATTTCCGATCGCACGCTTTACTTCTATTCAATATTTATGAAGGTTATTGCCAAAAATGTCTAAATGTGAAGTTTTGTGTTATATGGCACGGAATTGGGCGTTGCATTAATGAAATGAATAAATTCTAAGAATATTAAATTTTCACAATTAAATATTTTGTTTATTTTCCTGCTTTATGTGTGATTTATGTGACCCTTTTTTATATTAGGTGTCAGTAATTATCATTTACACACGATTTTTCCGACAATTTTATAAACACTCAAAAATAACTGGTTTCAATAAACATAAAACCAACGTTATTTTTAATGTATATAAGTTCCAATAATTACTATATTATAAACACAATTATGTTTGCTGGTTTTAAGGTATTGAATGTATTTATCATTATTTTTTAACACTTAGCCGAATCGACGAAGGTTTGTAATAATCTCATAAAAATAAGGTTGGTAATCCAGGGTTAATGTATACAATGTACGTTCATTTTGAATTGATTGTCTTGATGTTGGAAACATGGTGCCAAAACGCAAAAGCAAATTCTTTTCGTGTGGTTGTTTCAATGTATCGGATGGTCATGGTCATCATTTTTTTTGCTTTTGACACATTAACAACGCTAACGTGAATTGGACGAAAGGAATGCTGTGACATTAACTTAATTTGGAATTCGGGCCCATAAATTATAATAATATTGCGTATATGGTTTTCATTAAGTCTAAATGCGTCCTTTATTATAATAGCCTTCTTTTATTGGCTGTGCTGTCTGCAGCAAGCAATTTATTTACGATTTAGCTAGTGATTATTAAGTTATTAATTGGTTGACTTGTAGACGAATGTGAAATTTTCTTTTAAAGAGTTTTATTTCACATGTACATTTGTTACTTCATTTTTATTTATCTATATAACGATGCTTCCAGTTTCAACACATCTGTGTCTTTCACTAGCAATCTTAAAACTAAAGTTATTTAGTAAATATTTATAAAGTGAAATTATTATTGTAATGCTTCCATGCTTAAAAAAATTAGATCCCTTAGCTTTACCCGAATTTACAATCTTTTTTGTTGATAGAATTTTTTAATGTGAATACCGCACTAGAGTCTCAACTGCTTTCGTCTGGAGCCAGTGAGACTATGGCATTCCCATTTGGGGTATGTTGTGAGGTTGAAGGTAGTGGGGAAGGGGATGAGATAGGGTCAGGGAGTCGGGGAAGTAGCTGGCTATCACCAAACATGTCTAAAACCATTTGAAGCCACGTTTCAATTCTGAATGGTGGTTTTACACCAGGGCGATACTGAGAGTACCTTCCACTCTGGAACGTGCCTCAAATATACTATATATTGTTTTAAATTAATAAATTGCGAAATAACACCAATAAATCGAATAAAATTTACTTTCGCACTCCGGGAGTCGAACCCGTGACCATCGGATTGCTAGTCGAGAGCCATACCTCTCGACCACGTAGGCCTTCAAATAAGAATAAGTGAAAATGATGCTGAACAACGAGAGAAGAGCAACGAGACTTAAGAGGCTAGACTTTGCACCACACGCGGAACGTTTAGATATTTCATTGTCTGTCATTCTGTCCCGCTCACAATAAGCTCACACACACACTTACGATACATGCGAATGCAAAACGTGCGATTGGGACAATTGCCGTAATCTCTCATATTTACCTACAGACATCGCTAGAAAAAGGGTTTGGGGAGAAAACTTTCGCGAAATTGTGATTTAAAAACAAACATATGTTCTCGAAAGAAGAAGCTATGTCGGTATCTTTTTATAATTTTGCAATTCTTTATGAGAATTGAGGTAACAGCACTTTTTCTTATAATATTTTCCGATGTTTGACGTTAATACGAAACGCATCGAAATTTTAAAAACATACCGACATGGCTTTCACCTTTTAGAAGGCAATATAAAAAAAATCATGTATCATTTCGTGCAATTTTCGATGTAGAAAAGTTTTTTCCCGGACATCCTTTTTGTATGGGCTGAAAAGCGAAGTTTATCGTCTTAACTACCAGCCTTGTTCTGAAATTTTGACTGTCTTTACTTATTAGTGCATAATTTCATAGTAGTATATGCACACTTTAAAACTGCATAATTTACAATTCGAATGACATTGCGGGTTAAATCTAGTAGTTCTGTGAGCAGTAGACCTAGAATACGACAAAGTATTTTTCTAATCTTTCTCGGAACCGACTTTGTCTAGTGAAGCGGGCAAAAGAAAAGCTGAAAATTTTCTCTTATAAATCAAATCCATATTCCCTCTGAAATCATAAGATTTGTACGTTCGGTCTTAAATACCCGCCTACTTAAGAAAGCGGTTGGTTAATAATACAGTGGAATTAAAACAAAGTTGTTGTATTGTCAGTATTATACAAATTATGTATATTTTTATATTTAAAATATAACATTTCACATAAAGAATTATCCTATTCTTACCTCACATCTCAATGACAATTCTTTTTTTAAACTTTTATCATAATACTGATTATTTCGACATTGACAGCTCACGGTAGAATCTATGCTCATACAACGCTGACGTTAAAGAAATGCCGTACCCAACACAGCCACCATCTTGAACCGGAAACGGAACACACCAAAAAATGTACAGGCATTTGAAATTCCAAACGGTCTAGTGAAAATAGGACTTCGTTGCGCTCAATCAAAAAAATGCATACGAAGCGACGCAAGTTTCATCAGGCCAAACCTCACCGTTTTAGACTTCTGACACCAGCGATGTTGGCTGCAATATATAGTGCTCAGCAAACTGAAGCATTCGAGAGCTTTGAGACCAACAAGAACGTATCGCCGGAGGGTAAATAGTTTTCACATGAAAATTAACTTCCTAAATAATCTGTTGCAATGTCGTTTTGCAGGTATTAGCAGCAATAAATTTATTTTCCGCGGTTGGTTACCAGCTGTTTATTTTTCCTAGAGTAACATACCCGCCAATACTACTAGCCAATATTCACAGGACTGCCAGTATAATTAACTCTTCAATACTTCGACATTCAATAATAATTGTAAATTAAACATTCGACAAAGTTCGTCGAGACGATGGGTAACTATTCGTTTGTAGATGGCGCATAACGAATAACTCTTGATAGTTATTGGAGAATTGGGCCCCTGGTGAAGTTCACACGTATGTCTATAGGTAGGTACACGTAAAAGCTTAACGATGTTTGGAAGCTCGCCCCGCCATACAACCTGCTTTTAATTTTGTACCGACCTTGATAATCAATATCGGAATAGCGTGCAGTATTTTTCGCAGGCGATAAAAATAACAATTTAAAATTCGGCGTAAAGAAATAATGATCATGCTGCCATATTTTTTTCTCTGAAGTTTTGTTAAAACACATTTCCTGCCTAATATTTGTTTACGTAATTTATTATTGGAGGTGTTCACACATGTCTTTAATAAATAAATACTAGTCCTGTACATGAAGACATCTGTGGCAGAGTGGTACGCTCTTCAACTGTAGATCCAGAAATCGTGATTTCGAAGTCCGCCGTGTTTTTTGGTTCCTTTTTATACCTAAATAAATATAGTATAATTTATAATATTCGCAGTATAGCCCTCGCGAGGACCACCAATCTTAATCAAACGTTGCTTCAAACGGCTTTAGCTACTTGAGTTACTTCTCGAGTTTCAAAAGTCAACTAATTCAAATCTAAAGCTACTCAAAATTACCTTTTATTATATTTCTTCTTTAAAAAAAAAACTTCTCTTAATAATTATTTTAATATTCTATACTTTACGAGTAGGTACATCATATTCTTTTATCTTTGTTTTATTGGTTGACACAAAAATAATTTTATTGATAATACACCTATACACTAGCTTTTATACATTACAATCGGTTTCATGACAAGTCATATTATTAAAGTTCTATATAAATCAAAGTATTATTATTTTGCTAAATTGTATTTTTTTTTGTCTATTATAACTTTCATTATTTTTTTCAAATCTCTGCTATAATATTCTATAAATTACGAGTAAATTACATTCTTATTTGTTCTGTTCCATTTTGTTTGTAATACCTACACATGGTTAATATTATAGGCGTATACGCACACACTTTTCTGTATTATACTGTATTTTAGTTTTTAGTATTTTGTTAATTTGCACAAAATTTTATTGTAGGTAGATACATATGTGCTGTTTTCTTACGAGTACTACAACTATATTTATCTAGTTACATTTATAAACTGTAATCTACCGTAAAATTTTCATGTAAAAGCCCACTAGGGCGTTAATAATTTACCGTAAAATTTTCACCTAAAAGCCCACTAGGGCGTTAATAAATAATTAAATTAATACATAATTAATTTATTTATTTTTATATTTGACTTAATTTTTATCGGCGTTTATGCTATTATTTTTTGTTCTCTATTATTTATTTTAGTTAACTTATTTTTTTAGTATTCTAGGTATATCTTGTCGTGATATGACTGGTTATGTATTGCACTCACACGACAACTCTGTAATAAAAATGTGTTATAATTTTTATAAATTAAATCGATTCAGCTCGCTCCATCTCTACAATCATCGACACAATTAGCATATGGCTTTACCAAAAGTGTTAATTTACTTAGAACTTTAATTTTATAATTGAATTTATCATTTCCGCGAGATACACGATGACTGTTATTTCATTTATGGTATCTTATAATCGCCAAATCGTTTCTGCACACATTCATATTCGCGAAAGAAATAAAATGTAATGTTACCGTCCATTTGAGCTTGACTCGCAAATAAAAGACTTTCGAAAAGTAAATTGGACTCATAAAACGACGACAATTATTTTTATTATTATTGTTATTATTGCAGCATGGGTCAAGAAAATGTTACTGATGTCTGTAAAAGTGTGAAGAGTTATGGTCTCATTCCGGGGCTATCAAATGATCGAAGTTCTAGAGAAGAGATCGTTAACATTTGGTCTCCGATAAATAATGTGGCCCTGTTGGTCGGGGCTCGCGTTATGGGTCTGTTAAACGGTAACGTGTGGTAGCGATCCTACTGTGTAATATTCAGGTGTGGGCGCGCTAAGTGTCTGAGAGTGCGGTTCTCCACTCTTTCTCGGGCATTTGTGGCAAACCCTCAAGTCTCGGAAGGGTCTTTTACAGGTCGGAAATGATTCCATGAGATTTTATATGAAGAAGATCGACGAATATAGAGATTGCGCATGTTTCAATATACGTAGTTGTGTTTGTTTTATAAGTTTTTTATTTTTAATAAGGTTTCCTTCAAGGTCTGTATCATCTTTGAGATGTTGTGGGTGGATGCTTTAGACATGCTGAGTGGGGACTTAAATTTCTATCATCGTTTATGAGAATGAGTGAGAGGTTGCAATGGAAATTTCAGTGGTATGACTCTGGAGTCGCTGGAGTTTCATGACTCTTTTTTTAAACCTTTCTTCGTATTTTCAGCTTAAAAAAAGAAATGACACATATGAGTGTCTAATATAATATTTTTTAATGTTTCACTAACTAATTTCCCTTCACCTTTTACCTTCTTATAGTTGACATTTATTATGTTTGTAAAAGCCCTACCGGCGTTCAATAATTGAGTGAAAATTGTCAGAGAAATTCTATTCAGAACAAAACTACAAACATGACTTTTTGCTGCTTCATCACAAACATTTTGAGATTTTTAGTGTTAAAACTAGCTGAAAGCGCTGCCTGGGCATTACACAGAGTTTTTCGTAGAAATCCGATGTAGACAGTATTTATCTTCTTATTGTGAACATCAAGTGTACAAAATTTCATCAAGTGTGCAAAATTTCATCAAGTGTACAAAATTTCATCAAGTGTACAAAATTTCATCAAATACCTGTTTTAAGGCCTGGGAAAAGGGGATGGATGTGTTTTTTCGAAATTTCGTATAGACGGTGACCTTTTTTGTATTCTGTGGGTACAATACGCAAATTGCATCAATCGCGGAATAAAACTGTAGATTTATTCAAAAGAAAATAATGTGTGCCTTTCAAAAACCAACTGCCCCTGTTTATTGAAGAACAGAACTGGTATCATTAGTAAACAAAAGCTGACCTTTTTTTTTCGTTATTACTGTGTAAAAGACTAAATCGCAATATTTTCAATCTTGTGGGGTAACTTTTACCCAAGCGTCCACCTTACGGTTTAGCCAGTAGTAGGAGCGGATCCATAGCCCAGGTTCGTTGTTAGTCCGGGATTTATGATGACCCCACGTGACATATTTTTCATCTCGCCTTTGCTTGTTTGACTTTGAAATTGTCCCACTGGATTGAGAGAAGCCAAATCTATTATCGAGCCATATCTGCGCCAATGTCCGCTGAACACAAATGTGCAGTGCTATATTGTCGCATAAACTCTAGAATTTGTGTTACGCAATAAATATTATTATGAGTTACTTTATAAGCCGGGTTATGCAATTCGCGAGAAACATTTTCAAATAAAATAATATGATTAAATTGTTGGATTTGAACGCTCGACAAAATAGCCTGCATACAGAGTTTCCGGAACTTTCTATAAAATTCGAACGGTTTTTCTTAAAAAATATTTAAGCGCCCTTCTTATATAAAATCATGTAAATTTTATAAAAGTGAAATTTATCATGCCAATAAGGGTTAAACCTATCATTATTCGTAAATTGATCGTTGATAGATAGCGCTAATTTAACAATTTGAAGAAAAAACACATTTGCAAGTTGTGCTTTAAAATAATAAGATGAATTTCTTGTTTGCAAATGTACATATGGAGTATGATTATGAATAAATAGTTTTCTTCGTGTCAAAACTCAATTCTTCCAAGAAATGCATACAACTATAACATTGGATTGAATCACCGATTTAAAAAAAAATAAATTTCATTTAAATAAAGGAGAAATAGCGCGGAAGGATTAATAACTATGTTATAGTAGGTATTATTAAATACATAATATTAATTTTTCGTTATTAAAAAAAATCTCACGAGAAATCTGGATCTCTGCTAACCAGAGGAACGCAATCAAACGTACTGTGAATATAACCAGTTTTTTAACGAAAAAAAAAATGTTTCAAGTTTAGTCCGCTAGATGCCTCCACCACGACCACCACCTTATTGATTTAGTAGGTTTTTATTATTACAACTACTGTATCTGCACTAATAAACCCATAGACATATGATTATGTATAGACCTGCCCTAAGTGATAAAAGCGTATTATTTCCCCCTCCTTAATTCTGGGTTCCATGGAACCGGCCGGGCTGGCGTATAGGTTCGCGTGAATCTAGAAAATGTGACGTCATCATTCTTGTGCGGACTAGCGTCGAGCTCTTATCGGTACATTTTACGAAATTACACGGCAAAAATGGTAACTTGTGCCATTAAAACATGTAAAAATAGAAGTGAAAAAGAGTATAAACCCAATTGTCGTATTACCTTCCATAAGCAGGCATTATTTGTCATTATTTTAAGCTTATTCACATCATATAATATGATCAGTTTTATCACAACGAGAGACATGAAGCGTAAGCAACCGAAATTCCCGGTCCCGTCGTGTGCACGTTGCAGTTTACTGGGATAAGTAAATTATGAAACATTTGTAAAAGTGTCTTAACTAAACACGGTAACAAAATATTCGACTCTCAAAATAAGCGAACCTTTCTTCATTTTATATGGATTACACAAGTTTGTTCAAACCGGACGAACAATTCGCGCTCCCATGTAAAAAGGTCTATTCATTCAAAAGCAGATTTTACTTTAAAGAGCTAAATGGTGATATTATAATGCGTGATGCCTATATACTGTCATATTGAAGTATTAACGAATCACATATCGTTACCGTCAACTCATCCCTCTCCGCCCCGCTACAGTTGGTTATTACCCCTCTCCCTGATTCTCTAGTCTATGAATAATATGTCTGTGAATAAACCCCATTTTCTGTATTTCTTTTATTTTTGTGGACAAAAAAAACGTTGTATGGCACAGCAACTATCAAAGGTATCTGCGTAGTTTTTTCGTAATATCCTAATTTGATTGACGTTTTCGTACTTTTCTTACTGCAGTAGGGTCGACGATGGTATGCATCTATTATCCTCACCCGTCACTTGAGCTCTTTCGAATTGCAGAGTCGGATTTTTTATTGCGTAGAAGGAATAATCCCGTTAATAAAAAATCGTTAAGCGACGAAGTGTATCACAACGTCATTGTCACCTCATTTTTTTATCGTTTCATGTAAAAAGAGTTAATAAAAAATCACAATATATATATTTTTTTCAAATTGTGGTCGGTAACATTTTTGGTATCACAATTTCCACATTTAATTTTTCTGTGTAAATCTGTGTTCTAAAACTGTTTAGATCATAATTCTCACCATGACCGCAAGGGAGATACAACGATTTCTATTAGACCTTTACGAGCTATTCCCAAAAAGCGAACTAATTAGCTTAGTGGGTAATATTTGGAATAATAATAAAATTGAATCATCTCAAACTGCTAAATATTAAAAAAATACTAATTTGTAATTGTAACAAGTCACAGTTGGGAGTTCCTACGTATATTTCCAGTAACATTCGCTGACGGAATGAGCTCTGTTAAAACAAAGAGGTGTCAGGCGTCATGAATGGCCGTGCGCAGAGCGCAGTGCGCACCACGGGGAGTGGGCGCCTGTCGCCCCCCGGGTTATTTATGGGCCGCGGACCCGACTTGCAACACCTCTGATTTGCCTCGTTAAAATAAAGGGATTATTATAAATGAACTAAAAAATTATTTTATGTTTTTAAATTGAGTTAACTCACAAAATGGTATTCATCGTAAGACGCAGGAATTTATAATGTTTTAAAATATTAAAATTACTTAGTTAAAAAAAAAGTGCATACCTACCGTTTTTTCTTTTATATAGTAACATCAACAGGGCAATATAAATATATATTTTTTAATAATATTTCTGATAATAGTTCTGTGAATATTGGATCTTGCGTCCAAAAAATATGTTTCTAATTTTCTCATATTTAATTAATCAAAACCAAAATTTGCTCTGACATCATAAGATTTTTAAGTAGGTACTTAAATACCCTCCTTCTTAATATTATTAACCATATTTTTTTATGTAACATTTTATTTCATTTCAAATATGGAATTATATACTTATTATGTAAAAGCCCATCAGGGCGTTGAAAATTTATAATAAATAATAAATAATTATACAATTTCTCGAAAGAATTGTCACCATCTAAAAGTATATTCTCAAAAAAAAATTTTTTTTCAAACTTTCTTTAGGCCGGTGGTACCGTAGTTCGAACCACGATCGTGCGAACTATGGCGGAATAAAATATAGTAACCGAAATGGCCACCATCTTGAATCGGAACCGGAAAACCATCATATTTCAGATATGACTTAAGATTTTCAAGGCCAAAAGTATTTTTGTTATTTAGTTTTGGTCAGCCAGGTCCACTCCTCTACGAGCTGGTATTATTTTTATTTTTGAAGCGCTTTGTGGTAAACCACAATATTCAAGATATTAACTTTTTTTCATAACTTTTACAAAAAATAACAATTTACCAAAATCTCAATGTTCTATTAAAGTTTTGGTTTTTAAAATTTTAGTTTTGTTTATCATGGGCTGATTGTTTCACAGTACTTCGATATTATCAGAACTTGACTAGGACTTTAGAAGGGTTTGAATATTAACTTTGAAATTTGATGAATTGTTAAAATTCTACGAAACAACTATCCCTTATATAAATTTTAAAAATTTGCATGAATTTAAAGTAGATGCACATATTTTAATGTGCATTAATTGTGTCTATAATAAATAATACACTTATTAATAAATAAAATGAGTGATATGAACATGAACTAAACATAATATTTATAATTAAAGCTAAGTTCCTCCGCACTATTTACTGAATATCTTTCTAATAAGTTATAATATGGTCGAGCTGTCGAAGGCGTCAGTTTCCTGCCCAGGCACTGCTTTTTTAATCATCTGCCTGAATAAGTCATCCATCATCATCATCAGCAACATTATCAGCTTATTATGATGGTAATGGAAAAAAATCAAATTTTATCAGATTACTAGCTGATACACGGCATGGGTTGCTATGCCACTTAAATAAAGAAATTGTTTCTCCCTGCGTGTCCTTTTCCCTTCGTCCCCGTTTCCCTTCCTCCATCTCTTCCCCACCCTCGTCCTCTTCCCCTCCCGCCTTTCCTTTTCACCTTCCCTGCGTCCCCCCCCCCCCCCCCCCCCCCTTCTCCCGCTGTCACCCTTCTCGCGAACTTCTCTCGAATTCCCCTTCCACGTTCTCCGCCTTCCCCCTCCCTCGTCCTCCCACCCGCGATCCACCCCTCCTTCATTCCCCTCCACCTTTTTTCCCTGCCGCCAAACTCCATAAAATACACAAATTTTTCAAACAACTCGCGTGTGCCCTATTATAATTTATTTGCAATTTTCATAATTATTATAATATTGGTATATAGAAACCTTCACGGGTATGTCCACAATAACTCACCAAATTTTTATCGCAATCGGATGAATAGTATAGGAAATATCTCTAAATATATATAACTGTCAAACGTATGAAATTAAAATAGTCGTTAAGTTTTCTGAAATTATCGTCTTTTCTGCGCAATTTTCTTAATTTTTCTTTCCGTGAGAACCTTCTACAAAGTATTAGAAATCTTGATAAAAATAGATAAATGAAATAGGTGAAGTCGTTCTGAAGTTATGGCGTGACCAAGGGAAACAGGGATTCATTTTTATATAAATAGATTTGTAACTGGGAATGTTTGTTTTTCTTTAAAAATATATTTTAAAGAAATAAACCTTTAAATGAATTCTTTGCATTCTCTCGTAGGAGAAGGGGTTAAAAAGTCTGCTCTCGTGACATCTCTATTGAATGCATTATGTATATGTCTGTTGTCATCCGTTCGCGGCGTTCTAGAGTTATGCCTCCCTGTCAATCTAAGGTCGACGCAACTTGAGGGGTATGCAAATATTATGTGGTGTCTTCATCCGTCGATTTTTCAGCAAATCAGACATGCGGAATGTCATTTTTCTGACGCCATGTCTGTGCAAGAACTTAGTTGCAGTTTTAAACCTGTCGTTTGCGTTCATTTTATACTAGTATGTATTGTATTGCAGAATATATTGCATTAATACCAGGTAAAATATTATATTACATCGATTTTTTATCGTCAAAATGAAAATAATCAAGGTGAATATTTCAAAATATAATGATATATAATTTCTGATATGCTTCTTCTTCTCCTCGTGCCCTGTCCGTTCAAGGGGCATTGGCTATCATGTTGGATATGCGGACATTCTTTACTGCGGCCCGGAACAGCTAGCTTTACAGTAGACTGGCCAAACCACTGGCCTTTATCTAGTAAAATACTCAGATTACTCATAAACCAAATAAATTATAATGCCGGAAAACTTTTAGTCGATTAAAAAATATATTTATGTTTTCTGGGTCACTAGCAGGATATTTCAAAATTTCATTCCAATGTACCGGACTGTTATTTTATAGCGCATTTAATATGTCAAACAGAGACACACGTAAATAAAATTTGATTTATTGTGAGCATTAGAATATTGCCTTCCTCATAACTCAAAACTTTGTATTTGGAGATATCTGACTAATCAACTGGAGATCTATGTCTCCACACAGGAGGTTAAAATAATTTTTCTCTTGGCCTATGTCATCTTTAAAGAAGCTGTATGGAGAGTATTTTGAAGGAAATAAAGGAGAAGAAGTTATGGGAAGGAAAAAGATAGGGCGAGTGGTAGGAATCTGTGGGTTAGTGTGTCCAGGAGTGACGTACGTATGAATCCATACCCACCTAATAAATTAATTAATATTTCCCGTTCTGAAGATTTCTTTGACAGCTTTTGATTTATTTGTCTTTTTTGTGATATCACACCAAATTACCTCTTGCTGTAATGTATAAAGCCATGTGAACTGTATCACTACACAGTGTTAGGGATAGGCGGTATTGTGATGCGGATCGATGGAGAGTTAGAGGCAGATGGAAGAGATTTGTTAGTCATTTTGGTAATGAAGAGGCCCGGATTTATTGATGGCTATGTATGCTATCCTTATCAATATGAAACGTAAATTTACTTGTCACTTTATCTCGTGTCGGTGACATTTTTTTTTCTCCAACTACGGATGCTAACGGATGTTTCATGTACTTTATTTTTAATGATGAACAAATCACCATAATCTGGCAACCGTCGTCGTCGCCACTACTTGTCCAAGATACCACACGGCAAAACTGATTTTCTAGCACAGCATAGCATGACAAGAGGAATGGTGCACAGAGTTAAATTTATAAAACAGTAGATTGGTAAATTTAAATACTTATACGAAATTACTCTTTAAATAACATCAAAACTTTTTTATACAATTACCTCTTTTACAAAAATATATAAATGGATAATTTTCCATTATATATGTAATTATCCAATTATAATTAATCTGCCATACAATAAAAAATAAATTAAACCCATTGATATATTATATTTAAATCGGAGATTTGTTTCGCCGTTATCAATTCGGTTTAGGCTTACATGACTTATGCATGGCTAATTCTCTAGTATCTATTAAGACTTTTATAATATCTGGGATTTGCAATCAATAAGAAAACGGTTGACTTATTATGACGTTTATTGACACTCCGATACATTCCAGGTTATTCTCTAAGTGCCGCTTGTGGGCTACCAACATAACGATATAAATGACAAGAGAATACCAACATATCAATACATAACATCCTTTCCTCCTTTCATTTTTTTTTTTTAACTTAATCACAATGACACAACTTAAACATAATCACTATGGCTAAACCTGACAGGGGGTTTCACCACTCTGCCAGACCTAGTAATAACATCATTTTTTGTGCTGGGTTCAGGTTCACTATCATGTTTATTTTCTTGGCTTCCCAAGTCGAACCATTTTTCGGGATTTTCATAATTAGATTTAAACTTTAAACAACTTTTTTTTATCTGGTTAACATGAACCTTTTTTATTTCTCCTCCCATTAATTTAATTAAATATACCCATGGACTTAATTTTTGTACAATTATTCCCTGAACCCATTTCATCGGACTTTTTAGATGTCTTAAGTAAACTAAAACACTATCATTTTCCTTATACTCTTTTATGGCATTTTTCCTCGATTGTGTGACCTTTTGTGATTCCTTACTTATATTTACATGATTTTCTTCTGACAAAATGTGTAGTGGTGTACGTGGCTCATACGAAAATATTTTAGCCATAGGAGACACACCCGTGACAGAAGTAGGAGTGGAACGATAAGTATACAAACAATCTATTAAACGTTGAGCTGGTGACAAATATTTAGAATTTTTTGAAAACATAAATTTAATTAAAATCTTTTTGAATGTTTGAACAGATCGTTCAGCTAATCCATTTGACTCAGGATTATAAGGTGGAGAAAATAATAATTTAATAGATTTTTCTTTACAAAAAATAGAAAATTCTTTACATGAAAACGGAGGACCGTTATCACAAACAATGGTTTTCGGAAACGCAAATCTGGAAAAAACTTCACCTAATTTTGATAACAAATCCGAATATTTAGTATTTTTCATATAAAAGCATTCTACCCACTTTGAATATGAATCGCAAACTAATAGGTATTTGAAACCTTTTAAATCAAAAAAATCCAAATGCACTCTTTCCCATGGACTTTCAGCAATAGGCCAATTATGACGTACATTTTTATTAGCATTTTGTACAGACTGACACATTTCACATCTAGAAATTATATCTTCAATATCTTGATTCATACCTAACCACCAAACATAAGAACGAGCTAGAATTTTTGATCTGACTATACCAGGATGACCATAATGTATTAGATTAAGGACTTTAGACTTTAGAGACTCTGGTATTACAATTCTGTCACCAAATAAAAGACATTTTCCTTTGACCGACAGTAAATTTCTGAACTTGAAATATTTCTTTATTTCTGGACTTGACAAGGTTTCAATCCAACCGATTGAAACATACTTAATGACTTTACATAATATTTCATCTTTTATAGAATGACTTTCAACTTCTGAAAATGGAATTAAGGGTGTTGACATGTATACAAAATTGCATTCCTCTATATTACATTGTTGTTCACTTGGCAACCGTGACATAACATCAGCTTGAGGAATTTTCAGTCCTTTTTTATAAACTAATTTATAATTGTACGCGGACAATATTATAGACCATCTTATAAGACGTGATGCTGCTAAAACCGGGACTTTTTTATTTTCGGCAAATAAAGACAACAATGGTGCATGATCAGTATATATCGTAAAAGGACGACCAATTAAATATTTATGAAATTTCTTGATTCCAAAGATAATCGCAAGGGCTTCTTTGTGCAATTGGCTATAATTTCTTTGAGCCGAATTTAACGTCGCAGACTCAAAAGCTATAGGAAATTCCTGATTCTTTACAACATGACTTAAGACACATCCGACACCATATGCACTGGAATCGACTGTAAGACACAATGGTTTTGACGGATCAAATAAAACTAACAAAGTTTTATCAGACAAGAGAGACTTACTATTTATAAATGCTTTTTCGCATTCGTCAGACCAACACCATTTTACATTTTTTCTTAATAAATTATGGAGTGGTTCTAGCACAGTAGGACACATAGGAATAAAATTCCTATAAAAATTCAACATTGACAGATATGATTTTAGTTGAGTGACATTTTCTGGACACCCAGTAGACTTAATTTTCTCAACTTTTGACAAAGACGGGCTTTTGCCTTGACCTGAGAAGGTAAAACCTAAAAATTCAAAAGAAGACACAAAAAATTCACTCTTTGACACATTAATTTTTATATTAAAGTCATTTAACTTTGACAAAACCTCATCTAAAATATTAGAACACTCTGTTTCATCTTTACCACCTACACAAATATCATCAATGTATGCAGCACAGTTTTTTATGCCCCTCAAGACTGTATCAATGACCATTTGAAATGTGGCCGGAGCCGATGACAACCCAAATGGTAAACGATTGTAAACATATAAACCATTACATGTATTAATTGTAAGTAATTCTTTACTAGAATCTGACACGGACAACTGTAAATATGCATTAGTTAAGTCTAATTTACAAAATACTTGACAACCTGAAAATTTATTAAAAATATCCTCTGGACATGGTATAGGATACTGATCAATTCTTAATTGTGGATTCAATGTAGATTTTAAATCTGCACATAAACGTATTTTTCCATTTTGTTTTGGTACACAGACTATTGGAGAAGACCAACTACTATATTTAACTTTAGAAATTATGCCTTCGCTTTCTAAACGATCTAGCTCTTCGCATACTTCTGCGCGAAGTGCATAAGGGACCTCATATGCTTTGTGAAAAACAGGAGTTGAATTATTTTTTAAACTTAAATTTACAGAAAACTCCTTAATTGGTAACTCATTATTCGTTTTTGAAAAAGAATTTAAATATTTTTGTGACAATTTTTCGACAATATTTGATTTATTTTTCCCACTAACAGACACTGAATTTACAGTATTATCATTATCAATATTTGATATGAAGGAATTTATAATAGTATTTTCCCAAGACGGATTCAACACACTTAACCAATTTCTACCAAGAATAGCATCAGACGATAGATTTTTAACAACCAACACTGGTAAATCCATGACAAAATTAGAATCAACATTAATACTTACTTTTGTCATAAAAAATCCAAAACAATATAAATTTTGACTATTTGCTGTAAACAAATTACCATAGAACTGACTTAATTTACAAGTTTTGAAAAATTTTATATACATTTTGTGACTTATTAAGGTCGATGAACTTCCTGTGTCAATCATAAAAGATATTTTTATACCGTTTAAAAATAAATCAATGTTCGCTGTTTCAGACACGGACATATTTAAAACATTTATATTATTCACACATTTTACATGATTAATAACAGATTTTTTTCTAGAACAAAATTTTGACGTATGCCCGTACGTATTACACTTGTAACATTTCCACTTTCTTGACGGACATGACTCTGGTTGATGATTTAAAAAACACCTCTCGCATCTTTTTCTGGAACTTGAATGTGATGGAGATGACGGACGACTCGATGACCTTGAATTCCTTGGTCCGTATTGACTTTTCCGAGTTGGACTTAAACTTCCTTGACGTGACGTTTTCACTTTCAAAACTGAATGATCCTCTTTGTGCATTATTTCAGCTGAACTATTACTTACTGTCTCCATATTCTTGATAATTTTTTTTGTTTTTTCAAAAGTCAATGACTCATCTTCAGATAGTAATCTTATAGTCATGGCTTCATTTTTTATACCGCACACCAATTTATCTCTCAAGGCTTCATCCAAAAATGCTCCGAAATTACACGATATAGACAGACTTTTTATTTCTGAAATGTATTCATCAATTCCTTCGGTAGACTGTTGTTGACGATTATAAAATTTGTATCTTTGGGCGATTGCACATGTTTTTTCTTCATATTTATTTTGTAGTGTTGTTACAACCTCGTTATAGGTTAACTCTTCAATGTTTTTCGGATGAACTGTATCTTTTAAAATTTTATACTTCTCCGCACCGATAATCATACAAAGATATCCAATTTTTTCTTTGTCCGTGATATTAATAATTTTTAAATAAATATGAACTCGTTCCAAAAACATTGCGAAAGTTTCATAGTTCGCTTCGAATTGCGGCACGGGCAAGCTATTGTTAGACATTTTGAAACTGGTTGTTTTTTCAAAGACGAAATCACTGTTTTACACTGGACACATTTCACTCGTTTTTTATTTAACTTATCCGATTTATCTCGTCGCCAATTATAATATCTGGGATTTGCAATCAATAAGAAAACGGTTGACTTATTATGACGTTTATTGACACTCCGATACATTCCAGGTTATTCTCTAAGTGCCGCTTGTGGGCTACCAACATAACGATATAAATGACAAGAGAATACCAACATATCAATACATAACAACTTTAAGCCCCATCACCGAGTATTAAAACCGTCTTAACGTGTTTTTGTTATTTATTTTTGGGGTGTTATGCCGGTGTTGCGCTACCTCCTTCTTTAGCCAACGTATCATCAGGGCAGATGGGGTAATGTGGTTGTTTTGCGTAATAAATTAACCATAAATAAATCATTTTAATAAACACTCACCGTAATCGGAATGACCTTTCACCGCGCATCGACACAGAAGAGAGTCTTACGCCGTGGCAGTACACGTCAAACTTTTATACCGACCTGACGTTGATACAGAAATCGTCGCAAGAGGCGAGTTTGGTCCCAAAACTGGCATGCCTCCCCGCCCACGCCTTTCTTTGTCGCACGCATATTTTTACGCATCTTTCTCGTTCGCTTAAGGTCAATGTAAAGTCAGTAAAGTGACTGTACCTGCGCTAAAATGTATCGTATCAAGTTAAGGTCGGCATTAAAGTTTGGCGCGTGTTCTAATCCTATTTAGATTCATTTATATATTCTTATCCAAACGAAACTCGTACGTACGTTATTAACGATCGTCCCTTCCTTCTTCCACATCTTGTATGAAAACAAAAAGGAAAGATTATTCTAGAACGATGACGTCACGTTCGTTCTCTCGCTGGGACCAGGTCTCTATGTGTGGCGTTCTCGAATATCGCATCACCAAGCGTAGATGATCGTGATGGGGTTGTTTTTTCTATTTTTTTTTTTATCTAAAAGCTAATTAAAGTAATATTATTAAAGTCTCTGAAAGACCTTTAGGAGTCATAATGGCGTAATAGTCCCGATCTAGATTCGCATGTCTTTCCGTGTATGGCTCTCTTTAAAGCCCTATCACCGTGTATGGAGAAATTGATAGTATTTTATAAATCTTTTTTTACTTTTGCTCCACACTTTTTTTACTTTAGGTCTCCTTCAACCAGTCTTTCCCGATCCGGCTCCGTCACGTAGTAGGAGAGCAAACGCATTCGCCGCCAAGACCTAGACAAACCTCACCCCATGAACCTGGGCATCCCTGCTAAACCACCAAACGTAGCGAACTAATTAAGGTGACCTATAGGAGCGATGTTGGTTAACCAATAAATGGTTCGGTACCCATATCCGCATCCCAATTTTTTAAATAGTTATTTAATAGAAAATATCAGGGCCTAACAAATTTGTTCCACATTCTTCGGATTTTTTAGGTTCTCGAAAATGGAATGTTGAATAGTTGATATATACATACCTTACAAGAGTCCCAACTGCTCCCAAGGGCCTGGAGCCAGTGAGAGCAAGGGATCCCCAATTCTGGTATGTTGTAAGGTTGAAGATAGTGGGGAGGGGAAGGGGATAGGGAAGATGAGGGTGGTGAAGTAACCGGGTTAGTCAGATCTGGTCACCAAACACGGCTGCAGCCATTTCAAGCAACGTTTCAATTCTGAATGGTGGTCTTTCACTAGGGCACTACTGAAGACATCTCCCACTCTGGAACGTGTAAAAATACTGTACTGTAGGTACATATTTTTTTTTACAATAAATTGCGAAATAACACATATGAATTAAATAAAATGCGTTTGCGTACATCGGGATTTAAACCCGCGATCTCCGCAGTGTTACTCGATCAGGCTGTTAAGAGAGGGGGGGGGTAATGTTTTAAAAGCGAAAAAAATGCATATTTTCATGATTTTTTTTTGGAGATACGAATAATGTTGGTTTACTTATTTTATAAACACGTTATAGTATAACAGCTGAAGTATCTTTGGAAAATTTTATAATTAAAAATATCAATAAATAAGTCCGTGAGAGCGAATCTCCGGACGCGCCTCGAAAAAAAGTTGTTAAGTGCTGAACATCATAACTCGTTACCGAAATCATTTGAAAAAAAAGTCTTAATGCGTTTAAAAGGTGATATATTTTCTTAGGTAGTCAAAGAGAGTTTTTTTAACATTTTTTTTTTTGGCTGCATTTTGAAGTGAAAAACGCGATTTATGCTAAAACATTTCGGTGAATTTGTTATTATAACATGGAAAACAAATGGTAAAAAGCTCTTTCTAACTACCTTTTGATTTATGTGTAGAAAGAGTGTATACATTTTTTAACGGATCGGTCAAGTAGATTATGAGTTATGGTGTTCGCTAACTTCAAAAATGTTGTTTGCGAGAAAATCGATTTGAAGTTTTTTATAATCGAAAATCGCAAAGAGCCGGTCGCTTGAAACGCTGCATCTTCGTTAGTTTTGCTCCGATTTACCTTGTATCTCGACATGTTGTACATTTAGAAAAACAAAATAATTAAAAAGTTTTAAAACCTAACCCTCAGGATAGTGTTCTCCAAAACGTTTAATCAACAGCGTTATCGAGGATGTTGTTACTGGATATATTCATGAATAGTTTTCTATCTCCTGGCTTTGTATTTGGATGACCACCGCAACACAGGCCTAGTATGGTAGCCAAAAAACTGTATAGGTACTTACAAAAATTTATTAAATAATAAAAGAAAAGATCTCACATATGCGAGACATAAAATCATCAAGTAACACGTGTTCAGCATTAATTTTCAAATTCGTCAAATGACCACTCACTTTTCAGCTTTAATTTTCAGCGACTAGAAAACACTGAAGGGCTAAATGTCAACTCATAACTCTTGATTCTTCATTTAAAACTCATTGTTGGCAGACATCAAGCAGACCACGCGAATTATTTAATGAATTCCCGGTATACGAATAAAGCCACATCGGACTGTGAGTGTGGTGTGGATCGAACTTCGTGACCGAGGCGACAATGCTCCCTGCAAATAATGGTCGCCAATAGCGGAGGCAAAAAGGAAGAGCAATCGAAGGAATTGGCTCACTGTGCGGTGGGGTATTCTACTAACGAACATAAGTATTACTTAATCATCGAATAATAATGTAATATTAATAAAATTTTAAACGAAGCACGAAACAGAACAAGTCACAGAAAATTGTGATAAGAGATTGACAAAAAAACGGAAAATAATCAGGATTAAATAGTTTAATGGTTAGAGCGGTGTGTCGGTAAGACAGAGGTCCTCGGTCCAGTTGCGACCGTTACCTTTTTAATTTTCTGTGTCTTGTTCTCTTTCATGTTTCGTTTAGATGTTTTAATATTATCTTCTTCGATAATGAACTTTTACATTGATGTGGACACCCTTCAAAAGTTATTTCAATAATTAGTAGATATAATACTAATGTGAATTAATTTATGTTTTGCTTAAAGAAATCGAGTTTATTTTCGTATAAAGGCAAGTTGCTTAATACGATATTCTGGGAAATCTAGAAGCTTTTAACCTTTACATATTCTTGTCGAGAAATATTGATGCTGTCTTATTTTTTAAAAGAAAATCGCATCATTAAACTAACTTCAAGTTTTCTCCAGTTACTTACTTATTTACATTCAAATCTTCATTAACAGAGACGTACGTACCGTTAAATTAGAAAAATAGCTATTTTTAATTGTAAATTAACAATATTATTTTTCCTTCTTTTGAGAGGCATATGGGTCATGCACAGCTTTAAAACCTCTGTCAACTGAGTATCTCTGCCCTTAACAAGTGATCTTTTTTCTGGGAGATAATAATATCTACTTATTCTAGCCTAGAAGGTGTATAATATATATAGTCACATGGCCACCCTACATATTTACATCATAGTGTATCAGCTTATTAGGTAGGTACCTTTTATCCGTAAGAAACATTGTAACAATATTGTTAATTCAAAACCTATATTATTTTGTGTTATTTTTATTGCTTTATAAAATTATTAACTTCAACACAGGCTTGTCTTGGTGAGCTTAAAAATTGAATTGTACACAATAATACCATGTAAAGAAACAATAAATAAAATAAATTGTTAAGAATTGAATCGGAATATCCAAAGTTTGTGAGCTATACTGGCCTCACGCACGACCCGAGGGGTCGTACGTGATGATTTTAAGCCACGGCATTCCGAATTCCTACCGATTTATAACATATTTCTCTTGGAAACTTTCAGTTTTTTTTGTTCCTAAAAAAATATGTGTTATTTTTTAAGATAATATCCGTACATTGTCGAGCCGAAACGGTAATTATATGAAATTAATTCTATTGAAAAAAAAATCGCGAAGTATGCTCCGAGAAATATAAAAAACATATTTTGTTCTGTTATTTCATGAAATAGCTATTAAAAAAATCATATTGTATCTTTTAATGCAACTTAAGCATTTGTCGATAGATTTTTGCTCTATTTTAAACGAGTCGTGTTTTATTAAATATTTTCACTATTTTCGCTTAATTATAATCGTTTTTTAATATTAGGCGCTCCCTTTTACCTTCGTATTTACGTATCTCCCTTTCTTCTTCTTTTTGAATGCGTAACTACCTGGCCTTAAGACCGTTTCAATTAAAATATATTTATGAACTGTCGCAAAAATGATGTATTGTTGGTTCTACGCCAATACCCCCGGCCGGCTGACGCGGGAGGAGCAGCTGTCTAGAGTGAAAAGGAAGATATACAGCCTCGTGGCCGACTGTTAATTAATTAACACATTAGACACGACCGCCCTGAGGAGGCCGCCTCATTAATCCGTAATGGGGCTTTAAAGGGCGCCACACACGGAGGGACATACTAAATAATCTAAGCTTGTATATTACTCCGTTATGACTCCCTTTCTTATCAGTGGGTGGTGAAAAGTCATTCAGAAACCATATTACACTTTCACATGTAGCAAACACTTTGTAAGTATTGTCCGATCAGTGTCCGAGTTGGCATCGCGTTTAGGTCCCACCCAGGCGTTGGATGTTCGATTCGTCGGCTGGCTACGTCCTCCAACAGTCTCGTAGAAGGTTAAGTCCTCCATCACAGCAAAAACAACATTTTACGCTTACTGTGGTAGTAGTATGAAAATTTAAAATATTTTCAGCTTATTTGTAACCCGGGAATGTTTAACTCTTTCTTTAAAAATTTAAAAAATACATAATTATAAAAATTACACTAAAATAACTTAGTTTAATACCACACTTTATTACATATCATTAAAAATGTTAACCAACCGGTTTCGGTTCAACCGGAACCTTCACCAGGGGCATATAAAAACGTATAATATAAATATGGTTTTACATACCTCCGATGAAGTTTCAGGTTGAACCGAAACCGGTTGGTTAATATATTAAAGCCATATAATGAAATGGTATACAAACTAAGTTATTTAATTGTTTTATTTTTTTTATTTTAATAATATTACGTCAATTAACTTTTAGACAAAACAACCCTATCAACATCAACATATTTATGTTCAAAATTGTAAATGGTAGTATAGACAGTCCCGATTTAACTAACCTTATTGACTTTCATATAGGTACCTACGGGAGCTACTCGTTCTAAAGTCCTGTTTAAATGCAACGACACCAGGACTGAGTATTCCAAAAAATCGCCTGTACCTAGGTTGCATGCAGTTAGTAATATATACGCAGGTGTATTTAACTGCACGGAAAGTAGGTACAAGAGGACTATGCTATCATATCTTTTCAATCAATATTAATTTAATCTAAGTTTACCTTATTTATACTACAGAATTTGTATCTCTTGCTCATATCTCTGATGTCATTTCACAATCAAATTCCACAGTTAATTTTGTTATTCTTTATTTAAAATGATTGCTATTATTTTCTTATGGTTCTAATTGTGTCATGTAAGTATTGTTTATGGTATATTTTACCGTAGAAATTAAATAAATACATAAATAAATAATCACCATTCACACATGAATAGAAACGATTCCCAGCAAGAGGTCGTGCGTGACGTCACCGTTCTAGGCATCTTATATTTTTTTGTTTTTATACAAAATGTGTGAGAAGGAAGAGGTTGATCATCTATCGTGTACCTACGAACTCTCACTACGACTAGTATTTGAAAAATAATCTGAATAAGAATTATCACGGCGCGCGCTAGACTCCCTTCTTTAGCGATGGGTGATAAATGGTTTGACGTCAAATTACTATTTAAATTTATCTTCACTACGAATCGGTTTACATTATGAATATGCTCTGGATACATTGAAGCCTTTCCTACGATTTCTATTTTTTGGAATTAAAATAAAATTATTCATTACGTCACAAAGAAATAAGCGTAAAGTACTAAATAATTTGTTTTTTCGTTACATAAGTATGAAGTTATATAAGAAACAACTTTAAAAAATTACCCCTTTATGGCTAAGATAATTTTATACTCGATCCATTAACTAACTTTTTTTAATTCTTGTAAAATCATTCATAAAAAAAAAAAAAAAAACAACTTAGGCGCTGCTTTCCTCGTGCAGATAATACCAAAAACAGAGTTTTAAAGGGGTAAGAAGTAAAATATTTCTCGTGTTTATATTCCTCTTAAGGGTTAAATCACAAAAAAACATGATTTGCTCTTTCATAGATGGCGATAAATTAATTGTTTTTTTTTTTGGAAAATAACCGTTTTTGTAAATTAAGCTGTAAAATATTAGGATGAAGTGTTAATGCCATGTAAATACTCAAAATGAATATAAATAAATATTTTGGTCCGTATAAAAACTCGTGATTGGTTTAGACTGAACACGTGACAATGAAGTGTTGCCAAAACTCAAAAAAACTATTTTAGAAACTTCGTTATTTTCAAGGTGTTTGCTTCAATTTCTCATAAATAGTAAATAAGTATTTTTTATCACCATCTGGCGTATCAAATGGCATGTTTATTAATCAAATTAATATAGCATAAGGAACTTAATATAGCATAAAAATTACTTAAAATTGAATAACAAAATAAGTTGTTTTTTTTAAGTCAAACAACGAGCTGCAAGAAATTTCGAAAAGTGTCCACACTTAGTCCACTAGTGTATATTGAATAAATTAGCCGAGTTTTGTACGTATTTCGAGTATTTATTTGTTCATTTATTATTATACGATATCCTATAGGTAAGCTATCACGAAGATGGTGTAACATTCTGTAAGTATTCCTCCATGTTGTTACTAAATTGTGAATTATTATCTATTTTATTTTAACAAATACGTATACAGCCGCCTATTATTTTCTAGAAATATTATTTAACGAGGCGTACGTGCTGAATGCATAATGCTTTCTTCAGTAGCGTAATAAGCGCCTTCAAATGGTAATAAAACAAAGAATTCTTACCACTCTTGGTAATAATGTACGCGAAAGTTATTATTCCCAGGATCGCAACAATGAGGCCATTTCCATAATTAATCGGCACGCCTCTGGTTTCGACGTACGGTTCATTGGAGAATTCGTATTGGAAAATGAAAAGAGCAGTGATTTATGACCTGATTGGCCACGCGTCAAATCCTTGTGTACTTTCTGCTCACCACTGTTTGACGTGTTTATCATAAACTATTCATTTCTATGTGTAAAAGTAATTTTCAGTTCCAAGGTATTAATGTGTTGAACGCAGATACCAGAAGTAAAAAGTAAACGCAGATTTCAGAATAAGTGTTCATTGTTCAATCATTTTTATTGCAGGTGCTAGATTCAAAATTACACTGAAAGACGAACTGTTTTGTTTAGATTTTTTTTAGTAATCTATCTATGACTAATTCAACAAAATCTTTATAAACAACATGTTGATAAATTGACAAATCAGTGAAAAAAATAGGATAATTATGCATTTTGCAGTGTAGGTTTTGGGACGCAATAGGGTCGTAATATTTTGATGACATCTACTTGATCTTTTCTAATATATTGAAGTTTTTCAAATATAAACGGTATTTTATGCCAAATTGCCTGGTCCATAGTGGGTGATAGAACATAATGGTGTCATTTAGTCATTTTATTCTACTTTATCTATATAATGAATACATTTTATTTGTAATTCTTTATTTGATTTCATCCTGCGGACTACGGAAACATTGGCATAGAATTGTTATTTCTTATAACTACGTCAATGTAAAGCACATATCTAATACATGTTTTTCTACATTTATTTTGAAAAGCATTGATGTATTATGATATTATTTCTATCATCGTAATACTAACTTGTGCATAGTTTGTGGGTCTTAAAATGATAAAATTAAATAAACAGTTCGATTTTATTTCCGATAAATATTCGTCGATATTTTGAATAAGTATACGATTCTTACGCAATAAACTCAACAAGGCAATGTTATTGCGAGAATAGTTTAGTTAACATTTTTTTTTATGATCACAATTTATCACAATGATCACAATAGAAAACGTCAATGTCCTGTAATCGCGTAAAATCAAACAAAACGTACACTTTTATTAATAACTAACTAACTGTGATGAACGTATGTCTTGCGGTATGAAAGAGACATGCGTGCATGAGTGAGACAGCATGAGTAAGGCATAAAAGGTTTGTTTGTTGTCCATTCGTCCTCTTTGCCTTCAGACTTCCTAAGAAGGAACCCTGTACAAAATCTCTTAAATAAACGTTATCGTCTACCTACGATCTATTATTGGAGTACCACCCCAAAGGAATCTGGATCCATATACTGGAGTCCCGAACTCAATGTGAAACCGGCCACGGTCATCACATTTGGCGCAGCCGAAAAAAGGAACCACGGAGCAGCCAAATTATCACATTTGGCGCAGCCGAAAAAAGGAACTACGGAGCAGCCTAATTCTCACATTTGGGCAGCTGAAAAAGACCGAGATTGAAGCTACAGGGGTCAACGAGTGATCGGGTCAGATCACGACTCCACATCATTGCGGAGCAAGGAGGAAGCAAGAGCAGCAGCATCCTATATATGGTGATTCAGTGCCGAGAACCTGGGATAGTATTCGCGTAAGGCGTGGATGCAGAAGTCTGGATCTTCAAGAGAAGACCAGGAACCGGGCGCAGACCTCAAGGAAGGCGCATTAGAAGGACGACCAGGATTCAGGAGCAGAAGACGGTTCGCGGAAGGGCGAGATCGGACAGCATCAAGACATCAGAGTCGTGAGTTGAGTGCTGTTTCTTAAATTTTCTGTTTTTTTTTCATTGATTGCATCTGTGTGAAGATGGAAGGAGGAGAACTGCCCAGGTTTTGTCATTTGAGAGACCAGCTGGAGACATTCGTCTTACAGTACGAGCAGTTCATCCTAGTCAATGATGACAAAATAACGTCGGATGTAAAAAAGAGAGCGGTTTTTATATCCCATTTGCACACAGAGACAATAAATTTATTAATAAATTTGTGTTTTCCAAAAAAAATTACAGATTTCACGGTAGAAAATTTATTGTTATTACTCGAAAATCATATAGGTATTAAAAGAAATGTGTTCAAGGAACGTGAAATTTTTTTCGCTACGAAACAAAAGGTTTCAGAATCAGTTAATGACTTCATAGCGCGTTTACGAAATCTAGTTAGATTTTGCAAATTCGAAGACAGACTTGAACATAATTTAAAAGATGTTTTTATCACCGGTCTTAGAATTGGTCGTACTAAAGAAAAATTATTTGTCGAGGCTGAAAACTTTTCATTAAAAAAGGTTTTAGAATGTGCTATTGCAATGGATTCGTTCGATGTAATTAATAAGCAAATTAAAACGGAAAGTGTAGATATGATTTCTAAAAATAGGCAGATTGATTTGTCACAAAAAAAAATACGGCGGGTAGACATTTTTCTAGACCTACGGACAAGAATGTTACATCGTTCAGACCGAAATCATTAGACCGAACGAAGTGTAAACATTGTGGTAATTATCACGAATCAGTTAATTGTAAATTTAAAAACGTGATTTGTTATAAATGCAAAGGCAAAGGTCACATAAGTAAAATATGTCGCGGTTTAAAGTATAAAGATATTTCTTCAGTGTTTGTAAATACGCAGGAACTGTTTTGTATAAATGAAGTGCATTGTGAGCCAATTTTGTGCAAAATCTTAGTGAATAATGTTGAACTAAATGGTTTACTGGATACAGGTGCAGCAGTCTCGATTTTAAAAGAGATAGATTATGTTAAACACTTCAATAAGTTGGATTTAAAACCAAAGGATTTAACCTTGACGGGTTACGCTAACTGTAAGTTAAATTTATTGGGTTGTATTTTATTAACAGTTGATTATAACGGTTATAGGGAAATGTTAGAATTTTGCGTAGTAAAAAATGGAACAACTACTGTTCTAGGTCGTGACTTTATCAAAAAGTTTAATATTGGATTTACGGGGTTACAATCTACTTCATCCCAGGAGGGAAGTGAAATTTTTTCTCAAAATGTAGTTGAGAATGATAGAAGTGAAGTAGATAAATTAATTCGAAAATTCCCGGAGGTTTTTTCGGATAAACTGGGTAGATTCAATAAAAATAAAATACATCTGAAACTAAAAGAGAATGTCTTTGATACTCAAATTCTAAGTTTATTCAAAAATAACAGAGATATACCAATAGATGTCGAGGAGATTAAATCGGAATCAAATACGGATAAAATTTTATTGGAAATTAAACATTATCTCACAACAGGGTGGCCAAATAAAATTAACAAGGATGATTCAAAATGGATTTACTGGAGTAAACGGAATGAATTATCTATAATTGATGATTGTTTTTTTTGGAATAATAGGCTAATAATCCCAGTAAGTTTAAGAGAAAAAATTTTAAACTTATTGCATAGATCTCATCTGGGCATAGCTAAGATGAAAGGGTTAGCCAGGGGGTATTTTTGGTGGCCAGGGATAGATGGAGAAATTGAACTTTTAGCGAGAGGATGCGAAATTTGTTCAGAGGTTCAACCATCTCAACCAAAAAGCGAATTGACTCCGTGGCCCATAACTGAAGAGATATGGAGTAGGGTGCATATTGATTATGCAGGTCCCATTGCAAATAAATATTTTTTTGTGATTATTGACTCAACCTCAAAATGGTTAGACTGTGTGGAGGTAAATTCTCCAAATTCGTATAATACTATTAAAATATTAAGAAATTTATTTAGTTATTTCGGGAGTGTACAGACAATAGTGTCAGATAATGGAGCCGCCTTCATGTCAGCGGACTTCAAAGAGTTTTGTGAGATGAATAACATCAAACATTTAACTACTCCGGTAAATCATCCACAATCGAACGGGTTAGCTGAAAACGCCGTGAAAAATTGTAAAATTTTTTGAAAAAAATGATGATAGGAAATAAGTTTCAGTCAGGTTACGATGAAAAATTAGGAAATTTTCTAGTGGATTACAGAAATTCACCACACTGTACAACTGGTTTAGAACCTGCAGTTGTAATGTTTGGAAGAAAACTAAGGTCTAACTTAAACAGTTTTGTACCGAGAGGGGGGAGAGATAAGGATAATAGAATTAATAAAGAAACTAAAATTAAAATGTCTAAATGTCAGGAAAATCAGAAATATTATTATAAAAGAAATAATAAAGAATCGTTGGGTTTTTCGATAAATCAAAAAGTAATGGTCAGAGATTTTAGAGACCAAAACAATGATAAATGGGTTTCAGGGAAGATACATAAAAAAATAGGAAAAAAACTTTATATAATTGAGGTAAATTTAAAAGGTAAACTTATGTATTGGAAAAGGCATTTTGATCAGTTGTCTAAATTGTGTGTATCATGGGAAAAGAACCCCAGCAATCCTTTAATCGCGTCTGAGACTAGGAGATTATCGTCAGATGAGTACGATATCTCCGGCTTTATGTCGGATGACAATCTAATGGGTGATTCTCCTCTTACTTCCAGCTCCAGTCAACCGGTGGCTTCCACGTCGGGAAACTGGAAGGACAGATTACGACCACGGACACACAGATGAGTCAATGAAGACAGGATTCAGCTCTCGACTCAACATGATAATGAATTACACTGTAAATATTGGAATATTGTATGTATTGTAAATAATATTATCATCATCATGTTGTGTACCTGTCTACGGATTTAAGTGTGGAGGGATGTGATGAACGTATGTCTTGCGGTATGAAAGAGACATGCGTGCATGAGTGAGACAGCATGAGTAAGGCATAAAAGGTTTGTTTGTTGTCCATTCGTCCTCTTTGCCTTCAGACTTCCTAAGAAGGAACCCTGTACAAAATCTCTTAAATAAACGTTATCGTCTACCTACGATCTATTATTGGAGTACCACCCCAAAGGAATCTGGATCCATATACTGGAGTCCCGAACTCAATGTGAAACCGGCCACGGTCATCACACTAACCATCACGACAATTTTTCCCATGGGCAGGCAGAGTGGATGGAATGCTACATAAGGTATATTCTATACTGGCACCAACCGGATATCTTCCTGAGGCATCCACGGTGTATTTTTTTTAACCACTTGACGATCCTTCCTCTGTCCACCCCGGTCAACGTGATAACTCCTCACTATAGATGTCTTACATCGATCAACGTAATATGCTTTATAAATTCATGCATCCATATATTCAATCTGCCTAACCAAATGGTGTATTCATTGTTAACTTAATACGCAGTCGTCGAGTTGAGTATATATATTTTAAATGGATTTCGTCAACTGAGGTGAATTCAACTTGTCATTAACTATCGTTATATGTATTTGTATAACAGCTTATTGGTTCGTTTACAGAATCGAACACAATCTAGCGTTTTCTTCACATTTATTCTCTTATCGGAGATTGGATATCATCGGGACAATCTGATCCTTCACACTTAGTGAAAATGTATTATCATTTTTTCTGAATACAATCAATCTGAAAAAATCGCGTTTAAAAAACACGATTTTTTTTTCATTTTTCTAATAAGGCGAAATTCGCAATTCGCAATTTTTGGGTAAAAACGTAAATTTTCGAATTTTTCATGAGATATTCTTGTATTTTCATTTTTATATTAGGTTCTATTTTTTTTTGTCCAATCTTTTTGACCAGCTTTTAATTTAGACGGCACTAACTTAAAGTCGAAAATACCGTATACTGTCATTATACTTTCGGCCAACAAAAACAAAACATTACCAAAATTCCAAAAAGAAAACTTAACGTCGCCTTTATTGAAAAAAAAAACACCGCTTTTTATGAAAGGTAACGTGATTTTTTCGAAAAATAGCGCGAATTTCTCCGACGTATAACGCGAAATGTTCAGCTCCCTATCGATAAATTATGAACCATCCTCTTCCGAACCATGTAGATACCTTAGATTGGGTCAACCCCGGTCCTGATCTAGGGTACTTACGCGTACAATCCGCCTCCTGAGAACGGGGCCCGATATCGCGATTCCTGATAATCGAACTCGCGTCCCATCTCCCCGGATCCGCATAATGATGATAATTTATTTTCGGGCGCTGTGTTGCTCGCATCGGCATCATGGACACCCGAAGATAACGATGGCCCGCATGACTCATATGGTCCCGAACTTGTCCACGAGCGCTCGTTAAGCTCTGCTCCGGGAATCATGCTAAATTGGAGAGGATGCTACCCTAATATGATATAATGTGGTGGTGGTAAAATTGGGTGCGAATGGGAATCGAATTCACAATCTTCCTCTAGCCAGGCAACATTGTAACATGAATCACGAGTGTGAACAAAGCGTTTGTGCCAAGTTGTGTGTTAATTTGTTCCGTACGTAAGATGATGACCATTTTATTGGTCCAGAAAAGATTCATTTTAACAAGTGTGAAATCGAAATATCATGAAGTAAGGTTAGTTATTTTTCAAATTGATAAACTGATGTTTAAGACAAGATTTTTTATGCGTAGCACAAAGGGTAACAATTATTACAAGCAATACTTATTAGCCTGAAACACTCATCCATATTAAAAAATCCTCCCGAGAAAAGATACATGCCGCCGACGGGACTCGAACTCGTGCCCTTCTAATTGCCGGTCAGGTGCTCTAATCCACTGAGCTACGACGGCTTATCTCTGACCCGCCAAATGATTCAATGTATATTTGTTTCATTCAACAATTACTGCTTATTACATTTTTTCACCTGCAAACTACCAACTTTATTTTTATATGAGAAAGGATTGTAAGTGCTAAATTTCTCACTCGGTGGCGTCGAGACATATGATGTCTACATTATCATATGTCTCGATGCCACCTACTGAGCTACGGCGGCTTATCTCTGACCCGCCAAATGATTCAATATATACTAGTGTTTCATTCAACAATTACCGCTTATTACATTTTTTCATTTGCTAACAACCAACTTTATTTTTATATGAGAAAGGATTGTAAGTGCTAAATTTTTTCACTAGGTGGCGTCGAGACATATGATGTCTACATTATCATATGTCTCGATGCCACCTAGTGACGCCACCTACATTTAAAAAAAAAAAAATATGTTTCATGTTTAAATCGTAAAGGCTAGAACATGTGCAGTAACACAAGCTGTAGACAATGTTATTTTTTTAAACTTTATGCCTTCTTATAATTATTTTTTGTTTGGAACCAAAATCGGTACGGTAGGGCTATGTGGGTTAATGCTCTTGTTCCATATTCTTAGACAGTTTAATGATTACTCTACGCAGTTTTTTTTACTTCTCAGCCCTTGAGTGTCTCATAGACCTGAACTTTCTCCTTTGATCCCCCACCATAAGGAACTCTATTGCACTAGGTAGTATTTTCAAGAAATATTCCCTAGACGTGTTGACGTTTTCTTGTTTCCAAAACAAGTTTTCTAACTAGCTAATAATAATACGAAACGTTACGTAACTTTATCTTCTAAAGTTCTTTTATAATTGCATCGGTCAGGAAAGATCCGCGAGACTTGGCCATATTTATACGCTCGGGGTTAAGTGCTTAAACTCTTGATTTATTCACACTGCCTCGTTTAATATCCACTTAATTATTGCGTTGTCTCCGCTCTACAACCCTTGCGCACTCATCGCCCTCTATAATTGAACCGCCTTAGCTGTGCCTCTGCCCAAAGCAGACGAGGCTAATTTAAGGGCATCACAAGTTTGGTGAATGTTTTCCAACCATTCTTTACCAATCTCCTTCCCCTTCCTACTTAATACCTTTATCCTAATAACACATCCCAACTGGGTCGTTTGTGACTTTTGTGGTGTCTCTTAAACATATTTTTTTTAGGCTGAAGGATGATGAAGGTTTAGGAGCAGGTAACTTCAACCATTCATATCTGGTTAGATACTAAACGATGATATACTTCTAGCGTGGGTAGTTTTCCATCTGGAGCGAGCTACAAAAGCTCTGTTTTGATTATCATCGTATAAAACACATATAAATTTTATTAACCCTCGCCAGGTTTTGATTCCGTTCCCTCTGGGTTTCAAGCTAATTATATTATCGGTCTGCCATGTAAGTCGTCAATCTCGTTTCAAAACAATTATAAAAAAAACTCATTTTTATGTTGTAATTTTGCATTAACTACCTACCCACCTATGTCTTTTTTTATTTTTTTATTTTTTTATTTTATTTTTTTATTATAGAGAATACCTCACAAGAGTCCCAACTGCTCCCGTCTGGAGCCAGTGAGACTATGGCATCCCCAATTGGGGTATGTTGTGAGGCTGAAGGAAAGTGGGGAAGGGAAGGAGATAGGGAAGAGGAAGGTAGGAAAGTACCTGGCTATTCAGATCTAGTCACTAAACACGGCTAAAGCCATTATTAAGCAACGTCTCAATTCTGAATTGTGGTCTTACACCAGGGCGATACTGACAGTATCTTCCACTCTGGAACGTGCCGCAAATGTAGTATATATTATTTTTATTAATTAATTGTGAAATAACACAAATCAATCAAATAAAATTTATTTGCGCACGCCGGGTTCGAACCCGCAACCTTCCGATTGGGAGTCAAGTGTTGTTACCACTCGACCACGGACGGTCGTCTACTTTAAACATAATTTATTTATGGTGGAATTCATTGCATCTAAGTAAATTACTTTTTATTGCATTATTTATACATCGAGGTTAACTGACCCAAATGATTCATCACGTGCAATAAACTTTCAGTTTTATATCCAGATCTTGTGGTTCAATAAAGTGTTGCTTGTTATTTTGCTTATCTTGTTAAACCAGCTCATGGCCAAGAGACAGATAAATAATAGGGGTAGCTGATTAGAATAAAATATATTTGTTTTTTCATGCGAAACGAGTTTTATCCGCGCCTCGCACGGCCTTCGCACGCCCGTGGCTAGTTTATCAGCCGACGATAACCCACAGAGTTCAAATTCCACGGATGTCTCCAGTATTAAATCCCTTCTCCGTGGAAATCATTTTTTATGTGAAGTATTAATTTATTTCAATAACTGTTGGAGACCTTTACATTTATAGTACATGCAGATATTTTCGACGGACAAGCGTAACGTGTCCCAGAAGGGAGTAAGCCGGTATCCACTGTAGATTTTGAATTTCATGATGACGGGCCTCATTTTCGGTTGAACTGCCTTGTCTAACGTCTTGTAGTGCCGTCTGCATTCTCCATCTAGTTCTACAATTGAAGGGATCAGTAGTTAAACAACTCATAATAAATATGCTTTAATAGAAATGCAATCACTCTCTAATCTAAGATTAACTAAATGAAAACAAATCGTATTCACAATTATCGACATGTTTCGAAACCAATGGTTTCTTCGTCAGGATAAGGTGAACATGAATAAAAATAACAAAAGACAATAAGAATAGAAAAATAAGAACTATAGAAAGAAATATTATAGAGAGTGGTGATTAATTACTTAAACATATAAAAAAGAAACAATTATATAAAATTAAGCATAAAAGTTATTTTAGAATATGTAAAAATTGCATTTATTTATTTATTTATTTGAGACACAAACAGGATATTTATAAAACATTCATGTTGGTAATATAAAACAAAATTAAATACAAATATAAATATCCCTAGACTAATGTGTCTGCAGTAATCATATTTTAATATACTCATAAGCAAACACAAAGAAAAACAATGCCAGTATTTTTAAACTTAACTCTAAAAAACTTAATTATAATAATAAAAAATCGAACAAAAAGAAAATGTTTAGAAAAAATAATAAAACAACAAACAATCTTTTAAACAACAAACTCTAAAAAACTTAATTATAATAATAAAAAATCTAACAAAAGGAAAATGTTTATGAAAAAATAATAAAACAACAAACAGTTGTAAAATAATAAATCAACAAACAAAATTTTTTTTTTTTTAGGTGCACAAATTGTGGAGATACTTCTTGAAACAAGTTATATTATTTACAAAAATATCTGTGAAAATGTGTGATTTGGCAAGATCATTGTATGATCTAGACATTCTAGAAATAGGATTAAAATGTCCAGTATTATTGGTAAAAATTTCGGTCCAAAATATGTTAAGGTTTCTGGTAGATTTGGGCCTGGCGTATAACTTGATTTGATTGATTAAGTTACTATCTACCCGATAATTTACAATTTTGTAAAGCATTAAGAGGTCATTTATGTTACGTCTTTTAACTAGACTCTCTAATTTGAAATATGTTAGTCTTTGTTCGTATCCATCTAGAAAATGGTACACACCTGATCGATAAGACAAGATCCGTGTAAATTTTCTTTGGACAGATTCAAGTCTAGATACCTGTGTAATATAATGTGGATTCCAGACTGTTGACCCGTATTCAAGAACAATACGGATTAACGAATTGAATAGAATTATTAGGCTATTAGAATTCTTGAATAATTTGGTTGATCTTATAATAAAACCAAGTAATTTATTTGATTTACTCACAATGTATTCAATGTGTTGGTTGAATGTTAGTTTGTTGTCGAATATAATTCCTAAATCTTTAATCGATTCAACTGTTTCCAGATTGTGACCACATATGGTATATGAATATACAGTTCTGTTGGTGTTCTTGGTGAAATTTATAACTTTGCATTTTGCTATATTTAGTTCCATTTCATTGTCAACACACCAGGTAGATATTGTGTTAAGGTCTTTTTGTAAGAGTTCACAATCTTCCATAGAATTAATTGCTTTATATAATTTGAGGTCGTCAGCATACAGAGAAAAATTACAACGAAGTTTAAATGTAAGATCGTTAATAAAGATTAAGAAAAGCAAGGGTCCAAGGTGTGATCCTTGTGGTACGCCCGATGTAACTGAGATTGGGGAAGAGTTAAAACCGTTAACAGTAACTAATTGACTTCTATGTGATAAATATGATTCTAACCAACGAAGCAGATTTCCGTGTACGCCGATTTTATCCAGTTTATTTATTAAGATAGGGTGACTGACTTTATCAAAGGCCTTACTGAAATCGGTGTACACGGCATCAACTTGTGTTTTTTTATTCATCGATTTACACAGAAAGTCCATATACTCTAGTAAATTAGTATTTGTGGATCTTTTAACTACAAAGTCATGTTGGAAAGGGCTAAGTACATGTGATACATGGTTAAAAATGGTTTTGTATACAATGGATTCAAATATTTTGCCAAAACAAGATAATAGGCTGATAGGACGGTAGTTAGTTACATCATTTTTACTGCCAGATTTGTGGATCGGAATGACGTGGGCAACCTTCCACAGATCGGGAAATACTCCATCGTTCAGACTTTTGATAAATATTTTGTGTAATGGTACTGCAATTTGATCTGCACAATTTCGAATAAATAGTAGAGGAATTCCATCTGGGCCGGAACCTTTATTAATATCAAGAGTGTTCAACTTCGCCTTGACCTCGTCTAAGGTTATTTTGATAAGAGACAATGGATAATTATAAAGTGGGGAAGAAAATTTAGAGTCACTTTTAGAATTAGATGGTGAGCTAAAAACAGAAGAGAAGTAAGTAGATAAAAGTTCACATGTATCTTCACCATTTGTTGCTGATTTGTCATGGAGATGCATGATTTTGGGGAGAGAATTAGAAACTCTTTTCGAATTAATGAGGGTTGATAGATTTTTGATACTGTTAGGGAGAGAATTTTCTATTGAATCTACGTGGGCTTTAAGGCATGTACGTATGGATACTTTTACTCTAGCCCTTAAGATGGAAAAACTGTCATAGTCACTTTGATTTTTGTATTTTTTCCATTTCTTTCTAAACTTTTCTTTTTCTCTCAGTTGATGGATCAAAACACTGCTGAACCAAATTGGAAAATTTTTATTGCTGTTTCTTAAGCGTGGAGTGTATTTTTCAATTGATAGCCATAACAAGTTATAAAAATGTAGCAGAGAGTCATTACAATTCAGGGTGTTAAGATCGTCCCAGTTATTAAGTGATAACATTTCATTGCATTTAATGTAGTCCGTTTTTTTGAAGTTATATTTGAAATATACTCGTATATAAAGAAATTTTATAAATAAAAATAGATAATCAGGTTGTTCGAATAACAAAAATAAATTCTTATAAATGTAAGCATTAATACGTAAAAACCAAAAAATTATTATAAATATAATATAAAACAATTTATTATAAATATGTAGAAGAATTTATATATATTAAAAATTAAATTATACATAAATAAATTATTATAAATATAAGTTTTAATATTAATACGCCACAAAGTGAATTTGCGAAGGTTGAAGAACTAAGATTAATTATTTAAAATTAATAAAATAAGGAAAAAAACCTCTTTATAAAAACAATTATGTGAAAAGTATTTGTTTTATTTCATTATTAATAATTTAATTATCACTGTAACCAATGTATCTTCTATAATATAAAGAAAATTAAAAAAGGGAAGCGTATAATTTGAACTCGGACAGTGCAATCGTGTTTTGTATCAGAGAGAATGTAAACCCTGGGCATTTCTGTTTCTGACTATTTTCAAGTTTTCCGCTCTCTTTCTGGTATCCATACTGATACGCCAATCAGTTATTATCGGTTCGGACTGAAGGCCCATCTCGGATCCTTGCGGGTACCCCGGCATTGTTTACCTTTGCATCTCAGTGTAGAATTACTAACTTCTCGGCAAAACGTGACGTCAAGTGAAATAAGCGTCATGTAGTTGAGGTCCTGATTCAGTTCTCACCTCATGGCAATCGAATTCGATAACTGCTAAAATGGTCAGCATTAAATATTAAATAATATTATAACACTATTTTAGCCATGAAGTTATTTCTTGTTTCACAAAATTTTAACAATTCATCAAATTTTAACAATTCATCAAATTTTAATAATTCATCAAATTTTCACAACCGAATTTAATCCATGCTCTATTATTGTATAATTATTGGGTAGTTGTTTCACACTTCTATACAATAGTACCAGAACTTAAAATTTGGTGAATTGTTCAAATTCTTTGAAACAACCCGTCCTAAATACTTTAATTTTTTTTTGCTCTGAACTCACTCAAGAGTTCAAAATTTTGTATCGACTGTTTATGGATCCATTAGGATAATGCGCCTCCTTGCGTCCTGCGCCACTTCGGTGGTCTCGGTCTATTGCAGACCTCTCACATGTATTTTCTGGGCAACTTTACGTCTTCTCAAGGAAATTGCTGTCAACTTGTACATATGCACAATTCTGAGCTACCTCACCTGGAATACTTCCATAAAGAGTGTCACCGGTTGAGTGTCAATATATAATGTTCAGCGTCGACAATATCTTTTTTATGGGTGCTGAATCGGCCCCCTAGAATCAATTGGCCCTCGTGTGTTATTTATCAGCCATTTGTGAGAACATTACCAGAGCTTTGCGCTGATATCTGCTGCCACCCGAGAGGCCAACTTCTCCACTCAACTCACTCCTCTCGGTCTAGTCACAGTCTGACTCGATACATCCAATTATATGCGCAAATTGCTCGAATCCCATCGCCGATGGTGTACTATCGATTTCAATTTTGTTGTAGATTTGTGAATTGTTAACACGAATGCGAGCCCTGTAATGAGAATAATAAGCCGAGCTGAACACCTTTTTAGTGGTAGATTCCTTTGCGATTCCTATTTATATAAATGTTGGTGTAAGGGCACGCTTTTATTTGATTTAAGTTACTTCGTATGGCTGTCTTTTATTAAGACGGAGAATCGGTTCGCGATCTTAAAAATAAGTAATTAAAAAAACAATTTTTATATTAGAAAATTGGATCGCCTGATTACTCTAGATTCTTTAATAAAATACTGAAAGTAGAACACAACTTGGTCTTCAGTTTTAGCCGACGATTTTTTTTATATGCCTTGTTATACGCCAAAAAAAGTTAAAATGTAGGCAGTAAAAATGTCATGCAAGGAATTTCCTACTTGTGAACCCTTTTCTGATTTCGTTATTTTGTCTTAATATGAGGATCACTGTTGGAGGAATTTTAAGCAAATGATCACTAAACACCTACTAATTCATTTTTTTTTCTTTACATAGAGATATTATTGTTAATTCAAATTTTAACCTCATCAGGACAAGCCTTTGTTGGTTCATTAGTTTAAGTTTAGATTTTTTATAGTAAAGCGCAATTGAAGGAAAATTGCACTTATTATCTATTCTACTTTTATATTCTTATTTTTATTAAATTATTTAAATTATTTAAAAAAAAGCAAGCTTTTTGACGATGTACACGGTTTCTTTAACATTAAAATAATTGTATAATTTAAACCTTTTCTTATATTATTAATTTTTTTGAAATTTGGTTTAAATTAAATTTAATAATGTTTATTATTAAGTTCTGCAAGTGATTGTAATAAACATTATTAAATTTAATTTGTATTAAATTTCAAAAAACATTAAATGGAGTTCTACGAATTAAACACAAAAACAATAAATACATTATATTATTAACTTTTTGCTTTATTTCAAAAATAAAGCTGGGATTTATAATCCATGCACGTTCATGACTGTTTTACTATACGCGATAGATATTTCCCAGCACCATCATGATAAAAAATAAGTTTTCTTATTAAATCTTATGTAAATTAATAATAAGAAAGGCGACTACACATTTATTCCATTTGTTATACCTGCGTAGAATATCTCACCTGGTTCAAGACTCTCTTCCTTTTGCATGTGAAATTTAAGCATTGTAGTGAACCTAATTATTTATCGTGATTTATTATCTGAATGCTCGTTTTTAGTTCGAAGTGTAATAATGTGGGTGGACGTTAATCGCTCCGTGCTGAATATTCATTTCGTAAATGCACTTTAAAAATTATTTAAAATCTCACAGGCGTCTTATTTAGGACCTACGTGTTTAGTCATTTGTCAAAATTAATAAGATGAATTAAAAACAATTTAGTCATTTATATAACTGACGTTTTGATAATAACGCGTGATTTATACGACAACTGTTAATCTGCCGAAGGGGTAAGCGCAGGGGTGACACACTTGGAAAAGTTTACAATATATTATTACTAGTTACCCGTGAAAAATTACGAAATGTAACTTGTCTTGCAAATATGCAAATAAAGCTGAGAAATATTCTTTCTATAAAATCACATTTTATATACTCGTTAGTAGAATAAAATTAATCGTCTGATAAAATTTGAATATTATATTATTGGTGTACCTGCTTTATCGCTTGTCCAAATTTGAAAAATTGCTTTTTATAATTTTTTCTAAGCTGGATTTTATGTGATGAATCTTCCAAAAAATCGTTAATTCACAAACGGTGAGATATGGCTGAAGGTAATTTCTACGTTAGCATAACTATGCTCACTCGCAATGTCATTACTCATTACCATCACAATTTATACTGTTTTAAAATATCCGTTTAATTGTAAATAATAAGTATTTATTGTTTTTGTGTTTAATTCGTAGAACCCATTAATTTTTTTAATAAATTTAATTTAAATTAAATTTAATAATGTTTATTATTAAGTTCTGCAAAAGTTGTAGTTTTTATTATTGTGACAGCTGTTTGGGCTTACAAGGCCATTTTCAAACTGTGGTGTTCCACAATTAGTCGATGATATTTATGCGTTTTAAAATGTCAATTTTCAAAAGTGAGTTAATTGATTTCTTATCGGTTAAACCGATTTTCTTAAAACAATTGCAGAACTTAATAACAAACATTTTTAAATTTAACAAATTACATTCATAAAAAAAGTAAATAATAAGCTCTTAAATTTGTTCGAAATTTTTTATAAGCGAAAATTCGAAAAGACTTAAAATTCGGGTGACATTGACAGTGTGACAGTAGTGACCTATAAGTAGTTCAAAAATACCAATGAACAAAACTTTTTTTTTTAGTTTTTGGGTATTTATTTGTTTATACTCCAGGCGCACATGAGCAACTTGCAAGCAACAGTTGCGTGCATCAAAGTCCATTACGATATATTATGGAGGTGCGCAGTGCGCACGTAAGGCGACGCCATACTAGTAAGATTTTTTGAATTTATAGGGATTTTTAAATAGTTGCCAGTTGACGCCGCAACTAAATAGTATACGTGCGAAGCGTTGTTGTACAATTATTATTTATAGGCTGTTGGAAGTCCATGCCCTGGTGTTAAAATTATTTATTACATTCATGGAAGGTCTGCAAAACTCGTTCTCAAAATGTAAAGTCTTTTTTTTTCTCCTTGTCATATTTCCATTATTGTGTTAATATGCTTTAATCGTGAGGCATTGTTTCTCTTACATCTGTTAATAATGATTTATTTAGTTTCATTTCACAAGCTTGTCTTATAATTTATTATCCTTTCTTTTGGAATTATTTGAATTGGGTTTCTTACCGATATAATTTTTTTTTAATTTGCGATTTGAGTGCTTTAAGTTAATAGTAATTATACTTGTAAGTCATTTAAAATGTCAAGAACGATCATTAAAAGGAATAATATATCTGACTTTGGTTATAGTTTTCTTTTACTTAGCATTTATTGATAATATACATTAATATCGTCTGTGAAATTAATCATCTTTTTAGTAAAATTATTAGTAATGTGTTAAGAAGGTACATTAAAAAACCAATTATTTTGTATTTTTTTATTATTTACATGTGACTACTACAGAAAGTCAACTAAACATTAATATGATGTATGTCTGAGCCAGTGGGACCTTGGCATTCTATTTTGGGGTATGTTGTTATGTTGAAGGAAGTGGGATGGGAAAGGAGATGAGGAAAATGATTGGAAAGTAATTGGTCACCAAACACGGATTAAGTTATTCTTAGATCAACATTTAGATTCCGAATGGTGGTCGTTGTGGTGGACACGAGCGCGATACTGACAGTATTTACTGCTCTAAATCTGTATTTGTAATTCTAATACACTGAAAATAATTATTTATGATGTTGCTATATAGGGTACGTACCTGTTACTGAACTTAATGTCAGATTTAACTTAATGTGAGATTTTGCTGTGCACAATATTGACAGCCAATATAATATTATTATTTATTTCCTATTAGTTTGTTTACAGCCTTCATTATTTACCCAGCCAAATTTAAAGTGAAAAAAATTAATAAGCTGTTTCTACGAGTTTATTGAATTAACGTGCCTCCGCTTTATGGCTTGAAAGTCATTACCAGTTTAATGCGGATATGTAGTTTATGCATACACCTACAAAGTATTTAAAATGTCGTTTTGAAAGGTTAAAAATAGTTGTTTATTATTGGTCCTTGCCCCGAGGTCCTATAGCCTAGCAGCATGAGTCCTGACACTTTGTTCAGGGGTCTCGCGATCTTTACCGGCGTATTTGAAAATTCTTACTCGAGAATTTCTGCCGCAAAAACTTATGGCAACCTTTCGCAGCCTCGCCTTGGAAAAACTGTTAAGTGCGCACTTTATGGCGTTACACTTAGACGGTTTGGTCATTCGACAACCACCAATGAAACAAATGGATGGTCCTTTTAACAGATTTCGTTTTATGAGGCCGCAGGGTTTTATGACTCGTGCTTGTGCTCAACAGTTTGAATGAGGAATTATTTGATAGATTTTGTGTTTACTCCCTCCTGCAATGTGAATTTTCACATTTCTATTCCTACATTTAAAGGCGGATTTTCTAGTTTTCTTACGTTGTTCCGTGGTTTGAACCTTCTAATTTGTGAATAGATCCAGATAAGTTATTACCGAGAGTTCTAACTGTCCGGAGCCGGTGGATCTATGACATCCTTTGTTTGATTGTGAGAAGTCAGTGGGGAAGAGACGTAGATAGCAGATAGGAGTAGGAAAGTTGGAATTCCTAATTGTTAAGATGTGTTCACTAATCATGGACATATTTTCGATCTCCGAATAAAATGAATCAAAAGAAATTATAACGACATCCACTTTTGGATTTTTAATATTCTCAAATTTTGCCATTCCGGCGTTTTCCATTCTCTTCTGAACTCTCTGTAATTGGCATTCTGCAATTAAGATATATAATTTAATTATCAAATATATGGCGACATTTTATGAGCCGCCTTTGTTGGCGCTTGGCGGCCAGCTTTCGTCTGAATTTGCCTCAGTTGAAGTATCAGAAAATTAATTTTCATAATTTATTGATTTTGGACTTACGATTAGTCGTAAAACCTTAATTAAATTCTCTGTCATCGACGATATATTTTTGAATTGTTCGCAGTAGTTTATTTGTCTGCCATAACTTTGGTTGGAATTTTCCATTCTTAAATAATAATTCTCAGTTATTTAAAATATTAATATGGTTTTAATTACTGTTTATTGCATAACAGCGATAATAATCACGTGCAAAATTATATTCCCTGTGACAAATAATTGATTTTAATCTTATTTTTGTTTTCTTTGAAGAGTTTTATTTTACGTGTACATTTGTTACTTAATTTTTGTTAGGTAATGTCAACCACGATTACGTATTCAATTCCTTTCGATTATAATATTTTCTGCATGTATCCTTGTCATACATGTGGTACTCATTAATAATTATAAAATTTTATTTGTCGCAAAGCCCCCAATATTATTTCTTTTTACAGTGGCGTTACCTTATTTTACCAAATTACTGACCTTTGCCAAAATATAGTTTTCATAATTTTTTAAAAGGCATATTCTCGGGTTACGAATTACCTGACTAAATTTAAATTTTCCCTGTTTCCGTCATTAATCGCAAAACGTTTCTTATGCAGTGATGGGGGACTGAGGGTTGAACCCGCAACTCTGCGTGTGAACCCCGACGCTTTTGACCACACGGACACATTGATTTAGGTGCTTACAGGTCTGCGTGTTGTTTGTCAATTTGATGACACGTGATTTAGGACATTGATAAATAAAAATATGTAATAAAACATTTATTTATTTTCTGCTTGCATTTATGTATGATCAAAATGTCAATTCAAAATTAAACGTCGCGCGTCGTGTCGTAAACTGCGTACTACTAACGCGCCGTGCTCTTTTACGGGACAAATAATAATGTAGGAATGTATTTGCATTTATACACGAAATGTCAAATCAAAATAAGCCAGTGCTCTGTAAATTGTATTATTTCATACCCACGTTGAAATTCTGTCAGGCCGGAGCGGATTGCAATTTACATATATTTTATAAACTGAAAAGCTGTTACTGTTTTAAGTCGGTATCTTTATTGAAATCTTGTTAAATCCTCAAGTAACAGCAGCCACGATGAAATAACTATGGAATCTACGTTGAATGTTTATGTGTTCAGGATTTTCCTAGAATTTTTCTTACGTTCTACTCTCGGTTGTTGTGGAAACACTTTTTAAACAAAATGACCGACCTCACCAAGTGAAGTATTTTGTTAATGTACAAAGAGAAGAAGACTACTTCGTAAATAAATACTCATGAAAGTTTTTGAGTTAAACATATCGTATACCAAATTTTTTTAATTTATTTTGGTATCTGTATTAATTTTAGGTACCTATAAATAAATAAAAACATATTTTCTTGGTTTTTATGACCTTCCTACGTACTAACCTCGTACACAGGGTCTAAGCCAAAGGTTTTGGTTAGTTCATGCTTTATTTTTTCGCATTATATTCTCTGTAGTTCGTTAATCCAAGTTTGTCCTAAAGAAGTAAGTCGTTGTCATAAGCTCTACTATTTCCCCGCTGAAATGTTCTGAATGTAGAAACCATTATCGTTAAATCTCTGACAGCATCATTATCTCCTCCTGTAACTCAGTCCTTCTAAAGAACCGTGCCCTTTATCTTTAAGGCTTGAAAATTAATAATATTCTTTGTACCTTGCATATTCTACATTTAAGACGATTAGTTATTTTCATAGAAAACATTTCGAAAACGTTTCTAGGGTAATATCCTGCACAAAGACCCGTCATAAAATTATAAACCGCTTGTAAAAACAATAAATATTTTTTCTTTGACACTTCAAACAACCTAACCTCTGGGGTTATTTTCCAGGGGTAAATGTTACCCTGTTACCCTAAAAAATAAACGTTGATTAACCGATTAAATAAATACTTTGTATATTCAATATTTCATTTGACATTATAAGTTAATTTAAAAAAAAAATTAACCTTAAAATAAAACATTAAATTGGTTAACATCAAAATACACAGTTATTGTATTATTTTAATATTATTTACCTTTATCATAATCAGTTATTATTTCATTTTTAAAACTGTATTACAATATTTAGTAACATTTTTTTCTTATAATTTTTAAGCACTCTCTGCATATCTACTGTGAAACGCCTCTATGAATAAACAGAGAAAAATATATTTTTAACTTTTATTTATTACTAACGAAACTCTCCGGCGTTGCTCGGGTTTTACACAGAGTGTTTCAAAGTAACACTTAGACAGAGACGCACTTCATGTTTTTAAAATTCATCAGGAATTTTAATTAGATTTATATTAAAATCAGTCTAACACCGGCCGCAACGGACAATCTTCTTTGTATAGCTTAAGTGAACCCGTCGCTTCTCGGTGTTATGAATTGTTTGTCCGTTTGTCCCCGACTTCTTCAAGCATTCACTTCCACGTCATAAAATATCATAACACTCATTTATTCATTCAATGGCTCAACAAAAGTTATTTCACTATTTTAAATATCATTGTAAACGGTTAATTATAGTTATATGCGCAGAGAAAATTTTTATTCTAAAATACGATCATTTTATTCGTAAAAACGGTTAAAAACGGGACTGAAGTTCTTACCAACAAATTAACAGGGGTTCAATTTTTATTGGCGGGAACATGTAAGAATAATTTGTTGGTATACGTAATTTCGTACGTATACCAACAAATTATTCTTTCATTTTCTTGCCAATTAACATTAAAACACTGTTAATTTTTTCGTAAGAACTTCAGTCCCGTTTTTACAAATAATATGATTGTATTTTAGAATTACATTTTTCTCCGTGTGAAGGCGTCAAAAGTGGCACGGAAACTAATTAGTTAAGCAATTAATGCTTATGTAAACGGTCCATAACTTTTCATCACTGAATATCATTCCATTGGAGTCGTGATCGATTTTCTAACACCTCTCTTCATTAACTTGTCTCATTTAATATTATTATTAACCATCCTCGATTACTGTGGTTTCCCGTGGGAATAGGCAGTAATAATTTCAAGACGTACAGATTTCAACTTGTGACTTTAATAATAGTAATTAGATTGTAGAGCTAATTTATAAATATATTATATCGTCATTAAATTAGGAAAATTGGATAGGGAATATTTTATATGACTTAATTATATCATCTATATGCAATATTTTATTTTGGAAATTTCCCCCACAATTTCTTCCATTTATTTATTTTTGGTCGCAGAGGTTCCACCCTTATTATCTCCAAGCATTTTATTAGTACATTTTACATGTATCCCTCGCCTAACCCGTGTTCGGTTTTCTCTTCGGAAATATAGGTCTCATAGAAATCGTTGTGTCTCCCTTACTATTGTTCTAAGGTGTTAGAAAGAAAATAATATCATACTTTATATTCAAATCTAAAAGTAAACAGCAAAACAAGTAAAATGTACTTAGGTACTACACTTATATGAAACCAAAGTTTCCGACCGCAATTTGGATAAAAAAATTAAACTTTGTGAAATTTTTATATTTTTACATGAAACGATAAACAAGTATCTCGACGATAATATTTTTAATACATTTGCCTAATAAAATATGTGTGAGTTTTTTTTTCGTTTTCAGTAGTTTTTGTTAAAAAAAATGTACTTAGCGTTGAAATGGTATAGCGTTGATGCGTTTAGAAATACTCCATTTATTTGAATTTTATTGTAAAGCGGAAATATTTTGACTATTCACAAAATTGGCCCGAGGCCTGAGGGGTTAATAGTATTAACACCTGTGTCACGTAAAGTGTGCAAAATAATATTTTATTTTGACTATTTAACGTCAATTCAAATAAATTAACTTAAGCCTTTCTGGAATCTACAAGCTTAAATTAAAACTCCAAGAAATGTGAAAAAGGCATCATGGAAAACGTCCATTGGTAAGGATTTCATAAACATGAGTGCATTATACGCACTACACACAAATGGCATTATGACTACAGTAAGATATATACAGCGTGTTTTATAAAGGGCAAACACTTTATAATAACCTTCCGAATGCCTCAAACCTTAGCACTTTTCGTAGGACATGTGCTATATATGTTGAAAACAATCTTTGATCTGATTACAAATATTATACTGCATTTATTAAAATGTATTTATTAAATTGTATTATCATATTCTCTTACTAGATGTATGAAATAAATGTGCATACAGCTTAATCAACATAACAAAAACAAAAACTTATATTACCATTTATCAGCACCTGCTCAGATGATTTAGGTATATGGTCATCATATATAAGAATACTGCCTTACAAGAGGTCATTCACGTTATGTTATATATGTCATATCAAGTTGGATAGTGGTTGCAATATTTTATCTATAGAATAATTATTTGATTCCATAAAATTGCTGTTGAACAATTTGACTTGCCTGCCTTAGTTTATAAGGCTAATCAGTGTTATTATTGCCTTGTTAGCATAGTTTCTGTGTTTCGCAATAATTATATTTACGAGTAGGTTAACGTGTACCTACAATAAAATGCGGGCTGTAAATTCATCAAGCATTTTATTATTATTAAATTATTGTTTGATATCTCTCATACCATCTGAACTTAACAACAGTCATCCTTTCTCTTCATGCCATTCCATGAAATACTGCTTGCATAATCCCGAATTTGGTATATACTTTAAATGAGTAATTTATTTTCGAATCTTTGTGATATTGTGCATCATGGTTTCCGTCTGTGATCCAGTATTCAAATATGACAACAAAATATTTGACACGTTTCAAAAGCTTTAAAGTTTGAATTGAAATTTGAATGCTTTCAAAGGTGGTTACGCAGTTTTCGTGATGAAAATAATAAGTGCGACACAGTTATCTATATACATATATGAAATAAATGGATAGTCTTGTGGTAAAAATTATTACCTCTTGACTGAATTTGAACAAATTCTTTAGCATATTTTAACAGGTTTTTTATTGCTTAATTAATTAAGTAAAATATTGTGATTATTATGGATTTTTTATTTTATTTTTAAAGTTGACGAAAAAATTTTCTACATCGAGTCAAAGTTTCCCATTTTTGTAATACCGCCAAAACGACATTTTGGACGTGTGACTTCATAAGCATTGCCCGGCTTAGAAAAAATTCTGAAAGTAGTGCTTTCTTGTTTGTTGACGTGCGTATGTAGCGTCGTTGCCAACAACGGCCCGTTTTGTTTTTGTCAGTTTTTGAACGTTTTTAAAACCAATAAATTTGAATGAAATCATAAAAAACAAACATTTTTAGTAGGATGATTATAATCAGAAAAATTAACTTTAAATATTCCTTACATTTTTAACAGAATCCTCGTTTGTGAAAATACCCTATTGAAAGATTCAAGAAAAATTAAGTTAAGGTTTGCTAATTTTGACTGGAATTATATTGAACATTTACTATGATGTTCTGTTTGTTTTATTAATACTTCTCTAATAGTTTTTATTCATAATCGTTGTTCAGACTTTTAGAAGCACAATCACTGTGTGAGACTTGTCATTTGTGAAGATACCAATGAGATAATTAATTAAAATGGTTTTCTTTTCCTTGTGAAGTTTATACTGTGATTTATGAGATGATTTCAATCCGACGTTATTTAAATCAACGGAATTGCCGTCGAATCACAAAGATGCTCCACAATTACACAGTTTCCAATTTAAAACTTCATCGTTCTTTTGGTCATTAGGCTTCAACAGGAAAACGACTCTTAGCCTACTATTTAAGACGCTTTATATTTCTTTAGCCTAAGCTTAGTGAAATTAGAAAGTGATAACTTTGCCAAAATGTACAAGCAACTTCCTGGCAAATGAACCCAGCACGTCCGCAATGCCAGATTTATAATGCCAGCGTCTGCCGGAATGAAATACTATCATTTTTCTCATCAACTCTTTATGGAGCGAAAGTAATTCTGTTATAAAACATCGTCAGTTCTCTCTACGGTACATTTAATTTAATTTGATTATAAAATAAGAGAACGAGAGTATTTGCTTTGTGGTATGTGGCAATGATACTGCCTCCCCGCTGGATGTTATGATGGCAATTTAAAGTTAAATAACATTCGTTTACTGCTCCCATTGAGGCATTCTCAGCCAAGTTGATTTCTTCAAACATGTAAGTAGATACCTTTTCACTCGTACATAATGAGTTGGAAATTAGAATACAGCCAGGTAGGTACTTATCTGTTTGGTTTATTTTTACCACTGTGAACTTGCATGTAGAAAGTTTATTTATTTTTAATGCTATAACGGCAGCTGCCACGCCGAAAGGTATATATAAAAAAAACTGTATGGAGATAACTATCTAATTAAAGGTACACTCATAATACTGTTAAAATATATGTTTGAATTAATCTGCCTTTTTTGCTGCCACAGCACTTGTTTCTTTAATGGTTTTTAGTTTATATACTTTTTTTAATAAGGCATGGTCTTATAAAATTTTGCTGTGGGTTATTTTTTTTTGTTTGTTGTAAGTTTAAATTTTAATGCATTTTCTTTTATATGACATGTAAATTCTTTTAAAAAAACTGATGTTGTGCTTCGCCATAATTAAAGAAAGCAATTAAAGAAGGAATCTTCCGAACATGCCCTCCATTAATATGCTTGGTGTAACTCTAAGTGACCAGCTCAGGTACGGGGCTCTATATGAAGCCTCAGTTAAGTTACCCTCTGAGAAACTGGGCGAACTGTACAGGGCTCGCAGATACTTTAATAGTTCAGAACTGCTAATCCTATACAAATCGCCTTGCCACGGTTGAATTTGGCAGCCACCTCTGGACTGGAGCCTCAAAATACCTGATAAAACCCTCGACTCTGTGCAGAAACGAGCTGTCTGTTTGATAGATTCTCCCGTCTTAACAAACGGATTGCAATCTCTAGCTAGGGAATCGGGAGGGAATACTTTCCATGTTCTACCGGTATTTCATTGGAAGATGTTCCGAGGTACTAGCGTCATTGATCGTCTCGGCATCGGTGCATAGTTGGAACACACGCCAAACGCGCGCCCAACATGTGTGCACGGTTGACATTTTTTCACATGAGAACGGGTCGCTTATACGACTCGTTCTTGAGTTCAACAGCACGGCTGTGGAACGATTTGCCGCCCCCTATGTTTCCTCCTTCCTACAACATGGGTCACTTCAAGACCCATGTTCACTCCTTCCTCTCCTCAAAAAAACCCTCCACACAGCATCTTCAAAGATGACGTAAGCCCTGAGGGAAATTAATTTCCTCAAGGCCTCCTGTGTGGACTTAATGTAAAAAAACATGGGTCTCTAAATTTAATTTATATCGAAATACATTAAAAAGAATTAACTTAGAAGAAATAAGAATTCAAACAAGTGAAAAAAACCAGGATTATTTTCATATTTCCTCGTCGCTCTCTTATCTTTCAATGGCGAGGAATAGTCATAGAGGAACAGCAAGCTTCTTTAGTAGTGAGTCTAGGACCCAGCCTTCTCGCTATTCGTACCAGTTACACATTGCTAGGCTTCTCTGTACAAATAAGGCATTGGCAAGAAATGAAAAGAACGCCACTCGGTGTCTGGGTAGGATGAACATCCTCTCCGTAAATACAGACCTCTCGTCTCCTCATAATTCCTTGGTTTTTTGCTCGCAGAACCAGAAGGATAAGAAATAGGTACAAGAAGTGGAAGTACGAATGGATCGCGGGAATTCAATAATTGCGCCTGCTGTCACATCGTCTCTCGCTGATAAAAATACTGCGGAGAAATAAAACAAGGTTTTGTACTTTCGACTAGAAATAAATACATGTTTCAGGAAACTTGGCAAAAAAATATTATCCTTACGTTTAGTACGTACACTCCGTTTTATTAGCCGCTTTGAAAGGCGGAAGATCTGTTAGATATACAGGAAGTTAAGGTTCGTATTTGACTTATTTTAACCAGTGATTCCTGACATTATTTGTAGTAAAAAATGTATATGAAATTTTGGTCCCCGGTGACTTTATGATGACATTTAAAAAAAAAAAGTTTTTTCTTCAAAATAAAAAATAAAAATCTTCCATATGACGTCACTGGTCTCTCAGCCAAGTAACCGCCCACTACTTACCCCGCCCCCAACTGGTTAAAATCTAATATTTTTTATGTTTTTGTAGAACAAAAAAAACCACCAAAAATGTCACCGGAGACCAAAATTTTATTTACGTTTTTTACTCCAAATAATGTCAGGAATCACTGGTTTAAGTAAATCAAGTACGTACCTTAACACCCTGTATGCGACAAGAGGTTTTTAATGAATAAATACATGTTTCGAGAAACTTGTCTTTCCTCTATTATTCATAGTATATTACATAAAAATGTAAATACATTTCTTTCTACTTAGCGTGTAATTTAATAATTGTTTTTTTTAATTATTATCCTAACCTCTTTACAATTTAAATCTTAAATTAAAATACAAGATTCATATTATTATTATTATGCTATCATTGAAAACATTATAACGCAAAAAAAAATTATATCGGAATATTCGTTTTGTCAACAAAACGCTTGTAATTTTTTTATTGCGAATTCATAACTATTTTTATGGGTAGTGGTTCACCGAAACTTTATAGAGGTTTCCCTTTAGTAACTTACTTATGTTACATGGTTAACTTTATAGTGATTTACTTACGGTGATTTAAATTGGGTGCTACGTTAGGTGTGCACGTTTTTTTATCTCCGTGAAATAATTTCACTTATGTATTCACGCAACCAATATAACTCTAAAAAATCATTGCAATCTTTTGATAAAATATTTTTAATGAAAGTTGGCTTCGCACAACGCAATACATTTGGAATGATTTATTTTTATTTTCATTAAATTACTACCTGTCGATCCGCTCAAATTAAGTGTTAGATATACTTTGACCCATTTCTGAGGATTTAAGTATAGTCATTTCTAAAAGGCTACGCTTGTCATGGATTGGTTCTAGTCGTGGAACCATTTACTTAGTCTGCTCCATGATTATAACTACGTGGTAATTATTACGTTGGTATCAATGTTATAATATAAAATTGCAAAGTAAATTGATTTGTCGCGGCTCGTTGTTAAGCCAACAACAACTAGTCGTTATTTTTACAAGCTTGGTTAGATTGTGGAGTTAGAATTAAAATTATTCACGTTAAATATTATTATATAAAGTGGTATTGAGTGTTTCCGGTGTTTTCAATTAGCGCAAAGATTCACTTTTATTTTATTTAAGTTTGTATAAAGGAAGTATTTGAAAAATAATTATAGGTATGTACCTACTATGTAATTTATTTGTTTCATTATTAGAAGACAATGATGTATTTCTGTCGATTTAATTACGTATATTTCTGTTATCTAACACGTGTATGCACACATGATGCGGGATTGAGGGGTAGCATTTAGAAATCCCGCCGGATTTTTATTAAGGGGTATTAAATTAAAATAATGTCATTTGAGATTTTTGGTAGGTACTTGTAATATTATTATGAAAATACGTCACGTAATAAGTACTTTAAATACTGACAAGGGTTATTAAATTAAAATAATGCATATTTTATTATATTACATTAAAAATATATATTTAAAAATTTAAATGTAATTGATAGGTCTCTTCATTGTCATTTGAGATATTTGGTAGGTACTTGTAATATTATTATGAAAATACGTCACGTAATAAGTACTTTAAATACTGACAAAGAATAAGATCGTAAAAATATTAAAAATACATAAACGTCCCTGACATGACTCTCCACAGTTATTTGAAATCAATCATCCTCGGTAGTAATATTAATGTTATAAAAAAGAAAACATCACGTAAAAAGTATTTTAAAAAGACTAATAAAATATAAAATCATAAAAAACATGGACTACGGAGAGTCTTGTCACCCATGCCAAAACAACCATTTGTGCACAAAAATCCAGCAGCGGAAAACACTTTCTCTGCTTCAACACTAGTTGGTGGGACTGTCGTCAAGAAGGTGTATGATAACTGAAGGTATCTCCCTCTGTTACCTCCTTTCTCAAAAAGGGACACCTCTTCTTCAAGATCGAGGTCAGGTGTGAAGTTTCCGCACCAATTCAGCAAGATTTTGGTGAAAAATTAGTATTTTTTTCAATCCCGCAAATCCCGCTCATGATAACCCGGCAAATCCCTCGGGACCAAATATTTCTGAAATTCCGCGGGATTGTTAGAATTGAAGTAAAGTTATTCTACATGTTCAAATATTTGTATGCTTAAATGCCGATTATGATATTACATATATCCTTTGTGTCTAAGTAGATTTTTAAATTAGAAATATTCAATCTATAATCAACAACAAATGCTTCTCAATTGTCACCAATGTCACCATCCAGTAATCCGCTTTTGCCCCTTCGAATAGCTCAATGCGACTATTGAATTATTCTCAAAATTTGCCCAAAAAATTAAAGTTTCAGTTTTGGTTTCCTTTTTTAATTTCATGTTACCAGTTTAAGACTTCGTGAATCTTGATCGTAAATCCCAGGTTAAAGTTTATTTGAACTAATTTAACGCTCAAATATAAAAGTTCCTTAAAGGTGAGCCATAAAGCTGACCAAAACAGTATTGAGTGCAGGTAATTCTATCCGTGTTCACGAGATTTCTCCGTCCGCGCAATGTTCACGACTTGACCATCAGGTAATAACAAATTATCTTTCAAAATTCCGGCTTTAATAGCCACGTTGTGCGCATGCCCGAGATATTACCAATCCCTAATGTAAATAAACGTATGATGAAAATTTCGCTCTGGTGGGAAAACGGCTTATCGAGTTCCGCCCTGAAAATAAACAGGAAACAATTCTCTTATCGCCACGAGCCTCTATCTGAAGTAATAATAATACAGTAGATACTTGTTTTTTAGGCTGATTCAAATAGTAAAAGTTCTTCTTTTTTACCGGGAAACCCTTCTGAATGCTTTCAATAGCCAAAAATATACATTTTAATAAAATAATTAAATCAATTTTAGGGATCACTACCATTGATCAATGTTTCGAAAATACTCGACTTTTAGGGCAATGATTGCAACGCTTCGGACTAAACACGTCACTACATGAAGAATTAAATAAGCACAGATACGTTAAACGCACCCTCTCCCGACCCCCGCAGTATTGGAAACAATAGAAAGAGTGTTTTTTTTAAATGTATTTATTCACATATTAAAAAAACAATTTTTAATGGTTATTTTCTCCCATAGGTAATCCCACAAAGCTGTTTGTTACAAGGCAGCTTGTCTGCAGGATCTACCAAATGAATCTGTCATGTAAATGAATAATATTTTTTCGAAATACATTTAGATAGAGTTTTAGATATATTTATTTTAATTGAAGAAATTGGTACAATACGAGTAAATTGCTTAATTATAAAAAAGATTGTATATCTTAATGTAAAACAAAGAATTTAGGTAGGTATTCAAAAATACATGGATTGATCTTTTATCAACCAGAACTTTATCATTTTTGCGAGTTGAAACGTGTTAGTATTGCAATTAAAGTCTTTCAGTAATATCGTACTTTTTGTTTTTAGACTGAATTTATAATCGTGGCATAAAATGGCATCTACAAGCATATCTTTAACATATAATAATTTCATTGATTTTAATCCTGTGTTAAACTACGTTTTGTAAAAAATTGCTTAAAATAACACATTGAATACCAACTTCTTATACCTTTTGTCAAAAACCCAAACATTTTAACAGCTGGTAGCAACCCCCAAAACCCAATTAAAAATCTGAAAAAAAAAACTTTGTAATTTGTGACATTTGGAAACACACGAAAGCGTGCCTCACAGATAATTCGACAAAAACATTTTTCATGCGTTTTTGAAGTACCCTTATGTTTGTATTGCCCAGGTTTTTAGATTATAGTTTCACCAACCCCAAGAAACGATTGTTTTACTTTAATAGTAAGACTCAAGAAATGATTACAAAATAACTTGAGAAACTTGGTTTTTCTCACACATTTTTATCATTAGTGATATTTAATACGCCAGTTATTAGGGTGTAAAATTATGTGGAAATTAAACCTCTTATGGCAAATTGAGGTAGAGTAACATTATAAAGTCGTTAGTGATCGTAGGATTTGACGGTAGTCGTGTTTCATTAGAATTGAGACGTTCTGCCAAAAAATGGTAAACATACATTAGTCTGGTCGCTGAATCTTAAACGCAGTGGATTTTCCTCAATTCTTCAATCTGTGATTTCCTAAAGGATCGTGGAATTGACCGTTCTTGTTTTATAAATTTCTCATGATCCAAAATGAGTTTTATAACTCATTGGGATCCCTGTGTAGGACGAAAAAAAAATAAAAAAGTCGATTATTGAAATAATTTTAAACCTTTTTTCACTTAGTTATTCATTTCTGTTCACTCAATATAATTCCACTAGGAATTTTCAGTAGTAATTACTGCAAAAAAGATAAGTAAAAAAGTGCAATCACGGCGACACTGTAGATTCTCTACAAAAAATAAGAAAGAGCGGATGAAAGTTTTTAATTGTTCCAACAAATATTAATAATGGAAATCCACCACGAATTGTCCATATAAAAAATATAAATATTTTTAAAAAATCCATGAAATCTGTATATTAAAGTGTTGGATGTTTTGTCGCTTGCTTGCATTCCTATTTTTTTACGAAGCATTTCATAATTACCAACCCATTGTTAAGTCAACCAACGAAGCCGCCCGCCAATTTGCGCATAATTTCCGTCACCCGATATCCGCCTTTGGACACCCTTCAATAAGGGCTGCTTTCTCTAGAGGTCGTGATGAGCAAGGTTATCTTTACGGGGTCGGCCAATTTACGATGAGGTTAAATTAACGCGATGGAGGATATTACAAGACTCGCAAGATATTATAAAAAAATGTGCACCGAATTTTAATACTAATACTTGAAGAATTCCAATCTACAGGCTTTTCAAAAGAAATAGCACTTGTGTAAAATTACCATTATCTTACAGCTAACTTAGACGAAAGATAAACACATACCTACGGAGTAACAGGACAGTTAATACAAACTGGTTTCATAAAATCCTCAAGGGTGAAAGGTCCAAAATGTTAGTACATAGCTTCATTGCAAATACCTGTAGAACTTATATAAGTTTTGCTTATTGTAATTTCGGAGCCTTATTTTAAGGTACTTATTTCAATCTTTTTGAAATTTTTGCTGCAGCAAAGCTTTGCAGTTCCAAAGAATTTTCACTTTTTTGGTTTTTCACAGAATTTGAACACTTCAACAAATTTTATAATTTAATTCAAGTTCTATTCAAGTTATCTTGTCATTTCATCATGGACCGGTTGTTTCATAATACTTGGATAAAAACAGAACTTGTGAAGGTCTTTGAGTATTAACTTTGAAATTTGATGAATTGTTCAAATTCTGTGAAACAACCCACTGTAATATAAGTATTAGATCTGGAAAGTATCACATCTGCAAAACTTTATTCAAATTTCTCTCAAGAAAGTTTAGTCTCAAATCTTTTGTTTGTTCAAAAATTTGTCTCAAATCATTTCGAATACCCTACTATGGTGCTATTCAGTGATACCGACTTTTGAGTCTCTGGAAGACTTGGAGCGATCGGATTATGTGATTTGCGATTTTTCGGGGTTCGGATATATCGTTTCAATACGGATCTTATTTCAGCCAGCATGTAAGCGAATCACTAAGACAATGTATGCAGCAACACGTGGTGTGGTATGCAAATGATACCAGGACACTGAATCTTACAGCCCTCACCTGTATCTACTTACTCGCACTTAATCTCCGGTCTCGAATTTAGAGTAACGGTGTTTAAACAAAATGAATTGCGGTATCGGAAACCCAAAACATCAACAGAGTTGATCAGATGCATGTACATGTAGACTTTGCCTTCTGCTAATCAATAATATAATATGGCATTATAGGATGGAGTGGAATTTTTAAAAACACTTCAAATAATTATCGCATAAAAAACATTTAATTCGCAATAAAAAATCAATAATCGAGATAAAAACTATCATATCTTTTAAGTTGGATCAAATTATACACAGTAAGCCGAATTTCTTAAAAAATGGGTTAATTAGTTTCGGAGTTTACCTTGGACGAACATTGTGACGCGAAATTTTTATCTATAAAGATTGTAAAAATTTCCAATTTCACCTTAAAAATCATAGTGAAGAGATATAAATAAAGAAATAACAAACATAATAAAACATCATAAAACGCCACCCCTTCAAACAAGGCAAACTTATTTTGTGGCACCATTGTAATTCAAAATGAATTAACCACGTTTATTGTTTAAAAAACCAACACGTTTCGTGAGCAAAGCTTACTTCTTCAGGGTTTACTTTAAAAAAAATTAAGGTTAACTCCTGAATTTAATAATTCCATATGTTTCTACACGAACTACTAGACAAACATTAACATTTTATATATACGTATTTCATTCCTACTATACCTAGTTTGCATTCCCCAATACAACGATTACATAGTCTTGGTTACCAATATTTAAACAATATTGATGTATTTGATAATACTTTGAATTTGGCAAACTTAAACGCCGTATGTGCAAACTATTTCTACTTAGTTCATAAACTATTGTGAACACAAATTTTATACAATTTTATTATTATTATTGTTGTTTTTAGGATATTGACACACTAAAATTACTTCAATTATATTCTATATTATCCTACCTTTTGACAACTCATATGTTTAATGTAAACTATATTATATTCCTTATATTTTCTGTTACTTACCTACCTGTATTTTATCAACTCTTATTTTCACTGTAATTAATCAAAACATGTATTGCTTTATATATGTAAAAGCCCGTGGGCGTTTAAATAAAATAAAACATGTGAAATTATTACTATGTACATTTTAACACATTTCTGTAAATGATGTAACTTTTTTTTTTAATAAACATATTATTAAAAAAAATAGTTTATAGTTGTAAGAATCTTCTCTGGAATAATGTTGAGAGTTTTATTTTATTATCGAAGAAAGCAAACACTTTGTGGCTTGACATTATACCAAATGAAACAAATAACTTAGTTTTAAACCACTTTATATTTGTCGACCGGTTTCGATTGGACTCAATCGTCATCAGGACAATAAAATAAGTTTATTCAAAATGACGTAATTTATTGTCCTGATGAAGATTGAGTCCAATCGAAACCGGTCGACAAATATAAAAATAAATATAAAGTGGTTTAAAACTAAGTTATTTGTTTCATTTGGTAGTTTTATTTTAGTTTTACATAGGGAATTGTGCGCACATTTACATAATACTCGCAAATAAATTTAGCAGTTTATCAGCCTAATCTGTACTTTGTTATTAGCCACGGTTAAATTCATATTCAAAACTGACATATTCATAATTCGCATTGTTTTCACGACAGTTAGCTCCTAATAGATACAGGCTGGTACGAAAATGAACAGACTTTCAGACGATTTAGAAAGTCAAAACCTTTAAATTTTTAATTAAATTAAAACAAATAACTTTGTTTAAACCACTAATATAATCACAATCACATGAATGTCATTACTACCCTGACGAAGAAACCATCGGTTTTGAAACATGTAGGTGATTGTGATTATATTAGTGGTTTAAACAAAGTTATTTGTTTTAATGTAATTCAAAATGACGCCACAAAGTGATTTTGCGAAGTTTGAAGAAACTTAACATTTTTAATCATTATCTTTTTACGTTTTTACACTCTAACAAAAGTAAATTTATAGCTTTGGTACGGTACATTAATAAGTAAGTATGTAAATAAAGTTATTGGGATTCATTAGTTTAACAATTTAAAAATGTATTTTTAAGATGATTATTCGGTCAAAGCCAATACAAATAAATAGTATATTATCGCATTACTTCAAAAAAGTAAATAAAAAATTTCGAGTAAAATCTGTGTTACCTACATTTTTAGGAATTTTAATACTCATTTTAAAATGTAAATATCTGAAGTCGACGGACTGGTAATAATTTCGTAGAATTATTGTTATTAATTTTTGTGAATACCACACACGAGTGCTAACTGCTCCCAACCGCCTGGGGCCAGTGATACTATAGCATCCCCAATTGGGGTATGTTGTGCAACTGAAGGCAGTGGGGAGAAGGAAATTGGAGAAATACCTGTCTATTCAGATCTAGTCTTTGTTTTTGATCATTTCATGGATAGTTTCAAATCTGAATGGTGGTCTTCACCAGGCCAATACTGAGAGAATCTTCCACTCTGGAACGTCCTGCAAATATACCTTATATTATTTTTAAATGATTGAATTGTGAAATAACACAAATCAGTCAAGATTCAGGCAGATTTGAACCCGCGATCTCCGCTAGTCGAGAGCTTCACCCCTCAATCCCGGAGGCTGTTATATATATGCTAAACCGTCGTGTATTGATAAACATTATATTTAGTACGTTGGCTTTTCAGGTGTAGGAACCCATTACCCACCGTACGACGGTACATAAATCATATGACAAATGCAAAAAAAAAGTTGAAACACGATTTTCGTGTCATCCAATTTGCTTGTTTGAAATTATTTATCTATTTTGCTGACACGCGACGCATGCGTTTTTTGTCACAAAACGAGAACATTTTTTGTGCCACCTGGTTTTTATGAAGTTTGATAAGTAATGTGTATCGATTGAGTATGACAGAGACCGACAAATTGCGAGTCGTGCGCCTGTCTTGTGCTATTTGTTTTTGCAATAATCAAACTCGTTATTGTTATTATCGAACAGATTTTGATCGCAAGTCTCCGTGCTCTATCGACATGTTTAGACCAAAGGCTTACAGGATTATTATATGAGCACCAAAGGCTTTGTGTTAGAAAATAGTGCCTACCTCATTTCCGGAAACTGAATTGCATATGACATACTTTTGTAATAGCTCACCCTTTGTAATATTTTGTAATAGCTCACCCTATGTAATAAACATACTTTTGTAATAGCGCACCCTACGTTATTGCAACGGAATATATGCAAGTCTCCCAAAATATAAAATTAACAAATTACAATCCGTTTTCAACGCTGCGGCAAGACTTATCACCGGCGTATCTAAATATTCCCATATTTCAGAGCATCTCAAAAATCTTCACTGACTCAAATGTCCTGAAAGAATCCAGTTCAAGCTGAGCTGGATAGTATTTATGTCGCGTAACGGAATGGCTCCGGGTTACTTATCGGAACTGTGTATTCCTGAAAATTCCAATTCTCGCCAATCAACCCTCAGGTCAGCAGCATCATCAGCTATCGGAAGGTTGAAAGAACCAAAGCCAGATACCAAGCGCTCTTTCGGTGTTTTAGGACCTAACGCTTGGATTGGGCTGCCACATGAGTTAAGAATGATCACAGACTCGGCGAAATTCAGAGCTAAACTTAAAACTCATCTGTTCAGACTGTCTTATCCATAAAGTCAAAACCCTTTCACCTTCACAGCCCGTGACATTGTAAATAACTACTTATGAAAAAATATTAGCTAATTTTTAATTGTACGCTTTTATAACGGTCCACTTCATGAAAATTCTTCAGTCCCAAAGAATCCTAAAATTCTCAAGTCTTTCAAAATAAATATTAACTCACCTTTGGTATTAATCTTCTTATAAATGAATACCAACATTGATGGAGGGGCGGTAAATGTAAAATCTTGCAATGTCCAGTGTTTTCAATATAATGCCCCCCGCGTGCAAATTGGTATCTTCTCCAAGCATAAACTTTCTAATTAAAGTGTGTTTATCGGAAGTGACAGGCCAGGTAAGTATGTGTCTGTACACATTTGTAAAAAATAAACTTAGATATAGCCTAAGAAATATATAAAAAATTGTACAGCGCCCTTGGGGTAATTTCTCACAAAAACGGCGCTCTACAAATTATCCAATTATTATTATTATTATTACATAATATACACACTTTTGTAACAGCTCACCTTTTAGAAATAAATCTCTCCGTCATGCAACAAATCATAAATAATTTGCGGTGACTGTGTTTGAGTCAGTAAAACTATGGCGGATGACATCCCAATTGGTGTAGGATGTGAGGTGGAGAGAGGAAGTAGATGATGAAGAGGACGGTGTAAAAGTACTTGGCTATGCAGATATGGTCACCAAACACGACTAAAGCCATTTCAAGCTAAATTTCATTTCTGGACGGTGGCCTTACATCGTGGCGATACTGCGAGTATCTTCCACGCTCTGGATTATGTGTTGGTCTTTGAGACTATATTTATGATCTTCTTTGAAAATTACATTAGTAGAATAGTTAAACAGGTATATTTTTCTCTTTGCTGATCGAAATCAACCCATTTTTTAATTTATTATTAGATTGTTATGTCTGTTATACTTTTGGAATATAAAATGTTCTTTACATGGATATTAAAAATGATAATTTTTTTTTTGGTTTGAACAAACAATCTTTAAAAAGTCTCTGGGCAATGGTGTATACTGCTACCAAAATTTCTTAATTAAAAATTGTCAGTCTGATAAATTTGTAATATATTTAATATTTAAAAATCGCGAAAATCATAACTAAATTCTGGTCCAGCTTTGCCTAAATAATATTATTACAATTAAATAATAAAATCCTTATATATATATATTAAAAGATATTTATTTTGTAAAACTTCCACCGACATAAGTTTTAATTATTTTTATTGGGTTTTATGCGTGATTGGCGAGCTTGTAACATTTTAAATTAGATTAAAGGTTGTTATATCATTATGTACTAAAGTGATTAACTTTAATGCCCTCAGAATTTATTTTATAATCCACCGATCAGTTAACATTGGCTCTAATAGCTTTGTGACTATAAACTTTTATACTGTGACTATAAGAGTGTTGAATTGTGGACGTTCTTCATTCACTTTTTATGGGACTGTCCTTATTGGCACTTGAAAACGTAGATTTATATAAAGGGAGTTAAAATTAAATTTTAGTTGCTTTGCTATGTTAAAAGCGTATTTTTTATAAATATTTTGTCATTATCTCAATATTTCATTTATCTTTCAGTAATTTTCCATTAAATATTTATCAAACATAACAGCAGAATACTTTAAAGACGGAAGAAAAAAAAATTCCGCTTATCCACCAAATAATGATTTTTTATTTATGGGACGTATTTCGATTTCTAAACAATCATCTTATCTTCATCGGTGTTACAAACTTCGAAATATAATTATTTCGTTAAATTTTCTGTTAATCTTTTTCTAAAATAAATTATTGATCCTTTTCAAATAGATATCTCGATTTGCCCACTGCTGCCTTTACCATATATGTGTATTCTTTACGCCGTACTTACCGCTTTTATATCCTTAAAATAACAGTTCGCAATCAATTATCTATTATATTGTCGAATAAACCCGTTTATGTGAGAGTTGCTCAGCATCGAGTATTCAACTAGGTCCCAGGCCACTGCGAAATAGATAAAGATGAAGCTTTATGGTCTGATTGCGTTAATTAAGTTGTGGATGCAGAAGTCCCGGTGAGTTTATAAGGATCAGGATATTATCCGTTTTGCGTTTCCTTAAATTTACTGGGTAAATGTAATGAAGTTAGCTCTAGAAGCAATGGCGAACCGATTATGTTCAGGTTCTTGTGCCCACACGTGGCTTGATATTACTCTTACATTACTCCCAGCCCATGGCATGTCCTTAGTCCTTAGTTGCTCATATTAATGAAACGGACGGACGCAAATTACTACTGGCATCATGCAAAATTGTAACGACCACCGATTAGAAGAAGTGGTTAAGTCATTAAATGTTTGCGTTTCGTGAAGCAGCCCATGAATTTTTGCTTAAACAATGTGCAAACAAAGTAATTTAGATCCCTTTCCTTTCAGTTTTAATGATATGTTATCTCTGTGGCGGGTATTTACGAGTTGTGCAAATAATATGAATAATGCGATGCATTGTACACGACTCCTGTTCGCAGAAATGTGAAATCTCTTCTTCTGCTCTGCGAATAAATTAGCAATTTTAGTGCATCTGTTGGTTTACTGTGTGCGGTACACTGTTCAGAATCTTTTACTTTAAAAAAAAACTCTTTGCGAGAAAACTTCCCGGCGAGACGTAAGTAGTATAGGCGTAAGTAAAAATGATGATGTGTATCGTGCATCAATAAGATTTAACTTATACATTTTATAAACATGAATTTTGTAGGTATACAGCGTAGTAATATGGTACACGGAGAAAAATGTTATCTGAAAAAACAATCATTTTAATATTAAAAACGGTTAATAACGGGACTGAAGTTCTTACGAACAAATAACAAGGATTCAATGTTTATTGGCGGTAAAATACGTACGAAATTACGTAAACCAACAAATTATTCTTACAAGTTCCCACCAATAAACATTGAAACCCTGTTAATTTGTTCGTAAAAACTTCAGTCCCGTTTTTAACCGTTTTTACTATTAAAATGATCGTTTTTTCTATTAAAATGATCGTTTTTTTCAAATAACATTTTTCTCCGTGTAGACGTAGAAAAACTACTTTAGCAATTACCGGTTTTGATTAAGATAAAAAATAAAACGATTTTAATCAAACATTGAGCACACCTGTTCCCAGTTTTCACACATCACAAACTTATGAGGAGGCTCCAAGTAAATGGGTTTTTTGGTACAAGTTAGGATCCCTGGTTAATATCGCTACTCTGCCGCCCACAAGCCCCGATGCCGCCCCCACCATTTAAAAGTGAAACCATACGCCCTTTAAGGTTATGCCCGAACCTTAGCCAGCCATCAAATCTCAGCAATCATTTAAAAAACTACATTTCCTCACCGTTCAATGCAAATGAAGCCTCTTTGAATGCTTTGTTCTTTCGTATGAAGATGTATGAGTTTGCTCGTCGGCAGGTTTTATTACGATGAAATCGAGATCAGGGATCCACACGTTCTGATTTGGGTGAGATTTATTAGCCATAAATTACTTACCATAATAAGTAGTGGTGTACAATATCTGTAAAAGTGTTATTCTATAACTGCAATGGGGACGCTTAGATGATTTGGGCATGTAGAGCGAATGAAAGAAGAAAATAGTTTAAGTGGCTAGATCTGAATAGCCACTTTCCTCTTCCCCATCTCCTTCCCTTCCCCGCTTAGTGAATATAATCTGTGTATTTTTCAATTTTTGTTCTATATTTTTATGACTTGTGTTTTTGTATTTTTCACTACCAACAAAATGTACCAAAAAATGTTACTACCAACAAAATGTAACAAGTGTACTGTACCAACATGTAAAAGCCCTTTGGGCGTTAAATAAATAAATAAATAAAAATAAAATATACGGTTACCTTTGATGATTTGATCATGCCCTCTCTCGTCAGTTAGAGTAAAAGTTGAAGTTCATTGTAATTAATTTCTCATATTCATTATCATTGCATTATCACTTACATGTCTCAATATCTGAATTTTTTTGCTTAACATTTATGGCGAAATTTATTCACCATTTGACTACCAACATGTTATTTAATTTAGTTTGTACTCCAAATGAGAACAGCACGTCCGGTAATTGAACGTTTTTCATTTTTCAATAACATTATTCTTGCACAACTATTTTTTGCTGAATTTTTTTCTCAGTGCGTGATGTTGAATATTCTGTGAAACGGTGCCGGATTTCTGCATCCCAATATTGGTAATTTATATATACGTGTAGCTCTCGCGAGACTTTAATAAATTGTAATCACATTTATCACCTGCGCCATTCCCGAAGCCACGAGTCTATATATTCTATACTCCTTGCATAATTATCTTGTTAAGATGAAGACATGCGAAATAATGCAAAATCATGTGTTTTTGGTTTGAAAATGTAATCGCTTAGAAATATTATAAATGCTTCAATTGAATATACTTGGAGGTAGTCGAGTATTTTTTTAATACGTTTTTTTGTAAGCCTGGAAAAAAATGAAGTATCAGGCCTGTAAAAAATGCATTCAAGTGCAAAATCTCCTACCAATTAACCCCTTTTCGGATAATGTTTTATTGTATAATGTGGCAAATTAATTTCTTTAAAAAAGTGGTCGGAAAGCATTTTAATATTTGTGCCAGAATTTCACAAAATAAAACAAATGCAATTTTGCACTATTTTTTACGGTATGAATCAAAGTGGGCGATGTTCAACAAATTTCGAACTGAGTATTAAAGCTTATGCCGTTCGGCATAAAGGCTACCTGCTTTTGCAACAGCGAGCCCGTCAGTACCGCCCCGATGCCCCCGATGTCGGTGGCAGACGCACGTCTCTACATTTCACGTAGTTACGTGAAATAGTTTTTAATTTTCCTTGTGTTTTTATAATAAACAATTCGAAAGATAGGAGTTATTGTTTTTTACTGGCCTTTACGAAATCAACTTGTAAAAAGCAACTCTCAAATATCTTCTCCAATCATTCCAAAAGAGTATTATTGTTAAGTATTTTTAAATCTCTCCCAAAAAGAGGCGGGGATTCCGATGTCGAATTTTTCAAGGACTATGGAATCATTTCAAGTCGCATACTTAATTTTTCTCTGTTTCTTGATTTTCCTATTTGTCTTCGCTGCTTTTCGTTACCTTATTTGGACAAGGTTCTGACTGACATATTTTTTCCAGAATAACTTTTGAATGTCAAACCATTTTTTTTTGTTCATTTCTATAACCAAAATATTTTTCAGCGTAATCTGTGTTGTATTTTCGTAAATGTAGTTCAATATCAAGTTTTAAAGCTTCTATTTTACAAGGTTCTTACTTTACGCTAAACCTTTAGCAATTGCCATTCTGTTTGTATCTGATAGTTGATCGGTCTTACAAGGCGAGGTGTAGAACTTTTTTTGGATAGATATAGGGTTTTTATTTATAGGCGTTATCATGTTCTGAGGCGTCAAAGTTTGCGAAGACGATTTCTCGTAGTCTATTTACCGATTTCTGATTTTGAGGTTCAATTAAGTGTAAAGTAAATATTTTAAAAAGAAAATATTTAATTAAAACGTAGCCCTATCTTGGAATGGCAGTAGGGGAATATAATTAGAACCTTTTGTAATGAATTATCATGCCCTAGCTGGTTACATATGATTATATCTGCACGTTTAAGTATTTTCCAAAATGGTAAGAATATGTCATATTTAAAAATTTTCTCTAATAATATATTAAATTAAAATACCTTACACACGGTTCAACCTCAAAATCAGAAAATGGAGAAATCGTCTTTACAAACTTTGGCACCTCATATCTTAGAATAAGGGACACGGAGAAAAATGTTATTCTACAATACGATCATTTTATTAGTAAAAAAGGTTACAAACTAGACTGAAGTTCTTACGAACAAATTAACAGGGTTTTAATGTTTATGGGCGGGAAAATGTAAGAATAATTTTTTGGTATATGTACGAAATTATATTAAGTATACCAACAAATTATTCTTACATTTTCCCGCCAATAAACATTAAAACCCTGTTAATTTGTTCGTAAGAACTTCAGTCCCGTTTTTAACCGTTTTTACAAATAAAAGGATCGTATTTTAGAATAACATTGTTCTCCGTGTAAATTCAACTTAGAATCACGTCCAAACAAAGTCACGTTATGTAATGAGTAATTTCTCTTATGTTCTTTTTAAGGACTCCATTTTGTAACATAAAATTCTAAAAAAGTTCTTTATGTGGCGTGGTATTGGTTATTAATCGAAGATTTTTTTCTTCAAAAGTAAGACAAACATTCCCGGGTTGCGAATAACCTAACAATATTGAAAATCTCCCATTAATATATAAACGGAAGATGTTGCTTGTGCAATGATGGAGGACTCCATGTAGTCCGCCATGTTGGTGAATATTTGTGTAATTACCTATATAAAGTGGCGCAAGGCATACAATCGTGTTTATGTAATTTTATTCATGCCATCAGAATGTCTGATTAAAAAATCATAAAAGTAGATGACCTGCGTTTACCAGAGAATACCGGAAATTAATAATTTTTTAATCAAATTCCTGACGTATTGACTCTTTTTTACAAAAAAATAAATTGATTTTGAAAGAGTGTTATTTTATCTGGTACATGAAGTTTTAAAATTTTGAAAAACTAATTTAATTTTTAATATACTAAGGTTATACCTTTGGTCGTTGGCAGATTTGTTCAATTTTCAAACGATAGCTTCTATTAAACAATACAAATTTCAAAGCATATAATTATACAACAAAATAAATCAATATATAATCTAGTAAACACAGTTTTCAGAATTTTAATTTTAGTTAAATTAAAATCATTCAAAAATAAATCCTAGAACGTGACATGACAAAAATACCTCAGTTTTTCTATTTATTTAAGGTTTTACAAACTAAAATTTTTACACACTTATTTTGTTTAGACATTACTGAAAAATCGTAAATAATACTTACAAGAAGTACACGATGTTTAATAATTTATCATTGTGCGTTTTGAGCATTTTTATTGCTTACTTGAATGTAGGTATATATTAAAGCAAGTTTTTAATGAAATAAATCGATATTAATTTTTTATTTAAAAAATTTGAAACGGGGAATAATCGATCTTTCTCATCGGAACCTCCCTGTACAGTTGCAAGCATTTTTAAACTTTTATTCTCAGCCGCTGGTCAATCGCTCTTAAGCCAGCAAATTTTAACTTAGCGGTCGCATAACGGCTGTACACAAATACTTTTGTATATAGTTTGTCGTTTTATGCATTTATCCGAGATAATAGGTTCTTGCTTCATGCTGACGTATTTTGCCTTGTGGCTTCATCGAGCCCCTGGTCATCTTCTACCAAAGGAACTTACATAGATATAACGGGGATAAACAGGTTTTGCAATACCTATCGTATAAGCACCTGCTTATTATATAAATGCCTTGACTTTTAATACTTTATGGCGCACTGTTTATAATGTGCATATTAGGGCCTAGAATTTATTTTGATTATCCCATTAAGATATGCTCGTTTGGCTGATTATTCTTTCTGCATAATAGGTCGATTGCGCAGGTAGGTATTCATACTCTAGCTAATAATAATAATATGATCATTGGAAACCAGTTTGTGGAATAATCAATGAAATCGGTTTCTGATAATGCAAAAACCGTGTTCAAAATCATGCAAAGGTAGAAAGAGGGAGACGAATGCACGGAACTTTTGTTGATCTCAACTTTAACGGCCGGTTTTTATATTAGGTCGGTGATAAATTTCTTCTAAATGCACTCTCATGAACGTTAAAGGAATTTCTGAATTATTTCCGGAATTTATGAAGATCACAGAAATCCATTTCGACCGTGTGTTTTTTACTGGATTATTAATGACTACGATTTTCGGCCACTACTTGCGCTGTTCGTTTTATAATATATATTTTTTTTTATTTTATACAAGCTACCACCTACGTAATGTGTAGGTTGTAGCCATTGGTAGCTGCGTAGGTACCTACATACCTAGCAAGATAAGATTCATAAATTATCACTCATCCAAGCCTGATCTTATGCTAGATCAGTAGAGGCCGGCGCCTTGCCGAGGTACAGTACCTATTATGTGTCAATACATGTATTTAATAACTATATTCGTTTGTCTTAGCGCCACTAACAACGCCTGGCGTCTGTAAACGAAAAACAGAATGTTATAGGTAAAATGCGTACATAACTACGCTATGGAAGCCATGGCGGACACTACTTAACGCCTCAGTATCTCTTTTAAGCCCCCAGTTTGCGAAATAATTATTAATATAAATTTACTAGACGCAAGGCAGATAAAAACATTATCTCAGTGAAAATAAACTGTACGGGACATTATACAAGGCACCTAAGGAAATTGAGTGAAAAAAATTGCATCAAGAATTTATTTTATACATGTAATATACATTAATTATTGAATGTTTTGGCTGCCCAACTAGGAAGAATCCCGTTTTAGGGTAGTAAAATTAGGATGATATATGGAACACAGATATTTAAATAATATATAAATAATAATAAAAAGTCCTATATAAATTTGTTGGATAAAATAAGAAGAAGAAGAAAACAAAAAGAGAAGAAACAGAATAAAATAACCAATGAAAATATGAAGATAACCATTGTTGTTTAGCAAAATTATTTAAATAATAATAAAAAAAATTAAATTAAAAATAAATATAAGTTTTATCTACTTAAAAATAAAGGATTAAAACAAAATAGCTAATTGGTGTTTGCATTGCAAACTATGGTCTTCCATACATATTTTGTATGAATAAAAACTGGAACCAGAAAAAAAAAATAATAAAGTAAGATAACTTATTATGCATGATTATGACTGTTGTTTGTTTATCAGTTATTGAAAAAGTAATCTTATAAAAGGTATATGTAGTTAATAACAGGGATTTAAATATATCACAATAAAGATAACTGGTGTTTGAATTGCCTATTTATTATATGCATATGAATATTATTATTAATTTGGTTTACTTGTTTCCCCAAAACTTCACCCATATATCGTAGCACTATTCCAGATTTGGGTGAAATATTCTACGTTAAAGGGTCGTCGATAATGTCTTTCGGATAATCCTTATTAATAAAATCTTTTGAACCAACTGAGATAACACATTGATTTTTCGAATTTCTAAGTAGTTTTGAACGTTTTTAAACCATGCGTCATGAACAATGTAAGTCAATTGTTTATTGGGACCTTTTCTCTGTTTTTGCATTATTTTTATACACAATTATTATTTTGTATTATTTTTGACTGTTTCTTTAAATAAAAAATAAAAAAAATAACGATAATTTAAAAAAATGCAAACTAAACTCGCCCCACATCATTTTCACCATTAGCCTTAAAGCTTTTAGATATCCATTAAACTATCAAGAAATAAGACGCCATATAGTTTTTTCTCTTTTTTCCAAATGAATAAAAACACATATGCCGAGACCGTGATGATTTTGTGTCGACTTTCTTCTTGCTTGCAGCTTCATTTTCTCAACGTTTTTAATGGATATAATATAGTACGTGAATATTAAATAGTGAATTTGGGTGTCCTGGCGTGGCGGGTGATAAAGTACTTCTTTACTTATTTATTTATTTATTATTAATTTTCAACGCCCTGATGGGCTTTTACATAGTAAGTATATAATACAGTGATAATAATGTTTAAATAAGAAATATAAACTTATAGCAATTAACATTATAAAAATGGTAGGTATAAAAGTAAGTAAAAAATATTATATTATAATAAAAGAGAAAAAGTAAAAATAAATTAAACTGGAACCAGTTTTTAAATTGCAGATGGCATAAAAATCATAATATATAGTGTAAGTTAATATTAGAAATTTACAGATGAGTAATACAAGAAAAAGTTTACAATACAGAAAAACAAAAGAGAGTAACAAGTTTTTACATTATAGATAAATAGAAATAATACAAAAATATGTGCAACAGCTCCTACATTATAAGAATATGCTTCATCAAGATATTATGGAATCTTTTAAATAACAGTAACTAATATTAAACACGTCTGATTTCACATTCTGACATGAATGATTTAATAATTTCATGTTTGTATTGTATCAGCGACACATTCCATACATCTACGTGCGAATACATATTTCCCAAGTTTTGAATTCTCTGTAGTGGTATATTGAATTGGGCCCTGGTCGCAGTATTACTACAATAAAATGGTAGTACTGACCTTGTATTTCTGGCTGGCACATTAAGATTTATGAGCGATAAGAATTCGGGGCTATCAATTATATTATGCAAGATTTTAAATAGAAATATTAGATCAAAAACAATTCTCCTGTCACTCAAATTTAGTAGATTAGATAATCGTAGTAGAAAAGGGTAGTTTTTTTGTTCTTTCGGTATTTTTAGTTTATAATTTAAAAAGCTTAGGAATTTTTTTTGTACTCTTTCTATTGTTTGTGAATGCACGTTATAGTGGGGAGACCATACAGTTGAATTATATTCAACCTGACTCCTCACTAGTGATGTGTACAGAAGTTTTAATGTTTTAATGTTGGTAAAATCTTTAGCCACTCTTAGTACAAAACCTAACATTTTTAAACCCTTCTTTGCAATATTTTCAATGTGTGGTATGAAGCTAAGTTTGGTGTCGAAAGTAATACCTAAGTCATTAATTTCGGAAACAGATTCGAGAATGATGTTATTCATTGTGTAATTGAAATAAATCGGATTTTTTATTTTAAAAAATCTCATAGTTATGCATTTATTGACATTAAGGTATAGCTTGTTATCGCTACACCACTCAACTAATTTTAACAAGTTTGCCGAGAGAATATAACAGTCGTTCAGGCTTCGAATTACTTTAAAAAGTTTTAAGTCATCTGCGAACATAAGTACGTCGATGTCTTTAAAAATATTACAAAGGTCGTTCACAAAAAAGATAAATAATACAGGTCCAATGTGGGAACCTTGCGGAACACCACTGGATGCAAAAAAATCATACGATGATTCCCCATTAAGTTTAACACTAAGTTTTCTGTTTGAAAGATAGCTTATAAACCAATGCAACATGTTTCCACAAACTCCAGCTTTAGACAGTTTTTCTACAAGAATAGCGTGACATACCTTGTCGAACGCTTTGCTGAAGTCAGTGTAAATTGAGTCAACTTGAAGCTTCTTCGCCATTGCATCGGAAATGAAATTTTGATATAGAATGTGGTTAGTTAGTGTTGATTTGCCGGTTATGAAACCATGTTGTTCAGTACATATACTATCTTTAAATGAGGTAATTATTTTATCCAGAATTAGTTTCTCAAAGAGTTTTGGAATTGTTGAAAGTATGCATATCGGTCTATAATTAGTTACCTCGTTTTTATCCCCTTTCTTGAAGATGGGTGTTATATAACTATGTTTCCATAGATCAGGAAATATACCTTTCGACAAAGAATGATTAAAGAGTGTGTACAGGGGATAAGCAAGAACGACGACACACTGCTGTAAGAGTAATGGTGGAATGTTGTCGGGACCGGCATTTTTATTGGGATCTAGAAGTTTAATTTGGTTAATAATTTCGTTCAGTTCGATGTGCACATGTGACAGGTTTATATTGAAACTGGGAGTATAGTTAGGTAAGGAAAACTGATTGGGTTGACTTTTATCATAAACATTCTTGAAGAAGTCTGCAAAAAGATCAACAATATTTTTGATACCATCGGCCTTTCTGTCTTCAAAATACATAGTATTTGGTATATCAGAGTCACCACTTCTTAATGTTTTACTGAATCGCCAGAAACGTTTTATATTGCTAAAAATATCATTCTCTGTCTGCCTAATATAGTCGTTATAACATGTCCTTGAAAGTTTATTACAATCATTCCTAATTTTAGAGAATTCTATGTACAACTTTGATGTTCCATGATTCTTGTACAGTTTGTGAGCTGTTTTTTTACGTATAATTAAATTAATCAAATCTTTATTGAACCAGACTGGATATTTAGATTCCTTATATTGAGTGTAAGGGACAAAGTGATTTATATGATTACTTAGAATAAAGTAGAACTGTTCAATATTATGATTTAAATCATCACTTTCTAAGAAGGACCAGTCAACTAATGCGAGCGAGTCACACATACCTGAATAATTAGCATTTCTGAAATTATAGCTTGATCTCGTAGGTTTCAGAATTTTTTCGCCAAAGTCTGTTATACAAATATTAAGTGGAGGATGATGGATATCGGGGGGTATGACAACTTCTATGGCTTTACTCACTTTGATACTTTGAGAATTGAAGAAAACGAGATCCAATACACGATTGTTAATGTTTCTAACAAGATTATGTTGAGTTAGGTTTAAGTATATTGACATGTCAAGTATTACTCTTTCACTTTCGGAGATAGTTGTATTACAAGTATTCGACAATACGGGGTCGTGCAAATCCCAATTTACATTTGGAAGATTATAATCACCTACGGCAATAAATTTGGCATCAGGGTACTTTGATTTAATTATTTCTACATCTTCATAATGGTTTTTGAATACAACAGTGTTGGCCGAGGGGGGTATGTATACAGAACTAATTATTATTTTCTCATTTTTACTTTTCACCAAAACAAACAATTGTTCTACGTTACTGTTTTTTGTGTTTAATTTCTTAGAAGTAAATTTCTTTTTTATTGCGACGAGGACACCACCTCCTCTTGACTTTGAACTGGTATCACGGTTTCTGTCCATCCTATAAACATTATAAGAGGATAATCCTAGTTCGGAAGAATTGATGGATGAATCTAACCACGTTTCAGTCAGTACCACGGCTTCACATATTATTGATGATATACAAATTCTGAAGTTATCTAGTTTTGTGCGAAGCCCACGTACATTTTGATAGTAGAGGTTCAGTGAGCTGGATTTTGATAGTTTTTTGTTTGAGCATTCACGATTTTTGGCGTAGAGTTGACATACTTAATAGTAATATTGGTTTCGCCGTTTTTTAATCTTGATTCAAGTTCACTTCGTAAATGAGCAAGTTCATTTCTTTGGAGACTGGTGAGGTCGTTTGCTGCTTTGACACCATTCTTCAACTTTGATCGGTTCATCAGAATGGATTTGGAAGTTGATGGATCCTTAAATTCGATCTTGATGGGCCTTGTTTGGTCAGGTTTCTTGATTCCCAACCGGTGAATCTTGATCTCACTGGGATTATATGTGTTTTCAAAACCCTCCAGGGAAGATGAAACCTTTTCAATATCTTCGGTGATTCTCGTTGCAGTTGATAGAGAATTGCTCTCGGGGATGTTGAATAGTATGATGTTCTTAGATCTTGACTTCCTTTCCTCCAACTCAGTTAGCATCTCACAGATGTCGGTCACATTGTTTACGGGTGACGGAATTTGAGGTGGAATGTTTTTTTGCATATTTTTGTATGCCTGCAATTCACCTTCCAAGATGCCGGTTTTGGCAGCTACCGCTGCCGACATGCTGCCAATTGCAGCCAAGATTTCACATGAAATTGGAGTGATTTTGGCTATTTGGTCCTTATTAAATTTATTACCAGGGTCAAGAAGTACCTTATTTATAGCATTGACTGCCTTCTCTGCGTTTGAGATAAATGATTGGATATCCATTGCGACAGTAAAAATATGTTTATCAGTTTTTATAAATTTTATGTTAAATTAATATTAAAACTTTTAGAGCCACTGGTTGAGCTTCACTCTCAAGTTTCGGATAGGTAGTTCGTATAGGCACTGTACTTGTCAAGGAGTGTATTTAATGTTTATGTTTTTGTTTTATTGGTAAAGGCACACTAAAAACTGAAGTTTTAACACTTTATTTCACTAAAGTAGCACTGCTTGTTAATCATATGTACCGTTTAAGTGTTCAGATTTACTGTAAATAAGTTTATTTTTAATATTTAAACTGGAGACAATTTTTGACGTTTGCACTGCCAAGGAGTATTGTTGTATATATAATAATAAAATGTTTACGATAATAATAAAATAAAAAACCATTTCACTAGTCACACCGGGTAGTAAAACTAGCTTACATATAAGTTTTAGGTCGTACGAACATCCGTTTTCTCTAGTACATATATGTCGAACCCACAGGCAAGTTCCCCGACACAATGTGAACAAGGATTCATCACCTTTGATTGAAGCAACCGGAGTCAGATACCCCAGAACAAATAATCGGAACAGCCAAAAGGCGTAACTTCTCAGTTAGTTTTTTAACGTGTGACGTGACACTGACAGACGTGGCCAGCGGCGGCTCATGAGGCGTTTTAAATTATTGTCAGATTTTATTACCGTTTTTTGTTTACGACGAGTTATAATATTTATATTTACACGCATCCCGTGAACTTTTGGCTTTTGACCACGGGATTTTTTAGTATTCAACTGTCTCCGGCTTGAACAAACTGACTGTTTGGTACAAAGGCAACCACTTGTATTTTGTGGAGTTAATTTTATCAATTAAAGAAAACCCTGGAATCCTTTCGTGCAGAAATATCTGAAAAAAAAAACAACATGGCGGGTTAAACATATATCGTAACTTTCGACATTCAAATGGATATTTGGAAGCTTGAAATCATTGTAGAGTTTCTGGAAACTCTGCAAATTTCACTATTCAAATTTTAGACATTTTGCTGCGATCGATTCATGTGTACAGATGGGACACAGAAATGTATCCTATAACTTTGCCGTTTTTATTGGTACTGAGTGGAAGTCCAGAATCTTTTCAAAATTACTGCTATAAATTCAAAAAATAATAATCTGTGCCAATTTTAATCAATATTTTATATACGTCTCGTACCTACAACGGAATTTTTTTTTTGTGAAAAATTACCACAATTTTTTTTTTAATAGTGCTCTACGTTTCTCCTTGTTTCTGTTGTCCAATGCACTACACAATAGTAAAAAACCTAACAGTTAAAAAAGTAGAATAAAAGTTGTGCAGCGTGAATTATTAATTCAGGGCGTCATAAATATTCTGTCTACGTCAGTGTTTTTGTTATTTGTCGGGGAAAAATCGTGTTAGCACATATAGTCGACAAACGTGTAGGAAACAACAATGTCACAAGCCCACACAATGAATTATTGTTTTAACAATGTCTTTATGGAACCCATGTTTGTGACGAAGAAAGGTATTTGAGTTTCGAAATTGGTTTTTGTTCGTCTCCGAGAGAGACTGCCTTATAAATCGGATGAACGATTAGATTGACTTTGCTTTACAAGAGTTTTATCGACCCTGTTCCTAGGTCATTTATGTAAATCACTTTGATAAATACAATGAGTTGTTTTTGTAGTTAACAAGATGAATAAGTGCCTCGACCTTTGTTGATAAAAAAGTAACTGTAAAATGAGTTCAGTGAAGATACTAAAGGTAAAAATCCCACAATGCAAAATTAATTATATGAATTTTATTTTTTTATCAGTTTATAGTTCTTATTCGGTCATTATTCTAACGCTAACTCAATCTTATTCTAAGAATGGTAGGTACTTTAGTTTAGACAATGATTATTTGTACTTTCCCAATTATACGTATTGTCACAATTATGTATTATTCTTACATTTTCAATAAACATTGAAACATTGAAACCCCGTTAATTTGTTCGTAAGAACCTCGTGAATGAATGAATGAAAAAATGATCGTATTTTAGAATAACATTTTTCTCCGTGTAGGATTCAGGTAAAACAACGTTTTGCAAAAAGTATATAAATTCAAGCAATCTGCATGGTACGGTTCAGTTCTTAAGTATACCTAACTATCCAAATTCTAATTTCAGTATCGAGAGTTTCTGACAAATAATTAATATTTATTACAATATCGCAGAGCCGGAATCGGTTTATCGATAAAGCGGCTATTAACAAATGAAAAATCTCCGTTGAAAGCCTACATAATGTTCAAAGTCACCGGTTTAAGTTGAGATATAAACTGCAGCCTGACGTTATTGAAAAATCGCTGTGTCGCATTACGTCAACCGACTTCGAAAGCGTTTTATTAAATGTGTTCTAAAAGCTTAGCTTCGTTATTTATAAGTAGGTACCTAAATGCAAATGCCGATTTTCGACTATTTCACTTAGAGAAATTGAGCTGTTTCACATTAACGTCAGCATAACTCTGAAAGTGTGGCTGGTTTAATGAAAAGTTCACAGCGTCCAGGTTCAGGAGATGTCGCGGCTGATCTAATCGCTGGCTGTATTGTGATTGGGCGTCTCGGAATTTTGATCACTAATAACTGTTACATCTTACACCTCTCGGCCTTTTTATATGTTGCCTTTATTCATTCGGAGTGTTCGCTTTAATTGGCTTTCCTACAATTTTTTAAATAATAAAACTTGATCTTCGTTTTATTTTGTAAATAAAAATAATGTTTTACGAGTGTTATAGAATAAATCTGTAATGAAAATGAGGTTTATATTCGTTTTCGAACATGTATGTTTTTATTTTATATGTCTGAATAATTCATTCCAGTTTGGATTTGTATTATGGTAGACTATAAATTTAATAAACATATTTGTGTTGTATGCTCTAAAAAGTCTAATATGTTATCAAAGTATTTCGACATTCCCATAAAGTCATTTATTAGAATCGTTAATTATTTTAGTATTTTATTTATAGCTTGTTCAAAAAATTTACCGCGTTTTTATTATTTAGATTATTTTCTAGAGTTGGCCACAAAGTAATGACGTTTTATCAAATAACTATTTCCGGTACGGATGTGCGTCCCGTTGCGTTGTTGCTATGTAGGAGTGCTTTTCTGTATTAGTTAGCAACAAGGAATATCCATCTCACGTCCATTGGAAATGTGAATATGCGGATATGCCACCGTCTTACGTCATCGTGAAAATCTAAAACGTATCTATTATTTACACGTTTGTTTCTGTTATTTTACAAGTTATACGTATGAAAAAGTTCACAATGTTTCTTTAAATGTTAATTGACACAGCCCCCACGAGATTAAACATTTTCACAATTTTCGCATGAATTTTATGGTTTTTAATGTTAGCGCCCTCGCTCCCACGTTCGTATGGTCGTATCTCTCCATCTTCTTCTTTTTGAGCGGGTTAGCGCTGCCGTAAAAGGGGAATGAAACGTGCAAACAAATTCACAGACAGATGAAATTAAAAATGTTCGACTTAAAACAGGACTTTGCTACGCTCCGTCAATAATATTTTAAATCCTGCTTTCAATTTAATAGTCATCCTGCAAGAAAAGCACCAATACCACAAGCACACCCTTGAAAGAAGATAAATCCTTTTACACACTGATTTTTTAATTCGTCGTAATTTTATTTCCTGAGCGGCTTCCCGTGCCGCATGCCGTGCCACTTTGGTGAGTTTGTTTCCTCTTTGTGGAGCTGCCAGGGCATTGTGTCCTCGGACCCAGACCCGCCGATTATACTCGGTATAATGACACGGACCCCTTGGGGTGCATAATGCCCGAATCTTGTTATACGACATTACGCCAAATGAGAGCCCGCTATGAAAGAATGTACGGCTTTTGCATACATTCAAAAGTCACGAATTTTTTAAAACTACCTGCCTTCTTATTATAATACTTCGTACTTTGTAATTATGTACTTTGATGGAATTGGATCAAATCCTTTTCTGTTTTTCGTGCACCTTCTGACTTCTGATTATGATGATTCGTAATTGAGGAGTGTTTTCACAAAAATAATTACTTGCCCAAAACGGTAGATATTTTTATTCTTATTCACTATGAAGGTGTCTATGAAATGGATAATTCAGATGTTCAAAAATCAATATATTTAGCTGCTTTTTGTGTAATAGAAAATCATACAGTTTCACAAAGAAACGCATTATATATTATATATACTAGATGAACCGGCCACGCGCTGCTGTGGCTAACGAAACACAATGCCATGACGTGGAATAGACTGACGTGAAATCGAAACAACACCATTACCTAGGTAACCAATTGTAACCATTGCCATTACCTAGGTAACCAAAAAAATCAAATTTACTCACACCGCTATCTGCCAGAAACTTATGGAACTTACAAATAATTTCAAATCATTATTCTTAATCAAACATTTAATGAACATTTAATTCGCAAAAATAAATATTAGCAATAAAAAAACTATCCTAACTGTTAAGTTAGACCAAATTACAAACACTAAGCCAAATTCATTAAAATCCGTTATTTAGTTTCGGAGTTTATCTCGAACAAACATCGTGAGGAGAGATTTTTTATATATAAAGATTTTTGTCTAGGTATTTATTATTTTGCATTTTTTTTTATCAACGGTAGATATTGTATGTTTAATTTTCAATTAAGAATGTTTATAATTAGTTTTTAAGTAGATTTTAGTACCTTGAAAGATAAAGCATACATACATTTATTAAAACAATAATTTTATTGTAGAACTAAAATGTATGGGTATTTTGCTTCGTGATTTTTTTTAAAATGTGTTGAATTTTCTTTTTTGTTGAAATTCGCATTTTTCTACTTCTTTTAAAATAAGGATGGCTTTTCACAAATGAATTAAGTTTTCTTATTATAAATCATGTCTAACAGTTATTTTAATATGTATCATTAAATATTGACCCCGAGTGATTATTCATTTAAAACTGTCTCACGAGAGATTTATTTTTGTAGATTTCTCTTTGTGAAAATGTTTCTCAATTTATCCATTGAAATAATTAAATGCTTGGATGAAATTAGGATACATACTTTCTTAGTAGATTTTCGATGTTTAATTATTGTATAGGAAAACAAATGAAAGAAAAACACGATTCATTGGTTGTTTCATTTATGTTGTTATTACTTTCGTCGTCTTCTTTTATATTATTACTTTTTTTTTATTTTATTATAAATATACTATTTAAATATAAAGTACAACTTCAATAATCGAAAATTCACTTTGTGGCGTCATTATGTAGTTATTTATTTTCGTTAAAATAAAATAAATAAGTATGGTAATTCATAGTCCTCCTCACTAGGAATTCGTGTTCCGATACGGACTGTATTTAATTGTGTTTGTTTGTTTCTTCATGTTTGTTGATTTCCCCATCTTCATGATTGTTGACTATGTTTGTAGATTTCCACATCTTCACGTTTGTTGACTGTGGGTTGTATTGATGTTACAGCGTCATTATAATGATTTACTCATTTTCTTTCAACTCATTGCCCTAAACAACATTGGTGAACTTCTAGCATGGAGGACAAAATACAATATCGTATAATAAATAAATAATTAACATGTTTAATTGAAATATATTATATGAAAAAAAAAGATTTGTAACTTTGTACACAATTACTTATTAGTTGTATTACTTACTTATTTTTATCCACGCAATGCCGCTGCCGCGAAATGAATGACATACACAAACCTTTCCGAAGAATACGCTTGATGTTAGCAGCATCAAGAAGTTTTGTATGGCTCTTAATTCAACAGAGGCGAATCATGATTTTATTCAGAGCTTCCTTGCCCGCGGTTGTAAATAATAATAATAATAATAATAATTCCAGTGTCGGACCAATGACGTCTTCTCGTGCTTATATTACCTTTATTCCCGACCAGAGCTGAGAATTCCGTACCCGTACGGAATGGGCATACATTACGGTATGATTTGACATTGATGTTCCGCCTCAACAATTGCGGGTTTTAAAATGTCGATGTGATTTCTGAACTGCTAATGATCATTCATACAAACTTATAAACCCGCGTCTTGATCACAAATATATTTTTTGGTCAGTACATTTCCAACGCGTTTGGTCCATCCAAACCGTAATAATTATTGACGATCGGCTGTCGCGTAAATTGTCTGACCTATACCGGCCGCCGCAGGTTTTATATGTGGTGTGCGCAGACGCTAATCAAATGACGTTCAGTTCGACTTGGAAGTATTTTTATTGATCTGGAATGCTCTTTGTTTATCGATTATTTGGATGGTTGTACGGCGACCATTGACAACCAGTCCTGGAATTGGACTAGTAAACAAATTTGATCACACGTAGAATACCGCACACGACCACCCGATCTCCCATAAAAACATGTTATGAATTTTATACAATTTCCCTTCTCTATAATATCCTTAATGTTGTTAACTTCCCTTCTTTATTGTTTGTTATTTATTCTCTATCTCTTTGAACTTGACCCGTCTTCTCGCTCACGTGTGGAGAGAATACATGAAATTCGACTTTCTACTCCCCTTCACAGTTTTTAATTTATTTTTATTATATTATTTGTTATAACGCCTAGCTGAGCATTTACATAGATAATATTAATTATAATAGAGCTTCAATCTTTGCAAAATTACTTTATGCCATCATTTTAATGAAATGAAATAAATTACTTTGTGTAAACCACTATAATCACATGTAGTTATTATAACATGTTATTAAAGTGGTTTACACAAAGTAATTTGTTTCATTTAATAATAATAGGTGTTTATTCCAGTATAAGATCACATCTAATGAGCTTTCGAAAATTAAGCATACAATAATGTAAATCTGCCAAACTAAATGTGTACCTATTTTAAATAACGTTTTTAAAACAAAATGAATAATAGAATATTGTATACGTAAATTATGTAACATATAATTGTAGTAGAAACTAAACACTATTGAAACACAAATTACTAAAACTACATTACCTCCGCTATATTTTACATTAACATTACATTTCAAACATTACGCCTCTGAAATGCTCTACTCTTTGTTGTATGGGATGTTCTCGCAAATAATGTCACTTTCAAGGATATAATAAAAATGTTTTTTCTATTAGCTCTTGAGAAATGCTTATTGTCTATCCACTTTCACGTCACTACCTATAACTTAAAATCACCACTCGAAAAAAGCTACATTAGCAGACCGTGAAAAATCGCGGAATATTTTGTAGATATTTGATAATTGTGTAATTCATGAAGCTGAAAGTATTTGTCTGGATCATATTGCCTTTTGAAATTGAAATTGCAGATATTTAAAAAAAAAAAAAAAAATTTAAAGACAAATTGGCGACGTCAAAAAGTTACTTTTCGAACGATCTCCGTTGGTTTACTTTGAAAAATAATCTGTCAAAAATTTGAACAAAAGAAATTCACATGTCAGGTATAGAATAAGTAATTAAATAATTCAGATTATTGATAAGTGCCTATTTTATCGCTTGTCTGAATTTACGCAATCGTCATTTCCAATTTTGATAATTTCGATTTAAGCAAATGTAAGTTCATCAATGTAAGGAATATTTTACATCGCGCAGACAACCAAAATTAGTATGTTTGATGGTAATTAATGATTAATGATTACTAATGGGTTGGTATAAATTGCCGCGTATTTTGGAAAATGTAGAAATTTTAATTGATAATACAAAAATTAAATGTATAGTTTTTGCGTGTTCTGCCTTAATTATTTTAATATAAAAAAATCAAATCATGCTCACTCCACCTTTTCCGTGTAGATGAGATTTGCCCCTAGCCTAGGAGTGTTCTGAGTAGAAGATGGTGCATGTTAATAAAACATCTGTTATTTATTTTATGCGCATTAAATTGAGATGTTTCCTGGATTATTTATTACGCTGGTTTAGTTCATTACATTTCATTTATTCGCTGATTGGGTAAAGGTCCGCCTCTCGTGTTGGCATACATGCGATTTTCTCCATCCTGGACTCCTAATAAATAAATCAGACGACGTCACTGGCCACTGTGAGTGTATTTGCATTAAATGATCATAAATCATGCTGATGGGACGTCAAAGGATATATACGTATATCCGAAGACATTGGCGACGCGTGATATTTAAGCAATAAACCCTTGAAATTTATCGCACCTTGTCAATATTTTTTTATCGAAATCTGACAATATTGCCATTTGATACGTCGTTATTGGCAGCCATATTGTGTCAAATACATATGATATTACACTAAAGAAGAAGATAATACTAACAAATCTGAACGAAATATAGAAAATAATACGATACAGAAAAATGAAAAGCTAACGGTCGCAAATGAGACTCGAACCCAGGATCTCTCGTCTTACCGGGACGAACGCCTTAACCTATTCGGCCACTGAGACCACTTATTTTTAAGTAGTTTTTGTCAATCTCATACTTCAAATTCAGAATTAATCGATATTATTTTCGATTAATTTTTTCACATATTTTTGGTAGCCTTCTGGGAAAAAAATGTTTGAAGAACTGGTTTGTAACCTAGACATTGTCTCGGATAAACATATTTGATTTTATTGAAGAAGAAGATAACAATAATAATCTTTTTTTTTCTTACGGTACGACGTAAGGTTCTGGGTTCGAGTCCCAGTTGCGACCGTTATCTTTTATTATTTTTCTGTGTCTTGTTCATTTTCATATTTAAAAAAATTAGATTATTATTAGATATGAAATTAAACAATTTTTTTTTCACTTTGTTCCACTTGTTTATTTACGGTTTCGTCCTACTTCGGACATTTTCAGACTGGTAGTTGAAATTCTTATTATCTCGTAGCGTAAGTTTGAAACCAGTCTGAAAATGTCCGTAGTAGGACGAAACCGGTCCTGGTGTAAATAAACAAGTGGAACAAAGTGAAAAAAATAATAATTTCATATCTAATACAATGGAATTCCACCATGAATTAACAGTTAAAAAACTAGACTCATAAGATTATTATTGTTATCTTCTTCTTCAATAATATATGACATTGATGGGAATAACCTTCAAAAGTTAGAAAGATAGTTTTTCTTATAAAAATATGAATATTTGATTTTATTTATATGGGGCAACTATTGACATTTTTCTAAAAGTCTAAATGAAAATAATTTTTTCATTAAAATAACTGTCTTTCTCATAATTAGTTTTGAAGGTTATTATTTTAATATTATATTTACATGAATATTCACCCGGTGAAATGGGTATAACAGTCACGAACGAAGCCCATTGTTAATTTTAAACATGATAAACTACAGATAAGAATTTGAGATGAGATTTTCACGGCCAAAATTATTATCGTGAAAAACTACATTCTTTATTGTAGTATTAAAAACATTATTTCAGTTTTGAGTCTGTCGGTGATTGTAACTCTGGTTCAAAGAATTCGGATTTATTATGAATTTAAGTGTCATTTTCAAAATGGGAACTGATTGTGTCAAGTGATAAAGTACCTACTTATTATATAATATTTTTTTCATCAGAAAATTATTTTAATTTATTTTTGAAATGTGTTTCTTTTGTCTAAATTGGTTTGGGTTAACCTTGACACGTAAAGCCGGATTTTATGAATTTTTAAGGGTCTGCGCTTTTCCATTTTCTACAAAGCTTACTAGATTTACTTACGTATTGTCCCGTGATTTTTCACGGGTCTGCGCTGATTAATAATAATATACGAGTATCTCCCTTTAATTAGTCTCCGAACGAGTCCATGTTTAATACTCGTAAAGATACCAGATCAGGAGATTTCTACTGCCCGCGGGCAGCTTGTGGTCACGTATTTGACTTGTCGGGAGTTTGTGCAATTTGTTTCTGATGAAGCGCCGAAAAATTATAATTTCCTATTTTTGATCGCAACCACTTTGAACCTTAGATAAATTTACAGCTTTCTAGTATAATAACATCCCTAATATTGTGTTTTTATCTTTATGTTTTGATTTTGAAATGATTACAATGTAATTCGTATGTTGTAAAAGTGACTTCACCGCTCCCGGCGCAGCACTTCGCATTATTGCATATTTAAATGTCCTCTTCATAAAGTTATAAAGTTAATACGCGACAAATTACTAGTAGAATCGGGCTATATAATATTAAATCGGCGGTCCCTTAAATGGTTTAGCCGATTGTGCTCGGCATGATTTATCTCGAGTTTTCTTCGCGGAATTGAACCTCCCGTGTGTGGGGATCATTATTCATCTTTAATATATTAGCCTTCCCGGAGATTTCGTATTGTCGTCCCTACTTATTACGTACTTACACTTTTACAGCTGGATACTTAAATGCACCACACTTTGGAGATTTATAGAAGCTGAGTTTGTCACATGAATCATAATGCATGATATATTATTTTACTCACCTTTAAGTGTGTGCTTTTGTTACTTGCCAATAATTTTTGTTATTCTCTTTCATTGTTTTCTCGATTATTTTTCGTTAACTTGTACATTTTGGACTTATACTTTTATTTATTTTATTTTTTAGTTTTATTTTATTAATCATCAACACCCTAATGGGCTTTCACATATTTATACAGTTTTTGTGATTTAGTGTAAACAGATCAGGGTTTTTGATAACAGAAAAAAATACAAAGATGGGTATAACAAGAGGTAGGTGTAGAGGTGCAATTAAATATATATTTTAATAATATAAATACATACAAGATAAAGAAGAAAAAAACAGATTTAGATCTGCAGGTAGCATAAAATATAACATATAATATGATGCGAGTTCTTAATACATAATTTACAAATGCCAAATACATAACAAGAAAGATAAAAACATTAGCAATACGTAACCGCTTTACATTACTCTAAAGTTAAAAATTTATTATAAAACAATTGTATAATCGTAAGAACTTCATTTAGTTTTATGACTTTTAAATTCATAAAACTAAATGTTTTATACTGATGCTATCATGCAAAATAACAGATTTGTGGAAATAATGTAAAGTGGTTACAGTATCAAGTACCTAAAGTACAGATGAGTTTGATATGTTTATGATAAAATATTATAATAACGAGAGTACAGAAAAATAAGTAGGAAATACAAGTTGTTAAAGTAATTATTAACAAACAAGTTGTTAAAGTAATTATTAAGTACAATTTGTGTTAATATAGCAACTTTTATTAGGCCCTATATAGTGGATGTATTGTAGAATATAGTAGCTAAATTATTTTACTTACCTTCCCATTTTCATATTGTTGTTTTTCTTATTTGTTTCAGGTGCGGGTTTATCATCTTTTTCTGACAATAATGAAGTTTATCAATGCAGAGGTAATTATGTCTATGAAATGATTATTATTGCTCAATTGGTATATTGTTTGTTCAATTGTCTGTGATGAACTGTCATTATTTTGCTGGTAAAACTGGCGCATAATGATTGGGTCTGTAAGAGGGCTATTAACCGCAGATCATAGGTGATGTTTCTAATAGAGACAGCTTATAATGTAAGATATTATACCCTGAACCCCGGGAGCATGCAAAGCTACTGGTATTAGGCTTTATGATAGGTACGCCGGGGTCAATTTTGTACAAGATTTACGTGCCTTATTACCCTCGCGTAGTGCAGGCAGTAGACTGGTCAATTTGTCAAAGGCAATTCGTGGGCGAAGTAATTTATAAATGACTATTATAACACAGCAAAGGAAAATGTTCCCATAAATTGTACAGGGTTTTGATACAATAGTCAGTCGCTTCTGTGCATATGTACCCAAGTGAGATACTGTTTCATTTATCTCAGGCCACAATGGCCCTCGAATCCATTCAATCGTTTTGTGTTTATATTAATGCCCTCTGGAGATATATTCTTGGCTCTCAAAGTAGATGTTCTTCTGTCGTATGGTGAAATGGGTAGGTGCCATACAAAGCATATTCTGAAATTTCTGTACCCTTTCTTTTTGACAGTAATGTAGTGACATTATTATCCAATTTAGTCGATTATATGACCCGGAAAAAATTATACCAAATTGCAGTTATTTCTGCTGCAGTAGATAGCCGGTCGTTTAAATTAGGCCCAAAAAATTGTCTCTCGACTTTTTGTGCAACAACCGTTGCGGTTTGCAATAAAACTCTTTGTTTGAAGGGGTGCAGTGTGCGCTTGCTTCAGCGGTTATTGTGTGACTGGTACACAGGTAATTTATTATTTGCATTGCTAATGATTGGGTTTATTTTTTTTCAATGCTCCTTACGACATTGGTTGTAAAAAATATTTTTTATGGTCTATCAAACGTAACAATAAACATCAAAATGATAATATAATTATAGCACATATTTTTATCCTTATAAAATGTTTTTTAAAACACCCTTTCAGCTTCATCAACAAAATCCATGGATTTTAATTTATGAGCTTTTGAGTTGTTGAGATTAGCTTAGAGTTTTTGAGCTTTAGGGCATTCGAGTTTTCGAGCTTTCGATTCGGATTTGAGTCTTTTGGCAACTCAAGTTTATGATGTGTTTTTGGTTCATAGATAAAATTAGCATAGGTACATTTTTTTTACAGAAGATTGCAACATACGAAATAAAATAATAATTCCTTCCTCAGTTGAATGAAAGGAAGCTTTATAATTTGTTTCGTTTAATTTTTAGGCAAATAAATGTCGAGTCAAACTCCTCATGGTAATGTTGCCTTTATAAAACAGGTATCTATAAAAAACCATTATGAATAATTGCAATAAATAATATTGATAAAATATATCAATCTGGTTGCAAGACCGCTTCGATGGCTTCAAAATTAGACATTAATTTATGCAAATCTAAATGAAATAAACAAGATTATTTAATCTCAATTAATTACTGGTTATTCATTGCTTTGTCGTTAATTATTACGGGTTTGATTGGCCAACTGAAGAACATGGCTAAAATTCACCACCAGTTCATTATATCTACATTTGCAGCTGTAACTTTAAATATGAGATTAGGCTCGTAATTAGTTAATGTCCCCACAAATCATTTTATCTCAGACAACGTTTAGCCGAGGGAGATAGATCGATACATATTTGCGTTTCTTTGCGGGTAAACTTGTCCAATAAGAGCTCATTGATATGAAGCGTTGGATTTTTTTTTTACAACTGTCAATTCATGCTAGACTTTTATGCAATATTATTATAAATAATATAACCGTAAATCTTTTTAACAATGCTCCACTTTCTATTTATTTAAGGCAGGCCTGTAAATTTGTAAATTTTGCTAGGGAATTAGGAACATCAATATCAGATAACGTGATACTATAATTTGATTTGTGTTTTTTTTTTAATATTTAAATTTTTATCGTTTTATTTCCAGGACATTGTTTAGTGGAAATGATATCTTCCTAATATTTTATGTATTTTACATACTATCAATTGAAAAATAAATACTGCCCACGGAATTTTATTTTCATCAGTTTCTGATTACTGATTATATTGGTTGAGATTTTCTGTCTAATAATATCATAACATTTCTTTAAAACTAAACCCTCTTCTTTTCGCGACCCTTCTGGAGTCCGGCTTTGGAACTAAGCCTCCTTCAAATATCTTCGGATTTCCCTATTTTTGGCGGCTCTCATCCATCCCAAGTTTTTTTTTAAATCTTGAGGTCAAAATCAATAGTGATCTAACCTTCAGTTTTAGAAAATACGAACTAATAATCCAATCTACACATATTTTTGACCTCCTGAAATCCTTATCCATTGAAAATACTTGATATATTTCTTAGCTAAAAATACTAACTAACGATCACGCCGTTCCCCGCAGGGGTAGGCAGAGAGGACGGACCGCCAAACAACTCGGTCTTGGCACACACTTCATGCTTCATTCACATTCATACATCTTCTCGTACATGCTCTTCTATTATTCCGACTCCTGACATGGCCCGACTCAAGTATCTGGGTCACTTGATCGTGCCATGTCTTCCTCGTGCGTCCACAACTTCTTCCATTCACTATTGCGTCATATATCATCCTTACACTCCTTTCTTCGTTCATTCGCTCTACATGCCCAAACCATCTGAGGGCCCCTTTCTTAATCTTACTCCTTACGCTTACATCAGCCTTGCATTCTTTGCAGATATCAACATTTCTCACACGATCATACATGGTTTGACCACACATACGCCTCAGGGATCTCATATCTACAACATTCAGTCTACTTTCATCCTTCCTCTGTCAGTTCCATGCTTCGCTGCCATACATCAGGGTAGGTACTAGCACTCCACTGTGGACTGCTAGCTTCGCTTCTTTGGACAGCTTTTAGTTGGCGCTAACGGCGTTCAGTCCACCATTAATGGAGATACCAGCATTCACCCTTCTTTCAATATCCCTATCAGCCGTCCCATCTCTCCTAAACATACTTCCCAAATTTTTAAATTTTTCAGTAGAATTTTTCTTCACTGAAAATTTGCAGTTAGACCACTTTTGCGCTAGTGGCCTCATTTTTGGTATGGTTCTCGACATGTTCGTGTGGTTGACAATATAAATCTTGATCGATTAATCAACATCAGTCGCCTACCTACGCTTTATTTCACTGGATTAGTACATCTAACTCGCTGAATGACATTATTTAATCTAACTCTTAAACATGTAAGCTCATGCTATCGGCGGCCTATTAATAATATAATTTGAAATCTAAATATAGGATGCAGGTGTTAAGTTGGCTGGCAGAAATTTGCAATCTTTGTTTATGGGCTGGCCACACAAGAGTTTCACGAATGTACCTGTCAAGTTGATGGAAATTTATTAAATAATTACTAACCTTCAGGCATCGAGCATATTTCGTCAGAAGGTCACAATATTTTCGCACTGCAATAAAATCCAAATAAATGGAATATTTCTAAACGTATCCGAAAACTCAAAACGGTTTTTGAAAGGTGATGAAATAAGCTTTCTAATATTAGTATTTGAAATAAAGATATCATTTTAAAAATACAACATTTTTAATGCTATCCTAAAAATGTTTTTAATATGGTTTACTTTAGATATTTTTTTACTAAAATTAACTTACTTATACTAAAATTACAAAAAATACACATATATGATAAGACAAATGTATTATAAACCTTATTATCTCCTCATTTTTTGTCGTTTCATGTAAAAAATAAAAGATATAATATTCACAGAGTTTCATAAATTTTCCGACTCTTTGATTTCATATATGTCTACATTTTAATTCTTCTGTGGTCACTTTTTAGATTTGAATATAAAGCGTGTTTTTGTTTTCGGTGTTTTGTGTTTTTTTTCTTTCTAACACCGTTTACATCACATTTCTCACAATGAATAATAATAATAATAATTGGATGATAGCGCCGTTTTTGTGAAAAATCACCTCAAGGGGGCTGTACAAATTTCAATACATTTCTTTCATGTCAGGTAAGGGAGACACAACAATTTCTTCTGCAACGAGACCTATATGAGCTGTTTCTGAGGGGTTAAATTCTGCAAAGATTTATGATTGCTCGGTTCGATGGAACTATGGCTTTCCCCAATTGCCGTTTGGGGATTATTGTAAGGGTTTAGTAAGTGGGCGAGGGAAAGAAAAGGGGTGGAAGAACTTTGGGTATTGTATGATCAGATCTAGAAATTAAACGTAGCTAGCTAATGATAGTTGTTTCCCCTCGGAAAGTGTGCGATCTTTTTTTAATACCACAAAAGAGTCCTAACTGCTTCCAACCATCTGGAGCCATTAAGACTATGGCATCCCCAATTAGTGGTATGTTGTGAGGCTGAAGGTAGTGGCGAGGGGAGGGTGATGGTGAGGAGGGAGATGTATAAGTACCTGGCCAACACGGCTAAAGCCATTTTAAGCAACGTTTCAATTCTGAATGGCGGTCTTACACCAGGGCGTCACCAAAAGTATCTTCCTCTCTGAAACGTGCCGCAAATATAATATATGTTATTTTTAACTAAGTAATTTCGAAATAACACAACTTACTCCAATAAAATTCACTTGGGCACGCAGAGATTTGAACCCGTGTCCTCCGGAATGCTAGTCGAGAGTCTTACTCCCCGACCACGGAACATGGATGCTGCTTAAACGTTGGCGCGAAAAGGAAGAGAAAACGGAATATGGCTTTTACCCAAATGTTAAGCTATTCTTGACCGTCAGAATCTTGAATCATATTTAGTTAAAGTCATTTCAGGATGTCTTTTTGATTGTGTGTGGTAGACTCACCACAGCGATTTTGAAAATGCTTTCGACTCCGAAATGGGTCACGATTATTGTGTATATTTACCAAGCCATTTATTAAAATATGTTCATTTATTTGCCAAGTTGAGTACATATTGCTCTTCCACGGAGGTCAACATACTAAAGTCACTCCAAATAATACGAGAAAGTCAACTTCTTACACAAGGGACTTCCGATGATGATAATTTCCAAGTTAAAATATCTCATAGTTTCTATTCTGCCACCGGTAATTAAACATCTAACTTATTTACCTGCAAAGTTTCCACCGAAAACAGCACTTTGTGTGTTCTGTTTTCTGATGTTATCAATTGCTGCGAATTCCCCAGCTAACTGTGTTTCGAAACTAACACCCGTTTCGCATATAATCGTTGTTTCTGCTAGTTGGAAAGTTCTGGTCCTGTGCGACAGGATCCCACTGAATCCTTACGCCGCACTGCACTTTGTACGTTTTTCTCCGGAGAATTGTTAAATGGTTTTGTGGACAAGCTTTGTTGTAGTTTCGTTCAAACTATCGCACCAATGCTTAACTGTTTTAAACCCGAATCGTGTCCTGCTCTCCAGGGAATATACTGTTGTTACTTTGTGGACCAATGAAAATGTTGTATGTCCTTATTCCCTTTATTGCTGTGCTTTTTCTGAGTTATGGTTTTTGATCTCTTTAGTGAACCTTGATAGCTAAAGTTCCAAATATTTCAAAACTCAATGTTAACTATGATGACCTTTATGTTTTGTTACGGAATTATTATTACCATAAAAGTTATAAACTTCTAAGATAACGACTCATCTCTAGCCTGGGGGCTCGAATCTACTTATATCAGAAGTAGTGGTTTTTCATGTCACCAATAATTGTTTTCAGCTTATAAAATATTTTTACCAGTTATTTGCAATGTTATTGGTTGCAATTTCACAATATTAGTAAATTCTGTGGATTAATGTAATTGATAATAATAAAAAAACTAAGTTTCTTTTGAAAATCGTATTAATATTCCTCTTCTTTTAAAGCTGGAATGTAAATAAAAAAAATGAATTCACTCTAAAAGATTGCTTTGTAAATATTAATTTTGCGTAAGGGATGAGTTTGTTCGGGTATGGATTTCAGTGCTTTGACTCGGCCATCCCACCGTCCATCGCGTTGAGTCATGCCTTTTGTTTGATCCCTTCCGTCATGCTTTCTAAAAAAATAATTAAAAAAACTACTGTGCAAACTAGTCGGCCGTGGTGGCCTTTAGTCATCAAATCACAAGCCTACCGATAGTGGCGTTATTAATTAGACAGCAGCAATTGAGTAACTTCTCCTGAAACTTTCATCTCTCCCGTGATTTTGATTTTATCCTGTGGAGGTTTCACCAACCTAAGTTCAAGAAATAATTGATAATATGTTATCGGGGATATCTTTCTCGGATTTTTTTTTTTTTTAATTTTCTTTATTCATTTTGTTTGTTACAGGTTTGTTTTACATGGCTTTTTGACTGCCAAGCTAGGCAAATGCCCGTATTATGGTATTCGAGATTCATAAGATGTTATATTAAGTATAATCATCCATATATGTAGATGAAAGTAAAAACATATATAATAAAAATAAAACACTGTTTTGTTTTAAAACCACGATATTTATTAATTTACTTTGCCGACTGGTTTCGCCTTACTCTAGCATCTATATGTATATGTATATATTTTTGTCTCTCTCTATATGTATATATAAGCACACATTTTGTAGTTATTGTTTAGTATTAATTTGTACCCTGAAGATGCTTGAGTAAAGCGAAACCGGTCGGTAAAGTAAATTAATAAATATCGTGGTTTTAAAACGAAAAAGCGTTTTATTTTTATTAAATATGTCAAAGCACAAAGTGATTGCTTTCTACAATATTATAAAAACATATAGCATACGTATTAGGGAAAATATTCATACTAATATTAGGTACATGATCTTATACAAGAAAAGAGTTAAAGTAGGTAATTAAGATATTATTAAGGTTGTAAAGATACCTCTTCGAATATTGGCAGGTCCTTAATCTACCTCATAAAACAAGGAAAATTTTCGTACATCATTTAACGACAAATACTCCAAAACTTAGTTTTTATTACCTATTTTTAATACCTACCCCGATATGTAAGTAAATACACATGAACATTTTCTATTGATGCATATCATAAGAGGTCCCTCCATGGATCCGCATCATTATATTATATCTACAATGTAACATTTCTCCGTTCGACAACAATTGCGGTATAATTTTATATTATTCACTCCGGAACTCTACTGCCTTGTTTGGTTAAGCACAAAATGGAAATTTAGATGTGTAAGCATTTCAAAATGATTTTCTATACAAGCGGCTTGTATAAGTACTAGATTTTCTGTTACTTGTAATCAAGTAATAACGTAACTTGTGATAACAGTCTGACATCTAATGTGGTATGCCTTTAAATTTTTAAGTTGTATTTTTTACTAATTTTATTTAAAGTACCTGAATGTAGACATTGATGAGGTGTATTTTTCTTTGAATATAATAATATGGAAATAATCTTGAAATATTTTTCGTTTTGTACACTTATTATTTTAATAATTTATACAATAGAAAGAGGGTTAACAAAACGAAATTAAAAAGAAACGATAAATAGCGTTCAACCGTGTACAACAATATGTAAACATAAAACATTAAGCGTGCGAAACAACAAAAAAGGGAAAAAAGAGAAAATAAAGTTTGTCAAGCAAGCCAAAAATGTATGAATTCTCAATGTGCCTTATATCGCCACAAATATAGTTAATAGTCATTAAAATCGCTTGGCAAACGGAGTCACGATTTTGAGCGAAACAGTAGTTTTTATTTAGTTTGTGAATAATTTTATGAGAAAGAAAAATAATTTAATAAAAAATTAAAACTGTCATAGATAATTTTAGCCATAATATTGTATTTTTCAGAAAATATTTCTTGTATGCTTTCTTACATAGTTGTTTAGTAGTTTACGCTTATATTTTTTAGGAAGTAATTTAATTTTAATTCTTCTCAATGGAAATGGTAGGGAAATCTTCAATTTAACCAAAGTATATTTTTTCTTATTTATAATGTTAACCGATTTGCATTAAAGATTAATCTAAAATAGTGATTTAGCATTAAGCTTCGCTTTAAAAATGAGCAATGAATAAAAAGTGTGCAATATATTAAAATTTGATCTACTGATATATTTTATTGGAAACCTACAAAATAATAAATTATACTTACTACCTATTCGTAATTTTTTATGTCCCAATACAATACACGAGTATTATCGGTTTACTACTTACAACATCAGTTGGGAAGCAGCTTACAAAACTAGTTTGACCCCCATAGAAATTGTTCAAAAACTCATAATAAAAAATATACTAAAAAAACCTCCAGCTTTCCCCACTGAACGCGTATTCGAAGAATTCAAAGTTCCAACATTTAAAAACTTATTTGTCATAAATTCAATCATACAAATTATAAAAGAAAAAGATAAGTACCCATTCATAACTGAAAATCGTACTAGACTTGAAAATGTATTTGTATGCCCCAAACTAAACACTTCTATTGCCCAACACCATTATACACACAAATGAAAATACTTCTTTAATAAACTATTAATAGAAATCAGAAACATTAATAACAAAGTGCAACTGTTGAATTCTATCAAAAATATTTTAAAGAAACCATCAACAGGAAGACTGCTTCCTCTATTTCCACATGAAAGTCTCACTAATCATAATAATACTTGTTTTTCTTCTTAATGAATAAATAGATGTTTATATATTTTAGTTACTGTATTAACTGCACATACGAGTATGTGAAACACGTGATTGTATTAATTGAACGTCTATGAAGTGTAAACTCTTCTTCCATCCACAAGCAAATGCTTTTAATGGAAGACCAGTATGAATTACATGTACCATTCTTAAGTTAATAAAAAAAAAAAAAACATGCATAAATACTCGTACTTATTTACGAAAATTTGTATTGGTTTATTTTTCGAATCAGAAAACCTTATAACTACTCAATTAACTTTGAATAACTTACTAAAGATCAACGAATAACCAAATCATTACATGAATAACCAAAGATTTTATGCCGGCAAACACTTTTCGTATTTTCGTACATCTACTCTTGAGTTACAAATATGACGGCCCTATTTCTCCCATTTTTTGTTCTTTGGGTGATTTCACCTGTTCTTACCATTAAGTTTAGAGACGGCTGCGGCAGTACCTACAAACTTGACATCTCGGATGCGTTTTGTTTATTCACACTCGTCCGCTTGGGAGGAAATACAACACTCGTTAGTCGGCCACGTGAGAACTTCACGGCAATTTCACCCGTGAGTGGCCCGTTTATTTGTCCCTTACAACAAGACAAATAAATAAATTTAACAATGTATTGCACGTTGGCACTTTGAGGATTCGGCAGAACGATGAAAACATGGTTGCGGAAATAGAGCTCTAACTTAAAATTTCTTATTGGGTAGTTGGTATTTTGCGGCGCTTTATTTCCCGAGGCGCGTTTATTATACACAAATGTGTACATAATAGTCTTGAATTAATGATTAGATAGATTATCAAACCCCGACCGATGTGAGTATGTTGATGCTTGCCTAAAACATGATTTTATTTAGGTAAGTACTTCGATAGTTTGTTTCGAAAAGTGCTGTTGGCAAAATGTTAAATTTCAGACCCCCGATATTTCAGAGGGAAGCTCTAAAGCAAACAATTCAAATCGTTGTCCCCATTCGTTTCATATAATTACTTTTTCCAGTGACCAACATGTGGAGCACCAATATGTAGTACGCATCCTCTGTACATGCCTATTTCATAGATCACAACATAATAGTACCTACCTGCAGTTGCCGTAGAGAAAAGGCAAAGGCAGGTGTGTCAGCCGCGTTTCACACGGAGACGACAAATTCAATTAAGCAGTTCAAGTAGCGTAGACCAGCGCACTTGAGCAGAACTGCCTACCCTGGTCGTTGTTCATTGATGTTTTTGGTCGTTTGTCCTCGGTCGTTGTGGTTAGCACGAAAATGTAGGTAGGTCAAAGGACCTCCCCAGCTGGTCTCAAAACGATTCAAAGGAATGGATTCATTCCTGGACACACTGATGTGGCGTTTACATTATTCAATTTGGCCTTTTTCGACTGTAGCCCGTTTTCGGTCACTGACTAGAACGTAAACTGTTATTCGGTTGGCCGTATTCGATCTCCGCAATTCGTCACCGTCATTGGTCGGCGCACACAGTTCCCGATATAATTAATGTTAACAGGCCAATTCGTTTAACAAATTCGGTCACCGACCTAATGTAAATGCTCCAAGACCCTTAGATTCCTACCGACCCCTTACACTTTTTTGCATCCCAGAACTTATCTCCTTCGTTTCTGTAAAAAGACCCTCCACACAGCATCCCCAAACATAACCTGAACCCGAGGGAAATCATTTTCCTCATGGACCTCCTGCCAGGGGTTAATTACAAAAAAACTAAGATCTTTGTATTTACACGAAGTACAGTGTATACAGTCCCTTCGCGTATGCTCCCATTTCAAATTGTAATTGCCTACCTATAAAATCTTTGCTCTGTTTATTAATATTTCACGAGTAGTAAACTACGTTTTACATTTCTATGGGTTCTTTTTAAACAACTTATACAGGGTGTTAAGGTAAGTACTTGATTTACTTTAACCAGTGATTCCTGATATTATTTGGAGTAAAAAATGTATATGAAATTTCGGTCTCCGGTAAGTTTTTTGATCATATTTTTTTTTCAAATATTTTTATTTTTAAAATTCATCGAAAAAAAAATCTTCCGCATTTCATCACTGGTCGTGACGCCCCCAACTATCCAACACCAACTATTTTTACATTTTTTACTCCAAACAATGTCAGGAATCACTGGTTAAAGTAAGTCAAGTACGTACCTTAACAGCCTGTATATCTAGTATACATAATATACCAATAACGGTGTGTCATGTATGTAGATACATTTTAAAATCTATAATAAATACTGTGGAGAACGAAGCCTTACTGAACACGCAGTTCCGCCAAATAAGATAAAAATGTAATTCGCAAGATTTAATATGGCTATAATTTCCCTTTATTATCTCTTGAACATTGTTCCCGTGGCAGTTTCCGTGTCAGAAAAATACTAGCCTACGCAATCCGCCAATTTTTCGAAACACTCACTTTCCACCTCCGACGTGTCCTCTGTCGTGTCGGTACATTAAACTGCTATTATCTCACGGACTCGCAACAATTTATTATGTCCACTCTGCTGCTCACATAATATATATTTTTTTACATTAACTCCAAACAGGAGGCTCTGGGAAAAATAAATTTCCTCAGGGCCTATGTCATCTTTGTGGATGCTGTGTGAAGCGTCTATTAGAGGAGAGGAAGGAGTGAACATGGGTCTTGAAAAGATCCATGTTATAGGATGGAGGAGATACAGAGGCCGGCTAATCGTTTCACAGCCGAGGTGTTGAACTCAAAAACGAGCCGTAGAAACTTCTCGTTTTCATGTGACAAATGTAAACCATGTAGGTACATATGTTGGGCGAGCGGTGCGGAAGGGATAAATTATGTTAGTTCCTCGGGGCATCTTCCATTGAAATACCGGTAGATCAACGACACCATGACCTCTGTGCTCTTAGGATTGCAATCCGTTTATTAAGCCGCGTATAATATATTTCTCTTGAACGCTTTCAATTTTTAAGTTACAAAAAAATATATCAAGTTTTAATTATCTGTCGAGCTTCACAACGTGATAATTGTAAATTTCTGCTGATCACAGTTTGTTTGAAAGCTGAATAGATTCGGTAATTACGGGGACCTTTTATCTTTCAAAAAATCAAAATGGTGCTTAATTTGATGACAATGTTACATTTGATTTTCTGCAAAACAGCGCAACCTAATATTTATTTGACCGTACTTTAATACGATTACCTACGGTTTTTATTAAAAAAACAGTTTCGAACAAGTTTAAACATACTTTTTCCGAAATTTTTTAAAAATCGAAATGGCTGGAAACTTTAATCTTATATTATTTTAACCGATATTCCAAAGGCAAATAGTTTTTAAATGCCAGCTGAATAGTTGATATTACCTTGCAAATTCCAGCTACAAAATACCACAATTTAATTTCGCCAAAGTTAACTCTTCGACGGTTGTGCTAACACAGCCAGTGTTGTATTCTCTACATTTTAGTAGAATTCCATCAGAAATTACAATGGTTAACCAAAATTATATTTTTTGTTGTATTTACGAAGGCTTTACTAGTTTTGATGCTCCGCGAAATAGAGATTTTATTTATTTGATACCTACGTTACTTATAAAATTAACATTTACTTACCGTCGATCACTTATTTACTTATTAAATTAAAAATTTTATTTATGATTTATGCAATATCATAAGACTTGTGATATTGCATAAATCGTGTATTTCATTTTGTCCAACTAGTTTCAGTGCTGATTTGAGGCTATATACAAAAGTGGTTTTTAATATTTCTATTTTGATACCTACTGATAATTCGTAGAGGAATTCTCAAGACTTATGCTTTTTGCAGATGATGTAGTACTGAAAGCAGATAATCATTGTGACTTACAAAATAGCCTGGAAAGGTGGAGAAAAATCCTAGAGGATAATGGTCTAGAAATTACCAAGAAAAAGACTGAATATTTGTACTTGCCATTTGAAAACACAAATGCTGTAACTCCTTCGATGCAACTGGATGGAGTAACATTAGCCAACTGTGACACATTTAAGTATCTTGGCTCACTCATCCACAAAGGTGGAGGATGTGCAGCAGATGTTAACCACAGAATGGGTGTGGGATGGAGTAAATTTAGATCCGTAACAGGAATCTTGTGTGACACAAAAATGCCTATAAAACTAAAAGGAAAGGTATACCAGACTATTGTTAGACCCGCGATAATGTATGGCTCCGAATGCTGGACCATTTACAACTCCTACACCAGGCAACTAGAATCAGCAGAAATGCGAATGCTTAGATGGTCGGCAGGAGTGTCACTAAAAGATAAAATTAAAAGTTCACGCATTCATGGTAGCCTGGGTGTCACGGACATAAACAATTAGCTAGAGGAACGACAGTTGAGATGGTATGGTCACATAAAACGGAGACCACCAGACCACACAGTGAAGCAGGCAATGTCTATGGAGCTTCATCGACAGTCATCCAGAGGAAGACCAAAGTACTCCTGTATGACTCAATGCTCTAAAATCCTAAGTAGAAACGGCCTGGAAGAGAGCGATACCCAGAACCGAAGAAGCTACAACCTGAGAACGAGGAGAGCCGACCCCAACAGCCTACCTAGGCAATGAGTTGGGACAGTGCAAGGAAGAAGAAGAAGATGTAATTAGACGTGTAATTAGTGTGCTCCCTCTCTAAACACGAGATTTTCTCAATTAGAGAGGTATTGTATAATAAAAAAATAAAAAAGACATAAATTAAAAACATTGTATTGTATTTTAATATTTATTTCCTTATTTCGTGTATTTCCGAGCAACGCCGGATGCATCTCCATATACCTACCTTACATTGAGCAAATTTAAGTCCAGTTTTCCAATAGCCTTACAATGGTTATTTATCTGTGCTCCGCGCTGCCTCTCCGCTTTGGCGCGAAACCCCTAATCGTTGCTGTGAAAGTGAATAAAATTTATAGCGTTTCGCATTGTTTACTATCTTCTTTTAGCGGCTCCGCGTTCATGACTTCGTGCTCACATTTCCTCGGCGTAAATCTCGCGCCAGCCGCTGCAGTGCAGTTGTCGGTCCGTGATGAAATAACCAAGGACTCGTTGCATCGGTCACTGGAAATCGCCTGTGAAAGATAAGAATTCAGAATCAAAACCTTGCTTGTAATGGCTTAGCCGTGTTTTGTTACCAGATTTAAATAAATTTATATAATAGTCCCACTGACTCCGAGAATTTGGAATTTCTGATTAATGATTACTGCGGTATTCATATAAAAAATACGAGTGTGCTTTAGACCACACGACTGAAGTAAAACTTTTTTAGTTCCATCTATATGTATGTATACATATAAATGTATAAAATATTTACATGTATATACATATATTAATTTTCTACAAATATTTATTTAAATTTATTATCATTCGCCTCGCCCGATCAAGCCGTGCGCATCAACGTCCGCCCTCTCCCGCGTTTGGCGCGACACTGGTATTTTAAAATACTGACTGAAATATTTCATGCACTGGCTATGAGAGGAAGACAGAAAGAAAATGTGCGCGCGCACTGCTTTCTCTTGCTCCCACGGTGTGATACAGCCCGTTCGCCTCGCACTTCGTAACGTTCGACTACACTTTTCGTAACGCATTCGCCAGCTTACCCCCCAAGTCAAGCGTGCATAATGAAGTTTTACTTCAAAAAAAGAATTATTAGTTCGTCAATACCCGTGTAACGATAAAAATCACCATTTTTAGTTATGCCCATTTTCCCTTTCGTTCCCTTTCGTTCCCACAACGTTCGTTCAAGAATGGATAAAAAATCCTAACTGCAATAAAATATCAACTATCTTTTATTATCTTTAAACCAATGTGGAGGCTGTGGAACAAATTCTAACACTCCAAGTATGTCGATCAGGACCAAATTTCAAATATTTTCCCCTTTCGTGAAGGATTTCATCCTCTAACGATCCTTCTTCCTCCACGTGCCTTCCGCCTCTTACTTTTTTTTTTTTTAAATATACACAAATACTACATTTATGAAAACATTACAAGTACATGAACACCACACAACACAACGTAATAAATTATACATAAATTCAACAAAGACAGAGTGTGGCAAAAGAAACGTAGGCTATGAGGGTATAAACATATATAATCTCCTTCCTGATACCGAACCGAAATTCTTATATTCAACCGAAAATAAAATAAGTATATTTAAAAAAAAAACTGTTTGCTCTCAAAATTAATGAGCAAAACCAAAATGTTCTCACTTAAAAAACTGTGTTACTTGGTGTTAGGTAGTAATCATTATTAATATTATTTGTATCAATGTATTAAGTTAACAAAGCGAAATATGTATATTTCTTTTAACTTAAAAAAAAAAAAAATACTTTGGGTCTTCTATTTCCCACTTTGAGAAACACTGACCTTAATTAAAAAATCGTAAAAAAAAAAACTTCTGGGGTTACTAAATATTATTGTTTACAATTTTTTTAATTAAACCGCTCATTAGTGTGGACTTGTAGACAGATGGAATCATTTGTAGGTTTACCTATAAAAAAATATCAACTGCCGTTTTGTTAATACTATAGAGCTCATTCTTAATAAAATCACCTGAATTGCCCTTTACGAATCTAGAAAAAAACGTACCATAATTGTAATGAAATTAATGTAGGTAGTTACTTAGACATTGCACTTGATTTCAAGTTCTGCGTCTTCGAGATTTGCGTGAGCCGAGGATTGTTGGCATTCCGAATTGTTTGGAAAGTCGGACGGTAGACAATAATAATTTGTTTGTTGAATCTACGATCACCCAAAGCCCCCGAGTGATTTACAAGGAGAAACTCCGCTCAGCGCGGGACTGTCTGGTCGGTGTTCGCCAGTCGCTGGGATGGGCGCTAATCGGCTCTAATGCAGGCCTTAGCATCGTGATCTGCCTTGAGACCCTATTCGCCTCTGATTGAGGTATAGTATTCACGCTGTTCGTCACTCCGCATTGTTATTATTCTTATTGGTAAATCGTGGACGAGTACGAAATTAGTCCAGAGCGAATGAAGAGTAGGCTTTGTTATTCTGTACGATATAAGCAAATAATAAGTTAGAAAGTCGAAGAAATGCACGATATTTATTTTTTTAAATGGTCCTACCTCTCGTCGAACATTTATAAAGATCTGCTTCACCCAGATTTGTTATTATTTGAGTACCAACACCACAAAAATATATGTACCCATTTCTTCCTTTTAAAAAAATTTACAAATGTGAAAATGATGGTGATCCTATTTTTCATATTATTTAAATTCAGTATTTTCCATTGAATATTTTCATGCTTCTCAGCGCATTATAGAAATAATGTTTTTATTATTTGTAGGTAAAATATGTAAAATTATAAATTTAGGTCGATGTATGTATATTGAAGTTGCAATTATGTTTGCTTGGTCGGTGTTAATTTCCTTGTTAGACATATTGCCTGTTCTCAAGAATTAAATATTCGGTGGGTATCGAAATACTGAGTTGAATTGTGACGTGTTTTTTAGTTTTATTATTTTTTTTAATATAAAAAGTTAAGTTAACCTAAGTTATCTAAACAAACAAAAAAAGTGAATTTTATGACATGAGATCACCGTTCGGGAGTTTTTGCAACTTTAGATACCAACAATTTTTCTGCATTACAATTACGATTTTTTAGATGATCCAATTTTATCGTTAGGCCTACTTTTGCCCCTCTACCTCAGAATTTTATTTGTGTGCATTTTAATTATCAACAGTAGTTATGAAGATTTATTTTCCTTTCACGCCGGGATGGGTTGTAAGTTCCGGCAACGCGGCAGCTTTTGCACATCTCTCGGATCAAAAATGCCAGGCCCGCGAGTCTCTTGTAATCTGCTTTGTGATTTTTAAATTTGCTCATTTCACCATCTCGGCTGGACATGTTGGCATTACGAGGAGGCGGTAAAAAGGTTGTTGCCCAAAGTGCAGTTTCGCGCGCAACATTTCTGCAACGAGCCAATAAATATGGCCACAGGAATGCTGATTCGTTAGCTGGGCGCCCATCACGTCGCTATTTTTTTATTCCTCCTCCTACTCGGCCCTTTTTGCCCTTTTTCAGTTCATGTCATATCGCGTGCAGTTAAACGCCGAAAACTCGGCCCCAAAACTGCATCTAAGGGCTTGCATGCTCGATGCATCGCGAGCACTATTCCACGACATGAACTTTTGTGTACATTTTAGTTTTTGTGAACAGTCAGTTTATTTTTGGGTAATTTGCATTCTATTCAGTTTCCTTATACTTGTACGTGCAATCATTACCACGTCTTGAATCTTCATGTTTTCTGTTCGCATTCCATTCATAAACAGTGAGCGAAATATCGTTATTTAGTTTTATTTAACATTTGCACACCTTGCCTAGGGTATATCATATTTTTAGTTGCTTATGGCTTGTAGAACTGAAACAGCATTGTCGTGATGCTTTTGTTGCAAAATTTTAAACTCGGCACGTTCATCTATGGTTACCTTATCTTATTAATGTCAAAGAGTCATGGAAGTATAATGACAATGCATGTTCCCTTGCACAGCGTATCAAGTTTTAGGCAAATTGAATGCGGACGCTTTACAACTATTAAAAAATGTCAGTATTAGTTAACAATTTCTATACTAAAAGTATTCTTAGCATACCTATTCCACTGAAAGCGAATACTAATGTAAATAAATGTATTTTTTTTATTGTACATAATTTACTTTAAATCCGAACCTGAAAATTTTGCAAATCGACAATATATCTATCATAACTATTCGCGATTCAATGTGTATTTTTCATTGCCTTTTCATTGGATAATAACTTCATAAGCAATTAACAAAAACGACATTTATTTTAATAAGCTCGACCATGTATAGTAATTTGAGTAAACCAATGATGATTGAGCCATTCGGAAAGATAATGGGAAAAATTTATATGCGATCAATAAATTCTTACCTTCGATCCCCCCGCTGTGCCATTATTATTGTATCTTATTCTCTCATTTGGCGTGTGACACGGCTCGACATCTCGAACTTAGATAATTACGTTACCAAATCAAAATATCAATTAATGCAAGTAAAAAAGTATGGTTTGGTCTGCCCTGGGGTTTTTGGTTGAAAGGAGTTGATTATGTCTTTTGGGTTGCAATCATCAACTGTCACTGTTTTTTGTTTCGTCCAAACCTAACTGAAGTCTCATCAGTATTCAGTACTCCTACGCTTTTCGTAAGCGTCCGAAGAGCAGATTCGAACCGTGAATACGGCATAAAAAGTAGCCACTTATTGCGGGCTTTCAAATTAAATGCATCATGATGAATTGTGTTCACATAGCCACACTGATTTGTCACCCTTAGGACATCGTCAATGATTTCAAGGAATACGATTTTTTAATACTTACGGGCAATTCTGTGAGGCATGTTTTTGCGTGATACCTACATTTATTCAGTGAAATAGCTAAATTGTTTTAGCAGAAATATTTCCTCTTTTAGTAAATGTCTTAAGAACAGATTCAATTTGCGAACTATGTTAAAACTGGGTCTCTTATTGCAGCGCTTTTACTTAAATGCTTTGAGATAAATAATTGAGCTTACTTCGCTAAGTACGGAACTTTTTGAGTTCCCTTTAAGACGCCACTGATGATTTTAAGGAATGCCATAAAAATATCCCATGACTAGCTAGCTATCTACGGTACTGAAAATTATCATCATGTCCTGAAAAGGAAAATGTACGATTAAAAATAATATCTCCACACCACACCGATATCTGAATTAATACAAATTTTTCATTAGCGTGATGATTATTATTTTTAAGTATGGATATTTGATATTTGATACTTTCCAGCGCATCTTTTGACGGCATTAGCGGAGATTTTCTCAATTAATATTTAAAACTTGTTAATTCTTTATGGTGGTCATTTGTATTCATTTCAGCGGCACGCAACTTCGTTAGGGGGAGCCAAAATCGATGACGTTTTCATTCGGGTATAGTAACTGTGGTATCTTACATTAGATATTTGATATCTTCGCGTGTAATTTCATCGTGGTTTTCTGAGAATTTGTTAATTTATAATTTAACAATGCTTAGTTTATGTAATTCTTTTTGTTCTCAGCAATATCCGATAGGTTTATTGCGCCATTATCGGGTGTTGATAATTGATACGTTACGATTTATTTTATTACTTAATCTTAGTTTGAAAAACAGGTTTTTTGTTGCTTTTTATAAACACATACAAATAATAAGTACCTACTGCCAGTATAAAATTTTTACTATTGTTTATTGAATTCGCGCTGTTGCCTCTCGTAGCGATTTAACAATATTGTTCTGCGACAAATTGTTCTAAAGGCCGTAACACCTGCACGCTGCCTTTATAGATCCCTACGATAGCCCACGCCTTCGCTCGCTTTTCTGTTTTTTTTTTCTTCAATTTAATTTCCACGTATCCCGCGGCCGTGGCTGGCCGTGGTCACCACATTTATCGTTAATTTACTTGACATTTTAGTGACTTTGGTGCGGCGTAAATTACAAAAGAATGTTATTTCGTCCCGCGTTGCCCCGGAACCTGGGATACTCTATTCGTAGAGTTTCTAGGACGACAATCAGTTTTTGTTACATAATATTTTTTTAATGAGCGTATAGGTTATTAAACAAAAGTACCTAATAGAGGCAACACTTATATATTAAATAATATATATATATTTTTTTTTTTTTTAAATATTGAATTTAATTGTCCTCTAATTTTGAAAATAAAATATTCAAAAATTCATCGAGTAGTAACAAAACTTTGCTTTGAGGGATGGGACAAGGGGATGAGGTCGTTTGAAATCTCATGTAGACAGTGACCTTCCTGTTGGTTTGAAGCTCAAGTGTTCGAACTTTAATTGCTCTTGGAATAAAACTGTAGATTTGTATAAAAAACAAATTTATATATGGAATTTAATAGATAATATATATTTGTTCATATGAAGCAGTTACTTTTAGCAGGGCAGTATAATCTCTACTAATTTTAGAGATTATACGGCCCTGAAGAGGCTACGGTTGTAGCGAAACCCGGTCGGCATAAAGTATAAAAAATAAAAGTGGTTTTGGCCGGGTTTTACGCAGAATTTTCCGAAATTAAATATAGACAACAATTTTTAGTCAATTAGATGTAGACAATATTTTTTATAATATTATATTTTCACCATCATCGCCAGCTGTTTCTACTAAATGAATGATGATTTCACCCGGCATCTGACTCAGATCGTCAAAATATCATAATACTGCAATGGAGTTTAAATTTTTCAAATCATAAATTTCGAACCGTGATGAAAACTAAGCTTCGGGGAATATTTTTTCAGATACCTGAATGTCATTCCCTCCCTAGTTCTTCCATCAGCTTGAAGCTCACGCGAGTACGGGCCGCATTTTTCTTACGCCTTAACTGCGTTTTCTTCAAAATATATATCGTCGATTAAATATAAAGTTTGGGTCTTATTTCAATCGATGACCGTTTATTTTTCATCGTTTCCAGTTTTTGTCGTTGAGTTGAAACATCGCCACGGCCAGATTAGGGCAATTAGTATTTATTTATAAGGCCTTCATTGCGTCGTCTGGTATTTGAAGAATTACAAATAAGAAATGCTATTTAGTCTAGATGTTCAATTTAAAGCATCTGCATCTCGTCTGCTTTTTGCAATACCATTTTTGTAAAGGTCCACTTAAATTTATAAATAATTATTTTATTTCTCATAATCATTCTTTAGCATATTTAAAATGCGTGCCGTTTTACACACAGGATATGAAGCTTGAGTAATTTCTTTAGATGCTTTTTAAAAGGTTCAGATTTGCGAGGTAATCTGCCAATAATGAACTACCGTAAAGCCAATAGAGTAATTCAAAAAGTTTTTTTTGTTGTTTGAAAATTAGATTTATTCCTTAGAAATATTTTAGATGCTTTAATTAAATACGCGAGTAGAACACTTTACGCCATCGATGATATCTTAATTTTTTTATAAGCCCAGAAAAAATAAAGTACCATGCTTATTAAAACTGCTTTGCACGATAAACCATCTGGTATCATATCAAACATGCTGCATATCATTCAATGGTACACCGGCTAGTATTAGCTTATATTCCACAATCATCTGTTAATTTCGCAATAGTTCAAAATCTCCAACTTACTAACCCCTTTTCGGTTATAGTTTGATAATGAGAAAAAATAAATTATTTAGAAAATTATCCAAAAAAAAATTAATATTCGTCTCTGAAGTTCTTAAAATAAAATAAAACACGATTTTTGGCGATGTTTTTTTGTTTCACTAAATCAAAACGGGCGGTTGGTGTTAAACGGGAATTTAAACCTTTTGCCATATACATAAAGAGCGTTATTGTTAGCGGTCTGATTCCGAATTTTACAGGACGTGGTGCATCTCCTTGACGTTTATTTTATTATTTGTTCTTTACCATCCCTAATAAGATATGCACAATTACGCAGCTGTTAACTGTTGTGATGGCGCCGATAAAATTTAACATTTTAAATAATGTCCTGTGCTGGGGTTGATGATTTTGCTTTCGCTCTGTTTAAATAAACTTTCTTCTTATTTATCTTATTTGTCTGTGCTTATCTATTTGTCTCCCAGTCGAGAACAAAATTCGAGTTGTAGGATCGTATAAAACCTGCAAACATTTTTATTATTTATTAATTCTTATATTCAACATCTGATGTTGTTCGAGGCCTCTATTCTAAAATCTCAGAATTTCATTTAAATTAAATAAAAATACTTCATATTGTTATAATACAATATGAATAGAGCACGAATAGTTTTTTAATCATCGCTTTGTTTTCGTGGGTTTCGAATACTTACCTATATGTAATTTACCTGTTGGAGCTTCGTACCCGCATTTAAAAACCCCTGTCCGATCTTATATCCCGCCACTTAGTTGCTCTCGGACAATTGCGGACCAATAACAGTAATTAGCGGAACGGTTGCGAAGTGGCTGTCGCATTGTTCGCGGAAGGTGGAATATTCCTGATTGAATATCACTGTAATTACGTTCGATTTTCGAATTCACACTCGAATTCCAATGTAAACCCAGAAATAAAAGGGTAAAGCTCTATACACGTTCAGAAAATTAACAAGCTTAGGTTTTATTTGGCCCTTTTTAATCGGGGTATCTTTTTTAAGGGGTGTTTTTGTATTCGTCGAGATCATGTCACACACTTCTTCAAAGCTTATCTGGCACACGTCAAAAGGAAGATCTTAAGCCGAAGAGCTTAAATCATACTGCTTTATTTGTTATGTTCTTTTTTATTCTTGAAGGGTTTTTTGTTGGGTTATTCTTTTATTCATGGGAATCTCTGTCACACCCATAAGATGTAAATTACTGGTTTTTCGCCGACAAAAAAGTCCACAAATGCGGAGAAAACTGCGAATAAAAGGAGCATCTGGTAGATTAGACTTCTGGTTTTTGGGGAATGACTTTTCTTCTTTCGTAGAAAACACACAATTATTGCGATTTCTTCTTCACATGGGGTATGGGCCCGTACAGACTAGGCTAGTATTTTAGTAACTAAACGTGTCCAAATACCACAAATTTAGTAGTTAGTATTAACATTTTGGTCAGTTAAGCGGCGAGTTATTCGCTACTCGACTAAATTACTTGCCTGGTCTGAACGGGATCTCAGAGAGTAAACCACGATTCTAAAAAGGAGTACCTGCTTTCAGCAGACACAATATTGTAGAAGAATGATATATTATGTTAAAAATCATTCAAAATCCACCACAAATTATAATTTTTTTTAGTTTTTTTAAATATTTTTGAACGCCTACTTATATTTTGCGTTTTGCGAAATCCTAAACATCCAGCATTGCATTATTTTGTTTTTACTTATTAGAGTTTTAGGATCACTACACTAGGTACGTGCTTATATTATATTGAATTTCAATTCCTAACTAACGCTTTGGAATGTGTTTTTATAAAATATGCAGGCGTTTTGGGTTTGGCTGTGATAATTTATTCTTGAAGATTTTTTAATAAGCTAAATCGCTTATAACCGACCGTAATTTAGATCGCTATCTTCGCCACATCGTTTTATAAAAAGAATCCCATCACTACTCCCCTGATTAACCTAATTTGGTGTCATGTCTGTTTCACTATCTGAAATCTGGACAAGCTTTAAGTCTGTCGTGTTTACTAATAGCGTGCACTCCGCAAACGTTGAAAAGCTGTGCCTATCCCATGAAAAACCAACCATTAAAAAATAATAGAAAAATACGTATCGTTTTTGATAAAAAAAAAAATTTCCAGAAATTGTTTGTGATTTTTTTTTTGACTCAACCTTTCTACATTCAAAATTGTTTATATTTAACAAGTTTTAGCTTTTTATTTACAAAACTCCCTTGTGGAATTAGTTTATTTAGTGAGATACATACCGCAAAGTCATTCATTCGCATAGGTAATGCTTGCAATAAAGGCGATGAAATATTCCGCCTACTGCTAGTAATTTTTGCCCACTGCTTGCCTTTGGTCATAGAGAAATTATATATAAGTAATATATATGTGTGTATGTATGTATGTGTGTGTGTATATATATATATATATATATATATATATATATATATATATATATATATATATATATATATATATATATATATTATATTTATAAGTATGTATTCATTTTTCTTTCTAATAACTGATTTCGATCCTCCTTATTTTTATATACATATTTGAAATTAAATTTATCACTCTTGTAACTAACCAATCATTATTACATAAATAATATTGAGATGAATGTTGTGCTCACCTATAATTAGAAACATCATTACAACCATGTATAAATGTAAATTACTGTAAAAATTATGTGATGTATTCTGTTGGCGAGCCAATAAATAAATAAATATATCTTGCAAAGCTTCGAGTCCGATATTATGTCTCATATTGTGTTTTTACTTATGTCGGCAGAATATCTCTTAATCCTAAACACGCGAAACCTCAGCACAGGTTCTCCCAGTGAGGTGTTCACAAAATGCTACTATTAACCTTCTTACATACCTTTTTACATCCTGTTACTGACTATAAACTTTTTTTTTGTACTACTATGTAAACTATTGTAACTATTTGTTAAATATATGTACAAGTATAGAAATAAATAAATGTATAGTAGTTCCAGAGAGAGGTCTTATGTGACGTCGTGGTACTAGTATCTTCCTTCTTTTTCGTTTTAATACAAGGCGTGTGAGAAGTAAGAGGACGGTCGTCGATGACGTCGATGACGTACTAACGACCTCTCTCTGGAACTATTATACGCTGTACCTACTTTGGACCATATCCGCCGTACATCGTATGTCTTGGAGTTACGGCTTGTCCAGGCCGCAGGCACATGTTAACAACCCCTGCAATTTGCCAAAAATAAACAGAAAGATATTTATTAAACATGACAGCTGCTAATTATCGCTCAATAAATTGATTTGTCGAATTGTTCCAGGGGATTTAAATAATCGTCCAGCCATGGATGTGGGTTCACAGAGCGCTTTGCTCGCTGTGCAGACGCAATAAATAAATCGGCCCAGGATATTTATGATAAGCTTTACACCAGAGGAGAAATAAATCAACCTCGGTCTGTAAGGAATATGGATTTTTTTACTCTGGGAAACTTTTACCTTCTCCGTTAATGCGCGTCGTGTACTTTTAAGAATGCAATATTTTACTAAAAATATATTCTTACGACCATTTTTTTTCAAACCGCATTCTAGATTGCCATTTTAAGTGTTTCAGAAGGTAACTTTTTATAACTATTTTTGTTAAAAAAAATGCCATTCTCATATACTTCTAATATTATTATTTATAATAGCTTTCCAATCCTGATTCAATAGTTTTTCCTCTCCTAAAATCTTTTTTTTTTTATTGAAAAGTTCTGCAGATTATTTTTTTTTATTTTTACAACTAAAATCATCTTCCAGCCATTCGGTGCGTATATTGAGTGGGCTAGAAATGTTCGAAACTAGTATGTATCAAACAATGGTTGAAAGGCCCGAATATATCGTCGTTGTATATAGAATATGAACGATGTGAGACTGAGTACATTCAGAGAAGATCGATAAAAACTGTTTAAAAAAAATAACGAAACGGAAAATAACAATTCTATTTACAGACAAAGTAAGAAAATATATTTCGTTCATCATAAGAATATATTTATGGTAAACATTAATTATTTTATTGCAGAAAATTGAATTTTAACGCGTTTTTCTCACAAGCTTCATATTCTATGCAGCGTTTTTCTCACATTCTTTATATTCTATGCACAGTTTTTCTCACATGGTTCGTATTCTACATACAGTTTTCGTCATAATTTTAAATACCTAATAATGTCAAAATATTTCTTTTAAATTTATTCAATTTTGACAGCTAGGCATCACGAAATGATGTTAATAGTATGTACATCCAAGGCAATTGAATTATGTAGTGGTATGCAGAGGATATGACTTTATTTTTTATTTTATTATTATGTACTATTTGGATTGTCCTCACATGTTTTATTTTCTATTGCCTTAAATATTTGATATTTTTACATGGCTCATATTGTAGAAGATGGAGGAAAAAAATTAAAAAAAACTGTATATTTAACTCGTTTTCGTCAAAATCGTCACATTGTTCACATTAAATATGCAACGACGATACATATTATTATAATAACACTAATTGATTGAGTATACTTTATGTTGCCGGTTTTACTGATAAATTATTTATTTAATAGTTGGTAACTGTGATGTACGTTAGCCGTGCGTTGTCAGGACGTAAATAGATTATAAATTGAACTAGGTTATCTTATATTATATGATTTGTATTTGTGCTCGTTTACTTTCATTGTTTTTCTTTATTAACACTGGTTAACCAGATTAATATATATGTAGTGGTATGCAGAGGATATGACTTTATTTTTTATTTTATTATTATGTACTATTTGGATTGTCCTCACATGTTTTATTTTCTATTGCCTTAAATATTTGATATTTTTACATGGCTCATATTGTAGAAGATGGAGGAAAAAAAATAAAAAAAACTGTATATTTAACTCGTTTTCGTCAAAATCGTCACATTGTTCACATTAAATATGCAACGACGATACATATTATTATAATAACACTAATTGATTGAGTATACTTTATGTTGCCGGTTTTACTGATAAATTATTTATTTAATAGTTAGTAACTGTGATGTACGTTAGCCGTGCGTTGTCAGGACGTAAATAGATTATAAATTGAACTAGGTTATCTTATATTATATGATTTGTATTTGTGCTCGTTTACTTTCATTGTTTTTCTTTATTAACACTGGTTAACCAGATTAATATATAATTTTTTTACATTAACTCCCCACAGGAGACCTCGAGGAAAATAATTTCCCTCAGGGCCTATGTCATCTTTGAAGATGCCATGTGGAGGATCTTTTTGAGGAGAGGGAGTGAACATGGGTTTTCTTGAGGAGGAAACACAGAGGCTGGCAAATCGTTCCTCAGCCGAGCTGTTGAACTCAAGAATGAGTCGTAGAAGCGACCCGTTCTCATGAGACAAATTTCAACCGTGTACATATGTTGGGCGCGCGTTTATATTTTGGAACATTGACATTTTGGTTATGTTTCTGTAACTTTTTTTGACAATTTTATGCATCTCGACCCTTTGGAATAAAAATATCTGCCGCGGCAATGTCGTGCCATAATGGGATCTATAGTACCCTACTATAGGGTTCATTACCGCATGTTACCGCTACAGAATGAACCAAAGGATCAAGCTATTTGAAATATCTGTGGTATCTTAGATTTAAGTTGGAGGTGTTCACAATAGCACTTGTGGTGGTAAGGTAGAACAGTCAATAATACAGATATTTAGAGGTTTATAAATACTATTGCTATCCAAGGTCAGGAGCTCAGAATTATTATTACTACCGTCTGATAATTCTGGCTGTCCAAGCTTAATAATATTAAAAATTATATTATTCACAAATAGGTGTCCATAGTGTTTTGTTTAATCCTGAAGTTTTTATTGAAGAATGAATAGACACCGGAAGTCACAATAGTACATATTCTCTGAAGATTTGTACGGTTATAAAAACACTGTAGAAGAAAATGAGAATGCGAAATTCCAACCTTTTGCACTTCACATACGAGAAATGGTACAGAGAAAAAATGAGCTCAGAGCTCCGGGCCAAAGAGGCCCCCTTCTCTTTCATCATGAGTTTATATTTTCTGATTATTGAAGGCCTTCGAAGAAAATATGTGTATTCCCCCTCTCGCACTGTCATGATTTGTTTATTTACCACCTCATAATTTCATAACGATAAACGCTTTGATTGTTAGTTACAATTACATTTTCGGAGAAAGCCGCGTGTCGCCACAAACCTCGCTCACTGCCTTAGAACCAGACCTATTTTCCGCTACAGTACCGTGAATTATTCGGCCCTCTGGGGACAAGTGGATGTATTGGGTGCGAAATACCTTTTGAACTGTTGTTGTTACCCTTGACTAAAGTCGTTAGCGCTTAATTTAGCCCGAGCAAATATTGTATTGGAAATTACCCACACTCCCGCCGCCTGCCTTTGTTACTCGCCTCGTCTGGCGAGTGGCTATTGGCGAGTGGCTAGTGGCTAGTGGCTAGTGGCGGGTGTTGAAACCTTTTATGTTAATGCCCGCTCTCGATGCGGAGCCGCCACCTATTTAATAAATACCGCGCCTGATAAAACCTATTTACCAATTATATTTGGTATTGATTGATTGAATGACTAATGACATCGTTATTTTCGACATTCAAAACTGATAAACGACATGGATGTGGTTGGTAAAAGAGGTCGAAGCCAATCCGGGCGTGTCCAAAGTAATAGAATACTTAGTCTTCTTAGACATATCGTGGTAAAAATGTTGTTTTTTTTATTTTAAGAGTTTTTTACGTGATACCGCACAAGAAGTGCCAACAACTCGGCCTCCGTGGTTGAGGGGTAAGGTTCTCGACTAGCGATTTTATTTGATTGATTTGGGTTTTCACCATTTAAGGGTCTCACTGCTCGCAATTGTGGGACTTTGGCATCCCCAATTCGGGTACGTTGTGAAGCTGACGTTGTTGGGGAGGGGCGGGGGCTGGAGAGATGTAGTAAAGGAAGATTGGGATGTACCTAAACACGGTTAAAGCCATTTGAAGCAACGTTTCGATTCTGAATGGTGGTGATACTTAGAGTATCTACCACACAGGAACGTACCGCAAATATACTATGTATGATATTATGAAAGAATGCAAATTATTCAAATAAAATTTCCTTGTGCATGCTGGGATACGAACCCGCGACCTCCGGATGCTTAGCCACGGATCACGGTCATTTGACTCAGGACAGCTATGCAGACTATTAGTGATTCTTCAGTAGACACAAAATCAATCAATTAAACCATTTCAAGCAAGAACATTTCGATTCTGAGTCTTCATCATAAATTGGAGGATATTCAATACGATAATAATTATTCTCTTCTTTTTTAAAAATGGTTTGATCCAACTTCTGTTTATCTATGCCCGTGGTTGATCAAAAGTTTTTAAAGCAAACGTGTGATTTATTTTTTAAATATCGATTTAATGGCAAATGCGAGGGAACACAATTTTTAGAAAAAAGTTAAAATGATAATAATTTTCTTTTGCCGATCCCATACTTGGATTAAAATGCACAACGTTAAAACTTAACCGTCCAACTCATTCCGATAAACATATCCGTATTTAATCAACAATATCATCTCCTATTTTGTATTGACTATAAATTTTCCAATGTCATTTGTGATAAATCCTCACTCCTTGTACATCATGAAAACAGCTAGCAAAATTTGCGGAACGAGGATAAATGTCTCAGTCATTTGTTTTGTATACATAATTTTACCAAGAAATGATTGCCCTTCTTTATCGAGGGTTGGTTTCGTTTTTGCTAAAGCATAGACACTCGATAATAATTTTCTTGCAGTTTCTCTGCTCTTATTATTATCTATGCCTAGTCAGGACTGCTTTATTGTCCCCTGGGCACCTATTAATGTTAAGGATAATAAACGATTATTACGTGCTGCAAATTATCTGCTCAATGTGTGTGTGTACATATGTTGTACTTGAAGGGTGGATCTGTACTATGAACCACGCAATACTTCGTTAAATGCTGTGTATATTTTTTAAAGGAATAAATGTTGCTTTTCTTGCTTTTTGTGCGTTGTGACTTTTTACTGCTTTTTAGGCCCGTTGTAGTATTTAAAGGTGGGTAAATATAAACTTTATATGAAATCAATTCAAGTTTATAATATTACTGTGTCATTTTCACTTTTTTTAAAAGATTTAGTTTTTCTTTCCTTTCCGCTGTATACATAGGATAAAGAATATAACACTAGTAGTATATTCCATACATTTGAATTGAAACTAATGTTCCACGGATTTAATACTTTCTGGTTCTAGATGATTTAGCACGCGGTCTGTCTCTCCTAGAGCATGAAATTGTGTATCGCCATCCCATTTGAATTTCGTAATCATGGTGAAACACAGTTTAGTAAGGAAATATGTGCCCAAATTGGGCCTACAATAGAATTACGAAACACGCCCACAAGGGACTTTTTTGTGATGTATGTACACATGCATTATGTATATATGTGACTTGCAAATGGTTGAAATAAGTCGGGAATGCCCCCGGAAGACACGTCATAATCTAGCGGGTAGGTACATCAAATGCTTGTGCCAGGTCATGCCAAGAGTCGGAATAGCAGAAGAGTATGCATGAACTGCATTAAAACAAGGATATCGGACGGAAAACTCGGAAAAAGTGATACCAACCTGAATTTCGTGTTGGTAATAATAAAAAATCAAGACACGGAGGAAATAATATCCAATGCAATGAGTGTGTGGCATCCATTTGAGTGTTCAACCCTAGATGCTTATCCCTGCAGTGAAACGGTATGACAATTTTTTTGTTATTTTTAATTTCGTACTTTCAATTTTATACCTAGTCGTAACGCTGGCCACGGAATAAAATCCTTATTTCAACTAATAGTCCCTTCTGAAGGTTTCTGTCTTCCACGCAATTAAATTTCATTTATTCTCTTTTAATTTCGCCAATAATCTGTGGGCCTTATCACAAAATGGCTTAAAGCGAGTCGTAGCCAGTAAATTTACACTCCTACTGAGAAGATCTGCGAGATAGGCCCAGATCAGGGAGTTTTCTCCGCTGATTCATAGTTGTGTTTTACTATTCCGACTTTATCTCATTAATCGTCCGAGCGCTGCCTCTCGTACGGGGTTACCTCCAACAGCTGATGAATTTTATACCGAGGTAATAAATTTCAAAAATCAGTTAAGATAGTTAAGTGATACCCCTATCTAACAAGTTTGAACTCTGATCTTCTCACATACGTTATGTTTTGTTTATTAGCTGGAGCGAATACCGGTATGCATATTTTCCGATGGTATCGTTATTTTTAGTGGTTTTCGTGTTTCGGTGGTGTTGCTTACGTTTTAGATTTTGATCAGCTATTTTGACAGAGGGTCGTCACTCTTGGAATAACTGTTGTACTATTTATATGATAAATTTATTATGGTAATGGCACATGTTGTGCCGTGTGTGAAAAATAAATAAAATTTTATACAAAGAGCTTGACATATCTTAACAATAAAGCTGAAAATTCGTGGTGTTGTAACAACAAAAAATCTCCCCATGGATGAATTTTTGAAGTATTTTATTTATTGGTCAGGTAAACTATATTTAAAGTACAACCTCTTTTTCATCCATGACTTTTAAATGTTATTAAAAATAAGACAATATGCTCTGTAAGTCAATAATAGTTTAGAGTGAAAATCTGAAACGAAGTTGGGTGGTGATGCTGATGACAGTGATGACTTATACTTCTTGGAGTGCCTTAAAAAAATTCCATTTAGCGTTCCAGCAGTATAATGTTCTGGATCTTTTTACAGGGCAATTCGGAACATGTTCACCGCGGACAGTTTTCGCAGAGAATGCATCTTTTGAACGCTTCAACACAAAAACTTATGAGGCCAGGAAAAAATGTCATCTCACTGAGATTTTACTTTGCGATGTACCTACAGCTCCAGAGTTTGGGACTGCAAAAAATGCAACTTACGCTCAAAAGCGCTACAAAGATAAAAATATATTTGCAAAATCTGACTTTATCATCGGTATTAATAGGGTGCATTATCGTTTGAATCTCGGTGGATTTTATCCTCCCCTTTGTTTCGATTTTCTCACGGAAAGTTTTATCTCCGGTTAAAATGAGGAGCCGTTTTTGCTCCTCTCTTTTGTCTTTCGTTTTTTCGTGTCATCCAACTAGAAGCTTTTTGTTTTCTATTTTGTTTCTATTCTCTCGTTTCGTGTCTCTCGGAAGGACCGGAGTGTGTCTTCTGACCGCTACATCAGCTGCTTTTACGCTTTGTTCTCCCGGTGACCGGGCAAATCAGTAAAGTGACAAATAAGAACAGTGACAAACCAGAACACTTTTGAAAAGTGATGGAAACAAAAAATTCGGTTAACTAGGTTAGGTGCTTAGTCCCCCAGCCTCGCCAAAATAATATCATGTCATCAAATATTTCCGCTTGACATTCAATTTAAAATAGATTAAATCAAGACAATATAAGCAACTCAAACATTTAAAAAAAAAATCAGAACAAGATTCGGTGGCATCTAGGATTCAAACCCAGGACCTCAGCCTTGCCGGACGTTGCTCTGCCACTGAGCTTGTTCGACCCTATCCCTTTCGATCATATTTAACTGCATATGTATTGAATAACTTGCACTGACAACCACCTGACTGTAACTTCGACTAAGAACTACTTCATTTTTTTAACGCATATTTTTATTGTCTGATATCTTTATGTATGATTGCAAGATTCTACCCGAACTTATTGCAATCTAGATAGTGTTTTGGATAAATTTAGCCATTCAATGACTAAATATTACAATTTGAGGTTTTACTCATTAGTTATTCCTAAAACGTAAAAAGATCTCTTTTTGAGCGTATTCCATAAAAAAAAATCTGATTTTGAAAGCTGATGAATAATTCTTCAGATTTTAATTTTACAAATCGACATAATTATGTAATTAAATATATTAAAATTTTTAACGCAAACATATATAAAGTTTTTAAAGTTGCCTACTAATGGATTTTCTCGTGTAAGTAAACTGTTATACAAGAAACTTAAAAAACGTATTGAATTAGATAAAGGTATTTATTATAAAAGTTATTGTCACTTAATTTTTTATCGTTTTATATAAAAATATTTATTCAAAAATTGCGAAAAAATTTCAAATGCTAAATGTTGTTTCATAGAATTATTTCAAAAAAATTATTTAAAAAAACACAAAGCGTGGTTTTCTCTCTTTGTATGTACCTCACCGTAATATAAAATGAGACAGCACGACTCTAGGTTAGTTTTTTTCTTCATAACTTTTCATGATTTTTAATCTCTTTTCAAAAGTGTTCCGATTTGCGACTGTTCTGATTTGTCATGGAACCTTTCTATCGGCCGATCAATGCTCGTCCGAGCGCCCCTTTGTCACGGATGGTGGCTTCTCCTTTAATTAAGAAATCTGTCGCGGTTGGTACGGTATGGAACTGACATCGTCCTTAGCGTTTGTACTCGAACTAGATATTTTTTTAACGTTATACTACGATGGAATTTGGTCAGAAACCTTTCATTCACTTAGCAATATTGTTTGTGTTTTTAGATTTTTATATTGCAAAAATTACCACTTAAATTATGTTTTGTAATTTTTTTACTTTTATCTGTTTCTATCGCATCTACGTACATACTTCACCGCTTCAATTACACATCTGCCCTGATGATGGGCACTGTTAATACTGTCCAAAACTTTGGCTAAAGAAGGAGGTAGCGCAACATGACAACACCCCAAAAATAAATAAAGAAAATACTTTTGGCCGGGAAAATCTAAAATCTACAGTAATGGTTATTTAACATGTATCACAGTTGTGTAAAATGTAAAGGCTCTGTATTTAATATGAGCATTTTTATTTTTGTTTTGTTGTGATCAGATTTTTGTTATTTTGCTCCTTCTACTAATATTATAACTCTTTTAGTTTGAAAAACAACTTGTTTTTTCATTGATACACTGTTGTTTAATTTAAATAATGCACTTAATTCTAATGGTTATTTGAATAGAATAATTGATAAATAAATTAATAGAATCTTATCCTTTTGCAACACGTCCGTTGATTCTCTCGCCATCTGAATAATTAATTATAAACTCATTTGAGTAGATGCAAAATGAATCAGACTATAATATAATCGATTTCCGAAATCATAGGCTTCATTCAACACGAATTTAACTTTGATTAAAAAAAACTCAATTTTTATGATTTCTTCGACCAAATGGTCCTTGACGATCGCCGCAAACCCGACGAAGGTTTGGTAAATCGAAATGGATTTATGGTCTGGAATCATTGGGCGTGTAATGAGTTGAATGTCAGATTACCATTGATATGGAGTAAACTAGGTGGCTATACATAAATGACTTGGTAACCTTCTCAATATTGTTCCCTGTCCCTTTGCGTATTCCTTCCGTCCCAAAATAGTTTTCAACATTCTGCCTGTAATATCAAACTTTTCCCGTTTAAATTTAATACCTGTAGCGGCATAATATGTAATCAACCCTATTTGAATTTCGTTATGATGACTAAACGACAGTTCGTTACTGCGAATCGTTCAAAGAAACACCACTGAGGAAAAGCTTGTCGTCTGGGAAACAAGTTCACTTTAAAAAATAATTATTAGGTATACAGAATTTAACAAGACGTACCCTTGAGATTTTAACCAGTGATTTCTGAGCTTATTTGGAGTAAAAAATGTAACTGAAATTTTTGCCTCCGGTGACTTTTTTTGATGACTTTTGTTTTTCTTTTCTTTCTCAGGAATCGCTGGTTAAAATCTTTTGGGTACGTTCTGTTGCATCCTGTATAAAACACACCCGGTGCAATATTGGACAGGTTAAGTTTATTTATTATTTTTGTGTTTAATTCGTAGAACTCCATAAATTTTTATTTTATTTAATTTAAATTTAATTTAATAATGTTTATTATTAAGTTCTGCAAGTGTTATAGTTTTTATTATTGTGACAGCTGTTTCAGCTCAGTTTGAAAATGTCCTTGTAAGCCGAAACAGCTGTCACAATAATAAAAACAATAACACGCAGAACTTAATAATAAACATTATTAAATTAAATTTACAAAAAAAATAAATAGTTTACTCACTTAGAGGTTTTGCATCTTTTTTATAGCTAACCCCATTGAAGTAAAATATTGTTGTCGATGAGAGAAATCACATAAATTGGTTCAAAATAAAATATCTTTATAAAAAATATTAACGACAAAAAAAAATCTCCTTAACTAAAATACTAGGTCAATAATTGTAAAATAATAAACATTAAAAAAGTTTGAATGTGATAAATAGCCCACGTATCGTAATATAGAAAATATAACTTCCTGGCCAGACTGATCGATGTGGGATAATTTCCTACCGCCAGGTCCAATCTTTCATTTTATACATCGGTGAAAAAATATAAGATTACCTTACGGGCGACATCCGGGCCAAATCGTTTTCACCATTTCGCGACAGTTTTGTTTTCGGAACCCTTTTGTCTCGGATTAAAGCTCGCTACCTGACCAAGTGACCACTGACCACTGCGGAACTCTTTGAAAATGACCGCACCTCCCGAGATGAGCCTGAAAAGCGGTCAACTTTGACTTTATTTTAATTGATATTCTTTTGATCAATTTAACTGGAGCATTAAGTGAAACAAATATTAGTGGTTCCTTTGATCAGCGGTTGTCTTTTAAGAGGAACGGCTGCGCGGCCGCTTTCATACAAAACGTAGTTTTGGATTTGAGGCCACAATACTAGTTGGACAGGCAAAGCTTCCTAATATGTAACTTGTACTTTCTTTTGTATCTATCTATAAATAAATAAATAAAGAAATACCCAAGCAAATTGAAAATTTATTTTTGTAATAAAAAGGTAGGTTCAATGTCGATCTCGGATAGGGGCTATTTTTTTTTGCTTTTAAATGATGACGTAAAATTAATTTTAAAAATCAGTTTTTGTTCATTTTGGGAACAATTTTGGAATTTTTTTGTGAGTTACTTATAATTATTTTAAAAAAAATTTGCCTCAACCTTGGTTTTAAAATAATGAAAAATAATATAAAAAAATAAAAAATGTTAATAATGCGTTTCTTTGGTAGTAATTTTAAAATATAAACGACAAGTTTTTGTTCGGATGTAAATATGGAATTTGTAATTTAAATTTACACCCATCAAAATTATTTAAAAAAAAAACAACATTTTAAATTTTATATTTTATTAAATTTAAAAAAAAATATTCCAAAAATTATTTTTTTAAATGTTTACATTTACTCTCAAATAATTGTCCAAGTTGCCTCTAAAATCATAAAATATTAAGATCTTTAATAGCCTATATTTTAAAAATAAAAGCAAAAATAAATAAAGTAGCTCCTATGCGAGATTTTTGATTACTTTTGATTACAAAAATAATTTTCCAGTTTGGTTGGGTATTTTGGCCTAAAATCCAAATCTACGTTTTGTATGAAACTTGCCGCCCACCCAATGGCCTTAATAATGGCGGTTAAAAATAAATTTTTGTGCAGTCCAGTAGTCGTAGATATTATAGTGCAGAGCCATTTTGTGCCATTTTGTTGGTGCAATCCAATAGCAGAAAAGTAGTAAACTTTCATTTTATTTGATTTGATATTCTTTTTAAATGCTTTTTTTATTTTTAATTTAGCTGAAGCATAAAGTAAAATAAATATGGGTGGTTCCTCTTCTCAGCGTTTGTCTTTTTTTACGATTTAAAATAATAGATTTTGGTTCGGTTCAATGTTTGGTTTCACAATGGTTTCAGTGATACGATTGTATCTCTATTGTTAAGATATTAGGCCATTGAGTTTATACCATTTGATTGCTAAGGAAACTACCGCATCGAAGCAGGAATAATGGTTGTCTTTGTATCTGGATGTTTCGGTTAGATTTGTGCCGAAGTGCAAACATTTGGGATTTCTCTTGGCTATTAAATTTTGCTTACTGTTGTGACTTGATAGATTTTTTTGATTTTTTTATGAATTTCGCTATAACGTATCATAAATATTAAAGAATTTAATTATTTTGACCCACTTATTTATTTGTGACCAGACCTGTATCACTCTAAACAACTTTCAACATAAAAAAATGGAACAATGATTTTGCAATGTGGTTCCACCACTACTTAAACTTTTTCTCATGCCCTCATATTCTATAGAGATCCGAGGTTGTCTATCATCCAAGCAATCTTCACCCCACAGGTTGCAGCCCTGAACAACTCTGCAGAACTGTACGCGAACCAGTCACGTAAATTACGAATTACGTACTAATAATTAACAGTTACAAAAAATATAAGCATTCTTTCGTTTTCAAATGCTACGTTCTGTAAAACTTACCACTGGCCTTACACCTATCTTAAAGTAAATTTATTTAAATTTTGAATTTAAAAAAACTACCTGGCTTATGAAATCAACATTCTACATTGTTTCCTCGTGCCTATACTTCCTACACCTGGAACTTGGATTGATATCGCACATAAAATTTATTCGCTAATTCTTGGCGTTAAATCTTGCCTTCCCACACATTAGTAGGTGAATAAAATCTACATTCTTAGTAATAAAAGCGATATATTAAACATAATGTGATTAGCATCGGCGCATTGCTAACGGTGTTCTCAGAACAAACCTCGGAAGAGACGATTCGACTTGTTTATTCTAAGCGGAACGGAATGAGGTGGTACTCGTAGATAACAGAGAATTTTAAGACTTACATTGTGGTGGATGCAGCTTAACATTGATCACATTTATGTTTCTATAGGAACAAGATTTTAATTGTTTTATTTTTTTTAAGAAAGACAAAAGTCTTTGCTTTCGAATAACGACAGCATCCGAATTTCTCCTACTAGCATCACGATACGTGGAAAATGTTTCTTATGCAATGAAGAGGATTTAACTATGTAACAGATTGAACTAGCGACGTTTGGGTTGGAAATTGGAACCCAATGCTTTAGATCTCTCAAACCTATACCCAGCGGTCGCAAAATTTATTAATTTATTTATTTAAATATATACGGCACAACATGTACCATTAACATAATTGACATTACATATAAACAGTACAACAACATTTATTTATTTGTAAGAGACAAACAGCTTATATACAACAACAAAAATAGAGATACATATATATAAAGTTAAATTGAGTCTCCAATGTTAAAGTTACTTTTTAGATGGAGTTTTAATATATCTTTTTTTTTTGGTGAAGAGGAAAGAAAGAGGAAAATGGGATAAGGATAGGTGAGGCTCCCGAAGCATTCCACACTGTTGTATTAATTTTCTATCGTACGCTTTACTTCTATTCGGTGTTTCTGAAGGGTATTGTTGAAAATGTCTAGATTGTTAAATTTTGTATTATACTGTGCATTATCATATACGGGGAATTGGGGAATTTTTCCTAATGTTAGTTCGACATGTGGGCAAATGAAATAAGTTGGGTTGTCTTGTTGATCTTGTCGCAATATGGATACGGAACATGAAGAATAACAGTATAAATGTAAGTTATATATAAGAAAAAAAAGTAAGTAGTAAGTAAGGTAATAAGCAGTAGGTAATGGTAAAATATAAATATAAAGAGAAAAATATGGTACAAAGTATAAATATATAGTGTAAAGTAAAACGACAAACTATAAAATGCTGCTCTTCAGCTACATGCGGCTCTCTCGAGTGAGGCTCTTCAACGAATAATGTGTTTAAATTACATTTTATTTGACAAATTATTGGTAATATTTCATAAATAATAATTCTATCCAAATTAAAAATCACTTAAAATTAAATTGATAGTCACAAGAAATTGAAAGTTTCATCCGGTGTTGCCCAGGTAACAAATCTCTAATATTTTCCTCATTTTTGCTTTAGACACATTCACAATCGAGTCACTCCTGTTTAATATTCCCGTCATTATTTCATCGTACGAGTCATCCCTTTCTCGCCTGTCTGAGAATTTTCTCCATAAATAATGCATTTTGTATCATTGAAGAAGAAGATAACAATAATAATCAAAAAAAATTAAATATGAAAATAAACAAGACACAGAAAAATAATAAAAGATAACGGTCGCAACTGGGAATCGTTATCTTTTATTATTTTTCTGTGTCTTGTTTATTTTCATATTTAAAAAAATTAGATTATTATTGTTATGAGTTATCTTCTTCTTCAATGACATAATACATTGATGGGAATAACCTTCAAAAGTTAAAAAGAGAGTTTTTCTAATAAAAATATAAATGCATTTTGTGTTCAATTCCTGACTCAATTGCTTGTGAACGGAGAGATTTTTAAAATGTAGGTATTTATTGGAAACCAAAACTTAATATCACTTCATCGAAAAAAATTTGAATAAAAAAAAATTTACTATATTATACCGTACCAGAGTTCCTAATAATGAAGACACGGGGTGGAGGAAGGTTGATCAATATTTTTAAGTAGGTACTTAGTTATTGAGATTTAGTTAGTCAACAAAGCCAGTAACTTTTTGTTTCTGAATGTTGGTCTCTGACGAGAGAAAATCAAAGTAATAAAATAGTACGAGGTACAAATCGACAGTCCCCAAAAACAATTTCGAATCCCATAAAAAATGAATTTGGTTATGTTGGCTTATTATTTATTGGTTGATTTAAATGTCTGTATTTTCGGAATTTTTAAATAAATACCAAATATCAAAACAACACTAACTTTCTTGATCTCAAAATCAGTAAAAATGCAGAAACAAAACTTAAAATATTTTTTTTTGTTTATTTTTGGGATGTTATGCCGTGGTAAGCTAACTCCTTCTTTATCCGACGTTCCGGACAACGTTACAGTATCCATCATTAGGGCAGATGTATTGGCTAACGTCGGCTGAAGAAGGAGTTAGCGTACCACGGCACAACATCCCAAAAATAAACAACAAAAATACTTGGCCGTTAAAATCTTAAATCATATAAAAATTTAAATAGCTCTACGGCAAAACTGCAAAATCGTACATTTGACATTGTTCTTTGGGACCGTCGAAAATATTTTATTTTAATTTTATTAGCGAAAAAGACAAAAATTTGGTATCTTATTACATATTTAAACAATGGTAAAACTTTTGCTTTTCCACAATTTATATAAAAGTCAACTTGATTTGATTTTTATTTATTGTAACCGCTTCCGCCTTGGTCCACATTTATACGCAGCAGAATATTCTGATGTTTTTTCTGGACCTTTTTAGATTAATGTGACATATACGCCTTTGAAAATTAGAGAATATTAAATGTTAACTGGTTACCTGTTCTCTTGGGCCGGGTTGAATCAGCCTGCCGGATGTCCAAAGCGAGAAACATGATTCGCATTTGATATTATTATAGATACACTAATTTAACATTCCACCATCACCACATTTTACTTCCATTCAAAAACTCAACGTGTTTTTGTTGTTGTTTTTTAATGGTAGCCGGATATCAAAATTCTATGGCCTACGTATATATTTATATTGCAATAACAATATCCAAAAAGATAAGAAGCTTACTGTACAGTACAATATAGGTTAACTACAAAGCCTGTAGACAATGATTCTATGTAATCTATTTTTATTTATTAATTTTCAACGCCCTGATGTGCTTCTGCGTGATAAGTGCATAATACAGTGTTATATTATAATACAATGTTTAAATAAGAAAGATGAACTTGTAGAAATAAAAATTATAAAAATGGTAGGTATAAAGGTAAGTGAAAATAATAAATAATATATTATCAGAAAAGAGAAAAAATAAAAATAAATTAAACAGAAATTAGTTTTTAAATTGCAGATGGCATAAAAATAATAATGAAGTGAAGGTTAATAAGAAGAAATAATGACGGAATCCACCCATTTTCTAATAATAAAACTATCAAACTAACTAAACATGATGCCGTTTCTCTGCAGGGGTAGGCAGAGAGTACGAACCACTAAAGAAATCAGTATTTGAAAACTCTCCTTGCTTCATTCAAATTCATACATCGTCTAATACATACCCCTGTGTTTTTCTGATTCTTGACATGGCACGACTCAATCATTTGATTCACCTGATTGTGCGATATCTTCTTCGGACATCCCCGACTTCTTCTACCATTTAATCCCTATGAAATAGATAATCCTCAAGGTGAGTTTTTGTTTCTTCAATATTTGCAAAGTGATTGATTACAGTGGTTTACACAAAAGTAATTTGTTCCATTTAAGTAAGTTTTTGTCGCCGTTTTATGGATTAAAAAACCTTTTTATAATATTCTTCCATTTTTTTTATCGAAGCCGGTCGGTCATTAGTAAAAATTGGAAGAATGGTATAAAAGTATTTTAATCCATAAAACGGGGAGATTACAATTTTCGTGGTGCCGCCATTTGATAAATCGAAAATGAAGCATACATTTTTTCGATATCTCGCTTCGTTTTCAAGTTGTCGACACTTTAAAGTTTTAGTAATTATTTTTTATAAAAAGTAAATTCACTTTTGTATCACAAACCGTGTTACACAAACCTAGCATAGCAGCTAAACTAGTTGAAAACTGGGATTTTTTCTTGCCTTGACGTGAGCAGGCGCTATAAAGGGGACACTTTCATTTGTATCACAAACCATGTTACATAAACCTAGCAAAGTGCAAAAAAAATTAAAACATTCAATTTTTTAAATGTTTATTTATTTTTATTTTTATTTATAAATCCTTACCTAGTTAAAAACATTTAAAACTTTAAAGTGTCGATATCTCTAAAACGAAGCGAGATATCGAAAAATTTAATTCCTAATTTTCGACTTATTTTGTGTTGATTTATCGAAATCCATTGTCAAATAGCGGCGCCACGGAAATCGCACTCGTGCCCATAAAACGGTTTCAATATAATAAATAAATAAGTTTTATAATTTCTCCACCACGACCATCATTTTCCTATCTACGTTCAGATTGTATCTTGGAATCAGTCTCTTCGCCAACAATTTCATTCTTATTATATCAATAGAAGTAATACAAATGATGGTCTATCTTCAGCATCAGTGGTAGGATTTATTTATCTGTAACACGGTCCTGTGGGGGGTCCGGCCGCTGAACACTTCTAAGCTGTTCCGTGTGACACGCGCGCAACCACCGCTGATGTATCTGCCTAACCCGACCGCGCCATTGTTCCCTGTTCATCACGATGGCATACTACAGGGTGTAAACTGCCGAGAATGACATTAAACATTGCATATTGTACGGATTGTTGTTGAATTTAGATTAAACGTGCAATTTGATAATTAGTGAAATATAATCACCATACCGCTATATTTAGATACTAGCTTTTGCCCGCGACTTCGTCTGCGTAGAAGTAGTTCTTAGAGTAATATATTTTCTTTTCCTAGGTCCCATCTACGTTTGTACCAAAATTCTTAACCTATTTATTTAAAATATCTATAATTCTTGATTCGATTCAAAATATTAGGCGAGCACTTCAAATAAATTCACTAATTTAAATATTTTCTAAAATTGAATTTTGATTTAAGAATCATTAATTTGCAAAATATCATTCTCAAATTTTGACATTTTCTATTAAACAATAATAATTATTTTCAATATATTGAAAATAAATAGCTAGCTTTATAAATTATAGCCTATATGTTATTCTGATGTATGAGCTATATTATTGCAAAGTTTCATTAAAATCCATTCAGTAGTTTTTGCGTAAAAGCGTAACAAACATACATACATCCATACAAACGTTCGCGTTTATAATATTGGTAAGATGTCTGATCAGATCTGAATAGCCAGTCAGGTACTTCCTATTCTTCCGTTTTTACTTCTATTTTTGGCTTCACTCATCCACTTCCTTTAATATCACAACATCCCCTAAATGGGAGTGCCATCGTTCCACTGAATTCTGACTAGTGATGTTAGTATTTCCGGGAACGGGAATAGTCTCGGGAATATCCCTCGTTATTAATTATTTTTATTTTGATGTTATGTATATATTTATAGAGTTAATAATGACAGTAAAATCAATTTTTCGATGAATTCACAACAATGACCACAAAAACCCATATTCAAACAGCTAGAAAAAGTGATAAAGCTCACTCGAATTTTGCATTGCGGCACGGTGCATTAACATCGAATTTGCAAACTCCACACTGGACTTGCCTTTTTTCTTATCATATTTGAATTGTATAATTTAAAAAAAAAATATATATATACCTATATATATTATTTTTATGTCATTTTCATAGTACTATAGCCGAGTTAACAACCGTTCTGTAAATTGACATCGAAACCCTATCGTTTCACACCTAGTGAGATGGGCAATACGTCATTACTTTATTTATATGTAATATTGAGATAATTTAATAAATAAACTAAATTAATAAAAACTTTGTCACGCTATTTTTGCTACGAAATCAGTTAGTTATATTGCAGAAATCTCTAGAAGATTACTCTTCTCCTGCCCTTTCCTATCGGAGGTTGGCTATCATCAGGGCATTTTCTCTCTGCAGTCTGATATGCAGCGTCTTCCTCTACCATCAAATTTCTCCTGGATTATTCGTTTCTTAATTTTGCAATCGCGTCTTAAAGATCACACGCTCAATCTTACTTACACAAACTCTAATTTTGCACAAGTAAGCACGTAAAGACGGCAAAACGTTTTAAAATACTTGTAAAATTGGTATTCTTAAACAATGGAAAACAAGCAAAAGAGCAAACTGACTACGCATAATTGCACTAACAGGTCGTTACTTGTAGACGAACCGACATTGAATTTTTCTTTGAAATCCTAAACAATTTTTTTTTTCTTATAATGTGTGTTAGTTTTCCCTATTCTCAGACTCCTTGTATATTGGTTTTGAGAAGTTAGTAATATGAATAAGTATGATTGGGTCGTACAGGTAAGCATCTTGGGTGGACAGATATGTTTACGGTCATTTTAACCATTAACCCGCCGAATATCAATAATACAATACGTCTTGGGCTGAGTTACAGCCTGTATAATGTCCCAGGCTTGTCCGTTTAGCGGAGAGTGCTATCAACAGGCGCTTGTTCCCGGCTGATTTATGTTCCGCCGCCAGGAACCCGGGGCAACCCGTTCTCAAATATTCCATATCGGACGTCGCGGCTTATCCTTCCAATATTCATCGGCGGTGATGGAACACTGCAGCTTTTCCAATCCGCCCTTATGTTTCAAGGAAGTGGAGATGTGAGATTGTCTAATACAAAACAAATTACTTAAACAACCCTTTGTGTCCCTTTTGGTGCTATGACACTTCATCCGGCGACACCTCATCCCCCGACAGTTTATCCGGCGACATCTCATCCCCCGGACACTTCGTCCGGCGACACCTCATCCCTTGGACACTTCATTCAGCGGACACTTCATCCGTCTGACACTTGATACCTCGGACATTTCATCCCCTCAAATATTATTTTAGGGGATTATTTATTCAAATGGGTATGCAAAGAGGATACTATGTCGAAATACGTATTATCTTTTGGCGTCTTGAGTAGATATAGGCTATACAATTTTTTTTTATAATGATAGGAGCATGCGGTGAGACTTACGAATTGGCATTTTGAATTTTTGACATTTGAACCGTGCTCTTTAGACGCTCATTCTCGGCTAACTGCATTGTTTCATCTGCCGTGAAGCATAGAAACTTAGAAAATATTATATGAGATTTATGATAAAAATTCGCTATTCGGTGATAAGCGAGAAACACATGCTCACTTTTGGTGAAATTTAAAAAAAAACTCGGCTTATAATAATAATGTTTGGATGATTTTTATAGCGCCATTTTCGTGAGAAAATCACCTCAAGGGCTTATGGACTCGACAGTGCATTTTATCAACTTTTATTGACAATCACGCACACACAAGCGGACATAATCGCGCTTTTTCTGAAATTGGATGAAATCAAAGCACTTAAATTACAAAATAAATGTCTGCCGTACTAACTTCGAATCAGGCCCGGATTGTCGCGGGGTCGATCCGATTACTGGAAAGGAATTCAAACCTCAGTCAAACCATAAAACAAAAATTTAAAAGCCCTTTGAAAATAGTTGCATTGTAGTATAAAAAAAAACTTTGTTTTTACTGGTTAATTTTTTGAGGTTAAAATTGAAGAGCTTTTGAGATAAATTTGTGCTTTGAAATTTGGACTTTAAGATGTTAAGCTTTGAGCTATGAACTGTAACACCACGAAGTGTTGTGAGAAGAAGTTCAACTAAAAATAGTCTTTTGATTCACTATATTCCTGCCCTAGTATTCAAATGTAAAAGTTTTTCTTATTCCTTGCTAATTTATTGTATTGAGATAAAGCCGATACTGCGATAGTATATTATTATAATAATGTATATTCATAGTAAGATAAAAACATTTGATTTAAATTTCTCTTCGATAATAAAGGAATTAGTCACTTTTATTGCCACGGTCATCTAGGCTTTTATTGCATTTGAAATAATCAGGTTTCCTTTAAAATAGACTTGGAGGCTTAAATACCCTGCTTAGCATCAGCCTCCTTTCAGAACAAACTCGTTTATTCTCCGATGACGAGAGCAATGTAAATTATACGGCGACGACAGTAATATAATTATTTTCTATGTGAGTAGGCAATAACGAATACATATTCTTACTGTCTAGTTTATTTACTCGCTACCAGTGACATGAAAAACACTAGACGAGTCCAGGGCAATTTTTGGGTAGTCAAATCTTGTCAGTGGGCTCAAAAATTATTTTTAGTAGCTCTCTTTATCGGAAAATTGAAAAATTTTGTGATAATTGAACTTTGAACCACAATGTCCTTAACTAATACACAAATAAAACCAACAAATATCGGTTAACTCGAATAGTTTTTACTATATAACTGTAAAATACGACACGGTAACAATTGGATTGCAGTTACAATGCTGGTCTAAATGACACTGCGACCTGCGACTAGCGGCGGCCCTTGACCAGTGTTGCCATATATTCAGTCAACACGTGCTTTAAATTTTTGAGAATATATTCACATATAAGTTCGAACTACTTAAAATAGCTTTTTATTATTTCTTTATGACTGCCGACATAATAATATATACTTTTGATAACAAGTTTATCGAACTACTGGAGCGTGCGTATGCCTTTTGGCGCCATCTCTGTTTGCACAGCGAAGAAATGGCTTACCGTCTTATTGCAATACTTGTTTTTTTTAACTTTTTTAATTTGTAAACGTTGTGCAAAATATTGAAACTACATTTTCTTTGAGTTTCGGCAAAATGCAACCCCCAATTGTTTGCGTTATCCACAGGCACATATTTGTAATTGTGTCTTGGGACTCTTCAATAATAATATGTCCGTGTTACAAACTGGTTTATCAGTAATATTTACGGTTTACAATATATTATACTACTGGGTCTATCGACCGACTATAACTGTCTAGGAGTTGAATCTGAGAGTTCGAGCTGTCGTTGACCCGGGTTGTACTCGCCGCTCCTCTATATGCCCGACATCTGTCGGAACTTGATACAAGCTCTAAGCCTGCCGACATCTATCAAAAACAACTGAAACTACTTGTCTTTCAAGGATACTACAGATTTCTTCGTCTGTCTTTTTTATTTATTTATTTATTTGAGACACAAACAGGATATTTATAAAACATTCATGTTGGTAATATAAAACAAAATTAAATACAAATATAAATATCCCTAGACTAATGTGTCTGCAGTAATCATATTTTAATATACTCATAAGCAAACACAAAGAAAAACAATGCCAGTATTTTTAAACTTAACTCTAAAAAACTTAATTATAATAATAAGAAATCGAACAAAAAGAAAATGTTTAGAAAAAATAATAAAACAACAAACAATCTTTTAAACAACAAACTCTAAAAAACTTAATTATAATAATAAAAAATCTAACAAAAGGAAAATGTTTATGAAAAAATAATAAAACAACAAACAGTTGTAAAATAATAAATCAACAAACAAATTTTTTTTTTTTTTTTTTTTAGGTGCACAAATTGTGGAGATACTTCTTGAAACAAGTTATATTATTTACAAAAATATCTATGAAAATGTGTGATTTGGCAAGATCATTGTATGATCTAGACATTCTAGAAATAGGATTAAAATATCCAGTATTATTGGTAAAAATTTCGGTCCAAAATATGTTAAGGTTTCTGGTAGATTTGGGCCTGGCGTATAACTTGATTTGATTGATTAAGTTACTATCTACCCGATAATTTACAATTTTATAAAGCATTAAGAGGTCATTTATGTTACGTCTTTTAACTAGACTCTCTAATTTGAAATATGTTAGTCTTTGTTCGTATCCATCTAGAAAATGGTACACACCTGATCGATAAGACAAGATCCGTGTAAATTTTCTTTGGACAGATTCAAGTCTAGATACCTGTGTAATATAATGTGGATTCCAGACTGTTGACCCGTATTCAAGAACACTACGGATTAACGAATTGAATAGAATTATTAGGCTATTAGAATTCTTGAATAATTTGGTTGATCTTATAATGAAACCAAGTAATTTATTTGATTTACTCACAATGTATTCAATGTGTTGGTTGAACGTTAGTTTGTTGTCGAATATAATTCCTAAATCTTTAATCGAATCAACTGTTTCCAGATTGTGACCACATATGGTATATGAATATACAGTTCTATTGGTGTTCTTGGTGAAATTTATAACTTTACATTTTGCTATATTTAGTTCCATTTCATTGTCAACACACCAGGTAGATATTGTGTTAAGGTCTTTTTGTAAGAGTTCACAATCTTCCATAGAATTAATTGCTTTATATAATTTGAGGTCGTCAGCATACAGAGAAAAATTACAACGAAGTTTAAATGTAAGATCGTTAATAAAGATTAAGAAAAGCAAGGGTCCAAGGTGTGATCCTTGTGGTACGCCCGATGTAACTGAGATTGGGGAAGAGTTAAAACCGTTAACAGTAACTATTTGACTTCTATGTGATAAATATGATTCTAACCAACGAAGCAGATTTCCGTGTATGCCGATTTTATCCAGTTTATTTATTAAGATAGGGTGACTGACTTTATCAAAGGCCTTACTGAAATCGGTGTACACGGCATCAACTTGTGTTTTTTTATTCATCGATTTACACAGAAAGTCCATATACTCTAGTAAATTAGTATTTGTGGATCTTTTAGCTACAAAGCCATGTTGGAAAGGGCTAAGTACATGTGATACATGGTTAAAAATGGTTTTGTATACAATGGATTCAAATATTTTGCCAAAACAAGATAATAGGCTGATAGGACGGTAGTTAGTTACATCATTTTTACTGCCAGATTTGTGGATCGGAATGACGTGGGCAACCTTCCACAGATCGGGAAATACTCCATCGTTCAGACTTTTGATAAATATTTTGTGTAATGGTACTGCAATTTGATCTGCACAATTTCGAATAAATAGTGGAGGAATTCCATCTGGGCCGGAACCTTTATTAATATCAAGAGTGTTCAACTTCGCCTTGACCTCGTCTAAGGTTATTTTGATATGAGACAATGGATAATTATAAAGTGGGGAAGAAAATTTAGAGTCACTTTTAGAATTAGATGGTGAGCTAAAAACAGAAGAGAAGTAAGTAGATAAAAGTTCACATGTATCTTCACCATTTGTTGCTGATTTGTCATGGAGATGCATGATTTTGGGGAGAGAATTAGAAACTCTTTTCGAATTAATGAGGGTTGATAGATTTTTGATACTGTTAGGGAGAGAATTTTCTATTGAATCTACGTGGGCTTTAAGGCATGTACGTATGGATACTTTTACTCTAGCCCTTAAGATGGAAAAACTGTCATAGTCACTTTGATTTTTGTATTTTTTCCATTTCTTTCTAAACTTTTCTTTTTCTCTCAGTTGATGGATCAAAACACTGCTGAACCAAATTGGAAAATTTTTATTGCTGTTTCTTAAGCGTGGAGTGTATTTTTCAATTGATAGCCATAACAAGTTATAAAAATGTAGCAGAGAGTCATTACAATTCAGGGTGTTAAGATCGTCCCAGTTATTAAGTGATAACATTTCATTGCATTTAATGTAGTCCGTTTTTTTGAAGTTATATTTGATGTGATCTGGATTGGTGGGTAAGGGTTTGTATTTGGACATTAAAAAATCGAATTCAATGGGGGGATGATAGGAGTCAACTTTGGATAGCACATGTGTAGCAATTTGAATGTTAAAGTTATGGTTGGAAAAGACTAAATCTAAAATGCGATCTATACTGTTAGAGACGTGATTGAACTGATTAAGTCCAGTCATATCTTGTCTTCGTACTTATTACACTAATTTGATTTGCAGTAGTTTGTGTATCACTTGTACCAATCTAGGTTCAGATTCTCTCAATGTTTACCTATCAAGTGTTCCTACGCCGCGGACTCCTTGTAAAATACTCCCATGTCCCTTGTTAATAATAAACAAATTGACTTTTAGATTAATACCAGGATTTATTGTGTGCCTCTATGATTTAATATCGAATATATAATATCGAAAAATCGATGAATTAGTCTTATGATAATACAGCTTACAAGTTTTACTAATACTACTTACAAATTGTTTATTGTGTTAATGCGTTATGAGTATATTGACTATAGCGGAGTAAAAAATTTTGTAGTTCCGTTTTAAGTCATAAAACTCTGGAACTGTAAGCTTTGGCGCAATGAACATGTGACAGCTTTATCTATCTGAGTTTTCTATGTTAACGAAACTAATTTCAGCTGACAACTTAATTTTGGTCAAGAGGTATAGAGCTTTCGATGAAAGGTTTTGATAGTGCTTGTTATTATAATGCATTCGAAGTTAGACGGGTAGAACGGATACTGCGCATTATTATAAATACCAGTGGAACAGAAGGATAATAAAACAACATTATTGTTTTTACAATTTAACGGCAAACGCAATAACTGCAAAACATAAATTATTTGGTATTGTGATCAGGAACCAAGCTCAGTTTTCTTAATAAATTCTCTGCATGAAATTCTTCTTTCCAACCCAGAAGATATTTACCATTACCATTATAAAACCTCGAGGCATTTACGATTGCTTTATTAAGAATGCAATTCCATAATATATTGTTTTAAAAGCATGTACGTATTCACGATGATTGCATTATTACCTTGATTTCCATTATTCAGCAATGCTAGATACGCCTATAAGGCTCATTCCGCAGTGATAAACGTTGATCGGGCCCGGCTGCGGTGTAAAATTACGCAATCAAAGTAAACACGGCACGATGTGCCCGGTGCCCGGTGCCGATGCTGCATGCTAGTGGCTGGAGAAGCGCGGGATATGCGGCTGGAGGATTTATGGCCGGGGATTTGTGGAACTTCTTACGAGCCGGTCTGGGGTGATCCTGCCTGCACGCATCACGCATTGGCCGATGTGTCTATGCCACGGGACGAGTCGACTCAAAGAAAGGAAATTACATTATCTTAATCTCCAGCCTAGACTCTCTAGCTAGAACATCTGATATTTTGCAATAAATCTATTATTTTATTACTAATCTACGATTCCTGTTCGCTGTTTTTTTAACGAACATATTTCAAAATATACCACTGTTTTTGAAAGCAGATAAAATACTCTCAGATTTTAGTACACTCCAACATAAGGATAAATATTGTTAAATTTTTGATTATAAACTTAGATACCGATGGTTTTATTGGTGTCAACTATAATATTATCACTTTAAATGAAACTATATCTCACATTCATACAAAATGAGATAGCATTTTTAAAAAGCGTTAGCTCCTGAAAGGGTTACCAAAACGTTGACCTGACATTTGTAATGACCCGCCTCTAGCAGACTTTATATAGTGAATCGGGTAAAGAAGACCACATACTTAAGTCAAGATAAAATAAACTCCCGGGTTGCCGGCACTGAAATTGTTTAATAATAATAACAAAAGGAAATACTAATTATTTTTATGTGCACGTGTTGATTATGTTTTTACTCTCAAACCACAATAATTTTGGGCCCGTATTTTAGTTGCTACTTTTAAAAAAGTTTTTGAAATACCGGTCCCAAGTAAATCACATACTTAAGTCGGGTCATTTCAAAAGTCGGAGGAACAAATGAGTTTGTATGACAAGAATTATGAATGTGATTAAAGCAAGGGGAGTGTGCCAGAGTACAATTTTATGGTATTCCCCCCTTCTCTGTGCTTTTTTTATGTGCTGATTGCATTTTTTTAACATTGTGATTTTCTTTTGTTTCAGGTAAGGAAGGCACACTTTTCATTTTTTTTTGTTTGTAAGTCTTTAATATGTTATGCAACGTGCCTAAGTGATTATGAATGCGCGGGTCTCAGGAAGGTAAGAAGCTAATAATTTATTTCTTTTTCCAATTCTAACACGTTTTCTGTATTCGAAAGATGTGGGGGGATTTGCTAAAATTAGCTTAACGAATTGAGTCCACTCAATGTTCTGTCGTGATTTTTAAATAGTTAATCGTATCACGTGTCCTTTGCTTCATTTCCATTCTTTGAGTTTGACTGTCCCGTGTTAGTACTATCAGCCCCAGAGCCAGTACAAGACGAAATCACGACGGATCCGCGTAGGTTTCACGTCGGACTAGACGTCTGTTTGCATTCACTGAGCCGCGCTTGACCCGAGATTGATTTATGCAACGGCCAATTAGAAGCGATCAACGCGTTTTAAAAGCGCGCAACCTCACTAAAAAGTTCAACTGCCCCTTCCACCTAATAAACCAACCACGTGTCTTGGTTTTACTATTTTTGCTTCGTGTTACGAATGTTACCATGGGATATCCAGATCTCCAGGCGCTCGAATATACTAATCGGGTGATAATCTCGTGTTTGAGTTGAAATATGATACTGCATATTGAGTGTGTGTATAAATTTTGTAGAAAGTATCTTAGTTTTATGGCTTTAAAATAAACAGAGTGATGTACTTATTTTCCCCACATAAAAGCTAACCGTATAGCAGTAATAATTTTGAGAAATTTGTTTGTTTACATTCGTATTTTTATTTTTTGTATTAAGCCAACACAATTCTGCTTGATCTGTGTAGGTTTATGCTAATGCAGGTCAATTTATTAAAGGAATGTTGAATTTGTGCAACTTCGATTTAGTACAATTAATTGTAGTAATTAGAATATTGGGCGTGATTTTGCAAACGGCTGAAACTGAAAGGTCGAGAGGGCTCCTGCCATTTCGAATTTTAGAAAGTAGTTTATATTTTTCATCGGGACTAACACACAATTTAACAATTAGTTTTTTTTAATACGTCGTTTTTTTTGAAGAATAATATATGTATGTATGTACCTATATATTTATACAAGTTTATTTTTTGAACGTAAAATATTTTTAATAATTCGTTAGTTTGTTAAACTCGGAGAATTAATATAATTTATAAATCTGAAAGTTTATTTAAATTAAAATAAGGGCTTATTCTGTAGTCATGAGCAAAAAGGCAACTGGAAGTTTTCAGTGGTCTCATTCCGATGTACTTTTTTTATTATAATAGGTTGAGAAGCATGAAAGGTCTCGTATATCAGAATGTGACAATTGAAAATTTCCACCTGCCGTTTTGTTATGATGACAGTCTAAGAGAATGGATATTAGAGAGACGGCATGTGAAGTGTGCCCGCGCGCTCCAAGTGTGCCTTTACGAGAATTTTACCTAAACGGCTTACATTGGCTGTTGGTTTTTGGTCGTTTAATACGTTCCGACAGCAGCCATTTTACATGGTGACAGCCAATGTCAACCGTGTGGGTAGAATTTTCGAAAAGGCACACTTGGAGCGCGCGGGCACACTTCACATGCCGTCTCTCTAATATAAATACTCTTAGATGACAGTACTTTTCTAGTTATCTAGTTGTTAAATTGACAGCTATTTTATATACACATGTGCAGCTTAACCGCCTAAACCAGCGACATCTTATTTTGTAGAAATTTTTGGCCATTTTAACCTGTTCGTCAAATGCACTAAAAACTGTATTTAGTGATTACTTAATCTGCCGTCACGTCCTTTGGATTTTTTTTTCATTTTTGTTTTCAAATTTATTTATTTGATACAATTTTTTTACATACACATTGTAAGGAAGCTTTGATTGTCCAACTTGGAAAGTTTACCGTTAGAGGACTGTCAAATTGCATACACGCTGTTATTATGAATTACATTTCCATACTTTACATTCACTTTTAGATAATTACTTTGGGGAAAAATTAATTATAAATAATTAAATAAAATGTTAATTTAAATATTAAAAAGAGTAAATCAGGATTACTTTTGCTTTGATTGATTAATGAACATGGTATTACTTTTCCTTTTTTTAATTATAAGGCTGATAGTGCAACGAAATATAGGTATATTTAACACTTTTTTTCACTATCAAGAATGTATTCAACTTTATTTCTTGTTGCTTTAACGTTGTTAGGTTTTTATCAGTGTGATTATTAAAATCTGAACACAGTAAAACATTTCACGTTTTTAGCGGTTTTGCAAAATAGCAGTTGAGTCAAGTTCACGAACAAGGTTGAATAATTGTTCACAAGATAGATTACAGCTTCCCAAAGGTTAGCCGATCATTAATTACGGCTCCTACTGGTCTGTCGTGTAGTTATTACATTTAAAATTAATTTATTACATGTTTTGAACTCACTTAGTTTTGAATAAATGATAATACACAGAATTTAATGCTTCGTTTATAATCAGATTGCATCCTACGCCTACCTAGATTGGCCAGCGAATTATTAGATATCATAAAAATAAACATTTCTTCTGGTTGATTATTATTTTATTTGAGGTCTCGAGTTATTGACTCCTCGACTAATCTAGAGGTCGCGAGTCGAGAATCCCGACTTAAGAAATTACATTTTATTTATTTTGTTTATTTTATTAATTGTTATTTGACGTTTTTAATCAATGTAAAATAATATGCGTATTATAGTATTTTTGCAACAAGTTCCACATTGGTAGATACTCTAACTATCGCCCCTGTAAAAGACCACCATTCAGATTCGAAACTCTGCCTGAGATAGCTTTACCTGGGTTTGCTTAACAGAATTGAATAGCCAGATACTTTCCCAACTTCCTCTCCTCCATCTCCTTCCCTTCCCCACTATATTCAGCCTCACAACATACCTTAAATTCGGGATTGAGACAGTTGAGACTCGTGTAAATACTTAATTGATTAATTAGTTATCGACATTGATGCATTAGGTCGTATGTCAAAAAGAGTTATTTTGTTTTTTTGATGAACAAATATAATTTTTTTTTCATTTTGACAAATATCCAAATTTCTATTCTTTACATCGTATCAAAACGTCGCATGCCTAAGAACAGTATTACTATACCTACATATTAAATGGAAATGTGTTCTTTCTCAAGATGGTCTTTCCGTGGATAATCCAAGTTATCACTTGTCAGGTGACATATAATGTACTACAGTATCAACGACTGTGATTAGTTATTTTTTAATGTAACTTAAATATAGAAGATTGTAATAGGGTATTTTCACAAACGAGGGATTCTGTTGAAAATGTATATATAATCTTTAAAGATCATTTTTCTGATTTTAATCATCGTATTAAAAATGTTTGTGTTTTACGTTTTCATTCAAATATATTTATTTTAAAAACGCTAAAAAATCTACGAAACCAAAACGCCCGTGATTGCCAACGACGCTTCGTACGCACGTCATCAAAAAAACAAAGTAGAACTGTCGGAATTTTTTAAAGAACGAGCAACTCTTATGACGTCACACGCCGAAAATGCCGTTTTAGCGCGATTACAAAAATGGGCAACACAGACTCGCTATAGAAAATGTATTCGTCAACGTGAAAATAAAATAAAAATGCCATATAATCGTAATTTTTTTAAGCAATAAAAAAAAATCGTGGAAATGCCCTATTAGCACCTCTTCCAGTACTTTATTGTGTAGTATTAATTACTTAAATGCGTAATTTGAGGTTGTTTCTCGTTGGCAGACCAACATCCCATTGGTTAAATTATTGCTCAAGCTTCTAATCGTGAAAAACATCTCGAATCTCTCGAATGCCACTGGAATTGACAGAAGACGTTTAAGAAAATAGCTCAATGTTTTGCATACCTTCTCCTGGATGCATTATTCCCATTACCCCATCAGGTTTGCCTGTCAAGACGGGGAATATAGAACGGAACATAACATGATAAATAATTGTTCCAGGTAGATTACAATCACTGTTAGTTGTTATGTGGCCAATTAAATGCATGGCGAGTTGGCTATTAATTATGTTGTTGTTTATTTTCTAGAACTACGTGCAACAACATTGCCAGGCTACTTAGATGTTGCTACACACTGTAGCAACATCTGTCGCGCGTTTAAATTGTTTTATGTGACAATGTATCCGATGCAACCTATATTGAAGGAATGGGGTATTTTCATAAAAAGGGATATTGTTAAAAACGGGTTATATTTTTTTATTATATATTTAAAGATTATTTTCCGATTCATTTTTTCTCTCTAAGTAATAATATGTGATATTATATTATGTGGCTTATTCCTAAACGGTTTGATTTTTACTATGACGTAGGATTTTGACTGTGACGGTCTCCGTGGTTGAGCGGCAATGATTTGTGTTTTCAATATTTTATAATTAAAAAAATATAAGTCATATTTGCTGCTGGTTCCAGAGTGTAAGATGCTAAACGCGTGGCCCTGGTGTAAGACCATTCGGAATGGAAACGTCGCTTGAAATGGCTTTAGCCGTGTTTGGTGACTAGATCGAATAGCCAGGAACTTCCCCACCTTCCTCTTCCCCATCTTTTTCACCTTCCAAATTGCCTCACAACATACCCCAATTTGGGATGCCATAGTCTCACTGGCTCCAGGCGGAAGCAGTTAGGATTCTGGTGAGATATTCACATAGAAAAATGTATATTCACATAAAAACAGGCTAGGATGCTAATTAGTCCAAACAACGTTGACCGGTGTGACGTCACAGTCGCCCTTCGCACAAACTAATCCTTTTGGTAGCAAACCAAATCGTATAATTAAAATCGCTTTAGAAAATTTAATCATGTAAAATACGTATTCATATAAACCTGCTCACAGTTATTATCTTCAATTTTTCAGGAAAAAAATACCCTATTGTTATAGTCCTTACACTAACACTTAGATATTTTTCTTTTCAACGTTATTCATAATTATAATTACTGTAGCACGTGTAATTTTTGATGAAACTATGTGTTTTTTTGTGGGTGTTTTTTCATTGTCATGGTGAAATTATTTTTTACCTTGTACCCTTGTTACTCGTATTTTGGGGGGTGTTGGCACCCCTATTGTTTGGCTCTCGAAAATAGGATCACTCCTGTTTGCCTAAAATTGCTAGAAATTCGCTATGATGATTCAGCATTTTGCGTATTTCGTCCTAATAACCCATAATATTTCAGGGTCTACACAAATCGATAATTCCAAGAGTAACTTCAATTCAACTCAATGTCGTGAATATCTATAAAGTTGATTTTTTATATTTAGGTTGGAAGAGTTTTTGTCATAGCTTGAGCCCTTTTCATGCCTATAAATATAATTACGATTATTGCTACTTCTTAAGTAAATAATTCTTTATATTGTGTTTCGAAGATAATATTTTAAACGCCTAGGTCCTACACCATTTTGATTTCTTATATGAAGATAGAGTTTCAGGATAATATTAGGTAAATATTGCGCAAACGAATGGCATAAATAAATCAACTGAATCATAGAATACACTATTTAATATTTAACTATCTCTAAATTTATTTTTATATAGTTTTTTTGTAATAGGCAGGAACACCCGCAGACGAGAATATAGTGGTGGCAACCGCGACATTTGCGGACGTAAAGGCTCCGTCAAACAGAAGGCGTACTTACCGCGCGTCAAGGCGTCAGTGTAAAGGCTCCTACAAACAGGCACCAAAACGCCGTAACGTCGCGTACTTTCTGTTTGATCGGCTTCGACGTTTTCAGTACAACACAACGCAGCGTTATACGTCCGGGACGTTTTAACGCCTTGACGCGCGTAAGAGTTCTTTGACGGAGCCTTAAACATCCACTATCGACGGTTTGTGGAGATGTGCACACGAGCGACGCGACGCTAGGGACATTTTTTTTTTAAATTTGTATACACTTTGGAATAGTAAAAACTGTCGCCGCGACTAAAGTAACTCGTCTACGGGCGCCCTGGACTAAACACAAACAAATTGCTAACGATTATTGCTACCCGTCTCAGAGTGAGTCACGTAAATGCATATACGTATGATGTTTATTGCCAAAAACGCCCGGGTTGCCGGAAATCAAATTAAATTTAAAAAACATCCGAGTAAAAAACATAAATGGGCATGTTTGGGACAATTCATGAAAATATACATGCATTCTGCAATGAGTGTGGCGTTTCATCTTGGAATTAATTTGAAAAAATTACGAAATGGTTATTTTGCATAATTTTACATATTTTTCGGTTTTTGTTAGTTCGATAATATGACAAAACTTATTTTATTGTTTACTAGCTTCTGCCCGCGACTTCGTCTGCGTAGGATTAGTACTTCGAGTAATCTATTTTCTTTTCCTAGGTCCCATCTATGTTTGTACCAAAATTCTTATTCATTCATTTAAAATATCTATAATTCTTGATTCGATTCAAAGTATTAGGCGAGTACTTCAAATAAATTCACTTATTTAAATATTTTCCAAAATAGAATTTTGATTAAACAATCACTGTTTTGCAAAATGTCATTCTCAAATTTTGACGTTTTCTATTAAACAATAATTATTATTTTCAATATATTGAAAATAAATAGCTAGCTTTATAAATTTTAGCCTATAAGTTATTCTGATGTATGAGCTATAATATTGTAAAGTTTAATTAAAATCCATTCATTAAATTTCGATTTAAAGAGTAACAAACATACATACATCCATACAAACTAACACGTTTATAATATTAGTAAGAATGCTTCCAAGTAGGTAGGTATTAGCGCTCTTTATGCAAAATTTAATTTTTTGTTGGTATGGTTTGTGTACTAATATAATATTTTATTATGTTTTAATGTGTTTTGTATGCACCACTCCGTGCGGTCCTGCAAGTATAGGTAGTATTTAAAAATAATAAAAATGGAGAATTTTTAAATTAAATTTACAACCCTGGAAATTAAGGTCGTCATTACTATCTCATTATTTTTTTTACAAAAATAATATTTCTTTTATGAAACGCCGTTAACACTAGACTGTAAAAACAGTTGCAGATATGAAAAAAATAACACAATAGTTGCTAACGGTAACACGTTGTATAAAAACTAGGTTCCCTTCGCCCCAGACATTAAGGGGTAAATTATTAGAAAAAGTCCTTTGTTGTTAAAAAAACACTCGTTCCTGGGGAACTTGTCTGCCATCGTAAAGTATACAGTTTTATTGACTTAACAGTCTTAATTCTGGATTAATTGTTATCATTTGATCGTGCAACAGATGTATGGAATGGGAGGAAATAATAATTAACGTTTTAATGTGCGGCCTTAGTTGCTCCGTTGGGGATTAAGATAATTTTATCGCGGAGTAATTTCGTTTCTATTGAATTATTGTGGGAAGACAGAGATAAAAAAGTCATCAAAGCGCGAGTGAATTTGGTTCCAACAATGTGTCGATTGCCACGCTTTTTGTAAACATATATACCTGTTGCCTAATCATACTAATAATAATAGTGGGATAATTTTTATAAACTGTGTAAAAAACCACCTTCAGAGAAACGGCAAGCGGGACCGTTTTCATGTAAAACTTAAATTTTGATTTTTGGCCTTCTGTACGTGTACTTGACCAAAGTGAATACTATTTTTTTTTGCAAAAGATGTAGCAAATATTTATCTAGTAAGGATATGTGCTACTTTATTATTTGTGTTTATAATTATTAAATATAGGCCATTAAAGCAAACTCTTTTTCACAATTTTAGAGACAACTTTATGAATTGAAGATAACTATTTCAAAAATTATTATCAGTAATTTTGTGGAAAATCTAAACTTGTGAGTTAATGAAAATTATTTAAAAAGTAATATTTTCCTACCTACAACAGAAATATATTTGTAAATGTTTATTGAATTCTTTAATGGCCTGTATTTTATAAATTTTGAACACAAATCAGTAAAGTAATACATGTCCGTACCTGTTACATATTTAAAATTTTCAGGTTGGTCCCAAATCTAAATTTAAATTTTGCATATAAAAGGCCTCGCAGTCATTTCTCTCATGCGCGGCTCACTATCCAGTCGCCATGCAAAGATCGACATATTTACCTCTGTAGTCGGGAAAGTCGCTAAAGTACCTACTCTCATACCTGCGTCATCGACGTTCGTCCTCTTCATTCTCAATCGTCTTGTGATTTTTTTTTGTTTTATTAAAAATAAACACTAACATTCCCGGGTTACGAATAACCTGACAACATTTGAAAATCTCCTAATACCACCACATTAAGCGGGAAATGCTGCTTGTTCCGTGATGGAGACTTAAGTCGAGGCTGGGTGGCACCCAAAAGCGATGCCAACTCAGCCACTGACCGGGATAATGTAATAATAGTCATTACAAATAAAGTAAAGAATTCGAAACATTTACTTAACGTAAATGCCTTATGCATGTGTAAATAAATAAAAAATCATGAAATCAACGTTTATATTCAAAGCGCAAAAATGAATCCAAAATCAGATTTTTTATTATTTTTTATTTTATTTGGAATACTCTCAGTGAATGTATGTACGAGTATTATTATTAATTCTTTCAACGAGATAAAAAGTTAAGTGATATTTTTGTTGCAAATTCTTTAAATAAAAGGACTGTGTTTTTTTTTAAATTTTAGAATTTTTGTCGTTTTCATAATTAATGCTTATGGTAAGTACGGGATAAAGCTCTACATTTCATTCCATTAATAATTTTTTGTCAGTTTCTTATTGTTTTTTTTTTTTATCAATTGCAGTTTTTTATCAATTGTATAAAATAGAGTCGAGTTTTTTCAGTTAGGCTGAATGTGTTTATACTGGTTAACTGACCATTCCTTGGTTAATCCGCCCATTACTGTGATATTTTCACACAGTACTGTGTGGCTCAAATGCTCTCGGCCTGTGCGTTGTTGTCTAATTGATCCGCCACGCACGTCGCGAGTCGCAGTGTCAACCGGTAATCCACCGCTGGTTTTAGTCAAGATGGTGGTCACCACCAAGGCTGCCAGCATGCGGATGGTCGTATGGGTATTTGTAATTGATAAACCAATGTTTAAGACAAGATTTTATGCATAGCACAAAGGGTAATAATTATTATTAGCAATAATTATCAGCCTGAAACACTCATCCACATTGAAACAATCTTCCGAGAAAAGATAAATGCCGCTGACGGGACTCGAACCCGCACCCTTCTGATGTCCGGTCAGATGCTCTTAATCCACTTAGCTACGGCGGGTTACCTCTTACTCTTACCAGCCAAATTATGTATGGTATTAGATACTCGTATGGTATTAAATAAATAAATAAAAATAAATTAGGCATGTTAGTTTCCGAAAGGGAAAAAACATGATGCAGCTAGAGCTCTCAGTGAGTTTTGTCGTCTTATTATTTCCTCAGTGTTTTCCTTATTAATTTTCTAGGCCAACGCTTTACGAGCTATACAGAGTGTTAATCATCGTACTTGAGTTACTTTAACCACTGATTCCTGACATTATTTGGAGTAAAAAATGTAAATGAAATGTTGGTCTCCGGTGACTTTTTTAATGAATTTTTTTTTTTTTTTTCAAAATTTTTTTCTTCAAAATCAAAGAAAAAAAAAGTTCTTTCACATGTCGTCACTGGTCTCTAAGCCAAGTAACCAAAGTACCTCTCACCCCGCCCCTAAATTCCCAATTCCTGTTGATTTTTATGTTTTTGTTGAAAAAAAAAAATGTCACCAGAGACAAAATTTTTATTTACATTTTTTTATTTAAAATAATATCAGGCATCACTGGTTAAAGTAAGTCAAGTACGATGCTTAACACCCTGTATATAGAGTTTTTTAATATCCACTCAACCGCCTTAAAATAATACAAGGTTACTTGAGAGTGTCGAAACCTTCCGAGGAAAGCTGGATAGTATCGCTGGTATGAAATAAAATGGATGACATGCTCCTGTAATAATTATGAACTTGGTATTTTACCACGACGATGAAGAAATTTGCATGTAAAAACTATCTTCCAATCATTTCACACTACGTATTAAGTACTGTAAAATGAACACCATTCTTCGAACTACACGCTTGACTTCAACTTATTCGACATAATTCTATCATTTTCATTATCCAGCCTTCATTTTTAATCATAGTGTTGTAAAGAAGGCAACGATTGGTGTCCGGAACTATGACTTCGCGGCGTAACCTCAACAGATCCGTCGCAGGCACCGATCTTCACGGCAATATGTCTTTCGCGTCACGGGGCATTAGTTTCGAGCCACACTGTACTGCAGACTACAGAATACAGACCATTTCCATTCACACCATTCATTGCCCGTTTGTCTGTGAGCACGCATGCTAAATTTCGGAAATGAGAAGACTTCTTCTTCTTCTCTATAGAGCTTTTGTTGTCAGCTTTCTATTATTGAGCACCGCTTCATGGTAATACCAAATGAAATACATACCATTACTTGAAAAATCTCACGGCTCGAATTCTGTAGTAATTCCACGGTGACTGTCCTATGCGTGGACAAGATAAACCAATTGGAGTGTGTTGTATGTATTTCCGTCTGTGTGACCGATGAAAGACTTACTCGTATTTATTATTACCTACTTCTGGTGAAATTCATTCCTAATACCCCTCAAGATTCCCGACTGCTCCCGACTGTCCGGAACCAGTGGGACTAAGGATTTTACGATTGGTTTATGTTGTGAGGCTTATTTAAGATATTCGCTCTTCATATACTATTGAGACTGAAAAATGAAAAAGCGGCTATTAAAATGATCTAATACAGAGGCTCCCAAAGTAGGTGCCGCGGCACCCTGGGGTGCATCGGCTGGACAGGGCAGCCGCGAGGCGCCCCTGATATCTCTACTAAAAATCAAAATTGACATGAATACAAACATTTTATGGAATAAAAAATCACCCGCGTGGCCGGTCCGCGCTCTTGGTAAGATTGGGTGGAACGGGGTTTTGGGAATTAGTCAAAAATAAGTATCCGATTCTAAGTGCAAAAGCTGTAAGGGTCCTCATTCCCTTTGCGACTTCATATCTCTGCGAAGCTGGATTTTCAGCGGTTGCTGTTATAAAGAGCAAATATCGCTAGAAAATAAATGTTGAAAAAGAAATGAGACTAGCTGTTTCAAGCCTTATTCCCCGATTCGAAAAATTGTACAGTTTGCAGCAGGCTCACCCGTCACACTAAACACGCACACCTCAAGTGTATGTGGAATGTTTTTGTAATTATATTTGCATTTTCTTTGTATTTTCAGTATTTTCACCTATGTTTTCCTACCAATAAATGTACCTGTTCATTTTAAATACGAGTTGTATTAGTTTCTTACCTGGTTTCTCCTTCATAGTCGTACAAATATGAAATATAGCTACCACAGATAGATATATAGGGAATAAGTTTGGGAACCCCTGATCTAATAGTAATTGACGGTCCACCAGACTTAACTGTACTTAGGGACCATTTTTGAAATGGCAGAAAGAATATGTATATTTAATTTATCGTCAATTCAATGGGTCCACCATTTCTTCACATCTTGGTTGCATAATCACTACCAGACAATCATCACCTACTCTGGGATAAAGGCTCCTCAAGATGATTTCATTAAACCATTCACTCATCGTAATCGCGTAGAGATTTTTGCATCTTTAATATTTTCAATACTGTGTTCAGTATTTATTTCTTTATAAAGCATTAATTTAATTTTCTTAAATAAACGCTCTGCCATTGTGGTGAAGCATCGATATTTTGTACCTACATTATATTTACATGATAATTGTTATTGATTTGGGAGGGCTCCCAAAGCCGATATCAAGACTGGTAAGGATAAATATGGCATTTAGTATGGCGCTTCAGCCATTAGTATCATTTCCAGCGTCGTTATTATGATAATAACAATTATAACATCTTGTTATAAAATTATCCTCTAATGAATAGATATTATCTCCTCGCATTAATTTAAATGTACGCTTTTAACGAACAGCTTTCGTGCATTCCAGTTAATTTATTTACTTCATCGACGCAGTTACTACTTCATGTTTTCGCAATTTTTCGAACGCACTGCATCTTAACACGTTCATTTATTGTTAAGCATCGGCTTTACGGAATAAATTTACGGCCTGAACCGTCGATTTACAATAAAGTTTTAATTTATCATCCATAAACCTTGAATAAACATAAAGCTTTATTTTAATAAAGAGCCGAGGAGTCTTAGCGGTGCCGAAGAAACATTGGTAAATCGAAGCGACTTTATTACAACTCGATAGCGAGTTTCTGACAAAGAATATGGTCCATTCTGTACCATCAGAGATAGTATAAGTCGCCTTACGTCAATTTATCAGCATTTGTTTCAATTTTCAGATTCTCTATTGTTGAGTGGCCCATTGACCGCTCGATGCGTTGGCATTAAACTCGTGTGAATGTGAGCATTATTGGCTTCGTAATGTATTGGGCGACGCCGAGCGGATTCCGAGATTAAATTAATCATCACCGCCTGGGAATATTTATTTAAGCTTCATTTTTTGTTCGTGTTTTATGGTAAGCTTTTTACGGTGTTTTTAACAGGATTTTACCGATTGGATTTTGGTGTTATCCACACTTTATTACGCAATCGATGATGGTTTATTACTGCATATCGATTGACATTTTTATTTTATAGGGAGGTAACAATTTCTCGATAAAATTCGTTATTATTTCTGTGAAATTTTAATTTATATTTATTAATTTCCATGGCAAAGTTTGTACATGATTTTTTTTAAATTTTATTTTTTTATATTATTCTATTTTTTTAAGTTACAGTGTTTTACATTTTTAACTACCATTCTAGGCTAATGCCCGTTTTGTGGTAGTAACAACTTAACTATAAAGAATAATATTTTTTTATTAGAACAACTCTTTTTTTATAACTTTTGAAGGTTATTCCCATCAATGTAATATATTTTAATTTATTTAATTAAAATATATTACATTCTCTTTAACCAACTACTATCTTCTGGACATTTTCCTGTCTACTGGAAATCCAGCTACATTATCCCGATATTTAAAAAAGGTGATGAGACTGACATTTCAAACTATCGACCAATATGTATACAGTCTGTATTACCCAAAATCTTTGAATCTCTAGTTCTTGATGAAATATATCCCTCATTAACAAAGGTAATAAATGACAAACAGCATGGCTTCGTTCGAGGTAGATCAACTACAACCAATTTATTACTTTTTCAAAATTATATATTGGAGGCTTTTTCTAAAAATAAACAAGTTGACTGTATATATACAGATTTCTCGAAGGCTTTTGATAAAGTTTCTCATAAAGTATTGATCCGTAAACTTCATGCTTTAGGTATCAGAGAAAATATGTTAAAATGGCTAAAAAGTTACATTTCTGGTAGAACTTTATTTGTTAAAATAAAATCTTATATATCTAAACCATTTTCCGCCACTAGTGGTGTACCGCAAGGTAGTCATCTTGGCCCAGTTTTATTTCTTGTTTTTATAAACGACATAGTCAACTGCTTTAAAGACGTCAATGTATTGCTATTCGCCGATGACATTAAATTATATAAAGAAATAACTCTATTTAATCACTGTGAAGTTCTTCAATATAATATAGACATGCTAAATAACTGGTGTTCACAAAATAATATATATTTAAATGTAGATAAATGCAAAACTTTGACCTTCTCCAGAAAAAAATCATCACTATTGTTCGACTATTCTATAAATGAAATAAATTTAGAACGTGTAGCGGAAATGCGAGATCTTGGCGTAATAATGGATGAGAAACTAGATTTCACGGTCCACATTCAACAAACTGTAAATAAAGGTATGAAAATATTAGGATTTATTTTAAGAACAATTAAAAACTTTGAATCTTTACGAATCGTAAAATTGTTGTACATATCCCTAGTACGAAGCCTAATCGAACATAACTCAATAGTCTGGTCGCCCTTCTACAAAATTCATATCCATAATATTGAAAGAATTCAAAGAAAATTTCTAAGATTTGTAAATTTTAAACTTAACATCCCTTTAGAGCACATAAATTACTTATCATTAATGAATATTTTAAATATTCCAACTTTAGAAAACAGACGAAAAATAACTGACCTAACCTTTTTATTAAAATTATTAAACTCTAAATTTGATTGCTGTGAACTCTTGCATTTAATTAATCTACATGTACCTACACGAACTACTAGACAAACATTAACATTTTATATACACACATCTCATTCTAACTATAAATTGCATTCCCCAATACAACGATTACATAGTCTTGGTAATCAATATTTAAACAATATTGATGTATTTGACAATAATTTGAATTTGGCAAACTTTAAACGCCGTATGTGCGAACTATTTTTACTTAATTCATAAACTATTGTAAATACCAATTTTATACATTTTTATTAATTCCTATTAATATTGATTTGGAGGATATTGGCAGCCCATCTATTTTTACTTTATTTATATTCTGTATTACCTACATTTTGTCAACTCATATTTTATCTAACCTATATTATGTGTCTTTATATTTTCTGTTACTTACCTTTATTTTATTCACTTCTAACTCTTCACTGTAATTAATCGAAACATGTATTGCTTTATGTATGTAAAAGCCCTTTGGGCGTTTAAATATAAATAAATAAAATAAATAAATAAAATATCATTGAAGAAAAAGATAGCAAGACAAAAATAAAACATAACGATCGCAACTGGGTTAATAATAATTAAATGATGACAGTAGCCGAATTGGTTGATGCGTTTCTCCCGGTAAGACAAGAGGTTCTGGATTCCCAGTTGCGACCGTTATCTTTTATTTTTCTGTGTCTTATTCATTTTCATATTTTCGTTTAGATTATTAGCGTTATCTTCTTCTTCAATGATATAATAAATAATATTAAGTAAAAATTCACAGTTTTCCCAGTCCTCCTCACTAGGATTTCTTGTTGTCAGGCGGCTTGCAGGTTTTTAAAAATATGTTTAGTTTCCATTTGTCTTTACATTGCCTTCATAATTTTTGCAAGTTGATTGTCCCTCCCTGTTCTCTCAGCCGTGTTTATATTTTAGTTTTAAATATATTAATTTCTGTTTTTTTTTTTTTGATTTTGTAGACATTATACGTATATATTCGTGACATGAAATTTAATATTTCCCAGTTCAAAATATGTATTCAAACTGGGAGTAATCAAAATGTTTTGGCTTACTGCCCTGGTTGAATGACAATTTGGGCAGTGGAGTATTCAGTTATGTTTTATTAAGTTTATATAAAACATTTTTGAAAAAACAAAGAAATATATTGAAAACTCTAAATTTAAAAAATATTTTGTCTGTGGTTTTCTAACCAGAACTTTCAGAATTGTCTTTAGTACCTACTCCTCAAGGCAGACCCTCATCTAATTTTCCCGTACTCTATTTGTGATTGACAAAAAGCATAGCGTACTTCATTTTAACTTTTACGATTAATTTCAAACCGTGGTTATTAATTCGGCAGTAACATGTTTCTAACTGGCGGTTAAAATTAATCTGCCTTTCATGGGCCTGGTACCACTCGGTGTGTGTGACAATGATCACATCTCACATCGCGGCACATCTGGATTACGCTGCCCCGCAATATCTCCGTCTCATTTGGTGTGAATTAATATGACGAGACATTTGTATGGTGGATTAAACCCGCGAAAGCCATTAAGTACGTCTCCCACCGAGGGAGTAACCTTTAAGCGGGGCTTATTTATTCGCCAGTTGATTGTCCCGTATTAAAGTGGCGTGCGGTTAACTCAGTTGCAGATCTTTTCTATCTTCTATATCTATTGGATACTAGCTGATACCCGTCGTGCGTTGCAATGCCACTCAAATAAAGATTTTGTTAATCCTTGCGTGTCCTTTCCCATTCGTCCGGGGTTCCCCTTACGCCACCTCTTCCCCACCTTAGTCCCCTTTCCCTTCCACATTATCACCTTCTTCGCCTTCCCCCTCCCTCGTCCTCCCTCCCGAGAACCATCCCTCCTTCATTCCCCCCCGCCCCTCCCGGATTCCCCTCCTTCTCCCACCTTTTTCTCACTAACCCCCTTCTCGTGAATTCCCATTCAACCTTCTCCGCCTTCCCCCCTCCTTCATTCCCCTCCGCCCCTCCCGGTTTCCCCTCCCCCTCCCGCTTTTCTTCCCTGCCGCTAAACTCCATAAAATACACTCATTTTTCCAACAACTCGCTTGTGCCCTTCTTGCAATTTTTTTTGCTAATTTTACAACTCCAGAACTCACTAATATAGAAATATTGTTATATAGAAACATTCACAGGCATGTCCACAACAACTCACCAAATTTTTATCGCAATCGAATGAATAGTATAGGAAATATCGCTAAATATATCAAACGCTCACTGTCAAACGCACAAACTTAAAATAGTCGTTAAGTTTTCTGAAATTAACCAATTTTCTATGCAATTTCCAAATTTTCTTTCATTAAAAACCTTGTACAAAGTATTAGAAAACTTATAAAAGAAAGATGATTGAAATATGTAAAGTCGTTCTGAAGTTATGGCTTGACTAACGGAAACAGGGATTCATTTGTATATATATGATAGAAGATATCGAACGTGGCAAAGTACCTACATTATTGCATTATTTATTTCTATTTTTGCTGCAGTCCGGACGCTTGCTTAGATGGGCAACTAAAATGTGTATATATATTTTAAACTTGCCAGTGGCACTGTAGCCTCACTAATTTGGTGACTGTTAGACTGAAGGAATTATAATATATAGTTATATTTGGAATATTTCCAGACACACATCGCTAACGTGCTTAAAGACTTTTAAAAGTATGTTTAGATTCTAAATAGTGGTCGCTAGGGTGATCCTGGTGGTATCTTCATCAGTTTCACTGCGAAGTTTAACCTCTTGTTCCTTGGAAAACTGCTAATGTTGGGTTGTTTGACTAGTTTTCTGCCTCCGATTCTTTCCCACAACTGTGATGGACCTCCCCGAGGATCATTTCAGACCATGTTGAACTTCTACTTACTGTCCTAACCTCTTCTACGCCACCCGACTCCGACTGGCTTTGCTTATAGAAATACAAATAACTTCGTTACTATGATCCGCACGCCACTGCCATCTTATGTATTATCCCATACAAATTCAATCCAATGGAATACATAATTTGATTGCATTTTTAGCAGGCTTATTTCTTGTCTGATGAATATGCTAATAGAAATTGGATTATCGCGACGTTTGTATCTTAGGACGGCTCGTGTACAAATGCCTCAGGGCGCGGAAGACATTCTCATTGCATGCATTTAAAATGATTTATTAAATTACTTATTTTTTAGACGTCTGGATATTGTATTTCGTGTTGTAGATTTATCTACCCTTTGTTTGGTGAGAAAATAAACGGCCATAGTAACATAATATTAATCCAATGACAAAATCTACTTAATCGTTTCTGCGACTATATCATTCAAGTACCTTCAAAATTGGTATTTTTTAGTTGTTGTTTTCTATACGTTTAGTTTATTTCTAGGTTGAGTTGGGTTAGGTGCATTCAGGATGGCGTTGCATTAGTGTTATGCAGTTCCAAACATTGTTTTCGTGCACGATTTTATATTCAAGAGGGTAGTTCTCATTACAATTAAAGATTTGGGCGTTTTTCGGATACGGTAGCTGAGCACTGAAGAGTGCAAACTAATTGGCGTCTTTACTCTAATGATAAGGAAAAAGCCGCGCTTTGAGTTCACCACTCGATTTTTACAAAATTATACAATTATCATTTCCGAAACAATAATTCAATTGTTTCATATTTTCATTCAGCATGAAACACGAATCCTTATTAAGTTCACGATAATTGAAAATGATTAAAATGCCGTTTATTACAGCTGATTTTGTATTCAGAAATTATCATCACTAATAACTGCTTAGCTCTCAGCGGCCTCGAGTAATTGCACGTATTTTTATTGCAGCTTTTCGCACCTATTAAATTTTAAAGAAGTTTCAATATGCGAGAATTTATTATGAGGTATTCAGCAGAGTTCGGACTATTATTTGTAATTGAAAACTGAAACACGTCTGGGGGTAGTAAACGAGGCATTCGCTGATTTCAAACATTATGTACCACGTTTTGTTTCATGCACTTTTCCTTGCACCAGAACGTTTTAAATAACTCTTTAAAACCTTTATGCAGATAAATAATACATAATATAAATTTTATTGTAATTTATGCTCTTCTTACGTTACGTTCTTGGGTTGTGCATCACTTAAAAAATAATTAAAATATTACAAAAAATATGCAGGCGGTTGTGTTGGATTAGTACCCCGTCGGTAATGCCAGCCAGGCAGCGGTCTTCTTTATCGGCCTGATCAGTTTTTATTTAAGTTCACATTAGTTTGCATCACGATTTATAGTGGCCAGACCATGTAACACCGAGGTCCTGGATATTGCGAATAATTTAAAACACAAACAAGAGTGCATTTATCCAACGATATTATTTCTCCCTTCGATGCTTTTATTAAATACAGAAGCATTCTTTTCGGAAATGTTGCCTAATTTTATGTTATTCAGTGTACCTATGTAATTATCATTTTTTCACTGTGCCTCAGGCTTTAGCCGGTCCGCAAATACTTTTTTCACCCACTCGCTACTTTTATGCGTTTGCGCACTTAAGTTTTGGTTTTTTTTTGTTAATTATTTTTTATGAGTTTTTACGAATGGGGATCAATTATTGTTATACCTTTGCGTACTTAACAATTTACCATTTTTTAATGTGTGGATTGTAAAGATGTTGGAACGCTATATGACATTTACTAACCGTACTCGCTGATCTTCTATGACGAAAACCTGAAATGTTCCCATCTTTATTCTACAATTCAATATTCAGTTCAACAACGACCGGTCATTGGTTGAGTGGGCATCGTGTTTGGGTCCCACCCAGGAGTTCCGTGTTCGATTGTCATCTATCACAACACAAGCAAAATCTTCCGCTTAGTGTGGTTGTAGCAGAAAATTTTCAAATGTTGTTGGGTTATTCGTAACCCCGGAACGTTTGTCTTTCTTTTTAAAATAAAATAAAAAAGTCTGAATGACTGTAAGGGATTAAAATGAAAACAAAAATTTGCTTTTTAATTACGAGTTTATTCCGGCTGCGCCAATGTAGGTATTTTTAAAAATAGGCGATATAAAAATATTATTCACTTACTAAATTCATACTTTGAATACTTAAATCCTCTTATTACTTCTATTACAAAACTTCTGAATCAATTAATAATATACAAAGTTTCGTTACTCTGCCATTCATTGCTCTTCCATACACCATCCCAAATACTTATCTCTTAACTATTTAAAATAATTATAAAGCACGTTTAAGTGTCATAAATTTTAAATACTATCATATGAAGGCTCTCTTGTTAGCTACTTGTGACGTTATAATTTTTATCAGATTTCTTTGCCATTTTCCCTGAGTGGAGTGTTAATGATCCCAAATCTCAGTATTGATAGGGTGAGTAGGTTTTTGGCAGTGGGCAGTACTTGCTTTTAACAATAATTTTGATCACCCACACGTTTTGGTCAGGCGAACAAGGGAGGCAATGAAAAATCTCAATTTTATCGCCGTGTCGCGTATTATTGCAAAGGTAATCCCGCAATATGTTTGGCTGATCCAATTATTTATTGGCACGTATTCTTCGCTTCTTTCGCACCAGTAAGTTTTGTACATTGTCAACTTGATAGCTATCACCTAATAAATTTGCATATCTAAGTTGAACTACATCGCCAGTTTTTTATGCTTTCATATACTTTGAAATTTTATACGCAGGCCTCCAAAATATCAATTTTAAAGCTGACTGGTAATGAGTTAGTGATGCTGGTCAATGATGATCTATTTGATGGTTGTGACGAATTGTGATGCAATCAAACCGCATGGCGGTAGGGTCATTTAGAAAACATCTAAAAAATTAACTTTTAGTAGCTATTACGTACACATACATACAAATCATTGGAAAATGTAATCACCGGGCAAAGTATGAATAAGTGGGGGTAACGTTGACCACACCTAAATATAGTTTACGTGTTGAAAATTTGGAAATCATATCGATGGCGGAAATGCTGTTTTTTGTAGGCCTATAACTGATTTTTTATTTAAAAATTACATTGAAATAGATCTTTCAGAATACTTTTATTTTTATTTTATAACAAAGAATTTAATTAATTTTTAATTTTTCAGAAAAAAATCCCCTCTTGAAGTTTTTTACGTCGTGAACGACACGCTTATTTTTTTAGAAATATTTTGTATAAGTTTTATCACTCTGATGGAAAAAAAGAAGTTCTTGGTCAGCAGGCTTACGAAATGATATTAATATCTACGAAATGAATTAGCCTGGCGCTGGACCATAATTAGAATTTAATCTGTTTGGCGCCATATCATTATCCTCTGAATTAATTATTTACTAGCTTTATTGCTGAATACTGGGGCACACGTCAGGAAGCACGAATCTGTTGGCGAAATGGAATAAGTAGGTACATAACGTTTTAGGAATGTTTTGAAAAAAAAAATGCGAAAAGAGAAACTTACATCTACCTACACGTCTTCAAGTTACTGATCCTAGTGCATTGAATCACTCTGTATAGTTTCCCGAAGGCATTGATTTTAGAAGTTTGCCAGAACCAGAACAGCAGAAAATATTTTTTAGGTACGTAAAAATGCAAAACAATGGTATAATCTTACCTTAGTAAGTATATAAGTATTTTTAGTTACCTTATCTATAACAAAATGAAAAAAACTTTATCGAACCGTTAGTTCTGGCGTCGTACTATTTAAATACGCCTTTTCTGTTTGAATCGTCGAAAACATAAGATGCTGTATTGCTGTACCGCTGTACACTTCTCAAATATCTTTTTTGCATTATCTCCACACAGAAGGCCCTGAAGAAAAAAATCCCTCGGGACGTGTGTCATGCGGGGATGCTGTGTAGAGGGTATTTTTAGGAAAGAAAGGAGTGGAAGTTGTGGGAAGAAAAATGGTATAAGGGGAGGGTGGGAATCTGGGGTCCAGGAGTGACGGACGTATGAATCCATCCTTCTTGCGGTGCAAATCGATGGGTCGAGAGAATCCGACAGGAGGGATCTAAAGGCCTCCTTAACCATTCTATTATGTTCCGGCTCGCCACGCATCATGCGGGCAGCTGCTGCCAAGACCTGGGTAAACCTCAGCCCATGAACTCGGGTACCCCTGTTAAGTCACCAAACATAGCGAACGACTTGGGGTGACCTTTAGCAGAGGTGTCGGTTATCCTATAAATGGTTCCTGGGCGTTCCCAGTAACCATTCCTGCTTCCCAAATGAAAGAAGTTTCTTGTTAGTAATAAAACTACTTGATTCATAAAATTGCATGAAGTTTAAATATTTACGATTTTTTTTTGGCACTGTCATATCAAGTCGCTTACATTTTTTTTAAATTGTGCCTTTGAAGTCAGATTAATAAAATTGTTATCAATTTTAAGTCGAAATAAATTTTGAATGGTAGGATTATATAATTTATATAAGTACCTGTATTTTCAGTATCAGATGGATTGAATTCACATTGCGTGTGTAGTTCTGCACGCGTGCCCTTGCTCCGGTCTTTAGGTTTGAGTTACAGGGATGGTCGGCTGTCCGTCCGAAGATGAAGAGGAATTCAAAAAAGAAATTAATGAAGATCATTTTAAACGCCTTTCTTAGAAATGAATAATGCTGTACAGCGAAATCCACTATTAAGGTTCCCACATAAGAAGTTTTCATGGAAAAGAAATTTTAATAAAAAGGTTCCATTTATCCCACATGCAAGGTTTTCCCACATTACGAAGTTCGGAATTATTATGGAGAATCTTATTTAATAGTTTCTTTTTACATTATGCACTAGAGGCCAGAGAAAAAAAATCCATCAGGGTCTACGTCATCTTTGGGGATGCTGTGTGGGAGGGTCTTTTTAGGAAAAGGAAAGAAAGAAAGAAAGAAAAAAAGAAAAGAAAAAAAGTACGAGAGGTCGGTAGGAATCTGGGTGTCAATGTATTGAGTAGTAACGTAACATTTTTTTTTGATTCATCCCTCCTACTGCGGTGCAAGGCGATGGGTCTAGAGAGTCTAGAGAGGTCGAATGGTCTCCCTCAACCAGTCTCTCCCGATCCGACCCGCCACGCAGCAAGTGGGCAAAAGCATCCGCCACCAAGTCCTAGACAAACCTCATCCTATGAACACACGTGCATCTCTGCTCAAAATCACCAAACGTGTGTTATCCAATGAATGGTTGCCGGGGGCGGTGGTACGCTTACCCGTCTCCCAAGTTTCACTATATTATCTATATGACTTCATTAAATGCTCATATGAAATATGGTTAGGTCAAAACATTCTTAAGCAGACGTATGCCAAGTTTCTGCTTGATAGAAGCATTTCAAATTCATACACACGTCGTTAACTCGAAAGGGTTTAAATAATTTGTTAAACTCTTAATATCAAATGGAACGTTACGCCCCTCTACCTCAGATAATTGATAGATCAGATTAGGTATTTTCAATATTAAAACTTAATATACTGATAGAGTCCCTGTTTTTATCACTATAGAGCCGTTTAAATGTCATGGAAAGTTGCGAATTAAAACATTCGATTTGTAATAGCTGATTGAATATAAAATGTAACATTTTCCTTGCAAGGTGCTGTTTTGTCGTTTTCTATACCTTCAGTATTTTAAATTATAGTTATTTGAGGATGATAAGGAACAATATTATTTAAGTGGTAATAACTAGAAGCGATAAAATTATAAAATAACTATACGCCATTAACTTAACGTAAGAACACTCACTAACTTGTACATTAAAAACTTAACCAAGTTTGGTTCTCGACCGCGCGTTGACATTTTACATTACCGCATTTTAAGTGCCTTTGGTTACAGTAATAATTTAATTATATCCTTGCGATTTATTTTAGAATGCAAGTGCGATTTTACCCACGCTCTGCTTAAACTTCACGACTATTTTGCGGTCGGTAATGGTTAAAATGAGGAATAACTGCAGCTAATTATTATCTAAGGAAATAAGGTAAATATTTTACGATCTACGACACGTTTCTTGCACTGTTTAGAGCAGTGCTCCGCAACCTTTTCTCATCTACGACACATAACAGTTCTTCCTAGAATTCCGCGGCACATCAAAAGCTAAAATATATAGATATTAAATAGATACACAAATTTTACAATAAATTTTTGTTTTTTATTTCAAAAGTATACTTTTCAAATAAAATAAATACATAAAACTATACGGTATTTATTTTTATGCAATCTTAATAATTATTATAAAATAATGACTAATTAATGTTATAACTACGCTTGTTTCAATGAACACAAAAATTTTGTATTCGGCTCGATATTTGGGAGCGGAACCAAAAGTTCTTGGTCTTATCATTTTTATTTAATACAAGAGTTGAAAAGCTTTGCTCACGTGATTATGTCATCGAAAATGGAAGTAGTGTTAAGATGACTTTCTCGGAAATGCGAGGATATTCTTTCTTAACGTAAATCCAGAAAATATCTAATGGAACTTCGGCGAAGTGAAGTTTTAACGTCCTGTCATTATTTCCTCTCGAATTTGACAAGACAGTGCTTCCCTAGAATTTATTTGTAGCATTGGTTGTAAAAGGACTTCGGTATTGATGTGGGCGTGTACAAAGCATACTAAGGAGTTGTCACCAGTTGGCACCAGGCGCTGGGAGTTCGTTGAAAAATGATTTAGTTACCATACTTATCTATATTATATTTTAAAGAATAGACAATATTGTAGCAAAATAATTTTTCATTACATATTTGCATCACACACGTAAAATAATTTTTCATTACATATTTGCGTCACACCTGCATCCGGCTCACGGCACACTGGTTGCGGAGCACTGGTTTAGAGGACTAGAAGGGTCCCTCCGTCAGAAATTTTCTCCAAAATAATAACAGTTTTTAAAATGAAAATAAATTAATATTGAATTCAGTGTTGTCCCTTCTACCAAATGTTGTTCCAGTTTAAGACACAAATAAACATTTTTCTTAAATTAAAGTACAATTAGGTATTATTTATATACTACTATTATTACGCTACAAAATATTTTTTTTTGCATAAATTGCGGCTTGTCAGGTGATTCAACGGAGCGCTGCGAAAATCGAAGGTCAACAACAAAATAACAAAAAAATTAAAATAAATAGTTTCTGTAACCCAAAAGCTAGCGAAATACGTCGCCGTTTTAAAAAGTATTAATTTTTTGACAAAATGACATCTATTTGTAGGAAAAGATACGTATTTTTGTCTAAATTTCGTTACTTAAAGCCGTCCATAAACCGTAAATATTAATATTTCGAAAAACCCGTACGTATTTTGCTATATAATTATATCGCAAATATAATAAAAAATAATCAAGAGGATCGATTGACAATTGGCGAAGCTAAAGTGTCCAATGATTTTTAATATGCAGTTTTGAGAAAATCGCGGTAAAAGTTTTCGAAATTTCTCACGATTAAGATGATTTAACTAAAAAATTCCTCTAATCTGCAATGCAACAGTCCTTCATAAGGCCCATATAGCATCCCTTCTACATCGGTATCATCGATATCTGCTGCTTTTCTCATCAACAGTCCTTCATAAGGTAACAGGTAAATCTGATCAGGTAAAAAGTCCGAGTCTTCGAAGCCGCCGCGTCTCTTTAACTTTAAAAAATATATATATTAACCAATATAATATTACAATATATATAAATATATATTTTGTGTATATACCACCTCACTATAGGCGGAGCCTGTTCCGAGGTGGCAGTCACTTTTTTATTTATATATATATTTTTTATTTTTTTATTTGTATATAATATTACAGTGTTCACATAAAGTTATTAATATTTATACATAATAGCTAATAGTCTAATAGTAGTAATAATTTATACATAATAGCTAATAGTCTAATAGCTAATAGTCTAATAGTCATAATAGCTAATAGTCTCTGCTTCTACACTTCGAAAAAATTGCCCTTTCACTTTAGATAACGATTTGTAGCTAACGGCATATCATTTTTGTGTCCACAAAGAGAACTTTAAGCCAAAAATAAAATTTATGATTGAATTTGTGAACCCTTGAGCCGGTTACAATGCTACACCGACCGTCAGTGCCTACGATCCGTCCTGACGATACTCATTCACCGACCGTCAGTTTATATCATTTGGTTCTCTCCTAACCAACAAATTGACCGGACGTCGTACGTAAATGGACGCGTTTACGAATAGTTTAATTGTGCTTTTTATCTTCGAAGACGTATTAGGAACAGAAGACGTAGATGTCGCGTACACCCGATCGTCGCCAAAAGAGCATTTCAAGGGGAATTCATCGTCGGTCGACCGACGGTCTGCATGCGCACGCCCTCGATCGATGATTCTCGTACTCACTGCGTAGCAATATTCGCGTGCGTACGGTCAGTCGAGTACTGTAACCGGCCTATGAGTTTTCATATATCCAAATGACAAGCGCGACTGAAGTATGCACCGACGGTCGTTCGAGCACTGTAACCGGCCTTAAACTTAGCTAATGAACCAAATCGATCCACGCACCTCTCATTCGCCCTGAAACCAAATGATTGTTTTTTTTTTCATGAAAACCAATCCTCTGGTAATCTCACTTTGTCGTTAAGAGTCTAAAGACTGGAGAAGAGGAATTTTAAAACAAATACTAATAATATAATAATATAAAAAAATAATAGAGTTTACCCATGTGTGTTATGCCGGCTTCAGACGTTGAGTTATGCTTGTCCGGTGTGCCTGCACAGGTCGCTTGCGCAGGCTCACCGGACCGTGTGGTTGAAATAACTGCACAGTTATCTGGACCTGCGCAGGTGACCGAATGAAATACGAAAATTCGTATTTCGCAGTTTACGCGTGGGCGCTTAGTCAGTCGGACGTGTGTATGCAGTTTTTTTAGTCCCAGCAATGGCAACTTCACGATTTACCTTACGAGTATTTTATATTCTTATTTTTTCCTCTTTTGTTAAGCACATAAATAATATTGTATGCGTAATATGTACACACTTGCTTTTCTATGTTATACTTTTTTTACGTAGATACTATTCAAGGCTTATATTATTATTATTTCAAATAAATTTTAATCATCGTATTAGTATTTGGCTAATTTGCATAAAATTTTATTATGGGTTCCCTCCTGCATGTGTGCTGTTTTCATTTGAGTACTACAACTATATTTTTCATGTTATACCTATTTACTGCTACCAAATGTGAAATTGTATGTAAGAGCCCATTAGGGCTTCAATAAATAATAATAATAAAGGGTGTATTATGGAAGAGAATTAATTGAAATATACAAAAATTATCCTTGCCTCTGGAATATTAGGTGCAAGGATTATGAGAAAGAACCTGAAGCGGCTTACTACAAGCTGACCGAAATATTAAAATAACTAAAAAAACAAGCATTAAGAGTTTCTAGTTTTATTGATGATGTAATTAAGAAGAAAAGCTTTAATAATGTAATTTCAGTAATTCTCGTATTATTATGCAAATCTTTTGGTTCAATTAACAATTCACTTGATACGTTTACGTGTGAATAAATGTTCCTTTTTAACAACCATTGTTTATACAATTTACTATGTATTTAGGTTGTTGGCAATATAAAACTGGGTACCGCCAACACGTCGTCGCCTGTCGACGTCATCGTTATTGACTGCGCGGATTTCGGTTCCGCGTGTACGTGTGGGTACACCAGGCAAATCCGGCGTACCTGCGCAGGTAACCTGTACAGGTACGCCGGATGGGTTTGCCTGCGCGTCTGGATCCGGCAATATATATTAATATAATATAATTTTAAAGGCAAATCACACGTGTACCGGCTCAGATAACCAGGCTGGTCTTTGTTATCCTTTTTAAGCCATCTATTTTGGTATTTCCTTTTCAGCATCCTCGATAAACTCTAAAATCCATAAAAGTAGGTCTGAACCCAAATCTACTAAGGTATAGGTACGAAAAGCCGGGAGCAAAGAGCATCTATGAAGCTTTTCCAGAAATACTATCTGATTCGAGAGCACCTTTACCCGATGGTGGTCTTAGTAATAAGGAATGTAGGAAAACTTCTCAAATACACTGATCACTGGGAGTATCTTCATCTATTCTGCTTTCATATTGTCAGGAATCATGTTCATCAACCAGCAATCGGGGTCCGGAGATGGTCCACTACACTAATTTTGTTTGTTTAGCAAGCGATTCCCTGTCTATTGTCAAGAAATAATTGTGTTAATACCTCCCACAAAGAAGCCAGCCATTAGTGTTAAGGAATCTAAGATTGTCACAGAAGGTTTTCGCTTTTTAGATGAGTTTTAGGCAGGTCGTAAAAAACGTAAAAACTCGATCTCAGATTCAGTTACAGTTCGTAAACGTGTACGTGATGTAATATTATGTTTTGTTTGTAATAAGAGAACTCTTAACCTCTTACAAAAATATTTTATTATCCATTTTTACTTTTGCTTCTGGAATATTTTACAAACTTAGTCATACGTTTGCGGTCATAAATCGTCCAATGTCCTCGTATCAAATCTTCTATCGTGTTTTTTCACCTTGAGCCTAGCTGGTATGGAATAAACGAGTACATAATAATAATTGTTGGTCCTACGACTCCGCTTAAGATCTCTGCTCGAGATAAGGTTGGTTGTTTTTGACTTGCGATTTGCCGATTTTAAGGCACCATTTTTCATGTCTCTAGTCTCCCTATCTGCATTACCAGCTTGTTATTTGATAAGAATAATTATTCTTAACAATGACCTGTCCGCATTTATATTACCTTGCGAGGTAGACGTAGTGTTTTATTAATGGTTACTTTAAAAAAATGTTAAATAAGGGACTCCAAACTAAATAAATATTTTCAAATGATAAAATGTGTGTAATTGGGCTCACTTAACTGTTCCACCACCTGATCCATTCTTCTGATAGGTAGTTACTTGAAAAATGTCGATATTTCGGATATTATTTTTGTAACCGAATATTTCGGACATTGTTTGGCCTTTGAGTTTTGCTTGAATTTCTAGAACTATTTATTTTGTTTCTTTTTTTTTTAATGTTTATAACAGTTAATAAAAGCTATCCGTGTTTAATGTATCGCCAATGGTTGTCTCCTTCGAGACTAGAAATATAGTAGTTTTGTTTATATTCCCGCGAAAATATTAATTTGATGCAGATTTTGATATATTTTTATGTTATAAAAATAAAAAGTTTTTATAGAAACGTAAAAAGAGGTGTGCTGATTTGAAGTTATAACACAAATAAATGGAGGATATTTAGTCTAGCGTGACGTTTGAAATTTGAGAGGGAAAGCATATACAGATATTCTGAATTGTAGGTACGACTCTTGAAAAATTGGAGAGTATCTTTTTAAGTATGACGTAATTTGAGAGGGTGCACGGAGAAAAATGTTATTAAAAAATACGATCATTTTATTCGTAAAAACGGTTAAAAACGGGACTGAAATTCTTACGAACAAATTATCAGGGTTTCAATGTTTATTGGCGGGAACATGTAAGAATAATTTGTTGGTATACGTAATTTCGTACGTACACCAATGAACGAATAAAATTATCGTATTTTAGGATAACATTTTTCTGCGTGTGGGATATAAAGACGCATGAAATAGAATGACAAGAGTAGCAAGTGGTACATCCCAACATTCCTTTTCCCCGTCTCCTTCACTTCCCCATTTCCTTCTGCCTTACGTCTCGCAACCTACCCCAATAATTAAGGATGGCGTAGTACAACTGGCTTCTAGCAGTTCCTAACTTTTTCGCGGAAATATGAAATAAAGAACAGTAGGCCCAGAGAAAATCGCTTGACCAGTTCTAATGTAATTTCTGTTTTCTGTTTTTGCATTCTGCCACCTCGCGTAAGTATACATGCATATCTCATTTCAGAGTTGTTGTAATTTAATTTCATGGTCATGCGTACGAATTACAGTAAAGCAGTGGCTGCTTTGCCTTCCCTCTAAGGGCCATCACCGAGCACAGATCCCCGAGCACTGGACCCTGGACCTGGGCAGTGAGCAGCAGGTAGCGGTCGCCCGCTTGACCGATCGCGCCTCACGATACGTCAGCGGCTATGACTTATTGCCGCAATAATCCCGCAGATTTGGATCCCCGATATTCCCTGTAACACGGCCGGACGCGCATAATATATTGTTATTTTACATCTCCCCACTTAGGTACTCCATCAGCTAATGCCGGCCGCATGATCTATGGCAGGTTTCTTCCTTGGATTGTTCAGCAAGAGAGAATGCAGCCGGAAGATGGCTACGCCATAAAACAACGTAACCGTGGTTAAGACCATTGACTTAAGAGCGATTGACCAGCGGCTGAGAATAAAAGTTTAAAAATGCTTGCAACTGTACAGGGAGGTTCCAATGCGAAATATCGATTATTCACCGTATATATACCTACATTCAAGTAAGCAATAAAAATGCTCAAAACGCACGATAATAAATTATTAAATATCGTGTACTTCTTGTAAGTATTTTTTGATCAAATTGGAAAATTTTAGTTTGCAAGACCTTAAATAAATAGAAAAACTAAGGTATTTTTGTCACAAAACACGTTCTCGAATTTATTTTTTAATGATTTTAATTTAACTAAAATTAAATTATGAAAACTGTGTTTACTTGTTTATGTACTGATTTATTTTGTTTTATAATTATATGATTTAAAATTTGTGTTGTTAAATAGAATCTATCGTTTTAAAATTGAATAGTTTTTCAAAATTTTAAAACTTCGTGTACCGGATAAAATAACAATCTTTCAACATCAATTTATGTTTTTTTGTAAAAAAAAGGGTCAATACGTCTAGAATTTGATTTAAAAAGGACTAATTTTGGGTATTCTCTGGTAATACCCTCTTAAAACCCAGTGTTCACGGTTTACACACATGGAATTCCGCAGTTCTTTCTTCGTCCTTGTAAGTGACCACCTTTCTCACAAGATATGAAAAGCCACTTGTTCATTTTAGCCCCATTTTATTCCGCATCGCAACATTCCCAATTCGGTGTTGCCACGTCCCACAATCCCCGAGTGCGTAACTCTTATAGTATCATTCATATAAATCATTTTCTCCGTTGAATAATGAGTGTACGCAGTGTTTGAACATGTACTTAGCTACGCATCTTATTAACATTTCCTTTTAGGCTTTGCAGTTCGTTAACTTTATAAGAATAAATTCGTTAGACAGGCTAAAGTTGAACTTTTTCTTTTATTTTGTAACACAAATTTCTCGTATATAAATTAAAATTACTACAAAAAAAAAACTTACATCACAGTAAGATGGCAAGATATATTTTTTAACCGCCCTACCAGATAAAATTTTGTCAAAATATATGCATTTACAATAGGTTTATTAAAATAAAAGTGTTTAAAACACAAAATAAACAAAAAAAATATATAAAAAAAGCCCGTACGTGATACGGGATAGCGCAGAATGGTACAATCAACATGAACGTATCACGTACGTTCATAGGCCTAGGGCGGTTAATAAATATAATTAACTCAAGAAAAATGCCAAAGTTGCCTCCAAAATGAAGCAAAGTTGATTTCTTTACCCATATAACATTTAAAACCCAAATAAATAAAGAAGCACAATGTGCTACTGTGTCATACCCGTACTACATATTTTGATTACAAAAATAATCTTTTGATTACAAAGATATTCAGTTTGGTTGGGTATTTTAACCATAAATCCAAAATTAAAATTAGTATGAAACGGGCCCCGCACATCCGTTCCTCTTAAGAGTGGATGAAAGAAAAAAACAAAATGTTTAATGTTTAAAAATATATTTTTGTCTTGGGATAAAAATGACAAAATTATGTCTTCATTCATATTATATCTGTACCCTAATCATCACCATGAAGGTCAGTCAGTAATGTCTGAGTGTATTAATCAGTTTTGTGGTGGTCGATGTGTAACATAGTCTATAGTTCTTCCATCGCTGGTTTTCCTACTAAGTTTGACTTACGATGCGGATGGACGCGATGGCATGGAGCCATATGAGCTTTGCATCTTTTATCAATTCGCACCATCGCCCAGGGCGAAATCGCCCACTCCGAGATGAGTTTTGTGAGGTTTCTGAATTGAAGGAGTTTGGCAAGATTCCTGCGGACTTGGCTGAGTTCATCACGCTCGGGGAAGGCGGAAGGCTGACCGTCAGAATAGCTGATGCCTCGACCTCATACCAAGAATGCGGTTCGCGCTGCATCATTCCCGAAATAACTGTTGATATTATTCCCGAAATAATGCTTAAATTATTATACTCTTCTCCATTTTCTTCAATTTTCTTTTGAGGGGTTGCTTTTGTGTTATTTTTTTTTCTTTGCTTCATTTGGGATAAAGCTAGGAGCCTCAGGATTTATATCATCTTTAGAGAAGCTGTGCGGAAAAACTCTTGAAAAGAACTATACTTTAGTGGGAACGAAATCATCCTGTAGCGGACATTTTCAGACGTGCAACTAAGCTTTAAAGCTAAATAATTAAATAAAGTAAATAAATAATTTAAAAACATATTTTAAAATTAAATTCTCCACCGAATGAACAATTTCAAAATAAAAAAATAAAATGTTAATATTATTATGAAAACAGTGTTTAAAAAGGCGTATTTAATGTCTGTATGAATTGTTATAAACCCACCCTATGCATTATGTATTAGTTTTCCGGAAAATGTACAAGTTTTAATCTTTTTTCCGAGATTGCTTTGTAACAAGACATAAAATAAAGACGAATTAAGTGCACGAACCAAACATCTATAAAACTTCTTATAAAAGACATGAACAATAATCTACGCTATTTCATGAAATTGATCCTAAACACACGTTAAAACTGAAATGTTTCTTAGCAAAATTGGATCATTTGTGATTTATTATAATTGCTCCGTCGTGCAATGGTGCAAAGACCTGCACAGCATCAATCACCCAAACCTCTTATAATAACAAACCATTTATCCGACATATTTATTCGGCTGACTTATTAAAAAGCGTATGTGTTGGTATTTATATTTTTAACTTTCAATTTGAGATATTTAGACTTTTCCCATGGCAGGCACTGAAGGGGTCCCGGCGTTCTCGGGGAAGAGGCAAAGGGGGGGTGGGGACGTAATTTGTTTTAACATTTTTGTAATTGGATGGTCGACTAACAAACAGGTTGCTCACGATCGCCCGCCATATTTGAATAGGTAATGAAACTGGTGGTTACTTAAGGGGGCAGTCTTCACATGCAGAGGCTGTATGCTTTGTGATTTTATGCACAATATTATTCCTTCTGTGATGTTGCCGCATGACTTTGAGGATGGGCGTTGATAAGTGACGTAGTGTTCACATGCAGAGGCTGTATTCTTTTCTGTTTACTCGGATCATTTGTGATTTTTTGCACAATATTCTCCTTTCTGTGATGTTGCCGCATGACTTTGAGGATGGGCGTTGAAAAGTAGAGTGCAGAAGAAAATCATTTTATCAGATTTTTTACGTATTTTTAAAAATTTCTTTGTTTGGGTATTTTAATAGAATCGGAAGAATTTTAGTAGAATCACCTCCCGAAGTTAATGCACTTTATCCCCAGACACCCTGTATATATACATATCGTAATACAATACCTTAAGATGATAGACTTCGCTTTTCAGCCCATACAAAAAGGACGCCCAGGAAAAAACACTTTTCTACATCGAAAATTGCACAAAATGAATATATTTTTTTTATACTGCCTTCTAGAGGGTGAAAACTATGTCGGTATGTTTTCGAATTTTCGATGCGTTTCGTATTAACGTAAACATTCACTATCAAATATGTACGATTTATCAAAAAATATTATTTAAGGAAAAAATGCTGCTAACTCAACTCTCATAAAGAATTATAAAAAGCCACCGACGTAGCTTCTTCTTTCTAAAAAATATATATTTTTTAAAATTTCAATTTCGTGAAAGTTTTGGTGTAGAAAAGTGTATTCTTTATAAACCCCTTTTCGAGCGATTTCTGTAGGTAAATTTGAGCGTTGTCTCATTCGCACATTTCGCATTCGCATGTATTGTAAGTGTGCGTGAGCTTATTGTGAGCGGGACAGAATGACATACGCGGGTGTTCCGCGTGTGGTTCAAAGTCTAGCCTCTTAAGAGCGATTGACCAGAAGCTGAGAATAAAAGTTTAAAAATGCTCGCAACTGTACAGGGAGGTTCCAATGAGAAAGATCGATTATTCCCCGTATCAAATTTTTAAAATAAAAAATTTAATATCGATTTATTTAATTAAAAACTTGCTTTAATTTATACCTACATTCAAGTAAGCAAAAGCTCAAAACCCACGATGATAAATAATTAAATATAGTGTATGTCTTGTATCTAAGTATTTTTTGATCATAAGTATTTATGATTTTATAATAATGTCTAAACAAAATAAGTGTGTAAAAAAATTTTTTAATATTTTAGTTTGTAAGACTTTAAATAAATAGAAAAACTGCGGTATTTTTGTCACAAAACACGTTCTCGAATTTATTTTTTAATAATTTGAATTTAACTAAAATTTAATTTTTTGAAACTGTGTTGACTAGATTATGTATTGATTTATTTTGTTGTATGATTATATGATTTGAAATATATGTTGTTTAATAGAATCTAACATTTAAAAATTGAACAAATCTGCCAAAGACCAACGGTATAACCATAGTATATTAAAAATACACTTAGTTTTTCAAATTTTCAAAACTGCCTGTACCAGATAAAATAACAATCTTTCAAAATGAATTTAAGTTTTTTTGTTAAAATAGGGTCATAACGTCTGGAATTTGATTTGAAAAGGACTAATTTCCGGTAATCTTTTTTAATACCCCCTTAAACTCAATAAAACCTTCCACTTTTCAAATATCCCCAATCAATTCTGACCCTTTACAATGCCTTAATTAGAAGTAAACTTGAATATGGAAGCACTATTTGGAATCCACATTACTGCAAATATGAAAACATTGTAGAGTCAGTCCAAAAAAAAAATGCTAAGAATGTTATCCTTTAAATGTGGACTACATGACCATCTTAGATCATACGACGTACGTCGTGATTACTTCAAGATTGATGCACTTAAAACTAGAAGGCAATTGACAGCTCTAATATGTTTACATAAAATCATTCACGGCCATCTTGATACTACACTATGTCTAAGCAATATTGAAATAAATGTCCCCAATTCCCATTGTTTAAGACGCCATAACACTTTTCACCTGAATACATTTAAAAATAATATAGCCTACTTTAGCCCTCTGACCCAGATGTGTCGACTATATAACAAGATAGAGTGTGCCGAAGTAGATATTTTCGTCGATAATGTGTACGGATTCAGAAAAAAAGTTCTAGCGCTGTTAAAAAATTATGTTTAACTAATTATATTGTGTCAATTGTCTCTCTTTGCATGCCTCTCGTGATTTCAATGTCTCTTGTCTCTCATTGTAATATATGTTACTTGAGGAGCTTGTATAAAATTTTGTATTTTTTAAATTTATTTTTATTATTACTTATTTTTATTTATTTTTTTATTTGTGACTTTTCTGTTTTTCTAATTGTATGTATCTGTATTTAATTGTATGCATCTGTATTTAACTGTATGTAATTGTAGATTGTTTGTAATTGTATGTCTCTATTTGTACAATAACTGAGTTTTTATAATTGGATGTTCTCACGTAAGTGCGAACATCTGTAAAAACCCAGTATAAATAAATAAATAAATAAATAAAACACATAAAACGTCGCGGCGCAAAATGCGAATAAACGCATTTGTATAATTAGACTTTCGGAATCTGGTAATAATCAACTTGCCTTACGACTGCTTTGAATATTCCAAATAATTTCAAAGCTTGCGTCAGAGTCTGCAATTAATTATCGTCAGCCCTAAAAAAAATTCCAATCAACTTAGGTTTTAGCTGAAGTTCGTTGGGCATTGACTTCATTTATTGCTCCAATGGCTAGCTATTTTTGACAGTAGGTACTAGTAGAAATATCTTTCCACGAGAAGTATGTTCCCTTAAGTGTTAAGTTGTGCCCTCCATTTAACATATTAGCCGTGCACGTGGTATTGGAGTAACAAACCGTTTAACTTCCTTTCTTTCATTTTTTGCCTTTTTCTCGCTGAGAGATCGATTCACACCCGCGGAGACTTTTAATGGCGTATTATTCTTCTACACTTGCTCTGTCCGACATTATCAGTAGACTTTGCACAGACACTGATATTGAATTCTTTAAATTGACCTTGACCGATACAAAAATCACTTAACATTAAGGTTATCCACCACGTCATGTAAAATTCGGGATCAGACTGCTAACAATAACACTCCTTATGTAGATGGCGATAAGATTTAAATTCCCGTTCAACAACAGTCGCCTCTTTTGATTTATTCAAGAAAAAAAACATCGGCAAAAGACAGTTTAATTTTGTTTTGTGAGGCTCGGGTACACATATATATTTTAACTCTGACATAGGCCCTGAGGAAAATAATTTCCCTCAGGGCTTATGTCATCTTTGAAGATGCTGGGTGAAGGTTTTTTTTGAGGAGAGGAAGGAGTAAACATGGGTCTTGAAGAGACCCATGTTGTAGGAAGGAGGAAACACAGAGGCCGGCAAATCGTTCCACAGCCGAGCTGTTGAACTCAAAAATCAGTTGTAGAAGCGACCCGTTCTCATGTGATAAATGTCAACCGTGTACATATGTTGGGCGCGTGTTTGGCCTGAAAATTTAAATAAATGAAATGAAATATATATAAATATATGTATATATATATATATATATATTTTTTTTTTTTTTTTTTTAACAATAACAGCTTCTTTTGAAACTTTCTAAAGATTTCACTTTATACAATAAAACTTTAACCGAAAAGGGGTTCGTAAGTAGGAGATTTTGAACTTTAAAGCAGTTTTTATTGGCCGGATTCTTTATTTTTTTCTAGGCATATAAAAGACTAATAAAAAAAAATCCATTATTTCAAAAGGCGTGTTCTGCTCGCAGTATTTAATTACAGCATCTAAAATATTTCTAAGCAATCTCATTTTCTAACCAAAAACACATTATTTTGCATTGCTTAGTAGTGCATCACCTTAACGGGGATATTACTGCCGTTTTTTATGGCCGCCACACAAAAGTTCCATTATTCGGAGCCAGTGGGACTGTGGCACTTCCAATTTTGGATTGTTGTGTGAATTTAAATTCTGTGGTTGATTATAATTGTGGTTTTATCATAAGGATTACTCTAAAATTTTTCTTCCATCTTAAATGTTGTATTTTCAAATGGTTTTGAATGTTTTTTGTGAAAACCCTGAGTCTTTTGTGTATGCCAATTTTTTTTCATATCGGCGTTTTGGTTGGACAGGGTTCTAACTTCACTTTACCTTCTTTTGAGATATGAGGTGTAAAGTATTTTAGTTTAAAATTTCTAAAAAAGGAAAAAAATTAAATATTATGAATACTTAACATTTTAGGACATACGTAAATGGGCAGATAGAGCCATATGCAAAAAGCTAGGGCATAATAATTCATTGCTCAATGTTCTAACTACATTTCCTTCAAATCGAAAAAAAAAATAGTCTGCACCTCGCACCTCGGAACACGGTAAGGGGAAGTTAGAACCATATCCAATTAAAGTTAAGAACTACATTGCGCTTCGTAAGAACGAGGAACTGTCAGATACATACAAAATGGCGATTGCGAAACGTTCAAAGTGATGTTAGAACCTTGTAAAATAAAATAAATGGAAGCTTTAAAAACATGATGTTAGAACTTCGTCTACAAGTATCTTCGCCAATACTACATATGACTGAAGATTATTTGGTTAAAGAAATGAGCAAACGAAATGGTTTTGCTTTCGAAGTCATTTTTGAAAAAAATGTCGATCAGATATTGTCCAACTGAGGTAATGATATTATGATATTTAGCTAGTTTGGGTAAATTTAATAAGTCATTAAAAATGACGTTTAATAATATTATTTTAAGCACTCACTTTACCTGGTCTCTTTTAAGTTTTTTTCTAAGAATATTAGTACGTGCTTATTATACAATAAATAATAATATTTAAACCTGCCTTGATCGAACTTTATCGTTCAGTGTACATGGAGAAAAATGTTATTCTAAAATACGATCATTTTATTCGTAAAAAAACAGTTAAAAACGGGACTGAAGTTCTTACTAACAAATTAACAGGGTTTCAATGTTTATTCTTACATTTTCCCGCCAATAAACATTGAAAGACTGTTAATTTGTTCCTAAGAACTTCAGTCCCGTTTTTAACCGTTTTTACGAATAAAATGATCGTATTTTAGAATAACATTTTTCTCCGTGTAAGCAACAAAAGCAAAAAAAATCATTAAATGTTGGTTTATAGTTTATAGCTTTTTATTGGTTATCTTTTGCCGACTTTGCTTTGTGTTCACTGTATGAAAACACTGAAAACCTCAATAAATTATACGCCCTATCATTTTATATATAAACAATAATGTGTTAATCTTTTTGGTAGTATTTGTCGAATTTGAATAATCAACTATTGAAAGTGATAAAAGTGTATTATTGGTAATTTAAACTATTTGCTATTTTGGTATAACATATTATTTAACACCTCATTTGTTTGCACACTTAAAATTGAGCATATTTGCCAGTTTGAGTGTTTTAATCGTAATGGACCGACTGGCAATGGGAAAAACAAATAATAGGCGAAATTTCGTTAAGTGCTTTTTCTCATTTAAACAAAAACACGCTTGTTTAATTGTGTACAGATATAGTTAGAGACATTTTTTGCCAAGTTCGTTTGTTCAGTCGGTGAGATGCAAGATTCGTCAGAGCCAAGCTTGTTCGTTTAATTGAAGATTCTACCTCATTATTTGTTTGCTCACGTAGGACCCACGTATATCACCTAAGTGTTCATGTTGACTTAATTTAAGACAGTTCAGATACATAATGCTAATTTTATTTAAATATTGAATTTTCGTGCAATTAGGGTGTATCACACGGTCATTGTTTCGTTTAATTCTTTGATTATATGTTTTTTTACATTCTAAAAAAAAAATTGAAATGACTGTTGACCGTCTTTCAAATTGATTTATTTTGATTACATTTTTTAAAAAAATTGCTACAATTCCTCTAATCGTAGCTTCGTTCTTACTCATTGGAAATACCAGGTTTTTATAATACACCTTACTGTATCCATTCAAAATCATCAATCGGTTAAACTAGGCGGTTGCGCCTACCCGGCCCTGTTGTAGAAGAAAGATCCTCATTAGATTGTGTAACGTGTTTAGTTTAGAATAAAAAATGCGTTTATTCTGTCGGTCACGACACGCGGATGTCTGAGGTCACTCACTGTCGAATATGTTTGCTCATTAAAGTGGAGAGGTGTGAACGTGGAAACAACATTTTAAAGCCGATGTGAACTCTACCATCCAATATTATGCATACATTATGGCGTGTAACGTACCCAGCCCGTTCGGCATTATACCAGATTATGTTTAATTTAAAGATACATTTATCTAAATTGCCCCTTTGACAAGTTCATTAATCAACATTTTGTAATGATTCAGCTTCCTTGACGAGCACTCCCGTGTTGATATACATATTCAGCATTTACGGATTCGTCATAAACGCTTGAAGAGTTCACCAACATTCGAATAAATCTGCAGCAAATTAACATACATTGCCAAAGACATTTATTGCATTTTCTCACTAGCGGTTATGAATTACAAGACGTTAATGTTTGACCCCTGAGAAACAGGAATTTGAGCGCTTGTTAATTTTATAATTTATGTAATTTCCTAGGACTCGCTTTGGAACTAGGTATTCAAATTTCTTAGGCAAATAGTTATTTTATCGTCGAAAAAATTAATCACCTCTATGTTAACACATTGATGCGAAATTTATAAAATAGCTGCTTGTTGATTTATATGCAAACATAATTTTCAGCCTCCCATAAAGATCAAAAACCGAACATTACGAAACTATTTAGAATGAGAAAAAATCACGAAACCGAAATATATTAAAAAACGTATCATGTTTGTATACATACCTGCTATTTTTTTATTTGGCCTTGTATTATTGGTTTATTATATTGGCCATTGTTATCTAATACATTATTCATGTTTGAAAATATGTTTATGTGTAATGTAATATTAATCGATATTACCCAGAATGAGAAATAATTTTAACTATTCTACATAACACCATGTTGTTTACTTATGTATTGTTTTAAAAAAAAATATTTGAAATGTTTATTTAGTTTGTAAATACATGAATTCATTTTTCAATTATAACAGAAATAAAAGTGCACTGAACAATTCTTTCGGGCTATTTACTGCCCGAAAGAACAGTTCAGTGCATTTTTATTTCTCAAGGTGAGATAACTCTTGCTTGGTACCACAGCAACAGTAAGCAGAATAAGGTGCCATGCCAATTTGTAGCCGTTTGCAGCGTAAAAAGCCCCATGCGGTCCACACATATATCCTGCTAACGATAAAGAGTTTGAGCTCTGTTGTTGTACTGTTATCTTCAAGAGACCTAGATTTCAGGGCTATTAAGCTTTCATGCTTTTTTCTTTATTAACTTTTTTTTAAAGATCGTGACAAAATAAATATGAAAGCCATATAAAGTATAGTACCTATAGTTTTAGTTTTAGAAATTTGTTCAAAATGTCCAAATTTATCTTAATAAATTATTTTTTGGAGAAATTTAATTTAAAGTTATAATATTATTCAAGGAATCTTTGTATGAGCAACAAAAGTGTTCGTTAATGTGAAAAAAGCAGGTAGCAGGATGAAGACCATAAAAAGCCAGTTTGGTTTTTATGAAAAACCCGTATTAATCGATTATTGTCTGTAATGAATACCTACCTGAAGTTTTACTCTAATTATTATTAACAAGTGTGAATTTTAAATAATCATACTAAACTCATGCAAGTACGTACGTACTTGAAAAATATTGTGTGTAGTACTGAGTACTGTGTTTTAATTTTCTTACTATTGTATCTACATTTCTTTTACCCCCTATGTACGATTTCTAATATACTTATCTAATTATCAAACTTAAAATATATTTAACCTTTATTGATGAAACGCAATTCACAATGACGCAATTCACAATGTCGCAATTCACAATGTCAATGTTATATATAGTTAACCATATTTGTATAAATGTATGTTCCTCTACGTCTGTCTTGACACAGGCATATTCCTAGTGAGACAGGCATCGTAAAAAACACTTGTAATTATACTCTATATAGGTAGATTAAATAAAAAAATATAAAAATTGGAACATTGATTTTTCCTTACTAGGATTTGTTTGGATACACAATTCGTTCTACACATTTATTAAACCATTGGTATGGACATTATTTGTTTTAATCATGTGAGTACCATAAATATTAATGACTTTAAAATATTATTTTTTTCGGATACAACAACTTACTTCAATTCTGAAAACATTGCTTTTATTGTACGGTATATGGTCATTTGTAAATTAATAAAAGGATTTTTAAATATGTTTTGATCGTTGAAGACAATATTATCTGCTCTCAACACTCTCAACCGAATATTGTATTCAATGATTAAAGACCACGATTTAAGGTTTTACTACTTGAAAATTCATTGTGGAAAAATTTAGATTTTATCTGCTGTAAAATCGCATATATCTACTTTAAATCGGGCCCATTTTCAGGAACATCAAAATACGCATACTTTGTAAATTTTGTACTACCATAAAACGTACAAAACTTATACTGGTATTTAAAATAATTTAAGTTGAGTTATAACTATAAGTAAGTAGGTTAAGTTAATGTTTTGAGTAATAAAAGTAATATCGTACCTATTTAGGTTATACAAGTTACTTAAGTTATAGGAGTTATAAATACAAGTAAGTAGGAAGTTAATTTTGTTTTGGGTTATACAAGTAATGTTTATTTATTTATTCATTTTCTACGCCCTTGTGGGCTTTTGCATGATAAGCGTATGATACAGAGACACAATGTTTAGATAAAAAAGATAATCTGAAAGAAGTAAACATTATATCGATGGTAGGTTAATTTAAGTGAAAATAATATATTATAGGATAAAGAAAACAGAGAAAAATATAGTACCTACTTAAGTTATGAAGTTTGATACCTTGGTTGTCCTTCTTCCAACAGTTGGTTGGTTTTTTTGGTCGGAGAGGGCAGCCCTACATGCCCACTGTTTCCATAAATCGCGTGGCTTTAATGGGACCCTTAAAAGTGGACAGTTAATCTGCTTAACGGCGGGGGTTACATTCTCTTCATTAGACCGTCAAATAATGACCGACGGAGGTGTTACTGGCGTTTGCATTTTATATTATTTATTCTTCTGAACGTCCTTAAAATAATTGGTAAGTTCGAAATGCACAGTACCTACCTACGAAAGATATATGGTTATTTTTTATGGTTGTGGAAGATGCAGAGATGATCTTTGCACACGTCTCCTTATTTAAAACTCATTATTGTGTTTAGATGTGCATATTTCACTGCACATACATGCATTACCCAATGGTCTCTAAGAAAACTCTTTTACTTTTATTTTTAAGGCAGTCGCCCTGTTTCGAAAAATCTCACGAATGAATTTCCTTCAAATCGTCATTCACCGAAAAATTGGGTTATTTCACCTTCCGTCAGAAGAAATTTCAACCAAAATACAATAGAAACGTGTTATGAAATTTTTTAAATGTGATTAGCCGAATTTGAACGTTTATCGTTCAATGGGAGGCGCATGCGCAGACGTCAAAATTGTGATTCGGCGGGGAACACTGAGTAAAGTTTTCAAATTTATCGAACGTTATTTTAGAGTTGAAACAACCCATTTCGTATTTAAAATGAAGGAAGACGTGATTGCGTGTCAAATATTAAATGAAAAAAATAATCTTTTCATTTTTTGAAACATTTCTATGAAATTTTCGTTGAAATTTCTTCGGACGGAGGTTGAAACAACCCAATTTTTCGGTGAATGACCGGATGTATTTGAAGGAAATTCAAACGTGAAATTTTCTGAAACAACTGGTCCTAAGTTCAGACTATTCTTGAAAACTACTAGAGGTATTTATCACCAATTATTATTATTCTCGCGTAAAGATAATCAGTCTTCCGATGCGGCAAAATCTCTCGAATTCTGAGTTCTGGTGTCACGATTTTACACTATTCCCTTTTTTCGGGGATAATGCAACTCGAACTCGCTACATTTATACATTTAACACACAAGACGCCATATCGTGCCGATACTCGGACGATGCCGGGTTGTAAAACTATTATGGAGCTACATGGAGCTACTTTCAAGCGACTCGATCGCCGCTCGTTTGTACCCTCCATACTATTATTAGTGTAACGGACAGCATATGGATGTGCCGTCGCCCATTTCTACAATGAATCTTATTGATAAGATTTTTATGACTGTACACGTGTCATATTGCTTTTGCAGGGTTGAATTACTCTCACGACAAACCGTGGGACCTTATCAGTTAAATTTGCGGACTATAATGCATGTATTGTTTAATCCAGAATCCCATGCATTCCTTTCTGGATAAGAAATAATTGTCATATTAACACGTGTAGCACTGTATACTTTTTAGGCTAATAAATAGAGATGTAACTGACTAAATCAGTTAGTTGTCCTGTGACATTCGTGAAGTCTGTGTTTCATTTTGTAAAGCCTTACCCAAGGTACCCTGAAGAGGAAGCCGGCATTTTTATAGTCAATGCTACTGGCGTGAGCGTCCAGTACATTTATGGTACTTCGATCCGGATGTATCCTCAGAAATTGAGAAACATGACACCGTCACTGCGCTCCTGGAAGGGTGATGAAGCACCTGCTTCCATGAGAGGATTAGTGCCGGCGCACGAAGACAGCAGCAACTCTAGTTGGCACTTACAATGTCAACAGGAAGAGATTCGGCCTTTACAAAGCCGAGAAGAAGAGTGTACACCGTCACTGCGCTCCTGGAAAGGCGACGAAGCACCTGCTTCCAGGAGAGGATTAGTGCCGGCGCCCAAGGAAAGCGGAAACTCATGCTTTACTTGGGAAACCGTAAGAGCTTTGCGGGAAGAGAATTGGCGCTTACAACGTCAACTTGAAGAGGACCGGCGCCTGCAGCGCCTACTAGAAGAGGATACTGCACAGTGTTTGGATGCATTGGTTGCAGCTTTCCAAGGTGGCAGGATGTCCGCCCTTACAATGTTGGCTGAGGAAAAACTGCAGACATCGTTCTCGCCTCAGCAGATAGTGCCAGAGGAATTCACGGCTGTGATGGAAGTTCCACAGTTACCGTCGACCTCTCGGCAGATGCTTCATAAAAATGAAGAAAATGAAAATGCACAAAGTGCAACTCGTGGGCGTGGCTGGAAAACCACCCTCACAATGTTGGCTGAGGATAAACTGCAGACTTCGTTCTCGCCTCAGCAGTTTACGCCAGATGGGTCTACGGCTGTGATGGATATTCCACAGTTACCGCCGACCTCTGGGCAGATGCTTCATAACAGTGAAGAAAATGGAAAAGCACAAAGTGCAACTTATTGGGGTGGCTGGAAGACCACCCTCACAACAGCGCCTGAGCATAAGTTGAAGACATCGTTCTCACCTCAGAATTCGCTGGAGGAATCTACAGCTGTGATGGATAAGCCACAGTTGCCGTTAACTTTTGTGCGGCATGAAAATGAAGAATATTTTGAAAATACATTGTCGCTAAACAATGTAAGTGAAACGAAACGGCTCTCACTGGAAGGAGTCGACAACCAGTGGTCTGTTGCAGCGAACAGGAAAGAAACGTTTCTCCAGGAGGAAATGAAAACAGATGACCAGAAAAAGTTATGTCTGTCGGGGGAGAATCACCTGGAAGAACCATTCACACATAAAGTGATGAAACCGAAGTTTATTGGCATGCAATATGGAAGAAGTGAATTTCTCGACGCTTCTACAGATTATCAGATATTTATAGATAGTGCAGATACTGATATTTCTCACTACTTCGTCTCCAAAAATACAGCTGTAATAAAAATGGCACGAGAGTGGAAATCATTTAAGAAAAAGGTTGTTTCATTGCATAGCTTCATCCTCTGAGCTGAGGAATAAAAACGCACAAGGCGTAATAAGAATAAGAATTGAAATAAATATTGAAATAAAAAGATAACAGATAACGTTTAGATAAACTTCCGACAAAGAGCCACACGAGAGGCACAATAAAAACATGAACTTGAAACACTAATGAAAGATTTGTTGTTTTAAGAAATATTATAAACAAAAAGCTCACATGTAAACAATTGACATGTGATCACAGAACTCGGTAATATGAGTAGGTCAGTGTGCCACAAGGCCGCCCGTTAAGTAATGAAAGATTCATTCATTAATGCAATCTCCTGGAATATTTATGAAGATTAATTTAACGATTGGTTTATGGTGTGAAAAAGAAACGCATTTCAGTCGACATATTTGTGACAACGTAGCAGTACTCTCAACGAAAGAAAATTCAACGAGTACCTTCACACCAAGGATACCTGCTGTGAAAATTATAGTGTTCAACCCCTAATGAAACCTTACTGTCCGAGGAAACTATTTGGTGAAAAACACTTTTCCACGTTGGGGATGTAACGGACAGCATATGGATGTGCCGTCGCCCATTTCTACAATGAATCTTATTGATAAGATTTTTATGACTGTACACGTGTCATATTGCTTTTGCAGGGTTGAATTACTCTCACGACAAACCGTGGGACCTTATCAGTTAAATTTGCGGACTATAATGCATGTATTGTTTAATCCAGAATCCCATGCATTCCTTTCTGGATAAGAAATAATTGTCATATTAACACGTGTAGCACTGTATACTTTTTAGGCTAATAAATAGAGATGTAACTGACTAAATCAGTTAGTTGTCCTGTGACATTCGTGAAGTCTGTGTTTCATTTTGTAAAGCCTTACCCAAGGTACCCTGAAGAGGAAGCCGGCATTTTTATAGTCAATGCTACTGGCGTGAGCGTCCAGTACAATTAGTGTTCGTAAAGCAGCTACGCGCTGCACTAGCAAAACAGTATGTCAGGTAGCGGGTAGCGGCGATCAAGTCGCTTGTAAGTAGCTCCATGTACGAAGGGCGTAAATAAAATGAACTGAAGTCTCCGGCGTTTCCCAGGCTTATGTGAAGATTTTTGAAATCAGAAGTAATTTTCCTATTATTTTGAAAGTCGAGAGTGCAAAATTTCATCAAGAGATATAAACATTTGGCTTTGAAAGGTGGGAAAAGGAGATGTGGGTAGTTCTTCGAAATATTGTGTAGATAGTGACCCTCCTCTGTTTTAAGGTCAAATATGCAAAATTTCACTAATTTAATTACTAATTTAATCCTCGCCTGCATACTTTAGCAAAAGAATATATAAATAATATCAACATTTTTAAAATAACAAATTCAATGTTTAAATCATTCCTAAATGAATATTTCTTGCCTAAATACTATTTATGAAAATGTTTGGTATTGCATATATTTAAATCTTTTATAATATTTAATCATATGAAACCATTGTTTATTATTTCTAACACTCAAATTTTTTTGAATCAACATGTACCAAATTTTAAAATCTTACGGGCGTATAAAAGAGTAATAAATAAATAAAAATTGTAGTTTTGTTTAAAACAAAGCCCCCACTTTTCTGACATCGTATTCGCTTTTTTATATATTGGTAAAATGATTTTTTTTTAGAAGACGAACATTCCAGGATTACGAATAACCTGACGATATAAAATCTACTACTACCATCACAGTAAGCGGAAAATATTTCTTGTGTCGTGATGTTGGATTTAACCATACATAGATTCGATCCCCGTTTTGTCAATTTTTTAAATTAACTTTGTTGTAAGTATAATAAGTAAAATTTATGTGCGGCCATTCTGAAATAATTGAAGGGTTTGTAGTAAAAAACATGTGTTGTCCTTTAACTTATCCATCTCTCGGCAAAAATTTATCTGTAATTATGCGTAATAATATATGAGCCACAAACCCCCTAAAGTTCTCCGTATTATGAAGCAGGAAATATCTCCAGGAGTAATAATAATTCCTCCAGTACTCTTCCCTTTGGTGTCCGAGGAGTTATTATCTGCAACATAATGGTTCTTTTTAAATAAATTTACGGGCCTTACTTCACAGCTCGCAGATTATTATGATTATTGAATCATTTTCTTTACATTTTGTTGGGATAGCGCTTCCAAGCTGCTAGCAGAAGCTACTGATTCCGCGTATTATTATTTCTGAACGCATGTGGAGGTTCATTATGAATGCTTGAATTTTCATATTCCATACGATACGATACGATACGATTGTACCACCCCAGCCAGGAGCAATCCTGTCCCGGTAAGACCGGTACACCAGGGGGCACTGATTTGTTAGGACTAGGAACAAGTGCTCTGAGGATAGGAAGGAGGTTGGAGTTTAATCGACCGGTATACATGGCAACCTAATAAGCCAATATTGGAATTTAGGATGGGCAGGAATAAAGGAATGGATTGAGCGTTATGATTTTGTATTTCCTTTCTTTATGCTTTCCTTCTTCTTGCCTCTTCTCAGCTCTTCTTGGATCTTCCTGTTCCTTCTTAGTTTTTCTTGTATCTTCTTTTCTATTTCTGCTTCTTCTTGTCACTTCTGGGATCCTTTCGTCTCTCCTTGACCCTTTTTACTAATTCTTGTCTCTTCTTGCCTCTTCTTGATTCTTCTCATCTCATCTGTGCTCTGCTTGACTCTTCTTGCTATTTCTTGTATCTTAATGTTTCTTCTTAACTCTTCCTGCATCGTGGATCTTCTCGTCTCTTATTGCCTTTACTTGTCTCTTCTTGTCACCTCTTGGGTCAACCCATCTCTATTCTTGGCGCTTCTTGCTTCTTCTTGTCTTTTACTTGATTGTTATCATCTCTTCCGGGCTCTGTTTGTATCTTCTTGCCACTTTTTGTCAGCAAATGATATTCCTCCGAGGTGGAATATCCGACTGAATTACCAAAAATATTTTTTAAGATAAAGGTAAAAAGTATTATTTGTGACTTGTGCACGTCAAGATATTCGTTTACCTGCAAATGACAAATCTAAAATGTGTTGTGCCTAAATGTGAGATTTTTATGGTCTCCAATCAAACTCTTTCTACTCGTGTGACCCGTATCAATCATCGCAATGCCTTGCATGATCAGTGGTCCGAAACATTTTCTTACCCGCAGTACACGATAAGTCGTGTACGTACCGTACAATCTGAAATTAACATGTAATCTTTGAGAAAAATAAACTATTTGAATCTGGCAACCCACCGGTTTTGTACTCCTGCCTCAGACATACAAATGTTAAATAAATATACAAATCATCTAAAAAGAAAACATAAACATAAACAAAAAATATATTAAACAAAATATCTTAGCTTATGAAACACAGCTCGGTTGAGAGGGCACATAAATTTTCGGGCTAATGACAGTTGACACTTGAGCTGTTTACACAATCCAGCTGCACTCATAGATTCTTTGCTCAATTGCTACACTTTCAGTTGATAAATTCACACAAAGAAATAATACACAGGTATTTAATTCGAGCATAACTCCTTTCCCGAGAAAGATAAAATTATTTCGCGAACTAGAACAGATTTTACTAATTATTAGGCGTGTGGTGACAAATTTTCAGCCCGATTGAACATGATTTAACACGGTTATTCACAAAAAAACCATTAATAAAATATATGCATTATGGTAAGGGTTCCCAATCTACGAGTCGCGAAGGGTTTTCTATGCGGTCGCCGCCCTAAACAGTAAACTCAAAAAATATTAGGTTTAAGTATGTTTCAATAAAAAAGTCAAACTTTAATTTTGTTTAATTACATTGGAAGGAAAATTCTATTTTTTTGTGTTTTCTTTACTCCTTAAGAATATATCGTAGTTTTGGACGTGGATTAAGTACCTACTTGATTTCTATGAAATTAAGGTGGATCATTCAGTTTTCATCACTGATTTTACTTTTGGTTTTTGATCCTCTGTCCTGGTTAGTCGTTGTCCAGTGCGCAAAAACAAACCAAAGGTTTATATAATTATTGTCGATGGTCTTAAAATTGCACCATACACTTTCAATCCTGTAAATCGGTGTAACACAATATTGTACCATAATTGGACTTACCTGTCTGTCGTACAAAAAAAAACACATAGTAAACACCTACAAATAGGTATTATAAAACTAGGTTAAAAAATTGGGTAGGTTATAAAATAATTTAGAATCCGCTCAGCTACCCCCCTCCCTACCCTTGTAAAATGGAGTCTTTGATAAGTTGGGAACCACTGCTTTAAGGTTTCTCTTTCACGACCGAAGAAACGCATTGAAAGCTTGATTGGTACTCGGTGCACTTCCATGCATAAGACGTATACGTGCATTCTTTGATTTTGGTTTTAAATTCAATGTAAGTGTTTATGTTTGTGCATATTATTGTAATATTTTCACAAAAAAATCAGAAAACCCTTCACTTCGGGGCGCAGTATCTTTGCCAGCTTTTTCATCTGGATCGAAGTTAGAAACGATAATTACATTTAATCACTATTTTTATGAAATTTGTAATGTTAGGTACAAATAGTTCAATTCAAAAACAAATAAGCGACCTTTATTTATCTAGTAGTGTACTCTTAAATAATAACGCAAAAAATAAGTACAATTAAAAAATTACATATTATTTTTCCATTTATGTATTTTGTGTACCGAAAATCAACATTAAACGTCGGCGTATGCTGGGAGTCAGCATGTGTCGCGCGTGCAGATTTTGAAGGAAATGTATGGACCTATGCGAAGCATGTCTGCCTCTCAGCCTACGCTGTTTCATATAAGTCCATACATTACAAAACAAATTCTGCACGTGCGACAAATGCTGACTCCCAGCTTATGCCGACCCTAACAGACGAGTAAGATTATAAATGTAAAATATTAAAATTTAAACTAAACTTGTTTTTTATAACGTCGGGTAATTTATTTGAGACACATATTTTTCTAATGTTCTCTTACCGAATATTCATTTTTAGTTTTCTTCATCCAATTTTTTTAACTTAATTATAATTATTAACAGTCTATCAATTTATATCTTGCTATTGATATCACGGGCTATCTATACCAATTGACTCAATTTCACACGCCTTCCGAAACAAACGAGCATTACTATAATAAAACAATTCGATATAACCACAGCATTTTACTTGCGTATTATACGATCGAAAATATACAATTAGATTGAGAGGTGTGAATAAAGTGCCCCAGGGCATATTTGCGCCGCTAGAAACCAGTGGCTCGTGTGGGCGGCCCCAATGACGTGTTAAATGTTAAATGCCCCGCCGCTGGACGCCTATGGCTAATTATTTTTTTAACTACACAGTACTTTATCAGCTTAGCTTGTATCGCCAGGTTCAATAATCGAAAAACGTAGAGGAGAGAGACTACCGAATAAAATATATCGGCACTTACATAAAATACCTACTTGTTAGATTCTTACGCGCCAGTTCAGTATAGGGCTACAGGACTACTATGCTGCTATCTACAGGACAATAATTTTAAAGTGAACACTTAGAATGTATTTGTGTTCACCGATAGTATTGAATGTTACAACAAAGTTTTTCGAACATTTTTTTTACATAAACTCCACACATGAAAAACTCCCTGATGAAAATAATTTCCCTCAGTGCCTGTGTCATCTTTTAAGATGCTGTGTGGAGGGTCTTTTTGAGGAGAGGAAGGAGGAAATACAGAGACCGGCAAATCATTCCACAGCCGAGCTGTTGAACACAAGGACGAGTCGTAGAAGCGACCCGTTCTCATGTGACAAATGTCAACCGTGTACATTTATTTATTTATTTTATTTGTGTACAAAAAATTTACAAAATTTACAGATATTTTTAAAAAAATTTACAAAATTTACAGATATTTTATCTAAAATTATTAAACATTACAGATATTTTATCTAATTAATTGTGATAGTACCATTTTCACAGTGAGAATGTAGCGCCAAAAACCTTACAAACTCATTGAATTTTTCGAAGAATATGTCGAAATTTTTATCTAATATATTTAAATAGCGTATCGCTCTTCCCACATATGTTGGGCTAGTTTGTAACACTCGCACATAGTCCCCTCTTACCCCGCAAGTGCCTAAAAATGCTGGATACGTTGCGATGTTTATCATTTCCATTTAAATTTACACTCGCGATTCAATTCGACAATGTTTTATTTATGTTTGTTTCTTCAGATTCCTAGCAAAAACAAAATAATTTTTTGTTCCTTCCAATACAATACACAAGCAAGTGTATCTTTAAAATGATTTAACTGTACGCCCAGGTAATGAGCCAAGTTTTAAACTATTTCCACCTTACGCGCCGTGTAATATTTACATAGCGATTATAAGCACCTAAACCTTAAGGGTTTATCCAAAGGCCAAAGGAGCATTGTGTGTTAAGGCGCATATAATTGTTTTTTTTTTTAATTGTTCAACAGTACAAAACAAAGTTCCTGCAATCATTGAGACAACGACTTCCCTATTAGGAAATATTGTGATGCTAAAAGAAGTTACGCAGAAATAGGAAACGGTAGTAGGAAGTTTAAGAAGATCCCGTTTATTCAAATTTGATCAGTAAACAAAGCTAAAACCTATATCAAGCAACACTTTTCAATTCTGATTGTTGGTCTTTCACCAGGGCAATGCTGAGAATGTCTTCCGCTCTGTGTATACAAATTCCATTCTACGATCAAATGAACTGTGAATATCAAGTACCCTCGAAGTGAGTGTTGTATCAGATCAGAACAATTGATTTTCTACCCTATCAGATGTCAATGCCATCATTGATGTAAGATTTTATCTTTATTTTCGTTGAAACTGATTTTCACTGTTTATATATTATTTCACTATAAAAATAATTTGTTCTACGACCTTAAAATATTTTTTATTCAATTTATCGTCTTGCATTATCGTTGTTTATCAGCTTGACGTGAAACTTTTATTGCATTCGATCATGTTAAAATTTCATTGAACGAGCTTTAAGGGAGAAAATTAAAAAATTAACCAATATAGTAAATGTTCATATCAAACAGGCACATTATCCTTATCATTTTCAGATTCAATTAAAAATTAAACCATTAAACACAGACGATTAAACTATAGTAATATTTTATGCTCCCCGCGCATTTTCCCCGCTAAATTTTTCTGAAACCTTTTTCCTTCCCAGGACTTCCTCTCCTTCCTCTCACTTAAAAACCCTCTACACAGCTACTTCAAAGATGACATAGGCCCTAGGGAATTTTTCCTTCAGGGCCTCCTGTGTGGAGCTGATCTAAAAATATATATATATATATATATATATATATATATATATATATATATATATATATATATATATATATATATGTTTTCCATTAAATACTATTTATTAACATTTCTCCCAAGTTCAAGTAAATGACCTATTTATGTTAACAGTCCTTTTTTTTAATTAATTCCTGCAAAATCGCTTAAGGCTGTTTCTATCATTTACCTACCCTCTTTTCGGACATTCTGTGTCATTATATCTGTATTCTCACTCGGTTTTGTGAGTTTGTGTATCTATGTAGATAGGTACATACATATATCTACATGTCCGTGGTTGATACCATATAAATGTACTTTTAAAATAACTCAGGTCCGGGGCAGACGTCATTCCTATGTCTATCTACGTTAAATTGTCGTGAAAACAAGCGTATGTGCCCAAGCGGTTAACAAGAACGTTGTTCGTGGTCGACGAGTCTTCAACTATGAATCCGGAGGTCTCGAGTTCGAATCCCACCGTGGGCAAGTAAATGTTAATTCTTATAAAATATTTAATTTTTTATTGGAAAAATTCTATTTTTATAACTTTTGAAGGTTATTCTCATTGAAGAAGAAGATAACAGTAATAAATATAAGTTGACAAATATGACAGTTTTATAATAGGTGGCAATGGTTGAATTGGGAAAAGCGCACGTCCCGGTAAGACGAGAGGTTCTGAGTTCGTGTCCCAGTTGCGACCGCTATCTTTTATTTTTCTGTGTTTTGATAATTTTCATATTTTAATTTAGATTATTAGTGTTATCTTCTTCTTTAATTTTATAAAATAATTTATTAAAGTAGAACTTGCCACACTTTCCGAGGAGGTAGATAATCTCAATATCGCTTGAAAGATCACTCTTCAGAATCGAGAGGAGGCTTCAAATAGCTTTAGTCTTGTTTAGTGACCGGGTATGAATAGCCAGGTAATTCGCCACCTTTATCTTTCTCATCTCCTTCTCCTTCCCTTACCCTTCAGCCTCATAACATACCCAAGTTAGGGATGCCATAGTCTCACTGGATCTGGTTAGCGGGAAGGAGTTCGGACTCTCGTGCGGTATTCACATAATTTATTTTTTTAAAGTCCTTATGAGGCTTGGTACAATCGAGACTAGGTCGGCCAAGTTAAGTACCTGTGATTTTTGTTTCTCTTCAATTTCTATTTTTACTTCACATAATAATAATGTGACATGCCGATCATGACCATCATTCACCAATAAAACAAGAGCACCTTTTGAAAATAGGGATTTAATTAAAATTTGGCCGGGGTAAGTCCCAATGATCCTATAAAAATGTACACCCAAACCCAATCAGATATTGAAGACACGCAACCAACTTTTTTATGATTTGCTAAAATGATGCGACACGATTCTCAAAATGGAGTCATGAATTTCACGGAATACCTCGCGAACTTGTAAGAAAAATCTCTTGAATGATATTTTATGAAGTTGAGTTATATTGAATGGTTATCGCCTTTGCACCCGGGTTTACGCTTTCCCCGATTTTGTCTCCGGTCGTTTTGTCCGATGAAATTTCGTCTCTGTCTTCCCACGAAATGCAAATGGCGTGGCGTGGGCGAAAATAATTTTATTCGCGGAAAAAGGACGAGCCTCGGACGTGTCTGATTTGTGTCTCTATCAATAATCGAACGCGCCCGTTTTAAATGCTCGCTGTTCCTGTCCAATGCTTCCACAATAATTAATTTGAATTGGTCGCTACGAATATCCATCGGTTTTTATTTTATGCATATTAAAACGTTTTATTGTCCGCCATGATGGCTTTACTGCGGAATATTGTGAATTATTAATCAACTTTTTAGTCGTATTCCCATATAAAAATATTCCAACAACTAATAAGACACGTAATGGGTGTATTTTAATGAATATTAATTTTATTTGAACTGGATGTTTTATGGTCATACTTTAAATTTTTATTTTGAGCAACGAACATGTCAACCTCTTCGGCAATCCTGTGTGTGATGTGGATGTGGTTTAGCTTTGAGTTTCGTCTACAAAATTAAAAAAAGTTACGCCTTTGTAAATTTTACATTTGTTTATTGTTTTTTTATCTTGTACTTTCTACGATTCGTTTTAATGACTTTGTGACCGGCGTTTGTGTTTCCTTCTTCGTACAATACGAAACTCAAACTTTAAGATTCAAACTCACCCCTTCCCTTCCTTAAATTAACCTCAACAGAAAATCCTCAAAAATTTAACAAATTTTGAAGTATCCCCAGTAGTTTTACATTTAGTCTCTTTCTGTGGACTTAATGTAAAAAGAAGACGCAAATTTTTTTTTAAGGTTTAAAATACCCACATTTTTAACTAACTAACTAACTAACGTCGTGAGGTGGCGCTAGTGAGCTAATGTTTACTTCGACTCCGTGCTATTTGTGACCGTAAAATTAAATATTGTGCAAAAATTCAGTGAAATAGAAAAAAAAAGTGGCAAAGAAACAATTATATCATAACATACAGTGTGGATAAAACCTAATAACAAGTAAAATCTGAGAAAATCGTGAAAATAACGCGATTGAGTTCTAACATATTCAGTGCATTTTACGCTCATATACCGAAGAAACTGAGCCTAAGGGATAAAAAGACAATCAACGGAAAGGCAAATAGGGAGTAAAAACTTTTCATTGTGCATTTTGAAATAAAATCGGTGAAATTATAACCTAATTTCGAAGCGTGATATGCAAGATTGCTTTAAATTGATTTAACGCCATCTGTTGAAAAAATCAGGAGGTACGTCAACAAGTATCGAACCGAACCATTCGAGGTCGAGAAACGGCTATCCAGTCACCACATTCGACGTGTTTTTGTGAAAATCCACGAGAGGGCACCTGTAGTACCAAAACAACAGACTATCTCAACATCATGGAAGAAGTTATGAACGCACTTCGTAAAATCCAGAACGAACTCGACGCGCAGAAAAGTACGATCCTGAAAAGCGGAGAAAAAGTAGCAGAAACAGTAATACACAATATAAACAGCATACTGGAAGAAAAGTTTAAAATTTGGGATGAAAAATATGAAGACCTAAAAGAAAAGTTGGAAAACCAAGAAAAACGAATTTATTTCCTGGAAAAACGGGCACGAAAAAATAATATCGTATTTTTCGGCATTGAGGAAACCGAATCCTCATACCAAATGTTGGAAAACATTATTATCAAGTTTGTAAAGGAATATTTCTCTCTAGACCTAGATCACAGAGATATCCAAGAAATCCAGAGAATCGGCAAAAAAGGAGAAAGGTCTCGACCAATAATTGCTACATTTACCACACTTGGCACCAAAATAAAAATATTTAAACAGAGAAGAGAGGCACTAAGAGAAACCACATATTACATAACGGAAGACTATCCGAAGCCAATACTAGAGAAAAGAAAAGAGCTACAAGTGCAGGCAAAAATCGAAAGAGAGAAAGGTAATATAGCAAAGATTAGGTACGATAAACTTGTCATACAAGTCAAAAACAAAACCACGGACAGCAATAAGAGAATTCTTACATTATCTCCTGAAACACCTACAGATGGAACAAAGGTACAGACCAACAAGAAAAATAAACAACAAACACCAAAAAGAAAAACTCCTAGCCTGTCTGAAGGAATCGGGAAACCATGCATGCTTAACTTCTTCGTAAATAAAAATCAAAACAACATGCCCCGAGCCGACAACTTGTAGCGACTGCCACCCATCTCCGACACAGGTAACAAGCAAAAAACAACAACAATAAAAACAAGAATAAAAAAAAAAATAATAATAATAAAAAAAAATAAAAATAAAATAAAATAAAAAACAACAACAATAAAAAACATCAATAAATATAATAATAAAAAAAAATAAAACTAAAAAAAAAAAAATAATTAAATAAAATTAACGATAAAAACCAAAACTCATCTTCCAACCCGGCTGGTCACCGTGGAAGATCAAGACCAAAACCCTCTGAAGAAAAAATTCTAAACTTGCTCAAAAATTCAAGAAGTGACACAAACACCAAAAAAAATGCTTAACCCTACGAAAAAAACAAGAGATAAATGAATTTTTTTGGAGGAGGCCTTCACCTTCGGCTGAGAGAAGGGTTCTTGCCTATGAAAAACTTGAGATATCTATATTACATTTTTCGCAAATAGCATTAATTACACTTTTTATTACTTTTCACAACTCTGTAACATACGCAATTGCAAGAAATAAAAGGCTTTTTATTTTATTATTATTATTTATTTAACTAACTAACCATCACGCCGTTTCCCCGCAGGGGTAGGCAGAGAGGACGGACCGCCAAACACCTCGGTCTTGGCATACACTCTTTGCCTCATTCACATTCATACATCGTCTCATACATACTCTTCTATTTTTCTGACTCTTGTCTGGCCCGACTCAAGTATCTGATTCACATTTTTATGTTATTTAATTTAATTTTGTATCTAACTATACATACGTATCTCCAAGACATTCTGTGATCTTTCATATAACAAGTATGTTGTCAGGATGAGTTGGCCGGAATGCTTGTGAGGTACCTACCTTGTACCATGTTTTACCCTTTTCAAATACCACACTAAGGTATTTCCTACGTCCGCCGTCCGGTCCGTCACTGGCGGTCATTTCGGCCGTCGTCCGATATTAATTTGATATATTGTTATATTTACAGTCGGCCGCTGTATTTGCTCTGACAATCGTCTCGTCTGAGGACTGAGATCTCTTCCGAGAACAGTGTCCGTTTCGCGGTAAAAAATTAAACGACCAGGCCCCGCCGTCTTGCCTCGAATTATTTTATCGGCCGTAGGTAGCTCTAACGAGGCCGATCAAAAAATTGGATCGCCATAGAGATATATTTCGAATTCATGTTATTAATTATGATGGACGCCCGTTTCGCTAGAGAAATACCTGCCTAGATAAATAATCTTTACAAGATGCACAAGTTGATACACCGATTAACGATAAAGCAAACGTTATGATTCTACAATGTTGTAGATACGTGTACCAACATATATTGTTATTGCACTTGGTATTGTAATTCTAAGAATACGTTCCTGTTTGGTTAAATTTATTATTATTTTGTTTTTAAAATATGTTACCACACAAGAGTTACAACAGCCCGAAGCTGGTGGAACTATGGTATTCCTATTTAGGAGATGTTTTCAGGAAGTAGTTGGGGATTGGTAGATTTTCGTGGTTACTCAGATCTGGTCACATAATATAGCTGAAGACATTTCTAGAAGTTTTTCCATTCTGTTAAATGTTTTGAACCAAAAGTTATTAAGAATATTATTTACCTTTTTACTTACTGCTGTAAAGGCATCGACTCCGTTTAGTTTAATAAATTTATCGGTCAAACTAGAATTGCATTTCCTTATTTATATTCGTCCCACTACCTTGCTTGTCTTTATTATCATAATATGGTTGAACCGCGGAATGTCCTTATGAGAGGAAAATCGATTTAACGACATGCTTAAATTTAAATATTTGTGTCCGGATTTCGCATTTGCCGCTCGCGATTGTCGAGTCGAGAATAGTCGAAACAGGTAACCTGAAAAATACCACGTTTTGACGGCACTGAAGCTGTCATATCCCACATACTTACAGCTTGCAGCACTGAGGGATGCGGTATGTCGGATCTCGAGGCTTGCGAATCCTTAACCGTATGCTGATTTATCCGCTAGGGAGCTTCTCATGACTTTGATCCGAAGCCTTTGAGAATTCACACACCGATCTCTCTCGCTAGGTGTCCTTTTGACGGCCATTGTGTTCGTGTTCCAGACCCTAGACTGCATGCGGGAACAGCGGAAGATGTTAGATCCATTTGTGATAAGTATTCTATCGCAACATGCCCGCTGAGAATGGCTCGGTACCTCGTTTTCGAGGCCCGTTCTACCAGCGTGATATGATGTGTGTAAACAACACTATGCTTTTGATTGCTGCAACCTTTGTTTAGTTTAACACGTCATAAAATAAAAACACAATGTAGACTGATATCAGATTGCATTGTAAAATTAGTAACACTAATGAAAAATACAAATGTTGTGTAATATCCTATACCTACCCGAAAATAATACACGCCGATAAAAAAAAATGTACACATCTTCTCGATATCTGTTACACGCTGCAAGCCTTGTACGATTCCGATAATTTCTTATACCTGTCTCCGTGGATAGTAGGTCCCAAATTGTGTGAGTTCTGTTTACCATCTGCAGCGCGTTTTTATTAATAATGCTTTTCCTTTTCGCAGTGTCCATTTATCAGCACAGTTTCCTCGGCGCGCCGGTGTTATTACAGTTGTGTTCAGTCGCTTAATCAAATCAGTAAATTGAGTCTGAACGCGATGCATCATCCATTCTCCAGCACGATAAATAATAATACTGCAAGTACGGTGAACGCAGAAGCCACCCCTCCGCCGCTTCATAAGGTATTCATCCGGCGACCGCGCCATTTTGATGCTTGATGGATGGCACAATGATCAAAAGCAGCTCCAGACGGATGCGCGCAATTCTTGACATTTAAGTGCCTGCGCTGAACACCAATGCATAGACACAGGTCAGAGTCAGGGACACTGTGCTGAAGCTGAAGTGGACTAGCATGGTGGTACGAGGTTCGCAGGCTACATTTATTACCTTTTTCCATGAAGTCACTCTTTTTATCGATTGAAGTAGCTGACGTGTACCCGGCGCTGCTCGGGATTATGAATGGTTTGGTGTAAAGTTTTGAAGTTTAGAAACTGGTTGTTGTTAAGGTGTAAATAATTTTATTGCTAGGAATTGAAATTTTTTTTTTTTTAAGTATTTGATTCACTTGATCGTGCCGCGTCTTCTTCGGACGTCTTTGGCTTCTTCTACCTTTACTTACTCTTTCTTACACGTCATACGTTCTCCTTACATCCATATCTTTGTTCATCGCTTACGCCTCATTTTACCATACATAAGTATTTAATTCACATTATCGTGCCATCCCCGAGGAAAACATGCCACTTCTCCTTACATCCATTTCTTTGTTCATCGCTTACGCCTCATTTTACCACACATAAGTATTTAATTCACATTATCGTGCCATCCCCGAGGAAGACATGCCACTTCTCCTTACATCCATTTCTTTGTTCATCGCCCTCGCCTCATTTTTCCATACATAAGTATTTAATTCACATTATCGTGCCATCCCCGAGGAAGACATGCCACTTCTCCTTACATCCATTTCTTTGTTCATCGCTTACGCCTCATTTTACCACACATAAGTATTTAATTCACATTATCGTGCCATCCCCGAGGAAGACATGCCACTTCTCCTTACATCCATTTCTTTGTTCATCGCCCTCGCCTCATTTTTCCATACATAAGTATTTAATTCACATTATCGTGCCATCCCCGAGGAAGACATGCCACTTCTCCTTACATCCATTTCTTTGTTCATCGCCCTCGCCTCATTTTTCCATACATAAGTATTTAATTCACATTATCGTGCCATCCCCGAGGAAGACATGCCACTTCTCCTTACATCCATTTCTTTGTTCATCGCTTACGCCTCATTTTAGTATTTAATTCACATTATCGTGCCACGTCTTCCTCGGGTATTCTCTATTTTTCTACCATTTACTGACTGTTTACTTACTGTTAGACTGTTCTACTATTAGACTGAATGCTGTAGAAATGAGATCCCTGAGGCGTATGTGTGGTAAAACCATGTATGATCGTGTGAGGAATGTGGAGATCCGAAAAGAATGCAAGGCCGATGTGAGCGTCAAAAGTAAGATTAAAAAAGGGACGCTTAGATGGTTTGGACATATAGAGCGAATGAACGAAGAAAGGAGTGTCAAGAGAATATATGATACTAATGTGAATGGTAGAAGAAGTCGAGGACGCCCGAGGAAGACATGGCACGATCAAGTGAATCAGATACTTGAGTCGGGCCATGTCAAGAGTCAGAATAATAGAAGAGCATGTATGATAAGATGTATAAATGTGAATGAGGCGAGGAGTGTATGCCAAGACCGAGTTGTTTGGCGGTCCGTCCTCTCTGCCTACCCCTGCGGGGAAACGGCGTGATGGTTAGTTAGTTAGTTAGTTATTCTACGTCACAATTCAATATCCTTATCAGCTCAAAATACTTTCCAAATACGTACTCATTCATTTTCTTCGAAAGTATTCGAAAATGTAATTGTTAAGAAAATTAAATGATTAATTAACTGATTTACTTCATAGAGATTTCAAAACAAAAGATGGAAATAATAATATTAAATAATAAATTTCTTCAAACTTCGTAAAATCACTTTGTGGCGTTATTTTTAATTAAATGAAAAAAATAACTCTGTATCAACCACTATTATATAATCACAATTACCTACATGTTTCGAAACCGATGGTTTCTTCGTCAGGGTAGTAATAACATGAAATAACAAAAGAAAAAACATAACAATTTAAACATAATTGTGATTTTCGTTGTTTGTTTTTGGGGTGTTATGCCGTGTTGTGCTACCTCCTTCTTTAGCCGACGTTTCGGACAGCGTTGCAGTGTCCATCATCAGGGCAGATCCGGCAGATCCGTCGATCTGCCCTGATGATGGACACTGCAACGCTGTCCGAAACGTCGGCTAAAGAAGGAGGTAGCACAACACGGCATAACACCCCAAAAACAAACAACGAAAATGCCTTTGGCCGTGAAAATCTAAAAACGTATATAATTGTGATTATATAATAGTGGTTGATACAAAGTTATTTGTTTAGTTTAAATAATATATATTAGGAATTGAAATTTGTGTAATTTTTTTAAGTATTGATTATAATATTAACGTTAGAACTTATCAGAATTTAGAACGCAGCTCAAAATTTGAGTTTTTTGTGATTAAATGAAGGCGGTGTTCAATTTTTGTTCGAAATACATTTTAATTTAATATTTTGCAGTCTCCGGTGACGTCGAAGGACGGGTTGAAGTATACTACTAGATTTTTACTGTTAAAATATTCATTTTATCAACATTAATCCACTAATCTCATTCAAGTGTCGAGTAGTTTTCGTTGGTTCTTCAATGGTAGGTATGTATGTACTTAACTCAAGTTTTTTTACTCGTAGGGTTAGGTTTAAATATAGGTATAGTTAAAAATTCAATATGTTTTTTGTAACGTAGGTACCTAACGTTATCTCTGTAGGAATCCGGTTTGTTTTCAAACCCCTGTTTTCTGTTAGATAAAAATCTTAACATGTGGAATGAAATGCGTCTGTTAGATACTTCTGTCGACAGTGGAATCTGCGTGGTGGTCGTTCTGATGCATTTCCTTCCTGAGATGTCCTTAACTAGAACTGAGAGCCTGTCCTTTGAAATAGAGGAAGGTTTTGACGCGTTCTTACGCAATTTACATACGAAATTCTTCACATCGGATTTCCCTTCCTTATTTTAAGCTCCGCATAATAGCGAGGAGTTTTCTCGTCCATACGTCTGTTATAAGTTTTTTTTTTTTGGAATTTAACCTCCATTAAACGCGTCAAATTTATTTTGGCGGTAGTACTACTGTTGCTTAACCTTCATAATCAATTGCCGCATAAAAATCCACCTTTGCCCTCGTATTTTTAGTTTCTATTTCCAATATATATATATATATATATATACATATTTTAAAGTATATTTTATTTTCTTATTAAATTTTAACATCTTATATCTAATATATTCTTTTCTAAGACCTCTATAATATTATTTACTACCTACTTACTAAAATTTTGACTTAAAACATAATCCACGAAAAACTGCAAAAAGCCCCGCTAAAAGTTTAAGAATGTCTCCGTTTTAATTTTCGTTGCCTTTTCTAGAGAACTTTTTAATCTATAAAATATAAAATTTGCATTATAAGAGTTATTTAAATTCTGTTATATCTACATTTTGATATCATCGTGTTTTGACAAAGCAGTTCACCTTTCAGTTTTCTTTCTAAAGCTGGTTGGCTAGCTGGATGGTTCTTGCAGAGTTAGTCTTACGTCAATTTAAGTTTTTAGTTGACTGAATGCGAAAAAGTGCGATTCTTTGGGCGTATTTTGTGCTACAGTAAAATGACTGCATAACAAATGACGGAGATGGAGATTCAGAGCGGATGGGTGAAGATAGGAGTATTAATAAGTATTCGAAGCGTAAGTGGATGGAAGAAGATATTGGGGACGCCCTAGGAAAATGTAACAGATGACTTATTACTGCGTTTTGTGATGTTTCATACTCCTTGCCTATACTTGCAGAGAAATAGGGTGATGTTTTTTTTAATTATTTTAATCTGTTCAATTTGACAAGTTTTTCGATTCTTACGGGGTCAAATAATAAAAAAAAGTTTCTTGTGATGTATTTTCCCATGAAATGTCTGAATGTACTGAAGAACCAGGGTTATTACGTGTCCGTAATGGGCTGGTTACTGGTTGGTGTGGTCAACCGTGTCTCAGGCGGACCCGAACATGTTACTAGTCGCGCACCATTAACTTGTGGCAAGTGATTACTTACCGAAAATACTTACTTTACAATTCCACGAAGGTTAAGTTCACCCTGATATTTGATTTATTATTGATAGATTTTTACTTTGGTAAGTCCCGTATCAGATGAATATGCTTTAAGTGTTCCTGTTCTAAAGTATACATGCATAAGGGTCGGCGTAAGCTTGGAGTCAGCATTTGTCGCACGTGCAGAATTTGTTTTGTAATGTATGGACTTATATGAAACAGCGTATGCTGAGAGCCAGACATGCTTCGCACTGGTCCATACATTTCCATCAAAATCTACACGCGCGACACACACTAACTCCCAGCTTACGCCGACATTTACGTATTGTATGCAATATTCTGATATATTTTGACCACCACAACACGGGCATGTGCCTAGCGTGGTTAAGAAAATGCTGTTCAATTAGAGAAAAGAGATATACGTATTTGATAGTAAGTATGCATCGTGGTAAATACAGCACTTTTTTGCCAATATATATATTAATTTTTTATTTCAAGGAAGGTATTTTTAATAGATTAATGACAAATCGAATAATCACCTCCCGAATTATATGTGTAAATAGTATGCGATTGGTAAATTGGTAAGTAAATGGTATGAAATTGAGACACAGTATTCACAATATACATATTATCTCAGTTGAGGATTTTTTGTTGTTAAAGATAAACCTATGATTCCTTCACACTTCTCGCTGTTTCGAGCCGAGAAGGCTGAGGTTATCTGTTCGCGATCAGCCGCTGATAGCGCTCGGATCTGCGATTCCGATTAGTCCGTGTTTTGGGCCTGTCACTGGACAATGCGATTGGCCTGCACCTGCTACCGTCCCGTGGCTGTATCCTTAACTGGCCAGATAAATCTGAATTATCCCATCCCGGCTGGCAGTCGCCGTGGGCAGGTCGTTTTACGCACGCAGCCCCGTCACTAGTGGCCACAGAACGGGGAGGTCGGAGATGGGAAAGATTTGCAATCGCAAAGAATGAGGTATTCGAAGGTACTCACTGCTTTCCCGAATCGTTAAGAATCAGATGGGTCCCTTGTCCTATTGGTTATCACGTCAAGACTAGTTTTAATTTAAGCTAAATTTTTTAGATACAATTAAACTACTCCAACTGCGCCAACTCCAAATGACTACATATTTATTAAGGCCCTTTTAGGGGCTTTTACATATAGATAGTAAAAATCATACAGTATTTATCGTACATAACTGTACTGATTCAGTAATAACATTTTGTATTTAGTGACAAATTGAAGATATCCGCTGAATTCATATAATTATTTCCCTCCATTATTATTTTGGGCAAAGAGGAATACGTATGGTAATTAGTCCCTATTTAACACTAAAATAAACTTTAAAATAATTATTTTAATTGATAAACTAATGTAAAAATAATAATAATTGTTATAATAATTTGTATATGACACTGATAGAGTGAAACCAAATAGTTGCGAATTTCAGACCATCTACGCATCGATTTGGACGTGAACTTGCTTGCTTGATTCCCGCAACAGCCCAAATATGTCTTAAGGTGTTTTTCGTAGGTACCCAGTCCTTGCCATTCTGGGTGTTGTGATATTGAATTGAATCTTTCACCCATCTCTTTATTTAAATTCAACGAAACAGTCTTTGGCGTAGTAAAATTTATAAGTTTTTAGTATTGTAAAAGTAAAGTGTATATACTCTCCATTTCCTACATATAAATTCGCAGTTCCACAATTTAGTGGCATTGGTATTTCATGTCTGCGAAGCGTGTTTCCATTATTTGAAATCTACCGCTCTGTGCACGTTGCGTTTTGTCGAGAATATTTCAATTCAGGTAGGTACGCGTGTGTCTTTTAGCTTGATCGAGACACTGGCCAATTATTATGCTAAAAGCACGGAGAAATTTAACCAGCGTCATCAATAATACATAATGTATTGGAAATTAAAAAGCTGGTTTTTCACTTCTCTTCGAATTGGACTCCCTCTGCGCGCTAAATTGGTGTCTTCACTTTTTGAACGTGGCGTTAGTTTATTCATGTATTGTTTATTCAGACAAGCTGGATACTTTAGTGTGATGAAATGTTCGTAGGCGAGTATATATTACTTAATTTTGAGATTAGTATGACTTAAACCATCTGATTAATAATACGTTGGTTTTTAGTTGAATTCAGAGGGAAAGATTCTTATTGAAGCAAATAGATCTAAGTTTGGTGTTTTTTTTTACATTAACTCCACGAAGGAGGTTCCGAGGAAAATAATTTCCCTCAGAACCTGTCACATTTGAGGATGTTGTGTGGAGAATCTTTTTGAAGAGAGGATCTTTTTGAAGAGAGAAATGAGAGAAAATGGGTCTTGAAGAGACCCATGTCGTAGGAGGGAGGAAACACAGAGGTCGGCAAATCGTTCCACAGCCGAGCTGTTGAACTGTAGAACGTGTCATAGAAGCGACCGGTTCTCATGAGACAAATGTCAACCGTGTACAAATGTTGGGCGATCTTAATGCGATGCCAACATGTTCAAAGCGCGTGTGAAAAACAGCGAACTTGATAATGATGTATATTCTTGTATATATACGTGTGTTTTCAGTGCCCTTTGTGAAAAAACTATGCAACCGGCCGAAATTTGTACGTCGCCGGTTCGGAAAACAAAATGCATAGCGTATCTTACATCTGTTCACTTCGGGAATACAGAATTCTCGGAAGAAATTCTTATTCATATAAACACGGCGAAACAACACAGGTCCGCCACGGAGCGAAGTTACAATATTTTGCGTAAAATATAATGTAACGATTTGTATATTTCGGAAATGCGAATAACTGTATCTTTTGCATAATCGGACTCTCGATTGTGTGGTCCGATTCGAAATATTGTATCTGTACTCGAATAAAACAACCACATTCCGTTCATGTTGTGACTCTTTTTCTTGTTCATTTCAATATCACAATGGATTTGAATTTGGTTCATGGGTGTACGATGCAGATTTCACAGCCATGAATTTGAATGACTTTCAGTGCCGAAAATGCTAACCTACCGAGATTTAATAGGTGGATTTTTGATTTAACTCGTGGTTTATATTATTTCGTTATAACTAGCTTTTCTGGACTCTTCTCTTATAGACATTTAATTTTATAATAAAAATATATAAATTTGTTTTAGACCACTTTAAATTTTAATTAAACTCTACCGGTTTCGGAAGAACTTTTCCTTCGTCAGATTTTCGGGTTCTTCCGAAACCGGTAGAGTTTAATTAAAATTTGAAGTAGTTTAAAACAAATTTATAAATATATATTTTTTTGTAAATTATGGTGAGTCACAAAATTAATTCTTTTTACGAATATTTTATTGCTGAAATGTTTATATTTCTTAGCATTTGTCACTTTCTTACTTTTATTTGTTGTTTGTTTCCACAATGATAGTAACCCACATTAACAATAGGTAATAGTATGCACACCTGTTTTGGAGTGTGAGGCCAGCAATAGGTGAAATTATCGACAATGTGTCTTTACGTTGTTGTATAACTGAGAGAACCTTTATTTAGTCTTTAAGTGTCAATCTTAGAATTAAGTGTGTGTGATTGATAATGTCATTCAGGATTCTCCTTACCTTTACACATTTAAAATCCAAATTTGGGGTATATAAGTATAGGCGATACGCAAAACAACAGCTGACCTGTTCTCAAACCACTTCTAAACATGCTTTGCGATTATGTTTAAGAATTTCGCATAGGCAATCTGTATGTCAAAGGTGCGTCATCCCTTTATCGCACACGTAGAAAAATGTTATTCTAACATATGATCATTTTATTCGTAAAAACGGTTAAAAACGGGACTGAAGTTCTTACGAACAAATAGACAGTGTTTCAATGTTTATTGGCGGGAAAATGTAAGAATAATTTGTTGGTATACGTAATTTCGTACGTATACCAACAAATTATTCTTACATGTTCCCGCTAATAAACATTGAAACCCTGTTAATTCGTTCGTAAGAACTTCAGTCCCGTTTTTAACCGTTTTTACGAATAAAATGATCGTATTTTAGAATAACATTTTTCTCCGTGCAGTGTCACTGTTAATCCATGTTCTTCTCTCAGATACTTATGGTTCCAAGATTATGCAGGTATGCATTGCGTTTTATTGGGGTATTGCTAAAGTGCCACACTGTTGCCTGGAACACTTCAGGACTCTTCAAACCTCGTTAACAACTTTAAAGCTCATTGTTTTGGGATGTGTGTAATAATTTTGCGTAGGTAATCTGTATGTCAAAGGTGCATCATCGAATCTACCCCCTTTAACCCAGTGTCACAGGTTGAGCCATGTTCTTCTCTAAGTCACTTTTCATTCTGAGATCCTGCAAATATGCGGTGGACGGCTTGACCTTTAATGTGTATCGGGGATGTAGAAGTTTTATTGGCGTTGTACACGAATACCATACCCGTGTTAGGCTGTTGGTCGGGACTGCTGAAGAGGCTGAGCACTGAGCAGCCCTGCAGTCGGCCTCTAGCCTGTAGCCTGTAGCCTGTAGTGCTGTAGTGTGCAGGCTGTAGTCTGCGGAGATAAGGCGCACTGCATAACCGCAAACAAATCATATCTCGAATAGAGATGCACGTTGTTTCAGCGGTGCCGGGAACGAGAACGCGGCTGGTACGTCGGCCGAGCCGCACAGGGAGCGATGTCGACATTCGTGCTTTCATGCTTCAACGGAGCTTTTTATTCGTTTTTTCTCATCTTAAAATACCCTGTTTCAGATATATTTTACATTTTAATTTTGTGTTTTTTCTGTGATGCCTCGAAATAATACCACAATCCATGGTTTTCAACAGCGTTCTTTTTAAATGAGACCACACGTGGTTTCAATTCCTGGAAAGCAGTGTAACCATGACAATCAAAATTGATGAAAGTTGTCAAGGATTCATAATATAGGTTAGAGGAAACTATGGATGGTAGGTAGGTACTATAATATCTGTTCACTTCAAATCACTCGTTTGTTTCTTTTGTTATTTTTATTCATGTTATCCCGACGAAACGTGTAGATATTTTAAGATGTGATTATAGTGGTTCTACAAAGTAATTTTTTTTCATTTAATTAAAATAATGTCACAAAGTAATTTTGCAAAGATTGAAGACATTATAAATTATGTACATTTAAAGTTTTTACAAAAACGCACAGGATTCGTGTTGACCTTTCTAACATCACACAGAAAGCAGTGTCTTCAAAAGTTCCCAGTTGCCTCCAAGTCCGCGTCCTAAGCGATAAAAGAGCGTCTCAAATGTGCATCCTGGTAGTCAACCTTGTCGCATAATCATGAATCTTCCGACATGTCAACTATAAGTCTCCTGTAAATACACAGGAAAAATACTCTAAAGGAGCCGCGGTATTGCGTAAATTTGTAGATAATGAAATACGGGTAGAGATTTGCCAAGTGCAATAACCTAAATCATCTTCCTACACATAGCTTTACCAAGCTATAAATAATATATATTGGTAAGGGGATGTACTGAAATTTCTCATTTCATTTTAAACTAGCTGACCCGGCAAATTTCGTACCGCCTCAGAATCAATAAATGTTGTGTTTAATTTATTAGCTGAAATAAATTTAGTTTTTATTAAGTTAAAATAAATACTCTAAGGCGATCCGCTCACTGAGGCAACTGAAAACTGCCAACTGGCAACTGTCTTTGTATGACAATGTGATGGCCCGCACACTTCACAATCACACAAAACCCTGATGTCAATGATAACGCAAGCAGTGACTCGAAACTCGCACTGCTGATTGCCCTGGCCGGCCGTTGCTAGTTGCCAGTTGTCAGCTGATTGTTCTTCGTCTATTAAACAAGCTTTTTGACCAATCGAGACATAGAAACCAGCTGGTTTTAGTTTGTTTTCGGTTGCCTCGTCAGCGGAGCGCCTAAGTTCAAAAAATGAAATTGAGCTGTTAACTAAGCACGAAATGTTCGGCACACTACACCATTGACAGTTCGAATTGATTCTAATTATGTCGACCAACGCACATTATTTGAAAAGCCGTTCCATACAAAATATATGAAATAAATAATTTTCTTCATAATTATTTTTCCGATGTTTTAATAGTTATTCTGTTAATCGGGACGGAGACAAATCCAACAAATCAAAGATCATAAAAATCGGTTCAGCCGTTCTTGAGTTATAAATGGTGTAACTAACCCGACTTTGTTTTATATATTAAGATGTTACAGTAACACTAACTTTTTTAGAGATTGCTGTATATTCTTTATAAAGCACCTATGTTGAAATGGTGATAATGGATAGTATTTATTCCTTATTTAATTATTTCCCCGAGAACTTAGTTAACGCAATCTCTCTGTATCACTATTATTACAAAGCTTGCGATATTCGCGATATTCAAGAGTGCATTTATATTATTAACTTGCTATTCAATCAAGTGACGTCCACTATCTTAAAATAACAAATTAGAATGTCATTCGCCTGGCTTTGCTCGAATAAATCATTAGGCACGCCATCCTTATACTATATTGCACAATGTACACATTTATAATCCTAGCGTTTCCGAATAAAGCCGTCTGCTCACCTTTCTATGCCGTGAGTCTGCCTTTCCCCGCTTTAATCTTTCATCGTTCCCTCATTTCTTCATATTAGCATATAGTTAAACGGTATATTAATCAACGATCTGCGAGTGTGTTCCGCGGGCACTCGGTATTTCCGTGGGACATTCGTTAGCCGTGGGTGTTGGACTTATTAAAAGACAAATGCGATTTATACCTGCTGATTCTTATTATCCAACATAAACAAGGAACAGTTTCATCGCTGCATTTCACCGAGTTAAACTTGTACATTTATCTTCCTTTAATTTATCTCTCCGTAAGTATTTGTTGAACGCTTTCATAAATCATTCCGTTAAAGTGAAAATTTGCGAGGATAACACCACGAAATGGTTCCTTTTCGGGGATGACTTCAACAATTTGCGGTACAAAGATCTGACCCACGTATTTTGTACTTAGGTTATTTCATTTTTATGTGCATCGCAGCACACTGTTCCTAATATCTGATCACTTTTCAACAAATCAGTTGACTTATTTTGAAAAATTACATAGGATAGGTGTTAGTTCTGAAATATGGCAAAAATGTTGTTTTGAAGAAGATTTGATCAACACAAAACTCACCTCTCTCACCCTGCCTGGTTTGCATGCAACGTCTAGCATTATTAATTATTGCCGGCGTGATCCTGAGTTTTATGTACATTTAATCTGCTGACACACAAATGAATAAACTGCTGTTAGTTGAGTTGGATTTACAATTCTGCAGAACCTTCTCCCATTACCCGGACACCAGCACCAGACATCCAATCACCGCTCCTCACACGCGAATATTTAAATTAAACTAACAGTTTATTACGGCGGTTTTGTATTCTGTGGTTCCCATTGCAGATTTCCTCAGTCTCCTCTCTCTTCGCTCTTCGCAGACCGCAGTCATCTTCCAGCGTAGCTTGTTAGTACCGGCTAAAGCAGGGCCCGCACCTTGTAATCAAATTGATTTACAGCTCCTTATTCAAACTTATCACGTTAATCGCAACCGGCGATACATAACAGCTTTTATGCACAGCGAGTCTTCTAGAATTAATCTAGATGGCGAAAAGGAAGGAAGAAAACCGAACGCAGGGGAAAATACGTTACTACAAGTTGTACGTGCGAAAAATTCGAAAACATTGAGGTGTGTCTTTATGTGAGAAAATTACCCGCAATAATCAATTATACATTGACTTTAAAGTCATAGAATGAAAACGCAACCTGACAGCAAGATTTCTACATTGTTCTGTGGTCATTGTTTGTTTGAGTGTTAGGTACCTACCTCGCAATCATTGTTCATCATCCTCGCTATCATCACATCAATCCTGCTGGTATCTTGTGTATCCCTTCAGTTCCTCTTCTCCTAAGCTTTGGTCTCCCAACATACTTTTTCGTCTCGCAAGATTATTATGAAACCTTTTTGGTGGTGGGTTTTTTCCACACTTGCTTCAAATCCTGCCCAGCCAACTTTTATCCTTTTAGTTGATTAGAAAGTGTTTTTTCCCAAACCATCTTCATTGTAGAGATCTACCTTTCATTCATCAATGCAATATGTTTGCACTTTATTTTGTCCAAATAATATTTATTTTATTTTTATTTTTTCTTTCTCAATAATTTTATATACTATTCTGAAACCTTTAATGGAACTGGGTCAATATACTTTTTAGTTTGTGTTTATTTTTCAGGTAGTCATAGTTAATGTTTAGCTTTTTATAGCCCCCTTGCAGTGTCGTCAAACTTGGGTTATAAAAAGTATTTATTATTATTTTTATTTCGACTTCTAGCGAGGTCTTGACTTGACCTGTCACGTCTGTTTTCTTGTGTTTATTTCTGTCTTTATTTGTCTTTGCTTAATCCATATACATACCATTCTTTACTTATAATATACATTATTCTTCTATTTCGTGTTACTTATTTCGTTAAAGTCCGTTAGTAATCTTTTTATTAAAAAAAGACAAACATCATGTAATGAATAACGTTAAATATTTGAAAATCTCCTACGACCACTGCGGTAAGCGGGAAAATGTTGCTTGCGTCATGATGGAGGACTTGGCCAGCCGAGGAATTGAACTCACAACGTCTGGGTGGGACCCATACGCGACGCCACCTTAGCCGGCTTAGCCCCTGACCGGTCATATAAATAATACCTACCAAACGGACATGTGTCTAGTGCGGTAGTCGAAAAGCATGTAAAAAAACTGTACAATAAAATATTTCATGAATAAAGAAAAATAAATAAAAAATAAGTATATTTAAATAAATCTTTATTTTCTGGTAATCCTTCCTTATTTGTGTTACATCTTGGGACTGGCTAGGGTATGTTGTTGCAGCGATCACGTATTTTACGGTGGTTTCATCATTTTCGTAGTCGCATATCACCCATTTTTTTCTCATTTTTGTGTTTACCTCAACCGCTTTTTTTTTTCTTTTGCAATGTCACTGGCCATGATGTATCATGAACATTTACGGTTATCCGCAAATACAGTAATTTTACGATGAAACCGTATTGTAACTGTATTGCAAAATAGTTTTGTGGTTAAGTATAATTTAACCGAGTAACTGCCGTATTGCGTTTCTCGATAAAAGCGATTATTACTGGTTATTAAACCAAAAAATTGGGCTACACCATTAACGATATTTGTCGGTTTGATCATTAAATATCAAACTGTTAATAATTTTGTGTATAGCGTCGGTTTCCATTCCCTTGAAATCGTTCTACGTGATAGCTTTATGTGGCTATTAGCACCTATTTCCTGCATGGATAAGTTTAGAAACGCTGTTTTTTTTCTTCAGAAGATTTATTGATTTACGTTTTGTGTTTTCGGTATTTAAATAGCAACAAATATTTCGAGAACTTAGTAGGTAGTATGTACCTCTTGCCCAAATATCGCAAAAAACCAACTTCGGTTGTCTGTCTGTCCTACGTAACTCTGGTTCATTAAACTCATATTTACTCTGAATTAAAATTTAAAAAATTAATTAAAAATAATTTAATAATAATCTTAATTAAAAATTCGAAATGATTGTGTGTTAAGATTTTTTACATTTGTTTTACACAGGAGGCCCTGAGAAAAAAATAATTCCCCTCGGTACCTATAATAATAACTATTATTGGATAATTTGTAGAGCTCCGTTTTTGTGAAAAATCACCTCAACTGCGATCATAGGCTATGTCATCGAAGCTGTATGGAGAGGCTTTTTAGAAAATAAAGGAAAGGGGTGTGAGGGGTGGGTAGGAATCTAGTAATCACTGTACCCAGGAGTAATGGATTTATGAATCCAACCCTCCCACGGCGGTGCAAGGCGATGTACCGAGAAAATCCTGCTGAAGAGATCAAGAGGTCTTCCTCAACCAGTCTCTCCCAATCCGGCCAAGCATCTGGACCACGGACTCGGACAAACCTCAATCCATGAACTCGTGCACCCCTCCTAAGTCACAGAACGTACCGAACCACTTGGGGTGACCTGAGGCAGAGGTGTTGGTTATCAAATAAACGGTTCCAAGGGCGGCTTTACCCAAACCCGCCTCTAAAATTGTAATTTTATTAAAGAATAATTTAGACAAGCGATAAAGTAGGCGCCTACCTATAATACAATATTTGAGGAAAAAATATTTTAACTCTTTTTTTTACGGGTCTGCGCTATTTATTTCGTAAATTGTTTGTGTTTTGTGTTTAATTTATGTATATTAATGTTTTAAATGAAAATATTTGAATAATTATTTACACGCAATCATAATAAGTAACCTGATACAAAATGTCTTCCTCGTTTCACGGTTACGGTCAAGGTTGGAACACCTCATCTTTCACGTCTTAAAAACATCTAAAGACAAGTAAATTTACTACAATTTTATTCATGTTGTGATTTTGGTACATTTTATAACCAGTTCCATAAATAATACCTCCCAAAAAATCTATAAAAATATTGTCAAACATAATAATTGTAGCCATGAAACTACAGGTGGCCTAGACGAAATGTGTTCCGTGAGCAATAAAGCTGGAAGATTAAAACATAAATAAATTTCCTGAGGAATCTGACCCGATTAGTTTTGACAGAACCAACATGTTAAGGCTACATAGCACAATGGTGGAAGAACAATACGGGATGTGTTACTTCTGTCACTAGGAAAACGGTATATTTAAGTTATTAACCACTCCATCCTCGGGCCTATTTTGCGGAAGCTCAAAATATTTCCGAATGTACCCAAAAACTAAAAACTTTTTTTAAAAAGGTTGAAATACGCTTCTAATTTTATATTTCGAAATAAAATTGTTGATTGAACACATAAAAAAGTTTTAAAAATGGCTCACCTGACGTTTTTCTAACTTAAATTACATATTATAAAGAAAAAAAACACATATTTTATTACGCAAATGTATTATAAACGATATCGTCAACTCACGTTTTTGTCATTTCATGTAAAAATAATTAATAAAAAATTCCCAAAGTTTCATGATTTTTTTTTCTAATTGCCTTCGGAAACGGTTTTTTAAAGGTTTAAATTTTAATTATTTTATTGTTATTGAATGTATGATGCGTGTTGTTTTCTCTTTCTGAAACCGTTTGATCTTATTTTTAACCATGATAGTAAGGGAGACATAACGATTTCTATGAGAGTTGTTCCGAAAAGCGAACAAATTGACCCGAGGGGTTTAAGCTGATGTGACTTAAACGACAGTTCCCCATCATTGATGCTGCGACGTAGAAACTTTCTTCATACCTGGCCCCGTCTCACAAAAGCTGAAGGAGCGGAACTTTGATGAATTATAAAACTGAAATGTGTGTGAAGATGACTAGGATACTCGTGTATTGTGATCAAAGTAATTGAGTTTTTCCTCTTTTACTTTCCCGAAGAAATGCCGGCACTGTATTGCATTTATATATATTTTTTCAAAACAAAAAACTATAAATTCTCGTACCGTGAATTTTAGCATCTTGAAGTTTCCACTTTTATTCTGGCCGGATCTTATAGGTCAACGGAACTATTTTACATACCCATTTAACCCACTAAAAACATAGATGAAATGTCGTAGATATTATTATTAAATATTATTTTTTAATATGAAACTGCATGTGAATTATGTGCACACAGAAACAATGACCAAATTCAAAAGCGAAATAAAAAAATGGCTTGCAAGTATAGGACGTCTCACTATAGAAAACATACGTAAAACTAATTGCACTTAGACAAGAATACCCATTTACATACGACATAATAAAAAAATAAAAAAACACCAATACAATTCCGTCTAATATATATACTAACATAATTATCATTATAATATATATTTCTATCCATTTATTCCATCTCAAATTCATTTTACTATAATATCATTTTAATATATGCATGTAATAAATTTACTTTTCCTGTGATTTGGAAGATCACACTCTTTAGAGAATTATTTCACACTTCTAATTACCTTCCTTTTATTGTATTGAACCTAAAATGTAATTAACCTTTATATTCAAATCACCATTTTGTAGACCATTTATGTAACTCTACGTCTGTCTCGAAACAGGTTTACCCTAGTGAGACAGGCATTGAAAAAAAACATGTAATTAATAATAAATGTATCTATAGATTAAATAATAAAAAAAATAAAAAAAATCATACAGCTTCAGATGAACTTGTATTGTAAACAAAACGAAACGAAATGGTGTTTGATGGAATTGGGTAATAGTAAGTGTAGGATAGAACAAAGTATCTTTAGTTGGGAAAATGATGACCAATCACTTACCACTTTAACATCTCTGCGAAGAAGACACAGTAACAATATAGTTAGTTCCCCCGCGATACATCCAGGTAATTATCGCCAAACGAACCATCGAGTTCTAAAATCCGAAATTACGTACGTCGACAATACGATCAACTTGCTTTCAAGTTAGCGCCTCCGCCCACTGAGGCAACAGAAAACTCTCAACTGCCAACTGTCTTTGTATGACAATGTGATGGCCCGCACACTTCACGATCACACAAAACCCCGTTGTCAATGGTAACGCAAGCGGTGACTCGCCACTGTCACTGCTGATTGCCCTGGGCGGTCATTGCTAGTTGCCAGCTGACAGCTGATTGTTCTTCGTCTATGGTTAAACAAGCTTTTTGACCAATCAAGACAGAGAAAACAGCCGGTTTTAGTTGGTTTTCAGTTGCCTCGTCAGTGGAGCGCCTTATTCCGAATCTTTCTTGTTCCAAAACAAAAACACCCGAACTTGCACTATTTTCTTGCAATATCATGTCTTCCATTTTTGAATAGTTTCCAACTTTACTAGTGATTATGGTTAGCAAATGGTAGCTCCCTACTGGATGAATAAAATTCAGGTAAGAACCGAGCACTTGCTTATTTCAAGATCAAACAATCATACTATTATTCTTATTATTTGTTCGAAGACAGGTAGTCATTTATGGTGAATGAATGTTGTTTTAATAAAATGTTCAATTATGTAATGATTTCAATAAATCATCTCAATTGCTTGTTCTTTTGATCAAATCGGGAGATACTTTCAGCACAATTTTGTTTAACAACCAACCATTCGGATTTAAAATACCCGCTTACGTTATTTAGTTATTTTCCTGGTGGCTTTTCACAAATTGACTGATAATTAATTTTTTTATAAGAAAAACGCTCTTTTTAACTTTTGAAGGTTATTCCCATCAATGAAATATATCATTGATGAAGAAGATAACAATAATAATCTAATTGTTTAAAATATGAAAATGAACAAGACACAGAAAAATAATAAAATATAATGGCTGCAACTGGGACTCGAACCCAGAACCTCACGTCTAACCGGGACTTACGCATTAACCAATTTTGCTAGTGCACCCTATTATGAGGTTTGTCAACTGTTAATTGCATGTTCATTTAAAAAATATCATAAAATATTGATCCCTACTGAATTTTCTCTTAAAACTGTCCCACGACAAAAAGGTATTTGTAGTATTTATTTTTGTGAAAATGCTCCTCATTTGTTTTCCTTCAAACTCCAACGTATGTCACAGTGTCATTAACTCCGGACAGTATGAACTTTAGCTAATTAACATCACACAAAAAATTGCATACTCGGCTATTTCATCCACATTTGTTTAATCCGAGGTGTCTGTAGTTTGTAGCTAACACCGGCGCGTCAAGCGTGGGCATTATTGTTCGGCCGGATGATGCATTGTCTCGCTGCGATCCCGTTCCACCGCTGAATAGATCTCGGCGACCGCTGTCCCGGGGATTTATCGTCCGCGCCGAAATCGTGGCGGGCTTGCAGCAACCGACAGTCCTGCCCTAGCGCACGCACATTTGCGACACAATTGCTTTATGACGGCCGTTAATTATTTATTTCTCGATACGCCTTTCGCTCGACTACACACATTCAATGTATTATTAGCTGGTGGAACATCCTATCGAACGTGTAGTTTTTGAGTAAAAGCGCGTTTCCTGTTAAAAAAAAAACTAAATCACCATACTTTGGTTAGGCTGGATGTATTCATTTAATGATCATCAAATCGACGAACAGCGCCATTTATATTTTTTCGTGAGCATCGTTTCTCAGTCCATTTTAGCTTTTGATCAAATGTAATCAGGTGTCCAGCATACCTGTCGTGCTGTTAGCCGCCATTCTCGTATTATGTTGGGATGTTTATAACTCCATCACATTGTATGTTCAAAAATCTGTCCCCTTTGTTTCAGCTTTTGATCAAATATGCTTGTCAGCTGAACACAATTTGATCAAATTTTTGAACTATCCAAATTTCGGCGTTTAACGGGAACCGTTTAATTAAAAAAAATTAAAATGGCGCTAAACGTCGATTTGATGGTCATCAAATGTGATGGAGTTTGAAACGCCTCAACCTTAATATTTTACCATTGAAAAATCAATTAATGAAGCCACGGGATATTGAGTTGGACAGACACATCTGATCTGAAGCCCCGATACCCTAAAAAAATCTTTTGATTTAAAAACTGGCCATCAATTTGAAGGATTCCCTGATCGTAATGCACTGATTATAGTTAATCTTTAAAACCTGAGGGCTGTGTTTGTTTTACCAGTGTTTTGATGGAAGGTCCTCCGAGGAACTAGCGGCTAAGTTCTCCGTTCAGTACCTAATCAGTAATAAGTCACGCCATACGCGTACCTAACATTTTTACACGAATAACATTTATCAACATAAAGAGGATCGTCTTTACTGCTCATTTCTATAAAAAATTCATTTCTATAAAAATCAACAACTCTGTAATGGTGTGGTTTGTTGGCTTTTGTGTTTCCTCCTTCCTAAACCAAATTAATTCCCTCCTTTCTTTACAAGCACTTCACGTTGTGGCGTCTTTTTAATTACGTATAACGTTAGTAATATATACGCAGATGTGGCGGATCTATGTATTTAACTGCACGGAAGGTAGGTGTGAGAAGGCTATACTCTTATATCTTTTTAATAAATATTAATACGGATTTTTTTCTTCAAATATGATGTAAATATACGTGTAAATTTTAACTGCCTTAAAATCACAAGTGTACCCACGAAATGGCGATGCCTTTGTGGGATTTTTAATATCATACATGTGCATAGTGCATACTGTTATATTGTATTTTTGTGGTTTAATTAAAGCCAGGGACAAACACAGCGTTAAAAGCGCCGGCGTTATTTGGCTTGACCTATTTCACCACATCGCTCGCCATACATTCACAATGGTAATCTATGGCGAGGGATATGCTGAAATAGGCCAAGCCAAATAACGCTAGCACTTTTATCGCTGTGTGTGTCACTGGCTTAGTGTTCATAAAAAAAGATTTTTTTTGTAATATACTGAATACCCGGGGGTAAAGTGCATTAACTTCGGGAGGTGATTCTACATGAAAGTGTAAGTAAAAAAGATATATAACATTTTTCAAAATTCCAACTTTTTGGGGCAATTTTTTGGTAAAAAGATAAAATTAGTACGGCGTGTGCAGCCTGTGCTAAATGCTTCACTTTATCTTTATTTAAAAAATATGTATTTATAGTAATTTCTTATTCCTGTATATTCTAACCTACAATTACTGTTTATGCTTTATTTTTACCGTTGATATTATCTTAATATATATAAAAAAAAAGTCGGGTTAGTTACACCATTTATAACTCAAGAAGGGCTGAACCGATTTGTATGATCTTTGATTTGTTGGATTTGTCTCCGTCCCGATTAACAGAATATCTATTAAAACATCGGAAAAAATCACGGGAAAAATAATTATGAAGAAAATTATTTTTTTCATATATTTTGTATGGAACGGCTTTTTAAATAATGCGCGTTGGTCGACATAATTTGAATCAATTCTAACTGTCAATGGTGCAGTCTACCGAACATTTCGTGCTTAGTCAACAGCTCAATTTCATTTATTGAACTTAGAGTAGGTACCTATTTATATTAACTTTAAAAAAACTTAATTTATTTCAGCTAATAAATTAAACACTTTTATTGATTCTGAGGCGGTACGAAGTTTGCCGGGTCAGCTAGTTAAATATATAAATGAAATAAAACAATTTGAATATGCCACTATTCAATCAAAATAATTAACATGTTTCGAAACAAATGGTTTCTTCGTCAGGATAAATGCATTCCGAAAATATGTAAAAAAATACAAATTAAACACTGGTCAAATATTTCATGTCGGAAGATTGTGGTAGGTATGTACATATTTTCCTCGACCTTTAGAACCATTTAAATTAGTTGTCTCAAAATGAAATATCCCCTGCAATAACTTACTCCTATTTCTCTTTATTTTTTTAATCTGCAAATAATAATTATCACGTCACCGTTCTGCCGTTCACTGGCAGCTCCGCTCCGCATCTCGCAACAATATATTCAACGGGCCCAGATTTCATTACCTGATGATGGCAAGATGAATGTTCTGCGGCCGGAGACATTGCTTACATTGACACGATTATTTCGTTTTTTATTCATACATAAATATATTATACATACTGCGTCACGCCTTGTCCGCGCGAGACAAACGAGCTTTTGATTTTTGTCTTGTAGTAACTTGCCGCGTCAACGTTCATTTTTCACGTCTTTGCTATTCGTGAACAATGGCGACGAATTGTCTTGGTAATTTGCGATTATGCTGAAACGGAATGCCTGACGTCTAAGAAAATAATTTATTTTATTACGTTCTCGTTCTCCTAATGTATGAAAGGAAGAATGTCGAGGGAAGGGGGGAAATATGGTTAGAAATTTTGTTCGCTAACAGTACAATCGAATTCTCGTTCAGTTGTGCATTAGGTACTCAAATGAGTATTTTTCCCTTTCTACAAAGGAAATTAGACCGAAACTAGAGCTGTTATGTAAAATCTGATGTGTTTGGAGTTGTGATCCCAAATGACCAGGTTAACTTACTACTGCACTTTTATTGGTCAGTGTTCCATTATTGTAGTTTACAGCCATATTACAGCATTTAAAACCCATTTTAGAGGATTTAAGATTTTCTTGGAAATCCTCCAAAATTTTTTATAGAACATTGTACATTTATGGGAGTTATACATTTGAATATTTGTAGATATAGACGGAATGACCTACGTACCATGGAGCTTCCAAACTGGAGAGAATTGGTTCAAAACAGAGATGAGTAGAGGAAGACTCTTGACGAGGCCAAAAGCCACCACGGGTTGTAGAGCCAATTGTGATGAGATATAGGTATGAATTAGGGTGACCGGACAAATCAACAACATGCAACTTCAACACCTCCTCTGAAAAGTCATTAAAAGTAATGGAAAAAAAATGGCTAACTTTACGTTAGCTTAGACTTTAGGCTATTAAAAAAAATCAAAACTTAATGACTTTCAAAAAGGGTGTTGAAATGCCACTTTGGTGAGTTGTCGTAGAAACAGGAATTAGAACCCAATTGAGTTTTCATTTCGTTATCCACTATTCAAATGTGCTGGGGTATTTAAATAAGATATGTATGATTAGTGATTCAATAAAATCGCTTGATTCGTGTGATTATCCAATTCATAAGTGAATGGCAGTGAGGCATGGAACTGGCAGAGGAAGGATGAAAGTAGACTGAATGCTGTTGAAATGAGATCCCTGAGGCGTATGTGTGGTAAAAACATGTATGATCGTGTGAGAAATGTGGAGATTTGAAAAGAATGCAAGGCTGATGTAAGCGTAATGAGTAAAATTAAGAAACGAACCCTCAGATGGTTTGGGCATGTAGAGCGAATGAACAAAGAAAGGAGCGTAAGGAGAATATATGATGCAAGTGTGAATGGTATAAGAAGTAGGGGACGTCCGAGAAAGACATGGCACGATCAAGTGAATCAGATACTTGAGTCGGGCCATGTCAAGAGTCAGAAAAATAGAAGAGTATGTATGAGACGATGTATGAATGTGGATGAGGCAAAGAGTGTGTGCCAAGACCGAGGTGTTTGGCGGTCCGTCCTCTCTGCCTACCCCTGCGGGGAAACGGCGTGATGGTTAGTTAGTTAGTTAGTTTTATCTTTAATAATTCATACGTTTGTTATTGAATAATGTGATGTAATAACTAGTGTATGTGAAAAAAGAAAGTGATTAAAATGATATCATTCATTGGTATTTATATTTACATATTGCTTACTTAATTACTTTGATGAATGACTTTATTATCCCAAGTTACTTATTTAATCAGCCGCGAGAATATCGACAGATCGTGTCCACGTTATTAGGCAGTGAAACCGCCTTTTGTTTTCACTTTGACTGTAGGCATATATTTTTAATGATTTATCTAGGGCACGTGAACCGGTCTGATCAACTGGACAGATGTCTGTACAATAAATCGTGGGGACACAATGTAAAATCTCTACGCCGCCCATTATGCGTCATGTACTTACTTCATAACTTGATATATGAACTTGTTGTGATGTTGTTCTAGCAGATTCAAATGCTGCATCAACACATCAACAGGCTGATTAATTATCGGTATCGAGGTTTATTTGTCAATTTTCTGACTTTCTATTTTATCGGTTTTTGAAAATTTGCGTAGTATGCACGAAGTTTCATTAACTCTGAAATAAATATGTTACTTCTCGTATTTCGCTACCTATCTATTATATTTTATAGCTTTTGTTGGTGCAAACCGCCATATTTCGTATCTTAACTTTAACATAGAAATGATGACTGGTGCTGACGCAGTGAAAACGATAGAACGGGGAGCTCTAGCGTCATGAAAATTGGTTAGGTTTTTTTGTCTTTAATTTTTAGGTCAACGCAAATATTTTGCTACATTATAGGATAGGTCTAGAGTCTAGAGCATTGATATTTTAAATCTAACTGTCCAAAGATGCCATGTTGTTTCTTTCCTGTTTTCCAATAATTGTTCAATAAAGAAAAACATTGTTATAACTCGGGCGAAGCCTAAAAGTAACTAAAAGTAAAATTAAAATAGGTACTTCTGCAGAATTTTTGTTACGATTTGAAAACGTAAAAAATCCTTCAAAATGCACCAAAAAGTTTCAAAAGTAAAAAAAATTATGCGGATTTACCTACTTTAATTTTAATATTAGTTACTTTTAGGCATCGCCCGAGTTATGATAATGTGTTTTTCGAAATCTCACTGGACAATTATTGAACAACAGGAAAGAAACAACCACGACTTTGGAAAGAAAATATTACATTCACACAAACATCACATGTTATATTATCTAGATGTTTCAAAACCGATGGTTTCGTCGTTAGGATAACAACACGAATAAAAATAACAAATAAAACAAACAAGTATAGACAAAAATATTAAAGAGAGAGGTGAATAATTACCTAAAAATATCATAAAAAACTAATATTTTAAATTAAATATGAAATTATTTTAGAATATGTTTACATTACATTATACACTAAAAGAATATTTTAAAATTAACAAAATATAATCAGTTTGTACAACAAAAATAAATTATTATAAATATATCTAATTATTAATATAAAAATAAATTTAAGAGATGGCTATTTTAAAAAAATATTTAATTATTTATAATGTTTAATTTACTATTGACACTTTTTTTTTCGTTGTTTGTTTCGTTGTTGATACACATCGTCGGATCTGCCGGAGCTGATGATGATGATGGACACTGCAACGCTGTCCGAAACGTCGGCTAAAGAAGGAGGTAGCGCAACACGACATAACACCCCAAAAACAAACAACGAAAATGCTTTTGGCCGTGAAAATCTAAAAACGTACCTACTATTGACACCTTTTCTAATTTCAAAAATTTCAAGTTTGCTAATTGTAAATCTGTTGTGTTTGTGTGAAGGAATAATTTTGTAAACATGGTCCGGCTGATAATCGGAAACCTCACTGGTTGATGCATCCAAGTAAATAATCAATTTGTCAAAATGTGAATATAACAAACTGTGTGTTCCCTCAAATAAAATATATAAAAATGATGTTAAGTCAAATATTAAAAAAAGTTAAATATAGTTATAGTTAAAAATAGTTAAATATAGTTATAGTTAAATAACTTTAAAATTTTCCCACGACCTATTTTCTGATATGGCTTATAGGAAGTACAACCAGAAAGACGGGTCCATTTAGTCCAATAACGATCGAATCATTAAAACTAAGCAAAGGCATATCTGAAATAATACTAGTTACACGAACCTTGTCTTCGAATTATTGTACCCGGGTACTCCAAATCTGCACAATTCAAGCATTAATGATCCGCATTTCACAATATTGCCCGTGGACATAAAGACAAAAACGCGGTTTAACAAGCTTGCCATTATTGATTGCTGTGCATGTAGTTATACATACCTCTTGAATGTACTGATGTCATTTCGTACCAATTATAATAAAACTTTCACATGCCAATGCAATGGCTTAATTCCGTTAAAATTTATTGTCTCTCTGGTAATTAATATAACAAACAAAAAATGTGTTTGCTTAATTATTTTAAATTATTGAATTGTACCGCTCATTAGTTCTGAGGAGTTCATTATAAAATTCAATAGATTTCTTGTGTTGTGTTTCAATTATGTTTTGTTAGCTCTGTGTTGCCTCATGGCAGTGACATTTTAATATGTGTGATGTATGTAACGCCACAAGAAACACTAATCAATAATTGAGTTTTAATTGGCATGCAGATCTTTGTTGGATTTATGTTTGCAACTTAAGTTTTGTGTAATATGTCTAAGCTCTGACGCATTGTTGCTAATAAATTGAGCTTTTTTACTATTAGATTACCTAACAGAACTCAATTAATGATTTTTCTTGGAACAATTTAATTTGTGACGCGGGTAAGGATACCGCAGCCACGGAACCATTTATTGGATAACCATCACCTCTCCATTGGTCACTTGACATAGCGGGGTTACCGTGTTAATGAGTTTTCCGTATCTTGGCGGCGGATGTGTGTGCCCACCAACTGCGTGGTAACACACAACTTCAGCAGAAATATCGCTTTGCACCGCAGTGTAAGGGATCGATTTATCCGTCCGTCACTCCTGGACACACTGACATCCAGATTCATCCCTACCACCCCTCATACCTTTTTATTTCCCAGAACTTCCTCTCCCTCCTTTTCTAAAAGATCACAACAACCCAAAAGATGACACAGGCCCCGAGGGTAATTATTTTTCTCATGGTCTCCCATGTGATATCTGTAAAAGAACTACTTAGTTAGAACTCTATACTAACAAATAAACTTTGTTTTATCTCATAGACACTATCGAAGAAAAGCGGAAGCCATAACTCTAAAACTAGGGATGATTTAAAAAATATGATATTATTTTTAGAACAGGGTCTTAATTTCAAGATCAATAAAACTATTTGTGTGATTTAAAAACAACTAAATCGAAGCAAATGTTCAAATTGAACTTTTTTGTTGTTATGATTTGTTACTGATTGACCGGTTAATGGGAAATTTGTTCAACCACCTAAGCAGCATCCCCAAATATGACAGGTCCTGAAGGAAATTATTTTCCTCTGGGCTTCCTGTTTGGAGTTAATTAAAAAAAAAACTTTGGTTCAATCCTTAGCTAGCTACTCATAAAGTCTAAGTTAAGCTAAGTCCTCCATTAAAATACGGGATATTTAATCTTGTAATGATGGTAATAGAGTGAATTCAAATGTTGTCAGGTTATTTGTATCCTGGGAATGTTAAATCAATCACGAAATTAGGCAGGAATTGTTCTTTAGATAAAGGTATTAAAAAAGGTAATCCTGTCTGCAATGGTTCCTTTTGAAGTTCTATATACTTATGAGTGAAAACGTAAAAACGCAACAATTTGAGATCAGGTACACAACGTGAATTGTACATCCTACTACGTAATTGTGAATTTGAGTTTATGCATTTTATCACATTCTGCATTTTATAAGGAGCTCGGAGACTTTCGATTCCTGGCAACCACGATCCGTTCAATTTGCATGCGGTACCTACCCCGCCTTCGATTAAATCAAGCAGAGATTGTCCCGCGTGATTCTGTCCGTTGCAATGCATTTTGTAACAGATGTTGCGTTGCCATTTGCATATTAGCATTATTATTTGTATCCGAATGTACTGGTCGCGGGAACTGAGTAGCAGCGTGGCTGCATGCTACCCACTAGGGGGAGAGTACCCTTGAACTGGACATTTGTGATATCTTCACCCTGGTGATTAATCATCAGAGTGAAGTTTTTTTATGTAGATTATTGTCCCGACACATTCGCGCAATGAGGCCTTCAGACGCAGACGGTTGGATTTCGTTCGTCCAAGTCGATTCCATCTAATGGGCTTTCCTTATGCCCATTTTCTGTCACCCTTCGACATAATTTCCTTCGAATTGGACAAATCGTCCGGAGAACCCGTATTAGTAGAACTCCTGGATGACTCAATGCTCTAATATCCTAAGAAGAAATGGCCGGGAAGAGAGCGATACCCAGAACCGAAGAAGCTACACCCTGAGAACGAGGAGAGCCGACCCCAACAGCCTACCTAGGCAATGAGTTGGGACAGTGCAAGGAAGAAGAGAAGACCCTGTATTAGTAGTACAGATTCATTTTGGGCGGACTCTGCAGATCTTAATTTATGCTGCCTGAATAAATAAGCAATGTTTAACGAATCTACGAATTTTGTCATTTATTTTGTGCATGTTGGTACTATTTTACATTTTTTTATTATTTTTTTATATTAATAATTCAAAAAAGATACATAAATACACAAAAACATTTTATACACTAATTAATTATATAATGTATATGTTTGATGTACCCCCATAAATAAGCAGGGCTTGTGTGTATGGGGGGGGAAGGGGGGATGTAATATATGATTGACGCATCAGCTTGCAAAAAATGAATCAAACAAATAAGTACAAAAAAAATAATAATGTGATCCTACTATGGTTTTCTGCAGCCAAACTTAAGTAAATACGACACTTATAAAAAATTAAGTTAGGTTAGCCAGGTTAGTTGGTGAGGGTACGAAAACGTCCGGTTTCTACGTCATTCGCTATCTAAGTTTTCCATCAATGCACAAGCAACATTTTCAGCTTACAGTGATGGTATTATTATAGGAGTAGTCCAAATATTTTCAAGTTATTCCTTGTGTGGATTCCTGCGATTTTATTTATGACATTAAAATATAAAATCGAAAGCCATAATTTTTTATGCGTAGGTAGGTGATCCCTCCAGTAAATACAACCAATACACGTACAACATTTAAGGTATAACTGAATAATTAAACCCAATCCTATAAGCGTACTGTCTAAGACTTGATCATGTGTCCATTTCTGGAAGCACGGTCTCGAGTTCATAGGACGCATGTCGACGACAATTTTCCTTTAAATGTTAGATCATATTTTTGATGGAATAACAAGAACTTTAATTGTATGTCATTGTCCCATTTTTGCGGCCACGGTTTCCAGTTTATAGGCTACTTGTCCGTGAAATGGACACAAAAATCGTGCTCAACAAAAACAAATTAAATTAAATCTGTAAGTTAGGTATGCACATCTAAAGAGAAAGAAATAATTTAGGGACGCAGTATTATTTTGGTTTTAGAAAATAGTAGATTGGAGTTCAGAGAAAAGTGTACAGTTCGTGGAAGCTCTCCCCTGCCCAGTACCTACCTAGCTACCCACCGACATGGAACCGGTGTTATCCGTAACAATAGACGTTGGACTTATCCACTGTGCGGTGATGTAGAATATACGTGTATTCGTTTTTTAACCATGTAATTTTGATTGTTGAACTCCATAAATGCCGCTTAAGACATTAAAATCATTTTTCCTCCAAAAATTTTTAATTCAAAAATTCTCAATGCATTATGTATGTTCTTATTTCACATATTTTTGTGTATAACATATTTTTTTGAGTTTTTTCCACACCCTCATATGTCCCAATTGACTGAAGCCAGGGGCACTATGGCACCTTAATTGGGGTAGTATGTTGCTAGGCTAAAGGGAGTAGGAGAGGGAAAGAGATTTGGTAGAGGAAGATTGAGAAATATCTGGCTATTCAGATCTGGTCACTGACACAGCTTTTGACATTGAAACAACGCTTTGATTCTAAATGGTGATCTTTCACCAGGGTACTTACTGACAGTATCTCTCTCAATTCTCTTATCATTCAACTCTTATCAATTATTAATAAATCTGAAACAAATAATAGGTATGCTAATTTGTCTTATTATTATTTTTAAATTAAGATAGATATTTTAAACTTTTGTGATGAAAATAAAATTTTGAAGTGAAAATGTCCTTACTGATTTAAACAAAAAAAAATGTTTCAAAAGATAAAGTTTAAATGCAGGGCAATGTGAGGCATAAACATGAATGCGAATTATTGACATTGTTACCCCCAAAATAGCGAGCTTTTACTGAAAATTGATTTTATTGTCATAGTCAAATGGATTTGAACTCTATTTCATCGATATAATCAGAGCGTTTACGTTTTAATATTCAGATCACAGATGCAATAATCTACAAGAGAAAATAAGTTATTAAAAAAAAAAAAAAATTTATAACCTTTTATATTAACCTTATACAATTTTTTTTGTAATAAATTTCTGCAAACAATCATTTTTTATTACGACTCATCTTTATGATGGGCGTTTTAATCATCAATATTTACTTTTAAATGAATAATGCGTGGTTAATCGATGATTGTTATCAGTTTAACGGTTCTAGCCTCCTTATGGTGAAATTCATATTTTAACGAAAGATTAATGTCGCTGATAAATGCTTTTATAGTTTCACAATTACTTTACTTGACGCCGTTGGTAGGATGGCATTAAGAGAAAGCAAAAAGCCAAAAATGTGTATAATTTTAAGCCATAAAATGATATTTTTTTAAAGTTTTTTCTTAAATGCTTTCATACATGTCATATGAAAAAATATAATTTTTTAAAGTTTATGCTTTTTTTTTTAATTATTTAACACCTTCATTGTAATTGTACTCAACGAAAACGTATGGAAAAGCATCAAAATTATCAAAGCATATATATTTGTATTTACAATATAAATTGTATAATTTTAATATAAAGCTTAGCCTTCTTTAATTACGAAAATTCGGATACTGAACGTTTATAACCTCGGATAAAATACAGGTCAGTCTTTGAAAAATGCTTTTTTTTATTCTTTTTGTCAAACAAGAGATCATAAAATGTAGTAAAATTTATTTACTTTTACAGTTGAATTATTATTTCAAAGCTTAATAGCTCATGACGGCCTCCGTGTGCAAAGGGGGAAGGCTCTCGACTAGAAATTCAAAGGTCGCGGGTTAAAATTCCGTCGTGCGCACTAATTTGTGTTATTTAAAAATGTAAAAATAAAAATGGTATATTTGCGGCACGCTCCAGAGTGGAAGGTACTCTCATTATCGCCCTGGTGCAAGACCACCATTCGGTATTGAAACGACCAGATCTGAATAGCCAGGTACTTCCCCACCTTCCTCTCTCGCTATCTCCTTCCTCTCATTACATTCAGCCTCCCAACATACACCAATTGGGGATGCCACAGACTCACTAGCTCCAGAAGGGAGAAGTTAGGACGATTGTGCGGTATGCACATAAAAATATGTTTCAGTGAGAAAGTTATTCCTCTAATATAGAAATTCCAGATATTCAAAGCAGTTTAATTTCGTGACGCAAGAGTTTTTAGTGGAACGCGAAAACACATTTCTTGCTTTATAGTTAAGATGAATGGCATAAATTTTAGTAATTGATTGTTACGTTATTTCATTTATTATATAGATATCTAGGTACTCGTACGAATGAATCTGATGCTGATGTTGCACAACGGTCTGTAAGTATAATAATTATATAAAACAATTTGGTTCAGGTTTCGCAACTATTCTCATTCGTAAGTAATCAATCTTCTGAAGTTTGTACCCATTCAACACAACGAGTCTAATAGCTCGTAGTTGTGTGTCTATTTTTTATTGATTGAATTTGATCAGATACATATCGATTCAATTGATATCAAAATATTACCTATTGGAGAGACCGTAGTACAATGCTATGTACCAACATCAACCCAAGATTGGCGTTTCCAGCACCCAGATTTGAAGTAATACATTTAAGTCTAGTTAACTTGTCAACTAGACTTGGGAACGCACCACTTTCCGCTTTGATAAACTGCCTCAAATAATAATATATTCAATAATTCAACAATATTTTATAATAGTGGTTTAATACAAAGTTATTTGTTTAATTTTATTCAAAATGACGCCACAAAGTGATTTTGCGAAGTTTGAAGAAATAATAATTTATTCTTCTTCTTAACCTTCAGTATTTCAAATATTTTTACCTACCAGTCTCAACGACACAGTTTCAAAGAATTTCGGAATGCTTCCGAGGAATTTAAATTTGCTAAATATTTATTATTTTTGAAGTTGTCCTTTAAAAAAATACCATTATATGAGCTACATTAAATTATCTTTGAGATTTAGGTTTTAAAATGACATAAAATTTTAATATCAAACCAAGTGATAAAATTTAAAAAAAAACTATTAAAACATTTAAAATCGAAACTTCCAAAATTTTCAAAAAAATCGGTATTTAGAAAACACATTCCTTTATGTGAGGAATTTTAAGTAAACCGCCGCTTCACTTTTTGTGGCATTTATATCTACTATGAACAAAGAAAGGAGCGTAAGGAGAATATATGATGCAAGTGTGAATGGTATAAGAAGTAGGGGACGTCCGAGAAAGACATGGCACGATCAAGTGAATCAGATACTTGAGTCGGGCCGTGTCAAGAGTCAGAAAAATAGAAGAGTATGTATGAGACGATGTATGAATGTGAATGAGGCAAAGAGTGTGTGCCAAGACCGAGGTGTTTGGCGGTCCGTCCTATCTGCCTACCCCCGCGGGGAAACGGCGTGATGGTTAGTTAGTTAGTTAGTTAATAATATAAATAAACATCTTTTAACTTTAATCTCAAGTGACCTACCAGGTAAGTATGGTCCTGTACATTTTCATTGAAAAAAAAGATATATATAATTTAAAAAAAAAAAAAAAAAAAAAAAAAAAAAATATATATATAAATAAATAAATAAAAATAAAATAAAATAAAAATACATGTACATTTACATTTTCGGGGTGCACCGCGCTGGTTGTTCAGATGCATTGTACATATAGTTTTGTATCGCTGATCAAAGAACCGGTGGATTTGCATCCATTGTTTTAGCCATAGGTTTTTTATATTTTCTAGTGTGTAGTTAGAAGTAAGATTGTAGAAATTATTGAAATTTGTACAGCGCCCTTGAGGTGATTTTTCACAAAAACGGCGCTATACAAGTCATCCAATTATTATTATTATTATTAATATTTTTTTTAACTGTCAACAAAAAAATCCCGCCAATTTGTGATGTTTTAAAATTTGTCAATTTTTTAGATTTTTTAAAGTAAGAAGAGTAATTATTCCTCTTTCTAACGATGAACAAATCAATATCTACGCATTATAGAAAAAATATAATAATACTTTTATAATGTATGGGCGCCCCGGTCAGATCTGTCACTCAAGAGACCTCAATGGAATATAATGATTGTGGCTAGTAATGTCCTTCCGAGTTCCATCCTTGGGTTGGGTTAGTTATGATATAAATTCTCACATAAACCAAACATGGAAATCAGTGCAAACAATTAAATAATATAATAATTATCAGTAGTTTGGATTCCCATCCCGAAGGTCGCGGGTTCTAACCCGTCGTGCGTAGATAAATTTTATTTGATTATTTATGTTATTTCACAATTAATTAATACAAATAATATATACTATATTTGCGGCACGTTCCAGAGTGGAAGATACTCTCAGTATCGCCCTGGTGTAAGACCACCATTCAGAATTGAAACGTTGATTGAAATGGCTTTAACCGTGTTTAGTGACTAGATCTGAATAGCCAGGTACTTCCCCATTTTCCTCTCCCCTCATCTCCTTCCCTTCCCCACTTACCTTCAGCCTCACAACATACCCCAATTGGGGATACCATAGTCTCACTGGCTCCAGACGGGAGCAGTTGGGACTCTTTATAATAAAAAAGTAAATAAGTTTTATTGTGTACAAAATTACATTGCTTATGTATACGCATACAGAAGTAAGTTGACATGCACCTCACTTTAGTTCATGGTGGTTGTTACCGTAGAGCTAGATGATAATAATATCATTTTTTATTTTATTTTTTTAATTATAGACACGTACTGTGTTTTATCTGTGATTTTTCACTTAAAATTAGCTGTGTCTGTATTGCAACTCTTGGCTGTCTCTAGGAAATACTACCACTCATGGCCCCTTAGCACACTCGATGGATAACGATTGATAGGATAACTTTCGGTAACTTCTCATCGTTCCCTAGGATAACTGCAGATCGCTAACGTAAAAACAACAGTTGATGTCGAATGTATTACGGACACTTAGTCATTGTGAACTGTCACTTATACGTTTACGATTTGCAGTCATGCTAGGGAACGAGGAGAAATTTCCGAAAGTTATCGATATAATCCTTATCGATCGAGTGTGCTAGGGGCCCCGCTAGTACAGTTCCTTTGACTACGTTTATGATGTTTGCCTCAACATTGTCCAGCCGTCTAAATGCATGCCTCCCAAAATCCCTTTGCCTTACCTATTATAAAACTCTCTTACGTTTTGTAGCCTTGCTAAATGTTCTGCACAGCAGAATCTCAATTTAATACATTTTGTCATTGACGGATCTTCGGTCAACTGGCACACCTATCTGTTTTCTTTTTGGTCTCCAAAGGTTCGTCTTCGGATCTTCCTTTCAATCTATGCAATATGTTTTATTTGTCGTTATTCTCGATGACTCAGCACACTGTTTTTTTGATTATTGATATTATTATTTTTCACAATTGACGCACCTGACTCAACTAAACTAATAACATTCAGAGTGCCAAATCGTAACACTAGGCTTCCAGAGCTGTTCTTTGTTTATCCTTCGAAACTAACTATTTCATTAACTCCCCAATCCAAAGACTACATAGGATCGGAAATAAATTTAGTTCAGTTGATATTTTCGTTTATTCCTTACCAAAATTTATTTCTGAAATTTCTAAAATTCTGTTTACCGTTTACTAAACAATGATGTAACATAATTTGTATATTGTTGTTTATTTTTCTATTATTTTTGTTTTATGATTGTTGTAAAAGCCCCAAGGGCGTGAATAAATAAATAAATTATTCGGTATTTATATTTTAGCAGTAACATATTTTTAATTGGGGTAATTATTCCATTTTCCGTATCGCAGTATTTAAATCGGAAGGTGACAAAAGGGGCACATCTAGCGTTTCTATCTCGATGCATTGAATCCATTCCTATATCAATGGCTACAAATAAGGATATTAACGTTTAATTACCCAGTCAATGATCCAGACATTGTTAATGTGTGATTGATGCCGCGGTTAACGTATTCACATTGTATTCCGTTTATATAAAATATTGGCACATAAATCATTTTAACACATCGTCGCCTTCGATCCGCGGAGGAGCGTGGGCGTTCGGGGTGTAGGTACAACGTACAATGGCCTGTAGATCACCAGCGCAGTCAAATAGACGTTGAATCAATGGGATCGCATTATGTCGGGAGGAGAATGGGGAGGTGGAATTATAAGACTGCCGAGAACAATGACAGTGAAGTTGTCAACGATGTCTTTCAATAATGCATTTTCATAAGCCTTGGGTTTTGAATCAGAGGTCGCGGGTTCAAAACCCGGCGTGGGTAAATATAAAAACAAAAACAAATGTAATTGTTCGCTCGTTTTATTCACTTGTTTTTTTTTGCTTTACGCACCATTTTTTTTACTCACCATCATTCATTTATGACGCTCCTCACTTTCAATATATATATGCCTATATATTTTTTAATTTGACTTATATATTGTCTAATTAAATTAAATCAAATAACTTTGTTTAAACCACTAATATAATTACAATTACCTACATGTTTCAAAACCGATGGTTTCTTCGTCAGGGTAGTAATGACATAATGGGTTTTGAAACATGTAGGTGATTGTGATTATATTAGTGGTTTAAACAAAGTTATTTGTTTTAATTTAATTCAAAATGACGCCACAAAGTGATTTTTCGAAGTTTGAAGAAACAAATGTCATTACTACCCTGACGAAGAAACCATCGGTTTTGATACATGTAGGTAATTGTAATTATATTAGTGGTTTAAACAAAGTTATTTGTTTTAATTCAATTAAAAATGACGCCACAAAGTGAAGAAATATATATTGTCTATTTTATCAATATTGACTTCTGCACATTGCAATTATTCTCTGAAAGTAGTTAAGTTGACCTCCAAATTCCAGATTGAAGTTTAGGCCAGAGGTTCCCAACCCCCGCGGAACGATTCGTATGTGCCCGCCACTATTCGACAGAGACAGAATTTTTTCATGAACATAAATTAAAAATGTGAATTATTTGTATTTATTTGTAAAAGTTTTAATTTTTTTGAGTGCCTAGGTTTATTAATAAACAAACATACGTTCGTATGTTTGCAATATTGTATGTATGAGTGGTTCCTAATGATTACACCTATTTTCACTGTTTTAGTTGATCTCGAACAATTTTAAAGATATAACATCAAACCTTTATATTTTTTTGATGTGTAAAGCTAATTGACTATTGTCGGCTGCTTAAAAAGAATTTGAAATTGACTTGGCACCCCCCCTCCCCCCCGCCGTGGTGCCCGCCTCCCTACCGATATTTTCGAATGTGCTCTAGAGTACAAAAATGTTGGGAAACCCAGGTTTAGGCGAATTTCTGCCACCGTTGCTTACCGTGTGACGACAGCCTTTCTGCTTGAAACTTTTCTCTCAAGATATCAATGTACGCATAAAACGACAGTTGTTTTTTATCCCCTTTTTGGACTATTTTTTAATGACAGTGAATATGATACTTAAAATATGCCAGCAGAAGCAATACTAACCTGACAATATTTGAATTCCTCTACTACCATAATTAAAAGCTGAAAATATTGCTTGTGCAAAAGTGGAGTACCTACTTAGCTGCAAGAGTATTTAACCTGCATGCCTGGACGGGAACCAGACACTTTGGACTCTTCATTCTCTAACTGTTTGGTCATTATCGGGTTTACATTTCCCATAAAATCTACTCGGTCTCCTTAATAATTGAGGCTTTAGGCATAACCCTTACGACTTTATGTGTTGTGAGTGATGCTAGATGATATTATGTCTTTGCACCTTTGTTGAGTCTACTTGTTAAAATAATCTATTCACGGGTCGGCTTGCTTGCGAAATGTATTGCCAAAGCCGAAAGGGGCGTTTATTGAATTAAGCCCGCGGATAAACAAACACTTGATTTTTAATTTCGTAACTGCCATTATTCGATTCATATTATCGATTCGGGACCCGAGCGTGCCGGCGGATTAACGATATTACGGGCGGCGTGTAAAAAAAAATGCCAAGAAAAAATAAACAATGGGAACACATAATGGATGCCGATATTGAAAGCGAAAGGTTGCGTCACTGCCGATCCCTGAGCATTTATTAAATACTGTGCCAGTTAACATTCGCTGCAGATATACCTACTTATTGGCCACGATTTCTCAGTGCCGTACTTCCATTTGGATTTAACTCGATGGTGGCAATTTATTGGGACCCGTTTGTGCGTTTTTGCGTCAGGCAATATGTGGGCTTCGTATATTGGTACCAGTTTTATTTATTTGCACATATTGTGAGCGAGTATATAAAATATATAAGAAACTAAACCTTTTAGGGGTGTCATGTTCTTGTGTAGGTAGGGTTCTATTAAAATAATAAATCAAAATCCCTTATCAAATCACATTAAAACGTGTGATGTTTAAAGCGATGTAAGGTAATTTCATTGACCAAGTATAATACTTGGTCGAAGGGTAATTTATATACTATAAACGGAAAATAATGTGTTGGAAAAGCTACATTGTATTGCTACATATGTATTAAACCTATGAAATTATCATTACAGTAGGTAGATATATTTAAAAGGCTCATGTTCACAATACTTAAGAGGAATGGCTGCGCGGCCTTTTCGCCCATTTTTTTTTCATACCAAACTGAATGATTACTTTTTTTAAGCAAAAGGTGTTGCAAATATCTCAGCACGGATATCTGCTACTTTAGTTTTTTCTGTTAAAAATTATAAAATAAAGACTATTGAAGGATTCCGTTTTTCATGTTTTTTATCGAGTCGCTAGAGGAAAAAAACCCTCAGGGCCAATGTCGACGTTGGGGAAGATTTTTGGAGGATTTTTCTAGGGAAAGAAAGGAGAGGACGTTCTGTGAACGAATCGGGTCTAGGTATTAATCGATTTATTTCTTTCGATATTTTATTATAACCCATCAGTCTGCATAATTGTCTGTCGGTTTTTTCCCATTTCCTTTGTACTTTCCTCACTATTTGTTATATTTTTATCTTGTTGTCTCCCTCTGTATTTATGTAAAGCACTTAATATGTAATTCTTGTTTAGTATTTATTTTTACCCTGATGATGCTTGAGCAAAGCGAAATAAATTAATTAAAACTCTTGGTTTTACACAAAATAAGTTTTATTTTTATTAAATAAATCAAACCACCAAGTGATTGCCTTCTACAATAAATAATAAATAAATACTATGAACCTTTGTCGTATCAACACGTTTTATGGCAATTTAAATAAATTGCTCGGATTCAAAATCCCACGAGCATTTTGAATATATACACACTTGTATTGATTTTATTTGTTTTTTTTTTATTCAATTACATTTAAGTTACATATTATTAATTTTAATATATAGTTCACATACTGTTAGAATTTTCACATTGCTACTTTCATCTTATATTTGAGCATTTCTATATTTTTCCTGCAATAAGTCAGTTTTAAGATCTCAAACAGTTTTGACATTAATGGTCGTGCGATATACGTCGACCCATACCATCGCACCGAAGATATTCCGTGAAATGTCAAATCGTTCCTCTGAGTAAATATGGCGTGATCACCTGATACGTTGAATCATAAATTCTGCATTATTAATAGTTTTTGTATTGTTTCAGGTATGTCTGCTGCCATTGGTTTTAACGAGTGAATATTACTACTCCTGCGGAGAAGCGACGGATAATCGGTAAGAAGTTATTAGTTATAGCAAACAGTCATTATGCCTAGCCCGAATCAAGGATACTTAGGTAATATTGATTTAGGTATCTATTTGTGATAGAATATTCTCGGATAACACATGGTGTCCTGAAAGTAGTTGTACAAACGGATTACTGGTGAATCTGCATCACATTTGGAGTCGATTTTGTGGTGTAACTTTATTTGATTAGAGCTTTCAGAAGTTGGAATAAAAATTGGTCGCCATTGGGTTTCTATCAGCTGTTTTAATGTATTTTATATTATCTTGAAGCGTAGAGTATGCCATAAAAAATGTTTAACCCCTTAGCTGCCAAAAAAACGAAAAAATAATACCTAAATCGAAATGCTCGGATCGATATATTTTTTAATATCTTTGTGATGTGGATTCACCAGTTCCTACTTGTACTCATTTTCGGACACCGCTTATTTTTAAATATGTTTTACTGTGTTAGGTTTTTTGTAAATAGGTTTTTTTGGTAATAATTAAAAAAATATATTTGAAGTGATACAATTTGCTAGTTAAATATGCAGTTTGATTTAAACTGAGATTTACAAAACGACATTTAAAAATATTATTATACCTATGTATAGTGTGATTTGGACTTTCACGTCGTTTACCTGGTGATAAAGGAAACCATAAGAGTTTTATTCGGAAAGATTTTTATGTTTTTTTTGTGTTTCGCATGTATGCGTGAATCCAGTTGAACCATTGCATTCCTATTTGGAAAATGTCTTAAGAGGAACGGCTGCGCGGCCGGTTTCATACAAAACATAGTTTTGGATTTGAGGCCAAAATACCCAACCAAACTGAAAAATTATTTTTGTAATAAAAAGTAATGTCAAATATCTATCTCAGACAGAAGCTACTTTTTTTTGCTTTTTAATGATGACGTATCTGTAATTAAATAAATCCGTTTTGGTTCAATTTAAAAGTCACTTTGAAATTTTTTGGTAAGTTATGTATAATTATTAAAAAAAATCTGCCTAATCCTTGATTTTAATATAATGAAAAATAAAATTAAAAATCTGTTTAAAATGCTTCTTTGGGTAGTAATTTTAATGTATAAACGACAAGTTTTTGTTTCCATGTAAATAGGTAATTTGTAATTTAAATTTACACCCATCAGAATTGAAAAAAAAATATTTTATGTTTCATCGTATTTAAAAATATATATATTAAAATAGTTTTTTTTAAATGTTTGTAAATAATTGTCCAAGTTGCCTCTAAAATCACAAAATATTAAAATCTTTAATAGCCTATGTTTTATAATTTAAAGCAAAATAAATAAAGTAGCTCCTATCTGAGATAGGCATTTACTCAAAAGCCTTGCATTCTTTGCGGACCTCCACATTTCTCACTCGATCATACATAGTTTTACCATACGCCTTATGGATTTCATTTCGAGAGCATTCAATCTATTCTCATCCTTTCTCTGCCAATTCCATGTCTCACTGCCATACATCAAGGAAGGTACAAGCATTCCTTTGTAGAATACTAGCTTAGCTTCTTTGGACATTTTTTGTTGATAATATGGGATTGCACTATCCTTCCAGTCCTGCTGGATTAAAAACTTAAATGATTCAAATAAATAAATAAATTTACCATTATTTGCCTCGGGATCATTGCCTACCAACATATAATTAGAGACCATAAGAAATTTATAATTCTAATGACCACCAGTAAACTATAAAAATATAAGTGCCACAACCTATATACTAATTATCTTGAAAATGTATTTATAAGAAGAGTATCTGAGCCTGCAAAGTTATCCAAATGAAGCTGCATCATATTTTATTTAAATTTTGAATGCTTTCAACACTCACCTCTCAAATCAAATATATACTTCTTTGGAATCTGAAATAAAATCTTATGCCTTGAGAGTTGTGTGAGGCAAAACCGCAAATCATTTTCCTGCAAAATCTGTTCCACTTTATATTGCTTCAGCGATGATCTATCATCACAATATAAACTGTAAAGCAAAGTTCAGAAAGGCAACATTCCGTGCCCAATGATTAAACAATGTGTCACGTTGTGTTCGTGGTTTAGGCAATGGGTGATGGCTTTTCTTCAACAAACATTTGCTTTGTGAGAAACTGCCTCAGTTTTCACAACGCTGGCAAATGTCAAAACGTTCGCGAATATCCTTTTGACGCGACGCGACGGGACAACGGCAACGGCAACGTGGTTCCACCGGCCCGTGACAAGACGGAATTTGTCTGACGTAATAAATGGATTAGACACGATAATATTGATTATATTTTATGACGAATGAAAGTAGGTAACTCGTAGATTAATTCCGATTGAATTGGATTCGGGTGACGAAAATCACACCGATTTGATCAAGTGCCTTACCTCCTAAATAAAAAAAACACAGTTTTATTTATTTTTATTGTACAGTTGTCATTCAAACGTAGACACGATAAAAAAATATAGAGATACTTAATAAGCTTAATTTTCAAGGCTCTGTACTACTATTAAATTGCATCCACCAGACCATCAGTAAATGTAACATTAAAAAACTATATGTATGTACAACCTACGAGCGAGACGCTGCCTAAAAAATGTACCTGCGTCTGATTTATATTATATACAGGTAGATAATAATTATAAAATACCATACTTAACCGGCAAGTAAATTAGTACCCCGATTACACCACTATTCAGAATTAAAACGTATTATTATAGTGAAGCGCACTTGCAGCAAAAATCGCGCTGTACAAATTATACGTAATTATTAAAAACAATGCTTTAAATTAATGTAGCTATGTTTAGTGACCACATCTGATTAGCTTAATATCTCCAAATATGAAAATTTCCTAAATTTTTCAACTTAAGGCTATCGGCTGCGTGGCCGGTTTCATACAAAACGTAGTTTTGGATTTGAGGCCAAAATACCCAACCAAACTGAAAAAATATTTTTTTAATCAATAGGCAACATTTAGAAAGGGACGCACAGATGGTTTAGGCATGTAGAGCGAATGAACGAAGAAAGGGTTGTAAGGATAATGTACGACGCAAATGTTAATGGTAGAAGTCTGGGACTCCCGAGGCACGATCAGGTGAATCAAAGACTTGAGTCGGGCCATGTCAAGAGTGAGAATAATAGAGTAAGTATGATAACCATTTACGAATGTAAATGAGTGTCAAGACCAAGTTTAGCGGTCCGTCCTCTCTGCCTACCCCTGCGAAACCCCTGAGAAATGACGCGAAGGTTAGTTATTTGGTTAGACAATTAATACATTTAAAGAGAAAAAAAAAATTTCAGCCTCACGAATTTTATAATTATAATATCTCGTGATGTTTCACGGTTCTTCGCTACTATTATAAAATATCCTCTTTTATTTAAAAAATTTCTGAACTAAAAAAGCATTTTCAATATTAATTACTTTATCGTTCAATCATTATCTTTTATGGGATAATTGTTTGTATTGACAGAAATGTTTATGGATTTAAGTTTATTAAATATTCATTAATATTTACTAATTCATTATTTAAATTGAAGAAAAAAACAAGATGGATGATGATATCTATGCCAATTGACATTACATATTTTTTCTTTCACGGAGAAACCGATCGATTTTCGTTACGGAATAAATAGTATAATATCACGTAGATATTTATCGCCCACGATCAATATTCTGAAAAGGATATAGGCACTTATTTAATATTTCTAATTGCCACACAGCTCGCTGTTTTTCGTTGTTGATGGTATTTGATATTAAAACCATTTCTTGTCCCTTTATTTGAATGTATTTATTGACGGTAATCTATATCTATAAACAAAATACCTAATGAGATTAGTCTACATTCTTGGAATGACTTGGCATTTATTCTGAGCACAGAAACTGGCTTAGAACACTTTAAAAATACACTTTTTTGAATCAGTTGAATTGACTGGCTTTGATATACAGGGTATCAGGGGGTATGTGTACACAAACTTCGGTGATTCTACACGATGAAAAAAGATAAATAAGTTTTTTAAAAATTCCAACTGTTTTCCCATACAAAATTTTTTTTTATACAAACATTCTTTACCTTTATTATCTTTACCCGAATACTACCGAAGGGCTATTCGTAACTTAAAATAATTGAGAAACATGTTTTACCGTCTGTTAAAAGCGATATTGCTCTGAAAGGCGTATTGTAAGACGTCTAAAGAATAGAAGGAATCGTTTGCCCACCGTGGAAAAATAAATCTTCGATCTGTTCATTTCCCTTGTATAATATTAGATAATCGTGAATGCCTACATGAAAACCAGTATATGCGTTGGATTTATACCGCGATGAAAGGGTTTACAATCGATGAATAGCAGCCGACCAATGTCTGATATATATTCTGCAATCACGACCGCGAGTTACCGGGGAGAATAATGTTCTACCGCCTCCCGAGGGGGGCGTTATATATTAATACTCGCGTCTAGCATTTGCCGCTGCATTATTAAAGTATTCATTTGTGTCATATTTTGTATTCATTTGTGTCGTATTGGGTATTCATTGGTGTCATATTTGCATTCGGAATGACACGCATTAGCGCGTTAGGCGCTGCTCTAACTGCCGTGTGGTCTTTGTCCCAGTGTGAATGTAATTTTTTCTGCACTGACGGCGTGTTTTAATTGCAGCGTGTTCACACCTTGGTCTGACAGCACTGGCACATTGTTTCGATCTCGTAATTTGGAAACTGTGACAGCATCGGCATTTGCTTATGTAATAGTTGACAATATTTTTGTTAAACATTTTTTTTTATTCGTATACCGCTGCTACTACACTACCGGTGAGTCAAAATAATGTCAAATTAGCATCGGAGTTTTGCATGTAGTATAACTAAACTAACTAACTAACTAACTAACTAACTAACCATCACGCCGTTTCCCCGCAGGGGTAGGCAGAGAGGACGGACCGCCAAACAACTCGGTCTTGGCATACACTCCTCGCCTCATTCACATTCATACATCTTATCATACATGCTCTTCTATTATTCTGACTCTTGACATGGCCCGACTCAAGTATCTGATTCACTTGATCGTGCCATGTCTTCCTCGGGCGTCCTCGACTTCTTCTACCATTCACATTAGTATCATATATTCTCTAAACTATATAACAGTTTAGTAGAATCCAAACATAAAAATGTGACGAAAATTACTGAAGTTTGTTTATTGTAGTAAACGTATTAGTTTGAGATCTGGCATTTTGCCTGGCAGTATAATTAATTATGTGTGAGAATGCTTTTCCGTATTTTTTTGCACTACTGTTTTTTAACCGCTTCTTAAAATGAATTTATTTTTTCTAACCTACTGTTTTTTATTTAATTATAAAGCTTTTTAAAGCTATATAAGAAGCTAAAAGTCTCTTTCTACGATTAGTTTAACTTTTTGGTTTTACAGATCTGGATCCTAGTAATTTTCCTACTACCTCCATATCCAAGGCAATCAATTTTACCACTGGACTATGACGACATTATTTAAAAAAAAATACAATGGAACATTGTGTTGAAACCGGCAAAGCAAGAAACGACAAAGTGGCGACGAGATCCCGCTGTAAAATCTACATAACTCACTTACTTGCGTTAACACGGTTCTCCTAGCTATCCTTATTTGCTGTGCGTGTTAGGTTCATAACACGTCCTGCATATATCTGCACATCCTTGCTTCTTCATTACCAGCGATAGTTATGGCTTAGCACCTTTTAACGAAGGTGAAAAGCTGCGTGACCACTTCATAAGTTTCCCTTGAAATGGCTTCTTCTTCCATTCGACTCATCAGTGTCGCGATTCTTGGATTTAGTCTCCCGGCATTCCGTGTCGGGTGTCATTCAGGGAATGACGAAAGAAAGAAGGAAAATGTCCTAGGTTCTCATTTTATTCTCGGCTAATTTAATTTGTGATGTTAAATTTCACCGCGAAGCGGCATCTGAGATATTTAAAAAAGAAAGGAAACGTCGTTTTATTCTCAGATGACTGTTTTTGTGAAGCAAAATTTAAACGCGGTTGGTGGGCCTAACGTTTTCATGGGAAACATTTCTTATTCACAGATATAGAAGAGAAAGAGAAGTAGCAGTCAAGCAGCCTCTTCATTTTGAAAACATGTATTACTAACAAATCCTTTCCGCAAGCTCTTCCTTTAACTCGCGTTGAAACCGGGTGAAATTTTTTATTTTTTAATATTAAAAACTGTACTTTTTCATCTTCTTAAAGATATCTTATAGTAACAATTATTATAAGCAATAATTATTAGCCTGAAACACTCATCCATATTGAAAAAACCTTCCGAGAAAAGATACATGCCGCCGACCGGACTCGAACGCGCGCCCCTCTGATTAACGGTCAGGAGCTCTATCCACTAAGCTACGGCTTTAGTGGATAGAGCTAGAGAGAGAAATATAAATAAAATTTTGGTCTCCGGTGACATTTTTGTTTGTGTTTTTTTTTTCTACAAAAACATAGAAATCAGTAGGTATTGGGAAGTTAGGGGCAGGGTTTGGGGCGGGGTTTGGGGCGGGGTGAGGGGTTGGTTGGTTACTTTGCTTAGAGACCAGTGACGATTTTAAAGAAAAAGAAAATGAAAAACAAAGACATCTAAATAGTCACTGGAGACCAAAATTTCATTAACATTTTTAACTCCAAATAATATCAGGAATCACTAGTTAAAGTTAGTCAAGTACGATGCTTAACACCCTGTATAGGTACTTAATACCGACCGGGTTTCGCTAAAACCGTACGTTATTCAGGCAGTACAATAAATACTCTACTAAAATCTAAAATCTACTAGACCTAATTTTTTTGCATTTTTTTAAGTCGTAATAATAATAATTGGATAATTTGTAGAACGCCCTTGAGGTGATTTCTCACATAATCGGCGCTCTACAAATTATCTTGTGAGAAATCACCTAAAGGGCGCTGTAACGGCGTAACCTATATTCTTGCATTATAAATGTTACGTGAAAATGAAACCGTCTTAACTTAAATTTTTTAGCAGCTATTATTATATTAAACATTCGTGTTTTTTCTGCATCTTATTCAGTTACGCGATCTGAGCATCCAACTAACGGTGCACCTATGACTGCCTCTAGTTCCTTGCTAGTGCCTAGGAAGTTTGTGGTCTCCGTAACGGGCGAAGAAAAAATAAACAACACCGCACGGCAGTACAATATTCTCTACACAAATTGCCAATTTGACCGGCTGGGTACAGGAAACATTATTTTTTACTCGCTTCGGTGACACTAATGACGACTCCATGTTCACTGCTAATCTTCAGGCTCCGTGGCGTGGTTGATGAGAGACGTGATTTTAATTCCGTTATTTGCGGGTTCGATACACAAGTGAAAATGTGACACCGATAAATATTAGCGAATATATGTTTTTTGTTTTTGTTTTAGTATCTTCGTGGTGGTACATTCTTAAATTTATCTCTTGTACTGTTGTGTACATCGCTTTATTAATTTGAATATCCCATCCCGTTTCAGCAAAACCATGCCTTCGTCAGAAATATGTATGTTTGTATTTTTTGTGTGATGCTGCACGAGAATTGTCCTGAGCCAGTAAACAATAATGTCCCTATTATCGTAATGTTGTGGGGCTGAATCTACTCGAATAAAAATAAATAATGCCCATTTAGATTTTGTTATTTCAACTTCAATTATATTTTTTAATATGTTCCACTTTGGAACGACGTGCGATTTGATTTAAATTCTATTTGTAAAATATCTCCTATAAAACCTTTTTTTTAACGTTACGCACTCCCGATTTCTAGGTTCTGAATCATGGCACTTTCCGCTATATCATGCAGATTTTCATTTTATTATCTGCTAAATCATTTAGCTTGTTAGTATTAAAAAGTTATCTGCGTTATAGCGTATCATTATCATTTTGGTTCTTGATTGATATGTTTATCTCCCAAAATGCCTTCGTAGCTGTCACATAGGAGTTTATAACTGGACTGTGCTTGATGATTATGAATTGAAAGTTCAATGGAATTAATCGACAGGAGGCGAACTCCTTCTTGTGGTGTCTTGTTGGCTATGTCCCACCCCCGCAACAGTTGATTTATTAGATAATGATTCTATTATGATGGTTTAATTCGGCGCGTAACTTATCAATCTTAAGTAGTGGTTTTAATGGGCAGATACTTAAATCATTCAGAATAGTGAAATTATAAGGATGCAGGCTTATAATCTATCGTCTTGTGTTACAAATTGGAAGTATTTTATATACCTTTGTATAATATGCACAATCGTCTATATAATTAACATGAGTAAAATGCAGTTACATTGTGGCTTACCGTAATAAGATTAATTGAAACAATAAATGTGTACTGCTTTGTTTTAGCTATTATTTAATTTAACGATTGGTTTCGGAAGAACCGTTCCTTCACCAGGAAAATAATATTAGTATATTACGAAAAAAATGTTAGTATATTACGAAAAAAAATGTTAGTATATTACGAAAAAAAATGTTAGTATATTACGAAAAAATGTTAGTAAATTACGACGAATATCAAAAAAGTTTTGTATCATTTAATTTAGTGTTGGATTGCAAACTTAAACAAGACTGTGATAAAAACGAAATGTGTGAGGTATGCGAGGGAAACAACAGTTTCAAACATGGAAGGAACTTGTTCAGAAAAATTCTACTTAGTTTTTTGTTTACAATGCTGTAATGATTTTAGTGATATCATTTACGGAAATCGCTCGTTTTCCCGCACACTTCCTTCCAATTTCTGCTTTGGCTATTTTCTATTTTTTTGAAATATCGTAATTAAGGTTTTATTTTTCATTCGTTCTACTAATTGATCCGTATGGTCTCTTATTAAAAATACAAAATTGAAGTCTTTGAAAAAGCTTATTACTGTTTTAACCCATTTCAAAAAGCTTTATGAAAACTAATTAAAACGCATTAAAAACTTTAAATGTGAAGTTGAGCAATTTTGTTGCTAGGTAATATTTCATATCCGCAAGAATGTTTGTAATTTGTCCAAATATTTTTATAGCAAAAAAGTGTCTACCGTTTTTGCCATGTCGACGAAAGCTCCCCGCGGGCATTCGCTACTGCCGCATAATTAACAACTTTTACTGGGAAAACCACCCTAAAGTCTACGGAATCAAATTTAATGTAAACGTTTTGCGACCGGAAGAGTTTCTCTCTCAGCGAAACAGGTCACGGTGATAAACTTTTAATAGCTTTCGAATTTATCTTTTGAGAAGTTTTGGGGCTTTGAGTTTTAATGATTCTCAGTGATGAGGTTTCAAGACTTAATGCGAAGGACGTCACCCGTGATATTTATATACTTGTATCAACGTTGTTTTAGCGATGAAAACGATTTTTCCCTTTGAGATTTTACTCTCACCAAGAAGAGTATAGGTACCTAGGTATTCTTAAAACAAAAGGTCCAAATTATTATTAAATGATGCCACAAAGTAATTTTGCAAAGATTGAAGAAAAAACCTAACTATTATGTTTACTTTTTTTATTTTATTTAAACGACAACATTCGTGTTATTTTTAAAATTTTTGCAAAGAGTCGTTCAAAATATTTTTTTGTTATTTTTAGGATTATTGTGCAAATTATTTTAATTTGAAATTTTTATCTTAAAATTAATAATGAACCTACTTGTTTTTTTTTTTACTCTGAAATCTCCACAGTAGGGTTACCACTAATTTCATAATAATTATTTTGCTTAGCATTTTTAACAAGCACTTGAGGTATTTTCTTTTTGGTTCCAGGACTACCCAACAAATTGGCATATATATTTATAAATTTCCAATAATAATTATAGTTGAAAAGTTTCGTTTAGCTTTTTTCATTATACTGAATGCCATCGTTTAAAATTTAATTGAATTGATTTCAACATCTTTGTAGCTCTAGTATGCATAAAATAAAGTATGCATGTTAATGGACCACCGGCAAGCTTGGTAATTTAATTAATACACTCGGACCATTTTCACTTACACCACTCATTGGGCGCACCGCAGTTTCCGCATAATGTTCGCATTACGTGGCGGCGGTTTGCAAATTCCCGCTTGTCACATTTATTTACCGTGCACTGTACCCTTTCGTAATTTGTTATGAAGGTTGCGGGGAGGATTTGTTACGCCGCGCGTATCTGCACAAAGGTTCTATGTGTATTCCGCGACATACCCCCTTGCGCAAGCTGCTCGCCTGGTATCCTCGAGTGTCACTCGCGTGTTTGCCACGCCATAGTGCTTCGTGGGAGTAGCCAAGTACGCAAGTACCCGAGCACCCAAGTAGCGAAGGTATGTATATCTGGGCGCTAAAATGTCCGCGCATTAACGAACCCTTTTAAGTGTCACTTTAGTTCTGCACCCACTGTTGAGATGTGTTTGATGGCGCTATTGTTTGAATCGCACCAGTGATGAAGAAATGGTATCGCACTCCTTATGCGTCACTTTCCTCCGGACCAGTTGCTAACACTCAATCATAGATAGTTAGGGCGGAATATATTTATGATTCATTGTTGGTGTAACTAGATAAACTAGCTCAAATTTGCTTTACTAAAAGGGGGAAGTGACTTGAAGATTTAGGTACGTCTCGGTTACTGGCTAAGACATCCGTTAAGAAAAGTTTTTTTCCAGAGTTCCTACTTGTTAACGAATTTAATCTTTCACGGATTACTAATAAAACATTCCATCAATCGTCGTTAATTAATCGTTTTTTATCTCTGTTTCATGACAAAGAGATTTTTCCGTCGCTTAACCGAAACATTTACTGTGAAATAATTGAAGCAGTTAATTTGGCGACAAAATAATCAAAGTCAAGCTGTTCAACAGCCACGCTCGATTAGAGTTGTACTCGTAAAGTTTCATATAATATTTTCATTGTGCACAGCATGTTGCCATTCATTGGGTAACTTTGCGTGGACCGAGCCATTCAATTAGACATTAAGTGGCAGTTATTAAATTATTTACTATTCCACTAAACTTGTGACGTTAACATGAACGACGGATTTGAATTCAGTTGCATTTATCGGAGCTGTCGACATTATTTTGCAAATGAAAGCATTTCCGCTTATCTTATTTGCGAAAAACGCAGCGTAGTAGTTGGGTTGTATTTTATCCAGAACGAATCGAAACTTATGATAACAGGAAATATGGTAATTTCAAATTTTATGTTCCAGTTGCTATATTACTTACATGTTTTGTAATGGTAGCGTCGATGTACCTTTATTGCCTCTGAATAATATATCTAGATACTAGTATCTAGTTATATTTTATTTTGTTTTTTGATCCACAATGAAGTATTATGTATAATGTTTGGATGAATGCTTTGTATTCTGCTTTCTGTTGAGAACATAGCTAGTTAGTTTTACGTAATCATAATATCTAAATAGCAGGATTAGGTACTAGTGTAGATTTATCTGTATGGCATTATGGGACATGAACAGTATTATATTATTATCTCGACAAATCTTTATTTCGGTGTTGTTGCCACCTTTACTGTCTTTCCGCGGTGTGGTTGGTTGCCCTTTCGCGCTGCATTTATCTTTATCAATTATTTCATAGCTACGAGATATTCTTTCACTTGTAAACGGTGAACGTAACCGTTGCGGGCTGGTTGGGTGTGAAAGCTCACGAGATGAAGATTTGTGATTGGTCCATGAGATGCATTATTGTCTCGTCGCTTCCTGGGTTTCACGCAGCTTCCCGTATCTTGCGTTTGCCCGGCAACTTAAGCTGGTCAGTGATTCGATTGCGTGCTGATTTATAGAATTTCATGTACTGAAGTGATCAGATATGTACACAAAATGTATTATTTTATCGAGCTCCTCATCCACGGTACAGTGTTTTCATTGAATAGCGCGCATGTGGGAACAACTGAGATTTTGCATCGCGATTTAGATAACTGCAGATGTATTATTATTGTTAAATATTCTACCTGCCTACCCTACCGTGCTTCTGATGTATCACATAGTGATCTAGCTTTACTACCCGGCATCGCCCGAGTTTCGATAATCTTTTGTAAAAAACTTTTTTTGCGTTCAAAAATAATATGGAACCAACAATAGTGATGTCGTGTCTCATTTATTTGGTTACATTTTCTTATGTTATGCCGGCCTTTAAAAAATGTAACTCATACTGGAAATAATGTTGTGAACTGAAAATAGTTTCATCGGTACATAAATTTTCAAACAGAAAAATATGTGAAAATTTTGTGGGAGTTTTCACATTTACCGATTTTCTGCTGGATTCAATCCCTATTACAGCACTTTATAGATTTATAAAAAAATTATACAAAGTATTTTACCACACAAATTTCAAATCATATAATCATACAGCAAAATAAATCAATACATAATCTAGTAAAGACACCTTTTAGAATTTTAATTTTAGTTCAATTAAAATCAACAAAAAAGAACTATTTTGTGATGAAAATACCTCACTTTTTTATTTATTTAAGATCTCAAACTAAAATATTTCATATTTTTTTACACACGTATTTTGTTTAGACATTTTTGAAAAATCATAAATACTTATGATCAAAAAATACTTACAATAAGTACACGATATTTAATAATTTATCATCGTGCGTTTTTAACATTTTTATTGCTTACTTGAGTGTAGGAATATGTTAAAGCAAGTTTTGAATGAAATAAATCGATATTATTAAATTTTTAGTTTAAAAAATTTGATCCGGTGAATAATCGATCATTCTCATCCGAGCCTCCCTGTACAGTTGCAAGCATTTCGGAACATTAATTCTCAGCCGATGGTCGATGGGCCTTAATTACCTTCCACATACCAAAAAACTAATCGATCTAAAATTATTTTTAATTGCAACTACAATATCAGGACTGAGTTATTTAGATACTCGCTTGAGTCTAGAATGCATTCAGAAGAAATAGATGTGTTCAACTACACGGAATATAGTTAGTTACACACAGGCTAACATAAGTATCTCTATAATAATAATTAATGTTAGCTACTTACCTACTTATGGATTAGCAAATTTCTTCAAATTCCAAGTTCTTCAAGTTCCAAAAATATTATTGTATATGTATATCACATGCTTGTAAAAGCCCGTACATTACTAGAAATAAAAATACGTGACATTGGTTTACCATTCACACGATGAATCGTTTGCTCAGTGTATGATTTTTCCACGAGATTTTCAATATTAATACTTAACCTCTTATACGGAGTTATCTTAACGCAAGTCAGGTAACCTTTCAATGTTCGTGTTTCTGCTATCATTGATGTCATCATTTATTATTATTATATTCCACGAGCAAAAACAACCTTCAGGTGTTCGAGTCATGGCCTGATTATTTACTGTGGATTAGTGATTCGTTAATTCCGATTATACCATTTATGCCCTCGTGAGCTTTTAGAGTTATTTTGAAATACTGCGTTAATTTATCGTGTAAAATGATTTTATTTCGTAAATCAATTTAAAAACTCTACCTTCTAAACATTTTCAAAGAATTACGATATAAAATAATTTTTCCAATAATTTAATTCTTAACCATCACATTTTTAAGGATAAAATTTGCATACCCATAGCCCTTCATGATGATATCTTTAAAATAATAAATTATCAGATAATAAGATGTCAGATTTTCACGGCCAAAAGTATTATCGTTATTTATTTTTGGGCTATTATGCCAAGTTGCGCTACATCCTTCTTTAGCCGAAGTACCCAATTACAGTCTCCATCATCAGGGCAGATGTGTAATCGAAGATTTTGGTGAAGTTTGTCTTTTCGTATGTAGATGCGATACCTTTCACAAACACAATGTTTAAAAGTTCGTGACACTGTATTGTTGTCCAAAACATTGTATAAGAAGCAGGTAGCACAACACTGCATAATACCCCAGCGATAAATCACAATGGTAAATTATCATCTTAAAATCATCGAGTCAGTGATTGTAATAGAAAAACTACAGGTGTTTAGTGCCCGATTACCAGCTAAGTGGACTTTAAAAACACTTCTAGCGATGTGACAAAGAACACTCGATTGCGTTTTTTCACAAAGAAAATGATAGACAGGAAAGAGGCCCTACCTTCGTAAGTGATGGTCTGGTCCCAGGTCTCTCAATTCTCAGGTCACACCCACAGTCAAACAGATGAACTTAATGTAAACATATAAATCATATTAAATATGAATGCGATTTTGCGCGATTTCAATATTGATGTGTATTCGATCGCGACAAGATTTCAACTGGTCAAAAATGTGGGTATTTCGAAGCCATGTACAATAATAATTTTTTTAAAAGCTACGGTGGAAATTGGGAATTCAAAGGAAATACAATATTTTGAACAGGATCTTGCTGTTATGGATTGAAGTCCCAAAACTGTTTCAAATCTAAACGACAGACTTGAAAGTTGACGCGATAGCGTAGTGGTTAATTTTTTTTTTAAAGTTTTACTCCAACTTACTCCCTGTTTTAAAACAGTTGTGCTTAGTGATAAGTTATTTCCTATAAATATTGAGGTTTATTAAAAAATTGTTTTAGTAGATAATAGAAATTATTAGTATTCATTCAATTTTATTTTTATTGTACTTACTTATTTCAACACCTACGAGTGACACCATCGACCCATTGAATTGGTGTCAACACTTGCTTCCGAATTGACATTTAATTTCATCAAAAAAGTTCCCTGGTGACCGATGTACGAGCAGCGTAAACAAAATGAATATTTTTGAAGCCCTGTACATTAATGTCGATATTCCCGGTGGCATAACTTAGTGGTAAATCACATTACGGCAACGACTTTGGTTCAGAAGCCAAGCGATGAATGCGAGCTTTCGAACACTCACTTGATATTCAGTTCACGAGAAATCCTCGAACCTACTTATTACTCTACCAAAAGGGAATTTATAAAAATCTTACTCCCGATTTTGAATGTACAATGAACCACCCAGCGATATGTTTTTGTAATGTTCTTCTTCCCAATCAAATGTTACACGATTCTGTTCTAGTAGCTCTTATAAATTTTTTAACATTATTTACTAAATGTATCTATTTTCATTTGTGTAGTTTATAAAACGTTTCCATATATTATGTGAACGAAACCGTGGTTTTCGTGGTGAATTATTCGGTTTATTAATGCGATGCCACCGAACTGTCCCAACTACCCGGAGCCAGTCAAATTCTTGCATTTTTTTGGCAAAGATGTGAGGCTTAAAAATGTCCAGAAAATAGAGAAGAACAGAAGATGGTAAGATATTTGTAAAAATAAAGTATTTGGTTAATTAATTTGAACCAACTCACGTTAGAAACAATAATTTTGGGTGGTATCTCTAACCAAAGCAACACGGAAAGTATCTTTCCCTCTGGGAAGAGATGCGGATATGTATTTTAAAATATTTTTATTTATTTAACAAATTATTTTAACATTCTTTACAGTTTTAGGTGGACAATTTTTTAATGTTATTTAAAGAGTGAGGTTATTAACCCATTCACTTATAGGCATATAGTGAATATGCCTATAAGTGAACAGTATATCTCTTCTTCAAACTTCGCAAAATCACTTTGTGGCATCATTTTGAATTAAATTAAAACAAATAACTTTGTTTAAACCACTAATATAATCACAAATACCTACATGTTTCAAAACCGATGGTTTCTTCGTCAGGGTAGTAATGACATTAGTAACAAAATAAACAAACAAGTATAGACTAAAAAGAACTATGGACAAAAATATTTTAGAGAGAGGTGATTAATTAATAAAAAATATCGAAAAAAAAAAAAAAAAAAATTATTTAAAATTAAATATAAAAATTATTTAAAAAATATGAAAAATTACATTATATAAATTATCAAAACATAATAAAGATGTTTAAACAACAAAAATAAATTATTTTAAATATAATTATTAATAAGAAAATAAATTTAAGAGATGGCTATTTTTAAAAAATATTTGGTTATTAATAATATTTAATTTGCTATTAACACTTTTTCTAATTTCTAAAATTTCTAAGTTTGCTAATTGTAAATCTGTTGAGTTTGTGTGTAAAATTTTTAACCCTTTATTTATATCAAAAGAATGATTTGTTTCTAAAATGTGATTGGCAAATTCAGAATAATTATTATTATTCAAACACCTTAGATGTTCTTTAACTCTAATATTAAAATTTCTAGAAGTCTTTCCAATATAAAAAAAGTTACAATCATTACACATTAATTTATAAACTCCAGATTTGTTCAAATAATCACCCTTATCATTTTTTGTATATGGACTGGCACTATTAGACAATTAAATATTTTCTTAAATTTCATTAATAAACTTCACAAAAAAATAAAATTTACCTTAGAAATTGGAAAAAATTATAGCTTAAATTTTTTAGATTTAAGTATTTCTATTATCAATAATAAATTTGATTTTAATATTTATCGCAAAGACACATATACGGATATCGTTATACATAATACATCGAACCATCCAATTTCACAAAAATTAGCAGCTTTTCATACCTTACTTAGCAGATTAATTAATGTTCCATTATCTTTTGATAATTTTAACACAGAATTAAATATTATAAAACAAATTGCAATCAATAACGGTTATAATACTAAATTAATAGACAATATGTTAAACAAAAAATATAAGAAAAAGTTTATTAACTCTTATGTTTATTCACATGTAATTGACAATAATAATAATTGGAGAAAAATATTATTTTTAAATAATAATACTTCAAATTTATTAATTAAAAACATGCCAGATAATATTAACCCAGCCTTTTACACAAATAACAAATTAAAAAATTATATTTTAAATAACAAGGATAAGGGTGATTATTTGAACAAATCTGGAGTTTATAAATTAATGTGTAATGATTGTAACTTTTTTTATATTGGAAAGACTTCTAGAAATTTTAATATTAGAGTTAAAGAACATCTAAGGTGTTTGAATAATAATAATTATTCTGAATTTGCCAATCACATTTTAGAAACAAATCATTCTTTTGATATAAATAAAGGGTTAAAAATTTTACACACAAACTCAACAGATTTACAATTAGCAAACTTAGAAATTTTAGAAATTAGAAAAAGTGTTAATAGCAAATTAAATATTATTAATAACCAAATATTTTTTAAAAATAGCCATCTCTTAAATTTATTTTCTTATTAATAATTATATTTAAAATAATTTATTTTTGTTGTTTAAACATCTTTATTATGTTTTGATAATTTATATAATGTAATTTTTCATATTTTTTAAATAATTTTTATATTTAATTTTAAATAATTTTTTTTTTTTTTTTTAACGATATTTTTTATTAATTAATCACCTCTCTCTAAAATATTTTTGTCCATAGTTCTTTTTAGTCTATACTTGTTTGTTTATTTTGTTACTAATGTCATTACTACCCTGACGAAGAAACCATCGGTTTTGAAACATGTAGGTAATTGTGATTATATTAGGGCCGGTTTTATAACCGTCCGTTCGTTACGCTTGATACCATTTTTGGTTTACCGCCACAAATATTTGGTCTACCGCCTGATTTTGCCGTTTTATAAACGTTGGTCAAGTTATCGGTAGGTTAAGTTTCGGTTAATGCTTAACTGACTGATTTTGGCCAGTTAAATGGATAACGATCCGTTTGCTGACGTTTTTTGACAGTTATCAGTAGGTAGCTGTTCCCGGCGGTCGCTTATTTGGAACCGTGCACTATTTTTAAGAGATAATATTATATAATTAGCGTTTGTGCAATGGATTCCTCATCGAGCAATGAAAGTGAAGATGGGCGATTGACAATTCTCGATGATTATTTCTGAAAAATAGTTACTTTAAAACCTCACCACCATAGTGTAAAAATACGTCAACTTTTAATTAGATAATAGATAAACGTAGGTTAGTTTATGTGCCCATAAAACGAAATTAAAATTCGACGGCCGGCGCATTCCAGCGGTTGAGCGTTAGACTCCCATTCCGAAGGCAGCGGGTTCGAACCCGGCGTGCGCAAATAAATTTTATTTAATTGATTTGTGTTATTTCACAATTAATTATTTAAAATAATATATAGTATGTTTGCGGCACGTTCCAGAGTGGAAGATACTTTTAGTATCGCCCTTGTGTAAGACCACCATTAAGAATTGAAACGTTGCTTGAAATGGCTTAAGCTATGTTTAGTGACTTTTTTTTTTGACAAGAGTCCCAACTGCTCCCTTCTGTAGCCAGTGAGACTATGGCGTCCCCAATTGGAGTATGTTGTGAGGCTGAAGGTAAGTGGGGAAGGGAAGGAGATGGGGAAGAGGAAGGTGGGAAAGTACCTGGCTATTCAGATCTAGTCACTAAACACGGCTAAAGCCATTATTAAGCAACGTTTCAATTCTGAATGGAGGTCTTACACCAGGGCGATACTGAGAGTATCTTCCACTCTGGAACGTGCCGCGAATATAACATATATTATTTTTATTAATTAATTGTGAAATAACACAAATTAATCAAATAAAATTTATTTGCGCACGCCGGGTTCGAACCCGCTACCTTCCGAATGGGAGTCAAGTGTCTTACCACTCGACCACAGACGGTCGTCTCCTTCCCTTCCCCACAGCAGTTGGGACTCTTGTGAGGTATTCACTAAAAAAAGATAAACATAATAATCTTGATCAACATTATATGTTCCGTACTCACTGTATTATAAATATAAATTTAATTATTTTGCAAGTATATTGATGATTTATAAAGATCTAAAATGAAATCTTTTAAAACAACAATTTTCGAAACAACGCGCTCTTGACAGCTGACTAAATCCCATAGACAACATGCCCAATATGCCGTAGATGAAAACAGTATCAGAGACAATTCTTTACCTAAAACCTTGCAAGTAAAAACACTTTCGGACTAAGCGTAACCGATGACAGCTGGTAATGCAAATTTCTTTATAGTACGCAAAATAAGATTACGAACGGATAGCGGTTCGTTACCGAAAAACGGTTCGTTACGTAACAGAAATTTGGTACGTCGTTTATAAAACCGGCCCTTAGTGGTTTAAACAAAGTTATTTGTTTTAATTTAGAACAGTATATCGCCTGTATGATGTGAACAGGCCTTGACGTCGTTATATAAAAAAAAAAACAATGATAAAAAACCCATTCGGTTTTATATATTTTAATAATTCCCTCCCATTAAGCTTAACTCTATTATCTAAAGTCCCTTTTATTACTAATTTGCTGATAAAAATTGTTACATCAACAAAATATTTCAAATATTTTGACATAATCATTCATCCAACTGCTTTCTAGATCTTCTTTCTTGGAGTTGCCAGATGAGATCTGTTTATGCGATTCTCTTCTTCGTTTTGGCGCAGCCAGGAAGTGCCTAATCGGGCGTCTCTGGTGGGAAAGAGAAAACTGCTGAGTCAGTGAAAGATCACAGCAGAGGTCCGCCAGTGATCACGAATTTCGGCGCTTCTGAACTGTGATGTATTGTTGTATATTGTTTCTTGTTGGTTTTGGAACACTTTTGGTTTCGTAAGGAAGTTACGTTAGATCGTGCCCGGTGTGGCTTAGTATTTCACAAACGCAATAATAATGCTATATTAGCCCGGGTGTCGTGGTTCAAATCATGCTATTAAGAAATTATTATCAATCGATTTAGCAGCCGGAGAAATTCGGAGCGGCCTTTAAGACTTTCTCGATTTGCTTTCTTTTAATGAAACTGAAATTGAACTAAATATATTAGTTCGTGTTTATTTTTGCATGAGTCGACAAGTGGACTGTAAAATGTCTAAAGCGAAATTAGGGTTTGGAATAAGTGTGCTATGTAAGGCTCCAGGAAGAATTACCCACCTTGGTACGATTTTAGTGGACTCTCTTCAACTTGTCTGCTTCACACAAAAAACGTTAATTTGGTATATTACGATGACACGGAAATGTCACAAGGAATTGGTACCCGGCAATTTGTCACGGCAACGGTTGATTTTGAAGTAAAGTTGATTGAACGGATTTTTTTATAGCAAAAGTTTTGAATGCACCAATCTGTATCAAGCCAGTATCAGGGTGAAATTGGTTGGACCCTAAATACATTAATGAAACAATGTTTTTTAGTCACTATATTATGAGGAATAATAATGTTTCTGAAAATGCAATACAATAATATAATAAAATAAAAATCTTGAGGAAATCGTTTTCCAAATTTTTTCTGCGAATCGATAATGCAATAATATACCTTTATGCTCGTCTTGATATCTGTTGTTTTGAGACAAGTGCCTCGAGCACTATCCTTTCAGCATTATAGAGCCTTCCTGAGAGTAGCCGCACTCACTTTACTTCTGACGGAAGCAGAACCAACCTTTGATTGATTAGCATAGGTTATAACTCAACTACAAATTTGTATTCAGTTCTTACACCGCTCAATTTATTACATAACTCCTGTTTTAATTACCCTCATTGCTTCTATAAGTACTTACCTACGGAAGAACACTTTCTACCGCTTTGTTGTGGTATTCTCGAGAATCTTTAGTAATTAGAATCTTAATAATTCCTTCTCGAGATATTTCTGAACAATGGAAAGATTTATTTGATTACTGGAGCGCTATCTATTTTCCACGATTATACAATCAATGCAGACTCTTACGTACATTAATTAATGGTTTTTTATAGATTCTTAATGAAATATTAATTCATGTTTAATCGCAACGTTGCGAAATGTAAAAAAAAAAACAAGTAACTGTTGTAGCGAGGTTGTTTTTTTTTACACTTTTAATTGTTTTCTTATTAGATATTTATGTGATACCACCCAAGACGCCCAATTGAATTGTTATATGGCATTCCTATTTGGAGAATGTTGTACGGCCGATGGAAATGAGAGAGGGGTTGAAGACAGGAAAGGGAATGGTTGCTGAAATATTTCGATTCTGAGTTGTGCAGTCTTTTCCTAATCCCTGTTTTGACATAATTTGAGGACTGGCTAAAGCCTAAAGTTGCTAGAAATGTACGTCAAGTGGAATTTCCCCTTGTCCTACTGGGGGGGACCCATCGCATCGACAAGGCGCCTCCAGACGTCTCTGTCCATCCGTCCATAGCAGGTTCAGCAGACTCTTCTCGCATGCCTTTGGAGTTGCTTCTCCCGACTGTTTGGGGCGTTTCACTGGGCGTCTTCCCGCTGGAATAGCACTCAGAATTTGCAAAGATTAATAAATAATACTTAAAAATTAATAAATTATTATTATTCATTATTAGAACAAATTTCGTACGTATACCGACAAATTATTGTTACGTTTTTCCCGCCAATAAACATTGAAACCCTGTTAATTTATTCGTAAGAACTTCGGACCCGTTTTTAACAGTTTTACAAATAAACAACAATTGATGTCGAACATATTAAGGACACTTATTCACGTTGTGAACTGCCACTTATGCGTTGGCGATCTGCAATCGTGCTAGGGAACGATGAGAAGTTACCGAAAGTTATCCTGTCAATCCATATCGATCGAGTGTGCTAGGGGCCTAGGTTCACTTTGAAAATTCACCACTTGAAATCATCACCTCATGGATAGAGATATCGAAAAGCTAATACATTTTTGTTAAATTTATAATATTACGTCGGGAAATATTCCCGGGTTCACATCACTATCCACAGCCAAGTCGCTTATCCTGCCACGCAGATCGTCAATTTTATGATACGTCCAAGATTAAGTTGCATATTCATAGGTACACGATTAATGATATATGGATCAAAAGGGTTTCCATACAGGTTACTGGTATGTTACGAGTATTGCTGGTCTGTAGCAAGATTCCCGGTGGTCTTGTACTTCCCGTGTGACGGAAGTGAAGCTCGTGTGATTGATTGGCACAGGTCAGGGCCTTTCATTCGGCGGCCCAGTTTCTCTTTCACTGGGAGAACGCAGATTGGCCGGCCGATATCACGCTTGATTATCAAATAATAATTCTATTTTTTATCGTAACAAGCTCTCGTTAACTTGCGTTTATTTGGTTGTAAATGTTGAAGTGTGCTTTCCAAAGCTGTGGACAGGGACGGATTGAAACAAATTGAAACCCTACTCGCATCAAACTGTATGTTGTTGCCTAGGGACAATGTTACTTAAGCATTGTCTATTTTACTTAATGCGTTATTTTATATGCTATAACTAGGTACTGTTAAATATGTGCGGATGATTTAAAGTTTATTTTTCTGATTCTGACCATTAAATTAAAAAATATTTAATTTATATGTATTTCCATTCATGATTATTGATTTTAAAAACCATTTAAAACCGTACATTCGAAAACGGTTTTAAGTAGCTACAACGTCATTACGATGTGAAAACGGTTCTATGTCAACTCAGAATCAATTAAACTCAACAACTGTTTAAAAAGTCGTTAAAAGCTACGAAAAAAAGGATTTTAAAATAGCCCTAACCTGACCTAACCTAACATAACCTATTTAACCAATTTTTTATATATTTTTTTCGTAACTTTTAATGCTTTTCAAAGGAGGTTTAATTCATTTGAATTTAATTCATTCGGATTTATCCGGTCACCGTGAAAACGCTACTGGCTGGTACCGGCTATCACCGACGTTGGCCGCTGTGATAAACAACCACCAACCAAATCCACGAACCAAAACGAACATTTCTTTTTGGCAACAAGTCAGTAATGAATTTTTAAATCGTTTAAGAAATTTTATTCGTCAACATGAAAATAAATTAAATATGTTTTTTTTTTAAATTCTAAAATACCCTACTGAATCTGTAATATAAACATTATATTTAAATTAAAAGTACAAGGAAGGAAGGGTCAGCGAAGGGTCCTATATATTCAGTATCTGTAAATCCGCCCCTGTCTGTGGATCATAAAATTGCCCCTTTGCATTGTTTATAGCCCCTTAAAAACGCAGTTTCATTTTCATTTTGGGTATTTATGACGCCATTTTATGGCATTTTGATTAAAGTTTAATTAGCTAAATAATTATTGCGTTTGTCTGAAATCACTCGAAATGTTCTGTGATTAAATACAATTTGTCTGCTCTTATTTCACTTTGTTATTTAGTTTTACGAAAAAAATACCAAGAGATACGGTCTACAAAACTTTGGTCCGAACTTACGCAATCACGCGCGTAGTCGTGAACCAACGTGAACTTTGTATAAAAACCTTTATTGCTATTGGAACCATGCGATTTTTTTGGCCGTTGCTCGGAGCTAATTGCCATGTTTTAACGAATATCCAATATTTTTATCGCTAGAAAGTGAAGTCAACTAGATTTAGCTGTTTATGGAGAACAAAAGGAACAAATGGTTACCGGGTGAAAGGTCATATTGCAATATCTTCGTATCGAAGTATCGGATTATTCGATCGGAATATTGACGTTAATAACACACTCGTGTGTCGGAATTGGGACTGAAGTTTTGTCCGTTGTGACATTGCCATGAATATTATTGCAAAGCCATTATTACCGATACTGTTTATAATACGTACTTCAAAACTGTAATGTGACACTATCCGTTCTATTCTCCATTAAATCCATTTTGATAGCGTCGTGCCAATCATTTAATTTTATCGATTTTAATCGAGTTATTCAATCAGATCTATGCAACATCATGACTACATTTAACCATTTTGAGTGGAATCGGTTTTGTTTTGTCAACAAGTTATGACTATTTATTGCATGAAATTATTGTTTCCTGCTTCTACGTCGATACCATTGTGTTTATCTACGGTCTGCATAATATCTATGGTGTAGCATAATGGCTAACGTATCGTGTGATTTTAATTCGGGAGATTATAAAAATAATTATTTGATAAACCGGGTCTCAAAATTCCAGCTTTTAAGATTCAGTTGAAATCGGAAGACGGAGACCCACGATGGCACTCCCATTTTAATAATGTTATTAGAAGAATGGTGCTCAATGAGAGGACAAAGATGGGGGTAGATAACGTCGAAAGTTGGCTATTCAGATCTTCTCACAAAACGTAGTTAAAGTCAAATCTAGCAACGCCTCAATTCTGAAAGGTAGTGTTTTTTCAGTACGTGGATATTATATATATTAAAGACCCACTCGGACCATCCCTGTTATCACCGATCCAACAATATTAATGATATTTATTGAGATAAAATTTTGAAACCATCCCGAGAAGAAAACAATGTCTAAACTCGTTATCAATTGACATGAAATTCCTAAAGTTAAATCATCATTTGTTTGCGATTCGAAACCTGCTTCACTTTTTCGTGTGCTCGCAACTCTCTTGTTTCATCTATGATCGTAGAGTTTCTACCTGCAATCTCGATTGCATAATTTTACTGTGCTCTCTCTAGCAGGATTCAAGCATGCAAGGTATCCAGCCGTGCATACAATATTAAAAAGCACACATATATGTTTTCAAAACGTGCCGCTCTAGTTTCGAGCTCGTATGTTGTGCATTTGTTCGCAGGTACCCATTACGTGGCCCGACTGACTTGGAGAATATTGCTTCGACTTGTGTTTCGTTTTCCTTTGCGGTTAACTGATATTGTGCAATCGACGGGGCTGGCAACGGCTGGATCTTTTATATCGTCTTCGGAACAGTTAATATGCACATCCGCTCAGTAGCATAAATGTTTTACTTGCGATACACTTGCTGGTGGGGATTCTACGGTATGAAACGAAAATTCTGTTTTTTTTTTCGCCCAATAACAACTGTCAAAACATGTGCTCTGACGTCATTATATTTTGTGTGTTAGAAATTTCATTGAAAACAACTATTTTCAGGTCACATGGTTATTTCCATCATGAGCTATGATGTTTTTTAAAAGTAAGAACAGCTACAAATGTTTTGAACCATCATTCAATACAAACCTTCGATTGTAAGCGGTTAGTAATACTATTACTCTTACAGGCTTGAATTAAAACTGGCAGTGGTAGAACGTTTAAGCTTATATTCGATATTCATATCGACTCAGTAACATCAAAAGCCTCGAAAATGTTAGGATTCATTCTTAGTATATGTAAAAAATTCAATAAACTTAAAACAGTGAAAAATCTATATTTTGCATATGTCCCCAGCTTACTAGAATACGCTTCATAAGTATGGAACCCGCAATACAAATCATATGTACACATTGTACACAATCTGGAACGTGTTCAAAATCGTTTCCTGCGATACTTAGATTTCCGTAGCTATGGTCCCCACTTAAATCACCAAGATTCGGCTGCGTACTTCAATACGCTATCATTGGAAGATCGAAGATGCACGGTTGATGTCCTCTTTCTACAGAAAATATCCAGGTCCGTCGTAGATTGCCCGGAACTCTTACAACGTATCCAACTACGAGTTCCCAACAAACAAACCAGATCAGACAAAATTTTTAGCTTCCCTCGATGCAACACCAATTCTAAGCAAAACTCCTTCATTTCTCGTGCATCACACATTTTCAACACATACTATACACAATTTGACATTTTTAACTCTGCACCACACTCCTTAAAGTCACACAGGCGATCTATACATATATACTCTCGATACATTACTATAACTACATACATACTTTACATACACGCTACTAATTACACAGGATAGATCCACCCCTTTCCCCTCCCTCCCACTATCCCATCCCCATAGGCTAATGTGTAAACTTTTTCATTATTTTCACAAAATAATTAAAATACTTCAGTGGAAACCTATTATTTGATAAATAATTTACACATATTTTATCGTACACTATAAAATATTTTAACTGTTGGTTTTCCAAATAAAATATTTCCAAATAATATAAACGTATTTGATTCTTGATGAAAATTGTTTTCTGCCCTGATTATGGATACTGTAACGCTGTCCGAAACTTTCGCTAAAGAAGGAGGTAGCGCAACACGACATAACACCCCATAAATAAATAACAAATACTTTCGGCCATGAAAATCTAAAATCAAAATTGTGTTATTTTGTTTTTTTCAATGTCAAATTTTCAATATTTCAATTTAGAAGTTATTGCTACTATAATTTGAAGGAACATTAGATCTCAATGACAAATCTTTAACTTGATACCAGAAACATTCCACGTATTTTCAAATATACACACGGTCTGAATAGGCTAATCCTTTTCTCAATAAATTTGAAACAAATTTAATTTTTGAAAATTAACTACAAATAATTGATCCCTTAGTTGCTAGTTAGTATCCTTGCTCCTAGGTATTACATGGGAACGTCTAAGTAGCTTTGAGGATTTCCTTTACTAGCTGTGTTCAACAACTACTGTGGGGTGTGTTTGTTTTTTGCGCTCTTGTTACGGGCATATAATATGGATATTCCGCCTCGAAGCACGATCTTTTGCCTAGGGCCCGATAGTCCTTAGCTCACAATATAATATAATATTGTGTAGGGACATGGATTTTTACCCGCTTTTGTTCTTTTTGGCATGCTTTACTCAGGGATCGGAATTATGAAAACAAAATGTCGTGACTCTTATGAGAGTGCCGCCGGGTGGTATTGATCTCGTTTTGTCCCTTTTATTCTCACGCCAATGAGTTCCTTAATTTTTATTACATTACACTGAAAATGCAATGTTTTTGACCTTTAATATTCCTTACGTAAAGTTTACGTGAAACATTCTCGAAATCTGTGACGCAATCGAAGATTGAGTCAAATTGTCGAAAAATCAAAAGTGCATCTCTGCTACAGTTTCATACATACATTTTAGCATCCATTTCTAATTCATGTTTTTTTATTTACCTTACAATGAGCCAAATGAACCAAATGAATTAAGTATTTACTAATTTCAGTCCAGTGAGGCTTCAATTGCATTTCTACTTTGCCCATAAATAACAAGAGTACGTACTTATGAGGCGATGTGTAATGTGAACGAAGCAAGAAGTGTGTGTAATGACGGAGTTGTGGCGCTCCATCCTCTCACGTTACCGTGCGTTTAATATCCTTTCCATTGTATATTTCAAATGCTTATTTCGGTTTCATATCTGTATTTCACCACACCTCGAGAAACGGTTATTTCATTGTTGTTTCCACATTAACCACATCATTTTTTATTATTTTTAAAATCTTGTGTACATTCTACAATAATTCTTAAATGCTTTTGCGAAACAGACGATGTTTCTATCGTTTGAGAAACCGCGAATATTTGAGTTATGGCGTCGTGACGCGACTAAACCAATTTGGATTTCGCGTGAGGATCTTGTCGATATCCAAAAGCGTGGAAATCACTATTGACTTTCACCAATTGGCTTTGTTATTGCGACCCCTGGAATGTTGACTGTTATTTGCATAAGACTTTATAAGCGCATACACGAACGTGGCATAGTTATAAAAATGCTAGAAATGTTTTTTCGAATGCAATTACACCCCGATTTACCAAACGAGACTAAAACCTTTTCGGGCCAGAAAAAGTTGTTTTCCAAATCCATTTATTTATCGATTTATATTTGGTTAGATTTGGTTGATTGGTTGCAGTGTTTTCGTTAGCATAAAAGCGTTCGATTTTCTCAAAGCATAAGGATAGGAAGGACCAATTTTAGCAACCTCGGTAATGGTTGCGTTTCCAAGTACTGGTTCCCATTGTTGATTGCTCCGTTTGATACCATTGTAACGATGCACTCAAGTGAATATCAGGCCATACGTACCTGTTATTATTATCAAGTGTGGAAGGAGAGAATCAGCCGTAAGGTTCGAACTTTTCCATTTGTTTCGGTCGTTTTTGGTTTTAAAATTTCATTGTTTTATATGGAATCGCTTTTGGCTGCCGGTGCTTCTTTATGGGCGGACTAAGGTATTGTGCCGCTGAGTGCATTTGCATTGAAAAAAAAACAATTGTTATTCCTTTGTTTCCGATTTTACCCTAGTCACTTTTATTAGTGCGAATCTTCCATGCATACTGCTACCTCTGTTTAGTATAAGTCTATGTATGCTAAACAGAGTATAAACGTAAAATAAAACTGCCATTAATCTAATATTTTTGGACTATACCTTTGAATGTACCTTCAATCTCTGTAATTTTTTTAAAATTATGTTTTTCGCGTGATGTACATCATTTGAACGTCTGTGAAGACATTTCAAAACCCCTGTCATCTTTGATGGCATAATCCAGTCGTTCGACGCATTGTACGTTTCCATTTCCAATATAGACGTTACAAACGTCATCCGTTTTGTGCATTCTTTGGTCGCTTCGCATTTCCATTCAGCCTTCAGCAGGGGTAACCTCTCGCGTACAGTTGGCTGTTTGGTTAGTTACCTGGTTGGTAGGTCGCTTGGTTCGCTGGCTCGTTGGCCCGTTGTTTGTGTTTCGCAACACTTTAGCTGTTGTGTATTTCAATTATCTCGTTAGCTATTCCGGCGTGAGGGCCCCGGGTCCCGAAGTGAGAACATTGCCCGGGTCACCCGAGGGTCAACTGGGCCAATTTTAAAGGCACGAAGAGAAAAAAAATCGTTCTTTAAATTGGTTTATTCTTATTCCGATTTTCGTAGGGCACGAGAATGTTTCAGTTTGCTTTGAAATGTTGGCGAATTTAATTGAGATTTTATCTTCGCCGGTCTTACCGGTCGCTGGTTAAGTCTTAGGTTTTACGTTCATGAATATTTACGCACGGATTTTCCCTTATATGCCGAATAAAGCTTACCAGTAGAATCCTTAAATGGATGTAAAGTATTTCAGGCATACCTACTACCTTAACTTTGAAGCATATAATCTGTTTGTTTGTCTTACTTGTTAACGGGGAGTTCAAGTCACACCAATAGTTTTTTTTTCTTCATATTCTGGGACAAAATTTGATTTACTCAATCTAATTTCCTTTTTAACGTTATCCAAATCTTGGGCAAAGCCGAGTAGTATAGCTAATTGATACGTGTTGATTGATTTGTTAGCAATAGATACATGCAAATATGTGATTGTTTTATTGTGTTGCAATGGCTGTAATGGCTTAGTAATACTAGTTGGTGTTACGGTAAGATATTGGCAGGACGTAAAAGCTAATTTGAAGTACTTTTCTCTTTAGCATTTTGTTTACTTATCTCATGTTAAAAGATCCTTTCATCACCTCAATTCATATTCACTTTATCATCACTCACCTTACTTTAATACATCATCGCGTAAGTTCTGCTGGTGTCTTGCGCTCTTTGCGCATTCCCGAATCGGTGATTTAAAATCGAGCAAATTGCTGGGCACAGATCCGTGCCCGACGCAAGAAAAGTTCTGGCACGATTATTCGCGTCTGACGGCCGATTGACAGCTAACACCACACCGATAGATTGATTTACGACCGTCTCTAACCATCGCTAAAAATTGTTATGTGAAGTTTTTTTCGGTGTTGCTGTATCCGTTGTCTTCGTTGTGGGTACCAGTGTTGTCTGTGGTACACAGCTTGGGTGCCAATTCGGTCATGTTTTCGATGGAAGAAAGTTGTAACTACATATCTTTACGTGAATACCGAACAAGAGTCCCAAATGTCCGGATCCAGTGGGACTACGGCTTCCCCAATTTGGACATGTTATGTGGGTGAATGAGGTGGGGAGGGGAAGGGGGGTCCAGGTATCTAAAGACTTCAATCTCTACTGTTCTATTTTGATTGCTAGTCTTTCGCACATGGTGATATTGAAAATGTCTTCAATGAGGCTAAAGGTGTCTCTAAACATTTATTGTTCTCCTCACTATTCCCTTTCTAAAGTTAAATTCTTTGATTCTGTTGCTATATACCCACACGCCACACCATCTGAAACCGCAGTCAAATGACACCTTCGTCGTATGAAACAATTATTATCATTTACTTTGCATTTTTCACTTAGATATAAGTGACCTGATTTTAGGTTGCTTCAGCACTAATACTGAGTATTAGTGCCCATCTTTTGTGTGTTGGGATTTCTTAGATTTATTCGAATTCTGTGTAGTGACACTTCATAATAAGCGTGTTTGATTTTTGAATATTTATTTTGGTTCTTTTATTGATTTGTTTTTGTACACTTTTCAGTCGGATACTTTAGCTCATTGTGTTACTAAATCGGCAATATTAATCTGTACTCTACCCTCCGCTCAAATTTGTGCTGAATCAGTCGCAGGTGAAGAAGTGTCGGGACCGCATGAGAGGCCGCGGAGCCTCTGTGGTCAGATTTACAAGAGAAGTATTAATCTTTCTTGACGGGTCCGTCTCTCCGACGCTCGACGGTGGACGCTCACTTAAAAAAATTTCATTGCATTCTTACAAGATTTGAATAATAGGTATTGTGTTTTCAAAATTGAACTTGTGAGAATACATAGGTATTGGTTGATTTGTGGCATCGACGGCTCTAAATACACAATAATTAGGCATCGAACTTTTACGTTAAGACAGAAGATTTTATACGAGTTATTGCTATTAAGCTTTTCAGATGATACTCAGTGTGTACTTAATATTACGGCTACTCTCCTTGTTGTGGGTTCAATGTTAAGATTGGTCATCAATTGTTTTGATTTGGGTATTAGATGAATATTGTTAACAACTTTCAATGGTTTTCTAATTAGTATTGTGTTTTCTTTGCTATGGATCTTGTAATAGTGACATCATCGCCTTCACTATCAGCTCTTCACACTTGGAAAGTTCAGTCAGTCTTTAGCAAATAAATCCCTTTATTCCTACAGTCTCCTGCCTTCTCCCTCAAGTTCCGTATCCCAAAGATTGTGTTGATCATCTTAAAACCGTCCAGCCACCAGTATAACACTCCTGCATGCAGGTTTATAGAAATATACTAATATAGCAAGATTTCGATGAGCTTCTTGTTCCTACTGAACAATCTGCCAACAGGGACAAAGTTTCATGATTAAATTAATTTCATAATTTATATTACCAGCAATATTGAAAAAAGTTGGCACATTACTTTTATCTGCTTGGTTTCACATGATAAACTGTTTTTATAATTAGTTACAAATAATTAATTCGTGTTTAATGTACCGCGAAGCAAAATGTCTATCGAACATCTCAATCAATAAAATTTCTGGTACCTACTTGTCAATAAATATTATCCGCGTTTGTTTGCGATATCAATGTTTTTACAATGCTTTGATAGCCACCATACCGCAAATACCATGTCAGTCAATCAAAATTATATCTCGCGGATGCATTTTTTTGTTGACCTTTATTTATTTGAATAGACATCATGTACTTTCTATTATTCTGCAGGGTCGCACTATTGTTCCGAGGTGTTTATTTTTGAATCTGTTATATCTCCACGCCTCCAAACAGGGTTTATGGGATTTTTTTGGTTAGATTTTTTAATCGGCTTTGTAAATGTTTATTGAAATTCGTGCTCGAATCGCGTGGGGCGTTTCAAAATGACACTGCATTTTCTCATTTTGGCGGACATTATGCAGTTATCCTTAATTAAATTCATAGAAACAGCTCTATATTATGATCGTGACATATTTTATTATGACATGTCGTGGGTTACTAGATTAGGTACTTAGCAGTGAATACATGACATGCCATCGGCTTACAAAAATTATACGAACATTTAAAAAAAATCTCAAATATTTATCAGATTTGATGCCTTAAATATTGATTTAAAGCTGTTAAATTCCTTGAAGATGAATGTATTTATACTATACCTACTTTACTTCTTTTTTAATAATATAAGCTTAATGTTGTGTGCATGAAGTTTTTTTTTCCTAATTTTTGCTGGTCTATTCGTTTTTAACGCTATATTTTTTATTTCTACATTTTTTCATTTAACTAAGCTGGCAGCAAAATATGGCCGTTTTATTCGAAATATATTATATATTTATTTATGTATTTACGCCCTTAGGGCTTTTAGAACAATCATAATAAAAAAATAATAGAAAAAGAAACAATAATATACCTACAAATTATGTTATATCATTGTTTCTCTTCCTTTACATTAGTAGACGGGAAACAGAATTTTGAATAAACGAAAATATCAACTGAACTAAATTTATTTCCAAGCCTATGTATTCTTTGGATTGGGGAGTTAATGGAATATTTAGTTTTCGACGGATAAACAAAGAAGAGCTCTGGAAGCTTCGTGTCATGATTTGGTACTCGGAATGTTATTAGTTTTGTCAAGTCCGGTGCGTCAATTGTGCCATTAACTAATTTGAATAAAAGTACCAGATCGTTCTTGGTTCTTTTACAAGATAAGTAAGTTAAATTTAGTCCTTTCATTAATTTATCATAATTGATTTGTTCAATGGGTATGGAGAGTTTGAAATTTATGAACCTTAAACATTTATGTTTAACTCTCTCAATTTTTATTTGATATGCTTTATAGTATGGGGACCAAATAGTGGAATTCTATTCTAAATTACTTCTAACTAAGGTTATCAATTAAAACATAATTTTTGTGCATATTAAATGCATAGGCTTTTACTAACTTTACCTTACTATATTATATTATGGTATACGACAATTGATCCCCACACATTTGCCCCCCCCGAAGTTATAGTTATTATATTTTTGTGCATTATTTACTAGTTTTAAACCTAAAATCGCCTTCAAAAATGCTTTTAATAATAGGTTGGTATGGATATCATACCAACTTATGAATTTATTGACAGTGTCGATTTTGCTGTAGAAACTTATACCCAGGAACCCAGGTACGTACAGTACCTTTGCAGTAGGTAATCACGTAGATAAAATACAAAATAGATCGGTACAACGAATCCACACCTTAAAACACCAAATTTATATAATAATGTCGTACAAAGAACGGGGATAAACGTTAAGTAAGTAATAAAAAAACTAACTACCAGCTAGAAAAAAAATTACACGTCCAAATTGTCACGAAGAAAGGCTATCAATCATACTCATTCTTCTGATATCTAGACCGCAACGAAAAACAGTAGTAAATGTCAGCCGCTAAGACATTAACGAGTAACGCTCTCGGAGTAATGATCTATCGGGATGAAGTTATTCTATCTTCTGGCTGCTGGCTGCTACCATGTCGTGACCAATGTCAATATAGCCGACTGTACATTATTATTATTTGTCTAGAAGAAAAATCTGTGTTTGTAGGTCCGCACTTCCGTGTGACCGTAGAACAAAACAAATAACTAATACTGTTTTTAAATTAAGTGCTGATCCGTTTTGAAGTTTGGTGTTTGAAACCGCCAACAGTTGATATTTATTTCAACAATATATTTATTGTATCTACACAAGTTTTTCTTAAATTTTTATATGTAGACAAATATATATATTAATAACAAACTTAATGATAAGCCCTACAAATCTAGAGTTCCACAAACTAACCGTAAAAATATAAATATGCACTTAAAAGAAGATACACAATACCCGGCTTCGCCCGAGTTTTGATAAGGTTTTTCGGACAATATTGCACCTTTCACTTGCATTGATTTTTTACCTGCTTTGCCCACCATCCCAGATCTCACCTTTTCAGCTGCTACAGTCTGTTTTATACCTATTATATATTTATTTCAGGTTTCAACACATTTCTTTATTTTTTGAATTTTCGTGGAATTCAATTTTAATATAATTTTTGTAGGGATTAAAACACATTTACCTACAACATTCTTCCTCTTTTAAACATATTTTGATAAGTTTTTACAAATTTTATTTGTTAAATTTTTAATCAGCCGGTAATGTGTTTGTGCAAAATTTGTCAACTTTTCAATTTTTTTATGTCACAACAATCAATAATAGTTATAAAAATATAATATATATTACACTACTAATTATCTTTTCGCAGATGGCCATTGTTTAAAGTTTAAACCAGTCAACTTATTGACATTGATCTAAATAAAAAAAATCTAAGACTGTCATTAATTTTTCGATACCAAGAATCATACTGCCATTTGTTTTTTCAATGAAGTGTTGTCAATTACGGCAGACGGCGGTTTTTTAGGCGGTTAGACCAGATCAGAGCTGCCCGAGCGTATATCCCTTAGTATGGAATATACAGTAATGCTGCTTAGATTCGTCGACTAGATATGCCCCCAGCAGGTTTGCGAATGAATAAAATTGCACAAATTTTTTGCACACTTTTACAAGTACATTTTGTATTATTTTATTTTGATGTCAAATTATCTTAACTGGGGGCCTAGTCTCTATCTCTCACAACGTCCGTACCTGCGTTACGAATCCTTATTAACCTTCCCCTTACCGTGCTAAAAACTTCCTCGCTCTCCGGTGCTGTACACTCAGTAAATATTTATATGTTGTATTTATTTAATCCAATACATAAATGTATTGTGGAGGTATACCCAAAATATTAACTCTATGTTTAGTATATTTACAAAGATATTTCAGTAAATACAAACTGTGAACGCTTAGTTGATAGCACCGTCAAGAAAGGTTAAACGGCAAACGTGCTTGTTTGTGAAACCGAAAGATAGAGACTAGGCCCCCTGGTGTGCTTGTGTGAAACTCGAAAGACACTAGCGAAACATCCGTTCACTGTTGATGTTGGCTTAATGAGAACGGGTCGTTTCTTCGACTCGTTTTTGTATAAGTCGTCTCGTATGTGGAACGAGCTACCGGAATCTGTTTTTCCTCCTTCACATAATCCGGGCCTCTTCAAGACCCGTATTAATAAAATCCTTCCTACAGGCAACGCAGTGTCCCTGCCTTTACACTGTACAGACAGGGGCGCTTGTGTGAGGTTTCACATAAAAATAAAAATAAATCTTAGGACGTTTAACCTTAAAAACGCCGAGCTTCCTTGGCAAACCTCCGTAGTGTGCAGAGGGTAAAAATCCCACGAACAGAATGTATTAATGTCAGATAACTAACATTACCATTTAACAAAATTTTCATTTCCAATGGGTACTTCGTTTAAGAGGAATATAAACGCCAGAAATATTTAACTTCTTACCCCTTCTGAACTCCGCGTATTTTTGGTATTATCTAGCGCCAAAGTTGTTTTTTTTTGTAAATAATTTTACAAGAACGAAAAAAGTTAGTCAATCAGTAGTCGAGTCAAAAATAACCTTAGCAATAAAGGGGTATTTTTGAAAAGTTGTTTGTAAATGACTTCATATTTATCTAATGAAAAAACATTTTTTTAGTACTTTGCCCTTATATTTTTTGTAACGTAATTAATAATTTTATTTTAATTCTATTAATGGAAAGCTAGCAAAAGCTTCAATGTATCCATAACATATTTTTTCATATTCATAATGTAAACCGATTCGTAGTGATAAATATAAATAGTGAGTTGGCGTATAATTTCATATGAAATATGAAGATAAAGTATCACAAGCGTTTGGAACTTGTTGATTGATATCTGCGGCTCTTTGTGCAGCGCAGGACTATGAGGAATGGAGTATATAGCCTTGTTCATCAGGGCAATTGGAGCGTGTGTCACGATCCTCAGCAATAAGATAGAATTAAGAAGAGCAAACCAGATATCTTCTGTACGATATTTTTAAATATTTTTTTCACTCTTGGGTGGAAGTGGGAATCGACGCTTTGGACTAGTCTGGTTCCTACCAAGGCGTCGCGGGGTTACCTAATCCTCTATTAGCTACACCCTCTGCCATTAAACAAACAACAAAATCCGCTTAAAATGATTAAAAGATTGCGATTTTAGAAGAAAGAATTTATTTATTTGTACCAGAGTCTCACTTTCGTGCACGTCGCCATAACATATTATATTGCCGATTGAGACGTACAAATCTGTACCCGAATTCGCCCGTGGGAAGAGCGATACGCTATTTAAATATATTAGATAAAAATTTCGACATATGCTTCGAAAAATTCGATGAGTTCGTAAGGTTTTTGGCGCCACATTCTCACTGTGAAAATGGTAGGTACTATTACAATTAATTAGATAAAATATCTGTTATGTTGTAAATTTTTTGTACACAAATAAAATAAAAATAAAATAAAATAAAATAAATACTTCGGATAACTTTGGAATGTTTGTCTTTTTTTATTGAATACTTATACCTGTTCTTAGATCTGCATATTACAATATTATTGATATGAACCTCTAATATAAAAGTAAACAACGAGTACCTAGATCATGTGTTGCTTCTGTTGATAGTGTTATATTATTTTTTTTCCAGTTTTTGTGTTATGTCATCTCTTCCTGTTGACTTGGTCCAGTTTTTTTAATTTGTTTTTGAAAGCTAGATTGTTTATTTTGTGTTTTAATTTCGAATCTTTGAAGATATATATATATTTTTTTTCATAAATAAATGAAAAGAAAATACTTTGTTTTAAGTCACTTTATTTTTATTTAACGTCTACCGGTTTCGGTACCTCCGTACCATCATCAGGACTGTTACAAAAATATGTGCTTATTTTATAACAGGTAAAGGCCCTGCGAATCATTAGGCCTTCCAGTGCACTTTATATCAACGCCTGGTTTGTATTGTATCATCGCCCTAACGGTACAAGAACTAGAAACAGCGAGTGCAATACTAGAGAAATAAACCAAGAAAGGTGTGTCGATCAGGATCGGAGCCGCGGTCGCCGTACCAGGCAGTGCCAGTGGACGTGGACCCTCCGCCGGACCAATGTATCCGTTTTTGTTATCTTCTACACGTAACACTTGGTACGCGTTCTTACGCCGAACGTCGCAGCACTCGTAACACAACACTGCTATCTCGTCATATCTCTGATGCTGATACTGTGATCCAGATCGGCGTCGTCGCACTATGTTACTGATCTTTTCCGTCATACAAATGATTTCCTCAATAATCTGATACTTCCTACAAGTTAGTGTGGTCTATACCGTGTTCGACTACACTAGACCCCAAAAAGACAGGCCTATGAAATTAGTTATCTGCTCAAGAAATATTTCATCAACTTTACGAACTAAGGAAAAATTATGCTTATAAAATTTATGAAAATTTCTAGTAAAAATCTTAAAATACACTAACTTATTTTCTATAATCGAGAACTTCTCAATAAGGGAGGATCTACTAATAAACATAAAAAATAAGCTTTTTTTAAAGAAAGACAAACATTCCCGGCATACGAATAACCTAACAATGTTTAAAATCTTACAATAAAAATTTATAAAATATAATTTTTAGACCATTTTAATTTTATTCAAACTCTACCGGTTTTGGAAGAACCCTTCCTTCGTCAGGAAAAAAATTAAAACTAACCGATGATACAAAATATTGACACATGTACACACGTTTGAATTTGTATGACTTTTCTCCATAATAATTGATGGGAAACACGATCAAAGGCCTTGCCGGACTGCGGGTGGTAATCACTGCACAAGCTTCCGTAATAGATGCGAATTAAACGCACTGAGAGATTAATTAGGATGGTCACTGCACAATCTTCTTTAAAGACTGGTTAGTAGAATTATTGTTGTAATGTCACTGATGTAGGTATGTATTCCACACTGTCAGATAGGGACAGGTATTTTAGGTAATAGGTTAGGTGGAAGATTGCAAGAGTTATGTATAAATAAATATTTTTATAAGCATGAATCAAGCAATTTATTGATAATTTGTAGTTAAGAAACGGGTATGGGTACCGCCACCATGGGAACCATTTTTTTTGATAACCAACACGCCTGCCATTGGTCTCCCCAAGTGGTTCGCTCCGTTTGGTGACTAGGCAGGGGTGCTCGGGTCTACGGGATGAGGTTTGTCAGGGTCTTAGCGGTGGATGATTTTGCTCACCTACTGCTTGGCGAGCGGGATCGGGAGAGACTTATTGAGGGAGACATTTTGACCTCTCGAGCTGGACTCTCTCGACCCATAGCTTTGCACCGGTGGGAGGTTTGGTTTCATACGTCTGTCACTCCTGACACACTGACCACGATTCCTACACACTCCTCATAAATTCGTAACATTAATGTGAAGTTAAAGTTTACATGAAAGCAGTTATTAATTTTTCATTAGTTTGATGTAAAATATTGCAATTCTGTTTATAATAATGAAGATTTGAGGTTTGAGTAATTTCATCTACGGATTTCTCGAAATAACAAACATTTACACTTCATTATATGTTGTTTGTCAATTGTATAAATTTTAAAACACGTTTATTAGTAAGGGGGTTTCTCACCATTCTTCCAATAGCTTATCTACCCTAATAACGAATATTATAAAATATAAAAATAAAATACTTGCAGTGGTTAGAGAAAATTCAGCCAACTTATCCAATATACAGCCACTATTCATAGGTTCGAGTACCGAATTATAAACTCCAACTTAATAAATAAATAAACCGTAAATCGTAAATCGAAAATATTCGTTATTAGTGTACATAAGCTATTGGGAGCATGGTGAGAAACCCCTAAATCTCCTAAACTCCTAAGTAAGTAAGTATCTAATCACATACGATACTAAGGTGCGATTCGCTTGACTTTTGTGTTGAATGAGAAACGTACGTACGTTGTTATTTTTCCGTAACAAAGCTTTTTGGGAAGCAGTGGTTCTTTTTCACTTAAGTTTTAAGAGCATTTGATTGTTATATATGGTTTTGTGAAACACAATCACCTTCAGTGTGCAGTCGTTGTGTGTCCACTCATTTCAGGCCATAAATATTGCTCATTTCCCCGCAGTCCGCTTAACAAGCGTCAAGCGAATAATTTGCGGTTGCGTGAAGGTGTCACTTTACTTTCCAATATATTACAATAAGCGATTGTTCCCCGAACAATTTACCTTTTCACATTTAATTGGTTCGTGTTTTCGGGTTACCGCAGCGCGTCGTTTGGAGACTCAAATTAATAAACAATGCTTTGGTTAGAAGTCAATTTTTTAACTTTAAAATTATTTAATACCATTAAATTAATTAACGAATAATTTAATTAAGCGAACGGTGAACTTTGTGACTTTTGTCAAGTTTTGTTAACGTCATAATTTTCCTTACGATATATAGATTTTACCCTACTTTATTATTTAACAATTTTCCGATTCTATAAAATGGATTTTGGCGTAGACGTTACAACGATGAGCTCTACACTCTGTTTAAGGAACCAAAAGTGACAAAATTTATAAAGTTGGGAAGACTTCGGTGGCTGGGTCATGTGGAAAGAATGACACAGCTTCAAGCACCAAAGTCCCCGCTAAAATCTAGACCTGTAGGGCGAAAGAGCCTGGAAAGACCAAAATTAAGATGGAACGACAACGTCCTCAAAGACCTGTGCACCTTGGAGATTCCAAACTGGAGAGAACTAGTACAAAACATAGATGAGTGGAGGAAGACTCTCGAGGAGGCCAAGACCCACCAAGGGTTGTAGCGCCAATTGTGATGATGATGATTATTTAACAATATAATTTCGGATGTGGTTTGATGTACCTAACATTCTTGTATTAAAATAATCGTAATTCTTATTTTCATAACATACATAAGATAGGTAATGAATTTAAGCTGCCTTTTTTACTTGGTAATGTATTTGTCAACATAATTACTTTCCAAGCAGTTAGTCATGGTTCAATTCTCAGCCCTCGCAATTTTTTATTTAAAAAAAAATAATTTAAAAACAAGTGTAAAGTGCACGTGTTTATTGATGGATAAGCGCAAGTTCAAATGTGTTTTATTAAATTTCTTCAATTAGTTTTTAAGCTAGCTTTAAACGTCCTCAGCCTGTATCAATTCAATTATCACAAAAAATTTAAATTATTAGTTTATTGTCAGTCCTTATAAATAATTGTTCTCTGCATAATCTTTATAATTTACTAAAGCGATCGGAGATTATTACGGATCGCTTTGATTGTGGACTCTTTGTGAAAGCTCGTGGTAAATTGCAGTTGCGTTCGATATTTCCTGTAATGACGTACGAAACTTTAAACGTATCGATAACTTGGCGATTTGCATATTGCTAAGCCGAGTCCCAACGATATTAGTCTGCCACAATTTTATGATTTCTGACGTGATTATTATTTTCAATGTCTAAGTGACTGTCTGCAATTTGTGAAAAAAAAATTATTAACATTTCCAAGCAGAGAATACATTGGGAAGTTCAAGTGGTGCTTTTTTATTTGTAATTTATTTGACACTAGTTTTGCACGATGTTAATTAAGTACACACACCACACTGATAATACATTACTGGCCACAAACCAGTGGCGTGCAGCTCAAAAGATTGAAAAGTGATGGCCTGCCCTAAAAAAAAAACATTTAGTTAAAAATTTCAAAAAGCGACATATTTCTGATTTAAAAAAATTTCTACGGTTTGTCACGGAACGTGTACGCTCATTTATTAATTTGATTGTGAAAACCAGCGGAAGATGATAATAAAATGGGCAGTTTCAAATATTCAATGCATAATATTATTCATACCCGAAATTAAAGTTTCTTAACAAAAGTGTCATGATTAATAATTCTACATGCATGATTTATTTATATAAAATAAACCGTTATTGTTGATTTGTTGCAATTTTTTCTGGTTGATTTTATTACTTTGATATCGTTATGTCATCGTTTTCATTATGCCAAGCATGGATATTTATTATAAAAATATTGTATTATCAAATAATACGAAACGGGAAAATACCTACTTTGGAAAAAGGATTAGGTTGTGGCCGAGACTCGGACTTTCTACTTTATCCGGACAATTTCGCCATCCCAACCAATTCACAAATCGTTGTTTGGGTTATGAATAGTAATCCTAGAGACATGTCATCATCGTTTTAGTGTCTTTTGTCTTTTTTGGATTTCAGACAAGATATGTGAGAAGGAAGATTTTTCGCCAAGGGCGTGCGCACGACCTTTCTCTGGGATCACTTTACCTATATTCAAAATTATTACTTTACCAATTCCATTATTTTCTACTCAACAAATGCAAAATAATTATGTATACAAAGGGATAACTTACTTCAATAGCCTTCCCGAAGAAGTAAAAAAAATAAGAGATTTAGCATTATTCCAGAAAAAGATCAAACTATTCTTAAAAAACTGTATGCAATAAAACCATGTAACCTTAATCCTGTAATTCAAACCATCAAATATTGTATAATGTCGTCCTTAATCTAGTACTTAAGATATTATATTAATTATGGACTAAAAATTGTATATTCTTACATAACACCTACACCAAGCTCAAGAGCCAGTTCTCTTAATTGGTGTAGAAACCAAAAAAATGATGTTTTCACCTTTTTGTTATACCTTTTTATTATATTTTTGTTTTTATTTTAGTTATTCTATTGTTAAACAATGATTAAAATGTAAAATTGTTGTGTGTAAGAGGTGAAATAAATTGAAATAAATAAATAAATAAAAAATAAATATTAATTTAGAATGATGAAAGGGTTTCTTTATTAGTGATAAAGTAATTAATTTCATTATTTGGTATATTTATTTGAGTGTTTGATAAACCTTGTGTTATTTTAATAAACATGATTGCTCTGTTATTAAACCATTTGGTTAAAAATTATAATGTATGACGCAGTAATCGCCACTATTGAATGTAACAGCACAAAATCCACATCGACGACTCCGCCGATCCTGATAACAATCCTTCGTTTTTGCAGAATTTTCAACAATTTTTCCATGTCTGTTGGTTTTTGGTAATCTGAAACATTTGAATTAAAAAATAGATATTGTAGTGATCCTTCAACATCTTATTAATCTCCCGACTACCCAATTATCTAAAACCCAAAAGGAGTTTAGGTAAAATAAAATCGTACAAGACTTGCTTGATACTCAACTGGTCACTCGAAAGATCCCAAGTATTAAAAAAATTGTGTTTTGCTCAACAGGTTTGTTTTTATCATAATTGTTTTTTTAATAATTTCACATCAAATTCGTTGACAAAGGTGTTTCCCCTGGTGAATTAATTTTGGAATCGAAGTGATATCTATAAGTAGGTAATACCAAATATCTGTGTATGCTACCCATTTTTCTATTTAACTATCAATCTTTATATTTAAAAAAAAAATCATCTCTTATAAATGATTAAAAAAAATTTTATTATGGTTATTTATATGAATATCCCAATATTATTAGAGTCAACCAACCAACTAACCGTCTGGAGCCAGTGAGTCTATGTCATCTCCATTTGGGGTACTTTAAGGGGCTGAAGGTAGTGAGAAGGGGAGGAGTATTGATTTTATACAATAATAAATACCTTGAAATTCCAAAGTTGATATCTTGCATACGATTTGCTTAGTTCTCTCAATCTCTGTATTAAACGATTCCACGGCAAAAGCTGCACTTGTTATGTACCATACGTATTCTGAGAATCGGATTCCATGCGTTATAAATATACCCTGGAAAAAATACAACAATTCTAGTTTTTTAAAAAATGGCCTCGTATTCGATATTCATGCAATTTTTTAAGCAAATTCTTACCATCTGCACGGTTTTCTTTCCGAAAAACAATACATTGACTATCAATATAAAAGCTAATATTGATGTAAATAGTGACGAGAGGAACTGAAAGATAAATCGATTTTATGAATATTTTCTTTATAATTAAATTTGTGAAGGATAAAAAATTATCATTCTTAAGTATATTTAACTAGTAGTTTGTGAACAGCCAAACATCGCGTCAAAAAAATACGTTCCAAATTTTTCTTTTTTTAAAAATCAAACTAAAATTTTATCTGAAATCATAATTTGAATAATTACATTAAATTAACTTGAATACCACTTTTTTGCGAAACATACAAAGTGTTTGCTACATGTGAAAATTTGAAATCATTTTTTTGTAGTAAGTGGGAACTCATATACCTACCTACTTAATTATAAACCATATAATATTTAGGGGGTTTCTCACCATCCTCCCAATAGCTTATCTACACTAATAACAATAACGAATATTATTAAAAACAAAAATAAAATACTCGCAGTGGTTAGAAATTTCGGCCAACTTATCCAATATATAGCCACTATTCATATGTAGGTAATTATAAACTCCAACTTAATAAACAAATAAACCGTAAATCGAAAATATTCGTTATTGTTTGGAGGATGGTGAGAAGCCCCCTTAATGTAATTTTTAATTCAATTTTAATTTCAAACGTGGTATTTATACAATTTGTCCAAAGAAACCTAATTTTCTCAATGAAAGTTCTTTTTCAATCATTCTTCAGGCATGTAGGTGTAGGTAGGTAGCATAATTTGAGAAATAAAATAATATGCTAATAAGAAAATCCAAATAAACCCGACGCTTACACATTTTTAAAACTATTAAGCCTTGGACACACACGGCGTTAATATTAAAATATGCTTTATAACACAATCGCGCTCGCTACACAGTCCCATACAGACCCGACACACGTAAAAAGATGATGCGTTATAAGCGCGGTTCGGGTCTTCGCTATTCGCCGTAACCGCTGCTGACGCGATATTTGAAAAGTTATGTGCCCCCTCTTCGCCGTAAACAGGACAGGGGGTCATTTTAATTATGGAGCTGCCGTGCTCAAGCCGCTGTCAGCCGTCAGTTGACAGATCCAGTATATAGAAATGATATTCCGCGGCCGATTCCAGCTTCAACTGACCCCCCCCCCCCCCTCCTGCCGTAGGAAGAAATGTTTTATAACGTAGTGTGTCGGTAGAAAATATAATCGGTCTAGTTCGCGCTCAAAGCTGCTAGCGCTTTTAATGCCGTGTCACTGGCATTAAAACGGCCACCCTCTTGAAACAGAAACGCGACGTACACACAAATGTATAGACATGCGAAATGCAAAACGGTCAAGTTAAAACAGGACTTTGCTACGCTCCTTTGTCGATTAAATCAATTTATCAAGCAATTCGATTAGCCTGAAAATAGGCAGGAATTTATTTAAACCATCTCAGCTATTGTTTTTCGTGTTTATTGTTAAACAGAAACAAATCGTTGGTTTAATTTTTTAATATCAAACATGGCACAAACCCCCATTGGACAGTTCTTGAAAGGTGGTAAATTATTTGATTGACATAATGATATACATATTATATGCTATGATATGGTTTAAAATATTCTTACTATGCCCGTATAACGTCTAGATATCAGTTTCATGCTTTCATTTATCAGTTCAACGACTTGCATATAATCATTAATTTGTAAACTTTGTTTATATGTGAAAAAAATATCCTGCGTCCTGGAAACTTTAGCTCGTAACGTGGTTGGTCGAAAATCTAGTTCGTTTTTTCGATCAACTTTCTTTTTAAAGGCGTGAAAAATAATGGATTCATTTAGCGCTAAAGCGTAATCTTTGCAGGCACGTATGTTTGACGATATTTCTATTATACCACAAGCGACAACCAGATATTCGATCATTAAAATTATTTGGACTATTTCGGGTATTGTGGTTTTTGTTATGTATTCCTGGAGGTACTTATGACCTATTTGAAATATTATGAATATTGAAAAAGTAATGGTGGACCTCTCGAAAATAAACGATTTCTTGAATTCACTCATGTACAAAATTGTATGAATGCTCTTAAAGTTATTGTAAATTTTCTCTTTTTCATTAATGAATACGAATGATTCTGATAAAATTGTAATGACGGAACTTATTGTTAAAGTAAATCCCTGGGTAAGCACAGTCATCCGAAATATTTTAGTTCCGTAATTTTTTATCCTCTGATTTGTTTCAATGCTTCTCATTACATCATTCCCCACAAAGCACAATAGCACCAATAATGGGTAATATATGGCTATTGATTTGTCATTCTCAAATTTTCCATTGAAGTTAAGTTTTCGAAATCCGCATATACGGTGGGACCATATTTGAATATTTAAAATAAACTTTCGTACGCGAACCATATTCATTCAAAACTTTGGATCATTTAAAAACACACAAATTATTGCACAAGTGAAGCCAGAGCGTGTTGGTAGATATACCAGCCTTAGAGTCTGGTCTAACAATGATGACAAATTAGTATTGACTCGTACATTTTTTCTCTTATCGCTTTTTAACGTATCTTAGTTCCAATGCTTAGGTAATGAGTACTAATGACAAATGACACACTACACAAAGTTTATCGAAATCCGTTTGTTTACGGATCTCCCAAAATTCCATTGTTAGATTTTACCTAAATGAATAGGTACACAATATGAACGTGGGTGGACCTAATTTTATTAATGACTGTGAAACTTAAAATAACTAATTTAAATTAGTGATCACCAATTATATCATTCCAAGTTGTTAAACTAATAGTTATAGGTTTGTTTAATATTAGCAAATTAATGGGTAGGTACTACCTGCTGTGGGGCATTTACCAATTTAGGTGGTTAGTGTTCCCTACGCAGTCTAATATGTAAATAAAATCAATACTACTTCAAAATATTAAATAGGTACATTGTGTTGGTAAATCGATTAACTTGTTCACGCGTTTTATTATGAGGTATTTTTATGTTCTTCATTTCTAAGGAAATTCAATAATTTTGCGGTTGCGTCCCGGTACCAGATTTAGCCTCTTTAACAAGTTCTCTCCGCCAGAGTCCTAGAACCTAACCACTATTCTCCAGTTGAATCTTCCCAGCCTGTTTTCGTGTTTCTCCGCTTCACTTCAAAATCTCTGATGTGATGTTATATTACTATTTTATGACATCCTGGGTTAGCCAATCCATCACTGCCTTTAGGACTACATAATTACAATGGTTTATTTAGAAAATGAACTTTATTTTTTTCTGCTTTTACAGGTAGGTACTACATCCATTTTTTTATGCTTTTTGTTGCTAAGCGAAGCAAAATCCTGTTCCGGATCCGAAAACCAGACCGTTTCTCCGTAAATTTGTTTGTAAGCTCCGTTTCCATTTCACGTGGTGGATACTGCTTTTTTATCCCGCCGAAATTCGCTAGATCCGTCTACGAGCTTTCAAATCGGAATAATCAATATTATACCTCTACGTACCTGCCTGAAGAAGGTTTGAAAAAATAGTTGTTTTTGAGATAGTGACTTTTTTTGCAGAAATTGTAATTTTTGAAATATTTTTTTTTTTACATATACGTGTATATATATTTTTTAAATATATACGTTATAATTAAGTCGTTAGATTTTTAAATACTTACTTACAATTTTTATGATCTCAGAGGAAATTTTGGTTTTAATTTATTAATTAATATAAAATAATAAACATTTGTTTTGGACACAAGGTCTACATACAGTTCACACAACAGGTAGTTATAGCAGTTTTGTTAATTTAAGGTTGGCACCACTTATCGCACAACCGTTAATAAGTACTGCCTTTCATTATTGTGTTGCTGAATCTACTCCTATTCACCTCCAGAATTTCTACTTATAAAGCACAGTGGAAGGTTTACATCCCCTCAGTATGTATCAATTCCAATATCAACCAATTGACCAATATGTAATTTATTCCGTGGTGACCAATTCACTGCTCCAAGTACAATAATCTAGATCTAGAGCCGTTTAAATGTAATTTTTCGATGTAGGTTTATTTACGTTATCCACTGCATAAACATTAGGATTCCCAGGGTAATCGAACACTTATTATGGATCGCTTTGATAGTGGCCCTTTTTTGAAAGGTAAACGCACTCGGTAAATTACTCTAATAAGTTATTTGCTGCGGTGAATTCATTCACTCGAGTTTAAACAATATATTTATAAACACAGGGAATATATTTTTTTGTTTGTTTTTAATTTTTTTAATTTGGAAAACCATCAGTTACAATATTCTACAATGTATGACAAATATGTGTAAATTATTCAACCAATAATAGGTGTCCACAGAAGTATTTTAATTATTTAGTGAAAATAATTAAAAAGTGAAAATAATGAATAAGTGTTACATTAACCAATGTTAGTTAATAAATATTACCAGCTTTGAGATGGTGTTTTTCTGATTGACGCTTTGTTAAATTGTCCTATCATAAACTTAAATAGAAAATCACAAAAAAGGTAAACTGTTTTTCAATTCATTTCTTTAATTATTGTTATACCTACCATACGATGTATTAAAAAATAACTCTAAAATATAACAGAAAAAGTCATCGTGCTAATTAATTCGGTACAACTATTTATTGTTTCTTCGCATTACCTCAAAGTTTTACAAAAATTACATACTCTTCCTGAAAATAATGACTTTTTAGTTTTAATGAAAAACGTAATTTAGTATAACGGGTTATTTCGAATAGTTATTAGATACATATAAAGTTATTTTTTATAAATATGTATTTTAAATTTGATTCATAAATTATTGACAAAGATACATTTTCTTAAGCCATCTGATTAAAGATAATCATGTAGGATGCAGTCACAGCAACTATTGAATGTAAAAGCAAAAAATCGACGTTGATAACACCTCCGATTCCCAATACAATCCTCTTTTTTTGTAACATTACAATAAATTTTCCAATGGTTGTTTGAAGTTCTGTATCTGCAAAGTGTAAACAAAATTGTTACTAGAATTGTTCCAATTTGCATAATATCGTTTTGGATACTGCCACTAATTTTCGTCGAAAAACTTTCGATCCATTACTTAAATTTAATACAACTTTTTGATTGTATGGTAGTTAGTGTTGATCACAATTGTATTTTTATATTTTTTTATAAGATATATTTTTTACATTAACTCCAGGCAGGAGGTCCTAAGGGAAATATTTTTTCTCAGGGCTTGTGTCATCTTTGGGATGCTGTGCGAAGGGTCTCTTTAAGGGAAGGATAATAGTGCGCAATGTATTTGGGTTATGTGACGAAATTTCACAGGCGTGAATTTCGTTCCATGAAATCTCAACAAAGTTGCATTTCAATACCCATTTGAAAAGTCATTAAAAGTTATTTAAAAAAAGCCCATAACTCAACTATTTAACCAAGTTTTTTCATCACTTTTAATCGCTTATTAAGGGCGTGATGAAGTTGCACATTGTTGAGTTGTCCGGTAACCGTCAGTTTCATACTGACGGAATTACAAGTGGACGAAATTTTAAAGGGAGAGAACTACGCCTGTAAAGTAAACCAACCTGAATTAAACTACCCTTACTTAAATAGAGTTATTTTCCAATATGAAATTTATTTAAGACACGTACTTTAAAATTTAATACTATCAAAAAAACTGAATTTTTTGAGGTGTAATTCCAGTACATGTAATTTAAGTCATTATAATCCTTTCCTACGTTATTTCGTCCATGTGTAAATCCGTCAATGTGTAATTCTGTCATTGTAAAATTGGTAGATTGTGAAAAGTGGAATTCTCGCCTGTGTAATTTCATCCTGATACTCCCAATTTGGTATTTTGAGTCCTAGTCAAAATTTTATATATTTTGCAAAGTAGTAACTAACTTTTGGAAAACATTTAACCATGAGCACTCAACGCCACTTTGTAAATTCCTTAACAAGCAGCAATATAAATTAGTTATCTATCTATACACTTGCAGTTAAGAAACTATGTAAGGTTTCTAGTGAATACATATTTAAAACTGTATTCTTTTAAATTCTGTAAAACACACTAATAAAAGTCTGTAATAGGTATAGTTGAGTATCAGCGAAGACATTTTCGAATCTTAAATTCCTTTGAAAAGGTAGGTGCCAATTATAATACATACATTTTTAAAAAAATAAAAAGATTGAAAATCTTAGAAACCACCAGTTTAGAATGTATAGTTACATCTTTTGTACTAGTGCGTATATTAGAAATTTTCCAAGTTTGTATGTTTCAGTTGTCCCCCTATTTATATTTTTTTCTAAAAATAAATTTATCGGAATTAAATATTTAATTGGCTAGCTTAATTTAAGCCTTTTATTAGTCAGTACTCCTTAGTTATGCAAATTCATGTCACCTTTGTATTCGATAATCGATATCTTGCAAAGTATTTGTTTTGTCCTTTCGATTTCAGCGTATAAACATTCCACCTCAAATGCTGAGCTTGAAATATACCACGTGTACTCGAGAAGTGCAGACCCGTGCTTTAAAAAAGATCTCTGAAATTATATTTATTTCTTTATTAGTATTATGATATAGTAGTATTGTTTCTATTACTTATAAGACCTTGAATACCGAATTTCTTTTGTTTTATTGCTTTGTTGTACCAAAGAAAATCATGTGTTATTTGAATAGATAGAAGAGGAACACAAGAAATGCGTTGTGGGCGTGTTTTATTGTCAAAAAGTCTGCCTAAACGGGCCTTAAATTTTTTATTTAAATCATTGGATATTTAACTGTTAAATTTAAAGTGCAGAATATATTTGTGTTTGCTCCCTTTTATATTTTTTAGATAATATCTTAATATGAAAATTGAATTTTTGTTGTTTGTCTTTGGGGTGTTATGCCGTGTTGATTGTCAGGGCAGATCCGACGATCTGCCGGATCTGCCCTGACGATGGACTCTGCAACGATGTCCGAAACGTCGGCTAAAGAAGGAGGTAGCACAACACGGCATAACACCCCAAAAACAAACAACGAAAATGCTTTTGGCCGTGAAAATCTAAAAAACGTATATGAAAATTGAGGTCCAGAAAAATTACAGAAATAAATTACTCACCAGGGTTATAGTTTCTTCGTCTGTACGATAAATTGCCACGTTGATTATCATTATGATGGCTAATATGGACGTCATTAATGAAGTTAGAAACTGAAATAATAGTTTCAAAGAAGCTAAATAACAGGTTTATAATAGCGAAACATTAATAACGAAATCCCTAAAATCCTCATTATTTAGAATTTTCATGACATCTTGAGGTTACTAATTAAAAAAGGTTAAAGAATTACAAATAAAGAAATATTTATTTTTTAAAACACATACACTTTATTCTCTCTTACGGATTTCACAGAAGTAAAAATTATTATCAATGAATAATACAAAATGATATATGAACTTTCCCTGCAATAAAATATAAAACTAAATAAAATATGATTATAAAATTTAAGATTAAGGTTCATATTGACATGATAATTGACATAAAGTTAAATAACTTCAATCTTTACCATAAGTGTATAACGTTTTGAAATAAGTTTCATAGTATCATTTATCATTTCAAAAATTTTAATATAATTTTTCATGTCCTTGCGTTTTTCTTCTTTCACAATCAGTTTGTCCGCATTAGAAGTTCTGAAGTGCAGTGTTGTTGGACTAAAGTCAAGATCTTTTCTGTCAGGTGACCATTTAGTAAAGTTTAACAGTAAGGATTCATTTACTGATGAAATATAATCTTTGCATATGCGTATGTTTGATGATATTTCGATTATTCCAAGCGCTTTTGTAAGAGATCTTTGATTTATGAACGTCAAGCCCGCTAGTTGTAGTGGATTCGAATCGAAAGATAAGATCGTTGAAAGCATGTAAAATAACATGCATTCTATGAAAACGGTCGTAGACTTTCCTGAAATACTCGATTCCGTGAACGCCCGTTTATCGATTATATTATGAATAGACACATAATTATTGTACGTTTTTTCTTTTTGCTTAATGAGTATAAACGATTCTGATAAAACTGTAACCACGGAGCTAATTGACGTAGACAGCCCGTACAATAATCGTGTAGTGTTGAAAGCTATGGTTTTTGCCATATCTTTTATTTCGCGCGTAATTATGATGAACTCACTTCCCACATAAAGCACTATTACTATCATTGCATAATATCGAGCTTTCGAATTACTTTTCTCAAATTTACCATCGAATTTTAATGTTCGAAATCCACACAGGAGATACACCCATTTCTGAATAAACATAATCTTTGCTTTCAAACTGGACATTGAAATTAATAAAAGGTTTAAATATTTACTTCACGAATAAACTTTTAAATATTTTAAGACTTTACACAATGAGTTATCTAATAAGACTGTCAAATAAATTACTGCGTTGTGTTACGTTCCTCTATGTAGGTAGTTATTCACGTTATCGATTAAAAATAAAACTCATTACTTCGAATATGTGTCACTCAATTAATTAAAAAATATATGATGGATTTCCTCATAAGCAGTTATCATACCAACAATTAAGCGATTACTTCTAAATCGATATCATCATGTGGAGGCGAAATGCAGCCTGTAGTTGTATGTGGTATTCTATATGATTTTCCGAGATACTCCATTGTAGATTGTTGGTGTTTGAGGAGCTCAACACTCTGCTATGGGTATTGTGTTGAGAACTCACATTGTACTCTCTTAATAAGCGACCAGATAATTGTCCATTTTACTAATAGCCACTCTTCGAGCCGCAGAAGATATTTTTTTATCTCTCAAAAGCAACCAGATTTCTCGAGCTAGAATTGTTTCCTTGTCACCAAATCCTAGAAGAAGAAAAAACACTAGTATGAAATCCGCACATTTCTTCTTGAAGCGTTGTATGATGCACTTTTGATGTAATGAACTTGTAAATATCAGTCAGCTTTGGCTTCTTGTGTTTTTCTTTGTATATAATTTTCTCTTGCCTATTTACCTTCCTTTTATTGTTTTTACTATCAATTTTTGTTTATTTATGTTTTTCTTTTCAACATATTTAACTACTCGTCATTACACGTCGAATATTAAAGATCCATCTGATTATAAATAATAATGTAGGAGGTGGTTAAAGCAACTATTGCGTGTATTAACGTAAAATCGACAGTTACTATTCCTCCGATGCACAAAACTATCTTCTTCTTGAGTAAAATCCCTGTAAATTTATCAATTCCTCTTTTAATTTGCGTTTCTGTAAAATAAAACAATCATGTTTAAAACAGATCACTTAGCATTTCGGAAAACCATTAAAAATTTCAACAAAATTATATTGTATGTCAAAACTTTTCCTTCCTCCAGGTATTACATGTAATCAGAGAAAAGATTCCTACCGTTGTATAGATCCAGTAATAAAATTTTGCCCAAAATTTGTTTCGTTCGGTCAATTTCAGAATTTAGAGATTCCACGACAAAGGCAGTACTTGATACGCACCACAAATATTCAATTCCCCGGAAAAAGTAGTAGAAAATTGCGTTCTGAAAATATGGAAAGGATGTTAATTTATAAGAAACTGGTGAATACGACACGTACACGACATGTCGCGTCGGGTGGATTGTGTTACTGGCATGTTTTACTGTTGAGAAATCATAATTAATATTCACCAATTTAATTGTGCCCCATAACGAATAATACACCTTGAATAACACTATAAAATATAACATCGACGTAAGCAATGAAGGCAGGAACTGTGTAAAATGGAAAAAATATGTAAGTTAAAGTTTGTAATTCATTTTAAGATTTCAATCATATAACTTTCTTACATAACACTACATTAAAACGAAAGTAAAACGTTACAAAAGCTCAGATCTATATTATTATTCGCTGAATCTTAGAAAGTAACATTTAACACCGATGCATTTGTCAAGATTGCATAACCAATTAATTAACATTATTAATTTTTTAAATTCTAATATGCACACTAAATGCCAAAACTATGTAAAAATATTCTCATAAAAGTAAAAATTTCTATTACCATGTATGTATATCGCTTTGAAATTATTTTCATATTGTCATCGATCAGATCAAATACTTTAATATAGTCTTTTAGTCCGATATTTTGTATTTCTTCTAATAGTTGCCCAATTTCTCTCACATCTCCTCTTTCCGTGTGATATAAAGTCGTTGTCTTAAAATCTATTCCAGTTAGACGATTTTTGTTATTCGTGCAAACAAGTACTAGCGATTCATTCAGCGATGAAATGTAATTGTTGCACACCACAATGTTGGTTGATATTTCTGTTATCCCTAAAGATATCACTATCGATCTTAAAATGATTAAGATCATCCCGTTGAAATTTTCGTACCAAGTCAAAAAAGACAAGATTATTTGAATACTGTTAAATACAATAAACACAACGAAAAACTTATTTGTTCCGAAAGGACTCCATTTCACAAAATGTCTGTCATACAAAATATTGTGAACCTCCTGAAAGTTATTGTAAACTATAATTTTACTTTTGGCGAAGATGAAGGATTCTGTTAAAATTGTTAGCAACGCGCAAGACGTTCTACAAAGGCTTTGAGAAAATACTACACTTAGTAATATTGTGGATGCATCTTTTGGCATATCATCGTACAGTTTAGACATTTGAATAACTTCCATAATTATTAAAATCAATGTTACGATTAAAGGATAAAACCGTGCTATCGACTCATCTATCGCGAATCTTCTCTCACGAAGTATTAATTGATTAAGGCCACATATTTTATGTAACCATATTTGGATATGATTTGACACCGTGCTCTGAACAGCTGACATGTTTTGTGTTGATGCGCGCGTATTGCGTTTGAACGTTGGGTTGACATTGACTTGAAAAAAGTGGAGTTCTTCTATCCTTAATTTACTAAAGCGATGTCTTTGTTTACAATCGATTCATAATTTGGAAGTCAAATTAATTGAAATGCTGAACATTAATTTTACCATTCGAAAAGTGTAGTGCTGGAATATAATTCTGATATCTATCTATATCTTATATCTTAAATCGTTGAGTGATAATCCTAATTTATAACGGTCACCGATTAGAGTCTCAACATGTATTGTTCAATTTCCACAACTTTTGATGTGTTGATTTTGTGGTTAGTATAACTGCATTAAGTTTTTTTATAATTTTACACTTATAAGGTAATATTTATTTTTACATTTGCCCCACACAGGAAGCCTAATTTTTTAATATTATTAAAACATGTCATCTGATTATTCATTACGAGTGTATCTTTACGAGTTAATCGCCAAAACGATTCTCCTTCTCCATAGCTTCTCCAGATCCGACACCACCTCGGCGATACATGGAAAGAGTAAAGTGAGAATTACTAAGCTCTTTACAGAAAATCCTGGCCTCACCTAAATCATTTCAGCAATGTTCACAGATGCCTCAGCATCACCTTAGGATATTGAACAGGCTGGCTAGATGCTTTTTTGGCTGTATACAAAACACCTGCTCATCAAGACAACCTAAACCAACATCGGTACTCGGCATTTTTGAAAACGTCAACGAAGACCAAATCAGACATGGCCACTCTTCCTCCCACCAGAGGAGCTTCAAAGCAACACTCGCTCAGAGTATAGCTACAGGTAAATCAATTTACTTATAGTTTTAAATACTGCTTTCTTTAAATTACAAATATTAGTTTGTGATGAATATTTAAGTTGATCTCATCACTTTCTTACAGATACAACAGAGGCTCGGCAATACCCTACCACCCATCCAATGGGATTGGGTCAAGGGAGAAGACGGTGTGGTGCAGGCCACCGAACTTGTGGGCCACGAATGCCCGCTCCATTTATTCCCCGGCGGGATTGATGAGGTCCGAAAGAAGAAGAAGAAGGGAGAAGATGGGATCCTTAACCCAGTTAAGACGAACGACCCTGTGGCACCCGACTCCGTTTTGAATACGATCTTTTGCCAATGCATGACTGGGATTGCAAAGCAGGGATTCTCCGATGCCTGCGGCTGCCTCGGCTCATGTACAAACACAGCCCCCGTTGAAGACAGAATTGATGCCGGTGAAAGTTTAGATTTCGATAAAATGTAATGTTCAAGATACATCCTTATTCAGTTTTTAACAATAAACATTTGATGGACACGGACTTTTTATTGATATTTTTAATTGAAAATATTTTCAAAGATACTTCACATATGATACTATAACGTGTATATAAAATAAATAAAGCATTTATTCGTGTCTCCAAAAAAATCATGGAAATATGGCTTTTTTTTCGTCTTTAAAACCCTACCCCTCCCTTAAGCATTGATGCCAGCAAAAAAATGTGAAAAACTTTTTTGTAGAGAATTTTATGTACATAATTTAGTACATAAACATTTTTTCGCTAACGGTAAGTAAGGTAAAAAGGTAAATAAGTTTACGAGTTATTAACGAAAAACTGAAAAAAGGGACCTTTAGAGACCCCACCGCCAACTTAACTTTACCACCACCCCCGCTACTTTAAGCATGTTGTTAAGGACATCTTCCCCTACCACTGTGCCAAAATTGGCTTCTACATTAATTATTTCCCCTTTTTTGCTTCGTTGCCTGGACTATTTTCAAGAACTTTACAATTTTTTTCTTGTTGAAGGTGCCATGTTTCGAGAATTTTTACCACTTTCCATAGTATACGTCTTTCCTTTAGTTCTTTTCCATAATAAGGGGTGGGAAACTCTGTCGAAAGCCTTACTAAGGTCCAGAAAGCATGCATAACTTGTTGTTTTCTTCTTCCTGTAGTTTTACGCAGAATATAGCCGAGTGTGTAGAGCATTCTCTCTTGAAGTCCATCTGATTATCTTTCTTTTCCTATTTTATCTTCCTTTAATTGTTTTTGTTAAATCTGGATGATTTATCAGAAATATATCGACGATTAATAACACGCGGATAATAGACATGCGTTTATTAAAGATAGTCGAAGTTACAATATGTGTGTTGTCTGACTGGGAGCTAACTGCAGAGAGGTGCTTGCTGTCTCTTTATGTCCATCTCTTTCTAATACTGCTGTAGTTATGTCCATCTCTTTCTAATACTGCTGTAGTCAAGCTAGCCCCTAAAACATATCCCACATTTAAAAAAAAAAATTTGGTTTATTTATGTTTTTCTTTTCAACATATTTAATTACTCGTCATTACATGTCGAATATTACTGATCCATCTGATTATAAATAATCATGTAGGAGGTTGTTAAAGCAACTATTGCATGTAATAACATAAAATCGACAGGTACTATTCCTCCGATGCACAAAACTATCTTCTTCTTGAGTAAAATAGCTGTAAATTTATCAATTCCTCTTTTAATTTGCGTTTCTGTAAAATAAAACATTCATGTTTAAATCAGATCACATGGCATACCGGAAAACCATTAAAAATTATAACAAAATTATTTTATGTGTATATTTTACCCTCATGCACGATAATATATTTGAGATTCAATGTAATCAGAGAAAAAAGACCTACCCTTGTATAGATCCAGTAATAAAATCTTCCCCAATATTTGTTTCGTTCTGTCAACTTCTGAATTTAAAGATTCCACGACAAAGGCAGTACTTGACACGCACCACAAATATTCCATTGTTCGGACAAAGTAGTAGAAAATTGCCATCTGAAAATAAGTAAAGGATTTTAATAGACCTTATCTTTTCAATTTTGTAAAATATGTATGTATAAATGTAATACGTAATCTTTTTTATACAAATAAAGTGTTAATTTATAAGACACGGGTGGATTCGACACGTACACGACATATCGCTTCGGGTTTCGGGTGTTACTGGCTTGTTTTAGTATTAAGAAATCATAATAAATATTCACCAATTTAAGTGTGCCCCATGACAAATAGTACACCTTGAATACCACAATAAAATATAACGTTGACGTAAGCAATGAAGACAGGAACTGAGTAAAATGGAAAACGTATGCAAATTAAAGTTTGTAATTCATTTTAAGATTTCAATCTTATCACTTTTTTACACAAAATTCAAAAGAAAGTAAAACGTGAAAAAAGCTCAAATCCACATATTATAATAAATTCGGACACAAAATTACAAAATGGATTGAAGAACAAAAAAGACGGTATTACCAAAATCTCATAGCATAAACTAATAAAATTTATACATAACACACAAAACCAATATGAAACACAATCACCCACAAAAACAAAACACATAAAATAAATATACCTATTTTAACCTATAATAATATTATTTATTTTTAATTTTACTTTAATTTTAAATCTCTATTTTTATGTTTAATTTATCGTAATCTTATGTTTTTCATATATTAGGTCCTTACATATGGAATTGGCGTTTTGCCGTACTGGCAACTTTGATCTCAAATATTTTATCTTTGGTTAGGAATTTCAAATTCAAATTTATACAGCTATTTACTCATGTATTTGTGTTTCGAAAATTATAATTCATTTGTTTTTTCCTTAATTGTTTTTTTTCTTTGCGTCACTTAGTTTACAAAATGGAAAACTTGAAATATCGCGTTATTTACGAGTACGAGTTCCACCGTGGCACCAGTGCTGCAGAAACGGATCAAAGGATTAATGATGTGTATAGCGACGGTGCCGCAAAAGAAAACACAGTGCGTTTTTGGTTCCAACGTTTTCGTTCTGGAAATTTCGACCTGCCGAACAAGCCTTGTGGACGGCCGGAGACCAAAGTTGATAATGAAGAATTGAAGGCTATTGTGGAAGCGGATCCATCGCAAACCACGTCCGAGTTAGCTGCGGGCTGCAGTGTTAGTGATAAAACTGTTTTATTCCACTTGAAGTAAATTGGGAAGGTGAAAAAGCTTGAAAGGTGAGTACCTCACGAATTGAGTGAAGCAAGTCAACAAACGCGCGTTGACTGCTGCGTTGCATTACTAAACCGGCACAATAATGAAAGGATTTTAAATCGAATCATTACCTGTGATGAAAAGTGGATCCTGTACGATAATCGGAAGCGCTCATCGCAATGGCTGAACCCTGCCGAACCAGCCAACCCATGCCCCAAGCGAAAATTGACTCCAAAAAAGTTACTTGTGAGCGTTTGGTGGACTAGTGCTGGTTACGTTCACTACAGCTTTTTTAAATCTGGCCAGACGATTACGGCAGATGTCTATTGTCAGCAACTGCAAACCATGATGGAAAAGCTAGCTGCTAAACAGCCGAGGCTGGTTAATCGCTCTACGCCACTGCCGCTTTAAGATAACGCCAGACCACACACTGCACAACAGACGGCTACCAAATTAGAGGAGCTTCAATTCGAATGTCTAAGACATCCACCGTACTCTCCGGACCTTGCCCCAACAGATTACCATTTTTTTAGAAATTTGAATAACTTCTTGCAAGGGAAAAAATTCAACTCCGATGGGGCAGTCCAAACCGCCTTCAAAGATTTTATTGATTCCCGTCCGAATGGTTTTTTTAGTAAAGGGATCGATGAACTACCTATGAGATGGCAAAAGTGCATAGATAGCAATGGTACATACTTTGATTAAATAAATATATTATATTTAAAAAAATCGACTTTATGTTCCTCCCATACAAAACGCCAATTTCATATGCAAGGACCTAATATTTTCTTCTTTCTTCACCAACATTATATACATATTTTTAAATCTGTCGTGTATAATTTTTTTGTAGATAAAATGGAGGCCTCAGCACGGGTAAACCACCTAGCGAGGCCAACATTATTGGATTGTATCATAAAATGTAAAAATATTGTATCAAAAAAATAAATATTATCAATATGCTGAATCATAAAAGGTTGCATTTATGGGGTCAACAGACCTAACTATAAAAGCTCAAGCGTCACTTGGTTTGGCGTATTTCGGCATATCGGTTGCAGTACATTCCCAATTCGAATGTATGACGAGCGATATGCTGAATTACGCCAAGCCAAATAACGCTTGAGCTTTTATAGCTAGGTCTGTTGGCCCCATTAACACCGAAGCATTTGTCAAGATTTCAAAACTACTATTATTACTTTTTAAATTTTAGTTCTAATATTAATATGCACACTAAACGCTGAAACCATGTAAACCAATATTCTCATAAACACAAATGTTCATTTTTTTAAAGGTAAACTAAAGTTTAAGACAAGATTTTTATGCATAGCACAGAGGGTAACATATGTATATATATATACGTATTATAAACAATAATTATTAGCCTGAAACACTCATCCACATTGAAAAAATCTCCCGAAAAAAGATACATGACGCCGACGGAACTCGAACCCGTGTCCTTCTGATTTCCGGTCAACTACTCTAACCACTGAGCTACGTCGGCTTATCTCTTACCCGCCAAATAATTCAATATTATCGTCGTTGCATATTTAATATGAACAATAATTAATTATTGCTTTTAATAATAAAAATGTCTATTACCATGCATGTATATCGTTTTGAAATTATTTTCATATTGTCGTCAATCAGATCAAATATTTTAATATAGTCTTTCAATCCGGTATTTTGTATTTCTTCCAATAGTTGCCCAATTTTTCTCACATCTCCTCTTTCCGTGTGATATAAATTTGTTGGCTTAAAATCTATTCCAGATAGACGGTTTTTGTTTTTCGTGCAAACAAAAACTAGCGATTCATTCAGCGATGAAATGTAATTGTTGCACACCACAATGTTGGTTGATATTTCAGTTATCCCCAAAGCTATCACTATCGATCTTAAAATGATTAAGATCGTCATGTTAAAGTTTTCGTACCAAGTCAACAAAGATAAGATTATTTGAATACCGTTAAATACAACGAACGCAGCGAAAAACTTTCTTGTTCCGAAAGGACTCCATTTCACAAAATGTCTGTCATACAAAATATTGTGAACCTCCTGAAAGTTATTGTAAACTATAATTTTACTTTTGGCAAAAATGAAGGATTCTGTTAAAATTGTTAGCAACGCGCAAGACGTTCTACAGAGGCTATGAGAATACATTATAGTTATTAAAATTATAGATGCATCTTTTGGCATAACATTGTACAGTTTAGACATTTGAATAGCTTCCATAATTATTAAAACCAATGTTACGATTAAAGGATAAAACCGTGCTATCGACTCATCTATCGCGAATCTTCTCCCACGAAGTATTAATTGATTAAGTCCACATATTTTATGTAACCATATTTGAATATTATTTGACACTGTATTCTGAACAGCCGACATGTTTTGTGTTGATGCGCGCGTATTGCGTTTGTACATTGGATTGAGATTGACTTACGGCCTCTGGACAAAAGTGGTGTTTTTTCTTTCCTTAATTTACGAAAATAGCTTTCGTCTTTGTTTACAATCGATTCATAATTTGTGAGTCAAATTAATTGAAATACTGGACATTAATTTTACCATTCGAAAAGTATGTTACTGGAATATAATTCTGACAGAATATGTTAATTCATACTTAATTGTTATTTGAGTGATTATCATAAATTATTACTGTCACCCATTATAATTTATAAGTTGCAACACGTCTTGTTCAATTTTCACTACTATTGAAGTATTGATTTCGTGGTTAATTTAACTGTATAAAGTGTTTTTTATAGTTTTATGCTAAATATAATACACATGCATCTAAGCATAATAGTAGATATGTACATATTTTTTTAAAATTTGGTGGTCTGTTTTGTTGCTTATTATATGTGTGTTAGATGTTTTACCACAGCAGGACTCACAGTTAGGCGAATTAGCTGTCAGGCATGACGATCGCAGAAATTATTAATTATATTACAAATTCAAACAAAACAAAGAAAAAATCTTCTTGCCTTTTGTCAAAGAACTGAACATTTTGGGACCTTTAGTTTTACGTCAAATGATTTGTCTAATATTTTTCAAATATATTGTTAGTATAATGCAGAGTATACATTTGCGAACCGAGGAGAGTTGCGGTTGCTTCGTTCCTTTCACATAACTCGTGGCTCGGCTCGCGTCTCGGCTCGCAACATTATAGATCTAATTAAATTGTGAACTGGTCTGTAAATATTTGTATTCCTTAATTCACTGTTCAGCTTCTGTTCCTAGAATTCCCATATTGTTCAGTAAAATTTAATATCAATTTATTAAATATTTAAAAAAATTATACGTTTTACGAACTGGGCTGCTATTAGCACGGTCGATCGATCAGTATTGATAATTGATTTGATAACTTCTCATGTTTCCTTAGGACAACTGCAGAAAGCTAACGTACAAACAACAGTTGACGTCGAATATATGAACCCTTAATCATTGATAACTGTTAGATACTCATTCGTTGGCGATTTGCAATCATGCTAGGAAACGATGAGAAATTATATATATATATTTTTTTAACATTAGGTCCACACAGGAGGCCCTGAGGAAAATAATTTCCCTCGAAAATAATTTCCCTCAAAGGGCCTATGTCATCTTTGGGAATACTGTGTGGGGGGGTATTTTTAAGGAAAGGAAGGAGAGGAAGTTCTGGAAAGGAAAAAGGTATGAGGGTTGGGTAGGAATCTGGGGTTCAGTGTGTCTAGATCATCCGCTGCCAAGACCTAGATAAACCTTACCCCATGAACCCGGGCACCCCTGCTAAGTCACCAAACGTAGAGAACCACTTGGGGTGACCTATGGCAGAGGTGTTGGTTATCCAATAAATGGTTCCCGGGGCGGCTCATTCCCGCCTCCCAAATTGATAGTAAGCCCTCAATTATTTATGTTAATTGATACCTAAAGTACTAACTTCACTTCCCTTTTCTTGCCACAATATGATATATTTTTATCAACCTGTCACCGTAGTTGACGTTTGTTTGATTATTTTATGTACATTACCAATCCATTTAACCTGTTCTTTTTTTTTACATTAACTCCACACATAAATTCCTAAATAATGAGGAAAATAATTCCTCTCAGGGCGTATCTAATTTTTTTAGGAAATAAAGGAAAGGAAGTTCTGGGAATTTAAAATTTATGAGGGGTAGGTAGTAATCTGAGGATTAGTTTGTCCTAGAGTGACAGACGTATGAATCCATCCCTTCCACTGTGCTGCAAGAAGATGTGCCAAGAGAGTCCTGCTGGAGTGGTTTGAAGATCTCTCTCTTAACCAGTCTATCCCAATCGGCCTGACACGCAGTTGGTGGGCAGACGCATCCGCCGCCAAGACCCGGAACAACCTCAACCCTATAGCCCCCTTGGTTAGTCCCTATTCGTAGTGAACCACTTGGGAGAGGTGTTGGTTATCCAATAAATGGTTTCCAGGGCGGCGCAGCGATGCCCATACCCAAACCGCCTCCCAAATTATAAATATTATTATTATCGGTTGGACATTCTTACGAGTATATATATATCCAATACGGAAAGAAAATTTGGCTTTGCAAACTTCTAGCAATAAATTATCATGCTTCCGGTAAAGGTGTGGGGCTTTTCTTTTGCATTGATCGTTTTAAGTGGCCTGGTCAGTCTACAGCCAATACACTCGTATTGTACAGTCCATTGTTTAAGTATATTTTTAATTGCTGGTTCATTAATCACGTCTTGTTTCCTATTACATACTTAGCATTATTATTCTTGGTGCGATATCGTAGCCGCCCACGTGTTTCCTCCGGCGATATTCTACATATTACCAACATTAATTATCAAAAAACCTCAAACAATTTCATTCTCATGCCTAATTTTGTGAGATTTTTGAGAATTAAGATTCTGGTAAAATGAATCATTCCTCAATAAGGGTATAACTGAAGGTAGTGTGGAGGGGAAGGAGATGAGGAGGAGAAAGTGGGAGAAAAACTTCTTATGAATAAAATGTCTTTACATGTCAAAACCACCGTTTTAAAATTGAAGTTAACTCCGAAAAGCAAAGCTGTCACGACTAATTATAGGCGCATGCATTGCGATGAATTACACAAACTGCGAGTAGCAAAACTTATAACATTTATTAAATTTTATTAATTTTGAAATATGTATAACAAAATTTCTAAATGTACCACCGGCTAAGTATCTTTTGGTTCTAGACCATTTAACACTCGGGCTGCCTCTCTTATGCCTTGTTCTGACCTGACAAGTAGTAAGTCGAGTGGCGAATAACTCTCTACTTGACTCACCAAAAAGTGTTCGCACTACTGTGAAGTAGAGTTCATTAGTAAGCGACGCGTCGCGACATGACGGGCTGCAACGCATTAAAGTAAATACGCTAATTAAGCTGATTGTAATACTCATTTTAGAAGAGGTGGAATAATAAATTAGTGTGATGAAAATAAATTAACTATGGCCACGAAAATAGATTAATAGCCGCAAAAATAAAGAATTTTAGAGTAGCATTTTCGCTCCAATGGGACGATATATTGCGCGTGTCTGCGTCTACGAATGAACTGTCATTGCGCAGGGATACGTGGAGGGGGACTCTACTCGCCAAAAAAATAGAACCAAATGGATTCAATCTACTAAAGAGCTGACTAGCCTACTCTACTAAAATTGTGGTGTTCGGTCACGTTTAGTCACTAATATATTCGCTACTCGACTAAAATACACTCCCAGTCAGAACAAAGCACGACACTTACCTGAAATTGTATGCCACCATCCCATTTGAATTTCGTAATCATGGTGAAACACAGTTTTGTATGGAAATATATTATGTAGGCCGGAATTAAGCCTATAATCATATTACAAATTACGCCCACAAGTAACTTATTGTGTTATTCTCTACTTTATGGATGATTTTTATTTTTTCTTTCTTTTATTTCAAAATATTTATGTCATGTTAAAGTTTTACTACATCTAAAAACCCGCTGGGCGTTCAATAAATACATAAAAATTGCTTCGTCTTCATCACAGCGCTACACCCCAGGGTTGGATTTGGCCTCCCCCACAAATGATACTTTCCACTGGCAACGGTTATTTGCCATTCGCCTCCATCACTCCTTCCGGTCCTGTTCCAATCCCTTTTTCAAATTAACATTTCGACGAATTGTTTTTTTACCAGGGAGTAATTGGCATTTCATCAATGTTAATTGTTACAGTTTTGGCACCTAAGATTTAAGCTCTCTTGTAATTATTGCCGTAAATCGATTTGTTATACACGGTATTCAATGGTAGGCCTATGACCGCTCAAACTCTGCGTTGTTGGATCGGTTTGACAGGAACCGGTAATAATAATTACTCACAATTTACTGGCGGCCATTGTACCGTAAGGTCTGTTGAAGGAAACAATTGGAGGAATATTATTTTTAATTCCGAACAGCCTAACAAGTTATGCTGTTATATTACTCTCTAATTGATGAACTCATATATATTTTACTTATTTTTTTATTATCTTAAAGAATTATACATATTTCACTTTCTAAACTACGAAACCGGGGTGGCAAGCGGCTAGAATCCTAGAGCTTAATGAGTCCACGAGTGACAGACGTATGAATCCATCCCTCCTACTGATGTTCAAGGCGATGGGTCGAGAGAGAATCCGGCTGGAGATTTCAAAAGGTCTCTCTCAACCAGTCTCTCCCGATCCAGCCCGCCACGCAGTAGGTCTAAAGCGAAGTGTCCACTTGAGACAAATTATCGAGAGAAAGTCTCGAGACTATAAAGTTGTATAAAGAGACTATAATGTGGAAAACCGAAAGATCAAAAGAATCATTTATTGATTTAAATTTATCGAAATTTACATACCTGCTTACGTAGGTTATGTATCTTCATTTATATTTACTTTCCATCACAATCTTCAAATTGTGTCGCCAATTCTTCATATTTTTGTTTTTTTTTTTCTCTCGATTTCTATATAACTTATGTTTTACGTTCTATAAAAATTCTCGTTCCTCATACAGATTAATTAGTTCATAAAATTAATCATCAGCCCAAATAAATAAGCACAAAAAATATCTATTTATGAAAAGTACAAATAAACAAAAATACTAGCTTTTTGATCATACTTCTCATTCAAAAATTTCAACTCTTCCAGGAATGACGGAAGACTAGAGACAAAATCGCGAGAGCAGGAATAAAGCGTCCACTTGTGACACGTGCTGTCTCGGGGCAGTCTCCGAGATCAGCACCGGCTAGTATCGGAGAGCGCTCTCAGGCCCATATCCATTTGAGAGTCCAGACTCGAGACTGTTGTCTTAAGTGGACACGTAGCTTAAGTCACCAAACGTAGCGAACCACTGATACTAATAACTGACGAACCAAATGTTTCCTTGGGTCGCGGTATCCAAATTTTATTGTAACCTCTTCTAATACTGCGGAAAATATTCCACTTATGAAAATGAGGCGGTTTCTCACCATCTTCCCAATAGCTTATCTACACTAATAACGAATATTTTCGATTTAAGATTTACGGTTTATTTATTTATTAAGTTGGAGTTTATAATTCGGTACTCGAACCTATGAATAGTGGCTATATATTGGATAAGTTGGTCGAGTTTTCTAATCACTGCGAGTATTTTATTTTTTATTTTTAATAATATTCGTTATTAGGGTAGATAAGCTATTGGGAGGATGGTGAGAAACCCCCTGATTGTAATAACAATAAAATGGAATGACAAGAAGTGGTTCGCAGGGGATTAGATTAAAGTTAAAAGTTTTATTTCGATTTCAGTAGCCTGGTTCTAAAACAGCTATACTTATCCCAGCGAAAGCTCGTCTAAACGTCATTGGCGATCGTCCTTTTCCTTCTCACTCGTTTTGTTTGAAAACGAAAAAGACAGAAGATACTAGAACGATAACATAACGTACGACCTCTCGGTGGGACAAGCATAGCAGTATTATATCGTATTGGGACCGCGTACATTTTCGCGCTACATAGTTTTGATTTCGTTGTTCAACTGATTAATTTTTTCTTCATACGTATTTATGATTTATTTATTATTTATTTATTATTAACTCAAAATGGTACATATATGTAGGTACATAAATAAAAATTACGGATTTATAGCAATATAATATATCAATCATATGCTATCATATATTTTCAATCAATATTAATTTAAACTAAGTTTACCTTATTTATACTAGGTACAGAATTTGTATATATTTGTATCTCTTGCTCATATCTCTGATCTCATTTCACAATCAAATGCCACAGTTAATTTGTTATTCTTTATTTAAAATGATTGCTAATATTTTCTTATGATTCTAAGGCGATCCGCCCACTGAGGCAACTGAAAACTGTCAACTGTCTTTGTATGACAATATGATGGCCCGCACACTACACAATCACTCAAACACCCGTTGTCAATGGTAACGCAAGCGGTGACTCGCGACTCGCACTGCTGATTGCCGTGGCCGTTCGTTGATAGTTGCCAGCTATCAGCTGATTGTTCTTCGTCTATGGTTAAACAAGCTTTTCGACCAGTTAAGACATAGAAACCAGCCGGTTTTAGTTTGGTTTCAGTTTCCTCGTCAGCGGAGCGCCTAACTGTGTCATGTAACTATTGTTTATGGTATATTTATACTGTAGAAATTAAATAAATAAAGTTACAATCTAAGTAGGTACAGTATTTAAGATTACAAATTAAATAAAATAACAGAAATTTACAAATACTAATCATGAATCAATCAAGTCACTTCTTTTTTAAATTTTGATATATTTTATTCTTGCTTTGTTTTGGTCGGGTGTATGTTGGAAATTATTTTAATTATCGTTTTTTTTTTAACAAAAACTCTCTTTTTAACTTTTGAAGGTTGTTCCCATCAATGTAACTATCATTGAAGAATAAGATAACAATAATAATCTAATTTTTTAAAATATCAAATTGAACAAGACACAGCAAAATAATAAAAGATAATGGTCGCAACTGGGACTCAAATTTTTTTTTCTGAAATTTGAAATATGAAGTTGACAATTACGACAGTCTCATAATAGATCGCAGTGGCCCAATTGGTAGAGGTGTATGTCCCGGTAAGACGTAAGGTTCTGGGTTCGAGTCCCAGTTGCGACCATAATCTTTTATTATTTTTCTGTGTCTTGTTCATTTTAATATTTAAAAAAAAATTAGATTATTATTGTTATCTTCTTCTTCAATGATATTTTAATTTTATTAGATAAGTAGGGGAAGATTGGCACCATTCGTACACGGGGAACCTTCATACAGTGACTATTACAGCTTGTTAGAACATCGTATTTATTATGGCTATGCGTGTGTGGGTAGGCCGCGGGCGACCGCTAGTTGTCCCCGAAGTTAGCGCCAGTGTGGCCGCTGCGACCAACATGGGAGGACATAATGTGTTTTCGCATGCTCAAAGTAAATATCGTGTCGATTTCATTGGATGTTTAGTGCTTTAGTGAAGCGTCATATTCTAACGGATTATTGCTCAATGGTAAGTAACTACAATCAATATATTAATAAAGTGTCTATTTTGTGGATTTTGCTGCATGATTTTCTGCATGAGAAAAATCTGTTATTTTTGACCTTCGGGGCACGTTCGTACGCCTTCTCCAGGGGCACATTCGTACGCGCCTGAATGTACCCCTATTAACGAATTTCTTTTTATTTCAGAAAATTTGCAAAAATGGTCCGGAATTATAAGAAGAAAGAGACTAGGTGAACAATAATAAATGAAGAAAATATGTCTGCGGCAATAAAAAGATGTATTGGAAAGAAAATTATCTTACAGAAAGGCAGCGGATAAACGTAATATTAAGGCTTCAACTTTGGAGAGTCGGGTATAAAATAAAAGATAAACCTGATGATGATGGCACATGTCAGTCAAAATACACAAGTTACCAAGTATTTTCTACTGAAGAAGAGTCACAATTGAACGACTATATTGAAAGATCCAGGACCTATTACACCAGCAATGATTAGGCCTTATCCTACAGCTGAGAAAAAGATTAAAACGGAAAGGTAAAGCAACCAGGAGAGTCCAGAATTTACACTGATACGCCGGAAAAAATAGGCTGGAAGATTTGGAAAATGGAAACTAGAACAGGAAAGAAAATCGAAAGCGAGAGAGATGAAACGCACTTTAAAAATTGCCGGACATTCTAAGCCAAAAAAATCAAAGTAATTCGGAATCTGAAAATTCTGAGTTTTGTTTACAGGAAAGTTCGACATCGATAGTAGATTATTCTGATGACAATGAAGATGAAGATTTTGATGCTACCGTGAGACTCGAAAAAAATTAACGACAACTGTTTTGCAAAGTTTAGTCAAATTTGCAAAAATGAAGTTGTCTATTACGTAGCAAAAGATTATTCGTAGCTATTATTCCAAAACAGAATTTAAGGTCTCTTATTTAAGAAAGGAACCAGGACTATCCTGGGCATTCATGTTTCCCAATATTGAAGACGAAGATAGCGTGGGCATTTCTGACGTCGCAATGATTCTTCCTAACCCAAAATCTCCAGGAACCTCTACGGCTAGGACCTTTAACTTATACACATTTCCTATAGATATGTCACAATTGAATGTTCAATAATTAATTGTAAAGATTGGTTTATGTCAATTGCACCAGACAACTATTTTACTAATGTGCCCAATAACTAAAATATTGATATTTTCTTGTCTGATTATTAATTATTGTAGGTAGTCTCCACCGTGTTGTGTTTTTTCTCCTAATCGTTTTTTTTTTCTGAGCATTGTATATTTTTTGTTGACAAAAGGTTTTGTCGTTTAGTTAATTAAATCTTTGGTATGTTTAAGGCCAATAAATAGGATTTTTATAATTATTTTGCTGTTTTACTTAAACTGTATAAAGCTAACCCACACTGTCTGAATGTTCCCCTACCCATGTATGAATGTACCCCAGTAGTGGGGTACATTCGGACAATAGTCAGATTTTTCTAAAACTCAATCCATTAATTTATTCTAAAAGTTATTGACTTCGAACTTTTTGAATAAGTAGCGGAATGTTTGCTGAATGTTATAATAATTGATTGAGCAATCTATCTTTAACCATCAATTTTTGAAAAATCTTCCCCTAATATTTTAATTCTCACAGGCTCGTTACTGGTAATTGGCAAGTAACAGTTCACAACTATTGAATACTGTATTAATATATTATATTCTATTTTAAGAAAAGTAAGTAATTTCAACACAATTCTCACATACACAGGTAGAGGTACCTACTGTGGTAGATCGATTCTTGAGAACCACAATGCGCAGTGCTCGGTATTCGCTTATGGAAATTTGGTAATAACAAGTTTTTAGCGCGCGGCCAAGTTTTATGGACTGCTAATTGAAACCGTGTAAATTGACCGACTCACACCCGGCATTGCTTCCCCCGCGGCCAGGGGCAGTGCGAACCCGGCCTTATAGCAGAGGCGTGCATTCAATATTTTTGAAAGAAAAATAAAAAACGTAACCTTGCATAACTTGTGCAACCTTTTAACATTGTTTTTAAATTTTGTAAAATTTGACTTTAGCTTAATTGCAAAACTCAATTTTCACACGATTCATAAAATTATTTAAAAAAAAAAATTTTACGGCGTTATTTTAATGCCGTTACAGCGCCCTTGTCGTGATTTTTCACAAAAAAGTGCTATACAAATTGTCAAATTAATATTATGAACGGAACACTCGTGTTTTCAATTAAATATCTTCGTAGGTATATAGATACTCACCGATATCATCTATGTTAATAGTACCTACGTTAAAGGTAAATTGTTAAATCGAAGCTCACATTAAAAGATACTGTGTTATAAAGTATATTTTCTACCGACACAAAGATTTCTTCCTACGACAGGAGAGGGGGTCAGTTGAATTCGGAAGCGGCGGAGGGAATATTATTTATTTGTACTATATTTGTCTACTTACCGGCGCTCCGTGACACTACGTGTATTAAAAATTACCCCCTCTCCTGTTTACGGCAGAGGGGGGGTCGCATAACTTTTCTGATATCGCGCCGCTAGCGGTTACAGAGAATAACGCCAAATAGCGAAGATTCGAACCGTGCTTATAACACATCATCTTTTTACGTCTGGCGGGTCTATATTGGATTGTATGGCGAGCGCTAATGTGTTATTAGTATCTTTTTGATGTGAGTTTCGCGTTTGTCGCCCCTTTAAAACGTTACAATATGAAGAAAAATGTTTTCCGAAATCATCTCCCGATGTTTACGGCTTTTCTCCCGGACACCTTGTATGTATTTATTACTAAGCGTTCTTAATTTTTCAGGTACTCACAGATATTTTTTAATTAATTATTTAGTTAGGTTTATTAATGTTGAGTTCCACTAGCGCTGTTTAAGATAAAACTCGGTGGTGGAGAAAAATAGATTTTACTAAATTGTTGCCGGCACTGTTGCTTTTACTCCACCGGATGTTGAGCGAAAGGGACAATGCACCTCGGGCTACTACTAACTAAAATCGAGGTTTTGTGTCCCCACTTTTATCCTCCAAAAGTGGACTGATTTTCAATTTTTTTTTTTACCAACAACATAAGAAAAAAACTATTCTATGTCTGTACGTTTTGCTTTTTTTAAAAAAAAAACATTGTCTAGCTTGTATACTGAACGTCTTTTGACGGCGTTTAAACCAGTCAATTTTATTGATTTTTGGAAGGTCCATAACTTCTATAAAAATTAACTTATCAAAAAAAAAAAAAAAAAACTACCGACACGCTAGTAGTTGATATCTATTTTATGTAAAAAACAATATTTTCTCTAGGGTTAAAATCCAGAGAGATAAATAGTAGGTATCAACTTAAGGCGCTTCGCTGACGAGGCAACTGAAACCAAACTAAAACCGGCTGGTTTCTATGTCTCGTTTGGTCAAAAACCTTGTTTAACCATAGACGAAGAACATTCAGCTGACAGCTGGCAACTAGCAGCGGCCGGCCACGGCAATCAGCAGTGCGAGTCGTGAGTCGCCGCTTGCGTTACCATTAACAACGGGTTTTTGAGTGATTGTGTAGTATGCGGGCCATCATATTGTCATACAAAGACATTTGCCACTTGACAGTTTTCAGTTGCCTCAGTGAGCGGATCGCCTTAGAAGCAAAATTTTAATTTGAAAAACCCATGTCCGGACTATTGTTGTGGGGGGCCATGGTTACTAATTTGTTATTTATTGGATATAAATTTTCAATCTATTCATTCATCTTATGGGAACTTGCTAATATGACCAAAATATTATTTTTCTATTTATTGCACAATAGAAGCATTGTATGCAGCTTCTTTCGGGTAATAGTATTCCGTCAGCAGACTGCTTAAAATAGATTTTCAAAATAAATTTGTTACTGCCTTTGTTATTACATGATATAAAATGCTTTTGTATTTTGATTAGTAGATACTCCAAGCGTTTGTTTTTTTTAAATAAAAAAAATAAAACAACTTTTCGTGGAAGCACTTATATTAACATTATTTCCATACAGGAAGCCCAAAGAACAAAATCCCTCAGGTCCTATGTCATCTTGGGGATGTTGTGTAGAAATTATTATTTTGGAAAGGAAGGAGAATTTAGGAAGTTCTCGGAATGAAAAATGTAACTCCCTCTCATATCCGTCTCTCAAATTAAACACATAATAACTGGGTTCGGGTCCCAGATGTATCCGTATCTTTTTCTGATTTTTCTGTTTCAGATTTTCGATTGAGTTACGCTAATATTATCTTCATTAATTAAAACATAATAATCATTATGAAACTGAGTAAACACAATTTTTCATAACCTTTGAGTAATATGTTAACAAAGGAATCTAATATTGTTTGATACATTTATGTAATACATGAATTATCTTGATTTATTTTACGGTTATTTTATGTCGGGTTGCGCTACCTCCTTCTTTAGCCACATCTTACATATCTGCCCTTATAATTGACACTAATGCTAGCCGAAAAGTTAACTATTTACGATAATTCACGATAATACTTTTGACCATGAAAATCTCATATCATATCCGAAATTAATTTTTTATATTTATTTTATAAGAGGACAAACATTTCCGGGTTCCGAATAACCTAACAATATTTGAAAATATCTTACTACCACGACAGTAAGCGGAGAATGTTGCTTGTGTCGTGATGGAGGAGCAAGCCGAGGAATTGAACACGGGATGCATGGGTAGGACCCAAACGCGATGCCACTCGGCCACAGACCGGTCAAAAATATGTATAATTATTATTACGCTAAGTAATCACATTAAAACTCAGATTAGGCGATATTTACACAACACTTTTAATATAACAATATAATAATACTCACCACAGTAGTCTAAAGGATTTATGTAAAATTCTTCTTTACTGCAATTTTGTTATTGTTTGTACCACTTTTTATACCCGTTGTATTAAAGACATAAGACATTCACTCTTTGTAATCTATTCAAAGATTTGTTTTTTTTTCACATTTTTATTCTCTTTTCTTATAATATATTATTTCCACTAAAATTTACCTTTATACCTACCATTTTTATAATGTTCATTTCTATAAGTTTATATTTATTTTTATTTTTAAACATTGTATTATATAACTCTATATCATACACTTATCATGTAAAAGCCCGTTAGGGCGTTGAAAATTAATAAATAAATAATTAGTCTTTAACTGTGAATGTTCCTCTACGAATGGCAATATACCAAGGATGGAAGATAGCTGACCAACAAATTGGCTTCCTTGAAAAAAAGCAGGACAAAGAGGCAGGTGTCGGAGTCCCTAGGGATAAAATAGAATCATTATCATTTAATGTAAAAAGGTACGGACGGACTAATTTTTCAAATGAAACTGTTTGTTTTAATGCACAATGTATTATTATATATTTTTTTAAATTTTCTAATTAGTTTCGTTTGGTTCAAGCATTATCACGATAAAAATTTGAATTAAAATAAATTGTTATAAAACCAAAATGTTTTCATTTGAGAAGGCATTACCAGAGAATACCGGAAATTAGTGCCTTTTAAATCAACTTCTAGACGTGTTTATTTTTAATATACTAAGGTTCCCTTGGTCGTTGGCAGATTTGTTCAATTTTCAAACGACATATTGTATTATACAACACAAATTTCAAATGATATAATATTACAACAAAATAAATCAATACACAATCTAGTAAACACATTTTTCAGAATTTTAATTTTAGTTAAATTAAAATCATTAAAAAATAAATCCGAGAACGTGTTTTGTGACGAAAATACCTCAGTTTTTCTATTTATTTAAGGTCTAAAATATTTATCTAAAATATTTCAGTTTTTTTTACACACTTATTTTGTATAGACATTATTGAAATATTTACAAGAAGTATACGATATTTAATAATTTATTATCATGCGTGATAATCATCCAGGTCTATAATAGTGCACATAATCTGTATGATTCTATCTTGAGATTAATAAAAAAAGATATCTGCAATTTCTGAATTAAGGCACCCGCTATTGTTCTTATATCCGAGTTCCCTAATGAAGTTAAGTAGTTGTAAAAAAATTCCCATTGCTGATCCCCGCAATTTGCATGAAGGTTTAATTACGTCTCCGTCATTAATTTTCTTTGTTGCGAATGCAAACGGAACAGGAAAAGACTTTGGTATTGTTGCAAAGCTGCCTTTAAGGGCGGCTGCGGATGGCGTGGGAGTCTCAGCATCATTAATCCTTTGAGAATTCCATTGAATAAATAATATGATTACCTTCGTTAAAACTTATTTTATTTATATTGATGTAGGTAAAGACATAGCAACACATATCGAATTCGAAAGTAATTTGAGAGGTGGGAATTTGTAACACCCTGCCATTAATTTACTTGTCAAGTGGTTTGGTGACTTAGCAGGGGTGCCCGGGTTCATGTAGTGAAGTTTGTCTAGGTATTTGCAGCATAAGATTTTTTTTCACCTACTAGTGGTGCGTGGCGGGCAGGATCGGCAGATCGGTTGATGGAAACCATTTCTTCTGGACCTACTGACCCCCATTTTCATACCCTTTTCCTTCCCTTTCTCTCCTTCCTATCTTTAAAAGACCCTCCACACGTCATCCCCAAAGATGACATACGCCCTGAGTGAAATTATTTTCTTCTGGGCCTTCTGTTTGCATCTATTGTAAAACATATGTATTAGCTGTATTTTTGCAATTAATAAATATATTTAAACGCCCAAAATAAAAACTTCATCCGGCTCGGCTCTGAATTCATATAGTAATTTATAATCGCCAGGGACAACAACTTGAACGAGATTGACATTTATACTGCTGTGACGACATCTGATGCAAAATCCCTTGGCGTCACTTAGGACGTTTTTACGATAAAATAAAAAATTCTTATAAAAATTATTTTGCCACGTAAACGAAGGAAGATTTTGAGTAACTTTTTAAACTTTGAATATACCAAAAAACAATCACTGGAATATATTTAAATCGAGGTTTCCTACAATGAGAGGAAAAATACTGTCCCAGTTGTATTGAGATGCTGACTACCTAATTTGGCGGATATCCTAAATAAATTGGAAATACTAACGTTGCAATATCAAGCCTAATAATTGCGTCGGGTAGGTAAGTACCTACTTATTACCTGATACTTAGGACGACGGTTAATTAATACAGTACCTTTGGATATCAACAGGACTCATACCCTATCTAATATCGAGTTGTAATAAAACATGTTTTTAAGATCACCCCCTTTTTATTGGTTTTTGGTTGGAATCGGCTATTTTAGATATCGGCGCATTCACAATGAACATGCAACCTTTACCCGCCTTGTACGAGTGCATCGCCAAGTTAGCACAGACGACGGGAGCTTACATCGCACTTTGTACTATATAATGCGGTGGCAAACGCTTTGCGTACGAGGCAGTAGCGGTAGCGGTAGTCGCACGTCCCTGCATTATTTCGTTTACGGATTTCTTCGCGCGCGCGCACGGCGGAATGCGAAATTGGAAATTTAAATGGGCCCGCGACATTTTACCTGTGTTTTTGTCATGTTTCCCCCTCGGGCCGCCACTGTCCGGTGTCCGTATGCAAATTTGCTGTATTATTGTCTATGGCCCTTCGGCACACGGTGGTTCAACAAAAAGTTTCCGTTTTACGAATTTCGATTTTGTTTGTTTGATTGAATGTATGAATGAAATGGAAATTTACCCACTTCCCGACGTCCGATAGAGCTGAAACTCGGCAAATAGACTCATTGTGGATGACAATGCATTCTTGCACACGCGCGTGCACTTATGAATTTTTCTGAAATTGGATGAAATTAAATCAGTATGTATACACGTAATAATAATTTATATTTTAAATTCCGGAATGCGGGAAGTTTAGTGCAATCCCATACCTTCCACGAGTAGATTTTTACATATACGATACGATACGATTGTACCACCCCAGCCAGGAGCAATCCTGTCCCGGTGAGACCGGTACACTAGTGGGCACTGATTTGTTAGGACTGAAACACGTGCTCTAAGGATGGATGAAGGTTGGAGTTTAATCGACCAGTATACATGGCAACCTATTAAGCCAATATTGGAATGTAGAATGGGCAGGAATAAAGGAAATTATTAAGCTTTGGGTTTTGTTTCTCGCATTTCGCTTCCATGGGTAGATTTTTACATATAGGTGAAAAATATAAGCTAAACAAAAAATATATATATACGTACCTATATGATATGGAATTAAAAAAAAAAGTCGTTAATGTTCTGTATGAGATTGACAGGTCCAGTATTTTTCTCCACTATTCTTCAGTGCCGGAATCTAGAGTTTGGCGGGATTCCATAATGAGGACTTTTCCATCAATTCTGCCACCCGGGTTCTTAAGAGGGTTGCCAAACCAGGAACTCGATCCTCTGTTGGCATGTTGGAAGCCTTTTAGTATCTGGGAAGGCTCAACATCCTGCGGTAGTCGTTATTATACTGCACTCGAAGCATTAGCATTCCTTGCAGCTCTTCTTAAAGTTGGCCCAAAGTTCGCATGCATAAAAGGATCTACAGATGGCAAGGAATGACATCACCTTTTTACTCTACGCTGAGCGCTCGTCTTTGCCGGTCGATGTCACCGTCGTCCATCAGCTTATTGTTGATGATGTGCCCTAAATACTTTGTTTCTTTTGCCACTTTCAGAAGCTCACCGTATAAGAAAGCTGGTGGAATGCTTATCGAACCCTGCGCGTGTCTGATGATCAACAGTGCTGTTTTTGGGGCATATAGCTTGTTCGTTTCTAGTGCCAATTCTTAACATATTTTAAAAAGGATTCGCGGCTCCCTTATCGCCGACGTCATCAAAACCATATTATCGGCCTAACTCATGCTATACGTACACTGTCCTCCGATATGGCAGCTACCCCAGCATTGTTTAACTTGTAAGTTAGTTCATCCATGCATACTTTAAATAGTATTGGAGACATACGTCCTCCGTGTCTGACACCACTTTTTGAGTAAAATGGTTCAGAAAGTCCGTGTTTCCACTTTACTAGGTTTTTGCTTTGCTGCCGTTGCCAAGTCTAGAATCTGTACGCCCTTTGACGCAATCCCCCTTTAAGTTTAAAAAAACGGAATCCTCCTTAGGTTTTAAAAAACATTTGGGTTTTATTTTTTTATTGCTGATGGCTTCACCTCTTCCTCGCACTCGATAAATGCTGGCGTCCCACAGGGATCGGTTCTGTCTCCGACTTTGTTTTTGTTGCACATCAATGACCTTTTGACATGTGCACCAATTCATTGCTACGCGGATGACAGTACAGTCCATGATAGCTTTTTGTATGACAAGCCCCCAAAGGGTGCACAAATTCCAACGGCTCGGAGGGCTTTGAAGCAAAGAATGGACGGTTACCTCGAGAGTGTTTTCTCTTGGGGTAAGAATAATCTCGTCGAATTCAATGTTTCAAAAACCCAATCATGTCTGATTACGTCTAAAAGGGATCGAAATGACAATCTAGTCTCCTTCAACGGTAGCATTCTTCCAAACAGGTCCTCCATTGATATGCTCGGTGTAACTCTAAGTGACCAGCTCAGGTACGGGGGCTCCATCGAGGCCAGAGTTAAGTTGGCCTCTCAGAAACTGGGCGTACTGTACAGGGCCCGCAGATACTTTAATTGTACACAACTGCTAACCCTGCACAAATCGCAAGTGCGCCCCACTGTTGAATTTGGCAGCCATCTCTGGTCTGGAGCCCCGATGTACCTGAAAAACACCCTCGACTCTGTGCAGAAACGGGCGGTCCGCTTGATAGATTCTCCTGTCTTAACAAACGGATTGCAATCTTTAGGGAATGTCGGGTGGGAATGCTATCCTTGTTCTGCCGGTATTTCAATGGAAGATGCTCCGAGGAGCTAGCGTCATTGATCCCCTCGGCACCGGTGCATAATCGGGAAACACGCCAAACGCGCGCCCAACATATGTACACAGTTGACATTTGTCACATGAGAACGGGACGCTTCTACGACTCGTTTTTGTGTTCAACAGCTCGGCTGTGGAACGATTTGCCGGCCTCTGTGTTTCCTCCTTCCTATAACATGGGTCTCTTCAAGACCCACGTTCACTCTTTCCTCTCCTCAAAAAGACCCTCCTCACAGCATCTTCAAAGATGACATAGGCCCTGAGGGAAATTATTTTCCTCAGGGCCTCCTGTGTGGAGTTAATGTAAAAAAAAAAAAAAAAACAACTAAATTTGTTTACACCACTATATAATCATAATTACCGACATGTTTCGAAACCGGTGGTTTCTTCGTCAGGATAATAAGAACATAAAATAATAAAAGAAACAAACAAGTAAACTAAAAAGAACTATAGACAAACATATTATTGAGAGAGGTGATTAATTACTTTAAAATATTATAAAAAACAATTTAATGTCTTAACAATTCAATATAATTCAACCCCATTTTTCAGTGGTATCCCTATTCTATGGAATCATAAAGGAAATGGTACATAGGTAATTTGTTTTTGGTGAATTTGGGGAACTTAAGTTTTTACAAATAATATGCACCCTCATGCATTTTCTTTTGCTGATCACTCAGTCTTTCTGGGACAGAAATAGAATGTTGACAAACAACTTTCTAAAGAAGTCGTTTCACTTCCCACCCTTAATAAATAAAAAATGCTTATTTCGTATTTTTCCAGGTTTTCATTGTTAATGTATTATTATATAATACTTTCAACCGGTTTCTTTGATTTATGGTTTAGGACAGTTGGCCGACTTTAAATAATGGAGTTTATATCTTTATTTTATAATACCCATTTCCTGGCTCTTACTACTCATATCGCCCTCAAGCGAGTCTCCTGAACACTGTCTTTGTTTGGCAATAGAGATATTTCCGTCGATTCTAAAACAATAGAGCCCATTGCGTTGCTAATGACGTTATGTAAAATGTAGACAAATTCGCCTAAATACCCATTAGATATAGCATCAAAGCTAAGGAATGAATGGTCGTATTATTTTCCGCTATCCGATATGTTGAGGCATACATTATTCATAATACTTGGGCACAGCCTGTTTAACTGGACTCTACGAGTGACGAATGCATTTTTATTACGTAATAAACGCCCTTAGGCCCTAGTTATGTCAAATGTTTCGGCCGTAACTTCTGCGGATTTAATTTATTTTCTTTGGAGACAAGACTGCAATTTTTTTACTCTTAATAATAAATATCTTATTTAACCTACAAATTAAGGTGTCGTAATGTGAAATTGGGAGAGGAGGTGGCTTATCTAATTGAAGAGTAATATAATTTTTCAGATGTCATTGAATATTGTGAATATTTAATGAGATTCATGAGTGAAGTGAGAATAGATTCGAAATTTGACACCAGTGAGGTGCAAAGTTGAATAATATATTATGTCTAGTTTCAGTAAAATCACTATTTTCGATTAATCTTATCTAGGAATCGGTTTAAATTATGAATACTAAAATTATACTTTGGTAAAGTAAAGGTTTTCCTATCGTTTCGTTGAGAAGAATTAAAATAAATTTGTTAATTATTTTATGAATAATATAACCGTGAACTAGTTAATATTGTATTTTTGATAAGAAAATTATGAATACATTTAGTAAACAACTTTAAATAAATACAATTTTATGGCTAAGATTTTTTGTGACAGTTTTCCTTGATTAATTCAATTCTATCTAAATTTATTCATGAAATAAATAAAACTATTTTTTATTTCTTATAACTTCGCAAAATCACTTTGTTGCGTCATTTTGAATTAAATTAAACAAATAACTTTGTATTAAACCACTATTATATAATCACAATTACCTACATGTTTCGAAACCGATGGTTTCTTCGTCAGGGTAGTAATGACATTAAATAACAAAATAAACATACAAGTATAGACTAAAAAGAAGTATATAATGTAATTTTTCATATTCTAAAATATTTTTTATATTTAATTTTAAATAATTGTTTTTTACTAAATTTTTTGTAATTAATTAATCACCTCTCTCTATAATATTTTTATCCATAGTTATTTTTAGTTTTTTCTTTTTAGTCTATACTTGTTTGTTTATTTTGTTATTTAATGGCATTACTACCTTGACGAAGAAACCATCGGTTTCGAAACATGTAGGTAATTGTGATTATTTAATAGTGGTTTAATACAAAGTTATTTGTTCAATTTAAAACTATTTTTGCTCATCGACCGTTTCTATACTCCGTTTACCCATTACCTGTTCGTGGTGATATGTTCATGGTGACATGCCGAGAAAAGACATATTTTTTCTTGTATAGAGTCGCACGTCATTCGTGCCCTACATATAATTTTTAGTTAAGTTATCATTTAAGAATGTTTTTTTTATTCCCCCTGTCTCGCGCATTTTGCACGAATTTATATATTTACCCGCACACTCGGATGTGCAAATAATAAGTCTGGCTTTCGAAGGTAAAGAATGCACCCGGCTTCGTATATAAATCTCTATTGTTCCACGTCGAGGAGATAAACGCAGTGCAACCACCGCTCGTCTGAAGAATTGGGAGCCCATGGCTTAACACGGCGGACTTCTTAGGCCGATCTGAGGGACAAGCTCCATTGCGATGTCATCTTATTCGTTGAAAGGTCGAGCTTTTGCAACTTTTATTTGGGACAGGTAAAAAAATGTTATATGCTGTTTGTGATTTGGATGGTATGTTAGAAAATGCAATCACTGTTGGTTTGTATTTAGTGCGTACTAGTGTGACTGTCGTTGTGGCATCATTTTAATTAAATGAAACAAAGTACTTTATGTACACCACTATAATCACATGTTATTATATCTAAATGTTTCAAAACCGATGGTTTCTTCGTCAGGATAATAACATGAGTATTATCATAATTACATTATGAATATTAATATTACATATTATCGTGACCAAGAAACCATCGGTTTTGAAATATTTAGATATAATAAAATGTGATTATAGTGGTTTACACAAACCGATTTGTTTCATTTAATTAATATGTAATAACCAGATGCATCTAATCTCAATTTCGTATGCCCTTTCTCTTTACCTTCACCTTGTTTCTACATTCATTCAACAATATCCAATATAGAGAATTGCTATACTCCCGATTTCTCGCATTGAAGACATTTGCAGATATAGGTACCTAATTAATTTATGCTTCTTTTGTATAAATGATTTTTGCTGTCGGAAATATGCATCATATAATATGGTGGTAATGAAATACTGAAGAGTAAGTTTTGTCTTTACTAATAATTTATCGTCAGAATAGGCAAGAATAGACCAGAAGAGGGAAATAAATGAAACTACTCGTAACATTCAACCAATTCTTTTATTCCTGCCCATCCTGTATTCCGATTTTGATTTATTAGGTTTGTTTATATATTTGTCATGTTTATACTCAACCTCTTTCCCATCCAAAGAGCAAGTGTCAAGTCCTGGTGTACCAATTGCACCGGAGGGCTCCTAACTATTTGCAACATTACTTTCCTTAAAAAAATAAAACTTTGAAATATTTCGACGGCCAGCCTAGTCCAGCGTTAGGGCGTTGGACTGCCATTACGAAGGTCGCGGGTTCAAACCCGGCGTGCGCAAATAAATTTTATTAAAGTAATTTGTGTTATTTCACAATTAATTTTTTAAAATAATATATAGTATATTTGCGGCACGTTCCAGAGTGGAAGATACTCTTAGTATCGCCCTGGTGTAAGACCACTATTCAGAATTGAAACGTTGCTTGAAATGGCTTTAGCCGTGTTTAGTGACTAGATCTGAATAGCTAGGTACTTTACCACCTTCCTCTTCCTCGTCTCCTTCCCTTTACCACTTACCTTCAGCCTCATAACATACCCCAATTGGGGATGCCATAGTCTCACTGGCTCCAGACGGGAGCAGTTGGGACTCTTGTGAGGTATTCACTATAAATTTTTATTTTTTTATTTATGTATTTATTAATATTCGGGAAATCGACTGTTTACATTTTATCAGTTTGTACATCTTTAGATTTCCTCCGTGCGACCATGTCTAATAAGACAATGCATAAAAATTAAAATTTTCGAAGTTACAAGGATATTATATAAAACGACAATTCGCTCATGACAAAATGGAACGAACAAATGGTTTCTTTTTTGGGACACTTAAAAGTTCCATAGCTCACGGTGAAAATGACTTTAAAACTTTTGTGCTGAAAATAGTGGCTTTGCATATTGAAAATAAAATTAATATTTCCCTAAACGCCATTCACAGCCAAATGTCAAAGTCGGGGTTTGAGATCTTCAACAAAACGGACCATGTTTTATGAAAGTCCGTTTGCAACCACGTACTTACCCCTTACACATGATACCCGCCTTCCGCAACATTGATGAATAGATGCATCTACATAAAGTGAATCGGGACAATGGTATTTGCCAAGTTCGAGTAGCAGATGTTTGCTTCCTGTTTCTACATTCAAAACAATACAGCCTTATCGTTCAGCATCACGCTGTGCTACGGCAATACTAGATTACACATACACTAGTCAAACATTAATGTTGTTACTCAATATTACTGATTATTTATTTATTTGTAAGAAACAAACAGTTTATACATAGAATACAGAGATACATTTTATTTTTTTGTTGTTTGTTTTTGTGGTGTTATGCCGTGTTGCGCTACAACGCTGATGATGGACACTGCAACGCTGTCCGAAACGTCGGCTAAAGAAGGAGGTACGCAAAACACTATATTACACCCCAAAAACAAACAACAAAAATGCTTTTGGCCGTGAAAATCTAAAAACGTACCCTATATATATTAAGTCAAATGAAGTTAAGCCAAAGAAATCTCTTATGCTAATGTTGCTAGGAGATGGAGTTTTATTGTGTCTTAAAATTAGTTTTAGGTAAGGTGGGACGAGAAACATAGGATAAGCATAGGAGATAGACGCTCCTGATACATTCCACACTCTTGTATTAATTTTCGATCGTATGTGTTACGTATATTCGATATTTTTGATTACAATTGGACTGTAAGCGAAATATAAGCCAATTTCCAAAATTATCTAATCCGCATCTTAAGATGAAGTTGTACGGCAAATCACTATTTAGATGTATCTTTACTACGAATCGGTTTACATTATGAATATAAAAAAAATTAGTTTTGGATGCATAGAAGCTTTTCTTACCTTTTCAACGAAAGGAATTAAAAGAAAATTATTAATTACGCTACAAAAAATATAAGCGCAAAGTACTAAATAATTTGTTTTTTCATTACATAAATATGAATTTATATAAGAAACAACTTTTTAAAAATACCCTTTTATGGCCAAGATTATTTTTGACTTTATTGATTGACTAACTTTTTTTCGTTCTTGTAAAATTATTCATAAAAAAAATAATAACAACTTTGGCGCTACTTTCCTAGCGCAGATAGTACACAATTAGGCGGAGTTTTCAAGGGATAAGAAGTCGAATATTTCTGGTGTTTATATTCCTCTTAAACCAAATTCTAAAACCGTGATAAATTATTTTGTTGTACATAATGGTGCTTTTTTAAATCAAACAATATACGGTGAAAATAATTCAATTATTCAAAATACAGTAATTTAAGACTGAACTCCTTTCTACGCTCGCTACTGTTTCTTCTTTGAATTGCTTCAAGCTATTTGAATGGATGATCGCATGGTTACCAGTCTATCCATAAGTCGACATCACCTTATTACTTAGTACCAGGAGTCACTATTCCAGGGAAAGATTGTCGTCGCACACTGTCACGTCGATCTTATCCTGTCAATAGTCCATTCATCAGCTCCAGTGCATGCTCCGTACTCCGTACTCTGAACCTACCCCGTATCGAACCGACCGCATCGTACCGAGCCCCGTCTGCAGCGGTAGGGATCCCTTATTTGTCCGCCCGCGTCCCTCACTCCCGGCGCAATCTGCATACATCATCCGGAAAGTGAATTCCGCCGAAATGAAACGTAGCCGGTTGCCGGTTGCCGGTCATGTCCCAATTAAGCCGTCACGTTGGCGTGTCGGGACCGGCCGCACTCGCATGGTTAAAAATGAAAACAGAATCTACCTTACAGTGGGAAAAGAACTTTATTGTACGATGTGTCACTTGGAAAAAGTTCTGCCAAAACGGGATAGAAATATTGATGAATTGATTGTTTATGTTTACTTTTTTTTCTAGCGATACTCTTTTTCTATCGCAGTCTCTCCCTACCTCATTGTTTAAATAAATATATTTTTTAAATGTCATTCTTAAACATATGTACTGTGTCTGCATTTTAATGTAAATTTGTACCCCCAAAAAAGACTGTGCTTGTGTAGCATATGTGGGAGTGGGGTGTTATTAATTATTTCGTTTTTTTGGAATATTTTTATGAATGAAACCTCAAATTATAATATTTCACTGAAGGCAATTTTAGCGTCAGCAAAATCTGAAACAGCATAAGATACAGTCGAGTCGTATATAGGAAATTAATCCAGGATTTTAGCTTTGCCGAGACTGTTCTATCTACTCTTTGGGCATATTTAACTGCACATACTTCGACTAAGAACTAACAACCTTAACGAAAAATTTTATTGGCTGCTATCTTTACGTATGATTGCAAGATTATTGACGAAGTAAATGCAATCTAGATAGTGACTTTGATAAATATATAAATTTTTTTAATGTATCTAATTTATATGTATATCTATATTTTTTTTTTTTGGTATTCCTCGAATTGTAATATTTAAACATTGAAGATAATATTAGCGACTCTCAAACGAAACTTTGAAACAGAAAAATCAGAAAAAGATACGGTCACATCTAGAAATCGATTCCTTGGGCGATTTTATAAAAAATAAAGTTTGGCAACGTTTGAATGTACGGTGTATTCAGAAAATAAAGATATCCATGTAAAAAAAATCCAAAAAAGCATCAAATGACGGTTTTAGATTTCTTAGGATGAATTCCCTGCACGTTTTCTGTGGCCGAAGTGCATCTTCCACACAATGCGTGCAAATTTTCTGTGGCTGAAGTGCATCCTGCACACAATGCGTGCACGTTTTCTGTGGCCGAAGTACCTCTTGCACACAGTACGTGCACATTTTCTGTGGCTGAAGTGCATCTTGCACACAGTGCTTGCACGTTTTTTGTGACCGAAGAGCATCTTCTACGCGTTTATAATCAAAGGTACCTTGTCTGTCTACCGAAAAGTATACTGTCAATCTGCCTTAACATGAAAAAGGAAAGAATGTGCTTACAGTATATAATAATATGTTATATGAAAGCCATTGCCCTCTTTGCTCTGAAGTTGAACCAAAAATGCATAACGTGCTCACCGGGTAAGTTATTGGCTTCGAGCATTTCGTTTAGGAGGCTTTTAAAAGAACGACAAACATTCGCTGGTTATGAATAACCTGATAATATTTGAAAAATACTACTACCTTCATTATAAGCGGAAAATGTTTCTTGTGCAATGATGGAGGAGTTGTCTGTAACCGGCCACATATAACCTTTCACCGTAACCGGCCAAAATATTGCCGATAATGCCATAACCTGTGCAAAAATATTGAATTTTTTAAATACATTTTCACATTTACATGTTTATTAAGTCATATAAAATATTGTATTCAGTAACACCCCGGTTCAGAATCGAAATGTTGCTTGAAGTAGCTTTAGCCGCTTTTGATGACCAGATCTGAATAGCCAGATATTTTACTTCCCAACCTTCCTCTTTCCCATATCCTTCCCCCTTCCAATTCATTCAACCTCACAATATACCCCAATGTAAATACTTCAATCACAACAATACAGTTAAAATAGAATTGTGCCGCGGAATTCGAACCAACAACCTACCAACCCGACGCTTAAACCACTACACTGGGCGTACCACATTTTTACCAATTATATATAGCAAATATTCGTGCATAAATTTGCTTTGAATATAAGTATTTTTTTCAAAATTCGAACTGAATGCGTGAAGACCTTCCTAAAATATAATATTTAAACAGAAAATTATTTTATTTATCTTTTTCGAAATTGGAATTATATAATCCCGTGATTTTTCACGTATCTGCACAGTGTTCACTGATCGTGAGAATACATGCCAAACGATCATTCGAATTCACCCAGCAATCCATTTGTGGTATTTGATTCTGGCGAGTTTCTGACTGCAATGAATGACAATATATATATATATATATATATTTTAATTTGACATCCTTCATTATATTTGTAATTAGCCACCTGGGTGCTAACCACATTTTATGCCTCGTCCAAATGGCCACCGGTTTTAAGTGGCTAGCTAGACCATAATAAATATTTTTTCGTGTGATTTTTATCACTTCAACGAAAAGAATTTGACACGCTACTGTTATATTCAAGCACCCCGTCATATTAATTACCGGGAAAACTGCATATTATATAAATACCCGCCACCTACCTTTCAATACAAGATATATTGAAATATTATTTAAGTACTTCTTCCTTTTTCAACAACATAGTTGGAACCAATAAATAATTATATGTTTATGGTAGCTTTTAACATTGTAGACATGAAAGTTTAATAATAATTTTATTACGTATCAGACCTGTGTAAACTATTATACTTTGTTGTGATCCGACAGTTGATCCTCCAACAGTTGGCACCCCGAAATTATAATAATTATAATATAATATTTTTTTGTGCATTATTTATCAATTACAAGTCTTAAATCCGCTTCAAAATACCTTTAATATGGATACAAACGAATTTATTTACAGTGTCGATTTTTTGTACTTATACGATGGTCCGGTCAATGGCCAAGTTAGCGTCGCGTTTGGGTCCTACACAGTCGTCGTGTGTTCGATTCCTTGGCTGGCTAAGTCCTCCATCACAACACCAGAAACATTTTCCGCGTCTTATGGGAATAGTAGCAGATGTTTTGTCAGGTTATTCGTAACCCGCAATTGTTTCTTTCATTTTAATTTTTTTCATTAAAAATATACAATATTATTTATTTCTCTGTTAGGTGAACTATACATACATAAATTAACAACTTTGTAAACTTTTGATGTCCCTTAAGAGGGTATTACCAGAGAATACCGGAAATTAGTTCCTTTTTAAATCAAATTCAAGACGTATTGACTCTTTTTTACAAAAAAACAAATTAATTTTGAAAGATTGTTATTTTATCTGGTACACGCAGTTTTAAAACTTTGAAAATCTAATTTGTTCTATTTTCTTTTTTAATTATGATTAAATTTCAAATCATATAATCATACAACAAAATAAATCAATACATAATCTAGTAAACACAGTTTTAAGAATTTAAATTTTAGTTAAATTAAAATCATTAAAAAATAAATCCGAGAACGTGTTTATTTTTACTTTTATTTGTTTATTTGTTTTTACTTTCATCTACATATATGGATGATTATACCTAATATTTTATACTTAATATAACATCTTATGAATCTCGACTACCATAATACGGGCATTTGCCTAGCTTGGTAGTCAAAAAGCCATGAAAAATGAACCTGTAACAAAAAAAATGAATAAAGAAAATTAAAAAAAAAAAAAAATTTACTTTATGATTATATGATTTGAAATGTGTGTTGTATAATGCAATATTATTATACGACTAATCCTTACTATATTACTTAGTTTTTCACAATTTAAAATATGCCTTTATCAGATAAAATAACATTCTTTCGATATCAATTTATGTTTTTTTTTTGTAAAAAAAGAGTCAATACATCAAGAATTTGATTTAAAAATGACAAATTTCCGGTATTCTCTGGTAAAATTATTACCTCTTAAAAAACGTCTGTTTTCTCAAAGAAACAAAACTCCATATCCTAACATAATTGTAGGCTGTACTGCTACCACTAAATATATAATAAATAAGTGTGCTGGGTGCCTGTTTGTGTGCCCGAAATAAGCTAATTTATCCCAAACATCTTTACATATTCCCTTTTTCTGATCAAGTATTGCATTTTTGTGGTGAGATATAGCTCTCACTGCAAATAATGATTTTTTAAAAGTTTTATTCGATGTCGGAATTAAACATAACCTAACTTTTGAATATTTTTTTTTTTTTTTTAAGAACGTTTATAACCTTTGATTATCAGAAAAAAATTGAAGTGAAACATACCTAATTTTGACGTTAGGTGTATTTATCTGCTTCGTGAGAAATGTTTATTTAAGTATACTTACCTACTCTATAGTTTATTGGTTTTAAGGATTAACCCGTCGCTTAGGTCAACATTTTGATAGGTTTGATTCTTCATAGTCATTATTATGAAAGTGAATATAATAGGTGAGCTATTTAATCATTCACGGAGAAAAAGGTTATTCTAAAATACGATCATTTTATTCGTAAAAACGGTTAAAAACGGGACTGAAGTTCTTACGAACAAATTAACAGGGTTTCAATGTTCATTGGCGGGAACATGTGAGAATAATTAGTTGGTATCCGTAATTTTGTACGTATACCAAAAAATTATTCTTACATTTTTTCGCCAATAAACATTGAAACACTGTTCTTCGTCCCGTTTTTACGAATAAAATGATCGTATTTTAGAATAACATTTTTCTCCGTGTAGTTATACTTCCTCTAAAGCCTAGTTAGAAAAACATATAAATCTAGTAGATATTTTGTATTTATCAAATGTGAGTTCAGTAATTAATTTGTTTCAAATTTTTAATTATATTCTCATGTTTTTTTTAAACGCGTGAAAATAGGACAATAAAATTTCTTTCTTCAAACTTCGCAAAATCACTTTGTGGCATCATTTTGAATTAAATTAAAACAAATAACTTTGTTTAAACCACTAATATAATAACAATTACCTACATGTTTCAAAACCGATGGTTTCTTCGTCAGGGTAGTAATGACATTATTAATGTCATTACTACCCTGACGAAGAAACCATCGGTTTTGAAACATGTAGGTAATTGTGATTATATTAGTGGTTTAAACAAAGTTATTTGTTTTAATTTAATAAAATTTCTAATTGCTATTCTTTACTTCATAGACACGTCTCATGAAGTAAAGAAGACTAATGATTTCGAAACGTCAAACACTTCAGCTGGCGAGAGCAATCTAATTGTTGTGTATAATAAGGATGTGAACTTTATGAATAATGAATTCGACATGAATTTTATGTCTAATGGTTTCACTTGAGTATGGAGATTGTGTTAATTAATTGTCTTTCTTACATTTTGTACCCCACATTCCCTGTTTCCATCGGTTCCATCACAACATTGATCTACCGACAGTTGACCCCCTGGCATCCTTATATGGATTATGCAGTCAGTTTAGGGAAAGTACGGTATACATACTTATGCACAAAATAAAACTAAGTGTACCCGAAATTTATACCGACAAAGGGTGTGCCGAGACGATGTACCGTCGATTAACAAAAGTATAAAACATATCTTCAATCAAATGCTTCAAGGAAAAAAAAATACTTGTCGGTATACAGTAGGTACACAAAATCGAATAAATAAATACTCTTGGTATCCATACCAACTTTTTATTAAAGGTATTTTTGAAGCCGATTTGGATTTAAAATTAGTAAATAATGCACCAAAAATTGTAATTTTATAATAACTAGCTGACCTGGCAAACGATGTTTTGCCATATATATATTATTTCTAGTGGAATATTTTGTTTTTTAAATAAAAAATAACAATCTATTCTAATTGTATGGGGATGGTATCTATGACAGAAATAGAAATGGAGCGCTGTAGACGATGACCGCCGATAAAAACAAAAAAGATACATACCATTCATTTTCTCAATTCAATGTATTTTATTAAAGTAACGGACATATTCATTGTTTGATCTCTTAAAAGTTAAATGTAAATTGAAAATAGAATAATATATTTTTTATCATCGATTAGGAAAATGAAATAGAAAATCAATATTAATTTCTAAAAGCATTTGAGTGTAAGATTTTTTTGTCCGTCCGTCTTTAGCCAACACAAATAAGCTCGATGATTTGCCTACGCGGGAACATGTCCAAATGGGCCCCCTTTGCGTTTTACTAGCATTGTTCACTGTAATACAAGCACACAAATTGATACATTAAAATAAATCGTACAAAATTTTGCACACACTGCGTGTGATACATAGAAAATTCCGAATGAAATGTGAAAATGACGCGACGCCTGTCATTCAACAACATAAATAATTTCGTTCTATTTTAAATTCGAACGATGGTTAAATTTGTTCATACGTCAATACTAAAATCGAGATTAAAAAAATTTAGGGTTGCGATTAAAAATGGGATGGCGGGGGTACAAGGGTGAAAATTTCTGGATACGGACACCCTAATCACCTTGCGGTATAAAATATACTTTACAACCTATTTATTCTCATACCTACCAAATATACATAAAAAATTCTTAAAAATCGGTAGAGCCGTTTCGGAGGAGTGCGACCACAAACACCGTGACACGAGATTTTTATGTATTAGAAGATATCATTTCGACTGCCAGAGGATCGGGCCATCGTTTACATCATTTAAGAAGCTACCAAAACCGAAATGCCAAAAATAAAATCACCCTTTAAGGTATTGTTTTCAGATTTGGTTCATTAGATTCTGTTAGATAGTTAGATTCGTTCTCTGTGTTTCTTCCCTCCTACAACATGGATCTCTTCAAGATCATGTGTTCACCACTTCCTCTCATAAAAAAAACCGTTAATTTTCCTCGCGTGAAAATAATACAAAAAAATAAAATTATATTCAAATAAAATTTAAAATTTGTATATATGTCTTTTAGTACATGCTGGCTTATTTCTTCGACATTACATCAGCTACTGTGTAACGGATTTCTTTACCCACCAATTAATGAGTCCATTAAAAATATTATAACAAGGCAATTATTTATTGTTACAAGCGCTCTCGTTAATCCTAGTTAGAAATAAAGGCATAGTTCGGTTCTCGTCGTAATCGATCCCACCCTGCTTAGTTGTGGCAAATACTCGTAGTATTGCCCTGTTATAATTACAATGATTGTTGATGGTTGAATGGCGGTCATTATAAATTACCTGCTGCAGTACAGTGCCCAGTACCCACGGTTCACAGTACCTCCATAGCACAAGAATCGACAGCTGAGACCTGGTTACTATAATTTACTATCGAACTAGAGAGTAATTTAAAGCTTATAGAGAATTCATTACGTCAAACAAGTTATGGGTATATATTATTAAAAATGTTTTGGTCTGACAATATTTTGTATTTTTGTTGTTTAGAAGTATGAATTAGAAAGTTAAGTTTTGATTAACCCCTAGAGTATTTTTGGTATATATTTCTCCCAGCGTGAAACGTACTCATAAAAGTCATTCTACCTTAATTTGTATGTTAAAATTTTTTATATTTTTATTTGCAGATTTCTAGTATTGAATTGAATCTACTTTCAAAAACAGTATTTAGAAATACGTTTAAAAATAGCGAATCAACTTGAAATGTGGAGCGGGAATATTTATTTTTATGACAATGACATGTCATGATATTCTTTTTTCGTGTTCCGAGGGGTTAAATAATTTATAAAATACGTCCAATACCGTGCTTCACGATTGCGCTTTATATTTTCATTTTCAAAGGATACTGTAGTTGTTATCTATGCGAGTTTCTCTTCAATTATTTCAACAATGATTACATTTAAATTTCAAAATAAATAGTTTATCAATGGTGAACATTATAATAAATGTACACCTATGATAAACAAAATAATGAGCGTATAGTACCCCGATAAACTATTGCTCAATCCAGGAAGGTCGTTGAACCACTTTTGTGTGGCGATTTTTCTTATTCTTCTTTTCTTCCTTCTCTCTCTCCTTGCCAACTTATTTCCTCTATTTGGTTAAGACAGCTTGGCGTGGGCTTGCCGGAGCGCAATTATGTACGCCATCTTATTAGAGGTATTTTTTATCGGCCGAGAAATGTTTCCCATATAATTAATTGTTTACGCACTTTTTTACCGGTTCGCAGCCATCGATCTCGAATTGGCCTTTGTTTAATGTTTAATGAAACCGCTTTCCATAGTTCCCAACAGACTAACCGGATGTTCAAATCTCTTCTCAACCAACTTAAATAGATTTAGCGACCAAAACAAAAGATGAAGTGCCGTGGAGTAACACATAAACGTTAGAAACAAGTTTTGTATGTAAGTATTTTCTTCTAAAAAAAGAATGACAAATGCAGGTTTAATAAAGATTTACTTCTTAATTTGACCTACCAGAAAATCCAAAAAACTAATTGCGCGTTTGGGAATGTGTTTGATTACCTTAGGAACCGTAAAATATTTTATCCTGCCACCTTTAAGAACCTCCCCGAGTAAGTATGATGCAACATATTTTGATCGACATACTTTTTTACATGGATCAATCACAACACAATGTCTGTAAATTTAAGTACCCATAAATGTTTATGACAGGTTATGAAAGTGATTGCATTATTTCGCTCGTATTTCATTCCACCTTGACTTTCGCTCTTTACTTTTATATGCTTCTATTTGCATACCAAAAGATAACGAGGTTTGTAGTTTATTGCGTATTTTATAGTCTCGTTTTCATGGCTCTAATGTTCATACGCTGCGGCGTGCGTCGGACCTCCGTTGTTGTAATTTAATCTGAGCTTTCTGCGCTAAAAAGATGTATAAATTTGACTCTAATTTCCTGTTTTCTTTATCTCTATAGTCATCATCATTACCCATTAACCTTCACCAGAAGCAGCCATCGTCATTAAGATTAAAACGGTTATATTTAACCTTACACTTTTAGGAAATTAAACCTTTAATAACTTTACAATAGGTTTAAAACACTCGCGATAAGTTCAATGAAAGAACCACAGCTTTGGGCAATAATTGTGGCAGTCCTTTTGATCTGCCCCAACCTTTCTCTTATTTTAACCGTTTAACTTTGATATATTTCGAGATCGCGAGATGAAATAAACTCCAGTCAATTTTATTTATTTCCTTGACATCTTTAGTAAGAACATCGGTCTCGCGCGAACCGTGCTATGAATTTTTTCGCAGCATTTTTGAATCTCCATTTCCTTTGCAACTTTTCTCGCTATCTTGGCGACTGGGTATAATCGTATGGTAGGATAATTGCGAGCCGAGATGTGAACAGTTGATTGGTGCGAGCGTATCTGCTCTCTGGACTTTTCAGATAATTAACATTTCAAATAACTCATTACGTTTGTATAAATCTAAAGCCCTCAAGGATACAAATACTGGTGTGCTTCCCTCTAACTTTCAACGGATGGAGCAAATTATTGATTTACACTTCCTATGGTCGGTATAATTAAGCGAAGAGACGTGTTATTTATTCGTAAATAATGCAAAGTTAGTCGGTCGTGATGCAATTGCCAATTGTTTTCGTAAAGCCGGAGAAAATTTTTATTCTAAAATACGATCATTTTATTCGTAAAAATGCTTAAAAACGGGACTGAAGTTCTTACGAACAAATTAACAGTGTTTCAATGTTTATTGGCGGGAACATGTAAGAATAATTTGTTGGTAAACGTAATTTCGTTTGTATACTAACAAATTATTCTTACACTTCCCACCAATTTCGATTCTAAAATAATTCATTTCTTCTAAATTCTAAAATACGATCATTTTATTCGTAAAAATGGTTAAAAACGGGACTGAAGTTCTTACGAACAAATTAACAGTGTTTCAATGTTTATTGGCGGGAACATGTAAGAATAATTTGTTGGTAAACGTAATTTAATATACCAACAAATTATTCTTACATTTTCCCACCAATAAACATTGAAACACTGTTAATTTGTTCAAAAGAACTTCAGTTCCGTTTTTAACCGTTTTTACGAATTAAATGATCCTATTTTAGAATCACATTTTTCCCCGTTTAAGTTAAGCTAGCCTCTCAAAAACTGGACGGACTATACAGGGCTCGCAGATATTTTAATAGTATACAACTGCTAACCCTGTACAAATTGCAAGTGCGCCCCACGGTTAAATTTGGCAGCCATTTCTGGTTTGGAGCCCCACACTGCTTGAAAAAACCCTCGACTCTGTGCAGAAACTGGCGGTCCATTTGATAGATTCTCGCATCTTAACAAACGGATTGCAATCTTTATATCACAGGCGTGGAAATGCTATGCTTGTTCTACCGGTATTTCAATGGAAGATTCTCCGAGGAACTAGCATCATTGATCCCCTCGGCACCGGTTCACAGTCGGGAAATACGCTAAACGCGTGCCCAACATGTGTACACACGGAGAAAAATGTTATTCTAAAATACGATCATTTTATGCGTAAAAACGGGACTGAAGTTCTTACGAACAAATTAACATGGTTTCAATGTTTATTGGCGGGAACATGTAAGAATAATTTGTTGGTATACGCAATTTCGTACGGATACCAACAAATTATCTTACATGTTCCCGCCGATAAACATTGAAACAATGTTAATTTGTTCGTAAGAACTTCAGTCCCGTTTTTAACAGTTTTTACGAATAAAATTATCGTATTTTAGAATAACGTTTTTCTCCGTGCACGGTTGATATTTGTCACATGGGAACGGGTCGTTTCTACGACTCGTTCTTGAGTTCAACAGCTCGGCTGTGGAACGATTTGCCGGCCTATGTGTTTCCTCCCTCCTACAACGTGGGTCTTTTCAAGACCCATGTTCACTCCATCCTCTCCTAAAAAAGATCCTCCACACAGCATCTTCATAGATGATATCAGCCCTGAGAGAAATTGTTTTCCTCAGGGCGTCCTGTGTATAATTTTGATTCCCCTTAGTCTAGGTATGTAGAATGACATATAAATATTAATATTATCTTTTAATTATGTATTGTAAATTCCTTCAGTCTCAAAATGAATTTTGTCAAACTAAGTCACTGGGAGTGGTGCTATGCAGCAAAAAAAATATATTCTATAAAATATTGAATGATTTTGGTAGGTGTCTATAAATTCTATACGGATGGTTAGAAAAATGTATATGGTTTCCAGTAAAAAAGTTCTTAATATCTTAGGTTTTTAGATTACAATTTGAGGAATTTCATCTCTGGAAACCTTTGACATTTTCTTATCTGCCTGTATAGAATTAATACACAAATACAATTTATAGCGTTGCTTTAGATAGCAGAATACAAAGTGAAGTTTAGAGCTACCTTTAGTGCTGAACATTAAGTTAGGTGTCAACCTCCGATCCGCCCTCTAGTTATAGCTAGGTACACCGAGAACCCACACAGGCAATAAAACGTCACATGTGGTAGAGTCACTCGTTATCAAACTTTCAAACATTTCCGATTGATCATTTAATATTATAATAATATGGAGACGGATCGTTCGGACGAAGGACGGTCATTAAAATTATTAATGCGCGGACCAAAACGCTCCGGACCCAGGCGGGTTTTAATTTGATGAATGCACTCAATCGTCTCCGAGATATGTTAATGATGATATTTCGCATTTAATTAAGAAGATGATGGTTTAATTAGTGACATGAATATATGGGCTCTGCATAAATTAATGCGTTTCCGAATGGTTATTTTTCTTATCGTTGCTTGTGTAAAGGTTGCATTTAGAATAATAATTGTTGGCACTATCGCATTCTTGTGATTTCATTTAATATGTTACCGCGATACGTTATTTTTTTTACTTTATAGGAATAGGTAATTATGAACTGATTGATGTTCATACTCGTAATTATTGCCCTGTTAATGTTAACTAGCAGTGGAAAACACGTTCCGCGGGTTTTTGATGCTAGGCCCTGCGGGCGGCTTTTCGTTCTGCTTCGCCCAGTTACGGTGTTGATGACTACTTATAAGGCATCACCCTTTTGCAAAACTAACTACTATTAATATTAAACTACAGAATACTTATATTTAATAAGTAGATATATAATAGTAGACATTCTTACATTAAGACCGTGATTAATGGGAGGACATCACTCGTCATTCGAGGACTTCTCTCGACACTCTTCACCCCAACATAAATCTTCTTATTATTGGATGAGCGAAAAATGTTTTTTTCTTCTTCATACTTTTTTCCTTAAATATAGTATTATAGATGGCGCCACTTCCGTTTGCAAATCGCATGTGAGCGAGTAATAAGTGTTCATATTACGGCAGCAGCTCCGTGGAAAAGGGCACGTTCACGGACGGGTCAGAACAGTTTCCATACAGTGTGGCGTTGGAGATTTACTCGGAGTCGGGTTCCTTAATTTGAACCGTACGGGCATTATATACTTCAGTGCATTACCAACATAAGACAAAGTGTGTGTTTTAATAAACAATTAACATTTACCATTTCTTTTGTCTCTATGTTATAAGGTTGTAAGAGTATAATTAATTTAAAGATTTTAATAAAGTAAACCAATTAGTTTTCTTTTTCATTTGTAAATATGTATTATTTATTGATCCTGTAAAAACTAATTAAACAAACTAATTTCGGTTTTTGGTGCATGGGTACTAATGTGAAATATTCTTGCGTAACATTATTCAAGTTCAATTAAATTTTAATTTTCAATATTAGAACTACTTGAGGAACTCCTTAACATGTCAGACAGGCGGAAAGAAGGTACCAAACTTATTTTCTGAATTAATTTTTCTTTATTCGAAATGTAAAACGTATTTGTTTTTTGTTAATGTTTATTTTTGGGATATTATGCCGTGTTACGCTAACTCCTTCTTTAGCCGACGTTTCGGACAACATTAACAGCGGTATTCGAACAGCGTAACACGGCATAATATCCCAAAAATAAAAAACAAACATACTTTTGGCCGTGAAAATCATAAATCATTCGTATTGGTTTTGTTTAAATGCTTGACAGATGCTTGGATGAATGAATAAAGTGAAGATACGTGACTAGGATCACGCCTGGTTTCACTGAACTAGGTCCAGTGAACATACTTTAGCTGGCCGTTCATGCAGGTGCATATTCTTTGAATGGCTTTCCTTTGCATAAGCGGTGTTACATTTTTGGTTCCATAGTGTGATTTTTTTGAACAAGAATCCCAACTGCTCCCTACGCCCTGGAGCCAGTGAGACTATGGCATCCCTATACGGTTATGTTTTGAGGCGAAGATAAGTGGGGAGGGGAAGTAGATGGGCAAGAGGAAGAAGAGGAGGATAAAGAATAATTTGGCTATTCAGATATTGGCTATACAGATAGTCACCATACACGGTTAGAGCCTTTTCAAGCAAAATTTCAATTCTAAATGGTGGTCTTACAACAGGGCGATACTGAGAGTGTCTTTCACTAGGGAACGTGCCGCAAATATATCATATATTTTTTTAAATGAATAAATTGTGAATACACAAATCAATCCAATAAAATTTACTTGCTTTGGCTGGAATTTGAACCCGCGACCTCCAGATCACTAGTCGAGAGCCTTGCCCCTCGACTACGGAGAAGAATTTAAAGTGACTTTTATTTTTTATAATGTCATTGTATATATTATTCGATAGGCAAATTTCTTCTTTTGAAAGGAAAATTTCAAAAAAAAAATCATAAGCTTCACAAACCATATAGTTGTAATATAATATATTTCATGGGTCTGCGCTATTTTTGAAGGTTTAATTAGTTTGAAAGGAAGTTTTTCGCTCTGTAGTATACATCATTTTATGACGTAAGTTTTTCATGACGACATGGTCAGGAAAAACTGTATTTCTGTCGTGTTCAATTATAGAAATGATACGAACTCCCGTGCACCTGGGCACTGAACCAAAACAATTTAGACACATCAATAAAAATATATTTGTCAACCTCGTATTTTATCTTCATTACCGATCTTTCATTTAGATAGACAAATAGCCTAAATGAATTAAAACGGGTGTGCATTATGGGGGCAAAACTGTCAAATTACTACTGTCATCAGTGGCGCTCTCCCCCAATTTCCTGTAAAACCATTTTTAATTAGATTTTATCGAAGATTTTATTTTGACCGGAACCCTATGAATACCGGCCTGTTCCGCACCGTTGACCGCCTACTTCCGGTCCTGCCATCCCTGTCTAGCGAGTTTAAAGGATTCATGTGGAAAAGAAATAGCGATATGATAGGGGAGCACAGACTAGTACTGGGCATTGACGATAATTTGAAATAACGTCAACTCCGTTAACATTGAAGATTAAGGCCCATTAACCAGCGGCCGGGAATTCAAATTTCAACTTGCGATCCTGCCCTTACAACTTGTACAGAGCGGTTCCAATGAGAAAGATTGATTGTTCTCCGTACCATCATTTTTAACTAATAACTCGATATCCACTTTATTTCATTCAAATTTGCTTTAATACATACATGCATTCGAGTAAGCAATAAAAATGTTCAAACGCGTGATGATTAATTTCTTAATATCGTGTAGTTCTTGTTAGTATTTTTTGATGATAAGTATTTACGATTTTTCAATAATGTCTAAGCAAAATAAGTGTGTAAAAAAATTTGAAATATTTTAGTTTGTAAGACCGTAAATAAATTTTAGTTCAATTAAAATCATTAAAAAATAGAACCAAGAACGTGTGTTGTGACGAAAATACCTCAGTTTGTCTGTTTATTTAAGGGAAGTACGCGATATTAAAACATGTATCATCACGCGTTTGAGCATTTTTATTGCTTACTTGAATGCAGGTATATTATATTAAAGCAAATTATGAACGAAATAAAGTCGATATTGAGTTATAAGTTAATCTTTTGGGTACGGAGAATAATCAATATTTCTCATCGGAATCGCCCTGTACAGTTGCTAGGGCACGATCGCAAGTTGAAATTTCAATACTGGGCCGCTGGTTAATGGGTCTTATTGACCTATATTTTATAATTTTACAACAAAAATAAATAATTCGAAATTAACAGATGTTTTTTAGCTACGTTTATAATAAATAAATAAAAACCCCTCCTCATCCGTACCTACTAGATATTTGCTCTACCTTGTCATTTTAAACAATGTGATTAAGTTTAGTATGTTATTTTGGCCTCAAATCCAAAATTAAGTTTTTTATGAAAACGGCAGCGCGGCTGTTTCTTTCAAAACAAACATTCGTCAACTGCGTTGTGCGCTGATAACATCTAGCGTTTTTTAACGGCTAGTTGTTTTTTGACACAGTACTAGCAACAACTGAACAGATACTAGTTATTGAGTAGGAACTAGTTACTGGGTAGTGAGTGGTTCGCTAACCACCCCCGATCGATGGCTAATTCGGACAAGACACGCTAGCACGCCATGTATACTAGTACTAGTCCAGTGGCGGTGATAGGTCTCGTTGCGCTAGGACATGGTCCGGAGGTTCTCGAGTACCACACGCCCCATTCAAACTCAATGTTCGTGTCTGTACTTTCAGGGTTTGTCTCTAAATTATCATCGTAGACAGAATGTAACGTAGGTTCTAGATATTGAAGTCCTTTCGACTCTTAACAATTTTATTTAGTTTATCTCAAATGTGGAATAGAGCTAAGTTTATTAAGACCTAATTTTGTGAATCAATAAGATACCGGCAATTTAAAACCCCTAGTATTCGAAATCATTGTAAATCTTTTTTTATAAACGTTCTTAATCGGCAATTCTTAAAATTACAGTAAAAAATCGTAAATTAAAAATTGAGTTCTACAAATTAAAATTGAAAAAAATTTAATTGTAAAAATTTGTAATTGTACCTACATATGATTAGTTTCTTAGAACAGTCTCTATCTATTTATTAGAAACTAAGTTGACTGGGCCGTAATTTTATTTTTCGTTGTTCATGTTAGTTTTTATACATAGTTGTGTGATTAAAAATAGGATCTAACACACAATAACAATAAATTATTATGTGTTCGAGTACCACACTAGGCACATACATACCCGTATTATTATAGTCGAAATTTGTGTATTTTATTATTCAAAATAAGGATTAGAAAACAACACATATATGACCTAATTGATTATAACAAATTGCAGGATTATTTAATAGCGTATTTTCGTCAGAATAACCAGTTATTTTTAAATGATTCACGTCGTAGTCTTGTGTTCATTTTCTTATTATTGTAGGTAGGTCTCATCCGTATTTATTATGTTATATATCATATAATATTTGGCTGAAATTTGTATTTATTAATTTTTTGTATCATGTCGTCGTTGCATATTGTGAATATGAAAATAAGTTAAATATACAGTTATTTTGGTTTATTTTTTTCTTCATCTTCTACAATATGGGCCAAGAAAGAAATATCAAATATTAAGGCGATAGAAAATAATCCATGTAAGGACAAACAAAACAGTAGGTACGTATATAATAAAAATTTTAAAACGTCATATCCTCTGCTTACCACTACACAATTTAATTGCCTTGGTATGTACATTATATTAATATCATTTTATGATGCCTAGCTGACAAACTTGAATAAATTTAAATGCAATATTTTGACATTATGATCAGCAAAAAGCTGGCTGCCTGCCCGCATGGCAGCAGAGCCTCTTGGTCGCTTGCGGGCTCAATAGGTCGCAATTTCTGCAAATCCAGTCTGGCGCTTCTTACCAGACCCGTCGGCTTACTAGCAAACACCGCCGCTGAAAAGGCTAACCTGTTAGGCAAAATGTTTGCGGATAACTCGAACCTAGATGATCAAGGTGCAGTCCCGACATCGGTTCCTCACTACGGTTATTCTTTATGAAAAACCTGAGGTACGGCATCGGGATGTACTCCAAGTCTTACGAGGGCTTGATGTTAATAAAGCTAGCGGGCCTGACGGAATCCTTGCCCTGGTATTGCAGAGGTGCGCTGCAGAAATAGCTCCGATTTTGACGAAGTTTTTTAAAATGTCCCTGAAGTCTGGCTCTGTACCCTCTGGTTGGAAAAAAGCGGTTATCCATCCTATTCCAAAAAAGGGTGACTGCTCCAACCCAGTCAACTACCGCCCCATAGCGATCACATCAGTTCTATCCAAGGTGATGGAACGTGGGATCAACGACAAACTGCTCACATACCACGAGAAGAACAAAATTATCAACGACCGTCAATACGGATTCCGGCGGAACCGCTCATGGGGTGATCTTCTCGCGTATGTGTGGCATGTTTGGGGACGGTGCCTGGAACGTTTCGGTGAATCCCGAACGGTCGTTCTGGATATTTCCAAGGCTTTTGACCGGGTCTGGCACCGAGGACTTGTCAACAAACTGCCTTCATACGGACTTGCTTTGTTTCTGATCTTACGAACAAACATTTGTCCTGAAACCGCTTTGCGTGTTGTTATAGTTACACAATGTAATAAGTTAATAAGATTCTACTGCAAAGTTAATAAAATCAACAGTGTTGATAAGTAGCATTTAATTTTATGAAATTATTATTATGATGAAAGGCTATTATATCAAAATGCTTGTAAACGTGGAAGGATTGATTTAAAATTTCAACTCCTTCTCAGAATGCTCTCCGTGATATGTTATTTGTGTTATGAAACACAACTAGAATGTGGAATAGGACACGACGGGCCACGATCTGACGGGTGCGCGACGGCCTGCAGGAACAAGTGGAGATATGGAGATAGAAGCGCTCGTGCACTCGAATGCTGCGCTTGTATTATTGCTTATGAGCTCCACGAAATCTTACAGGACTTTACAATTATCTCTTGAAAGCTCTCAGTACATTTTCGTCTCTACAAATTCAGAGTAGGTAATTGTGTATTGTTTGTGTAGGTATAAAACTAGATATGCATATATATTTATTTTATTTTTAATGTAATACCCGATGGATTGAATTATTAAATTTCCCCGTTATGTAGTGTATCTGTACCAGAAGAACTATGCAGCCGGTTTTGTACAAAATTAATTTTTATACCTACATCATCATTTATAAGCGTACTTTTTCTTTTCTTTTTATAAAATTCCAAAATGATGGTGTACTGATTATCTGGCAACACTCTCATGATTATGAAATTTGACCTATATAAAATTGGCTTATTTAAACCGCCTCGGTCACATGTCACAACCTAATCATTTATATATATTTATTGTCTTTTTTGTTTTCGTGTTCTTTTGTTGCTAATATTCTGTCAATAATGAATTAAAATATTTTTTTTCAATAAATCATTATTTACTGAAACAATTATAAGGTAAATAAAATAAAACCGCATTCACTGTAATTGGTAAAAAAAATAATATGTATGTGTGAAATATCTATATTAAAATCTGTGTGCTACGGCAGCAACGAAGGTGAGCTCTTTTTTCTGTCTTTAGTTTCTAGGTTTTGTAAAGCTTGTATAGTTATTTCCACCACGAGCTAGGGGTTTAAAGTGGGTATCCACAAAAGTGTCTAAAAATGAGTAAATCTGTTGTTTTATCATACGCTACGAGTATTTTTATAGAACTCCACTGTTTGCTGGTAGGCACTCATTGACCACTTGGTCGAAGTAGGCACTCTATTAGGTAAATATCTTTCTTTGTTTTGTTTTGTCCTATCGATTCACCTTTAATTTGATAATGGCAATAAGCAATTAAACCCGGACATGATCAAATGTGATACAACTCAATTATATCAGTCTACATAGTACCCTCAAAGTCGAAACTTGAGACATATTATTTATTACACATTTAAGCATCAACGCCATTAACCCGACGTAGCACGAGTTGCACTATTAAAATCAATATGTCGAACTTTAATTGATATTCTGACAACGTAGTATGTTAATACGATCAGCAATATCGATGGAACGCATTAATCGTGCACCGCAAGTAGGTGCATTAAATTGCAAGTTCACCATGCAATCCATCAATTTCACGACATAGGCTTTTATAACCGCAACATGACCTGTCTACTTCCTACGCTTTATTAATTAAAATGGCTTCTAGATCCAAGAATTATATCTGTAGTACTAATTTCAGTATGTAAATTTGGTTTAATATATCAAAAGTAATGATACTGTTAAGTCCGCCTCGTCACAAGACCTCCTGGTTAGGAGGACTAAGAAAAAAACACAGTATTTATACTAGAAATTATTTATAAATAAACAGCTATAAAAATAGCGTTTATTAGTTTTTGTCATTAAAATTCATGCCTCTTCTCCATGTTCTATGATTTGGTTAAATCATATTTTTTTCAATTAATTTTCAAACATTCATAAAATTTTATGCCCCGTTTTCTCTCACATAAATAACGTTTCCAAAAAAAATTGCTGCTTAGTGTCTGAAGCATTGTTTTATGTATGTGTTATTTTGGAAACCATAATCGTACATTACTTTTAGTATCCATTGTATCAATCATTTGAGTCGCATTTACGCCTACTTTACAACGAATATAAATATTTAAACCGCTTTTATAATTAAATCTTTCGAAATTTCAGAAAAGTTAAGTATCTCCTAAATACCTCCATAATTTTCAAGGAGAAAATATATCAATGTGTTGAAGTGGGGAATAGTTCGAAAGATATTGTATAGGCAAGGATATAACGAATGGAACTAAGTATTCACGGAGAAAATGTTATTCTAAAATACGACAATTTTATTCGTAACAACGGTCAAAAACGGGACTGAAGTTCTTACGAACAAATTAACAGGTGTTCAATGTTAATTGGCGGGAACATGTAAGAATAATTTGTTGGTATACGTAATTTCGTACGTGTACCAACAAATTATTCTTACACTTTCCCGCCAATAAACATTGAAACACTGTTAATTTGTTCGTATGAACCTCGGTCCCGTTTTTAACCGTTTTTACGAATAAAATAACCGTATTTTAGAATAACATTTTTTTCCGTGTAGGTACGGTAAAATTTATTTGTTTGATTATTCTGTAATTGTTTTGTTATCAAATTTGATGCCTTCATTATTAAGATGAAGTATTCGTACCTCTGTATTTTCCCCAAAAAACTGCCGGTTAAATTAAAGTACCTACATGTTTTATTTAATCTAATTAAACACGCCACACCAAACCTGCCTTTTACGAACATGTTTCTCTTAATAGTTTTGTATTTTTACCCGCAGCTGCATGTATCGTTCGTGATGGTTATTTTATTTCCTTAATTGATACAATTAAGTTGAATCGGATTTTGTTTGAAATGTCGTTAATCAGAATATAATGGCCAATTAATCGGCGTGTGTATATTTTCCTATGAATTCTAAATGACCACATATCATTGGATCCAAAGAATTCCTGTGTTCGCTCGCAAACAATGGGACAGAGTCGCACACTTGCTTGCCGGGTGCGTGCCCACCCCGATTAAATATTTCGCGTCATACGACATCTCCGTGCCATTATAATAATAATCCGTGCCTTTTACGGAAACAAGCGTTCCCGGAGCGCGTTTCCGTTTGTCTCGCGGCTATCGCGCGTTTGTCGCCTCGTTACTTCGCGCATCTCGGTACCCTTAGTCCCTTAGGCCGGTCCATTCACGGCCAGATTTGTCTCCGAGATCCGGCACTCTCGCACTCCCGCACCGAGCACCATTCATATATAATAAGGACGGAACCTCACCACTTTTCGCAGCACAAAAGAATTTCAACCACAATGTTGCACTCTGACAAAAACCGGAGCTTTCTCTGCGGAAATGCAGTAACTTTATTATTTTTACATTGGAAGAAGAACGCTAAGCGTAATGAACGAAAGAATTTTTCTGTTTTTCAAATTGTATGTATCTGTATTTAATTGTATGTAATTGTAGATTTTTTGTAATTGTATGTCTCTATTTGTACAATAACTGAGTTTTTATAACTGGAACGTTCTCACATAAGTGCGAACATCTGTAAAAACCCAGTATAAATAAATAAATAAATAAAAAAGAAATGAAAGCTACACGGAGAAAAATGTTATTCGAAAAAACGATCATTTTAATAGTAAAAACGGGACTGAAGTTCTTACGAACAAATTAACAGGGTTTCAATGTTTATTGGCGGGAACATTGAAACCCTGTTAATTTGTTCGAAAGAACTTCAGTCCCGTTTTTACGAATAAAATGATCGTATTTTAGAACAACATTTTTCACCGTGTATGGTTTGGCTATGTAGAGCGGGTGAATGGAAAAGAGGTCTCAATAGAATAATCAGACGACTCGAACGTGAATGGTAAAAGAATTTGGGGACGCCCAAGGAAGGCATGGTAGTATCAATTGAATCATACACTTGAGTCAGGTCATATCAAGAGTCAGACTAACAGAATGGTACCTACGTATGAGATGATGAATGAACAGGTGACCGGACAATTAGAGAATGTGAAGTTTATCACTTATTTCAAAAAGTCATTAAATGCGATTCGAATAAAAATGGTTAAATAGGTTACATTGGGTTGTCATGGGCTATTTTCACTTTCAATTACTTTTCAAAGGGGTTGAAATGGCACTTTGTTGAGTTGTCTTGGAACCGAAGGAACCCTATACCTACTAACTAATATTGGGCACTCATTTGACTTGTCTCTAAACTCTGCACCTGTGATGAATGGATCAATTATTACGCTTTTTAGAGCCCCTTCTATTGAAATACTGTATATGATGATCATTTCCACCTGACGTCTATATTGTAAGACATATTTATTTATTTTATCCGACCGGTAAAATAGGGATTATATCAAACTGTAATCTATTTACATAGAGAGGTTGTTAATTTATTTTGTCTATGTTTTCTTCATCAGTATCACAAATTTCGTGTAAGTATATTGTAAAAAAATAATAATCAGTTTAAGTACTTAACTGGTTTTTCCTTTATTTGTCCAATTAAATTGCAATGGTAGTAGAAACCACGTAGGTACATAATATTGTCTTGTGTGCAGTAGTTATACTAAGTATTGCTTGGCTGACACGATTCAGGCGACATCTTGCGAAACGAGCGTGACTTTTGCCAGGTTGAATTATGTCAATAGTTCTAGCATATTGTGCATTCGTGATATGAACCTTTATTATTACGTCCAGACTAGTAGTAGCCCTAGGAATTTGTCAACATTCCTAGAGAGAAACTAAAATATAAATACCATTATTTGGATTAACCCTTCACATCAAAGCCGACCAGCAAAAGAATTTGATTCCAAACTACCCAACCAAACTGATAACTTTTTTTAGGTATCATTATCAGATATAGGATGTGATCTATTTTGTTTATTTTTGTTTTAAATTAACAAATATAATTGTGATTTATTTTTGGGGTATTATGCCGTGTTGCGCTACCTCATTCATTAGCCGACGTTTAAGAGCCAGTCCCTGAAGAGGAAGGTTCAATCATTAAACCAAGGAGAGAACCATTTCTTCTTTGAAATTGGCTATTAGCGTGCCCAAGACAAAATTGTTTAGCCGTTCGATGAAGATTCCCTATATTAGTCACCAGCTCTCCAGGGTATTTTGAAAATGCGCCTGTACCTATGTTCACACTTTAAACCCCCTTTTCTTTATTTTTAATGCTTGGGTTTTACCTACGTCTATTCCATGTCTTACAGAAGAATAGGGAAACAAAAACAAAAAATGTTTCAATGTTCTGAATATTTTTGGATCTCGCTAAATACATAGTATTCTTGATATTATTGACCTCTTTATGAAATAGACTTAGTCAAAAGGAAGTGACGCCCATTCTAAATCAGATAATAAATAAATACAGTCGAAATAGGTATGTGTATGAAAACCTTGGTTTTGTTTTATTTCAAGCCTATATTGAAGCTTTTTTCATTCTACACAGGTCTTTCCAGCAGAAGGCGTTTGCAACAATCCGGCGGGCTAAGCACCACTTTTTTATTACTTTAATTCTACTCCCTTCGACTATATCATCCCAGTGCAGTGATAAAGTGCAAGAAGAAACAAATACACATCGTTATAAACAAATTTCGAGAAATATACACAAAATTATAAAATTAGTAATTACAGGTGACAAAACTAAAATAAAAGACGATTATCATCTGATTTCTTCGAATTGTAACGTCAAACATAAATAGCAGATATCGATTATTAGTGAATACAAAAAATATTTGATCGTTTCTATTCAATTTTTATCATGTTTTTTATTTTTAATAATTTTTTTTTCTTGATTTTCAAAGTAGGCTACCTGCCTAAAAAACGTTGAACACAAAATCTAGAGTGATTAAAAATATCTGAGCGTAGACTGGTTTTAACTTGACTGTTTTCATTTCACATGTCTGTAAATTTGTTTGTTCGTTCCGTTTCTTAAAATCTGATGCATCCACTTTATTAGTAATGGAAGCCTTACTTTGACTAGGTGGCTAACTTTTACTGAGCTTTTAAATATTGTGGTACCTTTTTAGACGCGAGATCTGTCCACAGACATACTAGTTATTATTCTTTTTAGTAAATAATATAGTTATTTTTAGTATCGGTCTGGTGATAGACAACCATTCAGATTCGTAAGTTGCTGAATATGACTTTAATTATGATTAGATCGAGATATTTACTTTCTGACCTTTAATTTTTTCTTCTCATTTCCCTTCATCACTACAGCCTTATATGATAATCATAGTTTCACCGACTTCTGGCAGTTGTTCGATTTTGCTTTTTATCGAGTTGGACTCCCCTGTTCTAGACGACGGCGAAGGTAGATACGATACCTGGGAAGTTTGTTTCCTTCACGCATTAACCGGAGAGGAAAAATATTGATCAGAGTCAACCGCTCCGAAGTCACCCGGGGTGGAAATATAATAATTTGCTTGTAATCTAGATAACCCTGTACGGAGCCCTCGCGGCTGCCAATTATAGGACGACTCAGCGGTGGTAAGGCAGGTCCGCGGTGCTGGAGACGTAGACGGAGACGCAGTCTGTGTACTGTGACTATGCACCGCCAACAAGCTGTATGGAAATCATGTTTTTATTTTACACCTATCCGTCGGATTGAATATGACTCGAGGTGGGCCTTGAGAATATCAAGGGAGATGATAACAAGTCTTGTTAACTACTAGTTAGTAGGTGTCCACTTTGGTTGTATTTTATTTTATTTATTTTAAATGGTACGTTATTACAAGTTTTAAAATGGTGGCCGGATACTCGCAGTGCAAGCGGGAAACTGGTGGGTCTACATCACACAGAGAACAGTTTTTTTTTTTCGATATAAGGCATTTCGATTTTTTTATTTTATTTTTTCGGCAACTATAAGTCCGTGGCGTAGTCCGTGGGCAATGTTGACTCCCGGCGTGCGTAAATAAATTTTATTTGATTAATTTGTATTATTTCAAAATTAATTAATTAAAAATAATATATAATATATTTGCGGCACGTTCCAGAGTGGTATACTCTCAGAATCGCCCTGGCGTAAGAACACCATTCAGAATTGAAATAGCTTTAGCCGTGATTAGTGACTAGATCTGAATAGGCCAGGTACTTCCCCACCTTCCTCTTTCCCATCTCCTTCCCTTCCCCGCTTACCTTCAGTCTCATAACAAACCCCAATTGGGGATGTCATAGTCTCACTGGCAGTTGAGACTCTTGTGAGGTGTTCACTATAAAAAAAGATTAACAAAACTTATACGCTTCGATGCATTTAAAAGACATTTAACAGCGTATTTTGACCTAAAAACTTCGAACTCGTGAATAAAACGATGTCTAAAATAAAAAAAAAGAAGTAATACTACAAAATCGATCCAAATCCGGTCGGATACGATCTGAGACCGGATAGGATAGATTGGTTGAGGGAGACTTTTTGACCCCTCCAGCAGAACTCTCTCGGAACATCGCCCTGCACCGCGGTGTGGGGGAAGGATGATGTCGGACTCTCAGGAGGTAATAAACGTTTGTTGTGCATGTTTTTACATTGTAAACAGTCAAATTAAACTTGCTGCAGGCATGGGAAAAATAATGTAGGCCCCTTCTTACTTTTCTAAGTTGTGTTAAACACCGAATATTTTTGTTTTTTTTTTTTTTACATTAGCTCCACACAGGAGGCCCTGAGGGAAAAATTCCCTCAGGGCCTATGTCATCTTTGAAGATGCTGTGTGGAGGGTTTTTGAAGGGAAAGGAAGGAGAGGAAGTCTTGGGAAGGAAAAAGGTTTGAGGGGTGGGTAGAAATCTGGGGATAAATATGTCCAGGAGTGAAGGACGTGTGAAGCCATCCCTCCCACTGCGGTGCAAGGCGGTGGGTCGAGAAGGTCCGGCTGGAGAGATCAAAAGGTCTCCCTTAACCAGCCTCTCCCGATCCGGCCTGCCATGCAGATGGTCGGCAGACGCATCTGCCCCCAAGTCCCGGACAAACCTAACCCCATGAACCCGGGCACCCCTGCTAAGTCACCAAACGTAGCGAACCACTTGGGGTGACCTATGGCAGAGGTGTTGGTCGTCCAATAAATGGTTCCCGGGGCGGCGGTACCCATACCCGCCTCCCAAATTGAGAATATATTGGAAAGTAGCTTAAAAATTTGGAACTTAGTAGCTAAACATCGAACTTATGCCTAATGTTGTTACACTTATCCTGTTTGCTGATTATGTAACACTAATCCTGTTACATGTTTATTAATTGGAAAGATATCGGAACTTAATAGATGTACTTATAATACTGTGCTTTTTCAAATAAAACACCTTTGCTAAGTGAAATAATAATTTCAAAGTATGTATATAATCACTTTCAAAACGGAATTCCTAATAAAATGAAAATCAACTGCAATCACCGAAACTGAAGAAAATTTATAAAAAACGTAACTAGAAACCTAAATTTAATAATTTTTTTTGGAAATATCCATTTATCTTGTTAGATACATAATATCATCATGAATTATTGTCAGTGATAAAAACAACATTGCTTGATTTATGTAAGTATGATTAAAATAATAAGCGACAAGCAATACCAGTAATATTGTCATATGTAAAAAAAAATAGTGCCATAGTTCAAAATTTCCCTAGATTTTGTGCTGATTTCCCTTTTCCCTAAAAAATATTTTTCTACCCTAGATCTAGGGAAATTTCCCTCGACATACCATCACTGATACTAACTAACAATATTAGTATATTTTATTGTTGCCCTTCATTCTGCATATTTATATTTCACGCTCATTTTGCAGATACTTCTACTTTCCAACATTTTTTCCGACTATTTTCTAAGCTGTACGAACAGAATTAAAGTACCCGCTGTTCTCGGAACATCTAGTTAATCTGTTTGAATATCTCGCCTTTGTTCTTGGAAATCTAAAAAAGGAAGTCTAACATATTTGGCTAATAACACCCGATGCAACCGATAAATTATATCAAATTGGTTTCAATCACTGACCCCGATCCTTGCGGGATGCAGGTATAATCTTATTGAATCGCCAAACATGGTAAAGCAATAATTTCTTATGTTCGCTAAAACACACCTTCATAAAATACAAAATACCTTTGTTAGTCACTTCGTAAATTACCGCTCTGTAAATAAAATATGAAGTTATTATTTTTGTAATTATAACGGAACGTACCAATATTACGCGACCCACTTTTTGCAATTTTTAACCTCTCCTCCCCCCCTCGGTGACCATGTGTAGTATATTCCAAGACCCCCCACCCTCCCCCTATAGTTTTCACGTAGTAATTCATAAATATGATTTTGAATCATTTCTTGAAAACAAAAACTAAAATAAAAATAGTTTGGCTTATACTTGTCTTTATTATTATCAGTTTTCAATAAGTTGATAGACTAGTCTCGGCATATGAACGTCAGTATATACCTGCGAGTTTAAAAAGCGCCAAACACCGCGCTCCATATTTGAATGTAGCTCGAAAAAAAACACGAAATTTCCCTAGAGGATATTGACTACGTGATAAAAACTGAAGCCCCTAGCCCCTCATTGTGACCAAGCGTGGTATTTTGAAAATCCCCTCCCCCCCTGAACGGGTCATGTAGTATTACGTTCCCTTACATAATTTGAACATAATTAATATTTTACCCCAAGTGCGATTTACCAAATAGCTAACATTACAATAATAACTCCCATTGTTTAATGAAAATCATCAGTAACAATTATTATAAGCAATAATTATTAGCCTGAAACACTCATCCATATTGAAAAAACCTCCCTAGAAAAGATACATGACGCCGACGGGACTCGAACCCGCACCCCTTCGATTTCCGGTCGAGAGCTCTACTATTAAGCTACGCTTACCCGCCAAATGATTCAATATTCAGTGTTTCATTCAACAATTATCGCTTTTATTTCATTGTTTCACCTGCAAACAACCAACTTTATTTTTATATACGATATAGATTTTTATAGAAACATTAGTTTATCAATTAAAAATAAAAAAAATCATCAGTTGTGAATGAATTTTTCATTTAAATTTTCCACACAGTGACATTTATTTAGGATACATACAACCTAACTTACGGTTATGTTTAAAAAATTGTAGAAACATGTCACATGGGCACTATGGGTACCTGGCTGTATTTAATTGTATGTATTTTTGTGTAGATTGATTGACATGTTTGAAATATATAGGCATAACAAAATATAGGCATAAGAGCGAGATTATAAAGAACAAAAAGCAAAATTGGCTATCATTGAAGAAAAACATATTTTAATTTGGATTATTATTGTAATCTTCTTCTTCAGAGATATATTACATTGATGGGAATAACTTTCAAAAGTTATAAAATGAGAGTTTTTCTTATAAAAATGGAAATATACAATAGTTTATTTGTAAACATGTTCTGCTTTGTAATTATCATTACGCGTAACAGCTGTTTAGCCTTCTAAAGGCATTATCAAACTGCTTCATGTTTTTTGATATAATTTAATCATTTTGAAAATGCCTTCAGAAGGCGAAAGTGCTGTCACTATTAATATAATTAGATTGCAGAATTTATTTATAAATAAAATGTTTTTTATAATAAATGGAAAGAAAATACTTTGTATTAAGTCACTTTATTTTTATTTAACGTCTACCGGTTTCGGTACCTCCGTACCATCTTCAGGACTGTTACAAAAATAATGTCTAAAAATATATAAGTACACATATATATACATAATGTTGTGAAAGAAAGGGACAGTATACTAGAGTGGGACTGAGCGTCAGTTGTTGGAGGGAGGAGGGGAATGGGGGGATAAGTGAAGACATGGGGAACATACTTAAAATTGGACTGAAGGTTTAATTTAGTTGATTATTAATGATTTCTTCTTTTGAATTTACTGATTTTTATAATTCCAAAGCTTTCAAATTGTTAAGTCTTAAACCTATTCCGTTCTTATATAGGACTTTAATTCCCATATATGTTTTTTTATAAATTGAAAAATAATATTATTGAATATATTAAAGAAATACAAAAAATATTAAAGGAGACAAGTTAATGATACGTAATTATCTTCAGTGCAATTATTGTCTCAAGCCACCAATTTGGCTATTGAATTTTTTGACAAGTGCCCATTAGGTCGTTTTAAATAATAAAGGCGACAGTGCAGTTTTCCCAGTGCAGTGGTCTGGCAGTTGGTATGGTCGGTTTCCCGGACCACACCTCTGCGATGGCCTGTTAGCGGAGCTGATAGCAGGCCCGGCCGGTCGGAGGCCACCTTTTATGTATGATTTATGCCGCGAGAGATGGTGCGCTCATGATGTCGACGCTTGCCGATTTACGTCAATTTCGCCGAGCCGTTTTGGGTTTAACTCTTGGTAGATCTCCAACGGCCGCCGTCAGCCAATGAGTGACTTGAAAGAAAGATCTTATGACTTTGAAACATGTATACATATTATAATATGTTGATGATCTATCAACTACTTTGAATAAATTTTATTGTAGGTAACAAGTCTTATTAATATTATAAACGCGAAAGTTTGTACGGATGTATGTGTGTTTGTTACTCTTTGACGCAAAAACTACTGAATGGATTTTAATGAAACTTTACAATAATATAGCTCATACATCAGAATAACATAAAGGCTATAATTTATTAAGCTATCTATTTTCTATATGTTTCAAATAATAATTATTGTTTAATAGAAAATGTCTAAATTTAAGAATGACATTTTGAAAATCAGTGATTGTTAAATAAAAATTCTATTTTAGAATTTAATTAAAAAAATTATTTCTAATTTAAATTAGTGAATTTATTTGAAGTACTCACCTAATACTTTGAATCGAATCAAGAATTATAGTTATTTTAAATAAATTGGTTAAGTATTTTGGTATAAAATAGATGGGACCTAGGAAAATAAAATAGGCTTCTCGAAGTACTAATCCTGCGCAGACGAAGTCGCGGGTACGAGCTAGTAGGTTGTAAATAAGAACAAAGAATGAATCCTTTTTGAATAATGTGTGCATAACATAACATAGGTACGCATCTATGCGCTCCGGATGAGTTCTGATGTCATCCGTACTGTCCGAGACGATGATGGGCGTTTTTCAAAATAAGTGTACATAGATAAAAGTCAGTGTCCCTTCACTTTCAGGCCCAGTAACTTATGTTGTGTCGGTTTTAATGACCACCCCATATATTTTACCAATATAATAACAAATAAATACCTTTATGGACTAAAAATAATGAATAAATCTTTTAAATTTCGATATTATTTCACAATAAGTAAGTCTACAGGTCACTGTTTCTGGTATGTCCTACACCTACCACTACCAGTTAGAGTTCAAAAATTAATGTTATTTTATGTTATCCCAGTATTTATTTCTAATTCTACTAACACTATATGATAGTATTTTCGATTTGCAACCGTAATATAGATAAATTATCGTGCAAAATAATTTAAATGCCAGATATTGAGTTGTCCTACGAAATAACGTATGGTGGAATTTCCGACTACGCTACCACATTATTGACGTCTTCCAAAACAAATATTATCAAATCGATGAATATTTTCGAAAATAGCGACCCTATTTAGTCTATGAGGGGCGGCCATGCTTGGTTTTTGTCAGCCAATTTGCCAAGAAATCGTAACAAAAGTGGTCGTTCTCAGCTGTACTAAAAAAGTGTTCCACCAACGATACTGTATTTCTCCAGGTAAATTAACAGCATGTATTAGACTCTACTTTGTATTAAATTGATTCATTTATTGTTTTATGAAATGTTTAGTTAGAACAAACAGAAGTTTCATAATTTATTGATAAATACATTTTGAAAAAATATTGACGCGATTACGCTACTTCTCTTACGCTACGGTCGCGTGAATAGAACTTAAAAGTGACGTAATGGAATTCTAAAGGTCGGTTCACTCTGTCCATCTTTTAGTGTATTTGAGTGCGTTACAATTTTGTAATTAAATTTATACTTTGCATGTATCTTCAAAATGTAACGTATTACCTGTAGATATGTGGGTTGAGTGATACATGAGGCATTGAACAAAAAAGCACAACATACATAAAAAGAAAAAGAAAATGTATTTCATGTGTGAATAATTTTTTTTCTTTTTATTTTTTTATTAATTAAGATTAATTCTGAAATAATCGAAATGGTGTTAAAGTACTAATATTGACGGCAATATGAATAACTATTACTATAGAAGCAACTCTGACATTGAGTATAAAATCAGCTGATTCATTCAATTTTGATTAAGTAAGTATAAAATGTAGCATGATTTATATTCCTGTGTGTTTTAGTGGATCCTGTGATTAAAGATGTGTATATTAACAAGTACTTTAATACCATTTCAACTTAGTTCCCCATTTCAGGCTATATACGGTATGCACGTGTAGCCCATTATAACCTTTCTAATTATTTGTCCATTTTTCTAAAGAATTTATTTTAATTTTATGTTCAAATACGCCGTTGAAAGTTGCAGAAAAAACAAAAAGGTACAGAGACAAAATTATAAACGATCCTGAAATATTAAAAACGATGCAGAAAAATCAAAAAGGTACGGAGACAAAATTAAAAACGATCCTGAAAAATTAAAAACGATGCAGAAAAATCTAAAAGGTACAGGGATAAAATTAAAAACGACCCTAAAAAAATGAAGCCTTTAAGAAAAAAGAGTTACAAAGACAAAAAAAACAACAAAATAAAATCAAAGAGCTAATCAAAGAAGAATAGAAAAAAGAAAACGTTGGAGAGAACAAAAACGAAAATAAAAGAAAAAGAACAAGTGGAAGAAAAAGTACTTGCGCGGCAGGCCTTGCACGGTGGCGGTAGTACGTAAAATCGCCCTCTTTTTATAGAGAATACCTTACAAGAGTCTTAACTGCTCCCGTCTGGAGCCAGTGAGACGATGGCATCCCCAATTGGGGTATGTTGTGAGGCTGAAGTAAGTGGGGAAGGGAAGGAGATGGGGAAGAGGAAGGTGGGGAAGTACCTAGCTATTTAGATCTAGTCACTAAACACGGTTAAAGCCATTATTAAACAACGTTTCAATTCTGAATGGTGGTCTTACACCAGGGCGATACTGAGAGTATCTTCCACTCTTCCCATACCAGTGCAGTGTAGCCACAACGGGCGTATACATACGACTGATATTTCGCGCCCGCTGTCGCTACCGCGCAAGCCTCTCAGTCTGGCCGAGGCCTTAGAATTCCTAAACGTTACCAAATGTTTCTCTTTACGTCACTGTCCTGTTATTGCTGTGATTTATTTTCTAAGATAAATTATTATATCTCAAAGAAATTTGTTCTATTTTTTATCGATATAGTTCATGATTAATTTTAAATTTGTTATCATTAAACATTCGTAAAACAAAAACTTATATTCGTCTTTCTAGAACGAAAAGTATACAGTACAAAGTATCCAAAAGTAGCGTAAATGAATATTTTTTATTTAAAAACTTCATATTTATTTCAATAAGCTTGATTATTCATATTTTTTAGGAGACAGATTGTGTTTTCAATTCGTAAATAAAAATCTGAAATAATGAATTTCTTTTAATTTTCTTTATAAACTTTATGATAAAAGTGACGTAAAAGAATTTCTTACCAATAGTATTAAACTTATATTGCAATTATTTTCGAAGTTTATTGATATTTTCTATTTAAATACTTTTTGTCATGAAGTTCATACTTTCTTTAATAAATTTACGTATATTTTTAATCGAAATGCAGCATCTCACTAAAGTGGAATTCTTATTACGTCACCGACATCTTTTTTGGAAAACGCCCTGATAATGGTTTGGATAGATGCCAAACCACCCCGCGACTTTCCGCTTCGAATGGTGATTTTCTGTGGCGGACTCCGAAACAATTCTATCTTTGAAAATTTGGAAAAAAACTGGTGAGTTTGGTAGATAGTGATTTTTTTAAAAGTGATTCATTAATTTCCACGCGTGTTTATTCGCATTTCGCAATTTTGAACTTTAATGCATTGTGTGGAATAATTAATCGCTCTAAAATCCCCTGAATCGCAGCCGTCATTAGGTAAATTTTAATGGTGTTTCGGCTATTACTTTAGATATGAAGAGGCCTACCCACGACCGTCTTACGTGAGCGGTTATTTTTAACGGCGCTATTGTTTTACCAATTTAACCGGTGTATATTTCGTTAACAATGGTTATTACCATCGTTAAGAGAATTTCACGGTGTCCATTTATAGGAAAAGCATAAATAAAGCTTTCCGTCAAATATGTATTTTTGGTTAGTACTAACAAATTGGTCTCTAATTAATAATTTTACGAGCTGTAAAAGTGCTTTAACAATAAATACACTGGTGCTCAGTGCATGCATCACCCGCGGAACAAGGTGTGAACGGGTTGGTATCGTGGGTCTGGTTTCCCTCTCGCACCTGAGCTGGTTCAGGGAAGTTCTGGCAGTTTGCTCTGTCTTTCTCACGCGCACTGCCCTCGCGTTGATTGGCCGCCTCGATAAATCAAACCAATTTTGTTTTTAATAAAATTTGACGTTTCGCTCTGTGGTCCGGCGGCCGGGCGATTATCGCGTCTCCTCTCTATTGTAATAAGGCATGATTTGGCCCGAGGGGCGCCGTTCCCAAACGAACGGGGTTCATGAATATTTTTACTTGAATTATGTTAAACGATTCTCGTCTGTTGTTATAATTCGAGCTTCAATTGGTTTAGTTTGTTTTCTGTGTATTGGGACTCGTGGCGCGCTCTGCAACGAAACGACGTGTTAACCCTCCCGTGGGGGGACGCAGGTAAATTTATTCATAGTTTTCTCGTGTATGTTGAAATATATTAGTTAATCAACGTCAAATAATTAGAATTGGTAAATTGAGCCCTAGGCGGGAATGAATAATAAAATTAGATTGCGCTTTTGGTTTATTTCTGGTTAAAAATCAAATAAATATTTATATTAATGTATATAACCCTTCATCACTCCTACTTTGAATACGATTTTACCCAAATCATAATCCATTTAAACATTGATCTAACACTTAGGTAATAGAAGAAAAAAGAAGACGCCGCGAACATCAAGGCTTCGAAACCTACTTCCACTGAATTGTTTTGGGCTGCAGTTTGCAGAATGAATATTTCCTCAATGCTACCAACTTCTAATACGAGAAAGCAAGAGAAGAAGATGAACTCGTATTTTTTTGCACAAGTGATGTCCTGGAAACTTGGTATAGGTACCTACTACATCTATAAAAAATAACACTAAGGTCCATATTTTGAATCCCTATTACATTTGACATTGTCTCCAATTTTTTTGTCGGTCTCCTTTAACCGCAGTTTCTCGCCCCATGTAAAATCTGACGGGAGTTTAAACAATGCGACATAATTTAACCAGCCGTTTTGTAAAGGACATTTGTAGGCAGGGTGTAGATTCTCTACATTTAATAAGCAAGCCAGAACAAAGGGCAGTCTTCACTGATTCGTAAAATCGATAGGGCTCTAAAGGTTTCCGGTATTCTGTTTTTAAGCTACAACGACAACCATTTGAACAGGTCAAACGTGTTGTCTTGTCACCTAAAGGTGCCACTACACTGCACATGACGTTCCCATCTCCTGGCGCCTTTATTATTGCCTAGCGGTTTTCATAATGCTTCGTTCACACCAGCAAACTTGTACATTTTCTACCCATGCGATGTTTTGGTGAGATAAGAAGAGGATGCAGAATAATGATGATACTAGTATGTTACGTTTTTCAATGTTTTCAATTTAACGCTTCCTTTGGCCGTTAAAATCACCGGACATAATCTGTTGGAGAGATATGAAACAGTTTATGATTTTACGCATGCGCAGGGTATTTGAAATGCGCACTTAAATGATTTTCGCTATTTTCAAACATTACAATTATTTTATCCCTAGCGCTTAAAAATACTATTTTAATTCTTCCGAGTGTGGCCGCCATCGACAGGTATTTCGAGATAACGAGACAACAAGAGGATTTTCTGTAAGAAATTAGCAAAATATATAAACTTAACTCATTTTGCTTTACACTGTGTCAATAGTGAAGATTTATGAAAATTGATTTGATGTGAACCGATAGGTAGGTGATACTTATGTGGTTTACCATCGACGGTGTGGGTACGTAGGAAAAGTCTAACAAATACATTTTGAAGGAAAGTAGGGCGTTTAAATCGTTCGAATTAACTTAAATGCAACACCAAGATGGTTCAAAGGTAAAATGTTGTAACACACATTGGTACACCAAGATGGTTCAAAGGTAAAACGTTGTAACTTTTTAAAAGCACTATGTGGTTCAAGTGCGTTTTTCACTTTAACTATACTTATATCATTGATCCCTTCGGCACCGGTGCATAGTCGGGAAGCATGCCAAACGCGCGCCTAACATAATATGTACACTGTTGACTTTTGTCACTTGAGAACGGATCGCTTCTACGACTCGTTCCTGAGTTTAACAGCAGTGTATGGAACGATTTTTCACGCCCCTGTTTTTCTTACAAAAAGACTTTCCACACAGCATTTCCACAGATGACCTTGGCCCTGAGACGAATTATTTTCCTCAGGGCCTTCTGTGTGGTGTTAATGTGAAAAAGGCAAGTTGCGTGTGGTGGTAGGTACCTGCTATCCGACAGGAGATAATTCTACATAATAATTTAAGATAATTTTGTTATTTTATTTTTGGACTTGTTATTTTATTGAATGTAAAAGTATTTTTTATTTATTATTTACACACATAAAATTAGCCATTAAGACATTAGTGTGCAAAACTCTTATTAGACCAGTGCTCGCATACGCAGCTGAGACATGGGTAGGTACTAATGAAGAGGAACGAGCGAGCACTGGACGTCTTTGAAAGGAAAATTTTGAGGCATATCTTCGGACCGGTCCTAGAAAATTGGATTTTGGCGTAGACCTTACAACGATAAGCTCTAGACTTCGGTGACTGGGTCATGTGGAGAGAATGACCGAGCATCAAGCACCGAAGTCTCTGCTAAAATCTAGACCTGTAGGGCGAAGGAGCCTGGGAAGGCCAACATTATGATGGAGCGACAACGTGCTCAAAGACCTGTGCACCTTGGAGCTTCGAAACTGGAGATAGCTGGTACAAAAAAGAGATGAGTGGAGGAATACTCTTGCACGGAGAAAAATGTTATTCGAAAAAACGATCATTTTTATAGTAAAAACGGTTAAAAACGGGACTGAAGTTCTCACGAACAAATTAACAGGGTTTTAATGTTTATTGGCGCGAACATGTAAGAATAATTTTTTGGTATACGTAATTTCGTACGTAGGTAGAACATGTAAGTATAATTTTTTGGTATACGTAATTTCGTATGTAGGTATACCAACAAATTATTCTCACATTTTCCCGCCAATAAACATTGAAACACTGTTTTTTCGTAAGAACTTCAGTCCTGTTTTTAACCTTTCAACATTTACTATTGAAATGATCGTTTTTTCGAATAACGTTTTTCTCCGTGTGAGGAGGCCAAGACCCACCACGGATTGTAGAGCCAATTATGATGACGATGGTGATAAAATTAGCCATTTCTTAGATATTAAAACTAAAATAAAACTCTGAGAGTGACGCGCACTTGCAAATTTAAAAAAAAATCAAACAAATCCTGTAAAATGTCAAATTCGGAACGCATAACCTTACACCTGAATGAACTACAATTTTTCCGAAATCCACTTTACTAAGTTTTGACGTAGTAATGAAACAAATCCTCCACTTTATTAAATTTGTACTTTTTATTGTCATACTATACGTAACACGTTCCCTCCATCTAAATTATAATTATGTTTTACGCTATGCGACAGCCCGCTGAGCCGCCACATATCGCGTTAACGACGTGTTTAACTTTAAAACTACATTATTCAAATTTGTTCATCATATTGTCGTTACCATTAGGGTATTCCCACACGGCTGCCAGACATGACAGTCCCAGCAGCGATTTCAGCGGAGCGGACTAATTGCTTTTGTTGCTGTCATGTTACACTTTTCTGGCTTTTGTGTTTACATTACAAGCTGTTTACGTTAAAATTTAAATCATTATAATGTTTAAAATAATGCATGGCTTCTGATTTGAGGTTAATTATGTTTTAGATTTTTTGTTCATTCAAGTAAAATTCGTTATGGCGGTGTATTTTAATTAGCACTAACATTGTAATATTATAACGATTATCACTTGAAAGATTATCTTAAGCATACATCTACTTGCAATTTTTTGATTCGTCTATCCTGTGCCTGGATAATAAATAGATTTTTAGTTACTATTGTAATTGTTAATTCAAATTAGTAATTCCTCGTGTACCTGTCTACAAACCATTGTTAAACCATTACTTACCCTCTGGTAGTTATTTGTTACTACCCGACTTCGTCCGAGTTTGACATTTTTTAAATACATCTATTTGAATTTCAATTTTGTTTTCTTAATTGAAAGAATATCACAGGTTTTTGAAGTGGAAATAAACCTACTTCCCGACACCCAATCAAGCTGAAACTCGAAAGATAGACTCGTTGTCGATGACAATGCATTCTGTCAACTTTGGTGGCGATCGTTCACACACACGCGGCCATTCAAGCATTTTTCTGTAATTTGAAGAAATTAAAACACTTAATATACGCAATTAATGTTGGTGTAATACATTAGGGATCTAGCTTGATCTATGTTGATAGAGTTGCCGACTTCCAGTTCCTGGGTAGGAAGGTTCAATTCGAAGTCCTTTTTTATAATTTTTTTTTTTAATAAAAAAAAATAAAAGTTAAAGCATAAAAAGTTTGTTTTACGAGTTGATTATTTTCTTCTTGATCAACATTTGAAACAAATGGAACAAAGAGTTGTATTTTTCCATTAGTGTTTATTAAATATTTCAAAGTTCTGCAAATCACTATGGAATAAGTTGCGTTGATACAGACTTTTCACACAGAGGCTCTAATCTTCCATGATGCCAGACCCTATGAGTTCACAATATTAACAATACAAATTAGACGATTAAGAAAGGTTTAGAGATCTTAGCGAGATTTTCGGGTCCATTATTATTAAAATCTTACCAATCTAATATAATATTGTCTGGCGTGCACATCTTTTTCTTTATTGTCTATATTATAAAGTGAAAAGTTACGTACAAAACATTTTTTTTGTTCTCCGTAATGCAAGATCGTTCACCGGCGTGAAATCAATAAAACATCTTCATCACGGAGCCTGGAGATGCAGTAATATTGAAAAAGATAGACGGCAGCAGGGTGGCAGTTTGCATATTAATTTATTACTGCGATAGCTCCTGCTTGCGATTTTCCCCTGAAAGTGGCCTTGTTTATGCACGATTTGATATATCAATAGCACGCTACGTTCATTATGTATTCACTTCGTCGATACGTAGGCAGGTTGGATAGGATGCCGGTACCTACTTTAATAAATATAGTATAAACATATTCCACATCTTACCCTCGTTCGACTATGTAAAGTGACTCTCAAATTAGGCGTGTTAAAATCATTAAGCCGTCTTTTTAACCCCTTAAAATATCACAAATCATTACTTGCCACTTCTTGCCAATTGCCAATTATTCTTAGCACGTGTTAGTTAGCCTTTGGTTAAATTTTGGTGACCTTGCTAGAGGGTGATCAAGATTTTTTTTCTAAAGCCGACAAATTATGATAATCGCCCATTATTTGAAGTGGCCCATTTAAAAAAATCAAATTGGCGCTGTGTTTGTGGCTCTGCCTATGATAATAGGTATTGAAGTTGTCTCAGTTGACTCAGTAGATTGTTAATAAGATAAATTTAAAAATATCAAATAATTTAAAATAAGACCATGATTGAAAAAAAATTTACATACATGGTGTTAAGTAGTTGACGTACTTTGACCACTGATTCCTGACATTATTTGTAAAAAATTAAATGATAGTTTGGTCTTCGCTGACTTTTCAGATGTTTTTTTTCCTTTAAAATCTAACAAAAAAAATTCTTACACATCTCATCACTGATCACTCAGTCGAGTCGAAAGAAGTTGACCAATCCCTAACCCCGCTTCCAACTGTTCAATATTTTCTGATTTTTTAATGTTTTTAGTTGAAAAAAAAAAACATCAAAAATGTCACCGGAGACCAAAATTTCAAAATAATATCAGGAATCACTGGTTTAAGCTAAGAGTATGGATATTAGAGAGACGGCATGTGAAGTGTGCCCGCGCGCTCCAAGTGTGCCTTTTCGAGAAATCTACCCACATGGCTGACATTGGCTGTCACCATGTAAAATGGCTGCTGTCGGAACGTATTAAACGTCCAAAAACCAGCAGCCAATGTAAGCCGTTTGGGTAAAATTCTCGAAAAGGCACACTAGGAGCGCGCGGGCACACTTCACATGCCGTCTCTCTAATATCCATACTCTTAGGGTTTAAGTAAATCAAGTATGTCCCTTAACACCATGTGTATTATTTTGTCCTGATTAATTTTTGTTTTTTTATGCCATGTTGCGCTTTCTCCTTCATTTGTTAATCTCAAATCATATCTGAGTAAAACCAAAACTGGGCAAACAAAAAGCGTTCCGCTTTTACATTTGTATCCATGTACTACATCACAAACCACAAACTGCGACTGCGAAAAAATTGAGCATTCGGATAATATTAAATATCTTGGTCTAACAGTGGATTGCAAACTAAAATGGGAACTTCACATAAATTCACTTGTGATGAGAATCCGGAAACAAATATACATTTTTAAAACCATTAGAAACATTATGTCACTTAAACTACTAAAAGATGTATACTTTTCCCTTTGTCAAAGCATTTTAATTTATGGTATATCGGCATGGGGTGGAGCCGCAGACACATACATTAAGTTACTTAACACAGCTCATAAATCACTTATTAGAACTATGTTCAAAAAACCATATCTTTATCCCACTGAAAATATTTTAATTAAAAATAAAATACTTGATATCAGGAAGCTATGCATAAAAAAAAATATCCATATAAATTGCATAAAATCGTCACCTTCACACATATCTCACTCCCAGAACACTAGAGCTAAATCTAACAATCTTTTACAAGTGCCAAAAATTAAATCCACTCTTGCTAAAAAACATGAATCTTACCTCGCCCCTTCCATATTCAACATTTTCTTAAAAGAAACACAACATTTTACTCATACCAACAGAAAACCTACATATAAAAACTTTAATACATGGTTAATGAACAAAAAAAGAAATTACATTAACAAGTTACTTGCAAACCGTCCGTGTTAATTTTTTATACGTTTTTATGTTTAAATATATATATGTATATGTATATACAAATATATATTTTTGTATTTTTTTGTTTTGTTTTTATGTTTCTAATGTTTTTTTAATGCAATTGCTAAATTAATTTCCCTACTTATTTTATTTTTAAGTTTTTTTTAATATATATATGAAATGATACTGCTACCCGACTCGGAACAGATATTGTCTAGTGAGTCGGGTAGCGCACATGAACTGTAAATATACTTTAATGTTAATAAACGCCCGGGTTACCGGCATTGAAATTGAATTGAATATACCACGAGCCGTTGGCAGTTTTATTTGTGTGTATCTAAGGCATTATGTGTCAAAGATTCGGTTTTTTACTTCATCTGCGTATTTATCATTAAATTAACCCTAGCTTTTGAACACTGTTGATATCTATTCGCGTTGAAGTATTTTTGATTTGATCACACTAAAATAACTACTGAGGTCGTTAAGAAACACTATTTGAATAATTTCACAGTTAATGTGTAAAAAAAAACCTTAACTTCCGGAGAGCCGTGTTGAAAGTAAAGTTTATGAGCATAGTTGATTAATAATTTAACTCATAAAAATGAGTAAACGTAAATTATAAATACAGGTGTTATATTAGCATATTAATTGTGTTAATTTTTCCATGAATCGAAAGTAAATAGATTCAATTTAAAAATAATTAATTCTTATCAATCGAACATCATCGGCCCATCTCATTCCCACCTCGTTAGTTTTACTTTATTACTGTGGCTATGGGTTTTTCCGCAGCTTTATTCTTATATCATAGTTCGTAAGGTATATCGGTTTAGTGCAATCGTTTTCCACATTTCTTTAGGCTTCCAGCTGTGCCACTTGGTAGAAAATGGCTTTACTTAAACGCCCTACAGGTTGCGTGGTCCGCGTCAGTATTGCTATAATTTGAATACAAATGTCTTCATTGCATTTGAGCTCCGCTGTGAATAGTTGACATTACCATCTTGTACCTGCGTGGTCTTATTTTTTGTTCCCCAGCCCGCATATATTATCCATATAATGGTGGAAATCTCGCTGACAAATCTGGGGAACGTGTTTCGTGAATGATTTTTCAATTTAAAATCAATGGCTGAGAAATAAATTAAATGACTGTTTTGCAATCGCAGTGAGTTTGTTGAAACATACTTATTACCTCAAAACATGTATCCTGCTATATAAAACGACTATTTTCTTCAATGATAATAATTATTTTTGTTTAAATCACTATTTTAAACAAAAGCATCTACTTTTCTCAGAACCAAAGGTTCTGTATAGTAATGTAGTATGTAATAGACAAATTAATAAGTAAATATATAAATACACAAAAATCCAATAATGACCGGTGGGAGAAGATAATCAGTTAGGTATTTTTGTAAAAATAATTATACGAAATAAATAAAAATATTACAAAAAAATTATTATAACAAAAAAAAATATTGCGAATTTGGTAAAATTTTTATTTAATTAAGTGAATTTAGAATTAATTATTGAAGAAACAACTATGTTTTGCTCACGTATAATACATATATTTTTGCGACTGCATCTTCGGTTATATTTTTATGGTTTGTAATAATCGACCACATCAGGATGTTATTATTTTATGTTTCCGGTTGGATTTAAATTAATTGCAGCTGAAATTCTTATTAATACGGTCGTTTTAGGGATGCTACAGTGTAAAGGAACCTATCATTCTAAGTTTCATCGTAATACGGCTGAACTCTTCGACATCGAGTTTTTCTTAAAAAGTGATATTATAAGTAACAAGCTTTCTTCTTGAGCCTTTTTAGGTGCCGTATAATTGATATTCATAATTCATTTATTCACTTTGAAACCCGTGGCACACACCAATCTTTTCTTCTTCCACGGATTTTGCAATTGATTATAAGAGCTGTTTTCAATATTTATGGCCTCACGGTAAACTTTAATTTACTTAATTTTATAATGTGGCAGAGTCAATGAAAAAACTAAACGCTATTTATGAATTCAAAATCAACTGTCTAATCTCATTCAAAATACCACCGGGTTTTTTAATAGCCTAAGGGTAAAAACGTTAAAATTATGCTAAATTTATTTCTGAATTTTACCAAAACCCAATTCGCCGGAAGTGTTTTAGACCTTATTAGGCTGCTGTTTCAACCCCCGACGAAGAATTTGGCAATAACAGTTCAGTATGCTGTTGGCAACAGGTGAACTAACATTGGCTGTCGGCATCTCTAACACTCGGATGATAATAATATGATAGCCGCACTTAATTTGGCGCCGGGCGAATTGATTACTACCTGCATTACTACAAGGGAGAGTGCTTTAATACCCGCCGAAGTTCTAAGTGAACCTACACTTCGGTCATATTTTCCGCTGAATCATCCGATTTGAAGTCTTCTGATGCCTCTTCACGAGAACCACGAACAACACTCAGCAACCGTATTCGAAATTATTTCGTTTTAACGTATGGCGTACAATTTCGATACAAAAAGATTTTCAATATCATTGAGTGGGGCATCGTGAGTAGCTACTTATTCTTAACAAATCATATTTTATTTTGCCATGTTGTTTTTATGTGCACGAATTTTCGATTATTTTTTGGTATTTTACTTCGTTGTTAAAATTTGCACCGACTGGTTTAATAAATAAAATAATAAGTTTTGCTACAGGCTTTGAAGTGGTGTACTTATTGTAGTATTGTCGTAATCTTACAGGATGCTGAGGTCACCAATCAAAGCTCAACTAAACAATTTAGAAGATCAGTTCACTCTATTTCGGAACAATAGCAGCAATGCCGCCACTTGCTCAACAATAATTCTGTTATAATTTTTTTTTTCAACCAATTGTGCTTTTGTCTATGGGTACAATCAATTAATGAACATCATTAGTTCTTTATCTTATTTTGTTGTTAAAACAGGAAAAAATGATGTTGGAACGAAGGTTGCCGTCAACGATGTGGGAAATTGTGTTAATCATCCATCATATTACACAATATGACGCTTGTACTGCTACGTGCTCACTTAAACTTTTAAATCAAGGCATCTACAAAATATTGCTTATGACTCAAATAATAATGGGTAAAAGTTTTCTTAATGTAATATCGTTACAGAACCGTAAAATAAATTAATTAATTTAGTACTTAACAAAAGTAACAGTTGTTGTCGAATAGAGTTCCGACGTCAAGTTACCAGACTTAAACGTGTAAAAAAAGTCACAGAACTCGCGCTTAGGGCAGTATTGGTCTAAGGGTCTTTCGATGTCGTCCAAGTGCCTGCAAAAATAACTTAATTCGTTTTATTTGTATAAATTCCTCATAACGTTATTTATAATACACATCAACATAGTTAAGAAAGACGGGTAATTTCTATTAACTGAATACAATACATTCAGATTCACATAACATCAAAGGCACTCATTTTTGTTTGTAGACTCGCAATAAGTCTCTCGTAATGGGCAAAGTTTGTTTGAAACCATCATTATGTAATGTAACTGTAATTCGCCGCTCTAATAGACATTTAAATCGCGGCCACGAGAAAAATAGGCGTTATATATGGCCGGATATATTTTGTTGATTCGGGAAGATAGAATGTGAATAAATGGGGCATGCACACAAAAGCACGAACTTTATACGAAAGCGCCGCGAACACTTCTACCTGTTCTAAATGGCCTATTGTTACTATTTACTTACACATACACTTTGTCCATACTTAAAATAGGTTTTTTAGTATCGTTTTATTTTCTGTTTTATTACTTAAATGCCTCTATCTAAATTCCGTGTATTTTTCAGTAAAAATAAAAAAGCTATCCACTGGTCGTTTTGTTTAACCTAACTAACGAACAAAAACTGTTTAATTTTATTTTTATTTCACTTAATACTTGTCGGCGTGGCTTGATGTACGTTTTAGATGAGATAAGCTCCTGCACGATGAATGATAGCCGCAGTATTTGCATATCACTTAAACAGTAGCATGGTGCTGACTCGTTAAAAGGATTCTTCACGGGTTTGTTAATTTTACAATATTTCGGATATTGGTATGGAAGAAAATACACAATTTCATACTTCTTTTTAATAGGTTCGTTCCATTATTATTGAACCATCTGATATTTTTAAATTAATAAATAATAACGCCACAAAGTGATTTTGCGAAGTTTGAAGAAATAATAATATTATTTCTTCAATCTTTGCAAAATTACTTGGTTAAATGAAACAAATTACTTTGTGTAAACCACTATAATATTACGATACATATTTATGTAAACATTTAAATTTAATTTTAATTTAATCCATATTGAGCTTTCGAACTCAAAAAAATGTAAGCGTTTTCAATAAATAGATACATTATATTCATATTTTTATAAGAAAAACTCTCTTTTTAACTTTTGAAGGTTATTCCCATCAATGTAATAAAAAAAATAAAAAAAACATTAGTCGAAGATAATATGGTTAATTCTGAAATTTGAAATATGAAGTTGACAATTACGACAGATCGCAGTAGCCCAATTGGTAGAGTTGTATGTCCCGGTAAGACGTAAGGTTCTGGGTTCGAGTCCCAGTTGCGACCGTTATCTTTTATTATTTTTCTGTGTCTTGTTCATTTTCATATTTAAAAAAATTAGATTTTTATTGTTATCTTCTTCTTTAAAGATACAATATCTCTATTTTGGAATTGCTTAAAGTATAATTCTATTCAATCATATTCAGTTTATGCAATGAATGCTTGCCCTACAAAGTCGATATGCTGTTTTTTATAAGGATTTAAAAAATCTGTGAAGTTCGATAATGCTTGTTAATATGCTGACCAGGCAACTTGGTGAAGAATATACTCGGTGCATTAATTGCATTCCCTACCAAAAAAGCTTCTGTTCAATCGACCACGGGAATTTTTCCAATCATGGTGGCTTTTTGTATCCTCACCTCCGGCGGATGTTAATCCTCATCCAGTAAATTGGGCCTGTCCTATTTATATCTGGTGATTTCTCGCTCGAGGCGTGAGATCTGGACATTGTCGCTTCCCATTGTGGTCGCCGACTGAATCCATTTTGCCCTAACAAACCCTCCTTGGTTCGGGGCTACGATTTGTCTTGCTAGTTCTACCGGAACGGGACAGGTGTGTGAGTACATACCCCAATCACAAAATCATTGTTTTGTAATTCACCTGCTCGGAGGTTTTATTAAACCGCGTTTGGTTGTTGATCTAATGCAGCTGTACTATTGTTTAATGCTACCTTTTTATTTGTCCGGATTTGACTCCCGAATTCTTTTGCCACCATTGTTGGCGTTTCATCATTCAATTAATATGATTTATTATATTGCCATTTTCAACTGGGTTCATAAATGAGATTCGTCGGATCACTATCTTAATCTATAAATTTATATCTTTTTCAATGTTTTTTTTCTTTCTGAATGAATACCAATCTTAATGTTCGTCAAAACTTCATAAAAAAGATTATTATCCATGTACATAAAAATATAGAAAATTTTAATAAAATTGATCACAAATACAATACAAGAAGTCACAACAGAAAGGATCTCTTCGTCCCAGGGAGCAATACGGCAAAGTATCAAAAGACGTATGCGTATCTGGGACCGAAATTATACAATAAAATCCCCCCAGACTTAAATATTAAAAATTGCAAAATGTCCTGCATTGGTTCAATAATAACTAAATGGTTGATTGGCTTGGGTAGGGAGGAGTCTGAAAAACTATTACATAATGTGACTTAAAACGATACATGGTTGGCACATGAATGAATGGCACATTTAGTAAAAACTTAGTACATAGGTATTAATTAAAAAAATAATAATAATTTAAATTGCATTTGGCACTTTACACACTTTGGTTCCTTAGAACAGGCAATCTGCCTAGCTAGGAACTAATATCGACCTAAAACAACGTAATAACACTTGTATTCATTTTAAATATATTCTCTTATTATGTAATATTATTTGTTATTTTGGCTTTAAATGTATCAAATGTAAATAAATAAAAAAAAAAAAAAAAAGCAAAGGTAAGGTTTAATGATATTTAAGAGTCCTGTGTGGTCTGTAACCATTATCTATACAACTATTTTGATCTTAAACTTTAAATTTACTCTTTTCGTTTTAAGGCGAAGCTTAAGCTCATTAAAAAATATATGCTATTCCTTAAGATAGTATCTGCACATTTCCCATGCCGAAATGGTAATTATTTGAAATTCCCTTAACAGAAATAAATCGCAAAGTATGTTCCGAAAATGATTATTTACACGTTATTTTACAAGTTATTATGTATGAAAAATTTCACAATGTTTCTTTAAAAGCTACTTAACACAACCCCACGAGATTTTTGCTGTTATTTAAAGGAGTCGTGTTTTATTAAATATTTTCACAATTTTCGCTTGAATAATATCGTTTTTAATGTTAGCGGGCTCCCTCTAACATTCGTATTATCGTATCTGTCATTTTTAGCTGGTAATATGGGGCCTTATTTCTAAATCACTATTTTAGTTTAATCTTTACCACAAAACGGTTTACCTTATAAATACAAAAAATTAGTGTTGGATAAATTGACGCTTTTCCTACTGTTTCCATTGAATAGAATTAAAATAAAGTAGTAATTTTTTTAACATAAAATATAAGCGTTAACTACTAAAAAGTGTATTTTTCATTAGAAATGTGTGTATGCATATAAAATAAAACATCATTTAAAAAATACGATTTTGTAGCCAAAATTATCTGTGATGGTTTTCATTGATTAACTTTATTCTTTCTTATATATAAAATTATTCACTAAATAAATAAAAATCCCTTTGCTCTTGAAATCGTGATGTCTAGATTCCGTTTGCGAAGCGATTTTTAAGCCTATTACCTTTATTCGAGGTGCAAGGAACACTAGGAATACATACATTTTTGGCATGTGGATTCCTCTTAATGGATTACGAAACCAAACAAGATATTCAGAAAGGACTTTGACTGCAATGATTCTTATACTTATTAGGTACATTGCTTTAGGTTTTTTTACGAACATGCAAGTTATTATTAACAATGTTAGTTATAGTTCACATTTGAATTAATTAATTCGTTATGATTGTAATATATAATTTACTTATTTCGATTATTCCGAACATTTCTGTGATGGCAAGTCTTTCCATCCCCGCGCTCCCTAATTTATTTTTAAATTATAAGACAAAACAGAAATCTATTCAACATTTGCAACCGCATGACAGCAAACTACATGGTCGGTTTGCGAATAATACATTTTCAAACAGGTTTCCTCTTGAATGATTTATTTTCTATCGCGGAGATGTTTGTTCTCAGCTCTCGAATAATATATTCTGACCGTAAAATAATAATAGACGATTAATTTATCTGATTACGAAAACGATAGAGATTGCACGAGTGTTGGCTCATCGGTTAAGCTATCAAAATATCTGAGACCCGTATTCGATCAACGGGCGTTTCAAAATAGTTCGACTTGTCATCCTACGAAAATAATCCGATTGATAATTTTTCTACGCGCAGTTGGTAAGCATATACCATGTTACGTATCTACCTACACGGAAAGAAACGATTCCTAAGATTTAAGAAAAAAGCCACTATTTCGATAGATGGATAATTCAATTACGTTAAGACTCGTGCATAAATACGTAATAAAAATCCAATAAAACATACACTTTCGACAGTATTAACAAATACGCGGTTGACACTTGAGTTAAAAAAATATTTCGGAAATTGCGTGAAATATTATTCCACAAATATTATTCCACAGAAAACATTATCAACATTAACACATAATAAGGAATTGATACATCTATCGATCAATAATGAAAACAATTTATCAGCTAACATATTATCTGGGTTGCAGAGTGCGGGAACATTTGAAAATATTACAAAAAATCTTTTAAAGAATTTGGAGAATATTTGCCACATAGTGGCAACAAAGCAATCCGAAGCTTTGGAAATAGTGCCATAATACGGCAAAAAGCGTTCGAGTATACATTAATATCTGATAAATATAAAATTCGTCATTAGTACATCTTCTTTAGTGTCTCTAAGGTTTAGTAGCACGGAATGTAAATAGATTTTTTATTATTCGCACATTTAGTTCTAACTTTTAAACTACACAAATACCCGTTAATTATATACCTATATTGACTGTAATCTGTAACAGTATAAAATATTAATGTTAAGGAAATACTAACCTCCCGGTTACTATTAATTATCCTAACAATAATTGAATTCCTCCAACATCCATCATTAGAAGCGGAAAATGTTTTTTGGAACCTGCGACGCCTGGGTGGGAACCCGAAGCTTTGGACCAATGAACATGCTTCTAGAAGAGTGAAAGAGTTTGTACTGCATGAAATTTGCACTGCTTTTTTGCCTGGAATTTGTAAGTCAATACATTCTTATAATAAACACTCCGGAGTAATCAGCCTTTGTTTCAGTAAGCGGACCAAAAAAAACATATTTACATACTTTACACACTTTGGTTCCTTAGAACAGGCAATCTGCCTAGCTAGGAACTAATATCGACCTAAAACAACGTAATAACACTTTTATTCATTTTAAATATATTCTCTTATTATGTTATATTATTTCTGTTATTTTGGCTCAAATGTAAATAAATAAATATAATGCAATTATTTACCCGATCGAAACATCGTATTATCATTCTTGAACTAATAATTTATTTAACAAGATGTCATATAGTTTGTTCCAAAAAGTTTAAATACTTATGATAATTTTGTTTTTTTTTTATAATGCCAACATTGATTCATTTATTTAAGTACATAAAACAGTCATGTTGCCCAAAAATGTACATACGTGTATGATTTAAATACAAAGTATAACAGAAATCATAACAAAAATAATTAGCTAAATATGCAGAAGTAAATAACAAACCAGAATGTGTAAAAGATAGAATACAAAAGTTTCACAAACAATTTATTATTGACTTTGTTTTACCCATTTGTACGTTTATATAATGTTGTTAATATTAAATACATATAAATTTTATTTCAATATTTAATATAATTCTATAAAAATATTGCATACTGTATCTACATAATGTATCCATCAAAAGTTATAAATAGAATAAGTTCATTGTATTAATTTATTGTATTGCAAACAAGTAGTAAGTACCCTAAATATTTTATTATATTGTAAAATATGATTTCGTGAGAAAATTTATAAAGAGTGAATGTATATAATACGCACAGGCTACTTGAAAGAGTTATTTATTTTTGCTTATGTGGTGAGCTGGTGTTTTGATACAGTTTTATAGATGTTCTTGCTTATGAATAGTTTATTTATTTCTAGTACTTTGTTTTTAATAATTAACTGTCACTTCATTTTGATTTCACAAAATAAGCACAAAACAATGCATGAAGTTTGTCAATCACCGTAAATACTAATTTACCTGTTATTTAGTTTTCTTCGTGTCGTTTATAAAGCAGTAAAATCACATATAATGACGGATAATATTCTCATGGGTCCCCTTTATTATTTCTTCCATATTCCATGTTTTACGGTCTTCTTTACATTGTTGGCTGACCGCAACCGGAATGACGTTCTAGTCTGTTGTGGTCCGCTTTGTTTTAACGACGAGCGGCGTCCTGCAACAGATCACACAAATTTGATGTTTTTATGTCACAAACCGCAGTTTTTTAAGATCACCTCGTTTTATGCATTCCTTGTACATAACACGGGTTAAAACACAATACTCAATAATATTCCAAAACTGAAATCATTAAAATGTTCAGATAAATATTAATGTTTGTAAAAAATTAGTATTTTTTTCACTTTTCAAGCGTCTTACTGTCTGAAGTCAGAGAGAGTCCCTAATCTCTAAATTGGGTATGTTTCAAGGTTGAATGGAGTACAGATAGGGATGAGATGAGAGAGAGAAGGTTGGATGGTGTTCAAATCTGGTCACGAAACCTCAAAAACTATATCAAGCAAGTATTAGATTATGAATGGCGGAATTCTTTCACCAGAATGCACTGAAAACTCACTTTTGTTTTCTGTGATTAATTTTTATTTATTGTTACGATGTTGAAGATACTCTTAGAACGGGTTGTTTCATAGAATTTAAACAATTCATCAAATTTCGACGTTAAAATTCAAGTTCTGTTATTTCGTCATAGACTGGTTATTTCACAGTACTTTGATAGTAACGGAACTTAAATAATATGACTTTCACAGATCTTTCACATTCAGCATCGGAAGTTGTTTATTTATTTATTAAAGAATTTTATACATAGTGTACATATTGTGTTATTTCGCCCGCCATGCTAGGGATGTCCCTGTGTTATGGCGGGTGAAGTATGCAGATTATAAAATTTAAGGTAATGAAGTACGTTTACTGATAATATAATAATTATGATAATGAAATAATTATGTTTAAGAACTATGTTTTGTGATTAGATCTTATCAGCCAGATATTTTCCAAACCACGTTCCTATTATTTTTTTCCTGCTATCAATTCCGTTTTCCTCACTTCATTCGGCCTCAGAACATTCCCCAAATTGGGATGCCATAGTTTCACTGTCTCCGAGCATGTGAAACTCTTGTGCGGTATAATCAAATCCACGCCACCCGCCCGCCACATAATCATAGACACTCCTCTTTATATAAATAGATTGTTGTCGTTATGCCTTGTCATACCCACGAACGAGTACATTGTAAGTATACGTACAAGGTAAATGGCTGGCGTAGAGTGCGTAGAGACCGCTACATTGAATCTGTATTATTTGACTGGTCTCGGAAAGAGCCGTGGATCTTGGTCCACCGTCTGAATTAATTAACGATTAACATGTATTTCCCCCAATCTCGCGGCTAGATCTTCGTCTCCATCTGTCTTCCATTGTGGCGAGTATTTTATATATTATTGAGCCGCGACTAATCGGCGTGACGATCTCTCTGTTTGTGTCCGTCATTGTACGACCGGGCCGGCGCGGGATCCGTGTTTAGATTTGTAGGACGAAGCCAGATCTGGAAGATACGTCCGATACACTCTCCCGGAGACAGGGAATAAGCAGCTTAAGACGATAGACTTCGCTTTTCGGCCCATACAAAAAGGACGCCCGGGAAAAAACACTTTTCTACATCGAAAATTGCACAAAATGAATATATTTTTTTTATACTGCCTTCTAGAGGGTGAAAACTATGTCGGTATGTTTTCGAATTTTCGATGCGTTTCGTATTAACGTAAACATTCACTGTCAAACATGTACGATTTATCAAAAAATATTATTTAAGGAAAAAGTGATGCTAACTCAACTCTCATAAAGAATTATAAAATTATAAAAAGCTATCGACGTAGCTTCTTCTTTCTAAAAAAAATATATTTTTTAAAATTTCAATTTCGTGAAAGTTTCGGTGTAGAAAAGTGTATTCTCCATAAACCCCTTTTCGAGCGATTTCTGTATGTAAATTTGAGCGTTGTCCCATTCGCACATTTCGCATTAGCATGTATTGTAAGTATGCGTGAGCTAATTGTGAGCGGGACAGAATGACAGACGCGGGTGTTCCGCGTGTCGTTCAAAGTCTAGCCTCTTAACGCCTTTATAATAAGTCCGTTCGGCTGACCCGATGAAGACACCATATTTCTATATTTTCTACACCGTGGCACTTCTACCCGATCATGCCTAGATACATTTATTTGAATTTTGATTATCTGCGTCTACTTTTAGTAATTTAATCTGCTGCTGTCTTGTGCCAGTTAAAGTCAGAGATGTCAAAAGTCGAGAGCTACATACATACTAGACGACCGTCCGTGGTCGAGTGGTAAGACACTTGATCCCAATCGGAAGGTCGCGGGTTCGAACCCGGCGTGCGCAAATAAATTTTATTTGATTAATTTGTGTTATTTCACAATTAATTAATATATACTATATTTGCGGCGCGTTCCAGAGTGGAAGATACTCTCAGTATCGCCCTGGTGTGAGACCACCATTCAGAATTGAAACGTTGCTTAATAATGGCTTTAGCCGTGTTTAGTGACTAGATCTGAATAGCCAGGTACTTCCCCACCTTCCTCTTCCCCATCTCCTTCCCTTCCCCACTTACCTTCAGCCTCACGACATACCCCAATTGTGTATGCCATAGTCTCACTGGCTCCAGACGGAAGCAGTTGGGACTCTTGTAAGGTATTCTCTACTAAAAAAAAAAACTGTGACATAAGCGTAGATTGAGATTTTCGCTTCGTAGAAGCCCATTTTTTACATTTTATTAAACCGAAACAAATTGAATTGCTTTTCAAAGTTTTTTTTTTTTACTTTCCTTCTCTGACACCTATGTCACGCTTCTATGTTAAATTGTATTGTTTTCTCATTTCATCGCGGTTTTATGAATTCCTATCGGTTAATTGCTTCATTAATTAATTGAAACCTTTTTCTATTTGTTCGCAGGTATGTACCAAGCCCGTTTACACCAATATCAGCAGACGGAAGTGGAAAGAGGACGAATAAACTGCAATTCACTAATGCACGGTGACAATGTCCCGTTTTGATGAGAAAATACCTGAGATACCTTGTAAAATAGGTTGTCGAACCAGGAGACAGCCGAATACTCAATCACAATCCTGGTAAACTTTACTAAAGTAACTGGGCTACGAGTACTGTAAGATAATAAGGTAAACAGGAGAGATAGCACAATGATTGTTATCGGAATGCATGCTACAATCTCCTTATCAATAACACCAATATCATTTATGGTACCTATATTATTACGGTACACTAAATCTGGTTACCATTATACGCTATTATCCATTAGCTACGGACATGTACTAAACATCGCTATTTAATGTTTTGTTTTAATTACCTGTAAACAATATCACACTAGATTCTTTTATATTTTAACGAAACACGCTCATTTTTAATTAGCCGTTCAGTTGAAAAAAAAAACTTGAACATTCATCATTTTTTGCGTCCGTTAAGTCATATGCCAGTGAGATATGATTCATCAAGAATACCAACCGGTAAATGGATGATCTATTCGGCGTATAACGATGTATGGTTTTTCTCAGGTGGTTGAACGTTCGTGGAACTCATTTCATGTGACCCGCCGATTCGAATACCTAATTCAATTCATTAAGTAATGACCTGGTTGAAATATTCTTATATCCTAATAATAGGCTATGATATTTTATTACTTGTTAATTATACGCTTTAGAATCATTTATCATGTTTTCGCCGACGTCCAAAGCAAACATGATTATCTTCTTCCGGTTGAGGAATATTATTTGTCTGACCAACAATTTTTGGTCTTATTTTCCCTAGGTATTTTCCCGATGACATTTACCTCTTTGTTCTCTGAATTCTCAGTGGACCGTTGAACTTCCTATTATTATTATTTTTTTCTAGTAAAATTGTGTTTTTTTATTAAATTTATTGCTTCTGGCAAAATACCTAACGATCTGTTGAGCTTATTCTTAATATTTATTATACTGCGATATAACATTATTAAAATTATTTGTTCTAGTACTAGGCAAGCATTTTTTTTAGTAATTAGGTGGTTTCCCGTCGTGAATAGTAATATAATAATGTATATCTCAAGGTATCTTGCACCTTATTACTTCAGGAGGTAATCTGTATGTTGATAGCAATTAAAATTACTTGTAAAAATGCTATCTTAAAATCATGGTCGTAATTTTTCCCTCCAAGTGATGTACTGCTACTGAGTTAATTGTACCTATATTTATTTTGGTACCTTTGTTAACATAAAATCCAACCGTTTTTTCGTTTATTTTGATGAAATGATATTTTGGAGTTGTGACCTTGAATTGTTTTCTGTAGTTATACCTAGTCGTTTGGTGAATCCATGTATCTAAGACCATCAACGCAATTAACAAGATGAAGAAATAGACTCATTTGGAAATGGAAAATGAATGAATGGAGTAAATTGAGTCAGCGAAGTATCTACAAATACCCGGGAAGACGTTCAATCCAAGATTGAGTGACTTAAGTACAATAGTCAGTGTTACAGAAAAGTCTTTTTTAATACGACTGCTCCTGTCTGGAGCCAGTGATAGGTACTATGTCAAACCCAGTTAAGGAATGTTGTGTGGCTGAAGGTAGTGGGAGGGGAAGGAGATGGGGAAGAGGAATTTGGGGAAGTACCTGGCTATTCAGATCTATACACCAAACACGGCTAAAGCCAGGCACCGTTTCGATTCTGAATGGTGATCTTCCACCAGGGCGATACTGGAACGTGCCGCAAATATACTATATATTATTTTTAATTAATTAATTGTGAAAGAACACAAATTAATCAATAAAAAAATTATTTGCGCTCGCCGGGTTTGTACCCGCGGCCTTCGGCTTACAAGTCGAGAGTCTTATCCCTCGACTACGTTGGCCGTCATGATGTAAATGATGCAAAGAGGAATTTTTTAGTATAGATAGTTGTGTGCACGGAGAAAAATGTTATTCTAAAATACGATCATTATATTCGTAAAAACGGTTAAAAACGGAACTGAAGTTCTTACGAACAAATGAATAGGGTTTCAATGTTTATTGGCGAGAACATGTAAGAATAATTTGTTGGTATACGTAATTTCGCACGTATACCAACAAATTATTCTTTCATTTTCCCGTCAATAAACATTGAAACACTGTTAATTTGTTCGTAAGAACTTCAGTCCCGTTTTTAACCGTTTTTACGAATAAAATGATCGAATTTTAGAATAAATTTTTTCTCCGTGCAGTATAGATAGTTATATGGGGATTCATCATTAATGGCGTGATGGTTAGTTTCTTAATATTTGAACTTTACGTCTTTGTTTGCATAATATCTCCGCTGTCCATGTCCGGTTTTCATTCTCCGAATCCCATTCACAATCAGCAATCAACGATAGTCCGCCCAGAGTCGTCTCCGTTCATTGAATAGTCAATGGTTCGATGTCTTCATTTAATGAGGTGCACAATGCTCTCGATGCTTGATCTTTACCCCGACAGGTGTTGGCTCTGTCGTGAAGGAGATATTCAAATCAATTACCGCTAACTAGCCGGGGTCTCGCGATTGTTGCTGGCCAGGAGAATCTCACAGGAAATGTTGATTGGTACATGGGCGTAGCCGCGGAGGACCTCAGTCCCCCATCCTCGCACCATCTCAGCCTCCCAGCCTTACGGTCGTCTATTTGCCGGGATGCTCCCCTGTCTGCCGGGTCATTGATAGAGTATTTCAATTATATCGGATATAATATTGTTTGTGCCGACCAAGACGCATGCAAATGCCGTTTCTCGTTTCTGCACGCTGGCGCTGTAGCCATTAAACATACAGCTGGCAGCAATGCAAGTGAAATGGAAACATTTTTGTTTACAAGTTTACAAACATATCGAGACACGACACCCCATAGGTATTATTGCTACGTTTTTATTTTCCCTCAAGGCCCTCAGGAAAATAATCCCCCTTAGGGCCTATGTCGTCTTTGGGGATGCTGTTTGATTTATTTATTTGTATTTCACGCCCTGTTGGGCTTTTACATGTATTTTTTTTTATCAACAAAGTATATCTTAATCAACATTACACAAAATTCATACAAAAGCAAAAAATTAAATTAAAAAGCAAAGTACATCTAAATAAGCATTACAAACAATTCAAACAAAAGCAAAAAAAAAAAAAATTTTAATCTGAATCTAAAACAAAATTCAAAACAAAATCACAAACAAAATCAAAGTCAAAATCAAAAACAAAATCTACAACATAATCAAAAACCAAATCAAATACGAGTTAGATAAAAGCAGGATACCCTACCATGCAAGGTAGAGAAACAAAATAATGGGATCAGTACAATTCGTAGATTGAGTCAAGGAGAACTATGTGGTATATTCAATTAAATATTATTGATCTTTTTTCCGATAAAAATTATGATACTGAAAAGAAGTTCTGGGAAGTAAAAGGTATGAGGGATCGGTAGGAATCTGGGGTTTAGCGTGTCCAGGTCACCCGCCGCCAAGTCCTAGACAAACATAGGACACCCTAGCTAAGTTACCATACGTAGCGAACCACTTGGGGTGACCTATGGTAGAGTTATTGGTTACCCAGAGGTATTGGTTACCCAGATTACTGGCGGCGGAACTCATTCCCGCCTCCCAAATTGTATTTTTGAAGGGAAGACTTCATTATTTGCTTCAATAAGTGGGTTACGTACTTGTTACACTAAGGACATAAAATAGTTTTTTTTTATTATTCACGAATATTAATATATAAAAAATATATATATATAATAATGAATATATAAATAAAAAATTATAATGTATAAAAAATAAAAATGTGAAAAAACTATACAAACTATAACGATGATTTTTTTGGTTGAAGAAGTCGAGGACGCCCGAGGAAGACATGGTACGATCAAGTGAATCAGATACTTGAATCGGGCCATGTCAAGAGTCAGAATAATAGAAAAGCATGTATGATAGGATGTATGAATGCGAATGAGGCGAGGAGTGTATGCCAAGACTGAGTTGTTTGGCAATCCGTCCTCTCTGCCTACCCCTGCGGGGAAACGGCGTTGTGGTTAGTAGTTAGTTATTCTGAATTATTACCGTTGAATAATCTCTTCCGTTTACGGATGTACTCTTTTTTTTTAAAGACAAACATTCCCGGGTTACGAATAACCTGAAATTATTTGAAAATCTCCTACTAACACCACAGTTGATTGTGTCTTGGTGGAGGTCTTAGCCAGTCGAGGTATTGAATTCCTGGGTGGGATCCAAACGCGATGCCAACTCGGCCACTAACTCGGACCTATTTATAAAACTACCACATTTCTCATGAACCGTGCTATTTATACAATTTATAGTCTATTTTATTCCTTTAATATCCAACTAAGAAGTAGGTACCTAATTATAAAAAAGTGCTGAAATGTGACTGAAAATACGATTGCGAGATATTTTACTTATTATCTGATCCTCCATCTTTCGTCTGGAGTAATGAAACGAAGGTTGGTGACTTTTTTCGAGTTCTCTGTATTATATTAATTCCCCTGGGAAACACCTTACAAGGGAACGGTTTTGGCCAGTTTTTCCCTACATTTATGCATACTAAACAAAACCTTTGACATTTTTCTTTTGTGTCGTTCATTGAAAACGCGTTTTTACTCCCACGATTGCCATTACAATATCACTTTGCTTTTGCTTTACGCAGAGCAAGAAATGACGCAAAAAATGTTTTCATCGATACTCGAGACTTATTCCGTACGCGGTCCGGTTCTCTGTAATTTCTTCCATAATTGGTGCAACGTTCGCCTAAGAAACTAAAAGAAAAAACTTGATCCCAGGTACCCACTTCTTCCCTTCACTTCGTGGTAAAAGGAAATAAGTTTCTTCTTCACAAGTAAACTAAAGCTCTTTAATAGAAAGCGCGCCTCTTTCACACGCTTCCTTCAGCTGGGTGTGAAATTAAAATAAGCATTTTATTGATTGATTGCACTTATGCAATATTTTTTTCTTCTCGGAATCTGTAGACTGTAAACGAAGTTGGTACTTGTATACTATTAAGGCAGTTAAACAGACTTACTGACTGATGTTTATGCATTGGAAACGAAGCTTTTGTGTTTGACACTTCTTGCCTACTGTCGGTTTGTTAATTGCCATTTTATTTTATAACTTTTGATTTGTTACAATATTGTACGATAATCGTACTATAAATCACGTGCCTGTTGCTTCTCATTAATAATAATTGTTATTACACCTATAAATCACTAACAATTATTGCGAGATTGTAGATCGGAACAATTGCGAATTGAATACAACAGAACATAATTCTTATGGTATTTTAAAATGTTTAGAGGATACTTAACTATATGGATGAGCGACAATATTATCATAAAATTATGATTACTTTTGCCTACACAATGCTAAATCAACCGTTTTCTTTCACACGTTCGTTAACAATATTAACTGTCCAGCGTCCGGCAATATTTCTTAAATATTTGCGCTCGAAAACAATGAATTATACTAAATACAATGTGCCCTCGCGGTTCGAGCATTACAAAAATAACTCGCGCAGATAAAGATCAGTTCATATAAATACAAAGTTGGGTTACTTTCTCATTTATTCGCCGAGCTATGACACACTGCAAATTACCTTTTTCCTTTTTAGTAAGGCGAACACGTTTTTATTATTAATGTTCCTCCCCGAGTTCTGATCGATAAAGGTCTTTTTGCACCTCGCTTTGGCAGGATTGGGCTAACGACACCACACGTGCAGTGTGGACGGTCCGTCACTATAAAAAAGATGGAAATGAGAAGTGGTTTTGTCTAACGAGACTTACTTTGTTTTGCAATATTGAAAATTTGCAAAATTACTAAATAACTATGAGGATTGTAATTTCGTATAACAGATTTGTTAATCCACGTTATTTCGTAGATACTCTCATCTAAATTTGAATCAAATTGCACATTAATACGACTAATTTTTAAGTACCTACATACCTACTATGCTTCTGAAATATCACCGCAAGTGCTAATAACATAGCTGGAAATTATACAATTTGAGATTTTCTTTGCAAAAAATATTTTCGTGATTTATTTTTTGTGTTGCGCTCTTCTTTAGCCAACGTTTCGGACAGCGATAATGTCCATTATCAGGGCAGATGTGTAATTTGGCGCTGTAATGTAACGCTGTCCAATACTTCGTCTAAAAATGTAAGACGCCGTGATACCCCAAAAATAAATCACGATAATGGATAGAAATATTACTTATTTTAAATGTCGCAGACTATGAAAATTTTTGTGAGATAAAAAAGAAAACAACATAAAATTAATCCATAATTATTAAGAAATTTTAACATCTAAATTTACACATCGAAAATAAATTTTCTTAAATAATGGAATTGAGGTAGGTTTCAAATTAGGACGGGCTAATTCGAATAAGGTTTTACTATTTTATCTATTTAGCATTGTTTTTCTATTTTAGGTACCCATCTGTATTTTTTTACGGACATAATATATATTATGTAACGCAATCTTTGTAAGGATTTGAACTTTTCCAACATAGTGTTCAGTTTACATTGGATGGCACCAATCCACGATTCCCACATACGTTTCTAATGATCGCTTAAACTACGAAGAGAGCTTACCAGATGAGATGTGTATATATGTAGATTGAATAGAGTGGATTACTATTAATCGGTCTTCTTTTGGTCGCATACGTTTACCCATTCGCCGGTTCAGCTGCTTCTCTATAGCTCTATAAATAGTAGTATATAGTAGTAGGTACTCGTGCAATGAAGGGTTATGGTACCGTGTACTGCAGTAGGAGGGTACTTCCCGCATCGGATCGTGTCCTCGGTGTAAATGAGAGCTAGTTCTCTAAGGATAGGCCACTACTTGGAGCCGTGTGCGGTGGCTTCGAGCTAACAACTAACAACTTGATACTGCGGGTTTCTGAACTGTTTCCTATTTCGTAACCACTGGGACATCAGGACGTTAATTCGCCTCTTATTATAATTTATATGAAAATGTTTGATGAGATAAGATTTAATTTATTTGTTATCGTTTAGAATAGAGAGCTATATATCTTCAAACTTCGCAAAATCACTTTGTGGCGTCATTTTTAATTAAATTAAAACAAATAACTTTGTTTAAACCACTAATATAATCACAATTACCTACATGTTTCAAAACCGATGGTTTCTTCGTCAGGGTTGAATGTTTTTTTTTTGTTTTTTTTTATTTTTTATGTCATTACTACCCTGACGAAGAAACCATCGGTTTTGAAACATGTAGGTAATTGTGATAATATTAGTGGTTTAAACAAAGTTATTTGTTTTAATTTAATTGTACAAGTACTTAAAATTATTGGCGTGTCGCCAAATCGGACAGTGGAGAAGATTAATTATTATAGTTATTCTTGATTAGGTATATGAAAAACCTAGCATTTTTGCAATTTTCAAATACTTAAATTACCATTGAAGAAGAAGATAACAATAATAATCTAATTTTTTAACCGCTTGGACACATAAGCTTGTTTTCACGATAATTTAACGTAGGTAGACATAGGAATGACGTATGTCCCGTACCTGAGTTATTAAAATATGAAAATGAACAAGACACAGAAAAATAATAAAACATAACGGTCGCAACTGGGACTCGAACCCAGAACCTTACCTTTTACCAATCGAAGAAATTCTATTAAATTACTTATTACACAATCTGCAAATCTCAACACACCTCAGCTAAACTTCAGAACTTAATTTAACCTACTCAAACCTATCCGCAACATAAACTTTAAAGATTCCGGCAAATTCTTTGATTCGTGCTGTACTTTTAGTAGAAAATTTTAATAATTTGAAGATTGAAGAGAGCAGAAGAAAATGTTAGTGCTGATTTCTTATTAAAGATCAACTTTGGCATACATTTTTCTGTATTCTCTGTATTAACACTGTTTTCGATTTGATTTTTTTCTACTAATTTTCTATTTGCAAAAGTTTATTTATGTGCGAAACAAAGGTTTGTTTATTTATTGTGCTAATTTTCACGTATTTTCCCCCTTAAATACGTGAAAAATATTTTTATACGTTTTTTATCTACTGCTTAATGCTTTGAAAAATAGTGATCATGCAGGCGAATTCTCCAGTTAATTTTTTTATAGTCTTGTTAATTACTGTTTGTATCTGTGTATTCTCCTTAAATAATAATTTTAAAAATACCCATCCATTGAAAAAAATCCGTTTAGATCCCCGATCATGTGATATTAATTTTATTAATAATACCATTTCAAAAAAGTTTAATATATTACTTTTGCGTTATTTTTATTTTAGTAAATGATTATTAAAAAAATTATATTGATGATGCAATAAGACTATTGATTAAAACCAACATGGAATATTTCTGAACATATCCGAAATCTAAAATATTTTTTAAGGTGATGAAATACGTTTATAAAGGTTATTAAAGGTTGTTATGAAACATCAAAATTTTTAATGCAAAATAAAAAGTTTTAAAAATGGCTCACCTTACTTTTTTTTAATCTAAATCTCAAATGTATTGTAAACGTTATTATTATAACCGCACATTTTTGTCGTCTCATAAATAAATAATCAATAAAAAATTCTCGAAATTTAATTAATTTTTTTTTAACTGTTTTCGGAAACTTTGGTTTCAGAGAGGTGCACATATTTTTTTTCTATTGTTAAAGCCTGGAGTTTTCTCTTTCTAACACCTTTAAGATCATATTTCTTACCATGACAATAAGGGAAGTACAGCGATTTATATTAGACCTAAGTGAAATTAAAAATTAAATTAAATCATTCTTTTGATATAAATAAAGGGTTACAAATATTATACACAAACTCAACAGATTTACAATTAGCAAATTTAGAAATTTTAGAAATTAGAAAAAGTGTTAATAGTAAATTAAATATTATTAATAACCAAATATTTTTTTTTAAAATAGCCATCTCTTAAATTTATTTTCATATTAATAATTATATTTAAAATAATTTATTTTTGTTGTTTAAACAACTTTATTATGTTTTGATAATTTATATAATGTAATTTTTCATATTTTAAAATAATTTTTATATTAAAATTTAAATAATTGTTTTTTACGATATTTTTTAATTAATTAATCACCTCTCTCTATAATATTTTTGTCCATAGTTCTTTTTAATCTGTTATTTTTAGTCTATACTGGTTTGTTTATTTTGTTATTAATGTCATTACTACCCTGACGAAGAAATCATCGTTTTTGAAACATGTAGGTAATTGTGATTATATTAGTGGTTTATACAAAGTTATTTGTTTTAATTTAATTCAAAATGACGCCACAAAGTGATTTTGCGAAGTTTGAAGAAAAAGAAATTAAAAATATTGTGAAAAAAAGCAACTATCTGAGCTAGGACAAACATGGTCTCCTGTGCGTAAACGGGTTAAATATGAGTTGGTTTTTCCTGAAAAATAGTTTAAATATTCTAATTTATTAAATATCAAAGGAACAACAATCTTGTAAGACAATTTGTGCAAACCCTGTAGGTTTCAGGTCCAACGTGATACATGACTAATAAACCGAATTTGCAGAAGCTGTGATATGAAACCTTGAGTGTGTCGCAGTCTGGCTTGCTGGACCGACTCAAAGCACCATTTGGCTGCCGAACTTCCGCCTTAAATTGCTCCGGCAAACTGACACCGGATATAGGTTCTGTGTGCACTCGGAAGTGCCGACCATCAAACGGGAGTATCATGAGGACGTTCTCTAATGATGCTTTAACACGATGCAATTTAACTTTGCCTTTAGCGGCTGGTATTACGGTATTACCGACTCTCCAAGCTGTACTCGCGTATAGTAAGTAGTAGTACATTAATGCGCTAAAGCGAATTGTTAAGTAGTAGAGATTAATTAAATATTTTAAATAAACCGTGAAATTATGTAATAATTCTAGAATATCATTTTTTAATTAATTAGTTTTGATCCTCTGCCGTTTTAGATTCGTCTAAGCTTTACTTTTTATTCTGCAAATCTGAACTTAAAAAAAGGTTCTATACTGGCCAACATTGAAACAGATGCTGACCTTGAATGTGATGATTTAAAAAAAAAAATTATTCATAAATTAATAAAATTAATTATAATAAAAAACTTGTCACCAAAATACTTTTCAAACATTATTGTAAACGTCGCGGACATAAAACAAGGATGGGCAATGAAATCTCCTACTACTTGGGTCCCTTCAAGACGCTTGTTCCCTCCTTCCTCTTCTCAAAAAGATCCACTGAACAGCGTCTTCAAAGATGACATATGTTCTGAGGGAAATTATTTTTCTCAGGACCCCTCGTGTGGAGTTAATGTAAAAAAAGGACTATAGGACAAAGCCAATACGCATAACTCTTTACTCTACAATGGGATGAAATATTTTAAGGCGCTTCTTGATAGTATAAAGCCTGCGCCAATTTGTAGCTTGTAAGATGGATTGTAACAGCCAAATTATGCATTAGAAAATCTCATAGTATCTTTGCTTTAGTAAATAAATAGTAAATAATTTTAAACTTATATAAACAAATAACTCGAATAAATTGTATAAATAAAAATAAAAATAATTTACGTACTCTGCGTTCAATCACAGTAAAGATTTTTTTAATGATGGTAAATTATTTTAAGGCACTGTAAACTAAAGCTACCTTTAAGTTAATATTTCACGAAAGTAGTGCTAAGAGTATCATTACTATTGCACGTTAGTATCCAATTGTACAGATGCGTCGAATTCCAAATAAGGCGACGTGACTTTAATTTCTATATTCTCTTTCAAAGCACATGTAACATTTTACGACAGCAGTAGGATTTTCTTAAAAAATGTTGCCAATTGGTCTTTCATATTAAAAATATTATTATGATTGTCTTAGGTTTAATTATTATCTTATGCCAATTCAAACTAAATCTTCCTTTGCTCAAAGAAACTATTTTTACCAGGCTCCACTCTTATTTAATAGCCTTCCAGAATATGTCAAGTCATCTAATTCCTTGTATACTTTTAAAAAGAATCTCAAATTATTTTTATTTGCCGAGGATTGCCAATTAATTTTTTCATCTTTGTCCTTCATAAATTAAAAGTATATTCTATTGTCTAAATCATTTTTTCATCTTTGTCGTGCTAAATTAATAGCATAATATATTATATACATATATTTATTATTTATCTTAGTCCTTCAAAATTCAAATGAACTATGGTCACCCTACTTTGTTTACATTGTAATGTGCCAAGACTGCCAAGGGCCTTTAGCTTGTCCATTATCTGTGTAACAATATTGTTTTTTGAAGTATCATTTTTATTTTACCTATATTATTTGTGTTTTTTGAAGTATTATTGTGTTTTTTGAAGTATTATTTTTGTTTCCTTTTGTGTTATTTTGTTACTTTGTAAATAATTGTTAACCTCAACACAGGCTTGTCCTAGTGAGGTTAAAAATTGTATTGTAAACTGAAAACTAAAATGTGAAGAAGAAACAATAAACAATAAACAATAAACAATGCCAATCGTTTGTTAAATTTGATTAGGGGTTTTAATAGTCACGGCATTAATGACTATAGAAGTTAAATAGCATTAGTCTGAACATTGGACGCATAAATTTATCATCTCTCAAGTTCAGACTTCAGATTATCCAATTTTGCAAATTGTCTAGTTATTAAATCCGTCAATTTTAAAGTTTCCGATTAAAAATTTGATTATGTTATTTTATCATTTTTTTATTGATTTCTACTCATTAAAAGTGACGATATTATAAGTGGGTAGCGGTTTATCTTTTTAAGCTTGTTTCCTTAAGAGGTATCTGAACACATATCAGTTTCAATAAATATGTTTTTAACTTTATTTAGGTCACTCACTATCTTCAATTAATTTGAAATAATGTATATGTAAATTTTTTGCGGCTTAATCATTTCAGAAGGATAGGATTGGGATTAGGTGTGACGATAAATAAATGTTTAATCTAACTTGATATGATGACTAATTTAAATCCGTTCGTGGATTAATATACCGTTTCAGCATTTATTGCCTTTCAGTGATTTTGCTAATTATCTAAAATAATATGTTTCATAAATTAATCCAACTCAATGACCACGCTGTACGCTGAAATAGGCTATAAGCCCAAAAACGCTTGCTACACGGAAAAAAATGTTATTCGAAATAACATAATTTTAATAGTAAAAACGGTTAAAAACGAGACTGAAGTTCTTATGAACAAATTAACAGGGTTTCAATGTTTATTGACGGGAACGTGTAAGAATAATTTGTTGGTATACGTAATTTCGTACGTATACCAACAAATTATTCTTACATTTTCCCGCCAATAAACATTAAAACACTGTTAATTTGTTCGTAAGAACTTCAGTCCCGTTTTTGACCGATTTTACTATTAAAATTATCGTTTTTTCGAATAACATTTTTCTCCGTGTACTTATGTCCTAATCTGACAGTACCCTCATATTTATGATCATTGTCTATGATATGAAAAATACATTTTAAAGTTAAAATTGCCAATCAATGAACTATTGAAATCATAAAAACGTTTATTTGTAATTTGTATACTACCTATAGAAAAAAAATGCGATTTGGGCGTGTTTCGTGATTTCGTTAAAAGTCTGACCATTCTTTACTTAAATTTCAAATAAAGAAATTCGCTTCATTGGAAAGTTTCATTTCGATGAAATAGAATGGCGATTTTGAATGTCAAGCAGTGTAAAAGAGACAGAGCACTTGCCAAATTGAGTAAAATCAAAAGGTACAATCTACATGGAAGGCATTTCTATTGTGCATTATCATCAGATGTAATTAGCATTATTATGTAATTACTATTATTATGAGCTAAATTTCTCTATGCATATCTCCCGTCCTCATTCCGGAAAGCGCCAATCAATACAATACTTACATTCTGAACATCAATATATATTTATATTTTTGTGCATCTTTAAAATCATACCAATACAATACATTTAATGAACAGAAATAATTTTTAAAATTGTTTTATCACAGATGTGATTAATTTCCATTATAATTCGGTACAAAATGTACGCCGAAATTCTGTGCATAATCTCTCCCATCCCCGTCCCGAAATAGGTCAATTCTCCAGGAGTGCCAGGGTAGCAGGAAGTGTGCCGGAACAACATGTCTACCACGGTTTCGTCAACTGCTCGGCGTTAGAGCCGCTCCGTTGGTCTGGTGTTCGCCCGCTGTAACTGCTGCTCTCCCAGTATACTGATTGGGTGGGCTATGTGGTGATACTCATCTGCCACAATAACTAGAGCATTATGAATTAGGAGTACTGTCGAATCTGTTGTAGATTTTCAGAAATCTAGTATAGTCCTTTGATTTCTGGAATCCGTACATTACTCTCCTGAAAATGAAATTAATTTTAGTTTTAAAACAATTCGTGCAGGAAGGATATTTCTACATATTACGCCGGTTCTACTCGAATGCCTGAAAAGGCGTTCCTGTCAAATATTTTTATAGGATTATTGTACACCAATGTCTTTGTGAGATTTTCTTGTAATGTACTAAATAATGTACATTTTTTACACATAAAACGTCACTAAATGGCCCAACACTGAGTTTAACTTCTGTTTATGAAGTCCAATTACGAAGAAGGTTATAATGTTGAACAATACTTTTTTATATTTGGGGTATGGTAATCACTATACAAAAAAATCTTTCAAATGCACTTATTATTTTGAAAAATATGTTGGTTTAAAACAATTTCCATTTTCTCTAACAGGTACACGGAGAAAAATGTTATTTGAAAAAAACGATCATTTTAATGGAAAAAACGATCATTTTAAAAGTAGAAACGGTTAAAAACGGGACTGAAGTTTTTACGAACAAATTAACAGGGTTTCAATGTTTATTGGCGGGTACATGTGAGAATAATTTGTTGGTATACGTAATTTCGTACGTCTTTTACCGCCAATAAACATTGAAACACTGTTAATTTGTTCGTAAGAACTTCAGTCCCGTTTTTAACCGTTTTTACTATTAAAATAATCGTTTTTTCAAATAACATTTTTCTCCGTGTACCTTGATTTCGCCCGCCTGAAGTGTGTTGAAATATTACAAGAACCCTGACTGTTTTAAGAATACATTAGATTTATCAGTTCACGTTAACATAATGTAGTATAACGTTAATTGGTTTTAAATCAAAACAAATAACTTTCTGTACACCACTTATTCAATCACAATTATCGACATGTTTCGAAACCAAAGGTTTCTTCGGCAGGAATTTATTAAGTTATATTATTTTTTTATGTTCTTATTATCCCGACGAAGAAACCTTAGGTTTCGAAACATGTTGATAGTTGTGATTGAATAAGTGGTGTACACAAACTTATTTGTTGTTATTTAATTAAAAATGAAGCCACACAGTGAATTTGTGAAGATTGAAGAATTAATTTGTTTTGATTAATTTTCAAATGTTTTACAATGTATTTTATTGCCAACTCGTACACGAAGAGTTGTGTCAAATTCTTTTTTGTTAAATGGTCAAATTTTCAAAAAAAAACACTAGAAACTATTTTAAACAATTATCTCGAAGTAAAATTCACGACCAATTTGGGAAAAGTGTAGTGTAGTAACATGTTTTTATCGATATTTTGGGGGTGATGAAGTGATGTCTTTCCTTCAGTACCTACCCAATGCTTTTTCATAATCATCATGCGATGTGAATACTTCCGATTAGTGAATGTTCCCATAAATTCATGGCCAAAAACAATTCCTAACGTCGCCCTTAGGCACTCCAATCAGGCCCCGATAAACAATCTGTGTTTTGTCGAAGATGTTGCATTAACAGCATCCGCTTATCTGCCGATTATAACGTCATCGTGGCGTTCATCTGATGTGTGCTCAGTACCCGACACAGCCAACTTCAGTGGAATCGATAACGAGTCGGGACAAGCATAAACCGTCTCGTGCGAATTCCAACCCGGCTAGGGTTTATGCTGCAAATGCTTTATCGGTATTTGCTCTCCCCGGGAATTCACCGGCTCTCTCTCTGTGTGCGAAAGCTGTTTGTGTAAGTGTGTATACTCTGAGTTTTGTAGCTTTATCAATTATTATGGTCATGGTGGATGATGTCGATCTATTTATTCGCAGTTACAATTCGAAACACTTGAGGGCTTGCAATGTTTAGGCTGCATTGTGTAATGTTTTCTACACGGAGAAAAATGTTATTCTAAAATACGATCATTTTATTCGTAAAAGCGGTTAAAAATGGGACTGAAGTTCTCATGAACAAATTAACAGTGTTTCAATGTTTATTGGCGGGAAAATGTAAAAATAATTTGTTGGTATACGTACGAAATTACGTATACCAACAAATTATTCTTATATATTCCCGCCAATAAACATTGAAACCCTGTCAATTTGTTCGTAAGAACTTCAGTCGATAAAATGATCGTATTTTAGAATAACATTTTTCTCCGTGCATGCATTTTTCAAACATTTCCCTTCTCCCCCTCTCCCTAGTGTGAAGTTCCACAACTTTTTTTTGGGCACTCTCTGCAAAACCTCAGTTACGCTGTCAATAATAAATTTTGAGCAAAGTTACATAAATACCCGTATTTTGTCATTTATTTTGCGCGTTTTGGTACTATTTTACCTGTAGGTACTAGTTTGGGAACCCTTGGGCTCATATAGATGTCATCCATTTTTTCACAGTTTCAGTTCGAAATACTTTTGGATGGTAATCATTAGGTTACAACAGGTGATGTTGTATCTTTCTTTCTTCGTGCTGCTTTTATAATTGCTTAGTAGTAGTAATTTATTACATAGCATCTACGACCTAGGTACACTATTATTTATATTTTACAGAAAAACACCATTTACCCTCGATGCAACACCAACTCTAAGCAAAACTCCTTCATTTATCGTGCATCACATATTTTCGATATATACTATTCACAATTTGACATCTTTAACTCTGCACCACACTCCTTAAAGTTACACGGGCGATCTCACAATACTTAACAACTATACATACTCATCTAATGCTACAACCATCGTGTGAACTTCGCATTATTTTATTTTTATTTCTTGTAATCCATATTTTTATTACTATACTTACTATACCTCAACTAGACCGATCCCCCCCATCCTACCTTCACCCCAATCCCTTTCAATCAACTTGTTTATGTAATTTTTCATACCATCTTTAAAATCATTTCACTTATATATAATACCCATGTGGAAACCTGTAAATGGTACAATTAATGTAACTTAATTAATTTTGCATTATGAATAATGTATACTGTTGGTCTCCCAAATAAAATAAAATAAATTATTGAGTCAATCAACTATGCGCAAAATTGCCAAGTAAATTCATATATAAATAAATATTAATGAATTATTATAAAAACTAATTGTAATTTTCTTATATGTGGCAATTAAAGAAAAAGATTCCGATCTCCTTGCTTAACGCGTATCTCTTCGGTAAATCAACAAAATGGGTAAATACCTACAGCAGTTTCTCAGCGTAAGGCAAAGTTCTTTCTTGTTACGCTTTTTTCTCGGTCTTCAAAAATTTAATTAATTTCACTAGTTGAATTAACACTGAGCATTAATGAAGCCTTCCGCCCGTCTTGTTAATGTTTTATAATAATGCATTAAGTCCAGGTTCCGCTAGGTGATGACCTAATCCGATTGCATTCAAAGGCACTTCTGTTGCATCCCGCACTCACACCAGCGCCACACGGTGATCCAATTAACATTCTAGTTAATGCCGGTCTTAAATTATATATTCCCTTTGGTGAGTGTGTTTCGAACCGTCCGTTTTCCACTTTACGCGAGCGGATTAGTGTCCGACAAATCCCGGGCGGTTGTCCGATACTGTCAAACCGCTCACGCTACTGATTAGCTGCCCGACCCATCGGATTACTGATGCGGCCCACGGCGGGTTGTTTGTTTTATCGATTAGCGATGGCTTTATCCAATATCAACCAACAACTGCTGGACTATTTGACAAATCTTATTATGCGCATATCGAAATGAAACTTGCCAAAATGCAAAGCCTCTATTTTTAATCTAATCACTCAATATTTCAAATAGATCATCAAGATTTTTTTAAATATTATTCTCACCGCGCTGATTAGCTCTCCGACCCATCGGACTGCTGATGCTGCCACCGGCGCGCGTGTTATTTTTGTTTTCCGATTAGCGATGGCTTCATCCAATATTAACAAACATCTGCTGTAATTTGATACGAACCTGATACGTTTTTAGATTTTCACAGCCAAAAGCATTTTCGTTGTTTGTTTTTGGGGTGTTATGCCGTGTTGTGCTACCTCCTTCTTTAGCCGACGTTTCGGACAGCGTTGGCTAAAGAAGGAGGTAGCACAACACGGCATAACACCCCAAAAACAAAAAACGAAAATGATACAAACCTTAGTATCTACACGTGGAAATGAAAATTGTCGAAATGACAGTTCAGCTATTTATATCGTAGGTCTCAAAAGATGGACAATTACTTTGCCTATAGTAGGTACCCGGTGATAAGCCGCACGGGCGGGTTGTTTGCGATGACTTTATCAAATGTTAACATTTTTTTTTTTTTCAAAAGAAGTAAACACATTGTGACTTGAAATTTTAAATAAATGAAAAGATGATACTTTTTTTTAATGAATTAGGAATACCTACTGACGAATCTATTGTAGTTTCTCAGAAATCTAGTATCGTCGTTTGATTTCTGGAACTCTCCTGAAATTATTTTTTGTTTTAAAACACTTCGTGCGGGAAGGGTAGATATTTCTATCTTTTACTTTGATACAAACCTTATTATTTACACATCGAAATGAAAATTGTCGAAATGATAATTCAGCTATTTATATCGTAGGCCTCAAAAGATTGACAATATTAACTTTTTTTTTTCAAAAGAAGCAAACTCATTGTGACTTGACATTTTAAATAAATGAAAAGAAAATATTATAATTTGAGGTTTAACTCTTTAAGTTAATAAGTTCAAAATAAAAAAAGAAAAGAAAATACTTTGTTTAAGTCTCTTTTTTTATTTATTTAACGTCTACCGGTTTCGGTACCTCCGTACCATTATCAGGACTATTACAAAAATAATGTCTAAAAATACAGAAGTACCAACTAACTATTGGTCTATTAGAATTTTTTTATATGTAATTGAACACACAGCGTTTTTTGCATTATTCCCACGTTGCTGATTAGCTGCCCGACCCATCGGATCACTAATGCGGCCCACGCGATTTATTTTTTTATCGATTAGCAATGGCTTCATTCAATACAACAACTGCTGAATTATTTGACAAATCTTATTATGCGAATTTAATAATCTTACGAACATAATAAGTAATACCTTGAATGTACCAACCTAAAAATAATATTATTTTTCTGCTCGCACATAAATATATATAAGACATCCAACAAACATCACGTTGAGTTTCGTTCTACAATCGTATTACGTTGTGTTTCGTGGTCAGCCATGGCTGGCACTTTTCTTTGTAATGCTATGCAAGAATCTGCTCCTAATGGCTTTCTGAAAATGCTCTGCGGTTATTTACACAATTGTCCGTCCTACGATGCGCCCGCTAGCTTCATGGGCTTCGTATTATTGTAATAAAAAAATACCAACCCCTCTTGCATGCACCGTCTCGGTGCAATTCTGAAGTCATTTTTGTAAAGGGGCTAACTGTCAATTTTATAATGTTTTCTGTTATTTATAACTCATTGGATTTCAGCACTTTTTAAACGTTTGTTACCGGACATTTAAAAAAATGTAATAAATAATATGTTTTTATTTTTTTTACTTTTAAGAATCCGGATATAACGACCCTCAAGGGACGCTTAAGGGACCGGCGATACCTTATCGTACTAACTGGACGAGGCACAAAAAAGCCGGATAATTTAGGCTTGTTTTTATATGATACATATTAATATTATTGAAATTATTGTTATGAAATATGTAATAGTATAGATCAGCGGTCATCAACTTTTTTGAGAAAAGGGCCGGATCGATGTTTTAGAAAACCTGGGGGACGGATGAAAAATTAGGTCTTATTCCAATTAGAATATTATTTTATATGAGCTTATTTTATAATAGAAAAATATTTTTTATTATGTAGGAATATCTAATTTATATTTACAGCTAATTAAAAAAAGGAATAAAGTAACAATAATTGTATGCAAGTAAATATGTAGTTACTAAAGTAGAAAGTCTGTAAATTTTTGTTTGTTTTTGGCCAATTTTTGTTCGATAGTAAGAACTTCACACAGCATTGTGAATACGTGACATCATAGTTTTCATAAAAAGGTGTAATATAGTACTTTTTTCTTTAATTGAAAAACATTTTGGCTTCACGGAATTCATTGTGTGTAGCGGTTGTCACAACAGATGATAAACACTGAGCGTGAGTGTGGTAATAAGGGTAGATGTGGGGAGTAGCTGGGCGCGGGGAGTAGGTGTGGTGCGGGGCGGTGAGATATTAGTGCGTAGGTTTTGTAAACAAAACACTGCGCGTCGCTCTGACCGGATGAATTATCATTAAAATTGGTCGCTTTAAGCAGTTGGTCGCTTAAAACGCTTAAAGGTCCAACTAAAAAATCAACACAGAAAAGTCTTCGAATTTCAGCGGTCGATTTTTTTTTATCATTTCAAAAACCATTAGATATGTGCTAAATTTAATACTTACTAGTGATTTTTTCCATTAAGTTAATTTTTAAAAAATCACCTTATATGGAAGGACATTAAATCATTCACCATACAACGTGATCAAACCTACCAACACAAGTAATTTAGACCTTGAACATAAAAAAAATAAAACGGATATAAAATTTTTACATTTTGTCTTTTATTATTTTGAACCAACCAAAATATAATTTCAAAATTGGTCCTAGTAACGTAAAGCAAAAAGTTTTATATGACGGTTTAGTCTTTTGACTTTTAATTATTCTGTGTTATTCCTCTAAGAAAGCATTACCTAATTCTCCCATTTTCCTAATTAAATATCTTTTCATTTGAAACCAAACTAACGAAATCTCAAAAAATTCTTTCTTACCGCATTGCATTGCCTTTTTGCATTCTTACTCTTGCACGAATCAACAAGAATGGTCAAGAGGTAGGTAGTCTCAGTAACGCCTTGGTTAAAGATCAACTTTCCTAATCGAAATGTTGCTGAAATTGTTTTAGCCGTGTTTGGTGACTAAATTTAAATAGGCAGGATCTTCCCCACCTTTCTCTTCCAAAACCTTCTACTTCCACTCCATTCCATTCAGCCTTACAACAAATCCAATTGGGGATGCTGTAGTCCCCTTGGCTCCAGAAGTTTGTGAGCTGTTAACACTTTTATGTGCTATTCACAATTGAAAATAATAACAAAATAACTAATTTAGGTTAATATAAATGGCAGTTAGTCCCTTGCAGGCTCGCGGACTTGAGCATGATTGAGCAAGATGGATTCCTCGGATTATATCTGATTGAACCGCGTTCCTCGCCTGGTGCGTTACCGCGCGCCAATAAACGCATCGCGCGCATTATCTGAATTTTCATAAGCGTCAAATGTTTACATTGCTTTATTTTCTCCGCGAGGCGCTGCATTACGAATAAAGATTTCTTCAATAATGTCGGGCAAAAATGATGCTTATGATTGCGCTGGTATGTTGTTACATTAAAAAAAGTAGTTATCTGTTTGTAAAAAAAGTAAGTACACTTAAGTACCCACCTTTTTACGATATCAATCGACGAACGCTGGGATTATATCGAAGTTGTTGATATAGCTTTAAAAACAGTGTGTGTATATGTTTTTTTTCATCCATCATATTTTTTTGCAATTTGAGTAAGTGGGTATCGTGAATTATTTTCTTGTCATTATGCCGCCTTAAGCTTTCTCCTTCTTTTAAAAAGTTACAGTGTCCATCATCAGGGCAGATGTGTTCTCTGCCATCTGCCCTGATAATGGATACTGTAACGCTGTCCGAAACGTTGGCTAAAGAAAAAGGAAGCGAAAAACGGCGTAATAATCCAAAAATAAATCAAGATAATTCTTTTGGCCGTGAAAATCTTTAATCGTATCTTTGTAGGCAGGTGCTTGAAGAAATATTTAGACTTGTGCGTGACAAATGCATCTTACAAAGTGAATTTAGGATTATTGGAATGTCGTTCAGTTGAATTCTGTAATCTAATTAAGCGTGAGATGATCGGCTTCGTAAGATTATTTGTATGTTCCTTAGACTGGGCTGTGCTGACCACGTAGAAAGAATACCAGATGACAGGACATTGAAAATCACGACTCTATTGGAGCATCCCCGAGGCAGTCCGACGAAGTTGTTGACTGCCTGTGTGAAAGAATAATGGAGCAGGATAAAAATGCCTGAAGAGAGACCTTATTAGAGAATATTTTTACTTATAATTTATATTGGCTCCTGTGCTGATGATAAATACACTGACTTTGTACTTAACAATCTTTAGAATAAAGGGGCTTCCATTGCATTATCAGATTGATAAAGATGATAGCCTAATATTGTCTTCAATGATTAAATATTACAATTTAAGGTTTTACTCATTAAGTTAATCCAAAAATAATTAAAGTATTTATCATAGACCTGGCAGAAAAGTCAATAGGTGTCGCACATTATATAAATATGGATATATTTGTCCAAGGTCTTACACGTGCGTACAGATAGAGGCAATTATAATATGCGTTGAGAAAATTAAGATAATGTTTATAGTTCTTAGTCACACTGATGCTGTAGGAATGAGATCCCTGAGAGAAAGTGTGGTAAAACCATTCATGATCGTCTGAGAAACGTGGAAATTTAAAAAAAATGGAAAACGTCAGCGTAATGTGTAAGATTCAATAAAAGGACAGGATAGTGTAAGGTGAATATTTGACTAGAAAATATGTTTAATGTCAGCGAGGAGAGATTCAAAATGGAAATTCTTTCGATTCTTTAAACAGAATTATTCTCCACATTGACGAAATCATCACCACTACCTAATATTTTTTTTTGTTAATTGCTATATTTCTTTAAATTTCTTTTATATGTAAATATGTATATGTAAACAATTTTTTGTAAAATATATATATGGCGTTATTTCTTATATGTAAAAATCTCAAATTTGTAATGGTGTAAGAAAGAAAAGTAATAAATTATTATTATTATTAGATATTATTAAAAAGAAGTCGAGGACACCTGAAAAATACATGGCACGATCAAGTGAACAAAATACCGAGTCGGGCGATGACAATAGTCAGAATAACAGAAGAATATATATGAGAAGATGTATGAATGTGAATGAACGAAGAAGCCTGTGCCAAGACCGCGTTGTTTTTCAGTCCATCCTCTCTGCCTACGTAATGGTTAGTTATTTAGATTTAACTAAAACAGGGTCCTTAATACTATGTGCAGTATCAAATATTATAATATATATCAGTATAAATATTGTTATAAGTGTTATAACATAACATTCACTAACCTACCTTACACACAATACAACAAAAAGTTCATAAATTATGTTATTAGCTATTATGTATAAATATTAATAACTTTATGTGAACGCTGTAATATTATATAGAAATAAATAAATAACAGATCACCGAGTCTGTTTATTAGATTGCAAGCTTCTGCCCGCGACTTCGTCCGCGTAGGATTAGTACTTCGAGTAATCTATTTTCTTTTCCTGGGTCCCATCTACGTTTATAACAAAATTCTTAACTTAGTTATTTAAAATATGTATAATTCTTGATTCGATTCAAAGTATTAGGCGAGTACTTCAAATAAATTCACTAATTTAAATATTTTCCAAAATAGAATTTTGATTTAACAATCATCGTTTTGCCAGATGTCATTCTCAAATGTTGACGTTTCCTATTAAACTATAATTATTATTTTCAATATATTGAAAATAAATAGCTAGCTTTATAAATTATAGCCTATGTGTTATTCTGATGTATGAGCTATATTATTGTAAAGTTTCATTAACATCCATTCATTAAATTTCGATTTAAAGAGTAACAAACATACATACATCCATACAAACTTTCGCGTTTATAATATTAGTAAGATAAATATTATGCATTAAGAACAAAAAAGATTTAAAAATGAATTACAAAGGTCGGATGATACAAGCTAGAAAGTTGCTTATTATATTATGAATAATTAGCAAGAGACGTAAATCGTTCATGCATTCCACAGATTATAGTTTATGTACGCTAACAGCCTATGTATTTATCAGCTGATCAGTAATTATAATGTTCCCTCATTAACGGTGGCCCCGCTTCATCATACACGGTAGTGAGCAAAATGTGATTTCTCATCTTTAGTGAATGCATACAGACTACAGAGTGTATAATGCAGATGATAAATGATGCATTTCAACATCATCTGCCATCTATGGAATATCCGTGTGATAAGGAATATATTATCCTGTATCCTTCATATTATATTCCGTATGCCAACTTGCTGGAGTCTGTAGTACCTTAGGGTACGCGAGTAATTACGATGGCTGCTTCTCGTATCACTGTTAATGTGAAATTTTGTCGGCTATTAAATTTTATTTTATAATCATTTTATTTTGTGTGATCGTGGTATTAACATAATAAATTAAAGGTTTCCGAAATGAATATATATAAAGGTGTATGACAAGGGCTTAAAATATTGTTCTATTACTCAAGTACGTAGGTACCATTGGCGAAAAAACAGAGTGCTGAAAATATTTTTTAAATATTGTCACGGGAGTAGTTAATTTTATGTATAACATTTTTTACATTTAAAATAGTCTAGAGAGAGGTCGTACATTACGTCATCATCCCATTCTAGTATCTTTTGTCTTTTTCTTTTTCATGCAAGACGGGCGTGAAGAATATTTATCAATGACGTAAAAACAACATCTCTCTGTGACTACTTACTATACATATTGTTTTCTTAATATTTTTAAAACATTGGAATATTATTTCTTTCCGAGCAGTTGATTTATACGTATTTCGAAAAAGCAATTATTTTTGGCTAGCTGGTCATTATTAAAATAATAATTTAACACGTAGGTACATTAGTTTGTATGTACAAAAGACGTACACTGTATATTGTATGCATATCTATCTTATTTTGTGAGCAAAGTGTTTTGCTATTTTCGATTAGTCCTATAAAAGCTTTAAGATTTTACATTATATTTTTAATTCATTGGGTCTATTTTGGCAGTCAGTCTTTTCTGCATACCTCTGCGGAAAAAGGCGCGATGGATAATTAATCTCAGAGAGCTCCGCCCCAGCAAGGCAAGGGTCCTAGGTTCGATTCCTAGATGTGACGGTATCTTTTTCTGATTTTTCTGTTTCAGATTTTCGATTGAGTGTAGCTTATATTGTCTTCATTAATTAAATAGTACAATTTGTGGTTTTACTAATTAAGTTAAAAATAAAACAATAAATTAGTTGGTTAATTAAATATTATCAACATAATCTCAGCTTCTATTTTCTAATCCTCTATTTCCATTTGATATTAAATCTCTCAAAATATAAGTCAGCCATTTACCACTATAAGTTCTCGAGCTTAATAATGGTACCAGTCACGGGTGGAGTTTTCTGGATTTGAACCGGCAACTGGTTCGATTTATTGGTCCATTTGAGGACCCGAACCCGTGTTGCCTTGACGGATCCGATTTCTGAACGGATAAACCCGTTGGCCGGGACAAGGCGACTTCCCAAACCCGTTCCGAGTAATCACTGCCAGTCGGTTCAGCCTCTGAATTGGTCTATTAATTGAAACTTGTTCGATTACAGATTTCAAATGGGGGTATAGTCTAGTCGCGCATACTATACGCAACAAAGTCGCGTTGAACTTTTAAAAAGTCAACTAATACCATAAAAAAATATTAATTTTGGTGGTCCGTTAATCCTGGCTAACTCGGGTTTAATGAACGCTTTAATGTGGATTTGCTTTGAATTTAAGTGTTTTTTTTTTCAAAATTATGAAAGTGTCAAGAAATCAGTCATGCGATAAAGTTCCTATTTATAAATTAGTACGTTTACGCGAAAAATAAATTCTTGATAATTTTGCAGTAATTGTTTGTTTCGTAAACTATCAGCTTCCCAAATACTACAATTTGGGAGGCGGGTATGGGTACCGCCGCCTCGGGAATCAACACCTGGCGTACCCCAAGGGTTTCGATAAATTTTGTGACGTAGCAGGGGTGCCTGGGTTCAACGCGTGAAGTATGTTCAGACCTTGGGGGCAGATGCGCCTACACACCAGCTGCATGACAGGCTGGATCGGTAGAGGCCAGTTTAGGGAGACCCTTTGACCTTTCTAGCTGGTCTCTCTCGATGCATCGTCTTGGACCGCTGCGGGAGGGATAGATTCATACGTCCGTCACTTGTGGACTCACTGACCCCTAGATTACTACCCACCCCTCATACTTTTTCCTTCCCAGAACTTCCTCTTCTTCCTTTCAATAAAATGACCCTCCACACGGCAACCCCAAAGACGACCTAGGCCTATGGTGAGGGAGTTTATTTTCCTCAGGGCCTTCTGTGTTAAAAATCATAATGCCCAGTGATTTTTCCCTGGTCTCCGCTAGTAATGCAATAATATTACGGAAGTATGCCCTTTATATATTAAGTATGATCTTTCATATATTATAAATTAATTACGGCGAGCTTTTTGTTAAACTCACTGGATTGTTCAATTCTCAATCCAACATTTTAAATAGAGGAGGTTTATGATTATGTAAATATTGTATAAGGATATCTATTTTACATTAAAAGCGTTCTGTCTACCTACTTTAAACTTAAGATAGATTTCTTTAAAAAAATTAACATCAAGCCGTTTCAATTTAGTTCTCCCGTCACTAAAAAAATGATTGAATGGAAGCCTATTTTGCACAAAACGTATTAAAATTTTCAAATCTTGAAGGTTAGAAGTCTGAAAAGGAATATGGTTAGTTCAAAAACTATGAATTTACTAAAACCGCTTTTAATTTTAAGCTTTGCCGAAAATCACAGCGGATTTTTGTTAGTCATTCAAGCTTCGTAGCAGACCAACAAAATACTGGGATTCACTGAAACATAATTTTTTTTTTAATAAATTAAAAATAAATATCCTCGTAAATTTGAATCTGTGGAAGATATTGTATTATATAACGAGTAAAAGACTACGTTCATCATTATAATAAAAACACTCACCCTCTTAAAAGTCAGAATAATTTATTTTCTCACTTAACAAACACATGAACACACTATATTATAATGGATATGCATAACTATGCTTGATTTTTCTCGCACGCCACTTGACTTGATTCTGGCAGAATGCTAATCGTCAGGTAATTGTTAATTTGATTTTTTTTATACATTATTTATTATCGATTGTTTTTTATGTGGTTATCAACGTACCTCCGGACCGTCTCGCAAATGACGAGGATGCGTCATGTAGGTGTAGGTCCCCCTTGGTCTTGTTTTGAATAATCGTTTAGGAGACTCACCACTTTGTGGGAAGTCTGACGACCGAAAATGATTGACAAACTGATTGTTGGGTCATTCAAATTATAATAATTTTAACTCTTTGCTGTTACCTGAGTATTTCATTATTCGCTGAATAATGAATGAAATACTCAATTCCGTCGATTACAAAAGCTGTCTGAATTTTTTTCAACTCTCAACATTATTGCACCTAGTGAACGAAAATTCGATTTAACTAACGGGGAATCAATCAAGACACCTTATTGTGAGTTTGTGACATCGTTTTTACCCAAAACAGAGCAAAACCCACTAACATTTTTTCAATAAACGATCTAGATCCTGAAAAGACATAAACTCGATATTGCCCTGGTTAAATATCGATCAGAATCGAAGTGTTGCTTGAAATGTCTTTAGCTGTGTTTGTGGACTAGATCTGCACAGCCAGGTAATTCCCAACCTTCCCCTCGCATATCTCTTTCCTCTTCCCACTTCCTTAAACGTCATAGCTTACAACACATCCTAATTTATATATATTTTTGTCGTATATTTCCCACACCACCTAAAACCGTCAAGTGGTGACTCCGACGTGATTCAAACGCAACCTTCTGATTTGAAGTCGTACCAACTAAAACCATGTACTATGTTGTTCCATATTTTTTAAACTCTATTATCGGGCAAAGCCTGGTAGTAAACATGATATTGTATTGTCAGCTTGTTTATTTTATAATAGTAAAATTTGTCACATCATTTTCAATTTCAAATAGATATTGTAGAAATACCAAATTTTCGTTTACATTTTTCAATCTAAATATGTAGTTGTATTATATACCCAATGTATTGCAGCATCGCCTTTCATTGCGGTCGGCAATTATCCAAGTTTATTGGTAAAAGCGCGAAGGCTGGTAGATATACCTGAGGAGGAAACAGCTCTGATAGAACTAGACAGGGGTCAGTCGGAACACGGTTCAAGGGAGGAGCGATGAAGCTTTGTACCGCGCTGTACCCTCGCTGTTCCCCACCGAACCTCTGAGTGTTAACACATAACGAGATGTTACACTACGGTCAAGAGCTGTGCTCACGGGGTGACCATGAATAAGGAGTGAGGAAATTATACATTTTTTTCTTCATTCATAATTGTAAATTAACTTTGTGGCATAATTATAAATTATTAAAATCACTATTTAAAATTTAACAAAGTCAATTACTTTCAAATAAAAATATATAAATTTGTTATAGACCATTTTAATTTTTAATTAAACTCTACCGGTTTCGGAAGAATCCTTCCTTCGTCAGGATAATAAGAAAACTAAACTATGATACAAAATATTGACAGATAGGTATATACAAAAAAAAATTAGGTGTTTGAGTGGGAGTTTAACAAAGGGGGTTAACAAATTTATCTTTTAGTCCCATTCTACGCATATTTCCAGTAAACCGCTCTGTTATTGTCGGAATTCCTACAATTACCCCTCCCACTCAAACACCAACATTTTTAAAATTTTATTTTATTAATCATTAACGCCCTTGTAGGCTTTTACATATCTTTACATTTTTATGTTTTAGTTCATACAGGTGTGTTTAGATAACAAAGAAAACATTAATATTTCTTCAAACTTCGCAAAATCACTTTGTGGCGTCATTTTGAATTAAATTAAATCAAATAACTTTGTATTAAACCACTAATATAATCACAATTACCTACATGTTTCAAAACTGATGGTTTTTTCGTCAGGGTAGTAATCTAAAAATGGTAGTAATGGTAGTAATCATTGCTACCCTGACGAAGAAACCATCGGTTTTGAAACATGTAGGTAATTGTGATTATATTAGTGGTTTAATACAAAGTTATTTGTTATTTGTTTGACGAAGAAACCATCGGTTTTGAAACATGTACGTAATTGTGATTATATTAGTGGTTTAATACAAAGTTATTTGTTATTTGTTTGACGAAGAAACCATCGGTTTTGAAACATGTAGGTAATTGTGATTATATTAGTGGTTTAATACAAAGTTATTTGTTTTAATTTAAAACATTAATAGGTTTTACACATGGTACATAGAAATAAAGATGGTACGTAACAGTATAGCGTTATACAATATTTTATTTTTTATTTATATTTTTGTATATATCTGGCAATATTTTGTATCATTGGTTAGTTTTCATATTCTCCTGTCGAAGGAAGGGTTCTTACGAAACCTTTAGAGTTACCGGTAGATAAATTAAAGTGGTCTATAACAAATTTATATATTTTTATTGTAAATTTTGGCGAGCCACAAAGTTAATGCTTTTTACAAGTAATATCAATTACTTTCATTTTATGGCCACCTACATACTATAACTACCAATCACAAGCAGTTTTAATGAAATCTTTAGGAAAATTTTTGGATCTTTGGCAACTTTATGCCAAAAACATACTAACATGCCTCTTAGAATACAGAACTATCTTTGAATATGTCCAAACTGCTCGTGATACTAGAACCAAAGAGAATAATCTATTACTTAATCGGTACTTATCCTTTTCGCTAAAACAACTTTTGGTCAAAGAACTTTCAGATTGCAACAGAGCTGTACAATTCACTTCCACTAGCCATTAGACATAACACAATTTATTTAATATGTGAATCAGACACCAGCCTTGGACCATCAGCCAAGACTGATCAAACAACGGTCTGTGGGAAACATTTTTAAGACATGTGGTCATCAAACAGCCATTGTGAACAGCGATGTCCTCAAAAATTGCATCGCTTTGTTCGTTTGATTATTACTAACTTAACTTATTGTGAATAATTATTGCACACGAGTCCCAACTGCCCGGAGCTAGTGGAACTATGGCATTCCCAATAATTAGGATGTTGTTCACATTTTGTCACAAAACGCGGCTTAAGCAGTTTTAAGCTTATTAAGCTACTTATGTATTCTGAATGGTGGTTTTTAACCAGCGCGATACTGATGGTATCTAAAACTCGTACGCTCCGCAAATATAATTTATATTTTTAACTTAAATTTACATATTTGAAAATACCGCATATACCTACATTGTTTAATTATTTTTCGCTCTTTGGGTTTCGAACTGCGACTTCCGGGCGGCCGCGACGCTCTTCGAACGCGACTGCCTCCCAATGTGCTCATTCGGGAATCTTCGGCTGTACCGATCATTCCCGAATGAACGTGATCTATTAAGGTACACGCTAATGGCTATACACTACAGTATCATTTGGCAATTTTTTCACGAATGGGATTGTGCTAACTTTAAACCATTAATATGCAACTACATTTTAACAGGAGGCGCAAAAGGCGAAAGATGCTCTCATTTTTGTAAATGGCGTCGCGTCATCACAACTTTGAAATTTGTGAAGCAGAATTAGAAGCAAACTAAAGCAAAATTCACGTCGACCGGTAGATTGTTATTTAAAATTAATCGTTTTCAAGGACGCGAAATGAATTGTGTCAAACCAATTACTATTATTTACAAACAAAGTTACTGCCTTAAGAAATTAAGAACTTTGACGCCACCTGGTTTAACAAAATGATAAGAGATATTATAAGATTGTGATAATGGCCTTTTCCCATCATCGCGAGGAAGAATAGTGATCCTGGAATAGTCTGCGCGCGTGCTGTTCCCGCTCGTGGACCAGCAAGGGCTGTTGTGTATGATGATTGTTGACTGGAAATTTATCAATAAATATGTTCCACGGTGCCCTACGCCTGTTTATGCCCGCACGACTTTTCGCCAGGGGTGGGCAAAGCGCGCAGCGCGAACCACAAGTGGCCGAACAATGTTGGAATATCTCATGTTGGTTTACTGAAACCACTCTTGTTCACGCAAACACTAGAGTAGTTTACCAACGATTGGGGATTTTCATTTGAAAACCTTTGACAATTTGGTACGCTATCCACAATGTATTAATTATCCAAAAATATCGCTTCAAGAGCCCCAAAAATATTGGTAAGATTCAACACTCATATTTTAGAACATACAGTTTTTGGCGTTATGGATTAATATTCTTGGTAACTGTCAATCGGGTATAAAGCGTTCACAAAAAGAAAAATCTTACCTCTAACGACTTCTTTACTGGGAATAAAGTACACTCGTTGAATATAAAGTTCTAAATTTTAGAAATAACAGAAAAAACTCTCGACAGGTGAGTTATGGCGTAATTTAATTTGTACAACGTCTTCTGTCCGATATTTCTAAGCCAAAGCATCCATTTTCAGCTCACAAAATCATTTTAATCGTGAGCAATGCAGCTTTGAAATCCCTATAAATGTCAGAAAATAAGACAAGACGCCATATTGTATTTTTTTTAATATTTCCCAATTCAATTATTGGGAGAAGCCGGATGGAAAAGTTAGAAGAGGTACATATGTGTAACCGATTATGTAGATATGTTAGGTCATTTAAAAAATGTTTATGTGGTTATTACAAAAATCCATTTGAGTTTAGTGCGTAAACTATTTAATTTTCGGGCATTATTTATTTTGTAAATGTTTTCGTGTCCCTGCCCCGGGGCATTACTCATATCCCGAGTGTTCGACCCTTGATTTTGATTTCGGAATCCTAGCCCGTGACGTCGTGGTGGGAAGATAGTAATGAATCGTTTTTTTGTGAGCTCGTTAAATCTCCTAAGGGGGTTCTATTGGGATGATTGTACCCGCTTTACCTGCGAGGGATTAATTTATAGGTGCGTATTGTCGTGTTATGGCGTGATAATATTAATAATTGTTGTTTTGTACGTATAAATCATTGGAATCTTTATCTTACTCAGGTGTTTTGTTTATTTATTTTATGGATACTAGACTCACAACCTTTGTGAGGTGTACAAATAAGCAGAAATTATATTTCTCTGAGCAGTAAAAACTTTCGAACGCTGAACTTCGGTGTAATATTATACATTTTTCGACGCTTAATTTCTATGAGCTTTGATATAGCATATTAAGATAACCTTAAAAAATAAGACGGTAAGAAAATAGACTTCGTCGGCGTTGAATTTTAAAACAAATTTTATTAAAAATTTTATTATAAAATTATCGAAGTAAGCTAATTTTTAATTTATTTTTATTTTTATTTTATTTTGCAGAAACAAACCGTACATAATTACATTTAAGAAAATAGTTACAAAGTTATAGAAAATAATAGGTACCAACGACAAGATATATATATATATATATATATATATACAGGGTGTTAAGGTACGTACTTGAGTTACTTTAACCAGTGATTCCTGACATTATTTGGAGTAAAAAATGTAAATGAAATTTTGGTCTCCGGTGACTTTTTTTATGTAAAATTTTTTTTTTTTCAAAATATTTTTTCTTCAAAATCAAACAATTTTTTTTTCTCTTTCACATGACCTTATTGGTCACTCAGTCAAGTTACCACCCCACCACTTACCCCGCCCCCAACTACCCAACACCTACTATTATTCATGTTTATTTAGAAAAAAAAAAAAAAAAAACATCAAAAATGTCACCGGAGACAAAAATTTCACTGACATTTTTTACTCCAAATAATGTCAGGAATCACTGGTTAAAGTAACTCAAGTACGTACCTCAACACCCTGTATATATATGATATATTATACCTAAATTAAGTTAGTATATTATGGAAGGAGAGAGGGAATAGTGTTTGTGTGTGTGTGTGTGTGTGTGTGTGTGTGTGTGTGTGTGTGTGTGTGTGTGTGTGTGTGTGTGTGTGTGTGTGTGTGTGTGTGTGTGTGTGTGTGTGTGTGTGTGTGTGTGTGTGTGTGTGTGTGTGTGTGTGTGTGTGTGTGTGTGTGTGCGTGTGGATGTGTGTGTTATGTGTGCGAATTCAGTATGGTAGAAAAGTTTTTCTTAAATTGGGGGAGGGAATCAAAAAATATATCGGTATTTGTGCCTTTTTGAATTGTGTTGAATGTTAATTGTGTTGAGCGTTTGTTTTATTACTAGCTGTGTAGAAAAGGTTGGTGTGTCGAGTTCTTTTAAATGGGATGTTAAAATTTATTTTGGGATAGAAGTTCTGGGCAGTCTATCTCGTTGTTTATTATTTTATGGAGAAATGTCATGTCAGCTACCTAATGTTTTACTTTTGTTTTATTTATCAATCTGAAGAAAATTTAGACATTTTCTTTATTTTTCTGAAATACCTAGGAGGTATAACAAGAATACAATATGATATAATTTTAACTGAAAGTCAAATCACCGGCTATTAAAACTAGTAGAATTATCAATTCTTTACTTTATTTCTTATTCCTATCGAGTATAGAATATAATTTATTTTTATTATTAAACGTTTTCAGGCAACGGGCAATAGTCATTCTCCTATGTTTAATTATACCCGCAGATATAGGGGCACCCAACAATCTACAGGTTTCACAATTAGAAAAACACAGGCTAATGGACCATCATCCTTCATATGTATTCTTCTGTCTATTATTACAATATTCCCACTCAAAAACACTCTTCATTTTTTTTAAAAGAAAGGCTAACGGGTTACTTATAACCTGACAATATTTGAAAATCTCCTACTACCACCACAATAAGCGGAAAATGTTGCTTTGTCGTGATAGAGGACTTAGCCAGCCAAGGAATTGAACACGCGACGCCTGGATGGGACCCATACGCGATGCCAAACACATTGACCGGACACAATGTACGCAATGTTAGATACTACTTTTTCATACTTACGTTTACATGAATAAGGTTAAATACACGGTGAAAAATTGGCTATCGGAAAAATAATATTTATATTGACAATCTATGTATGAAAAAATATTGAATCTGTAGATATAAGATGTAAATTATAACTTTTAATATTTATATGTAACTAAGCTGTAAGCACCTGTTGATAAGCCAATTCAATTGGCTTTGCAGGACTTGTTTGTTGATATGTATTAACTATTCTTTCAATTTAAAAAATATATTAAAAAAATAAATGCAGAAACACGTTTTAACAAAGTTGCTTCTTCCAGGTAAATGCGGGAATCAGCTTGCTGCCTTTGATCAGCGACTTCAATTATGTATCTCCTATAAAAGTAATCCAATATCTTTTTTTCCCCTAGTAAAATTACAGGTGCGTCATGTTTAAGTGTTAAATATAAGTTCACAATTATTTTGCTCTATATTTTGGAAGCTGCGTCTCCACTTAAACACACACTGCATCATCATAACGTAGGTAAACGAAAAACGTTTACGTTGATTAAGTGTGTGTCAACCCACTTATGTGAAGACCGAACCACCATCTTCCTAAACATGTTTCCTCGCCAATCACGGATTATTTATATTGAATCAGTTTCCGAACAATTACATCGCCAACATCTTACGTAACAATTTCCATTTTGAAATATTATAATTACGGGTTGTCTCGCCGTTTGCCGGCGAGTCGGTCACGAGTGGCCGCGTATTGAAAAAAGTCCGATAGTTAGAGACAAAATCCTTTACCGGTAAATGAATAGCTCTCGTGCTTCCCAATCAATCAATGTTGATTTACGAAACAAATATTTCAATAATTGGACCGCACTCGAGTAAACGCCCCTTAACGTTTGACCGAGGCAGTGCAAACATCCCATAAATAGTTGTTTTTTATTTAAGTATACAGTCTTCCTAACAAGTACCTAAGTGCAAAACCTACAATTATGTGTTTTTTAACTGCAGGTAAGTCAAACAGGCTTGTATTTCTTACGGAGGTATATACTAGGAACCGCCTCGCGCTGCGAACCAACCCAGACCTCGATTCTCGGAGATAAACTAACACCTCATGGGAACTTCAATGTTTTGTACAATATTCAATTTGTTAGTCGGATTTATTAAGATTAATACTAGTTCTTACTGAATCAGCTACAGATTGTTTTTCTCCTGCTTCGAAATGGTCCTATTAAACGATAGATTCTCCCGAACTCTCGCATCGCCGAGGCCATAATGTCAACGTTCTTGATCGTTATGCGTTGAAACTGTCTGAGTTTTATTACGGTCGTTAATTTTTTTGGGCTAATAAAACTGTTGCTGAGCTACATGACATCTGATAAGGATACTTAAATTTGATACTGTTTTAATGATGTTTGTAACTGTACCGTGTACATTTTTTTCTTCGAAATGTATTTATTGACTGTTTGAAGTATAAATCAAGTTGGTTAAAATTAACCACAAAAAATCCACCCAGTCCATTCACACGCGCTGTAAAACAAATTTAATGTCCTATTAATTGATTTCTCTACATTCAATCGAATTTATGCAGTAATCTAATCAATCGAATTGATCATATCTTATGCAAGAATATTTGCAAAGTTATTGCGAATTAGTGCTGGTTCCAAGGATGGGTGGTCTTATGACAAGATTTAAAAATCTTTAGAAATAACTTTCCCATGGTTTAGTTATATTTAAAATTGAACAAGATTCCATGTCTCGATTGAAAATGGCGTGTGTGATAGAATTCTAATAATTAAATTAAAGAGCGTGTGCAGTCACGTGATACCAGGTGTGCTGGTTGGTTGCTGGTGGCTGATATCACATTAAGTTAGACTAAACAATAAGTTTGAAACGATCGCGTGCTACCAGCGCTAGTGCCTAGCATTATTTCAGGTACACATGTTGTAACGCCCGGCACATTGCGTTTCCCGTTTATTTTAGTGGTCAGAAACTCTGTTACATCTTGATAGCTATTTCCATTATTCACTTCATAATTTAATTCAATTTTGTTTCCCGCTATCGATATACGTTTACGATACGGACAATTCAGGAATTCAGAAGCTTCTAGCCTGTAATTAAATTGCCAACACAACGAACAAACCTGTTGCGGCCGTAGGATGATAAATTGCACTTTTTTTCATTTCCATATGAATTCGTGAGCTGAAATTGATATTATTACCCCTTTGTGAATATTTCTCTGTTTGTTGCATGCCGTATGAATAAATTCAGATTTTAATTACGGGTAATTAAGGTACGATTTTTTATCCAAGAATGATGAAGAGAACCCTCATATTATGCAGGAACACCTCGCGCATTGGGTGAATTATATATGATTGGAACTTGTTTGTTTTAATAAATTTCTAGACTCTTTTCCGTTTCATGATTTACGTCTATCTATTTTTGTGGTGTGATAATTTTTGTCTGTTCCCTGCTTGCCATCAGTTACAATCCTTCTCAATTCCTTTGCGTGATCGCATTAATTAGGTGTCCCTCACGGCTCGGTATCAAGCCCTAAACACGCCAACATAATTTTATTATCTACTTATTCTTAGCTATTGAACATTTATAAACTTTGATGTGCGTTCATCTATTTTCTGTTCTAACGTTTATGTTGCGTAGGAACCTATCTCCTAATTTCACTCCACTTAAATGTTTAAACCCAGCATGCCACTAATTTTCCCATCGCTTAAGTAAAGTAACACGATAACGCTAACCTTTCAAGGCAATAATAATTCATTTGAAAAAAAAAACTGTATTGAGTGTGTGGTTACTGAATTTTTCGGTTAGAAATGTAACTAACGAGAATACCTTTTGTTTTTAATAATAATAAGCAGACAACCAGTTATAAAATGTTTCTTTTGCTCAATCATAAATACAAACCCTTATAGCAAATACAATACGTTTCAGTAAACAATAATTCAACACGCGAAATTCAATTATCCACCTATTAACTCTTCTCCTGACTGCTGGAGGACCTCCGTAATAAATTGTTCCTCACGTGCAGTAGTTGAGTATTGAAGGGTAATTTTATTATTTGCTTTTGGCGGGGGCGGCATAATTTCCAGTTCATTTCTGTTCAACCCTTCCCCCGCGCGCAAACCTTCCTACCGTATTTCGAGATTCGCTGAAATGTACTGCCTTTGGAGCAAGGATGTGTAGCAAAAAGGATACGAAGATAATCTCTCCGTGTCTGAATATGTTAATCCTTAACAACACCCTTTTAGATTGTCGGTCGGGTTTCGGTTGCTTCTTGATTGCTCCCATTAAAGCCATAATGTTCGCCATTAATTTCAGAAGTAACACGGCGAATACGCAACTGAGGGAGTAAATCATCGCTGAATGCAGTCTCAGTGGTCCATGTAGATCAGTCGGTCGGAGGTCCAAGGTAGCATAACATGGAGAATGTAACTCAGTCAGTTAATGCTACATACCAACTACCGACATGAATCATCAATGTACCTACCACCATCATTGTGCTAGAATTCGGCGGTAGCACTTATTTTTGTACAATCTTATTAATATCCTCGATATTATGTTTCATGAGCTGCCGTAGGTACCTACCTACAATTAATATTCATACGTTTTTTAAATTTTCTATATTTGATTAGGAAAAGTATTCTTATTTTATTTTATACAAACAATACAGTACATTGGTTACAATGGAAGTGATACAATATTACTCATGTCAAATATTTCATTATGGGTACCGAAAATACTTCCTTAAATTTCTTATTTGTACATTTGATACAATATTTTTACATTTCATAGAACAATATAATAATGTTGGCCTCACTAAGAATTTTACCCGTGCTGAGGCCTCCATTTTATATTTAAAAAATTATACATAATATATTTAATATGTGTATGTATATAATGTTGGTGAAGAAAGAAAAAAATATATACATAAGATTAAGATAAATTTAAATTTAAAATAGAGGTTTGAAATTAACGTAAAATTTAAAAAATATATATATTATACAAAGTTAAAATCGGTTTATTTTTATTATGCGTTGTGTGTTTGAGAGTGATGTGTGTTTTATACTGGTTTTGAAATTTTGATAATATTGTCTCGTAATTGCTGTCCGACATAAAATAATATAAAACCCGACATTTTTAATTATTTTTAATTAAGTAATTACTGTCCGACATCTGTAGTATAAAGTATGTGTGTATGAGTGAGTGTGTTTGTAGATATAATAAGTGGTGGCATTTAGTAGGGAAACGATAAGTCTATGTCTTTGCCATGATGCTCTTCTTAAAGTTGTAAAAATTAGCGAATTTGCTTCCGCATTTGTTTTTTCATATGTATAGATACTCTGATGGCCTCCGTGGTAGAGGGGTAAGGCTCTCGACTAGCAACCCCGAGGTCGCGGAATCCCAGTGTGTGCAAGCAATTTTTTTCTGATCAATTTGTGTTATTTCACAATTTAATTATTTAAAATAATATGTAGTATTCAGGTGTCCGAGGGTAAAGTACATTAACTTCGGAAGGTGATTCTTCGTGATAGTATAAGTAAAAAAGATATATAACGGTTTTCGAAATTCCTACTTTTTTGGTTAAAAGATAAAATTAGTCCGGCGTGTGCTGCCAGCTACCTATTTTCCGCTGGTACGATACGGGTCAATAAAACCAACGCGCCCGGCAGGCACACAGCAAATTTATCGTATAAGTTTGTACTTGACACTAAAGTTTTTTAATAGGTAGGCGTCTTTTTGTATGGGGAAAAAAATTGGAATTTTGAAAAAGTTGTAAATCTTTTTTACTTCTACCATCATGTAGAATCACCTCCCGAAGTTAATGCACTTTACCCCTGGACACCTGTATTTCCAGCCCATTCCAGAATGTAAGATACTCTTAGTATCGCCCTGATGTAAAACCACCGTGCAGAATTGAAAGTAGCTTGAAATGGCTTTAGCCGTGTTTGGTGCCCAGATTTTAATAGCCAGGTACTTCCCCACTTCGGGATGTCGTTCTCAGTGGCTCCGGACAGCTGGGCTCTTGTGCGTTATTCATATTAAAATAATACACTTCAATAAAAAATATTTTCATTAAAAACAATGGATAGTTGTTTGTAATGTAACACAATGTTTATAATTCTACCAGTATAAGGCAGTTGAAGTGGATTTTTTGTGATGTCCCAAATAATGACATGTTATAAACACATCTTGACTCTGAATGGCGCTCTGGAGCACGGAGCAGATGGTGAGACATATCAGCCATATGCTCCCAACAGACGCTTTCGTTTGAAAAATTGCGTTTATTTAGCAACACTATCCAAAAGCATTCTATCGCTAATTCACTTTCGGTTCTTCCCTGCTACCGCAAAAGGTAAGTGATGGCATATGATGAGGGCCACAGAATGCAGTTTTTCTGGAAGGAATATTAAGTCATCCATTCCCCTAACGCATTATTGATTTGAAATAGTTGTTTGTGTCTTTAAAAAATATTTAGTGCTATTTTATGAGCGCTCTAAATTGACTTCTAGTGTTTACTGATTATTTTAACACAATACGATGTTTCAACGCTATTAACCATTGATCTTTTCTGTGGGCTAATAATTAATTAATTTACCTCAGTGCGTGAAGCTGCACCCATTATACCTTGCCAAATAAGCTGTTTGTCTCTTACAAATAAATAAATAAATTATAATATATTATTGAAGAAGAAGATAACACCAATAATCTAAATTAAAATATGAACATGAACAAGACACAGGAAATTAAAAGATAGCGGTCGCCACTGGGACTCGAACCCAGAACCCCTCGTCTTATCCGGACGGGCACCTTTTCCAATTCGGCTGTTGCTACCCATTATAAAACCGTCATATTTGTCAAACTCATATTTCAGAATTAACAAAATTGTCTTCGACCAGTTATTATTTTTTTTCCATATTATCAGCAGCTACCTTTTTCATTGGAAACAAGTTCAAATAACGTTTTTGTTTCCTAGTTAGTGTCTCGTATAAATATATCCAATTTTTATTTATATGTAAAAAAGAAGATGGCAATAGCCGAATTGGTTAAGGCGCCCGTCCCGGTAAGATGAGAGGTTTTATTTTTCTGTGTCTTGTTCATATTTTAATTTAGATTATTAGTGTTATCTTCTTCTTCAATGATATATTACATTCAAGGGAAGTTATAAAAAGAGAGTTTTTCTTATAAAAATGAAATATATTGTATCTTATATTTTGTCAACATAACTAACAAACATAACTCGATTAATGTGTCTGTATTGTTTCGATTTAATGTGTCTGTAATCGCAAAGATGCGAATCATGACGAGTGGACTGTATCAAAATAAATATGAGGTGGCGTGACACAACTATTGGGATGGTATTTCGGATGCTGGAAGGAATTCTGGCTTACCCTGCTTTCCTAGTCTTTGTTCTTGATAATGATATCACTGGTTATCACTTGCGCAAGTATCCCGTTTAATCGATGTTAAGCCCGAGGGAACACTCTTGGTTCACTGCACAGATTCTAATCAGATTCCAATAAAGTCGTTGTTTAGTAATGAGAGGTCCAAGCGACCATTGCACAATACAAAGCAGACGGGTTAATAGTCGATGTAAAAGACGAAGAGGGATGAAGGTACATCGCTGCACATCGCCAAAAACAGACTTCACAAGGTCGATGTTTACTGCATTGAGCACAAAAACAGACTCACAATACACATGTAGTTATTATTGCCCTCACATAGTATTGTCCCCTGGTGGGTAGTCAGAAGGGATAGGTAGGTGGAAGGAAGGAAGGTAGGTATATACATGCATAGTTGCGCCAACAGTGTCTGTATTGTTTTTATTTATATAGAGTGTTAAGGGATGTACTTGACTTACTTCAACCAGTGGTTTCTGACATTATGTGGAGTAAAAAAATGTAAATATAATTTTGGTCTCCGGTGACAATGATTTGTTTTTTCAACTGAAAACATTAAAACAAGTGTATTTACTGGGCAGTTAGGTTCGGGTAAGGGGTTGGGCTGTTACTCGGCTGGGTGACCAGTGACGACATGTTGAAGAATGTTTTTTGTTTGATTTGGAAAAAATGTTAACAAAAACAAAATTACGTTAACAATATCACGATAGATCTAAATTTCAACGACGTTTTTTTACTTCAAATGGTATCAGGAATCACTGGTTAAATCAAATGAATTACGTCCCAAACATCAAACATCCATCACGATACTAGGAGTATGTACCTACATATGTAATGTACGTTTTTAGATTTTCACGGCCAAAAGCATTTTCGTTGTTTGTTTTTGGGGTGTTATGCCGTGTTGTGCTACCTCCTTCTTTAGCCGACGTTTCGGACAGCGTTGCAGTGTCCATCATCGACGGATCTGCCGGATCTGCCCTGATGATGGACACTGCAACGCTGTCCGAAACGTCGGCTAAAGAAGGAAGTAGCACAACACGGCATAACACCCCAAAAACAAACAACGAAAATACATATGTAATGTTGAAATATTCAGCTGCTGCAAATCTAGTATAATACGTTTTTGAAATTCGCTTTCCGCTGGGTATCGGGGTGTTGGCTGGCCAGGTGTCGGTCAGTCGGGTGTCCGTTGGTTGGATGCCGAATGCCCATCGCCCATCCCACGTGCTGGTGTTTCCGGACCATCTCGTATTAGCAATCTCCTTATAGGAGTGAACTCTCGTTCCCTCGGGGTTAAGATACCGCGGTGACCCCTTCCCCACCGTCGCCGATCTCCGCCGTTGTTTATAATATTGCCCGCCGATGGGATAACGGCGGGTCCAGCAATTTGTGATTACGATAAATTATTACAATTGCGCCTGTCTTTATTTTCTCGCTTGCGACTGTTATCGAGGAGACTGAGCGCGAGGACTCGGGCCGATGTACCGCGGACGTTTAATAGGAAAGTTTCTTTCCAATTCTTGGTAAATTCATCATCATTCACAAAACAGCTTTTGTCTGAGAGGAGTTATGACGTTTAACAAAGCTTACGGAATGTTTTATGTACATTCATTGAAGCGAAAACACTTCAGTGTTCCTGGTACATTGTTTATCTTTCAATAAATCTTCCTCGATAGGTGTTCAAAACATTTTATTTATTTATTTTTAATTAATTTCTTTAAAAAAAGAGTTTCAATTGACTGATTTTTATTGTTTTATATACCTCACTAGGTATTATAATACCCGTTTTATGATGTACATATTACGATACTATTGTTTAATTTAAAATATTTAAATAAAATTATGTAAACAAAGTTATTTGTTTTTTAATGAAACAAATAATGCCTTCATAAAGTGAAAGTTTTTAGAAGAAATTTTAGAACTCATCATATTTTTTTAAATTTAATGTTAGTCAATGTTGTTATTAAGTTTTATTTTTTTTATTTTTTTTTTATTGACGGAAAAATAGTCCATTTACAATATAGTAATAACACGAAAAATACGATATAATAAAATAGAGATAGATGACAGTGAAAGAAGAGCACATATAACAGAAGAGCAATATCAATATGGTTAAAAAAGTATTTTGGTTTTTTTATTATTGTGACAGCTGTTTCCGCTTTCGATGCCATTTTAATACTGTAGATAGTTACCCCCGCCCAACTTCAATTTTTATAGTGCCTAAAATGATTTATTACAGGTTAAACCGATTTAACGAGAAAATAAAACTTCTTCGGAAAGGTTTTCACTTTGTGATAACATTATTGATTTTAATGAAAAGTTAAATAAATTAGTTTACATCAATTTCATTTATACACAACAACATATTTCATGTTTATAAACTCAATTGTAAAGATTGTAATTACTTTTATATAGGTAGAACAAATATAAACTTTGAAGTAAGGGTTAAAAAACATCTCAGGGCATTAAATGGCAATAGCAAATCTGAGTTCGCAGATCATTTATTAAAAAAAATGATCATAATTTTTACAAAAACCATGGACTTAAACTATTACATACGGGTTATAAGGCATCACACATAAATAATTTAGAGATATTAGAAATTTAAAAAAAATTAAATAAAAAAGCAGACATAATTAATAAGCAGCAAATTTTTATAAACCCTCTTTTAAACTTTTTACCACTTAACCGGTCTTTCCCTACTAATGACTTTGAAATCCCTAATTTTATTAAACTTCTCCCACTCTTACCCCTTCCCAAGATCAAAATATCCAACCAAACTGAAATAATATGTTTGTTTTGAATTGTTAAATTTTAAAGCTAATTTTATGAACTTTCAAAACTTGTTTTAAGTTTTCAGATACGGTCAGAAATATATATTTTTATTGCAAAGCATAGGGAGTAAACATCAGCCCCGAACTCATTGCTGGACTCCGACAATGTCAAAAAGCAGGTTTTGATCCCACTCCTTCCTTGAACATCTATTTTTTTTTAAATTGTTTTCCACGCTAGGAGTTTACCTGTGTTGTAGGTGACATTTTTCAATTTTAAATTATAATTTGTACATAGTAAAACAAACAGTGGACTAAGATACAGTATAATATCTTTCGATTTCGCATTCCTTAGAGTAGGTAGAAGTTAGATCAATTATGGTGTATTGCTGCAAAAAGGGAGACTTTCGACTGATTAATAATTCTACCAAGTCTCATTTTACGAATAGTTGAGAGAAAAAACTAGCAAATGTAGCCTTTTGGTCCGTAAAGCAGTTCTTAATGGTGGGTTAGAACAAGTACTACAAACCTCCCAGAGTTGTGGCAAAAACTGGTAACATGAGAAATTCCCGTTATACAATCATCCATTAAAACTTTAACACCTCTCTTTCTTTGGTAACATGTTCGTTTCTCTACCCCGCCATGCCCTCTATAAATTGTCCCATTAATCACGCTGGAATCCATTGATTGGGTGGGTAAATTGCTACTACTTGGTTAGTGATTGTAGGTATGTGATTTTTTGCAGTCTGCTATTATCACACGGAACTAACACATATTCATATATTTTATTTTATTTTTAGTTATATTTATGTGTTAGTGTAAGAAGTGCCTATCGTTGTATTTTACGAATGATAATTAAATTTCTGGCACAGTTAAGTAAATGATAATATTTTTCTGCGTAGGTAATCAGTACAGTGGTAATATGATGGCAATAATTATTTTTTGTGTATTAAATATTAGCGCAGATCCGTGGAAAATAACGGGATATTATAATTTCAATTTTGAAAAAGACAATTAAAATAATTTTCTTTTAAAATATCATATTACAGATAGGTACCTACTCTGTCGATTCAACAAAGTCACTTACCTACCCACTCGTAACTCGAGGTTTTATATGTAATTGTTCTGTTATTTAGCATCATCAACACATCCGATGAATTGTTATCAGTACAACCAAGTCAAAAAATTGCATTGTAAGTGGGTAGGTACTGTATATCTATATAATATTATACTTCAACTTGTTATAACGTTGTAACGCTATCTATCTTACGGAAAACATATGTCATTTTTATTATTTTGATAGCAAGCTAAAGTGTGTGCAATCTGTGATCATCAACTGGCAATGACTGTGTGTAATCTTGTCCTATCACATTCATGATAATAAAGGTGTCTTGAGCGTTTGCAATGGCCTCTCATTCAGTTCCGCAAATCATATCAGTGTGGACTGGTCATTATAGTAAGTGTCTATCGATAATGATGTTTATTTATCTGTCGTTTGAATGACTCCCTTCGGTAATGCGACCCTTAGTGACTGCATTTAACTCTTGTTAAAGTTTACTAAGTATCGCTAAGTCGTTTGTAATGACTTTAATTTTGTTAAGTGTTGATTGCTTCCAGATAGCAAGGTTCTACTCGTAAAACCATTATCTTTCCGGTGCACCTTTCTTATTTTTCCCTATAGGCATTCCCATGTATTTTGGTATTTTTCTTTGTGAAGCAGGGCTTCTTTTGTTTGCACCTTTTTTTACATTAGCTCCACACAAGGGGGCTGGAAGAAAATAATTTCCCTAGGTGCCTACATCATCTTTGGGGAAACTATGTGGAGGGTATTTTTAAGGAAAAGAAGGAGAGGAAGATCTGGGAAGGAAAAAGGTTTGAGGGGTGGGTGGGAATCTGGAGGTCAGTGTGTCCAGGAAATACGAAGACGTATCAATCCATTCCTCTCACTGCGGTGCAAGGCGATGGGTCGAGGGGTCCCGTTGGAGAGTTAAGAAGGTCTCCTTCATCCAGTCTCTCCAAATCTAATCCGCCAAACTTAGCGAATCACTTATAGTGACCTATGGCAGAGGTGTTGGTAATCAAATAAATGGTTCACGGGGCGGTGGTATCTATATCCTCCTCCCTAATTGAAGATATTGCCCTTCAACTATTTACTTAGTGGCATATATATTTAATAGTCACGTATCATTTGTAAAAAGTATTTTTTAATTCTCACAACAAGATACATAAATTACAAACAAATTTTATACGGTAATTAATTACATAATACAGATGTATTTGATGTATCCATATAAATAAGCAGGGCTTGTGTGTATGGGGGAGTTGTTATTATATTGGTTTTATTTGACATGATTCGGTTCAAGTTTTCTGTATAATTTTTAAGTTGAGTTTTCAATTATTTTATATTAGTACCTATTCAAATTTAAATTTTTTTCTTGTAATGAATTAAAAAAAATTAATCCAAATACCTATATTTATGATTTAACTTTCCTATCGTTTTTTTTATTTATTTTGGAGTATGTTAACATTGTGCCTAAAACGATACAACCAATAAGTTGAGTGTCTAATTAATTTTTAGAAAATGTTTTTAGTTAGATATTCCTCTTTTCTATCCTCGGAAGTACATGGTTTTACATTGGATACTTTGACATGTACCCTCTGGCATTTATAAACGCTTGCAATATGCAAAGCTACCTGTTATTCATAGAATCTTATCCTTGATTGTGTTTATGGTTCCAGGATGCAATACACTTCAGTATTTATTCTATGCCGTGATGCGTCTCGCGACAGCTGCTATACCATTGGTGGGAGGGGAAATCAAAACCCACATTTTAATAAAGCTGTTTTTGACACAATTACATTCAGGTCGATTTGGAATTTTCGTCATCATGTAAATTTGAATTTCTTAATTAAACGCATCTTGCCCATCAGACGCTGGCACAAGGATCTACGGTAGTATTTTTACGACTTTTGAATGTTTATTTTAATTAAATCCCAACTTAAAAGTGTATTTCATGCAATGTATAATTTCCGAACTTTGAGAAATATTCCTACGGTTTGAAAATTGAATAATTTTTTTCTTAGATCGTTTCATTGTCGTCTTTAAGACCTTCGAGAAATAAACGAATAAATATAACTTCTTCAAATATTGCAAATTCACTTTATGGCACCATTTTATTAATGACAAATACTGTACATACTGTACATACTGGACTACAAATGTAGTAGGTACATTTTATGTCCCGAGGAAGAAAACATCGTTCTCGAAACATGTCGATTTGTTAAAATAAAGATTATCGTGGTAAAAACGAAGTGTTTTAATTTGTCATGAATAAATATAAAATAAACGAATGATGATTTACGAAATAGATTCGAGATGACAGATATTTTTACATGGTAAAAGGACCTTAATTTAAAATTAGCATTATGTTAATACAACCTACTTAAATATTGTTCTATCGGAATCACAAGAATTGTGGATTCACGTATCTTCATCAATGGTTTGAATAGTTATTAATACTCTGTATTTCTACCAAATTTACTGATTTTCCACCAGGCATCCAGATGTATTATAGGACCCTACAAATTTATATGTAGGTACGGGTAGTCACTAGGTACCAAAAGTTTCTGAGAATTCGAATGCCCTTTTCTTACGTTTTTCCGATCCCCAGCTTATTCTTATCTCTTTTTCGGTGCGATTAAATTGATAACATGCTATCAACATATCACATCGATGGTTCGAATTGAATTATAACGTCATCGTGTTATATTTAAATTCCTGGCGCTGGAATCATGACTTCTCCGCGACTCTGTCCATCCCCAACGCCTGAATAATGGGGCATAATATTCGCTCGGGAATCTTTAAGATATCACCGCGATCTTAATCGAGGGTTTAGCATCTCCTTTATGCTATCGGCTCCTGATAAATGGACGAATTATAATCCGCAGTCGCCAACACTCAAGTATTTATAGAAGCTTATTAATAATAAATCTTGCGTAAGTATGGGATTTAACGAAATGTGTGAAATGTTAAGTATGTAGGAAGGTAACTAAAATTATAATATTTTTGTGTGGTTTGCATTCACGTTAGGTCTTACAAGTAGGTATTTGGTAAATTTCGGTTTTTGTACTACTGAACATGGCAAATTGTAGAAATCTTTTGTTGCAATAATTTACCGGGCGGCATTTGCGGGCAGGTACCTATCAGAACTGAACAGAGTCCGGCAAGAGATATCTAAGGGTCTCCCTCTGCCATCCCCTCCCGCTCTGGCCCGCCACGCAGCTGGTGGGCACTTGACCCGGACAAACATCACCCCTTGATCTCAAGCACCCCTACCAAGACACCAAACGTAGCGAGCCATTTGGGGTGGCACTATGGCCGAGGTGTATTTTTGTAATGAGGTGAGGAGTTGAAATCCTGGTAGTTGGGACAAATATAAATAAGTATTGATTGAGATTTCCTAAAAGGAATATCTACTTGTTCTTTAATATTGTCTACCTAATGAGAACACTCATAACCACCTGTTTCAGGTTTAGTGTATATTCATCTGTGAATGATTCACCATTACCATAATTGCAATTTATGTTTTCTGTTTAGCTTTGCCATTAACGAGGTAACTCGTCTGACCCAGAGACTCGTAAAGCTATAATAATGCGTTGGCCACTTACACATTATTATTATTATTGCCAGCAACAAGTTTGCGCGGAACATTGACAACGAAACATAGAACTTTGAAATTTACGACTCTTTATAAGTCCTGCCTACCCCCACAGAAGTAAAGCCGGATTGTTCACGAGATTTGTAGGTATAAACCTAGTTGAAGTATGCATTACATAGGTACCTAAAATTTTACTATGAATTTTAGTGAAGCCACTTCTGGGCTGGAACGGATTTTTTCATTATATATACGTATTGACATTTTAGGTTGGCAGGACTTTAAAAAAATATATATTACTATTTTTTAACCCACATTAAAAAAACCAAAGTTGGCTTTAAAACCATGATAAATTGATTTTTTAAGGGCCTATAATGTTTGATAACTCAACACACAACTAAATAATCCGTACTAAATAGTTATTTATAAATTTTATTAATGTTTTATACACCAATATGTCAAAGTTCACGATGAAAATGTTGTTGTGAGCTCGAAATTGATAGTTTTGTTTAACTATAAATTCCAGATGAAGCTTTGCAAATTTCATCCTAAGTATTGACTGTTCTTTGGCTTTTTGCTTCAGACATCAATTCAGACATCACACGAGCAGATTCTTTGTTTTTATCATAAGTTTTTGTTTAAATTAGTGAGATGATTTAAGTTTTAGTAAAATATAGTTCATTCTTCTTTCTGAAGATAATAAATAAATAAATAAAGACAATAAATTTGAGTTGATATTTATTGTTGAAGTTGTACCCATAGTAAAACTAATATAACAAATTAACCACTCTTTTTATTAGATACCTTAAAAATACATACAGGGTGTTAAGTATCGTACTTGACTTACTCTAACCAGTGGTTCCTGACATTATTTGAAGTAAAAATTGTTAATACAATTTTGGTCTCCGGTGACATTTTTTTAATTATTTTTTTTTTCTTCAAAAACATAAGAATCTGTAGGTATTGGGAAGTTAGGGGCGTTTCGGATGATGCCCTGATGATGGATACTGTAACGTTGTCCGAAACGTTGGCTACAGAAGGATATTGCATAACACGGCATAACACCCCAAAAATAAATATCATAAATGTAAGAAATTATTTTTACAACCTATTGTTTATTACTAACCCTTCCGTCAAAAAATAAATATTATATTCCAATTATAAAAGCCCCACGGGCGTATAAAAGAATTAATAAACAATAGTTTGAAAACTTGAATACAAACAGTTATAAGGTGTCGCGTGATTACAAACAATTCCGTCACTTTCGAAATTCGCGTTTAATTTGAATCGTATATTAGATTACTTTGAATACTTCCAAGTCAATAATAATAAGAAGTACAATCTTAGTAAGCTATTAAGTTTATTATTCAGTAATACTCGGCGTGCGTTCACATTTTCAACAGCTGAATTACCTACACATCCTTTCCTGTGCGTTAGATGGAATTCGGATAAGGCACTAACAACGAGAGTAAATAATGGCTTGCCGGCATCACCGGCGGCTGTTCTTCGGTGGACGGTGCTATACCCGTACCTGTTGTACCTGTGCCTTATAACTGGAGAAATCATAATATTCTATTCTTTACCGTACGCCGTCGATACAACTGGTTTCAGTCTATTGAAATTACCGATCGCAATAAAATAACCGTTTTATTTAATGTTTCCTTAAGTATAGATGTTTAAATTACGGCGATATGGAGAATCGAACGATACACCTAATTATTGAGCAGGTATTTACTTAGATACTCTCATTCGTCTGTGATATTTGTTCATTCATTTTCAAAAGCTTCGCCATAATAATTACTAGATTGGTGGCTTTTCAATTTATTTAAATAAAAAAACTTTAATCATAAAAATATTTTTCGTGTCGTTATAATATACCTATACAAATTTGTATAATTTTACACGGAGAAAAATGTTATTCTAAAATACGATCATTTTATTCGTAAAAACGGTTAACAACGGGACTGAAGTTCTTACGGACAAATTAACAGGGTTTCAATGTTTATTGGCGGGAACATGCAAGAATAATTTGTTGTTATACGTAATTTCTTACGTAGGTATATCAACAAATTATTCTTACATTTTCCCGCCAATAAACATTGTAACACTGTTAATTTGTTCGTAAGAACTTCAGTACCTATTTATTGTTATTAAGTTTATTTTGTAGAACTCCATTTTAATTTTTTATTTCTTTTATATATTCAATAATAATAATATTATTGAATATATAAAAGAAAAAAAATAAAAAAATAAAAAAAATAAAAAAAAATGTGATGCGTACGTGTGAGGCATGATCTACCTGTAGTACTTTCGTTGTAGTATTCGGACATGTCGGGATTCGAAATAAGGGAATAGTTTACATGAATGTTGATTTTGCGAGGATTTGTTGCCACGATGGAGTTGTTTGCTAGTTACTTACCTGGATAGTTAGCGGTTAATGTATTCTAATCGTTTTATCTGTCTAGGTTGAAGTTGTCACCTATGCAAATACACCCAAGTGAGGCAAGATAACTTTTCACCGTAATAATAATTCCGCGTTAATTTCATCCATAAAACTAATTGAACCGAGCAGGTGCCTACATAATAGGTGGCGTACATACTCCGAACAAACAAGTTAAAAATCCTGCTGCTGCAGCACGCCTCGCTTGTAACTTGTAACAAGCATGCGCTGCAAAAATACACGGGTAAAATACATGTAGGACGTACGTACTCCCGGGAGCACAGATGCTGAGAGAGGTTGGTTGGAAGTACCAGTAGTTTGCTGTTCAATGTTCGTGGCGTGCCAACACACATATTTCCCCGGTGTACGCAATTATAATACACCGGACAATGGTTTGCATTGTGACTTCCAGTCTTTGACCCGTTCGTTAGATAACGCATACCGAGCCAGTGTGGGTCACCCAACGGAACAATATTGACGGGCTCCACTGGACTTAACTCATTCGGGTCCATCGGGATAATTACTCTTTGTATTGTAATTACTAAAGTGTTAACCTTACGCCTGGAGCCGTCGCTCTGCTATCTCTCGCTGTTCTTTCCTATATAATATAATGTCGGCGCTGCTCAATAATTCATTGTTATCTCCACAAGACCGGATGATTTGAATTTTTTTAAACTGCTTTGAGTCTTTGGATAAGAGATATGGAACTCTTTGTCATTTTTTTTCGTCAATATTATTGCAAAATTTGAATTAAAGTTTGATATACGTATGTAATTTGTTTTTGTATAGAATATATGTAACTTACAACAACCTACTAACACAGATCGAAACTTTGTTAGCTATTATGTACAGTGTACAGGCTCTTACCTATTATTATTCATGTTTTTTTTTATTTTGTACTCCAAGCTACCGATTAATGATGAATAACACGTTGTAGACGTTTGCAGGTTTTAAAAAAATAAGAGAACATAGTTGAGACACGAATCGACCTAATTATTTTACACCGTTTTACTAAATGTTGTCTTGACTGCCAAAATATATGTTTTCTGTACTTAATTGTTCTGTAAATCTAATCAATATTTGCTTAAAACCGATAGCAAGCACCTCGTTATCAGTTTTACTTTTGTTTAGGTTATTATTATGAGAAATTACGAAGGTTAAGGATGTTAGAAACTAATCATAGGTAGATTAATGTCTATCGTCGCTGCTTTGTACGTTTGTAAAACACATTATCAGATAATCAAGGTACCCATTTCTAACATTAATACAATTCTATGCGAATATAGTAATCTTCCTGCACCCGAAGAACGCGTAACAGTTTTATTTATTGCGGTGTTTGATTTTTATGACCAGTTTCGAATAATCGTTATTCCAATGCTCGATAACTTAAAAGGAATGCCGTGTTACGGGAGATTTTCTAAAAATTTTGTAAGACTTTCTTCGATACCGTCTGGGTGTTTGTCTTCGTAAGAATGTAATTATTTTCCTTTATCGGATTCCCCCGTACGCACTGGGTCCCAATATATCTAGGAATTCCACGTGCCATATCTTTAGTGCATTATTGTGGATGTTGTACATGAACATCCTCATATCGGCGTCCATCTCCCCACATATCTCTCATATAATTCCACAGTTTCCGTCACCAAGGAACGGCTTTGCCATCAAATGCTATTAGTTTTGTTGAACCCTGGACGAAAAGGTGAATAGAGAACAAGACACGTTGCAGGAGATTGTTTGAACATTAAGTGTTGATGTTGGAATACACAAACACGTAGGAATGAAGACATGGGACGTTTTAGGGATTTATCGCCATATCTATCACGATTTATTATCAAATAGTTATTATGTTTACATGAATAAGGTAATCCTTTCTACATACACATGCACAAAATCTCTGTAAAATGAACCTTCTGCCTTCTCCATCATGCTTAGAAATGTTATGGTAGGTACATTTTCTTGTCGTTTTCTGCAATTATTAATGTTCATTTTAATGGTTTATAATAAGCGCCTATGCGAGCGGTTTCCCATAAAACCTTAATTGAATAAATAATACGTTTTTAGAAATTTATGGCTGTTTTTAGGAATAAAATTATTTTCATGGGATGTATTTTTCATCAAAAACCTCATTGCTAAAAAACCTACACTACTGTAATATCTACTATCTCCAATATCACTGGTTATGTATCTTGTTGTAGGTATATTGTGAGGGAATGTAGAAGGGAAGGAGACGTGGAAGGGGAAGTTACCCCCAGATCTGGTCACCAAAAACGGCTTGAGCAATTTAAAGCTACGAGTATTCGTCTTTTACTGTCATCGACCACGCTTGGATGAAGTTGCGATGATGATGGCCACATTCCGATAGGATAGAGCGCCAGAAGACGATGAATTTAGATTATTTATCATATATTTAATTTGTGGGAAAGCCATAATTGGGCACTTATTACAAATCAACACCAATTATTATTATGTTCGTTACGTACTCACAGGAAGACGTGCACGATTTGCCTCCACGTATTTCCGCCCTAACGAACAATATTTCACTCACATTATTATTCGATTAATAAGGCTCATCACGTTGTCCTTCATATCCATGCGTTCACCTGATGGGCTTTGATTTTTTCAGCTGGTTAAAGCGTTTATTTTAAATAAGAATGTTTGATAGAGAGGAAAAAGATTATCTAGGTAAGAAAAGAATAATTACAACACATTATCACATAATACCTGCGTATTTTTTTATGTGAACTCATCAACCGGTTTCAACACAATACATTACATAGTACGTACCTTCGTTAAATAAGTAGGTATTACCAATTACTAGGTAGGTATAACATTTTAATTGTAAAACTCTGTAATTCTTTACTCTTGAATATTTTTTTGCTATTTAATTATAATTATATAACTTTTGAAGAATTAAATAAATTACTGGCATTATACCTAGCTCTCTCATCAAAAATTTAAGCGTATTAGATATGTCAAAGAATTTGTATATAAAAATGCAAAAATCAGTCATTTTAAATACCTACATGTAGGATTACGAAATATTTCTTAAATATTTATATTGAGGGATCAGTAGGATTTATCGGTCAAATTAGGAATTCCACCGAGCAGAACCCTCTAATATGAATATATCTGGAGTCGGCGAATTATTTTCACATTTCATAGTCTGGTAGGTTAACATGTTGTTCTTGTATTGTTTTGTATTAATTATACTTATATAATACACTTGCATAGCGTGGATTTACCAGATGATCATGTTTATGGATAAGTGTGTGAAAGGGTTTAGTTTTTCCTATGGGGAAAACTAAACCCGGACCTTAAAGTCTGGTGCGTAAAAAAAAATTATAGCTCAGAATTACTCTCTTCAAATGAATAATTTATTAAAAATTCTACGTACCACCAGTGGTGTGTATGATTTCTCTCTGAACAAGTGTAGGTTTAGTGCAATCTTCTAAATTCGGGTAAGAATTATTGTGCATTGAATATGAAAAATAACCGTGGTATTATCATATTCCGCTGATCGTTGTGCAACTGAATAAATGTGCATACCAGTTCTTCACCTATTGGTATAAAATAATACTACCTACTTAGGTACTTATTTATTGTTATCAAGTTTAATTTGTAGAAATCCATTTAAATTATCTAAACATGTATATATCCAATAATATTATCATTTAATTTATTAAAACAGTTTTGATAAACAAGTTCTGCTATGTAATTATTATTACACGTGACAGCTGTATTAAGGCAATTTCGTCTTCGATATTGCCTTAATACAGTGTGATAATTCCGCCAGAGGCGGTAAAACTTTCAATCTAAAGGTTTTGATAAGATGTAAGTGATTTCCATTTTAATTTCTTATTTGCCTTTAAACAAAACCTAGTTTAAATCAAACCCATCATAATTTCCTCGCAATATTTCCATCTTAATCCCTTGTGCTTTGTTTTGGCCCAAAAGAAACGCGCGGAGAGCGAAACAAGACCAGTTTTTATCTCGCACATCCTATAATTTATCTCTCATTTGTTATTAATGCAAATAAGCAATCCGGAGAGACGGGGAAGGGAACATGCGAAAAATATCGCGCTGTTTATTTAAACATGCGACGGGTTGTCAGCCTGCCCGCCCGTTGAAGTCTCCCGTCAGAACGGTTATGTATGGGCTGCAAATATATTCAGCCAGTGTCGGCATCGGGCTTTTTCTTACGCGTGAAACAATAAATATAATACAATATGCACGCGAGTTTATTTCTTCCGACGTTCAATGAGTAATTTACGGCCGGCCTGACCTAACCTCAACTAACCTCTTCTTTTGTAGCTGAACTTGTAATTTTGACCGACATTCCCGTAACAAAGTATCTAGGTATATTACTATTACTGTTCGTTATTGTTCCTGGGTAAATTTGTGTTATGGTTTTAATTTGGTTCGAGGTTCATTGAATAAGTTAACTGCATTCGAAACTCACACAGAAAATTAATTTTTCTAAATATTTATCGTAAGTAAGTACCTACCTAATATTATTCTATTCCTAATCAGTTTACTGACTTTTGACAAATTAAGGTTTTGCAAAGGTGCCTTAATCCCAGTGGCATTCTGATATTTTTTTTAAATCTCAAGTTTATTCCTTTTATTAGTAGGAGCTGCCATCTCGAGATTACTTATTAAATAACTTTTTTTTCAATCCACAGAAAATTTTTGTCAAAAAACTGGGATAAATACTATCTAGATACTTTGCTTTAGATGATATTAGCCGTGTTTGGTGACCAGATGTGAATATCCAAATACTATCTAATCTTCCTCTTCTTCATCTCCTGCTGGCATAGCTGCACTAAAATAAGTTATTATTGATATGTACCTTCGTATTAATTTATTTTATTTATTTATATTTTCCATAAAAAAATGTAGGTAGGTACATCAATATATGTATTACAGAGATAACAATGTAAAACAACACATAAAAATACAGTAAATGAGAAATGGTGAGAAACGTACGTTTCACAAGTGGTAGTAATTATAAATAGTAGAACTAAGTACATTTGACCGGTCCGTGACTGAGTTGGCATGGCGTTTGGCTCCCACCCAGCCGTCATGAGTTCAATTCCTCGGCTGGCTAAGCCCTCACAACACAAGCAAGTTTTTTCGCTCACTGTAGTGGTAGTAGGAGATTTTAAAATATGGTCGTAACCCGGGCATGTTTGTCTAAAAAAAAGAGTTTTTTAATACAATACGAAAGACATATCAAATAAAGATGCAAGAGGTGATATTATTGTATAAGTTAAGTTGGGAGGTACCTATCTACCTACTACCAAAAATGTTAATAGGAAATAGAGCAAAGTATAAAAAACCTCATAGCCAAAAAGTTTTACTGTGTTGTGACATGCGTCAAAAGACGATTGCTAGACTGTCTGTGAGTGGTGTTGAAAAGGTCAATGGTCAATGCATAATCGTTACTAGTTAAGTCGCTCTGTTGATTGGTACGATCTGAGGCATAAGTTCTCATTTTCGGAGCATGAAAAAGTGCATATATTTAGTTGTTTAAACAAGTTCCAGGTATTCTTTGCGTATTTTCCAAATCCAGCCCTCCAGCCTGCCACGTCCGTTCCTTGAGCATACTCGTGTGGTATATAATAAGATCTTCGGTACCGCAACACGTTTCCCCTGGCGGGCTTCGGTACAAATTGATGGTTTCACTTCGTGCCATGCAAAATGAGCGCTCCGTCTCGCCATCTCGATATGTCCATCTTCCTCTTGCTCCTCTCCTCCCTACGCTAACTGGACGCTGGATGTTGGCTGGGAACGGCATCTCCTCTCCGAGAAGCTTTGTTCTTGTTCTCTCTCGTAATATTATCATGCGGAATAATGCTCATTTTTGTGCTCACGACCGACTTAAAAATTGAACCCGATCGCGACCTTTGCGTTTAACCGTGTTTGTTTATATCTCCTTCGGTCATTTCATTAAACCAATTATTTTGTACATCACCGTCAATATCTTGGAAATTATTTTGTACTTTTTCTCATGGGCTGCTTGAAAAAATAATAATATGGTTCTCTGTGCGATGCTCGATAATAATAATGACTGAAGCCTACTTCTTACATTCCAATTATATAGAACATTAATTTCAATACCAGACTTACCCCGAGATTTGGTTTGAAAAATCTGGAACAAACTATTTGGTATCTTACTTTTTTCTTTTTTTTTACATTAGATCCACACAGGAGGTCCTGAGGAAAATAATTTCCCTCAGGGCCTATGTCATCTTTGGTGATGCTGTGTGGATAACATTTTTAAGGAAACGAAGGAGAGGAAGTTCTGGGAAGGAATAGGGTGTGAGGATTGGGTAGGAATCTGGGGTTCAGTGTGTCCAGATAATCCGCTGCCAGACGTAGACAAACCTCACCCCATGAACCCGGGTACTCCTGCTAAGTCACTAAACATAGCGTACCACTTGGGGTGACCTTGGCAACGGTGTTGGTTATCCAATAAGTGATTCCCGGGGCGGTGGTACCTGTTTCCGCCTCCCAAATTGTCTTGCAAGTTGAATGTTGCTGTATTGGCCGATACATTTCGGAAAAAAGCTGTTTAAATTTTATGCCGTCCGAGCTCACCTTTTGAGAGATTTTGTTGCCTCTGCACATATTTATAATTAAAATATACACCTGCTTGCTGATCTGTTGAAGTCTTATTTTAACTGTTTTCCAACTACAGAAGCTATAATTGCTTAATTACAAGTGTTTTTCTAAAATGGAACAAACAGATACATCATCATCTCGCTGTTTTCCGGTAGCGAGAAACAGATGCTTGTGAATATTTGATTTACAATTAATTATGATGTGTTTCCTCATATTGACAGTCAACTGAGATAAACTTGCACCACCAATATTATTCATTTACTAAACGTCAATTTGCCTTGAAGCATTAGGCACCAATAAAAGATGGCTCCTTTTATCTGTTTAAAATGGCATGATCATGTTCGTAGGTATGTACATTTCAATGCCATTACTGTATTATTTAATTGTGTTGTTGGATATTTACCTGAAAAGGGATTGCATTGTATGAGTATATTTTCAATCATGCAACCACTTCTCCGAGATGATGAGTAGAGGACGTCCGAAGCAACCAGTTACATCTCCCTAAGGCCCCACTCCAATTAAAACTCGAAAGCCGAAAGCAAATTACATATCTCCATCTGAAGACTGAAATATTCCCTGCAACCAAAGTGCTCTAGTTTTCGTCTTATTAGTAACGATCTTCTTTTGAGTCAAGTGTGTCAGGTTAGCTTCAAAATAGTCTGCTATGGAGGTATTCAGATGTAGGACTAATGTTATTTTCCTATAAAAGTAAGGTAGGTAACTTATCCGGGATCGTAATAAAAGCGCAACGAATCATAGCATTCGTAATGCAAGTGGAAGTATTTTTAAAGTTTTTTTTATACAGTGCCTTTTTGTTGTTTGCTTTAGCATTTCTGCATTTAAGTCGAGTCTAAAAGCCTCCGGGAATGTTTCTCGATGACCACTCAGGTTTGAACGATAATTTGCACCTTAGGACTCTACTAGGGTTGCTAGCTACGTGTTGTTAATAAAGGGCGTTATGCGTGCCTGCATATTTTAATTAATCCTCCCGATAAATAATATTTCCGATATCCCCCCCATTCACATATGTCTCGTGTAGCGTGGTGGGACATGATTTACAACAAAAAATGCCTTCGCTCGACAAGTTTCTAAGATTATACTCTATATACATATTAAAATATCGATGCCATAAACCTCTTACATTTTATTTTAAGTATAAATCCTTTGACATTTACGCCCAGAGTGAGATTCGCACCCTGTGGCAAATTATCTTGTTGGACTCGATAAAATATTGAAGTCGTGTAATAATAAATAAATACTTTTTTGTGCCCAATAAATGTTACATTTTAAGCCGTACACTTAAAAATTGTCACTTTTTCATCTTATTTTTATTTTGTGGTCCATGGAATACACATAATTAATAAAAGTTTGGTAATACAATCTGTATTTATTAATTTCAATTGAATTGTATTCAGGGTTGCTTTATTTATCTATACATAAAAAGTCGTAGAAAAATCAATAATAATACATATGCAATATATGCATCTTCTACTCGAATGTCTAGATATGGAACGCCGCAACTTCACAACCCACGCTGTTAAAAATCTCTTATGTGATTGGTTTTTTCTATTTTTCTTATTACTAATCGTATAAATTCTGATTTTGTTCTTCAGTGTGGCAAATACTGAGTTTAAATACATCAACACACCTTATTTCAATGCAAAACTTACAAAAAGTTGCAACCGTACCAAATGATACTACGTTTGGTATTATTGAAAAACTTCTTACGACTTGTTGAAAAAATGTCGGTAGGTAGGCTACGTCCTAAAGAGTTATTATAACAAACCATCGAGTAAGAAGAAGTTTGTTTTTTTATTGAATAAAATGTACGAAATGAATTCCATATGGATGATATGGCTGAGATAAGTATAAAAAGCAGAAGGCCGTGAATGCAGTCAATTGCAATTGCCCCATCACAATCAATAGCATGCCCAGTTAGAGCTTCTGCTCTGCCAGCCCTGACTTGTGCTATAATTCCAGCCCGCTGGCCACTGACGGCCTCTCCTGCCCAAATTAATTGGACTGATGCCCTTACGCAAATTGCTCGGCGGCTTGTTTGTAGAGCGGACTTGGACTTGCTCCCTTTTCGGCCGGGACGCATCCCTTTTTATCTCGGATCTCGGCATTCAGATATAGCGCCGTCATTATTGGTGTTGGCGCATTTTGCTCATAGAGACAGAGATTCAAGGGTTTTGTCCGTGTTTTTGGCGCCGACGGCGTAATCTAATAATGAGGTTCTGTTTTTTAATCTACCGCCACAATCGATAGTAGAGCTTAGCTTTTCGTAACGCAATTCGATTTCATTTTCTACGCTTATTTCCCTAGTGGTAATACCTATACCTACCAGTCTTTTGCGTAGGTACCACATGGTTTGAATGTTTGACTATTTTTTGTATTGCTTCGATAAAGCAATGGTACTCGGGAATGCACCAGGAAGATACGGTATGATCAAGTGAATCAAATACTTGTCTCGAGTCATTAATAGAATATTAGGTAAGTACGAATGTATTAAATAACGATATATACGTTTCAATAAGAAGTCATTTGTACATAAATTTGTACTTACCATTATAACTTTACGTGCACATATAAAATATAGTCATTGTAATAATCCGTTGCTATTTGCCCACTCTACAGTGCTAATTTTGCTTTTATATATAATTCATATTTCATCCTCTTTATATTTTTACATCTACTATACTTTTTATACTCTTTCATCTCTGCTGTATTCTTCCAAACACTCTTTTTATTATTATTTTTTTTTCATTTACATTCCTTCATATGCTTTGATTATGTTTCATTTTGTATTATAATATAGTTCTTCTTACTTTCCTTTACATTATTTTATGTTCTTTTATATTCTATATCCACTGTTTAAAAAATCGGCCACCATAACACGGGCATGTGCCTAGTATGGCGGCCATAAATTCCACAATTGTTATATATTTACTATTCAAAGAATAAAGAAACATAAAAAAAAAAATATATATATATATATATTAAAGCAAGGGGTTGTGTGCCTTTCCATCTTATTTATTTACCCCTATGGTGAAATGGCATGATAATTAATTAATTAGTAGCATTCTGATTGATAAACGGTGACCCGACAATTGATCCCCCGATATATGGCCCCCCGAAATTACAATTATATTTTTTTGTGCATTATTTACTATATTTGCTAATTTCAAACCTAATATCGACTTCAAAAATATCTTTAATAATAAGTTAAATGGATATCGACAACGACTTCATTTACAGTGTCGATTTATTGCGCTTATACGCTGGTATATATATTAATGCATTTTAATGAAAATAAGTTTTATATTTTTGTTATTCGGCGGTACATTCTCTTTGTACAACCCCTTCGGGGACACTTAGTTACATTTTGTGTAAGTAGGTATACCGTATTTTCCCTAAACCGACTTGTATAAGTATGCCGGGGGCCCAAATGTTCATGTTCATGAATCCCATTTATGTAGGGGGATCAACTGTCATGGAACTTGATAAACATGTAAAATAAATATGGCTCCAAAACTTTCAAATTTAATTGAAAAAGACATTAAAGACATTCACCTGATAAAAAGCGTAAATCTAAAACACAAAATACATACATGGATAGTAAACAAGATCATTGTATACTGCGGACATATTATAACTTCTACAATATAATAGCTACCTGTATTAAATTTTATTTCTCTTCTTTTCAAATAATTTAATTTCTTTATATCATCTCTTCTCCATTTTTTCTTTTCTATTTCTCTTATTAATTTTCATTTTATGTTTATTTTTCCAAATTCTATTTATTAATTAATAATTAATTTTATTCTTTCTTTTAAGAAAATGATATAAAAAATATTAAATTACTGCCGCCTCGGAACAGGCTCAGCCTAGTGAGGTGGCATATACCTAAAAAAAGTGTACTTAAAATGTATTTTTGGTTAATAAATAAAAATAAAAAAATAAAAAAAAATAAAATGTAGTTCATACGACATAGGTAGGTACATAGATCATTCACTTCATTTATCCTGTGTTCAAGTCTAATATAAATTTGAACGTCTTTATTGTGCACGATTATCATAAATATTTAAATAACATCCAATAATTAAAATAATATCTCTTCTTTATAATAGGTATAATAGTCATAACTTGAAACACCTAGGTGCAGTCCAGTGGGTTAATGTGGATAAATATGTCTATAAATCAAAGAGTAAATTCTACTTGTCTGTCCATTATTTTGAAGTACCGTCGGAATTTAAGACAGCCATAAATAAGCCAAGTTGCTTTTCAGGTAAAGCTTTGTTTTGATGTGAAATAATCTCTCGGATCCATCAGCTCTCGTCTCCCTCGCACTCTACAGTAATGAAGGAGACGCAGCCTGATTTAATTTAGATTATAACAATTGCTCAGGTTGATAGGCAGTGAGGATATATCTTCATTATTTTATATATCTTTATACAATATTTAGTACTGTCTGAAATTTCTCACACAGAAATCGTTTGACCTGGTGAAGAATTTTGTATATTTACTTAGGTACTGTTTAAAATATTTTTAATTTGATAATTTTATTTTACCAATTTTGCGAAAAAAAGAAGTTCAATACGTGAAACATTAGATTTCCATTTAATAGCTCATTTCTTTATTCTTTTAGTTTTTCTCTAAACCCAATACATACTTTCTCATAATATATAGGTGACAAGATATTATTATTTTTTTTAAATCTGTTATAATGGTCATTTGTAAGATAGGCAAACTCTATTCGTCATACACGGAGATTTTGTTTTTCTGAAATACGATAATTGCACATCCCAGTCATGTGGCTTAAATATATTTTTATTACGTTACATAATTTTAATAATGTAATTTATTACGACTTATTTTATGTAAAAAGTCCTAAGGGCGGGCATAAGTAAATGAATAAAGTGTAAAGTATACATGTCTGTACGTACGTCGACGAGTGTGGTTCAAATCTGAACGAAAAAAGATCTTTATGACATTTACCTTTGTTCCGGTAACATGATAATTTCGGTACCTGCTCTTAATCCAGCGGAAAAGAATAATTATGTGTTATAATATTCACCGTCTCACCATTTAACATCCCGTAAAAAGTGTGTTAACCCTTTCAGCACCACGTTTTTATTTCCACATGTAGGCCATATTTTATGCTTGATAACAATGTGATCTGTCATTTTACTTGAGGTGTGTACAAGCAAAGGCAGCAATCTCCAAAATATCGAAAAAAAAGTTGTGAATGCAGTTTTGTAGATATTCAAACTGAAACTTAATACATTCAATGCTTAGTTGCAAACTCAGCTTCCTTCCATCAAAATTTGAGTTTGAAAGTACGTATTAAAAGCAAAGATAAAATATGTCATTTCAAAAGCAAACACAGAAATCTCCATTTCGGCCATTCAAATTCATAGAAAGTGTCACGTGACCAGATGGCTTTCCATACCAAAATGACAGTTGGTGATAATTTTTCAAGGTGTGTTTTTAATGTTTTAAAGCGTGCGTTTTTTTAAATTTAGAAATCTAGAAATCTGTGATAAATATTGTTATCCATCAATGCGCTAGCATACACTTTCAATAAATAACAAGATATTTAATAAATACCTATTGATGGATCACATTAAATATTTAACGTATGGATTCGCCTATGAGAGAATCTTACTGTGAATCTAAATGTTGCTTGAAGTAGCTTTAGTCATATTCAATAACTAGATCAGATTATTACTGCCCTTTCCCATCTCAATTCGCTACCTTCTCAATTGGGTACCATATAGTATCACTTGCTTCGGTAGTAGTGACTCTTGGCGATTTGGGGTTTTGTGGCGGATGCGTCTCCCCACTTACTGTGTGGCGGGTCGGATTTGGATAGACAGGTTGAGAGAGACCCTTTTCCCTCTCCAGCAGGACTCTCTCGACCTATCGCCTAACACTGCAGTGGGAGAGTTGAATTCAAACGTCCGTCACTCCTGGATACATTGACCCCGAGATTCCTACCCAACCCTCATGTTTCCTTCCCAGATCTTAATATTTTCCTTTTCTTAAATAAAAAACATCCACACAGTATCCCCTAAGACGACATAGGCCTTAAGGGAAATTATTTTCCTATTTTGCTGAATATATATTTAGTCGTTCTCACACAGTCTTCACTCAACGCAGTGCTCGCGCGGCAAGCGGCCGAGTAACACAACATCGCAATCTGCGGTTCGGTCGGGATAATATAACTTACGCAATTTGTAAATACTCTCACAATTGTAAATATTGTAAATATATCATCATCATCATCATCATCCTCGCGTTTATTATTCCGACCCACAGCACACGGAGATATCACGCCATATACGACGATAAATAAATTATTAAAGGAATATCTAGTTTCTCAGCCCTATCTCACTTCTGCATCCTCCGCACTCCGACAATGCACGAATTGAACAGAACGAGTACAGTTAATTTCACAATGCCGTTTAATTATCGGGAGATTGATGACCTAGGCGTCCGCGTCTCGGAGGCGATGCGATACATTGCGCCACTCTGTGAACTCACACGTCGCGCGTCGGCCTGACTTGTTCAAGTTCACTGTCGTCCCTCAATGCCATCCTACCAGCCATGGACACGCCGATATACGAATACTACCTGTTTATGTTTAAAATATATTTGTATATTTTAATACAGTTTTTAAATTTAGCTATAATGTAGTACCTCCGTTACCGAACGGTTAAAATTTATTGCGGTTAATATGAAGAAAAAAAAATACATGAAATATTTATTTAAAAAATTATATATTTGGTGTCCGTAAACTCGCGGTAGGTACGCGGACAAAATTATTTTTCTAAAATACGATCATTTTATTCGTAAAACGGTTAAAAACGGGACTGACGTTTTTACGAACAAATGAACAGGTTTCAATGTTTATTGTCGGGAAAATGTAAGAATAAATTATTATTATTATTATTTATTAGAACACATTTTGTACGTATACATTGTTGGTACAACGTATTTTTCATTGTATCGTCACGTTGTACCAGGGCAAATTGATAAAACATTTCTAAACCAATATTTTATAAATATGGCCTGATAAATTATCGTGAGGGTCAAAATCGATTTTTTCCGTGTACCTACAAAACAGGTGAATCTATGGAGAACCCAAAAAGCTGATTTTATTGGCCAGATCGTAATAACCAGGTTCTTACTTCCCTATCTCCGCTTGACCATCTCCTTCCCCTTCTTAATCCCTCACAACGTAATCCAATTGGGAATACCCCCTTAGTTCCGGGCTGTCGCGATTTTTTTTCGGTATCCTCTGCTGGTTTCATGTCAGACAGCTAATGCCTACACCACAATTCCATTGCAGACTGCTAGTTTCTTTCTGCCTCATTGGTATTTTGCTTCCTAATATCGATCGATGCTTCCCAATCACGCATTGCCAGTTTCTCTTGTGACATTGCATAGACTTTTCGAGATAATGTTATTGAAAATTACAAAGTAGGATTAACAAGTACCTACCCAGTTGAATGGGAAAATTTTATAATAGTTCCCAAAACGTGGGAGATACCCACTCTCGAGGTTGCTTAAGTTCTGCTGGTGACCTCCGTGGTATCGTCACCTCCTTTCTCACCGCTGATGATGGGCACGTGGTAATCGTGAGCAGATTCGGTGCTCCGCCACGGCTAACAAGCATTTGTCAGTTTTCGGTAAATGAGTTAATGGTAGGTTACTTTTTACGACGCCTAAACCTGCGACTAATACAATTTTATGTTTAGTAGTTTCATTATGTAGTCACATAATTGTCTATATTTTTAGTACTTTTATTATGTTGTCACATAGTTGTCTATATGTTTAGTAGTTTCATTATGTAGTCACCTAGATGTCTATATTTTTAGTAGTTTCATTATGTAGTCACATAGTTGTCTATATTTTTAGTACTTTCATTATGTTGTCACATAGTTGTCTATATGTTTAGTAGTTTCATTATGTAGTCACCTAGTTGTCTATATTTTTAGTAGTTTCATTATGTAGTTACATAGTTGTCTATATTTTTAGTACTTTCATTATGTTGTCACATAGTTGTCTATATGTTTAGTAGTTTCATGATGTAGTTACCTAGTTGTCTATATTTTTAGTAGTTTCATTATGTAGTCACATAGTTGTCTATATTTTTAGTAGTTTCATTATGTAGTCACATAGTTATCTATATTTTTAGTAGTTTCATTATGTAGTCACCTAGCTGTCTATATTTTTAGTAGTTTCATTATGTAGTCACATAGTTGTCTATATCTCTTCGATAGCGCGTCCCGAACCGCATCGGATGTCATCAGAGTCGGAGCGTTTTGATTTGTTTGTTTTATGATAGTTTTTCAATGTCGCTTCATTATTTAATGTACCTTATATTAGACATGGACAATAAAATGTAGTTGTACAGCCCGATTCCACGACAACCCAGCATAGCAACATTCAACACCCCTTTGAAATCGCTTCAAAAGTTTAAAAAAAAAACAGCCCTCAACTTATTTAACGAAGTTTTTTTCTTATCACTTTTAATGACTTTTTAAAGGAGTGATGAAGTTGCATATTGTTGAATTGTCCGGTCACCGTACAGCGCGTATTGCATTTTGGCCTACCCTGTATTAAGTTTTTTATTTTTCATCAGTGCGGTTTCCATAAGTACCTACCTATTACAACACCACAATTATTTAAAAGCAGTCATTGTATAATAATCACAACTATTACATTATTATAACAGAGTCCAAAATGCACGGAATTAAGAAAGAGAACACTAACAAAATGCTAAATTTGCTTACAAAACCCTACAACACCAAAATACAAATTATTACCTTGTGCATTCGTCTACCTCGTGCCAATCGAACTTTCATTTTTTCACGATTCTGAGAACGATAAAAAGTCTCCAATCGGCAGTCGATTAAATTCTTTCACAATAAGTACATAATTTGATTGCATAATAGGGCAAATGAGACTTGATCTTTTGGTCATATGCAATTGATATTTTTATTTATACATTACTTACATAAAGTGTTGGTAACACCACCTCTTTGATGAAATGTAATATCCTAAAACTCTTTATGTAAGATACAATTAGTAAGGAGGGCTAAGACCAACCCTACATATTATTGATTGAGCTTAGCCAAGTCCTGTTTTAACTCGACCGTATGGCATTTCAACTGTCTGTAAATTTTTTGGTATGTTTTGTTTCCGGTTTCGAAAATATCCTACGTTTACTTTAATATTCATGCAAGCCTTACTTTCAATATGTATACGGATTACTTTGACTAGGAGGCTAACATTGACTAAATTTGTTGACGGATTTGCGTTTTCGAAAATCTGCAGCTTCCACTTCATTATTGACTAGATGACTAACTTTGAGTAGGTGGCTAACTTTGACTTAGATTTTTATGATTATGGAATCTACACGCTTGAATAAAGTTTGCAAAAAGAATTGTCATTGATATAGTGTCGTTTCTTTGAACAAATTGTATAATTCCTCATTTGAAATAAAAAACAAATGTTGCATAACATTTTATACGGTTTATAATTATGTAGGTTGTTATTTAAGTACCTACTTAAATAATCTTATGATATCATGATTAGCACCCTAGAGGTGATAATTCACAAAAACGGCGCTATACAAGTCATCCAAATATTATTATTATTATCAGAGATTTTTTTTATTCATTCTGATGAAACCGGGCAGCGTTTTGTCCCTACAAAACTATTACTCATTTTGCTCTCTGGATTCTGACAGAAGTGCAAATATTTTTTTTAATGTAATACAGAAACTGATCACTACCGTGTCGATACGTTTTTTTATTTATATAAGTTACTATTTATAAGAGACAAGGCCCTCCAAAAATTTGAACTCCATCAACAGAAGCTGAGTAAACAAACTAGACAATGTTTAAAAAAAAAAACAAAATATCGGTTGTCCAAATTTCTCGGCGACCGTGTCTCTTAAAGGGAAAATTTTTAGCATACATTTTTGGTCGCCAAGTCTACGTTTCACAGAACTAATATAGTTAATAACTCAGGTACGGGGCATACGTCATTCCCATGTCTATTTACGTTAAATTGTCGTGAAAACAAGCTTATGTGCCCAAGAGTTTTAAGTTTTAAGTTTACTATAAAATAGAACTATTATATTAAATAACTAAAAGCAAATTAATCTACATAATAAGCGCCGTATCTTCGGTAGCTTCCTAAAGAAACATAGTTTTTTTTCTTATTATTTTCCTCGGTGTCCTATAGATAGTAGGTAGGTATAAGTTGCTTACTACCTACCTGAAGGTTTAGACATGCATGCATTCTTGCATATATTAGGTATCTACCAACTTATGTAATCTATACTTCAATTCAATCATTGCCTTGTTGTTATTTTTGCATAATCATGGCCGATTCAAGATTGCGTATCAATACACTCACTTAGTCCAATTTAAATGGTTGTCCGATGAATACAAACACTCTCAGTTAGTTACATTGAAATAGATTTTGGATATTCAATGTTCTCTTTATTTTCTCTCTCGAATACTTTTCGACTGCATGCTTGTCAATCAAGTCATTGGAGGGGAATTACACCAGATTGGTTTTTTTTTAGTTGCAGCTCGATAGTGGGCACAGATATTTATTTGCTTTTTTTCGCTGAAAGAGTTACTACTTGCAACCAATGGGTCTATGCAATGTATTGGTAAATTCAGCCTGATCCAAGTCTAGGTTCCTACCAACTTTTTTACATTATACATGGATTTGTTGAGTTTTTCTTTTAGAATGTTTTTTTTTGTATTCGATGTATATAATTTAATATTTTACACTGTAAACGTCATAATATTATTAGGTTAAGCAAGCCAAACTCTAAGGAGAGAGTTACAATGGGACCACTAGAAGAGTTTTTTTAGGTTTCGTTTATTGATTTTTGTAGAACTTAGGTCATTAGCCTACCAAAGAATGGGCTTATTGTACGCGATAAATTGAAGGTATCCCATACTATCCACTTCTTCTTCTTCTTATCCACTTACCTAGTAACGGTATTGAACCCGCCACCAATAAGAAGAAGGCATTATCCTCTCAGATCTCACGACTTACATATACCTACTATACATTAAACTTCTGCGATTTCACAGAGATTATGAAAAGCCGAATTCGCGATAGATGTTTTTGCGATGTTGGGATCCACACAGGTAGACACCTAACTATTATACTATAGTAATATATGGAGGTAACAACACTGTATAATATTTAACGAGGCATCGTTTTAGAATAATTATTTACTGAGTGTAAGATGCAAATTAACATTTGAGGGGTGATCAAATATCCATAGGTACAATTTAAAATTTTTCCTTACCTATCGAACTCGGGTTTCTAAATTCTCAGCCCTACGACACTGATAATGTTAATTATTAATATAGACGGTGTCCGGAAACTCATTGTGCAATCGGAAAACTGGTGAATCTACGTCACATAGAGTTAAAAAAAACTATCTAAGCATTTCGATTTATTTTAAAACTTTTACGTCTTAATTCGATGCTATTAAAAATACATTAAATAACAGATCTATAACTTCTGATTTTTCTTAAATTTGTCCAAAAAATTCCAACATAGCACTCATTGATGGTACTCGAAAACAAAAGAAGTTGAATCACCAGTTTTCGGCATTTACTACGAGTTTTCGGTTAAGGTGTAATATAAGATACATGATATTATCTTAATTAATTTTCGAGTTATTATGCCGTGTTACGCTTACTTCTGCTTTAGCAAATGTTTCGTACAGAGTTACAGTGGCCATCATCAGCAGATGGCATCTACACGGCATCTTGACGAAGAAACCATTGGTTTTGAAACATGTCGATTGTTTTGATTGTGTATTGGTACCTACAAAGTGATTTATTCTCTTTAAACTGGATGACGCTACAAAGTGAATTTGCATTTATTGAAGAAGTAAATACATTGTATATATTTTTGTGTGATTATTTTCTACCTTACCATATTTGAACCACTTGGTAACCTGTTAAATATATGTTTGTTATACAGAGCTTATTCAAAGTAGAATTGTATGTTGTTGTCATTTCGGTCTTGGGTTTAAGTTTAAAAAAAATCAATAACACAGCCAATTCTTTCGCATATCGCCAGTGGATAGAACTCTAAGCCAGATTTTTAGGATTTATCGATTTAGAGCAGGTATTTTACACTAAAAACTAATGGCACTGGATACATCTGTCCACAAGCTGCTTGGCAGGCCGGATCGGCAGAGACTGGTTATGGGAGACCTTGTGACCTCTCCAACTGGACTCTTGCCTTGCACCGCAGTGGGAAAGATGGATTCATACGTCCTTACACTCCTGGACACTCTGAATCCCAGATTCTTACCCACCCCTCATACCTTTTCCTTTCCAGAACTTTCTCTCAGTTCTTTCTCTAAAAAGACCCTCCACACAGCGTCCACAAAGATGCCATAAGTTCTGAAGGAATTTGTTTTCCTACTGTGTGGAGCCTCCTGTGTTGAGTTAATGTAAAAAAGTTAAATAATAAATTAAATTAAAGAATCAAGAACATTTATAGGAGACAGTTTTAGTATACCATAGTTTATCAGTAGCCAATAAATAATTTGTTTTCAACTGGTAAATTTTTTTCTAAAGTAGACAGGTACCCGCTTATTTGGAATATTTAACTTATTCTCGGATATTTTATGTAGGCATCTAGTACCTACATACAATTGGAATGCTTACGTTGAAGGTATTAACCCACTTTAGATGATATTTTAATGTGTTGATTAATTTCAATACAAATTCTTTTCATACTTTAACGTTTATTTTATTTGAGATTACAAGGCCAATGGCAGTATAAATCAACGCCCTAATTTGTTCTAATAATTTATTGTGGACAAAAGGCATTTGTCAGCAGGTTGTTTATGTTACCAATTATTCTGTGTAAATGTTTTTTTTTTTACATATACTTTTGTTAATCGATATTTAAGAACCTACATTGGCAGCCTATTTTTGGATGACCGAACAACTCAACAATGTACAATTTTTTTTTATTATTTCGAAGGAAGCATATACTTTAGGGTGTGACATTATATATTAAATGAAAAAATACACTTTGTAATACTCCACTTTTTATTTTGAATTAAATGTCAGCCAACCGGGTTTTTTCTTATCCGACCTTTGTCTAGGGCTCTTATTAATTAACTGGTGGTATGTAAAAAATGTAAATGAAATTTTGGTCTCCCATGACTTTTTTGATGAGATTTTTTTTTTTTTTAAACTTTTTCTTTAATATCAAAGAAAAAAAAAACTTTTATTTATTTATTTAGGAAAATCAACAGATTAGTTACATCTATTACAAAAAACTTAATAATAAAAATAAAATCCAATTACAGATTTTCACATAACTTAACATTGTAATAATAATAATAAAAGTAAAAAAAAAAAAAAACTAAGGGTCCTGTACCCGTGGGCTGACATATTTACAAAAAATACAATATTGTAAATATTAGATAAAATATAATAGAAGATGTAAGGAACACAAATAAATAACAATTTAAATGTAACTAATCTACTAATAACCAGCTAAATTTCAAAACATAATGTATTATAAACTTATCTTCATTACACAATAGCAATAATAACAATACATAAATAATAATAAATGTACAAAATATATATTATACCTACAACTAAAGTGAACAAAATGTGTATAGATTGGATGACAAGTAACTGGAAAGGATTAACACATGTCGTCACTGTTCTCTAAGCGAAGTAACCAACCAACCCTTCACCCCGTCCCTAACTTCTCAGTACCTACTGATTTTTATGTTTATGTAGAAAAAAATATTGTTGATAGGCAGAAAGCATATATGGTACAAACTCTTAGTAAGAAAGACCACCATATAGAATCAAAACGTTTCTTAAAATGGATTTAGACGTGTTAAATCACTAGATTTGAATAGCCAGTTATTTCACATCCTTCCTATCCCCCTTCTCCTTTTCCACTTTCTCTTTAGCATCACAACGTACTCCGGTTGGGGATGATATGGTCCCAGTGGCCGATGGGGAATATCAACTTACCATTCAATTGGTTACATTTATAAATTAAATAATCGCTAAGCAATCCGAATAAAATCTCTATATGAAATTGTATATTTAAATATTTATGCGCTAAAATATGAGCAGCGTCCCGCCTATAAATCTATTTCATTGACCGGGTTATTCTCGTAACTTCCTCTTACACATAAATAATCCATTCGAATAAATGAAACAAAAAAAAACATTGTGGGTGATTATTACCGAATTGGCTATGTGTCCAAAATTCTACATTGCTGTTGGTAATAATTGTTTTGACCTGTAACTTGTAACTTGTCTCGTTATTTTTATTATTCCATAGCCGAGGGAATTATTAAAGAAAATAGTGGGCTGTTAGCCATATTTAATGAGACATCTTTCATTAGAGATGTCCAAATAATTATCAGGTGCGTAATTCTTTACTCATCTGAAAATATTTAATTTAAAACCTTTAATCATATGATACGGATCAATAAATACCTTTTCTAAAGGTGTACATATGTATATTATAAATAACCAAATTATCTAAACCAGTGGTTCCCAAACTCTTTTGGGCCACGGACCACTTTTCATAACCACTGGCCTACATTGATAGGTAAAGCCAAGACAACTTTTTTTATTCTTTACTATCAAAACCAGATAATTTTTTTATGGACCCCCGCATACATTGTCCGGTCAGTGGTTGAGTGGGTACAACGTTTGGGTCCCACCCAGGCGTTCCGTGTTCGATTCCTCGGCTGGCTAAGCCCTACATCACAACACAAGCAACATCTTCCACTTAGTGTGGTGGTAGTAGGAGATTTTCAAATGTTGTTAGGTTATTCGTAACCCGGGAATGTTTGTCTTTCTTTAAAAAAAAAAAAAAAAACTTGTGGACCCCCATTTTTTTATCACGACAACGAAGACCCCCATCGAGTCTCCCGTGGACCCCTGGGGGTGCACCTGGACCACTTTGGGAATCACTGATCTAAACGCATTATTCTTGGCCGGTTTATGACATCATCCGAACCCGAACGCGACTGTCTACAATAGTTTGAATGATAATGGTAGATTCAGACTGGGTCGACGTACGTATGCATCGCTACGCCTAACAATATCTGGGCTACTTAGCAACCATAGATTTTAAATGAAAATTTATGTTTTAGAATCACATTGGCCACACGCATCGCGACGTGCGATGTCTGTGGCCATTTTCATAGAAAATGTATGGGTTGCTAAGCATTGTTTGGCGTAGCGATGCGTACGTACGTCGTCCAGTCTGAATCTACCTTTACTGATTTGAATCAACGCGACATTACGCACTCCTTTGCTATTTTCTGGTTTAAATTGGAATGTTTTGTATTTACGAATACCAATTGCATCGTTTCTAAAGCTTAGTTTTGTTTTTTTTCTAAGATTAATACGAAAAGTTTTTGTCAAGATTGATCCATATTATTTCTCGATTATATATCTATATAAAATTGTACTTCATTTCCCTTCAATTGATTGATTAATGAAATACTTATGTTGCTCTGTAAAAACAAAGAAATGACATTTAAGTTAGTTTGTCAATTATCTTTTACTAGCTGACCCGGCAAACTTCGTACCGCCTCAGAATCAATAAATATTGTGTTTAATTTATTAGCTGAAATAAATTAAGTTTTTATTAGTTAAAATAAATACTCCAAGTTCAAAAAATGAAATTGAGCTGTTGACTAAGCACGATATTTTCGGCACACTACACCATTGACAGTTCGAATTGATTCAAATTATGTCGACAAACGCATATTATTTGAAAAGCCGTTGCATACAAAATATATGAAGAAATTAATTTTCTTCATAATTATTTTTTCTGTGATTTTTTCAGATGTTTTAATGTTATTCTGTTAATCGGGACGTAGAAAATCCAACAAATCAAAGATCATAAAAATCGGTTCAGCCGTTCTTGAGTTATAAATGGTGTAACTATCCCGACTTTGTTTTATATATTAAGATGATTTATTCCAACAATCTATATTCTTTTGGTTACATAAAAATCTGACGCAATATCGTCGTCTGGGTTTTTCTGTTTTATTTCCCACTTCGTACATTATCTGTCAGTTTTGACGTTTACATTCTGAAGCACTGCTTTATCGACAACGCGGAACGCTGCAAAATTTAAAATTGTAATTGTATTATGTATTATGTTATATTGGTGTTGATTTGTAAATAGGGTAGTCTTTTTCTAAAATTGATATCTTTGTACAAACGGTTTTGGTAACTTGACCTGTAATAATTATGCTGTCATATGGTCGCTTGATTCATGAGATCATTTACATGTAACACATCTCAATGATAATTAAAGTAATCACACGGGGTTCGATGTATACCGCTACATTATCAAATTGCATCCGACCAGTTAGTTCGCTTTGCGAGTGGTACGTTATATTTATAATGATTCGATCTCGGTGCAATGAGTCGGTTATTGATGGTAATTATGCGCATCGTGAAAGTTTATATGGGTTTGGTGCCTCCAGGGTATTACTCTACTTACTATAATCTCACAGGTAATTGTAACTGCATCCTTAGATATCTTCTGGGAACTAGTACCTCACCAGTCTATTTTTAATTATGTTTATGTACAAGTTTTACTACCCCACTTCTTAGATTTAAATTATATTATGACATATGTTTGATTTTAAACTATAAAGCTCGTAGTCGAAATAGCAGAAAACGAGACAGATCAAACTGATTTCATTGTGACCGTTCGAGAGTTTTTGCTGTTTCAAATAACTTCGTAGTTACGTAATCTTTGCTTTGGATTTTCCAAGCGCCAAAGTAAAATTATTATTAAATAGTAGCCACATAGTAATACAAAATTACTATGTGGCATCATTTTAATTAAATAAACAATTGAACTTTGTTTATACCACTCTAATTGGTTAAGAGGGTATTAGCGGAGAATACTGGAAATCAGTCCTTTTTAAATCAAATTCTAGACGTATTGACTATTTTTTACAAAAAAATATAAATTGATTTTTAAAGATTGTTATATTATCTGGTAAACACATTTTTTAATTTTTGAAAAACTAAGTTTATTTTTAATATACTAAGGTTCCCTTGGTCGTTGGAAGATTTATTCAATTTTCAAACGAAATATTGTATTTTAGAACACAAATTTCAAATCAGATAATTAATTATACAACAAAATAAATCAATACGTAATCTAGTAAACACAGTTTTTAGAATTTTAATTTTAGTTAAATTAAAATCATTACAAAATAAATTCGAGAACGTGTTTTGTGACGAAAACGCCTTAGTTTTTCTATTTATTGAAATCTTATAAACTAAAATATTTCAATTTTTTTACACACTTATTTTGTTTAGACATTATTGAACAATCATAAATACTTATGATCAAAAATTAATTACAAGAAGTTCACGATATTAAATAATTTATCATCGTGCATTTTGAGCATTTTCATTGCTTACTTTTATGTAGGTGTATATTAAAGCAAGTTTTTAATGAAATAAATCGATATAAAAAAATTTATTTAAAAAAATTCATACGGGGAATAATCGATCTTTCTCATCCGAACCTTCCTGTACAGTTGCAAGCATTTTTAAACTTTTATTCTCAGCCACTTATAGGTTGTGTAGATTTATTTTAAGGCTGGCAAACATGAATTATTTTGTTTACTAAATATGTTATTATGACTTGTAAAAAGGTTTTCTATGCACCGGCTACTGATTTTTATCGTTTCTATTAATTTATGTTTATTTCATTTTATTATTTCATTCGCCCCCGCACACCAAGGCTATTTATGGCAAAGGAGCGGAATATGGATTTAATAATCGTTAAATAATTAACAGTCTTTAAATAATAATGCTGTTTTTATATTTTACGAGGTTGCCATTTGTAAAACCCAGTCGATTAGGTTTTATTTAGACATGTTGGCTGTAATTTTACGCGATTTCTGAATCATTTTTATTTATAAAAATGACGATCCTCTCTGAACATATTTTGCACATTTTATATACATTAAATAAACATTAGGTATTATTAAATATATGATTTTACAAAATCTTACTCTTGGGTTTATGTGTGCAAAGCACCGTTGTTTACAATTTTGTGTTAACTCGGTATTTAACCTTAACGCGTTTTTTTGTCCGATGTGCCTTCGCTATGAAGTTGCACCTATCAAGAATAATTGTTTATGATTTATCTTCGGTGTATGCTACAATACTCATTATGCAAAGGTATAAAATAATAGTGATTTCCCTTGGTATCTTGTCTGATATCCACGACTTTCACGCGTTTATTTACTTTCAAACTATTGTTGTACCTACTTAAAATTAGTTATTATTATAACAATAGGGTAAGTTAATACTTCTGGGAAGCGCAGTTAACTTTTGCATATTCCTTGTTTATTTGGCATTCTAATGGTTCACACTTAAATAATAGATTGTAGGAACCTAATGTTTTGTGCTGCTTTTTTTTGGATTGTATTGCAAAGTGGAAATATATTGATTGACCTTGTGACAAATTATGCCCGAGGGTTTAGTAGTTTTTAAAATTAAATTATATTCTGAATGTGCCTACTTATTTGGTATCAGATCTCTTGATAGTGGGTCTTTATACATCATACGGAGAGACCCACCGATACTGTATCCAGTTACTGTAACCCTTTTCCTAGAATCGTGTAAGGACAGTTTGTACCTGATTACTATCTGTAATCGTAACTAGGTACCTGACTTTATCATTGACGATATACCGAGGGAATTAAAAGAAAGCTGCATACAAAGTGACGGAATTAAATAACACATGGTGATTGTTTATTACCGCAATTAATTACTACACATTTTTATCTCCTTGATAAATTAGCCAAAGTGGTATTTTTTTCACAGATCTGAAGTTGATAAGTAGGTACCTATCGTCTTACATTTTTCATCGGGCTCAATAAGTGAAATGTTTGAATTCCACTGCTTGTATTCATTGTGCAGGTACTATCCACTGCAAAAGTTTGCTCTTTATTTTTATCCATTTAAAAAAAAATTATGGTGTTCAAAAGTTCCAACTATTCGATGCCAGTGGGAGTATTACATCCCCAAATTGGCAAATATTGTGAATCTGATGGAACTTTAGAGGAGAGAGAACCATGAACTTTTGGAAGATACTTGGGAAGAGAAATGTTTAGAGGTGGTTACCTGGCTTTTTAGAACTAAACGTGGCTAAAGCTATTTAGCTTACCTTTAAAGTCTTGTTGCTTTTATCTAAACATTTTGAATACAGATTTAAAGTATCTAAAGAAGGTGTGAGAATGAAAAGTGCATATTCGTTTTTTTCTATTTTCGAAAATGATGTGGATAATGAACTCTCAGAGCCGGTTATCAGAGGCAGTCCGTGAGTTTTTAGTGAGCTAGAGTGCCAAGATTGAAAAAACGACGTTACTGATGTTAGTGTAGCTGAAAATGAATTTTATTTTTTTTCAAAATTTCAACTTTTTGTATGAAGATCTTCATACAAAAAGTTATAATTTAAAAAATAAATCATTTTCAGCTACAACAACATCAATAACGTGGTTTTTATTTCAATCTTAGCACTCTAGCTGAATGAAAACTCACGGACCGCAACTGCCGGTTATCTGTGCATTTTAAAATATTATGATATAATTATATTGATATAAAAAAAATTTGATATTTTTAAAGGTTATTATAAAAAAAAACATTAGTCGTTTTACGCTAAGATCAAATCAAAAACTGATGTTATTTTAGATTTTCACGGCCAAAAGTATTTTTTTTTATTTGTTTTTGGAATGTTACGCCGTGTTTCGCTATCTCCTTCTTTAGCCAACCTTTCGGACAACGTTATTGTGTCAACTAATGTAAAAACTGTACAAATTACTCATTTGAAAGTATTTATCGATTTTTTGTACGCATTCTGGAAAAAAAGGTCACGCACTCGCAAATCTCTCACGTGCAACTGACACAATAACATTGACAGATGTCACTCTACATTGGTATGTATCTGTAACTGCAGCTTTGCATCTGTAGGATATACATGGGCGTTTTTCAAAAAAAGTGTACATAGATAAAAGTCAGTGTCCCATCACTTTCAGGACCAGTAACTTATGTTGTGTCGGTTTTAATGACCACCCATATATTTTACCAATATAATAACAAATAAATACCTTTATGGACTAAAAATAATGAATAAATGTTTTAAATTTCGATATTATTTCAAAATAAGTAAGTCTACAGGTCACTGTTTCTGGTATGTCCTACACCTACCACTACCAGTTAGAGTTCAAAAATTAATGTTATTTAATGTTATCCCAGTATTTATTTCTAATTCTACTAATACTATATGATAGTATTTTCGATTTGCAACCGTAATATAGATTAATTATCGTGCAAAATAATTTAAATGCCAGATATTGAGTTGTCCTACGAAATAGCGTATGGTGGAATTTCCGACTACGCTACCACATTATTGACGTCTTCCAATAAAAATATTACCAAATCGATGAATATTTTCGAAAATAGCGACCCTATTTAGTCTATGAGGGGCGGCCATGCTTGGTTTTTGTCAGCCAATTTGCCAAGAAATCGTAACAAAAGTGGTCGTTCTCGGCTGTACTAAAAAAGTGTTCCACCAACGATACCGCATTTCTCCAGGTAAGTTAACAGCATGTATTAGACTCTACTTTGTATTAAATTGATTCATTTATTGTTTTATGAAATGTTTAGTTAGAACAAACAGAAGTTTCATAATTTATTGATAAATACATTTTGAAAAAATATTGACGCGATTACGCTACTTCTCTTACGCTACGGTCGCGTGAATGGAACTTAAAAGTGACGTAATGGAATTCTAAAGGTCGGTTCACTCTGTCCGTGTTTTAGTGTATTTGAGTGCGTTACAATTTTCTAATTAAATTTATATTTTGCATGTATCTTCAAAATGTAACGTATTACCTGTAGATATGTGGGTTGAGTGATATATGAGGCATTGAACAAAAAAGCACAACATAGATAAAAAGAAAAAAATATTTTTTCTTTCATACGTGAATAATTTATTTTTATTTTTATTTTTTATTAATTAAGATTAATTCTGAAAGAGTCGAAATGGTGTTAAAGTACTAATATTGACGGCAATATAAACAAATATTACTATAGAAGCAACTCTGAAATTGAGTATAAAATTAGCTGGTTCACACAATTTTGATTAAGTAAGTATAAACTGTAGCATGATTTATGTTCCTGTGTGTTTTAGTGGATCCTGTGATTAAAGTTGTGTATATTAACAAGTACTTTAATACCATTTCAGCTTAGTTCCCCATTTCAGGCTATATACGGTATGCACGTGTAGCCCATTATTACCTATCTAATTATTTGTGCATTTTTTTAAATAATTTATTTTAATTTTATGTTGATACGCCGTTGAAAGCTGCAGAAAAATCAAAAAGGTACCGAGACAAAATTAAAAACGATCCTGAAAAATTAAAAACGATGCAGAAAAATTAAAAAGGTACAGAGACAAAATTAAAAACGATCCTGAAATATTAAAAACGATGCAGAAAAATCAAAAAGGTACGGAGACAAAATTAAAAACGATCCTGAAATATTAAAAACGATGCAGAAAAATCAAAAAGGTACGGAGACAAAATTAAAAACGATCCTGAAAAATTAAAAACGATGCAGAAAAATCTAAAAGGTACAGGGATAATCAAAGACGAATAGAAAAAAGAAAACGTTGGAGAGAACAGAAACGAAAATAAAAAGAAAAGAAAAAAGAACAAGTGGAAGAAAAAGTACTTGCGCGGGAGGCCTTGCACGGTGGCGGTAATACGTAAAATCGCCCTTTTTTATAGAGAATACCTCACAAGAGTCTTAACTGCTCCCGTCTGGAGCCAGTGAGACGATGGCATCCCCAATTGGGGTATGTTGTGAGGCTGAAGGTAAGTGGGGAAGGGAAGGAGATGGGGAAGAGGAAGGTGGGGAAGTACCTGGCTATTCAGATCTAGTCACTAAACACGGTTAAAGCTATTATTAAGCAACGTTTCAATTCTGAATGGTGGTCTTACACCAGGGCGATACTGAGAGTATCTTCCACTCTTCCCATACCAGTGCAGTGTAGCCACAACGGGCGTATACATACGACTGATATTTCGCGCCCGCTGTCGCTACCGCGCAAGCCCCTCAGTCTGGCCGAGGCCTTAGAATTCCTAAACGTTACCAAACGTTTCTCTTTACGTCACTGTCCTGTTATTGCTGTGATTTATTTTCTAAGATCAATTATTATATCTCAAAGAAATTTGTTCTATTTTTTATCGATATAGTTCATGATTAATTTTAAATTTGTTATAATTAAACATTCGTAAAACAAAAACTTATATTCGTCTTTCTAGAACGAATACAGTACAAAGTATCCAAAAGTAGCGTAAAAGAATATTTTTATTTAAAAACTTAATATTTAATTCAATAAGCTTGATTATTCATATTTTTTAGGAGACAGCTTGTGTTTTCAATTCGTAAATAAAAATCTGAAATAATGAATTTCTTTTAATTTTCTTTACAAACTTTATGATAAAAGTGACGTAAAAGAATTTTTTACCAATAGTATTAAACTTAAATTGCAATTATTTTCGAAGTTTATTGATATTTTCTATTTAAATACCTTTTGTCATGAAGTTCATACTTTCTTTAATAAATTTACGTATATTTTTAATCGAAATGCAGCATCTCACTTAAGTGGAATTCTTATTACGTCACCGACATCTTTTTTGGAAAACGCCCACATATAAGGTGAAGGTCTTCCGAAGGATTAATGCAATTTTTCTAATCTTAATAAATTGTGGTCTCATATCAGGGCATTGCTGAAAATATCTTACATTCTGGTATGAGTAATAAATATTACTTAACTTCTGTGATAAATCCTATAGTTAAGGGCTTAACAAAATATATGTTATTCTTTAAGATAGTATCTATATATTCCCCACGCCGAAACGGTAATTTTTTGAAATTCATTCGATAGAAATAAATTGCAAAGTGTGTTCCGAAAATTATTATTTACACGTTTGTTTCTGTTATTTTACAATTTATATGTGTTCACAATGTTTATTTAAATGCTACTAAACACCCACGAGATTTTTGCTCTTTTTTAACCGAGTTGTATTTATTAAATATTTTCACAATTTTCGCTTGAACATTATCGTTTTTAATATTAGCGCGCTCTCTTCAACATTCGTATTGTCGTATCTCTCCTTCTCCTTCTTTTTGAGCGGGTAATATCGGGGCTTGTAAATGAATATTTTTTTTGTCCACTCGGTGAACCTCGACTTCTGGATCCACAAGCAAGGAGTTTTTTGTTCTAGCACGGGAGGTCAAGACAATACTATAATAGTCATACTTATTTTTATTAATGAAGTACTAATAATTACCTATAATATCTGAAGGAACATAACAAGATGCACGGTCTTACTTTGAAACGTGCGTACGAAATATGAAACGAGTTTTAAGTCGCAAAGTTCAAATTATATATTCACGTAGTCAACTATTTTTTTCTGTGACGTCTGACTATCACAGAGAAATTAGTTTAGTAGGAGAGATAAAAGCCATTCCGGCAGATCATTCCAACTAGCAGAAGATAAGCTGACCGATAACGTGCCGTGTTTTATCCAAAGCGTGTTTATGGTCATTATATCTTTACGATGAACAATTTGAACACATTATTGGCGTAACTTCCTAGCGTCATTCATACGCTGGTTCTCCGCCTCTCCCGCTGGGTGGGGTGACAGGAGTCAAATACCTCCAGTCTCCTGTGTTATGGAATTTCTGAATTGTTGCTTACAACTTATGTTCTGTGTTCTATCTCATAGACTGGGGAATGTAGGCACTGATGAATAATAGCCTTTTTTATGTTGAACTTCCCCATTTTAAAATGGTTACCTCATTCTAAATGCAATATGTTTTACAGTTGTTGTCGGACAGAACCAATTCGATTTTAACCTATTTGTTAATTCTTTGTCATGTCCAGTACCAGAATTTTTAAATCAGTCTAAAGATTCTAATATGATACTTATTATTGTAAATTACTTAATTTTAATACATTTCCCTTTGTACGTATATAGGTATCTATATTAAAATAAGTATAATTGCTATGATTTACTACACCTTTTCAACCGATAATCTAATTTCTACAGAATTAACAATATGGCGTTATGTATTAATTTTATAGATACTTATTAAACTTGCGATCCAAACTCTCAACAGGTGCCCGGAGAAAAATGTTATTATAAAATACGATAATTTTATTCTTAAAAACGGGACTGAAGTTCTTACGAACAAATTAACAACAGTGTTTCAATGTTTATTGGCGGGATAATGTAAGAATAATTTTTTGGTATACGTACGAAATCACCAACAAATTATTCTTACATCTTCCCGCCAATAAACACTGTTAAATTGTTCGTAAGAACTTCAGTCCCGTTGTTAACCGTTTTTACGAATAAAATGATTATATTTTAGAATAACATTTTTCTCCGTGTGTTATTATAGATAATCGTAAAAATATTCAACTTCCGCGCTATTACCTATATAAATTAGTTGGGTAATATCTGTTTTCTCACAGACGTCTATCCTTTTACTGCCTACTCGGTTACGTTCACGGTGCTTCCCACAGTCTAGTCCTGAGTCCTGAACATCGCATACGAATACATCTCATATCCTGCTCGCCGTGAATTCAGAACAAGCCTGATTTGGCTGCAACCTCCGTGTCTGTAGATATATTACATCTCGACTGTGATTAGGAAAAAGGCAGTAACCGTCAAAATAAAAACTTTAAAGGAGAAACCAAAAACGTTTCAAGATTCTGTCCGAGAAAAGGTTAATGGTTAGTAATTTAGAGTGTTTATGAATGAATGAATTTGGAGAACAACAGATCAATTTGTGAGGCGGATATGCGTACCGCCATTTAATTGGATAACCAACACCTCTGTCATAAAGGGTGCACGGGTTAACTGTCTTGGTCTTGGCGGTGGATGCATCTGCCCACCTATTGCGTAGCGGGCCGGATAGAGAGAGAATGGTGGATGGAGGTATTTTGACCTTTCCAGACCCATTGCCTTGCACCTCAGATTCCTCCCCATCCTCATGCTTTTTCCTTCCCAGAGATTTATTTACTTTCTATCTTCAAAAATACCTTCAACACAGCATCCCCTAAGATGACATAGACCCTGAGGGAAATTATTTTCCTCAGGAAGTTCAGCCCCGTTTGGAGCTAATGAAAAAATAAAATAAAAATTATTAACATGAGGATAACCGCCTTTTTCCTAAACACAGTTATATCTGGGAAGGCGCCTCAAACGCTATCATAGCGAGTTGATAAACGGTGGATAAATCGTCAACATCTGACAAGAGGAACTAATTACAGTGGGCGGTGAAAGTTAATTCTCGCCAACAGACCTGTGAAGGGCCGCTCGTGATGGGCTTCATCAACTCAAAATACTTCATTAAATACATCTCTGTGTTTTAATTTTTAAATCTCGGGTCACAGACGTTAAGAAATACGTGGCTGTTAATTAGTTGGCCTTAAAGTCGGCTCCGGCGCGGTTCATTTATGGAATTTTTGGGTTTTAATGAACGCAGTTTCAGTGTCATTTGAATATTTTATTTACAATAAGTTCATCAAGCTTCCCACACTTTGACTCATTACGTTTATATTTCACAGTAAAAATAGCGATTATTTAAAAATTGAATGCATGTTTAGGTAGGTAACATTCGTTTTATTTTTTTACTTGAAAAATGTATTCCTCTCCCCTTGAAATATTGGTTTTTAAACTATTTTTGGCATATGTTGGCAAAATAAGGACAGAAATTACTAGCAATTGTGACATTTGGGCGTGCTTGTAATATCATAGGTAAAATGAAAATGTTGCTTCTTGAAAACCTTTCGTTGTTCTAGCCTTTGGTCTTTGACGTTTGTGTATTTTGTGTACTTAGGTATAAAATTATTAACTATCTACCGCTTTTAATAATAAATAATTATTCTCTAACAAGATCAGTAATAATATAAATAATGGCACTTACTACAAACCAGTATGTATGTTCAGGAGGCTGCATAAAATCCATTAATATCTCCCAGTGTGCAGTGCACAGTCTTGCAGATATAATTTAAGCCTTCCGTTCAATCAATTATTTCTTCATAATTACTCCCTGCGAGTGCCTTAAGCGGGCAATCTTATCTTCCCACATTTGATATGTTTATTACAATTTGCTTTCTGCGAAAAGGGAAAATTATTCGTCTCGTCGTATGAATGACACGATGTACTTTTACAAACATTGTTTTTTTTTACAATAGCTCCACGCAGGACGCCCTGAAGAAAATAATTCCCCTTTGGGGATGCTGTGTGGAGGGTTCTTTTTAGGAAAGGAATGGAAAGGGAGGATGTTCTGGAAGGGAAAAAGGTATGATGGGTGGGTAGGAGTCTGGGGGTCATTGTGTCCAGGAGAGCAGACGAATAATTCTATCCCTCCAACTGCGGTGCAAGATGATGTTCGGAGAGAGCCCTTTCGGAAAAACTCAAAAGGTCTCCCTCAACCAGTCTCTCCCGATCAGACGCATCCGCCGCCAACACCAGGACAAACCTGACCCCATGAACCCGGGCTCCCCTACTAAGTCGCCAAACGTAGCGAACTACTTGGGGTGACCTACGGAAGAGGTGTTGGTTATCTAATAAATGGTTCCCGGGGCGGCGGTACCCATACCGCCTACCAAATTAATTGTTGGTCATGGTCAGTTTTAAGTAGTTTTTCTAACATTATTTCCAAACAGGAAGCCCTGAGGAAATAAATAATTCCCTTGTAATGTATGACATCTTTGGGGGGATGCTGTGTGGAGTGTTTTTTAGGGAATCGAAGGAGAGGAAGTTCTGGCAAGGAAAAGGGTATGAAGGATGGATATGAATCTGTGGTCAATGTCCTTAAGAATGACGGACGTATGAATCCATCCCTCCAACTTTTGTGCAAGGCAATGGTTCAAGATAGTCCTGCTAGAGAGATCAAGGGTCCCCCACCAGTCAAACCTAGACAAACCTCATTCGATGAACCCGGGTACCGCTGCTATGTCACCAAACGTAGCGAGCCACTTGGGATTCTAAGGAGGTGTTGAAGTTGCATGTTTCTGAATTGTCCGGTAACCATTTTTAATACATAATTTATTCCAGAAAAAATTAATAACTATTATTATAATTTCAAGACAATTTTTTTAGACACGAAACAAATATTTGTTTTTAAGACTGAATTAATTAAGATTTTTTTTTACAATTCATTAAATAAAAATATGAATTGGAGAGATTACTTAGTTTTTTTATCAGCAAACCAAATTTTATTTTTTTATGATGAGAAACAAAGAAGTTAGAGATTTATGAGAGATTTATGAGATGAAACGAGTATTTGCAACCACTGTGCGCGCGCCGGTTCAGAGTTGGTTGGTTAAGTCGGTCTTGAACCGTTTTACCATAGCTTTCGTCATGGTAAAAAAAGTTAAGTTTTCACTATTTCTAAGACAAATTTTATTTCTAAGACAGTGAAGGGATACCACATGGAAGAGGAGTGATATGACGGTATTTTGTTGTCGATTATGTTATGAAAAATGTTTATATCTCGTCGAAGGTCATTTAATTCAGCAATACCTACATTTGTCCCTTACTTTTCCCTGATGAAGCTCGCTATAATCATTACCGTTAAGCCATTCTTTAGGTATAAGTTTTATTCATTTTATATTATTGTATTTTATCCCCCCATTTATTTATAAACCTTCAACTGAAACAGTTATCGTCACCATTAATGTGTGCGGTTTAATCATGTGTATAATTGGCAGCCTGTTTATAGTGCAATCATTCGAACTCCATTTCGAATATCTCGCACTCCCGCAGCAATACTGGGGTAAGTCAGAATAAGATAATTGAGTTGAGTTTTCTTCATAATATATTTTTAGGCAAATTTACAGTTTAAAATGTGGTTCATTTATACACTGTAATTCACCTAACTGAGATCTAAATTATAAATTTCATAATTATAATATTTTTTTATTTAATAAATAATTCATTACATAAAAAAATATCAGCTGCATTACTCACTAGGGCATTCCTATTTCGAGACGTGCAGCTTTACAATGATGGAATTTTTAAAAAAATACTAATCAACTTATTAATGTATTATGTATTTAAACAGAATTTTATAACAATTTATTTTTATTTTTATAGTGAATACCTGACAAAGAGTCCCAACTGCTCCCGTCTGGAGCCAGTGAGACTATGGCATCCCAAATAAGAGTATGTTATGAGGCTGAATGTAAGTGGGAAAGGGAAAGAGACGAGGAAGAGGAAGTTGGAGAAGTACCTGGCTATTCAGATCTAGTCACTAAACACGGCTAAAGCCATTATTAAGCAATGTTTTAATTCTGAATGGTGGTCTTACACCAGGGCGATACTGAGAGTATCTTCCACTCTGGAACGTGCCGCAAATATACTATATATTATTTTAAATAATTAATTGTGAAATAATACAAATCAATTAAATAAAATTTATTTGCGCACGCCGGGTTCGAACCCGCGACCTTCGGAATGGTAGTCCTACGCCCTACCGCTGGACTACGCCGGCCGTCGGAACAGATATTACTTGAATATATAATTATTACAGGAGATACTCCATAATTCTTCTTCTCAAGTCGGTTCCTCATCCGCTGAGGATCGTGACCCCTACTCCCATTTCCATGGTGGACATGCCTCCTCCACTCCTCGCAGTCCTGCGCTGCGTAGAGAGCCAACGACACCCTAGTACCAGATGGCAGTGATACTTGGTCACTCCAGCGCATTTGATGACCTTCCTCTGCTTCTTCTGCCTTCCACTTTGCCAGTGACTATAAGTTTCTCCAAGATGGAGTACTCGTTGGCGAGCAACGTAACCATTTTATCTTAAGTGACTTTATAAATTGTACTACATAATATGTCATTAAATACTGTAAGTAATTGTAAAATTTCAATGGCTTTTATAAAAAAAAAAAAAAACAATATATCAAATTTTATGTCGTTTTATACACATTTTATTACATAATATCTGTCATAATATACATAATGTAGGTATGTCATTAAATACTGCAATTAATTGTATAATTTTAATGTAAAAGCCCACTTCTTCTTCTTCTTCTTCGATGGCGCTACAGCCCATATCGAGGTTTGGCCTCCCGCAACATTCGCCTCCAACTCCTCCTGTCCTCAGCAGCTGACTTCCACTAGGGGTATTAATATATAATAAATAAAAATAAATTTACATAATGCATCATTACATTTCGTGCAGTTTTCTTCACATTTTGATACGTTTGATATATATAATAAAGTATATGGTAGATTAGACTGAGGTTTAGTTTCTCTGCTGTGTACCCTTAAGGTAGATTCAGACTGGACGACATACGAACGTATCGCTACGCCAAACAATGCTTAGCAACCCATACATTTTCTATGAAAATGGCCACAGACATCCCACGTCGCGATGCGTGTGGCCAATGTGATTCTAAAACATACATTTTAATTGAAAATATATGGTTGCTAAGTAGCCCAGATATTGTTAGGCGTAGCGATGCATACGTACGTCGACCGAGTCTGAATCTACCATTATGAACGTACCATCTACCAGAATATGAAAGTATTAATGTTTGTGCTCCAAATATATTTATACTGGGACAGTTTCTTATACATAAGTGGTAACAATGTTGTTTTTATTTCAGTATTTTTTTCTATCAAACGTAATGCCTTCTTACCTTAAAACACCTGAAGTTTGACCTATGACAGTCTAGATGCGAGGGTGCGATATATACATTAATCAATCAATTAATCCATCCGCCTATTCCTTATTGCAATTATACAAGTTCTGGTTTCTCGTGTTTCTCTATTATAGCATCGGTTTTATTACACATTAGAAATGGCATTAGCAGCAACAACTTCTTTATGGAGGCATTAAAACATTAGTATAGCAAATTTCAAAGCGGTATGCAGAATTTGGGGTAAAGCTGTAGAAACTTGATGCATGAATCGAAGGCGCTGAGAAGTTGCCTAATATCAAATATTTAAGTATCCTTACTGTAAGTAAAGTTACTGAATGGCTACAGATTTATGTGCTTATATCAATAACAGATATTGTGACATCATAATGCATTTGCCAACTGTATTAAACGCAACGCGAAAACAAAATTAATAATACTTTCGTACAGAGTATGTTTTTCTGAAAAACACCTCAAAGATGCTTTATAAATCTAAAAAATATTGACTTGATTCTTATTTACCTTTTTACACCTTCACCAATCACAGGCTATTCAGTAATTAAACGCATTTTTTTGCAATTATTTACGAAATGTCAAAAATTTTAGAATTGATAAACTTTCAGTGTTGGGTGTTATTGGTTTTTTTTTTTTTTAAGAAAGACATAATTTTCGAATTGCGAATAACCTGACAATACTCGAGAATCTACTACTACCACTACAGTAAGTTCAAAATGTCGCTTGTGCCGTGATGGAGGACTTAACCAGCCGAGGAAATGAACACACCAAACGCGATGGCAACTCGGCTACTGACTTGTAGAAGACCCACATTTTGAAAAAATAGGGCATCGAATATTTTATTAATTTAATTGTTTTCACCTTTTAAATTTGCATTTCATCCTTATTATTTGTGAATAGTGTATGTAGGTACCTGTATTACTTTTGGTTTTATTTTGTAGTTTTGCTCTGTATTATGTCTTTAGTCAGCATTCAATTTGTCAAGAACTGGTTCGTTAATTGCACTATTTTATATTAAATTAGTTTTTTCGCATTATGCCATCGAATTATTTCGCATTATGCCAAAAAAACTTTAAATTATTAAAATATATCTACGTTTAGTCAATTTTACTACTTGTTCTACTGTCCATTACACTGGAGCAACTCAACAATAAGTGAATCCAGCTTTTACAAACTGGCCAGGCCTAAGTTATGTAATGGAACTTTCGTGCCAAGGGGCGGATCAACGATTCAGCACTCGAATTGATAGGTATACAAAATGTTTGCGGAGGAAATTCCTCTGGGAGGGCGTAGGATAATCTATTAGTTTACCACTTCGACTGTTGAATTATGCGAATTTGTTCTTTTGTTGAACAGACACTGCTTCGAGTACTATTTCCTGGTTCCCAGATACAATTTATGTACATTTGGTATCTTTTGGTTTTAAACCTTTCAAAGGGGAGTGACGTTGTACGTCTTTCTGGAGTTTATATTTTGTTTAACTACGTTGATTCATTTGTTATATGGTCTACCTCTAGGAATTACATCTTTAAAGTCTAATCATTAGAAGATCTTTAAAATGACTATAAAGAATTAATTTAAACTGACTTCAGTAATGATTTATTTTTGTGCTTGACTCCCTTCCCAGAATAAAATAATCCAGTTAACATTATTGAATTAAATTGTACAAAATACCCTGAGTATATTTTTATAGCGCTGAGCAAAGTGAACTGTCCATGCATGTATAATTTATTTTTTGTTATCAAGTTTAAGTTGTGTAACTCCAGTTTTTTTTTTGTGTTAAATAATATCTACTATATTTAATTTATTAAAATAACAGATAATTTATAAACTAGTTTTCTTTTTTTTATTAAATAAAACATACAACGAAGTTGCACTGCCATGAGTTATCAAAACTCATTAAGGGATCGCCAATTGGTACTTTTGAAAAGTTAGACCCAACCCAACTCAATATGCAGACACAATATATGAAGAAAAAATTTACAAAACATTTCACAGAAACAACCCTTGGAATAACAAGGTTACATCTGCATTGGTAACGTCTTGCAATAATGGGTTTATAGTAAGCTACTTTAGAGTTCATTATCGCATGACGTTACCGCAACAGATGGAACCTTGTTATTCCATAGGTCGATATGAAGAATTACTTTCTGATGTGTAATTATTGTTACGCGTGACAGCTGTTTCGACTTCCGAAGGCAATATCAAACTGCGATGAATCCACTAAGTACTAACTAGCATTCGAAGTACCTACCCATTTAAATGCAAGTAATATCAATATACCGTCTGTAAGTGGTTTCACCATATTTTGATAATGCCTTCGTTAGAGGAAACATTTATCACACGTAAAAATAATTACACAGCAGAACTTGCTAACAATATACTGTTTTTTTAATAAATTGTATATTTTTTGTTTACCGGAATTATTTTTAGCAATTAATATAAAAAAGGAGAAAAAATTAGGAAGTAGAGGTTAAAATGTTAAAACGTTTAGGATTAGTTTTCTTTTCTTTTTTTTTTTAATTCTATATTCGACTCTTTTACATGAGCTCGATTATCATCACTGACCATATCTTATATAATAGTTTGGTTCTGAAGAATTCACGTACTTATCACATGCGTTAGAAATTATTACTATTTCAGTTACAGAAGTAGATGGTAATAATTTAGTCCTAATATTTCCGGCTTATCGTGGTCGGAACGTAACGGCCGTTCACACCCGATGAAAAGTGTCAAGACGTCAACAATTTGGTCTCACAAAGGATTAAGTCTATGAATGCCACCAGTATTTATATTAAGTTATTGCTTTTTAAAGAAGTTTAATTTATTCATATGTTGATATTCACCACAATGGATTATGGATTAAAATAACACTAACCTTTAGACGTCTCAAGCATTTGAATCATTCGAATCATTCGCAGATAACTCTATATTAATTGTCTTAAATTACATGTTAGATGTTTATTCTTTAATTGCTTTAAATTTAATATTCTTAAATCCTTTATTTATTAATGCACGTACTTCAAAGTTGTGGTTTTATGTTGATTTCTTTGTAAATTAATTTTAATCACCGCCGCCATTTTGAAATACAACCTGGCCGCCTCAGCAGTACTTAACACTTCACCGTTTTAATTTCAGACGATATAATTGTGTTCAGAAGTTTATTTTAGAATTTATGTTTGTATTAATAGCACAGAAGAGGAACTCCGCCGACGTACGGAACAATTAATATGCTAACAGGTTTCAGTGTATACAAACGGACACTTAATTTATTGCGAGTATTAGATTAAAACGATTTTCGACAAACGAACAACTCCCCCCGATAAAAACTCGGCGTGCATACTTATTCACGGCGATTTATTTGAACGAATATATCCTCGGAAGAATCTTATCGAATCCGCTTTTTGGTTATTATGTGAATTAACATAATACGAACGTGTTGAACGATCAGAATGAATGAATGGTAATATTTCTCCCATTGATTTGGTTCCCAACACAGGGTGTTCACTGTATTGTCGTTATTTTTTAACAAATACATCATTTTAAGCATTTCTATTTATGAAACTAATCATTTATAGTGGAACTCCAATGTAATAATTGGATTAAAAGTCTGTACTTATAAAATTCGGAAATTATCAACTTTTAATGTTAATAGGTAGGTATTTTAAAATCACTGAATATTTCAATTCTTTATATGTGTAAACGACCTCCATGGCCGAGCTGTTAAGAGCAATTGACCAGCGGCTGAGAATAAAAGTTTTAAAATGTTTGCAATGGACAGGGAGGTTCCAATGAGATTATTTACATTTACATTATTTACAGGTCGATTATTTATCTTTATCAATTTTTTAAAATTAATAATATCGATTTATTTCATTCACAACTTGCTTTAATATACACCTACATTCAAGTAAGTAAGAAAAATGCTCAAAACGCACGATGATAAATTATTAAATATCGTGTACTTCTTGTAACTATTTTTTGATCATAAGTATTTATGATTGTTCAATAATGTCTAAACAAAATAAGTGTGTAAAAAATATGTAAATATTTTAGTTTATAAGACCTTAAATAAATAGAAAAACTGAGGTATTTTTGTCACAAAATACGTTCTCGGATTTATTTTTTAATGATTTTAATTTAATAAAAATTAAAATTCTTAAAACTGTGTTTACTAGATTATGTATTGATTTATTTTGTTGTATCCATTTTATTAAATTGAAAAAATCTGCCAACGACGGTATAACCTTAGTATTTGTCAAAATTTTAAAACTGCGTGTACCAGATAAAATAACAATATTTCAGAATCAATTTATGTTGTTTTGTAAAAAATGACTCTTTTTTACGTCTAGAATTTGATTTAAAAATGACTATCTTCCGGTATTCACTGGTAATAATACCCTCTTAAGATCCTCGATACAATGGTCGCGGATTCAAAACCGACCGTTCGCAAAAAAACTTTTTTTGATTTTTTATTAAATTTCACACATTGTTCATATGAAATAATATATTTATAACAATATTTGCGTCATCGCCCTGGTGAAGCCCAATCAGAATCGGAAGCAGAATAGCCAGTAATTTCAAAATTTGTCGCTAGTAATTTCAGAATTTTCATCTTATATATATATTTCCACTCCCCTCTCCATTCAGCCTCAACATATTCCGACTTGGGATGTCTCCGGATAGATGGGCTCGTGAGCGATATTAACTTTTCATTAACTTTCAATTTTGCAACAGATAACACCATTTTGAACAGGTTATCCCTTAGATACGTTTTTAGATTTTCACGGCCAAAAGCATTTTCGTTGTTTGTTTTTGGGGTGCTATGCCGTGTTACGCTACCTCCTTCTTTAGCCGACGTTGCGTCCGACATCGTCGGATCTGACGGATCTGCCCTGATGATGGACACTGCAACGCTGTCCGAAACGTCCACTATATAAGGAGGTAGCGCAACATGGCATAACACTTCAAAAACAAACAACGAAAAGGTTTTCCCTTAGTCATTTCTTTAATTTAACCCTCTATGAAAGTCAGATCTTCAATATGTCCTGGTCCATTACATCACCGCCTCATCGAATCCATCCACATCTCAGATCTTCTTGTAATTCTCCCAATTTCGTGCTTACTCCAGTTTCTTTTCATTTAACACAAAAAAGCATGGAATTCTAAAACATAATTTAAAAGGAGCTCCAAATTTATTTAACATCAAAACTTCCGTTTCTAAAACAGACTAAAATAGGTCTCGCTTTTTTTGATTTTTAATTAAAAAAAGTAATCAGTAATCATCCAAGAAGATCATCCCTGCTATTGCTGCCTGCGGTGTGACTAACACCTCGCACAGTGGAGAGTTGCGATGATTTAAAGGACCGGTTTCAGTTGACACTGAATCTAATAATGCCTTAATCGCTACAGGTTCCCGCTCGGACCGCTCGCTGGCTGTGACTAATTGGAGCCCGAGAGATGATTGTTCTCAGGCCCGAGAATGTAACACCGGAATGGTTATTATGAAATTTGACTCGTTAATAATGCAAAGAATACACTTAGACCACTGTGCAGTTTTGCGTGTTGATTCTTAAAATGAAATCTTAATGGGTGTGCTAATTAGTGAATTTCAATTGAAAACGGAATAATATACAATTTGGAAGGTGGGTATGTGTACCGCCGCCCCGGGAATTATTTGATGGATAACCTACATCTCTGCCATAGGTCACCCAAAGTGATTCGCCAAGTTTGGTGACTTAGTAGGGGTGTCCGGGTGCGTGGGGTGAGGTTTGTATGGATCTTGGCGGCGGATATGTCTGCCCAGCAACTACGTGCAGGCCGGATTCGGAGAGATCTTTTGACCCCTCCAGTCATATAAAATCATACGTCCGTCACTCCTGGACCCATCCTTGTTTTCATACTTGTTTTCTTTCCCAGAACTTCCACTCATACTTTTCCCTTAAAAAAACCCTCCACACAGTATCCCCAAATATGACATATGCCATGAGAGATATTTATGTGGAGCTCCAATGATGTACAAAATAAATTCACTGGGTTACTAACCGACGGCGGCTGATCTCCTGAATGAAGGAATTACCCACAGTGCTGACGGCTAAAAGTCAGGTAAAGAAGGTTCAGAATTATTGTGATAGTTTGCAGACACCTTCTCAAAGTCTCACCCTTGTGAAATAACATAATTCAGAATCCAATATTTTGTTGAAATGGCTTTAACCGTGTATGGTGACCAAAAATAAATATCCAGACACTTCCCTACCTTGTACTTCCCCATCTCCTTTCCCTCCCACATCTCCTTTCCCACCACAATTTCTTCAGCCGCACAATATACTCCGATTAGGGATGTCGTAATTTCACTGGTTCCGGACAAATAAGAGCATTTGGGACTGAGACTCTTAAGCTGTGTTCACATTCATATTTAAAAAAATGTTAGGAAATGGTACTTCTTTTGTGATTTATAGACTTCTTTAACAATTTTACTTTGTGATTAAGTAAACTCATCGAATCAAATCATGGTTTGTCAGTATAACTGAACATTTTAACCTCCGCTTGTGATTATTTAATTAAAATTTATCAACTTACCTGCGTTTTCAGTTACGTAAGAACTTGTGACTTAGATATGAAATAAAACAATTTTTTTTCACTTTGTTCTACTTGTTTATTTACACCAGGACCGGTTTCGTCCTACTACGGACATTTTCAGACTGGTAGTTGAAATTCCGTATCATAAGAATTTCAACTACCAGTCTGAAAATGTCCGTAGTAGGACGAAACCGGTCCTGGTGTAAATAAACAAGTGGAACAAAGTGAAAAAAATTGTTTTATTTCATATCTAATACAATGGAATTCCACCATGAATTAACAGTTAAAAAACTAGACTCATTAAAAACTTGTGACTTCCTTACCTATTAAATATATTTCTCATAAATTTATCAATCTATGTTCTATAAATTTAATATTGCTATAGATGCCTACATACAAACTATACTTTTACAACGCCCACATACTGATCTTGACTGATCCAAAAATATTATTAATTCATTTAGTTTTAAATTAAATTACACTTTATTACCGGTTGTAATAATTGTTTATCACTAATGTACTTACACAAAATATTTCAGATATGCAATTTACAAACTAGGTACTTGATTTTAGCAAATAAATTGAAAAATTATTAAATTAAATATTTCACAAAAAAATTATTAAAAAATTCCCCAAGTTTAATTTATTTTTTAAATTGCAGTCGGAAACTTTGGTTTTATATAGATGTAGTACATTTTAATTATTTTGCGGTTAACTTTTACATTTTAATATAAAGCGTGGTATTTTCTCTTTCTAAAACACATTTCTAATCAGATAGTAAGAGAGACACAACGATTTCTATGAGACCTATATGAGTTATTTCGAAAACCGAACGAATTAGCCTGAGGGTTTTTTTTCTTTTTGGGGTGATTTGCCTATTTAAAAAAAAAACTTTTATCCTTAAGTCATATAGGTAAAATTTTTTGAGCAGATACACACACACCTGTGTGTATTTCAGAGTTATAGTATTTTCAAATTGAATTAATTAAATACGTGTACAATTATTTTGATAATTTCCCCGACACGTTATATTACTCGCACAGCAAAACTTGTTTTATATCTTTAATTGCTATGATTATCCGTTTTATTGTTCAATTCCAATTATTTACGTTATGAACGTCTTAGTTTTAGTAGGTACGTGCTCTTGGTAGGTAGACCGACTCAATAAAATGTGCATTATTGTATCTCATGAGACCGGCTACCGTTTAGATGAAATGGCCGAGATATGCCCGGATTTATTTTGAGAAATGTGGTGCGAAGTAGACAGATGCATGACAAGTTAAGGGTCGTTTGGGATAAATTAATGCCTTCTGTCCGTCAATAAAGCGACCCATCAACCAAACTGGAGCAGAAACACAACCCGTAGATAAGAATGGAGTAAAGCACGGCCGTGTGGCATTTTAATGAGCCGTTTGATAAAAGCTCCTCGACGGCTTCCAAATTCATGAATAACTTCTAACAAAACTTCAGCGGAATGTATCAAGTCTTGTGATGCAATAGGTATAATCGATGATTGAGAATCAACTTCCTTGTTATAATTGACTGGAATGCTGATTATTCTCAAATAAGACTTCTTTATATGACTCCATTACTCAATGCAGCTTATTCAGTGAATTGTTAATTTATTCTTTGACAGAAGCCGATAGTGTGGAAATTCTGAAAAATAATTGACAGTCAGTAAACACTATACTAAAATACACGTTTTTATTTGTGGAAGAAAATGTTTTCTTATAAAAAATTCTACAAAATCTCATAATGTTAGTTTCGTAATGATGACACTAACGAGGAAAAAATCACTCAATAGCTAATATTCACCCAAAAGTACCTACATAACTGTTAAGTGTCCGATGACACCGTGTGGACTGTAAAACTAAATTATGTGGCGAAATTACGAGTGAATTAGATTGTGTTTTTAAATCGACAAGGGAGGAAGGAAACGATAGGAATGGCCCTTACCTTGATGATGAGGTGACAGCTCCCAGTTCTTCTTTACGATCACTTTCCAATGATGATGACCCGATGGTCTTCACGACAATTATAATATATTTATATTATTGTTATTTGCGAGATTTGCGAAATGCTTGTACAAGCTTGGTCGAATTTTTCAAAGATAACAACTGAATGTTTTTATTAAAAAAAAAGGAAGTGCAAAAGTGTTTTAAATCATCTTCTTTGCTTCTTGGGTAAGGGCCTTGATGTGAAAGGAAGGGAATCACAAGGAAGGAATATTTGGTAAGGAACATGGGTATAATGGATTAATGTCCTAAAGTTATTTCAACACTAAACATAAAAATTCACTCAATAGCTAATATTCACCCAAAAGTACCTACATAACTGCATATCTTGTTTTTGTTTTATTTTAATTAATATGTGTGGTTGGGCCTATTAGGCTTATTTTCTGGTGGAAATCGGTGCAAACAAAACCCAAATTTACGGTAGGGATAAAATGATTAAGCCTGTTCCATGAATATTTTCAAATAAAATTTAATCAAATTGTCTTTGAGTGGAGAGAGAGAAGAAAACAACAGAGAAAACGCAGTAAAAAAATCAGACGCGTGTAAACTTAATTAGCTGGTGGGACTGTGCACCGTGTGTAATTATCAAAAGGTTGCTCATTCTAAATTTAATATAAATTGTTATTTTTTGTCAACGGTTCTTTAAATTTAATATGGTAGTTCCATTAAAAAGTATTAGAGTTTTTATTAAGTACGTATATTTTATTTAGCTATATTTTTTTTTACATCTTTCATCTAGTGTATATCTATTCTAAAACTACTATAATACCTGATTTACCAACGTACTAAAATTTGGACTTCACAACATTGAAGACAAATCCACAAAAAACTGCAAGACTTTTAGCCTCCTTAACATTTAAAGAATTCATCGAACATTTTAAAATCTTATAATATATATTGTTTTGTGTTCCCGATAAATTTGTTTTAGGAAGTCTTAAATTGTTGCAGCTTCTCGTAGGGTAGCCATGAACTGTAATATTATTTAAAAGTATTTATTTAAATTTAACTTTTAAATACATACTAGGGATTATAGACTAAACGTTGCCAAACCCTTAGAATATTAAGTTGACGTTTGCATTGTTTTCGTCCTTTTTTGTTTGTCTCATTTTATTTTGAAGAATTTTATTTTCGATGTACATTTGTTACTTATATTTTTATTTATCTGCTACTGGTTTAGACACATCCGTGTCATTCACTAGCAAAATAAAAACTTTTTGCTCATGAATGACACGGATATGTCGAAACCGGTAGCAGATAAAAAAAAGTAACAATTATTTATAGAAAATACAACACTTCAAAACAAAATTGTTTTTACCCTAAAGTATATCTGCTACAAGACAATGTAGACCTTATGCCTCTTTTCTGAATTATGTTCATTCTTTTAACTGGAACTTACCCTTTTAGTAAACTATTGAACTTATATAATATACAATCAAATTTAAGCTTCATACATGCGGAGGCTCACAGCTCATAGCCGTCCCAATAATCGTGACCTTGCCTTGACACTATTTAACAGCCCATCTTTTGCAGGCGATATAAATAACTATCAAGATCGGTTTAACGAATCCCTCTGACAAAATTAATGATCCAAATGATTGCCTGGTTAAGTTTTGGGGCGAGATGAACCGCGTCTTCATTACTTTTTAAATGTGATTCTATTTGGAAACAGGGTGTCCTAAATGATCATAACATTAAAACAAATCTTCAGGTATATACATGCATTATTGCATTCATTAAAGAAAACTAATCTTTTAAGATAAAAGATTGTTCAATTTATTACAAGGGGAAAAATCTAAAAGACACCGCACTTTATGGATTGGTATACTACGAGTACGTAAATTGTACGATTGCTAACCAACAGAGTTGTTTTTTATGATAGCTTATCCCCGATGTGATAGGTCATCAAAAAAATTATTGCTTGCAATTGAAACTACCTTCCTTGCCTACCGTCCTTTTATATTGCAATATCTTAGATTCAACATTTTCATCACTTACCAGCTTCGTGCTGAAGCTGGTTAACCAGAAACTACAATTTCTATTAGTTATCTGCTGCACAGTTTTTTGTTTGTTGATGCCATCCCTGTGTTACCTTTCTGATATAGTAGGCACTACTTCCAGATACTCCCCCGCCAAGATAAAGCTTTCAAAACCCATAAGACGAAAAAAGGCAGTCTTACGTTCCACGACGAGCCTACCAGAAATGTTCCTTGATTAGCTTAAATCATAGGCGTCAGCTCCCGTGGAACTTTCTTTATCCCCGGGTCAAACCCGCCTTCCATAGTTTCTTTCAACGGTTTCCCACAGTTCTTTGACCTTGTAAAAGTGTTGTATATTCAATGACTTCAAGTTTCCTAAAGGAACAAAGGTATAATTACAACATCAAAACATCACAAAAGATATGCACAATACAAATCAAATTCGTATTGATTTTACGAGAGTCAGTAGTCTGATCAGTAGCAACTTTTAGTAGCGGTTTTTTCATCCGAGCTTTTATATCGATTCATTTGATTTGTTCGCACTCGGCCATTAAAATAATGAAACACCATGTTGCGAGATGGTTCAATAGCCACGCTGGCGAACACTCACGCTAATTGACTCCGCTGCTCCGATCCCGATGGTTAATCCTATTAATTTTTTAGATGGATCACTGATAAATATTATGTGCTCGTTTTTATCAACACGTCAATGGGTACATAAACCGTGAACGATTTATTATGATTTTGTTTCTGACTTTGGTTTAAAGTAAGCCTGGAGATTTTAGATATGGGAAACATTTTATCATTAGACTATATTGCACGTACTTGTATGTATGACCCTGAAAAACGTTATGAAAAATATTAGTTGCCTACAGACATTAATTATATTTATTTTATTTTCTCTATGCTGAACGTTTTTGCTTGCAAATCAAGTCGATATATTATTATAAGCGTTGTAATTTGTATTAGGAAAGACTAGTTTATTACCGACAGTTATAACAATTTGCTAATAAAAAAGTTAATTTACTATTTTACACTGTTACTGGAACAAAATGTCAGGATAGGAATAATTTTTACAACCGGACTTTGGCCTTTGGATCCGTAAAGTATTTTTGTGCTGCTGTATAGTAGGCCTAGTTATACATAGTGACATCGTAAACAAAGAGTTAATTTTCGACAATGGTACATATACTTAGTGTTATTGAGGCCACCGTGAAAGCCATATCAAGCCCATCGATTCATATAGAAATTCTATACTAAAATACCCCCTTAATGTATCGGGAGCATCTCCTATCTTTATCCTTAATTCATCTTCCTCTCCCTTTTACTTAAAATTAGTTTTAAGATATAATAAAACTCTCTAAGCGACTTTAGCATACGATTTTTTTGGCTTATCTTTAATACCTACATATATTATGTAAATACTATCTTTTTTATAGTACTTAGGTTTAGATAAATAAACTAAATAAATTTTCCCTATCCCTCTCATTTAGTTTTAGTTTCGTCTTCGAAATTAACAAGATTTTGTTTAGTTATATATCAACATTTTTGTTGGTACATTTGATTGTGCGTTATGCTGTACCCATGTTATTCGCCAGCTGCTCAAAAACATGTCTGGGAAAATCCCTTATAAATTAACAGTGTTATTTTTTATTTCAAAAGGATTCAATTTAAATCATGTTCTTTGAGTACACCGCGAGCTGCGGAAGTATATCAATGTATTTGTTGTATCCTTCAATTAAAACAAATTAATTGCTTCGATATGTATTATTGATTCGAGTTATTATATTGCACGTAATTATTGTTTACGTGTGTCAAATATTAATATTATTAGATATCGTGTCGAAAAACTCATAAATCTCTTATAAATGTGCGCTGAAAGTTTTCATTAAACCGATTTATTTCGTGATCAATGCTCAACTGTTATTTCTTCAGATATTTTGGTAACGAAGGCTATACTTAGTGATAATTATTTCAAATTGTGTTACGTAGGTACTTCTTACTCGATAATGGAAGTATATTATCTAATCTCGAATCTAAGGATTTTATTTCAATTCTATTTGCTTTGATGTCTAAGGATATTAGTTTAATTCTATGTGTTTTTGTGGAAATTTATTGATATTATAATATTAATAGTTTTCTGTCTTGGCCCTAGGGATTTTCTTTGGGGGATTCTAGAATTTTGGAGATGATTTCATTTTGGCCTTCATGAGCAATGTCTGTTTAAAAATAGAGTTCTTGACTTTATAGTGTGACGAAGCTAAACTTTTTTTGTAGTCTGGGGATATTTCTACATGTTGCCCCTTCTTTGGTGACTTCTTTCCTTCTTGTGTATAGCTTTTTTCAATAGCATCTTTAAAAAAATCTCTAACTTTGCTGGTCAGGCCATCCTCGTGTGAAAGATCTGTTTTTTTTGTAAGGATCCCCATCAAAGTGGTATTCCAATGCTGATCAACATTCCCAGTTCCAAAGTTTGACGGTTTTGGCGGAATATAAAAATAAAATATTTGGCACGAAATCTCTTTTATTATAGTGAACACCTGACAAGAGTCCCAACTGCTCCCATCTGGAGCCAGTGAGACTATGGCGCCGGGCTTGAACCCGTGACCTTCGGAATGGGAGTCCAAAGCCTTGCTTCTGGACTACGCCGGCCGTCAAAGGATTTTCACCAAAACTGTCCATTTTTGAACCCATCCTCACGAGCGGTGTAACAAAATACTTTATAATCTGCGTGGACGCGAGCTCACAAAAAAGTATACAACAATCAGAATTTCTGAACTCTATGGAATATTTAAGCCCTACACATACATTTATAAGTAGTACAGGTCAATTGTTAGTCTTGGCACATTATAAATTTACATATTTGTATGATGTAAATAAATGCGTCGAAGATTCTTTTACTTTTAAGAGAAACAGACATAGTTATATGATTGCACCGCGCAAGAAAGCAATGCAAGTTCATACGCAATTAATAACATTCAAATGAAAAGAATAACATTCAAATTGCACGCCGAGCACAGTTGATTTCTTTCGTGCTTTAGAAATATATTTTATTTTTTATTATTTAAAAAAACCATTATATGTTTGACCTGTAATCATTTATCCACTTCGTTTAAAAAGTGTTCAACTTGACCTTACCGCTGTTTTTATTTGTCTCTACTAGATTAGAGTACCTACACTACATTACTATATGATATACCAGCTTCTGCCTGCGACATCCTCTGCTTAGGACACGTACTTCGAGTAATCTATTTTCTTTTCCTAGGTCCCATCTACGTTTATTACAAAATTCTTAACCTATTTATTTTTAAATATCTATAATTCTTGATTCGATTCAACGTATTAGGCGAGTACTTAAAATAAATTCACTAATTTAAATATTTTCTAAAATAGAATTTTGATTTAACAATCATTGTTTTGACATTTTCTATTAAACAATAATTATTATTTTCAATATATTTAAAATTAATATCTAGCTTTATAAATTAGAGCCTTTATGTTATTCTGATGTATGAGCTATATTATTGTAAAGTTTCATTAAAATCCATTCAGTAGATTTTTCGTGAAAGAGTAACAAACACACATACATCCATACAAACTTTCGCGTTTATAATATTAGTAAGATTACTATTCTATATTATATTTATTGATCTGTAATCATTAATTCGCTTCATTCAATTCTATACCAAGTGTTCAATTTGACCTTACCGCTGGTTTTTAAATTTGTCTTTAGTAGATGATGGTAGTGACTAGTGACAAGTTCGCCGATCAAACTGGATCTCTGAGAATGGTCATAGAGCCAGCGTTAACGTCATACAAGTCCGGATACTTATCTAACGCTTAATGAGGACACACTGCTCCATGATATATGTTGACTTATGAAATGGAGATCCATAAATTCAACGCGAGTATGAATTCATTTTTAAACATTTGAGAAGCTATGAATGCGAGTGTAACCGCCTTAATATATTTTTATTTTTGAACTTTTGGGCTGTCCATGATGTCAGGTTGATGTCATAATTCGTTATAATTTTTTTTGTAAGTAGTTTTATCAATTTTTTTCTTCATTTTTAATACTTGAAAAATATTTTTAAAAAATGGCATCTTGCTTTTTTTATACAATTGAATATTTTAAGGCTCTATATCTTATTAAATGGTAATGGGGGTTAACATAAAATTTCCCGATTTAAGATTTTCATGGCCAAAAGCATTTTTGTTATTTAATTTTGGTATGTTATGCCGTGTTTTGTTACCTCTTTCTTTAAATCTTTAGCCAACGTTTCGGACAATGTTTCAGTGTCCATCACATCAACACCCAAAAAATAAAATAAATAAATAGTTGCAAATTTCATGTTTCCCAGAATTTACGGTTGAAGAGTTTTTGCTGTTTCAACCCCCTTTTTATCTTATTATTAAAGATTCTATCGAAAGTAGATTTTTTTCAAGTTTTTTTTGGATATTATCATAGATTTTTTGTTCCTTGTGAAATGAATAAGTACTAAAAAAAACTTATAAGTGGAATTCGCATGCGTTTACATTAATAACATAAAACCAACGGGTTTAATGCGCATTTTAACATGCGTAGAAACTTGCTAGGTATTTAAAATAGATTTTTTGTAATGCTTTCATCACGGACTTCTCAAATCCCCGAGACTGTTCTGTTTATGCCCATTTATTCTATTTTGCGCTCAATTAATTATTTCCTTCCATCTTAAGTTGTTGTTATTAATTGGCATTGACTTAGAGACCCGTCGCCTCTGGGGAAGAGCTACATACATTGTGTTTTAGTATTACTCGACCGACCCGAACAGATGAATCTACCTCTATAATATATTATTATAAAGTGTTCTCAAAGATGAATGAACAAAAGAACTCTGGTTACAACTGCTTGTTCCAGAGACTACCTACAAATAGTTCAGGAAATAAAATCTTTCATAAAGTTTACCTGTTTGTTTTTCTGAACCATTAAAAATATTGTTTTAATGTATGCAACTGATCGGACTTTGAAATATTGTTGCAGCTTCCTAATTTCTTACGTAGGTAATTCCACTTTTGACGGCTTCCGTGGTCGAGGGGTAAGGCTCTCCAATATCCATCCTAATGCCGCGGGTTCAAATTCCGGTGTGTGCAAATAAATTATATATTAATTTAAAATAGAACAATAACTCTGTAAACACCACTTTTAGTTTTTATGCTTTATGCCGACCGGGTTTCGCTACCACCGTAGCTTCTTCAGGGCAGGGCAGTATAATCTCTACTAGTGTCTAACATGTGTTATAATATATTCAGTGGATTAAAAAAATGGGATGGGTTCCGCCATTGCAGGACGTAATTGGAGTAAGGGACTGAGGATTGGGAAGTGAATATACAACGGGGAACAATCTAAGTATCTGACTTTTATTTAGATTTATTTGGTTGTTGATTACTTTGCTATTAATGTTTTTGTCTTTCTTTAGCTGTAGTGCTTCTAAGTTATCCAATCTGATACCTATTCCGTTTTTATGCAATAACGTTACGCCTGTATTTTTATTAAATTTATGGTCTGTTTCTATTAGATGGTTCGCAAATTCATATGAACTTTAGGATTTTTTTTTTATTTAACGTATTTTTACATACTTATTATTATTATATGAATTATATATATTTCTAACACTACGAACACTTATGAAATCATATCAACAAATAAATTTTATTTGATCGAATTTAATCATTAAAAATAATATTTGGTAATATTGCGGCACGTTCCAGAGTAGAAGAGACGCTCGATATAGTCCTGGTGTAAGACTACAATTTAGAATTGAAACGTTGCTTGAAAGGGTCTTAACCGTATTTTATGACCAGATACTTCCAACCTTCCTCCTACCCACCTTTTCCACCCCTCTCCATTTCTTTCAGCCTCAGAACATACCCCAGTTACAATGTTTGACGGTTTTGACAGAATATAAAAATAAATTACTTGGAAACGAAATCTGTAAAGATCTGTCACTGAAACTATCATATATTTACTAACCTGTAATCAATTATTTACTTCATTTAATTCAATACGAAAAATATTGAAACGTTGTTTGAAATGGCTCTAGCCGTCTTTTGTAACCAGATACTCCCAACCTTCCTCCTTCCCAACTTCTTCCCCCTCTCCACTTCTTTCAGCCGCACAACATACACCAAATGGGGATGCCTTAGGCTCACTGGCTCCATATGGTAGGGAGGTATAAGTTTTCTTTAGATTTAGATAAATCTATTCCCGAGTTAGGAATGATCTGACAATATTTGACTTCATCTTACTCTCATAATTTTAAGCGAAAAATGATATTTACTGGACTTAGATGGAGGACCTGCAAAAACAAGGTTGCGACTACTTGGTTACTATCTTGTTTATACGGCTATATTAACTAACTATCAGTGAAAAACCCGCTCCTAGCTAAAAAACGCTGCTAGGCCCTGCGGGCGGCTTTTCGTTCGGCTTCGCCCAGTTTAAGTGTTGGTGACTATTTATAAAGCATCACCCTTTTGCAAAACTAACTACTATTATTAACATTAAACTACAGAATACTTATATTTAATAGGTAGATATATAATAGTAGACATTCTTACATTAATACCGTGAATAATGAGAGGAACATAAATCTTCTTAATATTGAATAAAAGCGAAAAATGTTTCCTCTTCTTCATACTTTTTCCTTAAATATAGTATTATAGTGTCCATATGAAAACTTCACAATTTTACCTGATGGCGCCACTTCTGTTTGCAAAACGCGTATGGGCGAGATCTAAGTGTGTTTTGTTTATTTTGTTTATTTATTGAATCTATATCATAAGGTTTACATTTTTTTTTGGCCTTGCCTGTCTCACTAGGTGTATATTACGGCAGCAGCTCCGTGGAAAAATGCACGTTCACGGACGCTCAGAACGGTGTCCATACTGTCCATACAGTGTGGCGTGGAGATTTACTCTGAGTCGGGTTCCTTAATTTGAACCGTACGGGCATTATCGTATTAATATACTCCGATTAGTATGTTTCATTCATAATTCTGTTAGACACTGCATTACACTACCCCTTCAAGCCTTCTGATGTAAATGTTTTTATTTATCTGTATTATAAATAGCGCTACTATAATAAGCGTATAATATTTTTTCAATCTACCTACCCATTAGCCTTTTAGCGAGTCAGTTATTATAGTTATTTATGAAGCTTATTGCACTAACTTTGAATCGGTAATTTTATCACCGTGATGAATTCTCCACAATAACATATCCCGAGTAGGTATAAACGACTATCGGCCATTCTTTCGTAGTAAATTTGTGTGGCTCGATCGGCAGCTTTACGCCCACTTCTGCCGTGGCCCCTAGAAGCCTTTTTATGCTTTTGCCGTTATTATGTGGATCTGTTCGGTGTTCGGGTTTGTTGATTCTAATTAAATTTCTGTGATAACGCCGTCCGATGGCGATTTTCGGCCGTTTATTATTTATAAGCGAACTGGCCAACTATCGGTCGTGATAGATAAAAAGATAGGTTGCGTAATAGTAATGGGATGATTAATGCCGGTACGACGGATGTGACTACATACACATGGACAAACAGAGGATAGCATTTTTGGAAGTTCGCTCATTTGGTATGGGTTTGGAAGATAATGCAGATCCCTACAAATATCCTACAAAACGACACCCAGAATCGGAACTTTGCTTGAAATGTTTTTGGAAAATAATCATTGTGGAAGATAATAACAAGATTGAAGAAATAATAAAAAGAACTTAGGTTCTTAATACCTACTCTCAATAAAAATGTGAAAGAAATAAAGACACAGAAAATAAATAAGGTAACTGTCAAACCAGTACTCGACCCATCATCTATTCTTACCGGGATTGGCATCTTACAAATTTAGATAATGCAATCTAGTTAGAATCCTTTATTTACAAATCAGTCATTTGTGTCAACTACGTATTTCCATTTTTGAATTTTCTAACATTATCTTCAATTGTTTCCAATTTTTCTGGCCGCTATCGTTGTTGGTGTGATTGTAAAGCCATCCATATAAAGATGGTAACTTGGTTAAACCTATTCAATTGTTTATACGACTATTATCTATTGATTTTTCTTTGAGTCTAGAATGGATATTGGATCCTAAATCTGCATTACACACGGAGAAAAATGTTATTCTAAAATACCATAATTTTATTCGTAAAACGGTTAAAAACGGTACTGAAGTTATTACGAACAAATTAACAGGGTTTCAATGGTTATTGGCGGGAAAATGTAAGAATAATTTGTTGGTATACGTACGAAATTTGTTCTAATAATTAATAGTAATAATTTATTCTTACATTTCCCGCCAATGAATATTGAAACCCTGTTAATTTGTTCGTAAGAACTTCAGTCCCGTTTTTAACCGTTTTACGAATAAAATGATCGTATTTTAGAATAACATTTTCTCCGTGGCATTTCAATCACAATGGCCCACATTCCCTATTTAATTTTCCTAATTTATTTTTTATTTAAAATTTACAAATGAACAGTAAAACAATAGTTTTTATGTAGGTATTATCAATATGAACAAATTATATCTGTAAACTTTACCCACCACAACACAGCGGCATCCCTAACATGCGGATGATATATTTATATTATAACAAAAAATGTATTTACTGTACTAAAATTTTTGCACGAAACAAAAACAAAAATTAAATCACCTCTTTGCTCATAAAAAGGCAAAGAAATTCGCAATAATCACCTTGCTAATTCTTTAAAGAACATTACGACAGGTATTAAGTCTAGACACACTTAAGATCTTCCCTTCGCAAAAATAGGGTGTAAGAATCATTACCTTAAATTAACGTTCCCAGTTTTAAAACCATGGTCTAACTAAAATGTTTCGTTGAGATAACCAGCTGTTATAAATATTCCGAGGTAAACGCCTGTTAAAATTCCCATTTCAAACCGGTTTAATATCCGCGACGAGAGAAAGAATTATGTGTTTTGTACCGTTTTTGCTGAGAGGGAGAAAGAGACATTTCTAGAAGTGTATTCATTCTTAAATTTCGGCAATAACAGCTTACAACTTTCCGCCATCTCTTTCCTTTTTCTATCATTCAATTATAAGAAAATATTTTTATTATACTGCACGGAGAAAAATGTTATTCGAAAAAACGATCATTTCACAATTTGGGAGTCGGGAATGGGTACCGCCGCCCCGGGAACCATTTATTGGATAACCAACACCTCTGCCATAGGTCACCCCAAGTGGTACGCTACGTTTGGTGACTTAGCAGGGGTGCCCGGGTTTTTGGAGGTGGATGATCCAGACACATTGAGCCCCAGATTCCTACCCAACCCTCATACCCTTTTCCTTCCCAGAACTTCTTCTCCTTTCTTTCCTTAAAATACCCGCCACACAGCATCCCCAAAGATGAAATAGGCCCTGAGGGAAATTATTTTCCTCAGGGCCCCTGTGTGGACCTAATGTAAAAAAAAAAAAATAATAGTAAAAGCGGAACTAAGGTTTTTATGATTAAATTAACAGGGTTTCAATGTTTATTCTTACATTTTCCCGTTTCTTCAGTCCCTTTTTTAACCGTTTTTACTATTAAAATGATCGTTTTTTCAAATAATATTTTTCTCCGTGTGCAAGCCATAGATCTTTTCGAATTATCGCAAATTGTCGTTTTCATTTAAAACATGTCTCACTTTTTATTTATTTTACGAATTCAAGAGGTTCCTTACAATTTTTTTTTATAATAACGAGATTGAACTATCACCGATTTCAACGAACGTTTAAGTAGTTATCTTGCGTGTGGGCAGATCAGGTAAATACACGTATTATGCTTTTTGAATACATACTATCAAATTATACGCGATATACGTTGCCAATGTGCTTTTCAGTTTTATCGATTTCAATAACATATCTCACCCTGTCTTGTTCAATTAAGAAACGCTTTAAAAGTCATTTCATGTAAAATTTACCACGTTTCAAGCATAACGCATTCTTTATTACCGATATATTATTAGGAGCAAGAACGGGGCAACTAACTAACTAACTTCACATGAGTATTAGTAAAAAAGGGTATTGGAATTCTACTAATAACGAGAGTGTTGTAAGATATTTTAATTGAAAATACCTACGTATCATCTGGTTGATTTCTTAAAGGTGGGGATCCGGAACGTCGGCTATCCAATTTCAATAAATTACTCCTCAAAAAATATTTATAGAAACGTAATTTCCACGTCTGTGGGTTATAGCATATTTGTGAAAATTCCAGTTTTACTTCACTTGGCTCAGTATTTTTTTAAACTTATTTTCTTATTGGTAAGGTCGTCGACTCTTCTACCTGTCATCGCCTGCGGGGTTTTATTGCACACCCAATGAAGGTAATCAAATAATAAAGTGATAAACACTTAATTTAAAAAACTTATCAGTAGAAATGTTAAATTATAGACTTTATAAGTGCTTCGGTGACCGTACATGACACCGACCGAAGGGTTTTCGATACAAACCCACTAAAATACAATAATTATTGGGTGGATTTCGAATACTATTATCAAAAAGTGATGATGCCAGAGTCGACGAAAACTGTGAAAACTCTCCTTCCTAAACATGAATATGATTAATTTTTTTAAATACAAGTATGTATATTTGTAAATACATAGCATGCAAGCATTCCATTACATTGTAGGTTTAATAAAGCTCGATGCCCTATCGATTCCAATCTTTCATTAATAGCGCAGTGAGCAGTGCAGCGCACACCGAGGATGTTCTCGTGAATTATGAATATATCTCCTCCCGCTGCATGAAAGTGTTCTCATATCCCAGGTGCTACTCGGCATTACTACCATATTAGATTACCCCGCATGTGGTCAGCCCCATACAACCGCGAGGAACACCAACTGTGAAAAATGGACTATGGCGGATGCGATTCGGTTGGATTAGATGCTCCATTCTTTCTCACCTCCTTTGATACGATAATGCCCGTAATCATATCAATTCCAGCCTGCGCTTGTGTTTTCTTTACCATTAAAATATCATCTTTTATTGATAGTGTTTGCTTTGTAAAGAATAACATAAATAATTCATAAAACGCCGCTATATTTTATGTGCGTATGGAGGGTTTCCATAAATCAAATAATCATTCAGATTGTTATTACACGAATAAATATTATACAAGCACACGCAAATAAATCACACCTTTTCAAGTCGTATGTACACACGCGTACCGAAGACTACCGTTCTTGTATTTTAATTTAAAACTTACTTTCAGTTTTTGTAAATTTCTCACGGTAGAACAATCAACGTGTGAATAAACAAGTACTTGAACCAAACACTCGTTTGAAATAAAATATGTTAGCATTTTTTCTCATCTGAATGTTATTTTGGTATAACACATGAGATTATTTGTGTTATTTAATATTACCCAGTAATGCCCCTTCGTAATGATGTGTATAGTCACTAGCCACGTCGTAACCCGTATATCGTACATCCTCGGCTAGCCGACCCGATAAGTTCATATTGTAAGAAGTGGAGGCAAAAACGTGTGGAAATATTATAAAAAATGGAATGCCATTCGTCGGCAATAGTCCTCATTAAAGATTTCACACTTGTCTTTACATAGGACCAAGGTTACCTTCTATAAACACATTTCTATTGTACGCCACCCATCGGCTCCTTTGATATCCGTAAGAGGAGCAAGCACCCGTTGAAATACAGAGGCGGCTTCGTTCCCACTTTACAGAGGAACTGGCTGTTGGACTGGTAGACTGTTTGTAGGTCTGGGTGGTGATCGTGGTGCCCTTCCATTGTGGGGGAAGACACCGTGGCGAGTTTCAAATTAGTTCAAATTCGTGCGGCTTCGTTGACTTTTATTAAGTGCACGCGAGTTAATGACAAAAAATTACATTCCTACGACACACATATCCTGCAAGTAATCGTACGCATAAAGATACGCGTATCCTTAGTTACTGTCTGGCGGTAAGCAATAAGCAGTGTGCAACCTTCTACCTGGTTGGGATCGTTCTCTTTATTAATTAATTTATTCCAATTCGATAAAATAAGTTTTTCGTTTCACTGCTCGAATTTCAGTTCAGGAAGGTACCTAAGAAGTTGTTATTTTTCGCATATTATAGCACACTACATCCATAACTCCCTTAAACATTATTATTGGAATCAAATAATTGAACGACAGCGATGTTTTTTGTGTACGTTTTCTTTGTGGGACATTATATTCCTGGAAAATAACAACATTTTTTGCACCATCTCTTTTATCAATGTTATTGTAAATAATAAGTGGAGGTGTCAAAAACCATTCTAAAACATTTTCCCCCCACTCATGTTAATGCCATAGCTAGGTCCTTGGTTTAAAGGTTATTGACCCAACTGATTACAATGTATTTTTTCCTCAACTATTTAAAATTTAACGTTTATTAATTTTCATTAAATACATAACGTTAATCTTTTTTACTTTGCGAAACAAACTTGAAGCGTGGGTTAAAAATAACTGTTCTAATATTTTATTTAATATGTTGTAACCAGTGGCGGCTCGTGACTTTTGTTGAGCTAGAGTGCTAATATTAACAAAAATGGCATTGTTGATGTCGTTGTAGCCGAAAAATATATATATATATATATTTTTGTTTTCGATTTTTTTTTGTTTTCAGGAAATCCGTGCCGCGCACGGCAAAACAGAAATATCCTGAAAAACTTCATACAAAAAAAAATCGAAAAAAAAAACTTTTCGGCTACAACGACATCAATAATGCCATTTTTGTTAATATTAACACTCTAGCACACCAAAAGTCACGAGCCGCTACTGGTTGTAACGTTGCTTTTCCCTTTATTTCACTGCAAATGATTGAGAGTCCCAAAAAAAAATTCAGCAGAAAATATGTAATAATGTCTCACTTTATTTATGTAGCTACTTTAGTGCGTGACACGTGTACCTGTGTTACATAATGGTCAATTATTTACTTCGGTTAGATAGGTAGGTACCTGTCAGTTCTGTAACTCTGATGGAAATATTCATAATACTTATATCGTCTCTGGGATCTGATTCATGTTCTGGTATTCAATTAAGCAACATTTACCCAGCACGCATAATATCCTTGGTAATTTATGCAGACTGATAAAATCGGAAGAGCCGTGCCGAATCAACAATAAACACCTTTAAATCTGACGCACAGAATAATACTAAGCTAAGATGTTCGGTATTAGGTACCCATTACCTATTACCTATTACCAGTCTCTAAATTTTATCATTCTCACATTGAGATACATGGCACCTTGGGAAGACCTGCGATTGTATATTAGGCTGGGCCATCAATGTATGAAGGATTTTTTAAATTCAGAGATATCGTTCTCATTGGGCCTCAGTATTGAGATTGGATTGTTTGAATTCTTACGTAATATTTATTGTTAAATTTTAATTGTACTTTTAGTCTTGTTTAAAATCCAATACAGAGTATCCAATCCAATAGGGGTCTCAACTCTCGACAGTTGCTTGTGACTATTTAGATATTTTGTCAGGATATCACTATCTCTACTTGTAACAAAAAAGGAAGATAATAATATTATTATTATTAGATTATTACCTCATTTTTAATTTACAGATTAAATAGAAGACTAAGGCTTGAATGGTGCAGAATCGAAGTGATATTGCGAGAACTAATAAATTATTTACAGTGGTATTTTTAGGTTACATGCGCCTATCGGCCGTTTATAGAATCGAGTGTGACAATTTTTTGGTTTACCACCACTCCCCTCAAAATCTCTAATCGCCCGTTGTCAACAAAAATCGTTTTAATGTACCTACTCAAAAAGACTGTGAATTGATACATTTTAGATATTATGTATTTGTGGAGGATGTTAATAACTCTATGTATGTGGTTTTATACTTAGATATTAAATTATTGATATTGGGGCAGTCAAAAGAAAACTAATATTATTTCGAATGTGCAACTTTTAAGACAACTACATTTTATAAAAATACGCAGTGATGGGCCACCCTGACGTACCTACCTATATTGTTTTGTGGCTACCAGCTACTGTCTACCGTTTTATAGGTCCAGGCATTCGGAACGAAATTAATATCGGATAAATTTGAAGCCATTCACGGTGGGTAGGTACTATCTACTTGTGTCTATGAAATGACGGGCGTGAATATGACTAGGACTGGACTGTCGGTGAGTTTATAACGAATTGTGGAGTGGGCCGGTGTTCTTTATTACAATTGAAGTCTCCGTGCGCCCAGAGAAGGGAGATAAACTGACCTATACTTAGCTAAGGCATTACGGTGTGTCTGCGTAGGGTCTTCGAAAAGTGTGTTCATGTTCAACTAATTTTACAAAACTGGCTTTTAATTATTGATCAACAACTTAACACTGAAAATATTGTAAACCTCATTTAAAGGTACATACACGGAGAAAAATGTTATTCTCAAAATATTATTCGAAAAACCGGGACTGAAGTTCTTACGAACAAATTTAACAGTGTTTCAATGTTTATTGGCGGGAAAATCTAAGAATAATTTGTTGGTATACGTACGAAATTACGTATACCAACAAATTATTCTTAAATGTTCCCGCCAATAAACATTGAAACTCTGTTAATTAGTTCGTAAGAACTTCAGTCCCGTTTTTAAGAATAAAATGATCATATTTTAGAATAACATTTTTCTCAGTGTGCATGCATATTAATTTTTAATATAATTTTTTGGAATGATTTTTCGCCTGCTATTTTTTTTACATTAACTCCACATAGGAGGCCATCAGAAAAATAATTTCCTTCAAAGCTTATGTCATCTTTGAAGATGTGGGGTCAAGGGTCTTTTTGAGGAGAGGAGGGAAACACAGAGGCCGGCAAATCCGCCTATCCTACAGGATCTCCCAGTATTAATTAAAAAAAGTTAAGCCCAAAATCAGCAAGTTGATTCAATAAACCAACATAGTTTATGAATTATTTAAAAAAAAATCTTTGTGCTAATCTGAACACTGAAAAATGTGATTGAGAAAGCAGGTTACCTAATTGTTTTGTGATACCTAAAAATCTCACTTACAACGAGTTATGACGTTATGAACAGTTGTATTGTGCGGAATGTCTCGTTTTTTAAAATAATTTTCATCTTAAAATATCATTTTCATCAAGCATTATGGAGCTTATAAAAAGTGTTTTTCTTCTGTCACAACTTAAAATAAATACTAATATTTTCCTACCCTTATTTAAAGTTTGTAGAATGTGGACCGTGAAATCTAGTTTCTCATCCATTATTACGCCAAGATCTCGCATTTCCGTTACTCGTTCTAAATTTATTTTATTTATAGAATAGTCGAACAATAGTGATGTTTTTTTCTGGAAAAGGTCAATGTTTTGCATTTATCTACATTTGAATATAAATTATTTTGTGAACACCAGTTATTTAGCATGTCTATATTATATTGAAGAACTTGACAATGATTTAAGAGAGTTATTTTTTTATATAAGTTAATGTCATCGGCGAATAACAATACATTGACTGTCTTTAAAGCAGCTGACTATGTCGTTTATAAAAACAAGAAATAAAACTGGACCAAGATGACTACCTTGCGCTACACCACTAGTGGCGGAAAATGGTTTAGATATATAAGATTTTATTTTAACAAATAAAGTTCTACCAGAAATGTAACTTTTTAGCCATCTCAACATATTTTCTCTGATACCTAAAGCATGAAGTTTTCGGATCAATACTTTATGAGACACTTTATCAAAAGCCTTCAAGAAATCTGCAAAAACGTCGTGTTGTTTGTTCCATATTTTCAAAATGTTAAAATAGGTGTCTGGGTGAGACGTAAAGGCGTAAACCTAGGTGAGGTAAAACTGCAAGCAATATCTGTTTGCAAAACATTTCCTAAAATTTCCAAAAAAAACTCATTCACGCCTACGTAATAAACTTTGCATTATTTTTTCATCTCGCGCATTATTACCATAACGAGTTGGCGTATCTGCTAACAACTAACATGCCAATCATATTTGAACTACCCTGTGAGGCAATATCGTAAAATATAAGTGCATCCGCTATTGCCGCTCTGCGTTACACGTTGTACCGCCGAAACTCAATCCCCGCCCATTACCGATTCGATTCCATGTGTGAACTTGTGATTTCAATTTCAAATTTATGTAATACCTTTGCTGCTCACATTATTATTATTAATATTAGCTATAGGAAATTATATTTTGTTTGATTAAGTTTATTGCCCCTACGTCTCGCAATAGGCATAGGATTATATTAATTTGGAATGGGCGTGGATATAGACGAGGTGTGGAGAGGACATGGGAAGGTGTGGGGGTATGTACCTGCCTGGTTATACTGATATTATCACTTGATCAATTAACCCCTTAGGTCAACAGGTCTACTTATTTCCGTTTTGCAACCAAATCCGATTAAATCGGAAATTTCATTAAAAAATAGTTAATCTTAACTAAAATTACTAGTAGATAACAAAAAAAAAATAAAAACACACACACGCACTTTTTAATAGACAATATAAACGTTATCGTCACTTTATGTTTTTGTCGATTTTTTGTCGATATTTTATGTTAAAATATTTTTTTTAAAATTACCAAGGTTTCAATTTTTTTTAAATTGCTGTCGGAAACTTTGGTTTCATAAAGGTGTACAATATTTTGTGGTTAACTTTTAAATTTGAATATAAAGCGTGGTGTTTTCTCTTTCTAATACGATTTAGATCATATTTCTCACAATGGTAAGAGAGATACAACGATTTCTATGAGACCATATGAGTTGTTCCCAAAAGCGAATAAATTATCTTGAAGGGTTTCGGTGTCTGAATATTGGCGATGTGGGTGCCTTCTTGAGAATTTTTTTCAGGTCTAATTTTAACATCGCCTTTAAAATTTTTTAGGCTTGTCCTAGTGAGGTTAAAAATTGGATTGTAAACGTATTACCTAGCATGTAAAGAAAAAAAATTTACTACACGATAATCACGTCAATTTACCGCAGGGATTGACCTTTAAGAGGGTATTACCAGAGAATACTGGAAATTAGTCCTTTTTAAATCAAATTCTAGACGTATTGACTCTTTTTTACAAAAAGACATAAATTTACTTTGAAAGATAATTATTTTATTTTTAATATACTAAGGTTATACCGTTAATCGTTGGCAGATTTGTTCAATTTTCAAACCATAGAAACACAAATTTCATATCATATAATCAATCATACAACAAAATAAATCAATACATAATCTAGTGAACACAGTTTTGAGAATTTTAAATTTAGTTAAATTAAAATCATTAAAAAATAAATCCGAGAACGTGTTTTGTGACAAAAATACCTTTTCTATTTATTTAAAGTATTACAAACTAAAATATATCAAAAAAATTTACACACTTATTTTGTTTAGTCATTATTGAAAAGTCATAAATACGTATGATCAAAAAATACTTACAAGAAGTACACGATATTTAATAATTTACCATCGCGCGTTTTGAGGATTTTTATTGCTTACTTGAATGTAGGTCTTTATTAAAGCAAGTTTTTAATTAAATAAATCGATATAAAATTTTTAATTTAAAAAATTTGATACGGGGAATAATCGATCTTTCTCATTGGAACCTCCCTTTATAGTTGCAAGCATTTTTAAACTTTTATTCTCAGCCGCTGGTCAATCGCTCTTAAGATATAACATGGAATTCAACATATCTATATTCTACTGCATATTGATTTCTTCACCCTCATTCATACAAATCTATCATTTTAGCTTTTGATATCGGAAAAATCTTAAAAGGTAATTTTTACAATTTCTGTTGTTGCAATGCCTCTATCCATCTTTGCGGACTATACTATCATCTATCCCACGAATGGAAGTTTGCATCTTATATTAAATTATTTTGTCTTTATAAAAATCACAACACTTAAAAATTCTTCAATTAACTGACAACAATAATAACTTGTGTATGAAACAATTTGAATCTTAAATCATAGGTGACGCTAGTAAATATTGTATCGTTAAAATTAATTCGTTTTGTGGGCTGGGTAACTTGACTACCAGATCCTATTATCAAATTGCTTAATAAATTGTCTCCAATAGAATTCCGGTTAGCTATAACTTTGATATTCGTGAAAAATAGTTTTAAGTCAGGTTCAGCGTGTGAGTTAGTACTGTGCATAGATGCAAAGGTTAAGATGCGGTGTTTCGTGTTGGTACGGAATACCTTTCCGATTGGGTCTTTACTTCTTTACATTACGCAATTTACTATTATCTACAGTGTTTAATATTCATCGCGTGAACTTGTTTGTCAGTGTTCAAACCCATAAACAGGTTTACTCTACTACACACCTCTTCGTATTCTCCGTCTTCCCATAACAAGATGGAACAACTGGCTAACGGGTGAAACCAACGAGCAACAAGGATCGTATCTAAACCCCTTATAAATAACCGCAATCAAACAAATAATCTCGCCCTTTTGGATTGGACTACTTGCTGCTTCCCTTAAATATTACGGACTGGTCGCAAGGCTCAGGTCGAAGAATGCATCAAATTGAAAGGTACCTAACACCATCTCAAATATAAGTAAGTTGGTTTAGCTTGTAGAGATAGGTTTTTTTTACGCCAACCCTCGTGAGGTCAAATATAATATTTATTATAATCAATATATGCCATAATAACTCTTTTACTTGCTGGCTTCTTAGTAAGTTAATACCTGATCTTCATTATACCTATGATGGTTTTTGTCAGTTTTACTTATGATCCTAAATATTACTTTTAAACTTCGAAAATGTTTTGGAAACGGCAATTAATTAACAACAGTAAACACAATAAATGTTATTAGTTGGATGTTAAAAGATAAAGCGAATTGAAATACATTTTTTAATGTTTTTAAAAAGACAAAAACTGTGAGAGAAAATATGATTAAATAAAAAAATGGAAATATAATAAATACTTCACATCTTAATTCTGTTCCTATTATAATAAATAATAACATTTATTGAAAATAATAAATTCGTTTTTTTTTTTTTTAAATATTTCCCAAAATAAATTAGCAATTATTAAACAAGTACATATAAAAATATAATTAAAACTTTAAAAACGGCAACTAAATGTACGAGCGATATCAAAATTTAAACATGTTTTGTACTTACATACCTACCTTCAAATTATTGAAACTCTAATAGCCGAAAATAACGCAAATATGTAATGAATATAAATTAACTAAACGAGTGGAAGATACTCTTAGTATAGTCCTGGTATAAGACCGCCATTTAGAATTGAAACGTTGCTTGGAATAACCAGATCTGAATAGCCAGAAACTTCCTCACCTTCCTTTTCCCCATCTCCTTACTTTCCCCACTACTACTAGCCTCACAACAAACCCCAATTGAGGATGCCGGATTCTGACTGGCTCCAGGTGGTTGGGAGCGGTTGTGACTTTTGTGCGGTATTCACATAAAAAAATAAACAAACTAACTATATGTCCATTTCTTTAAATCTCAATATAATGAGGCAGTTGAAATCAGGTTTTCATAAATAGCAGTCATTATTAATATATCAAGTGTCTTTATTTTTTTAAAGTATGACCGACCACATTTACCTAGTTTAGCACTGTTTACGTCCACACCTGCTCCTATTATATTACTCTAGAATACGTCAATAAATTTACATCAGTTCGATAGTTCTTATGAGCATTTTATCGACTGCGGTATTTTTTATTTCAAAGGTCAGTCTTTTTGACTTTTCTTGAACTCGGAATCTCTCCGATAATACGGCCATTATTTAATTCGTATTTAATCACAGGCGCTATTTATCATCCGCCGGTGGTGGATCGGTCGGTTTGATCGACGGTTATTGCCACCGGACCGGACACCGGACAGTCAGCTTTTCGGCCTTATCATGCTGGATGTTCAGATTAGACATTACTGGAGTTGTAGTTTTATTTGAAGAATCTATTTTAACCGATTTAAGACGATTTTAACCACTTTAACACGATTTTAACTGAGGTTGAGGTGTTAGAAATGTAAATTTGCTCTCCGATGATATATTTTTTCTATTAAAAACAAAAAAATGTTTTTCATTCACACGTCGCCACTGGCAATTATAATTGGCGTAGTTCACACAAACACGTGCAATCTTGTGCTCGTACACAAGAGAAAGCGCCCTTGAGGTGATTTCTCACAAAAACGGCGCTCTACAAATTATCCAATTATTATTATTAAAGGGAGCGAACGCGCCAACGAGAACGATGCCAACTGTGGGGGGTTGGCTGGCGGATATGGGGAGGGGTCAGCGGGGTTTACACGCGATCAGAGACGGTTGGTGGAAAAACACTAAAAAAATGTTTTTCATTGAAAAAAAATGTCACCCTACAGAAAAATGATATACAGATTTTTTACTTCAAATAAGCTTAGGAATCGCTGAGTAAAATATCTCGGGTACGTCCTATTACACCCTGTATATTTTCAAATTATGTATTTTGTCTTTTTGGTATGCTGTTTATATGTTCGAAGATACCGCCTTAAAGGTCTTACAAACTGTCAATTAACAATGTTTTTCCTTGTTACAGGTAAACACAAGAGACTTCCTCGCCACAATCGTTGACAGCTCGGAAAAGGTGGAATCCGATGACCCGCTCGACCTCCCGTATTTTTAATCCAACTTACCTCCACTGCAATCCGGTACAATAATAATTGGTCGCTATAAAAACTGATACCTAAATACAATTATAATTCTGATGTGGTCTTCTTCCTCGACATGAATAATTATTATTCGGTGAGATGGCAAGTCGTTTGTCATTCGCAATGATAAAAGTGCCAGTTTTTACTGACGCCGGCGTTTAATTATACGTATTTGGATTTATACAATAATTCATACATCATAAAATAAAGAGAAGCTTTGAAGACATTGAGCGAATAGGTGCCACGGTAATTAATTCATTTCAATGTAAAGATTATACCTTGCTTTGTTTTAATTCGGACTGTTTTTTTTTTCAATTTGTTGAATCGTTACGAGCTACTTTTTTACACATCATTGCGAGTTAATTTTTTTTAATCTTTACTGTTAGTCATGATCCCGTTTTCTTTGAAAGCGGAAAGTTAATAGCGGAGTGAACAAATGCGTCTGGTGCATTGTGGGCTCAATTCTGTGCTAGCACCCTCAGTAAAATTGCATCAGCAAAATTATCTATTTATAAATTTTGGAAGCAGGAGCAATTCAAATGTTGTCAGGTTATTCGTAAGCAGCGATTTTTGTCTTTCTTTTAATAAAAAGAAAGAGGCAATTTTTACGAATCGTAAATTAATTATCAATTTAAAAAAAAATTATACTTGGTATCTGCTTTATGTAGTACAGACTAGACTATTTATGTTGGGGAGACGAAAAAACATACGCTATTAAGTTATTTAACGTTTGACTTATGCGTTTTTTCTAAACTTCGAACTTAACTTATGACAAAAGTCAGTTCAAAAACATGATGTTCGAAACTGTCAATACTAGTGAAATTTTTAACTTTGATCGGAAAAAATTACTTTAATGCGGTTTTTTCCACCCCCCGACGTAAATAGTTATCTAATTGAGTTGAATCGGAGAGTTATTTAAAAAAAATCGTATTGAGCATGTCCCGCGAATATGAATATAATAAAAATTTATCCCATCAATCAAAACAGGTAAATTTATCTGAACGGATTTGTGTAGATATCTCATAGAAATGCAGGATTCTCAATTAGATTATTATTATTTTTTTAAATTTAATTTTGGTTATCCCCCATTTATTCAATTTTATCCGAACAAATATTCACCCTTATAAGAATGCGAACATATTTAACGTATTCGTTATTGGCATAAACGTCGAAGTATCTGCGAAATGACCATCATAACTTGAGGGCTCGCTACTTTAGCCATCTTTTTAACTCTCCCCAATCAGAAGCGACCCTCCCTCTGGACAATGGCGGAGGAGTTTCCATTGTTTATCATGTCGGCGGGTGAATCCTTAAATACATTTAAGGCTTATTGTAATTAAATTTACTGCGCCGACTGGATCTTTTAATACACTTTTAATAGGCGATGCGTGTCTCAACTCCATTAAAATCGCCTTTCGGTCCAAACCGTTTGCTGCCAGTGGGTGGACTTGGCCTGCTCGAATGACGTCGCTTATCGAAAATTACATTTTTCTGAATAACTCTCACATAGCCTTAATGAAACTTACTTTAAGTCCAATAAAAAAAAACAGATTAAAATGTTTTGATCGTGTATTGATTGATGTTCGCTTCCAATATGGCAGAACATGTGTCTCCAATTTTTATTAGTATAGCTTATAAAATTATCATAATCCAGTATGGCTTACGCGATGCTTTGTTAAGATCTGTTACTGATTTATGTAGAAGAAGAATTTCTAGAAAATATTCGACGCAATTAAGCTCTGTGGTTTTAGATTTACTGTATGTAGGTATTCCTGACTTAACGCCCACTTGGTCTGTAGGCTATAAACACTGGAAAACAGCATAAAGCACTGTATCTAAAATCGTCATTTAAGCTCATAATTGGCATTTTTGATGGAGTGTTTTCTATTATACTGAATTAAATAGAACTGAATGTATGCGTAGGAAGCGAGGAGGTGTTGTTTTCTTCATTTACTACCAAAGATATATAATTTGTCCCCACTAGGAAACATCTACTGTTGTTTCTTAATTTCTTACCATGCATAAAGTAAGGGTACGCACAGAGGGTGAAAGAATTCTGCCTAGGTACATCCTTGAATAATTCGCAGTGTTCCGCTATTACGACTCAAGTCAAGACTTAACATTAGTATTTTATTTTTTAAATGTTACTTACTATTTACCCTTTTTATTTTAACCCCTCACAAGACGCCTTATAGAAAATCAATTCTCTCAAGGCCTATGACATCTCTGGGTAAGCTGTGTGGATGCCTTTTTAATGAAAGGAAGCAGAATAAGTTTTGTAAAGGAAAATATGTGAGAGGTGGGTAGTAATCTAGGCGTCAGTGTGTCCAGGATTGACGGACGTATGAATCCATCCCTCCTACTGCGATGCAAGATGGGTTGAGAGAGTCCAGCTAGAGAGGTCAAAGGATCTCCCTAAACCGACCTTTCCCGATCTAGCCTGCCATGCATCAAGGCTTGAAAACACCTTAACCGTTGAACCCGGGCACCCCTGCCAAGTCATCAAATGTACCGAATCGCTTGCATTGACCAATAACAGAGGTGTTGGTTATCCATTAAATGGTTCCTAGGGCGGCTGTACCCATACCCGCCTCCCAAATTAACCCGTGTAAAGTACCTAGAAGATTTCACAATGTTTTTATTAGTACAAAGTTTATAACCCCGACTTTATGTTTTGTTAGGCTCACCTACATAAAAATTGAATAATAACTTTTTCTAAAGCGGAAGACTATTCGAAAAGAAAAAAAAGACCACTCTCGAAAAACTCAGATATTTTTGTAATAATATGTCTTTGATGTGTCTTATTTTAGAACATAAACTGCCTCCTGTGTTAAATTATATTTTAGGTTTAAGGTTCTCGTTTTGTCCTGTACTATCGCACCGTTATTGTTTGTTATTATTTTCTAGTGCGTTATTTTTTTGTTCTCTTGTCATTGCTTTTTATATACTGTACCTAATTTTTTTGTTTCATATTATTTGATACAATATTATGTATAAAAGTTTATTATTATAAAACGCACTTGGAGTGAAATAACACACAACTGCGCCGTTATTATTCTACTTTAAATAAGGTAGATGATGATCTTGGTCATGTAATGTCTTCCCGGGCGTTCCAGAGGTAATTTTCCATCCTAGATGTCATAACAATGTTTAATTATTATCGGTTGGTTATAACATTAGCAGTAGTTATTACTATTCGAAAAGATTAATATTTAATTTTTTCAACAGCCACAGCTTTTCTGAGAATATTCTCATACTGTAACGATGATTGTTTAAAAAATTCGTATGTTCACGTGGAACTCCCCGCTGCGCACTGTGAATGTGAAATCATACCTAAGCTCGAACATGTTTCTAAATAACATAACAATAATTAGTTACTCAGGTTTTTACATGTTTTTATTCCTAACTAATGATTTTCTCACCTAGGAATGTTATATGTACCAGCAGTTGAAATAATACTCATAATAATAATAATGCAATAATATTCGAATAATTCAGAATTATTAAATTTAGGTGAAGCACTACTTATTAATAAAAAGGCATGTGATTTTGGTTTGTAAATTAGATCGCTTAGAAATAGTTAAGATGCTTTAATTAAATACTGCGAGTTAAACACAAATTTACCTTTCACATAATCGACAATTTTTATTGATTTCTCTTTTTATAAGCCCAGAAAAAATAATATAAGTATGAGGCCTACAAAAAGTGCTTTAAAGTTCAAAATCTCCCACTTAAAAACCCCCCTTGGGTTTTATTGTATAATTGGAAAATTAAATTCTTTACAAAATGATCGTAAAGCGTTTAAGAGCTTATCAAAATATAATAAAACACGGTCTTTGGCCATGCTTTTTTCTTGAACAAATCAAAACAGGCGGCTTGTAGGTGTTAACCGGGAATTTAAAACCTATCGCCATCTACATAAGGAGTGTTATGATTAGCGCGGCCTGATCCCGAATTTTACAGGACGTAGTTCATCACCTCAATGTTATACTTACTATGCCCGGTATAGTTTTTGTAACGTTGTGTTTTTTTAAATATTTCCTAACAACGAAAGTAATATGTAGGTACGTTATATAAACAGAAATGACAGTGTGCTTTAGGAAAAGTGATATTAAAAACAACTTTTAAAAATATGGGTGTGTTGTTCATAAATAACATGATTTATTGCATTTATGGAAGAGATTTAGATAAAAAACAAACATTTTTAGTAGGATAATTAAAATCAGAAAAATGATCTTTAAATATTCCATACATTTTCAACAGAATCCCTCATTGGTAAAAATACCCTATTACTGACAACCCGACTTCGCCCGCTCTTCATTTTTAGACTTTTAAGCTTGTAAATATGAAATTGACTGCATATTGTCCTATTTTTCGATAGTTTAGCATAGTACTGGGCGTTGACGATAATTCTATCCAACGCCGTCGTCGTTATCGTTGGCGATTTTCAACTGTTGAAAATAACCGTTTAAAATAACGCCGACGTTGACGCAAGTATAATTGGTCTATTATATCTCTATGAAATAAACGTAAAAATTTGCTTGCCATTGATTGATTTGATTGTTCATTGTCGCTGCGTATCGGCCGTATTGTTATAATAGTAGTATATCATCTACCGTATTCTTATTAAAGGAAAATCCAAAAATAAACATATAGTAGGAGTTACACAACCGAAAGACAAATTTAAATTGGGCATAGTTCACGAAGTGTAATCTCTTGACCCTTTTTATTAACACAGCTACTTTGAAAAATATCCAACCAATTGAATAGTTTTTTTTTCAACCTATTGACGCAATTTTCATCAATAGCGTTGGACGGTGAAAGAATATAACTACTGTTTCTAACGGCTAGTTATATTTTGATACAGTACTAGTGTAACATATGCTTTAAGGCTTAATAGCTTATCATGGAACAGAAAAGTTGATGTGTAACAGAAAAGTGTTTTTTCCAATGCGCCACTGCAAATTCTTCAAATATCACGCCCACATTTTTCTGCTTTACAAGTTAAGATAATATCGTTACATAATAATAAAATAAGTTTACAGATTTTTTCAAACACATATCGTTCTTGTAAACAATATATTACGTTTACCTACAACCATCCAATACGTCTTCTTTGGTATATACCTCTCATTAAACAATTATGTTTACCCTTATGTTTCCGACGATTCTTCGAAAATGATAAAATTTTAAATTATCGACTTTGGAATATCCACAATTGTGAGCTCCCATTCTGGGTTATGAATGTGAATCGGTCGGTGTTGAGAACCTGCGTGCATGTTGTTGAAGTTAAGTTAAATCTTGTTTGCTCATACCAGAACATTCAATTAATGTAATTGAAGCATTCTTCGGGTTCTCGCACCAAATTTTACTTAACGATATGTACTTACAGAGGTAGTATCTTCAAGAAATAACAGTAGTTCAGGGGCCCATTGCTTTCTCCGGTGCTTGTTTCGCCCGTCGAACCATGGATACACAGTTTTTCAATTTTACTCTTTCTGCATAATGATAATAACAATTATTTACTTTAAATTTTATATTTTTATTTTAAAGCGTTCCACTGAAAATAATCAATTTGCCTACACTCGAAAAAAGTTGATATTTAATCGTGTTAAAATTGTGTTTATACTTTCAATTTTAAAATGTTTTTATATAATTATTTTAAGGTCTTCTACTATTTTAATTTACTCTCGATTAATATAGATGTTTTAATTGTTTTGAAATTGTACTGCTTTTACTTTTTTAGATTTTTTAAATTTAAGATTGTAGTACCCTTGAAAGGTATCCTCCAAAACGGTGGTATTTTCTTGTGAGGAGGATAATATGCAATACGTTTACATGATTAAAACAATACATTTAGATGATTAAAACAATACGTTTATATGATTAAAACAATACGTTTAGATGATTAAAACAATACACTTAGATGATTAAAACAATACGTTAATAAATTAAAAAAATACGTTTAGATGATAAAAACATTACGTTTATATTTATTTTATTTTTTATTTACATTTGATACATTTAAAGCCAAAATAACAAATAATATTACATAATAAGAGAATATATTTAAAATGAATACAAGTGTTATTACGTTGTTTTAGGTCGATATTAGTTCCTAGCTAGGCAGATTGCCTGTTCTAAGGAACCAAAATGTGTAAAGTGCCAAATGCAATTTAAATTATTATTATTTTTTTTTTAATTAATACCTATGTACTAAGTTTTTACTAAATGTGCCATTCATAGGTAACCATGTATCGTTTTAAGTCACATTATATAACAGTTTTTCAGACTCCTCCCTACCCAAGCCAATCAACCATTTAGTTATTATTGAACCAATGCAGGACATTTTGCAATTTTTAATATTTAAGTCCGGGGGGATTTTATTGTATAATTTATTTTTAATATGAATAAAACAATACGTTTAGATGATTAAATATTGTAGAGTTAACTATGATTATCAGGAATATCAATTTACGAAGGCAATTTATTTGATTTTTAGACCTGCATTTAAGGTATAAACGTTAAAAAATTCTCGTTTTCAAAAACTTGACAATTTCCAACAAAACATAGAATATCGTAAAAAATAAATAAATCGTAACAATAAATATTTAATTACTTTAAAATGTTGGAAATACCCCTAGTTTCCTATCTAATAATAATGAGAAGTTCCTTAAAAACGAGTGTGCTTTAGACCACACGACTGAAGTAAAACTTCTTTAGCTCCATCTATATATGTATATACATATATTAATTTTCTACAAATATTTATTTATTCAAATTTATTATCGTTCGCCTTGCCCAATCACACTTTTCGTAACGCTCTCGTCACGCATTCGCCAGCTTATTACCCAAGTCAAGCGTGCGTAAAGAAGTTTTACTTCAATAAGTAAAACCGGTTTTTTATTAAACTTAAATATTTAATATAATATACGATATTATTTACTTCACCTCGTTCAATCATAACGAGACACGACCAATATATACTTGGCAGTCCTTCAAAGCTCGTTCAATTTGGCTAGTATCTTCCCACCGCCTGTTTACTTATTTAATATTCACGTTCGCGAGAACCGTGATGGTGAAACCGTGCATAAGTGGTATTTACTCTCCGTCTATCATACGTACCCGTACGTGAGGAGGAGCGAGGTAAAAAACTTGTTAGGGAACGGTGTTTTGGTCTAGTTAGTGGTCCCGCTCGCTTAATAATTAAGTGAAATAAATTGTGGCAGCCTTGTTGTGTTCCAAGGAAGCAGGTGATGGCATGTATTATAATATTAAGCATCACTTTGTATAAACCTTCGATCTTCCTTCGGAAATGATCGTTATTTGGCAATAATTAGGTGCTTGTATAGATAGGGATTTTTAAGTTCTCGTTAATTCAAAATTTCATGGCGTCGAAAATTATGTAAATTTCTTAAAGTGTTAATACTGTGTTAAAATGTTGATACTTTGATACAATTCTGTTAAAATGTTTTAAATCCGCTGACCAAATGTTAAATACATATTCGTATTTTATTATTTTTATAATTTTTTAACCTTTTTTATCTTTAAGTATGCTGTGTAGAGAGTCTTTTTAAGGAGAGAAATTTCTGGGAAGGAAAAATGTATGAGGGGTGGGTTGGAATCTAGGGGTAAACGAGTCCATTCGTGACAGTAGTATGAACCCAGCCCCCCCACTGCGGTGCATGGCGATGGGTCGATAGAGTCCGGCTGGAGGTTAGGTCTCCCTCAACCAGTCTCTTCCCAACCGGTCCACCACGCAGCAGGTAGGCACACGCATTCGTCGCCAAGCCCTAGACAAACCTCACCCCATGAACCCGGGCACCTCTTATATGTCACCGAACGCAGCGAATCACCTGGGGTGACCAATGGAAGCGGCGTTGGTTATCGAGTAAATGGTTCCCGAGGCGTTGGTATTCATCCCGCCTCTCAAATTGAGATATAAAGGTAATTAACTTTGAAGACCTACGTGGCTTGTATATTATTCACATACATATCATTATATTTTAATGCTAACATTGCGTTCGAGTAGAGACAGATCTATGTGCAACTTCTCCTGAACAACCCAACCTAAGTATTGTAGAATCCGGATATAACGACCCTCAAGGAACCGGCGTGGCAACACTTTGTCGTACTAACCGGATGACGCACAAACCGGCCGGATAATTTAAGCTTGTTTTATTATGATACTTATTATAATTATTGTTATGAAATTTGTAATATTATAGATAGATAAATTTCTTTTTAGGTAAATAAAACATTTAATTCAAATGACGCTGAAATTCTTCGCGACGGTTAAATTTGATTCACCGGCTTCTAGACGGTGTAATATAGCACATTTTTCTTCAATTAAAAAATACTTTTGCTTCACAGAATTCATTGCGTTAAGCCATTGTCACAATAGATGATGGTTTACGCGTGCTAATGAGGATAGGAGTTAGGCTGCCTTTACACACATTTTTTTTCCCGTAAGTCGCTCACGTAAGCAAAAAAGTCGCTAGTTTGCCAGAAGTTGCTTTCGTGAGTCACTTACGGGAAAAACTTACGTTTGTATAGGCAGCCTTAGCGCGCGGTATCAGTGCGTAGGTTTTGTAAAGAAAACACTGCGCGTCGTTCTAACCAGACGAATTATCATTAAAATTGGTCGCTTTAAGCAGTCAGTCGCTTAAAACGGAGTCGTACTAAACTGATATGTTTTCCTAGTGCCTCACTATAAAAACTAAGTTTACATTATCGTCGCTAAAAAAGGTAAGCCGTTACACGCAAAATCGTTATACCCGAATTCTACTTGCTCTGTTAAGGGACCATAAATCAGAATCAAAACGATGCTTAAAATGACTTTAATTGCGTTTAGTGCCCTAATTTGGATAGCGAACTATTTTCCTACCTTCTACTCCTCGTTCTTTCTCTTCCCTCAATTAAATTGGTTTAATCATTTACGTTAGTGATGTCATAGTCTGACCGGCTACGAGCAGAAAGATTTTTATTCGGTATCAAATTCAAAACGAATGACCCTATAATCTTTTTTTCGCAATAACATATTTTTTACTACCGAAATGATGTCAACGCTGTAGCAAGTAACAAAGAAACCGTATTTATTTAAGGTTAGTACAAATATTTAAATAAACCTAACAGTCCATTAAAAAAAAGACTACATCCCATGTTAGCTATTATTTTCGCTCCTGATAAACTGCCTCGGAACACGGTTACTTGTTCCGTGTATTAACTAAACCGGTAAGCATGTAAATTGCTTGCTTATTAATTAACAGGCATAAAGGCCCACACCATGCTTGCATGTATTCCTGTTTGCATAGTTTATTGCGTGTGCTTAAAAATAATTTGTGTCGGCTATTAATTCGTGATTAAGAATGGCAACAATACTAATATAAATACTCTGTCTTTTTGTCATTGTAATATAAGTCCATGCGTAGGCGGCGAGGTGTTAATGCACCCTATCATTTAATATAAAGTGGTCTCGTATGTTCTTATCTTATGCTTTATGTCATTATGTCCCCTTTATAATGCTTGCATACATTGAAGTTAACAAGCTTTTCCGGTCACAATTTTCTTGCCTTTATTTATTCAAAGCTTGTTTTTTGTTCTCCTCAAAGCGGTGGGAATGGCTCAGACAAAGATAAAAATATATTTTTAAACTGTTTTTATGGTGTATATTTTAGACGTGTGCCTTTTTATTTAACATGTCTTTAACCCTAACAAAAAGTTATAAAATTATTCTGAACAGTATTTAAAATTAGCAATAATAAAAACCCAAGCAATTCTTACAGATTTAAATATGTAGGTTATACAAAAAACGGCCACTTATTTACAAAGGGTGTGAAAACGTTCGTCGGACTTGTAGTGTAAAAAATTTTGAAATTGAAAAAAATAGAAGGACATAGTAACTCCTAAAATAGCTAGTTCTAAAATATAGTATCTATTATAGTATCTAAATACTATTTTCGAAATTTCCTAAGTTTTGTCCAATGAACTCTGGAACAAAAATTGGCTTTGAATTTAAATGTAATTTTCAATTCAGACAAACGATAAAGTATATATCTATAATATAATATTTTAAAACTGAAAATTATAAGCAAAATTAAAATTGCAAATGAATTTGCAAGAATATTTTTTGTCTTTATTTTATTCCATCATATTGATATACATAATATCAAAAGTAATTATACATAATTTATAAATATACTAAGATGTAAAACATAAGGTACAAGTTATGTAAAAGTTAGCAATAGGTAAGTATATGAATAAATATATAATAGATCAGACTAGGTAATGCGAACCCACTAATTTTATACAGGTCAGAAAGCTAATTATATAATATAATTATAGTAGATACCTTCGGTCGATCTGAAATAGGGGTTTTCAACTCTTTTATCCATTTATATTTAATGTGATTAACAGTTATTAAGTATTACACAGGAAAGAAAGGGCCAAATCTATTAGAACACCCAAATACATAGAAGATACTGATGGTGAGTTGATCACAGACGAAATCAAAATATGTGATAGATGGAAAGATTATTATTCTACATTACTGAACGAAGAATTTCCAAGAACAACTCATGTGTCAGAGCAACCAGTGCTGGGGCCAGTTGAAGAAATCACTCCAACAGAAGTTAAAGTAGCCATATCACAAATGAAAAAGGGGAAAGCAGTGGGGCCAGACAATATTCCAGCCGAATTATGGAAAGAGTGTGGAGAAGTGGGACATAAATGGTTGTGCAACCTGTATAACAAAGTATTGACTGGAGAACCAATGCCAGAAAACTTTAGGAAGAGTTATCTCCTTCCATTTTACAAAAATAAGGGAGACTCTAGGAAGTGCGACAATTATAGAGGGATAAAGCTTATGTCTCACACCATGAAAATTTATGAGAGGATTATAAACACACGAATCAGGAATATTATAAAAATACACGACGATCAATGCGGCTTTGTATCAGGGAAATCAACAATAGATGCTATTCAAACAGTCAGAATCATAGTAAAAAAATATCGAGATGCAAAAAAAGACTTACACATGGTATTTATAGACTTGGAAAAAGCATTTGACAGGGTTCCACGAAGCCTGATATGGGCGGCATTGAGATCTCATAACGTACCAGAACGATATGTGCTCTCCATACAAGATATGTATACAAACGTAGAAACACAAGTAAGATGCACATCAGGGACATCACCAACATTTCCAATTAAAGTGGGGGTACACCAAGGATCTGTCCTCAGCCCACTGCTATTCATAATGGTCATGAATTATCTAACAATCCAAGAAATGAACAACAATATTCTCAAGACTATGCTTTTTGCAGATGATGTAGTACTGATAGCAGATAATCATTGTGACTTACAAAATAGCCTGGAAAGGTGGAGAAAAATCCTAGAGGATAATGGCCTAAAAATTAGCAGGAAAAATACTGAATATTTGTACTTGCCATTTGAAAACACAAATGCTGTAACTCCTTCGATGCAACTGGATGGAGTAACATTAGCTAACTGTGACACATTTAAGTATCTCGGCTCACTCATCCACAAAGATGGAGGATGTGCAGCAGATGTTAACCACAGAATAGGTGTGGGATGGAGTAAATTTAGATCCGTAACAGGAATCCTGTGTGACACAAAAATGCCTATAAAACTAAAAGGAAAGGTATACCAGACTATTGTTAGACCCGCGATAATGTATGGCTCCGAATGCTGGACCATGTACAACTCCTACACCAGGCAACTTGAATCAGCAGAAATGCGAATGCTTAGATGGTCAGCAGGAGTGTCACTAAAAGATAAAATTAAAAGTTCACGCATTCGTGGTAGCCTGGGTGTCACAGACATAAACAATAAGCTAGAGGAACGACAGTTGAGATGGTATGGTCACATAAAACGGAGACCACCAGACCACACAGTGAAGCAGGCAATGTCTATGGAGCTTCATCGACAGTCATCCAGAGGAAGACCAAAGAACTCCTGGATGACTCAATGCTCTAAAATTCTAAGTAGAAACGGCCTGGAAGAGAGCGATACCCAGAACCGAAGAAGCTACAACCTGAGAACGAGGAGAGCCGACCCCAACAGCCTACCTAGGCAATGAGTTGGGACAGTGCAAGGAAGAAGAAGAAGAACAGTTATTAAGTATTATATTGTTATAATGATGACATTATTCGTGATGTATTTTTTGGTAAGTTTTTTGCATCGCATAACTCGTATTAAAAAAGAGAGTAAGTCATTGTACACTCGCATATCTGTAGTCGACGAACCGGTGGATGCAATCTGTTAGCCATAAGCTGTTATTTGTTTGTCTAGTCTTTTTAAATTTAGTAAGATCACTGTAGAAACATATTATAATTTTCTACAGCGCCCTTGAAGTGATTTTTCACAAAAAACGGTGCTAAAAAAATCATCATAATAGTGTACACTATTTCCTGAGTTTTTTTGTCATTTATTCAAAATATAATTAGCATGAATAGGTATCAATAAATTCAGCATTTTCCGACAGATTTGCATAAAATATAAAGTTTAATGCATTTTTGCTAATATTTTTTTTATCTACGTCGTTTCTTCGGCAGCCATTAGCATTCGAGTTAAAAGTCTTTTCACACTTATTAACGTCTGTTTTTTTTTTATTATTATTCATGATTATGCAGTAATTAATGTGATTTTTGAATAACGTTTTAATTGAGTGCATACTGAACAGGCGCGGGTCTTAATGTTAACGAGATGATTCGCATTTTTATAACGTCTTCACGAGAAGCATGTGCAGTAGAGTCTCGATTACCGGGATCGTCGTAGCGTGTAATAAACTTAACCTAGACGTCCCGGGAGGCCCAACTAAGTTTTATTCGCCATCATTCCACTGCTAGCTAATTTCTACATCATTACATCACCAAATTTGGTGAATTAGAATTATAATTTTCTGAGTTTCTTAATGTTAAACTTGGTATTTCTATTGTTTTTATTTTTTTATTGCAATTTAATACTTTTTTCTCGGATTGCCAAAGGAAATTTTTCCGCCAACATTAAAAAAATCATACCTCCGAATTTGAATATCCAGACATAAAAAAATGATAGTTCTATACAGCCAATTAATTCACCTATCTTTTGTCTATTATCACATATTTGTAGGATTTATAAAAACAAATTTATTAAATCGTTAACTTAAAAACATTTTAAAGAGTCTAGAGAATATTATTTATCTTGTTATATTTTGAATGTACAATATATTATATAGTTAATTTTAATAAAAAATTGTCATATTTCTGCAACAAAGCAATCTGTGGTTTTGGAAATAGTGCCATATTGTGGCAAAAAACGCTCGAGTGGATATACAAACAAGAATTACATCTAAAATTATGTTCCATTGCAGCAACAATATCAGTGCTTTTAGATACTTGCTAGCACCTAATTGCATGAAGTTGGAAATACTCTCTCAGAAGTAGTAGATATATTCAACTGCACGGAATATAGTTACAAACATGTTGTAATAACATACCTCAATAAATCAATGTTAGCTTAATACCTACTCTTCTATATAATTTAATTAGCATATTTTCCCTCATGATTACTGCTCCATAAAATTGTTATGTACATAACATGCATTTTAAATGCCCGTATAGGCGTATATAAATGAATAAATATTATTTACAATATAAATGTACAGATACTTGAGTCGGACCATGTCAAAAGTCAGAAAAATGGAAGAGTGTGTATGAGACGATTTATGAATGTGAAGGAGGCAAAGAATGTGTGCCAAGATCGAGTTGTTTGGCGGTCCGTCCTCTCTGCCCACACCTGCGGGGAAACGGCGTGATGGTTAGTTAATTAGTTAGTTATAATGTATGTTATCTGAATAAATAATTTAATTCCAACAGTTTAAGTTTACTTCTTCCATCACAGCAAACTTATTTTGTGGCATGTTTTAAGTAAACCCTGATGAAGTATGCATTGCTTACTAAACATGATGGCTTTTTAACCCTTCAAAAATTTGACGTATTTTATAGAAATAGGCGTAGGCAATAAAATCCAAAGAAATGCAATATTTATTAACGTATCCGAAACTAAAAACTGTTTTCGAAAGTTGATGAAATAGGCTTTTAAATTGTATTATTAAAAATAACCATGTAATTTTTTTAAATAAAAAAAATATTTTGAATGAAAACTTTAATATGTTTTAAAAATGGCTCACTTTACGTTTTTCCTAACTAAAATTACTGATAATGAAAACAAAAAACATATATCTATTTCATTAGACAAATGAATTATAAACATTAGGTACTGTCACCTCACTTTTTTATCGTTTCATGTAAAAAAAATTTTTTATCAAACTCACAAAGTTTCGATCGAAAACTTTAGTTTCATAAAGGTGTACATAAATTTTTTGTGGTTAACTTTTAGATTTGAATATATAGCGTGTTGTATTATCTTTCCAATACCGTTTAGATCATACTTTTCACTATAATAGAAAGGAAGACACAACGATTTCTATGAGACCTATGTGAGCTGGGGCGAATAAACGGGTTACAATATTCGTAGTTCAAACTAATTTTTTTTCTTAGGGTAAATTGCTTTACACACAAAAAAAAATCTTTTTATTTCGCAATAGGTTTAGTTTTACTATTATATTTTGTTTTTAACTGTCTAATCTGTCCCCGTAAATCGAGATTTGAGTGTAGTTTGCTGCCTACACCTGGCACACAATGAAACGTCGTCTGTCACACGTGATGAACAACTTTCCCATGGCTCCGCAAAGAATGCGTACTTTTAATCAAATGTCGTATTGACGACATTTCACACAATGCCGGCGCTAACTAGGCAGCCGTAAGTAAATTGCACAACTCCAATCTCATACGTGTCGCGTACGTACATACCTGTTAAAATATATAAATATATACACCGTGTTTCGAAATGGTACCGTCAAACTCCAGGGATGGTTAAATCCAAGGAAAAATTGTGATTTTTTTCTATTCGGCCCAAATTAGAAAGCCTTGAAATATTTTCGTTAAATTAACCGTACCTAAATGTTTTTTTATTACATTTGATTTTATTTCATGATCCTGATAAAGTCACACTAACTAAAAATATCTTTCACTTCAACAATATTGTCATTACCAATTAGTTCATGAACTACTTAAACATTTTCTTTTTTTTTAAACATTTTTTTTATTATTTTTATTTTTAACTTTTTAACTTAAAGAGTTAAACCTCAAATTATAATATTTTAATTAACGAAGATAATATTAGCGAAAGTCAATCGAAAATCCGAAACAGAAAAATCAGAAAAAGATACGGATACATCTGGGACCCAGATGTATCCGTATCTTTTTCTGATTTTTCTGTTTCGGATTTTCGATTGACTTTCGCTAATATTATCTTCATTAATTAAATTTTTTTTTTATTATTTTTTTTTTATTATTTATTAACCGAAAAATACATGTTATGTACATTCTTTTAGGTATATGCCACCTCACTAGGCTGAGCCTGTTCCGAGGTGGCAGATTTATTTTTTACTTTACATTTTGTTTCCAAGAGTCTGAGTAATTTTTAGATCCATCAACAGGGCAGGTGTCATCATCATTTCGTTTTTTGAGGGAGGGAAGAGGGAGCAACATCCCTACTTAGTGACTTAGCATGGGCTCCCGGGTTCATGGGGGGTGGGGTTTGTCTAGGTCTTAGCGGTGGATGCTTTTGCCTACCCTCTGCGTTGCGGACCGGTCAGGAGAGATTGTTTGAGGGAGACCTTTTGACCTCTCCAGGCGGATTCTCTCGACCCATCGCCTTGCACCGCAGTGGGATTCGTTCGTTCGTCAGTCCTGAAGACATTAACTCCAAGATTCCTACCCAACCTTCGTACCTTTTTCCTTCCATAAAATTCATCTCCTTCCTTACCCCAAAAAGGCCCTATACAAAGCATCCCCAAATCTTACATAGGCTCTGAGAGATATATTTTCCTCGAGGCCTCCTCTGTGGAGATAATGTTAGAATATATGGCATACTAACCCAAACATTAATCACGATAATATTTTGGTCTTAAAAATCTCAAATCATCTAGATTTGTTGTATGAAAAACTTAATCAGGATTTTTTTCTATAATATCGCCTTCTGAATTTTCACGGTAGCACACTGAATCACGGTGTACCTATAACCATATAAAATTCTCGCAAATGTGCGGTAAAATGATTTCAAAATTACATACCCACGTTCAAATTGCACCAATCACTCTTGTTGCTGGTAAACAAAGCGGTGTTTTGTTAAAAAATAGTCATAATTGACCACTGTCCATTGTCCTGTAACAATGAATAGTGTGAATTATAAAAAAGGTTACGAATATGACAGGTTGATGGGGAACGCACAACTGCGTACTTAAAAGATACTCGAAAGTAAAGATTGTAATCTCACATAAAAAACTTCATTATTTTGTCAACTAACAAAACCAGTCATTATTTTCATAACTAGGGCCATTGTATTATGTAATATTGCGATAGACTTTACGAGGCAATGCGTTTCAAGTTGTATCTTTAAAGTTTTAAATGTATGGATTTGCTTATCGATATAGATGTGTATTTTTTTCTTACGGTTTGTATGCTTTTCCGTCGCTTATACAGTAACTCAATTTCTTAAAAATATATTGTAACCGTTGTTTCAAAGTGTCAGATTCGCATCATGGCATCGTGAGTTCAATCCTTTGTCATCGCACATGCAAAATTATAAAAGGGCGCTTACAATGATGCTAGTAGGATGAAATGAAACACCATAGGTAAACAATGTAATATAATATAGATTTGAATGGAAACCAATGTCGCCATACCTTTTAGTTTTAGCTCACTTAAACCGCTCTCCGTCTCTCTTAGACCTGCCTGACAACATATGTTAGTGAAACACAAAACTGCATTTTGAATAACGAAACAACCTACCTGAAATGTCTTATATTTTCGGGTTATTCGCAACCCGCCCCAACCCAAAAATATATAAATAATTATCTAAAGGTTTGGAGGTTGTTATTTTTCTTTTTTTTTAATAATTTTTTAAATGTTACAGTTTTTGAATTTTTTTTCTTCTGTTATACAACACATCTAAGTAGGTCTATAATATACATACACCAGTTCGTTTTTAATGTTTGTTTGTTTTAATCCTCTGTTATTAAGTAAATATACCTATTGTTATTATTATTTTGTGCTAAACAAACACCAGTTATTATGTTTTAAACTTTTTTTTTTAAATTAAACAAATAACTCTGTATCAACCACTATTTTATTTTTTTCTTATTCTTATATTCTATTTTTTTAATTCTTTCTCTTCTTTTTATTTCCTCTATTTATTTTTGTTTGTACAACACATGTTCCTAATTTGACTGTCCTAAAACAGGATTCTTCCTAGTTTGGCAGTCAAAACATTTTATAAATAATGTATAATCTTTTACTAAATAAATAAATAATTTTCTAGCTTTGTTAAGTACACTTGAGGTTGATAGATATTTCACAAAAATTGTTTTTGAAAAGTTATATATTAAAGATTAAGTATTTCGTATGCCTTTTATTTTTGATATTATTATTCCGCCTCAATGCGAAACAGTTGCCCACTCGACACTCTTCTGGTCCGATCAATAAAGGGCAACAATTACGATGTCGGTCTTTCATTCGGAGTGACAATTCACGGAATCGATTTCGTGATTTACCCCCGCGTTAACTGTCCGGCTTAATCTGATTCGTTTAATTAGTCCCCATCTGCGGGCGAAATTAATTAAATGAGAAGCGCAGGTCTGCATTTTTATTGGCCCATTATCAAAACTCCCCGGAATTGGGTCGCCTTACATTTAAATGTTTTGATATGTTATTGCGCTGCGGGACTCTTTAGATTGCAAATCAGATGACTTCGATGGGATGATCAAATGATTGCAATAATAATTGTTCATGTTGGGCTGTAGGTATCTACCAGGAGCGGTCCGTGAGTTTTCAGTGAGCTAGAGTTCCAAGATTGAAAAAAACCGACGTTACTGATGTTATTGTAGCTGAAAATTAATTTAATTTTTTTTTAAATTTCAACTTTTGTATGAAGATCTTTTTGTTTATGGATGTGGCGCATCCTCAAACTGAAAGAATCTTAAAGATCTTCATACAAAATGTTGAAATTTCGAAAAAAAATTAAATTCATTTTCAGCTACAACAACATCAGTAACGTCGTTTTTTTTCAATCTTAGTACTCTATCACTGAAAACTCACCGACCGCCACTGGTATCTACCTACGACCTAACTGTAAACCGCTACATTTGTTGGTTACATTTGGAAAAAAGGACATTGAAATTTGTGATAAAATTGATAGATACTTGAAGTTCTACCCTGCTTTGTCCATGCTTTCACCAAAGATTTTTATATTGAACTGTTGAAATATGAAAATGCCATCTTATTTTATTATTCGACAAAATTCATGTTTTATAATGATGGAGATTCGAGACAGAAGAGTTTTCCATATTTTTTCAAAGATTGTCGGATTTAATGTTTAGTTATGGATAACTTCATACTTCTTAAATATTATATCTCATCGGTTCGCTGTTTGGTGACTTTACAGGGTTGCCCGGGTTCGTAGGGTGAGGTTTGCGTGCCAGGTCGGATCGGGAGAGAATGGTTGAAGGAGACCTTTTGACCTCTCCGGCCGAATACTCAACCTATTGCCTTGTCCCAAAAATTCCTTTTTATAAAACGACCCTCCACACAGCATCTTCAAAGATGACGTAGGCCCTGAAGAAAATTGTTTTCCTCAGAGCCTTCTGTGTGGAGCCTAATCCAATTCAATTTTGAATATCTATTACTATAAACGCTTTTAGTTTGTATGTAATCTTGGAAGAATAATATCTAAGAATGTTGCTTCTCTTAAACAGTGTTACTATATTTTTGTTCGTCCGCAGTGTATTTTTTATAGGATTCTAATTCTTTGAAGGCTAGTTACGCCACTGTAAAGAATATTTATAATATTTTACGGGTGCACTCAAGCATATTATTTTATTTTTTATAATTTTCGCCACACCAGCTTAATTTTTTTTTTCTAAGTGTATTTATTGCACATATGTATATGCCTCCGTGGTCGAGGGGTTATCGACTAGCGATCCGAAGGTCATGGGTTTATTGGTATTTCACAATTCTCAATGAATTTAAAAATAATACCTATGTTGTATATTTGCGGCACGTTCCAGAGTGGAAGATACTCTCAGTATTGCCCTGGTGTAAGACCACCATTCAGAATTGAAACGTTGCTTGGAATGGCTCTAGCCGTGTTGGTGACCAGATCTGATTGGCCAGGTACTACCCTGCCTTCCTCTCGCCCATCTCACTCGCCTTATCACTACCCTAAGCCTCACAATATAACCCAATTGCGGAAGCCATAGTCTCTCTGGCTCCAAACAGGAGCAGTTGGGACTAGCTTGCGGTATTCACATAAAAAAAATATTATTTCCCTTGGCGTAAACTGTGGTAAAACGGGGTTCTGTTATAATAGGACACTAACTATGTTAATTTCTTTGCTCTTTCAACATATAAAATGTTGGTTCCATGACAACATCAACACCCCTTAAAAAAAGCATTTAAGAGTTAAAAAAGTTTGTATAATCTAACCTAACGTAACCTATTTAACATTTTTTCATCACATGTAATGACTTTTCAAAGGGGGTGGTGAAGTTTCATGATTCTGAGTTGTCCCGTTACCAAAATTATTGCCTTAGGTGATTATGTAAATATTATAATTTTATGTAATTCGTGTAGGTGTCGATCACGTAATTCCTCTTATATAAAAGCTATAAATAATATTTTATTGCTCTATTTACACTTCTTTTCGATTACTTCACATGCGATCGTTTATTATCTCATCTCTTATCTGTGAGATTCTAATGCGAAATTTATTTGTTATTAATTACTCCACTCGCTTTACAATAATAGAGCTTCATGGGCGCCAACGTTTAAATTAAATGGCTTACAGTTACAGTACCATAGATATGTATACATTTTATATTGTCTAAGTAACTTCAAATATACCGTAATTTTCCGCATTTGAGGTTTGAGTGGGTAATAACTCATTACAATTACTGTGTGCCTGTCATAAATCTACTGGTATTCCTATCTTCGAATTTAAATTAGGTTTGTGTGTTAATGTTATCATTCTCAAATACTTTTAGAGCGCCCTTAATTGTTTAAATTATCATCATTATTAGTTTGTATGCTCTTAATGGCTTAACGGCTTTTTACGAAATAGAACAATTGTATTATTTTGATAACGCGAGTGTATTTTTTGATATGTTAATAAGCTTGTGTGAATGCCACTTAGCATGATATACGTAATAATATAATAATATGTAGATATACTAAAGCAAGTAAAAAACCTTAAGCTAAAAAGTGCATTTATCTTTCAATTGTCGAATTAAAAATGGCCGTATTCTATTATATTTTGGCAATAATACAATTTTAATGTACTTTATTGTCATTTGAATCTACAATTCACCAATTTAAGTAGTGGCGCCCAAAGATTCTCCCTAGTGAAATCAGTGTAGTAAAAACCCCCGAGTAAAAAACACCAGTCGATCTGAATCAGATTGATTGTATCGACTGGTGGTTTTTTAATCGGTGTCTCCATTTTGCAACTTGCGGACAAGTAATTTAATACTATTCTCATGCATGCATACGTGACCGGAGCACAGACGCCTTTGTGAGCTGTCTCTGTATTATTTCACAAAAGGTTTTCTATTAAAAATTTAGCCGTGCCATCGGGGTGGTAAGCCAAAAATATCCACGAACCCAGTTGACTTCCGGAACTCGTCATGTTTACTAAATGTAGATATGCAAATTTTTCTTCTGTTGATGTTTTTATTTCTTCTGGTTAGTATTCCTCTCCATCTTTCGCTTTGGACACTTGTATATTATTTTAAACTAACGTGTATGTGAGTATTATAATATCTATGAAATTTATTAGTTATTCTGTTTTGTTTATTTGCTTAATAGCTATCACACATGACAATTGAACGCCTCGATGCAAGTTCTCCCAATAAGGTGTTTACCAAACATTAACTAGAAAAATACACATTTATGGTAATTCACACGCTTATTGTAGCTCAGCAGTACATATCAATTACTATAGGTACATTGTGTGGTACCAACACCTTAGCCGTTTTTACGCACTTTTACTTTTATGTTTATATAAGTAGTAATATATTATAAGAGTATATAAGAAGAATGAGCGAGCACTGGACATTTTTGAAAGAAATTTTTTAAGGCGTATCTTTGGACCGATTCTAGAAAATGGATTTTGGCGTAGACGTTACAACGATGAGCTATACACCCTGTTTAAGGGACCAAAAGTCACACAATTTATAAAGTTGGGAAGACTTCGGTGGCTGGGTCATGTGGAAAAAATGACAGAGCATCAAGCACCAAAATCCCTGCTAAAATCTAGACCTGTAGGGCGAAGGAGCCTGGAAAGACCAAAATTAAGATGGAACGACAACGTCCTCAAAGACCTACGTACCTTGGAGATTCCAAACTGGAGAGAACTAGTACAAAACAGAGATGAGTGGAGGAAGACTCTCGAGGAGGCCAAGACCCACCAAGTTTTGTAGCGCCAATTGCGATGATGATGAGTAATATATTATTATTGATTATCAAAAATTTACAATTTTCCTAGCCTATTGTTAATTTTTGCAATTAAATTTGTAAAAATTTGCTTCACATTTTTTTTGTTCTGGTGGAAATCGTGGCATTATTAACGTACATGTCCCTACTTCAATTCCTTTCTTACGCATCATTTCGTGTAACAATTGAATGGTGTTTAGTAAAATAATGAGAATAATGCGGGGTTTCACTGGGACTGGCGTTCAAGTTGTCAGGCCCGCGCCGCTGATGGTCAGACGGACACTTCCTGGTATTAAAAAGTGTACGCTAAATTCGCAGGTACCTACCTACTTACCTGCTTACTTATTCTTAAGGTAGTCAAACTGCAGAGTATGTAACACGACAATGAAAACATACGCAAGCAGTAAATATCTAGGCTCGAGAGCTAGCCCTTGAAGTAATTCAGTGCGGCTCTTCGTTACGATCGACGTTTTTAAATTAATTATTATTAAATTTCACAAATCAAAAAATATTTTTCCATCGAAAAAAATAAATCAAAACATTCCTTTCAGAACGGTGCCTATATCGTCCGTCAATGTGCTCTGCCGGCGGTTACTCCGATTTGCATTGTGGATTGTGGCTGCCTTGACATTTTTTTTACTGTAACACATCATCTGTGGTTATTCCGCCACTGACTTTATTCAGTGGTTGTGGAATGACTGTGCAACGTGTGTGGAAAAGGAGGTCTATTGTGTTCGCATCGTAACAAGAGTTAGCCGCCTCATTATAGATCTAATTCGGGCCATTGCAGAATGTCGCCTCATTTAAGTTAAGGCTTTTTTGTCGTACTTGTCAGTTTAATTTCGGTGAGAAATCTACGTGACTAGTGTGAAGCGGGTTCAAAACTAAACATGAAGTTTGACGTTGCAATTTTTAGCAAACTTCTTCTATCGTAGTACCTTACTTCTTCTTAAGTATGTTGCTAAGTAATCAACTCACCGTGTCTCCGTAGAGTTAGACAGGATGGACTGCTACACAATTCTGTCTCCTTCCTGCATTCGCTTTCATACATCGTCTCATACATACTCTTCTGTTATCCTGATTTTCGGCATGATCAGACAACGGTGACGATACCCTTGTTCGTTTCACTTCTTTGATTTTTTTTTACTTCATTTATTAAAATATTTTTTTTAGCATTTGCAAGTGCTTTGCATAATTAATTATTCCCTTAGTTGATTTACAATTAAACGCAATGATTTAGGTACTCTCAAATTTTTCCTCATCTCATTTTCCTACCTATTTCATTAACTAATCAAATATGATTTTAATTTTAATGTGCAATATTAGGGGACATGTATATTTTATCAAAGCACGTCAATTAAATCACTATTAAAATAAAACTTTTTTAACTACATAGTAGGTTCTTGTACTGTTAATGTCTAATAGCCGTGATGCGAGCATGATTTGCATGTTAAATATTTAAGGCGTGGGCTGGACATGTCCTATTGTGAAATTTTACACATGGGTTTCCGGTCACGTGGAGTGCGTTTGCACTGCACAAAATTTTGAATTATCTTATTATAACGATAATCTGTCGAAAGCGTGCGAAAAGTTCACGTGACATGTTTATAGAAGCACAAAGTGATTCTTTATTTTCCAAAGCTTATTGCCTTCCGGCTCTCGAGTACCTACTCAGAGCTTCGGAAATGTTTATGAAGAGAAGCGTGCACACTAAACTTTATTTTTAGAACCCTTTACTATGGCGTAGACTTCGCTATTTTAACTTTTAATACCAATATCAATACGTGGATGGGTCATTCGTGATGGCCCTCTGAAGATATACGAGATCATCAAAAGAATATTATCTTCCATACTTTAATTTATTGAAGTACATAATTATATGGTTGTGTTTTATTTTCGTTTTTTTCTCTTAATCTTTCAACTTTTCTGAATCTATTTATCAAATTAATGCAGATCGCACTACCGGTAACTAGTGGAATACAGTACGACATGTCAAACGTTAATATTTTATTATTAAGATACATTGATTTGGTAGCACCTGCAGACATTTTAGAGACTGCATTACTGTACAATGTAATAATATACTTGTAATTTTCTTGTTACCTACAAATATATACACGTAGGAAAATGATCGTATACATATAAAATGATCGTATATACAAATTAACAGTGTTTCAATGTTTATTGGCGGGAAAATGTAAGAATAATTTGTTGGTATAAGTACGAAATTACGTATACCAACAAATTGTTCTTACGTGTTCCCGCCCATAAACATTGAACCCTGTTAATTTCTTTTTAAGAACTTCAGTCCCGTTTTTAACAGTTTTTACGAATAAAATGACCGCATTTTAGAATAACATTTTTCTCCGTGCATACATATACGTATTAAATATTACAGCATGACGCGAAAAAAATGCATCGATTTGTTTGCTTGCGCGAATTACTCGCAACCTTTTCAAATTAACAACTGTCTTTACTTAATTTCGCTCCCGTTAACTGTATCTGTGAAATATGAAGTCTCCTTCACGATTTAATCGATACAATGCATCAAACAGCAATAATTGCACAACATCAATCCAATTCCGGACTTATCAAGGTGTTACATTCATGCAAAACAGACAAGACATTCATTAATCATAATTAATTAAACGAAACTTGTGACAGTAATTAAATTATTTTTTTAAATTGTTCCACAAAAAAAAAACTGATCTGTTTAATATAAGGTACCCACGTTATCATTAATCTCTGCCAAAGAACGGATTGCATTTAAAATTCCATTTGATTGCGTATTACTTTGTTAAGTACTATGTTCGTTGTACGAAAAAATAACGCTGTTTTAATTAAATATTTATATTTAATTATAAATTTACTACGCGGTTTTCAAAAGAGTTCACTATAATAAATAAAAAACAGTTGAATAAAATCTTAAAATAATATATTATGAATGTTTATGCACCGTTCTACCAGGCTTCGTAAGACGACTGGTTAATTTTCTATGCAAATTATGACCTCCCGTTGGGTTAATCTTGGTTATATGTTTATAAATCTATCTTAGAATACATAACGTGGACTTATTTATTTTTACTTTTAAATAGTTATTAAAATTCCAATCAACAAAATCATGGTTTCGATTAAAATAAACTAGCTTCTTGATCTTTGTGATAAAAAAATGTCGACAAATATTTAGGTGTTGCTTCCCACCAAACTGATGTTGTCATAAAGTTGCTGAAATGGATATTTGTTCTCGAATCAATCGACTTTTCTTTTTCATAAATTATTTTCGTGCTATAAATGGATCAGCGATTCCTATCCGATTCTTTTCGAATATAATTTGACTTTATGTACTATTTATATATATGTACTTATACCTAATTTACGGTTAAGAGCCATTGGCCAGCGGCTGAGAATAAAAGTTTAAAAATGCTTGCAACTGTACAGGGAGGTTCCGATTAGAAAGACCGATTATTCCCCGTATCAATATATCAGATAAAATGGACTAATGGACTAATTAAGGACTAATTTCCGATATTATCTGGCAATACCCTCTTAAACGCCAAACAAACCAAACACCGGTTTCGGACAACCATGCTTTCGTCAGTTAATCTTAAGAGCACAGGCGTCGGGTGTGAATGCTGTCCTTGTTCTACTCGTATTTCAATGGAAGATGCTCCGAGGAACTAGCATCATTGATCCCCTGGGCACCGGTAAATAGTCGGAAAACACACCAAACGCGCGCGGTTGACTTTTGTCTCATGAGAACGGGTCGTTCTTGAGTTCAACAGCTCAGCTGTGGAACGATTTGCCGGCCTCTGTGTTTCTATTATCTCTCCTTCCATATGGGTCTTATTATTATTATCTCTCCTTCAATATGGGTCTCTTCAAGACCCATTTTCACTACTTACTCTCCTCAAACAGACCCACCACATAGCATCTTAACAGATGACGTAGGCCCTGAGGGAAATTATTTTCCCTAGGGCCTCCTGCGTGGAGTTAATATACAAAAAAAACCTTTTTACAGAAACAGTACGTCAGAAATTTTTCTCGTAATAGGATTACACTGATGATTTTCATAACGATAGGTGTTTCAGGAATTTTGTTTGAATGTTTTCAATTCGTTTAATATAAGTTTAGTATTGAGGATTCCAAATGACAGATGCAATTTCGAGATGAGATCTTACGTATGCCATGTAATTATTATTACTATTTTTAAAACGTTTAAAAATGAGTACAAAACAATCAAGGAGTAAACCTGGATGTCTAAATATCAAAAATAAATTATTATCAATATAAGTACGTATATGTGAAAAGAAATTTAAGAGACGGCTATTTAAAAAAAAATAAGTTTTTAATATATATTTAAATGACTATACTAACACTTTTTTCTGTTTACTTTACTATTTACGTTAGTTTTCATGAATACTTACGAAACTGCTTTTTTTAAACGTAACCGAAAAAGAAAAGATTTAATTTTTTTTATTCGTTGTTATTTTCATTGTTACACAGTATTTTGTACGGCTCTGGTTACTACGTTTACATAGACCTTCTGCAATGGAACATTATTACATTATATACAAGGTATATTATTTCATTTTAAGAAAACACCAACATGTTTCGGTAAAACTGTACATTCGCTTAAAGACAATATCAACTTTATATTTACAACTTTTTATTGCGTGTTTCCCGACTATGCACCGGTGCCGAGGGGATCAATGAAGCTAGTTCCTCGGAGCATCTTCCATTGAAATTGTGTTGTGAACTGCCTCATTGACTCCCCAGCCCTATTGGAATAGATTGCATTTCGTTGCCTTGAACGCAATACCAGATCGAATACCTTTTTTAATATACAACATTTTAAATCGAAATACGCACAAAACTCCTTACTCGGGCGTATTAATTACTACTTCCTAATCAGTAATAACAACAAAAATGTATAAATGGAACTTAATTGGTTGATATTATGTTCACTATCTTAAGTTAAATGATCTTTTACACAACTGTATGTTTCCTTAAATAGTTTTTTTTTTTAAATTAAATGAATTATTATTATTAAAATTATATAGTGGTGCACACAAAGTTATTTGCTTCATTTAATTCATAATAACGCCACAAAGTGATTTTGCGAAGATTGAAAAAATAATAATATTTGTCTGATATACAAACTTTTTTTCCAAAAAATCACCTCAAGGGTTCTGAAATCAGCTAATTACCTATTTATTTTATTTTATTTTATTATTTTTATAATGTCTACTTAACAAGTTAATCACCTTTTTTTGTATTTCTTTTAAAACTCTTCAAAACAAAATAGTTAATCACCGCTTATTGTAATGTTTTTTTGTCTACAGGTACTTATTTGTCGATACTTGTTAGTCTATTCTTTTATTTTTAAATTTTCATTATACGTAAAAGTGGTTACGCGAAGTTTTTTTAGTATTTTCAAGTAAAGTAAATCTTTGCTCAACCAGCCGAAATGAGATATTCTAAAACTCTTTCAACAACTTGATTAATTAAATTAATTTAAAATGACGCCTTTTATTCAGAAAGTGGGTGTAATTGGCTACCTTATGCTAACTAGAACGAATTATATTCCTACTAACAACTTGTATATTTTATTTGTATACTTTTCTAGCCGGTGCCAGAGGAATCAATCATTGGATCAACGAATCGACAAACCAACAAACCGACCGAATCCATCCACCCACTCTAATGTCATTTAAGAGGGTATTACCTGAGAATAACGGAAATTAGTTCTTTTTAAATCAAATTCTAGACGTATTGCCTCTTTTTTACAAGAAAACGATAAATTGATTTAAAAAGATTGTTATTTTATCAGGTGAACGAATTTTTAAAATTTTGAAAAACTAAGTTAATTTTTAATTTACTAAGGTTATACCGTTGGTTGTAGGCAGATTTGTTCAATTTTCAAACGACATATTGTGTTAAACAACACAAATTTCAAATCATAAACTCATACACCAAAATAAATCAATACCTACATAATCTACTAAACACATTTTTTAGAATTTTAATTTTAGTTTAATTAAAATCATTAAAAAATAAATCAGAGAACGCGTTTTGTGACGAAAATACCTCAGTTTTTCTATTTATTTAAGGTCTTACAAAATAAAATATTTCTGATTTTTTTACACACTTATTTTGTTTAGACATTATTGAAAAATCATAAATATTTATGATCAAAACATACTTCCAAGAAGTACACCATATTTAATAATTTATCATCGTGCATTTTGAGCATTTTTATTGCTTACATGAATGTAGGTTTATTTTAAAGCAAGTTTTGAATGAAATAAATCGATATTAAAATTTTAATTTAAAAAAATTGATACGGAGAATAATCGATCTTTCACGTCGGAACCTCCCTGTACAGTTGCAAGCATTTTTAAACTTTTATTCTCAGCCGCTGGTCATTGGCTCTTAAAAATTATGCGTGTCACTATTTGTGTTGTAATAGTCATGACTTAAAACGGGTTCCTGTTGTATTAATATTTTTATGAGTTTTCGTTTTATTCGGTTTTTTGTGGTTCATTTATAACATGGAACGAAGATCAATAAAATAATTTTGACGAAGTCTTTTTTATATAATTTTTTGTTGTTTAATATTTTTTAAATCTTTACATTTCACGCTTTTTATATGATTACATGGATGCTGAATAATGCTTGAGTCGGATTAAAAATAATAAAAAGTACAATGTAGTAAAAAGCCTCTCGATCATGTTTAATGTGTGTTTTCATGATTAAGATAACAAAAAATCACGTGTGGGTGTTTATTTATTATTTTCAGAGCATAGTCCGATTTTAAGCATTACACTACTTCTTAATCTTTTTGATATATTTTACTGATATTTTAAATGAACCGATTTAACACTTTTTTGGCAGTTGGGAACTTAACAGTGTTACACATTAAATAAAGCTGTTTTTTGTAATGAAGCTATTTTTAAACATTAAGGAAAAAATCCCAAAGGAATAAAGGGCCTATGTCATCTTTGAATACTTTTATTTTACAGTACAATCATTTAAATGGCTTTAGCCGTGTTTAGTGACTAGATCTGAATAGCCAGGTACTTCCCCACCTTCCTCTTACTCGTCTCCTTCCCTTCTCCACTTACCTTCAGCCTCATAACATATCCCAATTGGGGATGCCATAGTCTCACTGGCTCCAGACGGAAGCAGTTGGGACCAAAATAATTAGGAGCCATTGACCAGCGGCTGAGAATAGAAGTTTAAAAATTGCTTGCAACTGAACAGGAAGGTTCCGATGAGAATGATCAATTATTCCCCGTATCAATTTTTTTTAATTAAAAATTAAATATCGATTTATATTATTAAAAACTTGCTTTAATATATACTTACATTCAAGTAAGCAATATTATAGTTTGTAAGACCTTAAATAAATAGAATAACATTTGTACAAAAATTTCGTTTGAAAATTGAACAAATCTGCCAACGACCAACGGTATATTAAAAATAAACTTAGTTATTCAAAATTTAAAAAGTGCGTTTACCAGATAAACTAACAATCTTTCAAATCAATTTATGTTTTTTTGTAAAAAAGAGACAATACGTCTAGAATTTGATTAAAAAATGACAAATTTCCTGTGTTCTCTGGTAATAATACACTCTTAAAGTATATTTGCGACACGTTCCAGAGTAGAAGGTATTTAAATCATCGTCCTGGCGTAAGACCACCATTCGGAATTGAAGCGTAGCTTCAAATGGCTTTTGCCGTGTTTGGTGACCAGATACGAATAGCCAGGCACTTCCCCGCCCTCCTCTTCTCCATCTCCTTCCCCTCCCTACTACTTTCAGCATCACAATATCCCACAATGGGGATGCAATAGTCTCACTGGCTCCAGACAGTTGGGAGCTGTTGGAATTTTGCAGTTCAATGAGATTCTACTGATAGGTACAGTGAAACATCGTGATAAGTAGGAAGGTCAGCTAGGTCCTATATATTTTGTATTCGTTTTCGAACTCGCATGATGCATTGAGGCATTAAAAAAACTCCGAATCGATCTCACTATCGCTGTATAATACGAAATGGTGTGGCAAGGTGGTCTAATGGTGTATATTTCAGATACGATTCATCCTTTGTGTGCATAGATGAGTTGTATATGCATCCCATTCGAATAAGTGTATTATGGACGGGTAATAATTATATTTTATGACAACGGGATATTGTGGCCTCACGCCATTGCTCTCGACGCTCGCTAAGCTCGGAAATTTGCATCACAAAGGGAAATCATTAAGTTGCTGATGAACAACGGTACAGATCTTCTCTCGGAGCAACCCGCTCTCTGCGAGAAGTGGGCCACTTCTGGGTTTGTGTGTAATGTGTACTGGAATGCTAATTCGATTACCGAAGTCAAAACGCTTTAGTCTAGTCACTGAAGAGATACACAGACAGACATGGGCTTTGGGCCTGTCTCTAAGACCGAAGTAAGGCAAATTTTATCTTACTTCAAGAAAAATCGATAAAATATATATTTTTTCTTTAACATATCATTTTTTGTTCGTTTAGAGTCTAAGCTTCCGAGATGAGGTACTTGAGAGAAGTGGCATGGGTTACGAAATTGGATCATATAAGAAACTCTACGATCCGAGATGATCTAAGCATTGAACCACTGCTACTCTTCATAGAAAAATCGCAACTGAGGTGGCTTGGGCATGTACTAAGAATGTCTGATAATCTGGACACACCGAACCCCAGATTCCTACCCAACCCTCATCCCTTTTCCTTCCCAGAACTTCCTCTCCTTTCATTCCTTAAAAATACCCTCCACACAGCATCCCCAAATATGACATAGGCCCTGAGAGAAATTATTTTCCTGAAGGCCTCCTGTGTGAAGCTAATCTAAAAAAAATAAAATTGGTTTACAGAAAAGTATAAATATCAGCATACGCCTTATATAATAAGCAAGTACAAATAAATGTATGATCAAATTATTAGTATAATCAACAAGTACATCAATAGTTCCTTGTCCACTAGAGCGATAGAGATTTTTTTTTTATCTGATTGCTAAAGAAATTTTTTTCATATGGAGACATACAAACTGATTATAGTTCTATATAGCCAATGAATTCACCCATATTTTGTCTGTTATCACATATTCGTAGGATTTATAGAAAAAAATATTATAAAATCGTTTACTTTAAAACTTTTTATAGAATATTAGCCGTATTTTGGCAGCAAAGCAATCCGTGGTTGTAGAAATAGTGCCATCTCGTGGCAAAGAGCGTTCGAGTGGATATATATATATATATAGGTAGAGGTATGTCAGGTATTACAAAGTTAAAGTACTATAATAAATTACAAATTTTCACGAATTTTTAGATACGCACCATCTTCTTTCCGTTAAGGAAATTAATCCCTAAATGTAGTTTAATTTGTAATGCTCTTTTAGATGTTTCCACTGCTCGAAGGAACCACCGCATACACCTGTTTGTTTCTTCGATTTCAATTTGATAACGACCAAAGGCAGCCGGCTAATCCCAATCAAAACCATTTCGACTACTGTTTAGTGTAGAATAAAGAGTTACAAGAAAGCGATATTTGCTTTTAATGTTCTACCATTAAATTGGGATTGTGATGCCCGGCGTATTTGGTATTTTCTACTCAAAAGAATTTCTCATTTCATCATGATGTATGTGGATACCTACATATTATTGGGTACTTAATAGGTAGGTTTCTTTTCTGTGGCAGGAAGCCTTTTTGGGCTTTTTTGGAAGAGTGGGATTGAAAAAAAAACAATTGTGCTTTAGATACGTTTTTAGATTTTCACGGCCAAAAGCATTTTTGTTGTTTGTTTTTGGGGTGTTATGCCGTGTTGCGCTACCTCCTTCTTTAGCCGACGTTTCGGACAGCGTTGCAGTGTCCATCTTTAGGGCAGATCCAACGATGTGTGACGAAAAGAAAAAGAAAAAAAAGTGTTCTTTGGATCTCACGACTGAAGTAAAACTTCTTTAGCTCCATCTATATGTATGTATATATCTATATGTATGTATATATATAAATGTTTGTACGTATAATAAATATCTACGTGTATATATACATTTACGTATATTCAATTTCTACAAATATTTATTTAAATTTGTTATCGTTCGCCTCGCCCGATCACACTTTTCGTAACGCTCTCGTCACGAAAGTCAAGCGTGCGTACTCCCCAAGTCAAGCGTGCGTAAAGAAGTTTTACTTCAAAAATGTACATGAAAAGTAAGTTCTTGTAACCAAAAATAATTATGTCCTTTTTTTATTAAAAATAATTTTTAACTTTTCTGGTCGCCACTGGCTAGAAACTAGAAACACTGGGTTAGTTGAGAAATCGCCCACCTCTCGCAATATCTCCTTCCCGCGACATAATATGCGAATGTAATATGTTTTTTGTTTTTAACTTAAAATATATTTTAATTTAATATACATCCCTCATACATCTTCCTTCCCAGAACTTCCTCTCATTCCTTTCCCTAAAAAAAACCTCCAAACAGCATCTCCAAAGATGATATAAAATAAAATTATTTTCCTCAGGGCCTCTTGTGGGGAGTTAACGTAAACCAAATGTCTTACGTTCTATCACATCCTGTAGTTTGTACCTATTTTTGTTTGATTTATTTGCTTTACTTATTAGAGTTCGGTTTGAAATTCACATACGAGCATTTCATTCCCTCCGGCGGCGGATGTCGTTGATGATGACAATGAAGATTCTGCTCTCATTGATTTTTTTCATCGGTATATATGTAATGGCATTTCTCAATGGCTTTTGCATTTAAAAAAATGTACTACACTTTACCAGCTAACATCCATGGCATCCCGTTTGGCCGTGTCACTGTAATACTAGAAATTTTATGTTGTACATATAACTACATACACCTGTAATTTTTTTATTTTATTATTTTATTTTATTTAATGACAATACAAATTAAAATTAAAATACAATATTAAATAATTTAAGAATACAAAATGAAATATTTTATCCTCAGTCCTCCTCACTGGGTATTCCTGTTCCGAGGTGGACTGTAGGTTGTCGTATGGTGTTGATCATGATTTCCTCATTTTCCCCACAGGGATAGGCGTAGTGGATGGACCGCCAATCAACTCTATTTTATCAGACTCTTTATTGACTCTCTCTCTGGTTTCATTTTTTTTTAGTTTCATTTCATTCAGGATTGGTTTTCAGCAATTTCCTTTATTTTTCTCTTCCATTCTTCCCTGTCTTGTGCGGCTCTTTTGAAGTCTGCATATTATGAGCAGCGCATGTCCACCATCAGGTCCTCCAGGTACTCTTGGCGTGGGCGTCCCCTAGAGTTTGTCCCTTCGGTCATACCCTCCATTATGGCATGCAAGAGGCCGTCTTGTCGTATTATATGGCCGATCCATCTTGCACGCCTTTCGGGCAAGGTCCTAAGCAGGTGCCTTCCTCCTTCGATTCTTTGGAGAACCTCCTCATTTGTAATGTGGTCTCTCCAGGAAAATCCTAATAGTCTTCTATAGGACCACATCTCAAAAGCCTCTAGTCTCCGTTTATCTCTTTCGGATAGGCACCATGTTTCGCAGCCGTACATAGGTCTTGATGAGAAGTTTTCTCAGTTTTAGGTCTATATTATTCGATTCTATTGTTTTCGACCTTTTATTGAATGCAAGCCTAGCCTGGTGTATACGGCTGTCGACCTCGCTCTTAGACCGACCGTCCCATGTTATTTTGCTCCCGAGGTAGACAAACTCCTTGGTGTTCTTTAGTGGAACTCCTGACATCTCTACTCTCATCTGATGTTGCGTTCGGCCTACAGTCAGCAGCTTTGTTTTGTTTATTGACTACATGGTGCCATGTCTTTCTAGTATCTTTAGTATATATTATCTCCACTTACATCCTTAGCAATCTGTCAACATGGATTTACTAATGCAGTTTGTAGATTTGTTTGAGTAAGTATCTTCTGTAAAACAGCCGTCGCGTCGTAAAGAGATTCTGCTACAATAATTTAATTCGGTTTAATGATAATCCTTGAGTTAAAAAAAATTATGTTTAACCCAAATCAAGACTACCTACACATTCAAAACAAACTTCGCACACCAGAAAATGCTTTATTTAAAAATTTTATTTATTACCGGTAATATTTTTCACCTTAACCGTTTATCGATGATTATATGTTTTATTTCTATTTGCGTATCTTCATACTGCTTAGTTATGCGATACCACACACTCACGCTGTGCTGCGCATACCTTACACCTCCTAGAGCAAAAAAAATCGTCTACCAAACGGAGTTGAACACCGGTCAATTTTTTGCGCCGAACAAAAAAATCACTGTTACAGGCCGTGTGAGGCACCTTACGCTAACGCTCTAACAATACACCTCGTTTATTTAGATTTATATGAGAAATTACTTGGATTGAACCCGTCTCAATCTTAATGTTTTGTTCTATTTGGGCCTAGCCATGCGAACGATTATGCTCCGCTGCTTTTTAATGTTTGGTTTTGGTTCATCGATTGAGCTGTAGATTTTTTTATTATCCACTTTGAGCATCCTTGTCTTTTAGGGTTGTTTGATGTTAAAATTATAATTTATATCGATTAGTTGTCGCGTGTGAAGAAATCGTACATTTGCGTATGTACTTATAAGGCAAGAAACAATTCAGAATCGAAACATTGCTTGAAATGGCTTTTATTGTGTTTAGTGTTTAGATTTGAATAGCAAGTTATTTCCAAAACTGTCTCTCCCCCATTTCCTTCTCCTCTCCACTCCATCCAATTCAGTCTTAAAATATCCCCAATTGGAGATACTGTTGTCCCACTGGCTGCAGATAGCTGAGAGCAGTTGGAACATTCACACAAAAAAAAATACATCTCTATCAATCAGTATAAAGCAAGATTTAATTATAACGGATTAATCTAATTTACCCCTTCAATCACAACTTTTCTGGGCATGTAGCACAACTAACAAACGCCTTTTGTATTCCCCTATATCTACGTCATCGATTCCCGTTCTTGTTTCCCTCAAACGAGATGGACTGAGGACTCAAGAAATTTCGGCTTCATATGTATGAAAGATGCTAAGAATCGAATAGCTGGAGACATTCGAGAGAGTCTTTTATTCACAACTAAATTCTAAGAAGTCCGCAGAAAACGATTATGAAGACTTACCCTTATAAAGGTAGCGGTGCTTTTAAAGTCCATGATTATAACCTAATGCTAGGTTATTCGACATAGCTTATAATATTTCACGATTAAAGGCGTTATGCAGAATAAGACGTTGTTAAGTAGATCTTCGGAGTAATAAACGTTATAGCGGTAAACGAGATCGGAAACTTGCGATTATTCCATTCATAAAAAAAACAAAGGCGCCGTTTACGTGTCCAATTAAATAAAGCAAATATTTTGAGGTAAGTTCTAGTACATTCAACTGCATTTACGACTCGTAAGCAAAGATTGGCATCGAGACTTTTCATTAATTTTGACGTTGAGATCAGCTAAGTTTTCTCACGCTTCAATCAAACCATTAACCAGTTTCTTGCACCTAACATTCGCATAATTCAAATGCTAAGGCGACATATTCAGTAGGCCATAAATTCTTATGTTTATCTAAAGAATGTTGGACTACCAAACCAATTTTATTATTGTGATTATCGCCTTTGGTAGTTAATGCTATCTGAAATGAGACGATACAGAAATATTTTTATTTGTGACCCACATTCAAGAACGATGATTATTCATTAAAAATGGATTTATTTAGTAAAATCTTACCTAGCTAAACTATGATTGAATCATTCGGCTGTTCCTCTGTTAAGCCAATCGATTGCTTTTCTGTCATGTTTCAGGTGAGTCGTTGTGTTTTTGCTAGTTTTTGTTGTAACACCTCAACACAATTAGCGTTTCCAGGCAATAAATTTCGAGCATTTTCCATCCAATTATCTTTTTACCTTTGATTACATTGCAAAGGATATCAAATTAGCTTCAGAACGTTGCTGAAGACAATAGTGACATAACGACGATCACTGGTATTTCGGTCACGTAAAGTTTTTTTTGTTCTTTCATGCTCCGATGATTAGAACAAAGTACCAAGAAACAAAAACAATATAATTTATAAATGCTTAGTCTGACAGTTGCGAGAGCAGTAAGAAGCGATATCTAGAAGTGTATGGTACCTGGTTTCAAAAGTTGTAGCTTTTTCTATCATAATTACTATTATTCTCTTTTCAGCTTGTTTCCCCGCCAGCCACCAAGTTAAGATCACAATCGTCCTGAGAAGTCTCATTTGTGGTCTGCTATCTTATATTTTTGCTAGATTTCCGACCCAGCGAAGCTCTCCCAGTTTTACCATTCGTGTTATCTCAAAAAATGCGTTTCTCTTGGATGTACCTCAACTGCTAGACACCATTTCTTGTATGTCTCCAAAAAAATTCTTACGTTCTTCCTCTCAAAATATCCACTACCCTTTCGGTGTTACTAGCGTTAATTAACTTTACATGTTTATTATATCATCTCCATCTAATCTTACCTGTCATTTGCAATTAATTTGACAAATCAATTTTCCCCATTCCGTCAAGGGATCAGTTTGTATTTAGATATACTCCCAATCATATGTCTATCCTTTGATGTACATTATTTGGTATAACATGTTAATCCCGTTAGCTCTGAGGTAAGTTTTATAAGCTATTTTTAATAATAATATATCATGTTTCACCGATGTGGCCCGAGTCGGTTAGTAGATATGGTATCTGGAGGCATGCGTCAAGTAGATGATCAAAACATCAATAGTGGCTCGTCAACCTAAACGTGACGTGCTTGGTAGTTTAAGAGGGGAATGTTATACTAATAATGAGCATTTGGAAAACTGCTAAACTGATAGAGTGTTAGATACGTTTTTAGATTTTGTCCAAAATATAGATAGAGTGTTGTCCAAAATTTTTCATGGTTGGTCTTAAAAACCAGCTTGGCTAATGGTTAACTAAATTCTTATAACATGGGTGTAAAGTGCAGTTTTTTTCTGTTGTGAGATGTTTCCATCATAGTGCTGCATCCACTCTTCACAGTAATTAAAGGACGTGCTAAGCAGATGTCATTTACTTAACACTGGGTAGGCTATCAGGTGCGGGGAGTACCTATTATCTCCCGTCCGATACCGGCACCTCGCGGACGGTGACTTCGGATAAATCGATTAACATAGTGACTTTCTACAGAACTGGTTTCCTCTTCGAAAATTCTCGTCTTCAACACTTGCTGCGTACAGGGTGACGTGAAATCGATATCCGTAATAGACACGGTTTCTTTGTTTTGAGTTCAGATCTAGAGCTTTCCATGGTCATAGATTATAATAATGATTTATTTATTCACTATCTATTTTTTATAATAATTTTTTGTTTATTATCCTTTGCTTTTTGTTTAGGATTCGTAGACTTTATTGCAAGCATTTCAAAGAAGATTTTTTCTAAATTCATCTCTTTTTCTTTTCGCGCTATTTACTCTTCAACGGCTAAATAAAGAAAAATAATTATTTTAAATAAAAGCTGTGAGTATTTTAATATTTCATTTGGCTGTGATATGTAATGCTGGTATGACCGAACGTTCAAATCAAACTTCCTGACATAGGTTTACAACCGTTACGATCAACAGCTGACCGGGTGAATCACTGACAGGTAACAGAGCCAGCAAGCGAGGTGGCAAGATACAATACGATACACCGAGCCCAGCATCACCCGGTACAGCTAGAGCGAGAAGAGATACCAATCATTAATTACCTGGAGCCGCGCGGCCATTTATCAGTACGACGGGACCATTTGATTTTCGGCTCCACCAATGCACCTCCAACGTACAGCGGAGGATTAATTTTTTTACGGATCAGATCTTACATCCTCCCCGCGGAAGTATTGACGCTGTGAACGTTGATTGATTGATGGTACGGCGATGATCGATAATCGCCAGTGGCCTGCCAGCAGATCGAGGCCTTGCAACCACGGAGACCCATCCACGGCGGAGATGGTTGTTTACTATCTAGTGATGTGTTGTGGAGAACAGAAAGAAGTAGCACGTTCTTGTAAATTCACTAATCCCTGTCCTAGATCACCCCAAGTGGTTCGCTACCTTCGGTGACTTAGCAGGGATGCCCGGCATCATGGGATGAGGTTTGTCTAGGTATTGACGGCGATCGCGTTTGCCCACCCACTGAGTGGCGGGCCGTATAGGGAGAGACTGGTTGAGGGAGACCTTTTGACCTTTCCAGCTGGACTCTCTCAACCCATCGCCTTCGCATCGCAGTAGGAGGGATGGATACGTTCGTCTCTCCTGGACATATTGACTCCAGATTCCTACCCACCCCTCAAAAATTTTTCTTCCCAGAACTTTATTTCCTGTAATTGCCTAAAAATATCCTCCTTGTAACACCCCAAAGATGACATAAACTATGAGGGATTTTTTTCCATTGGGCCTCCTATGCGGAGCTAATATAAAAAAAAGTTAGTAAATAGAAGTAGGAAAGAGACTTCAACTAAAATACAAAAATTAAAAAAACAATCAGATGGTGAAGATTACTAGAAATTACAAATAATTTTATTATAGACAGTATTTGTTCCCACATTCTTGGATGATTTTTGGTTTATGTTTTCTTCTTTTTGATTTTGAAACTCCTACAACGTTGTAACTGTAAACACTTTGTTGTTGACTGAACAGAATGGTAGATGACGTTTTTCTGAAGATGAGAATAAGGAAAGAATACCTCAGAGCCTTGTGGAATGCCCTACGGTAATGCGCACTGGATTAATTATTCAAGAATGTCGTTGATGTGATAACGGTTAGTTATGAGTTTAATACAAAATTTCAACTTCTCAGAAAAGCGGCTTTAATAAAATGCTCATTTAACCTTCAAACCCGTTGATTGTTTAACCGTCAGCAATTGTTATTTTATTTCCTGGAAACTTCTTTTACAATGGCTACTTGAAGCATGAAGTAATAATGTAACAAAACTTAATTTATTTACATTGCTTATATTATGGAGAAGCATTCTAGTGTGGTATTTACTGAAACTCCTGTAAGGCTGTTTGATAAATTAAATACTCCAAATAGATGTCTTAAAATATGATGTAACGGTAGAGATGTATGTAGAAACGCCGAAGAATCTGCATACAATTAACTCCATCCATTATCATTTAATTGGATCTGGATAGTTGCCTTAGCAGCTGAACAAACCAATGCTATCGTGAATTAATCCTAAACGGCCTGATTAATGGTAATGTCAGAAATAAAATTACTTTGTTAAAGACTCTAAACAGGTATTCGTTGCCCGTGTTCACAAATTTATGTGGATGACTTGGAGCCTCCAAGTTTTAGGTATCCCGGTAATTTGGGACTCAAAAGACAGCGTGATGAGCATTTTTCTTCTTCTATTGTTTCAGTGCTAAACATTATACTATAACACGTCGTGTTTTTATGACGTCAATAATATTTACAATTTTTTAAACAAGTTTTACCTGTCGTCGACTTTTTACATCTTTGTCATTTATTTGATTAATTTAACTACTAAATATATTAGTACATACTTCGTAAGTCGGTTCCTAATAATTGCTGAGGTTTGTGATCCCTACGCAAATTTTCATGGTTGGCAAGACGCCACTCCTCGCGGTTCTACCACAAGTAATCCAGTCACTCCAGCGCATCCTCTTCTCCCCTGTCTTCAACTTTGACAGTTACAAAGATATAAAATAAAATAAATATTATATAAAAATCTTAAATGACATGTTTACTTTAAAAAAATGGTGTTATAATCCTGTATTTGTTACTGCTTTTTCTTTATAGTGCGATATAATTATTTATTTTTGCATCCAATTGGCACTTAGCACAAGATTAGAACATTTTCCTTACGAGAGACTTCATTTAAGAAAATAAATATTTAATCAAATTCTTGTATTACTGTACCGCCCATCAATTAATTTTGCTTTTCCCAAACACGTTCATCAACGAACATATTATATATTAGTATTAAAATAATACCAGGATTAAATAATGACTTTTCCAAAAACATGTGTTCGCTAATATGACCTCTGCGCGCAAACTGTATCTAATTTTCTCTAACTAAACATCTTTAAACGTTATTCTCAAGTGAACTACCAGGTAAGTATGGTCCTGTATATTTTTCTAATTTAAAAAAAATAAAAAAAATATATACATGTACATCTACATTTTAGGCAGCATCGAGTTAATTGGTCAGATGCATTGTACAGTATGTACAAGTATATATGTACAACTCGTGACATTTTGAAGTATGTAAGTAAGTATATATATATATGTACATATAGTTTTGTATCACTGATCGAAGAACCGATGGATGCAATGTTTTAGCCATAGGTTTATTATGTTTGTCTAGTCTGTAGTTAAGTAATGTATGTTAAGTAATGTAGAAATGTATTGAAATATGTACAGCGCTCTTTAGGTGATTTTTCACAAAAACGGCGCTATATAAGTCATCCAAATATTATTATTATTTTGTAAATTAATTTATGGTTTTACTTTTATTTTGCCTCCATCATTATGTATTATGTATTTGTTATCACTCTGTTAAATGTAAAAATTAAACAATAAACAAAATAAATATTTTATGAAAAATGTTTTGGAAAAAATAAGTAGGTCTTGCTCACATGCCTTCTCCTAGCATTATCATAACAATATAATAAATATTATTTATGAAAAACACAGAAAGGAGGTTATTGGCGCTACCGGGCCACAAATTTCTACCAATAATTTATAAATAACCCAACTAATTATCTTGTGAGGAAACATGGCAAATCTGAAATTTTATGCAATCAGTTCACGTCCCAGTCTCGCTAATTACGTATATTTAAGTCTTATGTTTTCTTGTGGCACACATTAATTTAATGATTACTGAAATTTGTTTCCCGTAAATGAATTTAGGTTTAGTCAGTATTTTATGTATAATGTTGCAACAAATTATTTTTAGAATGTGTTGTTTATTTGTTCAAATCTATCTTTGTGTACGCCATTCAAATATGTATCTTCCCAGATGCCTCCTTCCTACTTGTATAACCATTTTTTAATACAAATTTCTCTCGTTATCGCCTTGTAAGCAAAGCCTGGCCGCTTCTACCTGCCGGTAGAATTCTCATTTTGGCTATTCGACAGTTATTGAGTACGATACATATTTAAACAAGTAACAACTTTACCGTCCCGATGGATATTTTGGCGAAAATAATATTTTTTTATTTAAACTTTTGTCAGATCGATCAACTGTCGTTGCGGGCCTTTTTGGAATAATTACTCAATAAAGTAAATAGAAGATTTTTTGTGAATGTGTCAAGAATATTAATCCCTCCTTATAATATATATAATCGTCTTGTATAATATATATAATCGTCTCCATAAACATAATCGTCTTGTAGATTATATCTACCACAATTTAACCTGCGTTCAAAACAATATAATATATAATTTTATTTGTTTTATAATCTTAATGTTTATTATTTTTAATTTCTATTTCTTTCTTTAAAATATTTATCTCTCTTTATTTTTCAGCTCACTATTATTTTAATATTTGTATTTACTTTTATTTATCTTTAAATATCTTTTTTTTTCTTTTCTGCATTCTTATTTCTCATTATTTATTACCTAGTTTTTATTATCTGCTTCTGTAAAAAAGTATTTTTAGTTCATATATTCATTATGTATGACTACCACAACACGGGCAGTAGCCTAGTATGGTAGTTAAAAAAAATGTCAAAAACTGTAACTTGTAAAAATTTATTAAATAATAAAAAAAATAAAAATAAAAAAATAAAAAAAATATCGTACTGTGTCAAAGTCGTTACGCTATCCATTGAACCTGGTTGTGTAGTGGTGCGAAAAGAGACCCATAAAGATATCGGGAGACTCTCGCCCCTCATAAATCTTATTCCAATCTCGATCGTATTTTCTCAAGTAGGTAACTACGTAAATTTGTCTGTTTATTTTTCTCTTCGCACTTTTCCTCTCACAGTTTCGTAGTGTTCACAAAGAAATCTCCATATTTGGGGATCGTATTGCCGCACGTTTGTGCCAGGCCAAAATGGTCATTCATGAAATTTATGTTTTTTTGTCTTGTCGCCCATTCGTATAGAATGTTTGCGGACGTGGCTGGTATTATCGTGCCGGGGTTCGTTTCCTTCTTCGCGCATTTCATTATTGTTTTATTCGCCCTCTTATTCAATTTTGCATTTATTCAATTTGTCTTGTGTGTACACTGTGGTGTAGTTTGTTCTCGCCCTCTGTTTAGTCCCAGAGGTGTCCGATGCTCTTGTTTCGGTGGACCCTTTACACCTTTTTTATGTTTGTGGTGTTGTTTCTCACCTTTTAGTTTTAGAGTGACGGCCACCTTCATTGTTTTCGCCTCAAGACGATATGCTTTCCCATTAAACGCTTGTGATTGAATGTCGGCATATTTTGGTTGAGTGACAATCATTGTGAGGGCTTTTGTCCGATTCGCGTTTTTGTATTTTATATAACAAGTTTGATTACAACTCAGATCTTGTATACGAGTTTTATAACTTGACATTTGGTTGCTGGCTTCTCTTAGGTCGTAGATATTCATTACCGATTTCTTGACGTTTTGAAGTAAGTATGTATGTAACTCACAAATTTAATAAAGTACAGCAATTTTCACGTCAATTATACTAGTAGGAATGCACAAACATTTCAATGTCATGCATTGCTTTGTTTCCAAGTAACGGTTAATGGATCATGCCGCATCATTATAAGTTGAGTGTTGCGGTCGCCTGGAAGCTGGCACTTTTCGTGATATTTTGCATCAACATAATTGGAGCAAATACAGCAATTTTTTGAAATATTTAATGGAATTTTGATTACAGCATTTGTACCTATATTGTGTATACTCGACTATGCAAATTTGGTTCTATTACACATTTGAGCAAATAGTATAAAATTTGGTATAGGGAGGAAATTTGATTTTGTGTGATGACTAATTTTGATCGAAAAAATAATTTTTGCATATTTAGGTGAATAAGTAATTCAAAATCATAGATTTTGGTTTAAAAATTAGCTTGCTTTTAAATGTTTTAGATGCTTTAAATTCAAAATATCCTAATTGCGAACCGCTTTTAGGTTATGGTTTTATTATATAAAGTGGAAAATTATGTTAAGCAAAACGGTGTTAAATGGGAATTTGAACCTTATCGCCATCCATATAAGGAGTGTTATTGATCGCCTTAAAATTTATTTCTTACAATTCAATTATTAATCTTCCTATAACTAAGCCTATATCGAGGTTAACCCCACAAACCACTGGTTGAAATTTCCAAATAAAAGCCCCTAAAAGGGAGTTGGTAAATAAATAAATAAAATATATCTTACCCCGTCAAAGGAAGTTAGACATCTATCTGTCCAAAACTCACGACTTAGTTGCCGTGGGAAATGAATGGTATTAGATATCAATGGGATGGAAACAGAAGCTGTTATTTAGACGTAAACCAATTTATTCTTCACTTCAGGTTTGCAGATGAATAAAAAACAAAAGTAATTTGTGTACCTGCCTATTGTGTACCTGGTGGTCAGTTTGAGTATATCCTATTCCTGTGACTGAAGATCAGAACACTATCGATGTATATCGCTTTCTCATTTCCTAACCGAATCAATTCCGTTTTTATTGCCCTATCATTCCTTCACAACGTTCCGGTTTTTTCCCGTTTCAGTTGTTTTGCTCTACGGTAGGTACTGTTCAGTACGGGATTTAGTATTAAGTCGATTCCCCTTGCCCATTCCATGTCGCTTAATGAATGCGAAGCCAAATAGTGATGATAAGCTTTTATGCATCAACATTTTCAAAATGTCAATTTTCAAAATCTTTTTTATCTTAGGATTTATTTTTTTATATTGTTTAAGATGGTGTGAATTTATTCAGAGGACATTTTTACAGATTTTACAAACTTTCTTTAGATATAAAGAAAAAATCCGAAATCGCACTGAAATCAAATGCAAAATCTATAATTTGCGTTTATAACTAAGTAATCACTTTAAAATTTAATATTGTTTGGAAATTCCATTTCCGTATAAAAATAATTTCAAAATAAACTTATAGGTATAGATTTTTTCTCATCTTGGCTTAACGCGCTGTTTCAATGAATAGGTACTAACTTAACCAACGATTTTTATAAAATCTTCAGCACAAAATGATACGTCGGCATTTAGGATAGGAGTAATTACTCCTGCCAAATACTTTTCTAAACCTACATAAATATATGTCATTCAAATCACATCTATCTCTAATGGCCCGTACAGCCTAGGTTAGTATTTTAGTCGAGTATTTTAGTAACTAAACGTGTCCGAACACCACAAATCTAGTAGTTAGTAGTAACATTTTGGTCAGTCAAGCGACGAGTTACTCGCTACTCGACTAAATTTCTTGCCTGGTCCCAACGGGGTCTAAGGGCTAGTTGTCTCACATTATTTGACTGCTTGGCCTATTGGTTGTTCTGTTGGTGGCGTTTTCTTTTTCTCTTTCTATCCATTTGCTGACTCTTTATCACAAAACACCTTACAAATATATTTCCACGAGGACTGGTCCTTGACTGCTTGGCCTATTGTTTGTTCTTGTTGTTCTCTTTCTATCCATTCGCTGACTCTTTATCACATAATACCTTTCAAATATACTTACACGAGGACTGGTCCTTGACTGCTTGGCCTATTGTTTGTTCTTGGTGTTCTCTTTCTATCCATTCGCTGACTCTTTATCACATAATACCTTACAAATATACTTACATGAGGACTGGTCCTGGACTGCTTGGCCTATTGTTTGTTCTTGTTGGTGGCGTTTTCTTGTTCTCCGTCTGCGGATCCACTCCTGGTCAGGCTCCCATAGCGTTGGCCATCATCTGTTCCGATCCCTGATTTGTTTTCGTGGTTTTGCGGTGTCCGGTGCTGGCGCATTGTCTCGCGCCGTGGCTTTTCCCACAGCGGCGTCCGCCTGCGGTTTCCATATCCCCTTCCCTTCCCCTCTGCACAGAGCACACACTGTATGCAAGCTGCATTCGAGCGCATGAATGGATGCGCATGATGCGCAATGTGATCTGATCACCCAATAAATTGCATTGCATTCTTTCAAAGATGGTTATATATATCTACTATCCTGGTAAAAAATAGCTCCGCTGTTTATTTTTAGAAAAAACTATATTTGGAGAAATTGCTTCATTTGAATTTTTTATTTATAATTTTTTAATTAAAATTTTATTTACCCTAAAACTACAAGTTTTAGGGTAAAGTGTTTCTTGTTAATTTCTCTTCTTTCAGTTTTAATTCAAAATCTCAATATTTTGTTTGTGTCTGTGTAAATTTATTTTATGTTATTAGAAGCAATAAAGTATTTGAATATCAACAAGAAATTCAATTTCTTTTGCCCTGATGATTTACCTACCCTCTGGGGAATATCATATTGTAATTTTATGCTAATCTAAACACGATGCTTAATTTTTTAAATACATCTATATAAATTTCACTTTTGTTTGTTCAAATGCATGAAGTCGAATCTTGGATGTGGAATTTATCCTCCTTCCCAAAATCCGATTTCGCTGAAACTCGGTAGATGGACTCTTTGTCGATGACAATGCATTCTATCAACTTTTGGTGGCAATCACGCAAACACACTTGGACATATATGCATTTTTCATGACATTACAGCAGATAATATACTCAATAAATGTCGGTATTCTCCATTCGGGATTTAGCGCGGCTGAAAGAGTTGTCTAGGTACTCCACTTCCTAGTTAGGAAGGTTTAATTCTTAGTTCAACCAAAAAGAAAAAAAAAACTTTTTGAAAATTATTGTATTATAGAAAAAAAATCTTATTTGTAGATTATTTAGTATTAGTAAAGATACCTATAAATATATCTTCATAGATTTCCCAAATTTCCTATCCAATTTGCCTAATTAATTACTTTTAATATTATTTATTATTATATAATTATTACCTAGCAAATTATGCATAATTCCAATCTGTAAACTTCACCCGCCAAGAGGCAGGGACATCCTTAGCATGGCGGGTGAAATAACACTAAAAATGTACAGATATTTTTTGTCTCAAAAATATATTTTTATAAGTTAATTTTATGTAAGTACCAGGAGATTTTCTTCTAATATGAATAATCAAAATTATGACATAATACGCTGCAGGTAGATACCAAAAAATTCCAACAAGAATATTGATGACTTACGTTGATACATTCTTACATGAATATTCATCTGATTCGCCTGTTGGAATAACTTGCTATTATTGTTATTAAAAAAATCTACTACGAATATTAATGAATTAAACCTGATTGCAAGTGACATTATCAGCAAAGCAATTTTGATAACATAATCACGCAATAAATTAGAATCACAGATAATACATAAAATAAAAAAGTGGCGTTAACAACCAAAATATTATTATTATTTTTAACTTTCCCCACAAAGTGTTCACACCCAGTAAAATGTTTTTTTTCGCCTTTAATTATAATAAAAATATGCCCAAATTTGATTTAGTATATTTTTTTCTAGGCCCAAATGGTTTAACTTCTCAGTATTTCATTAATATTTTATTGGTGATATCTTCATAGTCTTGCTTCTTCTCAAATTACCACGTAGGTTTAAGCGTGTTAAATATCATGTTTTCTAATAGTCTTCACACCATATAAGTAGGTTAATATACTAAAGTTTGCCTTTTGTCATTGTTACCTACGGCTTGAAGTTTGTTTTAAATTCATGTTTATGAACCTTAGAAATGAAATTTCTTGGCTTATTTTTAATTACCCGTGCTATTTTGTTATTTCAAATCAAGAGCACATACAAAGCTAGAAAACTTATGTAACTCAATTCAAAGTGCTAATTGATTATCATTAAAAATGTTACCTGATGGTAAGATGTGAATTATTATATACTAGCTTCTGCCCGCGACTTCGTCTGCGTAGGATTAGTACTTTGAGTAATCTATTTTCTTTTCCTAGGTCCCATCTATGTTTATACCAAAATTCTTAACCTATTATTTAAAATATGTAAAATTCTTGATTCGATTCAAAATATTAGGCGAGTACTTCAAATAAATTCACTAATTTAAATATTTTCTAAAATAGAATTTTTATTTAACAATCATTGTTTTGCAAAATGTCATTCTCAAATTTTGACATTTTCTATTAAACAAATAGCTAGCTTTATAAATTATACCCTATATGTTATTCCGATGTACGAGCTATATTATTGTAAAGTTTCATTAAAATCCATTCAGTAGTTTTTGCGTGAAAGAGTAACAAACATACATACATCCATCCAAACTTTCGCATTTTAAATATTAGTAAGATCTAAATGAAACAAATTACTTTTGCGTAAACCACTGTAATCAATGTTATAATATCTAGATGTTTCAAAACCGATGGTTTATTCATCAGGATAATAACATGAATAAAAATAACAATAGAAACAAACAAGTATAGACAAAAAGAACGATAGACAAAAATATTACAGAGAGAGGTGATTAATTACTTATTTATTTATAAAATTAATTATTTATTTAAAAAATATATATTTTAATACCTTAATAATGTGATGTTAACATTTTCGTTGTTTGTTTTTGGGGTGTTATGCCATGTTGTGCTACCTCCTTCTTTAGCCGACGTTTCGGACAGCGTTGCAGTGTCTATCATCAGGGCAGATCTGGCAGATCCGCCCTGATGATGGACACATCGTCGGATCTGCCAGATCTGCCCTGATGATAGACACTGCAACGCTGTCCGAAACGTCGGCTAAAGAAGGAGGTAGCACAACACGGCATAACACCCCAAAAACAAACAACGAAAATGCTTTTGGCCGTGAAAATCTAAAAACGTATCTGATGTTAACATATTCTAAAATAATTTTTATATTTCATTTAATATAATTGTTTTTTATAATATTTTTAAGTAATTAATTACCCCTCTCTGTAATATTTTTATCTATTGTTCTTTTTGTCTATTCTTGTTTGTTTCTTTTGTTATTTTTATTCATGATCCTGCCAAGAAACCATCGGTTTTGAAACATGTAGATATTGTAACATGGTTTACACAAAAGTAATTTGTTTCATTTATATAAAATGATACCACAAGTGAGTTTTTATAGTGAATACCTCACAAGAGTCCCAACTGCTCCCGTCTGGAGCCAGTGAGACTATGGCATCCCCAATTGGGGTATGTTATGAGGCTAAAGGTAAGTGGGGAAGGGAAGGAGACGAGGAAGAAGAAAATGGGGAAATACCTGGCTATTCAGATTTAGTCATTAAACACGGCTAAAGCCATTTCAAGCAACGTTTCAGTTCTGAATGGTGGTCTTACTCCAGTTCGATACTAAGAATACCTTCCACTCTGGAACGTGCCGCAAATATACTATATATTATTTTAAATAATTAATCGTAAAAGAACACCAATCAATTAAATAAAATTTATTTGCGCACGCCGGGTTTGAACCTGCGACCTTCGGAATGGGAGTCAAACGCCCTATCGCTGGAATACGCCGGCCGTCAGTTTGCAAAGATTGAAGAAATATTATATATATATTTATTTATTTCCTTTCTTTGATATGTTAATATTAAAATGATTCCATGACAGTTGATTCCCCTACAGTTGGCCTCTAGGCATACTTATTAAACAATATACAGTCGGTTTACGGAAAATATGCTCAACCTACCAACGCAAAATATAACTAAGTGTCTCCTAAGGGGTGTGCAGAGAGGATGGACCGCCTAATAACAGCAGTGTAAAACATATTTTCATTCAAATGCATCAAGAATGACTATATACTTGTATATATATATGTATATATACTTGTCTATACTCTACATTTCAGATTATAAGAACAAAAAATCGACCCTGTAAATAAATCGTTTGATATCCATACCAATTATTATTATTAAAGGTATTTTTGAAGTCAATTTAAGTTTGAAATTGGTAAATAATGCACAAAAAATTATAATTATAATTTTGTGGGGGCAACTGTCGGGGGATCAACTGTTAGATCACCTATTAAAAAATCTGATCTAAAAATAGTATCTAGGTATATTTTACATTTCTACATGTGTATTTATATATGTTTTCTTCGTCTACATTCGCATCGTGTTTTTTGTTTCAATTTTTATTGAACATCATTGATTTATTGACATATTATAAGTTTTATAGTTAATACCATAAAATATAGCCCTATTGGGCCTGAAAAGAAAAGTTTCCAATGATGAAAATGAAAGAGGTGGTTTAAACAAAATTGTGATTTTTTTAAATATATATTCAATAATATTACTAAAAATTAAATTTAAAAAAAAAACATTTTATTTATTATAAACAAGTTCTGCTATGTAACTAGCAGTTAGATATGTACATAGCAGAACTTTTTTATATGTAAACTGTTTTTATAAATTAAATTATAATATTATTGAATAGGTATATAAAAAATAATTTAAAATGGTTTTCTACAAATTTAAATTGATAACAATAAAAAAATAAATTGAAAAATATAATAAATTTCACCTTTCTGATATCGAAATCCTTTTGTATTTTGTATTTGTACCCATCTAATTAAGGTAAATTTATTTTGTTTTGAAGAGTTTTAATTTTCAATGTACTATCGTTACTTAAATTTTAATTTTTATGCTACCGGTTTCGACACATCCGTGTCATTCACTAGCATGTAGCATTCACTAGGATGTGTCGAAACCGGTAGCATAAAAATTAAAATTTAAGTAACGATAGTACATTGAAAATTAAAACTCTTCAAAACAAAATGTCTAGAAATTGTTATAGTAGCTATAGTTAATATGCCATAGTTAATGCCCAAGAAATACAAAAAAAAAAGGTAAATTTATTTAATTAAATTTACCTTTGCCTCCTTTTAGATTTAACAATTTCCTGAATTAGATTTTTGACCTGTAGGTGCTAAGGGGACATACGTTAATTAAGTGAGCAGTTTAAAAAAAAGGTTTTTAGTGAGATTTAGTGCCCCCCCCCCCCACACGTGAGATTTTTTTCTTACTCTCGAAATACATGTTTTTCATAATAGCCATTTTTTTCAGCTGACAAAATGGGACACTTAAAAGAATAGAAACATTTATTTTATTTTTTATTATCTCTATATTAATATACACCCTTTTAAAGTTCAGGTTTTATTGACCCCCTCCCCCTCGGTGTAATGAGATTTGGTGAGATTTTACTGGACCCCCCCTCTATTTTTGCTCACGTAATTAATGTATGCCCCCTAACGAACTTGTTTTGTATTAAGTTTTTATTTGAACAAATTCAGTAATATGTTTTTGCACCTGATAAATCTAATGTTAACATATTCCGCCTTCACAAAAAATATATTTTCATTTGCCTTCTCCACATCAATTTACCGCGCTTAACTTTCCGCTTCATCGATCCGTCAAATTCGAAATTACCGAAATTATTAATTTTCTCACACGGCAAAACAATAACGCAGACCGCAACAATAATTTATGAAACCAGACGCAGACCAGCGATTCCACACTACGGGGAAGACTATTACATTTTTTCGCCTGGGATCGAACCCGCGTCAGGTTACACCTGGCCCGGACTACCATTGAAAGCAACAGGTATCATGTTTGCGGCAGATGAGCACGTGTTCTGTGGTTTTTTCAATTTAATTGCAAATATATACTGTTATTATTATTATCATTGCAAAATAAAAAGGTGTGTCCTAAACTAGATTTCATCGAGATCAAGATTTAGTTGTGGAATTTAATTTGGGTCTTGGCTGTTTGCCTACCTTTATTTTTTTTATTATTACCTAAATCTTTAGTTGAAAGTATTTCAATTTAAAAGATACGTTTGTATGAGAAAAAAAAAGTTTTTTTTCTCTAGATCTTCGTTCCTAGACACGTAATTAAATGTACACGTAATTTAATTATGTTATTATCCTGACGAAGAAACCATCGGTTTTGAAACATGTAGATATTATGACGTGTGATTATAATGGTTTACCCAAAGTAATTTTATTAATTTAACGTAATTAAAGTTTATTTGACATATCTCTCAATTCAATAACTTTAATCTTTTAAAAAGTTATTATATTAGTTTGATATAAATCGTTAATAAAAGTTCCTACGAGCAAGTTGATCGTGCTTACGAATTTCCAAACTCTGAAGCTTAGAATAATCTACTGTCTTAATAGCTGTCTTTATTACATTTTATCAATATATATTTTATTTATTTGTAATTTTTGACAATTTTTCCCCGAATTTTTCATAGCCTTACTATTGCGACATCCTTATGTAGTGCCATGTGTAAATAAGTGGGATTTTATGGTAGTTTTAGTTAATTTTTTTAGTTATTTCCCTTTGAGGTAATAACTTCATAGAATTGTGCTATGAATTTAAGCCAAGTACGATTAATTTTGCCTAAAATTATGTCACATAATCAGTTGAAAATTAGGTACTAATAAGGATTATGTCATATATAAAGAAAATTAGGTGTAAAGAAACGTGAAGTATTTTAAGATGATTTTGACAAAAGAGTTCTACATAAAATGGGTTTTTTTTTTCTGAAAAGAATGTTATTTATATGCTTTAAAATAAATATAGCACAAGATTAAAGCTAACCATCTTAATCCTATTGGAATCTAAATTGCCGGTTCAAAACAAACACCAATTGACATTCTATTTAAATTTTTAACATATATTTTCTTACAGCATGTTGTGTAATTTACCTTATTACCGTACCGCAACGGAACACCATGTAGGTACATAATTTTTCCGATTTCTGATATGAATACCTAGCGAAACGCATCGACTGAAACGCATTGCGGCGGGTGCCATGTGGTTTGCGATTCATTACACGAAACTTATACATTATACACGCAAGCAAGCAGCAAGAGATATGCCCGCGAGAGGAGTGATTATACTCGCATTGATTACTCATTGCCGACAAACCGTTTTCTATTATCTGGATGTGTCGTAAAATGATATTTATCGGCAAGTGAACTGGGTAAGACTTTCATACTCAGCCGAGAGGATTAAACCAAGGCTTGCGGTTTACCTTACGGTCTAATGTACTAATATAACGTTTTTATTTTAACTTGATTATTAAAACAATTGTATTTTGTTTTGAAAAGTTTTAATTTTCTATGTATCTACTTTCGTTACTTAAATTTTAATTTTTCTGCTACCGGTTTCGACACATCCGTGCCATTCACTAGCAAACTTAAAGTTTAGTTTTAAGTTTGCTAGTGAATGACACGGATGTGTCGAAACCAGTAGCAGAAAAATTAAAATTTAAGTAACGAAAGTAGATACATAGAAAATTAAAACTTTTCAAAACCAAATGTCTAGAAATTGTTACATAGTTAATGCCCAAGAAATACAAAAAAAATATTGGAATTTATGTTTAGGTAAACATTATTGTTTTGAGTTTTATTTTGTATATATGACCTACCTCTATTTTTGATATGAAAATCAAAATGGGTGAGACATTCTAAAAAAAATGTTACCAAGATAAATGAAGAAAATAGATGAGTTTAATTGTTATTTTTTACAGTTAATTGATTTTCTCAAAATTCGTGTTGGAAATATCATAGGTACCTAGTAGAAATTACTTTCGTTGACTTATAAATTCCAGACTGAATTTTTTTTTTAAATTTCATAACGCTGAAAATGTCGTCTTGGAAAGTTTTTGGTGGGACACGCAATATCTTTAATAGTTTGTTTTATTAGTTTAATTCGCTAAATACACCTTTAAATTACGTCGAGTACCCAAATTTGACTGGCCTGTGGCAATCCTAAACCTAAACATTTGTCATCTGATTCTTTTTCTTCTTTCCGTACTACACTTTATATGTATCAACATTTAAAAGTATTTTTATTTGGTAGGTATTTAATGTTGTTTTTAATATTGTTGCTCTTTCAAAGACAGTTAAAATTGATGCATAAAAAAGACTCCTTAAATAGTAATTCACCGGAAAAAAACGTTTCATGAAACATGTTTGATATTATTATTTTTTTATTATCTACCTGTAACAGTTTATGTATTTTTTTTATTATCACAATAGTTACGATAAGATTTAATCTATATCAAAAACAAATTTATTTTTCCCATATTAAATTTAGTGTTTTTATTTCAAATAAACTTTTATGTCATTTTCTGAATTGCAATATTAAATTAATCATTAATAAAGTTATTGCTGTAAAATAATAAAATTTCTTTTTAAATAAATCTGAGGAAATCGTAAAACAATTCAAGTCCAAATGCCGTTATTGCCCATAAATTACGCATGTAATGTGGCAATTTATGACAAAAGCCCGTGTAATAAAATTTTTCACCTTAATTTTCCAAATCTTTTTTTAAATTGAGAGAAAATATTGAATTATACACCAATTTTACGGTCCATTGAAATACGGTATGCAAGACGGCCTTACTTTTTATGGCCGAGTTCGCCAGAAGTCATTGCCACTTCTTCAATAAGCTGAAGTTGTGTGACATAATAGATATCATGTAATGTAATTTGAAATGGTTAATTCACCACAAATCTAAGGTATAGGTTTGATTGGACAAGTGCTCTTTTTGTGCCGTTGAAAATAAATAATATAAAATTCTTGTCTGTGGCAGTCATCAGACATAGCTGGGTACCAAATAGTTATCCCAGGTTTTTTTTACAATTGAAATGTAACAGTGAGAAGTCACCATTGTGTTTAATTTAATTGAATTCCAGTATTTATTGTTTTTGTGTTTATTTTTTAAAACTTCTCATATTTTTTCAATATTATTAGAATCTAACATGACTTTAAAGTTCTGCTAGATTTATTTATTTTTATTGTCTAACTATGGCAGTAATTTCGCCTTTCAACGACATTTCCAAACTGTGATGAAGCCAGTGCATCTAGTTCAATGCTAGTTACATATATTATTCTATAAAAGAGTGTTTTTTATAGATTCAATTTTCCAAATGGATTTTTTGGATAGATATCTTCGGCATTATAACAATTTATGCACATTTAGTTTTAGATGAGTTTTATTTTTAATGTAACTACTCTTGGTACTTATTTATTAATATTTCGATATATTCATACCATTTACAAGTGTTTTCAAAACTATGTTACTGTTATTGATGTGTCAGTTATATTTGGCGGCGAATTAATAAATAAGTAACAAATGTACATTTAAAAGTTAAACTCTTCTGAAACAAAACTGTAAATGGCTTCACCAGAGTTTAACATCTATCCGTTTAAAAACATTATCAAACCAAAATATGATAATAATAATATATAGTTTTCGATAACTTAATAATAAAATAAATAGATTTATGATTTTAATTTTGAATTTTAAATCTGTACCAAAGGTGTAAGTATTGGGATCAGTGGCGGCTCGTGACTTTTGGAGAGCTAGACTGCTAATATTAACAAAAATGGCATTATTAATGTCGTTGTAGCCGAAAAATATTTTTAATTTTTTTTTTCAAAAATTTATTTTTGTATGAAAATTTTCAGGAAATTTCAGTTTTGCCGTGCGCCGCACAGATTTCCTAAAAATCTTCATACAAAAAATAAATTTTCGAAAAAAAAATAAAAAATATTTTTCGGCTACAACGACATCAATAATGCCATTTTTGTTAATATTAGCACTCTAGCTCACCAAAAGTCACGAGCCGCCACTGATTGGGATGGGTTGTTTCACAGAATTTGAAAAATCATCAAATTTTAATGTTTAAATTGAAATTCTGTGGATTATCTATTCAAGTTCTATTATTTAAACACAGGCCGGTTGATTCGCAGTACATGGGTAATAAATAACAGTACTTGATACCGAACTTGAATATTAACATTAAAATTGATATTTGATGAATTATTCAATTTCTGTTAAACAATACACCCTTATTTTTTAATTGGTTCAGTGATAAACCAGCAGATATCTAATAATCTCCCCTGCACACATAGGTCTAGGTACACACATACAGCAATAACTCGGATAAAATTGTAATTTGAATTTATTGTTAGGTACCTACTTGGAATGGTATCTAAATATATAGTAATGTACAAATAAATATATTAGTATAACTCAAGTTTTGTGTGTGTTTTTTTGATAACCCAATTTATTTGTGTCAGTAGGTACAATTTTTCAATAAATTATTTTGTGTGATTGTTATGATAGAAGTAGATTAACCTCTTATGGTATCTACGAAATGTTATTTGTCTGTGGGTTCTTAGAAACATATTATGGGTTGTGGGTTTTGTATTAAAGACTATAGTTGTTTTAATTGAAATTTTATTCGTATACATATGGGAATATAAATTGCAAAGTCAATCACATATCATACTTTACCAAATATAAAAATTTACAAAGCCATTCGGCCTTTAGTCGAGCATTAATATCACAGTAACACGTTTTTTACAAATTTTCATAGTAATTAGATAATAGTATATTTAAATAGGTTTCCACTCAGCGTTTCAATCAGTCCTTTTGACAATCAATCACAACATTCTTTAGGAAATGATCATTTTGCATTGCACTAGATAATATTCTCAATGTACACATGTTTATATAATGTACACTCCTACGACTTGTTACCTACTCACTTTCGTAGACAATTTATTTATAATTTACATTTTTAGTGACTTTTATATACATAAATAATATTTACAAACTATTGTAGGTATATCACATTTTTATTAAGCATCGTACACGATAAATTATTTTTATGGATGATTTTTCATTGTCACTGTTAAAAAGATTTGTATTTACAATTTTTATATAAAAGTCTTTCCCACCTTATATTACGTTTGTTTTTATGCACTTCGAGAAAATATCCATCCAAAAACCAATGGATAGCACGAAATATTGTTAACACTTAGGTATGGTTTTTAGGCACGGTTTTTAGGTTTCACAGTGTCACTAGATGTGTATGGAGACCGTCCTGGGGGCGGCCATGGGAAGCGCCGGCCCCCGGTTGGCCGTGTGGTTCCTGGAGTGCTGCTGGCGGTGGGGCCGCTGCAAGGGCGGAGCGCCACTCGCCATACCTCTTCTCCTGTTGTTGGGGACGTCAGGAAGCGCGAACCTTAACTTCTCCCAGAACAACTTGTCTCCCCACTGGAGATAGGTATTTGTCTTGAGATACAGTCGGATGTCTGGGTCCAGGTCCTTTTGAGGAACTTCCCCGAGAAGGACCACAATAAGTCTCCTCCTCCGGTCCCGCAACACCTGGTGGTGCGCGGACTTGAACTCGAATCGGCACCATTCGGACTTGATGAAGTTTTCACTCAGCACCATAATCGTCCGGCGGCTGGACTCTACCGCCTGGACTATGGTATCTGCTATGAAGCCTCCCACCGGGAAATCTCTGTAATGCAGACACAGCTTGTACTGAGGATCTCCATGCTCCAGTGCAGGCGCCAACTCCTCCGCCACGAAAGCTTCATCTTTCGAACTATAACTGACGAATGCGTCAAACAGTTTTTCTCTGTCGTCGGTATCCAGATCCGTCGGGCGGTAGAATAAGCGTATACCGAACCGGGAATGAAACCATACTCTCATTTCTTGTCTGAATATGAATATCATCAGAGTCATAAATATTATCAACAGGAAGGCTCCAAGTGTTGCCATTAGCAACGGGATGTAATCTTGAATAGCTTGTCTTTGAATTATATTTTTCGTGGCCGTCAGATTTCCGTTGATACTGTTGTTGATACTTTGTAGGCCTGTGCAAGCTGTAGAATTCTCCTGGGCAATGTAAAAACCGTTATCTGGATTATCAGAAAATATTTCTTCGGTGTAAAAGTCAAGCTCGGTACTGTTTCCATTGAAAACACATCTTATAGTTGACATGTCTGTAACGGTCTGTACTCGGTTCAACCACTCTCTGAATTGCTCTGTAAATTCGCAATCACAATTCCAAGGGTTAGAAGCCAGAGTTATTTCAGTCAATCCCGTAGTCAAGTACCACATTGAGTAAATGGTTAATCTATTATGGTCCATGTTCAGAATTCTCAATCTTGTCATGTGGGTAAAAGTTCCATTACCAATAGATGAAATTCTGTTATGTTGAATGTACAGCTCTTGAAGATTGTCAAGCCCTTCAAATTCGTGTCCTGACAAATAATTCAATCGGTTATGATGTAAATGCAGCACTTCTAATTCCTTCAGTCCGTTGAAAGTTCTGTTGTGAATTACTTCAATGTTTGATGCATTCAAAAATAACACTTTCAATCGTTTTCTGCCTATGAATGCATGGCTCGGTACGGCTTTTATGTCATTACCGTCCAAATACAACTGTGTTGAATCCATCGGAATTCTTTCCGGAAGTCTGTCAACATATCCAGAAGATGAACAGTCAACGACATTTGCGGACCAAGATTGATCATGATAGCAAGTGCAGTTGGTTGGACACGTCATTTCACAATCACAGGCATCGAAGTCACAACAGTGACACAGGGCGAAACAGTGGAACTCATATTTACATAAGAATTGATACGGTGCCGCTTCTACAAGTGGAACATAAGAGTTTCCTCTGTTGTATAGCAGTTTACAATGGATGCTGTCTAAGTCCATCAACTTCGGCTGAGTTCTCGCTCGTCCTGCGTTCACTTTCTGAAGCCATTCCATTGTACAATCACATTCCAGAGGATTTCCACCGATAAAGAATTCTGGTATCGCTTTGTCTTGCGGAACAGCTGATATTCTCAAGGAGTTAGGATCTAAACTTGTTATTTTATTTCCAAACAGGTCAACTCGCGTAAGATTTGGCTTTTTGAAGAAAGTGTACGACTGAACCTTTGAAATCAAGTTATCATTCAGGTATAACATCTCGACGGAGTTTGGAATAGCGCTTCCTGTAATTTCAGTTAGTTTATTTGAACTGGCATCGAATGTACTCAGAGACAGTTGTGATTCTATCTCAAAGTAGTTTCCGAGTTCAGCGATCTTATTGGCGTGAATATCCAACCACTGCAGTCCAGTTGGAATCTGAGCGTAATCGAACCATTCCAATTGGTTATCCGATATATTCAACCAAACAAGACTCGGCAACTTGGCAAACAGTCCTCCAATATCGCTAAGATAATTTCCATCCAATCTGATTGCTCGTAAATTCAAGTTTGCATCAAAAGCTCCTTGTTCTATTTTCTGAATCTTGTTACGAGATAGGTTCAAGATTTTAAGCGCTGTCATTTTATCGAATATTCCCTTGGTAATATTTCCGATATTATTTTCTGTTAATCGAAGTCCGTACATTTGTTGCATCATACCGAACGAAGAGTTTTCTAGGTTTGTGATGTGGTTTTCGCCCAAATCTAATGTCTTCAACATCGGCACATGTTTCAACACCGACGGAACTTCTTGAAATTTGTTCCCGTTGAGATGTAAATCCTGTAAGCTGGAACAATTTTTCAATGCTTCTTGGTGTATTGTTGAAATCCTATTATTGTCTATGGATAGCAAAGAAAGCACGTACAGGCCGTTGAACGTGTTACCTTCAATAGAAGTCAAACGGTTATTTGACAAGATTAACGTGTGAAGGTTGTATAGTGCACTAAAGGCGTTGTCTGGAATGCTTTCTATAAAATTGTCGTGCAATCGTAAAATTTGTAAACTGTAAAGGTCTCTGAACACTGATGTCTCTAATTTAGCAATTCTATTATTTGATAAGTCTAACACCACTAGTCTCACGAGTCCAGCGAAGGTCGCTGTATTTATCCACTCCGTGGTCAGCTCATTTTGTGACAAGTCCAACACGAGCAGCTGAGTCAATTCACCGAATAGCCCGGGTGCTAACACATTTATCGAATTGTTATTAAAATACACCTCTTTTACGTCACGCGTATCACTGAACAGTTCCGGCGGAAGACTTCTCAATCGATTGTCCGAAAGTCTTAAGGTAGTCAGTGAGGAAAGACCCTCCAGCGCCCTGTCCGCGAGGGAGGAGAGGCCGTTTCCTTGCAAGTATATTTTCTGCAGTCTACCGAGACCGGAAAATGCCCCCGCTGGCAAATTCTCTATACTGTTCCTAGATAAGTCCATCACTATTATATTTTCTCCACACTTCGTTGTCGGGTGACGATCGGCAGTAGCAAATCTAAAGCCGGTCACGTCTCGTATTCTGTTTTTTGTCAAATTCAAATACTCTAGATTTCTCAGAGGACATAAAACGCCCTCGGGTAACCCCCACATATTATTATGGCCGAGGTCCAGCCGCTCTAGATTGAGTAGCTCTCTGGAAAAGGCGTCAGGTGATACGTCTAAGGCCATGGCCGCCCAATCTGTGTTGTGCGTCCTCAGGGTGAGATTACGCAAGTCTCTCAGTCCGCGGAAGGCTCCGCCTGACAGGTTGCCGATTTTGCAAAACTCTATCGACAGATCTCGGAGCTCAACCAGGGGGCCAAAGCTGCCCGGACTAAGGGAGCTCTGGAAGAAGAGCGCGTCGCTGCACTCGAGGCGCAGGCGCACCGTGTGGCGAGGCTGAATCACGCTGAAGTTGGTATTCTCCAGCTCGCTGTTGATGGTGCGCAGTCGGCACAGAAGCGCCACATCCTGCGAGCCCGCCCAGGCCGGCACCCAGCGACACTCATCAGGGGCCTGGTAGCGGGGTCCGGCAGCTGGTGCCTGGGATAGAGAAGCGGGCAGGACTCCCAGCAGTCCCCCCAGAACGAGCGCCACCGCCCATACTGCTCCCGGTCTGGACATCTCATGGACCTGAACACTCACTTTGTTAGCCCTTACCGGCGGTAACGTCACCGAACACTCTCCACTACTCCTAACTCTGCGACGCCGCATCAGTTTGGGGTCGCTGTTCACTATGCACGAACTGAAGTTAATGAGACGGCGTTATAAGCCGTTCTCCACATCTGGTAATGACACACCGAAGCAACATTATCCATGTTTGTTGCGTTAACGATATACTTTCATAGATTACGAAGATTTGCGTAACTTGAACTATATTTTACATCTCCGCCGCGAAAAATGAATAGGCGGCATTTTCAGATAAGAAAATTCACTGGGTTTATGTTTGCGGCGCGACCACTGTACGGCAATACTATCGAAGGGTAAACACCGTATACACTACGTCAGCGATCGAGCTCAGAGCTCGCGGTCATCGGTCGATACAAGAAACGTTGAAGAGAAAAGTAAAGCAGCGCAACACACGTCCGCTCCGATGGCTGTTTGCTCTCACACTGGAGTGAACCCGGGCTGCTCGCACAAGGCCACCGCCGGCCCCGACAGGTAAGGCAGTTAGGCAGGCCCGCAGCTCCGGAAGGTAAGCTCGGCCGCTGCGAGACAACTCTACTTACGCCCTTCTGCCCGGCGACTCGCACCACTGCTAGTTGGCAGAAAAAAACATACCTATACCAATGCTCTCCCGTCACGCACACCATCGCGCTTTTTGTGGTGCTTGACGTTTAGCTTCTCGTTAGCGTTCGCCCATCCACTGGAGGGAAGAGTCCATCCAGGTGCGGCAAACTCTGCAGTCTGGTCAATGCGCTCGGAATAAAAAGGCCTACTTTATCTGATTGTAATTTTACTTTTACCAACATCTAGTAAACTCCTGTTCTTCTTTGTGTTAATTCTCTTTGTCCGTTTGCTGGTGAGGAACTCGCGCAAAAGCGGGACAGCAGAATCTCCCCCTCCTTTCTTCCATCAGCCCTCATTTTGTTTCTCTTACTCAGGACGATCGGTCGGCCATGCACAGTGCGGTGATTTTATCAGAATAAAAGTATTTTACAAATAAGTACTTAAATTTAAGCTGGCCCCATATTTTTTATCGTATTTTATATAAAATTTCCGATTCAATCTCGGATCGGCGTTTTTTAAATAAAAAAGAGGCATCTAAAACATAATGAAAGCGTGCAGAAGATATTGAAACAATACTTATATCTTTTATGATATAAATATTATTATCTAAGAAGTACGTAAAGTGTTTGTTAATAACTAACCAACGTTTTTGTGAGATAAATTGTACAAAAATTGAGACTAATTTTTACTTTTTTAAGATGCATTTAGTAAACAAATAGAATAATGGTACACGTTATGAACAAGTATATTTTTTACAATTTTTTTTTATTATTTTTACATTTATTCACGTCCGGAACACAACTTACAAATGAACATTTTTACATATATATATATCTATATATACCTACTTCAAAAATTCAGAGTAGTTCCAATTGGTGATATACCAATTTACTCCTTTTTATAACTTTGTAAAATGGTTTTGTCTTTATGTACAATTTTGAACATTATCATCTCATTATTTTCTGAAAGATTCCTACTCGTTCACGACGTGGTTTGCAAATTGTCTTCACACACCTATGATAAATTATGTTCACCATTCGTTTCTTATAAAAATTGACAGCGGGCTGATCGATATCTTCATGCCAAATATTTTATTCGGTCTTGTTGGTGCCCACGAAAGATTTATTTATTATAATAAATACAAATAAATTATTCGTGAAACCATAAATTATACGTTAAATGTTTTTTAATTGCTTTAAATAATAGTGTGTAACTTTTTTATACTGGATTTAAGAGGAATAATTTGTTAGTTATTTTTAATTGATATTTTTCTACATTTTTGGCAACCTGATTGTCTGTCATACAGCCTAGCTATCTTTCGAGTTTTTTGTAAATTTTTTTTTACCTTCTCGTTGAATCAACGATAGTATAGTTATTTTTTTAACTTTAATTATTTTATTCATATTTGGTGATTTGCCTTGCCTTTGGTAACCTATGCGTGTTTTGTGATTTTTGTTAAGTACTGTGAGTGATTTGAAAATTTGTATTGATAAACAAAAACCTAAATTGTGTTTTTTTTTTTTACTTTTGATTACATAGGTAATAGGTATATACATATTTAATTAATCCTCTGCGTTTACTGGACTAATAATGTTAAACTTTTTGACATAAATTCACATTAAAACAATTTTTTTTTGGTTACCTACATATTTAATTGGTGTTTGTGTTGTTTTAATTTCATTACCGTGTTGCGTCAAAGTTGCCTACCTAGTTTTTCTCTTTATGAAAATACAAATTATACCCAATCACTATTTATTATTAATTTTTATTTTATTAATTCATAGCTTTTTGAAGCAAAGTTAATTTGTAAGTAGGCATCTACGTAATTACTGTTTTCCAACTGTAGTTAAAAATGTTGAAGTTTTTATTTTCCCGGTAAATAAGTAAGTAATAACGCAGATGATGTAACTCTTTATACTAATTTTCCAAATGGATTTTCTTCTTTAATTATTGCTTTTTGTGAAATTTCCCATTTAATTTTATTTAGGACGCCAGAGGAGGAAGACAAGATTAAGTAAATCATATTCTTAAATCGGGTCAATACTGAGTTAGAATAACAGAAAAATGTGTGTGATACGATGATATATCTATTGTTGTCATTTATTTTGAACATTTAACAGAGTGATAACAAATAATGCATATACTGATAGAAGCAAAATAAAAGTAGGTAAAGTTATACATTCATTTACAAAATAATTTTCTCATCATATTATGAGTACCTATTGGATAAGATATATAATTATACTTGGTACACTATAAAGTATAGGGTAAAAGAAAATTAATCGTAAAAGCTGCAAATTCTAGGATAACAACAGATTTTTATTATATTTTTTAAGAAAACATGCCATTTAAGATTTGTTTGAATTTTATATGTGAGTTGGAGAATGTAATATCATTGTCATTGATCGTGCCATATTCGTATTTCAAACGATACAAGCGAAAAAGCAGAAATTACTTCTTTGAAAAAAGCTGTAGGTATTACTGTTCCACATTTCTAATCTAAATGTTTCATATTTTCTTTGTGGCCAGGTTCTTAGGTAAAAAAGATATACTTAAGGTTCAACTACCTGTGTTGTTTTATAACTTTGCGTAAGCACGTTGAGTCTATGATTTTACGCCTGCAAGGTAGAGTTTTAACATTGGAGAAAATTAATCTTTTCCTAAATATGAATGTGAATGAAGCAAGGAGTGTGTGCCTAGACAGAGTTATGAGGTGGTATATCCATTCTGCCTACTGAAATGGTGTGTAGTTAGTTAGAATAAATTGTCTGCATTTTTATCGTGATCCATCGTTTCGTAGTGTTTCTTCCCGCGACATCAACACCCGGTAAAGCGCTAAACCCGACAATTACCTCCCGTCCCTCCCGCGCCTCCCAATCGGGATGGACACTTTATGGCCATCTGTTGGTGATTATTCGCACCGAGCATTCATTGGCAGTAGAAGCAGAAGGATGCTGGTGGCTGTATTCAAATGCTGCCTCGTTAGGCCTAAGTAATGTCCTATCCAGTCAGCGGAGTGTGCTGGTGCCTAATCAATTGACTTAATTAGAAATAAGGGAAAGTAAGCTTCGTCTGCGCCTGTTCTTCAGAGAAAACCCCCTTTATACGTTGAATATGTTGGAACTAACATTTAATAGGCAGCCGTCTAATTAATGCTTAACGTTTTATTTAAGCGCTTGAGTTTAAAACTCGCGGATTAGAAGTCTTTATTTTTTATCGAATTTTTATTTAGATTATGGCTGTGATTTATTTTTGGGCTTTTTAAAGAATGTCTCAATTTATTGAATTGTTTAGTCAATCTCTTATGAATGTTCAAAGTTTTGTGAAATGTGGTTGTTGCAGTAAAATTTGGTTATTTATTATCAATTACGGGAGTCTAGGTACCTAGGTACCTACATAATATTATAAAGGTAAGTACGATAAATATATACCTACATATTAAACTTTATTGGTGGTATTAAAAGAGGGAAAAACATATAACCAAATAATATTAAAAATAGTGTTTCATGGAGATAAAATGTGATTTCATTGGGTAAAATAACGTCAGAAAGTATCTATGTAGGTATTAAGTAAAATTACTAATTTGTTCAAAGCTCTAGAAAGATATAACATAAATAAATAATTGTATGAATTGAACAGATTATAAAAAAAATATATTTTTTAGGTAAATAGTAAAAAAGCTGAGTTAGTATTATATAACTAGCAAGTAGTATTCCCTAGTGAACGGTACCTAATTTTCAGTTAATAGGTATTGACTGAAATTAACAAATATTGTCGTCTTTTCGTACTTCTGCAATAAGCGGTATTATTTTGCTAAACCGATTATAATCAAAGAGAAGTTATAATCAAAGATAAATTTATTATAACAAAAATAAATTTTCAACGGCTTTTGGATTGTATTTTGTGAAACAATGCTATAGAAATTGTCGGGTAGGAATATTGAGCAATATCTTTCAATTTGTATGTTTATTTATTAATAATTTTATACTATTATTTTTTTACCAAAATACCTACACGGAGAAAAATGTTATTCTAAAATACGATAATTTTTCATTCGTAAAAACGGTTAAAAACAGGACTGAAGTTCTTACGAACGAATTAACAGTGTTTCAATGTTTATTGGCGGGGAAAATGTAAGAATAATTTGTTTTAACCGTTTTTATGTATAAAATTAATGTATTTTTGAATAAAATTTTTCTCCGTGTACCTACCTACCTTTGTTTGGTTCATTAATAGATACAACGAAAAGGTTACGAGATTTTGAGCAGAAATGGTTGTGTTTATCTAGAAAATTTTCTACTGAAAAAACTATGCAAATTTCATGACGCCTGAAATTTTTGTTTCATAAAACAAGGGTAGGTAGGTATTTATTTTTAGGTAACATATTATTATTCCTAGAATCTCTTGTACAAACGACTGTTATTTTTTTGTGTATTTGCGTAGATACCAAGCAGTGAAAGTTAAATACAAGTGTTATCGTTTCATTACGATATTTGCCGATCTGAAAGGATTTTCAACCCTTGATCGATTTTGAGAGCGAAACCCTGTCCTTTATTATTGGCACCTGCTGTTTACCATTTGCAAAGAGTTGCAGATGTGAACCATATTGTAGATTTCGGATCTGCTCATTGAAATGTACACCTTGTACCTAATAGGTATTGGACTACGTAATTTATCATTTTTAGATTCTTTCATCCGGACACCCTTTTGATGATTTCACTATGAAGTGAATAGTTTCAAAGAGTTAGTTGAATTGATAGTTATTTGCTGGTCATGAATATTGAAATGTTTGTACCAGTAGAGATAAATTTTCGTAGTCTTAATTAATTTAACAGAAACCTAAAACAGAACCTAACAAAAAAAAAGTTTTTTTTTATAAGAAAAAATAATACCAGTTTGACACCGTAGAAAATAAACCTTTCAATTTTTTGTTCCATAAAATATTACGCTACTGGGTAGGCAGGTATCTATCTACCTCACCTTTTGTTTTTTGTACATGATCGCTATTACAGGTAACTCGAAATTTTTATTTGTAGGTACCCACATTCATGGTGTTATTTTATTGTAGGTACCTATCGATTATTAATCACACCTAAGTAGGAACCTACCTAAATACATATCAACCTTATACATGTTTTGTTTAGGTATCTAGATAAGTGCTTTGTGTTTGACTCTTAGTTAAATACGAGTAGGTAGCGCCTGACTACCTAATTGTGTGTTTTTATGTAGATAAGAAAGAACATTTAATTTATTTGACGTTCTGTGAATACTCTTAAACCTCCTCTGGCTTTCCATTTTAAATAAATCAAACCTTGTAAATTCATTATAAATCGTCTTTCATTATACGCCAGTTGTGCAAAATTTGACTCGAGAACTCAGATATAAAAGAAAAAATCATGTCCAGGTGATTTGGCAAAGGACGAAATATACCGAATTGAATGCCATCAATACAAATAATCTGGAATACATAAGTCATTAGTTTGTACTTAAAACCGTAGGAACGGGGCTCCCATACAATACACCGAGCACAATTGAGAAACTGGTGTTGTGCAATTCATCGATAAATAGGCGCATAATTGTAGGGGCTGACTTCACTAATAAAAGGCTTTATGGGCAAAGCTAACTTCTATTGTGCGATCTTGAGATGTGTTTAAAACTTTTGACCCACTACAAATTTTAACACACCTATCCATTCTGAACTCGAGGGGGATGAGTCAAATTTTTTGAAGTGCTACCAAATTTAAGGCACCGTGTAAAAAAAGACCACTTTTTCGTGCGAAATGTCTTGAATTTTGTAAAAATGTTTGTAATTTGTTTTTTTGCTAGAATTTGAAGTTATTAGGTGGGGACCAATTTTGGGAATGCAGCGGTCACCTGCATTTGTGTGAAGTGTGTTTTTCGTTTTTGATTTTTGCCTTTTCGTCCTGTTCTCGGTTCTCATTGTGGTCATTCTTTTTGTGACGTGTCACACTTTTTGCGGCAGCCCCCCTTCATTGTCAAATGTCCGCCCCGGAGATGTCCAGAGATTTGTCTCTGAAGGATTATTTATTGACCCTACATCGGCCCGACGTCCATCCATCCATATTGCTGCGACTCGATGCGAAGTCGATATTCATTTTATTGATTCGCAAGCATCATAAAGTCAGATCATTATTTTTAAATAAACCCCGGCGGAACAAGCAGTTTTTCACGCACATGGAATCATTTTGTATTGAAAATACTCGTATAGTATAAATTTTCTGACTAACTTTGTTTTATCGTTGTTTTTGGTAGGTATATATCCCTTATGGCGTCTTTTCCTATCGGAAATTGGATATTATTAGGCGATTTTCCTGACTACAACGGACATACATTTTTTTAATAATTATTTTTGTTTCTTCAAACTTCGCAAAATCGCTTTGTGGCGTCATTTTGAATTAAATTAAACAAATAACTTTGTATCAACCACTATTATTTAACAATTTCTAGACATTTTGTTTTGAAGAGTTTAATTTTCCCAAGTGCTTTTGTACTTATTTTTACACGAATGTGTCGAAACTGGTAGGAGATAAATAAAATTAAGTAACAATTTTTTTTCTTTTGAAAATATAAAACAGTGTACGTTCGCTCTCTTTTTGAATTTTGTATTTTTGCATTGCGCAAATTCTATAAAGATATTTGAAACATTAACTATAAAGTAGACATTTTGTTTTCTGAAGCACCGAAACTCTTAAAAAGTGAACTCTGATGCCATCAAACTTCCGCATTGGTTTCTTTCCAGAATATGTAGGACCGTAGGTAGGTAGTAGCGCGGGTCTGGATTAAACGTAATATCACACTCTCACATGACAAACAAACATTCCGTAATCACATAAACACTTAATGGTTCTTAAATTTTGGTCTACGTAGATGTTTTACGTCATTTTTATTCAATCCTTAAATTCAGACTTGAAGACACTTGAATTCAGTCCCGAAGATAAAAAAAAAACATTTTGTTTAATAACATTAATTTTAAGTCGTGAACCTTCTCGTGTTTCTTTACCTATACATTTTATTACCCAGTTTGGACTTTGAACGCGCATTTAGTTTCTGTTTGACTATAGCTATCTTATCAAACATTTTAGAAATACATACGTAGGATTACACATACATATATACCTATTCAATCTTATTCAAAATCTCTACGAAATCGGATAATTAAAATTAAAAATGGGGATTTTGAAAATTTTAAAAAATCACTTAAACTTTTCGCTTGGTCCCCTTGTCCAGTTCACAAACATATTTTAATAACCAGATTCTGTAAACTGGCTCAAGTTAGTTATTCAGTTAAATTAACTTATTTGTGTGGGTTTCTGGTTCACTTCCATCGCTTTATTTGACCCACCTACTTCAGTCGCTTTCATTCGTATTCCTTGTTACCTCGCGCCCCTATTTGTAAGCTTTGTTGGTATTATTTTTTGCACACAAATAGAGCAGATGCTAGGCGAATTTCACCCGATAGCCCCAATACTTTTATTTGTAGGTAGGGAGCTAAGGTGCGCAGCGTGGCTCAGTTTATCAATAACAGTACCTATTATTAATTATTTTATTTATTTATTTATTTGTATTTCAAGCCCTGCTGGGCTTTTACATGTTTTTATTTTTTTATTAACAAAGTATATATGTTGTAAATGATTGTACAAAGTATCATAAATTACGTTCAATTCACACAAAATTAGTTGGCCCTTTTTCACACAAAAACAAAAAATAAAATTAAAAAGCAAAGTAAATCTAAATAAGCATTAGAAATAATTCAATCAAAAACAAAAAATAAAATTATAAAACTGAATCTAAAACAAAATCCAAAACAAAATCATAAACAAAATCAAAGTCAAAATCAAAAACAAAATCAATAACATAATCAAAAACAAAATCAAATACGAGTTTGATAAAAGCAGGATACCCTACCATGCATGGTAGAGAAACAACAGAATGGGATAAGTACAATTCGTAGATTGAGTCAAGGAGAACTATGTGGTATATTCAATATATATATATATATTAATGCTCTAAACGACCATATTTTAAGACAAGCCCTGCAGGCGAAAAACGACCACTCTCCCCCTTAAGTTTAACCGACCCGAAAGCTGATTATCGCGAGACAGGGACCGTGGATGAAATCACATACGATTTTTTCAGACCTGATTTGTATGGGAAAAATTCAGCCAGAATTTTACCAATTGCAAATTTTCATATAAAAAAACTGATGCAAAAAAAATAAACTGCTAATAAAACTGATGTATGAAAACCTAGCGGCGAAAACTAGAAGCGCTCATTATTCGACGAAGAAATTCAAAGTTGTATTTCCAGCCGCCAGGTTCGCCCATCAAAAAAGGAAAAATTTATCGTCAGACCTTCACGAAAAATTTGTGAAAGAGCCTCAGTACTAAAATCGTAAAGTGTATATTTTTTTAAATATAAGGCGTCTCACCTCAAAACTTTACATTCCGACGAGCCTCGAGGTAAATCAAAATTGCGACTTAAAAAAGATACCTGGCTTAGATGTTTTTGTATTATTTCGACTACGACAGGTTTTGGAACATAAATAATATATTATATTTATGACTTTTCATGGAAATTTTGTCAGGATTCGTTTTCAAACGTCGGTAATTTCTGACGTTTACGAAAAAAATTCCGAGTTAAAAACTGTTAAAATGTTCGTAGCCAGTAAAAAAATGCTTTATTAAGGAAAAATTTATCGTCAGACCTTCAAAGTACTGAAATGTTGGGGCATTTTTGAAAATTATTCTATGGCGTCTCGCATGTTAATTTGACATTTCGACGAGTCTCATGTGTATCAATATTACGTCAAAAATAGCATATGTGGATAAGATGTTTTTCTATAATTTTGAAAACCATAGATTTCCGAACTCCAATAATACATTACATTTACCACATTTCATGTAAATTATTTCAGGATACATCTTCAAAAGTTGAAAAAATTCTGACGTTTATGAAGAAATGCAAAATAAAAACAGGTTAAACGTTACCGGCCAGCTACATAACGTTGATTTTAATTGCTGGGTTGGTACTTTTGTAAAGACAAATAAAATTCGAACGGTTCAGGCTGCCGAGATCATAGAAAATAATTTACCAGTGGGTAGGTACCTACTTGGGTGGGAACGTTATTTTTCAAATATTGAGAATTTAACATGATGAATAAAACGGTTTAAATAACTCAGGATAATCCATTTTTTTTGCCTAATGGTGTAGGTACTTCTTTAAATAGTGCACAATAGTGTTATTATAATATCATTCGGCGTGGGTGGTGTGCATTGGTACTGCCACCCCGTGAATCATTTGTTGGATGACCAAACCCTTTATAACCGGTTAATCTGAGTCGATTTAAGAATATCTAAATATATTCAGGTTGGCAAAAAGATGTATCTCAGTGACGTTTTGCATCGTTATATGCACCAATACACACAATCCTAAGGGCGGGCTTTTTCGTGTGAATGTTTATGCATTAACTATGGATCTTACTCGACTAATTTAAAACAAAATTAGGAAAATCTACCGGGAAAAGAGAAGTTTATTTAATTTTTATAATAGCTCTACACAGGAGGCCTTGAAGAAAATAATTCCTCTCAGGGCCTATATCATCTTTGGGGATGCTGTGTGAAGGGTTATTTTTAGGAAAGTAAGGAGATGATGTTCTGGTAAGGAAAAAGTTATGAGGGGTGGGTAGGAATCTGGGGATCAGTGTGTGGAGTGACGGACGAAAATAATTCCTCTCAGGGCCTATGTCATCTTTGGGGATGCTGTGTGAAGGGTTCTTTTTAGGAAGGTAAGGAGATGATGTTCTGGTAAGGAAAAAGTTATGAGGGGTGGGTAGGAATCTGGGGATCAGTGTGTGGAGTGACGGACGAATGATTTTATCCCTCCCACTGCGGTGCAAGGTGATGTTCCGAGAGAGCTTTGCTGAAGAACCCAAAAAGTCTCCACCAGTCTCTTCCGATCTGGTCTGCCACGAAATTGGTGGGCAGACGAATCCACCGCCAAGACCAGAACAAACCTCATGAACCCAGGCACCACTTCTAAATCAACAAATATAGCGAACCACTTGAAATGACCTATTGCAGAGGCGTTGGCCTACCCACCCAGCGAATTTTTTTAGCGTAAGATCCTCACGGCTTTTGCGGTAGGTCAGAGGCCCTAGCACGCTCGCTCTATAACGATCGATAGGATAACTATCGGTAACTTCTCATCGTTCCCTAGCATGACTACAGATCGCCAACGAATAAGTGACAGTTCACAATGACTAAGTGTCCTTAACATATTCGACATCAACTGTTGTTTGTTCGTTAGCGATGTGCAGTTGTCCTAGGGAACGATGAGAAGTTACCGATAGTTATCCTACCGATCGTTATAGAGCAAGCGTGCTAGGGCCTGAACAAAAAATTAGACTTTAGCCTTTAAAAAAATTGAGCTTTGGCGTATTTGAGAATCCTTCATTTGCAAACGAAATTGCGTCAAAATGACGGCCTCTGGCGTAAATGTTTTTTGATATATTCAATGGCAAAAGGTTTCGAAAACTTATTCAACCGTTTTTTTAGTGGCATTCCATTGAAAATATTCCACAATATCGAGCTAAAAATTTGACATTTTACAAAAAAATCCATGAAAAATCCGCTAACAAATTATACAAGATTTAAAAATATTACTGGTCAGGTGGATTGGTATAATAATAATCACTGGGTAGGTACCTACTTTGCTCCATCGAATTACAAATAAATGGTTTGAAATTAAGAGAAATCACCAAAGATGGTAGGTACTAAATGCGTTTCTTCTGGAAAAATGCCGATTGCAGTTTGTCGGTCTTTTAATTCAAATTCAGAAACAGGGTGGTAAAAAAAATTCCGCTCGAAATATACTGATTAATTTTTTTATTAAAACTCATGATTTTTTCCTTAATTTTTTTTGTTTAGAAAATATTGTCTTGCGTTTGCGACCAACGTTTTTGCGGCGCATTAAAATTTATCTAAATAAGATGCAAAGTTTTTTTTCTAATTTTCTATACATTTATCGTTATTAATAATTATTTATTACGAAAAGAGTTATGGCGTCCGTGAAATCAAAAGGTGGACACTTGAAAGATGTCATTTCCATAAAAAAATATTAAAGAGTCGATTAAAAAAAAAAAGTAATTTTTTTAATCGATGGGTTTTTGTAATAATGAGTGAGGAAATTTTGCCGGACCCTGTCGTTCATTTCGACTGTCCAATCAGGGAGTTTAGTAGGCATGCGGATTGCATTGAATTCAAATATCGATATTTACTCTAAGTAAGAACTTCTTTCCTTTAAATCACAAAAAAATTATGATATAAAATAAAAAAAAAGTAACCAAAGATGGATATTTCCAAAAAAATGTAGGTGTACACGGGGGTAGGTAGATATGCAGGTAGGTAGGAACTAAGTTCTGAACAGGTACTCTGGGTAGGTAGGTATGTATGAAGGTACTTTTTATAAATTAGATGGGTTCGATGCAGTGCTACAGATTTTTTATATGCATATAAATCGAAAAATAGATCGGTCAGGATTCGTTCGTTTACTTTGGACATTATTAAATTTTAAAATGAAAATAATTATACGTGTGCACGGGTACCCGGATATTGTTAAAGAATTTCTTTGTGTAATTTTTTTGCTGCAGTAAAATTGAGTTTGATAAGATGGTTTATTTGATAAGTAATAAAATTGCAATGTTTTTTTTTTTTTGAAATTACGTAGGTAAATGAACAAATATTTTTTGTTTGAGGGTTAGGTAGGTTTTTTTCCAATACTATTCATCTGATGGCGACAAAACTTTTGGGATTTGATGTGTGCATGCCCGGGTTGGTTTCTACGCATAATAGTAAACTCTGGCTTTATGAAATTATTTTATATTTTCATTCACCCGATCGAGATGAAACTTTGGAGATTTGATGTGTGCATGCCTGGGATGGTTTTTATGCATAAAAGTAAGCTCTGGCGTTATGAAAATATTTCCTTTAATTTTCATCCGATTGAGATGAAACTTTGGGAATTCGATGTTGGCATGCTCGGGATGGTTTCTATGTAAAAGAGTAAGCTCTGGCGTTATGAAATTTTTTCCAATACTATTCATTTGATTGCGACAAAACTTTTGAGCTTTGATGTGTGCATGCCCGGGTTGGTTTCTACGCATAATAGTAAGCTCTGGAATTATGAAATTATTTACGCATAATGGTAAGATCTGGCGTTATGAAATTATTTCCTATACTTTCCATCCGATTGAGATGAAACTTTGGGAATTCGATGTTGGCATGCTCGGGATGGTTTCTATGTAAAAGAGTAAGCTCTGGCGTTATGAAATTTTTTCCAATACTATTCATCTGATTGCGACAAAACTTTTGGGATTTGATGTGTGCATTCCCGGGTTGGTTTCTACGCATAATAGTAAGCTCTGGCTTTTTGAAATTATTTCCTATACTATCCATCCGATTGCGATGAAACTTTGGGGATTTGATGTGTGCATGTCCGGGATGGTTTCTATGCGTAATAGTAAGCTCTGGCGTTATCAAATTATTTAATATACTATTCACCCGATTGAGATGAAACTTTGGAGATTTGATGTGTGCATGCCTGGGATGGTTTTTATGCATAAAAGTAAGCTCTGGCGTAATAAAATTATTTAACTTACTTTTCATCCGATTGAGATGAAACTTTGGGAATTCGATGTTGGCATGCTAGGGATGGTTTCTATATATAAGAATAAGCTTTGGCATTATGAACTTATTTCCAATACTATTCATCCGATTGCGATGAAACTTTGGGGATATGATGTGTGCATGCTCGAAATGGTTTTAAAATATAATAATGAGCTCTAGCGTAATGAAATTATCTACAATAATATTCATCCGATTGCGATGAAACTTTGGTGAGTTATTGTGCGCAAGCCCGCGAAGTTTTCTTTATATAATGCAGGGCTTTGGCGTTATCAAATTTGTACAAAAAATTTAAATAGGTGTAACGGGAGTTATTAGAAAAGTGAGTGCATATCATATATTTTAGAAACAATTTATTAGTGAAAAAATTGAGCCGTAAACTTCTAGGCCCCTTTTTGCGAGAAAAGGCCCATACTGAACGCTTTAACCAGGGCGACCAAAGTGGCTAAGTAGCAGGTGTACAAAATTGAGCGATTAACTCACAGGACCCCGAGTAGTTCTCACAATCCTTGCTTCATCCACATTCAAACATCGATTTTTTTTTTTAAATATTTAATTTTTAAAAAATGTAGACACTCACACTTCTTGCTTCATCCACATTCAAACGTCAAATCGCTTAGTGCTTTAACCAATTAGTTGCCTTGCAACGGGCAAAAGCTAGTTAATATTAATGCTCTTGACCACCAGATTTTAAGACAATCGCAGTCTCGCGAAAAACGACCACTCTGCCCCTCGAGTTTGACCGACCTCAAAGCTGATTTTCGCGAGACAGCGACCGTGGATGACCGATTAAGTGTTTTGCAGTCTCGCGAAAAACGACCATTCTGCCCCTCAATTTTAACCGACCTCAAAGCTGATTTTCGCGAGACAGCGACCGTGGATGAAAATACATACGATTTTTTCAGACCTGATTTGTATGGGAAAAATTCAGCCAGAATTTTACCACTCGCAAATTTTCATATAAAAAAACTGATGCAAAAAAAAAAAAACTACTAATGAAACTGATGTATTAAAACCTAGCGGCGAAAACTAGAAGCGCTCATTATTCCAAGAAGAAATTCAAAGTTATATTGCCAGCCGCCAGGTTCGCCCCTCAAAAAAGGAATAATTTATCGTCAGACCTTCACGAAAAATTTCTGAAAGAGCCTCAGTACTGAAATCGTAAAGTGTATATTTTTTAAATATATGGCGTCTCACCTCAAAATTTTACATTTCGACGAGCCTCGAGGTAAATCAAAATTGCGACTTAAAAAAGATTCCCGGCTTAGATGTTTTTGTATTATTTCGACTACGACATGTTTCGGAACATTAATAATATATTATATTTATGACTTTTCATGGAGATTTTGTCAGGATTTCTTTTCAAACGTCGGTAATTTCTGACGTTTACGAAAAAATTTCGAGTTCAAAACTGTTAAAATGTTCGCAGCCAGTAGAGTAAAATGCTTTATTAAGGAAAAATTTATCGTCAGACCTTCAAAGTACTGAAATGTTGGGGCATTTTTGAAAATTATTCTATGGCGTCTCGCATATAAATTTGACATTTCGACGAGTCTCATGTATATCAATATTACGTCAAAAATAGGATATGTGGATAAGATGTTTTTCTATAATTTTGAAAACCATACATTTCCGAACTCCAATAATACATTACATTTACCACATTTCATGTAAATTATTTCAGGATACATCTTCAAAAGTTGAAAAAATTCTGACGTTTATGAAGGAAAGGAAAATTGAAAACAGGTTCAATGTTACCGGCCAGCTACATAACGTTTATTTTAATTGCTGTGTAGGTACTTTTGTACAGACAAATAAAATTCGAACGGTTCAGGCTGCTGAGATCATAGAAAATAATTTACCAGTGGGTAGGTACCTAATTGGGTGGGAACGTTATTTTTCAAATATTGAGAATTTAACATGATGAATAAAACTGTTTAAATAACTCAGGATAATCCATTTTTTTTTTTGCCAAATGGCGTAGGTACTTTTTTAAATAGTGCACAATAGTGTTATTCTAATATCATTCGGCGTGGGTGGTGTGCATTGGTACTGAAACCCCGTGAATCATTTATTGGATGACCAAACCCTTTATAACCGGTTAATCTGAGTCGATTTAAGAATATCTAAATATATTCAGGTTGGCAAAAAGATGTATCTCAGTGACGTTTTGCATCGTTATATGCACCAATACACACAATCCTAAGGGCGGGCTTTTTCGTGTGAATGTTTATGCATTTTTTATACACAAACTATGGATCTTACTCGACTAATTTAAAACAAAATTAGGAAAATCTACCGGGAAAAGAGAAGTTTATTTAATTTTTATAATAGCTCTACACAGGAGGCCTTGAAGAAAATAATTCCTCTCAGGGCCTATGTTATCTTTGGGGATGCTGTGTGAAGGGTTCTTTTTAGGAAAGTAAGGAGATGATGTTCTGGTAAGGAAAAAGTTATGAGGGGTGGGTAGGAATCTGGGGATCAGTGTGTGGAGTGACGGACGAAAATAATTCCTCTCAGGGCCTATGTCATCTTTGGGGATGCTGTGTGAAGGGTTCTTTTTAGGAAAGTAAGGAGATGATGTTCTGGTAAGGAAAAAGTTATGAGGGGTGGGTAGGAATCTGGGGATCAGTGTGTGGAGTGACGGACGAATGATTTTATCCCTCCCACTGCGGTGCAAGGTGATGTTCCGAGAGAGCTTTGCTGAAGAAGCCAAAAAGTCTCCCTAAACCAGTCTCTTCCGATCTGGTCTACCACGAAATTGGTGGGCAGACGAATCCACCGCCAAGACCAGGACAAACCTCATGAACCCAGGCACCACTTCTAAATCACCAAACATAGCGAACCTCTTGAAATGACCTATTGCAGAGGCGTTGGCCTACCCGCCCAGCGATTTTTTTTAGCGTAAATCCTCACGGCTTTTGCGGTAGGTCAGGGCCCTAGCACGCTCGCTCTACAACGATCGATAGGATAACTATCGGTGACTTCTCATCGTTCCCTAGCATGACTACAGATCGCCAACGAATAAGTGACAGGTCACAATGACTAAGTGTCCTTCGTAACATATTCGACATCAACTGTTGTTTGTACGTTAGCGATGTGCAGTTGTCCTAGGGAACGATGAGAAGTTACCGATAGTTATCCTACCGATCATTAAAGAGCAAGCGTGCTAGGGCCTGAACAAAAAAAATTTAGTTTATCCTTTAAAAAATTGAGCTTTGGCGAATTTGAGAATCCTTCATTTGCAAACGAAATTGCGTCAAAATGACGGCCTCTGGCGTAGATGTTTTTTGATATATTCAATGGCAAAAGGTTTCGAAAACTTATTCAACCGTTTTTTTAGTGGCATTCGCTTGAAAATATTCCTCAATATCGTGCTAAAAATTTGACATTTTACAAAAAAATCCATGAAAAATCCGCTAACAAATTTTACAACATTTAAAAAGATTACTTGCCAGTGGATTCGTATAATATTATCACTGGGTAGGTACCTACTTTGCTCCATCGAATTACAAATAAATGGTTTGAAATTAAGAGAAATCACCAAAGATGGTAGGTACTAAATGCGTTTCTTCTGAAAAATGCCGATTGCAGTTTGTCGGTCTTTTAATTCAAATTCAGAAACAGGGTGGTAAAAAAAATTCCGCTCGAAATATACTGATTAATTTTTTTATTAAACTCATGATTTTTTCCTTATTTTTTTTTTGTTTAGAAAATAATGTCGGGCGTTTGCGACCAACGTTTTTGCGGCGCATTAAAATTTATCTAAATAAGATGCAAAGTTTTTTTTCTAATTTTCTATACATTTATCGTTATTAATAATTATTTATTACGAAAAGAGTTATGGCGTCCGTGAAATCAAAAGGTGGACACTTGAAAGATGTCATTTCCATAAAAAAATATTAAAGATTCGATTAAAAAAAAAAAGTCAATTTTTTAATCGATTGGTTTTTGTAATAATGAGTGAGGAAATTTTGCCGGACCCTGTCGTTCATTTCGACTGTCCAATCAGGAGTTCACTAGGCATGCGGATTGCATTGAATTCAAATATCGATATTTACTGTAAGTAAGAACTTCTTTCCTTTAAATCACAAAAAAATTATGATATAAAATAAAAATAAGTAACCAAAGATGGATATTTCCAAAGAAATGTAGGTGTACACGGGGGTAGGTAGATATGCAGGTAGGTAGGAACTAAGTACTGAACAGGTACTCTGGGTAGGTAGGTATGTATGAAGGTACTTTTTATAAATTAGGTGGGTTCGATGCAGTGCTACAGATTTTTTATATGCATATAAATCGAAAAATAGATCGGACAGGATTCGTTCGTTTACTTTGGACATTATTAAATTTTAAAATAAAAATAATTATACGTGTGCACGGGTACCCGGATATTGTTAAAGAATTTCTTTGTGTAATTTTTTTGCTGCAGTAAAATTGAGTTTGATAAGATGGTTTTTTTGATAAGTAATAAAATTGCAATGTTTTTTTTTTTTTAGAAATTACGTAGGTAAATGAACAAATATTTTTTGTTTGAGGTTAGGTAGGTTTTTTTCCAATACTATTCATCTGATGGCGACAAAACTTTTGGGATTTGATGTGTGCATGCCCGGGTTGGTTTCTACGCATAATAGTAAGCTCTGGCTTTATGAAATTATTTTATATTTTCATTCACCCGATCGAGATGAAACTTTGAGAATTCGATGTTGGCATGCTCGGGATGGTTTCTATGTAAAAGAGTAAGCTCTGGCGTTATGAATTTTTTTCCAATACTATTCATTTGATTGCGACAAAACTTTTGAGCTTTGATGTGTGCATGCCCGGGTTGGTTTCTACGCATAATAGTAAGCTCTGGAATTATGAAATTATTTACGCATAATGGTAAGATCTGGCGTTATGAAATTATTTCCTATACTTTCCATCCGATTGAGATGAAACTTTGGGAATTCGATGTTGGCATGCTCGGGATGGTTTCTATGTAAAAGAGTAAGCTCTGGCGTTATGAAATTTTTTCCAATACTATTCATCTGATTGCGACAAAACTTTTGGGATTTGATGTGTGCATGCCCGGGTTGGTTTCTACGCATAATAGTAAGCTCTGGCTTTTTGAAATTATTTCCTATACTATTCATCCGATTGCGATGAAACTTTGGGGATTTGATGTGTGCATGTCCGGGATGGTTTCTATGCGTAATAGTAAGCTCTGGCGTTATCAAATTATTTCATATACTATTCACCCGATTGAGATGAAACTTTGGAGATTTGATGTGTGCATGCCTGGGATGGTTTTTATGCATAAAAGTAAGCTCTGGCGTAATGAAATTATTTACTTTACTTTTCATCCGATTGAGATGAAACTTTGGGAATTCGATGTTGGCATGCTATGGATGGTTTCTATATATAAGAATAAGCTCTGGCATTATGAACTTATTTCCAATACTATTCATCCGATTGCGATGAAACTTTGGGGATATGATGTGTGCATGCTCGAAATGGTTTTAAAATATAATAATGAGCTCTAGCGTAATGAAATTATCTACAATAATATTCATCCGATTGCGATGAAACTTTGGTGAGTTATTGTGCGCAAGCCCGCGAAGTTTTCTTTATATAATGCAGAGCTTTGGCGTTATCAAATTTGTACAAAAAATTTAAATAGGTGTAACGGGAGTTATTAGAAAAGTGAGTGCATATCATATAATTTAGAAACAATTTATTAGTGAAAAAATTGAGCCGTAAACTTCTAGGTCCCTTTTTGCGAGAAAAGGCCCATACTGAACGCCTTAACCAGGGCGACCAAAGTGGCTAAGTAGCGGGTGTTCAAAATTGAGCGATTAACTCACAGGACCCTTTGAGTAGTTCTCACAATCCTTGCTTCATCCACATTCAAACATCGATTTTTTTTTTCAAATATTTAATTTTAAAAAAAAGTAGACACACACACTTCTTGCTTCATCCACATTCAAACGTCAAATCGCTTAGTGCTTTAACCAATTAGTTGCGTTGCAACGGGCAAAAGCTAGTATATATATTAATGCTCGTAACCACCAGATTTTAAGTCAATCGCAGTCTTGCGAAAAACGACCACTCTGCCCCTCAAGTTTAACCGACCTCAAAGCTGATTTTCGCGAGACATCGACCGTGGATAAAAATACATACGATTTTTTCAGACCTGATTTGTATGGGAAAAATTCAGCCAGAATTTTACCAATTGCAAATTTTCATATAAAAAAACTGATGCAAAAAAAATAAACTGCTAATAAAACTGATGTATGAAAACCTAGCGGCGAAAACTAGAAGCGCTCATTATTCGACGAAGAAATTCAAAGTTGTATTTCCAGCCGCCAGGTTCGCCCATCAAAAAAGGAAAAATTTATCGTCAGACCTTCACGAAAAATTTGTGAAAGAGCCTCAGTACTAAAATCGTAAAGTGTATATTTTTTTAAATATAAGGCGTCTCACCTCAAAACTTTACATTCCGACGAGCCTCGAGGTAAATCAAAATTGCGACTTAAAAAAGATACCAGGCTTAGATGTTTTTGTATTATTTCGACTACGACAGGTTTTGGAACATAAATAATATATTATATTTATGACTTTTCATGGAAATTTTGTCAGGATTCGTTTTCAAACGTCGGTAATTTCTGACGTTTACGAAAAAAATTCCGAGTTAAAAACTGTTAAAATGTTCGTAGCCAGTAAAAAAATGCTTTATTAAGGAAAAAATTATCGTCAGACCTTCAAAGTACTGAAATGTTGGGGCATTTTTGAAAATTATTCTATGGCGTCTCGCATGTTAATTTGACATTTCGACGAGTCTCATGTGTATCAATATTACGTCAAAAATAGCATATGTGGATAAGATGTTTTTCTATAATTTTGAAAACCATAGATTTCCGAACTCCAATAATACATTACATTTACCACATTTCATGTAAATTATTTCAGGATACATCTTCAAAAGTTGAAAAAATTCTGACGTTTATGAAGAAATGCAAAATAAAAACAGGTTAAACGTTACCGGCCAGCTACATAACGTTGATTTTAATTGCTGGGTTGGTACTTTTGTAAAGACAAATAAAATTCGAACGGTTCAGGCTGCCGAGATCATAGAAAATAATTTACCAGTGGGTAGGTACCTACTTGGGTGGGAACGTTATTTTTCAAATATTGAGAATTTAACATGATGAATAAAACTGTTTAAATAACTCAGGATAATCCATTTTTTTTGCCTAATGGTGTAGGTACTTCTTTAAATAGTGCACAATAATGTTATTATAATATCATTCGGCGTGGGTGGTGTGCATTGGTACTGCCACCCCGTGAATCATTTGTTGGATGACCAAACCCTTTATAACCGGTTAATCTGAGTCGATTTAAGAATATCTAAATATATTCAGGTTGGCAAAAAGATGTATCTCAGTGACGTTTTGCATCGTTATATGCACCAATACACACAATCCTAAGGGCGGGCTTTTTCGTGTGAATGTTTATGCATAAACTATGGATCTTACTCGACTAATTTAAAACAAAATTAGGAAAATCTACCGGGAAAAGAGAAGTTTATTTAATTTTTATAATAGCTCTACACAGGAGGCCTTGAAGAAAATAATTCCTCTCAGGGCCTATGTCATCTTTGGGGATGCTGTGTGAAGGGTTATTTTTAGGAAAGTAAGGAGATGATGTTCTGGTAAGGAAAAAGTTATGAGGGGTGGGTAGGAATCTGGGGATCAGTGTGTGGAATGACGGACGAAAATAATTCCTCTCAGGGCCTATGTCATCTTTGGGGATGCTGTGTGAAGGGTTCTTTTTAGGAAGGTAAGGAGATGATGTTCTGGTAAGGAAAAAGTTATGAGGGGTGGGTAGGAATCTGGGGATCAGTGTGTGGAGTGACGGACGAATGATTTTATCCCTCCCACTGCGGTGCAAGGTGATGTTCCGAGAGAGCTTTGCTGAAGAAGCCAAAAAGTCTCCCTAAACCAGTCTCTTCCGATCTGGTCTGCCACGAAATTGGTGGGCAGACGAATCCACCGCCAAGACCAGAACAAACCTCATGAACCCAGGCACCACTTCTAAATCAACAAACATAGCGAACCACTTGAAATGACCTATTGCAGAGGCGTTGGCCTACCCACCCAGCGAATTTTTTTAGCGTAAGATCCTCACGGCTTTTGCGGTAGGTCAGAGGCCCTAGCACGCTCGCTCTATAACGATCGATAGGATAACTATCGGTAACTTCTCATCGTTCCCTAGCATGACTACAGATCGCCAACGAATAAGTGACAGTTCACAATGACTAAGTGTCCTTAACATATTCGACATCAACTGTTGTTTGTTCGTTAGCGATGTGCAGTTGTCCTAGGGAACGATGAGAAGTTACCGATAGTTATCCTACCGATCGTTATAGAGCAAGCGTGCTAGGGCCTGAACAAAAAATTAGACTTTAGCCTTTAAAAAAATTGAGCTTTGGCGTATTTGAGAATCCTTCATTTGCAAACGAAATTGCGTCAAAATGACGGCCTCTGGCGTAAATGTTTTTTGATATATTCAATGGCAAAAGGTTTCGAAAACTTATTCAACCGTTTTTTTAATGGCATTCCATTGAAAATATTCCACAATATCGAGCTAAAAATTTGACATTTTACAAAAAAATCCATGAAAAATCCGCTAACAAATTATACAAGATTTAAAAATATTACTGGTCAGGTGGATTGGTATAATAATAATCACTGGGTAGGTACCTACTTTGCTCCATCGAATTACAAATAAATGGTTTGAAATTAAGAGAAATCACCAAAGATGGTAGGTACTAAATGCGTTTCTTCTGGAAAAATGCCGATCGCAGTTTGTCGGTCTTTTAATTCAAATTCAGAAACAGGGTGGAAAAAAAAATTCCGCTCGAAATATACTGATTAATTTTTTTATTAAAACTCATGATTTTTTCCTTAATTTTTTTTGTTTAGAAAATATTGTCTTGCGTTTGCGACCAACGTTTTTGCGGCGCATTAAAATTTATCTAAATAAGATGCAAAGTTTTTTTTCTAATTTTCTATACATTTATCGTTATTAATAATTATTTATTACGAAAAGAGTTATGGCGTCCGTGAAATCAAACGGTGGACACTTGAAAGATGTCATTTCCATAAAAAAATATTAAAGATTCGATTAAAAAAAAAAGTCAATTTTTTAATCGATTGGTTTTTGTAATAATGAGTGAGGAAATTTTGCCGGACCCTGTCGTTCATTTCGACTGTCCAATCAGGAGTTCACTAGGCATGCGGATTGCATTGAATTCAAATATCGATATTTACTCTAAGTAAGAACTTCTTTCCTTTAAATCACAAAAAAATTATGATATAAAATTTAAAAAAAAGTAACCAAAGATGGATATTTCCAAAAAAATGTAGGTGTACACGGGGGTAGGTAGATATGCAGGTAGGTAGGAACTAAGTACTGAACAGGTACTCTGGGTAGGTAAGTATGCATGAAGGTACTTTTTATAAATTAGGTGGGTTCGATGCAGTGCTACAGATTTTTTATATGCATATAAATCGAAAAATAGATCGGTCAGGATTCGTTCGTTTACTTTGGACATTATTCAATTTTAAAATAAAAATAATTATACGTGTGCACGGGTACCCGGATATTGTTAAAGAATTTCTTTGTGTAATTTTTTTGCTGCAGTAAAATTGAGTTTGATAAGATGGTTTTTTTGATAAGTAATAAAATTGCAATGTTTTTTTTTTTTTTAGAAATTACGTAGGTAAATGAACAAATATTTTTAGTTTGAGGGTTAGGTAGGTTTTTTTCCAATACTATTCATCTGATGGCGACAAAACTTTTGGGATTTGATGTGTGCATGCTCGGGTTGGTTTCTACGCATCCGATCGAGATGAAACTTTGGAGATTTGATGTGTGCATGCCTGGGATGGTTTTTATGCATAAAAGTAAGCTCTGGCGTTATGAAAATATTTCCTTTAATTTTCATCCGATTGAGATGAAACTTTGGGAATTCGATGTTGGCATGCTCGGGATGGTTTCTATGTAAAAGAGTAAGCTCTGGCGTTATGAAATTTTTTCCAATACTATTCATTTGATTGCGACAAAACTTTTGGGATTTGATGTGTGCATGCCCGGGTTAGTTTCTACGCATAATAGTAAGCTCTGGAATTATGAAATTATTTACGCATAATGGTAAGATCTGGCGTTATGAAATTATGTCCTATACTTTCCATCCGATTGAGATGAAACTTTGGGAATTCGATGTTGGCATGCTCGGGATGGTTTCTATGTAAAAGAGTAAGCTCTGGCGTTATGAAATTTTTTCCAATACTATTCATCTGATTGCGACAAAACTTTTGGGATTTGATGTGTGCATGCCCGGGTTGGTTTCTACGCATAATAGTAAGCTCTGGCTTTATGAAATTATTTCCTATACTATTCATCCGATTGCGATGAAACTTTGGGGATTTGATGTGTGCATGTCCGGGATGGTTTCAATGCGTAATAGTAAGCTCTGGCGTTATCAAATTATTTCATATACTATTCACCCGATTGAGATGAAACTTTGGAGATTTGATGTGTACATGCCTGGGATGGTTTTTATGCATAAAAGTAAGCTCTGGCGTAATGAAATTATTTCCTTTACTTTTTATCCGATTGAGATGAAACTTTGGGAATTCGATGTTGGCATGCTAGGGATGGTTTCTATATATAAGAATAAGCTCTGGCATTATGAAATTATTTCCAATACTATTCATCCGATTGCGATGAAACTTTGGGGATATGATGTGTGCATGCTCGAAATGGTTTTAAAATATAATAATGAACTCTAGCGTAATGAAATTATCTACAATAATATTCATCCGATTGCGATGAAACTTTGGTGAGTTATTGTGCGCAAGCCCGCGAAGTTTTCTTTATATAATGCAGAGCTTTGGCGTTATCAAATTTGTACAAAAAATTTAAATAGGTGTAACGGGAGTTATTAGAAAAGTGAGTGCATATCATATAATTTAGAAACAATTTATTAGTGAAAAAATTGAGCCGTGAACTTCTAGGCCCCTTTTTGCGAGAAAAGGCCCATACTGAACGCCTTAACCAGGGCGACCAAAGTGGCTAAGTAGCGGGTGTACAAAATTGAGCGATTAACTCACAGGACCCTTTGAGTAGTTCTCACAATCCTTGCTTCATCCACATTCAAACATCGATTTTTTTTTTCAAATATTTAATTTTAAAAAAATGTAGACACATACACTTCTTGCTTCATCCACATTCAAACGTCAAATCGCTTAGTGCTTTAACCAATTAGTTGCCTTGCAACGGGCAAAAGCTAGTTATATATTAATGCTCGTAACCACCAGATTTTAAGTCAATCGCAGTCTTGCGAAAAACGACCACTCTGCCCCTCAAGTTTAACCGACCTCAAAGCTGATTTTCGCGAGACATCGACCGTGGATAAAAATACATACGATTTTTTCAGACCTGATTTGTATGGGAAAAATTCAGCCAGAATTTTACCAATTGCAAATTTTCATATAAAAAAACTGATGCAAAAAAAAAAAACTACTAATGAAACTGATGTATTAAAACCTAGCGGCGAAAACTAGAAGCGCTCATTATTCGACGAAGAAATTCAAAGTTGTATTTCCAGCCGCCAGGTTCGCCCATCAAAAAAGGAAAAATTTATCGTCAGACCTTCACGAAAAATTTGTGAAAGAGCCTCAGTACTAAAATCGTAAAGTGTATATTTTTTTAAATATAAGGCGTCTCACCTCAAAACTTTACATTCCGACGAGCCTCGAGGTAAATCAAAATTGCGACTTAAAAAAGATACCTGGCTTAGATGTTTTTGTATTATTTCGACTACGACAGGTTTTGGAACATAAATAATATATTATATTTATGACTTTTCATGGAAATTTTGTCAGGATTCGTTTTCAAACGTCGGTAATTTCTGACGTTTACGAAAAAAATTCCGAGTTAAAAACTGTTAAAATGTTCGTAGCCAGTAAAAAAATGCTTTATTAAGGAAAAATTTATCGTCAGACCTTCAAAGTACTGAAATGTTGGGGCATTTTTGAAAATTATTCTATGGCGTCTCGCATGTTAATTTGACATTTCGACGAGTCTCATGTATATCAATATTACGTCAAAAATAGCATATGTGGATAAGATGTTTTTCTATAATTTTGAAAACCATAGATTTCCGAACTCCAATAATACACTACATTTACCACATTTCATGTAAATTATTTCAGGATACATCTTCAAAAGTTGAAAAAATTCTGACGTTTATGAAGAAATGCAAAATAAAAACAGGTTAAACGTTACCGGCCAGCTACATAACGTTGATTTTAATTGCTGGGTTGGTACTTTTGTAAAGACAAATAAAATTCGAACGGTTCAGGCTGCCGAGATCATAGAAAATAATTTACCAGTGGGTAGGTACCTACTTGGGTGGGAACGTTATTTTTCAAATATTGAGAATTTAACATGATGAATAAAACTGTTTAAATAACTCAGGATAATCCATTTTTTTTTTGCCAAATGGCGTAGGTACTTTTTTAAATAGTGCACAATAGTGTTATTCTAATATCATTCGGCGTGGGTGGTGTGCATTGGTACTGCCACCCCGTGAATCATTTATTGGATGACCAAACCCTTTATAACCGGTTAATCTGAGTCGATTTAAGAATATCTAAATATATTCAGGTCGGCAAAAAGATGTATCTCAGTGACGTTTTGCATCGTTATATGCACCAATACACACAATCCTAAGGGCGGGCTTTTTCGTGTGAATGTTTATGCATAAACTATGGATCTTACTCGACTAATTTAAAACAAAATTAGGAAAATCTACCGGGAAAAGAGAAGTTTATTTAATTTTTATAATAGCTCTACACAGGAGGCCTTGAAGAAAATAATTCCTCTCAGGGCCTATGTCATCTTTGGGGATGCTGTGTGAAGGGTTATTTTTAGGAAAGTAAGGAGATGATGTTCTGGTAAGGAAAAAGTTATGAGGGGTGGGTAGGAATCTGGGGATCAGTGTGTGGAGTGACGGACGAAAATAATTCCTCTCAGGGCCTATGTCATCTTTGGGGATGCTGTGTGAAGGGTTCTTTTTAGGAAGGTAAGGAGATGATGTTCTGGTAAGGAAAAAGTTATGAGGGGTGGGTAGGAATCTGGGGATCAGTGTGTGGAGTGACGGACGAATGATTTTATCCCTCCCACTGCGGTGCAAGGTGATGTTCCGAGAGAGCTTTGCTGAAGAACCCAAAAAGTCTCCCTAAACCAGTCTCTTCCGATCTGGTCTGCCACGAAATTGGTGGGCAGACGAATCCACCGCCAAGACCAGAACAAACCTCATGAACCCAGGCACCACTTCTAAATCAACAAACATAGCGAACCACTTGAAATGACCTATTGCAGAGGCGTTGGCCTACCCACCCAGCGAATTTTTTTAGCGTAAGATCCTCACGGCGTTTGCGGTAGGTCAGAGGCCCTAGCACGCTCGCTCTATAACGATCGATAGGATAACTATCGGTAACTTCTCATCGTTCCCTAGCATGACTACAGATCGCCAACGAATAAGTGACAGTTCACAATGACTAAGTGTCCTTAACATATTCGACATCAACTGTTGTTTGTTCGTTAGCGATGTGCAGTTGTCCTAGGGAACGATGAGAAGTTACCGATAGTTATCCTACCGATCGTTATAGAGCAAGCGTGCTAGGGCCTGAACAAAAAATTAGACTTTAGCCTTTAAAAAAATTGAGCTTTGGCGTATTTGAGAATCCTTCATTTGCAAACGAAATTGCGTCAAAATGACGGCCTCTGGCGTAAATGTTTTTTGATATATTCAATGGCAAAAGGTTTCGAAAACTTATTCAACCGTTTTTTTAGTGGCATTCCATTGAAAATATTCCACAATATCGAGCTAAAAATTTGACATTTTACAAAAAAATCCATGAAAAATCCGCTAACAAATTATACAAGATTTAAAAATATTACTGGTCAGGTGGATTGGTATAATAATAATCACTGGGTAGGTACCTACTTTGCTCCATCGAATTACAAATAAATGGTTTGAAATTAAGAGAAATCACCAAAGATGGTAGGTACTAAATGCGTTTCTTCTGGAAAAATGCCGATTGCAGTTTGTCGGTCTTTTAATTCAAATTCAGAAACAGGGTGGTAAAAAAAATTCCGCTCGAAATATACTGATTAATTTTTTTATTAAAACTCATGATTTTTTCCTTAATTTTTTTTGTTTAGAAAATATTGTCTTGCGTTTGCGACCAACGTTTTTGCGGCGCATTAAAATTTATCTAAATAAGATGCAAAGTTTTTTTTCTAATTTTCTATACATTTATCGTTATTAATAATTATTGATTACGAAAAGAGTTATGGCGTCCGTGACATCAAAAGGTGGATACTTGAAAGATGTCATTTCCATAAAAAATATTAAAGAGTCGATTTAAAAAAAAAATCATTTTTTTAATCGATTGGTTTTTGTAATAATGAGTGAGGAAATTTTGCCGGACCCTGTTGTTCATTTCGACTGTCCAATCAGGGAGTTCAGTAGGCATGCGGATTGCATTGAATTCAAATATCGATATTTACTCTAAGTAAGAACTTCTTTCCTTTAAATCACAAAAAAAAATATGATATAAAATAAAAAAAAGTAACCAAAGATGGATATTTCTAAAAAAATGTAGGTGTACACGGGGGTAGGTAGATATGCAGGTAGGTAGGAACTAAGTACTGAACAGGTACTCTGGGTAGGTAGGTATGTATGAAGGTACTTTTTATAAATTAGGTGGGTTCGATGCAGTGCTACAGATTTTTTATATGCATATAAATCGAAAAATAGATCGGTCAGGATTCGTTCGTTTACTTTGGATATTATTCAATTTTAAAATAAAAATAATTATACGTGTGCACGGGTAGCCGGATATTGTTAAAGAATTTCTTTGTGTAATTTTTTTGCTGCAGTAAAATTGAGTTTGATAAGATGGTTTTTTGTTGAACAAATATTTTTTGTTTGAGGGTTAGGTAGGTTTTTTTTCCAATACTATTCATCTGATGGCGACAAAACTTTTGGGATTTGATGTGTGCATGCCCGGGTTGGTTTCTACGCATAATAGTAAGCTCTGGCTTTATGAAATTATTTTATATACTATTCACCCGATCGAGATGAAACTTTGCAAATTTGATGTGTGCATGCCTGGGATGGTTTTTATGCATAAAAGTAAGCTCTGGCGTTATGAAAATATTTCCTTTAATTTTCATCCGATTGAGATGAAACTTTGGGAATTCGATGTTGACATGCTCGGGATGGTTTCTATGTAAAAGAGTAAGCTCTGGCGTTATGAAATTTTTTCAAATACTATTCATTTGATTGCGACAAAACTTTTGAGCTTTGATGTGTGCATGCCCGGGTTGGTTTCTACGCATAATAGTAAGCTCTGGAATTATGAAATTATTTACGCATAATGGTAAGATCTGGCGTTATGAAATTATTTCCTATACTTTCCATCCGATTGAGATGAAACTTTGGGAATTTGATGTTGGATACTCGGGATGGTTTGAACATAAAAGAGTAAGCTCTGGCGTTATGATTTTTTTTCCAATACTTTTCATCTGATTGCGACAAAACTTTTGGTATTTGATGTGTGCATGCCCGGGTTGGTTTCTACGCATAATAGTAAGCTCTGGCTCTATGAAATTATTTCCTATACTATTCATCTGATTGCGATGAAACTTTGGGGATTTGATGTGTGCATGTCCGGGATGGTTTCTATGCGTAATAATAAGCTCTGGCGTTATCAAATTATTTCATATACTATTCACCCGATTGAGATGAAACTTTGGAGATTTGATGTGTGCATGCCTGGGATGGTTTTTATGCATAAAAGTAAGCTCTGGCGTAATGAAATTATTTCCTTTACTTTTCATCCGATTGAGATGAAACTTTGGGAATTCGATGTTGGCATGCTAGGGATGGTTTCTATATATAAGAATAAGCTCTGGCATTATGAAATTATTTCCAATACTATTCATCCGATTGCGATGAAACTTTGGGGATATGATGTGTGCATGCTCGAAATGGTTTTAAAATATAATAATGAGCTCTAGCGTAATGAAATTATCTACAATAATATTCATCCGATTGCGATGAAACTTTGGTGAGTTATTGTGCGCAAGCCCGCGAAGTTTTCTTTATATAATGCAGAGATTTGGCGTTATCAAATTCATACAAAAAATTTAAATAGGTGTAACGGGAGTTATTAGAAAAGTGAGTGCATATCATATAATTTAGAAACAATTTATTAGTGAAAAATTGAGCCGTAAACTTCTAGGCCCCTTTTTGCGAGAAAAGGCCCATACTGAACGCCTTAACCAGGGCGACCAAAGTGGCTAAGTAGCGGGTGTACAAAATTGAGCGATTAACTCACAGGACCCTTTGAGTAGTTCTCACAATCCTTGCTTCATCCACATTCAAACATCGATTTTTTTTTTCAAATATTTAATTTTTAAAAAATGTAGACACACACACTTCTTGCTTCATCCACATTCAAACGTCAAATCGCTTAGTGCTTTAACCAATTAGTTGCCTTGCAACGGGCAAAAGCTAGTTAATATTAATGCTCTTGACCACCAGATTTTAAGACAATCGCAGTCTCGCGAAAAACGACCACTCTGCCCCTCGAGTTTAACCGACCTCAGAGCTGATTTTCGCGAGACAGCGACCGTGGATGACCGATTAAGTGTTTTGCAGTCTCGCGAAAAACGACCATTCTGCCCCTCAATTTTAACCGACCTCAAAGCTGATTTTCGCGAGACAGCGACCGTGGATGAAAATACATACGATTTTTTCAGACCTGATTTGTATGGGAAAAATTCAGCCAGAATTTTACCAATTGCAAATTTTCATATAAAAAAACTGATGCAAAAAAAAAAAACTACTAATGAAACTGATGTATTAAAACCTAGCGGCGAAAACTAGAAGCGCTCATTATTCGAAGAAGAAATTCAAAGTTATATTGCCAGCCGCCAGGTTCGCCCATCAAAAAAGGAAAAATTTATCGTCAGACCTTCACGACAAATTTGAGTACAAAACAGTATCTTGAGGTGTGTTTTTAAATTTTCTTAGGCGACTCGCTTGAAAATTTTACATATGAGAGGGTTCCACGGCATTCGAGATTGGGTCGTAAAAAATCATTCTGGTGGCAATGTTTTTGAATAGGATCGTAGACGAGAGGATTGGCCATCTTATTCAGGCAAAACATCTAACCCTCTTCATTATAAATTTGCCGCTAAACTTTGCCAAACTTTTGACATCTAGCGAAAAAATTGTGTAAAAAACGTTTCGTCATGAATGAAAATTTTTTGCGGCCAGTAGAAGTGCGAAAACACTAGCCACCGGGTAGGTACTTTATTGCTTGCGACTAACTTCACGACTGACCACAGCGAGTATAGTGACCTAGCCTGTATCAAAACCTCCGCAACATTATCCGTGTAGGTTTTGTATGAAAATGTTTTTAAAAAGATGGCGGAATTCGATTTTCAGGCTTTTATTGAAGGAGGTTATGCTAATTTTTATGGTTCAGTCTTGCCCTTATAAAAAATATGTAGAACATTATAACTGGGTAGGTACTGTATGTATGAACTGAAGATAAAACTTTTTCCACCGTATTTCAAATTAATGATTTGAAATAAAAAAGGCACCAAAGATGGTAGGTACTTTTATCCATCGTATTACAAATTAATGAAATGATTTTTTTCTTTAAATTACCAAAGATGGTAGATAATTGTTGGTTTTTCTATAGACATTTATTTTAATTAACAGGTTTTTGAAAGATTTTTTCGCTTATTTTTTTATTGCAACGAAATATAGTTTGATTTAATATTTTTTGCTCAGTAATAAAAAATTGTAGAGCGCCGTTTCTGATGCCCGTCATCGATGCTCGGCATGGTTTCTAAATATGATAGTGAGAACTGGTGTTATGAAATTATTTGATATACTATTCATCCGATTGAGATAAAACATTGGGAATTTGATGTGTGCATACTCAGGATGGGTTCTATATATACCTAATAGAAAGCTCTGGCGTAATTAAATTATTTCCAATACTATTCATCCGATTGAGATAAAACTTTGGGGATTTTATGCATGGCTTTTCTATATAATAATAAGCTCTGGCGTACTGAAATTATTTCCTATACTATTCATCCGATTGCGATGAAACTTTGGGAATTTGATGTGTGCATGCCCGGGGTGGTTTCTACGCATAATAGTAAGATCTGGCATTATGAAATTATTTCATCTACTATCCATCCGATTGCGATGAAACTTAGGTCTGTCATGTGATATATCGATTCTGATAAAGCGAGGGTGGGGATTTTATATTAGTCAAAATTACGGTCGCCATTTTGTTTTTTAAGACTTTACTTAGGTTAATCATGTGACATATCGATTCTGACAAAGCGAGGATGGGGATATCATATTAGTCAAAATTACGGTCGCCATTTTGTTTTTTAAGACTTTTCTTAGGTAAGTCATGTGACATATCGATTCAGACAAAGCGAGGATGGGGATTTCATATTAGTTAAAATTACAATCGCCATTTTGTTTTTTAAGACTTTACTTAGGTTAATCATGTGACATATCGATTCTGACAAAGCGAGGATGGGGATTTCATATTAGTTAAAATTACGGTCGCCATTTTGTTTTTTAAGACTTTACTTAGGTTAATCATGTGACATATCGATTCTGACAAAGCGAGGATGGGGATATCATATTAGTCAAAATTACGGTCGCCATTTTGTTTTTTAAGACTTTTCTTAGGTAAGTCATGTGACATATCGATTCAGACAAAGCGAGGATGGGGATTTCATATTAGTTAAAATTACGGTCGCCATTTTGTTTTTTAAGACTTTACTTAGGTTAGTCATGTGACATATCGATTCTGACAAAGAGAGGATGGGGATTTCATACTATACTATTCATCCGATTGCGATAAAACTTTGGGGATTTCATGTGTGCATGCCCGGGGTGGTTTCTACGCATAACAGTAAGAAAGCTCTGGCGTTATGAAATTATTTCATCTACTATCCATCCGATTGCGATGAAACTTAGGTTTGTCATATCGATTCTGACAAAGCGAGGATGGGGATTTCATATTAGTCAAAATTACGGTCGCCATTTTGTTTTTTAAGACTTTTCTTAGGTAAGTCATGTGACATATCGATTCAGACAAAGCGAGGATGGGGATTTCATATTAATTAAAATTAAGGTCGCCATTTTGTTTTTTAAGACTTTACTTAGGTTAGTCATGTGACATATCGATTCTGACAAAGAGAGGATGGGGATTTCATACTATACTATTCATCCGATTGCGATGAAACTTTGGGGATTTCATGTGTGCATGCCCGGGGTGGTTTCTACGCATAACAGTAAGTAAGCTCTGTCGCTATGAAATTATTTCATCTACTATCCATCCGATTGCGATGAAACTTAGGTTTGTCATATCGATTCAGACAAAGCGAGAATGGGGATTTCATATTAGTTAAAATCACGGGCGCCATTTTGTATTTGAAGACTTTACTTAGGTTAGTCATGTGACATATCGATTCTGACAAACCGAGGATGGGGATTTCATATTAGTCAAAATTTCGGTCGCCATGTTGTTTTTTAAGACTTTTCTTAGGTTAGTCATGTGACATATCGATTCTGACAAAGCGAGGAAGGGGATTTTATTTTAGTTAAATTTATGGTTACCATGTAGATTTTAAAAAACCCAAAATTTCTAAATATTCAAATTTCAAAATTCTTTAATTTTAAAAATACTTCATATTTTAAAAATATTCAATTTTCACAAACCCTGTGAAGGCTCACAAGCCTTGCTTCATCCACATTCATACATAGTTTTTTTTTCTCCAAATATTTAATATGAAAAAAAATGTACGCACACACTTTTTATTTCATCCACCTTCAAACGTCAAATCGCGTAGTGCTTTAACCAATTAGTTGCGTTGCAACGGGCAAAAGCTAGTTAAATATTATTGATCTTTTTTCCGATAAACATCTTACTATGAGGTGTTTATACTTAATAAAGGATGTGTCAAACATATCCGCAATGTCCTTATATTCATTTCCCAAATTCTGAATTCGGCGAATTGGAGTACACAATTGTGATTCCGTGTTGGAGTTTTCACAATAAAACGGAAGATATTGCCTCGATGTTGGTTTGCGAGGTGTATGGAAAGAAATCAAGTATAATAGTTCAGGGCTGTCAATTATAAAATTTAGGATTTTATGCAAACATGTTAAGTCATTAACTATTCTACGTTCGGACAATTTTAATAAATTAAGTTGACATAGTCGATAATCATAGTTGACACATTCTCTTATTATGCCCATTCTGAAATTAATAAATCTTAAGATTCTTTTTGGATTCTTTCTAATGTGAGTGAATGACTAGCGTAACTCGGTGACCACACTATCGAGTTGTACTCGATTTGACTCCTAACTAATGACATATACATTTTTTTATAGGTTTGAATATTTTTAAATTGGCTGCATGTTCTTATTACAAATCCGCACATTTTCAAAGCTTTATTGGATGTAATTTCAATATGGTTTATAAATTATTAAATTTGACTTGTTTTCTGTTCGAGACCAAAAGTAGGATTTTTTAAACGTGTCGTTCATGAGATTGGAGAGCTGGTAGATATAAACTGTGACAGTAATGTTTAGTTAACTTTTTGTGGTGACAGTGGGAATTGCGGGAGATTTTTTGTATTTACTCTGGGTATCCGGCTGACAGTGCTATTCTTTAATGACTTCCATTTTCAATGAAATTGTTTTTTTCGATTGCAGGCATTTGTAGTATTTCCTATCAAATCTTTAAAATGTTATTACAAAGTTTTCGTAATTTTTGAGATTGAATCGATTTACTTTATTGGGGTATTATTGTTGTTGTTTTTTTTTTTAATATATAATTTTTTAATTAAATAAGTTGCAATTTATCCATAATCGAGCAATGAGAACAGCGAAGTAGATTTTCAAAAAATAACTGATACGTTAAAGGAACCAACGCATTGATATTTTTACACAAAATAATAAAAAAACCTGTTTCCAAGGAATGAAATACATATTGTAATACGCTGCAGGAAACTATAAAGTCAGCACTATTTTTTCAAGGTATATTGGATTGTACTGTACCTGTAGATACAGTGTGTAATAGCATGTACAAGAAGCATTTTAATCAGCGATCCCCGAACATATTTGGAGTAATATGCTCGGGGGTGATATTTTGCTATCCGATAATATTTTATAAAAATAAAAAACTAACGAAATATTTTTCTATGACCCATCGGAATTGCGTAGTTGTAGCAGAGGGGAGAGAGAGAGCGCGAATCAAGTTATCCCGTCGCCACTCGCGACGTGTTATAGAAACTCGTCGAATAATATAATAATAATAATAATATGTTAAAGTTAACATGTTTTGAAAACCCGTCCCATATCGAGCATGTAATTATTGTAGGATGTAGGTAGGTACCCAGAAAACTAAAATGGGTTCTTGCACGTTGACCGGACAATAACATAATTCCTGAAGGTGCGATCTTTTCATATCAATAAGTAGCCATAAGCATTATTCCTAACAATTGGGCCGACTCAATCTCAATATTACCAGAATTCTGTAAATGATTATCGATCGGTTTCTGTTTATCCGGACGCTCGACCCACCCAGCAAATAAATGTAGTTTGTATTGAACAATTTTTATTTTTTTATTTTTATTATTATTTAAAATACATATACATAAGATTTAGAAAAATAAATACAGTTGGTTCTTAAAAGCTATTTACAAATAGATTTTTTTTTTAACAAACTACTCAACTCAACGGAGAAAAAATTGTTAAGGTTCTCCCACTGACTCCCTCGAAATAATTTTTCCAGGCATCATCTTAAATGATTTATAATCAGATGAACACATAAATGTCTTCTACGCAGAATTTGACTGCTTTCTATATTCCCCATTTTAAATTGACTATGTATGTATAAAACTTGCTACCTCATTTATTAAAGTTTTTATGAACCGATCGTAAAGTTACCTCCACGCGAGGAGAAAATACGTGTGTTTTGTATATAATGTATTCAGGAATACCATATTTTATACATCCTCCTGAGTTTTGCCTACGGCGCTGTTGCCGCCTCATTTAGCTACCGTTTCTAGAAATTTAATGTCGTTGCATCTTTATAACGAAGTTCAATGTTTATGTTATGGCCGTATTAACGTGTTTTAATGTTTTCGAGTTGTTTTTATTCAAATACCTCGAGTAATTTGAATACGAAATTTCATTCGGTTCAAGAATGTGCGGATGGACGACTCTCATTGGGCATCCTTGTCATCCGGTAAATTAGTTGGATTATTTATTGGTTTTTTGTTTTTATTTAATTCTCTCTATGATAGAAAGGAGGGATCGTGAGTTTCTCGATTTACGATGCCGAGGCTCTAAGGTCGTGGTGTTGTTCTCCGCCCTTAATAGTCAGGCTATAAAATGGAAAATTATGTATCGGCCTTTCGTAGGTCGTAACACCGCGCCTGGAGAGGAGGCCTTAACCCTCCCTCCGTCCTAACGCTTTCCCTCGGGTTTGTTTATAATCATTGTTGACAGCTGCTCGGGACTCGTCTTAATAAATGCCCTCTCGAAATTAAGAGCTGGCCGTAAAATGCGATCATTAAAACAAACGACCGCGGATTTAATTTAGATATAAAGGAACACAGTTTAATAAAGTGAAATTCTTTATTTTTTAAAGCATTGTATTATTCATTGTTGAGGTTTGCAGTCGCTCCTAAGATAGTAGGAATTGAAACATGAACAATTGAACATTGATATAAAATAAGATACCTACCAATATAACCACGCACATATAGATTTTCATCATAATAATAATCCTTTCTTATTTGCTTGCTCGGTACTACTCTGATTTTATATTTTTTATGATTTACATACTTTTTTATATTCTTTCAGGTAAATGATTTTTATGTTCTTTACTTTACATATATTATTTTATATTTTTTTATATTCTCTCACTTTTTTATATTGCATATTATGTTAATGTACTGTATAGAAAATCGACCACCATACCACGGGCATGTGCCTAGCATGGTGGTCGAAAAATCCTCAATTGCAACAAACTATACAATGAATAAAGAAACATTAAAAGAAATAAAAAAAATAGTTCAAGTATCTATAGACGTACTTCCCCAGCTTTATGACTGAGTGTTTCATATTGCGCTGCTTCGAATAACGTAGGTGTAACTCAATTAAACCGTATAAATACTAAGATATTTGATCGCCTGCGTCTTCATTCCGTGTAAGTGAGTATAGTTATTTAAATAAAATTATGGCTATTTTATTTATACCGCAATTTTACACGTTATTTCGCGCCTAATTATATTACAATATTCGAATCGACCATATAAATAAATTAAGAAAATGTCGAGAAAGAAGTAATAATTCAGTGTATTGAAAACGGGTACATAAATATCTGCGTCTTAAATATTTTTCACCGCATGAGGCATGAAATCTTACGATAGGCATTCTTCATGGCGCATTTTTTCAGCATTACCGGCTCCTGTGTTGGTAAGTCACGTTTTTGACACATGCTTTAACGGCCAGTTAGTAGTTAGCCTGCTATTCGTCCCTCTGTTCCCGTCCCCGTGCGTCCCGAGGTGTTCCGGGTATTGAAATCAGAGTAAATACACGCTAATTTTCAGGGGGACCGCTCGTTGGGCTTTGTGCGAACGCACCCATTATTTATTGCTTATTGGTGGTGAGCCGAGACTTTATGGGGATATTTTGGTCGCATTCAGAACGAAAGACAAGTCGGTTTTGAACGTGCCCTCGCACGATGTTTTCGAGATTAGCTTCGAACGTTTATTGTGTCATTGAATATGACAAAATTCTCTACTTGCTTTGTCTCGTATTGTTTTTTCCGAGGTCTTGAGAAAAAGCACGACTCTCATTATTTAAGACCGTGAGGATGCCTTCGCACTGCACCTGCTTTTAATAGAGTAGAATGCTGAAATAATATCGTATATCAAATGAATTTCTCTTTTATAAAATTAGTAGAACTTGTATACTGTTCCCGTGCCAGGTGCCCGCCTTCAATTCCCGCTGCGAAGGGTGCTGAACAAAAAATAATTTTGCATCAGCAGATGTAATTTAATATTATTTTGTGGTCTAGCGTGCCATTCATAAGACAATTATGCTATGAATTACGTTTATATTTGTATGCATTTATGTGTTAGGTTTTATTTCGTTGTTTGGACTCGCATTTCATCTAATATTTATAAAAACTTTCCATTTCTTGAATTAGCCATAGGTTTTAGCGGCCCCCTTTTTATAATTTTGTTTTACTTTAACTTAACTCGGGAAGCCTTGAGTAAAATAATTTCTCTCAAGGCCTACGTCATCTTTGGGGATGCATTGTGAAGGGAAAAGATGGACTGGAAGTTCTGAGAAGGTAAATGGTATGAGGGGGTAGGAATCTTGAGGTCAGTGTGTCCAGGATTTGTGGAAGAATGAATCCATCCGGTTCGAAGGAATTTCCTCAACAAGCCTCTCCCGATCCGACCCGCCACGAAGCTGGTGGTTAAACGCCTCCGCCGCCAAATCTATGTCAACCTCAGCCCACGAAACCGGTCACCCCTACTAAATTACCAAACGTATCAAACCTATGATGATGTGGGTGACCTATCGCAGAGCTGTTGATTAACCAATGAATGGTTCCCGAGGAGGCGGTACCCATACCCGCCTCCCAAATTAAAAAATACTGTTTCTCCACAGGAAGCATTTTTTTTGTGTGTAATTAATATTACACCATTTGAAAATTGTAAAAATACATCTTCTTCTGTTTATTTACCACTTGTCGAAAAGTAGATGATTTTTTGGTTGGTACTTACATACTTACGTTTTAATTAAAATAATATTCGATTTAATACCGCGTTGTGAGTTACTGTTGCGTTTGTATCTGCCGTGGTAATGAAAAGCCGTGATTCCGCGCGATCTTTTTATAATAAAGTTTATTAGTCGCATGCAAATCGGTGTCCCGTTCCGAGTTATGGAACCGCGGTATAATATAATGTCAAATAAACAAGAATGTATTGTTATTCGGTCCGGGTCAGACCCGATAGAATCTTATTATGCAGTTATTTGGCCGAGATGGGTTGCCGCGGACATTTTTTTCGCCTGTCGTCCGCATAAAGAATATATCGTGTGGGTTTCGCGTAGCCGAGGCGAACCTACTTCACGCTCGTACAAACGTTTATTAAGGTCCAATAATAAATAAAGAATATGGTCTTTTATACGGGGAAACCAACACATTAGGCTGAATTTGAATCCATGATTTTCATAATAAAAACTCTTTTATTATATTAAAAAGTAAGAATTTATTGATTTTAAAGATGCTCAGTTGTCACACTTCAGTTTGAATTCCAACCAGATAAAATCATGTACATATTTTAGAGTCGTAGAAATTTTTGTCTGCGAGTGATAATGCGTGCGACATTGTATTCACTTATATATTTAAAAAAAAACCAACATACGACTATCTCATGTTAACCAACATGTTCGTATTGAATGCTCCCCTTTGAAGATTGCGTTTGTAGCCTAAAGTGAATTTTATTTTACAACACACTTTTAATAACGACTCAACATATTCTGGGCATATGCTGAGACGCAGGCCACGCGGAGCAAAGCATAGTAGGAATGACGCTGCAGGACAGACGACGCAGAAATCGATGACTAACATAAGCTGCGACGCAGGCAACACAGCTTAATTGGATAGAATGTCGAGTTCTAAGTCCGATTCTGACTTTGAAATTAATAATTTACTACTGATTTATAGTTTTTCAAAGTGCAAACTACCTGAAATAACGAGATTCTCGTGTGAAATACTGTCTGCCTGAGCACGTGTCGCACAGAAATGAGTCCGCGTTTACAACTAGGCGTGGAGCAGTACAGATGCATGCCTGCCCCGCAGTATTATGTCGTTTTATACACGTTCATACATTTAAAAATCTGCCTACCTCTGCTCTGCTCTCTGTGTCTTGCGTCTAAGCATATGCCCAGCCTTACATCTTTAACGTTATCGGTGGCTTGGTGTTGTAAGCTCCTTTTTGAAGGTTCTCATTTGGTGGCATTTGTGGGGTGAAATAATTGATTTTACGACATAAAACGACATGTTCTACCCAGACAATGTAAAGAATATGATGATATATTCTTGGTTTTTTTTTCATTCTTTTTCGTCCCACGTTAGTTACCCACTACAAGAATGTGATTCAATTCATTTCATTATTTGGCTTAGTACCTGTGAGTTAGGTTCTTATCTCTCTCTTAGAGTAACAATATATTCTTACTCTAAGATCTCTCTACGTTCTTGCGTATTCTAAAATTCAAGATAATTTGTGGCTTAATTTGACTTCACTAACTAGAACTAGTCTGCACCAACTTTTTATGAAATGTTGACGTACGAGTAATTGACATGCTAATAAGCTTGTTAACAATCTTGATTTTTCCAATTTTAAAAACTGTAGTGTTTTTACAAGGAAACGAGTAATTTAAATTTAGTATTATTTAAATCTACATATTCAAGGAGCATTATTAGGTAAGTAGTCGAATAGATACTTTTTTTTTTGATTATGAGAAGGAAGTGAACCGTCCACATTGCGTCCGGCACCTTATATGTAAATCATAACGAAGATGTTCAACAAGTACTTTCACAGACATCAAATCATCTTTATCCGCCAACAATAGATCATTCAATTATGATGAATGCCTCATCTTGAAACTTTATTATTATTTACGTAACGTCTTAAGTTAACATTTTTTTATTAAGCGTGGCGATAGAATGATCAAATGTTTATCTAGGTTTCAAATCGATACCTAAAGGTACATTAAAGATATTACATTATCTTTTATTTATGATTTAGACTGAGTTGGTAGGTATAGGTACCTACATAGTCGTATAAACCTAAGAATCATGTTTGGGATTTAAGAGGAATGGCTGCCCGGCCTTTTTCGTACAAATCTTATATTTGGTTTTTAAGAGAAAATTACTAGATGAAAGTGATAAAGTAGCACATATCCGTACTAGATATTTGCTACATATTTTGAATAAAACAAATATTATTCAGTTTGGACCTACATATTTGGTCCATTTTTCCGAAGCATTTTGGCCTCAAATATTTTTTTTTTATTTTCGATTAAAAAGGGTGAAAATTTCTATGAAATTAAGGTTAATTAATACAAATTAAGCACTTCTAAGTAATGCAAAAACATGCGACTTTTGTTTGAAAATTTGATCGCTTATGAATATTTTAGATGCTTTAATTAAATACTGCGAGCAGAATTAATAATTACATTTGAAATTATCTTTCTTTCTTTAGTGTTTTTTTTACACCCAAAAAGTATCAGTCCTATAAAAACTGCTTTAAAGTTTAAAATTTTCTACTTACGAACCACTTTTCGGTTATGGTTTTATTGTATACTGTCGAAAATTAAATTCTTTAAAAAATGATCGTAAAACATTAAATTATTTGTGCCTGAGCTTCGCAAAATAAAATGAAACATGCTTTTTGGCGATGTGTTTTTCTTGTATAAATCAAAACAGGCGGCTGGTGTTAATCGAGAATTTATACTTTATCACCATCTACTTAACCACTGGAGCGACAGAGCAACTTAAAACTTTTTTCTCGGATTGCTAAAGGAATTTTTTCCGCCCACATTAAAAAAATCATATCTCTGAATTTGAATATGGAGACATACAAACTGATTATAGTTCTATGTAACCAATGAATTCACCTATCTTTTGTCTATTATCACTTATTGGTAGCATATAAAAAAAAATATAAAATCCAGAGAATATTTGCCACATTGTGGCAGCAAAGCAATCCAAGGCTTTGGAAATAGTGCCATAATGTAGCAAAAAGCGTTCGAGTTGATAAGGACTGTTTTTGTTAGTGGCCTGATCCAGAATTTTACACGACGTGGTGTATCGCCTTAAATGTCAAGTTTATCTTAATTCTCTCCCAAAAATGGATGCTAACATCAAATCATTGATATCCTCATGAGATTCGTAATGTGCATCTGGGGTCTCGCTTCGACATCATTAAACAATAAACCGCCTCTAATTATGCAAATATCCTGTCTCACACTTAATGCAGCCTTTAAAAGACTCTTTCACTTTTGTGGTAAATGCCCAGCCTGGTGAACTAATGAATTCGGAAAGGACATGTGACAGTTTTATCTCATTAACGAGTCCTCGCGTGGAATGTATTTCGGCCGTGTCAAATAAATATTGAACGATTTGAAGCTTTGTTGTCTTATAAAAGCTTCGCTCAACGTTTTGCCTCACCCCCGTGAGGTCCTGTAATCCTGTGCCCCGGTCGTGGATATTTATTCATTTTGTACCTACGTTTTCGGCTGTAGGATGCAACCTTTTTTAGACTCCCCGTTCCGTTCGTAATGTTTATAATATGAACCTTTTTGTGACGGCTGTGAATGCGAGGTTAAAAAAAATCCAAAAATTCTCTCGATAAAGTTGAACTGTTTATTCATTATTCAGTTCCGCAAATTATCTGACACCATTCAAAATCGAAATTTTATTAAACCTTCACTTTTTAATCCGCCCAATAAAACGTGGAAAATAATTCGCCGAACATTGAAAAAAAAACATTCGTTCAAAGGTGTAAAATACTCGTACACTTCTGTTTTTCGAAATTATTTTATTTTAAGCTAGTAAAATATTTAGCACGTGTCAGTTAAAAATATTACTACATTGCCTTCACCTATTAAGGCTACAATTGTTTTTTCAAAATATTCGTAAAAAGTTAAAGTAAAATAAACCTTTATCTCTCATTGTAATACCCTTTCATACTCACGATTCTTTGAAATTCATTTAAGTCAACTATTATTTATATCGTTTTTACAATGTGATAAAACAGATGATGTATGGATATGTAGGTAAATAAGGCCACGATATAATGTATTAGTTCGATTGTACCGATGTCAACCCGAAGCCTCACGCTGTTTCGATCTGTGCAGGGGGTTCAAAAAGCATGTGTTATTTGAATACCCTTGTTAGAGGCCAATCTCGAACCCGCTTTGAAAAATGATTGGTTGCATTTTGAAACACTTTGAGCGGCAATGATAATCATTTTGTTCGTATTTACCGTCACACTCCCGAGGGCTGAAAAGGGTTAAAGTGTTCCCCCATAATTTTGATGGGTGTCGTGAATATTTTATGATATAATATTTGATTATTGAATGTTTTTATTACTATTGATTTTGATTGATGTAGGGCATTTATCTTATTTGATGATCATTATTGGCTTGATACATTTTATAACATATTTAAATTTGATCGAGCTGATTATTATTTCACTCCGTTTTACTAAGTAAAGGGGTTGATACATGAATAATGAGACTGAATTTTTTAACGTATTTTCGGTTTGGCCTTTCATTCTAATGATTTCTTTGCTACCTCTCCATTAAATCTATTTATTCATTTTGTATTTTAGCAACATTTTATATTTATGAACGCCTGGGAGTCCGAATTTCCCAGAGTTAGTGGAAGAATGCCATCCCCGATTTTGAGACTGAAGGAAAAAATATTCCGTTAAAAACAATAAAAGAGCTTTCTTTTTTAATAAAATTTTATGGATACACGGAGAAAAATGTTATTCTAAAATACGATCATTTTATTCGTAAAAATGGTTAAACACGGGACTGAAGTTACGAACGAATTATTTTCTTACGAACAAATTAACAGGGTTTCAATGTTTATTGACGGGAACATGTAAGAATAATTTGTTGGTATACGTAATTTCGTACATATACCAATAAATTATTCTTACATGTTCCCGCCAATAAACATTGAAACGCTGTTAATTTGTTCGTTAGAACTTCAGTCCCGTTTTTAACCGTTTTTACGAATCAAATGATCGTATTTTAGAATATAATTTTTCTCCATGTAGAATCGAGATATGTTGCTTTCTAGTTATGAAAGAAGGTATCTTTATAAAATATGTTTTCTTCGCTATCACCTATCTAATATTACAAAATTGTCCCTACTTTTGATTTTTGACGGATAAATTTATAAAGTACCTGCTTACATACGTAGAACAGAAAAAGGTATTATTAGATGAAAACGATAATACTTAGGGTTGTTTAAGATTTTATCTTATATTAGCAGAACTCCCTGGTGTTGATCGGGCTTTACACAGTGTTTTTAAAATCAGACTTAGGCAGTGACGTTTCTCATGTTTTGAAGGTCAACTGTGCAGATTTTATCAATCTCGGAACAAAATTGTAGATTTGTATAAAAAACAAATCACACGGGAACACTTCTATATGTGTATATATATAGATATTAATAGCGTTGCCCGGGCTTTATGCAGAGTTTTCTGAAATCAGATGTAGACAGTAAATTTCCTCTTTTAAACGCTGTGTGCAAAATTTCATCAAAAAGTATCAAAACACTGCTAGGAAGAGGTAGGAAAAGGGTTTAGGGGTGCTTTTTCGAAAACTCATGTAGACGGAGTTATCTATGCCATTATATCAAAAGTCAAAAATCATAGTTATCCCTAACATTTCATATTGGTAAGAGTGCTTCCACCACGAGTGCCGTTGTTCTTTATGATTTTTTCTTCCATAAATATATTTTTGGTTTTGTACTGTGCGCGAGTGGGAGTCAGAATAAACAATAATCCTGCTGCTACTGTCTCGAAGTCCTGGACCACCAGCGGCGACTTGAAGCAAGTGTCCAGAAAAGTAAATTATTGTCGAGGTAACTTTATCGTTTGTCAAAATAATGCTCTATTGTTTGTGGGTCATATTCTTGTTAGGTACACGTAAAGGCGTGTCGCTGTTTATCTCATTTCTGGTGTTTTCACTCGGCCCCGTGATTAATGTACCAGAGTTGAGAGTTATTGACATTCTTGGGCCTACGTACCGTATAATTCATACTAAGAAAAAATATGTTTTCATATTAACTCTATGACACTTCTTTTATTTATTTTTTATCGTAAATTATGATGTTGCTGGTAATTTTTTTATCGATTCAATTGATAAACACAAACTTCGCATATTTGAGCTTAGAACTGGACACTGTTGTCTTTGCAGGTGGTCAAAAGAAGTTTCGTCTATCAAGATATTTCTTTAAAGTTTTTTGTTTTGGTTTTATAACACACAGCAATTTATTACTATGTACATATTATGTCGGTGGAAAACCTATGAAAAGTGATGCACAACGTTATTCTTAGAGTTTTGGCGTTCTTGACTATAGACTTTGGAAACCTATAAAAGGCGAGGATAATTCCAGTATTTGGGTGAATTAGGTACGTTGTCAACTTTGCGGTAAAAGTTACTTAAGTAAACTAAATTATTTATAATAAGCGAGTTTAATTCATTTTCGTTGTTTGTTTTTGGGGTGTTATGCCGTGTTGCGCTCCCTCCTTCTTTAGCCAACGTTTCGGACAGCGTTGCAGTGTCCATCATCAGGGCAGATCCGGCAGGTCCGACGATGTGATCTGCCGGATCTGCCCTGACGATGAACACTGCAACGCTGTCCGAAACGTCGGCTAAAGAAGGAGGTAGCGCAACACGGCATAACACCCCAAAAACAAACAACGAAAATGCTTTTGGCCGTGAAAATCTAAAAACGTACCCAAGTTTAATTCAGTTCTGCGTTTATTGATAAACCGCATTGAACACATTTTTGCACTTTAATGTGTTAATCATTGGAAATTACTATTTTATCACAACGTGACGTCAACGACTACAAAGTTAAGCGTGTCAAGCTTCACAAAATTTACCATATTATTTTTTATGATTTTTTGTGGTCTTTGAGCGTTTAGTTTAAATTCAGGGCTCGGCCTAATAAATTACTTGTTAGTTTGAAAAGAATTTATATTAGCATACCCTTTGTGATGTGATCTATCTGATTCTAGGGGTGATGTTGGTTCTATTGTTAAGTCAATAGGAATACTGATATTACTAGATAGGCCTGCTTCGCTCTGCGGTGTGCATATCGTGTTTCATTTATATACTTAACGTTTGAATTAATAATACTCTTAAGCAGGGCCCGAGTAAGGGTTCCAGCCGCCCTTTGCTAGCGCGTCGATAGCGCCCTCCCATCAATCGTACATCTCATGAGATGTAAAAACTTTCTTTTAAATCCATGATATACTCAATTGGGTTCCTATGTGGTTTAGGCGAATTAAGTGGAATTTGAATTATTACATTCACAAAGACACGGAAAAGGCGCCGCGGGCGAAACTGTTTCTAGGTCGGAACCAAAAAATGATTTCAATTTTTATTTTTCGGAAAGTCAGTATCCTAACAATATTTAGACGGAAGTCCTTTAGTTTTCTTTTTAACCCTTCAAAAAATATTAGTGGAATTATAATCGAATGTACCAATGTGTCTGATTACCAACCAGGCGTCGTGCATTCAATCCTCTGCTATAAAAAATAGATAAGTCCTCCATCATTGGTCCCGTTTGCCCATTACGGGCGCATTTGCATTGTGGGACGCAAATCATAGCACCGAGAAAGGAGAAGTTTTGAAAATATCGCACACGGCCTACGGCCGATCACCTAAGTCGTGCCCCTTATAAAACATGCGCCCTGGGCTTCAGCCCAGCGAACCTATGTGGTAATCAGGCCCTGCTCCTAAAACATTGTTCAATGCAACCCTTCTCTGCTGTTTCAAGTTACAACAAAAAAGCACGCATAATAGCTTTTTAATATTAAAGTAATTTATTTTTTTAGACGACAAGAATTATTGAGTAGGTTAGATTCTGTTATTGGGGTAGGTTATTTCGAGTTATTTCGAGGTAAAAATTCCCTCAGGGCCTATGTCATCTTTGAGGATGCTGGGTGGAGGGTTTTTTTTAAGGGAAAGGAAGGGTAGAAAGTCATAAAGGTTTGAGGGGTGGGTAGGAATCTTGCGATAAATATGTCCAGGAGTGATGGACGTGTGAAGCCGTCCCTCCCACTGCGGTGCAAGGCGATGGGTCGAGAGGGACCGGCTGGAGAGATCAAAAGCTCTCTCAACCAGTCCCTCCCGATCCGTTCTGCCACGCAGATGGTCGGCAGACGCATCCGCCCCCAAGTCCCTGACAAACCTAAGCCCATGAACCCGGGCACCCCTGCTTAGTCACCAAACGTATCGAACCACTTCAGTTGACCTGTGGCAGAAGTGTTTGTCGTCCAATAAATGGTTGGCGGTACCCATACCGCCTCCCAAATAGTTTGACCAGAACAGAAGAATCTGCACAAATACAAAGACGCAAAGCTTACAATTCAAGAGTTTTCGCTTTATCAGCACACAGATTTTCCGCTTTATGACTTTCTCGCTGTGATTTGCGACCATATTTCACAAAAAAATTATTATGGCAAATACATCAGATATTATTATTCGGAAGGGTGAGTATCATATTTTCCTCACCATGGTGTGTCTTGATGGACGACATTGAACTATTGACCACTATCTGGCTATTTAATGAATGAACATCTAATCCTTTGATTGTCTTGCACGCACCATATACAAGTACCGAGAGAAAGGATACAATGCAGTAGGATAGATACATAAATACAGTAAAATCAACAAATGTTTGTATAATATAAAGCAAGTAGCACAATCATTCAGATTCTACAAAGAATGCACCCATGTATCCACAAATATTGAGATTAAGCCGAAATCAGGACATCTGCCGATTACCTCCACAAAAGATGCCAATCGTTTCATCTAGGAGAATACACCTTAACGAATATAATAGATTTGTACACTAGATCCAGGGATTTATACAATGGAAGATGTTTTATTTGGAGGTTGAAACCTGAATGGTAGAAATGCCACCGAAAGGATTGAATGCCTTATTGTGTTGTCAAATTTGTTCTTATGGCAAGGTCCCCTCTTTTGTAGTAAAACATTATTCCCGCTCGTACGGAGCTTTGTATGAAATGGTTTATATTATTTACGATTATCTGATAAATTCGTATGTTCTTCTCTGCTTTTGATAAACAATCCTTTTTATTATTTGTAACAATTTGTGTCTTTCATTTGTTGATAACGCCTTATCGAGATGTAGATTGTGTCACGGTTTTTTCCTTACATAAATACATAACTCAACCCACAAATTTTAAACCGTTTTGAAAAAGAGTTATTTTGCTTCATGAAATTCGAAACGAACAATACTTTTGAGAGAACAAAGTTTACAACAATTTTTTTTTGAGATATCTCTTGTTTTAACAGACAGATTTTAATCTGAATATATATACTGCTGTGTTTTTTACCGGCATTTCAACGCAAGGTGTTGGATAGAACAGCTTTTTTGATCCCTTGGGCACATTCGGTATACACGTATAACGCTTTCTCAACTTTTGCCTTATGAGAACGGATCGATTTCACGATTATTTATTTTAAAAGCTCTGGCGTGGAAGTAATAGTTACGTGACAAGTAGACTGCTTTTGTGTTTCCTCCTTCATACAACATGTGTCTGTTCAAAATCCAGGTTTACTTCTAAAACACTGTGTGGTGTCAACCAAGATGACGTACATATTACCAATAAAAAAGTAAGAGTTCTTAAAATGAACTCAATATGCCTACCACCTCTAGAAAACAGTTTGTGAGAATGATAATATACCGTATTACGAATACGACCTTTATTTTTATTCACTTTATTATTATATATTTAATTTTTGTGAAATTGTTTTCTCTCGAAATTTTTTATTTTTATTAATAAAAAAATATTTTTTTGTGTCTCCTTACGATGGGAAGTCGCCGTTAAATTATACCTGCCATTTCAATATTTGAGGTGGGTGGAATTTCAATAAAGACACAGATCTCATACATATTATTCATATTGTACCGAACAAAATATACTTTAATTGCGGTCGCGGATGCCTTTGAACTCTTATTATTTAATTTTTATAAGAAAAACTCTCTTTTCATAACTTTTGTAGGTTATTCCCATCAATGTAATATATAATTGAAGAAGAAGATCACACTAGTAATCTAAATTAAAATATGAATAAAAAACAAGACACAAAAAAAAAATAAGAAAAAATAACGGTTGCAACTGGGACTCGAATCAAGAACCTCTCGTCTCACCGGGACGTGCGCTTTTTCCAATTCAGCCATTGCCACCTATTTTATAAAACCGTCATATTTGTAAACTCATATTTCAAATTTTAGAATTAAGAATATTGTCTTCGACTATTTATTTCCATATTATCGGCAGGAAACAAGTGTTCAAAGAACGTATTTGTTACCTAAATAGTGTGATTTAATTCTTATTATTTAATCAATCGCATCATATTTATTAACGAATAATATGTAATTGTTTACAATTTTTTGAAAATTTTAAGTACTCGCATCGTGTTAACTTTATATTCCATTTTTTCTTTAAACAAAAGAAAATTGAGAGAAGGTCTATTTTTTGGAAAGAACTCGTCAAAAAATTTCCAGATTATGTATGCCCTCACGAATGTGTGTAGTGACACAACTTCATTATTTCTCCACATTTTAACTAGGAGTAAACGATAATTTTTTTGTGTAACGACAAAGAACAAAATAAGTTGCAAATTCTATATAATACAGTTTCTATGCAATATCTATATAAATATAACAACGATAATAATACTTTGAAGAAGTAGTTTTTCAAAAGCTATTAATATGTTAAATGAGCTATATTGGCTAACAGTGAAACAGATAACAGATAAACAGAGAACCTTGAAGGCCATGATATTTATTTAAAAAAAAATCTCTTTAAAAACTATCCTGTTACCAAAATACTTTTCAAACAAACTATGCATTTACAACCAACACATTCAGAGACATTACAAAAGGACGTACAATGAAATCAGACTACCAAAGAAGCTCAAAACCCCAAATCAAAACAGTTTCAATTTGTGAGGCGGGTATGGGTACCGCCGCCATTTATTGGACGACTAACGCCTCTGCCACAGGTCACCCCAAGTGGTTGCTACGTTTGGTGACTTAGCAGGGGTGCCCGGGTTCATGGGGTTAAGTTTGTCCGGGACTTGGGGTCGGATGCGTCTGCCGACCATCTACGTGGCAGGCCGGATCGGGTGACTGGTTGAGGGAGACCTTTTGATCTCTCCAACCGGACCCTATCGACCTATCGCCTTGCACCGCAGTGGGAGGGAAGGCTTCACGCGTCCATCACTCTTGGACATATTTATCCCCAGATTCTTATCCCACCCCTCAAATCTTTTTCCTTCCCAGGACTTCCTCTCCTTCCTTTCCCTTAAAAACCCTTCTCACAGCATCTTCAAAGATGACATAGGCCCTGAGGGAATTTTTCCCTCAGGGCCTCCCGTGTGGAGCTAATGTAAAAAAAAATGTTTATTCTACAAAGGGATGAAACATTATAATTCGCTGCCGGAAACCATGAAAATTAAGCAAATTAATAAATTCAAAATGAATTGCCAGAACCACGTCAAGCAAAATAAAATATAGTACTTATTTATTTATGATTAGTATTTTGTAAACTTAAATTAACAACTAACAAAAATAAAATAAAATATAAATATGCATGATGAAATTATTATTATGTTATTTTCTATGAATGTTTTTTTTTATGGAAGGTTTTATATTTTATTATCGATAACTAGAAGATCAACACACTCTTACCTTCGAGGCTTGTCGCTTACTGACACTACCTATTTGATTTGTCCTTACTATGAATTTTTCTAGTGATTTGGCTATTATTATCTTCATCTATTATAAATAATTCAAGTATTTATTATTTCTGCGATACGCTTTATTATAAGTTCATAAAATAATATTATTATCTCTCATATTCAACCATTATATGTAATTAGCAAGACGAATTCATTATTCACAGATAATTAAAGAAAAGTAATAATACTATTAAGTATTATGTATTCTTACTTGTGTTATGTTATCTACCTTACTACATAAAACATAATTTTCGAACCCGGATCAATTACAAATAATGGACGATTTTACACAAATAATCCTACTGACGATGTTTATTCGTGTACGAGCTACATTTATTTGATAAAACAAAGATTAATTCGGTTCTTACCAAAGTATGATTCATTACGTACAATGAAATGGAAATGTTTTATTATTTAAAAAAAAAAAACTATTTCCTAAGGCACGTGATGTAAGTATAAAGCAAAATATAAGTATTAATTCAAAGTTTTCTCAGTCCTCTTCACTAGGGTTTCCTGTTCTGAGGCGGCATGCAGTTTGTTTAAAAATGTGGTAACTAGTTGTCTTTACATAATCGACACGGCAAATCGGACCTGTCAATGCTTTATTATTCTTCGAACATGATTTTTTGCCAAAAGGTTGTCTTTTTTTTGTCTTACGTTCTACGTGGTCACAACATAAGTTTTTAATTTCCAACTCAGCGCCGCAAAACATCACGAGATATTAAAAATCTAATTTAGAGACGATTAACATAATTAATTTAATAATTGATAATTGTAATTATATAAGTGGTGTATACAAAGTAATTTGTTTTCATTTAATTCAAAATGACGCCACAGAGTGAATTTGCGAAGATTGGATAAGAAAATAATTTTCTTTTATAAAATTACATTATAGGTTTACTACCTATATCTTCTTTATCGCTTATCTGAGTTTTTCCCACAAAACCATTCCAATTTTGAAATTAAAAGCAATTTTGAGTTCATTGAACCAAACATAACCGGGACGTGCAGACAACCGAAATTAGTACGTTTTATTAGGGAAAAGTAACTTGAATAGTAACTAGAATAGTAACTTGACGGTATGAACCCGTAAACTTAAAAATCATTTCGAATCCAATAAGGTACCTCCGCGATGATCAGAGCTGCGTTCACACAAAGCCGTAAGCATTATTCACTACCTACTGAAAGAATTTTGCCTGAGCATGGGCGCTGCTCGATAAATTGCAATTATCCATGCCTAAGATAAATAAAGGAGCAATAAAGAGTTAAGCTTTGTATGGGATGTTAATAGATACGTTATTTAACTTTTCTAACATAATATTTCCAGATTATAATATAAATTTCATCGGAAATGTTTGATCCGTGTTGAGGTAGCTAGATAAATAAAAGGAAACACTTAAATTGATTTAAGTTTTTCTAAATTAATACATTTTACATTATTGCTTGAATGGTTGGGTGTTCAATCACGTCGGGGTCACCAAAGCTGTTGGTAATAGTGGGTAGAGACAATGAAAGACGTAGTATTTTAAGTATTTTGGTATGCAGATAGATGTAGTATTTCTTTAGGTTACACTTTCAGAAAGGTGTTTTTCCAAACGGAAATGATGACAGTAAGAATATTTTGTCTGAAAAATGCTGTTTTTTCTAATGTTTTAGTTAGCATTTTGGATAAGCCTTTAAACCTTTAGAAATTTAATTTGTAGTGATTGCGCAATTAATAAAATAGAGATTAAGGCATTGCATCCCAAGATAAACTTACTTATATACAGTGCGTAACATCACATGATTGAAGGGTCTGAAGCAGCGATTCCTGAGCACATTTACAGTGAAAACGTAACGTAAACGTAAATTTTGCAGTCCGAAGATTTTTTTTTAAATGAACAACAATATTTTTTCCATCGCACGTCGCTGCTGGTTGGTCTGGTACTGCCTTGCGGGTCACGTAATACGCACTCCACCTCGCTCCAGCAGCACGGTTACAAAAGAGTTAAAAAAAAAAAACTCAAAATCACATCTACATTTTTATTCCAAATTTACCACAATTCGCCTTTAACGTTTGTTAATTCAGTGTTATTATTTCCCCTTGCATTTTTCATTATTTCTTTAATCCACAATTAAAAGCAGACCCCCTCCCCCCCTTAAAACTGCATTGCTGTAACTGGATATGCTGGTCAGATCTCGCTTTAGGATTTGAACCCACCCCTTCCACAGTTGTGTTGCTGTCATCTACCCCTCTGTAACATGAACTTGATATTTTTTTAATGGTTCCCCCTAAAATTCTCTTAAATTATGTAATGGTTTTAATTATTCAAAGCTGGATACTTTAATATTTCTTTTCATGCATGTAACCGGTTGAGTTGGATTATAATTTTTTCCATTGGCATGACCATACATGTTATGAAGCTATTTAGTCTGAATTGGCTAGTATTTAACCAAGCAGTAAATTACTGGTGGTTTGATGCTGAAATGTTTGCCATATAATCAAAAAATAATATTGTTTGTGCTTCTAAACTTGGGCACTTATTTGGTTTGTTTTCGATTGCCAAAAAAAAAACAATTTTGTTGTTCATCGAAGGTTGATAAGACCACCAAAAGTTATTATCGAGCACTAAAATATGAGCACCTGTAACCTGTAAAAGTTATTATCTATTTATTTTGTCAGGTAGGTTAGGTTACTTACCTGACCATATACTTACCTTTCATAAGAAGGAATAGTGAGAAGACAACCCAACCTACTAATTTTAATTTTATGCTAATGGTCAATATCTGGCATTAAATTCATGTTTTCTGGAGCCTAATCAAGATTCTGGTGATCGTTAAGAGCGATTGAAAAGCGGCTGAGAATAAATTTTTAAAAATGCTTGCAACTGTACAGGGAGGTTCCAATGAGGAAGATCGATTATTAAAAATTTATTATCGATTTATTTCATCAAAAACTTGCTTAAATATATACTTGCTTTCAAGTAAGCAATAAAAATGCTCAAAACGCACGATGATAGATTATTAAATATCGTGTACTTCTTGTAAGTATTTTTTTTATCATAAGTAGGTATTTATGATTTTCAAATAAAGTCTAAACAAAATAAGTGTGTAAATTTTTAAATAAATAGAAAAACTGAGGTGTTTTTGTCACAAAACACGTTCTCGGATTTATTTCAAATGATTTTATTTTAAATTCTCAAAACTGTGTTGACTAGATTATGTATTGACTTATTTTGTTGTATGATTACGTGATTTGAAATTTGTGTTGTTTAATAGAATCTTTCGTTTGAAAATTGAACAAATCTGCCAACGACCAACGGTATAACCTTAGCATATTAAAAATAAACTTAGTTTATCAAAATTTTAAAACTGCGTGTACCAGATAAAATAACAATCTTTCAAAATAAATTTATGTTTTTTTGGCAAAAGAAATCAATACGTCTAGAATTTGATTTAAAAAAGACCAATTTCCGGTATTCTCTGGTAATACCCTCTTAAGTTCATTTGTTCTCGGAAATATTTTTTATTATCATACACAATTTAAGTAATCGCGTCCTGGTAATAATTTATTATTTTTTCCATCCGCATCTAGGGAAATTTAAGAAGTTCCCTTAAGTAGGAAATGTAGATTGTGGTTAATTTATTTATTTATTATTTGAAACAATTAGAGTATTTACAATTATTAATTTATTATTTGCGTTTACCATTGTGATGTGCATATATATTATCAATATTCACCTAATGCGTAAATCAAGGATTAGCTGGGTATAGCCGGAAATACTTCTATTTGCCTAGACGTCATATTAGCTTATGGCTACTAAACTGCTGACCCTGTAAAAATCGCAAGTGCGCCCCACGGTTGTATTTGGCAGCCACCTCTGGTCTGGAGCCCCACAATACCTGAAAAAAAATCCTCGAATCTGTGCAAAAACGGGCGGTGCGTTTAATAGATTCTCCCGTCTTAACAAACGGATTGCAATCTTTAGAGCACAGGCGTCGGGTGGGAATGCTGTACTGGTTCTACCGGTATTTCAATGGAAGATGCTCCGAGGAACTACTATCATTGATCCCCTCGGCACCGGTGCATAGTCGGGAAACACGCCAAACGCGCGCCTAACATATGTACACGTGTATAGTCGGGAACGTTTCTACAACTCGTTCTTGAATTAAATTAATGTAAAATAATTTTTTTTTATAAAATTAGCATAAATTTTTATAAAACTGGTTGTTTATAAACATAAATATGTAGTTGAGATTACATACCCAATACCTATTATCTATCGTAGCATCAAGTTGTTTATAAAAGAGTTACTTTCTTGCGTAAATTAAATGTCAACATGAACAGAAACTTTAAAATCGTGTATTATTTTGAATATCATCACAATTTGTAAAATTTAATTGCCTAAAATTGAAAGCAATGCGTTGTTCAATATTTACGATCTCCTCTCACAACATTTTTTAATCACCGGACCATAAATAATTTATCGACTTGATTTATGGCCTCATCATTGTTCGGATTTTACGAATAAAAATTAGCCATAAATATCTGAAAGGCACCTACCATTCTGAATAAACAGTTGAGTTGGTGATAATTTTATCTATTATGGCCCACTAGAACAAGATAAAAAGTAAATTTTAAATTAGCTATCGTTAACGCCGCCTTCAAATTAATATTGATTTTTAGCAATAAATAAAGACCGTAGATAATAAATTTTGGGTTGAAAGTTGTCTAATATATTGTTGCAATGACATTAGTTTTTTTTATCAATTTGGTTTATATTGAATTCTGGATACTAGTTTAAAATTAACTGCGGATGTTGCTTCTCATAAATTTATATAATTCAATGAATAGATTTTTTTTAATAACTAAGTCAGTATTGCATTTTAAGAAGAAGTAAGACTTCTCTAGGGGTATTATCAAGAGTAACCCAGATCGTTTTTGGGCGGAAAGAATATTTTAAATCGGGAATGACGTTCGATTTATATTTCATCATAATAACGTCGTAAATATGGCAACAGTGAGTGTGACGCCTAACAACGAATAACAAAACATCAAATCAAACTCAAACACCAGACGTGATTCATTCTTCTTGTTTACTGATGTTTAAGGTAAGTTCAACCTAATAAGGTTTTTGATATGTTTTGTTGATTATAATATGATTTAACTAAAGATTTTAGATGAACATATTGGTTTGTCCTTTTTATCTCTCTGATTTCTATCATATATATACATATGCTATTGAAGTAAAAAGTGGCAGAAGTGTGACAATAAAAATAGTCTATTTGAATATCGGTTCTCGTTCTTAAAAGTGTTTGAATAAGGTAAGATATTGTGATGTCATAAGGTTTTTTATAATAACTATTTTTGCATTGGATTATAGTATTAAATATTCTTCACCAATGTCACATCGGAAATGTTTGAATGCGTTATTGCAATGTCGTAGGTTTTCTTAATTGCTTTATATTGCGTTCTACATTTTGGTTTTAGCGGACAATCTCTACCAGACTCAGTTCTTGTTATAATATAATAGCTATTTTATCTTGTCCGATTTCAGTAAATCCAACAAATGCTCGGTCTTTAATTTGAATTTCTGCACATTAAATTTACATACTTTCAATGAAGTTATACATACTTCGTTTTATCGCGATCAACAAGCATATATTTTATGCTAAATGTGTTTTTGTAGGTTTGGTAATAAATATTCTTATTTATTATTACGCTATGTGGCGCACAAAACTAAAATATTTTAAATGTGTTTCGATTTCGAAAGACAAGCACGCTAGTGCTAGATTTAAAAATAAAAATTCTGGTAATATCATTAAATATTCAGAAAACGAAGTTTATCGATACTTATGCTTATTTCAGAAATATCCGTTGTCATGAAACACTTTTTTATTAGCGCCACAAATATGTAGGTAGGTGATAATTGTATAAGCCTAAATCCCTACATTATGATATTTTAATTTATTAATTTCTCCGGTTAATTTATTACCAAATGTTTTTTTTAGGAAAATCCATTCATTCTAATTAACATTTTTAATATTTCTTACGTGTAACACATCATCGGCGTGTTAGAATAGAATATCAAACGGCAGAGAACAAGTAAATCTGATTTGTGATTATTGTGATGTTAGCAATTAATACTTTGTCATACCTTGTCTTGACTGATTTTGTCTTAAAATTAGGTACATCGTCTGCGATTTGTTATCTTAAGAGTAGGTTATAGGGCAAAAAGGTGATTTGCAGCAAAACGACCCTCTAAAACAGCTGAATTACTACCTTTCGTATGACATTGTCAGACTTCATATTTTTTGTTACCAAATAATGGACTATTATTTTTCAAACAGCGGATTTTTTTTTGTAAATGATGTAAGCATTCGACCATAAAAAATAAAAACATTGATACACCATACAACCCACTTTTCAAACTTCGATTTATGACTATGGTATAATTAATGATTTTACACAATGTCTTTAATTTAAATTATGTATGTAATACACATATCTGTCAAGGTACGGGTTCATATTGTCGTTATGATATCTGTGAATATTAACAATTAAATAAAAACTTCAATTTCACCATATTTTACAACACTTCAACAGCTTTCTTGCCATTCCGCCGCATTCCGGGAGAGAAGCCCCCGTTGAACAGAGGTGAAACTGTACGTTCCGTGTTTCACAGCATACGTATTTACAATATGCCATCAAAATGTTTTATTACTGGGTGTAAAAGATCTAAAGGAACTTACTTGAAACATTGCAATAATTTAAGAAGCCAGAAAAACAGTCAGAACTCACAAATTCCCTTTTTTTACGTAATTTTTAACATAAACTGTCACATTTCTTTCAAATGCAAGAAATATTATGTTTGAAAGGGTGTTCTAGTTCAGTGTATTCCGAATTGTTTGTTACTATCTTCGTGTTGTTTTCAGTTACAAGTATATGTAAGAATTCATTGTCTTTACGAGCTCTGACCTTGTGTGAGTGAACGTTTTTTATGTTATGTCCTGTTGGGCAGTGTACACAGTGTTTGGAAATAAATACTTACTTATTTTTTATCTTTAAAATTTCTAATGAAGTCAATGAAGTTGAATGTACACGGTGTTTGAGAAACAGACCAAAATCTTTTTAAGGAAATTAACAATTATGTATACAGTAGTACCCCGTTTATTTGAACCCCGATAATTCGAAAAATGCGTAGATAATTCGACATTTTCAAAAAAATATTTCATACTAAATGTTTTTTATTCGAAATTCTTTAATTCTTAATTGGAAATTAATTTTTGTCCGCACACTTTTTGTTTGTGTAATTCGAGAAAAACATCGATTTTCGAATTACACGAAAAAAATTATGATAATCATCAGATATTTTTCGTAAATCGGAATCTGACAGACAGCCATGGCGGTAAAACGAGCTTAAATGTGGATTTAAGCGGTTGGAAATCGTCCTAATTCGTACTATTATTTTGTAAATCGGAATCGGTTTCCAGTGGAATGTGGTATATTTACGAATTTACCTAAATGTCAAGGACCGGCCGCGACGGCAATCGGTCGTAAGAATTTGATTTACGAGGAAAATATGCGAAATTTTACGAATTTACTTTGAATTCTGAATATGAAGAGCTAGTTGTGACGGATATCGACTGCGAAATTTCGAATTTATGCGAAAACATATCGTATTTTCACGAACTTACTTCAAATTTCTGAGTTTAAAGGGCCAGCCGCGGCCGTAATCGGCAGCGAAAATTTTATTTACACGGAAATATATCGTATTTTTATGAATTACTACGAGTAGGTATCTGAATTAATGGCCGGATACTACGGGATTCGAGCACCAAAATATTTTTTCGCGATAATTATATGGTATTTTTACGAGTTTACTTAGAATTTTTGAATTAGAAGAGAGAGACGGAAATCGGTTGCCAAATTTCGATTTAGGCTTTGAAATATAACACGAATATACTTTTTATATATCAATTTAAAAGGCGGGCTGCGAAGGATGTCGGCCGCGAAATTTCCATTTATGCGGAAATATATCGTATTTTTACGAATTTATTTAGAATATCTGAATTTAAAGGGCTGGAAATTGGCAGCGAAAATTTTATTTGCACGGAAAAATTATATATTGGTATATATTTTTTCGAATATAAGACCGACCGTGGCGGTAAACGGCTGCGAAAATTCGATTTTCACAGGAATAAGTCGTATTATTACGAATTTACTCCGAAGAACCTACCCGAATTTAAATTTTCGAACGAAGAACTCGATTTTCGGCGACTGTTTATAATTTATTTTTTCATAAAATTTCGATTTACGTGGGAATTTGTTAATTCGAAATTAGATTTTTGGTGTCCCATGGATTTCGAATTAACGGGGTTCTACTGTAGTAATCATAATGATGAGTTCTATAAAATATAGTTTAAAAGGCTGAATATTTAGAAGTTAAATAAAAAAACACCATAAAATTGACTTTAAATGTGAACCACGAAATTCCAAACCATTCTTCTTCTCGTGCCCTGTCCGTCCAACGGACGTTGGCAATATACGCATGTTAAATGTTGAACATTTTAAGTCCGAGAAGGGACTATCACCGCCACCTAGCGATGTAAAAATGAAGATATTTTGACAGGAAATGAATTGTTCCAAGGGTATAATATACGCTTAAGAGGCTAGACTTTGAACGACACGCGGAACACCCGCGTCTGCCATTCTGTCCCGCTCACAATTAGCTCACGCACACTTACAATACATGCGAATGCGAAATGTGCGAATGAGACAACGCTCAAATTTACCCACAGAAATCGCTCGAAAAGGGGTTTATGGAGAATACACTTTTCTACACCAAAACTTTCACGAAATTGAAATTTTAAAAAATATATATTTTTTAGAAAGTAGAAGCTACGTCGGTAGCTTTTTATAATTTTATAATTCTTTATGAGAGTTGAGTTAACAGCACTTTTTCCTTAAATAATATTTTTGATAAATCGTACATGTTTGACAGTGATTGTTTACGTTAATACGAAACGCATCGAAAATTCGAAAACATACCGACATAGTTTTCACCCTCTAGAAGTCAGTATAAAAAATATATTCATTTTGTGCAATTTTCGATATAGAAATGTTTTTTCCCGGGCGTCCTTTTTGTATGGGCCGAAAAGCGAAGTCTATCGTCTTAAAGGTCCTTTAAAGTACCTATCTTACAGTTTCTGCAAAGTCAATATAAAGAGAATTTATGACGCGAATGTGAACGGTATAAGAAGCCGAGGACGCCCAAGGGAGACGTGGCACGATCAAGTAAATCAGATACTTGAGTCGGGCCATGTCAAGAGTTAGATTAATAGTAGAGTATGTATGAGAAGATGTATGAATGTGAATGAGGCAAGGAGCGTGTGCCAAGACCGAGTTGTTTGGCGGTCCGTCCTCTCTGCCTACCCCTGCGGGGAAACGGCGTGATGGTTAGTTAGTTAGTTAGTTAGTTAGTCAATATTTATGCACTACACTAACAGCCTTTCTAATATATACCTATGGTGTAATTTGTACCTATACAATTGATAAACAGCTGTGTACGTAAAAAGCTTATTAATGAACTAAAATCGACTAACCTGATATTTAACAGCAACAGTATCTAAAAAGGTATTTCTAAAAACAAATTTCTTTTTAGTAACTATAGCTAAAATTACCTTTTATTTTTGTATTTGAAATATACTCAAACATTTATGAATTGAAGTATTTTAATTTCAATCACGAAAAAAATTTGAAAAAAATGAAAACGTCGAAAAATTTTAGGGATTTCGAAATTTAGAAAACTGTCACTTAATTTTTTTTCGCGTTTACTCAATAAAAATATAACTACAATAAAATTTATAATAATTCCCAGAGAATAACAACAACAAAAAAAAAATTGGTTTCATTGTTTGCGCAATATAAACGTTTATTAAAGAAATATTCTTATAATGAAAACTTACCTACACATGCGTAAGGCATTTATGTTATTAAAAAACATCACTTTCACGGAATCCTTACTTAATTCACGCGATAACAGTCAATTAAAAAATAATTTACCTGAAATAACCTCACTTTTTCAAGTCGGGAATCTGATGTTTCAGTCTGCCAAAATGCGACGTTGCCAGCTATTTCGAAGACGTTTTTTATTAGTAAGAATTCAAATCAGAGCTTATAGTTAGTTATGTAGTTAGAAGTAAGATTGTAGAAATTATTGAAATTTGTACAGCGCCCTTGAGGTGATTTTTCACAAAAACGGCGCTATACAAGTCATCCAAATATTATTATTATTATTATACAGTATTTATACAATATGTAACTAAAACGCCGTTTAACGGTTGGGAGGTGTTTTTTATTATTAGTAAATGCTGAATTCTTAGGAGTCATCGGATTCAGACTCCTCGGGGTTGATAGTCTATAAATTCTGGAAGTGGGTAGAAGGTGAAGCCGCGGGGTGTCTCCCCGTGAACTTTGTGCCCGGTCCACGGGTCCTCCTATTCTTCCCTTTATTCTTCCTTTTCTCTCTGCGGCATTATCTCCTTGTTAGTGCTGGCTGCGTCGTAAACATCCTCTTAATGTCCCGTTTAACAATATAAGAGACACATTCCATTTTTCGCTTCGGAATACATACGACCGAATTATAATTGCTTCATCGTTCTTGTATTAGGTAGGTACCCCATTAGATTAAATGGATTCGGGTTATTTAAATCTCGCGCTCGACGGCGAGGCGAAATAAAATTTTAGTGCCCTTTAATTTACATTTTATTTCAACAAATATTATCCCGCGGATAAATATTAGTGAAATCGATTCGAATGTTATAAAAAAATCTTGATGAATATCAGTCAGGTGATTAGATTTGTTTAGTGAAATGGTCGTAATGATTATAAATTAAGTTAATAACGACCGACGAAATAGATGGGCAACATTATTAAATGATATTGAATACACATAAAATTCTTGGGAATTTAGCATATCCGTAAAGCATACGAGAAGCATGGGTATAATAATTGTAGAGTAATTAGTTTTACTGATATTTCATCAGCTCCATTCAGACACTATGTAAATTTGACACCGGTTAATTCTATTGAAACATTTAATTTTATATTTTTCCTAGTAAAATGAATGCGTTAAAGTCATATAATTAGATAATTCGAAGGTCACTCAATGTTCAGGCCACTAAAAATCTTCGAATAAATGTGATTTCGAAATATTTGTTGCTCCTCTTATTTTTAATTGACAGTTCCTTTTTAAATATGTATTATTGTCACTTATAAATCGTCCCTTCCCATGGATGATGTGTAGTAGAAGTATGCTTCTATTAACGGTATGTTGGTGCTTAATTGGGAGTAAAATCCTCTTACCCAACTTGGAATTGAGACGAGTGTCATCGAAGAAGGGATTTAAATTATTTATACTTGCGGCCAAAAAAGGTTTTTTGTCGCCGAATTCTTTGGTCTTTTTACCGCCACCTTTTAAACCCTATCGCTATTAAACGTAACCCTATTAATTTTGCTTCGCCGAGCTAGTCCGATTGCAGCATTTCTTCAAAAGATTTAAAGTTATATATAGTCTTATATAGTAGTGTTTTTTGTGTCAGTATTGTTTAATCAAAGCCAGTTAAAATTTCGAGGTTTAAACTACATACTTAATACGCATTACAATAAATAATTCTTCTCTCAACTATATTTTGTACCGCAGTTTTAGTCAATTTATTCATAGAGAGTTAAGGTTTGTGTATAAGTACTGGATGATGTATTTGGAATATTTTTATACGTATCTAAAAATATGAGAGAGTTTATGGGCTATATCGAAGTACAAAGATTTTAGCCCTACAATTAATAAGACACTTCGGCTTTGTATTGTGTTGCTTACATCACATTCAAAGGTAAATGTTGTGAATGGATGCAAGATGATCTGGAGGGTTGCACAATGTGGCTCCCTTTCCAAGAACGATGCCACCGGAAGCGTTTCCATCCCTTTTCAAGGCGTCAAAGGGTTGCCGCCCATTCAACCCTCCCAAATGTCGCACCATCCCCATTAAATGAGTCGATTGCTTAATTTACAATCAGGTTTTTATGTAGTTATTGTGAGTAACCAGTGGGAGGCTGGCCTAACCCCTTTTCAACACTCGCTCAATAAGTTTGATGGAACGAGTTCTTTGCACGCAGAAAGTATCCGATGTCGCCGTTTGCGTAATGGAGGACTCTCGCGGGTTCCCTGTGTCGGGCCGCTGCCTTATCAAAAGATCGGCAAATCGTTTGTACACGTGATACTTCCTATCATTTCCTTTGCCAGCGTTAATACAGGATTGATGCCGCGATCCGTGATGGTATCGCGGAGCCAGGGGAGGATATGTGAGATGTGCCTGTTCCCTGAACTCTTTCTGCGGCAAGCGGCGGTTCATTTGACAACGGCGTCATTATTTGTAATGAAAACCCTTTGACAATTCTCTGAATTCAATGGGAAATCGAAACAAAGATACACACAGTCTGGTAAAGAGAATTACATGTCAGTGAGTTTCCAACGATTCACCTCGGATTTTTAAACGGATAATTCGACAAAAATGTTTTTTTGCAGATCATCGTGAAAACGCAAGTAATAAAAATGTCTACGATTGCTTTTTGGATAAAAAAGGCAATTTATCTCTTGATTCGGCAATTTTTTCTCAAATTTGTAACTCTTACGTTTGTTATTTTGGTCTTAAGGGGTAATATCCAGCAATCCATTATTCCGTTTTTGTTAACAGCGTTGCGCACGGATGTTTTTACAACCATTAAGCTAAACGGTATTAGTTTTAAATTTAATGCGAAATGTTGTCAAAATGAGCAGCGCGAACAGACAACCTCACACGGCCGCATCTCGGCGGCTAATGAATCGGGAGAATTTATGTCCCGAACTGCCATAAAAATGATCAAACGGGAGATGGTAAATTAATGAAAATTACATACTTCTTAAAATTAATTTTTGATCAAAATAATTTATAATTTTTCAATAATGTCTAAACAAAATAAGTGTTTTAAAAAAATCTGAAATATTTTAGTTTGTAAGTTAACCTTAAATAAATAGAAAAACTGGGGTATTTTTGTCACAAAACACTTTCTCGGATTTACTTTTTAATGATTTTAATTTATCTAATATTTAAATTTTGAAAACTGTGTTGACTAGATTATATATTGATTTATTTTGTTGTATAATTATATGATTTGAAATTTGTGTTGTTTAATAGAATCTATCGTTTGAAAATTGAACAAATCTGCCAACGACCAACGGTATAACCTTAGTATATTATAAATACACTTAGTTTTACAAAATTTTAAAACTGCGTGTACCAGATAAAATAACAATCTTTCAAAATCAATTTATGTTTTTTTTTTAAAAAGAGTCAATACGTCTAGAATTTGATTTAAAAATGACTAATTTCCCCTATTCTTTGATAAAGCACTCTTAAATAATACAAATTATCTAGTACAAACTTGACTCGTTTTTGCTAAAAATTGTAGAAACACTGTCTGTTCTCCAAGCTCCCAAAAATCGATAAAATTGTTTGGTAGTTCCCAAACGCTCTTGCCATAAGTTTTTTTTTGTATACAAGGAATCGTACTCGTTGTCACATATTGGAGTTTTAATTCAGTTTATCAACTAATCTCATAATCGATTAACCGTCAACCAAAAATTCCCTGTTTACAGAACTGCCGTAAATTAGTTTTAGGTAGGCTTGAAAGGCGTGAAGAAAACAACATAAATCGGCGTAGGGTTGTAAACTTTTTTGATCCTGAGAGCTTTATTTCCACAACAAGGCCGTATTATGGTTCCGCCTTTTTTGGAATGCTGTCAAACAGGCATGTGTGTTGAAGATGTTAAAATGAAAGTCTGATTTGTCGGGTGGCCGCAGCACAATGGATCTGCCCCTGACTAAAAGCTCTACAATGTCCATTCACTTATTCATCAGAGCCTCCACGCTTCACTTGCTTTGATTTGTTTATTTTCCGAAGAAGATCGAACAGCATCCTGTTGTTGTAAAAAGGTAAGACAGTTTAGTACTCGTTTTTAGGGTTACTTCTTGAATGGAAATTTATTTATATTCTCCGGCACATAACAGAACCCTGACAGATCGTTAACAATTCCAATAGATTAATTTTTGTGTGGTTGTGAAGAACAACTCATTGAGATAGAATAATATATACTTTTTACCAGATAACCCAAAAACCTTCTAGACAAAACAATTTTATTTCGTTAAAATCACTCAATTATCAATCACTCGTTATGTTTTCAGAACTATATAGGCAAACACGTAGCTTGTTGCACTCCATTTCTGATGAAAAATATTTTCTTTTTTCCTTATACAAAATGTTATTTTTGGTAGCCTATCCAACAAAATCTATCCCTTTTACAGACTGTGACATCTGTAAGTGTTATGGAAATACTTATGAGTGTTTTATTAAGGCCCAGCATTCTGATTTTCTACCACTGTATAAACCTATGCCCCTTGAACACTTTAAGTTTCTATGTTTAAAAAAAAAGAAATTATTTTTGATGATAATCTCTGGTACTGTTGAGCTGAAACGGTAATCACATAAAATTCCCTTGATAGAAAAAAATCGCAAAGTATGCTACGAAAATTTTAATTCATAGGTTTGAAAAAATTCACAGTATTTCTTTAAATGCTACTTAAGGTATTGTCAAAAGATATTTGTTCTATTTTCTCAATTTTCGCTTTAATGTTATCGTTTTTAATATTGCGCCTTGAGGTGATTTTTCACGAAAACGGCGCTATATAAATTAGCCAAATTTTATTATTATTAGCGCGCTCCTCCAACATTCGTATTATCGTATATCTCCTTCTTCTTTTTGAGCAGGTACTACCGGGCCTTAAATCAACGTGTTTAACTAATTTTTAAGATGTTAGCTGAAGTTATTTTATGGGTTTGCGCAGCGCCCTTAGAGTGGAAAATTTACAAAAAATGCCAATTATTAAAATATTATATTGAGTTTTGACGCTTTTCAAAATTTAGAATGAGACGTTTTTTTATTGAGAGTGAATCTTGAATTAAATTACTAACTTTCTACTTCTTTCGACCTCAATGGCATTCACATTTTTTACTTATCTTTCTACATATTCGTTTACTTTCAATGAAAAGGTCGGTAGTTTTAAATCATGGATTATTTTATTCTAAGGTGTTTTTTTACTAAACTAATATTGTGCCCCTGTTTGATTGGCAGGAAATTCGTTTGTCAGTTTCTCAAAGAATATTCTAACAAAAGCATTCACCCTTACCGAACGTCCTTATATACGTCCTTCTTATTTTTATGCTTGGGGCTATTTTTATAGGATATCATTTTTTAAGCTCGGTCTATTGGAAGTGTTGATATAAAATATCTCGTTTGATTCTCTTATGATTTATATTTATTTTTCATCATTGTGTTGTGTTTTGCAACATTTTTGCTCTAGATTTATTGGAAATTTTTATTTCCTCTTTTCAGAGCAGATTATAATCCATTTTTTTCTGTAGGAAATGCTTTTGATAACTTAGTTTTTTATTACATCCGTTATCTTAGCTATAAAAAAATGTTTTCTTTGGCCACCATTTCTAGATTCGAATATATTCGAGTAGGTACCTACCTGAATATTTTACGTCTTGTGTGCGTGTTATTGGTTCCTTTTTGTTTTTTTTTATTTTTATATATTTTTATTTTTATTTTACTGTATAAGTATGTAATAAAATTACAGTTGTTTACGTCTCCTGAAGAACTATATTTAGATATTTCAAAATTTGTCAGCATCTTACGGAAATTTGCTGACTGCTTCTGCATTTTTATGTTAGTTCTTACGGATGTAACGCCCCAAAGTACGTAATAAATTTGAATTTTAGCGTGGTCATCGCCAATATTTCCATCAGATATGCATTCGATCGTTATCTTGCTTTCTAATGAACCATCGTTTAACAAAAATATTACTCTCGGCTTCAAAATTTATGGTATGTAAGTATGTATGGTAAGTATTTAAACATGATGTCTAAGCGAAGATTGAAAATTAAACTTATTGAGAAGAGAATCATTTATAGGTACATATACCACCTTACTTATAATCGTAGTATAACTAATGTGCGTCGTATTACGTCGTAACAGTGAAAAACTTGACTTATTATCACTGCGTGTGTATGGTTGAAACGGCTTAAAAAATATCAGCTAATTCTTATTTCTAAGCTTTTATAACTGTCACATGAAAATTCTCCAGTCCTAAAGAATCCAAAAATTCTTAAGTCTGAAAATAAATATGAACTCACCTTTGGCATTAATCTCCTTATAAATGAATACCAACAGTGCTGGGGGGAAGTGAATGTAAAATCATGCAATGTCCCGTGTTTTCAATGTATCTCATGTCCTTTGCGTGCAAATTGGTATCTTCTCCAAGCATAAACTTTCTAATCAAAGTGTGTTTATCGGAAGTCACCGGCCAAGTAAGTATGTTTCTGTATACATTTGTAAATAATAAACTTAGATATAACCTAAGAATTATACAATAAATTGTATAGCTCCCTTAAGGTGATTTCTCACAAAAACGGCGCTCTACAAATCATCCAATTATTATTATTATTTTTATTAAACCAGGTTTAAGGCCAACTTTCCAAAACTGAAGATGAGTTGACAGATACTGCAATTATAAGTAAGGGGGATAGAATTTTTGAACCCCTCAGTCCTCGAACATATTATGTCAGAAGGTCAGAGTGTTTTCGCTCTGCAATAAAATCCAAATAAATGGAATATTTCTAGTATAAAAATAGTGACTTCTGTTTTTGAAAGGTGATGAAATATGCTTTCAAATGTATTATGAGAAATAAACATAATTTTTGAAATACTTAAATTTCGAATGCAAACATAAAAAATTTTTTTTTACTGATAACAGAAAAAATGAAACGCACATATATTTTATTAGTTAGATGTATTAAAAACGTTATTCTTACCTCACTTTTTTGTCGTTTCATGTAAAAATAATTTATAAAAATATGACATAATTTTTTTCCAAATTGCGGTCGGAAACTTTGGATTCATATGTGTCTACATTTTAATTATTTTGTGGTTCTTTCTTTCTTTCTAGCTTTATATCACATTTCTCACCATGACAGTAATATAATTAAAACGATTTCTATAGGAGCTATTTCTGAACGACACCTATATGAGCTGTTCCCAAAAGCGAACAAATAAACTTGAGGGGTTAAATTATAAAACTGATAAAAAACAATAATTTTATATGATATGGAATACAACTAGATAGCAATGCACAATTAAAATGGGAATTAGTAGCTAACGCTATAATAAAGAAAACAAATGTTGAATCAAGCAATTTCCTATTAAACTGAAGAGCAGAAGGAAAAGACCACCAGGAAGAACGCATCAGAGATGGATACGATTTAAAATTATTATTCTGAGGGCTAAAATGGCAGGCCCTAAATAGGAAGCTTTGGAAAGACAGGAAGGAGGCCTCTACCCAGCAATGGGTAGAGCAAGACTAAATAAGAACATTGTTTTATAATACAAGTTGTTCAGTTCACCACTAAGCATTGAACATATTAATGTTTCGAACAAAGTCCCCATATTAAAGATCTATTTAGAACAGTGAAAAAAACTGGCTGAGAGGCGTATCCACACACATATTATTTTTATTTATAATTATATTTTTCGTTTTTTCTATGGTGACTTGCTGCTGAATTGGTATGTTACCTCCAGTGCAGGTGCGGTCTATTTTTTGATCGCTTGAATTAAATCAAAATATAAGTTCCATGAGTTCTATTTATTTTTTTATAAGAAAAACTCTCTTTTTAACTTTTGAAGGTTATTCCCATCAATGTAATATATAATTGAAGAAGAAGATAACAATAATAATCTAATTTTTTTTAATATGAAAATGAACAAGACACAGAAAAATAATAAAAGATAACGGTCGCAACTGGGACTCGAACCCACTCTATAAACTCTATATTTTTGCTATAAACTCGTATATAGCAAAAAGCACAACCAACAATTTTCGCTTTAAAAAAATATTCAGCGGATAAATTTTAGGATTAATTAAATATAATATTTCGCATCACTTGTCTTAATCTTTCCCTCGATCTTATGACGTGTAAGACTTGATCAACATTTCTTAGATATTAATACAATCTATAATATTATTTGTATTTTGTCGTGACTAGTTCACATTTCTCGTTACGTTTCAGCCCCTCTTTTGACCCATTCCAGCCGACATCTCTCGTGGCTAACGACGCAGGTGTTTACCAACGTACCGGGTAACATTTTAATATCCACTTTTTTAGTCTCGCAACAAAAAGACCTCTAATAAAACGAATCCAAATTGAATATCACACCTGAATGGCGTCTGGCTCTAGCCCAGTTCAATTCATACCAGATAGTCATTAAACTGAGATGTGTGGTCAGATATTTGCATTTCAATGGTGGCACAGGAGGGCCGAACTAAATGATTAGTAGAGAATGGACTGCTAACCTATTGTGGTAGGTATCTACACATAATAGAAAATAATATGTTTCTTGTAGATATGTATTTATTAATTAAAGCTCCACAATCCAGCTTTACGAGGTCATTACTAGTGTTATGGAGGTGGAAGTAAGGGAATCCGTTTTTTTTAGATTCAGCTTAAATTTCAGCGCTGATTAGAGGTACCTACCTACTACCTACTTGTGCTCCGGTATTAAATATATTTTTTCTTCAATCTTTGCAAAATTACTTGTGAATTTTAATTAAATGAAACAAATTACTTTGTGTAAACCACTATAAATAGTGCTTTATTATAGTGGTTCACAAAAAGTAATTTGTTTCATTTCATTTAAATATATATTTGTTTTACGTTAGAAACCTTGCAGTTAAATCCGTAGTAGGTTGTAAAAAAAAAATTATAACATAGTATAACTCTGCAAAGTACCTACCATAAGTGTGTACGACCATACAACTTACCAATTTTGGTCGTAGGTCTGCCTGAGTGATTTTAACTCTGGTTCAGTGTCGGATTTGTTTTGAAAATAAGAATCGTTTTCGGAATTGGATTTAATTATGTCAATATTCAGACACAGCGATAATAAAATATTTTAACAGATTATTATTACAGTTGATATTTCCAAAATTGGAACTGATGTGTCGAGAATTAAAACAAGCGATAAAGTACCTGCCTATATATTACAGTATTTTTTACCTGTTTTAAATATTTTATTTTTATTTCTTGTTTAAATTTCTTTGTGTTAATCTTGATGAGTAAAGTCAGATTTCGTGATTTTTCAAGGGTCGTGTTAATTGCTAACTAACTAGATTCAGTAACATAATATCCCGTGATTTACGCGGGTCTTCGCTAGTGTTAAATATTTATGAATGTAGTTGTTATTAGCTCTGATTGAATTCATTACTTTGCGCACCCCCGTAATTGGATTTTAACAATAAAAGTCATTGTTGAATCAAGTCAACGATATTACCTGCGTAGAAAAATAATGTGTATTTTTATCCGTTATTTTTAAATCGCAATGCGTTGACGATTTATTCAATTATTTATTTGTAATAATTCAGTTTTTCCTTTTGTGAGAGACGAAGTTTGCTGACTTGACTTGGTAAGAACGCTCTTCTATATTAAATCCTCTTTAATGTGTTGGTTCATACCTAATAGACGCAATACATTTCACAATATTTTTATTTATTTTAATGATAACCTCATTAAATGATGGATAGAAAAGAGCTTCTAAAATATTTGAAAGCTTATTTCTATCCATTGTGCTCATTATAATAAAATTGTTTCGATTTTTTTTTACATTGTTGATATGAAATAAATCCATCATGCGTGTCTTTCTATGATAAAATTCACATTATTTCCCAACCTTCACACAGTATTTAGGTTTCCCTTTTACCCGACCGTTGCAATATTTGATACTACCGTTTACAGTTTAGAGGGAGTGATCGACTATCGAATGAATAATTTCCCCTATTTTAGAAATAAGAGTGGCTCCATTACTGAATAATGTTATTTTATTCTCATCCATTATCCGCATTGTGCGTTATTACACATTATCTAAATTAGCCATTTCAATTCCTGGTTTGTCATGCTGTCTAATGAAGCAACTGCTGCATTGGCTATTGAAGTAAGTATAACATTGTGTTATTCGGTTGATAATATGACCAATTTACAGCATTTTTGCTCTTTCAATTTTACACCGGTGTCTCGGATTCTCATGGCTAGCCGGTATATAATTTTTGTCGGTGGGATAATGTCATCCCACGTTCCACTGTCATTAGATGACAGTAGAAATCCTTTGTGTCTCATATCCTCTTCATTTACTAATAAATATAGTAAATACATTAGTGACTTTTTTCCTTCGTCTTTTTGCTCTTAATTTCGTAACCATGATAATAATTAAAAATACATTACTCACACTTAAGCTTATGTTCCTAGGTACTACTTTTGCCAATTACCTTGACATTATTCAGCACTCAACATGAGCTATTGTCTTCTGATGATGTTGGTATATGTATGTCGAAATTTTACAATGCAACCAGGAAATTGTGCAATTGCATATTGGTTCTGTGTAATCTCCATCTAAAATGCCCACTTTCTAATTGTATGTAAGTGGCCCACATAGGTATTTTGAATCAAGGAAGATGCTCACTGTTCGTACCAAATATGTAATACGAAAGGTAGATAGTGTAGTTACCTTTATTAAACAGTTACCTGTCTAGAACTCAGTCAAGAAGAGTTTGATCTGTCGCTGATACCAAATTTAGCAAAGGAAATAAGGTACGTGACCGTATTATCCGTTCGTAGTTGTTTTATTACAGAATTCAGACGTATCGCTCTATGATTCTATAAGGAAAGCCGTACCCGGTACATTTCACGGGAAAGAATATATCCCGCAAACTAAAATACCATATGAATGTCCTTTCTTGATTCTGGGCACAAATGACATGGTAGGATTCAAGTTGACTCCTGCCTAATGACAGTGTCTAGGACCTAGAACCCACATAGTGTAATTTTGTAGGCGTGACGTGTGAAGTTATAAGACTTGAGAAATAAATGGTTAAAAGGTCCCTCAGTGCCCCGCTACCGCCGTACGCGGTACCTACCTACGAATACACAGGTAGATAATGCATACTATAATTTTTTCAGAATTCGGCTACCGAAATTTTGCCGCCGCAGCGCTCCCGTGGCCTAATCTCTAGCGGCTGAATTTGTATAAGGCACCCGTCTAAAAAACTACCTCCAATTATCTAATTGTAGAGGATACAGGTTACACAAATGTATTTATAGTTTGACGCAAGCAGGAATTAAGACGTTAACGAAGGAATTAATTGACGACCGTCCGTGGTCGAGTGGTAACAACACTTGACTCCCAATCGGAAGGTTGCGGGTTCGAACCCGGCGTGCGCAAATAAATTTTATTTGATTAATTTGTGTTATTTCACAATTAATTAATAAAAATAATATATACTACATTTGCGGCACGTTCCAGAGTGGAAGATACTGTCAGTATCGCCCTGGTGTAAGACCACCATTCAGAATTGAGACGTTGCTTAATAATGGCTTTAGCCGTGTTTAGTGACTAGATCTGAATAGCCAGGTACTTTCCTACCCTCCTCTTCCTCATCTCCTTCCCTTCCCCACTTTCCTTCAGCCTCACAACATACCCCAATTGGGGATGCCATAGTCTCACTGGCTCCAGACGGGAGCAGTTGGGACTCTTGTGAGGTATTCTCTATAAAAAAAAAAACAAAAAAAAAGACAACTTACAATTTCTGCATGCTGATCGCTGTAACATGTTTCCATCATGCATCCCTCCTGTGGGTTTTTGGACGGTGTTGTACCCTCTTGGGCGCTACTTGCCCATTGTTGCGTGTCATTTTTAATGTCTAAATTTTTTTCGGTTAGGTACTTAAATTTTCTTTCTTGTCACCTTTTTCGATCCTTCGGTATTTCATATTTAACGAGAATTTCATTCAGTGTGTAAAGCGCCCATCGTTATCTGGGTGCTTTAATGTTTTCCAAAGATTTATCCTTTAGTCTGGTAGCAGGTTCAGGGATATAAATATTACAATAATATGATCTATAAATCAATAATTAGTAAATATCTACTTATATCCAAATCTTATAACCATAATATAAGCTTTATTCCAACTTCTTTCAAATGAAATTAAATGTGACCATAAACATAATAGTCTTGTAGATAATATCTACCATAATTTAACTTGCTTTCAAAACAATATAGTATATAATTTTATTTGTTTTATAATCTCAATGTTTAATATTTTTAATTTTTATTTCATTTTCTTAAATATTTATCTCTCTTTATTGTAAAATAATTTTATTTTATATCATGGTAGTTAAAAAAAATGTCAAAAACTGCAACTTTCAAAAATTAAAATAATAAAAAATAAATTAATATTAATTATTATTCTGATGATCTGGAACTTATGAGTCCAGTAATTACTTTACCAACTTGACAAGAGCGTTAATAATAGGTATGTACTGCAACATTGCAAATTCTTACTGTAACATACCCTTTTCCAGAACCTATATATTATTTCGATGTTTTTAATGTGAATTGTGTTAACTTAACGATTATTAAAAAATATGTCGTTGTTGTCGGCGTAAAAAATATATTATTTTTTAAATAGGTAAATATTTTACAAACCCTCCTACGCATTTTTATGTTTTTAAAATACTATTTGAACGTATGCATCTGGTATGTGCTGTATTTCACTTTTTTACTGTAGTAGAAGTGACGAGTTCTCTAGTTGTTGTATCATGATGAAAAAGACGTCCCAATGACGCTGCAATTACGACTAATGCGTTTCTATCAGACGTCCGCGGCCGGATTGTTTTAGGCCAAGTAGTAAGACGTATGATGAAGTTTTTTGTCCGTCTCACCTGATGCATAATAATATTTGTTTGAGTTGTTAATCTGACAACCGTGTGATACGAGATAGACCTGTTCATTTAGCACAACTGAAGGTTATAAGTTAATTTAGTGTTTTTTATGATTTGTTACTTAGTAGCTGGGTAAATTTTACATTTTATAAATAGGTTTAACCTCTGTAGGAATTTGCTAGCTACCTATGATTTATTGAAGAGTTTTAATTTTCAATGTACTATCGTTACTTAAATTTTAATTTTTATGCTACCGGTTTCGACACATCCGTGTCATTCACTAGCAAACTTAAAACTAAACTTAAAATTTAAAACAAGTACAGAAATGAATTAGATGTTATTAGGTGGGGGTGGTGGGAGGGGTGATTTTGGGGGAAGGGGGGAACAGTGGGCGGGGTCAATATCACACGGGAACAAAGTCAAAAGGGGAGATTTGCAGGGTGCTATTATTTTGTTAACTAAATTAATTTTTGATTTAATTTTTTTGTTTATTTCTAAAGTTTCTAAAGCGCACAAGTTAAAGTATGAATTTATATTTATATGTTTAAATTTGGTTTTTTCTTTGTTGAAGCTATGGCCTGTCTCTATTAAATGATTGGCGAATTCAGAATAGTTATTATTTCGTAAACAGAGTTCATGTTCCCTGATTCTAGTTCTAAAATTTCTAGTAGTCATTCCTACGTACTGGGCGTCGCAATCATTACATTCCAAAGTGTATATCCCGTTTTTTTCGAATTTATTAGAAACATCCTTGTTATTAATTAAATTTTTTATTTTAGAATTAGTATAGAAGGCTGGAGAAATGTGATCTGGTAATATGCTGGATATTTTTAAAGATAAGTCGCCTGTAAAAAGAAGTTTTTTATATATTAAGTTTTTACCAGGTTCGTTGTTATTATTGCCACTATAAATGTACTTTTTTGTTAAAAATTTTGTTTGTTTCTTATTAACTAAGCGATTAATTATTTCAGGTTTATAACCATTGTTTAGGCCTATTTGTTTTATAATGTTAATTTCATTATTATAATTATCATTGCTTAAAGGGACATTAATTGCACGATGAATCATTGAGTTGAAGGAAGCAAGTTTATGAGATATGGGATGAAGTGAAGTTGATGGTATAACACAGTCAGTGTGTGTAGGTTTTCTATAAATATTAAATACACACTTATTATTTTCTAAATTAATATTTAAGTCTAAGAAGTTCAAAGTGTTGTTATCATTATGTTCCAGTGTAAATTTTATATTTTGATGTAGGCTATTAATCCAGTGTAAATTTTATATTTTGATGTAGGCTTCTTTTTACAGGCGACTTATCTTTAAAAATATCCCGCATATTACCAGATCACATTTCTCCAGCCTTCTATACTAATTCTAAAATAAAAAATTTAATTAATAACAAGGATGTTTCTAATAAATTCGAAAAAAACGGGATATACACTTTGGAAAGTAATGATTGCGACGCCCAGTACGTAGGAATGACTACTAGAAATTTTAGAACTAGAATCAGGGAACATGAACTCTGTTTACGAAATAATAACTATTCTGAATTCGCCAATCATTTAATAGAGACAGGCCATAGCTTCAACAAAGAAAAAACCAAATTTAAACATATAAATATAAATTCATACTTTAACTTGTGCGCTTTAGAAACTTTAGAAATAAACAAAAAAATTAAATCAAAAATTAATTTAGTTAACAAAATAATAGCACCCTGCAAATCTCCCCTTTTGACTTTGTTCCCGTGTGATATTGACCCCGCCCACTGTTCCCCCTTCCCCCAAAATCACCCCTCCCACCACCCCCACCTAATAACATCTAATTCATTTCTGTACTTGTTTTAAATTTTAAGTTTAGTTTTAAGTTTGCTAGTGAATGACACGGATGTGTCGAAACCGGTAGCATAAAAATTAAAATTTAAGTAACGATAGTACATTGAAAATTAAAACTCTTCAAAACAAAATGTCTAGAAATTGTTACATAGTTAATGCCCAAGAAATACAAAAAACCTATGATTTATTTTACTAAAATATCTCTTAACCTATGTATCTACCAGCGTAAGTACTAGATAATAAAGTATATTATGAAAGCATCTTATCTTCTTCGGTTACTTCTGACTCATTACGAGACGATTTTAGTGATTATTATTTTTGGTAGGTTATTTGTGATAGTCAAGGGCATTACTGAGATAATTTTACATACATACGAGTATGGGCCGGTAATGGTATCAGTTGCTCTTTATGCTCTATGAGAGAGATTTTTACGTCCGTCAAGTTGCTATCTGGTAGGAGCCCTGACAGGATAAGCTTTTTGATACCATTACTAAATAATACTTGTTTACCAGCCCTTCACGCAGTGAACCATTTTTGCTTATAATATGACAATGTTCTTACGCAAACGCAATTCAAAGTTTAAATAAATTCTAATAAACCATATTTTATTCAATCCCTGAAGCGTGGTTGCGAGACCTATGCAATAGATAATAGATTGTCCTTCATTGATTCATCATATCTTAGCTATTGCAGATACGGACCACTTATTTGGTATGAATTACCTTTACCAATACCTATTGACATCACACACCATACAGCTAAAAGGCATACACATTTCTATTCATTCTCTACTCTTTCAACACAAAAACATACTCCCCTGATCTCCTGAATAATAACTCTTCAAATAACTTGCGTCCTTAAAAAGGCACTGTAGGAATATTCTCCTCCATTGAATGCCGCGGCCTCTTCAAGACCCAGATGAGTGGTGTCCTGTAATTTAGTCTCAAATTGCGCCAAGTGGTGCGGGACTTCTCGAGCGGTTACTAAGACATCCTCGGATCTTTTTATTTCCATTGGTATAGCCTTATAAAGGACTTTATAAGAGGTATGGTATTGAATACACTGGATAATCAAATCATCCAAGCGATTTTGAGATGATTTAACTGGGTACCTAGAGTTGATTGAGCGGTGTGAAATCGAATGTTTAAAAAGTTCTGAAATACACATATTTGTTTATAGTAGGTACTCTGCATCTGCAGGTTTATAGAGGTATTTGGGTCTTATTAGGAAGTTATCTAATATCTTCAAAATGTTTTGTATTTTATAATAATGTTTTTTTTTTTTTTTAATTTTAGATAATTGTTATTCTCGTTTTTGTTTGATTTATTGTTGTGGAAGAAGGAATGCTTAAACGATTTGAGCACGTACATCTATTTATGACCAAAAGGAAGTAAGTGGAAGGAGCAGGGGACGTTCCAAGAAGATTTAGTACGATCGTGTTCTTGAGGTGATTTTTTTCAGGAGTAGGAATTAGTGATCATATTTATTTTTAATTTAAATTGAATTGAATTTGGAATCAGTCGTCATATTTGAATATTTGAGTCGGAATTACGAATATATATTTTTTTAAGAAAATTCGTATTTCGACGTTTTAACATCACGTTGTTTTGGCGTGTTTGTGTGAATTTTAATCGATTGTTTGAATCGATCGATCGAAGCGACTAATCAAAAAATATATATTTAGACATTCTTATTACTGAAATAAATTGTATTTCCGAAATGTTAATATGGATTAAGCTATCATTAGTCGGAACAAAATAATAAGATAATTTACCAGAAAATCATTTGGTATCCTTATTATAATATACCTAACACGAAAGTTCCTTTAAAATTTTACCTATAAACTATTTTAAGCCTACCCTTGATCTTATTGAACAAGTTTTTTAATTTGTCACAATTATCAGAATAAACAAAATATTACTGCGCACTTAAAAGCTGTTACATGAAATTTTTTTTCAAATTTAACTACTTTCACGAGGAATCACAATCATAAATTTATATTTTCCAATAAAATCGAGTGCAAGAGAGTTACGCTGGTGCAATAGATTTCACTTTTATATTATTCTACCCACTGGCGAATTACATTGTATTTTAATGTAAGACCCCCGCGCGGCCTTCTCTTATAAAAAGGCATCCGAGCAGTGGCGTAACAATCATAACGTTCCGTGCGCTTTCATTGTGGAAACATCATCTCGTAAAATATGACAGGCCCATTGTGCCCCTTCAATCGAATCAGCACAAAAAATAATATTGGATGCTCGGGTGCATTTCAATTATTACAGACGCATGTTAGTTTAAGAAAACACAGACTATATATATATATATCTTTGAAGGGCAGAGGCAATATCTAGATAAACATTTGATACCTACTTGCGTTATAAAGGAAATATTTCACGGAGGATTATTTTTTGAAATAACATCCTTCCATAAGAAAGCATTTAGCGTTGAGAATTGAAGGACCCGAGAACAATGGGGTATGCTCTGTGTTCTGCATTGCTGGTAGCTAAGTAAATATAGTTGTTTTATGCTTTATGCTGAGGGGCATGGAAAATTATTTCAGCTGCATTTACATTAATAATAGAGTGCCCTTAGTTTTCTCGGAGGCAGCATTAGAATGCAATGCCTTATTTGAATTGAATGCTTTATTAATCGATCGTTTGTATTGCGAGATGAATATTGTGAGAAAAAGTAATGCTTGTCCTAACCGGTAACATATTTGGATATGAACGAATCCTATGTTACCTATCTTAGGTATTTTTGGCTCTTTCTCTTATTTTTATTAACCATCTCCAACGGCACATAATTCTTTACTAAGGATGTTAAAATACATGCACAATGATTTTTTGAAACTCTTTTCTTTTTTTTAAACTTGAATAACTAATAATAATACTTAAAAAAATCAGTAAGGATAGTTTTTTTAACCCAATATATTATATGACATCAGTAAATGGTGGACAGGTTCGGGGTAGGAGGTTGGTCGGTGGAAGTTTTTTTTTTCGTATGATCACAATATAGTGGTTTTTTTTGTACATTAGCTCCACACAGGAGGCCCTGAGGAAAATAATTCCCATCAGAGCCTGTGTCATCTTTGGGAATGCTGTGTTGAGCGTATTTTGAGGAAAGGATGGAGATGAAGTTCTGGGAAGGAAAAAAGGTATGAGGGGTGGGTAGGAATCTGGAGGTCGGCATCTCTAGGCATGACAGACATCTTAATCCATGCCTCCAACTGCGGTGCAAGGCTATGTTCCGGGAGAGTCCGGTTGGAGAGATCGAAGGGTTTCCCTCACCGTTCTCTCCCGATCCGGCCTGCCAAGTAGCTGGCGGGCATACACCGCCAAGACTCGGACAAACCTCATCCCTACGAACCAGGGCACCCCTGCCAAGTCACCAAACATTGCGAACCACTTGGGGTGACTTATGGCAGAGGTGTTGGTTATCCAATAAATGGTTCCCGCGGCGTTGGTACCCATACCCGCCTCCCAAATTGAAATGATTATTCAGTATCGCTCTGGTGTAAGACCACAATTCATAATTGAAACGTTGGTTGACTTTAGCCGTGACTTTAAACGTTGGCTTTAGCCGTGTTTGGTTACCAGATCTGAATAGCCAGGCACTTCCCCGCCTTCCTCTTCCCCATCTCCCTCCCCTCCCCTCTACCTTTTCAGCCTCACAACATACCCCAATTGGGGATGCCTGGTCTCACTGGCGCCAAATGGGAGCAGTTGGGACTCTTTTGCAATATTCATATTTAAAAAAAAAACATCAAAAAATGTCACTCAGGACCAAATTTTTACTTACATTTTTTACTAAAAGTAAGGTTAGGAATCACTGTTAATTCAGGTACATCTCCTAACACTCTGTACCTTCAAACATAGAGGTACCTACAAGCAATAATGATACTATACCTTTTTTTTTAGTACAAAGCTTAAGGTTTACAAGGAAACGGTTTACACTTAATGTTACGGATTATATCATTCCATCTTACCTGATTGGTTTCTACATAATATATTGAGTAACTTTTATTTTTTTACTACCACTTTTTATACCTACACTAAAATTATATTAGGGTGGGCTTATTGCGAGACTCTTGGCTTCAAGTAATGCCAATTGCCAAAAGGTAACCAACCATTGAAGTTAGCAATATCAAATAGTATTTTATTTTCTCTGCAAAATTTAATACAATTTCGATTAATTTCTGAACCCTTTTACACATCTCACTGAACTGTCCGATAGGTACCTCTGTAATTTTAAACGGTTTCTTATTCTGTTACATACCCTTTTCAATACGCCATATTATTTTTAATACAAATAACGAAGCGTTTAATATTTCTAAGCACAAGATAGAAATATTATATTATGTTTTGAAAAATATATTTCGGGATTTGTTCCTTTTGTTCAGTTTGTTGCTAATAATCTGCACTTTGTTTGAGAAGAAAGGGGATTTCACGAATAATAAGCCGTGTTTATTGTTATTTTGGCTGAGGATTTTTTTAAGACAACAATGGCACTGTCTTTTCCGTTTCGTTCGCCGGTTTTGTAAAGGTTTATTCACAGTCGTATGTGCGGGAGGATGAAGGCATACTTTTGTATTTACCAGGAAGCAATAAAATTCCTTTGTACCGTTTTGAAGCAAATGAAAATATTTCCCTGCTTAGCAGAGGCGAATTTTAGTTTTCTTTACTAACTTGGAAGAGTTGAAAGCCTGCCTATATAGTTCATCTCCTCGTACCTAAACGTACAAGCAAATAATGCAAGATTGTTCCTCCCCAATCATCAATACATCGCACTGAGTGTCACTACTCTTCTCTGTTAGTGATGTATATATAGTTGAATAAGTACCTAAATTGGTTGTAACTTTAATTTTTTTAATTCTTTGATCGACGCCTTTTATTGCCATGGTGAGGCAAGAAAAGTGGAATAAGACTGAGAGTCTATTTATATCCCCATGGATAAAATAGCGGTCGTCTAACTCATGTGTGAAAAATATATTTTAAAACCTAATCCAACCCTGTTCATCACTGTAAAAACCCCTTTCCTTGCATTGCAAGTTTAATATTTCGATGATATTGCAATATTGGTATGCACAAACGCCCAATGATTTTTGCCCATTTCAATAACAACTTAAATCATTTATCTTACTAATATTATAAATGCGAAAGTTTTTATGGATGTATGTATGTTTGTTACTCTTTCACGCAAAATTTACTGAATGGATTTTAATGAAACTTTACAATAATATAGCTCAAACATCAGAAAACATATAGGCTATTATTTACACAGCGATCTATTTATTTTCAATGTATTGTAAATAATAATTATCGTTTAATAAAAAATGTCAATATTTGAGAATGACATTTTGCAAAACAATAAATCAAAATTCTATTTTAGAAAATATTTAAATTAGTGAATTTATTTGAAGTACTCGCCTAATAATTTGAATCGAATCAAGAATCATAGATATTTTAAATAAATCCGCTAAGAATTTTGGTATAAACGTAGATGGGACCTAGGAAAAAAAATAGATTACTCTAAGTACTAATCCTATACGCAGAGGAAGTGCGGGCAGAAGCTTGTTAACAATATTTTTATTAATAATTGCTTATTTGTACTGCAATTTATTATCTTATTCACCCATTTATAATATGTTCATTAAAATTCATCTGAATTTCATCACACATGCCACAAATAAACACTTCGTCGCAATTTGTCTCGCTCTGTTCATCAATCTTTAACAAACCGACATCAGAAATCAGAAGATTAAGACATCCGTCAATATAAATTATATGTCCTTACTTGCTAAATTTTAATATTTCTGTGTATATTATCTACGTTAGTATATCTTAAGATGATAATTATACATTCACACATAAACAACGATAGTATGCGAAACTATGCATACAATCTGTTGTACGCAAATTACAACTACAAAGAAGATAATCAAGTTTCTTTGATTTAAATGGTTATTAAATACACCCGTAAATAGTGACTTCCGGAAAAAAAAACATTTGTCGCTCAGCTAAGCACGACTTAAATAAATATACGGCTGTTGATTCCGTAAGTTCGTTGACATTCTAATTTAATGCCTTATTGTAGTCTATTTAGTGAGAGCTAAGTGGCAAATTAAAGAAATCTTCAACCGCGATGAAATCTAGAAACCCCGTTCCGTTGCAGACGAATTGCTTGAGTTATTTCGATTAACTGACAGGATGCTAAGTTAATTGTTCTTTCTGTGTTTGAACCACGTTAAAGCTTCTATTGAAGTGCTTACCAATTAAAAGGGAAGTAATTTATGTAGGACTGTATTTATGATATTTATTAAAAAAATTGCGAGTACCATGCGTTGTGATGCCACTCAAGGAAATTGTTTGTGTTTTATTTTAAGTCCTTTGGATTCGATTTTTTTTTGTTTTTCTGTCTTTTTTAATTTTTATAGTGAACACCTCACAAGAGTCCCAACTGTTCCCGTCTGGAGCCAGTGGGACTATGGAATCCCCAATTGGGGTCTGTTGTGAGGCTGAAGGTAAGCGGGGAAATGCATGGGGGAGAGGAAGGTGGGGATGTACCCGGCTATTCAGATCTAGTCACTAAACACGGCTAAAGTCATTTCAAGCAAAGTTTAAATTCTGAATGGTGGTCTTACACCAGGGCGATACTGAGAGTATCTTTTACTCTGGTATATTTTTTGAATTAATTAATTGTGAAATAACACAAATTAATTAAATAAAATGTATTTGCGCATGCCGGGTTCGAACCCGCGACCTTCGGAATGGGAGTACAAAGCCTTGCCTTTGGACTACGCTGGCCGTCTTATACATGAATAAATTAGGCGGATTTCCAACTCATGAGCAGGCCACACACAGCTGTCAGTGTGAGAAGCATGGATTTTCCAAATTCACCCCCTGCTTTCCCCTACAGTTCCTCTTCTCTCCTTCTCCACCTTTTTCCCCTCCTCCCTCCCCCATCCCGATTTCCTCTATGTGAAATATATACATTTTTCAAACAACTCGTGCTCCACTTACTGCAAAAATTTTATACAAACGCCAGAGCTCACTATTATAATTAGAAATCACCAAAGTTTTATCGCAATCAGATGAATGGTTGAGGTACCGCATAAGGGACAACAAAGAAACATTCATTATTATACATAAAGATAAAGAAATTATGTAACCTTCATATTTAAATTATTCAGAAATAATAGGTCTATAATTCATTTATTAGTTTATCCATTTTAATTTTTTAATAATGCTATACATTTATTACTTTATACATTTCAGTATTTTATTAACTTATTTATTAGTTTTATATTAATTTTAGTATTATATAAACACTTTTTACATGCAATACATTATACATTTTATGCTTTATATGGCTTAAAAAAACTTTAAAACCGAGAAATTAAATTTCACATACATGTTAGATTTGGTTAATAACTTAACTTGCCTGTATAAGGCGTCCTATTAATAACTTTATAAGTGCCTACCTAACTAGCAATTTTTTAATCCATTACTTGTATTAAAAACGTAATTTATTACTAATATAATTAATTGTATAATAATAATTGTAATTGTAAATTATTAAGACTCCAAATGGAGACTAATAATTAACGATATTAATACATTTATCTATAAAAAGTTTGTCGTAGAGCATTACTTATAATTTCGACCCGCGGCCACCGGTTGGCAAACGGCATTCGAGAGGATTATATTTTATAGCAAATACCAGTCTGTTTCCTCAAGTTATTAAATAACACTAGCTTTTGCCCGTTGCAAGGCAACTAATTGGTTAAAGCACTAAGCGATTTGACGTTTGAATGTGGATGAAGCAAGAAGTGTGTGTGTCTACATTTAAAAAAAATTAAATATTTGAAAAAAAAATCTATGTTTGAATGTGGATGAATCAAGGATTGTGAGAACTACTCACAGGGTCCTGTGAGTTAATCGCTCAATTTTGTACACCCGCTACTTAGCCATTTTGGTCGCCCTGGTTAAGGCGTTCAGTATGGGCCTTTTCTCGCAAAAAGGGGCCTAGAAGTTTACGGCTCAATTTTTTCACTAATAAATTGTTTCTAAATTATATGATATACACTCACTTTTCTAATAACGCCCGTTACACCTATTGAAAATTTTTGTACAAATTCAATAACGCCAAAGCTCTCCATTATATAAAGAAAAATTCACGGGCGTGCGCATAATAACTCACCAAAGTTTCATCACAATCGGATAAATATTATTGTAAATAATTTCATTACGCTAGAGCTCATTATTATATTTAAAAACCATTTCGAGCATGCACACATCATATCCCCAAAGTTTTATCGCAATGGGATGAATAGTATTGGAAATAATTTCATAATGCCAGAGCTTACTCTTATATATAGAAACCAACCCGAGCATGCCAACATCGAATACCCAAAGCTTCATCTCAATCGGATGAAAAGTAAAGGAAATAATTTCATTACGTCAGAGCTTACTTTTATGCATAAAAACCATCCCAGGCATGCACACATCAAATCTCCAAAGTTTCATCTCAATCGGGTGAATAGTATATGAAATAATTTGATAACGCCAGAGCTTACTATTACACACAGAATTCATCCCGGACATGCACACATCAAATCCCCAAAGTTTCATCGCAATCGGATAAATAGTATAGGAAATAATTTCATAATGCCAGAGCTTACTCTTTTATATAGAAACCATCCCGAGCATTCCCAAAGTTTCATCTCAATCGGATGAAAAGTAAAGGAAATATTTTCATAACGCCAGAGCTTACATTTATTCATAAAAACCATCCTGGGTATGCACACATCAAATCTCCAAAGTTTCATCGCAATCGGATAAATATTATTGTAAATAATTTCATTACGCTAGAGCTCATTATTATATTTAAAAAGCATTTCGAGCATGCACACATCGTATCCCCAAAGTTTCATCGCAATCGGATGAATAGTATAGGAAATAATTTCATAACGCCAGAGCTTACTATTATGCGTAGAAACCAACCCGGGCATGCACACATCAAATCCCAAAAGTTTTGTCGCAATCAGATGAATAGTATTGGAAATAATTTCGTAACGCCAGAGTTTACTCTTAGATTTAGAAACCATCCCGAGAGCATGCCAACATCGAATTCCCAAAGTTTCATCTCAATCGGATGAAAAGTAAAGAAAATAATTTCATAACGCCAGAGCTTACTTTTATGCATAAAAACAATCCAGGGCATGCACACATCAAATCTTTAAAGTTTCATCTCAATCGGGTGAATAGTATATGAAATAATTTTATAACGCCAGAGCTTACTATTACGCATAGAAACCATCCTGGGCATGCACACATCAAATTCCAAAAATTTTGTCGCAATCAGATGAGTAGTATTGGAAATAATTTTATAACGCCAGAGCTTACTCTTATATATAGAAACCATCCCGAGCATGCCAACATCGAATTCCCAAAGTTTCATCTCAATCGGGTGAAAAGTATAGGAAATAATTTTATAACGCCAGAGCTTAATATTATGCGTAAAAACTATCCCGCGCATGCACACATCAAATCCCCAAAGTTTCATTACAATCGGATGAATAGTATAGGAAATAATTTCATCCTTTCGTATTACTGATCAAAAAATATTATATCAAACTAAATTTCATTGCAATAAAAAGATTACCGAAAAAAATGTTTCAAAAACCTCTTAATAAAAAAATGTCTTTAGAAAAACCAACAATTATCTACGCATGTTGGCAAAAATATGCTACCATCTTTAATAATTTAAATAAATATCATTCAAATTTTCTTATTAAAAATAATTACATCAGTCCGATAATATTGATAGGTACCTACTCATTATGGCTAAAATTGCATCGACATTAATTTCAAGTAAGCTGGTAGGTACCTAAACAGTTCACATCACTAATAAAATAGAACATCCTTATTCAACTTCGCTGAAAGAACAGGATGCACCAAATCTTTCTAACGCATTTATAATAAAAATAAATTGATTTAAAAAATGTGAATTTTCAGAAAAAAAACAAAAGTTGTGTTTTTATAAAAATATTTTTCTGGAAATGACACCGGCCAAGAGTCCACTCTTTGGATTCATGAACATGCATGCTAATTTAGTAATAAATAATTATTCAAAACAATAAATGTATGGAAAAATAAAAAAATTCTAAACATCTTAATTTGAGAAATATTTTTGTGACGCGCCGAGGTCACTCACGATCGGCGGACTCTATTTTCGAAAAAAAAAAATACGAAAAAAAATCGTTAATAACAATTAAAAAATTTATTAATATTTTTTTCAGCGGTCTTTTTTTACCACCGTGCACTTTACATACGATATTTGAAGCTCTGATTACAATCTAGTGAAATTTTCGACACTCCAGTTTCTTTGGGAATAATTTGAATTTCGACCGATGTTGAAATGTTTCATAGTAAATTAAAGAGGTACTAAATCTTGCCGCTAGTGGCGCAGGTAAATCATGTCAACCATTATTTTATTACGGTTTCCGAATGCGCCTTTGAGATGTTTTTTTTTTTCAAATGTCAGATTGGAAATTAAAATAACGGACGTTTTTTTAAGAAACATTGTCAATATGACTGTCGATTTACATTCGTAAAACTCTTGTCGAAAAGGTTTTACTAAATTTTGAAAGCCCAGATCGATATTTTCAAAGCCATTTCGTATTTTCGAGCTGGGTGTCGACAAAAACAATAAATGACATTACACAACCGAGAAAAAACAAATGAACTCGAATTATTTGGCAAGTGAAACTTATTTTATACGTAATAAAGCATTTTATTTTACTGGCTGCAAACATTTTAACAGTTTTTAACACGGAATTTTTTTCGTAAACGTCAGAAATTACCGACGTTTGAAAACGAATCCTGACAAAATTTCCATGAAAAGTCATGAATATAATATATTCTTAATGTTCCGAAACCTGTCGTAGTCGAAATAATACAAAAACATCTAGGCCAGGTATCTAGGCCAGGTATCTTTAAGTCGCAATTTTGATTTACCTAGAGGCTCGTCGAAATGTAAAATTTTGAAGTGAGACGCCTTATATTTAAAAAAATATACACTTTACGATTTCAATACTGAGGCTATTTCACAAATTTTTCGTGAAGGTCTGACAATAAATTTTTCCTTTTTTGAGGGGCGAACCTGGCGGCTGGCAATATAACTTTGAATTTCTTCGTCGAATAATGAGCGCTTCTAGTTTTCGCCGCTAGGTTTTCATACATCAGTTTTATTAGCAGTTTTTTTTTTTGCATCCGTTTTTTTATATGAAAATTTGCAATTGGTAAAACTTCTGGCTGAATTTTTCCCATACAAATCAGGTCTGAAAAAATCGTATGTGATTTCATCCACGGTCCCTGTCTCGCGAAAATCAGCTTTCGGGTCGGTTAAACTTAAGGGGGAGAGTGGTCGTTTTTCGCATGCAGGGCTTGTCTTAAAATATGGTCGTTTAGAGCATTAATATATATATTTTTAAGAACCTTTAAGTGATATTTTATTTATTTTACGTTTCGAGATGCATCGCTTCAGACGTTTTTTTGCTAAATTCCTTCTTTGCAGCTGACTCTAGGATAGATAATATTAACATAACATGTTTATTAGATTAGCCGGGTCTGGCAGACGGCGTTACATTATCCTAATAAAATCTTCTACTATCTCGCCATAATTCGGAGCCTACAAATTCATCTGTGAGACCGCCCGATGCGAGCCAGCGAGAGACGAACGCCATAAATGCCACAAACCACCCGTGATGCGAGACACCCCCAACCTACCAACCCTTAATAGAACCTAGATCCTGGATCCTGTTATTGATGGGTTAACACTTCTTGATTCGGCCGGTGCAGAAATGATAGATGCACATTTCAGATTCGTTCGAGGAATTTTAAACAACACCACCGAAGTCTCAACTTGGCTTACGTGCTATGTCATATTTTATTCATCTGCGTCAGATCTCACACGGCGAAAGAGAAAAACATTGTGAGATTGATGCCATCAAAAATGGAAGACACAGAGAAACCTGTCAAATTGTTGTATCTTCTCAACTATTTTTACATAAAATTGCTTGACATAATATTTATATTAAGCATTAATAAACAAGCTGATAATGGAGTGGGTATCTACTATTGATTTTTACCTTGTAACTTATCCGTTCTTTTCATAATTGATGTTTGTACGTGACTGAAAAATGGATTACAAATAAGCTCTCTGCAACATTATTAGCTAAAAGCATGTCTTTTATAGTTAATATAGTGTTTTTTTTTCACTAGGCGTATTAAATCAATTTTTTTTTTGTGTAAGATACAAGGATAATATGTTAATTTCTCATCCAATTAGTCATTTTTCCACGTTCCACGTCTCAGTTCCTGCGAGTGAACAGTTGTTGTTGAAATACCAACGATTTCCACCGGTAGCAATGTGCAATACTCACGCGTGTCCGAATTCCTTCCCATGGCCTCGCCACAAAGCGGTCGAAACATCTACCCGTCTAACTTCTGGTCTCCCGGCGCTACCGCATGCTGCGCCGTGTTACACATTTGGCCAGAACTAAAACAACTAGACAATAAAACGACAATATAAACAACGGACAAAAAACTGTCACAGCGTGAAATGGTCGCCCGTATGGTGTCACGGGCCTAAAATACTGCCCCAAATTATCGTCTCGCAGCCAGGTGAGACATATAATATCGGATTCGATCGCCAATAAATTAGGTGTTATCTTCATACCTTCACGTTCTCCATAGTATAGACGTCTACTTAATCCAAATAAGTCTGTTGTTTCGTTGTTGGCTGTCTCGTGTTCCCTATTCAAGGAAACAATCAGTCGTCTTGACTAGCCCGTAAATTGTTCACCTTTTGTTCATGGGATACCCTATTAAGTGACTATCTTTACCTATATTATTATGATGACTCCATTCTCTTGTTTCCATTCTACGTATATATTGTATGGGTGCTCGGATTTACTCGACTACAAAGAAAGGCGATTGATACGTCAATAAACTAAAGTGCTAAAAAAGATAAACCTAATAAAATCTTATTTTGTGTATATCTTGATTTTATAGTTTGCCTTATTCTGCTAATCCTTCCAAAGTTGAAAAATGGAGTGTTGCTGAAATTAAAATGAACAAATAAAACGATAATTTACCTGCGACGTTTTTAATTAACTTGTGATAGTTTTTCTACAGTCCGTTATAAATTTTTATCTGGTACTAATTTATAGATCAGCTTTTCTTTAGTTAAAATATGGCACCCGTTTTTATTGTTGTTATTTTAATCTTACCAATGTAAAACATTTAATCACCCCGTCAAGCATTCACATATTTTTTTATTTAGGTACAACAAATCGTTAATAATAATAATAAAAAATGGATAATTTGTAGAGCGTTACCTACCGGCTACATAATTCTTTTACCTATTAGATAATGTGCCTTTAACAGTTCTCTAACGCGTATTGTATGCTTCTCGTCGTTATCCTTTCTTTTGACCTATAAAATTTCATTATTACAAATCGCAGAACAATTAGGTTATTTCAAACCCTTACTCTAAAACGAATTATGAAGAAAAGACCCACCCTTAGTCCGTTGGCAACCCTTTCGGCGAGACATGACAAATTACCTTATTCTTGACGGTTGCATTACCACTGTGGTGTTTCGTATTTGGGCGAACAAAAAAAGGGATGGAAAAGATGAAAGAATTTAGTAAAAATATTATTTGCCTCTAGAAATGAGGAGCGAGGCATTTTTTGTGTTTGCGGCAAGAGACGCCATTGTTTGACAATGATGACTGTACCGAAAATATAAACATTAGACCCGTATGAGAAATGGACAAGCGGACCGTGACTCTTAGTTTTACACCGGCAGGGATGTCACAAATATTTATTATGTATTTTAGATCGCTGTCGCCACTTTTTCCCTGACGTGAACTTTATATTTTGATGTAAAGTGATTATTTTTCAAAAAATTGTGATGTTATTCTAATTTTGAATAAAATGTCTTTTTTATTAATAATTCTTATTTATTAAGTATTACTTATTACGGATGTAAAAGTCCCCAAAGTACTTACCTAAAGTTTTAAGTAAAACACCTACCAATAATATGTCTTTTTTATTAATAATTCTTATTTATTAAGTATTACTTATCACGGATGTAAAAGTCCCTAAAGTACTTACCTAAAGATTTTAAATAAAACACCTACCAATAATATGTCTTTTTTATTAATAATTCTTACTTATTAAGTATTACTTATCACGGATGTAAAAGTCCCTAAAGTACTTACCTAAAGATTTTAAATAAAACACCTACCAATAATATGTCTTTTTTATTAATAATTCTTATTTATTAAGTATTACTTATCACGGATGTAAAAGTCCCTAAAGTACTTACCTAAAGATTTTAAGTAAAACACCTACCAATAATATGTCTTTTTTATTAATAATTCTTATTTATTAAGTATTACTTATCACGGATGTAAAAGTCCCTAAAGTACTTACCTAAAGATTTTAAATAAAACACCTACCAATAATATGTCTTTTTTATTAATAATTCTTATTTATTAAGTATTACTTATCACGGATGTAAAAGTCCCTAAAGTACTTACCTAAAGATTTTAAGTAAAACACCTACCAAATGAGTAATGATACAATAATTTCCCATGTTTTCTTTAGCGGTAGGTACTGATTTTCGTTTTGTATTTTTGTATAAATAGTAACACAAAATGCTTCTCGTACATGACTGTAATAATAAGATTATCCTTATGTCATATATATTTGTTTAGAGGAGTGTTCATCAACCCTTTTTCGGTGAAGGGCCAATTTTTCCATTTTTAATTTGGGCTGCAGGGACTGGGTTTCGCAAATCTCCAAGGCCAAACCAAAGTTCTCGATTTTTATCATTCTGAAATATTGTAGAACATAATACATATATATAAAAAAAATCAATTTTTTGTTAACTGTTGATAAAAGTTGATACAAATTTTGGCAAGAAGTCTTTTTTGGTATTTTATAAAACAGAAACTTGAATAAGAAGAGTGCTGAGAAGGTGATTTTTTTTTCTACAATTAAGGTCGAACTCCAAAATTTTGCCTTAATAAGATTATGTTAGTGTTTGTTGTTGTTTTTATTTTTAGCGGCTGATTCAGAACTTTGAAGAAAGACTAAAGTTTTATACTCTCTTGGAAAACAACAGAAACCGTTGAATATTCTTTTCCGCATTTTTTTCATCTTTTATTTAGTCAAGTAAGGCTCGCGGGCCTCACGGAATGGGCCGCAGGTTTCTCTGGTTTAGAGCCTGCAAAGTGATCTTCGTTCCCTTGGATTTTCGAATTATAATATATGATTTGATGGGTTTCCTTCTATCATGTGAAAAATACGTCAAAATGTGTATGAAAAATGACATATAGAACATTTTTAGCTCCCTCTGTGTTTAATATATCTTAAAAGCCTTCTAAATCACGAATTGAATTATTATATGTTTTGGAAAATAAACAGCTATTTTTTGGTATTTTCTTCTCGGCAAGGTGGTCATCGATTGATATTTTGGTAACTAAGTACTAAAAACGAAAAAAATTATAAAAGTCGTGTGCCAACCCTGCTAACGGTACCCTACTGCTCCATCCCCGCAGGACTCTAGCTGGCTATTGGCTCTTCTAGGAATACCACTGTCGGCTCCGGAGCCGTCACATAGGGCGTGAAAGTAATAAATGGTTAGGCAAAGAACACAGGACACTAGGTCCGAAGAATTCCCCTGTTTACCTTGATGTGTAAGTAATACGACCAGCCTTCGAATATGTTGACTTAGAATGAACGCATTGAAAATTATTGTCAATACTCTTAGTAAATTCCTTTTTTTTTATATATAGTTGGTATGTTGTTAAATGTCTAAACCAGCAAACTTCCATGTATAATACCTATAACCATTTCGTTATGTTATGATATGAGCACTTACTTTCTCACTTACTTTCCTTTCGGAAAACCTTGCTGTGTTTATCCTTAAAGCAGATGTCATTACCTGCATGATGATTAACACTGTAAACTGTAAGGCCGTCCGAATGAGATAATGTGTAAACGTCTGAATCAAAACCACCTTAACCGACACCGAATCTTGTTGGCCGCTTATGTAAGATCCTCCTATATTTTATTTTATTTTTATTTTTTTTATTTTTTTTATTTACAAATACAGTTGTTATACATTGTATATATATATTTTTAATACATTTTTTAAATATCGTGATTCACCTTTTTTTTTGAGCAATGCTCGTGTAAAAAAGGTGGAGCAGCGAAAAACAATTCAACATATATTTTTAAAATGTGTACTAAGGATAATGAAAATTATAATATTAATTTTTTTTATATATGTATATCATACATTATACGTGAAACAGAATTGAATAAAGAAAAGATATAAAAGAAGAAGAAGAGAGAAAATATTTAGGCGGCCAACTTGATTCAGTGTCATGGCCTGGGCTTAGGTGGTGATGGCTGTATACCATGTAAGCCAAAAACATAATCCTATCGGCCAAGATAATCTTCAATCAAAACATTATGTCTTTTTCGAAGGGTAAGCAGATATGATAATAATAATAAAGCCGCAAATGTCAGTCCCGGTACACCCACACTCCTTGTGCCTATCAGACCTTTTACAAGAAACATTGTCACGTCTTGATTCATGGGCATGGGCCTTGGTTATGGGCATATAAATATTTAGGAGACTCATATATATATTATCTTTACGGCTAAATTGATTCAGTGCCATGGCCTGGGTTTATGTGGTGATTACCGAATATCCCGAATGTCAAAAACAAGATACTATTTGCCAAGATAATTGCATCAATCGTAACATTTTCTAGGGATATTCAGAGAAGATGTTAAAGCCTCAAACCTACTTTCTATGTATCGGTCCCTATCTAACGGTGTGTGACCAATATACCTATGTGTGACATTTACAACAATATTTTTTTAACGCACCAGACTTACATAGGTACGGGTTTAGTTTTCCCCATTGGAACCCTTTCACAAAATATTTATATTGTACATATTTATTCCAATTACAGTACAATTTTGCCATATCGTCATTTCAACATTTAGGCAGGTGACACTTCAATAATTGTTTTGTTTATGTTACAATCAGTCTATTAATGATGCCCGTCCAATGAACAACTCTCTCAGTACAATTTAATATCGGCTCAATTAAAAAATCTGGGCAGTGACAACCGTGTTTATAATTTCGAATGTTTTATGTGGGCTTGTGCAGTTAGTACCACCAAGATCCCTCAAGGCCATAAAATAACGATATTATTAACAAGAATATCAGAAGACAGATGGTAAGTCAGTCCTTTCCAATCACAATCTTTACCAACTGCCATAGTTGTGTCAACTTGAAACTTATTTAAAATTATAATAATCACAATTAAACTTTGTTTTAATTCCACTTTATTATTTCTTTATCCAACCGGTTTCGGTTCGACCTGAATCTTCTTCAGGGGTGAATAAAACTATATTGAACAGAATACAGATGAACATGGTATTTAAAAGAAAAATGAATGGAATTAAAACATAGTATTATTGTGATTATTATAATTATTATGTATTCCCACAAAGTGTTTGCTACATGTGAAAAAGTATTTAAAATTATTGATTACTGTCCACAAATTGATTCGCAGAATATATGCGACTACAATACATTTTAGTATTATATTTTACAAAGCATTTTAATATAGTCCGAAGAAGATATCCCGCTATCATTATCCTTGCAACCTAATAATAACACAAGATCGAAAGGGGCGGTTTTAGGTTAAAATTTACGATTTTTTTTTGTTAAAGCCAGGAACCAATTAATTTTGGACCCCTCATTCTCATTTCACATTGAAAAGAAAAGGAAATTGCACATCCAATAAAAAGGAACTCATTTTATATAATGTATTATGAAATGTGAAGGTATCTTCTACGGACTGAATCGAATCTTGAAAGAACACCTACCATGAGTCGTAAACTTTTGGTTTCATGCCTTCTTTTGCAGGTAAAATCGTTTCGGCTTCGTGGTTCCCACGCGTTATTTTTGGCGTTTTTTTCCAAAAAACCGTGGAGACTTTACAGGTTCCTTTTTATTCGTCACCGTTGAAATTATTTTTAGTCGATAAAACTGCCGTGATTTACGATTCGCTTAAACCGGGTGGCATTTAAATTTAATTAAAATTTAAACGATGATCTTTTTGACACTTTTTTTATTTTAGCTGACTTCCAAGGAAAAATCATTTGAAGCGTTTCTTGCATAGTTGTTCGTTGTTCGCTGAAGGAAGTGGATTTTGTATGTACATGGTTATTTAGATTTAATCACGAAACATTTCAAAATTTAATCACTAACATTTCAAGCAACTTCGACTCTGGATCAGACGGAATTGGAAGAAACGAAGTTAAAATAATATTAGGACTTTAAATTTATTTATTTTCTGTGTATAAATATCCAGGGTACATTTCATATATAATATTCAAGCAGCTTATCTTAATGCCGCGTAGACCGTCAATTTGTTGTTTTTTTTTATGTGAAACTGCACAAGAATCCAAACTGCTCCCAACCCGCTGGAGCCAGCGAAACTATGGTATCTCCTATGGTATGTTGTGAGACTGAAGGTAGTGGGGAGATGAAGGATCAGAGGAAGTTGAAAGTGGCGAAGTGTTTGGTGACCAGAGTCACCAAACACGGCTAAAGCCGTTTCAAATAACTTTTTAATTCTGGATGGTGGTCTTACACCAGAGCGATACTGTTAGTATCTTCCACTCTGAAACCTGCCGCAAATATCCTATATATTTTTTTAATGAGTAAATTGTGAAATAACACAAATTAATTATAAAATTTACTTGCGCACCCCGGAATTTGAACCCGCGACCTGCGGCTTGCTAGTCGAAAGCCTAAACCCTCGTTATAAGCCGATATCAGGACCCCTAGCACGATCGATCGATAATGATTATATCGTTAACTTTCGGTAACTTCTCATAGTTCCCTAGGACAACTGCAGATCGCTAACGTACAAAAAAAAGTTGACGTCGAATATATTTAGAATCATTTAGTCACTGAGCACTGTTATTCATTATTTGGCGATCTGCAGTCATGCTAGGGAACGATGAGAAGTTATCGGTACAATCCTTATCGATCGATTGTGCTTGATTGATTTCGTTATAGATGTAAATGATTTTTGTGACTCGACACTCGACACACTGACGCCGGCGACTCTTTTGTATTTTCATATTAAAGGCAGCTAGTCGGCAGGGTATAATTATGTAAGGCATCCTGAGAAAGATTTTATTTATGAATTACATAATTAGCTCGTAAAATGTATAATATCCCCATAAAGTAACAGTATTACCTATATAATTACTTACCACCCATATTAATTTATTATTTAATGTGATTTCAATTATTAACACGGTAATATGTTATTTTATTGCCTGCACAATCTTTCAAGATACATTATTGTGGTCGTATAATTAACACGTAATATGAATTTTATAGCTTTATATGCAATTTCACGCGTCTTTCTTGCACTTTGAGATTCGTAACACGTTGAGGACAAAAAGAACCTAGGAAATATTTACAATGGCTGCTTTGTTCGGCCAGTGTTTGCAATCAAAGGCGTATCCATGCAATTAGTACGGTAGTTGTAAGGGCGAACAAACTTCAAAGAACTATAATGTATACCCCTGGTTAGTATAGTCTGTTCAGTTTTCGAGTAGTATTTTTTTTAGTTCCACACAGAGTCTGTTTAGTTTTCGAGTAGTATTTTTTTTAGTTCCACACAGAAGGCTCTGAAAAAAATAATTTCCCTCCGGGGGAATAATAATTCCAATATATTTATATAATCTTAAAATAATAATTCTCCTATGTGATTTTTGGGGATGCTGTGTGGAGAGGCTTTTGAGGAAACAAAGGAGATGAAGTTCTAGAAAGGAAAATGTATGAGGAGTGGGTAGGAATCTGGGGGTCTCTAGGAATGACGGACGTATGAATCCATCCCTCCCATTGCGGTGCAAGGCGATTTTTCGAGAGAGTCCTGCTGGAGAGGTCAAAAGGTCTCCCTCGACCAGTTTCTCCCGATCCGGCCAGATGCATCCACCGCCAAGACCCGGACAAGCCTCACTCCATGTGCCCGCTACGCTACCTCACCCCTGTTATGTAACCAAATGTAGCGAAATACTTGGGGTAACCTATGGCATAGGTGTTTATTACTAAATTTGTTTATTAATAAAATGCTACTGGAGCGGCGGTACCCATACCTGCCCCCAAAATTGTTACGTACAGGATGGTATCAAGCAAAGAGTAAAGCTTTTATGACTCATTATTTATGACGTATAATTTTTACTTAAATTATGAATATCATTTCAGTTCAGTTTCAGTGCCGGCAACCCGGGCGTTTATTATAATAATAATCACAAACGTAGGTACCTACTCTTAGAGCATACCCACCTACGTACATTATCTTATTTAGTATATTTGTTTATTAAATCTTTTCGTTACTTCGCTATTACCTATGTTGTAGTGTTTATATAAAAATATATTTTTGAAAGTATTATTTATTTATGGAAAATAATAAAAAATCATTCCATTCACGCAACGAACTATGTGCCATGGTTTCCGAATGAGGCCCCATTTTCAGGTAAAAATAACTTTTTAAACGTTTCCATTTTTTGCGTCCGAGTAATCTAACCTAGCCCGAGGCCCCTACCCCTGTTATTATAAAGGAATCGGGGGGGTTGTGAAGGGTGGTGGGGTAGGTCCGAAGGCTCCAAAGGTCCATCCATTATCGTTTGGCCGGTATTGTTCCACGCTTCGGAGACCGTCCGGGTATCATCACCGGGCCTACTTTCTTCAGTCTATATTCATTCGTGCGAACTGGCAGAGATTTCCAACTAGTTACTACAGTTTTTTGTTTGCATTACGTGTCTACACCTAAGTGCTAGCTTTACGGTCACTAGAACACGGGTTCGATTCCCGCTGGGTGTCTGCTGATGTGTTGTAATTTGTTTGCATACCAATTTTCAATTAAAAGACCAACACCGGTCAGAGTAAATAGCAGGAGATATACCTACTGCCGTGTTTACTTTTAAAGCAATACCTGAATTGGCTTCCGTCTCTATTTTCATAGAATAAAAAATATATTTATTATCATACCAATTTAAAATATTCTATTTACATTTTCATATACAAGCAATTTTCCACGGTACCAATAGCTTAATATTAAAAAAGATGGCCGTACCGCAAAAATCTTCTAAATTATATAATATTCTTATAACGGCTAGACATTTTTTGAAGATACCACGAAATCTGGGCGTATTAGGTATATAACACTGATTTACGGGAGTGTTGGAAATAAAATCATTTAATAAAACATGTTTTTAATTTCAGTAATTATTTTTTATAAATTCTATTCACTTTTGTATCACAAATCATGTTACACAAACCTAGCGTAGCCGCTAAAGTACTTGAAAACTGGGATGCTTTGCTTGCTTTGACGCGAGCAGGCGCTATGAAGGGGGCACTTTATTTTCTATCAAAAACCATGTTACACTAACTTTTAGCCGCTAAACTACCTGAAAACTCCAAATCTAGGTTAGGTTATAAGTGTTTAATTTAACGATTATATTGTTTTAATTAGCTCAACCAGAAAGTAGGTAGGCAGTGTACCTACACTCATTGACAAGAATTTATTTTATAGGGTTTTTACTTTCGGCAAATGTCATATTTTATTGTGTTTGATTGTCTATTCATTAAAAAAGGAACGCAACGTATTTTCCGAATATCGGCAAGAAATATTCCGTATTATCCGGTAAGCGGAGCTTATTTTCCAAAAATAAAATTAATTTTGCTGTCATCAGCGGAATTTTTGTCTTCTTTTCAGTATTTTAATTTTTTTTCTGCATTACATAGTTTCGAATGGATTTCAACAAACTTTTCCTGTTTTTTAATGGATCCTTTCTGTTGAATATCCCTGTCTTTTCGTCGATTAGGGGAAAAAGTTCACCTAGATTTACGATTTAGGAGACGTTGAAGAATTTAAAATCGATTAAAGTAATTGTTTAAGCCGATAATATCCGATCCCTCAAAAATCTTGGTTTTCGTTGATCTTATTAAATGACTTAAATAATAGGGGGAGTCTTCATAATTATATCTCCCATAAACGATAAGGTTGAACGATTTCTGTTCTTTGCTATTTCGGATAATTCTATTATTTATCTCAAAAAATTAAGTACCCACCTATTAGTTGCACTTTATTTATAATTATGGTATTTTAGCTATTATTGTTTGTAGATATATATTTATTCATTTTAGTCGGTAGCTTGGCGCCTATCGTTTTACTTGTGTTTTTTGAAATGTTTGACACACTGATACTGTAAAAATTGAATGACAAAGAAATGTACAAAATTAACAAAATTAAATGTTACAACAGCGTATATGTATATATATATATATATAATTGGATATAATAGAATTAGACCAATCGAGTTAAATTATTCAATTATTTTTTCTTTGAAGTTTGTATCATTTTATCAGCAGGTTAATTTCACAATTTTAATTATAACACTAAACTAAACGAGAAACTGCAATATAGAAAATAGATATAGAAGAAATGGCTTTAGCCGGGTTTGGTGGCCAGATCTGACTAGTCAGGTAAATACCTCTCCACCGTTCTCTTCCCCATCCCCTTCCCCTGCCCATACCTTACAGGCACTCAACCGCACAATATAGGTACCCCAATTGGGGACGCCATAGTCTCACTGGCTCCGGTTAGCAGGGGGCCATTGGGACTCGAATGCGGTATTCACCCAAAAAACGACGCGAAACTCTGTCGCGGCACACCCTCCTTACTTCATTCAATTTGTGCAAAGTCGTCTCTCCTCCAAGCATAAACTTTCTAATTAAAGTGTGTTTATCGGAAGTGACTGCCAGGTGAGTATGTTTTCTGTATCTATTTGTAAATAATAAATCTAGATAGAGCCTAAGAATTCATTATAAATTGTACAGCGTCCTTGAGGCGATTTTTCACAAAAACGGCGCTATACAAATTAATTATTATTATCACTCATGTCTTTTTTTTTTACATTAGGTCCACACAGGAGGCCCTGAGGAAAATAATTTCCCTCAGGGCCTATGTCACCTTTGGGGACGCTGTGTGGAGGGTATTTTTAAGGAAATGAAGGAGAGGAAGTTCTGGGAAGGAAAAAGGTATGAGGATTGGGGTTAAATGTGTCTAGATCATCCGCTGACAAGACCTAGACAATGAACTCCATGAACCCGGGCACCCCTGCTAAGTCACCAAACGTAGCGAACCACTTGGGTGACCTATGGCAGAGGTGTTGGTTATCCAATAAATGGTTCCCGGGGCGGCGGTACCCATTCCCGCCTCCCAAATGTCTTATTACGACCATTAACATTACCTGACTCCGGTATTTAACCCTTATTCAACCTATTCCGTGCATCCGCTCTAGGGCTGTAAAACATTGTACGTAAATGCGTTTCATTTATGGATTTTGTCGACCACTAGCTAAATTAACTTCTTTTTTCTAGGAAATATTGCGTAACTGACATTCTTTTACTATTTTTGTGAGGAAACTTGGGTACAAAGTGCATGAAATTCTCATTTCGGAATTCCTGTGCTTCTTGAAACCCGCCGGCCAGCCAATGGCGTAACGGGCCAACAAAGGTAATTCCGGAATACGCACGTTTGGACTTCACGCGAAATGTATTATTGTAATTTTCACAAAGGTTTTGTGTAAACACGCCCGATGAATAACAAGAACCGACAAATCCGCCGGGGACTTATCACAGCCCTCTAATACTGAATGTATAATGTCCACGGTGCCTGGATAATTTCGAACAAAAAAATTAAAATGCTTAGACCAATTATCCGAAAGTATCTGCCCCGATATATTTCTAAATAAAAACCAGCAATAATTAACATTTTTTAAATAACAGCACGGTAGCGGATAGGTCAATTTATCCAAAAAGCATTAAGGCATTTTGAAGTCACTTAATTTTAATAAGAGTTTTTTTAGGTGTTGAATGTACCTAATGGTTAGTGACTTTGAAGACATTTTTTTAAATTTAATTTATATTGCGCAGGGTTTCACAATGCTATTATTTTTTATTTAATTTGTATGTGAAACTTTGTGGTACGCCTTGGAAATTTTGTGGTGTACCTTTAAAAATGATATTGTTTATTTTTTTTTTTAATAATTTTTTTAATAATGTTTACCAAGTATTTGTATCTTTTTTCTAATTATAATCAAGTAATTTCAAGAAGTATTTTTTTTACAATTTTACTTTTATCACCTCTCATAATAGTATAATAAAACAAATTTAAAACTTTTTCCACTTTTAATTTATTGACCGTAACCGGCTTATCAAAGCCTCAGACTGGTAAAAAATATTCTTAACCTAGGGATTTTATACAAAACATATTAGGGAAGATGAAAGGAGGGGGACAGGGTGCTCTACAGGGATTTTATTCAATTATGGATTTTATTACATTTGTTGTTAAGTGGTCTTGAGTGTCCAACTATCAATTTTTTATTTTTTTATTTTTTTATTTTTATAGTTGGACACTCAAGACCACTTAACAACAAATGTAATAAAATCCATAATTGAATAAAATCCCTGTAGAGCACCCTTCTCCCCCTCCTTCCCTTCTCCCTAATATGTTTTGTATAAAATCCCTAGGTTAAGAATATTTTTCACATCAGAATTATCAGTATCAAAAATAGAAATACCTCTTATATAGTTTAAAAGTTTGTTAAATTTGTAAGTCTTATAAAGCTTCTAAAGAGTTCATATTTGATTAATCTATAATTTTTTTTAACATTCAAGAAACAATAGAGGTCAACAATAAATACATTTAATATCCCAAATCAAAGTAAAACGGCTTTCATTCTTATATTATTTTTGTTTAAATTCACTTTAATAATTTATAGTGACCTCAAACTTCCAGACACCGTGTACATTATAGTCACAAGGTAGGTACATAGATCCAGGGCTTTAGAATTGATGCACATTTGACACATAGGCGGGTTGTGTTTACTTAGACAGAATGAAGCGACTGTTCGTTCAATGGCAACACTATAAATACATAGGTATATAGGTAATACAATCGACATTCTGCGCGTCATGCTACCAGGAACCTAGAACCGGTGGTGGGCCGCCGATTCAACTTAACACCACCGTTTGATTTTGATTCGAGTCAATTATTTCCTCACCCGCCTTATTAGATAATCGATGGTTCTAAGAACAAGATTTCTGCAATTATTATTATCAGCTGATGCCAATAGTTCAATTAAAACGCCATCTCGTTCAATTATTTGTGGTCTGAGTTATTATTGCTCTTGGTAGATATGTGCTGTTATGAATATTAACTGATTTCGTTTGACCCCGCGAATGTTTCACAATGTATCAAAATTATTGATTTAATGTTTTCTCTAACTGTGTGAAATTGGATGGAAAATGAAGATGGATTGGGTCGTAATTCAAGACATGGCCGTGATCGTTGAATCTCTTAAATTACTCGATAAAATTCGCCACTTGGAATGCTGAAGTGCTTTTATATATTTATTTATTTTACAGTTATCCGAGTAGCTACTATTTTTTACAATTATCTAAAGAGAGACTTATTACCAGGTGGCAATTTATTCCAACCAACACAAAAATTTAAATTTTGCCGCGTGCAAACTTGCACTTTTTCCAATCTTTCGACTGCGAAATCAATCGCTTTTTTATGAATGTCTTAACCAATATTTTCGGTTTCGGTGTTAATTTTAAAATTCACACGCCCCGTCTAGATAATATTTGGTCGATGTTGTATGTCTAACCATCAACTGCACCTTTTCTGTCGTGCGGGGCTTCACTACGATTTTATTGGAATTCTTCACTTTTCAGATCACTAACTGCTTTATTTTTCTTCCAGGTAAATAGCTGCTAGCTTATCTTCTCAACCATCAACGACCTATGTGAAAAATCAATATCCTCCCCCTACTTTAAAAGGTAAGCTGATTGTTTTTTTGTTGTATTTAACCATCCACTATTATTTTTTAAACCCTTCTCGTTAACAAAGATTAGGCGCCTGTGTAAATATGCAGAGATTTTTTACTGCTGTCCATTTAATTATTTCGAAATTCTCGTGTTTTACTAAACCACTTATTTCAAAGGGTCGAATCATAGATTTGAATTATTTCGACATTGTATTGATACGTGTATGTACCTGTCTATGTTTTGACATCTATTGGACTTCTGTATGCTTTAGAATTGTGTGTATTTTATGCACTTATTTAATTATAATGCATTTTTTATAACATTCGTCGTTTTCCGAGTTCTTGTGCTTCCGTAAGCTTCTGACCATCAATGACTCTTTATCTTGATTTGCATCTTCTGTACAAACTAACTAACTAACCATCACGCCGTTTCCCCGCAGGTGTAGGCAGACAGGATGGACCGCCAGACAACTCGGTCTTGGCACACACTCCTTGCCTCATTCATATTCATACATCTTCTCATACATACTCTTCTATTATTCTGACTCTTGACATGGCCCGACTCAAGTATCTGATTCACTTGGTCGTGCCACGTCTTCCTTGGGCGTCCTCGGCTTCTTCTACCATTTACATTCGCGTCATAAATTTTCTTTACACTCCTTTCTTCATTCATTCGCTCAACATGCCCAAACCATCTAAGCATCCCTTTCTTAATCTTACTTATTACTAGTAGGCGGCTAGGCGGTGGCAAAACGAAGAATTCCGAGTTGAAAATTCGCAAAAACATCATTCGGAGATATTGAGGTATGAAGTTTAGAATTGATTCGTTATTACAAAAACATAAAGGAGCAGTTGTTTCAAATAATGAAAATATTCTTTTAATTCACTTCAAACTAGATTGGCAATCACGTCTTCCATCATTTCAAATACCAAATGGGTTGTTTCAACTCCGATCACACTCCAATCCACGTTGAAAATTTCACTGAGTGTTCCCCGCCGAATCCTGCATTTATTCCGCAGAATTATTTATTTCGAAGACCGAGATATTTTTATGATGGCAACACTTATAAAATTTCTATGGATGCGCATGCGCACGCCGACCACGGCCGTCAGGATTTTACCGCTATTTTATTTCGTTGCGGTTGGAATATTTTTCTACGATATAAAACGTAAATGATTGAGAATGAGTGTTGTTTTTATTCGTATTCAGTCAATTACATACATAGTAAAGTTAATATGGTAACGTTCAATCGTATTATTTGTATATTATTTAATTTTAGACCGATTTTCCGGAATGTGACCACTTCAGAGATGTAACCTGAAAGCAACGTGGGAAAAGTGCTAAAGAAAACATAAAAATATATGGAAAATGAATTCAACGTGCCCATATTTACAAGCTACGTTTAACAACATAAAACGTCGTACATTAGAGGTTACTTGTATTATTAATAATGAGTATTTTTTAAGTCCGAATTCCGATAATTACGTATCTACTAAAGTTTATTTGGTATCCTACAATCGTATAACTATATTTGCAACTAACATTATTAACAATGAATGACGGACATCTCATTTATTGTTATTATTTGATATAATATTAAGTTTGTCTGTTTTACTTATCAGGTACCAACGGATGAAGTAAAATATGTTATAATATTGATACTTGTTTTAGCAGCATTGCAGTATGGGAAAGAAATATATAATGGAGGATTGCAACTGAAATTATGACAAGTCTGTGTTTTGGATAAAGGCTATCTCCAAACAGAAACCAACTTATCTCATGCGAAAGATATGGGTACAAAGGAGCAATAATCACGAACAGATAATTTTAACATTGTTCTTAAGTCGCCAATTAAACATACAAGTGAAATGAATAAACAGTTTTTTTTACCCACATACAACTGTGTACAAATACTGACTTATATATACGTGTACTTATTCTTATAACTTTTATGACGAGGAAGTTTTACGTGTATAAATAAACATTTGAATAAAGATATATATTGAGCACAAAAGGATTTTTATTATAAAATACTATTAATTTCGTATCTTGTACGAAATCGGGAGTTCCTCAGTTGTATCCATGTACATGAACCTATAGCTCCATGCAGCTCCGTGGTTTCAAGGTAAATAATCAGTAAAATAATTTGACGGGGATATGTCAATCAAAAAAAAGAGGTTTCTTATATATTGTAGATTCATAATGTAAGTATTACAGTTGACAATTATTGTGATACCATCGGTCAATAAGAGAAAACTTTTATTTTGTTCAATGTTTTCGCCAGTTTTTACGTCATTTTCAATCTCTGAAACTGACGATTATCGACAACTATATACTTTGAGAGGATATCTAACTTCTTATAGAGAATTACTTTGAGAGGATATCTAACTTCTGAAGTTTTAACCATTGTGCATTCTTTACGTTATGTACAAAAATTGTCCAGCCATATTTAGTTAAAAATATTACAGACATTCCCGCCACGACCTGTCAGATCACAATATTGACGTCTGCGCATGCGCCATTCAAGCTTAATGGTTCGAACTCGGCTGATCACATTAAGGTGATGTCCAATCACATTTGTATGGAATTTTCGTTGAAATTTCGTCTGACGGAGGTTGAAACAACCCAATTTTGCGGTGATTGACGATTTGAAGGAAAATCTAACGTCAAATTTTCCGAAACAACTGGTCCATAATTTCAAAAATTCAAATTTCAATATCTCCGAATGATGTTTTTGCGGATTCGTGACTTAGAATTCTTCGTTTTGCCTCCGCTTAGCCGCCTCCTACTTATTACGCTCACATCAGCCTTGCATTCTTTTCGGATCTCCACATTCCTCACACAATCATACATGGTTTTACCACACATACGCCTCAGGGATCTCATTTATACAGCATTCAGTCTACTTTCACCCTTTTTCTGCCAGTTCCACGCTTCACTGCCATACATCAGGGTAGGTACCAGTACTCCATTGTGGACTGCTTGCTTCGCTTCTGTTGACAACTTTTTATTGGCTCCAACGGTGTTCAATCCTCCATTAATGGAGTTACCTGCATTCTCCCTTCTTTCAATATCCCCATCAGCCTTCCCATCTCTCGTAAACATACTTCTCAAATATACAAACTAATTCACCTGCTCCAAGTATTCATCATTCACAACTATATTGCACACCGTTTTCGTACTCTCTCTTTCAAACACCATGACTTTAGACTTACTTACATTCATCATTAATTCATTATTCTTACATACTTCGTTCATCCTAGATACGACAGACTGCAGATCTTCTATACTGTTAGCAATCAGCACCGCATCATCAGCATAAACAGGCAACATACTATCAGATTATTCAATTTCGCGCCCAATCCCGCCTCTTTTAGTTCTTACAAACTAAACTCTACAATCTACATATATTTTCATACGAAGCAAACACTTTGTTTTGTGACATTATAAATAAATTACTAAAGTTACGTAGTTTTCGTCGGTTTCGCTTGAACCCAAGCTTCTATAGGGCTTGACACTAGCTAAGTTAATGCCATTTTAGCCCTATAAACTTGAGTATAAGCGAAAGTGGGTTGCTATTAAAAATATTTAAGCAAATTTTCCGTCCTATTTATAGTATCTATATAAATAATCAGTTATTCAGACCACAGAATTTATTCTGATGAGGTGAGACGAATGCATTGACAGTATCGATCTACTGATATACATGGGGTCCCGTAAGTTATGGATCATACGAAGTGCGGTGATAGGGGAGGTTATTTGCAAACAAAATGTGACCCCACGTGTAGCGGTCCGATTCTTAACCCTTTAAATGTTAAATCGGTTTTTTTGTTTTTATTTTTTATTTGGTAGATTTTTGGATCAGCTTCATTGGAATTCTTGGTTTTATTATTAAAGAAATGAATATTGTTACAAAATAAAATTGTAATGATGATCAAGTAAATCAGATACTTGAGTCGGGCCATGTCAAGAGTCGGAATAATAGAAGAGTATGTATGAGAAGATGTATGAATGTGAATGAGGCAAGGAGTGTGTGCCAAGACCGAGTTGTTTGGCGGTCCGTCCTCTCTGCCTACCCCTGCGGGGAAACGGCGTGATGGTTAGTTAGTTAGTTAGTTAGTTACAAAATAAAACTAGATTTTCGTATCTAATATGGATACGGAGTTCATAAAAATACTTTAATTAGTTAGATACGTCATTTAACATCACAATTAGAAATAAAACGTAAAAAAGACATTGCGCTTTTTTAATTTTTTATGTGGCATATGTGGTTATTTTTTTAATAAAAATAAGAACTTCCTTCTTCTTCTGGCGCTAAAAAATATTAAAAAGTGTATGTAATATACATATGTATAAAATGTGTAGAATGTAGAATATAATATCTATGTGTAAAATCCTCAAACTGTTTCGTCTCGCAGAATTAACTTACTTCTACGTTACCTGTTTGTGCCTGTACTTACAGAATTTTGTTTGCTATTTTAGTTTTTAATGTTATCACTGTTATCAGTGACAACCCTGGCAAAACCCAAAATACGTAATTTTAAATATAAGTACCTATATTAGTTGTGAATCTCTAACTTTAATTCACTGGTGTAAATATAAATGTAAGTCACTAGTTAAGTCAGTAGTTATAAGTCTTAGTCGTAAGTCACTAGCTATAAGTCTTAGATGTAAGTCACTAGTTATAATTATAAATCTTAGTTTATTTGTACAGCGCCCTTGAGGTGATTTTTCACGAAAACGGCACTATATAAATTAGCCAAATATTATTATTAAATATCCTTATAACATTGAACGGGTTAAGAATCGGACTAGATGTATATGAGGTCATTTTTATTGAAATGACCTACCCTATTACCCCACTTAGCTCGATTCATAGCTTACGGGACACATGTATATATTCAGTCACATGATTCCATCACAATTTTGAACATTTTCGACGTATTTTGCTGGAACTTGACCGCGTGGTTGTTTGCACAATGTAACCTCTAAACAGCCAGCGGTTACGTCGCTTAGGGAGACGAGTACGTAGGCACTGTGCAGCAAGCAGTATGTAGCTCGTAGCATGGCAGAGTATTGTGCACTTTAGGCTGGTTGTTGGCAGGCTGTTGGTCCCCAGTTTTGTCCACATTGTGATTGCCGGGGCCGGGATGCGCCGATCGGCCGCGGATAAAATCGTGATCACGGAATAAGATCTCAAATATCTGAGCGGCTAATGGAGTCACGAGATCATACCATGTGGCGGGCATGGTCCGTGGATACATGCAGCATCCGTGTTCACATGCCACACAGTATCGGAGCCGACTTATCTTATCCGCACGTTGTTCTATCATGTCGCCCGATCGACCTATCGTGTCCGTTTATGTTTTCCACAGGGTACAAGCCACAAATTTCGTCAGAAGGGAAGATTTACATTGTTATTAATTCATCGCAAATATTTATACTGCAGGTACCTAAATGAAACTTGATAGAAACGGTCAACTATACCTATGAAGCAAATTCTAATAATGTGATAAAAACATTATAAATGTTAAAATAATTCCAGTAAGAAATTTAATGCCTAGACGGAATCTATTATCATTTTAAAATCAGTATCCGGTTAGACTCTGATATTTTTATTTTCTAGCTCGATTATCTATTTAGCGATTTTTCATACTAGAATTAATGAAGATCTTATTCAATTAGATTTTCGTCAATACGTATAATAAGTTTAACTGGAATGCGTTGTAAATATAAAATCTTAAACAACCTAAGTTGTTTTTTTTTCTCAATAAGAATTGTAAATTTACGCCCCTCCCCTCACGCATTCGGTTTCCACCTTCTTCGCCTTCCCCTCCCCCTCGCCCCCCCACACGCGAAGCCTCCACCTTAATTCCCCAACCGACCCTCCCGCTTACCCCTCCCCAAAGCCTTTTTTCCCTGACGTCTAACTCCATAAAATACACCCATTTTGCCAACAACTCGCGTGACCTATTTATTTTTTATGCAAATTTAATAATGCCAGAGCTCACTTGTCTAGATATAGAACTATTCACAGGCATGTTCACAACAATTAAAAAAACATTAATTGCAATCGGATGAAATTTTAATTGCAATCGCATGAATAGTATGAGAAATAATTTCAAAACGCCGTAGCTCATTATCCTATAACCATCCCGGGTATGCGCAGATCATATTTCCAAAGTTTCATCGCAATCGGATCAACGGTATAGCCGCGCAGAAGGTACGAACAAACAAAAAAACAAACATTTATTTTTATATTATAGATTCTTTACTTTTTTATTTGTATTAATCTCAAGTGACCTACCAGGTAAGTATGGTCCTGTACATTTTCCTTAAAAAATATATATTAAAAAAAAAAAAAAAAAAAAAAATACATGTACATTTACATTTTTGGGCTGCACCGCGCTGGTTGTTCAGATGCATTGTACATATAGTTTTGTATCGCTGATCAAAGAACCGGTGGATTTGCATCCATTGTTTTAGCCATAGGTTTTTTATATTTTCTAGTGTGTAGTTAGAAGTAAGATTGTAGAAATTATTGAAATTTGTACAGCGCCCTTGAGGTGATTTTTCACAAAAACGGCGCTATACAAGTCATCCAATTATTATTATTATTATTAGGTATTCATTCCAGAAGAACAATAGTTTTGTACTGAAACTAACTCGACTGTCTAATGGTTACCAAGAAGTCTTTTTTAAATTTATTCTGTATTTCCCGTATCATGTAATCGTGTGTTTGAACATAGTCACATGTCAGTTAGGCACTTCTTTGTCTCCAGCTCTACCTTAGCTCTCAATACATTTGGTTCGTCGGCTGGTTGACTCGTGTTGCGGCTATGTCACGGGCTGAGAGTCCTGCTGTCCCAGAACGTGACTGCCCTCACTCCTCTTTCCCTCATATGAGATGCAAGAATTGACAAAATACAGCCAAATAAAAAATAAAAAAAATGACAGTGTACAGTATATTTTGGCGTTATATGTAATAAAACGTTATGAATGTTTAAGCTCTTCTTTTTCTTCGTTAGCTTTCGGGCATAGACACAAGCCTGCCTCATTTTTTCCAGCTTTGTCGATTCTTGGCAACTCTCACTCAAAAATATTTTCACCAAAACTATTGTTGATACCCTAACCAAACGTGTTTTTGATTAACTTAATTATTTCTGTAATTTATTCCTGTAATAATGTTTAAAATTGAATTGCTTGTTTCTTATCGGTTTCCTTCGAGTTTCAACACTATTTTTTTTTTAAATAGTTTTTATTTTTTTTACGTTTAGTAAATAAAAAACATAAAATGGCGTCGAGCTTGATATTTTACAGTTTAATTAGCATCTTTGCTCATGATGAAAATAACTTTGCTAGTTGAAAATATTAGCCATCAAGTCGAAATTGGGTACAGAAGAAGTTTACGGAGTTTTTGCTGCTTACACAGATTTTCTGCTTTACATATACTCGTATTCAAGATGATTTAGAGTCCTAACCGATTGGTTCGTTGATATTCAATGACCAATCGCGTCGTTAGTGAATTGTCAGCCAGTTTTTTTCATATCCTACCACATGCCTTTTGTTAGGTCAGCTAAGACTGCATTCTCGGTATGTGAAATTAGATTTACGAAACACATCCTCTCTTTCATCATTGGACTATTCTCATTCTACCGAGGGATCTGAAGCGCGGACCTCTTGAATATAAATGGGATGCTTTTCAAACAATTTATCTGGAAGCAAAATGGCATCGGAATTTCCCGCGCTACAAGACGTCTCTACGAGTGTCTTATAAGCCATGTAGATATTGCAGATCGTGTACAGTTGCAACCGACGACTGCTGAATCTGTCGAGACTCTATCAAGTTTCCATGCTAAAATTACCATGTCTTATTTTATATCTTTTTGTTAATTTGAGTTACCTAATTTTGTATCCAGTTATTGGTAATTATTACGTTACCTAAGTTATAGTGTTTCTTGAAAGTTTTCAATGTTTTTTTAAAAATAAGCTATTTAAAATCGCCATTTGCCTAACTCCTAGCTGAGTATCATACATTTCCATGAAATTTTACGAACGCCGCTTCTTATAATATTACTTCTCAATAGAATCCTATATGAATGTTTTGTAACATTTGTATTAGTTTTAACAAATGGATTTATTTTCAGAGGCCCGAGGATGCATTTCGTAATTTTATTAGGACGGGGTTTTAGCATTCCCATTATTTGGTATTGAGAAGAAATAGTAATGACCTAGCCCGGACCCGTGAAAAATCAAGGGATAGTCTGAATTCTTGAATCTTGAAAAATAAGTTCCAATTTTTTAAATACTAAAATAATATTTAATGGGTGGACAGTGCCAATTTTGAAAATGACGTTTCAAAGCAAAATTTGTGATCCAGATTTCACGCAGGACTAACTGACTAACGCTCAGACAGCCGCACTAAGTATGTTTGATGATTAAGTGTAACATGCTATTTAAAAACTTATATTATTCTTTTCTAATGGTTAGTTTGAATCATGCATTTTTGGGTGACTAACTTTTACCAAATAATATGTTTGGCTATTCAATAAATACTTTGAAGGGTCAGTTTGGAGGAAAAGAACGCGTTGTAAAGTAAATCATTCGTAAGCGCTTAGAAAATGTAACTAGCAATGAAGTCAAAAAATATTTAAAGTACGGTTACAATAAATTAATCATTCATACAGGGTGTTATGGGACGTTCTTGAATTAATTTAGGGGGTGATTACTGACATTATTTGGAGTAAAAATTTTTTTTTTTAATTTTGGTCTAACATGTTTATTGTTGGGTCTACATGCATATATATGTACACCGGCAATTCTCGCCTCCAGTTCATTAAATTGTTCACACAAATTGCCACTAACGTATTTTGTACATTCTTTGTCATTTTAATTTAGGGTAGAGAAATGTATATAATTTTGTTTCCTAGTAATTGACACCACTTATAGGCAAGAAACTCGCTACCCGCAATTAAAACTAAGATTCTGAATTTGAGTTATGGCGCCCGCATCTATATGTATAAATTAAAAAAAAAAATATATATATATATATTTTATACAGATGTGATTGTGATCAATTGAACCAATTATATCGATTGAACACTCCAAATTATTATTCTAGTCATTTTAAACCTGCGGTAATCGAATCAACACTATCGAACGAACACTTTCTGGCTCTAATACGTACCTATGTCATTATTCACTCAAGGGAAAGTGGGTTTTGCATATTCTACTGCAAGCTGCTTTGTTTTTCTTAACCTTTCAGGCTAATTTGTTCGCTTTTGAGAACAACTCTTATAGTTCAAATAGAAATTGTGTCTCCCTTACTATCATGGTGAGAAATATGATCTAAACGCCATAAAGACGCGAAAGAAAAAAAACCACGCTTTATATTCCAATCTGAAATGTAACCACATAGAATTAAATTGTACACATATGTGTAACTTTGAATTAAATTGTACACATATGTGTAACATTCGGAAACTTTGGTTTAATATATATTAAACCAAAGTTTCCGAATGCAATTTGAATAAAATTTATGAAACTTTGTGAATTTTTTATTAATAATTTTTTTATATGAAACGACATATTAGTGTTTTTAATTTATTTCGTTTTCAGTAATTTTATTTTTAGACACTTTTATGTTTGCATTTATTAAATTTCTTTGTAATTTTTTTTTCTAAAAATCAATGTTGAAAGTTTATTTCATCACTTTTCAAAACTGCTTTTGGTTTTCGGATACCTTCAGAAATATACCATTTATTTTAATTTTATTGCACAGCGGAAATGCAGTGACCTTCTGACGAAATATGGCCTGAGGGTTTCATATCTACTTATTACGAGTACATTAACGTCTATTCATACAAGGTGTCTAATCTTAGACAACCATAGATATATGATGACATTCCGAGAGAAGAAGTCTACCTACTTTTCATTACCTTTCTAAGAAAATATGCACAAATGTTTGAGAATAACCCCGCCACTGAACATTCTGTATATATATCATGTTTTTAAAATAAAGAGAATATAGTTCGGAGGCGCAACTTCATGGATCTTCTCGCAAATTCGTGAGACGCGCTCGTGAAGTATTCCTTCAGAAATTTACCCTGCTCCGTATAACTAATTCCAGGGTTCCCGTCCCATAGCCGACATTATCCTGTTCCATGTTTAATGATGGCAAAATACGAATAAACTTCCCGATACATTTTTATACTAGTAGTTTTGTGAACAGCAGAATTTGCCTCTAAAAAAGTATGTATTGATTTGTATTATTCAATAAATTAAAACCAAAATATCCTTCCATATAGTAAGATTTGTAAGTAGGTACATAAATACCTACCTCTTATAAACCTTACAATATTTCTTAATAAACGCCCGGGTTGCCGGCAATGAGTTGATATAACATTTTTTTGTAATTTCATTTAAGAAATTATGCAATTTGTCCATTGTGTAAATCACTTTTTTTTCAAACTTTTTTCATGCAGGTAGATACTAACTAACTAACTAACCATCACGCCGTTTCCACGCAGGGGTGGGCAGAGAGGAGGGACCGCCAAACAACTCGGTCTTGGCACACACTCCTCGCCTCATTCACATTCATACATCTTCTTATACATACTCTTCTATTATTCTGACTCTTGGCATGGCCCGACTCAAGTATCTGATTCACTTGACTGTGCCACGTCTTCCTTGGGCGTCCTCGGCTTCTTCTACCATTCACATTTGCGTCATAAATTCTTTCAGGTATTGTAGATAATATTGAAAAGCTTAGTCAAAGTTAGCCACCTAGTCAAAATAAGGATTGCTTAAATAATAAAATGGATGAAAACGAAAATCAGTGAACTATCTCACTGCAACCGTAGTCGAGGGGTACCTAAGGCTCTTGACTAGCGATCTGGAGGTTACGGGTTCAAATACCTGCGTGCGCAAGTACATTTCATTTTATTGAGTTGTGTTATTTCACAATTTAAACATAAAAAAATATAAGGCGTATTTGCGGCAAGTTCGAACGTGGAAGATACTGTCAGTATCGCCCTGGTGTATTTTATTATTTTATATATTTTATATTTTGTTATTTTAGACCACCGTTCAGAATTGAAACGTTTATTAAAATAGCTTTAACGTTGTTTGGTGACTAGATCTGAATAGCCAACTACTTTCCAATCTTTATCTTCCCCATCTCCCCCCTTTCCCCACTTCCTTCAGCCTCATAACATACCCCAATTAAGGATACCGTAGTTTCACTTGCTCCAGAAAACGGTGGTTGGGAGTCTTGTGCACATTCACATAAAAAACAAATCTACGTGTAATTTTTACGTGTAATTTGGCGGTGGCGTAAACTTGAACTAACGCTATATCTTTATAAATTAATCTGGCTACATACCTTCTATCGTTATGTCGTTGACGACTGAACCCTCATTTTTCGCAAACTTATACGTGTAGCGCTGTAGTCGAAGTTAGCCACTTAAATAAAGTTAGCCATCTATTCAAAGTAAGGATTACTTGCATAATAAAATGGATGCAGCAGATTTTCGAAACCGGAAACTCAACGTAAAGACATATTTACAAACAGATGAAATGCTAAACGGTTGAGATTAACAGGACCCCGTTACGCTCATTATGATTTACTTTTGATGTAAATTACGGACTATTTGGTGAGAATGCATTATCAAAATAACTAATTGTCATTATATTCGTATGCTTTCCAATATAATTATAATCATAGAAGTGTGTTCAAATAATCCAGAGTTATAATAAATGTTATATTCACGTCCAACCAGATAAGTGGGTATTTCACGTGGAATGCATAGAAGAGTGTTCAAATAGTCCAGAGTTGTAATAAATGTTATATTCACGTCCAACCAGATTACTGGGTATTTCACGAGGAATGCATAGAAGAGTGTTAAAATAGTACAGAGTTACAATAAATGTTATATTCACGTCCAACCAGATTAGTGGGTATTTCACGAGGAATGCATAGAAGTGTGTTCAAATAATCCAGAGTCATAATAAATGTTATATTCACGTCCAACCAGATTAGTGGGTATTTCATGAGGAATGCATAGAAGTGTGTTCAAATAGTCCAGAGTTATAATAAAGGTTATATTCACTTCCAACCAGATTAGTGGGTATTTCATGAGGAATGCATAGAAGTGTGTTCAAATAGTCCAGAGTTATAATAAAGGTTATATTCACATCCAACCAGATTAGTGGGTATTTCATGAGGAATGCATACTTACGGTACTACCGTGTGCAAAGCAAGCCCAAAACCAAAAGAATTGCATCGTGGGATGGAAATGTGCTTGCTAGGCATATCCCGAAGAGGTCGTCAAATTTATTATAGAATGCACAAGGAAGCAAACGAAAAGTTTAATGTATTATGAATTGAATACGCCAATAAAGCAAATAGCAATAGGCTATAAATATCGCTCGTAAAATGGACAGCCGATAGATAAATTTTCTCAATCAGTTGCGCCCAAAAGGATAGGCTCAAAGCATGATACTACATAGGACATATGTGATAGGAAGTAATTTAGGGTTGTCTGATGATGACGGACAGATGATGACAAATTGATGATGTCAAAGAAAAAATAGCGTATAGTTTTTTCTTTACTTATTTATTCGTGTATACCTCTCGTGTTATTTGCCATCTTGTTTTATTAAACAAATTGCTTTAAAAACTTTTTAATTTTAATTAAATGAAACAAATAACTTTGTGTACACTATATAATTAAAATTATCGACGTGTTTCGAAACCGATGGTTTCTTCGACAGGATAATAAGAACATTAATAAAATTAACAAAAGAAACAAACAAGTATAGACAATTAAGAACTATCTATAGGCAAAAATTTTATAGAGAATGGTGATTAATTACTTAAAAATATCTCAAAAAACCAATTACCTACGTAAAATGAAATATAAAAATTATTTTAGAATATGTACCTACACATTACATTATAGTATATTAAGGAATTTAAAAAATAAATAACAAAATATAAGCAGGTTGTTTAAACAACAAAATTAATGATTATAAATATAAGTATTTACGAAAATAAATTTAAGAGATGACTATTTAAAAAATATATTTATTAATTTAATATTAACACTTTTTCTAATTTATAAATTTTATTTATTTATTTATTTATTAAACGCCCTTATGGGCTTTTACATTTTAGTTAAATAAATGAGTATAACAGTGATTTCAAAAAAATCTAAATTAAAACAACAAAGAAAGCATACATTTTCTAAGTTTGCTAAATTGTAAACCTTTTGTGTTTGTGTGTAAAAATTTTAACCCTTTATTTATATCAAAAATTTGATTTGTTTCTAAAATGTGGTTGGCCAATTCAGAATAGTTATTATTATTATGAATTTATTAATTATTTTAAATTTTAATTTAGGCATTTGCGTAGGTTGGTAGTATCCAATTATACATTTTTTTTATTATTCATTAGACACTTGTTCCCTTAAATTTTATTACTTTTTATTGCTGGTAATAATATTCTGGAATGCGTGTCCGCCATTTCCACGGTCAGTAATAATTATTTTAGACCGTAAAATTTACTTTTGAGTGCCAAACATAAAAAAATCGATGTGTCCGCCATGTGATATTGATTTACGTAGATTTAACGACCTGTTGCTTCTCAGTAAGGCTTCGAAGTAATTCAATTCTGGGACTGAATCCATTGACACACATAACACCAGATTAGCCATCTGTTTCTAGGTATCTAACTAATCTATAAAACAAATTTGGGACCACTAAAATTTGGACATTTCGAACGAACGTAAAGATTAATTATTTTTTTAATAAAATCTAAATGTGCAATATCTTGACCACATCGTGATGTGCATGAAATATAAAGTTATAAAAGTGATAAACTATCAGAATATTATTTGTTCAATCTTTGCAAATTAACTTTGTGGCATCATTTTATTTAAATAAAACAAATTACTTTTGTTTAAACCACTATAATCAATTTTATAATATCTACATGTTTCAAAACCGATGGTTTCTTCGTCAGGATAGTAGCATGAATAAAAATAACAAAAGAAACAAAAAAAGTATAAAGAAAAAGAACAATAGACAAAAATATTACAGAGTGATGTGTTTAATTACTTAAAAATATCATAAAAACAATTATACAAAATGAAATTAAAAATTATTTTAGAATATGTTAACATTACATTATGTATTAAAAGAATTTCAAAAAATGAAATAAAGATAATCAGGTTGTTTAAACAACAAAAATAAATTATTATAAATATAAGTATTAATATGAAAATAAATTTAAGAGATGGCTATTTAAAAAAAAAAATTGATTATTAATAATATTTAATTTACTATTAAAACTTTTTTTTAATTTCTAAAATTTCTAAGTTTGCTAATTGTAAATCTGTTGTGTTTGTGTGTAAAATTTTTACCCCGTTATTTATATCAAGATAATGATTTGTTTCTAAAATATTTAAGAATATTGATCAAATACTAGGTACAGGAAGAAACCGCACCTCACACCTACTAAATTTGTGAAACTGATATTAATTCAGTTCTGAGTTGTTCCTGTATGTGGGACGGAGGTTGCCTTAATGGAAGAGAATACGTTTTTTATTTTTTTTTCGTGTGGAAACTCGTGTTAGCATTGCCTACCTATTTATTGTGTATTTTTCTATTTACGCGTAAATCCTGTATTATTCAATACAGTGACCTTGCCTCACTGAATATTTTATGGCCCCTTTGTCTTTCGGCAGATCCCCAGTTGCAGTTTTATTTTGTATATTTTACTCCTGCTTACCTTAACTGAGGTGTTTTTTCACCTATTTTTAGGAAAATATTAATATAACAGTTTTATTTTGCATTCATTTTGTTTTTCCTTTCCTTCACTTTTGAATTTCTTCCCATTTCTCTGTTGTTTAGTGCTCTATTCGAAGCGTTTCTTCCTGCAATTACGACATTCACGACTCTATAAATCCATCAATTTGTTTATCATAAATCAAACATTATGTTTTATTTATTGATTCGATCACAAATTAAAATATACACAATTCTATCAATATTTACAAAAATAAGGTCATTGGTCAAGTAGGTACCTTCTTACGCGGTTGTAATATCGCATTGTTAAGTTGACTCTTTAGCGTACATACCTATATAATCCTACGCGGTTTACACACACTGAATAGGTATACACTCAGGTAGATATACCGCGCCTTTGGGCTTTCAGCTTAAGTAAAAATGATTTCCATCACGCTAATAAAATATTTACCTGACGGCTTGTCAAAAAAAGAGTTAAGTGTTCCTTCATTAGCAAACAGCGTAAATACAACCAAGTTGATCATGTTAGTCTTCGCTTGAGATCTTTTTTTATTTATATTTGCATACATGTAAACTTACCTTGTTAACATTAAGTACACATTCATCATGACACGTTATTAGAAACATACAAGTTCCGTTTAACACGGTTAAGGGGTCCAAATCAAAGAATGCTAAAAATTGAATCGTTTACCTAATTAGTAATTAACACAGGTGATAACGAATAGATACTGGATAACCTCGCAAGCTTTTATTCACTTACATTGTTATCTCTCGTTCATGCTCCCTCTCTAACACATAACGTAGATGTGATAAAACCTTAGATATTATAGAAGGCAGAAAATATTTTTTTGTGTAGTTACCTTCTTACTGAATATTATTTTTTTTAAAGTTCTTTTCATGTGTTATATTGGTATTATTCAAATTTGGTTAAGAGATTACTAATATCTGCCATAGTTTGTTATGCTATTTTAATGTGTCAAGTCAAAAGACACGCCTTATCATACGATTGAATTTGAAAACAAGTTTGATTATAATAAAATTTTTATTTTATTGAACGTTTTCGATATAATATGACCTACCATTTGCCTAAGTTAATAAATCACGGCATATTTACCGTGATGATTAATTATTACGTTCAAATTTGACGGTTTTTTAATCCGCAAAGTATTTTTTTTCACTTGTGTATCAAAAAGCAGAAATTAATTTTGGCTGTGGATTGCTAATTATTATAATTAATAATTAGCATCCGGTGTTGGGAAAAACTTCAAACCATTTACTCTGTATTTATCATCGTGGAAAGAATTAATATTTATTTATGATATTTTTAGGTGTAGGAGGTTGTTGCTGTATGAAGATTTTTAAAAGTCATTTATCACTTTTGGGAACGAGTATAATTTATTGCTTTAATATTCGATTATCGTTGCAATTTTTCTTTGTTGTCATAAAATGTAATCGCACGTTTTGCCGCTTGACTCATGCCCTGCATGTTAGTTTTTTTTAATACATATAATTCTTTTGATAATTTAGATATCTGTAATCGCCCTTGATTTGATATTTCGATTTACTTATTGACATATGTCAATTACTTTTAAAATGTTTCAGCTTTATGGCACTAATATGAACAGCCTCAGGGATAAAAAATGTACAGAATATCCGAATTTGCAAAGAAAACATATAATTGATTTTATTTATATGCAAATAGTATTACATATTTTTTGTGTGCCTGTCTTTCTAGGATTATCCTAGAATATTAAATGTGTTGAGACAGGCAAATTGACAATCTTTTTTTTTGTTTGTTGTTGGGTGGTATGTCGTGTTGTGCTACGTCCTCCTTTAGCCAATGTTTTGGACAGCGTTGGTTAAAGAAGGATGTAGCGCACACGGCATAACAACCCAAAAACAAATAACTCAAATACTTTTTGGCCGTGAAAATCTAAAATCGTATCCACGTTGACAATCGTTTTTACCGTTAAATTATCCAAACTGTACTAGGGGATTGCTTGAAATTTGAAACGCGGTTATGAACTTGAATTTTTATTTAAGGTAGTTATTTTTGGAGGAAAATATTTTTTTACCGAAAAGAATGCAAGGCTGATGTAAGCGTAATGAGTAAAATTAAGAAAGGGACCCTCAGATGGTTTGAGCATGTAGAAAGAATGAACGAAGAAAGGAGCGTAATGAGAATATATGACGCAAGTGTGAATGGTATAAGAAGTAGGGGACGTCCGAGGAATACAGGCACGATCAAGTAAATCAGATGTTTGAGTCGGGCCATGTCAAGAGTCACAAAAATAGAAGTGTATGTATAAGACGATGTATGAATGTGTGTGAGGCAAAGAGTGTAAGTCAAGACCGAGTTGTTTGGCAGTCCGTCCTCTCTGCCTACCCCTGCGAGGAAACGGCGTGATTGTTAGTTATTTAGTTATATTTTTTTACCCTTTTCCAAGCTTTATAACCAGGTACTCCAAATACGCTATCTTCGAAATTATTTTTCCTAATTAGCTCCTTTAACCTTCGAAAACGTGACGGAATCAATTAAGTGTCGACTGTTGACAATTGATGTTTTTAGGAATGTACCATATGAATAAGTAAAAACAAAGTTATTTCTTTAATTGTTTAAATACATATTCAGCAAACCTTTGATTGGATTCTTCCAGGATATTTCAGGCTGTGCAGTTTCGTAAATACTCATACGCCAGTGATGAGTTGCGCAGTGCTTCGAACGGTGTAATTACTGCCTTTTAGTAGGTACTATTGTCTCAAAGATATCTCATACGTAATCATCAACTTCAAGCCCTTTATTATTATTATTAGTATTAGGTATTTTCATGAATGTTCTAACAAACAAAAAACAGTGTGTGTTACATTTCATTTCAATATTGCATTTCACATATTACATTTCAAATCTTTTTTCTTTCTCTTCAGATCAGTATGTAGGATGATGGTTAGTGCTAACCTACCCACTGTGATAAGATATCTGAATCAAATGGCCATGTGTGTTCATCCGACGAGATTTGAATCGCACTCTACTGTGAGCTTTGGTACATCTAGTACCTACGAATATGTGTTGGCTTGATAATGGATCTAATAGATCCGCATTTCCTAGATCTGTGCATTGTGATTGTATCACGTTGCAACCGATTGGTGGACGCCAAACAAGGGTTCGTTCGCCTGCTCGGTGTCGGGTGACATTGACGATATCCGACTTTATTGCATCATTTTGATATCTGATTACTCAATAAGTGACCGTTGTATATTTCGTTTTCGTCAAATCCTGACATGACCGTTTTACACAACGATGAAATAACTAAGGAGCATTGGTTGTCCCATTAGGAATCCCTCTCATTAAATCGAATCTCCGAGGTAGGATTTACCCTGTTTTACATTGAATGCTTGTAGAAGGCTCCGACAGAGAGCAGTGAGTTAATTTTTCTAGTGTTTTTAGTCACATAAATACCTAAAAATAGTGTATAGTATAATGCGTACCAACAAAGAAATCCTTCCAAAAATCCTGACGATTGAACTAATGAAACGCAGTTTCACGACTTGCTATGCAGAGGCATAAACTTCTTAGCTCTGAATCCAGAGGCTGCTGGTTGCGAACCAACGTATATTATTATAAATAGTTTTTGATCTAAGCGAGTTGATTCAATTACAAAATTACAAACCTGGTGTTTTGCCCATATTTGCACATCGCTCTTAAGAGGAACAGCTGCGCCGCCGGTTTCATACAAAACGTAGTTTAGGATTTGAAGCCAAAATATCCAACCAAACTGAAAAATTATTTTTGTTATCATAAGGTATATATCAAATATCTAACGAGGACAGGCCACGCAGGCGTTCATCTTGTGTGGAAAATACGCTCAGTATCGACCAGATACCGTCGTACCACGTGCTTTCCAATTTTTCTCTTCTCCATTCCCATTTTCATCAGCCTCACGAAAATCTCTAAATAGGAATGTCATAGTTTCAGACTCTCTAAACTAGGGTCTTGCCTATGTGCGTATCTTGTTTTTTCTTTAGCATAATCTTTATTTGTTTTTAAGTCATTATTGTGGTGTCTCTATTCATTTCCTCTTTCTGAATTCTATTTAGTTCTATTATCTTTGGTTTTCTAGGTCAAAGCTTCAAAGCCCACTCAAGCCATTGTTTCTTATGTATGATAATGTATCCGCTGTCGTTTCGAGTTACAAATTTTCCTTCTTCGATGCTCATTAAGAATAGGTATGATCAGATTTTGTACTACCGCACCTATAGATACAAATGAGTAATCAAAAATACTTATTCGGCTGTCGGTGCGTGAGGTGAAATATTCCAGAGTGAAATTGTTCACATTCAATGAACTCTAATTTTCTTTGAAATTGTTAAATTTGAAGATGATTGTGTGGATTCAGATAAGCAATAAAGTAGGTACCTACAAACACATAATAAAAAAATAAGAAACTGAATAAATTTATAAATCTGTATTTGAAATGTGTATTTCTATTGTTTAAATTTTTTAACAGATTTTGTGTTTTTTTAGTTTACTGACAATGTTCATTTGAAAGGTAAATTTCTGATAGAATTTGATTAAAAATGACAGTATTTGTTGTTTTTAAAAGGCAATGAATAATCCTAAAAAAATATTTAATAAATACTTTCAGCTTCACAAATCCTACAATTATAATATCCCATGGTTTTTCACGGGTCCTTATTCTAAAATAAAAATTATTATCGTTGTAATTACTCTTGTTGAGTTAGATCCATCTACTATTGTATGCTATTATTTCTGCATGTTAGACAAGTCTCTTTCATGGATACCTACACCGTAAATTTCAAAACATACTTGAGATTTTTCATTTCTCTACAGATATTTTCCAGAGCATGTTCTTTAACTAGATTGGATTGATATTCAACCAAATCTATTTAAAACAGCAGAAATGTTTTACGCTTTTTTGTTTCGTAATAAAAATCATTCTGCTTTAAAATATGAGTTTTCTGGAAATATTTTAAGAAATGTATATAGATGAATTGAACCGTTGAGTTCCAAGAACTTCCCTAATGGATTTTAATACTTTTGAGTAAATCAAGAAAAACGTGTGGGCTGATGAGTTTTCCAAGATTCCATTTTTTTTTTTGGTTTTATTGTGAAATTAATAGAATAAGCAAGACAAAAATCAAACAAATGACCAATATTTGTGTGGAACTGGTGATCTTTTTGAGTTTGTTAAAATACTGATTCAAAATATTCTGTAATTCATCACAATTACAGAGTATTTTGGAACTGAAAATTTTGGTAGGTCGATATTTAAACACGATTTATAAAGAAACTAGGAGGAATTTGGAAATAATAACAACAGCATTTCATTCCTGGTTAGAAAACACAAAATATGACAGTCACAACTCATTTTCAACAAAAAATCATTAGGGAGGATATTGGAACTCAACGATTCTATCAATTGCACGCGTATCCAAACATTAATCAGTACCTATGAAGAATTCCTTACATTGTGGAAGAATGTCGATGTGTCAGGTTGGCTACCTACAAGGGTAAATGTTCCGTGAACCAGAGCAATTTAAATGATGATACTTTGCTTTCTCGGTTATGTGGGATTTATTTCATCCTCGTCTTAGGGCAAAGATATAACTGGGAGACTTCTAAAGCTTCAGGCACTCATGTGATTGGATCACAGAACAGTCGTTCGCCTCCCACAGAAGTATCCCGAATTAAATCTTCAACACCTATTCTGTCATTCCTTACTGCAGAGTATGGCCAATGCTTTTATTGTGGATAAATTCCACTGGGCTGTGTGTAGATATTGTAGTGTGGACGGCAGAGTTTTACGCCTGCCGAGTGTGTGCCCACTGGGCTCACTGTGCGCCGGGCCGCTCGAAATACCAGTCCAATGCTTCAATACTCGTTTCGGGGCCGGCTCTTCCGTACTGGTTGGTGGTGTTAATGTGTTGCAGGGAATGCCAAGATGCTAATTAAATGACACACGTAATACTAAAAACAATAAATTTGATTTTGTATGCACGAAGACCACGCGTAGAGAAATTTAAATTCATTTGTAAAATAATGGGGTCTGCCTCGGTAATTATGACTCCTTTCATTGTCCCACAGGGCAACAGATGTTGAAATGTTGGAAATATGTGTCAATTAACTTTTTGGAGCGTTTTTTCGCCACGTTACAGTAACCGTGCTATTATTAACCAAGTTCGTCTGTAGTCTAAAAGAAAGCATCCATCATACGTTTAGCTGTATTTATCATTCTTATCAAAATACTTGCTCTAGTGGCATTTCTGCACCTATATTTATTAATGGAATATTATTACTAGGTACTTAAATAATTTTTTTAGTGAAATCGTCTAAGACGGTGTATGGCATATCCAGTGTATTATTATTTGGGAATGGTTAGGATGAATATTGGGAAGTTTCAAGCCATTCGTATCCTTCAATTTTTTTTAATCAACAACAATTTTCGATTCAAAAATAGTCTCCCTCCCATCTTGGTGACGCTGGGAGTTCTTCTTATTTTTCGTAAAATGTTTGCCAAAGGTTATAATTGCTAAAAATAATCTTGACCATGTAAGTTTCATTGTTCGACTGGGAACATATCTGGTTTGGTAGAGATATAATAATATGTAGTTTTCTTGGTTGTAAACAGTGTTGGGTGTTCTTGCTAGGTATCACAGCAAATATAATAAAAATCCCATACTTCGATATTATTCAATTAGGGAGGCGGGTATGGGCACCGCTGCCCCAGAACTGTTTATTGGATAACCAACACCCCTCCCATCAGTAGTGGAAGGGATGGATTGATACGTTCGTCAATCCTGAACACACTGAGCTTCAGATTTCTACCCACGCCTCGTGCTTTTTCCTTCGCAGAACTATCCTTTTTTTCTCTTTCATCCGTGTTTAATTTCGAATGTAGATTTTGAGAGACTTTGTGGTTCCAGTAATTTTTTTCTTATTATGCGTATAATATTCGATGGCATACGCGGTCCACGGCTTGACCGACTCTGACCCGCTCCGCTTGTTGGCGCTGGGCGGGGCCGGCTGTCATCTGCTTGTTTCGCGTTTGCGATGGCATAACGGTAGTCCGGACACTCCACAACCATCCACTGTACGTCACACGATACATGTGTGAGTGTCCTGTTCATGCCAAACACAACATATACACACCAACAAAATACGTGAAAGCTTCCTTGCCATGACACCAGACATGATGATGTGTAATGTTTTGATGATGTGAGATTTTTTTGTTTGTATGTAAGTGTTTTGCCCATGTGAGAGTGTTTTGCTCGTGTGTGCGTGTTTTGCTCGTGTGTGAGTGTCCGTGTTGTGTCCGGTGCTCGCCTGTCGTCCATACATCATAATAAAGATACCGACTGCGATGGCGGACTTACATAGTAGGGTACTTTAGTTGAGATAATGTTGTCCTCTGCCCGGTTCTTGCGAGGAAGAAAGCCTGGGAAATGTGTGGTCCTTCCACAGTGGGTCGAAGAAATCTTTCAAAGGGCTTGAAATAATACAGAGGATTTTTTTTATGTACAATGGTATCAGACTTTTGGACACCGTGGAATATTGTGCAAGATTGAATGATAAATATTTGATTTCATTTATTGACGGTTGTTGGTCTCGTCCTTATAAATATATTTTATTTGCCTTTTAGATTGCTAACAAATTGTTAGAAACATTGATGAAAAAGAGAATAATTCTTTTTGTATATGGATAGTGAGCGGATTTACATTACGTGTGTTTAATTCGTTTAATTCGCTCCACTAGACCAGGTACTATATAAGTATTTTAAAAAGACTCGATGCAATGCGAATTCGAATAGAGAATAATATCATTCCGGTTGTCGGTGCATGCATGCATGATGTGAAATATCCCTACGTAATTTGTAAACTAATTCTGAACACTTAATTTTCAAAAGTGGATCCGATAAGTATTAAATCATATCAGATAAGCGATAAAGTAGGTACCAATTTTTTAAAATTTTTATAAATCAATAATAATAAATCCATATTTTAAATTTGTATTTATTTTGTATACATTTTTGATAGATTTCAATATTTGACAGATGAAATAACTAACTAAATAAGACTTCGAATAGAAAATAACATCATTGTTTGAAATAATCAATTAATCCTTATTTTTTTTTACATTAGCTACTCTCAGTAGTCATCTTTAGGGATGCTGGTTGAAGGATCTTTTTAGGAAAAGGATAGAGAGGAAGTTCTGGGAAGGAAATCGGCATGAGGGGTGGGTATAAATCTGGGGTCATTGACTCCCAGGAGTGTCGGATGTATGAATCCGTCTCTCCCACTGCACCGGCAAGGCGAAGGGTCCGGCTGGAGAAGGTGGGCAAACAAAATACGCTGGCAAGAACTAGACAAATCTCACCCCGTGAACCTGGGCACCCCTGCTAAACCTGCATCATCAAACGTAGCGTGCTATTGGGGTGACCTATGGCAGGAGTGTTGGTTATCCAATGAATGGTTCCCGGGGCGGCGGTATCCATACCCGCCTCCCAAATTTCTCCTAAATGAAGAATAACTAACCCAATGACACAATACCTACATTTGTTTTCTAACAGTAACATTAATTATTCTAACTTATGAGCGTGGTTAAGGCACATATTTCACCAACCCAGAAGTTCATGCATTTAAGTACAACCTATAAAAAGTTTTTAATCTAAAATTAGCAGTTTTCCTTATGTGTTTGTTCCCTTCGTGCATAAAATTATTTATGTTCTCACCTACAACCTACCAAGAGATTTAACGTTTCTGCTGAAAGGTACCTATACAAAATAAGCCGTAGTCTTTGATGCCAAGCATTGTTAAAAGGTTGTTAAATCTTCAACAATCAAATTGAATTAGCTCCATCCGTCGGTTAATTTCTTTTATGTTTCATTATTTTTATTAGGCTCATGATTTATGGCACATTAAGTTCATTTAACTCCGTATGTAGGTATCTACTATATTCAGTAAGATGTGAGTTATGGTGATATTTGCTTTTTAATTAGCGGTCAACAAATTAAGTACTGTAATTCGTTAGCGCTCCTTTCGTTTTGGTTCTCCACCAAATAACTACAAAATATTTCTGTGAATTTTTCTGCATTTTTAGTGCAGTTTTGACCTGTTCAAAACGGAAGTTTAAAAAATTTACAGAGTTTTTATTGTTATTGTAGCCCTTGACAAAACTTTACAGGAAATTACAAGAGACGCGTGCTACTTTTTATTTACCCCACACAAAGTGACGTCTAAATTCATACAACGACAGCTAGTATAGTCCAGCGACAGGGCGTTAGTCTCCCATTCCGAAGGCCGCGGGTTAGAACCCGGCGTGCGCAAATAAATTTTATTTAATTGATTTGTGTTATTTCACAATTAATTATTTAAAAATAATATATAGTATATTTGCTGCACGTTCCAAAGTGGAAGATACTCTTAGCATCGCCTTGGTGTAAGACCACCATTCAGAATTGAATCGTTGCTTTAAATGGTTTTAGCCGTGTTTAGTGACTAGATCTGAATAGCCAGGTACTTCCCCACCTCCCTCTTCCTCGACTCCTTCCCTTCCCCGCTTACCTTCAGCCTCATAACATACCCCAATGGGGGATGCCATAGTCTCACTGGCTCCAGACGGGAGCAGTTGGGGCTCTTCTGAGGTATTCACTATAAAAAAAATAATATAATTTTAAGAAATTACATTAGGAGAGTAGGTAGGTACTTAAATTTTGTTTTAAATTCTTAATCGGATAATTAGGTGAAAATATTCGAGTTTTGGTGTAGGTAAATAAATCTTATTTATTTATTGTTTTTGAGTTTAATTCGTAGACCTCCATTTAATTTAAAAAAAAAAATTAAATTTAATGTAATTATGTTACTTTTAAGTTCTGAGAGTGTTTTAGTTTTTTTTTATTATTATTTGAAAATGGCAGTTTGAAAATGAAAATGGCCTTTCAAGCCGAAACAGCTGTCACAATAATAAAAACAACTAAAACACTTGCAGAACTTAATAATAACATTATAAAAAAAATCTTGATTTGTTTTTTCTGCTTTATACCAGAAACAAAGTTGTAAATAATCTTTTTTGATTTAAGTCTAATTACTTAAAAATAATTAAAACATAACCATAGACAAATCATAAACATAATCTTCGAATTGAATATAATTTTTTTAGATAGGTCCCTATCTACACAGAATAAATAACCTCTTTATCTTAACATCTTAAACCTAACCTAACCTAACATAACTAAACTTAACCTAACTTAACCTAACGTCACCTACACATAATAAATACCTTTCCTATTTATCTTAAAATCTTTTTCATACACTGAGAAAAATGTTATTCTAAAATACGATCATTTTATTCGTAAAATCGGTTAAAAACGGGATTGAAGTTCTTACGAACAAATTAACAAGGTTTCAATATTTATTGGCGGGAACATGTAAGAATAATTTGTTGGTGTAGGTATCTATTTTCGTACGTATACCAACAAATTATTCTTACATTTTCCCTCCAATAAACATTGAAACACTATTGATTTGTTCGTAAGAACTTCAGTCCCGTTTTTAACCGTTTTTACGAATAAAATTATCGTATTTTAGAATAACATTTTTCTCCGTGTAGTAGGTACAAAATCATTTGCCTAAGTTAGAACTAGCCTTAAAAATATGCTTACAAACCTAAGCAATTAACACATATTGATTGCTGATGGCATCATAAGTAGAGAAAAAATCATGTAAATAATACCAAAGAATTTAGCAAAATCGTTGTGTGAACTGGCATATCAAATAATCACAGTTCGAGGGGTCGAATGAGATTTATTGGAGAAATGTAACTACAGGGATCATGACCGATTAACCAGATTAATCATGAGACTAATTTATTCTTTGATTAATTTGAAAATCTTGGAAAGGATAAAAACTAGCCAAATGTTATTTGCAGGTGATTTATTAATTTCTTTATACACACTGATAAGTTTTCTAATTATTATTATCATCGTATCATGTAGGCGGCCCCCGTGGTCAATAGGTCAAATGCTCGTTTACCTATGTTATGTTACGAATTCCCGATGACCCAGAAATCGCAAGTTCAATTTGCGTATTAATTTTGCCGGTTTTAATATCTATCTGTTTTACTGCAGTAGCAAAAACTTTTTAAGGTTAACATGTTTTTTTTTTTTAATTTCACTGTCAACACAATTACTTTCAGCTCGCAACATAATCTCCATTGCGGACTTTAGAATATTTATTTTTCTGTCATATAATTTGACCAGATGGCATATTTTTCAATAAATTGTTTTAGCCGTAAAATAAAGATGAACACACGAAATGCCCCATCCAATCGGGAATTTCCAAAACACAACTGTGTTTACGAAATTCAAATGGGATGGAGATCTATTATGTTACGCGAGTTAAAGTGAGACATAGCGCATGCTAAATGGGCCAAACGAAACATTTGTGTTCATAAATATTTGTATAGAAGGCACTTCTAGTTTTCTTCTTTATTCTATCGTTTTAGCAGAAACGAAATAAGTTTTGAAATCACGGGCAATGCCGGGTATTAAAACAAGTATTCTATAAATTTAGATGTGTTTTCTTTCGAAGGCTTTTGGGACATGCGAGTAATTTATCGGTACCTACTTATTTTGAAACGTTTACAAATATCTTCGCAGCTGTCGAAAGGAACACGGTAACATAACATAAATAAGGAGAAATAAATCTGTGTTCCTACATGCTAATAAAAATTACATAAAAATAAGAAAATACATAAATAAACCGTGCGGCCGGTCGTTCCCTCTTGAAGAGTGTGTAAAACAATTCAATAAATAACCGGCAATGTGTTCCGGTTTTCAATATGACGCAATAATATAATTCCTCACCAATAAACGGGCAGACAAAGATTCAGCCATGCGTCTTTGTCATAAGTAACTATGCAAATAAAACGATTTAAATAATAAATATATATTTTTAAATTAACTTCCTCATGAAAATAATTTCCCTCACGGCCTATGTAAATTTTGGGGAGGCTGTCTGGAGGGTCTATTTGTGGAAAGAAAGTAGTGAACCTGAGTCTTGAGTCCCATGTTGTAGGGCGGAGGAGACACATAGGCCGGCAAATCGTATTACAGCCGAGCTTTTAAACTGAAGCGACCCGTTCTCATGTAACAAATGTCAACCGTGTACAAATCTGTTGATTAATTATTATTAAATTAAATTAATTAATTATTAAAAATTAAATTAAATCTGATATATAATGATTGTTGTCGTTCTCCACTGGCACTAAATAAAAAAAAACCAATGGAAGTATGTTTGAGTAAAATAAACATAAAACCAATTTTCTCTTATTTATAATTTATCTTTTTATCTTACTTCGTAATTTAGCCATAATCATTGGAAATATAAACTGATAGATGCGTTTAGTCGGCGTGTATAGCCCAAAATAAGGTAATGTTTATCTCACTTCTAAAAATGTTATGTGTATTTTAGTCAAAACACTGAAGAGATTTATTGATAGAAGTGTGGTGCGGGTGTATCTGTGGGCCCCAAGTAATGTTGTCTTTACCTTATATGTTTAAGGTAATTAAAAATACTAATTTCGGTTGTGCATGATTATAATTCTGATTCAATAAACTCTAGATAGAATTTGGATTTGCTATGTTTCAAAATTGGAACGGATTGTTTGAACAAATTCGGATATGTGATAAAGTACCTAGCTATAATGTAATATTTTAACGGAAAATTATTTTATTTGTCTTTTTCAAAATTTGAATTATAACATAATATGTTATATATTATTGTGATTTTAACTGACCTGCGCTATTTTAGCCATAAACTATGAATAGGTAAACGATAGGAAGTGTGTTATGGAAGAGTCTGTGTGCACGAAGTTGGGTCATTGTTACCTTATTTGAAATTAAATTTGTTGTAAACAAATTTCAAATGTCGATATTTTTTCTTGAAAGAGAATCATCTCATTGACTTTTCTGAGGACTTGGAGTTGAAAGGCCTTGTTTAAATTGACGACATGAGATTTCATTAAAATTGTTAAATATCAGACATTTAGGGTTTATGCCGCATCTATTCAGTAGATATAAACGTGCTTTGGGCGTGCTTGTGGAAGAGAAAATGATAATTTTTTTCTGTCTTTTTTTCGGTGAAATTGATAAAAAGTGTTCAAATATAAAAATTATTTACTGAACAAAAGTCTAAAAGTTTTAACGAAAATTAAAAATTCTTTTAAATCAAAAAAGGTGAACATATCAAATGATTAACCAATGTTTATAATTAATTGTCACAAGGAAACATGGCAAATAAATAATTGAATAAAAACAAAGTTTTAGATGATAGTTTCGTTGCTCAGATTTATCTAAAATCCTAAGGTAAAATTTTTTTATCAATTCGTAATTTGTCGAGTGTTTTCTCTTGGACGCTTTTGTTAAAGGTACCTACACGTCGGTAGGTAAGTATCTAGTTATATAAATGGTAAATCAAAAGGTTTCAATTGTGTCCGAATCCCGCGTGAAATGTTAAATTTAATCTTATAATTGCGATCTGCATAGCATTTGCAAACACAACGTGGCGGCGTTGAATGTTTTATAATACCTCTCGGTTTCAGAAATGCATAGTAAATAGTAATTTGTCAGTATCAGATGTAACATCTATTGGCATCTCTCATTCTTTGTATTAGCCAGCGTATAAATGCGAGAAAAGTTTTTTTTACCACGTGCATTTCTGCATAAATTATTGGTGCCAGTATGATTTGTATTGTGGTGCCGGAAATTTTACGAGTTCAATAAATTGGCGTCCGGATTATTTATCGCCGTTTAAATTATTAATTATGTTTGAAAATAATTTAATGCAAGCGACACCAGGAGAACGGATAAGATAAACAATGATTCCTTTACTACATCGACACGATATTTAGTCGATGTATGATCTTTATTAAGGCGTAAGGTTAGTCTAGAAAAAATATAAATGGAAACTATTAACTGAAAACTATTAACATTAAGAAAACTATGTGAATACAATACATGTCTCCTTATATTATACAACATAAAAAACTCATACATACAAACACAGAATTCATTAATACGTCTCAAGCACACAAACACTGCTGACAAACTGCATAAGTAGTTTAGCGGATGTAAATGTGAATAATAAAAAATAAAATAAAAACTTTACACAACACCACAATAACATTTATTTAAACACCATACATATTACCTATGATAAGCTATCCATTGGTTACGAGGGGGACAATTCATACAATTGCCTTCCAGGCAACATTACAAATGAAAAAAGACTAAGTAGGTTTAAAAAAAATATAATATTTTAATTAATGAAGATAATATTAGCGAAAGTCAATCGAAAATCCGAAACAGAAAAATCAGAAAAAGATACGGATACATCTGGGACTCGAACCCAGGTCCTCCGGCAATCCGGGCCGAGAGGCCGGAGGACCTGGGTTCGAGTCCCAGATATATCCGTATCTTTTCTGTTTCGGATTTTCGATTGACTTTCGCTAATATTATCTTCATTAATTAAAATATTATAATTTGAGGTTTAACTCTTTAAGTTAAAAAGTTAAAAATAAAAATATAAAAAAAAATAAATTATAAATCATAATCAACAAAAATAATGAAACAGAATAATATTGTGTTGTAATGTAATGTAAACATATATTATGTTCAGATATTTGTAGTTAAATAAGTGAAAATGTAATTTTATTTTTTATTTAATATAAAAAACTTTAAGAATATAGAGTTGGAATATGTACAGGGACGTTGTAAGTTCTCATTAATTATCGACGGAAACTTAACTGAAACCTAACTATTTACGTGGTAGTGACGTAGTGACTAACATATCGAAATATCTTACTAGGTACAATATCTTCTTTGATTATTACTCCAAATATGCTCAGGAATCGCTGAGTAAAATCTCTCCGGTACGTCCTGTTACATCCTGTATATGTATTTCGGTTATACAAGGCTTCGATGGAGTTTCTAAACTATTTTGAAAAATTATTAACAAAACTAAAACTTTAATACATTTAAAAAAATAGAAAAATAGTTGCTTTACCCTAAAAGTTCTTCACCGAAAAAGCTGTACAAATTTCATAACGTTAGAGCTTACCTTTCAAGGGTTTTTTAATGACTTCTCCACAAAGGTTTAGTTAAAAAGTTTGATGTATATTAAAAGCCCCAAGTAACTTTATATAAGAAGTAGGTCTAGAAGATAGAAACAAAATACAAGGTATGCTGAACTTTATAAGAACTGTTTACCTAAGCAGAAACAGATGTTGAGTTTATGTGGTCATATATTTAATCTGAAAATCGTGCCGTTAATTCATAATGCTTACTTAATGTTTACATCTCTTCACGTTTACACGGAACGTGGTATTTGCTTAAGGCCATTGTGCTGTGCTTCTATCCACCATAATAAGAACCAATTTGGGAGGCGGACACGGGAACCATTTATTGGATAACCAACACCTTTGCCGTAGGTCACCCCAAGTGGTTCGCTATATTTGGTGACTTAGCAGGGGTGCCTGGATTCATGCGGTGAGATTTGTTCACGTCTTTGCGTCGGATGTGTCTGCCTACGCATGGCGGGTCGGATCGAGAAAGTCTTTGTGATCTCGTCACTTTACACGGTTGGAGGGATGGATTCATATGTCTGTCATATACTGACCCCCACATTCCTACCCTCATCCCTTTTTCCGTCGCAGAATTCTCTTTCCTTCATTTTCTTGAAAAGAATCTCCACCCAGCATCTCCTAAGATAACATGGGCCCCGATGGAAATTATTTTTAATATTTAATTAACTTGTGGAGCTAATGTAAAAAAAGAAAAACTAAAGAAAAACAACAATTCCTCATAATCTTAACTAACAATGAATAGTTTTGCTTTCGGTAAATTATTTTTGTAAAGATGATCTGGAGTGCAAAAACATAAAACATGATGCTAGGTTGGTAAAGTTACTATTTTTTTTACTATCATAAACTAGACTCAAACTAGACTATGTATTGAGCTTATCCATTTCCAAAGTTATCCAGCAAACTTCCAGCATATCCAAAAATGTCATTGTTCTTTTTTAAATATACATATTTAGTTTTATTTTTCTTTATTATTTCATGTCACAGATGGAGGGTTAATAAAAAAATCAAAGAAATAACAAAGAATAAATACCAACCTACATATATTATGAACTAGCTTCTGCCCGCGACTTCGTCTGCGTAGGATTAGTACTTCGAGTAATATATTTTCTTCTTAGTCCCATCTACGTTTATACCAAAATTCTTAACCTATTTATTTAAAGTATATATAATTCTTGATTCGATTCAAAGTATCAGGCTAGTACTTCAAATAAATTCACTAATTTTAATATTTTCTAAAATCGAATTTTGATTTAACAATCACTGTTTTGCAAAATGTCATTCTCCAATTTTGACATTATCTATTAAACAATAATTATTATTTTCAATATATTGAAAATTAATAGCTAGCTTTATAAATTATAGCCTATATGTTATTCTGATGTATGAGCTATATTATTGTAAAGTTTCATTAAAATCCATTGGGTAAATTTTGCGTGAAAGAGTAACAAACACACATACATCCATACAAACTTTCGCGTTTATAATATTAGTATTATTATGAATAGTTGACGCTAGCCATTTCAAAATGTTGTGTTCCAACTGCCCGCTATTGTATCCCCATTTGGGAAATTACGTTGTAATGTAGAAGTATGAGATGAGAGGAAGGATCTGTGGAGGGAAATGTTGGGAACCACCTGGCTATTCAGATCTGGTCATTAAACACGATTAAAACCATTTCAATAAACGTTAATATTCTGATTAGAGATCTTTCGCCGGGACGATTTTAAGGACGGGTTTTTTTCACACAAATTAAACAATACGTTCATGTTCCTTCATTATCCAACCAGGTTCTGTGAAAAAATTATCCCACGATGAAATAATCATTCACAAAACTTAATTTTTACATTTGAAATATGATGAATTGTTCAATTTCTGTGAAACAACCCCAAACTAAGAGTATCTTCCGCTCAGGTACTTGTCGCAAACATGCTAAATATATAATAGTTTCAGGTGACCTTTAAGGAATTCAAAATATACTCTCCTACAGACAGCGCTGGTTCAATTATTTTATGAAAAAAAAACACTTGCAATTAAAGCGTATGAAGTTTATCAATGATTCAATCCAATATAAGTTTTGTATGCATTTCTTGAAAGAACTGGGTTTGTTTGTGAACAAAACTTCATATTCATATTCCCCACTATTAATGTATCTTAATATTTTAAAGCATAACTTGCAAACAGTTTTTTTTTACCTAAATTAATTAAACTACGAGAGCGCCATTTATGAAAGCGCAGATTATGAATTCTTTTAATCACCTTAATTTATTCATAATATGTGAACTAGAACATTCATATTAAAAAATAGATAGACATATTATCCGATTCGATATCCGCGTAGTACTGAAAATTCCGAGTCGTTCATTTTACGGCGAATCCATAAACAAATGAAGCAAGGCGATTGTAAAGATAAAAAAAAAATAATATTATTGATATTCATGATCGCCGAATTCCTTCACACTTCGAGAGCAAACAAAAAAACGCTGCAGAATACACAAAAATCCTGCTTGTAAAATTAGATTGGGAATGTTTATTTATTTTTTATACGAAACAGTTTTTTATTACCTTGTGTCTGTTTCAAATAACAAGGCTGTGTTTGCATTTAACTATTGACTTTTTACAGTCAGGTCGTTTAAATACCTCTGAGCTGTAAATCTTAAATAATGAGCGCATTCCCGAATCTGACCAAGAAAATGATATTATTTTTCTCGTATGATAATAATTGGTATTAAATGCTGGCTGTGTCCCTTTTCTACATCTGAAAATAAGACGTCAGCTTGTAACTTGTAACTTATGGTTTTATTTACAGAGGAAGGTCAAAGGTTTATTAGGTAAATTTGTAAACAAATTATCGTTGGACGTTTGTCTGTATGCAATCATTTTATTTATAAACAATCTTTAACATTATCGTATTTTTTAACTATTGAAATGTGCTACGTATTGATTCTTTGTTTTGTCAGGTACCACAAGGTACAAGGTTTTATAAACAGTTTTGATTTTGCAAGCATTTGAACAAAAATAGATTTGATAAAAAAAAAATTATTTGCTCAAAACGTACATCATATTATGTTGGCACCAATAGTCAATAATTAGTTATGGCTCCTTCATTTCCACACGTTTTTTTACCTTTCTTTTAAATTTATTGATTATTTTGGCTTATTTTTTTTTCCAATTTTTAATTTGATATTTCTGATTTCTTACCTCTTTGAACTGCCCTCTAATAATAAAAACATCATGTGAAACTGACTGTCCAACTAAGCATTTTTTAGCAATTCATTAAAAATAAAATGCACACACGTCTTCATTCATTCTAAACGTCCAACATTAATCATAATTATCTATGCATGGTTTTCTCATATCTTCATCGAATAATGACCAAGAGCTATGAGAAATATATTTTTAATCATCTGTTTATCGTTAGCCACGTTATTCCATCCAATGTATGTGCCTACTTTGGCATAATTAACACAATTTGAATACATTTTAAACATAATTATAATATTACGTAGGTGCTAGATTTAACAAGGAAGATTTTTCAGTAAGATGGGTACGGTTTTGTAAGTAAGATCTAATTTACCAAATTAAAACAATAATTTACATAAATAATATTCTTACATAGTTAATTTTTTCTCAGACAAAAAGTAATTTTGACACGTCTTATTCGGACGGATCTTGTTCGAAATGTATTCATAAAATCACAATTATTGTGTTAGTTCGTTTGGTCTGATTAATTATTAAATAATTGCATTAATTGGAGAGAAGACGGTACGTCAAACGATATAGCAAATCCGAGTTCTTGAGTTCATTGCACTAGTCACATACGAGTATAATTGAAATTAGTATTTTTTATATCGACAAAATTTCAAACCGATAATAGATACCCGTGCTTTTATTGGAACCTGCCTAAGTGTTAAGTTCGTATCTCGTAAGTGCATTATTTTTAAAAATTTTGATTGAATAATAAATCTACCTTGTCTATTGTCGAATCACGATTATTGTTGCCATTCCAGATTAAATATTGATACATGTTAAAGGTGATGATGTTAACAGGCCGTGTCTGTAGCCGTTAGATGAATCGACAGTGGCGCAGCGATACATTATTGGACCCCGGGGAAGCTCCTACATTCTAGGTGTACCGGTTGCTTATTCCCATTTATGTGGAAGAAACTTCTCAGGCGAATCCGGACCATTCCACTTTTGAATTCCACATTTACAATTGAAAAATATATGGCAAAGAATTTTGATATAGGTACTTGCTGTCGTATTTTCCGACTTTTAAATGGATGTCTCGTGTTTGTTTTGACCTACACTTAGTTCTAGGCAAAAAAGCATCGCAAAGTTTATCAATCAAATGTTTTTTGTTTTATTATGGTTTCTTCAGCTGAAATTAAGATAGGTGGATTATTTTTTATAATAAAAAGGTAAACCTCCACAAATCAATCTTCATCTTACTATTATAATTTGGGAGGCGGGTATGGGTACCGTCGCCCAGGTAACCATTTATTGAATAACCAACACCCCTGCCATAAGTCACCCCAAGTGGTTGCCTATGTTTGGTGACTTAGAAGGGATGCTCGGGTTCATGGGGTGAGGTTTGTCTAGGTCTTAGCTGCGAATACGTTTGCCCAACTACTGCGAGGCGGGTCGGGTTGGGAGAGACTGGTCGAGGGACACCTAACCTATTCTTCTCCAGTCAGATACTCACGATTCATCGCCTTACACCCCAGATTCGTACGTCTCACTCCTGGACACAGTGACTCCCACATTCCTTCCCACCCCTCACAACTTTTTCCTTCCCAAAACTTCCTCCCCTTCCTTTTATAAAAATACTCACTATACGGCATTCCCAATGATGACATAGGCCCTGACTTTTTTCTCCGAGGGATCCTGTGTGGAGCTAATGTTAAAAAAAAGGTACTAGTCCAAAACCTTATTGTACCTACCCCCTTTACATTTCGCTAAACTTTTTTTTGAAAAGTCGGTAAGTTGGTAGAAACCCTAACGAAAAAAGCTTCCAAAGCAGGTAAAACTTGATACAAATAAATAGAGATTAATAATTTTCACGAGTAGGCAGTTAAAAAGGTTATTTTGGGGCCCTGGCCCATCGTCGCTACGCCCGCTGCGTTCCAACATTATTGCTGACTCACTTTTGGCAATATTAGATTTTGTTCGTTGCACCTCTGCCACATTGTTAGTGGCTGATCATGAAGAATGATGTTCGGGACGTCTCCCATGATGGTATAATACGAGATTAAAACATGACAGCTATGTAATTTGTTTTCATTGAGGCCATTTTCAAGCATTTTTATTTATTAGTCACAATACTGGATTATTATGTCTTAGCGCCAGTTATTTTTTATACTTTATCTCTATTTCATGATTTTCTATTTTCTTTTCATGTACCTACCTGTCTACAAATTCATGTTTGTTCGTTTGCCATTTATTGTTCATTCGTTTGACCCATACCCTTATCCATTATTTGTATGTCGATTTTTCGAACGCTTGTAGTAAAAATAGGTAATTGATCGCAGCGGGAAGCAATTCGAAACACAAAAATATATTAACGCTCAAAAATACGAAAGGCCACATGAATTTTACCGAACATATTATCTTTAAAAAAAAAACTGTTTTCTCAAATTAAATAATGATACGCTCTAGAGTGAAGACAAGGACTTGTGTGAACTTTATGTAAACCTTGCAGGTTATTAAAAATTCTCCGCGGTCACAATAAAAGTGTAATCTAACAGCATGTTATGGAACAGATATTTCTTAATCTTTGCAATTATTATAACGGTATTATTCCATATGCATTTCATTTGATGTTATATCTTTTCTTCTTGCACACCTACCATTAATTTGAACGGCTTGTTGAGTGGTAAGATGAACTCGTATATCACAAAATGATTGGGCTGTGTTTAAAAAAAACCTAAATGCTAGCAACGCCTCTGCCGCCAGATGATGTGGCCGTTTGGTTTTCGGTACTTGGGCCTTAATTAATATAGTTGATTTATTCGTGGCGAACGGTCTCTCCCTCCCGCGTCGTCCGATAATTGTGTTGTGATTTATGACCTTCTCGCCCGCGAGTGTCTGCCGGGAGGTTTTGCATATGAACCACGAACGGCGTTCCCCAAGGACAGGGCTTGGAACCCACCGTAAAACTGTTGATCAGATTAATCATTCATCCTTCACTAATGTCATCTTTTTATGCTGTCAATCTTCTCACCCTTATAACTCCAGAGAATTAACAGTGATTGAATTCGCATCTTCCATCATCTCTTTTTCCATTACTACCGTTTCACATGGACCATACAGTTCGTATGTTCCGCAAAACCCGCAGGTACTAGTGTTACTCGTTAAAGCATGTTGATAACTCATCCGATGGTGACGTGTGACGTCATTTTTTATACGGTCAATCAATTATTCATCCTTGTTACCTCGAAGGGATTACTGGCGAACCAATTGGTAATTTCCATGAATTATTTTACCAGTAGGTGGGTACTTGGCCACCTGGGCTTAATAATCTGTCAATTATTTATTTATTTATTTATTAACGCCCTTAGAGCTTTTACAACAATCATAATACAAAAATAATAGAAAAATAAACAATAATATACAAATTATGTTACATCATTGTTTAGTAAATGGGAAACAGAATTTTTGAAATTTCCGAAATAAATTTTGATAAGGAATACACGAAAATATCAACTGAACTAAATTTATTTCCAAGCCTATGTAGTCTTTGGATTGGGGAGTTAATGAAATAATTAGTTTTCGAAGGATAAACAAAGAAGAGCTCAGGAAGCCTCGTGTTACGATTTGGTACTCTGAATGTTATTAGTTTAGTTAAGTCAGGTGCGTCAATTGTGCCATTTACTAATTTAAATAAAAGTACCATATCGCTCTTGGTTCTTCTACAAAATAAGTCAGTTAAATTAAGTCGTTTCTTTAATGTATCATAATTGATTTGTTCAATGGGTATGGAGAGTTTGAAATTAATGAATCTTAAAAATTTATGTTGAACTCTCTCAATTTTTACTTGATGTGCTTTATAGTATGGGGACCAAATTGTGGAATTATATTCTAAATTACTTCTAACTAAGGCAGTGAGGAGTATTTTAAATGAATAAAGTGACGTAAAATCTTTGACTGTTCTTAAAATAAATCCCAAACATTTCATAGCCTAATTATAATAAATTTTTGTTTATTAATCTTACATAGCTTTCTTTAGTAATGGAATCACCCCAATGCTAACTTTTTTATAATAAATACTATCAATAATATCACTTTTAAGACCATAGGATCAAGTCTTTAACTTTCGCTAGTTCATTTACTTCAGAAAATGCACAGTGAGCAGTATAAGTACCATAGATTTATGTAGGTAATACATAGTTTCTTCGATTCCTAACATACAACAGGCGTGACAGAGTCGATGAATAGGAAATTTGGTCTAGACCTGCAGACGCAGACATAAGATGACGTCTCGATATTAACAGATGCATAGCCGAAGGTTGGTCAGTACAGCGTCAGAATGTTTGTATTAGAGCGGCATAATATTTAATCGATTTTTATCGAGATAGAATTTCCGATAATTTTTTTCTGTTTGGAAATATTTATATTGTTCTAGGACGAAATAATCTCCGTTTGCCACTAGTTTTTTTAAATTATTTATAGTTAAAATAACCAATAATAAATAAACATTATATTTAGTTAAGTAATTTTTAAACTTTTGAAATTTCAATTGAAAAATATCAATGTCAGGGAACAAGTTAATAGCAGAATCATTTTTTCCGAGCGGCATTACCAATGGTAGGTTAGTTCTGCATCTCGGAACAACAAATATCCTGTGTCTGCCGGCTCTAGTGAAGAATTCGGGAACATAATACTTAATTTTTTGTATTAACTTAGTAGGCCAGGTTTAAAAAAAAAAAATCAAACGTCACTTCAGAATTTTTTTGTGTCGCATTTTATAAGTTCACAGTAACAATCCTTTCAGATTTTGGTAGTTTATACAACTGTTGTTACTAATAATATTGTTTTGTACTAAAAACTCATAAAAAATTAATGATATAAGAAAAAAAAATTCATTGGTGGCCACCGGTAGGCCAACGGCCAACAAGAGGTAAACCAGGAATACATATATGACCGTTCAGAAGATTATATTGTTTTGTTATCAGCAAAGCAGTTTTCCTTATATCGGCGAGGCTATTAATAAGGCCTCGAATTTGGGAGGGCAGTATGGATACCGCTGCCCCGGTATTGGATAACCAACACCCCTGCCATAGGTCACCTCAAGTGTTTCGATACGTTTGGTGACTTAGCAGGTGTGCCCAGGTTCATGGTGTGAAATTTTTCTAGGTCTTGGCGGCGGATGCGTATGCATGGGAGAGACTGGTTGATGGAGACCTTTTGATCTCTCCAACCGGACCTTCTCGACCCATCGCCTTGCACCGTAGTGGGAGGAATGGATTCATACGTCCGTATCTCCTGGACAAACTGACCCCTTAGATTCCTACCCACCCTTAATACCTTTTTCCTTCCCAGAATTTTCTCTCCTTCCTTTCCCTAAAATACCCTCCACACAGCATTCCCAAAGATGACATAGGCCCTGATGGAAATTGTTTTTCTCAGGGCCTCCTGTGTGGAGGTAATGTGAAAAAAATGTATTCTTTAAATATAAATAAACAAATAATAAAGAAAAGGATTCTAAAAATATACTTAGTTTATTTTGTACAGAGCTCGAAAAAACGCCAGAAATTTGTGCCTTTAGACTGGAATACCCCCCTTCCCATTAAGACAAGGCCGCCCAACCCCAGACCTACGAACTATAATGGTAGATTCAGACTGGGTCAACGTACGTGCCCATCGCTACGCCTAACAATATCTGGACTGCTTAGCAACCATAGATTTTCAATGAAAATTTATATTTTAGAATCACATTGGCCACACGCGTCGCGACGTGCGATGTCTGTGGCCATTTTCATAGAAAATGTATGGGTTGCTAAGCATTGTTTGAGTAGCGATGCGTACGTACGTCGTCCAGTCTGAACCTACCATAATTGTTATATTAATTATAATTATAATTTCCCGTGTGACCAAGTTTAAAAATTCCCTCCAGATAGGTTAATTTGATCTTATATGCTTACTGCACCCATCTAGTATTTAGTTGTTTATTAATCATATTTTTGTGGAAAGTATAAAATATGAAAGTTTAAAATTATTATAAAAATAGCCCTAACTATAGTTTGGGAGGCATCAGATTTTTATCCTCAGGGCCTTCTGTATGGAGCTAATGTATAAAATCCTTGTTTTACTCAGTTACTAGTGTCAAGCTTCACCTTAATTTACATAGATAAATATAAACATCGAAATTTAATTTATGAATTATTGCTCTACTTGCGTTTATAATTTTGACAACCTCTTTGGGCCCAGAAATTGTAGATAATTGATTCCCATATTCAGGTAATTACTAATTATGACCTAACATTTTGTAACAATAACAAGAAAGGCACTTTCACAAGGATAGATTATATTATGTAGGTCTCGTACAAAGAAAAGTTTACAAATACCTGCGGGATCGGATGAGATTTTGCAACTTTGCATTTTACTACGTACTATTTTACGTCAAAACTCCCAAGCGTTTTACTTAAGATTTTTATATTCATTCCCGATAATAAACAATCACAAATTTCGGTTTTCCGTGATATTTATACACGTAAATAAAACCAACTTTTAGTTTACTAATTTTAAAATTTGAACTGATTGTAATAACCAAGCGATAAAGTAGGTACCAAAATTATTTTATTTTTATAAATAATTCCGTATTCGATATGTGTATTCGATTTGTTTAATTTAAAAAAAAATACTAATCTTATTCCGAATCACTATTGATTTTTAAAGTTTACTAACGGTGTTCATTCGAATTATATTTATTTTTTTGATGTGCAATGATCCTGATGCAAATATTTATAAAAACTCTCAGCTTAACAAATCCTACATGCTGTCTTTTCATGGGTCTGCGCCATACTCGTAAGAATCACATCGATGCATTCTCGTGAATAAATTACGTTTACTCTTATTACAAAGCCATATAATTTAATTTGCTCTCGAGAAGGTATGTAGAGCCTCAGCCGTTCAGAATTTCTGCAATGCACTCTCGCGCATTGCTATGGATGCGTGTGATGAATATTGACATTTTTCATTTTATTAATAAGGTGCGCTTTAATTCAGGCAGAAACGACTAAAGGCAATTGGCATGCGGGGTCTAATTAGCCGACACTCGATTCGAAATATTAATGGATGCACGTGAACATAAAGTTAATCGCGAGTTGAGGATTTAATTAGATTTACATCACTCTTGGCGAAGACATAAACATTTTTACACGGCGCATTTCCTATAACTGCGTCTTTTTATGGGTCGATGGCGAGCGTTGAGACGAGCGTACCGCGTTCATACAATCCATCTTGTTTTAATGATTTGTTTTAACGATTTCAAAGATCGCATCCTTTCGATATCTCAGGAATCTTTATTTTTAATTGAAATGTGCATTGCCGCGATCGCACGTTATGGGTCTAAAAAAATATACTTATTGTATTAATGTTCCAACTGACCGGAGAGAGTAATAGAAGGGGTTCAGAGGGTTCGTGACCAGATCAACCTTCCTTACATCATTCAGTCTCACAACGTTCCCCAATTGGGGATGCAATAGATCCACGACTCGGATAGATAGTTGGGAGCAAGGCAAGGGACTCTTGTGCGGTATTCATAAAAAAATATTTTTTTAAGCCAATGGAACTATTGCATGGTAGACCACAAATATCTAAACTGTCTACAGTTTTCAATTATCTGTTTTCTTGCATTGTGTATGTAGGTGCTTACTTACTTTCCTCCTACGCGTGGTAAAATATTGTTCAATTAAAGGTTACCGTTGTCCGCTGTCCTGGTCACGTGAATGTATAATATTTGTCTTGTTGCGCGCTGCGTGTCTTTTATTATACAAATTTCCATATTAACATGTGATCAATCACTCATCTCCTGTACATCGCTACGCTCCCAGCAACATGGCTACATACATACAAGCGGACAACGGACAGACTGCTCGTGGTTGTCAAACGTAGACTTTTCAATGTGGCCGGTTATCGCATTCAATCTCCTCTTGCTACTTTGTTTAATCATGCGTGTTTGTGATTATGAATGCTTTGAATTCTTTGTTTGCAGGTGACTTATACGCTCCAGAAGCTTTCGTATCTTTATTTAACCTAGTACCTAGTACCTACATACAATGTTACGTAGTACCTACATACAACTTTGGGACTATTTTTTTTTTTAAGATTTTTGTTTTTTTTAAAGTTGTATTCAGGTTTAAAATTATTGTATTTGGGTATATCAAATCAATAATATGCCTGCAACAAAAGCGGTAAGAGATTCCTCCACTTAGAACCACATCACTTGCAAATAACACATTCTGATGCCTCCAGCCATTGATGTACAATTGATTGATGCCTCGAGCAGAAAAATCTTGAAATGTTGTCAATAATAAATTACACTTTTAACCCCATTTATGCAAAGAAAGGCGACGGTGAATCTGAAAGTTGCCGAGAAGATCGCTAAGTAGCTAGTTTAATATTTCCAATCCTAGTAAACAAAAATATTTGTTCTCGGAAGTTTTAAAAATACTATAATTTTATTATATATTGCATCCAAAAGTGCTTATGAATTACATCTTCTGATGCATTTGAAAGTTGACTGAAAATACTTTAAACGAAACGAGACGATATGGTGTATACTGGAATTGGGTGATAGTATGTCTATAAAAAAAAATCATGAAAAAGGAATGACCCATCACTTACCACTGTATCTCTGCGAAGGAGCACGTGACACACATATATGACACACAACCACAATATATATGGTTATAAAATTTCATCGCGATATTACCTCGAGATAATTATCGCAAAAAAACGAATGAGTACAAAACGATTATCTGAGATGGTCGAGTTCCTTCTTTTCCCTTAAAAACGAGATCGTGTACAACATCTCCTGTTTTTAAAACAAATGCACTCCAATTTTTACTATTTTTCTTGTCATTGTTCCCATAGCATAAAAATAATATATAGTATATTTGCGGCACGTTCCAGAGTGGAAGATACTCTTAGTATCGCCCTGGTGTAAGACCACCATTCAGTATTGGAACGTTGCTTTAAAATGGCTTTAGCCGTGTTTAGTGACTAGGTCTGAATAGCCAAGTACTTCCCCACCTTCCTCTTCCCAATCTCCTCCGCCTCCCCACTTACCTCACAACATACCCCAATTGGGGATGCCATAATCTCACGGCAGCAGTTGGGACTTTTGTGAGGTATTTACATTAAAAAAAATTATGATGAAATGTATTTTCAAAGGAGACATGAAGTTAACTACATTCTGAAATTACGTAGGTAAAAGCTAAAAATATTTGATAATACCTACTACCATCATTATAAGCGGAAAACGTTGCTCGTGCAATGGCGGAGGACTTGGAGTTAGGAGAGGAAATCGACCGACGACACATTTGTTCACATAGCTTACAAATCGGTAAAAATGTTGTTCATTTGAACATGAAAGCGTCTTACGTAATATTATAACATATTTGTTATTTTTTTTTTTGCCGACTCAATATTATATTCGTGTCCTACGTGAATACGTATGGCAAGCTGTAGTCAAATTGTTTTATTTATTAAACCAAATTTCACAATCAAATGCTACAATCAATTGTTATTCCTAATATTTCCTTTGGTTTTTAATGTGACATGTAAATATTGTTTATGGTATGTTTACACCGTTGAAATTAAATAAATAAATAAATATTTTTCCTCGAAAATTCACAGTTAATTCATCAATTTTTCCTCCCCGCGGAGCGTCAAAACTCAGACTCGGAGCAAGTTTTTTTAAAAACGAAATTTATCAAAATTATTCCATCGGCTTGCACATTTCGTATAGGTACGCCCAAAACCCGAAGACATCAATCGATTTATCCTTGTTAACGAAAATGTTTTGCAAATTCTTGATTAATCGTATTACGTTTCTTATAAATTGCATGCTAACAAGCGACCTTACCTATTATTTCTGGCTTGTTGTTTTTAAATTTAATTCAGTTTTTTTATTAATTTTTATACTGCTAATAAATAACATTTTTTCCACGATACCTAACGTAATTCTTTAACGACCCCAATTTTTTAAACTTTAACACTTTGTAATGAAATATACCTACCGTCACTTTCAGAATAAAGTGTGAACAGTGATGATGTTTATATATGTATCTACCTTTATAATAATAATAATTGATTATTATTCGATTAATTGTAGTGCAAACTGTAATCTAATCTCCATATATTCTCTTATGCTGTACATACATTATATCTCAATTTGGTAGGCGGGTACGGGTACCGCCGCCCCGGGAACCATTTATTGGATAACCAACATCTATACCCTCTCATACTCTTTTCCTTCCCAGAACATCCTCTCCTTCTTTTCTTAAATAACTACACACGGCATCCCCGAAGATGACATAGGTAGTCCCTGAGGGGAATTATTTTATTCAGGGCCTCCTTTGTGGAACTATAGTAAAAGTAAAAAAAAATATCTTTTTCCGACTCCATTTAACATTTTTTTTGCAGGTACCTTCGCGTAAGCGGTCCCGTCGAAAAGAGTTACTAACGACATCGAGATTAAGTGATCTAACTTAAATACGGTTTTTGTAGGGCATATATATTCACGATCACTTTACTTTTCAGAGATAAAACGTAAAATTGAAAATTTTGACTTACGACACTTTTATATGAGATGTGCAATATATATTTTGAGAAATCATTGAAGAAGAAGACAACAACAAAAAAATGAGTGTGCTTTAGACCACACGACTGAAGTAAAATTTCTTTAGCTCCATCTATATGTATCTACATGTTTACATGTATATACGACCGGTCAGTGGTTAAGTGAGCACCGCGTTTGGGTCTCACCCAGGCGTTCCATGTTCGATTCCTCGGCTGGCTAAGTCCTCCATCACAACACAAGCAACATCTTCCGCTTAGTGTGGTGGTAGTAGGAGATTTTCAAACGTTGTTGGGTTATTCGGAACCCGGGAATGTTTGTCTTTCTTTTTAACAAAAAAAATATATACATATATGAATTTCCTACAAATATTTACTAATTTAAATTTATTATCGTTCGCCTCGCTCGATCACACTTTTCATAACGCTCTCGTCACGCATTCGCCAGCTTACTCCCCAAGTCATGCGTGCGTAAAGAATTTTTACTTAAATAATCTAAATAAAAATTTGAAAATGAATAAGACACAGAAAAATAATAAAACATAATGGTTGAGACTGGGACTCGAACCCATATCTCATAACTTACCGGGACGGCGCTCTACCAATTCAGCCATTGCGATCTATTATGAGTCTGTCATATTTGTCAACTTCATATTTCAAATTTCAGAATTAGCAACATTATCTTCGACTAATATTTTTTTCCATATTATTGGCAGCTACCTTACCGAGACACTATCTAGGTAACAAATACATTATTTGAATACTTGTTTCCAATGATTTTTTTTTTCTGTGTCTTGTTCATTTTCATATTTTAATTTAGATTATTATTGTTGTCTTCTTCTTCCATGATATATTACTTTGATGGGAATACCTCCACAAGTTAAAAACAGAGTTTTTCTTATAAAAAAAAATATATTTTTAGAATTTTTTTATTACGGTTTTGGAGACCAACATGTTTTTTACGCATCAAAGCAATCCCATTAGAAAAATAGGAGGTTCAAGCTAATTTTACCTAATAGTTTTAACTAACTAACTAGCCTTTCTCTTTTTATCTCTTCTGTTTCCCTATTAATTGTTAGTGGTGCGAGTGGAAATCTACTAGAAGAATTCGGTCTGTATTTTTGGAGTATTCGTAGCTTAGAAATTTTTTCGTCGATTAAATCAAAATTAAATAAAAAAAAAAATGATTCGTCGAGTGAAGCATATTGATTTATCGAACATCGCTTCGTGCCGTCACATTGTTCTGTACTAGTCAGTGTAGGATGTACAAAATAATGTAAAGCCCTGGTCGCACCTTTTAATTTGAATACCCGACCAAGTAATTTATGCTTTATTAAATCAGTACACATTATTTTTGTCAACGACGGGACCTGCGAATTTATTGCGAAATGCATCATTTAGATGCGGGATCAATGGCCAAATCTTCATACGAAATTATTTATTTATTTTATTTAAATTTTTTTCTTCGAGGGCTTAAACCCAGAATGACGTAACTCCGTGGTTGAGAGTAAGGCTCGACTATTTTATCGACTAGCGAAACGGAGTACGCGGGTTTAATCCTGGTGTGCGCAATTAAATTTTATTTGATTATTATTATTTTTTTTTTTTAAAGAAAGACAAACATTGCAGGGTTACGAATAACCCAACAACATTTGAAAATCTCCTACTACCACCACACTAAGCGGAAGATATTGCTTGTGTTGTGATGGAGGACTTAGCCAGCCGAGGAATCGAACACGGAACGCCTGGGTAGGACCCAAGCGCGATGCCCACTCAGCCACTGACCGGACCACTGGTTGATTTCGTTTTTTCAAAATTTAATCATTTAAAAATAATATTAGGTATATTTGCTACACGTTCTACAGTGGAAGATAATCTCAGTATCATCCTGGTGTGAGACCACCATTCAGAATTGAAATGTTGCTTCAAATGGCTTTTGCCGTGTTTGGTGATTGGATCCGACTAGCCAGGTACTTTCCCACCTTCTTCTTTCCCATCTGCTTCCCCTACCCACTACCTTCAGCATCACAACATACCCCAATTGGGAATACCATTGTCTCACTGACTACTACAGACTGTAGGGAGCAATTGGGACCCTTGTGTGGTATTCACTTGGAAAAAAAATTCTATTTGAAATTTGCCCCTAGTGTAAATTCTCTCGTGAATATTTTCTAGTCTATTCTGTTTTTCCAGTTAATTATATAAGAACTGTTATATTTATTTCAATCATATATTGTTTTATTGTAGTTTGATCATTTCATTACAGTAACTACGCCAAGATTTCTTTCGAAATTTACCTCTCCTGTAAAATTAGAATTTTCTTGATACATCGTTCTGTCTCTAAGCTCTCGATGTATTATATGCTTTTGTGTTGTATTCCCTATCGTAAAGTATGTATAAAACGCGCAAAAGTGAAAAATCACCGAAGATTTGTCGCGTAAATTTGGAATCGATAGGTTTTCTATGCAAAAATAGTGTCATTTTTTGCTGTGAAATTTTAGTTGATTTAATTTTGAATTGATTTATTCTTCTGCTGGTACAATAAATATTAGGTGAACATACGATTCTGTTACACTGGACACACATTCTTTAGTAGGTATTTACGATAATCGTTTTAACTCTCAGGCTTCAGGCAGATTTTTTCAGAAACTTTTTTAAAAAATTCCGCTTTTGCTGTAAAATTCAAATTAGTAGAATATTTCTGAACGTATCCGAAAACGTGATAAAATGTGACGAAATGTGATAAAAATCGCTATAAAAGTTTTGTAATTTAAAATAAAAAAATATAATATTTTAGTTTTTATTTTTAACTTTTTTTTTTGTTTTTATTTTTAATGAGTTAAACCTCAAATTATAATATTTTAATTAATGAAGATAATATTAGCGAAAGTCAATCGAAAATCAGAAGCAGTAAAATCAGAAAAAGATACGGATACATCTGGGACTCGAACCCAGGACCTCTAGCAATCCGGGCCAATATAATATAATATCGTGGATATAGCGTAGATAAGTATTCCTTTCCGATGCTATCCGTGCTATATAACGTATCCATATACGATTCGTTAATGTTGGTGGGTTCTCAGTCGAAGTAGGATACAGTTGAAAATCACCGAATCGGATAGGGATACGTTGGCGCAGTGGATAGCGCGTTGGCCCGGATTACCAGAGGTCCTGGGTTCGAATCCCAGATGTATCCGTATCTTTTTCTGATTTTTCTGTTTCTGATTTTCGATTGACTTTTGCTAATATTATCTTCATTAATTAAAATATTATAAAAAAATATAATTTTTTTAATGCAAACATGGTAAAATAGACCTTATGTTTTTTCTAACTTAAATTACTCATAACGAAAAAAATAAAAACACATATTTTATTAAACAATTGTGTTATAAACGTTACGTCACTTCGCATCTTTGTCATTTCATATAAAAATCTACTAGGTATGTAAACTTAATTTATTAAAATTATCCGAACGTAATAGTTGATGACTTAAGGGAAATAGGCCTTTAGGGGAAATATTTTCCTCAGGGCCTACGTGGAGCTGGTCTTAAATAAATTGTTAATATTTAATTCCTCATTGGTAATAATATAAATTCCCGATACGTTTTGGGCGATGTTTGATCTTTGCGTGCGGTGCGTGTTTACGTCGTTACGGGTTGGCTGTGGTAGTTTTTTCCCGATGAATTGCCTCTCGACAGAGCGCCGGGCGTCAACGTTGTTTCGGGTTACGAGGATCCGGTAACGCCCCGTAAACGTACAACGGTTCAGCCCAGTCGACCTGTGGGTAACGGTGGTATTTTTATAATTTATCATTGACTTGGACTTGGATTATAACAAAAATGAAATTAACTATTAAAAAATAATTGTTTACATTCATATAAAAAAACGATTGTATACATTCATATTATAAGAGATATAGCATGGAGAAGTGTAACATGATATAAAAGTATATAAATAGTGTATGCAGTTAGAAATTGTTTGTCTTATAGAATACAAACTATTTCTTTCGGCGAGCCAATTTTTCAATATAATATTTGATTTTACGTTTGTACATTTTTTAATTACTGCAGGTAACATATTTAAGCAATTTGCTCTGTATCATCACTATACGGGTGACCAGATCTAAATAGCCAGGTACTTCCCCACCTTCCTCTTCCCCATCTCCTTCCACCCACTACCTTAAGCCTCACAACATGCCCCACTTGGGGATGCCATTGTCTCACTGGCTACAGACTCTTGGGACTCTTGTGCGGTATTCACATTTAAAAAAATTCACATATGATTTCGAAATTATGGTAATTAACCGATTAACTATTAGGGAAATGTTCACTGGGTTTAGAAATTCATAGCAAACTCGTTACTTTATTTACGAAAGTATTTATTGTAAATCACAGTGATACTTTACTTTAATGATCTGAGAAAATGTACCGGAGCAGTAAATACAATCAATAAATTTCATTAGATGCGACCTTTTTACAGGGATATAAAGGAGGATATTATTTCTATTCGTTCCGACCTTTGAAATTTTTTATTTGGTTTACTTTAGAACTTTTGTGTTTGATTGGTGAGTACTTTTTTTTACTTACACTATTCACATTCACACGTTTAAAATTGTTTGATTAGTTTAGTATAGCTTTTTTATCTTTGGATACTCCTCGCAACTTCTATAATATTTCGGGTCGAAATAACGATTAACACAAAGTAGGAATTAAATGAAAATTAAAGTCACATCGAAAATTAGTGTAAATTGTAATGAAACTTATAAATTCTGCCATTTTTATCAAACCGTATACTCAGTTTTCGGTATATTCGTAGTAGGTACAACGCGGGAAACTAGTGAACCTTCATCGCATTTGGAGTCGATTGTGTGGTAGAATTTTTTTGATTTGAGCTTTTGTCTTCGAACGTCTCCGAAGTTGGAATTTTAAATTTGGAAAAATTATTAGGTAAGGGATTAATATCAGACATTTAATGTATTTTAAAATTTGTCAAAGCGTAGGTAACCCTGCTCCAAAAGTTTTTTGTACCCCTTTAGTTGCCGAAAGAAATGGTAAAAGTAAATATGAAAATGAAATAATCAGATCTAAAAAAATAGTTTTATAGATTCAGCAGTTTTCAGCTCGTGTATATGTTTATCATTTTTTTCTATATTTATACCTAATATTTACGATATTGGCATATAAATGTTTATTTATTTATATCGACCAAGTTGATTGGTCAGATATCTCCGAAAAATTGAAATTTGAGTCGAGTATGTAGTTATCTGTATTAAATGTATCCCCGTATCTGATACAATAATCAGATTAATCATAAAATCAACCAAATCAATTGTAATGCAGAAATACTTGAAATGAATTAAACAATGAATTAAAAAAGGTTTTATTTATTATTATTTTAAATTTTTATTTATTTGTGATAATATATTACAAAATTATAACATAATATTAATAAATTATTCTTATTTTATTTCGGGAAGGACAACTTTATACAATTATAAGAAAGTTTATGTTACACAAGAACCCGAATTTAAAGGGGAGTTCAATGAAAAGTACATAGATTTTAAGACACACTAGATATAGGTAGTTTTTTTCATAATTAAATTAAAAAAGGTATACAAGAGCTACAAATAAAGATTGCTAAATATGTCACTGGTTAACAAAGCTGCTGAGAAAATATTCTTTTAGAGCTTTTGCCAATGTTTTTTTTTAATAATGCGTTGTATTGCGTATATGCGACGTATTGTAATGAGTTAATTCCAAATTTAGTCGTGCGAGTAGATCACGATAAATGTATTTGATTTTGTGATCGTGTTTTGTGCTGGTGTATATCGTTTGATGTTGTTTGGGTCACTAGTAGAATATTTCAAAATGTCATACTAATGTACCGGACCGTTATGCCTCCCGGTTTTATTTTTTAGCATATTTAAAATATAAAACATAGGGATGTGTAAATAAAATTTGACTTATGCTGAGCATTCGAATATTGCTTTCCTCAGTTTCTCTAAACTTAATATTTGGAGATGTCTGATTAAATCAACTGGACGATCTTTATATCACCTATATTAATTATGCTCTTTGTAAAATTTATATAATTTCATTGCACGACCGATTTAGTCTAGGCATTGCAAATTATTAGTCTCCGTTGCATTTCCAGCCAGCTCATCTCTCCTAGTGCCTGTTAACTGGTTTCCTTCCTTTGCTCTATTCGTCCTAACCAATTACTGTTCTCCTTTCCAGTCGCTAATATTCTGTCCCTCCCGCGACACCCGCATTGTGGATACCCGCTACCCGGTATCCACTGCATACCAAAAGGCGCCCGAGCGTTGATCGTCCGGGCTCAAAGGCGCCGATCGGCGTCATTCGGCGTCAATTGACGTATCGAGGAAATCCAACTTAGACTAACTTATTTATCTATTTGTTTGCTATCTCACAACGTGTAGCTTTACTGTATAAACGTATCTGTGTAGTCGAGGGTGTCAAATAACTTTTGAAAACTGAATTAATTCCTCTACTTAAGCCCTCTTTTCGCCTCGTTCACAAGTATGTTCGTGTATCTGAATTTTCATTTACTCTAATAAATAATCAAAAATATATTTTTATGTAAATACTAGAGCTCTCTCAATTTGCAAATTGCGCTATTTTTTGTTATCAAAAATTGAAAACATGGTGACAAACAATATGGCGTCTGATTTGAGATGTTAACGTCCAAAAGTATTACCATGATTTATTTTTGCGTTACTGTGCCATGTTGCGCTTCCCCATTTTTTAGTCCACACGGAGAAAAATGTTATTCTAAAATACGATCATTTTATTCGTAAAAACGGTTAAAAACGGGACTGAAATTCTTACTAACAAATTAACAGTGTTTCAATGTTTACAGGCGGGAACATATAATAATAATTTATTGGTATACATAATTTTGTACGTATACCAACAAATTATCCTTACATTTTCCCGCCAATAAACATTGAAATACTGTAAATTTTTTCGTAAGAACTTCAGTCCCGTTTTTAACCGTTTTTACGAATAAAATGATCGTATTTTAGAATAACATTTTTCTCCGTGCATGATTCGGACAGTTTACAGTGTCCATAACATTTGCCCAGATGATGGACACTATAACGCTACCCTTAAGATTATGTGATTCATAATATGACATCTGCCCTGATAGTGGACACTGTAATGCTGTCCGAACGTTGGCTAAAGGAGGAAGCGCAACACGACATAATAACCCAAAAATAAATCACGTTAATAAGACTTCTTGCCTTATTTCGATTTCCACATTGATTTTTCAACACTCCTTATCTCACGATAGAATAAAACAATGATCTAAATATTACAGAAGATTTGCATACATTTTTAAGTCAAAAAACTCTTGGCTTAAGAATGTTTGCAGCTTCAGATTAACAGATTTTCTGATTTGTAGTTACCATTTTGGGAAGCCTTTTGTTGGTAGATATTATTAAAAAAAACAAATGTCGTCTTTGGGGCCCTTTTCCTTGAGCGCCTGCCCAGTTAACCGTGTGATCGCCACGCCACTGATCAAGCTACAAAGTTGGCCGAGTGGCCAGCATCAAGTTACAAAGGCGTCCGACCAAAGATCATCCCAATAATGATGCGTCCCAAGCAAATGGGCAGGAATTACCTCAGACCTGTGGGAGATTTCAGCCGCATCTTTCTTCCCCCTGTTCTTGTACTGCTAATTTTATCTTCTTGTACATTCTTCCGTTTCTGCTTCTTAAAGGTCTTCTTACTTCTTTCACCGCAAGCACGTGACTTCTGTTCATGATTAGGATTGAAGCAGTGTTTGTATTCTGTTCACATTTGCTTTGTTACTTGTTACTTATCGAAGAACAATACATTTCTCGATCACTCAAGTATTATTATTGTCAATTATTTTTTTTAACTTATTTACCGTGGTTGAAATATCTAGTGAGATAAAACTATGTGTTCAGAGCTGACACCTCTTATGAACTATCCTTTGTTCTACAAAATTTATTTATTGCTACTTAATTTCCGTTCCATCATAGAGTTGCGACAAATTAAGTATGCACTAAGTAGAATGCACAAAATCTCTCGTTTTATACCCTCTTAATTGTTCACAAACATTATTATAGCTTGAAATGTGTTGATCAGTCTATATTTGCTCCATGTTATAAATACGGGTTTTGCCTAATTTTTTTTTTTTTTTACGTTAGATCCACACAGGAGGCCCTGAGGAAAATATTTTCCCTCAGGGCCTATGTCATCTTTGGGGATGCTGTGTGGAGGGTATTTTTAAGGAAAGGAAGGAGAGGGAGATCTTAGAAGGGAAAAGGTATGAGGGTTGGGTATGAATCTGGGGTTCAGTGTGTCTAGATCATCCGCCGCCAAGATCTAGACAATGAACCCCATGAACCCGGGCACCCCTGCTAAGTCATCAAACGTAGCAAACCACTCGGGGTGACTTATGGCAGAGGTGTTGGTTATCCAATAAATGGTTCCCGGGGCGGCGGTATCCATTCCCGCCTCCAGTTTGATAAAGTTTTCAAATTTTTATGTAAATAATATGTTAATTGAAGATGCGAGTATAGGTACTGTTTTGCTTTGGCGAAGGACAAAGGTGTTATTAATTTGTCTTTTAAATAGATATTTGTTACGGATAATTCGCATTATAAGACAAATTTAAGTTAATTACTTACCTACATACCCGCATATTGTTTAGGTTCTGAATATATACTCGTACCTATGTTCAGGAAATATTAAAAGTGTGGTAAGTTTTCTGACGGTGCCCATCTTTCAGCTATCGATAAACTAAAATCTCAGTTGTTGTCCGTCAACTTGATAAATATTATAACATGGATGGATAATGGATATAGCCAATTGAAAAAAAAAGAAATACAACACTTTACACAGCGCCCTTGAGGTGATTTTTCACAAAAACGGCGCTCTACAAATTATCCAACTATTTTTATTCCCTCATGTTTTCAATTGAAATTTCTCAACACATCCGTAGGTGATTTTGTTTTTTTTTTTCAATGCCGGTAACCCGGGCGTTTATTGACATTAAAGTATATTTACCGGAGTCACTAAACAATATCTGTTGGGTAAAAATTATGAGATTTTTACGTTGATTTTTATTACGGCTTTCAATATACTCGTACACGGAGAAAAATATTATTCGAAAAAACGATAATTTTAATTGTAAAAACGGTTAAAAACAGGACTGAAGTTCTTACGAACAAATTAAAAGTGTTTCAATGTTTATTGGCGGCAAAATGTAAGAACAATTTATTGGTATACGTACGAAATCACGAATACCAACAAATTATTCTTACATGTTCCCTCCAATAAACATTGAAACCCTGTTAATTTGTTCGTAAGAACTTCAGTCCCGTTTTTAACCGTTTTTACTATTAAAATGATCGTTTTTTCGAATAAAATTTTTCTCCGTGTAGAATGACCAAAATATTGATTTTATTGATAGCAAACACCTGATTCAGCGTTGTCTGTGTGAGTTTTCACTATACATCGCAGTGCAGCTAATAGGTCATGATCCAGATACTTCGTCTATTTATCTGCTCATCTCGGTATCGTGGTATTCCATGACATCATGGCTCTCGTCCGAGCCCAATCATCTCAAAATGCCTAGAAATACGATGGCTGTGATGAAGTTACCAAGTCCGATCTTTCAACAACTTTTATCGCGTGGATCCGATGAACTATAACTGATCTTTGATGTATATTTTATTATTTTAATGGTGCTTTTTATCTCAACTCTCTCGAAAGAGTCACGAAAATATGACGGGATTCGTGCAGCCCGCTTTCGTCTTGCGGTCATAATCGGAATATCATCTCTCCTCCCCTGTAAAGTGGTTTTCTTCCTCTGCGAACAAAGCTGGTTCATCAATTTTAAACAAGGTTGATGTGTTTTTTCTTGTCTGATTGATACAACTTAGGTCGACCAAATATTCTAAATAATACCTACTTGTTACGATATAATAAGATCATCGAAAAGTTTTAGATTTATATTTTTATAAGAAAAACTCTCTTTTTAACTTTTGAAGGTTATTCCCATCAATGTAATATATCATTGAAGAAGAAGATAACAATAATAATCTAGTTTTTTTTTAAATATGAAAATGAACAAGACACAGAAAAATAATAAAAGATAACGGTCGCATCTGCGACTCGAACCCAGAACCTTACGTCTTACCGGGACATATACCTCTACCAATTGGGCTACTGCGATCTATTATGACTCTGTCGTAATTGTCAACTTCATATTTCAAATTTCAGAATTAACAATATTATCTTCAACTAATGTTTTTTTTATATTTTTTTTAATATTATTGGCAGCTACCTTTATTATTGGAAACAAGCATTCAAAGAATGTATTTGTTACCTAGATACTGTCTCTGATAAATATATCCGATTTTATTTTTATGGAACACCTATTGACTTTTTATAAAAGTCTAAATGAATATTCATATTTTTATAAGAAAAACTCCAATAATATAGTATAAAAAAAACCTTAGTCGAAGATAATATTGTTAATTCTGAAATTTGAAATATAAAGTTGACAATTACGACAGTCTCATAATAGATCGCAGTAGCCCAATTGGTAGAGGTGTATGTCCCGGTAAGACGTAAGGTTCTCGGTTCGAGTCCCAATTGCGACCGTTATCTTTTATTATTTTTCTGTGTCTTGTTCATTTTCATATTTAAAAAAAAAACTAGATTATTATTGTTATCTTCTTCTTTAATGATAGTTTTAGATTTGTTTGTCTCTTGATCCATTGTTTTGGAGCATACAGCAAATCAGTGTGTTAACATTGTATAATTCAATTCCTTTAATGTGTTTAGTAAGTTTTGTTGTTTTCCTGACATTGAACGAATGTCAAACCCTTTTTTATCGGTTAGATCGCGCTAGGTGGAATAACATATTTATATGCAGCAGACATCAAAATTCTCTATAAGTTTATGATTTATCGTCCCATTGTTTGGTGGAAGCGTTTGGCTATACACTGGCATTGTGAAAACCTGGAGATTCATCCTAAATTAATTTAAATAATGTGTGTTTGTTTCTTCCGAAACTCTGAATGCATTTATCACAACCCGACGAGTGTTTTGTTTGTTAGTGATTAGCATAAAACTGGCACTCAATAGCACGAAGTTCTTAAACGGCAACATTATACTAAACTGTCACATCGTTTGGACGTGTCTATAATTTACCTCGCTAGCGACTCAATATTCAGTTCATGCTCTGTCGAAAATTAAGCTTACCCTCAATGAATTGGCTTTTTTAGCAGTTTAATCGATAATACATTTAATTATTCGCACATAAATATTTCACGAGCTGTTATCAAAGCGCAAAACAATCTAAATTATGTGAATTTAACATTCTTAATCTGCTTTATGAGCGTGGCACATCGCATAGCTCGTTGGCTGTCTGGACCTGGCGGTGATCGGTAGGCTGTTCTCTTTCATTATTTCGTTATGTATTTATTGTAATCTCTAATCTTGAAATTAAGTGGGTTTTGTTTTGCACGGAGCGTTTTTTGCATACAATATTGCCTTTAAAAATAATCGGACGAATACATCGAAACTCACATTCTTGTTTGTAATGTAGCATCGCTTTGAGCTATTATCCGTTATCACGTTAATTATACACGCTCTGTATACATACCGTGTAATTGAAAATGCTCTGTTTTATTTTTTGTTGATTATCCCTTATGATAATGTTGGCCCAAATAATGCACGTTTAATTCCAACAACTACGAGTAAGTCGGACGACAAATGTTTATTCTTTAATTATTAAGTTATATCATTTTCATCGAGAATTATTCTTAGCAATCGGTCATCCAAATTTTTATTTGGTTAACAACACAATAATTTATTTTTTTTATTATGCATTCATGTTTTTATCTAATTCACGTAAATAAGCTTTCACAATAATGTGTAAATTTCAACTAAGTAAATTTATTATATTCTCAGATTTAAATCCAGTGTCTAATTTTAATCGTGGAATATTTAAAATAGTTATTAATGGTTTAATCGACCTCTATGCGTGTTAAAATTTGTTTGCCGATAAACTTTTTATTGCCATAAAAAACGGCTGCTTACCGTTATGCCGTAATATATTTATAACCTATCAACACGCCATCAGGCTCGTCAATTATAACCGTAATCGCTTTATTTCTGTACAAATTGAATAACTGAATAAAAAAATAATGTCCGCTGATGGGATTTGAACCGCCTACTGGCCATTGTTCGGCTGTCAGCGATACCCGCCCGCCACAAAGCGGCCAGCCTCCTGAGAACCCGTGGACCTCGGGTCTTTTTGCCCGAATGCAGAACGGCCGATAATTTATTCAACAGCCTCCGGAAGATGAATCCGGCCTCTGCCCGGTACCGGCACACTTGCATGCTCGTCAAGTGATTTGGTGTTTGTTATTACTGTGCCAGATTTAGTTTTAATTTGGGGGTTTGCGTGTGGGTGGACGGTTGGAACGTATCGTGTATTTGCATATTTAAGTGCTGGCATGACCAAGCTTTACTCTGTTGGGAAGACCAAACTCAGAAGCTTGATTTATGAGAAGTCTATCTATTGATTGACATGCAGGGAAAAACACCTTATTTTTTACATTAGCTCCACACAGGAGGTTCTGAAGAAAATAATTCCCCCTAAGGGCCTGTGTCATCTTTGGGGAATGCTGTATGGAGGGTGTTTTGAGGAAAGGAAGGAGATGAAGTTGTGGGTTGGAATCTGTGGGTGACGAACTAACAAATCCTTCCACCCCACTGCAGTGCAAGGCGATGTTACGAGAGAATCCTGCTAAAGAGGTGCTCAACCAGTCACTCCTGATCCGAACTACCACGCAGTTGGTGGGCAGATGTATCTACCGCCAAGATCCGGACAAACCTCACCCCTTGAACGCGGGAACCCTGCTAAATCACCAAACGTAGCGAACCACTGGGGTGACCTATGGCAAAGGTGTTAGTTATCCAATAAATGGATACCGTGGCGGCTGTCCACATACCCTCCTCCTAGATTTTTGAACTACTTATCACAAGTCCGGTGTTTTTTTGTTGATTGTTTTTTTTTACTCACTCCATGTTTTAATTAAAATGTGACCATTTATGCAAATGCAATACTATTTGTTCAATATTTCTTCCAACATTATTTCGTTCGTGCAGCTGGAATAAGTCTTACAAATACACCCCTTACTTGTATGAACATATATCCATGGTGTAGTGTTATACACCAACAACTGCTATACCTAATTGATTTCAGATATACTTTTGCATCGCTGATGCCGCTAATAATTTCTCTCGCTTAACCGGAGTAATGCCGAAGGCTACCACCAACTCACAAAAAAAATTGCCGCTCAGAAATCTATTGAATCTACTTCGCATGAAAATATGTCGGTTTTGTTTCGTTGATCTCTTGTTACGTTGAAAGAGTAATTTTATCTGTTTTGAGACGTATCTTTGCCGTTTGTCTTTTAGGTGAGAATCGTTTAACTTTACCTGGAAACTGGAATTCTCTAACGACCCGTTTAAAGATTCATCAGCACCAAATAGTTATTTACTGCTCAGAGTTCACAATCGATCTTATTGTACATATAGCAACAGTGATACTTAACCCCTTAGCCTCGGGCATATTTTTCAGATGGTCAAAATATATCCGCTTTGCAATAAAATCCGAATAAATGGATTATTTCTGAGTGTATCCAAAAACTAAAAACTGTTTTTGAAATGTGATGAAATATGCTTTCATTTTTTTTTAATAATTTTAAATAAACAAATATTTTTTTTACAAAGGTACCTATAATTTGTTTTTTATTTAAAACTTAAAACAGTTTTTAAATTGGCTGACCTTACATTTTTTCTAACTAATATTTCTAAGTACGAAAAAAAACTAAAAACACATTTTATTAGATAAATGTATTATAAACATTATCGTAAACTCACTGTTTTGTCGTTTCGTGTAAAAATTATTAATAAAATGAATAAAAAAATCCCAAAGCTTCATAATTTTTTTTTTCAAATTGCGGTCGTAAACTTTGGTTTCATAAAGGTGTACATTTAAATTATTTTGTAGTTACCTTTTTGATTTGAATATAAAGCGTGGTGTTTTCGCTTTCCAACACTGTTATCTTAGTTCTAACTATGATAGTAAGGGAGGCAACGATTTCTATGAGACCTATATGAGTTGTTCCTAAAAGCGAACAAATTAGCCTGAGGGGTTAATAGATAATGCCCGCGATAGGGATTTAGCTCCTTTTATTAAAATCCGGATTTAAAAAGAAAGTCCCTAAAAAGCATCAAGCGGACCATGTGAATATATGGGCCCAATAAAATCCTTGAAGGCTGACAAGGTCTGCTCACTATCGTAGGGGCGATCTGTCGGATTAAACCACGGCTTTGCTGCCAGATAGAAAATCGTGGACTATGTGTACTTAACTAACACCATCAAACGGTTTTTTACGATACTCACGAAGATGTTTTTACGATTCGATAATTTATTTACTTACAAACTGCGTACATATTTACTTAGCTATTATTTGTACATAATCTTTCGTGATTTTTTTTTATTGATCTCTTTCACCTTTGATTATAAATGGATTTATTGATTCGACTATTATTTACAATGAGCTATAAATTCAAGATCAATCATTTAGTTAGCAACGTGTTTTATGGTGGTTGGTACCTCCTCCACTTTTTCCACTTAGCACGTAAATAGCCATTTTGTTTTAATATACAGGTAAAATTGCTTTATAATAAACATTCAGTCGTGATTATAAATTTTTAAATGAAAGGGTGCACACACCTTGTTACTCATTATTTTATGTAACATTCTTTTGAATATTTTAGAATAGCTGAACTTAGACCTAATATTTTATACAGGATGTAACAGGACGTACCCGAGTGATTTTAACCAGCGATTCCTGAGCTCAATTGGAGTAAACAATTCAAATAAAATTTTGGTTTCCTGCGACATTTTTGATGGTTTTTATAGGTGTAGGTAAATAGTAGGTGTTGGACAGTTGGGAGCGGTTTTAGAGGCTGGGCTGTTACTCGGCTGAGTGATCAGTGACGAGATGTGGAAGATATATTTTTTGTTTGATTTTGAGAAAAAACGTCATCGAAAAAGTCACCGAAGACCAAAATTTCATTTACATTTTTTACTCCAAATAAGCTCAGGAATCGCTGATTAAAATCCCTCGGATACGCCCTGTTACTCCCTGTAGGTGTATTTGTTCCATAATATTTTTTTTACCTGTATTTAGTTAGATATATTATTAATAGTTATTAAATATGATTACCTATTTTTCATGTAGGTATGTTCTTTTTTATCATTATTTATTTATATATTATATTTTTATTTTTGCACAATGTAGACATTGGTTTTTCGGTTGTAATCTAATTTCTAGTATTATTTCCTTCCAATGTATGTAATGTTATTTTGTAGAAGAACCAAGAGCGATATGGTACTTTTATTTAAATGAGTAAATGGCACAATTGACGCACCTGACTTAACTAAACTAATAACATTCAGAATACCAAATCGTAACACTAGGCTTCCAGAGCTGTTCTTTGTTTATCCTTCGAAAACTAACTATTTCATTAACTCCCCAATCCAAAGACTACATAGGCTTGGAAATAAATTTAGTTTAGTTGGTATTTTCGTTTATTCCTTACCAAAATTTATTTCTGAAATTTAAAAAATTCTGTTTCCCAAATGTTTATTTACTAAACAATGATGTAACATAATTTGTATATTATTGTTTATTTTTCTATTATTTTTGTATTATGATTGTTGTAAAAGCCCTAAGGGCGTGAATAAATAAATAAATTAATTAATAATAATATTAGATAATCCGTTCAGACATTTTATTTCTCTCTGTGAATTTTGAAAAATTATACACTTTTTTTATATTCTACAATAATAGGGTATTTTCACTTTATTTATACTCGAAATATATATTTATGAAATATATGACGGAAATATTTTCTATAACAATTAAAAATGTGCCATTTTTGATTTGCCTTCGTGTCTTGCCTTTTTATTCGTGATTTCAGCGAAGTTGACGTCACACTTGGCAACGTTGATGACAATCGTCTTATCAGCCAGTAGCGGTTTCTGTCATTATGAGATTGTAGCAAGTTGGAACCATTTCGGAATGTGCGGTTTTACAAATCGATAATTAATAACGACGTACCGACCCGAAAGGTTATTAACAAAAAAAGCATTCAAATAGATTTTATGTTTTTTATATAAGATCGGTTTTTTTAAGCCTTTAAAATATTTCACCTATTATCCGTAGCCTTTTATATATTTTAATCGCATAGTCGAGTTTCTGGTGTTGAAGAGTTTTTTCTTTTTTTTTTCTTAGGCTCTTAAGGTCTCCTGGTAACGCTGGATACACGATCTTCATGTACCTCATTATTTTGCCTAGTAACCAGGAGGCTGCGCCGCGTGTTGGTCTCTGAGATACTCGGGTTGTCACTCCGCAAGGTCAGGAGACGAACCACGGCAGGTTTCATTCTGCACCGTTACAACGCCGGGAAATAGTAATTATTTTCTTACTGTAGCAATTACATTTATCGATGAATCGAAGGGAAGCAATCAAAAGGACGCCGAAATTTTTGTCGCACTCTCCGCACTCAATTGGGAGTACATTGGACACGTTGCACGACTAACAGAATCATTTTTCGTCGAATAACATCATTCATTGACTGTGCAAAAGAAACGGAGGGCACCTACTTCTAAAGCTGACCGTTAGAATACTTGTGAAGAAGATGCAATAGATTTATGTTTTGGAATTTTGCCGTAATTTCTGTATTTTTTCATGGTCTCTATAAAACGGTTATACACCAATATATTACGGAGTAGATATCAAATTTCAAGGACATCAGTACACCGCAAGTGGTTCGCTACGATTGGTGACTTAGCAGGGGGCGCGGTTTCATGGGGTGAAGTTTGTATGGGTCTTGGCGGCGGACTCGTCTGCCCACCAACCACGTGGCAACCCGCTAGGGAAAAACTGATTGAGGGCGACCTTTTGATCTCTCCTAGGATTTCCTCGGAACATTATTAGCACCGCAGTAGGAGGGTTGAATTCATTTGTCCGTTACACTGACTTCCAGATTCCTACCCAGGTCCTCGTGAATGGAGCTAATGTTAAAAAGCATGTTTCCATGACAACTCAGTCATTAAAACCCATGAAAAATAAAATTTACAAAATAGCACAAAACCTAACCTAACGTAACCTATTTTGGTAAGTTTATTTTTCATAAATTTTAATTAATTTTCAAAGGACTGATGATGTTGCACATCGTTCAGTTCAGTTTTTCAGTTTCAGTGCCGGCAACCCGGGCGTTTATTTAATATAAATTGGATTATTTACAATTTTAAGTTCTTTTACCTGCCTCACTAGACAAAGTCTGTTGTCACTGTTGTCATTGTTGTCACCAAAAAACATATAATAATATTAAAGAAACATTTATATTGCGCAGTTTTGTGTCGTTTTACTTCAAGTGCGCTTCACTATAACTATAACAAAATAACTAAAAAGGTCATAGGACAGTTTTACTATTTTGCGACGTGCGTTAAAAGATGATTTGCCTGGTCAATGCAGCATCATTAAGCTGTTGAGTTTGCGCTTTCCAATGTTCCTTACATTTTTATCTTTCACGTCAATGCTTTGCTTATATAATTTTATTTTTGTAATTTAAATATAATATCTATATCGCAAATCGCATGAGGTATGTTTTTTTTTCCTTCCGGAGCCAGACTATGGCATCCCCAATTGGAGTATGTTGTGAGGCTGAAGGTAAGTGGGGAAGGGAAGGAGATGGGGAAGAGGAAGGTGGGAAAGTGCCTGGCTATTCAGATCTACTCACTAAACACGGCTAAAGCCATTATTAAGCAACGTTTCAATTCTGAATGGTGGTCTTACACCAGGGCGATGCTGAGAGTATCTTCCATTCTGGAACGTGCCGCAAATATAACATATATTATTTTTATTAATTAATTGTGAAATAACAGAAATTAATCAAATAAAATTTATTTGCGCAAGAGCCGAGAAGAGAAGATCAAGAATATCCAAGAAGAGATAAGAAGAGTCAGGCACAGCCAAGAAAAGAGAAGAAGGCCCAAGAATTATAAAAAGAAGAGATAAGAGAAAAGAATAGCCAAGAAGAGCGAATAATAGAAGAGAAGATCCAAGAAGAAGCCAGAGAGCCGAGACGAGAGGTGAGACACGAATAGTCGCGAAGAGATGATAAGATCCAATAAGAGTCAAGAACAGCCAGAAATAGACAAGAAGAGCCGAGAAGAGGCAAGAAGAAGGAAGACCTAAAGAGAAAAAATCATAACGCTTAATTCATTCCTTTGTTCCTGCCCATCCGAAATTCCAATATTGGCTTATGAGGTTGCCATGTATACCGGTCGATTGAACTCCAACCTCCTTCCGATCCTCAGAGCACGTGTTCCAAGTCCTAACAAATCAGTGCCCCCTGGTGTACCGGTCTCACCGGGACAGGAGTACTCCTGGCTGGGGTGGTACAATCGTATCGTATCGTGTCGCAAATCGCATGAGGTATGTGCAAAAACATAAGCTAACTTTACTTTGTTTTAACATTTTTCAGAACGATTTGTACTATGATTATGCCGAATTGGAATTTTACTCAAAAAAGTTCATGAAATATCAATTTGGCCAAATATTCGTCACACCTCACCTCCTCTAGTGCAGTTAATGAATCGCCCGCAGCAGATGTCCTCGCCGCACGTTTAATCCTTAATTGATAAAATGTGTTCTCCTACGAACGACGGAAGGGTTCCGCATCGGAACGCGCGTCTCCTACCGCTGTACAATTTTTTTTATTTTATTTATTTAATTTTAAATAGCACCTACATGAATTATGTATAAAAATCACAGAACATTATAATTATTATCGGATTTGTGAACGTGAACATATTTATTAAACAATATATTTGCTTCGGGTTGAACATTGTGAATTTTAGAGGCAAATGTAAATGTATATTCCGGTGGAAGACCATTTAAAAAATTATGACATTAATTGTTCCCACAATCAGTTCCAATTTAGAGAAATCAAAGAAAATCCAAATTTTAGAGTCCATTTAACCATCTACAGATACACAACCGCAATTAGTATTTTTAATTCTGATCAACCTTTCAATTTAAATGCAATATAAATAACATATTTATCCACTGTGAATAAAATTTAAAAATAACAAATAAATGTATTTAAAATTTTGATTTTATCATTTTACATATTACAAAAATGAAAAATTGCTTTTCTTACGTCACTTCTTTTTTAAATGTATTCAAACACATATTCCTATTCTTTCGTATTGGTCGGTATTTCTTGGAAGATCTTTACTTATAATGTAATGTGATTACACAATTCACCTGTTCGCAGAAGTGTGATCTAACGTTACTACCGATTTAGAGGATATTTTAAATCGTTTTTTTTATTATCGATAAAGAGTTGTATTAATAACGAAATTTAAAATATTTTTTAATTGACGAATAATTTTTTTTAAAGTGCGTTTTTGATTTGCTTCGATCAAAAAAAGATCTTTGTTTTTGTTAGTGAATATGGGCATGGCCGACGCGCCGCGACGTCTCGTTGCACCGGTTAACCTCGGTCACAGGCAGTAGTGATGTTTACATCATGGTTTTAGATAGTTTTTAACAATAATCAATGATTTTAAATGGAAATATAATAGACATTTTTAGTCCAATGATCAGATTCAGGAAATATAATATAATAATTATTCTATATAATATATTAATATATTCTATTTATAAATATCTACCTTTCGACTCTCCACTTAGATAACTTATCTTATATTTGATTTTCAAAATTACAAAAAGGATCAGCTAATATTATTGAATCATTTTTATTTTTTATGTTACATGATACGCTTTCAATCTTACGAGTAAGTTGTAATAATTTTCGTCCATTAACCAGTACCTATCTGAACTGCAGTTGAAACATTGGTGTTTTCAGATTGTGGTTGTGCCAACAACTGAATACCACAACGGCAGTACAGCAACTTAACCATAGTTTGGAAATTTTCCGGGCAGCCGGAACAGCTGTCGTGCCAGTTAAGTTTAGGTTCTTACGTATTTGGAACAATACAACTGGGTTTGGTCATTTCAACTTTCGTTCCGTTTAATACAAAGTTTTCATGGTTTCAGACAATGGGTATTTTCGCAAACGAGAGATTCTGTTGAAAATGTATGGAATATTTAAAGATCATTTTTGTATTCAATGTATAGAATATTTAAAGATCATCATTCTGTTTTTAGTCATCCTAAAAATTTTTAGTTTTTAATGTTTTTATTCAATTTTATTCATTTTAAAAACGCTCAAAAACTTACAAAACCAAAACGGCCAGCGGTTGCCAACGACGCTTCACACGCACGTCAACAAACAAACAATAATACACTGTCAGAAATTTTTCAAGACCGGGCGACTCTTGTGACGTCACACGTCCAAAATACCGTTTAAAGACTCGCTGTAGAAAATTTATTCGTCAACATAAAAATAAAATAAAAATGCCACAAATGTTGTAATTTTTTTGCTTAATTTTTTTAAAGCAATAAAAAAACGTGGAAATACCCCATTGTTATTAAAACAAATGCAAATACATATTAAGTGACCTTTAAGTTTTTCTCACATTATTATTTGCATTGAGTCAAAATGCATTTAATTAGCGTTTCATGTTACCTATAATTTTTTGTGTGCATAACAATCTGTTCTACATTTTTAGGTTTATAAATTTAAGATTAAAGGAGTAAATATATTTTTTATTTACTGTTACTTTTTTAATAAGAATTAGAAGACATAAGAATATAAAGCCTATCAAAAGGATAGACGGTATTGAAAAAAAAAATTCTCAGTTTTTCTCTCAAAATATTAACCAAAAATTAGTTGAAGATGGGGTTAAGAATTTTGGTAATGAAAATTGTATATTATTAGGTAGGTATTATTATTATAATAACCAAGCTTGCTTTAGCACATTTGTTCCCTACCAATTTTCTTCAATGCTAATTCTTTTGAACTACTGTAGTAATTGCAGAATTATGTATTGCAATTCTTAGGAACATCTCTCTTACAAAACTGCGCGTTATAATATTCTCGCCGCTGCTTCGCGACTTCAGCTTTGCTACCTCCTCGTGGCTGTCGAGCCTGCCTCCACGCATACAACCCGTGGATAAACTGACGAAGTACCGATTGCTTTTTTTCTTTTATCGGAGCAGCTTCGCATCCTATCAACGGCTTCTCCCAGTAACCAGCGAACCGAGAAATTCGCATCCAGTTTCCTGCCCAATAATTTAAAGATGAGGTGCTTATTACTAGGGCTTATTGAATACGTTGCGTGCCCTACGCAGCGGCCATTAAATGATAGCATTTATCATTTTCAATTGATTTGAATGCGGATGGTGTTTATGTTTGAATACATACATTTTTCCAAACGGTCCGGCCGGATGCGAGGCCGCTCCGAGGGAAGCAAGTAAAAGTATCGGCAGATCATGAATTATGTAGGGGCTCGTCGATTACGGTGATTACCTACTCCCAGTGGGAGTTTTTAAACGGCGTGAATACTAAAATACACATTTCAGTTGTTTTATTCGCCAAGTGATGGTCCTTACAGTTTTGCCGCTGGTGACTTATACCTACTAACGGTTTGAGATTAAAACTGTATTGCAGTAACAAAAATATCGAAATTTTGCATCACACTAATTTAAAAATAAATAACTAATCTAATTTTGCCACTAGGTAATAAATGTAATATCAATGGTAATGGAGGATGAAATAGAAAATGAAATATTAAATCATGCAATGTCCATTGTTTTTAATATAGGTAGTATCCTATAGAAAGTCGTATTTTCTCCAAGCTTAATAAAATTTTCCAACAAAAGTGTGTTTATCTGAAATGACCCTGCCTGGTAAGTATGTATTCTGTATCTGTTTGTAAACAATTAAATATAGACTAGGAAGACTAATTTGTACAGCTCCCTTGAGGTGAAAGTTTCACAAAAAACGGCACTCTATAAATTAAGCAATTATTTTCCATTTTTATAAGAAAAACTCTCTTTTTATAACTTTTGAAGGTTGTTCCCACCGACGTAATATATCATTGATGAAGAAGATACCACTAATAATCTGAAAATGAAAATATGAATATGCACAAAGCATAGAAATAAAAATTATTATCTTTTATTTATTTTTTTTTTTTTTTTTAGTTTATCTATATGTATATTTATATTATATTATATGTGTATTTGTTTTCTTTTATTTTTCTACGTCTTGTTATCTTCTTCTTCAATTATTTTTTATTATTATTAACACATTTTGTCGAACTTTATATTCTATTAACAATTATAAATTCTTTAAAATGATTTTTTAAATTTTCCGTATTTAATTCCATATTAATTCCTATCTTTTATGCCTTATACGGATAGCTACACAGTTATCTATTTGTCTGAAATAATAATATAATCTAATGGAGCCTTCTGGCGTGCTAAAAGTTGCACAGCTTTTTCAACCTGAACTTTATTTTTTTTTCAGATGTCAACGTAATAACGATGTCGAAATTAACGTTGCAACTCGGGTTATGCCAGCTATTTACCAGTGTAAAAATTCTTTATTTTGTATAGAAATTAACGTTGCAACTCGGGTTATCCCAGCTATTTACTAGTGTAAAAATTCTTTATTTTGTATAGCTTTGTTGAAATTCTTTATTGATACCATTGGTGTAAATATGTGTGTATTTATTAGATATCTATATAATTGTTAATCCAAAGATGATGACCCATTACCGTGCCTACACAAGAATATATTCGAACGTAGGTACATTTACGCATAATGTAAGTATCTTTGTATTTATTTTTAATTAATTTAATATTCCACCATTTGAATTTATTTCGTAATTAATTACGTGTTGAGTAAAGGAATGAATATTTATGTTTCTTAACTGGAACCTCCTCGATTCCCATGTCGTAATAAATATTATAAAATATATTATATATTCCTCCTCTACATAACGTATCCAAAGTTAAATTATTATTAATTTGATTCACAAATTATTTCCTAAGTTAATTAAGATGATTCCTTTCTAATTTTTTAATATTAGACCTTTCAAATTAAATGTAATTCGGCTCAGTTTGATATGAACGCTGTAAGCATAGTAACTGAATTAAGGATGCGATGACAGGACGTGTTTGATAAATTACTGTATATTAATTAAAAAATTAGCACTTTTATAATGGCTGCCAAGAATTTATATGAAAATAGCTTAAAAAGTTATTATTTTAATTATGCGCGCGTATAAATCAGTCGCTGATCTAACGTAATTATTCACAGTTTCCTAATTATTATTAGCCAATTAATTTTCATGGTTCTGCTGAAATGCTAAAATAACCAAATGTTCTGCCCTACACTGCATGTTATGTTATTATTTATTGCTTATAATAAATAATTGGAAAATATGCATGACTTTACGTGAATAATAATTTACTAGTAGGTATACCTATCTAGTTTATTTCTAATTACATAAGAGTTTATACATTTTATACCTACTGAACACATTAACCTAAAGAGTTTTTTAAAATTATATGTTGTGGTATATATGATTATACATATAGTTCCAACATCCTTCAACAGATATCGTTAGTATATAAACGTAGTTTTGCGATGTCTCAACAGATGTCAGTTAAGTAGTACCTTAGAAGAGTGCCGACTATAGTCGTTCGTGTCTAATGTACCACGGAAATAACCGATAATACACGATAGACAGCTGGGATCCCGGTGTGGTTCCCTGGCTTCAGAATTATTTAGAGCATTCAATAGAGCGGACTACTGATTGAAAACTTATGTCGCCTAAGATCTTTCGATTTTTGGGCGCCAGACAGGCTAATTAAATTGATTAACTCTTCAAAAAGGATATAGATATTTAAAAAAATATTTTTGATAATTTACACAGAAGTTAAAAAAATTGAGCCTGCCTCGGTCACAAGGAAACGCCAACAACACACTCAACATCGGTTTATTTCATCAATGGTATGATAACATCCTTTAGGTACTGTGGTGGAGTCTCATGAAGTTAAAATTGACAATTTTTGTTAATTTCATTTACTTGTTCGAATCATCTCTAAGGATCTTATTTGATTTAAACTAGATATGTGCCATGGTTCGTACTTACAAAACTAATAAATGCACATCATGTTTTTAACAATCTATTAGTTTAAGTTTAATTGGTCTACCTTTTAAACTCCTGTTTCCTGTTTCAATTATCCTGTCAGTTCGTCTGAGATAACGACGTTAGATTTTGCCTCCATTATTATCATTTGTCTCGTTATAGCTCAAGAGCTTTTGAAGGACATGGTACGTGGTGGAACGGGAGCAGATAGGACTCGTCCGACATTTGTTTACTCTCGATGCTTTATCTGTGTCATTAATCGCTTACACGCGTTATATTCTCATTATCTACGACAATGGGTAGAAAAGCCGCCCATTTCGGTCCGTTAAAATATAATTAATTACCTTGCGCTCTTAGGTTTCCGTTTTTTGTGATGGCTGTTTGACGCATGCGATTTACGCTTACATTTGGTTATAGACTTTAGAGGAAAATTTATTGAGCTTTTTATAATAATAGCGCATGGCGCCGTATTTCTGAAACCCTAGTAAGTTAATTGGTTAATTATGAGTAAATTAAACAAAGAATTCTTTTATGGCCGTAATAATTTGTTAAAATTTTAAAATAATAAAATGTGCTTTTGTTTTCTATAAAAGCTCAATATGTTTAAAAAAAAGTGAATACCGCACAGGAGTCCCCACTGCTCCCAGACGCCTGGAGCCACTGCAATAATGGCATCCCCATTTGTGAGGCTAAAGGAATGTGGCGAGAGGAAGAAGAAGGGGAAGAAGTAGAAGGGAAAGTATCTGGCTATTCACATCTAGTCTCCAAACACGGCTAAAACCATTTCAAGCAATGTTTCAATTCTGATTTGTGGTCTTACACCAGAACGACACTAAGAGTATTTTCCATTCTGAAACTTATTTATTAATTTGTTGACGCTCTATTGGGCTTTTACATATCGAATACAAATTTCATTTATAACAACAGTATAACATAAATAAAAAAAGATTACTAAATATATAAATAAAGCATAAACACAATATAATAAATAGGAATATATCTAACGCTAGATCCACATGGATGACTTTAGAGAACTCGTATTAACCTTATATTATTTTTAAATTATTAAATTGTGAAAACACAAATCAATCAAATATTACTTACTTGCCCACGCTGGGATTTGAACCCGCGACCTCCGGATCGCTAGTCGAGAGTTTTGCCCCTTGACCACGGAGGCCTCTCATATTATTATATTTTAGAAATATATCCATATACTTCGTTACGGTCTTGAATACCTAAATAATGCATTTCCTTTGTAGATATATCTCGGTACGTACTCGTAACACGTTGTCCATATATACACCATACACCTAACGGCGGTAGGTAGATACCTGTATGAACTGTAACTTAAGTGTAGCCGTCGCTGTCATTCTGTAGACAAAATTTATTCCAGGTTTTCACAGGGTCACAAGACAACTTCAAATTTGACCACCGACATAAAAGCGTATACCCACAAAACCTTATACATTTTCTACGTTCAGGTGTTTGAGTTTATCTTTACACGGTGGCGTCGCTAGTTCGGATGGACTGGTAACTTTGACCAGGTCTGGTTGGAATTTAGGTCCCTTGGCTGCGGATTCGGGTTCGAGTTCCCCACACTCAACATGATAGGCCACTTAACGCCGATGTGTCGCTTTCCGTCTGACGGCCTTCTATAACTCACCCCTGCTTGCCTCGTATGGCCGAAGAATTTACGCCATGTTTGATTAACACGGGGAGACGCTAATCGCTTTTACCCGACTTTAATTTATTTTTAAGCGTCGACAAATTTACATCAAAGGTGTGTCAAAGAGCCAGCCAGCTTATCGGAATATTAATTGATTTTTGTTTGAGCCTATTCAACAACACGCATCTTATCAAATAATAGAGATTTATAAGCAGCTGGGTTCAGAAACAAGCTCTGGATGCGATGTTCAGAAATCGATTCGATTTAACATCTCCGTCGTTTGATACCGGTAATATTTATAATTTATTGTAGCGTGTTTAATTTATTTAACCACCTCGACTATTCCTTAATTAAATTGATCTTTTATTATTATTATTATCCATACTTAAATGTAATCAGTATTGAAATGTAATTATAAAGTTTTTTTATAAGAACCCATGACTTTCATTCAATGTATTTGAAATCTTCAATAAATTTATTATAATATATTTGCACAACCGACATTCTGGTACTAAACTATAGATCATCACTTTATTCGGTTGTAAAGACTAGTTTGGGGCACAACTGCTTGTTATCCAGATATTTAATTTAAAATATGATAAAAATGATTGTATCTTCAATACTTACAAATCCACTTTGACGCGTGATTTTTAATTAAATGAAAATAAATCAATTCGTATACCTATACCTAATCAAAACTATCTACGTGTTTCGAAACCAAAGGTTTCTTCTTCAGTATAAGAATAACATAAATATGAAAATCTTAAATCGTATTTCATAGTAATATTGTTTAATTTAATTTGATGATAAATAACTAGATTATTTGTTTGTTGCATTTTTCGTTATTGTATTTCAGTATATTCCGTAATTTTGATGTTTTAATAAAATCCTGTCCAAATACAGAGATTTTCTTTTGTAGATCGCCCGGTCCAGCGTGGCCGAAATTTCTCAGAAGCTGTTGCCGAGGCTTTATTTCATTAAATTTAAAACGCCGATCTCGTTAACGGAATGTCCCACAGCATTAACCATCTTTGTGGGATTGTCAAAAATAAAATGGACCCGTAAAAAAGGACCAAACGCTTAATCGTCCCAATGCACACACACTCTGATCCGATATTAAGATTGACAAGCCATTTATTGTTATCGAAGTATTTTTGAAGGGGGTCTGCCGACCGTCCTTGCATGATTGACTTGTCGGTAAATTATTGGGAGTTGCTTGTTTTTTTATTATTTATAGATACCAATTCGTTCTCCGAATTTCTTTGTTTGGCTTCACACATAGATTGTTCGATTGCTGCATTTGAATTTGTTACCTTATGATTCACCCGTGCTTCTGGATAATTTTGGAGTGATTCTGTAGATAGGTACTTCTAACCTTTTTCTTATTACCTACCTGTCCAAATCTCAATGATTCTCAAATTGGTCTGTGTAGCCCTAAGATTTTACAGAGGCTCTGTATAGTTCCCAAGCTATCCTCAGGGGCATCACAAGGCATCGTAGAAGGCGCTGATGTATGTATATTCTTTAAATTAAAATAAGTTTTAGAAATTCTGGTTTTCAATTTGTTATTAAAACAAGTACCTGTTTATAGTAGTGTAGCTTTAATTTCATTAACTGATGTCGCCTCTAGTCTAAAATATAATTACCGAATCTAAGACCATATATCTATGTTAGGCATTGTTAATCAGATTTTTTCCCTTTTTTTGACAGAAAACTCTTACGGGCAATATTTTAGATCCGATGCTTTTCGTAGCCGTCTTTATATAGAAGTGTAAAAGAAGAAGGCACTTTGAGTTTTTTAATCCCTCAGGATAGTTTGTTCGCTTTTAAGAATAGCTCAATTGTGTCTCCCTTACTATCATGGTGAGGAATACGATCTAAACGTTGTTAGAAAGAGAATACACGATTTGTAATCAAATCTAATAGTTCCACAGAATAATTAAAATATACACTTCTATGAAACCAAAGTTTTCAACCGCAGTTTGAAAAAAAAAGATAATTTATTATTTATTTTTACATGAAACTACTTAACAGTGAGACTATAAGGATTATAGTAAATACATTTGTCTGATAAAATGTACAAGGATGTTTTTTTTCTTTATCAACAATTTTAGTAGAAAAACATAAGGTGAGCCATTTAAAAAAATAAGTTATATTTGAATTTTTAAATTTTTTATTAAAAAATTATGTTAAATGAAACAAATAACTTTGTATAAACCACTATTATATATCACAATTACCTGCATGTTTCTTCGTCAGGGTAGTAAAAAACAAAAGAAACAAACAAGTATAGACTAAAAAGAACTATGGACAAAAATATTATAGACAGGGGTGATTAATTAATTAAAAATATTGTAAATAACAATTACTTAAAATTAAAAATAAAAATTATTGTAGAACATGAAAAAATTACATTATTTAAATAATCAAAAGATAATCAAGATGTTTAAACAACAAAAAATAAATTATTTTAAATATAAGTATTAATAAGAAAATAAATTTAAGAGATGGCTATTTAAAAAAAAATATGGTTATTAATAATAATAAAACTTTCAATAGTATTTCGCCATCTTTCAAATATTTTTTTTTTAATTTTCGGATACGTTCAGAAATATGCCATTCTGATCTTCGGACATATTCTGATCTTCTGCAGAATATGTCCGAAGTCTGAAGGTTTAAGACAATTACAATGCCAAGCTGAAGTATTCCAGATAAAAATTGTTTTATTTCAATTTTATTTTTAACAAATTACCTAAAAATTCATCTTCTTTTGATTGGTTTACTTCTTTTACCTACGCGTGGTCCACCAGCTTCTTATGAAGACCTTTAAGTCTATAATAGCAAGGTATCTTTTTAAAAAACCCACATGAGGTAAAGAACGTGAGCTTTTAATTCAGTAATTTAAATGATTCCCACTTCATGGAAAATAAAAATCTAGAAAATTAAAAAAAAAGAAAAAAAGTCACATGCGTAGGTAGCTTTAAAAATCAAGTATCAGTTTTAGTTATTAAACAGGTACTTATATATTATTTAAGTGGTAAGGCTTTTTCAATCGTTTGAATACCAAAGAACAACCCGTTTAATAACAAACTCTTTAATTAATTTAATGGTTGGCGCTTTGGCATGGTATCCATGTATCAAGTTTTCCAGCTACCAATTGTGCAGGTGCAACTTCCAGGTTATGTTTTATTACTAAGTATTTATTTTTACTATTAATATTTATCATCGTCCATTGATATTTCAATATCGATATCTCGAAGATGATCAATAACAGAACAGATGGCTAGGTACGCGGGGAACGGTCGGATTTCTATGTCAGAGTATGCATCAATAAATAAACCCCGGCTAAACAGTGGCAGTTGACGTATTCAAAAATCGATAAAATCTAAATGTATAATTTTTATTATTTATGATGGATAATTACTATCTGCTTTGAATTATTCCAGGGGTGTGCAATCCTTTTTAGTTTTGGAACCTAGATTGTTTTCTGCCTTATTGCCTGCCTGCCTGAAAACAAGTTTTACGAAGTTTCTACCTTAGTATTGTAAAGTTATGTAGATACCTACTTATTATAGTATAGGGGGGGGGGGGGGGGGGGGGGGTTCGCCATACTCTTGATTGATAGCTTATCCATTGAAAAACGTATTTTTCTAAATATACAAATAAATTTTCGCAGGTAGAAAAATCGGTTAACTTATCCGATATATAGCCACTATTCACAGAATACTGAAAAGTTAATAATAAGTTAATAACTAGTTATCTTTTGGGTAAGCTATCGAGGGGAAGGTTAAATACCCCAGTTGATTAATTAATTAATTAACGAAAAAAGGCATATTTTCATGATTTTTTTAATATGAATAATGTTGGTTTATTTATTTCATATATAAATTGTAGTATAACATCTGACGAATCTTTGAAAAAATTTTCAAATAAAAATGTCAATAAATAAGTACGGGAGAGCGAATCTCCGGAGCCGCCTCGAAAAAAAGTTGTTATGTGGTGAACATCATAACTCGTTACCGGATCATCCGAAACAAAAAAGTCGAAATGCAATTAAAAGATAATATATTTTCCTAGGTATTCAGAGGGAGTTTTTTTTCGATTTTTTATTTTTGGCAGCATTTTGAAGTGAAAAACGCGATTTTTGTTAAAGAATTTTGGTGAATTTGTTATTATAAAATGGAAAAAAATGGTAAAAAAACTCTCTCTGACTACCTGTTGATTTGTGTGTAGAAATAGTCTACAGAATTTCGAAAGGATCGGTCAAAAATCGAAAAGGCCCGGTCCCTTGAAACTCTGTATCTTCGTTCGTTTTGCTCCGATTTACTTGAAACTTTGACACAATATCTACTCTCCACGTGTTGTACATTCAGAAAATGTTTTTAAACCTTAACCCCCCCTTAAGCCTTCTTAACATTTGAATCTGTACATATTCATTTATTGGATAGTCAATGTTTACGTTAGGTTAGGTTAGGGCCTAGCCTACCTTAACTCAAGAACGAGTCGTAGAAATGACCCGTCTTATGTGACATATGTCAACATATACCTACAAATTTTGGGCGCGCAATTGGTGAGTTTCTGGACTCTGCACCGGTGCCGAAGGAATCAACGACGCTAGTTCCTCGGAGCTTCTTCCATCGAAATTCCGGTAGAACAATCCTGCAATTTTTTTCTAAATACTTTCTGTTTCGCAAAACCAAAAATTATAATATTGTTTGATTTTTGACGGATCTGCGCTAGTAATTTTATATATATGTTACCGGAAATGTATGAAATCGTGGAATTGTATGCAACTCCTAGGAAATGTACAATTCCGAAGCTATTTATTTTAGGAACTACATACATTTCCTAGGAATTGAATACAATGACGGATTACATACATTTCCGTTAACATAATATATAAAAAAACATGGATATAAGTTTTTGAGCTGGAGGTAAGCCCTCAAACTTATAAAAAATCATTGTTTGTATTAATGATACCTTAAGCAAATATTGATTCTCGATATAATGTTTGAGATCTCGAGTATTATTTTCGTAATGCTATGTCTACAGCGGGCGTGTCAAGAGATATGATCTGAATTGGATTTAAATGCTTGGGAATGGAATCTTTTATCCCATCCTAAAATAACATTTTCCAAAAAACGAAATAATGACTCCATTCATCTTTTAAGGCGAGGATGAAATCTTATGAACGTGTTATTTACCTAAATAACTTTAGGTTTATGTATGAATTATTCACTCCACAAAGGAGGTCCAGAGGGGGAAAAAACATGCCAATTGAACAAGGGTTTTAGTAGTAATAGGTACAAATATTTATTGTTTGATATTACGTCGATTTCTACGGCATCATGGGTAACTTTAAACTTTAATCCTAGATGTCGCGGGTACATTGCGTACATACATATATTTTCAATTATTTTAGATGACCTGATTTGAGATAACTCGGTAAAATTTTTTATTTGTGATACTTTTTTGGTTTATCAAACTTTGTTGGCTTCCTCCTCTCGCCAATGTTTCGGAGAGCATTACAGTATTCATTATCAGGGCATATACACAGGGCAGACGTGGCAATGCATTAAAAATTAATGAGAAAAATAAGGCGAGAAACATGTCCAAAGTTTCTTTAAATACTGAGATTGTTGAGAGCCCTTTCCACATTGAATTATTATGTATGAATGTATAAATGAAATCGTGAGCATTATAATCGTGGAAATAATTTTTAACCTCAGGGTTCATCTGGTGCATCCTTTTTCAATGAGAATTTTTTATTAACAAATAAGTACATAACATGTAATTAAGTCTAAACAAATAATGAAGTAATATTATTCATGACCAATTTTACAGTGGTATGCGTCGTCTCGTTGCGGCTTCTTTGTTATTTTATTACCTTTTTATGATTTCACATTTTCCTATTTTTATTAACGAGTTATTTGTCGTCGAATACAAAAAGTAATTGCGTGTGTTTTTATAGATTTTTTAATGTTTCCGTTACATATTTTATTGGTACGTAATTCGTAAAAGACACGACCATTTTTATATATTTTAGATTCCGAGAGTTTATTTCATATAGAAATCAGCGTTGATTAAGTCGTTTTGAATAAATTCGTCAATTTCGGTGCCTTATTTTTTTATATTTTTAATAATAAACATTATTATTTAAATCAAATACGATATATCTAATTGGTACGGTTTATAAATGTTTCATTATGGTGGTGATGTCCCCAATAAATAATTTACTGTAAAGCGGAAATCTGTTTATTATAGTTTAAACATCAACACTGAATTTAGCTATCGTGCTTGGTTTTTTTCTGTCTGGAATTTATAGGTCAACGTACCTGCGTACTATTAGTAGGTCTCATTTTTATTTTCAATATGAGCTCTAGCCTTAAATTATCCTTTTTACACTACAAAACATCATAAGTAATATTTTTGTTCATTGCATACTTTTCGATATTTCAATTACATTTTGAAGCTCATTGTTATTAATATTCTTATCAGTGGCGTACAGTCCATAATACCGGAAAAGCTGTGCTTTCCCTAAGAAAATGAACAAACAAAAAAATCATACCTGCTTTTAAAAAATAATAATTTTAAGGAATTCTTGTACGTTTTTCTTTTAATGGACGTACGGTACCAGAGTCCCGCCTATTAATCCCTGCTAACTAGAGCCAGTGAGACGATATCTCCAATTGGGGTATGCTGTGAGAATGAACGATGTGGAAAGGGGAATGAGATGGGTAAGAGAAAGGTGAGAAAGTACCTGACTATTCAGATATTTTCACAAGACACGACTAAAGCCGTTTCAAGCAACTTTTCCATTTTTAATGGTGGTTATTTCAGGGCGATTCTACCACTCTGGAACGTGTATTTTTTGTATTAATTAAATGTGAAATAACCAATTTAATTAACTAACATTTACTTGCCCAATCCGGAATTCGATCCCACTACCTTCGGTTTCATAGACAAGGACCTTACTACGGAGGCGGTAGACTATATATTTTTTTTTTTTTTTTTTTTAAGGCGGAGACGGTTTACAAGCAGTTCCCGTGAGCACTTAGGCCATAGGCCCATTGTGCTATCTCCCATTTTACCTCAATCCTTTAATAACAAACCAGTCCCTTTAATAAAGTTCACCAGCGTTGTTATTGGATATGTGGCTATGTCTTCTGGTTCTACTGTATGTCTCCCCAGGTATCTGAGCCTAGTTCCCACCAGGGCAGGACATTGGCACCATAGGTGAATTGGAGTCTCTTCATCCTCTTCACATTTTCTGCATATATTAGTGTTTTCCACTCCCAATATCTGCATGTGTTTCCTGAGATGGCAGTGTCCCGTTAATAGTCCTACCAGTTCTCTCAGCGAGTTTCTGTCCATATCGAGTAGTTTCCTGGTTCGTCTAGGGTCCGGTCCTTTTATGAGAACTTTGGATTGTCTCATTCCGGGTGCCCTCTCCCATTCTTTGCAGTGCTGGGATTTGACCCACCTATCGATATGTAGTTTTGTGTGGCAAGCTGCTACTCCTACGGCCGGCTCGGATCCTACAAGTGGTGCTTTCGCCCCTTTCCTTGCTAGTTCGTCAGCCCGCTCGTTGCCCTCAATACCTTTATGTCCTGGTACCCAAATCAGGGTTATTTTATTGATGTTAGCGAGTTCTGTGAGAATAGTCCTGCATTCCATCACCAGTCTAGAGTCGCATCGGTTACTTCCCAGTGCCATTAGGGCAGCCTGGCTATCAGAACATATGCTTATGTTCTTATTCCTGTACCCGATGCGTATATTCTCCTGTGCGCAGGCCAAGATGGCTTTCATCTCAGCTTGAAACACAGTACAGTGTGTTCCTAGAGGTATACTGAGTTCCCTCTTGGATCCCTGCAGACAGACCCCGGCCCCTGTTCCTTCCTCCATCTTGGACCCATCTGTGAACCAGATTAGTTCCTGTTTGAAGGTTGGACCTGGAACCGTGTCCCATTCCTCCCTTGTGGGATAGATCACCCCGAACTGCTGTCTGAAGAAGTAGTCGGCTTGTTTGCCGTCTTGCTTCATTCCAGCTGTCGGGCTAATTGCCCTCAGTCTTGTTCCGATCTCCGTATGACTGTTTTCGGGCAGCTCACCTCTCCATTGACCTTTACACTGTAACCTGTAGGCTGCCGCCATCGCCGCCCCCTCTATTTCTAAGTTTAGTGGGGGCAGGTTTAGCAGCACTCCCATGGCTAGTATTGGAGTGGTTCGCATAGCTCCCGTGATTCCTCTACATGCAAGTCCCTGTATGTGGTTGAGTGTGACCATCACTGTTTTCAGTGTTGTTCTCCTCCACCAGACCAGGGCTGCATGCATGATCCTTGGTTTCACAACGGCTGTGTACAGCCATTGCATCATTTTAGGGTTGAGTCCCCACGTTCTGCCGCAGATCCGCCTAGTTGCCCACATTAGTGCGCATGCCTTTCTGCCCACAGTTTCCACCTGGTTTTTCCAGCTCAATTTGGCATCTATGATGACTCCGAGGTACTTAACCGTGTCTGAGGGTTCTAACTCCTTTCCGTAGAAGGTTGGATTATTCCATCCCTCTAGTTTCCTTTTACGTGTGAAGATTACTAGTTCTGTCTTGTCTGGATTGACCGACAGCCCTGTTTCTTCACACCATTCTTCCACTGTTGCCAGTGTTGATTGTATGAGGCCTCTGGTTGTGTCTGCATCCCAACACCTTATTATGGTTGCGATGTCATCCGCATACCCTTGTGTATAGAGGCCCCTGTTGTTGAGTTTCCGGATGAGGTTGTCCACCACTAGGCTCCACAGCAAGGGTGATAAGACCCCTCCCTGTGGACACCCTCGTGTCACCAGTACTCTGATGTTCACCTCACCCCTTGTCACCATAAGTATCCGGCCTGAGAGCATGTTCTTCAACCACCTTCTGGTGGTTTTGTCAAGTCCATGTCTTTCTGCCGCTTCATCGATGGATTTAATAGTGGTGCAATTGAATGCTCCCTCTATATCCAGGAAGAGTCCTACCGCCAGTTCTCCAGTCGCCTGCGCCTGCTCCAGTTTGTAAACCAACCTGTGCAGTGCCGCGTCGACCGACTTGTCTGGTTGATACGCAAATTGCAACTCATGGAGGGGTTTTTTCCTCAGTGCCCCGTCCCTTATGTGTCTATCCATTAGCCTCTCCATTGTCTTCAGAAGGAAGGAGGTGAGACTAATTGGACGGAATGCGCCTGGTTTGTCGTAGTCGGTTCTCCCAGGTTTTGGTATGAACACTACTCTCGTTTTCCTCCATGATACGGGGATGTATCCGAGGGCGCAGCACGCCCTCAGGATCTTAGTCACCGGAAGTAAGATTGTATCTAGGCCCCTCTGTAGAAGTGCCGGAAAGATTCCATCTTCTCCTGCGCTTTTAAAGGGATCGAACCCTTCGATTGCCCATTTAACTCTGGAGGGAGTAACTATTTTAGCCGCAGTGTCCCAGTCCTTACCTGCCCGTGTAACTCGGGCTGGTGGTGGATCGGTGTCACCTGCTTCTAACTTTTTGTAGCCGGGAAAGTGTTTTCCCAGCAGTTCCTCCAGCTCCTCCTCCCAGTTATTGGTAAAGCTTCCATCCGCTTTCCTGAATGGGCCTTTGGCTGCCCCTGGGTCTTTGGCAAGAATTTTCTGAATTCTCGCTGCCTGGGGGATGGTTTCCACCTCCCCACAGTACTTCTCCCAGGAGCCTGTTTTGGCTTTCCGGATTGATTCTTTGTACTCTTTCTGGTATTGCTTGTGAGCATCCCAGTTTCCAGATTTTTTGGCCCTGTTGAAGTCTTGCCTAACTAGTTTCCGTAGCTCCTGCAGTCTTCTGCACCACCACAGTGTTTTGTCACTGGTACTTGTCTTCAGAGGGCAGCTATTTTCGTATGCCCTTATCATTGAGTCCCTCAGTATTTCTACTGCGTCCTCAATTTCTTCGGGGCAACCGTATTTAGCTGGAAATCTTACCATTCCTATGCTTAGCTCCTCTGAATACCGAGTCCAGTCGGTTGCTTTTGGGTTCCTATATGTATCGGTCCCCGTTCTGCTTGTCTCTCCCTCTAGTTTAAATTCTATGTGTCGGTGGTCCGACAGGGATGGTTCATCCGACACTCACCAACCTGATACTCTCAAGGTTCCCAGGGTTAGGTCTATCACCTCCTGTCTGTTGCTTATAACAAAGGTGGGTTCCCTACCTCTATTGAGAATCTCAAGGTTCACTGTCATCAGGTATTCCAGGAGGGCCTGTCCTCGTTTGTTGATGTCCGTACTCCCCCACACAGTGTGGTGCGAGTTAGCATCCATACCGAGTATCAGTTCCCTACCCTTCTCCCTGCAGTCTTGGATGAGTCTCGTTATTTCCCTTGAGGGTGGTGGTTCCGTAGAGTCGTAGGGCATGCATGCTGACGCCACCACTACTTCCCTGCTTCTTTGGTCCAGCGTGATCTGCAGCTTCACAGCTACCAGGTCCCTGCTGCAGTGTTCGGGGAGCAGTGTGCCAGCTATCCCTCTGATGAGGACGCAGGCCCTGGGTCTGTCCCCCGACTCGTTGTAGTAGAGTAGACCTTGGTTCATGTTTAGTCCTCTGACTTTCCCCCTGTACGTCCAGGGTTCTTGAATCAGTACGACATCCACACGGTCCCGGGTAACTCTCCTGTTGAGCACGGCAGCCGCTGCTGGGCTGCGATGCAAGTTTATTTGGATGAAATTTAAGTTTTTAGCCATTTTTAGGGGTCTAATCCTTACACTTTATACCCTATATCCGCTCCTCGGTGTTGGGTCCGCGCACCGTGAAGGTGGCCTTCCTTATCCCGATGTGCGCTGTCATTCCCATTTCCCGCAGCACCTTCACACTGTCCTCGTCCACGCTCATGATCAGGCGGTATCTATCATTCTCCCTGATCGAGTCGTGGACGATCCACTTTTTTGTGTGGAGCCGCGGGGTCTGGTTCTCCAGCTGTTGCAGCAGCCTCTCGGCGCTTACAACAGCATTTTCAGGGATTATTGCCTTGACCTTCACGTACTTTGGCAGTTCATCTAACCCCACCACCTCCAGGTCGCAGCCCTGCCATTTCCGTAAGGTCGGCACCATCTCCCTCAGCCATTCCTCTGACTCCTTGTTGGAGCAGGTCATTCTCAGGACGCCCTTCTGAATGAAGCACTCGTCGAATCCAGGTCTGAACTGTCCTTTTGGGATATTCAGAATGATATCGCTAGCACCTTCACTCACAAGGGCCTCCTGCTCCCTTGTAATCTCCTCCTCCCTGTTCCTATGGACAATAGCCACCCTAATTTTATTATCGGCAGCTTCCGCATAGGTGGCAGGGATGGGAGTTCCTCGGGGCTTTTTCCGGGCATTTTCCGGTGTTAGCCCGGAGGTTTTGGGTTCCGGTGAGGACCTACTCCTCTTCCCGGCCCAGACTATAACTTTATATTATTTGTTTCACGCCCAGCTGGGCTTTTACATATATTTTTTTATTCATAAAGTACATCTAGATAAGCAAAACAAAATAAAATATAATCAAAAAACAAAATCAAACACAAAATCATATTCAAAATCAAAAACAAAATCAAAAATATAATCAAAAACAGAATCAATAACGAAATAGATGAAAATAAAATATTCCACCATGTAAGATAGAAATACAATAGAGTCTGAAAAGTTATGCCATTTACGGATATGTTTTTGTGTCAAAATCATCCCATCAACGCTTCTAGTAATGTTATCTCCTCATTCATCTTAGCTTCCCACTAGCAACCGTAACAAAGGCTTTTTCAAAGGGAAACTTTTATACGGATTCTACGAAAATTCGTATTTACTTAAAATCATGACTCGTCAATCCATTATTATCATCCAAACACACAAACATCTTTACTGTGGGAAGAATCGGGGAATCCTGCATAAGAAGCTAGGAACACGTGTAAACTTCTGCGAATGACGGTTTCCTCCGAAGGCTGAATATTTCTGATTCCTTTGGACGGCCAGTGGAAGCAACACATTTTTTCATCACTTGACACACAAAATATGTTAAAATGTTCCCTTGCCTCCCCCTTTGTCCTGAGCTCCCGTCCCGCCTACCATCCTGCCGTATCTAACGCAGTGATTCTCAAAGTGGATGGTTTTTGGTTTTTAATAATAAAGAAAAATATTCATTCATTCTCAGTATGTTCACAAGCCCTAAACAATGCAACACGTTTAAATAGGTAGATAGCAGTCACGTCATCATTAAGCAAATAAGAAAAGCAATTAATGTCGCGAAAACAGATTTCAAAGTACTCCACAGAATAGGGAACCTTTTTTCACAATCATTTTCTCAGTAAATCAGTTTAACGGGGAATAAATCATTTTACGCACTATAAAATTTGAATTTTGACGGGGGTAAATAGAATCATATAAATAAGTAGACTCAAAGTGGCCTAACTACACTTAAATTGCCTTTTAAGACGAAGCAGCTCTCAAAATAATAAAAAAAAACTAAAATATTTTATATAACATTATATAAAATAATTATGATGATGCTGTGTGGAGGGTACTTCGAGGAAAGGAAGAAGAGGAAGTTCTGGCAAGGAAAAAGGTAGGAGGGGTGGGTAGGAATCTGAGAGTTGGTGTCTCTAGGAATGATAAACATATTACAAAAACAATTATTACAAAATAGTCATACCTATAGGATCATGTTGTAGGCGTGTCTATATGCTCGAAGTAATATCAATTTTGTCTTATTTCTTCTAAAATTAATAAAAATATTCAATTGTCGTAATCTCTTCTTTAACCGATAATCAATTTCCTTGGCGTGCCTGAAGCCTAGGGAGTCGAAAGGTATTATGTAAATTGGCGAAATAGGTTTTCTACAAAATCAGTGGGAATAGATTACACCTTCGAACAAGAAAGAGTCAAACTGGGACGTACCTCTCTGTTTGCTCAAAAAATGTAAATTTTATCTTATTTCCGGTGAAATTGATCATGTATTTTATAAATATCAAAATTCTTCTTCGATTAGATAATTAAATTCATCTGCCTGTCTGGGAGTTAAGAGGTCTAATCTCTGTACAGATAATAAAGTTGAAAGTGTCTTCCATGTCGTTTTGAAAAAAACCCACTATAGCCGCGACTTAGTACCTCATTTTTGTTTCCAGATCATTTAGCACCAGCACTATCTCTCTTACACTGCTTGACATGGTATATTGCCATTCCATTTGACCGAAATAAAAATTTATGTTGTCATTCCATTTGACCGAGATGATGGTGAAACAAAATTTTTCTCAAATTTTAGCAAAGAATAGTCAGACTTTTGAATCATGGCTCATATTTATGGGTCTAATGCGAATTTTGACATCGGTTTCCTTTCAATGCTGTGTAAATATCAGTCATAAATCCCAATTGCGACCATTATCTTTTATTATTTTACTGTGTCTTGTTCATTTTCATATTTTAAAAAATTTGAATATTATTGTTATCTTCTTCTTCAATGATATATTACATTGATGGGAATAACCTTCAAAAGTTGAAAAGAGAATTTTTCTTATTAAAAAATTACTAGTCATTTTGCTGTGCTTTTAAAAATTGTGAGCGAAAATGTTTAAATTGGAGAGGGAGGGGCGCCTCATTAGATTTTCCTTGTTAATTAATCAAATGATAAAAGATATTTTGAGATTTTTTTGGAAGGCGGTTATGATTTAAAAGTTTGGGAAAGTTTGATCTAACGCTTCCTTTTGTTCATCTCAGCGGTCATCTCAAGCCCTCGTTTCGCACAGTTCGGTCCGCGCGCGGCGTCTGAGGGCGTGTTTTTTTCCTCGCCGACTTTTTATCCGGGAATTTCGGGACCAATTAGGTTTTTGAAGCGCAATCCGCGGGCATGGCTGGTGTTTGATAAAACACATGCGCCCCCGAGGCCTTTTCGGTGATGCCGTTTGAACCTTCGATTTAAGTTCCAATTAAAAATGATAATCATCATTTTGCCAAATATTTTATTTTTGATTTTTTTTAATAATAATTAATCCTTGATGCTGATGATATGCAGCCGATGCGTCTTAGTTATTTCATTTGGTTTACTTAAATAATGGAGCATAGGTTAGTTTACCACTCCTCATTGCATTTTCTTTGCCAATCAAATGGCAAAAGATATTATCATTGCTTGTAAAAATATTGCTCTTATATTTCATTTGTTTTACTACATACATATTTAGTTTGTTGTACTGCCCTGAAGTAAGATCGGTTGTATTTGAAAATACTTGGTTTTATTCTCAAAGCGGGCAAATCTACAAAAAACAAAGATTAGTGAAGAATTGCTAATTAAATGCGAAGTTAATATGTTTATTTGGCTGACTATGTTCGTGCACAAAAACAAACCATTCATAAATACGTCATCTGATGCAAAATGCTATTGTACCATTCATCATTTCAACTTGTATCCGTTTTTAAAAGTACGAGAATACGGAAACCCACTTGAAAAATACTTTAATTAAATTACAATGGATTCAGCTAAAAAAAAACTTCCGCAAAATCTTCAATTGCATTGTCATCATTGTCTATTGACTTTCACCATCTGAAACCTCTTATTACTCCATTCTTTTTTCGCCCTTTCGTGCACATGGCACAGTGTCTGTTGACTTTGTTGAATTACATCTGAATTGGCTCGTCTGACACCATCGCATTGTTCGCAACAAGACGCGGCTAATTTTCCCGCTATGCCTTTGAGATTTCTCGGAAAAAACCTCCCGTAGATTTATAAGGCGGGATCTCCTTTGTCCCGAATTTGAATCTGGTCCATCATATTGGTCTTGCTGCTGACCCGTTTTTGTCTGCCGTTTCGCGGCTGCGGAATCTGGTAGGTATTCCGCGATCCGGCTCGAAGGACCAAATGCCTGAAGATTAATATTACCAAAGGATTTAGCCTTTTGTTTTGTATGAATGCGGCTTACGTAAGGAATTTAATGTTTGTTTTAATGCGTTATTATTTTTATAATCTCTAGAAATATTTTATTTGGCAGGAATGCACCTCATTATTTACTTTACTGAGAGCGTTGAAACTTCAAGCTGGTAGCATCAATCAAATTCCGTCTACTTCTGGAATGACCTCACGTTTGTGTAGTGGCAAACATCTGGGGATTCGTTACTCTTTTGAAAAACCTCTAGAATGAATATGTAAAGATGTTTTTGAGTCCCTGATAATCTCATAATTTGCCGATTACCAAGCGTGTAACGTCACAACAGCTTTTTAGGCGAAAGAGTGTAAACCCGAAGCTTTTTTAAGAATTCGTATTGTTATTGCAATCGATCAGGTTTAGTCGAAGAATATCATTAAAAATATTAAATCTGTAAAAGGGATTCCCTCTTGACCAGGCAACTGCCCTCTTAAATGAGCCACGTAAGCAATCACCAATTTTTCTCTGTCATATACTATTATATATTGTAACGACCTAATATATACTTATTATTTTTTTTCCCATTTGGTTTTTGTCGCAAAGAAATCAAAAACCCCTATCTTATGGTGTGCTCACTACTTATCTATCGTCTCTACATCGTATTGTAGAATCTAAATTCTAATTAGAGGTACTTATTGTATCTTTGTACAACTTGTTACTGTTCGCTGAATAAATAACAGTGTTTAGTTGTTTGGTAAATAGAACCAGTAGATGATACCCTATCCCATTTGATACATTGTAGATCGAAATCTTAGAGGAAACAGTGGATACAATTTTATTTCTGTGATAACATCATTGTGTTCGGGCGTTGATATCCAAATTTATTTTATTCCTTTTTGTGTAGTTGGACACCTGTAATTTTTAGATTTCATCTATACCACTTTATTATGTTTACTGCTTATTTATTTAAAGTGGGACTTGAATTCTTTGTTTAGCGTTTTTTTGTTTCCCCGCTGTTTGTTTGCTTGCCACACATTAAAAAGCACACTTTACTATCGAGATTTATTGGTTTAAATGAATTTAATAACCGGTTATTACGGTTGATACTTTAAATATATTAAATTATTTGTTGAATCATTTTGATTAATATCTGAGGAATATTCTAGATCAAACTATTTATTTCTGAATTTTCTAATTCTTTTTGATTTTCAAAACAATAAATACTCTCAAATTATTTAGTTTATGAGAAAATTTAGCTAGATTTTTTTTAAATATCAGATTTTTTAAATTACATAGCTCTACATTATTAGTGTATATTTTTATAATACATTGGCGTTAATTATGGCACGTACTGAATTTTTAAAATGAAAAACATGGTAATAACATGTTCTCATAATTTTTCGTCTAGAATTTCTTGGTCAACGTAAATATTTTTAGTTCATAACTTCCTTTCCATCCAAGAGCTATAAAGTTTTAAATTGTTCGTTTAACATTCAACTAGTAAGAAAAGCTCTGGTGTTTTGGACCTCTTTTCAGTTCACAACATAAATTGTATATTTTTCTTCGAAATATCTACATACTAATCTGTCTTACAAAACTCCATATTGTTACTCGTTCCACACATTCAATTCCTCAACTGGCCAAGTCCTCCATAATTGCATAAGCAACATCTACCGCTTATTAAGATGGTAGTGGGAGATTTAAAAATATTCTCAGGTTATTGGTAATCCATCAATGTTTGTCTTTTATTAAAATGTTCCTTTTGGGAACATCGTCTTAGTTTTTGTAGATAAACTATGCAGGTGTATTCGCATGGTCTGCTCTGCTTTGAAAGCACATTTGCCAATTTCATTCTAAAGTAATGGTGTTTTTCACTTTATTTATGATTCAATAAATGATCCATTTTGATGTGTTGCATGTTTACTATTAACTGCATTTTAATTATCACAATAATTGACGTGTTAATCTTCCTACCCAAAGCTATTACTGTGGTCGGGTGGTCATAAAATAGTGACTTTATGTTATGAAGAAAGGTAATTTAAAATACTAGAATAATTATTCCAAGGAAATCGGGTCCATTGACTCGTTTTAATTATTCACTAAAGAAAGAAAATATTATTATATATAAGTGTTTATTTATCTACTTTACTCTTATTTAGGTAATTGTAATTAATTTGTAGATTTCCTTTTTTACTTTAAATCAACACTTTTTTTATGCTCTGCTAGTTTGCTTGTACAGGCGCTGTACGATTTAGTAAAGTAAAGGATTTAGGAAAAACGCCTGTAACGTGTATTAACTATCACATATATTTCATCTGTGACAGGGTCCACAAACTTCTAGTTTTCATCTTAAGATTGACTAAACCTTTCGGATATGTAATTAAAATAAGTTCGCTCTATATTAGAATTTGAAGGAGTAGTTCATTTCCAATATCCGGTAGAAAACGCGCGCTCTAACTTCATATTTGATTATTTCTTCAATCTTTACAAAATTACTTTGTGGCATCATTTTAATTAAATGAAACAAATTACTTTATGTAAACCACTACAATCATATGTTATAATATCTACATGTTATAACATGTGATTATAGTGGTTTACACAAAATAATTTGTTTCATTTAACACATTTCATTTTTCAGGAGAACATGCAGAAAATATAATGTAAAATTTTCCATTTATTGTCAGGTTAATTTTCAAAGAAAAAAGGTCAAAAAAGAAAAGAAAATATTTTTTACCAATTCCCCTAGCCTTGCTGTTTGCTTTAAGTTATTAATAATAATAATAATAACTTATTATTATCTTTTCATTTTTATTATCATTTTGTTTTGTTTTTATTTCTTTCATTTTTTTAAGTTTTTACAGTATTCTGTTGAATTTTACTTTATCTATCTATGTATTTTAATTTGTGGTTTTTTTATGTTTTTGTTCTTCAATTCCACCATCAATTTTTTTCTTCTTTTTTTATTGATATTTTTTCGTAAGTCCAAAGCTTTGCTTGTGTCCTGATTTCGAATAAATCACGTATGAAAACCCGAAATGCCGTACCAAACCACTCTCTCAAATATCTCTGCTATAAAAACGTTATATGAAATAAAGCAATTTCTGTCATTTGTAATTTTATTGTTAATTTGGGTTTTGGTGGAAAGCTGATGGTGACTCAGAAGTCTAGTAAAAATACTAACCAGACTACTGTAGAAACATTTTTCATGCATCGTACGCTTGCGTATTTAAATTTATTGTTATAATTGAATGCGTAAAAATGGTTCTATGACGGTTTTTATTAAATGTTGAAGCACAATCAATAATGCTGCTATTAAACTGCATTTAATGTCCTGAAATAAGATCACCCCGGGCTGAAACTTTACTGCAGGTTGTGCTATAAACTTTATATGAGAAATAATTTATTTGGCATAAAAGCACATTTTACGAACTCAACAATATGATATGTCGTACTGACCAATGACATCAGCACATACAGGATGTTAAGCGTCGTACTTGACTTACTTTAACTAGTGATTCCTGACATTATATGAAGTAAATGATGGTAAATAATATTTTCGTCTCCGGTGACATTTTTAATGTTTTTTTCCTTTTTTCTACAAAAACATAAAAAATCAGTAGGTGTTGGGAAGTTAGGGGCAGGGTGAGGGGTTGGTTGGTTACTTAGCTTAGAGATCAGGGACGACATGTGGAAGAATTTTCGAGTATTCGAGAAAGTAAAAACAACAGTGACGTAAACAGTTTGACAAAATACATCTCGTTCAAATTTCTCGGCGATTAGGTTTTCTCTTAAGAGGGTATTACCAGAGAATACCGGAAATTAGTTATTTTTAAATCAAATTCTAGATGTATTAACTCTTTTTTACAAAAAAACATAAATTGATTTTGTAAGATTGTTATTTTATCTGGTAAACGCATTTTTTTAATTTAAAAAACTGAGGTTATTTTTAATATACTAAGGTTATACCGTTGGTCGTTGGCAGATTTGTTAAATTTTCAAACAAAATATTGTATTACACAACACAAATTTCTAATTATATAATCAAACAACAAAATAAATCAATACATAATCCAGTAAACACATTTTTCAGAATTTTAATTTTAGTTAAATTAAAGTCATTAAAAAATATACCCAAGGACTTGTTTTGTGACGAAAATTCCTCAGTTTTTCCCATTTATTTAAGGTCTTAAAAACTAAAATATTTCAGATTTTTTACACACTTATTTTGTTTAGACATTATTGAAAAATCATAAATACTTATGATCAAAAAATACTTACAAGAAGTACACGATATTTTATAATTTATCATTGTGCATTGTGAGCATTTTTAGTGCTTACTTGTAGGTATACATTAAAGCAAGTTTTGAATGAAATAAATCGATATAAAAATTTTAATTTAAAAAATTTGATACGGGCAATAATCGATCTTTCTCATCGGAACCTCCCTGTACGATTGAAAGCATTTTTAAACTTTTATTCTCAGCCGCTGGTCAATGGCTCTTAATATTTAATGTTAAAGCTTTACGTCTGTTTCCTGATCCATAAAAATATAATAATGTGATTAATTTTTAATAAATTCTCAAACATCTATGAAAACAACGTTTGACATGAGCTAACCTCTTGTTTTATACCAATTAAATATCCACCGACTTGTCGATAGTATTATTAGTGTATTAATGAAATGATGCCAGGCCTTTGTAACAAACCTCCTCCCGCCCATTTCGCCAGTGGTAAGGCTATTCAGTCTCAAAAAAATCTACTGAAAGATCATCCATAGAAAATTGACTTCATAAAAAGTGGTTAAACATTAAAGTAATTTAATTTGTGATCAGTTTTATGATTTGTTCTTTTTGATGAGGAATATGGCAATTTTATCATTTTTTTAATCGCGGTGTCGAGCGGACGGTATCTCGTCTGGATCACTTTACAACTACGCCCTAAAGTCACGAGGTTCTCGTTTTCGTATCTGACGAAACCAACAATTTTATAGTTGCCGGATTATAGACGGGCTGTCCTGTGTGTACGATGTCGATTGTTATTGTTCACAGGGTAAAGTCTCCGATACTGGGTTTTGTGTTCTTGTTTTTTTTTATATATTTTTTTATTTTTATTTACAACCTCGTTATCCAGTTTATCCGACGATGTCAGTCGATACATTGTACGTTCTTACCTTTCTCATATAACGGTATTTTTTGTACGCACGGGTAGGTATGCCTCCAAGATGTTATTTGAGAAAGCATTGGTTTTATTTTTTATTTATTTAGTAAAAGATTATTCATATATTATAAATTATTTATAAAATGTTTTGCCCAACTAGGAGGAATTACGTTTTAGGACTGTCAAATTAGGATGATATATGTGAGAGATGGAACATGTTTCCACCTTCCCCACCTTCCTCATCCAAATCTCCTTCCCCTCCCCACTTACCTTCGGCCTCACAACATTGCACAATTGGGGATGCCATAGTCTCACTGGCTCCAGACGAGAGCAGTTAGAACTCTTGTGAGGTATTCACATAAAAATAAAATGTTTTGTGTAAATAAAAAGAAATGGCGGAAATAAAAAGAAGAGAAACATTTTAATTAAATTAAAGTTTAAAACATAATGTTTTAATTAATGAAGATAATATTAGTGAAACTTAATCGAAAATCTGATACAGAAAAATCAGTAAAAATACGGATACATCGGGGACTCGAACCCACAACCTTCGGCTTTCCGTGCCACTGCGCTACCACTGCGCCAGCGCCAGCGTATCCCTATCCGATTCGGTCATATGTAACTGTATCATACTTCGACTGAGAACCACCAACACTATCTTCATTTTCTTAACGCATATTTTTGTTGGTTGCTGTATGATTGCAATTGATTATACAGATTGATAAAAAAAATTATTATGCATTTGTACACGGAGAAAAATGTTATTCTAAAATACGATCATTTTATTCGTAAAAACGGTTAAAAACATGACTGAAGTTCTTACGAACAAATTAACAGTGTTTCAATATTTATTGGCGGGAAAATGTAAGAACAATTTGTTGGTATGTGTACGAAATTACTTGTACCAACAAATTATTCTTACATGTTCCCGCCAATAAACATTGAAACCCTGTTAATTTGTTCGTAAGAACTACAGTCCCGTTTTTAACCGTTTTTTACCAATAAAATGATCGTATTTTAGAATACCATTTTTTTCCGTGTATGATACAAAAATAGTTTTTAGTATTTGGCTACATTCAGAAATATTTAATTTATTGAGCTTTAATGGCAAAGCGGAAAAAACATAACATTTTTATCAATCTGACAGTTCGACCAAAAACATACACAAAGGCGATAAACCCGAGTGGTTAACCAATAGTTAAGTATTTTTAAACGGTTTAAGCCATTCTTCACTTTATTATTTAAATATAACGATGTAAACAAATATTGTTCATTATTTTTAATTGATAAACTAATGTTTAAGACAAGATTTTATGTATAGCACAATTATTATAGGCAATAATTATTAGCCTGAAACACTCATCCATATTGATAAAACATCCCGAGAAAAGAAACATGCCGCCGACGGGACTTTAACCCGTGCCCCTCTGATTGCCTGTCAGGAGCTCTATCCGCAAAGCTACGGCGGCTTATCTCTTACCCGCCACATGATTCAATATATACTAGTGTTTCATTCAACAATTAGATACCGTTCATTATATTTTTTCGCCTGCAAACAATCAACTTTATTTTTATATGAGAAAGGCATTACAAGTACTAACTTTTCCACTAGGTGGCGTCGAGACATATCATGTCTACATTTTTTGGTGAAATACTTTAACTCGTCAAATATTGATTATTTTTAATTGATATTGTTCGTTTATTTGTTTTGAACCAATTTTGATGTAACATAAATTCCTTACCCGGACTGGGGAGTATTTCGAGATGATTAGGGTCCAATCGAAAGATATTTATAATTACATATTTCGTTATAAATCAATATAACCCGCAGTGTAGGTAACCCTCAATTATCAACCGGCCCCAAAAAAGTACAAATACGATCAATGGGCTGTTGAAGTTTGATATTGTTTTTTGTCTTACAATAATGCCCGGTAATTGCGACTAAAATTTAATTACACCGTAACAACGCGTGTTTACTGGGATTTTCTCACAGAAACTCGTCAAAGCACATTCTCCAACTGTTCATGTAGTAATTTTAATAATAGGTGATGAAAGAATATTTTGGAAATGACGGCATTAGCGGTTTTATTGACGCTTAAAAGTTGTGCTCGGTATTCTTTTGATTTAGTTAAACAATGGACTATCAAGAACTATATAACGTGCTTATACTTATTCATTAAACCGCTCCCCCTTTGCCTGATCAGATTCATATACCGGTATTTCATAGTTGATTTTTTTTTTTACATTAGTTCCACACAGGAGGCCCCGAGGAAAATAATTTCCCTGAGGGCCTATGTCACCTTTGGGGATGCTGTGTGGAGGGGTATTTTTAAGGAAATGAAGGAGAGGAAGTTCTGGGAAGGAAAATGTATGAGGGTTGGGTAGGAATCTGGGGTTCAGTGAGTCTAGATCATCCGCCGCCAAGACCTAGATAAACCTTACCCCATGACCCGGGCACCCTTGTTAAGTCACCAAACGTAGCGAACCACTTGGCGTGACCTATGGCAGAGGTGTTGGTTATCCAATAAATGGTTCCCGGGGTGGCGGTACCCATTCCCGCCTACCTAATTGTGTATGAAAGTTTTTTTCCTTGATATACCTAATTCTAAACGCGTTCTTTTTAACCGTACCTACACAGAAGGCCCTTAGAAAAATAGTTTCCCTCAAGGCCGTCTTCGGAGTTGCTGAGAGGAGGATATTTTTAATGAAAGGAAGGAGAGGAAGTTCTGGGGAGAAAAAATGTTTAAGGGGTGGGCAGGAATCTACGGATCAGTGTATCCAGGAGTAACGTATGAATCCATCTCTTCCACTGCGGTGCAAGACGATGGAAGGAGACCGGATAGATCAAAGGGCCTCCCCAAAACGGCGTCTCCCGATACGGGCCGCCACACACCTAGCGGTCAGGCGCATTTACAAAGCTGGAAATAATTTTAGTGACTAGCTGTGCTTAAATTGAATAATTCTAAAATTCTAACAAACCTACTAGATACTCTCAGTATAGCCGAGGTGAAAAGCTACCATTCAGAATCGAAACGTCATTTGAAATGGCTTAATCCGTGTTTAGTGATCAGATCTGAATATCTAGCTACATCCTAACGTTTCCTTTGCTCATCTCCTTCCTCCCCCCTTTACCCTTCAGGCTCGCAAAATAACCCAATTCAGGACGTCATAGTCCCCTTGGGTCCGGTCAATTTGGACTCTTATAATAATTGTAAAACAAAACGTAGTTATGTTTTGGTATAATAACATGATAAATGTGTGTTAAGATTGAAATAAATATAGGTGAAAAAATCTACGGTAGGTCCGTAGATTTTTGGAATAAATATTTTTTTTGATATTCACTGAGATTCGGATACTATACCTCTACCTTGATTTGTTTTTGGATTATAAAGCAGTGTTGCACTTCCTTCTTCTTTTACCAACGTTTCGGACAGCTTTACTGTGTCAATAGCAATATAGCAATGTAGCCTGTAGCAATATCCGAAACATTGCCGAGAATGACGAAGCACAATACGGCATAATAGCACAAAGTGGAAATCTACTTTTAAACAAATCTTATTGTTTCTTTGACGGCCTCCGTATTCGAGGGGCAAGGCTCTCGACTAGCAATCCGAAGGTCGCGGGTTCAAATCCCGGCGTGCAATTTTTTAATTTATTTGCTTAATTTTTCTTATTTCAAAATTAATTCATTTCAGTGGAAGATACTCTTAGTATACTCCTGGTGTAACGCCGTTCTTCCATGGAGCTACGTTCAAGCGACGCGATCGCCGCTCGTCTGTATTTTCTATACTATTATTAGTGTTTGAAAACGCCGCTAGGCGCTACACTAGCAAAATCGTATGACAGGTAGCGGTAGCGTCGCTTCTAAGTAGCTATGTGAACGATGGGCGTAAGACCACCATTTAGAATTGAAACTTTGCTTGAAATGAATAGCCAGGCACGTTCTCACCTTCCTCTTTCCTATCTCCTTTCCCTCCGCATCACCTTCAGCCTCACAATATACCCCAATTGGGGCTGCCAAAGGAGTACTCACTGGCTTCAAACAGGAGTAATTGGGACTCTAGTGCGTTATTCACATTAAAAAAAAATTATATTAAGGACTAACCAAATATTTGTAAGGTTATTTTGTAATTCCAAGTAAGTAACTACTCCAGTCTGTACTTATCTTGTTTGCATTATGGTTCCGCTATTTCTCACGGTGAGTAGATACTTGGTACGATAAACCGTCTATGTAAAAAAATACTGAATAATTTTCATCGAATCGTGAATAACCACGGTGCGCTCACTTAAAATTCGTATAATTTTGTGTACAATAATAGGCAATAATGTTGGCCTTTCAAATAATTTTAACTCTGTCAATAGGAAATAAAAAATAATATCCGTGGGTATAGAATTTTAAATTTGCAAACATTAATAATAGAGCTGCTTTTCTTGTTTGCATTCAGAGATCAAATAAGGAAATAGACCAGTATTACGTGTGCATTAATGTTTTTTAATACACACGTATTGTATTTGTCTCTGTATGAATGCATCGAGGAAAGAAAACTACATTTACTTTACAGGGTATTCTGGGACGTACTTGACTTACTTTAGCGATTCTTGACGTTACATGGAATAAAATTTTTTATTGATATTTTGGTCTCCCGTGTCTTTTTAAATGATTTTTCCCTATTTTTTTAAACATTCAAAAAAAAATCTTCAGCATGCCATCACCAGTCACTCAGTCGAGTAACCGCCCAACCCCTCACCGATCCTAACTGTTTTTTTGTTTGTTCTTAGGTGAAAACTAACATCAAAATCACCGGAGAGCAAATTTTCATTAACATTTTTTTCCTGACGATGTCGGATTCACTGATTAAAGACATAAATGAGGACATATACATACATTTATTATTTAAGGACACCCTATATATTGATTGGAGAATACTCAAACACTAATTTACGGGTTTAGAAGTTTTTGATCGAAATCCACAATTGCAAAACGGTATAATTATCACAATTGTTTTTCTCAAAAAACATCACCGCAATGAATGAAGCATTTTAATTTTATTTTTCCGTAGACGGATACGTTTTCTATAACGATATAAAATGTGCCATTTTTGATTAGCCGGCCAAACGACATGTTCTATTTTGTTTGTGAATGTGGCGTTGTTGACGTCACAGCGGCCAGCCATCGGTGTCAGCCGTCGGTGTCAGCCGTCTTGTAGCCACTTGGAATCGTTTCGGAGTATGTGGTTTTAGATTTTTAAAATCAATAATTTCATCATCACAATTGGCTCTACAACCCGTGGTGGGTCTTGGCCTCCTCTAGAGTCTTCCTCCACTCATCTCTGTTTTGTACCAGTTCTCTCCAGTTTGGAAGCTCCAAGGTACGTAGGTCTTTGAGGACGTTGTCGTTCCATCTTAATTTTGGTCTTCCCAGACTCCTTCGCCCTACAGGTCTAGATTTTAGCAGGGACTTTGGAGCTTGGTGCTCTGTCATTCTTTCCACTTGACCCAGCCACCGAAGTCTTCCCAACTTTATAAATCGTGTCACGTTTGGTTCCTTAAACAGAGTGTATAGCTCATCGTTGTAACGTCTACACCAAAATCCATTTTCTAGAATCGGTTCAAAGATACGCCTCAAAAAATTTCTTTAAAAAATGTCCAGTGCTCGCTCATTCCTCTTCGGACCCATGTCTCAGCTGCGTACGTGAGCACTGGTCTAATAAGAGTTTTGTACACTAATATCTTGGTGTTTCTGGACAACAGTCTGGATTTTATTGGATTTTGTAGGCGGAAGTAACAGCGATTTGCGCTTACTATGCGCTTCTGAATCTCCTCTATAGTACTATTGTTCTTAGTTATCAGGGATCCTAGGTATGTAAAGCTTGGTACCGTTTCAAAATTTTGAATTCCACATAAGAGAGTTGGTTTTCTTTGCGTGCATCCTACGGCCATGTATTTTGCTGGTTTACTACGAGACCCATGATTTTGGCAAAAAATCAATAATTTATTATCATTTAATAAAAATATTAAAATCACATATTACTTTGGTTTTTAGAGTGATGATTAATATCAGAAATATTATATTTTTGATGGTATTCATAGTATGTGAAAATACTCCATTGTTCTAGATATAATAAAAATAACAGTTCGAGTAATATTTTGGTCACATCACGAGGAGGCTCAAATATAAAATTAACTCATTGATACTGAATTTGAGAGGCGGGTATGGGTACCGCCGCCCCGGGAACCATTTATTGGACGGCCAACACCTCTGCCACAGGTCATCCAAAGTGGTTCCCTACGTTTGGTGACTTAGCAGGGGTGCCCGGGACTTGGGGGCGGATTTGTCTGCCGACCATCTGCGTGGCAGGCCGGATCGGGAGATACTGATTGAATGAGACCTTTTGATCTCTTCAGCCGGACCCTCTCGACCCATCGCCTTGCAGCGCAGTGAAAGGGATGGCTTCACACGTCTATTACTCCTGGACATATTTATCCTAAGATTCCTACCCACCCCTCAAACCTTTTTCCTTCCCAGGACTTCCTCTCCTTCCTTTCCCTTAAATAACCCTCCACACAGCATCTTCAAAGATGACATATGCCCTGAAAGAATTTTTCCCTCAGGGCCTCCTGTGTGGAGCTAATGTAAAAAAAAAAATTATCAGAGGCAAAAAAATAAGACTTAGCGAAAGAAGACGTCGTGGCCGCGAAACCTTCGAATAATGCACAGTGAAGATTGTTGTGCCAACTAAAAAGCCAACTTCATATTAGTGTTAAATAATATTCGATTTAGTACAACATATTATTAATAGACATTTACTTTTTAGGTTCCATTTACTTCCTAGGCAAACGTGAGTACGAGGGTACATGACACAAAATGATTTACATTTCAAAGTTTAGACATAGGGTCTTCTTTAATTGAAGATCACTGCGAAAATTTAAACAGAGGATAATAAAAATGTACAAATGTATTTTATGGTCGAGCTAGAATTATTTTGCATATCTGTGTTTTAACTTCCTGTGCTCACACCAGAATCTCAACAGTTGTTCCCTCCGTAAACAACATCACTGCATCTTCATATACACGCTGGTTGCATGTTGGTCGACTAGCTTCGGTTAGTAGGTAACTATCACAGTTTGGACTACCCAAGGGACCTGTTCTCCATTCCCAGTTGTTGCCTTTCTCAACCATCCAATATTCCGGTCGTCCAGAGTGGCCGATGTTTATTTAACCGTTGTGCCTGTTCCCATGGTTTGTCTGCATTTTATTAGCATTGTGATTATAGGTCTGCGGGCGGTTTCGTCGTACGCCCAGCAATTAACAGCCGGAAGTGTAGGAAAGTCAGATCTAGTACGGGCTAGATTCCTGTGCGCGTCCACTCGGAAACGCGTCAATTGTTACCAAATTAAACGCCAGTTTACAGTTTACTATGTTAATCTGCCCATTCTTATGGCCTCCTGTTTACCCAGGTATATTTAAATCTTCGTGCCGGCCAAGAGTTACTTAGGCCATACGTGAAACCTTTGTTTGTCCAACGTTTGTTTGTATATTTAATTTAAGCTCGATCATCGATGGTTTGAGCCTGCGCCTATCTCCTATTGAAGAAATAAAAAAGATTTTGTAATTGCAATTCCAAAAAAGTCAACCCGTCAAAAAGTTGATTTGTTAGGTAAGTTGGACCTTACCTAACAAATCAGGGAGCAATACGGCAAAGTATCAAAAGACGTATGCGTACCTGGGACCGAAATTATACAATAAAATCCCTCCAAACTTAAATATTAAAAATGGCAAAAGGTCCTACATTGGTTCAATAATAACTAAATGGTTGATTGGCTTGGGTAAGGAGGAGTCTGAAAAACTATTATATAATGTGACTTAAAACTACTATACATGGTTACCTATTTTTTTTTTTTTTTTTTTTTTTAAAAAGAAAGACAAACATTCCCGGGTTACGAATAACCCAACAACATTTGAAAATCTCCTACTACCACCACACTAAGCGGAAGATGTTGCTTGTGTTGTGGTGGAGGACTTAGCCAGCCGAGGAATCGAACACGGAACGCCTGGGTGGGACCCAAACGCGATGCCCACTGAACCACTGACCGGTTACCTATGAATGGCACATTTAGTAAAAAGTTAGTATATAGGTATTAATTTAAAAAAATAATAATAATTTAAATTGCATTTGGTACTTTACAAACAGAACAGGCAATCTGCCTAGCTAGGAACTAATATCGACCTAAAACAACGTAATAACACTTGTATTCATTTTAAATATATTCTCTTATTATGTAATATTATTTCTGTTATTTTGGCTTTAAATGTATCAAATGTAAATAAATAAAAATAAAAAAAATAATAAAAAAAAAAATCAACTATCCCAAGTCCTAACGTGATGTCCAAATGGGATAAATCGGATGTGGCAGATTAGTAAATATGCATTAGTCTTTTGCACTAGACGTTTCTACGTCTTCAAAGTTTCGTAACGACATTTTTTTGTATTGGATGCAAGAAATATAACGTTTTGATATTTTGTATAACTTTGATTGTTGGTAATTGAGTAATGGTAATTTATCAATTTAAAACAGTTCTAGTTTAAAGTTGACGACTTGCAGATCTGAAATCAGTATTTTTTATTTGCTCAATCTTTTCCAATCATATAAGTTCCAAGCAGTAAAAGTCGCTTTTTCGTATTTTAATTCAATTTGGTCTTTTATCCATGATACTACTCCTGAACGTGACATTAAGAGTGATTAATATAATTGTTAAAATGATCCATAAACGAGTAATACTTGGATTAATTGGTCGTCATCAATAGTGTCCCAAGGCAATGGTGATAAACAAGAAGAACGAACGTGCAGCACATTAAATTTTATCGTTTTCTATTTTTTACCACCCACTAAGGAGAAGAATAACTCGCCAAATATCGAGTATTTTAATAATCCAGCAGCAAACTTTATTTTAAGACAAATAACTTTGAGACGAGCCATTTTACGATTGAATAAAAATTAATGTTACCGCCGCACAGTGGGCTGAAAATCGCCTTTCATAGACATAGAGACTTGAATTTCCAAGGGTCTTTTTTTGGCTAGAAATGGATTCTGCTTAACATTACTATGCTATAAAATTTTGTATGAAGCAATTGCGTGTAAAAATGAAGGAGTTATCATTTTTTAAAGAAAAAATTGTATGGCACTGACATTAAAAATGAGGCTATCTCTGGAAATATAAGGTTGGCCATTACATCCTTACACACATATATACTACAATTTATTTGTATTTTTTTGACATACTTCATATTGTGGCGCAACTTGCGCTTTTTTTTTAAATCCTCAATGTTGAAAAAAAAACTTTTTTTATGTTGATGATTCATTTTAATGCAAAATTTTGGTTTATAGTGTCAATAAAATATTGTAAACTAGACAAAACATACTCATATGTAAAGCATTTAAGCATTAAAATGAATCATCAACATAAAAAAGTTAGTTTTTACTCATTTTTAATATCAGTGCCATACAATTTTTTCTTTAAAAAAATGATAACTCCTTCATTTGTACACGCAATTGCTTCATACAAAATTTTATAGCATAGTAATGATCAGCAGAATCCATTTCTAGCCAAAAAAGACCCGTGAAAATTCAAGTCTCTATGTCTATGAAAGGCGATTTTCAGCCCACTGTGCGCCGTGAACACCACTCAGAGCTCAGAGGCGATACCTATTGGTTCTCACGACATAGGGGTCCTGGTACAGAAGGAGCCATGAAACACATATTCTATAGTTTTTTTTTTTGTTAAAGGCGATTGAGTTTTTGGATAACTTTGAAATCGTTTTTTTTATTCGTTCTAAATAGTGTCTAAAATATAATTTACCTAATATCTTTTTTTTACTGAGAGTACAACAAAATTTTACCTAATTTATGATTATCCATTTTTTATGTTTTCATAATCCTATTCAAAAGATAATTATGACAGTTCTTAAATGTTACGATATTTCTATTGTATTACTTATGAACAGTTGGATTTTTATGTTAGGTGATAACTTTGAGATCAAATATATTTAAAACTCAAAGAGTTTCATAAATTTAAAAAAAAATACCTTTTCTGTTTAAGTCTGTTTACTAATTTCAACTCTATCGCTATCACCGCAAAGAATTGTCTGACCGCTTCTAACTGTTTCGTCCTACGAAAACGGTCCTGGTGTAAATAAACAAATGGAACAAAATGAAAAAATTGTTTAATTTCATATCTAATACAATGGAATTCCACTATGAATTAACAGTTAAAAAACTAGACTCGTATATATAAATGTATTTATTATTTTATTTCTAAATTGTTGTGAATTTTACAAATATGATTGATATGACAAATTTACAAAATTTGGATAATTTAACGATGAATCCGATGGATACATAACTTAATTATATATTATCTTTGCATTCGTTTTTTAAAACTATTTATATAAAAAATGTTACATTTTAACAGTTTCCTACCTACGTAGATTGATTCGTCTAATAAATTCTCCGACAATATTTCACTATGTCACTTTACTGGATAAGAAAAGATTTTTCTTCATTGTTATGTTTGATTAATTGTTACCGAATGCGATACGAGAAACGTCCGTCCCCACAAACGGCTCCTGTACTGTTTATGAATAAAATTGTATTCGATATCTTTTTTGTTAAAAATGACATATTCGTGCGCTTGCGTTTGATTCATTGGTATAAAATACAGATGTTCTTCCTACATTTGTAACAATATCTATATGAATTTGAAATTTATGATTTTCTTTTCAAAAGGAAATTAGATATGTACATAAAGATCTCAATTGAGATAAATAAATTATTTGTCAAAAAACGCCTGCGCTCGTTTTAAATTTGTAATTAAGTAATCTTTAACGTTGCCTAATTTTAATAGAAGATTAAGTGAACAATAATATTAGTTCGCCTTCTTGTAGAATCTGTAACGAATCAAATTAAAACGGATATGCTACATTGTGTGAAAAAAAAGAGCCAACTAATTTTGTGTGAATTGAATGTAATTTATGATTTAGATGTACTTTGTTAATTAAAAAAAAAACATGTAAAAGCCCAGCAGGGCGTGAAATATAAACAAATAATTAAATAAATATAAATAATTAAATAAAATAATAAATAATAAATAATTAAATAATAATTAAATTAAATAAATTAAATAAATATCGTAATACGAAATTGGCTTTCACATAGACATTGCAGTGGTCTCTGTTATCGTGGCAATGATATTTGAATAATTTGTGCATAAATGAGTGAATAAATATTTTAATATACTCCTGCCTTAAAACCCAAACTAAGCTGTAAGAAAAATAGTTTTGTTTTTATTATAAAAATAAGTATTGTGTATACGGTGATATCAAATCAGGGTTTTATGGGCCAATGTTATATATGCCTACCACGGTGTGGCGAACCTTTTTGGGCCCGCGTGCCAAAAATCCTCAAATATTATTTCTCGATTGTGTGGCGTGCCCAAGCATTAAAAAAATTAACAAAATAAATCAAATTAAAAAGAAAGTTTTTTTTTCTGAATTTTATTTACAAGCTTAAAATTACAATAGAGTTTCATAAAAAAAGTCATAATCAATAAATATACACATTAGTTATTTATCAATGAGATTTTTGCTGATGACATATTCTTATATCTGGTTCGTATTTCGATGACAAATTCTTATATCTGGTTCATATTTCGTCACTTTTACACACGACCAACTGGATTCATCAGTATTTCTCGTTCTTGAATTATATTTTTTTAAATTCATTTCTGAAAATAATGACTCGCAAGCATATGTAGAAGAGAAAATTGATAATATTGCTCTCGGTAGTTTATTTTTTAAATCGCTAAAGATTTCTTTAATTTTTTTAAATTTTTTATATTTTTTTATAGAGAATACCTCACAAGAGTCCCAACTGCTCCCGTCTGGAGCTGGTGAGACTATGGCATTCCCAATTGAGGCTGAAGTTAAGTGGTGAAGGGAAGAAGATGGGAAAGAGGAAGGTGGGGAAGTACCTGACTATTCAGATCTAGTCACTAACCACGGCTAAAGCCATTATTAATAAACATTTCAATTCTTAATGGTGGTCTGAGCCATGGCGATACTGAGAGTATCTTCCACTCTGGAACGTGCCGCAAATATAGTATATGTTATTTTTATTAATTAATTGTGAAATAACACAAATTAATCAAATTAAATTTATTTGCGCACGCCGGGTTCGAACCCTTGACCTTCCGATTGGGAGTCGAGAGTCTTACCACTCCACCACGGAGTTTGAAATTGAATCAAGGTTTTAGGGGTCAATTTGGCAATAGATATGCATTGGTATTAATGATTCTATTCAGTGCTCCGATAAAAGTGTACTAGTAATGGTGATTCCGCGCACTGCTCTTGTAATAGATTTTACAGTGAAATTACGTACCTATAATTGCATTTCCTAGTGTAGGTTAGTCCACACAGTTCTCCAGTAAAAAAAAAATTTCCGGTGACACTCAGTATTTTTGTAGTATTGGTGATTCCGTGCAGTGCTCTAGTAAAAGTTTTGTCTCGTATAGTCATTGTAGTGGTAAGTATGTGCAATTTTTAGTGATTCTATTCATTACTGATGAGATGATTGATGTACTAATACAGGTGATTCCATGCAGTGTTCCGGTAAAAGCCTATGCCGTGGTGTTTAGTAGGTATTGGTGATTCCGTGCATTGCTCCAGTAAAATCCTGTGTAGTGGTATATGTACTAGTATTGGTGATTCCGTGCATTGCTCCAGTAAAATCCTGTGTAGTGGTATGTACTAGTATTGGTGATTCCGTGCATTGCTCCAGTAAAATCCTGTGTAGTGGTATGTACTAGTATTGGTGATTCCGTGCATTGCTCCAGTAAAATCCTGTGTAGTGGTATGTACTAGTATTGGGATTCCGTGCAGTACTCCAGGTGATAGTACCTACCGTGGATGAACTCCCACTGGCGCCGAAGATGATTTTCCCTCGCCCTCTTGTCGACAACTCGTTTGTATACAATGTATAACAAGATAATATCACAATGGACCGACCTCTAGTAGTTGCTCAGTAACGGTGACCACACGTTATCGTGTCTTGTTATCCTTTAGTTTTTTATCGCAGTTTAATATTTTTATTTGACATTTTTATGAATGAAAACACATTAGCAACTTTCTTTCGCGTTTTTTTATTAATGCAAGGACCGGTTTCACCTTTTGCAGGGCATCTTCAGACAGGTAAAATTTGAACTAAATCTATGGTTTATGTTTACATATACAAAATATCGTCAATGAGATATCGATTCCTCAAAGCCATTGTCCACAATAATTTGCTTCTCCGGTTTTCTGACACAGAAATCTGTTACCTTCGTACAATTCGAATTGATTTATAACTTCTTGTCTAACATAGTTACGATCAAACCTTTCTAAAGGCATTTAAAAGTTGATGCCACTTCGGCACCAACTTTTCCTTTAAGTTGAGATTCAGACTAAATTTAAAATGTATGTCCCTACCGATAATTCTTGCAATTTTTGTAAAATATTTTTTAATCTTAATATTAATATTATAATTTTAAAATAGATGAGGCAAAAATTACAACATTATGTGAGTCAGAAGCCTCGATAATAAACATGATATTAAAAAAAAATCTTAATCGGTTTTTGTAGGTGAAGGGGGTGGTTTTTTTAATGATAATTGTTTACATATATTTCACAAAAAAATGTTAAAATATCTAAAATAGTATCTCACATGATTTGAAGACTTAGTGGTGTACTTAACTCTAAAATATATCGATAGGCAATATAGGCTTATATTTGCTCCATTTCCAACATAACACGAAAGTTTGATAGTTATTCTTATTTTTCACCTTATGTTCGAATTTTGAACACGTGTTTTCCGTTCGATTATGACAGATTGCTTTGACGTAAACGAACTGAAAGATATAAGTATGTACTTACTAAGCCCACGATTTCCTATTGCACAGTCATCACAATTAGTACGTTCGACTAATTCTTGTTACGCAGGGCAACCAACCACGAAATGAAACAATGATGGAGCGGTCTTCTGCCTGCTTCGCCGCTTCCCCCGCGGTGTCTATGTTTGTTTTGGGCGTCCGGGAAATCTATGGGCACAGAGGCGGCTCTATAAAAAAGATGCAATTTATATTAGGCTTTCACACAAGCAACCTGGTAAGAGTTCTATTGTCTATACTGTGTACTGTATGACCAGAGATAGTATATCACCACCCCATGGGGTGCCATTTTTAAGCAATGCCAAGCAATTCAAAATGTTTTGACTTTGAGATAAGCGGAATTGCGGAGTTAAACAAAATAACAACATAATTTATATTTATCCATATTCGGGAGGTTCATAATATGAAACAACGAATTGATTTATCTTGGGAATCAGATGTTTTGCAAATATTGCCGTAGTGAGATATAGGTAATGCATAACTTATTGATAGACTATTTCTCCTGGAATGATATGGCTTATACGGGCCTCAAAACCGTTGCCATAATTTTTTCAAGATACCACACAGCAGAACAGATTCTAGCACACTAGAAATCAAATGTTATGCAAATCTTGCAATAGGTACTTTGTTTTAATATGTTGTATAACTATATTTATAGCACGTATATATTGGTATGCTATGGTTTGTGTTGTCGCGATGACTTGTTCGAGATACTACACGGCAGAGCAGAAGTTCTAGCACAGCATAGCACGACAAGAGGAATTCAATTTCATTGCCGGCAACCCGGGCGTTTATTGAATTTAGTTTAGTTTATTGAATGAAGTTATTGTTTGAAATTTTAACAGTAGATATATTTAATATACCTACTCGTTTTTTACAGATACCATTCATCCCAATAGATAAGATTGTTATAAGAAATATAAATCTCCAAATGAAAAATTAATCTGTCGTACCTACAATAAAAAATTTAAAAAAAAACCAAAGTAATTATTTTCACTTTTGATTACTTGTTTGCAAAGTTCCACTGAAGCGATGAACCGATAAGAAGTAGATACATTGTAGTATTTTAGGTGTGTCCATGTATCCGACGCTCATTTTTTCTACACTTGACAATTGATAAAACATTTGAAAAAGTAGAAATTCACCATCTAACGGATAACCGCTTTCTGTAAATGTGCTCATAACACCTTTAGGGAATAACTGTTCTTTGATAATGGTAAATGTTAAACGTTGTTTTATTATTTAATAATTATTATATTAATACACATTGTATTAATATAATAATTATAGTAGTAGTTTATTCACAGTCCTAACTTAAGATTCATTTTCCGAGACGAACTGTAGGTAGTTGTATTGATGTTACATCATGATTTCCTCATCTTCAGGTTTGTTGATTTCATCCACTTGGTGTTTGTTGACTATATTTCTTGGTTCCATAATTTTCGTGTTGTTTTTTTTAAATTTTTATTTCTTCCAATTAATTATCACATAATAATATTTAGAATTGCTTAAGGCCGCGCTAGCTCGCTCAAAAAGAAGATCGAGCCGCATATTGGCTAAATATTATTTAAAAAATTAAGAATAAAATTTTGTTGTGAACGCCGGGATTCGAACCCGCGTCCTCCGAATTGCTAGTCGAGAGCCTTGCCGCTGTACCACGGGGGCCATTAAAACTTAAATTTTTGTTATTCTCTTTTCGCCGTAATATATTCACTTTTTATCTTGCCACAATTCAATTTGAATAATATTATTTTAACACAAATGAGGCGCAGTATTTTATTATGCGGCTATTGTTCATTTTACATTGGCTGACTTTTGTGTATTCAACTGATTTATGTGAAATAGATAATGTCACAGCAAAAGGCCAGTTAAAAAAATATTTAAATGCTATATAAATTGATACGTTTATATTTAAATCAGTATTTTATACAGTCATTAATTTGCAGTTATTTATGCAGAAATATTTAATCTATCCTTACATACATTTTAGATTACAAAATAATAATTTGTATGTTTATCTGACGCATTTAAGAGTTTATATTATATTTAGTCAAGGAATGTTAAACTAATGAGCTTCAATTTTATTTAGTTATTTTATAATTATCTTAATTTTATTACAATATTTTTATCACTATTTTTCGTGTGATAAATCTTTGTTAATTTTGTGGGGAGGCTCTATCGAACCGAAGTAAAGTTGGCCTCTCAGAAGCTGGGCGTACTGCGTAGGGACCGCAGATACTCTAATAGTACAACTGCTAACCCTGTACAAATCGCAAGTGCGCCCCACGGTTGAATTTCCTGAAAACTCCTGCCAGCCCCAATAATTGAACCTCTCAATTATTTGCAGAAACCCGTGGTAAATTTGATAGATTCTCCCATAACGAACGGATTACATTCTTTAGAGCACAGGCGTCGGGTGCGAATGCTGTCCTTATTCCACCGGTATTACAATGAAAGATGCTCTGAGAAACTAGCCTTTTTGATCACTTCGGCTTCAGTGCACAGTGGGAAAAACGCCAAATACGCGCCCAAGAGTTGACATCTGTCACGTGATAACGGATGGTTTTTACCACTTATTCTTGAGTTCAACAGCTCGGCTGTGGAGTGATTTTCCGGACTCTGTGTTTCCTCCCTCCTTCAACATTGGTCTCTTTATTTTTAACATTTTCTCTTCAGGTTCACTGATTCATTTCCATGAAACGACCCTGCACACAGCAACCTCCAAGATAACATAGGCTCTGAGGGAAATTATTTTCCTCAGAGCCTCCTGGATAAATAAAGTTAATGTTTAAAAAAAATTACCATTACTCGGAGCTAGTGAAACTACTATATTGCAATCTCCGTTTAGGAATTACGAAGGGAAAGAGGTACACGCTTAAATGCTTAAAATACGTGCGGATATGTTGGTAGGTACTTATTTTTAAAAAACATGTATCTACAGATGCCGGACTTTACACACGTTACGTCTAGCCCGAAACTAAAGAGCTAGTCAATTTAATATTGGATATATTATTGAAAATGTAATTTGATGAAAATAAATTTCTATTTTTTGTCGAACCCCCAACATTTGTGGATGATGGCGGTTTTTATTATTACTTTATGTAAGAAGCAACCCTTAAAGTTAAAGCTACCTCCTTCTGATCATGAATGGACTTAAATCAACTTAACCAGAATAACCGGACACTGATTCATGAATCAACTCATTTTTTTATAGCAGATGGGATGGGATAATTCAAAAATAAAAACAAAAAACTTGTCCGTTAGAGAGTGTCGACAGCTCCCCGTATGAATACTGTGGTCGCAGACAAAGGATCGAAAACACGGATTCCGATAGAATAAATCAAAGAAAGAAAAAAGGACGTACCTACGCGTTGAGTTGACTACGAAATTCCATTATCCTTTTGTTGTCGTGAACGAGGAATGGAAATTTGTTACAGACTCTGCCGCGGAGCATCGCGGCGTGTGGTTCTAGCCTATCTTCATGATGAATTCCAAATATCGCCGATGCCAACTTCGTGAATTCGTGGTGTGTGGATGAATGTTGAATGTATAACCTCTTCGTTGTGTTTCACAGGGATCTTCTTCTTCTGCGCTTTGTTCGCGGTTGTCTTCCTTTTAACAACTGGAGGCAGAACCATTCCTTATCAGATGTTGTAAACATTTCTCTCTATGCACATTGCGCATACCTGAATTTCATTTAAAAGTTGTTTTTTTTCGCTGTGGGAGATGTGCTCTATGAGTTTCTATTCATTCCCATGGTAGATGTGACGTAAGCTTTTATATGAATACCTGCGTTTTCTGGCAAAAAATGTGCATAAAATTTTAAGTATAAATGTACTCAGTAAGTTTCTCATGGGCCATACCTAAATAGTTCTTTCGCAAAGGTTATTTGCGTATCGGCGTAGGTTTATTTGTGTAACGTAATTTAGTTGTCTACTTCATTTTGTATTTTTGGCGTTTTTATGATAAATATTTTCCTGATAATAATATCTACATTTTTGTATTATCAGCCAATGACCACCGGCTGAGAATAAAAGTTTAAAAATGCTTGCAACTGTATAGGGAGGTTCCAATGACAAATATCGTTTGATCCCCGTGTCAATTTTTTTTAATTAAAAAAATCAATATCGATTATAATATATATAATTACAATAATATATACCTACATTCAATTAAGCAATAAAAATGTTCAAAATGCACGATGATAAAATTTTAAATATCGTGTACTTTTTGTAAGTATTTTTGATCATACACAGAGAAAAATGTTTTTCTAAAATACGATCATTTTATTCGTAAAAACGGTTTAAAACGGGACTGAAGTTCTTACGAACAAATTAACAGTGTTTCAATGTTTATTGGCGGCAAAATGTAAGAATAAACATTGAAACCCTGTTAATTTGTTCGTTAGAACTACAGTCCCGTTTTTACGAATAAAATGATCGTATTTTAGAATAACATTTTTCTCCGTGTAAGTATTTATTATTTTTCAAAAAGGTCTGAACAAAATAAGTGTGTAAAAAAATCTGAAATATTTTAGTTAAATAAATATAAAACTGATGTATTTTCTTCACAAAACTAAAAAATTTTACTAAAATTAAAATTCTGAAAAATGTGTTTACTAGATTTTGTATTGTAAAAAAATAGTCAATCCGCCTAGAATTTGATGTAAAAAGGACTAATTTCCGGTATTCTCTGGTAATACCCTCTTAAATCTGGTTAGTTGGTGAGTTGAAAAATGCGTCAACTTTTCACTCATGACATTACCATAAAAAAAATCACCAAAATTTAATTTACATTTTTTACTCAAAAATGATTTCAGGTGTTGCCGGTTAAAGTAAGTCAAGTACGTCCCTTAACACCCTTTATAACATTATAAGTTCATTCATAATCCGGTAGCGTTTGATAACTTTCTTTACAAAGGCAATTTGTCCCATTTAAACCTGTGCTTCCTAAACTAGTATTATTATTGACGCTTCAAGGGAACATATTATTCTACAACGGTGTTGCTTTCATGTAACGTCGTTATCGTAATTATATTGATATGTTTTGTTACATAATATATATTACATTATATCGAGTGAAAAGATGAGGTAATCTTTATAACATTACATAACACCCTTTATAACATTATAAGTTCATTCATAATCCGGTAGCGTTTGATAACTTTCTTTACAAAGGCAATTTGTCCCATTTAAACCTGTGCTTCCTAAACTAGTATTATTATTGACGCTTCAAGGGAACATATTATTCTACAACGGTGTTGCTTTCATGTAACGTCGTTATCGTAATTATATTGATATGTTTTGTTACATAATATATATTACATTATATCGAGTGAAAAGATTACCTCACCGTGAATGTGTAAAATATGCAGGACCTCATAACACGAATCCAATCGATCGGTTTCGACCACGCTTCAGCAGCCGCTGAAATAATTACATTCGATCCGGGTTTCGCCTTTATCCTTCCGATTATTTTCCAATAAAATTAAAATCTCTGTTTAAAAAAATACATATTGATTGAAACATGCAGGGTTTCTGAAGCATAGTTCCTTCGGTCTTTCATTAATCATTAACGGTTCCCTGTCCACGTCCACTTCTGCTTTAACGTTTCCTGTGTCTCTCATCCACCTTTATGCTAAGTTATTTCTTACTATCTCACTATATTTGAATGACTGAGCCAGGATTGCATTGGTAATATAATAAGGTACCTTTTCTACCACTTTCATTATTAAGTTGCAGGTGGGTGTCATAATTGACGGGCGGTTTATCTACATGCGTAAGGAAAATTGATAGCTTTTTTTGTCCAGAATTAATCAATCGCTATATTTATGTAACTAGTTTTACGTGTATATTTCAAATATCAATATACAAATTAATCCCGTCGTAGATATATTATAAAGTGACAGTCAATGTTACAGGGCTTCTCCCGAGATGCAACACTCGTCCAGAATTTTTTATTAAACAATTGTAAAATGTGGCTTCTTGTTTTATATCACCTTCTTCCTTGCACTGTCCCAACTCATTGCCTAACTAAGCTTTTGGGGTCGGCTCTTTTCATTCTCAGGTTATAGTTCGTGGACTAGTCTATAGATTCTTATATTTGATAGTAGGTATATAGTTCAGCATCCCTTATACAAAAAGTCACCGACCGTCACTGATCCCTACGTACCTCCCTAAGCATCTTACAATTTAGGTGCTTTCATAAAATAAAATAAAACGCGGGGAATTTAAAGATGATACATATTATACTATGATGTAATTCAATGTATTTAGTCTGTTAAGAAATAATTGATCCACAGTTTTTTCTTTTGATTTCATATGCCCATTCGATATTTTTTCTTAGCCATGAATGAATTACATAATTATTTTTTTTGTAGAGTTATTTGTTCATTCAAATTAATTCATAATATATATATTAAATTTTATATATCTACACAGATGAAAAATGTAGTTGTATGATATAGTCATTCTTACTCACTCGTTTTTATATTTGAAAAATGTTTTTTATCGATAAATATTCTAAAACCTGGTGATTTTAATTAATTAATTCCACTCGATATTTGTTATTAGCCAAAAATGATTCACACTTCTCTTTTGTTTGTAGACTTATTTCTTCATTAAATTCAATTAATATTTTCTATATTTTATTTTATTTTATCTACCTGAGTAGATGAATGCAAAGATAATAAAAGTACGTAGATGTTTATTCTTACTGACTCGTTTTTATGTTCGAATAGTATAATAATGGCTTTCGTGTTGGTTTTTTTTATCAATAAATATTCTAGAATCTCGTGTTGTTGGCCCCGTGACGTGGACTCTCTGCCCTCGGAACAATTTGAATAACACGTATATTGATCTTTGCGCTTGAAACTTGTAACAGGCCGCTGATTTATCGCTTATTTATTCAAATTTAAATTCTACTCGCTATGAAACATACCGAAGATTGTGGTAAACGACAAGTCTCACACTATCATACCGCATCCAGGAACCCGTACGGGCGATTGATAAAAATTGTGTCGATTTTTATTGATTTTTAAAATGTTATTTGCGAAAATTTAATTACTATAATAAGCTACTTTTTTTATAATTTTTTTTATATTTCTCAATAATATTGTTATTAAATTTTTTACACAACTTTTTTATGAACAAGTTCTGCTGTTACACGTGACCTATGTTTCGCATTCTGAAGGCATTAAATACACTATTTTAATAAATTAAATAATAACATTAAATAATAATATATTGCATGTAAAAGATATAAAATATTAAAACAGAGTTCTACAAAATAAACTTTATAATAATAATAAATAAGTTACTGTGTATTTGTATTAGGTTAAGTCCGTTAAGTGAATAAATATTAGTGTAGGTAGAATCATTTACCTAAACTGTTGAACATTGTTCAACCAGCAGGATTGATTGTGTTATTTTTTTATGTGGTTAGGTACTTTTAAACTCTCTTTATTAATTTTGAATCTTTAATTACCGTTAGGTTAGAATCGGTAATGTGAAAAAAGTCGTCGAGATGGGGAGAATAATTATTTATTTTTATTTTTAACTTAATAGGTAAAACATCAAATTTTAATATTTTAATTAATGTAGACAACGTTAGCGAAACTCAATCGAAAATCTCAAACAGAAAAATCAGAAAACGATCGGGTCAGATCACATCAGACCCGATCTTTTTCAGATTTTTCTGTTTCAGATTTTCGATGGAGTTTCGCTTATATTGCCTTAATTAATTAGAAGAATTATTTCTTCAATATTTGCAAAATTAATTTGTGGCATCATTTAATAAGAATAATTATTATTTACATACACCTAATACTCACCTACACGGAGAAAAATGTTATTCGAAAAAACGAAAGTTTTAATAGTAAAAACTTTTAAAAACGGGACTGAAGTTCTTACGAACAAATTAACAGTGTTTCAAGGTTTAATGGCGTGAAAATATGAAAGTAATTTGTTGGTATACGTATGAAACTACGTATACCAACAAATTATTCTTACATGTTCCCGCCAATAAACATTGAAACCCTGTTAATTTGTTCGTAAGAACTTCAGTCCCGTTTTTAACAGTTTTTACTATTAAAATGATCGTTTTTTCGAATAACATTTTTCTCCGTGTACCCTACCCAACCTTGTTTACAACTATTTACTACAATCCGTCGGCTATCTCTGCTCGATCAGTGCGCTTTTTTAAACTATAATATAGTTTATCATTGTAGATAAAATTAACCACTTTCAATTGAAAAATGTGAAAATCAGAAATCACAAAAAGATTCGGCTGCATTTGAAAATTGAAACTGATACTGGGTTTTTTGAAAGTTGACATGATCGAATTAGATCGAATCAGCAAGGCAGAGGTCCTGGGTTCACCCCCCAGATGTGACCGAATATTTTCATGTCTTTTGTATCCCACATTTTGCGTTTGTGAGTGGTTAAGATTGTCTTCAATGATTAAATATGTATTACAATGTGAGGTGTTAATAAAAAAGTAATACACAATTACCTACCTATTGGGTACCTCCTTTGAGCTGAAAACTACCTGCTAACCGGGTAACTATGTACCTAAACCAACCTATGTTCATAATAAGATAACAGAGAAGAAAGCTGCCCACATAATAAAGTAGACTGGTTAGCGTAGTTAATTTATTTCTCATATCCATAATATGGTAGGCATTGTGGTGTCGGACTATTTGTCTTCTGGATCACATTGTTGCGTGCTGCAGGAAGGTAAGAAGGCTAGAGGTGCTGGGGGAGGTACTGAGGTACTCAGACTTATCTGATTTATTGGAATGCGTGTTTGCCTCGAGATTTTGACACGTGGGAAAACTATTTCTTCTAAGTGAAATGTGTTTTATAGCCATATGAGATTACGTTCGTGCGTGTAAATACGTAGTATTTAAAGTTAATAATCATTTTGCATTTTTATAATTTTTAAGATTCTATCAAGTTGTGCAGTGGCGTTGCGACAGTCTCCCCGATCTTCCGGGCTTTCGGTTAGGGGCCCCTTGTAAAAATATATTTTTCACTAATGCAATATAAAAATTCCCCCTCCTCCTCGAAGCCCTTGGCTAGAATTGACATTCGGCGATACTTTTACCGAAATTACAGATCCCGAGTGCATTTTAGACACCATAGAAATTAAATTGTGCGGGGGTTAATGGAATCATAAATAAGTCGTCGCAAAATGGTCTAACCGCAGTTTTAAAATGGCCTTAAAAGCCTTAACAGCTGTCACAAAAATAAAAAATAAACTGAAATACTTCCAGAACTTCATACTAAATTACATTAGTAAATTTATTTAAATAAAATTGAAAAAAAAAATTATTACATAAAATTTAAAAAAAATTAAATCGTATACTACGAATTAAACCAGAAAAAACAATTAATATATTTACTATATATACACCACCCTGTCCAAGGCAGTTGTTTATTTCGTTTACTTTGACTTTGATTGTTTTAATGTATTTAGTACATATAAAGCTTTGCCTTTTCACGTTACCGATAAAGGATTCATGAAATATGGATGGCGTTATTTGATTGTTAGTCTATGATGAGTTAGGTATGAAGCTTTGAAATATTCGTTAAACTGACAAATAATAGGACAAGGCTACGCTACGTAAAGAGGTCGTACGGGACGTCAACGTTTCAGTATCTTTTGTCGTTAATGACGTTCGTATGTACGAGCTTTCGATGGGAGTACTTTAATTGGAGCCTGGTAGAAACTTTTATTTAGTAATGCAAACTTTTAGACTATTCATCTCGTATCTAGCAATTCCCAGATATTTTCGCTGTTTTCGGTAGGGCTTCTGTAATTATTCTTGAAAAATAAGTAAGGTTTCGCAGTTTCCCTCCCGATGAACTCCCAAGAATGCTTATTTCACAGAGAAATTATTTATCATATTGCCTTAAAGAATAGGTATCGTTTTAAGGTATGACCTAATTTCGGGTACTTTACACATTTATCTAACGCTCGTTCATCTTTTATCTAAAATTTATCTACTGATTGATGGTTTGCAAATCTTCGTGATATCTTCATTGATTAAAGTTATCTCAAATCACGAAGAAATCATCCTCATTAATTGTAACATTAACCTAGCTTAATCTCGACATTCTTTGCGAGTTCTTTTTTAGATTAGGTATGTATAAGGCTATCGTAATTTTCTTTATGCTTGATTATTTTTAATTGATAAACTAATGTTTAAGACAAGATTTTTTATGCATGGCACAAAGGGTAACAATTATTAAAAGCAATAATTATTATCCTGAAACACTCATCCATATTGAAAAAACCTCCCGAGTAAAGATACATGTCACCGACGGGACTCGAACCCGCACCCTTTTGATTGCCGGTCAAGAGCTCTACCATTAAGCTACGGCGCTTTATCTGTTACCCGCCAAATGATTCAATATATACTAGTTTCATTCAACAATTACCGCTTATTACATTTTCAATTATCAATTCTTTTTACTTGCTTTAGTAGCTGTTTAGAAAATATTTTTTACCTTTGTTTAAATGTTTTATTTTTCAAGTGTTCTCATTTATGTCTGATTTGAATTTAAAAACAACAACAAAAATTGTCTGAAAATTTTGTAATTAATGTCATAATTCTCCTTCTTCCCTCTATTCCTATCTATCTAATTTTAATTCTTAATTGATATTAAGAGCTTGTAGGTACTAAATCTGTTCATATTGGATAATATTTTGAAATTTCAAAGGAATGGGTTCATTATTCTCTCAGGTCAAAATAAAATTTTCGTTCACTTTCTTCGTGAACCTTCGATGGCTTCGGCTCGGCGTGTGGTTACCTTTCTTATCTCTCGCATGGCCATTATCACGAATAAGCCTTTAAATAAGATTTTTTCGAAAATTCAAAGGTGCTGTTCAGGATTCATTGTATATTCTATTAGTCTTCATTAAAGCTGCTAAAGTCTCCTGATAGCCATCTTAAATCACGATTTCCTGAGCCATTGCCGAGGTGAGGGCATATATCGCTAGCTATTTGTTACACGAACTCAATATTTTACATTCTAGACGGTCTTCAACACATTAAATTAAACTACGTACAAGTATCGAGGGGAGATTGGGTGTAAATATCATTTTCAATTATTCTTTCCGTGTTTTATGTACGCGCTAACCGGCGTTTATAAAATTAACGTTAAAAAACGATGGAAGTTAAATAATGTAATGGATTGATGGTGTCGGTGGGATGGTTCTATAATTTGGTTTTGATCGATCTTCTGAAGTCTGTTGTTTAAATCTCGTAATTCATACCATAGTGTGATTTATATTTAGTAAGTTGTTGAAAGGCGTTTTGGGTAGTTGGTGGGTATGGAGTTGTGTTTGACAATGGATGAATTGAAAAATGATCTCTTTAAATAATATTGGTGTATTTCAGTATTGAATTTTTACGAATTTTCAGTATGAATTAATGTTTTTTTTAGGAATTGCATTGGACCTTTCAGATAAGTGACTATAACTGCATTATGAAATAGGTTTGTTGAAATTATTAGCTGTTTTACAAGATGTGATAATGAGTAGTTTTATCTGTTCAAATACCAAAGCTTCAGAACATTGCATCTACTTCTAATAGTACCTCTAACAGGCAATGTTTAATTAATTGTTACGTACTTGTATCTATAAATTTCAGCATTGTTAGTGGGTAGGTAGGTAAGTACTATGGTAAATAATACTTGATAGATTTATTTTATGTCTTAGTAATTTAACTATTTGTTGTTATTCAAGTTTATTTATTCACTATTCAACGATGCGGGCTATGTTTCAGTTTTATTTCTTGATAACGATCATGGTTTGAAATTAACAACGAGACATTGATGCCTCGTCAGCAATTAGTTTGTTTATATTTTTACAATTATGTATCTCGATATACCTACCTACCACGTAAATGAAAACATTTTTAGAAACATTTACCTTTATCCTACCATTATTTTTAGACCAGATGTGTATAATTTTTTTATGCATAAAACATAGGAAAAATGCGTTTGTTGTCATTAGATAGATACTTATGTATTGTGTTTTTATTGTAACAATGTGAAAAACATGTTAAGTAGGTACCTAAATAAATAGTATTATTTTATATCCATAAGCAAATCATCAATTATGTTTATGTACATTGTTCGAAATGGATTTGTTATTTTTTTGTTTCTTGGGTAGGGTTATATCGATAGGTACCTACAACCTACTATATAATTATTATTATTTTTTTTATGCTCTGTGCACCCTGATGACGACACATATTTTGTCGAAACTGCAAGAAACTGTAAATAATATATAGTCCTATTCAATAACCGACATACTTATGTAATGTGATAACTGATAATACATAAATTACGTAGATAGTTGTATTTTTAACTTCGTTTATCTATGCACTAAGTATTTATTTGTACACTATGTATACCATATAATGTGCTATTTTTTTTATTATTTGTAGTTAACATGTATATCTGTTTAAATAAAAAAATCTTCATTCCTATTACCTACTACTACAAATGAATTGTAGCTTGCGTCGACACACGATACACAATATTTCATTCAAATAAACGTTACAATTAATTCAAGACAATCGTGTTCATGCGCACTGAATGTCTGGTTTATTCCTATGGCGCCGTTTGTCCTCACACCTTCCAGTGTGTGGGCTCTCATTGTACGAACGGACTATACGGACATAAGTCCTGTATGACTCTCTATAAACAATAACTACAAGACACTTAGTAGAAAAGTTAAACCAAATCTATACATATTAAAATGTAAATAAAGGTTTTTTTAATATTATGTTGTGAGGTTGTTGTATTTTATATGTCTCGATTAATGAAATGCTTATTGTTCAATCGGTTAAATTCAGCCTAAGGGATTAATGTATTTAATGAAGTGGTACAAAACACGCCTTATCTCACTTAAGAGTTAGCTGCAAGGTGTACATCAATTAGTTTTCGTGTTTATTGATGTTTGTGTACTGGCTTATTAGAGCATCTAGTGTTTATTTACGGATCAAATTTTTATATGTGTAGGTACCAAAGTACGAGGCAGGTAGGTATCTACTCAAGCACTTCTTGATTAAGGCGCGAAACACTACAAAGTAACGCAAAATCATGTGTTTTTAGTTTGAAATTTTGGTCGCTTAGAAATATTTTAGATTCTTTAATTAATTCCTGCGAGTAGGAATACCTTGAGTTTTGAAAACATAATAAGAAAACTTTGAAATGATCTAGCATTTGATTGGTTCATGCGAACTGAATGTCTGGTATTTTTATAAGCCCATAAAAAATAAAGTATCAGGCATATAAAACCTGCATTAAAATTCGAAATCTCATATTTACGAAAATATTTTCGGTTATTGTTTTATTTAGTAACTGGCTTCTGCCCGCGACTTTGCTTGCGCAGGATTAGTACTTCGAGGAGCCTATTTTCTTTTTCCAGGTCCGATCTATGTTTACACCAAAATTTTTAACCTAGTTATTTAAAATATCTATTATAATTCTTGATTACTTCGTAAAATATCTAGTAGGTACTTAAAATACATTCCCTAATTTAAATATTTTCTTAAATAGAATTTTGTTTTAAAAATCACTGTTTTGCAAAATGTCATTCTCAAATTTTGACATTTTCTATTAAAAATTAATAATTATTTATAATATATGGAAAATAGCTAGTTTTATAAATAATAACCTGCATGTGATTCTGATGTATGAGCTATATTATTGTAAAGTTTCATTAATATCCATTCAGTAGTTTGTGCGTGAAAGAGTAAAGGTAGATTCAGACTGGACGACGTACGTACGCATCGCTACGCCTAATAATGCTTAGCAACCCATACATTTTCCATGAAAATGGCCACAGACATCGCACGTCGCGATGCGTGTGGCCAATGTGATTCTAAAACATAAATTTTCATTGAAAATCTATGGTTGCTAAGTAGCCCAGATATTGTTAGGCGTAGCGATGCGTACGTACGTTGACCCAGTTTGAATCTACCATTAAACATACATCCATACAAATTAAAGTAAGATGTGCTAAATTAAGTTCTTAAGAAAACGATTGTAAGGCATTTAAATAGTTGCCTACGCTTTGGAAATAAAATAAAACACACTGTTTGTCTTGAATTTCCGTCATGCCACTCCTTGTGTTCTAAATATGGAGGAAAAAATTCCCTTGGGCCTATGTCATCTTTGGGGATGCGGTGTGGAGGGTCTTTTAAGGGAAACGAAGACATGGAAGTTATGGGAAGGAAAAAGGTAAGAGGAGTGGGTAGAAATCTGAGGGACAAAGTGTCCAGGAGTGACGAATGTGCGAATCCATGGGTCAAATGAGTCCGGCTGGAGAAATCTAAATTAGGTCTCCCTAAACCAGTCTCTCCCGATCTGGCTCTCCAAGCAAACGCATTCCCCGTCAAGACCCAGACAAACCTCACCCCGTGAACCCGGGCACCCCTGGTAAGTCACAAAATGTAGCGAACCACTTAAGGTAACCTATGGCAGGGGTGTTGGTTATCCAATAAATGGTTCCCGGGGCGGCGGTACCCATACCCGCCTCCCAAATTGAAATATATATATATTAAACTTACTAACTAAAATTAAAAGACTGCACTCAGTTTTTTGCTCGTTTTTCTAAGCACGTCTCTCCAGATTTTCTTTTTTATTTATATCTAGCAGGCCTACCTATTGAATAGTCTTAATAATCGGTCTTATAAACCAAAACCATTTTCTGTTGGCTGAAAAAAGTCCCCTTCAGTGTGACATCTCACTTCTCGATTAGGTGATGTTAGACCCTGACTGGTGGTAATTAGTTTCCCGTGTCGGATCGGCTGGGGGCCGGTGGATGGGTCCGGACGGAGCCCCCGTCTCGGGACGCCCGTGGACGGTCACCATGACGCTTTTGCGACGGGATGGTAATTATCACCATCACAGCGCGGAGGGTGGGTGTCCGCTGATTGATGAAACTGAGGCACTCTATGATATTCATGTTCATTGAGACCAAGCCGGGTTGTTTTTTTTTTACATTAACTCCGCACAGGAGGCTCTGAGGAATACAATTTTCTTTGGGGAAGTGGGGGGTATTTTTAGGGAAAGAAGTGAGAGGAAGTTCTTGGAAAGAAAAACGTATGAGGGGTGGGTAGGAAACTGGGGGTCAGTGTGTCCATGAGTGACAGACCTATGCATGACTGAGTTCACGGCGATGGGTCGAGGGAATCTGGATGGAGAGGTAAAATCTCTCTTATCAACGAGTCTCCCGATTGGACCCGCCATGGTGGGTGAACGCACGTGCCGCCAAGACCTAAATAAAACCTCACCCCATGAACCCGGGCACCCTTGCAAAGTGACCAAACGAAGTAAACCATTTGGGGTATCTTATGACAGAGGTATTGGTTATCCATTAAATGTTGCCTAATTGAGGCAGCTATTTTATATAAATATCACATTTTAGGTGTCACAAGTTACGTAACTGACGTATTTCAAGAATAGAGCAAAGCCGATGACCGTAGGGGCTCTAATTAAATAAACCTGCAGGACGAACGAGTGTTCTTGTTGTGGTCAATACTGCTGCCTTAAGGGCGTTTTTCTTCATTCTGATCCTCATAGGAAAACTGTACGTACAGTTTGAAAAATCTTTGCTCTATACGATCATTACATCTACACGATATTAAATCGTCAAAAAATGACAAACACCTTAAACATAACACATAACCACAGTATCTGTCATTTTAATTTGCCATTGCTGAAACCAATCATCCAAAATACACGCAAAATTCACAATACTGAACAGTTATAAACATCTCATGTATTCGTACACGTTCACATATTTCATTACCTACGGTCTTTTTAATCAGTATTTTAAATATTAAACGATATGAATGTTATCAATTTCCACAGTTTCCGTATAATTCTTCCAGTATCTAGATGTAATAATAATATTTATACTTGGTACACTAAAAAAAGTTATTTTTACATCTGTAATTCTATTTTGTGCAATTAAGTAGTTGTAATTTTCTCCATATGTAACTTATGTGGAAAATTATTGTAATTTTCAATTTTTTATTTTTTTTATTTAAATACATGATTTATCGAAAGTACATATAGTTTATTGTGATATTTCACCCTCCATGCTAGGGATGACCCTGTGTTATGGCGGGTGAATTTTACAGTTTGGGGATATACATTCATTAGTAGTATTCTACAATAAAAAAGTTATATGTAGTTAGATAGGATTACAAGATTAAGATGAAGAAGTTAAAGAATTATTGGAAAAGAGAAATTTAAGGAATTATTAGTATATAAATCACAGCAATCAAGGTAGAAAATAAAGATAAGGAATAAAGATAAATTATGTTTTGCCTGCTTTTAATACTGTGCATCCAATTCTTCTATAATAATAAAATTTTAAAAAAGTGTAAAGTTAGATTGGGTTACAAGAAGAAGATGAAGAAGTTAGAGAATTATTAGAAAATGAAAAGTTAGAGGGATTATTAGTATATAGATCACACTAATTATTCTATTGGTAAGATAGAAAATAAATATATATATATATTATTTTTTGTCTGAAAGGTGATTAAATTGATAGAGTGTAAAATGAATGGGTATTGTAATTGTAATGTATTCTATGTGTAAGGATCCATCTCATTATTTGTTTTTTAAAGGAAAGGGGTTGGCTCACGGTTTTTAAGTTTTCATGAATAAGGTTAAAGATTTTAGGATCTAGGAAGAAAAATTGTCTTTGAGCTGACGTAGTATGTAGTTTAGGTACGTTGTAGTGTCCGTTGGTTATTGTTCTGGTGGTGTAGTTGTCTTGTAAGAGAGTTAATTAATAATGTTATTATTAAGATCTGCAAGCATTTTAGTTTTTTATTATTCTGACAGCTGTTTCGGCTTTCAAGGCCATTGAAAACCGTCTTGTGAACCAATTTTAAAACTAACCTTGGAAGCCGAAACAGCTATCACAATAATACAAAACTAAAATACTTGCAGTACTTTATAATAAAAATATTAAATTTTAATTCCATTCATTTAAAAAAAACTTAAATGAAGTTCTACGAATTTAATACAAAAACAATACCTATGATGTGTAATTTCTTTCAATTGAAATTTCGCACGGATGGAACACACCTTATTTACCTACTACCTATATTTGAACACCTTAGTACTAAGAAGTACCTAAGTATCGGATCAATATGAATATGTTGTTATGAAAGGCTGGCAGTAGGCACTCATTGTGCCCAAGTAAATAGGTACCTACCCATTTAGACCTGGATCTCAACTATTCAGTCGTCTTCCGCATTCGAAGCACGACCGATCGCGGGTGGGTTTATTTGATTGAAGCATATTCACTCTGGGGCTTGTATGGAAACATCAAAAGCTGGCTATGAAATTCCTCCTCGGCATGTGATTGATAGTCCCAACGCCGACCGTAGGCGGCCCATACGAAAATGACGATCAGCGGGTTTCGTAATGTACCGATCGTCGGAGTCTCCAGCTAGAGGAGGTCGGGGTGCTAGGTACAGGCAAATCATTTTAAAGAGGACGTGTTTGTGTTAGTGCACACCGATATTGAAAAATTTAAAAAGTTAGGTCCCTTCTTAGGCCGTGTAACACACGCCTTACTCTAATCTTACGAGCATCGATTCCAACACATTAATTTTGCAACCCTGGAAAATAGAAGACAATTTTCTGACTTAATATGTTTACACGAAATTATTCGCGATAAGCTTGAAACCACTCATCTTTTGAGAATTATTACAATACGATCCTAATAGACGTAATTTAAGAAGTAATTATATATTCGATCTTGAATTATTTAATCACAATATTGCCTACTTAAATCCACTGTCTCAATTGTGTCATCTGTTGAATATGACTCTATAGATTTTTTATTTTTTTATTATTATATAATACCTCTCTCTCTAATTGAGAAAATCTCGTGTTTAGAGAGGGAGCACTATCAGAGTTGACAGTAGAACTATACATATTTAACAGTTGTTACAATTGGCATGCATGTAGAGCTACCATTTTATACATAATATAAACATAAGTTGGCATTTTTTTTGAACATAATGGAAATATTTATACATAAATAAAATATAAGTTAGTATTTTTTTTTTGCACATAATGAAAATTTTTATACATAGAGAAAATATAAGTTGGCATTTTTTTTACATAATAGAAATATAAGATGGCATTTTTTTTACATAATAGAAATATAAGATGGCACATCGTAACAGATACTTTATAATTAATAGTAATATGTTTTTAAAGTTTTTGTTTAAAAATTTAAGACATCTAAGCAAAGAGTCTCGCATATTTAAAAAAGCAAATTAAAAATTTACTTACATGACATGTCATGGAGAAGAGTTATATTTTAATTCGAATGTAAATGGTTGTTATTTACATTTTTTATTTATTATTTTTTTATATCATATATTAATCTTTAATGGTTTTGTGTTTTTTTTGTTACATTTTATGTCTCTCTTTAAATTTTTGTGTAGGTACGTTTTGTTATTTCTAATTATTGTTGACATCTGGGAGTGCGTGGTATATGAAAAATCTCTAAAATGTCGCAGTGTATGTTCATGCTCTCCATGGGCACACATGCGATCGTTTCAACCTTTGTTGCATTGCTTGTTTATATGACTATTATTTGTCCGCGGCTTTACAATTCATCAATTCGATTTAAATTTAGACTTGCGAATCAGTGCCACAATGTTTTTTTTATGTTTTAAGCTTCCCAACAAAAAACAAATTTATGTAGTAAGTATTAAATTAATTTAATTTATGGTCCATTCAGGACACTACTACACAAGCAAGGGTCTCTTTAAAATGATTAACCTACGTTTGGACGTTGAACAATTGACAGGGAGCTATCATTTATATCGAGTCAATGTACTTATTGACCGGATTCCATACTGCATGATGATTAACCCACGACTTTTAGCCATTTTTCAATGTGTTAAAATATTCATTTTATTATATGTAAATGTTGAAATAGATTATCTATGTGCTTTGACTATGGTCGATTCTGCCATAACCCATATACTAAATAGCCAAAAGTCAGAATCTTAAAAATTCGCTGCTTCATAGAGAAACACAATAAAATTTCCCTAGGTTCCTTTGTCAATGTAAAAGATACGGCGTTTGGTACTCTAGTTAGCATTTAACCAATTTATATTGGCAGGTTTAGGTGCTCACTCAAAAATACTTGAATGCTGTCTGATGTAATAGTTTGTCAATTTAGAATACAAAACATAGGAGGGCATGTTCAAATGGCAACACTAAAAATAAACAACATATGGTGGAAATGTAAGTTATGTTACCAACAGTTTTGTAAAAAATCAAAAACACATAAATGTCAAAAAATATTTTTTCATTGCAACATAGATATCAATTGATCTTAAAAGCAGAATTGCATACCTATAGGTATATTTTACCTTCACAATTTTGTGTTTGTGAATGAACACAATGAAGAATAACGATGTTGACTATTTACTTGGTAGTAACTTTAAGAAAATTAATTTAAAAAAAAAAACAATCAAGCCTTGGTAGGAAAGTGCTAGGTAGTTTGTATTAAGTTATTATAAAACTTTTTCTGTAAATTTTTTACGTGAATAAATACCACACAGGAATCCCAATTGCTTCCATCTGGAGCCGTTGGGACAATGGCATCCCCAATTGTGGTATGTTGTGTGTTGTGAGGCTGAAGGTAGTGGTGAGGGAAAGGAGATAAGGAAGAGAAATGTGGGGAAGTACCTGTCTGTTAGGTCACCAACCAATGACTAAAGCCATTTTAAGCCGTCTTACACCAGGGTGATACTGAGCGTATCTTCCAGTCTGGAACGTGCCGCAAATATGCTATATCTTATTTTTATTAATTAGTTGTGAAATAAGACAAATTAATCAAATTAAATCTTTTTGCGCTCGCACGCCCAGTCGAGATTTCTGGTCGAGAGACTTACCCGTCGACCAGAAAGGCCGTCTAACTACCTCGTTTCGTAGTTTAATTGAAAATTTTAATATAATAATAGTAAAATAATGTTAATAGTAGTAGAATAAGTTTTTAATTTTCTTGTCTAACTCTGTATCACTGTTTATAATCACTTGTCTCCAATTGGTTTACCAAATTTTGAAAGTGGCTGACGGATCACCATTTAGTATTGCTTCCGACATTCTGCAGTGTCGACTGTAATGGCTTTGGATGTTGGTTTAATCGAATTTGTAATCGCCTGATATGAATTGATTGCTTCGGGAACGAGTGTGGGCAATGATTTGGAGTTATTATTAAGTACCTGCTTGTTTGTAGAGCAACAAGACGTTTAATTTGTTTTGTTTAATATCGAGATGTGGATTGTCATCCGGGTAACTATTTATCGGAACCATTGAAGTGTGTGTTCGTACGAGTGGTAATAAAATTAATTTAAAAGTGTTTCTTCACACTTCGAGTGTTGCTCGTTACAATGGGTAACTAGTTTTATCTATTAAGAACCGCTAATTAAAATAGTTGTGCTAGATAAGTATCTGTCTGCATACCAACCTACTTATTGCAAACGTTTGTAAACACTTTGACTCCCATTGGATTGCTTGGTATTTTTAACCCAACGTGTTTTTTTGTCACTGTTGGGTAAAGATAAGATAATAAAAATAAAACACTTTTTTGTTTTAAAACCACGATATTTATTAATTTACTTTACCGACCGGTTTCGCTTTACTCAAGCATCTTCAGGGTACAAATTAATACTAAACAATAACTACAAAATGTGTGCGTATTTATACATATAGAGAGAGACAACAATATATACATATAGAAAGAGACAACAATTTAAAATTATTACAAACAGTGGGGATACATTAATACAAATGAATTGGGAAACATATAATTATAGACTAATGGGTTATCAAAAGTGACAAAAGGAATTTATTAATAGTATAATGGAAACATACCTAATATTGGGCTACTAGATACCTCTAATTGATTATTAAGTACAAATGGTTTTTACAGTTTTTTTTAAATTTCTAATGCTTCCAAATTATTTAACCGGTTACCATGCCCACTTTTATGGAGGATTTTAGCACCGGTGCATTGACAGAAAGTGAGATCCTCATCAATCAGATTGATTAGTATTAATTTGTACCCTGAAGATGCTTGAGTAAAGCGAAACCGGTCGGTAAAGTAAATGAATTAATATTGAGGTTTTAACACAAAAAAGTGTTTTATTTTTATTAAATATATCAAACCATAAAGTGATTGCTTTCTACAATAATATAAAGATAAGATACCTCTGAAGCAGAGTTTGATGATCCAACCTTGATTTTCTATGAAGTAACTGTAGATACCTACCCAAGCATTTTCATGGCTCTTTCGATTTTTCCCCTCACAAAATACCATTTAGGAATTCCAATGAAAAATATTATATCGATATAATAATACATATTCGTGTAAATACATCTAATGACAAACTTTGACTCTATGAAATAACGATATTAAAAATATCACGATAAATGCTTTTGCTTCTCTCTAACGTTATAGATAATCGCCAGGAAGATTAGCGACCAGGTGTGCTAGCATAGTCGATCGATATGAAGTTACCGACCGATAGTCGGTAACTCCTCATCGTTCCCTAGGACAACTGCAGATCGCTAACGTACAAACGACAATTGATATCGAATATATTAAGGACATTTAGTCATTGTGAATTGTCACCTATTCGTTTGCAGTTGTCCTAGGGAACGATGAGAAGTTACCGACAATCGGTCGGTAACTTCATATCGATCGACCATACTAGCACCCCAGATTGACATCCAAGGCATGGATCTTTAGGTGTCACGGGATTAAGTCGATGCCATCGTACAACGCCAGTTATCAATTAGCGGCGATTGTTGTTGAAACTCGTTGTTACTGCTGATTCGGGTGTTGTTTTACTACAAGCGTATATTATTAAATAAACCATGTTATTTGACTACTTTAAACAATGAAGTTTATATAGCCACACCGCTTACCTCATAATTTGGTGGTCGTGCGCCAGTCGGCTTTGTTGACATCTATCTACAGTACCTTCTTGACTTCATCGGATGCAAAATGCCTTGGCGCCACTCACCACGTCAAAATGGACCGTTTAAACTTATTTAAGTATATCATTTTTTTAAACTACATTTAAATAAAAACTACTGCCTGAAAACATGTCTGTTTGAGCACCGTACACGGAGAAAAATGTTATTCTAAATTACGATCATCTTATTCGTAAAAACTCTTAAAAACGGGACTGAAGTTCTTAAGAACAAATTAATATTGTTTTAATGTTTATTGGCGGGAACATGTAAGAATAGTTTGTTGGTAAACGTAATTTCGTACGTATACCAACAAATTATTCTTACATTTTCCCACCAATAAATATTAAAACACTTTTAATTTGTTCGTAAGAACTTTAGACCCGTTTTTAACCGTTTTTACGAATAAAATGATCGTATTTTAGAATAACATTTTTCTCCGTGTACGGCAGATTCTTTTCATTTAAATAAACATATAATTAAGAGCTGTTACTTCATGAATAAAAATAGATTACCTATAGGTCAGTAGTAGTAGCCAAGAGGAGGTTGAAATAAGCAAACTGAACTAAGAATATTTCCTACTACCATTTGTCTATTCGTAGTTAAATATTCTTTTATCCAACAGTTTAAACATTTATCCACGTGAGCTCTTTCAGCTTGCCGCCGTTTTCAAAGTATTTTTTCTCACAAACATAGTATAATTTGGCCGGATTGATTAATGTCCGCCCATTTGATGGGTGGTAAGTGATTGATGTACGCAGTCGCCGTCCTTGGGGCAGACACCGGTAAATTCGCTTTCCATATCTTGTTATATTATGCTTATACTTGTTTAGAATTTATTTTAGGTCCATAAGTTAATCATTTTCCCAAAAACAAATATACAGGTTTACCTACCCTCTTATAAACAAATCGTTATGTTTAAATGAAACAAATTATTTGTGTAAACAACTGTAATCTATGTTGTTAATCATTGATTATAGTGGTTTATACAAAGTAATTGGTTTCATTTGAACAAAATGATGCCACAAAGTGAATTTGCAAAGATTGAAGAAAAAATCAGTTTTTGTCTGTTTTTGATTTTTATTTTATATTTAATGTCATTACTGGTCTTAAAAACTTCTCTATTATGTTAAGTGCCCACATAAACATAAACATTTTAAAATTATGATGTTATTTTTTTATTTAAGGGAAACATATCCTCATTTTCGGTCCAGAAAAGGTACCGGCTTATTGTTTTGTTATAGCCTGAATTTCATATCAATTCAAATAAAATATAATCAATTTAAATTCAAAATCAAATCAATTCAAAACAAAATCAACTCAAATTCAAAATATAATCAATTCAAATTCAAAATAAAATCAATTCAAATTCAAAATAAAATCAATTCATATTCAAAATAAAATGAATTCAAATTCAAAATAAAATCAATTCATATTCAAAATAAAATCAATTCAAATTAAAAATAAAATCAAAATGTTCTACAATATATTATATTTTTCCTCGTACGATTTTGTAACTAATTTCGTTTTTTTTAAATAAATATATTATTAATATATTTTTAACTGACTGTGATAATTATGATAAAAAAACTCCAAAATTAACAATCAAAAGTTGATTGAAAAGAAAAAACCTAGAAAAAAATTATTTATGTTGTGTATTTACTACTCACATAAATAGAAACAAAAACACAGTTTTTATACAATTTCTTCATAAAAAATACCATTAATGAGATAAATCCTGTTCCAAACAACAGTTGATATCGAATATATTAAGGACACTTGGTCGTTGTAAACTATCACCTATTCGTTTGCGATCTGCAATTGTCCTAGAGAACGATGAGAAGTTACCGACAATTATCCTACCGATCCTTATCGACCGACCATGCTAGCAAACATAAAAACAAAATAATTAACAATTCAGGATGAAAAAAGTACTTATGTGAGGAATAAAAACATGAATTTTATCATAAACATTTATTGGATGTTTCCAGTATCGTCTATCGATTCAGAAGAGCCCAATGTTAAGAGCTAAGAGCTAAGCTTATGAATGAATAGTTTTTTGTATAATTTTGTTTTTTTCTTACAAGTACCTACATTTTAATTATTTGATGCTTAATATTAATAATAGACAAACTCCAACGGCAACGGCGAGTCAAACTTGCCTCTCAAAAACTGGGCGTTCTGTACAGGACCCGCAGATACTTAGTACAATAGTACAAAACTGCTAACCCTGTAAAAATCGCAGTTGCGCTCCACACGGGTTGAATTCGACAGCCACCTCTGCAATCTTTAGAGCACAGTCGTCGGGTGGGAATGCTATCCTTGTTCTACCGGTATTTCAATGGAAGATGCTCCGAGGAACTAGCATCATTGATCCCCTCGGCACCGGTGCATAGTCGGGAAACACGCCGAACGCGCGCCCAACATATGTACACGGTTGACATTTGTCACATGAGAACGGATCGTTTCTACGACTCGTTCCTGAGTTCAACAGCTCGACTGTGGAACGATTTACCGGACTTTGTGTTTCCTCCCTCCTACAAGATGGGTTTCTTCAAGACCTATATTCACTCCTTCCTCTCCTCAAATAGACCCTCCACACAGCATCTTAACAAATGACATAGGGCCTGAGGGAAATTGTTTTCCTTGGGGCCTCCTGTATGGAGTTAATGTAAAAAACAAAATTACAAAATAATATTATTTTAAAATCCCACTGCAGACACCTCAATCTATAGGTATCTTCTATAATTAAAATGTAGGCGGGTAATTTACAAACACAATGCCTTCAATCATCCTCAAATAATTTTTTGTATTGGGACATCTGTATCGACACACATCTTAAATAATACTCATTTAATTTTCGCTTCGTTAATCCTTTCTCTTAAAAAAGATGTAGGTATGTACCTATCTTCCTTGAGTTAACAATGTACATAAGTAATTTAAAATTGTGTTATTATTTGCCAACAATCTCTCCCACACGTTTTCTTTCCTGGGCGATACTGAAAGTATCTATCACTCATATTGCTATAGATTAATGATTAATTAATTTCAGAATTCACATAAATTACATTGTCGAATGTAGTAATACAATTACATTACAAATGGAAATTATTAAATAAATATGATTTCACAAAATATAGGTACTAAAACGTATTTAATTTTTTTTTCTTTTATTTATTCAAAACTATTATTATTTAAATTTTTATAAGAAAAACTCTCTCTTCATAACTATTAAAGGTTATTCCCATCAATGTTATAAATCAAGGGTGGCCAACCCGCGGCCCGCGGGCCGCATGCGGCCCGCTGGGCCTCTACTTGTGGCCCGCGGAGCATATGATGTTTTTTAGTTTATATAAAGCCACTAAAAGAACATTCCATAGTGCGTAGTTCGTATCATATAAATATCATATATGGGGAAGTATCTCAGTACATAAATTGAATTATTTTTTCGTGGAATTTAAAACAAAGTAATTATGCTTGATATGCAATAATTCTGTTTCTGACTTGAAAGAGTATAACATTAAACGACATTACGAGGCTAAACATGCAAATAAATTTGAAAGTACGAACGGCAATTTTGACAAGACCAAGTAATTGATTAAAAAGAAAACGTTCTGCACAACGTCGGATATTTACTAGAGCGGCTCAAGAGTCAGCATGCTTTGTAAAAGCTAGTTATGAAGTAGCCATGATACAAGTAAAAAATCGAAGCCATATTTAGATTGTGAATGGTTTAATAATGTTTGGAGAGTGTCGTTGAAATTCTGTGCCCAGAAAAAAACGGATTTCTCAAAAGTAAAGTCTCGTCAAAATATTACTAGGCGTGTCGACGACTTGGAAACCATATTGAAGATAATTTGAAAAATCGAGCATCCAAGTTCATATTTTATGCTCTAGCATTGGATGAAAGCACGTAACCAACAGATACCGCCCAAGTGGCAATTTTTAAAAGGTGTGTTGATGTCTATCTTAACAAAATAGAAAAATTAGTGGCACTGTATCCACATAAAGATACTACTTGCTCACGAGATTTGTTAGGAGCTGTTACAAAGACATTGAATCGCTTTTCGTTACAACTCAACAACCTATCTTAACAACAGATGGTGCTTCAGCATTGGTTGGGAAACACGAAGGTTTGGTAAAATTGATTGAAAATGAGGCCTGCAAAGTTGGTAATAAGTTGAAAGTGTTGAATCAGCGTCAGTTCCAAGAGTTTCTCAAGTCTTTGGATTCACAGTATAGTGACTTACATAATTTTATGTAGAAATAAGGCTGACCCGTGCCAAAATGTTGAAAAGAGTGTTTGATTTGAAGGAAGAAATGCATTATTTTTTTGAAAGCAAGTCAATAAGTATCCCAGAATTTGAAGACAAGGAGTGGGTTAGTGACTTTGCATTTCTGGTCGATAAGGATACATATGTTGTTAATACTAGTCTACAAGGGAAATATCAACTAATTAATAACATGTATGATCTTATTTCTGCATTCCAAATGAAACTTGGGCTTCGGGAACAACAGTTAAGGACAAAAATCTTCACTCACTTTCCTACATTGTTATTGCAGCCAGACGACACATAAATGGCGGCGGATAAAAACGCTTCGTTTATATCCGACTTGAACGTGGAATTTGAAAACTGACTTCAAGATTTTAAAATACGAGTGCATCGTGTGATTTTTGCTGCAATTTTACAAATGGAACATTGTGAAATGTGTTGTGCTGCACGGTTAAAGGAGAAATTCAATCACGTTGGTTTGGAAGAGTTTTAAAAAACATATTTTGACAAGGAGAAATATCCCGCATTTCGCTATTTGGAAACAACACGTGTGAACAGCTTTATAGTGGAATGAAACACATTAAATCTAAAATGAGAACACAAATCACTTATGAGCACTTGGAAAACTGTTTGCGTGTAGCAACAACATCAATCGTTATCAAAATTGATGCACTTAGTTCTGACAAACAAAATCAGACATCTCACTAAAATTTATTAAATTTTGTTAATTTTTTATTATTATTTTTGGTATTGCCAAACACTAATAAATATGTTTGATTCTCATTTTTGTTATATCTTCTTAATAACTCAGTTCCGGGGCACACGTTATTCCTATGTCTACCTACGTTAAATTGTCGTGAAAACAAGCTTATGTGCCCAAGCGGTTAAAAAAACAATATATTTCTTGTTTGCTTGGAATAATTAAAGAAATTTTTTTGTACGGCCCGGTAGGAAATCTCTTTTTTAAATTTGGCCCGGCTGCTGAAAAGGTTGGCCACCCATGTTATAAATCATTGAAGAAGTAGGCAAAACTAATAATGTAAATTAAAATATGAAAATGGACAAAGAAAAATAATAAAAGATAACGGTCGCAACTGGGATATGAATCAAGAACCTCTCGTCTTAACGCGACGGTGCTTTAACCAATTCAGCCATTGTCACCTATTATAAAACCGTCATATTTGTCAACTCATATTTCAAATTTTAGATGTAACAATATTATCTTCGACTATTTTTTTCCATATTATTGGCAGCTACCTTTTTCATTGGAAACAAGTGTTCACCGAACGTATTTTACCTAAAAAGTGTCTCAGATCAATATGTTTTATTTATATGGAACACCTATTGAATTTTTATAAAACTCTGAATGAATATTCAATTTTTATGAGAAAAACCCTATTTTCATAACTTTTGAAGGTTATAACCATCAATGTCATATACCAGCGGTTGTTAACCTTTTTTAACTTGCGTACCCCTTGATGCTTACAACAAATTTGTTGTACCCCCTACCCTCTATCTATCTTGTGTACACATGTGGTTAAAGACGTGTAATTTTATAATACTCTCATATTTGTAATTTTATAACACCCTCATTATTACTATCTTAATTTAACTATTTAACTATCACGTCACCCAAATACAATTAATGCAATTTTAAATTCATAGAGTGTATGTAAACAGAACTTTGTGGATTTTTAACTAGTGATTTTACAAGTAAAATTGAACAAATTTTAATCTCAAAAACTTAAAAATGTCATAAAGTGTATTGAGAGGATGAATTTTTTTAACCTTAAAAAATTTCTAGAAAAAATATGGGATAAATTCTAGTGTACCAAAAAAAGAGTTCGATTTCCTGTTACACTCTGTATAATAAATCCACAATGTTAACATATAGTCAATGTGACTCTTGAGCTTGCTTTGTAGAGCAAAGTTTTACAAAATTTGGCTCACAAAGGTAGATTCTCAAGTATTGTTCAGCATTCAGGCGATTGCGATATTTAATTTATAATAAACGCATAGGAATAAAATTCCCCTTTACACAAATACGTGCATGCTTGTGAATGATATTAATATGTTTAGAGCAAAGAATTTATGTGTTTAGAGCTAGAGCTGCTCAAACGTTGAGCTGAGTTTTAAAACCTACGTTCAGGATAATGCGTACCCCCAATTTTTGTTTCGCGTACCCCAAGGGGTACGCGTACCACAGGTTGAAAACCACTGTCATATACTACTGATGAAGAAGATAACACTGATAATCTAAATTAGAATATGAAAATGAATAAGACACAGAAAAATAATTAAAGATAAGGGTTCCATTTGCGATCGAGTTTACGAGAACTGAGTTTATTTGGCGGTCATCTTCTCTGCCTACCTACGCGAGGAAACGGCGTTATGTTTAGTTAGACTAGAAACTATCACCATGTTCGTTTCATTAGAGGATCTAATTTCGTAATTATTCAAATTAATAAATTTACTCTTTTTCAACCAAAAACATTCCCGTGTACTGCGAAAGCTTCGCTTCTCGTTCCTTCGGAAAATTCCAACTTAATTATTCGGCATTGTCGCGCTGGCAATCTTCAGATTACGCTTCCAATTTGCCTGGCATCCGAAATATACCCACTCGCTTGGCTTTTGCGTGTCCGACAAGACGACGGAAGGGTTACGGAGGCTTTGTTGCTTAGTACTAGTACAGTATATTAGTAACTAGGATACCACTAGTTAGTAGCATACTATTTTGTTTTAAATAGTTTTACTTTCCATGTACATTTGTTACTTAAATTTTAAATTTTCTGCGATTGGTTAGCAAACTTAAAACTAACTTAAAATGTATACAAGTACAGGGTTAGTTTTAAGTTTGCTAGTGAATGACACGGATATATCGAAACTGATAGCAGAAAAAATAAAATTTAAGTAACAAATGTACAAGGAAAGTAAAATTGTTAAAAACCAAATGTCTATAAAGTATTACATAGTTAATGCTCAAGAAATATAAAAAAATAGTAGCATACCATTTGTTAGGCGGGTATGGGTACCCTCGCCCCGGGAACCATTTATTGGTTAACCAACAACCCCGCCGTAGGTGGTTCGCTAAGTTTGACGACTTAGCAGGGGTGTTCATGGGGTTAGTTTTGTTTTGGTCTTGGCGGAGGATGCGTTTGCCCACCCATCGCCGGATCAAATCATACACCCGTCACTAATGGACACATTGACCCCTTGATTCGTACCCACCCCTCATACATGTTTCCTTCCCAGAACTTCATCTCCTTCCTTTCCCCCAAAAAGACCCTCCACACAGCATCCCCAAAAATGACACAGACCTTGGAAATTTGGTTTTTCTCAGGACGGTCAATGTAAAAAAAGGAAAAAAATAATATACCATCTCGATAATATTTACTCAGGTATCTAAGGGTATAAAATTCGGTGACTATATGTGATAACTCAGAATGAGTTCAACTCAACACTTCAAACTCATTTGAAAAGTCATTAAAAGATATGAAAAAAAAATATAAAAAATTTGTTAAATAGGTTATGCTAAGTTAGGCTATTTTAGATTTTTTTTCATAGCTTTTAACGCCTTTTTAATGAGGTAGTTTGAGTTGTGTTGTTTCTGAGTTGACATGGTACTATTAGAAGTGTGGAGGAGCTACTCCGGTCTGCGCAAGATAGAGATATATTTACCAGAGTTATCGCCAACGTCGGGGCGACCCGATAGAGCACACGAAGAAAAACTAAGAATTACTTCCCACCGTCTTATAATCTCTGCGTCCAGAATCAAGGAAGTCGTCAAATGACCTGTTTGAACACGAGCTGTTCAACATAATATAGTTCTTACACGTGTTCATGCGTGTTCTGCATCCTGCATTTACACAATACAAGATCCGACACGGTATCTCTAAATTTAGGGCCTCCCCTAAGCAATGAATTTCCCAAAAGTCCGTTCAACAAAGGCATCTCGCCCCCCTCCCTGGTCCTCCCAAAGTACTTACCTTCACTCCCGCAAGGAAACAATAAACTCATCGGCGAGAGCAATAAACTGGCCGGACGAACAAGCGACAATGATGCACCTCGCGGTACAGGTTTCACTTTGAGGCTGCTGTACCTACCCGGGTATTTTTATTTCGCTGCCGAGATGGGAGTATTCGAATAACTAAAAAATATAAAAATTCTTCTTTGGAATATTTGCAAATGGCTAATAGTAGTCATTTGGATTAGGTGGATGCAATCGTATTGTGCACATATATAGGTAGTTTTTTGCTATCAAGTAATAATGATCTCCAGAGAAAGATATATAATAGGTATATATATATTTTTTTATTGTTCCGATAAAACAACAAACCTCGGTTCCCAATTATCTAGGTTTTATTATATATTTCTGTTACGGAAGGCTTAAAGGCTTAAAGAGTAAAGTTTTAAGGTTGTGATTTTAAGTAAACTGAGTGTAATTAAGTTGGATGGAAATATTTTTTTGTGGAAATGAAAATAATTGTATTTTATTATAAAAACTAAATTATACAACATAGTGGAGGTATTCGCTGCGTGTGGTTGGTAGGAATGAACCTGTTGGTGAACTTGTGGAAAAAAAGCGGATAATTTTTAACGCATACATATTATATATAATCCAAATTTATATACTTGATAACTATTCATTATATCAATCAAATAATTTTCAAAAATGATAAAATCCGACAGATTAAAAAGTCCCTGACGTCATCCTATACCGTTCGCAGAACCGTCACTTTGGAGAGATTGACGTCCATTGTGACGTCAATGACACCCGGAAAACAATATTATAGATTATTTAAATCTTTATTCTTAGTCCATCCGCTCACGGGGTAACTGAAAAAACAGTTGGAAACTCAAGTCGGTATCCTGTGTTCTTCAGTCGCAGTCCGAAGACACCAGGTAATGTCTCAAAGACCAGTGTTGTTAACGGCGCACACAAGGACGGCCAAAGGGAATTACAGCGCCAAAAATAGGAAAAAGCATTGTCTTCAAACTAATCATACATATTTTAAAAATATTCTCAATAAACCAGTTCAAATTAAACCGATTTTTTTTGGGAACGTAATCCAATAGCCTGTGAATGCGCTCAAACTTGAGATATGTTTCGCGCTCCCAATATTTCTAATTTGCGCCCCATTCGCTGACGGGGTAGCTATGCTCGTCCTGTTTTTCCTATTTAAAACTCAGAAAGCTATTTAAAACAAGAAAATTAAAGCTTCAGGTATTTACGTTAATATTCAATTATTTTTAACATAATAGATTTAACGTAATATAGGTATAATAAATGTTTTATGAAATACTATTTTTGTTAAAAAAATAAATTGAAAAATTTACTTCAACTAGAGTTTAGAAAAAAGTTTCACTGCATTATTTTACCAGTTCAAAAATATCACTTATGAAGTATTTGAAAACGTAAAATGTATATCCACCCTCTTCTACCTTTCTTAAATCAAGCGCATTATTTTCAGGTTGCGTTGGCAACCCGCTCTAAAGGAAATAAGGAATAAGAGAAAAGAACTATATTATAAATATATAAATTATAATGTCACATAACAAAGTAACTGCTTCATACGAACAAAAAAAGAACTATATGTTTATAACATTACAAAAATTAACAATTTTACGTGTTAACGTCATTTATCACTTTTATTCCTATTTATATGCTTTATCTATCTAATTCACTAATTTTAAATGAATAAATAATTCAACATGAAATAATCAATATTTTTTAATTTCAATATTACGACCACCTGACCCAAACTAATCCTAATAAGGTATTTTTTGAAAGTTTTTTTTAGGTAATCTCTTCATATGTATTTATATGTAAATTGATAATTCGTCCATGTGTGTTCAGTAGATCGTTTGCCTATATGCCATGGTTGCGCCTCACAAGCAGTCAGTTTACGAGTAATTTGCGATATGTCCGACACAGTTGTCAACCAGTTTTAGTTTGGTTTCGGTTTGTCCATCAGCGAAGAGCCTTATGGTTACATTTGACATTATGGGTTTCTAAAATTGACAAAACAAGTTGCAGATATATAATATTTTAATTAATGAAGATAATATTAGCGAAAGTCAATCAAAAATCCGAAACAGAAAAATCAGAAAAAGATACGGATACATCTGGGACAAAAAATATGCGATAAGAAAAATGAAAATAATGTTGGTGGTTCTCAGTCGAAGTATGATACAGTTAAAAATGACCGAATCGGATAGTGATACGTTGGCGCAGTGGATAGCGCGTCGGCCCGGATTGCCGGAGGACCTGGGTTCGTGTCCCAGATGTATCCGTATCTTTTTCTGATTTTTCTGTTTCGGATTTTTTATTGACTTTCGCTAATATTATCTTCATTAATTAAAATATTATAATTTGAGGTTTAACTCTTTAAGTTAAAAATAAAAATAAAAATATTGCAGATATATGTTGTACTTCCCTACACCTATGTATTTTTGAGTAATTATTAAATGCATTAATTTTATTTTATTTTATAAGACTGTGTTTTTTCTCAACATTTCATTGTATTGTAATTAAATTTAGCAGTTTTCTTATATTAAAAAAAAAACTCTGATTCTTTAAGAATATTGTAAAATTTCGGTAGATTCAAGGCATTCAGTTTCATGCTCTCTTGTAAAATAATTGATTTGTTAATTTAGATTTTTTTTGCAACGTTCTTTTTCTGACGTTGTTAACGAGCAACTAAAATATTCAAAAATGTATTAACAATTTGTTTCGTATGTAAATTTCTTGTCAGATATCTTTTATTCTCCCATATAATGTAAACGGGTGTTGATTGTTTTTTTGTATCCTTAATTCGCTAACGATAGTTATTAAAAGTTTCTGTTGAAATTTTAAATTTATTGCCCCACGATTGCTGAATTAAAACTGATTTTATGTTGATTAAAAAATATTTAATCTGCAGAAAAAACCTGATATTTCGTACCTGCCAGTTTGATTTACAGCCTAACACGGTGCAATGCATTTAACCTTGATTTTTGGTTTTGTTTAATGCACGCCACTGCTCCATTAATCAATGATTTATTTACTTATAGGTATTCCAATAATTATTCTGCTATGCATCTGACTTCATTCTCCTTTACACCTTTATCCATCGATATTTGGTCGGTGCCTTTATCCAATAATTTATACTATTTTCTAGTGTTCCCTTTTTTAAACCGAAATAGTAATAGTATTCAACAATGAGATCGCTATAAATTCTGCTCTGCTTAAGGGCTATCAATGTAATGCGGTTTTAAGTATTTTATTTCAGTAATTGAACAATAAATGATTAATTGCATTTGCTAAAATAAACTAGTAATTGTGTGAACGGTGGACCTCGCAGCCAAAATAGCATGCTTTTAATTTTCTCTTATAAAAAAAACCAAAACTATTTATAATTAATTACCTCTGACTAATTAACTAACTAACCATCCCGCCTTTACTGCAGTGGTAGGCAGATAGGACGGACCGCCAAACTACTCGGTCTTGGTATACACTCCTTGCTTCATTCACATTAATTAAATTTCCCATACATGCTCTTCTATTATTCCGACTTCTGACATGGCCCAACTCAAGTATCTGATTCACTTGATCATGCCATGCTCTCGGGCGTGCACAACTTCTTCTTCCATTCACATTTTATTTATTTATTTTATTATTTATTTATTATAGAACGATACAAAAGAAAGTACACGTTACATATTAGGATGCTTTGCCTGTCCAACTAGGAAAGTTTCCCGTTCCAGGGCAGAAAAATTGACAGGTTTAGTTCATATTATTCCTTAAGTACCTAATGTACATAATTGCATAACAAAAAGAAAAAACCAAAAAAAAACAAAAAAAATTCATTTTTCTCTGAAACTGAGTTGTGTTATGAAGAAATATTACACTTACTTCATATTAAGGTAGATTCAGACTGGACGACGTACGTACGCATCGCTACGCCAAACAATGCTTAGCAACCCATACATTTTCTATGAAAATGGCCACAGACATCGCACGTCACGATGCGTGTGGCCAATGTGATTCTAAAACATAAATTTAATTGAAAATCTATGGTTGCTAAGTAGCCCATAAATTTTTAGGCGTAGCGATGCATACGTACGTCGACCCAGTTTGAATCTACCATTACATTTACACATACATTACGTCACATACATTTGCGTCATATATTCCCCTTTCATTCCTTTCTTCATTCATTCGCTTTACATGTCCAAACCATCTAAGGGTCCCTTTCTTGATCTTACTCATTACATTTCTCACACGGTCATACTTGGTTGTACCACACATACGTCTCAGGGAGCGCCGACAAATTACCTCTGAAATCATAAAATTCATAAGTAGGTCGGTACTTCAAAACGTACCTCCCATAGACGTAAGAATTACCTAGCAACCTAGTTACCTAATATATTTTTTTGCATTTTTAACATTTCAAATATGAAATTATACAGTTGTTTGTCCAAAGAAATATCATCACCTCAATGACAATTCTTCCTTCAATCTTTATTTAGGCCGTAGGTACCATAATATGCATTTATTATTCTGAGTTGGCAGTGCTCGTTGGCAGTATCCAATACGGCCGCCATCTTGAAACGGAAACGGATCGTACAAATAATTTTTCAGACAGACGAAATGAATAACTGTCGAGTTAAAATAAGACTTCGAGACGCTCAATCAATTTTATAAGAATTTAAAAATATATATTTTTTTCGTACAGCTGTGTGTGAAATATTCGGGGCAAGCATTTTTTCGTAAATGTAACTGTATGTTTTTTAACAAATACTACATTTAGGAAAACATTACAAGTACATGAACACCACACATAACAACGTAATAAATTTTACACAAATTCAACAAAGACAGAGTGGCAAAATAAACATAGGCTATGAGGGTATAAACATATATAATCTCCTTCCTGACAACCGAAAATAAAATGAATATATTTAAAAAAAATATGTTTGCTCTCAAGATTAATGAGCAAAACCAAAATGTTCTTACTTAAAAAAAGTGTGTAACTTGGTGTTAGGTAGTAAACCATCATTATTAATATTATTTGTATCAATGTATACTTAAGTTAACAAAGCGAAATATGTATATTTCTTTTAACTTAATAAATAACAAAATAAATGTTATATAATGTTTCCTTTCACAATTCTTTTGGTAAAATTGGCTACTTTATTTAAAAGTTCATTTGGCAAATTGGCTACTTTATTTATTGTCGATTGAACTTCCACGGCGTTAACATCTGTATTATTCTGGTTAAATTAATTTTATTTTTGAGATTGCTATGAAGTTTGCCTGAGCGCAGGCGTCGAGTTTCTTCGTTATGTGAAATTTCCTGTACTGTATTTTTTTTCTACCAGAAAGCAAAGACAAAGAACAACATGAAGTGCGAATGCCTTTTTAGGTTTGAGAAATCATCTTCCTCTGGTTTTGGAATAAATTATTATGGTAAATAACTCAGGTCCGGGGCATACGTCATTCCTATGTCTACCTAAGTTAAATTATCGAGAAAACAAGCTTATGTGCCCAAGCGGTTTACTATAACGTCGTGAAATGTATTTAGAATTTATTTTAACTGTAAAATAGAAAATCTTTTCACAAGTTCTCTAAACAGAAATGAAAGGTGAACTCCAGCATCCTTAATTTTGCACAGCTCTTTTTTCTGATAAATTTAGTTGGCTTCGTAATTTTTATTATGCAATATGGAGCTTTGAAATATTATTATATGTTATTCTTGAATACATAAGGAACCTCATTGTTTTTCCCAAGTTCTATAATGTTGTTAATAAAGTCTATAACTGATTGATGTAATCTTATTACAATGAACATGACATAATTTATATAAATTTAATTAATTTTAGAGTTCTTGCCCAAATTGGCTCTTGAAAACTTCAAGGTCAATGTTGTAAATGTCAATAGTCATTTAATAAGAGATATTATTTAGAAGGACCTCTTGTCGTGCTATGTTGGGTTTGAACGTCCGTTCTCCTATGTGGAATACAGAGGAAGTCGTACTGTCGATCCTGGTGGTAGTTGCTCGGTACGAACAATTTATGACATTCCATAAGGTATGGGCTGTGAATAAAATAGTTTTATTTTTTTATTTTAATTGCTGTTACCGCATGGGCGCCATTCCTCCTAGATTGGAGTAGCCATGTGTTGTAGAAATCGTGGTATTCCCCATGCATTCCCAAATAAATATAACTTAGATTTTGTTTTAAATTTGTTCTAATAATTCTATGTATTTTTGCTGATATTAGGGCCCAAACAGCAGAAGCTTATTCTAGTTTTGATCGTACAATGCAATTAAACCCCACTATTCTACCTGAATAGGTAAATTTGTTATCAAATGTGATCCCGGGCTCCCTTATGGATTTCACTGAAAACAGTTTTTAATATTTTAGCTTATAATCGTACTTAATTGGGTTTTTGGAACGCATATTTATCAACAGTTATAACATAAAAACTTACTTATAACTGTTGATAGTTATAAGTAAGTTTTAAATTTTAACTTACTTAAAATTATTTAGAAGGACAATTAAAATTATTTAGACAGCGTGAAATCAATGTAATTAATATTTATAACAGTTTCTAAATATTCTTGGATTAGAAAACTTAAAAAGAGTGTTTCAATCAATATTGCAATAGGGTATTATTGGTTGGGGAGGAACTTATAATAAAATTTTCAATCCACTCAAAATTGTTCAAAGATTGATAATTAAAGTAATTTTGAAAAAACCATCCAAATTTTCTACTGAAATTCTCTTTTCAATATTCAATGTACTTACAATAGACAAAATATATAAAAAATATTCAATACTACAAATTTACAAAGAAGTACAGTTAAATAACTTACCATTCCATTCATCAGCAAGATATCAGAATACTATCAAAATCCCTAAATTTAGTACAAAGCACACACAAAATACTTATCTCTATCTAGGTATAACATATTATAACAAGCTACCATTATATCTGAAAGTTATCGAAAATATTCAGGAATTTCAACAAAAATTTAAAAAATACCTAAAACTACTATAAGAGTCCCTATCTCAATATTATTATTGTTTCTTTCAAATACTTATTTACTTTCACACATGATATTATATAATTAAACTAAAATTTCCTCACCAAACACAAGAGGCTCGGCTCTTTATGGTGAGGAAAAGCTATTCTTACCTACTATTTTTACCACTGTATAAAATGTAAAAATTGTGTATTTATTGTAAAAAAAACATTTAAATATTAAATAAATAAAAAAAAAATTCACTTGGAACATTTTTATCACTAAAACCACGCGTTTCCCAAATGATAATATTTGATCTTTTTCCTTCAAGTATGATAGATATGAGTTTTTGAACATTGTGCTAACCGATTATAATAATACTTAGCTAATCTATCTGTCCCGTATTTTTTTATATCTCAGGGGCAAATAATATCACCATTTTACCGCGTGATAAAATTATCGCTCTTTATTATTATGGTTACGAGATAGTATTTTGGAGTGCACAATAAATGTTTACGGTCGTAATTGATTAGGTATGTTTATGTATAATTTTTATGGTGGACATATATTAATATCGCATATTTGATTATTATAAACCCCACTTTTTTTAATTTTTCATTTGATATTATTTTTATCGACTAGGTGAGTGACTTACTCTCTAATTGTAATTGGTTCCATATTTCCATATTAACTATAAATAAGGAAATTTTCTTTTTGTAATGATATTATATTTTTGTCATTGGCTGTGTTTAACGTATTATGCTTAGGTAGATAATAATTTGAAATTGTGATCGTTGGTCATTTTGGAACTGTGGAGGTAGTTACGCTTATCTAAACCGGACGATTCTCAGCTATGCGAAATTATTACTGGGTTGACTTTTATGTTTGATATTTTTAAGTTTTAATTTTTTATTTATTTTGCGTTGGTACCCACCTTCATTTAAAACATTTTTATTGAATTAAGACCTCATTACTATTATTATTTTTTAAAAATTAAATTTTAATTTTACCCATTGAAAATTAGTAGACAGTGATAGTACATATGTTTAGTTAACTTTCGATATGCCAAGATGCAAAATTAAATTTTTGTTTTATAGAGGGTCAGTTTGGTACCCCGCGCATATATCGTTACAAAACTATGTTTTTTTATCTTTGTAGGAATACTCTACCTTTGTAAATAAACGCAAAGTAATTACCAAAATCAGCAAAAATGAGCTGAACCACGGAAGTTATTAAGTGTCGGATTTCATATGTTTTACATTAAAAATTAAATTATTCGTTTAAAAAAGGATGATAATGTTTTTTGATGTGTCGCAATTTCACTGCTGTTTCTTTTAATAAAAACACACAACTCCGCCGAAAGTATTGCCTTTATATTTAAATTTACACCCTTGATGTGTTTTTATCTACCACCTCGAAATACGTTCTCCCACCGCACTGTATTTTTCTCTAATGAGTTTGTATATTTGTATTGTTATTGAGTGTGCAACGAGAGATGGGAAGTCTGGTAGGAGTGTTGAAAGAAGGTTAGGGGTAATGAAGGACAGAATTTTTGAGCTGATTGAGGCAAGTACATTCCGAAATTTTAGTTACCCCTGTTGACAACGGGAAGGTTAATATAATATCCAGTTCACAGATAACACGTCCATCAGTCAAACAGTTTATTTACCAATGCCGGGAGTATTTAACCTCTTGACTTGTTAAAACACCATTGATTGAGTCCATAATGTTGAGGAGAACCCACTCTCGGTCTCAAAGCCGCTAGAACCATGACTTCATTTGGAAATTTCACAATAATGTAATGGAAACCTTTTTGAAGCTCTGAATGCTTTTTGTATTGAACTCTTTAGACAAAACTTGAACTCTTATTTTAAATAGAATAAACAGTAGTAATTTGATCCACCTACAAAATTCTTAACAACTGTATAGTTTTGTACAATCATAATGGTCTTCATCTAGTGACCAAATTCTTGTAAAAGTTTTTTAGGAATCTAAAATTCAATTGGAGATCGATGAAATGAATCAAAATAAATGTGGAACTATATGCAATTACATTTTTCTTCCATTTCCACGTTTAAATTTAAAATTTAGTATATTTATTTATTTGTTTATAAGATTTACACAGTACATTAAATATAAGTTGTAAGGTATTTTAAATAAATTACATGGTTTTGTACCTATTACGTAAATCTGTAAAATATCAATAGGTAATTTCGCCTGGGTTTTAAAACTATATTATGATGAAACTAATGAAAAGAATCAAACATTGGTTGACTAATAAAACATAAATGAAAGAGTATGGGTGTATATACTAGCGCAGACCGTCGAATTCACGGAATATTATAATTTATATGATTAATAATTATTGCATGTTAGCTAAAAAGCACAGAACCTTAAGAAAATCACAAATCTCATTTTACATGTTAAGAAATTTACACCTTAAGAAATTTAAGAAAGAGAAGTACAAATTTAAAAATTCACAGAAATCCCTAGGATATCGGGTGAAATAATATCTACCAATAAATGTAACAAATGTAAATTTTGATAATTGCTAATAAAATAATATTCTGTTCAAAAAATATTATTTAGTTTTAGGCAGGTAGGTTCTTTATGGTCTAAAACAATATTATATTATAAGTAGGTAGTTCTTTATTACAATCAGTTTCAATTTTGAAAATGACCTTATATTCAAAGTTTATAGGAGTTCTAGAGTTCATTGAACCAGAGTTACAGATATACAAATATGATCAAAATTAGTATTTTTCATTTCGTTTGCTAAGTTACTTTAACCACTGGAGCGACATAGCAATTAAAATATTTTTTCTCGGATTGCTAGAGGAAATGTTTTCGCCCACATTAAAAAAATCATACCTGCGAATTTGAATATGGAGACAGACAAACTTATTATAGTTCTATGTAGCCAATGAATTCCTCTATCTTTTGTCTATTATCACATATTTGTAGGATTTACAAAAAATATATAATTAAATCTTTAACCTTAAAACATTTTAAAGAATATAGAGAATATTTATTTTGTTATATTTTGAATGTACAATATATTATTTAGTCGTTTTAATAATTAAAACAAAACAAATTTGTAAATAAATATTAGTTTTGTAAATACTGCCATAATGTGGCAAAAAGCGCTCGAGTGGTTAAGGAACATCTTTAGATTTGCATAATTCAATCTTCTAAGGTTCTGCTTGTATTTTACGTGAACATTTAATTCTTTACCTATTTAACAGACAAGCGTAAGCTACATGATAAATTAAATAACGCATCGTCTTCTACAAGCAAATACGTTGTAAATTAAACCAGATGCAAGTAAACAAATAATTTAATTTTCAATTTACCCTCCTTACCGAGTTAGAGAAGGCATTACAGGTCCGATCGCGACCGGCTCTGTTAGAACCATGGATATTTATTGTGTATTTTCCAGGTATATTTATGAGCCGGAATGTAAATGAAGCCGGAGCGATGTTAATTGCAGTGCGTTCGGACTCGCCGCTTGATGTACGGTAATTTCCATACTTTCTGAATTAACTATTTGAGATATTTAAATGAATTCTAAGCTTTCATAGGAGCCGCACCGCAGTCGCGACGATCGCTCCAGTCCGGCGTCTTGACAAATTTGTGATGACAAGACGTTTGATACGTCTGTGTCTGCCGGTGAATTTATTTAATTACTTTACTAATAGGAGACACTCGCTTGAATACTTGTACGACTGCTCCATTTTGTGTCAAATTCGTTTTAAAATCACGCATTTAATGTAGGCCTATTTTTTTATTTTGCCTAAGTATTATTTTATGCGATGCTGCACCAGAGTCTCGAGTCTCAAGCTTCCATATATAAAATTTTAAATGAATAAATTATTGAATAATACATATTTATCAAATAAAACAAATTTATCAAATAAAACAATTATTTGCAACCTTCGGGTTGCTAAGACATAGCGCTTGCTGAGGGTTGGTTTGTACTATGTCCATTTATGTTTTTTTTAAAACTGTGAATGCTGTAATATTAATCATATTTTTATCCAATAAATATTATAACAAATATAGATATTATAACGTGTGATTAGTGGTTTACACAAAGTAATTAGTTTTATTTAATTAAAATGATGCCACAAAGTAATTTTGCAAATATTGAAGAAAAAATATTTTTATTCATTTATCCACACACAAAAAAAAAACAAATTTTCAGCGGGAACTTACATTTTAAACATCACTTTTTGTTCTATCTCCATAGTAATTACAAAAAACTGAGGATTGGTGTGTACCATGTCCATTGGCCAATACAATTTTTTTTACTATTATTTATTAAAACCTTATGAACCTACGTGTATGTAAAAATTACTAATGTTTGATTACTCAAAACCTTTTATTTATTTACACTACAATACACTATTTTCTAATTTCTAATGAAGAATTTTTAATATTTTTTATTTTATTATTATTTATCAACACCTTATGTAAGGGAATGCTAAATTATTATTGTTTGATGTGCCGTAGGATGAAATTACTGTTGGTTTGGTCTGTCTTCGCCCAGACTATGGATATAATATAAACCAACATTAAATATGGTCATGGTACAAACCAACATTTTTTTTGCTATTTTGTTTTAAAAAGTGTCCTTTTAGGTTATTGATTTCGCTTTTATTCAAATAAAAATTTAACCAATTATGTTGTTCTTTTACTTATAGGTAGATTAACCCTTGAATTTTATATTATTATTTATAGTAGAATTTTTTGAAACTTCGAACCTCATTTTCTCAATTCGAGTTTTTGTGGACATAGTACAAACCAACCCTCAGCAAGCGATAAGTAAGTAGATTGTTTAGAATGTCCCATCACTTGGCACACACTCCTTGCTTCATTTAAATTCACCTATCGGCCTGTAGGTACATATTATTACGTTAAGTTTTGTTATTATACTATTTAAAATCATAATAATTTGACTGAGCGAAGGGAAGTCTTGTTTTAACTCAACCATTTGACATTTATACTGTCTGTAAATTTATTTGTTACAATGTGCGTACGACAATGCACGGAGAAAATTTTTATTCGAAAAAACGAATATTTTAATGGTAAAAACGGTTAAAAACGGGACTGAAGTTCTTACGAACAAATTAACGTTGTTTCAATGTTTATTGGCGGGAATACGTAAGAATAATTTGTTGGTATACGTAATTTCGTAATTTGTGCGAAAGCTGATTTTTGTGAATCCCGACAAAAACGTTATGATATCGATTAGGTGATTACCTACACCGGTGTTATGCAAAATTGTGATAAAAATCATTCTTATTGATTCACATTGTGGCAAAATATGATAAAGATGAAGAATAGATGACTAATTAGTAATTAGTATATACCTTTTTTGGATGTATTACGATAAAACTGATGATACATGTGTCATTAATTCTGTCGTGTATCTACTCTGCCCATAGAACATTGATATATCGACCATTCTTCCTATTTCTTAATGTTAAATCATTATGAAGAAAATATTTGCAATGTTCGCGGTGCAATGATTTTCGTCATTTCGAAGATCAAATAGTTTATCATTATTTTTTATCAACGCTGACGAATAATATTCATCGTTTCTTGGAATTGAAAAAGATATTAGTCAACTAGGCTCACGCCCGTATCATAGTACTCGTGTACAGGGTGTTAAGCATCGTACTTGACTTACTTTAACCAGTGATTCCTGATATCATTTGGAGTAAAAAATGTAAATGAAATTTTGGTCTCCGGTGGCTTTTTAGATCTCCCTTTTTTTCAAAAACTTTTTCTTCAAAATCAAAGAAAAAAAAATTCTTCCACATGTCCTCCCTGGTCTCTAAGCCAAGTAACCAACCAACCCCTCACCCCGCCCCTAAATTATCAATACTGATTTTTATGTTTTTTTATAATTTTTTTTTTAAATGTCACCGGAGATCAAAATTTCATTTATATTTTTTACTTTAAATAATGTCAGTAATCACTGGTTAAAGTAAGTCAAGTACAATGCTTAACACCCTGTATATAAGATAGGTTTTGTCAACATAATCTAGAAATTAATTAAAATTAAAAGAAAGAAATTAATTAAAAAAATAATGGAACATTTTTTTTCATTACTGCGGCAACACCAAGTACCACAATAATTTTAGAACAAAATATTTGTACAGTACGTTAAAGGACAGGAAAAATGGTATAACTCAATTTTTCTTAAGTTTTTTTAATTGTCACTTTCTTACTACCCCGCCTCACGGGAGATTTGGATTAAAAACCCTTTGTTGGCGTCTCGCTTTGATTTTGAATTGTGAAATTAGTCATTGCAGTGTTGCTCATTTTAAAGTTGAGTAAAAAAATTGCATTGGCATAGAAATTCCGGACGGAAAATGCTCATTGAATATTCAAAAAAAGCCAGATCTAAAACTTAAAATTAATTTTTGTACGTGTTTTATTTCCATTTTCACAACTTTTATACATAATATCTTCGTAGTTATTCAGAGTTATAAACACTAAGTACCATTATTTTTTATTCTTTCAAATTGTAATACATATATATAAATTTTGATTCATGTTTAAATATCCATACACCTATATATGTCCCTGCACAGTCAAGACCCAAAACTTCAAAGTCCATTATCCGCCTCGTTTGACATATTTTGACTTATGGCAATGTTGCGCATGTATGGTATAAGGACCTCTCACGAACTAGTACAAATTAAAATGCTATCAGATTTATCCTCGTCTGTACGTACGTACTTAAATCAGTATTTATTGATGATAGTGAAATAAAAGCCACCCAATCCAGTCATAGTGAGTGCCTGTAGGTTGTTATGGCGGGTCTAATAAAATAAAATGGCTAACACTGACAGAAGAACACGGTGGTGCGTTTTATGCCATTGGTCTCCATTTAACGACTTTGGTTAGGGGTTATTTAAATCTCGAAACATTTTTACTGGCATAGCCTGAGTCACGATTACCTGATAGTGGCTCTGTCTTACTTGAGAATACGGCGTCATTATCTTCCACCCTGGAATAAAATAAACTGGTAACAAGGGGCACTATTTTTGCAATGTAATTAGTTGATTATATTCGTGTGGTTATTCACTTAAAATCTGGACAGTATTTTTAATTTCACCCAGGTAACTTGACACTTGTTATGCTTTGTTTAGTGCTTAAGTGAGCTAAGTTATAAATATATGCTAAGTTGTAGGAAAAGTTCATGTCAAAACAGTGTAAAAGTTTGAAGAACACTGGAGAAAGTTATTGGCTCTATGAATCTTGGATAATGCTAAAGGCCAAACATATTTTTTGTATGTACTAGGTCTTGTTCTAGACATGTAGATATTTTTTGTTTGTTTTGTTTTTGCTTATATTCTCTCACCTATATACTTAACGGGACGTGTGGGATCGCACTAATCTCCTCACATCCCGGAATAAAATAAATAATTATTATTTAGTTCCAAATAAAGTGCGTTAAATAGTATATGTAAATTCTAAAGAAGTGAGAGTTTCGAAAATATGGATCAATGATTATGTAGGATGAAAAACAGAGCGTCTTAAAAATAAGCCCTAATAGACCCCCTAAAATCCACCCGTTCGGAGAAAACGTCCCTTGGAAAAATAAATACCTCGGAATAACCAACCCTTGATAGTAAATTAACTTGGAAAAAGCATATCACAGAAACTCTTAATTCAGCCAATAAAACTCTTTGCAGCCTTTTATCCCATGGTATGCAAAAGAAATAAAAAAAATATCTTCCATAAATAAACTCCTAATTTATAAATCTACGATAAGGCCTAAATTAACCTACGCATGCCGTATCTGGGCCCACGCTTCAGAATCCCAAATGAAAAGACTACAAACGTTTCAAAATAAAGCCATTCGCATTGCCCTGGGAGCTCCTAAATGGATGAGGGTTTCTCAACTACACCGGGACTCTGAAGTTCTTCTCCTCAAAGATCACATCGTAAGTCTCGCAGAAACATTTTATGCGGGAATTCACACCCATGAAAACGTGTCCATCAACTTCCTCGCCCAGTTCGATGAAAACATAAAAACGACTCATAAAAAACCAAAACCAATCGTTCGTAAAATTTAAATCTCCCCATATTGCAGCCATGTTCCTTTACAAAAAAAAAACTAACTCATACTTAAATAACATCTATTTCTTCCTACAACCATTTTTAAACTCATGTTGAAAGAGAAAGAGGCCTTTTTGGCCCGGAGCTCTATATGCCAATATTTAAAAAGTCAAAAAAGAGAGAAATAGTAAAAAAAGGCATACCACCACGAATTCACCAACTTCAACAAAATATCTGCTTATTCCTAGATCTTTGGTTGAAAAGACGAAAGTACATAGATCTACGAAGACGTCACCCTCATCGCGCCATTGCCTCAACATGGCATTGTTTGCAAATAATGGCTGAAGTAATCATTGTAGTATTTCTGGCACTAGAGGGAGGTACTTAAATACTATTCAAAGAATACCCGCTGCAGTAAAACACTACCGATGCATCCCGCTAACACAGAGCTTGGAATTCTCAGGTTTTCCTCAAGGTATTCGTATGATACTGGTCTTAGAATTTGACTTTGAGTCGGCAGACTGAGGGTTCGATTTCCGCAATTTTTGTTAACGTTTACGTAATGGTACCTTTAAGTAGATGGATATACCTCACAGTGTAGATAAGGTGTAGGTTGTAAGTACCTAATTCAAAGTTTGATACAATAAGAATTCTTAAATGAAAAAAAAATATACATTAGCTCCACACAGAAGGCCCCGAGGAAAATAATTTCCATCAGGGCCAACGCCATATTTGAGGATGATGTACGGAGTGTTTTTATAAATAAAAGGAAGGACAGGAAGATCTGGAAAGGAAATAGGCATGAGGGGTGGGTAGGTATCCGATGATCAGTGGGTCCAGGGTAACCGACGTATGAATCCATCTCTCCTAATGCAGTTTAAGGCGATAGGTCGAGAGAATCCTCCAAGGTCCAAAAAGGTCTCCCTCAACCAGTTTCTCCAAATCCGGCCCGCTACACAATAGATGGGCAAAGGCATCCGCCCCAGACCTGGACGATCCTCACCCTATAAGCTCGGTCACCCCCGCTAAGTCACCAAATGTAGCGAACAACTTGGGTTCACCTATGGCAGAGGTTTTGGTTATTGAATAAATGGTTCCCCGGGTGGCAGCACCCATAACCGCCTCCCAAGTTGGGGAGATATACCTATTGACTGAAGGACTTTGTCCTAACACCTATTGTAGGACCCAGAAGTGATAGTTAACGAAATATTACAAAATTTAAAATGCGCCTAGAATTGAAATGCATCTATGTATGATAGTGAAATTCAGCGATATTGACATTTTCCACTGAACCCTTAAATTTTTTAAATTCAAATTTACTTTACAATGTACTTAAATCAAAACAATTCATTGTTTGTTATATTATTGTACCTCTATATTGTTTATTATTTTCTTTTTAATATTGTTTCACTCAAACTATATACTTTTATAACTTGTAATTAATTACTTCCTAATCAGTAATCAAAACAAAAATGTATAAATGGAACTTAATTGGTTGATATTATGTTCACAATTTTATGTTAAATGATCTTTTACACAACTAAAATAAAATTTTTAGGCTTAAAAAAAAAAAAAATGGAACCACAATTAAAGATTTTTAAGATGAGAGGTTCTGGGTTCGAATCCCAGTTGCGACCGCTATATTTTATTTTACTGTGTCTTGTTCATTTTAATTTAGATTATTAGTGTTATCAGATTGATGGGGATAACCTTCAAAAGTTATAAAAAGAGAGTTTTTCTTATAAAAATTGATTATTTAATGATATTAAAATTTGTAGGTGAAATCTCTACAATGTTTCTGATTTTACACTGTATTGATATGAACTTTTCCCCTTTAATATCTTTTGTATTTTACTGTTTTTGTTTTTACATTTTATGGGTGTTGTAGGTTTGCGTGTTGTGATGTCGATTGTTAAATTTATCATACCATGTTAAATTCAATTTACCGCTGTCGTTAAAAACGTTATTGGCAATGGAGTAAATAAGGTTATCTTTCTCTTATGCTTTACTTGCTGATTGTCCTATTCTGCGCTGCTTCAAAACTCTTACTATGTCCTTTCGGTAAAGTACAGTTTTTAAATATTTTTTAAATGAAATTTATATTAGTTGAGTTATTACATTTGTTTTATTCCAAAGATAATTTATTGCTATTTTTTAATTATTTTTCTTTCAGTAAAACTTGTTTACTTATTTTAATACATTCTAATTATATTATTTTATTTTTCAATAAAAAGGTTTTTTTAAAGAAATCAAGCATATAGTTCGGTTCCTACCGTCTTCTCACCAGTTTCAACTTCGTTTTATTTCATATTGAACAGTCGAAGGTATGGGAAAAATAAGATGTCTTGTTTTTTTTTGTATCAGTAAAATAATGTCAGAGACATCCAGTGCCCATTGTAAATTAATTGCGCGAGCTGGAATTTTTATGTTTTTTTTTTTATTTTTATTTGAAATACAAAGGGACATATATTTACAAAAGAAAATCGTGGGTCTTAAAAGCTAATTACAATAAATTAGTTTGTTAACGAATTTACCCAATTCAATAAAGAAAACATTACTCGTGTTTGAATTGGGGAGTAGTGCCATTACAAAGGTAAAAGAAAAAATAAGAAAAATTTTGAAGTAAGAAAATAAATAAACTTATATAGGACGTTAACAAATATACCTACATTGATATTAATTTAGTTGACCTATAAATTTCAACCATAGCCTACCGTCTGGAAATAGATACTAATTAGATTGATGTGAATTGAAATCGAGTGTTGTGTGAAATTCGGAATAAGATAACCAACTTTTTTTAATTTGGAACTCCTTAATTTCACGCTTATTTTTATTGTGTACTAGCGTATGCCCGCGACTTCGTCTGCGTAGGATTAGTACTTCGAGTAATCTATTTTCTTTTCCTAGGACCCATCTACGTTTATACCAAAATTCTTAACCTATTTATTTAAAATATGTATAATTCTTGATTCGATTCAAAGTATTAGGCGAGTACTTCAAATAAATTCACTAATTTAAATATTTTCCAAAATAGAATTTTGATTTAACAATCATTACTTTGCAAAATGTCATTTTCAAATTTTGACGTTTTCTATTAAACAATAATTATTATTTTCAATTTATCGAAAATAAATAGCTAGCTTTATAAATTACAGCCTATATGTTATTCTGATGTATGAGCTATATTATTGTAAAGTTTCATTAAAATCCATTCAGTAAATTTTGCTTGAAAGAGTAACAAACATACATACATCCATACAAACTTTTGCGTTTATAATATTAGTAAGATTCTTTACGATTCTTTATTATTTTAATGTATTTAAAATAATTATATTTATCTAGCGCCTTGATGTGTTTGCTATCACAACCGTCGATATGGAAACGATTCATTATAAAAAATTTAAGAGATTATCTATTGTGCACCGACATTCTTTTGGGAAATTTTCTGATCTTATGAAATGATATTTTTGATTAATGGAATAATTGTGATTATTATCAATATGTGACAAAATGAATATGTTTTTGGATGAAATGAGTTCATTCTTGCACCTTTTTTTTATGTTTTTTTTTAATAATTGATATGTTAGCCGTCAGAAATTTCGCACATTTTGAGTTAAAAATGGGGGTTAACATAAAAAAGACGTAAGTATCTTTCTCAAATTTATACATTCAATTGATGTCAACGTTTATTTATCATTTTTAAAAAGGGTTGAAAAATAATAACATTTAAATACTTGTGTTTTGATACCTATATCCTAGCCCAGTCAAATGGGTCATCAAAAAGGGGTTACCTTGCAAAAACTTATGTAGTTTTTGTTATGTTTTACGCATGTTTTCATCGTCATAAACTTTTAACGATATTTGTATATATATAACTGTTTATTGACTGTTTAATGACTTGGATAAATACGACATACCAATTAAACAGTACTACATAACCTTTTGCAAAGTAAAAGTACCTAGCCACTGGCTTATATACCTACTGTGGGTCAAAAATTATTGTGATTTGATTATTGTAATTTTGTTATTATATTAACTTTGTTTAAAAATGGTTTTGATTAAGTAAATCACGGTTGTTCATAACAATTAGATGTCAATCAAATGAAGACACAATAGTAAACTTATATTATAATAAACATATACGCCGTAAGACGCTTAAAAATATGCACTTATCTAATTATATAACACGCTCCCTACATTTTGCCACTCGATAATCGCCTACGCCCCGCCGACAATTTAAAGCCCACGGGCCCAGGCGATAGAGGGTCCCAATATAATGCGCTTGTTAAATAACGATTCCCCATAAATAGGATGCAGAACCATTGTCTCGAAACTTCTGCCTTTATCCACCGATCCACGGCTATTGTCCGCTGAGGATTGCCTCTTGCGCCATGTCCCCGAGGCGCTATCGGCTGCTTAAAAATATCTGTGTGTTTTCGCATTAAAAAATCATTTACTTAAATTTTTTCGGCTTCTTCTTCGTTTACTGCGGCTACTTAGCATATTATGCTTGCTTACCGGAGGCAAAGATTGCGTTGATTTATTTTCTTTGGGAAGCTACCAGTGATATCCTTACGGTTGGTCATTGTTGTATTATTCCTTGTGAGGTGAGGTTGCTGCTTTATGTCTATACGCACCTTTCTAAGGTGCATCTACATCTCTTTTTTGTACGGGTAACATGTAATTGTATAATTTTTTAAAATTATTATTCGATTATGTTTTCAATTCACAATGGAAGTTTTCAATGATAGTTGCGCGTTACTCATTTCTTTGAACCCAATAATTTGTAATCCATGGAAATAGTGAAAAACAATATCAACATCAATTTAAACTTACCGATAACTCACACATTCGTCATTTAATATAATACTTGAATCCACACTATACTCGTACACTGGTTCTCCTGGGGAAGTGTTTTGAAAAAAAAAAAAAAAAATTATTCGTCCGCACGCTTAACCTTAAGTACACTCAACAACAGGGTCTGAGTTCAATTCCTAGATACGTTCAAATCTTTTTCGTTTGAGAGTCGCTAATACTTTCTTCAATGATTAAATATTACGATTTTAAATTTGACCATTAATTTATAAAAAAAATGAAAAGATTGTATTTAAAAGACAATTGTACGAATGTTTTTTTTGTTATGTAGGTCAAATGGCTCTAATTAAAAAAAATTCTGCAAATTTTATTCGAAAAAATGTAAATTTTTTGTACTGGGCAGCTTTTTAGGTAGTTAAAAAATATCATTTCATTTTGACAGCGTAAGTAAACATGCACACATTTGCGTTGTCTAATCCCCTAGGCCATAGAGTCTATTATATATTGTGTCCGAAAACTCTTGGAACAAGCAGTGAGCTTATCAATTTACATCATATTTGGAGTCGATTTTGTGCAATATCTTTTTGATTTGAGTTTTCGTTTTCGTGTAAATCGAGTTGGAATATTTTTATGTCAACTTTTTAAATTCGGTCTTATGGGATTCTTATCAGCTGTTCATTGTCTTTTAAAATGCGTTGAAGCGTAGACCTGGCTCCAAAAGTTTTATAACCCGTTTCCGAAAAAAAATGGAAAAATGTTTTATAAGAAATCAAAATGCTTATATCGAAAAAAGTTTATTTTCGGTTCTCTGTGATGCAGGTTCACCAATTTTCCCGCTTGTGTCACTAGTTTCGGACATGGTGAAGGTATATCTATACTATATGTTATGATTAATATACCTAATCAACAATTTAGTAATACTGTTGGAATTCACATTTTCGTTTGATAAAAAAACAGACCTGATAAAATTATCACAAAAATGGGGTATTATTATATTTTGTAGTTCTTTATCAGATCCATTAAAGAAAGGAAGATTATGAAATTATTTGATAAGTTCAAATATGTGTGAAATGTCTACTTAGCTTATCAAGGAATATGTGTTGGAAACAATGGTTTGAATGCTAATCGTTACTTTGTATTGTTTCAGGTCAGTGATCCTTTCGTCTGATTCAGTGCGAATTTGCCCAAATTCGATTCGCCACGGGCAGGTGAGTAATCTCGGTGCGAATGATTGCGTCGGATCTGAGAGCCAATATTGCTCAATAATAACCTTCGTCCGTATTATATGCTCCTGTCATTACCAACATCCAACATCTCACACGTCTCCCGGAAGTTCTTCGCACTTTGAAGTGAAAATTGATTTGTAATGCTCCCTCTTCGTGATTTTTTTTTGATTACGCATTATTAGTAGGTGGGTTCATAAACATGTTGAAAAAAACTTCTTTAATTTTTCATTTTGACCATCTAAATAAACATTTTGACCGGTTCGAAATAGAAGTGTTTTCAACTTTTTTTTTGGACTTCCACCACATAATTTTTATATTCAGTGTTACAATTATCCTAACCTATTCCTACACTGAGATACTTTATCCGAATTAACTAACCTAAAGCTATGTTTTCCTAGCGACAGGTTTTTTGCGCCGTGGACGACGTGATACGCTGAGCGTTTCACGTCGCCAACTCTTTCCAAGAAACTGAATGGACGTGTTTTCCTAAACAACGCAACTCGTCGGTGTGGAATGCCGCGAAATATTATATTTCACGTTCCTACCGACGTAATACAGCGAATTCGGTTCCTGCTGCGCAAAAAACCTGCCGTTAGGAAAACTTAGCTTTACGCTTGATTTTCGGAATTTTACACAACAATTTGTGTAAATTCTATGATTTACCTCTAAAGTCATATTAAAGTGTTTTTTGCAGCTACATAACTATTTAATTTCAATATATACTTATGTTTATATTTTATAAGGATTAAATATATATATGTACTCAATTTTTTGTGGTCATTAATAGGGGATCCTGTGCTGAGGTGGACTAGGTTTTAATTTAATACTATGTATTTAATTTTTTATAAGAAAAACTCTCTTTTTAACTTTTGAAGGTTATTCCCATCAATGTAACAACAAGACACAGAAAAATTAATAAAAGGTAACACCCGCAACTGGGACTCAAACCCAGATCTCTCGTCTCGCGCTCTACAAATTCAGCCACGTGTCTTGTTCATTTTCATATTTTAATTTAGATTTTTATTGTTATCTTCTAATTCAATGATATAAATACTATTTCTTTCACATCCTGTGAAGTTTTTTCAGATTTATAATTGCTCTTCTTTGATTTCTCTTAACTATTTTATCATTTAGATAGGTATCTACATAGATATGCAATGATAGCCTTGCTTGATGGCGTCATAAGAAGTAAGCCAGAGTATGCTAGTGCGGTGTGGACTCCGCACCAAACTAAATATGTTAATATGCTGGAACAAATCCAAAAAAAAATCCTCAGGTATGTCTAGTCTATATGAAGACGCATGGAACCTATCCGAAATTTATGCACCATATTAGACTTACTTGATGAAAGAAATAGATTTAGCTCAGAAACTAGACGTTATGCAAATCTTGCAATACTTAGTTTTAACATAATTTATAATAATATTGATAGCCCGTTCCTCTTGGAATGCTATGGCTTATACGTGCCTGAAAACTTCAGCCGAAGTCGTCGACACGACTTTTTAAAATGACCATACGGCAGAACAGATATTCTGGCACAACATAGCATGACATGAGGAATGGTGCTGTTGACTGAAATTTCCGAAACACTAGATTATTATTATTATTATTTTTTTTTTTTTTTTTTCAATTTATTTCACCTCTTACACACAACAATTTTACATTTTAATCATTGTTTAACAATAGAATAACTAAATAAAAACAAAAATATAATAAAAAGGTATAACAAAAAGGTGAAAACATCATTTTTTGGTTTCTACACCAATTAAGAGAACTGGCTCTTGAGCTTGGTGTAGGAGTTATGTAAGAATATACAATGTTTAGTCCATAATTAATATAATATCTTAAGGACTAGATTAAGGAAGACATTATACAATATTTGATGGTTTGATTTACAGGATTAAGGTTCTTAATTCTTCTTTAAATAGCCTTAAGTTTTTTATTGTTTGTCAAAATGAGAATTGTACAGTAATTGGATAACTAATCTAATACAATTTATAAAAAAATTAGAAATCGTTTTAGTGTAAGAACCTACCTAGGTACTTTAATTGTTTACTTTGCGTGGAATGTTAATACGGTGTAAATATTTGTCGTTGAAACACATCGTTGGAGATAAGTATGCTGGTATTTATATATTACCCATCTGAATCTGATAAACGGGATCATTACAAACAATAGACTTGAACAATGAGTGTTGAATTGTTTGATTAGATATAAAAGTACGTAAAACGAGCTATAAACAAAGCATAATCATAGAATGGAATTACCAAGCACTTAATGATCTATTATTAAAAATGTAATTATCTGGAGTAGCGAAAACTTTCCTACCAAGAGCTAGCTCTTGCTTCATGAATTTGCACGATTTTTTTATATGTAATTTCTAGGAATACGCTTATTTTATAAGCTTGCAATATCATTTTGATCATGAGCTAGAGAGCTTTGAAATATCCGTTCAACTGCCAAACTGTTGTTATTGTGTGAGAGATGATCGATAGACTGGTGGGTAGGATGCTTGATTAGCAGCCGGACTGTTCGATTTCGATACTCGTAGCGTATAGGTACCGACTTACCTACTCGCTTTTTTTTTAAATTATTAATCATAATTTACGTAATTTTATACAGTTCATGGAAATTTTTAAGAGAATGATTTGCATCTTTCATCGATTTTTAATTTGTTTTTATTTTTAAGTTAATTGTGCCAACTTGGGAGACGGTTATCGGTATCGCCGCCCCAGGAATTATTTATTGGATAACCGACACCTCTGTCATAGTTGACTCCAACTGGTTCGCGACGTTTGGTGACTTAGCAGGGGGGTTCAGGTTTGTGGGAGAGGTTTATCTAGGTCTTGGCGGCGAATGCAATTGACAACCTACTGCGTGGCCGGCCGGATCGGAAGAAACTGGTTGAGGGAGATCTAATCTAAACCTCTCCAGCCGGACTCTCTTGCATTGTACCGATTCATTCGTCCGCACTCCTGGACACATTGATCCCAGATTCCTAATCACCCCTTATATTTTTCCTTCCGGTACTTCTTCTCCTTTATTTCCCCTCAAAACACCATCCACACAGCATCCCCAAAGATGACAGGCCGTGAGGCAATTTTTTTCCTCAGGGCCTCCTGTGTAATAATATTACGGAGGTCGAGCTACTTGATGTATTAATTATTGTTAATGCTATCTTTAAGAATAAAAAGGGTTTTGAATGTCGGTTGAAGCAGGGTAGCAACGTCTAGTACCCACCTATCTATATTATAATTTAACAAGTCGGTAAGTGGAAACTGCATGTTTCACCATCTTGTCATTTTTAAGGGGCATGTCTACCGAGAAAAATATGTATGTCCTCTATAATTTGCTGTTCCGCGATCCCCGACCGCGATGCGTTACGGAGGAGCCGTCCTTTCTACCGGACACCTGAGAATTATTTTGTCGACATTTTTTGGGCGGTCGATGCCTCGAGCCTCTCTCCGGTAATAACTTCAGCGATACCACACCGCGAGCCATGTGCATATTCCGCTTTATGTATTACGCTTCTCGGTAATTATTTTAATAAGTTGCGGCCGATTAAAGATGGCAAGAAGCATTAACCCATTTCTGCAGAACTTATTTCATAACTCGCGAGTTAACGAGTCGGGCGTAATCGGCGAACGTCCCTCCGCATCGTTGCCCCGCGGTTTAGCAGAATCGAGATAACTCTCGCTCTAGCATAGTTTACTATTTTAAGTCAATTATTGGCTATCTATCTGACGGCCGGCGTGGTCCAGCGGTAGAGCGTTAGACTCCCATTCCGAAGGCCTCGGGTTCAAACCCGGCGTGCGCAAATAAATTTTATTTAATTGAATTGTGTTATTTTACAATTAATTATTTAAAATAATATATTATAGTATATTTGCGGCACGTTCCAGAGTGGAAGATACTCCTAGTATCGCCCTGGTGTAAGACCACCATTCAGAATTGAAACGTTGCTTGAAATGGCTTCAGCCGTGTTTAGTGACTAGATCTGAATAGCCAGGTACTTCCTCACCTTCCTCTTCCTCGTCTCCTTCCTTTCCCCACTTACCTTCAGCCTTATAACACACCCCGATTGGGGATGCCATAGTCTAACTGGCTCCAGAAGGGAGCAGTTGGGACTCTTGTGAGGTATTCACTATAAAAAAAAGGGATTCTAAAAATTATTTTACTAAAGGTTATTTCGCCTCTTCAAAGCATGACTGCTATAAAGCTAAGGTAGTATCAACTATTTACTCCTAGTGTGACAGAAAACCACCGTGGATTTGATAGTGGCTCAACCCTAAAACGTAAAAAAATACTGCAAGCATACTAAAATATATGTTATTCGCTTGGTCAATTATTGGCTATTTGATGGTGGCTCTTCAAAGGCACGAGTGCTTTTAACTATTAACTCCTAGTGTGACAAGAAATCCACCGTGGATTTGATAGTGGCTCAATCCTAAAACGTTAAAAAATACTGCAAGCATACTAAAATATATGTTATTCGCTTGGTCAATTATTGGCTATTTGATAGTGGCTCTTCAAAGGCACGAGTCCTTTTAACTATTAACTCCTAGTGTGACAAGAAATCCACCGTGGATTTGATAGTGGCTCAATCCTAAAACGTTAAAAAATACTGCAAGCATACTAAAATATATGTTATTCGCTTGGTCAATTATTGGCTATCCAAAACAGTTATTCTGAAAATTGGTGATTTCACATCTTCAAAGGCACGACTGCTATAAAGCTCCGGTGGTATTAACTATCAACTCCTAGTGTGACAAGAAATCCACCGTGAATTTGATAATGGCTCAACCCTAAAACCTTACAAAATGCTGCTAGCATATTAAAATATACTTATGTTATTCGTTGGTCAATTATTGGCTCTCTAAAACAGTGATTCTGAAGTTATGAGTACAAACAAATTAGTATACAACTAAAAATTTTGTGCGTGAAGGCGTTTTATGTCATAATTCATAATCATCAATTTATCACTTGAAAGTGCGTAATGCTCCGATTATTATGACATAAAACGCGTTCACGCACAATACTTTTAGTTGTATACTAATTTGTTTGTTTTGCTTTATTATTTAGTCAAGGATGACTGACAAAGGCACGAGTGCTATAAAGCTCCGGTGGTATTAATTATTAACTCCTAGTGTGACAAGAAATCCACCGTGGATTTGATAGTGGCTCAACCCTAAAACCTTTAAAAATGCTGCAAGCATATTAAAATATATGTTATTAGCAAGGAAATAATGTATCTTACTATTATTTTAGCTTGACGTTGTGTCATCTGCAAATTTGTTTATTTTATCTGTGAAAAAGCACGTCACAAAATTCCTTGTCAAATGTCATAATCCGGTTAATTTGTTATTTTCCAATATTTTTCCACGACACGAGACTATTTTATTATTTGATATCATACAAAAGTCTGTAGGTACTGCTTGAAATCGGTAGAACCGTGGCATCTCAATTTTTCAACTTTTTTTTTGGACTTCCACCACATAATTTTAATATTCAGTGTTACAATTATCCTAACCTATTCCTACACTGAGATACTTTATCCGAATTAACTAACCTAAAGCTATGTTTTCCTAGCGACAGGTTTTTTGCGCCGTGGACGACGTGATACGCTTAACGTTTCACGTCGCCAACTCTTTCCAAGAAACTGAATGGACGTGTTTTCCTAAACAACGCAACTCGTCGGTGTGGAATGCCGCGAAATATTATATTTCACCTTCCTACCGACGTAATACAGCGAATTCGGTTCCTGCTGCGCAAAAAACCTGCCGTTCGGAAAACTTAGCTTTACGCTTGATTTTCGGAATTTTACACAACAATTTGTGTAAATTCTATGATTTACCTCTAAAGTCATATTAAAATTGTTTTTTGCAGCTACATAACTATTTAATTTCAATATATACTTATATGTTTATATTTTATAAGGATTAAATATATATATATTATGTTCTCAATTTTTTGTGGTCATTAATAGGGGATCCTGTGCTGAGGTGGACTAGGTTTTAATTTAATACTACGTATTTAATTTTTTATAAGAAAAACTCTCTTTTTAACTTTTGAAGGTTATTCCCATCAATGTAACAACAAGACACAGAAAAATTAATAAAAGGTAACACCCGCAGCTGGGACTCAAACCCAGATCTCTCGTCTTACCGGGACGTGCGCTCTACAAATTCAACCACGTGTCTTGTTCATTTTCATATTTTAATTTAGATTTTTATTGTTATCTTCTAATTCAATGATATAAATACAATTTCTTTCACATCCTGTGAAGTTTTTTCAGATTTATAATTGCTCTTCTTTGATTTCTCTTAAGTACTGCTTGAAATCGGTAGAACCGTGGCATCTCAATTTTGGTTATATACATAGGTACATATTAAGAAGAAAGCGGAAGGAAAACCTAGCCTAAATTTTCTAGCAACATTTTGAATCCTAAAATAATAAACAATTCCGAGATTTCCTTCTACTCTGGAGTATGGTGCAAAAGTGCTAGTGGTGTTAGATATGCCTACTTATTATTTTATTTTAATTTCACATTGGAATTAGTTTACTTTAACTATATAATCGAATATAATTAACACTTTATGACATCAATTGTAATTAAGTAATTATGTATATGAAATAATGATCACAACATTTTTCACAACCGTTCCTTCTTCGGTGATAATATTAACTAACTTAAGATGAATAATATGTTTTTAAATATGCGTGAACATTAGGTATTGAAGTGGGGGTGGAAATATGTCAAATAAGCACAAAAATGTAGTACTTTAAACTAAGTTGTTTTGTTTAATTTAATGTAGTTAATTAAATCATTTTTTATTTGCTACACTGGCTGTTAATTCAAGAAACTTATTGCTCTATCACGGACAAAAAGGTATATTAATATATAAATTAACAAATAGTATAAAATGTACCTATATTTATGTTTCAACATGATTTATTTTCAAACACTTACAAAAAATTCATATCACAATCGACCGATATCAAGATGGCGCGTACTTTACATTATACTAATATACTTTTGACTGTACTAATATTCGTATTCTTTTTATTATAAAAGTGTTAAATTTGTAATAAAATAACTATATAAAAATATCTTTTAAAACTGGGCTGTGCAGAATAAAAGTTTGGGAATCACTCATTTAAATCTCATCTCTATCGGGAATATGGAATCGGGATCAGGAATGCATGAATGTGAAAGAAGGGGATCACAGTATTCACATTACAGTTTGTATGTGCATTGTGTAGGATGATGTTGCTATTTCTTCGCGAACTCTAGGAATACGATAACAAGAGATTACTAGAGGAACAACAGATACCCAAAAGCTTATTTGATTTTAATTAAAAGGCAAAATAACTTTGTTTACATCACTTTTATTTATTATTTGATAATTAAACACAGGAGAAAAAACTTAGTTATTGCCTCTACTTTCAGACCCGCCGTTTTCTTTTCCAATACAAATTTGGGTTACAGCTCAATGGTTAAATTTATTTTATCGGAAAACAGATGACGTTGAAACTCAAATTTTAGCTATACCTTTTTCATATTATGAGTTTTCTAATGCAAATGGTAAGTAATTCTATATGGTGATTATCCCACAAGATAATTTACCTACCGTGTACATATTTTATAAACACTTCAAATCTATATAGTTACTAGCTGACCCGCCCACACGTTTCTGTGGCTAACGAAACACAACGAAATCTACTGGATGCTTACCTAACCTAAATAAAACCAAGTGTTGTGTCAATAAATTAACTCACACCGCCATCTGTCCGAAAATTATGGAACTTACAAATAATTGTCCCACAAAAAACATTTAATTCGCAATAATAAATATTGAAGTCCATAATCGGGATAAAAACTATCCTATCTTTTAAGTTGGACCAAATTATACACAGTAAGCCTAATTTCATCAAAGTCGGTTTTATGATTTTTTCGTGTTTTCGGAACGTATTTTCGGAGTTTACCTCGGACGAACATTGTGACATGAATTTTTTATATATAAAGATATAGAATGGCAAACGAAAAGCCTCTGACGTCAATTATACTGACATATAATTGAATGGTGTATAAACCTAATCTAATGGTTATTCAGGAATTTATTAATGAATTTTGATAAAAACATTTTATATTACCCCACACGGGAGGTTCTGGGGTAAATAATTTCCCTCGGAGCCTCAGTCATCTTTGGGGATGCCGTGTGGAGGGTATTTTTTTTAAGGAAATGAGAAAGAGGAACTTCTGGGAAGGAATAAGGTATGAAGGTTGGGTAGTAATTTAGAGGTCAGTGTGTCCAGGACTAATGGGCGTATGCACCCGTCCTTCCCGCTGCAGTGCAAGACAATGGGTCGAGAGAGATAAGCTGGAGATGTCACCGAGGCTCCCCAAACCGGCCTCTCCCGATCTTGCCCGCTACGCAGCTGATGGTACCAAACGTAGCGAACCACTTCGGGTGACCTATGGCACAGGTATTGGTTATCCAATAAATGGTTACCGGGGCGTCGGTACCCATAGACTTCATTTGATAAAAAATCACCAGTTCTTAAGTTCTTAGTTCTTAACACTTCTCATCGGGCCCGTGTTCACGAAACAAAAAATATCATAATGATTCTACTGTGATAACAACTATGAAAAGCTGAAAAAAACTGGCATTAAGTTAGACCGTGAATATTTATAAAAATATTAAAGTTGACCGAGGGTGCATTTGGAATGCAGTTATTTTATTGGAAGACGTGACATGGATATCGATGATCCGAACATTCAGCGCAGTGCCTCTTCTAAATTATTATCCTCGCTAGAGTATCGGTGCATTTGGTCGAAAGCACTGTCTTTTATACTACCCGAGTACATTCCGACACGTGTTTCCTTATATTATGGGCCATGTTATAAATAAGGAAGATTTTTTTTTCATCTGAATCCTATAAAAAAGTCCTGCGGTCCAGAAAATAAGCAGCGGGCGGAAGGAAATTGAGGAAGTGGTGAGAAGTTATTTGATCCAATCTACTTCTGAAATCTATTCTTATTCCAAATTATTCTTTTTCCTTTCTTTCTTTAAAAAAGTAAGATTAAAATTTTTAGATTGGGAATAAACTGACAATTTTAAATTACTCCTACCATCATCATTATCAGTGGAAATGTTGTTTATGCAATTATGGAGGACTTGGTCTTTTGGGCGGTTTAGGAAGATCATTTAAGAGGCTAGACTTTGAACGACACACGGAACACCCGCGTCTGTCATTCTGTCCCGCTCACAATAAGCTCACGCACACTTACAATACATGCGAATGCGAAATGTGCGAATGAGACAACGCTCAAATTTACCTACAGAAATCGCTCGAAAAGGGGTTTATGGAGAATACACTTTTCTACACCGAAACTTTCACGAAATTGAAATTTAAAAAAAATAATATTTTTTAGAAAGAAGAAGCTACGTCGGTAGCTTTTTATAATTTTATAATTCTTTATGAGAGTTGAGTTAGCAGCACTTTTTCCCTAAATAATATTTTTTGATAAATCGTACATGTTTGACAGTGAATGTTTACGTTAATACGAAACGCATCGAAAATTCGAAAACATACCGACATAGTTTGTACCCTTTGGAAGGCAGTATAAAAAAATGTATTCATTTTGTGCAATTTTCGATGTAGAAAAGTGTTTTTTCCCGGGCGTCCTTTTTGTATGGGCCGAAAAGCGAAGTCTATCGTCTTAACCTCTCCAGCTGGTCCCATAGTCTTACACCGCAGCGGGAGAGATGGATACAAATCTCCTGGATACACTGACCTCTACATTCTTACACGCCCCTCATTCCTTTTTCCTTCTTAGAACTTCTTTCTTTCTCTTAAAAAGACCCTTCATACAGCATTCCCAAATGTAACGTAGGCCCCGAGGGAAATTATTTTCCTCCTAGGTCTCCTCTGTAAATGGGTTAAGAGGTAATATCCAGCAATCCATTATTCCGTTTTTGTTAACAGCGCTGCGCTCGGATGTTTTTGCAACCATGAAGCTAAACGGTATTAGTTTAAAATCATCTCAGCGACTAATGAGTTGCGAGAATTTATGTCTCGAACTGCCATAAAAATGATCAAACGGGAGATGGTAAATGAATGAAAATTATATACTTCTTAAAATTAATTTTTGTTGACAAGTGGTAGGAGACATCACCAAATTAATCAATTTCTTTGACGGTACATGGCAAAGAGTTGGTTTAGTAAAACATATGAATGTAAAGAGGGTGAGGCATCTGCGGGAAGATTTTTTTAATATTTTGAAGAAAATCGGTATCTTTATTCGATTACTTGTAATGTTGGGCGGTTGATCAAAACCGTGTTTTATTCTTTTCTGATCTTTTATCGAGGCAATATCTTATCTTCCAATATCTTCCGTTTTATTGTGAAAACTCCAACACGGAATCACAATTGTGTACTCCAATTCGCCGAATTCAGAATTTGGGAAATGAATATCATTGCGGATACGTGTGACACATCATTTATTAAGTATAAACACCTCATAGTAAGATGTTTATCGCATAAAAGATCAATAATAATATTTAATTGAATATACCACGTAGTTCTCCTTGACTCAATCTACGAATTGCTGTTGTTTCTCTACCTTGCATGGTAGGGTATCCTGCTTTTATCTAACTCATATTTGATTTTGTTTTTGATTATGTTGTTGATTTTGTTTTTGATTTTGACATTGATTTTGTTTATGATTTTGTTTTGGATTTTGTTTTAGATTCAGTTTTATAATTTTATTTTTTGCTTTTGTTTGAATTATTTCTAATGCTTATTTAGATGTACTTTGCTTTTTAATTTTATTTTTTGTTTTTGTGTGAAAAAGGGCCAACTAATTTTGTGTGAATTGAATGTAATGTTAATTTAGATGTACTTTGTAATAAAAAAATAATTAAAAAAACATGTAAAAGCCCAGCAGGGCGTGAAATACAAATAAGCAAAATAAATAATAAAAACGTAAATTAAAAAAATTTAAATTAAATTCGCTGTAGCCGATATCAATAAGCTTTTTATTTCGATCGGTTTATTCGTGTATTTTTTTTATTTATTCCCCAACTTATATGGTTGGAACGCGTTTTATTGACTCGACTCTTTTTAATACTCGAAGTACGTGAACTTGGCATGGTCGTTTTCTCTTTCGTTCGAGTTATTTAGTACCAATTGGCGGGGCGGTTGCCGATACAAACGGTAATCACAAATCAAACAGAGCAGAGGGTTCCTGCTTGCCCTGTTATCCCGAGAGTGATGGGAACTCTGATTGTTCCAAATTAAAGTTAACAACCTCCGAAGGGTTACGTTACAAAAAAAGCAAAAAAACTTAGGCCATTTTTCTTGGGATATCAATGATTGAAAAGAAATAAAACTTATACCTTACTTCTTACTTACCTGCTTATTTTTCAGAAAGTATTCTGGTGTACTAACAAAAATTGGTCATGCGTTGTTTTTTTTAAATTATTAAGTATTTTATTACACATAATTTTTACTTTTATTTCCTTTTTTTTTACTTTTTTAAACTTTTTTTTGCTATTATTTACTTTTATTAATTTTGACTTACTTTTACACATACAAATTCTTTTATTTTTTATTTAAACAACCTCATTAGGCAGATACTATCACGAGGTGGCAAAAATTTAATTTAAAATCATAATGAATATAAGAACAAAAAAAATCACGAGAAATTTAAAAAAATAAGTATAACTGAAAAAAAATTAAAAAAAGAAGGAAAAGAAAAAAATTTACGAAAGAATTAAAAATAAGACAGAAGTGCGTTGTTGTATTGTAAAAATTAGTTCCACGACAACGCAACAAAGTAGCATTTCAACTCTCCTTTGAAAAGTCATTAAAATTTATGATTTTTTTTTAAATAGCCCTTTTCCTAACCTAACGTAATATATTCAACATTTTTTTCCTATTCAACCATGTTCAATTACATTAGAACAATTTGGAGCCAGATTATGGCAATGTTTTTTGTCCCCGGGTGGTATCTGTCTTTGAAGTAATGCGTTGATGTCCATGTTTCGTTATTGTTATTAATTGTGTTATGCAGTACTGCAGTATGATTTTTTATCTTATGTTTTTGGTAATCTAAAACTTTAATATTGATGCTGTATGTTCAGTACAACTAAGCCCAAATAACTGTAAGGTACAATTTAAATAACAAATCTAGTGATTTCAAGTAATTAAAAAAAATTTTTTGAACAGTAAAATTCATTCTAGAAGTCTAATTGCCCGCGAGATAATTATTGTATTGGTACCTATTCTCAAACTCGAGTTGTTAAACTAATTTAGAGAATAATTCCTAGGTATTCAGATGTACGTAGATACAATATATATCGTATCTATCATAGAGATAGATACTATTTGCAATATATTTTTATGGTGCACTTGTTACGAAGAAAAATCATATTATGTAAATGTGTGATGCACACACGGAGAAAAATTTTATTCTAAAATACGATCATTTTATTCGTAAAAACGGTTAAAAACGGGACTGAAGTTCTTATGAACAAATTAACAGTGTTTAAATCTTTATTGGCGGGAAAATGTAAGAATAATTTGTTGGGATACGTACGAAATTACGTATACCAACAAATTATTCTTACATGTATTAATTAATATGTGTGATGCATATCTTCATAATGCCTTTGTTTAATTTCTGTAGATTTTTTTTTGTAATTTGTTTGTGTTTATAACTCTAACTTGTAGATATTTTTATTGCTAGGGTTATTTTCTAGTTTTAAAAATCTCCCTTATGGTGATAATTCGGAAAAATTTAATTTAAAAAAATAAAAAAGATTATTATTCAAACGTTTTGCTTTAATTTAACCTTGTTGTTTTCTTGTGTGATCCTGGCCTAAACCAACCCAACCCAATTGCTCCATTTGATGTAGGTAACGTTTAAGAATGCTCTAAATAAATTGTGCCTACCGATTAAATTGTTATTTTTATAATATTCTTAATCGCATAACGCGGCGCTTATAATATTTATTAATCTTTTTTTGTAGATAAAAAAAAAATGTAAAAAATATTTTTATCAGCTCACCTGCAATTTGGGTATTTCTAAAAAGCGATTTCACGAAGAAGACAAAAATGTCCGCATGAGTGTTTTAATACAGATTAGATTTAAAATGATACATTACATGATTTATTAGCATCACGTGCCTTTATTCTTTTATCAGTTTAATTTATTAAATAAATCAGATAATTTTATCTGATTTTAGCTGCATTTTCAAATAAATGTTTTTGGAGAAAATTTGGTTTTAAAGCGCCTGTAAATGATAGTTATAGTAGCCGAGTGCAATTTAGCCCTTGCCCGGAATAATGTTGTATCCAACAAAACTATCAATGTTAATGATGAAATAATGTTGGGCATATTGTTACGCATCTTTTAAGATAGTGATTATGATAGTGACATTTTTTGAAGGCCTGTGGCAGCATTTTAAAGATTGGTTTGTGGAAGAATGTTGTATAAGGCCGTTTATCAAAATCACGGATCGTGGTTTAATTCATGGGAATAAATGGAGAAAACGAATGTTTTATGGCTTCATCTAGAAAAACTTTAAAGCCAAGAAGCTGAAGAATGCAGGAAAGTAGAATTTTTCCAGAAAAAATATTGTTAAGGCTGCATTTTTAGCCGTTGAAACAGTTTTGTCGAATAATGTTGTATGTTGATCTGAAGACAATATCTCGAATGTAAATGGTTTTATCTATTCATATCGTTTCTTCGCTTTTTAAGCTCAAATGCATCAATGACATAGTAAATTGATGTTAGAAGAGCATGGTGCTTTCTTGAAGGTACGAAAAGTAAAAAAAAACCATTTTGTGGAATAATGTTGCCTTTGAAATTTTTATATGCAACATTTTTCCATAAAATCAGCACAAATTCTTGTAATGAATTCTAATTTAATAGCCCTTTTCCACGACTTTTTCTTTAAAAGTCTTAAGAATTGTATGTTTATTGTATTTTGAATATAAAATGTTATAAAACATAACCGGTTCCATTTTTCTCGGAACAAGAATATTGTTGGATACAACATTATTCCAGGTAAGGGCTCTAATATTGAGAATATCTTGTGTATTGCATTTGGATCGAATTTTTGGGGAAGAAAGGTAATTCTCATTTATTCCGAACAACGAAAATATTTTGAAAGTGAATAATTCAATAAAAAAACAAATTTCATCATCAATTTAACAATTACCAGTTGCAAAGGCTATGGTAAACCATTATTAGCGACCACATTCACGGTCCTTGCTTATGAAAACAAACTATTTGTGTAAAATTTTTATTTCAAATGATCGCGTATGTAATAATTTCTCTTGCGAAATTGCTTTCAAACATTGCCACGGATAGAACACTTTTAGTTGTATGTGAATAGTGTGCGCGTTTTGAACGATGACCGCACCTAATTGGTATTCATAGCCAAGACGGACCCTTGACGGGAACAGTGTCGGGCGTAGGTGTTCCTCGTGTTGGCTGTCGGGGGGCGCTTTGTCTTGTCATGGCAGCGGCGGAGCGGCCGGAGCGACCGGAGCGGGCGCCATCTATTGTCTTGCCCGGGAACTACCCGAGTGCTCATCTGCATGAAGATCTCATCTGCGGGCAAATCGCGACTAATGTTGTGTCGATTGGGTTGAGAATCATGCGCAAATCACCGGTGATCTATCGAAGTGCTTTCTGTATGGACAATGGCTATATTAAAAAGCGGAGGGCAAAATCGGGACTTGAAGAATCGGGTTCAAATCACTGGTTTATTTTATATCAGCGATATAAATATACCATAAACAATAATTGCAAGTCACAGTTCAATATAATAATAAGAAAAATAAAGTGATATTATAGATATTAGAAGAAAATACTGGTGGTATTAGTTACATTGGTTTAAAATGTGGAGAGTGTCATTTTTTGTCTTGCCGAGGAATTGCTCATCTGCACGAAGAGAAGCCGGCAAGTCGTTACCAATGTTATATCAATGGGATGAGGGATTTTTCTTTTCACATGGAACCTGCTCGTCTGCATAACTGGTGAGAATATACAGGGTGTTAAGTAACGTACTTGACTTACTTTAACCAGTGATTCCTGACCTTATTCGGAGTAAAAAATGTAAAATGAAATTTTGGGCTCCGGTGACTTTTTAGAAGTTTTTTTTTTTCAATTTTTTTCCCAATATCAAACTTTTTTTTCCACATCTTTCTCAACCGAATAGTCAACCAGCCCCTAATCCCACCCATAACTATCTAATACCTATTAATATTTTATGTATTTGAGAAAAACCAAAAAAAAAAAAAAATTTCACTGGAGACCAAAATTTTATTAACAAATTGTACCTGATAAGTGTAAGTGATAATTGTACACATTCTTTGAAATTAATATTTAACTTAGCAAAAGGTTTTTTTTATTTGGAAAAGCACAGCATTATAAGTACATCTACTCAGTTCCGATATCTTTCCAATTAATAAACATATAACAGGATTAGTGTTACACAATCAGCAAACAACAGAATTAGTGTAACAACATTAGGCATAAGTTCAATGTTCGGCTACTAAGTTCCAACATTTTATAAGCTACTTTTTAATCTGCTTAACACCCCCCCCCCCGACCCGACGAGGGTTTTGATATGACAGGGTGGTACCCCCGAAATCTAGGGAAATAATTTTTTGGGCATACCATCCCTGGTACCAAGTTACGCTTACTGGCGAACTGCTCATCTGCATGAGGGGAGGCAGGTAATTCGCAGCTAGTGTGATGTCTCAATGTATATTGCGGATACTGTTATGTCGATAGGGATAATAAGAACTATTGGCAAATCGACGGTGATAAATTGGGGAGCTTTCTGTATGATCAGTGGTTATAATTATGTAAATTGTGTGGGGCGCCATCTTTCGACTTGCCAACAAACTGCTCGTCTGCATGAAGGGAAACTGGCATATCGCGGTTAATTTTATAATAGGGATGAAGATAGGGATGTGAAGTATCATGTGTAAATCACCTTTTATTTCGCTTTCTAAAAGCCCAATGCCCTTTTTTGAAATGATGGAATGCGCCATTTTTCGTCTTGTAATTTAGTGTAGTTTGATTTTTTGTCATTGTCAAGATAATAGGTGAAGGTGAAAGACGTCATCTATTGTCTGGCCGAAGAAGTGCCCAACTGCACGTAATCATTTCAACAGTGTAAACAGGCCAAACGGTCTCCATTAAAATAACCGTTAGAGACACCCTGCTGAACGAATTTGAAGTTGGAATTAGTCAAATAGTTTTGTTGATATTATGACATGGTTAAATAGATTATTTTGAAGGGAAAAAATCACGGGCAATATTATAGTTCATGACGGGAACAGTGTGGGGCGTAGGTGTTCCCTGTGTTGGCTGTCGGGCTCGCTTTGTCTTGTCACGGCCAGAACGCGCGCCGTGCGCCGTCTCACGGGGAACACTTGCTCATCTTCACGACGGGAAAGATACCTCTGAATGTAGGCGAATCGAGGATGATTATGTTAACGGGCGATGATGAATCATCTGCGTGTGATGATGATTTTTGGAAGTAATGAAAGGTGATCACAGCTTTCGTATCCGCGTCAACATCAAAATAACTAACACTATATTTTTGAATTTCAACGGAGAACACCTCCCGTGCTTAATTTATTTTCTCGAAAAACTTGACGTCGAATACCTTTGAAGAAACCTGGCCCATCAAAATCAACGTTTATTTTACTTTAGTTTAATTAAATTCATTTCTAATAGACATACAACGAGACGATTGTCTACTTGTATATTACATATTAAGATTAATACATTTGAAGTAAAGGCCTAAGCATCTACAATCTACATTGCTGGGTCAGGTTTGGTCGGTTATGGGAGATGTCCTATGCGTCAGGTTCCTACTTCCTACCCATGCGACACGGTATCAATCCCCTGCTAACTACGGGTCAGTTGTTTCGCAAAACTCGAACAGTTCCTCAAATTTAAAAGTTAGTATTCTGTGAAAGTTCTTTTCAAGTTATATTGTTATTATATAAGTGGCCACATGTGCAATACTAGAATTATAGCATAACTCGTAATAGAACTGTCACAGACTTGATAATTAAATTTATATTTGATGAATTGTTCAAGTGCTGTGAAACTGAGCTGAGCAAAATGTAACGCAAAATGAAACAAATAGTTTGTTTTAAACTACTTTATTTTAATTTATATGATAACATGATAGAAGGAGAAAGCATATAGGAGAGGGAGATAACACACAACGAGAGACTGGTTGGTGGAGGTCTGGGTGGAAGGGGATGCATAAAGGAAGGGTGGGGGTTACAAAGGGATAAAGGGAACACAAATTTTATGCTTATTATGATGTAGTAGGAGAAATTAAAACCGGAAATTGTCTTTATTTTGAGAAAGCAGTGCTACAAATAATCTCAGGAGTTAATTAAAATCTGCCGAGTACGTCCTTTATTTATTTTATTAATTTATTTATACTGGGATTTAGAGAAGTTCTCATAAAAACTCAGTTATTAAACAATTACATACAATTAAATAAAGATACATACAATTAGAAAAACAAAAAACATCTCAAATAAAAATACAAAATACAAGGTCACTTAAGTTAACACATAACAATGAGTGGCAAGCCCACTTTTGTTTTAAATTATTATCTACATTACTTTAATCAATTTATTACATTAATTACATTACAGCAATTGATGTCATTTCATGTTCCTAATAGAGTCATATAAACTAAAAACATCTTTTATTGCAAAAATAATGTCAATACCAAATCTTTTATGATCTCCGTTATACTACGCGTACACAGCTTAGGTAACCAATATGCAAACATTGTAGATATTTTTAATAGCACCGAAATAACTTTAAAAAAAACAGTTCACGTATTTTTTTAAAACAGTTATTAAATAACATATTTTTCCAAAAGCCTGATTGTAAATTGAAATTAATATCAATCATATTAATATGTTTGCACATTTTAATTGTTTTATAATCCCTTTTTATTCTGAATTTAAATGTATTTTTATACCTTATATAAATTGCAATAAATTGCTCTGCTCCCTGGAGCCAATGAGACTACGACATCCCCAATTAGGGTATGTTGTAAGGCTGAAAGTAGTAGGGCAGGGAATGAGATGTGGAAGTAGAGGTAGCAGTAGTGCTATTATGTATCCTCAGGTCGATTATTATTTAGACTCTGTGTTCCACGTGGCACTTCCGTTTTTATGTCGTCGTTAGTGTTTTATTAGTTTCGTCTCTTTAGATTGATTGCCTTAGGTAAAGTGTAAACTGTAAGCTAACTAAATTTGTGGCCGTTCATATAAGTAAGTATTCAGTAACATCCCAACCTTTTTGGAGTGAGAAGCCGTGTTCATGCATTTGTTGTATATTAATCATTTATTTTTCTTTATAATTTACCGGACCAATGCAACGGCATGTTGCAGACTACATCGAAAATTACTTAAACCGTCGATGTTCATAGAAACTGTTAAATTTTATTTTTTAAGTAATAAAAGGATTTATTTACTTATTTGACATAGGTACATACTTACAATCTTCCTGTATTTTTGAATATTAAAAAAGTTTCTTTCTGAAATTTTTATGACATCACAACATATCTTCAAAAAGTGTTATTTACAAAATACTTACTATTTTTTTAATATTGGTTGATCGAAAAAATTGTTTATTGCAATGAAGGAATATACCTAGTTCTTTATTTAGGAACGGCTGCGCCGCTTTTTTCTTCCAAAGCTTCATTTTTGATTTGAAGCCAAATTACCCAACCAAACTGATTGATTATTTTTTAAATAAAAATATGTATTAATTATCTCTTTTTTTATTTATTTTTGTTTTTAATTATGACATATACCTAGGTAGTTAAAGAATTCAATTTTGCTTCATATTGGAGGCAACTTTGGATTTTTTTTTTTGTGCAATTTGGGAGGCGGGAATGGGTGCCGCCGCCCCGGGAACCATTTATTGGATAACTAACACCTCTGCCATAGGTCTCCCCAAGTGTTTCGCTACGTTTGGCAAAGGGTGCCCGGGTTCATGGGGTTCATTGTCTAGGTCTTGGCGGTGGATGATCTAGATACACTGAACCCCAGATTCCTACCCAACCCTCATACCCTTTTCCTTCCCAGAACTTCCTCTCCTTAAAAAATACCCTCCACACAGCATCCCCAAAGATGACATAGGCCCTGAGGGAAATTATTTTTCTCAGGGCCTCCTGTGTGGACCTAATGTAAAAAAAAAATTAAAAATAAAACAAAACTTTGAAAGATTGCGTTTCTTTCGGTAGTCATTTAAATTTATATACGACAAATTTATATTCCGACGTAAATAGGCAATTTATAATTCAAATTTACGCCTATCAAAATATTTTGTCATACATTTATTTCATATTAGATACATATATTTTATTTTAATAAATGGAGTAATTTTCTTAAAAATTTTTTTAATATTTTCTCACAAATAATTGCCAAGTTGCATCTAAAATCGTGAAATATTTAATTCTTTAATGGCCTATAATTTTGTTACTCCATTAGACTACAAAAAAAAAATTCAGCTTGGTTCGGTATTTTGGCCTCAAATCCAAAATTAAGATTTGTACGAAACGAACGCGTAGCCATTCCCCTTGATATACATAGATGGTACAACCGGTGTATCATCAATATTTTTCTTACACAGTTAATTACTTCCATTTATGTCTAGTCTTTCACAGAACACGACCATAAATTTTCCCTTGTATAACATTACTAATTTCCGTATTTGCATCCATTGAACTCGTATTTAAACCTGTTCAACATATCATTGGCATTAATATTCTTCCAGCTACTAAATCATCACCCTTGTACTTCTATGTCTACAGAACTAGAAAATGATAATCGGTATCTATTTAATAGCTTTAACTGTAGGATACGCGTCCTATTACTTTACAGAATATTACATTTAATTTCACGTTAAATAGCTTTAAATCATCATGTCATACACTTAATTTATCTGTTTTCATACTAAGATAATGATCGCTACCTATCTAATATTAACACCTCTGCCATAGGTCACTTCAAGTGGATCGCTACGTTTGGTGACTTGGCAGGGGTATCCGGGTTCATATGGTAGGGTTTGTCTAGGTCTTGACGGCTGCTGCGTTTGGCATCTCTGGCAGGACCCACCGCCTTGCACCGCGGTGAGAGAAATGGATTTCTTAAATCCACTGACCCCCAGATTCCTACCCACCCCTTTTACCCTTTTCCTTCCTTTCCTTTCTTTCTTTTAAAAGATCCCCTCACAGCATTCCCAAAGATGTCATAGGCCCCAGCGAAATGATCTTCCTCTGGACCAGTTGTGGAGAGCTGTTGTAAAAAAATATTATTTTTTATATGTGAAATGATCTAGTTTATTTGGACTTCTCTCTTCCTACATTTTTCTTCAAATTTATGGTACCTACCTGCCTGCAGAAATTATGAAAAAATATTATTATTGACATGGTAACGTTTCTTTGGACAAATTAAATAACTTCCTTACTTGAAAATAATTTAAAAAGTTACACGAAATACGAATATATGCTTTATAATTAAGTAGGTTGTTGATAAAGTCCATACTTTATAAATATTTTTATTTGAGAGGAAATTTTGATTTCGATTTATCAAATAAGAGAAATTTGGACGGTTTAGGTTTGTAGTTTAGACCATTTGAATGTTAAAGGCTGCGCATACAAGCTCCGCTGTGATCATGCTGCTATTTTTAGCGGTATATCCTCAAATGTTTAATGAACATGTTCTACGTGTGAATACTGCGTAGGCTTGATTGCGTCTGACGAACAGCTGCAAGAAAAAATCTCCAAATTCTCCTCCCGGCGCGAGGCCACATCTTCAAAGCCTTGACACAACTATGAATAGATATGATCCATCCTTGTGGGTACTGTTCTTTTGTTCGGCTAGTGTACATTGTACGTGATTGAAAGGTGACGGCTCCACGCATGGGACCTTACTGTATCGGAGTTCTAACTGGCGCACGTGGGTGGAGGAGTTAAGTACCCTTATAGCTTCTTCACGAAGAATTAGCCTTTTAACCTATCTTGATTTATGGATAGGTACCATTATGCTACACACACCTCTCTGAGCAAACATGTGTCATTTATCTATGAAATATTTAAAATCTACTTAATGTACTCAAAACGTAGTTAAACATACATTAGAATTGCGCGTCATTATAGGGTAAAGCAACAATTTAGACCATTTTGTAAACACAACAACTGTAAAAGTAAATAATGTATTTTCGTAAACATGTTTATTTTTTAATATCAATTGCGTTCTAGATCAGTCCTCCCTAATGAAAACATTTGAAATGAGATTGCTGATTTAAAAAATTCTGAAGTAAATATTTACATGGAATAAAAAACATGTTGCTTTATCAGTAGATATTAACTATTATTGATTGTTCAGTCATAAATGACTTTTCCAGTATCATGTAGCATGTTTTGTTGACCTGTTACTCATATGTTTATGGATAATATCTATAATAATGTCGACGGATGTGCGTTGTATTGTTTAGTTTCTGGTACACATTTGTTGGGACAAGTGGCTTCGTATGTTTTATATGATAATCCTGTGTATTTTATTTGACAAACCCTAACGTTATTTTTCAGTTTCACGTTGAAATTTGCTTTAGACTGCTACTCATCTCTATACAATTATTTTAAAAGTTAATAATATATAATATTTTAATTAATGAAGATAATATTAGCGAAAGTCAATCGAAAATCCAAAATAGAAAAATCAGAAAAAAGCCAGAGGTCCAGTGATGACATGTGAAAGAATTTTTATTTATTTGATGTTTAAAGTAAGTTTTGACAACAAAAATACATTAAAAAGTCACCGAATACCAAAATTTCTTTAACATTTTGTACCCAAATTATTGTTAGGAATCAATGGTTAAAGTAAGTCAAGAACGTTCCTTAATACCCTATATGTAAGACTACGTTACGAGTTTACGTTATACTCATCATAATATGATTCAAAATATATAAAATATAAATTTTACATCAAGGAAAAACATAATGTGTTAATACTGATTAAGAAGGTCAGACGCTGGATTGTTCAGTCTCTTAGACACTTTTTTTTTTTACTTATGTTTGACTTTTCACGTAACTTTTGTTTTTCATGTTTTATCCAAGTTAAAAAATACGCTTTTATATTTTTATGTAGAAAGTTGCGTTGGCTCTCTACTCATCTTCATTTGAATATCATAACGGAAAATCTACTGTTAATGGCGGCTCAGAAGATGGACGTCGGATTGTCCAGTCTCTAGGACACTTTAGCTTAGACAAATGGCTCCGTATGACAGTCGTCAAATCCCACTCGAACATCTCATTATCTGATTATTCGTACGCGTTAATAGAATGGAGAATAATGCGATGGCATTAGCCGGCATCTAATGATATAATCACTGCGTTTTACAACAAGCGACAGCTGACATGCTGTTTAAGATAAACCGCTTTGCGAATGACGGTTTTTGATACCAAATTAAAATGTCACGCTTTAAATTATGAATAAGATGAACTACTGTGCGACTAACTGATACTGGATCTACATGTGTTCGTCTAGGTAGATAGATTTAGGTTTGGTTTTAGGTTGGTTCTCTGTAGGCAGGTTCATACCAGTTTGCTTAAATGTTTTTGAAGTAAATACTTCTTTACGCACGCTTGACTTGAGGGGTAAACTGGCGAATACGTTACGGAAATTACAGCGTTCCGAACGTTACGGAGGCGAACGATAATAAATTAAAATTAATTTTGAGGTTCATTCCTCACAATCTAATCGTAACAACAGTGCTAAAATCCATAGTAATGACGTTTGGAATGGGTCATGGCATTTATGGTGACAATAGTTGTGTTGTTGTTTCTCACATTCTAAACGTTAAAATCTAACTAATAACTAGCACTTTTTCCATTGGATTGGATTTCCTGCTGCAAATGTGAATAAACGTCGCCCTCTAACTAGAATCCGCATCAAAACAGTTTTATTTTCAATTTAGTAAGAATTAAATGAACAATCCCATTCTAAGCGTAATTCCCATATTAAAATTAATCAAATTTTCGTTTAGAGTGTGCGAACTCAGTGCATCGAAACGACTGATCTTTTTCGATGATTGGTAACATTCCAAACGAATCTTCAGTATATATTCTTAAACACTGATGATTGGAATGGTTTTATTCGATGCCAGGAAGAAAATTAGATTAGATTGCTAAAGAAGTATTTACTTCAGTCGTATGGTCTAAAGCACACTCGTATTTTTTTTACTGTGTTTTTACCGTTACTTTTCAGGTGACCTCGAATCTAATAATATAAACGGATTTATCTGGGATCTTATCGAAATTAAAGATAACTGTTAGGTACTGTTTGCGTGGCGACAAAAATAACATATGCCCTTGAAATTTAATTTTTGGACTAGTTAAGATTGTTTACTTACAAATCTGATAGTATTATTCTTCTAATGCCCGTAGGCAAAATTTGAGAATCCCACTTCGATGACATCTCTGACGTCGCGGGTTACCAAAACCCTCTATTCCATCTCTGTACGTAAAAGTTTGGGAAAAACTACTGCTGTGATTTATCATAACGCCTATTCGGTTGAATTTAAGAACCCCACTCTAATTACATTTCTGACGCCGCGGCTTATCTGAACCCTCTCTTCCATCGCTGTGCGTTAAAGTTTGGGACTAAGCTGCTTTTGTGATTTGTGGCCGCACGTTTTTGCTTTATTTCGCGTAACTGCCGTATGGCGTAGGGGCGCTGCAGTCGTGTTTCGTGTTGGTTCATTTATGCTGCAGTAGTGCAGTCGCCAGTCGCTGTCAGCGGATTGTCGGAGATGGTCGATCATATTTATGTGGTCTATATTCCTGTCATGGTTACTTCGATTTATTATAAAAGTTGAATACATTGTAGGAGAATAGATTTGCTTTTATAGTTTTTTGGTAAAATCATAATATTATTTCAACCAAATGTAGATTTTTTATATATTTAGCTAGATTTCATGTAAAATTATTATGTTATTATTATTATATATATATATTTTAATATCCGTGAACGTTTATATAAATTTTATAAATTTATTTCGATAAAAAGAAATCATTTCAGAGGTATTTTTTTTTAACATTAGCACCACACAGGAGACCCTGAGGAAAACAATTTCCCCTCGGGGCATATGTTATCGTTGGGGATGCTGTGTGGATGTTCTTTATAGAGAAAATAAGGAGAGGAAGTTCTATGTAGATTTTTTATATATTAAAAAAAATGCCTATACTTTGATAATATTTTGGTAAGAGTAAGTTTAGCTAGATTTCATGTAAAATTATTATGTTATTATATATATATATATATATTAATTTCCGTGAACGTTTATATAAATTTTACAAATTTATTTCGATAAAAAGAAATCATTTCAGAGGTATTTTTTTTTAACATTAGCTCCACACAGGAGACCCTGAGGAAAACAATTTCCCCTCGGGGCCTATGTTATCGTTGGGGATGCTGTGTGGATGTTCTTTTTAGAGAAAATAAGGAGAGGAAGTTCTGGGAAGGAAAAAATATGAAGGGTGAGTAGGAATCTGGGGGTCGATGTGTCCAGGAGTGACGGACGTATGAATGCATCTCTCCCACTGCGCTACAAGGCGATGGGTCGAGAGAGTCCTGTTGAAGAGGTAAAATGTCTCCATCAACCAGTCTCTACCAATACGAACCGCCACGCAGTAGAGGGCAAACGCATGTGCCGCCAAAATATAGACAAACCTTACCCTATGAACCTGGGCACCCCTGCTAAGTCACTAAACGTAGCGAACCACTTAGAGTTACCTATGGCAAGGGTGTTGATTATCCAATAAATGGTATTGGGAAGAAACATTTGTCTCTTTCATTCATTACTAAGAAGATACAATTTATTATTCGTGTTTTTGTTTTTGATTTGATTTGATTACTACATTATTTATTTTGACTATATTTTATACTTGACGATTTTATTTTGAGTTTTAATTGAGAATATTTTATTCGAATTGATTTTATTATTTTTTTGAGTTTTAATATTAAGATTATTGCCTTTAATTTGAATGCCGATTTACATTATTTATTTATGGTTTTTTTATATATTGTATTGTGTGTATTGAATTAGAGATTTAATTTAATTATTTTTATGTAATTTAATTTAATTGTATTTATTTTATTTTGATTAATTTATTTTATTTTATTTTCTGTTTTATACTGGAGGCACTGCTGAAAACCAACTGCATTCCAGGAGAAATCCTGAATTGTAGCTGAACAGTGACCTTTACGCTAATAGAATCAATGATTAACACCAAAATGTGTAATGTTGTAATAAATCTATTGATGAATAAATATTTTTATTATTATCAATTTTCTTTTTTTGTCATTGACGTGGATGAACGAGATTTAGGTATGCTGAGTTGAATCTTTTCCGAAATTATACTCACTGTCCGCGGTCTTATAATACAGAATGTCTACTGTTATATATCCACATATTAAATATAAGTGTTTTGTAGTTTTATATTCACAGTTGTTATTTTTGCATAAGGGCGGAGCCTTATAGATGGTCACCAACACTTGGCAAAATTGGGCGAAGCCCGAATAAAAGCCGCCCGCAGGGCCTAGCAGCAAAAACCCGCGGAGCGGGTTTTTTACTGCTAGTTATATCGAATCTCCTAAACAGCCTTCAATAATATTAAAATAAAAAAATTAATATGCTACAATCCTTAATGCTGTTATTATGTTATTGTAATTTCAGGTCTTATTATTTTACTTTATATATATACATATATATTTTGCTAAATTGTGTTATTATTATTATCTTTATTTTTAATTTTTTAAATTTTATCTTTATTTTTTATGTGTAGTGTGTAGATACATTCTTATAGCTAATTTACACTAAATTTTGTTACATTCATTTGTGTTGCTCTTTTACAATTATTACAACTGCATTTTTATACTTAATTACTGTAACCAATGTATAAAATTTTCATGTAAAGGCCCATTAGGGTGTGAATAAATAAATAAATAAATAATAGTCTTGTTTTTTACTAATACCTTTTTCTATCTTATGTTGTCAATTAACAATGCAATGCAATCGATAATCTTCTTCTAGACAAATTCTAATAATTAGCTTAAAATCGCTTTTACGTACATTTTAGTTATTTTGGTTAGTTTCGCTTTTTTTCTCCATAAGATCTTTATTAACTACATTTACAGTATACATTGTAAACATGTTACACGTTCTCTCTGATTCCAAACGAGCATCCCAACATCTGTACTGCAATCAACTTATTAAATTACCCATTTTCATGTATATCCTCTTGTGAAAATACATAATATAATTTAAAAAAAATTCTGCTTGTACTGAACAGATTTTAAAATTTAATGACGGGTTAAACGTATTGTTGGCAAACAATTAATCACATTAGCGCCTTGACAGTTAGTGGCATTTAAGAGCACTCGTCATTCATGAGAAGTAATGAGATATCCATCAACGTGTCCCTGTGCACTCTCGTCTTTCGGTCTACGATCACTTGGCTAGGTCTAGACTCGATGGCTTATTTGTTGATATATTATTCTTAAGGAGCCCATTGAAAAACGTGAATATCTCGGATACTGCTTGTTATTTTTTACCCGCTGTGTTATGCATATAATGTCTTGATGCGTAATTTGGCCGCCGATTCAAATTCCTGCGTGGGCAAGTAAAATTGTTTTTGAGGAATATTTCACACGCAGATTTTAAAATGTTATTTCTATCTGTTTGCACATTCCTGAGTGGATGACTCTCTCAGTATAGCACTGCCTTTCGACAAGTTTAGTGACCAGACCCACAGATTATTACCAAGCTTCAATTTTTTCACATCTCAATTTATTTACCATGAGATCACATATTAAAAAATTAACGGTTTTCTTCTTCCTTGAACCCGGCTCTTTCTTCTTTCCCACTCTGCTTTTTCAAGGGTATTATAATATTATCGGATATGTATTGCTCACGTTTATGTTAAACCATTTTGCTATATCATCTATTATTTTTATGTTGTTTTCTTCTCAATATTTTTTATGACCCGAATTCATGTGTAACATTTTTTAAAGATTCATAACAGTATCTACAACAGACCTATCTACATACTTCCATAATAGAACAACACTTAAAAGGCTTACGTGTTTTTATAAGTACACATTTGCATATTGTGAATCAAATTTTAAGTGTTACTAAATGAGCAGTGGGCGTCTTGAACGGTTCATTGCATCGTGATATAATTTTTACATCACGCATGTATTACATGTGTTTAGTTATAATATTGTATGTGTGTAGGTACCTGAGATCCGTGCTAAGCATTGATGTGTTTTCCCTACTTAAAACACTAAAATCAAAAGAACTATTCATATTAAAATTCTTCCATCAATGGAGACATTTTTCGTCTTTAAATGTTTGTTAATAACGGTCCCATCTTTAATTGTTATATCCAGCTGTATGAACCGATTATTATTATGTCCCGAAAATGCCAACGTACTTAATAAAATTCAGAATGTATTTCCTTCGCCTAACTTAAATATTGATGCAGATATTTTGCTTCTTACACATTTTAAAATGAAAATGTTTACAATGAACATTGCAAACTTGGTTTACACTACAGCACTATTTAATAAAAATTAATAATATGTCTCAGAACCAATGGTTTCTTTACCATGATACAACACTGAAAATTAATACAGATAGTAGGTATAAGAAAAGAAAAATTTATAAAAATATATTACTTTGATTGAAAATTTGTCCCCGTAACTAACTGTAAGCTATTTTAGTGAGTAGGTTACCATCATAGTAGTAAAACACGTTTCGTATAGAGTAAAGCAAATTTGGGTTAAAATATCACTGAATTGTGCTTTGTAAATAAATCTCTTCAATTAGGCCAAATCCTATAAAGTTTTGCAGAAATAGTAATTTTGTGAGAGTTTCGAAATTCATTGCGATATAATTATGCTCTTTTTGTTTTTTTTAACTTGAATTTTTTTTTTCGTTTTCAATCTGTTATGAAAAATATTGTTTTTAAACTTATTTATTTATTTGATACAAACGTACATATATATGTAAATTATAAGAAAATGAGTCAAGTACCTACTGAGTACAAGAGTTGTATTTGGTTGTTATTTTCAGTTAATATAATTAATTATCTCCATCTAATATTTATATACAAGTGGTCCAAATCTTGTGCTTTTGCTTCCGATGTTTCCATACAGACTCCGCGCCGGAAAGACAGGCGCACTAAATATGAAATGATAAAAAGGGGAACAAAGAGAAACCGAAAGTTATGACGCAGTGGCTCGCTCCACACATCGCCGGCCCCGGGTCGTGATGGCATCTCCCGGACACGACGGCATTTAATTATAAAATTATGGGACCCGCTCATTTTTTTTGCACTGCACTGAACCTATCGCGCCATCGTGGTTGTTGATCAGGGGTCGAGCACGAAACTTAACCTGTTCCCTCACGGCTAATGTTAACTATCCTTTTACCGGTATCCGTAACAACAAAAACCGGGTGCATTTAGAAAGCTTGATACCGAGAGCGTTCCGTTTCATACATTTCCATTGGTGTCCGTATACGGGTCAGTGCGGCGCGGGAGCGGTGTTGCATACTTCCATTGCCCGCATTCTGGTGCAGGAGGGGACTTGATTTAAGTCTTCGGAGGCACCCGGTACATACTAAATATCAAAATAATGTTACCTGACTAACTAAGAAACATTTTACTTCCAGAGCGCTTGTCTTAAAGTTATATGTCACTAATAGTTTTAGTACACGGAGAAAAATGTTATTCGAAAAAACGATAATTTTAATAGTAAAAACGGGGCTGAAGTTCTTACGAACAAATTAACAGGGATTCAATGTTTATTGGCGGGAACATGTAAGAATAATTTGTTGGTATACGGAATTTCGTACGTATACCAACTAATTATTCTTACATTTTCCCGCCAATAAATATTGAAACACTGTTAATTTGTTCGTAAGACTTCATTCCCGTTTTTAACCGTTTTTACTATTAAAATGATCGGTTTTTCGAATAACATTTTTCTCCGTGTAGCACGTTTCGAAAGGGGTTTTCAAATTATTATTTTTATATTAAAGCGTAGTTTTGGAAAAAATTGCCACCAATACGGGCAATAAGCCTTTTTTATTCTATTATATTGTTAAAGGTATAAGAAAATTTTGTAAAATAAAATTAATAAGAAAATAGGGTACAACATATGGCTTTTATTATAATTATTTTTGGCAGGTATACCTATTATTTTCTTATCTACCTACTTAAAAAAAAAAAAAAAAAAAACAGTTTTTGGAAGATATCAAATAAATTCCCCCTTAGCAACACACACACACATTACTGCAGTAATAGAGTAATTAAATTTATTTCTTTTAAAAGTTTATTCAGATTTCATGACGCCAGTCGTGCCTACCCTTTCAAAAGTGTCTAGAAACAAACGTTTTTCTAAGAAATTATGATTGCACGCACACCTATTTATTAAGAGTCAAAATTATTCCGGTTGCATTCAAAGATCTTCGTCCTGCTCTTAAATTTCATTAGTTTTTTTGTTAAGGCGGTACGCACACGCGGTTAATAAATTATCGGGCGCAAATCAACGTCGGCTCGATATTAACTGCTTTATTTTTATCGAGTGACATCCCTAGTGTCCTCGGCAGTCCCCTCACTAGACCCTCGCAAGAGACTGTAGTAGCGGTTTGGCCTTTTAGGGCTATCAGGCCGATCTGATTCTTTGACGAGACGGACTTCCAAAGTGACTTAGGAATCTTCTCGGTGGGCATCTAACCCTCTGATGTTATCCAAAACTTTAACCTGCTAATAATTTTAAGAATGTTAACTTGACATGTATTATTTATATTGCGCCGGTTGATAATAACTAGAGAGCTATTTTTAGTGAAGAAAAAAAAAATCGCACGAAAAAGACAATGAAATCATCTCCACGAAAAATCAATCAGATACGGACATACACCAATGGGAAGAATATTGTGTTTGATAGGCCTCTCCCATTGTTCAATGTTCTCGATTTGTGAATAAATTAACGATGTCGAATATACGAAATTCACTAAATTTGAGCGACAGCGAGTTACAATATTGAAGCTATCAAACCCATCGGAAGATCAGATTTTAATAACTTTAACAAAGTTCTTTGCTACAATTTCAGAGGCGGGTATGGATACCGCCGCCCGAAGGTCTGTTTATTTGATAATCAACACCTTCCTTCCACAAGCCACACCAAGTTGTTCGCTACTTTGGGAGGTTTGTCTAGGTCCTCGTGGCGGATGCGTTGCGGGGGGGACCGGGAGAGACGGGTTGAGGGAGACCCTTTGAACTTTCTAGACGGACGTTATCTTCCCATCGCCTTGCACCGAAGTGGGTGAATTCAAACGTCCGTCACTCTTTGACACATTGTCCCCAGATTCAGAAATGTCAAATTGACCAGCGAAATATGTACGATTTGGAAAAAAGGCTAAAATGAGCATTAACGCCGTAATTAGAGAGTTATATGCATTTGCATATGCAGATATGCAAATGCATATAATCCGATGTCTACTCATAATTTCCTATTTAGTAAAGTAAGGTAAAGGTTGTGTACCTGTTGTAGGTAGCTATATACCTATCTTTGAAGAAGAAGATAACAATAATAATCTAATTTTTTTAAATATGAAAATGAACAAGACAGAAAAATAATAAAATATAATGGCTGCAACTGGGACTCATTATTGTTATCTTATTAATTTTATCTTCTTCAATGATATATTACATTGATGGGAATAACCTTCAAAAGTTAAAAAGAAAATTTTTTTATTAAAAAAAAAATAATATTCATTTAGACTTTTACAAAAAGTCAATAGGTGTTCCATAAAAATAAAATCGGATATATTTATCCGAGACACTATCTATGTAACAAATACATTATTTGAATACTTGTTTCCAATGAAAAGTGTAGCTGCCAATAATTTGGAAAAAACATTAGTCGAAGATAATATTATCGAAGAAAGCAAACACTTTGTGGCTTGACATTATACCAAATGAAACAAATACTTAGTTTTAAACCACTTTATTTTTATTTATATTTGTCGACCGGTTTCGATTGGACTCAATCTTCATCAGAACAATAAAATAAACTAATCAGCTAACTTCAGTTTTTTTTTGTCCTGATGAAGATTGAGTCCAATCGAAACCGGAGGACAAATATAAATAAAAATAAAGTGAGATACGTTTTTAGATTTTCACGGCCAAAAGCATTTTCGTTGTTTGTTTTTGGGGTGTTATGCCGTGTTGTGCTACCTCTTTCTTTAGCCCACGTTTCGGACAGCGTTGCGTTCCATCATAAGGGCAGATCCGACAGATCCGGATCTGCCCTGATGATGGACACTGCAACGCTGGCCGAAACTTTTTGCCGTTTTAACCGAAATGCTTTTGGCCGTGAAAATCTAAAAACGTGTCTCACTTTATTTTTATTTATATTTGTCGACCGGTTTCGATTGGACTCAATCTTCATCAGGACAGTGGAAGTGGTTTAAAACTAAGTATTTGTTTCATTTGGAAGATAATATTGTTAATTCTTAAATTTGAAATATGAAGTTGACAAATACGACAGTCTCATAATAGGGTGCAATAGCAAAATTGGTTAATGCGTATGTCCCGGTTAGACGTGAGGTTCTGGGTTCGTGTCCCAGTTGCAGCCATTATATTGTATTATTTTTCTGTGTCTTGTTCATTTTCATAATTTAAAATTTTTGATTATTATTGTTATCTTCTTCTTCAATGATATATTACATTGATGGGAATAACCTTCAAAAGTAAAAAAGAGTTTTTCTTATAAAAAAAATTAATATACCTATCAGCACTTATAAATTATCAATTAAAATATGAAAATCGATGGAAACTAATTATATTGGCAGAGCTGAATTAATTTGCTATTCACTTAGATCGGTTTGAATATCAGATTTCATTAAGCTTTCACAATAAATGGTCGCTAGTATGAAGGGTCGTTACTAATGGCAAGATTAATATTAACTCACTAGAATTGTTAGTAATGAAAATAATTTATTGTTTATTTGGTTTAAAAATATGCTACATTATATGTTTTGTAAGTTCCACTGTGACTTGCACATGAAAATTCGTAGATATTCTTTATCTTACTCTAACTACACGGTAAATATAATATGGTGTTTTTCATTTACGAATTAATTTGTAAACACACCACATCGCAGCTTTTTGCACCGCGTTCCGCCATTTCGAATAACTCGATACTAACCTAAGCTTTCGGAATTCCAGCTTTTTGCAGCCGGAATTGGTGTTTAATCTTGTTTGTTTCTTGTTTTATTTCGTACGATATTTTCTTGTGTTCACCCTGGCACGTGCTTTTGAAATAAATTGCAAAATTAATCTTCTTGAAAAGCTCTGATGTTAAATCATTTTCTTCCACTGAAAAATAAATTGATACCAAAGATGACATGCACATCGGATAGGAGCTTGTTTTATAAATTTAAAAGTATATATTTTTTTAAATGCAATTAAGTTTATGAAAAATTTAAATGTATATTCGCCTGCCGTGCTAGGAATATCCTTGTGTTATAGTGGACGAACTCGAATAGATAATTAAATGATTATTTACACAAAAAATATATAAATTTGTTTTAGACCACTTTAAATTTTAATTAAACTCTATCGGTTTCGGAAGAACCCTTCCTTCGTCATATTCGCCTGACGAAGGAAGGGTTCTTAAGAAACCGGTAGAGTTTAATTTAAATTTAAAGTGGTCTAAAACAAATTTAAATATTTTTATTGTCTTAATTAAAGTTTTTTTACTTACAAATATGCTTATTACAAATATGTGAATGATTATTATTATTCATTTTTATCCGAGTGTCAACACTGTCCATAAGAAAGGTTTTGTTTTAACTTTTTTAACCCTTGAAAATATAGATACAACTGCTGTGTAATCTTGCCTTATTTTTTGACAGTTCAATGGACATTTTAAAGCTTCCTGTACAAAAAATGTCACCCTTTGAAAATGGTCGCGCTGGCCTTTCGATTTTACATAGATAAGAATGCTGTGTAGTTTCATGATACCAGAGCTTACCGTTCCAGGTTTTTTGCGGCTTCATACAATCAAATTCTGCTTTATGGTTAACATGATATTATTGGAATGCCTTTTTGATACAAAATACGCTGATTTAATATTGCCCATTCCATATTTCCCTGCGAAGATAGACACACAAGGGTTCATTTTATTGAATGATTTACCTCAAACACAACACCACACATAAGTTTGTGACACTTATGAATTGATAATCACAAAAATTTATAGAATAATATAGACATTTCTATGTATCAAGAAATATTCACATCAACACACATGCTTATTACTGCAAGAAATGCCTAAAATATTTAATTTAGAAACATTACATACATATTTCTTATCCAAATTATAAATAAACACGTAGATTTTTTCTCTCGGCCGCAATCAAAATCAGTATCAATCACCTAAGAAATCCAAAAACTTTTTTATATTTCTTTCCAAATAACCAACTTAACCTTTTCCCAACCACTTGTGCGAATGTGTTGACTGAATATATGTTCCATGATAACTCGGAATCAACTCAACTATTTACCACTGGAGCAACAGAGCAATTTAAATATTTTTTCTCCGATTGCTAAAGGAAATTTTTCCGCCCTCATTACAAAAATCATACCTCCGAATTTGAATATGGAGACCTACAAACTGATTATAGTTCTATGTACCCAATGAATTCCCCTATATTTTGTCTATTATCACATACTTGTAGGATTTATAAAAAATATATCATTAAATCTTTAACCTTAAAACATTTTAAAGAATCTAGAGAATATTTATGTTGTTATATTTTGAATGTACAATATATTGTAGTCGTTTTAATAATAAAAAAATAATAATTCGCCATATTTAGGCACAAAGCAATCCGTGGTTTTGGAAATAGTGCCATAATGTGGCAAAAAGAGGTCGAGTGGTTAAAAGCTACGAAAAAAATTAAAAAATAGCCCATGACTAACTTAACGTAACTCATTTAACCATTATTTTAATATATTTTTTTCATCGCTTTTAATGACTTTTCAACGGAAGTATTGAGTTTAATTCATTCCGATGTATCCGATCACCTTCTATATTATAACATCCACTGTAGCGACAAGACTCCGAACAAATTTAGCGATAGCCCCCGGAATTTTACAATTTTTTTGAATCGCTTGTTTTCACTACACTTAAGATCACTAGCCAAATTTTATCATTTTCTGTTTTTTCTTATAATATTTTTAAATTTATATTATTATTATTATTATTGTTGTGCAACGTTATTGGACGATTAGTAACTGTTGTAATTTTTCTTATAATATAATCATTTTTTAAATCTCTGGCTGTTGCGTAGGTAGATACATTATAAATACAATAATGTTGATAGGTACCTATAAAACAATCTTCTCTTGCAAGGATATTGGTTGAAATTTGTGTTATGTAATATGAAAATTATATAATATAATAATTCTTTAAAATTTTTTAACCCTCTGTCTTTGTGTACATTATAAATACAATAATGTAGATAGGTACCTATAAAACAATCTTCTCTTGTAAGGGTATTGGTTGGAATTTATGCTATGATGTTTTATATTAATAGAGTTACAAGAACGAATAGTGACTGCCATTACGATTACAAGAGATTCTGGACACTTGATATTATTTAAATTCATATTTTATGCATTTTTTATAACTAAATCTATGAAGCCAAGTCTTCGTACATTAGATGAATATTTTTATTAATATTTATTTAATCCATACGAATGATCTTATGATTTGGGCTCTTAGAAATTACAATCTTTAGTTGGGTAATTTTGTTAAAAAAAACAATATTTGTAATTATCCTTGAATTATCTGTATTTTTAAATCAATAGTAAAATGTATGAAGCTATGTTAAATAATAATTAAAAATTTAATATTTTTGATGTATTCAATTTTGTGTATGTGTTATCCGATAATTTAGGACCACATATTTTGTATTTTTTATGTGAATACGTCATAAGAGACCCAACTGCTCCCAGCCGCCTAGAGACAGTAAGACTATGGCATCCTCAGTTGGGGTACGTTGTGAAACTGAAAGTATGGGAATGAGATGTGGGAGAGGAAGGCGGCGAATTACCTGACTCTTCAGATCTAGTCACCAAACACGGCTAAAGCCATTTAAAGCAACGTTTCAACTCTGAATGGTGGTCTTACACCAGGGCGATACTGAGAGTAAATTCCATTATGGAAAATGCCGCAAATATACCCTATATTGTTTTTAATGATTAAATTGTGAAAACACAAATAAAACATAATACGGGCATTTGCCTAGCTTGGTAGTCGAAAAACCATGTAAAACAAACCTGTAACAAATAAAATAAAATAAAAAATCAAATAAAATCTCCGTGCAAACACCGGTATTCGGACCCTCGACCTCCGGATAGCTGGTCGAGAGCCTTATCACTCGACCACGGAGGCCATCGAACCATAGGTACGTCAGTTACGAATTTTATCCTGTTATGCTGATGCCTTATGATGTGTGTAGTACTGTGTAGCATGCAGCAAGCTCTACTTATGATTTTACATTATTTGTTGTTGCTAAGAGAAAGACATATTGTCAAGCCGCTTCACGGAGACAGTATCAAAGGTTTTGCAATTTTAAAAATGCCGTCCTCGTTTGTTAAAATTGCCTTCCGTCCTTATCATATCAAGTGTTTGTTTAAAAATTTATTCGAAGATGCGTGTCGATGCCTTTTAAGCAGCACAAACTAAGATTTGGTTTTTGTCTGGAATACTTGGTCGTCTGGAGATGTAAGAATTTATGAACGTTATAAATAATTGCCGATGGCAGTCCCCGAGGAATATCAAAACGAAAATGTTCCCTGGTGACATTTCAAACACTCTTTTATCCCGACATATTATTTGTTAAAGGCGAACCCTCACCATCGAAGAAGTATGCACGCATTTACATCCAGTTCTTTGAACATTTTTACAACATCCGCTGCTGCGATCCATTAGTTATTTTCGGGCAATTTATAAAATATTAGGTATGTCTTCATAATTATTATTCCAATCCCTAATGGTTTCCGTCTGTTGAATTATTAACTTGTAATTGATTGATTATTTTGTTACTTAATACCACATTGTATTCATTTTTAATGTAAAATTTGTGTCATTGGTCGTCTAAAGATTAAATAACCGCATTTCAGGCGTATCTTTTGGGGAAGATAGTATTGCATTGGAGTCCACTAGTAGATACCCACCACCCACCATGGTTACTATTTTGGATAAAAATGAATTAAATAGTGTGTGTTGTTTTGTGCATGAATTTGAAAGATTCAAGGAGTGTGTACCGAGTTGCTTGGCGGGTCTTCCTCTATGCCTACCCCTGCAGAGAAAAGACGTGATGCTTAGTTAATATTTATATGAATACTTCGCCGGCAGTTCACGCACATTGTGATATTGTGTTGTTTAGGTTTAAATAAGATTTTCCAAGTATATTTTTCTTCAACAACCCCCCCCCCCCTACTTCCATTAAAGAAAGCATGGTAGCTCCCACAGAAAAAGCGCTATCGGCTATTTTTTTTACGGGTAAGTTACACGTTTTGAAACGACTAACAGGTTGGTAGTGTTGTAGTTATTGGTTCGGGTTGCGGATTCGTTCTCTGTTAGTTTAGTCATCCATAATCGCACAAGCCATATTTTCCACTTTTAATTATGAAAATAGGTAGATTTTCAACATTCTGAGATTTTTTGTAACCCGGAAACATTGGTATCTAAATATGTATATTTTTTAAAGAATATTATCAAATTAACTAAAATTCCAATAATCCATCAATAATGCTTAAATTACGGTTCGTATGTAAGATTTTGCAATGTATAATATATAAATGCGACTTATTTGAATTCATTATGTAATTTTTTTTTTCATTTTTCCTTAATTAAGGCCCTTCACCACCTCTTCTTTTACCGCCCCCCTATTTACCCTCGAGACCACCACCGGCCCCCTGAATAATATATATGCCCCCAGGGGGCGTGATCGCCCTCGATGGAAAGCACTGGTATTGATATATATTGAGGCGGTCAGCCCTGAAGTTGTAAATTGTCGACCTAACGCCTTGAGAAACTCAGTAAAACTCCATGAAATGCTCATTTTTGGTTTATCTAGCCACTATCGCTCTATGAAACACATTCATTTTAAACCAGTACCCTGTTACTAATTTCCCTTCTGTAATTTTTGTAAGTTAAGCCACTTCTTTACGGACCACTTCAATCAATCGGTTTGTAAACAACGTCCTATGTTATGCGTACAAGAAACGTCCACGAATCTTTCATACTTCATACTACGCAGGTTCCAGCAATAAGCAACAGGCAACCAGCAACAAAGTCTCTGGCATAGCTATACGTAAACATGAATGCAAATTAATAATATAATTGGATAATTATTGTTAGAAACTAACGACAGGTTCTACAACTTGACAGTATAATGATGCACCATCACGCACTGAGCTACAATTTGCATTGGAGATGGGGAGAATTTATACTTACGTTGTCGCCCTGCCCGTACCTACGTAAATACATAGCCAGGAGAAACGTTGCATACCTACCTACTCAATATATTCACTTATGGATAAAACAACCGCTTTACACATAATTATTTATACAGGTGATTGATTTTTCAATGCAGCCGGTTGTGGCTCTATAACCCTTTGATATCGATGCCTTACTGACACATTTTAATTTATTTATGTTTACTATATTAATGTAAGTTTTATTTTATATCAGTCAAATTTTTATTATGTAGGGCATTTACGTAATTTAAATCTTTAAATTGAATATGAGAAAAATAATTATAAAAATAAAATTACATAGGTAATTATATTATATAAATAAACAGGAAATAAAAAATTCATTGACGAAAAATTATGTTTATTAAATAAACTATACATGTTTCTTTGATGAAAATTCACTCTAAAAGGCTAGCCTAGGTTCTAGCGGAGCACAGTGGACGAATTGGCGGTAAAACCCGGTATATTTTTTTTGGTTTTAATAATTTTATTTATTGAAGCCGAACAATCAGCACAAGGCAGGGACGTATGGAGGAGCCCTGTCTATTCAGTGGGTCCTAGACCCAAATAGGACAAGGGGAAGAAGATGATGATGATGATGATGATTATTCTTAAGTTATCTACATTGTCTTGTGTGATAATGTTTTTAGAAACAGATATGCTTATACAAACGTAGGCATTTATTACGGATATTTTTGTGTTAATGGCTTCATTTTTATATTTTTTATTTAGTGTGATGATGAAATGTAATCAAATTTATGAGTCTTTATGACAGCTTTAAAATGTTATAATTAAAGAAATAATCCAAGCGTGGTTGTTTGTAACAAAGCTCTAATTAAAATATCAGCATCGGGATGAAATAGTCATAGGTATTATTAACTTTTTCCTTTGAGTTCACGACCAGAAAGGGTTAGATTGCAGATAAAGATCTTTTTCTCTATAATTTTCAGTCAACTGCCGGCTTTATAAAGATTAACATAAATAATAGCTTTCCTAGTTACAGACTTGAAGATATTGTCAAGAAATTTCAAACGAGGTTTAACATTTTGCTAAATTAATATAATTTTCATAAGTAGGTATTTTATGAATAACAAGGTAGTTATTTAACTACTCTCAACTTCTGATCTTTTCCAAAAGAAAGGATAAATAAAAAAAAAAACTTTATTAGTTTCCCATACACAGTATATCTGTACGTCGCGTTGTTCCAAAATGGAAGACAATAATAGTATCATATGAATGAGAGACTAACATTCAGAATCGAAGTACATATATATATATACAAGCATCTGCCCGCGACTTCGTCTGCGTAGTATTAGTACTTCGAGTAATCTATTTTCTTTTCCTAGGTCCCATCTAAGTTTATACCAAAATTCTTAACTTATTTATTTAAAATATGTATAATTCTTGATTCGATTCAAAGTATTAGGCGAGTACTTCAAATTAATTCACTAATTTAAATATTTTCCAAAATAGAATTTTGATTTAACAATCATTGCTTTGCAAAAAGTTATTCTCAAATTTCGACGTTTTCTATTAAACAATAATTATTATTTTCAATATATCGAAAATAAATAGCTAGCTTTATAAATTATAGCCTATATGTTATTCTGATGAATGAGCTATATTATTGTAAAGTTTCATTAAAATCCATTAATTAAATTTCGATTTAAAGAGTAACAAACATACATACATCCATACAAAACTTTCGCGTTTATAATATTAGTAAGATAATATATCTGAAATAGGCTGGCTGAATACTTCCGCATTTAATTCTTCTCGCCGACTTCTTTCAGCTTTACAATATTCCCAAAATGGGGATGTCACAGCTCCACTGGCATCATGCAGTTGTAACTCGTGTTGTTGTTAATCTACGCGTCAAAATCGTTAAAATAATAAATAGTTAATACATAAAATGTATTTTAGATCATGAATGGCTTCTGTCAGGATTCGATCTGAATACATATTATTACACAAGTAAATAATAATTTGGTTGATGATCCTCGCTGCCTAGTATGGGTGGGAGATGAAGCGATAACGGCACCCGAGCTGCTCTGTCGTCTGAGAATGAAATCAATTTTCAAAAGTAAGTATGCTCATTATAATTTGAAGCCCCAATTTAGATTTGAGATTGTGGGGTAAAGCGTTTGGCTTACATGACAGCTCGGAATGATGGCCACTCCTTTCAAGGCGGGCCCAGCCTAAAAAAATAATACAACGAATATTTTCGAACATATTGGATTACAGAAGGCTTTGACGCGAACAGTTGTGTTGATTTTCCTTTTTTTTTTTCATTCAGTTTTTCGCTGGTAAAGTTTTTGCTCAGGTTATTTTAATTATACTTGCCATCCCTCACGTGAGATTTACAGTACATTCAAATAAATGATTTTCATAATAGCCACTTTTCAGCGGACAAAATGGGTCACTTCGAAAAAAGTTTAAAAAAATAATATTTTATTTTATTTTAACTAAGTAGGTAAGTAATTTCTCTCAGGGCCTATTTTATCTTTGAAAATGCTGCGTGGAGGGTCTTTTTGAGGAGAGGAACGAGTGAACATGGGTCTTGAAGAGACCCAAGTTGTAGGAAGGAGGAAAAACAGAGGCCGCCAAATCGGTCCAGAGCCAAGCTGTTGAACTCAAGAACGAGTCGTAGAAGCGACCCGTTCTAATGTGACAAATGTCAACCGTGTACATATGTTGGGCGCGCGTTTGTCGTGTTTCCTGACTATGCACCGGTACCGACGGGATCAATGACGCTAGTTCCTCAGAGCAGTTTCTATTGAAATATCGGTAGAACAAGGATAGCATTCCCACCCGATGCCTGTGGTCTAAAGATTGCAATCCGTTTGTTAAGACGGGAGAATCTATCAAAAGTACTGCCCGTTTCTGCACAGAGTCGAGGGCGTTTTTTAGGTACTTTATTATCTCTATAATAAAATATTTTATTTTTAATGTGACGTGAGATTTTTATTGACCCCCCCGGTTTATATGAGATTTGATGAGATTTTACTGGACCCCCCCCCCATTTCTTGCTCACGTATTTAATGTATGACCCCTAATAAAAAAAACTTCCTCATATTTCGTTGAACATCAAGAAGTATTTAGAATACGATCGAAATATATTGCGTGAAAACCAGGTGGAGACACCTGCTCAAATTTTGGTTTATTGAGAGCATCCTTCGAATTTTGTCGCTTTATCAAATGCTTCCATCAAATTTGGGTTCTCTGCCTCCGTTATGTCAAGAGCAATGCCTCACATATTATCTCATAATGGCCTTTTTACCCTCTGGAAATAAATAGGCTGTGCATATTCGAACAAAGGACTCATTTCTGACTACAAGGTGCATTAATCAATCATGGGAACGGTGATTTTTATTAATAAATTATTTTGTTGTTTGCTGGTTTTGTCAGTTTTGTTTAGTTTAAACTTTTTTTTATTGTTGAATGCCTACATTTTGTAATTGATTGGAGCTTTTGATCGATGGTCCGATTCCAGATCGGTCCGGTTTGGGATGCGGGTATAAGTGCCGCCGCCTCGGGAACCATTTATTAGATAACCAACCCCTGTGCCATAGGTCACCTTTCATTGAGTGACTGAGCAGCTTCTTGGTGGCGGATGCGTCTGCGTACCTACTGAATGGTGGGCCGAATCGAGGGAGTCGTTGAGTGACCTTCTGACCCCTCCGGCCGGACTCTCTCGACACTTGCACTGCAGTTGAAGGGATGGATTTATTTATCACTCCTGGACACACTGACCCCTAAATTCCTACCCACTCCTAATACCCTTTCGTTCCCAGAACTCTCCCTTCTTTCCTTGAAGAGGCTCTTCACACAGAATCCCCTAAGATGACTAAGCCTTGAGAAAATTACATTCCTCAAAGCCTCCTGTGAGCAGCTAACTTAAAACACAATGTTAGATTTATTTAATGAAAAATTCTTACTAACATTAGGAATAGCTTGAAATGCTTTATATTAACATTAGGAATTTTAATATAAAGTAAATATTTAATAGTTTTATGAAGAGAATTTCGAAAATAGTTTTGTTAATGTTCAATCCAAAATATTTTTCCAATGTCATGGCTGCTTTCGCATGTGTTTTCTAATTTACCTATGTGCGTACTGAGCACCCTTTTTTGTAATTACCATAAATCTTATTTATTAAAATTTACATGTTATATTTTTAGATTTCCTCCTTCATTATCCGCAAACAGAAAAGTGGCCAAGTAGTATCATCGCAATTCGTAAAATATGATATGCCTTTTCAAAATCAAATTGCATTCACATCAATCGCAATGTCCCGTTTAGCACTCTGGCAGACGGCAATTTAAACAATATTATGTGGATGAGAATACGAACTTAAGGTCTCTCTTTACCCATCACATCTGGCCGGCGGTAATGTAAAATCATGGCGGCCTTGTCATTTCGTCAGATTAGTTCGGAGTTTCCCAACCTTTTTGGCTCACCGCGGTATTTTTAAATGTTTTCCTCCTTTCTTCATCTCCTATCGGGGGCTGGCAATCTTCACTCTGCAGGCTGCAGTCTGGAAGAACTCAGCAAAACTGCACTCGTACCAGTAACATAGGTTTAGAAGTACAGACGTGCGCCGTTTTGTTTACTACCTACTATAAGTAACCGTGTAACCGTGCTCGGGTTATCGATATAAAATCAATTTTTATCAATCAAAAAACAAACAATTTTTTATTTTATTTTATTTTTGATTCTGATGATGATCTGATAATTGTTATTGGTCTAAGTCTGTCTCACTAGGGACTCCTGTGTCTAGAGCAGGCGCAGTTTATAACAGAAATGCAATGCTTGCAACTGTACAGGGAGGTTCCAATGAGAAATATCGATTATTCCCCGTATCAAATATTTTAAATAAAAGAATTAATATCGATTAATTTCATCATGCTTTAATATATACCTACATTCAAGTAAACAATAAAAATGCTCAAAACGCACGACGATAAATTATTCAATATAGTGTACTTCTTGTAAGTATTTTTTGATCATAAGTATTTATGATTTTTCAATAATGTCTAAACAAAATAAGTGGGTAAAAAAATTGAAATATTTTAGTTTGCAAGACCTTAAATAAATAGATAAACTGAGGTATTTTGTTCATAAAACACGTTCTCAGATTTATTTTTTAATGATTTTAATTTAACTAAAATTTAAATTTAGAAAACTGTGTTGACTAGATTGTGTATTGATTTATTTTATTGTATGATTATATGATTTGAAATGGATGTTGTTTAATAGAATCTATCGTTTGAAAATTGAACAAATCTGTCAACGACCAACGGTATAACCTTAGTATATTAAAAATACACTTAGTTTTTCAACATTTTAAAACTGCGTGTACCAGATAAAATAACAATCTTTCAAAACCAATTTATGTTTTATTGTAAAATACGTCTGGAATTTGATTTAAAGAGGACTAATTTCCGGTATTCTCTGGTAATACCATCTTAAGCCTATCCATCTGATGCGAGACTCCTGAGGGGCGATATCGTCAACTTTGGGAATCACTGGTTTAGTTCAATAATAACAAACCAATAATTGAGTCTGCGTGTGGGCGTTCATATGAAGTTATGCAATCACAACCTATTACAAGCTAAACGCTAAATTGAATAGTTATTGAAACATTTTATTCATATTCCTCATCCGCCCAAAGCGTTGGTAATTAATTGTTACAATTTTGCGCCATTTATAGAATTCCGGGCAATTGATAAAAAATCAATTGGACCGAATCGAATCATTGATTAAAAGTAACATACGAATACATCCCACGTGGACGTCTAACCATATGACTAATGAAGAGTTAGAGCACTTTTAATGGGATGAATTAGGCTGTATTCAGATTATTTCAAACGTTACCTGTCGTGCCCCATTTTTAATTGGTGCTTTTAGTTAGATGAAAGGTTGTTCGATATACACAAATATTACAGCACAGATAATAATTACCATCAATTTGTGTGGTAATATTTTACGCAGTGGCGACTTTATACCATAAATATTTTAACCAAGAAAAAGCACATTCTTTTAAGAGAATTTTTAATGTTTTTTTTTATTTATGATACGTTTTTTAGATTTTCACGGCCAAAAGCATTTTCGTTGTTTGTTTTTGGGGTGTTATGCCGTGTTGTGCTACCTCCTTCTTCTTTTTTATTTATGATGGTGGCCCGTATAAATTTTTCATCTTGTTATAATATTTTGTAGCTCACACTGACCTACGTCTCACATTACAATGTATCAATCACGCTATGGAACATGTTCATTTTCTACTTTATTAATTTTTCACATCGATTTTATTACCTACATCATATTGTATAATTAATTATGTTAACCGCTTGGGCACATAGGCTTGTTTTCACGACAATTTAACGTATGTAGACATAGGAATGACGTATGCCCTGTACCTGAGTTATTTTAAGGGAGCCGTATTTCATAATAGTAGCAAACTACAAACGGCATTTTACAAACTTGTTAATGTAATTTAAAAAAATGTATTTTGGAATGCTGTGTAGAGTTTCGGGAAAACCATGTTGTAGGAGGGGAGAAGTACGGATTATGGCTTATAGTTCTTTAGCTGAACTTTAGAGTAGTAAAAACGTCAAAACCATCCTTTCTCCTTCAGGTAAACCGTGGAAATTCACGGTCATACCAAAATCCACCACTTTTATGATGGAATTCCGATTAATCAAATTAATTTTTTTCTTAAAATACCTACGTAACTTAAATTTATTCCTTGTGTTATTTATGATCATTATTTATGGAATATAATGCATTGCATTAGTCCCTCATACCTTCTGGAATACTTTTATAAATAAAAAGGTTTGTAAGATTAATAAGCTGGCATTTTGGTTATTATTATTGTTGTTATTGTTGATATTATTATCGTTATGCTCAACATTGTAAAAAATATTTTTGCTACAATATCTAACAATTGTATATCTACACTTGATTCCTAGGTAGAATCCACCCGTTTTCCGATGGTCGGTTATTTATTACTTCAAAAGCAAATGTTACGGAACACATATCTTCTTTATCATTGCATTAATGTCGGAACTAAAACTTCATCAAAATTATCTACGATCATAAATCAAATTAACGATCGAAGTTTTTTTTACGTCCAGCATGTTTTATCAATTCCTTGTTTTACTAATTTAATATTATTAGTCAGTTAATTGGCCTTTTATTAGTGAATGAATGTCCATGTTTGCTTATCTTTTTCATTAAGCACTCATTTAAAAAAAAAACGATTCTTGTAAAAACTAATTGATTCGAAATATTTAGCTGTTAAAACTTAGTGCGTTCAACTCGTGGGGTTTTTTGAACATTGGATCAAAGAGAGGAAAGTTGTCTTGGAAACAGATATAATTAGAAGACAGTCAGAATGTTTCCTAAAATCACAATAATTGGCAAACTTTTGAAATCGCTGGATAAGCTTAATACGAATAACTTTTGATTCATCTTAATTACTATAAATTTCTTAATTACTTTAAATTTGATGGAATATACTGCATTCAAAATTTCGATTGCTTAAAATGAAAAATTCGTTTCGATGTATGAGATGACAACCATTTACAATAATTTCTATCATTTTATTATGTTGGTATTTCAGAAATTACTTATGTACCAGGCCGTCCAATTTTATTACGAAACCCCGATTAAAATTACTCAGATTTAAAAGTGAATTAAGAAAATATTTCCACCTCTGATATTTTGTTAGTGATTAAATTTAAAATATTTGTAGTTATATTACGTTTGCCAAAAATTTTAATTATTATATAAAAAAATTTAGCACGCACGACGATGTGAGCTCACTAAAGATTAATATATAAGTGATAAAATATTCGTATTTCTTCGTCGTAAAATTTTACACAATACTTTTTTATTAATAATTTATTTATAGATTTTTAATGGTAATACCGCCTTCTGCTTAAGATTCCCAACAGCCCGAAGACATTGGGTCTGTGATATCCCCAATTAGGGTAAATTGTGAGACTGAAGAAAGTGAAGAGTAGATAAAGAGGTGAAAAAGAAGATATTTGGGATGTACCTGACTATTCAGAACTGGTCACAAAACACGCCTGAAGCCATAAACGATACTGAAAGTATCTACCTTACAAAATCACTTTGTGTACACTGACCGGTCTGTGGCTGAATTGGCATCGCGTTTGGGTCCCATCCAGGCGTTTTGTGTTCAATTCCTCGGCTGGCTAAGTCATCCATCACGACCCAAGCAACATTTTCCGCTTATTGTGGTGGTAGTAGGAGATTTTTAAAAGTTGTCAGGTTATTCGTAACCCGATTGACTTTTTTTTTAAAAACATAAAACATGTTTGTATCTAATTCATATTATTTGCGCACATCGTTTTCGAACCCATATCTTCTGAGTTCCTCGTTTCCTTTTTTCTTCTTAAGACGTAGTTCAGATAGATGCCGCATCACAAAGGTAACTAATCGGAAAATTTAAAAAAAATGTGTTAAAAAACACTCAAACATGATAATCGTAGATACTGTTAGTATCGATAGTACGAGGAGGTACTTATTTCATTTGTATTATAATTATATAACGGTTGCTTTAACACAGCAGCTGTGGTCATACAGATCTTGAACGGTTGTTACTTAATGTTTATATTTATTATTTATAGCTTCTAAAGTCATCTCTCTAATACTGATTGTGCTTTAAGCGCTTCACATCCGCACATAAACGCAAATCCGTTTTTCTTGTGTTTTTTTTCATACGTCTAATGATTGATTGACATGCTACTGAATTATTCGAAACAAAAAATCTTACTTTGTAAATATTTGTTGTTGCAAAAAAAACGTACATACGTTAGGTACACATTAGTTCAACACACCGTAACTAGGGATTGCATATCGATAGCGGAAGTTTAAAATACTGTACAGGACAATAAATAAAAAAAGGAGTTAAATATTGAATTTCTCTCTATTAATCTGCATTTTCGGAATATTTCTAGGAAATAAGTGCGTCTTTTACGACGTGCATTTTAAGAGGATTTTTTCTGAAAAATTAAAAATAAATTAAATACTGTTATTAGAAATTTTTAAATTATGTTAATTATTTTAATAACTGAGGTGCGGGGCATACTTCATTCCTATGTCTACCTACGATAAATTGTCGTGGAAACAAGCTTATGTGCCCAAGCGATTAAAAGATCTATTAAATGTTATTTCACTATAAAAAAATCATTATTATAAGTCTACAAAAACAAAAGAAATGATTTATTGAAAAAAAAAATTCTTTTCGCTCTCCCGAACAATTAACATGGTGTCCTTTACAGCATTTTTTTCAGTTACCGATAAATGTGTAAAATATTTAACAAATTTCTTATTACAAAATACAAGTTTCTTTTTTCTTATATTATGTGGATTTTGGATTCTAGCACGTGAAAAATATGGAAAATGTCAAAGAGCCTTTATTTAAGATAAACCTCCACCGTAAACGTCGTAAATTACGTTGCAATTAGAAAATATTTTCGTTATATATTTGAGAGAGAAAACGGTGTGTTGATTTCATAGCACCACGTAGTTGACGGCCGGCGTAGTCCAGGAGACTCCCATTCCGAAGGTCGCGAATAAATTTAATTTGATTTAATTTGTGTTATTTCACAATTAATTAATTAAAAAATAATATATACTATATTTGCGGCACGTTCCAGAGTGGAAGGTACTAACAGTATCGCCCTGGTGTAAGACCACCATTAAGAATTGAAACGTTGCTTGAAATGGCTTTAACTGTATTTAGTGACTAGTCAGGTACTTGCCCCACCTTCCTCTTCCCCATCCCCTTCCCTTCTATTGGAAGTATTGGGAGTCGATGCTTAGCGATGAAGGGTTTAATGATTTTCTTTTGAAATGTAATTTGCTTAGATAGTAATCGATAAATAATATGAAGTGATTTAATTATTACCAAATATCAGTAAAAACAATCTGCCACCGGTTTTGCAATCCCTAATCGTAGCTCGTTGGTAAAAATCTAAATTTTAACCATCGCGTTAGACAACGTACATATTAATTTTATGATTGATGAATCAATAATGACCGCTAACGTAAATTGAGGTTTACTTAGATACCCACTGTATTCTTAATAATTAACCCCGGATGAAATAACCTAGCCTAATTACTTGGTAGGTAAATATCTATCTAACTTTAATATTCGCAAATTACTTTGTGGCGTCATATTAATTAAATGAAAAAATCACTTTGTATACACTACTTATTTAATCAAAATAATCAACATATTTCGAAACCGATAGTTCCTTCGTTGGGATAAAATTAAAATGAACAATAATAAAGATGACAAACGAGTATAGGACAAATAAGTACGTGTAGATAAAAATATTAAAAAGAGTGGTGATTAATTAGTTTAAGGTATCATTAAAAAAAAATTACTTATTTTTAAATAATTAAAAATAACAATTTAACTTATTTTAAAATAATTAAAAATAACAATTTTACTTATTTTTTTTTTACTTATGTTATTAGTTTTGTTAAGTCAGGTACGTCAGTTGTTCCATTTGTTAATTTGAATAAAAGTACCATATCGCTCTCGGTTCTTCTACAAGATAAGTCAGTTAAATTAAGTATTTTCATTAATTTCTCATAATTGAGTTGTTCAATGGGTATGGAGAGTTTGAAATTAATGAACCTTAAAAATTTATGTTGAACTCTCTCAATTTTTATTTGATGTCCTTTAGAGTATGGGGACCAAATAGTGGAATTGTATTCTAAATTACTTCTAACTAAGGCAGTGAAGAGTATTTTAAATGAATAAAGTGACGTAAAATCTTTGACTTTATCCACTCGAGCGCTTTTTGCCACATTATGGAACTATTTCCAAAACCTCGAATTGCTTTGTTGCCAAAATGTGGCAAATTTTCAATTTTTTTTATTTTATTAAAACGACTATTTAATATATTGTACATTCAAAATATAACAAAATAAATTTTCTCTAGATTCTTTAAAATGTTTTAAGGTTAAAGATTTAATTATATATTTTTTATAAAGCCTACAAATATGTGATAATAGACAAAAGATATGGGGAATTCATTGGCTACGTAGAACTATAATCAGTTTGTATGTCTCCATATTCAAATACGGAGACATGATTTTTTAATGTGGGCGGAAAAATTTCCTTTAGCAATCTGAGAAAAAATATTTTAACTGCTCTGTCGCTCCAGTGGTTAACTTATTAAAAAAAAATCCAAACACATTGATAATTTTGATTAAATAAGTTATATATACAAAGTGTTTTGTTTTCATTTAATTATATATATATATATATATATATTTTCAATCTTTCCGTTCCCGCAGACGTTAACCGACAAATTTTAACCATTCCATAATTTTGTTGAATATTCTTCTGTTGATCTCTATTAAATAATATCTGAGGTGATGTTTTGTATCTTATTGTAATTCTAGCCATTCCATAATTTTAATGAATATTCTTCTATTGATCTCTATTTAATAATAATTGAGGTGATGTTTTGTATTTATTTTTTCTTAAAACGACTAGTCATTTAAATAAACTAGAACCTTTTGGCAAAATAATGTGTAACTTTTGAGCGTCTAACTGATTTTTTTGTGATGCTCAAAACTCTTCAATCGCCATTTGTCTCATCTATTTAAAAATGGCTGAATCAAAGTTCTTTGTTAGGGCAAACTAGATGCATGGTAGAGTAATGTGCCTTGCATTCTATCCATCTTAATTAGCTCCCAATATTTGTTCTGAATAATGTTTTGTTCAAGGTGTTTCCTGAGAATGTTTCTAAGAAATATGTAAAAAATTTTCCTCTCTTGTATACGTGTACATTTACTTACAATTTGCTTTTACTTAACTTACAGCTTTGTGTAATGTTGTTGTTTTTAACGCGTTTTATCGGCTGTTTTATAGACTCATCGTTATTTGCCAAAAAATACTTAATGAGTTTTGATAACTCATTGGAGTGCAACTTCGTTGTATGTTTATTTTTTTTATTTAATTAAATATTATAAATATTTTCCAGATAATGGAAACCTTTTTACTGTTGACAATTACAATTATAAAAACCAATCGTATTAGTTGAATAAAATATTTAATATAATTAGATATCGAATAAAGTGTAAAAATCATTAAAAAAAATTTAAAATCACTCTTAGAAATATAAATATAAACTTTAATATCGTACTACAATACATTAAGTATATTACCTACCTATTACCTACATTGTATACCTAAGTACTTAGCGTGTTCAGAAAGTAAGTGTACTGTGATCGTACCGGGCTGTGGTTTTTTGTTTTTTTTATTTTATTTTTATTTTATTTTATTTTATTTTATTTGTGTACAAAAAATTTACAACATTACAGATATTTTATCTAATTAATTGTAATAGTACCATTTTCACAGTGAGAATGTAGCGCCAAAAACCTTACAAACTCATTGAATTTTTCGAAGAATATGTCGAAATTTTTATCTAATATATTTAAATAGCGTATCGCTCTTCCCACGGGCGAATTCGGGTACAGATTTGTACGACTCAATCGGCAATATAATATGTTATGGCGACGTGCCCGAGAGTGAGACTCTGGTACAAATAAATTGATTTGCGCCAGAATCTCACCGTTAGAGACGAGGCCATTGATTAATTGAAAGAAATATTTTAGCAACGCAAAACATCTACGAGTTTCTAGAGAATGGTAGTTAGTCATACCTAGAGGGCCTTTTTTGAGGGTTTTCAACACTGAATGGTAGAGTGGGATCTCTTGACCATAACAAGCATCGTATCAACACTACGTAAACTCACGTTACAGTGTCCAGTTACGAGAAGGATGTCGGTAAGATTTCCCGCCAAGCGCGATCCACGATCAGGACAGGAAAAATCAGGTCAATTGGTCCCGCGAGTTTCTTGAGCGACTTGAATTGGAAGGTGAGGATTTTCTGAGGTTTATTGTGTCTGGAGACGACACGAATGTGGTTCATTACACTCCTGCGACAAAAAGACAATCGTTACATTTTCCATCTGCCAAAAATTTCGAAACCGTAATTTTGGGGAAAAAATTATCGCCTCAGAGTTTTGGGACTGAATAGGCATTATTTTGGTCCAATTTCTGCCCCATCTTCTGACCATCAATGCAGAGCAATATTGAGAGATCTCAAAAAGAGCATTCAAAACAAAAGGAGGGGAATACTGATGAGAGAAGTGTGCTTGTTGCACGACAGCGCTGTCCTCACACAGCCTTAGCTTTTAAGACGTTCTTGGACTCATTTGGTTGGGATGTTTTGAACCATCCTTCTCTTATTCCCCTGACTTGGAGCCTTCAGATTATCATCTTTTCACCTTCCTGAACGCACACATGGATGGAATTAAGTTTTCAATTGACGAACAGGTGCAAATGCGCTTCTGAGCCACGGCTCACCACATGCATTGAACGGGATGGCAATTATCTGAAAAAATAGTCAACAAGTGTATCAACAATATCATGCAAATTTATTTCAAATACACCTTTTCTAAAAAACTATAAAAAATGTAATCCACTTACTTTCTGAACACTTCTCGTATAAACAAATAAAATGTAAAAATAATAGATATAAGACAATCAAAATTAATAATACTCAGCTTTATAAACCATAAAATAGTTGAAAACGATTGTTAAAAACAGCCATTTAAAAAAAATCAAGTTTATTATTTACCTACTTACGTGTACTGAATCGTTGATCATAATCCGAATATACAATGTTTCTATGTATATTCTTGTCTTTGTTGCACTCAGAGAATGCTTCAGGAAGCAATTTGCGAAACCCATGCACAAGTCTGATAAAAATAATATTTTTAAATAAACATATTAAACCATATTTTTATGTGGGTAGGTACCTATCTACGTATTGCAGATTGTTCATTATCTGAGCTTCAGCCAGCTCGTTACCGGTCAGTTGAATTAGGCGCAATGTTATTTAGGAACGAACCGTTATATTATTTATCTCGCTAACATCGGATCGACGCCTCCTTAAACGAGTGCCGCGAAGCTGCGTTGAGTTTTGTCAAATTAACCGGGACAAGATGATTAATGCCCAATACGTATTTGACAGGCACAAATAATATGTTTACCTCGTCCAATTTGCTCCGCCGGATAACTGATGTTGACTTGTTAAACGTCGCAGTCCGTGGAGGTGTTCACGGAATTTGAACCATTTTAAATATATCAGATAAGCGTATGGCGAGCCACGAATAATGAACTTAACACGCCGTTATTAGGATTCAAATCCACAGTTAGAAGTTGTGTGTAAAGTCCAATAGAACGTCGTTAAAAATCTAATTTTATGGTTTAGTTTTGTGATTAGGTACTAGGTACTTTCTTGGGTAAGTACCGTGCACGATTATTTTACTACTAGCGTAGTCCCGGTAAAAAATCTTGTGTTCTTCTGAATTCTTGATTCTTCACAGCTCAAATCCCATTTTTTTTTAAATTATAAAATATTTTATCGGTGCTAGGTATTTTATCGTTTGTCCGAATTATTCACGCAACGAATACAATTTTGAAAATGACACTTTTGAATTTGGGAACCAGATTTCATGCAGTGCAACCAACGCACGTGCAGGCAACCGAAATTAGTAAGTTTTATAAATTAGTTTCATATGGGAAAATAAGATTTAAATACATTTATACAACGCTTCGTATTTCAAAGGGTGTTTTAAAAAATAATTTACCTACCGAAAAACTTCCGATTCCATTAGTTCGACTTTGGAATTATACATGATAAACACTTGTAAACTACGTTTTTGACCAAAAAACTAATTTCAACAAACACACCAGTTAATCCTAGACAATAAAGTTGTTCAACAATATTTTACTTGGTACAAAAAATGAGGGAAACAAAAACATTTCAGTTACAAAATTACTAAGTGGATTCAAGAACAATAAAGACAATATTACAAAAAATTATAATAACATAAAATAATAAATCATGAATTAGTAATACACAATACAAACTTCATTGTATTCCACCGTACTTCATAATATTTGCCGATTTTTAAAAAAAAACAAATTATTGTGTTTTACTTTATTGCATCTAAGTTTCATTTAAAATTATTCATGTTTATAACATTTAACTTATTTAATTTATTATATCCATGATTTTTCACAAATATCAGCCAAATATTATTATTTATTGTTGTCAAATAATAATATTTAAATTCCAGATCCTAAAAAATTTGTTTGGCAAGGTTAAGAGATAACCAATTATAGTTAAAAAAAAAAGTTTGAAATGGATTAGCTTCGTGTGTTTAGGTACCTACCTACTTCCCCACTTTCAACTTTTTCATCTCATTAACTACCTTCACTACATCTCAATATTTTCTAAACTGGGAATGCCACAATCCTACTGGCTCCAGGAAACTCTTATAATGTTATCACGTACAATGAAAACAACACATTTTTTTATGATGCTTTTAATATTTCGCAGTGCAGTCCGCGACATCAAGATCACTGCGCGCATAAGTTTGCCGAAAAACCTCTTTTTTATTCCGCCTTTGGTTGTTTCATTTTAGCCGAGGTGTAAGGTAATACTGCCCGCACGTAATTTACATGGGAGGAACGTAGAGGCACCGGGAATCGGGCACCGGACAGTTGGGCACTTGTTGCGGACGATGTTTATCTCGGTTGAGTTAAACCTGACACTTTGACGTCTTTCTCTCTTCATTATCGCCGGTGACAATCACGAACGCTGGCAGGAGTCATACACTTGCTACTTCTGCTGCGAAGGACTGGAAACAAATTGAAATCATACGGCACTGCGAACAGCAAATCGGTATAACAATTTAGATACATGTAATATAACCGTCATTGTTAAATAAGTGATAACCTCGTGAAAAAATATTTTATTTTTAGGAAATCTTTTAAGAGGGTATTACCAGAAAACACCGGAAATTAGTGCTTTAAAAGTTGTTATTTTATCTGGTACACGCAGTTTTAAAATTTTGAAAAACTAAGTGTATTTTTAAGATACTAAGGTTATACCGTTGTCGTTGGCAGATTTGTTCAATTTTGAAACGATAGATTCCATTAAACAACACAAATTTCAAATCATATAATCATTCAACAAAATAAATCAATACGTTATCTAGTCAACACAGTTTTAATTTTAGTTAAATTAAAATCATTAAAAAATAAATACGAGAACGTGTTTTGTGACGAAAATACCTCAGTTTTTCTATTTATTTAAGGTCTTACAAACTAAAATATTTCAATTTTTTTTTTACTCTCTTATTTTGTTTAGACATTATTGAAAAATCATAAATATTTATGTTCAAAAAATACTTACAAGAAGTATACGATATTTAATAATTTATCATCTTGCGTTTTGAGCATTTGTATTGCTTACCTGAATGTAGGTATATATTAAAGCAAGCGTGTAATGAAAAAAATCTAAATTAAATTTTTTATAAAAAAATATTGGTACGGGGATTAATCGTTCTTTCTCATTGGAAAGTTGAAATCATTTTAAAACTTTTTTTCTCAGCCGCTGGTCAAGCACTTTTAAAGTTTATTTACAGTTCAGTTTATTTTCTGCACATTCATAATTCCGCTTCACCTTCTTCTTTATAAGCTTTCTGGCTTCTAGCTCTCCACACACCCTCAAATACATCCAGATTTCTTTCCCCCCAACTTAGGGTTGGAAGCATTTAATGAAAATCGAAAATGCTGAAAATGGTTAGATACTGAATTTTTCTCGCAATTGAGGCCTATTCACATATAGGAACTATTCGTTGCCGCTATGGGTAGCGAAAAATTGAGTATGTAGTCCTCTCACTTTCAAAACAAGGAGGTTGAATAATTTATCAAATTTCAATGTTATAATTCGAGATCTGTGCAGGTTATATTCAAGTTCTGTTATTATTTCATCATGGGCCGGTTGTTTCACTGTACTTGGAAACAACCAGCCCATGATGAAATAATAACAGAACTTGAATAGAACCTTTACAGATCTCGAATTACAACAAAACTTGAACAGGACTTTCCCTGAATTTAAATAAAAAGTTTGAAATTTGATGAATTGTTCAAATTCTGTCAAAGAATCCGTAAAATGATTAATGAACAATTTTTTTTTTTATTTTGCTCCTTTCAATATAACATTATAATATATAAGTATCGTATATGTTATAACCGGATAAAATAGTAACCGGATAAAATAAAACTTGATAAATACAGTTATGGTTTGGTTAGGTTTAATTGTTTTCTTCTTCACTTTTCTTTATTTTCTGTTTGTTATACTAGTCCCATCGAGACCTCGTATGGACGGTGTCGACGTTCATTATCTTCCTTCTCAAGCGTCTCATTAGATATCGAAAAAGACAGAAGATACTTAAACAATGACTTTACGTACGATCTCTCGCTGGGACTAGTATAACTATTCAGTTTTTTTTAGAAACCCTCATTAATTTTTTCAATTATGTTTCTACTAAGTAATAAATACATAAATGATTACCTACCTACGCTGTATTTTGACACAGAGAGTATGTTTGCGCTTCTACAATTATTATAGACCCATTTACGAAAAAATATCTTTTGTGTATGGAGGCATGTTATTTTTGTTTTTAATAAAATTTCGTAAAGGTGGCTAAACTATTCATTTTTTTATCTTAAATCGCTTTTTCATTTTGTTCTCATCATTTTAGAACTTGTCCAAAGTGCAACATTTTTCAAGGTTTCTTAAGTGCCTTTATTTTGTTTTGCACCACTGTTAACTATGTCATTAATTTAATACTGAGATTTTTCCCGGGCCCAGCTGGGTGGGTCCCTTATATTTATATCGCCCCGTGCCCCTAAAGCCTATAGTGTTACCGACTGTTAATGTGAGTTCCGCGTGCAACATCGATATATCAGCGCGGCCCCCGCACCTGCCAAAAATACAGTTTTTTTGTTTTTATGAAACTGTTTTTTATTAGTTCTCTTTTTGAAACTGCTAATTCGCGGTAGACCCTGTATTATATTTACGATTTAAAAACACAATTATTTTACATTATTCTACTGATAAACACAAACACTTTCTTGCATAAAAACGAGTCAAAGATACGATCCGTTCTCATGGAGCCATCATCAACTGCGAACGGGTGTTCTGCTCGAGTCCTTTTTGGAAGGAATCAACCAACACCGAGTGCTGTAAGAAAGCAAAATACCTAGAGCCCTCTAATCCACATATTTGTATTGGGGTCCGCAAACGGATCGTGGGGGCGAGCAAGAGCGACGCTACGTGCTTGCCGTATACATCGCGCGGTACTTTGTGTCAGTGAAATCTCAATAGATATCACATAATGAATTTGTGTTTATCATTTTGATCAATAAAATGTATTTTAGTTAAGAACTGCTTTTAAAATATTCTTACGAATTTATTAATAATTTCACTACAAAATCCACAGCCTCATCGTCACTTATGACTGACTTGACACAGTCGGTTGTTATTGTTCAGTCTTCTGTCAAATTGCAATTTATATCAGCGTATTAAATTTCCAGTTATAAAATTACCCTTATACTTCTACCCGTGAGTCAATTTGAGAGATGGTAAGATGATGACATATGACAATCAGTGCAAAGGCGGCAAATGCGAAATCAGAAATCTGCGATACCGACAATTTACTGGGCTACAAGCTACAAAATTCTTACTTGACACCCGCCGTGTGCAGAGACCATTCAGTATGCATCGCGGAACATTTCCCGCATCCTTACAGCTCCCGGTTTATGTCGATTCTTTAACGACTCGTGGGATGACGTGACGGCCAAAGATGACCTCCGCAGACTTTCGACGTCATTTACTGCAGAAAATGCTCTCAAATGTCACAATATATTATTGAGTGCGTATAAAATGGCAGAGATTTAAGGCATATCGACAGGGGGGCACATAATTAATTTTAGCTGATAATTTAGGCGTGTTTAACAGTTAAGTCAAGTTAAGTGGAGTACTGTTTAGCCTTTATGATCTGTGTTAAAAAACAGCTTTTGGTGTCGGTTTTTGACCTCCGTTGATTTGAATTCAAATCCATCGGCAGGCTTACATGCCTTCAAATTTTTAATAGGCTCGGAGATTTTTTTCGTATTTTATTGGAAAGGGGAGGAAAAACTAACGAACATTTACGATGTGAGCAAGGCAACCCGGAATATATCATAAAATATGTTACGTCACGACAGTGCACCGGTTTATTCATCGACACAAACAGCCCCCGAAATCCATTCATATTACTTCCAATTGGTTTTCCAAGTCTTAAATTCACCAGACCAGACCTACTCCAAGTTTTATCTGCACCGACAATTGCGAAAATTCCTTGCTGTGAAGATATTTCAGACCAGTGAATGAATTTATTGGCGAAATTGACGTCATTTTAAAGAGTTTGGATAATCGAACTTAAAACTGACACAATGACACTCGATCTTCACTGCACGAATTGCATTGTTCTTGCTGTGTTTTTTTGCTATGTTGATACTATTGGCTATCAGTTGGGTGCCAACTTTCGGTACGAGAGTGAATCAGAAGAATGAAATTATGAAAAATACATCATTTTTAATATATATTTACAATAAATATATTTGTTTTGGGATATTTAAAAACGATAATGATTTTTTTTTTCCTTTTTAAAATGTTGGTTTATTAAACCTGTTTACAATATTAAACTTGACTATTTTTAACGACTAATAAATGTTTCTGTAAAAAAGCATGTAAATCCACAATACTAAAATGTTTTATTGCCTTTTTAAAAAATGTTTTGCACCTACACGTGAAAAAAGAAATTTTAAAATACAATAATTTTATTCGTAAAAACGGGACTGAAGTTCTTACGAACAAATTAACAGTGTTTCAATGTTTTTTGGCAGGAAATGTAAGAATAAACATTAAAATCCTGTTAATTTGTTCGTAAGAACTTCAGTCCCATTTTAATTGTTTTAACGAATAAAATTTAATTTTAATAAAATTAATTAAATAAAATTTAATAAACATTATTCTCCGTGTTACTAAAGTAACCTAGTGACCGTACTAGAGGAAATCTTAATCTGGTTTGTTTTATTCATATTATAAATTTTCATTTCTTTTCTCTACATCAATTCGAAACAATGGCTACCTAAAAGGTAGGTATCACAATATCACCCCTGGAGTTTGCCTATAATAAGGGTACCTATAAACTCTTATAAAAACCGTTGTAAATTATAATTTTATAAGTGTGTTGTATTTTGTTCCCGTTATAATTTGTGGAATTATCCATTCCCTTATCGCCGGCTCTGGTAGCGCTACTTTGTCATACCCCGGTAATGTATTCCTCATTGTGCCTGTAGAATGTTTCCTTTAAAGATTAGCAGTACCAGTGGCGGGCATTGCTCGACGACAAAGCGAAAACTATTGCTTTTCTAGAGTTCATTCGGATTCGGAATTTGATCTGAATAAATTTTATTTTTTGCTGTTGCCGTATAGTTAGCGTATCTTTTGTTTGCCAATAAACTTACATAATAATACGTAATACTATTTGGATTATATATGTCAAGGTTTTCGTGAGAAAGGGTGCGAATATTGGCGATAATTATCGACATTACAACCCTTGAAGAGGTTTAGTGGCTTCTACACCATCTAGCCACCTTAGCTTTGTAGTACAACTTAACTTAGTAGTTTTACCTGGAAAGTTTTCCGGGCGTTTTGAAAATTGATGATTTTATACATTTCTATGTGCTCTTTCCGAATTTCAACTTTTCCGCGATAAAACGATAAAAAACATGTGTGTACAAAATAAACTTTTCAAAGGAGAAAATTTTCTTTTATGAATTCACATTTTTTTTGTAGAACCAATAGTTTTGGCGTACGAGCGCCTTAAAGTATTCTTCAATATGCGATTTGGCTAAAAAACTCATTTCCACACCACCTTGAGGTAGAGTAAGCGGCTCGTTTTTTTATCGTGGTGTCGGTCCCCTGTAGGCCTAATCCACATGTATTGCACAATTTTGAAATTTAGCGCAATCTTCTCGAAATTTCATCCGCATCATCTGCGATTGGATTATCAGACTTATCACAAGCCTCTTCGTTTTCGTTTCGTAATGGGGATGGAACAGAACCAAAATTGGAGCTAATTGCTGTTACGACACTCAAGCCCCCCGCTCTAGAAACCTTGTTAGAACTAATTTCTTGTAAATACTATTTTCGAGCAAACGTATGATTCCTGACATTATGGGGAATAAAAATGTAAATGAACTTTTGGTCTCCGGTGTCATTTTTTATGTTGTTTTTTTCAACTAAAAGCGTAAAAAATCTGTAGGTATTGGACGGTGAGGGGCAGGGAGAGGGGTTCAGCTTACGATTTCAGAATCGTTTTTTCATAATTTTCAATACAGCACCACACACACTACATATATTTCAGAAATCTAACTGACTGAATACTGCAAATACCAAGTGATTTCAATTATGTGTTACCTTTACTTACAATCCTTATAGTTCTAATGTGGAGCGTATTTCACTCTATGTGTACTCTAAGACTGTAGTCAAAATAATTAGTTATCAAGATAGTTGTAGCAGTTATCAAGATGGAATTATTTACAATTAGGTTTTCAAATTTAGGAATGCAGATTAGAAGGAAAGTGCGCCTCTATGCGTTAAGAGTAGACATATTAAATATTATAATCAAAGAAAAGTTAACCTTTATTTCCTGAGAAAAGCAGTCTTTAAGTTTTTATCGAATGCTATTTTTTGCACGCCACTGGCCTACAGGTATCAATGGACAACTGCGACAACTTCCGCCTTCTCTCCGACTGCAATAATTCTCACCATTATCTCATCACCGCCGGTAAGGCTCTGTGCATTATGCTGTACATAGGCGTGCAACCAATCGCTCCTGTCCAATTTTTGTAAAATTATTTTTGGTTAAGTAAAGTTAAGTAAAGTTTGGTTTTGTAAAGTTATTTTTGGTGACGTTCATGTCGGGATTATTCAGAAATACTTAAACTTAAATATAGCGATTTTATTTTGAAAATTTAGTTTTTTTTTCCATTAGAAATTTGAAATAAAGCGTTTTTTTTAATGTTTTCATTGCTTCATTCAAATTTGTATATTTTGTGCCGCGAGCTTAGTAATCTGAGAAATTATTATCACTTTAGAAATGTCTCTAAGGCGCTCCGCTGACGAGGCAACTGGAAACCAACTAAAACCGGCTGATTTCTCTGTCTTGATTGGTCAAAAAGCTTGTTTAACTATAGACGAAGAACAATCAGCTGACAGCTGGCAACTAGCAACGGCCGGCCACCCCAATCAGCAGTGGGAGTCGCGAGTCGCCGCTTGCGTTACCATTGACAACGGGTGTTTGAGTGATTGTGTAGTGTGTGGGCCATCACATTGTCATACAGAGACAGTTGGCAGTTGAGAGTTTTCAGTTGCCTTAGTGGGCGGAGGCGCTAATTGTACAATATTTCATAAAATGAACATAATTTATTTTAATTCTAACATTTACTGCAGATATAATTTTATGCACAATGTTGTGCACGGAGAAAAATGTTATTCGAAAAAACGATAATTTTAATAGTAAATACGGTTAAAAACGGGACTAAAGTTCTTACGAACAAAATAAACATTGACACACTGTTAGTCAATGTTTATTGGCATGATAATGTAAGAATAATTTGTTGGTTTACGTACGAAATTACGTATACCAACAAATTATTCTTACATGTTCCCGCCAATAAACATTGAAACCCTGTTAATTTGTTCGTAAGAACTTCAGTCCCGTTTTTACTATTTACTATTGGTGCCGAGGAGATCAATGATGCTAGTTCATCGGAGCATCTTCCATTGAAATTCCCACCTGACGCCTGTGCTCTAAAGATTGCAATCCGTTTGTTAAAACGGGAGAATAAATCAAACGGACCGCCCGTTTCTGCACAAAGTCGATGGTGTTTTTCAGGCACTTCAGGGGCTCCAGATCAGAGGTGGCTGCCAAATTCAACCGTGGGGCGCACTTGCGATTTGTACAGGGTTAGCAGTTGTGTACTATTAAAGTATCTGCGGGCCGTGTAGAATACGCCCAGTTTCTGAGAGGCTAACTTAACTCTGGCTTCGATGGAGCCTCCGTATCTGAGCTGGTCACATAGAGTTACACCGAGCATATCAATGGATGGCCTGTTCGGAAGAATGCTACCGTTGAAGGAGATCAGATTGTCATTTTGATCCCTTTTAGATGTAATCAGACATGATTTGGTCTTTGTATTTTTTTGTAGTGAAAATCATCTGGAGTTTCATCTTGTATTACAGTTTCCAAACCATTTTCATTGAAAAGATTTTGATGTTCTATGACTACTATGTTTTGTTGGTTTGTCCAGCTTTATGTCACCATAATGTAACATGTACGCAATTTTTTTTTTACCACGTGATTCTAATAGGGAATCGCTGTAATCCCCTTTTTATGAGACAGAGCTAGCTAGATGTTACAAAAAGCTATCAGCCGATGCTTTTAGAAGATAGCCGAAATTGAGGAAATGTTTAAATTATTTCGTATTGTGTTAATTTTTATAACAAGTTATTGTACTCGCAAAGCGTGAGTTGACGATTCCTGCTTAGTGCCTTCTATTACCGTTAGTTGGCAACAACAAAAATTATTTGCTTGTTCTGCTTTTGACTTGACCCTTTAAGGGCCGCACTTATATTTTTTTATAATTTTCTGAGCTTTTCAGTTATTTGTGAGACTGTCTTGCCACCACTTGAACAATACGTAGTTTGTATGTTTACATACTTAAAAATAATTTTTATGCATCCGTTACTAATATTATGAAGTAGGTTGTTTCATCTACAGAAAATTCAAAATGTGTATCTATTTTCAACTTTCTCAATAAATCTCGAGATAGATTTCATAATTTTTAAGTCCTTGTTCTTGTCTAGTACCCAACTTTTTCATTTTGAAATTTTATTTGTCTATAAATTTGTTGGTCATGTTCCGGTTCAAGATAGTGGCCATGTTGGATACTGAATTTTAATCCCTCTTCCGTTCAATATTTGTCATTTGACAAATTCTATAAATTTTTATTAGAAAAGAAAATACGTGTAATATTTATAATTAAAAAGGTGGGTACATTTGTACATTTATATGATTACAGAGAATTTTTGTTTTGATTTATTAAGTAAAAGAAAATCAGAAATATAGTTTTTGGACTCGAGGATTTTTTTGCTTATTGGATTTAGTCTTATTATGTTTTACAGTTAAATCGATATTTTAAAGCTACAAAATTAGACATACAAAACAAGCTTGCTCATCTACATGTATTTTGGAAATTTTGATCTTCGAAAATTTATTCGATTATATTTATATGGATGGGAATTGCACCCATAACCTCCGGTTTCAATGGAATTGGCTTAACCACTACAAAGTTCCCTAAATACCATTGGCAAGGGAATAAGCTGAAGCTTTGTACAGTAAATAGCATCTGATTGCCGATGTTTGTTTGAATTTGCTTTTGTTTCTATGATTGTTGTCATTGTTACTGTAAATGCCCTATCCGGGGCCAGACCGACCCGGAATGGTTAACATTATTCCCTGTGTGAAGAATAATCTGATGTAACTTCATGAATCGCTTTAACGATAGCGTTTAATTTAAGTTCACGTGCACCCGTATTCGCGTAGCTTTTATCACGCTTTTACGGGTATTTGCTTTATTAGGAGATCTGGATAAATGCATCAGTAAAGTTTATGATAAAAAAATCGTCCATGTTTATGCAACGCATTTTAAAAAAAAAGAAGTATGCCCCATATTTCGATGTTTAAATTCCATTCAATTAAATTCAATTTTAAAGATAACAGTTAAATTTGAATTCATTGAACCAGATATCATGCAGGGCTAACACTTCAGACAAACGAAATCAGTGTTTTTGATACCATCAACATATTTGATACCAATCCAAATATGTTTCTTTCATAGCAAAAAGGTAGGTAGTTGACTAGGTGCCAATGTTTTGCAATCATTTATAGGTCTTCATTTCCTCGAAAAGTATTTAGTGTTTCTGATAAGCTAGACCTTCCAAGATATCTATTGGTTTTATCAGAGATACCTACGGATTATGGGAATTATACAAAAAATGGATATCGCTTGATTTACCAACCATTTAGCATTAATCATGGTAAGGATGTACTTGAGTACTAATGATTATCGATTTTAGAATTCATTTAAGAACACTTTGAGATTATACGATAATTGAAAAAGGTAGATATTACAGTTTGTTTTTATTTGGTTTTACCCCCGGCTGGTCTTTTATATAGATTAAAAGAACCTATCGAAAATTATATAAAAACGTGTTTTTAAAACATACTTATAGTTATATACTGTTAAAAATGTTTTTAATCATCTCAAGAGCACCTCTTTTCTTAAAAGGTATTATACATGACCAATTATGACCTTAAATATAATGTTTTGTAAAATGTAAATGTAATTCATATTCATTATTGTTAATTGATAAACTAATGTTTAAGACAAGATTTTATGTATAGCACAAAGGGTAATAATTATTATAAGCCATAATTATCAGCCTCAAAAAACACTCATCCACATTGAAAAAATCTTCCGAGAAAAGATACATTCCGCCGACGGGACTCGAACCCGTGCCCTTCTGATGTCCGGTCAGGTGTTCTTAATCCACTGAGCTACGGCGGGTTACCTCTTACCCGCCAAATGATTCAATATATGCTAGTGTTTGATTCAACAACTACCCAAGGAAAAAAAATGTAATAAGCGGTAGTTGTTGAATGAAACACTAGTATATATTGAATCATTTGACGGGTAAGAGGTAACCCGCCGTAGTTCAGTGGATTAAGAGCATCTGACCGGACATCAGAAGAGCGCGGGTTTCAGTCCCGTCGGCGAAGATTGTTTCAATGTGGATGAGTGTTTCAGGCTGATCATTATTGCTTATAATAATTCATTCATATTCTGTATATTACAATAAAAAAACTTCCAATAACATAAAATAGAAACTTTCTTTATACAATATTTTAACACAAATCTGAGTGGATGACCGGACAACTCAACTATGTGGCACTTCTTCTTGAAACGCCATTAAAAGTGGAGTAAAAAAAAAACTTTAAGCAATCAATGGACTGCTTTAAAACTTACACCGCACATGAGTCCCAACTTTTTTAAATTTTTTTATAGAGAACACCTCACAAGAGTCCCAACTGCTCCCGTCTGGAGCCAGTGAGACTATGGCATTCCCAATTTGGGGATGTTATGAGGCTGAAGGTAAGTGGTGAAGGGAAGGAGGCGAGAAAGAGGAAGGTGGGAAAGTACCTGGCTATTCAGATCTAGTCACTAAACACGGCTAAAGCCATTTCAAGCAACGTTTCAATTCTGAATGGTGGTCTTACACCAGGGCGATACTAAAAGTATCTTCCACTCTGGAACATGCCGCAAATATACCATATATTATTTTAAATAATTAATTGTGAAATAACACAAACCAATTAAATAAAATGTATTTGCGCACGCCGGGTTTCGAACCCGCGACCTTCGGAATGGCAGTCCAACGCCCTACCGCTGGACTACGCCGGCCGAACTGTCTGAATCAAGTGGGGAGCTCCCACTGGTGACTATGGCATCCCGAATATGGATATTTTGTGAGACTGAAGGAAGTGCGGAGGGAAATAAAAATAGGTATTACTTCTGACGATTAACATCATGCGCCACGGTGGGTTAGTACCGTGTAAAGATTTGCTGGACCGGTAAAGACATACGTCTGACATCTGACGCAGTGTGTTATTTAATTTGACAAGAGCAAGATTATCACGCCATGTCTAGATGGACGAATTCAAGCATCGTTTTAATTTCCGTATTTTAATGGTAGTTACTTTACTACTCGATAGTTTAACATAAACTCCCTAGATACCCGAGGTGATAGGTGTGTTAAAAAACATTATCACTTCTGGGGACATCGGTATTGTTGGTCGATAACGGGGGGTTTATATTTGATTTTTTGAATGAATAGGGATAAGCACAAAGTTACTGAGTTTTATGTATAAACCTTTTATAACAAAGTAATTGGGGTTTCTTTATTATACAAAATATGACCACTATTTCAATTTAATTTATATGATGTAAAATCATCTCCTGATTTCTGAACACCGTTTGATATTGAAGTGATAAGTACGTCATTGACAATTTGCAATTGACAATGTGCGATTAACGGAACTACAGTCGACCTGTCAATTCTTTCACACCTGTGCCATGTCGCTTGCTGAGGACTGCTTTGTACTATGTCCATTTTTGTTTTTTTAAGCTTTGAATGCAGTAATATTCATTAATTTTTTATCTACATTTGTAACATTATTTTTTGTTCTATCTCCATAGTAAATACAAAAAAATGAGGATTGGAGTGTACTATGTCCATTGGCCAAAAATATTTTTTTACTATTATTTATTAAAACCTTATGTACCTACGTATGTGTAAAAATTACTAATGTTTGATTACCCTATACATTTTATTTATTCATACGACAATACTAAATTTTCTAATTTATAATGAAGAAATTTTAATATTTTATTTAAATTTATTAAAACCTCATGTTTGTGAATATTAAATTATTGTTGTTTGATGTGCCATATAGGATGAAAATACTCTTAGAGTATGGTTAAAGTATAAAACAACATTAAATATGGTCATGGTACAAACGAACGTTAATTTTTTTGCTATTATTTTCTTAAAAGTGTCCTCATACGTTCTTAATTATGGTTTTATTCAAATAAAAATTCAACCAATTATGTTGTTCTTTACTTATAGGTAGATTAATCTTTGTATTTTATATTAATTTTTATAACAATTATTAGTTTGAAGTAAAGGAAACAAAAAGAGAATTTTTTTAAACTTCAACCGTCGTTTTCTCAATACGAGTTTTTGTGGACATAGTACAAACCAACCCTCAGCAAGCGATATCTCAACTATATGAGACCCCTGAGATATGTATCAACCAAACCTATATTTTATTTTTGGCCCACTCTAGTACAGATGTAAGAAAGGCTATGAGTAGAGTGAAATATCTACTAATCATTTAAAAGCGCAGAAATATGTTATTTTTTAATATGTCTTCTATTATTGATAGTCTTTTAATTGAATTTTCGTGTATTTTTATCGTACTCATCCCTAAAAGATTAGGTACGTACTACCCTTAGCGATATGGTAGACTTCGACCAGGCGAAATTACATTTTTTATTTACAGTTTTTTTAGAGTATGTGCTTTTTTACAATGTTTCAGGTAGATGCACCCTTCAGTTTCAACATTAATCGGGATGTAATACAATATTGTTTTATCGATAGATCATTCAACACCTGTACAAACGGTGTGTTGGAACTGATAAAAAATAAGCTACAAGTGTTTTATGAAATATTTATAAATCAATTAAAAAATAGTCCTACAGCATTCATCATGACGATCTAAAAACTTTTTTTTTTGTAAATTTGCACTTTATTTGTGTGAAATCAAATATAAAACCGATGTATACGGAGCATCTCCTACCCTATTCCTATGTCCCTCTTTCACCCCCGCATTACCTAATTTTTAATTTTAATCTGTTTCCAACTTTAACATTGGAAGCTTTTTTGGCCCGACCTTATTCAATATCATGAATATCTTTATATTATATTTAACTACTCTGTTTCTTACAAATAAATAAATACACTCATCGTCCTGGGGGCCTAGTCTCTATCTCTCACAACGTCCGTACCTACGTTACGAATCCTTATTAACCTTCCCCTTACCGTGCTAAAAAATTCCTCGCTCTCCGGTGCTGTACACTCACTAAATATTTATATGTTGTATTTATTTAATCCAATACATAAATGTATTGTGGAGGAATACCCAAAATATTAACACTATGTTTAGTATATTTACAAAGATATTTCAGTAAATACAAACTGTGACCGCTTAGTTGACAGCACCTCAAGAAAGGTTAAACGGCAAACGTGCTTGTTTGTGAAACCGAAAGATAGAGACTAGGCCCCCTGGTGAGACAGCACCATTCTGATTCAAATGCGATAATTGTGGTACTTTCTAGTATTTATGTTCCCCATCACATCACAAAGAATTCTTGTGCCAGAATCACATGAAAAATTAACCTTATTTATCTATATAATATTATTTCTAGTTAAAAGTTTAAATTAAACAGTGCAAGGGATCCGACCACTTAACTCATTCATTGCGTCGTATTTTCTAGTGCTAACGCTGCATGCTGCAGATTATATCAAATTTAAATACAGAAAAAAACTGATAAAAAAAATGTTTTTCCTAACAAAATACTTACAATTTGTATGTACACATTGCAGAGGTTGATATTATTGATACAAAAATCACGGGGTGAGTCACCTGGATGTGCCAGGTGCGAAACAAAAACATGCGAATTTCAAGGTCGAGTAAAGTAAAGCCGCATTCACACGGCGATATGAATAAAGCGTTCCTGTCAATTACTTTTATAAATATTTTTTTTCAATGAATCAAATAATTCTTATAGTAATTTTTTTAGCAATTTATCATAAAAAATAATGTTTCTAACTTTGGTAATTGTCGTGCGCATGCCTGGAATGGTTTCTGTGTATAAGGGTGAGATATAGCGTTATGAAATTATTTCCTACACCGTTCATCCGATTGCGATAAAACGTTGGTTAGTTGCTATGTTGTTATGAAATTTGTGAAAAAAAATATATGGCTAGCGAGTTGTTTGAAAAATAGAAACGAAAGAGGGGGGTTCCCGGAAGGGGGAAGATGGGGGAGGTGGAAAAGGATCGCAGCAAGGGGAGGGAAACAAGGGAGCTTTGATTGCGGAAAAGGGGGACGCAGGAGGAGGGTATGAAAGGGAACGCGAGAGGGGAAAAAGACGCAGATAGGGGCGAATGGCAATGACGGAGGGATGGGAGAGGATTGCGAATAAGACCTAGTAACGGTATATGATAGGGGGGGAGAACATTTGGGAAAATCCATGCTTCCCACACCGACAGTCTTGAGAAGTACGTATATATTTCATATAGTTTAGCGAAAAAGGGAGAAATATCAAGGAAAAGCGGAATCCAGGAGAGAGGAGGGGAATGAAGGACGGAAAGTTGATGGGAAGGGGAACGTGTAGAAGAAGAAGGTAGGGAATGTGTTTGCGGAACGGAAGGACACGTGAGGGGGAGAAGGCGGAGAAGGTAGAAGGGGAACGCTCAAGGGGAAGAGGAAATGGGAGGGGAAGAGGATATGGGAGGGAAACGGGGTTGGGAAGGGGGACGCATGGGAAAGGACATACGGATGAGGGGTGATGAGGGATGGGCAGAAGGAGGGATTGCAAAGGAGACATAGTAACGATAGGAGAAAGCAGGGGTAAATTTTGGAAAATCCAGTCTGATTGAAAAATTTAGTCTTTTCTTTCCCTCCGTGTCTCCCAGAAAACCTTAAATCTTTTTCTCTTAGTTTTTCCTTTGGTATCTTTTTCGAAGAAAGATGGCAGATACATTTTCCTTACTATAAAAGGCCGAGGGCAAGAGGGAACGGGACCAAGCTGGTTTTCCATGACTGACAATCTAAAATCGTAGAACGTCATCTTTTCTTCGCTGGTTGAATTGTACAGATGCATTTAGGAGAATGGTTTGAAAAAATGAATATCTAACTTTTTGTATCAACGTAACGTCTTCCTTCGGTAGGGATAGTACGCCAAAATCTACTGATCGTGGTAATCGACGCCACTCATAAATTTATTATATTTTAATATCTTGGTTGATTTCTTTCCTAGTATCGCCCTGGTGTAAGACCATAATTAAGAATTGAAACGTTGCTTGAAATGGCTTTAGCCGTGTTTAGTGACTAGATCTGAATATCCAGGTACTTCCTCACCTTCCTCTTCCTCGTCTCCTTCCCTTTACCACTTACCTTCAGCCTCATAACATACCCCAATTGGGGATGCTATAGTCTCACTGGCTCCAGAAGGGAGCAGTTGGGACTCTTGTGAGGTATTCAATATAAAAAATAAAATAAAGATTAGTAGTATTTGTTAGTTCCCCATCAAACTCTGATGATATACTAATTACCTCTCTGCGGTCCTTCCACTTTGTGACTCATACCCCTTTATTTGTGTACTGGCTAATGGCTTCTCTGAGTTTTATTTTATTATTTTTTATTGTCTCGGTATTGTCTTTCCTATTCACTCGAAGAGTCCCAGTTACATAAGAGTTTTTTTCTGAAAGGGCTTCCACTAAAGGAACACTATTGTAAAAAATGTCCGTATACAAGCTGTAACCAATCTTTGTTTTTCCATCCATAAGTTTATGAACCACCTTGTTCATGTGGTCCTTACCACTCAAATCTGTATCTGCAGCACCACCGTATACAATTATTTTTAAACCATGAGATTGTCCAACTGTACAACCATGTACAACTTCATCTAATATTTTGCTTTTTTGTCCTTCATGTACTGTCGGAACAGAAGTCTGCCTCTCCACAGAACTAACGGCTCATCAATTGTTAGCTCCTCGAGTGGTGTGTAAATGGTCTTCATCCTATCGTTAAAAAAATTAATCATTTTCGCAATCACTATTTCCGTCCTCTAATTCTGATTCCGTACGAACTTCATATTCAGAATCGCTCTCGTGTTCACTATTATTTTTTATTAATTCGTCATCTGTACTCCATTATATATTATAATATATCCATTATATATTCTTCCATACTCGCTATTTTTGACGAACTATCCATTTTGGACTATAAAAAGTATTTTTGAAAAAATGGAAAATAATTTTAAAATAAAATTCCGCTTTTATTGAATGTCACAGTGTGAACGCGGCTTTATATGCATAAATGAGAGAAACGACCTTTACAGACTGAATCCAAAGTATTTCTGAGCTCAGTTATAACGATGAGGCGTTAAAATATATTTAGCTAGCGATGATCATGAAGTTTTTTTTATCATTTACTGTGTTTTTAATCCGTACGCGCTAGGCGCGTTCTCAGCACCCAGCGAGTGTTCGTAATACGCGCCAGGCGCGTATTCAGCACTCAACGCGTTAAGTGGTACGACACTTATCTATGACCGAGTGACCGACCGACAAAAAATGAGTTCATGCGATAATCGTGTCTCGCGTTGAACATGGTGACATCTGACGAGGGTTCTAATAACTATCTATCAAGCCCAAACCGCGATAAGAAATTTTACAACGATCATGACATGAAGACATAATGATTCTTTTACCACGTGTGTTTGGTCTTAGCTTTGAGTAATTTGTTTGTTCTTCTTCAGTGGATACCTTATTGCTGAGGATTATCACGCCCACTCCGATATCCTCCACGAAACAAGCTCCTCCACTTCTCGTGGTCTTAGGTTTGGAACTTGACTAAACCCTGCTGTCATTTCTGTTAATTACTTGTTATGTGATACAGTAGTTTTTTTTGCTTGGAAGGTAATGAAGAGTGTTATTACGGGCTCCATTGTAAACATATTCTTTTATTTAATTTGTTGTGGTATTAGATTTTTGACTCCTTCTTTTATTAATACAATAGGGCTCTATCAAACTTCCTTATTTTATAATTCGTAAACGGGATAAAGCAGTTCCTTCCAAACTAAAAGGGGGACCAAATCTGGGTAGAATTTAAAAAACTGCAAGTCGTCATGTAAATGTTTTATTGTATTTAAATTCAAAGTACTTGCCATATGGACAATACATATAAATACTTTATTAGTAATCAAATTAGATTGTGCTTATATTATTGTATTGTTTGGAACAAACATCCACCCTCCTCAGGTTTTAGGGTGGCGTCTAATCAATTACCCTTTACTTCCTTGGCTCCTATTTGTTCGGAAGCCTAATCATTGTCTGCATCTTCCCTTCCTTCTATGGGCGTTCCTCGGTCGCTGGCCGTTGATTGCGAGGGGAGGCGACTTTTATAATTATTTCATTTCCTGTGGAACGGTGATGGGCTGGTCTTAATAAATAGAGTTCCTGAACAAATACAAACGATAGTTTTTTTTTCAAATGGATATGTAGCACACACAAACCCACTTTTATACTTGCATATAATAATTTATTAATATACATATAATATATACATTTGATAATTTTTTTGAGAGCACGATAATAACATTTAAATATTAAGAACTAGTTTCTGCCCGCGACTTCGTCTGCGTAGGATTAGTATCTACTTCGAGTAGTTTATTTTCTTTTCCTAGGTCCCATCTATGTTTATACCAAAATTCTTAACCTATTTATTTAAAATATGTATAATTCTTGATTCGATTCAAAGTATTAGGCGAGTACTTCAAATAAATTTACTAATTTAAATATTTTCTAAAATAGAATTCTGATAAAATACGATAATTTTTTTTGCAAAATGTCATTCTCAAATTTTGACATTTTCTATTAAACAATTATTATTATTTTCACTTTATTGAAAATAAATAGCTAGCTTTATAAATTATAGCCTATATGTTATTTTGATGTATGAGCTACATTAAGTTTCATTAAAATACATTCAGTTAATTTTGCGTGAAAGAGTAACAAACATACATACATCCATACAAACTTTCGCATTTATAATATTAGTAAGATATTTGCTAAATACGTAATATTACGATTTTATCGCGTACTTCAAGTAGATATACTTAAGTAGACGTACTTAACATAATTTATTGTACCTACTCGACAGCTCTTTCAAATGTTTTTTTGTTATTTTCAATTATCTGATCAGCGTTGATTTCACCACGCACCGTGTTATTCTCATTAAATAGAGCTCATTAATTAAGTATCAAATGTGTGAGAATCGCTTGGTTCTGGCTGCTTCCTTATGTAACATCATGTCCAGCTTTTCAATGCAGTGAAACGGTTATGGTCCGTGTAGCTCTTTATCAAATTCTTCGAGGCACTTGTCGTTCGTTCATCAACACTCCGGGAGTTTGAATGTTGGTTCTTCAGGATGAATAGCCAATGAATTCTGTGTTCTCTTGTCTCAGCGATTTCTGTCTAAAAGATTTGCGTGTGCCTTTGAAGACTATTCTAATATTCATATAATGTGTTTTTATATACAAAATTGTGAATTACCAAATGCCAAAATACTTTTACAGATATAGACCAATTTTCATATACTCTTTTTTTCAGAACTTTATTTGGTCCGAGAAATCAAAATGTCGTACTATTTATTTCTAAATTGTTTCATCAAAAAGTAAAGAATCCACTGAATATAAATCTTTTCAACATAAATAATGAAAAATATTTTCATCGAAGATAAAATGACAATGAAAAAAAAGGTGAGGTCTATGAATATAAAGGTAATATAGTATGTCATACCATATGGTATGAATAAAACGATTACCGAAAAACATCGTAGTAAATACCTAATTGAAAAAAATACATTTCCTTCCCACAGACGGGGAAAGGAAGTTCATTGTTTACCTTGTGATTATATACTTTGTGCAATGTATTCAGTAATTTGTTTCGTGGATAAATAAGTAGAAAACAATAACAAAATAAATCTGTTATACGGAAAAAAATAATGTCGTACTTACCTTTTTAGATAGGAATGGCTCTTTTTCCAGGTAGAATTTTTCAATATATGTTGCATTAATCTCACATTGAATTTATTTTTTGTACTATCATTGTTTCGTTACATATCTATTGATATAGATGTTGAGGTATTGTGTACGAATTAAGGTTGTGTTGCAAAAATTAGAGAGAAAAAACATATACAAGGCATGTTCAGAAGTAAGCGTATTAAATTTTTATATATTTTTAGAAAAGGTGCATTTGAAAATAAAACTTGCAGGATATTATTGATATACTTGTTGACTATTTTTCCACATAATTGCCATCCCATCCCGTTCAATGCATGTGGTGAGCCGTGGCACAAGTATTTTTGGCCCTCTTCGAAGAACTCTCACGCCAGCTTCTTCTTCAACTTCAGAACTTCTTTCTGCACCTGCTCGTCGGTTTAAAATTTAATTCCACCCATGTGTGCCTTCAGAGAGGTCAAAAGATAATAATCTGAAGGCGCCAAGTCAGGGGAATAAAAAGGGGTGGTTCAAAACATCCCAATCAAATGACTCCAATAACGCCTTGAAAGCTAAGGCTGTGAGAGGACGGGCGTTATCGTGCAACAAGCACACTTGTCTCATCGGCATTCCCCTCCTTTTATTTGGAATGCTCTTTTTGAATTTTGTTAGGGTTTTACAATATCGCTGTGCAATAATGGTCTCCCTCCGAGGCAGAAATTCGACTAAGATTAAATCTTTTCAATCATTAAACACTGAGGCGATGATTTTTTCCCCCCAAAATTGCGGTTTTGAATTTTTCGTCATCTCCAGTCACAATAGAGCTCAGAAAATCCTCACCTTCCAACTCAAGTCGCTCAAGAAACTCGCGGAACTATTGATCTAATTTTTCTTGTGCTGAACGTGGATCGCACTTGGCTGGAAATCTTACCGACATCCTCCTCGCAAATGGATACTGTAACGTGCGTTTACATACTACCGTGTTCCTGCGATGCTCAATCTGGTCAGGAGATACCACTCTACCACTCAGTATTGAAAACCCTCAAAAAACAAAAAACCACACCCTTCATGATCACAGTACACTTTTTTTCTGAACATGCTAAGATTGCTAAGTATGTACCAAAGATTATTCCGCTAAATTGCTATCATTATCGTATTCTTGACATTATACGTGCGCATGTTAAAAAAATACTGATTTCCATTAGCGTAACCTCAAGAAATAATAAGATTAAGTTGATACGTCTTAGTAAACAGCTCTGTTAGTCAATTACCAACTTTTCCTGAGGTACACCTTCTTAAAATACCTATCGCTTTCCCATTATACAAATAATACTTAATACGTATCATTAGAATTACGTTAGTAATCGCATTTGCACAGTTAACGTGAAACATTAATTTTCATTATAAATAAAGTACGCATGACTAAATTTTGTAATTATATTTGTAGAGTATTGATTGATTACTAATCAAAGTCAATGTCTCCATAAAAGTTCTGAGATTCTATCTAGATTCTGTCGAAAGAAATATTTATCTTTACTATAATGATTATAAAAATTAATAATAAATATAATGATTCATTGAAAAGTTCCTCCTGTCCCGATTACGAATATTTACAATCAATTTCAATCATCATTAGACTCGTTACCAATCTAATGAACAATATTATTGTTTACTTGTTGTGAACAAGCTGTCTTAACTAGGTACCTTTCCATCAACAATAACCTATACTAACATGGTACAAGTAAGTGAGTTATTTGCTCTATTCCTGATAGGTTGAATAGATGACCTTATAATCACAGATAACAAACCACAAGTTAACCCTTCCTTGGAAGAGAAATATTAAAATCGCACAATACGTAAAAAAGCATATTTTATATGTACTTATTTCCTCAATTAAAACATAAAAATAAATTGAACGTTTTTTTTTTTTTTTTACATTAACTCCACACAGGAGGCCCTGAGGAAAATAATTTCCCTCAGGGCCTATGTCATCTTTGAAGATGCTGTGAGGAGGGTCTTTTTGAGGAGAGTAAGGAGTGAACGTGGGTCTTGAAGAGACCCATGTTATAGGAAGGAGGAAACACAGAGGCCGGCAAATCGTTCCACAGCCGAGCTGTTGAACACAAGAACGAGTCGTAGAAGCGTCCCGTTCTCATGTGACAAATGTCAACCGTGTACATATGTTGGGCGAGCGTTTGGCGTGTTTCCCGACTATGCACCGGTGCCGAGGGGATCAATGAGGCTAGTTCCTCGGAGCATCTTCCATTGAAATACCGGTAGAACAAGGAAAGCATTCCTACCCGACGCCTGTGCTCTAAAGATTGCAATCCGTTTGTTAAGACGGGAGAATCTATCAAACGGACCGCCCGTTTCTGCACAGAGTCGAGGGTGTTTTTCAGGTACTTTGGGGCTCCAGACCAGAGGTGGCTGCCAAATTCAACCGTGGGGCGCACTTGCGATTTGTACAGGGTTAGCAGTTGTGTACTATTAAAGTATCTGCGGGCCCTGTACAGTACGCCCAGTTTCTGAGTGGCTAACTTAACTCTGGCCTCGATGGAGCCCCCATATCTGAGCTGGTCACTTACACCGAGTTACACCGAGCTTATCAATGGAAGACCTGTTCGGAAGAATGCTACCGTTGAAGGAGACTAGATAGTCATTTCGATCCCTTTTAGACGTAATCAGACATGATTGGGTCTTTGATACATTGAATTCGACGAGATTATTCTTACCCCAAGAGAAAACACTCTCGAGGTAAGCGTCCATTCTTTGCTTCAAAGCCCTCCGAGCCATTGGAATTTGTGCACCCTTTGGGGGCTTGTCAAACAAAAAGCTTTCATGGATTGTACTGTCATCCGCGTAACAATGAATTGGTGCACATGTCAAAAGGTCATTGATGTGCAACAGAAACAAAGTCGGAGACAGAACCGATCCCTGTGGGACGCCAGCGTTTATCGAATGCGAGGAAGAGGTGAAACCGTCAGCAACCGTCTGAATCGACCTCTCCCTCAAAAAGTCGGAAATCCACCTGCACAAGGATGCGGGAAGTCCGTAAGAAGGCAGTTTGTTGACAAGTCCTCGGTGCCAAACCCGGTCAAAGGCCTTGGAAATGTCCAGCGCAACCGTTTGGGTCTCACCGAAACGTTCCAGGCACCGCCCCCAAACATGCGTCACATACGCGAGAAGATCACCGCACGAGCGGTTCCGCCGGAATCCGTATTGACGGTCGTTAATAATTTTGTTCTTCTCGAGGTATGTGAGCAGTTTGTCGTTGATCACACGCTCCATCACCTTGGATAGAACTGATGTGATCGCTATGGGACGGTAGTTGGCCGGGTTGGAGCGGTCACCCTTCTTTGGAATAGGATGGATGACCGCTTTTTTCCGACCAGAGGGTACAGAGCCAGAATTCAGGGACATTTTGAAAAGCTTTGTCAAAATCGGAGCTATTTCTGCAGCGCACCTCCGCAATACCATGGCGGGGATTCCGTCAGGCCCACTAGCTTTATTAACATCAAGCCCTCGTAAAACCTGGAGCACATCCCGATGCCGGATCCTCAGCTTTTTCATATAGAAACCGCAGTGAGGGACCGACGTCGGGACTGCACCCCGATCATCGAGGGTTGAGTTATCCGCAAACATTTTTCCTAATAGGTTAGCCTTTTCGGTGGCGGTATTTGCTAGTGAGCCATCAGGTCTGGTAAGAGGTGGCAGACTGGATTTGCAGAAATTGCGACCTATTGAGCCCGCAAGCGACCAGAAGGCTCTGCTGCCATGCGGGCATGCAGCCAGCTTTTTGCTGATCTGCAGGTCGTGCTCGAACTTTGACCTATTTATGATCTTCTTGCTTTCCTTTGCCAATTTGTTATATGCTGCTCTGTTTTCGGAGGTTCTAGATGTGTTGTAGGCTCGGTAAGCCGCGTTTTTTCGCCGAACTGCTTCGGAGCATTGTCGACTGAACCACGGCTTTGAGCCCACACCAGTTTCTTTAACAGTGGATTGAATGAAGCCATCCATCGCGGATGTAATGACTTCACCAATTTCCTGGGCACATCTTGAGGGATCCGAAGTCCGAAAACAGACAGCTGACCACGGGAAAGCATTGAAATGAGCCCGCAGACCGAACCAGTCTGCTGACCTATAGTGCCACACTTTTCTCTTCAGCCTTTCTTTTGGCGGTCTGAAGTTGACAGGGATTGAGGTCGTCACCAGGCAGTGGTCGGACGATCCTAAAGGCGCTGTGACCTCAATCTTGTAACCGTGTGGCACAGTGGTTAAAAATAGGTCTCACAGATTGGAGCGGTGAGTCTGGACATCAGGAACCCTTGTAGGCTCCTGAACCATCTGCTCCAATCCGTGGCAAAGGGCAAAGGATTCCGCCTGTCGGCCAGCTGAGTCTGTTGGTCCTGAGAACTTCAACCATGGTTCGTTATGAACGTTGAAGTCCCCCAGAACCACAAACTCAGCCGAAGGGTAGCGGGGCAAGAGGTCATCAATAGTCTCGCTCAAATGTTTGAATAGCTCGGATGTGTCTGATTCGCTAAGGTTCGGTGAGCGGTATAAACACGCGTAGAATCTTGCCGTACTGGCAAGATTGACGCGCACCCACATTACGTCGAATCTGGGTTTTTCCAGATTCAACAGACGCACACAGTTGACGTCAGATCGGCTATAGAGACAGACACCTCCTTTGGGTCTGAACTTGCCAACGAGGGCATAGCCCGGGCAGTCCAGATAAGAGGCATCTGGAGGCTCAGCTATCTGTGTTTCAGAGAGGAAAAGAAGGTTAGGACGCATTGATAGAAGGTGGTGATGTACATAAATATGGTTTGTATAAGTAAAATCACTAATCAGAGATACCCTTAGAAGTACCGATTTAAAAGAAAATTGGTAAACTCATTGAACCAAATGGGTTGTGATCTTTAGAATTTCAAGATGGCCGCCGAAATTTTTCTTTTTGCCTTTAGTTTCAAGTTATTCTTCCCCTATCTCCCCTATACTGATTTTCAAAGAAAACATAAATTATCAGATATCAAGGAGGAAAACCATTCCTTCACAGACCAGTGCATAGCTACTATAATATTTTATTTTAAATATCTTAATATAAAATATTTAATTATCTTTGAAGATTAACGATGGCGGGACTCCCGTGTAACTAACACTATGAGCGAGTGTGTACACCAGACAATAGTGTATTAATACTATTCTTGCTAAAACTAAGAAACGGCTCTACCATGTCTCTCCTTTTGTAGCAATATCTTGCCGTATCCTGACTATAAATTGTAGAAGTCTGAGTCTAGACGAAATAATAGGAAACCTAATCAAAAACGGCACCTGAGGCCCTAGCACGCTCGCTCTATAACGATCGATAGGATAACTATCGGTAACTTCTCATCGTTCCCTAGGACAACTGCACATCGCTAACGTACAAACCACAGTTGATGTCGAATATGTTAAGGACACTTAGTCATTGTGAACTGTCACTTATTCGTTGGCGATCTGTAGTCATGCTTGGGAACGATGAGAAGTTACCGATAGTTATCCTATCGATCGTTATAGAGCGAGCGTGCTAGGGCCTCTGGTATTGATAAGTCATTCATAGGAAATTACCCGATATCTTAGGAATGTAACTCCTCAGAAAAGGGCTTTATTGGGAAATTATGAGTAATCATGCGATTGGTATTTGTTTGTTCTTTATTTACCGTACAAGTAGTTACCTCTAAGTACACAAAATATTGTGTTATTCAAAAATATGAAAAATTAAACTGTTTTAAAAAATGTATGTTGAATGCTATTTTGTAAGTTCTTTAGGTGCTTCGAAAATACTAGGCTACTTTTTCCACTGCGTATTAGCTATCATTGCCTAAGCTGTGTTTGTATGCGTGATATAAGAAAGTTTATAATAGACTTGGTATCGATATTATTGTTGTAGCGAAATATATTTTTAGCTCGCCTATTGGGAACATGAAATGATAGTTTAGTGAGGCGAAATAACTGTCTCGCGTAATAATAATTACACAGCAAAACATGTTTAAGTGGGTATTTATTACCAGAGAATACCGGAAATTTATCCTGTTTAAATCAAATTCTAGACGTATTGACTCTTTTTTACAAAAAAACATAAACTGATTTTGAAAAATTATTATTTTATCTGGTACACGCAGTTTTCAAATTTTTAATTTTAATATACTAAGGTTATACCGTTGATCGTTTGCAGATTTGTTCAATTTTTAAACGATAGATTCTATTAAACAACACAAATTTCCAACCATTTAATCATACAACAAAATAAATCAATACATAATTTAGTAAACACAGTTTTAAATTAAATCATTCAAAAATAAATCTGAGAACGTGTTTTGTGACAAAAATACCTCAGTTTTTCTATTTATTTAAGGTCTTACAAACTAAAATATTTCAATTTTTTTTTACCCACTTATTTTGTTTAGACATTATTAAAAAATCATAAATACTTATGATCAAAAAATACTTACAAGAAGTACCCGATATTTAATAATTTATTACCCTGCTTTTTGAGCATTTTAATTGCTTACTTAAATGTAGGTATATATTTAAGCAAGTTTTTAATGAAATAAATCGATATAAAAATTTTAAATTAAAAAAATTGATACGGGTAATAATCGATCTTTCGCATTGGAACCTCCCTGTATAGTTGCAAGCATTTTTTAAATTTTATTCTCAATTGCTCTGAAAAACGGTTCATGTTATAAAATGATATTATAAAATATAAAAAACCTTAAACTAAAATGGTATTCCGCAAATTAAACTTGATGGAACAAATAAACAAGAAATAAAATCAGTTGCAGTAATGCAAGACTGTCAACGAGAGAATTAATTTAATGATTTCATAAAGAAAAGTGACTTCCGATAACCAGTCTTCTGACGGACAACTTAATTATTTTTTTCTCATTGAAATATGCTTCTTGAATAATAATTATTTATTTATTGTTGGAATAACCCATCGATGTAGTGTATCATTGAAGATAACGATAATACTTGTAAATCTATACCACAATAAAAATAAATATGTTACCGTCGCTACTGGAACTAAAACCCTATCACCTTTTTAATTTGTCTGTATCTTGTTCTTTTTCATATTTTCGTCTAGGTATATTGGAATCTTATTCTTCAAGAATAATTATTTATTCCATTAGATATGGTGAAGTATTTACAAATCTTATCTTACTAATATTATAAACGCGAAAGTTTGTATGGATGTATGTATGTTTGTTACTCTTTAAATCTAAATTTAATGAATGGATTTTAATGAAACTTTACAATAATATAGCACATACATCAGAATAACATATAGGATATAATTTATAAAGCAAGCTATTTATTTTCAATATATTGAAAATAATAATTATTGTTTAATAGAAAACGTCAAAATTTGTGAATGACATTTTGCAAAACAATGTTTGTTAAATCAAAATTCTATTTTGGAAAATATTTAAATTAGTGAATTTATTTGAAGTACTCGCTTAATACTTTGAATCAAATCATCAAAAATTATACATATTTTAAATAAATAGGTTAAGAAGGTATAAACGTAGATGGGACCTAGGAAAAGAAAATAGATTACTCGAAGTACTAATTCTATGCAGACGAAGTCGCGGGCAGAAGCTTGTGATCTATATATCTACTAGTAATATTGATATATTTAAAAAAAAACAAGTGTTTATAAATGATTGCGGTATTTCTTCGTTGCACTCCTTTCTAGTTATTCTTATCTTCAATAGTAAACATCGTGATATACTAGCGGCATAGGCTACAATATTTATTAATCATCATTCTACTTAACCGATATAAAAACTTTGACGATAACATGATATATTATTAGGTATTTGATAAGAAACCTAGCATTTTCTCTTTTTGCTCGTGGCCCAATTCACGCATTAATTAATTCCAACAGCATTCATTGTACCACTAAATCCGCACCACGCCTATTAAAAACCTACCTAATCCGTTTACTTCTTAATAATGAAACCCTCGTTGCAACATAATTGCTTTAGCAGGCCTTCGGGCCAAGTCAAACATCAGACTCTGCAATTAAAATAATTCCCCCCATGTCAAGAACTATTAAAATTTATTTGGCGTTTAATTCTATAACTTTGCAGTGGCATTAATAGTAATCTCAGGGAAGACGTAAAGATACCCAATTATGCGTTTTCTGAGAATTTAAATCTTCTACTTGGTCTACGGTAGGCTGGAGAGTAGGTAGGCTATCTGGAATCCTCATGAGGTGGGGTGCTTCCTCGTGTTGGAGAGGGTTCAGAAAGGATTTTCTTTAAGTGAGAGAGTGCAGCTTACAATCACTGGATCTATCCTACTAACTTTCTTCTGGGCATACTCGGATTT